>CANTUS010000001.1:18087500-27722500 GCA_947683365.1 Euphorbia pulcherrima
ATTTACAGTTAATGGAACATATGTCATCTACCTGAAGCAGAAGACTCCAAATGTCTAGCTTCCTGTAAAATACCTCGTTGTGATCGGTGAAATGGCTGTTGGATACGGTTATAGCAGTTGAACCCATAATAGCATCTATTAAACCATCCGAACAATTTGACATAGAAACATGATCAATCCAAATATTAGAAGATGCAAAGATGGAAATTCCATCGCCATCACTTCTAGTCCTAAAACCATAATGTTCAACGGAATCCCTTATTAGTCCTCCGTTTCCTGGTACTATGTCATGAATCCGAAGATTATGGATAATAACGTTTTGAACAAACTGTAAGGTAATTCCAGCTCCACCAGTAATATGCACAACAACTCCTCTGCCATCAATGGTTTTGTTGCTATTCACCATTAGCTCTTCATTTAGTTTTATAATCATACTTCTAGCAAATACAATCCAAACCGGTCCATCTTGGATCACTGCGTGGCGTAGGGTTCCGGGTTTAGGGTTAACCATGTCATCATCAGATGGGTCTGAAACAACGTACATTCTTCCACCCTTTCCACCGGTTGTCTTGTGCCCGAAACCCTTAACACAATCGGCTAACTTCTCGCGATGGGTAGCCCAGTTCTTGCTACAACGCCAGCATCGGTCGATAGGGTTGGTGGCTTTGCATGGTCCGCCGCCTTTTTTTCTCAATAAGTTCCTCCTAGTGCTGTTCTCATTGTTGTATTCCCTGCTTACAAAAACCATTTCGAATTCCTTAAAAATCATATATGCATAATAACTTGCTTAGTTATTCGAGTTGACTTGACTATCAATTTTTTTTTAATAAAAGGAAGCTGTTTATTAATGAATCAAATGTTGAATACAATGGTGGTGTTTGAAGCCAAACCCCTGAAATTGCATCTAGATACACAACACGCGCTAAAGAGTGCGCAATAACATTAATGCGCAATAACATTAACCGCTCTAGGCACGTAATTAAATAAACAAGAGACAAAAGACGTAAAGAGCATCTTAATGCCTGAACAAAATGAAAAGTAACTTGCTTAGTTATTCGAGTTAACTTGACTATCAGTTTTAATGTTGCACGTACGTGCAAATACACTTTAGTGATGTTTAATCCGCGGAATGCCTAAAATAGAAAAGAATGGAAATATATCAAATATGGTTGAGTATTTGTCTAGAATCCATCATTAGATGAAATAGCTCTTTATAATTATTACTTATTATACATCTGAGGTAATGAATATCTATTCACAGTTATTATACATGCTTCATTTCACCTAGTATTAGCTATTTTATGCGATGTATAATAATTAGAAATAGTTATTCCATCCGATGAAGCTATATAGACAAATACTATATCATATTTGACATCTTTTTATTCGTTTTTATTTTATTCCACATAATAGACATTCTGCTAACCAAACGAGCCATTTGAATTACAAATTTACGCATAATGAACATTATTTTTATCATACAAAATTATCCAAAATATGAAAGAAAAAAAAGAACGTACTCGTTAACTTGGGTGTTAAAACTATTGGTGACGTTGAAGGGATCGGGACAGTAACTCTTGAGGGTAGCATCGTGGGCTAGTGCGGCTTTTTTCTTCCAATAGTCGTCTAACTCAGCAATATCGGCCTGCAAAACTGGAATTATAACTGCCAATGAAGTAAATAAGAGAAAGAGGGTGTGCCTTTTCTCCATTTACTTTATTTTTGGGTGAATTTTTAATCTCTTTTTCCTTTTTTTTGTTCTTTTTTTCTTGGCTTCAACTAATAATTTGCTGAATCCAAGTTCAATGGAGGCCACAGCCTCCGTTTTCTTGTGGAGAGACAAATTTGCGAGTTACAGAATATGAACTCGCAAATTAAACTGAAATCTCTCTTTATTATTATGTTTCATGTACATATATAAATTTAAACCAATAATTGATTTTTTGTTATATTTAGGGGTGATATAGAGGAATTTCTGGACAACCATTGACCACCCAACTGTTTTTTTCTAAATATGCTTCTTGTTTTTTTTATTTCTACCTTAATTTATTTCCATCCACGATGTGCAAATTTGAAATTTCTACAAATTACTTTTTCCTTTTTTATGGTGTCAATCCAATGTTATCACTGCCGTACCGGAATTCATACCGGTGATGAGTATAATCGGTTTTATTGGTGGTTTTATCGTTTTTTATTTTTTAAAGAATATATAGGATATTGCAACTCTTTTTTGGGTCTTTAGCAATACTTTTATGTCATTAGCAACGCATTTGTGGGTTTAGCAGCGCTTTTAAGTATTTAGCAACACTTTTCTTTATCTTTAGCAACACTTTTACCTGTTGCTAGGAGAATTTTGAGAAAACCGGATTTAAACGTACACCGGTTTTTCCCGGCTCTATCCGGTTTTCTTTGATTTTTTACTAAAACCGATTTTATATAGCCATGACTAGTTCACAATAAAATTAGTCTAACTGACCAGTACGATATAAATTAATAACATTGGTGCAATTAGTAACCGTCCAAGTAATATATTAAAAATTCTTTACCAGTTATAAACATTTCAAGATCTTTCAACAATAATTTCCCTTAATAAGAGGCGCAAATTATTGGTGATTGTCCAAAGAATATATAATATATAGTTTTTAGATAATGAAGTTGGTTGATGATGATTCTACCATTTTCATTTCAATTTGATGAGGATTTCCTGAGTCCTAGAATGAGGCTAGTTGGAATAATTAATCTGGCTGAAGTATTGAGGATGACGGGAG
The DNA here is from genome assembly GCA_947683365.1 of Euphorbia pulcherrima. Lineage (NCBI taxonomy): Eukaryota > Viridiplantae > Streptophyta > Magnoliopsida > Malpighiales > Euphorbiaceae > Euphorbia > Euphorbia pulcherrima. The sequence continues at coordinate 18,090,269 of CANTUS010000001.1, forward strand.
ATTAGGTCTCAGCTCAGGCATCCAGCTTAGCGAGCGAGGTATCACGAGGCTGCCTGATAGAGAGGATGATTGGATCACTAGATGCCATTTTTATTGAGCTTAAGAAGCCCTCAAGTGCCGAGTTTTAAGAAGGCATATTGAGTTAAGGCCGCCTCGAGTAATATGGACGGCTCAATTAACATCATTCTTCTCATTTTTGAATCTATGATCATAGTAGAGATAAGATATCAAGTAGTGACGTCATTGGCTTATCCAAGTGGAGAAGCTTTCATAATCTATCTTTTTGTCAGAAGTCCAATCACTTTTATCTTGTAATATTTTATTGGTTCACTTGTATTATTTTATTCTACAAGTTGCCTCTGTAATTGGCTATAAAAGCCTCACTTTTGTAAGAGCAAGTCCAACCATTTTCCCCATTTTTCATTCCTCAAACCTCATTTTGAGGAATCTACAGTATTTTTACCATGATTTTTAGACTCGAACCGATCACCGAATCAGTGAAGGAAGAGGATAATAAATTTAAGGTTCAACTGAATTAAATCGATGGTTGAACCGAATTTTCTAAACCGTAGAAAAATTAGTATTTTTAATAATTTTACATCAAACATGTAATATAACTTATACACAATGACTAATAAAATTTATCATATACTCCACAATTAAAATTTCATACTTCAAATGAAAAGCTCACCATAGACCAACATTAAAGTTCATACTTAAAAGTTCAAATTTCAAATTAAGTTCTAATTTTTCATTAATGTCCATACTTAAAAATCTAAACTTCAAACTAAGTTCTTAGTTATGTTAGCTTCTTTCGTAAACAATGGAAAATGAATTAAATAAATCCTAATTAACATCTTTGAAATTATATTAAAAAACAAATGTAAATTACAATAAAAATGCAACTTCATTGTATTACTTCAGTATATTAAAAATTAACCAGTTGAAGTTTAATGAAAAGCAGGACTGCAATTGCATATTATAGAGCAATAAATTGTCAACTGCAGATTAAGGAAAATTTGTACCACTAATGAATTTCAGTTGAAAATAACGAACCATGACTAATTTCCTTATTAATTAAATTCAATGTTATATCCTATTTTGATTAGGTATTTGAATTGTTGTAAAGAGTAAATTCTTTATTAATGCACATTGAATGTTAATTCCCGTTATTATTTAGGAATTCGAATTGTTTTGGAAGACATATTTCCTTAATACTCCCTTCGGTACTAGATGTATGTCTTTTTAAAAAATATTTTTATTTTTCTTTTATTTGTCACTTTAAAATTTTAATGTATTATTCAATACTTTTTTTTAATTTATCCTTATATTAATTACGAAAGAGATTAAGAATAAATAAAATTATAAAAAATAATAAATAAAAAGAAAGAAAATTTTATAATAAAATTAAAAAATAAATTAATTATTTTAATAATTTAATAAATATTTTATTAATTTTAATAAAAATTTTAAAATAATATATATTTAAAATCGGAGGAAATAATAAATATTATACGCTAATTAGTATATTGACCAGCTGTAATTTAGGAATTTGAAATCATTTACTTTAATAATTAACATTAAATGCTAATAAAATTCTGACCCGCTTTAAACCACCAATCGGTAACAGTTTATCGGTTCACTAATTTGACTAGTCAGTTCAGGAGGTGAGAATGGATTTTTGAAAAGTAAGCCACTAGTTCCGATTGAACTTGATCAGTTGGTTCGGTCCAATTTTTAAAATTATGATTTTTATTCCATTCATCTTTTTTCATTTTTTATTCCCAATATTAGATTTTCTAGAAAAAATAATACTCCCTCCATTTCTATATGTAAGTCGTTTAAAGATTTTTATCAATATCAATAAAAAGTTAATTACGCTACTAAAATATCTAATTTGTCCTAAATTAAAATTATCTTTCTTCTTAATTACCAACATATAATTCCATTAATTCATAATCTCTTCCATAATAAATGAAAGTGTAAATTAAAGAAAAATAGTGAAAAATGCATTGATATTCTAAAGTGATAAATAAAAAGGAATAAAATTAAATGGCTAACAAGACTTACAAAAAGAAATAGAGGAAGTACTTTATTATTATTATTATTATATTAATTTCTTCACATAATTTTTATTCTATTCAGCTAACAAAATAATTAAAAAATTAAAATTATAAAAAGTAATAATATAATAATGAATCCCCATTTTAGGTACATACCATACGGGGAATGGTTAGACTCAACCATTTTGATGAATTCTTCAAAATGGGGAACCATTGAAAGTGCTCCAAAGTTGATATAATTCAAAAATCACTACAATTTTCATGAGATTATTTCTCTCTATTTGAGTTTAACACTTTCAAGTTCATCTTATAATAAATTCCCTAAAATAGGGTTAGGAAATCACATTTTAGATACATATCATATAGGGAATGATTGAACTTAACTATTTCCCCTCATTTTAAGAAATTCTTTAAAATGAGGAACCATTAAAAATATTCTAAAAGTTGATATAATTCAAAAATCACTGTAATTTTTCCTGAGATTCTCTCTATTTAAATTTAAAACCTTCAAATTTATCTTGTAAACTTCTTAGGAAATCAATTTCCTGCAAGTCTTAGCTTGCAAACCACCCTCTTTATTGATTACATGGTTAAAGCCTATCCTTATCACATTAAATTTATTTTTTATGTGCGTTGACAAGGATTTATCAAGAATTGATAGAAAATTACGTTGCAGGTGTAAAAATCATGTATATGATAAAATTCTATGGCACATATTACTTTCATAATTTCCCTGTTTTAAAATGATATATAAGTTTAACAAATAAGCATATAGTGATATACACTTCACAATCACCATAACTTGAAAAGTATTTTAGTTCCATTTCCGTTATTTTTTAAAGTTTAGTTGTAACTTGTAAGAGGATAATTTCAGTTGACTAGTAGACCGTTAGTTGCTACTAATAGTTAATTTCTTTACAGCCAAGAAGTTGACTGTTTATCACTTACAAATTTCAACAGATCAACCGCATAATTATAATTTTAACTAATAAAAATAAAGCAACACTGATAACAACTTGGGCATTAATTATTTATCTACATTACACATGTATCTATTATAAAGATCAAAATTATTCAACAAAAGCAAAAGCCAATTCCATAACAATCATCTTCTTTTCTTGATGCAATTAACATAAAAACTCAATCTTTTTTCTTTTATCATTCACTTGGGTCATTTGATCATCTGGGTTTGAGGAAAGATGGGGAAGGATAGGAATATAGGAATAGCGATGGATTTTTCAAAGGGAAGCAAATTAGCTCTGAATTGGGCTATAAATAATCTAGTAGACAGTGGCGATACTTTATATGTGATCCATGTGAAGCCATCACAAGGAAACGAGACCCGAAACCTTCTTTGGGCTACCACTGGCTCTCGTAATTATCCATTCTGTTTTGGTTTCAAAGCTTTACTAGTTATGCAGGCAAGGTGTTTGATATTTGTTCTGTATGAAATTTTTGTAGCTCTGATACCACTGGTGGAGTTTCGTGCTAAGGATGTGGCCAAGGAGTATGAAATTCATCTTGATCCTGAGGTTTTGGATATGTTAGACACTGTGTCTAGGCAGAAACAGGTCAGTTTCTCATCTTCCAATTTATTGTTGATATTTTGGTTGTTTACAGTCTATTCTTTTAGCTGGTAAATAGTTGATTGTATTTGGAAAATAGGTGAGGGTAGTAGCAAAAATATACTGGGGAGATGCAAGAGATAAACTATGTGAAGCTGTTAGTGATCTGAAGCTTGGTTGTTTGGTCATGGGTAGCAGAGGCCTTAGTGCTGTACAAAGGTTTGTTTTGTTCATTGCATTTTTCTGTTGTTTTCAGTTACTTGATTGTCCATGAATTTTACCTATTTTTTACTCACTTAAAATAACCAAATTTCTCACATAGCAGTAGTATTAGTATAGCACATTTGACCTGTAAACTTTCTATGATTTGCCATTGGGCTCTTATACTTTTGGTATACTTGACCATCCGTACGCTAGTAACAGATTCATCTGTTAATAGTCAAATTCAGGAAATATTAAAGCTCATTTGTCAAATGTTTTAAAAAGATGAAATGCATAGGTCTCATTGATAATGGTAAGTACAGGGTCAGATTTTATCTTTTTGCCAAATCTTAAATTCATATAAACTGAATTCAATTTCAATGATACTTTTCTACCAAAGTTTTCTGATTTTTTTTAGATGACTTCTGCCAACAGAATGTCCTTTTATTTTATGTATCTGTGAGATTTAGCTCGGAATTCGAAAGTTTTAAGCTAATTTATAAGTTCAAGATTAAAGATAAGATTATACATGTTTCAATTCAAACTTGATCAAAACTTGGGAGGTTCAAGTTTGATTTGTCTTGCTGTTCTGATAGTTTGAATCATGTATAGGCTGCTGCTTGGAAGTGTGACGAGCCATGTGATAGCAACCGCAACTTGCCCTGTAACTGTTGTTAAGGATCCGAGCGCTTATTGATTCTGATTTGTATGTGCTGCTGTTGTTACTTGTGATTGCTTGGTCTTTCTGTTAAATATCGTTGTTACTGGGATTTCTGCTTTACTTTCTACCACGTGTATTGTATCTATCATTTTACTTGGCTGTTGAATACTTATGATCAGTTTCAAAATAAAACTTACTCACTGAATCAACTACTTACTAAAATGAGCTTCTGAATTTTACAACTTACACACCGAACTAAATTATGCCAATGAGAAAATACACTTGCTATATATAAACAAATTCAACAAGCTTCTGCAATCCCCCCCAAAATGGCAAAATTGCAGAAGAACTCTTGGATTAGAATAGATTATGGGGATTCTTGGTTTGCTACATTATTAGCAAAATGTAGAGCTGATGGAGGCAAGGATTGATTCACTGCATCAATTTCACACATCTTTCCCATCCAGTTATACAAACCTGGGAATTTGTCTTCATTTATTAACTCAATTCTCATAATTCGCTGTCGAATTTTAAAGAAATAGGATATGGAAAATGCAACAATATCAACATATCCAATATTCTCCCCTCCAAAATAATCATTTCCCTTCAACTCATTTTCAAGCAATTTCAGGTATTCCTCAATTTCTTCTTTGATCTGCTCTTTCTCCTCTCCCATGGCCGCACTTCCCTTTAGAGCTGTTTGCAATATCTGCATAATAAAAACCAAATCATAAAGTTATGTGCTTATTGCTTCAATTAAATAATTAAGTAAACATAAGAAGAACTGAATTACCTTTTCATCGACAAATTTAGCCCAGAAACGGGCGGTGGCTCGGTGATGGGGTTGTTTTGGTAAGAAAGGAATGTTTAGCCAGATTTGATCAATGTATTCAAGAATAACAAGTGATTCTGAAATGGGTTTTTGGTTGTGTATGAGAACAGGGATTTTCTTATGGACTGGATTTGATTTGAGAAGCAAAGTACTCTTGTTGATGAGATCTTGTTCAATGTATTCATACTGTATTTGTTTCAGAGTCAGAGCTAGTTTTATTCTGTGACTAAAAGGACTCGCCCATGTGCCTAGCAGCTTCACTTCTTCCTCCATTTTCAACACATTCTTAACTTCATACAAGATAAAAGATTCAAACAAACACAGAACTCACCCCCAAAAAGTCCTAGATTTCTTTTAATCCACCCTTCTTTTGTTTATCTTTTTTATGAAAGGAAAAAACTGCGAATAAACAAGAGCCATACATTCAATTTGGGGATAGTTAAGGGTCCTTTTCGAGAATGCCTTTTTTGACTTCGACGAACTAATAGAAAATGAGTACCGGTCTACACAGTTATAAAAAGATTAGTCTTTCCAAACGTAATAAAGTGTTAAACCTTTTAATATCAGTTTGTATCTATTTTAATGATATTAGTTTTCTATCATTGGTCCTAAGCGGTTTGATATCGATTAATCAAAGTCTTGATTTCGAGTTCTAGTATTGAGACCTAATGAATGCTGATAGGATGCGTCTTGTAGAAGTAAGAAGTGGAGCATTGTCAAGGAGCTAATCAACTAACATTTAACATTTATTAATTATCATTATTTAATTAGATTAGATTAGCACGTTAGTTTTCAAATTTGAATTATCATTTTTTAGTTAATTAGATTTGATTTAGTAGTTAGTTATTAGATAGGAAGGCATGTTATTTTTTAATAGTAGAAGAGGATTAGTTGGTGCCACTTTTCTAGGAATTAGATCTCCATTGGTTATTATCTACTTTGTATTTAAATGGATGAAAATGGAATGAAATGGCAATGAATTTCAAGAACAATAAACCTATGATTTATTCTCACCCAAAGAGAATTCTTTTATTTTTCTTGTAACTCTGATCGGGACCTAACAGTGGTGTCAGAGCTAGATTATTTCCTTCTCTTTTCTCTGTTTTTTTTTCATTTCTTTATGGCATCCAACAAAGAACGTATTGAAAGTTTGGAGGCTACAGTTGGCCAGCTTCAAGACAATGTTAATAATATGGAACGAGGCATTAGCAAAAAACTTCGACAAATCGAAACAGCGATAACAAGGTTTTCTGAGTTGTCTATTTCCAAAAGAGATGGATCCAGTAGCACTGGTGATCGTAACCAAAACCGGTCCAACAAGGAAGATTCAGGAGAGGGAGGAAGGCCTACTTTCACTTCCAAACTAGCTAAAATTGAATTTCCTAAATTTTCTGGTGACGACCCGATGGAGTGGATGGTCAAAGTAGAACAGTTATTCGATTATAAGAAAATCTTACCTTCAGAAAAAGTTTACGTGGCTTTTTATCATATTCAGGGAGAAGCTAACCAATGGTGGAGGTGCCTACGTCGGACGTATGATGTAGAAGCAAGGAAGTTTCCTGGGAAACTTCCGTCGATGAATTATGGGCTCGATTTGGTCCTACGGAGTGCGAAGACTTTGACTAGTTCCTATCCAAAATACGATAAATTGGACCCTTGAGAGATTATCAACGGGAAGTCGAAAGGTTAGGAAATAAGGTGCGCGGATGGACTCAGAAGGCTTTGGTTCGAACATTCATGGGTGGTCTTAAGACTGAAATATCTGATGGAATTCGAATGGTCAAATCGAAATCCTTAAAAGAAGCAATCAATTTAGCTCGAATGCAAGATGACCAACTTTCTCGCCATCTGCAAGCGGCAAACGATGTTGAGATCAAGTCTACCACACCAATAAAACAACTCAGCTAGGAAGAAATGAAAAAAAGATGAGTTCAAGGGCTTTGGTTCAATTGCGATGAGAAATTTATACCGGGATGCAAATGCAAGGGTCGGCCTCAACTTTTTCTAATAGCAACTGATGTGGACGATGACACAAGTCAAGTTTGTGAACCTTGAGGATAAGTTTCTTTGAAGGGGAGGTGTTGATAGGATGCATTTTGCAGAAGTAAGAAGTGAAGCATTATCAAGCAGTTGATTAACTAGCATTTATCATTTATTAATTGTAATTATTTAATTAGATTAGATTAGCACGTTGTTTTTAGATTTGAATTATCATTTTTTAGTTAATTAGATTTGATTTAGTAGGTAGTTATTAGATAGAAAAGCATGTTATTTTTGAATAGTAGAAGTGGATTAGTTAGTGCCACTTTTCTAGGAATTAGATCTGCATTTGTTATTATCAACTCTGTATTTAAATGGATGAAAATGGAATGAAATGACAATGAATTTCAAGAACAAAAAAGCTGTGGTTTATTCTCACCCGAAGAGAACTCTTTTATTTTTCTTGTAACTCTGATCGAGACCTAACAGTGGTGTCAGAGCTAGATTGTTTCCTTCTCTTTTCTCTATTTTTTTCATTTCTTTATCGCATCCAACAAAGAACGTCTTGAAAGTTTAGAGGCTGCAATTGGCCAGCTTCAAGACAATGTTAATAATATGAAACGAGGTATTGGCGAAAAACTTCGACAAATCGAAACAACGATAACAAGGTTTTCTGAGTTGTCTCTTTCCAATAGAGATGGATCAAGTAGCATTGGTGATCGTAACCAAAACCGGTCTAACAAGAAAGATTCAGAAGAGGGAGGAAGGCCTACTTTTACTTCCAAACTAGCTAAAATTAAATTTCCTAAATTTTCTAGTGGCGACCCGATGGAGTGGATGGTCAAAGTAGAACAGTTCTTCGATTATCAGAAAATCTTACCTTAAGAAAACGTTACTTGGCTTCTTATCATACCTAGGGCGAAGCTAACCAATGTTGGAGGTGGCTACGTCGAAGGTATGATGAAGAAGGCAAGGAAATTTCCTGGGAAACTTCCGTCGATGAATTATGGGCTCGGTTTGGTCCTACGGAGTGCGAAGACTTTGACGAGTCCTTATCCAAAATAATTCAAACTGGACCCTTGAGAGATTATCAATGGGAATTCGAAAGGTTGGGAAATAAGGTACGCGGATGGACTCAAAAGGCTTTGGTTGGAACATTCATGGGTGGTCTTAATACTGAAATAAATGTTCAAACCGAAATCCTTGAAAGAAGCAATCAATTTAGCCCCGAATGCAAGATGAACAACTTTCTCGCCATCTGCAAGCGGCAAACGATGTTGAGATCAAGTCTACCATACCAATAAATAACTCAGCTCGGAAGAAATGAAAAAAAGACGAGTTCAAGCGCTTTGCTTCAATTACGATGAGATATTTATACCGGGACATAAATGCAAGGGTCAGCCTTAACTTTTTCTAATAGCAACTGATGTCGACGATGACACAAGTCAAGTTTGTGAACCTTGAGGACAAGGTTCTTTGAAGGGGAGGTGTTGATAGGATGCATTTTACAGAAGTAAGAAGTGGAGCATTGTCAAGCAGTTAATTAACTAACATTTACATTTATTAATTATCATTATTTAATTAGATTAGATTAGCATGTTAGTTTTCAGATTTGAATTATCATTATTTAGTTAATTACATTTGATTTAGTAGGTAGTTATTAGATAGGAAGGCGTGCTATTTTTGAATAGTAGAAGTGGATTACTTATGCCAATTTTCTAGGAATTAGATCTGCATTTGTTATTATCTACTCTGTATTTAAATGAAATGAAATGGCAATGAATTTCAAGAATAAAAAACCTGTGGTTTATTCTCACTCGAAGAGAATTCTTTTATTTTTCTTGTAACCCTGATCGGGACCTAACCGTGGTGTCAGAGCTAGATTATTTCCTTCTCTTTTCTCTGTTTTTTTTTCATTTCTTTATGGCATCCAACAAAGAACGTATTGAAAGTTTGGAGGCTGCAGTTGGCCAGCTTCAAGACAATGTTAATAATATGGAACGAGGCATTGGCGAAAAACTTCGACAAATCGAAACAGCGATAACAAGGTTTTCTGAGTTGTCTATTTCCAAAAGAGATGGATCCAGTAGCATTGGTGATCGTAACCAAAACCGGTCCAACAAGGAAGATCCAGGAGAGGGAGGAAGGCCTACTTTCACTTCCAAACTAGCTAAAATTGAATTTTTAAAATTTTCTGGTGACGACCCGACGGAGTGGATGGTCAAAGTAGAACAGTTCTTCAATTATCAGAAAATCTTACCTTAAGAAAAAGTTGCTTGGCTTCTTGTCATATCTAGGGAGAAGCTAACCAATGGTGGAGGTGGCTACGTTAGACGTATGATGAAGAAGGCAAGGAAGTTTCCTGGAAAACTTTTGTCGATGCATTATGGGCTCGGTTTGGTCCTACGGAGTGCAAAGACTTTGTCGAGTCCTTATCCAAAATATGACAAACTCGACCCTTGAGAGATTATCAATGGGAATTCGAAAGGTTGGGAAATAAGGTGGGTGGATGGACTCAGAAGGCTTTGGTTGGAACATTCATGGGTGGTTTTAAGACTGAAATATCAGATGGAATTCGAACATTCAAATTGAAATCCTTAAAAGAAGCAATCAATTTAGCTCGACTGCAAGATGAACAACTTTGCCGCCATCTGCAAGCCACAAACGATGTTCAGATCAAGTCTACCACACCAATATAATAACTCAGTAGGGAAGAAATGAAAAAAAGACGAGTTCAAGGGCTTTGGTTCAATTGCGATGAGAAATTTCTACCGTTACACAAATGCAAGGGCCGGCCTCAACTTCTTCTAATAGCAACTGATGTCGATGATGACACAAGTAAAGTTTATGAACCTTGAGGACTAGGTTCTTTGAAGGGGAGGTGTTGATAGGATGCATTTTGCAGAAGTAAGAAGTGGAGCATTGTCAACTAGTTAATTAACTAGCATTTTGCATTTATTAATTATCATTATTTAATTAGATTAGATTAGCACGTTAGTTTTCAGATTTAAATTATCATTTTTTAGTTAATTCGATTTGATTTAGTAGGTAGTTATTCGATAGGAAGGCATACTATTTTTGAATAGTAGAAGTGGATTAGTTAGTGCCACTTTTCTAGAAATTAGATTTGCATTTGTTATTATCTACTCTGTGATTAAATGGAATGAAATGGCAATGAATTTCAAGAAAAAAAACCTGTGGTTTATTCTCTCCCTAAGAGAATTCTTTTATTTTTCTTGTAACTCTGATCGGGACCTAACCGTGGTGTCAGAGCTAGATTATTTCCTTCTCTTTTCTCTATTTTTTTTTCATTTCTTTATAGCATCCAACAAAGAACGTATTGAAAGTTTGGAGGCTACAGTTGGCCAGCTTCAAGACAATGTTAATAATATGGAACGAGGCATTGGCGAAAAACTTCGACAAATCGAAACAGCAATAACAAGGTTTTCTGAGTTGTCTATTTCCAATTGAGATGGATCCAGTAGCATTGGTGATTGTAACCAAAATCGGTCCAATAAGGAAGATTCAAGAGAGGGAGGAAGGCCTATTTTTACTTCCAAACTTTCTAAAATTGAATTTACCAAATTTTCTAGTGATGACCCGACGGAGTGGATGGTCAAAGTAGAGCAGTTCTTCGATTATCAGAAAATCTTACCTTAAGAAAAAGTTACTTGGCTTCTTATCATATCCAGGGAGAAGCTAACCAATGGTGGAGGTGGCTACGTCAGACGTATGATGAAGAAGGCAAGGAAGTTTCCTGGGAAACTTTTATTAATGAATTATGGGCTCGGTTTGATCGTATGTAGTGCAAAGACTTTGACGAGTCCTTATCCAAAATACGACAAACTGGACCCTTGAGAGATTATCAACGGGAATTCGAAAGGTTGGGAAATAAGGTGCGCGAATGGACTCAAAAGGCTTTGGTTGGAAAATTCATGGGTGGTCTTAAGACTGAAATATCTAATGGAATTCAAATGTTCAAACCGAAATCCTTAAAAGAAGCAATCAATTTAGCTCGAATGCAAGATGAACAACTTTCTCACCATATGCAAGCGGCAAACGATGTTGAGATCAAGCCTACCACACCAATAAAACAACTCAGCTAGGAAGAAATGAAAAAAAAGACGAGTTCAAGGGCTTCTCTTCAATTGCGATGAGAAATTTATACCGGGACACAAATGCAAGGGTCGGCCTCAACTTTTTCTAATAGCAGCGGATGTCGACAATGACATAAGTCAAGTTTGTGAACCTTGAGGACAAGGCTCTTTGAAGGGGGAGGTGTTGATAGGATGCATTTTGTAGAAGTAAGAAGCGGAGAATTGTCAAGCAGTTAATTAACTAGCATTTAACACTTATTAATTATAATTATTTGATTAGATTAGTACGTTAGTTTTCAGATTTGAATTATCATGTTTTAGTTAATTAGATTTGATTTAGTAGGTAGTTATTAGATAGGAAGGCATGCTATTTTTTAATAATAGAAGTGGATTAGTTAGTGCCACTTTTCTAGGAATTAGATCTGCATTTGTTATTATCTACTCTGTATTTAAATGGATGAAAATGGAATGAAATTGCAGCGAATTTCAAGAACAAAAAACTTGTGGTTTATTCTCACTCGAAGAGAATTCTTTTATTTTTCTTGTAACTCTAATCGGGACCTAACAGTGGTGTGAGAGCTAGATTATTTCCTTCTCTTTTCTCTATTTTTTTCATTTCTTTATAGCATCCAACAAAGAACGTATTGTAAGTTTGGAGGCTGCAGTTGGCCAGCTTCAGGACAGTGTTAATGATATGGAACGAGTTATTGGTGAAAAACTTCGACAAATCGAAACAGCGATAACAAGGTTTTCTGAGTTGTCTCTTTCCAATAGAGATGGATCGAGGAGCATTGGTGGTCGTAACCAAAATCGATCCAACAAGGAAGATTCAGGAGAGGGAGGAAGGCCTACTTTTACTTCCAAACTCGCAAAAATTGAATTTCCTAAATTTTCTGGTGACCACCAAACGGAGTGGATGGTCAAAGTAGAACAATTCTTCGATTATCAGAAAATCTTACCTTAAGAAAAATTACTTGCTTTCTTATCATATCCAGGGAGAAGCTAACCAATGGTTGAGGTGGCTACGTCAGACGTATGATGAAGAAGGCAAGGAAGTTTCCTAGGAAACTTTCGTCGATGAGTTATGGGCTCGGTTTGGTCCTATAGAGTGAGAAGACTTTGACGAGTCCTTATCCAAAATATGACAAACTGGACCCTTGAGAGATTATCAACGGGAATTCGAAAGGTTGGGAAATAAGGTGCGCGGATGGACTCTGAAAGCTTTGGTTGGAACATTCATAGGTGGTCTTAAGACTGAAATATCTGATGGAATTCGAATGTTCAAACCGAAATTCTTAAAACAAGCAATCACCATCTGCAATCAGCAAACGATGTTGAGATCAAGTCTACCACACCAATAAAACAACTAAGTTAGAAAGAAATGAAAAAAAGACGAGTTCAAGTGCTTTGCTTCAATTGCGATGAGAAATTTATACCGGGACACAAATGCAAGGGCCGGCCTCAACTTTTTCTAATAGCAACTGATGTCGACGATGGCACAAGTCAAGTTTGTGAACCTTGAGGACAAGGTTCTTTAAAGGGGGAGGTGTTGATAGGATGCGTTTTACAGAAGTAAGAAGAGCATTGTCAAGCAGTTAATTAACTTCCATTTAGCATTTATTAATTATCATTATTTAATTATATTAAATTAGAACGTTAGTTTTCATATTTGAATTATCATTTTTTAGTTAATTAGATTTGATTTTATAGGTAGTTATTACCTAAGAAGGCATGTTATATTTTAATAGTAGAAGTGGATTAGTTAGCCACTTTTCTAGGAATTAGATTTGCATTTGCTATTATCTACTCTCTATTTAAATGGATTAGATTTGCATTTGCTATTATCTACTCTTTATTTAAATGGATGGAAATGAAATGGCAGTGAATTTCAAAAACAAAAAACCTGTGGTTTATTCTCATCCGAAGAGAATTTTTTTATTTTTCTTGTAACTCTAATCGAGACCTAACAAATGTAAAGTCCTTATTGGGATACTGATCCACTACAGCTAGGTGTGTGACCCGTGTCGAATCTGAATGTAGTCGGATATAGCTCTGGTGGGTTAAAAAATGATATTGTTACATTATATAAGTGCATTTTTTTGGCATTTTATCTTGTTATTGTTTAATTTCTAACAAAAAAAATGTAATTTTTTTTATGATTATGATACAATTGATCAACTCAGATATTTTATGTACAATTATTTGTACAATTTCCAGCTGACGGATCCAAATTAAGAATTTTTATGTGCGAATACCACGTAATCTGGGCTATATATGTGTTTGAATCCATAAAGAAAATGAACATATTTGCCTAATAAGCAAGTAACGATAATAGATTCTAGAACAATAGTTGAAGACGAGATCTTATAAAAGCAGTAAGCTTGTCAGGTGGAGGCAGGGATTCCTTCACAAAATCAATTTGGCTTACTTTTGTCATCCATTTGTGTAATACTGGAAAATTGTCTGGACTGATAAACTCAATATTAAACACTTGTTCTCGCACTACTTTAAACCAATGTGATAATACAATCATCACAATGTCCAAACACCCAATTCTTTCGCCTCCAAAAAAATCTTTATCTTTTAACTGATTCTCAATCAACTTCAGATTCCCATTAAATTCCTGTTTTAGCTGCTCTATCTCCTCCCGGCTCGCTTCACTAGTCTTGTAAACTGTTTGCATCAACTGCATAAATTGCTGGTTAGATATATCGTTAAAAAAATTTCAACTAATTTTGGATATAGTAATAGTTGCCTTTTCTTCGACGAGTTTAATCCAAAAACGAGCTGACGCTCTGGCATAAGGGCACCTGGGGAAAATGGGATTTTGCGGCCAGGTGTGGTCGATGTACTCGAGAATGACAAGTGATTCTGGTATGGATTTTCCGTTGTGAACAAGTACAGGAACTTTCTGGTGAACTGGGTTAGAATTGAGCAGTACGTTGCTCTTGTTTTGGAGGTCTTGTTGGATATATTGGTATTCAACTCCTTTAAGCTTGAGGGCTAATTCTATTCTGCAACAAAATGGACTTCCCCATATGCCTAATACCTTCACTTCTTCTCCCATTTTTATCTATTAATCTCTTGTAAGAGATTGAGATTTGGATTGAATGAAGTGTGGTCTACCATTCAAATCTTATATTCTGTTAATTAAGATTCAAATTTGTGGAAATTTATCCATTGGTTGTTGACTTTGAGGAGTAATATGTCGTCATCCATGTCGGCACCAATTACCAAATTATAGGTGAACACATAGACTTAAAATGTTATACTAGTCAATTTGTTATGATTATTATCATTGAGATGTATGAAATTTTTTCATCAGCTCGGGATTTTACCGTCACTTTCGCAAGACGATGATGATGTGTATTTAATTTTAGTGCCTCAAAATAAAAGTTCTCTTTATAATTTTTGTTATCAAAGTAATATTCCTTGCGAATTTTATACTTGGTAGAATCCAGTTCGGTGTGACCGGTAACGCGTTCGATAGAAGCTTGAACCGATGATTTGCACCCAAATAATAAATACCCATTAAGATATTATTAAAAGTCAAAAAGATGCCTTTCCACCTACTATTAAACCACTTTTCACGGCTTTTAGGCCGGTTAGCTGTCGGTATGCTAGAGGCTGATGTCACCAGCGACATCAGCCATGTCGCCGGCGGCATGGCCCGAAACGGGTTCCTCCACAGACAGCCTTTCGGCCACTTTTGGCGGAATTAGTCAAAAAGGCCACAAAAAGCACCCCATTTTACCTATAAAAGCACACCTTGAGCTGCATTTTAACGGGGGGAATGGAATGTTAGGATTTTAAGGTGGGAATAGATTTTAGTAAGATAAGAATTAGATAAAACAGAAAAAAAGGATTCCGATCCATTTTTCCTAGTTTTTCTTCTTTGAATTCTCTGATTGTGAGTTTGAAATCAGTAAGTCTTTAAGTTAAAATTAACTTAATTAGAATTAGAAACCAGAAGTACTATTTACGGCTAAATCGTCGTAACAAGCTCCCCGGAGGTGTTTCTTTCGGTTCACGAAGAGGTGGATTCACGGCCTCGAGGTAAAAAATCCCGAGTCTCACAGCTCTTCGGCATCAATATTACTGATTTGTGTTAAATTTCGTCGATTTTTATTCATTTTTGGGTTTTCGGTCATTCTAAATGCCACCACTGCTGCCTACAAACTGATATCGCTGGTGACATAATTGATGTCGCCGGCGGCATTAGCCATGTCGCCAGCGACATCAATCATGTCGCCGACGGCATCAGTTGTATCGTTGGCGATATGACTTTCTGGACAACAGTTTTATTTTCATTTGTTCCCGGATTAGCTTATTTTCCAAAGCTAGAATATATAATGTAATAATGGAAGTTTAAAACCTCTTGAAAACAGACTCCACCTCGTAACGTGTGGTATTTTTTATAATCCATTTAAAGTAATGACTGAACCTAAAATTTGGTTAAGAGTGGAATTTCCTCAAAAATGCCGTTCAAATCTCATTTTAGCCATCCGACTGGGCTTTATAAAACTGAAAATAAAATATGCCATATCCGTGCTAACAATCTTCTGCAGGTAGACGTATATCAGACATTCAGGTATTTCATTTACTGCACAGAAAAATGTATAGGACTTGGAATCCTGGTAATAATTTTATTTTCCGCACTTATTTTTTTTATGGCTATAAATATTTTATTCATCGCTTCAATTGTTTGATAAATGCGAAAATAATAAAATAACTGAAAATACAAATAAATGGGATGGATTAAACCGATTAAGAAAGAATGAAGTATCTTAACTTGGCCTAATGAAAAATAGATAACATCATCCGAACTCAGAATCTCTACTTAAGGTATGGTCTAACCACCCGGTGGAAAAATCATACTAAAAATTTTTCGGTTGAGCTGAACCGGATGGCGACTCTATTTTAACTACGAGATTTTGATCTCTTATCTTTTGAGCATTAAAATACGCAAAATCATTTTTCAATCACATCACACTCATTCCCCGTCATTTAAAGAGGCCGGCCCAACCGGCTCGGCCCTGCTGCCGCCGCCGAAACGTTGTCCACTCACAGTGGCGACTCTGCTGGGGAACATCTCTTTAAACTTGAACTTTCTTTCATAAAGCTTAAAAGATTTTGATGATGTATTGAAATCATTGGCCAAATTAAAACTTGATTCTTTTTTTTAACGTTTTATCCTCACGCGTGTAGATAGTTCGGTAATTTTAGGTGCCCTATTTTACCCGAGAAATTCACGAAGTATCACTCATGCCCTGTTGGAATTGAGGATGCTTAGTGGGTGGATCACTCATTTTAACCAAAACGTAAACTCCTTCGATCGCACCTATTTGGGTAGTGATTGAGTAACGTGGAATCAAGATAAACGAGAACCTTCTACATCAACAACCCTATACCAAAACCGCGCTAGAAAAAGCCTTAGCACATCATTCCCCTTAGGATTACCCAAAACAAATAAAATAATTGGGACGTGCTTCTTTCACTATTACCGGTAAAGAAGCTAAACTCGATCCTTCCAAAGAGGTGTTACGCGGGAGTCATAAGGTTGGAAGAGGGACGATTTGCGTGCTATATGCTCTGTGATCATGCACCCTCATGCATCGGCTTTAAGAGCCAAAAATGAATCAACTTACCCTTACCACTTCCACCCGTGGAAGAGGTTTAGCAACATATGTAGGACTTCTCTTGTGCCTCCGTTGTGTCACCACATGTCGCTATGTATAAACGTGAGATACAAACGTCCTACGTATGTTGGAGGGATAAGCCATCTCATCATCTCTAACCACATCTACATGCAGCCATACGTATCACGCATTGCTCCTAAGGAATAAAAGGCATGCATACCATCCATACCATTCACTAACCCATTCATGGTCTGATCCGCTGCCTACCATTTCAGCTAGGAGGAGGCGCAATGATTGTCGTACCCCAGCTTAGAAAAGGATAGAAGACCACCTGATACATCATCCTCTGACCCTGATTATCACCACGAAAGTCGAAGGAATTCTAAACACCGATTCAAGCGGGGAGTCAAATTCAGAACAAGTTCAGTTAAGCCAAAATCCTTCTCGACCAGCCATGTCTTTTCCAAGAAATGAAGGGGCCCCTCCTCTAGAAGAGCCCTTTGGCCCTACTTCCAGCTTAAGAACAGGATCCCAACCACCACCTGGTTTTGACTTTGCCAGTACTATAACACAGTTCCTGAACTCGGACGCTTTCCAAGCTTCTATCCAAACTGCAGTTCAGGCAGCCGTTAAGCGAGCTCTCGAAGATAGGAATTCCGATCAAGTATCGGCATCTGATATTCAGGCCCAGAATGGTTCGGCACAGATTCTGACCAGTTTGGTAGGGACGAGACCCGTTGCACCTATGTTTCAATCAACCCAGCCTATGGCAAGCGCATTTCAGTTTGGCCAGGCTTCAGCTTTCTTATCAACTTCGACCATCCCGTCAGTTATGCCTTTTAATCCAAGACCTTTCACTCAAAGCTCCACTCCTCCGATATTCACTCACCAAAGCCAAGTTTCTCAGCCACTACCCTCCTTCACACCTCCGCAGTTCATTGTAACTCCTAAAGGCACCACCTACCCCCAAAATCATTTTGCCAGCCAGCTGACCATTCGCCCTCCGCTACCTCCCACACTCAACGACCAGGTCATGTAACCGCCGGGCATAACACCTGAGGTAGCCGCTTTTATTCCGTAAATGATAGCTTCTTAAATTGTCAATGACAAAATCGCGCATTCTTCAGGTATGACACTTGAAGCCCCGGCTATCTCTCATAAATTGGTCAGCGACCAGGTCATGTAGCCTCTGGGCGTGACACCCGAGATCCAAGCTTACATCAACCGCCTTATCATTGATAAGAAATCATCGAGGGATGAAGATTGGGTCCCCGATAATTTTACTATACCAAAAATGGCTCATTATGATGGTTCTGGAGCTCCTGCCTCCCACATTATAATGTATGAAAGAGTAATGTGCGTAAAGAAGTTAAGTGATAAGGTGCTTGCTGAAATGTTTCCCTGCTTCCTTCGGCGTCCTGCCCTTGAATGGTATCACACCTTATCGCAACATATTATCGTCGACTGGAATCTCTTATCCGAGGCATTAAAAGTACATTATAGTTTTAATACTATAATGGAAACAACCCTCCAACATCTTGAGAGGGTCCGCCAAATGCCCAATGAAACTTTTAAGCAATACTTCAATCGGTGGAAGTCAACTCGGGTCTTAATGAAATCCAAGCTAAGCCTTGAGGAAATGATTATCAAACTCCTCGAAGGGTCTCTCCCCCTGCTCCGCAAGGAAATGGCTACTGATTCCTTTCTTTCTTACAAGGCTGTGTTTGAGAAAGCTGAGAAAATTAAGCGTGAGGCAGAGCGTGAGAAGGCCGAGAGAGCGGGGAAACTGTGGTTCAGGAAGAATAAAGCTCAACCCTCAGCCCTAGCACCGGCTAAGCCTAAAACACCGGCTGTAATTCAAGCCATTTCTCACACCCCCGCTACGCCCCTTACAGTAACTCCGGCTCCGTCAGCAATTACCACAATCCAGCCTCCTCGCCCCCCTTTTATTTTGACCAACCCTTATAAGTTGCCCCTGCGGGTCATCTTCCAGCGTTTGAGGGAAGCAGGTTTCATACAGTCCCTTCAGGAATACAAGCCACCTAGACCTAAAGATAAGAATAACTTCTGTAATTATCACGTTCAGGTAGGACACCAAACCAACAATTGCAAGGCCCTGCTCTCAGCAATTCAACGGTTGGTTAGCAAAGCAAAGATCGCTGAACCGGACAATGCTCCGAGGACTATGAATAATCCTTTGCTAAATTTCAGAAGTAAGGTCGGCATGGTCCAATCTAGTTTATCTAAAGCCACAGTCTTCGATCTCCTTGCTCAGAGGCCGGACAGTAGTAACTCTATCCTGGTTATCAGTTCGGGTCTACCATCTTACTAGGTTTTTGATCTTATCAATCAAGCCAACTTGAGGGTCAACTCCATTCAAGGAATGGAAATTGATCCAAACCAGCTAAAGCAAGAGAGCCGCAGATCTAAACCATTCATGGCAAGAAGAAAGAAAGATGAGGAGAAAACACTGTTTAGTGTAGATTCCTTTATTTTGAAGGAGAACTATTCCGATGAAGATGGGGAAATGGCTCGAGAGACCAAGGCCATAAACACCAACTTAGTCAAGGTTTATCATAATGACCTTTTTAGCGTGGACAAGTATGAGCTACAAAACTCGGATTCAAACTCCGAAGAGCAACAATATCTATTTAAATACGAGCCACTAAGAGCATCTTACTCGATGATGTCCTTAATATTACTCGGAGTGGTAATGTATATCAGCTTAAAGACCGATATCTTTGCCTAAGCAAAAACCCAATTCCCGGCAGAGTTAGAACTACTGCAAGAACCCTTCTCCACCTCTGCCTATCCCTACCAGTCTTGAGCTTGACCCCCTAATTACCCAACTGAAAAAGCATCTGGCAACTAGTAATCGACTCCGAAGGGCATCATAAGGGTTTGATTAAATGACTTCTCGATCTGGAAGCTAATCCGACCACCTCGATCATTGAGATGTGCCCCACGATAGGAGAAGGCATTCCCTAAGAAAAGGGCCTCAGATTGTGTTTGACAGTTTTGATCTTACGCTTGAGGGTAGGGATCACAATAGGGCCTTATTCATCCAAATCCAAATTCTTGATAAGGTCATCCCATGCATCATGGTGGATGATGGCTCCACTCTAAATATGTGCCCTCTAAAAATCCTTCCTCATCTAGGACTGTCGGAGGACATGCTTGAAAGATCCAGCACAATTATTAGAGCTTATGATGATTCAAAGTGCAATGTAATTAGGACCTTCGAGGTAGAAGTCACTATCGAAGGTATGGCAAGCAATGTGCGTTTCACCGTACTTGACATTCCCGTTACCTATTCTCTGTTGCTTGGCCGGCCGTGGCTCCATGCTTTGGGCACTGTTCCCTCCACACTACACTAGAAAATCAAGCTGATTCATAAAGGTAGAATGGTGACTATAGAGGCCGATCCCGCTTCCGTTATGGCTGTTATAGAAGCTGAAGCTAATCTAGAAAAGGGCCTTTAGATTGCCATGATTAGCAAAGTTTAAAATCCTTCTCCCCTTTGGCACAGCTACCTTCATGCGGGTATAGGTAAACTAATGAAGAAATCTGGTTACAAGCCTGGCAGAGGTGGAGGTACACATGAACAGGGAATTATTGAAGCATTTGAGCCAAAAATCCTTATCCATCGAGCTAGATTGGGGTATAAGCCTAGAAAAGCCTATCGCCGCGTCCCTTCTTGCTACTGTCACATGGTCACTGTTTGTGAGATCCAAGGCAAGAGGCCTTATAAGGGGGAGCCTGAGCTAATCGAGTATGGCGGGAAATTGTGGCCCGGCTTTGAGATCTTTAAAGATGTCTATGACTTCGAGACTGGTCACATGATAGTTTCAGCTGAACCTAAGCCTACCGAGCCTGATGTGCCTGTTAATGTTATTTTTGATAAGGCTAAAGGGAAAGGTAAGATGCATCCCGAGGATGAGCCTGAGAGAAGTAATGAAGAGTCTATCGATCCAAAAATTGAGAATGTTGTGGCAACCGTGACAAAAGCTATGGCACTACTGATGAGGAAAGGCTGGAAGGGTACCAGGGAAGAAGACGCTATGACAACCATAGTAGGAAAACTCATCAGGGCTCTCACCAAAAAGGCTAACCTATCTGAAGGGCCATCACTCACCATTGCCCAAAAGACCGCTCTAGAGCACGACCTGAATGACATTCTGACGGACAATACAGAGGACACTTCTCCCATCGACGTCGCTACTGAAGCCCCTCCGCCTATGGAGGAGGACATGGACGATGTAATTTTTAATATTTCTAATGTCTTTGATACAAATAATACTGCTTATGAGGCTTTTAATGCAATGAATAACTCCCGTTCTGCTTACTTGTTTGATGTCTTTCCTGATGGACCCATGCATTCACATAATAATATGCATAATGTTTTTGGCATTAGTGATACATTATTAAGTGAAATAAACCTAAGTACAGATGACAATCCCTAAATGGTAACCATTTCCAAAGATTTAAATCCCGAGGAAAGAATTGAGATCATAAAAGTGCTTAAAAATCATGTTAACGCTTTTGTCTGGTCGTACGAAGACATGCCTGGGGTTGACCGATAAATCACCGAGCACAGAATCCCAACCGATCCTAAATTTTGACCTATCAAGTAGAAACTCCGCTGGTTGAGACCTAAATGGGCAGAACAGGTTAAGACAGAGGTTTCAAGGTTGATCGAAGCTCGATTCATTAAAGTGATAGAATACCCAACTTGGCTATCCAACATAGTCCTAGTTTCGAAGAAGGATGGTAGGGTCTAAGGTTTGTGTGGATTTCCGAGATCTCAATAAAGCCTCACCAAAAGATGACTTCCCTCTCCCATACATCAATGTCCTAATTGATAGCACCGCTAGGGTGGCTATGTATTCATTCATGGATGGGTTCTCAGGGTATAATTAGATTCTAGTTAATATTGTTGACAAAGTCAAAACAGCATTCATCACTGAATGGGGGGTGTATTGCTACAAGGTAATGCCGTTTGGGTTGAAAAATGCCGGGGCCACTTATTAGTGAGCTGTGACCGCCCTCCTACATGATTTGATCCATAAAGAAGTGGAAGTATATGTGGATGATATGATTGTAAAGTCCACTACTCAAGAGGAGCACCCTGCTATTCTCGACAAGTTTATGACTCATATTGAAAAATATAACCTCCGCCTAAATCCAAAGAAGTGCATGTTCGGGGTTACCTCCAGCAAGCTATTGGGACACGTGGTTAACCAGAAAGGGATTGAAATGGATCTAGACAAAGCCAAAGCCATCAGGGACATGCCTCCCCCTAAGACAGAGAAGGAGGTTCGATGGTTCTTAGGGTCCTTGCAGTATGTTAGTCGGTTCATTGCTCGCCTCACTATTATTTGCGAACCCATCTTTAAGCAGTTAAAGAAACAACAACCTGTGGTATGGAACGATCACTGCCAAGTAGCCTTTAACAAAATCAAGGCATATCTTATTGATCCACCCATCTTGACACCCCCCATCCTAGGGAAACCACTCATCCTTCATCTGGCCATTGAGAAAACTTCCATCGGAGCCATGCTTGTCCAGGAACATAATGATAAGCGCGAACATGCCATCTACTACTTGAGCAAGAAGTTGTTAGATTATGAAACTCGATATTCGATTGTAGAAAAGACCTGTACTTCTATGGTTTGGCTCACTAAGAAGTTGCGACATTATTTCCAATCTTATCGCGTCCAAGCCGTAGCCAAGATTGACCCAATGAAGTTTCTTTATCAATCCCCTACCCTGGCCAGCAAATTGTCCCGATGGCTACTTCTCCTGTCTGAGTTTGACATTGAATATGTAACCTAAAAGGTCATTAAGGGGCAGGCTGTAGCCAAATTCCTGGCTAATCAACCCTTCAGCTCTGACTATAAGGAAAATTTAGAGTTTTCTGATGAACAGCTCACCTCTATTACAACCATTGACGACGTTTGGACAATATACTTTGACAGCGCTATAAACCGCCGGGGAGCAGGTCTTGGGGTCATCATCGTCACACTAGATAATGAGATAATCCTATTGTCCAAACATTTAGAATTCGCTATCACCAACAACAGCACTGAATATGAAGCTTGCCTGTTTGGCCTTGAGGCTCTTCTTCAGGTTCGGGCCCGCCGTGTATCCATCATCGAAGATTCAACTCTGGTTGTCCGTCAGGTCATTGGAGATTGGGAAATTAAAGAAGAATCTCTCTGTCCTTATGTTGAGGCTGTCCACGAATTATCTGAGAAATTTACCTCATGCTTGTACCGCTATGTCCCTCGAGATGAGAATCAAATGGCAGATCCTCTCGCCACTCTCGTGTCTATGTAGGAAGGACCCTAATAGTAGCCTATCCGCCCTTTGATTTTGCTGTCCACCAAGATCCCATATCATGTTCAATCGGCTCCCCCAATCCTCTTCATTTCTTCTGAACCTTGTTGGTATTCTGACATCGTCCTATTTCTTTAGACCGGCCAATACCCTACGAATTCTTCTGACTCGGATTGTACAACCCTACAACGGCTTGCTATCTAGTTTTGTATTATGGATAATGATTTATTCAAGCACACTAGCGACGGCCTACTTCTCCATTGCCTCACTGACTCTGAGGCTCAGAACGTAATGACCCAGGTCTATGCCAGTGACTGTGGCCCTCATATGAACGGTCTTGCTCTTGTAAAGAAAATCCAGCGGCTGGGGTATTTTTGGCTCACTCTCACAGCTGATTGTATCGCCCAAGTCAAACGATGCCACCAATGCCAGGTTTATGGAGATATGTAGCATCTGGCACCCACTGAACTCCATCATTTATCCACCCCTTGGTCGTTCTCGGCATGGGGGATAGATATAATTGGTAAAATTCGTCCTTCTTCAATAAACGGCCACAAATTCATTATGGTAGCAGTAGATTACTTCTCGAAATGGGTGGAAGCCGAATCCTTCACCAATGTCACCGCCAAGCAGATGGCCAAGTTCATAGAGAAGTAAATCTTTGCTCAGTATGGGCTCCCACACCCTATAGTCTCGGACAATGGAGTACAATTTCAAGGAGCAACTGCTTCTCTAATTGAGAAGTATGGGATCGAGCACCATAGATCTTCTCCATACAGACCACAAGCCAATGGAGCTGTTGAGGCAGTCAATAAATCGGTAAAGATGATCCTTTCTAAGATGATAGCCGATTACATGGATTGGGTAGATAAGCTGCATTTTACTATCTGGGGATATCACACCAGCATACGCACCCTGTCGGGCCAAACTCCGTTCTCCCTGGTCTACGGGATCGAAGCAGTCTTGCCAGTTGAAACTCAGGTGACCTCCTTAAAAGTTGCTCTAGAGGCTAAATTAAAAGAATCTAAATGGACCCAGGCAAGATTTGAATAGTTAAACATGATGGTTGAGCAGAGGTTAAAGGCCTTCGACAACCTTCAGATGTACCAACAACGTATGGCTCGGGCATATAATAGTCGGGTAAGACATCAGAAGTTCCCCTTGAAGGCTGGTGATCTAGTCCTTAAGCAACTGAAACATTCTACCACTGATGCAAGGGGTAAATTCAG
Organism: Euphorbia pulcherrima; assembly: GCA_947683365.1. NCBI lineage: Eukaryota > Viridiplantae > Streptophyta > Magnoliopsida > Malpighiales > Euphorbiaceae > Euphorbia > Euphorbia pulcherrima. The sequence continues at coordinate 18,114,875 of CANTUS010000001.1, forward strand.
GCTAAATTAGGAAGGACCATATGTAATAAAGAAGCTTCTTAGCAAAGGGGCAACTAAGCTTATGGACATGGATGGGAACGAGTTTGTGAATCCCGTAAACCAAGACAGGCTTAAGCGTTATCATGTCTAATTCAAAAGAAACAAATCAGAAAAGTGGTATGCCAAAAAAATACATACGTAGTAATTACCCGCCTTTCAGTCTTTTACTGATCAGGCAAAAATTAGGGTGATGCCCGATGATTGGTATCCTGCAAACCAGCCATGCAAAAATTAGGGGATGAGACAAACCCCGCTAGATCGAAAACATAAAAAGGGCAATCTAGGCAAAAGTTAGGGTATGTGAGCAAGGAGCGAGTGCCTTCTAGAAAACCGATCTCGGCTAGTTGGCACCAGGAGTTAAGTCAATGGGAATGTCAACCAAACATCATATACTTTATTTTTTCTCAATTAATAAAAGGTTCTCTTTTGTTAAAATCTAAGTGCTTATGCTTATGTGGATCCTGTATCCATAAGATTAAGACAACTTCAGCAAGCCTTGGACAGAGTTCATTTTATTTCAGATGCAAAAAAAAGGGGGGGGAGGCCTGATAGTTCTGACAAAAGCAAGACTCAAATCGAGCTTCCTGCATCATCATCACAGTACCTAGAGATCAGCCTCGATGTGCTAGTAGAAAAGGGCTCCTCTCCCCGCTCTGTATGTTCCTCCTCAAAATGGGCCCATGACCGCTTCCGACGGGTCAATAAGCCTTTCACCTCAGTAAGCCATCCCCTGTAATGTGTGTCAATTTTGATGGTTTCCATGTGATCATAATCCAGAATCTCAAATACAGCCTCCCTGGACCACTTCTCCCGAATATGGTTGACCCACCTAGCTTTGTAAACTCCAATCTGGTTATAAGGCAGTTTGATTAGGACTCTTTATCTCTTACCATACTGACGGCACAACTGGTAAGGGGTATAAAATGACGATTTCTCTAGACCTATCAGTTGAACACATGCTCCCTAGGATTCTACAACCACATCCTGAATTCTCCACCATGGACTAACCCAATGAACCAGCACGTCAGTATACCCCCTCAAATAGGCACCCAATCATCATATGTTAGCTCGTCGAAATCAGTCCGCATAAGCCCTGTCTCCCTCAGATGGACGAGAAGATACTTTTTCAGGTTCCCTCGTGGCGCCTCCCTCAACTTTAGCTTCTCCATCAGCCATACCTATAATTCAAAACTCAGGTAAGGATTGGGGAAGGAAATGTACAGAATCGGAAAGAACAAAAGGTACCTGTAATAATATGAGCTAATCTCTGATAAGTGACGGGGTCAACAGAAGTAGCATCCACGTTCAGCAAAACATCGGCCAATCCCACAGCCACGAGAGAAGCCCCTGTCGGCATAGGGCTAATGAGTGAAATCAGCCTGAGTAGAGCAATCAGGCTTACTCTACATATAAACTCCCCCATGAGTAATAATGCCACCATGAATGGCCAAGGAAGGTAGGATCGGGGCGCTCCACAGCACCACTCTAGAACCGCTTTGAGCTGAAACCCAGGTTTATCGGGCAACTGAGACAAAAATGGGCCCATAAAATCCAAATTCCATAACCCTCGAGGAATTCCATCTGTGCCAAAATGAAAGTCCGGCAGCACCAGCATAACGCGTTTAGGACACGGTGTCCTTAAAATAGCATGGAATTCTTTAAGCAAGGGGCAAAGCTCAAACGATGAAAATCGGAAAATGTAGTCCATTGGATCCCAAAAAAGATAGTGTCGCTTGAAGGAACTCACGGCTTACGGGCCACGCCGCGACATATCGAAGCCCCAAAGCCTGAATTTTTCAAGCTCTTCCAGTCCTCATTCCCTAGACTTTGCAGAAAACCCCGTAGCTTTTGATTATGGGTTGCCATGATAGGAATTGATAGAATAGTCGAAATCAGGTTACTGGAAAAGTGATACCGCCGGCGATATGAGTGATGCCATCGGCGATATAAATGATGCCGCCGGCGATATGGATCAAATTGGGTGATATCAGATTATGCCGCTGGCGATATATACTTTCAGACAGCCTTGTATATATTATTTTAGCTGGTTGAGTTTGGGCGATATGGGTCATGCTGCCGGTGGCATGAAGTGGATTTTCCAACGACATCAGAAGCATTTTTCCCACTTCAGACCTATACAAAACCTGTAAATAATCCTGTAACCCATTTCTAATGCCTTTCCAAATAGCGATCCATTCTCATTCAAAATAAAAAGCACGAAGCCACAAACCATCCAAAAATTTTAAATGTCTAGACCATAAAAAACAAAACCCGACAATACAACCAAATTATTCCAACCCCAATGTATCAAGGGTACAAATAAAGAAATATAAAAGCAAAATGAAAATGAAAAACTAGGCATGCCCGCCACTACCGGCCGAGCGAGATGAAATGTCTTTGGGGCTCACAAGCCAGCATCAACATCATCCTCTTCCCTTCCCTCTGTCATGGGCAAACTACTAGACTCCTTGGCCATGGCAGGCGGGTATCAGCCCGTAGACATCTTGACCCCCCTACGACTGGTACTACTAGGTTGTGCATGATCCAGATTTTGCTTGCTTCTCCGTTCCTGAACGGTAGCTGCCAGGTTACCCTCAAGGTCACTCACACGATGCCATAGGTCTGTAGTCTCCTCCTTGTACCTCCGCTGGGATGCATCGACATCTGACAAGGAAAGGGCCAAGAAATCCTGCAAACCAGAGAAAACATCAATGATCCATATCATTCATAGCATCTATAGATGCATCTTATCTTAACATAGGCATAAATAGGGAATGCACCTGAGTAAGGAGCGACTACCCGATAAGTGTATCCCGGAGAACAAAGTTGTTCTCTGTGAGCTGCTCTACATGGCACCACGCCACCTAAAAAATCTGAAAGGCAAATCATTAGAAACCCGCATCCAAGGCTAATTAAGAAAATAATCACCACGCCTTACGTAAGTAGTATTTTCTGGTATGAAAATTGGAGCCTGCCGGCTCGAGCCTATATTCCTAGGGAGGAACTCGCCCTGAGAATTCATCAGCAGGAATGTGATTTCCATCAGGTTGACTAGATGCTCCTCCATGAAATTTATACCCTCCTGTATACCATAGTACCGGGTCTCACTCTGGTTATCTAGGCCTCTCTTCCTCGCGTGTTCCTGAAAAACATGAAAGACACACTTCAACAGCGTTCCTAAATAATTTTAAAATCATGCACATAAACACAATCATACCTTAAAAGAATGTTGTCCCCTTTTGGACATTGGTGCACTCTCGCCGGCTACATCCGCACCCGCCTCGTCCTCCCCCTCGGGCTCGATTTCAACATTGCCTTTGAGCTCTTCGTCTTCTTCATCTTCTTCTTCCTCAACATCCACGATACCTTTGAGGCACCTTTTCTCCTCCTCCATCCGTTGTTCATTATGATACTCAATCGTATCATTCCTGTGGATGCGGTGACACAAGGGGAGTAGACATTACTGGTGCTGCTCATAGAGGCCAGGGACGCTAGGGATCACCCGGGCATTCCCCTCAATATAATCAGCCTTGTCAGCCTCAGAAGTGATCACCAAATAGGGCCACCATAAGCCCCTGGGAGGATCAGCAGGCACAGGTCTATCGGCAACCAGGTCGAACCTCCAACCACGGACACGCTCGCCTAGATACCACTGCTGGCATAAAGGACACTCCATGACAAACCGACGGTCGTCCACCTCCCTCCTAATCCTCGCAACCTCTGCTAGATTCTCCACCCGGTCGAATGGATCCAGGACAAGCTACACCAACCATCAACCAAAACAACCAATATAAAGTCATAAACGCTTTTGTTTTGTTCTAAAGTGTAAAAGTAAGAACTAAGTTAAAAATCACATACTAAGCTCAACCGCACACCAGCGGGCGAGAAAGTGAGAGCCCAGCGGTATGGTCTTCTTAAACTCGACCGGCGGGAGAATCTAGTGCTCAAAGGCCCAAGCCTGCATAAATAACAACCAATCAGTTCAAAAAGCATCAATAATAAATGAAACACGCACAATCAAGTAAAATACTTCCAAAGAGATATGCCTGGAGTAGCAGATGGCAAAGGCGAAGGGCTTTCACCTTCTTCCGGGCTCCCACGCCAGCCCATGGTACAGTTGTGCCAAGATAGGCCTCGGCCAATTCTTCCTCTTAACGCGCGCCACATCCTCCACTGCAGTTATTAGTACATAATTGATCTTGCTCCCCGAGATTGGAAAGAATAACATGGTGAGCAAAGAAATCACGACGGACTAGACACAAGCCTTCCTCTCATCCTCAGGCACCACATCTACCCGGGTCCAGTATTAGGGCAACTCACCATAAGACAGCCGCCCAGAAATGGGCTTCAGACCGAATAGCTCCTTCACCCATCTCACCACAGGCCTCTCAACATGGTATTTATCCATGTAAGGATCAAAGTGTATGACCTAGTCCGTCTAAGAGAGGCCGGTCATATCTACGATATTAGAGGGTGTAATCGTAGCTTCCCCAAAAGAGAAGTGAAAAGTATGAGTGGTCTCAGACCATCTCTCGATTAAGGTTATCACGGCTGAATGAGAGAGCTTGGGCATCAGAATTGGCATAATCCGGGCTAGGTCTCTAAATCCGGTCTCATTAATGGCAAGTGCAAGCTCGGGGTCCTTCTCTGAAATATGTGCCACCACTCGCCAATGGTGCCCATCCCCCCAGTATAAGTCAGTTCATATGGCTGGAAAATAAAACACAAAATAGATAAGTCCTGCATATTTTCTCATCACTGAAATATGATAGAAAGCTGCTGATGTCGCTTCTGCTAGAAGTGATATCGCCGGCGGCATTATCCCATACCGCTGGCAACATGGATGATATCGCCGGTGATATCACTTCAAACAGAAGCGACATCAGACTTCCTTAGCCCCTTTTGCAAGGACTGATGCCGCTAGCGACATCACTCATGTCGCCGACGATATCACTACCTGCGGGCAAAACCTGTTATTTCCTAAAATCACACCCATCGTGCCAAAACCACAAAAATCGCAATCAATCAAACAATAAGCCTGAAAATGTTAAAAAAAATTGAACCTAAAGCATGCAATATCAGGTTATAATCAGCCTATTTCACACTTATGACCCTTACCATGGCACAATTTCAAGCCTAAGGCCAAATCGAAATCCAACCCAAAAAGAGGAGATTCAGATTTTGCGTGATTACTTGAACATAGCAGAGGTGCTTGTCCTTCTCTGGGGTTAGGTTGGAGATGGGAGAATTGATCCTATAGCCATACATCTTGGCCATCTCCTTCAGGCCATAAGTAGCAGGAATGGAAAGAATTTTCAATGCTTCGATGGAGGGATTAGGTAGGTCCTTCCTAGCCTTAGCAGATTTGCCCCTGAAAGCCTTGGCAATTCTCTTCATGATTTGAATAACAAACGAGAAATCAGAGAATTTGGAGAATAAGATGTGAAGGGGTATGGTTTTCTGAATAAATAAGGAAGAAGGGAGTTTTACTTCCTTTTAAACTACTACGCGGAATTCAAGGAGTTTTAATTTATCTGAAACCGTCCCCTCATGCCGCCGGCAGCATCGCTCCATACTGCCAGCGACATCACTCACACCGCCGGCGATATCGCCTCCTTCAATTTAAATTTTGAAATTATTTAACCAGTCAAAGCTGCCACGTGACACTCATGCCACCGGTGGCATCATTCCATACCGCCAGCGACATCACCCCCTCCAATTCAAATTTTGAGCAAAAGTCCGACCAAGGGATGATCACTCCACAAAGCATAAGTTCGACCAAAGGGCATCCTTTTTACAAAGCTCAAGCCCGACTAAGGGGCAATTTCTCCATAAAGTATAAGCCCGACCAAAGGGCAACCAATCTACAAAACACGAAGTCTGACCAAGGGACAATCTCTCTTCAAAGCACAAGCCCGACCAAGGGACAACCAATCCACAAAACAAAAATCTGACCAAGGGATAAACTCTCCATAAAGCGCAAGCCCAACCAAGGGGCAACCAATCTACAAAACACAAAGTCCGACCAAAGGGACAATCACTCTACAAAGCATGAGCCCGACCAAGGGGCAACCAATCCACAAACCATAAGTCCGACCAAGGGGCAATCACTCCACCAAATATAAACCCGACTAAGGGGCAATCACTCCATAAAACATAAGCCTGACCGAAGGGCAATCCTTTTCACAAGTCTCAAGCCTGACCAAGGGGCAACCTCTCTACAAAGCACAAAGTCTGACCAAGGGACAATCACTCCGTAAAGCATAAGTCCGACCAAGGGGTAACCAATCCACAAAGCATAAGTCCGACTAAAGGATAAAACTCTCCATAAAGCGTAAGTCCGACCAAGGGGCATCCTTTCCAAAGCACAAGTTCGACCAAAGGGCAAACCAGTCACCCATCAGGTATCATTCCTATCCCTTGCTCTTTCATGTGATCATACTGACCTGTGGCAGCAGTTATCTCCCGAGGGGCAGCCTGTGAGCACGGGATTTTGCAGTCCCTCTCGCGAGACGATGATGACATGTACCTGATTTTAATGCCTTAAAATAAAAGTTCTCTTTAGAACTTTTGTTACCAAAATAATATTTCTCGCAAATTTTATACTTGGTAGAATCTAGTTTGGTGTGGCCGATAACGCGTTCGGTAGGAACTTGAACCGATAATTTGCACCAAAATAATAAATACCCATTAAGATATTATTATAAGTCAAAAAGATGCCTTTCCACCTACTATTAAACCACTTTTCATGACTTTTTAGGCTTTTGGGCCCGTTAGCTGTCGGTATGCTGGAGGCTGATGCCACTAGCGGCATCAGCCATGCCGCTGGTGATATCACCATACCGCCGGCGGCATCACCATGTTGCTGGTGGCAAGGCCAGAAACGGGTCCCTCCATAGATAGCCTTTCGGCCACTTTCGGCGGAATTAGTCAAAAAGGCCTCAAAAAGCACCCCATTTCACCTATAAAGGCACACCTTGAGCTGCACTTTAATGGGGGGAATGGAATGTCAGGATTTTAAGGTAGGAATAGATTTTAGTGAGACAAAAATTAGATAAAATAGAAAAAAAAGGATTTCGATCCATTTTTCCTGGTTTTTCTTCTTTGAATTCTCTGATTGTGAGTTTGAAATCAGTAAGTCTTTAAGTTAAAATCAACTTAATTAGAATTAGAAATCAGGAGTACTTAAATTTACTACTAAATTGTCATAACAAGCTCCCCGGAGGTGTTTCTTTCAGTTCACGAAGAGGTGGATTCACGGCCTCGAGGTAAAAAATCCCGAGTCTCATAGCTCTTCGGCATCAATATTACTGATTTGAGTTAAATTTCGTCGATTTTTATTCATTTTTAGGTTTTTAGTCATTCTTACTGCCACCACTACTGCCTACAAACTGATATCGCCGGTGACATAATTGATGTTGCCAGCGGCATCAGCCATGTCGCCGGCGGCATCAGTTGTATCGTCGGCGATATGACTTTCTGGACAGTAGTTTTATTTTCATTTGTTCCCAGATTAGCTTATTTTTCGAAGCTAGAATATATAATCAAAACCTCTTGAAAACAGACTCCACCCCGTAACGTGTGGTATTTTCACTTATAATCCGGTTAAAGTAATGATTGAACCTAAAATTTGGTTAAGAATGGAATTTCCTTGAAAATGCCGTTCAAATCTCATTTTAGCCATCCGACCGGGCTTTATAAAACTGAAAATAAAATATGCCATATCCGTGCTAACAATCTTCTGCAGGTAGACGTATATCAGACATTCAGGCATTTTATTTATTTGACAAAAAAATGCATAGGACTTGGAATCCTAGTAATAATTTTATTTTCTGCACTTATTTTTTATGGCTGTAAATACTTTATTCATTGCTTCAATTGCTTGATAAACGCGAAAACAACAAAATAACTGAAAACACAAATAAATGGGATGGATTAAACCGATTAAGAAAGAATGAAGTATCTTAACTTGGCCTAATGAAAAATAGATAACATCATCCGAACTTAGAATCTCTACTTAAGGTACGGTCTAACCATCCGGTGGGAAAATCGTACCAAAAATTTCCCGGTTGAGCTGAACCGGGTGGCGACTCTATTTCAAGTACGAGATTTTGATCTCGTATCTTTTGAGCATTAAAATATGCAAAATCATTTTCCAATCACATCACACTCATTCCCCGTCATTTAAAGAGGCCGGCCCAACCGACCCGGCCCTACTGCCGCCACGCGAAACATCGTCCGCTCACAACAATAATGTGGCCTTTGGTTGTCACAAATTCTATTTCATGAAATAGAAATAGAAATGAATGGAAAGATGCTACATAGAGTAGAGTATATGTTTAAAATCCGTCATCTCACGGTAAAGTTTTTCCTAGTTTATATATATCTCAAGCAAAAACTACTCCTTTGTTTCAAAAAGGAATAGTTTTTCAATGAGATGTATATAAATTAGGAAAAGCTTTTCCATGTGTCGATGGATTCTAGATGAATAATGCGTTATATTTAACATCTTTCCATACATTTCTATTTTTATTTCACGGAATAGGATTTCCGCAAACCAAACGAGTCGTAAAAGTAATGGATTAAGGTTTTCTAAAGTGATTTTACTCGACATATAGTAGCCTTCTGTCCTAAATGTCCCCTAACTCCCACCACTTTTTAAAATCATAAATTTCTCCTTTCATTTTTTTCGATTCTCATCAAAGTTATCCATATTAGTTGGATGAAATGGAAGTAGCACTGGTGGGAAACAGGGCCTTTGGTTTTGGTTATATATAGACTTTTGGTCTCGGTTATGAACCGATGAAAAAGCCGCCGAAACCAAAGGCCCAATACGTTTGCCCTCGATTAATTTAACCGAAGAAAAAGAGGGTCATTTTCCTCGATTATTTAAATAACCGAGGAAATAGGCCTTGAAATGGCGGTATTTCTACCGCTTAATGGGCCTCGATTAAATTAAAAAACTGAGGCAAATATCAAGTCATTTCCCTAGGTTAACTTAATAACCGAGGACAATAATTGCTAGTTTGGCTCCGGTTATATAATAACCAAGGACAAAGGTGCTGTTTTTTTTTTTTTAAATCATTCAAATATATGCACCCAACCTGTATAATTACAATTATCTAATACAAAAATGACCTAATGACTTAACTTAAGTACTATATATAGCTAATAAGTATGAACAAAATTAAGATAACTTAAACAGAGCCAAAAGCTAATTGAACATTTAAGTATTTATACAAGGCTAAGTGTGAACAAAATTAAACTAGCTTAAGGCCAACAGCTAAATAGTATGAATAAAATTTAACAAAATCTATCACCGAATAGAGAATCAATGAAATGGCCATTTTGGTGACATGCTTCAGTTGGGATCTCTAAAGAAGAAATTACCAAGATGACAAGTTTGATTCAAATAATCAATAAAATCAGTCAAATTCAATTCAAAAACCAATAGTTCAATATGATGCATGCTATGTTGTTAAAGGCAATGTGTTGTTGAACATAAGAAGAAACTACACACTTGTCTGAACAATCTATGCAAAAAATGCAACTTCAAAAGAAAGAAACAACAAAATTTTACAAATTTATAGCTAAACAGGACATATAAAATTGGATCAAACTATAAGTAACATTGGAATTTCAAAGATTTATCATATTATCTCAATTTCCATTATAGGAAAGTCTATCCCAAATGTCACTTACCTCATCCATTCAAAAAGGAGCCTCAAGTGATTCATCCCAAACATCTGCACTCCCATTTGATACATCTTCCACATATTCCTCCATTGAAAGCTTGATATACTCCCTATGTGATAACCGATCCTAATCTGTCAAAACTTGGATCCTCACGCTCCTGCTCATACCAAAACGACCATAAAAAAAAGCCAAATTAGTACCCTGTTATACCCCCAACTCAATAGCGACATAACTAGGAAACAAAACAGGATCGAGATAATCAATATACCAGGCGAATTAGAAATGGATCACGGCTTTCAAAAGCCATAAACTTATTGAGGCTGAAAAGAATATTCAAGACATTTCCTGATAGGCTTTCAAAAGTACCCTGTTTTGATCCTTATTGTAGGCCCTAACTCTAGGCTTCACTAAATAATAGTATAAACCAATGGATTGACAAATGTAACCGAGAACTTAATGATTCACATATAGTTTACAACAGTTTTTATTTCAAAATACTGTATGACTGATTCTCTACTGTAAATTTTGCTAAAAATAATAAAATTCTATACTGAAGTGTAAATTTAAACATTAGCAAGAAGCTGAGTGAGTTTACTCAGTACACCACAAATCGAAGTTCTAATAAAAATCGCTTTTCGTATCAAATCATCCAAACAAGCAAATATCAACCAAATAACAACAGCAAATAAATCTATTGGAGGTTCTCAAGACACACAAAATAATCATAATATGACGAATTGGTATATAAAAAGGTTATAATTGAAAGGAATAGAAACATTACCTCCAACAGCGAAATTTATAGTCCAGAGAAGGGGCTAGAGGAACTTCTTACGCCTAGCATAGTTACATAGAAAGCCAAATGCAATGATTTCTAATTCTGGCTGCCAAGGCCATAAACAATTTCATTAAAGAACCGAAATTCGAATGATGTATAAAAAAATTCCTTGAATGCCTATATACATATGTGATTCAATCAACCAATTGCATCAATCATGAATCAAAAGAAGCAAATTAACATAAATAATAGTGAAATTAAGCTTATCAAACACCTGGAACACAAATAAGAACTAACAAAGGGATAAAACCCTAAACCCTAATACCTTTCACTTTTAAGGAAAGTTCATTAGATATCAAAGCACCAAATCTTGTATAGGCTGTAGTAGAGACCGAATAAATCTTCTTCTTTGCTTCCTCCTCACTTAAAAACTTCAATCCATCAAATTGGGGAAACAAAAAAATCAAAGTGAAATAGAGAAAATCTCCTTACCTGCCCAGAACAGCAGCCAGAGCTTTCATATAGGCATTGATCATTTCCTCTTCAGAGGGTTTTAGATTTTCTAGGAATTCCAACACGATAAGCTTGTGCTCATAGTCGCAGCCATCGAGAAGGATCGTTTCTTTTAGGGGACGGCTGCTGAAATTGGGCGACGGGTCATTGAGCGGCGAGTAACTGGACCAGGAAGTTTTGGACTGGATCGGGATGTTGACGGACTCCGGGAGGAGTTCCGGGGGGGGGGGGGTTTATGTCTAGGACGGAAAAAAGGAAACGAGAAGCGAGAGAAGAAGAAGCGCAGAGGTGGATGAAAGGCCACATCGACGGTGAGGGGTTCTCACGAGGGAATGGTTCTCAGAACAGACGGCAGCGACAGTGAGGGGTTCTCATGAAGGGCGCCGGCGACGGTGAGGGTTCTCATGAGGGCGGCGGTGACGGTAAGGAGGCGGCGATGGTAAGGAGTTCTCACTAGGGTTTTAAACTTGAGACGGTGAGGGCTTAAAGAGAGAATCTGTGTTGTCTGAAGTTCTAGTAGTAAGAATAATTGAACATTGTCCTCGGTTTTATAGATAACCGAGGAAAATTTGATTTTTTTTCTTCTGTTATCTTAAAAACCGAGGAGAAATGTACAATTTGAGCCTAACAATTAAAAATTGGCCCCGCGAATTCAACATTGATTTCAGTTATGAATAAAACCGATACCAGACTAGCGGGTTATTAGGCCCATTTTCACTAGTTTGTGTTCTTATAAATGTTAATCATATGAAAAAAAACTAGTCTCGTACATTTTAACAAACCATTTTTCAACCCACAAATTCCAGAATAACAACAAATGTAATCATACATCAAAACAAACCAAACTTTATTCATAAATTTCAAAGTACATGATACAAACAACAATCACATAAAACACAAAGATGGAAGGAAACAAACAATAACAATACTTACAAGCATATAGTATATATAGGATCAACAATATGATGTCGAAGGCCACAACTACTAGTCGACATGTAATATTATCGATCATTCATGCTTGATTATTTCACAAATATGAAAATATACCCATGCATATACTTAATTACGATTAAGTATATGAGGTTGATGATGATGATAACGATGATGATCAGTAGTTGCAATCGAAATCGCCATGATGACGACCAGATTCGAAATGAGATTTGAAAAAGTCAAGATGTTTGTCTCTAGGAGGGAAGCAGGCATGAACATGTTCATGCTTATGCAGCTTGTGAATCCATCTGTGCAAATGAGGATGCTTATGTTCAGTTATCAACTCAACCTTAGTCACTTCAGATTGCACTTGGATCCAATGTCCGGTAAATATTACCGCAATGTCCAAATACCCAATTTCCTTTTCATCATGGAAGTATTCCCTTTCTTTTATCAGCTCCTCCAGCTTGTTCACATGATGATGGAATTCTTCTTTAATCTTACCTCTCTCCTCTTCTATTGCAAAATGGATCCTCCTTTCTGTTGGTATGATCTGCATTAACGCACATGTCAGTGGTTGATCCTACAGCTGAAACTAGTGACCAAATGGGCCGGTCTTACAAAATTTGAGGCCCTAAGCGAAATATATACATTTAAAATTACATGGCCCTGGGCAAATATATATACTGTAAGGCCAGACCTGCCTAGTGGTCTCATGGGGACAACTTTACCACAACTATAACAAAAAAGTAATAGATAAGTAATAGATACCTTTTCATCAACAAATTTGGCCCAGAAGCGAGCCACGGCTTTCTGATAAGGGTCTTTGTGCATGATACGGTGATGATGAAGATGATGATGGTCCCAAGTTTCATCAATGTACTCAAGTATAACAAGAGAATCACAAATGGGTCTTCCATTATGAACCAGAACAGGAACTTGCTTATGAATAGGGTTATATTTGAGCAGCAAGTCACTCTTGTTGTACAAATCTTCCTCTATATATTCAAAGTGAACACCTTTGAGTCTCAGGGCTAGTTCAACTCTACGAGTGAATGGACTTGCCCATGAGCCATAAAGCTTCACTTCATCTCCCATCTTTTTGGAATACTTAGCTTTACTATTAGAAATTCTTGTGTTTGATTGAAGCTTTGAATGATTTATTTTGAGGACTAGGATTCATGAGTTTATATAGAGAGATTTTGGAACCCTAAACATCATATAGTTCCAAGTGAATACATTTCAAAATAGAAATTGTAAAATGGGGAAATGTCATTGATGACTATATTCATGTTTGCTTTTTCTGAATTGTGACCGTCATTTTTAACTAATCCCTCTATAGATTACAATTTGCAATTGGTTAATCATTTACTAACTAATCCCCAGGAAAAAAAGATTCATGCTTCGTTGTATATATCGTTTTTATGTGATCTGAGAATGACAATAGAATATATGTATCATCCAATTTTATATTATCAACTTTATTGTTCTATATATACGTCTAGGTATTCAACTACTGGTCACTAGCCGCCTCTCTTTTTACCTTCTTTTCTTTCCTTTATTTAAATTTTGTTTAATAAAGATATACAATTGGTGATTTGGTAATCTTAATTTGATTCAAAATGAGTGACAAATGTCTTATTAACTAGAGATTTAGATTCTCGAATTCTCATATTCGAGTCACACACCATCTAATACTTTCTAGTATTTTACAAATGTAATTTTATATTTTAATGTTATTTGCAAATATAATTTTTATCTTCCAACATACTGCATTTTTCATTCTATGACTTGCTTAAATATTGTCTTTATAGTCATACTATGATCTTATCTCATTTGTTATTACGTGTTTTTCTATCATAATTGTTTCATATTATAATTAATCTTAGTCGGTTAGTTTTAAGAGTTCTCTCATTGTAAATTTATATTATTTAGTAATACGAGACAATTTTACCGATTTTATTGACTGTGGAGTTTAAACCAACAATTCGCACACATCATGGATTCTCCAAGAGGCTAAACATGTTTTTAGCCTTCAAGTCAAGATTGCATAAAAAAATTAACATTAAATGTGTTTTTAAGAGATATTTAAACTTGTGGCAGTATAATATTCTAGCCCAGACTTTCGGCCTCCGTTTTCTTCAAAACTTTCTTCTTTTTCTTTTTTTTTTAATTTTTTCTTTTTTAATTGTTTTTCTTTTTCTTTTCTTTTTTTATAGTATTCGAGGTCAGATTTTCCGGTCTTCCCTTTATTCGAAAGCTTGTGGCAGTATAAAATATGATATATATAACTAGATTTAAACATATATTAAATCAAAAAATTTGATGTAAAAAGATATAATAATAAACACAAGGATATCATAGTACTATCTATGATAGATCTTTTATACATGTATAAATGATATTTATAAAATAGAAATTTTTTTAACTCTCTTAATTTATTTAAACCTTATGAACCCCCCAAAATTAGATTGGGGATACTAAGGGTCTTAACCATTAAAAGGTCTTAATTCAATTTGACTTTTTAAAACCCTTAGGTGGTTGGTTCGTAGAATAGCTATTCCATGAAATAGAAGAAAAATGATTAAAAAATGATAAAAAATGGTATAGTGTTTATCTGGAACCCGTCATCATCAGATGGAATAGCTATTTTTAGCTAATACACATCTCATGGGATAGTTCTTCCTATTTAAAATGAAGGAATAGCTATTTCATGAGATATGTAATAGCTAAGAATAACTATTCTATGTGATGGCGAATTCTAGGCAAAAACTCCTTCATTTATAACCCCTTTTCATTCATTTTTCTTTTATTCCACGGAATAGCCATTCCATGAACCAAACGAGTCATTAGTCCTTTGTTGATATTAGCATTTCCTTTCCAATCTCCCCATAAATCGTGAATTTATATAAAAGACCGAATCATTTTACATGGGAAAAAAATCTTTATAATTTTTGCCATGTGTATGGATAAAATTCAAATTTATGCAACTTTGAATCCATCCATATACATGGAAAATTTTCATCCCAAAGCACCCCAATTCCTTGTATGAAAAGCCTAAAAGATCCCATCCAAGCAAGGCATATTTCTAAAGATAAAACTCATTGCTAATGGCATAATAATTTCTTAAAATCTTAAAAGAAACTCGGTGTTGGGCTTCAGTATAAATGTTGGAGGGAAATTGTTGCTTTTGTCCCTAAATAGAATTAGTATTCATGCAATACCCCCACTCCATTCCTATTCATCTTATACCACTTTTTTAAATTTCATATTCGTTTAATACCCCATACTATTATCTCCTATTTTATTTCAAAATCCAAAAAACCCGCACTTATCACGTTGATATCCATATTATTTAAAGTTATTGAATACTGATTAACTTCCTATTCATCCCAAAATCTTGACGATTTCCTACCATATTCTCATTTGTTCATCCTTGTTTTGGAATAATCTTTGAAGATTTGTTGTTATATTTCTGCTTCTTATCACTCTTAGCCTCTTGTTCACTTTCCAACCTATTTTTTTTCACTTTTCCCCTTGATTTTCTATTTTTTGTTTGATTCCTCACAATTTCGTTTCTAGTTTTTTTCATTCTCAATCTCGCCGAAAATTAAAATCTTGTAATCTGATGAAAATCTTGATCTCATTTTCTGTCAGAGTTGTGGAGCCGGTCCAATTCAAATGTTCGTAATTCAAGATGATTGCATATGAAGGTAATTTTGCCTATTCACTTAGTGTGATTGAGCCACTTTTCCTTTGTCTGATGTTGATGAGAATAGATCAACAGCCAAATTTATCTATCGTTCCTTTAACTTTTGTCTAACAATTTCTTTTCATGATCGTTTTGGATTTTAAATGATACAATCTGAATCTTATTTTAACTTTATACTTTGTTTGTTTTACCTTCGCATATAAGCCGCCATAATTGATTAAGATCCTTTTGCTGCAGATTTCATTGATAAAGGCAGAAATTGCAGAACCTAGAAAGAAAATTGAAATAGAGGATGAAGTTATGGATGACCTATGATGCACTTGTGCTTGATTGATTCATTTTAATGTTTAATGTATAGTTGAACTATACATTCAAACTAAGTTAAATGTATTTTTTTTATGTTATAATCAATGCAAATGTATATTTTGATGGTAAATAATATTAAATATATCTTTATATAAAATTATACCATTTAGCGAAATTAACAAATATAGGTTAACAGCTATAACAACTATTTCATTTTTTAAGGTATAACTAAAACTTTTTCCAACCTTCTTCGTTCAATAAAATTAATATATAATGTAGTTTATTTGTGATGAAAACCGTACACTTTTACAAAAATAAGTATACAATTATTAAAACCCAACTATACCATTTTACATAAAGGTATAAATGTATCTTTTTCAAAGGCAGCTGTGACTTATTATCCATTCAACTCATTATATAAATATAGCTGCCATTTACAAAGTATACCATTTTACAAAAACATATAATTGAACTAAATGTGAAGATGATCAACTAAATGAAATAAAACGTGGGTGAATTTAGGAAAGTTTATGATTGGAAGATAGGCGTTGAAACACACTAAGTTAGGAGGATGACTATTCGGTACATGGCAAGCACTGCCATGTACCGTAAATTTATCTTTAAAGCATTTAATATGTAATCTATTTTTCGACTTTCTAATTCAATATTATATTTTACCTAAAATAAATCTAATACCATAATATTAACTCTAATTATATTTTAAAAGTATTTAAATGTATTAATTACATTTAAAGTGAATAAAAAGAAAGAAAATAAAATATATTTCTCCTCTTTTCTAATTCAAATTTTATATATTTACCTTAAGTGCAATTATTCTCTATATTTTCTTTTCAATTTAATTTGATTTAACTATTTTTTTCAAATTTAATCGTTCTGCTTAATTAATTTTTCTTTTTTAAAATTGTACTATTTTATGTATTATAATATTTATTTTAATCTCAAATATAACACTAAACCTTTACAAAATTAATTATTAAATTCAAATTCTAAATCTTTAACAATTTAATATATTTTTATTTTTGAATTTTTTTTACAAAATGCACCCTAGTATGCAACACAAACTCACAACCTTTGACCCTTTACCCTAATATATTACACATATTACTTTTTTAGTTTATAAGTATGATTTTGATATAATTATTTTTATTGAACTATTTTGAAACTTCAAAACCTAAAAATGACATGAAAATATTTATTTTTCATATTTCTATGAGTGAAGCGCTCAAATGATGCCCTTGTCATGGAAGAGACGTGTCTAAATCGCATTTTTGTCTTTGATGAGAGTGCATAAGGTGTAAAAAATTGAATAGTGAAATAAAAAGTTCTATATATTTTAAAATTAGTATCTGAGCATAGTTTTAAATCACAAACCTTGAATATGTAACAAATTAAATTATTTTAAGTAATTTTTACACGTTTGGTTTATATACAGGTGTATGTGTGATGTTTTTCAAATGACAGAAAATTTTGAAGTTACAATTTTTGTAGTTGATTTTTATCGGAAATAGTCAAATAAAATATATGCATCACTAATGTTGTAACGTAATATTGTAGTTTTCTATGATATTTATTTCTTATTTTGTGAATTTGACAGCCTTAGTCCAAATTACTCTGCATATTGTTTATAGTTTATGGGTTGAAGTTTGTGTTACATATTGTGGTGAATTTTGAAAATAAAATCCTAAAAATAATAAAATTACAAAAATATTTGAAAAAATTAATACATTTTTAAAGATTTAGGATTTGAGTTTTAAATAATTAATTTTATTAAGGTCTAGAGTTTTTGTTTTAAATTTAAGCAAATATTATAAAATACTAAAATTTTGAAAAGAAAAAATTAAGTAGATAAGATTAAATTTGAAAAAAATAATTAAATAAAATCAAATTGAGAAGAAAATATAGAAAAAAATGCAAGGTAAATTTATAAATCGAATTAGGAAGAAAGAAAAGAATATTTTATTTCCTTTACTATTATTAAATATGAATATAATAAATAATACTTTAAATACTTTTTGGAATTTAATTAGAGTTATTAAATAAGTTATTAAATGATTTTGGATAAACTTACAGTACATGGCGGTGCTTGCCATGTACCGTATAATTTTTGAAGTTAGGAAGAGTTATTAGACTTTCATCATATCTATTTTGTCTTTTTAACTTTAATTTGTTGTTATTTATTCCACTTTACAATTTGAAAAATGCATGAATTAACAAAAAAAATATATGAGATGTACACTTTTCTTTTCTCAAAAAGGTCGGTCCATTTTTTATTTGTGTTTGAAGCGGATAGTGAAGTAGTCAGTTTTAGTTAAAAACAAGTAAGAAAGAAGAAATAGATTTTGGGGAAACCAATTTATGTAAAACTGTACTTTTTGTAAATTATACAATTTATGAAACGTATAGTTATATGAATATACCATCATTTACTTAACAGAGAAAAGTAATGAACATAAAAGATATAATTTGGTGAAACTAATTTATAAAACGTAAATTGTAGTAAATGCCCCCATTCAGCTTTCATAGTTAGTGCATGCCCCTCTTTTTAACTGTTGTTTATTATATACTATATACCCCTTTTTAAAAATTGAATTCATTAATTATCCCATTATTTAAAATGTGTTTCAGTATATTTTTACACAACTTAAGGTATATATGTATTTTTTCTAAATAAGGTATATTTTATTCAACTAATGTATATTTGATTACATATAATGATGATATTCAACTGAAGTATATTTTATCCGAAAAAAATATACTTTTTCCAATACATATACCTAGTGAAATATTGAAAATGCATATTTTCTCATATAAAACATATAAAAATTTTAAATAAATGTATATCCATTATTCAAAATAGAATTCATAAATATGGTTGAATATTATTTTCAAAATTATAATAATAACACCGTCGTTTTTCTCCATTTAGAGTTTTAGTATCGTCATGCGTCAAGACTGTTCATGCGTACACAATATCTTTTAGGGGTAGGCATCTATACTGTACACCGTTAGCAAAAGGGTTCATTTTGCCCAGCCTAGGGTTCATGTATCATCATGCATAAACATGAACCTTTTTTATAACGATGTACAGTTAGACGCCTACCCCTAAAAATTATTTAGCCCGCATGGACAGTATTGATGCATGACAATACTAAAACTCTAGGGTGGGCAAAATAAACCCTTTTACTAACAATGTACAGTATAGGTGCATACCCCTAAAAGATACTGTGTATGCATGAACAATATTAATGTCTGATGATACTGCAGAATTTGTACGCAATTAAACTTTGGTCTCGGGTCTTTTTTCTTATTGAACTATATATTTATGCCTTATATATTATTACCCAAATAAGGTATATTTTATCCAAATAATATGTATATTTTTACACATATATGGTATATATTATCCAAACGATATATTTACACAGATAAGACATATATTTATAGACATAAGTTATATGTTTCACAACTAATGTATATTTTATCTTGAAAAAATTGTATATATTGATAAGATATATAAACATACTAAAAATGTCTATTTTTCCACATAAGGCATATAAAAAATTCTAAATATGTATAGTTTTACGTCCATAAGGTATGTTTTACCTTGATAAAATCTATAATTTTTTTCATATAAGGCATATGATATACAAATAAATATAAGTATGTCAATATATAGGTATATTTTAACCCATATAAATATTTGTACACATATAAGGCACATTTTACTTGGATAAAAGATGTATCTTTTCCATATAAGACATTTAGTTTTCAAATGAACATATGTATATCAGTATATTTACTAATATGAATAAATAGGAAGTACAAGTAAAACTCAATTAATTCATTATTGAAAATAATATTCGATTCATAAAGGAATGCTACACAATTGGTTTGCTCCAATCAGAAAATAAGCCATGAAATATATGAGAAACATTTGCATCAATACTCCATCGTCTATGATGTTGTCAATACTCTGCTTTTCCATTTTTGTAAATCCATGGTCACTACAAGAAATCAAGCTTTTTGTGACAACAAATGTTGTCATGAAAAGCAAGAAGTTGTCACATATAATATTATGTGACAACAATAAGTTGTCATGGAGTCGTCGCTAATAACTCCGTAGCTGATAATATTGCATCAAAATGTTGTCACAAATATTTTAATATTTTGTGACAATATTATCTTGTGGCAACTTCAATTGTAGCTGAATAGAAGATATTGTCGTCACAAATATGCTACTTGTCACATATAATACATCAAAATGAACTAAAACTATATGACAACATAAAAAAGTCGTCACACAAAAATTTATTTGTGACAAATGAGTTGTCACAGATATTACATTTTTTTGTGACTAACAATTTTCTTGTTACGGTTTTTTTAATTTGTTACACCTTTTACTGTAACTAAAAAGAAAACTACATGTCACAAATAATATTGTTGTCACTTATTATACAATAAATTAAACTTAAACTACATGACAACTTCAAATAGCTGTCACAAAAGTAATATTTGTAATAATAATTGTTGTCACAAAGAAACTTTAAAGTTGTCACACAAGTCTATATGTGACAAGAATAGTTGTCACAAGATATCGTCGCTAATAACTCCGTAACAGATAATATTTTCAAATATATTGTCACAAAAATTGCAATTTTTTGTGACAACAATCTTAATGTCACATAAAACTCATTGTCACGAATAGAGAGGATTGTCACTAATTATATAATAAATATAACTAAAACTGCATGACAAGTTATTAGTCGTCACAAAATACTATTTGTGTCAACTTTTCATTGTCACATAATATGTGATGACAACATATTACATCAATTACAACTTTAATCTGCCACCATCTATTTGTAGTTACAATATTAACTTGTTACATTAAATATTTGTAACAACTTTGGATTGAAGGGAACTCAAATTTACAATATTGATTTTGACAAATCTGAAAAAATAATACTCAAAGAAAAAATTTTCAATTAATGAAAAGAATATAACAAATGAACAAAATAGACTAACTGCTTATATACTTAAAATAAATAAGCCTAAAAACAAGATAATAAATGTAAAGGTCAAAAAAATGCCATATATGTAAGTCAACATAAAAGAACGAAGCAATAAGAAATATTATTACATAATACAGATCAACACAATAAGTTAGGACATTGAAATTATTGGATGTCAGAAGAAAAAGTAGGTGTTCTGCTAGAAATCTCAAGCCTAATTTGCACCCCTTAATGACAAAAGATTACATGAAAAAGTTAACCTTAATAGCTCCAGTGCCATCAAGCTCCATGCCTACAGAATCTAAATTTAACATCTTTGTATATGGTGCGCTACCTAGAAAGATCAAAGAAACTACCGTAAGAATGATGATAAAATGACCTTGATATCAAACACAAACTTACACATCATAGAGATTAAACTAAGGTTGCACAAAAACTAAATTTTGAAGAGTTCCCACATTCGGGGTTCTGAAACTCTTGGAAATCAAAAGTTAACATTTTGGGTTATGATTCTATAATTTTTTGAAACTGGAAGAGGTAACTCATTTTTTAGAATTTGAAAACACAAGGAACTAAAGTAATGAACTTTATCCATGTCATATGAAAACTATAACCCACAAAAGAGGATTACAAAAATAGCAGTACCAAAAGAAACATGAAGAGAATAAGAAGTAAAACTACGATTATCATTCTTCAGACCACATAATAGAAATAATATAGATGAATAATCAATAGAGTAAATAAACTATAATCTGCAGAAGATGAGAAAAGCTTCAATAAAAGTTCAGATGAATCAAATAACATAATTAATAATCATCCAAACAAACCAGCATCATAAGCTTTTACTCCTACTATTAGAAGTACATTACAAGCTAACTTGTCACAACTGTATACCAAATTATTGTGATATAGAACATGACAAAAGCGCTCCAAGTCTCCAATTAAAAGAATTAAAATGAGAGAGCGTCAAAAAGAAAATTCATCATACTATGAAGGTCTAAGGATGTCAATGTGATATAGACCACTATTATACCAGAAAGAAAAAATGGTGCTATGCTACAACAAGGTGAAATACCACATCGGATACCTCAAATAATAGTGCATGATACTGAACTATAATGTCAATGATCTTTACTTGTTGGATTCGGTGAGCATTGTGGCAGTGAAACAATTACAACCTCCAAAAGTACAGGTTATTGTAGTTCTATTTGTTTATGCATAGAGGTGGAAAAATGGAAATTCCATTCACAATCTTTATGCATAACAAACATTATCTCAAAATCATTCTCGATAAACTTTTTTCCTTTTTCGATTGCGTCTCAAACAAAATAAAGCCAAAACTCAGTGAGCAGCTACATAGGGGCATTTTTCTATTTATATTCAATGGACAATCTGACTTTGTTAATACAAGCACAAACTTTAAAGTTCATATGACAATTTGAACCTGAACCTGGTAAAGTCACTTATTGCCACATCAAATTCCATGGTTAAGTTCCACCCTGTTACTTCATGACTAGACTTTGGTTTTTCTACTTTGGTTAATAACGACACTCTGTATCACATGAATTGAATATATAAAATAAAACGAAAATACAAAGTCTAATGTTTTGGGACAATTTAAAACTGCTGAATAAAACCTAACTAGAAATAAATTCAGAAAATAAAGGCAATGAATATGCATCAGTCAAATCCAAATACATAAATGAACAACCCCATACTAAAAATGATGATGAATTGAAGAATGAAGCGGAAATTCAAAAAAGAGGAAGGTCGTGGACGGTAAGGATAGAGTATTCTAATTTATTATACATTTCCAAGTCTCTAAAAACACCCACCACACACAATAACCATAAACCACACCAAAATGATATCTCTCCAATTTAAGTACAATTGCAAAAAGAAATACACAACACTTAAGACATGAAATCATAATTACCTCAAACCCAAAACCAATTAAGATTAAGACAAATAAATCGCCACATAAAGGTTGCCGCCATCAATTCTAAAGAATCTGTGCAATGGATCTGTTTCAAGTAGTATGTATTGAGGGAAATAGGAAGCAAAATTAATGGGGTTAATGAAATAAACATGAGTAAAATACGGGAATCTTACAACTAACCGACCTGATGTAAACACCTTGACAGTATGAAGCGTCATTGAGTCACCGCTTGCAAACTAGGAAATTAGGGTTTCTCTATGAATCAAATAGTTTGGAGAGGATATTGAGGAGTAGTTCGTCACTCAAGAGAAGAGTACGGTCGATATTAGAGAATTTGGAGATCAGGGTTTGGTTTTAGGTTTTGAGATGGGAGTACACCGAAAATTCAACCGGAAGTGAGGAAATTGGAGGGCGGGATAATAGAGAGAAAAAGAATGACTTCAAAAAATTTAAAAGGAGGGACCAAGAAAAGAGAGGGAACTTAAATGCATTGGCTGATGGCCAAATTGGATGTAGTGAGTAAACGCATATTCAGTTTCTATGTAACGAACTGATTATTGTTTTAGTATTGAAAAATAATAATATATTTATACAATAATATTATAATTATTGCAATTATTTAAATTATTTAAAAATGAAAATTTATTATTATGTAAATCTTATTATTATTATTATTATTGTTATTATTATTATGTTACAATAATAGTTTTAATCATTCATTATAATTAATTATTTTATTATAAATTTAATAAGCATATATCAATTATTATTTATTATTATACAAAATAAATATTGATTTACTAAATTAATTATAATTATTAATACTTGTATAAAAATAGAGTGGATCTTCCATTGTTTAGTCTAACGGAAGGAAATATATATCTAACGAATGATCCAATGGCTCTTAAAGAAAAGAGCTATTATGAGACAATGGTTAAGATTTGTACTCTAAGAACGAGTCACAACCAAAACATTTTAAAGATTATTTATATAAAGAATTCTATTATCAGCAAGAAGATTATCCAAGCTTTCAATCATGTAAAAATACTTTCTTAGCAAATTTGCATATTAAAAGCAAATAGACTCTCAAAAATCTATTTTGTAATCTTGTGAAAGCCAAAACAACATCATTATCAATCCGTTGTAAAAGTGATTCTTGAAACAAAGCACAAGATCACTAAATCCTTCATTCCATCACTAATATGAAGACTAGGCAAGATGCTAGCTTATTGAGGTCTTAGACCTTGTTCTTTTTAACTTATTTTCTGTTCAATTCAGTTCAGTACCAATCAGTTCAGTTTAGTTCAGTTCAGTTCAGTATCAATATTTAATATTCAGTTTCAGTATTCAGTATTCAGTATTCAATATCCAGCATTCATCATTCAGTATTCAGAATTCAATATTAAGTTTCAGTATATGCATTATATCAATATTATTAATGTATATTATTATTCATAAATATTAAAAAATAATGAATATTAATGATAATATCATTTCAATTTTAATTTTAATTCATTTCCATTTATACATTATATAAATATTATTAATTAATATCAGTAATCATAAATAATAACAAAGAAAAAGAAACCAATAACAATATTTTTAAAATTATTAATTATTATTTCTACCATAAATAATTTTGTAAGAAAAATAAATAAATAAATAAAAGTAATAATAATTTATAAATATTGATAATAATTAAAATAATAAGGTAATATTCATAACAATAATTACAATAAATAATAATAATAATTTATAATGGTATATTTAATTATTATTATATGTAACAATTAATAAATTTTATTAGAATATATAGTATTATTTAAAGCGTTATTAATTATTATGTATTTTAATATTTTTAAAATATTATTTATATTATTAATTATAATTCAGTTTAGTATTGTTCAGTTTCAGTATTTTCAGTTTTAGTACATTTCAGTTCAGTTCAGTACCATTCAGTTCAGTTCAGTACCAATCAGTTCAGTCCAATTTAGTACACATACTTATCAGTTAAAAAGAACAGGGCCTTAATCCTAAATACAGCTTGGTGATGTATTAGGCCATAACATTTGAAATAACCTATAACTTTCTTATACATTTTATATAACTCACTTATATATAACTTTTTTATACTTTCCCTATAAAATTTTATCATCTAACTTTCATGTACAATTTTTATAACTTCTCATTAACTTGTAACTTTCACATATCTTCTCTATAACCGATTTAAACTTAAGTTATTATTATTATTATTATTAATACTACTACTACTACTACTACTACTACTAATAATAATAATAATAATAATAATAATAATAATAATAATAATAATAGCTTTTCAAATCATTATTAATAATACTGAATAAGTAATAAAAAGGCATAATACATGTTTAGCTCCTTGAACTTGATAACTTTTTCTAAATGTTGCCTTGAACTTTCACTTGTTCCTTATAAGCTCCTCGACTTGGCAAAAGTACACTCGCAAACCCCCCCTTCAATGCCATGTGTCAACTTATGGTTGGAGAGAAGAATAATAAAATGTCATCTTTGAAAAGTCAAACTAATCAGATGCTTACACGTGGCAATGAGGTGGCTCACGAGTGCACTTTCGCTAACTTAAAGCGGCTACTAAGAACAAGTGAAAATTCAAAGCGGCACTTGACAAAAGTTGCCAAGATGGGAGGGGTAAACATGTATTATGGCATAATAAAAAAATTTATAAAATTAGTATTATTAATTATTATTATGACTAGTTTATTTGAATATTAATTTATTATTAGGATTCAACGTTTATATACCTTTAATAACCATTTAAATAACTCATGCCTTTAATTACACATTTCATAAACCTTTTATATAACTTATACATTTTTGTACCTATCTTGTAACTTTCAATACACATTTATACATTTTTTTTATCACTTTCTTGTAGTTTTTGCGACAATAAATATTTCTTGTCACAAATTGAATAGTTTTAGTTACAATCTTTACTCGTAACTGAAGTATGTTATTGTTTCAACTTAAAACTTAAAAGTATTGTCACAATACTTGTAACATAAATATTTTTTTTTTCAAGTTTAACTTATTTTAACAAAAAATAGTTAAGTCTTGCAACAAGTTTTTTATGTTGTCACGCATATAGATTTTGTGACGATAAAAAATTATTATCGCATTTTGAATAGTTTTAGTTGCAACTTTTACATGTAATTGAAGTATTTTTGGTTTCAAGTTAAAATTAATGTCACCAAAACAATATATTTTTTGCAACAAGCTTTTTACCTTGTAACACATAGTTTTTGTGATGATAAAAAATTTAATGTCACATATTGAATTGAATAATTTTAGTTATAACATCTACTTGTAACAAAAGTATTTTTTGTTTCAAGTCGAACTTATTGTAACAAAAATAATAATCTTTTGGCAACAACCTTCTAATGTTGTCACGATTATAGTTTTTGTGACTATATAAAATATCTTGTCACATATTGAGTAGTTTTAGTTATAAATTTTACTTGTAACATAAGTATTTTTTCTTTCAAGTTTAACTTATTGTCACAAATCTAATGAATTATTTGCAACAATCTTTTTATGTTGTCACAAATATTATTTTATGACAACAAAAAGTTATTGTCACGTGATGAATATTTTTAGTGACAAATGTTACATGTAACTGAAGGATTTTTTTTGTTTCAAGTTAAATTTGTTGTCACGAAAAAAATAAATTATTTGTAACAAGTTATTTTTGTTGTCACATAGATAGATTTTGTGACAATAAAACTTTTATTGTAACAATTGCCAAATTATAGGTTACAACATAAGTTGTAACGGAAAAATATTAGTTACGATCTTGAAAAATTGTCACAAAAATATCTATTACATGTGACAATTTTACAATAAAATTTCAAAAACCTAACTTTTGTGACAATAAAAATTTTATTGTTACAAATAATAGCCTTTTTGTGACAACAATTTTAGTGACATTTAAGTTGTTGTCACATATTACCTGATTAGTTGTAGTGGGTGCTATATATAAGAGATCGTAGTTGGATTGCACAGGTTGGATGAAGAAAATCCAATGGTTTTTGTGAAGAAAGTGGTTGGATTGCGCAGGTTGGATGAAAAACGAGAAAGAGATCGTGGTTGAGTGGAGTTTGTGATTGAAAGGAGTTTTTTCTATTATGGGGTATGAAATAGATAAAAGGGGTATGTAGTGAATAGGAATGTTAATTGGGGTATTGTATAAATAACCATATTCCAATTAGTAAAACTATATTTTATAAAGGGGTAATTAAGTTACCCTATCAAATTGTAAAACTATTCTATTATACGAAAAATGTATAGTTGAACAACTATACCATTATTTTGAGTCACAACCAAACCATTTAGCTCACGATTTTAATCTACTTTACTCATCAAATTCTAAAGATAATCCAAAAGAAACATTGGTGATCAATGACTTACCAAATGGTATTGTTCAACTATACATTTCTCTAAATTTGTATAGTTGAATATAATGAGAATTCTAATCAAACACCATTTAGGCATATTTGATTATACCAGTTCACTAAACAAATTAACTAGAGAACTAATCAACAAGTATCTGCAATTTCCTAAATTGAAAATGTAATAATTAATCACAAATGGTTGAAATTCAATCATAATTCACACTAAAAATGTCAATATCAAATTAGTAATTGAAATTTGGAATGCCAGTGCTTGGATCTCTTCCATACCTTTCCCCTATTTCTCAGTACCATGTCCATTCTCTGCTCTCTCATTTTCAAAATGATTTACATATTTTTTAGTTAATCTCTTTCTTGCAAAAATGGATCACGAAAATCAGAAATCATAAAAATCACCTTATTGGTTAAAGTAGTACAAAATTTGTACGAATCTCCTAAATTAATTGGAAATCGATAGAAAAGATGGATAACGCATAACTACGATTACCTATATGTTTCTGCTTCTGCTCTTTTCATTGCGTACTCCTTATTTTCGTTAATACTTGAAGAAAGAAACCGTAGATTGTAGAACGAATATTATGGTTTTAGGAACAACACAAATGTATAGTATTACCTTTGCGGATGAAGATGGTGTAACATCCCATTTAACACATTATTTTAGTCATTTATGCATAGATATTAGAAATTATTAGATGAAGTATAAATATATAATAAATATATTAATTTTGGTATATTTGGTTTAAAATATATTAGATATATACATATATACACTTAAATATATAAAAGGGATATAAAATTTCGTGAAGATAAAAGTAGAAATTATAGTTGGTAATTAAATTAGTACTTGAGTTTATTATTGTTATAAGTATAGTATAGTATAAGTGTAAGTATTATATAATGAAAAAAGGGGGAAAATGGTCATTTTAGCCTCTAGATAATTGTGGAAGTGATAAGTATCTGAAATCAACCATGAAACAAAGAAAAAACTCAAAATATGAAAGGGTAGGAGTAGAATAGAAGAAGAAGAACAAAGAGAGAGGAAGAATCAGGTATGTATATGATTTTGTAATATGATTTTCGAGATGTTAGAGATAGAATTTGAGGTTATGACAAAAGATGAATTGATTCTCTACATCTCTAGATTTCCTCTATAAAATTTGAGGATTTTTAGATGAGTAGATCAATATCTATGATTTTTATAAGATGAAGTGTGCAGAATTGGATGATCAAAGAGATAGGATGAGTTTTAAAATTAATCTTGGATTATTATACTGCTTAGAAAATTTTGAATTTTTTATATGTTATTCCCTTATGTGTATAGTTTAAGTAGGAAAAATAATCAGGTTGATTCATGTTGTGTAGAGAGACTTATACTCTTTTTATTATGATGCTGTCCAGGTAGAAGGGGTTGAAATAGGGCGTTGAAGGAAAATTCACTATATATTGTATAAGGCTTTGAAAATTTTGAGGTTTTAGTATGTTATGGAATTGTGTATTGGAATTGAACAAAAGAAGAATCAGAGCAATTGAGTTAGTGAGTTGAGAGTAATGAATTTTGAAGTAAAGTGAGGTCACAAGGATACTGGTTCTAAGTTCAGGAAAAGCAGGACAGAATTGGAGTTCAAAATATCAAATTCACAATAAATGGAAAAGTTATCAGAAAATTTTGAAATTTTAATATGTCATAAAGCTATGTGTTAAGAGTAAAATGAAACTGGAATCAGGTCATTTGGTTGAGTACTTTGAGAGATATGATCGGTTATACTC
This sequence comes from Euphorbia pulcherrima, assembly GCA_947683365.1. Taxonomy (NCBI): domain Eukaryota; kingdom Viridiplantae; phylum Streptophyta; class Magnoliopsida; order Malpighiales; family Euphorbiaceae; genus Euphorbia; species Euphorbia pulcherrima. The sequence goes on from CANTUS010000001.1 coordinate 18,144,048, forward strand.
AGTAAGGTCACGGAGATAGTAATTCTATTCTAGTTTATGTCAATCTTTTTATATATACAAAAGAAAATAAGATGTATATGTTTATATTTTATATGAATTTATGTTATAGGAGCTCAAAACAGTGAAGGGATTCCAGAGGAATGTCTAAGTCGTTTTCGAGAGAATTAGCTCGGATAATCTGTGAGTATAAACATGATATGAATATATGGGTGAAATGTGTTGATGTGTTAATTGTATGAATATATGAATGTGATATGAATTGTATTGATGTGTGGTTAAATTTGATATATTTAATGTGAATTGTCTTAATGTGAATTATTGGATAAGTATAAGTTAGTATAAACATGAAATGAATTTGTGATTGTGATTTATGTTGATATGTGGCTATATATGTGAGTGGAACTTGATATATATAAAGTGTGTTGTCATTATTTGAGTGTGAGAAATATGTTGATATGTGTCATTTGAATATGATAATGGATTGAATTCTTAAGTGAAGTGAATTGGTGCATATATGAATTATTGATGGAGTATAATTGAGTATTGCATTTGATATGCTGGATTTATATGATATATGTATGTGGAATATATGTTCATTTGTATTAGTATATGCTAATTGTAAGTTCAATGATTCGTATAACAGATATTTGCACTTGAATATATGAAAAGTAAAAGAGACGTTGTGACATAGCCGATCAAACATTACAATACATGTTCTGTTCAACTGGACCTATATGGTCAACCAATTGCAATATCTGACAAATGGACTGAAAGTTCAACCAATTGTTTATCTAGACCGAAAGGTTAACCAATTGTTATATAGCTGGCCAGCAAATCAATTGACAATTGTTACAAATGTTACATATATCCCGGGGTAATAGTTTGGCTGGAAATGTCACAACAATTAAATAATCGGTTCATTCATTCTCATATAAGTGTGACTGTATATTGAATTTGTTAATGCGTGTAAATATGTGATTTGCTAAATTCATAGATTGTTTATATTCACTGAGTTGCGCCTCATATAAAGCGTTAAATTTTTCAGAGCTAATAAATTTTGTACTAGAAGCTCATTACCTGTAGATATCATGGATGAAAGATTGGTAGGCTGTGTTCCATCTCACTCCCTCTCCTCATAAAACAAGCATATAGAATAGAAGGTGGTCGGGTTTTGATTTTGCTTTGTATAAGATTGTTTTGTAAAAAGATACAGTGTTACAAGTGATTATATATATAAATGAAGTATAAGTACAAAAAAAATTATATGTTGTAATTACGATTTTGGTGATTTGGTATAAGGTATAGGTTGTTTCAGTTAGTATCAGAGCGGGGATATGATCACAGGGGCATCATATACATACACACATAAAAGTTAATACATGTTATAATTGTGCATTTTAGCACCTTTTCATAGGGCTGATGAAAATGTTAACCTGAGGAGAGAGGAACCAGCCAAAACTAACCTATAGGATCACTTGTGCATTCAAGTCAATCAAAAGTACATCAAGAGGCTCAGTGGTACAAGAGCCTCCATCATTTGCTCAAAGGGAAAAGATGTTTGAGAAATAGAAGAAGTAGTATACAGTAGAATCAAAAGGAATTCTTTCAAGTGAATTGATTATTATAAATCAAATGTACGAAATTATTCAATTTAATTGATAAAGTAGTACAAGTTGTTGATCTGATTAGATGAAATATTAGAGACTTTTTATGTAATATTGAGTTTGAATTGGTTGATGAAGTAACGTTCAGTACCAATTGTTTCACCAAAGAAGTTAATTTAGAGCCGTCAAGTCAGTCACGAGTTAATTCAAGGTGAATGTAAGATAGTGCCTACTTGTTTGATTCTAGAAATGAGGGTTTTATCAGAACCAATGTGTCTACTTCGAGTTAGGATTTATGAGAATAGAGATCAAAGTTGACGTAAGTTGAAATTAATATAAATTAAGCTCTAGTAATAGATTTTATAGTTAAGTAAGGTATTTTTTATTGAATCAAATATGGTTATGAAAGAGTGTACTAGTGAAATTCATAGAAGGCGAAAAGAGATAGAAGAAAGCAAGTGAAAGGGATAGAGGCTTGTGTACAGTCAATTTTATTTCATTGTTTGCTGGAAATTTTTAGATTTGAACACTTTTAGTAATTATGAGTTATCTTTTAATTTATGGATTGGATTTGAGAAATTCCAAGTCCTGTGATTTCTGAAGACATTGGTGAAACTGAGTAAGAGAAAGTCTCGTAAAATTATATCGTTTAGTCATTTGAAAATTTGGTTAAAGTTGGGTAATACATTCTGTTTTGCTGAAATTATCCAGATTCACCGTTGTTTATTATTTATGGGTTTCCTCTTGATCTATAAGCTCTTTCTGGGAAATTTTTGATTGAGTTGATTTATACGACACATATGAAACTATGTTTAGAATAAAGTATTTCCAAATTTATACATTTACTAATTCAAAGCCAGTTGAAATAGGGTCATAAAACCAATGTTTTGAAAATTTTAGATTGAGTACTACTATTTTTGGTATAACTTGAGATATAAAAATGAAATTGTACTATTCTTCCATCGTTAGAAAGCTAAGATATATCTAATTATGAATAAAAGATTGTTTTGTCAAAATCCTATGTTTCTATTTCTAAATTGCAGTTGAAAAGAGATGGCAAATCTGATTTCTGAAAATGAAGCTATTGAGCTTCATGTGGTTATGTTGTTTTACCTTGATGTGAAATACTTGAAAATCTAGTACTTAAGTTATCTATATACTTGATGAACATGGAAGCTTGTTGATGATATAAGTGGTAATTCTAATAAAGTTTTGCTAAAAATGTGAACTTATTGTTTATTTGAAATTGAAGTATTTATATTGCTCATAGTAACTGAGTAGAATACGAGTTCGAGTAGATTGGTGCAAAAAAAGGGGGTGCATTACTGCACAAACAGTTGAAGCTTTGACTTCGGGCTTGGTTGTTATTGTGAGATCGTGATGATTGATATTGTTGTTGGTATTGAAGCTTCGGCTTGATTATAGGCAGTTGAATTGAGTCACTGTGAAAAATAATATTCTTTACTTCATTTTAGTAATTTATTTGATCAATTACAAGAAGCCAGGGTATTTTATATGATTAATTTGAGAGATAAGATAGATGGAAAACATGATATTAAACTCTACAAAACCTTTAGAAGTTCCAGAAGACGTATTTGAGGAATAAGAATAGTAAAAGAAGAGATAGGGAAGTAAAGGGAATCAGGTAAGTAGCTGAACTTGTTATACGATTTTCTTGATATTAGAGATAGAATTATGGTTCAAAATATTAAAGAGAAAACAAGAGAAATAGATAGAGAGAAGGAAAGGCATGAGAATAAGGTATTTCAGTAATTTGTGATGTGATTTTTGTTATATTAGAAACATAATTAGAAGTTGTCATATGAAGATAAATTGTTCCTCTGTAAGATATGATTTTTTCTACAAAATTGGGGAATTCTTAGATAAGTTTATAGGGAGTATGACTTTTAGTGGTAAAAGTGTTCAAAATAACATGATCAATGAGTTAGGCTAAAGTTTAAAATTTATCTGAGAATATTTTACTACATAGAATGCTCTAAAATTTTGATATATTGTTCAAGAGTGTGCACTCTATACATAGCAAAACGAATCAGGTCATTTGATGTTGTATAGAAAAAGTTGTAGTCATTTTACTGGGTGTTGTACATGTTAACCAGGATAGATTCAAGGAGTGGAAGAAAAGTTCAGCACAAATTGTATCCTAATCAGATGGTTACAAATTTAAGTATGTTATAGTCATGTGTGTGGTGAAGAAAAAGAGACAAGAACCAGATCATTTGATTTAGTATTGTAAGAGACATGAATTTTTAAGTCAGTTAGGTAATGAAGAACATGAATCTGGATTAAAATATAGTTTTGAAAGAATTGAAAAATTCACGATGGGATTAAGTATAGTTATGTTATCACCTTGAAAAGGCATCTTAAGATTCATAAAGAAGGGAAAGTTAAGTACATAGTATACAAGACCTTATGAAATTCTTGAGAAGGTTTGTCCATTTGCTTATAGATCAAAATTACCACAAGAATTAGCTCAAATTCACAATGTTTTTCATATTAGCTTATTAAGGAAATATCCAAAAGATCGTACACATGTACTGGAGGATTAAGAATTAGATATTGCACATAATTTGAGTTATGTAGAGGAACCCGTGGAGATTATAGGGATATAAAGACCAAACAACTACGAAACAAAGAAATACCATTTGTCAAAGTACTTTGGAGAAGTCATTTAGTGGAAGAAGCTACTTGAGAAACAGAAGAACATATGAGAAAGGACTATTCATATTTTTCAAATACAAGTCTTTAATTTCAAGGACGAAATTCTTTATGGAGGGGAGAATTATAACATCCCATTTAACACATCATTTTAGTCATATATATATATATATATTAGAAATGATTAGATGAAGTATAAATATATAATAAATATATTAATTTTGGTATATTTGGTTTAAAATATATTAGATATATAGATATATACACTTAAATATATAAAAGGGATTTGAAATTTTGTGAAGATAAAAGTAGAATTATAATTGGTAATTAAATTAATACTTGAGTTTATTATTGGTATAAGTATAGTATAGTATAAGTGTAAGTATTATATAATGAAAAAAGAGGCAAAATGGTCATTTTAGCCTATAGATAATTGTGGAAGTGATAAGTATCTGAAATCAACCATGAAACAAAGAAAAAACTCAGAATATGAAAGGGTAGGAGTAGAAGAGAAGAAAAAGAACAAAGAGAGAGGAAGAATCAGGTATGTATATGATTTTGTAATATGATTTTCGAGATGTTAGAGGTAGAATTAGAGGTTATGACAAAAAGATGAATTGATTCTCTACATCTCTAGATTTCTTCTGTAAAATTTGGGGATTTTTAGATGATTAGATCAATAGCTATGATTTTTATAAGATGAAGTGTGCAGAATTGGATGATCAAAGAGATATGGTGAGTTTCAAAATTAATCTGGGATTATTATACTGCTTAAAAAATTCTGAAGTTTTGATATGTTATTCCCTTATGTGTATAGTTTAATTAGGAAAAATAATCAGGTCAATTCATGTTGTGTAGAGAGAGTTATACTCGTTTTATTATACGATGTTGTCCAGGTAGAACGGGTTGAAACAGGGCGTTGAAGGAAAATTCACTATAAATCGTATAAGGCTTTGAAAATTTTGAGGTTTTAGTATGTTATGGAATTGTTTATTAGGAATTGAACAAAAGAAGAATCAATGCAATTGAGTTAGTGAGTTGAAAGTAATGAATTTTGAAGTAAAAAGAGGTCACAAGGATACTGGTTCTAAGTTCTGGAAAAGCAGGACAGAATTGGAGTTCAAAATATCAAATTCACAATAAATGGAAAAGTTATCAGAAAATTTTGAAATTTTGATATGTTATTAAGCTATGTGTTAAGAGTAAAATGAAATTGGAATCAGGTCATTTGGTTGAGTACTTTGAGAGATATGATCGGTTATACTCAGTAAGGTCACGGAGATAATAATTCTATTCTAGTTTATGTCAATCTTTTTATATATACAAAAGAAAATAAGATGTACATGTTTATATTTTATATGAATTTATGTTATAGGAGCTCAAAACAGTGAAGGGATTTCAGAGGAATGTCCAAGTTGTTTTCGAGAGAATTAGCTCGGATAATCTATGAGTATAAACATGATATGAATATATGGGTGAAATGTGTTGATGTGTTAATTATATGAATATGTGAATGTGATATGAATTGTATTGATGTGTGGTTAAATTTGATATGTTTTGTGTGAAATGTCTTAATGTGGATTATTGGATAAGTATAAGTTAGTATAAACATGAAATAAATTTGTGATTGTGATTTATGTTGATATGTGGCTATATATGTGAGTGGAACTTGATATATATGAAGTGTGTTGACATTATTTGAGTGTGAGAAATATGTTGATATGTGTCATTTGAATATGATAATGAATTGAATTCTTAAGTGAAGTGAATTGGTGCATATATGAATTATTGGTGGAGTATAATTGAGTATTGCATTTGATATGCTGGATTTATATGATATATGTATGTGGAATATATGTTTATTTGTATTAGTATATGCTAATTGTAAGTTCAATGATTCGTATAACAGACATTTGCACTTGAATATATAAAAAGTAAAAGAGACGTTGTGACATAGCCGATCAAACATTTGCAATACATGTTCTGTTCAACTGGACCTATATGGTCAACCAATTGCAATATCTGACAAATGGACCGAAAGGTCAACCAATTGTTTATCTGGACCGAAAGGTGAACCAATTGTTATATAGCTGACCAGCAAATCAATTGACAATTGTTACAAATGTTATATGTATCCCAAGGCAATAGTTTGGCTGGAAATGTCACAACAATTAAATAATCGGTTCATTCATTCTCATATAAGTGTGACTGTATATTGAATTTGTTAATGTGTGTAAATATGTGATTTGTTAAATTCATAGATTGTTTATATTCACTAAGTGCCGCCTCATATAAAGCGCTAAATTTTTCAGAGCTGATAAAGCTTGTACTAGAATCTCATTACCTGTAGATATCATGGACGAAAGATTAGTTAGCTGTGTTTCATCTCACTCCCTCTCCTCACAAAACAAGCATATAGAATAGAAGGTGATCGGGTTTTGATTTTGCTTTGTATAAGATTATTTTGTAAAAAGATACAACAAGTGATTATATATATAAATGAAGTATAAGTACAAAAAAAATTATATGTTGTAATTACGATTTTAGTGATTTAGTATAAGGTATAGGTTGTTTCAGATGGTGACTGGAATCTCTTCATTGCATGTATTGTTTTGCCTTTTCCTAAGCAGGTTCTTCATTTTTACTTGTTGAACTTCTCGATTTCATGGTTTTTTGTTGAAAAAATTTCAAAATCGGAAGAAATCCGATGGAGTAAGAATCTCGGCAATGAAATCGTGGTTTGATATGATCGCAGTTGGAGACGTGGTTCCTTTATGGGAGTCTTTTTGAAAAAGGATAGCAGTTAAAAAGAGGTATGTTATGAAATAGGAAATGTTAATGGGATATTTTATGGAATAGAAATAAATGGGGCATTAAATATTACCATTTTCTACTTGTTATATAAAGCTTATGCTTGGGCTTAGACTTTTAAGTTTGGATGGAGGATAAAGTCCATTTATAATTAGGATAATTATCAAAACTAATCATAGTTAGTAAAGTATTTATAAATTTATCATTAAGTTAAACTAATTTTAAACATATATTCCATTCAATTTTATTTACGTATACGTCATCCACTTATTTCTCATCTTTTTCTTTTGATTTTCTTTGTTATTTTTATTTATCTTCCAAATTATTTAATTTTTTGACATTGCCGCTTTAGAGTTTTCTGATCGTCTTAGTTTTATCTTTGAAATGACATCCACTTTAAATTTTTGAACTTTTTCAACTGGTAGACATATAGTTGATATCCAATAGACATCTGATAGAATTCCAATAGACATTTTGTGGAAGTAAAATTTTTATAGTTTTTTTTATGGAATCGTTATGTAGTTTGTGCAAATATTAGAATCAAGCCATCAGCTACACTAAAAACAATAAAATTATGTTCAACAGCCCAAATTTAATTATATCGAAGCAATACATCAATCTCTCTCATTATTAAATAATAATAAGAACTTCAATTTCCAAATAAAAAATAATATGTCAATCGAAATCAAATAATCACTAAATGGAAAAAAAATAGAATCTATATATTTATCAGACTTCTATCACATATTTATTAGACTTCAACTACATGTCTATTGGTTCAAAAAGTTCGAAAATATTACAGTGAATGTCGTTTGGAAGATAAAAGATAAACGAATAAAATATTCTAAAGCAATATGTCAAAAAATAAACGATTTGAGAAATAAGTGTAAAATAAGACTGAGAAATTAAAAAGCACGTATGTAATTGTTTTCCCTGTGTGACATGCTGATGAAATTAATTTGTTAGAGCCCCTTAGGCACCGCTAGGGAGTAAGTTTTATAAGAATTTAAAGGAATGAAATGTAAAGGAAAAGAAAGTGAGAATAAAATCTTAAAAAAAATAAAATAAAAGGACGAGATTTTAAAGGAAATTATTTAAAATTTACATATATACCATTGACATATTAATGGTCTATATGTATACGATAGAATCGGTAAAGAAAAAAAAGAAGGATGATAAAATTGGAAAAAAAAATTATGCCCTTCGAATTCCACCAATTCGGCGGGATGACAAAATGGGCCTTCTAAAGGAATTGAAAGGAATTCAATTCTGGACAAATACCATCCCATGCCCATTTCCTATCTTCCCAAGCACTGATTTTTAAATCCCAGGTTTTGTATTCTTCTCTCTCGAAAGCTTGCTGCGTTTTTCTTCTGCTTCTTCGTGAGGTATGTTTTGTTTCGGCCCAACCTTGTATTTATTTGATCGTTTCTCTCATATTCGATTTTCTGGAAATGTATTAGCTTATTTGTCTCAACTGAATTTCTTTTTCGGTTTTCAAGTTAAGATTCTATTGAACAAATCAAGCTATAACAGTTGGTTAGTCGGGTTTTTTTAACCCATATTGCTGTTTTGCATTTTTTAGGTATACAATTTCGCTCTGTTTTTCAGCTTTAGACTTTTCATTAATTTTTAGTTTCGCTACTACAAAATCTGAATGTTCGTGGGAATTTACATCTGTATTGTATTTATCCTGTTGTAGTATAATCATCAGATCATAGTATTTATGATGATCCTTCTGGTCTTGGTATATAAATTGATTCTGTTACCATATCTTGTAGTTTTTTTATGTGAGTAACAATTCTTAAATCTCTTAGCAGTGAAGATGGGAGAGACTGAGAATTAGTGTGTTGAATGATGCTTTGAGTGCATGTACAGTGCTTAAAAGTGAGGGAAGCGCCAGGCCTTCTTTGAAAGTGATTATCGAAAAACTAATTTAGAACATAGAGCAATCTACTCAAGGACAGAAAAAATTACAAATTAACATCTCTCTAAGTTGCAAATCATGGATTCATGATCTTGACATCGAATCAATTGTAGTTTCCACAACCTAAACTAAATGAACCTCACAAATTAACATCTCTCAGTACACTTACATTTGTTATTTTTTGATAAATTCATTGATTGAGAAATTGGATTGAACGAAAATGTAAAGCCTTCTGTAATAGTTTTTGGTATTGATAACTCTGTTTTTTGTTTTAAATTTGTATTTAATTACTGGTTATGAGGTTCACTGTTTAGGTTACAGACTTGCAGTAACTACAGTTGATTTATGTGGAAATCATGAATCCATGATTTTCAACTTTGAGAGATGTTAAATTGCAATTTTTTCTCCGTCCTTGTATAGTTCTTGATTAGATTTTTGTCAGTCATTGTAGGATACCTCTTGGTTGATATAATTAACGATAATGCAAAAAGAAGTGGACTTTGGGGCTTATCAGTCCTTGTATAGGCTCTATGTTCATAATAAGATTTTTTGGTTAGTTATTTTAGAATACCTCTTGTTCGATATAATTAACGATTTGAAAAAAAAGAACAAGAAATAGAGGACTTTGGAGCTTCTATATGATTCTCGACGTCTAGGTACAATAACAGTCAACATAGTTATCTGTTTGAGTAAAGTTAGCGTAATTAACTTCCGACCTTGTTTCACTTTTAAGTCTAAACCAGATGTGTATATGTACTTTTTTCTTTAGGTTCAGATAGATGATTTGAAGTGGTTATTAGTAAAAAAATATGAAGTTTATTTTAGATTATCAAGCTTTCTATGAGATTCTTGGAACTTAGTAATGTGATTCAATTTTTGTTTGCAACAGGTATTCTTGTATTGTGGTTGTAATGGTGTGCTTTCAACATGGCAGAAATGCCTTGTGGCACATTATGAGAGAAACTAATCTTAAGAGATCTGATGGTGCTATTCACCCACTCCTTCATGCTTGCCATGGAGTTCGATACAGAAAGTTAGAAGTTGTTCTTACAACTGTGAGTTCGAGCACTTTTTTCCAACTAGTCTTGTATTTTTGGTTGCTATTGGGGTATATTTGCAGGGAACATTTATGCAATGATAGAATTAACTATTTATATATATCAATTGAAACACTTGCAGGGCATAGAGAAGCTTGGAAAAGCTGGTCAGACTGTGAAGGTTGCTCCTGGGTATTTTCGCAACCATCTCATGCCTAAAATGCTTGCTGTTCCTTACATTGACAAGTTTACTCATCTCATCAAGGAGCAAAGCAAGGTTTTCTCCTAACTTAGTTTGATGTAATATAAAGTTAAACTTGTGCACTCTTGGTGAGTTATTTCTTTCGCGCGTGTAGGTTTTCATTAATTATATGCCATTTTCTTATTCTGCATCAGATTTATCGACATGAGGAAGAGGATGAGGTCAAAGTTGTCAAGGAGACAGCTGAAGATAAGAGAGAAGAATACGAGAAAGCAGCAAAACGCTTGATTAATTCTCAGCTGGTACTAATCAGTCTTCGAAGTGTTGGCTCTTTTAGTCATTCTAACTGATTTTATTCATGAATGCTGTTCTTTACTTTGTTCCCTCTTCAGGTTATCTTTTGCATCTATGGAACATGTAATGGTTTATTGGTGCATTACAGACAATCAGAGCAGGCATCAATACAACAAAGTTCCGAGCTCGTGTGACAAAAGACGAACCAATTGAAATACTCTCACCTGTAACAACGGACACTATTGCGAAAGAGGTATAGCATACTATTTTCTGGTCAAACTTGCTATAATGGGTATCCAAATTTATTTCTGTTAAGGGGTGTTTCAAAGAAGCATGTGAAACAAAAGATTAATAATTGGTTAGTATTGTAGAAAATGGTTGTCCCAAATTTTATATGCATTATTGACTTTTATGCAGATTATTTTTCTAATTCTAGTTATAGCAAAGATATAAAGTAGTAATTGGAAAGTTAGAGATGCATGAGCTATGTTGCATTATGTTGTAACATGCATAGAAGGCATTCAACAACTAGTCATGATCTGAATCTCATATAAAGTAAAATGCAAGTTTTTGAGGTGTTTTTATGCGAAGATAATTTAGTTAAAATACACCCTTGAACTCATTAATTTCTCTTGCTTTCTACTAAATGCATATGCTTTCATTGGATCGTGGTGAGCTCTAATAATTTTGTTGAATGATTTTCTTGATAGTTACTTTTTAGTACAAATGTATTTATCAGGTGGCAAGGCAACTAAATGTGCTAGTTGAGCCGGAAAATATTAGTCTTGCATCACCTTTGACCACTTTTGGCGAACATAAAGTGAAACTATTCTTTCCAAAGTCTTTCATTGCCAGAGGGAAAGCTTAGCTGGACTCGTACTGTTAACATCAGGGGTAAATGATCAACCCTTCTGCGTAACGAGATACTGCATTGTAAGTTGTTTGTGTTGGATGTGATTCTTAAGTTATAAGCAGAAGTAGTGCATATTCGGACAATATTTTTTTATATGTGAACTGAATTCAATCACTATGCTGCAGGTGGAGTGTATTTAGAGATCGCTACGGAATCTTGCTTGCTTGTAATTTTGAGTACTGAGCAGTGTTATTCAAATGGGTTTACAAGAGGGCTAGCTCACTCCTACCACAAATATGATAACTAGTTAGTATTGGATGGCTACAAGTGGTTTTCCATTTTTTTACAGTTTATAGAATAATCAAAGTAAATCCCCATTTGATTGGTCAAACGGAATTTCGTGATCCATGAGAACTCAAAGGGTGGTGTTAAAAGAGGGCTAACTCACTCCCATAGTTTTGTTTATTTTTTATTTTTTCATTTACTTGATTTTGGGGAAATTACAGGTGCACCGGATCCTTTTAGGTCCTTTTACAGTCAAGGCTAGGACTTAGTAAAAAGATATTTAATTGGAAAAAAATATTTAATTAGGTCTCCATTAAATATCAGCCTCTAGATTAGCTTTTGGATTGTTTGGTCCTAAAAGGACCCGGTCCACCCTATAAAAGCTGTTGATTGTGAGTGATTTTGTTAAATATGTAGCATAATCTATGTTGAAAATGAGTAATTATTAGCCTGTATGATATTGTTGGTATGCTGTTTGATAAAATGCTTGAGAGAATAGTCTCCTGCTGATAATCACAGTTCTAATTACCGAAGAAATGGGAAATCTGATAACAGATAAAACTGAACTTGGTAAAAAACAATAATACGGGGAACGCTTGTGCAAGGAAAAAAGGGTATTTACATATCACAGAGACTGATTTATCTGTTTATGGACAAGTTATAAAATCTTCAGATGTTCAAAGCGCCGCAAAAGCAAGGCTAATACAGGGGACTTAGGCCCTATTTTTTTCAACTTCTGAAAGCTGAACTGAACTAGAGTTGGCTAAACGAACTAAAATTATTTTAGTGTAAATTTATGACTACGCATAGCTGAATTGAAGTGGACTGAATTGCATTGCAGTCCAAGAGACATGGCCTTACTCATTTCATTTATTCATTAACAAGATAGTAAGATCAAATAAGGATTGACTGCTGTGATTAATGTATTGATCACTATGTGCTTGGTCATTGCATTTTTTATCTTTTTAACGGCAACTTTGGCTGTTATAAAAAGCAATGCACTGCTTGGTTAATGATATTTTTTTACCACAAAGCACTTGTGCACAAAGCCAACAACATAGGCAAGAATCAAATTATATAGCAATCAATTAATGCTTGGCTTTTACTGTTATCAAAATATACTTGGCGATACAAACAGATGATTCAAACAGATGTTTCATATTTGTTAGTAATTTTTTGGGTAAACTTCAAAAACATACCATGTGGTTTAGTCGTTTTGTAAAAAGATGCTTGTGGAATTTTTTTTTAAAGGGTGCCTATGGTTTCAAAAGTTTGCAAAAAAAGGATTTCCAAAATTTAAAACCCACATTTTGAAGGGTAATCATGTCCATTTTGAAGTAAAATTTTGCAGCTTGGTTAATAAAAATATAATATAACTTTGTGATAAATTTTAGAATTTTTTGACAAGTATTAATATTTTTTTAATTAAAATTTGATTATAACTTTAAAAAATCAAAACAAAATGAAATTTTTTTGAATCTTACTCAAATCTTGGTATATAATTCTTAAATAATATAGTTAAAATATAGGAATGTTGAATTTATTGAAATAACTGGTGTAACACTATAATTTTCAAACCACAAGCACCCTTTTGAAAACTTTTGAAACCACCGACACTATTTTAAAAAAAAAATTTTACAAGCATCTTTTTACAAAACGATCAAACCCCAAGGCATGTTTTTTAAATTTACCCTAATTTTTTCTTTGACATAAAGTTTTTCTTTTCGACATTGAAAATGAGTTTTAATAGTTTGATTATGAATAGTATCGGAAAACTATTTTAAATTGTTTTAGAGAAGAAAAGCTATGAAAAGTAACAAACAAGTGGCAATTAAGCCTTGATGATGCTACGGAAGTAGTCATACTTAATTATATGGAATATAGAAGTGTGATAACAGAAAGTTAGAATTGAAAGGGAAAATATCGCAAGTGACAGACAGAGAAATGAAAACGGTTTATTTTTGTATAAAACTATTTTATTTAAGGTATATTTTCTAGACAGTGGGCATCCAAGTGGACGTGCCGGAGTGGTTATCGGGCATGACTAGAAATCATGTGGGCTCTGCTCGCGCAGGTTCGAATCCTGCCGTTCACGTTTTTTATTTTTCATAAAGTTTAAAGAATTGCATGAATCCCTTGGGCAAGTTTTCATTTTATCCTTCAACTTATGCATCTCCCTTTCGTGTTTACTCATTGATTTTAACTCTCAACGTCATTAAAATTGCTAATAAAGATGACAACAATGTTTTTATACAGTTGAGGAGCTCTGAAGTGTGGCCTTGGTCGATGTTAATTTGGTGGCTTTGAGGGTTGGTACTTTGATTTCTGGTTTCGGGTCAGTTTTTGGATGTGGGTTTTTGATGATGGCTTTGGTGGATTTTGTGCAGATTAAGTTAGGGGTTTTGGCTTGTGGGAATTTCTCTGCAGTTGCAATTTTCCATTGGTGACCTTGGTTCAAATGGAGGCTTTGCATAACAATATCTGTAAAAGTTTTAAAGATAATTAAAACTGGGAAATTCAATTAATCACAAATGTTGTTTTCAGGTCATATTGTGATGATGTGATTGCTTAACCTCAAATGACAAATTTAGCTCTTTGCAATTTTTTCATTTAAAAATGATGCAGAGGGTGTTTGGTATTTGCTTCACCCTCTGCGCATTTTATTTTGGACCATACACAAAGCTGCCCTGTAGTTTGAGGATGCATTCTTCCTCTTGAAGTTATTTATTTTATTGGTATTCATCCAGTTGGTTCATTGTTTAAATCTTTTAGTTGCCATATTCATGGCCAAGGATCAGGCTGGTCTACATGTTGAGTTTTGGAAATTTCTGCTTCACAATTGCAGTACTATCAATCTCCTTCCTGCTATTGCAAAAGCCAAATAATATTGCACAAGAAAAACCAATCAATTAAAACCAGATAGCAAACCATGCCTACAGAGAGCATTCATACAGTAACCAGGCTAGGGAAAACTAGAAAGATTTACACAGTTGTTGAAACTCGTATAAAAACTCATGAGATTTCTACTGGGATCAAACCATTACAAATTGCTGACAATACAATACAATCCCATGTCAGCTACTTATTTATTTTGCTCGTCTTTTGTCTATCATCATTTAGGCTTTCAATGAATTCCTGCAATGTCAAAAACAACAAAGAAATAGAGCAACCTACAGTTAATGAAGATGAATTTACCCTTGTCCTTATTTTGCCATACGAAAAAAACCCAGATCGATTTTACGCTTGTCTAAGCAATTTTACTCAAGGAGAGAATGAAATATATGGGGTATAGAATCATTGCACACGCATACCTTAAAAAACAGTGAATTCATATGCCAAGAGAAGACAAGGTCCTAATAATAAAGCGAACCTGCAGAAATATCACATTAAGAAACTATACCACTGGTATCTAGAGCAACACATATGAACTGCAATTGCAGTAGGATATATATACCTTGCCACCAGTTGCCTCTAGAAGCACTGTTCGAATTGGGATCATCTCCATCATCTCCCCCGCCTTTCTTCAACTAATTAAATCAGAAAACAAAATTAAGTTGATTAATTAGTTCCATTATTAGAGGCAATTGTATTAATTGTTAGTTTCAGAGTGAGTTACCATTCCAGAAGGGGGTTGGGACTGAGAATAGTTGTCCTGGCCACCATAGTAGAGTGATGAACTTAAATTACATGGCCCCCCTCTTTCTTCCTCAAAAATCGATTTCCTATCCTTGTTTGCGCCTTTACACATACAAGAAATCACTTTCAATAGCTGATTCCTTAAAATTAGATTAATTAAATCATTATAGACCTTGTTTAGTGTTCCCTCCTTGATTTGGAGAGGATTGTTGCCCTGATTTCCTCCCTACAACCTTAACAACCCACAACCAAAATTCAAAATTAAAGAATCATATCTGAAGGGGGACACAGATAGAGAAGTGAATTAATTACCTTCCCTGGGGATGGAAAGATGGAAGCGAAAATCCCAGATGAAGAAGATGGTGGTGATTCTTTGCTGCCAAACAGATCAGCTGTAAATGAAGAGGAAGAAGAAGAGGGTTCTTTCTTACTCTCCATTATTGTTTTGTTCTGTTTATTTTTTATTTTTTAATTTTATAGTAGAGGAAACTAGGAATGACCGACCCTAGCTGATCCACTAAATCTAACAACTACCTTCCTAGAAAAACTGACAACTGTTTTTAAGAGATAACGACCGCCAGAAGTGAAAAAGAAAAGACAAACGTATATCTGCAAGTGTTCAAGTTCATTGAACCCATTTTTACATATTTATAGCAAATTCCTTTACGGCAGTGCCGCCGATCAACCAGAAAATTCAACTATTCTTTTTTTCAAATAGAAAAACTTCAGAAATGGGAAGTTGTTTTTAATTTCTTTTCTGTGATTGGAAAATACATCATAATAATAATATGATATCCAAAACAAAACGATTTAATTATTCATGTGGTTAGATTGTTCTTTTATAGAGTAAATTTTAAAAAATGTAATTTGATTTGACCGTTTTATATAAAGGTTCTTGTGAAATTTTTTATTTCATATGGGTGCATGTGGTTTTAAAAGTTAGTAAACATATGCTTCTCAAAATTTTGAAACCACGTTTGAAAGAGTAATCTCAGTTATTTCAATAAATTCAATAATTTTATATTTTAATTATATTATTTAGAAATTATTTATCAAGATTTGAGTAAAATTAGGAAACTTTTGATTTGTTATGATTTTTTTTTCAAAATATCGTTAATTTTTAATTAAATAGATATTTATACTTTTTAAAAATTCTAAAATTTATCACTATTATGTATTGTATTTATATAAATAAAGCTGTAAAATTTCACTTCAACAAGATTACCCTTCCAAATATGGTTTCAAAATTTTAAGAAATATATTTTTGCTAATTTTTGAAACTACATACACCATTTTGAAATAAAAAATTTCATAAAAACTTTCTTACAAAACGACCAAATCACGTAACATATTTTTAAAGCTTACTTTTTTTTAACCATTAGTTTGCTCTCCATTACTATCCAATCATTTGGAATTTGATTCAATGATAATAAATATCAATGTAAGGTTGCATTCTACGATTTTACAAAGTACCTATTACTTTACACTTTTCCACCATAGAATGAGTGATGATTATTTTGGTGGTTCTACCAAATAGATCAATCGATTAAAATCAGAAATGACAAGAACTTAAAATGAATTTTCATTGTGAAGAAAAGTGAACCCAATTGCAATAAAAAAATTACAGAAAATGTTGCCAACGCCAATTTTCATAAGCCTCAAATGATCAGTTGCAACTGTTCAGAATAGAAGTGTTGTGAAAAGACTTGTCCATTTGAGCAGCTGTAACAGTTCATAACAGAGGTGTTGCGAAAGGTAGCTCCCGGACCCTCGTAAGCTAAGTATCGTAATAGAACTCGAACAAGCGTGCACTCCGCACTCTCTTGACTCGTTCAATGAAATATTACAACCGCATTGGTCAACTAGTTGATCCAATTACACTAAAATACCAACAATCCTCCCCCATTTTAGTGTAATCCATGATTAACTAAACAATATCACAACAAATAACAAACTTATACATAAATGAAATATCGTGACGATTGAATTATCTTAGTATATTACACATTTCAAATATTTGAAAAACTAAAGGTGTCATTATGGATTGAACCTTTGCTATTCATCTTGAATACTCGAAGGTAATATACACATAAGTCAACATTCTAACATGTTCTTACTTGACACTATCTGTTACTAGCCTTGTGTCCATATCCTTCATAAGCATATTAAAGTCAAGTACAAAACTTCTTGAAGCGGCTAAACTTCATGCTTATCTAGGTAGCTCTTTTACTCTTGCACCTGCATATGCAATTTTTCAAAAGAACTATTAAAAAGTTAAACTTCAAGCTCCTTATCTTGCAGTTCTGAACACATACCTTGGGATATTATTATTAGTGTGTTACAATCTCTAGATGTTAAGCTTTGCTCTTTGAATTCATCACCTAACGTCATATTAGGTGGGAATTGGGTATCTTAACATGAGAGATTTTAAATGGACTCTAATTTCATCCCGATAGCCGACTTGCCCACAAGATCTCTTCTTAACCCTTTGGTTAAATGATCGGCTAAATTATGCTAAGTTTTTACAAACTCAGATTTCATTGTCGAATCACTCATACAAGTTTGTTTCTTAGACACTCAAGAAGTAGCACTTCCCCCAAGAAGAAAATACCTATCTACTTGTGAAGGAACTATCATCCTCATAAGAAATATAACTTGTATTCGACTAACCTTTAAAAAACTGAAGGAATCCATAAGAGTGCTAACTGGAGAACAATCTATGAAGTTAACTTTATTCAAAAATCTTCTCAATACAATGAGATTGAGAAATTAAAATAACATTGTTCTTCCGCTTGATTCTTATACCAAGAATCACTACAGCATCCCCCAAATCCTTCATCTCAAAACTAGATGACAAAATTTTTTTTATCAACCTGACTTTAGTCAGTATCGAAAACAACATGTCATTTACATATAAACAAATTATAACTCCTTACCAGAAGTATCAAACTTGCTATATACACATTTGTCAGCTTGGTTTTATAACAAAATCATTAGACAAAACCACATCATCAAGCTTTTGATGCTAAGCTTTTGGTGTTTGTTTTAGTCCATATAGCAATTGTTTAGCTTGCATATCTTATTTTCACAACCTGACATACCCTTCTGGTTGTCCTATATAAATTTCCTCATTCAATTCACCATTTAGGAATGTAGAGTTTACATCTATTTAATGAATTACAAGGTTTTTCACATTAATCAACAAATGAAAAATTTTGTAAAAATAATTTCTAACATATTAGAAATTTTTATAAAATTCATAAACTATGTTCTATAATTTTTATGAATTTATTTGCACAAAATAAATAAAATAGTCACTTTTTTGAACTTAAAAAAATTCTAAAAAAATAACCATTAAATTAGAAAAATACAAAAATGGTGGGGTATCCAAATTTTCGGAGCAAAACGACATTATATAGGGCCTTAAATCGCAAAAATACCAAATGGACCATTACAAATGGACCATTACAAATGCGCCATGTGCCATTCTGTTGACCAGTTAACTTTGACTTTTGAATAACACGTGACAGTCAACCATTGACCAGTCAACCCTAAAGGTTAAACCAATGCCACATCATATGACGGTTAAAGTTGGATAAGAATAAGTATATGGCGACGCTTATTTTCACTAAAGCATTGCCAAAACTGCTTCACTTAACCAACAGTTACATTCTTTCTTGCGACACCAAAAATGATTCTGGCAACGATCTAAAAGCGTAACCATATCAACCGGTCACCTTGTTTCTGGCAACACTTCAAAAAGAGTCGCAATAGATCAATAAAGCGTTACCACAACTGGTACACGAAGCATCACCACAGATCTTGAGCCGTCACTAACGGCTGTCACAATCTGACCGTCGTGACTTTTCACTTTACGACGGAATTTCTGACGAAAGCAGAATCCCTCACAAACTATCTCAATAAATAAGAACTGTTGCGAAACCAATGAAGAGCCATCGCAACTTTTCATCCTGCAACAGATTTTGCAACGGATTCAGAATCCCTTGCAAATTGCAGAAAAACAAATTTAGTTTTAAATCATTCAAAAATCGATTCCGGCCTCCAACCAGACATTTCCCTAGGTTTTTCAACGTCCCGAGTCCAATAGTTTCGTTATTTTTACCAAAAAACGAACAGAAACTCACCATTTACCCAAAATAATGCGAAAACGCAACTTTTTTCGGTGAAAACAACGTGAAAATACCCGAAATCAAACATAATCGATTCAAACGTGACTTTGAACATTAAAAGTACAAGATTTCATTTAGTTGTTGACCAGAACGCAAAATCATGACCAAAACGCTCCAAAAACACTATTTTTTCTTCGATTTACATAATTTAGCCGTAAATTCGACAAAAAAAAATTCACCAGAAATCGTTCCCGTGAACAAAAAAATTCAGAATTTCCTGAATCTAAAGAACAAGAAATCACATACAAATCACAGAAAAACATAGCAAAAATCTTCGCTCTGAAATTAATGAAGAAAATCGAATAGGAACGGATCAAATTGTGTACCTTTTCGGTGCGCGGGATCATAGAGTGCCGCTATGACACCGTTTGTACGCAAAAACGAGACTTTCCTATGCAAATTTTCCGTTCGTCATTTCCATCAAATTAGTTTCAATCTTTATTGGATCTTATGAATAACTCAGGCATCAAGCGAAAATAAGATTCAATCTTCGTAGGGGAATTCCGTAGAATGAAGCCTGGATAATTCTGAAGTCGTGGCTTACACTTTCAGATTGAATCTTATTTGGCGGTTCTACCAAATAGATCAATCGAATAAAATCAGAAATGACAAGAATTTAGAATGAATTTTTATTGTGAAGAAAGTGAACCAGATTGCAACCAAAAAATTGCAGCGAACGTTGCAAAAAACTGTCTGTAAGTGTTGCCAATGCCAGATTTTTATAAACCTGAAACGAGCAGTTGCAACTCTTCTGAACAGAAGTGTTGCGAAAAGACATGTCCATTCGAGCAGCTGCAACAGTTCATAACAGAAGTGTTGCAAAAAGTAGCTCCAAGACCCTCGCAAGCTAAGTATCGTAATAGAAGTCGATCAAGCGTGCACTCTGCACTCTCCTGACTTGTTTCAACTAGTTGATCCAATTACATTAAAATACCAACATAATGTAATGTTTACTCTATAAAAAAATAAAGTACAAAATTTTTTTATTACTACATAACATAATTAATATGTGACACTATAGTCCACTATCATTTTAAGGAGAAATATATAAAGGACAGAGTCTTTATTTTTATTAAAATTGTGGGATAATTATTCTCATAAACCCGGGTATCCCTCAAAGAGTGCTATTTTTAAGAATCAAACTATTTACCTTTGAAGTTCTACTAACCATTTTTTATCACTGGATACAACACTCTTTGGTAAAGGATAGTGTTTTTTAATGTACTAAAAAAATTGAATGGAGAATTCTTTCAACCGTTAAAAAGATCTCTGTACTTTGTATAGAAGCCCTATCTGAAGTGGACTTGAAAGAGGTATCTCATGTTTTGGATAATTGCAACCAAGAGAAGAATGTAATCTGTTTTATTCAAATGTTTTTTCTATTTATTTTATCCGACTTTTAATTCAATCATTTCTTCACCACTCAATACTCCCTCATTCATCCTTTCCTACAATCCACTTTCCCCATTTTTTTCTTACATGACAGTTACACTGATTGCAACTCACAATGATGTGTCGTTTTTCTATCCAAAGTGTACCCCCCACTATCCATTTGCAAGTCTTTTTCTAATTATATCTATTTGCAATGTTTGATTTGACGTTTTCATATTGTCGTTAATTACGTCTATGTATTGAGGACGTCCTAAAACTTACCGAAAGTAAAAAACTCTTGGTAAACAACTATTTTTTAAAATAGTTTTGGTCCTATTAATTTTAAGTTTACATCTCTCTTTTAACTTACTTTCTTTCCTTAATTTATTACATTTCCGGATTTGTCCATTTATTAGTTTCTGTGACAAATATTCATATTATAATAGTATTTATTCTCTTATGTTTACGTTGTATTAATCTTTTAATAAATACATCAATTTTTAATTTGACTCATTCTAGTATGATCAGTCATTGACTTAAGTAATTTCGTTTCGGCTACACTCAACCTTTAAATATGTTTCGTTTTAAGTGCCTAAATATTAATTTCTTTATGTCATGATTGACCTAACCACAACTCTATACAATTTTACTTATACTTTATTATTTTTATCATAAATTACTTCTATATAGCACTTCTTCATTTTATATATTACCACGGCCCGTCCTAAAGGTGGTGCAATGGGTGCCACCACCTATAACCTGTAACGGGAGATATTTTTTTTATGTATATAAAATAAAAATAAATTTTATTGCTATTTTTAATAGAATACCCCAATTATCTTTATAGGCTTTAATATAGCAACAACAATTAAAAATATAAATTGCTTTATTCAATTAGTTTTTTAGCTTCATTTCCTTAAAATAATTGGATATAGTTAATTTCTATTTTAATTTGTTACTAAATTAATTTTTATTAGAGGAGAATAAGATCCGAATCCTACAAAAATACATTTGTTAGGATGGGTAAGAAGCCTTAACTGTGACTTAGCCTCAAATTAAATTATCTCAATGAAGATACTTATAAATATTACCAAAACAAATTCTATATTTTATTTTATGATTAGATTCCAAGAGTATTAATCCTAATGGTAAAATAGTTAATTGAACTCCAAAAGTTAAAAGTTTGACTCTTAAAAAAAAATATGCCTTAACTATACTTGAATTATAAACACACTTATCGGACAATTTTTAAAAAAAATATATAATTGAATGTTTTTAATTAAAATACCCCAATTTATTTTCTTCACATGTAATTTTGCCTAAGGCCAAAAAATATTAAGGCCGAGCCTATATATTAATTTATTTTTACAAAGTAATAATACTTTAGTATCATCACATGAGCAGTATTAAAATTTATTTGTTGTGATAAAGAGCAAAGTTTATAAAAAAAGGATATAGTATATTGAATTACATATATATTTTATAAAATAAAAAACGCAATCGGAAGTTAAAATTATTATATGTCTATATTAGACAAAATGTATAATGAGCCTTTTTTTTTTCTTATCAGAAGAGATAACAAACCCTTTTGTAGTTTTCAAATTCCTTTCTATCTTATGATTATTCAAGAATTGCCTTTTCAGCTTAGTCTACACAAAACAAACATTATCCAAATTATAATATTGCAATTTGTGCTAATGTCTATATATTTTATATTAATTTACCTTTTAGGATAAAGTTATAAACTACATAATATGCTGTATATTTATAATTCTAACAGAAATTACATAATACTTGGTAACATACTAAATGGATATTGACAGTTGTCTACATTCCT
Organism: Euphorbia pulcherrima; assembly: GCA_947683365.1. NCBI lineage: Eukaryota > Viridiplantae > Streptophyta > Magnoliopsida > Malpighiales > Euphorbiaceae > Euphorbia > Euphorbia pulcherrima. Next base: position 18,166,771 of record CANTUS010000001.1, read on the forward strand.
TTCCAACTTCTTTTAGATTCGATCTGGATCACACACCTGGCTGTAGTGGCTGAGACTCTCAAAATTTTTTTTTTACATTTACTAGGACTCAAACTTAAAACCTTACTTAAACAATACCAAGCGGCTTACCACTTAAACTAACCTTATCGGTGAATACATCCTCTTCAATTATTACTAAATTTCAATTTCGAAAAGCTAACGGACAACTCATAAAGGCAACTAGACGTACCTTCCGTGCGTTTTCTTTTTTTTCTTTTATTCAACACAGTAACAAATTCTAATCTGCACTCCTTTAATTACGAAAAGTATATTTAAATATGTTCAATTATTTTAGATCTGGCCCTATCTTGTTATTTCTTTCCAAATATTTAGCCTCAATAATTTAAGGATAATGTCCGAACTATCATAGGACGGAACTCAAATGAATAAATAAAAGATGCATATTTTCTTTTTGTAGAATGTCAATAATATATGGTGGCTTTGTTTTTCATAAAATAAATATTATTTTGTACTTTATCACTATTAAATTATTGAGGTGAAATTTAATTTAATAGTGATTGTGATAAAATAAATAAAATATAAAGTCACAGTAGAATTTACCATACTTACATATAGATTTCCTATTGCAAAAAAGATAGTACCATCATATATTAGAAATATTAAAGAAATGTGTTAGAAATATCATGGTATGAAAGAACACAAACTCTAAGAAATAGATTCTTGGAAAGTAAAAGAGGATGCAAGTATATTATCTATATTTTTCTTATATATGAATTATGAACAACAAGTCTATATTTATAGGTTATTACAAGAAAGTGTAGAGACTTGTGTTACACAATTGAATGTGTAGGTTATGGACATGAATACAAATAATTACACATAACATCCCAATAACTACATGTAACTTTTCCAATACTAATTTCAATATTATTTTTACACTCCCCCTTTAATGTCCATAATCGCGAATAGGACACTACCTTGTTAAAAACCCTATGGTATAAAAACTTTAGTTAAGGAAAAAAAGAGTACAGTGTTTACTCTCCCTGTTCGCAAGAATGTTGAAGATCCTTGAGGCGACGGATTCCAATGTTGTAAACCAACTTCTTGAAAGTTGCAGAAGGTAATGCTTTGTGAACAAGTCTGCTAAGTTATTGCAGGAGCGAACTTGTTGAAGGCTTATTTCACCATTCTTTTCAAGGTCATGAGTAAAGATGAACTTCGGTGAAATGTGTTTAATTATATCTCCTTTAATGTAATCTTCCTTCAGTTGAGCGATACAAGCTGCATTGTCTTCATATATCAACGTCGGATCTTCTTCAGCCGTTGATTTTCCACATGCATCCCGAATATGCTTTGTTAATGATCTTAACCATACACTTTCACTGTTGGAAAAATGAGAATTTTATGTTCCTTTCAAAAGAATATTTTGTGATATTTTTGTTGAGAAAAATATCTTTAGTCAAAATATTTAATTGTGACCGTTATTGATTTTAACTATTTCATAAAAGAGAGTTTTAATTGTGGTTAATTCTATAATGGCTATATTTTGATTAAGTGTTTGTAACTGCCGTCGGTTACGGTTTTAAAGGCTTTTTATTTATTATTTTATAACAACTCTTTTTACTACCTATAAAAAGATGAGTGGGTTTTCTTTTGAAATATATAGTGACATCCGATTTTACTCTCTTCTCTCTCCCTCTTTTCTGGATATGATAAGCATTTCTGATTCCTGTACCGAAGCTCAAATCGAGTTTGAAGGAGTTGTTTAATCCTGGAAGGAACTACGAAGTATCTTTTAAGGACAAAGTCTCCTATTTGACTCAACTCATCCTAACACTTAAAATCTTGTTCTTGATGTTTCAGTGATGTTCCAAGTGATTAAAATCATTATCTATCAACTTCTGGAGATAATTATCAATTTCAGTAGAAAGTGTTACCTTTTCTAAGTAAAGCATGGCCTAAGATGTGCATCCGGATCTATCAGAAGACTCCGAATTTATTGCAATAGATTTTGAAAAATAAAGCGTTGCCTATGATCCAGTTCCTGAGTATTGCAATAGTTGTTATATAAGCTTTGCCTATTCACCAAGTTGCCTCCGGATCAGTGTGCATCTAGACATATCCGGATCAGTTTTTCATCTGGAAGTGTTGCCTATGATCCAGTTTTGAGCTTCTGCAACAGTTATTGAAGAAAAGTGTAACCTCTGTCCAGAAGCAACTCCGGAATTAAGTTTAAAGAGAAAATTTTCCAACAATCTTAAAGGATATTCCATAATGGAAAATTATGCTTCTCCTAAGAGACTCAATTCTTCGAGACTGAGAATCATTGTTCTTCCGCTAGCTATTCCATTGTAAGCTAAGTCATTTCTTGGAAAAATTGAGATATTCAATGGTGGGAATTTCACAAAGTGAAACTGAAGAGATTTAGGAATCTTGATTTCTAAATACAAAATGAGGATGCTCGCAAGCAAAAGTTGAACTGGCCAAAGAAAGTCGATTGGAAGGAGATCGGAATAACTAAAGGGAAGGAGATAATCTCAAAGGCAAACATTCTGGAGTACAATTCTTACTAAGGAATAAGGTATGGATTTCTCTATGGTTAATTTATAAAGCTCAAAAGTAATAAAATCTTCAATAATATAAAAGGGGAACTTTTATACATGTGACTACCATGCTCCTAAATGGAGGAAAAGAGTTGTGAAATGTGATAAACCTACTCAACTTATAGTTAAGTAGATGATATTATTTTGTAGTCATTTCACGAGTAAACATGGTGATTGATGTTAATGAGTGGGTTATTGACTATGGAGTAATAAGGCACAATTGGGAGAGTAAATAAAAATTCTCCATAGTCATATACACCCAAGTTGAAAGTGGAGAGTTAAGGTTCTCCTCAAGCTCACATCTTTAGCACATAATGAGGTGCTACTTGTTCCAAATGATTAAACCGAATCGATTTTAGTGAGCCTTTTAGGCAAAAATGGAGTGAAGTTAACTATTGAGTCCGACAAGATTTTAATAACCAAAGATAGTGTGTTGTCGGAATGAGCTATATGAATCATAGAATTTTCTTTGATGTTTTTGAGATTATCAATTTATGTGTTTGCTCTTCTTTGCCTATTTGGTTGAATCGTGAGATTTACCATGTGATAGATAAGGTTTTGAATATGAGTAATTTTATTTCATAAGTTCGAACTTTCAAGTTTTGAAAATTGTGTTGAATCAAAATATTTATTTGTTGAGAAATAAATGAGGTTTTGATATATTTTACGTGGATCAATATGTTTTGAATTAAGTTGTTTTGAGACATCTTGATTTCATGTTTATTGGAGTTTGTTGATAGCCTACTTGTGATAAAACTTTTGTTTTATATTTGCTGAAAATTTCAGCTTTGAACACCCTTGGTTGTTTATGAGTTTTCTTGAGTTATACAACTCCATTTTGTGTGATTCTTATTTCTATGGTTTCATGAGACATAGATAAAGATATGTTTAGAATGAATGTTTTTCTAATTCTTTAGTTTAGTGGGTGGAAATATTTATTGAAGTTGAGATAAGAATCTCGTTTTTCTGGAATTTCACCTTTGAGCACAGCTGATTGTTTGTGATATAACTTGAGATCTACAAATCGGTCTTATATGTTTTAAGTGGCGTTGGAACTTATTTTTAGAACAAAGTTTTGTCAAATAACTGCTTTTACATGTTCACATCTTGAGTCGAAATGGACTCTTGAAATCTGGCACTGTGCAGATTTTGAAGACCCCGAATTAGGTTTGGGAAAAATCTCACACATAAACCTTGTAGAGTTGTGTATTATTAATAGGTGTTTCCCCAAATTAGGTTTAGGAAAAATCTCACACACAAATCGTGTAGAGTTGTGTATTATTAATAGGTGTTTCTTTTCAATATAGAAAAGTTATTGTATAGGAATAAAACTCTATATCCAAAATAGGAAAATAAAACTAATCCTATTTTATTTACATTACTATATCTATCACCCCCCGCAAGTTGGGTGGGGTTGCTAACTACGCCCAACTTATCACGTAACAATAAGAATTGATATCGAGTTAACGGTTTGGTGAAGATATCAACAACTTGGTCTTCAGTTGGAATGTGACGAACCACTAGTGCTTTGGATGCTACTCTTTCACGAACAAAATGAAATTGAGTTCTAAGTGTTTCGTTCGTGAATGAAAAATTAGATTGGCCGTGAGATATGCCGTGCTCAAATTATCACACCATAAGGTAGGCGGGCAAACAATTAGAAAGCTAATTTCTCACAATAAAAGTTAAATCCATGCTGATTCCAAAGTTGTATTAGCCACAACTCGATATTCAGCTTCAGTAGAAGACCGGGATACCATACATTGTTTCTTGAAGTCCAGGAGATCAAATTAGTGCCATGAAAAATCCTATATCCTGTTGTTGAACGGCAATCTATAGAGTCACCACCCCAGTCTGAGTCAAAAAGGCCTTGTAAACGAACACTAGACTGTAGATAATATCGTAACCCATGGTCAATTGTTCCTTACAGGTATCACAATATGCACTTAAGAGCCTGCCAACTAGCAAGAGTAGGTGTCTCTATGGATTAGGCTACTTTAGTAACTGCGTAAGCCACATCCGATTGAGTAATAGTAAGATATTGAAGACCCCCGACTAAACTGCGGAAATGGGTGACATTAGTGTAAGCACCCGAGGCAAGATTCGATTGTTGCACAGGCACGACGGGAGTCAAAATAGACTTTATAATCGCCATGTTTGCTCGAGTTAATAAATCCTGTGTGTACTTCCGTTGAGACAAAAATAATTGACCATCTTGTCTCAGGAACTCAATCCTCAAAAAATAATTAACTGGACTCAAATCCTTAATTGTAAAATGTGATTGCAAAAAAGAAATCAACTGTGATGCCTGAAGAGGATCATTGCCAAGAACAAGTAAATCAACAACATAAATCAAGCAGAACAAGACACAATTACCTCGACGGTAATAGTAGAGAGATACATCAGCCCTTGAACATTGAAAACCATAGGATTGTAGTGACTGAGTCAGCTTTTGATGCCACATACGCGGCGTCTGCTTAAGGCCATTGAGTGATTTTCATAAACGACAGACATGAGTAGGACAACTCAAATCTGTGAAACCAGGTGGTTGAACCATATATACCGAAGTATCAAGATAGCCATGTAAGAATGCATTTGAAATATCCAAGTGAGTTATAAACCATGAATTACTCACAGCCAAAGAAAGAAGTAGTCAAATCATAACAGGCTTAATAACAGGACTGAAAGTGTCTATGAAATCCATACTAGGGCATTGATGGAAGCCCTTGGCAACTAAGCAAGCTTTATAACGGTCAACTGAACCATCTGGTTTGAGTTTGATTTTGAAAACCCATTTGCATCAACATTTGTTGCTTCATATTGGGGAACAAGTTCACAAGTTCCATTACGGATGAGAGCGGAGAACTCATCAGATATAGCAGTTCGCTAGTGTGCATAGCATAATTAGGTCGGGGTCCGTGATGTCGTAACTATGCTCAAGATACATGATGTAACCTGTCAGAAACTCTCGAGTCCAATTGAATATCCCGACTTTGGAGGTTAGCCACAAGGGAGAGTCCGGGAGAGGAAGGTTTGATTTGGGCGTAAAGTTGTGTCAATGTCTTAATTTTGTTGGAAACTGACAGTCAGATTGAACATGCATAACAGGCATGGCGGAAATTTAAAATTTTATCCCTGTCCCCAGGAACTCCTATTAGTTGCATATAAATTAAATAAAGCCTTAACTAAATAATTCTCTGCCTAGGTTAGCATGCAAAAGGGCTAGGCATACCATAATTCCAAATTATATCCTAGCGTGTATATTTTATGCTAAGCATGTTATAACTCTAAGCTATAACCTAAGCATGTTATAACTCTAAGCTATAACCTAGGCATAAAATAAACTAAGCATGCAAAATAACCTAAGCATATTATTACGTCTAAAAATGCTTAAAGAAAAAGACCTAATAATGAAAGAGAAAGAAAGAAAACTTACAAGTTGAAGCGTGCTTTAACAGAACTCTCTTGCACGAGCCTCCAAGCGTAGGATAGCCTCTATGAGTATCCACACAAACCCTACCAACCAAAACCTCCACGGGAGGAAGAACTAAGAAGCCTTGAGTAATTGCTAGACCACTCCAGAAGACTCACCCGAAAATATAAACTAAAGGTGCCCGAATAAATTCAGGCTCTTAAAAAATAACTTGCTCAATTACCCGAGAGATTATTATTTTCGAATCTCGCTTAGGATTTATGCTTTGAGCTATGATGCACTTTGAAAGGAGCATGGGGCAGCCTATATATAGGCTTGGGGAGCAAAATTTTGTTCCCCATAAGCAATGTGGGATGGGAGTAAAAACTCCCATCCCACGCGGGTTGCACACGAAGATCCAAGGGATCCGCGTGTGACCCACCCACATACAGCGTGCTATACACGCTACATGTGGTATCTGCAAGGCAAGCCCTTCTCGCGGCCCATGCCGCGAGCCCAGCTCGCGGTGCCCTTCATGGGCTGCCTTTGTGCAGCCCATCGCGAACACTACCCAATAGTGTTCGGCCACCTTTCGGTGTACTCCGTGCAACCAAACTTGTACAAAATATTTCATACTTTTCAATTTTAACTCGCCAATGCAAAATTCCCCTTTTAATCCTTTCAAATGAATATTTATTTTCAACCCTAATAAATTAATTACCAGTCAAAATAAATTTCTTGGTCCAACCAAAATTGATCTAATTAATTATAATTTATTTATGACTCTAATTAATTAGTTACCGGTCAAAATAAAATCCTTGGTCTATCCAAAATTGATCTAATTAATTTTAATTAATCAAATAATAATTCAATTATTATTTATGTTATATTGACGTAATAGAATAAATCTATTAGTTCTTTACTTAGTCCGATGAAGGTCCAATGTGTGTGACCTTATAGGATCCCGAAGTATTAAGCTGTTAAGGCTTAACTAACCCTTGTTTTAATGGAACCATTGGCTAGATGTTATAGAGCGTGAATAGAACTCAATTACGTTAAACGACTGTAGTATGCCTCTAGCAAGGGTCTACCATCCCCCATTACTCGGATTGTCATTTATGCTTATGACTTAATCCCGGTTAATGCAATAGTTATCCAGTGTGATAAATTCGTTCCATTCTTTAATATTAGTACCATCTGGTTTATAGGGTTCGGTTAAAGTGTTAACCCACTAATAGCGAGGTTGCTCCAAGCTATCCTAGTAGTTTACTTGTTACCAAAGTATATTGCCTTTTACCATAGTGTGTTTGACTAGAAACCATTTCTATCAAACACATACTCTGATCAGAGGTTTATGGCAACCATCACTTCAATAAGTGGCCAGGTACAACTCCTTAATATATCCGGAGCGATGGATTTTTACCGACTACTCAGCTTACCAACGTGCTATCATCACTATACCTGTAATCACTCGTAACACCCTAAATTAATGAGTGTATAGTAATGACCCAAAGTATAGCAATAGTACCACACAAGGTAACTATTATCTCAAGTATGAGGACATTCGCAAAGCTTATTGCATAAAGATAAACACTAACACATTGATATATATATACCAAGTGTTTATCTTACTGCAGTCTCCAATATATCTCCCAGATATATCCATATGTCAAACTTAAGGCACCACCTTCAGTCCTTAGGAGATTAACTGCTTGGACCCTTTCTAAGAAAGTTGACCACATGCTAGTCTTTCCGCTTCATCAATATCCTTTCTTGATAAAACTATGACTAGGGATAGTCTAGACATGATCATAACTGCACATGAAGCAGGTTCCACCAAATATAGTCCAACTATAATTTCTCTGACTTCATGCTATGATATGTCAAGGACTTTTTCATACATACATCAATGAATATATTTAACCAGTTATAATATATGTAAAAGCACATTGATATAAATAAAAGATTAAATGCCTTTATTGATTAAACAAATTATTCGTACTATTACATAATTAAGATATATCGCCCTATTTGCCTTAAGGGCATACATAATATCCAACAAGATTTATGAGGAGGGCTAGAAGGTGGTGAAGGGTTTTGAGAATTCGGTAGTGAAGAAGGTGGTGGCGGTGAATCTGGTCTAGGGATAGGAGTGGCTGATTCTGTTTGGGCTGGTCTAGGAGTATAGGTGATGGGCAGCTATGAAGAAGAGGCTATTTTAGGTTGTTTGAATATGATGGAGGGTAATGGTGGATTGGAAGATGGATCAAGAACGGCGGGCTTCATAAGATTCGAATAAGGGAACACGTGTTCATCAAATAAGACGTGGCATGAGACAAAAAATTTATTAGAAAGGGGATCAAAGGACGCAATAAAGACACAATGATGAGAATGATAATCTAGCTTATTAGATGCATAAGGACACAACCAAGGATAACATAAACAACCAAACACTCGTAAATAAGAATAATTAGGAGACTCATGAAATAACTTATGATAAGGCGAATTAAACTGAATGACACTAGAAGGCATATGATTAATTAAAAATATAGCTGTATCAAACGCATAAGACCAAAACTGCATTGGTAATTATGCACGGTGAAGTAACGCAAGAGTTGTTTCAACCACATGATGATGTTTTCTTTCAACATTACCGTTTTGCTCAGGGGTATAAGGACATGACATATGATATTGAATGCCATTTTGTTTGAGGTATTTATGAATTGATGTGAATTCCCCTCCCCCATCAGATTGAAAGCATTTAATGGAATGATTGAAATATTTCTCAACTGTAGTACGAAACTAAATAAAAATTGAAAGGGCATCTGATTTATGCTGCATAAAATAAACCCAACTATATTTGCTGAAATGGTCATAAAATAAAATGTAATAAGAAAAACCATCATGCGATGGAAATGAGGCTAGTCCCTACACATCTGAATAAATCAAATCTAAAGGTCCTGAAACAACAGACTCTGAAATGGAAAAAGGTAAACAATGAATCTTACTAACAGAAAAATCTGGACACACTTGACTCTTAGATGACTGATCTAGACACTTAATATTATTCTAATGAAGAACCTGACTAATAATAGGTAGAGAAGGATGTCTAAGTCGCTCGTACCATATAGCCAATGATGTAGCATTAGACCAAACTGGAGAACGAGATGAAGATGCTACTGTGTAGAGACCATCCTTATTCTGGCCGCTGAGGATCACCTGTTTGGAAAGAAGGTTGTTCACAATAAAAAAATCATTAAAAAACTCAAAGGAAACATCATTAGCTTTTATTAGAGGACCAACCAAAATTAAATTTGAATTTGAATGAGGGACATGAAACACTTGATCTAATTTTAACTATGTATTAGGAACACAAGATGACCCAATATGATAGATTAGAAGTTTAGAACCGTTACCTAATTAGACTTCCTTAGGTCCAAAGTACTCAGAATGAAGATGCAGGTTTCCTAAATCGGAGGTAAGATGGTGTGTAACACCTCTATCCATGATCCATGATTGGTCTGAAGGATGAATGGTAGTGAAGTTAGAACTTGGTGAAGGGCGATTGGTATTGAGGCGGGGTGAGGGGCATTATTTGGGATAGTGGCCAACTGCCTTGCAGTTATGACAAACCAAAGATGAAACATCCATTGAAGCTTATTGAGTGGAAGGCATATGTGTCGGCGGTAGGGGAAGTAACCTAGGTCCATAATTCGGCAAAAAATATGTCTACTGGCCGTAATTAGGCTACTGCTCGTATGTGTTTTTGCCATGGTGTTGCTGGCCGGGACTCCATTGGTGACTCTAGGCTCTAAATTGAGTTTGTTGGCGACGATAGGGCTGATTTTGTTGCCTGCCGCGCCTACCCCCTTGACCCCCAGCATGTTGAGAATGAGTAATATGAGCAGATACGTGGTTAAGATCCTCTACTGGGCTTATATCCTTACCCAATTGTCGCTCTTCAGTTAACAAAAGACCAAATAGGTCATCATATGATACGGTAGTCGTACGAGCTTCAAGTGACCTACAAAAATTGCGATAAACATTATTCGGGCCACTTAACCCATCCAATATAACATTAACCAAGTCTTCAGTCATTACATTAGATTGAAGCAAAATAAGTCTATCAAAAGTCAGCTTAGTACATTGCATATACTCAGTAATGGATTTATTACCTTTCTTTAAAGTGTGTAATTACTGTTTGAGATCACGAGCCTGAGCCCGAGACCCTGATGCATAAGTTGTTTCCAATTTAACCCAAGCCCCACGAGCAGTTTGATGCCAATGACTTGTGGTAGGATCGAAGGTGAAATAGAATTCAAGACCCAACTAAGCACCTGTTTATCTTGCCTTTTCCAATTAATGAAGTCGGAATTAGGAGAGTTATCAGCCGTAACCTCGGCTGGAATTACCATAGTACCATCGATAAATTTAACCAAATCACAACCCACTAACATAGGAATAATCAAGGTTTTCCAAAGAACAAAATTTCCAGAATCAAATTTTAATGGTAGTTAATGCGATACAGAGGGAACAAAGGGGGCAGCTCTGTTATTCGAAATAGACGAGATAGCCATAACCCCAGTAGATAAAGAAACAGTAAATGAAGAGGTTGCCATATGGTCGGGAAATACACAAAAATAATCAAGAGAAGAAGGGATCGGAAAAGAAAAAAAAGTACCAGCAATGAAGAGGAAGGCCGACAACAACGGCGGTTAAGCCTTAAAAGGGCTCTGACACCATGAAGACCCGAATTATGTTTGGGAAAAATCTCACACACAAACTGTGTAGAGCTGTGTATTATTAATAGGTGTTTCTTTACAATATAGGAAAGTTATTGTATAGGAATACAACTCTAAATACAAAATAGGAAAATAAAACTAATCCTATTTTATTTACATTACTATATCTATCAGATTTCAGATTTGCAAAATTGTTAACCACGTGTATGAGTATAATTTGGTGCGTTTACCTTGAAATTTGATGGTTTATAATTTCAAGTAAACTTGAGGCACCTAAGAATATGTTTTTATGAGTCATTTGACTAAGTATATATATGAGTTTCATATTTAATATGATAGATGCATACTTGAGATATTTGTTGGTGGAATTATTTGTTAAAATTTGTATACAATAGAATTTCACATGAGATACCGATAAGACACTAAATGAGAAATGATAGAATTATCATCCTAATTGAAAATACTCAAAAGTGTAGGGGTGTCTTATTAAGATTATTATTCTTGAACCTATATAAAGAGAGATAGGTACAAAATTTATGTGATTGTATGTTCATAGATTTTGTTGAACATATTGGTGTGCTTGGAAATAATAACTTTAAGACAAAGAACATAAATTCTTTGTGAATGTTTTCAATAAAGACCGGAGAGACTTCCATTTTTTAATTTTTGTTTCGGATGTTGACCCAGTTGCACATATTTTTAAATTGAGTTTGAAAATGATATTTTGTGGATAGGCAAGAGAACTTTGAAAATAAATTTTTGGTGAAAATTTTTACAAGTGCTTGGTTGAAGATGAACTTTTATTGTTAGCAAAGCTATTTCATCTTCTGAATCAAAGATTTTGAACGAAGCTTCTTTTTGTGTGAGCTTGTTTCTATTCTTGAAAAACTTGATTTCTTCTTGGTGCCTCCAGAGTTGGACCCATTTGTTGTGAATGGTCTTTATATAAATAAAACTTTTAAAACTTTTATTTTACACTCCGGTAGGGAAACGGTTACATGTGTATTTGGTTTTAGCTTCTTTTTACAATTGAGGTCACCACATAGGTGTTAAAATTACCTCTTAAAATAAAGTTTTTTTTATGGTGCAACTTGAGGGGTATGTAAAGCCTGGACATGGATGGAAAAGTTGATAAAGTATTTATATGTGTTTTATTGTCAAGCACCTAAATAATGAGTTCATTAGTTTGATCTTTTGAGGTGGATATATGTGTATTTACTAAAGTGATTAATGATATATGTGTGATTATATGTGGATGATATGACTATCTTTATTCCGAGTATCGATGTTGTCAATAGAATAACGATAATCTTATTTTCAATATTTGTCTTGGAAGATATAAGAGAAGTCAATGTGATATTGAGTATGAGAATCATAAGGATGAATTAGAGTATCTTGCTAACACAAAAATACTATGTTGAGAAACTTCTTGAGAAGTTTGAATTTTATGATGTAAATCATGTGAGTATCCCTTATGATTCCAATACTCAATGGAAGATAATAGTGATCTAGTGGCTCAATCCAAGTATGTATTTGTACTTGATGAATTTCACATTTTGAGACATAGCAAATGCTATGTGAGCAAGTATACACACAATCTAATCATTGATTATAGAGAAGCCATATTGAGACTTGAGAAATATTTGAGAGGAACCATCAAATATGGTATTCTATGTAATGAATTTACCATTGTTCTTGAGAGGAACAATGATGTTGAGTGAATCTTTGATTCATATGAAAAGAAGTTCATTAGTGAATTTCTCATTATTCTTGAGGGGAACAATGACATTGAGTGAATTTTTATTCATATGGGAATAATTTCATTAGTGGTTATGTTCTCACATTTGGTGGTAGAACAATAATATGAAGAGCAACTAAGCAAGCTATATTAAGAGTTAATTGCTTAAGAGTTGGAATATATAATGAGACTAAGTGGTTGGAAAAACTTTCTTAGAAAGTGTTAAAACACATGCAATGTATTGAGATTGCAAAATATATTGAGAATGCAAAGATGCAATATATATTTTGAGAAATAAGACCTATAATGGAAAAAGTATACGTATACGTTTGAGACATATTATTGAGATGGAATTTTATCCATTTGAGTCTAGAGTGATTCTGATCAAATCATCTGACTAATAATTGAGAAATAATTTTTTGAGAAAGAAATTTATTTTCGATACATTAGAGAGGATGAGACTTAAGCCAATTAGAAATTAATGAAGGGTGGGAACCCAACCTACATGAGTGGAGATCCCACAGAATAGGTTTATATGGGTAATAACAAGCCTTCCATTAGTTTTGCTAGCACTATAAATATTGTCCTAAATCCTAGATGTATGAAAAGTGATATGTTGCATATCTTGAGAGGTTGAGTCAAAAGGACTCTTAATGAGATTTCATAGCTCTTATGAGTGGTGTATAAAGTGCAATATGCACTTGATGATATCACCTATGTGAGTGTGAAGTGGGGCCGCTTCTATGAGATATAATATTGGCAATATCTCTAGAGCACTCATTAAAGACCAGGCACACGCATGGCCTATTTGCGCAAAACCGTGATGAACAGAAATGTACTTGGTATAATGCAATATGGTAAAATCCCTATCTTACAATAGTGCTTATTTGGTTCATAGAAACTATATGTTTCACCAAATATTTTGTAAGTTAAATTTTATCTATCAAGTTATGGTTCATAGTCAACAAGACCCCAATTCTACACATTATATGTAAAACACGAGATAACCAGAAAATTCTTTTTATTATAACTTCTTTTGAAAGTTGTGGGGGAATGTTGGAAAAGTGAGAAATTTGTGTTACTTTCAAAAGAATATTTTGTGATATTTTTGTTGAAAAAGATATCTTTAGTCAAAATATTTAATTGTGATCGTTATTGGTTTTAACTCTTTCATAAAAGAGAGTTTTAATTGTGATTAATTCTACAATGACTATATTTTGATTAAGTTTTTGTAACTGCCATCGGTTACGGTTTTAAAGGCTTTTTATTTATTGTTTTATAACAACTCTTTTTATTACCTATAAAAATATGAGCGGGTTTTCTGTGGAAATATATAGTGACATCCAATTTTACTCTCTTCTCTCTCCCTCTTTTCTGGATATGATAAGTATTTCTCATTCCTATATCCTATCTCAAATCGAGTTTGAAGGAGTTGTTTAGTCCTAGAAGGAACTACAAAGTATCCTTTAAGGATAAAGTCTCCTACTCGACTCAACTCATCCTAACACTTAAAATCTTGTTCTTGATGTTTCAGTGATGTTCCAAGTGATTAAAATCGTTATCTATCAGCTTCTGGAGATAATTATCAATTTCAGCAAAAAGTGTGACCTTTTTTGAATAAAGTGTTGCCTAAGCTGTGCATCCGGATCTATCAGAAGACTCCAAATCTATTGCAATAGATTTAGAAAAGCGCTGCTTATGATCCAGTTCCTGATCTATTGCAACAGTTGTTATAAAAGCGTTGCCTATTCACCAAGTTGCCTCCGGATCATTTGCATCCAGACAGATCGGATCAGTTTTTCATCTGGAAGTGTTGCCTCCAAAAGTGTTGCCTCCAGAAGTGTTGCTCTGATCCAGTTTTGAGCTTCTACAACAGTTATTGAAGAAAAGCATTGCCTCTGTCCGGAAGCAACTCCAGAACTAAGTTTAAAGAGCAAATTTACCAACATTCACGACTAGCCTCATGGATTGCTATTAATTCTGCATGATTTGAGGAAGTAGCGATGATAGTTTGCTTCGTTGATCGCCAGGATATAGATGTACTCCCATTTGTGAATAAATAACTTGTTTCTGACCGAGCTTTATTGGGTTATTAGATAAATAGCTCGCATCTGCATATCCAACTAATTGAGGTTTGTTTTCATATGAATAAAACAAACACAAATTATGGTTCCTTGAAGATAATGCATTATATATTTAATTCCATCTCATTTTCTTCTAGTTGGTGCACGACTAAATCTCGATAATAAATTAACAGCAAATGTAATATCAGACCTTATATTGTTAGCAAGATACATTAATGCACATATTGTACTCTGATATGGTACTTCAGGACCAAGAATTTCTTCGTTGTCTTCTTGATGACGAAATGGGTCATTTTTCACATCAAGTGATCGTACAACCATCAAATTGCTTAATGAATGTGCTTTGTCCATGTTAAATCATTTTAACACCTTTTGAGTATGGTTGGATTGATGCACAAAAATTCTTATATCTAGATGTTCAATTTGTAAAGCAAGATAAAAACTTTGTTTTTCCAAGATCTTTCATCTCAAATTCTCTTTCCAAGGAATCTACAGCTTTTGGAATCTCTTCAGGAGTTCTGATGATATTCAAATCATCAACATAAATTGAGATGATATTGAATTCAGATCATGGTTTCTTTATGAAAACACATGGACAAATAGGATCATTCATATAACCATCTTTCAATAAATATTCACTGAGATGATTATACTGCATCCTTCTAGACTATTTTAATCTATATAGAGATCTTTGCATATGTATTAAATCAAGTATTCACAATCCATATTTTTCAGCAGTTTTAATCCTTTAGGGACTTTCATGTAAATATCAAATGCATATTTAAATTTTCTTGTACTGTCTAACTAAAAGAATCTTGTGGGTTAAATCTCACTTTATAACTCAATACTATAGTTTCTCACAAAAAATATTTATACTCGAAAGTTTTACCAATTGTCATATTCGAACAACAGGTCCATCGACTTCCATTTTTTTAAGAGAATTCAATTCTACTTGAAAAACAACTTTCCATATTTGCTAACCACATCTAGTTTAAATTCTTGAACAGACTGCAGTTCATGAATCATATTCTCATTTTCAGTATTTAGTGCCACATGACAGGCAAAATATGGTCTACAGCCAATTTATTCTCCATCCCTTTATTTTTTGGTACTAATATAATTTATATTTCTTCATTTTCAATAACTTTAGGTGTTTGCACTTCAGGTGCTCGCACTTCAAATACTAATACTTCTACAAGAAGTGTGTTTATCTTTATCTTCAACATAAATATCTTTATTATCGACAAATTTCTTTTCGAGGATTTTTATCCTTCAACCAATTATCCATCTATGCTTCAAGCATGACAAAACGCTTTAGTAAATGGTTTTTCATAAAACTCAATATAAATTAATGCATTTATTAGCATATAAAAGCTCAATACTCATTAAGGATTCATATGAGAAAGTGATGGAGCATTCCATATTGTTTTCTTTTCCAAAATTATATTATTCTATTCTCTCCCCCTAATTTTGGGCAAGTGTTATAAAAAATAACAATCTGCAAATCATGCAGTAAATATATTTTTAGTTAATGACTCATTTATATTTAATTATTGAATGAGAGATTTATAGCCAATATAAATTTCTGTTCTCCTTTGTGGAGCCATTTTAGATGAAGCAAGAAACACATATATTGCATAACCAAAATCTCTAAGATGAGAAATATTGAGCTTATGACCAAAAATTAATTGTAATGAGGAAAAATCTTTATTACATGTTGGTCTTAAACATATAAGTTTTGTTGCATGTAATATTGCGTAACCCCGAACTGTTGTTGGGATATTTGTTCCCATAATTAACGTTCGTTCAGTTAATTGCAGACGTTTAATAAATGATTCTGTCAGATCATTTTGAATTTGAACATATGCTACTGGATTTTTAACTTTTATCCCAATTTATAAACAAATCATTGAAAGTATGGAATGTAATACTCCAGCATACATGTGACATCTCATTGAACATGTGTTTCCACTTCTTCAGGAAGTGTACATAATAACTAAAAAAATTCACATTATAAGAATAGAGATTAATTCCCACCTTACTTTAGGACGATTTTATTATCAATTTTCATTGCGAACAAACAACACATAATAATTTATTTCTTTGAAGAAATGTATGGTTCTTCAATTTATGCCCATGTGCATTTTCTAAAATTTATCTCATCATTTTTTGAACCAGGATGATCAAATTTTACACGTGTATAAATCCATATATTTTGATCACAAAAAATTGGTTTAAGACATTCTTTTAATGTCTCATTTCACAACTAATTTTCACGAATAAAATTCTGTGAGAATACAGGGAAAGAATGCATTTTTTATTATAATTTTTGTTTCCCTTTGTAATAAAATACCAACTCTTATGGAGCCTTGTAATATATTTATAATATCAGATATAATGGTAACTTTTGTATTACTCATATTTAAAGAAGAAAAATATGCAGCTTCTTCTTGAGCTTTTAATAATTTTTTTATCCCCTTGATACATTAATACTGGCTCTTCGGGGGCGTTCAACAATTCTATGTTACCAAGTCATGATAATATTCATTTACTTATATCTGGACTATAACATTTGCTTTATTAGCATTGACATCAATTAATACCAGGAAATCTTTATTTCATTCTATCAAAAATTTCAATTTGATATTCTACTTCCAGTGGTCATTACTATTATCAATTTGATATTCCACTACAAGTGGAAATTGCTAGCTCACTCATAAAATAAACGGGCCAGATATATTATTATAATTTGACAAAAATTTATAAGATTTTTAATAGTCGACTATCTTACTATAATATATTTAATAACTTAAATAAAATTAAGTAAATAATAAAATAAAACTAAAGTTAAATGTTACTAAAAGAAAATAATAAAAATATTAGGTTAGTGAATAATTAACATAATATTCTATCATTATAGTCATATTTGTCACATATATGCCTAATTTCATTATCCACTTGAGGTGGTTATGTAATTATATTAATGACTACAATTTATCATTAGATTTTTTTATAATGATATAATATTCACTTCGGGGAATATATCACATATACTTTAGGGAATATATATGATCTAATAAAACATAATCTTTGCTTTTTAATAAAACCTTTATTCATTATACTTTCACTATTAACAAAATTCACTATTCACATGAATAATAACCGTATATGTAAATAGTATCGTATCCATAAATAGTAATTATATATGTATGTATGAATAGTATCAATATACCAAAATAGTAACCGCATACTTAAATAATAAATAGTGGTAGAATTAAATTATTGAAATAAATAGTGAGTTATTATTTTACTATTCATTAAAATTGTCAATTTATATCAGTAATTCGAACGGACTGCACCACCAAATTTATCGTAATTTTATTTCTTGTCGTCGTAATATATTTATTTCTAAATAATATTTTCATGTGGAAATTATTATTCATCTAAGTGCTACTTCAAGAGCATGTGCTGTTATAGGAGCACATATAAATTTATATTAAATAAAGTCCAAAATTTTCACTGTATACCAAATGAGCTTTTTGATGAATATATTAATTTCATATGTTCATAATTTTTGTAAGATCTTTAATATCTTTTATAATAAAATAAATATAGCATCATTATACAAAGGTTTTCCTGATCTTCATATATCTGTATTATCCACGCCAATTGAAAATAAAATTTCAATATCCAAAATTAATGAAAGATATTTCTTCCGGCCTAGGGACTCTAAAACGAGAGTCACTCTGATGGGCAACTGCAACATTAAGTTCACTTTGGTAAGTAAAATAATAGTTTTAATAAATAAATAAATAAATAAATGAAATTAATGGGCCAACTTAGCTTATGTTCGTCTTTCCTCAAAATTTTCAGCCTTTTAAAATCCAAACTTGTCCGCGTTCATGGGATGGGAGTTATAGAGATGATCTTTTTATATGAATTAATTGAAAGAGTAAATTCGTGTTGATAACGTGTTAAAAGCATCATAATATGGAAGAATACAAACTCTAAGAAATAGAAATATTGGAAAACAAAAGAGGATATAAGTATATTATCTATATTTTTCTTATATATGAATTATGAACGAGAAGTTTATATTCATAGACTATTATAAGAAAGTGTAGAGACTTTAATTACACAATTGAATGTGTAAGTTATAAATATCAATATAAATAATTACACATAACATTCCAATAACTACATGTAATATTTCCAATACTAATTGTAATATTATTTTAACAAAATCTTCCATTTTTTAACGTAATCCAGGGTGCATTGTCAAGAGAGTGCGTTCAATTTTAGGTATAATAAATTAACTAGACCAGATTTTCAATACTATTATCATATATTTAAATTTAGATCAAATGCATAGTTAGTCCCCCGAATTTGATAATTTTTATTAAATACCCCCTCTAACTTTGAAAAGTTCCTTCTCAGCCTTCTAAATTAGGTAAAAGTGTACTCACAAGCCCCTCAGTGTCGCATGTCACTTTTTGATTGATTTAACTTTTGAAAGATGACAATGTTGGTCCATGTGCTTAGGTTAATACGGTCAGAGGGGGGTGAATAACCTTTTTCGCGGAAATAATAGAATTTCAAAATGTCTTGTGTAGCGTGTTTGAATGTTCCGGATAGTTTAGATCCGGATGATGCAAGTAATGTAAATTGCACTAATAAAGACCGAGTAAATAAAATTCAAACACAAGAGATTTATACTAGTTCGGCCCTGCCTACATTCAGTCCCCAAAGGTTCCTTCCTTTGAGCTTCTCCACTAGTGTGATTTCTTTCCAACTGGCAGAAATCAAGCCTTACAGTTTGTCTCAGATGATACCCCCTTCCGGATGTAGGATATACCACTAGAAGCACTAACTCCTAGCCGAGTCCTCTTGTCTTTAGCAAGATATGCCACATAGATTTCTACCCATAACTAAGCTGAGTCCTACAGGGAGTTCCACTTAAAGCACCAACTCTAAGCTAGATCCCAATCTCAATACTCACCCAAGTATGAGATGTTACAGTGTGTTTTTCTCAAAGATTTTAGTTTTAGATATCCTCAAGTTTATAACTCACTTGGGAATCTTTACAAACTGATTTGGAAATGTTTGATTCTTGGAGGGATGAGTTTCTGATTGCTTTAGCGAATTCTCTTATTAACTGCTTTCTCAAAATCAACCAACACCTTCTCAACATATGAAGCTTCCCTTTTATAGGCTTTGATCATAAATGTAGCCGTTGTGGGTTGGTGAGCTGTAATTAAATCTTCACCGTTGATCAGGTAAGATGTGGAGCTTCCAGAGCCGTTGATCAATCCGTTAGATAGAGATTTTGACTCGTTTGAATCATTGGGATTGAGGCTGAAAAATTATCAGTGATTGTTTTCCTTGTTTTTTAGTGATATTCCAAATTTCATACTGGTTGCTTTTTGGTGTGAGCTTCATGTGCCTTCTTATTGGTCTAGGTGAAAAAGGTTGTTACCTTTTTCTCTATCCGGTGTCAGTTCTTTGTCCTTTCACTGAAAAGTGCTAGCTGTCATTTTTGTCTTGCTTTAGGGAAAAAGATCTTTGACTTGGAGACCAAAAGAATGGAGGGAATGTAATTTTTGAATTATTCCCTTTTTCTGAAGGATTAAGTCTTCCGGATGTCTTTAGACTTAATATATCCGAATTTGTCTTCTTCTGGATGCTTCTGCAATTAGTTCTTTTGGATACTGTGTTGGGTAGTTCCAAGTTTATTTCCTCTCCAAACTTTGACCAGATGCTTCTAATTATGCTTAATTATCTTCACTTGGACTTTGGATGTTTTGGATATGGGTCCAGATTAGTGATTTAGGTTTTTTCATACTTAAGTTTTTGTTTACTTCAAACCTGATCCGAATTGTTTGTGTTCCGGATCCTTGTTTCCCAATAGATAAAATTTTTTATTTTTCTCTCTGTGTTTAGAATGTGACATGTGGCACCAAGGGGGCTCAAGAGTGCTATTTTGTCAAGTTTATGGGGCTGATAGAGACTTTTCAAAGTTGGGAGTGACATCTCATGAAAAGTGTCTGTTGGAGATGTGAGGTTAATATCCCACATTAGAAATATAAGAGAACAGTAAGTGGTATATAAGTGGAGTAGATTGGGCCTTAAGCTATTACGTCCAACACTGTTCAGGCCCACAGATTCTTCCACATGGTATCAAAGCAGAAGAAGGCATGATAGCCAGTGATCCTGGATTCGTGATGAAATTCCTGGTGGAGTTGGGCAAGTAGAGAAGACTAAACCCGTTGTTGACCTTGAGCCTCAGAGGAGATAGGCCAAGGAATGTTTGGCAAGTGGCAACTGGTCTTGGCCCAGTTGTCACTTAAGAGGGAGTGTTGGAGATGCGAGGTTAATATTCCACATTGGAAATATAAAAGAACGGTGAGTGGTATATAAGTGGAGTAGATTGGGCCTTAACAAAAGCTAATTTATTTTGTGTTAGATGGTTCAACCTCATTTGTGTGCTCACTCAAGCTATTACATCCAATACTCTCCAGGAACACGGATTATTTCACATGGTATCAGAGCAAAAGAAGGCCTGATAGCCAGTGATCCTAGATTCATGATTAAAGTCCTGGTGGAGTTGGGCTAGCAGAGAAGACTAGACCCGTTGTTGACCTTGAGCATCAGAGGAGATAGGCCAAGGAATGTTTAGCAAGTGGTAACTGGTCCAGGCCCAGTTGCACTTAATGGGGAGAGTTGGAGATGTGAGGTTAATATCCCACATTGGAAATTTAAGAGAACGGTGAGTGGTATTTAAGTGGAGTAGATTAAGCCTTAACAAAAGTCAATTTTTTTTGTGTTAGGTGGGTTCATTCCCACTTGTGTGCTCACTTAAGCTATTACGTCCAATACTCTCCAGGCTCACAAATTCTTCTATAGTGACAAGTTCGGTGATAAACGATGGAAACAGAGCTAGAAATCTCAGAGAAATTGGGAGAGAATAAGAGAGATTCTCATTGACAAATTCAATAACCAATTACACATGCTTCAACAACTGATATAGCCATTGTGATTTTCTCTCTCTCTCTCTCTCTCTCTCAATAGCTTTTTAGCTAAAACAACATAGCAATAGCAAAACGCTAGCAATAACTAGCTAAATCAAAATGTTAGGAAATAACACAAATAACTAATAAAGTCAACAAGGTTGACTTATTTAATTTTTTATATATCATCCTACCCACCTTAGAAGCTTGCCTCAAGGGTCAAAGCTAGGAAATTGAGTGTGAATTTCATCAGCAAATTCCTAGGTGGCATCTTCAATCTTGCAAATAAGTCAAAGCTATAAAATGTGTAGTGTAAGGATGCTTTAAGCTGATAAAATGAGAATATTTGCTCAACCTGTCCATAACAACCAAAATAGATGTTTTCCCATAGGATTCAGGTGAGCCCTTGATAAGATCCATGCTCACATCTGACCAATTATATTCAGGAATTGGAAATGGTTACAACAAGCATGGACTCTTGGTTGTTTTATATTTGTAAGTTTGATAAACCACATAAGATCTCACAAAATTTCTGACATCTCTCTCCAACCCCTTCTAATAAAAAGACAGTCCCACCCTTTTAGCAGTGGCTAACAATCCTGAATGTCCCCCTTGAGATGTATCATGCATCAACTGTATTACTTTATTTCTCAATGGTACATCACTTCCTATCACAATCTTTCCCTTCCTCCTTAACACCTCCCCATGCCATGTATAGATGTCATGGTTATCAGGCTTGAGCTTAAGTTTTTCTATGATGGCTACCAAGGCAGGATCAGCTTCCCAACTTGCTTTGATTTCAGGCATGAAACTCTGCATTGGCGTAGAGAAAGTTATCATAGCTAGTTCACCTATAGGAACCCTTGAGAGAGCATCTGTTGCCCCATTTACACTCCCCTTCTTGTAACTTATCTCACAGTCATAACCAAAGAGTTTGGCTATATATTTTTGCTGATGGGTGGTTGTGATTCTTTATTCCAGTAGGAATTTCAAGCTCCTATGATCAGTTCTTATTTGGAATTTCCTATGCCCCAGATAGTGATCCCATTTCTTAGCATGGACTATTGTCATCAATTCTGTTTCATAAACTGAAAGTGACTGGTGCCTCTTCCCTAGTCCCTTGCTAAGGTAAGTAATGAGGTCATTTTCCTACATAAGGATAGGACCAATGCCAATCTCTGAGGCCTCAGTCTCCACTACAAACTCCTGTCTAGTGCAAGTAGTGCTAACACAGAAGCAGAAGTAAGAGCCAATTTTAGTGCTTCAAATGCTGCATTAACTGCCTCAGACTAGTTAAAATCTTCCTTCTTCAAGAGTTCAGTCAAGGGCTTGCTGATTAACCCATAGTTCTTCATAAATCTTCTATAGTATCCAGCCAGGCCTAGGAAGCCCCTTAGCTGATTAACATTATTGGGAACTGGCCATTCCATTACTGCAACCATCTTTTCAGGATCAATTAATTCCTTTCCCCCTTCAATAATGTGGCCTAAATATTCAACACTATTACTCCCAAAACTACATTTGCTGAACTTGGCCACCAATTGATGTTCCTGCATTTTCTCAAACATAGCTCTCAATTATTGAACATGCTCTACCATAGATCTGCTATAAACCAATATATCATAAAAAAACTCATACAGTCTTTCTCAATATAACCTTAAATACATCATTCATCAGTCTCTGAAATGCAGAGGGTGCAATGGTCAACCCAAAAGGCATTACAAGAAACTCATAGTGACCCTCATAAGTCATAAATGCAGTTTTTGGAATGTCATCAAGTAACATCCGAATTTGGTAATACCCAAAGGTGAGATCTATTTTTGTAAGAACAATTGCACTATGTAATTCATCAAATAACTCCTCAATAATAGGAATGAGAAACCTGTCCTTCACTATTAACTTGTTGAGCTCTCTATAGTCCACACACATCCTCTAAGTGTGGCCCTTCTTAACCAAAACCATATGGGAGGAGAAAGGGCTAACACTGTCTCTTATAATGACATTTGCTAATAACTCCCTCACCATCTGCTCTACTACATCCTTCTGTACAGAGGAATGTTTATATGGCCTAACATTGACTAGAGAGGAGCCCTCCATCAATGGGATTCTATGGTCATGTGACCTGGCAGGTGGCATTCCATCCACCTTTTAAAATAAGAATTAGAATTCCTCAATCAAGGGAGCCAAGGACTTAGGTACAACTGTCAACGGAACCTGACCTCCCTGGCTAGAAACTCTAATTTATGCCTAATAAGCTACAGGAGCATGAATGAGGAGTTTCAACATTCTATCAAAATCTATCATCTAGACTGTAGTGTTAGTAAACCTCCGTAAATAATGTTTCGGTCTCCCTACTTCAAAGTTCATAGTCATTTCAACAAAATTCCAAGCAACACTTTCTAAGGTAGACAATCATTTTATGCCCAACACCATATCACAACCACCAATAGGTGTAATTAGAAAGTTAGCTATCCAACTAACCCCTTGCATCTCCCATGGAAGCTTAGCAATAATAATAGTTATTAGATATATTTGTCTAACTGTACAACTAATCTCTTTAGCTACTTTTAGATTAAGCACATTATAAGAGCTACTTGTATCCACCATGATGTGAACCTTCCTCTTCCTACAACACCCCTGCACTCTCATAGCCTGCAGCCCTGACTCGTGCATTCCATCCATAGCATGTAATGAAATGATAGGCACCTCTTCTCCTTAATGAATCTACTATTCCTAAAGTGGTTCCTCCCCTTCATCCTCTTCCTTAAGAAACTCCACAATCATGTGTAAATTTTTCTTGGTACACTTATAATTTGGGGTGAACCTTTCCTCACACCAGCAACACTGGTTCTTAGCTCTCTTATCCGCCATTTCAACCACTGTCAGCCAGCGAATCTTGCTTGGACTAGCCACTATGGGTGGTTTTACATTTGATTTACCAACAACTAAGGTAGTGACAGGAATCCTTGGTAGCTGTGGTGTAGGTAGCAAGGGTGCTCTGCTTGGGTTACTAATAGCTAAGGGAATAATAACTATTGGGGCTAAAAATTGCTATTTGGCTGAAAACATTTTGCTAGATCTATGCGATTGCAGGTATGCATCCTGTATGCAAGCTATATGGTATGCTTGTTTTAGGTCCTTGTAGCAGCATAGGGTACCCAATATCATCTTGCAATCCACTTATAAACATACTTAATAGATCCTCATCAGAGATGGTTACCTTATGCGTATATGAATCAAAGGTTTCCATATAATCAAGCAAAGTACTTATTTGGTAGACTCTTCTTAAATTAGCTATAGGATTAGTATAAGGCCTTTCCCCAAATCTAGCTCGGATTGCTTCAGCATATTCTTCCCATGGTGGTTCCTTCTGAGATCCCCTCCTCTTGAGAAAGGATTGATGCCATTCTAGGGCCTTGCTTGAGAGATGCACCAATACTATTATTACCTTGTTTTCAGCAAGGGCGTGATCGATTTTAAAAAGTCGCTCACTACGAAAGATCCACCCCTCTAAATCATCACCATCAAAGCACGAAAACTCAACCTTGAACAAGCGAGTAGGCATTTGATAAGATTTTTCTGAATTACCATTACCCAGGTTGATATAGCCTTGAGATTTGGAAGAATCAACTGATGGTTCCAGCTTATTAACCTTAAGTAGAATCTCTTGCATCACGACCTCTTGCTTATTCCCCTACTTGTTGAACATCCCCTTAATCATGCGTTTGAGGTTATCTTTAATTTTCTTCAGCTCTTGCTATGAGTGAGTGTTATCAGCCATGATTGCAGTAGATTGGATTCGACGAGAAGGTTTTATAAGGAAGGAACAATTAGTATTTTAGTGTAATTAGATCGACTAGTTGACCACTGCAAGCATGAAATTTCATCGAACAAGTCAGGAGAGTGTGAAGTGCATACATGTTTGGGTTCTATTATGATCTAGGGGGTCTAGGGGTAGCGCCCCTGGTTATAGGGTTCGAGGGGCGGCAGCCCCTGGCGGGGTCCCGAGGCAGCGCCCCGGGATGGGGTTGAGCTCGAAATTTTTTTTATTCCTGAATAAGTGCATCCTGTGAAAAATTGATCCGAAAATGAATTTTGGACCCAAAACAGCATGTCTATTTGACACAGCTAAAACCTGGAAATGCATGTCTTTTAGACATAGCTGCTACCTGAAATAACATATCTTTTAGACGTGATTATTGACATTTTTAGCTATATATATCACTAAAAATGAAATTGGCAAATGTACATATAATTTCGGTTCATATTTCTTTACAGCAAATCTAATTCTTATTTTTGATACAAATTCTAATTTTATCTGATTGAAAGTTTGGGGAACTGACCAAATAAATTTTAATCTGACAGCGTATTTACGACTTCAGAATAGTCCAAATGATTCCCCTATTTCCAATAGGAATTGCTCTGATACCAGATGATAAACGATGGAAAGAGAGCTAGCAATATCAGAGAAATTGGGTGAGAAGAAGAAGAGAGATTCTCATTAACAAATTCGATAACCGATTACACATGCTTCATCGACTGATATAGTCGTTGCGATTTTCTCTCTCTCTCAACAACTTTTTAACTAAAATGATATAAGAACAGTAAAATGCTAGGAATAATTAGCTAAATCAAATGACATGAAAAAGGGAATAAAATGCAGCACGCCAAGTAGCCCTAAATATAACAGAAATAACTAATAAAGTCAATAAGGTTGACTTATTTAATTTTCCATATATCACTCGGGGGGCCAACTATGCATTTAATATATGTAACCAATGTTGGAAAACGGGGATTACTTGGATGTTTTTGAAGTCGTGAATACGCTTTCAGATTGAAATTTATTTGGTCGGTTCACCAAACTTTCAATCGGGTAAAATCAGAAATTGAATCAAGAACGAGAATTATATTTGCTATGAAAATATCAACAAAAATTTTTTTTATATTGCCAATTCATTTTTGGTGATATAAATAGCCAAAAAACATCAATAGACATGTCCAAGAGATATGTTATTTCGGGTAGCAGGCATGCCTAAAAGACATATTTTTTCGGGTTTCAATTGTGTCTAACAGACACACTATTTTGGTCAAAATTCATTTTTTCTGATGAAATTTTCAAAGGGTACGTTCTACCAGGAATAAAATTTTTTTGTGCTGACCTGGTAGCTTGCCCCCAGCTTGGGGTACTGCCCTAGGACGCCGCCCCTCAGACCCTGCCAAAGGGAACTGCCCCTTGACCCCGCCATGGGCTGCCGCCCCTTGGACCCCGCACCCGGAGGCGCTGCTTCTAGACCCCCTAAACTGTAACAAAACCCCAATAAAGCATGCACTCCGCCTCCCGACTTGTTCTATGAAAAGTCACGATCGAATTGGTCAACTAGTCGATCCAATTACACTAAAATACTAACAATCCTCCCCCATTTTAGTGTAATCGTTGATTAATTAAACAAAATCACAACAAATAAGAAACTAATGCATAAATGAAATATCGTGATGATTGAATTTCATCTTAGTACATTATACATTCCAAATATTCGAATACCAGGGTGTCACTATGGATTGAACCTTAGTTATTCATTATGAATACAGGAAGATAATATACAGATGAGTCAAAATTCTAAAAGTTCTAACTTGACACTATCTTTTACTTGCCTTGTGTCCTTATCCTTCATAAGCATATCAAAGTCAAGTCCAAACTTCTTGAAGCGGCTAAACTTCATGCTCATATAGGTAGTCCTTTTACTCTTGCACCTGCATATGCAATTTTTCAAAAGAGCTATTAAGAAGTTAAACTTTAAGCTCCATTATAATCTTGCAGATCTGAACACATACCTTGGGATGATGTTACTAATGTGTTCCAATCTCCAGATGTTAAGCTTTCCTCATTGAATTCTACATCTAATGTCATATTAGATGGGAATTGGGTATCTCAACACGAGAGATTTTAGATGGACTTTAATCCCATCCCTATTGCTGATTTGTGCACAAGATCTCTTCTTAACCCTTTAGTAAAATAATCGGCTAAATTATACTCAGTTTTACAAACTCTAGTGATATGACACCTTGCATGATGCTTTCCTGAATCATGCTATGTCTAACACTTAAATGTCTAGATCTGCCCTTGTACACTTGTCTATAAGCATTAGCCAAGGCAGCTTTACTATCACTCCTAATAGATATAGGTGACATTAGTTTAGGCTACAGTGGAATATCATACACGAGATCTCTCAACCATTCAGCTTCTTTACCAGTTGTTGCTAATGCTATAAACTCAAATTCTATTATTGAATCAGCGATACAAGTCTGTTTCTTTGACGCCCAAGAGATAGCGCCTCCCCCAAGAAGGAATACCCATCCACTTATGGAAGAACTATCTTCTTCATTAAAATATAACTCGCATCTGAATAATCCTAGAAAACTAAAGGAAGTCCGGTATAAGTCAACCCATAATCTAGGTTCCTTTTAAATACTTGAATAATCGGCTTAAAGCTTGCCAATGATGTGAACTAGGATTACTAGTATACCTACTAAGTTTTCCAATAGCAAAGGCTATATCGGGCCTAGTGCTAATCATGGCATACATAAGACTGCTAATAGCTCTCAAGTATTCAAGTTAAAATACTGCAACACCTTTATTCGGTAGAAGCTTAGGACAAGGATCTGTAGGAGTGCTAACTGGGGAACAATCCTTAAAGTTGAATTTATTCAAAATCTTCTCAATATAGTGAGATTGAGAAATAGAAATGACATTGTTCTTCCTCTTATTTTTATACCAAGAATCACCTCAGCCTCCTCCAAATCCTTCATTTCAAAACTAGACGACAAGAATTTCTTTATTTTATCAACTTGATTTTGGTCAGTACCAAAAATCAACATGTCATCCACGTATAAGCAAATCATAACTCCTTTACTAGAAGTATCAAACTTGCTACATACACATTTGTCCGCTTGGTTGATATTAGACAAAACCACATCATCAAATTTTTGATGCCAAGCTTTCGGTGCTTGTTTAAGTCCATATAAGGATTTCTTCAACTTGCATACCTTATTTTCGCAACCTAACGGTTGTTTCATATAAATTTCCTCATCTAATTCACCATTTAGGAATACAGTTTTTACATCCATTTGATTAATTACAAGGTTGTGTATAGCTTCTAGGGCTATCAATAACCTAATAGTAGAAATCCTCGCAACAGGAGCATAAGTATCAAAGAAGTCAATTCCATCTTTTTGCCTAAAGCCTTGGGTAACCAATCTGGCTTTATACTTATCTATGGTACCATCCACTTTCATTTTCCTTTTGAAGATCCACCTATTTCCTGGTGGTTTACAATCGGGTGGTAAATCAGCCAATTTCCATGTATTATTGTGCATGATAGAGTCCATCTCATCCTGGATTGCTTCTTTCCAGAATGCAACATCTCTTGAAGCCATAGCTTCATTAAACGTTTTTGGATCCTCTTTAACAATAAAATAATATTGATACTGATACTCACCCTTGATCCTTCAACTAAATAAAGATGAAAGTCATCTCCAAAATATTTAGCTTTTCTAGCTCTTGTACTTTTCCTAGATGGTCCAAGCAAGGAAACATTTCCGCCAAATAAACTTTCAGAATGAACTGAGTTCTCACTACATGAATTCTAAATCATGTCTCTTGGTCTAGATATATATGTAAATCTATCTTCATAAAAAACAACATCTCTTGACTCTATAACCGAGTTCACAGATACATAGTCATTAGATTCTATTACATATAACCTATATGCATGGGAATGCTCCGCATACCCAATGAAGATACAATCTATACCCCTTTCACCTAAGTTTTATCTTTTCGGTTCTGTGATTCTTACCACTGCTCTACAACCCCAGACTTCTCAGAAAACTAAACTTTGGTGGCTTTTTTAAACCAACATTCATAGGGGGTAATTTTATTCCTTTTATTAGGAATTCTATAATAAATGACAGGCTATTAGCATAGCCTCACCTCAGAATCCTTTACTCAAACTAGAATAGGACAACAAAGAATTAACCATTTCTTTCAATGTTCTATTCTTCCTTTCAGCCACACCATTTTGCTGTGGTGTATAGGGTGCTGTGGTTTCATGAATTATTCCAGTAGATTAAAAATATACTGGATCATGATACTCACCTCCCCTATCAGTACATAAACTTTTAATGAAATTACTTTGATGTAGCTCTACCTCTTGTTTATAGATTTTAAATTTATCAAGAGCCCCATCCTTTGCATGCAACAGATAAACATGATAATATATGGATGCATCATCAATAAAAGTAATAACATACTTTTTATTTCCTATCGAAGGTGTAGAGTGAAAATCGCACAAGTCACTATATATTAGATCCAATACATTAGTCACTTGGTTAACATTCTTAAAAGGTCTTCTGGTTATCTTTGTCAACGTGCAAGTTTTACATTTCTCACGGTTTATATCTATGGAAGGTATAATGCTCATTTTAGACATATTTTTTAATCTTTTATAATGTACATGTCCTAGTCTAGCATGCCATAAATCTGATTTATTTAAAAGTTTACTATCACTTGAAGAAACCATAAAAGTAGATTGATCACTAAAAGAAACTTTAATATTTAACATAAACATACCATTATATAAATATCCAAATCCTACAAAAGTACCATGTTTTGACAAGATATACTTGCCACTTTCGTACACTTGTTTATACCCACAATATTTAATACAACACCAGACAACGGATTCTTTCGAATCCCAGGAACATACAATACATTACTTAAACAAATACATTTTCTAGAAATAAAGACAAGATCCACTTTTCCAAGTCCTTTGATTGGTTCAGTCGCAACATTTCCCATCTTTAATATAGATCCATCCTCGATTGGTTGAAAATCTTTGAACCAATGAAGATCCTTACAAATATGACTTGTTGCTCCCGAATCAATCCACCAAGCAAAATCATCATCTTGCACATAAAATGCTTCAGACATTAATGACACATAATTCTGATTAGAATTACAATTTTGCATTAAAATCTGACCTTGTTGCTTTTCCGGATCCTTAGATCCACTCGAACTAGAATTGTTCTTCCCCTTACCAACTCGACAATCCTCCTTGAAATGACCAGGTTTGCTACACTTCCAACACGCCAATTTAGGCTTCTTGTTAGAGAACTTATTGTTGTTTCCTTTAAACATACGTTTACTGCCTTTGTCACTGTTTGGATTCTTAGAAAATCCACCTTCTTCAACCATGTTTACAGAAATAGTACAAACTTGGTTCTTGCTCTTAGGATTATTTTCAAGCTCTTGAGCCCTTAAGGATTCTTCAATCCTAAGATGACTGCCAAGTTGAACCAGAGTCAACTCTTCTTTATTATGTTTCAATGTACGCTTGAAATCTCTCCAAGATGGTGGCAGTTTGTCAATGATACTGGAAACAGAAATGGATTCATCCATCTTCATGTCATGTTTAAAAAATTATCCCAAAATCCTTAACAATTCATTATATTGTTCCATGACCCGTCTAGTATCAACCATCCTATAATTGATGAAATTACTGACCAGAAACTTCTTGCTAGAAGCATCCTCTGCCATATACTTAGATTCCAGAGAATCCCTTAATTCTTTTGTAGACTCAACATTTTGATATATATCAAAGAGTGAATCAGACATACCATTTAGAATGTGCACACGACAGATGTAATCATCATTCTCCCATTTGCAACGCTTCCTTGTCTGGTCCACAGTTTCATTCTCTACAATTTCTAGCATGGGAGTACTTAGAACATAAACCACTTTCATTGTTGTCAACAGAAAATGCATCTTCTTCTGCCATCTTCGAAAATCCTGACCCTCAAACTTGTCCAGTTTTGCAAACTTGCTGGACATCTCCTTAACAGATTCACCATTCAAAATCTTCAGAAAAACTAAATTTCAATCTTTGTTGGAAAACGAGGATTACTTGGATGTTTCTGAAGTCGCGAATACGCTTTCAGATTGAAATTTATTTGGTCGGTTCACCAAACTTTCAATCGGATAAAATTAGAAATCGAATCAAGAACGAGAATTATATTTGCTGTGAAAATATCAACCGAAATTTTATGTATATTGCCAATTCATTTTTAGTGATATAAATAGCCAAAAAACATCAACAGACATGTCCAAGAGACATGTTATTTCGGATATGAGGCATGTCTAAAAGACATGTTTTTTCGGGTTTCAGTTGTGTCCAACAGACACACTGTTTCGGTCAAAATTCATTTTTTTCTGATGAATTTTTCAAAGGGTGCGTTCTGCCAGGAATAAAAATTTTTGAGCGGACCTGGTAGCTCGACCCCAGCTCGGGGCTGCCGCCCCTCGTACCCTGCCAAGGGGCTGCCGCCCCTTGGACCCCACACGGGCCCCTAAACTATAACAGAACCCGAACAAAAGCATGCACTCCACACTCTCCCCGACTTGTTCGATGAAATGTCACGATCGCATTGGTCAACTATTCGATCCAACTACACTAAAATACTAACAACCAAGTATTGTTTGAAAAAACTATTCATTTAATATATGTAACCAATAGACCAAGTTCGACCAATATCAACAACATTGTCCGAGATTTTGATACTGAACAACATGAACTGTTATCTTGTTTGATCGTTTAATCCTAATTAAAATATTCTGAAGCAAAACCGGAGTTGACTGGCTGGTAGAATTTATATTTTCAGTTCCATGGAACAATTAAAGCAAGAGTTGAGTATGTCCAAATGCATTTCATATTTCCAGTTTGACAACAATTTACCATGTATAGCAGTGGTTTCTCAATTTCTTGGTTATGAATTTGACTAGAAATTGAGTCTACTTCCTGGAAGTGAGAGCTGTCCTCTTGTTTTGTAAGGAAAATCTAGTTCATGTTATGCTGTCTCTTCAACTTGTATCCAACCAATCTAAGAAGGTCCAGGAATCCTGCGACTGTTTCAACTTCATACATTTAGCTGTCAATTTCAAAATCTTTTCAAAAATATTCTAAGAAAGTTCCATTATAAAACTGCTCATTCTACACTGTGAGAGTTAAAAAATGGCTAATTCTTTTTGTGTTACTGTTGCTTTGATATGCATTGTAAACTTATTAAGCGTTACTGCAGATGGAGATAGGAAGGTAATTAACTAATCAATGCCTTGTCTTTTGATTTCAAATTTGATTTTCCACATAAATTATGAATTTTTTTTTATGTATAGCTCCATATAGTGTACATGGGATCACTTCCTAAAGAAGAACAACACTCTCCATCTTCTCACCACCTTAGTTTGCTTCAAGGAGTTACTAAGAACAGGTACTTATATAACTAATTATTATGGCTTAAGATCTCATCTTTCACTCATTTAATTTGTTCCCACTTTTTTCTTTCTCGAGAAATGCCAAAAATTTGTTGGTTAGAAGCTACAAAAGAAGCTTCAATGGGTTTGCAGCTATGATCTCTGATTCTGAGGCAAAACAGCTAGCCAGTAAGTCATACATACATACATATATATATATATATATATATATATATATATATATATATATATATATATATATATATATATATATATATATATATATATATATATATATATATATGTGTGTGTGTGTGTGTGTTTTCTGCTACCTGTAAGAGAATTTCATTCTGTAATATTCAATGAAACTTTACAGGCTCAAATGTAGTAGTGTCGGTTTTTCCAAGCACAAATTACGAGCTTCATACTACAAGATCCTGGAACTTTCTGGGTTTTGAGGAGAAGGCACATCCAGATCCAGGTCCTGAGAGTGATGTTATAATTTGTGTTATAGATACAGGAATCTGGCCTGAATCAGAAAGTTTCAATGACGAAGGTTTCAGCCCTCCTCCAAAGAAGTGGAAAGGAAGTTGTAAAGGCGGAAAAAATTTCACCTGCAATAAGTACACTTTAAACCATAATAATATTTGCACAATTGCAGAAATCAGCAGAAAATACTAATAAGTTCAATGATTATTTCTCTTCAGAAAGCTAATTGGAGCTCGAAGTTACATAAAAATAGGACCGAATGCTAATTCAGCACGAGACTTTGCTGGACATGGAACACATACAGCATCAACAGCAGCTGGGAGGAATGTAAATGGTGCCAGTTTTTTCGGGTTGGCAAACGGTACTGCAAGGGGAGGAGCCCCTTCTGCCAGGATTGCTGTCTATACTGTTTGTCAAAACACTCTAACATGTGGAACAAGTGATTTTGGGAGGATTCGATGATGCTATTGCTGATGGAGTTGATATTATAATGGTTTCGATAGGTCCTTCTTATATGAGAAATTATACTGATGATGCGGTTTCGATTGGATCTCTCCATGCTATGCAAAAAGGAGTATTCGTTTCTCAGTCTGCCGGTAATCTTGGTCCTGGATATGCCAGTATAACAAGCTTAGCACCGTGGGTACTCTCTGTTGGAGCAAGTAGCACAGATCGACGAATCCTTGACAAAGTCATCCTTGGAAATGGGAAGGAACTAATAGTATGAATCTTTATCTTTATCCATTATTGACAAATATTAAAAGTCTTGTGAAGCTTCATTTTAATGGACAATTTAACGGAAATTAACAAACAGGGAAATGGTCTAAACTCTTTTGATCTAAAAGGTGAAACTTTTCCTCTGATAAATGGAAGTGATGCAAAAGCAGCAAACTGCTCGGTTTTGGATGCAAGGTAAATTCTACTTCCTTAATCAGGGCCGTTCGGGTAGCCAGTATGGGTGACCGCCCAGGGCCCATTGTAGTAGGACCCAAAAATAAAAATTTTGTAGTTTGTGAAATATAAATATTAATAGAGTTATAAAATGGTAATTCTAATTAAAATGTTAATATTTTATAATAATTTTTAAAATGTTAGGAATAGAGCCTTAATTTCTTGTCTCGCCCATAGACCCCTAACAAGTTAGAAATGGGCCTACTTAGTCTATGTGGTTAATGCGGTTAACTTGTAACATTGTTGCATTTCAGTTCGTGTTACTCAATGTGTCTCAACGACAGTCTAGTAAAGGGAAAGATTGTTGTAAGTCAAAACGGTGGTGGATCAGAAGAAGCAAAGAGAGCCAGTGCTGTTGCTTCGGTTGTACTAAGTGATGGTATAAGGGATGATGTTTCATATCCTGATCCATTACCTTCTATAACCTTAAATTATCAAACATTTCAAGCTGTCGGGACCTACATGAATTCCGTAAAATATGGTCATCCTTACATAACTCTTGTATTGCTTCTTGTTTATGTTTTAGTGATGAAATTCGATCTTTGTAGAAACCCTGTAGCAAAACTACTAAAGAGTGAAGCTGTTAAAGATCCTACAGCGCCATTAGTTGCTTCTTTCTCCTCACGAGGACCGAACACGATTGCTGAGGATCTTTTGAAGGTACATATATGATATAATCAATAACTATTACGTAACTACAACATGATCAAATTTTCCGATGCATTGATAAAATACAACGCAGCCAGATGTTGTTGCACCTGGGGTTGATATATTGGCCGCCTTTTCTCCTGCTGCGTCGCCATCAAAACACTTATACGACGACCGAAGAGTTAAATACAGCATAGTATCAGGAACTTCAATGGCTTGTCCTCACGCGGCTGCTGTAGCGGCATATGTTAAAGCATTTCGACCAAATTTGTCTCCTGCTGCTATAAAATCTGCTATAATGACTACTGGTATACCGATATATTCATTCCTTACTAAATTTTAAGTTCAAATACATGTTGTCCCCTCCACTTGGCACTAAGCGCCATATGTCACCTTGAAATTTTAAAAGTTCCAAATAAATGTCTGAACTTGTAAAAAGTGCATCAGTTTGTAGCTCAATACCACGTGTCAGCTTTTGGTTTAAAAATCAGAAAAATTGGTAATTAAAAAGTCAAACCAACCAGAAAATGACACATGGTAGGGGCAAACTGGATCAGTTTTGCCAACTTTAGAGGGGAAGTGTAACACTTGAAAGTAGAAGGTGGCACATGGCACTTAGTGCCAAGTTGAGGCGGCATCATATGTATTTACTCAAATGTAAATTGGGATTCACATGTATTTCGATGCTTTCTACAGCTTTCAATATGAATACAAGCACAAGTTCGCAGGCTGAATTGGATTATGGATCTGGGCTCTTAAACCCTGTAGGAGCTGTAAACCCTGGACTTGTGTATGACACAGAAAAGGAAGACTACCTTATGTTTCTGTGTGGCGTAGGATATAACGAAAGTAGTGTCAGACTCATTTCGGGAGATAATAAAACTACTTGTCCTAAAGGTTCTGAGAAGGCTCTAGCAAGGAATCTGAATTATCCTACCATGACAGCAAGAGTTCCAATAAACAAGGCTTTTACTGTCAGTTTTAGCAGAACAGTGACTAATGTTGGCCTTCCTAAGTCCATTTACAGATCTGATGTTTGGTCAAATTCGAATCTTGTTAAAATCACAGTGGTGCCAAAAATGATTTCTTTTAATGCATTAAACGAGAAGAAGTCTTTCAATGTAACTGCGACGGGTGGAGGTTTGGGCGTAGCAAAGACGGTTTCTTCTGCGCTGCTGTGGCATGATGGTAGCCACCTTGTGAGGAGTCCAATTGTTGTTTTTACTTTTGGAGTGGAGTAGTTTTTGTTTAGTATTTAGTCTAGTTTATTGGTTAAATAACTTTTTTCATGATTTGAATTGATGATGTATATAAGTAATGTTTCTTTAACACCAATGTCTAATCTTTTAATCATATGTGATTAGTATGAAATTAGCATGCATTAAGGCCTATTTAGTTGCATAAATTTTTTTTCTATTTTTTATTTTCAATTTTATTTTTATTTTTAAAATTTTTCAGTTTTTAACTTTCTAAATAGTTAATTTATGTTTTTTGTTTTTAAAAAATAATCAGTATTATAGTATGAATTTTATTTGTTGAAAACTATAATAAAAATTTTACAAATTAAAGTAAAACATTCATTTTATATAAGATTTTAACTTTTTCAAATAAAATTTGCCTTATAGGCTTGCAATAACAACAAAGAAAAACCCTACCCCACCAAAATGTGAACTCGGACCTATGATCTCTAGGATCACAACTTCACGCTCAACCACTAGGCCTTAACCTTTGCCACTTTAAACTAACCAATCATAAATGATAAAAATATAATTTGATTCGTCTATGTAGTGTTTAAATCATAAAAACTATTTTTTATCTACGTTATAATAACTTTTGCCTTTAACACTATAGGGGTGTGCAGAACCAAACGGGAACCGAAACCCAAACCAAAACCAAATAAAAATAATTGAACTGAACTGAATCAAATTTATTGCGGTTCGGTTTTGATTTTTAAAATTCTTAAAATTCAGATTTTGGTTCGGTTTCGATTTTCGCCAAAAAAACCGAAATAAAATCAAACCGAACCGAATAAATTAATAAATATTATATTTTAATATATATTCATATTATATCTAATTTTCTAATCAATATTGACGATATACGACACACTAATTAATAAACAATAATAACAAATATGAGATTTTAACTTAAGTAATCCTAATTTGGAAAAAAATGTTTTACTTTACAACTTTAGGAATATGACTCGTTCAATAATTCATTATATGCATGTCATACTACTTGAATTAATATTTTTTATGTATCAAAATTTATATTTATTGTTGTAAATATAAATTTTAAAGTCTAAATACTATCAAATTTAATACATATCAAAATAAAATTACTTTAAGTCTCTCCCATATAACACTAAAACGAAAAAATAAATTACAAATTATTTATAAATTATAGAGTTTGAGCAATTCGGTTATAACCAAACCGAATCGAATCCGAATCGAATTATATTCTGTTCGGTTTCGGTTCTTATATTTTTACTTATTTGGGTTTCGGTTCAGGTCGGTTCAGTTCGATTTTTGGACCAAATCGACATTTGCTCACCCCTAACTATAAAAGCTTGTTCAATCACATTATACAATTAAAGATGAATGCTTCAAGTTTGCCAATGTGTAGTTTCTCATAATTCGTATGCTTACACGAGAATCCTTCAATTGATATTTCTTACTACAATAATGAGCTAAGAATTCAAGAATGTTAAAGTATGTTTAAGTTGTATTGGTTAAAAAATAATATCGATTAATCTAAAACAAATTTATGTAAATTAGATCATATTAATGGAAAAAATATGCAATAAAAAGTTATCAAGTAAATAAGAAAAATAACTAAATAAATAAACTATAAGTGTATTAATAAAAAATAAATTTTTTATTATTAACAATTACACACACATATATATATACAAAAATAAATTAAATCAATAAAGTATTGTATTGAATACATAAGTCGTGTGGACTGAGTTTGAAAAATTTCAGAAAACATAAAAAAGATGTTTTCTAATGAAAACTGGACCTATTTTCCAGAAAATTTTTCTAATGAAACTGGAAAATGGAAACTGCTGTTTAGTTGCAGAATTTTTCAAATTAAAAAACTGGAAAAGACTTTTCAGAATTTTCTAAATTATGCCTTGCAGCAGAAAACATCTTTTTTATGTTTTCTAAAATTTTTCAAACTCGGTTCACACGACTTGTGTATCCAATACAATACTTTATTGATTTAATTTATTTTTTCTAATATATATATACACTTGTATAATTACTTGTTAATAAAAAAAATCATTTTTTATTAATATACTTTTAGTTTATTTATTTAGTTATTTTCTTATTTACTTGGTAACTTTTTATTGCATATTTTTTTCACTTATATGATATAATTTGTATATATTTGTTTTAAATTAAACAATATTGTTTTTAAACCAATAAAACTTAAACACACTTTAACATTCTTGGATTCTTAGCTCCTTATTGTAGTAAGAAATATCAATTAAAGGATTCTCATGTACGCATACGAATTAGAAGAAACTACACATTGGCGAACTTGAAGCATTCATCTTTAATTGCATAATGTGATAGAACAAGTTTTTAGAGTATTAAAGGCAAAAGTTATTATAGCGCCGACAAAAAATAGTTTTTATAATTTAAACACTACATAGACGAATTAAATTATATTTTTATCATTTTATGATTGGTTAGTTTAAAGTGGCAAAGGTTAAGGCCTGGTGATTGAGCGTGAAGTTGGGATCCTATAGATTATAGGTCCGAGTCCACATTCGGGTGGGGTAGGGGTTTTCTTTGTTGTTATTGCAAGCCTATAAGACAAATTTTATTTGATAAAGTTAAAATCTTATATAAATGAACGTTTTACTTTAATTTGTAATATTTTTATTATACTTATAATATTTACAACAAGTAAAATTTAAGCTATAATACTGATTATTTTTAAAAAATAAAAAACAGAAACTAACTATTTAGAAAACTAAAAACTGAAAAATTTAGAAAATGAAAAAAAAACTAAAAATGATAAATGGAAATTTTTTTTACAACTAAACAGACCCTAAGATTTTCATGTGACATTTATTAATAGAATATAAATATGGAGAAACACATTTTTATACATATATTATAAATATATTTTACATCCAAATTATTTTTTATAAAAAATTTAAAATTTGGTAGAACTACTAGTACTGGGGGTGGTGCTTCAGCCCCACCCCAGTCGTCGGAGATAGTATATATAATATAGGTGCCTTTAGTCCTGCCCTCCAATGACGAAGTCTCGTAAAACTTGATGTAGAAGATGAAGTGGAAAAGAAAATAATAAAAAAAAATCTATTGAAACTTTAATTTACACCTATATGAAGGGAAATATCATTAAATGAGATTTTATAATGGATACATTTAATTATCTCTTTCCATTTTTGAGTTATCACCAATTAATTAGCTTCAACAAAATTTTAGTTGGAAAATTTTAAATTAAATAAGAGTTTTTTAAGGTTTAAATAATTTAAATTGTTTCCATTTAGTCCATCTTTATTAATTTAGAACATATTTAGGAAACTTATAAAATTTTAACCATATCTCTAATTTTTTCTTACCATAGCTAAATAAATAAATTGCATGACTTTTTAAAATTTATTGGTGGTCATTGAATCCAGTTGAACTGATTGTGCAATACGAAAATCACATTAATTTTTTTTTTCGGTTAGAATGTTTGATGGTATAAAGTCAAATTTGTCACTAGTGAAAAAATAGTGTCAGTACATATATATGGTGATGAAGCTGAAAGTGTTACAAAGATGTGCTATCAGCACATACCTTCAAATGTTAATTGAATGTATTCTTTCCAAGTGAACAGAACCGATTCTCGGTACAAAAGTCTGTATGTTTGATTATAAAAAATGTTATTGGCTAAGGTAATAAGGAACGAACTTTGACTATGAGAATCAAACAACTAGCCAGAAAAAATTAATATTAGCTTACCTTATCAATATAACCTCTGTATGTAAATGGGATTTGTCAAGGACAAATAATAAATTGCATCTCTTAAACCTGTTGTTGGGAACTTGTATTTTAACAAAATTTTCTGTCAACATTCAAATTTCAACCGGCATTTGTTGGAGAATTTTGGTAGAATGAAGCTTCCAATGTCTCTAAAAAAATGTCTCTCAATATTTGTTGATGGAATCTGATAGAATGATACCTGGATAATTTTGAAGTCGTGACTTACACTTTCAGATTGAATCTTATTTGGCGGTTCTACCAAATAGATCAATCGGACAAAATCAGAATTAAAAATCAAGAACTTAGAATGAATTTCGTTGTGAAGAAAAGTGAACCAGATTGCAGAAAACGTCGCCAATGCTAGGTTTTTATAAGTCTGAAACGAGCAATTGCACGTTTCAAAGATAAAGCGTAGCTAAAGGTCGTGTCCATTCGAGCAGTTGCAACGACTCAAAAAAGAAGAGTTGCGAAAAGCAGTATCCATTCGAGCAGCTGCAAGAGTTCAGAAAAGAGGCGTTGCGAAAAAGCGTGTCTATTTCGAGCATCCGCAACAGTTTAGAACAGGAGTTGCTAAAGATTGTGTCCACTCTAGCAGTCGCAACTGTTCTAAATAGAAGGATTGCAAAAGGCGACTCCCGGACCCTCGCAAGCTGAGTCTCGTGACAGAGCTCGAACAAGCGAGCATTCCGCACTCTCCTGACTTGTTCGATGAAATATTACGATTGTATTGGTCAATTAGTTGATCCAATTACACTTAAATACCAACAATCATCCCCCATTTTAGTGTAATCTATGATTAACTAAACAAAATCACAACAAATAACAGACTTATGCATAAATGAAATGTCGAGACTATTTAATTTCATCTTAGTATATTACACATTTTGAATATTCGAATAATAAGGTGTTGCTATGAATTGAACCTTAAATTATTCATTTTGAATACACGCAGATAATATACACATAAGTCAATATTCTAACATGTTCTTACTTGGCACTATCTTTTACTAGTCTCATGTCCATATCCTTTATAAACATATCAAAGCCAAATCCAAGCTTCTTGAAGCTGCTAATGCTTATCTAGGTAAATCTTTCACTCTTGCACCTGCATATGCAATTTTTTAAAAGAACTATTAAGAAGTTAAACTTCAACCTCCTTTATGTTGCAGGTTTGAACACACACCCTGGGATGTTTTAATCATGTGTTCCGATCTCTAGATGTTAAGCTTTCCTCATTGAATGCAGCACCTAACGTCATATTAGGTGGGAATTGGGTATCTCAACATGAGAGATTTTAGGTGGACTTTAATCTCATCCCCATAGCCGACTTGTGCACAAGATCTTTGCTTAACCCTTTGGTTAAATGATCGGCTAAATTATGCTCAGTTTTTACAAACTCAAATTCCATTATCGAATCACTCATACAAGTTTGTTTCTTTGACGCCCAAGAGATAGCACCTCCCCCAAGAAGAAATATCTATCCAATTGTGAAGAACTATCCTACTCATAAGAAATATAACTTACATCCGAATAACCTTCAGAAATTGAAAGAATCCATTGGAGTAAGGCAGAGCAAAATTCAGTTTGGTTCAAAAATCGAACCGAACCAAAATCAATAAGGGAGAAAATAGAAAATAAAAAACCGAAATAATTTGGTTCGGTTTGGTTTGTTTTTCAGTTCAGTTTGATTTTCTTCCTTTTTTGTTCAGTAATTTGAAAAACAAAACTGAACTAAACCGAAATCGATTCGAACCAAAACCGAAAATTGCAAATTTCATAAAAAAAACCAAACCAAATATATTTGGTTTGATTTGATTCGATTTTTTGGTTTGGTATGGTTCGGTTTTTGGTTTGCTCTGCCTTACATTGGAGTGTAACTGTAGAACAATCATTGAAATTAAATTTATTCAAAATCTTCTCAATATAATGAGATTGAGAAATTGAAAGAACATTATTCATCTTCTTGATTCTAATACCAAGAATCATTTCAGCCTCCCCCAAATCCTTCATCTCAAAACTAGATGACAAAAATTTCTTGGTTTAATAACCTTGATTTTTGGTCAGTACCCAAAATCAACATGTCATCCACATATAAACAAATCATTATATTGTTCCATGACCGGTCTAGAATCAACCATTTTATAGTTAATAAAATTAATAGCCAGAAACTTCTTGCTCGAAAATCTTCTACCACGTACTTTGATTCTAGAGAGTCCCACAGTTCTTTTACAAACTCAACATCATAGTAAATATAAAAAAGGGAATCAGACATTCCATTCAAGATGTTATAGTGATAGATGTAGTGATCGT
This sequence comes from Euphorbia pulcherrima, assembly GCA_947683365.1. Classification (NCBI taxonomy): domain Eukaryota; kingdom Viridiplantae; phylum Streptophyta; class Magnoliopsida; order Malpighiales; family Euphorbiaceae; genus Euphorbia; species Euphorbia pulcherrima. The sequence continues at coordinate 18,209,066 of CANTUS010000001.1, forward strand.
TTCCCAGTTACAACATTTCCTAGTTTGCTTTGCTGTTTCATTTTCACAACTTCTGGCATGGGGTACTCAGAACATAGACACCCTGTAATATAGTCAACAGAAAATGCAATTCTTCTATTGTGTCTTATGAATCATGAAAACTCAGGCTTCAAGTGAAAATAAGATTCAATCTTAGCTGGGGAGTTCCGGTAGAATGAAGCTTTAAATGTCTGTAAAGACATCTCTCAATCATTGTTGATGAAATATGATAGATTGATGTCTGGATAATTCTTAAGTCATGACTTACACTTTCGAATTGAATCTTATTTGGCAGTTCTACCAAATAGATCAATCGAATGAAATCAGAAGTAGAAATCAAGAACTTAGAATGAAATTTTATTGTGAAGAAAAGTGAATCACATTAAACCAAATTGTAGAAAACATTGCCACTGCCAAGTTTTTATAAGCCTAAAACGAGCCGTTGCAATGCTTCAAAGACAAAGAATTGCTAAAATTCGTGTCACTTCGAGCAGTTGCAATGATTCAAAGTAGAAGCATTGTAAAGAGTCGTGTCCATTCGAGCAGCTGCAACTGTTCTTGTCTATTCGAGCATCCACTACTGTTTAAATAAAAGCATTGCTAAAGATTGTGTCCACTCCAGCAGTCGCTTTTGTTTTAAATAAAAGCGTTGCAAAAGGAGCGCAAGCTAAGTATTGTGATAGAGCTCGAACAAGCGCGCACTCCGCACTCTCCTGACTTGTTCGATGAAATATTACGATCGCATTAGTCAGCTAGTTGATCCAATTACACTTAATTACCAACAATCCTCCCCCATTTTAGTGTAATCCATGATTAACTAAACAAAATCACAACGAATAACAGACTTATGCATAAATGAAATGTCGAGACGATTCAATTTCATCTTATTGGTCCCTATGCGTACACTCACTGAGTCAAAGGGGGGGGTGAATGACTCACTCAAGGACTTATAAAACTTTTTTGCGATAATTAATTCCTCCGCTGAGTGAGGTCAGCTGGCTAAGTGAAATAACTGAAAATTGTGATTAAGTAAAGAACACAAAGACTTTATACTAGTTTGGTAACCTGTGCTTACATCCAGTCCCGAGAGAGTGTCTCAGCTTTAAGCCACTAATCTCAACTCCTTTACCTTAGGCGGAGAAGCCTTTCACGAATTCCTCAATTACAGTAAGTGTTGGGAACCGACAGTCAATTTGAACATGCATAACAGGCACGACGAAAATTCAAAATTTTATCCCTATCCCTAGGAACTCCTATTAGATGCATATAAATTAAATAAATCCTTAACCAAATAATTCTCTAGCTACGTTAACATGCAAAGGGCTAGGCATACTGTAATTCTAAATTATAACCTAGCACATATATTTTATACTAAGCATATTATAACTCTAAGCTATAACCTAAGCATGTTATAACTCTAAGCTATAACCTAAGCATGTTATAACTCTAAGCATGCAAAAGCAACCTAAGCATAATTATTAAGTCTAAAAAAGCTTAAAGGAAAAGACCTAATAATTAAAAGAGAAAGAAAGAAAACTTACTAGTTGAAGCGTGCTTTAGCAAAACCTCCTTGCACAAGCCTCCAAGCATAGGGTAGCCTCAATGAGTATCCACACGAACCATACCATCCAAAACATCACCGAGAACAAGAACTAAGGAGCCTCAAGTAGTTGCTAGACAACTCCAGAAGCCCCACCAAAAAATATAGACTAGAGGTGCTCGAATAAATTCAAGCCCCTCAAAAAGAACTTACTCAATTACCCGAGATATTTATCTTTGCGAATCTCAACTTAGGATTTGGCTTTGAGCAGATGGTGCAAGTTTAAAGGAGGGATTTAAGTGCCTATTTATAGGCTTGGGGGAGCAAAATTGCTCCCCCTTTTTCCAATGTAGGATTGGCCAAAAATGCCCAATCCCTATATGGGTCAACATGTGGACCCCTATGGGTCCGCGGGTTGACCCGCGTGTAGTGTGCAAAGGACGCTGCACGGTGGCTGTTATGCAAGGTAGGCTATATGGCCTGCCCTGCACCCACAAGCTGGGCTTGTGGCTTTTTTCCCCAGAAGCCCAGCTTGTGGGTGCAAGCAGGCCGTATAGCCTACCTTGCATAATAGCCAGCTCGTGGGTTAGGCCACGCTCGGACAAGTGCCGAGCCCACAGCCCTTTAGCCACTATATGGGGCCCTAAAAATGTGGGCCCCATTTCTGTAAGTTCTGACCCATTGTTCCATTTGGAAAATTCCCTTTTAATCCCTCTTTCAAAATTAATTTATTTTACAACCCTAATTAATTAGTTACCGGTCAAAAATAAATTCCTTGGCCTATCAAAAAATGATTTAATCATTTTTATCCATTTAAATAATAACCCAATTATTAATATATTATATTTTCGTAATAGAATAAATCTATTAGTTCTTTACCTATTTCGATGAAGGTCCAATGTATGTGACCTTATAGGATCCCGAAGTATTGAGCTGTTAAGGCTTAACCAACCCTTATTCTAATGGAACCATTGGCTCGAGGTTTTAAACCGTGAATAGAACTCAATTCCTTAAACGACTGTACTATTCCTCTAGTAAGGGTCTACCATCCCCCATCACTCGGAACGTCATTTATGCTTATGACTTAATCCCGGTTAATGCAATAGTTATCCAGTGCGATGAATTCCTTCTATTCTTTAATATTAGTACCATCTAGTTTATAGGGTTCGGTTAAAGTGTTAACCCACTAATAGCAAGGTTGCTCCAAGCTATCCCAGTTATTAACTTGTTACCGAAGTATATTGCCTTCTACTATAGTGTGTTTGACTAGAAACTATTTCTATCAAACATATACTCTGATAAGAGGTTTATAGCAATCATCACTTTAACAAGCGGCTTCGTACAACTCCTTAATATATCCGGAGCGATGGATTCTTTCCGACTACTCAGCTTACCAACGTGATGTCATCACTATACCCGTAGTCATCTGTAACACCCTAAATTAATGAGTGTGTGGGAATGACCCAAAGTATAGCAATAGTAACACACAAGGTAGCTAGTATCTCAAGTATGAGGATATTTGCAAAGCTTATTGCATGAAGATAAACACTAACACATTGATATACACATAAGTGTTTATCTTGCTGCGGTCTCCAATATATCTCCTAAATATATCCATGTGTCAGACTTAAGGCACCACCTTCAGTCCTTAGGAGATTGACTGGTTGGACCCTTTCCAAGAAAGTTGACCACATGCTAGTCTTTCCGCTTCATTAATATCCTGTCTTGATGAAACTATGACTAGGGATAGTTTAGGCATAATCATAATTGCACATGAAGCAGGTTCCACCATATATAGTCCAACTATAATTTTTCTAACTTCATACTATGATATTTCAGGGACTTTTATGTACAAATATCAATGAATATATTTTAACCAGCTATAATATATATACAAGCACATCGATATAAATAAAAGATTAAATGCCTTTATTAATTAAACAAAATATTCGTACTATTACATAATTAAGATATATCGCCCTAATTACCTTAAGGGCATACATCATATTCAATAATAAGTACCCTCCAAATTGTAATCGCTCACCCGCTGACTAGGATTCCCTCTTCTATCAACAACTCTCAAAAAGTCTAAACAGGAGCTGGATTTAACTTATAAAAACGTTGATCCAGTTACAAATGATTTAAATTACAATTGATTGATCTAATCTATTCTCTCTTGCTATAAAGCCGATTCTAGCTTCGTTGTGCTTTCTTGCTTGAACTCCTTTAAAGCTTATGAATTGGTAAAGTTTTTGCTTCTAGGAAGTTCATGTGTAATCATCAAGTTCTAACGCTTGCCTTCTTGCTCCTTTTATAGTTGGATTGAGAAAGTAGCCGTTAAACTTATCTTGGCATCTTCTGAAATTGATAGCCCAGTAATTCGCCCGATGCTTCTTTAAATCGATCTATTAGGAGATAGAATTGCACCATTGTGAAATACATTTCAATCTATTAGATTGAAATTCGAGCTTCAATTTGAATTTTTTGTCATTTAATTCTAGTCTTTTGTTAGAGAGAACTCGTGCTGACTTGCCACGTGTCTTTATCCCATTCCCTCTGGTATTTTGACATGTTTCAGAGTGCGCGATACAAGGTTGGTAGATCTACAAAATTACCTGAAGTGGCAATTAACTTGCTGCGGCTTTGCATTGGAAGACTTTGTCATTTTCTTCATAATTCTATATCTTATCAAGGCATTAATTGTTTTTGTCTTTGTCTCATTAATGTTCCTGCAAAATGCAACACTAAAAGCAAATATACCTTTTTACCTGAAAAGGTAAGGTCAACAGCGTTGATAGACTTAAATTAACTCAGTGAAATATATAATCATAAAGCACTAAGCTGAGACAAAATCTAAATATCAAGCGCTGAGTGAATATTACTAAGTCAGCGACTAAGTAGATACTCAGCCCTGAAACCACTCAGATTTAAACTAAATAGCTAGGTCAGCGAAGACTCAAAATTCTACCCTTGAATTTACTAACTCCCTTACAACTATAGACTATTCATTTTAACATCATTATTGATTTAATTATCCCATTCTTAACTTAATTGTTATGATAAAAACTTAAGCACAACTGAGTCATCCACTAGTCCAAACTCGTGCTTGGTTCAACAATCTCCCCCATTTTGATCAATGGCAATTAACTAAGCGAGAATTAAATCAATAAGATATTTAGATTAGAGTTACCTTATACTTATGCTTGGTATGTCTTTAGTCAACATCTTCAGTTCGCTCAAAGTGAATGCTAACTCCACCATAATTCTTGAATCTTCTAAGTTCAGCATTCCCTAACACTTCTCATATATTTCTGCAAAGAATCAGAGGTTATATATATATATATATATATATATATATATAAAGTTAAGAATATCTTAACTTAGAATAGAAAATGTAATCTTTCATTAAATAATCACTTAAGTATAAATAACAATAAGTTAGTGTATACTAAGTTTTACATTGAGCACTAATGATTACAAAAATTCTATTCTAGTCTTTTGGCATAGGCAGGGCTCCCAAATTTGCTCTCCTTTCTTCATAAGCTTGTTCATCCCATCTGGATTTCTTTTCCTTTGGTAGAGCAATCTCCTTGCCTTTCCTTTTTCTGGTCTCATTACATTCACTTTGTATGCGCTCTAGATCTTTGGATAGGTTATAAGAAAATTCAGCAATCCTCTATTCTCTTTCTTTTTCTTCCTTTTCACGCTTCTCGTTATCCTTCTCCCCTATTGCCATTGCATCCAAAATGGTTTAGGCTCAATGATGAAACGACCTCATAGACTCCTCAAAAGTATCAAGCTGTCTATAAACATTAGATGAAAAATTTTGCACCAATAGCTCGTAAATTTCCTGTAAAATCGCATCTTGTTCTCTGAGAAAAGCAAATAAGCCTACCAAAGTGCAAGATTGAGAGAGATTGACTTGATATTGAGCACTTAAACCTTCTTTAGAAATCTAGGTGAGACTTGCCAGAGCCTTGGCCTGATTATTTTCCCTCAGAATCCTCTCCAGTAAGGGAGTGCTCCTGATATGAGTAGTGACTTCATCATGAATTTTATCAATGGCTTCTCCATCATTAATGACATTTGCATGAACTTGTTTGATTTTGTCTCCGATATGACCAAGTTTCTGATGAAGAGAAGGCTCCAATTTAGCATCTACCATAGCTATGTCACTACTCAGAGAATCTGAAATATTAAGCCTCTTTAAGGCATTAAGCACAGCTCCCTCTGAGTCCTTGACTCCTTTCAGCATCTCCTCCTTAACTGTCCTCAACTTAGTGTGTAAACCATAATGCTTGGTTACCACTGTGATAAGAGCATTAAGGCCATCAATAATAACATTCAAAATAGCTGTGTTGTCTTTATTCTCCTTACTAAGTATTCTGTATCCATTAAGTACTTTCACCATTGCTTCCAACAAGGGATTAAACTTGCTGATCATTGAGTTTCTGAAATCCCTTTCATCATTAAGCACTTTGAAGTTGCTTTCATATATCTTCTCCATCTGCTTTTTAAGCTCTACAACTTTTAACTTCAATCTACCAGCCTGTCTACCTGCAATAGATAATAAAGGCAACACATGGGAAACTATTGCCTTTACCAGAGAAAATTGCGTAAGTGCAGATCTGATGTGTGCTTTCATCTCTTTAACTACTTCTATAAATCCATGCACTAGCTCTACAGCCTTTGCAATCCTTCCCAGAACTTGCTCAGACAATAATGATTTAGCTATTTCAACATTAATCTCAGCATCAGTCCTCAGTCCTGAAAACCTAACTCTTCCCATTCTCCTTATATCTCCTAATAGTTTAGCATTTGGGTTGAATTAGGGTTGAGGTTGTGGTTGGTGAGGTTGTTGTTGTGGTTGTTCAGGAATGTCCTCAATAGTTAGAGGTCCTCTGACTGGTGGAGGTTCTTCCAAATATAACTGATCACGTATAGGAGATCCTATAGGGGAAAGATTTAAGATGATGGCTGTTTGATCAGAATCTGGGTTATTTTAGGTTAGAGGTGGATGTGGATGGAGTTTGGCTTTCTGGTAGGGGTAAGGCAGAGATTGGTGTAGGTGAGAGTGGTGTTTCCGTGGATGTGTATAGGAAAGTAAAGGGTTCTTCAATTTCCTTCTCCTTCTCTTCCACAGTACCTTCGACAGCGGACTCGCTGACCTGAGTTTGAGAATCCTCAATCAGTTGAGCCCCGTGCTCAACTACATCCTCCACTTCCTTCTTATCTTCTAGATCTCCTTCATCCTCATCTATCACAATCTTCATTCTCTTCAATAACCATCTCTTCCGCTTCTTCCTAGCTTCCTTAGCATTATCAGCAGTCAGAGTGACTAACTGGTCAGAGTTTAGCACATTAAATTTCACAGCCTCAACTTCTACCATATCCTCTTCCTCTCCTTCCTGCTCTTCTTAATTATCAATTCCTTCTGGAGCTCCTATCATTTCCTCCACACCTTTGGTAATTCTTTCTCAGCTAAACTTGCAACTTTAGATTGTAGTATTTTCTCAGTGTTAGCTTTAGCTCTAGCTACTACTTCCTCAGCCTTTCTCCTGATATTAGCTTTAATTTCCTCTTGCTTCTTTGTAATTCTTTCTTCCTCAGCAGCTTTAACTCTCTCAACTTCTTCTATATCCTGGACTACTCTAGTCCCTCTCTTTACCATCAACTTCTTCTTAGGCTAACCTACTTGGGGAATAGGAACTGATGTAGCTTCCTTTCCCTTAGTAGTCACCTTATCCAGGTAAGCAGCATCTACCTTCCTCTTCGTCTCCCTCTTCAAGGGCATCTCTTCCCTTAACTCTTCCTCAGCTCTCTTTTCTTCCTCTATCTCATTGGAAGCCAATTCTCTACTTTTATCTTCTTTAGCTCCCTTAGAAGATCTTATTTTCTTAGGGATAGTAGCTAGAATTGAGCTCGCTGAGCTCCCTTTCTTCTCCTTCTTGGAGTCCTTCCTGCCTCCTTCTTCACTACATTCTTCTCTAGCATATCTTCTCCTCTTTCTACTTTGAGCTTGGTGATTCTTTCTAGCTTGCTTGCCATAAAAGCATCTTAAGTCTGGTCTTCCTCATGAGCCTGGATGGGTTTCATCTCTATGATAGCCTTGGGATCCTTTACTCTTACTTCCCCTGGTTTCACCTTAATGTATTTAGTGTTGGAAGGCCTCTCGTTTGCTCTGAGTCCATAGAAATAGGCATTGCTGAGTACCCTGGACTCAATAACCTTCATCTAAATGTTACTCTTGGCAGCCCAACCTTCCATATCAATCTCATACGCCCTGTAGATTTCCATTACCAACTACCCATATGCCATGTGCTTGGTGACTTTAAGAAATCTATGCAGAATGGCCAGGGGCCAATTTATACTCATGCAGTAGGTCAGCGCATAGATGGATACCCTTTCAAACTTGGAACAGCTCCCTGTAGATCCGGTCTTTGGCAACAGAACTTTAGTGACAAGTTCTTGCGCTTGCTTCCTTTCTTTGGTGAATATAGAGGCAATGAGTTCTCCTACTTTGTAATCCTCTAGAACCTCATAATCTATGGGAATATCAACATGATCTTTATCATTGATGACTCTTAGTCTGAGTCCCCTCTCTCACATTCCCAACAGACCTGGAATAAGCTGTGGGGTAACATATACTTTTCTCCCCATTATAGTGGTCACGAATAGATCTTTTTGACCTTCCACCATGCAGATTCCATGATAGAATATCTCAACCATTTCTTCATAGCAACCACTAGGTAATTCGAAGAAACCTCTTAAGTGGTGTTGGCATGTCCATTTGCCAAACTTTTCATCTCTAGAAAAGCTTAACATATATACAGTAGTTAGCTTCTCCACTTCTGTTTTCTCCATGAAACACCACTTCATCAGAATATACTTGGTTCCGGCTAGAATTCTGAGTACTTCAATCATATACATACTTATTACTAACTTATTGATATGATCTCTTATGGTTACCCAATAAGTCTCTTTCTTGTTCCTAAAAAAATCAGTTTTCCTTGCTCAAGCACTCGTCATCGATTTTGCTTTGAGAAGAATAGAGGTTTTAAGGATTTAGAGAGCAAATTGTAGAGAAAGGAATTTTGGTAAAGTAACCTTTCCTCTTTCTATATTGCTCTTTAAATAGCCAAAAACTCTTCACTTGAACCTGCAAAGCTACGTGTACGACTCACGATCCATGGTCTTAAGATTCAACAGTTAGATTGCATAACGTATACCGTAGGATAAATGAGCGCCAAAAAAATAGGATAACTACTCTGAATATTGATAGTTTCATAGCTTGCTATCATTTCTCTCAAGTTTAAATTTGAAATATAACCACTGACAATTAATGATGTGTCCAAAATTCAAGCGGTAAAAGAAATAGTTAACCTAATTCACTGAAGCTCAGAGTGTGCCCTAATTTGGTCAGCTCCAGAATAGGTTAGAGTGAGATGTATTTCTTCAAACTGGATTGGACGTTCTGATCAGCTGTCTTAGTATGTTGAATTGATCCTTTCCAATAGGCTTTATGAATATGTCAGCCCACTATTCTTCAATAGGAATGTAGGTGAGCTTGACTTCTCCTTTTAGCACATGATCCCTTATGAAGTGATGTCTAATATTGACATGCTTCATCCTGCCATGTTGAACTGGATTCTTGGATAGGTCAATTGCACTCTTGTTGTCACACATGACTTCAAGGCACTTATACTTTATACCATAATCCTCCATTTGCCGCTTGATCCATAGCAGTTGTGCTACATAATTTCCTGCAGCCATGTACTCAACCTCAGCTGTACTCAGAGCTATAGAAGTCTGCTTCTTGCTATACCATGTAACTAGACAATCACCAAGGAAATGACAACCTCCTATGGTGATTTTTGTTGGAAAATAATGATTCAGAATCTTAATTAAAGTAAAATATCCGGATCAGGTTTGAAAGAAATAAAAACTTAAACAAAGTATCTCCTAAATCCAAATGGAAGCATCGGGTCAAGATCCAACTACAAAGACATTCATTGATGACTACATATACCTAAGCATACACTAGAATCAATAGGATAAAGTTTGGAAAGGAAACAAAATTTAAACCTTTAAGATCGGCATTCGGAAGAACTGATTGCATAAGCATCCGGAAGAAGACAGATCCAGATATAAATTAAGTTTGAAGCCATCAGGAAGACTTAATATTTCAGACAAAGGGAATGATTCAAAATTCCATTCCCTCCACCTTTTGGTCTGCAAAGTCAAAGATCCTTTTGCCATGAATAAGATAAAAGTAATAGGTTGCACTTTTCAGAAAAAGGACAAAGGACTGAAATCGGACAGAGAAAAGGTAACAACCTTTTTCACCTAGACCAATAAGGAGGCGTGTGGAGCTCACACTAAAAAGTTTCTGATATAAAAATTGGTGTGACACTAAAATACAAAGAAAATGATGACTGAAATCTATTTAGCCTCAATCCCAAGGATTCATATATGTTAAATTACTGTCTAATGGATTGATCAATGGCTCTGAAGCGCCACATCTTACCTGATCAACGGTGAAGATTAATTACAGCTTACCAAACTACAACGACTACATTTATAATGGACGCCTATAAAAGGGAGGCTTTACAAGTTGAGAAGGTGCTGGTCAATTTTATAAGAGCATATAACAAGGGAAATTGCAAGAAAGCAATCAGATTCACAAAACCCTCCAAAAACCAAATCATTGAAAATTAGTTTATAAGGATTCCTAAGTAAGCTATAAACTTAAGGAAGTCCAAAACTAAAATCTTTGATAGAAACCAAAGTGTAAAATATCTCTTACTTGAGTGAGTAGTAAGATTGGGATATAGCTTGAAGTAGGTGCTTTGAGTAGGATCTCCCTATAGGGCTCAGCTTAGATTCGGAGTAGAAGTCTAAGTGGTATATCCTGCTATAGACAAAAGCACTCAGCTAGGAGTTGGTGCTTGTAGTGGTATATCCTACATCCAAAAGGGGTACCATCCAGAGACAAACTATAAGGCTTGATTTCTACCAGTTGGATAGAAATCACACTAGTGGAAAAGATCAAAGGAAGGAATCTTTGGGGACTGGACGTAGGCGGGGCCAAACTAGTATAAATCATCATGTTTAATTTTCTTTAACTCTTCATTTATTTTTGCATCATATTTCATATCTTCTTCATCCAGATCCATAACATCTGGAAGCCATCAAACACGCTACACAAGACTTTTTAAAGTCTATTAATTCTATAAAAAGGGTCATTCCCTCACAGGGACCAACAAGTGATATCAGAGCAAGTGCTCAAACTAGAGATCTAACCAACTCAAGCTAAAGATCCATATATTTTGATCTAAGAATCAAAATGAGTTTCCAAAACTCACAGCTCCTTCCGGAGGGTTTGTTTATTACCCGTCCTCCACTTTTCACAGGTGAACACTACGAGTTTTGGAAAAACTAGATGAAGAATTTCATTTAGGCTCAAAGGATGATGGCATGGATGACCATTAAAGATGGTCCATGTGAGCCTATGCATGAGGTAGGTGGTTTAACCACCCGCTAGCCCTCAAGCTTTTGGGATGAGAATGATCATAAAAGGTTGTATGAAAATGCAAATACTATTAACATGCTTCATTGTGCTCTTAGTTCATTTGAATTCAATAGAATATCCGAATGTGAGACTACACAGGAACTTTGGCAAAAACTGGAAGTGACCTACGAGGGAAGAAACAAAGTCAAAGAAGCCAAAATAGATATACTTTAGAAAAAGCTTGAAACTTTCTAGATGGAACCTAAAGAGTCCATCAACAGCATGAACACTAGATATATAAATCTAGTGAATGAAATGAAGAGGCTAGGAAAGGAGATATTAGAAGTAGATATGGTCAAGAAGGTACTCCGGAGTCTCACCAAGGAATGGGATAATAAGAAGACTGCCATTAAGGAAGCTCACAACTTGAATTTCTATTGTTATGATGAGTTGATTAGTAATCTTTTAAGTCAAGAATTATCCTTGGAAAGATATAGCCAGTAAGAGAAGAAGCCTGAAGAGAAAAAGAAAGCTATTACACTCAAGGCAGAATCCATTGGATCAGCTTCATCCGAAGAAGAAGAGCAAGTCATTGAATCTCAAAGTACTAAGGAGCAACTAGCCCTATTAACTAGATAGCTCAATAGGTTCCTACAAAAGAAACAAAGGAGGAAGATACATCCAAAAGAGACAGGCCTCGAAAGAATCCGAAAGAAAAGAAGGAACCGAAAAAAGAAGCTGCCTACTTTGAATATGGGGAAAAAGACCACTTCAGAACAAAATGCCCTAAGCTTAAAAAAACCAAGAAGCACAAGAAGAAGGCAATGGTGGCCACCTGGAGCAACAGTGAGGAAAGTAGCAGCTCATCCTCAACAGAAGAAGAAGAGACTATCAACTATGCATTCATGACACTGACTGATCCGAAAGTAAAGCAATCCAAAAAGAACATCTCTAAGCAAGATACAATGCAAATCGAAGAATCAGAATCAGAAACATCAAATACTGAGGTAAAGCATTGGCTGTTGTAATCAAGAGTGTGAAGAAGAACATAAAAGCTATCAAATCCTTGAGAAGACAAGTGATGGAGCTTGCTGAAGATGGTGAAACATTGGCACAGGATGTTAATTTAATAAGAACTTCCAAGCACATTGATGTGGTTAAAGAAATCTTCCTAAGAAATCAAGTGCAGATGTTGAGTGCTAACTTGATAGGGTTAGATAGGGAGCTAACCCTAATGAAGGAAGCATCCAAAAGTAGATCAAATCCTCCTCAACCAAGAAGGAACCCAAGATAGAATACACAAAGAAATTAGTACCAAGTTGCGAAAGGAAATCCAAAGCCTTCCAATCAAAAAGTAAAGGAGGTTAGAAGGCAACCACAAGCCCAAAGATATACTGCTGCATAAAAAGGAAAAGCTAAGGCAGTATACAATCAGTAATCTGCCAAACAAATAAGGAATTATACAGTAGAAGTTGCACCTCCAGCTAGATTTTGGATACAAACCGGATCATCTACAAGTGTACAAGAACCTGGATGCAAAGGGAACTATGGGAAGGAGGATCTTAAAAAGATAGAAAAGAAGTAGGAGCTGAATAGACTCATCTCAAGGTGTAGGTTTTATGGGAAAAACAATGATATTACTAAATTATATAGATTAAAAAATTGTTATTAGGATATTAATCCTTGGCCTGAGATAGTTATTAAACCAAGAGGACCCAAATCTGATAGGGTACCCAAACCCACTTGATCTATTTTGTAGGTATGCCTTAGATCCATAGTAGATCAACACACTTAGTACATTGATAGTGGATGCTCAAGGCACATGACAGGTGATGAGAAGGCCTTCATCATATTGACCTGGAAGAAGGGAGGGAGAGTAAGCTTCGGAGATAATAAAAAAGGATAGATCATTGGACATGGAACTATTGGATCTGAATTAAAAATAGAAGATGTCTCACTAGTTGATGGACTAAAGTTTAACTTACTAAGTGTAATCCAACTCTGTGGTAAAGGAAGAAAAGTCACATTTGATTTCAGAGGCTGCTCAATCTATGACAGTAAGTCTAATCATTTCATCCTTTATGCACCTAGAGTAAATAATGTCAACTCTGGGTGCATAAATAATGTCTACTCTGATAATATTAAAAATGAGAAAAAGAATATCTGCTTGGTGTCTAAAGAAGAAGAATCATGGCTATGACACCGGAGGTTAGGACATGTTAGCATGAACCTCCTGCCCAAACTAGCCAGAAAGGAATTGGTAGTGGGTTTGCCTAATGTTGCTTTTGATAAGGATCATCTATGCACTGCATGTCAATTAGGTAAACAGTATAAGAAAAGTTTCCCTTCCATCTTCTACATTCCTTCTAAAAGAGTACTTGAGCTCTTGCATATTGATTTCTTTGGTCCAATCAAACCATTGAGTTTAGGTAGTGGAGAATACACCATGGTAATTATGGATGATCATTCTCGCTATACCTTGGTTCTCTTGCTAGCAAGCAAAGACGAAGTCTTTGACCAATTCTTGAAAACATATATACGAATAGAAGTAGAACAGGGCAAAAGCATTGCACGCATTTAGAGTGATAATAGTGGTGAGTTCAAAAATAAGCATGTTTCTAAATCTTATGACTCCAAGGGCATTAAAAATAACATCTCTGCCCCTCATACTCCTCAACAAATTGGAGTTGTTGAGAGAAAGAATAGGACTATAGTTGAGATGGCTAGAATAATGCTAAGTGAGAATTATTTGCCAAAATATTTCTGGGGAGAAGCCGTAAATACAACATGCTATATTTTGAATAGAGCTTAAATTAGAAAGACTATAAAAAGACCCCCTATGAAATCTGGAAGTGAAGAAAACCCAAAATTGGGTACTTCAAAGCATTTGGATGTAGGTGCTACATCCTAAATGATAGAGAGCAATTAGAAAAATTTGATCCTAAGTCTGATGAAGCAATTTTTCTTGGCTACTCAACACATAGCAAGGCTTACAGAGTCTTTAATAAACAAACCCAAACTATGGTAGAATCTATACATGTATATTTCGATGAGACTAACTATGCCGATAAGAAAAGCTCCACTCCGGAAGATCCAGTAATGGAATTTGAAAACTTTGGAGAAAAGAAGGAAATCCAACTTCCTGATTCCTTCTGAATCAAAAAGTAAAAAGAAGAGGATGAAGGAATATCTTTTGATCTAGAAGTACAACAAGTTAATCTTAATCCACATGAGATAAACTTCAATGATGACTAAGGAAACCAAGATGAGGCAGAAGTAGAGCACGTCCCTGTTCAATATGAAGGCTTACAAAGGGAAATCTGGACTCATAGAAATCATCCGGTAGAACCTATTTTGGATGATGTCCAAAATCTAGTCAGAACCAGAGGACAACTCAACAAGATGATGAGCCATGCTGCTTTTATCTCTCTTATTAAGCCAAAGACATTTTAGATGCTGAAGGATATGAAAGCTGGATGATGGCAATGCAAGAAGAGCTAGATCAATTCACCAGGAATGATGTATGGGATCTAGTGGCACCTCTAAAGGGAAAGTCAATCATTGGCACCAAATGGGTATTCTGGAACAAGCTAGATGAATCCAGAGTTGTGTTAAGGAATAAAGCGGTTGCCCAAGGCTACAACCAATAGGAAGGGATTGACTTTGAAGAAACATTTGCTCCAGTAGCAAGACTAAAGGCAATCCGGATTCTATGTGCCTTTGCATCATTTATGGGATTCACATTATTCAAAATGGATATCAAGAGTGCATTTCTCAATGGGGTTATCCAGGAAGAAGTCTATGTAAAGAAGCCACCTAGCTTTGAAGACTCAAAGCATCAGGATCATGTCTACAAGTTAAAGAAGGCCCTCTATAGATTAAAGCAAGCACCAAGAGCCTGGTATGAGAGACTCACCACATTTCTCATATCCAAGGGATATATCCGGGGGAATGCAGATACAACTCTTTTCATCAAGGAAAAGAAGAATGACATTATTCTAGTCCAAATCTATGTGGATGATATCATATTTGGAGCCACTAATGAAAAGATGTGTGAAGAATTCAACTCTCAAATGCAGAAGGAATTTGAGATGTCCATGATGGGAGAACTAAATTTCTTCCTTGGTTTACAAATCAAGCAAAGTTCGGATGGGATTTTCATTAACCAGTCAAAGTATACCAAGTAAATCTTGAAGAAGTTTGAAATGGACACGAGACAACCTATGTCCACTCCAATAGGATCAGATACAGCCCTATCCAAGGATTATAAACAAGAAGATGTTGATCAGAAGCTCTATAGAGGGATGATTGGTTCACTTCTATACTTGATAGCTAGTAGGCCTAACATACACTATGCAATATATTACTATAAAAGGTATCAAGCCAATCCTAAGGACTCTCAACTCAAGGCAGTGAAGAGAATTCTTAGATACCTCCTAGAAACCACTGAAGTTGGGATATGGTATTCTAGTAATGAAGACTTCACACTCCAAGGCTTCACTGACGCAGACTATGGCAGAGATACTCTTGAGAGAAAGAGTACATCCAGAGGTTGCCAATTCCCTATAGATTGCTTAGTATCACGGTACAGCAAAAAGCAAACTTTAGTTGCTCTATCAACCACAGAAGCAGAATATATGGCAGTTGAAAGTTGTGTAGCTCAACTTATTTGGATCAAGCAATAACTAAAAGATTATGGAGTTCAATTCGGATGTGTGGATGTTATGTGTGACAATAAAAGCTCCATTAATGTGTCAAAGAATCCAGTACTCCATCGTAGGATAAAGCATATCAACATCAGGCATCATTTCATCCGGGATCATGTAATGAAAAAGGATGTTGCTTTGGTATACATTCCAACCAATGAGCAAAGAGCAGATATCTTTACTAATCTATTAAGCAGAGATCAATTTGGCAAGCTAAGAGAGTTAATTGGAATGTCAAATCCAATATGAAGAAAATCCGAAAGACAGTCCAAGGTTAGTTTGGATCCTTAGCAAGACAAGGAATCCAGAAGAGAAGAAGAATTGAGAGAAGCTCTACTCCAGATAAAATATTGCCATGTCAGTAGATAAGATAGGACACATGGCAGTAAAGGTACTGAAAAGTAACTATTCACTTTTGAATTTCAAACGTTTATTGGGTGTTACACGCACGACAAATTCAACAGTTGGTTCAAAATAAACTGTTCCCATTCTTCGGTTAAACTGAATTTACCTCTCCTAAAATTTTGATCGCCATGTCATCAATCCAGCCAAATTAACGGCATCCAAATTACCAAAATACCCTCACCTTGAAAAATCTATATAAACACGTCCAATTTCTTCTTCTTCCTCATGCGAGCAACTTATCTACTGTTACTCTGCTAAAATCAAAATCATAAACCCTAAATTCCTTCAAACTCTTCCAATAATGACTGCTATCATGACAAGCGAAGGACCCAAAATGCTACCCACCAAAAACATCTTTACAGAGTCTAATCTACAAGATAAAGATTTCACCCTCATAAACTTTAAGCCCTCCGACTCTGTAATCCCCATAGACTATTTGGGAGATAACTTCCTATTTGAAACCGACCCTTATTAAAAAATCATAGAAGATTAGCACTTGGGTGATTTCCTTAAGATCAAGTGCCCAACCTATCCGGACTTAGTAAGAGAGTTTTATGACAATCTCAAAGCCCACTCCTTCCACGGCGCTTTGAGAACTTAGGTTCAAGAAAATGTAATTACGATTACCCCATAATTTTTTGAAAAATTCCTGAACATGAAGAATGATGGAGTCCAGCTGAGAATCGATGGAGATGAGCAGAAAGTCAAGTGTGAACCAAAGATGTAGCTACATCCAAACTATTTCGGGGATAAATTCTCCACCTACTTCCAGAAGTGCCAAGGTTCCTACAGCACGCACTCGCCAAGCTAGTTCTCATCCGGAAGGGTTCTCTAACCGCAATGTCATACTTCTAACACTATGTGCTCCAGCACTGGGTGGAGAGCAGAGTTGTCAATATGCCTATGCTAATCATCCATTACCTTAGGCAACACAGGAATTCTCATGATGCACTCATCACCTAGATTCTGATCGCCAACGAAATAAACTTAGCCGGATTCAAGTCAGTAACTAGAAAGGAAATTCTAGAAAAGAATTTTAAAAAGCTAAGCTTTGGGGAATCTTGGAATGAAGAAAAGGCCAAGAAGATATGGGATGATAAGAAGAGCTGGGCTAGAAAAGCTGTAGATCCGGTGGAAGAAGCTTCGGTTCCTAAGAAAGCAAGAACCAACAAACCAAAGGCACAGAAGGAACTGGCCTTGGTTCCTGCTGGGGAAATTAATGGGGATACTCTGACCTTAACCCAATTAATATCCAAATCTTCAGCCAAAAAGCCAAGGGGAAAACTGATTAAAGCTGTTGATAAGCTAAAAAAACCTTTATGTGAGCTGGAAGTAAGGGAAACCATTGTAGTAGTTGCTGCTGCAATTAGAGAAGGGTATCATAAGGGAAAGAAATGGAACTTAAGAGCTATGCTAATAGAAGAGAATGACTCTAATAGTAAAGAAACAAGGGATGGGGAACCTGCCCTCAAAAAGCAACTACGGAGCAGAGGGTTGACATTTACAGAGGCCTTAAAGGCAGAGAAGGCAAGAGCCAAACTCTAAATCCAAAAACCTACATCCGGTATAATCATAAGGGAACCAACTCCTAAAGCAACCACTTTTATTGAATCCAGAAAAGGGAAGGAGATTGTGCCATTGACTGAAAAGCTAATACCTGAAGATAATATCTTCCTGGAAGAACCCCAATTCGCTGAGATGATGTCAGTCGTAAAGGACAACCAAAAGATCAATCTTTTGACAAAAAAAGGGACCCGAAGGCTCCTCCAGTGCAGCAAAATCTCATAGCCCACCAGTCCTTATATCATTAAAGGATTTGGGGCTTCTCAAAGAAGCAAATTACTTAGAAGAGGATTTACTGAATATCTAAGCTAGATTCAGACCTCTTCCTGAAAACTTATTGTATGTGAACCCGGAAGTGGTAGAGCTAAAAGTCCTTAAAAGACTATTAGAGCGAATGGTGAGGATAATTCCACCATTTTGGGATAAGAGATGATTATTATTGCAAGTCTTTTATAGGCAATAGAAGGGATGACTGAGGACATTAGCAGTCAACTAGGGGTTGTGGAGATTGAGGAAGGAAGTATAGAAGCAACTAATTTAAACAAAATGATAACTACTGAGGAATCCACAACTCAGTATCATTTGATATTAATGCTAATATTACTACTAATGTCGGAATAGAAGCTGAACATAGGGATAACTTAGATGCACATTCTCCAATTGCATCTAAGGATTAGGAGTCCAACCTAGAACATAAAGTTCCGGAGGAGGGATATAGTATGAGATCCGATGAGAACGCTTCTAGAGTGGACTCAAAGGGCAAGGCTAGTCCAGAGGAATGGTTGGATGAAGAGAGGGAAGAAGAAGAAGAAGAAGAAGAAGAATCAATTGAGGCAGAAACAACCGGATCTAATGAGACCGGAAGCAGCTCTAAATTTGAAACTGCTCTTACAAGCCCAATAAGAATACCTGCTACAAATGAAAATCCAACACGAGCTAAAACGATATCCATAGCACTCAAAATTCTACAAGAGGCTACTCATGAAGAACAAGAGGAGAGCCACATTAAACAAAGCCTCCAAAACATCTATAAACATTTGAAGGCTATAGAAAAGGTACTTGAGGAATTCCAACCTCTAGACTTGAAGAGGGAAATTAAGGGGATAACGGGGGAGTTAAGAAGATAAAGGAGAAAGTAGAGGACTTTCCCACTGCTGATCTGGTAGCAAAAGTCTCCCTTGCCAAGGTCAAACCAATCCTTGAGCAAGTAAATACAAGCACCGGTGAAGCCAATAGATCAATAGATCAGGCCAATATAGTGGCCCCAAACAACTGTGCTACCATCTTGGATAAAGTCACATCCTCTTCCACTTATCTATCAACAGAAATCAAAGAGTACATTGACACCAAGTTTGAAAGCTTGCTAAAATTCATTCCGGAGGTTGTTACTAAAGGTGAAAAAGACATTGCTTCTCCACTTAATCTACAAAATGAAGAGCATCAAGATACTTAAGAAATACTCACACATTGCCTTAATGAGGATCTTCCAGAACTCTTAAAGAAGCAGGTGGATGACATAAGTGATGACAGTGGACATCATTCCTCCAGAACTAATGACTTAATTAAAGCTCTCAAAGAAGCTTTCCACAAGGATCTCACTACACTCAACTCCAGTATCTAAGATGTCTGAAGAGATATCTGCAACGATATTTAAGCCTTAAAGTCAGGTATGGCTAATCTTTCACTCTCCTCATCTGGATCTTCCTCCTCCACCTAAGACAGCCTTGTCATTCTAGTGGTCAATGATCTAGTCAAACATATAGGCCACACTGGATTTTTTTGGTACAAGTGCATGTTGACTCTTCTCAAGTGTATGTTTCCCTATTTTGATAAAGAAGATCAAACCCATGCACTTTGAATGATTCCGGACATGACAAAGTCCTATAAAGAGCTCTGAGCATTTTGAAAGCCTTATCAACTCCTTCTAGCCACTGTTGAGACCATCTTTAAGAAGCGCTCCCAAGGTAATGTAGACTACTCCATTTACTCAGAAGTATGGTAGAAGAGCTAGGACAAGCAATCATATATGCTGATTAACCCCCAATCCGATGTAAACAATAAGGGGGAGAAGAGCACAACAAGCAAAGGAGGAGATGGTATGGAAATAGATAAGTAAATGTGTAGTTAGCTTTTGATATCAAGTAAAAATCTTATAATAGCTAGCTTTGACAATTTTCACTTATATGTACTCTGTATCTGTAATCCAAAACTTCATTAATGTTAACCATTGTTAATAGCAGAAGTATATATATAGTGAAACACATTTATATAAAAATGCTTCTAAGTACAATCTGTAATTGTACTGCAAAACTATAGAAGCCAAGAATGCAAAAATATTGGGGGAGCAGGATGCTTAGACTATGGGGGAGTAAAATTTGTAAATGGCTAAGTATCAAGAATCATACTTAGCTCATATAGACTCCATCCTTTTGCGTAGTTGTCTTAGGTTTTTATTTCCATTAAATAGGGGAGATTGTTGGAAAACAATGATCCAAAATCTCAATTAAAATAAAATATCTAGATTAGGTTTGAAAGAAACAAAAACTTAAACAAAGTATCTCGTAAATCCAAATGGAAGCATCCGATCAAGATCTAGCTACAAAGACATTCATTGAAGACTATATATACCTAACCATACACTAGAATTATTAGGATAAAGTTTGCAAAGGAAACAAATTTTAAACCTTCAAGATTAGCATCCAAAAGAACTAATTGCACAAGCATTCAGAAGAAGATAATTCGGATATATATTAAGTCTGAAGCCATCAGGAAGACTTAATATTTCAGTCAAAGGGAATGATTCAAAATTCCATCCCCTCCACCTTTTGGTCTACAAAGTCAAAGATCCTTTCCTCATGAACAAGACATAAGTCACAGCTTACACTTTTCAGAAAAAGGACAAAGGACTAACACCGGACAGAGAAAAGGTAACAACCTTTTTCACCTAGACTAATAAGGAGGCGCGTGGAGCTCACACCAAAAAGTTTCTAATATAAAAATTGGTGTGACACTAAAATACAAAGAAAACAATCATTGACATCTTTTCAGTCTCAATCCCAAGGATTCAAACGAGTCAAATTACTATCTAACGGATTGATCAACGGCTCTAGAAGCGCCATATCTTAATTGATCAACGATGAAGATTAATTACAGCTTACCAAACTACAACGACTACATTTATAATGGACGCCTATAAAAGGGAGGCTTTACAAGTTGAGAAGGTGCTGGTCAATTTTATAAGAGCATATAACAAGAGAAATTGCAAGAAAGCAATCAGATTCACAAAACCCTCCAAAAACCAAATCATTGAAAATTAGTTTATAAGGATTCCTAAGTAAGCTATAAACTTAAGGAAGTCCAAAACTAAAATCTTTGATAGAAACCAAAGTGTAAAATATCTCCTACTTAGGTGAGAAGTGAGATTAGGATATAGCTTGAAGTAGGTGCTTTGAGTAGGATCTCCCTATAGGACTTAGTTCAGATTCAAAGTAGAAGTCTAAGTGGTATATCCTACTAAAGACAAAAGGACTCAGCTAGGAGTTGGTGCTTCTAGTGGTATATCCTACATTCGAAAGGGGGTACCATCCGGAGATAAACTATAAGGCTTGATTTCTGCCAGTTGGAAAGAAATCACACTAGTGGAAATTTCAAACGAAGGAACCTTTGGGGATTGGACGTAGGCGGGTCCGAACTAGTATAAATCATCATGTTTGATTTTCTTTAACTCTTTATTTATTTTTGCATCATCTTTCATATCTGCATAATCTTGATCCATAACATCCAAAAGCCATTAAATACGCTATACAAGACTTTTTAAAATCTGTTAATTCCGTAAAAAGGGTCATTCACCCCCCTCTGACGTTATATAGACCCTCACAGGGACCAATACTTTTCCTTTCAAGTTTGTCTCTTCCATAGTCAGCATTAGATTATCCTCTCAGGGTGAAGTCTATATTACTTGGATACCATAAAACTGCATCAATAGAGCCTAGAAAATACCTGAGAATTCTCTTAACAACAGCTAAGTGAGATTCTTTAGGGTCAGCTTGATATCTTGCACAATAACATATAACATAATGAATGTCAGGCCTACTAGTAGTTAAGTAAAGTAGAGATCCAATAATACCTCGGCAGAGCTTACTCTCTACAAGTTTACCTTTCTCATCCTTACTCAAAATTATATTAGTGGCCATGGGTGTTGACATTGGCTTGGCTTTATCCATGTCAAACTTCTTGATTACTTCCTTGGCATACTTAGCTTGGCTGATGAAGATTCCATCTTTGCCTTGCTTGATTTGCAAACCAAGAAAGAAATTAAGCTCTCCCGTCATTAACATTTTAAATTCTTTCTTCATCTGCTGACTGAATTCTTTGCATAGCTTTTCATCAGTTATTCCAAATATGATATCATCAACATATATTTAGACTAGCAACACATCTTGATGCTTCTTCTTGATAAATAGAGTTGTATATGCTTTCCCTCTAACATAACCTTTAATGATTAAAAAGTTACTCAGTCTCTCTTACTAAGCTCTTGGAGCCTATTTCAGTCCATATAGAGCTTTCTTCATCTTGAAGACATGATCTGGAAACTTTGGATCTTCAAAGCCTGGGGGCTGTCTAACAAAGACGTCCTCTTGAATATAACCATTAAGAAATGCACTTTTAACATCCATTTGAAACAGTTTAAAGTTCATATGGGATGTAAAAGCACAAAGAATTCTTATGGCTTCAAGTCTTGCTACTGGTGCAAATGTTTCTCCATAATTAATGCCTTCTTGTTCATTGTAGCCTTGATCAACCAGTCTGGCTTTATTTCTGACAACATTACCAGCTTCATCTAGGTTTCTCCACTAAATACCAAACTTCATTTCTTTAGAATTGGTCTAGCTCTTCTTGCATTACAATCATATAGTTATCATCAAACTCAGCATCTTCAAACTTCTTCGGTTCAATCAATGAAACAAATACTGAATGACTCATCATTCTATTCAGCTGACCTCTAGTCAGCACTAGATTTTATACTCTGTCAATAATCTTTTCAACTGGGCGATCTCTCCTTGCCCTAACTTTTTATGGTAGATCGGGATCAGCTCACTGAGCTACTGTCATTGGTTGAGCATCTACATCATTACCAAAGTTGATTGATTGGTCCATGTTAACTTCTTCATCTTCATTTTCTAGTACTAGATCAGGAATAATAATGGGCTAACTAACTAATCTGCTGACCTATTCCTTTTCTCTTTCATCATCACTGGCTTCTCTACCTGCATTGTTAGTTTCATTGAATTCTATGTGCATGAACTCCTTTAAGATGCCAGTTCTCTTAACATACACTATGTATGCCCCACTATGTGTTGAGTAACCCAAAAAGATTCCTTCATCAGCCTTGGGGTCAAATTTAGTCAATTGGTCTTTAGTGTTTAATATGAAGCATTTACAACAAAAGGCCTTGAGATGACCAACGGTGGGCTTGGGCCCCTTCCAAAGTTCATAAGGAGTTTTATTCAAAATCGGGCGAATTAAAAGCCAATTTAGAATGTAACAAGTTGTGTTAATAGCCTCTCTCCAGAAATACTTTGGTAGATTGTTATCACTTAACATAGAATGACCCATCTCTATAATAGTGCGATTCTTTCTCTCAACAACCCCATTCTGCCGAGGTGTATGAGGGGCAGAAAAATTGTGGTCAATACCATGCTTAGAACAGAATTCCTCAAACTGCTTATTTTCAAATTCTCTTCCATGGTCACTGCAGATTCTATTAATTTTAAGGTCTTTTTCATTCATGATCTGGGTAGCCAACCTAGAGAATAATTCAAATGTTTTCATCTTTGCTTGCTAGCAGGATAATCCAAGTGAACCTGATCAGATCATCTACAACCACATGGGTGTATTTAATTCCACCTAGACTTGTTAGCACCATAGGCCCAAACAAATCCATGTGTAGAAGATCAATGGGACGAGAAGAAGATATATTAGCTTATGATTTAAAGGTCTTCCTGTGAGCGGATGACATTTTATGGTCCGCGAGGCCGGGCTAGAGGATCGGTCCCGTGAAAAATGATGATAGTCGTGATGGTGAATGTGAAAATGGTTTATCATGTTTTAATGTTCAAAAGGTATGAGATCAAAATCCCGTACTTAAAATAGAGTTGCCACCCAGTTCAGCTCAACCGGTAAATTTTGGTACGATTTTCCTTCCGGGTGGTAGACCATACCTTAAGTAGAGATTTCGAGTTTGGATAATGATATCTATTTTATATTAGGCCAAGATAAAAGATCTCGTTCTTTCTTAATAGATTTTATCCAACCTATTTATTGTGTTTTCGGTTTATATGTTGTTTTCGCATTTATCAAGCATTCAAAGTGGTAAATAAATAATTATTACAGCTATGCAAAAATAAATACAGAAAATAAAATAATACTTACAAGGCTTTCCAAATCCTATACATTTTTCTATATGGTAAATAAAATACCCAAAGGCCTAGCATTCATTTAACCAAAATCTACATGCACAAAATGGTTAGCACAAGTACGGCACGTTGTACGAGGTATATCACATAACATGCATAATTAGTAAACAAAATAAGACCTGAGTTAGTGTGAACATGGCATATTTTATTTACAATTTGTGGAGCTTGATTGGATGCCTAAGAATGAGATTTAAACGGCGTTTGCGAAAAAGTTTCGTTATATCCATATTTTAGGCTCGATTATTATTTTAACCAGATTATTAGTGAGAATGCCACATGGTATGGGGTGGGATCTGTTTTCAGAAGGTTCTTGACCTTTGCCATAGCAATGTACATCCTAGCTTCAGAAATTTAAACTAGGTCAGAAAATAAACGAAACGAAACTGCTGTCCAAAAGGTCATGCCATAGGCGGCATGACTGAGGCCACCAATGGCATGGATGATACCGCTAGGGATCTCAGTTATACAGGCAGGCTAATGACTTTCTGGATACCATAAAGAAAGGGTCCTGTAAGAAAATAGGGGCCGTTAGGGGTAAATGAGGCCACTGGCAGTATCAATGATGTCGCCGGCGGCATGGTTGATACCACCGGCGAGTTTAGTTTCTTACAGCAGCTGTTTTTGGCCGAAAAGTGACCAAAAACCCAAAACTAAGCATAAACAGCAACTAAAACACAATAACTAAGTAAAATGAAAGCCAAAGAGCTATGAGACTCAGAATTTTTACCTTGGGGTCTTGAATCCACATCTTCGTGATCTGTATGACACCTCTGGGGGAACTCAAATGATGATTTTGGGAAGTAATGGGTGATTTAGTCTTTAAATCCTAATTTTTATGATTTCTAAACTTGAAATGCACCTAAACATTAGAGAGTTCAGTAGAGAAAAACTAAGAAAAGATGAATTGAATCCTCTTTTCTTACCTTTTCTAAACTTTATCCCACTAAAGCTAGCTAAATGCTCAAAATCTACTTGAAATTTTGAGTTAGGGCAGAGTGGAACCCCTTAAGTGGCTGGAAAATGCTACTTATGTAGGCTAAAATCCGTTGGATTGGCTTGGATCAATTGTCCGTCGGATATCGAGCAAAAAAGGTAGTCAACTATTTTTATAGAGGAAATAATGCCACCAGTGGCATGGATGATACCACTGACGGCATGGATTATACCACCGGTGGTATCGATGAAGCCACCGGCAGCCTCACCTTCCTGACAGGTTTGAAAACCTAGCATGATTCATGCTTGAAATTGGGGAAAAGGAGAAGAAATCCTGCAAAAGGTGGTTTTGACAAAAAAAAACTCAGATATTAGGCTTTTTTTTATTTTTAATGGGTATCTTGGACTAAATTATTTTTTGGGCGTAAAACATCGGTCTAAACTACCACCAAACGCGTTATCGGACACGCCGAACTGAATTTTTCCAAAAATAAAATTCGTAGAGAACTTTATATCGATAATAAAAATTCTAAAAAAGAATTTTAATTATAAGGAATAAAATCGGGTATACATCATCATCGTCTCACGAGAGGGACTATAAAATCCCGTGCTCATAGGCTACCTCTCGGGGGATCACTACTGCCATATATCAGTATGATCGCACGAAAGAGCAAGGGTTAAAAATTGTACCTGATGGATGACAAGATTTGCCCCTTGGTCGGGCTTGAGCTTTAAAAATTTTTTTACCCCTTGGTCAGACTTGAGCTTTAAGGTTAAGTTGCCCCTTGGTTGGGATTGGGATTTGTAGATTTGGTTGCCCCATGGTCGGGTTTGGGCTTTATAGATTTAGTTTCCCCTTGGTCAGGCTTAGGCTTTATAGACTTTGTTGCCCCTTGGTCAGGCTTGGGATTTGTGGATTGGTTGCTCCTTGGTCGGTCTTGGGCTTTGAGGTTTGCCAAGCGAACTTGGGCTTTGGGATTGATTTGCCCCTTGGTCAAGCTTGAGCTTTGAGATTTGCCAAGCAGACTTGGGCTTTGAGATTGATTTGAGGCAGGGTGTGTCATTCTTGCAACAAGTGATAAGTAAGAGTTTAGACTAATTTTTAGATTATATTTTTACTGCTTGATCGATTTTATGAAACAAAAATATTTTTGCCCCATCGATCAATAGTAAAAATGTAATAATTAAAAGCATAAGGGCTTCAGAAGTCTTGGGATGTTGGGGCTGGAGCCGAGATTCCATTGGGTTTACTGAGAAATATGGAGGGAAGTTTTGAAGTCACTGACGACTTGGCTGATGCCGCCGGCAGTATTGAGTGCCACGTGGCATCCTCGACTGGACAAAGAAATTCAAAATTCAAACTGGTGCAAGCGATGTGGCCGGTGGCTAGGGGTATGTCGCCGGTAATTTGAACTGATGCCACCGGCGGTAGGGTTGAGCAGTTTTAGATTAATCAAAACTCCTTGAATTCTAGAAGGGCATCTAAAAAGAGTAAAAACTCTTCTCTTTTTCTTTCCTGTGTTCATAGAAGCTGAAACTTCTCCTTTCTTCTTTTTCTCTCTACACACAAACCTGATTCGTCTCTTTCCTTTCAATTTTTGACTATGAAGAAGATCTTTGGGCATAAATCTAGCAGTTCTAAGTCTAACGAACTACTTGATTCTTCCATTGGGTTGAAACTCTACTCGGTTCATGTGGGATACGGTTTCAAGGAGTCTGAAGTCGTTTTTGGGTATGGGATAGCTGCTCCAATTGACAATCACATCCCGGATAAGATGAATCACATCTCTAACATCCAGGTAATCCTATAAAACTCAAACCCTTTTGTTTATGTTAAGTTTTGATTCCGGCCTTACGCTCAAAACTTTGCCATGATAGGGGTTATAAATATAAAATTGATTGTGTGGAAACTAATATTGCGTGCTATAGGTTTGATTTTTATTATTTTTATGCTTCGGGTTCGATTAATTGCAATTTTTGGTGATTTGGTGCGATTTTGGGCAAAACTAGGTTCTGCCCATAAAAACAATGCCACCTGCGACATCACTATTATCGCTAGCGGCTTCAAGCCTTTAAAAATTTTAGGGATGTCACCGGTGATATCGTCCATGCCACTGGCGGCATTGTTGATGTTGCCGGCGGCATCACTACCCCCAGCGGCAGCATCAACACCTTTCCAAAAGCAAAATGACATAGAAATTGAATAACTTAACTGATCCGCTCTTTTCTAATTTTGTAGCCACATACCCACACTTGCACCGAAGGTATGGGAACTATCAGAGAGTGGTGGAAACACATTGATGAGAAAGACTGAGCTTGCGACTGTAATTGAAGATACAAGATTTGGGGATTTGGCCCAAACTATGCCTTTACTGATGCCCAAGCTGTCCCACTCAGCCCTAACTGCCTTGGTCGAGAAGTGGTCCAAGACCATACACACCTTCCATTTCCAGATTGGGGAGGTTACTATTTACCCCATCCGATATGGTAGTGATGACGGGGCTACCATAGAAGAAGAATGTGATCCACTTTGATGTGTACATGGAGAAGAACCACCTCAGGGGACCGGTGGTGAAGAGAGTGACTGAGCTATTCGGGTTAAAGCCCAAGGTGGGGCAATTTATTATGGGCAGTTGTATGAGTGCTGGAAGGGGGTCGGAGTGGTCCTCGAGACTGAGAGGGATGCTTGTGTCCGCTCCTTTGTTATTTCTTCATTGACTGTATTGTTCTTCCCAGTCTCGATTAGCAAGGTCAACTACAAGTTGATTTCAGCTGTTAAGGCTATTAAGACCATCAAAGAGATGAATTGGCTTAAGTTCATTTTGGCATAGATGTACTACGAGCTAGATATGGGAGCCCAAAAGAAGGAAAAGGTCCTTCGATTGAGTCACTTTTTACTTCAGGTACGCCCTTTTTGAATACTGCTTTATTATCATTGCTAGTTGTATTTTTGTTTATCCTTAGTGTGTTGAACTTTTGGACTGATTGGTTATGAATTATACAAGTGTGGGCTTTCGAACATCGAATTCTCCTCCTCGTCCAATTCGGTACTACAATACCACCGGGTTCTCATTTCCTTGCCCAGTGGTGCTGGAGCGTTGGGGGCTCAAAAAGTACCCCACCACATATAGAGAGGCTTTGCGGTGCTTATAGATTAGCTTGGTATGCTACTTTGACCTTTTTCGCATTGTCTTACATTCAATAAACCATTAGTCAACAAAAACATATTTATGAATTTGAATTGCTTACATTGATTTGTGGTTGATTGATTGGCTAGGTTGTGAGGGACCCTTTTGAGGAGGTGTCCAATCGAGCTGATGTTCTCACTATTTTGCGGGAGGTGGACGACCACTGATTTATCATAGAGTGCCCCCTAGCCTTACCCTAGTACCTAAGGGAGAGAGTTTGAGGCTAGAGAGAGCTTATACCTACTGCTAGGCCTATACCTGCGGATCCCCCTATAGGCCTCTGGTGGCCTTATTTGACTATCACTAGGGAGGCTTATAAGGCCGATTATTTAGAGCGTAATGATCGAGTGGTGCGGAGTGTCCCTGTCTCACTTGCTCACCATGTGCCCCCGCATCCATTACATGACTCCATTGATTTCCATAGGAAGAAGCAGGAGGAGGAGCTGAAAAGACAAAGGTGTGGCATTGTTTTTGAGGATGATAGTGAGGAAGGGAGTGGTGGCGGTGAGGGCCATCCCAAGGGGGAGGGTGAGGTCGACCAGGATGCCTCGATGGCTCACGAGGGGTATCATTCTCTGATGTGAGATCACACTCTTTCCTCTTTTATGATTATATTTATGCCATATGCTTTGGGTTAAAATCGTTGCTTATGGTTGTCTTTTTAATTTTTTAGGTACCCTTCAGGAAGAGAGGTCGGGTAGAGGATAGAGGGATACGATATCATGGCATGCCCGAGGGTGTTTTCTTCATTGAGGGATGCCTCTCAACCACCTTGGAGACTTTCCTAATGATTAACTCGAGAGGCAATTTCTAGACTCGGGAGGTACCTTCTAGCAGCCACTCGCTAAACTTTATGTGGAAAACACCACCCATATAAGTCCCCTGCAAACAAATCCATATGATAGGCCCTTTATGAACTACTTTGATTGCCTTTTTGGACTTTTCAGGTTCCCCGAGCCGAGGTTGAGTGATTAGCCGTGAATGCTTTTTCTCTAAGAGACTCACTTGTTTCACAGACTCTGCTTACTCAGGTATATCCCCTATTATGATATGATATTAAGATAAAATGAGTGAATGGATGATATGAATGATATGGATCGCTGTTGCTTTGGTTCTAGGACTTTTTGGCCCTCACTTTATCGGATGCTAGTGAGGCCTAGCGGAGGTATGAGGAGGAGATGAGGGCGCTCCAACATCATGTGAATAAGCTGGAGAACTAATTGGATGCCACATTATATGAGAGGCAGAGCAAACACGCCCCGAGTGAGCTGGGCTGAAGAGGAAGGAATGTGATAGACGAGCGCCGCAATGGAGGTGTTCCCAAGAGTTCTTAGAGCATCCCAAGGATCAAAGAAGATGTTGTTGGCACTTATCTTCTCAGCGAGGAGGATGTTTCGTCTCACCCACCTGGCGGTGGCAACCAATCCTAGATCCATTTGCTAATTTGATTTCTTTTTCTTTTTGCTCATTTTTAATGGTCTTGGTTTTGTATGCCTTTGATACATTGGGCTTGAATGATTGACTTTGGATTTTGGATGATTTCGGTTTTATTTAGGCTTAGTGTTTGAATTTTTTGATGGTTTGCTCCTTCGGGCTTTGGATTTGAATAAGATTTGAACTTTATGATTAGATGTGTCCTGGAAACAGATTGTAGATTTTTTACAGGTTGTTTACATGTCTTAACTAGTTAAAACAGGCTTGAAATTTGTAGCAAATATGACCATGTCACCGGCTGCATTACCGATATTGCCCCATGCATGAAATTCTAACTCGCTAAATAATATAGACAAAACTGCCCGTGAAACCATACCGCCGGCGACCTGGGCTATACTGCCAGCGAGCTAACTCATACTGCCGACGGTATCACTTTGCCAGAAATCCAAATTCAACCATTTTCTTAAATTAATCCATGGCAAACCACAATTAGCAGCTATAGGGCTTCTTGGAGAGCCTGGGAAATGTGGACTGGAAGAAGCTGGAGAAATTTGGGCTATGGGGCTTTCAATATGTCGTGGCATGGCCCGCAAGTCCTGAATTTCTTCTAGCGGCAATGACCTTTTGGGATCAAATGGACCATGTATTCCGATTTTCTTCATTTGAGCTATGCCCTTTGCTTGAAGCGTTCCATGCTATATTAGGGGTTCCATGTCCCAAGCACGTGCCCTTGGCACTCCCAGAGTTCCATTTTGGTACGGACGGCATTCCCTGAGGCTGTGGAACTTGGATTCTGTAGACCCATTTCTGTCCAGACTGCCTGACAAACCTGGATTTTAGCTTAGTGTAGTTTTGGAATGGTGCCGTGGGGCACCTAGATTTCATCTTTCTTAGCCATCCATGGTGGCACTATTACTTATGACGGAGTTTATGTACGGAGTGGGCCCAATTGCCCCATTCAGGCTGGTTTCACTAATCGGTCCCATATCGATGGGGGATTCTCCCATATATGTGGAATTAGCCAAATGAGTGAATTATATTCGGGGGAAGTGGGCCAGGGAGGCCATATTCAAGACTAGACTACAACCATGTAGAGACCATTGAGACTAATATACACTATATAGGATGGCTTGCTGAGATTAGATGTATAGCGACCTGATCCGAGTGATCATGGGCCTGCTTTGAGAGAGAGCGAGCTGAGCAGGGACACGAGACCTTTTCCACTACCACCCTACAGAGGATCTCTAGGTATTATGATGATGTAAGGAGTTCGACTTGAGATGCGCTTCCTTTTAGTTCCATCTTTTGCATAGGCTAGTCAGGGTGATAGACCTATCAAACTTTATTTATTATATGTCTTTTATTTGGTTCTAATTTTTGCATAGACTGCCCCTTAGGGTTTTCAATCTATCGAACCTTATCTTAATTTTTTCCTGAACCGCCCTTTTCAGGTTTTCAATCCGGCAGACTTATTCTGACTTTTGAGTAGACCTTGTTCTTTTTAGTCTATCAGAATTATTTTTATTTACTACGTACTTAATTTAGAATAATGTGAACTCTGCAATAGGCTTACTTGAGCTGTTTTAACCGTATGGATACAAAATTCACATAAACATAAGCATTCAAAATTTAACAAAAGAGAAACTTTCATTAATTGAAGTAAAACAAAGTACATGATGTTTGGTTAACATTTCCATTATTTAACTTCCGGTGCCAACTAGCCTAGATCGGTTTTCTAGAAGGCACTCTCTTTGCTTAACTACCCTAATTTTTACCTAGATCGCCCTTTCTGGGTTTTCGATCTAGTGGGTTTGACTCATCCCCTAATTTTTGCATGGCCAATTTGTAGAATACTGACCGTTGAGTGTCACCCTATTTTTTGCCCGATCGGTAAAAGACCGAGAGGCAGGTGATTTATTTCATCTATTTTTTAGTGTGCTACTTTTTTTGATTTATTTCTTTTGATTTAGATATGATATCGCTTAAGCCTGTCCTGGTTTATAAGGTTCACAAACTCATTCCCATCCATATCCATAAGCTTAACCGCCCCTTTACTAAGCATCTTCTTTACCACATACTGCCCTTCCCAATTTGGCCTGAATTTGCCCAGTGCATCAGTGGTTGAGGGTTTCAGCTGCTTAAGGACTAGATCCCCAGCTTTCAGGGGGAACTTCTGGTGCCTTATCCGACTGTTATAGGCTCGAGCCATGCATTGCTAGTACAACTAGAGATTATCTAGGGCCTTTAATATCTGCTCATCCATCTGAGTCTATTCAGATTCTTTCAGCTTGGCTTCAAAAGCAACTCTCAGTGAGGTTACCTGAGTCTCAACTGGCAAAATTACTTCCATTCCATAGACCAAGGAGAATGGGGTTTAACCAATTAGGGTACGAATGCTTGTACAATATCCCTAAATAGTGAAAGGTAGCTTATCTGCCCAATCCCTGTAATCTGCTATCATCTTAGAAATAATCTTCTTTACCGATTTATTAGCTGCCTCAACAACACCATTAGCTGCCGGTCTATACGGAGAAGATCTATGGTGTTTAATCTCGTATTTCTCAATCAGATCGGCGGTTGCCCCTTGAAACTATACCTCATTATCTGAGACTATATGATGCGAAAGTCCATATCGAGCGAAGATATACTTCTCTATGAACTTGGCCATCTTCTTGGTAGTGACATTGGTGAAGGATTTAGCCTCTATCCATTTCGAGAAATAATCCACTACTACCACGATGAATCTGTGCTCGTTTGTTGATGAGGGATGAATTTCACCGATTATATCCATCTTTCACGCCAAGAAAGGCCAAGGAGTAGATAAATCAGTGGGTGGTAGATGTTGCATATCCCCACAAATCTGGCATTGGTGGCACCTTTTGACTTGGGCAATGCAATCGGCCATTAGGGTGAGCCAAAGATATCCTAATCGCTGAATTTTCTTTGCGAGAGCGAGACCATTCATATAAGGGTCACAATCACCGACATGGACCTGATTAATGATATGTTAGGCCTCTGATTTAGTAAAGCAATGGAGCAATAAACTATCACTGGTGCGCGTAAAGAGATCATTATCGACAATTCAGAACTGGACAGCAAGCCACCTTAGAGTGGTACGGTCTGATTTAGAGGAGTTTGGAGGATATTGGGCTGTTTAAAGGAATTGGACAGTGTTAGAATACCAACAGGGTTCGGTGGAGATGGCGAGGACCTGCTGAACAGGCTGAACATGGTAACGGAGCTTAGTTGACAATAGAACCAAAGGACGATAGGCTGCTATTGGGGTCCTTCCCATAAGGAGGCTGGGGTGGCTAGAGAGATAGCCATTTGATTCTCATCCCGGGGGATATGGCGGTATAAGCAAGAGGTGAACTTCTTGGATGAGCCTCGGACTGCTTCAACATAAGGATGGAGAGATTCTTCTTTGATTTTCCAATCCCCGACAACCTGATGGATTATAAGAGCTGAATCCCCGATTATAAATACCATGCAGGCGTTGACCTAGAGAAGAGCTTCAAGACTGAACATACAAGCTTCATACTCAGTGCCATTGTTTATGACTATGAATTCCAAGCATTTGGAAACGGGATGATTTTGTTATCCAGTGTGACTATAATAACTCCAAGGCCGGATTCTCGTCTGTTCACAGCACCGTCGAAGTATATAGTCCACACAAGCTCGAGGATTTTAATGGAGGTGAGCTACTCATCAGGAAACTCCAGGTTCTCAATATAATCAGAGTTAAGGGGTTGATTATCCAGGAATTCTACCACTGCCTGACCCTTAATAACTTTCTTCCTTACATACTCAATATCGAACTCGGATAGATGTAACAACCATCGAGATAGTTTACCGACTAGAGTAAGGGATTGAAAATTGTACTTCATGGGGTCAATCTTAGCGACAGCTTGGACTTGGTAGGATTAGAAATAATGGCGTAACTTCTTAGTGAGCCAAACCATGGTGGTGTAAGTTTTCTCCACAATTGAATACTAGGTTTCATAATCCAATAACTTCTTACTCTAGTAGTAGATTGCATGCTCCCATTTATCATCATGTTCTTGGACAAGCATTGCCCCTACAGAAGACTCTTTGATAGCCAGGTAGAGGATTAAAGGTTTCCTGGGGATGGGGGGTTTCAGAACAGGTAGGTCAATAAGATAAGCCTTGATTTTATCAAACACCACTTGACACTGATCATTCCATACCACTGGTTTTTGCTTTCTCAATAGTTTAAAGATGGGTTCGCATATGGTAGTAAGGTAGGCGATGCACCGACTTACATAATGTAAGGACCCTAGAAATGAATGAACTTCTTTTTCTATTTTAGGCATAGGCATATCCTTGATGGCTTTGGCTTTATTGGGATCCATCTCAATTCCTTTCTAAATAACCACATGTCCTAGTAACTTACCTGAAGTAACCCCAAACATGCACTTCTTTGGATTCAGGCCGAGATTATACTTCTCGATGCGAGTCATGAATCTGTCGAGAATAGCAGGGTGCTCTTCTCAGGTAGTAGATTTCACAATCATATCATCCACATGCACCTCCACTTCTTTATGGATCATGTCATATAAAAGGGCGATTACGGTACACTGATAAGTGGCCCCGACATGCTTTAACCCAAACTGCATTACTTTATAGCAATAAACCCCCCATTCTGTAATGAATGCAATTTTGACCTTGTCGATGATATCTACCAAAATCTAATTATAACCCGAGAATTCGTCCATAAATGAGTACATAGCTTCCCTGGCGGTACTGTCAAGTAGGACATCTATGTAAGGGAGCGGGAAATCGTCTTTAGGCGAAGCTTTATTGAGATCTCAGAAGTTAACACAAACTCGGACCCTACCATCTTTTTTTAAAATTAGAACTATGTTGGATAACTAAGTCGGATATTCCATGACTTCGACGAATCAAGCTTCAATCAACCTCAAAACCTCTGCCTTAACCTGATCAGCCCATTCTGGTCTTAACCGATGAGCTTCTGCTTGATAGGCTTAAACTTAGGATCAATTGGGATTCTATGCTCGGCAATCTGATGATCAACCCCAAGAATATCTTTGTACGACCAAGAGAAAGCATTAACAAGATCTTTAAGCACTTTTATAATCTCACTTTTTTCCTTGGGGAGTTAAATCGTTAAAAATGGTTACCATTTTGGGATTATCATCTATACTTAGGCTTATTTCACTTAAAGATGTATCACTAATGCCAAAAACATTATGCGTATTATTATGTGAATGTATGGATCCATCAGGAAAAACATCAAACAAGTAAGCAAAACGAGAGTCATTCATTGCATTAAAAGCCTTGTAGGCAACATTATTTGCATCAAAAACATAAAAAATATTGAAAATTACATCATCCATATCATCCTCCTCCACAAGCGGAGGGGCTTCAAAAGCTGTAGTAGCAATAGGAGAAGCATCCTCTGCAGTCTCTGTCAGAATGGTATCCAGGTCATGTTCCAGCACAGCTTGCTGGGTAGAGGTGAGTGGTGGGACCCCAGACATGTTGGCTTTCTTGGCTAAGGCCCTGGAAAGCTTCTTTACTAGCTCTGTCATGGCATCCTCTTTCCCGGTTCTCTCACCCCTCTAACCTTTCTTCATCAGCAGTGTCATAGCTGTGGTCATGGTAGCCACAACATCTTCAATCTCTAGGTCAACAGACTCTTCATTACTTACCCCAGACTCATCCTTAGGATACATTTTACCCTTTCCCTTGGCTTTATAAGAAATAACGTTGATAGGTGCAATAGGCTTAGTGGGTTCGAGTTCGGGTTCAGCGGAGATAATCATGCAGCCAGCTTCAAAATCATAGAGATCCTTAAAGATTTCAAAATCGGGGTACATTTTACCATCATGCTCGAATTGTTCAGGCTCTCCCTTATAAGGCCTCTTGCCTTGGATTTCATATACAGTGACCATGCGATAGTAGCAGGAAGGAACACAGCGATAGGCTTTTCTAGCCTTGTACCCCAATCCAGCCTGGTGGACTAAAACCTTTGGCTCTAAGGCTTTGATAATTCCTTGCTCGTACATTCTACAACCCTTGCTAGGCTTATATCAAGATTTCTTCATCAGCTTTCCTATATCGGCATAAAGATAACTGTATGAAATGGGAGGTGGTTTCTCGGTATTACTAATCACAGCAATATGAAGACCTTCTTCTAATTTAGCCTCGACTTCCATAACTGCCACAACGGAAGCGAGGTTAGCCTCAATAGTTACCAATTTATCCTTGTGAATGAGCTTGATTTTCTGGTGGAGAGTGGATGGAACTGCATCCAAGGCGTAGAGCTAAGGTCGGCTTAGCAATAAAAAGTAAGTAATAGGAATATCAAGTACAGTGAATTGCACATTTCTTGTAACACCTTCGACAGTGACTTCTACCTCAAAGGCCATAATTACACTACGTTTTGAATCATCATAAGCCTCAATAATAGTACTGGATTTCTCAAGCATTTCCTCCAACAGTCCTAGGTGACAAAGGACTTTCAGAGGGCACAGATTCAGGGCAGAACCATTGTCCACCATGACATAGGGGATAACCTTACCAAGGATCTAAATACGGATGAACAAGGCCCTATTGTGATCCCTACCTATAACGAGCTTGTGTGTTTTTCAGCTGAGTAATGAGAGGATCAACCTTGAAGCTCATAGGGATAGGCAAAGGTAGAGAATAAGGCCTCATAGAGGTGTCTATCCTTTTAGGGACTGGGTTTTATCTAGATGGAGATGATAATCCTCGGGCTGATACACGGCCACTTCGAGTAATATTGAGGACATTATCGATCAAGACGCTTCAAGTGGCTCGGGTTTCAAACAGATACTATTGCTCTTTAGGGTCTAAATCTGGATCTTACAACTCATATCCATCTATACTAAAGAGCTCATTCTAATCAACCTTGAATAGTTCATTCAGGTTCTCATTAACTGGTGAATCAACCCTAAACAGTTCAGTGCTCATAGCCTTTGCTTCTTCGACTATCCCCTCATCTTCATCAGAATAGTCATCCTTCAAAACAAAGGAATCTATGCTAAAGAGCGGCTTTTTCTCAACTTTTATTCTCTTAGCCACAAAAGGCTGAGTCCTACGACTTTCTTGCTTAAGCAGATTTGGGTCAACATCCATACCCTGAATTAAATTGACTCATGGATTAGCTCAATTGATCAGATCAAAAACTGAGTTAGACGGGAGACCAAAACCGATAACCAGAATAGAGTTACTACTTCCTAGCCCTCGAGCAAGTAGATTATAGAATATGGCTTCAGGTAAGCCAGACTAGATCATTCCTACCTTGCTCCCAAAATTTGCCAAAGGGTTATTAATGGTGCTCGGGGCTTTATATGGTTCAGCTATCTTCCCTTTACTAACCAAACGCTGAATAGCCAAGAGAGGGCCTTGCAATTGTTGGTTTGGTGTCCCAACTGAACATGGTAATTATATAAATTATTCTTAAGCTAGGGTTTGGGTGGTTTGTACTCTTGAAGGGATTGGATGAAACATGCTTCCCTTAAACGCTTAAAAATGACTCGAAAAGGCAACTTGTATGGATTGGCCAAAATGAAAGGGGGGTAAGAAGGCTGGATTACGTGAACTACAGGTGGAGCTTGAGTGATTGCCGGGGGCGTAGTAGGGGCCTGAGAAATTTCCTGAACCGCCACTAGGGCCTTGGGCTTAGCGGGCATCGGAGTCGAGGGTTGAGCATTATTATTCTTTCTGAACCACGACTTTCCCACTTTTTCTACCTTTTCAGGCTCAGCCTCGCACTCAATTTTCTTGGCTTTTTCAAATATAGCCTTATTGGAAAGGAAAGAATCAGTAGCCATTTCTTTACGGAAAAGGGGAAGTGATCCCTCTAGGAGTTTAATAATCATCTCCTCGAGACTTAGCTTATATTTCATTAGAAGTTAGGTCGACATCCACCGGTTAAAATATTGTTTAAAGGTTTTATTGGGCATTTAGCGGACTCCCTCAAGGTATTGGAGGGTTGTCTCCATTATAGTATTGAAACCATAACGCACTTTCAGAGCCTCTAGAAAGAAGTTTCCAGTGTATGACAATATACTGGGGCAAAGAATGATACCATTCAAGAGCAAGACCTTGAAGGGAACAAGGAAACATTTCAGCAAGCACTTTATCACTTAATTTCTTTACACGCATAACTCATTCATACATAATAATATGGGAAGCAGGTGCACCAGAACCATCATAATGCGCCATATTTGGCATAGTAAAATTATCAAGGGCCCAATCTTCATTCCTCTTGGGTTCCTTGGCGGCTATAAGACGGTTGATGTAGGCTTAAATTTCTGGTGTCACGCCTGGAGGCTGCTTGACTTGGTCATTGATCGGCTGACATAGAGCTACAACCTCAGATGTCGCACCCAAAGAATGCGCGACATGGTCGTTAATCTGAGAGGCCATCATCTGGCAAACAAAAGTAGCTACTTCTGGTGTCATGCTCGGAGGCTACATGACTTGGTCATTGACTGGTGGAGATGGTGGAGGATGAGGGATCACTTAGATGCTGAAAGGATTCTAGGGGTAGGTAGTACCCTTGGGAGTCACAATGTATGAAGAGGAGTGAAAGATGGCAGAGGTTGGACTAGCCCACTAGAAGAAGCTGAAACCTGATGAGTGATTATTGGAAGAATCGAGCTTTAAGTAAAAGGTCTCGATTTGATGGGAATAATCGACGGAGTAGTCGAGGTCAGTAGGAAAGCAGAAGTTTACCCAAACTAAAATGGGCTTGCCATGGGCTAAGTCAAGGGAACTAGGTCAAAAAAGGTGCAATGGGTCTTGTCCCTATCAGAGTGGCCAATATCTGTGTTGAACCATTTTGGGCTTGTATATCGGACTTAGATACCCGATTAGAATTCCTATCCTTGAGGGCTTGCTTAACGGCTGCTTGGACAGTGGATTGGATAAAAGCTTGGAATGCATCTGATTTCAGGAACTGAGCCATAGCACTGGAGAAATCGAAACCAGAAGGGGGCTGAGACGCTGCTCCTGAGGTGGGAGTAGGGCTGACTTGCTCCTCAAGTGGAGGAGGGTTTCCATCATTACTAGGAAAAGATGTAGCTGACTAAGAGAAATCCTGACCTAACTGAATCTGATATGAATCTGACTTCCTGTTGGAATCGGTATACAAAACCCCTTTAACTTCCATGACGACAATCGGGGTGAGAGAACAATGAATCAGACGGTGTTCTGGCCTTTTCCTAACCGGGGTACGACGATAATTTTGCCTCCTCCTAGCTGAAATGGTAGGTAGCGAATCAGATCATGCAAGGATTGAGTGATGTCATGGATGGGGTGAATGATCTTTTATCTAATAACTGATGCATGGCAGGTATGGCTGCACATAGACATGGTTAGAGATGATACGACGGCTTATCCCTCCAACATCCGTGGGATGTTTGTACCCCGTTGTCATGCATAGTGATATATCGTGACTCAATAGGGGTACAAAAGAAGTCCTATAGATGTTGCTAAACCTCTTCCATGAATCGAGATCCATAATGGTAAGTTGATTGATCTTTGGCTCTTCAAGCCGATTCATGGGGGATGCATGAGCACGTAGCATATAGCACACAAAAGCGTCCCTCTTCCAACCTTATGACTCCCGTATAATGCCTTTTTGGAAGGATGGAGGTTAGCCTCTTCATCGGAAATGGCGAAAGAAGTGCATCCCAATTTATTTTCATTATTTTGGTAGTCCTAAAGGATTGAAGTGCTAAGGCTTTTTCTAGCTCGGCTTTGGTATGGTTGTAAGGTTCTCGTTTACCTTGATTCCATGTTACTCAACCACTCCCCAAATAGGTCTGATCGCAGGAGTTTATGTGTTGGTTGAAATGAGTGATCCACCCACTAGGCATCCTCAATTCTAAATAGGGCATGAGTGATACTTTTGTGAGCTTCTTGGGTAAAATGGGGCACCTACAAATTACAGAAATATCTACACGTGTAGGGATAAAACGTCATGAAAAAGAATGAAGTTTTAATTTGACCAATGATTTCAATACATCATCAAAAAATCTTTTAAACTTATTGAAAATTTTAAGTTTAAATTTAAAGATACAGGTCTCCAGCAGAGTCGCCACTATAAGCGGACAACGTTTTACGGGCCGTGAGGCCGGGCCGGAGGATCCGTCCCTCAAAAATTAATGATAGGCGTGACGGTGATTTTGAAAATGGTTTATCATGTTTTATTGTTCACAAGGTACAAGATGAAAATCCCGTACTTAAAATAGAGTCGCCACCCGGTTTAGCTCAACTGGGAAATTTTGGTACGATTTTCCCATCGGGTGGTAGACCATACCTTAAGTAGAGGTTCCAAGTTTGGATGATGTTATCTATTTTACATTAGGCCAAGTTAAAAGATTTCATTCTTTCTTAAACAGTTTTAATCCACCCTATTTATTGTGTTTTCGGTTTATATGTTATTTTTGCGTTTATCAAGCATTCAAAGTAGTAAATAAATAATTATTACAGTTATCCAAAAATAAATGCGGAAAATAAAATAATAATTACAAGGCTTTCCAAATCCTATACATTTTTCTTTATGGTAAATAAAATACCCGAAGGCCTAGCATTCATCTAACCTAAATCTACCTGCATAAAACGGTTAGCATAAGTATGGCACGCAGTTTGAGGTATATCACGTAACATGCATAGTTGGTAAACAAAACAAGACTCGAGTTAGCGTGAACGTGGCATATTTTATTTACAATTTGTGGAGCCCAATTGGATGGCTAAGAATGCTATTTAAATGGTGTTTGTGGTAAAATTCTATTATATCCATATTTTAGACTTGATTGTTATTTTAACCTGATTATTATTCAAAATGCCACATGGTATCGTCATTGCACTGTACACCCTAGCTTTAAAAATTTAAACTAGGTCGGAAAATAAACGAAACGAAACTACTATCTAGAAGGCCATGCTGCCGGCGGCGTGACTGAGACCGTTGGCTGCATTGATGATGCCGCTGGCAATCTCAGTTACACGATAAGCTACATGACTTTGTGGATACCAAAAAGAAAGGCTCCTACAAGAAAATGGGGGCTGCTGGGGGCAAATATGGCCACTGGCAGTATCAACGATGCTGCTGACGGAATGGTTGATGCCGCCGGTGGCTTCAAATGCCTCCGACGGCTTCAGTTTCTTACAGCAGCTATTTTTGGCCGGAAAGCTACCAAAAACCCAAAACTAAGCACAAACAGCAACTAAAACACAACAAATAAGTAAAATGAAAGCTAAAGAGCTATGAAACTCAGAATTTTTACCTCAAGGCCGTGAATCCACTTCTTCGCGATCTGTATGACACCTCTAGGGAGCTTAAATGATGATTTTGGGAAGTAAGAGGTGATTTTGTCCCTAATTCCTAATTTTTGTGATTTCTAAACTTAAAATGCATCTAAATATCAGAGAGTTCAGTAGATAAAAACCACAAAAAAGATGAATTGAATCCTCTTTTCTTACCTTTTCTAAACTTTATCCCACTAAAGCTAGCTAAAATTCTTAAAACTAATTGAAATTTTGAGTTATGGGAGAGTGGCACCCCTTAAGTGGCTGGAAAATGCTGCTTATATAGGCTAAAATTCGTTGGAAATGGCCTTGGATCAATTGTCCGTTGGATATCGAGCAAAAAAACTAGACAACTATTTTTGCAGAGGAAATGATGCCGCTGGCAGCATGGATGATACCGCCGGTGGTATCGATGAGGCCGTTAGCGGCCTCACCTTCTTGACAGGTCTGAAAAGCTAGCACGATTTGTGCCCGAAATTGGGGAAAAGGAGAGGAAATCCGACTAAAGGTGATTTTGACGGAAAAACTCAGATATTAGGCTTATTTTTTTTATTTTTAATGGGTATTTTGGACTAAATTTTTTTTTTGGTGTAAATCATCGGTCTGAGCTACCATCGAACGCGTTATCGGACATGCCGAACTGAATTTTTCCAAAAATAAAATTCGTAGAGAACTTTATATCGGTAATAAAAATTCCAAAAAAGAATTTTTATTATGGGGAATAATATCGGGTATACGTCATCATCGTCTCGCGAGAGGGACTGTAAAATCCCGTGCTCACACTTTCTAAATTGTTTCCCAAGTTGGCATGCTGAGCAGAGTCTATCTTTTTCAAAGGCTATATTGGGTAATTCCTCAAAAAGTTCATTTTTGGCTAATTTGGATAGATTGGTCATATTAATATGTCCTAACCTTCTGTGCCATAGCCATGAGTTTTCCTCTATAGAAACTAAGCATATATCATTGGATCCGGGGGATAAATCAAACATATAAACATTATTAATTCTAGGAGCATAAAGAATAGTTTGGTCAGTTACCATCGATGACTGAGCAGCCCGCTGAATCAAATATCACTTTCCTGCCTTTGTCACACAACTGAGCAACGCTTAGCAAGGTGAACTTTAGGCATTTCACCAGAGACACATTATCAATTAAAGGCTTCACTCCTATAGTGCCATTGCCAACAATCTTTCCCTTTTTATTGTCTCCAAAACTGACACTTCTATTCCTTCTTTGTTCCAATGTGATGAATTACTTTTCATCACCCGTCGTATGCCTCAAGCATCCACTATCCAAATACCACATTCTTCTATCATCAATGGATCTCACGCTTACCTATGAAACAGTTAAGGTTTCTTAGGTACCCATGCCTTTTTCTGGCTGGGTCCTCCCATGTTAGGGGTGGTCATCCTTGACCAGTCATACTTATTATAGTAATCGTTTTTGTGCCTACACATGACTGTAGCATGTTCTAGCTTACCATAAAAAATTACAGGCTGCCTTAGGATTAGGCCTGCACACTTTACTCTTTTGAGAAACCTTCTCAAAGTGGTGAGTGCGGTTACTCTGAGTATTCTTACTAGGTTGAGGAGGAACCTGCACCTTTTTCAAAGCTTTTAATTTAGCAGTTAGCTCATCTAATCTCTTAGTGAGTTTGCTGTTATATCCATTTTAGTACTCAGCTTTTTCCATCAGGTATAAGATATCAAGTGAGGTAGAAGAATTAACATCTTCTAGATCATCACACCTCCTCTGAAGTACTTTGATGTATTTGGTTGACTTCTTAGTCACATTAATAACACCATTAAGTACTATGGCAAGCTCATTTGAAGACAAAGGGGTTCAGAATTTATTTTAAAGTGATTTCCTTTATCTTTGCTTTGGTCAGCTGATCGTCTAGCAGCGGAAGTAGTTGGTTGGCTAGCTGACTTTGAGTGAACTAGATTATCCGTAGCCATGAGACACACATTAGCAGAATCTTACGCCTCTTCATCCAAGGATGATGACTCTTGTTCAGAGTCACTCCAGGTAGCAGCAAGGGCTTTCTTACTCTTCTTCTTCTTGAACTTGTCCTTCTTAGTCTTAGGATCGCTCAACTAGATATGCCCCTTCTCACCACATTCGAAGTATTTGATGTCTTTGTTATGCTCTTTGTTATACTTCTGAAATTCTTGGTCATTAGAGCTATCTCTTCTTTTCTATCCTCTAGATATCCTTCCTTAGAGGAATCTTCTTCTTCATCATCATCAGCTCTCAGAACAATAACTCTGCTAGAGCTCTCTTTTTCTCTGGACCAGTGCTTCTTGCACACATCTTCATATTGCTTCAATGACCTGTCATGAGTCAGTAGAGTTTGAATCAGCTCATCAAACTTATAGGTCTTTAAATTATGAGCCTCTTTAATAGCACTCTTCTTGGCTTCCCAATCTTGAGTCAAGCTTCTAAGGATCTTTTTGACAGTCTCTTCTTCAGTGAAGGTCTTGCCAAGTCTTTTTAGTTCATTGACTATATTCATGAACTTGTTGTTCATGTTGGAAATATCCTCCTTGGGCTTCATGTGAAACCATTCATAATCCCTCATAAGGATATTGATTTTGGACTCTTTCACCTGGTCAGTACCTTCACCTTCATAAGTTACTTCCAACTTCTTCCAATCTCTTTGGCTATTTTGCATCCTGAAACACAATTGAACGCAGTAGCATCAAGAGCACAATGAAGATAGTTAATAGTAGCTACATTTTCTTTTAGTCTGGCTAAGTCCTGATTATCCCATTCAGTAGAGTACTTGTCAACTCGCACTTCATTCTTCACATGTGATGGAACATATAGCCCTTCTACAATAGCCATCCAAGCGTGCATACTCTAGGACTGAATGAAATTAGTCATTCTATTCTTCCAGTAGGCATAATGCTCTCCATTGAACATAAGAGGCCTAGTGACTAACATGCCTTCAGGAAGAATGTAAGCTTAAGCCCTTCCACTGGATTCTCCCTTGTACACCATGGTCTTTGTCTCAAAGATTATGAAATCTGTGAAATGAGAACTGCCCTAATACCACTTATTGGTCCCTATGCGTACACTCACTGAGTCAGAGGGGGGGTGAATGACTAACTCAAGAACTTATAAAACTTTTTCGTGATAATTAATTCCTTTGCTGAGTGAGGTCAGCTGGCTGAGTGAAATAACTGGAAAATGCGATTAAGTAAAGAACACTGAGATTTTATACTGGTTCAGTAACCTACACTTATATTTAGTCCTGAGAGAGTGTCTCGGCTTTAATCCACTAATCTCAACTCCTTTACCCTAGGCGAAGAAGGCTTTCGCAAATTCCCTAATTAAAGTAAGTA
Source organism: Euphorbia pulcherrima (assembly GCA_947683365.1). Classification (NCBI taxonomy): domain Eukaryota; kingdom Viridiplantae; phylum Streptophyta; class Magnoliopsida; order Malpighiales; family Euphorbiaceae; genus Euphorbia; species Euphorbia pulcherrima. The sequence continues at coordinate 18,253,512 of CANTUS010000001.1, forward strand.
CCCTCTAAATTGCAATCGCTCACCCGCTGACTAGAATGCCCTCTTCTATTAGTAACTCACAAGGAGTCTAAACAAGAACTAGATTTCACTTATAGAAACGTTGATCTAGTTACAAATGATCTAATATTACAATTGATTGATCTAATCTATTCTCTCTTGTTCTAAAGCAAATTCTAGCTGAGTTGTGCTTTCTTGCTTGAACTCCTTTAAAGCTTGTGAATTGACAGAGTTTTTGCTTCTAGGAAGTTCAGGTGTAATCGCCAAGCTCTAATGCTTGCCTTCTTACTACTTTTATAGTTGGATTGAGAAAGTAGCCGTTGAACTTATCTTGGCATCTTCTGTAATTGATAGCTTAGTAATTCGCCCGTTGCTTCTTCAAATTGATCCGTTAGGAGATAGAATTGCACCGTTGTGAAATACATTTCAATTCTTTAGATTGAAATTCAATCTTTAATTTGAATTCTTTGTCATTTGATGCCAGTCTTCCGTTAGAGAGAACTTGCGCTGACTTGCCACGTGTCTTCATCCCATTCTCTCTACTATTCTAACATGTTATAGAGTGCACAATACAAGGTTGGTAGATCTACAGAATTACCCGAAGTGGCAATTGACTCGTTGCAGCTTTGCATTGGAAGACTTTGTCCTTTTCTTCATAATTTTATGTCTTGACAAGGCATTAATTCTTTTTGTCTTTGTATCATTAATGTTCCTGCAAAAAGCAACACTAAAAGCAAAGATACTTTTTACCTTAAAAGGAAAGGTCAGTAGCATTGACAAACTTAAATTAACTCAGTGAAATATATAATCGTAAAGCACTCAGCTGAGATAAAATCTAAATATCAAGTGCTAAGTGAATATTACTAAGTAAGTGACTAAGTAGATACTCAACCCTGAAACCACTCAGAGTTAAACTAAATAGCTAGGTCAGTCGAGACTCAAAATTTTACCCTTGAATTTACTAACTCCCTTACAACCATAGACTATTTATTTTAACATCATTATTAATTTAATTATCCCATTCTTAACTTAATTGTTATGATCAAAACTTAAGCACAACTGAGTCATCCACTGAGTTAGTCCAAACTCGAGCTTGGTTCAAAACATCTTAGTTCCGAATATTCAAATAATAAGGTATTTGTATGGATTGAATTCATTTTGAATACACGAAGATAATATACACATAAGTCAACATTTTAACATGTTCTTACTTGACACTATCTTTTACTAGCCTTGTGTCCTTATCCTTCATTAGCATATCAAAGCCAAATCGAAGCTTCTTAAAGAAGCTAAACTTCATCCTTATCTAGGTAGATCTTTCACTCTTACGCCTATATATGCAGTTTTTCAAAAGAACTATAAAGAAGTTGAACTTCAACCTCCTTTATCTTGTAGGTCTGAATACACACCTCGGGATGTTTTAATTATGTGTTCCAATCTCTAGATATTAAGCTTTCCTTAATGCATTCAGCACCCAACGTCATATTAGATGGGAATTGGGTATCTCAACATGAGAGATTTTAGGTGGACTTTAATCCCATCCTTATAACCGACTTGTGCACAAGATCTTTGCTTAACCCTTTGGTTAAATGATCAGCTCAATTATGCTCAGTTTCTACAAACTCAAAATCCATTATCGAATCACTCATTAGAGTTTGTTTTTTTAAGCCGAAGATATAGCACCCCCCCTAAGAGGAAATATCTATCCACTTGTGGAAGAACTATCCTACTTATAATAAATATAACTTGTATCCAAAAAACCTTTAAAAACTAAAAGAATCCATTGGAGTGCTAACTGGAGAACAATCATTGAAATTAAATTTATTCAAAATCTTCTCAATATAATGAGATTGAGAAATTGAAGTAACATTGTTCATCTGCTTGATTCTAATACCAAGAATCATTTCAGCCTCCCCCAAACCTTCATCTCAAAACTAGATGACAAAAATTTCTTGGTTTAATATAGTTAATAAAAGTACTAGCCAAAAACTTCTTACTTAAAGCATCTTATGCCATATACTTTCCTTCTAGAGAATCTCACAGTTCTTTTGCAAACTCAACATTATAGTAAATATAAAAAAGGGAATGATACATACCATTCAAGATGTGAGAGCGATAAATGTAGTCATAGTTCTCCCATTTATAGCATTTCCTAGTTTACTCTACTGTTTCATTTTCAACAACTTCTGGCATGGGGTACTCAGAAAATAGACAACCTTAAGTGTAGCCAACAGAACTGCATCTTCTTCTATTGGGCCTTATGAATTATGAAAACTCAGGCTTCAAGAGAAAATAAGATTCAATCTTAGTTGGGGAATTCCGGTAGAATGAAGCTTTGAATGTCTATAAAAACGTCTATCAATATTTTTTGATGAAATCGGATAGAATGATTGCTGGATAATTCTGAATTTGTGACTTACACTTTCAGATTGGATCTTATTTAGCGGTTCTACCAAATTGATCAATCGGATAAAATCAGAATTAAAAATCAAGAACTTAGAATGAAATTTTGTTGTGAAGAAAAGTGAACTAGATTCTAACTAAATTGCAGAAATGATGCCATGCCAGGTTTTTATAAGCCGAAAATGAGCAGTTGCAATGCTTTATAGACAAAGGATTGCTAAAAGTCGAGTCCATTTGAGCAGTTGCGACTATTCAAAATAGATGTGTTACAAAAAGTCGTGTCCATTCAATCAGCCGCAACTCTTCAGAATAGAAGCGTTATAATATCGTGTCTATTTGAGAATGTGCTACAGTTTAAAATAGAAGCGTTGCTAAAGATTGTGTCCACTCCAATAGTCGCAACTGATCTAAACAGAAAAGTTGCAAAAAGTTATGTCTATTCCAGTAGTCGCGACTGTTCTAAGCAGAAGCATTGCAAAGTGTAGCTCCTGGACCCTTGCAAGATAAGTTTCGTGATAGAGCTCTTACAACCGTGCACTCCGCACTCTCCTGACTTGTTTGATGAAATATTACAATCTTATTAGTCAACTAGTTAATCCAGTTACATTAAAATACCAATAATCCCCCCTATTTTAGTGTAATCCATGATTAACTAATCAAAATCACAACAAATAACAGACTTATGCATAAATGAAATGTCGAGATGATTGAATTTCATCTTAGTATATTAACACATTCAGAATATTCTAATAATAAGGTGTTGCTATAGATTGAACCTTAGATTATTCATTTTGAATACACGAAGATAATATACACATAAGTCAACATTCTAAGATGTTCTTACTTGACACTATCTTTTACTAGCCTTGTGTCCTTATCCTTCATAAGCATATCAAAGCCAAATCCAAGCTTCTTGAAGCGGCTAAACTTCATACTTATCTAGGTAGCTCTTTTACTCTTGCACCTGCATATGCAGTTTTTCAAAAGAACTATTAAGAAGTTAAAATTCAACCTCCTTTATCTTGCAGGTCTGAACACACACCTTGGGATGTTTTAATCATGTGTTCCAATGTCTAGATGTTAAGCTTCCTTCATTGAATTCAACACCTAATGTCATATTAGGTGGGAATTGGGTATCTCAACATGAGAGATTTTAGGTGGACTTTAATCCCATCCTTATAGCCGACTTGTTCACAAGATCTCTGCTTAACCCTTTGGTTAAATGATCGGCTAAATTATGCTCAGTGTTTACAAAATCAAATTCCATTATCGAATAACTCATAATTGTTTGTTTCTTTGACGCCCAAGATATAGCACCTCCCCCAAGAAGAAATATCCATCCACTTGTGGAAGAACTATCCTACTCATAAGAAATATAACTTGCATCCGAATAACCTTCAAAAACTGAAAGAATCCATTAGAGTGCTAACTAAAGAACAATCATTGAAATTAAATTTATTCAAAATCTTCTCAATCTAATGAGATTGAGAAATTGAAATAACATTGTTCATCCGCTTGATTCTTATACCAAGAATCATTTCCGCCTCCCCCAAATCCTTCATCTCAAAACTAGATGACAAAAATTTCTTGGTTTAACCAACTTGATTTTTGGTTAGTACCAAAAATCAACATGTCATCCACATATAAACAAATCATTATATTATTCCATGACCGGTCTAGAATCAACCATTTTATAGTTGATAAAATTATTAGCCAGAAACTTCTTACTCGAAGCATCTTCTGCCATGTACTTTGATTCTAAAGAATTCCACAGTTCTTTTGCAAACACAACATTATAGTAAATATCAAAAAGGGAATCATACATACAATTCAAGATGTGACCGCGACAGATGTAGTCATCATTCTCTCATTTGTAGTGTTTCCTAGTTTGCTCTACTGTTTCACTTTCAACAATTTTTGGGATGGGGTACTCAGGATATAGACAACCTTTAGTGTAGTCAACAGAAAATGCATCTTCTTCTGTTGGGTCTTATGAATCGTGAAAACTCAAGCTTCAAGCGATAATAGTATTCAATCTTAGTTGGGGAATTCCGGTAGAATGAAGCTTTGGATGTCTGTAAAAATGTCTCATACTTTTGTTGGAGAAATATGATAGAATGATGCCTGGATATAGTGGTGTGCAGAACCGAACTGGAATTGAAACCCAAATCGAATGAAAATAACCGGACTAAACTGAACCAAATTTATTTCGGTTAGGTTTTAGTTTTTAAAATTCTTAAAATTCGGATTTCGATTTGGTTTCGGTTTTCGCCACAAAAACTGAAATAAAACCAAACCAGACCGAATAAATTAATAAATATTATATTTTAATATGTATTCATATTATGTCTAATAACCTAATCAATATTGATGATATACAACACGCTAATTAGTAAACAATAATAGCAAATATGAGATTTTGACTTAAGCAATCCTAATTTGAAAAGAATTGTTTTACTTTATAACTTTAGGAATATGGCTCATTCAATAATTCATTATTAAATTCATTATATGCATGTCATACTACTTGAATTACTATTTTTTATGTATCAATATTTATATTTATTATTGTAAATATAAATTTCAAAGCTAAATACTATCAAATTTAACATATATCAAGATGAAATTACTTTAAGTCTCTCTCATATAACTCTAAAATGAAAAAATAAATTACAAATTATTTTATAATTTATAGACTTTGAGCAATTCGGTTATAAGCGAACCGAATTGAATCCGAACTAAATTATATTCGGTTTGGTTTACACCAAACCAAACTATATTCGGTTCGGTTTTGGTCCTAAAAATTTATATTAATTCGGTTTCGGTTCAGGTCGGTTCGGTTTGGATTTTGGACCGAACCGACGTTTGCTCACCCCTACCTTTCTTAAGTCTTGACTTGCACTTTCAGATTGAATCTTATTTGGTGGTTCTACCAAACAGATTAGTCTGATAAAATCAAAATTAAAAATCAAGAACTTAGAATGAAATTTCGTTGTGAAGAAAAGTGAACCAGATTGCAGAAAACGTTGCCAATGCCGGGTTTTTGTAAGCTTGAAACAAGTAGTTACAACGCTTCAAAGACAAAACGTTGCTAAAAGTTGTGTCCGTTGGAGCATTTGCAACTTTTCAAAACAGAAGCGTTGCGAAAAGCCTTGTCCATTCGAGCAGCCGCAACTGTTCAGAACAGAAGAATCGTGAAAAATCGTGTCTATTCGAGCATCCGCAACAATTCATAATAGAAGCGTTGCTAAAGATTGTATCCTCTCCGGCAGTCGCAACTATTCTAAACATAAGCGTTGCTAAAAGTTGTGTCCACTCCAGCAATCGCGACTGTTCTAAACAGAAGCGTTGCAAAAGGCAACTCCCACACCCTCGCAAGCTAAGTATCGTGATAGAGCTCGAACAAGCATGCACTCTGCACTCTCCTAACTTGTTCGATGAAATATTACGATCACATTGGTTAATTAGTTGATCCAATTACACTAAAATACGAACAGCATTCCTGATATACCATTTGTGAGTTTCCAATTCATGTTTAATTCCATGTTTACAACATTCGATGTTAAAGCACAATCTACATACAAGGTAAATGTTTGTCAGTGGATTGCGCTCTAATTTTTTTATTATTTTATTTTTCGCTTATATCTTGTGTTTCCAGCAATATGCGAAATTTGTTGGTTAGAAGTAACGGAAGGAGCTTCAATGGATTTGCTGCTATGCTCTCTGATTCCGAGGAAAGCAGCTGCATAGGAAGTTGCACAACATTATATATACCTTTTCTGCTACGATTCATTCATTCTGATATATTGAATGAAATTCTGCAGGCTCAAAGGAAGTAATCTTGGTCTTCCCAAGCTTAACTTACCAGTTACAAACTACCAAATCCTGGAGCTTTTTGGGTTCTAAGGAAGATAATACTCATCAAAATCGTAGCGCCGAGAGTAATATTGTCATTGGTGTTTTAGATAGTGGAATCTGGCCTGAATTAGAAAGTTTCACTGATGAAGGCTTCGGTCCTCCTCCTAAGAAGTGGAAAGGAAGCTGTAAAGGCTGTCGAAATTTCACCTGCAATAAGTACTAATATTCTTTCTTGATCTGATTAGTTTCTACATGTTCCACAAATTTGACCCTGGTTTATATTCGATTTTGCAGCAAGATAATTGGAGCTCGAAATTATATTGCATTCAATCCCGAAACTAATTCAGCAAGAGACGATGATGGTCATGGAACACATACAGCATCAACAGCAGCTGGGAATATAGTGAAAGATGCACATTTTTTTGGAATAGCAAAGGGTGTTGCAAGAGGAGGAGTGCCTTCTGCTAGGATTGCCGCCTATAGAATTTGTCAACCATCTGGGTGTGGTGGAGCCGAGATCCTGGCTGCTTTTGATGATGCCATTGCTGATGTAGTTGACATTATAACCATTTCCGTTGGACTCCGTTTTTCTGTTGAAATTTCCAGTGATGTGATTGCAATTGGAGCTTTTCAGGCCTTAGAGAAAGGATACTGACTTCTCAATCGGCAGGAAATGCCGGTCCTTATTTTGGATCGGAGTCCAGTGTTGCCCGTGGCTACTTTCTGTGGCAGCAGGCAGCACAGATCACCGAATCATTGAAAAAGTTATTCTAGGAAACGGAAAAGAACTGATAGTGTGTATCAATATCGTATTATATTGAATTTCGGTTTTTTTTTCTGATGAATAATTTAATGGAACAGGGAAGTTCAGTCAACTCCTTTGATCTAAAAGGTAAAAGTTTTCCTTTAATACATGGAACCAAAGCAGGAACAGCAGAATGCTCAGAGTATTTTTCTAGGTAATTCCACTGTAAAATAAAAGCTAAATTTTGAGTTTATAGACAAGAAAAAAGCGTTTATGTCTTCAAATTTGTGGCACTTCAGTCTTTGCAGTGCCGACTGTCTAAACAGCAGTCTAGTGAAGGGAAAGATTGTGGCTTGTGATAGCGGTGGAGTAGAGGATGAGGTGAAGAGAGCTGGTGCAATTGGAGCTATATTAAACAGCAGCTTACGAGATGACACTTCCTTTGTTTTTTCATTACCTGCAGTTGTTCCAAGTGGTGAAAAATACAGTGCTTTGCCCAACTACTTGAACTCCTCAAGGTATGATCTTAGCAAAGAAGCCAGCTTACGAGATTTATTTGCTTCAAATTTTTTAAATTTTCATGACATAATATAACTGCAGACGCCCTGCAGCAAAAATATTAAAAAGTGAAGAGATTACAGAATCCAATGCGCCTATAGTTGCTTCCTTCTCCTCGCGAGGGCCTAATCTAATAGTTGGTGATCTTTTGAAGGTAAATAAACCAATATCAATATGTACTTTAAAAGTATAACTCAGTCAAGTATCCAAAACACATTTAGAAACAATGCAGCCTGATATAGTGGCGCCTGGTATTGATATATTGGCCGCATATCCTCCTAATGTTCCCCCATCATCTAGCCCTCTAGACAAGCGAAGAGTTGACTATAAAATTTTTTCAGGAACTTCAATGGCTTGTCCCCATGCTGCTGCTATAGCTGCTTATATTAAAACATTTCATCCGGATTGGTCTCCTTCAGCCATTAAATCCGCCATTTTGACTACTGGTAATTACTAATATAACCAACCTTTGTGTCTTTCTGAATAATGATCTCGGTATACATGTTTCTTGAATTCAAATTTTCCTGCAGCTATTCCTTTTAAATGCTACAGCAAATTCTGGCGGGGAATTCGCTTATGGTTTTGGAGGAATAAACCCGTTAAGCGCTATACATCCGGGACTTGTTTATGATGCACAAAAAGCAGACTATATAACATTTCTCTGTGCGGTGGGCTACAACGAGAGTAGTATCAGAGCCATTTCAGGAGATAATAGTACTTGTACTCAAGGCATTAAGAAGGCATAACCAAGGGATTTCAACTACCCTTCTCTGACTGCCCAAATTTCGGCTAATAAGTCTTTTAATATAAGCTTTCAAAGAACCGTCACCAATGTTGGAACTCCTAACTCGACATATAAAGCAGAGGTTTCCACGAGTTCTAAACTTAAGATCCAAGTGGTGCCAATTGTGCTGTCATTTAAATCCATTAGTGAGAAGAAGTCTTTCACTGTGACAGTTACGGGAGGAGGTTTGACGAATAATCAGACCGTGACTTCACTTTCTGCGTCGCTTGTTTGGTCTGATGGGAGCCATATTGTGAGGAGTCCAATTCTTGTTTACACATATAAATCTCAGGAATAGTGTATTGTATTTTTCTTTTGTAATATGTATCCTTCTATTGTCCAAATAACGTACTTGCAATTAATTTGATCAAAAGTTCTTTTTTTTGTTTTTCGTTTATCATGTTGATGTTTCATATCCTGATCCATTACCTTCTAAGACCTAAACTTATCAAACATTTCTAGCTGTCGGGACCTAAATGACTTCCGTAAAGTATGGTCATACATTGTTTACATTCTCTTTGTTTCTTGTTAATGTTATAGTTGTGAAATTAGTCACATCCTTGTCTTCGTGAGGACCGAACACAATTGTTGAGGATCTTTTGAAGGTGAAACAGCTGAACATCTTCTCAAGTGCAGAGGAGAGCTCCATATAGTTACTGTACGATTAGGAGTCATGAATAAATAAATAAATAAATACACCAGCTGCATATGAAGAACCACAAAACCAGTTAGGTAATAATTCTCTATTTCAAGAACCATGTTGTAGCATAGCAAAGTCTTCAAGTAGTCACTTTTATCATCAAATTAGTATAAACAAATGAGTGAAAATGGAAAATGTATATCAGAGGCTGCTACTGTTGGTATCAGAAAGAACTATAAACTTGACACAAATTGGATGCTAAGCAGAAAATAAAGGGCATTAGAGAAGTAGACAACTTTGGACACGTTGGGTTATCCCACATTGGTAATAAATATAAATAAAGAGTAATATATAAGTGGTGTAGATTGGATCTTAACACAAGCCAATTGGTTTTGTGTTAGATGGGCTCAACCCCACTTGTGTGCTCACTCAGGCCATTGAGTCCAACATTCTTCAAGCCCACAGATCTCTACATGGTATTAGAGCGTAAGAAGGTCTGACAGCCAGTGATCCTAGGTTCGTGTTGAAAGTCCTGGTGAAGTTTGGGCTAACAGAGAAAGGCTAGACCCCAGTGTTGACCTTGAGCCTCGGAGATGATAGGCCAAGGAATGTTGGTAAGTGGCAACTAGTCCAGGCCTAGTTACACTTGAGGGGGAGTGTTGGACATGTTGGTTTATCCCTCATTAGTAATAAACATATATAAAGAGTAACATATAAGCGGTGTAAATTGGGCCTTAACACAAGCCAATTGGTTTTGTGTTCGATGGGCTCAACCGCACTTATGTGCTCGCTCAAGCTATCGAGTCCAACACTCTTTAGACTCACAGATCTCTACAACAAGATATCAACTATTCCAAGAATAGTAATTCCAAAAGAGGGGAGACTAGTCCAGAAACCAAATCAAGTGAAAACATTATGAGAAAAAGAAACAAATTTGAAACAATTAATATTTGCACTAATTTAGGATAAAATACAATGCAGCTAGATGTTGTTGCACCTGGGGTTGATATATTGGCCGCCTTTTCTCCTGCTGTGTCGCCATCGAAATACTTATACTACAACGGAAGAGTTAAATATAGCATAGTATCAAGAACTTCAATGGCTTGTCCACATGCAGCTGCTATGGCGGCTTATGTTAAAGCATTTCATTTCAACCAAATTTGTCTCCTGCTGCTATTATATCCGCTATTATGACTACATGTATATTGATATATTCATTCATCCTCGTTCATAATGTGAAGATCAGATACATATGTTGCCCCTCAATTTGGCATTAACCAGCGTGTGCCACCCTAAACTTTCAAAAGTTACAAATGAATCCCTAAACTTGCGAAAAGTGCATCAATTTGCCCATTAGTGCCATGTATCGACATCTAGTTGGAGAGAGAAAAATAAAAAAATTGACATCTTTGAAAAGTCAAACCAACCAGAAACTGACACGTGACAAGGGGGCAAACTGGGTTAGTTTTGCCAACTTTATGAGAAAAATGTAACACTTGAAAGTTGAGAGTGACACATGACGCTTAGTGCCCAGTTATCTGGTAGGTATCTGGTAAGTATATAATAGGATGCTAATAAATTCATGAAATAATGTAGAAAGCTGTAAAAACATAAATTTGGTGGATTGAACAAAATTTTAATGAAATATAAGGTTCATACTAGGTTCCTACCAGATATCTACCAACTACCTACCAGATATCGAACATTTGAAAAAAAAATTCAAAAAATTATATCACAATGGATGGCGTTTCGAAGATAAAAATGAGACGAACAAAACACTCTAAAGCGGCATGTCAAAAAATTGAATGGTTTGAAAGATAATGTCAAAATAAGATGAGAAATTAAAAAAAAAAGTGAACAGTTGTGTGAATAGTGAAGACCAAGGGTGAAACGTACTAATTTAATTTTGAAACTTATTTGGTTAGAAAAGTTAGGACTTAAATGTTGGGATGATAGAAAATTTTGGTACATTTTTATGAAAAAAACGCAGAGTTACCTTTGTTGGGAACTTGTATATTAATCAAACTAGTGTAGTACCCGTGTGATATACGGATATGTCATTTATAATCGGTATATCAATGACAAATTTATTTCTCAATATAATTTATACACAAAGAATATCAAATTCAATTTATCATACTTATCTATTACATTGTTATATTAGTTACAAACTTTATTTCTTCTTAATTATTAACTTTTTCTAATTAATACAGTTATACTGCACTCTGGCTTAGTCTTTTATAAATAAACTTATAAAAGTAGAGCATGGAGCATATGATAACAAATTTGTGTTCCCAATTTTAGCCAAAATTTAGCCATTAATTTTTCTTCTCTTTTTTCCTTTAATCACGTGACCACATTCTAAACTCCTCCTAATCCATGATTCTTCATCATCTTATCTTTTTTTTTCAAATATCATCTTAGTCACCAATGGATCACACTTCAATTTATGAATCACCAAAGGATTCACAAAATTCATTTATTTCTTTTCGACAAATTCATCCATCAGCAATGGTTTTTTCCAATTTGGAGAAAATAATATAAAAAATACAAATTTTATCCAACAAATTGAAAAGGTAAAAATAAGCTGAAATGACACATGTTTAAAATAAAACAATCTAACAATACAAAACAAATAATAGTAAATAGATATAAAATTAAAATTTTTTTCTTAAATAGGATTATACTTTATACTTTTCTACAGTTATCTTGTGATTCTCTGTCAAATATTTGATGAGTAAAAAAGAGTCACATTAATTATTAAATAGGATTATAATCAATAGAATATAATTAAATAAAATCATGAACAACAAATAAAATTTTAAAAATATATATTTAGAAGATATATTAGTTAATATATATACTTAATTTATAATTATGAAATTCAAATTCACTTGATCAAATAATTAAAAATATTCCATGAGAATGAGTAAGTACTATTATAAAATTATATTTTTTAAAAATAGAATTACACTCAACAGAATTAAAAAAAACTTAAGAACAACAAATTAAATTTTAAAAAATAAATTTAGGAGATATAATAGTTGATAATTAGCCATAATTAGGCTCAAATATTTTTATCGGGTAAAAAGGTCTTTTAAAAGGTACAAAGATTAAAAAAAAGGCTTTTAGGGCTTAAAGAGATACATATCAACTATTCTGCTCCTTCTTAATTCTCATCTGTTTTGCTTGATTGCTCGAAAGCTGTGCGTTATCTTCATCATTCAATATCGAAGGTGTCAGAGTTTTATTTCTTATCTCTACATGTGTGATACGAGAGTTGACTTTATTCTCTGATATCGAATCATGCCAAACATAATTCAAATCATATTAGATAATAAATCATTTGTACTTATAATATATATGTTAGAAGTACCTTAAAATTTTCATTTGCATTTGAAAATTGATCAACATCGAAATCTGGATCCTACTGTAAAAAAATTTTGAAGTTAAAATATATATGAACTAAAATACAAATAATACAACGTACTAATTTGAAGTTACATATAAAAAAGTTCAACTTACAGTCAATGAATTATGAGGGAGCGAAAGCTTATATTTATTCAGAAGTTATTCATCCTCTGTAAGTGTAACCACATAATACACTTCATTATGTGCAATAATGTTATTGCTCTTAACTCAAAGTTTAAACATAATTTCCCTTCCTATAATGTTCTCCAATTTCATTGGTATAAGTGTTTCACCAAGTGCAACAGACATCTAAAATAATTTTAAAAGACAAAAAATAAAAATAGATATTTAAAACATTATTAATGGAGAAAAAACTAAAATAAAGTGAAGGAAATGGTACATACGAAACGCGAATTGGAAGACCCTTTTGATAATGGAATGAAATAGTTGTTTGAGGATAAATTAAGATGCTATTAGGCTCTGTTCTTTTTAACTTCTAAAAGCTGAACCGAACTGAACTGAAGTTGGCTGAACTAAACTGAAATGAACTGCAGTGAGCTGAACTGAACTGAACTGAACTTATTTAGTGTAAATTTATAACTATGCATAGCTGAACTAAACTGAACTGAACAACAGTAAGCTGAACTGAATTGAACTGAACTGAACTGAACTTATTTAAGCTTAAATTTATAACTATGCATAGCTGAACTAAACTAAATTGAACTGTACTGAACTGAACTACACTGCACTGAACTAAGCTAAACTACATTGAATTGAAAGGTTTTAATAATAACCAATTTTAAATACCGTTATTGTAGAAATAAATTAAAGTAAACGTACAACCAATTAAAGCAATATTTATACATTAAAATAATTTATAATTGTTGATAAGAATTATGTTGCAAAACTGGTATAGTAATTAATAATTATTTGACCTTTGAAATAATATTCAAACAGGCATATATGAGGAAAAGTTATCAAAATATCTAACATTTCACTTTTAATATAAATACTAACTAATTAAAATACTAATATAAATTTGAATAATATGGTAATATAAAATAAAATAAAGTTAATTGCTAATTTGTTGTTTTTTGTTTTATTTAATTTTATTGATTATAATCCTATTTAATAAAATCCGTATTTTAAAATTTAATTAGCAATTAATTAAATACATAAATTTTTTTTACTGATATAATTGGTGAAATTGTCAGTCGTTGATTTTCTGACAAATTATAATCCTATTTAAGATTTAGTTTTACTTTTTATCATCAAATATTATTATTATTATTATTATTATTATTGTTATGATTGTTGTTGCTATTTTTATTTTTATTTTTATTTTATGATTATAATCTTATTTAAGAATTAACGTTACTCTTTTCTCTTCATCAAATATTTTATTCTTATTATTATTATTATTACTAGTGTAGTACCATTGCGATGCTCGGAATGGTCATTTGTAATCAGTATATCAATAATAAATTTCTTTTGTATTATATAATAATAATAATAATAATAATAATAATAATAATAATAATAATAAAAGAGAATAGAAAACATTAAAGCTAAGAAATATATTATATTGTGTATCAAATTAAATTGTGGAAAAAAAGCCACATTAATTCTTAAATATGGTTATAATCACTGAAAAAGAATTAAATAAATCCAAGAATAACAAATTAAATTTTAAAAAATTGATTTAGGAGATATATTAGTTCATAGATATACTTAATGGATAAATATGAAATTCGAATTCACTTGATCAAATAATTAAAAATGTTGCATTATTATCCATAAGTAAAATTCAAATTTTTTTTCTTAAATAGGATTATTATTCATACTTTTCTGCAGTTATCTTATGATTCATCGTCAAATATTTGATGAGGAAAAAAGAGTCACATTAATTCTTAAATAGGATTATAATCAACAAATTTTAATTAGTTAGTATTTACAGTAAAGTGAAATGTTAACTATTTTGATGAGTTTTCCTTATATATGTCTGTTTGTATATTATTTTAAAGATCGAATAATCATTAATTACTATGACGGTTTTGCAATATAATTCTTATGAACAATTAAGAATTATTTTACTGTGTATATTTCTATAATTGATTGTACGTTTACTTTGATTTGTTTCTATAATAATGAGATTTAAAATTGGTTAATATTCATCATAATCATAACAATACCAAAATATAATTATATTGGTTATAGTCGTATTTAAGAAAAAATTCCATATTTTTTATCTTCAATATGCAATTAATTAAATACGTTCCTTTTTTGACAGATATAATATATAATTTATTCTTAAACAGGTTTATAATTTAGAATTAATGTGACTCTATAAGAATTATTATGATTCTTTTTTACTCATCAAATATTTTATTATTATTATTATTATTATTGTTGTTGTTGTTGTTGTTATTTTTGTTGTTACTATTATTTTGATTTTATTTTAATTTTATAATCAAAAGAATTATATTTTGGTATTGTTATGAATAGTATGAATATTAACCAATTTTAAATTCTCATCAAATATTTTAATATTACTATTGTTGTTATCATTATTATTTTGATTTTACATTTTGCTATTGTTATAACTAGTATGAATATTAACCAATTTTAAATACTCAACAAATATTTTATTATTACTATTCTTGTTGCTATTACTTTAATTTTATTTCAATTTTATATTTTAGTATTATTATGATTAGTATGAATATTAACCAATTTTAAATACCATTATTATAGTAATATAAATTGGAATAATATGAAAATAAAATAAAAAAAATTAATAACAAAATTGAAATATTTTTTTGAAAGGTATAGGGGTAAATAAGTCATTTAGGACATATTTACTTTTATATATTATTATTGTTGTTATTATTATTATTATTATATTTTTATATTTTTATGATTATAACCATATTTAAGAATTAATGTGACTCTTTTTTCTCATCAAATATATTTCAATTTTGCATTTTGGTATTGTTATGATTATTATGAATATAAATAAAATATTTTTTTACTATTGTTATTTATTTATTTGTTATTAATACTGTTTGTAGTTAGTTTTTATCATTCATTATTCATGGTAAGTAACACTAATATATATATATATATATATATATATATATAGTATTTTAGGACTTCTTCGCTTTTATATATATAGATTAGGTAAATAGAAAGATAGAAACTAAAATTAAATGTTAATAAAAGAAAAAAATATAAATGTTAGGTTAGTTAATAATTGACATAATATTATATCATTATAGTCATATTGTCACAAGTATTGGGTATATTATATGCCCAATTTAAATTTCTATTCAGGTGCTTATATAATTATATTAATGACTATAAATTTACCATTAAATTTTTTTTAATGATATAATATTCACTTCAGGGAATATAATACATTTACTTCATTGAATATATTTGATCTAACAAAACATGTTCATTGCTTTTTTAATAAAAGCTTTATTCATTATATTTTTACTATTCACGAAATTCAATATTCAGGTGAATACTAACCATATACATAAATAGTAATCATATACGTATGTATGAACAGTATCAATATAAAATAGTAACTAAATACTCAAATGATAAATGATGCCAAAATAAATTCTGGAAATAAATAGTGGATTACTATTTTACTATTTATCGAAATTCCTAATTTACGCTAGTAATATGAATGGACTGCACCACGGAATTCGTCGTAATTTTCTCATCATCGTGAGATATTTATTTCTAAAAATTATATCCATGTGTAAATCATTAACTATTCATCTTAGTGCTAGGAGTATGTACTGCTACAAGAGCACATATAAGTTTATATCATATATTTATATCCGTAAAAATCACTATTCAAGAGCAAGTACCACTACAGGAGCACATATAAGTTTACATCATATATTTATTTCCTCATAAAATGAACCTTTTGGTGGATATATTAGTTTCAAAGCATCTTTACTAGATTGTGGGTTCTAGGATTATGTGGCATATAGAATAGAAGATCACATTGATGTTGTGGTAAAATATCCAAGACATTTTAAAAAGTAGCAATAGTAGATTGTCTATTTAATCTTTTATTGTAATCTTTTAAAATAAAATAATAACAAAAAAATTAAATAATTTGCTAAATAGTCTATGTCATCAATAAAATAATATAAAATTAATTATGCAAGCTTCTATTTGATTGTTTACATGTAGAAGATCAAATAGACATTGTACAACATTTATTGTGTCATGTCAAATTGGAAAGAGTAAATAGAAGATCTAGTGTAGAGTCATTTTTTAGTTGGCTGTCTATTTTTGCTTATGTGTCCAAACAATTAATAGAATACACTATCTACTAAAGATGCTCTCATATGCTCGTAATTTTTCGAAGATCTTCAAGATCTTTTGTGGTAAAATAAATATGGTATCATTATTCAAAGATCTTCTAGGATCTTAATATAAATATATACTTTTCAATATCCATTGAATAAAATATAAAGATTAAATTTTCGGTAACATCAGTAGCTAATTATTATAAAATTTAACATATATAATAATAAGAAAAAGAATACAAAAATAGTCTTACCATTTCTGCCTTACATGAAACTAACTTTGAGAAATTTTTTCAAGGATCCAACGGTGAAAAATAAAGAAACGGATGTTAGTAACCTTTTGGCCAAATTTCACGACGATCCAACGGTTAAAACTTTGGTAATGATAAAAAAAAGTCTGGATAGGCAGATTCATCGAAAAACTAAAAAAAAACATAAACCTATTACTATTCGAAACAGAGAGAGCTCGTGCTGATAACGTGTTAGAAATATAATATAACCAAAGAAGAGAAATATAGAAATGTGATATTTGTATTAATCTTAGTGTATCACACAAAGGTGAAAACCATCACTATTTATAGGGAGAATAGTGAAGGCTAATAAATAATATACATGAATGAAGATTAATGAAAGCATAAATGGACATCAAATAACTTAAAACCATTACTTTTTCAACATATATAAATTTAATTTGTAAAATTGTATATCAATATATCAATCTGAGCATAGCAAAAGGTGTTAAGGGCAGATTTGATTAAAGAGAAACAAATGACTTTTACACAAATGCAAGTAATATTGTCCGGTACCTTGAAAGGTATATTTGTATACCCAAGGTACCATTTCCCCCTTCCTTTTATTATTGTTTTTGTACTAAAGATTAGAGCCCCAATGCCCCCCTTTGCAAATGACTCTTTCTTTTTGGCTCGAGAATCTAATGATAACATGCAATCTACGTGCTTTAGATTTCAGGCTTAATTTTCACTCTATCAAAACTTACTTTTATTGGCAAATGATTTTGTATTCCAACATAAATTCTCTATTGAATATGCATACTTACCCTTATCTATTTTTTATAAATAAAAACTACATACTCTCCATTTTTTAATTTGTTATATCCTTATATTCAAAATGTACGGTTTATTAATAAACAAATTATATTGTTTTTTATTCATTTTGAAAAGCAAAATTTTTAATACACTCCTTATTTTTTTTATTACTGTACTACTATTATAGTACCCATGCGATGCATGGATATGTCATTTGTAATAAATGTATTAATGTTAAGTTTATTTTGTAATATATATATATATATATATATATATATATATATATATATATATATATATATATATATATATATATATATATATATATATATATATATATATAAGAGAAAAGGGCAAGAGTTATCTTTTTCATTTTTCTTCAAAGAATAATGAGCAGTATTAAAGAGAGGTGGATATAGATAAGAGCAAGAATAAGAAATTCTTCTTGAGTTATACATAAGAAACTTAATTAAATTTGAAATTTTTTTCTTAAATAGGTTTATAATCAATTGAATAGAATTAAATAAAATCAGTAACAACATTTTAAATTTGGAGAAAACAGATTTAGGAGATACATTAGTCGATAGATAGACTTAAATAATAATTTTGAAATTTGAATTCACTTGATCAAATAAAAAAATTACATTATCTTCCATAAGAAGGAGTTACCATTATAAAATTATCCATAAAGAGTATGTACTATTATAGAATTCAAATCTTTTCTTAAATAAGATTATAATTTATACTTTTTTACCAATATTTGATGAGGAAAAAGGAGTCATATTGATTCTTATATGAGGAGCAAGTACTATTACGATATTCAAATATTTTCTTAAATATTATTATAACCAATAAAATTAAATAAAATCAAGAACAACAAATTAAATTATAAATAAATAGATTTAGGAGATATATTAGCTGACCAAATAATTTAAAATATTACATTATAGGAGCAAGTACTATTATAATAAAAATATTCCCATTATTATCCATGAAGGAGGACTAAGTAATAAAAACCTGTTTATTTTAAATATTCCATTATTATCCATAAGAAGGAGTAAGTACTATTATAAAATTCAAATTTTTTCAATAATAGAATTATAATTTTAAATTTTTTACAGTTATCTTGTAATTCCATGTCAAATATTTGATGAAACTAAAAGAGTCGCATTAATTCCTAAATCTATTTCTTAAAATTTAATTTGTTGCGATTTTATTAAATATTTATCATGATAATAATGAAATATTTCTATTATTTCACTTTATCAAATAATTCTAAATATTATATTATTATCTATAGGGAGTAAATACTATTATAAAATTTAAATTTTTTTCTTAAATAGGCTTATAATCAATCAATTATCAATGTTTTTTCCACTTTCGAGAAAATAATATAAGAATTGCAAAATTTACCCAAAAAATTGGAAAAGGTAGAAATAGGAAGAAATAACACATGTTTAAAATGAAATAATCCAACAATACAAAATAAATAATACACAACACCAAATAATAGTTCTGCTAAGTTTGACAATATCTCAACAAATATTAATCTTAAGATATACGTATCAATTATTCTTCTCCTTTTTAATTCTCATCCATTTTGCTCGATAGCTAGAAAGTTGTGCATTATGACAGTGTCAGATTTTCATTTCTTGTCTCTACAGGTGTGACAGGAGAATTGACCTCATTTTCTGATATCGAATCCTGTGAAACAAAAATAAATAAATAAAAGATCTAATTCAAATCATAGTAGATAATGAATAATTTGTACTTATAATATAAATGTTACAAGTACCTTGAAATTTTCATTTGCATTTCGAAATTGATCAACAACGAAATAAAAGATCTAATTCAAATCACAGTAGATAATGAATAATTTGTAACTATAATATAAATATTAGAACTACCTTGAAATTTTCATTTACATTTGGAAATTGATCAACATCGAAATCTGGATCCTATTGTAAAAAAAATTAAAGTTAAAATATATATGAACTAAAATAAAAATAATAGAACGTACTAATTAGAAGTTAAATATAAAATAAAATTAAACTTACATTCAATGAATTTTAAGGAAGAGAAAGATTATATAGTTTCAGAAGTTGTTCATCCCTGTGTAAGTTTAACCACATAATACACTTCATCATGTGCAATAATATTGTTGCTTTTAACTGAAAGTTTGAACATAATTTCTCTTCCCATAGTATTCTCCAATTCCATTCGTATAGGTGTTTCACCAAGTGCATCTGTCACCTAATATAGTTTCAAAAGACAAAATCGCAATAAAAGATGTTTAAAACATTATTAATGGAGAAAAAACTAAACTTAATTGAGATTCAAAGAAGATATATATTGATATGTGAAAACTATGTACCTCAATTATTGTATACCTTAATTCATTTGCAGTTTTCCAATCAGTTGTTGCACTTCACGGTCCCAAATTAGTCAAGATTTAAACCATGTGCCATCTATAGCATGAACTCATTCCTGAATAATTTTTAACATCATCATAAAAATAACTATGAAGCATGATTTATTTATGCATGATTTGAGGAAATAAAGGAGAAAATATTTACCACGTTTTAATTGAGAGTATTTAATTAATTAGAACAAATTTTCTTGCAAAAATATTATACTTATTTACATTCCACCAATTCTGCGATAGTCTTTACTTCTACTGATCCACTTGCTATCTCTTCAGATACAGAGTATGCATTTTGAGATGATATTTGAGTTATTCTTTCAGAGCCCAGTTGACTAACAGAGAGCAATCTACACTCAAACAATATGAAATTGATATTAGGGAAAATATAAAGTACAACATTTTTATGCTGGTTATATTTGAATATTTAAATTAATAACAAAAAAATAATTGTAATATTTACCTTGATTTGAATTTCAATAACTCAGGGAGGTCCGGATTAATCCACTGTTTGGATGCATGTCAAGTATTAGTCACCCCATACTTACCTACATTATTTAAACAATATTAAAATTGAAATTTATAATTTATTTGTGAAACTTTTTTAATTAAATTGAAATACTGTAAATTTAGTCAAAAGCGCTTTAAAAATTATAGCTGAGGACTCCTTTGCATGAGAACCAACAAAACTTAAAAAAATTAGTGCCTCTGCATTCTCGAGCGCGTATCAACGGCATAACAACGATAATTCGTTCATCATTAGATGAATTGAAATGAGATAATATTTGTTCTACAAATTCACCCCAGAACGTTGCTGATATTCTATTCTACCTGCATTTTGATTTCATCCTGGACTACTCTAGTCCCTCTTGCTTCTTTGTAATTCTTTCTTCCTCAGCAGCTTTAACTCTCTCAACTTCTTCTATATCCTGGACTACTCTAGTCCCTCTCTTTACCATCAACTTCTTCTTAGGCTAACCTACTTGGGGAATAGGAACTGATGTAGCTTCCTTTCCCTTAGTAGTCACCTTATCCAGGTAAGCAGCATCTACCTTCCTCTTCGTCTCCCTCTTCAAGGGCATCTCTTCCCTTAACTCTTCCTCAGCTCTCTTTTCTTCCTCTATCTCATTGGGAGCCAATTCTCTGCTTTTATCTTCTTTAGCTCCCTTAGAAGATCTTATTTTTTTAGGGATAATAGCTAGAATTGAGCTCGCTGAGCTCCCTTTCTTCTCCTTCTTGGAGTCCTTCCTGACCTCCTTCTTCACTATATTCTTCTCTAGCATATCTTCTCCTCTTTCTACTTTGAGCTTGGTGATTCTTTCTAGCTTGCTTGCCATAAAAGCATCTTAAGTCTGGTCTTCCTCATGAGCCTGGATGGGTTTCATCTCTATGATAGCCTTGGGATCCTTTACTCTTACTTCCCCTGGTTTCACCTTAATGTATTTAGTGTTGGAATGCCTCTCGTTTGCTCTGAGTCCATAGAAATAGGCATTGCTGAGTACCCTAGACTCAATAACCTTCATCTAAATGTTACTCTTGGCAGCCCAACCTTCCATATCAATCTCATACGCCCTGTAGATTTCCATTACCAACTACCCATATGCCATGTGCTTGGTGACTTTAAGAAATCTATGCAGAATGGCCAGGGGCCAATTTATACTCATGCAGTAGGTCAGCGCATAGATGAATACCCTTTCAAACTTGGAACAGCTCCCTGTAGATCCGGTCTTTGGCAACAGAACTTTAGTGACAAGTTCATGCGCTTGCTTCCCTTCTTTGGTGAATATAGAGGCAATGAGTTCTCCTACTTTGTAATCCTCTAGAACCTCATAATCTATGGGAATATCAACATGATCTTTATGATTGATGACTCTTAGTCTGAGTCCCCTCTCTCACATTCCCAACAGACCTGGAATAAGCTTTCGGGTAACATATACTTTTCTCCCCATCATAGTGGTCACGAATAGATCTTTTTGACCTTCCACCATGCAGATTCCATGATAGAATATCTCAACCATTTCTTCATAGCAACCACTAGGTAATTTAAAGAAACCTCTTAAATGGTGTTGGCATGTCCATTTGCCAAACTTTTCATCTCTAGAAAAGCTTAACATATATACAGTAGTTAGCTTCTCCACTTCTGTTTTCTCCATGAAACACCACTTCATCAGAATATACTTGGTTCCGGCTAGAATTCTGAGTTCTTCAATCATATACATACTTATTACTAACTGATCGATATGATCTCTTATGGTTACCCAATAAGTCTCTTTCTTGTTCCTAAAAAAATCAGTTTTCCTTGCTCAAGTGCTCGTCATCGATTTTGCTTTGAGAAGAATAGAGGTTTTAAGGATTTAGAGAGCAAATTGTAGAGAAAGGAATTTTGGTAAAGTAACCTTTCCTCTTTCTATATTGCTCTTTAAATAGCCAAAAACTCTTCGCTTGAACCTGTAAAGCTACGTGTACGACTCACGATCCAAGGTCTTAAGATTCAACAGTTAGATTGCATAACGTATACCGTAGGATAAATGAGCGCCAAAAAAAATA
The DNA here is from genome assembly GCA_947683365.1 of Euphorbia pulcherrima. Classification (NCBI taxonomy): domain Eukaryota; kingdom Viridiplantae; phylum Streptophyta; class Magnoliopsida; order Malpighiales; family Euphorbiaceae; genus Euphorbia; species Euphorbia pulcherrima. Next base: position 18,276,257 of record CANTUS010000001.1, read on the forward strand.
GGATAACTACTCTGAATATTGATAGTTTCATAGCTTGCTATCATTTCTCTCAAGTTTAAATTTGAAATATAACCGCTGACAATTAATGATGTGTCCAAAATTCAAGCGGTAAAAGAAATAGTTAACCTAATTCACTGAAGCTCAGAGTGTGACCTAATTTGGTCAGCTCCAGAATAGGTTAGAGTGAGATGTATTTCTTCGAACTGGATTGGACGTTCTGATCAGCTGTCTTAGTATGTTGAATTGATCCTTTCCAATAGGCTTTGTGAATATGTCAGCCCACTATTCTTCAATAGGAATGTAGGTGAGCTTGACTTCTCCTTTTAGCACAAGATCCCTTATGAAGTGATGTCTAATATTGACATGCTTCATCCTGCCATGTTGAACTGGATTCTTGGATAGGTCAATTGCACTCTTATTGTCACACATGACTTCAAGGCACTTATACTTTATACCATAATCCTCCATTTGTCGCTTGATCCATAGCAGTTGTGCTACATAATTTCCTGCAGCCGTGTACTCAACCTTAGCTGTACTCAGAGCTATAGAAGTCTGCTTCTTGCTATACCATGTAACTAGACAATCACCAAGGAAATGACAACCTCCTATGGTGATTTTTGTTGGAAAACAATGATTCAGAATCTTAATTAAAGTAAAATATCCGGATCAGGTTTGAAAGAAATAAAAACTTAAACAAAGTATCTCCTAAATCCAAATGGAAGCATCGGGTCAAGATCCAACTACAAAGACATTCATTGATGACTACATATACCTATGCATACACTAGAATCAATAGGATAAAGTTTGGAAAGGAAACAAAATTTAAACCTTCAAGATCGGCATCCGGAAGAACTGATTGCATAAGCATCCGGAAGAAGACAGATCCAGATATATATTAAGTTTGAAGCCATCAGGAAGACTTAATATTTCAGACAAAGGGAATGATTCAAAATTCCATTCCCTCCACCTTTTGGTCTGCAAAGTCAAAGATCCTTTTGCCATGAACAAGATAAAAGTAATAGGTTGCACTTTTTAGAAAAAGGACAAAGGACTGAAATCTGAAAGAGAAAAGGTAACAACCTTTTTCACCTAGACTAATAAGGAGGCGTGTGGAGCTCACACTAAAAAGTTTCTGATATAAAAATTGGTGTGACACTAAAATACAAAGAAAATGATGACTGAAATCTTTTTAGACTCAATCCCAAGGATTCATATAGGTTAAATTACTGTCTAATGGATTGATCAATGGCTCTAAAGCGCCACATCTTACTTGATCAACGGTGAAGATTAATTACAGCTTACCAAACTACAATGACTACATTTATAATGGACGCCTATAAAAGGGAGGCTTTACAAGTTGAGAAGGTGCTGGTCAATTTTATAAGAGCATATAACAAGAGAAATTGCAAGAAAGCAATCAGATTCACAAATCCCTCCAAAAACCAAATCATTGAAAATTAGTTTATAAGGATTCCTAAGTAAGCTATAAACTTAAGGAAGTCCAAAACTAAAATCTTTAATAGAAACCAAAGTGTAAAATATCTCTTACTTGAGTGAGTAGTAAGATTGGGATATAGCTTGAAGTAGGTGCTTTGAGTAGGATCTCCCTATAGGGCTCAGCTTAGATTCGGAGTAGAAGTCTAAGTGGTATATCCTGCTAAAGACAAAAGCACTCAGCTAGGAGTTGGTGCTTGTAGTGGTATATCCTACATCCGAAAGGGGGTACCATCCAGAGACAAACTATAAGGCTTGATTTCTACCAGTTGGATAGAAATCACACTAGTGGAAAAGATCAAAGGAAGGAATCTTTGGGGACTGGACGTAGGCGGGGCCAAACTAGTATAAATGATCATGTTTAATTTTCTTTAACTCTTCATTTATTTTTGCATCATATTTCATATCTACTTCATCCAGATCCATAACATCTGGAAGCCATCAAACACGCTACACAAGACTTTTTAAAGTCTATTAATTCGGTAAAAAGGGTCATTCCCTCACAGGGACCAACAAGTGATATCAGAGCAAGTGCTCAAACTAGAGATCTAACCATCTCAAGCTAAAGATCCATATATTTTGATCTAAGAATCAAAATGAGTTTCCAAAACTCACAGCTCCTTCCGGAGGGTTTGTTTATTACCCGTCCTCCACTTTTCACAGGTGAACACTGTGAGTTTTGGAAAAACTAGATGAAGAATTTCATTTAGGCTCAAAGCATGATGGCATGGATGACCATTAAAGATGGTCCATGTGAGCCTATGCATGAGGTAGGTGGTTTAACCACCCGCTAGCCCTCAAGCTTTTGGGATGAGAATGATCATAAAAGGTTGTATGAAAATGCAAATGCTATTAACATGCTTCATTGTGCTCTTAGTTCATTTGAATTTAATAGAATATCCGAATGTGAGACTGCACAGGAACTTTGGCAGAAACTGGAAGTGACCTACGAGGGAAGAAACAAAGTCAAAGAAGCCAAAATATATATACTTTAGAAAAAGCTTGAAACTTTCTAGATGGAACCTAAGGAGTCCATCAACAGCATGAACACTAGATATATAAATCTAGTGAATGAAATGAAGAGGCTAGGAAAGGAGATATTGGAAGTAGATATGGTCAAGAAGGTACTCCGGAGTCTCACCAAGGAATGGGATAACAAGAAGACTGCCATTAAGGAAGCTCATGACTTAAATTTCTATAGTTATGATGAGTTGATTGGTAATCTTTTAAGTCAAGAATTATCCTTGGAAAGATATAGCCAGTATGAGAAGAAGCCTGAAGAGAAAAAGAAAGCTATTGCACTCAAGGCAGAATCCATTGGATCAGCTTCATCCGAAGAAGAAGAGCAAGTCATTAAATCTCAAAGTACCAAGGAGCAAATAGCCCTATTAACTAGATAGCTCAATAGGTTCCTACAAAAGAAACAAAGGAGGAAGACACATCCAAAAGAGACAGGCCTAGAAAGAATCCGGAAGAAAAGAAGGATCCGAAAAAAGAAGTTGCCTACTTTGAATATGGGGAAAAAGACCACTTCAGAACAAAATGCCCTAAGCTTAAAAAAACCAAGAAGCACAAGAAGAAGGCAATGGTGGCCACCTGGAGCAACAGTGAGGAAAGTAGCAGCTCATCCTCAACAGGATAAGAAGAGACTGTCAACTATGCATTCATGACACTGACTGATCCGAAAGTAAAGCAATCCAAAAAGAACATCTAAGCAAGATACAATGCAAATCGAAGAATCAGAATCAGAAACATCAAATACTGAGGTAAAGCATTGGCTGTTGTAATCAATAGTGTGAAGAAGAACATAAAAGCTATCAAATCCTTGAGAAGACAAGTGATGGAGCTTGCTGAAGATGGTGAAACATTGGCACAAGATGTCAATTTAATAAGAACTTCCAAGCACATTGATGTGGTTGAAGAAAACTTCCTAAGAAATCAAGTGCAGATGTTGAGTGCTACCTTGATAGGGTTAGATAGGGAGCTAACCCTAATGAAGGAAGCATCCAAAAGTAGATCAAATCCTCCTCAACCAAGAAGGAACCCAAGGTAGAATACATAAAGAAATTAGTACCAAGTTGCGAAAGGAAATCCAAAGCCTTCCAATCAAAAAGTAAAGGAGGTTAGAAGGCAACCACAAGCCCAAAGATATACTGCTGCATAAAAAGGAAAAGCTAAGGCAGTATACAATCAGTAATCTGCCAAACAAAGAAGGAATTATACAGTAGAAGTTGCACCTCCAGCTAGCTTTTGGATACAAACCGGATCATCTACAAGTGTACAAGAACCTGGATAAAAAGGGAACTATGGGAAGGAGGATCTTAAAAAGATAGAAAAGAAGTAGGAGCTGAATAGACTTATCTCAAAGTGTAGGTTTTGTGGGAAAAACAATGATATTACTAAATTATATAGATTAAAAAATGGTTATTAGGATATTAATCTTTGGCCTGAGATAGTTATTAACCCAAGAGGACCCAAGTCTGATTGGGTACCCAAACCCACTTGATCTGTTTTATAGGTATGCCTTAGATCCATAGTAGATCAACACACTTAGTACATTGATAGTGGATGCTCAAGGCACATGACAGGTGATGAGAAGGCCTTCATCATATTGACCTGGAAGAAGGGAGGGAGAGTAAGCTTCGGAGATAATAAAAAAGGATAGATCATTGGACATGGAACTATTGGATCTAAATTAAAAAAAGAAGATGTCTCACTAGTTGATGGACTAAAGTTTAACTTACTAAGTGTAACCCAACTCTGTGGTAAAGGAAGAAAAGCCACATTTGATTTCAGAGGCTGCTCAATCTATGATAGTAAGTCTAATCATTTCATCCTTTATGCACCTAGAGTAAATAATGTCAACTCTGGGTGCATAAATAATGTCTACTCTGATAATATTAAAAATGAGAAAAAGAATATCTGCTTGGTGTCTAAAGAAGAAGAATCATGGCTATGACACCGGAGGTTAGGACATGTTAGCATGAACCTCCTGTCCAAACTAGCTAGAAAGGAATTGGTAGTGGGTTTGCCTAATGTTGCTTTTGATAAGGATCATCTATGCACTGCATGTCAATTAGGTAAACAGTATAAGAAAAGTTTCCCTTCCATCTCCTACATTCCTTCTAAAAGAGTACTTGAGCTCTTGCATATTGATTTCTTTGGTCCAATCAAACCATCGAGTTTAGGTAGTAGAGAATACACCATGGTAATTATGGATGATCATTCTCGCTATACCTTGGTTCTCTTGCTAGCAAGCAGAGACGAAGTCTTTGACCAATTCTCAAAAATATATATACGAATAGAAGTAGAACAGGGCATAAGCATTGCACGCATTTAAAGTGATAATAGTGGTGAGTTAAAAAATAAGCATGTTTCTAAATTTTATGACTCCAAGGGCATTAAACATAACATCTCTGCCCCTCATACTCCTCAACAAAATGGAGTTATTGAGAGAAAGAATAGGACTGTAGTTGAGATGGCTAGAATAATGCTAAGTGAGAATTATTTGCCAAAATATTTCTGGGGAGAAGCCGTAAATACAACATGCTATATTTTGAATAGAGCTCAAATTAGAAAGACTATAAAAAGACCCCCTATGAAATCTGGAAGTGAAGAAAACCCAAAATTGGGTACTTCAAAGCATTTGGATGTAGGTGCTACATCCTAAATGATAGAGAGCAATTAGAAAAATTTGATCCTAAGTCTGATGAAGTAATTTTTCTTGGCTACTCAACACATAGCAAGGCTTACAGAGTCTTTAATAAACAAACCCAAACTATGGTAGAATCTATACATGTATATTTCGATGAGACTAACTATGCCGACAAGAAAAGCTCCACTCCGAAAGATCCAGTAATGGAATTTGAAAACTTTGGAGAAAAGAAGGAAATCCAACTTCCTGATTCCTTCTGAATCAAAAAGTAAAAAGAAGAGGATGAAGGAATATCTTTTGATCTAGAAGTACAACAAGTTAATCTTAATCCACATGAGATAAACTTCAATGATGACTAAGGAAACCAAGATGAGGCAGAATTAGAGCACATCCCTGTTCAATATGAAGGCTTACAAAGGGAAATCTGCACTCATAGAAATCATCCGGTAGAACCTATTTTGGATGATGTCCAAAATCTAGTCAGAACTAGAGGACAACTCAACAAGATGATGAGCCATGCTGCTTTTATCTCTCTTATTGAGCCAAAGACATTTTAGATGCTGAAGGATATGAAAGCTGGATGATGGCAATGCAAGAAGAGCTAGATCAATTCACCAGGAATGATGTATGGGATCTAGTGGCACCTCTAAAGGGAAAGTCAATCATTGGCACCAAATGGGTATTCTAGAACAAGCTAGATAAATCCGGAGTTGTGTTAAGGAATAAAGCGGTTGCCCAAGGCTACAACTAATAGGAAGGGATTGACTTTAAAGAAACATTTGCTCCAGTAGAAAGACTAAAGGCAATCCGGATTCTATGTGCCTTTGCATCATTTATGGGATTCACATTATTCTAAATGGATGTCAAGAGTGCATTTCTCAATGGGGTTATCCAGGAAGAAGTCTATGTAAAGAAGCCACCTAGCTTTGAAGACTCAAAGCATCAGGATCATGTCTACAAGTTAAAGAAGGCCCTCTATAGATTAAAGCAAGCACCAAGAGCCTGGTATGAGAGACTCACCACATTTCTCATATCCAAGGGATATATCCGGGGGAATGCAGATACAACTCTTTTCATCAAGAAAAAGAAGAATGACATTATTCTAGTCCAAATCTATGTGGATGATATCATATTTGGAGCCACTAATGAAAAGATGTGTGAAGAATTCAACTCTCAAATGCAGAAGGAATTTGAGATGTCCATGATGGGAGAACTAAATTTCTTCCTTGGTTTACAAATCAAGCAAAGTTGGGATGGGATTTTCATTAACCAGTCAAAGTATACCAAGTAAATCTTGAAGAAGTTTGAAATGGACATGAGACAACCTATGTCCACTCCAATAGGATCATATACAGTCCTATCCAAGGATTATAAACAAGAAGATGTTGATCAGAAGCTCTATAGAGGGATGATTGGTTCACTTCTATACTTGACAGCTAGCAGGCCTAACATACACTATGCAATATATTACTATAAAAGGTATCAAGCCAATCCTAAGGACTCTCAACTCAAGGCAGTGAAGAGAATTCTTAGATACCTCCTAGAAACCACTGAAGTTGGGATATGGTATTCTAGTAATGAAGACTTCGCACTCCAAGGCTTCACTGACGCAGACTATGGCAGAGATACTCTTGAGAGAAAGAGTACATCCGGAGGTTGCCAATTCCCTATAGATTGCTTAGTATCATGGTACAGCAAAAAGCAAACTTTAGTTGCTCTATCAACCACAGAAGCAGAATATATGGCAGTTGAAAGTTGTGTAGCTCAACTTATTTGGATCAAGCAATAACTAAAAGATTATGGAGTTCAATTCGGATGTGTGGATGTTATGTGTGACAATAAAAGCTCCATTGATGTGTCAAAGAATCCAGTACTCCATCGTAGGATAAAGCATATCAACATCAGGCATCATTTCATCCAGGATCATGTAATGAAAAAGGATGTTGCTTTGGTATACATTCCAACCAATAAGCAAAGAGCAGATATCTTTACTAATCTATTAAGCAGAGATCAATTTGGCAAGCTAAGAGAGTTAATTGGAATGTCAAATCCAATATGAAGAAAATCCGAAAGACAGTCCAAGGTTAGTTTGGATCCTTAGCAAGACAAGGAATCCAGAAGAGAAGAAGAATTGAGAGAAGCTCTACTCCAGATAAAATATTGCCATGTCAGTAGATAAGATAGGACACATGGCAGTAAAGGTACTGAAAAGTAACTATTCACTTTTGAATTTTAAACGTTTATTGGGTGTTACACGCACGACAAATTCAACAGTTGGTTTTCAAAATAAACTGTTCCCATTCTTCGGTTAAACTGAATTTACCTCTCCTAAAATTTTGATCGCCATGTCATCAATCCAGCCAAATTAACGGCATCCAAATTACCAAAATACCCTCACCTTGAAAAATCTATATAAACACGTCCAATTTCTTCTTCTTCCTCATGCGAGCAACTTATTTGCTGTTACTCTGCTAAAATCAAAATCATAAACCCTAAATTCCTTCAAACTCTTCCAATAATGACTGCTATCATGACAAGCGAAGGACCCAAAATGCTACCCACCAAAATATCTTTGCAGAGTCTAATCTACAAGATAAAGATTTCACCCTCATAAACTTTAAGCCCTCCGACTCTGTAATCCCTATAGACTATTTGGGAGATAACTTCCTATTTGAAACTGACCCTTATTAAAAAATCATAGAAGATTAGCACTTGGGTGATTTCCTTAAGATCAAGTGCCCAACCTATCCGGACTTAGTAAGAGAGTTTTATGACAATCTCAAAGCCCACTCCTTCCACGGCGCTTTGAGAACTTAGGTTCAAGAAAATGTAATTACGATTACCCCATAATTTTTTGAAAAATTCCTGTACATGAAGAATGATGGAGTCCAGCTGAGAATCGATGGAGATGAGCAGAAAGTCAAGTGTGAACCAAAGATGTAGCTATATCCAAACTATTTCGGGGATAAATTCTCCACCGACTTCCAGAAGTGCCAAGGTTCCTACAGCACGCATTCGCCAAGCTAGTTCTCATCCGGAAGGGATCTCTAACCGCAATGTCATCCTTCTAACACTATGTGCTCCAGCACTGGGTGAAGAGCAGAGTTGTCAATATGCCTATGCTAATCATCCATTACCTTAGGCAACATAGGAATTCTCATGATGCACTCATCACCCAGATTCTGATCGCCAACGAAATAAACTTAGCCGGATTCAAGTCAGTAACTAGAAAGGAAATTCTAGAAAAGAATTTTAAAAAGCTAAGCTTTGGGGAATCTTAGAATGAAGAAAAGGCCAAGAAGATATGGGATGATAAGAAGAGCTGGGCTAGAAAAGCTGTGGATCCAGTGGAAGAAGCTTCGGTTCCTAAGAAAGCAAGAACCAACAAACCAAAGGCACAGAAGGAACTGGCCTTAGTTCCTGCTGGGGAAATTAATGGGGATACTCTGACCTTAACCCAATTAATATCCAAATCTTCAGCCAAAAAGCCAAGGGGAAAACTGATTAAAGCTGCTGATAAGCTAAAAAAACCTTTATGTGAGCTGGAAGCAAGGGAAACTATTGTAGTAGTTGCTGCTGCAATTAGAGAAGGGTATCATAAGGGAAAGAAATGGAACTTAAGAGCTATGCTAATAGAAAAGAATGACTTTAATAGTGAAGAAATAAGGGATGGGGAACCTGCCCTCAAAAAGCAACTCCGGAGCAGAGGGTTGACATTTACAGAGGCCTTAAAGGCAGAGAAGGCAAGAGCCAAACTCTAAATCCAGAAACCTACATCCGGTATAATCATAAGGGAACCAACTCCTAAAGCAACCACTTTTATTGAATCCAGAAAAGGGAAGGAGATTGTGCCATTGACTGAAAAGCTAATACCTGAAGATAATATCTTCCCGGAAGATCCCCAATTCGCTGAGATGATGTCAGTCGTAAAGGACAATCAAAAGATCAATCTTTTGACAAAAAAGGGACCCGAAGGCTCCTCCAGTGCAGCAAAATCTCATAGCCCACCAGTCCTTATATCATTAAAGGATTTGGGGCTTCTCAAAGAAGCAAATTACTTGGAATGGGATTTATTGAATATCTAAGCTAGATTCGGACCTCTTCCTGAAAACTTATTGTATGTGAACCCGGAAGTGGTAGAGCTGAAAGTCCTTAAAAGACTATTGGAGGGAATGGTGAGGATAATTCCACCATTTTGGGATAAGAGATGATTATTATTGCAAGTCTTTTACAGGAAATAAAAGGGATGACTGAGGACATTAGCAGTCAACCAGGGATTGTGGAGATTGAGGAAGGAAGTATAGAAGCAGCTAATTTAAACAAAATGATAACTACTGAGGTAATCCACAACTCAGTATCATTTGATATTAATGCTAATATTACTACTAATGTCGGAATAGAAGCTGAACATAGGGATAACTTAGATGCACATTCTCCAATTGCATCTAAGGATTAGGAGTCCAACCTAGAACATAAAGTTCTGGAGGAGGGATACAGTATAAGATCCGATGAGAACGCTTCTAGAGTGGACTCAAAGGGCAAGGCTAGTCCAGAGGAACGGTTGGATGAAGAGAGGGAAGAAGAAGAAGAAGAAGAAGAAGAAGAAGAAGAATCAATTGAGGCAGAAACATCCGGATCTAATGAGACCGGAAGCAGCTCTAAATTTGAAATTGCTCTTACAAGCCCAATAAGAATACCTGCTACAAATGAAAATCCAACACGAGCTAAAAAGATATCCATAGCACTCAAAATTCTATAAGAGGCTACTCATGAAGAACAAGAGGAGAGCCACATTAAACAAAGCCTCCAAAACATCTATAAACATTTGAAGGCTATAGAAAAGGTACTTGAGGAATTCCAACCTCTAGACTTGAAGAGGGAAATTGAGGGGATAACGGGGGAGTTAAGAAGATAAAGGAGAAAGTAGAGGACTTTCCCACTGCTGATCTGGTAGCAAAAGTCTCCCTTGCCAAGGTCAAACCAATCCTTGAGCAAGTAAATACAAGCACCGGTGAAGCCAATAGATCAATAGATCAGGCCAATATAGTGGCCCCAAACAACTGTGCTACCATCTTGGATAAAGTCACGTCCTCTTCCACTTATCTAACAACAGAAATCAAAGAGTACATTGACACCAAGTTTGAAAGCTTGCTAAAATTCATTCCGGAGGTTGTTACTAAAGGTGAAAAAGACATTGCTTCTCCACTTAATCTGCAAAATGAAGAGCATCAAGATACTTAAGAAATACTCACACATTGCCTTAATGAGGATCTTCCAGAACTCTTAAAGAAGCAGGTGGATGACATAAGTGATGACAGTGGACATCATTCCTCTAGAACTAATGACTTAATTAAAGCTCTCAAAGAAGCTTTCCACAAGGATCTCACTACACTCAACTCTAGTATCTACAATGTCTGAAGAGATATCTACAACGATATTTAAGCCTTAAAGTCAGGTATGGCTAATCTTTCACTCTCCTCATCTGGATCTTCCTCCTCCACCTAGGACAGCCTTGTCATTCTAGTGGTCAATGATCTAGTCAAACATATAGGCAACACTGGATTTTTTTGGTACAAGTGCATGTTGACTCTTCTCAAGTGTATGTTTCCCTTTTTTGATAAAGAAGATCAAACCCATGCACTTTGAATGATTCCGGATATGACAAAGTCCTATAAAGAGCTCTGAGCATTTTGAAAGCCTTATCAACTCCTTCTAGCCACTGTTGAGACCATCTTTAAGAAGCGCTCACAAGGTAATGTAGACTACTCCATCTACTCAGAAGTATGGCAGAAGAGCTGGGACAAGCGATCATATATGCTGATTAACCCCCAATCCGATGTAAACAATAAGGGGGAGAAGAGCACAACAAGCAAAGGAGGAGATGATATGGAAATAGATAAGTAAATGTGTAGTTAGCTTTTGATATCAAGTAAAAATCTTGTAATAGCTAGCTTTGACAATTTTCACTTATATGTACTCTGTATCTGTAATCCAAAACTTCATTAATGTTAACCATTGTTAATAGCAGAAGTATATATATAGTGAAACACATTTATATAAAAATGCTTCTAAGTACAATCTGTAATTGTACTTCAAAAATATAGAAGCCAAGAATGCAAAAATATTGGGGGAGCAGGATGCTTAGACTATGGGGGAGTAAAATTTGTAAATGGCTAAGTATCAAGAATCATACTTAGCTCATATAGACTCCATCCTTTTGCGTAGTTGTCTTAGGTTTTTATTTCCATTAAATGGGGGAGATTGTTGGAAAACAATGATCCAAAATCTCAATTAAAATAAAATATCTGGATTAGGTTTGAAAGAAACAAAAACTTAAACAAAGTATCTCCTAAATCCAAATGGAAGCATCCGGTCAAGATCTAGCTACAAAGACATTCATTGAAGACTACATATACCTAACCATACACTACAATTATTAGGATAAAGTTTGCAAAGGAAACAAATTTTAAACCTTCAAGATTAGCATCCAAAAGAACTAATTGCACAAGCATTCAGAAGAAGATAATTCGGATATATATTAAGTCTGAAGCCATCAGGAAGACTTAATATTTCAGTCAAAGGGAATGATTCAAAATTCCATCCCCTCCACCTTTTGGTCTACAAAGTCAAAGATCCTTTCCTCATGAACAAGACATAAGTCACAGCTTGCACTTTTTAGAAAAAGGACAAAGGACTAACACCGGACAGAGAAAAGGTAACAACCTTTTTCACCTAGACTAATAAGGAGGCGCGTGGAGCTCACACCAAAAAGTTTCTAATATAAAAATTGGTGTGACACTAAAATACAAAGAAAACAATCATTGACATCTTTTCAGCCTCAATCCCAAGGATTCAAATGAGTCAAATTACTATCTAACGGATTGATCAACGGCTCTAGAAGCGCCACATCTTAATTGATCAACGGTGAAGATTAATTACAGCTTACCAACCTATAATGGCTACATTTATTATGAAAGCCTATAAAAGGGAATCTTCACAAGTTGAGAAGGTGCTGGTTGATTTTATAAGAGCATATAACAAGAGAACTTGTAAGAAAGCAATCAGATTCACAAATCCCTCCAAGAACCAAATCACTGAAAATCAGTTTGTAAGGATTCCTAAGTAAGCTATAAATTTAAGGAAGTCCAAAACTAAAATCTTTGATAGAAACCAAAGTGTAAAATATCTCCTACTTAGGTGAGTAGTGAGATTAGGATATAGCTTGAAGTAGGTGCTTTGAGTAGGATCTCCCTATAGGACTCAGTTCAGATTCAAAGTAGAAGTCTAAGTGGTATATCCTACTAAAGACAAAAGGACTCAGCTAGGAGTTGGTGCTTCTAGTGGTATATCCTACATCCGAAAGGGGGTACCATCCGGAGATAAACTATAAGGCTTGATTTCTGCCAGTTGGAAAGAAATCACACTAGTGGAAATTTCAAACGAAGGAACCTTTGGGGACTGGACGTAGGCGGGTCCGAACTAGTATAAATCATCATGTTTGATTTTCTTTAACTCTTCATTTATTTTTGCATCATCTTTCATATCTGTATAATATTGATCCATAACATCCAGAAGCCATTAAATACGCTATACAAGACTTTTTAAAATCTGTTAATTCCGTAAAAAGGGTCATTCACCCCCCTCTGACGTTATATAGACCCTCACAGGGACCAATACTTTTCCTTTCAAGTTTGTCTCTTCCATAGTCAGCATCAGATTATCCTCTCAGGGTGAAGTCTATATTACTTGGATACCATAAAACTGCATCAATAGAGCCTAGAAAATACCTGTGAATTCTCTTAACAATAGCTAAGTGAGATTCTTTAGGGTCAGCTTGATATCTTGCACAATAACATATAACATAATGAATGTCAGGCCTACTAGTAGTTAAGTAAAGTAGAGATCCAATAATACCTCTGTAGAGCTTACTCTCTACAAGTTTACCTTCCTCATCCTTACTCAGAATTATATTAGTGGCCATGGGTGTTGACATTGGCTTGGCTTTATCCATGTCAAACTTCTTGATTACTTCCTTGGCATACTTAGCTTAGCTGATGAAGATTCCATCTTTGCCTTGCTTGATTTGCAAACCAAGAAAGAAATTAAGCTCTCCCGTCATTGACATTTTAAATTCTTTCTTCATCTGCTGACTGAATTCTTTGCATAGCTTTTCATCAGTTGCTCCAAATATGATATCATCAACATATATTTAGACTAGCAACACATCTTGATGCTTCTTCTTGATAAATAGAGTTGTATATGCTTTCCCTCTAACATAACCTTTAATGATTAAAAAGTTACTCAGTCTCTCTTACTAAGCTCTTGGAGCCTATTTCAGTCCATATAGAGCTTTCTTCATCTTGAAGACATAATCTGGAAACTTTGGATCTTCAAAGCCTGGGGGCTGTCTAACAAAGACGTCCTCTTGAATATAACCATTAAGAAATGCACTTTTAACATCCATTTGAAATAGTTTAAAGTTCATATGGGATGCAAAAGCACAAAGAATTCTTATGGCTTCAAGTCTTGCTACTGGTGCAAATGTTTCTCCATAATCAATGCCTTCTTGTTGATTGTAGCCTTGATCAACCAGTCTGGCTTTATTTCTGACAACATTACCAGCTTCATCTAGGTTTCTCCACTAAATACCAAACTTCATTTCTTTATAATTGGTCTAGCTCTTCTTGCATTACAATCATATAGTTATCATCAAACTCAGCATCTTCAAACTTCTTCGGTTCAATCAATGAAACAAATACTGAATGACTCATCATTCTATTCAGCTGACCTCTAGTCAGCACTAGATTTTATACTTTGTCAATAATCTTTTCAACTGGGTGATCTCTCCTTGCCCTAACTTTTTATGGTAGATCGGGATCAGCTCGCTGAGCTACTGTCATTGGTTGAGCATCTACATCATTACCAAAGTTGATTGATTGGTCCATGTTAACTTCTTCATCTTTATTTTCTAGTACTAGATCAGGAATAATATTGGGCTAACTAACTAATCTGCTGACTTATTCCTTTTCTCTTTCATCATCACTGGCTTCTCTACCTGCATTGTTAGTTTCATTGAATTCTATATGCATGAACTCCTCTAAGATGCCAGTTCTCTTAACATACACTATGTATGCCCCACTATGTGTTGAGTAACTTAAAAAGATTCCTTCATCAGCCTTGGGGTCAAATTTAGTCAATTGGTCTTTAGTGTTTAATATGAAGCATTTACAACAAAAGGCCTTGAGATGACCAACGGTGGGCTTGGGCCCCTTCCAAAGTTCATAAGGAGTTTTATTCAAAATCGGGCGAATTAAAACCCAATTTAGAATGTAACAAGTTGTGTTAATAGCCTCTCTCCAGAAATACTTTGGTAGATTGTTATCACTTAACATAGAATGACCCATCTCTATAATAGTGTGATTCTTTCTCTCAACAACTCTATTCTGCCGAGGTGTATGAGGGGCAGAAAAATTGTGGTCAATACCATGCTTAGAATAGAATTCCTCAAACTGCTTATTTTCAAATTCTCTTCCATGGTCACTGCAGATTCTATTAATTTTAAGGTCTTTTTCATTCATGATCTAGGTAGCCAACCTAGAGAATAATTCAAATGTTTCATCTTTGCTTGCTAGCAGGATAATCCAAGTGAACCTGATCAGATCATCTACAACCACATAGGTGTATTTAATTTCACCTAGACTTGTTAGCACCATAGGCCCAAACAAATCCATGTGTAGAAGATCAAGGGGACGAGAAGAAGATATATTAGCTTATGATTTAAAGGTCTTCCTGTGAGCGGATGACATTTTATGGTCCGCGAGGCCGGGCTGGAGGATCGGTCCCGTGAAAAATGATGATAGTCGTGATGGTGAATGTGAAAATGGTTTATCATGTTTTAATGTTCAAAAGGTATGAGATCAAAATCCCGTACTTAAAATAGAGTTGCCACCCAGTTCAGCTCAACCGGTAAATTTTGGTAGATTTTCCTTCCGGGTGGTAGACCATACCTTAAGTAGAGATTTTGAGTTTGGATAATGATATCTATTTTATATTAGGCCAAGTTAAAAGATCTCGTTCTTTCTTAATAGATTTTATCCAATCTATTTATTGTGTTTTCGGTTTATATGTTGTTTTCGCATTTATCAAGCATTCAGAGTGGTAAATAAATAATTATTACAGCTATCCAAAAATAAATACAGAAAATAAAATAATACTTACAAGGCTTTCCAAATCCTATACATTTTTCTATATGGTAAATAAAATACCCAAAGGCCTAGCATTCATTTAACCAAAATCTACATGCACAAAATGGTTAGCACAAGTACGGCACGTTGTACGAGGTATATCACATAACATGCATAATTAGTAAACAAAATAAGACCTGAGTTAGTGTGAACATGGCATATTTTATTTACAATTTGTGGAGCCCGATTGGATGCCTAAGAATGAGATTTAAACGGCGTTTGCAAAAAAGTTCCGTTATATCCATATTTTAGGCTCGATTATTATTTTAACCAGATTATTAGTGAGAATGCCACATGGTATGGGGTGGGATCTGTTTTCAGAAGGTTCTTGACCTTTGCCATAGCAATGTACATCCTAGCTTCAGAAATTTAAACTAGGTCAGAAAATAAACGAAACGAAACTGCTGTCCAAAAGGTCATGCCATAGGCGGCATGACTGAGGCCACCGATGGCATGGATGATACCGCTAGGGATCTCAGTTATACAGGCAGGCTAATGACTTTCTGGATACCATAAAGAAAGGGTCCTGTAAGAAAATAGGGGCCGTTAGGGGTAAATGAGGCCACTGGCAGTATCAACGATGTCGCCGGCGGCATGGTTGATACCACCGGCGAGTTTAGTTTCTTGCAGCAGCTGTTTTTGGCCGAAAAGTGACAAAAAACCCAAAACTAAGCATAAACAGCAACTAAAACACAATAACTAAGTAAAATGAAAGCCAAAGAGCTATGAGACTCAGAATTTTTACCTTAGGGTCTTGAATCCACATCTTCGTGATCTATATGACACCTCTGGGGAACTCAAATGATGATTTTAGGAAGTAATGGGTGATTTAGTCTCTAAATCCTAATTTTTATGATTTCTAAACTTAAAATGCACCTAAACATCAGAGAGTTCAGTAGAGAAAAACTAAGAAAAGATGAATTGAATCCTCTTTTCTTACCTTTTCTAAACTTTATCCCACTAAAGCTAGCTAAATGCTCAAAATCTACTTGAAATTTTGAGTTAGGGCAGAGTGGAACCCCTTAAGTGGCTAGAAAATGCTACTTATGTAGGCTAAAATCCGTTGGAAATTGCCTTGGATCAATTGTCCGTCGGATATCGAGCAAAAAAGGTAGTCAACTATTTTTATAGAGGAAATGATGCCACTAGTGGCATGGATGATACCACTGACGGCATGGATTATACCACCGGCGGTATCGATGAAGCCACCGACAGCCTCACCTTCCTGACAGGTTTGAAAACCTAGCATGATTCATGCTTGAAATTGGGGAAAAGGAGAAGAAATCCGGCAAAAGGTGATTTTGACAAAAAAAAACTCAGATATTAGGCTTTTTTTTATTTTTAATGGGTATCTTGGACTAAATTATTTTTTGGGCATAAAACATCGGTCTAAACTACCACCAAATGCGTTATCGGACACGCCGAACTAAATTTTTTCAAAAATAAAATTCGTAGAGAACTTTATATCGGTAATAAAAATTCTAAAAAAGAATTTTAATTATAAGGAATAAAATCGGGTATACATCA
Source organism: Euphorbia pulcherrima (assembly GCA_947683365.1). Classification (NCBI taxonomy): domain Eukaryota; kingdom Viridiplantae; phylum Streptophyta; class Magnoliopsida; order Malpighiales; family Euphorbiaceae; genus Euphorbia; species Euphorbia pulcherrima. The sequence continues at coordinate 18,293,177 of CANTUS010000001.1, forward strand.
TCATCGTCTCACGAGAGGGACCATAAAATCCCGTGCTCATAGGCTACCTCTCGGGGGATCACTACTGCCACATATCAGTATGATCGCACGAAAGAGCAAGGGTTAAAAATTGTACCTGATGGATGACAAGATTTGCCCCTTGGTCGGGCTTGAGCTTTAAAAAATTTTTTACCCCTTGGTCAGACTTGAGCTTTGAGGTTGAGTTGCCCCTTGGTTGGGATTGGGATTTGTAGATTTGGTTGCCCCATGGTCGGGTTTGGGCTTTATAGATTTAGTTTCCCCTTGGTCAGGCTTAGGCTTTATAGACTTTGTTACCCCTTGGTCAGGCTTGGGATTTGTGGATTGGTTGCTCCTTGGTCGGTCTTGGGCTTTGAGGTTTGCCAAGCGAACTTGGGCTTTGGGATTGATTTGCCCCTTGGTCAAGCTTGAGCTTTGAGATTTGCCAAGCAGACTTGGGCTTTGAGATTGATTTGAGGTAGGGTGTGTCATTCTTGCAACAAGTGATAAGTAAGAGTTTAGACTAATTTTTAGATTATATTTTTACTGCTTGATCGATTTTATGAAACAAAAATATTTTTGCCCCATCGATCAATAGTAAAAATGTAATAATTAAAAGCATAAGGGCTTTCAGAAGTCTTGGGATGCTGGGGCTGGAGCCGAGATTCCATTGGGTTTACTGAGAAATGTGGAGGGAAGTTTTGAAGTCACTAACGACTTGGCTGATGCCGCCGGTAGTATGGAGTGCCACGTGGCATCCTCGACTGGATAAAGAAATTCCAATTCAAACTGGTGCAAGCGATGTGGCCGGCGGCTTGGGGGATGTCGCCGGCAATTTGAACTGATGCCACCGGCGGTAGGGATGAGCAGTTTTAGATTAATCAAAACTCCTTGAATTCTAGAAGGGCATCTAAAAAGAGTAAAAACTCTTCTCTTTTTCTTTCCTGTGTTCATAGAAGCTGAAACTTCTCCTTTCTTCTTTTTCTCTCTACACACAAACCTGATTCGTCTCTTTCCTTTCAATTTTTGACTATGAAGAAGATCTTTGGGCGCAAATCTAGCAGTTCTAAGTCTAACGAACTACCTGATTCTTTCATTGGGTTGAAACTCTACCCGGTTCATGTGGGATATGGTTTCAAGGAGTCTGAAGTCGTTTTTGGGTATGGGATAGCTGCTCCAATTGACAATCACATCCCGGATAAGATGAATCACATCTCTAACATCCAGGTAATCCTATAAAACTTAAACCCTTTTGTTTATGTTAAGTTTTGATTCCGGCCTTACGCTCAAAACTTTGCCATGATAGGGGTTATAAATATAAAATTGATTGTGTGGAAACTAATATTGCGTGCTATAGGTTTGATTTTTATTATTTTTATGCTTCGGGTTCGATTAATTGCAATTTTTGGTGATTTGGTGCGATTTTGGGCAAAACTAGGTTCTGCCCATAAAAACAATGCCACCTGCGACATCACTATTATCGCTAGCGGCTTCAAGCCTTTAAAAATTTTAGGGATGTCACCGGTGATATCGTCCATGCCACTGGCGGCATTGTTGATGTTGCCGGCGGCATCACTACCCCCAGCGGCAGCATCAACACCTTTCCAAAAGCAAAATGACATAGAAATTGAATAACTTAACTGATCCGCTCTTTTCTAATTTTGTAGCCACATACCCACACTTGCACCGAAGGTATGGGAACTATCAGAGAGTGGTGGAAACACATTGATGAGAAAGACTGAGCTTGCGACTGTAATTGAAGATACAAGATTTAGGGATTTGGCCCAAACTATGCCTTTACTGATGCCCAAGCTGTCCCACTCAGCCCTAACTGCCTTGGTCGAGAAGTGGTCCAAGACCATACACACCTTCCATTTCCAGATTGGGGAGGTTACTATTTACCCCATCCGATATGGTAGTGATGACGGGGCTACCATAGATGAAGAATGTGATCCACTTTGATGTGTACATGGAGAAGAACCACCTTAGGGGACCGATGGTGAAGAGAGTGACTGAGCTATTCGGGTTAAAGCCCAAGGTGGGGCAATTTATTATGGGCAGTTGTATGAGTGCTGGAAGGGGGTCGGAGTGGTCCTCGAGACTGAGAGGGATGCTTGTGTCCGCTCCTTTGTTATTTCTTCATTGACTGTGTTGTTCTTCCCAGTCTCGATTAGCAAGGTCAACTACAGGTTGATTTCAGCTGTTAAGGCTATTAAGACCATCAAAGAGATGAATTGGCTTAAGTTCATTTTGGCACAGATGTACTACGAGCTAGATATGGGAGCCCAAAAGAAGGAAAAGGTCCTTCGATTGAGTCACTTTTTACTTTAGGTACGCCCTTTTTGAATACTGCTTTATTATCATTGCTAGTTGTATTTTTGTTTATCCTTGGTGTGTTGAACTTTTGGACTGATTGGTTATGAATTATACAAGTGTGGGCTTTCGAACATCAAATTCTCCTCCTCGTCCAATTCGGTACTTCAATACCACCGGGTTCTCATTTCCTTGCCCAGTGGTGCTGGAGCGTTGGGGGCTCAAAAAGTACCCCACCGCATATAGAGAGGCTTTGCGGTGCTTATAGATCAGCTTGGTATGCTACTTTGACCTTTTTCGCATTGTCTTACATTCAATAAACCATTAGTCAATAAAAACATATTTATGAATTTGAATTGCTTACATTGATTTGTGCTTGATTGATTGGCTAGGTTGTGAGGGACCCTTTTGAGGAGGTGTCCAATCGAGTTGATGTTCTCACTATTCTGCGGGAGGTGGACGACCACCGATTTATCATAGAGTGCCCCCTAGCCTTACCCTAGTACCTAGGGGAGAGAGTTTGAGGCTAGAGAGAGCTTATACCTACTGCTAGGCCTATACCTGCGGATCCCCCTATAGGCCTCTGGTGGCCTTATTTGACTATCACTAGGGTGGCTTATAAGGCCGATTATTTAGAGCGTAATGGTCGAGTGGTGTAGAGTGTCCCTGTCTCACTTGCTCACCATGTGCCCCCGTATCCATTACATGACTCCATTGATTTCCATAGGAAGAAGCAGGAGGAGGAGCTGAAAAGACAAAGGTGTGGCATTGTTTTTGAGGATGATAGTGAGCAAGGGAGTGGTGGCGGTGAGGGCCATCCCAAGGGGGAGGGTGAGGTCGACCAGGATGCCTCGATGGCTCACGAGGGGTATCATTCTCTGATGTGAGATCACACTCTTTCCTCTTTTATGATTATATTTATGCCATATGCTTTAGGTTAAAATCGTTGCTTATGGTTGTCTTTTTAATTTTTTAGGTACCCTTCAGGAAGAGAGGTCGGGTAGAGGATAGAGGGATACGAAATCATGACATGCCCGAGGGTGTTTTCTTCATTGAGGGATGCCTCTCAACCACCTTGGAGACTTTCCTAATGATGAACTCGAGAGGCAATTTCTAGACTCGGGAGGTACCTTCTAGCAGCCACTCGCTAAACTTTATGCGGAAAACACCACCCATATAAGTCCTCTGCAAACAAATCCATATGATAGGCCCTTTATGAACTACTTTGATTGCCTTTTTGGACTTTTCAGGTTCCCCGAGCCGAGGTTAAGTGATTAGCTGTGAATGCTTTTTCTCTAAGAGACTCACTTGTTTCACAGACTCTGCTTACTCAGGTATATCCCCTATTATGATATGATATTAAGATAAAATGAGTGAATGGATGATATGAATGATATGGATCGTTGTTGCTTTGGTTGTAGGACTTTTTGGCCCTCACTTTATCGGATGCTAGTGAGGCCTAGCGGAGGTATGAGGAGGAGACGAGGGCGCTCTAACATCGTGTGAATAAGCTAGAGAACTAATTGGATGCCACATTATATGAGAGGCGGAGCAAACATGCCCCGAGTGAGCTGGGCTGAAGAGGAAGGAATGTGATAGACGAGCGCCACAATAGAGGTGTTCCCAAGAGTTCTTAGAGCATCCCGAGGATCAAAGAAGATGTTGTTGGCACTTATCTTCTCAGCGAGGAGGATGTTTCGTCTCACCCACCTGGCGGTGGCAACCAATCCTAGATCCATTTGCTAATTTGATTTCTTTTTCTTTTTGCTCATTTTTAATGGTGTTGGTTTTGTATGCCTTTGATACATTGGGCTTGAATGATTGACTTTAGATTTTGGATGATTTCGGTTTTATTTAGGCTTAGTGTTTGGATTTTTTGATGGTTTGCTCCTTCGGGCTTTGGATTTGAATAAGATTTGAACTTTATGATTAGATGTGTCCTGGAAATAGATTGTAGATTTTTTATAGGTTGTTTACATGTCTTAACTAGTTAAAACAGGCTTGAAATTTGTAGCAAATATGACCATGTCACCGGCTGAATTACCGATATTGCCCCATGCATGAAATTCTGACTCGCTAAATAATATAGACAAAACTGCCCGTGAAACCATACCGCCGGTGACCTGGGCCATACTGCCAGTGAGCTAACTCATATTGCTGATGATATCACTTTGCCAGAAATCCAAATTCAGCCATTTTCTTAAATTAATCCATGGCAAACCACAATTAGCAGCTATGGGGCTTCTTGGCGGGCTTGGGAAATGCGGACTGGAAGAAGCTGGAGAAATTTGGGCTATGGGGCTTTCAATATGTCGTGGCATGGCCCGCAAGTCCTGAATTTCTTCTAGCGGCAATGACCTTTTGGGATCAAATGGACCATGTATTCCGATTTTCTTCATTTGAGCTATGCCCTTTGCTTGAAGCGTTCCATGCTATATTAGGGGTTCCATGTCCCAAGCACGTGCCCTTGGCACTCCCAGAGTTCCATTTTGGTACGGACGGCATTCCCTGAGGCTGTGGAACTTGGATTCTGTAGACCCATTTCTGTCCAGACTGCCTGACAAACCTGGATTTTAGCTTAGTGTAGTTTTGGAATGGTGCCGTGGGGCACCTAGATTTCATCTTTCTTAGCCATCCATGGTGGCACTATTACTTATGACGGAATTTATGTATGGAGTGGGCCCGATTGCCCCATTCAGGCTGGTTTCACTAATCGATCCCATATCGATGGGGGATTCTCCCATATATGTGGAATTAGCCAAATGAGTGAACCATATTCGGGAGAAGTGGGCCAGGGAGGCCATATTTAAGACTGGACTACAACCATATAGAGACCATTGAGACTGATATACACTACAGAGGATGGCTTGCTGAGATTAGATGTATAGCGACCTGATCCGAGTGATCATGGGCCTGCTTTGAGAGAGAGCGAGCTGAGCAGGGACACGAGACCTTTTCCACTACCACCCTACAGAGGATCTTTAGGTATTATGATGATGTAAGGAGATCGACTTGAGATGCGCTTCCTTTTAGTTCCATCTTTTGCATAGGCTAGTGAGGGTGATAGACCTATAAAACTTTATTTATTATATGTCTTTTATTTGGTTATAATTTTTGCATAGACTGCCCCTTGGGGTTTTCAATCTATCGAACCTTATCTTAATTTTTTCCTGAACCGCCCTTTTCAGGTTTTCAATCCGGCAGACTTATTCTGACTTTTGAGTAGACCTTGTTCTTTTTAGTCTATCAGAATTATTTTTATTTACTACGTACTTAATTTAGAATAATGTGAACTCTGCAATAGGCTTACTTGAGCTGTTTTAACCGTATGGATACAAAATTCACATAAACATAAGCATTCAAAATTTAACAAAAGAGAAACTTTCATTAATTGAAGTAAAACAAAGTACATGATGTTTGGTTAACATTTCCATTATATCCATCTTCCACGCCAAGAAAGGCCAAGGAGTAGATAAATCAGTGGGTGGTAGATGTTGCATATCCCCACAAATCTGTCATTGGTGGCACCTTTTGACTTGGGCAATGCAATCGGCCATTAGGGTGAGCCAAAGATATCCTAATCGCTGAATTTTCTTTGCGAGAGCGAGACCATTCATATGAGGGTCACAATCACCGACATGGACCTGATTAATGATATGTTAGGCCTCTAATTTAGTGAAGCAATGGAGCAATAAACTATCACTAGTGCGCGTAAAGAGATCATTATCGATAATTCAGAACTGGACAGCAAGCCACCTTAGAGTGGTACGGTCTGATTTAGAGGAGTTTGGAGGATATTGGGCTGTTTAAAGGAATTGGACAGTGTTAGAATACCAACAGGGTTCGGTGGAGATGGCAAGGACCTGCTGAATAGGCTGAGCATGGTAAGGGAGCTTAGTTGACAATAGAACCAAAGGACGATAGGCTGCTGTTGGGGTCCTTCCCATAAAGAGGCTGGGGTGGCTAGAGAGATAGCCAATTGATTCACATCCCGGGGGATATGGCGGTATAAGCAAGAGGTGAACTTCTTGGATGAGCCTCGGACTGCTTCAACATAAGGATGGAGAGATTCTTCTTTGATTTTCCAATCCCCGACAACCTGATGGATTATAAGAGCTGAATCCCCGATTATAAATACCATGCAGGCGTTGACCTAGAGAAGAGCTTCAAGACTGAACATACAAGCTTCATACTCAGTGCCATTGTTTATGACTGTGAATTCCAAGCATTTGGAAACGGGATGATTTTGTTATCCAGTGTGACTATAATAACTCCAAGGCCGGATTCTCGTCTGTTCACAGCACCGTCGAAGTATATAGTCCACACAAGCTCGAGGATTTTAATGGAGGTGAGCTGCTCATCAGGAAACTCTAAGTTCTCAATATAATCAGAGTTAAGGGGTTGATTATCCAGGAATTCTACCACTGCCCGACCCTTAATAACTTTCTTCCTTACATACTCAATATCGAACTCGGATAGATGTAACAACCATCGAGATAGTTTACCGACTAGAGTGGGGGATTGAAAAATGTACTTCATGGGGTCAATCTTAGCGACAGCTTGGACTTGGTAGGATTAGAAAAAATGGCATAACTTCTTAGTGAGCCAAACCATGGTGGTGTAAGTTTTCTCCACAATTGAATACCAGGTTTCATAATCCAATAACTTCTTACTCAAGTAGTAGATTGCATGCTCCCATTTATCATCATGTTCTTGGACAAGCATTGCCCCTATAGAAGACTCTTTAATAGCCAGGTAGAGGATTAAAGGTTTCCTGGGGATGGGGGGTTTCAGAACAGGTAGGTCAATAAGATAAGCCTTGATTTTGTCAAACACCACTTGACACTGATCATTCCATACCACTGGTTTTTGCTTTCTCAATAGTTTAAAGATGGGTTCGCATATGGTAGTAAGGTAGGCGATGCACCTACTTACATAATGTAAGGACCCTAGAAATGAATGAACTTCTTTTTCTATTTTAGGCATAGGCATATCCCTGATGGCTTTGGCTTTATTGGGATCCATCTCAATTCCTTTCTAACTAACCACATGTCCTAGTAACTTACCTGAAGTAACCCCAAACATGCACTTCTTTGGATTCAGGCCGAGATTATAGTTCTCGATGCGAGTCATAAATCTGTCAAGAATAGCAGGGTGCTCTTCTCAGGTAGTAGATTTCACAATCATATCATCCACATGCACCTCCACTTCTTTATGGATCATGTCATGTAAAAGGGCGATTACGGCACACTGATAAGTGGCCCCGACATGCTTTAACCCAAACTGCATTACTTTGTAGCAATAAACCCCCCATTCAGTAATGAATGCAATTTTGACCTTGTCGATGATATCTACCAAAATCTAATTATAACCCGAGAATTCGTCCATAAATGAGTACATAGCTTCCCTGGCGGTACTGTCAAGTAGGACATCTATGTGAGGGAGCGGGAAATCGTCTTTAGGTGAAGCTTTATTGAGATCTCAGAAGTTAACACAAACTCGGACCCTGCCATCTTTTTTTAAAATTGAAACTATGTTGGATAACTAAGTCGGATATTCCACGACTTCGACGAATCAAGCTTCAATCAACCTCAAAACCTCTGCCTTAACCTGATCAGCCCATTCTGGTCTTAACCGATGAGCTTCTGCTTGATAGGCTTAAACTTAGGATCAATTGGGATTCTATGCTCGGCAATCTGATGATCAACCCCAAGAATATCTTTGTACGACCAAGAGAAAGCATTAACATGATCTTTAAGCACTTTTATAATCTCACTTTTTTCCTTGGGGAGTTAAATCGTTAAAAATGGTTACCATTTTGGGATTATCATCTATACTTAGGTTTATTTCACTTAAAGATGTATCGCTAATGCCAAAAACATTATGCCTATTATTATGTGAATGTATGGATCCATCAGGAAAAACATCAAACAAGTAAGCAAAATGAGAGTCATTCATTGCATTAAAAGCCTTGTAGGCAACATTATTTGCATCAAAAACATAAAAAAATATTGAAAATTACATCATCCATATCATCCTCCTCCACAAGCGGAGGGGCTTCAAAAGCTGTAGTAGCAATAGGAGAAGCATCCTCTACAGTCTCTGTCAGAATGGTATCCAGGTCATGTTCCAGCACAGCTTGCTGGGTAGTGGTGAGTGGTGGGACCCCAGACATGTTGGCTTTCTTGGCTAAGGCCCTGGAAAGCTTCTTTACTAGCTCTGTCATGGCATCCTCTTTCCCGGTTCTCTCACCCCTCTAACCTTTCTTCATCAGCAGTGTCATAGCTGTGGTCATGGTAGCCACAACATCTTCAATCTCTAGGTCAACAGACTCTTCATTACTTACCCCAGACTCATCCTTAGGATACATTTTACCCTTTCCCTTGGCTTTATCAGAAACAACGTTGATAGGTGCAATAGGCTTAGTGGGTTCGAGTTCGGGTTCAGCGGAGATAATCATGCAGCCAGCTTCAAAATCATAGAGATCCTTAAAGATTTCAAAATTGGGGTACATTTTACCATCATGCTCGAATTGTTCAGGCTCTCCCTTATAAGGCCTCTTGCCTTGGATTTCATATACAGTGACCATGCGATAGTAGCAGGAAGGAACACAGCGATAGGCTTTTCTAGCCTTATACCCCAATCCAGCCTGGTGGACTAAAACCTTTGGCTCTAAGGCTTTGATAATTCCTTGCTCGTACATTCTACAACCCTTGCTAGGCTTATATTAAGATTTCTTCATCAGCTTTCCTATATCGGCATAAAGATAACTGTATGAAATGGGAGGTGGTTTCTCGGTATTACTAATCACAGCAATACGAAGTCCTTCTTCTAATTTAGCCTCGACTTCCATAACTGCCACAACGGAAGCGAGGTTAGCCTCAATAGTTACCAATTTATCCTTGTGAATGAGCTTGATTTTCTGGTGGAGAGTGGATGGAACTGCATCCAAGGCGTAGAGCTAAGGTCGGCTTAGCAATAAAAAGTAAGTAATAGGAATATCAAGTATAGTGAATTGCACATTTCTTGTAACACCTTCGACAGTGACTTCTACCTTAAAGGCCACAATTACACTACGTTTTGAATCATCATAAGCCTCAATAATAGTACTGGATTTCTCAAGCATTTCCTCCAACAGTCCTAGGTGACAAAGGACTTTCAGAGGGCACAGATTCAGGGCAGAACCATTATCCACCATGACATAGGGGATAACCTTATCAAGGATCTAAATACGGATGAACAAGGCCCTTTTGTGATCCCTACCTTCAAGCGTGAGATCAAAATGGTCAAACACAATCTACGGTCCCTTCCTTGGAGGAATGCCTTCTCCATCCATGGGACACATCTCTACAAGTGAAGTGGTCGGACTAGCTTCCAAATCAAGGAGTCGCTTAATCAATCCCATGCAATGCTCGTCAAAGTTAATTAAAAACTGCCAGATACTGTAATGAGCTTGTGTGTTTTTCAGCTGAGTAATGAGAGGATCAACCTTGAAGCTCATAGGGATAGGCAAAGGTAGAGAATAAGGCCTCACAGAGGTGTCTATCCTTTTTGGGACCGGGTTTTATCTAGATGGAGATGACAATCCTCGGGCTGATACACGGCCACTTCGAGTAATATTGAGGACATTACCGATCAAGACGCTTCAAGTGGCTCGGGTTTCAAACAGATACTATTGCTCTTTAGGGTCTAAATCTGGATCTTACAACTCATATCCATCTATACTAAAGAGCTCATTCTAATCAACCTTGAATAGTTCATTCAGGTTCTCATTAACTGGTGAATCAACCCTAAACAGTTCAGTGCTCATAGCCTTTGCTTCTTCGACTATCCCCTCATCTTCATCAGAATAGTCATCCTTCAAAACAAAGGAATCTATGCTAAAGAGCGGCTTTTTCTCAACTTTTATTCTCTTAGCCACAAAAGGCTGAGTCCTACGACTTTCTTGCTTAAGCAGATTTGGGTCAACATCCATACCCTGAATTAAATTGACTCATGGATTAGCTCGATTGATCAGATCAAAAACTGAGTTAGACGGGAGACCAGAACCGATAACCAGAATAGAGTTACTACTTCCTAGCCCTCAAGCAAGTAGATTATAGAATATGGCTTCAGGTAAGCCAGACTAGATCATTCCTACCTTGCTCCCAAAATTTGCCAAAGGGTTATCAATGGTGCTCGGGGCTTTATATGGTTCAGCTATCTTCCCTTTACTAACCAAACGCTGAATAGCCGAGAGAGGGCCTTCCAATTGTTGTTTTGGTGTCCCACCTGAACATGGTAATTATATAAATTATTCTTAAGCTAGGGTTTGGGTGGTTTGTACTCTTGAAGGGATTGGATGAAACATGCTTCCCTTAAACGCTTAAAAATGACTCGAAAAGGCAACTTGTATGGATTGGCCAAAATGAAAGGGGGGTAAGAAGGCTGGATTACGAGAACTACAGGTGGAGCTTGAGTGATTACCGGGGGCGTAGTAGGGGCCTGAGAAATTTCCTGAACCGCCACTAGGGCCTTGGGCTTAGCAGGCATCGTAGTCGAGGGTTGAGCATTATTATTCTTTCTGAACCACGACTTTCCCACTTTTTCTACCTTTTCAGGCTCAGCCTCGCACTCAATTTTCTTGGCTTTTTCAAATATAGCCTTATTAGAAAGGAAAGAATCAGTAGCCATTTCTTTACGGAAAAGGGGAAGTGATCCCTCTAGGAGTTTAATAATCATCTCCTCGAGACTTAGCTTAGATTTCATTAGAAGTTGGGTCGACATCCACCGGTTAAAATATTGTTTAAAGGTTTTATTGGGCATTTAGCAGACTCCCTCAAGGTATTGGAGGGTTGTCTCCATTATAGTATTGAAACCATAACGCACTTTCAGAGCCTCTAGAAAGAAGTTTCCAGTGTATGACAATATACTGGGGCAAAGTATGATACCATTCAAGAGCAAGACCTTGAAGGGAACAAGGAAACATTTCAGCAAGCACTTTATCACTTAATTTCTTAGGAACAAGGAAACATTTCAGCAAGCACTTTATCACTTAATTTCTTTACACGCATAACTCATTCATACATAATAATATGGGAAGCAGGTGCACCAGAACCATCATAATGCGCCATATTTGGCATAGTAAAATTATCAAGGGCCCAATCTTCATTCCTCTTAGGTTCCTTGGCGGCTATAAGACGGTTGATGTAGGCTTAAATTTCTGGTGTCACGCCTGGAGGCTGCGTGACTTGGTCATTGATCGGCTGACATAGAGCTACAACCTCAGATGTCGCACCCAAAGAATGCGCGACCTGGTCGTTAATCTGAGAGGCCATCATCTGGCAAACAAAAGTAGCTACTTCTGGTGTCATGCTCGGAGGCTACGTGACTTGGTCATTGACTGGTGGAGATGGTGAAGGATGAGGGATCACTTAGATGCTGAAAGGATTCTAGGGGTAGGTAGTACCCTTGGGAGTCACAATGTACGAAGAGGAGTGAAAGATGGCAGAGGTTGGACTAGCCCACTAGAAGAAGCTGAAACCTGCTGAGTGATTATTCGAAGAATCGAGCTTCAAGTAAAAGGTCTCGATTTGATGGGAATAATCGACGGAGTAGTCGAGGTCAGCAGGAAAGCAGAAGTTTACTCGAACTAAAATGGGCTTGCCATGGGCTGAGTCAAGGGAACTAGGTCAAAAAAGGTGCAATGGGTCTTGTCCCTATCAGAGTGGCTAATATCTGTGTTGAACCATTTTGGGCTTGTATATCGGACTTAGATACCCGATCAGAATTCCTATCCTTAAGGGCTTGCTTAACGGCTGCTTGGACAGTGGATTGGATAAAAGCTTGGAATGCATCTGATTTCAGGAACTGAGCCATAGCACTGGAGAAATCGAAACCAGAAGGGGGCTGAGACGCTGCTCCTGAGGTGGGAGTAGGGCTGACTTGCTCCTCAAGCAGAGGAGGGTTTCCATCATTACTAGGAAAAGACGTAGCTGACTGAGAGAAATCCTGACCTAACTGAACCTGACTTCCTGTTGGAATCGGTATAAAAAACCCCTTTAACTTCCATGACGATAATCGGGGTGAGAGAACAATGAATCAGACGGTGTTCTGGCCTTTTCCTAAGCGGGGTACGACGATAATTTTGCCTTCTCCTAGCTGAAATGGTAGGTAGCGAATCAGATCATGCAAGGATTGAGTGATGTCATGGATGGGGTGAATGATCTTTTATCTAATAACTGATGCATGGCATGTATGGCTGCACATAGACATGGTTAGAGATGATACGACGGCTTATCCCTCCAACATCCATGGGATGTTTGTACCCCGTCGTCATGTATAGTGATATATTGTGACTCAATAGGGGTACAAAAGAAGTCCTATGGATATTGCTAAACCACTTCCATGAATCGAGATCCATAATGGTAAGTTGATTGATCTTTGGCTCTTCAAGCCGATGCATGGGGGATGCATGAGCACGTAGCATATAGCACACAAAAGCGTCCCTCTTCCAACCTTATGACTCCCGCATAATGCCTTTTTGGAAGGATGGAGGTTAGCCTCTTCACCAGAAATGGCGAAAGAAGTGCATCCCAATTTATTTTCATTATTTTGGTAGTCCTAAAGGATTGAAGTGCTAAGGCTTTTTCTAGCACGGCTTTGGTATGGTTGTTGACGTAGAAGGTTCTCGTTTACCTTGATTCCACGTTACTCAACCACTCCCCAAATAGGTCTGATCGCAGGAGTTTACGTGTTGGTTGAAATGAGTGATCCACCCACTAGGCATCCTCAATTCCAAATAGGGCATGAGTGATACTTTCGTGAGCTTCTTGGGTAAAATGGGGCACCTACAAATTACAGAACTATCTACACGTGTAGGGATAAAACGTCATGAAAAAGAATGAAGTTTTAATTTGACCAATGATTTCAATACATCATCAAAAAATCTTTTAAACTTATTGAAAATTTTGAGTTTAAATTTAAAGATACAGGTCCCCAGCAGAGTCGCCACTATAAGCGGACAACGTTTTACGGGCCGTGAGGCCGGGCCGGAGGATCCGTCCCTCAAAAATTAATGATAGGCGTGATGGTGATTTTGAAAATGGTTTATCATGTTTTAATGTTCACAAGGTACAAGATGAAAATCCCGTACTTAAAATAGAGTCGCTCAACTGGGAAATTTTGGTACGATTTTCCCATCGGGTGGTAGACCATACCTTAAGTAGAGGTTCCAAGTTTGGATAATGTTATCTATTTTACATTAGGCCAAGTTAAAAGATTTCATTCTTTCTTAAACAGTTTTAATCCACCCTATTTATTGTGTTTTCGGTTTATATGTTATTTTTGCGTTTATCAAGCATTCAAAGTAGTAAATAAATAATTATTAGAGTTATCCAAAAATAAATGCGGAAAATAAAATAATAATTAAAAGGCTTTCCAAATCCTATACATTTTTCTATACGGTAAATAAAATACCCGAAGGCCTAGCATTCATCTAACCTAAATCTACCTGCATAAAACGGTTAGCATAAGTATGGCACGCAGTTTGAGGTATATCACGTAACATGCATAGTTGGTAAACAAAACAAGACTCGAGTTAGCGTGAACGTGGCATATTTTATTTACAATTTGTGGAGCCCAATTGGATGGCTAAGAATGATATTTAAATGGTGTTTGTGGTAAAATTCTGTTATATCCATATTTTAGACTTGATTGTTATTTTAACCTGATTATTAGTCAAAATGCCACATGGTATCGTCATTGCACTGTACACCCTAGCTTTAAAAATTTAAACTAGGTCGGAAAATAAATGAAACGAAACTACTATCTAGAAGGCCATGCTGCCGGCGGCGTGACTGAGACTGTTGGCTACATTGATGATGCCGCTGGCAATCTCAGTTACACGATAAGCTACATGACTTTATGGCTCCTACAAGAAAATGGGGGCTGCTGGGGGCAAATATGGCCACTGGCAGTATCAACGATGCCGCTGACGGAATGGTTGATACCGTCGGTGGCTTCAAATGCCTCCGACGGCTTCAGTTTCTTATAGCAGCTATTTTTGGCCGGAAAGCTACCAAAAACCCAAAACTAAGCACAAACAGCAACTAAAACACAACAAATAAGTAAAATGAAAGCTAAAGAGCTATGAAACTCAGAATTTTTACCTCAAGGCCGTGAATCCACTTCTTCGCGATCTGTATGACACCTCTGGGGAGCTTAAATGATGATTTTAGGAAGTAAGAGGTGATTTTGTCTCTAAATCCTAATTTTTGTGATTTCTAAACTTAAAATGCATCTAAATATCAGAGAGTTCAGTAGATAAAAACCACAAAAAGATGAATTGAATCCTCTTTTCTTACCTTTTCTAAACTTTATCCCACTAAAGCTAGCTAAAATTCTTAAAACTAATTGAAATTTTGAGTTATGGGAGAGTGGCACCCCTTAAGTGGCTGGAAAATGCTGCTTATATAGGCTAAAATTCGTTGGAAATGGCCTTGGATCAATTGTCCGTTGGATATCGAGCAAAAAACCTAGACAACTATTTTTACAGAGGAAATGATGCCGCTGGCAGCATGGATGATACCGCCGGTGGTATCGATGAGGCCGTTAGCGGCCTCACCTTCTTGACAGGTCTGAAAAGCTAGCACGATTTATGCCCGAAATTGGGGAAAAGGAGAGGAAATCCGACTAAAGGTGATTTTGACGGAAAAACTCAGTTATTAGGCTTATTTTTTTTATTTTTAATGGGTATTTTGGACTAAATTATTTTTTGGGTGTAAATCATCGGTCTGAGCTACCATCGAACGCGTTATCGGACATGCCGAACTGAATTTTTCCAAAAATAAAATTCGTAGAGAACTTTATATCGGTAATAAAAATTCCAAAAAAGAATTTTTATTATGAGGAATAATATCGGGTATACGTCATCATCGTCTCGCGAGAGGGACTGTAAAATCCCGTGCTCACACTTTCTAAATTGTTTTCCAAGTTGGCATGCTGAGCAGAGTCTATCTTTTTCAAAGGCTATATTGGGTAATTCCTCAAAAAGTTCATTTTTGGCTAATTTGGATAGATTGGTCATATTAATATGTCCTAACCTTCTGTGCCATAGCCATGAGTTTTCCTCTATAGAAACTAAGCATATATCATTGGATCCGGGGGATAAATCAAACATATAAACATTATTAATTCTAGGAGCATAAAGAATAGTTTGGTCAGTTACCATCGATGACTGAGCAGCCCGCTGAGTCAAATATCACTTTCCTGCCTTTGTCACACAACTGAGCAACGCTTAGCAAGGTGAACTTTAGGCATTTCACCAGAGACACATTATCAATTAAAGGCTTCACTCCTATAGTGCCATTGCCAACAATCTTTCCCTTTTTATTGTCTCCAAAACTGACACTTCTATTCCTTCTTTGTTCCAATGTGATGAATTACTTTTCATCACCCGTCGTATGCCTCAAGCATCCACTATCCAAATACCACATTCTTCTATCATCAATGGATCTCACGCTTACCTATGAAACAGTTAAGGTTTCTTAGGTACCCATGCCTTTTTCTGGCTGAGTCCTCCCATGTTAGGGGTGGTCATCCTTGACCAGTCATACTTATCATAGTAACCGTTTTTGTGCCTACACATGACTGTAGCATGTTCTAGCTTACCATAAAAAATTACAAGCTGCCTTAGGATTAGGCCTGCACACTTTACTCTTTTGAGAAACCTTCTCAAAGTGGTGAGTGCGGTTACTCTGAGTATTCTTACTAGGTTGAGGAGGAACCTGCACCTTTTTCAAAGCTTTTAATTTAGCAGTTAGCTCATCTAATCTCTTAGTGAGTTTGCTGTTATATCCATTTTGGTACTCAGCTTTTTCCATTAGGTATAAGATATCAAGTGAGGTAGAAGAATTAACATCTTCTAGATCATCACACCTCCTCTGAAGTACTTTGATGTATTTGGTTGACTTCTTAGTCACATTAATAACACCATTAAGTACTATGGCAAGCTCATCTGAAGACAAAGGGGTTCAGAATTTATTTTAAAGTGATTTCCTTTATCTTTGCTTTCGTCAGCTGATCGTCTAGCAGCGGAAGTAGTTGGTTGGTCAGCTGACTTTGAGTGAACTAGATTATTCGTAGCCATGAGACACACATTAGCAGAATCTTATGCCTCTTCATCCAAGGATGATGACTCTTGTTCAGAGTCACTCCAGGTAGCAGCAAGGGCTTTCTTACTCTTCTTCTTCTTGAACTTGTCCTTCTTAGTCTTAGGATCGCTCAACTGGATATGCCCCTTCTCACCACATTCAAAGTATTTGATGTCTTTGTTATGCTCTTTGTTATACTTCTGAAATTCTTGGTCATTAGAGCTATCTCTTCTTTTCTATCCTCTAGATATCCTTCCTTAGAGGAATCTTCTTCTTCATCATCATCAGCTCTCAGAACAATAACTCTGCTAGTGCTCTCTTTTTCTCTGGACCAGTGCTTCTTGCACACATCTTCATATTGCTTCAATGACCTCGCATGAGTTAGTAGAGTTCGAATCAGATCATCAAACTTATAGGTCTTTAAATCATGAGCCTCTTTAATAGCACTCTTCTTGGCTTCCCAATCTTGCGTCAAGCTTCTAAGGATCTTTTTGACAGTCTCTTCTTCAGTGAAGGTCTTGCCAAGTCTTTTTAGTTCATTGACTATATTCATGAACTTGTTGTTCATGTTGGAAATATCCTCCTTGGGCTTCATGTGAAACCATTCATAATCCCTCATAAGGATATTGATTTTGGACTCTTTCACCTTGTCAGCACCTTCACCTTCATAAGTTACTTCCAACTTCTTCCAATCTCTATGGCTGTTTTGCATCCTGAAACACAATTGAACGCAGTAGCATCAAGAGCACAATGAAGATAGTTAATAGTAGCTACATTTTCTTTTAGTCTGGCTAAGTCCTGATTATCCCATTCAGTAGAGTACTTGTCAACTTGCACTTCATTCTTCACATGTGATGGAACATATAGCCCTTCTACAATAGCCATCCAAGCGTGCATACTCTAGGACTGAATAAAATTAGTCATTCTATTCTTCCAGTAGGAATAATGCTCTCCATTGAACATAAGAGGCCTAGTGACTGACATGCCTTCAGGAAGAATGTAAGCTTAAGCCCTTCCACTGGATTCTCCTTTGTACACCATGGTCTTTGTCTCAAAGATTATGAAATCTGTGAAATGAGAACTGCCCTAATACCACTTGTTGGTCCCTATGCGTACACTCACTGAGTCAGAGGGGGGGTGAATGACTAACTCAAGAACTTATAAAACTTTTTCGTGATAATTAATTCCTTTGCTGAGTGAGGTCAGCTGGCTGAGTGAAATAACTGGAAAATGCGATTAAGTAAAGAACACTGAGATTTTATACTGGTTCAGTAACCTACACTTATATTTAGTCCTGAGAGAGTGTCTCGGCTTTAATCCACTAATCTCAACTCCTTTACCCTAGGCAAAGAAGGCTTTCGCAAATTCCCCAATTAAAGTAAGTAACATCTAAATTGCAATCGCTCACCCGCTGACTAGAATGCCCTCTTCTATTAGTAACTCACAAGGAGTCTAAACAAGAACTAGATTTCACTTATAGAAACGTTGATCTAGTTACAAATGATCTAATATTACAATTGATTGATCTAATCTATTCTCTCTTGTTCTAAAGCAAATTCTAGCTGAGTTGTGCTTTCTTGCTTGAACTCCTTTAAAGCTTGTGAATTGACAGAGTTTTTGCTTCTAGGAAGTTCAGGTGTAATCGCCAAGCTCTAACGCTTGCCTTCTTACTACTTTTATAGTTGGATTGAGAAAGTAGCCGTTGAACTTATCTTGGCATCTTCTATAATTGATAGCTTAGTAATTTGCCCGTTGCTTCTTCCAATTGATCCGTTAGGAGATAGAGTTGCACCGTTGTGAAATACATTTCAATTCTTTAGATTGAAATTCAATCTTCAATTTGAATTCTTTGTCATTTGATGCCAGTCTTCCGTTAGAGAGAACTTGCGCTGACTTACCACGTGTCTTCATCCCATTCTCTCTAGTATTCTAACATTTTATAGAGTGCACAATACAAGGTTGGTAGATCTACAGAATTACCCGAAGTGGCAATTGACTCGTTGCAGCTTTGCATTGGAAGACTTTGTCCTTTTCTTCATAATTTTATGTCTTGACAAGGCATTAATTCTTTTTGTCTTTGTATCATTAATGTTCCTGCAAAAAGCAACACTAAAAGCAAAGATACCTTTTTACCTTAAAAGGAAAGGTCAGTAGCATTGACAAACTTAAATTAACTCACTGAAATATATAATCGTAAAGCACTCAGCTGAGATAAAATCTAAATATCAAGTGCTAAGTGAATATTACTAAGTAAGTGACTAAGTAGATACTCAACCCTGAAACCACTCAGAGTTAAACTAAATAGCTAGGTCAGTGGAGACTCAAAATTTTACCCTTGAATTTACTAACTCCCTTACAACCATAGACTATTTATTTTAACATCATTATTAATTTAATTATCCCATTCTTAACTTAATTGTTATGATCAAAACTTAAGCACAACTGAGTCATCCACTGAGTCAGTCCAAACTCGAGCTTGGTTCAAAACATCTTAGTTCCGACTATTCAAATAATAAGGTATTGGTATGGATTGAATTCATTTTGAATACACGAAGATAATATACACATAAGTCAACATTTTAACATGTTCTTACTTGACGCTATCTTTTACTAGCCTTGTGTCCTTATCCTTCATTAGCATATCAAAGCCAAATCGAAGCTTCTTAAAGCGGCTAAACTTCATCCTTATCTAGGTAGATCTTTCACTCTTACGCCTATATATGTAGTTTTTTAAAAGAACTATAAAGAAGTTGAACTTCAACCTCCTTTATCTTGTAGGTCTGAATACACACCTCGGGATGTTTTAATTATGTGTTCCAATCTCTAGATATTAAGCTTTCCTTAATGCATTCAGCACCCAACGTCATATTAGGTGGGAATTGGGTATCTCAACATGAGAGATTTTAGGTGGACTTTAATCCCATCCTTATAACCGACTTGTGCACAAGATCTTTGCTTAACCCTTTGGTTAAATGATCAGCTCAATTATGCTCAGTTTCTACAAACTCAAAATCCATTATCGAATCACTCATTAGAGTTTGTTTTTTTAAGCCGAAGATATAGCACCCACCCTAAGAGGAAATATCTATCCACTTGTGGAAGAACTATCCTACTTATAATAAATATAACTTGTATCCAAAAAACTTTTAAAAACTAAAAGAATCCATTGGAGTGCTAACTGGAGAACAATCATTGAAATTAAATTTATTCAAAATCTTCTCAATATAATGAGATTGAGAAATTGAAGTAACATTGTTCATCTGCTTGATTCTAATACCAAGAATCATTTCAGCCTCCCCCAAACCTTCATCTCAAAACTAGATGACAAAAATTTCTTGGTTTAATATAGTTAATAAAAGTACTAGCCAAAAACTTCTTACTCAAAGCATCTTATGCCATATACTTTCCTTCTAGAGAATCTCACAGTTCTTTTGCAAACTCAACATTATAGTAAATATAAAAAAGGGAATGATACATACCATTCAAGATGTGAGAGCGATAAATGTAGTCATAGTTCTCCCATTTATAGCGTTTCCTAGTTTGCTCTACTATTTCATTTTCAACAACTTCTGGCATGGGGTACTCAGAAAATAGACAACCTTAAGTGTAGCCAACAGAACTGCATCTTCTTCTATTGGGTCTTATGAATTATGAAAACTCAAGCTTCAAGAGAAAATAAGATTCAATCTCAGTTGGGGAATTCCGGTAGAATGAAGCTTTGAATGTCTATAAAAACGTCTATCAATATTTTTTGATGAAATCGGATAGAATGATGGCTGGATAATTCTGAATTTATGACTTACACTTTCTGATTGGATCTTATTTAGCGGTTCTACCAAATTGATCAATCGGATAAAATCAGAATTAAAAATCAAGAACTTAGAATGAAATTTTATTGTGAAGAAAAGTGAACTAGATTCTAACTAAATTGCAGAAATGATGCCATGCCAGGTTTTTATAAGCCAAAAATGAGCAGTTGCAATGCTTTATAGACAAAGGGTTGCTAAAAGTCGAGTCCATTTGAGCAGTTGCGACTATTCAAAATAGATGTGTTGCAAAAAGTCGTGTCCATTCGATCAGCCGCAACTCTTTAGAATAGAAGCGTTGTAATATCGTGTCTATTTGAGAATGTGCTACAGTTTAAAATAGAAGCGTTGCTAAAGATTGTGTCCACTCCAATAGTCGCAACTGATCTAAACAGAAAAGTTGTAAAAAGTTGTGTCTATTCCAGTAGTCGCGACTGTTCTAAGCAGAAGCATTGCAAAGTGTAGCTCCTGGACCTTTGCAAGATAAGTTTCGTGATAGAGCTCTTACAACCGTGCACTCCGCACTCTCCTGACTTGTTTGATGAAATATTACAATCTTATTAGTCAACTAGTTAATCCAGTTACATTAAAATACCAATAATCCCCCCTATTTTAGTGTAATCCATGATTAACTAATCAAAATCACAACAAATAATAGACTTATGCATAAATGAAATGTCGAGATGATTGAATTTCATCTTAGTATATTAACACATTCCGAATATTCGAATAATAAGGTGTTGCTATAGATTGAACCTTAGATTATTCATTTTGAATACACGAAGATAATATACACATAAGTCAACATTCTAAGATGTTCTTACTTGACACTATCTTTTACTAGCCTTGTGTCCTTATCCTTCATAAGCATATCAAAGCCAAATCCAAGCTTCTTGAAGCGGCTAAACTTCATACTTATCTAGGTAGCTCTTTTACTCTTGCACCTGCATATGCAGTTTTTCAAAAGAACTATTAAGAAGTTAAAATTCAACCTCCTTTATCTTGCAGGTCTGAACACACACCTTGGGATGTTTTAATCATGTGTTCCAATGTCTAGATGTTAAACTTCCTTCATTGAATTCAACACCTAACGTCATATTAGGTGGGAATTGGGTATCTCAACATGAGAGATTTTAGGTGGACTTTAATCCCATCCTTATAGCCGACTTGTTCACAAGATCTCTGCTTAACCCTTTGGTTAAATGATCGGCTAAATTATGCTCAGTGTTTACAAACTCAAATTCCATTGTCGAATAACTCATAATTGTTTGTTTCTTTGACGCCCAAGATATAGCACCTCCCCCAAGAAGAAATATCCATCCACTTGTGGAAGAACTATCCTACTCATAAGAAATATAACTTGCATCCGAATAACCTTCAAAAACTGAAAGAATCCATTAGAGTGCTAACTAAAGAACAATCATTGAAATTAAATTTATTCAAAATCTTCTCAATCTAATGAGATTGAGAAATTGAAATAACATTGTTCATCCGCTTGATTCTTATACCAAGAATTATTTCCGCCTCCCCCAAATCCTTCATCTCAAAACTAGATGACAAAAATTTCTTGGTTTAACCAACTTGATATTTGGTTAGTACCAAAAATCAACATGTCATCCACATATAAACAAATCATTATATTATTCCACGACCGGTCTAGAATCAACCATTTTATAGTTAATAAAATTATTAGCCAGAAACTTCTTACTCGAAGCATCTTCTGCCATGTACTTAGATTCTAAAGAATTCCACAGTTCTTTTGCAAACACAACATTATAGTAAATATCAAAAAGGGAATCATACATACAATTCAAGATGTGACCGCGACAGATGTAGTCATCATTCTCTCATTTGTAGTGTTTCCTAGTTTGCTCTACTGTTTCACTTTCAACAATTTTTGGGATGGGGTACTCAGGATATAGACAACCTTTAGTGTAGTCAACAGAAAATGCATCTTCTTCTGTTGGGTCTTATGAATCGTGAAAACTCAAGCTTCAAGCGATAATAGTATTCAATCTTAGTTGGGGAATTCCGGTAGAATGAAGCTTTGGATGTCTGTAAAAATGTCTCATACTTTTGTTGGAGAAATATGATAGAATGATGCCTGGATATAGTGGTGTGCAGAACCGAACTGGAATTGAAACCCAAATCGAATGAAAATAACCGGACTGAACTGAACCAAATTTATTTCGGTTAGGTTTTAGTTTTTAAAATTCTTAAAATTCGGATTTCGATTTGGTTTCGGTTTTTGCCACAAAAACTGAAATAAAACCAAACCAGACCAAATAAATTAATAAATATTATATTTTAATATGTATTCATATTATGTCTAATAACCTAATCAATATTGATGATATACAACACGCTAATTAGTAAACAATAATAGCAAATATGAGATTTTGACTTAAGCAATCCTAATTTGAAAAGAATTGTTTTACTTTATAACTTTAGGAATATGGCTCATTCAATAATTCATTATTAAATTCATTATATGCATGTCATACTACTTGAATTACTATTTTTTATGTATCAATATTTATATTTATTATTGTAAATATAAATTTCAAAGCTAAATACTATCAAATTTAACATATATCAAGATGAAATTACTTTAAGTCTCTCTCATATAACTCTAAAATGAAAAAATAAATTACAAATTATTTTATAATTTATAGACTTTGAGCAATTCGGTTATAAGCGAACCGAATTGAATCCGAACTAAATTATATTCGGTTTGGTTTACACCGAACCAAACTATATTCGGTTCGGTTTTGGTCCTAAAAATTTATATTAATTCGGTTTCGGTTTCGATTCAGGTCGGTTCGGTTTGGATTTTGGACCGAACCGACGTTTGCTCACCCCTACCTTTCTTAAGTCTTGACTTGCACTTTCAGATTGAATCTTATTTGGTGGTTCTACCAAACAGATTAGTCTGATAAAATCAAAATTAAAAATCAAGAACTTAGAATGAAATTTCGTTGCGAAGAAAAGTGAACCAGATTGCAGAAAACGTTGCCAATGCCGGGTTTTTGTAAGCTTGAAACAAGTAGTTACAACGCTTCAAAGACAAAACGTTGCTAAAAGTTGTGTCCGTTGGAGCATTTGCAACTTTTCAAAACAGAAGCGTTGCGAAAAGCCTTGTCCATTCGAGCAGCCGCAACTGTTCAGAACAGAAGAATCGTGAAAAATCGTGTCTATTCGAGCATCCGCAACAATTCATAATAGAAGCGTTGCTAAAGATTGTATCCTCTCCGGCAGTCGCAACTATTCTAAACATAAGCGTTGCTAAAAGTTGTGTCCACTCCAGCAATCGCGACTGTTCTAAACAGAAGCGTTGCAAAAGGCAGCTCCCACACACCCTCGCAAGCTAAGTATCGTGATAGAGCTCGAACAAGCATGCACTCTGCACTCTCCTAACTTGTTCGATGAAATATTACGATCACATTGGTTAATTAGTTGATCCAATTACACTAAAATACGAACAGCATTCCTGATATACCATTTGTGAGTTTCCAATTCATGTTTAATTCCATGTTTACAACATTCGATGTTAAAGCACAATCTACATACAAGGTAAATGTTTTTCAGTGGATTGCAATTTGAAATTAAAGGAAATAAATTGCCCAGCTGTATTTTTTTAATTCAAAATCTCTTATCCCAAGCAGTATTATTTCATTGTTTTTGCCTTTTTCTGATATTCACTTTTGATTTCCTCATTGTCTCAGCTGATGAAGACCGAAAGGCAAGTATATATGCTGTTATGTTTAATATTTCAAATTGTCCAACGAAAACCAACATGTCTAATTGTTCAAATGTGGTTTGTTGTGCAGCTATACATTGTGTACATGGGATCACTTAAACCAGATTATTCCCCAGTATCTCACCATCTAAGTTTACTTGCTGGAGTTATTAAGAGCAGGTACTATACCATCGATATTACGCTGTAATTTTTTTATTATTTTATTTTTCGCTTATATCTTGTGTTTCCAGCAATATACGAAATTTGTTGGTTAGAAGTAACGGAAGGAGCTTCAATGGATTTGCTGCAATGCTCTCTGATTCCGAGGAAAGCAGCTGCATAGGAAGTTGCACAACATTATATATACCTTTTCTGCTACGATTCATTCATTCTGATATATTGAATGAAATTCTGCAGGCTCAAAGGAAGTAATCTTGGTCTTCCCAAGCTTAACTTACCAGTTACAAACTACCAAATCCTGGAGCTTTTTGGGTTCTAAGGAAGATAATACTCATCAAAATCGTAGCGCCGAGAGTAATATTGTCATCGGTGTTTTAGATAGTGGAATCTGGCCTGAATTAGAAAGTTTCACTGATGAAGGCTTCGGTCCTCCTCCTAAGAAGTGGAAAGGAAGCTGTAAAGGCGGTCGAAATTTCACCTGCAATAAGTACTAATATTCTTTCATGATCTGATTAGTTTCTACATGTTCCACAAATTTGACCCTTGTTTATATTCGATTTTGCAGCAAGATAATTGGAGCTCGATATTGTATTGCATTCAATCCCGAAACTAATTCAGCAAGAGACGATGATGGTCATGGAACACATACGGCATCAACAGCAGCTGGGAATATAGTGAAAGATGCACATTTTTTTTGGAATAGCAAAGGGTGTTGCAAGAGGAGGAGTGCCTTCTGCTAGGATTGCCGCCTATAGAATTTGTCAACCATCTGGGTGTGGTGGAGCCGAGATCCTGGCTGCTTTTGATGATGCCATTGCTGATGGAGTTGACATTATAACCATTTCCGTTGGACTCCGTTTTTCTGTTGAAATTTCCAGTGTTGTGATTGCAATTGGAGCTTTTCATGCCTTAGAGAAAGGATACTGACTTCTCAATCGGCAGGAAATGCCGGTCCTTATTTTGGATCGGTGTCCAGTGTTGCCCGTGGCTACTTTCTGTGGCAGCAGGCAGAACAGATCACCGAATCATTGAAAAAGTTATTCTAGGAAACGGAAAAGAACTGATAGTATGTATCAATATCGTATTATATTGAATTTCGGTTTTTTTTTCTGATGAATAATTTAATGGAACAGGGAAGTTCAGTCAACTCCTTTGATCTAAAAGGTAAAAGTTTTCCTTTAATACATGGAACCAAAGCAGGAACAGCAGAATGCTCAGAGTATTTTTCTAGGTAATTCCACTGTAAAATAAAAGCTAAATTTTGAGTTTATAGACAAAAAAAAAGCGTTTATGTCTTCAAATTTGTGGCACTTCAGTCTTTGCAGTGCCGACTGTCTAAACAGCAGTCTAGTGAAGGGAAAGATTGTGGCTTGTGATAGCGGTGGAGTAGAGGATGAGGTGAAGAGAGCTGGTGCAATTGGAGCTATATTAAACAGCAGCTTACGAGATGACACTTCCTTTGTTTTTTCATTACCTGCAGTTGTTCCAAGTGGTGAAAAATACAGTGCTTTGCCCAACTACTTGAACTCCTCAAGGTATGATCTTAGCAAAGAAGCCAGCTTACGAGATTTATTTGCTTCAAATTTTTTAAATTTTCATGACATAATATAACTGCAGCGCCCTGCAGCAAAAATATTAAAAAGTGAAGAGATTACAGAATCCAATGCGCCTATAGTTGCTTCCTTCTCCTCGCGAGGGCCTAATCTAATAGTTGGTGATCTTTTGAAGGTAAATAAACCAATATCAATATGTACTTTAAAAGTATAACTCAGTCAAGTATCCAAAACACATTTAGAAACAATGCAGCCTGATATAGTGGCGCCTGGTATTGATATATTGGCCGCATATCCTCCTAATGTTCCCCCATCATCTAGCCCTCTAGACAAGCGAAGAGTTGACTATAAAATTTTTTCAGGAACTTCAATGGCTTGTCCCCATGCTGCTGCTATAGCTGCTTATATTAAAACATTTCATCCGGATTGGTATCCTTCAGCCATTAAATCCGCCATTTTGACTACTGGTAATTACTAATATAACCAACCTTTGTGTCTTTCTGAATAATGATCTCGGTATACATGTTTCTTGAATTCAAATTTTCCTGCAGCTATTCCTTTTGAATGCTACAGCAAATTCTGGCGGGGAATTCGCTTATGGTTTTGGAGGAATAAACCCGTTAAGCGCTATACATCCGGTACTTGTTTATGATGCACAAAAAGCAGACTATATAACATTTCTCTGTGCGGTGGGCTACAACGAGAGTAGTATCAGAGCCATTTCAGGAGATAATAGTACTTGTACTCAAGGCATTAAGAAGGCATAACCAAGGGATTTCAACTACCCTTCTCTGACTGCCCAAATTTCGGCTAATAAGTCTTTTAATATAAGCTTTCAAAGAACCGTCACCAATGTTGGAACTCCTAACTCGACATATAAAGCAGAGGTTTCCACGAGTTCTAAACTTAAGATCCAAGTGGTGCCAATTGTGCTGTCATTTAAATCCATTAGTGAGAAGAAGTCTTTCACTGTGACAGTTACGGGAGGAGGTTTGACGAATAATCAGACCGTGACTTCACTTTCTGCGTCGCTTGTTTGGTCTGATGGGAGCCATATTGTGAGGAGTCCAATTCTTGTTTACACATATAAATCTCAGGAATAGTGTATTGTATTTTTCTTTTGTAATATGTATCCTTCTATTGTCCAAATAATTTTTTTTTTTCGTTTTTCGTTTATCATGTTGATGTTTCATATCCTGATCCATTACCTTCTAAGACCTAAACTTATCAAACATTTCTAGCTGTCGGGACCTAAATGACTTCCGTAAAGTATGGTCATACATTGTTTACATTCTCTTTGTTTCTTGTTAATGTTATAGTTGTGAAATTAGTCACATCCTTGTCTTCGTGAGGACCGAACACAAATGTTGAGGATCTTTTGAAGGTGAAACAGCTGAACATCTTCTCAAGTGCAGAGGAGAGCTCCATATAGTTACTGTATGATTAGGAGTCATGAATAAATAAATAAATAAATACACCAGCTGCATATGAAGAACCACAAAACCAGTTAGGTAATAATTCTCTATTTCAAGAACCATGTTGTAGCATAGCAAAGTCTTCAAGTAGTCACTTTTATCATCAAATTAGTATAAACAAATGAGTGAGAATGGAAAATGTATATCAGAGGCTGCTACTGTTGGTATCAGAAAGAACTATAAACTTGACACAAATTGGATGCTAAGCAGAAAACAAAGGGCATTAGAGAAGTACACAACTTTGGACACGTTGGGTTATCCCACATTGGTAATAAATATAAATAAAGAGTAACATATAAGTGGTGTAGATTGGATCTTAACACAAGCCAATTGGTTTTGTGTTAGATGGGCTCAACCCCACTTGTGTGCTCACTCAGGCCATTGAGTCCAACATTCTTCAAGCCCACAGATCTCTACATGGTATTAGAGCGTAAGAAGGTCTGACAGCCAGTGATCCTAGGTTCGTGTTGAAAGTCCTGGTGAAGTTTGGGCTAACAGAGAAAGGCTAGACCCCAGTGTTGACCTTGAGCCTCGGAGATGATAGGCCAAGGAATGTTGGTAAGTGGCAACTAGTCCAGGCCTAGTTACACTTGAGGGGGAGTGTTGGACATGTTGGTTTATCCCTCATTAGTAATAAACATATATAAAGAGTAACATATAAGCGGTGTAAATTGGGCCTTAACACAAGCCAATTGGTTTTGTGTTAGATGGCTCAACCGCACTTATGTGCTCACTCAAGCTATCGAGTCCAACACTCTTTAGACTCACAGATCTCTACAACAAGAGATCAACTATTCCAAGAATAGTAATTCCAAAAGAGGGGAGACTAGTCGAGAAACCAAATCAAGTGAAAACATTATGAGAAAAAGAAACAAATTTGAAACAATTAATATTTGCATTAATTTAGGATAAAATACAATGCAGCTAGATGTTGTTGCACCTGGGGTTGATATATTGGCCGCCTTTTCTCCTGCTGTGTCGCCATCGAAATACTTATACTACAACGGAAGAGTTAAATATAGCATAGTATCAAGAACTTCAATGGCTTGTCCACATGGAGCTGCTATGGCGGCTTATGTTAAAGCATTTCATTTCAACCAAATTTGTCTCCTACTGCTATTATATCCGCTATTATGACTACCGGTATATTGATATATTCATTCATCCTCGTTCATAATGTGAAGATCAGATACATATGTTGCCCCTCAATTTGGCATTAACCAGCGTGTGCCATCCTAAACTTTCAAAAGTTACAAATGAATCCCTAAACTTGCGAAAAGTGCATCGATTTGCCCATTAGTGCCATGTATCGACATCTAGTTGGAGAGAGAAAAATAAAAAAATTGACATCTTTGAAAAGTCAAACCAACCAGAAACTGACACGTGACAAGGGGGCAAACTGGGTTAGTTTTGCCAACTTTATGAGAAAAATGTAACACTTGAAAGTTGAGAGTGACACATGACGCTTAGTGCCCAGTTATCTGGTAGGTATCTGGTAAGTACATAATAGGATGCTAATAAATTCATGAAATAATGTAGAAAGCTGTTACAAACATAAATTTGGTGGATTGAACAAAATTTTAATGAAATATAAGGTTCATACTAGGTTCCTACCAGATATCTACCAACTACCTACCAGATATCGAACATTTGAAAAAAAAATTCAAAAAATTAAATCACAATGGATGGCGTTTCGAAGATAAAAATGAGACGAACAAAACACTCTAAAGCGGCATGTCAAAAAATTGAATGGTTTGAAAGATAATATCAAAATAAGATGAGAAATTAAAAAAAAAGTGAACAGTAGCGTGAATAGTGAAGACCAAGGGTGAAACGTACTAATTTAATTTTGAAACTTATTTGGTTAGAAAAGTTAGGACTTAAATGTTGGGATGATAGAAAATTTTGGTACATTTTTATGAAAAAACCGCAGAGTATTACCTTTGTTGGGAACTTGTATATTAATCAAACTAGTGTAGTACCCGTGTGATATACGGATATGTCATTTATAATCGGTATATCAATGACAAATTTATTTCTCAATATAATTTATACACAAAGAATATCAAATTCAATTTATCATACTTATTTGTTACATTGTTATATTAGTTACAAACTTTATTTCTTCTTAATTATTAACTTTTTCTAATTAATACAGTTATACTGCACTGTGGCTTAGTCTTTTATAAATAAACTTATAAAAGTAGAGCATGGAGCATATGATAACAAATTTGTGTTCCCAATTTTAGCCAAAATTTAGCCATTAATTTTTCTTCTCTTTTTTCCTTTAATCAGGTGACCACATTCTAAACTCCTCCTAATCCATGATTCTTCATCATCTTATCTTTTTTTTTCAAATATCATCTTAGTCACCAATGGATCACACTTCAATTTATGAATCACCAAAGGATTCACAAAATTCATTTATTTCTTCTCGACAAATTCATCCATCAGCAATGGTTTTTTCAAATTTGGAGAAAATAATATAAAAAATACAAATTTTATCCAACAAATTGAAAAGGTAAAAATAAGCTGAAATGACACATGTTTAAAATAAAACAATCTAACAATACAAAACAAATAATAGTAAATAGATATAAAATTAAAATTTTTTTCTTAAATAGGATTATACTTTATACTTTTCTACAGTTATCTTGTGATTCTCTGTCAAATATTTGATGAGTAAAAAAGACTCACATTAATTATTAAATAGGATTATAATCAATAGAATATAATTAAATAAAATCATGAACAATAATTAAAATTTTAAAAATATATATTTAGAATATATATTAGTTAATATATATACTTAATTTATAATTATGAAATTCAAATTCACTTGATCAAATAATTAAAAATATTCCATGAGAATGAGTAAGTACTATTATAAAATTATATTTTTTAAAAATAAAATTACACTCAACAGAATTAAAAAAAACTTAAGAACAACAAATTAAATTTTAAAAAATAAATTTAGGAGATATAATAGTTGATAATTAGCCATAATTAGGCTCAAATATTTTTTTCAGGTAAAAAGTTCTTTTAAAAGGTACAAAGATTAAAAAAAAGGCTTTTAGGGCTTAAAGAGATACATATCAACTATTCTGCTCCTTCTTAATTCTCATCTGTTTTGCTTGATTGCTCGAAAGCTGTGCGTTATCTTCATCAATCAATATCGAAGGTGTCAGAGTTTTATTTCTTATCTCTATATGTGTGATAGGAGAGTTGACTTTATTCTCTGATATCGAATCATACCAAACATAATTCAAATCATATTAGATAATAAATCATTTGTACTTATAATATACATGTTAGAAGTACCTTAAAATTTTCATTTGCATTTGAAAATTGATCAACATCGAAATCTGGATCCTACTGTAAAAAAATTTTGAAGTTAAAATATATATGAACTAAGATACAAATAATACAACGTACTAATTTGAAGTTACATATAAAAAAGTTCAACTTACAGTCAATGAATTATGAGGGAGCGAAAGCTTATATTTATTCAGAAGTTATTCATCCTCTGTAAGTGTAACCACATAATACACTTCATTATGTGCAATAATGTTATTGCTCTTAACTGAAAGTTTAAACATAATTTCCCTTCCTATAATGTTCTCCAATTTCATTGGTATAAGTGTTTCACCAAGTGCAACAGACATCTAAAATAATTTTAAAAGACAAAAAATAATAATAGATATTTAAAACATTATTAATGGAGAAAAAACTAAAATAAAGTGAAGGAAATGGTACATACGAAACGCGAATTGGAAGACCCTTTTGATAATGGAATGAAATAGTTGTTTGAGGATAAATTAAGATGCTATTAGGCTCTGTTCTTTTCAACTTCTAAAAGCTGAACCGAACTGAACTGAAGTTGGCTGAACTAAACTGAAATGAACTGCAGTGAGCTGAACTGAACTGAACTGAACTTATTTAAGTGTAAATTTATAACTATGCATAGCTGAACTAAACTGAACTGAACAGCAGTGAGCTGAACTGAACTGAACTGAACTTATTTAAGCTTAAATTTATAACTATGCACAGCTGAACTAAACTAAATTGAACTGTACTGAACTGAACTACACTGCACTGAACTAAACTAAACTACATTGAATTGAAAGGTTTTAATAATAACCAATTTTAAATACCGTTATTGTAGAAATAAATTAAAGTAAATGTACAACCAATTAAAGCAACATTTATACATTAAAATAATTTATAATTGTTGATAAGAATTATGTTGCACAACTGGTATAGTAATTAATAATTATTTGACCTTTGAAATAATATTCAAACAGGCATATATGAGGAAAAGTTATCAAAATATCTAACATTTCACTTTTAATATAAATACTAACTAATTAAAATACTAATATAAATTTGAATAATATGGTAATATAAAATAAAATACAGTTAATTGCTAATTTGTTGTTTTTTGTTTTATTTAATTTTGTTGATTATAATCCTATTTAATAAAATCCGTATTTTAAAATTTAATTAGCAATTAATTAAATACATAGATTTTTTTTACTAATATAATTGGTGAAATTGTCAGTCGTTGATTTTCTGACAAATTATAATCCTATTTAAGATTTAGTTTTACTTTTTATCATCAAATATTATTATTATTATTATTATTATTATTATTATGATTGTTGTTGCTATTTTTATTTTTATTTTATGATTATAATCTTATTTAAGAATTAACGTTACTCTTTTCTCTTCATCAAATATATTTTATTATTATTATTATTATTATTATTATTACTAGTGTAGTACCATTGCGATGCTCGGAATGGTCATTTGTAATCAGTATATCAATAATAAATTTCTTTTGTATTATATAATAATAATAATAATAATAATAATAATAATAATAATAATAATAAAAGAGAATAGAAAACATTAAAGCTAAGAAATATATTATATTGTGTATCAAATTAAATTGTGGAAAAAAAGCCACATTAATTCTTAAATATGGTTATAATCACTGAAAAAGAATTAAATAAATCCAAGAATAACAAATTAAATTTTAAAAAATTGATTTAGGAGATATATTAGTTCATAGATATACTTAATGGATAAATATGAAATTCGAATTCACTTGATCAAATAATTAAAAATGTTGCATTATTATCCATAAGTAAAATTCAAATTTTTTTTCTTAAATAGGATTATTATTCATACTTTTCTGCAGTTATCTTATGATTCATCGTCAAATATTTGATGAGGAAAAAAGAGTCACATTAATTCTTAAATAGGATTATAATCAACAAATTTTAATTAGTTAGTATTTACAGTAAAGTGAAATGTTAACTATTTTGATGAGTTTTCCTTATATATGTCTGTTTGTATATTATTTTAAAGATCGAATAATCATTAATTACTATGACGGTTTTGCAATATAATTCTTATGAACAATTAAGAATTATTTTACTGTGTATATTTCTATAATTGATTGTACGTTTACTTTGATTTGTTTCTATAATAAAGAGATTTAAAATTGGTTAATATTCATCATAATCATAACAATACCAAAATATAATTATATTGGTTATAGTCGTATTTAAGAAAAAATTCCATATTTTTTTATCTTCAATATGCAATTAATTAAATACGCTCCTTTTTTGACAGATATAATATATAATTTATTCTTAAACGGGTTTATAATTTAGAATTAATGTGACTCTATAAGAATTAATATGATTCTTTTTTACTCATCAAATATTTTATTATTATTATTATTATTATTATTATTATTATTATTATTATTGTTGTTGTTGTTATTGTTGTTGTTACTATTATTTTGATTTTATTTTAATTTTATAATCAAAAGAATTATATTTTGGTATTGTTATGAATAGTATGAATATTAACCAATTTTAAATTCTCATCAAATATTTTAATATTACTATTGTTGTTGTCATTATTATTTTGATTTTACATTTTGCTATTGTTATAACTAGTATGAATATTAACCAATTCTAAATACTTAACAAATATTTTATTATTACTATTCTTGTTGCTATTACTTTAATTTTATTTCAATTTTATATTTTAGTATTATTATGATTAGTATGAATATTAACCAATTTTAAATACCATTATTATAGTAATATAAATTGGAATAATATGGAAATAAAATAAAAAAAATTAATAATAAAATTGAAATATTTTTTTGAAAGGTATAGGGGTAAATAAGTCATTTAGGACATCTTTACTTTTATATATTATTATTGTTGTTATTATTTTTATTATTATTATATTTTTATATTTTTATGATTATAACCATATTTAAGAATTAATGTGACTCTTTTTTCTCATCAAATATATTTCAATTTTGCATTTTGGTATTGTTATGATTATTATGAATATAAATAAAATATTTTTTTACTATTGTTATTTATTTATTTGTTATTAAAATTTATTCATGAATATATATATATATATATATATATATATACATTTGTTATTAAATTTATTTGTTATTAATACTGTTTGTAGTTAGTTTTTATCATTCATTATTCATGGTAAGTAACACTAATATATATATATATATAGTATTTTAGGACTTCTTCGCTTTTATATATATATAGATTAGGTAAATAGAAAGATAGAAACTAAAATTAAATGTTAATAAAAGAAAAAAATATAAATGTTAGGTTAGTTAATAATTGACATAATATTATATCATTATAGTCATATTGTCACAAGTATTAGGTATACTATATGCCCAATTTAATTTTCTATTCAGGTGCTTATATAATTATATTAATGACTATAAATTTACCATTAAATTTTTTTTAATGATATAATATTCACTTCAGGGAATATAATACATTTACTTCATTGAATATATTTGATCTAACAAAACATGTTCATTGCTTTTTTAATAAAAGCTTTATTCATTATATTTTTACTATTCACGAAATTCAATATTTAGGTGAATACTAACCATATACATAAATAGTATCATATCCATGAATAGTAATCATATACGTATGTATGAACAGTATCAATATAAAATAGTAACTAAATACTCAAATGATAAATGATGCCAAAATAAATTCTGAAAATAAATAGTGGATTACTATTTTACTATTTATCGAAATTCCTAATTTACGCTAGTAATATGAATGGACTGCACCACGGAATTCGTCGTAATTTTCTCATCATCGTGAGATATTTATTTCTAAAAATTATATCCATGTGTAAATCATTAACTATTCATCTTAGTGCTAGGAGTACGTACTGCTACAAGAGCACATATAAGTTTATATCATATATTTATATCCATAAAAATCACTATTCAAGAGCAAGTACCACTACAGGAGCACATATAAGTTTACATCATATATTTATTTCCTCATAAAATGAACCTTTTGGTGGATATATTAGTTTCAAAGCATCTTTACTAGATTGTGGGTTCTAGGATTATGTGGCATATAGAATAGAAGATCACATTGATGTTGTGGTAAAATATCCAAGACATTTTAAAAAGTAGCAATAGTAGATTGTCTATTTAATCTTTTATTGTAATCTTTTAAAATAAAATAATAACAAAAAAATTAAATAATTTGCTAAATAGTCTATGTCATCAATAAAATAATATAAAATTAATTATGCAAGCTTCTATTTGATTGTTTACATGTAGAAGATCAAATAGACATTATACAACATTTATTGTGTCATGTCATATTGGAAAGAGTAAATAGAAGATCTAGTGTAGAGTCATTTTTTAGTTGGCTGTCTATTTTTGCTTATGTGTCCAAACAATTAATAGAATACACTATCTACTAAAGATGCTCTCATATGCTCGTAATTTTTCGAAGATCTTCAAGATCTTTTGTGGTAAAATAAATATGGTATCATTATTCAAAGATCTTCTAGGATCTTAATATAAATATATACTTTTCAATATCCATTGAATAAAATATAAAGATTAAATTTTCGGTAACATCAGTAGCTAATTATTATAAAATTTAACATATATAATAATAAGAAAAAGAATACAAAAATAGTCTTACCATTTCTGCCTTACATGAAACTAACTTTGAGAAATTTTGTCAAGGATCCAACGGTGAAAAATAAAGAAACGGATGTTAGTAACCTTTTGGCCAAATTTCATGACGATCCAACGGTTATAACTTTGGTAATGATAAAAAAAAGTCTGGATGGGCAGATTCATCGAAAAACTGAAAAAAAACATAAACCTATTACTATTCGAAACAGAGAGAGCTCGTGCTGATAACGTGTTAGAAATATAATATAACCAAAGAAGAGAAATATAGAAATGTGATATTTGTATTAATCTTAGTGTATCAAACCATCACTATTTATAGGGAGAATAGTGAAGGCTAATAAATAATATACATGAATGAAGATTAATGAAAGCATAAATGGACATCAAATAACTTAAAACCATTACTTTTTCAACATATATAAATTTAATTTGTAAAATTGTATATCAATATATCAATCTGAGCATAGCAAAAGGTGTTAAGGGCAGATTTGATTAAAGAGAAACAAATGACTTTTACACAAATGCAAGTAATATTGTCCGGTACCTTGAAAGGTATATTTGTATACCCAAGGTACCATTTCCCCCTTCCTTTTATTATTGTTTTTGTACTAAAGATTAGAGCCCCAATGCCCCCCTTTGCAAATGACTCTTTCTTTTTGGCTCGAGAATCTAATGATAACATGCAATCTACGTGCTTTAGATTTCAGGCTTAATTTTCACTCTATGAAAACTTACTTTTATTGGCAAATGATTTTGTATTCCAACATAAATTCTCTATTGAATATGCATACTTACCCTTATCTATTTTTTATAAATAAAAACTACATACTCTCCATTTTTTAATTTGTTATATCCTTATATTCAAAATGTACGGTTTATTAATAAACAAATTATATTGTTTTTTATTCATTTTGAAAAGCAAAATTTTTAATACACTCCTTTTTTTTTTATTACTGTACTACTATTATAGTACCCATGCGATGCATGGATATGTCATTTGTAATAAATGTATTAATGTTAAGTTTATTTTGTAATATATATATATATATATATATATATATATATATATATATATATATATATATATATATATATATATATATGAGAAAAGGGCAAGAGTTATCTTTTTCATTTTTCTTCAAAGAATAATGAGCAGTATTAAAGAGAGGTGGATATAGATAAGAGCAAGAATAAGAAATTCTTCTTGAGTTATACATAAGAAACTTAATTAAATTTGAAATTTTTTTCTTAAATAGGTTTATAATCAATTGAATAGAATTAAATAAAATCAGTAACAACATTTTAAATTTGGAGCAAGCAGATTTAGGAGATACATTAGTTGATAGATAGACTTAAATAATAATTTTGAAATTTGAATTCACTTGATCAAATAAAAAAATTACATTATCTTCCATAAGAAGGAGTTACCATTATAAAATTATCCATAAAGAGTATGTACTATTATAGAATTCAAATCTTTTCTTAAATAAGATTATAATTTATACCTTTTTGCCAATATTTGATGAGGAAAAAGGAGTCATACTGATTCTTATATGAGGAGCAAGTACTATTACGATATTCAAATATTTTCTTAAATGTTATTATAACCAATAAAATTAAATAAAATCAAGAACAACAAATTAAATTATAAATAAATAGATTTAGGAGATATATTAGCCGACCAAATAATTTAAAATATTACATTACAGGAGCAAGTACTATTATAATAAAAATATTCCCATTATTATCCATTAAGGAGGACTAAGTAATAAAAACCTGTTTATTTTAAATATTCCATTATTATCCATAAGAAGGAGTAAGTACTATTATAAAATTCAAATTTTTTCAATAATAGAATTATAATTTTAAATTTTTTACAGTTATCTTGTAATTCCATGTCAAATATTTGATGAAACTAAAAGAGTCGCATTAATTCCTAAATCTATTTCTTAAAATTTAATTTGTTGCGATTTTATTAAATATTTATTGTGATAATAATGAAATATTTCTATTATTTCACTTTATCAAATAATTCTAAATATTCTATTATTATCTATAGGGAGTAAATACTATTATAAAATTTAAATTTTTTTCTTAAATAGGCTTATAATCAATCAATTATCAATGTTTTTTCCACTTTCGAGAAAATAATATAAGAATTGCAAAATTTACCCAAAAAATTGGAAAAGGTAGAAATAGGAAGAAATAACACATGTTTAAAATGAAATAATCCAACAATACAAAATAAATAATACACAACACTAAATAATAGTTCTGCCAAGTTTGACAATATCTCAACAAATATTAATCTTAAGATATACGTATCAATTATTCTTCTCCTTTTTAATTCTCATCCATTTTGCTCGATAGCTAGAAAGTTGTGCATTATGACAGTGTCAGAGTTTCATTTCTTGTCTCCACAGGTGTGACAGGAGAATTGACCTCATTTTCTGATATCGAATCCTGTGAAACAAAAATAAATAAATAAAAGATCTAATTCAAATCATAGTAGATAATGAATAATTTGTACTTATAATATAAATGTTACAAGTACCTTGAAATTTTCATTTGCATTTGGAAATTGATCAACAACGAAATAAAAGATCTAATTCAAATCATAGTAGATAATGAATAATTTGTAACTATAATATAAATATTAGAACTACCTTGAAATTTTCATTTACATTTGGAAATTGATCAACATCGAAATCTGGATCCTATTGTAAAAAAAATTAAAGTTAAAATATATATGAACTAAAATAAAAATAATAGAACGTACTAATTAGAAGTTAAATATAAAATAAAATTAAACTTACATTTAATGAATTTTAAGGAAGAGAAAGATTATATTATTTCAGAAGTTGTTCATCCCTGTGTAAGTTTAACCACATAATACACTTCATCATGTGCAATAATATTGTTGCTTTTAACTGAAAGTTTGAACATAATTTCTCTTCCCATAGTATTCTCCAATTCCATTCGTATTGGTGTTTCACCAAGTGCATCTGTCACCTAATATAGTTTCAAAAGACAAAATCGCAATAAAAGATGTTTAAAACATTATTAATGGAGAAAAAACTAAACTTAATTGAGATTCAAAGAAGATATATATTGATATGTGAAAACTATGTACCTCAATTACTGTATCCCTTAATTCATTTGCAGTTTTTCCAATCAGTTGTTGCACTTCACGGTCCCAAATTAGTCAAGATTTAAACCATGTGCCATCTATAGCATGAACTCATTCCTGAATAATTTTTAGCATCATCATAAAAATAACTGTGAAGCATATTTTATTTATGCATGATTTGAGGAAAAAAAGGAGAAAATATTTACCACGTTTTAATTGAGAGTATTTAATTAATTAGAACAAATTTTCTTGCAAAAATATTATACTTATTTACATTCCACCAATTCTGCGATAGTCTTTACTTCTACTGATCCACTTGCTATCTCTTCAGATACAGAGTATGCATTTTGAGATGATATTTGAGTTATTCTTTCAGAGCCCAGTTGACTAACAGAGAGCAATCTACACTCAAACAATATGAAATTGATATTAGGGAAAATATAAAGTACAACATTTTTATGCTGGTTATATTTGAATATTCAAATTAATAGCAAAAAAATAATTGTAATATTTACCTTGATTTGAATTTCAATAACTCAGGGAGGTCCGGATTAATCCACTGTTTGGATGCATGTCAAGTATTAGTCACCCCATACTTACCTACATTATTTAAACAATATTAAAATTGAAATTTATAATTTATTTGTGAAACTTTTTTAATTAAATTGAAATACTGTAAATTTAGTCAAAAGTGCTTTAAAAATTATAGCCGAGGACTCCTTTGCATGAGAACCAACAAAACTTAAAAAAATTAGTGCCTCTGCATTCTCGAGCTCGTATCAACGGCATAACAACGATAATTCGTTCATCATTAGATGAATTGAAATGAGATAATATTTGTTCTACAAATTCACCCCAGAACGTTGCTGATATTCTATTCTACCTGCATTTTGATTTCATCCTGGACTACTCTAGTCCCTATTGCTTCTTTGTAATTCTTTCTTCCTCAGCAGCTTTAACTCTCTCAACTTCTTCTATATCCTGGACTACTCTAATCCCTCTCTTTACCATCAACTTCTTCTTAGGCTAACCTACTTGGGGAATAGGAACTGATGTAGCTTCCTTTCCCTTAGTAGTCACCTTATCCAGGTAAGCAGCATCTACCTTCCTCTTCGTCTCCTTCTTCAAGGGCATCTCTTCCCTTAACTCTTCCTCAGCTCTCTTTTCTTCCTCTATCTCATTGGGAGCCAATTCTCTGCTTTTATCTTCTTTAGCTCCCTTAGAAGATCTTATTTTCTTAGGGATAGTAGCTAGAATTGAGCTCGCTGAGCTCCCTTTCTTCTCCTTCTTGGAGTCCTTCCTGACCTCCTTCTTCACTACATTCTTCTCTAGCATATCTTCTCCTCTTTCTACTTTGAGCTTGGTGATTCTTTCTAGCTTGCTTGCCATAAAAGCATCTTAAGTCTGGTCTTCCTCATGAGCCTGGATGGGTTTCATCTCTATGATAGCCTAAAGGATCCTTTACTCTTACTTCCCCTAGTTTCACCTTAATGTATTTAGTGTTGGAAGGCCTCTCGTTTGCTCTGAGTCCATAGAAATAGGCATTGCTGAGTACCCTGGACTCAATAACCTTCATCTAGATGTTACTCTTGGCAGCCCAACCTTCCATATCAATCTCATACGCCCTGTAGATTTCCATTACCAACTACCCATATGCCATGTGCTTGGTGACTTTAAGAAATCTATGCAGAATGGCCAGGGGCCAATTTATACTCATGCAGTAGGTCAGCGCATAGATGAATACCCTTTCAAACTTGGAACAGCTCCCTGTAGATCCGGTCTTTGGCAACAGAACTTTAGTGACAAGTTCATGCGCTTGCTTCCCTTCTTTGGTGAATATAGAGGCAATGAGTTCTCCTACTTTGTAATCCTCTAGAACCTCATAATCTATGGGAATATCAACATGATCTTCATCATTGATGACTCTTAGTCTGAGTCCCCTCTCTCACATTCCCAACAGACCTGGAATAAGCTTTCGGGTAAAATATACTTTTCTCCCCATCATAGTGGTCACGATTTGATCTTTTTGACCTTCCACCATGCAGATTCCATGATAGAATATCTCAACCATTTCTTCATAGCAACCACTAGGTAATTCGAAGAAACCTCTTAAGTGGTGTTGGCATGTCCATTTGCCAAACTTTTCATCTCTAGAAAAGCTTAACATATATACAGTAGTTTGCTTCTCCACTTCTATTTTCTCCATGAAACACCACTTCATCAGAATATACTTGGTTCCGGCTAGAATTCTGAGTTCTTCAATCATATACATACTTATTACTAACTGATCGATATGATCTCTTATGGTTACCCAATAAGTCTCTTTCTTGTTCCTAAAAAAATTAGTTTTCCTTGCTCAAGTGCTTGTCATCGATTTTGCTTTGAGAAGAATAGAGGTTTTAAGGATTTAGAGAGCAAATTGTAGAGAAAGGAATTTTGGTAAAGTAACCTTTCCTCTTTCTATATTGCTCTTTAAATAGCCAAAAACTCTTCGCTTGAACCTGCAAAGCTACGTGTACGACTCACGATCCAAGGTCTTAAGATTTAACAGTTAGATTGCATAACGTATACCATAGGATAAATGAGCGCCAAAAAAATAGGATAACTACTCTGAATATTGATAGTTTCATAGCTTGCTATCATTTCTCTTCAGTTTAAATTTGAAATATAACCGCTGACAATTAATGATGTGTCCAAAATTCAAGCGGTAAAAGAAATAGTTAACCTAATTCACTGAAGCTCAGAGTGTGACCTAATTTGGCCAGCTCCAGAATAGGTTAGAGTGAGATGTATTTCTTCAAACTGGATTGGACGTTCTGATCAGCTGTCTTAGTATGTTGAATTGATCCTTTCCAATAGGCTTTGTGAATATGTCAGCCCACTATTCTTCAATAGGAATGTAGGTGAGCTTGACTTCTCCTTTTAGCACATGATCCCTTATGAAGTGATGTCTAATATTGACATGCTTCATCCTGCCATGTTGAACTGGATTCTTGGATAGGTCAATTGCACTCTTATTGTCACACATGACTTCAAGGCACTTATACTTTATACCATAATCCTCCATTTGCCGCTTGATCCATAGCAGTTGTGTTACATAATTTCCTGCAGCCATGTACTCAACCTCAGCTGTACTCAGAGCTATAGAAGTCTGCTTCTTGCTATACCATGTAACTAGACAATCACCAAGGAAATGACAACCTCCTATGGTGATTTTTGTTGGAAAACAATGATTCAGAATCTTAATTAAAGTAAAATATCCGGATCAGGTTTGAAAGAAATAAAAACTTAAACAAAGTATCTCCAAAATCCAAATGGAAGCATCGGGTCAAGATCCAACTACAAAGACATTCATTGATGACTACATATACCTAAGCATACACTAGAATCAATAGGATAAAGTTTGGAAAGGAAACAAAATTTAAACCTTCTAGATCGGCATCCGAAAGAACTGATTGCATAAGCATCCGGAAGAAGATAGATCGAGATATATATTAAGTTTGAAGCCATCAGGAAGACTTAATATTTCAGACAAAGGGAATGATTCAAAATTCCATTCCCTCCACCTTTTGGTCTGCAAAGTCAAAGATCCTTTTGCCATGAACAAGATAAAAGTAATAGGTTGCACTTTTCAGAAAAAGGACAAAGGACTGAAATCGAATAGAGAAAAGGTAACAACCTTTTTCACCTAGACCAATAAGGAGGCGTGTGGAGCTCACACTAAAAAGTTTCTGATATAAAAATTGGTGTGACACTAAAATACAAAGAAAATGATGACTGAAATCTTTTTAGCCTCAATCCCAAGGATTCATATAGGGTAAATTGCTGTCTAATGGATTGATCAATGGCTCTAAAGCGCCACATCTTACCTGATCAACGGTGAAGATTAATTATAGCTTACCAAACTACAACGACTACATTTATAATAGACGCCTATAAAAGGGAGGCTTTACAAGTTGAGAAGGTGCTGGTTAATTTTATAAGAGCATATAACAAGAGAAATTGCAAGAAAGCAATCAGATTCACAAATCCCTCCAAAAACCAAATCATTGAAAATTAGTTTATAAGGATTCCTAAGTAAGCTATAAACTTAAGGAAGTCCAAAACTAAAATCTTTAATAGAAACCAAAGTGTAAAATATCTCTTACTTGAGTGAGTAGTAAGATTGGAATATAGCTTGAAGTAGGTGCTTTGAGTAGGATCTCCCTATAGGGCTCAGCTTAGATTCGGAGTAGAAGTCTAAGTGGTATATCCTGCTAAAGACAAAAGCACTCAGCTAGGAGTTGGTGCTTGTAGTGGTATATCCTACATCCGAAAGGGGGTACCATCCAGAGACAAACTATAAGGCTTGATTTCTACCAGTTGGATAGAAATCACACTAGTGGAAAAGATCAAAGGAAGGAATCTTTGGGGACTGGACGTAGGCGGAGCCAAACTAGTATAAATCATCATGTTTAATTTTCTTTAACTCTTCATTTATTTTTGCATCATATTTCATATCTTCTTCATCCAGATCCATAACATCTGGAAGCCATCAAACACGCTACACAAGACTTTTTAAAGTCTATTAATTCCGTAAAAAGGGTCATTCCCTCATAGGGACCAACAAGTGATATCAGAGCAAGTGCTGAAACTAGAGATCTAACCATCTCAAGCTAAAGATCCATATATTTTGATCTAAGAATCAAAATGAGTTTCCAAAACTCACAGCTCCTTCCGGAGGGTTTGTTTATTACCCGTCCTACACTTTTCACAGGTGAACACTGTGAGTTTTGGAAAAACTAGATGAAGAATTTCATTTAGGCTCAAAGCATGATGGCATGGATGACCATTAAAGATGGTCCATGTGAGCCTATGCATGAGGTAGGTGGTTTAACCACCCGCTAGCCCTCAAGCTTTTGGGATGAGAATGATCATAAAAGGTTGTATGAAAATGCAAATGCTATTAACATGCTTCATTGTGCTCTTAGTTCATTTGAATTCAATAGAATATCCGAATGTGAGACTGCACAGGAACTTTGGCAGAAACTGGAAGTGACCTACGAGGGAAGAAACAAAGTCAAAGAAGCCAAAATAGATATACTTTAGAAAAAGCTTGAAACTTTCTAGATGGAACCTAAGGAGTCCATCAACAGCATGAACACTAGATATATAAATCTAGTGAATGAAATGAAGAGGCTAGGAAAGGAGATATTAGAAGTAGATATGGTCGAGAAGGTACTCCGGAGTCTCACCAAGGAATGGGATAACAAGAAGACTGCCATTAAGGAAGCTCATGACTTAAATTTCTATAGTTATGATGAGTTGATTGGTAATATTTTAAGTCAAGAATTATCCTTGGAAAGATATAGCCAGTAAGAGAAGAAG
Source organism: Euphorbia pulcherrima (assembly GCA_947683365.1). NCBI lineage: Eukaryota > Viridiplantae > Streptophyta > Magnoliopsida > Malpighiales > Euphorbiaceae > Euphorbia > Euphorbia pulcherrima. Next base: position 18,336,898 of record CANTUS010000001.1, read on the forward strand.
CCTGAAGAGAAAAAGAAAGCTATTGCACTCAAGGCAAAATCCATTGGATCAGGTTCATCCGAAGAAGAAGAGCAAGTCATTGAATCTCAAAGTACCAAGGAGCAAATAGCCCTATTAACTAGATAGCTCAATAGGTTCCTACAAAAGAAACAAAGGAGGAAGACACATCCAAAAGAGACAGGCCTAGAAAGAATCCGGAAGAAAAGAAGGATCCAAAAAAAGAAGCTGCCTACTTTGAATATGGGGAAAAAGACCACTCCAGAACAAAATGCCCTAAGCTTAAAAAAACCAAGAAGCACAAGAAGAAGGCAATGGTGGCCACCTGGAGCAACAGTGAGGAAAGTAGCAGCTCATCCTCAACAGAAGAAGAAGAGACTGTCAACTATGCATTCATGACACTGACTGATCTGAAAGTAAAGCAATCCAAAAAGAACATCTCTAAGCAAGATACAATGCAAATCGAAGAATCAGAATCAGAAACATCAAATACTGAGGTAAAGCATTGGCTGTTGTAATCAAGAGTGTGAAGAAGAACATAAAAGCTATCAAATCCTTGAGAAGACAAGTGATGGAGCTTGCTGAAGATGGTGAAACATTGGCACAAGATGTCAATTTAATAAGAACTTCCAAGCACATTGATGTGGTTGAAGAAAACTTCCTAAGAAATCAAGTGCAGATGTTGAGTGCTAACTTGATAGGGTTAGATAGGGAGCTAACCCTAATGAAGGAAGCATCCAAAAGTAGATCAAATCCTCCTCAACCAAGAAGGAACCCAAGGTAGAATACATAAAGAAATTAGTACCAAGTTGTGAAAGGAAATCCAAAGCCTTCCAATCAAAAAGTAAAGGAGGTTAGAAGGCAACCACAAGCCCAAAGATATACTGCTGCATAAAAAGGAAAAGCTAAGGCAGTATACAATCAGTAATCTACCAAATAAAGAAGGAATTATACAGTAGAAGTTGCACCTCCAGCTAGCTTTTGGATACAAACCGGATCATCTACAAGTGTACAAGAACCTAGATACAAAGGGAACTATAGGAAGGAGGATCTTAAAAAGATAGAAAAGAAGTAGGAGCTGAATAGACTCATCTCAAGGTGTAGGTTTTGTGGGAAAAACAATGATATTACTAAATTATATAGATTAAAAAATGGTTATTAGGATATTAATCCTTGGCCTGAGATAGTTATTAACCCAAGAGGACCCAAATCTGATTGGGTACCCAAACCCACTTGATCTGTTTTATAGGTATGCCTTAGATCCATAGTAGATCAACACACTTATTACATTAATAGTGGATGCTCAAGGCACATGACAGGTGATGAGAAGGCCTTCATCATATTGACCTGGAAGAAGGGAGGGAGAGTAAGCTTCAGAGATAATAAAAAAGGATAGATCATTGGACATGGAACTATTGGATCTGAATTAAAAATAGAAGATGTCTCACTAGTTGATGGACTAAAGTTTAACTTACTAAGTGTAACCCAACTCTGTGGTAAAGGAAGAAAAGTCACATTTGATTTCAGAGGCTGCTCAATCTATGACAGTAAGTCTAATCATTTCATCCTTTATGCACCTAGAGTAAATAATGTCAACTCTGGGTGCATAAATATTGTCTACTCTGATAATATTAAAAATGAGAAAAAGAATATCTGCTTGGTGTCTAAAGAAGAAGAATCATGGCTATGACACCGGAGGTTAGGACATGTTAGCATGAACCTCCTGTCCAAACTAGCCAGAAAGGAATTGGTAGTGGGTTTGCCTAATGTTGCTTTTGATAAGGATCATCTATGCACTGCATGTCAATTAGGTAAACAGTATAAGAAAAGTTTCCCTTCCATCTCCTACATTCCTTCTAAAAGTGTACTTGAGCTCTTGCATATTGATTTCTTTGGTCCAATCAAACCATTGAGTTTAGGTAGTAGAGAATACACCATGGTAATTATGGATGATCATTCTCGCTATACCTTGGTTCTCTTGCTAGCAAGCAAAGACGAAGTCTTTGACCAATTCTCAAAAACATATATACGAATAGAAGTAGAACAGGGCATAAGCATTGCACGCATTTAGAGTGATAATAGTGGTGAGTTCAAAAATAAGCATGTTTCTAAATTTTGTGACTCCAAGGGCATTAAACATAACATCTCTGCCCCTCATACTCCTCAACAAAATGGAGTTGTTGAGAGAAAGAATAGGACTGTAGTTGAGATGGCTAGAATAATGCTAAGTGAGAATTATTTGCCAAAATATTTCTGGGGAGAAGCCGTAAATACAACATGCTATATTTTGAATAGAGCTTAAATTAGAAAGACTATAAAAAGACCCCCTATGAAATCTGGAAGTGAAGAAAACCCAAAATTGGATACTTCAAAGCATTTGGATGTAGGTGCTACATCCTAAATGATAGAGAGCAATTAGAAAAATTTGATCCTAAGTCTGATGAAGCAATTTTTCTTGGCTACTCAACACATAGCAAGGCTTACAGAGTCTTTAATAAACAAACCCAAACTATGGTAGAATCTATACATGTATATTTCGATGAGACTAACTATGCCGACAAGAAAAGCTCCACTCCGAAAGATCCAGTAATGGAATTTGAAAACTTTGGAGAAAAGAAGGAAATCCAACATCCTGATTCCTTCTGAATCAAAAAGTAAAAAGAAGAGGATGAAGGAATATCTTTTGATCTAGAAGTACAACAAGTTAATCTTAATCCACATGAGATAAACTTCAATGATGACTAAGGAAACCAAGATGAGGCAGAAGTAGAGCACGTCCCTGTTCAATATGAAGGCTTACAAAGGGAAATCTGGACTCATAGAAATCATCCGGTAGAACCTATTTTGGATGATGTCCAAAATCTAGTCAGAACCAGAGGACAACTCAACAAGATGATGAGCCATGCTGCTTTTATCTCTCTTATTGAGCCAAAGACATTTTAGATGCTGAAGGATATGAAAGCTGGATGATGGCAATGCAAGAAGAGCTAGATCAATTCACCAGGAATGATGTATGGGATCTAGTGGCACCTCTAAAGGGAAAGTCAATCATTGGCACCAAATGGGTATTCTGGAACAAGCTAGATGAATTCGGAGTTGTGTTAAGGAATAAAGCGGTTGCCCAAGGCTACAACTAATAGGAAGGGATTGACTTTGAAGAAACATTTGCTCCAGTAGCAAGACTAAAGGCAATCCGGATTCTATGTGCCTTTGCATCATTTATGGGATTCACATTATTCTAAATGGATGTCAAGAGTGCATTTCTCAATGGGGTTATCCAGGAAGAAGTCTATGTAAAGAAGCCACCTAGCTTTGAAGACTCAAAGCATCAGGATCATGTCTACAAGTTAAAGAAGGCCTTCTATAGATTAAAGCAAGCACCAAGAGCCTGGTATGAGAGACTCACCACATATCTCATATCCAAGGGATATATCCGGGGGAATGCAGATACAACTCTTTTCATCAAGAAAAAGAAGAATGACATTATTCTAGTCCAAATCTATGTGGATGATATCATATTTGGAGCCACTAATGAAAAGATGTGTGAAGAATTCAACTCTCAAATGCAGAAGGAATTTGAGATGTCCATGATGGGAGAACTAAATTTCTTCCTTGGTTTACAAATCAAGCAAAGTTGGGATGGGATTTTCATTAACCAGTCAAAGTATACCAAGTAAATCTTGAAGAAGTTTGAAATGGACATGAGACAACCTATGTCCACTCCAATAGGATCAGATACAGTCCTATCCAAGGATTATAAACAAGAAGATGTTGATCAGAAGCTCTATAGAGGGATGATTGGTTCACTTCTATACTTGACAGCTAGCAGGCCTAACATACACTATGCAATATATTACTATAAAATGTATCAAGCCAATCCTAAGGACTCTCAACTCAAGGCAGTGAAGAGAATTCTTAGATACCTCCTAGAAACCACTGAAGTTGGGATATGGTATTGTAGTAATGAAGACTTCACACTCCAAGGCTTCACTGACGCAGACTATGGCAGAGATACTCTTGAGAGAAAGAGTACATCCGGAGGTTGCCAATTCCCTATAGATTGCTTAGTATCATGGTACAGCAAAAAGCAAACTTTAGTTGCTCTATCAACCACAGAAGCAGAATATATGGCAGTTGAAAGTTGTGTAGCTCAACTTATTTAGATCAAGCAATAACTAAAAGATTATGGAGTTCAATTCGGATGTGTGGATGTTATGTGTGACAATAAAAGCTCCATTGATGTGTCAAAGAATCCAGTACTCCATCGTAGGATAAAGCATATCAACATCAGGCATCATTTCATCCGGGATCATGTAATGAAAAAGGATGTTGCTTTGGTATACATTCCAACCAATGAGCAAAGAGCAGATATCTTTACTAATCTATTAAGCAGAGATCAATTTGGCAAGCTAAGAGAGTAAATTGGAATGTCAAATCCAATATGAAGAAAATCCGAAAGACAGTCCAAGGTTAGTTTGGATCCTTAGCAAGACAAGGAATCCAGAAGAGAAGAAGAATTGAGAGAAGCTCTACTCCAGATAAAATATTGCCATGTCAGTAGATAAGATAGGACACATGGCAGTAAAGGTACTGAAAAGTAACTATTCACTTTTGAATTTCAAACGTTTATTGGGTGTTACACGCACGACAAATTCAACAGTTGGTTTTCAAAATAAACTGTTCCCATTCTTCGGTTAAACTGAATTTACCTCTCCTAAAATTTTGATCGCCATGTCATCAATCCAGCCAAATTAACGGCATCCAAATTACCAAAATACCCTCACCTTGAAAAATCTATATAAACACGTCCAATTTCTTCTTCTTCCTCATGCGAGCAACTTATCTACTGTTACTCTGCTAAAATCAAAATCATAAACCCTAAATTCCTTCGAACTCTTCCAATAATGACTGCTATCATGACAAGCGAAGGACCCAAAATGCTACCCACCAAAAATATCTTTACAGAGTCTAATCTACAAGATAAAGATTTCACCCTCATACACTTTAAGCCTCCGACTCTGTAATCCCCATAGACTATTTGGGAGATAACTTCCTATTTGAAACCGACCCTTATTAAAAAATCATAGAAGATTAGCACTTGGGTGATTTCCTTAAGATCAAGTGCCCAACCTATCCGGACTTAGTAAGAGAGTTTTATGACAATCTCAAAGCCCACTCCTTCCTCGGCGCTTTGAGAACTTAGGTTCAAGAAAATGTAATTACGATTACCCCATAATTTTTTGAAAAATTCCTGTACATGAGGAATGATGGAGTCCAGCTGAGAATCAATGGAGATGAGCAAAAAGTCAAGTGTGAACCAAAGATGTAGCTACATCCAAACTATTTCGGGGATAAATTCTCCACCTACTTCCAAAAGTGCCAAGGTTCCTACAGCACGCACTCGCCAAGCTAGTTCTCATCCGGAAGGGATCTCTAACCGCAATGTCATCCTTCTAACACTATGTGCTCTAGCACTGGGTGGAGAGCAGAGTTATCAATATGCCTATGCTAATCATCCATTACCTTAGGCAACACAGGAATTCTCATGATGCACTCATCACCCAGATTCTGATCGCCAACGAAATAAACTTAGCCGGATTCAAGTCAGTAACTAGAAAGGAAATTCTAGAAAAGAATTTTAAAAAGCTAAGCTTTGGGGAATCTTAGAATGAAGAAAAGGCCAAGAAGATATGGGATGATAAGAAGAGCTGGGCTAGAAAAGCTGTGGATCCGGTGGAAGAAGCTTCGGTTCCTAAGAAAGCAAGAACCAACAAACCAAAGGCACAGAAGGAACTGGCCTTGGTTCCTGCTGGGGAAATTAATGGGGATACTCTGACCTTAACCCAATTAATATCCAAATCTTCAGCCAAAAAGCCAAGGGGAAAACTGATTGAAGCTGCTGATAAGCTAAAAAAACCTTTATGTGAGCTGGAAGCAAGGGAAACCATTATAGTAGTTGCTGCTGCAATTAGAGAAGGGTATCATAAGGGAAAGAAATGGAACTTAAGAGCTATGCTAATAGAAGAGAATGACTCTAATAGTGAAGAAACAAGGGATGGGGAACCTGCCCTTAAAAAGCAACTCCGGAGCAGAGGGTTGACATTTACAGAGGCCTTAAAGGCAGAGAAGGCAAGAGCCAAACTCTAAATCCAGAAACCTACATCCGGTATAATCATAAGGGAACCAACTCCTAAAGCAACCACTTTTATTGAATCCAGAAAAGGGAAGGAGATTGTGCCATTGACTGAAAAGCAAATACCTGAAGATAATATCTTCCCGGAAGATCCCCAATTCGCTGAGATGATGTCAGTCGTAAAGGACAATCAAAAGATCAATCTTTTGACAAAAAAGGGACCCGAAGGCTCCTCCAGTGCAGCAAAATCTCATAGCCCACCAGTCCTTATATCATTAAAGGATTTGGGGCTTCTCAAAGAAGCAAATTACTTGGAAGAGGATTTATTGAATATCTAAGCTAGATTCGGACCTCTTCCTGAAAACTTATTGTATGTGAACCCGGAAGTGGTAGAGCTGAAAGTCCTTAAAAGACTATTGGAGGGAATGGTGAGGATAATTCCACCATTTTGGGATAAGAGATGATTATTACTGCAAGTCTTTTACAGGCAATAGAAGGGATGACTGAGGACATTAGCAGTCAACCAGGGATTGTGGAGATTGAGGAAGGAAGTATAGAAGCAGCTAATTTAAACAAAATGATAACTACTGAGGTAATCCACAACTCAGTATCATTTGATATTAATGCTAATATTACTACTAATGTCGGAATAGAAGCTGAACATAGGGATAACTTAGATGCACATTCTCTAATTGCATCTAAGTATTAGGAGTCCAACCTAGAACATAAAGTTCCGGAGGAGGGATACAGTATAAGATCCGATGAGAACGCTTCTAGAGTGGACTCAAAGGGCAAGGCTAGTCCAGAGGAACGGTTGGATGAAGAGAGGGAAGAAGAAGAAGAAGAAGAAGAAGAATCAATTGAGGCAGAAACATCCGGATCTAATGAGACCGGAAGCAGCTCTAAATTTGAAATTGCTCTTACAAGCCCAATAAGAATACCTGCTACAAATGAAAATCCAACACAAGCTAAAAAGATATCCATAGCACTCAAAATTCTATAAGAGGCTACTCATAAAGAACAAGAGGAGAGCCACATTAAACAAAGCCTCCAAAACATCTATAAACATTTGAAGGCTATAGAAAAGGTACTTGAGGAATTCCAACCTCTAGACTTGAAGAGGGAAATTGAGGGGATAACGGGGGAGTTAAGAAGATAAAGGAGAAAGTAGAGGACTTTCCCACTGCTGATCTGGTAGCAAAAGTCTCCCTTGCTAAGGTCAAACCAATCCTTGAGCAAGTAAATACAAGCACCGGTGAACCCAATAGATCAATAGATCAGGCCAATATAGTGGCCCCAAACAACTGTGCTACCATCTTAGATAAAGTCACGTCCTCTTCACTTATCTAACAACAGAAATCAAAGAGTACATTGACACCAAGTTTGAAAGCTTGCTAAAATTCATTCCGGAGGTTGTTACTAAAGGTGAAAAAGACATTGCTTCTCCACTTAATCTGCAAAATGAAGAGCATCAAGATACTTAAGAAATACTCACACATTGCCTTAATGAGGATCTTCCAGAACTCTTAAAGAAGCAGGTGGATGACATAAGTGATGACAGTGGACATCATTCCTCCAGAACTAATGACTTAATTAAAGCTCTCAAAGAAGCTTTCCACAAGGATCTCACTACACTCAACTCCAGTATCTACAATGTCTGAAGAGATATCTGCAACGATATTTAAGCCTTAAAGTCAGGTATGGCTAATCTTTCACTCTCCTCATCTAGATCTTCCTCCTCCACCTAGGACAGCCTTGTCATTCTAGTGGTCAATGATCTAGTCAAACATATAGGCAACACTGGATTTTTTTGGTACAAGTGCATGTTGACTCTTCTCAAGTGTATGATTCCCTATTTTGATAAAGAAGATCAAACCCATGCACTTTGAATGATTCCGGACATGATAAAGTCCTATAAAGAGCTCTGAGCATTTTGAAAGCCTTATCAACTTCTTCTAGCCACTGTTGAGACCATCTTTAAGAAGCGCTCACAAGGTAATGTAGACTACTCCATCTACTCAGAAGTATGGCAGAAGAGCTGGGACAAGCGATCATATATGCTGATTAACCCCCAATCCGATGTAAACAATAAGGGGGAGAAGAGCACAACAAGCAAAGGAGGAGATGATATGGAAATAGATAAGTAAATGTGTAGTTAACTTTTGATATCAAGTAAAAATCTTGTAATAGCTAGCTTTGACAATTTTCACTTATATGCACTCTGTATCTGTAATCCAAAACTTCATTAATGTTAACCATTGTTAATAGCAGAAGTATATATATAGTGAAACACATTTATATAAAAATGCTTCTAAGTACAATCTGTAATTGTACTTCAAAAATATAGAAGCCAAGAATGCAAAAATATTGGGGGAGCAGGATGCTTAGACTATGGGGGAGTAAAATTTGTAAATGGCTAAGTATCAAGAATCATACTTAGCTCATATAGACTCCATCCTTTTGCGTAGTTGTCTTAGGTTTTTATTTCCATTAAATAGGGGAGATTGTTGGAAAACAATAATCCAAAATCTCAATTAAAATAAAATATCTGGATTAGGTTTGAAAGAAACAAAAACTTAAACAAAGTATCTCCTAAATCCAAATGGAAGCATCCGGTCAAGATCTAGCTACAAAGACATTCATTGAAGACTACATATACCTAACCATACACTAGAATTATTAGGATAAAGTTTGCAAAGGAAACAAATTTTAAACCTTCAAGATTAGCATCCAAAAGAACTAATTGCACAAGCATTCAGAAGAAGATAATTCGGATATATATTAAGTCTGAAGCCATCAGGAAGACTTAATATTTCAGTCAAAGGGAATGGTTCAAAATTCCATCCCCTCCACCTTTTGGTCTACAAAGTCAAAGATCCTTTCCTCATGAACAAGACATAAGTCACAGCTTGCACTTTTCAGAAAAAGGACAAAGGACTAACACCGGACAGAGAAAAGGTAACAACCTTTTTCACCTAGACTAATAAGGAGGCGCGTGGAGCTCACACCAAAAAGTTTCTAATATAAAAATTGGTGTGACACTAAAATACAAAGAAAACAATCATTGACATCTTTTCAGCCTCAATCCCAAGGATTCAAATGAGTCAAATTACTATCTAACGGATTGATCAACGGCTCTAGAAGCGCCACATCTTAATTGATCAACGGTGAAGATTAATTACAGCTTACCAACCTATAATGGCTACATTTATTATGGAAGCCTATAAAAGGGAATCTTCACAAGTTGAGAAGGTGCTGGTTGATTTTATAAGAGCATATAACAAGAGAACTTGTAAGAAAGCAATCAGATTCACAAATCCCTCCAAGAACCAAATCACTGAAAATCAGTTTGTAAGGATTCCTAAGTAAGCTATAAATTTAAGGAAGTCCAAAACTAAAATCTTTGATAGAAACCAAAGTGTAAAATATCTCCTACTTAGGTGAGTAGTGAGATTAGGATATAGCTTGAAGTAGGTGCTTTGAGTAGGATCTCCCTATAGGACTCAGTTCAGATTCAAAGTATAAGTCTAAGTGGTATGTCCTACTAAAGACAAAAGGACTCAGCTAGGAGTTGGTGCTTCTAGTGGTATATCCTACATCCGAAAGGGGGTACCATCTGGAGATAAACTATAAGGCTTGATTTCTGCCAGTTGGAAAGAAATCACACTAGTGGAAATTTCAAACGAAGGAACCTTTGGGGACTGGACGTAGGCGGGTCCGAACTAGTATAAATCATCATGTTTGATTTTCTTTAACTCTTCATTTATTTTTGCATCATCTTTCATATCTGCATAATCTTGATCCATAACATCCAGAAGCCATTAAATACGCTATACAAGACTTTTTAAAATCTGTTAATTCCACAAAAAGGGTCATTCACCGCCCTCTGACGTTATATAGACCCTCACAGGGACCAATACTTTTCCTTTCAAATTTGTCTCTTCCATAGTCAGCATCAGATTATCCTCTCAGGGTGAAGTCTATATTGCTTGGATACCATAAAACTGCATCAATAGAGCCTAGAAAATACCTGAGAATTCTCTTAAAAATAGCTAAGTGAGATTCTTTAGGGTGAGCTTGATATCTTGCACAATAACATATAACATAATGAATGTCAGGCCTACTAGTAGTTAAGTAAAGTAGAGATCCAATAATACCTCTATAGAGCTTACTCTCTACAAGTTTACCTTCCTCGTCCTTACTCAAAATTATATTAGTGGCCATGGGTGTTGACATTGGCTTGGCTTTATCCATGTCAAACTTCTTGATTACTTCCTTGGCATACTTAGCTTGGCTGATGAAGATTCCATCTTTGCCTTGCTTGATTTGCAAACCAAGAAAGAAATTAAGCTCTCCCGTCATTGATATTTTAAATTCTTTCTTCATCTGCTGACTGAATTCTTTGCATAGCTTTTCATCAGTTGCTCCAAATATGATATCATCAACATATATTTAGACTAGCAACACATCTTGATGCTTCTTCTTGATAAATAGAGTTGTATATGCTTTCCCTCTAACATAACCTTTAATGATTAAAAAGTTACTCAGTCTCTCTTACTAAGCTCTTGGAGCCTATTTCAGTCCATATAGAGCTTTCTTCATCTTGAAGACATGATCTGGAAACTTTGGATCTTCAAAGCCTGGGGGCTGTCTAATAAAGACGTCCTCTTGAATATAACCATTAAGAAATGCACTTTTAACATCCATTTGAAACAGTTTAAAGTTCATATAGGATGCAAAAGCACAAAGAATTCTTATGGCTTCAAGTCTTGCTACTGGTGCAAATGTTTCTCCATAATCAATGCCTTTTTGTTGATTGTAGCCTTGATCAACCAGTCTGGCTTTATTTCTGACAACATTACCAGCTTCATCTAGGTTTCTCCACTAAATACCAAACTTCATTTCTTTAGAATTGGTCTAGCTCTTCTTGCATTACAATCATATAGTTATCATCAAACTCAGCATCTTCAAACTTCTTCGGTTCAATCAATGAAACAAATACTGAATGACTCATCGTTCTATTCAGCTGACCTCTAGTCAGCACTAGATTTTATACTCTGTCAATAATCTTTTCAACTGGGCGATCTCTCCTTGCCCTAAATTTTATGGTAGATCGGGATCAGCTCGCTGAGCTACTGTCATTGGTTGAGCATCTACATCATTACCAAAGTTGATTGATTGGTCCATGATAACTTCTTCATCTTCATTTTCTAGTACTAGATCAGGAATAATAATGGGCTAACTAACTAATCTGCTGACTTATTCCTTTTCTCTTTCATCATCACTGGCTTCTCTACCTGCATTGTTAGTTTCATTGAATTCTATGTGCATGAACTCCTCTAAGATGCCAGTTCTCTTAACATACACTATGTATGCCCCACTATGTGTTGAGTAACCTAAAAAGATTCCTTCATCAGCCTTGGGGTCAAATTTAGTCAATTGGTCTTTAGTGTTTAATATGAAGCATTTACAACAAAAGGCCTTGAGATGACCAACGGTGGGCATGGGCCCCTTCCAAAGTTCATAAGGAGTTTTATTCAAAATCGGGCGAATTAAAACCCAATTTAGAATGTAACAAGTTGTGTTAATAGCCTCTCTCCAGAAATACTTTGGTAGATTGTTATCACTTAACATAGAATGACCCATCTCTATAATAGTGCGATTCTTTCTCTCAACAACCCCATTCTGCCGAGATGTATGAGGGGCAAAAAAATTATGGTCAATACCATGCTTAGAACAGAATTCCTCAAACTGCTTATTTTCAAATTCTCTTCCATAGTCACTGCAGATTCTATTAATTTTAAGGTCTTTTTCATTCATGATCTGGGTAGCTAACCTAGAGAATAATTCAAATGTTTCGTCTTTGCTTGCTAGCAGGATAATCCAAGTGAACCTGATTAGATCATCTACAACCACATGGGTGTATTTAATTCCACCTAGACTTGTTGGCACCATAGGCCCAAACAAACCCATGTGTAGAAGATCAAGGGGATGAGAAGAAGATATATTAGCTTATGATTTAAAGGTCTTCCTGTGAGCGGATGACATTTTATGGTCCGCGAGGCCGGGCTGGAGGATCGGTCCCATGAAAAATGATGATAGTCGTGATGGTGATTGTGAAAATGGTTTATCATGTTTTAATGTTCAATAGGTATGAGATCAAAATCCCGTACTTAAAATAGACTTGCCACCCAGTTCAGCTCAACGGGTAAATTTTGGTACAATTTTCCTTCCGGGTGGTAGACCATACCTTAAGTAGAGATTTCGAGTTTGGATAATGATATCTATTTTATATTAGGCCAAGTTAAAAGATCTCGTTCGTTCTTAATCGATTTTATCCAACCTATTTATTGTGTTTTCGGTTTATATGTTGTTTTCGCATTTATCAAGCATTCAAAGTGGTAAATCAACAATTATTACAGCTATCCAAAAATAAGTACAGAAAATAAAATAATACTTACAAGGCTTTCTAAATCCTATACATTTTTCTATATGGTAAATAAAATACCCAAAGGCCTAGCATTCATTTAACCAAAATCTACATGCACAAAATGGTTAGCACAAGTACGGCACGTTGTACGAGGTATATCACGTAACATGCATAATTAGTAAACAAAATAAGACCTGAGTTAGTGTGAACATGGCATATTTTATTTACAATTTGTGGAGCCCGATTAGAGGCCTAAGAATGAGATTTAAATGGCGTTTGCGAAAAAGTTCCGTTATATCCATATTTTAGGCTCGATTATTATTTTAACCAGATTATTAGTGAGAATGCCACATGGTATGGGGTGGGATCTGTTTTCAGAAGGTTCTTGACCTTTGCCATAGCAATGTACATCCTAGCTTCAGAAATTTAAACTAGGTCAGAAAATAAACGAAACGAAACTGCTGTCCAAAAGGTTATGCCATAGGCGGCATGACTGAGGCCACCGATGGCATGGATGATACCGCTAGGGATCTCAGTTATACAGGCAGGCTAATGACTTTCTGGATACCATAAAGAAAGGGTCCTATAAGAAAATAGGGGCCGTTAGGGGTAAATGAGGCCACTGGCAGTATCAACGATGTCGCCGGCGGCATGGTTGATACCACCGGCGAGTTCAGTTTCTTGCAGCAGCTGTTTTTGGCCGAAAAGTGACCAAAAACCCAAAACTAAGCATAAACAGCAACTAAAACACAATAACTAAGTAAAATGAAAGCCAAAGAGCTATGAGACTCAGAATTTTTACCTCGGGGTCTTGAATCCACATCTTCGTGATCTGTATGACACCTCTGGGGAACTCAAATGATGATTTTGGGAAGTAATGGGTGATTTAGTCTCTAAATCCTAATTTTTATGATTTCTAAACTTGAAATGCACCTAAACATCAGAGAGTTCAGTAGAGAAAAACTAAGAAAAGATGAATTGAATCCTCTTTTCTTACCTTTTCTAAACTTTATCCCACTAAAGCTAGCTAAATGCTCAAAATCTACTTGAAATTTTGAGTTAGGGCAGAGTAGAACCCCTTAAGTGGCTGGAAAATGCTACTTATGTAGGCTAAAATCCGTTGGAAATTGCCTTGGATCAATTGTCCGTCGGATATCGAGCAAAAAAGGTAGTCAACTATTTTTATAGAGGAAATGATGCCACCAGTGGCATGGATGATACCACTGACAGCATGGATTATACCACCGGCGGTATCGATGAAGCCACCGGCAGCCTCACCTTCCTAACAGGTTTGAAAACCTAGCATGATTCATGCTTGAAATTAGGGAAAAGGAGAAGAAATCCGGCAAAAGGTGATTTTGACAAAAAAAACTCAGATATTAGGCTTTTTTTTTATTTTTAATGGGTATCTTGGACTAAATTATTTTTCGGGCGTAAATCATCGGTCTAAACTACCACCAAACGCGTTATCGGACACGCCAAACTGAATTTTTCCAAAAATAAAATTCGTAGAGAACTTTATATCGATAATAAAAATTCTAAAAAAGAATTTTAATTATAAGGAATAAAATCGGGTATACATCATCATCGTCTCACGAGAGGGACTATAAAATCCCGTGCTCATAGGCTACCTCTCGGCGGATCACTACTGCCACATATCAGTATGATCGCACGAAATAGCAAGGGTTAAAAATTGTACCTGATGGATGACAAGATTTGCCCCTTGGTCGGGCTTGAGCTTTAAAAATTTTTTTACCCCTTGGTCAGACTTGAGCTTTGAGGTTGAGTTGCCCCTTGGTTGGGATTGGGATTTGTAGATTTGGTTGCCCCATGGTCGGGTTTGGGCTTTATAGATTTAGTTTCCCCTTGGTCAGGCTTAGGCTTTATAGACTTTGTTGCCCCTTGGTCAGGCTTGGGATTTATGGATTGGTTGCTCCTTGGTCGGTCTTGGGCTTTGAGGTTTGCCAAGCGAACTTGGGCTTTGGGATTGATTTGCCCCTTGGTCAAGCTTGAGCTTTGAGATTTGCCAAGCAGACTTGGGCTTTGAGATTGATTTGAGGTAGGGTGTGTCATTCTTGCAACAAGTGATAAGTAAGGGTTTAGACTAATTTTTAGATTATATTTTTACTGCTTGATCGATTTTATGAAACAAAAATATTTTTGCCCCATCGATCAATAGTAAAAATGTAATAATTAAAAGCATAAGGGCTTCAGAAGTCTTGGGATGTTGGGGCTGGATCCGAGATTCCATTGGGTTTACTGAGAAATGTGGAGGGAAGTTTTGAAGTCACTGACGACTTGGCTGATGCCGCCGGCAGTATGGAGTGCCACGTGGCATCCTCGACTGGACAAAGAAATTTAAAATTCAAACTGGTGCAAGCGATGTGGCCGGCGGCTTGGGGGATGTCGCCGGCAATTTGAACTGATGCCACCGGCGGCAGGGATGAGCAGTTTTAGATTAATCAAAACTCCTTGAATTCTAGAAGGGCATATAAAAAGAGTAAAAACTCTTCTCTTTTTCTTTCCTGTGTTCATAGAAGCTGAAACTTCTCCTTTCTTCTTTTTCTCTCTACACACAAACCTGATTCGTCTCTTTCCTTTCAATTTTTGACTATGAAGAAGATCTTTGGGCGCAAATCTAGCAGTTCTAAGTCTAACGAACTACCTGATTCTTCCATTGGGTTGAAACTCTACCCGGTTCATGTGGGACATGGTTTCAAGGAGTCTGAAGTCGTTTTTAGGTATGGGATAGCGGCTCCAATTGACAATCACATCCCGGATAAGATGAATCACATCTCTAACATCCAGGTAATCCTATAAAACTCAAACCCTTTTGTTTATGTTAAGTTTTGATTCCGGCCTTACGCTCAAAACTTTGCCATGATAGGGGTTATAAATATAAAATTGATTGTGTGGAAACTAATATTGCGTGCTATAGGTTTGATTTTTATTATTTTTATGCTTTGGGTTCGATTAATTGCAATTTTTGGTGATTTGGTGCGATTTTGGGCAAAACTAGGTTCTGCCCGTAAAAACAATGCCACCTGCGACATCACTATTATCGCTAGCGGCTTCAAGCCTTTAAAAATTTTAGGGATGTCACCGGTGATATCGTCCATGCCACTGGCGGCATTGTTGATGTTGCCGGTGGCATCACTACCCCCAGCGGCAGCATCAGTACCTTTCCAAAAGCAAAATGACATAGAAATTGAATAACTTAACTGATCCGCTCTTTTCTAATTTTGTAGCCACATACCCACACTTGCACCGAAGGTATGGGAACTATCAGAGAGTGGTGGAAACACATTGATGAGAAAGACTGAGCTTGCGACTGAAATTGAAGATACAAGATTTGGGGATTTGGCCCAAACTATGCCTTTACTGATGCCCAAGCTGTCCCACTCAGCCCTAACTGCCTTGGTCGAGAAGTGGTCCAAGACCATACACACCTTTCATTTCCAGATTGGGGAGGTTACTATTTACCTCATCCAACATGGTAGTGATGACGGGGCTACCATAGACGAAGAATGTGATCCACTTTGATGTGTACATGGAGAAGAACCACCTCAGGGGACTGGTGGTGAAGAGAGTGACTGAGCTATTCGGGTTAAAGCCCAAGGCGGGGCAATTTATTATGGGCAGTTGTATGAGTGCTGGAAGGGGGTCGGAGTGGTCCTCGAGACTAAGAGGGATGCTTGTGTCCGCTCCTTTGTTATTTCTTCATTGACTGTGTTGTTCTTCCCAATCTCGATTAGCAAGGTCAACTATGGGTTGATTTCAGCTGTTAAGGCTATTAAGACCATCAAAGAGAAGAATTGGCTCAAGTTCATTTTGGCACAGATGTACTACGAGCTAGATATGGGAGCCCAAAAGAAGGAAAAGGTCCTTCGATTGAGTCACTTTTTACTTCAGGTACGCCCTTTTTGAATACTGCTTTATTATCATTGCTAGTTGTATTTTTGTTTATCCTTGGTGTGTTGAACTTTTGGACTGATTGGTTATGAATTATACAAGTGTGGGCTTTCGAACATCGAATTCTCCTCCTCGTCCAATTCGGTACTACAGTACCACCGGGTTCTTATTTCCTTACTCAGTGGTGCTGGAGCGTTGGGGGCTCAAAAAGTACCCCACCGCATATAGAGAGGCTTTGCGGTGCTTATAGATCAGCTTGGTATGCTACTTTGACCTTTTTCGCATTGTCTTGCATTCAATAAACCATTAGTCAACAAAAACATATTTATGAATTTGAATTGCTTACATTGATTTGTGCTTGATTGATTGGCTAGGTTGTGAGGGACCCTTTTGAGGAGGTGTCCAATCGAGCTGATGTTCTCACTATTCTGCGGGAGGTGGATGACCATCGATTTATCATAGAGTGCCCCCTAGCCTTACCCTAGTACCTAGGGGAGAGAGTTTGAGGCTAGAGAGAGCTTATACCTACTGCTAAGCCTATACCTGCGGATCCCCCTATAGGCCTCTGGTGGCCTTATTTGACTATCACTAGGGAGGCTCATAAGGCCGATTATTTAGAGCGTAATGGTCGAGTGGTGCAGAGTGTCCCTGTCTCACTTGCTCACCATGTGCCCCCGCATCCATTATATAACTCCATTGATTTCTATAGGAAGAAGCAGGAGGAGGAGCTGAAAAGACAAAGGTGTGGCATTGTTTTTGAGGATGATAGTGAGGAAGGGAGTGGTGGCGGTGAGGGCCATCCCAAGGGGGAGGGTGAGGTCGACCAGGATGCCTCGATGGCTCACGAGGGGTATGATTCTCTGATGTGAGATCACACTCTTTCCTCTTTTATGATTATATTTATGCCATATGCTTTGGGTTAAAATCGTTGCTTATGGTTGTCTTTTTAATTTTTTAGGTACCCTTCAGGAAGAGAGGTCGGGTAGAGGATAGAGGGATACGATATCATGGCATGCCCGAGGGTGTTTTCTTCATTGAGGGATGCCTCTCAACCACCTTGGAGACTTTCCTAATGATGAACTCGAGAGGCAATTTCTAGACTCAGGAGGTACCTTCTAGCAGCCACTCACTAAACTTTATGCGGAAAACACCACCCATATAAGTCCCCTGCAAACAAATCCATATGATAGGCCCTTTATGAACTACTTTGATTGCCTTTTTGGACTTTTCAGGTTCCCCGAGCTGAGGTTGAGTGATTAGCCGTGAATGCTTTTTCTCTAAGAGACTCACTTATTTCACAGACTCTGCTTACTCAGGTATATCCCCTATTATGATATGATATTAAGATAAAATGAGTGAATGGATGATATGAATGATATGGATCGTTGTTGCTTTGGTTGTAGGACTTTTTGGCCCTCACTTTATCGGATGCTAGTGAGGCCTAGCGAATGTATGAGGAGGAGACGAGGGCGCTCCAACATCGTGTGAATAAGCTGGAGAACTAATTGGATGCCACATTATATGAGAGGCGGAGCAAACACGCCCCGAGTGAGCTGGGCTGAAGAGGAAGGAATGTGATAGACGAGCGCCGCAACGGAGGTGTTCCCAAGAGTTCTTAGAGCATCCCGAGGATCAAAGAAGATGTTGTTGGCACTTATCTTCTCAGCGAGGAGGATGTTTCATCTCACCCACCTGGCAGTGGCAACCAATCCTAGATCCATTTGCTAATTTGATTTCTTTTTCTTTTTGCTCATTTTTAATGGTCTTGGTTTTGTATGCCTTTGATACATTGGGCTTGAATGATTGACTTTGGATTTTGGATGATTTCGGTTTTATTTAGGCTTAGTGTTTGGATTTTTTGATGGTTTGCTCCTTCGGGCTTTGGATTTGAATAAGATTTGAACTTTATGATTAGATGTGTCCTGGAAACAGATTGTAGATTTTTTACAGGTTGTTTACATGTCTTAACTAGTTAAAACAGGCTTGAAATTTGTAGCAAATATGACCATGTCACCAGCCGCATCACCGATATTGCCCCATGCATGAAATTCTGACCCGCTAAATAATATAGACAAAACTGCCCGTGAAACCATACCGCCGGCGACCTAGGCCATACTGCCAGCGAGCTAACTCATACTGCCGACGGTATCACTTTGCCAGAAATCCAAATTCCGTCATTTTCTTAAATTAATCCATGGCAAACCACGATTAGCAGCTATGGGGCTTCTTGGAGAGCCTGGGAAATGCGGACTGGAAGAAGCTGGAGAAATTTGGGCTATGGGGCTTTCAATATGTCATGGCATGGCCCGCAAGTCCTGAATTTCTTCTAGCGGCAATGACCTTTTGGGATCAAATGGACCATGTATTCCGATTTTCTTCATTTGAGCTATGCCCTTTGCTTGAAGCGTACCATGCTATATTAAGGGTTCCATGTCCCAAGCACGTGCCCTTGGCACTCCCAGAGTTCCATTTTGGTACGGACGTCATTCCCTGAGGCTGTGGAACTTGGATTCTGTAGACCCATTTCTGTCCAGACTGCCTGACAAACTTGGATTTTAGCTAAGTGTAGTTTTGGAATGGTGCCGTGGGGCACCTAGATTTCATCTTTCTTAGCCATCCGTTGTGGCACTATTACTTATGACGGAGTTTATGTATGGAGTGGGCCCAGTTGCCCCATTCAGGCTAGTTTCACTAATTGGTCCCATATCGATGGGGGATTCTCCCATATATGTGGAATTAGCCAAATGAGTGAACCATATTCGGGAGAAGTGGGCCAGGGAGGCCATATTCAAGACTGGACTACAAACCATGTAGAGACCATTGAGACTGATATACACTACAGAGGATGGCTTGCTGAGATTAGATGTATAGCGACCTGATCCGAGTGATCATGGGCCTGCTTTGAGAGAGAGCGAGCTGAGTAGGGACACGAGACCTTTTCCACTACCACCCTACAGAGGATCTCTAGGTATTGTGATGATGTAAGGAGTTCGACTTGAGATGCGCTTCCTTTTAGTTCCATCTTTTGCATAGGCTAGTCAGGGTGATAGACCTATCAAACTTTATTTATTATATGTCTTTTATTTGGTTCTAATTTTTGCATAGACTGCCCCTTGGGGTTTTCAATCTATCGAACCTTATCTTAATTTTTTCCTGAACTGCCCTTTTCAGGTTTTCAATCCGGCAGACTTATTCTGACTTTTAAGTAGACCTTGTTCTTTTCAGTCTATCAGAATTATTTTTATTTACTACGTACTTAATTTAGAATAATGTGAACTCTGCAATAGGCTTACTTGAGCTGTTTTAACCGTATGGATACAAAATTCACATAAACATAAGCATTCAAAATTTAACAAAAGAGAAACTTTCATTAATTGAAGTAAAACAAAGTACATGATGTTTGGTTAACATTTCCATTATTTAACTTCCGGTGCCAACTAGCCTAGATCGGTTTTCTAGAAGGCACTCTCTTTGCTTAATTACCCTAATTTTTACCTAGATCGCCCTTTTTGGGTTTTCGATCTAGTGGGTTTGACTCATCCCCTAATTTTTGCATGGCCAATTTGTAGAATACTGACCGTTGAGTGTCACCCTATTTTTTGCCCGATCGGTAAAAGACCGAGAGGCAGGTGATTTATTTCATCTATTTTTTAGTGTGCTGCTTTTTTTGATTTATTTCTTTTGATTTAGATGTGATATCGCTTAAGCCTGTCCTGGTTTATGAGGTTCACAAACTCATTCCCATCCATATCCATAAGCTTAACCGCCCCTTTACTAAGCATCTTCTTTATCACATACTGCCCTTCCCAATTTGGCCTGAATTTGCCCAGTGCATCAGTGGTTGAGGGTTTCAGCTGCTTAAGGACTAGATCCCCAGCTTTTAGGGGGAACTTCTGGTGCCTTATCCGACTGTTATAGGCTTGAGCCATGCATTGCTAGTACAACTAGAGATTATCTAGGGCCTTTAATATCTGCTCATCCATCTGAGTCTATTCAGATTCTTTCAGCTTGGCTTCTAAAGCAACTCTTAGTGAGGTTACCTGAGTCTCAACTGGCAAAATTACTTCCATTCCATAGACCAAGGAGAATGGGGTTTGACCAATTAGGGTACGAATGCTTGTACAATATCCCCAAATAGTGAAAGGTAGCTTATCTGCCCAATCCCTGTAATCTGCTATCATCTTAGAAATAATCTTCTTTACCGATTTATTAGCTGCCTCAACAACACCATTAGCTGCCGGTCTATACGGAGAAGATCTATGGTGTTTAATCTCGTATTTCTCAATCAGATCGACGGTTGCCCCTTGAAACTATACCTCATTATCTGAGACTCTATGAAGCGAAAGTCCATATCGAGCGAAGATATACTTCTCCATGAACTTGGCCATCTTCTTGGTAGTGACATTGGTGAAGGATTTAGCCTCTATCCATTTCGAGAAATAATCCACTACTACCACGATGAATCTGTGCTCATTTGTTGATGAGGGATGAATTTCACCGATTATATCCATCTTCCACGCCAAGAAAGGCCAAGGAGTAGATAAATCAGTGGGTGGTAGATGTTGCATATCCCCAAAAATCTGGCATTGGTGGCACCTTTTGACTTGGGCAATGCAATCGGCCATTAGGGTGAGCCAAAGATATCCTAATCGCTGAATTTTCTTTGCGAGAGCGAGACCATTCATATAAGGGTCACAATCACCGACATGGACCTGATTAATGATATGTTAGGCCTCTGATTTAGTGAAGCAATGGAGTAATAAACTATCACTGGTGCGTGTAAAGAGATTATTATCGATAATTCGGAACTGGACAGCAAGCCACCTTAGAGTGGTACGGTCTGATTTAGAGGAGTTTGGGCTGTTTAAAGGAATTGGACAGTGTTAGAATACCAACAGGGTTCGGTGGAGATGGCGAGGACCTGCTGAACAGGCTGAGCATAGTAAGGGAGCTTAGTTGATAATAGAACCAAAGGACGATAGGCTGCTATTGGGGTCCTTCCCATAAGGAGGCTAGAGTGGCTAGAGAGATAGCCATTTGATTCTCATCCCGAGGGATATGGCGGTATAAGCAAGAGGTGAACTTCTTGGATGAGCCTCGGACTGCTTCAACATAAGGATGGAGAGATTCTTCTTTGATTTTCCAATCCCCGACAACCTGATGGATTATAAGAGCTGAATCCCCGATTATAAATACCATGCAGGTGTTGACCTAGAGAAGAGCTTCAAGACTGAACATACAAGCTTCATACTCAGTGCCATTGTTTATGACTGTGAATTCCAAGCATTTAGAAACGGGATGATTTTGTTATCCAGTGTGACTATAATAACTCCAAGGCCGGATTCTCGTCTGTTCACAGCACCGTCGAAGTATATAGTCCATACAAGCTCGAGGATTTTAATGGAGGTGAGCTGCTCATCAGGAAACTCCAGGTTCTCAATATAATCAGA
Source organism: Euphorbia pulcherrima (assembly GCA_947683365.1). Lineage (NCBI taxonomy): Eukaryota > Viridiplantae > Streptophyta > Magnoliopsida > Malpighiales > Euphorbiaceae > Euphorbia > Euphorbia pulcherrima. The sequence continues at coordinate 18,358,820 of CANTUS010000001.1, forward strand.
GTTAAGGGGTTGATTATCCAGGAATTCTACCACTGCCCGACCCTTAATAACTTTCTTCCTTACATACTCAATATCGAACTCGGATAGATGTAACAACCATCGAGATAGTTTATCGACTAGAGTGGGGGATTGAAAAATGTACTTCAAGGGGTCAATCTTAGCGACAGCTTGGACTTGGTAGGAATAGAAATAATGGCGTAACTTCTTAGTGAGCCAAACCATGGTGGTGTAAGTTTTCTCCACAATTGAATACCAGGTTTCATAATCCAATAACTTCTTACTCAAGTAGTAGATTGCATGCTCCCATTTATCATCATGTTCTTGGACAAGCATTGCCCCTATAGAAGACTCTTTGATAGCCAAGTAGAGGATTAAAGGTTTCCTGGGGATGGGGGGTTTCAGAACAGGTAGGTCAATAAGATAAGCCTTGATTTTGTCAAACACCACTTGACACTGATCATTCCATACCACTGGTTTTTGCTTTCTCAATAGTTTAAAGATGGGTTCGCATATGGTAGCAAGGTAGGCGATGCACCGACTGACATAATGTAAGGACCCTAGAAATGAAGGAACTTCTTTTTCTATTTTAGGCATAGGCATATCCCTAATGGCTTTGGCTTTATTGGGATCTATCTCAATTCCTTTCTAACTAACCACATGTCCTAGTAACTTACCTGAAGTAACCCCAAACATGCACTTCTTTGGATTCAGGCCGAGATTATACTTCTCAATGCGAGTCATGAATCTGTCGAGAATAGCAGGGTGCTCTTCTCAGGTAGTAGATTTCACAATCATATCATCCACATGCACCTCCACTTCTTTATGGATCATGTCATGTAAAAGGGCGATTACGGCACACTGATAAGTGGTCCCGACAAGCTTTAACCCAAACTGCATTACTTTGTAGCAATAAACCCCCCATTCAGTAATGAATGCAATTTTGACCTTGTCGATGATATCTACCAAAATCTAATTATAACCCAAGAATTCGTCCATAAATGAGTACATAGCTTCCCTGGCGGTACTGTCAAGTAGGACATCTATGTGAGGGAGCAGGAAATCGTCTTTAGGCGAAGCTTTATTGAGATCTTAGAAGTTAACACAAACTCGGACCCTACCATCTTTTTTTAAAATTAGAACTGTATTGGATAACTAAGTCGGATATTCCACGACTTCGACGAATCAAGCTTCAATTAACCTCAAAACCTCTGCCTTAACCTGATCAGCCTATTCCGGTCTTAACCGATGAGCTTCTGCTTGATAGGCTTAAACTTAGGATCAATTGGGATTCTATGGTCGGCAATCTGATGATCAACCCCAAGAATATCTTTGTACGACCAAGAGAAAGCATTAACATGATCTTTAAGCACTTCTATAATCTCACTTTTTTCCTTGGGGAGTTAAATCGTTAAAAATGGTTACCATTTTGGGATTATCATCTATACTTAGGTTTATTTCACTTAAAGATGTATCGCTAATGCCAAAAACATTATGCGTATTGTTATGTGAATGTATGGATCCATCAGGAAAAACATCAAACAAGTAAGCAAAACGAGAGTCATTCATTGCATTAAAAGCCTTGTAGGCAACATTATTTGCATCAAAAACATAAAAAATACTGAAAATTACATCATCCATATCATCCTCCTCCACAAGCGGAGGGGCTTCAAAAGCTGTAGTAGCAATAGGAGAAGCATCCTCTGCAGTCTCTGTCAGAATGGTATCCAGGTCATGTTCCAGCACAGCTTGCTGGGTAGTGGTGAGTGGTGGGACCCCAGACATGTTGGCTTTCTTGGCTAAGGCCCTGGAAAGCTTCTTTACTAGCTCTGTCATGGCGTCCTCTTTCCCGGTTCTCTCACCCCTCTAACCTTTCTTCATCAGCTGTGTCATAGCTGTGGTCATGGTAGCCACAACATCTTTAATCTCTAGGTCAACAGACTCTTCATTACTTACCCCAGACTCATCCTTAGGATACATTTTACCCTTTCCCTTGGCTTTATCAGAAAAAACGTTGATAGGTGCAATAGGCTTAGTGGGTTCGAGTTCGGGTTCAGCGGAGATAATCATGCAGCCAGCTTCAAAATCATAGAGATCCTTAAAGATTTCAAAATCGGGGTACATTTTACCATCATGCTCAAATTGTTCAGGCTCTCCCTTATAAGGCCTCTTGCCTTGGATTTCATATACAGTGACCATGTGATAGTAGCAGGAAGGAACACAGCGATAGGCTTTTCTAGCCTTGTACCCCAATCCAGCCTGGTGGACTAAAACCTTTAGCTCTAAGGCTTTGATAATTCCTTGCTCGTACATTCTACAACCCTTGCTAGGCTTATATCAAGATTTCTTCATCAGCTTTCCTATATCGGCATAAAGATAACTGTATGAAATGGGAGGTGGTTTCTCGGTATTACTAATCACAGCAATACGAAGACCTTCTTCTAATTTAGCCTCGACTTCCATAACTGCCACAACGGAAGCGAGGTTAGCCTCAATAGTTACCAATTTATCCTTGTGAATGAGCTTGATTTTCTGGTGGAGAGTGGATGGAACTGCATCTAAGGCGTAGAGCTAAGGTCGGCTTAGCAATAAAAAGTAAGTAATAGGTATATCAAGTACAGTGAATTGCACATTTCTTGTAACACCTTCGACAGTGACTTCTACCTCAAAGGCCACAATTACACTACGTTTTAAATCATCATAAGCCTCAATAATAGTACTGGATTTCTCAAGCATTTCCTCCAACAGTCCTAGGTGACAAAGGACTTTCAGAGGGCACAGATTCAGGGCAGAACCATTGTCCACCATGATATAGGGGATAACCTTATCAAGGATCTAAATACGGATGAACAAGGCCCTATTGTAATCCCTACCTTCAAGCATGAGATCAAAATGGTCAAACACAATCTACGGTCCCTTCCTTGGAGGAATGCCTTCTCCATCCATGGGACACATCTCTACAAGTGAAGTGGTCGGACTAGCTTCCAAATCGAGGAGTCGCTTAATCAATCCCATGCAATGCTCGTCAAAGTTAATTAAAAACTGCCAGATACTGTAACGAGCTTGTGTGTTTTTCAGTTGAGTAATGAGAGGATCAACCTTGAAGCTCATAGGGATAGGCAAAGGTAGAGAATAAGGCCTCACAGAGGTGTCTATCCTTTTAGGGACCGGGCTTTATCTAGATGGAGATGACAATCCTCGGGCTGATACACGGCCACTTCGAGTAATATTGAGGACATTACCGATCAAGACGCTTCAAGTGGCTCAGGTTTCAAATAGATACTATTGCTCCTTAGGGTCTAAATCTGGATCTTATAACTCATATCCATCTATACTAAAGAGCTCATTATAATCAAGCTTGAATAGTTCATTCGGGTTCTTATTAACTGGTGAATCAACCCTAAACAGTTCAGTGCTCATAGCCTTAGCTTCTTCGACTATCCCCTCATCTTCATCAGAATAGTCAGCCTTCAAAACAAAGAAATCTATGCTAAAGAGCGGCTTTTTCTCAACTTTTATTCTCTTAGCCACAAAAGGCTGAGTCCTATGACTTTCTTGCTTAAGCAGATTTGGGTCAACATCCATACCCTGAATTAAATTGACTCATGGATTAGCTCGATTGATCAGATCAAAAACTGAGTTAGACGGGAGACCAGAACCGATAACCAGAATAGAGTTACTACTTCCTAGCCCTCGAGCAAGTAGATTATAGAATATGGCTTCAGGTAAGCCAGACTAGATCATTCCTACCTTGCTCCCAAAATTTGCCAAAGGGTTATTAATGGTGCTCGGGGCTTTATATGGTTCAGCTATCTTCCCTTTACTAACCAAATGTTGAATAGCCGAGAGAGGGCCTTGCAATTGTTGGTTTGGTGTCCCACCTGAACATGGTAATTATATAAATTATTCTTAAGCTAGGGTTTGGGTGGTTTGTACTCTTGAAGGGATTGGATGAAACATGCTTCCCTTAAACGCTTAAAAATGACTCGAAAAGGCAACTAGTATGGATTGGCCAAAATGGAAGGGGGGTAAGAAGGCTGGATTACGAGAACTACAGGTGGAGCTTGAGTGATTGCCGGGGGCGTAGTAGGGGCCTGAGAAATTTCCTGAACCGCCACTAGGGCCTTGGGCTTAGCAGGCATCGGAGTCGAGGGTTGAGCATTATTATTCTTTCTGAACCACGACTTTCCCACTTTTTCTACCTTTTCAGGCTCAGCCTCGCACTCAATTTTCTTGGCTTTTTCAAATATAGCCTTATTGGAAAGGAAAGAATCAGTAGCCATTTCTTTATGGAAAAGGGGAAGTGATCCCTCTAGGAGTTTAATAATCATCTCCTCGAGACTTAGCTTAGATTTCATTAGAAGTTGGGTCGACATCCACCGGTTAAAATATTGTTTAAAGGTTTTATTGGGCATTTAGCGGACTCCCTCAAGGTATTGGAGGGTTGTCTCCATTATAGTATTGAAACCATAACGCACTTTCAGAGCCTCTAGAAAGAAGTTTCCAGTGTATGACAATATACTGGGGCAAAGTCTGATACCATTCAAGAGCAAGACCTTGAAGGGAACAAGGAAACATTTCAGCAAGCACTTTATCACTTAATTTCTTTACACGCATAACTCATTCATACATAATAATATGGGAAGTAGGTGCACCAGAACCATCATAATGCGCCATATTTGGCATAGTGAAATTATCAAGGGCCCAATCTTCATTCCTCTTGGGTTCCTTAGCGGCTATAAGACGGTTGATGTAGGCTTAAATTTCTGGTGTCACGCCTGGAGCCTGCGTGACTTAGTCATTGATCGGCTGACATAGAGCTACAACCTCAGATGTCGCACCCAAAGAATGCGCGACCTGGTCGTTAATCTGAGAGGCCATCATCTGGCAAACAAAAGTAGCTACTTCTGGTGTCATGCTCGGAGGCTACGTGACTTGGTCATTGACTGGTGGAGATGGCGGAGGATGAGGGATCACTTAGATGCTGAAAGGATTCTAGGGGTAGGTAGTACCCTTGGGAGTCACAATGTACGAAGAGGAGTGAAAGATGGCAGAGGTTGGACTAGCCCACTAGAAGAAACTGAAACCTGATGAGTGATTATTGGAAGAATCGAGCTTTAAGTAAAAGGTCTCGATTTGATGGGAATAATCGACGGAGTAGTCGAGGTCAGCAGGAAAGCAGAAGTTTACCCGAACTAAAATGGGCTTGCCATGGGCTGAGTCAAGGGAACTAGGTCAAAAAAGGTGCAATGGGTCTTGTCCCTATCAGAGTGGCCAATATCTGTGTTGAACCATTTTAGGCTTGTATATCAGACTTAGATACCCGATCAGAATTCCTATCCTTGAGGGCTTGCTTAACGGCTGCTTGGACAGTGGATTGGATAAAAGCTTGGAATGCATCTAATTTCAGGAACTGAGCCATAGCGCTGGAGAAATCGAAACTAGAAGGGGGCTGAGACGCTGCTCCTGAGGTGGGAGTAGGGCTGACTTGCTCCTCAAGCGGAGGAGGGTTTCCATCATTACTAGGAAAAGACGTAGCTGACTGAGAGAAATCTTGACCTAACTGAATCTGATATGAATCTGACTTCCTCTTAGAATCGGTATACAAAACCCCTTTAACTTCCATGACGACAATCGGGGTGAGAGAACAATGAATCAGACGGTGTTCTGGCCTTTTCCTAACCGGGGTACGACGATAATTTTGCCTCCTCCTAGCTGAAATGGTAGGTAGCGAATCAGATCATGCATGGATTGAGTGATGTCATGGATGGGGTGAATGATCTTTTATCTAATAACTGATGCATGGCATGTATGGCTGCACATAGACATGGTTAGAGATGATACGATGGCTTATCCCTCCAACATCCGTGGGATGTTTGTACCCCGTCGTCACGCATAGTGATATATCGTGACTCAATAGGGGTACAAAAGAAGTCCTATGGATGTTGCTAAACCTCTTCCATGAATCGAGATCCATAATGGTAAGTTGATTGATCTTTGGCTCTTCAAGCCGATGCATGGGGGATGCATGAGCACGTAGCATATAGCACACAAAAGCGTCCCTCTTCCAACCTTATGACTCCCGCATAATGCCTTTTTGGAAGGATGGAGGTTAGCCTCTTCACCGAAAATGGCGAAAGAAGTGCATCCCAATTTATTTTCATTATTTTGGTAGTCCTAAAGGATTGAAGTGCTAAGGCTTTTTCTAGCACGGCTTTGGTATGGTTGTTGACGTAGAAGGTTCTCGTTTACCTTGATTCCACGTTACTCAACCACTCCCCAAATAGGTCTGATCGCAGGAGTTTACGTGTTGGTTGAAATGAGTGATCCACCCACTAGGCATCCTCAATTCCAAATAGGGCATGAGTGATACTTTCGTGAGCTTCTTGGGTAAAATGGGGCACCTATAAATTACAGAACTATCTACACGTGTAGGGATAAAACGTCATGAAAAAGAATGAAGTTTTAATTTGACCAATGATTTCAATACATCATCAAAAAATCTTTTAAACTTATTGAAAATTTTAAGTTTAAATTTAAAGATACAGGTCCCCAGCAGAGTCGCCACTATAAGCGGACAACGTTTTACGGGCCGTGAGGCCGGGCCGGAGGATCCGTCCCTAAAAAATTAATGATAGGCGTGATGGTGATTTTGAAAATGGTTTATCATGTTTTAATGTTCACAAGGTACAAGATGATAATCCCGTACTTAAAATAGAGTCGCCACCCGGTTTAGCTCAACTGGGAAATTTTGGTACGATTTTCCCATCGGGTGGTAGACCATACCTTAAGTAGAGGTTCCAAATTTGGATGATGTTATCTATTTTACATTAGGCCAAGTTAAAAGATTTCATTCTTTCTTAAACAGTTTTAATCCACCCTATTTATTGTGTTTTCGGTTTATATGTTATTTTTGCGTTTATCAAGCATTCAAAGTAGTAAATAAATAATTATTACAGTTATCCAAAAATAAATGCGGAAAATAAAATAATAATTACAAGGCTTTTCAAATCCTATACATTTTTCTATACGGTAAATAAAATACCCGAAGGCCTAGCATTCATCTAACCTAAATCTACCTGCATAAAACGGTTAGCATAAGTATGGCACGCAGTTTGAGGTATATCACGTAACATGCATAGTTGGTAAACAAAATAAGACTCGAGTTAGCGTGAACGTGGCATATTTTATTTACAATTTGTAGAGCCCAATTGGATGGCTAAGAATGATATTTAAATGGTGTTTGTGGTAAAATTCTGTTATATCCATATTTTAGACTTGATTGTTATTTTAACCTAATTATTAGTCAAAATACCACATGGTATCGTCATTGCACTGTACACCCTAGCTTTAAAAATTTAAACTAGGTCGGAAAATAAATGAAAAGAAACTACTATCTAGAAGGCCATGCTGCCGGCGGCGTGACTGAGACCGTTGGCTGCATTGATGATGCCGCTGGCAATCTCAGTTACACGATAAGCTACATGACTTTATGGATACCAAAAAGAAAGGCTCCTACAAGAAAATGGGGGCTGCTGGGGGCAAATATGGCCACTGGCAGTATCAACGATGCCGCTGACGGCATGGTTGATACCGCCGGTGGCTTCAAATGCCTCCGGCGGCTTCAGTTTCTTACAGCAGCTATTTTTGGCCGGAAAGCTACCAAAAACCCAAAACTAAGCACAAACAGCAACTAAAACACAACAAATAAGTAAAATTAAAGCTAAAGAGCTATGAAACTCAGAATTTTTACCTCAAGGCCGTGAATCCACTTCTTCGCGATCTGTATGACACCTCTAGGGAGCTTAAATGATGTTTTTGGGAAGTAAGAGGTGATTTTGTCTCTAAATCCTAATTTTTGTGATTTCTAAACTTAAAATGCATCTAAATATCAGAGAGTTCAGTAGATAAAAACCACAAAAAGATGAATTGAATCCTCTTTTCTTACCTTTTCTAAACTTTATCCCACTAAAGCTAGCTAAAATTCTTAAAACTAATTGAAATTTTGAGTTATGGGAGAGTGGCACCCCTTAAGTGGCTGGAAAATGCTGCTTATATAGGCTAAAATTCGTTGGAAATGGCCTTGGATCAATTGTCCGTTGGATATCGAGCAAAAAACCTAGACAACTATTTTTGCAGAGGAAATGATGCCGCTGGCAGCATAGATGATACCGTCGGTGGTATCGATGAGGCCGTTAGCGGCCTCACCTTCTTGACAGGTCTGAAAAGCTAGCACGATTTGTGCCTGAAATTGGGGAAAAGGAGAGGAAATCCGACTAAAGGTGATTTTGACGGAAAAACTCAAATATTAGGCTTTTTTTTTTTAATGGGTATTTTGGACTAAATTATTTTTTAGGTGTAAATCATCGGTCTGAGCTACCATCGAACGCGTTATCGGACATGCCGAACTGAATTTTTCTAAAAATAAAATTCGTAGAGAACTTTATATCGGTAATAAAAATTCCAAAAAAGAATTTTTATTATGAGGAATAATATAGGGTGTACGTCATCATCGTCTCGCGAGAGGGACTGTAAAATCCCATGCTCACACATTAATAACACCATTAAGTACTATGGCAAGCTCATCTGAAGACAAAGGGGTTCAGAATTTATTTTAAAGTGATTTCCTTTATCTTTGCTTTGGTCAGCTGATCGTCTAGCAGCGGAAGTAGTTGGTTGGTCAGCTGACTTTGAGTGAACTAGATTATCCATAGCCATGAGACACACATTAGCAGAATCTTATGCCTCTTCATCCAAGGATGATGACTCTTGTTCAGAGTCACTCCAGGTAGCAGCAAGGGCTTTCTTACTCTTCTTCTTCTTGAACTTGTCCTTCTTAGTCTTAGGATCGCTCAACTGGACATGCCCCTTCTCACCACATTCAAAGTATTTGATGTCTTTGTTATGCTCTTTGTTATACTTCTGAAATTCTTGGTCATTAGAGCTATCTCTTCTTTTCTATCCTCTAGATATCCTTCCTTAGAGGAATCTTCTTCTTCATCATCATCAGCTCTCAGAACAATAACTCTGCTAGAGCTCTCTTTTTCTCTGGACCAGTGCTTCTTGCACACATCTTCATATTGCTTCAATGACCTCTCATGAGTCAGTAGAGTTCAAATCAGCTCATCAAACTTATAGGTCTTTAAATCATGAGCCTCTTTAGTAGCACTCTTCTTGGCTTCCCAATCTTGAGTCAAGCTTCTATGGATCTTTTTGACAGTCTCTTCTTCAGTGAAGGTCTTGCCAAGTCTTTTTAGTTCATTGACTATATTCATGAACTTGTTGTTCATGTTGGAAATATCCTCCTTGGGCTTCATGTGAAACCATTCATAATCCCTCATAAGGATATTGATTTTGGACTCTTTCACCTCGTCAGTACCTTCACCTTCATAAGTTACTTCCAACTTCTTCCAATCTCTTTAGCTGTTTTACATCCTGAAACACAATTGAACGCAGTAGCATCAAGAGCATAATGAAGATAGTTAATAGTAGCTACATTTTCTTTTAGTCTGGCTAAGTCCTGATTATCCCATTCAGTAGAGTACTTATCAACTCGCACTTCATTCTTCACATGTGATGGAACATATAGCCCTTCTACAATAGCCATCCAAGCGTGCATACTCTAGGACTGAATGAAATTAGTCATTCTATTCTTCCAGTAGGCATAATGCTCTCCATTGAACATAAGAGGCCTAGTGACTGACATGCCTTCAGGAAGAATGTAAGCTTAAGCCCTTCCACTGGATTCTCCTTTATACACCATGGTCTTTGTCTCAAAGATTATGAAATCTGTGAAATGAGAACTGCCCTAATACCACTTGTTGGTCCCTATGCGTACACTCACTGAGTCAGAGGGGGGGTGAATGACTAACTCAAGAACTTATAAAACTTTTTCGTGATAATTAATTCCTTTGCTGAGTGAGGTCAGCTGGCTGAGTGAAATAACTGGAAAATGCGATTAAGTAAAGAACACTGAGATTTTATACTGGTTCAGTAACCTACACTTATATTTAGTCCTGAGAGAGTGTCTCGGCTTTAATCCACTAATCTCAACTCCTTTACCCTAGGCGAAGAAGGCTTTCGCAAATTCCCTAATTAAAGTAAGTACCCTCTAAATTGCAATCGCTCACCCGCTGACTAGAATGCCCTCTTCTATTAGTAACTCACAAGGAGTCTAAACAAGAACTAGATTTCACTTATAGAAACGTTGATCTAGTTACAAATGATCTAATATTACAATTGATTGATCTAATCTATTCTCTCTTATTCTAAAGCAAATTCTAGCTGAGTTGTGCTTTCTTGCTTGAACTCCTTTAAAACTTGTGAATTGACAGAGTTTTTGCTTCTAGGAAGTTCAGGCGTAATCGCCAAGCTCTAACGCTTGCCTTCTTACTACTTTTATAGTTGGATTGAGAAAGTAGCTGTTGAACTTATCTTGGCATCTTCTGTAATTGATAGCTTAGTAATTCGCCTGTTGCTTCTTCAAATTGATCCGTTAGGAGATAGAATTGCACCGTTGTGAGATACATTTCAATTCTTTAGATTGAAATTCAATCTTCAATTTGAATTCTTTGTCATTTGATGCCAGTCTTCCGTTAGAGAGAACTTGCGCTGACTTGCCATGTGTCTTCATCCCATTCTCTCTAGTATTCTGACATGTTATAGAGTGCACAATACAAGGTTGGTAGATCTACAGAATTACCCGAAGTGGCAATTGACTCGTTGCAGCTTTGCATTGGAAGACTTTGTCCTTTTCTTCATAATTTTATGTCTTGACAAGGCATTAATTCTTTTTGTCTTTGTATCATTAATGTTCCTGCAAAAAGCAACACTAAAAGCAAAGATACCTTTTTACCTTAAAAGGAAAGGTCAGTAGCATTGACAAACTTAAATTAACTCAGTGAAATATATAATCGTAAAGCACTCAGCTGAGATAAAATCTAAATATCAAGTGCTAAGTGAATATTACTAAGTAAGTGACTAAGTAGATACTCAACCCTGAAACCACTCAGAGTTAAACTAAATAGCTAGGTCAGTGGAGACTCAAAATTTTACCCTTGAATTTACTAACTCCCTTACAACCATAGACTATTTATTTTAACATCATTATTAATTTAATTATCCCATTCTTAACTTAATTGTTATGATCAAAACTTAAGCACAACTGAGTCATCCACTGAGTCAGTCCAAACTCGAGCTTGGTTCAAAACATCTTAGTTCCGAATATTCAAATAATAAGGTATTGGTATGGATTGAATTCATTTTGAATACACGAAGATAATATACACATAAGTCAACATTTTAACATGTTCTTACTTGACGCTATCTTTTACTAGCCTTGTGTCCTTATCCTTCATTAGCATATCAAAGCCAAATCGAAGCTTCTTAAAGCGGCTAAACTTCATCCTTATCTAGGTAGATCTTTCACTCTTACGCCTATATATGCAGTTTTTCAAAAGAACTATAAAGAAGTTGAACTTCAACCTCCTTTATCTTGTAGGTCTAAATACACACCTCGGGATGTTTTAATTATGTGTTCCAATCTCTAGATATTAAGCTTTCCTTAATGCATTCAGCACCCAACGTCATATTAGGTGGGAATTGGGTATCTCAACATGAGAGATTTTAGGTGGACTTTAATCCCATCCTTATAACCGACTTGTGCACAAGATCTTTGCTTAACCCTTTGGTTAAATGATCAGCTCAATTATGCTCAGTTTCTACAAACTCAAAATCCATTATCGAATCACTCATTAGAGTTTATTTTTTTAAGCCAAAGATATAGCACCCCCCCTAAGAGGAAATATCTATCCACTTGTGGAAGAACTATCCTACTTATAATAAATATAACTTGTATCCAAAAAACCTTTAAAAACTAAAAGAATCCATTGGAGTGCTAACTGGAGAACAATCATTGAAATTAAATTTATTCAAAATCTTCTCAATATAATGAGATTGAGAAATTGAAGTAACATTGTTCATCTGCTTGATTCTAATACCAAGAATCATTTCAGCCTCCCCCAAACCTTCATCTCAAAACTAGATGACAAAAATTTCTTGGTTTAATATAGTTAATAAAAGTACTAGCCAAAAACTTCTTACTCAAAGCATCTTATGCCATAAACTTTCCTTCTAGAGAATCTCACAGTTCTTTTGCAAACTCAACATTATAGTAAATATAAAAAAGGGAATGATACATACCATTCAAGATGTGAGAGCGATAAATGTAGTCATAGTTCTCCTATTTATAGTGTTTCCTAGTTTGCTCTACTGTTTCATTTTCAACAACTTCTGGCATGGGGTACTCAGATAATAGACAACCTTAAGTTTAGCCAACAGAACTGCATCTTCTTCTATTGGGTCTTATGAATTATGAAAACTCAGGCTTCAAGAGAAAATAAGATTCAATCTTAGTTGGGGAATTCCGGTAGAATGAAGCTTTGAATGTCTATAAAAACGTCTATCAATATTTTTTGATGAAATCGGATAGAATGATGGCTGGATAATTCTGAATTTGTGACTTACACTTTCAGATTGGATCTTATTTAGCGGTTCTACCAAATTGATCAATCGGATAAAATCAGAATTAAAAATCAAGAACTTAGAATGAAATTTTGTTGTGAAGAAAAGTGAACTAGATTCTAACTAAATTGCAGAAATGATGCCATGCCAGGTTTTTATAAGCCAAAAATGAGCAGTTGCAATGCTTTATAGACAAAGGATTGCTAAAAGTCGAGTCCATTTGAGCAGTTGCGACTATTCAAAATAGATGTGTTGCGAAAAGTCGTGTCCATTCGATCAGCCGCAACTCTTCAGAATAGAAGCGTTGTAATATCGTGTCTATTTGAGAATATGCTACAGTTTAAAATAGAAGTGTTGCTAAAGATTGTGTCCACTCCAATAGTCGCAACTGACCTAAACAGAAAAGTTGCAAAAAGTTGTGTCTATTCTAGTAGTCGCGACTGTTCTAAGCAGAAGCATTGCAAAGTGTAGCTCCTGGACCCTTGCAAGATAAGTTTCGTGATAGAGTTCTTACAACCGTGCACTCCGCACTCTCCTGACTTGTTTGATGAAATATTACAATCTTATTAGTCAACTAGTTAATCCAATTACATTAAAATACCAATAATCCCCCCTATTTTAGTGTAATCCATGATTAACTAATCAAAATCACAACAAATAACAGACTTATGCATAAATGAAATGTCGAGATGATTGAATTTCATCTTAGTATATTAACACATTCCGAATATTCGAATAATAAGGTGTTGCTTTAGATTAAACCTTAGATTATTCATTTTGAATACACGAAGATAATATACACATAAGTCAACATTCTAAGATGTTCTTACTTGACACTATCTTTTACTAGCCTTGTGTCCTTATCCTTCATAAGCATATCAAAGCCAAATCCAAGCTTCTTGAAGCGGCTAAACTTCATACTTATCTAGGTAGCTCTTTTACTCTTGCACCTGCATATGCAGTTTTTCAAAAGAACTATTAAGAAGTTAAAATTCAACCTCCTTTATCTTGCAGGTCTGAACACACACCTTGGGATGTTTTAATCATGTGTTCCAATGTCTAGATGTTAAGCTTCCTTCATTGAATTCAACACCTAACGTCATATTAGGTGGGAATTGGGTATCTTAACATGAGAGATTTTAGGTGGACTTTAATCCCATCCTTATAGCCGACTTGTTCACAAGATCTCTGCTTAACCCTTTGGTTAAATGATCAGCTAAATTATGCTCAGTGTTTACAAACTCAAATTCCATTGTCGAATAACTCATAATTGTTTGTTTCTTTGACGCCCAAGATATAGCACCTCCCCCAAGAAGAAATATCCATCCACTTGTGGAAGAACTATCCTACTTATAAGAAATATAACTTGCATCCGAATAACCTTCAAAAACTGAAAGAATCCATTAGAGTGCTAACTAAAGAACAATCATTGAAATTAAATTTATTCAAAATCTTCTCAATCTAATGAGATTGAGAAATTGAAATAACATTGTTCATCCGCTTGATTCTTATACCAAGAATCATTTCCGCCTCCCCCAAATCCTTCATCTCAAAACTAGATGACAAAAATTTCTTGGTTTAACTAACTTGATTTTTGGTTAGTACCAAAAATCAACATGTCATCCACATATAAACAAATCATCATATTATTCCATGACCGGTCTAGAATCAACCATTTTATAGTTAATAAAATTATTAGCCAGAAACTTCTTACTCGAAGCATCTTCTGCCATGCACTTTGATTCTAAAGAATTCCACAGTTCTTTTGCAAACACAACATTATAGTAAATATCAAAAAGGGAATCATACATACAATTCAAGATGTGACCGCGACAGATGTAGTCATCATTCTCTCATTTGTAGTGTTTCCTAGTTTGCTCTACTGTTTCACTTTCAACAATTTTTGGGATGGGGTACTCAGGATATAGACAACCTTTAGTGTAGTCAACAGAAAATGCATCTTCTTCTGTTGGGTCTTATGAATCGTGAAAACTCAAGCTTCAAGCGATAATAGTTTCAATCTTAGTTGGGGAATTCCGGTAGAATGAAGCTTTGGATGTCTGTAAAAACGTCTCATACTTTTGTTGGAGAAATATGATAGAATGATGCCTGGATATAGTGGTGTGCAGAACCGAACTGGAATTGAAACCCAAATCGAATGAAAATAACCGGACTGAACTGAACCAAATTTATTTCGGTTAGGTTTTAGTTTTTAAAATTCTTAAAATTTGGATTTCGATTTGGTTTCGGTTTTCGCCACAAAAACTGAAATAAAACCAAACCAGACCGAATAAATTAATAAATATTATATTTTAATATGTATTCATATTATGTCTAATAACCTAATCAATATTGATGATATACAACACGCTAATTAGTAAACAATAATAGCAAATATGAGATTTTGACTTAAGCAATCCTAATTTGAAAAGAATTGTTTTACTTTATAACTTTAGGAATATGGCTCATTCAATAATTCATTATTAAATTCATTATATGCATGTCATACTACTTGAATTACTATTTTTTATGTATCAATATTTATATTTATTATTGTAAATATAAATTTCAAAGCTAAATACTACCAAATTTAACATATATCAAGATGAAATTACTTTAAGTCTCTCTCATATAACTCTAAAATGAAAAAATAAATTACAAATTATTTTATAATTTATAGACTTTGAGCAATTCGGTTATAAGCGAACCGAATTGAATCCGAACTAAATTATATTCGGTTTGGTTTACACCGAACCAAACTATATTCGGTTCGGTTTTGGTCCTAAAAATTTATATTAATTCGGTTTCGGTTCAGGTCGGTTCGGTTTGGATTTTGGACCGAACCGACGTTTGCTCACCCCTACCTTTCATAAGTCTTGACTTGCACTTTCAGATTGAATCTTATTTGGTGGTTCTACCAAACAGATTAGTCTGATAAAATCAAAATTAAAAATCAAGAACTTAGAATGAAATTTCGTTGTGAAGAAAAGTGAACCAGATTGCAGAAAACGTTGCCAATGCCGGGTTTTTGTAAGCTTGAAACAAGTAGTTACAACGCTTCAAAGACAAAACGTTGCTAAAAGTTGTGTCCGTTGGAGCATTTGCAACTTTTCAAAACAGAAGCGTTGCGAAAAGCCTTGTCCATTCGAGCAGCCGCAACTGTTCAGAACAGAAGAATCGTGAAAAATCGTGTCTATTACAATTCATAATAGAAGCGTTGCTAAAGATTGTATCCTCTCCAGCAGTCACAACTATTCTAAACATAAGCGTTGCTAAAAGTTGTGTCCACTCCAGCAATCGCGACTGTTCTAAACAGAAGCGTTGCAAAAGGCAGCTCCCACACCCTCGCAAGCTAAGTATCGTGATAGAGCTCGAACAAGCATGCACTCTGCACTCTCCTAACTTGTTCGATGAAATATTACGATCACATTGGTTAATTAGTTGATCCAATTACACTAAAATACGAACAGCATTCCTGATATACCATTTGTGAGTTTCCAATTCATGTTTAATTCCATGTTTACAACATTCGATGTTAAAGCACAATCTACATACAAGGTAAATGTTTGTCAGTGGATTGCAATTTGAAATTAAAGGAAATAAATTGCCTAGCTGTATTTTTTTAATTCAGAATCTCTTATCCCAAGCAGTATTATTTCATTGTTTTTGCCTTTTTCTGATATTCACTTTTGATTTCCTCATTGTCTCAGCTGATGAAGACCGAAAGGCAAGTATATATGCTGTTATGTTTAATATTTCAAATTGTCCAACGAAAACCAACATGTCTAATTGTTCAAATGTGGTTTGTTGTGCAGCTATACATTGTGTACATGGGATCACTTAAACCAGATTATTCCCCAGTATCTCACCATCTAAGTTTACTTGCTGGAGTTATTAAGAGCAGGTACTATACCATCGATATTACGCTCTAATTTTTTTATTATTTTATTTTTCGCTTATATCTTGTGTTTCCAGCAATATGCGAAATTTGTTGGTTAGAAGTAACGGAAGGAGCTTCAATGGATTTGCTGCTATGCTTTCTGATTCCTAGGAAAGCAGCTGCATAGGAAGTTGCACAACATTATATATACCTTTTCTGCTACGATTCATTCATTCTGATATATTGAATGAAATTCTGCAGGCTCAAAGGAAGTAATCTTGGTCTTCCCAAGCTTAACTTACCAGTTACAAACTACCAAATCCTGGAGCTTTTTGGGTTCTAAGGAAGATAATATTCATCAAAATGGTAGCGCCGAGAGTAATATTGTCATCGGTGTTTTAGATAGTGGAATCTGGCCTGAATTAGAAAGTTTCACTGATGAAGGCTTCGGTCCTCCTCCTAAGAAGTGGAAAGGAAGCTGTAAAGGCGGTCGAAATTTCACCTGCAATAAGTACTAATATTCTTTCATGATCTGATTAGTTTCTACATGTTCCATAAATTTGACCCTTGTTTATATTCGATTTTGCAGCAAGATAATTGGAGCTCGATATTATATTTCATTCAATCCCGAAACTAATTCAGCAAGAGACGATGATGGTCATGGAACACATACAGCATCAACAGCAGCTGGGAATATAGTGAAAGATGCACATTTTTTTGGAATAGCAAAGGGTGTTGCAAGAGGAGGAGTGCCTTCTGCTAGGATTGCCGCCTATAGAATTTGTCAACCATCTGGCTGTGGTGGAGCCGAGATCCTGGCTGCTTTTGATGATGCCATTGCTGATGGAGTTGACATTATAACCATTTCCGTTGGACTCCGTTTTTCTGTTGAAATTTCCAGTGATGTGATTGCAATTGGAGCTTTTCATGCCTTAGAGAAAGGATACTGACTTCTCAATCGGCAGGAAATGCCGGTCCTTATTTTGGATCGGTGTCCAGTGTTGCCCGTGGCTACTTTCTGTGGCAGCAGGCAGCACAGATCACCGAATCATTGAAAAAGTTATTCTAGGAAACGGAAAAGAACTGATAGTATGTATCAATATCATATTATATTGAATTTCGGTTTTTTTTTCTGATGAATAATTTAATGGAACAGGGAAGTTCAGTCAACTCCTTTGATCTAAAAGGTAAAAGTTTTCCTTTAATACATGGAACCAAAGCAGGAACAGCAGAATGCTCAGAGTATTTTTCTAGGTAATTCCACTGTAAAATAAAAGCTAAATTTTGAGTTTATAGACAAAAAAAAAGCGTTTATGTCTTCAAATTTGTGGCACTTCAGTCTTTGCAGTGCCGACTGTCTAAACAGCAGTCTAGTGAAGGGAAAGATTGTGGCTTGTGATAGCGGTGGAGTAGAGGATGAGGTGAAGAGAGCTGGTGCAATTGGAGCTATATTAAACAGCAGCTTACGAGATGACACTTCCTTTGTTTTTTCATTACCTGCAGTTGTTCCAAGTGGTGAAAAATACAGTGCTTTGCCCAACTACTTGAACTCCTCAAGGTATGATCTTAGCAAAGAAGCCAGCTTACGAGATTTATTTGCTTCAAATTTTTTAAATTTTCATGACATAATATAACTGCAGACGCCCTGCAGCAAAAATATTAAAAAGTGAAGAGATTACAGAATCCAATGCGCCTATAGTTGCTTCCTTCTCCTCGCGAGGGCCTAATCTAATAGTTGGTGATCTTTTGAAGGTAAATAAACCAATATCAATATGTACTTTAAAAGTATAACTCAGTCAAGTATCCAAAACACATTTAGAAACAATGCAGCCTGATATAGTGGCGCCTGGTATTGATATATTGGCCGCATATCCTCCTAATGTTCCCCCATCATCTAGCCCTCTAGACAAGCGAAGAGTTGACTATAAAATTTTTTCAGGAACTTCAATGGCTTGTCCCCATGCTGCTGCTATAGCTGCTTATATTAAAACATTTCATCTGGATTGGTCTCCTTCAGCCATTAAATCCGCCATTTTGACTACTGGTAATTACTAATATAACCAACCTTTGTGTCTTTCTGAATAATGATCTCGGTATACATGTTTCTTGAATTCAAATTTTCCTGCAGCTATTCCTTTTGAATGCTACAGCAAATTCTGGCGGGGAATTCGCTTATGGTTTTGGAGGAATAAACCCGTTAAGCGCTATACATCCGGGACTTGTTTATGATGCACAAAAAGCAGACTATATAACATTTCTCTGTGCGGTGGGCTACAACGAGAGTAGTATCAGAGCCATTTCAGGAGATAATAGTACTTGTACTCGAGGCATTAAGATGGCATAACCAAGGGATTTCAACTACCCTTCTCTGACTGCCCAAATTTCGGCTAATAAGTCTTTTAATATAAGCTTTCAAAGAACCGTCACCAATGTTGGAACTCCTAACTCGACATATAAAGCAGAGGTTTCCACGAGTTCTAAACTTAAGATCCAAGTGGTGCCAATTGTGCTGTCATTTAAATCCATTAGTGAGAAGAAGTCTTTCACTGTGACAGTTACGGGAGGAGGTTTGACGAATAATCAGACCGTGACTTCACTTTCTGCGTCGCTTGTTTGGTCTGATGGGAGCCATATTGTGAGGAGTCCAATTCTTGTTTACACATAAATCTCAGGAATAGTGTATTGTATTTTTCTTTTGTAATATGTATCCTTCTATTGTCCAAATAACGTACTTGCAATTAATTTGATCAAAAGTTTTTTTTTTCGTTTTTCGTTTATCATGTTGATGTTTCATATCCTGATCCATTACCTTCTAAGACCTAAACTTATCAAACATTTCTAGCTGTCGGGACCTAAATGACTTCCGTAGAGTATGGTCATACATTGTTTACATTCTCTTTGTTTCTTGTTAATGTTATAGTTGGGAAATTAGTCACATCCTTGTCTTCGTGAGGACCGAACACAATTGTTGAGGATCTTTTGAAGGTGAAACAGCTGAACATCTTCTCAAGTGCAGAGGAGAGCTCCATATAGTTACTGTACGATTAGGAGTCATGAATAAATAAATAAATAAATACACCAGCTGCATATGAAGAACCACAAAACCAGTTAGGTAATAATTCTCTATTTCAAGAACCATGTTGTAGCATAGCAAAGTCTTCAAGTAGTCACTTTTATCATCAAATTAGTATAAACAAATGAGTGAGAATGGAAAATGTATATCAGAGGCTGCTACTGTTGGTATCAGAAAGAACTATAAACTTGACACAAATTGGATGCTAAGCAGAAAACAAAGGGCATTAGAGAAGTACACAACTTTGGACACGTTGGGTTATCCCACATTGGTAATAAATATAAATAAAGAGTAACATATAAGTGGTGTAGATTGGATCTTAACACAAGCCAATTGGTTTTGTGTTAGATGGGCTCAACCCCACTTGTGTGCTCACTCAGGCCATTGAGTCCAACATTCTTCAAGCCCACAGATCTCTACATGGTATTAGAGCGTAAGAAGGTCTGACAGCCAGTGATCCTAGGTTCGTGTTGAAAGTCCTGGTGAAGTTTGGGCTAACAGAGAAAGGCTAGACCCCAGTGTTGACCTTGAGCCTCGGAGATGATAGGCCAAGGAATGTTGGTAAGTGGCAACTAGTCCAGGCCTAGTTACACTTGAGGGGGAGTGTTGGACATGTTGGTTTATCCCTCATTAGTAATAAACATATATAAAGAGTAACATATAAGCGGTGTAAATTGGGCCTTAACACAAGCCAATTAGTTTTGTGTTAGATGGGCTCAACCGCACTTATGTGCTCACTCAAGCTATCGAGTCCAACACTCTTTAGACTCACAGATCTCTACAACAAGAGATCAACTATTCCAAGAATAGTAATTCCAAAAGAGGGGAGACTAGTCCAGAAACCAAATCAAGTGAAAACATTATGAGAAAAAGAAACAAATTTGAAACAATTAATATTTGCACTAATTTAGGATAAAATACATTGCAGCTAGATGTTGTTGCACCTGGGGTTGATATATTGGCCGCCTTTTCTCCTGCTGTGTCGCCATCGAAATACTTACACTACAACGGAAGAGTTAAATATAGCATAGTATCAAGAACTTCAATGGCTTGTCCACATGCAGCTGCTATGGCGGCTTATGTTAAAGCATTTCATTTCAACCAAATTTATCTCCTGCTGCTATTATATCCGCTATTATGACTACCGGTATATTGATATATTCATTCATCCTCGTTCATAATGTGAAGATCAGATACATATGTTGCCCCTCAATTTGGCATTAACCAGCGTGTGCCACCCTAAACTTTCAAAAGTTACAAATGAATCCCTAAACTTGCGAAAAGTGCATCAATTTGCCCATTAGTGCCATGTATCGACATCTAGTTGGAGAGAGAAAAATAAAAAAATTGACATCTTTGAAAAGTCAAACCAACCAGAAACTGACACGTGACAAGGGGGCAAACTGGGTTAGTTTTGCCAACTTTATGAGAAAAATGTAACACTTGAAAGTTGAGAGTGACACATGACGCTTAGTGCCCAGTTATCTAGTAGGTATCTGGTAAGTACATAATAGGATGCTAATAAATTCATGAAATAATGTAGAAAGCTGTTACAAACATAAATTTGGTGGATTGAACAAAATTTTAATGAAATATAAGGTTCATACTAGGTTCCTACCAGATATCTACCAACTACCTACCAGATATCGAACATTTGAAAAAAAAATTCAAAAAATTATATCACAATGGATGTCGTTTCGAAGATAAAAATGAGACGAACAAAACACTCTAAAGCGGCATGTCAAAAAATTGAATGGTTTGAAAGATAATGTCAAAACCAAGGGTGAAACGTACTAATTTAATTTTGAAACTTATTTGGTTAGAAAAGTTAGGACTTAAATATTGGGATGATAGAAAATTTTGGTACATTTTTATGAAAAAACCGCAGAGTATTACCTTTGTTGGGAACTTGTATATTAATCAAACTAGTGTATTACCCGTGTGATATACGGATATGTCATTTATAATCGGTATATCAATGACAAATTTATTTCTCAATATAATTTATACACAAAGAATATCAAATTCAATTTATCTTACTTATTTGTTACATTGTTATATTAGTTACAAACTTTATTTCTTCTTAATTATTAACTTTTTCTAATTAATACAGTTATACTGCACTCTGGCTTAGTCTTTTATAAATAAACTTATAAAAGTAGAGCATGGAGCATATGATAACAAATTTGTGTTCCCAATTTTAGCCAAAATTTAGCCATTAATTTTTCTTCTCTTTTTTCCTTTAATCACGTGACCACATTCTAAACTCCTCCTAATCCATGATTCTTCATCATCTTATCTTTTTTTTTCAAATATCATCTTAGTCACCAATGGATCACACTTCAATTTATGAATCACCAAAGGATTCACAAAATTCATTTATTTCTTCTCGACAAATTCATCCATCAGCAATGGTTTTTTCCAATTTGGAGAAAATAATATAAAAAATATAAATTTTATCCAACAAATTGAAACGGTAAAAATAAGCAGAAATGACACATGTTTAAAATAAAACAATCTAACAATACAAAATAAATAATAGTAAATAGATATAAAATTAAAATTTTTTTCTTAAATAGGATTATACTTTATACTTTTCTACAGTTATCTTGTGATTCTCTGTCAAATATTTGATGAGTAAAAATAAGTCACATTAATTATTAAATAGGATTATAATCAATAGAATATAATTAAATAAAATCATGAACAACAAATAAAATTTTAAAAATATATATTTAGGAGATATATTAGTTAATATATATACTTAATTTATAATTATGAAATTCAAATTCACTTAATCAAATAATTAAAAATATTCCGTGAGAATGAGTAAGTACTATTATAAAATTATATTTTTTGAAAATAGAATTACACTCAACAGAATTAAAAAAAACTTAAGAACAACAAATTAAATTTTAAAAAATAAATTTAGAAGATATAATAGTTGATAATTAGCCATAATTAGGCTCAAATATTTTTTTTTTTGTAAAAAGGTCTTTTAAAAGGTACAAAGATTAAAAAAAAGGCTTTTAGGGCTTAAAGAGATACATATCAACTATTCTGCTCCTTCTTAATTCTCATCTGTTTTGCTTGATTGCTCGAAAGTTGTGCGTTATCTTCATCAATCAATATCGAAGGTGTCAGAGTTTTATTTCTTATCTCTACATGTGTGATAGGAGAGTTGACTTTATTCTCTGATATCGAATCATGCCAAACATAATTCAAATCATATTAGATAATAAATCATTTGTACTTATAATATACGTGTTAGAAGTACCTTAAAATTTTCATTTGCATTTGAAAATTGATCAACATCGAAATCTGGATCCTACTGTAAAAAAATTTTGAAGTTAAAATATATATGAACTAAAATACAAATAATACAACGTACTAATTTGAAGTTACATATAAAAAAGTTCAACTTACAGTCAATGAATTATGAGGGAGCGAAAGCTTATATTTATTCAGAAGTTATTCATCCTCTATAAGTGTAACCACATAATACACTTCATTATGTGCAATAATGTTATTGCTCTTAACTGAAAGTTTAAACATAATTTCTCTTCCTATAATGTTCTCCAATTTCATTGGTATAAGTGTTTCACCAAGTGCAACAGACATCTAAAATAATTTTAAAAGACAAAAAATAATAATAGATATTTAAAACATTATTAATGGAGAAAAAACTAAAATAAAGTGAAGGAAATGGTACATACGAAACACGAATTGGAAGACCCTTTTGATAATGGAATGAAATAGTTGTTTGAGGATAAATTAAGATGCTATTAGGCTCTGTTCTTTTCAACTTTTAAAAGCTGAACCGAACTGAACTGAAGTTGGCTGAACTAAACTGAAATGAACTGCAGTGAGCTGAACTACACTGAACTGAACTTATTTAAGTGTAAATTTATAACTATGCATAGCTGAACTAAACTGAGCTGAACAGCAGTGAGCTGAACTGAACTGAACTGAGCTTATTTAAGCGTAAATTTATAACTATGCATAGCTGAACTAAACTAAATTGAACTGTACTGAACTGAACTACACTGCACTGAACTGCACTGAACTAAACTAAACTACATTGAATTGAAAGGTTTTAATAATAACCAATTTTAAATACCGTTATTGTAGAAATAAATTAAAGTAAACGTACAACCAATTAAAGCAACATTTATACATTAAAATAATTTATAATTGTTGATAAGAATTATGTTGCAAAACTGGTATAGTAATTAATAATTATTTGACCTTTGAAATAATATTCAAACAGGCATATATGAGGAAAAGTTATCAAAATATCTAACATTTCACTTTTAATATAAATACTAACTAATTAAAATACTAATATAAATTTGAATAATATGGTAATATAAAATAAAATAAAGTTAATTGCTAATTTTTTGTTTTTTGTTTTATTTAATTTTGTTGATTATAATCCTATTTAATAAAATCCGTATTTTAAAATTTAATTAGCAATTAATTAAATACATAGATTTTTTTTACTGATATAATTGGTGAAATTTTCAGTCGTTGATTTTCCAACGGTGAAAAATAAAGAAACGGATGTTAGTAACCTTTTGGCCAAATTTCACGACGATCCAACGGTTATAACTTTGGTAATGATAAAAAAAAGTCTGGATGGGCAGATTCATCGAAAAACTGAAAAAAAACATAAACCTATTACTATTCGAAACAGAGAGAGCTCGTGCTGATAACGTGTTAGAAATATAATATAACCAAAGAAGAGAAATATAGAAATGTGATATTTGTATTAATCTTAGTGTATCACACAAAGGTGAAAACTATTACTATTTATAGGGAGAATAGTGAAGGCTAATAAATAATATACATGAATGAAGATTAATGAAAGCATAAATGGACATCAAATAACTTAAAACCATTACTTTTTCAACATATATAAATTTAATTTGTAAAATTGTATATCAATATATCAATCTGAGAATAGCAAAAGGTGTTAAGGGCAGATTTGATTAAAGAGAAACAAATGACTTTTACACAAATGCAAGTAATATTGTCCGGTACCTTGAAAGGTATATTTGTATACCCAAGGTACCATTTCCCCCTTCCTTTTATTATTGTTTTTTACTAAAGATTAGAGCCCCAATGCCCCCCTTTGCAAATGACTCTTTCTTTTTGGCTCGAGAATCTAATGATAACATGCAATCTACGTGCTTTAGATTTCAGGCTTAATTTTCACTCTATCAAAACTTACTTTTAT
Organism: Euphorbia pulcherrima; assembly: GCA_947683365.1. Lineage (NCBI taxonomy): Eukaryota > Viridiplantae > Streptophyta > Magnoliopsida > Malpighiales > Euphorbiaceae > Euphorbia > Euphorbia pulcherrima. The sequence continues at coordinate 18,383,531 of CANTUS010000001.1, forward strand.
TGGCAAATGATTTTGTATTCCAACATAAATTCTCTATTGAATATGCATACTTACCCTTATCTATTTTTTATAAATAAAAACTACATACTCTCCATTTTTTAATTTGTTATTTCCTTATATTCAAAATGTACGGTTTATTAATAAACAAATTATATTGTTTTTTATTCATTTTGAAAAGCAAAATTTTTAATACACTCCTTGTTTTTTTTATTACTGTACTACTATTATAGTACCCATGCGATGCATGGATATGTTATTTGTAATAAATGTATTAATGTTAAGTTTATTTTGTAATATATATATATATATATATATATAAGAGAAAATGGCAAGAGTTATCTTTTTCATTTTTCTTCAAAGAATAATGAGCAGTATTAAAGAGAGATGGATATAGATAAGAGCAAGAATAAGAAATTCTTCTTGAGTTATACATAAGAAACTTAATTAAATTTGAAATTTTTTTCTTAAATAGGTTATAATCAATTGAATAGAAATAAATAAAATCAGTAACAACATTTTAAATTTGGAGAAAACAGATTTAGGAGATACATTAGTTGATAGATAGACTTAAATATTAATTTTAAAATTTGAATTCACTTGATCAAATAAAAAAATTACATTATCTTCCATAAGATGGAGTTACCATTATAAAATTATCCATAAAGAGTATGTACTATTATAGAATTCAAATCTTTTCTTAAATAAGATTATAATTTATACTTTTTTGCCAATATTTGATGAGGAAAAAGGAGTCATACTGATTCTTATATGAGGAGCAAGTACTATTACGATATTCAAATATTTTCTTAAATATTATTATAACCAATAAAATTAAATAAAATCAAGAACAACAAATTAAATTATAAATAAATAGATTTAGGAGATATATTAGCTGACCAAATAATTTAAAATATTACATTATAGGAGCAAGTACTATTATAATAAAAATATTCCCATTATTATCCATTAAGGAGGACTAAGTAATAAAAACCTGTTTATTTTACATATTCCATTATTATCCATAAGAAGGAGTAAGTACTATTATAAAATTCAAATTTTTTCAATAATAGAATTATAATTTTAAATTTTTTACAGTTATCTTGTAATTCCATATCAAATATTTGATGAAACTAAAAGAGTCGCATTAATTCCTAAATTTATTTCTTAAAATTTAATTTGTTGCGATTTTATTAAATATTTATTGTGATAATAATGAAATATTTCTATTATTTCACTTTATCAAATAATTCTAAATATTCTATTATTATCCATAAGGGGTAAATACTATTATAACATTTAAATTTTTTTCTTAAATAGGCTTATAATCAATCAATTATCAATGTTTTTTCCACTTTCGAGAAAATAATATAAGAATTGCAAAATTTACCAAAAAATTGGAAAAGGTAGAAATAGGAAGAAATAACACATGTTTAAAATGAAATAATCCAACAATACAAAATAAATAATACACAACACCAAATAATAGTTCTGCCAAGTTTGACAGTATCTCAACAAATATTAATCTTAAGATATACGTATCAATTATTCTTCTCCTTTTTAATTCTCATCCATTTTGCTCGATAGCTAGAAAGTTGTGCATTATGACAGTGTCAGAGTTTCATTTCTTATCTCTACAGGTGTGACAGGAGAATTGACCTCATTTTCTGATATCGAATCCTGTGAAATAAAAATAAATAAATAAAAGATCTAATTCAAATCATAGTAGATAATGAATAATTTGTACTTATAATATAAATGTTACAAGTACCTTGAAATTTTCATTTGCATTTGGAAATTGATCAACAACGAAATAAAAGATCTAATTCAAATCATAGTAGATAATGAATAATTTGTAACTATAATATAAATATTAGAACTACCTTGAAATTTTCATTTACATTTGGAAATTGATCAACATCGAAATCTGGATCCTATTGTAAAAAAAATTAAAGTTAAAATATATCTGAACTAAAATGTACTAATTAGAAGTTAAATATAAAATAAAATTAAACTTACATTCAATGAATTTTAAGGACGAGAAAGATTATCTTGTTTCAGAAGTTGTTCATCCCTCTGTAAGTTTAACCACATAATACACTTCATCATGTGCAATAATATTGTTGCTTTTAACTAAAAGTTTGAACATAATTTCTCTTCCCATAATATTCTCCAATTCCATTCGTATAGGTGTTTCACCAAGTGCATCTGTCACCTAATATAGTTTCAAAAGACAAAATCGCAATAAAAGATGTTTAAAACATTATTATTGGAGAAAAAACAAAACTTAATTGAGATTCAAAGAAGATATATATTGATATGTGAAAACTATGTACCTCAATTACTGTATCCCTTAATTCATTTGCAGTTTTTCCAATCAGTTGTTGCACTTTACGGTCCCAAATTAGTCAAGATTTAAACCATGTGCCATCTATAGCATGAACTCATTCCTGAATAATTTTTAACATCATCATAAAAATAACTGTGAAGCATGATTTATTTATGCATGATTTGAGGAAAAAAAGGAGAAAATATTTACCACGTTTTAATTGAGAGTATTTAATTAATTAGAACAAATTTTCTTGCAAAAATATTATACTTATTTACATTCCACCAATTCTGCGATAGTCTTTACTTCTACTGATCCACTTGCTATCTCTTCAGATACAGAGTATGCATTTTGAGATGATATTTGAGTTATTCTTTCAGAGCCCAGTTGACTAACAGAGAGCAATCTACACTCAAACAATATGAAACTGATATTAGGGAAAATATAAAGTACAACATTTTTATGCTGGTTATATTTGAATATTTAAATTAATAGCAAAAAAATAATTGTAATATTTACCTTGATTTGAATTTCAATAACTCAGGGAGGTCCGGATTAATCCACTGTTTGGATGCATGTCAAGTATTAGTCACCCCATACTTACCTACATTATTTAAACAATATTAAAATTGAAATTTATAATTTATTTGTGAAACTTTTTTAATTAAATTGAAATACTATAAATTTAGTCAAAAGTGCTTTAAAAATTATAGCTGAGGACTCCTTTGCATGAGAACCAACAAAACTTAAAAAAATTAGTGCCTCTGCATTCTCGAGCGCGTATCAACGGCATAACAACGATAATTCGTTCATCATTAGATGAATTGAAATGAGATAATATTTGTTCTACAAATTCACCCCAGAACGTTGCTGATATTCTATTCTACCTGCATTTTGATTTCATAATAAAGTTTTAGTTAATAAGGAACAACATATGCAAATAACATTTTGATTTTATATGTGATATAAATCCAACTAAGATAATTGCATCTTAGATGGATTTATATCACATATAAAATTCGTCTTCAGTTGCACCCTAATTGAGTTGATATCATCCACCGAATTATGTTTATACTTCAACTAATGAACACTATACTTTTCTACAATTATCTTGTGATTTCCTGTCAAAATTTGATGACGAAAAATGAGTCACACCGATTCTTAAATAAGGAACAAGTAGTCTTACGAAATTCAAAATTTTTCGTAGGATTATAACCAACAAAATTAAATAAAATCAAGAGCAAAAAACAAAATTTTAAATAAATGGATATAGGAGATATATTAGTTGACCATAAAATTTTAAATATTTCATTATAGGAGTAAGTACTGTCATAAAATTCAAATTTTTTCTTAAACAGGTTTATAATTTATACTTTTTTGCAGTTATATTGGGATTCACCGTCAAATATTTGATGAGTAAAAAAGAGTCACATTAATTCTTAAATAGGATTATAATCAATAAATTTTAATTAGTTAGTATTTATAGTAAAATTGAAATGTTGAATATTTTAATGAGTTTTCCTTATATATATAAGTTTGTATATTATTTTAAATGTCAAATAATCATTAATTACTATAACAGTTTTGCGATATAATTCTTATAAGCAATTATGAATTATTTTACTATGTAATTATTGCTTTAATTGGTTTTACATTTACTTTGATTTATTTTTATAATAATGGTATTTAAATTTAGTTAATATTCATAATAATTAAAACAATACCAAGATATAATTCTGTTGATTATAATTCTATTTAAGAAAAAATTCTATATTTTAAATATTAATTAGCAATTAATTAAATACATGAATTTTTTGATAGATATAATTTATAATTTATTCTTAAACAGGTTTATAATTTAGAATTAATGTGACTCTATAAGCATTAATGTCACTCCTTTTTCCTCATCAAATATTTTATTATTATTATTATTGTTGTTGTTATTATTATTATTATTTTGATTTTATAATCAACAGAATTATATTTTGGTATTATTATGATTAGTATGAATATTAACCACTTTTAAAATACTCATCAAATATTTTATTATTACTATTGTTGTAGTTGTTATTATTATTTTAAGTTTATATTTTGGTATTGATATGATTAGTATGAATATTAACCAATTTTAAATACCATTATTATAGTAATATAAATTAGAATACTATGGTAATAAAATAAAATTAATTGAATAATAAAATTGAAATATTTCTTTTGAAAGGTATAAAGGTAAAAATTATTATTGTTGTTGTTGTTATTATTATTTAAATTTTATTTAAATTTTATAATTAACAGTTATATATTTTGTTATTGTTACGATTAGTATCAATATTAACCACTTTTAAATACTTATCAAATATTTCATTATCACTATTGTTATTGCTGTTATTATTATTTTTATTTTATATTTTGGTATTGTTATGATTAGTATGAATATTAACCAATTTTAAATACCATTATTATAGTAATATATATTCGAATAATATGGTAAGTGAAGAAGTTAGCGATACTGAGATAATATACTCAATTGTAAGTGAAATAGAAGAATATACTTCTGAAGAAGAAGATGATAATGAACCAGCAGATTTATTAGAAGTGATGGAGAAATATAAAAATATAAACATAGAGTTTATGGATAAAACAGAATGTATAGAACATACTTGGAGCTATAGAAAAGGAAACGATGATAAAGAATGTTATAAATGTCATTTATACCCAATCATAGAATTAAGAGCTCAATGTTACAATTGTTATACCGAGATTTGTAAATATTGTTGGGAAGAAAATAATAATTTAGAATGGCCAGCATTAATAACAGAAGCTAGAAACACTTATACTTTTAAAGATAATATAGAACAGAAATCTTGGAGAGAAAGATTCAGACTAATGGAAGACAGAATTGCTAATTTAGAAGAAAGAATTAGTCTATTAGAAGAAGACAAATTAGAACTATATATGCAAGAAAATAGTCAAAAAAATGTCTTAGAATTATTAGAACTAGACATAAATGATGAAATCTTATTAGAATTATACGAACAAAGATTTCACTACCATAGAATTAATAGACAGCCCTACGAAACACCATATACAAGCTATACTATTAAAATAACATGTACAATACAAGATTTCAAAATACAAGGATTAGCATTAATAGACTCTGGATGTTCTACATCCAAGATCGATGACAAACTAATTCCTTCAAAATATAAACATAACTTAGAAAGACCTACTATTGGAAGACAAATGGATGGTAGTATAACTACATGTTCTCCTTTTCAATGTCTATTACTTCTGTCAAATTTAATTCTTCTGTATGTTCTTTTGGTTTTATTCTAAAGATTCTTTTTATTTTATTTTCACTTTGTATTTCTATATTAGTAGCATTACTACTACTTCCTTTCAAAGTATAACTTCTTCCGAAGAATTTATTATTCATTTTCTGGTGGATTATCTTGATTATATTCTCTAGTAGCTTGTTTAACTTTATTGTATAGTATTATTTGCTTATTATTCATTCACCAATATAAGTTCTTTTGAATTCTGAAATATGTTTCTGAAATCTTGTATTATACATGTTATTTTAATAGTATAGCTTGTATATGGTGTTTCGTAGGGCTGTCTATTAATTCTATGGTAGTGAAATCTTTTTTCGTATAATTCTAATAAGATTTCATCGTTTATGTTTAGTTCTAATAATTCTAAGACATTTTTCTGACTATTTTCTTGTATATATAGTTCTAATTTGTCTTCTTCTAATAGACTAATTATTTCTTCTAAATTAGCAATTCTGTCTTCCATTAGTATGAATCTTTCTCTCCAAGATTTCTGTTCTATATTATCTTTAAAAGTATAAGTGTTTCTAGCTTCTGTTATTAATGCTGGCCATTCTAAATTATTATTTTCTTCCCAACAATATTAACAAATCTCGGTATAACAATTATAACATTGAGCTCTTAATTCTATGATTGGGTATAAATGACATTTATAACATTCTTTATCATCGTTTCCTTTTCTATCGCTCCAAGTATGTTCTATACATTTTGTTATATCCATAAACTCTATGTTTATATTTTTATATTTCTCCATCACTTCTAATAAATCTGCTGGTTCATTATCATCTTCTTCTTCAGAAGTATATTCTTCTATTTCACTTACAATTGAGTATATTGTCTCAGTATCTCTAACTTCTTCGGTTATTGCTAGTAGATCTAGATTAATATTTTCTACTAATCTTGATTCTCTAGTATGTATATTATGTTTATTGGGACATTTAGTTGATAAATGACCTATTTCTCCACATGCATAGCATGTAATAGTATCTTTATATTGTCTTTTATCATTAAATCTTCTAACATGTCTTTTGGGATTTAAAAAAGGTTTTCTAGCATTAGTTTTTTTTTTTCTAATATAGTATGATTTTCTTATTTTGTTATATGGTTTTTCTTTTTTATAATACCTATTATTTTTTCTTTTTGGTTTTCTATTGCAAGAAGTACAAGCTTCATGTCCGTATTGTTGTGGTGTATAAATATTATTACAAAATCCATAATTGTCTTTCATCTGTCTTTGTATACTTATTTCTGTGCATTTCTTTTCTAAGTGTTTCATTATTTGATATACTAAAGTATTTATATTTAAAGTATAATTGCTTTCTTTTTCTAAGAATTTATTTCCTTCTTCTTGTATTTTCTGTCCTAATGGTCCAAGCAATTTAAGAAGTAATTTCTTCATAAATTCTTTATTATAGGTATTTTGACTTTTGGCTGTGAAATGTATATAGTCGTTTAAAAATGGTACTATATATTTCCAGTCATTAAGTTTCAATTGTTCTAAATTTCTTACTGCTTCTTTTTGTTGTATAAAAGCTTTATTACAAAATTATAGCAAAAATAACCGAAGGTTTATACTTGTCAACGGTTACAAAACAAGAGTATTTAGGGGTTAATCGTTCTAAGTTTGTCTAATTATATTAACCTTTCTTAAGTATTGAGATTGGCTTTTTCTGCCAACTTCTTAAGTATTGAGGCTAGCTCTTATTGCTAAAAACTAAAACCTCACTAATTAAAATTTACAGACAAATTTTTAGTATCAAAGATGGTGGAAACACTTAGAAAAGAAATGCACAAAAATAAGCATACAAAGACAGATGAATATAGTCTTTTGTTATAACGGCCATTCTATTATCGTGTATAAGATAGTCTAAGCCAACCTAAGGCTTTAATTTTTTCAGAAAAACTAAATTTTGCAGACTTTTCAGTCCAGAGAGGAGAGGATACTTATGTCAAAATATAAACAGAGTATAAAATTATACCTTTTTAGCTTTTATTTCTCTATATTGCCTGATTTCTGCAAGCTATTAAATTTTGTAAGCTTTGTAGTTGTGTGTGAGTATTAAGCAGAAAACCAGTCTTATTTATAGCTGAAAAAAGGAAGGTATACCGGTAACCTTTTGATCACCGAATCTTTTATATCATCATTGCTTGCGTCATAGACACTTATTATTGCAAGTATGACTCATCCTTATCTTTATCTCTTTGTCAGAATTATTTTGTAACTTTTGAAAGAGTATTATTAATTTATTATTTTTGGCTTAAACCTTACTGAATTTTAAATGCTTCGTGAATTCCTTTTAAGAAGTTCTTCATTGAAAACACCTAACCTAGATTTTTTCTATCCAGATAACCTACTAAGAGGTTTTTTAATAAGGAATTTAAAATTCAACCTTAAACTTCTTCTTAAAATTCAATTTGACATTTAAAAATCAATTGTTCTTTCTACTTCCAGATTCCTTTAAAATTTAAAAAAAAAAATTATTTTTAGCTCATCCAACCGGTACTTTTCAAAGCGGGACTTACAATCTTTGCCCTAAATTTTCCCAAGGCCTTTTGCTATTATAATGACAAATCCTTTAAACTTAAAGAAATCCTTTTGTGGAATAAAAATGATAATCAACCGAGCCAACAGGAATTATAAAGCTTTATTACAAAATTATAGTATTACAAAATTATAGCAAAAATAACCGAAGGTTTATACTTGTCAACGGTTACAAAACAAGAGTATTTAGGGGTTAATCGTTCTAAGTTTGTCTAACTATATTAACCTTTCTTAAGTATTGAGATTGGCTTTTTCTGCCAACTTCTTAAGTATTGAGGCTAGCTCTTATTGCTAAAAACTAAAACCTAACTAATTAAAATTTACAGACAAATTTATAGTATCAAAGATGGTGGGGACATATTCCCACTACCTTATTAAAATTATATTTTTTCTTATCCTAATCTTTACAGCTGTCTTTCTTCTGTAATCGGGAATCCTCTAGAGAGGAATATTCCTTTTCTTTGAGCTGGCTGAGCTTTCTTCTCTTTGGGCCTTCTGGGCTTCACTTTCTATCGAAGCTCCTAATGTCTCATCTTTCTGCCCGTATTCTAAATCCATATTTTGGGTAGTATTAAAATTTATATTGGGCCTCTGTAGTTTTAACTGTAGCTGGCTTGGTAGTTCAAATATCTTATTAAACCAGTCAGCCCATCCTTCTGAGGGTTGAGTATCTGTAGTTTCAAGTCCTTTTATTACATTATTCTGTATTTTCTCTATTTCCTTAGTAGTATTTTTTACTTCTATTGATATTTCTTTGGTAGTCTCCGTATTCTCGTATATCATATCTAATTTCTCTAGTATTAAATCTTCTTTAGTCTTTCCTTGATTACTTATAACTCCTGCGTATGAAGTCTAATTCTTGTAGTGTTCTAATCTAGTTTCTAAATCCTGTATTTTCTTTTTCAAGAGGTTTTCTTCTTCTTCCTTATCAATTATTTGTCCTTCTAACTCATGTATTTTCTTCTTCATGTTTATCATCTCTTGTGGTATATCACTTGGTATTTTGACTTATAGGCTTAGTATATCTTAGGTATCTATGGTTTGTCCTGTTATTTCAGGACTCGTATAAAAGGTAGTTAAGTATTTCTTTGCCTCGATATAGGCTTCTTGTATAGATAAGTATTTTTTGTATTTTGGGTCCTTATGCTTGGTATTCTGTATCACTTGTTCCCATGTCTTATAGATCCCTGGCTGAGGACCATTGTATATAACATAAGCAATATTATTATTATTTCTCTGGGTAAAGTATAGGCTAAACCCATTTATGGCTACAATAGCGTGCTTATCATCTTTTCTCTTGACCGCTACCCATAAATTGTCTAGTAAAATTCTTTTTATATCATTAAGTATGGTTCCCTTGGGATAATTAAATGCTCAAGTTGTCTCATTAAAGTCTGCGAAATTTAGTTTTTCTGAAAAAATTAAAGCCTTAGGTTTAGGCTGATTTCTGTTTATCATTTGTATGTCTTCTGGTAACTGTCTGCTTTCTAATGTACGTATCAGATCGTCTATTATAGGTCTTGCTAAGGTATTTCCCTGGTATTTGGTTATCTTTCCTTTGTCTCTATTAGAGGATCTCATTTTCTTTCGATTCTTCTCTTCTATTTGATATTTCCTGCAAGATTATCAAATTGTAAGAGTCTAGATAGTATATCAGCAATTCTATTATGTTCACCCTGTATATGTTCTAATAAAGGTTTATATCCTTTTTGTAATAAGAGTGAAGTTAGTTTATGCCATCTTTTATAAGAGGATCTTTTCTTCTCTTTCTTTAAATTGTTATAGTATTTAACAATAGCAATACAATCTGTTCTAATTGTGAATTCAGTCTTACCAATTATAAAGAATTCAAATGATTCTAAAGCATAATATATTGCTAATAATTCTGAGTCTATAGTACTAATTTCTCCTTTTTCTTTAAAGGATCCACTAGTGTATCTGCAAATTCTTTCTTCAGTCTTATTAGAGGTTTTATGGGGTTTGCTTATTAAAACAGCTCCCCATCCAGATGCTGACCCATCTGTTTCTATTATTAAATAATCTGTCTCTAAAGGGATTTCTAGTTTTGGTAAATTTCTTACCTTTTCTTTCAGATTTCTAATTATTTCGTGATCTTTATAATTTAATTTCTCAAATATTTCTTTACCAGTTTTTAGGTATAATGGCTTTTAGTATTTAGATAAGTCTTTTATAAAAGGTCTAGCATAATTCAACAATCCTAAAAATTGTTGAAGTTGCTTCTTTTCTTTTATATTTTCTAGAAAATCTAGTATTTTAGTAGTTGTGTGAGGTTGTAATTCTATTTGTCCTTCTCCAATTACAACTCCTAAAAAGTTTATTTTTGTCTTTCCTAATTCTATCTTTTTCTTGGATATTATCAGTCCATTCTCTTCAAATTTCTTAAAAACTTGTTTAAGATGTCTATTATGATCTTTAGCAGTTTTGCTAAAAACCAGTATATCATCTATGTATACTGCAGTAAAATCAGTAAATTTTTCAAATATTTTATCCATTCTCTTTTGAAAAACTGCAGGTGCGTTCTTAAGACCTAATGGCATTACTGTCCATTCCCAATGTCCTATGGGATTTGGACAAATAAATGCAGTCCATTCTATCTAGTCTTTATGCATTCTAATTTGATAGTATCCTGATTTTAGATCAAATTTACTCATAAATTTTGATCCTTGTATTTTATTAATAAGCATTTCTTTATTAGGTATATCATACCCATTATTTTCAGTATTATCATTTAGTTGTTTATAATTTATAACCATTCTAGGTTTTCCTCGTTTCTTTTCTGCATTATTATTAACAAAGAAACTAGGGGATCTATGTCTTGATTCTGATCATCTAATAAACTTATTTTTTTATAAGTTCTTCTAAAGCTTCTTTATACCATTCTAACTCTTGATTATTAGCTGGTATTACTTTTGCTCGTATAGTTATGTCAGGGTTTATAATTTCTAGTTTATATTCTGTTGGGTTTTTATTCCAGTATTTCTGAGGATTCTCACCTATTATTTCCAATTTTTGAAGTCTGGATTGGTATTGTAAAATCTCATTGTCTAGGACTATATTATTCAATTGATTTGAATAAATATAATCTGATTCTATTTCATAGAAATCTGGTTGTTTTTCTAGATAATCTTCATCAGTATATGTTTGTTTATGTATGGGTGGTATATTTTTGTTTTCTAACCTTTCACCCTTGTCTAAAAAAGTTTTAGGAACAATTGGAATAGAAAAATTATTGAAACTAAAACTTATATAGTCTTTTGTTATAACGGCCATTCTATTATCGTGTGTAAGATAGTCTAAGCCTAAAATAGCTAAATATCCCAGTTGGTATAGGTTTCGTATTGGAATATTTGTTATAGTAGTTACTAATTTATCTTTGTTTATATCTATTATTTCTATTAGGATCTCTGGTATGTATTGTGAACATGTAGTTATACTACCATCATTTGTCTTCCAATAGTAGGTCTTTCTAAGTTATGTTTATATTTTGAAGGAATTAGTTTGTCATCGATCTTGGATGTCGAACATCCAGAGTCTATTAATGCTAATCCTTGTATTTTGAAATCTTGTATTATACATGTTATTTTAATAGTATAGCTTGTATATGGTGTTTCGTAGGGCTGTCTATTAATTCTATGTTAGTGAAATCTTTTTTTATATAATTCTAATAAGATTTCATCGTTTATGTCTAGTTCTAATAATTCTAAGACTTTTTTCTGACTATTTTCTTGTATATATAGTTCTAATTTGTCTTCTTCTAATAGACTAATTCTTTCTTCTAAATTAGCAATTCTGACTTCCATTAGTCCGAATCTTTCTCTCCAAGATTTCTGTTCTATATTATCTTTAAAAGTATAAGTGTTTCTAGCTTCTGTTATTAATGCTGGCCATTCTAAATTATTATTTTCTTCCCAACAATATTTACAAATCTCGGTATAACAATTATAACATTGAGCTCTTAATTCTATGATTGGGTATAAATGACATTTATAACATTCTTTATCATCGTTTCCTTTTCTATAGCTCCAAGTATGTTCTATACATTTTGTTTTATCCATAAACTCTATGTTTATATTTTTATATTTCTCCATCACTTCTAATAAATCTGCTGGTTCATTATCATCTTCTTCTTTAGAAGTATATTCTCCTATTTCACTTACAATTGAGTATATTGTCTCAGTATTTCTAACTTCTTCGGTTATTGCTAGTAGATCTAGATTAATATTTTCTACTAATCTTGATTCTCCAGTATATATATTATGTTTATTGGGACATTTAGTTGATAAATGACCTATTTCTCCACATGCATAGCATGTACTAGTATCTTTATATTGTCTTTTATCATTAAATCTTCTAACATGTCTTTTGGGATTTAAAAATGTTTTCTAGCATTAGTTTTTGATTTTCTAATATAGTATGATTTTCTTGTTTTGTTATATGGTTTTTCTTTTTTATAATACCTATTATTTTTTCTTTTTGGTTTTCTATTGCAAGAAGTACAAGCTTCCTGTCCGTATTGTTGTGGTGTATAAATATTATTACAAAATCCATAATTGCCTTTCATCTGTCTTTGTATACTTATTTCTGTGCATTTCTTTTCTAAGTGTTTCATTATTTGATATTCTAAAGTATTTATATTTAAAGTATAATTGCTTTCTTTTTCTAAAAATTTATTTCCTTCTTCTTGTATTTCCTGTCCTAATGGTCCAGGTAATTTAAGAAGTAATTTCTTCATAAATTCTTTATTATAGATATTTTGACTTTTGGCTGTGAAATGTATATAGTCGTTTAAAAACGGTACTATATATTTCGAGTCATTAAGTTTCAATTGTTCTAAATTTCTTGCTGCTTATTTTTGTTGTATAATTGATCCTATATTAGGGTCTGTAGCAGTCAACAGATTGCTTATAGTATTACAAAAATTCCATGGATTATTTCCCACATTTATTAATCTAGTATATTCTTGTGGAAAATTGATTTTAAAATCATCCCATGCTCTTTTTGCAGTATTTCCTAAAGTAGTTTCAAGGAAACTATACATTTGTTCTGGAGTATGATTAAAATTCTTTTCTAAATAATTCTTAACGGTTAAACTTTTCCATTGCTGTATAACTTCTAGCCATACTTGAGGCGAGTATTTTTCTAACTGCAATAAACTTTCTTCTTTATATATTCCTATAGGAAATCTATTTCCTTTAGATTTATATTTCCCATTATCAGATTGGTATTCAGTATATTGCCTTGGAGGTATATTTCCTCTATTATAGTTTACAAAAGTAGGTCTATTTCTTAGGGGTTCTAAAGGTGTTTCCGCTTTTGCACCTGAAACTCCTTCCATCAATTCTTTTGGTAAATTATTAAGAAATTCTTCCATTTCTTCTATATCCATTAAATTTCTAGTATAATTGCTTTGAGTTTCCTCAGCTTCTAAGACTTTTATGATTTCTTCTAAATATATTCTTTTTTCAAAGATATTTATTATTTCTTGGGGTCTTTTATTTTCGTATGCTTTTTTAATCCATTCCTGTCTTTCTTCTATAGTTTGATTCATAAATTGTATAATGATATTATTATAATTCTCTCTGGTTTTAAAATATTCTTCATCATATAAATCAAAGAATATTATTTCTAAAGGGTCTAACTTTATATCTACTAAGTCTATATTTTGGTTATTAATAGTCTGATCATTAATAGCCCAAGAACTATTAGATTGAGTATCAGTTTCTAAATTATCTGAATAATTTTTATAATTATCAAATCTTATACTAATTCTTCCTTTATTATCTTCAAAGATCTGACTTTGATCTGGTATCAATTTTATTTGACTTTCTTCAAATAGTCTAGTTATATTCCATTCTATTCCAGCGTGAGTTTCTGCTGAAAATTTTGGTGGTTTTATAAATCTAATACCTTTTGATACTAGAGCTTGTTTTATATCTTCCACCTTACATTTATATTTTATATTAGTTGAATTAATTGATTTACCAATTAATCCAATTATTAAAACAAGATTATTTCTGTTTATTAAACCATAACCTTTAGTCATGATTCCTATCTTTATTTGATGTAAGTCTTTTGATTCTAAGAAAAATTCTAGAACGCAATAGAATAATCCTCTATTGTCATTCATGTCTATATCCATTATACTTATTAGCTTTTTAGTCTCTTCCTATATAGAATCATCGTATGTTGTTATTATAGTATGTGCTCCTAGGTCTTGTCTAGTCATGCCCTTTATCCCTATTATGATGAGGCCTAAATGAGTCTAAATTTCTTACTGCTTCTTTTTGTTGTATAATTGATAACCTATACCAACTGGGATATTTAGCTATTTTAGGCTCAGAAGGATGGGCTGACTGGTGTAAAAAAATATTTAAACTACCAAGCCAGCTACAGTTAAAACTACAAAGGCCCAATATAAATTTTAATACTACCCAAAATATGGATTTAGAATACAGGCAGAAAGATGAGACATTAGGAGCTTCGATAGAAAGTGAAGCCCAGAAGGCCCAAAGAGAAGAAAGCTCAGCCAGCTCAAAGAAAAGGAATATTCCTCTCTAGAGGATTCCAGATTACAGAAGAAAGACAGCTGTAAAGATTAGGATAAGAAAAAATATAATTTTAATAAGGTAGTGGGAATATGTCCCCACCATCTTTGATACGGACAAACCATAGATACCTAAGATATACTAAGCCTACAAGTCGAAATACCAAGTGATATACCACAAGAGATGATAAACATGAAGAAGAAAATACATGAGTTAGAAGGACAAATAATTGATAAGGAAGAAGAAGAAAACCTCTCGAAAAAGAAAATACAGGATTTAGAAACTAGACTAGAACACTACAAGAATCAGACTTCATACGCAGGAGTTATAAGTAATCAAGGAAAGACTAAAGAAGCCAAAAATAATAAATTAATAATACTCTTTCAAAAGTTACAAAATAATTCAGACAAAGAGATAAAGATAAGGATGAGTCATACTTGCAATAATAAAGTATATGACATATACACTTACAAAATAATTCAGACAAAGAGATAAAGATAAGGATGAGTCATACTTGCAATAATAAGTGTCTATGACGCAAGCAATGACGATATAAAAGATTCGGTGATCAACAGGTTACCAGTATACCTTCCTTTTTCAGCTATAAATAAGACTGGTTTTCTGCTTAATACTCACACACAACTACAAAGCTTACAAAATTTAATAGCTTGCAGAAATCAGGCAATATAGAGAAATAAAAGCTAAAAAGGTATAATTTTATACTCTGTTTATATTTTCACATAAGTATCCTCTCCTCTCTGGACTGCACCTTGTGTGATCTTTCTAGTTGAGTGACGAGAAAATTGTTTATTTCATTATGAATAGAATTTTAGAAATAAAAGAAAGACTAGAAAGAAAAGACTTAGAATTGCAGAGATGTAGAATTTTAATAAAATTTTATTCTGATAGAATAAAATTACATACTGAAGAACTAAGAAATGAAACTAGAAGTTATAGATTTTTTCATATACTAATAAACTGGATGAGAGAAACAATAAATCTTTACACAGAAAAATTAACTTATTATACTGAAAAAATAACAATTATAGAAAAGGAAATACAAGAACTAAATTTAGAGTTAACTTCTTTAGTTCTATCTGAGAACGAAGACATATCTTTTAGAATTCTTTAAATACTTGAATATGAATAGAATTTTAGAACTTAGATATAAGATAGAACTAGTTACAGAACGGTTAATAAGGACAATTTATAGTTATGAATTTTGTCAAAATAGATTAGAATTTTATAATAATGAACTTATAACATACAGAGGACTTTTTGAATTATATGATTGGCATAAATCCGAAATAATAAAATATACTACTAAAATAATTCAGCTTAGAATTATTAGAGAGAACTTAGAATCTGAAATAAAATCTTATAATCTTGAATTAACTTCAATTATTCTATCCGAATCTAATAATTTTAATACATGTTTGTAATTGAAGCCCTAATTCAGGACCCCTCCCTATCTTGTGGTATCAGAGCGTCGGAAGTAGATACACTGAAAAAATACAGAAGATTAGAATATTTAAATTTAGAAATACCAAATAAATTACATACTCTTAATACTTGTAATTTTAATAACCCATACCGTCATATCTATCATAATACTGAAGAAAATACTTTCTTTTCTTTCTAGTCTTTCTTTTATTTCTAAAATTCTGTTCATAATGAAATAAATAATTTTCTCGTCACTCAACTAGAAAGATCACACAAGGTGCAGTCCAGAGTGGAGAGGATACTTATGTGAAAATATAAACAGAGTATAAAATTATACCTTTTTAGCTTTTATTTCTCTATATTGCCTGATTTCTGCAAGCTATTAAATTTTGTAAGCTTTGTAGTTGTGTGTGAGTATTAAGCAGAAAATCAGTCTTATTTATAGCTGAAAAAAGGAAGGTATACTGGTAACCTGTTGATCACCGAATCTTTTATATCGTCATTGCTTGCGTCATAGATACTTATTATTGCAAGTATGACTAAAGGAAGGTATACCGGTAACCTGTTGATCACCGAATCTTTTATATCGTCATTGCTTGCGTCATAGATACATATTATTGCAAGTATGACTCATCATTATCTTTATCTCTTTATCTGAATTATTTTGTGAGTGTATATGTCATATACTTTATTATTGCAAGTATATTTTATTATTTCGGATTTATGCCAATCATATAATTTAAAAAGTCCTCTGTATGTTATAAGTTCATTATTATAAAATTCTAATCTATTTTGACAAAATTCATAACTATAATTTGTCCTTATTAACCGTTCTGTAACTAGTTCTATCTTATATCTAAGTTCTAAAATTCTATTCATATTCAAGTATTTAAAGAATTCTAAAAGATATGTCTTCGTTCTCAGATAGAACTAAAGAAGTTAACTCTAAATTTAGTTCTTGTATTTCCTTTTCTATAATTGTTATTTTTTCAGTATAATAAGTTATTTTTTCTGTGTAAAGATTTATTGTTTCTCTCATCCAGTTTATTAGTATATGAAAAAATCTATAACTTCTAGTTTCATTTCTTAGTTCTTCAGTATGTAATTTTATTCTATCAGAATAAAATTTTATTAAAATTCTACATCTCTGCAATTCTAAGTCTTTTCTTTCTAGTCTTTCTTTTATTTCTAAAATTCTGTTCATAATGAAATAAACAGTTTTCTCGTCACTCAACTAGAAAGATCACACAAGGTGCAGTCTAGAGAGGAGAGGATACTTATGTGAAAATATAAACAAAGTATAAAATTATAACTTTTTAGCTTTTGTTTCTCTATATTGCCTGATTTCTGCAAGCTATTAAATTTTGTAAGCTTTGTAGTTGTGTGTGAAAATTAAGTAGAAAACCAGTCTTATTTATAGCTAAAAAAAGGAAGGTATACCGGTAATCTGTTGATCACCGAATCTTTTATATCGTCATTGCTTGCGTCATAGACACTTATTATTGCAAGTATGACTCATCCTTATCTTTATCTCTTTGTCTGAATTATTTTGTGAGTGTATATGTCATATACTTTATTATTGCAAGTATGACTCATCCTTATCTTTATCTCTTTGTCTGAATTATTTTGTAACTTTTGAAAGAGTATTATTAATTTATTATTTTTGGCTTAAACCTTACTGAATTTTAAATGCTTCATGAATTCCTTTTAAGAAGTTCTTCATTGAAAACACCTAACCTGGATTTTTTCTATCCAGATAACCTACTAAGAGGTTTTTTAATAAGTAATTTAAAATTCAACCTTAAACTTCTTAAAATTCATTTTGACATTTAAAAATCAATTGTTCTTTCGACTTCCAGATTCCTTTAAAATTTTAAAAAAAAAATTTTTTTAGCTCATCCAACCGGTACTTTTCAAAGTGGGACTTACAATCTTTGCCCTAAATTTTCTCAAGGCCTTTTGCTATTATAATGACAAATCCTTTAAACTTAAAGAAATCCTTTTGTAGAATAAAAATGATAATCAACCGAGCCAACAGGAATTATAAAGCTTTATTACAAAATTATAGTATTACAAAATTATAGCAAAAATAACCGAAGGTTTATACTTGTCAACGGTTACAAAACAAGAGTATTTAGGGGTTAATCGTTCTAAGTTTGTCTAATTATATTAACCTTTCTTAAGTATTGAGATTGGCTTTTTCTGCCAACTTCTTAAGTATTGAGGCTAGCTCTTATTGCTAAAAACTAAAACCTAACTAATTAAAATTTACAGACAAATTTATAGTATCAAAGATGGTGGGGACATATTCCCACTACCTTATTAAAATTATATTTTTTCTTATCCTAATCTTTACAGCTGTCTTTCTTCTGTAATCTGGAATCCTCTAGAGAGGAATATTCCTTTTCTTTGAGCTGGTTGAGCTTTCTTCTCTTTGGGCCTTCTGGGCTTCACTTTCTATCGAAGCTCCTAATGTCTCATCTTTCTGCCCGTATTCTAAATCCATATTTTGGGTAGTATTAAAATTTATATTGGGCCTCTGTAGTTTTAACTGTAGCTGGCTTGGTAGTTCAAATATCTTATTAAACCAGTCAACCCATCCTTCTGAGGGTTGAGTATCTATAGTTTCAAGTCCTTTTATTACATTATTCTGTATTTTCCCTATTTCCTTAGTAGTATTTTCTACTTCTATTGATATTTCTTTGGTAGTCTCAGTATTCTCGTATATCATATCTAATTTCTCTAGTATTAAATCTTCTTTAGTCTTTCCTTGATTACTTATAACTCCTGCATATGAAGTCTGATTCTTGCAGTGTTCTAATCTAGTTTCTAAATCCTGTATTTTCTTTTTCAAGAGGTTTTCTTCTTCTTCCTTATCAATTATTTGTCCTTCTAACTCATGTATTTTCTTCTTCATGTTTATCATCTCTTGTGGCATATCACTTGGTATTTTGACTTGTAGGCTTAGTATATCTTGGGTATCTATGGTTTGTCCTGTTATTTCAGGACTGGTATAAAAGGTAGTTAAGTATTTCTTTGCCTCGATATAGGCTTCTTGTATAGATAAGTATTTTTGTATTTTGGGTCCTTATGCTTAGTATTCTGTATCACTTGTTCCCATGTCTTATAGATCCCTGGCTGAGGACCATTGTATATAACATAAGCAATATTATTATTATTTCTCTGGGTAAAGTATAGGCTAAACCCATGTATGGCTGCAATAGCGTGCTTATCATCTTTTCTCTTGACCGCTACCCATAAATTGTCTAGTAAAATTCTTTCTGTATCATTAAGTATGGTTCCCTTAGGATAATTAAATGCCCAAGTTGTCTCTCCAAAGTCTGCAAAATTTAGTTTTTCTGAAAAAATTAAAGCCTTAGGTTTAGGCTGATTTCTGTTTATCATTTGTATGTCTTCTGGTAACTGTCTGCTTTCTGATGTACGTATCAGATCGTCTATTGTAGGTCTTGCTGAGGTATTTCCCTGGTATTTGGTTATCTTTCCGTTGTCTCTATTAGAGGATCTCATTTTCTTTCGATTCTTCTCTTCTATTTGATATTTCCTGCAAGATTATCAAATTGTAAGAGTCTAGATAGTATATCAGCAATTCTATTATGTTCACCCTGTATATGTTCTAATAAAGGTTTATATCCTTTTTGTAATAATAGTGAAGTTAGTTTATGCCATCTTTTATAAGAGGATCTTTTCTTCTCTTTCTTTAAATTGTTATAGTATTTAACAATAGCAATACAATCTGTTCTAATTGTGAATTCAGTCTTACCAATTATAAAGAATTCAAATGATTCTAAAGCATAATATATTGCTAATAATTCTGAGTCTATAGTACTAATTTCTCCTTTTTTCTTTAAAGGATCCACTAGTGTATCTGCAAATTCTTTCTTCAGTCTTATTAGAGGTTTTATGAGGTTTGCTTATTAAAACAGCTCCCCATCCAGATGCTGACCCATCTGTTTCTATTATTAAATAATCTGTCTCTAAAGGGATTTCTAGTTTTGGTAAATTTCTTACCTTTTCTTTCAGATTTCTAATTATTTCGTGATCTTTAAAATTTAATTTCTCATCCAGCGTGAGTTTCTGCTGTACGTATTGTTGTGGTGTATAAATATTATTACAAAATCCGAAATTGAAATACAAGCTCTAGTATCAAAACGTATTAGATTTATAAACCACCAAAATTTTCAGCAGAAGCCAAAAGTCAAAATACCTATAATAAAGAATTTATGAAGAAATTACTTCTTAAATTACCTGGACCATTAGGACTTTGAATTCTGAAATCTGTTTCTGAATTTGATCTATTTTCTCTTTTATTTCTCTTCTTAATTCTTCTAGAAAATTATAAACAAAATGAAAAGAAATTATTAAACCCAAAAATACTCTATCAGAAGGGGAACTGGACAGAAAATTATAGACTTTTTAGAAAAACAGAAGAAAAATCTATAAAATGTGGAGATGAAGATATAGTTAGAATACCACTATATATATATATATGTAGATTTTATTTTAATTTTATAATCAAAAGTTATATATTTTGGTATTGTTATGATTAGTATGAATATTAACCACTTTGAAAACTCATAAAATATTTTATTATCGTTACGGTTGTTATTATTTTAATTTTATATTTTGGTATTGTTATGATTAGTATAATTATTAACTAATTTAAAATACCATTATTATAGTAATATAAATTGAAGTAATATGGTAATAAAAAAACAAATTTAGTAATAAAATGTTAATAGTCATTTTTAAAGGTATATGGGTAAAGAAGTAATTTATGACTTCTTTGCTTAGATTAGCTGTCTGCATTCAAATTTCAGCTGGCATT
This sequence comes from Euphorbia pulcherrima, assembly GCA_947683365.1. Taxonomy (NCBI): domain Eukaryota; kingdom Viridiplantae; phylum Streptophyta; class Magnoliopsida; order Malpighiales; family Euphorbiaceae; genus Euphorbia; species Euphorbia pulcherrima. The sequence continues at coordinate 18,404,586 of CANTUS010000001.1, forward strand.
CCTAATGTACCATTTGTGAGTTTCCCATTTCATGTTTAATTCCATGTTTACAGCATTTGCTTCCAAAGTACAAACTACATACATGGTAAATGTTTGTCAATGGATTGTAATTTGATACTTAAGGAAATAAATTGCGTAGCTGTTTTTTTATCAATTCAGAATTTGTTCTCTCAAACAAGACCGAATTCATGCTTTTAATTCAACGTCTTAAGAATAGGAAAAAATCTAATTAGCTGGCTCAAACAAGGCCAAATTCAAGGTTTGAGAAGTACATTAATATCTGCTATAAATTGCAACTTTTGTCTTCGAAACATAACAAAATAACACATGGCTACTTCTTTCAAAGCAATATCACTTCATTGTTTTTGCCTTTTTCTGATATTCACTTTTGATTTCCTCAGTGTCTCGGCTGATGAAGATAGAAAGGCAAGTATATATGCTATTATTTTTCGTATTTCAATTCGACTGTCCAATGAAAACCAACATGTCTTGTTATTCCAATATTGTTTTTTGTGCAGCTATACATTGTGTACATGGGATCACTTACTCCAAATTACTCTCCATCATCTCACCATCTTAGTTTGCTAGATGGAGTTATTAAGAATAAGAGCAGGTACTATATCATCGAAATTACGCTCTAACTTTTCCATTTCTATTATTTTTTGCTTACATCTATCTTGTCTTTCCAGCAATACACGAAATTTGATGGTTAGAAGTTACGGAAGAAGCTTCAACGGATTTGCTGCTATGCTCTCTGATTCCGAGGCAAAAGAGCTACAAAGTAAGTTTCACAACATTATACATACCTTTTCTGCTACAATTCATTAATTCTGATATATTGAATGAAAATCTCTAGGCTCAAAGGAAGTAATCTCGGTTTTCCCAAGCTTAACTTACCAGTTACAAACTACCAAATCCTGGAGCTTTTTGGGTTTTGAGGAGGAGACTACTCATAAAAAACGTAGCGCCGAGAGTAATGTTATCATTGGTGTTTTAGATAGTGGAATCTGGCCGGAATCACAAAGTTTCAGTGACGAAGGCTTTGGTCCTCCTAAAAAGTGGAAAGGAAGTCGTAAAGGCGGTCAAAATTTCACCTGCAATAAGTAAAAATATTCTTTCATGATCTGATTAGTATTCATATCTTCGACGAATATGACCAAAGTTTATATTCAATTTTTCAGCAAGATAATTGGAGCTCGGTATTATACTGCATCCAATCCCGAAATTAATTCAGCAAGAGATGATGATGGTCATGGAACACATACAGCATCAACAGCAGCTGGGAATAAAGTGAAAGACGCAAACTTTTTTGGAATAGCAAAGGGTGTTGCAAGAGGAGGAGTGCCAGCTGCTAGGATTGCCGCCTATAAATTTGTCATCCATCTGGGTGTGGTGCAGCCGACATGCTGGCTGCTTTTGACGATGCCATTGCTGATGGAGTTGACATTATAACCATTTCCGTTGGATTTAAATTTGCACTTGAAATATCCCATGATGTAATTGCCATTGGAGCTTTTCATGCCTTAGAGAAAGGAATACTGACTTCTCAATCGGCAGGAAACAACGGTCCAAAGTTCGGATCGGTGTCAAGTGTTGCCCCGTGGCTACTTTCTGTTGCAGCAGGCAGCACAGATCGCCGAATCATTGACAAAGTTATTCTAGGAAACGGAAAAGAACTAATAGTATGTATCAATATCAAATTCTTCAATTTCGGTTTTTTTTCCGATGAATAATTTAATGGAACAGGGAAGTTCAGTCAACTCTTTTGATCTAAAAGGTAAAAGTTTTCCTTTAATACAAGGAAGCAAAGCAGGAACAGCAGAATGCTCGGAGTTTTTTTCTAGGTAATTCCTCTGTAAAATCAAAGCTAAATTTTGAGTTTTTAGACATGAAAAAGCGTTTATGTCTTCAAATTTGTGGCACTTCAGGTTTTGCGGCATTGACTGTCTAAACAGCAGTCTAGTGAAGGGAAAGATTGTGGTTTGCGACGGCAGTGGAGGAGATAACGAGGCAAAGAGAGCTGGTGCAGTTGGAGCTATCTTAAATAGCAGTGGCTTTGATGACATTTCCTTTGTTACTCCATTACCTTCAGTTTCTTTGAGTGTAGAAAAATTCGGTGCTTTGCGAAACTACTTGAACTCCTCAAGGTATGGCCTTAGGAAAGGAAAACCAATTTACAAGATTTATTTGCTTCAAAAATTTCTGAAATTCTCATGACATATTAACTGCAGACAGCCTGTTGCAAAAATATCAAAAAGCAAAGAGATTAGGGACTCTAGTGCGCCTATAGTTGCTTCATTCTCCTCGCGAGGGCCTAATCTAATAGTTGGTGATCTTTTGAAGGTAAATTACCAATTGATATACTTGAAAAGTAAACCTCAATCAAATCAAATATATGTCCTAACCACATTTATAAACATTAATTGCAGCCAGATATAGTCGCGCCGGGTATTGATATATTGGCCGCATATACTCCTAATGTTTCGCCATCGTCTAACCCTCAAGACAAGCGGAGAGTCAACTATAACATTTTATCAGGAACTTCAATGGCTTGTCCCCATGCTGCTGCTATAGCTGCTTATATCAAAACATTTCATCCAAATTGGTCTCCTTCAGCCATTAAATCCGCCATTTTGACTACCGGTAATTACTAATTTAACTATTTGTATCTTTGATTATCCCCGTTTCTGACATTCAAATTCCCGTGCAGCCATTCCTTTGAATGCTACAACAAATTCAGGTGGGGAATTCACTTATGGTTTTGGAGGAATAAACCCGTTACGAGCTATACATCCAGGACTTGTTTATGATGCACATAAAGCAGACTACATAACATTTCTCTGCGCGGTAGGGTACAACGATAGTAGTATCAAAGCCATTTCGGGAGATAATAGTACTTGTCCTCGAGGCGATAAGAAGGCATCGCCAAGGGATTTCAACTACCCTTCTCTGACTGTTCAAATTCGAGCTAATAAGTCTTTTAATATAAGTTTTAAAAGAACAGTCACCAATGTTGGCAATCCTAAATCGACATACAAAGCAGAGATTTCTACGACTTCTAAACTTAAGGTCCAAGTGGTTCCAGATGTGCTGTCATTCAACTCTATTAGTGAGAAGAAGTCTTTCACTGTGACAGTTACAGGTGGAGGTTTGACCAATAATCAGACCGTGACTTCACTTTCTGCGTCGCTTGTTTGGTCTGATGGGAGACATATTGTGAGGAGTCCAATTCTTGTTTACACAATTAAATCCCAAAAATAGCGTGTTGTACTGTTTTGTTGTGATATGTATCCTTTTGTTGTCCAAATAACGTAGTTGCAATTAATTTAAACAAAAGTTTTTTTCATTTTTCGTTTATCATGTTGATGTGAGTTTTATGCAATGCCAATTGATCCAATTAGCTCAGAAATATATAAACATAATCCATCAAACCATTTATGAAAACACTTTCTATTCACTTACTGATACTCCAAAAGTTTATGGCAACACTTCGGAAGCAAATACGTGAATTGATAACTCCATTGTATCTCATAAGCAAATTTTCGATACATTTTCGCTACTTTGTAAAGTATGATTATACATTTACATTCGCATTGTTTCTTGGAAACTCGGATAGAGTTTCCTCACATTCTGGACGTTTGTACGTACCTGTGAACTTATTTGCACATGTTATCGTTTAAGTGGCACCAGTGGCTCACTTAACCAGGGAAATGGAATGCAATGTGCAATAATAAAAGTACTAAAAATGAATTTTATAGTTGGGCTTAGAGCCAATTACCCTCAGTTTACCTTTTCATCTGTCCAGGATGACTTGAGAGCCGGTGTAGGGCCGAAGTTGTCTGATAGTGTGATTTGATTGGAAAATAGGTTTAACCCAAGTTATGGCTATAATCTTGGATTATTCCTAAAGGAAATGCAGGAATTTTGAGTTGTTAAGTCGTTTTTAGTCCGAAGATCACTGTGAGATCTTGATCTAAAAAGACAGGAAAATGAGTTTATACCGAATGTCGGTGATAAAGCTCGAATTTAAGAGTGTTTTAACAGAGTTTCGGGGCTTTTAGGACTCCCGGAACAAAAGGGGACGAAATGATTTTTTTGTTTTTCTTCCGTCTATTTTCAAATGAGAAGTGAAGTCCTCTATGTATAGAGGGGTGGTAATTAGCTGGCGGGCTGATTACCTATCTGACAAGATCTTACTTTTAATCCTGTAAATCCTTGCCAGATCTCGGTAAGATCTGATTTTTTTTTTACTGTAGATAGGTATTTACCCGGCGGGATGATTATTCATGTTTGACCAAATTTTGATTTTTTGATTTTTCAGTTGAAAATGCTAAATTGAAGCTTTCCTGGAATGTGGATGACAATTCGGTCCTTTTTGGCTCTTCGTCTAATCACTAAACGAAATAGGCATAATTTCTCATCGGGCCGGAATAGACTAGTGCTAAAAGTTTGCCCCTCGCATACATAAATTTTGAGCTAGAAATTTTGTCGTATGTGAAACAAATAAAACAGTGTGTGTGGAATTCAATGAGTTAAAATATTTTTAATCGATAAATTTTGAAACAAAATATATTTTGCCCCTTTGATTAAAAAGTTATTAATGAATTGCATGAGATTAAAAAATTGACCAAGTATCGAAATAAATATTTTCGGGTGCTTAATGCATGAATGACTGTGTAGAAACAGCTTTTATGTCCTCTCATTTTATAGACAATGTAGAGAATGGATGAAATATGCAAAATTGCAAAATACACGTAATTAGCCGGCGGACTAATTACCTATGTAACGGTAACTTTTATAGTCGTTACTGACAGCTGGCTAGATAATTAGCCGGCGGGCTAATTACGCATGTAATAAGCCCGACGGTTAATTACCTGCGGGCTATAAAAGCAGCATCCTGCTTCTCATTTTCTCCACACCAAGAATTCTCTTCTTCTCTCCTTGCGCATTTCGCTTCTTTATTTCGAAATTTTTTGCTTTTTAGCTATTCTCGACGATGATTTCTTTCATCTTCTTCCCTTTTCTGCCCTTTTTACTCCGATTTTGCAGGGTCTCGATGTGATACAAGCTTTACAATGTCCGTATGGATTTACCCGCCGTCCAAGTGACTATATGCAATGTGATTATCGATGGCCAACAAGTGGAACTCTCTGAGGTTCCCGCCGAGGCACTATACCGGCTTCTATCGACCTGGATGTATCATAGGATCGTTCCTGGGGATTTTATTCCGCCTGCTTTGAAGCAGTGGCGGAGTCAGGATTTCAATTTTGGTGGAACACAACTATATATATATATATATATATATATATATATATATATATATATATATATATATATATATATATATATATATAATCAATCTGACTCGATGTAAAATTAATCAGTATATATAGTTATTATGAAGATTGAATTTTTTTTATGAAATCCACATATATGCGAAAATAATTTAGAAGACTTTCATAGCAAGTGATAGAAGCTAAGTCAGACTAAAAGTTTTTCTACTATAATAATTGAATTTATACTACTAATAAATTCGTATATCTTACTTGATGAACGACGATAACAATTTCTTAATAATAATCACGAAATTCAATAATATGTTGTAATAGTTGAATATGATGTAATAAAATTATAAAAAATAATAAGAAAATATAAAAGAATATATTTAGTTAGCATTCAAGAAGAAATTATATAATTTTAGAAACAAAATGTATATTCAAATTATCAAAAAGAAAAGAAAGGGAAACTAAAAAATGAAAGGAAAAAAAAAGTTCATATAATAATCATATTTAAAATTATATAGTTAAAATGAGAAGATATAAAATAAAAATATAACTTTTTAAAAAAAAAGGATAAATAAGTAGTTAACAATTAAGAAGAAATTTCATATATTTAAAATAATTTCATATGAAAAAGTATAAAAAAAGGAAGGAAAAAGAAGAAAAAGTACAAAAAATAATAAACAAAAGGTAACGGAAGAGAATAAAAAAAGTTAGAACATGAGGAATCAAACGCTGTCCTCCCATGTAAATCGCTACTCCAAGCGTTCGCTCAACGCCGTTGGGGCAGATTACACCGATTCTTTTGACACACCACATAAAATATATATAATATAAATAATGAGCTACTCCTTATACACCACTATTCTGGTGGCCACCGTACCCCATCCTCCCTCCGCTCCTGCTTTGAAGCCTTCCGATAATTTTTTTTTGATTTTGGTAAGCCTTATCACCATTATTGTATTATATATTTTTTTCATTATCTTTTTTTTTATTTTTGTTTATTATCATGCTATTATTTGTTATTTTATATTTTTTTGTGCTTTTTGTTTTAAATCATGGAATGAATTTATTGGATGCAATGACTTTCGATAACCGTGTGGTTAATAAAAAAATTGGTGTGTGATTAGTGTACGTGCATTATTTTTGCAAGTCACTGGCCATGAGGGTGGTAGTATTTCCCACTTTAATAAGTGGTACAAGGTACTATCCCTCGGTGCTATAACCATCCTCGAAGGAACGTCTTTGAGGAGGATGGTGAGGAATTGCAAGTACGTGAGGTCCCGCAGGTATCCGTGCATCCCAGTTGGTACTTCTACCCATATCTTGAGCAGATGGTCCGACGCTACCCACACTTTTCATTTCCATTATGGGGAGTACACTATCACTCCGCTGGATTATTGTGCCATCACAGGCCTTCCCTTCCACGATAACGTGATTCACTTTAATGCCTCCTTCACTTATGATAGCTTTAATGTGGAGACCATTGAGGCTTTAATTGGCTATTCTAGGGATAACCCCGGGCAAGTTTATTGCGAGAAACTAATGACCTTTTGGACTACTAGGTATAGAAGGCACTTGACTTCTGCTTGCGAGGCTAGAGCCTGTATGGCTGCTACTTTGTCCTGGCTGTGTTTTCCCACCGGGGGTTCGATCGTTAATCTTCACATTCTGCCCACTTTGATCGATCTGACCCGCTTTGATGAGTATGCCTGGGGCCCAGCTGCACTGGGTCATGTCTATTGGGCCCTTGATCAGTGTGTGAGGAATAGGATTGGCAAGTTCAAATCTTGTCTCCAGATTGTCTATGTAAAGGCTTGACTCCCTTTTCTCTCTTTTTGAGCATTCTCGCTTGTCTTTTGACGTTCTGACTTTCTCTGACTTTTTATAGATCTGGTTTTTTGAGATGGGGATTCTTCCGGGGACCAAGCTAGTGCAAAATGGCAGCTATCCATTATGTCCTCATTTGCCACACTACTGGGGCGGTTAGGAGATTGAGTCTCCTTCTTATCTTTCTATCTACCTTCGTATACAATCGTTATATCTGCTACAATCATTGTATCAATGCTTGGTTTCTTTTTCTTCTTTCAGATCAAGACGCGGCCTTGGGGGCACTAGCTTCACTGGCTGGAAGTCATGAGATTAGCTCGGGAGGCCGTGAATACCCAGTTGATTTTAGAGACTCCCTTTTCCTTAGAGTGTTACCTTAGGGAGCATATCAAGGGTTGGCATCTTCCTCCTAGGTCGCATTCTATTCCTTCTGATGTGCCCCGATGGATTTTCTGGCCTTGTAGCTCACCCGACTTTGCACAACTGGCTTGTGATGGCTAACCTAGTGCCTTCTTGGAGCAAATTAGGGGGTATGAGGAGTTTTGCCGTTCACAGCTACACGGATGGCTAGAGACAGACCCTTTTCCTGTCGAGCCCCAGCCAGATGTTCATAACCCCACTGAGGGCAATGCTCCTTCCACTTTGCCCCTGGATTGGGTTCACCTAGGACTATTCGGATGACAGTATCTCTCTTTTCATTGATTCGGATTTCTTTGTCATTTCCCAATTTTTATGCTCAGTTGGACTAATTTGCCCTTGCTTCGACATTTCTACAAGATCATCAAGGTAGGAAGAGGCCTGTGTCCACTTTTACCCATGTTGGGAGTTCCTTAGCTTCATCGGTTTTGCCTCAGAGTCCGGTGATGATGAAGGGACCTCAGGGATTCCAATATTAGCCATCCATATTCTTGATGTACAGTCCTAACTTGAGTACTTACACGCCAGTGATTCAACCTTACCTGGACCTTGAGCATCCGGTGACCTTCCACCCGACTGGCGCTACTCATGTGAGCTTTTCTGCTTTTCTCCTTTGCTTTCTTGGATCATGCCGGTTCTAACTCATTTTAATCCCTTATTTTTCTTTGCAGGTTTCTATCACTAACAGCATCTCCAACTGGGGATACATCCAAGGGCAACAACGGTTTATGATGAACTAAAACTTTGACATGGCGACATGTTTATTACTTTATTGTTTTAATGATGTTGCATGGTATGTCATCAAATGCACATGAATGATTCATATTAAAATGTTGTAACTGGAGATCCGGCGACTTCGAGCTCAATTGGGAATGGTCCTGGTGGATGACCAGCAGTAGCAGCCTCAGCACGGATAGGGCGATCCTTTGGGGTTCTTTCCACAGGGTGGTTATCCTCCTCTTCCATCGTCTTTTGATCCCCTCTATCCGAGTTCCAGTGGCGAACAATAGATAGGCTTTCTTTTCATTGTTTTTTTCTTTAGGCCATTTGCAGAGCCTCTCCTTGTATGAATACACATTTTTTTATTAAAGAATTTTGCATTATTCTCTCGCTTTGTGCTTTCTTCTTTTATTGATAATCAAGTTTATCGGGGTAATCTTCTAGATACTAGCTGATTACCTCATAAACTACATATAGCGAACTACTACCCTTTAAAATTTTGCCATAGAGAACTACATCCGTTTTTGGGCAGATCTGAATGTTTATCTAAAGAACTCCAATGGTTGGGACCGTCTCGAGGTCTGCAATTTGTCACATATGAAGGAATATTATCACATCTTTTTCAAGGATAATGTGATCCAAGCTGTTGTCAGGTTCTAGGATCCTATTGACAACGTGTTCCGATTTAGAGACCATAAGTTGTACCCCTAGTATGAGGAATTTTATGGACTCCTGAGATCTTAAACTGATATGCCTCAGCCATTCCGATGCATCATCCTGAATTTTTTGATTCATTGATGAACTGTTTCTAGTTGTAATGATTCAATAGACATCGGTTGATTTATAATGAGGGCTTGAGGTTGGACGTGGCTTCTAACTTAGTTAGGAGTCTTTCTCCTAAAGATGCGAGCTAGCTTCTGCTCATTTGTTTACTTTTGGTGGGGGTCTTTCTTTGTGAGGCTCCAACTATGGTTTGTAGCTTTGCCTTCTTGACCATCATTGATCAAATTTAGAGCAAAAATCTTCCGTCGCAGTGATTTTGGCTGAGACATTGATCTTTGTACGCTCTTCCCCGAAACATGACTGAAGCCACTACTAAAGGTAGCAGACTCCTTCTTCAGTAAATTTTATTTGAGCCTTTCTTTTTGCATGAACCGCCCTTGCCTTAATTTTTGCCTGGATTGCCTTTTCAGGTTTTCAATCCAGTAGGCCGTTTTTTCCTCTTTTTTTTCTTTTTCTTTTTTCATTATTTTTTTGTTTCTCTTTTTTCTTTTGTAGCTCTGGCTTTGGGACAGGCTTTTTGTATTATCTATCCCTATGAGCATGGATTATCAACCGAAGGCCTACTAGGCATGGGGCTCCTTGGTTTGCATTGGCAACCGTTCCCATAGAGACTTCACTGTCGAGGAATGGGTTAAGTTTATGGGGAGTCGAGTTGTGAAGGATATTCGTTGGGTTTGCCCTTGGTGGGAAATCATGCATGTGACTACTGATGTTGCTAGAGATGGCGTAGTCCTCATTGGTCTTTTCGAGTTTATCACCTACTCTTTCGGTCGCTTGTGCAGGCAGTATGGTAGTCATTAGGGGTTTCAGACATCCTTGTGCACCCTTATTGATTTTGAGCTTACTTATAATCGGGTTTATCGTCATGGCGTGAGGTGGATTAACCGCTCTCGGGTGGAGGTGAATTAATCCATGCCTTTTAACATCCATCCCTCTAAGGCTTATCACATAGGGGTTGTGAGTACTCGTTTGCTTGGCTCCCTTGAGGAGAGGCTTATCGAGACTAAGAGACTCTATAGTTTCTTTGGAGATCATTGAGCTTGCCATTGTGTGTCTTTCATCTTCATAGGGGAATAAAGGCTCCGGGCCTCATCGTTTGTCTTTATCATTTCCATTTCCTGTTTGTAATGCACTTTATGTGTAATAAAGATGAAAAATGCTATTTAAATGCATGTTTTATTAAATAAATCATAGTTTCCATTTAATGCATTCATGCAGTATTTTTAACATGAATACGTTATTATTAATGATATTGCATAAATGGGAAGGACAAATGGTCTTTATTCTAAGAAATGCCCATCGTTTCCTAAGGTTCCGAACGGATTTTACCTAAGGCCTCACTCTCTTATTTTGGGGTCTTTATTTTTAATGAAGAGCCCTTACTAGCTCTTGATAGACATTTTTTTCACATGAGATAGCGCTTCAAATTGTCGTGATTTACTAGATTCACAAATTCATTGCCGTCCAGATCTGAGATTTTAACTACCCCTTTACTAAGAGCCTTCTATACTACATATGGTCCTTCCAGTTTGGTTAGAACTTCTCTCAAGCATCCGTGTGCGTCTTATGAGATTTTTTTAAGACCACCTATTCTAAGGAGTTGATCATACCTTTTGACTCTACGATTGTAAGCTTTGGCCATGTGCTGTTGGTATAATTGTAGAATCTCCAATGTAGTTAATAATTTCTCATCGATCAAGGTTAATTCTTCGTACCTTGCCTTCACCCATTCATCTTCAGGAAGTCTTGATTCAAGGGCTATGTGCAAAGATTTGATCTCCATTTCAACGGGCAATACTGCCTCCATTTCGTAGATAAGAGAAAAAGGAGTTTGACCTGTAGGAGTTTTGATGCTGGTTCTGTATCCCCACAAGGTATAAGGTAAATGGTCGGCCTAATCTCGGTAATTGGCGATCATTTTAGAGAGGATCTTCTTAACTGCCTTATTAGCCGCTTCTATAGCTCAATTGGCTTAAGGCGATAGGGTGAAGAGCAATGATGCTCGATTTTGTGCTTCTCAATAAGATCAGTTGTTTCTCCTTAGAATTGTATACCATTGTCGCTTACTATATGATGAGGAATGTCGTATCTAGTGAAAATATGTCACTGAATAAACCAAGCCATTTTCTTAGCCGTGATGCTCGTATATGATTCTACTTCAACCCATTTGGAAATGTAATCAACTGCCACTACGATAAAGCGATGGCCAATGGTCGAAGATAGTCTTATCTCATCGATGATATCGATGCCCCAGGCTAAGAATGGCCAAGGCGTGGTCAAACTCTGTAATGTCATTGGGGGCAAGTGACTTGTGTGAGCGGGCGAGGTTTTGGTGGGAGCACGCAGGGTGCAGTGCGCGGGGCATATTTTGGTTCAGTTTGAGAAAATCCGGTTTGCTTAAATGCAGTGACTTTATATAAGCCAAAAATGTGATTATATTGAGAAATATATTTACTCATTTTATTAAGAAAAGATATTTTTAAAATAAAGCATTTTTTACTTTATTTAAAAATAAAATAGAGTCGCCACCCAGTTTAGCTCCACCGAGAATTATGGTATACTGATCTGAAATGAGATTTTTATACCGAAAAGAAAATGAGATTCCGAGTCCGGACATAATAGTTACTCATATTGTTTAAATTGTTTGGATTAATTTTGGAATTATGTTTTATGGGATAATTTTTGCATCACAATGGTTTTATTTAAGAAATAAATTGAAGAAATAAAACGGGCATTATAACAGCTTAATAAATAGATATTTTCTACTAAAATTTTGACAGAGTAATGACAGCGCTTGGGTTTTAACCCAAAAACTTGGATAGAATTTCCTCACATTTTGGATGTTTTATCCGAACCTGCAAGCTTATTTATACTAATTATAATTTAAGTGGCACCAATGGCTCACTTAACCAGGCAAATGAAAATGCAATATGAAAATGATACAATAATAAAAATGAATTTTAATGAATTTGAAAGTTGGGCTTTAGAGCCAATTACCCTCAGTTACCTTTTCATTTGTACAGGATGACGTGAGAGCCGGTGCGGGACCGAAGTTGTCAAGCGAGATTGTGATTTATGTGGAAAATAGGTTTAACTCAAGTTATGGCTATAATCTTGGATTATTCCTAAGAGAAAATGCAGGGTTCTTGAGAAATTGGGTCATTTTTAGACCCAAGATCACTGTAAGATCTTGATCTGAAAAGACTAGAAAATGAGGTTATACCAACTATCGGTGATAGAGCTAAGATTTGGAAGTGCTTTGGCAGAGTTTCGGGGCTTTTAGGACTCCCGAAACGAAAATATGGCGAAATGGGATTTTTAGGGCGATTTGGATGCATGAAAAATGAGAGGGGAACACCCTTATTTATAGAAGAAAGGTAATTAGCTGGTGGGCTAATTACCTATCTGACAAAATCTTATCAAAATCTCCGTAACAGATACATTTTTTACTATTTATAGGTAATTAGCCGGCCGACTAATTACCTATTTGACCATATTTTGACTAAAATGGATCAATGAGTAAAATAAGTGGCCTTTGGCCTCTATCCCCACCTTATTTTTGGCCAAATTCGATCATTTTAGCCCTCAAAATGGCGTTTTTTTTATATTTTTAGGACAATGTTACTGTTTGACAGTTTGACTGTTTTGATTATTCGAAAATAGATTTCAAGCATTTCAAGGATACAACTTGGAATATTATGAAGAATGGGAATTTTTAGGATTTTAGGCTTTTTTTTATGATAATTCGGTCCTTCTTGGCTACCTTGTCTAATACTGATTAAAATAGGTATAAATCCTAATCGGGGCTGAGCAGACCGTGCTACCAGTTTGCCCCTCGCGTATAAAATTTTACTGTGGAGCTAAAATTGCACGTATGCGGATGAAAGAGCTACTGTCAAAACCAGTGTTCTTGTGTGTTAAGGACATGAAAATATTTTAGAAAGAATCAACATTTCTTAATCGATAATTTTGAAAAATGAAAATTTTTGCCTCTTCGATTAAGAATGTTGATGAAAATCTTTAAACAAAAATCCATTGGGGAGTAAATGTAAAAAGAAAAGTTGTTGGGGATAAAAGAAAATGCAGCTTTGGAAAAATTTTATGTCCTTAACGGTGTATAGAAAATTTTAGTCCACCCATTTTAAAACATGGTTTTGCATGATGCAAAAGATAAGTGAACGGTCATACTTACCTGTGGTGTTGCATCCGCTGATCAGTTTTCTCATCAGCGAGGATGTCACTGTCAGCCATGTCTTAATCAATTTTCTCATTAGGGAGGATGGCACTTACAGCCACGTCTTGATCAATTTTCTATGCCAAGGAAATGTCAAATATGGTGATCAATCTCTCATCTGGGAGGAGTATTGTAACCTATCATTAAGCATTTTTCTCCTTAGGGAGTGCTGCACTATCTGTAATTATTGATCAGTTTTCTCACCAGGTAGTGTTGCACTATCAGCCACCATTAAGCAATTTTCCTCATAAGGGAGTTGGGCACTGTCTACCACTATTAAGCAGTTTATCTCACCATCGAGTTAGGCACTGTCTGCTGCCATTGAGCAATTTATCTCTCAATCGAGTTACGCATTGTCTGCCACTGATGAGCAGTTTATCTCACCATTGAGTTGGGCACTGTCTGCTACATTGAGCAGTTCTCTCACCATCGAGTTGGGCACTGTCTGCCACATGAGCAGTTTGTCTTACAAGGAGCTAGGTATCTACCACCGTTGAGCAGTTTATCTCACTATCGAGTTGGGCACTGTATTCCACCATTAAGCAGTTTGTCTCACCATTGAGTTAGGCACTATCTGCCACCATTGAGCAGTTTGTCTCACCATCGAGTTAGGCACTGCCTGCCACCATTGAGTAGTTTATCTCACCATTAAGTTGGGCACTATCTACCACTATTGAGCAGTTTGTCTCACCATCAAGTTGGGTACTGTCTGCCACTATTAAGTAGTTTATCTCACCATCGAGTTAGGCATAGTCTGCCATCATTGAGCAATTTATCTCACCATCGAGTTGGGCATTATCCGTCACCATTGAGCAGTTTATCTCACCATCGAGTTAGGCACTGTCTGCCACCGTTGAGCAGTTTTTCTCACCATCAAGTTAGGCACTGTCTACCACTATTGGGCAATTTATCTCACCATTGAGTTGGGCACTGTCTACGACCATTGAGCAATTTATATTATCATCGAGTTGGGCACTGTTTGCCATCGTTAAACAGTTTATCTCACCATCGAGTTGGGCACTGTCTGCCATCATAGAGCAATTTGTCTGACTATCGAGTTGGGCACTGTCTTCCACCATTGAGCAGTTTGTCTCACCATCGAGTTGGGCACTCTCTGCCACCGTTGACCAATTTTATCTCACCATCAAGTTGGGCACTATCTGCCACCGATGAGCAGTTTGTCTCACCATCGAGTTGGGCACTGTCTACCACCGTTGAGCAGTTTTTCTCACTATCAAGTTAGGCATTGTCTCCTACCATTGAGTAGTTTGTCTCACCATTGAGTTGAGCATTGTTTGCCACCATTGAGCAGTTTTTCTCACTAGGGAGTTGGGCACTGTCTGCCACCTATTATTGAGATTTCCTACAAAATACAAATCGACATGGCACTACATATGGCAAGCATAAGACATGACCCTACAAAACTTGATACTACTTGACTTGACATAGCACTGCATGTTATTAAAATAAATTGACATGACACTACATATCATTAACATAAATTGTGAAGATCTCATTGGATCTAAGGTTCAGCTATAATGTGTCGGGGCAAAGATCTCACTGGATCTAAGGTTCGGTTATGATGTGTCGGGGTAAAGATCTCACTAGATCTAAGGTTTAGCTACGTTGTACCGGGGTAAAGATCTCATTGGATCTAATGTTCGGCTATGATGTTTCAGGGTAAAGATCTCACTGGATCAAAGGTTTGAGTATAATGTACCGGGGTAAAGATCTCATTAAATCTAAGGTTTGGCTATGATGTGCCGGGGTAAAGATCTCACTGGATCTAAGGTTCAGCTATGATGTATCGAGGTAAAGATCTCATTGGATCTAATGTTCGGCTATGATGTTCCAGGGTAAAGATCTCACTGGATCAAAGGTTCAACTATAATGTACCGGGGTAAAGATCTCACTAGATCTAAGGTTTGGCTATGATGTGCCGGGTTAAAGATCTCACTGGATCTATGGTTTGGCTATGGTGTGCCGTGGTAAAGATCTTAGTGGATTGAAGGTTTGGCTATGATGTACCGGAGTATAGATCTCTCTACATTAAAGGTTCAACTATAATGTGCTTGGGTAGAGATCTCACTGGATCGAGATGATGAAGCTTAGTCTTCTGGAAGAGTTTTATGCATTACTATTTAATAATGTATGTGGTGTAATACATTTACTAATGTATGATGATTTGTGCAAGTGTATGATGCATTAAGTTGGCATTTGCCCCTAGTCAAATTGGGAGGATGCATCACTCAGTAGCTTTTCCCTGCTGAGAAAATGTCGAATGTAGTGATCAGCCTTCTCATCTAGGAGGAAGTACTGTCAAATTAGGTGATCAGTTCTCTCTATTGGAAGGAGAACTACTGAATTTGGTGATCAGTTCTCTCTACTGGGAGGAGAGCCATTGAATTTGGTTATCAATTCTCTCTACTAGGAGGAGAACTATTGCATTTGGTCATTAGTTCTCTCTTTTAGGAGGAGAACATCGAATTTTATGATCAGTTCTCTCTATTGGGAGGAGAACAGTTGAATTTGGTGATCAATCCTCTCTATTGGGAGGAAAACTATTAAATTTGGTGATCAGTTCTCTCTTTTGGGAGGAGAACCATCAAATTTTATGATCAGTTCTCCCTATTGGGAGGAGAACTGTAGAATTTGGTGGTCAATCCTCTCGCTGGGAGGAGAACTATCAGATTTGTCTTGAATGATTGATTTATTATCTATGTAATTGGTGAGCCAATATTGTGGTGACTTTGGAGTCTGGTACTGCTATATTTTAATTGTTGAAGCATTTTCTCAAATGCCTCTTGATCTTAGAAAGCGTCTGAGCTGATTTTGCATTATGTTGCATTTGTTAGTGACTAACAATGTCTACTTGGTGACTTATTACCTTTGCATATGTGAATATGAATGTGATGCATAATGCATGATATGTGATGTTTATGCAATGCATTTTATCGTCATAGGATGGAATCGTGCAGCTGTAAGATGAGGCATGCTTGGTTATCAATAATATTCTATTGTACCATTGGCTTCTTGGTTTCTGTCATTCTCAGTGATGATGAAAATTTGATTTTAGGTTGCAGTCCTAAATGTGGGCTTCATATCTTCAAGGAATGAGCTTGTCATTTTCCATTGTAGTTGTGTGCGCTTTACATCCATTTCACTCTGGTCGTTCGACTGGCCGTACAATTGACTACTTGAATAAGAAAAGCTTTCGGTTCCTTCTCAGCTCCAATGAATTTCTTAGTTGAAAAAATTTTGCTCCTTGTGGAATATAGCATAAGATTGATCATGTAAACTCCAGTTGCTTGGACTGACATTCGGGGAATATTTGACAAAGTTCAGGTATTTGGGGATACTGAATAAGGTTATAAATCTCGATATTCAAGGAATATCAAATGAGATCTGGTGGTCATATATAGTGACGGGGTTTAATTGGGTTATTTGCCACATTCATGGAATGCACAAATTCAAGTGTCTTTCGGGGAAAGTATAAATCAGGGAAGTGTCATTTAAGGAATGCACCAAGATTGGGCTCATCTAGGATTCCCCTAGGGTAGGACTTGTTTGGCCATTACAGGAATGCTAAAAAGGCTGTGTCTCACTGGACATTGATTCGGTAATTGCTATGTTGCCTTAGAGTTAGGAAAGTTATGGTCATTCAGGGAATGCCACAAAGGTTGTGTCTCACTGGACATCGATTTGGCAATCGCAATGTTTCCTTGGTTCTAGTTAGGATTTGGTTGTTCTGAGAATGCCAACAAGGGTTGTACCTTAATAGGTACTATTTGAGCAATCACTGGGTTCCTTAAGGGTCAAATATTCATGGAATATTTGATAAAAGTTAAGCATTCGAGGAATGCATAACAAAAGGGGTAAGTCTTTGATACTCGTGGAGTATCAAGCTTGGTCAAGCGATCACTTTAAGTGTCAATGTTTGGTTGATCTTTCATAGAAAGCATAACTCAAAATTATGTCATTCTAGGAACGCACAGAAGTCGGGGTCATGTAGAATGCCCCTAGGTATTTCGACTAGGTCAATGCAGGAATGGCTTAGCTATTATATGCCATTGGACATTAATTTGGAAAATCTTTGGACATTTGGGTAATGCCAAACAAGTTTGTGGGATTTAATTCTGCAATCATAGAGTTGCCTTGGTTTTATCTATTTAGGGAATGCCAAAAGGTCTGGGCCTCGCACTCGAGTTTAAGACGACTCGGTGGTCAGGATTAGATGACTCAGTGGTCGGGATTAGGTGACTAAAATTTTTGACTTACTAGTCGGGGCTTGATGACTTACAAGTTAAATTTTTGGCAACTCCTTGATCGAGTTTGAATTGACTCGGGGGTTGAAGGTGACTTTATTAGTCTGGTGACCTATTGGTTGAATTGACTCGTTGGTCGATGATGGCTTAGGTAGTCCGGTGTCTCACTAGTCGGGGGACTCATTAGTCAAGTTTTTGAGATGACTCCAATAGTCAGGTGACTCACTAGTCAGGTTCTAGAATGACTTTAATTGTCGGGTGACTCACTGGTCAGGTTTTTGAGTGACTCCGATAGTCTGGTGATTCATTGGTTAGGTTTTAGAATGACTTTAATAATCAGGTGACTCATTGGTTAGGAGTGAGTTGACTCAGTAGTCACTCGAAGGGTTAGCTCGGTGGTTAAGGGTGAGTCAACTCACTGGTCAATCGAAGGTTGACTCGGTGGTCAAAGGTGAGTTGACTCGCTGGTCACTCGAAGTCTGACTCGATGATCAATTATGAGTTGACTCGATGGTCACTCAAAGGCTTACTTGGTGGTCAAAGGTGAGTTAACTCGACAGTCACTCAACTAGGTTGACTCAAATATCTAAGGTGAGTTGACTCGTTAGTCACTTGGGGGTTGACTCGGTGGTTAAAGGTGAGTTCACTTGACAGTCACTTAATTAGGTTAAGTCGATGGTCTAAGGTGAGTTGACTCGCTGGTAACACGGGGGTTGACTCGGTGGTTAAAGATGAGTTGACTCACTAGTCACACGGGGGTTAACTCGGTGGTTGAAGGTGAGTTGACTCACTAATCACTCGGGGGTTGACTTGAGGGTTAAAGGTGAGTTGACTCAACAGTCACTCGATTGGGTTGACTCGATGATCCGCGGTGAGTTGACTCGCTAGTCACATGATAGCTGACTCAGTGGTCAAAGTTAAGTTGACTCGTTGGTCACTCGATGGTTGACTCGGTGGTCAAAGGTGAGTTAACTCACTAGTCACTCAAGGGTTGACTTGGTGGTCAAAGGTGAGTTGACTCAATGGTCACCCGGGGATTGACTTGGTGGTCAAAGGTGAGTTGACTTGCAAGTCACTCGAGGCTAACTCTATGGTCAAAGGTGAGATGACTCGCTGGTCACTTCATGGGGTTTGTGTATTTCGGCTCATGGGTTGAGCCTAGGTAGATTCACTGGTCTTGGTTTATTTTGGATCATGGGTTGAGCCTAGGTGGACTCACTAGTCTCGATTTGTTTCGGCTCACGAGTTGAGCCTAGGTGGACTCACTGGTCTCGGTCATTTTGGGTCATGGGTTGAGCCTAGGCGGACTCACTAGTCTCGGTTTGTTTCGACTCATGGGTTGAGCTTAGGCGGACTCGCTGGTCTCGATTTGTTTTGGCTCATGGGCTGAGCCTAGGTGGACTCACCAGTCTTGGTCATTTCGGCTCATGGGTTGAGCCTAGACGGACTCACTGGTCTTGATTTGTTTTGGCTCATGGGTTGAGCCTAGGCGGATCACTAGTCTCGATTTGTTTCGGCTCATGGGCTGAGCCTAGGTGGACTCATTGGTCTCGGTCAATTTTAGGTTCCTATAGCTAAGGAAATAAAATGGTATGGCACACATCAATGTCAAGGTTGCATAAAGATATGGTTTGTTCACACACAACCACAATGCTTATGATGTCCATTTTTAGATTATTTATATATAATAAACCTGCACAGGTAGCAAACGGTTAGGTCATGCCTACCGTCCTTTTTACTCCAATGGGTTACTTCGCTTTAAAGTCAGCAGGGGACTTAGCGAAGTCTGTTCGCATGCTCTCTTGGTTTTTTAGGGTAAACCTATAAGGAAGTGTCTATGGCTCATCTAAATGTGGGTTTCGGTCTTAGGATTGGGTGCGATTGGGTACCCTGTGCCTTTGTGTACTGAATCCCAGGGCCCTAATTAAACCAAAGGAAACTTTTCCACTTATAATATACTCGGGTAGTCTTGCCCTTAAGCTAGCAAGGCCTTCGTAAGTTACGCAAGGGGCGTCATCAGATCCATACCCCTCAAGCCCTAAGTGAACTTGGAGAAACTTTACCAAAAGACACCTAAATTAGTTTAGGGTGTAGAGAATGCAGATGCTATGCAATCCTAAAATTTGTGTAATGTCGAAATTACCACATATTCCGTAATTCCAAAAGTTAATTTGAACAATATTTTAATTATTATGTCAAAAGGAATTTTTATAAAAATCAGATTTTTATAAAAATAATTTTTTCCCCAGCAGAGTCGCCACTGTGAGCAGGCGAGGTTTCGGTAGGAGCATGCGGGGTGTGGGGCGCA
The DNA here is from genome assembly GCA_947683365.1 of Euphorbia pulcherrima. NCBI lineage: Eukaryota > Viridiplantae > Streptophyta > Magnoliopsida > Malpighiales > Euphorbiaceae > Euphorbia > Euphorbia pulcherrima. Next base: position 18,424,422 of record CANTUS010000001.1, read on the forward strand.
TTTTGGTTTGGTTTGAGAAAATCCGGTTTGCTTAAATGCAGTGACTTTATATAAGCAAAAAATATGATTATATTGGGAAATATATTTACACATTTTATTAAGAAAATATATTTTTTAAATAAAGCTTTTTTACTTTATTTAAAAATAAAATAGAGTCGCCACCCGGTTTAGCTCCACCGAGAATTGTGGTATATTGATCCGAAATGGGATTTTTATACCGAAAAGAAAATGAGATTCTGAGTCCGGACATAATAGTTACTCATATTGTTCAAATTATTTGGATTAATTTTAGAATTATGTTTTATATGATAATTTCTGCATCACAGTGGTTTTATTTAAGAAATAAAACGGGCATAATATCGGCTTAATAACTAGATATTTTCTACCAAAAATTCGATAGAGTAGCCGTAATGCTTGGATTTTGACCCGGAAACTTGGATAGAGTTTCCTCACATTCTAGATGTTTTATCCGAACCTGCAAGCTTATTTATACTAATTACAATTTAAGTGGCATTAATAGCTCACTTAACCAGGCAAATGAAAATGCAATATGAGAATAATACAATAATAAAAATGAATTTTAATGAATTTGAAAGTTGGGCTTTAGAGCCAATTACCCTTAGTTACCTTTTTCGCTTGTACAGGGTGACGTGAGAGGCAGCATGGGATCGAAGTTGTCAAGAGAGATTGTGATTTGTGGGGAAAATAGGTTTAACCCAAGTTATGGCTATAATCTTGGATTATTCCTAAGAGAAAATGTGGAGTTTTTGAGAAATTGGGTCGTTTTTAGATCCAAGATCACTGTGAGATCTTGATCTAAAAAGACCAGAAAATGAGCTTATACCGAATGTCGGTGATAGAGCTTGGATTTGGAAGTGTTTTAGCAGAGTTTTAGGGCTTTTAGGACTCCCAGAGTGAAAAAATGGCGAAATGGGATTTTTAGGGTGGTTTGGATGTGTGAAAAATGAGAGGGGAGCACCCTTATTTATAGAAGGCAGGTAAATAGCTGGTGGGCTAATTACATAAGTAATTAGCCGGCGGGCTAATTACCTATCTGACAAAATCTTATCAAAATCTCCGCAAATCTTGCAAAACCTTGGTCATATACGATTTTTTTTACTGTTCATAGGTAATTAGCCGGCCGATTAATTACCAATTTGACTGAAACGGCCTAATGAGCAAAATTAGTGGCCTTTGGCCTCTAGCCCAACCTTATTTTGGCCAAATTCGATCGTTTAAGCCCTTAAAATGGCGGTTTTTGTGTTTTTAGGACGGTTTTACTGTTTGACAGTTTGACTATGTTGATTATTCGAAAATGGACTTCAACCATTTCAAGGATGCAACTTTGAATATTATGACGAATGGGAATTTTTGGAATTTTTGGATTTTTTATGACAATTCGGTCATTCTTGGCTCCCTTGTTTAATCGTTGATTGAATAGGTATAAATCCTCATCGGGTCGAGCTGACCGTGCTAACAACTCGCTTCTCCGTATATCTAACAGGCATGGCAAGTCTTTGCTTCTTGAATACAGTCAACTAGCATAGTTAACCAGAAGTATCCCATTCTTTGAATTTTCTTTTCCATCACGATACCGTTCATATGTGGACCGCAGTCTCCTGAATGTACTTCTTTCAACACCTTCTCTGCTTGTTGAGTCGAACATTTTAACAGCAAACTGTCAGATGACCTCTTGAACAAATCTCCCTTAATTAGGGAGAAATACAAAGCCAGCTTCCTCAGCGTATTACTATCGAAATTCATAGCCTCGGCCGAGAATTCTCTGTCCTCAAGGAATTTGACTTTTTTAGAGTACTAGGCCTCTTCCTTATCCATGGCGCCCTCTATTGCACGAACGTAGTATAGGGATCGGGTTGTTTCCATAACAAGGGGTTTGATTGGCTATTTTTTAGGCCCTTCCCATATGCAGGCTAGAGTGGCCAACGCATCCGCCATCTAGTTCTCCTCTAGGGGCATATGATAAAATTTGCATTCAATGAACATCGCGAATTTCCTCCATATAGCCTCTAGGTAAGGTTTTAGAGATTCCTCCTTCAGTTCCCAATTACCCGTGACATGCTTGATGACCAAAGCCGAATCACCAATAATTTTCACTTTATCCGCTCTAAGAGTGACCAGAGCAGACATTTTGAATAGGAAGGCTTCATATTTTGCCCCGTTATTTATGGTGATAAATTTTTATTACTTTGACAGAGGTATGAGCTCTCCATCTGGTGTAATGATGATAACTCCTAAGCCAGATCCTCCCTTATTAACGGCACCATCAAATAACAAGGTCCATTTTTCGGGATTTTCTATAGTTGCTACAAAACATTCGTCAAGGAGATCCAGGTTCTCCAGTTCTCCTTCCTTGAGTGGTTGATTTGCTAGGAATTTTACCACTGCTCTCCTCTTAATGGTCTTCTTAGTGACATACTCGATATCGAATTTTGATAGCAATAAGAGCCACCTTGCCATTTTTTTGATCAGTGAGGGCCCCTGGCATAAATGCTTCATATGATCCACTTTTGTGACTGCTTGGATCCTGTAAGATTGGAAGTAATGTCTGAGTTTCTTGGTGAGCCAGACCATGGCGGCACAAGTTTCCTCCGCGATGGTGTATCGGGTCTCGTATTCTAGCAATTTCTTGTTGAGATAGTAAACCGCGTGTTCCTTCTTAACTTTGTGCTCCTGAACCAACATAGCCCCTATAGATGTTTCTTCTATTGCCAAATAGAGAATAAGTGGCTTTCCGAGAATTGACGGCTTTAGCATAGGCGGGTTCATTAGGTAGGCCTTGATCCTGTCGAAGGCTTCCTGACATTGGTCGTTCCATTCTATTGGTTGTTGCTTCCTTAAGAGCTTGAATATAAGCTCGCACGTGGTAGTTAATCATACTATAAAGCCGCTGATGTACTATATGGACCCCAAGAAACTTCTTACTTCTTTCTCGGTCTTTAGTACGAGCATTTCCCTGATGGCATTGGCCTTATCCGGATCCATTTCTATGCCTCTTTTGCTAACCACGTGCCCCAGCAATTTGCCCGATGTAACACCGAAGATGCACTTTTTCAGGGTTGAGATGGAGATTATATTTCTTAATTCTCATGAGGAATCACTCTAACACTGCTTGGTGTTCTTCTGGCATAGTGGATTTCACAAGCATGTCATCCACGTAGACCTCAACTTCTTTGTAGATCAAATTATGTAGTAATGCCGTGACTGCTTGGTGGTAGGTTGCCCCTATATTTTTGAGTCTAAAAGGCATTACTCTGAAACAATACGTTCCCCATTCTAAGATGAATGTAGTCTTGAACTTATCTATTACATTCATGAGGATCTAGCGGTATCCAGAGAACCCATCCATGAAGGAATACATGGCTGCTCTTATCGCGTTATCTACTAGAACGTCAATGTGTGGTAACAGAAAATTATCCTCAGGGGTACCCTTGTTCAAGTCCCTGAAGTTGACATAAACTCTGACGTTGCCATTTTTCTTGGGCACTGGGACTACATTAGATAGCCAAGTGGGATACTCAACGACTTCCATAAAATTAGCCTTGATCTATTTTGCTACTTCTGCTTTGACCTTTTTTGCTTATTCTGGATGCATTCTCCTCATTTTTTGCTTTATTGGATGTATCTTCAGGTCTGTGGGAATCTTATGCTCGGTAATGTCCCGATCAAGACCCGGCATGTCCTCATGAGACCAAGCGAAGGCCAACAAGTGATTTTTTAGCACTTTTATTAATTCTCTCTTGTTCGATGGGTAATTGATTGGAAATGTATACCATTTTTGGATCATCTTCCATATTTAAGTCAATTTCTTTTGTAATATCATTATTAATGTTAAAGATGCTCGATAAATGCTGGAATGGATGCATGGAAAAAAAATAATCCAAACAAACAAAGTCCTTCATATTATTATCATTATAAAATACATTATTCATTTTAAACATATTGGAAATGGAAATAAAATACTCATCCTAATCAGTAGGGTCTGGCTTTATAGCGAATGATTCTTCCATGGCAGCTACCTTCAGTATGATGTCCTCATCGTCTTACTCTTCTACCTTTGCCTTACCTTTCATAACCTTGACAATGTCCATGATGGCTGGGCTCAAACAACCTCCCTTGCTCTTTCCTTCCTCCACTATCTTTAGTTGTGCTTGGAGGTGTTTGGTTAGAGTGTCGAAGATCTCCTCATCTTTGCTCGGCTTCTTGATCTTCTTTGGGTGCAACTATTTGCCAAGCTTGGTTTGATCAGGACTTGCCCCAGCATCTGGCTGATGACCTAATTTCTTCATCACATAAATAATAGAGCTTTTACCATGCTTGCCATAGTCGACTACATCTTAGAAAATCTCAAAACCCTGAACCATCCTTCCCTGGTGTGTAACAGGTTTAGGGGTTCTGCTGTAGGTTTGCTCTGACTTCTTCTAAAAAACTATCTTGTTGGTGATTCTTGCGGTGCCTTTATAGCCGAGTCCTGTATGTTTCCATTCTCCTGTCCCTATATTAAAAGTTGGCATTCCCTGCTCATGGGCACCTGGTCCTTTTTCGGGGAGTATGGTGTTTCTGCATGTAACCTTGAATGTAAGGGCCTTAGTGCACTTCTAGTAGTTTGTTTGATCCTTGACTGATTGTGTCTGTGGTAAACCCTTTTATATGGCTTTCTTCTATCTTCAGAGCTTCCACCACTGATGCTTCATCATCCTCTAGAGTGATGATCTTTTCGTGGAATGGAATTTTGATTACCTGGTGAAGAGTGGATGGAACCCCTCCTAGAGCATGAAACCATAGTCGTTCAAGCACCATAGAGAAAGTTATTGGGATGTCTATAGCTGTAAAAAGCATAATAGATAAGATTTCTCCGATAGTAACTTAAGCTTCTAACGTATCGATGACGGTTCTCTTAGAATTATCATAGGCCTTAATGAATGTTGTGGATCTCTTCAAGTCCCTCTTGGTTAGTCATAAGATTAGTAGAATATCCTTAGGGCAGACATTCAGTGATGAACCATTGTCGATCATTACACATGATATGATGCTCCTAAAAACTCTTGCTTTCAAGTAGAGAGCCTTGTTGTGGCAAATGCCTTCATCGGGTAAATCTGAGCTTGAGAAAATAGTATCGGGGAGAATAATGCTGGTCTCAGTATTAAGTAGCGTGCAAACTTATTCCGGCTATGCCAGGGGAGTTGTTTCGATCTCCATCAGCTTTTTCACAATGACGAGTCTATGATCTTGAGAACCAAGGAAAAGGTCCTAGATGCTCATCTTGGTAGTGGTGGCCTTTAATTGGTCCATAATCGGACTTTCTATCTGTTTTGAGGACTTAACAAAGGTAGGAGGTGCTGGAGGTTCTATTCTTGGCACAACAGGGGGCTACTAACCCAGTGATTTTCCTTTCTCTAGTGATAGGACTGACAACCTGGGTAGGCAAGTTTATCATTTCAAAGACTTCAAACTTGTCAAAATATTCATCAAGTGATATTTCTCCTAAGTCAATCGCCTTGTTTACGGAAGACATGGCTTTGGTGGCAAAGGGCCATTGCATAAAGAGGACCTTTTTAGGCTATTTTTCTAGAACAACGGGGTTCTCTTGTAGGATTTGGCATAGAATAGGGTTGGAGTCTTGCCCAATCATGTGAATGGATGAGGAAGCTCCATCAATTGAATCTTGATCATTGTCAAATTTGACTGACTTTTTCTGGTTCATCAGAGTGCTTATTCATGTATAAGGATATTCCTTGGTGGATTTTATTGATGTTAGGAAGACGGCGTTAGTTGCTTTCATTTCCGAATATAATAGTAGATTTCCATGTTTATCCAGCTCAGGAATTGTATCCTCTAGCGGGTCTACCCAGGTGAAGTAATCAATGAATTTCTAGCTAAAGTATTCAAAAATGACTTTTGGTAAAATGTCAACCCTTCATACCAAATGATTCCTTTCTCTCGGAGAGTCTAGCGGATTCTTTCGGGCTAATGGGCATTATAAATGTACCCATCATTCATCATTTGCACAAATTCACGGATGTGAGGGCGTGGCCTTGTGTTTCTATTGTAGAATATGGGATTAACTTATCTCAAGTCTGGACTTCGGATTCGATAGTTGGCCCGTGCTAATTTGTTTTCTACATGGATTCTCTCCATGATGTACTCCTAAAAAGGTTCTTGTCCTTCATCTCAGATCATATTGATGAAGTGCTCACTATCCGATCTAAACTCTATAAAGTCTCGTGGATCATCACTTGCTGCAGACCATTAGGCACTCAGGGAGTCGTGCTCTAAAGATAAGTCATAGCTCTCAACACCATCATAGTCGACTGTCATGCCATTCTGAAAGGGAGCCTCGTACTTGAAATCCCTTAGCAAGTGGTTTAACTCGTCATCTATAAAGATCTCAAGTTCGTACCCCAGGTTATCCACTTTACTTTCATCTTCATGATCTGACTCATCGGAGTCCTCGAATTCTTCTACTTCTTCGTTTGAATCATCGAAAGGTTGTGGTTTATTTATCAGTTCAAAGACCCAATTTGGCATATGCTGAAGTGGCATATCATCATCAGAATCTTCCTCTAGGTCTTCCTTAGGGTCTTCCTTAGGGTCTTCCTCAGGATCTTCCTCAGGGTCTTCGTCAAGATCTTTCTCAGGATCTTCTTCTATTGCATTCCCTATTGCATTTACTCCAGCCTCGACTCCTGTGATAGCTATGCGATGGTCGGAGATCATGCCTCATATATTGGCGAATGTGTCCTTTACATGGGCACCATATCCCTTCAAATGGGTTATACAGCTCGATGCTTGCTTAGTTCCTACCGTTCATTTTAGATGCCATATCTGCATAGAGTTCAGCGAATGGGTCTTGCGCTACCTCATCTAGGTTCATGCTGAGATACCTTTTGCCGGTCCTCATAATTACTCCAGGCTTATTCAGGATCATATAGCTCTTGATCTCTTGGGCGTGTCATCCCAGAAGAACTTCCCAATTTAAATAGATTCATTGCTACATAGTTGGGACTCATGTAATTTGGTGGAGTATACATGGGGGCTGAGAAGGAGGAACATCCTGCTAACCAGTAATGCGTTGATCTACTTGAGGTGCCAACCGCTAGAAAAGCGCATCCGAATGCAAATGACAAGCCATAAAGTAATGGAGGAAGGATCTCTCTATGTAGTACCAGTTCCAATGGCCTTTCATTGCATTCCATTGTACCATTCTATAGCTAGACCTTCCAAGAAGCGGGGGAATTGAGGTACAGAACCCATCATAGCAATCTCTCATTCATGTATAAATTGAAGGAATTCTTCTACATGCTCATCGGTTAAAATCTCCTCGGTATATAAGGTGTGGCAACACTTGATACTGGTCTAGCCCTTCTCTCCTCATTCTCAAGACATATTGATCAACCATGTAAATGATGTCTATATTGTCGATAATCGTATTATCCCCCCCCATCCAGGGTCATGTTAGAAATTATCCATTGCATCAATACCATGCTCGTTAGCTTCCACATGAATATTGATGGCATTTACTGTGGCCTCAAAGTTTGTTAGGGGATTAGTCTGCTTGTTCGATATCTTCTTGGGCTCTTTCATTCTCCCATCGGCTATCATCTGTTGTAAATCCTTCAGTAGTCGGGTGCATTCGTTAATGCGATGCCCTTGGTCACGTGATAGGCATAAAAGTTATCTTTGTCTGCTATTGTGAGGTGTCGATGATGTGTGGGTCTCCCTTGGCTCCTTGGTGAGAGGCGGGGCCCACTGGGGGTTGGTTGGATTTAGGTGTGATGAAACCAGTTAGTTCAAGTTTGCACATTTTAGCCAATTTTAATGAATAAAAGAATTGACACTCAAATCTTGATACAAATGATAGAGTCGCCACCCAAGCTGTCTACTTGGGAAAGAGTTATGGTATGGTTCCTGTTGGGCGGGAGACCCATACCTTTTGGATCAGGGATTCAGGCATCGGATGAATCACTTATTTCTCATTTAGTTAATTGAAAATTACATTCACCGAGTAAAACCATTTTGTTTTCAACATTTGGGGAATTGTCATAGAAATCCTATTTTTCTACACTTTTCCACACTAGTTACATGCATTCACAGATTATAATAAAGTGCAAGCAATAAATGGGGGAGTAAAAATTACAACCGGGGGAAAAAGGGGGAATTACGAAAGAAGCTATACATTTGTTCTAAGTTATAAAATAAAATAAAATAAATTCCCCTGCATCCACAAAGATTAGCATAGTTTATAGTACATCATAAGTCAACATTTTTTTAACAAAAATGTTATTATGTTAGCGTAGCGGTTTTGCGATCAATAGTGCCCGGGCAGTTTCTAGGATCGGAGAGAAATAACGAGTCTTCAACGTATTTTGTTATAAAAACACATTTTTACTTTTGTGGGTTAATTTACCAGATTAATTGTGAATGATTGCAAGGCAAATGGTGAGTTTTGATTGATTTTTACCAATTAAAAGATAACTTTGGGTTCTGCCTGGGGGTTAGTACCCGTATAGGTGGGATGGGACCTGTATTAGTGCTGAGGAGGATTGGTACTAGTATGGGGGACCCATATGGGTCTTGTATGGTCCCAGACAGAAACTCAAATCAGTGGATTTTATAGATTTTATATATGGGGCAGAATATAGAGAAATACTAATAATATAAATGATATGTGAGTCTATTGAAACTCAGGAGCGTACCTTTACGATGTGAATCCACTTTAAGACGATCCCTGCACTGAGAGAGAGAACCTAGCCAAAGTAGACATTGAAATAGAGATTTTAGGACTATTTAGGCGAGTATTTTTGTGGATAAAACCTTCCCTAAATCGTAATAAACAAAGCTAGAAATGGATAAAATGTGGACAAAACCTCAAGGGATGGATTTTCTCCCTATTTTATACCTCCTATACCTCAACTATACCCTTTTTTATAACTATAGAAACTACTAGAATTTATATACAATGTCTCTTCTATATTGTGTGTTGTGTGTCCTATAAAGAGGTGAAAGGCCTCTATTTATAGGGGGAATTTAGGTCTGAACGCAATAAATCGCATTCATGACATGATTTCTGCCAAAAATAGTACGAATTACCTTTCCTAAGGCCAAAATAGGCAAGAACAGGACCCGTACAAGTACCCTTCATGCGTATGGGGGAAATGACCCGTGAAGATCCACCGTTGGATCTGTACTACCAGGCAGCACCCGTAAGGGTCCCTAAGGGCAAACTAGGTCTCCAAACCTTGGCCAAACTCAACTCTATTGCATTAGGAACACCTTTGATGGAAAACACCTGTTAAAGATTGCATAATCTAGCTCTCATTATTATTTTGTGAGAACGATTAGTACTTAAAGACTGCACCTCGTGGGATCATTACAGATACGGATCTGTATGATCTCACAATATGAGCAAGGGTTTAGAAATCATACTTGATGTGATGACATAGGCGAGTTCCTTTCTTAAGGCAAACTCCCTTCCTAGGTGTCCCTTTCTTGAGGTGGCCGACTTTCCTTGCTAATGTGTATCCCTTTCTTGAGGCAGATGACTTTCCTTTGCTGATGCATATCCCTTTCTTCAGGCAGATGACTTGTCAATGTGTATCCCTTTCTTAAGGCAGATGACTTTCCTTGCCAATACGTATCCCTTTATTTTGGTGGATGACTCTCCTTTAATGGTGCTTATCCCTAGTGACTTTACTGGGGAAGGTGTGTGTATCCCTTCCTTAAGGCAGATCAACTTTCCTGGCTGATGTATCCCTTTACTAAGGAGGATCAACTTCCCTGGCAGACATATCCCTTTCCTAAGGTGGATGACTCTCCTGACTGAAGCATCCATTTCTTAAGGCGGATCGACTTTCCTGACTGATGTATCCCTTTCTTAAAGGATCGACTTTCCTGATTGATGCATCCCTTTCTTAAGGCGGATGACTCTCCTATTAGGGATTTTGAATAACCTATAAAAGAACAACAATGAAACGCGAGTTAGTCATTATGTAAGCAAACCCATCTTTATTCTTGATTGACTTTGTTATGAACAAAAATTTTTGCCCTTTTAATTAAGAATAAATATGTGTGGATGAGGGGTTGGCCTCTGAATAAACTATAAACTAAATGCGAGAAATGTCAAGTTTGGCCTGATTACTTTGGGACGGAATGCCCCTTGAAAGGGTGCCTCTCATGGAATGCCCCTTGGAGGGCTTGATGATGGGGGATGCCCTTAGATTGACTGATTTAGCTATTAGGGAATGGGGGGATGCCCTTGGATTGGCTAATTTCACTACTGGGGAATGAGGGGGATGCCCCTAGATTGGCTAATTTGGCTGCTGGGGAATGGGGGATGCCCTTTGGTTGATTTTACTGCTGGGGAATGGGGGGATGCCCCTGGATTGGCTGATTCCACTGTTAGGGAATGGGGTGATGCCCCTAGATTGGCTTATTTTGCTGCTAGGGGAATAGAGTAATGTTCTTTGGTGCATTCTCTTCTGCTAGAGAATTGTTTCCTTACAAGACTCACTTATTGGGGAAAATTTCCTATATTCGAGTGGACCTGTATACAAAAATTATCCCTATTAGTGATTAATTCAAAAATGGCTTACCTTGATTCTTGATTGACTTTTGTGGAAACAAAAATTTTTGCCCCTTCAATCAAAGATCAAGGTGAGCTAGGGGTTTTGCCCCTAATTTAACTAAAATACAGAGTCTAGAAGAAGTGGGGTTGGCCGTGAGTTTGGACTGGATGTGTCCTTGGTGCTTTTATGAAGTTTTGATTCAAAACTGCTTTCTGATGGCAAAGGGGGACTCGTGTGGGTGGTAACTTATAGGGAAGGGATCCGTACGGATGGGGTGGGACCCGTATAGGTCCTGGTCGGGGGGTTTAAAAAAACTAAACAGACCCCTCACATCCCGCCTTACACCAAATCCTCCTATATTGTAATTTTCTGGTGATTTTCTCCTAAAATCGATCAAAATGTATAAAAAGATCCCAAAAACTGGCCGCTTATTCATTAGGTATGAGGATTTGCCCCGGTTAGGCAACTTGAAGCTTTAGGAATGCCTAGTTTTTGTTGGGTATGATTTTTGCAAGGGGGACTCGTCTCTGGGACTTACTTCGACTTCTGAAGTGCCTTTGATCCCTTCCCCTGACACTCATGCCTCTAAACTCCAGGTATTTTGCTTGATTCTCAATTTTTCCATTTTTGAGTTTTTCAAAATTTCTCAATTTTTGGAATGATTTAGGGCATTTTAGACCTTGAAATAGAGCATGATGCATGTAACTTTAGTCTAGGATGCTTTGGGGACTTATTTGAATGAGCTTTGGTTGAATTTGGATGAATTTTGGATTTTTGGGAAATTTTTCACGATGCTACTATTTATAAGGGACCCGTACGAGTGAGCGGGGACCCATACGGGTCCTATTTTTAGTATGGGAGCCACAATACAATATCGTACGGGTCTTGTCCTCAGGGATAGAATGCACAACTTTCTGCTTTTAGCAACATTTTCCTAATTTTTGATTTATTTGTTGTATCCTAACCCTGTTGAACTGTGATTTTGTCTTTGCAGTTTAAGTTTAAGACTGTAGGAGCCTTGAGCTTTTGCAGGAATTGGTATGAGGAGATTTGCACCTTGGGGAATACTGAGCTATTAGCCTGCATATATTCTTTCGGGTTCAGCGACATCATCAAGGCCATCCCTCAGGCTCCGAAGACACTAGCCCCGGTTGCTATTTCAACTCTAGCAGAGAGGTGGTCGGAGATGACCCATACTTTTCATCTACCAATCGGGGAGATCACCGTCACTCCCTCAGATATGTGTGGCTTGGCAGGATTAAACTGGAGCAGGGACATCATCCATTTTGATGTCTACACCGATAGATGGCATTCCTGGCCTGAGGTGAAGGCCTATATAGAGAGTTTACTTGGGCTCCATCCTGGAGGGATGGACAAGCTCAAGTACGGGGACTTGCATTATTACTGGATTGGGCAACCGCATCCCATTATTGTGGATAGGAGGGATTAGTATGCCTGGTCTTTCCTGCTAACATTTCTTACCACTGTCTTCTTCCCAGTCTACTCGAGCAACCTCAACTACGGTTTGCTCTCAGCCATCGAGGATCTTGCCATTATGTCAGGCAAGAATTGGTGTAGGGCCATCTTAGCATAGTTGCACTATGTGTTAAATGTCAGAATTTGAGGCCAGTAGTTTGAGCTCAAGATCTACCATCTGATCCTGCTGCTAATTCCCAAACTGATCTTTTGCGCTTTAACCTTTTATTCGAACTGGTACTGCAGCTAATCATCACTTTGTCTTGCAAATTTAGGCCTTTGAGCATTGACTAATCCTCAAGCCAGACTTGCCCATGCAGCCTAAGACACCTTATATCAATTCTAGGTGGATGGGGCCTTGGCAGGGTCAGGCCCTGACTACAACATAGTATAGGGAGTTCCTTCGTCAGTTCCGCTCTTATCGGGTAAACTTCTTTCATGCTAAACTTGTATTTCATATTTCGACAACCATTAGCAGAAACTGTATTTACAAAGTTATAATACTTACAGTACATTTACTTTGTGCAGGTCATCCGAGACCTGTGGGAGCAGATGGTTATACATAGAGACATCGAGAGGATGTGGGCAGGAATGGGTGACCGTCGCTTTGTCCTGGAGTCACCACTCTCCTTTGAGTGGTATTTCACAAGCGGGTCTAAGGGTGGATGACTAGTGCTATTATCAAGAGACCGATCCCTCCCCTAATCCTAAAGGGAGTCTTTTTGCCACATCTAATGCCCGAGACGGATTAGGGGTTGTATTTATTGGGCTAGGAGGCCCGGGTGATGTATGTGGGAAGTTCTTATGCTGAGTTCATTGATTCCTCACTCCTTCACCTAATGATAGGATTCACTACAATGATGTCCCCCTTGATTTCCACTGGAGTGACAGTAATGGTGATGACGACGATGACGATGATGAGGGTGGATTGAGGGGTGATCGTGGGGGTCCTTCCTTAGATTGAAGTACTGATGGCCCAGTTAGGTTTGCTGCTGCTGACCCTAAGCCACTAATAAAGCAGTCATACGCTTCAGGGATCGTGAGAGAGGGAGTCCTCCAAGTAGAGCTAGATACTTTCTTTTGGCTCCTCAATCATTCAGGGAAGCGAGTTATTAATGAGCTCGAGGAGTCAGTCCAACCCATCAGTTTTACCCCTTCTAGCTCCACCCATGTAAGGAATTCCCCGTTTTAATCTTATCCTTCATAGTGACTACTTAGAATATCCTATTCTGATATGACTTTCTCTTTTAGGTGACCGTATTTGAGGCTAAGAGGATTGCTATGGGTTACTTCTTTATTCGGGACCTATTATTGGCTCAGGATGCGCTAGCCTCGGTAAGTTTCTTTTACTTGAACTATGCATAATGCATGCCATAACATTTATATATGTGTCCTGATCTTATGATTTCTATTACAGACTCTGCTTGCCATGGAGTGCGGTAAGTCCGCTAAGGCCTTGGATGCTTCTGAGGAGAGAGCTAGGTTCTTGGAGGGCCAGTTGCGAGCAGCCACTGCTAAGGCTGACCAGGCTAGAGTGGAGACCGCCCGAATGAGGCCGAGATTGAGATATTATGGGGCTAGCTAGTGTAGATGACCGAGGACTGACAAACACTAGAGCTGTCTAATTTTGTGTCTGAGGATGACATTTCTACCTGCCTAGTGGCACTGATAGTGACCCATAGGGGTAGAGTAGAGTAGGAGGTGGATCAGCATCCTGAGGGAGCTGATGTTATTGCCGAGGGTGCTACAGGAACTGAGGACCATGTGATGATTAACATGGATGACTTATTGGATGTGCAGGAAAGGAATTCAAAAGATTGCCAGGGATAGGATCCCCCAATAGCTTAGATTGTGATGCATTTTTATTTTCTGAACGTTTGATACTTTTGGGCCCTGTGTGGTTTACTCTGGTATAAACTTGGATTTATACTTTTGACATTTAACTTTTTATTCATGCTGAACTTTTCTTTTTTTGAACTGAGACCATTGAATATTGCCTCTTGTAGACCCATAATACTTCTTGGATTAGCTAACAATGAGAACAAGTTTGGCTGGTTTAAAATTAGCACTTTTGGGGATACATCGAGTGATTTCATAATGAGGGGACTAAGTCATGGGGATCTCAGCTGTGAGACACGGTAATCACAAGTGTTGTTCTAACTTTTGTATAGGCCAGTCGATGTGAGATGACCTATCGAACATTTACTTTCACTTCTTTTTGTCCTGATTTTTACCTGAACTGTCCTTGATAGATCAGTTCAGCGAACTTTTTTCCTTTTTTTGGCTTTAACTTTTGCTTGGACAGCCCTTTCAGGTTTTCAATCTAGCAAGCTTTTTCTTTTGTCTAAATTTTTTCCTAGATGGCTCTCTTAGGTTTTTAATCCAACAGATTGTTTCTTTCTCTTTCTTTTTCATCTTGACTTTTGCTTGGATCACCCTTTCGGGTTTTCGATCGAGCAGACTGTCTTAATTTTTGCCTAAATTGTCCTCGGCGGTTCAATCCAGCAGACTTTTTTTTCTTCATCTTAACTTTTTCCCAAGACAATTTCTCTTTTTTCTTTTTCATCGTAAGTTTTTCCTAGACCGCCCTTTCGGGTTTTCAATCCAGCAGATGATTTCTAGTTTCATTTGTGACCTATCAGTATTTTTATCTTTTATTGGACAATATATGTGCAGTGAGGATAATAACAAAGATGCACAATACGTAGAGAAAAATTAATGTTCACACATCTGCAATTATTTCATCTAAAGACATGCATGCATTCATAAGACCAAAATTCTTAGAAAATTCATAACATGCTCATTATTGAGATTAATTTGAGTACATAGGCAATGGTAACAATTTCCAATGGTTAACTCCTACTACCTACTGGTCTTTTATAGATTTTCCAGAAAGTAACTGACATTTTTCTCTAGATTCCTTAACTTTTGCCTAAGCCGCCCTTTTCAAGTTTTCAACTTAACAAGGTTTATTTGCATTGGAGCCCTATAATTTTTGCCTGACCGATTTGTGGAATACCGATTAGCGAGTAGCGCTCTAATTTTTGTCCGAGCAGTAGAGGACCACTCGTCGGGGGATTTATTCTTTATTTCTTTTTATTCTTTATGCTGCTTTTTTGTGATTTAATTCTTTTGACCTAGACATGATAACGCTTAAGCCTATCTTGATTCAATGGATTCACAAACTCATTTCCATCCATATCCATAAGTTTGATTCCTCCTTTGTCAAGGACCTTCTTAACAATGGTCCTACCCAATTAGGCTTGAATTTGCCCTAACATCAGTGTTGTCCTGGCATGGCTATTTGAGAACCAGATCGCCCGCCTTGAGAGGTTATTTTGGGTATCTGACTCTGTTATTATAAGCTCAACCTATGCGCTGCTAGTAAATCTATAGGTGGTCAAGTTCCTTGAGCCTCTTTTCATCTATTGCGTTCAATTGATCATGCTTAGCCCTTGCCTAATTTGACTCTTTTAGCCAGGCTTCAAGTGCCACTCTTCAAGATCTTACTTCTGTTTTGACCGGTAACACAGCTTCCATTCCACATACCAAGGAGAAAGGTGTCTGATCAGTAGGTGTTCTTATACTAGTTCTATACTCCCAAACTGCAAATGGAAGTTTATCAGCCCAATCCTTTTAGGTAGCCACTATCTTGGACAAGATTTTCTTGATTGACTTATTGACATTAATGATCAGCTTCCCTTTAGAGTTTTTGAAGGATTTGAGTATCACTTTATAACCCAAGATGTTCTTTCCTAATTAGAGTCATCCTGCTATTGATGCTCTAATGAGTCTTTTTTGGTCTTCTTTCTTAATGACGTGTACCCTCGTACCGTTTTTTCCCCTTCGTGAAGAAAGACGGACTAAGATTTATTGCTATCATGTTTGCTAAGCACTTTTATTATCTCTCTTTTATTTGGTAATAAGTTTTAACCATTGGATATTTTATACCATTGCTATATATTCAAAGCTAACTTCATTAATAAATATGATGATATTTTAAGAATGTTATTGTTATGAGTGCATGATGTCATTAGAATGAAATACTTGAGTGGAATGTGAATGAGAGACGCATCAATTTACTCATGACATGTTTTAAATAAAAGGTACTGATGCTACAACTTATCCATGATATGCCTCATAAGCGGCATTGTTTTCATAAAAAAATGTTTGCAACATTAAAAATTACATCATTTGAATCATCCTCCATAGGTGAATGGCCTTGTTGATTTGTCTGGGTAATACTATTAGTTCTGGTGTGCAGGTTCGCATGAGTTTCTTCGGCCACAACTCTTGCTAAGCTTTTAACGGCCCTGCTTATAGGATTTCCTTTCTTATTTCCCTTCCAATTCTTCCTCACTAAGGCATTAGTGATGGACTCAACTGCTTCATTCATTTCATCTTCTTCAGCGTTCCCACATACTTCCACTGAAACTGAGGTTTCAATCATACAGTTGTTCTTGAAGTCGTACACATCATTGAAGATTTCAAAACCAGGGATCTTTTTTTCTCCTACCTCCACAGGTTTTCCTCACCTATGAACACCTTCTTCTTGATCTCAGCCCCTATCATAAGGTATGGCTAGGGCTTGGACTTCTTAGCACCTGGGCGATTCCCCAAACCAAGTCTGAATGGCCACGGAAGAGTTAAAGTGGGTTCCAGCATGCCCTGAAGTTTCTTCCCAAGTCCCTTCCCTCTCATGTAACCTTGATCCATCCTAATCTTTTTTTATTTTAAGAGATATGTATCCCCTAACTGAAAACTTCATACCCTAGTGAGCAACAGCCACCCTAGATTCTTTTTCCTCGGCTTCTATAGTGGCTATAACCGATGGTTCATCAGCCTTGATGGTCACTAGCTTGCCATTATGGATGAGCTTGACTTTTTGGTGGACCGTGGAAGGACGACCCCTAATGCATGGAGCCAAGGATGACCCAACAATAACGAGTAAGTTACAGGGATGTCAAGGACAATGAATAAGACTTTAGACTTCACTCCCTCAACTATAACCTCAGCTTCAAAGACCCTAATGACACTCCTCTTTGTATCATCATATGCCCTTATAATAGTATTGGATTTTTCCAACATGGACTAATCTAGCCCTAAATGAGGCAGGATTTTGGCAGGGCAGAGATTGAGGGTGGAACCATCATCCACCATAACACACGGGATTGAGCGATAAATATTTGCAGCTTGATGAAGAGTGCCTTATTATGCTTGTTTCCTTCAACTAGGAGATCTGATGGATAAAACATAATGGGTTCAACCTGACTCGGATAAGACCCTCTAATAATAGAACTTCAACCAAGGTAGGGGAAGGTGTAGCCTCTATGCTTAATGACTTTTCTATGAAACCCCTGCCATGATCTTCAGAGTCAATGAGAAGCTGCAAAATGATGTACTTGTCGGGGGGTAACTTGTAATTGCTGGAAAAGAGGGGTGACTTTTAAATCTTTCTTTCTAGTACCAATTGGAGTTTGAGTCTCGATAGTGGATGTAAAGGTTGGTCCCTAACTGACACTCAGGATGACCTAGATGTCAACATCACTACCTCTTCTTTTCTTTAGGAGGGCATTAGGAGGAACCCTTCCACTTTGGGTAACATGTAGCACCCCATTCTTCATATAGCTTCTCCTGTCAAGAGTTTCTACCAATAAAGTCGATTCTTCAAGGTCATCATACTTTAACACATAAGCATCAATGTCAATCGATTTTAGTTAGACCAACATAGTTTTCTCATTACAGGTGTCCTCTAATTCATATGCATCAATATCAATAGGGACAAGTTCATCAGGTAAAGCCACTACTGAGTGAACCACAGGGTTAGCTTGTACGATCATATTGAAGACATGGTGGGAGGGCAGTCCTAACTCAACAGCCGCAACCTGTTTCTCAAAATTTGGCAGGGGGTTATTCATGGTGCTTGGCTTAAGTTCGGGTTCTTAGATCTTCTTCTCTCTAATCAGGCCACAAATGGCCTCGAGCAAATCCCTATAGGTGTTAGATATGATGTATGCTCTTAAGAAAATTAGTGCGATATATCTTAATTATGTAATGGTACGAATAATCTATTTAAAGGCGTTTGATCTTTTGTTTATATCGATGTAATTGTAAATATATTATGGCTGGTTAAAATATATTCATTGATGTATGTATACAAAAGTCCTTGACGTATCATAGCATAAAGTCAGAGAAATTATAGTTGGACTATATTTAGTGAGACCTGCTTCATGTGCAATTATGATTATGTCTAAACTATCCCTAGTCATAATTTCATCAAGAAAGGATATTGATGAAGCAGATGGACTAGCATGTGGTCCACTTTCTTGGAAAGGGTCTAAGCAGTCAATCTCCTAAGGACTGAAGGTGGTGCCTTAAGTTTGACACATAGATATATCTAAGAGATATATTGGAGACCACCGTAAGATAACACATTTGGTGTATATATCAATGTATTAGTGTTTATCTTCATGCAATAAGCTTTGCAAATATCCTTATACTTAATATGCTAGTTATCTTGTGTGGTACCATCACTATACTTTGGGTCATTCCTATACACTCATTAATTTAGGGTGTCACGGGTGATTACGAGTATAGTGATAACAACATGTTGGTAAGCTATGTAGTCTAAAAGAATCCATCGCTCTAGATATATTAAGGAGTTGTACCTGGCTGCTTGTTGAGGTGATGATTGCTATAAACCTCTGATCAGAGTATGTGTTTGATAGAAATAGTTTATAGTCAAACACACTATGGTAAAAGGCAATATACTTCAGTAACAAGTTAAAAATTGGGATAGCTTGGAGCAACCTTGCTATTAGTGGGTAACACTTTAACCAAACCCTATAAACTAGATGGTACTAATATTAAAGAATGGAAGGAGTTCATCGCATTGGATAACTATTCCATTAACTAGGATTAAGTCATAAGCACAAATGACGTTCCGAGTAATGGGGGATGGTAGACCCATACTAGAGACTTACTACAGTTGTTTAAGGTAATCGATTTCTACTCACGGTCTAGAACATCGAGCCAATGGGTCCATTAGAACAAGGGTTGGTAAAGCCTTAACAGCTCAATACTTCGGGATCCTATAAGGTCACACACATTGAACCTTCATCGAACTACGTAAAGAATTAATGGATTTATTCTATTACAAAAATACAACATAATAATAATTGGATTATTATTTAATTTGTAAAAAAATGATTAGATCATTTTAGATGAGCCAAGATATTTATTTTGACCGGTAACTAATTTATTAGGGTCTTAAAATAAATATTTATTTTAAAAGGTTTAGAAGAGAATTTTTCTAAATGGGTAGGACCCGGTGAAAAAATTGTTAGACAATTTTCGAACTACAAAATGGGATAAGGGATTTGCAACACGTTCGGTGTGAGAAATCCCGTACCTTGGGCTTGCAAGTGCCTCAATGCGGCACTTGCGAAAGCCAACGAGGTTGGGCTTGCCGGTGCTGCCAAAGGCACCGCTGAACTAAGCCCAGCGCGAGAAATCTTACAAGCTCGGCTTGCGAGAAGGACGGCGTGCTCCACACATTATGGACGCGGGCAAACCCGCGAGTGGGATGTTCAAAATGCACATCCCACATAAAAAAAATGGGGAGCAATTTTGCTCCCCCAAGCCTATAAATAGGATTCTCCATGCTCCTTTTCAAATTGCACCAAGTTCAAGAATAATTCATGTGATAAAGGTTAACTTGAACAAGTTATTTTTTAGGAGCTTGATTTTATTCGAGCACCTCTAGTTTATATTTTCAGGTGGAGTTTTTGGAGTGGTCTAGCAACTACTCAAAGGCTCTAAGCTCTTCCTCTCGGGGAGGTTTCGGTTGGTGGGGTTCGTGTGGATACTCATAGAGGCTATCCTACACTTGGAAGCTTTTGCAAGGAGATTCTGCTAAAGCACGCTTCAACTAGTAAGTTTCCTTTCTTTCTCTTTTAATTAATATGTCTTTTTCTTTAAGCTTTTTTAGACTTAATGATTATGCTTAGGTTGTTTTGCATTCTTAGTTTATTTTATACTTAGGTTATAGCTTAGATTTATAACACGCTTAGGTTATAGCTTAGAGTTATAACATGCTTAGTTTATAGCTTAGAGTTATAACATGCTTAGTATAAAATATTTATGCTATGATATAATTTAGAATTATGCTATGTCTGACCTATGCATGCTAACCTAGGTAGAGAATTATTTAGTTAAGGCTTTATTTAATTCATATGCAACTAATAGGAGTTCCTGGGGACATGGACAAAAATTTGAATTTCTGCCATGCCCGTTATGCATGTTCAATTTGACTATCAGTTCCCAACAGTGGTATCAAAGCCTGCCTATTTAGTGCATAATTAAGTTAGAAGCGAATTAAATTTTATTTCCTATATGAAATGTTATAAAGTTTATTAAATTTTTTGAAACACTAGATGAACTTGGGTTTTCATTTCAAGGTTAGAAAATGGTTGTAGATTTTTTTTAACAAGCCTGCTCAACTTACTCAGAATTATCAAAGACTCAATGAATTATATAACTTACATGGGTTATAGATGCTTCCAATTTACATGAATTGAAAGAACAAAATTTATTAGTTCAAGAGGATCCATTGGTCTTCGAGTTTGTGCCCGTATTTGTTTTGGCTAAGGATTGGACTCGGTGTCTACTTCCCTTAGGGCACATCTCATACCTAGGAACCTATATCGGTGCAGCTTGAATTGACTAATGAGGGGATTAAATATGGACTAATTTATTTCTAGTATATAAGATGGTTCTTATATATGTTTCTATAACAAAGTAAAAATTAAATTTATTGAATAAAAGCTTAACAGAAATGCAATATAAATGTAACAAATAAAAATGTTAATTTTTTTGCATATAATCTAGGTTGATGGAATAATTATAATAAAGAGCTTGAACCCACCTAAGGTTGGACCTTATAAATTAATTCTAAAATTTCCTGAATTAATATAAATTATTATAAATATGTCCATCTAATAAAATCCTAGATTGGGTGAGACGTTTAACACCAATAAAATCCTAAAGTAAATATATTAAGGCAAGTTATAGTCTTCCTTACTCAAATTTATAATGTGGTCTCTTTGGGCTATCAAAGTGCTGCGCAAAGCATTCCTTTTAGTTCACATTGATCAGTTATAAAAATTGAGATAGGGTCTGTCTTAACAAGACAGGGTAGTCCACCATACAATTGGGGGCTAGCCGCAGGACTGAGACATATTCAAGGAGATGCTAAAATAAGAGCACTCGTCCCTTAGGTTAGGGAACTTGAATGTATTAGCAATTGCATATGATGCAAATGGAATGAGATTCAAACTATAACTTACTAATATGACTTGACTTATAAAATTAGGAGTCATAATAGACTAGTTATAGATGCTACCTACTAGGAAATTTATCTGGGCTAAAATTCTCAAATTCAATAGAATGGGCTATTGTAAATTTCGAAGAAAATAGTAGGACAAATGTATTTAATTAGAAGACCTTATATTAAATACATGTACCAAAACTAATATCTGAACAATTTTCTTCTCTTATATCTTGGTTGAAATCTTTATTTAAATACAAACATCCTTATTGATGACTAATTTTGATTGGCTCTAGCTTTAAGGGTTTGTTTAGAAATGTGAGGATAGTCCTCAATGCCTTGGGCTTGACATGTACATTTTACAAGCCCGAATCTAAACAACATGATGCAAGAAATTCTGCTTAAAAATAGATATGCATGAAATACATGAAGGAAACTAGGATACAACACCTTAGAGGTTGTTAACACCCCTGTTACCTTATGTAAGTAGCTGGCAGGAGATAATGTTAAACATCAAGTCAGATGTTAGGATCCATGTTACTGTAAGCGGACGACGTTTTACGTGACAGCTATGAAGCCGAGCCGGTGGACTGGTCTCCTGAAAATGATTGGGTGATGGTGATTTTTATGTTTAAAAGATGCAAGATCAAAATCCCATACTTAAAATAGAGTCGCCACTAGATTCAGCTCAATCGGGGAAATTTTGGTATGATTTTCCCACTAGGTGGTAGATAATACCTTAAGTAGAGATTCCGAGTTCGGATGATGTTATCTATTTTACATTGGCCGAGCTAAAAGATTTTATTTGTTCTTAATCAGTTTTAATCCACCCTATTTATTATGTTTTCGTTTTATATTTTGTTAGAGCTTTATTTAACGAGCATTCAAAGTGATAAATAAAGTATTACAGTCATCCAACAAATAAAATGAGGAAAATAAAATAATAATTACATGGCTTTTCAAATCCTATACATTTGTTCTATATAATAAATAAAATACCTGAAGGCCTAATATTCATCTAACCTAAATCTACCTACACAAAATGGTTAGCACAATACGAGATATATCACATAGCATGCATAGTTAGTAAACAAAACAAAACTTGAGTTAGCGTGAACATGGCATATTTATTTACAATTTATGGAGCCCGGTTGGATGGCTAAAAATAAGTAAACGGCATTTGCCGGAAAATTCCATTATATCCATATTTTAGACTTAATAATTATTTTAACCGGATTATTAGTGAAAATGCCACATGGTATAGGGTGAGGTCTACTTTTAGAAGGTTCTAGACCTTCATCGTTGCACTATACATCCTAGCTTCTGGAAATTAAACTAAGTCAGAAACGAAACAAAAAAATAAACTGTTGTTCAGAACTCCATACCACCGGCGGTATGAATGAGGCCGCTGGCGGTTTCACTAATGTTGCCGGCAATCTCATTTACATAGGCAGGCTATATGACATTCTGGATACCATAAAGAAAGGTTCTTACAAGAAAATGGGGCCACTGAGGGCAAATAAGGCCAATGGAGGTATCAATGATGCCGCTAGCAGCATGGTTGATACCGCCAACGGCTTCGAATGCCTCCAGCGGATTTAGTTTCTTGTAGTAGTTGTTTTCGACCGAAAAGCGACGAAAAACAAAAAAACTAAGCATAAATAGCAACTAAAGCACAACACACAAGTAAAATAAAAGCCAAAGAGCTACAAGACTTGAATTTTTACCTTAGGGCCGCGAATCCACCTCTTCATGATCCGAATGACACCTTCGAGGAGCTCAAATGATGATTTAGGAAGTAAAGGAGTGATTTAAGTCTCTAAATCCTATTTTTGTGATTTCTAAACCTAAATTGCACCTAATATCAGAGAGTTCATTAGAGAAAAACTAAGAAAATAAGAATTGAATCCTCTTTTCTTACCTTTTCTAAACTTTGTCCCACTAGAACTAGCTAAAATGCTCAAAATCTCCTTAAGATTTTGAGTGGTGGAAGTGTTGAACCCTTAATTTGGTTGAGAATGGCTGCTTATATAGGCTAAAATCCGTTGGAAATTGCCTTTGATCAATTATCCATCGGATATAGAGCAAAATGGCACACAGCTGTTCTATAGCAGAAGGTCATGCCACCGCCGGCATGGATGATACCGTCAGCAGTATTGATGAGGCTGCCGCCAGCCTCGCTCTCTTGACAGGTCTAAAAAGCAAGCATGAATCGTGCCCGAAATCAGGGAAAAAGCAATAAAATCCAGCCAAAAGCAAATTCAACGGGAAAAATTGAATTATTAGGGGTTTGTTTGACTTTTTATGGGTATTTAGGACTAAATTATTTTTGAGGTACAAATCATCGATCTAAACTACCACCGGACACGCCGAACTGAATTTTTCTGAAAATAAAATTTGTAGAGAAATTTATATCGATAATAAAAATTCCAAAAAAAGAATTTTTATCATGAGGAATAAAAATGGGGCATACGTCATCATCATCTCTCGAGAGGGACTAAAAAATCCCATGCTTATAGGCTGTCCCTCAGATGATCATTGCTGCCACATATCAGTATGATCCCACAAAATAGCAAGGGATAGGAATTGTACCTGATGGATGATAAGGTTTTGATTCCGCCAGTGACTCTATTTGGTGACTAGTTTGCCCCTTGTTCAGGCTTGAGCTTTGAGATTTGCCAAGCGAGGCTTGGGCTTTAAGATTGATTTGCACCTTGGTCAGGCTTGGGCTTTCAGATTGATTTGCCCCTTGGTCGGGGTTGGGCTTTGAGATTTGTTTGCCCCTTTGTCGGGTTTGAGCTTTGAGGTTTGCCAAGCGTGCTTGGGCTTTAAAGTTTGCCAACCATGCTTGGGCTTTAAGATTTGTTTGCCCCTTGATCAGGCTTGAGCTTTGAGATTTTCCAAGCAGGCTTGGGCTTTGAGATTTGTTTGCCCCTTAGTCAAGCCTGACCTTTGTTGATTGGTTTATCCCTTGGTAGGGCTTGAGCTTTGAGATTTTCCAAGCAGGCTTGGGCTTTGAGATTTGCCAAGTGGGGCTTGGGCTTTCAGGTTTTGAGATTATGGAGCATCATTCCTGCAATAAGTGACAAGTAAAACAAGATTAGACTGATTTTTAGATGATGTTTTTAATTCTTGATCGATTTTGTGAAACAAAAATATTTTTCTCCTTTGATCAACAATAAAAATGTAATAATAAAAAGTATAAGGGTTTTAGAAGTCTTGGGATGTTGAGGCTGGAGCCAGGATTCCATCAGATTGCTAAAAAAGCATGGAGATATTTCAATTCCGTCGGTAGCTTGGCTGATGCTTTCGGTGATCTAGTTGATGCTGTCGATGATATAGGGTGCCACGTGGCACCTTTAACTGGTCAAAGAAATTCAAAATTCAAATTAGTAATGGTGTGGCCGCCGGCGGTATGACTGATACCACTGATGGTATGGACAGGTAGTTTCAGATAAAATTAAACTCCTTGAATTTTGCACAGCTGTTTAATACGGGATTAAACTCCTATTTTCTCTTATTTCCGCATATAGAAGCCAAAAATACACTTTCTCTTCTTTCTCTTCTTCAGACAATCTCAAATCTCTTTACTTTTGATTCCTAATCAGGAAGAAGATTTTCGAACGCAAATCTAGTAGTTCAAAGTCTAAAGATCTCCCTGCCTCTTCCATTAAGGGGCTGAAACTTTGCCCCGGTTCATGTGGGCTATGGCTTTAAGGAGTCTGATATCATTTTTGGGTATGGGATTGTGGCTCCAATCAATAATCTTATGCCGGATAAGACAAACCACATCTTTTACATCCAGGTAAACCTATAAAACTCAAACCCCTTTTGTTTTGATTTGAAGATTTTTATTCTAGACTTGAAAAGATTGTAGAATAAAGGTTAAAATAACCGATATGTGTTAGAATGCATGTTATAGGCCTATTTTCTGTTTGATTTTGGCCCCAAAACAGATTAATTGCAATTTTTGATGATTTGGTGCTATTTTGGGCAAAAATTTATTCTGCCCGCAAAAACGATGCCGCCAGCAATGTCACTATTGTCGCCAGCTGCTTCAGGCCTTCTAAAAAAAGGTCAGAAGCACGCCATACCGCTGCTGATTTTAGCGATGTCACCGGCGGCATCACTACCCCAGCAGCGACATCAGCAGCATTCCAGAAGAAAAAAGGCATAGAATTGAATTACATAACTAATTTGTTCCTTTTTTTATTTTAGTAGTCGTACATCCTAACATGTACCGAAGGTATAGGAACTATCGGTGAGTGGTGGAAACACATTGATCAAAAGGATCCTGCACTTACAACTGCCATTAATGACATAGGATTTAGGGATTTAGCCCATACCATGCCCCTTTTGATGCTAAAGCTTACCCACATGGCCCTGGCCGCCTTGACTGAGAAGTGGTGTGAGACCACTCATACCTTCCACCTCTAGATTGGCGAGGTGACTATCACCCCTTCCAATATGGTGGTGATGAATGGGCTGCCATGGATCAAGGAAGTGATTCATTTTGATGTTTATATGGAGAAGAAACCACCTTAGGGGGCTGGTGGTGAAGAGAGTGATTGAGCTATTCGGGTTGAAGCCTAAGGCGGGGCAATTGTGCTATAGGGAGTTGCAGGAGTACTAGATGGAGGTCAGAGTGGTCCTCGAGACCAATCGAGAAGCTTTTGTCCGCTCCTTTGTCATTTTTTGTTGACTATGCTATTCTTTTTTATCTCGGGAAGCAATGTCAACTACGGGTTGATTTTAGCGGTCGAGGATGGGGCGGCCATCAAGGGGAAGAATTGGCCTAGGGCCATTCTAGCTCAAATGTATTATGGGCTGGACGTAGGAGCCCGAAAGAAGGAAAAGTCCCTCCATTTGAGCCATTTTCTACTCAAGGTATATCCTTTTGAATAGCACTTTATTATTATGGTTAGCTGCTTTCCTTTTTTTGGTATGTTGATCTATTAGATTGATTGGTTGTCAATTATGCAGGTTTGGGCCTTCAAGCATCAAATCCTCCCCCCGATCCAGTTCAATTCTTCGATACCATCGGGCTCACATTTTCTTGCCCGCTGGAGCGGGAGCATTAGAGGGCTTGGCAAGTATTCTATTGCGTATAGGGAGGTATTTAGGAGCTTATAGATCGGCTCAGTATGTTACTTTAACTTTTATCCCTGTCTTACATTCAATAAACTATTAGTCAAAAAACACATTTTTGAATTTAAATTACTTACATTGGTTTTCTACTTGATTGATTGGCTAGGTTATTCGGGACCCTTTTGAGGAGGTGTCTGATCGAGCTGATGTCCTTACAGTTCGATGGGAGGCGGATGACCGTCGGTTTGTTATGGAGTGCCCTATAGCTTTACCTTGGTACTTGGGGGAGAGAGTTCGAGGTTAGAGGGAGCTTATGCCTGCTGCTAGGCCAGTGCCCGTGGATCCTCCTACAGGCCTCTGGTGGCCTCATATGATATTACTGGTACTGTAGATAAGGCTGATTATTTGGAGGGAAATGGTAGAGTGGTGCAGAGTGTTCCTGGCCTTTATAATGGGCACATTTCTCGCTTGCTCATGATGTGCCCTCGCATCCAAGCTAATGATTCTATTTCCTTCCATAAGAAAAAGAGGGAGGAAGAATTAAAAAGGTAGAGGCACGATATTGTCAATGAGGATGATAATGAAGAAGGGAACGGCGGCGGTGAGGGCCATCCCGAGGGGCAGGCTGAGGTTGGCTAGGATGCACCGATGGCTCACAAGGGGCACCATCCTTCTGATGTGAGATCATGCCTCTTCCCTTTATATATGCCATATAATTGTGTCAAAATGGTTGCTTATGCTTGCTTTTATTACTTTTGATTTTCAGGCACCTTCCCAAAAGAGAGGTCGGGCTGAGGATAGTGGAGTATAAGGCTAGGGTAAATTTATCAAGGGATGCCTCTCAATTGCTTTGGAGACCAACTTCCTATTGATGAACTCAAGAGGTGATTTTCGGACTAGGGAGATCACCTCAAGCAGCCACTCGCTGAACTTTATGTCGGAGAACACCACTCATGTAAGTCTTGCGCAAATACAAACAAATTTATATGATAAGTCCTTTACAAATTCCTTTTGATTGCTTTTTTGGATTTTTCAGGTTACCCATGCTGAGGAGAAGTAGTTGGCTGGAAACGCCTTTGCTCTTAGGGACACTCTTGTCTCTCAGACTTTGTTTGCTTAGGTATATTCTCTGATATGATATGACATTAAAATAAAATGCATGAATGGATGCTATGAATGATATGGATGATATGGATTGTTGTTGTTGTTTCTCTGTCTGTAGGACTTTATGGCCCTCACACTATCGGATGCTAGCGAGGCCCAACAGAGGTATGAGGAAGAGATGGGGGCACTCCGACACCAAGTGAGTGAGCTAGAGAATCAACTGGACACTACTTTACATGAGAGGAGGAACAAACACAATATGGATCGTGCACCACCGGGCAAGCCGAGCAGTAGGGGAAGGAAGGTGACAGCCGGTTATCACCATGGAGGTGCTCCTGAGAGTTCCTGGAGCATCCGAGGAATTGATAAGGACGTCGTCAACTGCTATCTTCTCAGTGTTGAGGATGTCTCATCTCACTCGCCCGACAGTGGCAACCAGTTCTAGATCCACCTGTTGATCCTTGTTTCACTTTTTTCTATTTATGTTTATTGATTTTGGTTTGTATGCCTTTGATACATTGGGCTTGAATGTTTAGTTTTGGATTTCGGATGATTTTGGCTTTATTTAGGCTTAGGATTTGGATATTTTGGTACTCTTGTGCCTTCGGGCTTTTAGTTTGAATAAGATTTGAATTTTATGCTTGGATATGTTCTGGAAATAAATTACAAGGTTTTTACAGGTTGTTTACATGTTTAAACTAGTTAAAACAGGCCTAAAATTCACAAAAAATTATTGCTCAGCCGCTGCCGGCGTCACTGATATTGCCATTTGCATGAAATTCTTACTTGCTAAATAAAATAGACAAAATTTCCCGTAATCCATACCGCCGACGGCCTGATACATATCACCGGCAACCTAACCCATACCACCGGCAGCCTTATTTAGCCAGAAACCCAGATTCAACCATTTTCTCAAATTAAACCATGGAAAACCATAATCAACAGCTATGGGGCTTCCTGGAAAGCCTGGGAAATGTAGACTAGAAGAAGCTAGAGAAATTTGGGCTATGGGGCTTTTGATATGGAGCGGCGTGGCCCGTAAGTCCCGAATTCCTTCACACGGCATTGACTTTCTAGGATCGAATAGTCCATTTATTCTGATTTTCTTCATTTGAGCTATGCCCCCTTCTTGAAGAGTTCCATGCTATATTAGGGGTTCTGTGCCCCAAGTGTGTGCCCTTGGCTCTCCCAGAGTTTCATTTTGGTACGGATGGCGTGCCCCGAGGGTTATGGAATTTAGATTCTATGGACTTATTTTTGTCTCGACTGCCTAATAAGCCTGGATTTTAGCTTAGGATAGTGTTGGAGTGGTGCCAAGGGGAGGCCCGATCTCATCTTGCTTGGCCATCCATGGTGGCACTATTACTTATGGTGGAGTTCATGTGCAGAGTGAACCCAGTCACCCCATTCAGGTTGATTTCACTTGTTAGTACTATGTCGATAGGGGCTTCCCCCTACAGCTATAAAACTGGCAGATATCTTGCTAAACATAGATGCTGCTCCACCAACCCGACTCTTATCGGTGACCATCTTACACTATTACAGGTATTCATCTTCCCACTTTGCAAATTATTCATTTCTTTTCGCTCTTATCTAAAACTGGTTCACAGGTATGGCTAATGGAAAATCTGAAACTGAAGGAGGCACCATGGGGGAACCCAAAGAAATACTTACCCATCCATCTGAGGAAGAGAGGGCTTATGCGAGCTGATTTCAATCAGTTGACATTTGATAGCTGGGTGCCTATTCTGAGGGGTATACAGATTCACAAATTCAGTAGGTCAGCCCGTGGTGAAGGATCCGAGATGTGGTTATGGAGTCTTAGGGATCCTACATTCAGCTGATAGGACTGGAGTGGTCTTCATTCTATACTCCGTATCAGTTGTGCTGTCAGTATGGCAAGCGATAGAGAGTCCCGATCAAGCTTCCTGAGAACCAAATTGGAGTCTACAAAGCCAGATGGGTGAACCATATTTGAGAGAAGTGGGCCAGGAAGGCTATATTCAAGACTCTAGACTATGATTAGGTGGAGACCATTGAGGCAAATATACACTACAGAGGATGGCTCGCCGACATTAGATGTCTGATGACCCAATCCAAGGGATCATGGGCCCGCTTTGAGGGAGAAAAAGCAAAGCAAGGACATGAGCCCTTTTCCACTACCACCTTGTGGAGGATTTCTAGGTATTACGATTGTGAGTGGATGACCTTTTTCCTGTAAGGACCACATGAGATGCGTAGCATGAGGGGAAATAACCAGCGCTGTAAAGCGAGCTAAGGGATTGATCCTCATTTTAGTGTGATAAAAAGATGGATTAATAAAATTTGTTGTTGACATTAAATTTAAGTCCAATTTTCATGTTAAGGGATACGAGACTTGAAATCCCGTATTTTAAAATAGAGTCGCCACCCAATTAAGCTCCACTGGGAATTTGGGTACGATATTCCCACCGGGTGGTTAGACCGTACCTTAAAATAGAGATTCCAAGTTTGGATGATATTATCTATTTTACATTAGGCCAAGTTAAAATATTACATTCTTTCTTGATCGGTTTTAATCCACCCTATTTATTGTGTTTTCGATTTATATGTTGTTATCGTATTTATCAAACACCTAAAGCGGTAAATAAATAATTATTACAGTTATCCTAAAAATAAATGCGAAAAATAAAATAATAATTACATGGGTTTCCAAATCCTATATATTTTTCTATACAATAAGTAAAATACCCGAAGGCCTAAAATTCATCTAACCTAAATCTACATGCACAAAACGGTTAGCACAAATATGGCATGTTGTACGAGGCATATCACATAACATTCATAGTCAGTAAACCAAATAAGACCCGAGTTAGCGTGAACATGGCATATTTTATTTACAATTTATGGAGCCTGGTTGGATGGCTAAAAATGAGATTTAAGCGGCATCTGAGGGAAAATTCCATTATATCCATATTTTAGATTCGATTGTTATTTTAACCGGATTATTAGTGAAAATGCCACATGGTATGGGGTGGGGTCTATTTTCAAAAGGTTCTGGACCTTTGTCATTGCACTATACATCCTAGTTTTGAAAATTTAAACTAGGTCTGAAAATAAATGAAAATGAAACTGCTGTCCAGAAGGCCATGCCATCGGAGGCATGACTTAGGCCGCCGGCAGCATTGATGATGCCGCTGGCAGTCTCAACTACACAGGCAGGCTACATGGCTTTTTGGATACCATAAAGAAATGGTCCTGCAAGAAAATGGGGCCACTAGGGCAAAGTGAGGCCGCTGGCGGTATCAATGATGCTACTGACGGCATGGTTGATATCGCCGGTGGCTTCAAATGCCTCTAGTGGCTTCAGTTTCTTGCAGTAGCTGTTTTTGGCTGGAAAGTGACCAAAAAACCCAAAACTAAGCACAAACATCAACTAAAACACAATAAATAAATAAAATGGAAGCTAAAGAGCTATGAGACTTAGAATTTTTACCTCGGGGCCGTGAATCCACCTCTTCATGATCCATATGAAACCCCCAAGGAGCTCAAATGATGATTTTGGGAATAAGGGGTGATTTAGTCTCTAAATCTAATTTTAGTGATTTCTAAACTTAAAATGTACCTAGATATCAGAGAGTTTAGTAGAGAAAAACCAAAAAAGATGAATTGAATCCTCTTTTCTTACCTTTTCTAAACTTTAGCTAAAATGCTCAAAATTCACTTGAAATTTTGAGGTAGGGGAGAGTGAAACCCTTGAAATGGCTCGGAAATGTTTTTTATATAGGCTAAAATCTGTTGGACATTGCCTTGGATCAATTATTTGACAGATATAGACCAAAAAGGCACACAACTATTCTACAGCTGAAAGCCATGCTGCCGCTGACATGGATGATGCCCCCGGCGGTATTCTGGTAGGTTTCAAAAGCTAGCATGATTCATGCTCGAAATTCGAGAAAAGGAGAGAAAATCTGGCAAAAGGTGATTTTGACGGAAAAACTCAATTATTAGGCTTTATTTTTTTATTTTTACTGGGTATTTTGGACTAAATTATTTTTTGGGTGTAAGTCATCAGTCTGAGCTACCACCAGAAGCGTTACCGGACATGCCGAACTGAATTGCTTCGAAAATAAAATTCGTAGAGAACTTTATATCAGTAATAAAAATTCCAAAAAATAGTTTTTATAATGAGGAATAAAATTGGGCATACATCATCATCATCCCGTTCTCTCAGGCTACCCCTCGGGGGATCCTGCTGCTGCATGTCAGTATGATCGTACAAAAGAGCAAGGGTTAGAAATTATACCTGATGGATGACCGGTTTGCCCCTTGGTCAGGCTTGGCCTTTGAGATTGGTTTGCCCTTTGATCGGGCTCAAGCTTTGAGGTTTAGTTGCCCCTTAATCGGGCTTGGGCTTTGTAGATTGATTTGCCCCTTGGTTGGGCTTGAGCTTTGAGCTTTGCCAAGCGGACTTAGGCTTTGAGATTGATTTGCCCCTTGGTCGGGCTTGAGCTTTGAGATTTGCCAACCGAACTTGGACTTTGAAATATTGAGATAGGGTGTGACGTTCCTTCTACAAGTGACAAGTAGACAAGATTTGATTAGTTTTTAGATAAAAAATTTTACTGCTTGATCAATTTTATGAAACAAAACATATTTTTCCCATTTGATCAATCATAAAAATGTGATAATTAAAAGCATAAAGGTTTCAGAAGTCTTGGGATGTTAGGGCTAGAGCCGGGATTCCATCAGATTTGCTAAAAAATGTAGGGGGAAGTTTCGATGTCGCCGACGGCTTGAATTGATATCGTTGGCGATCTGGGTTGATACTGTTATGATATGGGTGCTACATGGCATCTTTGATCGGTCAAAGAAATTCAAAATTCAAATTGGTGAAAGTGATGCCGTTAGAGGCTTGGGCGATGTTGCCGGTGATTTGAACTGATGTCACCGGCAGCATGAACGGGCTGTTTTAAATAAAATCAAACTCCATAAATTCTATACAGGTGTTTAATACGGGATTAAACTCTCCTTTTCCTATTTTAGCGTACAGAAGCTAAAAACTCTTCTTTTCTATCTACTCTCCTTCAAACAAACTCAAATCTTTTTGCTTTCTTCCAATTCCAATCATGAAGAAGATTTTTGGGCGCAAATCTAGCAGTTCTAAGTCTAGCAAATTGCCCGATTCTTCCATTGAAGGGCTGAAACTCTACCTGGTTTATATGGTTTACAACTTCAAGAAGTCCAATGTTGTTTTTGGGTACGGGATAGCGGCTCTAATCAAAGATCTCATCCCAGTCAAGAAGAATAACATCTCTAACATCCACCTAAACCTACAAAACTCGAATCTTCTTATTTATGTCAAGTTTTGATTTCAGGCTTAGGCTCAAAACTTTGCTATGATACGGGTTATAAATATGAAATTGATTGTGTAGAAACTAATATTGCATGCTATAGGTTTGATTTTTACTATTTTTAAGCTTTGGGTTCGATTAATTGCAATTTTTGGTGATTTGGTACGATTTTGTGCGATTTTGGGCAAAACTGGGTTCTGCCCGTAGAAATGATGTCGCCAGTGACATCACTATTATCACTAGCTGCTTCGAGGCTTTAAAATGATGCTATGCCCCTGCCAATTTTAGTGATGTCATCGGCGACATCATCCATGCCGCTGGCGGCATGGCTGATGTCGCCAATGGCATCACTACCCCCAAGGGAACCATCGGAGAGTGGTGGAAACACATTGATGAGAAATACCCAAAGCTTATGGCTGTGATTAAAGATACAGGATTTGAGGATTTGACCTGAACCATGCCTTTACTGATGCCCAAGCTGTCTCACTTAGCCCTGACTACTTTGGTTGAGAAGTGGTCCGAGACTAATCACACCTTCCATTTCTAGATTGGGAAGGTTCCTATCACCCCATCCGATATGGTAGTGATGAGAGGGCTGCCATGGATAAAGAATGTGATCCACTTTAATGTGTACATGGAGCAGAACCACCTCAAGGGGGCGGTGGTGAAGAGAGTGACTGTCCGGCAGGAGGTGGACAACTACCGATTTGTCATGGAGTACCCCCTAGCCTTACCCTGGTACCTGGGGGAGAGAGTTCGAGGCTGGAGAGAGCTTATGCCTGCTTCTAGGCCTGTAGCTGTGGACCCTCCTACAGGCCCCTGGTAGCCCTATTTGACTATCAATGGGGAGGCCGATAAGGCTGATTATTTGGAGGGGAACAGTTGAGTGGTGCAGAGTGCCCCTGGCCCTTATAATGGCCACATATCTCACTTGCTCCTTATATGCCCCCGCATTCATGACAATGACACTATTTCCTACCACAGGAAGAAGAAGGGGAAAGAGCTGAAAAGGCAGAGGCATAGAATTGTTGCGTAGGATGTTAGTGAGGAAGGGAGGGGCAGCGGTGAGGGCCATCCCGAGAAGTAGGGTGAGGCTGGCTAGGATGTTCTGATGGCTCATGAGGGACACCATTCCGCTGATGTGAGATTGTATCCTTTCTTTTTATGATTATATTTATGCCGTATGCTTGGGTTAAAATAGATGCTTATGCCTTATTTTTTGTGTTTTCTGGTACCATTCAGGAAGAGAGGCTGGGCTGAGGATAGTAGGGTACAATACCATGGCATGTCCGAGGGTGTTGACTTTGTTGAGGGGTGCCTCTCAACTGCCTTGGAGACCCAATTCTTACTGATGAACTCAAGAGACAATTTTCAGACTCGGGAGATACCTTCCAGCAGCCACTCATTAAACTTCATGCCAGAAAACACCACCCATGTAAGCCCCGTGAAAACAAATCCATATGATAGGCCCTTATGAATTCCTTTTGGTTGCTTTTTGGATTTTTCAGGTTCCTCATGCCGGGCGGAGCGGTTGGCGGGAAATGCTTTTGCTCTCAGGGACACACTTGTCTCCCAGACTTTGCTTGCTTAAGTATATTCCCTGTTATGACATGGCATGCATGTATAAATGATATGAATGATATGAACTATTATTGTCATGGTTTGTAGGACTTTATGGCCCTCACTTTATCGAATGCTGGTGAGGCCAAGTGGAGGTACGAGGAGGAGATGAGGGTGCTCTAACACCGAGTGAGCGAGCTGGAGACCCAGTTGGATGCTACTTTACATGAGAGGAGGAGTAAACATAACATGGATTGTGTTGCCCCGGATGAGGTGAGCCAAATGGGGGAAGATGGTGGTAGCTAGGCGCCGCTATGGAGATGCCCCTGTAAGTTCTTAGGCCATCCCGGGGATCGAAGAAGATTTCATCGGCACTTATCTTCTCAGCGATGAGGATGTTTTATCTCACCCGCCGGGCGGTGGCAACCAGTCCTAGACTGATTTCTTTTTTCTTTTTTCTCATTTTTATTGGTCTTGGTTTTTTATGCCTTTGATACATTAGGGTTGGATGATTGATTTTGGATTTCGAATGATTTTGATTTTATTTAGGCTTAGCGTTTGGATATTTTGATGGTTTGTGCCTTCGGGGTTTTGGATTTGAATAAGATTTAAACTTTATGCTTAGATGTGGTCTGGAAACAGATTGTAGATTTTTTTACAGGTCATTTATAGGTGGCCTAAACTAGTTAAAACAGGCCTGAAATTTGTAGAAAATATGTCCAAGCCTCTGGCAGCATCACCGATATCGCCCCCTGCATGAAATTCTGACTTACTAAATAATATAGACAAAACTGCCCGCAAAACCATATTGCCGGCGACCTAGGCCATACTGCTAGCAAGCTGACTCATACCGGCAGCGGTATCACTTTATTAGAAATCCAAATTCAGCCATTTTCTCCAATTTAACTATAGCAAACCACCACCAGCAGCTACAGGGCTTTCTACAAAGCCTGGGAAATGCAGACTAGAAGAAGCTAGAAAAATTTAGGCTATGGGCTTTTGATATGTCGTGGTGTGGCCCGTTAGTCCTGAATTCCTTCACATGGCACTGGCTTTTTAGGATCAGATGGACCATGTATTCCGATTTTCTTCATTTAGGCTGCGCCCCTTGCTTGAAGAGTTTCATGCCATATTAGAGGTTCCATGCCCCAAGTGAGTGCCCCTGGCACTCCCGAAGTTTCATTTTGGCACGGACGGCATGCCCCAAGGGTTATGGAATTTGGATTTTGTAGACCCGTTTCTGTCCCGACTGCCTGATAAACCTAGATTTCAGCTCAGTGCAGTTTTGGAGTGGTATCGTGGGGCGACTAGATCTTATCTTGCTTGGCCGTCCATAGGGGCACTATTACTTATGGCAGAGTTTATGTGCGAAGTGGACCCAGTTGCTCCATTTAGGCTGATTTCACTTATCGGTCCCATTTCGATAGGGGCTTCTCCCATATCTGTGGGACTAGTCGAGATCTTGCTAAACACGGATGCTGCTTCTATCGACCCGACTCTTATCGGTGACCACCTTACACTGCTATAGGCATTCATTTTCCCATTTTACAAATTATTCACCTCTTTCTACCCTTATTTAAAATTGACTTATAGGTATGGATGATGGAGAAACTGAAGCTAAAGGAGGCACCACGGGGGAACTCAAAGAAGTACCTACCCGTTCATCTGAGTGAGAGGGGGCTTACGCGAGCTGACTTTGATTAGTTGACATTCGATAGCTGGATGCCTATTCTGAGGGGGTATACAAATTCACAGATTTAGTGGGTTAGCACATGGTGGAGGATCCAAGATGTGATGGTAGAGTCCTGGGGATCCTGTGTTCAGCTGATAGGTCTAGAGAGGTCCTCATTCTATACCCCTCACTGGTTGTGCCGTTAGTATGGCAAGTGAAAGAGAGTCCCGATCAAGCTACCGTATAACTAAATTAGAGTTTACAAAGCCAGATGGGTGAACAATATCCGAGAGAAGTGGGCCAGGGAGGCCATATTCGAGACTTTGGACTACAACCACGTGGAGACCATTGAGACTGATATACACTACAGAGGATAGATTGCTAAGATTAGACATATTGTGACCCAATCTGAGCGATCATGGTCCCGCTTTGAGGGAGAGTGAGCTGAGCAGGGACACAAACCCTTTTCCACTACCAACCTGCGGAGGATCTCTAGGTATTATGATGATGCAGGGAGTTCGGCTTGAGATGCACTTCCTTTTAGTACTATCTTTTGCATAGGCTAGTTAGGGTGACAGACATATTGAACTTTATTTATTATGTCTTTTATTTGGTTCTAATTTTTGCACAAACTGCCCTTTGCGGTTTTCAATCTATCGAACGTTGTCTTAATTTTTGCGTAGACCGCCCTTTTTGGGTTTTCAATCCAGCTAACTTATTCTGACTTTTGCATAGACCTTGCTCTTTTCAGTCTATCATAATTATTTTTATTTATTGTGCACTTAATTTAGAATAACGTGAACTCTACATTAGGCTTACTTGAGCTATTTTGACCGTATGGACACAAAATTCACATAAACATAAGCATTCAGAATTTAACAAAAGAGATACTTTCATTAGTTGAAGTAAAACAAAGTACATGATGTTTGGTTAACATTTCCATTAATTTAACTCCCTGTGCCAACTAGCCTAGATCAATTTTCTAGAAGGCACTCTCTCTTTGCTTACTTACCCTAATTTTTGCCTACATCTCCCTTTTCGGGTTTTCGATCTAGCGGGTTTGACCCATCCCCTAATTTTTGTATGGCCTATTTGCAGAATACCGACCGTCAGGTGTCACCCTAATTTTTGCCTGATCGGTAAAATATCGAAAGGCGGGTGATTTATTTCATCTATTTTATGTGTGCTGCTTTTTTTATTTATTTCTTTTGATTTAGATGTGATAACGCTTAAGCCTGTCCTGGTTTACGGGGTTCACAAACTCATTCCCGTCCATATCCATAAGCTTAATCGCCTCTTTAATAAGCATCTTTTTTATCAGATACGACCCTTCCTAGTTTGGCCTGAATTTGCCCCATGCATCAGTGGTGGAAGGTTTCAGCTACTTAAGGACAAGATCACCAGTTTTCAAGGGGAACTTATGGTCCCTTACCCGACTATTATAGGCTCAAGCCATGCACTGCTGGTATAGCTGGAGATTATCTAGGGCCCCTAATCTCTGCTTATCCATCATATTCAGCTGTTCAAACCTCACTTGAGTCCATTTAGATTCTTTTAACTTGGCTTCTAAAGCGACTCTCAATGAGGCTACCTGAGTCTCAACTGGCAAAATAGCTTCTATTCTGTAGACCAGGGAGAACAAGGTTTGACCAATCAGGGTACGGATGCTTGTACGATATCCCTAAATAGCGAAAGGTAGCTTATCTGCCCAATCCTTGTAATCGGGTATCATCTTAGAAATAATCTTCTTTACCGATTTATTAGCTACCTCAACAGCACTATTAGCTTGTGGTTTATACGTAGAAGATCTATATTGTTCATTCTCGTATTTCTCAATCAAATCAGCCGTTAACCTATGAAATTGTACCCCATTATCTGAGACTATATGATGAAGAAGTCCATACCAAGCAAAAATGTGCTTTTCTATGAACTTGATCATCTTCTTGGCGGTGACATTGGTGAAGGATTTGGTCTCTACCCATTTTGAGAAATAATCCACTGCTACTACGATGAATCTGTGCATGTTTGTTGATGAAGGACAAATTTCACCAATTATGTCTATCCCCTACGCCGAGAATGGCCAAGAAGTAGATATATGATGGAGCTCGGTGGGTGGTAAATGCTGCATATCCCCATAAACCTGGCATTGGTGGCACCTTTTGACTTGGGCAATGTAATCGGCCGTTAGGGTGAGCCAAAAATATCCTAACCACTGAATTTTCTTTACGAGAGTGAGGCCATTAGTATGAGGGCTACAATTACTGGCATGGACCTAATCAATGACTTTCTGAGCCTCTGGTTTAGTTAAGCAACGAAGTAGCAAACCATCACTAGTGTGCTTGAATAGATCATTATCAATAATCCAGAACTGGATAGCTAGCCGCCTTAGGGTGGTACGGTTTAAGTCAGAGGAATTTAGGGGATATTAGCTAGTTTGGAGGAATAGGATGATTTCAGACTACCAACAGGGTTCGGTGGAGATGGCGAGGACCTACTAAATTGGCTGAGCATGGTAGAGGAGCTTATTTGACAATATAACCAAAGGATGGATAGGCTACTGTTGGGGTCATTCCCATAAGGAGGCCAGGGTAGCTAGAGAGTCGGCCATTTAATTCTCATCTTGGGGGACATGGCGGTATAAGCAAATGGTAAACTTCTTGGATAAGCCTCGGACTGATTCAACGTAAGGATGGAGAGATTCTTCTTTGATTTCCTAATCCCTGACAACCTAACAGATTATAAGAGTCAAACCCCCGATTACAGATACCATGTAGGCATTAACCTGAAGGAGGGATAAGCTTCATATTCAGCTCCATTGTTAGTGATAGGGAATTCTAAGTGTTTGGACAATGGGATGACTTCATTATCCGGTGTGACTATAATAACTCTGAGGCCTGCTCCCCGTCGGTTCACAGCACCATCAAAGTA
The DNA here is from genome assembly GCA_947683365.1 of Euphorbia pulcherrima. NCBI lineage: Eukaryota > Viridiplantae > Streptophyta > Magnoliopsida > Malpighiales > Euphorbiaceae > Euphorbia > Euphorbia pulcherrima. Next base: position 18,463,494 of record CANTUS010000001.1, read on the forward strand.
CATAGTCCACATGCGCTCGAGGATTTTGATGGAGCATCAGGAAACTCCAAGTTCATAATATAATCAGATTCAAAGGGTTTATTAGTCAGGAATTCAACCACTGCCTGCCTCTTAATAACCTTCTTCGTCACATACTCAATGTCGAACTCAGATAGAAGTAGTAACCATCGAGACAGTTTACCGGCTAGAGTGAGGGATTGACAAAGATACTATATGGGGTCAATCTTAACCACGGCTTGGACTCGGTAGGATTGGAAATAATGGTGCAACTGCTTAGTGAGCCAAACCATAGTGGTGCAAGTTTTCTCCACAATCAAATACCGGGTTTCATAATTTAATAACTTTTTACTTAAGTAGTAGATTGCGTACTATCATTTATCATCATGTTCTTAGACAAGCACTACCCCAACCGAAGACTCCTTGATATCCAAGTAAAGGATCAAAGGTTTCCAGGGGACCGCTTAGCACTGATCATTCTATACCACTGGTTATTGCTTTCTCAATAGCTTAAAGATGGGTTCACACACGATAGTGAGGCGGGCAATAAACCAACTGACAAACTATAAGGACCCCAAAATGATCAAACTTCTTTTTCTCTTTTAGGCGAAGGCATATCCCTGATGGCTTTGGCTTTATCGAGATCCATCTCAAATCCTTTCTGACTAACCATATGTCCCTATAACTTGCCTAAAGTAACCCCAAACACACACTTCTTCAAATTTAGGCGGAGATTATACTTCTTAATAAGAGTCATAAATCTGTTGAGAATAGCAGGGCGCTCTTCTCGGGTAGTAGACTTCACAATCATATCGTCCATATACACCTCCACTTCTTTATGGCGGGCTGATAAGTTGCCTCAGCCATTTTCTACCTAAATGGCATTACTTTGCAACAATAAACCCCTATTTGGAAATGAATGTCATTTTGACCTTGTCGATGATATCCATCAAAATCTGATTATAACCTGAGAATTCGTTCATAAATGAGTACATAACGGCCTTAGCGGCGCTGTCAATTAGAACATCGATGTGAGGAAGCAGGAAATCATCCTTGGGCAAAGCTTTATTAAGATCTCAGAAGTCAAGCAAAATTCAGACCCTACTATCTTTCTTCGAAATAGGGACTATATTGGACAACCAATCAGGTATTCAATGACTTCGACGAATTGAGCTTCAATCAACCTCAAAACCTCTGCCTTAACCTGATCTACCCATTCTAGTCTAAGCCGATGGAGCTTCTGCTTGATAAGTCTGAACTTAGGATCGGTTGGAATTCTATGCTCGGCAATTTGATGATCTATCCCAAGTATATCTTTGTATAACTAGGCAAAAGCGTTAACATGATCTTTAAGCACTTTTACTATCTCACTTTTTTCCTCGGGAGTTAAATCATTGGAAATGGTTACCATTTTAGGATTATCATCAGTACTGAGGTTTATTTCACTTAATGATGTATCACTAATGCTAAAAATGTTATGCGTATTGTTATGTGAATGCGTGGATCTATCAGGAAAGACATCAAACAAGTAAGAAAAATGAGAGTCATTCATTGCATTAAAAGCCTTGCAAGCAACATTTTTCTCATCAAAAACATCAGAAATATTGAAAATTACATCATCCATATTCTCCTCCACAGGCGATGGGGCTTCAAAAGTGGTAGCAACAACAAGAGGAGCATCCTCTATAGTCTTTATCAGAATGATGTCTAGGTCATGTTCTAGAGCCGCTTTTTAGTCTGCGGTGAGGGATGGTTCCCTGGACAGATTGGCTTTCTTGACTAAGGCCCTGGTAAGATTCCTTACAATCTCTGTCATGGCATTCTCTTCCCCAGTTCTCTCACTTCTCCAACCTTTCTTCATTAGTAGTGTCAAAGCTTTGGTTATGGTAGCTATAACATCTTTAATCCCTAGATCAACAGACTCTTTATTACTTCCCCTAGTCTCATTCTTGGGATACATCTTACCTTCCCCTTAGCCTTATTAGAAACAACATTGATAGGTGCAATAGGCTCAGCAGGTTTGCGTTCAGTGGAGATAACTATATAGCCAGCTTCAAAGTCATAGACATTCTTGAAGATCTCAAAATCGGGCCACATTTTTCCATTATGCTCAACAGGTTCAGGCTCTCCCTTATAAGGCATTTTGCCCTAAATCTCACAAACAGTCACCATGCGACAATAACAGGAAGGAACACGGCGATATGCTTTTCTAGGCTTGTACCCCAACCCAACCTTGCAGACTAGCACCTTTGGCACTAAGGCCTCAATAATTCCCTACTCAAACATTTCGCAGCCTTTGCTAGGCTTATACCCAAATCTCTTCATCAGCTTTTCCATACCGGAGTGGAGATGATTGTGCTAAATGGGAGGTGATTTCTCAGTCTTACTAACCACTGCAATCTAAAGACCTTCATCCAATTTAGCCTCAGCTTCCATAACAACCCAATGGAAGCAGGATCAGCCTCGACAGTTACCAATTTATCCTCATGAATGAGCTTAATTTTTTTGGTTGAGAGTGGAGCGAACTACGCCCAAGGCATGGAGCCAAGGTTGACCGAGCAATAAAGAGTAAGTAATAGGAATATCAAGTATAGTAAACCGCACTATGCTTGTAACACCTTCGACAGTGACTTCCGCCTCAAAGGCCCCGATTATGCTATATTTTGAATCATCATAAGCCCTGATAATAGTACTGGATTTTTCAAGCATTTCCTCTGAAAGTCCTAGGTGAGAAAGGACTTTTAGAGGGCACGGATTTAGGCCTGAGCCATCATCCACCATGACATAGGGGATAACCTTATCGAGGATCTAAATACGGATGAACAAGGCCCTGATGTGATCCCTACCCTCAAGTGGAAGATTAAAATGATCAAATACAATCTGTTGTCCTTTCCTTAGAGGAATACCTTCTCTAACCCTGGCACACATCTCAACAACTGAAGTGGTCGGAGTAACTTCCAAATCGAGCAATCACTTAATCAATCCCCTGCGATGCCTATCTAAATCAATTACTAACTACCATATACTTTAATAGGCTTGAGTGTTTTTAAGCTGAGTAACAAGAGGATCAACCTCAAGACTGGTCGGAATAGGTAGAGGTGCAAAAGGAGGCCTCACAGTTGTGCCTATTCTCTTAGGAATTGGGTCCTTATCTAGATGGAGACGATGATCATTGGGTTGGTATACACGACCAATCTGAGTAATGTTGAGAACATTATCGATCAAGACGCTTTGAGTGGCTCGTGTTTTGAACGGATATGGCGGTTGGTCAGTGTCTGAATCCGAGTCTTGTAACTCATACTCATCCACATTGAAAGGCTCATTCTAATCAAACTTGAATAATTCATTCGACTTCTCACTGGTAGGTGAATCAACCCTAAACTGCTCGATGCTTATGGCCTTAGCTTCTTTGACTATTCCCTCATCTTCATCAGAATAGTCATCCTTTGAAACGAAGGAATCTACGCTGAATAACGACTTTTTCTCAACTTTCATTCTCTTAGCCATAAAAGGATGAGTCCTATGGTTTTCCTTTTTAGGTGGATTTAGGTCAACGTCTATACCTTGGACTGAATTTACTCTTGGATTGGCTTGATTGATCAGATCAAAAATAGAGTTAGACGGGAGACCAGAATCGATAACCAAAATGGAGTTACTACTTCACAGCCCTTAAGTAAGGAGACTAAAGAATGCGGCTTCAAGCAAGCCAGAGTGGATCATTCCTACCTTACTCCCAAAATTTGGTAGAGGGTTATTAATGGTGCTCGGGGCTTTATCAGGTTCAGCAATCTTTCCTTCACTAACCAGACGTTGAATAGTTGAGAGTAGGGCCTTGCAATTATTAGTTTGGTGACCCACATGGATGTTGTAATTATAGAAATTATTCTTATCCTTAGGTTTAGGCGATTTGTACTCTTGAAGGCACTGGATAAAACTCGCTTCCCTCAAACGCTTGAAAATGACCCAAAGAGGCAACTTGTACGGATTAGCTAAAATAAAAGGAGGACAAGAAGGTTGGACTATGGCAATTTTATATGGAGCTAGAGTGATTGTTAGGGGTGCAGCAGGGGTTTGAGAAACTGCCTAAACTACAGCCGGGGCTTTAGGCTTAGCAGGTTCCAGAGCTGAGGCCTGAGCATCATTATTCTTTCTAAACCAGGGTTTCCTCACCTTTTCTACCTTTTCACGCTCTGCCTCGCGCTCAATTTTCTTGGCTTTTTCAAATATAGCCTAGTAAGAAAAGAATGAATTAGTAGCCATTTCTTTATGGAATAGGGGAAGAGATCCCAGTAAGAGTTTCACAATCATCTCCTTGAGACTTAGCTTAGATATCATTAGAACCTGGGATGACATCCACCAGTTAAAATATAGTTTGAATGTTTTATTGGGCAATTGGCGAACTCCTTTGAGGTGTTGAAGGGTTGTTTCCATCATATTATTGAAACCATAATGCACTTTCAAAGCCTCAGAAAGAAGTTTCCAATCAGTGACAATGTGCTGGGGCAAAGTATGATACCATTCAAGAGCAAAAGGAAACATTTCAGCAATAACTTTATCACTTAATTTCTTTACATGTATAACTCTTTCATACATAATAAAACGGGAAGCAGGTGCACCAGAACCATCATAATGTGGCATATTCAGCATGTACAATTATCAAGCACCTAATCTTCATTCCTCTAGGGTTTTTTGGCAGCTATAAGATGGTTGATGTAGGCTTAAACTTTTGAAGCCATGCCTGGAGGCTACATAACTGGTCATTGATCGGCTAAGAGAGAGTTGTGGCCTCGGGTGTCATGCTCGAAGAATGCACGACCTGGTCATTGATCTGAGAGGCCATCATCTGGCGAATGAAAGTAGTTACTTCAAGTGTTACACTTGGAGACTGCGTGACCTGGTCGTTGACTGGCGGAGATGGTGGAGGACGAAGGACCACATGGCTGCTGAAAGGATTCTAGGGTAGGTTGTACCCTTAGGAGTTACAATGAACTGAGGAGGAGTAAAAGATGGCAGAGGTTGGACTAGCCTACTAGAAGCAGCTAAAAACTAATGAGTGAATACTGGAGGAATCGAGCTTTGAGCAAAGGGTCTTAGGTAGAAAGGAATAATTGACAGAGTAGTCAAGGTCGTAGAAAAGTAGAGGTTTGCTCGAACTGAAATTGGCTTGCCATGGGCTGAGTTGAGGGATTTGGTTGAAAAACTAGTACATTGGGTCTTGTCCCTACCGGACCAGCCAACATCTGTGCTGAACTATTTTGGGCTTGCATATCGGACTTAGAGACTCGGTCGGGATTCCTATCCTTGAGGGCTTACTTAATAACTGCTTGGACAGTGGTTTGGATAAAGGCTTAGAATGCATCCGAGTTCAGGAACTAAGCCATAGCATTGGCAAAATCAAAACCAGGAGGGGGCTGAGACACTGCTCCTGAGGTAGGAGTAGGGCCGACTTACTCCTAAAGAGGATGAGGGTTTCCATCATTGCTTGGAATAGATATAGCTGACTAAAAGAAATCCTGACCCAACTGAACCTGATCTGAATCTAGCTCCCCACCAGAATTGATATTTCGAACCCCCTCAACTTTTGTGGTGACAATTAAGGTGAGAGAACGATGAATCAAATAGTGTTCTAGCCTTTTCCAAACTAGGGTATGACGATAATTTCACCTCCTCCTAGCTGAATTGGTAGGTAGCGAATCAGATTATGCATAGATTATGTGATGCCATAGATGGGATGAATGATCTTTTGTCTAATAACCTATCTATGGTATGTATGGCTACATGCAGATGTGGTTAGAGATGATGCGGCGGCTTATCCCTCCAACGTCCGTGTGACGTTTATACCTATCACTATGTATAGTGATATATCATGACTGAACAGGGGTATAAAAGAAGTCCTACGAATGTTGCTAAACCTCTTCCATGAATGAAGATCAATAAGGGTAAGTTGATTTTAGCTCTTGAAGCCGATGCATGGGGGATCCATGAGCATGTAGCATATAGCACACAAAGTGCCCCTCTTCTAACCTTATGACTCCCGCGTAACACCTTTTTGGAAGGATTTAGGTTAGCCTCTTCATCGGAGATGGCGAAAGAAGTTCGTCCCAATTTATTTTCATTGTTCTGGTAGTCCTAAAGGATTGAATTGCTAAGGCTTTTCTAGTGCGTCTTTGGTATGGTTGTTGATGTAGAAGGTTCTCGTTTACCTTGATTCCACGTTACTCAACCACTACCCAAATAGGTGCAATCGGAGAAGTTTATGTGTTAGCTAAAACTAGTGATCCACCCATTAGGATGCTCCTTGTGGGTGCCATTCTGACAGATAATATAGAGGATGCTCCTCCTGTTGATATTGATACTGAAGCCCCTCCGCCTAAGGAGGAGGATATGGATGATGTAATTCTTAATAATTCTGATGTGTTTGATGCAAATAATGCTGCTTACGAGGATTTTAATGCAGTGAATAACTCTCATTCTGCTTACTTGTTTGATGTCTTTCCTGATGGATCCATGCATTCACATAACAATACGCATAATGTTTTTGGCATTAGTGATACATTATTAAGTGAAATAAACCTAAGTACAGATGACAATCCTAAAATGGTGTCCATTTCCAAAGATTTGACTACTGAGGAAAAAAGTGAGATCATAAAAGTGCTTAAAGATCACGTTAACGCTTTTGCCTGGTTATACGAAGACATGCATCGGGTTGATCGATAAATTACCGAACACAGAATCCCAACTGACCCTACATTTCGGGCTATCAAGCAGAAACTCCACCGGTTAAGACCAGAATGGGCAGATTGGACTAAGACAGAGGTTTTAAGGTTGATTGAAGCTCGATTCATTGAAGTGGTGGAATACTCAACTTGGTTGTCTAACATCGTCCCAGTTTCGAAGAAGGATGGTAGGGTCCGGGTCTGTGTGGATTTTCAAGATCTTAATAAAGCCTCACCAAAGGATGGCTTGTCACTCCCACACATCGATGTCTTAATTGATAGCGCCGCTAGGGAAGCTATGTATTCATTCATGGATGGGTTTTCGAGGTATAATCAGATTCTTGTTAATACTGTCGATAAAGTCAAAATAGCATTCATCACTAAATGGGGGGTGTATTACTACAAGGTAATGTCGTTCGGGTTAAAAAATGCCGGGGCCCCTCATCAGCATGTCGTAACCTCCCTCTTACACGACATGATCCACAAAGAAGTGGAAGTGTATATGGATGATATGATTGTAAAGTCCGCTACTTGAGAAGAGCACCCTGCTATTCTTGACAGTTCATGACTTGTATTGAAAAGTATAACCTCCGCCTAAATCCAAATAAGTGTGTGTTTCGGGTTACCTCCGGTAAACTATTAGGCACATGGTTAGCCAGAAAGGAATTGAAATGGATCTAGACAAAGCTAAAGCTATCGAGGACATGCCTCCACCCAAGATAAAGAAAGAAGTCCGATCGTTTTTAGGGTCCTTGCAGTATGTTAGTCGGTTCATTGCTCGCCTCACTACTATTTACGAACCCATCTTTAAGCTGTTAAGAAAATAATAACCCATAGTATAGAATGATCACTGTCAAGTGGCGTTTGACAGAATCAAGGCGTATCTTGTTGATCCACCCATTTTGACACCCCCCATCCCAGGGAAACCACTCATCCTTTATCTAGCTATCAAGGAAACTTCTATTAGGGCCATGCTTGTCCAGGAAGATGCTGATAGGCATGAACATGCCATCTACTACTTGATCAAGAAGTTATTAGATTATGAAAGCCGATATTTGATTGTGGAAAAGACCTGCACTGCCACGGTTTGGCTCACCAAGAAGTTGTGACATTATTTCCAATCTTATCACGTCCAAGTCATGGCCAAGATTAATCCAATAAAGTTTCTTTGTCAATCCCCCAATCTAGCCGGCAAATTGTCCAGATGGTTACTCCTCCTGTCTGAGTTCGACATCGAGTATGCGACCTAAAAGGTCATTAAGGGGCAGGCCGTTGCCGAATTCCTAGCTAATCAACCCCTCAGCTCTGACTATAAGGAAAATTTAGAGTTTCCTGATGAGCAGCTTGCCTCTACTACAATCCTTGACAACATCTACATAATGTACTTTGACAGTGCTGTGAATCACTAGGGAGCAGGCCTAGGTCTTTGACTGATCGGGCAAAACTTAGGGTGACACCCGACAATTGGTATCCTACAAACTAGCAAATTAGGGGATGAGTCAAACTCGCTAGATCAAAAACCCGAAAAGGGCGATCTAGGAAAAAGTTAGGATATGTGAGCAAAGAGTGAGTGCCTTCTAAAAAACCAATCTAGGCTAGTTTGCACCGGGAGTTAAATCAATGGAAATGTCAATCAAACATCGTGTACTTTATTTTATCTCAATTAATGAAAGTATCTCTTCTGTTGAAATCTAAATGCTTATAATTATGTAAATCCTGTATTCATAAGATTGAGACGACTCCAACAAGCTTGGGATAGAGTTCATTTTATTCCATATTGAATGCGCATAAAAAAAATTCCAGACAAATTCTGATAGGTCGATCACCCTGACTAGCCTATACGACAGATAGGACTGATAAAAGGGCGTCTCAAACTGAACTTCCCGCATCATTATCATAGTACCTAGAGATCCGTCTTGATGTGGTAGTAGAAAGGGGCTCATCCCTCTGCTCCGCACGCTACCCCTCAAAGCAGGCCCACAATCGCTTCCAATGGGTCAACAAGCCTCTTATCTCATCAAGCCATCCTCTGTAATGTGTGTCGGTCTCGATGGTCTCCACATGATCATAATCCAGAATCTCAAATACAGCTTCCCTGGACCACTTCTCCCGGATATGGTTGACCCACCTAGCTTTGTAGATTCCGATCTGGTTATGGGGCAGCTTGATTGGGATTCTTTATCTCTTGCCATACTAACGGCACAGCCGGTAAGGGGTGTAAAATGAAGATTTCTCTAGACCTATCAACTGAACACAGGCTCCTTAGGATTCTACAACCACATCCTGAATCCTCCACAATGGACTAACCCAGTGAAACTGCACGTCAGTATACCCCCTCAAAATAGGCACCCAATCATCATATGCCAGCTCATCAAAATCAGCTCGCATAAGCCCTCTCTCCCTCAGATGAACGAGAAGGTACTTCTTCATATTCCCTCGTGATGCTTCCCTCAACCTCAGTTTCTCCATCAGCCATACCTATAATTCAAATTCAGGTAACGATTAGGGAAAGAAATGCGCGGAATCAAAAAGAACAAAAGGTACCTGTAGTAATATGAGCTAGTCTCCGATAAGTGACGGGTCAACGAAAGCGGCATCCATGTTCAGCAAAACATTGGCCAACCCCATAGCCATAGGAGAAGCCCCTGTCGACATGGGGCTAATGAGTGAAATCAGCCTGAGCAGAGCAATCGGGCTCACTCCACACATAAACTCTACCATGAGTAGTAATGCCACCATGGATGGCCAAGCAAGATGGGATAGGGGTGCCCCACGGCACCACTCTAAAATTGCTTTAAGCTAAAACCCAGGTTTGTCAGACAATTGGGACAGAAATGGGTCCATAGAGTCCAAATTCTATAAACCTCGAGGAATTCCATCCGTGCCAAAATGAAATTCTGGCATCGCTAGGATCACGCGTTTAGGACATGGTACCCCTAAAATAGTGTGGCAAGGGATATAACTCGAAAGATGAAAATCGAAAGATGTGGTCCATTGGATCCCAAAATGATAGCACCGCTCGAAGGAACTCATGGCTTACGGGGCTACGCTGCGATATAATAAAACCCCTAAAGCCTAAATTTTTCAAGCTTCTTCTAGTCTGCATTTCCCAGACTTTGCAAAAAACCCTATAGTTATTGATTATGGGTTGCCATGACAGGAATTGGTGGAATGGCTGAAATTAGACTTCTGGAGAAGTGATGCCGCCGGAGATGTGAGTGATGCCGCCGGCGATATGAATCAAATTGGGTGGTATCAATTGATGCCGCTAGCAATATGAGCTTTAAGACAACCCTGTATATATTATTTTAGTTGATTGAGTGTTGGCGATATGGGTAATACCGTCAGCGGCATGGAGTTAATTTTTCGACGACATCAGAAGCATTTTTCTCATTACAGACCTGTAAACAATCCCGTAACCCATTTCTAATACATGTTCAAATGCAATCACTTTTATTCGAGTAAAAAAAGCTCGAAGGCATAAACCATTCAAAAATCCCGAATATCTAGCCTACCAAAGCAAAACTAAACAACAAATCTAAATTATTTCAACCCTAATGTATCAGGGGTACAAATTGAAATCTGAATAACAAAATAAAAATTTAAAGTTAGGCATGCCCGCCATTACCGATCGGGCGTGATGAAACGTCCTCAGGGCTTACTAACTAATCACCAACCTCATCCTCATCTTCCTCCCTACCTTCTATCATAGGCACAATGCTGGACTCCTCGACCGCAACAGAAGGGCATCTGCTGGCAGACATCTTCACTCCCCTACAACTGGTGCTACCGGGGTGCAAGCGATCCAGATTTTACTTGCTCCTCTGTTCCTGAACGGTAACTGCCAGCTGACCCTCAAGGTCACTCACACGACGCAGGAGTCCAGCAATCTTCTCTCCGTATCTCCACTGGGCTGCATCGGCATCTGATAAAGAAATGGCTAAGAAATCCTGTAAGCCAAGGAAAAACATTAATAATGCACATCATTCATAGCATCCATACATGCATCTTATATTATTTTAGCATAGGCATAAACAAGGAATGTACCTGAACAAGGAGCGATTGCCCAATAAGCGTGTCCCAGAGAGCAAAATTGTTCTCTGCAAGCTGCTCCATATGGCTCTGCACCACCTGAAAAATCTAAAGGGCGAATCATTAAGCACCCGCATCTAAGGATAAACAAGAAAGCAATTATTAGGCCTTACGTAAGTGGTGTTTTCTGGCATAAAGATTGGAGTATGCCGGCTCGAGCCTATGTTCCTAGGGAGGAATTTGCCCCAAGAATTCATTAGCAGGAATTGGGTTTCCATCGGGTTGACCAGACACCCCTCCATGAAATTTATACCCTCTAGTACACCATAGTACCGCATCCCACTCTAGTAATCCCGGCCTCTCTTCCTCGTGGGTTCTTGAAAAACATGAAAGACCTACATCAGCAATGTTCCTAAACAATTATAAATCATGCACATAAATGCAATCATACCTCAAAAGAGAGCTACTCCCCTTAGGACATTAGCGCACTCCCGCCGACTACATCTACGCTTGCATCATCCTCCCCCTCAGGCTCGATCCCAACATCAACTTCAAGCTCCTCTTCTTCCTCCTTGACATCCACAATACCTTTGAGGTGCCTTTTCTCCTCCTCCAACCTTTGCTCATTATAATACTTAATCATATCATTCCTATAGATGCGGGGACACAAGGGGAGTAGGCATTACTGGTGCCGCTCGTAGAGGCCAGGGACGCTAGGGATCACTCGGTCGTTCCCGATAATATAGTCCGCTTGGTCGGCCTTGGATGTAATCACTAGATAGGGCCACCATAAACCCCTAGGAGAATCAGCGGGCACTGGTCTATCGGCGATCGGGACAAACCTCCAGCCCCGAACACGCTCACCCAAGTACTACTGTTGAGACAAGGGGCACTCTACGACAAACTGACTGTCGTCCACCTCCCTCCTAACCCTTGCAACTTTTGGCAGGTTCTCTACCCCATCAAATGGGTCCAAGATAAGCTGCACCAATAATCAACCAAAACAACAGATATAAGTTCATAATCGCTTTTTATTTTGTTTTAAGTAGGGACTAAATCAAAGATCGCATACCGAGCTCAACCGCACATTCCTTAGGACCTCCCTGTACTTGGTAGGATACTTGGCCTTCCCGCCAATACCCCCGTACCAGCGAGCAAGAAAATGGGAGCCCGGTGGTACGGTCTTCTTGAACTCGACCGGCGGGAGAATCTGGTGCTCAAAAGCCCAAGCCTGCACAAGTAACAATTAATCAGTTCAAAAAGCATCCATAATAAATGAGACATGCACAATCAAGTAAAATGCTTCTAAAAAAATACACTTGGAGTAGTAGATGGCAGAGTCAGAGAGCTTTCACCTTCTTATGGGCTCCCACATCTAGCCCGTGGTATAGCTGGGCGAAGATGGCCCTCGGCCAATTCTTCCTCCTAATGCCCGCCACGTCCTACATGGCGGATATCAGCCCGTAATTAATCTTACTCCTTGAGATAGGGAAAAATAGCACGGTGAGCAAGGAAATCATAAAAGAGAAGATGCAAGCCTCTCTCTCATCCTCAGGCACCACATCTACCCAGGTCCAGTGTTGGTGCAACTCACCATAAGATAGCCACCCTGAGATGGGCTTCAAATCGAATAGCTCCTTCACCCACCTCACCACGAGCCTCTTGATATGGTATTTATCCATATAAGCATCGAAGTGAATGACCTCATCCATCCAGGGAAGCCCGGTCATAGCTACGACATTGAAGGGCATAATTATCGCTTCCCCAAACGAGAAGTGAAAAGTGTGGGTGGTTTTAAACCACCTCTCGGTAAGGGTTGTCACGGCTGAATGGGAGAGCTTGGGCATTAGCATTGGCATGATTCGGGCTAAGTTCCCAAATCTCGTCTCATTAATGGAGAGCGCAAGCTTAGGTTCCTTCTCTAAAATATGGTGCCACCACTCACCGATGGTGCCCACCCCTCTGGTATAAGTCAGTTCATGATGCTGTAAAAATCAAGAGCAAAATAGATAAGTCCTTATTCATTTTATCATCGCCAAAACCTACTGGAAGGCTGCTGATGTCGCTTCTGCTGGAAGCGATGTCACCAGCGAAATCATCCATACCGCCGCCGGCATGGATGATATCGCCGGTGACATCACCTTAAATAGAAATGACATCAGGCCTAGCTAAGCCTTTTTGCAAGGCCTGATGCCGCTGGCCACATCACTCATATCACCGGCGACATCACTAACTGCGGGCAGAACCTATTTTCCCTAAAAATCACACCCAAAACCACAAAAACCACAAAAATCACAATCAATCAAATAATAAGCCTAAAAATAGTAAAAATCGAACCTAAAGCATGCAATATCAGTTTGTAATCAAGCTATTTCATAGTTATGACTCCTATCATGGCATGATTTCAAGCCTCAGGCCGAATCGAAACTCAACCCAAAAAGAAGAAATTCAGGTTTTACGGGATTACCTAGATGTATCTGAGGTGCTTTTCCTTCTCTAGGGTCAGATTAGTGATGGGGGAATTGATCCCGTAGCCATACATCTTGGCTATCTCCTTCAGGCCATAAGTAGCAGGAACTGAGAGAATTTTTAGCCCCTCAATGGAGGAATCAGGTAGATTCTCCCTAGCCTTAGCAGATTTCCCCCTAAAAGCCTTGGCAATTCTCTTCATGATTGAATGATGGAGAAAATCGAAAGATTTGGAGAAGAGAATGAATGGGGGGTATGGTTTATGCAGAATGAGGAAGGAAGAGTGTTTTACTTCCTTTTAAATAGTTGCGCAAAATTTGAGGAGTTCTAATTTATCGAAAACGGCCCATTCATGCCACCGGGACATCAATCCATACCGCCAGCGACATCACCCATGCCGCCGGTGACTTTGCCTCCTTCAATTCAAATTTGAAATTGTTTGACCAGTCAAATCTGCCACATGGTGCTCATGCCACCGGCGACATCACTCCATACCGCCAATGACATCACTCATGCCGCCGGTAACATCGCCTCCTATAATTTGAATTTTAAACTTGTTTGACCAATTAAAGCTACCACATGGCACTCATACCGCCGGCGGCGTAATTCCATATCACTAGTGACATCATTCAGGTCACCGGTGATATCAATTATCTCCATGACTTTTTTCAGCCAGCCTCGATGAAATCCCTGTTCTAGCCCTAACATCCCAAAACTACACTCCACAAAGTATAAGTCCGACCAAGGGACAACCACTCCATAAAGCATAAGTCCAACCAAAGGATAACCACTCTACAAAGCATAAGTCCGACTAAGGGGCAATCACTTCTCAAAGCATACGCCCGATCAAAGGATAATCACTCCATAAAGTATAAGTCCGACCAAGGGTCAATCACTTCTCAAAGTATAAGCCCGATTGAGGGGCGATCTCTCCATAAAGCTCAAGCCCGACCAAGGAGCAATCACTCCGCAAAGGATCAAGTCTGACCAAGAGGCATCCTTTCCATAAAGCGCAAGTCCAACCAAAGGGAAACCACTCTGCAAAGCATAAGTCCGACCAAGGGACAACCAATCCTCAAAGCATAAGCCCGATCAAAGGGCAATCACACCATAAAGGATCAAGTCCGACCAAGGGGCATCCTTTCCATAAAGCACAAGTACGACCAAAAGGCAACCACTCCACAAAGCATAAGTCCGACCAAGGGACAACCAATCCTTAAAGCATAAGCCCAATCAAAGGGCAATCACTCCGCAATGGATCAAGTCTGACCAAGGGGCATCCCTTCTATGAAGCACAAGTCCGACCAAAGGGCAACCACTCCACAAAGCATAAGTCTGACCAAGGGACAACCAATCCTCAAAGCATAAGCTCGACCAAGGGGTAATCACTTCGCAAAGTATAAGCCCGACCAAGGGGTAATCACTTCTCAAAGCAGAAGCCCGACTAAGGGGCAATCTCTCCACAAAGCTCAAGCCCAACCAAGGGGCAATCACTCCGCGAAGCACAAGCCCTTCCCAGGGGCAATCTCTCCACAAAGCTCAAGTCCAACCAAAGGACAACCAATCTGCAAAGCATAAGTCCAACCAAGGGGCAAACAACCTCTCTAAGAAGCATAAGTCCGACTAAAGGACAACCAATCTGCAAAGCATACATTTGACCAAGGGGCAAACAATCTGCATAACATAAGTCCGACCAAGGGGCAAATAAGTCATCCATTAGGTATCATTCTTATCCCTTGCTCTTTCGTGCAATCATATTGACCTATGGCAGTAGTGATCCCCCGAGGGGCAGCCTGTGAGCACGGGATTTTGCAGACCCTCTCGTAAGACGATGATGATGTGTACCCGATTTTAATGCCTCATAATAAAAGTTCTCTTTAGAATTTTATTACCAATATAATATTCCTTGTGAATTTTATACTTGGTAGAATTCAGTTCGGCGTGGCCAATAACGCATCCGGTAGGAGCTTGAACTGATGATTTACACCCAAATTAAAAAAATACCCATTAAAATATCATTAAAAATCAAAAAGATGCCTTTTGACCCACTTTTAACCACTTTTGGCGACTTTTTAGGCTCTTAGGCCAGCTGGATGTCAGCATGCTAGAGGCTGATCCACTAGCGGCATCAGCCATACTGCCCGTGATATCACCATGTTGCCGGCGGCATGACCCAAAGTGGGTCCCTGGACAGATAGCCTTTCGGCCACTTTCGGCAGAATTAGTCAAAAAGGTCTCGAAAATAACCCCATTTCAACTATAAAAGCACACCTTCAGCTACAATTAGAGAAAAAAGAACCATCTAAGGTTAGAAGTTTAATGTTAGAATGAGAAAATAGATTTCAGTGAGATAAGAATTAGATAAGGTAGGAAAAAAAAGGATTCTAATCCATTTTTCCTGGTTTTTCTTCTTTGAACTCTCTGATTGTGAGCTTAACATCAGTAAATCATGTAGTTAAAATCAACTTAATTGGATTTAGAAACCCAAAACACTTAAATTTACTGCTATATTATCGTAACAAGCTCCCCAGAGGTGTTTCTTTTCGGTTCACAAAGAGGTGGATTTAGGACCCCGAGGTAAAAATTCTGAGTCTCATAGCTCTTTAGCATTAATATTACTAATTTGTGTTGATTCTTGTTAATTTTTGCTCATTTTTGGGTTCTCGATCATTTTTTACTGTTCCCTATAGCTGCTACAAGAAATTGAGGTCACCGAAGACATGTGATGTCGCCGGCAGTATCGCCCATATCACCAGAGACATCGCTGATACCGCCGGTGGCCTCACATTCCCTAGAGGCTTCACTTTCTTATGGGACCCTTTCTTTATGGTAATTATAAAGCCATGTAACCTGCCCGATGGCATCATCTATGCCGCCAGTGACATCAACCATGTCGTCGGTGGCATTAGCTGCATCATCGGTAGCATGACTTTTTGGACAGCTATTGCTATTTTGTTAGTTTCTGACCTAGTTTATTTTCCAATACTAGGATATATAGTGCAATGAGGGAGGTCCAAAACCTTCCAAAAATAGACCCCACCCCATAACGTGTGGCATTTTCACTTATAATTCGGTTAAAGCAATGATCGAATATAAAATTTGGTTAAAAATGGAATTTCCCCGCAAACGCCGTTCAAATATCATTTTTGCCATCCAATTGGGCTTTATAATATTATAAATGAAACATGCCATATCCGTACTAACCATCTTCTGCAGGTAGATGTATATCAGACATTCAAGTATTTTATTTATTGCATAGAAAAATGTATAGGACTTGGAAGCCTTGTAATAATTTTATTTTCCGTACTTATTTTTGAATGGCTGTAAATATTTTATTCATCGCTTCAATTGCTTGATAAACGTGAAAATAACAAAATAACTGAAAACATAAATAAATAGGATGGATTGAACCAATTAAGAAAGAATGAAGTGTCTTAACTTGGCCTAATGAAAAATATATAACATCATCCGAACTTGGAATCTCTACTTGAGGTACGGTCCAACCACCCGGTGGGAAAATTGTACTAAAAATTTCCCGATTAAGCTAAATCGGGTGGCGACTCTATTTTAAGTATGGGATTTTGATCTCATATCTTTTGAGCATTAAAATGTGCAAAACCATTTTCTAATCATATCACACGCATCCCCCATCACTTTTAGAGGAGTGCCCACCAGCCTGGCCCCACAGCCGCAGTGCAAAATGTCATCCGCTCATATAGGGCATGAGTGATACTTTCATAATCTTCTTGGGTTAAAATTGGGCACCTAGAAATTATCGAACTATCTACACGCGCAAGGATAAAATGTCATAAAAAGGAATGAAGTTTTAATTTGGTCAATGATTTCAATACATCATCAAAATCCTTTAAACTTATTGAAAATTTTAAGTTCAAGTTTAAAGAGATAAATCCCCAATAGAGTCGCCACTATGAGCGGATGACCTTTTTACCTCAAGGACTGCGTGAGATGCGTAGCACGAGGGGAAATAACGAGCGCTGTAAAGCGAGCTAAGGGATTGATTCTCATTTTAGCGTGATAAAAAGATGGATTGATAAAATTTGATGTTGAAGTTGAATTTAAGTCCAATTTGCATGTTAAGGGATACGAGACTTGAAATCCCATATTTTAAAATAGAGTCGCCACTCGGTTAAGCTCCACCAAGAAATTGGGTACGATATTCCCGTCGGGTGTACCGTACCTTAATATAGAGATTCCAAGTTCGGATGATGTTATCTATTTTACATTAGGCTAAGTTAAAAGATTACATTCTTTCTTAATCGGTTTTAATCCACCCTATTTATTGTGTTTTTGATTTATACATTGTTATCATATTTATCAAGCATCCAAAGCGGTAAATAAATAATTATTACAGTTATCCAAAAAATAAATGCAGAAAATAAAATAATAATTACATGGCTTTCCAAATCCTATACGTTTTTCTATAAGATAAGTAAAATACTAAGGCCTAGCATTCATCTAACCTAAATCTACTTGCACAAAATGGTTAGCATAAATATGGCACGTTGTACGAGGTACATCACATAACATGCATAGTTAGTAAACTAAATAAGACCCGAGTTAGCGTGAACATGAGATATTTTATTTACAATTTATGGAGCCCAGTTGGATGGCTAAAAATGAGATTTAAAGGGCATTTACAGGAAAATTCTGTTATATCCATATTTTAGACTCGATTGTTATTTTAGCTGGATCATTAGTGAAAATGCCACATGGTATAGGGTGGGGTCTATTTTTGAAAGGTTCTGGACCTTCGTCATTGCACTGTACATCCTAGCTTTAGAAATTTAAACTAGGTCAGAAAATAAATGAAAATGAAACTGTTGTCCAGAAGGCCATGCCGGCGGCGGCATGACTGAGGCCACCTGCGGCATGGATGATGCCATTGGCTATCTCAGCTACACAGGCAGGCTACATGACTTTTTGGATACCATAAAAAAGGGTCCTGCAAGAAAATGGGGCCACTGGGGGCAAGTGAGGTCCCTGGCGGTATCAATGATGCCGCTGGAGGAATGGTTGATACCGTCGGTGACTTCAAATGCCTCCAACGGCTTCAGTTTCTTGCAGCAGCTATTTTTGGTAGGAAAGCAACCAAAAAACCAAAACTAAGCACAAACAGCATCTAAAACACAACAAATTAATACAATGGAAGCCAAAGAGCTATGAGACTCAAAATCTTTACCTCGGGGCCGTGAATCCACCTCTTCATGATCCTTATGACACCTCCGGGGAGCCCAAATGATGATTTTAGGAAGTAAGGGGTGATTTAGTCTCTAAATCCTAATTTTAGTGATTTCTAAACTTAAAATGCACCTAGATTTCAGAGAGTTCAGTAAAGAAAAACCAAAAAAAGATGAATTGAATGCTCTTTTCTTACCTTTTCTAAACTTTATCCCACTAAAGCTAGCTAAAATGCTCAAAATTCACTTAAAATTTTGAGTTGAGGGAGAGTGGAACCCTTGAAATGGCTAGAAAATGTTGTTTATGTAGTCTAAAATTCGTTGCACATTACCTTGGATCAATTATCCTACAGATATTGAGCAAAAAGGCACACAACCATTTTGTAGCTGAAAGCCATATCGCCGACGGCATGGATGACGCCACTGGTAGTATTAGCGAGACTGCCGGCTGCCTCACTCTTCTGATAGGTCTGAAAAGCTAGCACGATTCGTGCCCGAAATTGGGGAAAAGGAGAGGAAATCCAATAAAAGGTGATTTTGACGGAAAAACTCAGATATTAAGCTTTATTTTTTTATTTTTAATGGGTATTTTAGACTATATTCTTTTTTGAGTGTAAATCATCGGTCTGAGCTATCACCGAATGCGTTACCGAACTCACCGAACTGAATTTCTCCAAAAATAAAATTCGTAGAGAACTTTATATCGGTAATAAAAATTCTAAAAAAGAATTTTTATCATGAGGAATAAAATCGGGCATATGTCACCATCATCTCGCGAGAGGGACTCTAAAATCCCGTGTTCACAATGATGATGATGCGGGGAGCTCGGCTTGAGATGCGCTTTCTTTAGTTCTATCTTTTGCATAGGCTAGTCAGTGTGACAGACCTATCAAACTTTATTTTATTACATGTCTTTTATTTGGTTGTAATTTTTGCATAGACTGACCCTAGGGGTTTTCAATCTATCAAACCTTGTCTTAATTTTTGCTTGGACTGCCCTTTTTGGGTTTTCAATCCAGCAGACTGTGAGCGGATGATGTTTTATGCGGTGGCTGTAAAGCCGGGCCGGTGGATCAGCCTCTTTAAAATAACGGGCATGTGAGTGATGTGATTGGAAAATTATTTTGCATATTTTAATGCTCAAAAGATACGAGATCGAAATCCTGTACTTAAAATAATGTCGCCACCTGGTTCAGCTCAATTGGGAAATTTTTGGTACAATTTTCCCACCGAGTGGTTGGACCATACCTTAAGTAGAGATTCTGAGTTCGGATGATGTTATCTATTTTTCATTAGGCCAAGTTAAGATACTTCATTCCTTCTTAATTGGTTTAATCCATCCTATTTATTTGTGTTTTCAGTTATTATGTTGTTTTTGCATTTATCAGGCAGTTGAAGCGATGAATAAATTATGACAGTCATCTAAAAATAAGTGCAGAAAATAAAATTTTTACAAGGCTTCCAAGCTCTATACATTTTTCTATGCGATAAATAAAATACCCGAAGGCCTAATATATCTACCTGCAGAAAATGGTTAGCACAGATATAGTGCGTCGTACGAGATATCTCATGAACCACATATGGTTAGCAAACTAAACAAGACCCAAGTTAGCGTGAATATGGCATATTTATTTACAATATTATAAAGCCTGGTTGGATGGCTAAAATGAGATTTGAACGGCGTTTGCGGGAAAATTTCATTTTTAACCAAATTTTAGACTCGATTGTTGTTTTAACCGGATTATTAGTGAAAATGCCACATGTTATGGAGTGGGGTCTGTTTTCAGAAGGTTTTGGACCTCCATCGTTGCACTGTGTATACTAGTTTCAAAAAATAAACTAGGTTGGAAATGAACGAAATAAAAATAACTGTCCAGAAAGTCATGCCACCGATGATATGACTGATGTCGCCGGCAACATGGCTGATCCCGCCAGTGACATCAATGATGTCTCTAGAGGCATCAGTAGGCAGGTAAGCTACATGGCTTTCTGAGTACCATAAGAAAGGGTCCTATAATAAAGTGAGGTCTCTGGGGAATGTGATGCCACCAGCGGTATCAGTGGTGTCTCTAGCAACATAGGTGATACCGTCGGTGACATCCCATGTCTCCGGCGACCTTAATTTCTTGCAGCAACAACAGGCAGCAATCAAAAATGACCGAAAACCCAAAAATGAACACAAATCAACAAGAATCAGCACAAATCAGTAATATTAATGCTAAAGATCTATGAGAATCAGAATTTTTACCTCGGGGTTATGAATCCACATCTTCGTTAACCGAAAAGAAACACATTCGGGGAGCCTGTAACCATGATTTAGTAGTAAAATTTAAGGGTTCTAAGTCTCTAAATCCTATCAAGTTGATTTTAGCAAAAATACCTACTGATTTTAAGCTCACAATCAGAGAATTCAAAGAAGAAAAACCAGGAAAAATGGATTAGAATCCTTTTTTCCTGCCTTATCTAATTCTTATCTCACTAACATCTATTTTCTCCTTCTAAAATTAAATTTCTCTCCATTATTCTTCCTAATTTCAGTCTCCCTCCTCATAAGAGCCTAAGGTGTGTTTTTATAGGCAAATTGGGGTGGTTTTCGAGACCTTTTTGACCAATTCCACCAAAAGTGGCAAAAGAGCTGTCTATGCAGGGACCCATTTTCGACCATGCCACTAGTGATATGGCTGATGCCGCCGGTGACATGGTGATGCCGCTAGTGGCATCAGCCTCCGGCAAGCCGACAGCCAGCGGACCCAGGAGCCTAAAAAGTCACAAAAAGTGGTTAAAAGTGGGTCTACATGCATCTGTTTGAATTTTAATAATATTTTAATGGGTATTTTTAATTTGGGTGTAAATCATCGATTCAAGCTCCTATAGGACGCGTTATCGGCCATGCCGAACTGGATTCTACCAAGTATAAAATTTATAAGGAATATTATATTGGTAATAAAAATTCTAAAGAGAACTTTTATGTTGAGGCATCAAAATTGGGTAAACGTCATCATCGTCTTGCGAGAGGGACAGCAAAATCCCATGCTCATAGGCTGCCCCTCGGGGGATCATTACTGCTGCATGTCAGTATGATCGCACAAAAGAGCAAGGGATAGGAATTATAATTGATGGATGACTTCTTTGCCCCTTGGTTGGACTCGTGTTTTGCGGAGAGATTGCCCCTTGGTCGGACCTATGCTTTGTGGAGTGGTTGTCCCTTGGTCGGATGTATGCTTTATGGAGTGGTTGTCCCTTGGTCGAACTTATGCTTTATAGAGTGGCTGCCCCTTGGTCGGACTTATGCTTTGTGGAGAGATCATCCCTTGGTCGGACTTGTGCTTTGTGGGGAGATTGTCCCTTGGTCGGACTTATGCTTAGTGGATTGGTTGCCCCTTAGTTGGACTTATGTTTTACGGAGTGGTTACCCCTTGGTTGAGCTTATGCTTTGTAGAGAGATTGTCCCTTAGTCGGACTTGAGTTTCGTAGAGAGATTGTCCCTTGGTCGGACTTGTGCTTTGTGGGTTGGTTGCCCCTCGGTTGGACTTATGCTTTGTGAAGAGATTGTCCCTTGGTCGGACTTGTGCTTTTTAGATTAGTTGTCCCTTGGGCGGACTTGTGCTTTATGAAGAGTGGTTGTCCCTTGGTCAGACTTATGCTTTACGGAGGGGTGAACCCAAAGGTGACATGTACAGGGTCATACCGGGACCTTCAGTTGGTGATTTGGGGTGAACCTAAAGGGTGATATGTACAAAGACTGTATTAGGCACCTTCAGGTGGCACTCAGGGGTGAACCCAAAGGGTGATATGTATAGAGAATGTATCAGGGGCCTTCAGTTGGCATTCTAGGGTGAACCCAAAGGGTGATACATGCAAAGACTATATCAGGGGCCTTCAGTTGGCATTCTGGGGTGAACCCAAAGGGTGATACGTGCAGAGACTGTATTAGGGGCCTTCAGTTGGTATTCTGGGATGAACTAAAAAGGGTGATATGTATCGGGGCATACCGTAATCTCTGGGTAGTGTACCGAATGAGCGTATTAGATTTGCCAGTGTGGCTTTGTACAAGTTCTAGGATATCAGGGCTAGAGCCGGGGTTTTGCAGTGGATGGCTGGAAAAAGGCATGGAGATAGCTGATATCGCCGGCGATATGGATGATGTCGCTGGCGGTATAGAATGATGCTGTCGGTGGCATGAGTGCCATGTGGCAGCTTTGACTGGTTAAATAAATTTAAAATTCAAATTGAAGGAGGCGATGTCGCCAGCGGCATGGGTGATGTCACTGGCGGTATGGAGTGATGCCTCCGGCGGCATGAATTGGGTAGTTTTAGATAAATTAAAGCTCAAATTCCGTGCGGCAGTTTAAAAGGAAGTAAAACTCCTTTCTCTTCCTCATTCTGTAAAACCGTACCTCTTGCTCTATTCTTTTCCAAATCTTCCAATTTTCTCTGCTATTCCAACTATGAAGAGAATTGCCAAGGCTTTCAAGGAAAAATCTGCTAAGGCTCAGGAGAATCTGCCTGATTCCTCCGTCAAGGGGCTAAAAATTCTCTCAGTTTCTGTCGCTTATGGCTTAAAGGAGACGGCCAAGATGTATGGGTACGGGATCAATTACCTCATCACGAATCTGACCTCAGAGAAGGAAAAGCACCTCTACTACGTCCAAGTAATCCTGCAAAACTCGAATTTCTTCTTTTTGGGTTGAGTTTCAATTCGGGCTTAGGCTAAAAATCGTGCCATGATAGGAGTTATAAGCGTGAAATAGATTGATTACTAATTGATATTGCATGTTTTAGGTTCAATTTTCACTGTTTTTAGGCTTATGGTTTGATTGATTGTGATTTATTGTGGTTTTGGCATGATGAATGCGATTTTTAGGGAAAAAAGGTTCTGCCCGTAGGTTATGATGTCGCCGGTGATATGAGTGATATTGCCAGTAGCATCAAGCCTTGCAAAAATGCTTGGGGATGTATGATGTCACTTTTAATTAAAGTGATGTTGCTGGTGACATCATCCATGTTGCTAGCGATATAGAGTGATATCACTGGCAACATCGCTTCTAGCAGAAGTGACATCAACAACCTTCTATCAGGTTCCAATGATGAGAAAATAAATAGGGACTTATCTATTTTGCTTCTAATTTTTGCAGCCGCACAGACTAACTTATACCGGAGGTATGGGCACCATCGATGAATGGTGGCACCATATTTTAGAAAAGGACCCTGAGCTTGCACTAGCCATTAACAAGATGGGTTTCGGGGAATTGGCCTAAATCATGCCGATGCTAATGCCCAAGCTCTCCCATTCGGCCGTGACAGCCCTTATAGAGAGGTGGTCTGAAACCACCCATACCTTTCACTACTCATTTAGGGAAGTGACAATTACACCCTCTGACATTGTAGCTATGACTGGGCTTCCCTGGACGGACGAGGTCATTCACTTTGATGCCTATATGGATGAATATCACATTGAGAGGCCCGTGGTGGGGTAGGTGAAGGAGCTATTTAGTTTGAAGCCTGCCTCAGGGCGGCTATCTTATGGTGAACTGCACCAACACTAGATTAGGTAGATGTGGTGCCCGAGGATGAGAGAGATGCTTGCGTCTACTCCTTTATTATTTCTCTGCTCACCGTGTTATTTTTTTATCTCAAGGAGCAAGATCAACTGCGGGTTGATATCCATCGTGGAGGATGTGGCGGGCATCAGGAAGAAGAATTGGCCACATGCCATCCTGGCGCAAATGTACCATGGGCTGGATGTGGAAGCCCGAAAGAAGGTGAAGGCTCTCCGATTCAGCCATTTATTGTTTCAAGTATACCTTTCTTGGAAGCATTTTACCTGATTTTTTCCCATTTGGTATGAATAGTTTATCTACTACAGCCATTTTGGACTGATTGGTTGTTTGCTTGTTTAGGCTTGGGCATTCGAGCATCAGATCCTCCCACGGGTCAGGTTCTTGACTACCGTGCCCTCAGGTTGCCATTTTCTTGCACGATGGTGTGGTGGCATTGGCGGGAAGGCCAAGTATTCCACTAGCTATCGAGAGTCATTAAGATTTACGCGGTTTAGCTCAGTATGTGATGCTTTGGTTTAGACTCCTATTTCACACATTAGTGAACAAATGCATTTCTAAATTTACATCATACTTACATCAATCATTTTGGTTGATTATTGGTACAGCTTGTCCTGGACCCATTTAATGGGGTGGAGAACTTGTTGAAAGTTATGAGGGTCAGGAGAGAGGTGGACGACCATCGGTTCATGATTGAGTGCCCTTTGTCCCAACAGTGTTACTTGGGGGAGCGCGTCCAAGGCTAGAGGCTTATCCCTATTAACTCCAGGCCTGTGCCCGCTAATCCTCCTAAGGGTTCATGGTGGCCTTATTTGGTGATCACATCAGAGGCCAATAAAGCTGACTATATCGAAGGGAATGGCCGAGTGATCCCTAGCATCCCTAGCCTCTATGAGCATCACCAGCAGCGCCTCTTGCCCATTTGCCCTCGGATCAAGGATAATGATATGATCAAATTTCATAATAAGAAAAGGATGGATGAGGAGAAGAGGAAGCTCAAATGGGTAGTTGATGTTGAGGAGGAGGAGGAAGAGGAGGAAGAGATGGAGATCGAAGGCAATGTTGGGATCAAGCCCGAGGGAGAGGATGAGGTAGGCATGGATGTAGCTGGCGGGAGTGTGCTGATGTCCCAAGGGGGGCCCGATCTTTTAAGGTATGATTGAATTTATGTGCATGATTTACAATTGTTTGGGTTTAGGAATGTTGTTTATATGTGCTTTTCGTGCTTATCAGGAACCTATGAGGAAGCGAGATCGGGGACAACCAGAGTGGGACACAGTACTATAGTGTGCTAGAGGGTATAAATTTCATGGAAGGGCATTTAGTCAACCTGATGGAGACCCGTTCCTGCTGATGAATTCCCGAGGTGACTTCCAACCCAGGAACATAGGCCCGAGCTGGCATGCTCCGATCTTTAAACCAGAAAGCACTACTTATGTAAGGCTTGATAATTGCTTTCTTGTTTACCCTTAGGGTGTGGGTGGTTAATGATTCATCTTTTGGATTTTTCAGGTGGTGCGGAGTCATGTAGAGCAGCTTGCACAGAATAATTTTGCTCTCCGGGACACATTTATCGGGCAATCGCTGCTTATTCGGGTACATCCCCTCTTTTTATCATGCCAAAATAAGATAAGATGCAAGTATGGATGCTATGAATGAAGTGTATTATTGACATTTTCCTTGGTTTACCGGATTTCTTGGCCCTTTCCTTATCAGATGCTGATGCGGCCTTGAGGGTCAGCTAGAGGCTAGTGTCCAGGAATGGAGGAGCAAGCAAAATCTGGATCACGAACACCCCGGTAGCACCAGTCGTAGGGGAGTGAAGATGTCCCCCGACTGATGCTCGGTTGTTGTGGTCGAGGAGTCCAACAGTATCCTGATGACTGAGGGAAGAGAGGAGGATAATGTTGATGATTGGCTAGTGAGCCCCGAGGATGTTTCATCCCTCCCGACTGACAGTGGCGAGCATGCCTAGCTTTATATTTCCAGTTTGCTTTTGTTTCAGATTTTGGTTTGTACCCTTGATACATTGGGGTTTGAATGATTTAGATTTGTTGTTTGGTTTTGCTTTGGTAGGCTAGATATTCGGGATTTTTGAATGATTTGTGCCCTCGGGGTTTTTAGTTTGAATAAAATGGATTGCAGTTGATCAGGTATTTGAGAATGGATTACAGGATTGTTTACAGGTTTTGTATAGGTCTGTAATGAAAAAACATGCTTCTGATGCCGCTGAAAATTAACTCTATGCCGCCGGTGGCATGACCCATATCGCCCACACTCAACTAACTAAAATAACATAGATAAGGCTGTCTTAAAGCTCATATCGCCGATGGCATCAGTTGATACTGCCCAAATTGGTTCATATCTATGGCGATATCACTCACATCGCTGGCGGTATCACCTTTCTAGAAATCTGAATCCAGCCATTCTGCCAATTCCTATCATGGCAACCTACAATCAATAGCTATGGGGTTTTTTGCAAAGTCTGGGAAATGCGGACTGGAAGAAGCTTGAAAAATTCAGGCTTTGGGGGTTTTAATATGTCGCAGCATGGCCCGTTAGCCACGAGTTCCTTCAAGCGGCGCTATCTTTTTAGGATCCAATATACCACGTCTTTTAATTTTCATCGTTCCAGTTATGCCCCTTGCTCGAAGAGTTCCACGCTATATTGGGGGTACTGTGTCCTAAATGCATGCCCCTAGCACTGCCGGAATTTCATTTTGGCGCCGATGGAATTCCACGAGGGTTATAGAATGTGGACTCTGCGGACCCATTTCTATCCCACTTGTCTGAAAAACCTAGGTTTCAGCTCGGAGCAGTTTTAGAGTGGTGTCGTGGGGCACCCTGATCTTGCCTTGCTTGGCCATCCATAGTGGCATTACTACTCATGGCGGAGTTTATGTGCGGAGTGAGCCCAATTGCTCCGCTCAGGCTGATTTCACTCATCAGCCCCATGTCGATAGGGGCTTCTCCCATGGCTGTGGGGTTGGCTGATGTTTTACTAAACATGGATGCCGCTTCCATTGACCTGGCACTTATCGGAGATCAGCTTATATTACTTTAGGTACCTTTTATTCTTCCTAATTCTGTGCATTTCTTTCCCTAGTACTTACCTGAATTCGAATTATAGGTATGGCTGATGGAGAAACTGAGGTTGAGGGAAGTGCCATGAGGGAATCCAAAGAAGTACCTACCCGTTCATCTGAGGGAGAGGGGGCTTATGCAGGCTGATTTCGATAAGCTAATATGTGATGATTGGGTGCCTATCTTGAGGGGGTATACTGACGCATAAGTTTAGTGGGTTAGTCTATGGTGGAGGATTCAGGACGTGGTTGTAGAATCCCGGGGAGCTTGTATTCAGTTGATAGGTCTAGAGAGATCTTCGTTCTATACCCCTTACCAATTATGCCATCAGTATGGCAAGAGCCAAAGGATCCCAATCAAGCTGCTCCATAATCAGATTAGAATCTACAAAGCTAGGTGGGTTAACCATATCCGGGAGAAGTGGTCAAGGGAAGCTGTATTTGAGATTCTAGATTATGATCATGTTAAGACCATCGAGACTGACACATTTATAGAGGATGGCTTACTAAGATAAGATGTTTAATGGCCTATCAGAAGTGGTTGTGGGTCCGCTTCGAGGGGTAGCGTGCAGAGCAGGGGGAGGAGCCCCTTTTTACTACCACATCAAGGCGGATCTCTAGGTACTATGATGATGACGCAGGAAGTTCGGTTTGAGATGCACTTTTGTCAGTTCTATCATAGGCTAGTCGGGATGACTAACCTATCGGACTTTGTCTCAATCATTTTTTTTGCGCATTTGATATGGAATAAAATGAACTATGTCATAAGCTTGCTAGAGTTGTCTTAATCCTATGAATATAGGATTCACATAAGCATAAGCATTTAGATTTCAACAAAAGAGATACTTTTGTTAATTGAGATAAAATAAAGTACACGATGTTCGGTTGACATTCCTATTGATTTAACTCCCGGTGCCCACTAGCCTAGATTGGTTTTCTAGAAGGCACTCTCTCTTTTCTCACATACCCTATCTTTTGCCTAGATCGCCCTTTTTGGGTTTTTGATCTAGCGGGTTTGACTCATCCCCTAATTTTTGCATAGCCAGTTTGCAGGATACCAATCGTCGGGTGTCACCCTAATTTTTGTCCGATCAGTAAAAGACCTAAAGGCGGGTGATTATCATGTATATATTTTTTGGTGTGCTACTTTTTCGATTTGTTTCTTTTGAATCAGACATGATAATGTTTAAGCCCGTCTTGGTTCATGGGATTTACAAACTCGTTCCCATCCATGTCCATGAGCTTAACTGCCCCTTTGCTAAGCACCTTCTTTATCACATATGGTCCTTCCCAATTTGGCCGAAATTTGCCCCTTGCATCAGTGGTAGAATGTTTCAGCTATTTAAGGGCTAGATCACCAGCCTTTAGGGGGAACTTCTAGAGTCTTACCCGATTATTATATGCTCGAGCCATACGTTGCTGGTACATCTGAAGGTTGTCAAGGGCCTTTGACCTCTGCTCATCCATCATGTTCAACTGTTCAAATCTCGCTCGGGTCAATTCAGATTCTTTTAACTTAGCCTGTAGAGCGACTCTTAAGGAGGTCACTTGAGTTTTAACTGGCAAGACCGCTTCCATCCCGTAGACCAGGGAGAACAGAGTTTGGCCTGTCGGGGTGTGAATGCTAGTGCGATATCTCTAAATAGCAAAATGTAGCTTATCTACCCAATCCCTGTAACCGACTATCATCTTAGAAAGAATCATCTTTACTGATTTATTAGCTGCCTCAACAGCTCCATTAGCTTGTGGTCTGTATGGGGAAGATCTATGGTGTTCGATCCCATATTTCTCGATTAGAGAAGTAGTTGCTCCTTGAAATTGTACCCCATTGTCCAAGACTATATGGTGTGGAAGTCCATATAAAGAAAAGATGTGCTTCTCTATGAACTTGGCCGTCGGCTTGGCAGTGACATTGGTGAAGGATTCGGCTTCTACCCATTTTGAGAAGTAATCTACTACTACCACAATGAATCTATGGTTGTTTATTAAAGAAGGACATATTTCACCAATTATGTCTATCCCCCATGCCGAGAATGGCCAAGGGGTGGATAAATGATGGAGTTTGGTAGGCGGCAGATGCGGCATATCCCCATAAACCTGGCATTGGTGGCATTATTTGACCTGGGCGATGCAATTGGCTGTGAGAGTGGGCTAAAAATACCCTTACCACTGGATTTTCTTTGCGAGAGCAAGACCGTTCATATGAGGGCCACAGTCACCGGCATGGACTTGGGTCATTACATTCTGAGCCTCAGAGTCAGTGAGAAGTAGGCCATCGCTAGTGCACTTGAATAGATCATTATCCATGATACAAAATTGGACAGCAAGCTGCCATAGGGTGGTACGGTCTGAGTCAAAAGAACCCGTAGGATATTGGCCTGTCTGCAGGAACAGGACAATGTCAAAATACAAATAAGGTTCAGATGAGATGGCAAGGATTGGAGGAGCCGATTGAACATGGTATGGGGTCTTGGTGGACAACATAATCAAAGGGCGGATAGGCTGTTGCTGAGGCCCTTCCTATATGGACACAAGAGTGGTAAGAGCATTAGCCATTTGATTCTCATCCCGAGGGACATGGCGGTATAAGCACGAGGTGAATTTCTCAGATAATTTGAGGATAGCCTCGATGTAAGGATGGAGAGATTCTTCTTTAATTTCCCAATCTTCGATAACCTGACAGACAACTAGAGCTAAATCCTCAATGATAGATATAAGGCGGGCCTGAACATGAAGAAGAGCCTCAAGGCCGAATAGATATGCTTCATACTCAGCATCGTTGTTGGTGATAGTGAATTCTAAGCATTTGGACAATGGGATTATCTCATTATTCGGTGTGACAATGATGACCCTAAGACCTGCTCCCCGATGGTTTACAGCGCTGTCAAAGTACATTGTCCAGACGTTGTCAAGGATTATAATAGAGGTGAGCTGCTCATCAGGAAACTCCAAATTTTCCTTATAGTCAGAGCTGAGGGGCTGATTAGCTAGGAATTTAGCTATGGCTTTCCCTTTAATAACCTTTCGAGTCACGTACTCAATGTCAAACTTAGACAGGAGAAGTAACCATTGGGACAGTTTGCCGGCTAGAGTGGGGGATTGACAAAGAAACTTCATTGGATCAATCTTGGCTATAGCTTGGACATTACAAGATTGGAAATAATGTCGCAACTTCTTAGTGAGCCAAACCATGGCATTGTAGGTCTTTTCCATAATCAAATACGGGTTTCATAACCTAATAACTTCTTGCTCAAGTAGTAGATGGCATGTTCACGCTTATCAGTATGTTTCTGGACAAGCATGGCCCTGATGGAAGTTTCCTCGATAGCTAGGTAAAGGATGAGCGGTTTTCCTGGGATGGGGGTGTCAAAATGGGTGGATCAATAAGATATGCCTTGATTCTGCCAAACACCACTTGGTAGTGATCGTTCTATATTACAGGTTGCTGTTTTCTTAACAGCTTAAAGATGGGTTCGCAAACAATAGTGAGGCGGGCAATGAACCGACTAATATACTGTAAGGACCCTAAAAATGATCGGACTTCTTTCTCTATCTTAGGTGGAGGCATGTCCTTAATGGCTTTGGCTTTATTTAGACCATTTCAATTCCTTTCTGGCTAACCACGTGCCCCAACAATTTGCATGAAGTAACCCCAAAAACGCACTTCTTTGGCTTTCGGCGGAGGTTATACTTTTCAATACGAGTCATGAACCTGTCAAGAATAGCACGTGCTCTTCTCGAGCAGCGGACTTTATAATCATATCGTCCATATACACTTCCACTTCTTTATGGATCATGTCGTGTAAGAGGGCGGTTATAGTGCACTGATAAGTGGCCCCCGCTATTTTTTAACCCGAACGACATTACCTTATAGCAATACACTCCCCATTCAATGATGAACGCCGTTTTGATTTTGTTGATAATACTAACCAGAATTTGATTTTACCCCGAGAATTCGTCCATGAATGAATACATAGCTGCCTTGGCAGTGCGATCAATCAGGACGTTGATGTGCGTGAGTGGGAAGTCATCTTTCGGCAAGGCTTTATTGAGATCTCAAAAATCTACACAGACCCGAACCCTACCATCTTTCTTTAGAACTGGGACTATGTTGGACAACCAAATCGGGTATTCTACAACCTCAATGAATCGAGCTTCAATCAACCTTCAGAACTCTATCTTAACCTGATCTACCCATTCTGGCCTCAACCGACAGAGCTTCTGCTTGACAGGCTAAAATTTAGGATCAGTTGGGATTCTGTGTTCGACAATATATCGATCAACCCCAGGCATGTCTTTGTACGACCATGCAAAAGCGTTAACATTATCTTTAAGCACTTTTATGATCTCACTTTTTTCCTTGGGAGTTAAATCTTTGGAAATGGTCATGATTTTAGGATTGTCATCTGTACTTAGGTTTATTTCACTTAATGATGTATCACTAATGCTAAAAACGTTATGCGTATTGTTATGTGAATGCATGGATCCATCAGGAAAGACATCAAGCAAGTAAGCAGAACGAGAGTTATTCACTGCATTAAAAGCCTCATAAGTAGCATTATTCGTATCAAACACATCAAAAATGTTAAGAATTACATCATCCATATCCTCCTCCACATGCGGAGGGGCTTTAGTAGCTATATGAATAGGAGGATCATTCTCTATATTATCTGTCAGAATAGCACCCAAGTCGTGCTCCAGAGCGATCTTTTGGGCAATGGTGAGCAATGGCCTCTCGAATAGGTTGGCTTTCTTGGCGAGATCCCTAGTGAGCTTCCCTACTATTGCTATCAAAACACCTTCTTCCCCAATTCTCCCACCCTTCCAGCCTTTCTTCATCAGCAGCACCATAGCTTCAGTCAC
The DNA here is from genome assembly GCA_947683365.1 of Euphorbia pulcherrima. Taxonomy (NCBI): domain Eukaryota; kingdom Viridiplantae; phylum Streptophyta; class Magnoliopsida; order Malpighiales; family Euphorbiaceae; genus Euphorbia; species Euphorbia pulcherrima. The sequence continues at coordinate 18,495,410 of CANTUS010000001.1, forward strand.
GGTTGCCACAGCATTTTCAATTTCTGGATCAATAGACTCTTCACTACTTCCCTCAGGGTCATCTTTGGGATGCATCTTACCTTTTCCCTTAGCCTCATTAGAAACAACATTGATAGGTGTATCAGGCTCAGCGGGCTTGGGTTCGGCGGAAACTATCATGCGACTGGTCTCAAAGTCATAGACATCTTTAAAGTTCTCAAAGCTAGGCCATATTTTTTCGCCATACTTGATTGACTCAGGCTCCCCCTTATAAGGCCTCTTGCCTTGGATTTCACAACTAGTAACCATGCCGCAGTACCAGGAGGGGACACAGCGATAGGTTTTTCTAGGCTTATATCCCAGTCCAGCTCGATGGGTAAGGATTTTCGGCTCTAATGCTTCAATAATTCCCTGCTCATGTATTCCCCCACCTCTGCTAGGCTTGTAACTAGATTTATTCATTAGTTTACCTATACCGGTATGAAGGTAGTTTTGCCAAAGGGGAGGAGACTTCTAAGCTTTGCTAATCACGGCAATCCGAAGGCCTCCATCTAAACTAGCTTCAGCTTCCATAATAGCCATAATGGAAGTGGGATCGGCCTCTATGGTCACCATTCTATCTTCATGAATAAGCTTGATTTTCTGGTATAGTGTGGAGGGAATGGTGCCCAAAGCATGAAGCCACGGTTAGCCGAGCAATAGAGAATAGGTAATAGGAATGTCAAGTACAGTGAAGCGTACATTGCTTGCCACACCTTCTACAGTAACTTTTACCTCAAAGGTCCCAATTACATTATGCTTTGAATCATCATAAGCTCTAATAATAGTGCTGGATTTTTCAAGCATGTCCTCCAACAGTCCTAGATCAGGAAGGATTTTTAGAGGGCACAAATTTAGAGTGGAGCCATCATCCACCATGACACACGGGATAACCTTATCGAGGACTTGGATTTAGATGAATAAGGCCCTATTGTGATCCCTACCCTCAAGTGGAAGATCAAAAGGGTCGAACACAATCTGAGGCCCTTTTCTTAGGGGAATGCCTTCTCTATCCGTGGAGCACATCTCAAAGACTGAGGTGGCCAGATTAGCTTCTAAATCATGGAGCCATTTAATCAAGCCCTTGTAATACCCTTTGGAGTCGATTACTAGCTGCCAGATACTATATCGAGCTTGGGTGTTTTTCAACTGGGTAATGAGAGGGTCAACCTTAAGACTAGTCGGGATAGGCGAAGGTGGAGAAGGGGGTCTCACGGTAGTTCCGACCTTGCTAGGAACCAGATCTTTGCTTAAGTAGAGATATCGGTCTTCAGGCTGATATACACGGCCACTCTGAGTAATGTTAAGAACATTGAGTAAGACACTCTTAGTGGCTCGTGTTTTAAATAGATATTGTTGCTCCTTAGAGTCTGAATCTGGGTTTTGTAGCTCATACTTATCTACGCTAAAAAGGTCATTTTGATCAACCTTGAATAATTCGGTGCTTACGGCCTTGGTCCCTTGAGCTACTTCCTCATCTCCATCGGAGTAGTCCTCCTTTGAAACAAATGAATCTACGCTGAACAGTAGTTTTTTCTCAACATTCATTCTTTTTGCCATGAATGGCTGAGACCTGTGGCTCTCTTGCTTTGGCTGGCTTGGATCAACTTCCATCTCTTGGACAGAGTTAACCCCTGGGTTGGCTTAGTTGATTAGATCAAAAACTGAGTAAGATGGGAGACCCGTACTGATGACCAGGATAGAGTTACTATTATCCGATCTTCGAGCAAGGAGATCAAAGATTGTGGCTTCAGATAAACTAGACTGGACCATGCCAACCTTGTTCCCAAAATTTGGCAAAGGATTATTCATAGTGCTCAGAATTCTGTTAGGTTCAGTGATCTTTGCTTCGCTAACCAAGCGTTGAATCGCCGAGAGTAGGGCTGTGCAATTGTTGGTTTGGTGTCCTACCTAAACATGATAATTATAGAAGTTGTTCTTATCCTCGAGTCTAGGTGGCTTGTATTCTTGAAAGGACTATATAAAACCCGCTTCCCTCAAACATTGAAAGATGACCCGTAGGGGTAACTTATAAGGGTTAGCTAAAGTAAAAGGGGGGCTAGGAGGCTGTATTGTGGCAATCATTGATGGAGCCAGAGTGATTGTGAGGGACACAGTAGGGGTTTGAGAAACGGCTTCAACTGCAGCCGGTGCTTTAGGCTTAGCTGGCGCCGGGGCTGAAGGTTGAGCTTTATTATTCTTTCTGAACCATAGTTTCTCGCTCTTTCAGCCTTTTCACGCTCTACCTCATGCTCGATCTTTTTGGCTTTCTCGAATATAGCCTTGTAGGATAGAAAAGAATCAGTAGCCATTTCTTTACGGAATAGGGGGAGAGACCCTTCAAGGAGTTTGACGATCATTTCCTCAAGGCTTAGCTTGGATTTCATTAAGACCTAGGTTGACAGCCACCGATTAAAGTATTGCTTGAAGGTTTCATTGGGCATTTGATGGACCCTCTCAAGACGTTAAAGGGTTGTTTCCATCATAGTATTAAAACCATAATGCACTTTCAACACCTTAGATAAAAGATTGCAGTCAGCGACAATATGCTGTGGCAAGGTGTGATACCATTCGAGGGCAGGGCCCCGAAAACATTTCAGTAAGCACCTTATCACTTAACTTCTTCATGCGCATTATTCTTTCATACATTATAATGTGAGAGGCAGATGCTCTAGAACTGTCATAATGGGCCATATTCGGTATAGTAAAATTATCGGTGACCCAGTCTTTGTTTCTTTCAGATTTCTTAGCGGTGATTAGGCGGTTAATGTAAGCTTAGATCTCAGGTGTCACACCTAGAGGCTGCGTGACCTGGTCGCTGATCGATTTTATGAGGGATAGCTAGGGCTTTGGTGTCGTGCTTGAAGAATACGCGACTTGGTCATTGATAATTTCAGAAGCTATCATTTGCCGGACAAAAGTGGCTACCTCAGGTGTTATACCCGGCTGTTGCGTGACCTAGTCGTTGAGTGTCAGAGGTAGTGGAGGACGAATGGTTAGCTGGCTGGTAAAAGGATTTTAGGGGTAGGTGGTACTTTAGGAGTTACAATGAACTGCGAAGGAGTGAAAGAGGGCAGTGGCTGAGAAACTGGGCACTAGTGAGTAGATATCGGAGGAGCAGAGCTTTGAACGAAAGGTCTAGGATTAAAAGGCACAATTGATGGAACAGTCGAAGTTGATAGAAAAGTCAAAGCTTACCCAAAATGGAATGGGCTTGCCATAGGCTGGGTTAATTGAAAAATAGGTGCAACAGGTCTTGTCACTATCAGATCGGTTAACATCTGTGCTGAACCATTTTAGGCCCGAATATCGGACGCTGATACTCGATCAAAATTTCTATCTTCTAGAGCTTGCTTAACAGCAGCCTGAACAGTGGGCTGGATAGAAGCCTAAAAAGCATCCAAGTTTAGGAATTGTCCTATAGCATTGGCAAAGTCAAAACCAGGCAGTGGCTGGGATCCTATTCCCAAGCTAGAAGTAGGGCCTAAGGCCTCTTTGAGAGGAGAGAGATCCCTTTATTTCTTAGAAAAGACATGGCTGGTTGAGAAGGGCTCTGGCTTAACTAAACTTGTTTCAAATCTAACTCCCCACTGGAATCAGTTTATGGAATCCCTTCGACTTCCGTGGTGATAATCGGGGTGAGAGGACGATGAATCAAGTGATGTTCTATCCTTTTCCAAATCGGGGTGCAACGATCAGTCCACCTCCTCCAATCTGAAATGGTAGGCAGTGGATCAGATCATGAATGGGTTTATAAATGGTATGGATGGTATACACCCCTTTTATTTTTGGAAGTAGTGTATGATACGTATGGCTGCACGTAGATATGGTTAGAGATGATGCGATGGCTTATCCCTCCAATATACGTGGGACGTTTGTATCTCACGTCATACATAGTGATATGTGGTGATGCAACGGAGGCACAAGAGAAGTCTTACATGTGTTGCTAAAGTTCTTCCATAGGCAAAAGTTGTAAGGGTAAGTTGATTTATTTTTGGCTCTTGAAGCCGATGCATAGGGGTGCATGATCACGGAGCACATAGCATGCAAATCGTCCCTCTTCCAACCTTATAACTCCCGCGTAACGCCTCTTTGGAAGGATGGAGTTTGGCTTCTTCACCGGTAATGGCGAAATAAGGGCGTCCCAATTATTTTATTTGTTCTGGTGATCCTAAAGGAATGATATGCTAAGGCTTTTTCTAGCGCGGCTTTGGTATAGGGTTGTTGTCGTAGAAGGTTCTCGTTTACCTTGATTCCATGTTACTCAACCACTACCCAAACAGGTGTGATTGTAGGAGTTTACATGTTGGTTAAAATGAGTGATCTACCCACTGGGCATCCTCAATTCCAACAGGGCATGAGTGATACTTTCGTGAGCTTCTCGGGTAAAATAGGGCACCTAAAAATTACCAAACTATCTACACGCGTGAGGATAAAACGTTATAAAAAAGAATGAAGTTTTAATTTGGCCAATGATTTCAATACATCATCAAAATCTTTTAAACTTTATGAAAAGAAAGTTCAAGTTTAAAGAGATCAGTCCCCAACAGAGTTGCCACTATGAACGAAGGACGTTTTATGCGGCGGCTGTGAAGCCGGCCCTGTGGACTGGCCTCTTTAAAATAATGGGGATGTGAGTGATGTGATTGGAAAATTGTTTTGCATATTTTAATGCTTAAAATATACAAGATCAAAATCCCGTACTTAAAACATAGTCGCCACCCGGTTCAGCTCAATCGGGAAATTTTTGGTACGATTTTCCCACCGGGTGGTTGGACCATACCTTAAGTAGAGATTCCGAGTTCGGATGATGTGATCTATTTTTCATTAGGCCAAGTTAAGATACTTCATTCCTTCTTAATTGGTTTAATCCATCCTATTATTTGTGTTTTTAGTTATTATGTTGTTTTCGCGTCTATCAGGTAGTTGAGGCGATGAATAAATTATGACAGTCATCCAAAAATAAGTGCAGAAAATAAAATTATTACAAGGCTTCCAAGTCCTATAAATTTTTCTATGCGATAAATAAAATACCCGAAGGCCTAATATACATCTACCTGTAGAAAATGGTTAGCACATATATAGTGCGTCGTACGAGATTTCTCACAAACCACATATGGTTAGCAAACCAAACAAGACCTGAGTTAGCGTGAACATGGCATATTTATTTACAATATTATAAAGCTCAGTTGGATGGCTTAAATGAGATTTGAACGGCGTTTACGGGAAAATTCCATTTTAACCGAATTTTAGACTCGATCGTTGTTTTAACTGGATTATTAGTGAAAATGCCTTATGTTATGGAGTAGGGCCTATTTTCAGAAGGTTTTGGACCTCCATCGTTGCACTGTGTATACTAGTTTTAGAAAATAAACTAGGTTGGAAACGAATGAAATAAAAATAGCTGTCCAAAAAGTCATGCCGCCGATGATACGACCGATGCCGCTGGCGACATGGCTGATGCCCCCGGCAACATCAATGATGTTGCTAGAGGCATCAGTATGCAGGCAGGCTACATGGCTTTCTGAGTACTATAAAGAAAGGGTCCCATAAGAAAGTGAGGTCTTTGGGGAATGTGATGCCACCAGCGGTATCAGTGATGTCTCTTGCAACATGGGTGATACCGCTGGCGACATCACATATCTCCGACGACCTCAATTTCTTGCAGCAACAGCAGGCAGCAGTCAAAAATGACTGAAAACCCAAAAATGAACACAAATCAACAAGAATCAACATAAATCAGTAATATTAATGCCAAAGAGCTATGAGACTCAGAATTTTTACCTCGGGGTCGTGAATCCACCTCTTCGTGAATCGAAAAGAAACACCTCCGGGGAGCTTGTAACGATGATTTAGTAGTAAAATTTAAGGGTTCTAAGTCTCTAAATCCTATTAAGTTGATTTTAACGGAAATACGTACTGATTTTAAAAGCTCACAATCAGAGAATTCAAAGAAGAAAAACCAGGAAAAATGGATTAGAATCCCTTTTTCCTACCTTATCTAATTCTTATCTCACTAAAATCTATTTTCTCCTTCTAACATTAAATTTCTCTCCATTGTTCTTCCTAATTTCAACCTCCCTCCTCATAAGAGCCTAAGGTGTGTTTTTATAGGCAAATTGGGGTGGTTTTTGAGACCTTTTTGACCAATTCCACCGAAAGTGGCAAAAGAGCTGTCTGTGTAAGGGCCCATTTTGGGCCATGCCACTGGCGACATTACGATGCCGCTGACGGTATGGCTGATGCCGTCGACGACATGGTAATGCCGCCGGGCATCAGCCTCCGGCAAGCCGACAGCCAGCGGGCCCAGGAGCCTAAAAAGTCGTAAAAAGTGGTTAGAAGTAGGTCAAAAGGCATCTTTTTTTTAATGATATTTTAATGGGTATTTTTAATTTAGGCGTAAATTATCGGTTCAAGCTCCTACTAGACACATTATCAGCCACGCCGAACTGGATTCTATCAAGTATAAAATTCGAAAGAAACATTATATTGGTAATAAAAATTCTAAAGAGAACTTTTATATTGAGGCATCAATTTTGGGTACACGTCATCATCATCTCGCGAGAGGGACTGCAAGATCCCGTGCTCGCACAGACTTATTCTTACTTTTGTATAGACCTTGCTCTTTTCAATCTATCAGAATTATTTTTATTTATTGTGCTCATTTGATTTAGAATAATGTGAATTCTGCATTCGGTTTACTTAAGCTGTTTTGACCGCAGGGATATAAAATTCACATAAGCATAAGCATTCAAGATTTAGCAAAAAAGATACTTTCATTAAGTGAAGTAAAACAAAGTATGCAATGTTTGGTAAACATTCCCATTGATTTAACTCCTGGTGCCAACTAGTCTAGATCAGTTTTCTATAAGGCACTCTCTCTTTGCTCACTTACCCTAACTTTTGCCAAGATCGCCCTTTTTAGATTTTTATCTAGCGGGTTTGTCACATCCCCTAACTTTTGCACGGCCAGTGTATAGACTACCGACTGTCGGGTGTCACCCTAATTTTTGCCCGATCAGTGAAAGATCGAAAGGCGGGTGATTATTTTATCTATTTCTTTATTTTTGTGCTACTTTTCCTAACTTATTTCTTTTGAATTAGATGTGATAATGCTTAAGCATGTCTTGGTTCATGGGGTTTACAAACTCATTCCCATCCATGTCCATGAGCTTATCTGCCCCTTTACTAAGAATCTTCTTTATCACATACGATCCTTCCCAGTTAGGCCTAAATTTGCCCCTTGCGTCAGTGGTGGAAGGTTTCTGCTGTTTAAGGACTAGATCTCTAGCTTTTAGGGGAAACTTTTGGTGTCTTACCCGATTGTTATAGGCTCGAGCCATGCACTACTGGTACATCTGAAGATTATCTAGAGCCCTTAGTCTTTGTTCATCCATCATATTTAGCTATTCAAACCTCACCTAAGTCCATTCAGATTCTTTTAGTTTAGCATATAATGCCACCCTTAATGAGGTTACTTGAGTCTCAATTGGCAAGACCGCTTCCATTCCATAGACCAGGGAGAATAGAGTTTGACCGATCAGGGTACGGACGTTTATGCGATATCCCTAAATAGTGAAAGGTAGCTTATCTACCCAATCCCTGTAATTGGCTATAATCTTATAAAGGATCTTCTTTACCGATTTGGTAGCTGCCTCAATAGCACCATTGGCTTGCGGTTTGTACGGAGAAGATCTATGGTGCTTAATCCCATATTTCTCAATTAGATCGGTGGTTGCCCCTTAAAACTGTACCCCATTCTTTGAAACTATATGGTGTGGGAGTCCATACCGAGCAAAAATGTGTTTCTCTATGAACTTGGCAATCTTCTTGGTAGTGACATTGGTGTAGGTTCGGCCTCTACCCATTTTGAGAAATAGTCCACTACTACCACGATGAATCTATGCCTGTTTATTGACCAAGGATGAATTTCACCGATTATATCTATCCCCCACATCGAGAATGGCCAAGGAGTAGATAAATGATGGAGCTCGATAGGTGGTAGATGTTGCATATCCCCGTAAATCTTGCATTGGTGGCACCTTTTGACTTGGGCGATGCAATCGGGCATTAGGGTGAGCCAAGAATATCCCAACCATAGAATTTTCTTTGCAAGGGCAAGACCATTCATATGAGGGCCACAATCACCGATAAGGACCTGATCAATTACTTTCTAATCCTATAATTCAGTTAAGCAATGAAGTAGTAAACCATCACTAGTGCGCTTAAATAGATCATTATCGATAATCCAGAACTGGACAACGAGCTGCCTTAGAGTGGTTTGGTTTGAGACAGAGGAATCTAAAGGATATTGTTTAGTTTGAAGGAACAGGACAACGTCAGAGTACCAACAGGGTTCGGTTGAGATGGCGAAGACCTACGAAACCTGCTGAACATGGGAGGGGATCTTAGTCGATAACAGAACCAAAGGATGGATAGGCTGCTAATGTGGTCCTTCCCATAAGGAGGCTAGGGTGGCTAGAGAGTCAACAATTTGATTCTCATCCCGAGGGACATGGCGATACAAGCAAGAGGTGAACTTCTCGGATAAGTTTCGGATGGCCTCGATATAAGGGCGAAGAGATTCTTCTTTAATTTCCCAATCCCCGATAACCTGGAGGATCACAAGAGCTGAATCCATAATTACAGACACCATATGGGCCCTGACCTAGAGAAGAGCTTCGAGATCGAATAGACAAGCTTTATATTTAGTCCCATTATTTGAAACAGTGAATTCTAAGCATTTGGACAACAAGATGGTTTCATTATCTGGTGTGACTATAATAACTCCCCTTCTGTTCATAGCACTATTAAAGTATATAGTCCACACACGCTCAAGGATTTTAACAGAGGTGAGCAGCTCATCAAGAAACTCTAGGTTCTTGATATAATCGGAGTCGAGGGCTGATTAGCTAAGAATTCTGCCACTGCCCGCCCCTTAATAACCTTCCTTATTACATACTCAATGTTGAACTCAGAGAGGAGAAGCAACCATCAAGATAGTTTACCGGCTAGAGTGGGGGATTGACAAAGATACTTTATGGGGTGAATCTAAGTGACGGCTTGGACTCGGTAGGATTAAAAATAATGGCGCAACTTCTTAGTGAACCAAACCATGGCAGTGCAAGTTTTATCCACGATTGAGTACCAAGTTTCATAATCCAACAACTTCTTGCTCAAGTAATATATTGCGTGCTACCATTTATCATCGTGTTCCTAGATAAGCATTGCCCCTACCGAAGACCCTTTGATGGCCAGGTACAAGATAAAAGGTTTCTTGGGGATGGGGGGTTTCAGAACCGATAGGTTTACAAGATAAGCTTTGATTCTGTCAAATGCCACTTGGCATTGATCATTCCATACCATTGGTTGCTACTTTCTCAACAGTTTAAAGATGGGTTCACTCATGGTCGTGAGGCAGGCAATGAACTGACTGACATACTATAAGGACCCCAGAAATGATCGGACTTCTTTATCTATCTTAGGCAAAGGCATATCCTTGATAGCTTTAGCCTTATTAGGATCTATTTTAATTCCTTTTTGACTAACCGCATGTCCTAGTAACTTTCCTGAAGTAACCCAAAACATGCACTTCTTTGGATTCAGACAGAGATCATAATTTTTGATACGAGTCATGAATCTATCGAGAATAGCAGGGTGCTCTTCTCGGGTAGTAAACTTCATGATCATATCGTCCATATATACCTCTACCTCCTTGAGGATCATGTCGTGCAAGAGGGCCCTTACGGCATGCTGATAAGTAGCCTCGGCATTCTTTAACCCAAACAATATTACTTTGTAGCAATAAACCCCCTATTCAGTAATGAACGTCATCTTGACCATATTGATGATATCCACCAGAATCTGATTATAACCCGAGAATCCATCTATAAACGAGTATATAACTACCCTAGCAGCACTGTCAATCAGAAAATTGATGTGAGAAAGCGGGAAATTGTCCTTAGGAGAAGCCTTATTGAGATCTCAGAAGTCAACACAAACTTAGACCCTACCATCCTTCTTCAGAATCGGAACTATGTTGGACAACCAAGTTGGATATTCCACAACTTTGATGAATCAAGCTTCAATCAACCTCGAGACCTTTGCCTTAACCTGATTTGCCCATTTTGGTCTTAGCCGACGGAGTTTTTGCTTGATAGGCCTGAACTTAGGATTGGTCAAAATTCTGTGCTCGGCAATTTGATGATCAACCCCAGGCATATCTTCTTACGACCAGGCAAAAATGTTAACATGGTCTTTAAGCACTTTTATTATCTCACTTTTTTCTTTAGGAGTTAAGTCATTGGAAATGGTTACCATTTTAGGATTATCATCAGTACTTAGGTTTATTTCACTTAAAGAAGTATCGCTAATGCTAAAAAATTATAAATATGGTTATGTGAATGCATAGACCCATCAGGAAAAAATCAAACAAGTAAGCAAAATGAGAGTAATTCATTGAATTAAAAGCCTTGTAGGCAATATTGTTTGCATCAAATACAGCAAAAATACTGAAAATTACATCATCCATATTGACATCCTCCACAGGTGGAGGGGCTTCAGTGGCGGTGGTAGCAACAGGAGGAGTACATTCTGCAGTCTTCATTAGAATAGTGTCCAGGTCATGTTCAAGAGCCATCTTCTGGGTAGCGGTGAGGGGTGGTTCCCCGAACAGGTTGGCTTTCTCGGTCAGGGCCTTGGCGAGCTTCTTCATAATCTCAGTCATGGCATCCTCTTCACCGGTTCTTTCACCCTTCTAACTCTTCTTCATCAGAAATGCAATAGCCTTAGTCATGTTAGCCACAACATCTTCAACTTTTGGATCGATAGCCTCTTCATTAATTCCCCCAGACTCATCCTCGGGATACATCTTACCATTCCCTTTGACCTTATCAAAAACAACGTTGATAAGTGTAATAGGCTTAGTGGGTTTGGGTTTAGCAGAGACAACAATGCAACCGGCTTAAAAGTCATAGACATCCTTGAAGATCTCAAAACCAGGCCACATTTTCCCATTATGCTTAATAGGTTCGAGCTCTCCCTTATAAGCCCTGTTACCTTAGATTTCACAAACAGTGACCATGCGATAGTAGCAGGAACGAATGCAGTGATAGTTCTTTCAAGACTTATACCCCAATCCAACCTAGCGAACCAGTACCTTTGGTTCTAAGGCCTCGATATATCCCTGCTCATACATTCTGCAACCTCTACTAGGCTTATACCCAGCTCTCTTTATCAGTTTTCCTATATCGGAGTGGAGATAACTGTGCTAAATGGGAGGCAGTTTCTCGGTCTTACTAATCACAGCAACATGAAGAAGTTCCTCTAATCTAGCTTTAGCTTCCATAATGGTCACAATAAAAGCGGGGTTAGCCTCGATAATAACAACCTTATTCTCGTGAATAAGCTTGATTTTTTGATGAGAATGGAGGGAACTGCACCTAAGGTGTAGAGCCATGGTCGGCCGAACAACAAAGAGTAAGTAACAGGAATGTCGAGTACAATGAATCACACTTTGGTCGTAACACCTTCAATAATGACTTCTACTTCAAAGGCCCCAATTAAACTATGATTCAAAACATCATAAGCCCGGATAATAGTGCTGGACTTCTCAAGCATTTCCTCTAATAGGCCCAAGATAGGAAGGACTTTCAGTGGGCACAGATTCAGGGTAGAGCCATCATCCACCATAATACAGGGATAATCTTATCGAGGATCTAAATTCGGATGAACAAGGCCTTGTTGTGATCCCTACCCTCAAGCGGGAGATCAAATTGGTCAAATACAATCTATGGTCCCTTTCTTGGAGGAATACCTTCCCCGACCCTAGCACATATCTCAATAATAGAGGTGGTCAAAGTAGCTTCTGAATCGAGCAGTTGCTTAATCAGACCCTAGTGATGCCTATTAGAATCAATAACCAACTACTATATGCTGTAATGAGCTTGGGTGTTTTTGAGTTGAGTAATAAGAGGATCAACCTCGAGGCTTATTGGAATAGGCAGAGGTAGAGAAGGAAGTCTTGCAGTGGTGCCTATCCTTTTAAGGACCGAATCCTTATCCAGATGGAGATGGCGATCCTCGAGCTGATACACACGGCCACTCCGAGTAATGTTGAGAACATTATCGAGTAGGATGCTCCAAGTGGCTTATATTTCAAATAGATATTACGGTTCATCAGGGTCTGAATCTAGGTCTTGCAACTTATACCCATCCACACTGGAAAAACTCATTGTGGTCGACCCTAAATAGTTCATTTCGCTTTTCGTTGGCAGGAGAATCAACCCTAAATAGTTTAGTGCTCACTGCCTTGGCTACTTTGACTACACCCTCATCATCATCAGAATGGTCGTCCTTCGAAATAAAGGAATCTATGCTAAAGAGCGGCTTTTTCTCAACTTTCATGCCCTTAGCCATAAAAGGTTGAGCTCTACGGCATTCTTTCTTAGGCAGATTTGGGTCAACATCCATACCCTGAACTAAATTAACTCCCGAATTAGCTTGACTGATCAGAGCAAAAACCGAGTTAGGCAGGAGATCAAAACCAATAACCAGAATGGAATCGACACTCATTGACCCACGAGTGAGGAGATCAAAAATTGTGGTTTCAGTTAAGCTGGACTTAATCATTCCCACCTTGTTCCCAAAATTTGGCAAAGGTTTGCTAATGGTGCTCAAGGTTTTATTATGTTCAGTAATATTTCCTTCACTAACTAGATGCTGAATAGCCAAGAGCAAGGCCTTACAGTTGTTGGTTTACCCACTCGAACATGGTAATTATAGAAATTATTCTTATCCTCTGGTTTGGGTGGTTTATACTCTTAAAGGGACTGGATGTAACATGCTTCCCTTAAATGCTAAAAGATAGCCCAAAGAGGCAACTTGTACGGATTAGCCAAAATAAAAGGAGGACAAAGAGTCTGGACTGCGGTAACTACCAGTGGAGCTTGAGCGATTGCCATGGGTGAAGTAGGGGCTTGAGAAACTACCTGAATTGCAGCCGGGGCTTTGGGCTTAGCAGGTGCCAGAGCTTAAGGGTGAGCATCATTTTTCTTCTTGAACCAGGGCTTTCCTGCCTTTTCATGCTCTACCTCGCGCTCAAATTTCTCGGCTTTTTTGAACACAGCCTTGTAAAGAAAGGAATGAATCAGTAGCCATTTCTTTATAAAAAAAAGGGGAAGAGAAACCTCTAGGATTTTAACAATCATCTCCTCAAGGCTTAGCTTAGATTTCATCAAAACTTGGGTTTACATCCACTGGCTAAAATACTGCTTGAAGGTTTCATTAGGCATTTAGCAGACTCCCTCAAGGTGTTGGAGGGTTGTTTCCATCATGGTGTTAAAACCATAGTGCACTTTCAAAGCCTCAGAAATAAATTTCCAATCAATGACAATGTGTTGGGGCAAATTATAATACCATTCAAGAGCAGGATCCCGAAGGGAACAAGGAAACATTTCAGTAAGCACTTTATCACTTAATTTCTTTACACGCATAATTCTTTCACACATAATAATGTGGGAAGCAAGGGCACCAAAACCATTATAATGCGCCATATTTAGTATAGCAAAATTATCAATCATCTCCTCTTTCGGGTTCTTTAGTAGCTACGAGATAGTCGATGTAGGCTTGAATCTCCGGTGTCATGCCCGGAGACTGCGTGACCTGGTCCTTGATCGGCTGATGAGAGAGAGCTACTGATTTGGGTGTTATACCTAGAGAATGCATAACCTGGTCATAGTTAGTCTGAGAGGCCATCATTTGGCAAATAAAAGCAGCTACTTCAGGTGTCACGCCCGGAGGCTGCATGACCTAGCTATTGACCGGTGGAGATGGCGGAGGACGAGCAATCACTTGGTTAATGAAAGGATTCTAGGGATAAGTAGTGCCCCTGGAGTTACAACAAATTGAGGAGTGAAAGACGACAGAGGCTGGACTAGCCTAATCGAGGAACCTAAAAACTAATAAGTGAATACTGGAGGAACCGAGCTTCTAGCAAAAGGTCTCGGATTGTAACGAATAATAGACAGGGTTGTCGAGGTTGGTAGAAAAGCAGAGGTTTACCCAAACTAAAATGGGCTTTCCATAGGCTGAGTTGAGAGAGTTGAGTGAAAAACTGGTACAATGGGTCTTATCCCTACCAAACCGGCCAATATCTGTGTTGAATGGTTTTAGGCTTTCATATTGGACTTAGAGACCTGGTCGGAATTCCTATCCTCAAGGGCTTGCTTAACTGCTACCTGGATAGTGGTTTGGATAGAAGGTTGAAATGCATCTGAGTTTAGGAATTAAGCCATAGTATTGGTAAAGTCAAAACCAGGAGGGGGTTGCGACGCTGCTCCCAAGGTGGGAGTAGGGCCGACTTGCTCCTCAAGCGGAGGAGGGTTTCCATCATTACTTAGGAAAGACATGGCTGGCTGAGAGAATTCTGACCCAACTAAATCTGATATGAATCTGACTCCTTACTAGAATCAGTTTACAGAACCCTTTGACTTCTGTGGCGACAACCGAGGTGAGAGAACGATGAATCAGACTGTGTTTAGGCCTTTTCCAAACTGGGGTGCGATGATAACTTTGTCTCTTCCTAGCTTGAATTATAGGTAGTAGATTAGATTATGAATGGATTGTGTGATGCCATGGATGGGGTGAATGACCTTTGCCTAACAATCAATGCGTGGTATGTATAGTTGTACGTAGACGTGGTAAGCGATGATGCGACAGCTTATCCATCCAATATACGTGGGACATTCACACCTCTTGTCACGCATACTAATATGTCATGACTAAACGAGGGCACAAAAGAAGTCCTACGGATGTTGCTAAACCACTTCCATGAATGGAGATCGATAAGGGTAAGTTGATTGAATTTTAGCTCTTGAAGCCGATGAATGGACGATGCATGAGCATGTAGTATATAGCACACAAAATGTCCCTCTTCCGACCTTATGACTCCTGCATAATGCCTCTTTGGAAAGGATGGAGTTTGGTTTCTTCACTGGAAGTGGCGAAAGAAGTGCGTCCCAATTATTTTCTTTGTTTTGGTATTCCTGAGGGAATGAAGTGCTAAGGCTTTTCCTAGCGCGGCTTTAGTATAGGGTTTGATGTAGAAGGTTCTCGTTTACCTTGATTCCACATTACCCAACCACTCCCCAAATAGGTGCGATCACAGGAGTTCACGTGTTGGTTGAAATGAGTGATCCGCCCACTAGGTATCCTTAATTCCAAACAAGGCATGAGTGATACTTTTACAAGCTTCTCGGGTAAAATGGGGCACCTAATATTGCCGAACTATCTACATGCACAAGGATAAGACATTATGAAAAAGAATGAAGTTTTAATTTGGCCAATGATTTCAATACATCATCAAAATATTTTAAACTTATTGAATATTTTCAATCCAAGTTTAAAGAGACAAATCCCCAGCAGAGTCGTCACTGTGAGCCAACGATGTTTTACGTGACGGCGCCTAGACAGTGGACCGATCTCCTAAAACTGATTTTACGAGGTGATTATGAAAATGGTTTAACATGTTTTATGTTCAAAAGATACGAGATCAAAATCCCATACTTAATATAGAGTCGCCACCTGGTTCAGCTCAACCGGGAAATTTTAGTACGATTTTTCCACCAAATGGTAGACCATACCTTAAGTAGAGATTCCAAGTTTGGATGATGTTATCTATTTTACATTGGCCAAGTTAAAATATTTTATTCTTTTTTAATCGATTTTAATCCACCGTATTTATTATGTTTTCGGTTTATATATTGTTAGCTCGTTATTTAGCAAGCATTCAAAGCGATAAATAAATTATTACAGTCATCCAATAAATAAAATGCAGAAAATAAAAGAATAATTACATGACTTTTCAAATCCTATACATTTGTTCTATGCAATAAATAAAATACCCGAAGGCTTAATATTCATCTAACCTAAATCTACCTGTAAAAAATGGTTAGCAAAAATACGGTACGTTGTACGAGATATATCACGTAGCATGCATAGTTAGTAAATAAAACAAAACCCAAGTTAGCGTGAACATGGCATATTTATTTATAATTTATGGAGCCCGATTGGATGGCTAAAAATGAGATTTAAATGGCGTTTCTGGGAAAATTCTATTATATCCGTACTTTAGACTCGATAATTATTTTAACCGGATTATTAGTGAAAATGCCACATGGTATGAAGTGAGGTATGTTTTTAGAAGTTTTTGGACCTTTGTCGTTGCACTATACATCCTAGCATCGAGAAATTAAACTAGGTCGGAAATAAAATGTAAAAATAAATAGATGTCTAGAACTCCATACCACATACGATATGAATGAGGCCGCTGGCGGCATCACTGATGTTGCTGGTAATCTCATTTACACAGGTAGGCTGTATGACATGTTCGCCACCATAAAGAAAGGGTCCTGCAAGAAAATGGGGCCATTGGGGGCAAATGAGGCCACCAACGGTATCAATGATGTTCCTAGCGGCATGGTTGATACCGCCGGCGGCTTCAGTTTCTTGCAGTAGCTGTTTTCAGCCAAAAAGCGACCAAAAAACTCAAAACTAAGCACAAACAGCAAATAAAACACAACAAACAAGTAAAATAAAAGCCAAAGAGCTATAAGACTCAGAATTTTTACCTCGGGGCCATGAATCCACCTCTTTGTGATCCGAATGACACGTCCGGGGAGCTCAAATGATGATTTGGGAAGTAAAGGGGTGGTTTAAGTCTCTAAATCCTACTTTTGTGATTTATAAACCTAAATTGTACCTAATATCAGAGAGTTCAGTAGAGAAAAACCAAGAAAAGATGAATTGAATCCTCTTTTCTTACCTTTATTAAACTTTATCCCACTAGAACTAGCTAAAATGCTTAAAATCTCCTTAAGATTTTGAGTGGTGGAAGTATTGAACCCTTAATTTGGCAGAGAATGGCTGCTTATATAGGCTAAAATTAGTTGGAAATTGCCTTTGATCAATTATTCATTGGATATCAAGTAAAAAGGCACAATATTGCTCTGCAGTAGAAGGTCGTGCCGCCGCCGGCATGGATGGTACCGCCTCGCTCTCCTGATAGGTCTTAAAAGCAAGCATGAATCATGCCCAAAATTGGGGAAAATACAATAAAATCGAGCCAAAAGCAAATTCAATGGGAAAAATTGAATTATTGGGGGTTTATTTGACTTTTTAGGGTTTTTTGGACTACATTATTTTTTGGGTGCAAATCATCGGTCTAAGCTACCACCGGATGCATTACCAGACACGCCGAACTGAATTTTTCTTAAAATAAAATTCATAGAGAATTTTATATCGGTAATAAAAATTCCAAAGAAAAAATTTTTGTCATGAGGAATAAAAAGCGGGCATACGTCATCATCGTCTCGTGAGAGGGATTGAAATCCCATGCTCACAGTTATCTTAGCTACAAGGGCATCATAAAATCATGGACTTGAAAGTCTATGTCTTTACATCTTAGAGAAAGGATTTTCTATGGTGGAAAATTTGAACCAAAATATTTTGATAGAAATTGGTAGGACCAATTAGTCAGAAATTTAAATGGTTCGTATCTCAAAGAAGTAAAGGGACACACATGGTGTCTAGTTTTGAAGCAGGATAGAGCAGAGTGAAGAGAAAAGTAAAAAAGAATATTAAGAATTTTGTTTAGAAGACAAAATGATTGTTTTCAATATGAAATATTGGAAACAAGATCTTCATTCAATATGGGATATTGAAAATAAAATCAAAATGGCTAAAGTCTCATAGCATGAGAAGATAAGGCTTAAAGCTTCCACTTCAAGATGTGTAATATTGAGAATTTCTATATCTCAAGAAAATTCTAAATTGGTATGGAATACCTACTAAGAATCATATATCCATACGATAGTATAGATATTGTTGAGAAGTAGAGTTTTGGCAAAAGGAGAGTTGTACCTATGGAAAATATTAGAGCTTGATGGCTGCTCTTAATGTAGGAACTTAAAACTTCTATTTTGCTAAAATTTGTAAAAGGATGAAATTTAATTGCCATTATAAAATATTGTTTCCTGCTTCATAGCAGATGAAATTTTATTCTAATTTGATAAAAGGTATTATCAAAGTTATGAATGATATTTTATTGTAATATGATAAATGATATTTCGTAATTACAAAATCATATTCGCAAATATAACATTGCTAAGAGAAAATTAGATAATGAAAAATCCTTCTGCTTATGGCATTGTCATTTAGGCCACATAAACAAAGATCGATTAACCAACCTGCATTACTTGGGCCAAATAGACTTGGAGTCTTATGGTGATTGCGAACCTTGTTTAAAAGGAAAAATGACAAAGTTACCCTTTAAAGGAAAGGGTGAATGAGCCACGAGTACCTTTGAACTTATACATACTAATGTGTGTGGTCCAATGAGTGTTCAGGCACTAAAAGAATACTCCTACTCCATAACCTTTATTGATGATTATTCACGATACGGTTGTCTGTACTTAATGAAGCACAAATCTAAAAGTTTTGAAAAATTCAAAATATTCAAAACTAAAGTAGAGAAACATCTTGAGAAAAGTATTAAAGCACTTTGATCTGATCGAGGTGGAGAATACTTAAGTCAGGAGTTTCAGGATTATCTAAAGGAAAACGGGATAGTTCCCCAGTGTACCCCTCCTTATACGCCCCAACATAATGGAGTGTCTGAAAGGAGGAATTAGGCTTTATTAGATATGGTTTGGTCTATCATGAGCCAAGAAGATCTTAGTAAATCCTTTTAGGGTTATAGAGAGCATGATTTATGTATTAAACAGAGTGCCCTCTAAATCAGTTGATTTTACACCTTACGAAAGATAGTGTAATAAAAGGCCATCTCTAAGTCACCTTAGAGTATTGGGTTATCCTACCATGGTAAAGAGGATATCATCAGATAAGCTAAGTGCCAAATCTAACAAGTGTCTATTCATTAGATATCCAAAGGAAACTATTGGATATTTATTTTACCAACCTGAATCAAAGAAGGTATTTGTGTCTCGGAGTGCTCACTTTTGGAAAAGGAACACTTACTTGCAAAAGTCAGTGGGACAAATATTAAACTGGAGGTTTAAGAGGAAGAAATAGATAATCAGCTAATTGACCCCGTTCTAGATACACAAGAAAGTATGATCCAAGAATAACCTGTCAAAACACAAACAATGCGAAGATCAGGTCATGTTCATAAAGGTCCCCATAAATATGGTTTTATCATCACTAATGATAAGGAACTATTTCTCATACAGGATGATGAACCAAGAACCTATGATGAAGCAATGAAAAGCTCAAATTTTGATAAGTGGCTAAAGGCCATGAAATCAGAAATGGATTCCATGTATGAGAACTAAATTTGGAATTTGAGCTTTTCATTGCTTCATCATAGACCAATAGGGCACAAATGGGTCTTCAAGAAGAAGACTAACATGGACGGTGATGTAATTACCTATAAGGCAAGGTTAGTTGCAAAAGGCTATAGTCAACGTGAAGGCATTGACTATGTATGAATCTTTCTCACCGGTGGTCATGCTTAAATCCATAAGGATACTCTTTGCCATTGCTACTCATTATAATTATGAGATCTGGCTGTTGGATGTTAAAATAGCATTCCTGAATGGGGATTTAGACCGAGATGTGTATATGACACAGCCCAAGGGTTTTAAATCTCATAATGGCTCAAAGGTATACAAGCTGCAAAGGTCCATTTATGGACTTCAGTAGGCATCCAGGAGTTGGAATATAAGGTTTGATCAGACAATCCATGAACTCGATTTCTGTCCAAATATTAATGAGCCTTGTGTTTACAAGAAGGTTAGTGGGAGTGCAATCATTTTGTTAGTAGTGTATGTCGATGACATTCTACTAATAGGAAACAATATTTCTCTTCTTTAAAGTATTAAAGTATGGTTGTCAAGAAAGTTCTCCATGAAAGACCTTGGTGAAGCAGCATTTATACTAGGTATAAGGATCTATAGGGATAGATCCAAAAGGCTGTTAGGTCTTTCTTATAGGTTTAACCTTGAGCATTCGAAGAAATGTTATCTCTCAATTACAAAGGGGATTAACTTATCTAAGGCTGAGTGTCCGAAGACAGCTCAGGAAAGAATGCGCATAAAGGTTATTCCCTATGCATCCGCTATAGGATCCATCATGTATGCTATAATATGTGCTAGGCCAGATGTCTCTCAGGCTTTGAGCTTTACGAGTATATATCAGTCAGATCTAGGTGAAAAGCACTGGATGGCCATCAAGGTAATTCTTAAGTACTTGAGAAGGACTAAAGATGAGTTCTTAATATATGGAGATGGTGACCTCAAAATTAGAGGTTACACTGACGTGAGTTTTCAATTTGACAAGGATGACTTTAAGTCTCAATTAGGTTTTGTGTATGTGTTAAATGGAGGAGCGGTATGCTGGAAGAGTTCCAAGCAAGAAACTACTGCCAAATCAACCATGAAATCTGAATACATTGGTACATGCAAAGCAGCAAAAGAAGCTATCTAGTTAAAGGGATTTATGGTGATCTCGGTGTGGTGCATGATATTGTTGATCCAATTACTTTATATTGTGATAACAATGGTGCTATAGCTCAGGCAAAGTAGCCAAGGTCTCACCAGAAAAACAAACATGTATCCGAAAAGTATCATATAATCAGGGAGATTATTGATGCTATGATAATAAGACTAGAATATGTACCCACTAATCAGAACCTCGTAGATGGTTTGACGAAGACATTGACTCAAGTCAAGCATGACCAATATGTTAAAGAATATAGACTAAGACATATGGCTAAATGGTATTAGGGCAAGTGGGAGTTTGTTAGATATGATGTATGTCCTTAAGGCAATTAGGGCGATATATCTTAATTATGCAATGGTACGAATAATTTGTTTAAATTAATTAAGGCATTTAATCTTTTCTTTATATCTATGTGCTTGTAAATATATTATGGCTAGTTAAAATATATTCATTGATGTATGTATACAAAAGTCCTTGATGTATCATAGCATGAAGTCAGAGAAATTATAGTTGGACTATATTTAGTGAGACCTGCTTTATGTGCAATTATGATTATGTCTAAACTATCCGTAATCAAAGTTTCATCAAGAAAGGATATTGATAAAGCGGATAGACTAGCATGTGGTCAAATTTCTTAGAAAGGGTTTAGGCAGTCAATCTCCTAGGACTGAAGGTTGAGCCTTAAGTTTGACACATGGATATATCTGAGAGATAAATTAGAGACCACCGTAAGATAAACACTTTGTGTATATATCAATGTGTTAGTGTTTATCTTCATGCAATAAGCTTTGTTAATATCCTCATACTTTAGATGCTAGTTATCTTGTGTGGTACCATCACTATACTTTGGGTCATTCCTATACACTCATTAATTTAGGGTGTCACAGGTGGTTACGGGTATAGTTATGACAGCACGTTGGTAAGCTATGTAGTGGGAAAAAATCTATCACTCTAGATATATTAAGGAGTTGTACCTGGCCGCTTGTTAAAAGTAATGATTGCTAAAAACCTCTGATCAAAGTATGTGTTTGATAGAAATAGTTTCTAGTCAAACACACTATGGTAAAAGGCAATATACTTCGGTAATAAGTTAAAAACTGGGATAGCTTCGAGCAACCTTGCTATTAGTGGGTTAACACTTTAACTAAACCCTATAAACTTGATGGTACTAATATTAAAGAATGGAAGGAGTTCATCGCATTGGATAACTATTGCATTAACTGGGATTAAGTCATAAGCACAATTGATGTTCCGAGTAATGGCGGATGGTAGACCCTTGCTAGAGGCGTACTACAGTCATTTAAGGTAATTGAGTTCTATTCACGGTCTAGAACCTCAAGTCAATGGTTCCATTAGAACAAGGTTTGGTTAAGCATTTACAGCTCAATACTTTAGGATCCTATAAGGTCACACACATTGAACCTTCATTGGACTAAGAAAAGAATTAATGGTTTTATTCTATTACGAAAATATAATATAATAATATTTGGATTATTATTTAATTGGTTAAAAAATTATAAGATCATTTTTAATTGAGCCAAGATATTCATTTTGACCGGTAACTAATTTGTTAGGGTCGTAAAATAAATATTTATTTGAAAAGGTTTAAAAGAGAATTTTTCGAATGGGTAGGACCCGGTGAAAAAATTGTTAGATAATTTTTGAACTGCAAAATGGTCTATGGGATTCGTGACACGTTCGGTGCATAAAATCCAGCACCGTAGGCTTGCAAGTACTGCAATGTGGCACTTGCAAAAGCCCACGAGGCTGGGCTTACCGGCGCTGTCTTTGGTAGCACTGAGCTAAGCCTAGTGCAAGAAATCTCACAAGCCCGGCTTGCAAGAAGCACAGCACACGGAGCATGCTATGCATGCGGGCAAACCCGCAGGTCAAACCCGGGAGTGGGATGTGGGAAGAAATTTTGCTCCCCCAAGCCTATAAATAGGCTTCTCCATGCTCCTTTTTAAATTGCACCAAGTTCAATAATAATTCCTATGATAAAGGTTAACTTGAGCAAGTTATTTTTTAGGAGCTTGATTTTATTTGAGCACCTCTAGTTTATGTTTTCTATTTTGGAGTGGTCTAGGAACTACTAAAAAGCTCTTAGTTCTTCGTCTTGGGGAGGTTTCGATTGGTGGGGTTCGTGTGAATACTCAAAGAGGCTATCCTACACTTGGAGGCTTGTGTAAGGAGGTTCTGCTAAAGCACGCTTCAACTGGTAAGTTTCCTTTCTTTCTCTTTTAATTATTAGGTCTTTTTCTTTAAGTGCTTTTAGACTTAATAATTATGCTTAGGTTGTTTTGCATGCTTAGTTTATTTTATGCTTAGGTTATAGCTTAGAGTTATAACATGATTAGGTTATAGCTTAGAGTTATAACATGCTTAGTATAAAATATTTATGCTATGATATACTTTAGAATTATAGTATGCCTAGCCTATGCATGCTAAACTAGGTAGAGAATTATTTACTTAAGGCTTTATTTAATTCATATGCAACTAATAGGATTCCCTAGGGACATGGACAAAATTTTGAATTTCCGCCATACCTGTTATGCATGTTCAATGTGACTGTCAGTTCCCAACAACAGGCATTGGTGCAATGACCCTTACTAACATAATAAGCATAAAACTAGTCTCTATCCTCAGGCTTAGGTGGAATATAGGTTTTGACACTTTGGAGAAGACCAAGTGCCCTCAACTTAGTGAAGATGGCGGGCAGAAATGCCTTCCAAGGGGAAATACTATCTTTAATGGTATAGACTGCGACAACTTCTTATTGCACTGTTGCGGCTTTAGGATCTGAACTAGACCTTGGCTTAGGGGCCTGGGCTGGGGCTGATGGGTCATTCTTCTTGAACCAAGGTTTGGCCGGCACACTATCCTTTTCTAATTCCTCAATCCTTTCCCATTTTTTGGCCTTCTCAAAGACCTTCACATAGCTAGAGAAGTTATCCATACCAATAACCTTACGGTAAATGGGTAAGGCACCGTCCATCAATTTCACAATCATCTCAAGGAGACTAAGGCGATCTTCAACAAAACTTGGGTGGCCATCCACCTTTCAAAATAGGGCTTGAATTTCTCATTAGGCACCTTCTTGATAGATTCCACATTCTGTATGGTAGTTTTGATAGCGTTGTTGAATCCATACTACTGAATGAAAGCCTTAGATAAGGCATTCTAGTCTCTAGTTACTTCATCAGATAAAGTGTTGTACCATTCAATAGTAGGGCCCTCCAAAGTGCAAGGAAACATAACGGTACGGACCTTATCACTCAACTTCCATAACCTCATTACTCTTTGTTAAGTAGTAATGTGAGATTGAGGTGGACTAGTTCCCTTATACTTTGCTATGCTAGGCATACTAAAGTTTTCAGGGACCCAATCCTCCTCCCTAGAGGCTTGAACTGGCAGTGTTGGCGACTGGATGTCGGGATTGGTGGCAAGCAATTTCTGTAGTAGATCACACAATTACATAGATAAAGATGATCAGTCCAACTGAGTAACCGTACCTGAGGGTAAACCTGATGATTAAGGAAAGGTCATCCCCTTAGTTGTGACCATAAAATTAGGGGGTAGGCTAGATGCCCCAAACTGAAATGTTGGCAGTATAAACCCTTAACTGGGCTGAGCAAACTGATTGACAGCCGGTAGAACCACTATACACACTGAATCTAACTGACCAAGCTGGCTGGAGGACTCTCTGCGAATTCGAATAGGTGGTAACTAAAATTGAGTGAATGGATTGTGAGTAACTCTTGAAAGGGGCAACTGCTTATTAACTATTGCGTTCACTGATGGAGACCATTCTCTCCTCGGCCAAGATTGCCTTGATGGAAGCTAGCATCTTATCATTCATTCAGTCTAGGAACTGATTAATTCCTAGGTACTGTGAGACAGCATTTGCAATCTCTGACCTAACATTGGCCCTTGATGCATTTGCCTCCTCGCCAGTAATAACATCCTCAACCTCAACATCAATCTGGCCCTCTGGAGTTAGAATGCAAGACATTTCTTCGAGCTGATAAGTAGTACCGAGATTAAACGGACCAAACTAACTACTAGATGGAATAATAATAGACGGAGGTGGAGTAACCCTTAACTAAGGTAGAGGAGGAGGAGGTGGTGGTGGAGGAGCCAAAATTTGAGTCAAACAGACCTGAGAACGTTGCCAAGTTTTAACTCTTTGAGCTTTGGCTGAGGTAGTAACCAAAAGATCATTACATACATGCGATGGGGTATGCATGCATAAATTACAACAATGCATGGTGGGTTAATTGCAAGGGAATGTAACACAACACATGTGAAATGATCAATTCCGACCTTATTTCTCCTACCAGTTTTGAGGGTATTCTTCCTTAGTCTAACCTCACATGGAAATAAAGGGTACCTAGAAGGTTCCCATCACATTAAGCCTCTTTTAGAGGGAGATGGCAATGAGTGCTCCGCTCCTCAGGTGTACCCATACTCTAAGCGGGTACGGGTGGCACCTTTGTGAGTTTTACGGAATAATAGGTTGCCCTAACCTAGCGTTAGAAGAAGAGCACATCTAGCTAGAGAAAGAAGGAGGTGAGAAGATAAAGTGTAATAATTTTCCCAAGTGATGAAGAAGAAAATGGGTTTAATCAAGTAAATGATTTTCGGTGCTCATCTTAATCTTTTAAGCTTTTAAAACAAACCAAAATTTTGCAACTTAAAAGATTATAATCCCCAATAGAGTTGCTACTATGAGGTGTCGATGACGTATGGGTCTCCCTTGGCACCTTGGTGAGAGGCGAGGCCCACTGGGGGTTGGTTGGATTTAGGCGTGATGAAACCATTTAGTTCAAGTTTGCACATTTTAGCCAATTTCAATGAATAAAAGAATCGAGACCCAAATCTCGATACAAAGTTGCCCCCCAAGTTGTCTACTTGGGAAAAAGTGTTAGTACGATTCCCATTGGGCGGGAGACTCATACCTTTTAGATCAGAGATTCGGGTATCGGATGAGTCACTTATTTCTCATTTAGTTAATTCAAATTTACATTCACCGCGTAAAACCGTTTTATTTTCATCATTTGGGGTATTGTCATAGAAATTCTATTTTTCTACACTCTTTTACACTCGTTACATGCGTTCATAGATTATAATAAAGAGCAAGAAATAAATGGGGGAATAAAAATTACAACCGTGGGAAAATGGGGGAAGTGCGAAAGAACTTATAAATTTGTTCTAAGTTATAAAAAAATGAAATAAATTCCCTGCATCCACAAAGATTAGCACAGTTTATAGCACATCATAAGTCAGCATTTTATTAAGAAAATTGTGATTATGTCAGCGTGGCGGTTTTATGATCGATAGTTCCTAGGCGGCTTCTAGGATCGGAGAGAAATAACGAATCTTTAACGTATTTTGTTATAAAAACACATTTTAACTTTTGTGGGTTGATTTACCAAATTATTAGTGAAAATGATCGCATGACAAATGGTGAGTTTTAATTTATTTTTACCAGTTAAAAGAGAACTTTAGGTTCTACCTGGGGGTCAGTGCCTGTACAGGTGCTGAGGAGGACCGGTATGGGTATAGAGGACCTGTACGGGGTCCTTTCTAGTCCCGAATAGAAACTCAAATTAGTGGATTTCATAGATTTTATATAGATGGGGCAGAATATAGAGAAATATCGATAATATAAATGATATGTGAATCTCTTTGAAACTCAGAAGTGTACCTTTACGACATGAATCCACTTTGAGATGATCCCTACACTGAGAGAGAGCCTAGCCAAAGTAGATGTTGAAATGGAGATTTTAGGACTATTTGGGCGAGTATTTGTGTGGACAAAACCTCCCCCAAATCCTAATAAACGAAGCTAGGAATGGATAAATGTGGATAAAACCTCAAAGGATGGATTTTCTCCCTATTTTATACCTCTTATATCTCAACTATTTATAACTATAGAAACTGCAAGAATTTATATATAATGTCTCTTCTATATTGTGCATTGTGTGCCTGTAAAGAGGTGAAAAGGCCTCTATTTATAGGGGAAATTAGGTCTGAACGCAATAAATCGCATTCATGACTTGATTTCTCCTAAAAATAGTATGAATTACCTTCCATAAAGCCTGAATAGGCAAGAATAGAACCCATATGGGTCCCCTCCAGGCGTATAGGAGAAATGACCCATTTAGGTCCACCGATGGATCAGTACCACTAGGCAGCACCCGTATGGGTCACTAAGGGTAGACTAGGTCTCCAAACCTTGGCCAAACTCAACTCTGCTGCAGTAAGAACACATCTGATGGATAACACCTGTAAAAGATTGCATAATTTAGCTCTCATCATCTTTTTATGAGAAGGACCATTAAAAGCCAGTGCTCACAGCCGTAGCAGGTGGAATGAATAGTTTGATGCTTTGAAGCTGGTCGGACTTCCTCAACTTGGTGAATATCTGCGATAGTGACACTACCCATAAGGAGATAGATTGATGAGTTTGCACCTGAGTGGCTGCTATAACTCTAGATGGAGCCTTTGGGTGTTGGGAAACAATGATCCGGATAAAAATTCTATAAACAAATCCGGATCAAGTTTGAAAGAAACAAAAATAATGTATGTAGTTCTCCCAAATTCAAATGGAAATATTCGGACAAAGATCAAAGATACATTGTCATCCATTGAACAAATTAAAAACCTAAGCACTAGAGGAAATCATCCGGACAAAGTTTGGTAAGGAAATAAACTTCTGTCTCCCAAGACCAGCATCCGGAAGAACTGATTGAAGTTATCTCCGAAAGAATGATACGGAGCATATAGGTCTAAAAGACATCCGGAAGACCTATATTTGAAATCTAAGGAAAGTCTCAAATATAACTTTCCCTTTACCTTTTTGGTCTATAAAAGTCAAAGATCCTTTCCCCAAGACAAAGACAAAATGACGGCTTGCATATTTCAAAGAAAAGTCAAAAGGGTTTGACACCGGACAGAGAAAAGCTAACTACTTATTCTCCTAGACCAATAAAGGCGAGCATGGAGCTCACATCATAAAGAAATTGGTATGAAAGTTGGTGCATCACAAAATGACAAGCAAAACAATCACTGACAACTTTCTAGCCTCAATCCTAAGATTTCAAATGGATCAAAATACAGTCTAATGGATTGATCAATGGATCTGGAAGCTCCACATCATGACCTGATCAAGGGTGAAGATTGAATGAAAGCTCACCAACCACAAACGGCTACATTTATAATCAAAGCCTATAAAAGGAGCTCTTCACCAAATGAGAAGGTTAACTGATTGATTTACAAAAGCAAGTAACAAAGCAACACTTATTCAATCAGTTGATAAAATCCCTCCAGGAACCCTTGATTCAAAATCTGTTTGTAAGGACTCCCAAGTGAAACTATAAACTTGAGGAACTCCTAAAACCAATCTTTTGTTAAAAACCAAAGTGTAAGAATCTCCAACTTGGGTAAAGTTAGGAGATTGGGATATAGCTTGAAGTAGGTGCTTTGAGAGAGATCTCCATGTAGGACTCAGCTTAGATTCAAGGTAGAAGGCTAAGTGGTATATCCTACTAAAGATAAGAGGACTCAACTAGGAGTTGGTGCTTTTAGTGGTATATCCTACTTCCACCATCCGGAGATAAATTTGTAAGGCTTGATTCTTATCAGTTGGAAAGGAATCCACTAGCGGACAAGCTCAGAGGAAGGAAACTCCAGGGACTGGATGTAGGCAGGGCTGAACCAGTATAAAATACTTGTGTTTCATTTTCTTTCTCTTTT
The DNA here is from genome assembly GCA_947683365.1 of Euphorbia pulcherrima. Lineage (NCBI taxonomy): Eukaryota > Viridiplantae > Streptophyta > Magnoliopsida > Malpighiales > Euphorbiaceae > Euphorbia > Euphorbia pulcherrima. The sequence continues at coordinate 18,523,703 of CANTUS010000001.1, forward strand.
ACTTAATTTCACACATTTGCATCATTCGGATCCATCTTCTAGATCATAATAAAACACGCTACACTAAGACTTTTCTAAGTCCGCTAATTCCGTGAAAAAGGGCCATTCACCCCCCTCTGCCCTTATAAGTACTCTAACAGAGACCAACAAGTGGTATCAGAGCAAGTGCTCAAACTAAAGATCTAACAATCTCGAGATAAAGGTCCATATATTTTGATTCACATATTAAAATGAGTTTTCAAAACTCACAACTCCTTCCCGAGGGTATGTCTATTACCCATCCTCCACTCTTCACCGGTGAACACTAAACGTTCTAGAAAAAACGGATAAAGAACTTCATCCAGTCATAAAGTATGCAAGCATGGTTAGTTATTAAAGATGGCCCCATATGAACCTACTTATGAAGTAGAGGGTATGACTACCCGAAAGCCATCAAGCATGTGGGATGACAATGACTTTAAAAAATTGTGTGAAAATGCAAATGCTATTAACATGCTTCATTATGCTCTTAGTGCAACTGAATTTAACAGGATATCCGGATGTGAAACTGCAAAAGAGATATGGGAGAAGCCGGAGATAACCTATGAAGGAACTACCAAAGAAAGAGAGGCCAAGCTTGATCTACTCTAACAAAAGCTTGAATCCTTTAAGATGGAGCCTAAAGAATCAATCAGCAACATGAACACTAGATACACAAATCTATTGAATGAAATGAAAAGGCTGGGGAAGGAGATTCCAAAAGTAGAAATGGTCAAGAAAGTGCTCCAGAGTCCCACCAAGGAATGGGACAATAAAAAGACTGCCATTGAGGAAGCTCATGACTTAAATTTTTACAGTTATGATGAACTCATTGGCAATCTTCTAACCCAAGAATTGTCCTTAGAGAGATATAGCTAACAAGAAAAGAAACCTGAGGAGAAAAATAAGGCCATTGATCTTAAGGTAGAATCCACTAGATCAGGCTCATCCAAAGATCAACTTTCTCTACTGACCAGAAGGCTCAATCGATTCATACAAAAGAAATATAGAAGGAAATCAAAGAGGTATGAATCTCAAAGACCAAGAGAAGGCACCTCCAAAAGAGGTAAGCCTAGAAGGAATCCGAAAGAGAAGAAAAATCCGGAGAAAGACGCTGCATGTTTCGAATATGGTGAAAAAGGTGTTGGGAACTGACAGTCAAATTGAACATGCATAAGAGGCATGGCAGAAATTCAAAATTTTTTCCATGTCCCCAGGAACTCCTATTAGTTGCATATAAATTAAATAAAGCCTTAACTAAATAATTCTCTACCTAGGTTAGCATGCTAAAGGACTAGGCATACCATAATTCCAAATTATATCCTTGCATATTTATTTTACACTAAGCATGTTATAACTCTAAGTTATAACCTAAGCATAAAATAAACTAATCATGTAAAAATAACCTAAGCATAATTATTAAGTCTAAAAACACTTAAAGAAAAAGACTTAATAATTAAAAGAGAAAGAAAAAGAACTTACCAGTTGAAGCATGCTTTTGCAGAACCTTCTTGCACAAGTCTCCAATCGTAGGATAACCTCTATCAGTATCCACACGAATCCCACCAACCAAAACCTCCCCAGGAGGAAGAAATAAGAAGCCTCGAGTAGTTCTAGACCACTATAGAGGCCTCACCCAAAAATATAAACTAGCGGTGCCCGAATAAATTCAGGCTCCATAAAAATAACTTGCTCAATTACCCGAGAGATTAATTATCTCGCTTAGGATTTATGCTTTGAGCTTGGTACAATTTGAAAGGAAAGGGGACAACCTATATATAGGCTTGGGGGAGCATTTTACTCCCCCTATGAGCGATGTGGGATGGGAGTAATTACTCCCATCCCATGTGCACACATCGTGCACGTTGTGTGCACATGCAAGGTAAAGCCCTTGTGGGCTTTGCCTTGCTTATGGGCTGCGCATGTGCAGCCCATTTTTATAGGCTGCCGCGAGCAATGCCCAGCATTGCTCGCACACCTTTTGGTGTACTCCCGGGCACTCAAGCCTGTATAATATACTTTTGTACTCTCGGTCCAATTAAACTCGCCAATTCAAAATTCCCCTTTTTAAACCTTTTTCAAATATTTATTTTCTGACCCTAATAAATTAGTCACCAGTCAAAATAAATTTCTTGGTCCAACCAAAATTGATCTAATCAATGATAATTTATTTATGACTCTAATTAATTAGTTACCAATCAAAATAAATTCCTTGGTCTATCCAAAATTGATCTAATCAATTTTAACCAATCAAATAATAATCCAATTATTTTTTATGTTATATTTTCATAATAGAATAAATCTATTAGTTCTTTACTTAGTCCGATGACGGTCCAATGTGTGTGACCTTATAGGATCCCAAAGTATTGAGCTTTTAAGGCTTAACCAACCCTTGTTCTAATGGAACCATTGGCTCGATGCTCTAGACCGTGAATAGAACTCGATTACCTTAAATGACTATAGTACGCCTCTAGCAAGGGTCTACCATCCCCCATTACTCGGAACGTCATTTATGCTTATAACTTAATCCCAGTTAATGCAATAGTTATCCAGTGCGATAAATTCCTTCCATTCTTTAATATTAGTACCATCTATTTTATTGGGTTCGGTTAAAGTGTTAACCCACTAATAGCGAGGTTGCTCCAAGCTATCCCAGTTATTTACTTGTTACTAAAGTATATTGCCTTTTACTATAGTGTGTTTGACTAGAAATCATTTCTATCAAACACATACTCTGATTAGAGGTTTATGGCAATCATCACTTCAACAAGTGGCCAGGTATAACTCCTTAATATATCCGAAGCGATGGATTCTTTCTGACTACTCAGCCTACCAACGTGATGTCATCACTATACCCGTAATCACCCTAGCACCCTAAGTTAATGAGTGCATAGTAATGACCCAAAGTATAGCAATAGTACCACACAAGGTAGCTAGCATCTCAAGTATGAGGACATTCGCAAAGCTTATTGCATGAAGATAAACACTAACACATTGATATATATACCAAGTGTTTATCTTGCTGCGGTCTCCAATATATCTTCCAGATATATCCATGTGTCAAACTTAAGGCACCACTTTCAGTCTTTAGGAGATTAACTACTTGGACCCTTTCTAAGAAAGTTGACCACATGCTAGTCTTTTCGTTTCATCAATATCCTTTCTTGATAGAACTATGACTAGGGATAGTTTAGACATTATAATCATTGCACATGAAGCTGGTTCCACCAAATATAGTCCAACTATAATTTCTCTGACTTCATGCTATGATATGTCGAGGACTTTTGCATACATCAATGAATATATATTTAACCAGCTTTAATATATATATATATATATATATATATATATATATATATATATATATATATATATAAACAAAAGATTAAATGCCTTTATTGATTAAACAAATTGTTCGTACTATTACATAATTAAGATATATCGCCCTAATTGCCTTAAGGGCATACATCATATCCAACAAACTCCTACTTACACTACGACCAATTAGCCATATGTTTTATTCCATATGCTTTAACATGCTGGTCATGTTTGACTTGAGTCAATGGCTTTATTAGACCATCCACGAGGTTCTGATATGTGGGTACATATTCTAATCTTATTATCTTAGCATCAACAATCTCCTTGATTATGTGATACATTCTCAATACATGTCTATTTTTTTGATGAGACCGTGGTTCCTTTGCCTGAGCTATGGCACCATTGTTATCACAATATAAAGTAATTGGATCAACAGCCTCAAGCACCACACCTAGATCACCAATAAATCCCTTTAACTAGATAGCTTCTTTTGTTGCTTCACATGCAGCAATGTATTCAGATTCCGTAGTTGAATTAGCAGCAATTTCTTGCTTGGAACTCTTCCAGCATACTGCCCCTCCATTTAACACATACATAAAACCTGATTGAGACTTAAAGTCATCCTTGTCAGATTGAAAACTCATGTCAGTGTAACCTTTGATAGTGAGGTCACCTTCTCCATAAATCAAGAACTCATCCTTAGTCCTTCTCAAGTACTTAAGGATTGCCTTGACGGCCATCCAGTGCTTTTCACCTAGATCTGATTTTTATCTGCTCGTAAAGCTTAAAGCCTGAGAGACATCCGGCCTAATACATATCATAGCATACATGATGGATCCTATCACGGATGCATAGGGTATATCCTTCATGCGCATTCTATCCTGAGCTGTCTTCAGACACTCAGCCTTAGATAGGTTAATCCCCTTTATCATCGGGAGATAACCTTTCTTAGAATGCTCAAATTTGAACCTATTCAACACGTTGTCTATATATGTACTTTGAGAAAGACCTAACAACCTCTTGGATCTATCCTTGTAGATCTTTATACCTAGTATAAATGCTGCTTCACCAAGGTCTTTCATGGAGAACTTTCTTGATAACTATACTTTAATGTTTTGAAGAAGAGAAATGTCGTTTCCTATTAGCAGAATGTCATTAACATACAATACTAGAAAAATGACTGCACTTCCACTAACCTTCTTGTAAACACAAGGCTCATTTGTATTTGGGCAAAAATCTAGTTCCCGAATTGTCTGATCAAACCTTATATTCCAACTCCTAGATGCCTGCTTAAGTCCATAAATGGATCTTTATAGCTTGCATAAATTTAAGCCATTCTGAGATGTAAAACCCTCAGGTTGTGTCATATACGTCCTGGTCTAAATCCCTATTTAGGAATGTTGTTTTTACATCCATCTGCCAGATCTCATAATCGTAATAAGCAGCAATGGCAAGGAGTCTCCTTATGGATTTAAACATGGCTACCGGTGAGAAGGTTTAATCATAGTCAATACCTTCCCATTGACTATAACCTTTCACAATAAACCTTGCTTTATAGGTAATTACATTACCGTCCATGTCTATCTTCTTATTAAAGACCCATTTGCACCCAATTGGTCTAACCTCTTGCGGTGCATCAACCAAATTCCAAACTTGGTTCTCGTACATGGAATCCATTTCTAATTTCATGGCCTTTTGCCATTTATCAGAATCTGAGCTTTTCATTGCCTCAACATATGTCTTTGGTTCATCATCCTCCATAAGATATAGTTCCTTATCATTAGTGATGATAAACCCATATCTATCAGGACCCTTATGAACATGACCTGATCTTGACAATGATTATGTTTCGACAGGTTGTTCTTGGATCACACTCTCTTGTGTATCTAGAACAGGGTCAATCAGTTGATTATCTGTTTCTTTCTCTTAAGCTTCTAGTTCAATATTGCTCCCACCGACTTTTGCAAGTAAGTGTTCCTTTTCTAAAAAGTGAGCATTCTGAGACACAAATACCTTTTATGCTTCAGGTTGGTAAAACAGATATCTAATTGTTTCCTTTGGATATCCAACGAACAGACATTTATCAACCTTGGCATTTAGCTTATCTAACGCTATCCTTTTTACCATAGCAGGACAACCCCATACTCTTAAGTGAGTTAGAGATGGCTTTTTGCTACACCATCTTTCATAAGGTGTAAAATCAACTAATTTAGAGGGGCACTTTGTTTAAAATATAAACCTCGCCCTCCAGTGCATATCCCCAAAAGGATTTACTAAGAACTGCATGGCTCATCATGGACTTGACCATATCTAATAAAGTCTACTTCCTCCATTCTGACACTCCATTGTGTTGGGGTGTATAAGGAGGGGTCCACTGGGGTACTATCCCATTTTCCTTTAGATAATCCTGAAACTCCTGACTTAAGTATTCTCCACCTCAATCCGATCGAAGTGTTTTAATACTTTTCTCGAGCTGTTTCTCTACTTCAGCTTTGAATAGTTTGAATTTTTCAATACTTTCAGACTTGTGCTCCATCAAGTACAAATAACCGTATCGTGAGTAATCATCAATAAAGGTTATGAAGTAGGAGTATCCTCCTAGTGCCTGAACACTCATTGGACTGCATACATTAGTATGTATAAGTTCCAATGTACTTGTAGCCCGCTCACCCTTTCCTTGAAAGGGTAACTTCGTCATTTTTCCTTTTAAACAAGGTTCGCAATCACCATAAGACTCTAAGTCTATTGGGCCCAAGTCTCCATGCTTATGCAACTTGGTTAAGCGATCTTTATTTATGTGGCCTGAACGGCAATGCCCGTAATTAGAAGGAATTCTCATTATCTAATTTAACTTTCTTCACATTGTTTATATTGAAAACATTTGTTTTAGTATCAAGATTATAAATGCCACCTTTCAACATTCCATAACCATAAAGAATATTATTCAAACGTATCTGATAATTATTATTTGAAAATAAAATTTCAAATCCCTCTGCTGCTAAACACGCAACAGATACAATATTCTTAGTAACACTTGGAATGTAGTAATAATTATTCAAAACTAAAACAAGTCCACTTGGCAAAATAAGACTAAAGCTCCCTACGGCTAATGCAGCAACTCTGGCTCCAATTCCCTCGCGTAGGTCCATCTCCCCTTTTGTAAGTTTTCTACAGTTCCTTAGTCCCTACACGGAAGTACAGATATGAGAACCACACACAGTATCTAATACCCAAGTGGATTCTCGTGAAAAAGTAGCAAAGTTTTCAATTACAAATATACTTGAAGTAGATGCCTCTATATGCTTCTTCTTCAAATGCTCAGAAGCAGGAGCTTTGCAATCCTTCTTCCAATGTCCCGGTTTTCCACATTGGAAGCAGACATACTTAGATGCCTTCTTTTTATTCTTCTTCTTACTGATTCTTTTCTTAGCACCCAGTGCCTACTTCTTCCTTTTAGAAGCCTTGACTTTTTCAACCAATAGTAGAGGTTTCTGATCCCTTTTGATCTGAGGTTCTACTGTTTTCAGCATGTTGATTAATTTAGGGATAGTAGAATTAATCCTATTCATGTAATAGTTAGTCACGAAGCCTGAGTAACTATCTGTCAAGGACATTAACATAAGGTCAATGCTCAAGTCATGATTCATCTCAAATCCCAATTGATTCAGTTTCTCAAGGTATCCCAAGAGTTTCAGTACATGTTAAGAGTTAGAGGTGCCAGCCTGCATCTTAGTCCCGAAAAGGAGCTTGGAGGTCTCATACCTCTCTGTCCTCTCCCTCTCCGAAAAGAGTTCTTCAAGATAGAGAACCATATCCTCCAAGGGCATGTTCTCATGTTGCTTCTGAAGCTCAGGATTCATGGACCCCAACATAATACACATGGCAGTCTCATTATCTTTCATGTGCTTCAACCAGGCATCATGTTCCACATGATCCTCAACATCAGGTTCTACAAGGAAAATTTCACTTAGGACATAGGCAATTCCCTCGGATCTGAGAACTATTCTTATAGTTCGAAACCAATCAGAAAAGTTCAAGCCATTCAATTTGGTGTCAAGTGACATACAAAGATTAAAATTGGAAGCCATTTTCAACCTAAGATATAAGAAAAAAAAGTGTTTAGATATTAGTTTAAGTACATGTATTTAATATGAGGACTTTTAATTAAATACATTTTCCTACTATTTTCTTCGAAATTTACAATAGCCCATTCTATTAAATTCGTGAATTTTAGCCCAGCTAAATTTTCTAGTAGGTAGCATCTATAACTAGTCTATTACAACCCTCAATTTTATGAGTCAAGCCATAATAGTAAGTCATAGTTGGAATCCCATTCCATTTGCATTGCATGCGATTGCTAATTCATTCAAGTTCCCTAATCCCAAGGGACGTGTGCTCTTATTTTAGCATCTCCTTGAATATGTCTCAGATCTGGGCCTAGCCCCCAATTTTATGGTGGACTACCCCAACTCTGTTAAGGCAGACCCTATCTCAAACTTTATAACCAATCAATGTGAACTAGAAGGAACGATTTGCGTAGCCCTTTGATAGCTCAAAGAGACCGTATTGTAAATTTGAGTAAGGAAGACTACAACTTGCCTTAATATATTTACTTTGGGATTTTATTGGTGTTAAACGTCTCACCCAGTCTAGGATTTTATCAGATGGACAAAATTATAATAACTTGTATTAATTCAGGGAATTTTAGAATTAATTTATAATGTCTAACTTTAGGTGGGTTCAGCTCTTTGTTATAATTATTCCATCAATTTAGATTATATGCAAAATAACTAACACTTTTATTTGTTATATTTATATTGCATTTCCTTTAAGCTTTTATTCAATAAATTTAATTTTTTGCTTTATTATAGAAACATATATAAGCACCATCTTATATACTAGAAATAAATTAGTTCATATTAATCCCCCGGTTGGTCATTCAAATTGCACCGATATAGGTTCCCAGGTAGGAGAGGTGCCCTATGAGGAGTAGACACTAAGTCCAATCCTTAGCCAGAACAAATACGGGTACAAACTTGAAGACCAATGGATTCTCTTGAACTAATAAATTTCGTTCTTCTAATTCATGTAAATTGAGAGCATCTATAACCCATGTAATTTAAATAAATTATTGACACTTGTATAATTTGAGTAAGTTGAGCAGGCTTATTCAAAATTATTTATAACCATTTTCTAACCTTGAAATGAAATGCACAAGTTTATATATATTGTTCCAAATAATTAAATAAATAAACCATTTCATTTAGAAAATAATATTTAGTTAGCTTTTAACTTAATTATGCACTAAATAGGCTGGCTTTGATACCACTATTGGGAACTGACAGTCAAATTGAATATGCATAAGAGGCATGGAGGAAATTTAAAATTTTATCCTTGTCCCCATGAACTCCTATTAGTTGCATATAAATTAAATAAAGCCTTAACTAAATAATTCTCTACCTAGGTTAGCATGCTAAAGGACTAGGCATACCATAATTCCAAATTATATCCCAGCATATTTATTTTATACTAAGCATATTATAACTCTAAGTTATAACCTAAGCATAAAATAAACTAAATATGCAAAAATAACCTAAGCATAATTATTAAGTCTAAAAACACTTAAAGAAAAAGACTTAATAATTAAATGAGAAAGAAAAAGAACTTACTAGTTGAAGCATGCTTTTGCAGAACCTTATTGCATAAGCCTTTAATCGTAGGATAGCCTCTATCAGTATCCACACGAACCCCACCAACCAAAACCTCCCCAAGAGGAAGAACTAAGAAGCCTCGAGTAGTTGCTAGACCACTCAAGAAGCCTCACCCAAAAATATAAACTAGCGGTGCCTGAATAAATTAAGGCTCCACAAAAATAACTTGCTCAATTACCCGAGGGATTAATTATCTCGCTTAGGATTTATGCTTTGAGCTTGATACAATTTGAAAGGAAAAGGGACAGCTTATATATATGCTTGGGGGAGCATTTTGCTCCCCCTGTGAGCGATGTGGGATGGGAGCACACAACGTGCACGCTGTGTCCACATGCAAGGCAAAGCCCTTCTAGGCTTTGCCTTGCTTGTGGGCTGTGCATGTGCTGCCCATTTTTATGGGATGCCGCGAGCAATGCCCAGCATTGCTCGTACACCTTTCGGTGTACTCCCACGCACTCGAGCCTGTACAAAATACTTTTGTACTCTCAGTCCAATTAAACTCGCCAATGCTAAATTCCCCTTTTTAATCCTTTTTCAAATATTTATTTTCTGACCCTAATAAATTAGTCACTAGTCAAAATAAATTTCTAGGTCCAACCAAAATTGATCTAATCAATTATAATTTATTTATGACTCTAATTAATTAGTTACTGATCAAAATAAATTCCTTGGCCTGTCCAAAATTGATCCAATCAATTTTAACCAATCAAATAATAATCCAATTATTATTTATGTTATATTTTCATAATAGAATAAATCTATTAGTTCTTTACTTAGTCCGATGAAGGTCCAATGTGTGTGACCTTGTAGGATCCCGAAGTATTGAGCTATTAAGGCTTAACCAACCCTTGTTCTAATGGAACCATTGGCTCGATGCTCTAGACCGTGAATATAACTCGATTACCTTAAACGACTGTAGTACGCCTCTAGCAAGGGTCTACCATCCCCCATTACTCAGAACGTCATTTATGCTTATGACTTAATCCCAGTTAATGCAATAGTTATCTAGTGCGATTAATTCCTTCCATTCTTTAATATTAGTACCATCTGGTTTATGTAATAGCGAGGTTGCTCCAAGCTATCCCAGTTATTTACTTATTACCGAAGTATATTACCTTTTACTATAGTGTGTTTGACTAGAAACCATTTCTATCAAACACATACTCTGATCAGAGGTTTATGGCAATCATCACTTCAACAAGTGGCCAGGTACAACTCCTTATTATATCCGGAGCGATGGATTCTTTCTGACTACTTAGCCTACCAATGTGATGTCATCACTATACCCGTAATCACCCATAGCACCCTAAATTAATGAGTGCATAGTAATGACCCAAAGTATAGCAATAGTATCACACAAGGTGGCTAGCATCTAAAGTATGAGGACATTCGCAAAGCTTATTGAATGAAGATAAACACTAACACATTGATATATATACCAAGTGTTTATCTTACTGCGGTCTCCAATGTATTTCCTAGATATATCCATGTGTCAAACTTAAGGCACCACCTTCAGTCTTTACGAGATTAACTACTTGGACCCTTTCCAAGAAAGTTGACCACATGCTAGTCTTTCCGTTTCATCAATATCCTTTCTTGATGAAACTATGACTATGGATAGTTTAGACATAATCATAATTGCACTTGAAGCAGGTACCACTAAATATAGTCCAACTATAATTTCTCTGACTTCATGCTATGATATGTCAAGGACTTTTGCATACATTAATGAATATATATTTGACTAGCTTTAATATATATATATACACACACACACACACACACACACACAAGCATATTGATATAAACAAAAGATTAAATGCCTTTATTGATTAAACAAATTATTCGTACTATTACATAATTAAGATATATCGCCCTAATTGCCTTAAGGGCATACATCGTATCCAACAAAAGGCCACTTCAGAACAAAGTGCCCCAAGCTCAAAAGAACCAAGAAGTTCAAAAAGAAGGCAATGGTTGTTACCTGGAGAAACAGTGAAGAAAGCAGTAACTCATCTTCTGTAGAAGAAGAGGAGACTGCTAACTATGCATTTATGGCTCTAATTGAACCGGAAGCAGAGCAATCCAAAAGGAACACCTCTAAGCAAGAAACAGTGCAAATTAAAGAATTAGAATTAGATACAGCAAACTCTGAGGTAAACTCTTGCTCTAATTCTACCTCTAACTTTGATCTTACAAAAGCTCTTTCTATTGTTATCAAGGGAGTAAGAAGAATGCGAAAGCTATCAAATCTCTAGAAAGAGCAATACTAGAATTGGCTGAAGATGCTGAGGTAATGGCATAAGACATCAATTTGGTTAGAGCAACCAAGCACATTGATGTAGTAGAAGAAAACTTCCTGAGGAATCAAGTTCAGATTCTCAATACAAATGTAATGGGATTGGATAGAGAAGTCAATCTATTACAGGAAGCATCTAGGAAGAAACCTAAAATGAAGGATCCAAGAAGAGATAATCCTTCTCCTCCTTAGAACAGGGTTCAAAGGAACCCAAATAGAAAGACAAATGGAGTTAGCAGGCAGCCACAAGCTCAAAAATATACTGCTGCTCAAAAACGAAAGGCTAAGGCAGCTTACAACCAACAACTTATCAAACAAAGAAGAAATTATAAAGCTGAAGCAGCGCCTCCAACCAACTTCCAGATTTATATCGGACCATCTAGTAGTGTACAAGAAGCTGGGTATAAAGGCAACTAAGGAAGGAAGGATCAGGAGAAGATCAGCAAGAAGCAAAAGCAAAACATACCCATTTTAGGGTGCAGGTTTTACGGAAAAAATAATCATATTACTAAATCATATAGATTAAAAAATGGTTATTATGATGCTTATCCTTGGCCTGGGATAGTTATTAACCCAAGAGGACCCAAATCTGATTGGGTACCCAAACCCACTTGATATGTTTTACAGGTATACCTCAGATCCATAGTAGATCAACACACTTGGTATATTAATAGTGGATGCTCAAGGCACATGATAGGTGATGAGAAGGCCTTCATCACATTAACCCCAAAGAAGGGAGGCAAAGTAAGCTTTGGAGACAATCAAAAGGGATAAATCATTGGTCATGGAACCATTGGATCTAGATTTAAGATTGAAGATGTCTCACTAGTTGATGGACTGAAATTCAACCTACTAAGTGTGGCCCAATTATGTGACAAAGGAAGAAAAGTCACATTTGACTCCGGAGGCTGCTCAATTTATGATAGTAAGTCCAATCAACGTATTCTTTACGCACCTAGAGTAAATAATGTCTATTCTATAAACATTAAAAATGATAATAAGAATATATGCTTGGTGTCTAAAGAAGAAGAATCATGGCTATGGCACCGGAGGTTGGGACATGTAAGCATGAACCTCCTGTCCAAATTCGCCAAAAAGGAATTAGATGTGGGTCTGCATAAGGTCGCTTTTGATAAGGATGATCTATTCACTATATGACAACTAGGAAAATACCATAAGAAAAGTTTCCCTTCCATCTCATACATTCCTTCCAAAAGAGTACTTGAGCTCTTACATATTGATCTCTTTGGTCCAATTAAGCCACTGAGTTTAGGTAGAAGAGAATACACTATAGTCATTATAGATGACTATTCTCGATATACCTGGGTTTTCTACTAAAAAGCAAGGATGAAGCTTTTAACCGATTCTCCAAAACATTCATCCGGATACTTCAAAGCATTCGGGTGTAAATGCTACATCCTTAATGGTAGAGAGCAATTACGAAAATTTGATCTTAAATCTAATGAAGCAGTTTTCCTCAGCTACTCTACACATAGTAAGGCTTATAGAGTCTTCAATAAACGAACCCAAACTATAGTAGAGTCTATACATGCAGATTTTGATAAGACTAACACTGCAGGAAAGAAAAGCTACACTCTGAAAGATAAAGTTCCGGAAGCTGAAAAATCTGGAGAAAAGGAGGAAGCACGAATTCCTTATTCATTTCAAATCAAGAAGTACAAAGATGAAGATGAAGGAATGTCCTTTGATCCAAAGATACAACAAGTCAATCTCAATCCATAGGGGATTGACATTAATGAAGGAGTAGTTAAAGCTGAAGTGGAGCAAGTCCAAGTTCAACATGCTGTTAGAACCAGAGGTTAGCTCAATCGGATGATGAGCCATGCTGCTTTTGTCTCTCTCATAGAGCCATAGAAATTTCAAGAAGCTGAAGGGGATGAAAGATGGATGATGGTAATGTAGAAAGACCTAGATCAATTCACCAGGAAAGATGTATGGGATCTTATGCCCTCTCCTAAAGGAAAATCAATTATAGGCACTAACTGGGTGTTCTAGAAAAGTTGATGAATCCGGAGTAGTGGTGAGAAACAAGGGAAGACTAGTTGCTCAAGGCTACAACCAGCAAGAAGGAATTGATTTCAAAGAAACATTCGCTCCTATAGCAAGACTGGAAGCAATCTGAATCCTATGTGCTTTTACATCATTCATAGGTTTCACATTATACCAAATGGATGTCAAAAGTGCATTTCTAAATGGTGTCATTCAAGAAGAAGTATATGTCAGGCAACCACTAAGATTTAAAGATATAAAGCATCCGGATCAAGTATACAGACTAAAGAAAGCTCTCTATGGATTAAAGGAAGCACCAAGAGCCTGGTATGAAAGATTAACCTCATTCCTGATATCCAAGGAATATACTAGAGGCAGGGCAGATACCACACTCTTCGTCAAGCAAAAGAAAAATGATATTATTCTAGTCCAGATCTATGTAGATGATATCATTTTTGGCTCCACTGATGAAAAGATATGCAAAGAATTTAGCTCTCAAATGCAGAAGGAATTTGAGATGTCTATGATAAGAGAGCTCAAATTCTTCCTTGGTCTACAAATCAAACAAATCCAGATGGGATCTTCATCAATCAATCAAAATACACCAAGGAGATCCTGAAGAAGTTTGAAATAGACAATAGCAAACCTATGTCCACTCCAATGGGCTCAGACATAATCTTATCCAGGGACTGTGAAGGAGAAGATGTTGATTAGAAGCTCTATAGAGGAATGATTAGCTCACTCCTATACTTGACAGTTAGCAGACCTGACATACACTGTGCAGTATGCTATAGTGTAAGGTATCAAGCCAATCCCAAGGATTCTCATCTTAAAGCTGTCAAAGGATCCTTAGATATCTCCTAGGAATCACTGAAGTTGGGTTATGGTATCCTAATAATGGAGACTTTACACTCCAAGGGTTCACAGATGCAGACTATGGTAGAGATACTCTTGAGAGAAAAAGTACCCCCGGAGGATGCCATTTCCTTGGAGATCGCTTAGTCTCATAGAATAGCAAGAAGCAAACTTTAGTTGCCTTATCCACCATAGAAGTATAGTATATGGCAGCTAGAAGTTGTGTTGCTCAACTCCTATGGATCAAATAGCAACTTGAAGATTATGGAGTGTAATTTGGATGTGTGGATGTAATGTGTGACAACAAAAGTGTTATGGATGTATAATGAATCTGGTGCTCCATAGCAGGATGAAGCATGTCAACATAAGGCATAACTTCATCCGGGATCATGTAATGAAGAAGGATGTTGCATTGGTATATGCCCCAACCAATGAACAGAGAGCTGATATCTTTACTAAACCACTAAGTAAATATCAATTTGGGAAACTAAGAGAATCAATTGGGATGTCAAATCCAATTTAGAAAAACTCCGGAAGATAGTTTTTATACCAAGCCGGATCCTGAGATAAAAACTCACTCTGGAAGACAAGGAGTATTGGGAAGATATATTCCAGAAGTTTGCCACATTAGGCGATAAAGATGATATATGGCAGTACAAGCCCATAAAGGAAACTGTTACTTTTTGAATGTTAAAAGTCCATCGGCTATTACACGTGCGGTAAATACAATACTTAATTCAAAAATAAACCGTTTCCATTCTCCGATTAAACTGATTTCACCTCTCTCCAAAAATTTTAACTGCTATATCATCAATCCAGTCAAAATAGCCAGAGTCCAGATTACCAATATACCCTTACTTCAAAAAATTCTATATAAACCCCTCAAAATCCCCTCTCTTCTTCATGCGAGCAACTACTCTACTGTTACTCTGCAAAAAATTCAAACCTAAAACTCCATCTCTCAAAAGTCTCTACAATGGCAGCCATAAACACCTCCAACACCCTTAAAATCCTACCTAGCAGAAATTTCTTTCAAGTGTCTGACTTGAAGGATACTGATTTCGAGCCTCTAAATCTCAAAACCTCCAACTTCATCATCCCTACTGATCATCTAGGTGTTGATTACCTATTCAGAACTCCTCCTTTCTTCACCCTAATTGAATATCAAAGTCTGGGTGATCTTCTAAAGATAAATTGCCCTACCTACCTAAAGTTGGTGAAAGAGTTCTTCTCAAATCTCAGTGCTCAAAACCATTTTGGTGTCTTCCGCACTGAAGTCCAAGGGAAGGTGATAATTCTTACTTCTAAATTCTTTGAGAAGAATCTGCACATGAAGAACTCTAGAATAGTGTTAAGAAAAGATGGGATGAGACTGGAGTTATGTATGATTCCAAACTACGGCTCCACAAGAACTACTTTGGCGATAAATTCTAAACGTACTACCCCAGAACGCCCAGATTCCTATAGAACATTCTGGCTAAGCTTATCTCTATAAGGAAGGGGTCATTGACTATAGTTTCTTCCCTCCAGCACTGCATCCTGCAGCACTGGTTTAGAAGTATAGAAGTAAACTGGCCAGTCTTTATCATTCACTATCTTAAGACCCATGTAAACTCACATGGCGCCTTGATCATAAGAATTCTATAAGTGACGAAAGTGGATCTGACTGGATTTGAAGGCATTTATGGAAAGCCCATCCTTGAGAAGAATTTCCTTAATCTCCGATTTGATAAGGAATGGAATGAAGAAAAGGCAAAACTGAAAAGGGATGAGTGAAACATTGAATCTCGGAAGAAAGTTGATCCGGAAGAGGAGGCTTCTATTCCCAAGAGGCCCAGAACTACCAAAGCCAAGGCCAATAAGCAAGTAGAAATGGTTCAGAAGGAAATTGATAAGGATTCTCTACCCTTCACTCAAATCCTAAGCTCAAAAAAGCCAAGACCCAGGGGCAGACTGATTAAAGCTGCAGCTAAGAAGGGTCAGCTTGCGGTTACTGCGGGTCTTCCTCAAACTGCTACAAAAGCAATTGAGGCTGGAATGAGGACAGCCAAGAGAATGTTAGCTGAAATGGAAGAGGAGGAAGACGATAAGGAAACAGAGGATGAGGCTCCTCCTCAAAAGCAGCTCAGGAGAAAAGGACTCACTTTTGATGAGGCCCTTTCTGCCCACGAAAAGAAAGCTAGTGAAGGCAGAAGGCTCGCTGGAATAATCCTAAATGAGGAAGCCAAGCAGTATAGGGAAAAACTGCTATGGAAAAAGCCAAGTCTAGCAAAGGGAAAAATGTTCCCGGGGAATTAGAAATTGTAAGGAAAGATGATGAGCAATATGACATCATTCAAGCAGCAATAAAAGACAACAATCAAATCAATAAGGGGAGAACAACTGAAGGACCTGAGAATTATCTCAAGTTCCCCTAATTCTAGTGGATCCAAAAGATATAGACGCTCTGTCAAAGATTCCGGAAGCTGATGTATTCATCTTTGCTAATAGAACAGGACCACTTCTGAAAAATCTGTTTGGATCCGGCAATGAAATGATTAATCTTAAAAGTCCTGAAAAGGCACTAGAGAAGGCTGTTGAGGAAAATGCCAACATGCCTAAGGGAGAAAAAGAAAGTCCTAAAAAGGCAGTTGTAGGGGTGGTTGAGGACAGTTCCAACCATCCGGAGGCAAGGCTGGAAGAAGAAAAGAAGGATGATGTATACCATCAGGATCAAACACTACAAACCACAAAGGTAACCCATGATCTCCTTCATCTCAATTCTAATTGTGAAGAGCATAACTTTGCTATAGTCTCTCACAATGTAGCTAAGGATATAGTGCCAAACCCGGATGCAATAACTCTGGAGGAGGGAGAGAGCCTGGGTTCCAAAGGGCACATTTCTGAAGTGGATCCTACCAGCGAGGCTCATTCGGAGGAAAGGATGGAAGAAAAATCTGAAGAAGGTAGTAAGGACAAGACCTCCTCCAGCTCATCTAATGAGGAATTCTCTCCAAGGGTTCCAGCCATGAGGTAACCTGCCAATAACACCATAAAATCCAAAGTTACAACTGCGCTTCAACTCCTAAAGGAGGTTGTTAAGGATGAAAGTGAAGAGGGCTATGTGAAGTAGAGTCTTAGAACCATATGCGCTCATCTTTGACGAGTTGAGAAGGAATTACTCAGGAGCAAAATAGATAATGCAGTCCAAAAGGATTTGAGTGAGATCAAAGAGAGTTTGAAATGTCTCCCCAAAATTGAGCAACAAGTCATGAACTTCCCAACTCCTAGTGCTATAGGAGCAGCTTCCCTATCTAAAATCCAGCCACTTCTAAATGAGCTAAAAGAAAGCACCTCTCACTCAAATCAAATGCTAGTCAAGCCAATACTTTAGGCTCTAATAACTGTGCAACAATCCTAGAAAGAATGTCCTCATTCGCCACTAATCTATCCACAGAAATCAAGGACTACATAGATTCCAAGTTTGAAAACTTGATAAAATTCATGGAAGATAGAGATCTGAAACCTACTCTGCTGAACTTGGAGAATGATCACCAAGTAACTCAGGAAATGCTTGCCAACTTTATAGATAAAACCATCCTTAAGCTCAAAGTGAAAATCCTAGATGATATGGGTGATGAGATGCAGGCTAGGAACTCCAGTATTGAGCAAACAATAAATGAATAGAAGAAGACTGTCTCCAAAGAAATAAAAGATCAGACGGAGTCTATCTATAACATCCGAAAGGGCCTTAGTGATGAAATCACCTTCCTTCAAGCCGGAATAAATAAATTATCTATCTCCGAATTATCCTCGTCTTTGGCTATTCCAGAAAGTCAGCTCATTCCTATCCTGCATAATCTTGTTCAAGCTATAGGGGACTCAGGGTTCATGAGCCAAAAAGGTATGACTACTCTTACCAAGGCCATGTTTCCTTATTTTGATCCCAAGGACCAAGAGCACATTCTGCCCATTCTTCCTCAAGTCTCACAATCCTATGATCAACTCCAGAGGTCCCTTCGTCCTTATTATTTAACTCCGCCTATAGTGGATCATATTATTGATGAGCGGGCAAAAGGCAACAAAGATTACTCTATCTACTCCTCTGCCTGGCAGCAATCTTGGGAAAAGCATACCTATATGGTTATTGATCCCCTTGATGGAAGTAAAAAAGGGAGGAAGTTCAGAGCCATTAAGGAGAAGGAAGTAGGAAAGGAAAAACACTGTAAGTCTGAAAGAGTGGTCCATCCGGAGAGATAGTTAACCTAGCTAGATAATCTTGTAATACTCATATAATAGCTAGATCACTTTACATGTATTTCTATAACTTGTAATAATGAATTTCATGATGTTAACAATTGTTAACAGTAGAAGTATATATAAAGTGAAAAATTCTTAACTATCAAAACAATCGCTTCTAAAGTACAATCTGTAATTGTACTAAAACAAACTTAGAAGCAGGAATCATAAAATTATGGGGGAGTTAGGATGCTAAATTTATCGGGGAGTATTGTAAAAGACTAAGTAACAAAAATTACACTTAGTACATACACCCATGCTCAGATGACTTAGGTTTTTGTTTCCATCAAATAGGGGGTGGGAAACAATGATCCAGATAAAAAATCTGTAAGTAAATCTGGATCAAGTTTGAAAGAAACAAAAACAATGTATGTAGTTCTCCTAAATCTAAATGGAAATATCCGGACAAAGATCAAAGATACAAGTCATCCATTGAATAAATTAAAAACCTAAGCACTAGAGAAAATCATCCAGACAAAGTTTGGAAAGGAAACAAACTTCTATATCTCAAGAGCAGGATCTGGAAGAACTGATTGAAGTTATCTCCGAAAGAATGATTCAGAGCATATAAGTCCAAAAGACATCCAGAGGACCTATATTTGAAATCTAAGGAAAGTCTCAAATATAACTTTCCCTTTACCTTTTTGGTCTATGAAAGTCAAAGATCCTTTCTCCAAGATAAAGACAAAATGATAGCTTGCATATTTTAGAGAAAAGTCAAAAGGGTCTGACACCGGACAGAGAAAAGCTAACTACTTTTTCTCCTAGACCAATAAAGGCACGCGTGGAGCACACATCATAAAGCAATTGGTATGAAAGTTGGTGCATCATAAAATGACAAGCAAAACCATCACTGACAACTATCTAGCCTCAATCCCAAGATTTTAAATAGATGAAAATACAGTCTAACGGATTGATCAATAAATCCGAAAGCTCCACATCACGACCTGATCAAGGGTGAAGATTGAATGAAAGCTCGCTAACATTAAACGGCTACATTTATGATCAAAGCCTATAAAAGGAGCTCTTCACCAAATGAGAAGGTTAACTAATTGATTTATAAAAGCAAGTACCAACGCAACACTTATTCAATCAGTTGATAAAATCCCTCCACGAACCATTGATTCAAAATCTGTTTGTAAGGACTCCTAAGTGAAACTATAAACTTGAGGAACTCCAAAAACCAATCCTTTGTTAAAAACCAAAGTGTAAGAATCTCCAACTTGGGTAAAGTTGGGAGATTAGGATATAGCTTGAAGTAGGTGCTTTGAGTGAGATCTCCGTATAGGACTCAGCTTAGATTCAAGTTAGAAGGCTAAGTGGTATATCCTACTAAAGATAAGAGGAATCAGCTAGAAGTTGGTGCTTCTAGTGGTATATCCTACTTCCAGAAGGGGTCACCAACCGGAGGCAAATTTGTAAGGCTTAATTCCTACCAGTTGGAAAGGAATCCACCAGTGGACAAGATCATAGGAAGGAAACTCTAGGGACTGGACATAGGCAAGGATGAACCAGTATAAAATACTTGTGTTTTATTTTCTTTCTCTTTTACTTAATTTCACACATTTGCATCATCCGGATCCATCTTCTGGATCATAATCAAACACGCTACACTAAGACTTTTCTAAGTCTGCTAATTCCGTAAAAAAGGGCCATTCACCCCCCTCTGCCCTTATAAATACTCTAATAGGGACCAATAAGTGGTATCAAAGTGAGTGTTCAAACTAGAGATCTAACAATCTCGAGATAAAGGTCCATATATTTTTATTCACATATCAAAATAAGTTTCCAAAACTCACAACTCCTTCCCGAGGGTATGTTTGTTACCCGTCCTCCACTCTTCACCGGTGAACACTCCCTATTCTGGAAAAATTGGATGAAGAACTTCATCCAGTCATAAAGTATACAAGCATGGTTAGTTATTAAAGATGGCCCATATGAACCTACTTATGAAGTAGAGGGTATGACTACCCGAAAGCCATCAAGCATGTGGGATGACAATGAATTTAAAAAATTGCGTGAAAATGCAAATGCTATTAATATGCTTCATTATGCTCTTAGTGTAACTGAATTTAACAGAATATCCAGATGTGAGACTGCAAAAGAGATATGGGAGAAGCTGGAGGTAACCTATGAAGGAACTACCAAAGTAAGAGAGGCCAAGCTTTATCTACTCTAACAAAAGCTTAAATCCTTTAAGATGGAGCCTAAAGAATCAATTAGCAGCATGAACACTAGATACACAAATCTAGTGAATGAAATGAAAAGGCTGGGGAAGGAGATTCCAGAAGTACAAATGGTCAAGAAAGTACTCTGGAGTCTCACCAAGGAATGGGACAATAAAAAGACTGCCATAGAGGAAGCTCATGACTTAAATTTTTATAGTTATGATGAACTCATTAGCAATCTTCTAACCCAAGAATTATCCTTAGAGAGATACAGCCAACAAGAAAAAAAAACTTGAGGAGAAAAAGAAGGCCATTGCTCTTAAGGTAGAATCCACTAGATCACCCTCATTCGAAGAGGAAGAGCAAATCGATAAATCAATGAGCACCAAAGATCAACTTGCTCTACTAACCAGAAGGCTAAATCGATTCATACAAAAGAAAGAGAGAAGGAAATCAAAGAGGTATAAATCTCGGAGACCAAGAGAAGGCACCTCCGGAAGAGGTAAGCCTAGAAGGAATCAGGAAGAGAAGAAAGATTCGGAGAAAGACGCTGCCTATTTCGAATGTGGTGAAAAAGGCCACTTCAGAACAAAGTGCCCCAAGCTTAAAAGAACCAAGAAGTTCACAAAGAAGGCAATGGTTGCTACCTGAAGCAACAATGAAGAAAGCAGCAGCTCATCTTCAGTAGAAGAAGATGAGACTGCTAACTGTGCATTCATGGCTTTGACTGAACTAGAAGCAGAGCAATCCAGAAGGAATGCTTCTAAGCAAGAAATAGTGCAAATCAAAGAATCAGAATCAGATACAGCAAACACTAAGGTAAACTCTTTCTCTAATTCTACCTCTAACTTTAAGCTTGCAAAAGCTCTTTCTATTATTATTAAGGGAGTAAGAAGAATGCGAAAGCCATCAAATCTCTGAAAAGAGCAATACTAGAATTGGCTGAAGATGCTGAGGTAATGGCACAAGACATCAATCTAGTTAGAGCAACCAAGCATATTGATGTAGTAGAAGAAAAATTCCTCAGGAATCAAGTTCAGATTCTCAATGCAAATGTAATGGGATTGGATACAGAAGTCAATCTATTAAAGGAAGCATCTAGGAAGAAACATGAAATGAAGGATCCAAGAAGAGATAATCCTCCTCCTCCTCAGAATAGGATTCAAAGGAACCCAAATAGAAAGATAAATGGAGTTAGCAGGCAGCCACAAGCTCAAAAATATACTGCTGCTCAAAAAGGAAAGGCTAAGGCAGCTTACAACCAACAACCTATCAAACAAAGAAGAAATTATAAAGCTGAAGTAGCGTCTCCAACTAACTTCTAGATTTATATCGGACCATCTACTAATGTACAAGAAGCTGGGTATAAAGGCAACTATGGAAGGAATGATCAGTAGAAGATCAGCAAGAAGCAAAAGCAAAATATACCCATTTCAGGGTGTAGGTTTTGTGGAAAAAATAATCATATTACTAAATCATGTGGATTAAAAAATGGTTATTATGATGCTTTTCCTTAGCCTGAGATAGTTATTAACTCAAGAGGACCCAAATCTGATTGGGTACCCAAACCCACTTGATATGTTTTGCAGGTATACCTTAGATCCACAGTAGATCAACACAATTGGTATATTGATAGTGGATGCTCAAGGCACATGACAGGTGTTGAGAAGGCCTTCATCACATTAACCCCGAAGAAGGGAGGCAAAGTAAGCCTTGGAGATAATCAAAAGGGACAGATCATTGGTCATGGAACCATTAGATCTGGATTTAAGATTAAAGATGTCTCACTAGTTGATGGACTGAAATTCAACCTACTAAGTGTGGCCTAATTATGGGACAAAGGAAGAAAAATCACATTTGACTCTAGAGGCTGCTCAATTTATGATAGTAAGTCCAATCAACTTATTCTTTACGCACCTAGAGTAAATAATATCTATTCTATAAACATTAAAAATGATAATAAGAATATTTGCTTGGTGTCTAAAGAAGAAGGATCATGGCTATGGCACCAGAGGTTGGGACATGTAAGCATAAACCTCCTATCCAAATTAGCTAAAAAGGAATTACTTGTAGGTCTGCCTGAGGTTGCTTTTGATAAGGATCATCTATACACTGCATGCTAACTAGGAAAATAGCATAAGAAAAGTTTCCGTTCCATCTTATACATTCCTTCCAAAAGAGTACTTGAGCTCTTACATATTGATCTTTTTGGTCCAATTAAGCCACTGAGTTTAGGTAGAAGAGAATACACCATGGTCATTATAAGTGACTATTCTCGATATAACTGGGTTCTCCTACTAACAAGCAAGGATGAATCTTTTAACCAATTCTCCAAAACATTCATCCGGATAGAAGTAGAATAGGGCATACGCATTGCACGCATCTGGAGTGATAATGGTGGAGAATTCAAAAATAAGCATTTTGTAGACTTTTGTGACTCCAACGGCATTGAACACAACTTCTCTGCCCCCCATACTCCTCAATAAAATAGAGTGGTTGAGAGAAAGAATAGGACCATAGTAGAAATGGCTAGAACAATGCTTAATGAAAATTGTTTGCCAAAATATTTCTGGGTTGAGGCCATAAACACAGCATGCTACATCTTAAATAGAGCTCTCATTAGAAAAACCATAGAAAAGACCCCATATAAAATCTGGAAGGGAAAAAACCCCAAAATTGGATACTTTAAAGCATTCGGGTGTAAATGCTACATCCTTAATGATAGAGAGCAATTAGGAAAATTTGATTCTAAATCTGATGAAGCAGTTTTCCTCGGCTACTCAACACATATTAAGGCTTACAGAGTCTTCAATAAATGAACCCAAACTATGGTAGAGGCTATACATTTAGATTTCAATAAGACTAATGCTGCAGGAAAGAAAAGCTACACTCTGGAAGATAAAGTTTCGGAAGCTAAAAAATCTAGAGAAAAGGAGGAAGCAGGAATTCCTTATTCATTTCAAATCAAAAAGTACAAAGAGGAAGATGAAGGAATATCCTTTGATCCAGAGACATAATAAGTCAATCTCATTCCCCAGGGGATTGACTTTAATAAAGGAGTAATTGAAGCTAAAGTGGAGCAAGTCCAAGTTCAATATGAAGGCCTGGAAAGGGAGATCCGGACCCACAGAGATCATTCCATTTAAAATAATCTGGATGAAGTTTAGAATCCAGTTAGAACCAGAGGTCAGCTCAATCGGATGATGAGCCATGCTGCTTTTGTCTCTCTCATAGAGCCAAAGAAATTTCAAGAAGCTGAAGAGGATAAAAGCTGGATGTTGGCAATGCAGGAAGAGTTAGATCAATTCACCAGGAATGACGTATGGGATCTTGTGCCCTCTTCTAAAGGAAAATAAATTATAGGCACTAAATGGGTGTTCCGAAAAACTTGATGAATCTGAAGTAGTAGTGAGAAACAAGGCAAGACTAGTTGCTCAAGGCTACAAGCCGTAAGAAGGAATTGATTTTAAAGAAACATTCGCTCCTATAGCAAGACTGGAAGCAATCTGAATCCTATGTGCTTTTGCATCATTCATGGGTTCACATTATACCAAATGGATGTCAAAAGTGCATTTCTAAATGGGGTCATTCAAGAAGAAGTATATGTTAGGCAACCACCCGGATTTGAAGATCTAAAGCATCTGGATCAAGTCTACAGACTAAAGAAAGCTCGCTATGGATTAAAGCAAGCACCAAGAGCCTCGTATGAAAGATTAACCTCATTCCTTATATCCAAGGAATATACTAGAGGCAGGGCAGATACCACACTCTTCATCAAGAAGAAGAAAAATGATATTATTCTAGTCCAGATCTATGTGGACGATATCATTTTTGGCTCCACTGATGAAAAGATGTGCAAAGAATTCAGCTCTCAAATGCAGAAGGAATTTGAGATGTCCATGATGGGAGAGCTCAACTTCTTCCTTGGTCTACAAATCAAACAAAGTCTAGATGGGATCTTTATCAATCAATCAAAATACACTAAAAAGATCCTGAAGGAGTTTGAATGGACAACAGCAAACCTATGTCCACTCTAATGGGCTCAGACACAATCTTATCCAGGGACTGTAAAGGAGAAGATGTTGATCAAAAGCTCTATAGAGGAATAATTAGCTTACTCCTATACTTGATAGCTAGTAGACCTGACATACACTGTGCAGTATGCTACTATGTAAGGTATCAAGCCAATCCCAAGGATTCTTATCTTAAGGCTGTCAAAAGGATCCTTAGATATCTCCTAGGAATCATTGAAGTTGGGTTATGGTATCCTAATAATGGAGACTTTACACTCCAAGGGTTCATAGATGCAGACTATGGTAGAGATACTCTTGAGAGAAAAAGTACATCCGGAGGATGCCATTTCCTTAGAGATTGCTTAGTCTCATGGTATAGCAAGAAGCAAACTTTAGTTGCCTTATCCACCACAGAAGTAGAGTATATGGCAGCTGGAAGTTGTGTTGCTTAACTCCTATGGATCAAACAGCAACTTAAAGATTATAGAGTGTAATCTGGATATGTGGATGTAATGTTTCATAACAAAAGTGCTATTGATTTGTCAAAGAATCTTGAGCTCTATAGCAGGATGAAGCATGTCAACATAAGGCATAACTTCATCCGAGTCATGTAATGAAGAAGGATGTTGCATTGGTATATGTCCCAACCAATGGAAAGAGAGCTGATATCTTTACTAAACCATTAAGTAAAGTTCAATTTGGGAAACTAAGAGAATCAATTGGGATGTTAAATCCAATTTAGAAAAACTTCGGAAGATAGTTTTTAAACCAAGCCCGATCCTGAGATAACAACGTACTCTGAAAGACAAGGAGTATTGGGAAGATCTATTCTGAAAGTTTGCCACATCAGGCGACAAAGATGACATATGGCAGTAAAATCCCATAAAGGTAACTATTATTTTTTAAATTTCAAAAGTCCATTGGCTGTTACACGTGCGGTAAATAGAGTAGTTAATTCAAAAATAAACCGTTCCCATTCTTCGGTTAAACTAATTTTACCTCTCTCCTAAAAATCTGACTGCCATGTCATCAATCCAGTCAAAACAGTCGGAGTCTGTATTACCAATATACCCTCACTTCAGAAAATTCTATATAAACCCCTCAAAATCCCCTCTCTTATTCACGCGAGCAACTACTCCACTGTTGCTCTATAAAAAATTCAAACCTAAAACTCTATCTCTCAAAATCTCTCTACAATGGCAGCCATAAACACCTCTAACACCTCGAAATCCTACCTAGCTGAAATTTCTTTCAAGTATCTGACTTGAAGGATACTGATTTTAAACCTCTAAATCGAAAAACCTCCGACTTTATCATCCCTACTGATCATCTAGGTGATGATTACCTATTTAGAACTCCTCCTTCCTTCACCCTGATTGAAGATCAAAGTCTGGGTGAACTGCTAAAGATAAATTGCCCTACCTACCCAAAGCTGGTGAAAGAGTTCTTCTCAAATCTCAGTGCTCATAACCATTTTGATGCCTTATGCATTAAAGTCTAGGGAAAGGTGATAATTCTCACTCCTGGATTCTTTGAGAAGAATCACGCACATGAAGAACTCTAGAATAGTGTTGAGAAAAGAGGGGGATGAGACTGGAGTAGTGTACGATTCCAAACTATGGCTCCACAAGAACTACTTTGGCGATAAATTCTCAATGTACTTCCTGAGAATGCCCAGATTCCTGCAGCACATTCTAGCTAAGCTCATCCTGATAAGGAAGGGGTCATTGACTATAGTTTGTTCCCTCCAGTACTGCATCCTGCAGCACTAGTTTGGAAGTGTGGAAGTAAACTAGCCAGTCTTTATCATTCACTATCTCAAGACCCATGTAAACTCACATGGCGCCTTGATCACAAGAATTCTATAAGCGGGGGAAGTGGATCTGATCGGATTTGAAGGCATTTATGGAAAGCCCATCCTTGAGAAGAATTTCCTCAATCTCCGCTTTGATGAGGAATGGAATGAAGAAAAGGCAAAACTGAAAAGGGATGAGTGAAAAATTAAATCCCGGAAGATAGTTGATCCGGAAGAGGAGGCTCTTGTTCCCAAGAGGCCCAGAACCACCAAAGCCAAGGCTAAAAAGCAAGTAGAAATGGTTCTGGAGGAAATTGATGAGGACTCTCTGCCCCTCACTCAAATACTAAGCTCAGAAAAGTCAAGACCCAGGGGCAGACTAATTAAAGCTGCAGCTAAAAAAGGTTAGCTTGCGCTTGCTGCGAGTCTACCTTAAACTGCTACAAAACCAATTGAGGCCGGAAGGAGGAAAGCTAAGAGAACGTTGGCTGAAATGGAAGAGGAGGAAGATGATAAGGAAATAGAGGATGAGGCTCCTCCTCAAAAGTAGCTCAGGAGAAAAGGACTCACTTTTGATGAGGCCCTTTCTGCCCAAGAAAAGAAAGCCGGTGAAGGCAGAAGGCTCACTGGAATAATCCTAAAGGAGGAAGCCAACCAGTATAGGGAAAAAGCTACTGTGGAAAAAGCCAAGTCCAGCAAAGGGAAAAATGTTCCCGGGGAATCAGAAATTGTAAGGAAAGATGATGAGCAATTTGACATCATTCAAGCAGCAATAAAAGACAATAATTAAATCAATAAGGAGAGAACAACTGAAGGACCTGGAGAATCATCTCGAGTTCTCCCAATTCTAGTGGATCCAAAAGATATGGATGCTTTGTCAAAGATTTCAGAAGCTGATGTATTCATCTTTGCTAATAGAACAGGACCACTTCCAAAAAATCTACTTAGATCCGGCAATGAAATGATTAATCTTAAAAGTTCTAAAAAGGCACTGGAGAAGGCTATTGAGGAAAATTCCAACATGCCTAAAGGAGAAAAAGAAAGTCTTAAAAAGGTAGTTGTAGGGGTGGTTGAGGACAGTTCCAACCATCCGGAGGCAAGGCTGGAAGAAGAAAAGAAGGATGATATAGACCATCAGGATCAAACACTACAAACCACAAAGGTAACCCATGATCTCCTTCATCTCAATTCTAATCATGAAGAGCATAACTTAGCTACAGTCTCTCATAATATAGCTAAGGATATAGTGCCAAACCTGGATACAATAACTCTAGAGGAGGGAGAGAGTCTGGGTTCCAAAGGGTACACTTCTGAAGTGGATCCTACGGGCGAGGCTCATCCGGAGGAAAGGATGGAAGAAAAATCTGAAGAAGGTAGTAAGGACAAGACCTCCTCCAGCTCATCTAATGAGGCATTCTCTCCAAGGGTTCCAGCCATGAGGGAACCTGCCAATAACATCGCAAAATCCAAAGTTACAACTGTGCTTTAACTCCTAAAGGAGGTTGCTAAGGAGGAAAGTAAAGAGGGCTATGTGAAGTAGAGTCTCAGAACTATATGCGCTTATCTTCGAGGAGTTGAGAAGGAATTACACAGAAGCAAAATAGATAATGCAGTCCAAAAGGATTTGGGCGAGATGAAAGAGAGTTTGAAATGTCTCCCTAAAATTGAGCAATAAGTCATGAACTTCCCAACTCCTACAGCTATAGCAGCAGCTTCCCTATCCAAAATCCAGCCACTTCTAAATGAGCTAAAAGAAAGCGCCTCTCACTCAAATCAAATGCCAGTCAAGCCAATACTTTAGCCTCTGATAATTATGCAATAATCTTGGAAAGAATGTCCTCATCTGCCACTGATCTATCCATAAAAATCAAGGACTACATTGATTCTAAGTTTGAAAACTTGACAAAATTTATAGAAGATAGAGATCTGAAACCTACTCTGCCGAACTTGGAGACTGATCAGCAAGTAACTCAGGAAATGCTTGCAAACTTCTTAGATAAAACCATCCCCAAGCTCAAAGAGAAAATCCTAGATGATATGCGTGGTGAGATGCAGGCTAGGAACTCCGGTATTGAGCAAACAATAAATGAATGGAAGAAGACTGTCTCTAAAGAAATAAAAGATCAGACGGAGTCTATCCACAACATCCGGAAGGGCCTTGGTGATGAAATCACCTTCCTTCAAGCCGGAATAAATAAATTATCTATCTCCGAATCATCCTCAACTCTGGCTATTCCAAAAAGTCAGCTCATTCATGTCCTGCACAATCTTGTTCAAGCTATAGGGGACTCAGGGTTCATAAGCCAAAAAGGTATGACTAATCTTACCAAGGCCATGTTTCCTTATTTTGATCCAAGGACCAAGAGCACATTCTGCGCATTCTTCCTCAAGTCTCACAATCCTATGATCAACTTGAAGGTCCCTTCGTCCTTATTATTTGACTCCGCCCATAGTGGATCATATTATTAATCCACTATGGGAGTAATCTTGGGATAAAGAATACTCTATCTACTCCTCTGCCTGGCAGTATTCTTGGGACAAGCATACCTATATGGTTATTGATCCCCTTAATGGAAGTAAAAAGTGGGAGGAAATTCAGAGCTATCAAGGAGAAGGAAGTGGGAAAGGAAAAACACTGCAAGTCCTGAAGAGTGGTCCATCCGGAGAGATAGTTAAGCTAACTAGATAATCTTGTAATACTCATGTAATAAATAGATTCACTTTATATGTATTTCTATAACTTGTAATACTAAACTTCATGATGTTAACCATTATTAACAGCAGAAGTATATATGAAGTGAAAAATTCTTAACTATCAAAACAATTACTTCTAAAGTACAATCTATAATTGTACTAAAACAAACTTAGAAGCAGGAATCATAAAATTATGGGGGAGTTAGGATGCTAAAATTATGGGGGAGCATTGTAAAATACTAAGTAATAAAAATTACACTTAGTACATA
The DNA here is from genome assembly GCA_947683365.1 of Euphorbia pulcherrima. Taxonomy (NCBI): domain Eukaryota; kingdom Viridiplantae; phylum Streptophyta; class Magnoliopsida; order Malpighiales; family Euphorbiaceae; genus Euphorbia; species Euphorbia pulcherrima. The sequence continues at coordinate 18,553,131 of CANTUS010000001.1, forward strand.
CACCCATGCTTAGATGACTTAGGTTTTTATTTCCATCAAATAGGGGAGATTGTTGGGAAACAATCATCTAGATAAAAAAATCTATAAGCAAATTCAGATGAAGTTTGAAAGAAATAAAAATAATGTATATAGTTCTCCTAAATCCAAATGGAAACATTCGGACAAAGATCAAAGATACAAGTCATCCATTGAACAAATTAAAAACCTAAGCACTAGAGGAAATCATCCGGACAAAGTTTGGAAAGGAAATAAACTTCTGTCTCTCAAGACCAGCATCCGAAAGAACTGATTGAAGTTATCTCCGGAAGAATGATCCGAAGCATATAGGTCCAAAAGACATCTGGAAGACCTATATTTGAAATCTAAGGAAAGTCTCAAATATAACTTTCCCTTTACCTTTTTGGTCTATGAAAGTCAAAGATCTTTTCCCCAAGATAAAGACAAAATGAGAGCTTGCATATTTCAGAGAAAAGTCAAAAGGGTCTGACACCGGAAAGAGAAAAGCTAACTACTTTTTCTCCTAGACCAATAAAGGCACGCGTAGAGCACACATCATAAAGCAATTGGAATGAAAGTTGGTGCATCATAAAATGACAAGCAAAACCATCACTGACAACTTTCTAGCCTCAATTCCAAGATTTTAAATAGATCAAAATACAGTCTAACGGATTGATCAACAGATCCGAAAGCTCCACATCGCGACCTGATCAAGGGTAAAGATTGAATGAAAGCTCACCAACCACAAATGGCTACATTTATAATCAAAGCCTATAAAAGGAGCTCTTCACCAAATGAGAAGGTTAACTGATTGATTTACAAAAGCGAGTAATAAAGCAACACTTATTCAATCAGTTGATAAAGTCCCTCCATGAACCCTTAATTCAAAATTTGTTTGTAAGGACTCCCAAGTGAAACTATAAACTTGAGGAACTCTAAAAACCAATCCTTTGTTAAAAACTAAAGTGTAAGAATCTCCAACTTGGGTAAAGTTAGAAGATTAGGATATAGCTTGAAGTAGGTGCTTTGAGTGAGATCTCCATGTAGGACTCAGCTTAGATTCAAGGTAGAAGGCTAAGTGGTATATCCTACTAAAGATAAGAGGACTCAGCTAGGAGTTGGTACTTCTAGTGGTATATCCTACTTCTAGAAGGGGTCACCATCCGGAGATAAATTTGTAAGGCTTGATTCCTGCCAGTTGGAAAGGAATCCACCAGTGGACAAGCTTGGAGGAAGGAAACTCTGGGGACTGAATGTTGGCAGGGCTGAACTAGTATAAAATACTTGTGTTTTATTTTCTATCTCTTTTACTTAATTGCACACATTTGCATCATCCAGATCCATCTTCTGAATCATAATCAAACATGTTACACTGAAACTTTTCTAAGTCTTCTAATTTCGCGAAAAAGGGCCATTCACCCCTCTCTACCCTTATAAATATTATCACAGGGACCAATATTAGGGACTCGGAGCTACCTTGTTTGGAAGACCCACCCTTTTCCTAATATCTAGGCTTAGTGTAAGCCTGCTGTTCTTACTTATTCATCTGGTCTTCTTCATCATACTTTTCTAGTCTTTTAGCATAGTCTACCACGTTATTAAAGGTATTGAACCTTTTCAGCTTCATGTTATCCCGGTACCTTTAGTTGGATCCTTCAATGAGCTTTACTATTAAGGACTCTTAGTCGGGTGCCCCAGTCACGAGTACATGATCAGATTCAAAGGACTCATCCGGGTGTTGCTTGACCCTTTCGAGATCTTGCAAATTAGTTTTAACCTTCAGATTGAAAGCATAGTTCTCTAAAAATGCAAAACACAGCTTTTACCAATCGAATTTCACATCTGTTGGCATCTTCATGTACCATTTAGAAGCTGGTCCATGCAGAGTAGCTTAAAATAGATTGATTATATAAACCTTAGGGATGTTCATGCTAGTCATGATCCAAAGATAACTCTCCACATGCGCTTGAGGATGCCCAGTGCCAGTATATGGAGCTATATAAGGCATCATAAAGTTAGCCGAGAGGGCTTTCAATTCCTTTGGTGAGAATCGGTCAATATCCACATATTACTCAATAGAGAGATGACAGACTTGTCATTTATTAGGGACAGATTTTCTATGTCTGCCATCTTTGCCTTTAACGCTGCTATCTCAGCCTCTTGTTCTTGGGCTTTTTGAGCATTAGAAGTGCTCAGCCTTTCCCAAACATCACGGAATTCTAGAGCATCTAGAATCCTTCTAAAGGACTATCCAACAGCATTATCGTCCTCCATCACAGTTTTAGGTTCTAGATCGAAGAAAAATCTAGCTAGAGATTCGATTGGCGGTGGTGGTCTAACTTTTGGGCTACCTATAATGCGTCTTAACCTCCTTCTCTTTCGCTTATAAGATGAAAATGTAAGAGATCAAGTGTTAGAAAGTGTATCGGGTATAGCTCTAAGCCTTACTTACCTTGGTTTGTTAGAATGCATGAGTGAATGAATAAATAAATGAGTGAGTGAATGAATGAATGGATGGATATTAATAAATTATAGGGAGTTAAGTGTACGCTAACTATTCATAGAACAATTGGCAAGGGTAGCCTGTAATATTCATAGAATACTACAAACACACGGCCCGAAGACCAAGGTTTGAATCTAGTTTAACTTGATGGACGAGGTGAGTTAACTTATTGGTCACTTAAGGGTCGACTCTATGGTCTAAGGTAAGTTGACTCGCTGGTCACTCAGGGGTTGACTCATCGATCAAAGGTGAGTTGACTTACTAGTAACTCAAAGGATTGACTCGGTGGTCAAAGGTGAGTTGACTTGCTGGTCACTCCAGGTTTGACTTGGTGGTCAAAGGTGAGTTGACTCGCTGGTCACTCGAAGTTTGACTCACTGGTCGAAGGTAAGTTGACTCTATAGGCACTCGAAGGATTAACTCGGTGGTCAAAGGTGAGTTGACTTATTTGTCACTCGGGGTTACTCAGTGGTTGAAGGTGAGTTAACTCACTAGTCACTAGGAGGTTGACTCAGTGGTCGAAGGTGAGTTAACTCGCTAGTCAGTTGGGATTGACTCGTTGGTCGAAGGTGAGTTGACTCTAGGGTCACTCGAAGGATTGACTCGATGGTCAAAGGTGAGTTGACTCCATGATCAGCCGAAGGATTGACTCAGTGGTCAAAGGTCATTTGACTTACTGGTCACTCAGGGGTTGACTAGCTGGTCAATCAGAGATTGACTCGATGGTCAAAAATGAGTTGACTTACTGGTCACTCGAGGGTTGACTCGCTGGTCACTCGGAGGTTAACTCATTGGTCGAAGGTGAGTTAACTCTATGGTTGCTCAAAGGATTGACTCGGTGGTCAAAGGTGAGTTTACTTGCTGGTCACTCAGGGTTAACTCACTGTTCGAAGGTGAGTTGGCTCGCTGATCACTCGAGGGTTAACTCGATGGTCGAAGGTGAGTTGACTCTATAGTCACTCGAAGGATTGACTCGGTGGTCAAAGATGAGTTGACTTGGTAGTCACTCGGGGGTTGACTCATTGGTCGAAGGTAAGTTGGCTCACTGGTCACTCAAGGGTTGACTCTATGGTCGAAGGTGAGTTGACTAGACTGACTCACTGGTCAAAGGTATTGAGCCTAGATAGGCTGACTGGTCTTGGTTTATTTTGCCTCATGAGTTGAGCTTAGGTAGACTCACTAGTTTTGATTATTTCACTCATGGGTTGAGCCTAAGTGGGCTCACTAGTCTTGGTTTGTTCCGGCTCATGGGTTGAGCCTAGGTAGACTCGTTGGTCTCGATTATTTCAGCACATGGGCTGAACCTAGGTGGACTCACTGGTCTTGGTTTGTTCTGACTCATGGGTTGCGCCTAGGTAGACTCGCTAGTCTCAATGATTTTGGCTCATAGGCTGAGCCAAGGTGGACTCACTGGTATTGGTTTGTTCCGGCTCATGGGTTGAGCCTAGGTGGACTCGCTGGTCTCGATTATTTCGGCTCATGGGCTGAGCCTAGGTGGACTCAATCGTCTTGGTTTCTTCCGGCTTATGGGTTGAGCCTAGGTGGACTCTTTGGTCTCAATTATTTTGGCTCATGGGCTGAGCCTACGTGGACTCATTGGTTTTGGTTTGTTCTAGCTCATGGGTTGAGCCTAGGTGGACTCACTGGTCTTGGTTTATTCCAGCTCATGGGTTGAGCCTAGGTGGACTCGCTGGTCTCGATTATTTTGGCTCATGGGCTGAGCCTAGGTGGACTCACTGGTCTTGGTTTGTTCTGGCTCATGGGTTGAGCCTAGGGGGACTCACTGGTCTTGGTTTGTTCCGGCTCATGGGTTGAGCCTTGGTGGACTCACTGGTCTTGGTTTGTTCCGATCATCGGTTGAGCCTAATTGGACTCGCTGGTCTCGATTAAATTAGGGTCCTATAGCTAGGGAAATAAAATGAGATGCCACACATAAATGTTATGGCTGCATAAAGATGTGGTTAGTTTACACACAATCATGATGCTTATGATATCCGTTTTCAGTTTATTTATATTTAATAAACCTGCACATTTAGGAAACGGTTAGATCGTGCCTTTCGCCCTTTTAACTCCATCGGGTTACTTCACTTTAGAGCCAATTGGGGACTTAGCGAAGTTTGCTCGCGTGCACTCAAGGTTTTTGGGTAAACCTATGGTGAAGTGTCTATGGTTCATCTATATGTGGGTTTCGGTCTCAGGATTGGGTGCGATTTGGGTACCCTGTGCCTTTATGTACAGAGTCCCAGTGGCCCTGAGTGAACCAAAGGAAACTTTTCTACATATAATATACTCGGGTAGTCTTGCCCTTAAGCGAGCAAGTCCCTTGTACGTTATGCAAGGGGTGTGATCAGATTCATACCCCTCAAGCCCTAAGCGAACTTGGAGATACTTCACCAAAAGACACCTAAATTGGTTATTAGGTAAAGAATGCAGATGCTATGCAATTAAAATTTGTGTAATGTTGAAATTACCACATATCCCGTAATTCTAAAATTTAATTTAAATAATATTATAATTATCATGTCAAAAAAAAATTTTATAAAAATCAGATTTTTATAAAAATAATTAGATCCCCAGCAGAGTTGCCACTATGAGCAGGCAAAATTTTTATCAGGATGATGCACGTGGGGTACGGTGGTTTGAGAAAATCTGATTCGCTTAAATGCGTTTGCCTCTTCTATAATAAAATGCCGGATTTTATTAAAGAGAAAATGATTTTATTATTTTTCACGTAAACTTATTGAGTGTGGAAAAAAATGTGGCTTTTTATAAGCCAAAAATGTGATTATATTGAGAAATATATTTACACATTTTATTCAGAAAAGATATTTTTAAAACAAAGTATTTTACTTTATTTAAAAATAAAATAGAGTCGGCACCCGGTTCAGCTCCACCGGAAATTGTGGTATACTAATCCGAAATGGATGTTATACCGAAATGAAATTGAGATTCCGAGTTTGTACATGATAGGTACTCATATTGTTCATATCGTTTGGATTAATTTTGGAATTTTGGGATTTGTTGTACTTTCTGCATTACAATGGCTTTGTTTAAGAAGTAAATTCAAGAAATAAAACAGGCATTATAACGGCATAATAAATTGATATCTGCTACCAAATTTCGGCAGAGTAACGGCAACAATTGGGTTTTGGCCCAAAAACTCGGATAGAGTTTCCTCACATTCTAAATGTTTGTCCGTACCTGCGAGCTTATTTACACATATTATAGTTTAAGTGACACCAGTGGCTCACTTAACCAGGGAAATGGAATGCAATGTGAAATAATAAAAGTAATAAAAATAAATTTTAAAGTTGGTCTTAGAGTCAATTACCCCCAGTTTACCTTTTCGTCTGTCCAGGATGAATTGAGAGCCGGTGCAGGACCGAAGTTGTCAGAGAGTGTGATTTGATTGGAAAATAGATTTAACCCAAGTTATGGCTATAATCTTAGATTATTCCTAAAGGAAATGCGGGATTTTTGAGTTGTTAAGTCATTTTTAGACCGAAGATCACTGTGAGATCTTGATCTAAAAAGACAAGAAAATGAGTTTATACCGAATGTCGGTGATAAAGCTCGGATTTAAGAGTGTTTTGACAAAGCTTCGGGGCTTTTAGGACTCCCAAAACAAAAGGGGACAAAATGATTTTTTTATTTTTCTCACGTCTGTTTTCAAATGAGAGGCAAAGTCCTCTATTTATAGAGGGGTGGTAATTAGTCGGCGGGCTAATTACCTATCTGACAAGATCTTACTTTTAATCACGTAAATCCTTGCCAGATCTCGGTAAGATTTGATTTTTTTACTGTAGATAGGTAATTACCCGGAGGGATGATTACCCATGTTTGACCAATTTTTGACTTTTTGATTTTTCAGTAGAAAATGCTAAATCGAAGTTTCCCTTAAATGTGGATTTTTTAATTTTGGATTTTGGATGACAATTAGGTCCTTTTTGGCTCTTTTGTCTGATCACTAAACGAAATAGGCATAATTCCTCATCGGGCCGAAACGAACCTATGCTAACAATATCCAAAGGAAACTATTGGATATTTATTTTACCAACCCGAAGCACGAAAGGTATTTGTGTCTCGAAGTGCTCATTTTCTTGAAAAGGAACACTTACTTGCAAAAGTCAGTGGGAGCAATCTTGAACTGGAAGTTCAACAGGAAGAAACAGACAATCAACTAATTGACCCTGTTCTAGATACACAAGAAGGTGTGATCCAAGAACAACATGTCGAAACACAATCATTACGAAGATCAGGTCGTGTTCATAAAGGTCCCGAAAGATATGGTTTTATCATCACGGATGATAGGGAACTATATCTCATAGAGGATGATGAAGCAATGAAGAGCTCAGATTCTGATAAATGACTTAAAGCCATGAAATCATAAATGGATTCCATGTACGAAAACAAAGTTTGGAACTTGGTCGATGCACCGGAAGAGGTTAGACCTATCGGGTGCAAATGGGTCTTCAAGAAGAAGACTGACATGGACGGTTATGTAATTACCTATAAGGCAAGGTTGGTTGCGAAAGGTTATAGTCAACGCAAAGGTATTGACTATGATGAAACTATCTCACCAGTAGCCATGCTTAAATCTATAAGAATACTCCTCGTCATTACTGCTCATTATGATTATGAGATCTGGCAGATGGATGTTAAAACAGCATTCCTGAATGGGGATTTGGACCGGGATGTGTATACTGCACAACCTGAGGGTTTTATATCTCAAAATGGCTCGAAGGTATGCAAACTGCAAAAGTCTATTTATGGACTTAACATGCATCCAGGAGTTTGAATATTAGGTTTGATCAGACAATCCGTGAACTAGATTTCTGTCCAAACATTAATGAGCCTTTTATTTGCAAGAAGGTTAGTGGGAGTGCAGTCATTTTCTTAGTATTTTATGTTGATGACATTCTGCTAATAGGAAACCACATTTCTCTTCTTCAAAGTGTTAAAATATGGTTGTCAAGAAAGTTCTCCATGAAAGATTGGAGAAGCAGCATTTATACTAAGTATAAAGATCTTTAATGATAGATCCAAGAGGTTGTTAGGTCTTTCTCAAAGTACATTTATAGACAAGGTCCTGAATAGGTTCAACCTTGAGCATTCGAAGAAAGGTTATCTCCGATGATAAAGGGGATTAATCTATCTAAGGCTGAGTGTCCGAAGACAGCTCAGGAAAGAATGCGCATGAAGGATGTACCCTATGCATCCGCAATAGGATCCATCATGTATGCTATGATACGTACTAGGCCATTTGTCTCTCAAGCTTTGAGCTTTACGAGTAGATATCAATTAGATTCAGGTGAAAAGCAGTGGATGGTCGTCAAGGCAATTCTTAAGTAGTTGAAAAGGACTAAAGATGAGTTCTTTAATGATGGGGATATGTAATATGGAGGAATAAAGTATTACCTTTGTATGTAAATGGGATTTCTTTATCAATGGACAAATAATAAATGTAGCTCTTAAACCTTTGTTGGAAACTTGTATATTAATCAAATTAACTGTCTGCATTCAAATTTCAACTGGCATTCCTAATGTACCATTTGTGAGTTTCCCATTTCATGTTTAATTCCACGTTTACAGCATTTGCTTTCAAAGCACAATCCACATACAAGGTAAATGTTTGTCAATGGATTGCAATTTGATATTATAGGAAATAAATTGCCTAGCAGTTTTTTTATCAATTCAGAATTTGTTCTCCCCAACAAGACTAAATTCATGCTTTCTATTCAACGTCTTATGAATGGAAAAAAAATGGGCTTTTTTTTTAAAATGCAACAATTAACATAATAAATTTAGTACCATTATAATCATTATTTGTAAGAATCCCAAAAAAAAATAATTCATATTTGTAATAATATCCTTTTTTGGTATAATTTTATTTTACCATTTTGTGTTTTTGGTATAATAAAAAATTATATAGTATAAGATCAATTATACCAAAGTTAAAAAAAAGACCATTACAAAATGCAAAATAAAATAGTTATAATATCAAAGGCAAACAACATCAAAACGATTACAAAGAACAAAATTAACATGTATAATACATATTATGTCAAATATAAAAAAGGTATAATACATATTATACCACGATATAAAAAGGTATAAGATTTTATAATTAAAAAAAAGGTATTTTCTAAAAATAAAATTTAAAATCTTATATTTTTTTTAAAAAAATGTTGTTTAGGACATATTTACCACAAAAATCTAAAAATTTTGAATTTGTTACAATAATTACTAATTATCTGGCTCAAACAAGACAAAATTCGTGGTTTGAGAAGTACATTAATATCTGCTATAAATTGTAACTGTCGTTTTAAGAACATAACAAAGTAACAATGGCTACTTCTTTCAAAGTAATATCACTTCATTGTTTTTCCCTTTTTCTGATATTCACTTTTGATTTCCTCAGTGTCTCAGCTGATGAAGACAGAAAGGCAAGTATATATGCTGTTATTTTTCGTATTTCAATTCGACTGTCCAATGAAAACCAACATGTCCTGTTATTCCAATATTGTTTTTTGTGCAGCTATACATTGTGTACATGGGATCACTTACTCCAAATTACTCCCCATCATCTCACCATCTTAGTTTACTTGATGGAGTTATTAAGAACAGGTACCTTATATATCATCAACAATATGCTCACTTTCTTATTTTTCTTTCATTTTTTGCTTTTATCTTTCTTGTCTTTCCAGCAATGCACGAAATTTGTGGGTTAGAAGTTACGGAAGGAGCTTCAATGGATTTGCTGCTATGCTCTCTGATTCCGAGGCAAAAGAGCTACAAAGTAAGTTTCACAACATTATACATACCTTTTCTGCTACAATTACTTAATTCTGATATATTGAATGAAACCCTCTAGGCTCAAAGGAAGTAATCTCGGTCTTCCCAAGCTTAACTTACCAGTTACAAACTACCAGATCCTGGAGCTTTTTGGGTTTTGAGGAGGACACCACTCATCAAAATCGTAGCGCCCAGAGTAATGTTATCATTGGTGTTTTAGATAGTGGAATCTGGCCGGAATCAAAAAGTTTCAGTGATGAAGGCTTTGGTCCTCCTCCTGAAAAGTGGGAAGGAAGTTGCAAACGCGGTCAAAATTTCACCTGCAATAAGTAAAACTATTCTTTCATGATCTGATTAGTATCTATATTTTTGACGAATTTGACCAATGTTTATATTCGATTTTTCAGCAAGATAATTGGAGCTCGGTATTATACTGCATTTAATCCCGAAGCTAATTCAGCAAGAGATGATGAGGGTCATGGAACACATACAGCATCAATAGCAGCTGGGAATAAAGTGAAAGATGCAAACTTTTTTGGAATAGCAAAGGGTGTTGCAAGAGGAGGAGTGCCATCTGCTAGGATTGCTGCCTATAAAATTTGTCAGCGATCTGGGTGTGGTGCAGCCGACATGCTGGCTGCTTTTGATGATGCCATTGCAGATGGAGTTGACATTATAACCATTTCCGCTGGATTTAATTCCGCAGTTGAAATTTCCAATAGTGATGTAATTGCCATTGGATCTTTTCATGCCTTAGAGAAAGGAATACTGACTTCTCAATCGGCAGGAAACAATGGTCCTGATTTAGGATCGGTGTCAAGTGTTGTCCCGTGGCTACTTTCTGTGGCAGCAGGCAGTACAGATCGCCAAATCATTGACAAAGTTATTCTAGGAAACGGAAAAGAACTAGTAGTATGTATCAATATCAGATTTCAAAATCATATTCTTCAATTTCGTTTTTTTTTCTGATGAAACATTTTATGCAACAGGGAAGTTCAGTCAACTCTTTTGATCTAAAAGGTAAAAGTTTTCCTTTAATACACGGTAGCAAAGCAGCAGAAGGATGCTCAGAGTTTTTTTCTAGGTAATTCCTCTGTAATCAAAGCTAAATTTTGAGTTTATAGATATAAAAAAGCGTTTATGTCTTCAAATTTGTGGCACTTCAGGTTTTGCAGTTTCAAGTGTCTAAACAGCAGTCTAGTGAAGGGAAAGATTTTGGTTTGCAACGGCTGTGTAGGAGATTTCAAGGCGAAGAGAGCTGGCGCAGTTGGAGTTATCTTAAATAACAGTGGTTTTGATTACGTTTCCTTTGTTTTTCCATTACCTTCAGTTCCTTTAAGTGGAGAAAAATTCGGTGCTTTGCAAAACTACTTGAACTCCTCAAGGTATGACCTTAGAAAAGAAAAACCAGTTTACGAGATTTATTTGCTTCAAAAATTTCTGAAATTCCCATGACATATTAACTGCAGACGGCCTGTAGCAAAAATATTAAAAAGCGAAGAGATTAGAGATTCTAATGCGCCTATAGTTGCTTGGTTCTCCTCACGAGGGCCTAATCTAAAATTTGGAGATATTTTGAAGGTAAATAACCGACATGTACTTGAAAAGTATAACTCAAACTCCATCAAATATATGCCCTAAACACATTTATAAACATTGCAGCCAGATATAGTCGCGCCTGGTATTGAAATATTGGCCGCATATCCTCCTAATGTTTCGCCAATATCTAATTGCCCTCAAGACAAGCGGAGAGTCAAATATAACATTTTATCAGGAACTTCAATGACTTGTCCCCATGCTGCTGCTATAGCTGCTTATATTAAAACATTTCATCCAAATTGGTCTCCTTCAGCCATTAAATCCGCCATTTTGACTACCGGTAATTACTAATTTAATTATTTGTATCTTTAATTATCCCCGTTTCTGACATTCAAATTCCCATGCAGCTATTCCTTTGAATGCTACAACAAATTCCGGCGGGGAATTCGCTTATGGTTTTGGAGGAATAAACCCGTTAAGAGCTATACAGCCGGGACTTTTTTATGATGCACAAAAAGCAGACTACATAACATTTCTCTGTGCGGTAGGCTACAACGATAGTAGTATTTTGAGCCATTTCGGGAGACAATAGTACTTGTCCTCGAGGCGATAAGAAGGCATCGCCAAGGGATTTCAACTACCCTTCTCTTACTGCTCGAATTCCGGCTAACAAGTCTTTTAATATAAGTTTTCCAAGAACAGTCACCAATGTTGGCACTCCTAAGTCGACATACAAAGCAGAGGTTTCTACGACTTCTAAACTTAAGGTCCAAGTGGTTCCAAATGTGCTGTCATTCAACTCTATTGATGAGAAGAAGTCTTTCACTGTGACAGTTACAGGTGGAGGTTTGACCAATAATCAGACCGTGACTTCACTTTCTGCGTCGCTTGTTTGGCCTGATGGGAGACATATTGTGAGGAGTCCAATTCTTGTTTACACAGTTAAATCCCAAAAATAGCGTGTTGTACTGTTTTGTTGTAATATGTATCCTTTTGTTGTCCAAATAACGTAGTTGCAATTAATTTAAACAAAATTTTTTTTTCCATTTTTCGTTTTATCGTGTTGATGTGAGTTTCATGCATCGCCAATCCATCAAACTATTTATGGCAACACTTTCTATTCACTTACCGATGCTCCAAAAGTTTATGGCAACACTTTAAAAGCAGATACGTGAATTGATATCTCCATTATATCTCATAAGCGAATTTTTGATTATTCTCAGCATGACTCGGAGATTAGGTTTTAGATTAGTAATATTTATTATGATCAAGATTGCAATAGTGTCATCTCTACATTTATAATCCATTTCCTTACTAGCATCCCTACTGCAAAGTTAATATTTTTCTAAAAACTACTACTATCTAGGGTAACACATATAAGAAGCAGTTACAGTATGATATACCTGGCCACCAGTTTTCTCTAGAAGTACTGTTTGAATTGGGATCATCTTCATCTTTCTTTAACTAATTAGATCAGCAACAAAATTAATTTGATTGATTGGTTCCATTAGTAGAGGCAATTGTAACATATAAATCAATTGTTTACTTTAGAGTTACCATTCCAGAAGGCGGTTGGGACTGAGAATACTTGTCTTGGCCGCCATAGTAAAGTGATGATCTTAAATGACATGGCTCCACTCTTTCTTCCTCAAAAATTGAATTCCCATCCTCGTTCTCGCCTTTGCACATACGAGAAATCACTTTCAATACCTGATTCAATTAAAATAGATTAATTAAAGGAATCACAATCATTACAGACCTTGTTTAGTGTTCCCTTCTTGATTTGAAGAGGATTGTTGCCCTGCTTTCCTCCCTACAACCTTAACAACCCACAAACAAAAAATCAAAATTAAAAGAAGCATATCTGATTAATATTAATCAGAGACTGGGAAACATACAGATGAGTGAAATACCTTGGCTGGGGATGGAAAGATAGAAGCGAAAATCCCATATGAAGAAGATGGTGGTGATTCTTTGCTGCCTGACAAATTGTTGGTATTTTAGTGTAATTGGATCAACTAGTTGACTAATGCGGTCGTAATATTTCATCGAACAAGTCAGGAGAGTGCGGAGTGCACATTTATTCGAGTTCTATTATGATACTTAGCTTATGAGGGTCCAAGAGCTACCTTTCACAACACCTCTATTCTGAAGTGTTGCAGTTGCTTGAATGGACACGTCTTTTCGCAATGCTTTTGTTCTGAACAGTTGCAACTGCACGTTTTAGGCTTATAAATATATGGCATTGGCAACATTTTTAGCGATCTGATTGCAATCTGGTTCACTCTTCTTCACAACAAAAATTCATTCTAAGTTCTTGATTTTAATTTTGATTTTATCTGATAGATCTGTTTCGTAGAACCGTCAAATAAGATTCAATGTTTGTAGATTCTCCGTCCATCATTTTCAGAATTTCAATGTTTTGTTGGGGAATTCCGGGGAATGAAGCCTGTATAATTTTGAAGTCGTGACTTGCACTTTCAGATTGAATCTTATTTGGCGGTTCTACCAAATAGATCAATCGGATAAAATCAGGAATGACAAGAACTTAGAATAAATTTTTGTTGTGAAGGAAGTGAACCAGATTGCAACCAAAAATTACAGAAAATGTTGCCAATGCCAGGTTTTTATAAGCATCAAACGAGCAGTTGCAACGCTTCAAATACAAAGCGTTGCTAAAAGTCGTACCCATTCGAGCAGTTGCATCAGTTCAGAATAGAAGTGTTGCGAAAAGACGTGTTCAGAATAAAAGACTTGTTCGATGAAATATTACAACCGCATTGGTTAACTAGTTGATCCAATTACACTAAAATACCAACAATCCTCCCCCATTTTAGTCTAATCCATGATTAACTAAACAATATCACAATAAATAACAAACTTATGCATAAATGAAATAACGTGACGATTGAATTTCATCTTAGTATATTACACATTTCAAATATTCGAATAACTAAAGGTGTCACTATGGATTAAACCTTTGTTATCCATCTTGAATACTCGAAGGTAATATACACATAAGTCAACATTCTAACATGTTCTTACTTGACACTATCTTTTACTAGCCTTGTGTCTCTATCCTTCATAAGCGTATTAAAGTCAAGTCCTAACTTCTTGAAATGGCTCAACTTCATGCTCATATAGGTAGCTCTTTTACTCTTGCACCTGCATATGCAATTTTTCAAAAGAACTATTAAGAAGTTAAATTTCAACCTCCTTATCTCGCAGTTCTAAACACACACCTTGGGATGTTATTATTAGTGCGTTCCAATCTCTAGATGTTAAGCTTTCCTCGTTGAATTCAGCACCTAACGTCATATTATGTGGGAATTGGATATCTTAACATGAGAGATTTCAAATGGACTTTAATTTCATCCCTATAGCTGACTCGCGCATAAGATCTCTTCTTAACCCTTTGGTTAAATGATCGGCTAAACTACGCTAAGTTCTTACAACCTCAGATTTCATTGTCGAATCACTCATAGAAGTTTGTTTTTTTGACGCACCTCCCCCAAAAAGAGATACTCATCCGCTTGTGGAAGAACTATCCTCCTCATAAGATTGAATCTGAAAGTGTAAATCACGACTTCAGAATTATCCATGCATCATTTTATCATATTTCTTCAACAAAGATTGAGAGACGTTTTTACAGACATTCAAGGCTTCATTCTACCGGAATTCCCCAACAAAGATTGAATCTTTTTTTCGCTTGAAGCCTGAGTTATTCATAAGACCCAACAAAGATTGAAATTCTGAAAATGACGAACGGAGAATCTACACAGATCAGTTGTAAATGAAGAAGAAGGGGTTCTTTCTTACGCTCCATTATTGTTTTTTCTGTTTTATTTTAATTTTATAGGAGAGAAACCAGAAATGATCGACCCTGGTTTAAAGTAACTGATCCACTACAACTAACTGATTTGGATTCTCTAAAGTTGGGAGCAGTTGAACATTTCAGTGAATCTCAACCATCCAATGAATTTTAATGATTGAGATTTAGTTTTAGTGGTTTTTGAGGTCTAATCTACGGGTTTTTATATATAATATCGGGTATTTAATACCCTTCTCCAATCCAACGGTTGAGTATTGACGATGGACCATTTAATTAAGATGAGATAGTAAATAAATACACTCTCATCAATACTCAACGGTTAGATTAGAATAGGGTATTAGATACCCAGTACCATATATAATTCCCCTCTAATCTACATACAAAGTATTTGATTTTAGGGTTCAGGAATAAATTCACCAATCCTGAGTTTCCTATTTCATTTTTTAATTCCATGTTTACAGCATTTGATTTTAAAGCACAGTCTACATACATGGTAAATGTTTGTCAATGGATTGTAATTTGATATTAAAGGAAATAAATCGCCTAGATGTTTTTTTATCAATTCAGAATATGTTGTCTCGAACAAGACCGAATTCATGCTTTTAATTCAACGTCTTAAGAATGGAAAAGAATCAGAATTTGAATTAGCTGGCTCAAACAAGACCAAAATTCATTGTTTGATAAGTACGTTAATATCTGCTATAAATTGTAACTTTTGTCTTTGAAGCATAACAAAATAAAACATGGCTACTTCTTTCGAAGCAATATTATATTATTGTTTTAGCCTTTTTCTGATATTCACTTCTGATTTATTCAGTGTCTCGGCTGATGAAGACAGAAAGGCAAGTAAATATGCTGTTATTTTTAATATTTCAATTCAGTTGTCCACAAAGACCGACATGTCTAATTGTTCAAATGTCTTTTTTTGTGTGCAGCTATACATTGTGTACATGGGATCACTTAAACCAGATTACTCCCCATCATCTCACCATCTTAGTTTACTTGATGGAGTTATTAAGAACAGGTACTATATATATCATCAACAATATGCTCAATTTTTTATTTTTCGCTTATATCTTTCTTGTCTTTTCAGCAATACACGAAATTTGTTGGTTAGAAGTTACGGAAGGAGCTTCAACGGATTTGCCGCTATGCTCTCTGATTCCGAGGCAAAACAGCTACAAAGTAAATTTCACAACTCTATATATATACCTTATTTTGCTCCTACATGTCATTCTGACATATTGAATGCAACTCTCTAGGCTCAAAGGAAGTAATTTCGGTCTTTCCAAGCTTAACTTACCAACTACAAACTACCAGATCCTGGAGCTTTTTGGGTTTTGAGGAGGAGATTACTCATCAAAATCGTAGCACCGAGAGTAATGTTATCATCGGTGTTTTAGATACCGGAATCTGGCCTGAATCACAAAGTTTTAATGATGAAGGTTTCGGTCCTCCTCCTAAAAAATGGAAAGGAAGTTGTAAAGGCGGTCGAAATTTCACCTGCAATAAGTAAAAATATTCTTTTATGATCTGATTATTATATTATCTACTTTCGAGTTTCAACGAATTTGACCAATGTTTATATTCCATTTTGCAGCAAGATAATCGGAGCTCGGTATTATACTGCAACCGATCCCGATACTAATTCAGCAAGAGACGATGAGGGTCATGGAACGCATACAGCATCGACAGCAGCGGGGAATAAAGTGAAAGATGCAAACTTTTTTGGAATAGCAAAAGGTGTTGCAAGAGGAGGAGTGCCTTCTGCTAGAATTGCCGCCTATAAAGTCTGTCAACCATCTGGGTGCAGTGCAGACGACATGCTGGCTGCTTTTGATGATGCCATTGCTGATGGAGTTGACATTATAACCATTTCCATTGGATTCAGTTTTGCAATTGAATTTCCAAGGGATGTCATTGCTATTGGAGCTTTTCATGCCTTAGAGAAAGGAATCCTAACTTCTCATTCAGCAGGAAATGAAGGTCCAGATTTTGGATCGGTCTCAAGTGTGGCCCCGTGGCTACTTTCTGTGGCAGCAGGCAGCACAGACCGCCGAATCTTCGACAAAGTTATTCTAGGAAACAGAAAAGAACTAATAGTATGTATTAAAATCCCTTAAGATATCATATTCTTCAATTTCGGTTTTTTCTGATGAATAATTTAATGGAACAGGGAAGTTCAGTCAACCCTTTTGATCTAAAAGGTAAAAGTTTTCCTTTAATACATGGAAGCAAAGCACGAATGTTAACACCAGACTGCGCAGAGTTTGCCAGGTAATTCCACTAACAAATTTTCTAAATTATAACTTATATATAAACATAAAAGAGTATCAATGTCTTCAAGTTTGCGGCTTTTCAGGTTTTGCAGCGTTGACTGTCTAAACAGCAGTCTAGTGAAGGGAAAGATTGTGGTTTGTGATATTGATGGAGGAGCTGAAGTGGTGAAGAGTGCTGGAGCAGTTGGAGCTATCTTAAACAGCACCGGCCGAGATGACATTTCCTTTGTTTTTTCATTACCTGCAGTTGTTCTAAGTGGTGAAAAATACAGTGCTTTGCTAAACTACTTGAACTCCTCAAGGTATGATCTTACAAAATAAACCATTTTTATGAGATTTATTTGCTTCTAATTTCTGAAATTTTCATGACATGATAACCGCAGACACCCTGTAGCACAAATATTAAAAAGTGAAGAGATTACAGAAATCATTGCGCCTAAAGGTGCGTCTATAGTTGCTTCCTTCTCCTCTCGAGGGCCTAATTTAATAGTTGGCGATCTGTTGAAGGTAAATAAAATAATATATATTTGAAATATATAACTCAATCAATTATATGTCCTAACACACATTTGTAAACAATGCAGCCTGATATAGTGGCACCTGGGATTGATATATTGGCCGCATATCCTCCTAATGTTCCACCATCATCTAGCCCTGAAGACAAGCGGAGAGCCAACTATAACATTTTATCAGGAACTTCAATGGCTTGTCCCCATGCTGCTGCTATAGCTGCTTATATTAAAACAATTCATCCAAATTGGTCTCCTTCAGCCATGAAATCCGCCATTTTGACTACTGGTAATTAATAATTTAACCATTTGTATCTTTAATTATACATATTTCTGACATTCAAATCCTCGTGCAGCTATTCCTTTGAATGCTACAACAAATTCAGGCGCGGAATTTGCTTATGGTTTTGGAGGCATAAATCCCTTAAGAGCTATACATCCGGGACTTGTTTATGATGCACAAAAAGCAGACTACATAACATTTCTCTGTGCGGTAGGCTACAACGATAGTAGTATCAGAGCCATTTCGGGAGACAATAGTACTTGTCCTCGAGGCGATAAGAAGGCATTGCCAAGGGATTTCAACTACCCTTCTCTGACTGCTCGAATTCCGGCTAACAAGTCTTTTAATATAAGTTTTCCAAGAACAGTCACCAATGTTGGCACTCCTAAGTCGACATACAAAGCAGAGGTTTCTACGACTTCTAAACTTAAGGTCCAAGTGGTTCCAAATGTGCTGTCATTCAACTCTATTGATGAGAAGAAGTCTTTCACTGTGACAGTTACAGGTGGAGGTTTGACCAATAATCAGACCGTGACTTCACTTTCTGCATCGCTTGTTTGGTCTGATGGGAGACATATTGTGAGGAGTCCAATTCTTGTTTACACATATAAATATCAGGAATAATGTATTTTATTGTTCTCTTGTAATATGTATCCTTTTGTTGTTCAAAAAACGATCTAGCAATTAATTTAATCAGAAGTATCTTCATTTTTCGTTTATATTGTTGATGTCAATTTCATGCATTGCCAGTATTGAAATATCTTCGTTTTTCAATAGCATCTTTCATATGTTTTTAGTTTAGTGCTGTCAAATCTAGGAGATTTGAGTAAGTTCATATATTTGATTTGTTAGGAATGAGAATCAGCTGAATTTGGAATGGTTTCAGAACTTATTATTTCTTAGCACACAACATATTACATATATGGCCTTGAATAGATACACTTCCTTTCTTGTACAGATATTGTTTCAGTAAATTTCCCTAGAAAAATTATAACTTTGTTCTTTCAAGTTTCAACAATGAGAAGTGAAAAATAGCTATAGATTGTAACTTTTGTCATTGAAAATTGAAAAATAATAAAATAATACATGGCTACTTCTTTCAAACTAATATTAGTTCATTGGTTTAGCTTTTTTCTGATATTCACTTTTGATTTGTTCAGTGTCTCTGCTAATGAAGACAGAAAGGCAAGTATATTTACTGTTGTAGAGAATCGGTGGGCTCGATTTTGAGTTAGCATACAAGTAGTATTGAGTCCATCTAACACAAAACCAATTAACTTGTGTTAAGGCCCAATCTTCTCCACTTATATGCTACTCTTTATTTATGTTTATTACCAACGTGGGATAACCCAACATCTCCAACAGCTGTTATTTTTCGTATTTCAATCCAATTGTCCAACGAAAACCAACATGCCTGATTATTCGAATATTGTTTTCTGTGCAGCTATACATTGTGTACATGGGGTCACTTACTCGAGATTACTCCCCATCATCTCACCATCTTAGTTTGGAGTTATTAAGAGAAGGTACTATATATAATTAAATTTCATCAATAATATGCTGACTTTTATTTTTCTTTTATTTTTCACTTATATAGTGTGTATGTTTCCAGCTCTACACAAAATTTGTTGGTTAGAAGTTACGGGAGGAGCTTCAATGGATTTGCTGCTATGCTCTCTGATTCCGAGGCAAAACAACTTCAAAGTAAGTTTTCCAACATTATATATATACCTTAATTTTCTGCTACAATTCATTAATTCTGATATATTGAATGAAACTCTCTAGGCTCAAAGGAAGTAATATCGGTCTTCCCGAGCTTAACTTACCAGTTACAAACTACCAGATCCTGGAGCTTTTTGGGTTTTAAGGAGGAGACTACTCATCAAAAGCGTAGCGCCAAGAGTAATTTTATCATTGGTGTGTTAGATAGTGGAATCTGGCCGGAATCACAAAGTTTCAGTGATGAAGGTTTCAGTCCTCCTAAAAAGTGGAAAGGAAGCTGTAAAGGCGGTCGAAATTTCACCTGCAATAAGTACTAATATTATTCTATGATCTGACCATATAGTATGACTTAATTACTTTCAACGAATTTTGATTATATTTTCCATATATATTGCAGCATCGGAGCGCGATATTATACTGCATGGAATCCCGAAACTAATTCAGCAAGAGACGAAGATGGTCATGGAACACATACAGCATCGACAGCAGCTGGGAATAAAGTGAAAGATGCAAACTTTTTTGGATTGGCAAAGGGTGTTGCTAGAGGGGGAGTGCCTTCGGCTCGGATTGCCGCCT
The DNA here is from genome assembly GCA_947683365.1 of Euphorbia pulcherrima. Classification (NCBI taxonomy): domain Eukaryota; kingdom Viridiplantae; phylum Streptophyta; class Magnoliopsida; order Malpighiales; family Euphorbiaceae; genus Euphorbia; species Euphorbia pulcherrima. The sequence goes on from CANTUS010000001.1 coordinate 18,573,166, forward strand.
ATAGAATTTGTAACCCATCTGGGTGTGGTGGAGCCGACATCCTGGCTGCTTTTGATGATGCCATTGCAGATGGAGTTGACATTATAACCATTTCCGCTGGATTTAATTCCGCAGTTGAAATTTCCAATAGTGATGTAATTGCCATTGGATCTTTTCATGCCTTAGAGAAAGGAATACTGACTTCTCAATCGGCAGGAAATGACGGTCCTGATTTTGGATCGGTGTCAAGTGTTGCCCCGTGGCTACTTTCTGTGGCAGCAGGCAGCACAGATCGCCAAATCATCGACTAAGCTATTCTAGGAAACGGAAAAGAACTAATAGTATGTATCAATATCGTATTTCAAAATCGCTTTTTTCAATTTCGGTTTTTTTTCTGATGAATAATTTAATGGAACAGGGTAGTTCAGTCAACTCTTTTGATCTAAAAGGTAAAAGTTTTCCTCTAATTCACGGAAGCAAAGCAGGAACAGCAAATTGCTCTGAGTATTATTCTGGGTAATTAATTCCATTGCAAAATCAAAGCTAAATTTTGAGTTTATAGACATAAAAAAGCGTTTATGTCTTCAAATTGTGGCACTTCAGGCTTTGCAGTGCTGACTGTCTAAACAGCAGTCTAGTGAAGGGAAAAATTGTGGCTTGTGATAGCGGTGGAGTAGAGGATGAGGTGAAGAGAACTAGTGCAGTTGGAGCTATCTTGGAAAGCAGCGGCGATGATGACATTTCCTTTGTTACTCCATTACCTTCAGTTTCTCTAAGTGAAGAAAAATTCAGTGCTTTGCAAAACTACTTGAACTCCTCAAGGTATGATCTTTCAAAGAAACCAATTTACGAGATTTATTCACTCGAGTGACGAAATTTTTGACATATAAAACGCAGACGCCCAGTTGCAAGGATATTAAAAAGTGAAGAGATTAGAGATTCTAGTGCGCCTATACTTGCTTCATTCTCCTCGCGAGGGCCTAATCTAATTTTTGGAGATATTTTGAAGGTAAATAAAACAATATATATTTGAAATATATAACTCAATCAATTATATGTCTTAAACACATTTATAAACAATGCAGCCAGATATAGTCGCCCCTGGTATTGATATATTGGCCGCATTTCCTCCTAATGTTTCGCCATCGGATAACCCTCAAGACAAGCGGAGAGTCAACTATGACATTTTATCAGGAACTTCAATGGCTTGTCCCCATGCTGCTGCTATTGCTGCTTATATTAAAACATTTCATCCCAAATGGTCACCTTCAGCCATTAAATCCACCATTTTGACTACCGGTAAATACTAATTTAACCCTTTGTATTTTTAACTATATACGTTTTTTACATTCAAATTCTCATGCAGCTGTTCCTTTGAATGCTACAACAAATTCAGGCTCGGAATTTGCTTATGGTTTTGGAGGCATAAATCCCTTAAGAGCTATACATCCAGGACTTGTTTATGATGCACATAAAGCAGACTATATAACATTTCTCTGTGCACTAGGCTACAACGATAGTAGTATTAGAGCCATTTCAGGAGATAATAGTACTGCTTGTCCGAGAGGCAATAAGAAGGCATCACCAAGGGATCTTAACTATCCTTCTTTAACCGCTCGAATACCCGCTAATAAGTCTTTTAATATAAGCTTTCCAAGAACAGTCACCAACGTTGGCACTCCTAAATCGACATACAAAGCAGTGGTTTCAACGAGTTCTAAACTTAAGGTCCAAGTGGTGCCAAATGTTCTGTCATTCAAATCCATTAATGAGAAGAAGTCTTTCACTGTGATAGTTACAGGTCAAGGTTTGACCAATAATCTGCGTCACTTGTTTGGTCTGATGGGAGACATGTTGTGAGGAGTCCAATTCTTGTTTACGCATATAAATCTCAGGAATAGTGTATTGTATTACTCTCTTGTAATATGTATCCTTTGTTGTTCAAAAATTGATCTAGCAATCAATTTAATCAAAAGTTCATTTTTCAATACTGTGTTTCATATGTTATAAATTTGGTGCCGTCAAATCTAGGAAATTTGAGTAAGTTAATGCATTTGATTTGTTAGGATTGAGAATCAGCTAAATTTGGAATGGTTTCAGAACTTATTGTTTCTTAGCACACAACATAATACATATATGGCCCTGAAGAGATACACTTACATTCTTTTACAGATTTTGTTGCTGTAAATTTCCCCTATATAAATTATAGCTTTTTTCTTTCAACCATTAGAATTTACAAAATGACTAATTCTTTGAACCAATTGCTTCACTGGTTTACTCTACTTCTGATATTTCATTTCAACTTATTCAGTATCTCTGCAGATGAGGATCGAAAGGTCAGCACCTAATCAGTTTTCATGCAATAGAATGTATAAATTATCTATAACAAAATAACAATGATAAATTATAAAATGTTTATCTGTAGCTGCACATTGTGTATATGGGATCACTCCGCGAAGAGAAATACTCACCGTCATCTCACCACCTAAGTTTACTTCAACAAGTAACTCAGATCAAGTATGATAACTCACTATGGCTTAATATTTCCAGCATTCTTAAATCTCTGTTAAATTTACTATTTTCCCCATAGGTCTGCAGAAGATTTGTTGGTCCATAGTTATAAGAGGAGTTTCGACGGATTTGCTGCTATGCTCTCTGATTCCGAGGCAAAACAGCTAAAGAGTAAGTTTCATAAAATTTTAGACAATTAAGGATATGGTTTTTTTAATACTTAGAGCGAACCTTTGTAGGCTTAAACGAAATCGTCTCGGTTTTCCCAAGCATGACTTACAAGCTTCAAATTACAAGATCCTGGAGCTTTTTTGGTTTCAAAGAGGATACACATAGAATTCCCGGTGTTGAGAGTAATCTTATAATTGGTGTTCCAGATACCGGAATCTGGCCAGAATCAGAAAGTTTCAACAATAAAGATTTCGGTCCTCCTCCAAAGAAGTGGAAAGGAGCCTTCACTTGCAACAAGTACTAACATGTCTATACTTGCCTTATTATCATCCTTCAGTAATAATATTGAAATTGCAGCAAGCTGATTGGACCTCGATATTATGGAATCCAATCTCGTACAGCAAGAGACAGTAAAGGTCATGGAACACATACTGCATCAACAGCAGCTGGGAGGAGTGTAAAGGACGCTAATTTTTTCAGATTGGGAAATGGTACTGCAAGAGGTGGAGTACCTTCTGCTAGGATCGCCGCCTACAATGTTTGTCCACATGGGTGTCATGGGGCCGACGTATTGGCGGGATTCGATGATGCTATTGCCGATGGAGTTGACATTATTTCCATATCTATTGCATCTGATCATCCATATGAATATTTTGAGGATATAGTAGCCATTGGAGCTTTTCATGCTATGGCTAAAGGAATACTAACCTCTCAATCCGCCGGCAATATGGGTCCAGATTTAGGACGGATGACGAGTTTAGCACCATGGATATTCTCGCTGGCAGCTGGCAGCACAGATCGCCGGTTCATCGATAAAGTTATTCTTGGAAATGGAAAGGAACTAGAAGTATGCATCTTTATATTATATTCTTCTAATAAAAAGTCTCTTCAAGCTTCATTTTATTGAATAGTTTAATGGAAACAGGGAAACAGTATCAACTCTTTTGATCTAAAAGGTAAAAGTTTTCCTCTGATAAATGGAAGCGATGCAAAAACAGTGGCATGCTCGAAGACAGCTAAGTAATTCTACTGCCAAATTCAAACTTTAAATTCAAATTTTAAAGACAGAAGAATTAAAGTGTTTGATTCTGTTGTGTTTCAGTTGGTGCTACCGCCAACGCTTAAACAGCAGTCTAGTGAAGGGGAAGATTGTACATTGTGATAATGAATTGGGAGCTGATGAAGCAAAAAGATCCGGTGCAGTGGGATCTATCTTAAGAGGCAGTGGCCGACATGATGATGTTCCTTTTATGTGGCCATTACCTGCACTAGTTTTACCAAATGACCAAAGATTTCGTGCTTTGGAGTCCTACATGAAATCCTCAAGGTATTATATCACATTCACAGATTTATAATCTTTAAATGATAAATTCTAACCATACATAGATTGCAGAAATCCGGTAGCAAAATTACTTAAAAGTGACGCAATCAAAGATTCTACCGCGCCTTTAGTTGCTTCCTTTTCCTCAAGAGGGCCAAATAAAATCGTCGCAGATCTTTTGAAGGTACATTTAGTTTTCTGCAACTACCTGGAAAGTATATAGACTGAACTGATAATTTATATAATTATTAACTGCAATGCAGCCAGATATAGTTGCGCCTGGTGTTGCTATACTGGCCTCATATGCTCCTACCGTACCACCCACACCTAACCTTCAAGACGAGCGGCGAGCTAATTTCAACATAGTATCAGGAACATCAATGGCTTGTCCCCATGCAACTGCTATTGCAGCTTATGTTAAGACATTTCATCCAAAATGGTCTCCTTCAGCAACTAAATCTGCTATTATGACCACCGGTAAATCAATATAGCCATTTGCCTCTTAATAAATTACAAGGTCTAATGTTTCTCATGCTTGTGTAGCTATCCCTCTGAATCCTACTGAAAATTCGGGCGCTGAATTCGCTTATGGATTATAAATCCAGGACTTGTTTATGATGCACAAAAAGCAGACTATGATTACAGGTGATAATAGTACTAGTTAAACTCAAGGAGACAAGAAAGCCAAGGATTTAAATTTCCCTTCTATGACTGCTAAAATTCCTGCTAATCAGTCTTTCGAAATCAGCTTTACTAGAACAGTTACCAATGTCGGCAATCCTAAATCGACATACAAAGCATAGGTTTTGACAGCTTCGAAACTAAAGGTTGAAGTTGTGCCTAATGTCCTGTCTTTTAACTCCTTATATGAGAAGAAGTCTTTCAATGTGAGAGTTACGGGTGTGGGATTGACCATGGACGAGATGATAAGTGCATCACTGGTTTGGAATGATGGAAGTCACAATGTGAGGAGTCCAATTATTGTTTACAGTATGAAACTGTCTAATTAGGTGTAGTGTGTGATTGTTGTATTGTGATACTCATTTGTTGTTGAAATAATGTTCAACCAATTAATCCATGAAAAAGCATTTGACATCACAATTTGGCAAAATACAAAAAAAACATTGCAATGCCACCCGAATTCTATCCTATGTGGGTATTCCTGGGGAACAATGGCATCATTTGTTATCCCTGAGAGCCTAAACCCAAACAAAAGCAGAATGCTCATATTCTGAAAAAACTAAAGATGAGAATTTAACAATTAATGAGAGGTTCTGGAGAGTTAATTATCAGGTTTACAGGTTTTAAGCAAGACTTGTTACCCAAGACTCGAGCCATGCTATCGAATCAAGTATGGAGGTAATTAGCAGCCATCATCAGCTCTAGAGTCAGCTCTGGTTCAATTGGAAATTCAGTCTCCTTTCCCCTGAAAGAAGAGCATAAATGCCTTGTCAACAACTCAAAATAAGGAACATGGAAAACATATTCAAGTCCCAAGTGAATCTTAAATACAACCTTGCTCAACTAAAACCAATAATAAGATTTGATAGATCATTCGTCATTTCGCAATTGCAGAGCAAAGACAAAAGAAAGTTGCATAGGAATTGAGAATGGATAGTGAGAGTTAAGGTTTTCAATAAATCATCTCTAGCACAACAAGACACCATATCACAAATTGGAGGAAGACTGCAAACAGAAAGAAGCAAGTTTAAGCTCATGAAATTCGGTGCGCAGAGCACATTTAAAACTGCATCCACAAATGTGATGATAGATTAACTTTTAAAGAAGTATTTGATTCACTGAAAGAATTTCTTAGAAGATTGAAGCTGGAAATAGACATGAAAAAGTGCTCGGACTTTCTCATTTTTAGGACCTCAAGAGGAATTTGTCAGCATAGCCACAAACAATTTCATGTGTAGAAAATTAAATGCCCATTCTCACATGGAACCATAAAGACATTTCTACTTAGGTATATGCTGAAACTAACAATGTTTTAATTACAAGGATTAGCACTTGAGTTCCATAAACAAATTTGAGCAAAAATTTTGTAATGATGAAAAAGGTTGTAACCAAATACTAACAAGGCAACAATTCTTCACCAAAGTTTTGTATATATTAAATATATTATATATCATCAAATTTCCTAAAAACACATAAACAATGTATATATTGCACATTCAAAACGAATGAAACCTGAAATGCAAGAAGGATAGAATTTGGATTTCCATTTTTTCTACATTATTTAAGAAAAACTAAGAAAAAACTCTATGTAAATACTAAGAGAGACATGAGTAGTGGAGACAATTACAAATAACAATCTTTTGCTTACACTATAACAGATTATAGTTAGAACTCAGATAGGTTAACAAATATCATTATCACAAGAGCAAACACCCAAACTCAACAAAAACCACAGAGCATATAAACTCAAATATTCAATGAAGTTGATTTGTTAGGCCTTTTAAACCAAAAAACTTTCACACCAACCCCAATGTAGTTCACCTTTATGATCTTCTGAATCAAAACCCAAATGCCAGACCCAATATACTAAGTATGCAAATTATTCGAATGGAATTCCAAATAATCTTTACAAAAAAATCCAAATTAACAAAAGACTCTTCATTGGAATTAAGATTAACACAACATAAGCAAAAAATGAAATTGATATATATGAACAAGGGAAGGAACAGAACAGAACTTGGCATACTGAAGAGACCAGTAAAAATACTGGCAAATTTTCTCTAAAATAGTGGTGCTTATTGTTGGCTAACAATTAAAAAAAAATCAGAAAATGTCAAGAATAAATTGATAAATACAACCAATAAAATAAGAACAACGATGAAATATAAATAAATTAAAATATCTCAATTTTTGGGTTTTCTGTCTCTCGAATATCGGAGTGCCAAACTTATCAGGAATGTTCATTCTATCGAGAACTCCAATATCCACCTTGCATCAAAATGATAAATATAATCAGTATAAATAATATAGTAACATAAAAGAAATTATAAGCAAGTTAAAGGAATGAGAACACCTATAAAGCTGAGTCATGTCGGATGACATTGTCCTTAAAGGATACTTGGAGTTCCTTCCAGGATTAAACAGCCTCTTCAATCAAAGTGATTGGATCAAAAACAGAAACTCAAGTATTTATATCCAGAATATAAGAACACTAAAATGAAAGTAGAGAAAAAATCTGTGTTGAAATATAAATGCAAAGTGGTTTTTTCTATGTGTAAAAACCCATCCCGCTACTGCCTTTTATAGCAAAAAGTATAGCCGTTGGAAGGGCTAATTTTGTTGCTAAAAAGGGGCAAAATATATCAACAAGTCAACGGTAGATCTTTGAATAAATCAAGAGAGCCGTTGATGACAAACAATAAAGCAGTTGATTACATATCAAAGTTTGACCAAATCAATTGATTACATCCTCCTATAACAAATCATTATCTGGCAGATAATGATATAATATTAATAATATAAAAATAGGACATAAAAAGTAAAAATGATTTTAATGGAATGAGTTATAACAAATTATTATCTCATTTGTACTAACACAAATTCTTTTTCATCTCATAAAATTAAGCTCATTTAATATAAAGTAAGATAAAATTCTTTTAAAATAACACATATTTTTCCAACAATCCCCCACTTATTTCGAAAGAAGTTTTAAAAATAAAAAAAAATATTTTGGATATCTCAGGTTTGAAATATAATGCATAGTATTGGTGTCTTTTGGACTATAAACCAATACTTAATAGATAAAATTTATCTTACGAAAAATTTAGTGAAACTTATAGTTTCTATGAACCAAAGATTCGCTATATAAGACAGAGATTTTAGCTATCACATTATACCAAGATAAGTTTCTGTTCAACGTCGTGGTGCGCCATAATAGGCCATGCGCGTGCCTGGTCTCTCATAAGTGCTCTAGAGATAGTGCTAATATCCTATAGAAGCGGCCCCACTTCACACTTATGTAGGTGATTTCATCAAGTGTATATTGCACTTTATACACCACTCATAAGAGCTATGAAATCCATTAAGAGTTCTTTAAACTCAACCTCTCAAAATATGCAACATAGCACTTTCTCACATCTAGGGTTGAGACGGTATTTTAGTGCTACCAGAACTAACAAAGACTTGTTATTACCCATATGAACCTATTTCATGGGATCTCCAATCATATAGGTTGGGTTACCATATTTGTTAATTTCAATTGGCTCTAGTCTCATCCTCTCCGATGTTTCTAAAAAATTATTTATCAAAGATTCAGTCAGATGATTTGGCCAAAATCACTCTTGACTCACATAGTTAATGGACAAAATTCCATCACAATATAAAGTCTCATATGTATGCATATACTTTTGCCATTATAGGTCTTCTTTCTCATAAATAGATTTTATGTATATTGAATGTGTTGGCTTTATTTTTAAAGTAACACTACTAAGAAGGTTAATCCAATCACTTAGCCTCTTTATATTCAACTACCAAGCAACTTTCTATGATTATAGTTTGCTTCATTAGTTGATTTTCATGTTATTGCTTCACCACCAAGAGTGAAAGCATAACCACTTGTAAATATGATCTCATTTAAGAGATTCATTTAACATCACTGTACATTTTTAGAACAGCGAATATCCATAATATAGAATACCATAGCTCATGGCACCTCTCAAGTATTTCACGAACAAGTTATATTTTAATCATAAGGGATTCCCACAAAATTAATATAAAAGTCCAAATTTTATATGAAGTTTCTCAATGTAGTGTTCTTATGTTAATAAGACACTCTCATTCATCCTTATGATTCTCATACTAATAAAATAATATATATTATTTTCAAATACATCACTATGTTCAACATAATCTATGAACATACAAATAAAGGTTTTTGAACCTTAGTACAACACCCCGACACTTTTAAATATTTCCGAATTATGCGGATATAAAATCCTTTCATAACTTATAGGGTGTCTTATTCTCCATATGAAATTTTTATCTCAGTAAATGACAAGATTTAATCAAATATTTGAAAGCACCACACTTGAAAATTCACATTTGATAATTTGAATCATTGTCATTTACTCTCAATAATCAAGTCTAAAGATCATACTTACTTGACGTCCCAGTATCTTTCCAGCTCAACCTCGTGATAACACTTGCCATCTCCATCCTCAATTTATCATCATAACTATTACCATCAAGAGTCATATAGCAACTTATCTTATCCATTGCTCTATCAAAAGCATCTTTTCCAAAGATAAACATTTCCAAAGATCATACTTAACTATTACCGACATTGAATTTTAAATATAATAGAATTGCCATCAAATTGTGTAAACACATTTGCATATCAAAGAAAAGTTAGCAGAGATGGATAAGCACTGATTACAAGTAATATAAATACAGATTCAATGCACCTGTTTCTCTTTGAAAAGAATTTATATATAATTGCCAATAACTGATTTGATGCTCCCTTCTATTAGCACATAAAAATAATACCAAGATAAAATTGGGTGGCAAAGTCCAAATTAAATCATATAACTCATAAAAACTCAAAAAAAAGAAACTCTCTTTTTATTTCAACCAGAATATCAATTAATTTTCAAACATAAAATGACTTGCAAATAAAAATAATGCTAAAGAGCAATGTCAGATTATAGTTACCGACCACTGTAGGGTAAATTCGTCGAGGGAAAATCTTATTACTCAGATACAAACTTCCCTCTTCGATAGCCTTGGGTAGTGGAGTTTCAATGTTGCTACACTTGCCAGAATTGGATAATCTCAGCTCCTTGACTACGCCTTTAAAATTAGACTTAGCACTAATCATCTAGCATCAAGAGGCTTCTTTCTGTTGAAGGAAAAATGATCATTTGAATTGATCAACTCAAATTTCAACACCCAAGGAAAAATGATCATTTGAATTGATCAACTCAAATTTCAACACCCTCATCCAATCCCATGTCCTTCAACAAGCTCATCACATAGAGTTGTCGTATGAAGAGGTTAGCAATTATAAAATTGAATCCCAGATGCACTTCCATTACCCTCATAAGCCTGTCATCACATTATAACAATGAATTACAAAGTATCCTTTAAGATTGTTAGCTAACAATTAAAAAAAATCAGAAAATGTCAAGAATAAATTGATAAATACAACCAATAAAATAAGAACAACGATGAAATATAAATGAATTAAAGTATCTCAATTCTTGGGTTTTCTGTCTCTCGAATATGGGAGTGCCAAACTTATCAGGAATGTCCATTCTATCGAACTCCAATATCCACCTTGCATCAAAATGATAAATATAATCAGTATAAATAATATAGTAACATAAAAGAAATTATACGCAAGTTAAAGGAATGAGAACACCTATAAAGCTGAGTCATGTCGGATGACATTGTCCTTAAAGGATACTTGGAGTTCCTTCCAGGATTAAACAGCCTCTTCAATCAAAGTGATTGGATCAAAAACAGAAACTCAAGTATTTGTATCCAGAATATAAGAACACTAAAATAAAAGTAGAGAAAAAATCTGTGTTGAAATATAAATGCAAAGTGGTTTTTTCTATGTGTAAAAACCCATCCCGCTACTGCCTTTTATAGCAAAAAGTATAGCCGTTGGAAGGGCTAATTTTGTTGCTAAAAAGGGGCAAAATATATCAACAAGTCAACGGTAGATCTTTGAATAAATCAAGAGAGCCGTTGATGACAAACAATAAAGCAGTTGATTACATATCAAAATTTGACCAAATCAATTGATTACATCCTCCTATAACAAATCATTATATAATGATATAATATTAATAATATAAAAATAGGACATAAAAAGTAAAAAGGATTTTAATGGAATGAGTTATAACAAATCATTATCTCATTTGTACTATAAAACGAATCTTTAGCGCTAAACACAAATTCTTTTTTATCTCATAAAATTAAGCTCATTTGATATAAAGTAAGATAAAATTCTTTTGAAATAACAGATATTTTTCCAAGACTTACTTCTGGAAATGTAACTTCTCCATGCTGTGTCTCGGCAAAACTCCCTGTCACGCAATTGCAAAGACAAAACCAATTATCAAGACTAAATCGCAACACTTTTCCCCTTCCTAAAAGCACGCATCTTCTCCTACAATTCAATAATTCTCAAGAATTGTAAAATCTAATCCGTCACAAAGTTTCAAAAAGAAAAAAGAAGACAAACTCACGATCTTTTTCCCCTTCATAAAAGCACAAATCTACAGCTACAATTCAGTAATTTTCAACCAAAAACTGAAACCCCAACAAGAATTGTCACTATACCAAAACTTACTTCTGAATCAGATCAATTGTAGACAATAAGCTAAATCGTACAGTTAAATGAGTAAAAAAACAAAATGAAACAAAGCTGGACCACTGATCGAAACAGAAAGGGAGAGAAAGGGACCGGGAGAAGTAAGCATATTGCGAATGGTCTGAGAAACCATAGCGGCTTCTTTGTCGACGACGAACTCGAAACCCTCGGCGCTAACCAGCTTGACAGTATCCTCTTTTCTCATGTTATCGATTTTTCTTTCTTTCTTTCAAACGATACTCAGAAAGCGAGAAAAATTCAAATGAAACTAATTTTGTTGCTGTTGTCTCAATACATATGTATTGTTGGTTGGAGTTGTTGGCGCCGTTAATAGTCAGGCGCTGTTTAGTTTGCAGCTCTGAGCTGTTGGGCTCAGCTGGGCCTAATTACGGAATATGACATTTTAGGATTATATTCACAAAATAGTGAAATACTATACCAAAATAAATCTCAAATTTCCTTAAGAATCCAACTCAATTGCAAATATTCTTAAAATAACAGATTATGAAATTGATAAAAAAAAAATTGTTATTTACCGTCCTAAATCTCCCTTAAATGTTTAAAATGGCCTTTTTACATTAAATAAAAATTAAACTTATTTTTATAATTTAATTTAAAAAAAATTTACACATCCATAAAGCTAGGTAAAATTATTTGTTACTTAACCTTTTGGCTGGGTGAAAAGATTATGCACCCAGCCTTTTGGCTAGCCGATAATGAATTTTGCCCAGCCCTTTAGTTCTATAAAAATCAATTTTTGCCTAGCCTTGTAAAAATTAATTTCGCTCAAATTGGCAGCCCTCTAGTTCAACAAAAATCAGTTTTTCTCATCCTTGTAAAAATCAGTTTCGCCTAAATTGGTAAAATTTATAATTTTCGGATATAAAAAAATTACCCATCCATAAGGCTGGGCAAAATTCATCATTGTTTAGCCTTTTGGCTGGGTAAAGAGATTATTTGCCACCTTTTGACTGGGCGATAATGAATTTTGCATAGCCTTTTGTCTAGGTAGAAATTGGTTTCCCAAAGTTAGTTTCACCTAAATTAACAAAAAAATTAAAATTATAAGTATTTGTATAGTTATGATTTTAATTATTCTTTATTATTTAAAACTAATATATTATTTATTTTTATATTTATAAATAATTAAAAATTATTTTATACATGCAAAATATTAATATTATTTAACCGATTAGTCGGATAAAATCAATTTTCAACCAACCAATTGGTTAGGAAAACTTTTATTTTTGCCTGGCCACTAGTTGAAAAAATATCATTTTGTCTGGCACTGGTTGAGCAAAATCATTTTTTACTTAGCTAATGGTTGGACAAATTGGTTTTTTTGTCCAACTACTCGTTAGCCAAAATCGTTTTTTGCTTCGCTAATGGTTGGGCAAAAAAGTTTTTGCCACGACTATTAATTCCTTTTTATTATTAAAAATATATATAATTAACTTTTTTATTATTAAAGGGTATTTAAATAATTTCAGAAGGCGTTAACTATAAATTTATAGACGGTAAATAAAAAAAAAAGATTATGAACCAGATCACCTTTAGCACTTGTTTTTCCATCCCTGTGATTATGGTTCAATATATGTACTTAAGCAGCTTTTTTTAACTTGGTACTTAATGTAGCTAGTTTGGTATTACAAAATATACCAACTAGATGGCACGCATGAACAAAAAAACCTAGCCCACTATGAAGTGGAGACCATGTCCCCCCCTATCGTGAATGGGAGTCGTGTGACTTTCCAATAAGACCATGCCACTCACATTGTGGTATTGCACATCACTCTCACAAAAAAAATTGCTACCTCAAATTCATCATTTTCACTTATAAAAGTGCTCTACTGGTAGAGATGAGTATCAACCCAGTTGACTATCTAATTGAACTTAATTTTTTTTGTTTGTCGATATGGTTTGAAACTTTGCTTCGACTACATCTAGATACAACTCGGGTCGAGCACTTAGCTGTAGTGGGTGAGTCTCCCAATAAGGATTTTCTGCGTTCACTATGACTCGAACTCGAGACCATACTTAGGCGGTACCAACTCGTTTACCACTTGAAACAATCCTTATTGGTTAATTCAACTAAATTTTTAATAAATAGATAATGTGTTTGATAAATATTTATAAAACTAATATTTTTCTATAATGTCTGTATTTTAGAAAAAAATAGCAACATATATTTCGCCTTGAATTGAAACAATCAAGATATATTTTATTTTGCATTTTTTTTGCAGTTCAGATTAATTGATATAAAATGTAAAAAGTTATCTTATGAAAAAATGCATCAAAATAAAAAAAAAATCAAAACATACTATATATTTTATTTCCTTGTGAAAAGAATATAAGTGACGTGGCAACGGTTGGTTGGTAATCAATGTAGAAAAGTGTGAACCGAAGTGGAGCGGATAAAAGCTTAGAAAACAAATCCCGATAAGGCAGGGGCGTGGAAATCACCAAAGATCCTCTCTGTACACAGCCTGCTCTCACCAGTTTCCATCTCATACTTTTCTCCTCCTTACCTGACATCACTTGTCATTTTCCTCCACCGACGTCGTTTCATCTCTTCCCTCAAACACGACGCACCCTATATTTAATTCGTACCCCCCGTTTCAAACCCTTTTCCACATCGTTTTGTCCGTTTCGAAACAGCACATTCATTCTCCGCAATAATTCCATTTCCATTTTCGCATCAATATTCCCAACGCAACCTATACTCTTCTCGTTCTGTTTGGCCCAGGGTAAGTTCCTGTTTCCTTGTCCTTTCCTTTTCTGCAGATCTGTGATTGATTAGTTATGTGTGTTCATGTGATTGGATCTGGCAGGTTAGAGAGATCTGAGGAGAGAAGAGGAGGGGGATTACAAGAGTATGGCTCATAGGGTAGATCACGAGTATGACTACTTGTTTAAGATCGTCCTCATCGGTGACTCTGGTGTCGGCAAATCCAACATTCTTTCCAGGTTTACTCGAAATGAATTCTGCTTGGAATCTAAATCTACCATCGGCGTGGAGTTTGCCACTAGAACTCTTCAGGTTTTATTCTTGTTTCGCCATACTTGTTCATTCCATTGGATTCTCGATGCTTTGCTACTTTCTGTGATTTTTGGTGCCTTCGGATATTTGCTTTTGTCATATCAAAAATTAATGTTAGGGTCGTAAAAACTGTGGATTGGGAAAACGTAGAAGTTACTTCTTTTGTGTATGGTATGTTTGCTTCTATGTGTATCCTTTCAAATCAATAGACTTTTTTTTTATATTGGGACAGGGATGGAGATGGAGTGATCAATGGATATCTTAATCTGTTTTTTTCTGTTGTTGTAGTGTAAGAGGGACGTCTCTGCTTGATTGTTCATGCTTTTATGCCTCTACAGTTAACTGTTCCATTTAGATCGATAAGACAGTTTTCTTCCTATGAATTTTTATGTTTGTTCATGTTTTGTATTGATCTTATTGAAAATTAATAGCTGTTTGATCCAATTGTTCAAGGGTTGTTGATTAATATTTCATGACTCGTAAGGCCCAGAGTTTTGCTCATATATGTATAAATACCCGAACCAAACCATATTTTTGCAACTCTTTTTTTTAGTAATATGAGGCATTTTTTGCCAAATTTGTTGATTGTGGGGTTTGAACCCACAACCCCGCACTTGTTGGTTTTTTCCTCGAGAGGTGGTGGCCACTAGACCAAAGCCTGGACTGGTTATATTTTTGTAACTCTAAGTTGTTCTCTGGCAAAAAGACGACTTTACCAGATATTTTTGGCTTATATATAGGATTTAGAACCATTTGATAATTGCTGGAGCAGTTGAGCTGGTTTGCAAGAAATTTAGAAAGCTTGGATTCATTGATGCTCCTTACGATTTACGTGTTTCCTATATTTTTAAGCTAAAATCCCTTGTTGATTATTGTTGCTGCAGGTGGATGGCAAGACAGTAAAGGCACAGATTTGGGACACTGCAGGTCAAGAACGGTACCGTGCTATTACTAGTGCATATTATAGAGGAGCAGTTGGTGCCCTTCTTGTCTATGATATAACCAAGAGGCAAACTTTTGACAATGTCCAGAGGTGGCTGCGTGAATTGCGAGACCACGCTGACTCAAACATTGTCATTATGATGGCTGGAAATAAATCTGATTTGAATCACCTGAGAGCAGTTGCAGAGGAAGATGGTCGGTCATTGGCAGAGGGGGAAGGTCTCTCTTTTCTCGAGACTTCAGCTCTGGAAGCCATAAATGTTGAGAAAGCATTCCAAACCATATTGACAGAGATATACCATATTATAAGCAAGAAAGCATTGGCAGCTCAGGAAGCTGCTGGTAATTCTACACTTCCTGGTCAAGGAACTACTATTAATGTCAGTGAGACATCAGGAAATACGAAGAAAGGTTGCTGTTCTAGTTAAGGCCATGTGCCATAAAGGAGAAGTAATTCTAGCCCTCAGGTTCTTTTTTAATTAAAATTTTATTTTCGTTTAAATTTTTTTTTTTCAATTTTTGGTCCAGAGAGGAGAAATGTAGATTATTCGTATTATTTTTTTAACCTTATTTGAGTATGTGAAATTGGAAAAAAGAAATCAACTTTGGAGTTGGAGGATGGCTTGTCATTTCTTTGTGGGTTCTTTCTTGTATTTTTAATTTAATGGTGGAACTGAGTTTTAGGGCTATGTAGAGATAATAGATGCAGAACCATGTAAAGAGCAGCCTTTGCTTTTTATCACTTCTTATGGGTTTTACTTTCTAACTTGTAATAAACCTTATCAACAAATTCTACATATGCCTTTTCAATCGCTGTTTATTGACTATGCAATCCGAGAATTTCTAGCTTGTTCTTGAAAAGGTTACCCTGCATCTCTTTGCAGAGTTACTCTATTCATTCCTTCAGGGTTGAGCTCATGGCCATGTAATAAGATATGAAGGTCAGACCTTTATTGTTATGTGGAGAATCTAAATTGAAGGTTGATTGACCCTCTATCTGATTTTTTCGAGTCCAGCAAACTCAGATAAGTTGGAAAAAGCTGATATGCATGTGGAATCAAACAGGTCATCTGAATTTCATTTTTATATATTTTTTTGGTAATTACAATTATTTTTGGGTAATGAATTTCATTCTGATAGCCTCCATAACAATAAGGATACACCAAAAGTGAAGTGAGAAAAACAACCAAAAATGATTCATCCTTGAAATCTGTAGTCATTTTACTGCTCAATTTGTATTGTTATAGATGAAATCCTATAATTTCTTTCACAATATTCCCTAATTCTGCTTAGTATTTCAGTAGAGCTAGATCCAGGATCAGCCAACATGGCAAGAGAAAACTAATTGCCCTGAATATGCAAGTCATGAATATTGTCAACTCCATTGATGCGTCTCAAGCCAGAACATCAATTTCGGGAGGCATACCCTCCATTAGTATGTTGAATATTTTAATAAACATAGGTTTAGTAGTGAACATAACTAAAATACAGCAGAGAAGAGTACAAATCAGATCCACCACCAAGAAGTTAGGCTTCATCCATAAAACAGCTGCAGCAATCATCACCCCAACAGATTGAATAAAATCGGTCACCACATGTAGGTGAGCTCGTTCAATGTTTATATTATGTACCTCTTCATCTGCCAAAGAAGAAGGATCTCTTGTGTGATTGTGGTCATGGCGATGATGATGGTGGCCGTGATGGTGATGATCATTACCGAGCCATAGTACCATGACCAAGTTGACGATGAATCCAAATACTGCGATTATGAGCATAAGTCCAGTCTGTAGCCCGGTATGTTTTTGAAGCATTCTATTGATTGCCTCGTAAATCAAAATTCCGGAAACCAGCCATATAAGCTGGACGGAAAAAAGGGCACCTAAAACTTCAAGGCGGTAAAATCCGAACGACTTATTAGATGTTGGCTTCCTGGCTGAAACCCAGACTGCGACAAGGGAGACAAAGAATCCAACAACATCAGCCATCAAATGTACTGCATCTGTCATAATAGCAAGGCTGTTGGCTTTGAAGCCGCCAACAATTTCCACTACCATGATAACTAAACCGAAAATTATAAGTTCTGACAGTTTATTTGCTGATTTGGCATCATATTCTTGTCTGGAAATATCACAAGTAGAATCACAAACTACATGTAGCGCAACATGGTCAGAAGAAATAGTCATCTGACTCATATCTCTATTATCTTCAGCTTGAAGAATGGTGATATTCCTGTGCTCCATCTGCCTGGAGAGTGCTATAATTTGGGAGAATCGATGCAAAAGCATAAAATTCAGAAAAATACAAGTCGAAAAATAAAGGATTTTTAGAGTTGACATGTGCCAAATTAAACTGTATTAAAGGATTTTTTTGAAATCCAATTACGGAACCGAAAAAAAGGAAGCACAACCTTTACTTTCAAATTTCCAATACATATTTCCTACTGTTTCTTAAAACAATAGGAACCCTGCCCTAGAACTTTTTCCCTTCTCATTTTAGTTTTCTTTATATTAGATTAGCCACCAACCAATTAGGCTTCATCCATGTAACAGCTCCAGCAATCAGATTGAATCAGATCAGCCACCACATCCAGGTAAGCTCCTTCAATATTTTTATTTGATACCTATCTTTCATGAGGAGAACTCGACGCCAGATTAGCATCCACCTCTTTGTTTGTCATAGCACAAGGATTGCCTGTGTCATGGTCTAGCATCCAACAACATCAGCCATTAAATGTGCTGCATTTGTCATAAGTCATAACAGCAAGGCTGTTGGCTTTGAAGCCTCCAACAATTTCTACTATCATGGCAAATACACAGAAAATTATAAAATGCGCAACATTTTTTTGAGTCAGAGATTGATCCTAGGTCATCCTCATAGCTTGCAGAATGGGGACTTCCTGGATCTCCATCTGCCTGAAGAAATTTATAATTTGAGAGCATTGGAGCAAAATATAAAATTGAGGTAACTATATGAGCTTCAAAATCTAAAACTGATCCTAAACAATTCGAGGATAGTCCTGAAAAAAACAACTATAAATCATATTGCCTGCTCGGTCATTATATTGGTCGGCAAATTTTACTAGTTTTGGATTGTGAAGAATTTATAGGCAAAGATGTAAAATGAAATACAATTTAAAGTAACCTTAAGAAAAACGTACTTTATATAAGCTTCAACTGCAGTTTTGTTCTGTTGACCTGATGAAGAGTATGCAGGGTAGAATCAATCACGTACTGTCCTACTCAATTTATTTATTATCTTTTTTATGTATCGTACTTCATGTTAGGCCGATTTTTTCGGACTCAGGTAGTGCAAAGACCCAATTACATGGCAACTCTCCCAACCCAATTCGCTCTATACGCATCCTCAAAATTCGAACCCTAGATAATGCTTGGGTAATTGAATTCCTTATCAAACTCAACCAACTAGTATTTGGTACATAATTTATATCCAATTAGTTCTAGCTTAGGATTAGCCTTTCGGCTTTTAAAACGCTTATGAGGTATTAGGTTATAGTTATTAACCACTGTCCAAGCTTTGTTTTAAAACTTTTTGTGAAACCCAAACACTTTATAAAATGAAGATTTAATTCTTATTTTGTCATATATATCTTAACAAAAACTTATTGAAAGGTGTAATACATGGTTATTTTGTTTTCTTACAAAGTATCTATACTTTTGCTCTTAATCACCATTGGATTAATGGTAGGAAAACTAATCCAATGGTGAGGAAGACCAAAGTAACATTTATTTTGTAAGAAATAAAGTAAGCATAGAAAATCCCTTATTGTAGATTATTGAAAAAAATTTGCATAAATATGCTTACATTAAATCGAAAGAAAAATTCCCACTCACTCCAAATGTAGTTTAAACTTGAGATCTCTAGAGGTCACAGTTTCAATTTTAAGTTTTTAACTACTAGGCTAAGATATTCACCACCCTTATTTTAGATTATATCGAGCATCAATTATGAATTTTATAACATATAACTGCATTAGTATACAATGATAACTCTTAAGTGAATGCTATGGTTACTTTATTTTATTTTTTGCATAGTAAATGTTATTTTGCCCTTTGTGAGCGAACGACGGGCTTTACGACGAGTCCCGGATCCTCCACCCGGGTAGGAGCCGGTTTTGCAGCTCGATCGAGATGGGATCGTGGGTGCGCATGGACAGTCTTATTTTTATCATATTTTATTTGGTGTGATTCCATTGAATGAGCTCCAAAGTCTTTATGCGAGGAGTCATTTTTGTTGCTGGAGATTAATTTGATCAAAATGTATAAATGTTACCTTGTTGAAAGAAAACATATTAAATGAATAAAAATAGAGTCAGGAACCCTATTTTATGGAAATGAGAGTCACCACCCGGTTCAGCTTCACCGTGAAATTATGGTATACTGATCCGCCTGAGATTTTCATACCTAAAAATGCGATTCTTGAGTCCGAACAAAATAGTTACTTGTTACATTGATCCAACTTTGAGATTTTATGCTTGCTGATCTGTCAGTTGCTAATTTAATCCCAAATCCATTTTCAGTTATAATGACAACAGAAAAATAAATTGTAGGAAATTAAATTGTTGAAAAGTAAAATTATTAGAATAATTATTATAATAACCAGGGCTAGTAACAAATAGTTAGCGGGTTAGTCAGGGACTAGGAACCATAGAAGATAACAATTATAATCCATAAATTAATTTTGTTCGAAAATTAATCAAGTGGACTAAAAATGTCAATCTTAAGGAAAATCAAGCCAGGTGAAAGATTGGTCAAAGAAAGGGCTTTTTGAGCTAACCTTCACCGAAAGAGAGGGGGTCTGCCTTCGTCGGAGATGGTGGCTGCAAGACAGAAAAGAGCGTCAAAGTGACTAGTTATGTGAACAACGCAGCCTCTCCGATGCTTAAGTCAGATGGTAATGAAGAGGAGGTAAGTAAGTGAGTGAGTTTTAGGGTTTAGAATGTGATACCTGAGTATAGGGGTGACCCCATATTTATAGTGAATGGTGTCCTTGTTCCATCAGGAGTGTATTTCCTTTATTGGCGGTGAGGAGTCCTTATTAGTTAAGGATCCTACTTAGACGTGATTTCCTCTATAAGAGGTTTCTTCTCTTTTATCCGTTAAGGAAATGATATTCTTCCTATTTATCTATTTAGGAAGTGGAGTTATAATGAGACTAGATCTCCTAATCTGGCCGGTGCGATCAAGATCCTTCATGCGGCTGGCCGGGTGGAGATCCTGTTTAGGGCCCGACTGGCGACATGGCACCTCACTGGTCTTCCACCCTGTATCTGTAAAATACCAAGTCAACAGAAGTCCCCCCTAAGTGTTTTCATCAAATTCTTTAGGATTTGTTCTGACCACGTGAGCATTCGGCCGGACACTTCATCTTCTACTTTGGATCCACATGCCAAGTGAGCACTCGACCCTAACTCTTCGTCTTCGCCTATGGTCAGTTTGTGACAGCTAATTCATCATTAACTTCTCGAGAGAAACGTGCAAATCGTGGATGAAGTGACACATGGATGTAATCAACGGCTGAATTTAAAGAGTTATCTTTTCACAACTGCTTTAAATAGCGCATTTCCGCTCATCTTCTTCTTCAACACTTCTGTTTCCTTCTCCATCAATTTGAGGGTTTCAAGCAATGCTTCAAAGCTAGTTTAAAGTCATTGTTCCTCCTCTAACTCCGATGAGTCTTTAATTTTGAATTCCTTTGCTTCTAGCTTCATATTTTTGCAAAATGTGCTGTGATTTTTCCCTTGATTTCTGGAATTTTGCTTGCTATGAATTTGTTTTGATTTGCTTCATATGCTTAAAATCTCCGGAGTGTTCTTGCGTTTTTTAATTTCATCTCTGTTATGTATGCCTACTTTTAAACTTGCGCTTTGTTCCTCACCTGATTCTCATTTTTTATTTGCACATGACATTATCGATGTATTTTCCTAGGAATTACATGTTTGTTCATCATCGTTCTTCGATTTAGCGCCTTAAGATCTTTAAATTTACTAGAAATGAGGGAATGGTCTGATGAATCTTCATCCGTTAGTAGTTATGATAGTGAGGAATCCCGTAAATTGCACCGTGAAATGGTAGTACTGTTTTCTAGGTTGTGCCCCCCTTTGCAAATTGATAAGTCTAATTACCATCCCGCCCCTAGGGTTAAGCGCACCGCTAGGAGGAAGATGAGTAACTCAGATACATCCAACCGGGTCCGTTTGGTGGATGATGTGAGCATAGAGCACATGAGTGATGTGAGCCTCAAAGCGGATTCACTAAGGTGATGGAGGATGTGGAGAATCATAGGGATGAGGAGGGTGCTCACCCAGTCGAGGAAGTGGGCATGAGTGGCCGAGAGGAGGAGGTAGGCTCTGCTAAAGAAGAGGAAGAGGAAGGGAGGAACATTACTCCCCGACTGGATGACATGATTTCGTGCATCCACGAGGATCATATTGAGCAGGAGGCCATGATGTATCCATGGCTAAGGGATTGTCGCGTCCTTCTTCCTAGTGTGGATCAACGAGTGAACGCTCCTTCTGTTGGATACCGCAGCATGTATTTGGATGTTATTATATGCGGTTTTAAGTATCCTCTTCCAGCATCCGTCACTAACCCGCTAGAGGTGTGGGGGTTATTTCCGGCTGAGTTGCATCCAAATGCACCAGATATGTCTTGACTTAGGCCTGGCTTTTGATGCCATCCTTTTTCGCAAGATTTGTTCTGTCAAGCGGAACAAGGATGATGACCATTATCAGCTTGTGAGGAAGAATGGAATGTACCGCTTCTCGAATTAGCCTTCTTCTATTCATCATTATAAGGAGTTTTAGTTCTACATCCGGGTGAATGATGACTACCCTTCGTTTTCTATAACCTGGTCGCAACCCCGCCCAAGAGAAGGACTAAGGCTAATGATCCAGACCCTCGGCTACAAATTTTTCGCTCCCTGGAGCAGTACAAGTGGAGTTTTAATTCGGCCTCCTGGGCCTCTATTTTTGGATACCATCTTCTCACTCGCACACCGATTGGGATAATCTATCTTCCTTGGCCGATTCCAGCAACTGGTACACTTCTTTTCTTACTTGTACTTTTTTGTATTTAAGGTAAACATGTCTGATCTTGAATCTGCTCATGCTCTTCTAGCGGCCAAGAAGTCGTAGCGAAAGAACAACCGTACTCATGCAGTTGCTGTAAGTGGGGCTAAGAGGAAACCTGTTGAATTTTAGGGATCCAGCAAGCGGGTTACCGTGACCCTTATAGATACATCCTCTATGCCGGATGTGCATCTCCCCCTCCCTAAGGTATATATATATATATATTATTGTTACTTAGATCTCTTCGTATGTCATATAGATTGACAATTCCTTGTTGCAGTCTACTCCATCCGATCATAGGATGGATGAAGGCTTTATTTCTCCTTGCCCTTCCCCCCGGCACTAGCTGAATTCATAGACCAATCCTTCCCCAACCTCCCTTGCATGGATGTTGCCATGCAAGGTGCCTTAAAAGGCATCTTCCCCCTCCGTGTCGACGCAGAGGGCTATAAAGGGGAGCCTACCGCCTTGCTTTCATCTCTTTTCTTCCAGGACCTCACTCGGGTACATCTTATTATCTTTTATTGGCTTTTTTGCTCATGGATTTACGCTAAGTATTTTTCTCTCATTTCAGGCTATGTCCCGAGGCTTAGAGCTTATCCAAAGTGCTCATGATAAGAGCAAGATAAAGTTGAAATTAAAGGAGAATGAGCTTACTGATACTAAGTAGAAGCTCATGTTGGCCCAGAAGAGTGCCCTCAAGCTCGAGGATGAGAGGGATGAGGCCCGGAGGCTATAGGCGGAGAGTGACTAGGTGAAGGGCGACGCAGAGGCCAAGGTGGTTACTTTGGAGAAGGAGCTAGAAGTCGTTCGAGAGGAGGTGCCTAAGGCCAAAGGGACGTCTGCTATAATAACCAACCAACTCGATGATTGCGACTTCCTCTACGGTGAGATGATCTTTCGGGCGTGCTAGTGTGTTCGCTCGAACCTTTCTTGGTCTGATATTAATGATGTGGATTTCCTATCTTATGATGACCTAACTGCTCATAAAGCTGCCCAAGCGGAGGTGGAGAAGGCTGCTGAAGACGTCGTAGACCAGGAGAGTCCGGAAAGCTGTGAGGCTCAGGATGCGGAACCCCTGCTGGAGAATGCTAATGAAAAGGCGGCTGGCAAGGATCTTGATGCCGGCTCTAAAGATGTTCCTCCTCTAGCTGAATAAAACCTCTTTTGTTTATATTTTGTTTAGGGCTTTGGGTCTTAGTTTTGTAACATTCGTACAATCGCCCTTTGTGGCACTTATTTATAACATGCTTTCAATTTTCTTCAATTTTGTATTTTTGTCGAATGGATTATACTTACGTTTTTCTTTAGATATTTTGCTATGCTTTTTTGCATCCCCGATCCATTAGGACAGCTGAATGTTTACATTCGGTCGTAAGGATGGTTATTATAGATTTCTCTTCTACTGTTTGATAAAGCTTCATTCGATCTTAGAAACGAATGCTTTGATGCTTTATTCATCCTTTGCGGTGAATACTTTTGGTTTGAGATTTTCTTAAGTATACGACACTCGGTCTTGGAGACGTATGGTTCTACTTAAGATTTTTTGTAATATCATAAGACTTATTTTTGCTTAGATCCTTTAGGTGCCTGAGGGCTTATGGGTTGCCTAGGTCTTTTATTCGCCTGATGGCTTTCGGGGCCTAGGACTTTTTGTTATGCCTGCGGTCTTACAAGTTTAGCCTAGGACTTTTGATATGCCTGAGAGCTCAAGTGTGGTCTAGGACTTTTGTCATGCTTGAGGGCTTAAGTGGCCAAGGTATTTTTGCAGAGTAGGGTGCTCGTAGCCGCACCGACTCTGTGGTAGAGTAAAGTGCTAAGAGAGTTTGATCAGAACTTCTACGGTGCACAAGTATGTAAAAAATTGAATCTTTATTTATTGGAAAAAATAGAAAGATTACAATGTCCAGGCTTATGGTGTGATGTCAGATGAAAGTCCGCTTAGGGAGTGCTGCTTAGTTAAAAACATTGCTATAGAAAAAACCCAATGGGAAAAAGTCTATGGCAAGGGAAAAAGAGTGCAGACACTTGGCCCCTAAGGGTTTGCTGCTACATAATACTTCCTTAGGCTAGCTATGTTCAAGGTCCTGGGGAGTTCTTTTCCATCCATTTTGCTGAGTTGATAGGTGGCGGTATCTACGACCCAAGTGACTCTGTAAGGTCCTTCCCAGTTGGCTCCTAGCTTGCGTTTGCCTTCTTTGCTTTGTAATGATGTCGTGTCCCTGAGCACTAGGTCACCTTCTTTGAGTCTCACTTCTTTAACCTTCTTATCGTGGTACTTAGCAACTCTAGATTTGTAGGCGTCCATCAGGATGTAAGCTCTATCTCGGCGTTCTTCCAAACTATCCAAGTGATGCCTCAGGTTGATGTCATTTTCTTCTGCATAGTATACCACTCAGTCCGAGGGAGCACCAATCTCTATAGGTATAACTACTTCCACTCTGTGGACTAAGAAAATGGAGTTTCTCCAGTCAATCGGCAGGGAGTTATTCTGTACGACCAGAGGACATTGTTTAACTCTTCTGGCCACACCCTTTTCTTTCCTTCTAGCCGCTTCCTTAATCCTTCTCCAAGTGTCTTGTTGGTTCTTTTCGTTTGTCCATTCGTCTGTGGGTGTGCTACGGATGCAAACCAATTTCGAATATTTAATCCTTCATAAAATTTATGAAATTTCTCAAAGATGAACTGCGACCAGTTGTCTAAGATAATCTCGTTTGCAACGCCAAAACGGATGATGATATGATCCCAAACAAAATCAATCACTTTTTCCGGGGTGATGGTGCAAACGGTTGTTGCTTCCACCCATTTTGAGAAGTGGTAAATTGCCACAATGATGAATTTCTCTTTTCTGATGACTTCAGGCATTGGTCCGGCAATATCGATTCCCCAAGTGGCCAATGGCCACCCTGTTAGTGGAGTCTTTTGCATTGCATGCTGGGTGTATGACTTTCCTGCATGGATTTGGCACTGGTGATAAGACTGTACGTAATCGGTTGAGTCTGCTTCCATAGTTGGCCAGTAGTATCCCATGAGCTTGGCTCTTCAAGTAATAGTAGAGGCTCTTAGTGGGAGCCGCAATTCCCTTCGTGTATCTCCTGGATCACACAATTTCCATCTTCTGGAGTGATGCATTTTAGCAAAGTGTCTGAGTAGGAGCGTTTGTACAGTGTCCCATTGATGACCAGGTACCTTGATGACTTTTTTACAATTTTAGATGCTTCAACTTTATACTCTGGAAGGATGTCTTTGTCCAAGTAGTCAATCAATGGTTGCATCCATTCGGGATTCTTTTGCTCTATCAACATCAGGCTCCGTTCCTCTATCGTTGGGACATGTATAACCTCAAATGGGCTACTAATCTTCTTCCATTGGTCTATACTTGCTGCATCTTTGGCCAGCTCATCTACTTTCTCGTTTTCCTCCCTAGGGATATGTTCAAGTGCCTATATGGTGCCTTTTGACTCGAGTTCCTTCAGCAGCGTTTCTACTTTGGCCTAGCATTTCACCATTCCTTCCTTCTTTGTTGCGTAATTCTTGTTGATTTGGTTGGAGACCAACTTTGAATCACTTTTGATGCTTACTTTGTCTGGAGCAATTTCTTTAGCTAGCTCCAAACCTTTGATCGTTGCCTCGTATTCGATAGCATTATTGGTAACTGGGAAGGCTAGTTTTGCTCTATAGCTCATCTGTATCTTCTCTGGTCCTTCTATCTAAACTCCGACTCTGACTCCTTCATAGGAAGATGCCCCATCAATGTATATATGCCATGACTCGATCTTGAGGCCGGATGAAGGGTCAAGCCATGCAAACTCAATAACAAAATCTGCCAAGACTTGTGCTTTTAGTGCCTTTCTTCCTATAAACTATATGTCAAACTCTCCGAGTTGTATGGCTCATCCAGCTAGCAGTCCAAAGGTCTCTGGCCTCTGTAGCACTTTTTTCAAAGGGAAATTGGTTCTGACGATGACTGTGTGGGCTTGGAAGTACGGTCGAAGCCTTTTTGCTGTTGAGACTAAGGCCAAAGCTAACTTCTCAATCTATGGATATTTGAGCTCAGCGCTCTTCAGCACTTTGCTCATGTAGTAGATCCGGTTTTGGATCCTGTTTGCTTCCCTAATCAACACTGATCCCACTAGTTCATCTGTAGCCGCTAGATACATGATTAATTCTTCGTCCTTCTCTAGTTGACTCAAGAGAGGTGGCGAACTTAAGAACTCTTTGATATTCTCAAAGGCTTCCTAGTAGTATTTATCCCAACTAAATGCTTTGTCTTTCTTGATAGCCCTATAAAATGGGAGACATCTCTTGGTCAAAAATGATATGAAGCGGTCGAGTGCATTCACCCTTCCATTCAGCTTCTGAACTTCATTCAGCATCTTGGGTGGCTCCATCTTCATAATAGCCTCTATCTTCTCTGGGTTTGCCTAGATCCCATTTGAGAAATTAGGAAACCAAGAATTTACCACCTCTTACCCTAAAAGTGCACTTTTCTGGATTTAATTTGAGCTGATATTGTTGTAGGGTTTTAAACACGGCTCCAATGTCTTTTACATGTTCCTCTCGGCTTCTGTTCTTGATGATCATATCGTCAACATAGACTTCCATTGTTTCTCCTATTTGGCCTTTGAACATGTCATTCACTAGGCGTTGATAGGTAGCTCCAGCGTTCTTCAGGCCGAATGGCATAACCCTATAGTAGTACGTTCCTTCATACATTATGAAGGATGTCTTTTCTTCATCAACCGGGTCCATGGGAATTTGGTGATACCCTGCTTTTATAACTAGTAAGGAGTATATGGCGTATCCGGTTATCGAGTCTACCAGCTGGTCAATGCTTGGGAGCTGATAGCTATCCTTTGGTGTCGTATTATTGAGATCTATGAAGTCTACACACATTCACCAAGCCCCGCCTTCTTCACCAAAACCACATTCGCAAGCCACTTGGAGTAGCGCACCACTCTGATGTGATTTGCCTTCATAAGCTTCAGGATTTCAGCTTCAATTGCCTTCTGCCTGTTTAGCGCATGATTGTGTTTCTTTTGTTTCATCGGAGATGCCTCTGGGTCGAGGTTCAAGCTGTGTTGAATTACCTTGGGTGGTACCCTAGTCATATCTTCATTTATCCAGGAGAAGGTGTATTGCTCTTCTACTAGTACTTGGCTTATGTCTGCTTTCGCAGGTTCTGAGAGGTCAACCGCTATGCGCAACTGCCGATTAGGCCCTACCGTTAATGTCTATATGAGTCCAACTAGCTTGGCATTCTTTATCTCTTTCGGCTTCATGACTGCTTCATCCATCTTCAGTGATGCTAAGTAGGTCTCTTATGCCACTAAAGGATTGCCTGCAACTACTGCGACCCCCTTTGTGGTAGGAATCTGCATGACCAGGTGTTTGATTGAGATCAGTGTGTCTGACTCGGCTAGGAATGGTATAACCAAGATGACGTTATAGCCAATTGGTACATCAACAATTATGAAGTCCATTTTTGCTCTCAATTTGGTCTTGTGATCACCGAGCTCAACTTCGAAAGTGGTCTGGCCGAGTGCTAGAACCGAATGGCCATAAAGGCTGATGAGTGGTGAATGGGCTAGCAGCATCCGGCTGTGATGAACTTCTAGCTTGTCAACCACCTCTTTTCTGATTATATTAATGGAGCTGCCAGTGTCAATGATGATCCGCCTGACAGTGTACCCTTCTATCAAGGCCTCTAGCACGAAGGGGTATGCATGCGGGTTCTTCACTAAGCTCTATTTTTGGAAAGGTCTGCTGAGTTCTGAGTTATCTTCCGTATTTGATCTTTAGCTCTCGGAACTCTTCCCCTTTGAGGGGAATCCTTTAAAGCCTGGTCCGCCTTTGATTACCATCATAAGCCCCTTTGACTTCTGCGAGGATTTATCTTTGTCATACTTCTTTGATCTGGATCTGCTTTCTTTAGTGATTCCCTTTACAAATTGTGAAAGCTTCCCTTTCTCGATTAGGGCATGGATATCATCTGCTAGGACGCGACATTCGTCTGTGTCATGGCCTCTAGATTTATGGAATTCGCAGTACTTGTTCATGTCTTTCCCAACAAACTATTCAGGCGTCACCCTTGAATATTTGATGGATATCCTGTCATCGCTTTTTTGCACAGCTAGCAAGATATCGCGCAAGGAAGCCTTTAATTCTGGTTTGTATCTGCTTTGGGTAGAGGACTGCTCGCGGTAGTTCCCCCCTTTCTTCCTAGCCTTCCAATCTTCAGGCCGGGTTCTTTCAAGCGTCTCGTGCGGCATATCCACTTCGTCCACTTCAATCAGGTTCTTCACAATGGTGATCATCTAATCCAATTTTTTAGGTTGCCTTTGAATGAGCTCTATACGGAGTCTTTCATTCCTTGTGCCTCTAATCATAGCTTCCCTGGCGGTGCTATAATCCAGGTCTTGTATTTGCATGCATGCTTTATTGAACTGCTAATGTAAGAGCAGAGTGATTCATCCATCCTCTGGGTGATCTCATTAAGGGTACGAGTGGTGGTTTTTACTGGAATGGAGCCGATAAACTGCATATATAACTTTTGCCATAAGTCATCCCATGAATCTATGGACTCGGCTGGCAACGAGTCAAACCAGTAGGCTGCCAAACCGATTAATGTGTTAGGGAAGTTCCTGCACGTGTATGCTTCAGAGGTGTATGCTAAGTCTATCTTGTTCTTGTAAGTTCGGACATGGGTTCAAAGGTTCGTGTCTCTACTATAGTTGTCAATGAATGGTAGTTTTACTCGGGGGTTAAGCTGTTCCACGAGGATCTCCGCACTGAATGGGGAGTCAGAAATTTCCAACAGGGATTCTTGTAGAGAAACAACATAGCCATTGAGACCTTCCTTGAACATCTTTTGGAACTCTGGGTCATCCCAATATATGAACTTCTTAGGCTTCGACTGTGAACCTAGTGGCGGCGGCGGTGGAAGATGAGTGGAGTGAGTTGGACCTTGATACAGACGCCCGGGTGGAAGAAGCCTGATGGAGTAGGTCCTTGTGGGTAGTGCGCGTCGTACGCAAGTTCATTCACCACAGCCCATTCTACTTGTCGTGCTTTTGACATGCCAATCAGATTCCTCCATGAGGGGACTTCCATGCTTCTATCCGAAAGGACGCATCAAGGTTGGCATTGTGTTGCGCCGATTGGGAGCCGCTTCCTGTAGTGTTAGGACTCGGGTGAGCGTTGTGTAGCCCCACCGAGTGAGTATTGAGAGATCCATATTGATGGGTGTTGTGTAGCCCTTCAGGGAGACCGCTGTGTGGCTCACCCTGATTGGTGTTGAAGGATCCTCCTGGGTGAGCGTTGTGAGGCCCGACCTAGTGAGTGACAGGATGGATGAGAGCGTCTGCGTGGTATAGCGGTCCGCTTGTTGTGTGCCCAGCCATTCCCTCCTTCATCACTCCAAATAGATTCCTTCGCAGTTGGTTTTGGTCTTCGGGGGAAACCTGATAATGCTGAGCAAAACTTTTGAAGAACGCCATTCCTGTTGCAGAGTTTGCCGGCGGCGTTACAACGAATCCATGGTCGGGATTGAGAAGGAGAGGGGTGACACTGCAGTTGATTGGGAGTTAATCGCCGTCCCTGAGTCATCGGCGTTGTCATTGGCTGCTTGATCGTGATTTTGGCTGTCGCCTATCTGGTCAGATTTTTGCATTCCTCAGAAGACAAAATTCTCGTCGGAGCAAGTAAGTTTGTCCACGCTCACCGCACCACTAAAAGATTGGTCAAAGAAAAGGCTCTTTGAGCTAACCTTCACAGAAAGAGGGAGGGTCTGCCTTCGCCAGAGATGGTGGTTGCAAGGCAGAAAAGAGCGTCAAAGTGACTAGCGGTGTGAACGGCGTAGCCTCTCCGATGCTTAAGTCAACGATGGTAATGAAGAGGAGGCAAGTAAGTAAGTGAGTTCTAGGGTTTAGAATGTGATACCTGAGCATGGGGGTGACCCTATATTTATAGTGAATGGTGTCCTTGTTCCATCAGGAGTGTATTTCCTTTATTGGTGGTGAGGAGTCCTTATTAGTTAAGGATCCTACTTACGCGTGATTTCCTCTATAAGAGGTTTATTTTCTTTTATCCGTTAAGGAAATGATATTCTTTCTATTTATCTATTTAGGAAGTGGAGTTATAATGAGACCAGATCTCCTAATCTGGCTGGTGCGATCAAGATCCTTCACGCGGCTGGCCGGGTGGAGATCCTGTTTAAGGCCCGGCTGGCCACGTGGCACCTCACTGGTCTTTCACCCGGTATCCTTAAAATACCGAATCAACACCGGGTTGATTGTTTTATCATGTTTCACATTTTATTATATCTAATGAAATATAAAACTTATCAAAAATGGAGTTTGTACATTTCAGATCTAATGGTAAAGTTACCAGAATAGTTCAAAAGTAAAACAAAATTCAAAATTTAATTAGGATTGTTTCTATAATAATTTTTAGAAATGAGATTTAAGCAGGACTTTTATCAGGAAAACAGTTAGTAAGTACGGAATAAGAATTTTATGGTACAATTCTAAACCTTCGGATCTATCACATATCTGCTCCAAGCTCAATTCTTGCAAGCTCAATTTAACCGATTAATGCGATTTATAGATGAAATATGTCAAATAATTACAAAAGTGATTGAGTGTGCAAGAAAATGAAAAGTAATAGACAAGTAATAAAATGTAACTGAGTTGGAATTTAGATCCAATTTACCCTTGGTTTACCTTTTCTATTGTCAGGATTGGTAAATGGCTGGTTTTGGAACCAAAACTTTCGGTGAAAATTGATTGTTTTGACTGAGAGACTCCAAATGGACCGATGGAAACCCGAATTGATATGATGAAAAGTGACTAAAAGTAACTTGGATTGAGTTTGGATAATGATTTGAAGCTGAATATGGAAATATGAGTTTGTATTGTAGTGTTTGTATGGATTATAAATGGAATAAAGTAAGTTCTGGACATTTTGAATCCTTTACCAAAACTGGAAAGGAGCTTTTTCAGTGACTATTCGCGCGTCTTTTGTTTAGTGAGGCAAGTTTCTTTTTATAGACCAAGAGAAATTGTGGATCGACAGTTTTTTTAGGGGGAAAGAATCGATCCACAGGGTCTTATAAAATTTGACGGATTTTCTGTTAGATTTGCAATGATTACAAATATCTGAGGAAATTGTTGATCGACAGTTTTTGAAATTTTTTTGACATCAGGTTGGATAGTGAATTAAATCTTGTCGGCTAATCTGTCGACCGTCAGAAAGGAATAGTCGAGCGACTATTTCTCTAGTAAATATCTATTACTGTACTTGATTTTTACTGGGTTGCCACGTGGCAAGGAATAGTCGATTGACAGTTTCTACTGTTTTTGGGGATTTTAGATTTTTAAACTGTGACATAGTTTGAAAGTTTTGCGGAATTTGAAATTTCTGAATTTTGAACCGTGACGTGGTTTAGGCGAAGCTGGGGATTTCAGGAATCTTGAGTGTTTTTTGGGAGACAACTCAATTCCATTGTCGGTTTTACCTGGACCTTTAGAAAAATAATATAAATCATCATCAGGCGGAACAGATCGTGCTAACACCCTTTATCACCAAAATTTAATTCAATAATAATAACAGTAAAAAACAAACTCAAGCCACATCTAAACTAAACAAACCATTGATTACCAATCTAATGGACATATAAGGGAAAACAATTTTCAGTATAAACTTAAACAATTTTCGAGTCTTTATAATGATATAATTTTACATATTATACAATATATTTGAAAACTCTAAATTTTGTCAAAACCAACTCTGTAGCCCTCCTTCACAAAGAGTTGATATTGACTTGTAATATATAACGACAACATAATTTTTTTAATGTTATGTAATAGATTCAATTTGATTTTCTTAAAAAGAATACACAAACAAATTTATAATATATGGTACACTTTATAAACATAATAACATTTTAACTTTTAAACTCAACATAAATTTATATAAACTTGACACTTTCTAAATAGCAAAATTACTGTGGATCGTGAACAAAACTATTCACAAATGACCACACAAAGATGGAAGATCCCTAAAAAATGCCACCTCACCATTTTTAGTATTTATCCACACCGACAAAGTTTTAGAAAGCGTTAGGTGTTAGTTGGATGGTGAGAGCTTTAAAGTGTATGGACAGGCTTAAACAAAACGTAGGCGGATTTAGAAGGTTTTTTTTACTTTTTAAATAATTATTAATATATAAAAATATTAATTTAACTAAAAAATAAATTATAATAATATAAAATATTAAAAAATATAATTATACATGTTTTAAAAATAGTGTTATAAAAAATCACGCATAGGTTAATTTTTAAAACACAAAATTCCGCCTAGAACCGCCTAGAACAGACCCGCTTAATCCCGTCTAAATCGATCAACCGCTTAGAACTATCCGACTACCTACAATTATAGCGGTATTATGAAAAATCTCGTCTAGGCAGCCGCCGCCGAGCCGAATTTTAAAACACTGGCATGGGAGAGGACAGTGTAGCTCCTGCAATTGGTCGAAGGTCATTTGCTCCTTGGATGTCAAATTCCTCACAGGATAGAAAGGCCTAACCACCTTTTCAGGCCCTATATTATATTTAGATTATCCTTTTAATCCCTCTATTATACACGTTATCTATTTGATCCCATAATATCAATTCGATTATCTTATTAGTCCTTTTTTCGATAGACCTATAATTTTTATGTCATATAAAATCCACATAATCAACTTATAATAAAAGAAATTAAGTCAAGGGATTAAATATAATACAAAACAAATCCCAACTTCTCTCTAATCGATCTCTGTCCAAACCAAAATCTCAAAATCCCTGACCTAGAAATATTTCCCAAAATCCTTCACCAAAAGATACAACAGAAATACGTAATCTTTATACGGCTTCGTCATCTAATGTTCTCTGCGATTTCAAGAGTTTTCGATCGACGTAATTTTCTCTTATTCACATATATAATAAGAGGGAGTGAAAAGAGCTCTGTAGAAGAGCGAAGGATGGTTAAGGAGCGAGCTGAATATTTCAAACTGCAGTACTGGAGACAGAATTGAAAGCAGTAAGTGGTCTTTTTTAGACCGTCAATCCATGAACTAGTCCATGGGGCGATGGCACTAAATCAGAAGTGAAATCTCAATCCTGCAGTGGAAGTCATAAAAAAAGAGATGTTTATCGGTCTCTTCTTTCCAGCCGCCAAACGGTTCGCCTTAAAGCCTTAAAGACGAATAAGGGAGGAGCTGTTATCTATGTAACTGTAGTTGCTGCTAGAAGCATTTCTCATTTGTGATGATTTCTTAATTCAATTAAAAAACCATGTCTCTGTTCAAACCCAAGAAGGATGTATCCTATCTTTCTCTAGAACAATATTTCCTTTCTTTTTCATTTGGATTCATGTTTAATTTCTTCACAAAAAAGTTTCAGGTATTGAGACTCAAAAGTAATCCATAAAATAAATTCTTAAATTTTAAGGTGATTTTGTTGTTTGACATGAGTGAAATTTAATTTTAAGAGAAGTATAAATGGTACCAAACTACAGATAATAAGGTGTCTTAAGATGCAAGAATTGCTTAGCTTAGTGAGATTGTGAAACCCGTAATATATATCAAGCCATAAAAATTCAAAATTCTGAGATACTGCAATTTTAAAGGCAAATAAGAAGTCTCATTGTATTCAGCATAGACTTTAGCGAGTAAAGAAATATGGACACGTAAAATTATAATAATTGGATTGATTGTGATTGGAAGTAGAAATTGAATGTCCGATTAAGAAGCTAAATTGTTGAAATTGGAACGAACTGTTAGAATCTGCAGTTTATGTACAATGATTTCTGCAGGTTAGAGATTTTTAGAGTTTGATTCGGAAAAAGATTTGAGTTTGCTAATATTATGTCCGACCATTATTTACCATATTTAATTGACCTTATTATTCTTGCCTGAAGTAAGTCTTTCTTTCCAATTTTAACTCATGTGTAATCAAATTTTTTGCCACATAGATCTTACGTGCCATAAGAGTTATAGGTCCGTTAAGAAAGGACTAATTAAGTAACGGAATTGATATCACGGAGACCAAATGAATAACGTGTATAACAGAGGGACCAAAAGAATAAACTAAGTATAACATGGGGCTCAAAAAGGTGGTTAGGTCCTATACGAAACAAGTTTGGTCCAATTTGGATAATTGGCCATACAATTTCCAAACTAGCAAGGTTTTATATCCTTTGGAGATTCCATCTTACCAGACAATATCTTAATTCTTAGGATGAGGGACTCGTTGTCTCCAACAAATCACGTCACCACTTCACCGGTTGATGATGATAATGAAGTTGTCGTATCTGCGTCCGACCTAAATCTAAAACGGGTTCAAAACTATAACACTATCCATTTTATCTTATAATATATCATAAATAATAATTCAACAAACATATAGATCGATTATCTTTCCGTACACAATTGTAAAGAAATAAAAAGAATTCGAATAAATGAATACCATATTATGTCTTCAATATTCTCTAATAAGTGGTAAAAAGTTCCATGGGTATTTAATTTTGTCATAACATGATAAACAAAACTTTTGATAAATTTTAACTTACATAAATTATTTTTATAAAACGGGTTTAAGGGTTCGAATCTAATTTTCATATCCGGTCTATATTCACGAAATTTTTTGAGACTAGTCTTCGAATAGAGTGTCATTGGATCTATTCATATGAGATTCAAACCCTAGCAAATTTGAATATGTAAATCCGAACCACATCCAATATACATTGTAGTCCCTAACACAGGGAAAATAAAAGATGAATTTCTGTTAGTTTACTGAATTTGATTTAGATTGTTCTATAATATAGGAATTGGCTATATAAGCCTTGCAATTGTATGATAAGGTTATGAAAAGTTTATTGAATGAAAATCCCCTTCTCTCTCTATTGGTTTCTTCTCCCTCTCTCTCTAGATTTTCCTCTGTTTCTCCCTCCTATTTCTACTATTCTTCAATTTTTCGATCAATTTCACGTCGCACCGTTCGCCGGTAATTTTGCTTGCACCAAGTGGTATCAGAGAGGTTCCTACGCCTGTGATTTCCACCGGCGATTCTCCGACCTGCTGATGCTCTGTTCTTACCGGTACTTCACAATGAAAGATTCTACTCATCAACTGTTACTTCAGGGAATGGAAGATGTAATCAACAAATATTTCAATCGATTATCCGAAGATATGGAAAAGATTTTTCAAGAAAAGATCAAATGTGATTGAAGAGATTTTTCAACACGGATCAGAGGCAAACAACGAAACAAAGATCCAAAAAGAATCAACAACTCGGCTTGATTTTCTCCATGGCGATTCACTGGAAGAAGATGCATCTACATTTGGATCATCACTTGACCTAGCTATTGAGTCACAGCCTCTGCCTAAATCAGATTCCGAATTGCAGCCATTAATCATCGAAGATTCTGAGTTCCAAGCTTCAATTGAAGGCATTTTGAACCTGTTTCAGGTAGTAGATTCAGCTTTTGTGCCTTCTTCTCTGTCGATCAAGTTCATCCATAATACCAAGGCTGAGTTCGAGGTTGATGAGTACTATCAATTGTTCGTTGTTGAATCAGAAGTCCATATTCCATTGCTTTCCTCCACAAGTCTTTCAGTTATGGCAATTGTTGTTCTTTTTGCTGTATTTCATCGTAAGATGGTGGACAGAGGTTGATTGAACCTTGTGGTCAAGGTTCTTTAAGGGGAGAGAATTGATACAGGGAAAATAAAAGATGAATTTCTGTTAGTTTACTGAATTTGATTTAAATTGTTCTAGAATATAGAAATTGGCTATATAAGCCTTGTAATTATATGATACGGTTATGGAAAGTTTATTGAATGAAAATCCCCTTCTCTCTACTGGTTTCTTCTCCCCCTCTCTCTAGATTTTCCTCTGTTTCTCCCTCCTATTTCTGATGTTCTTCAATTTTTCGATCATACGCCGGTGCCGTTCGCCGGTAATTTTCCTTGAACCAGTCCCTAACCTCAGTACTCCACTGTGGCTATATGTTAGTATTTTAGTTTAATTGGATTGACTAGTTGACAAATGTCGTCGTGATATTTCATCGAACAAGTCAAGAGAGTGAGGAGTGCACACTTTATTTGAGTTCTATCACGATATTTAGATTTCGGGGGCAGAGTCTGCGGTAGTTGGGTCTGAGGGGCGGCCGCCCCTCGTGGAGTCCACAAGGCAGCACCCGTGATTGCTTTCATTTGAGAAATAGGATGTTTCATTTCGATTCACGATCGCGACAATGGAGTCGTGGTCACGACATGCTGCATCTGAACGAAACAATATTTTGGACAATTATTTCGATTCTCTATATATAGAGATGACCGGACATTGACATTATATATGTTTTTATAGACTTTTTCGGTTCATAACATCACAACAACATTCGTTTAAAATTCTTATTAATTTCAAATTTTATTCAATTAAATTATTTGATAAAACCGCTAAATAAATTTTAATTTAAAATATTTACCACGACTTCAAAATTCCATACTTTATTCTACCGAATCTCTCCGGCAATTTCCATAAAATTGTACGGACCAAAATGATACCAAATCAACGAGTGACATTGACTCTTAAAATGCATATGAAGTAAATAAATACTGTTCTGTTTCACATCATATCCACCCAATCCGAATTCAAAACTAAAGAAAAGCAGGAAAGAGACAGTACACGAAGATAGCTATAAAGAAGGAACCAATAACGCTGTTGGTCTCTCCCTTTCTTAATTCAATTTTCTCTTTCTTTTTCTCTTTCTGTTAAATCTGAAATTGGACCTGCATTTATTGTTGAGATTTCATGGCTCAACAAGGGCAGGTATCAATGGAACCTGCCGCTTTAGACGATATAATCAATCGTTTGTTAGATTTTAGGCAAACTAGGGCAACCAAACAGCAGCAGGTTCACCTTTCCGAGAACGAGATCCGCCAACTATGTACTGTTTCTCGAGAAATCTTCCTTCACCAACCTAATCTTCTCGGACTGGAAGCCCCCATCAAGATCTGCGGTACATCATTTCTCGTCACTCCTTAAATTATCAGCTTCACTTTTTGTTGGGTTATTTCAGTTTGGGAATTTGTAGTGTGGGGCTTTATTCGGTATATTGTAATGTCTACCTCAAGCTGAAATTTATGTGTTTCTTTTGATTAATTTGTGGTGTCCAGATTGAAATCCGTAATAAGATGTTTGGGATTGTGGAAATTTTCAAAGCTAGGGATTGGGTATCATGGTTGGGCTTTGGGTTAGTCTTTTGAATGATAAGTTTGACGTAATCTACCTTGAATCAACTGACCTATAGAACGTTATTAGACGAATAAAGATTAGTTACTGGATCCTAGGCGTGCCTTGTTGTTAAAACCCTTTACTTGATAAGCTGCTAATTTTGAGACTGAGGGTTGTTGCCCGATTTTAACACATGAAGGCTGAATTGCTATTAAAGTTCCTATAGTAAGGCCCCCTTCTATAGCGGGATGAGGAGTGAGTAATGTCCTTTTCTATGTTCCAACATTTGATTTTACATGTGACATTTTATGCATTGAAAACAGTTTTGGAGAAAATCTAGTTGGGAGGGGATTGGGGGGGGGGGGGGGGGGGGGGGGGGGGGGAAGACAGAATAGTTGGGGGTAGTGGTTTTTCTCATTCAAGCTTATGTAGAAATGGGCTTAAGATGACAATTTTTATGTTACCTACAAGGTTTTCTTATTATCCAAGTGTTTTCCTTGCACTCATGCCTGACTATTTCTGTTGTAGGTCTTACGTCTTACATTAATAAATTTATCCAAAATTGATTGTATAATGAATGCGAATTACCCAGTACTTCAGCTGTATTCTATAATAAATATT
Source organism: Euphorbia pulcherrima (assembly GCA_947683365.1). Lineage (NCBI taxonomy): Eukaryota > Viridiplantae > Streptophyta > Magnoliopsida > Malpighiales > Euphorbiaceae > Euphorbia > Euphorbia pulcherrima. The sequence goes on from CANTUS010000001.1 coordinate 18,611,455, forward strand.
ATTTTTAGTGTTGATTGAATTTTGTTTGTTCTTGCAATATGATCGAATGATGGCGACTTGCATATATAAAATCCAGTCTCCATCATTCTGTAGATGATCATATAATCTTATAAGAATTTTTACATCAATGTTTGACATCTTTTCGGTTTGACGAGGGGAATCTGTGACTGGTGAAATTGAAATTGAGTGTTAGTATAGCCTAAGCGAGCAGGGCTTCTGGTGACAAATATTGCTTCTGATGTATGAATATTGTGTGGAGTAGCTTTTGCTAGAACTAGAAGAATCACCATGAGGTTTTCTGTTGTCTTGGTAGTGTAACTAACCATATTCCTTGATGATCTCTACTCTATGGACATTTGAGGATAACCTTGTAGTTAAAGTTTATCATATTTATACTTGATTAAGCAATACATTATTAGAATCCTGTCCTGATCTTAGTATTCACTTGCTGTTATAAGTTAGCTGCCAAACTACATTATACAATAGATATGGTAGAATCCACTTTGTGCTTCTGTAGATTTTTCTTGACCAAATGAACATCATTCTCAAAACTTTCTGCCTCTAAAATCATACGGCATTCTCCCATAGGTTTTGGAAGGATGGATCACTGGCGATGCAGATCACATGAGAAAGAAATTTTTCTGGTAATCATTGGTACTGAGTCATGCATCATTTTCTTTTAGTTCCCTGATCAAATATTGTGAAGAGCTCCAATGCTTTGATTGTTGTTGCAAACAAGTTCAACTGTGAGATTTTGATTGCTTTTTCAGAATTCCCCTGGTTCAAGTTTTGGAAATGTGTAACGTATTCCAAAATAAAGTAATTGCTTGTTTTTTTTGTTGGAACTTGAAAAGAATCTTTTTAGTTGCATGAGGTTTCTCTTCAACATTAATGAACTTTAGCTCTCACCTTCTGCATATATTAGAAGTTACTGGATTTTGGTAATCCTTCGAGATATGCACTTACAATTATTTTTCCTTGAATCCCAGGTGACATTCATGGGCAATATTCTGATCTTTTGAGGCTTTTTGAATATGGGGGATTTCCTCCTAGTGCTAATTATTTATTCCTCGGTGATTATGTAGATCGTGGCAAGCATAGTTTGGAAACAATATGCCTTTTGCTTGCCTACAAAATTAAGTATCCTGAGAATTTTTTTCTTCTAAGAGGAAACCATGAATCTGCCTCCATCAATCGCATTTATGGATTTTATGATGAATGCAAGCGGCGGTTCAATGTGAAGCTTTGGAGAATATTTACTGATTGCTTCAATTGTCTTCCTGTTGCGGCTCTTATAGATGATAAAATACTGTGCATGCATGGAGGACTTTCCCCTGACTTAACAAGTTTGGATCAAATAAGAAACTTATCACGTCCTGCTGATGTTCCAGATTCTGGTTTGCTTTGTGATTTACTTTGGTCTGATCCTAGTAGGGAGGTTAAGGGATGGGGAATGAATGATCGAGGTGTCTCGTACACTTTTGGTGCAGATAAAGTGTCAGAGTTCTTAAGAAACAATGATATGGACCTTGTTTGTCGTGCTCATCAGGTTGGTAAAGCTCGCTTTGTGAATATTGTTGTTGAACCAGTTCAAAAACTTGGTTGTCATTTTTTGGCTGAACTCGTCTTTTAATTTTCAGGTTGTTGAGGATGGATATGAATTCTTTGCAGATAGGCAGCTTGTAACAATATTCTCGGCTCCCAACTATTGTGGCGAATTTGATAATTCTGGTGCAATGATGAGTGTTGATGAAACCTTGATGTGTTCTTTCCAAATACTTAAGCCTGCTGATAAGAAGTCCAAATTCCCATGAACAGGACATGTATGGAATCTTTTTTCCGGCTTATAATGCTAAAGTAAGTTACAAAATATTGATTGCCTTTTCACGTGGTACTTATCTATTATTGATGTTAGTCAGATGGTTTTTCCACTGCCTTACAAATATCTTGTGAAGTGGTTGTTCTACTATCAGTAGTTTCCTTTCTTTTTCTAGACATGCCATGGAGAGATAAAAACCCAGTTATCTGACATAGTTGAAGTTAAATTTTCTTTTAATTTTGGTAACACTGTATGTACTTTCAAATATGAAATTAGATAAAAAAAAATGAAAAGCTAATGGATTTCATTTAAATCTGAGTGTAGAACCTTACGTTCGAATTCAAGTTTCCATTCACGATGAATATTTACCAACTCTGCAAGTCTAGTCAATTTGATCTCTTAAACCGTTTCTCCTCCTAATTCTTCACAAATATTTTGAATCCTAGTAGCATTGCCTTTAATGACATCTCGTTATCATGAATTCTGTTTAGCTTACCTATTTTTCAACTATCTTATTTTATATACCACAATTTGTCGTAGTCAGCGTTACTATGATAGTAGAACAACAATCTCTAATATTTTGTCAGATATCCATAATCCACCATCTTATTCTTTTCTTTTCTTAGTACTTGATGTTGGTATTGTTGCCCCTTGAAGGTTCTCTCTTAACCTTTGGTCATACATTTTCATTAATTTAACTTTTCCATCCAAAAGAGTATGGTGTATTATTGTCCAAACATTACACAAAAAACAATTCCTTGAAGTCTGAATAATCTGTTGTCCTCAACATATCATTATTGTCAGGTTGTTTCCTGTCTGCTCTGTTGTTGATGTTGTTGCTTCCAACATTTATTCTTGACACCCATGAAACTCAAAAAAACTTTCAATATCGAAATTTTCCAAGTTTTGGAAATTGGAATATATATGAAACTGAATCATTCAAAAACTAGTATGGCAAATGTGCTATGAAAATTTTGACCATGTTTTTAAAAATAAAAAGTAAATGGAGAGGTTGACTAATAATCATTATTCCCTTAGCTAGTTCATCATGCTCTGGTATTGTCGCCTTAAAATCCATATAATTTATTCAGGTCTCCTGAATTTGAAGTCCTTAAGTTATTCTTTCCCTCTTGTGCTTTCTTCAGACTTTAACCAAAACCTCTATTTCCTTGTAGTCCCTCAATTTTTAACTTTTCTATTTACTTGGAAGGAAAGATATAACTTGTCAGCATTACTTCTCTCAACATATCCGGGGCCCATGTTTTGGTTCATATGCTTCTTTACTTAAAAAGTTGGCTATCAAAGTGCTTGGGCAACACATTATCTCCTCTTGTTAACAAAGGACTTGGAATACGGATTTTTCATTCATTTATTTAGAAGGGAAAAAAATTTAAAACTTGAAATGGGTGGAAGACTTGGTTGCATCAACCTTCAGTGTCTTTAGTGACCTTATTTCAACAGAGTATATCCTAATATTACAATAAAATCAAAATGTGATATGAACTATGTGATCAGGTACTCTTGAGTTTGCTGACCTCACTTTAGATAAATTGGGTTTGGAGAGTTTTATTTGTTTGTGGAATATATGGAAGTAATAATATTGAAGAAAGACACGCTAGTTTATATGCAGCGGAAGTTCCATACGATGTAGTTTCTTATTTTCTTTCATGTGCTCTAGTTATAACTATGAAATGTACTGACCTTTCGTGTTAAGTATATCTGTGGAACCTGTAATCTTTTGTTGTTAATTATGAACTTGAAAATCTTATAAATTTAGTGTAAATCATGTTTCTGGAACTTGTAAACTCTTGAGTAGTTGAGTTTTATTAGTATGGTTATTTTGTTGATCTTATATGCTTTTTGTTTTTGCTTTTTGTGCTTGATGGTTATATTTGCATATATTGATTTATTATGAATCACTTTATTCATTGTGATATATTTGTACTTGTAACCATTGATGATTATACTTGATTGTGTGAACTTATTCTTTTCTTTTATGTAAAACCAAGAAAATGCAAAATACATCCCTATAGTTTTAATGTTTATATACTTTCATATATACATGTTTTCTTGTACATATTTTTTCCTATAAATTTAAGAAAATCATTCCGTGATACTTATTTCCGGTTTCTGTGCTAAGTAGTCATATTTTTTCATTTTATTTTTGACTGATTAGTTATGAGAATATAAATTACTTTTCTTGCTTTTGTGATGCATTACAAATTCCTGAGTTATATGTTGGTGACAAATAATAAGCAAGTTATGAGGCCATCAAGTTGTACTTGTGCCTTTACATCTTTCCTCTAGTATAGATTATAGAACGAGCGAGAAAAATACAGAGAAAGCCTTGTGACATGTGCTTTGTATTTTTTAATGTGAAAGGACTTCTAAAATACTAGTTTGAATTCCATTTGTTTAAAGTAGATCATTTGTTTTATTTTCTCTACTCGAAATGATGGTTATACCTATACGTTTGGCCTTTGCATTTTAAGAAACTGAAATTTTTGGTTATCATGGAGTTGTCTAGAGTCTTGTTTAACTATGTTACTTTGGTCTTACAGTGTGCCGGAAACAGCCATTGAATGGTTTGTCAAATTAACCTTTGTATGATCGCTGACATGATAAATTCTGAAGTGCACTGTCATGACTTGTGATTATGTATATTTAACTCTCATTTCAAGATGATTTTGGATTTTTGATTCTCTATTAGCTTCGTTGGCATCATCTGCAGAACAGTTTTCTGTCAATTGTATATGGTTGTTAAACTTGACTTATCTGATTTTAGTGTTCTAACATTGTGCTAAGCTGATGAATGATGACTATTTTGTTGCAGAACTGAATTCAATCATTAAAGAGAGGCTGCCTATTTGAAGATTGAAATCCTGGCATTAAAACCCCGATTTTTGAGGTATGACTTGAGCCTTCTATCCGGTTGAAAGGTGCAGCCTTTTGTGGAAACTGTTGTGTTTTGAATCCTAACTCCTAGCTCGGAGCTAACTGCTCTTGCTGCTGTGGCAAAGGCCAGCATTTATTTTCTTTCTTTTTTGGGATTTTTGTAAGAAATTTATATTCCCTGGTGTAAATTAATTATGGATGTAAATGACTTGCATTGATACATCGCTTGCAAGATTTCTATTTTAGTTTACAATTCTCAAAATTTGCCACCACCAACACATCTGCCTCCTTGCGCAAGACGCCCACTGTACTCATGAATTATTTAAATTTCCAGAAAACAAATATGAAGTAATACAAAAGGGTAAACTTCATGAATTATTTAAATTTCCAGAAAAAATTTTTGGAGTAATACAAGGGGTAAATTTTAAAAATATGTCATGTTGACATTTTGTTAAAAGGTATTTGTGGAATTTAATTTTGTAAAAGGGTGCATTTAGTTTCAACAACGAGGAAACAAAAATTATATATTTGTATCAAAAATAACAATGTTAAAGAATATATTTCAACCAATTTGACTAATCAACCAACTAAGAACATCTCTAATAAATTGTGGGTTCTAAATTGATGTGGCATGTGAAATAAAAATTCAAATTGATGAGATGTCAAAATAGATAAGAAATTCTAAAATCTAACTACAATAGCTCGTGTATTTAATTAGTAATTGTATTTTTTAAAATAAAATAATAGTAAAAAAAACTAAATAATTTATTAGATAACCTCTAACCATTAAAATATTATTATTCAATCTTTTATTTGATTGTCTATTTGTGGAAGATCAAATAGATAATGTTTAAAATTTAAATGACACCTCATATTAGAAAGAGTAATTAGAAGATCTATTGAAGAGTACTTTTTTAATTCAATGTCCATTTTTACTTATGTGTCAAGAAGAGAAATAGAATAAAACATCTATTAGAGATGCTCTAAGCCTTAGATCCCACGCTAGGTGAGGTCGGCTATATGGATCTTCCGACGCCATGAAATTCAATCAAAAGCCAAATTTTCGTCCATACCGAGCAAACATATATCCTTAGAAATAGTTTTTCTCCAAGTAATTTTAGATCTACCTTTCCCTCTACCCTTACTCTCTGTCATTAAGTTCTCACATTTTTTAACTGGAGCATATATTTGTCTACGTAGCACATGTCATTACCACCTTAGTTGTCCTTCTCTCAGTTTATCCTCAATATGTGCCACACCTGTCTTTTGACGGATGCACTCATTTCTAATTCGATCCATCCTTGTATGCCCACTCATCCACCTAAGCATTCTCATTTCCGCTACATTCATTCTTTGAATATGTTGCGTCTTAATAGCCCAACATTCACTCCCATATGTCATGGATGGCCTAACTACCGTTATGTAGAATTTACCTTTCACTTTAAAAAGAATCTTTTTTGTCACATATGACTCCGGTAGCAATTCTCCATTTCATCCATTCTACATTAATTCTATGAGTTACATCATCATCAATCATCTCCTTCTCGTGGAAGATAGAACCCAAATACCTAAAGCGTTTGCATTTTGGCACGATTGTATCTCCTAGTTTTACTTCTCATTCGTTTCCCTTCCGTAAGCTGAACTTGGTGTGCAAATACTCCGTATTACTTTTACTTAATTTAAAACCTTTACTCTCTAACGAATTTCTCCACACATCTAGCTTCTTGTTAACCCCTTCCCTTGAGTCATCAATCAATACGATGTCATCCGCAAACAACATACACCATAGGATGTCGTCTTGTATTTTGGTGGTCAACTCATTCATAACTAGGGCAAATAAAAATGGGCTTAGAGATGATCCTTGATGCAATCCAAATTGTGATGAGAAACTCCCATGTTACTCCTTGTCCAGTTTGTACACTTGTTACTGCCCCTTTATACATGTCCTTTATTAAGTATATAGACTTTACATGAATACCTTTTTTCTCCAGTGCCCACCAGAGTACTTTCCTCGGCACTCTATCATATGCTTTCTCTGAGTCAATGAAAACCATATGAATGTCCTTTTTCTTCTCCCTCCATTAGATTTCTCAAAAGAAAAATAGCTTCAGTCGTGGACCTAACAGGCATGAAACCAAATTGGTTTGCGGAAATCTTAGCGATAGACCATGTTCAATCACTCTCTCCCAAAGTTTCATTGTATGACTCATCAGTTTAATACCTCGATAATTAGAGCAATCTTGTATATCTCCTTTGTTCTTAAATATAAGTATAACGGTGCTTCTTCTCCACTCGTCCGACATTTCATGCCTCAATCGGTATATTAACTGGACCACATGCTTTCCCTTCCTCCATCCTTTTCAGAGCTTCCTTCACATCATTATGCGTAATTCTTCTTGTGTAATTTAGGTTTTTCTCAACTCCGCTTACCTCTAATCCTGCAATGTCATCTTCCTTTCCATCATTGAATAACCGATCAAAATAGTTTCTCCATAAAAAAAGGTAACCGATCAAATTTCAATCAATTTAACATTCCTATAATTTTACCATATTATTTAAGAATTATTCATTTGAGTAATTTTTTAAAAAATTCATTTTGTAATGATTTTCTAAAATTTATTATCGTATTTCAATTAAAAATTTATTTCTACTTCTCAATAAATTCTAAGATTAATCATTAAGGTGTATGGTATTTTCATTAATTAAATTGTAGAATTTTACTTTAAAATTGACAGAATTACCTCTTTTCAAATTGGAATTAATTTTTTTTGTTAACTTTTAAAACCATAGACACCGTTTAAAAAAAAATTCTACAAGGATCTTTTTGTAAAATAATCAAATCAAAGGGTATGTTTTTAAAGTTTACCCCATACAAAACCAAAGTATTGGTCAAGTTTTTTATTAAAAATATCAGCCTAAGCTCAACCGACCCCACACCGTAGAACTTCAAGCGTTGGTAAGTTTATGACGTCATTTCCAAACCAAGCCCTCTGTCTATAACTAATTTTTCTTTTAAATTTTTTGGTGGACTAATTCGAAACAAAGCAAAAAATTTTATTAAAATATAATGAACTTATTGAAGTTAGATTTGAAGTTCCTAATCTAAAATAGAAAAAATCAAAATATTGTTAAATACGATAAATAACATATAAGATATGAAATTATTATTCATTGTGCAGACTTCAGTACTTATACAAAAAATTAGTTTATGTCTAACATGCTATCAAAATTTTTAAACATACTATCTGTAAATTTGTGCTTGAAAGTCGAAATGTGATTCATCCTCCGTTTTTTTCTCTTTCCTCTTGTAATTATATCGGATGTCTTCGAATGGACTCTCTTGTAATTATATTGTTTTTATTTTAGGAGCTCGAATTTAAAATGGAACATACCTATTTCCTTTCCATGGGAATTTTTTTATTAAACGTATTGATCATGAATAAGATCAATTTTAACAGAAATGTAATTGATTAGTTAAATTGAAGAGTTGACTTAATAAACAAATCTGATTATAAAACATATTCTAAACATTAGCTGATGTGATTACAAGGAAAAAGAGCTTCACTGAATTAATAATCACTAATTTTTTAAAAGAATGGGAGATGTTACACCAAAGCCGATTTGCTGCAATTCACAGCACATTCCCAGCACCATCTTGCTTCATTTTGATGAGATTTTTCTCAATATTCCTCAGCACTGGCTTGTAGCTGCAATGTCAGGTAAATTCAACCTAAGTAACTAGCAGCATTGAATCTTGATAATGTAATGATATAGAGAGAGGAAGAAAGAACTCACAGGCGTAGGAGTCCAGTATATGCTTGTGTGGCTTCTTGGAGTTTTGCAGATAGCTGCAGGACTTCTGCCGACAATGATTCTGCTTTGTTTTGTTCTTTTGCTAGTTCACTCTACACAGAAACCAAAAGCATAATTCATTGCCTGAACAGAATAATTTTTTGGAAGGATCTATTCGTCATATGCAACAATTAACTACTATTTAATAATCTTGCATCTGTTAGAATTGGGATGTTAAAGTTGTAACAAATGCTAACCTTGAGTGAAAGAACTTCGGTTGTGTATGACTGTGAGCCAAACTCGACTGGCAGACTGCTATGGTCGGTTGATGAGCTTCTTATGGTCTCTTTATCACTTAAATGAACCATATTGGCCTGTTCAGTTCTCATGCTTGACAGAATTCCACGCAGCTCATCATTTTGCTTTAGACAATCCTTCAGCTGTACAAGTTACACACTAAGCAAATTATTTATCACAAATAAAAATCCAGCCAAAAAATGCAAGTGTTTGTAACAAAATAAAGCTGTTTATAGGACCTGATTCTCCCATTGTATAGCTGTGTTTATTGCCTCTTCATAGGAAGAAGAGAGATTAGAATTTTCCTCAAACAACTTCTCTATCTCTGAAGATTGGGAATCAATCTGCAAAAGGTCACCTTAAGATGCTTAGAAAAATTTAAACTTCCACAGGAATTATCATTACTACCAGCCAACCAACCGACCAACTAAGCCTTAAATCCCACGCTAGGTGGGGTCGGCTATATGGATCTTCCGATGCCATGAATCTCTATCAAAAGCATTACTACAGGAAAAAAATGAGAGCAAAGATTGCACCTCCTTTAAAAGTTTCTGTCTACTGTTCTCCAATCTTTCAACTGCTACAGCCATATCATGCAACTGCTTTTCGAGTTTCTCCTTTTCTTCCTGCAAAGGTTTGTAACATGCACACAGAACCAGACATACTTCACAAAGGGGACTAGAATGGATCAAGAAATTACTATAGAAATGATAACAATGAAAATATGTAATATTAGAATATGTTTCCAGCGAGCAATAATTACACAAACGACAGCCAAACAAAAAATTAAAAACATGGGCAACTGCAAACATTCCCTTACCACCGAAAATCCTTGATCAGCCACTTTTCCGGGTCCTTCTGCTTCACAAACAATAAAGAAAAATATAGTAAGGAATAAAGTTAAGCAACAAATAAATTGAGGATTAGTGCCATCAAGGCAACTAGGCATCGGGAAAGATTGAATAGGTGTTATACCAGGGGGTGTACTGGCTAAATCTGCGAGTTTCTCATCTAACACCTGTTTTTCAGACACTAGGGTTGAAACACGAGCTTGCTCTTCTGCTAATTGTTTTCGTTCTTGTTGCCTCAATAACGACTCTTGCTAGAAGTGTATCAGTATAAGAAAATCTTAGTGAAGGTCCAAAAGAACAAAGAATTACGAAATTAAAGTTTCTAACCTGCAGTTGAGACTTAAGATTAGCCAACTCCTTTTCTAGACTTGGTACTTGATCCAGAGAACTACCAATAGAATTCATCCCTGCAAGTGGATTGCTCATGGCCTGTTGCTGTATCATGTTTAATTCTGCTCTCAAGGCTGCTGCATCTTCCTCGGCCTATTGCAAAATATAAATGTGAAAATGCATACCGACATGCTACTTCATTATGTAAAGCTAGACTCAACTCTCATACTCTGTATTGTTCTTCTTCTGCTTCCTTTAGACGTTTTTTAAGCGTGCGGAGCTGGGCTGATAGGTCCTCCTACACTACAAAATAAATAATAGTGAAGAAACACAAAGAATATTAACATATATAAGGCATGTGACTATACGAGTGAACTACTGATACAAAAAATTCTTACCCGTGCAACCACTGCCACATCTTTTTCCATAGCTACATCCTTCAGTGCTTTTCTTAAAGATGGAACAGTATTTTGTTCCTAAAAATGACAAAAGACAAAACATGTGAAATCAAACTACAAAGTTCAAGTTGATACTTTTTTTTAAAAATTTTGCCTCATTGGGCTTAGAATAATTACAAAGAAAAACCTCACCTCACCCCATCCCACCCATATGTGGACTCGAACCTGTGACCTCTAGGATCATAGCTTCAAGGCTCAACCACTAGGCTAAGCCCTTTGCCGCAAGTTTCAAGTTAATACTTAATACAGCTATTTTGCCTAACGTACAGAATGAATTCGAGAGAGGGGGAAGATTTCCTTTACCAGATCATTCAGGCGCTTCAGCAATGATTCATTCTCAACATCCTTGGATTGAAACTGAGAAGTGAGACCACGAAAAAAACAAAGTCACCTCAACAGACAGAATCTAGAACACATGGTGCTTCACTAACCTCAATATAGAAAATAATATTAACAATGACAATAGATACCATAAATGATAAGTTCTTGTTGTTTTCCTCTAAATCAGCATTCTTTTTCTGCAGATCTTTTAGCTGAGATACTAATCCACTTATATCTGTCTGCACAAATCATTCAAAGCTCTGATAATCTCTAGATATATTCATATTATTCATATGCACACACAAAAAGATATTAGCATGACAGCATCTACAGCTGGCTGCCAGAGATATATTCATCTAGTCCCAGTTCAACAAAACCAAACTTAAACAACAAAAGAAGGCTGTTTTCTTTCTCATCTCAACATATCTTGATGCATAATCTATGTAGCACGGAAATGGGAACGGAAACAGAAATTGAAAAGGAAACAGACACCAAAAAACGTGATATTAGGTTTCCGATAAGAAAACGTGAAAACTTCGTGTAGAGTTTTCGTGCTACCTAGCCCATAAAGAAAAAGTAAGGGAATTATCTATGTTACACCAAAACTATCATAGATAATGGAATATGCTGTTGTTTTTAATTTTTCCAATATTCTCGATCAAAGAAAATTATAACATATTTCTTCACCCCCGAATTTAACAAGTCTCATTACGCATATATTACCTTCATCAGTCAATTAAGCTACACACTGAAAATTCAACAGAACATCATAAGAACCATAATTTTAAAAAGAAGAATCAAAGCACTAAATTCCTACCTCGGAAAGCCGATTTGTGCTTTCTGATTTTCTCATCCCTAAATTATCTGCTTAGGCATATATAGGAAAACAAATAAAATTAGGGATAAATGCACGAACAAAATAATCTCCAGAAAAGCAATTAACATAGAGGAAAAAAGACCATTGGGGATTGGAGCTTTGGTCAGATCAGGTCCAGAATTCGTCTTATTTAACCTTTCCGCTGCTCTCTTTTGTCTGATCTCTTTCAACTGCGATAATCGATATACCACCAAAAACATTGAAGTTAAAATCAAATGAAAAGAAACGAAAATCCAACGCATACATAAAGAAGATGAAGAACAGCACCGTTCGTCGACCAAGCGATGCATGATGTGCGTCCATTGCGAAAAGGAAAACAAATAAAAAGATTGATCTCCCCTTTTCCTTTCCCTTCGATGGGAAGGGAAGGATTTCCGATTTGCTTTGTTTTCAAATTTCGATGGATTTCACACTAAAAAAATACATAATAGAAAAAAAAATGGAGGCCCATAGAAAATGAGTAAATTTAATTATAAATTTTTTTTTATTTTCTGTTGAAAATGGGCTGATAAAGTTTGTTTTTAGCTAAAAACGGGCTTTGTCAGCCCGTAAATGGGCTGATAAAGCTCTTTTTGTCTGAAAACAAGCTGATAAAGTCCATTTTCAGACATGGTCTGGGTATCTAGTGGGTCGATTTATTCAACCCACTCCTATTTATTTCTCTCCACCTAAATTTTTTTACTCAATTTCACTCCCCACACTTTATCTCTCTTCAATTTCAAATTTTACTCTTTCATTTCTCTCAACTCTCTTCATTTCCATCTCACAAATTTCCCTCAATTTTTATTTTTAATCTACTAAATTTTACTTCTACAAGTTAAATTCAAGGTAATAATGGTTGTTATTTTTTTAATTTTTTTGTATATTGAATTTATTATTGTAAATGATAATGTTGAACTTATTATTAATTTTTTACAGGATATTTACAACAAAAAAATAGAGGTATGTAACCCAAATCTTTAAATTTTAGTTTTGATGCAAAATTTATAGTTAGTTGCATATATGAACATATTTTTGCTATTATTTTAGTTTTAGTTTTAGTATTAATATTTGTTTTATAAAAAGAAAAATTAGCTTAGGTTTTGGTAAAATTTGAAAGTTAGTTTTAACTTTAGTATAAGTTAAAATAAAATTTATAATGGTTATTAATTTTTTTAAAAATATTTTGTTCATAGAAATTACTATTGTAAATGATAATGTTGAATTTATATGTAATTTATATATACTAGTTTTACTTTTAGTTTTAAAAAAATAAATTAGCTCTAGTTTTAGTGAAATTTTATAATTAGTTGTACATGTACTATAAGGTAAATTTTTTTTTCGTATATTAATTAATATATTATTGCTTTAGTTTTAGTTTACAAAAAAAAAGAAATTAACTCTAGTGATATTAAAATAGAACATATTTTTGATTTAAGTTTAGTATGATTTTAGGTTTAGGTTTGGTTTTAGTTTTAGTTTTAGTCTTATAAAAAAAAATAAGTTAGATATAGTTTTAGTGAAATTTAAAATATGCACATATTAATGTTTTAGCTTTAGCTTTAGTACAAGCTAAAACAGAATTACCAAATACAATGTTAACAAAATTTAATTTTGTAATAAAAAGTAGACGAAATTTGCATATAGGAACATATTGTTGCTCTTGTTTTAGTTTAAGTCTTGGTGTTAATTTTAGTGTCAGTCGTAGTTTAGTTTTTTGTAAAAAAAACTAAAGAAATTGGCTTTAATTGTTTTTTAAAATAAAAAATTAGTTATACCTTTAGTATTATGAAAATTTACTCATTTCATATATTATTGCTTAAGTTTTAGTTTTTGAAAACAAGTTAAGTATAGTTATACCAAATTAACATTTATCATATTTTTTGTCTAGTAAGATTATAGTTTTAGTTTAATAAAGTGTTAATTTACATGCTTTCTAATTTAATACATTACTAATTATAAGTCCAAAATATCATTAATTTTCGAAGTAGTATATAATGTACTAATTAAAGTGGGAAAATATGAGTACAGTCAGTTGTAAGTAAAACTCCACATAATGAGATTTAAATTATTCATATTATATATTCGTATATTGTTACTTAATTTTATAGTCAATAATTAACATTGATTTTGTACAATTTGTATAGATGGTGAGGACACCAATTTGTCTAAAATTTGCTTGGCAGTTCAAGAGGCTCGAATATGAAATGAAAGAAATAAAAAAAATCTCATATCCACATGGATATAATGATATAGGTGCATTGTCATCTCATATTATAAAAATGCATGATAAAATGCAAAAATATATATGGATAGGAGGATTTAACATGGGAATGAATCAAAAGTCCCTTTTCACATGTATGTTTGAATCTTTGAACAATAGGTTTCTTAAATTTGAATTTAAAAATGAAAATTACAGAGATGCGATGAAGTTATTTATAGAGTACTTATGCAATGGTCTTCACGTTTTGATTCGTATGGAGGAAGGAACTATAAATTTAAGGAGTGGCCCGAAAGTGATTCGCAGGAGATCGCTAACCAAGGATTAACCAACTTTATGGTATTTGGAATATGCAATGAGCGCATCCATTCCAACTAGAAAATTATATGATTAGAAAAATTATGACTATGTAGCTTTTATTGTTGTTAGAAGAATTATGAGTAGTATAAATTTATGTAGCTTTTAGTATTTTTATTATTGTGAAATAAATATTGTTAGTTTTTTTATATATTTAAGTTATGTTTGTTTAATTAATATTTATTTATGTGTGTTTACTTTATATTTATTTATAAATGATCATTAAATAAGAAAATTAATTTGTTTCTAAATCAGGAAAAAATGTCAGTGAACAACTATTACATTATATATTGGGGTGCAATGCAAAAATGTGTGAAGGTTAAGAGGAAGCCGTTGTTTGGTAGTCTTGTTCAAAAGATATCAACAGAGATTGGATTTGAAAATAATGGAAAGATAACAAAGATTGGATACAGGTATCCGGTTCCACCAACTAATTATTATTGTTATATGGACATTTGTAATGATGAAGGAATTGAATTTATTCACTATAATTTGGACAACATTTCAAATTATCACACGGCTAAGTTATTTGTTGAATATGAGGTAGATGGTCAAGAAGCACCATCCCCTTTTTCATTTCAACAAATTCAATCATTGTGTACATTTGGTTCCATGGAAGCTAATACAGGATATCCTTCTGTTGGAGTTCAATCAACAAGAAATGTGGGATGCAGTGATGCTGGAGAATCCAATCCTGTCCAATTTTTTTCAACAATGACAACTCCAATGATAACAACAACAGGTGGAGTTACTGGTGGCATTGCAACAAGCAATGAGGTGAATCCAATGAATGATATTATGGGAAGTTCCCAAAACGAAGAAGAAGAAATGGAAGACCCAATTTGTGATTATGTTAATGGCACTGTGGAACCAAATGATATTGACGACACATTGGAGGAGCAATTCATTTACGATATGGATATGTTTGACAGTGACGGTGATAATGATGACGGGAATGTTGATAATGAGGCTACTAACGAATCTGATATGATCGATTTGAATATGACTCCCCGGGATGTTGAGGAAAGGCACGACGTTCCACCTGTTGCTCCATTAACAGCTTTTGAATTTCCAGGCCCTACATATACAGCGATAGAGGAGAATGATTATGTGCAATATACTAATGATATTGATGACATAAGTACATGGGATGGAGTGTCTGAGTTGAGAGTTGGATTAGTTTTCCCAGACAAAAAGTCTGTGCAAACAGCGGTTAAGATCACATCGATGAAAAACCATGTGTCTTATCGAGTGGTTGAATCTTATCCATATAAATTAGCTCTCCAATGTAACGACAAAGTAGGTGGACCGGGACAAACATGTGGATGGAGGCTCCGTGCAAGCCTTAAGAAGTCAATCAATATGTGGCAAATCACTAGACTCCCTAGTCCACATACATGCGTGAACTCTCAACTATCTTAAGACCATCGGAATCTCGATGGAAATTTAATTGCCGGTTCTATGTTTGGAATGGTTTTAAAAAATCCATCACTAGGCCTTGATGTAATAATTGAGCATGCTAAAGATAAATGGGGGTTTACCATTTCGAAGAAGAAGGCTTTTTGTGCAAAAAGAAAAGCAATGCAAGATATTTTTGGCAGCTGGGAAGGCTCGTATAATATGTTGCCACGTTATCTGAATGCATTAACCCACTACAACCCTGGTTCTGCCATCATTTTGATCGCAGATGCAACAACTGACAGTCGATATCGCATGTTCAGTCGAGTATTTTGGTCTTTCAAGCCATGCATCGAAGGGTTCAAGCACTGTAGACCTGTAATCCAGATTGATGGGACATTCTTGTATGGGAAATATCATCACACATTATTGGTAGCAACTGTGCTAGATGGTAATAATCATATTCTTCCCATTGGGTTTGTTATTGTTGAAAGTGAACGGATCTAGTTGGGGGTGGTTCATGGAGTGCATAAGGGTGTATGTGACACAATGTGAAGGTGTAGGTGTCATTTCTGATCGCCACGGTGGAATACTACAGATAATGAGTAGTGAAGTTTCAGGGTGGGCAGAACCTTTAGCATACCATCGGTTTTGCCTCAGACACTTTACAAGCAACTACAACAAAAAGTGCCACAATAGTATAATATAAAACCTATTATATAGAGCCTGTACGAATGTACAAATTATGCACTATATCTATTTCTAATGCTTTTGGTATGCTGCCGACACATAGCTATAACTGTATGAATTTTATTACATGTAGGAGCTCAAGCACAAGAGCGGAAGTTCTTAAAGCAGATGGACGAAATTAGAAAAATAGACGCACGAGCGTACCAGTGGGTGATGGAGAAACGTGTGCAGAAGTGGAGTTTGTCAGATGATAACGGCTCAAGGTTCGGTCAAATGTGCACAAACGTTGCTGAGTGCGTAAACAGCGTGTTAAAGGGCATTCGACAAAGGCCTATCCAGAGCATTGTTGAACACACCTTTGGAAAAATGGTACATTATTTTGATACCCGTCGAAATAAATACATGAATTTGCTTCAAAAGGGTGAACATGTTACTCCTGTTTGTAAGAAAATAGTGACAAAATATGCGCGTAAGGTAGATTGTCATACTGTGACATAATTCGACAGTAGAAGTGGACTGTACAAAGTTTTAACTAGATATGACCCAATTCTATTAAAAGGACGCAATATTCACATTGTGAACTTAGAACGTCGAGAGTGCACATGCGAGAAATTCCAAATATACAAAATGCCATGTTCGCATGCAATTGCGGTATGTAAGCCCTTGCGTTGTGACTTTTTCGAATTCGTTAATAAAGTGCACACTTTGGAGGAGAACTTAAAAGTGTACAATCATCCATTCCAACCTTTAGGCCACAGGGACTATTGGCCTGAAGTGAACTTGGCAACAGTGGTTCCGAATCCGGTTTGCAAACGGAGCAAGGGAAGGCCAAAGTCAACGAGAATAAGAAATGAAATGGATGAAAAAGAAAAGGGGACCACTTCTTACAAATGTAGTAACTGTGGCCGAGGTGGACATAATCGAACAACTTGTACCAATCCCGGTCGTAGTAGGCAATATCTAAATTAGTAAGGGATCTATCACAGTGAAATTATTATTAAGTTTGTCTCTTCTTTATAATATTTTTTTAACTCTATGAATGCATTATTGTGTGTTTTATGGTATGTTTACTTTCACATTGGTATGTCTACACTTTGAGTAATGCACATTTGGTAACTCAAAGCACTTAAAGTTTAGTTTTTAAATATTTTTAAATGGGTTTCAACTTTGAGCACAATGTTGAATTTTTATACTAAATGAGTAAATATTTTTAAATAGTATCATGTCCATATTGTTTTCATATTTAATCATTTATTTGTTTTCTTTTTCATTACTTCATAAATTTTTTCAACACCTTTGGAAAAAATGCTATTAAAAACAAAACCAAAGTAACTCAAAATAATATGAAAACATAACATATTAAAGAAAATTTACTTGAGTTCGAAATAAATAAAACAATTTTTTACAGTACAAAACATGCTACAATTGGTATTCTGGGTTGTGATGTTGGGTGTCTTGTTCGTTAAGATCGAACGTATTTCGATATCGAACATTCATTGATCCTTGACCCTCCGTGTTCAATGCATCTGAATAATCTAATCTCCTTGGACCCATTCCTTCATATGGGATATTTGTGTTCATATTATTGTATAAACCACTTGAAGGACCAATCCCCAAATTCATGACCCATCTGGAAATTTGGCATAATTGTATTTCCATATGAATCAAGTGTAACATGTCCAAATGGAGGAGCATTAGGTTGTACCGGGTTGTGATATTGTTGGACAAATAAGTCAGGACTGCCAAAATCAAAATTATTTCCACCATTCGGATCATTTGTTGCATTATCATTTTCTCTAACCATTTCCATTATAGTACTGAAACTCCAACTTTGTTCATTCTGGATTGTTGATTGGCCTATGACATTCTGGTTGTTTGATGGACCTGCAACATTCTGGTTGTTTGATGGACCTACGTCATTCTGGTTGTTTGATGGACCTGCGTCATTCCGGCCCGCTGATGGGCCAACATTTCCATAATGCATAGGAAAAAAATAGGGTCCTGGAATTTGTTGAATTCCCTTAGGAAATGGAGGAAAAGGAACTGCATCTCGTTGCATACCAAAGGTTCGTTTAAGACGACTTGCTAACCAGGCGGGGTTTACCACATTTTCATATGGAATTGGTAGTGGACCTACATGTGGTCGAGCTATCCTCTCCATACGATATTCTTGGTTTAATCCACCAAGCATACTTCCGATCATGTTTCTAACGTTTTGACCATAGGTTTCGCCTCCTTCCATAAAGTACACTTGTTGAAGTCCGTCTCCCTACCACGAATAATATTATGTCAAATAAAAATCATCAATATAGTGACATTATTATTTCGCAATAAAAATTTATACTTTCAAACAAATATCATACCACAGCATTAGTTGCGGCACCAGTCGGGTTGATCCAACATCTTGTAATTTGAAGGTACCACTGCATATATTGAGATTGATATAGAGCTTGTAGACTTGAGAATGCTGGACACCTATCTCTAATGGTTGCAATCCATTGCAAACGTGAATTCCACGCAGCTATGTATTGAGCATGTTTGTCGCCCCAGTCAGCACCTGTATACCCAGTCATTTTGACAGTTTAGAGATCGTACACTGCAGGATTAATGGCTTGCGGTATAGGTTGATCAAATCCAAATTGGCGCATGCATCGATCTGGATGGTGAAACTCAACTATATGCCATGATATAATTGGTACAACTGCTCTCCAAACTTTATTTCCACGGGTACAATACTCAGGCAATAACTCTAGGATTTCATCATATGGTGTCCATACAAACTGCATAACAAATTCATAGTCAAATTATATGTCCTGTTTTATACTATTAACGTGTTAGCTCTACCCATTAATCAAATTATTTTTCAATAAAATAAAACAAATTTGATCAGCTGGCAAACAATCTAATCATCTTCTTATTTCTTCCAAATGGAACCTTTCAGAACCTACACCTTTCCCCCTGTGATTCACTTACATTGTTCAAATAGTTTACTTTTTCTAAAATATTTTATCCCCTTACTAATTGAAACTTAAATAAAAAGCTAACCATATAATTTTACCTCATAGCATATGGTTCTTTGTCACAAGCTTGGTAACGTGGTTCAGAGAATCTAGGGACTATGTTTTTTATCCGCTCAAAAGCCCATACTTGCACCAGTTGGAAATATCCACACATATTTTGTTTCCCTGGACGTGTTGCTTTTAACAACTCTCTGTATAAATAGTCCAGGACAGCAGCGCCCCAGGCATATCTACCAACACCTTTGGAATTCAAATTTCGCAATAAGCTCAGCCACATTACATGTACACCATTTCCACAAGTATTGCTAAAGAGCAAACCCCCAAATAATTGCATTAGAAATGCTCGAGTATACTGGTCAATTGTACGTTGATCGGCATCAGTAGGTAAACGAGAGGACTCTTGTCTAAACCATTTCAGCCTTATATTACTTCCCGATACATCAGTTGTCCTCGGAGATTTTCCCAACAATTTTTCACAAGTTTCGTAAAGATTCTGGGGATGTTTCGTTAGACCTGTCACTCATCTCCATCTACACGTAACCCCGTTAACACCTCAACATCCTGAAGTGTTATAGTGGCTTCACCAACGCTTAGATGAAATGTGAATGTTTGGGGTCGCCATCTCTCCACCATTGCATTAATCAGTTTGTGGTCTACTATCATTGTACCAATTTTTATAACCCCTTCAAAGCCGCATTCAATTATTTTTTCATATATTTTTGGGCTAATGTTGTCTAACAATGACCCAACCCCGCCTTTATTTAAATATACTTCTGAACATTCCTGTCAGTATAAAATCTTCAATTAATAATTTTTTTGATTCAATTACATTAAAATTAAAAAAAATTGTCTAGGTATACATAATATTTTACCTCTTCACGCCATATATTTTGTGATCTATGCTTCATTTGTAAAGTTAACACATCCATCTGAACTGGTCCAGGATTTATAATATGTTCAGCTCTTCGAATTTGTTCCATTTTTCCTTGCAAAACAACACAATTTTTTCTAATCAAATTACACTTACATTTTCTACAGAATTTTCATACTAAAATAACCAAACAAATCAAAGTATACTAATATTAGTCAATATCAAAATTATACTAAAACTAAAGTTATAATATGTTGATATATGAAATAAAAAAATTAACTTATACTACCACTAAAACTAAAATATTAATATGTGAATATTTTAAATTTTCAAACTTGAAAGGAATTCATTTAATTATTATTTCTAAATTCTACTTGAATATAAATAGAGCATTCTCACTGTAATCACCGAAACCGAAACTAATTTCTTAATTAAAAATTAATTAAATTACTCATAATATTTTTTTATCAATTTCTATTAAAAAGGTTTAACTAAATCAGTATTATCTATGTATTAGTACTAATAATGTTATTGATAACTAATTTTTTTATGGTTACATATTTTTACAAAATTATTGTTATTTTGGCCTTAAATTTTGTTAACATTTTATTTGGTATTTCTATTTTAACTTTTACTACCACTAAAACTAAAACATTAATATATGCATATTTTAAATTTCACTAAAACTATATCTATTTTTTTTTATGTAAAACTAAACCTAAATCATACTAAAACTAAAACTTAGAGCAATAATATGTTCATATTTTAATATCACTAAAACTAGAGTAAATTTCTCTATATTTTTGTGTAAACTAAAACTACAGCAATAATATATTAGTTAATATATGAAAAAAAATCAACTTATATTATAGGTATAACTAATTTTAAAATTTTACTAAAACTAGAGTTAATTTTTTTTTCAAAAACTAAATGTAAAACTAGTTTATATATGAAAAAAAATTAATTATAAGTTCAAAATTATCATTTAAAATAGTACATTCTATGAACACAACATTTTTAAAAAATTAACAACCATTAAAAAAAGTAACAACCATATTAAATTTATTTTATTAATTTTGAAATTTCACTAAAACCTAAGCTAATTTCTTTTATGCCCATTTTCAGCAAAAAAAATTTTAAAAAAATTTCAGTGGTTAAATTTGCTCATTTCCTGTATTTATTCTTCAACCATGTGCCTATAATATTTTTTTTTGTATTATGCATTTTTTCGGTGCCAAATCCGAAAATAAATAATAATACTAAAACTAAAATTATAGCAAAAATATGTTCATACATGCCAATAACTATAAATTTTGCATCAAAACTAAAATTTAAAGATTTGGCTTACATACCTCTATTTTTTTACTTGTAAATATCCTGTAAAAAAATTGACAATAAGTTTAATATTATCATTTACAATAATAAATTCAATAAATAAAAAATTAAAAAAATAACAACTATTATTACCTTAGATTTAACTTGTAGAAGTAAAATTTAGTAGATTAGAAATCAAAATGAAGGGAGTTTTGTGAGATGAAAATGATGAAAGTTGAGAGAAATGAAAGTGTAAAATTTGAAATTAAGAGAGAAAAGTGTGGGAAGTAAAATTGAGTAAAAATTTTTAAGTGGGGGAATAAATGAAGTGGGTGAAAATAAATTCACCCACTGAAATAGGTGAGACCAAACCGGTCTCACCATTTGGCATGGGAATCTCTCCAAAGGGGAGATTCCCACGCCATGTCTGAAAACGGGCTGACAAAGCCTGTTTTCAGACAAAACGGGCCTTGTCAGCCTGTTTTTAGCTGAAAACGGGCTGACAAGGCCCGTTTTCAGCTAATTTTTTTTTAAAAAAAATTCTGTAGTTTAATTTGCTCCTTTCATATATTTATTCTTCAACCATGCACCTATAATATAATTTTTTTTCTATTATACATTTTTTAGGTGCCAAATCCAATTTTAATCCGTGCAATACATTTCTTTGCTTTTAATTTTTTATAAGGACCATAATTATAATTTGCAACAGACTACGTGTATTTAATTGTAAAAAACAGAATTTAAAGTAAAAAAATTCTTTATAAACATGGCATATCCTGTGATTACTTGTTTAGTCATTATTTTGTCCTTTTTATTATTAGATTAAAATAATTACCAATCATTTAATAGTGAAAAAGTGCAAAATAATAGACTTTATAAAAGATAAAGTAATCATAAAATACATTAAATTATAAACATAACAATTTATTTTAACGAAGATACAAATAAATATTATAAAAAAATAAACATAATAATTTAAAACAAGTTGTACACATTTTAATATTGAAAATTTTAAATTTTTTCTGCTTATTGTGTAATTTTATTTGATTACATTTTTAAATCAATGTAATAATTTAATTAAATTATTCCTTTAGAAATATTTTTGTTAGAATATGTAGTATTACTAAAATCAAATTATTTCTTTTTTTTTTCTTTCAATATTTAAATTGTAAATAAAAAAATTCATACAATAAAATACGAGATTTAGAAATTATCCAATAGAAATTAAAAAAATCCAAATTCGAGATTTATAGAAGAATCGATTTCTATGTATCAATTGAACCAACGATTATTTAGGATTCCATAATCGAATTCAACAAGGGTGCACAACTCTATTTGGCACAATTTAAAAAGCGCTAGGCGTTAGTCGGGCGGCCGGAGCTTCAAACGCCTAGGCGGGGCCTGGGCGACGCCTAGACGGATTTGTAACTTTTTTATTTTTTATAATTGTTAATAGATAAAAGTATAAATCAACTAAAAAATTAATTATAATACAATAATATTTCACAAAAAAATATAGTTTAGCATATGAAAACACAAGTCTTAGTTAATTTTACATAAAAACACATCAACATTAAACTCAAGTCCTTAAAAACAAATATCCTCACTAATTTTTTTGCGGTTTATAGTGTACTATTTCTCGGTTTGAGATTCAAATAAAAATTGTATGGTGAGAATATTTTGTTGTACATTAATTTTACCAACCGTACTACATATTTTGAATTGAATAAATTGAACTATAATTATTATAGGTATCAGTATCTTAAAAATTGGGGAAAAAATTAGACTAGGCGGTGCCTACTAGGCGGAAAAAATAGGACTAGGTGGTGCCTAGGCGGCAATATATCGGTCCAACGCCTGATAGCGCCCGAGGAATGAAAATTCAGGCGGCGAGCCTCAAAATAGTGCCTAGGCGGGGCCTAGGCGGAGCTAGGTGGAGAGTTTTAAAACACTGATTTGGCACAACCCCAACAAACTGGTTCAAATGTAATGTAGATTCTAGTACTTTTGATTTGGGTGATCGCTTGAGATATGGATGTGTGATTCGTAATGTTAGAGGACAAGTTTACGTGGCTCGATCAATGCTTTTAAATGGAGGAGGCGACGCTTTCATGGCAGAGTCGTTGAGTTGTAGGGAAGCTTTGAGCTGGCTAAAAAACCTTTGCCTAGATCGAGGGATAGTCTAGCTAGATGCAGCTAATGTAGTATGAGCCTTTAATAATGACTTGTCTTTTCTTTCACCCATAGACATTGTGTTTAGAGTTTGCAAAGAACTCTTAGCTTCTGCATATTTGCTAGCCAGAGCAGCTAAATCTTCGACAAATAGGGAGACATGGATTCATATATGTCCACCTTTAATTAGGCATGTAACCGCTGCTTTTTTTTGGTAATACCGGAATTTAAAAGACGAAACAAAGGCACAAAAGCCTAGCTAGAGCAAAAAAACAAAATAGAAACACCTATGGAGTTATCCTGGAACTAACACAGGACACTCCCTTTCGAAGGCTACACCTAATTGGTCCTCTTGAAGTAATTCCTGCAATCTTGTTGGAGGGTTCTCAAGGCACTTTAACCCAATTACATTAGACAACACTAATTTAGCAAGAAAATCGGCACAACCATTTGATTCCCTATAGCAATGGATTACTCTAGTGTGAGGCAAACAATTGAGAAGGTGCTTGATATCTGTAATGATATTGTGTAGAGCTTTCCCCAACAGTTGGTTTTGCGATTTGTTTATCAAGTCCTCTAGTTCGAGTGAATCGGATTCAATTATAACACTGGTAAAGCCTCTTTCAATTGCAATTTGAGATAAAACAGCCCATGCTTCAACAAGAATTATGCTTCCAATTCCAATGTTATTTATGAATCCAAACATCCACTTACCGGTACGATCTCGAAAAACTCCTCCCGCACCAATTGCTCCTATTTCTTGGTTACAAGTCCCATCGACGTTCAGTTTTAACCAGCCTCTAGGGGGCTTCTGCCTGTTCACTTTCCTATGGATAGAATATGGGATACTACACAGTAGTTTGGATGACCAGCTGTATTTGCAGTCTTGAACAAAGTTCTTCACTGCGTTGTATTTGTCAAAGGGAATTCTTTGCTGCTCCTTAAATATTTGGCAGTTCCTCCACTTCCAAATCCACCAACTTGTTATACAGAAGATTAAGTACCATTGGTATTCCCAGATCATACATTTGTTGTTGCTAAGGTCGTTTCTAGCTCAAGGTAGCAAATCTCTCACTTATCATGCTCAATCAGATGCCTTCTTCTTCATTCTGTATTCATGAGAATTCTGTTTTGAACTGCAACCCAAATGAAATATTGGATTCTGTGGGGTATTTTTATTTTCCAATCTGCATAAGCATTGGGTCTGGTGGTCGGGCAAGTGGTTGATTCATCATTTCAAAAGCTGATTTGGAGGAGAACATTCCTGAAGATGTTTTGTTCCATGTAATGTCATCAGGTTCCATGCTTGCATTACTAATTCTGAATGCAACTATGTGTAAGAGAATCTCAGCATGCAAAATTCTCTCCAGGTTCTCCCAGTCCCATGTTCTAGCATCAGTCATATACTCATTAACCTTCTTATGAATTTGATCACTTATAATTTTTCTTATGATTTCCGACAAAGGTTGTTCCATCAGCCACGGGTCCATCCAGAAGCGTACATGTGATCCTTCTCTTTGAATCCAAGCTATTCCTTTCTAAAATTTTGGTAGGATCTTAAGCAGGCTTCTCCATAAGTATGACTTCCTGCCATTGTTCACTATAAGTGAGAAAATGCCTGTCTTTGGAAAATATTTTCCTTTTAACAGCTTCACCCACAAGGCCTGCGGTTCTCTTAAAATTCTCCATAGGACTTTCATTAGCAGAACCATGTTATGTAATCTGCTAGTTCTAATCCCAATTCCACCATTCTTTCAAGTTTGGCATATTTGTTCCCATGGTATAAAATGCACTTTTCTATTACCTTCACTGCTCCCCCATAGAAAACTACGATTAGCTTTATCCATAGTCTCCAAGGTTGCTGCAGGTAGTAGATTAGATTGCATTAGGTGATTTGGGATACCAGTTGTCACGGCTTTGATTAGTGTACCCCGACCTGCCAAAGATAGGCATGAGGCTTTCCAAGCAGTCAAGCTTGTTTGGACGTTGTCCACCATCGAAGCAAATGTGTTGTTCTTGATCCGCTCTTGTAGAAGTGGCACTCCTAAGTATTTACCCAGGCATTTTGTGAGAGGTATACCACATTTTTGGCTCATAGATCGGGCCATTGCTGGTTTAATATTATTTGAGAAACAAAGGCGAGATTTGTTTAAACTCACCCATTGACTAGAAAGATTACAAAATTCAGCTAGGCAAGATTCCATGACTTTAATCTGATCCATTGAGGCTTTACTGAAACAATAACTAATCATCTGCAAAAAACAAATGAGTAATTGGTAGGAAGTTTTTAGTACATCTGATGCCTTTCCATAGGCCTGCTTCAATTTTGGATTGAATTATATGCCCCAATCTTTCTAGGCATAGGACGAACAAGTAGGGTGAGAGCGGCTCACTTTATCGGATACCTGGGGTAGGGAAAAATTGATCTGTCATGCTGCCATTGAAAAGAATATGCATCAAGGACGTTGAGATACATTTTTGAATTAGATCAACCCATTGCTGAGGAATCCCCATGCTCTTCAAGGTGTCAATCACAAATTCCCACCGAAGCCTATCACAGGCTTTTTCCAAGTCAATCTTAATAGCCACAAATCCTTTCTTGCCCTTCTTAATCGTCATGGTATGCATAATCTCTTGGGCAACAATTATGTTATCATTAATTTGGCGATTTAGGATGAAGCTGCACTGATTAGGTCTTACCAACAAAGGAAGGAGGGTTTTGATTCTTATAGCTATAATTTTGGTGATGGTTTTGTATATAACAATGCAAAGGCTAATGGGACGGAATTGGGAGATGCTTGTTGGGTTTTCTATCTTCGGGATAAGAACAAGTAGAGTCTCATTGATCCCTGCAATATCAGTCTTGCCATTAAAGGAGTCCATCACAAACTATACCAGGCCTTGGCTCACAACATTCCAATGCTTTTGGAAAAAGCCGGCAGGTAGGCCATTGATTCTAGGGGCTTTGAGCGGCCCCATCCCAAATATTGTTATTTTGACATCTAGAGCTGAGACCGGTCTAAAGGCAGAAATTATCAAGTTTGAATCTAGAGTGGGAAAACCTCTCACCGAGCATGCCCCCATTGTATATTGTTCATCCTCGCGGAAGAGTTTCTATAAAAAATGCACTACCATGGATTTTAGATGAGATTGGTTCTCTATCCAAACTCCATACTCATCCTGTAGCTGGTCAATCTTGTTTCTCTTCCTACGTGTCATTATCGAGACATGGTAGTAGTGAGTATTCCAGTTGTGAGTATAGGCTTTTCAGTGACCCTTAGAATGATGATGACTTATTGCTTTGATCTCTTATGGTCTAGTTGTTTTATTCTTTGAAGGTCGAATCGCGTTTGGCAAGTACCTTTTTGATGATTTTGGACCTTTGGCGGCGCTTAAATACCATTCACATTCATTTAGAATTAGCCATTTCCTTTCGCTCGAGCACAGTAATTTGTTTCACAATTTTCTACAAGATCCGAATATTTTTAGCAAGTCTCATCTATACCGTTGGATTCTTGACTCTCCAAGATTTTTGGAATGTCAAGAATCGCCTTAATCGGATAACCGTAGTGAAAGATATAGGCGTCGGAAGTAGAAACCTAATTTGCCCTAATTGCCCTAGAAACCCTAGCCTTAATCAACCTAAACCCTAATGAAACCTAATCAACCAAAACCCTAATGAAACCTAATCAACCAAAACCCTACCAAAAACCCTAATTACCAAACCTAAACCCTAATAAAAAACCCTAACCCTAATTACCTAAAACCATAAAAGCCTTAGTATCAACCCTAGCTCCCATTTTGCTGCCACCAACGCAGGCGGCAGCGGCGGTGGCAGCTTGCCCTCCGGTGATGGTGGCTGCCACTATTGTGGCATCCACCGCCGCCACTGGTTTGGCATCCACTGCCGCCACCGGGGTGGCCACCCCCGTTGTGGCCACCCCCACTATTATGGCAGCAACCACCGCCACTATGTTGTCATAGCGGTGATCGCCGCCCCTATGGCGGTCACCGCCGTGACGGTGGTGTTGGGGGTGGCATGGCCTGTTACAGGCCATGCCACTTCGTTCTCTCTCTCCTCTTGCGATTTTGCCACGTATTTTTCCCAAAAATTCACCTAAGTCGGTGGATTTTTATTTGTGAGAATATTTAAGCTAATCCAAGAGAGAGAGATGGGGACTTTTTTCCAGATTTAGAATTTAGAAATCACTTTTTGAGAGAAAATCAAGAACAAGAGAGAGAAATGGAAGAACTAGAGAGAGAAAGCTTAAGAAAAGCATAGAATCAGGGTTTAATCCTCTCTAATCTCGATTCTTAGTGGTTCTTAGGCTTGATCTCATAGCTTAAACACTAAAATTAATTAGGAATCATAAAACAAATTAAATAGGGTTTTAGAGACTTTTTCTCAAATACCACCCAAATAATCTATCACTATTTTCGTCGCTGTTTCCATCGCCATTCCTTGGAAAATCATCAAAAGCTTGCCAAACGTCCGATTCGAGTCTCCCGAGTTAAATTCACGGCCTAGAGGTAACAAAACTGAGTTCCCTTAATCTTTTACTTCATTTTATTGTTTATTGTTGTTGTTCTTGCTGCTTTTGGTGTTGTTTCTTGGTTTTTCCTTGGTGTTTTTGGAAAATCATCGAAAAATAGTCCGACCTCTATAGGGATAGCCTTCACCTCTATCCCTATAGCCTTGGCCTTATTGTTATAGCGGTGAATAGCTACGGAGGTGAACTACACCCCTATAGAGGTCCCATTATTTCTTACGATTTTCGGGTATTTTCTTACCCAAATCCATAAAATCAACATTATTGGAATGTTTTAAGTCTAGATGTGATGAAATATAGTTGATTACGACTTAACACTTCAATGGCTTCGAGTTTATGGATGCAAAAACACCGTTATCCCCCTTAAAAATGAAGCTTGATGGCCAAGGCTGTAGCGACAGCCTTGGCCGCCGCCACTATAGCTTCCACCGCTGCCACTATAGCGGTCAAGGCTATAGTGACGGCGGTCAAAGCTGCCGCCGTAGCTTTGACCGCCGAAATTTAGTTTTAAGTCCTTTTTTATCTGTTTTAATGCGTTTTCAGTCCCGATTTTTACCCAAAAAATCTCTAAATATCACAAATAATCTAAAATTAATTAAATTAATTTTTATAGCTGATGGAAATTATTTTATCTATTGTTTAATAGGTTAAATGACTATTTAATGGCTTAAAAATGATCTTTCTTGCTAAATAAATGCCTACTGAATCTTTTTGCCATGGTTAAAAATTCCAAATATATTCAGAAAATGCTAAATCTGATCTTAGGATGTTTAATTGATTTATTTCACTTTTTAGCTTGTTAGATTATTAATTAACACTAGAAAATTATATTTTTGTCCCGAAAATCTAAAAAAATGTTTTCTTCATGCTATGTGTTTATTTTTCGCATTTATTTATTTATGCTTTATTTATGATTATTCCCGTATATCTCTTGCCTCATTTGTAGTCGGGTCCGAGTCGGTAAGCTCGGTTAAAACCCAGTTTCGCCCTTTTATTTATTTATGGCTTTATTTATTTTCTCGCATTAGAAAAATGTATAGGTATTTATAAAGCCTTATAATAATTTTATTTTCTTACTTTGTTTATTTATCGCTTTCCGTGTGATGTATGACATATAAACCGAAAACACCAAACAATAATCGGATTAAATCGCATAAGAACTAAGGTCACATTTATTAAAATATAATCGACTTAATTTAAAAATTGAAAAGTAAGCAACATCATCCGGACTTAGAATCTCTATTTTAAGGTACGGTCCAACCACCCGGTGGGAATATGGTACCCAAATTCCCGATGGAGCTTAACCGGGTGGCGACTCTATCTTAAAATATGGGATTCTAAGTCTCGTATCCCTTAACACATAAATCGGACTAAATTTCAACTTCAACATCACTTTTATTATCCATGTTCATCATGCTAAAATAAGGAATATCCCTTAGCACGCTTCACAACGCTCATTGTTTCTCCACCCCACGCCGAAGAGCATTAAAGCTTACCTTGCGGGCGGGGGATTCGGGTTGTCAGCTCACAGTAGCGAATCTGTTGGGGATTTCCTTTCATTTTAAAATTTGGAAACTCGCCTTCATTTTTAAACTTTGGTTAAAGGATTTTGATGATGTGCCTAAATCGTTTTTAAATCAAAGCTTTATTTCTTATGCCTTTTGAATCCACCGCTTAGTTAAATTCTAAGTTTTAAGGTGCCATTTTTATCACCCCTGTAAAGCTCACTTGTATACCTCATGCCTGCCAGGAATTGGGCATATTTGTGGGTGGAACACTCGTTTTGACCAACGTGTAATTCTCACGGTCGCACTCATTTGAGGAGTGGTTGAGTTACACAGAATCAAGGTAAACGAGACCCTTTTACAGTGTTGTTTACGACACCAGTAGTTTGAGACTATGAACCGCGATAAATCTAGCCATAGTAACTTCCCCGTAGGTTCACCAAAATAATTTAGATTTAGGTCGCATACTCTCTTGCCGTTCCCTAGTGCTAGAGTTAACCCTAGAATCCAAATTAGCGTTGCGTGGGAGCCATAAGGTTGGAAGAGGTTTATTTGATTTTGTGTGCTATTTGTGTTATGCTCATTCATACAAAGCTCATACATAGGCCACCTGTAGCTGACCTTTATTTTCGATTTTTGCTTACCTCTATTCTCCCCTCACTTGAAGGGGGGATTTAACAAAATGCCTGAGATTATTTGAGTCCCGACGACCGGTACCTAGTTAGCTAGGCATAGCGAGGAATTCAGACGTCTCACGTATTTTGGGGTTAAGCTTCGCATCATAAGCTCTTATACTCTTTGCCTCTCTAAACTACCCCCGATATATATGGCATTCATCATTCGAGTTATTATGTAATCATCCATTTCATTCATGGTTCAATTTGGGCTGATCATCTTCCGATTTTAGAGTTAGGCCAAAGCACCGCTATCGTCAGATTTGATCATCATCTAGTTTGCAGTCCTATATGTCTTAATTCAGTTTCAAGCTTAGTTTTAGAATCTGTTTCTTTCTGCTATGTCTGATTTACCGCCAGTGGATAGGGTTCCGTCTGAGATTTCTTCTCCTCCTCTCCTCCCGCCTGATTAGGGTCAATCTCCATTGAGTTCTGAGATTGCCAATGCTTTTTCAGCGTTTCTTCAATCCGATCAGTTCCGAGATGCAATTTAGGGGCAAATCCAAGATTCAATCCATGCAATTTTAGAAGAGAAAAGAAGTGTTCAAAGGATTCTAATGATTGGTATTCAAGCTCGGGGACAGCCAGAGGCCGCTCAAAATGGGTTAGTTTAGGTTTCATCATTTCAGGCTCAGTCTTCTATTCAACCAATTCAACCGATTTGCGTGCAGCAGCCCATTCAACCTTCTCATATCCCATTTCAGTTTGGTTAAGATATCATGCAATCTCAATCGCCTGTATTCACTTATCCAACACAAGCTCCAAACCATACCTTCAAGCCTGGTTTTTGCACCAGTATGAGCCAGCTTCCGTTAACCCCAATAACCCCGAATCAGTTTCAGCCTGCTCGGTCAATTTAACCTATCCAGTTCCAATCTGGTTTATTCTAACTAGATCAGAGTTTAGCTCAACCTCAAATGCCTCTAAAATCCTTTTCTCCTGCTCTTACTCAGTTTATTATTGCTTCAAGAGGGGCTGCTTACCCGCAGAACCCCTTCAATACCAATCAACAAGTTAGCTCAAGTTAAGCCCTTATTGTTTGCTTCACCATTCTAGTTTGGATCCCCCCATCCCTCTAGCGACCAGGTCATGCAACCTCCGGGCATGACACCTAAAATTGAAGCTCTCGCGCATCGATGAGCGCCCCATTCATCCAGCAACTAGGTCATGCAATCTCTAGGCATGACACCTGAGATGGAGGCTCTACTGCATAAGTTCCTACTATTTAGTTCTGAAGGATGTCAGAAAGTAAAGCTCAAAGAGATAGAAGGACCCCGTGCTGTCCCATCTTGGGCTGAGGTTAAGGAGAAGCTTTCACGAGCTAGTAAGTTTAATCACGGATCATCATCTCAGGATTGGATGATTACTCAGGCGTCGGTCGTAGTTACCGCCATCCAGTAGAGCAGTAACCCCAAAGATACTATAAGTCTATAGAAATTACCCCTCAGTGTATTCTTAGCCACGTTAAGGGAGCACGGCCTCCTCAGAACCCTTCACGAGCATAGACCCCCTAAGGAAGAGGAGAAGCATAACTTTTATGCGTATCATGTCAAAAGAGGCCACCGCACTGATGAATGTCAGAGATTAATTCAAGACATCCACCGTTTAGTGAGAGAAGGAAAGATAGTTGAGCCTGAAAAAGCATTTAACCATCAAAATTCACCCCCTCTTTCTGGCTCACCAAAAGGAGTTAGTGGTCCGCAAGATCTCATTAGGGCCATCTTTTCTAAAGGCAAGAATCTCACGAGGTCTCTAGCGAATGAAGGAGACAAGTCATCAGCCGAGTGCATAAAAGTTTTGGATCTTGACCTGGACGACATGCCAATGAAACTTATCGAGGATGCTTAATCTACCAGCGCCGCAACTCAAGACCCTTCGCCTGTAGAGGATGACTATCTATTATGTAATTTTCTTTTCCTAGTATCTAGATGTGAACAATTATTCCTTTAAGGCACTTTAATTTAATGAAAGGCTCTCTCGTTTTGCTTATCTGTTTGATGTTTCGCCTGATGGGTCCATGCATTCATTTTGTCATAAGCATCATGTGTTCAGTATTCATGACATTTCTTTAACTAAAATAAGTTTGAGTACAGATGATAATCTAAAATGGTAACCATTTTCTAATGACCTAACCTTTGAAAGAAAATAAGAGATAACGAGTGCTTAAAGATCATGATAGTGCCTTCGCCTGCTCATACCTAGGCAACCATGGTTCATCATTGGATTCCCGAGCGTCTCATCTCCATGCTTAAAACAATAAAAGAAGAGCAATTCTTCCTTGGATGGATCCAATATGTCAAGCGGTCCATCGCCGGCCTCACGACTATATGCAAACCGATTTTTAAGCTACCAAAGAAGCGTTAGCCGATTATGGAAGAAGAACATCGCCGGATCATCTTCGACAAAGTTGTGGCTTATTTTTTCTTCACCCACCCATTCTCAAATTTCCCATCCCCATATAACATTGCCTTTTCCTAATATCCCATACCTTTCACATCTCCAAACTTTCTTTATTTCTCTCCTCATTGGCCATTCTCGACGAGGGGGACACATATGATTGGCAAGATTCGACCCTCATCAGCATAGGGGGAAGCCGATCCTTTAACCAATATTACCGTCAAGAAGACGGCCAAGTTCCTCAAGAAATGCATCCTTGCTCGACGTAGCCTACCCCATCATATCATCCTAGTTATTGGGGTTTTAATCCCAAGGGGCACCCCCTGATCAATCAAAAATTTAGGTATGAGCCCTACCAATCTTCACCGCACTAACCACGAGCTAGTGGGATAACCAAAATTGAGAGTCATATTGAATCCAGTGTCAAAGAGACCCCCATGGACTACGTCGCAGCCTAAGCAGCTTAAACGGTCTTCAGATATATCAAAAGCCCATGGCGAAGGTGCACAACAACTGTGTCAAGCATTGGGCATATCCATCAAAAGCCGAAGATCTAATTCCAAAGCAAGCAAAGCCTGCCAACGCAGACCCAAAGGGAAAATTCTGTCAGTTTGGGTAAGACTTTGCATATTTAGAAAACACTTGATCCAAGGGGCATGATTATCAATGGTAATGAGTTTGTAAACCCTATCAATCAAAATAGGTTGAAGCATTATCATATCTAACTAAAAGAATCAAATCCAAAAAAGCGGCAAATAAAAAGCATAAATAAAAATCACTCACCCGACGAGTGGTCCTCTACTGCTTGGGCACAAATAAGGGTGTATCCCGTTGATTGGTATTCTACAAACCGTTAGGCAAAAGTTAGGGTGCAAAAATAGCCCGCTAGACTAAAAACCTGAAAAAGGCGGTCTAGGCAAAATTTAGGGTAAAGTGAGCAATGAGAGCGTGTTGGCTAGAAAACCTCTATAGGCCTGTTAGCACTAGAGTTTGGGTCAATAGAAATGGTTATCATCATTATGTACTCAAACTTACTTCATTTAATGGAAATGTCATTTTACTAAATCCTTTATGTTTGTGCTTGAATGAATATATTGGGCCCTAAGGGGGAAATGTTGCAAGTAAGTTAAATGAAGGGGGTGTGCAGTCAACCGTTTCATCAAAAGCAAAGATAAAAGGCAAAAATCCTGATACACTGAAAAGAATCAAGGTCAATGCAAAAGCTGAGATGTTCTGCTACATTAAAAACCCGAAAAGGGCAATCCAAGCAAAAAATTAGGATATAAGCAAAATGGACAAGTCTGATGGGCCCGATACAATGTGTAGGTCTATGCAAAAATTAAGACAATTAGAATAAAGATTACCAACTGCCATCGATCACATCAAGATATTTGCACCATCGCCATCAGCATCAGAATGCATGAATATATTAACTGGTCTAATAGATTTGAAGGACTCAAATCCGTCCTCCGCTCATGTCCGTTCAAGTCTTGACCGCAATCGAGCATCTTGATTCCACAACATCCTAATCTTCTGAAACTATCCTCGGTAGAATTCATTGGTAGTGATAGGGTCCAGCCGTTTATCATCGGGAACCTTGAAATTCACTTCGTGCTCCTACCTGTCCCCGATTCGCTTAATTCGATAATTGTTTATGCAAGCGAGAGGGTGTGTATAAAATGATAATCCTCCGCCAGAGGCATCCTTGTTCCACCTATACCATAAGGCACTTCCGTACATTCCTTAGTCAAATATCTATCGCACCTAGCATCCATATAGTGAATAAGCAAAGCAACCAAAGTTATTAACGTAAGCAAGCAATCACATCAGTCAAACCAAATAAAGCAACCAAAGTATCAAAGCACCAATGTATCAGGTGAATGCCAAAATACAATAAGAAAAGAAAAGATAGTCATCAAGGTGTATGAAGGGTAGCAAGAGAGTGTACAAGTGTATCAATCTAGCGTCTGTCAATCCTCCCCATCATAATTAAATCGGATGTATCCTGTCCCGTCATCATCCTCACTCCACTCACCCTTTGTGGTATCCTTCACAAGAGTGCGAGACGATACATGCTCAAATGAAAGCTCAGGGCGAGCTATAAACTACGTGAAAGATATCTTCCTCATCCCTATAGCACCATGAGTAAGTCTCGAGGATCCAAATTGCCTCACATTAGTCATAAAACCCCGAACATCTCATTCCATATCCGTACCCGTGCCTCGGCCTTCCCCATGAGCTGGGCCTCAAAATTGTCCCTCTGAATCCACAGCCTCCGAGCCTAGTTACTGAGCTGTGATACCTCCTGAGCATGCAAGGACCTCTCCTCCGTATACTGAGCTCTCTCAAATGCCATCTGGCCCTGATATTTTGCTAGCTCCCGGTCAACGCACACTCGACCCTCCTCACTAATCCGAACCCGGTCTTCCTCCATAGTAATAAAAACCTACACACATCAGCAACCATGAAAATGATCAGCTCTAATACATCATGCATGCATTCATAATATTCATATATGTTATTGTATTTGTTTCTTATAGAAAATGATGAAAGAAATCAATTACCTCAGAAATGGAATCCTGGGTTAAGACCATGTCTCTCACCGAAAAATATCCTCGAGCTATACGCTCGGTCTTAGAGGCAAGCACCTACAAGTCAGAAATAAAATCAGACCGATCACCATGACCAAGCAGTAGTCTATCATAATAAAAAAAAGCTTATATGTGTAGCATTGGGAGGAGTGAAGAAAATGGGCATGGTAGTCTCCTCGATGCACTTAACCTCGCGCACCCTTGGCCGGCTTAGAACTCGTTGCTCTCGCTCCATGGCATTCCCCAGGACCCCCTGGATAAATCCATGGGGTGGAATCCCCCTAGCTTGAGGAATCTCTGTGGAAGTCATCTCGGGCTGGAGTTGTGGCCCCTGTGAAATGTCTCCCAGGCCGCTGTAGCCGACGCCACTGGTCCCTCTCCTCTTTTTATAGAAAGCCTAAAAAAGAGCAAGTCAAATGTTAGTCAAGCAGTGAGATAATAGAAAGTCAAAGTGCATCCTCGATAGTCAAGTTGTACCTTTTTTTATCGAGGTAAGAAAACTCTGGGACTGGCAAGACTTAACATCGAAGGGCAAGCCATCTTGATCCATGGCTATACCATCACCCTCGCCATCCAAGAGGGGCTCATCATCGTCATCATTATCCTCGCTATACCCATCGCTACCCTTGGTCACCGTGCCATCATCTCTGAAATCCTCATGCTTATCAGCTGGGGTCAATCTTCGACAAGTAGGAATAAGTTGATCGAGGTAAGTAGCATAGTCTTATCCGAGTGAGGACACTATCTCCTGATCACCGTCCATATACCTCGCCTGATCTCTCGCGGGCATAAGGTGGGGGCAGAATGTACCCACTGGCATATTGGGTGGGACTCTCCTCTGAAGGGTAACGCTAGTCCTCCACCTCTAGATATATTCCGCAAAGTACCACTCTAGAATTCGGGGGTACTCTAGTATAAAGTGGCAACCATCAACCCCTCGTCGACCATCAGCTCCTCTTCGGATCTCTCTAATATGGTCATAGTACGGCAGGCCTCTCCATGGCTCCGTGATGAGCTAAAAAATAACAACAAATCATTGTAAGTATCTCTTCTTTTATCCATACAGTTTTGGACTAAATGCTTAAAATAAATGTGCAGGAATAGATTTTATTACCTAATGTCGGCGGAGCTGCCTCAGATAATCCCTATACCAAGCATGCCCTTGGGTATGCTTATCCTCCCACCCTACCATCCATCGGGCTATGTAATAAGAACCGTTCGGGGGCTGACCGTCTAACCCAGGCAGCGGGACAACTCTATACACGTATGCCCATACCTGCAAAAAGAATGATAAAGTCAGTGCACAGTCAGCGTAATTATTTCAGATTTTTTGATGGGTGGAATTCCTAACCTAAATCTAGAAGGCCCCGGCCTTGAACTCGCCGATGTCCCCGAGGGTCGAGCAATTAAGGGCGAAATACATCTGTCCAAGTATAGCCCGAGGCTAATTCCACTCTTAAAAAATAGTCATGTCCTCAAGAGCGCTAAGCAAGCCCATGGTAACCATGCTCGAGGAAGTGGGAAAGAATAGGGTGGTGACCAATGTGATGATGAAAGATCACAAATATTGAGTCAATCGGTCGCCACTGATATTAGTCTCTTGGGTCCAATATATCTCAAGTGTGGCATACTTAAGCCTCTCTTTCATTGGGGGAGAGACCACGAGGAGCGCCTCTACTCGAGCTTGAAAAGTCGGCCGATCGTGGAAACGGTCGAGATATAAGTTGAAATGGATCACTCACTCTCCCCAATGGTATTCCATCATCGCTGCTATATCAGAAGGGGTGATAGTCAGCTCCCCGACTAGTTAGTAAAATGTATGGGTGGTCTCGCTCCACTTCTCTACCAAGCATGCCAAAACTTCTGGCTTATAGGCTTATGCCCCATCGGTAAAGCCTCAAGCAATGGCACCAAGCCCATAGCTGTAATCACCTCAACCAATGAGAAATCTCAGGTTGCCCGCACCCTAGCTTTTATCTTTATCCACCACTTAGCATAACGGCTCATGGACCCTATCATCTTGTAATGATGAGTCTGCAAAATTTTAAATGTCAAGAATTAGTATTGAAAAAGGCAAAGCGGAAGTTAATTATGCAAATTAAACAAAGAAAGCCAATTTTCAGCACATAGATCACCTCGGAACTGAATTTCAACATCAAAATCAAATTTAGGATGAAATATCAGCTTGGGTAGCCCCCCCGAGATTTATTTTGGGCTCATCGATGACGGCTTCACCACCGCTGTCATCACGGCGGTGTTCACCGTCATCGTGATGGCATCCATCCTTATAGCGGTGGCGGTGGCGGTGGCGGGGCGTCAGACCCAAGCCGTCTCTCGGCGTCCATTTCTCCTTAAAATCCAAATTTAGCCTAAATCCCGGTCCAAATCAAGCCAAATTAGTTCCTAAGCAATCCTAAAGCAGTTCTAAACCCTATTTATCAATAATTTCATCAGAAATCCAAGCCTAAATGCCTAAGAATTCAAAGCTAGGCCATGAGCATAAAGTGCAAAATTTAAAATTTTGATTGGGTTTTGGGGTATTACCTGAAGAGTCGAGGCATGCCCACTCAAATCCGTGTACATTTGGGGTTGCGAGTAAGGAGTATACCACAAATACTTGTCTTCTCGATAAAGTCCATACATTTGGGCGACCGAGAGAGCATGTAAACCGTGGCTAGTCACGCGCAAGGAGCTATGGTCAATCCCACCGGATCCCTTCTTGATCATTTTGACTCAACAACTTAAAGAAACCGAGCCTGTTCGTGGTTATATGGAATGAGAGTCAGAGAATGCAAATGGAAAGAAGAGAAAGGAAAAAAGATGTAGAATATGGAAGAAAAGAAAGGGAAAGAAAATGGAAGAAGAAAGAAATAAAAAAAAGGGAATATATTCCTTTTTGTCTTTTATTGCATAGAATATTCTCTGGAATATTCCTTTTCACAAAGGGCAAAGCTCTCCAATCGGTTATTTCTTTCCGAGCCACGAATATCCCTAAACTCAATTTATATTTCGTTTTTCCATTTTTATTGCTTAATTGAAGGGGCAAAAATTTTTATTTCACAAAATCAATTAAGCAATAAAAAATGCAATTTATATAGTTTACTAATGCTTCAACACTACCTTGATAGGTACACTGTACGACGATTCCGATGGATGATCGGTCCGAAGATCCAGAATCCAGAATTCAAAAATTCCTTGGGGCCCCTCACCGCAACCTTCTGAATCTCTAGGGGCACCTTGATGCAACCTATCAATCTTGGCAAACCCTCAAAAGCCCAAGCCCATGCTTGGTAAAACCTCAAAAGCCCAAGCCCGTGCTTGGCAATCTGTTAAAAGCCCAAGCCCATGCTTGGCAAAACCTCAAAAGCCCAAGCCCATGCTTAGCAACCTCAAAAGCCCAAGGGGCAGCCTGTGAGCACGGGCTTTTCTGTGACCCCTTGGAATGATGATGACTTGTTGCTCTGACCTCATATGGTCTAGTTGTTCTATTCTTTGAAGGTTGAATCGTGTTTGGCAAGTACCTTTTTGATGCTTTCGGACCTTTGGTGGCACTTAAATACCATTCACATGTTGGATATGATGTATGCCCTTAAGGCAATTAGGGCGATATATCTTAATTATGTAATAGTACGAATAATTTATTTAATTAATCAAGGCATTTGTTCTTTTGTTTATATCAATGTGTTTCTATATATATATATATATATATATATATATATATATATATATATTAAAGCTGGTTAAATATATATTCATTGATGTATGTAAAAGTCCTTGACATATCATAGCATGAAGTCAGAGAAATTATAGTTGGACTATATTTGGTGGAACCTGCTTCATGTGCAATTATGATTATGTCTAAACTATCCCTAGTCATAGTTTCATCAAGAAAGGATATTGATGAAATGGAAAGACTAGGATGTGGTCATCTTTCTTGGAAAGGGTCCAACCAATTAATCTCCTAAAGACTGAAGGTGGTGCCTTAAGCTTGACACATGGATATATCTGAGAGATATATTGGAGACCGCAGCAAGATAAACACTTGGTATAAATATCAATGTGCTAGTGTTTATCTTCATTCAATAAGCTTTGCGAATATCCTCATACTTGAGATGCTAGTTGCCTTGTGTGGTACTATTGCTATACTTTGGGTCATTACTATATACTAATTTATTTAAGGTGCTATGGGTGATTACGGGTATAGTGATGACAACACGTTGGTAAGCTGAGTAGTCAGAAAGAATCCATCGCTCCGGATATATTAAGGAGTTGTAACTGGCCACTTGTTGAAGTGATGATTGCCATAAACCTCTGATCAGAGTATGTGTTTGATAGAAATGGTTTCTAGTCAAACACATTATGGTAAAAGGCAACATACTTTGGTAACAAGTAAATAACTAGGATAGGTTGAAGCAACCTCGCTATTAGTGGGTTAACACTTTAACCAAACCCTATAAACCAGATGGTACTAATATTAATGAATGGAAGGAATTTATCGCATTGGATAACTATTGCATTAACTGGGATTAAGTCATAAGCATAAATGACGTTCTGAGTAATGGGGGATGGTAGACCCTTGCATGAGGCGTACTATAGTCGTTTAAGGTAATTGAGTTCTATTCATCGTCTAGGGCATTGAGCCAATGGTTCCATTAGAACAAGGGTTGGTTAAGCCTTAACAGCTCAATACTTCGGGATCCTATAAGGTCACACATATTGGACCTTCATCGGACTAAGTAAAGAACTAATAGATTTATACAATTACAAAAATATAACATAAATAATAATTGGATTATTATTTGATTGGTTAAAATTGATTAGATCAATTTTCGATAGACCAAGGAATTTATTTTGACCGGTAACTAATTAATTAGAGTCATAAATAAATTATAATTGATTAGATCGATTTTGGTTGGACCAAGAAATTTATTTTGACTGATAACTAATTTATTAGAGTCAAAAATAAATATTTATTTGAAAGGATTTAAAGGGGATTTTGCATTGGCGAGTTAAAACCGAAAAGTATGAAATATTTTGTATAAAGTTCGGTTGCGCGGAATAGACCGAAAGGTGCGCGAACACTGCTGGGCAGTGTTCGTGGCAGCCCATGTTCATGGGCTGCACAAACGCAGCCCATGAAAGGGCAGCTGCAAGGCAAGCCCACAAGGTGGGCTTGCCTTGCCACATGCAGAATGAGAGTTTTACTCCCATCCCACATCGCTGATGGGGAGCAATTTTTTGCTCCCCGAGCCTATATATAGGTTGTCCCATTTCCTTTCAAAAATTTACCAAGCTCAAAGTATAAATCCTAAGCGAGATAATTAATCTCTCGGGTAATTGAGCAAGTTATTTTTGAGGGGCCTGAATTTATTCGGGCACCTCTAGTTTATATTTTTGGGTGAGGCTTCGGGAGTGGTCTAGCAACTACTCGAGGCTTCTTAGTTCTTCCTCCCGGGGAGGTTTTGGTTGGTGGGGTTTGTGTGGATACTGATAGAGGCTATCCTACGATTAGAGGCTTGTGCAAGAAGGTTCTGCAAAAGCACGCTTCAACTAGTAAGTTCTTTTTCTTTCTCTTTTAATTATTAAGTCTTTTTCTTAAAGTGTTTTTAGACTTAACAATTATGCTTAGGTTATTTTGCATGCTTAGTTTATTTTATGCTTAGGTTATAACTTAGAGTTATAACATGCTTTGTATAAAATAAATGTGCTAGGATATAATTTGGAATTATGGTATGCCTAGTCCTTTAGCATGTTAACCTAGGTAGAGAATTATTTAATTAAGGCTTTATTTAATTTATATGCAACTAATAGGAGTTTCTGGGGACAGGGACAAAATTTTAAATTTCCGCTATGCCTCTTATGCATGTTCAATCTGACTGTTAGTTCCCAACATCACATGCATTTAGAATTAGCCGTTTCCTTCCGCTCGCATGTAGTAATTTGTTTCTCAATTTTCTACAAGATTCAAATATTTTCACCGAGTCTCATCTATAACTTTGGATTCTTGACTCTCCGAGCTTTCCGAAATGTCAAGAATCACCTCAATCGGATAACCGTAGTGAAAGATATAGGCGTCGGAAGTAGAAACCCTAATCTTCCCTAATTGCCCTTAAAACCCTAGCCGTAATCAACCTAAACCCTAATGAAACCCTAATCAACCAAAACCCTACTGAAACCCTAATTACCAAACCTAAACCTTAATAAAAAACCCTAACCCTAATTACCTAAAACCCTAAAAGCCTTAGTATCCAACCCTAGCTCCCCTTTTGCTGCCACCACCGCCGGCGGCAGTGGCGGTGGAAGCTTGCCCTCCGACGACGGTGACCGCCACTGTTGTGGCACCCACCGCTACCGTGGTGGCGTTCATTGCCACCCTTTATGGCGATGAACGCCAACGGGGTGGCCACCCCCATTGTGGCCACTCCCGCCAATATGGCTACAACCACCGCCACGGTGGTTGCTGCTGTCATGGCGGTGACCGCCGCCCCTATGGTGGTCACCTCCGTGACGGTGGCGTTGGGCGTGGCACAGCCTGTTACAGGCCGTGCCACTTCATTCTCTCTCTCCTCTTGCAATTTTGCCACGTATTTGTCCCTAAAATTCGCCTAAGTCGGGGGATTTTTGTGTGTGAGAGTATCTAAGCTAATTCAAGAGTGAGAGATGGGGACTTTTTTCAAGATTTAGAATTTATAAATCACTTTTTGATAGAAAATCAAGAATAAGAGAGAGAAAGGGAAGAACTAGAGAGAGAAAGCTTAAGAAAAGCATAGAATCCGGGTTCAATCCTCTCTAATCTCAATTCTTAGTTGTTCTTAGGCATAATGTCATAGCTTAAACACTAAAATTAATTAAAAATCATAGGTTAAAACGGATTTAATAGGGTTTTAGAGACTTTTTCTCAAAAACCACCCAAATAATCTGTCACTATTTTCGTCACTGTTTCTGTCACCATTCCATCGGAAAATCATCAAAAGCTTGCCAAACGTCCGATTCGAGTCTCCCGAGTTAGATTCACGGCCTAGAGGTAACAAAACTGAGCTCCCTTAATCTTTTACTTCATTTTATTGTTTATTGTTGCTGTTCTTGCTGCTTTTGGTGTTGTTTCTTGGTTTTTCCTTAGTGTTTTTGGAAAATCGTCGGAAAATAATCCGACCTCTATAGGGATACTCTTCACCTCTATCCATATAGCCTTGGCCGCTATTGTTATAGCGGTGAAGGCTATAGCTACAGAGGTGAACTCCACCCCTATAGAGGTCCCGTTATTTCTTACGATTTTTGGATATTTTCTTATCCAAATCCATAAAATCAACATTATTGGAATGTTTTAAGTCCAGATCTGATGAAATACAGCTGATTACGACCTAAAACTTCAATGGTTTCGAGTTTATGGATGCAAAAACAACTTTGTCCCCCTTTAAAACGAAGCTCGATGGCCAAGCCTGTAGCGATAGCCTTGACCGCCGCCACTATAGCCTCCACCGCTGCCACTATAGCCTCCACCGCTATAGTGACAGCGCTCAAAGCTGCCGCTATAGCTTTGACCTCCGAAATTTTGTTTTAAGTCCCTTTTTATCCGTTTTAGTGCGTTTTCAATCCCGATTTTTACCCGAAAAATCTCTAAAAATCACAAAAAATCTAAAATTAATTAAATTAATTTTTATAGCTGCTGAAAATTATTTTATCTATTATTTAATGGGTTAAATGACTATTTAATTGCATAAAAAAGATCTTTCTTGCTAAATAAATGCCTAATGAACCTTTTTGCCATGGTTAAAAATTCCAAAAATATTCTAAAAATGCTAAATCTGATCTTAGGATATTTAGTTGATTTATTTTCACTTTTTAGGTTGTTAGATTATTAATTAACACCCGAAAATTATGTTTTTATCCCGAAAAATCCAAATTTTTTTTTTCATGCTATGTGTTTATTTTCCGCATTTATTTATTTATGCTTTATTTATGATTATTCCCCGTATATCTCTTGCCTCGTTTGGAGCTGGGTTCGAGTCGGTGAGCTCGGTTAAAACCCGGTTTCGCCCATTTATTTATTTATCGCTTTATTTATTTTCTCGCATTAGAA
This sequence comes from Euphorbia pulcherrima, assembly GCA_947683365.1. Taxonomy (NCBI): domain Eukaryota; kingdom Viridiplantae; phylum Streptophyta; class Magnoliopsida; order Malpighiales; family Euphorbiaceae; genus Euphorbia; species Euphorbia pulcherrima. The sequence continues at coordinate 18,654,914 of CANTUS010000001.1, forward strand.
AAATGTATAGGTATTTGTAAAGCCTTGTAATAATTTTATTTTCTTGCTTTGTTTATTTATCGCTTTCCTTGTAATGTATGGCATATAAACCCGAAAACACCAAACAATAATCGGATTAAATCGCATAAGAACTAAGGTCACGTTTATTAAAATATAATCGACTTGATTTAAAAATTGAAAAATAAGCAACATCATCTCGACTTAGAATCTCTATTTTAAGGTACGGTCCAACCACCCGGTGGGAATATCGTAAGCAAATTCCCGGTGGAGCTTAACCGGGTGGCGACTCTATCTTAAAATAGGGGATTCTAAGTCTCGTATCCCTTAACAGATAAATCGGACTAAATTTCAACTTCAACATCGCTTTCATTATCCATATTCATCACGCTAAAATAAAGAATATCCCTTAGCACGCTTCACAGCGCTCGTTGTTTCTCCGCCCCACGCCGAAGAGCATTAAAGCTTACCTTGCGGGGGGATTCGGGGTCGTCAGCTCACATCGGTCCCATTCCTTAATCCATGTTTTGCAGGATTTTTGGTTCCAAAACAGCTCCTCTTGTGAGTGTATCAAGGCGTTCTTCCTTAAATCTGATTCTAACATTCTCCAGTTCTCTATTAATCCCTGATAGGCTAGGTAGTAGCCTTTTCTTCCTTTTCGTTATGTGCCCAAAAACTATTCTATTCCAGATGGCAACCTCTTTTTTGAAATTACTCGATGATAAGAACACATTTGCTCTTGGAGACCACTTATCTTCAACCAACTTCTGAAAGTGAGGATGCATTTCCCAAGCTACCTCATACCTAAAAGGTCTATTACTGGTTTCATAGTCAGACCCTTTAATCCTAAGGAGAATGGGACAGTGATCGGAATGCCGGAATGGGAGATTGGCCACCTCTGCATTGGTAAATAAAATTCTACCAGTAGTGTTCGAGTATATTCTATCCAATCTGACCCTGAGCCTGTTCCTTCTCCATGTGAATTTATTCCTCGAGGCCCCAGATCAATTAAGTTGCACACATTTATCTGTCTCTGGTGATTGTAGCATCTATTAATATAATGTGTAGACCCCCCTTTTTGATCTTCCATCTTCGCTATATCATTAAAGTCTCCTAGAATAAGCCAAGCTATGTTATTGTCCACTCCCAAGTTTTTTTATATCTTCCCACATCTGATTTCTCACCGAGGCAACCATACTCGCATAAACCAGAGTCATTACAATTACGAAAGCAGAATTCTTGACCTTGAAGTGAAGGAAGTATCTATCCATTTTGATCACTTCAATCCGGGCAAAATTCGGTTTCCAAAATAACCAAATGCCTCCTGAGTATCCCATGGGATCAACACATACAAATTTCCAGCCTCTCAATTTGGCACCAATCTCATGTGCTCTAGCGTTTCCAACTTTGGTCTCAACCAGACCAAACAAGTTCAATTTATGTGTCTTAACTAAATCCTTCAGATGAAGATAACTTTCATGGCTGGCAGAACCTCTTATATTCCAAAATAAACAATTCATAACAAACAAAAGGATGTGGAAGGAACAAGACTTGCATCATGAAGAGCACTTACTAGAATTTTCTCGTCGATTCTCGGCAGAATACAAATTGCTTTTCTCTTTATTCTTAGCTTTTCTCCCACCTTTGCCCAAGAAAGTGTCTGGAGGGATAGGTGGGGGGATATTCTCACTGTTAGACACATTAGCATCACCTTCCATGCCCTCCAGGCTCTGTACCTAGTCAGTGACTTCCATGGGTGGAATCGGGTTCTCGTCAACAAGCCCAAAAGATGAACTTAAATCGCGAGGTATCAATACGCTTACTTGAGTCATAAGCGGGGGATTCACTCTCTGTTTCATTGGAGATTCCTGATCGCCTTCAATCTGATTAGGGGGGTTGGTGGGTAGGGGTGGTAGATTTTGCTATGCTATCTTTTGAAAGCTCTTGCCATTTTGACTTCATTCTGACTTGGAGTATTTTTAGGGCCCTTAATACTTATTACCCTAGGCTGACTTTTTATATGGGGCTTCATTGAAGATGGCTCAGGCCCATTCAAGGCCTGTCTTTGGTTTCAGTCATTTGTGGTTTGTCCTCAATGGTTAAGCATGTATTAGCTGTTTCCTCCTTTTCCACTAGTCTGTGTATCGACTCTGTCTCCAAAAATTCAGCAGACCTAAGTATGCTATATCTACCGCCTATTATAGCCTCCCCCCTTTCCCTGGTCTGTCTTACCTACCACTAGGGCACGCTGCTCAAGAGGTAAGTCAATTGGGTTTGGTATCCTCTCATTGTCAGACTTCTTTTGGTTGATGGGTCTAGTCACCTTTTGTTGCTTACCGGAGTCATATGCCGCTGGCGGGCTGCTCTTCTTCTTTCTATTTCTCTTAGCCATCATCCATGGGCCAAATTCCTCCAAAACCTCCGGTCTAGTTATATTACTGAGATTTGGTGTTCCATCATTCTCTTCTACTATATTATGGAGTCATGTAACTGCTGCTAATTTGATGCAGTAGACTCATATTCTTCAACAAAAAAAATGTCCAAAGACAATATCTACAATTTGAGATAGGAAAAAAGAAGTTTTTTTTTGTCCTGTGGAATCAATTTTTTTTCTTCTTGTTTTATACTTTTTAATTTGCTGCCACTACAACCAAAATGACTGGGTGAGTGGGCTAATTTGGGTTTTGAAATAATGTGGTGAAACCTATTGTGAATAGGGTTTATAAAGAAAGTTCAATAGGCCTCTGATGGAAGAATTTTTTAGGAAAAAGGACGGTCTTATATTAATTTAGCAAATGAAGAATACAATTAGGAAGGTTAGAAGTTCATTTCTGAAAGGGTTTTTCATCGAAAATCATTTTAATAAAGGTGGAATTGATTGGTATTCTTAAATCCATATGGAACTTTAATAAAAAACAATACAATAGAAATTTAAAAGCGATGATCTAAAGCTGTAAAACTTACTTGATTGATGAAGAAGTAGGCGGTAAAAAGACTTTCAGTGTGTAAGTCCTTCAATCGAACCCCTCTTGACTGGGACTGGTGCTAGCCGAATGATGAACAAAGAACAACTCAAGAACTCACAAGTTTAGGTGGTGGCCGAATTTTGGCTTGTAGTAGGGCATCACTACTTAAGATTAGGGTTAGACAAGGTTACTTATTTAATTATAAGTTGAACCTGCAATATGGAACCTCATATACCTTAGTGTAACATTTCGTTCAGTGCTAGAATTTACAATTAAAACATCTGAGGCTACATTAATCGCAGATACACGATAGAAAGAATTGTTTTATTTTATTTCTAAACTTAGAAACTTCACCTTCAACAAGTGTAGAGTCAAGTTCTTTCAAATCTTTCTATCCCGACTAATGTGTCTTCATCTTATTCATTGAAGTTTTGCTCCGATTATATCCAGATTCGACTCAAGTCGTGCACCTGGCTGTGGTGGTTGAGTCTCCCAATAAGAATTTTTTGCATTCACTAGGACTCGAACTCAAGACCTTTATTAAGCAATACCAAGTCGCTTACCATTTGAACCAACCCTTATTGGTATTCTTTTAATATAATTTAATAAATAATATAAACAACTTTATATTATACCATTAAATACAAATTAAATTATTCTTGAGCTGTAACGATTACTTAACTAAATTGATATGGCATATGAATTTATTAATAATCAATTTTTCTTCATCCATACTTGTAACATCGCATGTACAAGAAGAATCTCGAATCAGTAGTTCTAAGTACACAATCCTTTGGTTTGTCCATATGTTGGTAGTGAGGTCGCGCCCATAGACTGTAAGCGGATTCTAGTAAACCATTACGACCCCCAATTGGGACAAAATACATTTGTCAAATTATGATACTGAACCCAATAGTTATCTCATAATTTCTCTTGCTTGCTGACATCAATATAATGAACAATGGACATGGCCATGTCACCCCTTATTGCTTTCATTATATTTTCTTGATCTAGAATAAAATGATTCTTTCAAATAAGCTAACTACTTATTTGGACATGTCAATAATACCTTTTATTCATCAAGTGGCCAATGATTCATTTCAGCTTATTAGGCTGAATGGCATTCCTATCACTTCAACCTTACTACCAACGTGTTCATGAATAACTCGAGCACACCGTATTTGGAATCCACATTTAAGGATCTATTACGTGCATACCAAAGATTACCCAATTCCAAATTAATAGCAATCTGAAATCAAGTCCAAGGACATTTGAGGCCTACCTAGCAAAACTTTCGAGACGCGATTGTATGTGACTTTTGTGTTGGTCCATGTGCATAGTTATTTAGGTTCAGAGGGGGTGGATGACTCTTTTTGCAGAATTTTAATAATTTAAAAAGTCTTATATAGCGTGTTTGATTTTTTTTATCCAGATCTATAGGTTTCGGATAATGCATATATAAAATGAAATGCACAAAAGTAAAGACTTAAGGTAAAGGAAATCAAACACAAGAGATTTTATACTAGTTTGGCCCTGCCTACATCTAGTCCCCAGAGGTTCCTTCTTCTGAGCTTGTCCACTAGTGTAATTGCTTTTGAACTGGCAGGAATTAAGCTTTACAATTTGTCTCTGGATGGTAACCTCTCTTCCGGAAGTAGGATATACCACTAGAAGTACCGACTCCTAGATGAGTCCTTTTTCTTTAGTAGGATATATCACTTAGATTTTACCTAAACCTAAGCTGAGTCCTACAGGGAGATTCCACTTAACACTAAGCTAGTTCCCAATCTCAATACTCACCCAAGTATGAGATCTTACAACTGATTTTTCAAAGGATTGGTTTTTGAGTTCCTCAAGTTCGTAACTCACTTGAGAATTCTTACAAAAATGGATTTGAAATCTTTCTGCTTCTTGGAGGGATTTTTGTTTACTGATTGAATTAGCTTGAGTTCCCTTTTGTGATAGGTTCTTATGAAATCAACCGACCTCTTCTCAACTTATGAAGCTTCCCTTTTATAGGCTTTGATCATAAATGTAGCTGTTGTGAATTGTTGAGGTTGATCTTCAATCTTCACCGTTGATTAGGTATGATATGGCACATCCGGAGCCATTGATCAATCCATTAGACCAAATAAATGTCCATTTGAATTTTTGGGATTGAGGCTGAAAAGTTGTCAGTGATCGTTTTGTTTGTATTTTAGTGAATCACCAACTTTTATGCCATTTGCTTTTTGTGTGAGCTCCTCGCACCATTCCTATTGGTCTATGTTGAAAAGGTTGTTACATTTTTCTCTTTACTGTGTCAGACCTTTTGTCTGTTTCTAAAATTGTTGCTAGCTGTCTCTTTTTCAATCTTCAAGGTAAAAGGTACTTTGACTTCAGACCAAATATAGGGGGAAATGTGATTTTAAATAATTTCCCTTTGTCTTGATAATTGTGTCATCCGAATGTCTTCTTTAATATATCCGGATTCTCTTCAATCAGTCTTCATGTTTCGGATGTTGTTGTGAGAGGTTAAAAGTTTGTTTCTTTTCCAAACTTTAACTAGACACTTTTCCTTGTGAACTTAGATGTTTGAAAATCTTGAGTACTTGATTTTGGCTTCTTCTAGGACTTCAAAGATTATGTTTTTGCTTTCTTCTTGGACTTAGGAGATTTTTTTTCTTCAAACCTGATCCAGATATTTCTTTAAATTGGTTCTTCCGAATCATTATTTCCCAACAAGCTCCCATATTGATGGAAACAAAAACCTAAGTACAATACATCACAAGTAAAAGGGGTAATATGATCTAAGTATGATTCTTGATACTTAGTCATTTACAAATTTACTCCCCCATAATTCCAGCATCCTAACTCCCCTAATATTTTTGCATCTTAGCTTCTAAGTTTTTGAAGTAAAATTATTTATCGTACGTAGAAGCACTTTTTTGGATTAATATTTTTCACTATATATACTTCTGCTGTTAACAATAGTTAACATCAATGAAGTCCGGATTACAAGATACAGAGTACATAAGTGAAAAATGCAAAACTAGCTGTTATAAATTTTTACAAGTATGAAAATAGCTATTCTATAAACTATTGCGTTCTGGATGATTCACTTTTCTTGCTTTTGCTCACCTCCCCTGGTTCTGGTCCTTCTCCCCCTTTTTGTTTGCATCATCAGCTTGGCAGTCTATTACCATATAGTTCCTTTGATCCTGGTTTTTTTGCTAAGCTCCGGAATAAATAGAATATTCTACATTCCCTTGAACGCATTTTTCAAGAATGGTGTCAACAGTAGCACAGAGTAGATATAGAGGTTTGACAAGCTTCCAGAGCTGGGAATAGGACTTGGCTAGATCAGGATGCATTTTGGGTGCATGGTCTCTGTCTTCTCATTTGAAAAATGGTAAAAGAGCCTTGAGAAGAGTCAGGTTGCATTTGTAGCTAAAAAATCCAGTATTCCCAATATGCTGGATAAGTTCCTAAATGATGGGCAGGAGAAGGCTTTTCAAAATTGCAGAGGAGGTTCCAAATGAGGAAGGAGTGTTGATTGAAAGATTAGCCATACTAGTTTAGAGTTTGTCAATCTCCTAGATGATGTCTCTCCTGATATTATAAATATTTGAATTAAGATTGTTGAGGTCTTTATTAAACTGATCCTTTGTATTGTTGATAAGCATTTCGGTTCCGGAGAGATGACATTGAAAATCTTGGCTTACATCTTCCATATGTTTTCCTAGGAGCTTTGGGATGTCTTTATTAAGAAAGTGACAGAGCATTTCTTGGGCTGCCCGATGTTCTTCATTGAGCATTGTGAGTCCGGAAGTGACATCCTTAGAGGATTCTGCTATGGCTTTGGGGATGATTTTTTCTAAGTTTCCAGACTTATTGTCAATGTACTCCTTAAGCTCAGTTTTTAGGTCTGTGGAGGATGATGTGATCTGGCCCAGAATTATGGCGCAATTATTTTTGACTCTAGTGGAGGCTTGAGCTGCTGTTCTATTAGCCATTAAAATTACAGTGGAGAGTTGGTTTAAAATTGGATTGATCTGAGACAAGGAAGTTTATGCCACTTGGGCAGCAATGGGAAACTGATCAATTTTTCTTTCAATATGCCTCACCCGGGATTTTATCCCGCCCAGTTCTTGCTTAAGATCCAAAGTTATAGTTTGCTCTTTTATCAATGTCTCCACGGACTTTAGTTGATCATATATGACCGGAGCGTTCGCTTAATATCATCTTCTCTATGCCCTTTAACAGTAGCCTACTCCAATTAACTTAGGGCCATTCTTATTTTTTTTTAGCTCTAGAGGGCTTTGGATTGATGGTTGGATTTTTCAACAGTCTCTCCAGAGTGGATTCTTCTCCGGATCCAGAGCTACTTTCTGTTGCTTCTTCTGAACCGGAGGATTCTTCATCCTCATCACTTTCTTCAACCATATGCTTTTCTTTGTTCTCTTCCTCCAACCTTTCCTCCAGAGTAGCCTCGCCCGTTGAGTCCGCTTTAGAAGTGTGCTCAGCGGATCCCAGACTAACTCCCTACTCTAGAGCATTTTGCTTTGGGATAGACTCATCTAACTTAGATGCATTTAGGATGTCTGCACCTAAGTTGTCCTAAAATTCATTGGCATCACCAGCCATATCAGCAGTAATATTGGAGTTAGAGATTACCTCTATGTTTTATTGGTCAGTGTGCTCTACTTCAGTCTGCTCTTCCTCATCTTTCCCATTTTTAGCTTTTGGAGGATTAGAATTGTCCTCAGTCCTCCCTTCTAGTGCCTTTTTAGGACTTTCAATCCCAATAACTTTGACTGCTGGATTCAGTAGATTTCCAGGAAGGGGTTCATCACGTGCCTTAAACATATAAAGATCTTCCTATGGATATTCACTCTCCCTAAGATGGCCAAGATATTTGGAGGAAATGAGGATAGGTGGACTGATGTTAGTTATTCTTCCGAAAGAGCCTCTAGGTCCCTCCTTGGTAAGCAGATTGGCTTTAAGGTTATCTTTCACCGCATCCATCATCTTAGCGTACTGAGGGTCTTCTAGATGAAGATTATCTGGAATGACTGGCTTTGTAAAGACCACTATCTCCTTCCCTTTACTTATATCTTCTGAACTGGAAGTCCTTGGGAGTGGTTCTTAGATTTTGATTCTAGCAGCTGGCTTTTTACTGGCCAATTTAGCCCTTTTGGCCTAGAGAGCTTCATTGAATGTTGAACCTTCTGAATGAGAGATCATTTTAGAATGAGCTCTTCCTCTTCTATAGCGTTGCTGGGTTCACTTGCTGGTAGCATGGGCTTTTTGGTGTCTCGCAAAACGGTGATGACTTGTTGCTCTAACCTTTTTATGGGCCCATTGTCCTAATTTTCAGAGTCGAATCACGTTTGGCAAGTACTCTCTTGACGGTTTGGGACTTTAATTGCGTTGTTTTCTGTCACTGGTTAATGAATGGAAATTATTAAAAATATCTAAATCGCATTAAAAAATGAACCATAATCTTTCTCTCGCGTGCAATAATTTATTTCACGGTTTTCTCTTAAACCTGATCATTTTCAGCGAGTCTCATTAATTTTTAGACTCTGTGAGGTTTTCGGAATGTCAAGAATCGCTTAAATTGGATAACCATGGTGGAAGTTATGATTTTTTGAAGTTTCGTGTCTTCCCCGCTCCCACTAGTCGAGGTTCACCGGGCCCCCGGTGCGGTGACCGCACCTGTGGCAGCAGTCAAAATTTGACCGCTGCACGGGTCTCTGGGTTCGTCACCACAGTGCAATTTTCTCCCTCTAAAGTGGATAATCTCGATTTTTTCCATAAATTTTAACATTTCTAAGGACTAATTAGATTATTTGGAGTGAGGAGGTTCTATATAAGCTCACTAAATCACCTGATTCAAGACGTTTTTCCAATTTAGAGATTGAAATTCACATTTTAGGATTCTTAGCATTTTAGAGAGAGAAAGCTTAATAAAGCCGAGGAAATCTGATTAATTTGGACTCCTAAGCATTATTAGGCTTGCTATTTTAGTCTAAACGCTAAAATCAAGTAAAAATTATAGATTAACACGGACTTAAATAGGATTTAGGGACTTCTTATAAATCACTAAAATCCGTATCTGAGTTCGTCGCTAATTCTGTCACCGTTTTGTCGAATATTCATCACAAATTCATCACAAAGCTTGCCAAACATTCGTCGAGTCTCAAAATGTGGATTCACGGCTTGGAGGTAACAAAACTGAGTTCCAATCTCTTTTACTTAATTTATTTAATTGTTTTGCTGCTATCTTGGTTATTTTTTTGGGGTGGTTATCCCCTTTTCTTTCGGTATTTTTGCGATCATCTTTTTTAGTGTTTTTGGATCCCTTTTTGTCCCAAAGTCGAAAAATGAAAGTTATTTCGTTATTTTAAGTCCAAATCTACTGCAATATCGTGGGAATCGGCTTAAAATTTCGGTAATCTTGAATTTTCGGATGTAAAATTACCAATTTTTATCCATTTGGCATTTTTCTGGCATGACCGCTCTGGTGGTCGTCTGACCGCTACCACGGCAGTGGTCAGATGGCCACTGTAGCGGTCAAACTGGAAAAATGCCAAAAGGTCCCTATTTAGTGTTTTTGGCCATGTTTTATCGATTCTTGTGTTTTGACCATGATTTTCACCCGAATAATTTCCAAAAATCATAAATAATCTGGAGTTAATTAAAATAATTTTTAACGTGCTAGTATTATTTTATTAATTATTTAATTGATTAAATGTTTATTTAATGGCTTAGAAGTGACTTTTTCACCAAATAAATTCTTAATAAATCTTTTTATCCTAAATAAAAATCTAAAAATATTTTATAATATCTTAATTAATTTTAGGGTTTTTAGTTTATTTAATTAATTATTAGGTTACTTAGATAATTATTAAATACCCAAAAGGATGCGTTTTTAGCCTCGAAAAATCCTAAAAGATGCCTTTCTCCCTTGTTTAAATTTAATTTTCTGCCTTAGATTATTTACGTGATATTTATGCATATTTGTGTGGTTTATTATTTTTGGAGCCGTTTCGGTGTTGGTAAATTCGGTTGAGGCCCGGTTTCGGCCTTTCGTTATTTATTCATTTTACTTTCCCGCATTAGAAAAATGTACAGAAATTTGTAAAGCCATGTAATAATTAATTTAATTACTTTATTTATTGCCTTACCGCATGATTCGTCGCATGATGTATGGATTTTTTAACCGAAAACTCTAATTAGGAGGATTTAAATCGCATAAGAACTAAAGTCACCATTATTAAAATGTGAATGGTTTTGATTTAATAAATGAAAAGTAAGCAAAATCATCCAAACTCGGAATCTCTGTTTTAAGGTAAGGTCTAACCACCCGGTGGGAATTATCTACCAAAATTCCTTGTAGAGCTAAGCCGGGTGGCAACTTTGTCTTAAAATACGGGATTTCAGGTCTCGTATCTTTTAACATTTAAATTGGACTAAAATTCAACTTTAACATTGCTTTTATTAGTCTAATTTTCATCACATCTATAAAAAGAGGAGCAATCGCTTTAGCATGCTTCATAGCGCTCATTATCCTGCATACCCGCTTCTCACGCGTGTCGCGTGAAAAAGGTCGTCTGCTTATAGTGGCGGCTCTGCTGGGGATCTCCTCTTAACTTAAACTCAAAAGTCATTCTCATTTTCAAATTTGGTTAAAAGATGTGATGATGTGCTGAAATCATTTTTAAATCAAAGCTTTATTTCTTAAGCCTTTTTTATCCATCACTTAGTTAGATACTAGGTTAGGGTGCCCATTATTCATCCCATGAAGCTCACTTGTATACCTCATGCCAGCTAGGAATAGGGGATATTTGTGGGTGGATCACTCGTTTCAACTAACATATAATTCCCACACTAGCACTCATTTGAGGAGTGGTTGAGTTAGGTGGAATCAAGGTAAACAAGACGCTTCTATAGTATTATGCTACAATATCAGCAGTTTGCAACCATATTCCGTGTTAGATAAAGCAATAGCAACTTCCCCTTTGGAAATCACCAAAACACGCATGTTTTAGAATTAGGTCACATACTCACTTGCCGTTCGTTGGTGTTTGAGTTTAGCACCAGATTTTTGAATGGCGTTGCTATTAGGAACTGACAGTCAGATTGAACATTCGTAACAGACATGTCAGAAATTCAAAATTTTATCCCTGTCCCCAGGAACTCCTATTACTTGCATATAAATTAAATAAAAGCCTTAACTAAATAATTCTCTACCTAGGTTTGCATGCAAAAGAGCCAGACATACCATAATTCTAAATTATATTCTAGCATAAATATTTTAGACTAAATATGTTATAACTCTAAGCTATAACCTAAGCATAAAATATACTAAGCATGCAAAATAACCTAAGCATAATTATTAAGTCTAAAACGCGTAAAGAAAATGACTTAATAATTAAATGAGAAAATAAGGACATACCAGTTGAAGCGTGCTTTAGCAGAACTTCATTAGACAAGCCTCAAAAGTAGGATAGCCTCAATGAGTATCCACACGAACCCCACCAACCAAAACCTCCCAATGAGGAAGAACTGAAGAACCTTGACTAGCTGCTAGGCCACTCCAAAATCCCACCCGAAAATATAAATGAAATTATTCAAGTTCCACTTGAATTGGAATAAATTGGAATTGGGAAAGGAGGCCCTATTTATAGGTGGAGAAAAGGCTCCACCTAATTAATGTGGGATGGGTAAATACCAATCCAGCCCCCTGAGAACTCGAGAATCCTAGTGGATCCGCTTGTTGCCCAAGGCAACCCGGCTTGCATAGCAAGCCAAGTTATCTTGCCACACAAGGCAGGCTTATATGAGCGTGCCTTGTCCAGCGAGCTAGGCCTCACGGGCTTTCCTGTGAGCCCAGCTCGCGGAGGCCCTTCTTGGGCTGGGCAAGCGCTACACATGCAGCGCTGCTCAGCCCAAGCCACGTGCCCATGCAAGTGGGGCTTGCGTGGCACGTAGCCCATGAGTGCACTATGCACTTGTGTGGCCTTTTTTCTTTATAGTCCCCATGAGTCCTTTCGGGCCTGTAGGGCCTATGTGTGCAGGGTCCAACTCTGGCCTTGGCAATCTGATTTTTTGGCTCCCTTTTATTTAAAGACCCTAATAAAATTAGTTACCAGTCAATAAATAAAAACTCTTTATTCCAATCAAACATTTATTTTATGACCCTAATAAATTAGTTGTTGGTCAAAATAAATTGCTTGATCTATCCAAAATTGATCCAATCAATTTTAACTAATTAAATAATAATCAAATTATTATTTATATCATATTTTTGTAATAGAATAAATCTATTAGTTCTTTACTTAGTCCGATGAAGATCCAATGTCTGTGACCTTTTAGGATCCCGAAGTATTGAGCTGTTAAGGCTTAACCAACCCTTGTTCTAAGAGAACAATTAACTTGGGGTTCTAGACCGTTAATAGAACATGATTACCTTAAACAACTGTTGTACGCCTCTAGAAAGGGTCTACCATCCCCCATTACTTGAAACGTCATTTATGCTTATGACTTAATCCCGGTTAACGCAATAGTTATCCAATGTGATGAACTCCTTCCATTCTTTAATATTAGTACCATCTGGTTTATAGGTTTTGGTTAAAGTGTTAACCCACTAATAGCAAGGTTGCTCCAAGCTATCCCAGTTATTTACTTATTACCGAAGTAAATTGCCTTTTACCATAGTGTGTTTGACTAGAAACCATTTCTATCAAACATGTACTCTGATCAGAGGTTCATAAAAATCATCACTTCAACAAGTGGCCAGGTATAACTCCTTAATATATTCAGAGCGATGGATTCTTTCTGACTACTCAACTTACCAATGTGCTGTCATCACTGTACCCCGTAATCACCCGTAACACCCTAAATTAATGAGTGTGTAGAAATGACCCAAAGTATAGCAATAGTACCATACAAGGTAACTAGCATCTCAAGTAAGACGATATTCACAAAGCTTATTGCATAAAGATAAACACTAACACATTGATATATATACACCAAGTGTTTATCTTACTGCGATCTCCAATATATCCCCCCAGATATATCCATGTGTCAAACTTAAGGCACCACATTCAGTCCTTAGGAGATTGACTGCTTGGACCCTTTCCAAGAAAGTTAACCATATGCTAGTCTTTTTGCTTCATCAATATCCTTTCTTAATGAAACTATGACTAGGGATATTTTAGACATAATCATAATTACACATGAAGCAAGTTCCACCAGATATAGTCCAACTAGAATTTCTCTGACTTCATGCTATGATATGTCAAGGACTTTTGTATACATACATCAATGAATATATTTAACCAACTATAATATATATACACAGAAACACATTGATATAAATAAAAGATTAAATGCCTTTATTGATTAAACAAATTATTCGTACTATTACATAATTAAGATATATCACCCTAATTGCCTTAAGGGTGTACATCATATCCAACAAACTCCCACTTGCACTAAGGCTAATTAGCCATATGTCTTAATCCATATGTTTTAATATACTGTTCATGCTTGACTTGATTCAATGGCTTTGTCAGACCATCCGTGAGGTTTTGATCAGTGGGTACATATTCTAATCTTATTATCTTAGCATCAATAATCTCCCTGATTATATGATACTTTCTGGATAGATGTCTATTTTTCTGATGAGACCGTGGTTCCTTTGCCTGAGCTATGGCACCATTGTTATCATAATACAAAGTAATTGGATCAATAGCCTTAGGCACCACATTGAGATCACCAATAAATCCCTTTAACCAGGTAGCTTCTTTTGCTGCTTTACATGCAGCAATGTATTCAGATTCCATGGTTGAATGAGTAGTAGTTTCTTGCTTGGAACTCTCCAGCATACCGCCCCTCTATTTAACACATACACAAAACCTGACTAAGACTTAAAGTCATCCTTATCAGATTGAAAACTCGCGTCAGTGTAACCTCTGATTTTGAGGTCACCTTCTTCATAAATCAAGAACTCATCCTTAGTCCTTCTCAAGTACTTAAGAATTGCCTTGACGGCCATCCAGTGCTTTTAACTTAGATCTGACTAATATCTGCTCGTAAAGCTCAAAGCTTAAGAGACATCTGGCCTAGTACATATCATAGCATACATGATGGACCTATTGCGGATGCATAGGGTATATCCTACATGTGCATTCTCTCCTGAGCTATCTTCGGACACTCAGCCTTAGACATGTTAATCCCCTTTTTCTTAGAATGCTCAAGGTTTAACCTATTCAATACCTTATCTATATATGTGCTTTGAGAAAGACCTAACAGCCTCTTGGATCTATCTCTATAGATCTTTATACCTAGTATAAATGCTATTTCACCAAGTTCTTTCATGGAGAACTTTCTTAACAACCATACTTTAACATTTTGAAGAAGAGAAATGTCGTTTCCTATTAGCAGAATGTCATCAACATACAATACTAGAAAAACAACTACACTCCAACTAACCATCTTGTAAACACAAGGCTCATTAGCATTTGGGCAGAAATCCAATTCCCAGATTGTCTGATCAAACCTTATATTCCAACTCCTGGATGCCTGCTTAAGTCAATAAATGGATCTTTGTAGCTTGCATACCTTCGAGCCATCCTGATATGTGAAACCCGTAGGTTGTATCCTATACATATCCCAGTCTAAATCCCCATTCAGGAATACTATTTTTACATCCATCTGCCAGATCTCATAATCGTAATGAACAGCAATGGCGAGGAGTATCCTGATGGACTTAAGCATGGCTACCGGTGAGAAAGTTTTATCATAGTGAACACCTTTCCGTTAACTATAACCTTTCGCAACCAACCTTGCTTTATAGGTAATTACATTACTGTCCATGTCTATCTTCTTCTAGAAGACTCACTTGCACCCAATTGGTCTAACCTCTTACGGTGCATCAACCAAATTCCAAACTTGGTTCTTGTACATGGAATCCATTTCTGATTTCATGGCTTTTAGCCATTTATCAGAATCTGAGCTTTTAATTGCCTCACCATATGTCCTTGGTTCATCATCCTCTATGAGATATAGTTCCTTATCGTTAGTGATGATAAACCCATATCTATCGGGACCCTTATGAATATGACCTAATCTTCGCAATGATTGTGTTTCGACAGTTTATTCTTGGATCACACTCTCTTGTGTATCTAGAACAAGGTCAATCAGTTGATTGCCTGTTTCTTCCTCTTGAACTTCCAGTTTAATATTTCTCCCACTGACTTTTGCAAGTAAGTGTTCTTTTTCAAAAAGAGAGCATTTCGAGACACAAATACCTTTTCTGCTTCAGGTTGATAAAATAGATATCCAATTGTTTCATTTGGATATCCAATGAACAGACATTTGTCAGCCTTGGCATTCAGCTTATCTGACGCTATCCTCTTTACCATAGCAGGACAGCCCATACTCTTAAGTGACTTAGAGATGGCTTCGTATTACACCATCTTTCATAAGGTGTAAAGTCAATTGATTTAGAGGGCACTCTATTTAAAACATAAACCGCGCTCTCTAGTGCATATCCCTAAAATGATTTATTAAGATCTGTATGGCTCATCATGGACCTGACCATATCTAATAAAGTTTGATTCCTCCTTTCTGACACTTCATTGTGTTGGGGTGTATAAGGAGGGGTCCATTGGGGAACTATCCTATTTTCCTTTAGATAATCCTGAAACTCCTAACTTTAGTATTCTCTACCTCTATCAGATCGAAGTGCTTTAATACTTTTCTCAAGCTATTTCTCTACTTTAGCTTTGAATAGTTTGAACTTTTCAAAACTTTCAGACTTGTGCTTCGTCAAGTACAAATAACCGTATTATGAGTAATCATCAATGAAGGTTATGAAGTAGGAGTGTCCTCCTAATGCCTAAACACTCATTGGACCACACACATCAGTATGTATAAGTTCTAATGTACTCGTGGCCCACTCACCCTTTCCTTGAAAGGGTAACTTTGTCATTTTTCCTTTTAAACAAGGTTCGTAATCACTAGAAGTCTCCAAGTCTATTGGGCCAAAGTCTCCATGCTTATGCAACTTGGTTAAGCAATCTTTGTTTATATGGCCTAAATGATAATGCCATAAGTAAAAGGAATTCTCATTATCTAATTTAACTTTCTTCGCATTGCTTATATTAAAAACTTTAGTTTTAGTATCAAGAATATAAATGCCACCTTTCAACATTCCATAACCATAAAGAATATTATTTAAACGAATTTGACAATTATTATTCAAAAATAAAATCTTAAATCCTTCTGCCGCTAAACACGCAATAGACATAATATCCTTAGTAACACTGGGAATGTAGTAACAATTATTCAAGACTAAAACAAGTCCACTTGGCAAAATAAGATTAAAGCTTCCTACGGCTAATGCAGTAACTTTGGCTCCATTCCCCACACGTAGGTCCATCTCCCCTTTTGCAAATCTTCTACTATTCTTAGTCCCTGCATGAAAGTACAGATATGAGATCCATAACTAGTATCTAATACCCAAGTGGATTCACGCAGAAAAGTAGCAAAGTTTTCAATTACAAACATACCTGAAGTAGATGCCTCTGCAGGCTTCTTCTTCAAATGCTCAAAAGTAGGAGCTTTACAATCCCTCTTCCAATGTCCTGGTTTCCCATATTGGAAGCAGACATACTTAGATGCCTTCTTTTCTTTCTTCTTCTTACTGATTTTTTTCTTAGCACCCAGTGCCTGCTTCTTCTTCTTAGAAGCCTTGCCTTTTTCAACCAACAGTAGAGGTTTCTGATCCTTCTTGATATGAGGTTCTACAGTTTTTAGCATATTGATTAATTCAAAGATAGTAGAATTAATCTTGTTCATGTAATAGTTAGTCACGAAGCCTGAGTAACTATCTGTCAAGGACATCAACACAAGGTCAATGCTCAAGTCATGATTCATCTCAAATCCCAATCGATTTAGCTTCTCAAGGTATCCCATGAGTTTTAGTACATACTGAGGGGCAGAGGTGCCAGCCTGCATCTTGGTCCCAAAAAGGAGATTGGAGGTCTCATACCTCTCTGTCCTTTCCCTGTCCGAAAAGAGTTCTTTAAGATGGAGAACCATATCCTCCAAGGGCATGTTCTCATATTGTTTCTGAAGCTCAAGATTTATGGACCCTAACAAGATAGACATGGCAGTCTCACGATCTTTCCTGTGCTTCAATCAGGCATCATGTTCCATATAATCCTCAACATCAGGTTTTACAGGAAAAATTTCACTTAGAATATAGGCAATTCCTTAGGATCTAAGAACTATTCTCATAGCTCGGAACCAATCAGAAAAGTTCGAGCCATTCAATTTGGTGTCAAGTAACATACAGAGATTAACATTGGAAGTCATTTTCAACCTAAGATATAAGAAACGAAAAAGTTCAGATATTAGTTTAAGTACATGCATTTAATAGAAGGTCTTTTAATTAAACACATTTGTCCTACTATTTTCTTTGATATTTACAATAGCCTATTCTATTGAATTCAGGAATTTTAGCCCAGCTAAATTTCCTAGTAGGTAGCATCTACAACTAGTCTATCATAACCCCTAATTTTATGAGTCAATTCATAATAGTAAGTTACAGTTGGAATCCCATTCCATTTGCATCGTATGCAATTGCTAATTCATTCAAGTTCCCTATTCCCAAGGGACGTGCGCTCTTATGTTAGCATCTCCTTGAATATATCTCAGATCTGGGCCTAGCTCCCAATTTTATGGTGGACTACCCCAGTTCTGTTAAGGCAGACCCTATCCCAAACTTTACAACCAATCAATGTGGACTAGAAGGAACGCTTTGCATAATACTTTGACAGCCTAAAGAGACAGTATTATAAATTTGAGTGAGGAAGACTACAACTTGCCTTAATATATTTACTTTGGGATTTTATTGGTGTTAAACGTCTCACCCAATCTAGGATTTTATCAGATGGACAAAACTATAATAACTTGTATTAATTCATGGAATTTTAGAATTAATTTATAAGGTCTAACCTTAGGTGGGTTCAGCTCTTTATTATAATTATTCCATCAACCTAAATTATATGCAAAATAATTAACACTTTTATTTGTTATATTTATATTGCATTTCCTTTAAGCTTTTATTTAATAAATTTAATTTTTTTTACTTTGTTATAGAAACATATATAAGCACCATCTTATATACTAGAAATAAATTAATTCATATTAATCCCCCAGTTGGTCAATTCAAATCTCACCGATATAGGTTCCCAGGTAGGAGAGATGCCCTATAAGGAGTAGACACCAAGTCCAATCCTTAGCTAGAACAAATATGGGCACAAACCTGAAGACCAATGGATTCTCTTGAATTAATAAATTTCGTTCTTCCAGTTCATGTAAATTGGAAGCATCTATAATCCATGTAATTTTAATAAATTATTGACACTTGTATAATTTGAGTAAGTTGAGCAGACTTATTCAAAATTATTCATAACCATTTTCTAACCTTGAAATAAAAGGCACAAGATTATATATATTGTTCCAAATAATTAAATAAATTATTTCATATAGAAAATAATATTTAATTCACTTATAACTTAATTATGCACTAAATAGGCAGGCTCTGATACCACTATTGGGAACTGACAGTTAGATTGAACATGCATAACATGCATGGTGGAAATTCAAAATTTTGTCCTTGTCCACAGGAACTCCTATTACTTGCATATAAATTAAATAAAAGCCTTAACTAAATAATTCTCTACCTAGGTTTGCATGCAAAAGAGCCAGACATACCATAATTCTAAATCATATTCTAGCATAAATATTTTATACTAAGTATGTTATAGCTCTAAGCTATAACCTAAGCATAAAATATACAAAGCATGTAAAACAACCTAAGCATAATTATTAAGTCTAAAAGGCTTAAAGAAAATGACTTAATAATTAAATGAGAAAATAAGGACACACCAGTTGAAGCGTGCTTTAACACAACTTTATTACACAAGCCTCCAAAGTAGGATAGCCTCTTTGAGTATCCACACGAACCCCACCAACCAAAACCTCCCAATGATTAAGAATTGAAGAACCTTGACTAGCTGCTAGGCAACTCCAAAATCCCACCCGAAAATATAAACAAAATTATTCAAGTTCCACTTGAATTAGTACGAATTGGAATGGGGAAAGGAGCCCCTATTTATAGGTGGAGCAAAGGCTCCATCTAATTAATGCGGGATGGGTACCCATACCGCCCCTTGGGAACACGCGGATCCTAGTGGATCTGCGTGTTGCCTAAGGCAGCTCGGCTGGCTACACAAGGTAGGATCATATGAGCCTGCCTTATCCCGCGAGTTGGGCCTCGGGGGGCTTTCCTATAAGCCCAGCTCGTGGAGGCCCTTCTTGGGCTGGGTAAGCGCTGCACATACAGCACCTGCTCAGCCCAAGCTGCGTGCCCACACAAGCGGGGCTTGCATGGCATGCGGCCCACGACTACACTATACACTTGTATGGCCTTTTTTTTCTTTATAGTCCCCATGAGTCCTTTCAGGGTCATGGGGCCTATGTGTGCAGGGTTCAACCCTCGCCTTGGCAATTCAATTTTTTGGCAACCTTTTATTTAATGACCCTAATAAAATTAGTTACCGGTCAATAAATAAAAACTCTTTATTCCAATCAAATATTTATTTTAAGACCCTAATAAATTAGTCGCCGGTCAAAATAAATTACTTGGTCTATCCATAATTGATCTAATCAATTTTAAGTAATTAAATAATAATCCAATTATTATTTATATCATATTTTTGTAATAGAATAAATCTATTAGTTCCTTACTTAGTCCGATGAAGATCCAATGTGTGAGACCTTATAGGATCGCAAAGTATTGAGATGTTAAGGCTTAACCAACCCTTGTTCTAATAAAACCATTGGCTCGGGGTTCTAGACAGTTAATAGAACTCAATTACCTTAAACGATTGTAGTACGCCTCTAGCAAGGGTCTACCATCCCCCCATTACTCGGAACGTCATTTATGCTTATGACTTAATCCCGGTTAATGCAATAGTTATCCATTGTAACGAACTCCTTCCATTTTTTAATATTAGTACCATCTGGTTTATAGGGTTTGGTTAAAATGTTAACCCACTAATAGAAAAGTTGCTCCAAGCTATCCCAGTTATTTACTTACTATCAAAGTATATTGCCTTTTACCATAGTGTGTTTGACTAGAAATCATTTCTATCAAACACATACTCTGATCAGAGGTTTATGACAATCATCACTTCAACAAGTGGCTAGGTATAACTCCTTAATATAGTCAGAGTGATAGATTCTTTCCATTACTCAGCTTATCAACGTACGGTCATCACTGTACCCATAATCACCTGTAACACCCTAAATTAATGAGTGTGTGGAAATGACTCAAAGTATAGCAATAGTACCATACAAGGTAACTAGCATCTCAAGTATGAGGATATTCGTAAAGCTTATTGCATGAAGATAAACACTAACACATTGATATATATATATATATATATATATATATATATATACACACACCAAGTGTTTATCTTACTGTGGTCTCCAATATATCTTCCAGATATATCCATATGTCAAACTTAAGGCACCACCTTCAGTCCTTAGGAGATTGACTTCTTGGACCCTTTCCAAAAAAGTTGACCACATGCTAGTCTTTTCGCTTCATCAATATCCTTTCTTGATAAAACTATGGCTAGGGATATTTTAGACATAATCATAATTGCACATGAAGCAGGTTCCACCAGATATAGTCCAACTATAATTTCTCTGACTTCATGCTATGATATGTCAAGGACTTTTATATGCATACATTAGTGAATATATTTAACGAGCTATAATATATATACACAGAAATGTATTGATATAAATAAAAGATTAAATGCCTTTATTGATTAAACAAATTATTCATCCTATTATATAATTAAGATATGTCGCCCTAATTGCCTTAAGGGCATACATCATATCCAATAGTTGCATGGGAGTCATAAGGTAGGTGTGGTTTTGCTTTTTGCATGCTACTTATATTGTGCTCATTCATACACACCTCATGCATAGGCCATCTGTGGTCGACTTTTCTTTTATTCTTTCGCTTACCTCTACTCTCCCCTTGCTTGAAGGGGGAATTTAACAAAATGTCTGAGATCGTTTGGGTCCCGAGGAACCTTATTTAGTTCGCTAGGCATAGCAAGGGATTCATACGTCCCATGTATTTTGGGGTTGAGCTTCGCATCATAAGCCCTTCAACTCTCTACCGTTCTAAACCACCTGTGTATATAACATTCATCACTAGAATAATTGTGTAACCATTCATTTCATTCATGGTTTGATTCAGGCTGATCATCTTTAGATTTTAGAGAAAAAGGTAGAGATGTCCTTACCGCCGTAGTCCAGTTTGGTCCAGGTTAGATCATCATTTTATCCGTTGTCCCATTGGTTTAAGTTTAGTGGCTCCAGAATTTAATTTTTTCAGTCATATTTGATATCCTGCCATTTGGTAGGGTTCCATCTGAAGGTATTCTGCCTCCTCTCCCTCTGCCTAATCACAGTCAGTCTTAGTTAGGCAATAACATCACCAGTGCTATGGCTATATTTCTTCAGTTTGACTTATTTTGAGCTTCTATCCAAGAGCAAGTCCGTTCGGTGTTAAGAGAAGAGAGGAATGATCAGAAGCCATCAGGGTTGGCGGTTCAAGCTTAGGGACAGACAAAGGTTATTCAGAATGGGTTAGGTCATGTTCAACCGATTTTAACTCAAGCTTTAGCTCTGGTGACTCTGCCTTTGCCACCTATTCAGCCAAGTCAATTTCAGTTCGGGTAGACTTTAGTTCCACCGCTTCTATCCTTTACTCCCTCGACCTTTGGTTTTCCTCCTCCAAGCCCAAGGCTCATAGTCCAAGCTTCTATTTTCCCCGCTTTCTCAAGGGGATTTACTCCTCAAATGGTTGCACCCTGTAGTGGTTTTGTCATTCCCTCGACACCACCAGAATCCTTTGTATCATCTCCTCCTAATTTTATGGTCACTCCGAAGGGGACCACCTATCCTCAGAATCCATTTGCTCAGAATTTGAGAACACGTCCTCGTGTTTAAACTCCATTGCCGCCGCCATTCTAGTTTGGTGCCACTTCTGCTTCCAATGACCAAGTCATACATTCTCTAGGTGTGACGCCAATCAACCATGTCATGTAATCTCTGGGCATGACACCCAAAGTAGAGGCACTCTTAAGGCAACTGTTGACCATTAATGAAAAGAAGGAAGAAGAGAAGGATGAGGATTGGGTTCCAAAGAACTTCTCTATGCCGAGAATGGAACCTTACACTAGTGAAGGTCCCCCTAAGTCTCATATTGTCATGTACGACCGAATCATGTGAGTTTAAAAGATAGGTGATAAAGTCCTCCTAAAGTTATTTCCATGTACTTTGGCTGGGTCAACGCTTGAATGGTATAATACTCTTCATGAGTCAATGATTCTCGATTGGAAACTCCTATCTGAGCCTCTAATTGGTCACTATAGTTTTAACTCAATAATGGAAACCATTTTTAGCATCTTGAGGCAGTTTAGCGAAAGTAAGGTAATACATTCAAGTCCTACTTCAATCGATTGATAGCCACCCAAGTTCTGTTAAAATAAAAGCATAGCTTGAAGGAGATGATCCCGAAGCTCCTTGATGGATCTCTCCTAATCTTTCAAAAAAAGATGGAAAAAGATTCTTATGACTCGTATATGAAGGTTTTTCAAAAGATCGAAAAGATCGAGAAGATCGAACGCCGAGAAGAGAAAGAGAAAGCTAGCAAGCCAAGAGGCGACAAACCCTGGTTTAATAAGAAAAACAATTCTGGATCTTTGGAAGTTGTTCCCATCCCAGCCCAGGAGAAGACTCCCACAGTTTAAGCCATCGCTTGAGAGAATATCTCTGTAGTTCAAGTTACACCAGTTCGGACACCTACTTAGAAAGCGTTCATCTCTCCGTGGAAGCTCCCTCTTAGTGTCATATTTTCTAGGTTACAAGAGAAAGGCATGCTTAGTTCTCTTTGTGAGTATCATTCCCCTATGCATGAGGAAAAAGGGAATTTTTATCGTTATCATGTTTAAGTAGGGCACAAAACAAATCAATGCAAACCTCTAGGCGGGGCCATTTGGAGCTTAGTGAGAGAGGGAAAAATGGAACAACCGACTAGGAAGACCAGTACTGAGGAGAAGCCATCATTGGGCTTGGTTTTTTGAGGTTGGTGTGATCAATTCTGGTCTCCTTGAGGAAATTGTGTTGGCCATGGTCTCCTCTAGTCCAATCGACACAATTATGGAAGCCAATTCTATTGCCAAAGCTAACAATAATTTTGCGAGGTTTCTAGCAAAGGAAGGAGACAATTCATCAGCTGAACAAGGGAAAGTTCTGGGTCTCGTCTTGGATGCCAATGAAAGCTACCGAGGATGCCTAATAGCCCTACCAATCAACACCCTCCGCCTGTAGAGGACGACTATCTATGCTGTAATTTTCTTTTTTCTAGTGTTTAGATGTGAACAATTCTTTATTTAACGAATTTTTATTCAATGAAAGACTCCTGTTTTGCTTATTTTCTTGATATTTTGCCCAATGGGTCCATGCATTCATTTTATCATAAACATAATGTGTTCAGTATTCATGACATTTCTTTAATTGAAATAAATTTGAGTACAAAAGTTAACCCTAAAATGGTAACCATTTCTAATGACCTAACCTCTGAAAGAAAAAGAGAGATGATAAAAAGTGCTTAAAGATCATGATAACGCTTTTAAATGGTCATACCTAGACATGCCAAGGGTTCACCGCTAGACTATCGGACATCATGATCCAGTGTCCTAAATAGAAGCAAAAGAAGCCCACTTTTTCCTTGGATAGGTCCAATGTATTAATTAGTTCATTGTTGACTTTTTATCCCTATGCTTAGTTATTTAGGGTCAGAGGGGGGGGGTGAATGACCCTTTTCACAGAATTTTCAGACTTAAAAAGTCTTGTATAGTGTCTTCGATTTTTGATCTAGATATATATAGATTCCGGATAATGCAGATATAAAAATGAAATGCATAAAAGTAAAGATTGAGGTAGAGAAAATCAAGCACAAGAGATTTTATACTGGTTCAGCCCTGCCTACATCCAGTCTCCAGAGGTTCCTTCCTATAAGCTTTGTCCACTAGTGTAATTCCTTTCCAACTGGCAGAAATAAAGCCTTACAATTTATCTCCGGATGGTAACCCCTCTTCTGGAAGTAGGATATACCACTAGAAGCACCAACTTCTAGCTGAGTCCTTTTTCTTAGTAGGATGTACCACTTAGATTCTACCCAAACCTAAGTTGAGTGCTACAGGGAGATTCCACTTAAAGCATCAACTCTAAGCTAGTTCCCAATCTCAATACTTACCCATGTATGAGATCTTATAACTTGATTTTTCAAGGATTTGGTTTTTGAATTCTTCAAGTTTATAACGTACTTGAGAATTCTCATAAAAATAGATTTAAAATCTTTTTGGTTCTTGGAGGGATTTTTTGTTCACTAATTGAATTAGCTCAAATTCTCTTGTAATAGCTTCTTATAAATTCAACCAGCACCTTCTCAACTTGTAAAGCTTCCCTTTTATAGGCTTTAATCATTAATGAAGTCGTTGTGTACCTTTGAGGTTGAATTGAATCTTCACCGTTGATTAGGTATGATGTGGCACATCTAGAGCCATTGATTAATTCGTTAGGCATATATTTTCACCCTTTAGAATTCTTGGGATTGAGGCAAAAGGTTGTCAGTGATCGTTTTATTTGGATTTTAGTGATTCATCAACTTCTATGCCGTTTGCTTTCGTGTGAGCTCCACGCGCCATTCTTATTGGTCTATATGAAAAAGGCTGTTACCTTTTTCTCTTTTTGTGTCAGTCCTTTTATCCTTTTTCTGGGGTGCATGCTAGTTATCTTCTTCAAGGAAAAATGATCTTTGACTTTAGACCAAAAAAGAAGAGAGGGATACGGTAAATTTGAACTTTTCCCTTTGTCTTGATATTTGGGTCTTCTGGATGTCTTTAGACCAAATATATCTGAATGCTTTTTCAATCATTTCTTCTTTCGGATGCTGCTTTTGAGAGGTTTAAAGTTTGTTTCCTTTCCAAACTTTAACTGGATGCTTCCCTTGTGTGCTTGGGTATTTATAGTCTTCAATATTTATCCGGATGGCCTGTCTTGGACTTAGGAGACTATATGTTTTTATTTGTATGCTTTTGTTTTCTTCAAACCTGATCTGGATATGTTCTTGGATTTGTTCTTTCGGATCATTATTTCCCAATAATCTCCCCCATTTAATGGAAACAAAAACCTAAGCACATTTAAGCATAAGCATGGGGGGTTTTTATGAGCTAAGTATGATTCTCGATACTTAGTAATTTACAAATTTTACTCCCCCATAATTCTAGCATCCTAACACCCCCAATATTTTTGTGTTCTAGCTTCTAAGTTTTTGAAGTACAATTATGGATTATACTTAGAAGCAGTTTTGAGTAGAATATTTCACTATATATACTTTTATTTTTAACAATAGTTAACCTCATGAAGTTCTGGATTATAAGTACAGAAATACATTAGTGAAAAATTACAGAACTAGCTATTACAGGATTTTATAATGGAAAATAGCTATTCTATAAATGTACTACTTTACTCTTCCATAGCATCACCTTCACCTTCTTTGCTTGTGCTCTTCGCCCCTTATTGTTTGCATCAGATTGGGGGTCAATTACCATGTATGTTCTTTTGTCCTAATTCTTCTGCCAAGCCTTGGAATAGACTGAGTAATCAACATTTCCTTCTAGAAGCTTTTCAATGATGGTTACAATAGTAGTCGGAAGGAGATGGACTGGTTTGATTTGTTCCTAGAGGTGCTTGTAGGATTTAACCATATCTGGAATCATTTTGAGAGCATGTTTCCTGTCCTCTTCTTTAACGAATGGGAAGAGTGCCTTAAGAAGTATCAAGTTGCACTTGTATCCAAAGAATCTGGTATCCCCTATGTATTAAATGAGAGACTCTGGACAACCGGGAGGAGAAGGCTTTCCAAAATGGTTCCGAAGGTAGAGGGAGTATTGAGAGAAAGATTAGTCATACCTGACTTTAATAGATCAACTTCCTGAATAATGTCTCTCCGGATATTATGAACACTGGAGTTGAGTGTTGTGAGATCTTTGTAAAATGCCTCCTTTAGGTTATTAATTAGCCTTTCAGTTTTGGAGAGGGGAATCCCAAATTCAACACTAATGTCATTCATGTGCTTGGTCAGAAACTTGGGTAGTCCTGTTAGATATGATGTAAGCCCTTAAGGCAATTTGGGCGATATATCTTAATTATGCAATAGTACAAATATTTTGTTTAATCAATAAAAGCATTTAATCTTTTGTTTATATCAATGTGCTAGTAAATATATTATGGCTGGTTAAAATATATTCATTGATATATGTATACAAAAGTCCTTGACATATCATAGCATGAAGTCAGAGAAATTATAGTTGGACTATATTTAGTGAGAACGTCTTTATGTGCAACTATGATTATGTCTAAACTATCACTAGTCATAGTTTCATCAAGAAAGGATATTGATGAAGCGGATAGACTAGCATGTGGTCAACTTTCTTCGAAAAGGTCCAAGCAGTCAATTTCCTAAGGACTGAAGGTGGTGCCTTAAGTTTGATACATGGATATATCTGGGAGATATATTGGAGACCACAGTAAGGTAAACACTTGGTATATATATCAATGTGTTAGTATTTATCTTCATGCAATAAGCTTTGCGAATATCCTCATACTTGAGATGCTAGTTATCTTGTGTGGTACCATCACTATACTTTGGGCCATTACCATGCACTCGTTAATTTAGGGTGTCACTGGTGGTTACGGGTATAGTGATGACAACACGTTGGTAAGCTATGTAGTTGGAAAGAATCCATCACTCCGGATATACTAAGGAGTTGTACCTGGCCGCTTATTGAAGTGATGATTTCTATAAACCTCTGATCAGAGTATGTGTTTGATAGAAATAGTTTCTAGTCAAAAACACAATGGAAAAAGGCAATACACTTCGTTAACAAGTTAATAACTGGGATAGCTTGGAGCAACCTTGCTATTAGTGGGTCAACACTTTAACCAAACCCTATAAACCAGATGGTACTAATATTAAAGAATGGAAGGAGTGCATTGCATTGGATAACTATTGCATTAACGAGGATTAAGTCATAAGCACAAATGACGTTCCGAGTAATGGGGGATGGTAGACCCTTGCTAGAGGTGCACTACAGTCGTTTAAGGTAATCAAGTTCTATTCAAGGTCTAGAACCTCGAGCCAATGGTTCTAAAATAACAAGGGTTGGTTAAGCATTAACAGCTCAATACTTCGGGATCCTATAAGGTCATACACATTGAACCTTCATCGGACGAAGTAAAGAATTAATAGATTTATTCTATTATAAAAATATAATACTATAATAATTGGATTATTATTTAATTGGTTAAAAATGATTAGATCATTTTAGATAAGCCAAGATATTTATTTTGACTGGTAACTAATTCATTAGGCTCGTAAAATAAATATTTATTTGAAAGAGAATTTTTTCAAATGGGTAAGACCCAGTGAAAAAAATTTTAGACAATTTTTGAACTGTAAGATGGACTGCGGGATTCGCGTCACATTCGGTGCATGAAATCCTGCACCGTGGGCTTTCAAGTGCTGCAGTGCGGCACTTGCGAAGGCCCACGAGGCTAGGCTTGTCGGCGCTGCCTTTGGAAGTGCTGGGCTAAGCCCAGAACGAGAAATCTCGCAAGCCTGGCTTGCGAGAAGGACAACTTACAAAGCATTTTGTGCACGCGGGTAAACCTGCGAGGCTCCAAGCCCCACGGATCAAACCCGTGAGTGGGATGTGCAACATCAAAAAAAGGGGGAGCAAATAAATAGGCTTTGCTTTCACCTTTTGAAATGGCACCAAGTTGAAGAGTAATTCCTACGATAAAGGTTAACTTGAATAAGTTATTTTGAGGAGCTTGATTTTATTCGAGCACCTCTAGTTTATATTTTCGGGTGGGGCTTTTAGAGTGGTCTAGCAGCCACTCAAGGCTCCTTAGTTCTTCCTCTCGAGGAGGTTTTGGTTGTTGGGGTTTGTGTGGATACTCATAGAGGCTATAATACGTTGGAGGCTTGTGCAAGGCGGTTCTGCTAAAGCACGCTTCAACTGATAAGTTTTCTTTCTTTCTCTTTTAATTATTAAGTCCTTTTCTTTAAGCGTTTTTAGACTTAATAATTATGCTTAGGTTATTTTGCATGCTTAGTTTATTTTATGCTTAGGTTATAGCTTAGAGTTATAACATGCTTAGGTTATAGCTTAGAGTTATAACATACTTAGTATAAAATATTTATTCTAGGATATAATTTAAAATTATGGTATGCCTAGCCTGTGCATGCTAACCTAGTAGAGAATTATTTAGTTAAAACTTTATTTAATTCTTATGCAATTAATAGGAGTTCCTGGGAACATGGAAAAAATTTTAAATTTCCGCCATGCCTGTTATTCATGTTCAATGTGACTGTCAATTCCTAATAGTGGTATCAGAGCCTGCCTATTTAGTGCATAATTAAGTTAGAAGCGAACTAAATTTTATTTGCTATATGAAATGATTTGTTGTTTATTTAATTGTTTGGAACAATATATATGAACTTGGGTTTTCATTTCAAGGTTAGAAAATGGTTATGAATAATTTTGAATAAGCCTGCTCAACTTACTCAAATTATATAAGACTCAATAAATTATATAAGTTACATGAGTTTTAGAAGCTTCCAATTTGCATGAATTGAAAGAACGAAATTTATTAGTTCAAGAGGATTCATTGGTCTTCAAGTTTGTGCCCGTATTTGTTCTGGCTAAGGATTGAACTTGGTGTCTACTCACTTGAAGGGCATCTCTCCTACCTGAGAACCTATATCGGTGCAGCTAGAATTGACCAACGAGGGGATTAAATACGGACTAATTTATTTTTAGTATATAAGATGGTTCTTATATATGTTCTTATAACAAAGTAAAAATTAAATTTATTGAATAAAAGCTTACAGGAAATGCAATATAAATATAACAAATAAAAGTGTTAATTTTTTTACATATAATCTAGGTTGATAAAATAATTATAATAAAGAGCTTGGACCCACTTAAGGTTGGACCTTATAAATTAATTCTAAAATTCCATAATTAATATAATTCATTATAAATATGTCCATATGATAAAATCCTAGATTGGGTGAGACGTTTAACACCAATAAAATTCCAAAGCAAATATATTAAGGCAAGTTATAGTCTTCCTTACTCAAATTTGTAATACAGTCTCTTTGGGCTATCAAAGTGCTGCGCAAAGCATTCCTTTCAGTCCACATTGATCGGTTATAAAAATTGAGATAAGGTCTGCCTTAATTGGACTGGATAGTCCACCATAAAATTAGGGGCTAGCCGCAGGACTGAGACATATTCAAGGAGATGCTAAACTAAGAGCACGCGTCTCTTGGGATAAGGTAACTTGAATGTATTAGCAATTGCATTCGATGCAAATGGAATGGGATTCCAACTATAACTTACAAGTATGGCTTGACTCATAAAATTAGGAGTTATATAGACTAGTTATAGATGCTACCTACTAGTAAGTTTAGCTGGGCTAAAATTCCCGAATTCAATAGAATGGGCTATTGTAAATTTCGAAAAAAATAGTAGGACAAATGTATTTAATTTAAAGACCTTTTATTAAATGCATGTACTAAAACTAATATCGAACAATTTTCTTTTCTTATATCTTAGGTTGAAAATGACTTCCAACGTTAATATTCGTCTGTTACTTGACACAAAATTGAATGGCTCAAACTTTTCTAATTGGTTCCGAGCTGTGAAAATAATTCTCAGATCAGAGGGAATCTCCTATGTTTTGGATGAAATTTTCCCTATCGAACCTGATGTTGAGGATCATGTGGAACATGATGCCTGGTTAAAGCACAGGAAAGATCGTGAGACTGTAATATGCATAATGTTGGGGTCCATGAATCTGGAGCTTCAGAAACAACACAAGAACATGACCTTAGAGGACATGGTTCTCCATCTTGAGGAGTACTTTGCTGAGCAGGAAATGACAGATAGGTATGAGATCTCCAAACTCCTTTTTTGAAACCAGGATGCAGGCTGGCACCTCTACCTCTCAGCATGTACTGAAACTCTTGGGATACCTTAAGAAGCTGAATCGATTGGGATTTGAGATGAACCATGACTTAAGCATTGACCTTGTGTTGATGTCCTTAACAGATAGTTACTCATGCTTCTTGACTAACTATTACATGAACAAGATTAATTATACTATCCCAGAATTAATCAACATGATGAAGACAATAGAACCTCAAATCAAGAAAGATCAGAAACCACTACTATTGGTTAAGAAAGGCAAGGCTTTAAAGAAAAAGAAGCAGGCACTGGGTGCCAAGAAAAGAATCAATAAGACGAAAGAAGACATGTAAGTATGTCTGCTTCCAGTGTGGGAAACCGGGACATTATAAGAGGGATTTGTAAAGCTCCTGCTTCTGAACATTTGAAGAAGAATCTTGCAGAGGCATCTACTTTTGGTTTGTTTGTAAATGAAAACTATGCTACTTTTCTACATTAATCCACTTGGGTATTAGATAATGGTTATGGTTCTCATATCTGTACTTCTATGTAGGGGCTAAGGAATAGTAAAAGACTTGCAAAAGGGGAGATGGACCTGCGTGTAGGAAATGGAGCCCCGAGTAGCTGCATTAGTCGTAGGAAGCTTTAATCTTATATTGCCAAGTGGACTTGTTTAGTTTTGAATAATTGTTACTACATTTCGAGTGTTACTAAGAATATTGTATCTGTTGCATGTTTAGCAGTAGAAGGATTTGAAATTTTATTTTTAAAGAATAACTATCAGATTCGCTTGAATAATGTTCTTTATAGTTATAGGATGTCGAATGGTGGGATTTATATTCTTGATACTAAAATAAAAGTTTTTACTATAAACAATGTAAATAAAGTTAAATTAGATAATAGGAATTCCTTCTACTTATGGCATTATCGTTTAGGCCACATAAACAAAGATCGCTTAACCAAGCTGTATAAGCGAGGTAACTTGGACCCAATAGACTTAGAGTCTTATGGTGATTGCGAACCTTGTTTAAGCAGAAAAATGACAAAGTTACCCTTTAAAGGAAAGCGTGAACGAGCCACGAGTACATTGGAACTTATTCACACTAATATGTATGGTCTAATGAGTGTTCAGGCACTAGGAAGATACTCCTACTTCATAACCTTCATTGATGATTATTCACGATATGGTTACTTGTACTTAATGAAGCACAAGTCTAAAAGTTTTAAAAAGTTCAATATATTCATAAAGTAGAGAAATAGTTTGAGAAAGGTATCACAACACTTTGATCTGATCAAGGTGGAGAATACTTAAGTCAGGAGTTTCAGGATTATCTAAAGGAAAATGGGATAGTTCCCCAATGGACCCTTCCTTATACGCCCCAACACAATAGAGTGTCTGAAAGTAGGAATTGAACTTTATTAGATATGGTTCAGTCCATGATGAGCCAAGCAGATCTCAGTAAATCCGTTTAGGGATATGCACTAGAGAGCGCGGTTTATGTATTAAACAGAGTTCCCTCTAAATCAATTAATTTTACACCTTACAAAAGATGGTGTAGTAAAAGGCCATCTATAAGTCACCTTAGAGTATGAGGCTGTCCTGCCATGGTAAAGAGGAAAGCATCTGATAAGCTAAGCTCTAAATCTGACAACTGTCTGTTCATTAGATATCTAAAGGAAATTATTGGATATTTATTTTACCAATCCGAAGCACAAAAGATATTCGTGTCTCGGAGTGCTCACTTTTCGGAAAAGGAACACTTACTTACAAAAGATAGTGGAAGCAATATTGAACTAGAGGTTCAAGAGGAAGAAACAGATAATCAGCTGATTGACCTCATTCTAGATATACAAGAAAGTGTGATCCAAGAATAGCCTGTCGAAACACAAGCATTGCAAAGATCAGGTTGTGTTCATAAAGGTCATGATAGATATGGTTTTATCATCATAGATGATAAGGAACTATATCTCATGGAGGATGATGAACCAACAACCTATGATGAAGCAATGAAATAAATGGCTTAAAGCCATGAAATCAGAAATGGATTCCATGTATAAGAATCAAGTTTGGAATTTGGTTGATGCACCAGAAGAGGTTAGACCAATCGGGTGCCAGTGGGTCTTCAAGAAGCAGACTGGCATGGATGGTAATATGATTACCTATAAGGCAAGGTTAGTTGCGTAAGGTTATAGTAAATGTGAAGGTATTGACTATGATGAAACTTTCTCACTGGTGGCGATGCTTAAATCCATAAGGATACTCCTCACCATTGTTGCTCATTACGATTATGAGATCTGGCAGATGGATGTTAAAATAGCATTCCTGAATGGGGCATAGACTGGGATATATATATGATACAGCCTGAGGGTTTTACATCTTAGAACGGCTCAAAGGTATACAAACTAGGAGTTGGAATATAGAATTGGATTTCTGTCCAAATATTAATGAGCCTTGTGTTTACAAGAAGGTTAGTGGGAGTGCAGTCGTTTTCTTAGTATTATATGTCAATGACATGCTACTAATAGAAAATGATATTTCTCTTCTTCAAAATGTTAAAGTGTGGTTGTCAAGAAAATTCTCCATGAAAGACCTTAGTTAAGTAGCATTTATACTAGGTATAAAGATCTATAGGGATAGATTTAAGAGGCTGTTAGTTCTTTCTCAAAGTACATATATAGACAAGGTACTAAATAGGTTCAACCTTGAGCATTCGAAGAAAGGTTATCTCTCGATGACAAAGAGGATTAACTTATCTAAAGTTGAGCGTCCAAAGATAGCTCAAGAAAGAATACACATGAAGGATATTCCCTATACATCCGCGATAGGATCCATCATGTATGCTATGGTATCTACTAGGCCAGATGTCTCTCAGGCTTTGAGATTTACGGCCAGATATCAGTCGGATCCAGGTGAAAAGTGCTGGATGGTCATCACGATAATTCTTAAGTACTTGAGAAGGACTAAAGACGAGTTCTTGATATATGGAGATGGTGACCTCACAATTAGAGGTTACACTGATGCGCGAGTTTTCAATCTGATAAGAATGACTTTAAGTCTCAGTCAGGTTTTGTATATGTGTTAAATGAAGGGTTGGTATGCTAGAAGAGTTCCAAGAAAGAAACTACTGCTGATTCAACCATGGAATCTAAATACATTACTGCATGCGAAACAGCAAAAGAAGCTGTCTGGTTAAAGGGATTTATTGGTGATCTCGGTGTGGTGCCTGAGACTATTGATCCAATTACTTTGTATTGTGATAACAATGGTGCCATAGCTCAAGCAAAGGAACCACAGTCTTACTAGAAAAATAGACATGTATCTAGAAAGTATCATATAATCACGGAGACTTTTGATGCTAAGATAATAAGACTAGAATATGAACCCACCGATCAGAACCTCGCGGATGGTCTGACGAAGCCATCGACTCAAGTCAAATAGGATCAGCATGTTAAAGCATATGAATTAAGACATATGGCTAATTGGCCTTAGTACAAGTGGGAGTTTGTTAGATATGATGTATACCCTTAAGGTAATTAGGGCGATATATCTTAATTATGTAATAGTACGATTTGTTTAATTAATAAAGACATTTAATCTTTTATTTATATTGATGTGCTTGTAAATATATTATGGCTAGTTAAAATATATTTATTGATGTATGTATACAAAAGTCCTTGACATATCATAGCATGAAGTCAGAGAAATTATAGTTGGACTATATTTACTGAGACCTACTTCATGTGCAATTATGATTATGTCTAAACCATCCATAGTCATAGTTTCATCAAGAAAGGATATTGACGAAGCGGATAGACTAGCATGAGGTCAACTTTCTTAGAAAGGGTCCAAGCAGTCAATCTTCTTAGGACAGAAGGTGGTGCCTTAAGTTTCACATATGGATATATCTGATACATATATTGGAGACTGCAGTAAGGTAAACATTTGGAGTATATATCAATGTGTTAGTGTTTATCTTCATACAATAAGCTTTGTGAATATCCTTATACTTGAGATGCTAGCTATCTTGTATGGTACCATCACTATACTTTGGGCCATTCCCATACACTCATTAATTTAGTGTGTCATGGGTGGTTACAAGTATAGTGATGATAACACGTTGGTAAGTTATGTAGTCAGAAAGAATCCATTGCTCCGAATATATTAAGGAGTTGTACCTAGCCGCTTGTTGAAGTGATGATTGCCATAAACCTCTGATTAGAGTATGTGTTTGATAGAAATAGTTTCTATTCAAACACACTATGGTAAAAGGCTATATACTTCGGTAACAAGTTAATAACTGCGATAGGTTGGAGCAACCTTGCTATTAGTGGGTTAACACTTTAACCAAACCCTATAAACCAGATGGTACTAATATTAAAGATTGGAAGGAGTTCATCGCATTGGATAACTATTGCATTAACCGAGATTAAGTCATAAGCACAAATGATGTTCCAAGTAATGGGGGATGATAGACCCTTCCTAAAGGCATACTATATTCGTTTAAGGTAATCAAGTTCTATTCATGGTCTAGAACCTCAAGCCAATGGTTCCAATAGAACAAGGGTTGGTTAAGCGTTAATAGCTCAATACTTTGGGATCCTATAAGGTCACACACATTGAACCTTAATTGGACTAAGTAAAGAATTAATAGATTTATTCTATTACAAAAATATAACACAATAATAATTGGGTTATTATTTAATTGGTTAAAAATGATCAGATCGTTTTAGATAAGCCAAGATATTTATTTTGACCATTAACTAATTCATTAGGTTCATAAAATAAATATTTATTTGAAAAGGTTTAAAAGAGAATTTTTTTGAATGGGTAGGACCCGGTGAAAAAATTGTTAGACAATTTTTAAATTGCAAGATGGGCTGCAGGATTCGCATTATGTTTGGTGCGCAAAATCCCGCACCGTGGGCTTGCAAGTGTCGCAATGCGGTACTTGCGAAAGCCCATGAGGCTAGGCTCCTTGGCGCTACCTTTGGATGCGTTGGGCAAGAAATCTCGCAAGCTGGGCTTGCGAGAAGCACAGCTTGCGGAGCACGCTGTGCACAACTCGCGAGGCTCTAAGCCCCACGGGTCAAACCCGCGAGTGAGATGTGCAATATGGACATCCAACATCGGAAAAAGGGGGAGCAATTTTGCTCCCCCAAGCCTATAAATAGGCTTTGCCATCACCTTTTCAAATGGCACCAAGTTCAAGAGTAATTCCTACGATAAAGGTAAACTTGAACAAGTTATTTTGAGGACTTTGATTTTATTCGATCACCTCTAGTTTATATTTTCGGGTGGGACTTTTGGAGTGGTCTAGTAGCTACTCAAGGCTCCTTAGTTCTTCTTCTCAGGGAGGTTTTGGTTGGTGGGGTTCGTGTGGATACTCATAGAGTCTATCCTACGCTTGGAGGCTTGTGCAAGGATGTTCTGCTAAAGCACGCTTTGACTGGTAAGTTTTCTTTCTTTCTCTTTTAATTATTAGGTCTTTTTCTTTAAGCGTTTTTAGACTTAATAATTATGCTTAGGTTGTTTTGCATGCTTAGTTTATTGTATATTTAGGTTATAGCTTAGAGTTATAACATGCTTAGGTTATAGCTTAGGGTTATAACATGCTTAGTATAAAATATTTATACTAGGATATAATTTAGAATTATGGTATGCCTAGTCTATGCATGCTAACCTAGGTAGAGAATTATTTATTTAAGGCTTTATTTAATTCATATGCAACTAATAGGAGTTCCTGGGGATAGGGACAAAATTTAAAATTTCCGCCATGCCTGTTATGCATGTTCAATGTGACTGTCAGTTCCCAACAAGTCCTTCATCTAGGAAATTGCATCATTTCTTGGAAAGCTTTTTGTTCTTCATTTAGATATATAAGCCTGGAGGTGATGCCCTTTCCAGATTCAATAATGGCTCCGCGGATAAATGTTTCCAAGCTTGCAAACTTGCTATCAATATGTTCCTTGAGTTCCATCTTAAGATCAGTCGATGAGGAAGTGATCTAACGCATCTACTTTTGTAGCTAAATTCTAGAGGGAGCCCTTGATTTCCCCTAATTATTCCTTGATATCCGGAGTTAAGGAGTTGTCTTTTATCAGATTCTCCATAGACTTTAACTGATTACATATGTTTTGGAGACTCTGTTAGATATCCCCTTCTCTATACCCTTCAACCGTAGCTTCCTCAATCATTAATTTCTACTCTCAATTTTTCAGCTCTAATGGGTTTAGGATTAATAGTTGGCCTTTTTAAGACACTGTCTGAGGAGCAGGTTTCTTCAGACCCAGAGCTGCTTTCGAATTCCTCTGATCCGGAAGAATCTTCCTCACTTGTCTCAACTTTCCTCTCTTCTGCACTCTTTTCTTCCACCCTTACCTTCGGAGTGGCCTCGCTCTTAAAGTCCACTTTAGAAGCATTCCCATTGAGTCCCAGACTAGCTCCCTCCTCTAGAGTATTAAGCTCTGGGATAGACTGAATTTCCTTAAAGATAGTTTGGATGTCTGCAAATAAGTTATCTTAAGTTTCAGCAGCGGTAGGAGAGATAAGGTCAGGAATTACCTCAGTGTTATGTTGTGGCGTAGAATGTTATGATTTAGTCTACTCTTCAACTATCCCAGTATTTGGAAGACTAGTATTGTCCTCAGTCTCCCCTTATTTACCTTTACAGGACTTTCAGCTCTTACTTCTTCTTCTTAACTCGGAATGGTGGTACTGTCCTCACCAATCCCTCCAGTTGCCTTATCAGGACTTTCCCTTCGATTACCGCAACCACTGGATTTAACAAGTTCTCCGGAAGAGGTTCAGTTCTAGCCTTAAACACAAATAGGTCTTCATCCAGATATTCACTTTCTTTTAGGAGTGCAAGGTCTGTTGAATCGATAAGGATGAGTGTTGGTCTAGATTAAGGTTTTAGCAATTAAAACAGGTGCAGCGGAAGTTTAAAAATTTAATCTAGTTCCCTGGATCTCCTAAGCATAGCATGATTGATAATAGTGCTAGTCTTAAATTATTCTAGGTCATAAACACTTATTAAAATGACCTAATAATAATTTACCACTTACCAGTTGAAGCGTGAATCCCAATGTCGGTAGAATGACCCCTTAGCTACGTGCACAGGCACCAAAGTAGAAGCCCTCTATGAATGGTCCATACGAGCACCACTGAACAAAAGCTTCTAGAAAGGAAGAATCGATAAAAGAGTGGATAATGGATAGCTTCACCCTACTAATTTATTCCAGAAGAAATTCCCTTAGTTTTCCATTCTAAGTAAATACGTCTTTCGATGGATTACTTTTAGGAATCAAAACAACTAAGAGAATAAGAATGCAAGAGAGGGATTATAAAATTCAAGATAAAAAATAATGAAGGAGGAGGCTTCTATTTATAGTGGTTAGGAATTATTCAAAGGACAATAAAGTCCCTAACCTCAACCAGCCAGAAATAAAATAAAAAGGGAAAACTTGTATTTTTTAAAACCTTAGAAGAGTTAGAAATCGACTCAAATACTAGGAGCTTGCTTAGGGAGCAAGCTCCCAGTCTGACTGTGAGACTGCTAGCCATTTGGCTAGCAGTCCCTTATGGGCTTGCACAGGAGCGCAAGCCCATAAGGCTGCGCTCATGCACAGCTTTGCGTATGGGCGAGCGCATGGTGCGAAGCTGCGCTCCATGCTGTGCAAGCCCACATGGGCTACTTGCCTGCGCAGCCCATTTGGGCTTGCGCATGCACCATGCAGGCTGCACTTTGTAGCCCGCTTGCGCGTGCCCTATGGGCTAGGTGCATCACCGTTCCAAATAGTGTTGCCTTGTGGCCCATACACATGTCTTTTAAATACTATCCCACAGTACATTTATAGACCCACTTGCGTAGATTTATCCAACATCCAATATTGATAAATCCTACTAAATTTAGTCCAGTCTTTCCTTTATTTACTTCATCCTCCTTATTATTTATCAGGCTCATGGGTCTAACCAATGAATATTAGTCTACCAATATGTTATGGTCTAACCATATTTTCTTGCTCTTCTAGATTAGACCTACTCTAACGATTCTTTACTTAGCTCGGTCGTAACTCAAAGTGTGTGACCTTATAGGATCCCGTAATATTGAGCCGCTAAAATTTCAACCTATCGCAATCCCTTTTTAGGAAATGATAGGCTTGGAGCTCCAGACTGTTATGGACTCCAATTACTTTAATCAGTCAAAGTAGCCTCTAGCAAAGGCATGTGACCCCTCAATATTCGGAACATCACATGCATGTAACTTGATCCTGGTTCTACAATAGTATCAATACAATTCACTCCTTCTATCAACTGTTAAGTACCATCTAGTTTCTAGGACTTGGTTTAAGTGTTAGTCCACTAGTAGCTTTAATAGCTACCCCGGTAGTTTAGTCTTGCTGCCAAAGTACACTACTCAACCATTTAATGTGTTGATCAGAATCCTATCCTGTTAACTCATACTCTGATCAGAGGTTTATGAGTGTGTCACTACTAACAAGTGGCTAAGGTATATCTCCCTTATATTACTATGATGGAGTGATAGATTCCATCTTGACTACTCAGCTTACCAACGGACATACATCAACTATACCCATAATTATCCATGACATCCAATCTCATAGAATGTATAGGTATAATTCAAAGTATAGCAACATCTAAATAAGGTAACTGGTATCTCAAGTCTAAGGATATTTGTATTGCTATTGGAATGAGACGATTAAAACACCAACACATAATATAGATTATCGAGTGTTGTCTCATAGCGGTCTCCAATGTATTTCCCTAAACACATTCATGTATTAACCTAGGGTACCACCCTCTAGCACTAGAGATATGCTACTCTGAATCATATTCAAGAGGTATGACAACATATGCTAGTCTATCTGTATTCATTAATGTTGAGTCTTGATGATAGTACAACTAGGGATATTTAGACAAATCATAATTACACAAGAACCAGTTCTCACCAACATAGTCTCATTATGCCCTTGCAATACGTGCTATGATTATGTCATGGACTTTTGCAAACACATCAATAAATATATTCTAAACCAGTCATAATATATTTTCATAGTCATTGATATAACAAAAGAATGCCTTTATTAATATAACTTTGTTCGTACAAATAAAAATAACTAAGATATATCGCCCTAATTGCCTCTAGGGCATACATCATGTCTAACAATCTCCCACTTGCACTAGAGCCAATTAGCTACATACCGTAAGCCATAACTATTAACATGCTGGTCATGCTTAATCTATGTCAAAGGCTTGGTCAGACCATCTGCCAGGTTCTGATTAGTGGTAAGTATTCCATCTGTATATCCTTGCCCCTTATCATTTCTTGAACTATATGCTATTTTTTGTGCACATGTCCATTTCTCTGATGAGACCGGAGTTCTTTTGCCTGAGCAATAGCCCCGGTGTTATCACAATATATTACTATTGGATCCTTACTGTTAGACACCACATCGAGATGACCAATAAATCTCTTTATCTAGACAGCTTGTTTTGCTGCTTCTAAAGCAGCAATGTACTCAGATTAAGTGATCGAATCAGCAGTCGATCTTATTTGGAACTCTTTCAAACAACTGCCCCTCCATTTTACATAAATAGGTAACCTAACTATGACTTCTCTGTCAGATTAAAAACTCACATTAGTGAATCCCATTACTATGAGATCGCCTCCTCTATATACTAAGAACATTTCCTTAGTGCTTCTCAAGTACTTAAGGATATTCTTAACGGCCTTCCAGTGCTTCTCACCTGGATCAGATTGAAATCTACTTGTGATGCTCAATGCGTGTGAGACATCAGGCCGTGTATATACCATAGCATACATGATAGATCCTATTGCGGATTCATAGGGTGTTTCTTTCATGCAAAATCTATCCTCTTGTGTCCTTGGACACTCAGATTTAGAAAGGTTAACTACATGAGACATTGGAAGATAACCTCTTCTTGACTGCTTAAGGCTAAACCTAGTCAATACATTGTCTATGTACGTATCTTGTGAAAGACCTAGCTGCCTCTTGGATCTATCTCTATAGATCTTTATACCTAGTATAAATGTTGCTTCTCCAAGGTCCTTCATGGAGAACTTTCTTAACGACCACGACTTTACCAATTGAAGAAGAGAAATGTCATTTCCTATTAGTAGTATGTCGTCAACATATAGCACAAGGAAAATGACTGCACTCCCACTAACTTTCTTGTATACATAAGGCTCATAAGCGTTTAATATAAAATCTAACTCTTTGATCGTATCATCATACCTTATATTCCAACTCCTGGATGCTTGCTTAAGTCCATAAATGGATCTTTGCAGCTTGCATACCTTCGAGCCATTCTGAGATGTAAAACCCTCAGGTTGTATCATATATACATCCCGATCTATGCTTCCATTTAGGAAAGCAGTTTTCACATCCATCTGCCAGATCTCATAATCATAATGAGCAGCAATGGCTAGGAGTATCATTATGGATTTAAGCATGGCTACTGGTGAAAAGGTTTCGTCATAGTCAATTCATTCTCTTTGACTATAACCCTTTGCCACCAATCTTGCCTTATAGGTAATTACATTACCATCCATGTCAGTTTTCTTCTTGAAAACCCATTTGCAACCTATGGGTCTAACCTTATCAGGTGCATTGACCAATTCCCATACTTGGTTTTTGTAGAGGGAATCCATTTCTGATTTCATGGCTTTTAACCATTTATCAGAGTCTAAGCACTACATTGCTTCCTTGTAGGTCTTAGGTTCACCATCCTCCATTAGAAAGATTTGTTTATCATCCATGATGAAAAATCCATATCTTTCAGGAGCGTTGGGAACCCTACCAGATCTACGCAATGGTTGTTGAGTAACAGGTCGTTCCTTGATCACACTCTGTTGTGTATCAGGCGTAGGAACTATCACTTGATTGTCTTGTTCACCTACTTGAACCTTAAATCCAAGGTTGATCCCACTAGCTTCTGCAAGCATCTATTCCTTCTCAGGGAACTGAGTGGTCCTAGAAATAAATACCTTTTATTCCTTAGGATCATAAAAGGTATATCATACTATCTCTTTAAGATAACCTATGAACAAGCATTTATCAGCCCTAGCTCCCATCTTGTTTGACACTGTCCTTTTAACATAGGCAGGATATCCTCAAACTCTCACGTAAGAAAGAGAGGGTTTTTCACCATACCACCTTTCATATGGTGTTGTATCAACTTATTTTGAGTGCTCTCAAGTGTGTATCCCTAAAATGATTTGCTAAGACTTGCTTGGCTCATCATGGACCGAACCATGTCTAATAAATTTTTATTCCTCCTCTCTGACACACCATTGTGTTGAGGAGTATAAGGAGGGTTCCATTGGGGTAATATTCCATTATCCCTTAGATAATCTTGAAACTCTTGGCTTAAATATTCTCCACCTCGGTTTGACGGTAGTGCCTTAATATTCTTTCCAAGTTGTTTCTCAACTTCATTCTTGTAGTCTTTGAACTTTTCAATGATTTGTTCCTTATAAGGTACAAATACCAGTATCATGAGTAATCATAAATAAAAGATATGAAGTAGACGAATCCTCCATGTGTAGACACATTTATTGGACCACATATATCTGTGTGTATTATTTCCAATGTACTTGTGGTACGTTCTCCTTTTCCTTTAAAGGGTTTCTTTGTCATTTTGCCTAATAAACAAGGTTCACATGCCCCATTAGACTCCCAGTCTATTGGGCCCAAGTCACCTCCTTTGTGGAACTTAGTTAAGTGGGCTTCATTTATATGGCCCAAACGACAATGCCATAAGTAGGTTGATTTATCTTTACCTAATTTCAATCTCTTACCATCATTCATTTTAAAAATTTCAGCTTTAGTATTTAAAATATATATGCCATCAATCAAAACTCCATTGCCATAAAGAACACTATTTTTACGAATTTGACAATCTTTATTATTAAATAAAACTTCAAATCCTTCTGCTGCTAAACACGCAACAGAAATAATATTCTTAGTAATAACCGAAATATAATTGTGAGCTCGTGTACCCGATTTTAATGCCTCAAAATAAAAGTTCTCTTTAGAATTTTTTATTATCAATATAATGTTCCTTGTGAACTTTATACTTGGTAGAATCCAGTTCGGCGTGGCCGATAACGCATTCGGTAGGAGCTTGAACCAATGATTTACACCTAAATTAAATAAATCTCTAATACCCATTAAAATATCATTAAATTTAAAAATCCCACTTTTGACCCGTGTTTGGCAGCTTTTCAGGCTTGTGGGCCCGCTGGTAGTCAGCTTTTTGAAAGCTGATGCCGCCAGCGGCTTTGCCCCATACCACTGGCGGTATCATCCATATCGCCGGCGGCATGGCCAAATCGGGCTCTGCAGACAGTTTTCTTCTTCCCCCTTGGGATAATCTCTTTTTTGCCATTTTGATGAAAATGGTTGAAAGGTCTCGAAGACCACCCCAATTTGCCTATAAAAACACACCTTAGGCTTTTAAAAAAAGGAGGAGAACACAAGAACAATCTGCAACTTGAGTTTACTGAATTCTAGAGTGAGAAAATAGATTTTAGTGAGATAAGAATTAGAAAAGGTAGGAAAAAGGATTCTCAATCCATTTATCCTGATTTTTCTTGTTTGAACTCTTTGATTGTGAGCTTAAAATCAGTAGACATTAAGTTAAAATCAATCTAAATAGGAACTCAGAGACTTAAGTACCCAATTCACTACCAAATCATCATTACAAGCTCCCCGGAGGTGTTCGTTGGTTCACGAAGAGGTGGATTCACGGCCCCGAGGTAAAAATCCTGAGTCTCAAAGCTCTTTGGCATTAATATTGCTGGTTTGGGCTGATTCTTGTTGATTTGTGTTCATTTTCGGGCTTTCGGTCATTTTTCAACCGTTACCTACTACTGCTGTAAGAAATTGAAGTCGCCGGAGACATGTGATGTCACCAGCGGTATCACTCATGTCACTAGAGACATTGTTGATACCGCTAGTGACATCACATTCCCTAGAGGCCTCACTTTCTTATAGGACCCTTTCTTTATGGTACTTAGAAAGCCATGCAACCTGCTTACAGACTGATGCCTCTAGCGACATCAGCCATGTTGCCGGCGACATGACCTTCTGAACAACTATTTTATTTCATTCTTTTCCGACCTAGTTTATTTTTCAAAGCTAGGATACATAGTGCAACGATGGAGGTCCAAAATCTTCTAAAAATAGACCTCACCCCATACCATGTGGCATTTTCACTAATAATCCGCACAAAATAACAATCTAGTCTAAGATTTGGTTAAAAATGGAATTTTCCTCAAACGCCGTTCAAATCCCATTTTAGCCATCCAATCGAGCTTCATAATGATATAAATACCTATGCCATGTTCACTTTAACTCGGGTCTCGTTTGGC
The DNA here is from genome assembly GCA_947683365.1 of Euphorbia pulcherrima. NCBI lineage: Eukaryota > Viridiplantae > Streptophyta > Magnoliopsida > Malpighiales > Euphorbiaceae > Euphorbia > Euphorbia pulcherrima. Next base: position 18,698,492 of record CANTUS010000001.1, read on the forward strand.
TTGCTAACTACACATGATTCATGATATATCTCGTACAACGTGCGGTATCTATGCTAACCGTTTTGTGCAAGTAGATTTAGGTTAGATGGATGTTAGGCCTTCGGGTATTTTATTTATCGCATAGAGAATGTATAGGATTTGAAAGCCCTGTAATAATTTCAATTTCTGCATTTACTTTTGGATGATTGTAATAATTTATTCGATGCTTGGTAAACGCGATAACAACATAATTACTGAAAACATAAATAAATAGGATGGAATAAACCGATTAAGAAAGAATGAAATGTTTTAACTTGGCCTAATGAAAAGTAGAGAACATCATCAGAACTCATAATCTCTACTTAAGGTACGGTCTACCACCTGGTGGGAAAATCGTACCAAAATTTCCCAGTTGAGCTAAAACGGGTGGCGATTCTATTTTAAGTATGAGATTTCGATCTCGTATCCTTTAACACCTGAATTAAACTTAAATCCAACTTCAACATTAGTGCTTTCATCACGCCTAAAATGAGGACCAATCCCTTGGCACGCTTCACACCGCCTTATTATATTTCCCCCTGTTAGGCGGATCTCACGCAGCCCTAGTGGGCCTGGAAAAGGTCGTCCGCTCACAGTGGCGACTCTGCTGGGGATATGATCTCTTTAAACTTGAAACTTAAAATTTTCATCAAGTTCAAAGGATTTTTGACGATGTATTGAAATCATTGGCCAAATTAAAACTTCATTCATTTTTATGACGTTTTATCCTTAAACACGCATGTAGATAGTTTGGTAATTTTTAGGTGCCCCAATTTACCCGATAAGCTCATGAATGTATCACTCATGCCCTGTTAGAATTGAGGATGCCTAGTGGGTGGATCACTCATTTTAACCAACACATAAACTCCTATAATCGCACCTATTTAAGGAGTGGTTGAGTAATGTGGAATCAAGGTAAACAAGAACCTTCTACATCAACAACCCTATACTAAAGTTGCACTAGAAAAACCCTTAGCACTTCATTCCTTTAGGATCACCAGAACAAATAAAACATTTGGGACGCACTTCTCTCGCCATTACCAGTGAAGAAGCCAAACTTCATCCTTCCAAAACGGTGTTATGCGGGAGTCATAAGGTTAGAAGAAGGACGATTTGCATGCTATGTACTCCGTGATCATACACCCCCATGCATTGACTATAAGAGCCAAAAATTAATTAACTTACCCTTACTACTTCCGCCTATAGAAGAAGTTTAGCAACATACATAGGACTTCTCTTGTGCCTCCGTGTGTCACCACCTATCACTATGTATGACGTGAGATTCAAATGTACCACGTATGTTGGAGGGATAAGCCATCATATCATCTCTAACCATATCTACTAGTTCTTTTGCCATCTCTCAGCACTGAAATTGCCACCGCCATGACCCAATTTATCTATTTAGATCTCTTCCACAACACTATTAGGGAATAAATCCAGGCAATAGTGCAGTTATTTATCAGGCAAGCCCTAGCAAATGAGAACGCCAGTTGGATTTCAGAATCAGGCCGTCAGCCTCAGTATCAGAGTGGTTTCATTTGGGATGGATTAAGCCAGGTTCTAGGTAGCCCACCAGGGGCATCGCCAGCTCGGTTCATTCAACCTCCTATCTAATTAGTTCTAACTCGGCCCGAGCCCAGTTTATTCTAACTTAATCAAACTCCCGTGAATCAGCCAACTTTCTCTTTCGTACCTCCAAGCCTAAGGCATATGGCCTAAAACTCAATCCTCCTTCCATTTCCTGATGAACTCACCCAACAAATCTCATCTCTCCCTAAAGAATCAGCCCGACCAGTAATACTGCCACTGCCTTTTGATACGGCACCTCGAGGGATGGCTTACCAGCCAAACCTTTTTACCGATGATATGATGGCTGGTCCTCGACTTGATCAATAGACTCATTATTCATACAGTCAGTTCAGAAGCCACGACTAGGTCATGTGATCTTCGGGAGTGACACCTGAAAGCTAGCCAATGGCCAGATCGTATAGCCTCGGGGTTTGACACATGAGGTGGAAGCTTTTTTACTCCAGCTAGTGCCAGCATGTCAAAGGGAGAGGAAAACCTAAGGAAATAGCTGTCGAGTCTCCAAGGGTTCTAGTATACACCTGGCAGAAGGCTATAATGGGTCAAGAGTTTTGCCATCTCGGGCCGAGAGGAGCCGAAAAGCCTCTCAAGAACCAATCCCAACTGCCATTATAAACCCCTGGGTTTTACTCCTCAATGTTATTTTCACCAGATTAAGAAGGGATGGTCTCATCAAACCTCTTCGTGAGTACAAGAACCTAATAGAAGATGAGAAGGGAAACTTTTATGGGTATCATGTCCAGTAGGGACATCGGACGAATGAGTGCCAAACCTTGGCCCGAGCTATACATCATCTGGTGAAGTAAGGAAAGATAGCTGAGCCGGATAGAATGCCTAGGGTACAAAGCTCGTGGACCAAGCCAGTATAACCGTTTTTGGTATGCCTAAACAAGCGATTGGGCCATAAAGGCTTACTAGGGTTGTCAGTTCCAAGGATAAGGCCGGTGGAAAGAGAAAAATGTACCTTGAAAATGAGGCTAGGAGGGCTAGATTTAAGCGAACTGGGAGGATGGAAAATGTATGGCTTAGATAAGATGATGATGTCCAGGAAGAAGCCACCTAAGCTTTTCCGACAGTGGCTATAACTCAGTCTAGCCACCCTCCTTTTGCCCTAGAGAAGTCTCCAATATTTCACTCTCGATCAATTCCCGCCTGACAGCATGATCTTGCAAGGCCCGCCACCTGTAGAGGTTGAGGTCTTTTAATATGTAATCGTTAGATTTATTTTCTTTTTTTTGTTTGATGTACAAACTTTGAGCTCCATGAGCAACTTCTATTTTTCTTACTTATGTCATGTTTCTACCATTTGATCCACACATTTATATGAGCATACGCATGATGCTTCTAGTATTTAGGATATTTTACTGTATGAAATTAGTTTGAGTACAAATGAAGATTCTTATTTGGTAATCAAATCCAATAACTTAACTCCTGTCAAACACATGTGAGATAATAAAGTGCTTAAAGACCGCGATAACGCTTATGCTTGGTCCCCAGATCAATAGTCATATTATTGAACACCATAGGTCTCTTCCAGAATTAATTCAGCAACCTCGCAACGGTACACCTTTAAGCTACAAAAGAAGTATCAAATGGTTCCCTGAAATGGAAAATCACGGCATACATTTTCACCCACCCACCCCTTTCCCTTTTTTAAACCTTATCCAACACTTCTCTGCTCCTTGGCCATCCTTGGCATGGGGGCATACACGATTGATGAAACCCAACCTCCTTTACTTAAACACTGTAGTCGAATCTTACACCAATGTCACCGCCAAGGAAATGATAAAACTCGCAGAGAAACACATCTTCACCTAGCATAAATTAACCCTCATCAAACCCCATAAGCAACAAAGATCAGGGGGCAACCACTGCCAAGAGCATAAAGTATGAGGGTAAGAAACTTTACCCCATAAACTACAAAGATAAGCACACAATGGAAGTCGCGATCAGCTTGCCAAATAAACCAGCAAAACAAGCTTCCATTTCACCATTCAAAGGCACTAAGTAAAAGGCCCCCCGAATCAAATGTCACTTGGTCAAAACCCTCTAGCACCTGTACAAGGGGCAAACTCAGGCCTAACCAGGAAGGGTTGTACAAACCACAGACTGAAGGAGCAATTAGAACGGCAATCAAACTAATCAAGAAGGCTCTGTATAAGCACCAAAGCCCCCGCAAATGAAACTATTTACAAGGTTAAAGCAAGGTTGCCCGATGTAACTTTGAAGGTTAGAATGAATCGAATGATCTAGGTAAAAATTGAACGGACACTAAGAACCTTGGAGAATCTATAAAGGTACAACCGAGCGCACAACAGTAAGTCAGATCCTAATACCCTCGCTAAGAGTCATAGACCTAGCATTGAAGCATCTGGAACCTTCCGACACCGATGTTAATAAAAAGTTTAAATCAAATTGAGAAGGCTGTCATGTGGCCAAAGATGATGCTGAATGAGCAGGGCTATCAAAGTTATGAGCACGGACAAGAGCAAGTTCATCAACCTAGTCAACCAGGACAGGCTTAAGCAACATGGGTTTATATAGGCGATATGAATGATGCCTCCAGTGGCATGGGTGTGGGCGATTTTGAGGTGATACACCGAGCGATATGAATGATGTTGCTAGCTACATGGAATTAATGTCTCGGTGATATCAGAAGCAATTTCATCATTTTAGACCTATACGAAACCTATAAATAGCCCTGTAATCCATTTTTAAAATCTGGTGCGAGTGCCAATCCATTTTATTTAATGAAAGCCCGTGGGTGCAAACCATTCAAATATTCCAAACGTCTAGCCTACCAAAGCAAAACCAAACAGCAATCCAAACCCAATGTATCATGGGTACAAACTAAAATCCGAAATAAAAAAAGCAAAATGAAAGTATAAATCTAGGCATGCCCTTCACTGTCGGTCGGGTCAGATGAAACGTCCTCAAGGCTCACTAGCCAATCATCAACCTCATCCTCCTCTCTTTCCTCAGTCATCGGGGATGCTGCTAAACTCCTCAACCGTAGTAAATGGGCGTCGGCCGGTGGACATCTTCACTCTTCTGCGACTGGTTCTACCGAGGTGCACATGATCCAAGTTTTACTTGCTCCTCCGCTCCTGAATAGTGGCATCTAGTTGACCCTCAGGGCTCACTAGCCAATCATCAACCTCATCCTCCTCTCTTCCCTCAATCATCGGGGATGCTGTTAGACTCCTCAACTGCAGTAAATGGGCGTCAACCGACGGACATCTTCATTCCTCTATGACTGGTGCTACCGGGGTGTGCGTGATCCAAGTTTTACTTGCTCCTCTGCTCTTGAATAGTGGCCTCCAGTTGACCCTCAAGGATGCTCACATGACATTAGAGTGCTATTGTCTCCTCCTCATATCTCTACCAGGCCGTGTCAGCATCTGATAGGGAAAGGCCTAAGAAATCCTGTAAACCAGGGAAAGCGTCAATGCACTTCATTTATAGCACCCATACATGCATCCTATCTTATTTTTAGCATGTCATAACATGGAATATACCTGAACAAGCAGCAATTGCCCAATAAGTGTGTCCCGAAGAGTAAAATTGTTCTCTGCCAGTTGCTCTACATGGCTCTGTGCAACCTGAAAAATCCAAAGGGAAAATCAATAAGCACCCGCATCCAAGGGTAAGCAAGAAGGCAATTATCATGTTCTCAAGCCTTACATAAGTAGAGCCCTCTGGCATGAAGATCGAAGCATGTCGGCTCAAACCTATGTTCTTAGGTTGGAACTCATCTCGGGAATTCATCAGCAGGAACCGGTTTTCCATCGGGTTAACCAGACGCCCTTCCATAAAATTTATCCCCTCTGGTACACTATAGTATTACGTCCTACTCAGGTTGTCCCGACCTCTTTTCCTTGTAGGTTCCTGAAAATCACGAAAAATATACATAAGCAACATTTCTAACCCAAACAATTGTAAATCATGCACATAAATGCAATCAAACCTAAAAAAAGCGGTGCCCCCCTGGGACATCGGCACACTCCCGCTAGCTGCATCTGCACCTATCTCATCCTCTCCCTCAGGCTCAATCTCAATGTTGTCTTCAACCTCCATCTCAGCCTCCTCTTCCTCTTCTTTTTCCTCCTCCTCAATATCCACTATCCCTTTGAGCCACCTTTTCTCCTCCTGTAGCCTTTGCTCATTATGGTACTCGATTGTATCATTCCTATGGATGTAGGGGCACAGGGGGACTAGGCGCTGCTGGTGCCGCTTAAGGAGCCCGAAACTCTCGAAATGACCCGACCATTCTTCTCAATATAATCGGCCTGGTCAGCCGCAGATGTAATCACCAGATAGGGCTACCATAAGCCTTTGGGAGGATCGGCGGGCACTGGTCTATCAGTGATAGGGACAAACCTCCAGCCCCAGATGCAATCCCCTAAGTACCACTGCTGAGATAAGGGGCACTCTATGACAAATCGACGGTCATCCACCTCCTTCCTGACCCTCACAACTTCTAGCAGGTTCTCCACCCCGTCAAATGGGTCCAAGATAACCTACACCAACAATCAACTAAAACAACCGATGTAAGTATATTGTAAATTCATAAATGCTTATTGTTTACTAATGTTTTATTCTAAGTACGAAATAGGGACTAAATCAAAAGATCGCATGCCCAGCTCAGTCACACACTCCTCAAGACCTCCCCATACTTCGTGGGGTACTTGGCCTTCCCGCCAATACCACTGCACCAACGGGCGAGAAAATGGGAACCTGGCGGTACGGTCTTCTTGAACTCGACCGGCGAAAGGATCTGGTGCTTAAAAGCCTAGACCTGTATAAGTAATAATTAATCAGCTCAAAAACATCCATAGTGAATGCATAATTAAGTAAAATGCTTCCAAGGAAGGTATACCTGAAGTAGCAGATGGCAGAGACGGAGGGCCTTCCCCTCCTTCCGAGCGCCCGCATCAAACCCGTGATATATCTGCGTTAAGATGGCTCTCGGCCAATTCTTTTTCTTGTTGTCTGCCACATCCACCACAGTGGATATCAGCCCCGTAGTTGATCTTGCTCCTAAAAATTAGAAAAAATAGCACGGTGAGCAAGGAAATCACGAAGGAGCGGATGTATGCATCCCTATCATCTTTCGATACTACATCCACTCTAGTCTAGTATTGGTGCAGCTCACCATAGGATAGCCGCCCTGAGATGGGCTTCAAGCTAAATAGCTCATTCGCTCGCCTCACCACGGGCCTCTTAGTGTGATACTTGTCTATGTAGGCATCAAAATGGATGACCTAGTCCGTCTATAGGAGCCCGGTCATGACCACAACATCAGAAGGCATGATTGTAGCCTCCCCAATAAGAAGTGAAAGGTATGGGTGGTTTTGGACCACCTCTCTGTAAGAGCTATCACAGTCGGATGGAAAAGCTTTGGGATGGCCAAGTCCCTAAAGCCTATCTCGTTGATGGCTAGTGCAAGTTTAGGATCCTTTTCTGAAATATGGTGCAACCACTCGCCGATGGTGCCCATACCTCCGGTGTAGGTCAGTCCGTGCAGCTGTAAAAATCAGAAATAAATAGATAAGTCTCAAGTCATTTTCCAGCTCTCATTTCATGCTGCAAGGTTGTTGATGTCGCTTCTGCTGGAAGTTATGTAGCCAGCAATAATCGCCGATGATATAGATGATACCGCCGGTGACATCACCACAAGCAGAAATGGTATCACACTTGCTTTGGCCTATTTTAGGGCTTGATGCCGCTAGTGACATCGCTTATACTGCTGGCGATATCGCTCACACCACCATTGATATCACAACCTGCGGGTAGAACCTAGTTTTGCCCCAAAAATCGCACCCATCTCGCCAAAACCACAAAAATCACAATTAATTGAATCCTAAACCAAAGAACAGTAAAAATTGAATCTAAAACATACAATATCAGTTCACAATCAGTCTATTTCACACTTATAACTCCTATCACGGCACAATTTTGAGCCTAAGGCTGAATCGAAACTCAACCCAAAAAGAAGAATTTCGAGTTTTGCAGGATTACCTGAACGTAGTAAAGATGCTTCTCCTTGTCCGGGGTTAGGTTGGTGATGGGGTAATTGATCCCATACCCATACATCTTGGTCATCTCCTTCAAGCCGTAAGCAATAGGAAGTGAGAGAAGTTTCAGCCCCTCGACGAAGGAATCAGGCAGGCTCTCCCTAGCCTTAGCAGATTTTCCCTTGAAAGCCTTGGCAATTCTCTTCATGATTAGAATAGCGAAGAAAGCGAAAGGTTTGGAGAAGAACGGAGCAAAGGATGGTATGGCTTCTACAGAATGAAGAAAGAAAGGAGTTTTACTTCCTTTTAAACTACTGCACGGAATTCGAGGAGTTTTAATTTATCTAAAACTGCCCGATCCATATCGTCGGTGGCATCAGTCCATACCGCTAGTGACATAAGTCATGCCACCAGCGACATCACCTCCACTGATTTGAATTTTGAATTTGTTTGACCAGTCAAAGCTACCACGTGGCACTCACATCACTGGCGACATCATCTCAAATCGCCAGCGACATCATTCATATAGCCGGCAATATCAACTCCCACCCCTACTTTTTTCAGCCATCCTCAACAAAATCTCGGCTCTAGCCCCGACATTCCAGGACTTCTAAACCCTTTTAGTTTTTATTATTACATTTTTACTATTGATCGAAGGGGCAAAAATATTTTTATTTCATAAAATTGATCAAGCAGTAAAAATGTCATCTATCTGATCTTGTTCTCATTCTACTCTTCGCAGGTATAATCTACATATGCAAACCGGATATGCTCATTCTGTATGCTACCCAGAGATTACGTCATGACCCGGTACATGTCAATCTTTGGGTTCACCCTCAGAACGCCAACTGAAGGTCCATGATACAGTCTTTGTACGTATCACCCTTTGGGTTCACCCCTAAAATGCCAACTGAAGGTCCCTGATGCGGTCTCTATACGTATCACCCTTTGGGTTCAACCCCAAAACGCCAACTGAAGGTCCCTGATACAGTCTTTGTACGTATCACCCTTTAGGTTCACCCCTAGAACGCTAACTAAAGGTTCCTGATATAGTCTCTGTACGTATCACCATTTGGGTTCACCCCTAGAATGCCAACTGAAGGTCACTGATGCAGTCTCTGTACGTATCACCCTTTGGGTTCACCCCCAAAATGCCAACTGAAGGTCCCTGATACAGTCTCTATACGTATCACCCTTTGGGTTCACCCCCAGAATGCCAACTGAAGGTCTCTGATATAGTCTCTATACGTATCACCCTTTGGGTTCACCCCCAGAAAGCCAACTAAAGGTCCCGGCATGACCTTGTACATGTCGCCTTTGGGTTCACCCCTCTAAGATCGTAACGTGACCCGGATTTACACTCCACCAATCCACAAAGCATAAGTCCAACCAAGGGGCAACCAATCCACAAAGCACAACACTACAAGAAAATTTGCAATCTGCAAGGGGATGCTTGCAAGGGAAAAAAATCCGTTGCAAATTTCGTTACTTGCAACGGAATTTTCAACGGTTTTGTCATTCCCTTGTAGAATTATAAAAATTAAAATATTAAATTTAATTGCAATAGACATTGCAAGGGTTTAGATATTCTCTTGCAAATATTTGGAGCAAAATTCTTTGTGGATAAGTTGCAGCGGAAATTGCGAGCATTTATACATTCCGTTGCAAGTTATATAAATTAAAAAATATTTATAAATCAATAATAAAACTCCCAACATAAATATACGCTCATCTCTCTCTCGTTTCATTTTCTCTCTCCAACAAAGTTTGCTCTCCTCCTTTAATCATCACCGGCACTGTCAACCGTTGCCGCCACCACCGCCTCTGTCAACCTTCGCTACTGTCGTCCTCAATATTACTGTGGATTGAATGTTCTCGGTTTCTTTTTCTGGCATATTATCTGACAGATCTAGTTTTGTACGAAGCATAGATTGACGATATGGATGTCGGTTTTAGGGAGAAAGAAGAAGATGATGACCAAGCTAGGTTCCCCCTATCTTTTCATTATTTTCTACTTCGCTAAGGTTTTGGGTTTTTTTACCTAATTTTTCTGTATGAATTAGAGTTTCACAACCCTTCCATTAATCAAGATGCGTGATGAATAATAGTGTCCATAATTAAGAGCAAGGTATGGCATTCAAGAGCTTATTCTGATACATTTGGTACTATGCATTTTACAGCTAGGGATTTTTATCTTTTCTTATCATTTTCAAAAATTGAATTTTGTTTTCGGAATGGGAGAAGAGAATTGTAAAGGAAATAACAATAGGCGGCTTTTAAAACCCTTATAGTGAGACTTGTATTTTTGTTGAATGTAGTAAGACCATCCTAGTTGGCAATTTTATTGCAAGTCACTCTAGTATTTTTTGCAATTGAAATGAAACTGTTGAACGTCTTTTGGTTGAGACTTGAGAGGCAGCAGAGCAAAATCAAATATATTAGGAAAGAGATGTTGTGTTGTAACTCTACCATCTCACTGCCTCTTCTTCACTTTCCTCCTCACTCTACCCTTTCCTTTTACACTTCTATTTCTATGTATTCAATTTGCTTTAAAAAAACCCTTTCTTCTCCAAACTTCATCCTACAATTATTTGCAACTATAAAGGCCATGATAATTTCTACATCCCATCTCATAGAAATCTTACTTTTTTTTTATCAATTCCTATATTCTTCTTCTGATGCTAAGTAAGAAACCCAAAACCTAGCTGACTTACAATTACATATCGACGAAAAGAATTCAATTCCTATATTCTTCTTCTAATGTTGCTGTTGTTTTTGGCTACCATCAGAAGCTCAAAGTATTGGACTTTGTTATATTGCTATGGAGTTGGAGATTAAAGTGTAAAACTGAAATTTTTATTTAATAATCTAGAGGGTAATTTGTGTATGCGTGATTGTGTGTATACATGCCTTATGTGTATTGTTGGCATGTCTGAATTCCACATTCTCTGTTCAATGTTATTATTTTAAATTGTAAAATCTTAATCACTTTTGCAAGTCATTTTTTGTAGTTCTACTTTATATTGTTATTGCATATACGCATTTATATTATGTTGTTAGGCTTAGTCTCATTAGTTTTGGTCTCAATATAATAAATTTTCAATACAGACTAGTTAATCTGTGTTCATATATTTCTTGTCTCTATGCAATTTTATATTATATAGATAATGTAATATTACATATTTCTATTTAGTCTGGTAATTATACTTTGTTTAGCAAATACAGGTAGGGGATAACCTGAAAGGAAAATAAAATGTGAAAAATGATTTCCTAGTCACAGAGCTTAAGTCGCGTGCAACTTACAATGTTTGATTGTTATCTTTTTACAAGTATGAAAGATATAGCCGTAGTTCTTTTTACAAGCAGGAAAGATATAGCCATATGGCGGTTCAACTTTTTGGTCCAGTGCTTGCATCTCGAGCAATTAGAGCTGCCCACTGCTTGACTTCAATCCAGGTCTGTCTTTTTGGAAAATCAGAGTTTTTTAGATCATTTTTAATGTGTCATGGTCATGACGTTCTACCTTTATAGTCTAAGCTGAATGGATTTTTTTTCCTTGTATTTAATGCATCATGCTGTTGTTAGTCTCATATTACTTGTACTTTTTTAAAAAAACAATTTGCCTCATTGGGCCACCCCCGTATGTGGACTCGAACCTGAGGCCTCTTGGATCACAGCTTCAAGGCTCAACCACCAGGCACCTTTGTACTTATTTTATGGATAATGTGATGATTGTTTGTATGTCCTCACTCGGCATCCCTACTTCTAAATGACTGCTAGATTAGTTTCTCCTTCATTTTCCTTGGCTTATTAAATTTAGTGTGTGATGAAAGGTCCTATTACTATTTTTCATTTGAGTTATGAATTCTGATTCTGATTCTAGTGCACTAGGCCAAATTGATTTTGGCTCTCACTAGTTCTTGTTGTGAGTCCCGGTTGCTATGTATTTTTTCCTAAGGCGTGCCTCACGTAGGGCGCAGGGTCCTGCGCCTCGCCATACCTCAGGCGAGGTAGCGTACCTCGGGTGCGGGTCTTTTGGTGTGCTTGTCAGGCGCGCCTCAAGTACACTTTTATTTATCAAGGCTTTACCTTACATGAATATGTATTTTTAGGAGTTTTAACAATAATTTAAGGCTAGATATTTCTAATTCAATTTCTAGTAAGACTAGATTAGCTCAAGGCTAGATATATTTAATGCAATATGTAAGTTTTACATACATATGCTCATCTAATAATTCTCTTAGTTCTTTTTCTGGTGTTGTTATTGCATTTAACTTCACTTTTCAAGAAATTCTTTTTTGCAAATTTTGTGTGCCTAGCGTACCTCAGGGGCGCTCCTTTTTTGCGCCTCGCCTTGAGGTGCCCTTGGACCCCCTGACGCCTAGGCTGCGCGTAGCGCCTTGATAACTATGGATATAGCATGGACAAATTGAATTCCCAAAAGCTTTGTCAAAATGTGGAAAGCCTTTAAATCTCTATTTTGCAATACAAGGTCAGTCTTTCTTGTTTTTATTGATACAGCAGAATTCAACTATATCGTTATATTTTGTTTAATGTTGATTGCTAAACAAAAGCTTTAGGATTTACTTAAACTAGTTGCTTTGTAATTTTTTTTTTTATTTTCTTTTTTATCCATCTAACACATGTTTGTGATTTATCTTTCCATTGTCACAATTTTTTTTGTAAAATTTGTTTTTCCATTTTTCATTCATTTGGCATTGTTGTATACTTGTTCTTTCCTTCCTTTGGATAAGGAGTATAAGGAAATTTTATCTTGAGTTGATTGATGTTCAAATATAATTAGGTTACATTGATTTTGCAAGCTCTTTTTGTTTTTGTTCTTTTGTTGTTTTACAATATGAAGTCTTGTAGAAAAACTAACTCTTCGTAGTTTAAAAAGTTGATTATTGTTGTTTATCAAAATAAGGTTGAATATTATTTTCATTATAGCTCCATTCAATTCAAATAATATTTATTGGTATATGCATATTGATTTTTAAGAGATTCGGTATTGCAAATCTGCAAGGGATTTTGCAAGGGATAATGCCATTGCGAATCTGAAACAGAATATTGCAAGGGATTTCTTGCTTGCAAATCCACAAAGAACCTTGCAAGTGAATTAAACTTGCAGATTTGCAACGGAAATTGAAACAGAAAATTTTTTCCTTTGCAAAATTGAAACGGTACTGAAAATCCTTGCAGATCAATCTGTAAGCGCATACATTGCAACAAAATTCATACCGTTGCTATTCCGTTGCAAAAGTGCATCTGCAACGGAAATTCCGTTGCAAATTCCGTTGTAAAGCACTGATTTTCTTGTAGTGTAAGTCCGACCAAGGGGCAATCTCTCCGTGAAGCATAAGTCCGACCAAGGGGCAACCAATCCACAAAGCATAAGTCCGACCAAGGGGCAACCCAACCCATAAAGCATAAGTTTGACTAAGGGGCAATCTCTCCGCGAAGCTCAATTCCAACCAAGGGGCAATCTCTCCATGAAGCATAAGTCCGACCAAGGGGCAACGAATCTACAAAGCATAAGTCCGACCAAGGGGCAATCTCTCTGCAAATCTTAAGTCTGACCAAGGGGCAGCCAACCCACAAAGCATAAGTCCGACCAAGGGGCAATCTCTCCGCGAAGCTCAAGTTCGACCAAGGGGCAATCTCTCCATGAAGCATAAGTCCGACCAAGGGGCAACCAACCCACAAAGCATAAGTCCGACCAAGGGGCAACCAATCCACAAAGCTCAAGTCCGACCAAGGGGCAACCAATCCACAAAGCATAAGTCCGACCAAGGGGTAATATCTCTGCGAAGCATAAGTCCGACCAAGGGGCAACCAATCTATAAAGCATAAGTCCGACCAAGGGGCAATCTCTCCATGAAGCTTAAGTCCGACCAAAGGGCAACCAATCCACAAAGCATAAGTCCGACCAAGGGGCAATCTCTCCGCGAGGATCAAGTCCGACCAAGGGGTATCCATTCCATAAAGCACAAGTCCGACCAAGAGGCAAAGCAGCCATCCATTAGGTATCATTCCTATCCCTTACTCTTTCATGCGATCATACTGACATGTGGCAGCAGTGATCCCCCGAGGGGCAGCCTATGAGCACGGGGTTTTGCAGTCCCTCTCGAGAGACGATGATGACGTGGACCCGATTTTAATGCCTCAAAATAAAAGTTCTGTTTAGAATTTTTATTACCAATATAATGTTCCTTGCGAACTTTATACTTGGTAGAATCCAGTTCGGCGTGCCTTATAACGCGTCCGATAAGAGCTTGAACCAATGATTTACACCCAAATTAAATAAATCTCTAATACCCATTAAAATAACATTAAAATTCAAAATTCCCGCTTTGACCCCTTTGACCCGTGTTTGGCAGCTTTTCAGGCTTATAGGCCCGCTGGCAGTCCACATTTTGAAAGTTGATACCGCCAGCGGTATTGCCCCATGCCGCCGACGGTATCATCCATGTCGCCGGTGGCATGGCCAAATCGGGCTTTGCAGACAGCTTTCTTCTTCCCCCTTAGGATAGTCTCTTTTTTGCCATTTTAGTGAAAATGGTTGAAAGGTCTCAAAGACCACCTCAATTTGCCTATAAAAACACACCTTAGGCTTTCAAAAAAAGGAGGAGAACATAAGAACAATCTGCAACTTGAGTTTACAAAATTCTAGAGTGAGAAAATAGATTTTAGTGAGATAAGAATTAGAAAAGGTAGGAAAAGGATTCTCAATCCATTTTTCCTAGTTTTTCTTCTTTGAACTCTCTGATTGTGCGCTTAAAATCAGTAGACATTAAGTTAAAATAAATCTAAATAGGAACTTAGAGACTTAAGTACCCAATTCACTACCAAATCATCATTACAAGCTCCTCGGAGGTGTTCCTTGGTTCATAAAGAGGTGGATTTACGGTCCCGAGGTAAAAATCCTGAGTCTTAAAGATCTTTGGCATTAATATTGCTAGTTTGTGTTGATTCTTATTGATTTGTCTTCATTTTCGGGCTTTCAGTCGATTTTTGACCGTTACCTACTGCTGCTGCAAGAAATTGAAGTCGCGGTATCACACATATTGCCAAAGATATCGCTGATACCGTTAGTGACATCACATTCCCCAGAGGCCTCACTTTCTTGTAGGACCCTTTCTTTATGGTACTCAGAAAGCCATGCAACCTGCCTACAGACTGATGCCTCTCGCGACATCATTCATGTTGTTGGCAGCATCAGTCATGTTGCCGGCGACATGACCGTTTGGACAACTATTCTATTTCGTTCTGTTTTGACCTATTTTATTTTCTGAAGCTAGGATACACAGTGCAACGATGGAGGCCTAAAATCTTCTGAAAATAGACCTCACCCCGTACCATGTGGCATTCTCACTAATAATCTAGACAGAATAACAATCGAGTCTAAGATTTGGTTAAAAATGGAATTTTCCTCAAACACCGTTCAAATCTCATTTTAGCCATCCAACCGGGCTTCATAACAATATAAATACTTATGCCATGTTCAAGTTAACTTGGGTCTCATTTGGCTTGCTAACTATACATGATTCGTGATATATCTCGCACAACGTGCCATGTCTGTGCTAACTATTTTGTGCAGGTAGATTTAGGTTAGATGGATGTTAAGCCTTCGGGTATTTTATTTATTGTGTAAAGAATGTATAGGATTTGAAAGCCCTGTAATAATTTCAATTTCTGCATATACTTTTGGATGACTGTAACAATTTATTCGATGCTTGATAAACGCGATAACAACATAATAACCAAAAACATAAATAAATAGGATGGATTAAACCGATTAAGAAAGAATGAGATGTTTTAACTTGGCCTAATGAAAAATAGATAACATCATCCGAACTCAGAATCTCTACTTAAGGTACGGTCTACCACCTAGTTTGAAAATCATACCAAAATTTCTCGGTTGAGCTGAACTGGGTGGCAACTCTATTTTAAGTTCGAGATTTTGATCTCGTATCCATTAACATCTGAATTGAACTTAAATCTAACTTCAACATTAGTGCTTTCATCATGCCTAAAATGAGGACCAATCCCTCGGCATGCTTCACATTGCCTTGTTATATTTCCCCCCGTGCGGCGCATCTCACGCGGCCCTAGCGGGTGGGGAAAAGGACGTCTGCTCAATATAATAGCATTTATTTAATTCTAAAACTAGGCCACTTGGCTATTTGAGACTATCTATTCCTATAGTTGATGCAGCAACCTGTGCTCCATTTCTAACTCGTAAGTCCCACTCTCTTT
The DNA here is from genome assembly GCA_947683365.1 of Euphorbia pulcherrima. NCBI lineage: Eukaryota > Viridiplantae > Streptophyta > Magnoliopsida > Malpighiales > Euphorbiaceae > Euphorbia > Euphorbia pulcherrima. The sequence continues at coordinate 18,714,373 of CANTUS010000001.1, forward strand.
TAGCCAGCCTTCTACGGTTCCGTAACCCCTGCACAGAAGTACAAATATAAGTACCACATCCAGTATCGAATACCCATGTAGAGTCATAAGGAACTATAGTGAAATTTTTAATCATGAACGTACCTAAAGTAGTTCCCTTCTCAGGGCTCTTCTTCACATGCTCAGAGACAGGTGCCTTGCAATCCCTTTTCCATTGTCCTAGTTTTCCACACTTGAAACATGTAGCTTCTTTCTTATTTTTCTTCTTCATACTGATCATTTTCTTAGCTTTCAACCCCTTTTTGTGGGTCTTACCCTTCGAAGGTTTGGTTTTCTCAACCAGCAGTAGATTTTTCTGATCCTGCTTGATCTTAGGTTTTACTGTTTTTATCTTGTTATTGTCGTATCAATCTTGTTCATGTTATCATTAGTCACAAACTACGAATAAATATCAGTGAGCAAAGTCAAAATGAGATCTATGCTCAACTCATGATCCATGAGAAAACCCAATCGACCAAGCTTCTCGATATAGCCAAGAATTTTTAAAACATGCTGAGATGCTGAAGCACCAGCCTACATCTTAGTACCAAACAAAAGTCTCGAGGTCTCAAACCTCTCTGTCCTTACTTGCTCAGAAAAGAGTTCCTGAAGATGGAGAATCACGGTATAGAGATCCATATTCTCATGTTGTTTCTGAAGCTCATGATTTATGGTTCCCAACATCAAACATGTTGCAGATTCACGATCTTTCCTATGCTTCTTCCATGCCTTATATCCCTCATGACCACCAGAATCAGGTTCATCACGAAGGGGCTCATCTAAATATAAGTTAGGCCTTCACATGTGAGGACTATCCTCACCAACTGAACCAATCAGTAAAATTGGTACCATCCAATTTATTTTCCAGAATAGCGCAAAAGTTTATGTTTGTAGTCATATTCAACTTAGATATAAGAAAAGAATTATTACTTTAGACTTAGTTCTTGTACATACATTTAATTTAAGGTCTTTTAATTAAATACATGTTCCTACTATTTTATCAAGGTTCAATTCGAAAACATAATAACCCCTTCTATTGTCTTTCGGGAAACATGGTCCAACCATTTTCCTTAGTAGGTGGCATCTATAACTCATTAAAGCTAACCCCCGCTATCACGAGTCAAGCTAACTTAAATAACTTCAGGACGATCTAGTCCATTTGCATCTATGTGATTGCTAGTCCATTTGAGTTCCAACAAATAGATGCGCATAGCCAATTATATGACTCCTCAAATGATGCCTCTAGCCTAGCATTAGCTCCGATATTACGGACAACTAACCCAGTCCGGTTAATACTTAACCCTAATTTGAATCAAGTGAATAGACAATGTTAAAGAAGAAGGCACGCTGTTCATGAGCAATTCATTCGATGAAAAGGCCCAGAAGTACATATTCGATTATTTAGTAAGGCTAATTTTGTCATAATATTTTAATGGGATTTATTGGTGCAACCGGTCTCGCCTAATCTAGGACTTATACATGGACATGATTATAACACTATAACTAATTTCGGGCTAAAAGGAATTAGTGGGTCCAACCTAGGGGCATGCTCAACTAGTAATTCATAATCATTCCATCATGCCAAGAATCCACATAGCACGCAAAACAAACAAGGGGGTACATTGTTCAAGTTCTTGTACCTATGTCTATAAGTTTTGATTTTAGAATTTAAACTTTAATTTGTAAAACCATATAGTGAATCCAATTAATTATACTAGAAATCAACTAATTCAAAAAGTTCCTTTGGTAGTTAGAATCTAGAACAGATGAGAATTCCCAGGTAGGAGAGGCCCCCTTGAAGTGAATGCGCAGCTAAATCCAATCCTTGCCAGAATAAACACGGGCCCTTCTAACTCAGTTAACCATAGACTTATTAAATTAAAGATTTCGTTCTTTTCTAATTTAAGAATTATTCTAAATAATTCAAAATTTAAAGCATTTATAATTTCAAGTAAAATATTGTTAATTTTTAGATAACTAACCTGACTAAGTTTGAGCAACACTTAATCTAGTTATCACAACATTTTCTATTGCAAGAAATAAATTACTAGGCATTACATAGCATACTCAAAAATATTTCATAGAAAGTCAGACCTAGCATATTTCTAGTCAATCATACAATCGCATTAGGTAGGCTAATGATACCACTGTTGGTCTAGTTCCCTAGATCTCCTAAGCATAGCATGATTGATAATAGTGCTAGTCTTAAATTATCTAGGTCATAAACACTTATTAAAAGGACCTAAAAATAATTTAACCACTTACCAATTGAAGCGTGAATCCCACTAAAGGCAGAATGACTACTCAGCTACGTGCACAGGCTCCAAAGTAGAAGCCCTCTATAAATAATCCACATGAGCACCACTGACCAAAACCTTCTAGAAAGGAAGAACCAATAAAAGAGCAGAGAATGGCTAGCTTCTCCCTACTAATTTATTCTAGAGGAAATTCCCTAAGTTTTCTATTCTAAGTAAATACGTCTTTCGACGGATTACTTTTAGGAATCAGAATAACTAAGAGAATAAGAAAGCCAGAGAGGGATTATAAAATTTAGGATTAAAATAATGGAGGAGGCTTCTATTTATAGCGGTTAGGAATTATTCAAAGGACAATAAAGTCCCTAACCTCAACCAATCAGAAATAAAATCAAATGGGCAAACTTGTATTTTTTAAAACCCTGGAAGAGTTGGAAACCAACTCAAATACTGGGATCTTGCTTAGGGAGCAAGCTCCTAGTTTGATTGGGAGACTGTTGGCCATTTGGCCAGCAATCCCTTCTATGCTTGCACAGGAGCACAAACCCATAAGGTTGGGCTCATGCGCAGCTTTATGCATGGGCCTGCAGGGGCTCGCATGGAGTGCAGCCCCTTGTAGGCTGTGCTCTACACTGTGCAAGCCCACATGGGTTACGTACCTGCGCAGCCCATTTAGGCTTGCACGTATACCATACGGGCTGCAATTTGCAGCTCGCTTGTGCGTGCCCTATGGGTTAGCCACAGCACCATTCCAAACGATGTTGCTTTATAGCCCATACACAGGTCTTTTATGTACTGTCCCACAGTACATTTACAGACCCACTTGCGCAGATTTATCCAACATCTAATATTGATAAATCCCACTAAATTCAATCTAGTCTTTCCTTTTTTATTTTATCCTCATTATTTATTAGGCCCATTGGTCTAACCAATATGTTATGGTCTAACCATATTTTCTTACTCTTCTAGATTAGACCTACTCTAACGATTCTTTACTTAGCTCGGCCGTAACTCAAAGTGTGTAACCTTATGGGATCCCGTAGTATCGAGTAGCCAAAAGTTTAACCTGGCTCAATCCCTTTTTAAGAATTAACGGCTTGGAGCTCCAGATCGTTATGGACTCCAATTACTTTGATCGGCTATAGTGGCCTTTAGCAAAGGCATATGACCCCTCAATATTCGGAACGTCACGTGCATGTGACTTAATCCCGATTTTATAATAGTATCAATACAATTCACTCTTTCTATTTAATGTTAAGTATCATCTAATTTCTAGGACTCGAATTAAGTGTTAGTCCACTAGTAGCTTTAATAGCTACCCTAGTAGTTTAGTATTAGTGCCAAAGTACACTACTCAACCATTTAATGTGTTGATCAGGAACCCATCCTATCAACTCATACTCTGATCAGAGGTTTACGAGTGTGTCACTTCTAACAAGTGGCCAAGGTACATCTCCCTTATATTGCTATAATGGAGTTATAGATTCCATCTTGACTACTCAGCTTACCAATGGACAGACATCAACTATACCCCGTAATTATCCGTGACATCCAATCTCATAGAATGTATAGGTATAATCCAAAGTATAGCAACTTCTTAACAAGGTAACTAGTATCTCAGGTCTAAGGATATTTGAATTGCCATTGCAATGAGATGATTAAAACACTAACACATAATATAGATTATCGAGTGTTGTCTCATTGCGGTCTCCAATGGATTTCCCTGAATACATTCATGTGTTAACCCAAGGTACCACCCTCTAGCACTAGAGATATGCTACTCTGAATCGTATTTAAGAGGTATGATGACACATGCTAGTCTATTGGTATTCATCAATGTCCAGTCTTGATGATACTACGATTAGGGATATTTAGACAAATCATAATTGCACATGAAACAGTTCTCATAAACATAGTCTCACTATGCCCTTGCAATATGTGCTATGATTATGTCATGGACTTTTGCAAACACATCAATGAATATATTCTAAACCAGTCATAATATATTTTCACAATCATTGATATAACAAAAGAATGCATTTATTAATATAACTCTATTCATGCAAATAAAACTAACTAAGATATATTACCCTAATTATCTCTAGGGCATACATCATGTCTAATAGGGTGGACTAGCAATTATAGTTTTGGAAGAGCCTCCGGGACCCTCTTTGGTTAGCTGATTGGCTTTTAAGTTCTGCTTGATAACCTCTATCATTTCTGTGTACTGGGGATCTTCCGGTTTAAGGTTGTCTGGAATGATGGGTTTCCTAGCAACCACTATCTCCTTTCCAATGCTTATATCTGCTGATTTAGGTGTCTTTAGGGTTAGGCTCTTAAATAGTGATTCCAATAGCTGGCTTTTTAACCGTCAATTTTGTCCTCTTTGCCTTTAGAGCCTCACTGAATGTGGATCCCTTTCGGATAAATTATTTCTTTAGTGCAGGCTCACCATCTCTTATTTCCTCATTGTCTGATTTGTCATCCTCTTCCAAGATGTTTTCAGTAGTTGCTTTCTCCCTCTTTTCCCACCCCTTTCTAATTACAGCAGCAGCTACTGCTATGTTCTCATTTGCTTCCAACTGATAAACCGACTTCTTTGCTGTAACTCTAATTAGCCTACCTCTCTTCTTAGGCTTTTCTAGGGTTGTCTTCATCTGTTGATGATGGTCAGTGTATCCATCATCTATCATTCGTCTGATCTGTCATCCTCTTCCAGGATGTTTTCAATATTTTCCTACCCCTTTCTGATTACAGCAGTAGCTGCTGCTATATTCTCATTCACTTCTAACTGATAAACCGGCTTCTTTACTGCAGCTTTAATTAGCCTACTTCTCTTCTTAGGCTTTTCTAGGGTTATCTTCATCTGTTGAGTGATGGTCATTGTATCCTCATCCTTTTCCTCAACCACTGGCCTTAAGTTGACTTTCTGTTGAGCTCTTGGTTTAGTAGTTCTAGCTTTTTAGGCTCCAGAGTAACTTTATCTTGGCTTCTGACCTTCCGGACTTTACTTTTCTCTTTCCTATCCTCTCTTTGCCTAATGGTTTTCTGCTCATCCCAGACTTCCCTAAAAGTTAATTTTATAAAATTCTTTTCTATAATTTCCTTCCCTTGAACGGATGGAATAGCAGATAGATTTACTCTATATTCGAAGAGTATTTTGGTGATGAGAGCACCGTAGGAGTTCCTATATTGCTCCATAAAATGGATGATGAAGACTAGCATATTGATAACTCTGCTTTCTACACAATGCTGCAGGACACAGTGTTAGAAGGAAGATGCGATGGTTAGAGAGCCTTTCTGAATTAAAATAAACTTGGCTAGGATGAACTGCAGAACCCTGGGTGTTTGTGGTTAGTAGGTGGAGAATTTGTCTCCAAAGTAACTGATTTAAAGCCATATCTTGGGGTGATATTTGACCAGGAGTTCATCTCCATCATTCCTTAGAAGAACCTTATCATTTTTCATCTTAAAATGAGTTACAAAGAACTCTAGGGTGACTGTTATGATCTTTCCTTGCACCTTGGTCCTGAGGGCATCAAAATAGGAATGGACCATTAGATTATCGTAGAACTCTCTAACAAGATTCGGATAGGTGGAGTAGTTTATCTTGAGAAATTCTTCAAGATTTCGATCCTTCAGTAGTTAGGAGTAAGGCTCAGTGCTGAATAGGAAATTATCCCCTAAATAATCTGATGGAACTATAAAATCAGGGCTTTTTAGTTTGAGATTAATAAAATCCTTATCTTTGAGATTAGATTCTTTAAAGATGTATCTTGGAGGAGGAGGAATGGTTTGATCATAAGTGTTTTCCATTTGGGAAATATGAAAATAGATTTGAGAATTTAGGGTTCTGGAATAAAAATTATAGAGTAACAGTAGAAGTTGTTACTCATGTAAGGATAAAGAAGGAATTTGGGGGCTTTTTATAGAGTTTAAAGAGTGAGGGTAAAATGGTAATCCAGATTCTATTAAAGTTAACTGGATCAGTGAGGTGACAGTAAAAATTTAGGAGAGAGGTAAATGGGGTCTAAACCGGAGAATTGGAATGGTTTATTTTGTAAAATAACTATTGCTTTTACCGTGCATGAACTGGCCTACAAATGTTTGAAATTCAAACGTATACAGCTACCTTTTTATGCTTTTACTGCTATGTGTCATTATTGTCTGCTGAGCTGGAAATATTCCTTCTAGATTCAAAATTCACTTAGCTTCCTCTCTTTTTCTTGACTCTTGATTGATCAATAATCCCGGATTGTTCTCCAGATTCTTCTTCAGATTGGATTTGACATCCCAATTGACTCCCTTACCTTGTTGTACTGATCTTTACTTAATGGCTTAGTAAATATGTCTGCAATTTGCTCATTTGTTAGAATGTAGACCAATACAACATCCTTCTTCATTACATGATCCTAGATGAAATAGTGTCTGATGTTGACATGTTTCATTCTGCTATGGAGTACTGGATTCTTTGACACATCAATTGTACTTTTATTGTCACACATTACATCTACACATTCTGCTTGCACACCATAATCTTCCAATTATTGCTTGATTTGTAAGAGTTGAGTAGCACAACTTCTCGCTGCCATGTATTCTGCTTCAGTGGTTGACAGTGCTATTAAAGTCTGCTTTTTATTGTACCATGAAACTAAGCAATCCCCAAGGAAATGACAACCTCTAGATGTGATTTTTCTCTCAAGTTTGTCTCTTCCATGGTCTGCATTAGTGAATCCTTGTAAGTGAAATTACCATTACTGGGATACCAGAAGATATCTAAGGATCCTCTTCACTGCTTTGAGATGTTAATCTTTTAGATTGGCTTGATATCTTGCACAGTAGCAGACTGCATAGAGTATGCCATGTCTACTAGCTATCAAGTATAGGATTGAACCAATCATTCCTCTGTAAAGCTTCTGATCTATATCTCTCCTTCACAATCCTTTGATAGGACTGTATCTAATCCCATTGGAGTGGACATAGGCTTACTCTTATCCATTTCAAATTTCTTAAGAATCTCCTTGGTATACTTGGAATGATTGATGAAAATCCCATCCAGACTCTGCTTGATTTGTAGATCAAGGAAGAAATTCAGTTCTCCCATCATGGACATCTCAAATTTCTTCTGCATTGGAGTGCTAAATTCTTCACACATCTTCTCATCTGTTGCTCCAAAGATGATATCATCTATATAGATTTGGACTAGAATGACATCACTCTTTTTCTCCTTGATGAAGAGAGTTGTGTTATGTAACCCTTGGATATAAGAAAAGAAGTAAGTCTTTCATACCAGGCTCTTGGTGCTTGCTTCATTCCATAAAGGGCTTTCTTCAACTTGTACATGTGATCTGGATGTTTTGAGTCTTCAAAGCCAGGTGGTTGCTTGATATAGACTTCTTCCTGAATGAATCCATTTAAGAATGCACTTTTGACATCCATTTGGATCATTATGAATCCCATGAATGATGCAAAAGCACATAGAATCCGGATTGCCCCTAGTCTTGCTACTGGAGCAAAGGTTTCTTTAAAATCTATGCCTTTTTGTTGGTTATAACCTTGCAAAAACAATCTTGCCTTGTTTCTCACCATAACTCCGGATTCATCTAGTTTGTTTTGGATTACCCATTTGGTGCATATGATTAAATCTCCTTCTGAAAGTGGTACTAGATCCCAGACATCATTTATGGTGAACTAATCCAACTTTTCTTGCATTGCCATCATCCATCTTTCATCTCCTTTCGCATTTTGAAATTTCTTTCACTCAATGAGAGAGATAAAAGTACCATAGCTCATCGTCCTATTAAGTTATCCTCTGGTTCTGACTGGATTTTAAACATTGTCTAATATGGCTTCAAGTGGATGATCCTTGTGAGTCCAGATTTCTCTTTGAAGATCTATATTGTGCACTAGAGTTTGTTCCTCTGCTTTAACTCCTTCTGCTTGATCATCAATGAAATTTATCTCATGATGATTGAGATTTTCTTGTGGTGCTTCTGATTTGAAGTTGATTCCTTCATCTTCTTCTTTGTACTTCTTGATTTGAAAGGAATTCAAAATATGCATCTCTTCTTTTTCTTCAGCATTCTCTTTTGGGGTTAAGTCTTCCAGATTGGGACTTCTTATTGGTCCCTGTGAGGGTTTAAATAAGGGTAGAGAGGGGTGAATGACCATTTTTCGCGGAATTAATAGGCTTTAAAAAGTCTTAGTCTAGCATGTTTGATTATGTTCTGGATATAATGGATCAGGATGATGCAAATATGAATTATAATGCAAATAAATAAGGAGTAAGAAAATCAAACATAGAGTTTTATCCTGGTTCAGCCCTGCCTACTCCAGCCCCCGGAGTTTCCTTCCTCTGAGCTTTTCCACTAGTGGATTCCTTTCCAACTGGCAGGAATCAAGCCTTACAATTTCTCTCTAGATGGTAACCCCTTCCGAATGTAGGATATACCACTAAAAGCACCAACCCCTGCTGAGTCCTCTTGTCTTTAGTAGGATATACCACTTAGATTTCTACCTAAACCTAAGTCGAGTCCTTTAGGGAGATCATACTCAAAGCACAAACTTCAAGCTATATCCCTAATCTCACTACTCACCCAAGTATGAGATGTTACACTTTATTATTCTCAAAGATTTTGGGTTTGGATCTTCTCAAGTTTATAACTCACTTGGAAATCCTTACAAACTAATTTGGAATTGTTTGATTCTTGGAGGGATTATGTCATTGATTGCAATATTGAATTCTCTTGTGTATGCTTTCTCAAAACAATCAGCACCTTCTCAACTTGTGAAGCTTTCTTTTTATAGGCTTGCAATATAAATGTAGCCATTGGGGCTTGTTGATGTTAAACTAAATCTTCACCATTGATCAGGTAATATGTGGTGCCTCCGAATCCGTTGATCAATCTATTAGACTCAGATTTTGACCCGTTTGAATCCTTGGAATTGGGGCTGAAAAGTTGTCAGTGAATATTTTCCTTAGATTTTAGTGTTTCACCAACTTTTATGCCAGAATTCCGGATGTGTGATCTTCACGCGCCATTTCTATTGGTCTAGGTGAAAAAGGTTGTTACCTTTTCTCTTTCCTGTGTTAGTCCTTTTGTCCTTTTTAAAAAGTGCTAGCTGTCATTTTTATCTTTCATAAAGGGAAAGGATCTTTGACTTTCTAACCAAATAGGTGGAAGGAAAAGCGATTTTTGAAACTTTTCCCTTTTTCATTTTAATTGTATCTTTCGGATGTCTTTAGTCTCTATGTATCCAGATGCTATACAATCAGTCTTCTTTCAGATGCTGTTTTGGGCGATTCAAAGTTTATTTTCATTCCAAACTTTAACCGGATGCTTCCATTATATGCTAAGGTACTTGTAGTCTTTAATGAATGTCCTGATGAATGGATTTGGACCTGGTGCTTCCATTTTGGATTAAGGAGATTACAAGATTTGTTCCTTAATCTTTTGTTTCTAGTTTTTGTTTTCTTTAAACTTGATCTGGATTGTTCTGTAATTAATTCTTCCGGATCATTGTTTCGAAAAATCTCCCCCAATTGATGGAAAGAAAAACTAAGCCCATAGAAAAGGGGTTTTATGAGCTAAGTGTGATTCTTGATACTTAATCATTTACAAGTTTTACTCCCTCATAATCTAAGCATCCTAGTTCCCCCAATATTTTTGAATTCTAGCTCTAAGTTTTTTGTAGTACAATTACGTATTTTAATTAGAAGCGATTTTGAGTATAAGTTTTTCACTATATATACTTCTATTGTTAACAATAATTAACCTTATAAAGTTCCAAAATTACAACTACAGAAATATATAAGTGAAAATAGAACTGGCTATTATAGATTTTTACATTTGATAAAAAAAAAAGCTATTCTAAAGAGTGATAATCTTTTCATTTATTTCCACTTCTGGATGGCTCTCCCTATTTTCCTTTGCCTTTGTTTTTCTCCCCCTTTTGGTTTGCATCAGATTAGGGGTCTATGATCATGCAATATTTTCTATCCCAACCCTTTTTCCAGGCTTCAGAGTAGATAGAATAGTCCACACTACCCTGTAGGCGCTTTTAAATGATGGTGTCAACCATTATCGAAAGAAGATGGAGTGGCCTTAGAGAATTCTGGAGCTCGTTATAGGATTTAGTCATGGAAGGGATCATCTTCAAGGCATGAGCTTGGTCATCCTTATCAAAATATGGAAACATGCATTTGAGAAGAGTTAGACCGCACTTATACCCAAAGAAACCAGTTTCACCTATATGCTTGACTAAGTCGTTAACCACTGGTATGAGAAGACTATTCGGAGTTGGAGATGAGGATCCGGAGGAGAAGATGGATAAATTAGCCATACCTAACTTTAGACGATCAATATCTTGGCAAATATCTCTCCGAATGTTGTAGAAACTAGTGTTGAGCAAAGTGAGATCCTTGTGAAAAACCTCTTGAAGATTTTTGATCAAATCATTAGTTCCGAATATATGGCTGCCACAGTCATCGCTAATTTCATCCACTTACTTCTTTAGCAATTTGGGGAGGCCTTCATCTAGAAAATTGGTGAGCATTTCTTGTGCAGCTTGTTGATCCTCATTAAGTTCTGTGAGCAAAGATGTAATCCCTTTTACTCCTTCTACAATCGCCACCGGAATGAATTTTTCCAAGATTTCAAACTTTCAGTCCATATATTATTTAAGCTCATTAGTTGTCTCTATGGAGGAGGAGGTGATTTTATCCATTAAGGTAACACGGTTGTTATCACCTCCGGCGAGTGCTTGATCTGTAGAGTGATTTGCTGCTGCAATGTTGGTATTAATTTAATTGAGCATAGGAATGACCTTGGATAATGAAGCTTCTATGATTTGTTCTGCTAAGGGATACCCTTGCACTTTTCTTTCAATATTTTGCATCAATCCCTTGATTTCCCCAAATTCAGACTTCAAATTCGGAGCTAATGATTTGTCATTAATGATGGGGAGTTAGCTGTTTGGGTGGTTCTTCAGAGGAGGAAGTTTCCTCTGATCCAGAGCTAGTTTTTGTTTCCTCTGGCCTAGATGAATCTTCTTCACTTAATTTTTTATTAGCATATTTCTCCTCTTTCTCCTTCTCTACCAACCTATCCTCCGGAGTGGCCTAGCCCTTAGAGTCTCTTCACAAGCATGCTTATTGGATCTCATACCATTTCCCTCCTCTGAAAAATTGTGTTCCGGGATGGACTGGTTGTCCTTAGATGCAGTTTGGATATCTGCACCTAAGTTGTCCTCTATTTCAACAGCATCACTAGCTAGAATTTCATTATTAGTAAAGATAGATGGGATAGTGATTACCTGATTTGTCTGTTGAGTATCTACTTATTCTTCTTCATTCTACTCATTTAACCCAACATTTGAAAGACTGGAACTATCCTCAGTCTCCCCTATGATTGCCTGTATAGGACTTGCAACTATAATCATCTCATTTCTCGGAATGGTGGAATTATCCTCACCATCCCCTCCCGTTGCCTTTTCAGGACTTTCAATCTCTACCACTTTAGGATTTACATTCAGCAGATTATTCAGAAGAGGCCTTGATCTGGCTTGGAAGTTGAATAAATCCTCATCCTGATACTTTGCTTCTTTGAGAAGCACCAGATACTTTAAAGCTAAGAGGATAGGTGGGCTTTCTGTGGCTAATGCTCCGGATGAGCCACCGGGTCCTTCCTTAGTCAATAGATTTATCTTTTGGTTATCTCGGACTGCTGACATCATTTCAGCAAACTGAGGATCTTTTGGAAAGATATTATCTTGAAGAATTGGCTTCTCAGTGAACACCACTAGCTCCTTTCCCTTGCTTATGTTAATTGGTATGGCTGTTTTGGCAGATGGTTCTCTAATTGTTATTCCAACAATGGGCTTCTTGATTGGAACCTTTGCTCTCTCTACCTTTAAAGCTTCACGGAAGGTTAATCCCCTCTTCTGGAGTTGTCTTTTAGGTGTGGGTTCTCTATCTCTGATTTCCTCGCTATCAGAACCATTTCCCTCTGCCATGATATCTTCAATACTCCTTTTCTAGCCCTTTTTATAACCTTCCCTGACTGCAGCAGTAGCTACTGCAATGATTTCTCTTGCTTCTAATTTACAGACTGGCTTTTTCATTTTATCAGCAGCTTTGATGAGCCTTCCTCTTAGCTTCTTAGCTAGAGATTTAGCCATCAGCTGAGTCAAGGACAGAGTGTCCTTATCCTAATCCTCAACTGCTGGCTTAACATTGAGTTTCCTTTGAGCTTTTGGCTTAATGGCTATAGATTTCTTAGCTTCCGGTGCGATCTCCACTTTGGCCTTCGTAGCCTTATTCTTTTGCTTCTTCTCATCCCTCTGTGTAATAGCCTTTTTTTATCCCATGTTTCTCCAAAGGATAGATTCTTAAAGTTTTTCTCTAAAATGGCCTTCCCATCCACATATTCTTCCTTGGTAACATCAATTCCATTTTCCACTAAGATTTTGGTGATGAGCCTCCATGACTGTATATGTGCTACCTAAGGAAATGGATCAGAAGTACTGCCATATTGACTATTATACTATCTATCTAGTGCTAGATACCACAATGTTGGAATGAGAAGACTGTAGTGAGGGAGTCCTTTCGGATGAGCACAAATTTTGCCAACACAAATTGTAAAAATCTTGGAACTTCTGGCCAGTAAGTGGAGCATTTGTCTCCAAAATGTCTATTTGGTAGCCACTTTAATGGTTCATACTTCACCTTCTATTTATCTCCATCTGATCTCAATATTACTCTATCACTCTTCATGTTGAGATGAGTAACGAAGAATTCTAGAGTCAAGGTAATGACCTTGCCATCTATAGTGGTCCAGAGGGAGTCATAGTTATGAGCCTTGAGGTTGTCTTAGAACTACTTCACAAATACCGGATAGGTTAGGTTATGCATGGTAAGGAAGGTTTCTAATCCCTAACCTTTGAGAAGGTTGAATGGGTCAGTTCAGAATAAATAGTTATCTCCTAGGTAATCTAAAGGAACAACGGTGTCAGAGGCAGTCTTCTTGACCGAAATGAAATCATAGTCATCAAGGTCTTCCATTTTGAATGTATTCTTTGAAGGAAGGATGATTTTGGTTTGAGAGTATGTAGGTGCCATTTGAGAGATTGAAAGAGGTTTGGGAATTTAGGGTTCTGAGATTTAAAATTTGTAGAGTAATAGTAGGAAATTACTTGAGTGAAGAAGAAGAGGAATTTTGGGGGTTTTTATAGAATTTCCAAAGTGAGGGTAAAATCTTAATCCAAACACCGTTAATTTTGGCTAGATTGATGATGTGGCAAGTAAAAATTGATAAGAGAGGTAAATGCCATTTAACCAGAGAATTGGAACAGTTTATTTTCCAAAATAGCTGTTGCTTTTGCCGCACGTGGGATACCCAATAAATGTTTGAAATTCAAAACGTGTAGAGTTACTTTTCAACGCTTTTACTGCCATTTGTCTTTTCTGTTTGTTGAGCTGGCAGTCTTTGCTCCGGATCCAGAGTTAACATTATTTCTTCTTTTCTTCTTGCTTTCTTGACTTATAAAAGTCCAAACTTACTCCTGATTGTCTTCGGGATTTTCCTTCAAATTGGATTAGCCATTCCAATTGATTCCCTTAGCTTGTTGAATTGATCTTTACTTAATAGTTTCGTAAAGATATCTGCTCTTTACTCATTGGTTGGAATGTACACTAATGCAGCATCTTTCTTTATCACATGATCCCGGATGAAATGATGTCTGATGTTTACATGCTTCATCCTGCTATGGAGTACTGGATTCTTTGACATATCAATGGCACTTTTGTTGTCACATATTACTTCAGCACATCTGGATAGGACTCCATAATCTTCTAACTGTTGCTTGATCTATAAAAGTTGAGCCACATAGCTTCCAGTTGCTATATATTCTACTTTTATGGTTGATAAGGCAACTAAAGTTTGCTTCTTGCTATACCATAATACCAAGCAATCTCCAAGAAAGTGGCCGCCTCGGGATGTACTCTTTCTTTCAAGAGTATCCCTTCCATAGTCTACATTAATGAAGCCTTGGAGTGTGAAATTCCCATTACTAGGATACCATAACCCAACTTTAGTGGTTCCTAGGAGATATCTATGGATTCTCTTCACTGCTTTTGAGATATGAATCCTTAGGATTGGATTAGTATCTTGCACAGTAGCAAACTACATAGTGTATGTCAGATCTGCTAGCTGTCAAGTATAATAGTGATTCAATCATTCCTCTATAGCGCTTCTGATCTACATCTTCTCCTTGACAATCCATTGATAGAACTGTATCTGATCCCATAGGGGTGGACATTGACTTGTTTTTGTCCATTTCAAACTTCGTTAGATTCTCTTTGGTGTACTTGGATTGATTGATGAAAATCCCATCCGGACTCTTCTTGATTTGCAAACCAAGGAAGAAATTGAGTTCTCCCATCATAGACATCTCAAACTCCTGCATTAGAGTGATAAATTCTTCATACATCTTTTCATCTGTTGCTCCAAAGATGATGTCATCAATATAAATTTGGACTAGAATCACATCGTCCTTCTTCTTCTTGATAAAAAGAGTTGTATCTGCTCTACCCCGGATATACCCCTTGGATATGAGAAATGTAGTGAGTCTCTCATACCATTCTCTTGGTGCTTGCTTCAATCCATAGAGGGCTTTCTACAGTTTATATATATATAATCCAGATGCTTTGAGTCTTCGAATCCAGGTGGCTGCTTAATATAGACTTCTTCTTGAATGGCTCCATTTAGGAATGTACTTTTGACATCCATCTGGAACAATGTGAATCCCATGAATGATGCAAAAGCACATAGAATCCAGATTGCTTCCAATCTTGCTACAGGAGCAAAGGTTTCTTCAAAGTCAATGCCTTCTTACTGATTGTAGCCTTGGGCAACTAATCTTGCCTTATTTCTTTCCACAACTTCGGATTCATCCAGTTTGTTTAAGAATACCCATTTAGTACCAATGATTGACTTTCCCTTTGGTGGTGACACTAGATCCCAAACATCATTTTGGGTGAACTGATCTAGTTCTTCTTGCATTGTCAACATCCAGCTTTCATCTCTTTCAACATCTTGAAATTTTTCTCACTTGATAGGAGAGATAAAAGCGTGATGGCTCATCATCCGGTTGAGTTTTCCTCTGGTTCTAACCAGATTTTAGACATCATCTAAAATGGTTTCTAATGGATGATTTCTGTAAGTCTAAATTTCTCTTTAAAGATGCATGCTGGTCTGGAGCTTGTTCCTCAACTACTTCAATTTCTTCTTGATTATCCATAAAGTTTATCTCATGATGATTAAGATAACTTTGTGGAACTTCTGAGTTGAGTGTAATTCTTTCATCTTCTTCCTTGTACTTCTTGATTTGGAAGGAATCTGGAATCTGTACTTGTTCTTTTTCTCCAGTGTTTTCATCTTCCGGAGTTGAATCTTTCGGATTTGAACTTCTTCTTCTTGCATGGTTAGTCTCATCGAAATCTACATGTATTGACTCTACCATAGTTTTGGTTCATTTTTTATAGACTCTGTAAGCTTTGCTATGTGTTGAGTAGCCAAGGAAAATTGCTTCATCAGACTTAGGATCAAATTTTCCTAATTTCTCTCTATCATTCAAGATGGAGCATTTACATCCAAAGGCTTTAAAATACCCAATTTTGGGTTTCCTTCCCGATTTCATATGGGGTCTTTTCTATAGTCTTTCTAATGAGAGCTCTATTTATGATGAAGCATGCTATGTTTATGGCCTCACCCCAGAAATACTTAGGTAGATTGTTCTCACTTAGCATTGTTTAGGCCATCTCAACTAAGGTTCTATTTTTCCTTTCAATAACCCCATTTTGTTTAGGTGTATGAGGAGCAGAAAATTTATTCCCAATGCCCTTTGAGTCACAAAATTCAGCAAAGTGCTTATTTTTTAGCTCACATCCAATATCACTCCGAATGCGTGCAATGCTTATACCCTGTTCTACTTCTATCCAAATGAATATTTTTTAGAATTGGTCAAAGGCTTAATCTTTGCTAGCAAGCAGAGCAACCCAGGTATAGCGAGAATATTCATCCACAATGACCATGGTGTATTCTCTTCTAGGTAAACTCAATGGTTTGATTAGACCAAAGAGATCAATATGCAAGAGTTCAAGAACTCTCTTGGAAGGGATGTATGAGATAGAAGGGAAGCTTTTTCTATGTTGTTTACCTAACTGACATGCAGTGCATATGTGATCCTTATCAAAAGCTACCTTAGGCAAACCCACAACCAATTCCTTTCTGGCTAATTTGGACAGGAGGTTCATGCTTACATGTCCCAACCTCCGGTGCCATAGCCATGATTATTCTTCTTTAGACACCAAGCATATATTCTTTTTCTCATTTCTAATGTTAACACAATAAACATTATTAACTCTAGGTGCATGAAGAATGAGTTGATTTGACTTACTATCATAGATTGAGCATCCTCCGGAGTCAAAGGTGACTTTGCTTCCTTTATCACAGAGTTGTGGTGCACTAAGAAACTTAAACTTCAGTCTATCAACTAGTGAGACATCTTCTATCTTTGTTTCAGATCTAATGGTTCCATGTCTAATGATCTATCCCTTTTGGCTGTCTCCAAAGCTTACTTTTCCACCTCTCTTCCGGATCAAAGTGATGAAGGCTTTCTCATCACCAATCATGTGCCTTGAGCATCCACTATCAATGTACTATATCTGTTGATCTACTATGGATCTAAGGCATACCCCAGTGTTGGTTGTCTCTGATTCTGAATCCTCAATTTGTTCAGTATCTTGCTTAGATAGATTTCTTCTGGGCTGATTTTCTTTCAGATTTGTCAGCGCCATGAATGTACGGTTGGCTGTTTCTTCTTCCTCTGTGGAAGATGAACTGCTACTTTCTTCAGTGTTGCTCCATTTGGTCACCATAGTTTTCTTCTTATATTTCTTTTCTCTTTTGAGCTTGGGGAATTTGCTTATGAAGTGCCATTTCTCTTCACATTCAAAGCAGGCAACATCTTTCTCCGAATCTTTCTTTTCTTCCGGAGCCTATCGTGGTTTGTCCCTTCTTGAGGTGCCTTCCTTTGATCTTTTTGATTCATACCTCCTGGATCTCCTTATATCTTTCTTCTTTAGGAATCTATTAAAATATTTGGTCAGTTGTTAGCATAGGTCCATTCCGGCCTGATGAGGAATAATGACTCTTTCGTTCAGTGATCAGACAAAAGAGCCAAAAAGGACTAAATCGTCATCCAAAATTTGAAATTCAAAAAATTCACATTTCAGGGAAGCTTCGATTTAGCATTTCTTACTGAAAAATCAAAAGGTCAAAATTTGGTCAAATATAGGTAATCCTCCCGCCGGGTAATTACCTATCTATAGTAAAAAAAATCAAATCTTATCGAGATCTGGCAAGATTTTACGGGATCTGATGTAAAATCTTGTCAGATAGGTAATTAGCCCCTAATTACCTATGTAATTAGCCCGTCGGCTAATTACCTCCCTATTATAAATATGGGGTCACCCCCCCTCATTTCAAAAGAGATTGAAATTTTCAAAATTCCTAAAATTACATGTGTGTCCTTTTTTAGTTCTGGGAGTCCTAAAAGCCTCGAAACTCAGTCAAAACACTTCTAAATCAGAGCTTTATCACCTACACTAGGTATAAACTCGATTTACTGTCTTTTTAGATCAATATCCTACAGTGATTTTTGGTCTAGGAACGACTCAATTTCTCTCAAAATTTCGCATTTCTCTTAGGAATAATCCAAGATTATAGCCATAACTTGGGTTAAACCTATTTTCCACTAAAATTACAATCCATGAAAACTTCGGTCCCGCACCGGCTCTCTTGTCATCCTGGACAGATGAAAAGGTAATTAGCTCTAAGCCCAACTTTCAAATTCATTAAAATTCATTTTTATGATTCTATTATTGCACATTGCATTTTCATTTCTCTGGTCCAGTGAGCCACTAGGGCCACTTAAACTATAATATGTATAAATAAGCTCGTAGGTGTGGATGAAACATCCAGAATGAGAGGAAACTCTATCCGAGTTTCCGAGCCAAAGCTCAAGCGTTGTCGTTACTCTGCTGAAATTTTGGTAGAAAATATCAATTTATTATGCCGTTATAATGCCCCGTTTATTTCTTGAATTTATTTCTTAAATAAAGCCGGTGTAATGCAGAAATTACCTCAAATTCCAAAGTTCCAAAATTAATACAAACAATTTGAGCAACATGAGTGACTATTATGTCCGAACTCAGAATCTCATTCTCCTTTCGATATAAAAATCCCATTTTGGATCAGTATACCACAATTTCCAGTGGAGCTGAATTAGGTGGCGACTCTATTTTATTTTTAAATAAAGTAAAAAAGCCTTATTTTAAAAATATGTTTTCCTAGTAAAATGTGTAAATATATTTCTCAATATAATCTCATTTTTTGCTTATAAAGCCACCGGATTTAAGAGAACCGAATTTTCTCAAACCAAACCAAACCAAACACAGCGGTTTCCTCAAACCACACCGCCCTCCGCGTGCATCCCTCCATTTTAAAATGTTCGCCCTCTCACAGCAGCGACTTTGCTAGGGATAATTATTTTTATAAAAACCTGATTTTTAAAAAAAATTCTTTTTTTGACATATTAATTAAAATGTTGTTCAAATTAAATTTTGGAACTAAGGAATTTGTGACAACTTCTGCATTACACAAATTTTAGGATTGCATACCATCTGCATTCTTTACCCTCAAACTAATTTAGGTGTCTTTTGGTGAAGTATCTCCAAGTTTGCTTAGGGATCGAAGGGTATGGATCCAATCACACCCCTTGAGTAATGTACGAGGACCTTGCTCGCTTAAGGGCAAGACTACCTGCGTATATTATATGTGGACAAGTTTCCTTTGGTTCGCTTAGGGCCACTAGGACTCGGTACACAAAGGCGCATGGTACCCAATCACACCTAATCCTGAGACTGAAACCTACATATAGATGAACCATAGACACTTCCCCATAGGTTTACCTGAAAAACCTTGAGTGCGCACGAATAGAATCCGCTAAGTTCCCCGTTGACTTTAGAGCAAAGTAACCAAGTGGAGTTAAAAGAGCGGCAGACACGATCTAACCATTTGCTACATATGTAGGTTTGTTAAATATAAATAAACTAAAAACGGACATCATAAGCATCATGGATGTATGTAAACTAACCACATCTTTATACAGCCATAACATTTGTGTGTGGCATCTCATTTAATTCCTTAGCCATAGGAACCTAATGTAATGAAGACCAGTGAGTCTACCTAGGCTCAACTCGTGAGCCAAAATAGCCTAAGACCAGTGAGTCCACCTAGGCTCAACTTATGAGCCAAAATAATCAAGACTAGTGAGTCCACCTAGGCTCAACCTATGAGCCAAAATAATCAAGACTAGTAAGTCCACATAGGCTCAACCCATGAGCCTAAATAATCAAGACCAGTGAGGTCACCTAGGCTCAACCCATGAGCCAAAATAATCAAGACCAGTGAGTCCACCTAGGCTCAACCCGTGAGCCAAAATGAGTCAAACCCTTTCGAGTGACCATAGAGTCAGCTTACCTTTAGACCAATGAGTCAAACCCTTTTGATTGACCATAGAGTCAGCTCACCCTTGGATCAATGAGTCAAACCCTTCGAGTGACCAGTGAGTCAGCTCACCCTTAGACCAATGAGTCAAACCATTCAAGTGACCAGCGATTTAGCTCACCCTTGGACTAATGAGTCAAACCCTTTTGAGTGACCAGAGAGTCAGC
Organism: Euphorbia pulcherrima; assembly: GCA_947683365.1. NCBI lineage: Eukaryota > Viridiplantae > Streptophyta > Magnoliopsida > Malpighiales > Euphorbiaceae > Euphorbia > Euphorbia pulcherrima. Next base: position 18,734,443 of record CANTUS010000001.1, read on the forward strand.
TCACCCTTGGACTAATGAGTCAAACCTTTTGAGTGACCATAGAGTCAGATCACCCTTGGTCCAATGAGTCAAACTCTTTGAGTGACCAGCGAGTCATCTCACCCTTGGACCAATGAGTCAAACCCTTTCAAATGACCATAGAGTCAGCTCACCCTTGGACCAATGATTCAAACCCTTCAAGTGACCAGCGAGTCAGCTCACCCTTGGACCAATGAGTCAATCCCTTTCGAGTGACCATGGAGTCAGCTCACCCTTGAACTAATAAGTCAACCCACCTTTGACCAATGAGTTAAACTCACCCTTGAGCTATCGAGTCTAATCCGACTCAGACCCTTGGTCTTCGGACCGCATGTTTGTGATGTTCCATAACTATCGTAAAATACCCTTGCCAATTGCTCCTCGAACAACTGGCATATGCCCAACTCCTTTATTTATACATATCTACTTATTCATTCACTCAGTCTTTCATTCATCTATTCATACATCCTGACATGCCGAGGTAAATAAAGCTTAAAGCCGCCTCTGACACACTTACTAACACTTGATCTCTTGCATTTTCAGGTTAGAAGGGGGAGAGAAGGAGGCTAAGATGTATTACGGGAAGTCTAAAAGTCACCCCCACCACCAATCGAATCTGTGACCGGATTTTTCTTTAATACAGAACTTGAAACCACAATGGTGGATGATGATGCAGTTGGACAGTCCCTCAAAAGGATTCTTGAAGCTCTAGAATTTCATGATGTTTGGGAAAGGTTGAGTGCTACTAATGCTCAGAAAACCCAAGAGCAAGAGGCTGAGATAGCAGCTCTAAAGGTAAAGATGGCAGACATGGAGAAGCTGTCCACGGCTAAAGACAAATCTATTGCTCCCTCCGTTGAACAGTATGTAGATATTGACTGGTTCTTGCCAAAGGAGTTAGAAGCCCTTTCGACTAACTTTGTGATGCCTTACATCGCCCCATATGCTGGTATTGGACCCCCTAATACGCATGTGGAAGGTTATCTTTAGATTATGACTAGCATGAACATCCCTAAGGTTCATATAGTCAATCTTTTCCAAGCTACTTTATGAGGACTCGCCTCTGAATGGTACATGATGATGCAAATGGACGTGAAATCTTATTGAAGAAAGCTATGCTTGGCATTCCTGGAGAATTATGCCTTCAATCTAAAGGTCAAGACTACTTTGCAAGACCTTAAAAGGATCAAACAATGGCCAAATGAGTCCTTTGAAGAGTTTTACCTGAGATGGATGGTTGTCTGTGTACTTGTAACTGGGCCACCCAACTAAGATGCCCTGATAGTGAAGCTTATTGAAAGCTCTAACCCGAAATACCTGATGAAATGAAAATGAAAAGATTCGACACTTTCAACGACGTGGTAGACTATGTCTAGAGACTTGAAAAGTATGAGGAAGAAGATAGGGCCAAAAAGCAAGAGCAGCAGGCTTATACTAAACCTCAATACTAGGAAAAGGGCGGATCCTCCAAGCAGGGTAGTTCTGAGTCCCCAAAGGCTCCAGCCAAAGGTGTAGCAGCCACTTAGGTGCAGACTCACTAATCTATCTCACCGTGGGTAGAATCACTATCAAAGATATTCACTAAGCTGAGAAAGTCTAACCAACTCCAGAGCATCAACCCCATTTGCTCCACCTGCTACAGCAAACAGAGATAAGTTTTGTGCTTATCACATGACCAAAGGGCATCACACCAATTAATGTGCCTGGCTACTAAAAGATCTACAGCAGATGATAGCCGACGAGAGAATGAAAGAGCATGAGAAGAACCCAATCACTTAGACTAATCCCCTACCAACCTTTCAAGCTATGGTGAATGCCATCGGTATTCATGTAGAGGCCGTCGAATATGGTATCAAAGTGACCGATAACTTCCGACATGACCTAGAATGGAGGGAAAACATGATTTTTGACAACATGGATATTATCTATATGATCGATCAGTATTTCTTAAGGATAGGGAGATCGATCAATACTAAGTGCCATCGCACCTTATATACCAAGGAGACTCTGACCCAAATGCGCATATAGAAGAATTCATCCAATTTATGCGTGAATAAGGGATAACTATGATGGGTTTTGCACCCCAATTCCCCAGATTCTTAGGAGGCCCAGCCATAGAGTGGTACGACATGATGCCACTTAAAGGACGTTGGAACTAGTACTTTATGGAGAGATCTTTCCTACACTACTTTAGAACATCTCAACCGCACCCAGATGCACTCTATTGGTGAATGCCACTGTAAGTAAACCGACATAATACTAGCTAGCAGGATATCCCTCAACCACAACCTCCTATGTATACTCCCTCAGATTACATGAGTCTGAACTACATCAAAATAAGTTTGTTTAAATTTGGGAGCTCCTCCGGAGTAGCACGTCCAAAAACCCAGGAGATGTATGATCCTGAGCAGGAGTGGAATAGCCACAAAGACAAGCAAAGGTATCTCGGCCTGAATCTAGATGAGGGTACACGAGACCCATTTAAAGGAATTTGTCCTGATATTAAGGCATATGGTACCCTTGTGGAGGAAACATTCGCTAGCATACAAGCCATGGTGTCTGAATTTCATGTAGCCATCGAGGATTCGAGGCCAGAATAAATGCTGAGGAAGATCCTGAGGAAGATCCTGAGGAAGATCCCGAGGAAGATCCTGAGGAAGATCCTGAGGAAGATCCCGAGGAGGATCCTGAGGGACATCCCCGAGTAATATCTAGAAGAAGACCATGATGAGGATCTAGAGGAAGATTTTGATGATGATATCCCAGCTCACCATGCACCAACTTGGGTCTTTGAACTATGGAATGGGCAGCAGCCTTTTGAGGATTCAGATGAGGAAGTAGAATAATTTATGGGCTCCGGTGAATCGAATCACGAAGATGAAAGTGAGGTGGATAACTTGGGATATGAATCAGAAACCTTTTTAAGTGACGAGCTAAATCACTTTTTGGGAGATTTTAAATACGAGGCTCCCTTCCCCATTGGTAAGACGGTCAATTATGATGGTGCTGAGAGCTACACCTCGTCTTTAGAGCATGACTCCCTGAGCACTTTATGGTCTACAACAAGTGACGATTTTAGAGACTTTACAAACTTTGACTCAGGTAGAGAACATATCATTAATATAATTCGAGACGAGGGGCAAGAACCCTCTCGGGAGTACATTATGGAGAGAATCCACGCTGAAAATGAGTTAGCTTAAGCTAGTTGTCAGATCTGGAGTTCGAACTTTAAGGGAAGTTTATCCTATATTTACGACGGAAATACAAGGCCACACCCTAATATCCGTGAATTTGTGCAAATGATAAATGATGGGTGCATTCATTATGCCCATTAGCCCAAACGGTTCCGCTGGACTCTCTGAGAGAAGGCAGTCATTTGGTATGAAGGGCTAACATTTTACTATAAATCATTCTGGAATATTTTGGCAAAGCAATTCATTAACTACTTCACATGGGTAGACCCGCCAGAAAACTCAACCCTTGAGTTAGACAGACACGGGAACCTCTTGCAGTACTAGGAGTGGGAAGCAACAAACGTTATCTGTCCAACGTTAATGGAATCAGCCAAGGAATACCCATGGTACATGATTAAATATAACTACAAGTAAATCACCGACGATGATGCTCTAGATATGCTTGATGAAGGGGAACCAACCGACTGAGGCTCCTCGTCCATCCATATGATCAGGCAGGAATCCAATCCTTTCCTATGCCAAATTCTGCAGGAAAACCCATCATTTCATAAAAGTAGCATGAGAAGGTTCCTTTCATGGAATGGCCCTTCGCTGTTAAAGTACCAACCTACGTGAATAAACTGATTGACTAAGGAGAAATACCGCTTGATGAAGACTTTGATGAATTCGAGGTCTTCAAAACAACAAACTCGCCAACCCAGGTTGTCAACCCTATCACTAGAGGAGGAAAAGTCACTGGGTCAGTAACTCCAACCTTGCCAAGATTAGAACCTTCGGCACCTCCTACTTTTGTTAAGCTCTCAAAATAGATAGAAAGCCCGATTGTGGATCAATTGAAAGCCACTACAACTAAGATGAGTATCTGGGACCTACTCCTTGGTTCTCAAGATCATAGGCTTACTATCGTCAAAAAGCTGGTGGAAATCAAAACATCTCTCCTAGCATCACCAGGACAGGTCTGTGCACTACTTAACAACAAGACTAGCACTATTATCCCTGACATTATATTCTCAAGCATGGATCTACCCGACGAAGGCATTCGCCATAATAAGGCTCTCTACTTGAAGGCTAGTATCTTCGGGTGCATCATTCCTTGTATAATGGTCGATGATGGTTCATCACTGAATGTCTGTCCTAAGGATGTTCTACCAATCCCAGGACTAACCGAGAAGGACTTAAAGAGATCCACGACAGTCATCAAGGCCTATGATAACTCTAAGAGGACCGTCTTCGGCACATTTAAAGCTAAAGTTACTATCGGTGAAATCTCATTTATAGTACTTTTTATAGTCATAGACATCCTATTAGCATTCTCTATATTGCTCGAGCGACCATGGTTCCATGCACTGAGAGGAGTTCCATCCACTCTTCACCAAAAAGTCAAAATCTCATTCCATGGAAAGGTTGTCACTTTAGGGGCTGATGAGGCGTCAGTGGTGGTTACACTAAAAATGGAAGAAAGCCATATGAAAGGATTTACCATAGCCACAATTGGTCAAGAATCGAACAAGGAATTAGAAGTGCACTGGGGCCCATGGATTCAGGGATACATGTAGAAATACCACACTCCTGGCAAGGGATTAGGTGCTCATAAATAGGGAATACCAACCTTTAATATAGGGGCAAGAGAGTGAAAGCCCGCAGGACTCGGTTACACAAGCCCTAGAAGAATCGTCCATAAGTCGGCCTTTTAAAGAAAGTCGCAACAGCCCTACAACAGGGCACCCGAGCCTATTACTCACCTAAGAAAGACGGTTTTGGGATATGAGATTTTCTCAGACGCAGTCAAATATGGAAAACATGGTAGAAGTTCCATAACCTGCATGTTGAAAGAAGTGAGTCATCAGCCAGACGCAGGGGCAATCCCAGACCAGATAAATGTGATAAACAGGTACACCTGAAGAAGTTTAAAATGCTGAGTAAAAAGGAGGAGATCCTCAACACCCTAGCCAAGCACCTTCAAGCACAACTTAAGATAGGGGTGGAAGCAAAGAGCAAGGGAGGTGAATTGAGCCAAGCCATCATGGACATGGTCAAAATCATGAAAGGCAAGGCGAATGTAGAGGAGGAAGACGACGAGGACATCCTATTAAAGCTGCCTTCTATAGGAGAATCATCCACTGCGGAGCCAGACCCTACCAACTAGGATGAGTCTTTTATTTCTGTTTCTAGTTTGTTTGAAATGAATAATGTACTTTATGATGATAATAAGATGAAGAAATTTGCGTATTTTGATTGTGTTTCTGATTGTGATTCCATGCATCCATTCCAACATTCATCTAGAATCGTTAACATCAATAATGATATTATAAAAGAAATTAACTTAAATATAGAAGGTGATCCAAAAATGGTACACATTTCCAATCAATTGCCCATCGAATAAGAGAGAGAGTTGATAAAAGTATTGAAAAATCATGTTTTAGCCTTCGCTTGGTCTCACAAAGATATGCCAAGACTTGATCAGCACATCGCCGAGCATAAGATCCCTACAGACCCAAAGACTCGGCCAGTGAAGCAAAAAATGAGAAGAATGCACCCAAAATGGGCTAAAAAGGTCAAAGCAGAAGTGGCCAAACAGATCAAGGCTAATTTCATCGAGGTTGGCGAGTACCCCACTTGGCTATCCAATATAGTTCCTATACTTAATAAAAATGGTGACGTCCGAGTTTGTGTCGACTTCAGGGACCTGAATAAGGCTACCCTTAAGGAAGATTTCCCGCTACCACACATCTATTTTTTGGTAGATAGTGCAACAAGAGCTGCCATGTATTCCTTTATGGATGGATTCTTGGGATATCACCAGATCCTCATGAATATAATAGACAAGTTCAAAACTGCATTCATCTGAGAATGGGGAACCTACTATTTCAGGGTGATGCCTTTTGGACTAAAAAATGCAGGGGCAACCTACCAATAAGCAGTCACAACATTATTATATGACCTAATCTATAAAGAAGTCAAGGTCTATGTAGATGACATGCTTATAAAATCTGCCACGCCAGAATAGCACCCTGCAGTATTACAGTAATTCCTCACAAGGATAGAGAAATACAATCTTCGTCTCAACCTAAAGAAATGTATATTCAGCATCATGTCAGGCAAGTTACTAGGACACATGGTTAGTAAGAGAGGCAAAAAGATGGATCCTAATAAAGCTAACACCATCAAGGAAATGCCTGTACTGAAAACCGAGAAGGAAGTGAGAAGTTTCTTAGGGTCCATACGGTACGTCAGTCGCTTTATAACATGGTTGACCACCACGTGTGTGCCTATCTTTAAGCTCTTGAGGAAGTAACAACCAATAGAATGGGATGACCAATGTCAGGAAGCCTTTGACAGAATTAAAGCTTACCTAATGAACACTTCAATGTTAAAGCCGCCAATTCTTAGAAGGCCACTCATTCTCTACTTGGTGATAGAAGAGACAACTATGGGGGTTATGTTGGTTCAAGAACTCGAGGATAAGAAGGAACATGCAGTTTATTACCTCAGCAAGAAATTGCTGGAATACGAAACCCGATACACCATCGTGGAGAAAACTTGTTCCACCATGGTCTGGCTTACCAAGAAGCTCAGGCATTACTTCCAATCATATAGAATTCAAGTGGTCACAAAAGTGGATCCAATGAAGTATTTGTGCCAGGCTCCTTCGCTAACTGGGAAATTGGCTAGATGACTCTTATTACTGTTAGAATTTAATATCGAGTATGTTACTAAGAAAACCATCAAAGGAAGGGTAGTGGCTGAATTCCTAGCAAATCAGCCACGCAAGGAAGGAGAGCAGGAAAACCTAGAATTTCTTGATGAATGTTTTGCAACCACTACGAGTAATCCTGGAAAATGGATCATGTTCTTTGATGGCGCCGTTAACAAGCGAGGGGCTGGTTTGGGGGTCATCATCATAACGCTGGATGGAGCGATCATACCTCTATCAAAGCAATTGGAAATTCTCACCATAAATAGTAGGGCAAAGTATGAAGCCTATTTATTTGGAATGTTTGCTCTAATCACTCTCAGAACGGACAAGGTAAAAATCATCGACGATTTGGCTTTGGTCATCAAGCACGTCACAGGCAACTGGGAATTAAAGGAGGAATCCCTCATACCTTACTAAGAGGTTGTATGGAGAAAAACCATAATGTTCAGGGAATGTGAATTTCATCACATGCCACACAAGGAGAGTCAAATGGCAGATGCATTGGCCACTTTAGCCTCCATGTGGGAAGGACCCCAAAAGCAGCCAATCAAGCCTCTTATTATTGAGACAACCTGATCTCCATGTTACATCCACACAATAAACGACGCCATAAGTAAGGAAGAGCCTTGGTACTCTAATAGTGTCAAGTTCCTTGAAAATGGTGAATTTCTAGCTAAGGCTATAGATTCTGATAGAAATACGTTGAGGAAGCTTGTTGTGCAATTCTGCTAGATTAAAGGAGATATGTTTAAGTGTTCCTCTGATGGCTTACTATTAAAGTGTCTGTCCCAATAGAAAGCTAAAAGGGTAATGAAAAAGGTACATTCAAGAGACTGCGGTCCACACATGAACGGTGTCATGATGGCAAAGAAAATCTAAAGAATGGGATACTTTTGGTTAACCATGCTAGTTGATTGTAATAAATAAGTGAAGACTTATCATGCTTGTCAAATATACTAGGATGAGCCACTTACCCTGACAATGTTGCAAAGCTTGACAACTCCTTGGCCATTCTCATCCTGGGGCATCAATATCATCGGCGAAATAAGACCATCTTTTACTAATGGCCATCGCTTCATTATATTGGCCGTCGATTACTTTTCCAAATAGGTTGAAGCAAAATCATACATGAGCATCACGGCCAAGAAGATGGCTTGATTTATTCAACAATATATCTTTGTCAGATGCGGCATTCCTCATCATATAGTGAGTGACAACGGCATGCAATTCTAAGGGGAAATAGCCGACCTTATCAAGAAACACAGGATCGAGCACCATTGCTCTTCACCCTACCACCCTCAAGCCAACGAAGCTGTAGAAGCGGCTAATAAGGCAATCAAGAAAATCCACTCCAAGATGATCTCCTGTAACGAACCAAAATTTCTAAAAAAAATTTGCTTATAATAAATTACTATAGTATTAAAATATCATGGAAATTATTTTTATTATTATTATTGTTATTGGATATAAGGCATGAGGAAATAAGAGCTAATTAAGTAAGAGGGATGAATTGGGCATTTAATTATTTGTCCAAGGGCAATATTGAAAAAAAAAATCAAATCAAAATACACACTATCCAGCCTTCCTCTTCTCACCTTCATCATTTTCTCCTTCTCCATTTCTCTCTTATCAAATTTATTCAGAAATCTAAAAACTTCCGATTTCTTCGATTCAACTTCAAATTCTTGTTAGAAATCGATCCTTAAGCCCTCTATCATCATCAATTTCAGTCAATCAAGACTAGAAGAGGAGGATTTCAGATTCTAAGGTTCGGATGAATAGTAACCCGAGTTTGAGGTGAGGATACAAAACATACAAATCCCTCAAGTTCCTGTAGTACCATTGAAAGAAGAGAGGAGAGAACTCCTCTTGAAAGAATCAAAAAGCTTCCGGCTGATGACTTTAAAGGGGATACAGTGAATCCAGCATTTGCAGAAGATTAGCTTGATCATACTAAATGGTGTATGACTAGGCTTCATTTTAGAGATGAAGAGAGATTAGACTGTATGCAAGGTCTACTCAAAGAACAAGCTAGGAGATGGTGGGATAATATTGTGAGAGAAAGGCGACCCGGAGAGTTCACTTGGGGCCTTTTCTTGGAACAATTTGACAAGAAATACATTAGGGAACGATTTAAGGATGAGCAGAGGAAATTTTTCTTATCTTTGAGACAGGGACGAATGACTGTATTAGAATATGAAGTTCAATTCCTCAAACTCGAGAGGTGTGCTCGTGATATCATTGACAGTGAAGTGAGGCGATGTAATAGATTCGAGGATGGGTTGAATGATGAAATTAGAGTGCATTTACTTGCACAAAAGATTAGAGTGTTCAATGACTTGGTTGATGCTGCTACGGGCATTGAGAAGATCAATTCAGATAGGCAACAAAGAATGGCTAAAAGGTCTGGATTTCAAAAGGGACCGCAGGGTCCAGCTAGTTCAGAATCTCCAAGTAAGAAACAGAAGGGAACATTAGAACAAACACAATCTCATTTTAGAGGGTTTTCACCGAGACAAACCATAAGTACGGGGTCAGTAGCTAGTGTCCCTTTAGGTCAAGGCAGAGGAAATATTCTATAATGTTCTAATTGTGGAAGGATGCATACAGGGGAATGTTAGGGAAAAGGTAGAGTCTGCTTTAAATATGGCTCAAGGGAACATTTGATTGCAAATTATCCTCAAAGATAGATAAGTACATCCGCACCTATAGTAGTTCCTACTCCTATAATGCAAGGCGGAAGAGGAAGGGGAAGAGGAAATGCTAGTGAGACAAGTGGACATAATGTGGCTCAACAAGCATCACAGATTGGTAGACTGGGAGGAATGGCGCGAAGTTATGCAATCCGAGGGCCTGAGACTCGGGAATCTACTGATGTTAAAGTGGGTAAATTTTCATTCTTTAATCACGATATTTATGCTTTGATAGATCCTGGTTCATCTCATTCATATATATGTACTGCATTAGCACAAGAGAAAGGGTTGCATGTAGAAGAATTAAGAGAAAATATTGAAGTGACTAATCTTTTAGGACACAGTGTGATAGTAAACAAAGTGTACATGAATTGCCCTATTATGATTCAACATCAACTTTTCAATGCAAATTTAATTGAGTTACCTTTTCGAGATTATGATGTTATCTTGGGAATGGATTGGTTATCGGAACATCGAGCTATGGTGGATTGCAAAAACAAAAGAATGTCACTTTAAGTTTCTGATGGAGAAGAAATAGTTATCGTGGGGGAAAGATCAGATTATCTTTGTAACATAATTTCTTTTATGAAGACTAAAAGATTAGTGAGGAAGGGATGTCAGGCCTACCTAATCTTCACTCTAGAATTGAAGGAAGGTGAGTTAGAATTACAGAATATTCCTACGGTATGTGATTTTCCAGATGTATTTCCAGAAGAACTACCGGGTTTGCCACCAAAAGGAGAGGTAGAATTCGCAATTGATGTATTACCGGGTACTGCACCAATATCTAAAGCACTATACAGAATAGCGCCTGCTGAACTGAAAGAGTTGAAGATTCAGTTGCAAGAACTATTAGACAGAGGATTCATACACCCGATTATATCCCCTTGGGGTGCACCAGTGTTGTTTGTTAAGAAGAAAGATGGGTCACTCTGATTATATATTGATTACCGGGAGTTGAATAAATTGACAGTCAAGAACAAGTATCCATTGCCAAGGATTGAAGACTTATTTGATCAACTCAAGGGTGCCAAATACTTCTCCAAGATTGATTTGGGATCGGGCTACTATCAAATGAGAGTGAAAGATGATGATATTGCAAAGACGGCTTTCCAAACTAGATATGGACACTATGAATTTTTGGTGATGCCATTTGGTCTAACTAATGCACCAGCAGCATTTATGGACCTTATGAACCGTGTCTTTTACTTATATTTAGATAGGTTTGTAGTGGTTTTCATTGATGACATTTTGGTGTATTCTAAGTCACGGGAAGAGCATGATCAACATTTGTGGATAGTCTTCCAAACTTTGAGGGAAAATAAATTGTATGCCAAACTTTGCAAATGTGAGTTTTGGCTTGAAGAAGTTTCTTTCTTAGGCCATATTATTTCTACAGAAGGAATTAAAGTGGATCCTAAAAAGATAGAAGCAGTTGTAGAATGGAAACCACTAAAGAACCCTACGGAAGTCAGAAGTTTCCTTGGTTTAGTGGGGTATTATAGAAGATTTGTGAAGGGATTTTTAGTCATTGCTGCCCCACTGACGAAACTACTTCAAAAGAATGCAAAATTTGAGTGGAATGACAAGTGCCAAGAAAGTTTTGAGAAATTGAAGACAATGCTGACAAAAGCACCCATCCTTACCCAACTAAAGCCTGGAAAAGACTTTATAATCTATAGTGATGCTTTGCATAGTAGTCTTGGGTGTGTTTTAATGCTAGAAGGAAAAGTGATTGCCTATGCTTCCAAGCAATTGAAGAATCATGAAAGGAACTATCCTACTCATGATTTCGAAATGGCTGTAATAGTCTTTGCCTTGAAAATTTGGCGACACTATCTTGGTGGAGAAAAATGTTATATTTACACAGATCATAAAAGCTTGAAATATTTACCAACACAGAAGGAGTTGAATTTAAGGCAGAGAAGGTGGATGGAATTCATTAAAGATTACGATTGTCTTATTGATTACCATCCAGGAAAGGCTAATGTAGTGGCAGATGCTCTCAGCAGAAAGACAATGATGACACTAAGGGCTATGAATACGGGGTTCGCTCTTACCAGTAGTGGATCCTTAATTGCAGAATTAAAGATTCAACCTGTACTACTATAAGAGGTTAAGCAATCACAAAATAAAGATGATGACGTAAAGATCATTCGAGCAAGGACACAAGTGGGTATCGTAGACAACTATATGGTTCGAGAAGATGGATATCTGTATTTTAAAGATAGACTATGTGTGCCAAACAATGAAGAATTAAAGAAGAATATCCTACATGAGGTGCATAGTAGTCCTTATGCGATGCATCCAGGAGCAAATAAGATGTACCAAAATTTGAAGAGCCATTATTGGTGGAATGGAATGAAGAAAGACATTACTAACTATGTTGCTCAATGTCTAACTTGTCAAAAGGTGAAAGCAGAACATCAAGTTCCTTCTGGATTGTTGCAACCAATAACAATTCTAGAATGGAAATGGGAAAGAATCACAATGGACTTCGTGACGTCTTTACCACTTATACAGAAGAAACATGATGCAGTGTGGGTTGTTGTAGATAGATTGACAAAGTCTGCCCACTTTCTCCCAGTTAGAATGGATTATTCACTTGATAGGTTGGCTCAGTTATATGTAGATGAGATAGTAAGACTACACGGAGTGCCTATTTCAATCATTTCTGACTGAGATCCAAGATTTACTTCGAGATTTTGGAAGAAGTTGCAAGAAGCCTTAGGTAGTAAACTTCATTTCAGTACTTCATTTCATCCTCAAATAGATGGTCAATCTGAAAGAGTAATTCAGGTGTTGGAAGACAAGATGAGAAGTTGTATCATCGAATTCGAGGGGAGTTGGGATAAGTATTTATCCCTCATGGAGTTTGCCTATAATAACAGCTATCAGTCAAGCATACAAATGGCACCATATGAAGCATTGTATGGAAGAAAATGTCGAACTCTATTACATTGGACCGAACTTAGTGAAAACAAGATTGTGGGAGTGGATTTGATTCAAGAGACAAAGGAGAAGGTAAAACTTATTCAAGAGAGATTGAAGGCTACATCGGATAGATAAAAATCTTATGCGGATCTAAAAAGAAAAGACATTACTTATGAAGTTGGGGATAAAGTATTTCTCAAAGTATCTCCTTGGAAGAAAGTCCTACAATTTGGCAAGAAAGGCAAGCTCAGTCCGAGATTCATTGGCCCATATGAGGTTATAGAGAAGGTTGGACCAATAGCTTATCGGTTGGCACTACCCCCAATGCTCCACAAAATTTATAATGTGTTCTATGTATCGATGTTAAGGAGATACACATCAGATCCATAACATATCTTATCTCCTGATGTCGTAGAAATCGAACCCGACCTAACATATGAATAGGAACCGGTACAAATCTTGGCTAGAGAGGTTAAACAATTGAGAAACAAGTCTATTCCTTTGGTAAAAGTACTTTGGAGGAATCATAAGGTTGAAGAAGCAACTTGGGAACCGGAGGATACAATGAAAACTCAAGATCCGAAACTGTTTTCAGGAAATTTTTGGGACGAAAATTCATAAGAGGGGGAGAATCGTAACAAACCGAAATTTCTAAAAAAAATTTGCTTATAATAAATTACTATGGTATTAAAATATCATGGAAATTATTTTTATTGTTATTACTGTTATTGGATATAAGGCATGAGGAAATAAGAGCTAATTAAGTAAGAGGGACGAATTGGGCATTTAATTATTTATCCAATGGCAATATTGAAAAAAAAAATCAAATCAAAATACACACTATCCAGCCTTCCTCTTCTCACCTTCATCATTTTCTCCTTCTCCATTTCTCTCTTATCAAATTTATTCAGAAATCTAAAAACTTCCGATTTCTTCGATTCAACTTCGAATTCTTGTTAGAAATCGATCCTTAAGCCCTCTATCATCATCAATTTTAGTCAATCAAGACTAGAAGAGGAGGATTTCAGATTTTAAGGTTCGTATGAATGGTAACCCGAGTTTGAGGTGAGTGATTTTTTGGTGAAATTAAAGCTTAATTAGTAGAATTCATGGTAGATTAAGCATATTTATGGTATTATGAAGTTTATTTATATAATATCTTAATAGAATTATATATGGCTGTTGTAGAGGAAGCTAGTGCAAGCAAATCAAAGGCAAAAGGGGTAGAAGAGAGCTAGAAAGAGCATAGAAAAAGGTTTGTGTCTCGAATTTCGATTTCTCGGTTTTTCGGAATATTTTCCAGATTTGAATACCTGTTTTGTTTTAATGTTTTCTCTCATTATATAAATCCGATTTGAATGATTCTTGATTTTATTGATATCTACAGAAAGTAAGGAATATATGTTCAGAAGAAACCTTATTAAATTTCGTTCGTTTTCAATGTGAAATTTTCGTTTGAAGTTGAATCACGAAATCTGTTTTCGGAAATTCTCAGCTTCGTACACTGTTTAGTATTTTGATCATAACTTTGGTTATAAAATTTGGATTTCTGTTATTCTGGTGGTTTTGGAAAGATGAGACATGTGGCTAATTTTGTTTAGAAGAAAGGTCTTCGATTGGGTGATGTTTTCATAGCGAAAAATGCATGGGAAGGTAGGTTACGAAACCTGGAAAAATTCTGGAAAGTATGAATATTGATTTTATTGAGTTTTAATTGAAGTTTGATGCTTAAAAATTTGGGATTTTGATTTCTTAATTACTGAAGTTATGTTGAATTATGATTGATGGTTTATACTGGAATTTTTAAGATGTTACTTTGATTTATTACCCTTATTAAATGAGTAGAATACAGGTCAGGGTAGATTGGCGCCAATAAAGGGGGGTACAGTACTGTACAAACAATTGAAGCTTTGGCTTCGGGCTTTGGCCGATATTATGATATATATATATATATATATATATATATATATATATACAAAGCTTCGGCTTCGGGCTTGACCGATATATTGATTTTGAAGCTTCGGCTTCGGGCTTGACCGATATATATTGATTTTGAAGCTTCGGCTTCGGGCTTGACCCATATATTGATTTTGAAGCTTCGGCTTCAAGCTTGTCCGCTCCCGTATCCATTTTACCGTTATTCAGGACTTGTTTACTTTGGGCAATATATGGTTAAAGTGTTTGGAAAAATTGGGTACAAATTTGATTGTACTTTGAAATGATTACTATATAAGTTTTGTGATTTGATTCCATAAAGTTGGTTAATTTATTTTTGACTAATGAACAAATCTTGGTTTCTATTTTAAAAATGTTCAAAGTTGTTATATTTCTTTTATGGACACCACTAAGCAAATTGCTTAGCGTGTACCTTTTTTTCTACACGTAGGTGGAGAACTTATAGATAGTTTGGACCAAAATGGAATAAGTGGATCAGCTTGGAGAGCAAATAAGGAAAGACTCGAGGTGGATTTGTAATTTAATGAAATATTATGATTTGTAGAATAATGGCATGTACTAGATAGTGTAAGAAATATAAAGTGGTATTGAGAAATATTTGGAGAATAATTAGCATTGAGAAATAATTTGGAGTCTCAAACATTATATTTGTATTTATACATAATAAATCTATAAGTAATGAACTTCATATAATGGAGTAGAGTTGTTTATTGGGTGTTTATAGTTACCGTGACACTCCCTATAGGGGGGTGTTACATTTGTTGGTATCAGAGCTGAGGTTTAGGCGATTCTAGGACTAGTATGTACATGCCATTTAAGATATAAATATGTTATGTTAGTTGATTGATCCACTTTGGTCTAATTTTCAGGAATAAGTTATGGCTAGTAGTAGTCACAACCAGAGTGAGGAAGAGGATGCTGAGAGTACGGTCCGTATTAGACAAGGGGATGAACAGAGACATGAACCTCTACCAGTTCATGGCTTTCTCGAACAACCTACTCCAGCACAACCTGCTTTACTTCAGCATATGACTACTGAAGTAATCACACAAGTATTATAAAACATACAAATCCCTCAAGTTCCTGTAGTACCTCACATTGAAAGAAGAGAGGAGAGAACACCTCTTGAAAGAATCAAAAAGCTTTCGGCTGATGACTTTAAAGGGGATACAGTGAATCCAGCATTTGTAGAAGATTAGCTTGATCGTACTAAATGGTGTATGACCAGGCTTCATTTTACAGATGAAGAGAGATTAGACTGTGTGCATGGTCTACTCAAAGAACAAGCTAGGAGATGGTGGGATAATATTATGAGAGAAAGGCGACCCGGAGAAATCACTTGGGGCCTTTTCTTGGAACAATTTGACAAGAAATACGTTAGCGAACGATTTAAGGATGAGCAGAGGAAATTGTTCTTGTCTTTGAGACAGGGACAAATGACTATATCAGAATGTGAAGTTCAATTCCTCAAACTCGAGAGGTATGCTCGTGATATCATTGACAGTGAAGTGAGGCGATGTAAGAGATTCAAGGATGGGTTGAATGATGAACTTAGAGTGCATTTACTTGCACAAAAGATTAGAGTGTTCAATGACTTGGTTGATGCTGCTATGGGCATTGAGAAGATCAATTCAGATAGGCAACAAAGAATGGCTAAAAGGTCTGGATTTCAAAAGGGATCGCCGGGTCCAGCTAGTTCAGAATCTCCAAGTAAGAAACAGAAGGGAACATCAGAACAAACACAATCTCATTTCAGAGGGTTTTCACCGAGACAAACCATAAGTACGAGGTCAGCGGCTAGTATACCTTCAGGTCGAGGCAGAGGAAATATTCCACAGTGTTCTAATTGTGGAAGGATGCATACAGGGGAATGTTGGGGAAAAGGTAGAGTCTGCTTTAAATGTGGCTTAAGGGAACATTTCATTGCAAATTGTCCTCAAAGATAGATAAGTACATCTGCACCTACAGTAGTTCCTACTCCTACAATGCAAGGTGGAAGAGGAATGGGAAGAGGAAATGCTAGTGAGATAAGTGGACATAATGTGGCTCAATAAGCACCGCGGAGTGGTAGACCGGGAGGAATGGTGCGAAGTTATACAATCCAAGGGCCTGAGACTCGGGAATCTACTGATGTTATAGTCGGTAAATTTTCATTCTTTAATCACGATGTTTATGCTTTGATAGATCCTGGTTCATCTCATTCATATATATGTACTGCATTAGCACAAGAGAAATGGTTGCATGTTGAAGAATTAGGAGAAAATATTGAAGTGACTAATCTTTTAGGACACAGTGTGATAGTAAACAAAGTGTACATGAATTGCCCTATTATGATTCAACATCAACTTTTCAATGCAAATTTAATTGAGTTATATGATGTTATCTTGGGAATGAATTGATTATCGAAACATCGAGCTATGGTGGATTGTAAAAACAAAAGAATGTCACTTCAAGTTTCTGATGGAGGAGAAATAGTTATCGTGTAGGAAGTTCGCAAGTAATCGTAACCCAGATGCAAAAAGCCTCAAAAGGATGAATGTCAAAAGGCATAAAATAGTTCACCTCTAATCAAGAACGATTGGTCCATCTCACGTCATGTCCATAGACCCGAGTATAGGAAAGCTCCAGGCCAATCAAGGTACACAGGGATGTAGGGAACCCCTTAGAACGGTCGTACTGCCTATACAAGCGACCAGGAGAGTAAGTAATGATCTCGGAAAGGTCAATGAGGACCACGCCACCTCTAGTGACGTCGAAAGTCACATACATGATGCCCCACCAAGGGCAAACCCAATGAATATCCTCAACAGCTCGGCTACCTATAAACTCGACCCACTCCTCGATAGTAGAATCTCTATGAGGGCGATTGCCAATACAAACTGTGGAGCCCCACACCCAGTAGGCCTTCGGATGATAATCTATGCTAATGGGAACAGATAACACAGAAAGCTTGTTCTAGAGCCAAAGCTACAAAAGCAACAAATGAAAAATGTAAAATAAAAAAAAAGAAAGAACAAAAAAGATCAAATAGAAGAAAAAAAAGCCTGCTGGATTGAAAACCCCAAAAGGCAGTCCAGGCAAAAATTAAGGCAAGCCTGATGAATCAAAAACCCAAGAGGGCAGTTCATGCAAAAAGAAAGGCTTAAATAAAATTTACCTGAAGGAGAAGCCTACTGCCCCTGGTAGTAGCTTTAGTTCCATTTCGGGAAGCCCGCATAAAGATTAGTGTCTCAGCCAAACTTATCGAAATGGGAGATTTCCCCTCTAGCATCTGATAAATGATAGTCATGAGGGCAAAGCTATAAATCGTAGTGGGAACCTCCCAAAGGAAGACCCCTAACATAAGTAAACAAATAATCGGAAGCCAACTTGCATCATTAGAAGGATGGCCCCTAACTATGTTGAAAGCAACATCCAACCTCAAACCCTCATCACAGATCAGTCGACGCCTATCAAATCATCACAGATGAAAATAGTTCATTAGCGAATCGGAGAACTCAGGACGGTGAGTTAAAATGGCTGGGGACATGTCTCTAGAGATCTCAGGAACCCACAGAATTCCTCATACAAGGGGTACAACTTGTGATCTCCAAACTGAAACACATTGTCAACAGGATCCTAAAATCTGACAGGGGCTTGAATCACGTTATCCTTGATAAAAAAAATGCGACAGTATTCCTTCATATGCGCCAAATGGCAAACCTTGAGGCGATCCCAACCGTTAAAATTCTTTAGATAAACATTCAAATCTACACGGAAACGGATATAGCCCTCCATGGTAAAATTTCATAAGAGTAGCAGTTTGCTATACGTAGTTTATAGATCAATCTGCCAATATCTGGCAGATTACCCTTATCAACTTGACCAACGACAAAAGAAAGCACAAAGGGAGAATTGATGCAAAAATCTTTCAAAAATAAAAAATGTGTTCATATAAAAAAAAGGAGGCAGTGCAAATGGCACAAAGAAAAGCAAACAACAAAAGAAGAAAAGCCTATCTACTGCCCCCTGGAACTCGGGTGGCTAGGTTCAAAGGGCGATGGAAGAGGAGGATAACCGCCCTGAGGACAGAATCCTAAAGGATTACCTTGTCCCTGCTGCGGCTGCTGCTGTAGGTCGTCCACCTGGAGCATCCCCAATAGATCTTGGAGACGTCGGATCTCCAACTGCAACATTTTAACATAGATCATTCATATGCATTTCATAATATGCCATGCATCATCACCACTAAAATAATAAAATGAATATACCACCATATCAGAGTTTTCGTTCATCATGAATCGTTACTGCCCTTGAATATATCCCCAATCAGAGATGCTATAAGCAATGGGCACCTACAAGAATGAAAGATCAAGGACTAGTCAGAGCCATCACAATGTAAGGAAAACTAGAAGAAAAGGCAGAGGAAGCTCACATGAGTGGTATCGGCCGGATGGAAGGCCATTGGATGCTCAGGATCCAAATAAGGTAGAATCACCGGCATATAGGTACTCAAGTTGGGACGATATATCAGAGACATGGATGGTTGATACTAAAATCCACGATGTCCCTCTATCATCACCGAACCTTGAGACGGGATAGATGACGCCGAAGAGCTACCCACGTGAGCAAAGGCAGTTGCAGGTCTCTTCCTTCCTTGGTGATCCTATGAAGATGATAAAATAAAATCAGCGCATCAATAAAAAAATGAGGAAGAAATTCAAGCCAATGAAAGGAAAAGTACCGTCATCCGGACAGTCCTAAGTGATCCCGATCTAGCCTGGCCACTAGGGGCAGAAGCCGAAGGGCCATCACCGTTAGAAGGGTTATGAATGCTCGGCTCAGGCTTGATAGGAATAAGATCTATCTCCGGCCACCCAAGCAGCTGCGAACAGCAAAACTCCTCATACCCCCAACCCGCTCCGGGAAGGCACTGGGTAAATCCCCTGAGGCCAATCTTGCAAAGTTTGGCGAGCTATGAGGCCAAAAAATCTACTGAGGCACCTAAGAGGGATGGAACGTGACCTGGAAGGAAGGTGCCAACCCTGGATGCGCTCTCCTAAATACCACTCCAAAGAGAAGGGAGTCTCTATAATCAGTCGGGTATTCACAAACTCCCTAGCTTGCCTCATGACCTCTAGCCAATTAAGGGCATGACCCCAGGGTTGCGTCTTGATTTATAAGATAGAAAAGACCAAACAATGATACAATGATTATAGCAGATATAGAAATTAAAGCAAATCAAGGAATCATGGAGTATACCCTCTCCGAGGATAGAGGGTGGAGGTGAGCAGAAAGTACAGATCGAGACTTCATCTCCCAACCGCACTAGTAATGCAGCAACCAAGGATAAAATGGGTAGCTACCATCTCGCACAAGCTTGGTCCTTGGGAGGATCCCCATCTAAAAAGACCAGATCTGTGAGAAGAAAAAAGAAATTAGAATGCCAAAAGATAAACTGAAAATGCTCATAAAGAAGAAAAAGAGCTAAGTCCTTACATAGACAATCTAGAGGCAAGATTTGAACTTGCTAATCCTATTCCTCGCACACTGATCGAGGGCCCAATATAGATGAACCAATGCAGCTTAGCCCTAGGCATACTCACCAAAATGAGATGGGTCAATCAAAGTTGGCAGGATATGGAGGTTCACGATCGAACCCCTAATAGGAAAACACAGCCATGATAGAGTGGCAGCCATAAAAGCACTAGCCTCACAAGCAAAAGTCAAATGCCTTTTATGCCTAGTAGTCTAGAAGGTCATGAGTTTCTCATAAGAAATTCTCCCTGGCTTGTCCCCAAAATAGCCAATCAAAGCCTCGATGGTCTCTATATTGAAGTTGTGGTAAGTAATGCAAGCGTTGAAGTGGATCACATTACCGTGAAAAGGAAGACCTGTGATGGCGCAGTAATCCAATGGAGTGATGGTATATTCCCCACAATGGAAGTGGAAAGTATGGGTAGTGTCAGTCCACCTGATCAGGATGTGGGTAGAAGTACCAGCTGGGATGTACGAATACTTATGAGATCTCAAGTACCTGCAATTCCTCACCAACCTCCCTAGGGACATCCCGTCGATAATAGCCTTACCCTGGGAGATAGCACCTTATACCACTTATGAAAGTGGGTAATGCTAGCACCCTCGTGAATTGTTACCTGATTCAATGCATGCACACCTATCACATACCAGCTCTCGATAAATCAGACGATTATCAAAAAATTATTGCATAAAATAAATAAGCAATAAAATGGATTAGTCATTATGCAAAATAAAAGTAACAATAAGGCTTACCAGAATCTGAGAAAGATGATCGGAAGGCTTCAAGGCAGGCAAAATAAAATTCCCCGGATGAATCCCGTGATACATCCAATTTAGCGGGATCCCGTATAAAGCATCGGCGGGAACCTCGAATAATTCCACTTGCTGACCATCAATGAGTACGTTTCGAGTAGTCACTTGAACGACTGGCAGATCCAAGCAGATATTATAAAGGTTGAACCAGATGGAAACCCCGCAAAATCTGAAAAGGGGCAGAAAAAGGAAAAAGATGAAAGAAATCATATTCAAAGATAGCTCGGAGGCAGGAATTTTCGAAGAAGAAGAGCAGAAAATGCAAAGAGAGAAGGAAAGAATTTTTAATGTGGTGAAAATGTGAGCCAAGCTGCTGCTTTTATAGACCACACGTAATTAGCCCGCCGGCTAATTACCTATCCAGCCATCACGCGTAACGGCTAAAAAAGTTATCGTTACAAAGGTAATTCGCCCGACGGCTAATTCCTTATATTTTGAAAATTTTAGCAATTTTGCATTTTTCATCCATTTTCTGCATCGCTTATAAAACGAGTGGACCTAAAAGTTGTTTTTACACAGTCACTCATGCATTAAGCACCCAAAAATATTAATTCCGACCCCCGGTCAATTTTAACCTCATGCAACTCAATACTAAATTTTTAATCCAAGGGGCAAAATATATTTTATTTCAAAATTTGTCGATTAAAAATATTTTAACTCATTGCATTCCACACACACTATTTTGTTTGTTTCGCATACGACAAAATTTCTAGCACAAAATTTATGTATGTGAGGGGCAAACTATTAGCACAGGTCTGTTCTAGCCAGATGTGGAATAATGCCTATTTCATTCAATGATCAGACAAAAGAGCCAAAAAGGACAGAATTGTCATCCAAAATTTGAAATTCAAAAATCCACATTCTAGGGAAGCTTCGATTTAGCATTTCCTTCTGAAAAATCAAAAAGTCAAAATTTGGTCAAATATAGGTAATCCTCTCACCGGTAATTACCTATCTATAGTAAAAAAAATAACATCTTACTTAGATCTGATAAGATTTTATGGGATCTAATGTAAAATCTTGTCAGATACGTAATTAGTCAGCCGGCTAAATACCTATGTGATTAGCCCGTCGGCTAATTACCTCCCTATTATAAATACGGGGTGACCTCTTTCATTTCAGAAGAGACAAAATTTTTCAGAATTCCCAAAAGTACCTTTGTGTCCTTTTTCAATTTCGGGAGTCCTAATAGCCCCATAACTTTACCAAAACACTTCCAAATCTGAGCTTTATCACCTACACTAGGTATAAACTCGATTTACTATCTTTTTAGATCAAGATCCCACAGTGATCTTCAGTCCAGAAACGACTCAATTTCTCTCAAAATTTTGCATTTTTCTTAGGAATAATCCAAGATTATAGCCATAACTTGAGTTAAACCTATTTTCCACTAAAATTACAATCCATGACAACTTCGGTCCCGCACCGACTCTCAAGTCATCCTAGACGGACGAAAAGGTAAACTGAGGGTAATTGGCTCTAAGCCTAACTTTCAAATTCATTAAAATTCATTTTTATTATTCTATTATTGCACATTGCATTTTCATTTCTCTAGTCGAGTGAGCCACTGAGGCCACTTAAACTATAATGTGTAAATAAGCTCGCAGGTACGGATGAAACATACAGAATGAGAGGAAACTCTATCTGAGTTTCCAGGCCAAAGCTCAGGCACTACCGCCACTCTGCCAAAATTTTAGTAGAAAATACCAATTTATTATGCGGTTATAATGCCCGTTTTATTTCTTGAATTTATTTCTTATTTAAAGCCGTTGTAATGCAGAAATTACCTCAAATTCTATTATATCCGAACTCAGAATCTCATTCTCTTTTCAGTACAAAAATCCCATTTTGGATCAGTATATCACAATTCTTAGTGGAGCTGAATGGGTGGCAACTCTATTTTATTTTTAAATAAAGTAAAAATGCTCTATTTTAAAAATATCTTTTCCTAATAAAATGTGTAAATATATTCTCAATAATATCACATTTTTGGCTTATAAAGCCACGCATTTAACCAAACCGGATTTTTTCAAACCAAACCAAACACAGTGGTTTCCTCAAATCGCACCAAACAGAAATTGAGCCCCTCGCACCTTACCCCACATGCATCCCTCGATTTTAAAACATTCGCCCGCTTACACGAGTATCGCTATATCTTCTTTGCTATAATTTGATTCCTTTGGTAGCTTATCTGATATGGAGAAGGCTAATTCGGCTGAATTTACCTTGAGTGCAACGGCCTTCTTTCTTTCTTCAGGCTTTTTCTCTTGTTGGCTATATCTCTCTAAGGATAATTCTTGAGTTAAGAGATTACTAATGAGTTCATCATAACTATAGAAGTTTAAGTCATGAGCTTCCTCAATGGCAGTCTTCTTGTTGACCCATTCCTTGGTGAGACTCCGAAGTATTTCCTTGACCATATCTACTTCTGAGATCTCCTTCCCAAGCCTCTTCTACTTGTTTACTAGATTGGTGTATCTAGTATTCATGCTGCTGATGGATTCTTTGGGCTCCATCTTGAAGGATTCTAGCTTTTGTTGTAGCAGATCAATTTTAGCTTCTTTGACCTTGTTTGTTCCTTCATAGGTTACTTCCAGCTTTTGCCAATTTTCTTGTGCAGTCTTGCATCCAGATATCCAGTTGAATTCAACTACACTAAGAGCAAAATGAAGCATATTAATAGCATTTGCATTTTTATACAATTTTTTATAGTCATTCTCATCCCATAAACTTGAGGGCTTTCGGGTAGTTATACCCTCTACTTCATGAGTAAGCTTATATGGGTCATCTTTAATGGTCATCCAAGCTAACATGCTTTAAGCTTGAATGAATTTTTTCATCTAATTTTTCTAGAATGTATAGTGTTCACTGGTGAAGAGTGGAGGACGGGGTAATAGACATACCCTCAGGAAGGAGTTACGAGTTTTGGAAACTCGTTTAGATTCTTGGATCAAAATTTAGACCTTTAGCTTGAGATTGTTAGATCTGTAGTTTTAAGCACTTGCTCAGATACCACTTATTGGTCCCTGTAAGGGTCTAAATAAGGTCAAAGGGGGTTGAATGACCCTTTTTTGCGGAATTAACATACTTTAAAAAGTTTTAGTGTTGCGTGTTTAATTATGTTCTGGATATAATGGATTCAGATGATGCAAATATGAATTATAATGCAAATAAATAAAGAGTAAAAAAATCAAACACAGAGTTTTATCCTGCTTCGACCCTGCCTACTCTAGTCCCCGGAGTTTCCTTCCTCTGAGCTTTTCCACTAGCGGATTCCTTTTCAACTGACAGGAATCAAGCCTTACAATTTATCTTTGGACGGTAACCCCTTTTGGACGTAGGATATACCACTAGAAGCACCAACTCCTAGCTGAGTCATCTTGTCTTTAGCAGGATATACCACTTAGATTTCTACCCAAACCTAAGTTGAGTCCTATAGGGAGATCCTACTCAAAGTACCAACTTCAAGCTATATCCCGAATCTCACTACTCACCCAAGTATGAGATCTTACGCTTTGTTATTCTCAAAGATTTTTGTTTTAGATCTCCTCAAGTTTACAACTTACTTGGGAATCCTTAAAAACTGATTTGGAATTGTTTGATTCCTAGAGGGATTATGTCACTGATTGTAATAGTGAATTCCCTTGTGTATGCTTTCTCAAAATAACCAGCACCTTCTTAACTTGTGAAGCTTTCCTTTTGTAGGCTTGCAACATAAATGTAGCCGTTGTGGGTTGTTGATGTTAAATTAAATCTTCACTGTTGATCAGGTAATATGTGGCACCTCCGGAGCCACTGATTGATCCGTTAGACTCAGATTTTGACTCATTTGAATCCTTGGGATTAGGGCTGAAAAGTTGTCTGTGATCATTTTCCTTGGATTTTAGTGTTTTACCAACTTTTACACCAGAAGTCGGATGTGTGATCTTCATACGCCATTTCTATTGGTCCAGGTAAAAAAGGTTGTCACCTTTTCTTTTTCTTATGTCAGTCCTTCTGTCCTTTTCTAAAAAGTGCTAGCTGTCATTTATGTCTTTCATAAAGGGAAAGGATCTTTGACTTTCTGACCATATAGTTGGAGGGAAAAGTGATTTTTGAAACTTTTCCCTTTTTCCTTTTAACTGTATCTTCCGAATGACTTTAGTCTTGATGTATCCGGATGCTATACAATCAGTCTTCATCTGGATGCTGTTTTACGCAGTTCAAAGTTTGTTTCCTTTCCAAACTTTAACCGAATGCTTCCATTATGTGGTAAGGTACTTATAGACTTTAATGAATGTCCTAATGAATGGATTTGGACCTGATGCTTCTATTTTAGATTAAGCAGATTATAAGATTTGTTCCTTAATCTTTTGTTTCTAGTTTTTGTTTTCTTTAAACTTGATTCAGATTGTTCTGGAATTAATTCTTTTAGATCATTATTTCCAACACTTCTTTTCCCTACATGGTTAGTCTCATCAAAATCTACATGTATAGACTCTATCACAGTTTGGGTTTGCTTATTATAGACTTTGTAAGCTTTGCTATATGTTGAGTAGCCAAGAAAATTGCTTCATCAAATTTTGGATCAAATTTTCCTAGTTGCTCTCTATCATTTAGGATGTAGCATTTACATTCAAACGCTTTAAAGTACCCAATCTTGGGTTTCCTTCCCTTCCAGATTTCATAGGGAGTCTTGTCTATAGTCTTTCTAATGAGAGCTCTATTTAAGATATAACATGTTGCGTTTACAGCCTCACCCCAAAAGTATTTAGGCCCTCTATTCTCATTTAGCATTGTTCGAGCCATTTCAACTATTGTTCCTTCCTTCCTTTCAACAACCCCATTCTATTGAGGTGTATGAGGAGCAGAAAAGTTATGCTCAATGCCTTTGGATTCACAGAACTCAGCAAAGTGCTTATTTTTTAATTCTCCTCCATGATCACTCTAGATGCGTGCAATGCTTATTCTATGTTCAACTTCTATCCGGATGAATATTTTTGAGAAGTGATAAAGGGCTTCATCTTTTCTAGCTAGCAAAGCAACCCAGGTATGGCGAGAATAATCATCCACTATAACTATAGTGTATTCGTTTCTACCTAAACTCATTGGTTTGATTGGATCAAAGAGATCAATGTGTAGGAGTTCCAGAACTCTCTTAAAGGGTATATAAGAGATGGAAGGGAAACTTTTCCTATGTTGTTTACCTAATTAACATGCAGTGCATATGTGATCCTTATCAAAAGCTACCTTAGGCAAACCCATAACCAATTCCTTTTTGGCCAGTTTGGACAAGAGGTTCATGCTTACATGTCCAAACCTCTGGTGCCAAAGCCATGATTCTTCTTCTTTAGACACCAAGCATATATTCTGTTTCTCATTTTTAATGTTAATAAAATAGATATTGTTTACTCTAGGTGCATAAAAAATGAGTTGATTTGACTTACTATCAAAGATTGAGCAACCTCCGGAGTCAAAGGTGACTTTTCTCCCTTTATCATAGAGTTGTGCTACACTTAGCAGGTTGAACTTCAGTCCATCATCTAGTGAAACATCTTCTATCTTCAACTCAGATCCAACGGTTCTATGTCCAATGATCTATCCCTTTTGATTGTCTCCAAAGCTTACTTTTCCACCTTTCTTTCGGATTAGAGTGATGAAGGCTTTCTCATCACCAGTCATGTGCCTTAAACATCCACTATCAATGTACTATTTATGTTGATCTTCTATGGATCTAAGGCATACCTGCAAGACAAATCAAGTAGGTTTGGGTACCCAATCAAATTTGGGTCCTCTCGGGTTATCAACCATTTCAGGCCAAGGATAAACATCATAATAACCATTTTTAAATCTATATATTTTAGTTATATGGTTATTTGCTCCACAAAACCTGCACCCTGCAACTGGTCTATTCTACTTAAGCTTCTCTTCAATCTTTTGAAGATCCTTCTTCCCATAATCTCTCAAATATCCTGCTTTGGATAGATCTAGATTTTACTATTTAGTTCTGATCTAGTAGTTGGCTGGTGGGGCAACTTTTGCTCTATAATTTTTCTTTTTCTTAATTGGTTGATCATCATAGATTGCTTCAGCCTTTCCCTTTTGAGCAGCTGTGAATCTTTGAGTCTTTTTACCTGGTGCATCATTATGCTTCTGTGCTTGAGGTTGCCTCCAAACTTTCTTTTGTTTAGGATGTTCCTAATTCTTCTTTTGGTTTTCAAACTCTTGTCCCCTTTCAGTGGTTGCCTTTGTCTTTCTTCCAGAAGTTTTCTTTATTAGAGCTAGTTTCCTATCTAGCCGAGTTAGATTTACACTCAATATTTGCACTTGACTTCTTAGGAAGTTTTCTTTTAACAACATTGATGTGCTTAGTTGCTCTAATTGAATTGATATCTTGTGACATTGCTTCAGCATCTTCAGCAAGCTCCATTACTTGTCTTTGGAGGGATTTAATGGCTTTTGTATTCTTCCTCACATTATTGATTACAATCCCCAAAGCCCTGGCAAGTTCAAAGGTAGTACATGAATAGAGGTAGAATTTACCTCAATACTTGCCGATTTTGATTCATCATTGATTTGCTCAGTAATCTGCTTTGATGGGTTTCTTCTGCATTGCTCAGGTTCCGGATCAGATAGTGATATGAATGCATAATTTGTAGTTTCCTCTTCTTCTAGTGAAGATGAGCTACTACTTTCTTCACTACTGCTCCAAGTGGCCACCATTGCACTCTTCTTGTATCTCTTTTCCTTTTTCAGCTTTGGGCATTTGGACTTGAAGTGTCCTTTATCACCACATTCGAAGCAGGCTGATTCCTTTTCTTGATCTTTCTTATATTCCGCAGCTTTTCTAGCTTTGTCTCTTCTTGAGGATCCTTCCTTTATTCTTCTGGAATCATATCTTCTGGATCTTCTTCTTTCTTTCTTTTTAGGAATGGTCCAAATTATTTGGCTAGCATAGCCATTTGTTCTTTGTTGCACTGGGATTCCTTTGACTTCTTTTCTGACCCGAAAGAAGCTAATCCAGATGATTCTGCCTTGAGTGCAATGGCTTTCTTCATTTCTTCCAGCTTCTTCTCTTGTTGGTTGTATCTCTCCAAGGATAATTCTTGTGTTGTAGAATGCTAATGAGCTCATCATAACTATAGATATTCAAGTCATGACCCTCTTCAATGGTAGTCTTTTTATTATCTCATTCCTTGGTGAGACTCTGGAGAACCTTCTTCACCATATCTACTTCAGAAATTTCCTTTCCAAGCCTCTTCATTTCATTAACCAGATTGATATATCTGGTATTCATGCTACTAATGGATTCTTTGGGCTCCATCTTGAAGGTTTCCAGCTTTTGTTAAAAAAATCTATTTTTGCCTCTTTGATTTTGTTGGTGCCTTCGTAAGTCACCTCAAGTTTTTGCCATATTTCTTGTGCAGTCTCACATTTGGAAATCCTATTAAATTCAGTTGCACTAAGAGCACAATGAAGCATGTTAATAGCATTTGTATTTTCACACAACTTCTTATAATCATTCTCATCCATAGATTTGAGGGATTCCGGGTACTTAAACCCTCTACTTCTAAGTAGGTACATATGGGCCATCCTCGATGGCCATCCATGCCAACATGCTTTAAGCTTAAATGAAATTCTTCATCCGATTTTTTCAGAACGTGTAGTGTTTACTGGTGAAGAGTGGAGGATGGGTAATCGACATACCCTCCAGAATTAGCTATGAGTTATTGAAACTCATTTTGATTCTTAGATAAAAAAAATGGACCTTTAGCTTAAGATTGTTAGATTTCTAGTTTTAAGCACTTACTCTGATACCACTTGTTGGTCCCTGTGCTTAGCTATTTAGGGTCAGAAAGGGGTGAATGACTCTTTTCATGGAATTTTTAGACTTTGAAAAGTCTTGTGTAGCATATTTGATTTTTTATCCGGATATATATAGATTCGAGATAATGCAGATATAAAAATGAAATGCACAAAAGTAAAGACTAAGGTAGAGAAAATCAAACACAAGAGATTTTATACTAGTTCGACCTTGCCTACATCAAGTCCCCAGAGCTTCCTTCCTCTGAGCTTTATCCACTAGTGTAATTCCTTTCTATCTAGCAGGAATTAAACCTTACAATTTGTCTATGAATGGTAACCCCTCTTCCGGAGGTAGGATATACCACTAGAAGCACCAACTTCTAGCTGAGTCCTTTTTCTTTAGTAGGATATACCACTTAGATTCTACCCAAACCTAAGTTGAGTCCTACAGGAAGATTCCACTTAAAGCACCAACTCTAAGCTAGTTCCCAATCTCAATACTCACCCAAGTATGAGATCCTTATAACTTGATTTTTCTAGGATTTGGTTTTTGAATTCTTCAAGTTTATAACGTACTTGAGAATTCTTACAGAAACAAATTTGGAATCTTTTTGGTTCTTAGAGGGATTTTTTATTCACTAATTTAATTAGCTTCAATTCTCTTGTAATAGCTTCTTGTAAATTCAACCAACACCTTCTCAACTTGTCAAGCTTCCCTTTTATAGGGTTTGATCATTAATGTAGTCGTTGTGTACCATTGAGGTTGAATCTTAACTCTCTTTGTCTTGATATTTGGGTCTTCCGGATGTCTTTAGACCAAATATATCCGGATGCTTTTTCAATCATTTCTTCTTCTGGATGCTACTTTTGAGAGGTTTAAAGTTTGTTTCCTTTCCAAACTTTTCCAAACTTTAACCGGATGCTTCCCTTGTGTGCTTGGGTATTTTTAGTCTTCAATATTTGTTCGGATGGCTTGTCTTGGACTTGGGAGACTATATGTTTTTATTTGTATGTTTTTGTTTTCTTCAAACCTAATCCATATTGGTTCTTAGATTTGTTCTTTCGGATCATTGTTTCCCAACACCAACCTCACAACTGTGTGCAAGCCCATCTCCAAGCTACCGAAGAAACGCCACTCTGTAGTATGAGAAGGAATATTGCCACATCACCATCGACAGAATTAAGGCTTACCTTTTTTACCCACCCATTCTTACAATTCCCACCCCCGATACACCATTGCTCCTTACCAATATCCATTCCCTTACAATTACCATGCTTCCCATTTCTCTCCTCATTGACCATTCTTGACGTGGGGGAAAATATGGTTGGTGAAATCCAACCTTCATCAACCAATAGACACCGCTTCATCATTGTAGAGGAAGCTTACTTCATAAAATGGGGAAGGGGGAGGAAGCTGAGTCTTTCACCACCATTATCACCGAGAAGGTGGCCAAGTTCATCGAGAAACACATCTTTGCCCGGTATGGTCTGCCTCATCATATTGTGTCAGATAATGGGGTTCAGTTTAGAGGGGCAACCGCTGATTTTATCAAGAAATATGGAATTGAGAATCAAAGATCCTTACCTTACCATCCTCAAGCCAATGGGGCAGCCGAAACCATAAACCAGATTATCAAGAAGGTCCTTTCTAAGATTACCACCAAATATAGGGGTTGAGCCGATAAGCCACCTTTCACTCTTTGGGGGTATCAAATAAGTGTCAGAACTCCCACGAGTCCGACACCTTTCCTTTTGGTTTATGCTATACTAGCCACGATGCTAAGCAAAACTGAGATAAAATCCTTGAAAATCACACTAAATCCAAGTCAAAGGGACCCCCATAGACTAAATCACGATTCAAACAGCTTGAACAATCTTCAGATGCACCAGCAATGCATAAACTAGGAATTACAACAACCAATTTAGGCATCAGGAGTGTCTGTCAAGGGCTGATGATCCGATTTTGAAGCAAGTGAAGCCTACTAATGCCCATCCAAGGGGCAAGTTCCGACCAAATGTGGAAAAACCTCATGTAATCAGAAAGATACTTGATTCAAGGGGCATGAAGATTTTCAGCGGCAAATCCGTAAACCCTATCAATCAAAGATGGTCAAAGCGTTATCATAATCTAACCAAAAGAACCAAATCAGAAAAGCGGCACATGAAATAAAAGAAATAAAATCAATCACCCGGTGAGTGGTCTTCTATTGCTCGGGCAAAAATTAGGGTGTATCCCACTGATCGGTATCCTACAAATCGGTCAGGAAAAAGTTAGGGTGCAAACATCAACCCGCCAAGCTAAAAATCCGAAAAGGACGATTTGGGCAAAATTTAGGGTAAAAGTGCCGAGAGAGTTGTTAGCTAGAAAACCTTCATAGGCTAGTTTACACCGGAGTTTGGGTCAATAGAAATGGTTATCATCATTATGTACTCAAACTTAATTCATTTATTAGAAATGTCATTTCTTACTGAACTTTTGTGTTTGTGCTTGAATGAATATATTGGGCCCAAGAGGCAAAATGTTGCAAGTGAGTGAAATATAGGGTTCCATGCAGTCAGCCCGATTCCTCAAAAGAAAGGAAAATAATGATAAAAGGCACAAATCCTGATAGACTGAAAACAACAAGGTCTATGCAAAAGCTAGGAAAACTCTACTGGATCGAAAACCCGAAGAGGGCGGTTTAGGCAAAAATTAGGACATAAAAGCAAACAATGAAAAGTCTGATAGGCCAATCATAATGTTCGGGTCTAAGCAAAAATTAAGACAATATAAATAGGGGTAAATGATTGCCATTTATCACATTGGGATATCCACATTATTATCATCATCATCAAAGTGCCTGAATATCCTCTACAATCGGATGGACTCAAAAGGGCTCGAATCTGTTTTCTACACGTGTCCACTCCAATCTCCACCGTGACCAAGCACCTCAAGTCCGTAAGGCCTAAATCCACCAAAACTATCCTTAGTAGAATTCATTGGTAGTGACAACATCCAGTTGTCCGTTATCCAGAATCTTAAACTTCGCTTCGTGCTCCCCTTGTCTTCGTTATGCTCAATTTAGCGATTGTTCCACATATGTCTCGCCTCCTTGAGCACGAGCAATAGGGTGTGTAGAAAGCGACCATCCTCAACCTCGATATCTTGACACGCAAACCCTATATGTGCACCGCAACATTCCTAATCCTACACCAAGGGCATACTCACCCTGTCTGTACCACAATGCGATTCTGTATATCCTCTCTCTTCTAGTAAGTCAATCGAGCAAGTTAATCAAAAAAGCAATCAAGTCACTCAAATATAAAAGATGATTAGTCCAATGAACTCATACATTCATGCATTCATTGATAATATTGATGAATACCCTGTCTATTTTTCTATACTGAATTCTACAGGAAGCAAAACACTAAAAAGTATCCTCGAGCTATACGCTTAATCTCCAAGCAAGCACCCATACTAAGGGGCATCTCAGAATTGTTTTCTATCCTACATTCAAAGATTGTGTGTCTAAGGGGCATATCAACTAGTCTCAGTGCTCAACCTTGGAAGCTTCTCCGAAAATCTCAACTCAACTTATATTTCATACTTCCATTTTCATTGCTTAATTGAAGGGGAAAAAATATTTTTCATATAAAATCAATTAAACAATAAAAACACAATTCACAATAAGTTTCTAATATCTCAAAGCTTTCTTAACAGTCACAAACCTTTTAGTCCAAGGGTCTCTTCAGATTCTCTAAGTAATCATTTAAGTCCAAGTATTTCTTCAGATGCTCTTGGCAATCATTTTAGTCTAAGGGTCTCTTCAGATGCTCTCGGCAATCATTTTAGTCAAAGGGTTTCTTCAGATGCTCTTGGTGATCTCTTTAGTTCAAGGGTCTCTTTAGATGCTCTCGGCATATTGTTTATAGTCCAAGGGTCTCTTTTGATGCTCTCGGCCATCTCTTTAGCCCGACAGTCTCCTTGGATTTTTTCGGCAAATCTTTTAGTCTGACAGTCTCCTCGGACGTTTTTGGTAAATATTTCAGTCCAACAATCTCGTGAGACGCTTTTGGCAAATCTTTCAATCCGACAGTCTCCTCAGATGTTTTTGGCAAATCTTTCAGTTTGACGATCTCCTCAGACATTTTCGGCAAATCTTTCAGTCCGACGATCTCCTCAGACGTTTTCGGCAAAACTTTCAGTCTAACAGTCTCGATAGACATTTTTGGCAAATCTTTCAGTCTGACTGTCTCCTCAGACATTTTTGGTAAATCTTTTGGTCTGACAATCTCCTTAGATGTTTCTAGCAAATCTTTCAATCCATTGGTCTCTTCAGACGTTTTCGGTAAATCTTTCAGTCCAACAGCCTCCTCAGACATTTTTGGCAAATCTTTCAGTCCGACAGTCTTCTCAGATGTTTTTGGCCAATCTTTTAGTCCGATAGGCTCCTCAGATGTTTTCAGCAAATCTTTCAGTCCGACGATCTCCTTAGACATTTTTGGCAAATCTTTCATTCTGATCGTCTCCTCAGACGTTTTCAACAAATCTTTCTATCCAACGATCTCCTCAGACGTTCTCAGTAAATCTTTCAGCCCCACAACCTCCTCAGACATTCTAGGTAAATCTTTCAGTTAGATAGGTCCATTGATGGTGCGTCCCAAGATCCCCAGTGGACAACCAATTCATATTTTCCTTCTCGACGGGTCCATTGGTGGTGCACCCTCAAACCACCAGTAGATGATTGATTCCGCAAAAGGCTTAAATCCGTTTAGGGGTCAAAGTTAATACCAAATCAAAATCTCTATGTCAACTTTGTTCTTGATAGGTCGGTTGATGGCAACCCTAGTAGACAACCAGTTTAAGAATCCATACCTCAGGTACAACCTTCTATCCCTTGATCTTTCCCTAGATCACACTTGGCCCACCAAGTGGTAATCTCCCGATGGGCATCCTGTAAGCACTAGCTTTTCGGTGTCCCGCAGAACAATGATGACTTATTGCTCTAACCTTTTTACGGGCCTGTTGTCCTAATTTTCGGAGTCGAATCACATTTGACAAGTACTCTCTTGATGATTTAGAACTTTAATTGTGTTATTTTCCATCACCGGTTAATGAATGGAAAACAATAATATATCTAAATCGCATTTAAAAATGAATCGTAATCTTTCTCTCGCTTACAGTAATTTATTTCACGATTTTCTCTTAAACACAATCATTTTCAACAAGTCTCGATAATTTTATTAGATTCTAGACTCTCTGAGGTTTCCAAAATGTCATGAATCGCTTAAATCAAATAACCGTGGTGGAAGTTATGATTTTTCAAAGTTTCATGTCTTTACCGCGCTCCCCGTGCGGTGACCGCACCCATGGCAGCAGTCAAAATTTGACCGATGCAAGGGTCTCTAGGTTCATCGCCACAGTGCAATTTTCTCTCTCTAAAGCAGATAATCTCGATTTTTTTGAGAATTTTAAAATTTCTAAGGACTAATTGGATGACTTAGAGTGAGGAGGGTCTATATAAGCTCACTAAATCACTTGATTCAGGACTTTTTGCCAATCTAGATATTAAAATTCACATTTTAGGATTCTTAGCATTTTAGAGAGAGAAATCTTCCTAAAGCCATGGAAATCTGATTAATTTGGATTCCTAAGCGTTATTAGGCTTGATCTTTTACTCTAAATGCTAAAATCAAGTAGAAATCATAGGTTAAATCAGACTTACATAGGATTTATGGACTTTTTCTTACAAATCACTAAAATCCGTATCTGAGTTCGTTACTACTTTTGTGACTGTTTTGTCCGATTTTCGTCATAAATTTATCACAAAGCTTACCAATCGTCTGATTCAAGTCTCAAAACGTGGATTCACGACCTAGAGGTAATAAAACTGAGTTCCAATCTCTTTTACTTTAATTTGTTTA
Source organism: Euphorbia pulcherrima (assembly GCA_947683365.1). NCBI lineage: Eukaryota > Viridiplantae > Streptophyta > Magnoliopsida > Malpighiales > Euphorbiaceae > Euphorbia > Euphorbia pulcherrima. Next base: position 18,768,954 of record CANTUS010000001.1, read on the forward strand.
ATCGTTTTGTTGCTATCTTGGTTGTTTTTTTGATGTGGTTATCCCCTTTTCTTTCGGTATTTGTGCAAATATCTTTTCCGGTGTTTTTGGGTCCCCTTTTTGTCCTAAAGTAAAAAAAATCAAAGTTATTTCATCATTTTAAGTCCAAATCTACTGCAATATCATGGGAATCGGCTTAAAATTTTGGTAATCTTGAGTTTTGGATGTAAAAATACCGATTTTTGTCCATTTGGCCTTTTTCTGGCATGACCGCTTCTGTGGTCATCTGACCGCTGCCATCTTGAGTTTTCGGATGTAAAAATACCGATTTTCGTCCATTTGGCATTTTTTTGGCATGACCGCTCCGGTGGTCATTGCAGCAGTCAGATGGCCACCGTAGCGGTCAAACTAGCAAAAATGCCAAAAGGTCCCTATTTTGTATTTTTTGCCCTATTTTATCATTTTCTTGTATTTTTTACCCCGATTTTCACCCAAAAAATTTCCAAAAATCATAAATAATGTATAGTTAATTAAAATAATTTTTAACCTGGTTGAATTATTTTATTAATTATTTAATTAGTTAATGGCTTAGAAATGAATTTTTTACCAAATAAATTCTTAATAGATTTTTTATCCTAAATAAAAATCTAAAATTATTCTGTAATATCTTAATTATTCTTAGGGTTGTTTAGTTTATTTAATTAATTACTAGGTTGCTTAAATAATTATTAAATACCCAAAAGCATGCATTTTAAGCCCCGAAAAATCCTAAAAAATGCTTTTCTCCCTTGTTTAAATTTAATTTTCTGCCTTAGATTATTTGAGTAATATTTGTGCATATTTGTGTAGTTTATTATTTTTGGAGTCGTTTCGGTGTTGGTAAGTTCGGTTGAGGCCTTTCGTTATTTATTCGTCTTACTTTCCCGCATTAGAAAAATGTGCAGGAATTTGTAAAGCCATGTAATAATTACTTTGTTTGCTCTATTTATTGCCTTATTGCATGATTCGCCACATGATGTATGGATTATTTTAACCGAAAACTCTAATTAGGAGGATTTAAATCGCATAAGAACTAAAATCACCTTTATTAAAATGTGAATGGTTTGATTTAATAAACGAAAAGTAAGCAACATCATCCAAACTCAGAATCTCTGTTTCAAGGTACGGTCTAACCACCCGATGGGAATATCGTACCCATATTCCCGAGAGAGCTAAACCGGGTGGCGACCTTGTCTTAAAATATGGGATTTTAGGTCTCGTATCTTTTAACACTTAAATTGGACTAAAGTTCAACTTCAACATCGCTTTTATCAGTCTATTTTTCATCATGTCTCCAAAACGAGGATCAATCCCTTTAGCACGCTTCACAATGCTCGTTATCCCGTGACCCTCTTCTCACGCAGGACATGCGGAAAAGGTCATCTACTCACACTTGCATTATACATTATCTCCTTCAGAGATTGCTTGGCTCCTTGTGCTCTTTCGAATTTAATTGCAGTGCCAGCAACTGCAAAGATTTCACTGTCCTCAAGACTGACAGTCTTCTTCTTCTTGACCGCAACCTTAATGAGCCTACCCCTCTTAGGCTTGTCCGGAGTGCTTTTTATCAATTGGGTGAGAGTGAGAGTATCTTCATTCTGCTTCTCCACCACAGTCTTGAGGTTGATCTTTCTTCGAGCCTTAGCTCTGGTTGTTCTTGCTCTTTTTGCCTCCGAAGTAATTTTAATTAGCCCTTCGGCCTTCCGGACTTTGCTTTTCTCCTTCTTTTCTTCTCTTTTCCTCATGGCTTTCTCCTCATCCCATTTTTCATTAAATGTTAGTTTCTTAAAGTTCTTTTCTTGGATAGCTTTTTCCATCCACTGATTCTTCTTTGGAAACATCTATTCCATTCTCAACTAGGATTTTAGTGATCAAACCTCCATGGGAGTGTTTATGCTGTCAGATGTAGTTAATGAGTAGCACAAGCATGTTGATAACTCTAGTTTGGACCCAATGTTGCAGGACACAGTGTTGGAATGATGACACTGTGTTTAGAGATCCCCTTCAGATCAGGATAAATTTTTCTAGAACGAACTACAATAGACTTGGGATCTCGGGCTAGTGGGTGGAGCACTTATCTCCAAAATATCTTTCCAAAAGCCATAGTGTTATTTCATACTTCACTGTCTACTCATCTCCATCCGTATGAATCATCACTCTATCATTCTTCATTTTAAGATGAGTAACAAAGAAATACAGAGTAAAGGTGGATGAAAGCTAGGGGAGCGAATAGGATTAAATACCCCAGTAGTCCTAGCCGTAAACGATGGATATTGGGCGCTGTGCGTATTGACCCGTGCAGTGTTGTAGCTAACGCGCTAAGTATCCCGCCTGGGGAGTATAAATAACGTAGTTAATAAATGAAATAGTTAATGGTGGGGTTACCATTATCCCTTTTGCAGTGACGAATCTTGTATGTGTTCCTAAGAAAAGGAATTTGTCCATTTTTCACCCATCTGCAGTGTCCAGAGCGCATCATAATAGGTGTGGGTTTTTAGATTTTTGTAAAATTGTTTTACAAAGATAGGATAGGTAGGGTTATGAATTTTTAGGAATGCTTCCAGGTATTGATCTTTGAGGAGCTGGGCGTATGGTTCAGTGGAAAATAAGAAGTTATCTCCCAGAAAGTCAGAGGGGATGATGGTGTCTGAAGCGCTAAGCTTGATTGTGATGAAATAATCATCATGAAGATCTTCCATTGTAAACATGTTTGGTGAGGTTGTTTTGGTTTGAGAGTTGGTGTTTGCCATTTTAAAAGTTTGGGAGAAGAAAATTTGGGATTTAGGGTTCTAAAAGAAAAATTGCAGAGTAATAGTATATGAATTACTTTGCATGAAGAAGATGAGAGAGTTTAGGGGTTTTTATAGAATTCTCAGAGTGAGGGTAGTTTGGTAATCCGGATGCAGTTAAAGTTAAGTAGATTGATGACATGGTAGTTAGATTTTTATAGAGAGGTAAATGGCATTTAAATCGGAGAATTAGAACTGTTTATTTTGTAAAGTAACTATTGCTTCGCCGTGCGTGAACTGCCCAATAAACGTTTGAAATTCAAAATGTGTATAGTTATCTTTTTGTACTTTTATTGCCATGTGTTATTATTGTCTGCTGAGTTGGCAATATTCCTTCCGGATTCATCACTCAATCTTCTTTTAATTTCCTTCCTTGAGTTGCCAAGGCTCTTTATGACTCTAGATTGTCTTCCGGATTCTTCTTTAAATTGGATTTGACATTCCAATTGCCTCTCTTAGCTTGTTGTACTCATCTTTACTCAATGGCTTAGTGAAAATGTCTTCCCTTTGCTCATTTGTTGAGATGTAGACCAAGATAACATCCTTCTTTATTACATGATCTCAGATGAAATGGTGTATGATATTAACATGTTTTATCCTACTATATTGCACTGGATTCTTTGACACATCAATTGCACTTTTGTTGTCACACACTTCTACAAATCCTGCTTGCACACCACAATCTTCCAATTGTTGCTTGATCCATAAGAGTTAAGCAACACAACTCCCTGTTGCCATGTATTCAGCTTCTATAGTTGATAAGGCTACTAAATTTTACTTTTTGCTATACCATGATACTAAGCAATCTCTAAAAAAATGATAGCCTTCAGATGTGATTTTTCTCTCAAGTGTATCTCTTCCATAATCAGCATCAGTGAATCCTTGCAAAGTGAAATTGCCATTGCTGGGATACCATAGCCCAACTTCAGTTGTTCCCAGCAAGTATCTGAGCACCCTTTTAATAGCCTTGAGATGAGAATCTTTTGGATTTGCTTGGTACCTTACACAGTAGCAAACTGCATAATGTATGTCAGGTCTACTAGTTATTAAGTATAATAGTGATCCAATCATCCATCTGTAGAGCTTCTGATCTACATCCTCACCTTCACAATCCTTTAAAAGGACTGTATCTGATCCTATAGGAGTGGATATAGGCTTGCTCTTGTCCATTTTAAACTTCTTCAAAATCTCCTTGGTGTATTTAGATTGGTTGATGAAGATTCCATCCAGACTTTGTTTGATTTATAAACCAAGGAAGAAATTGAGTTCTCCCATTATTGACATCTCAAATTCCTTCTATATTTAAGTGTTGAATTCTTCATACATCTTTTCATCTTTTGCTCCAAAGATATTGTCATCTACATAGATTTGAACAAGAATGACATCACCCTTTTTCTTTTTGATGAAAAGCGTTGTATCTACCTTGCCTCGGATGTATCCCCCGGATATAAGGAATGAGGTAAGTCTTTCATACCAAGCTCTTGGTGCTTGCTTTAATCTATAGAGGGCCTTCTTTAGCTTGTACACATGATCCGGATGCTTTGAGCCTTCAAATCCAAGTGGTTTTCTGACATATACTTCTTCTTGAATTACTCCATTTAGGAATGCACTTTTGATTTCCATTTGGAATAATATGAATCCCATGAATGATGCAAAAGCACATAGAATCTGGATTGCCTCTAATCATGCTACTGGAGCAAATGTTTCTTCAAAGTTAATGCTTTCTTGTTGGTTGTAACCTTGGGCAACCAATCTTGCGTTATTTCTCACTACAACTCCGAATTCATCTAGCTTATTTTGGAATACCCATTTAGTGCCAATGATTGACTTTCCCTCAGGTGGTGTTATTAGATCCTAGAAATCATTTCTAGTGAATTGATCTAATTCTTCTTGTATTGCCATCATCCAGCTTTTATCTCCTTCTACGTCTTAAAACTTCTTTGGTTCAATGAGAGAGATAAAAGCAGCATGGCTCATCATCCTGTTGAGTTATGCTCTAGTTCTAACTAGATTTTTAACATTGTCCAAAATGGCTTCAACCGGATGATCCCTGTGAGTCTGGATCTCTCTTTGAAGATCTGCATTCTATACTGGAGTTTCTTCCTCTGCTTCAACTCCTTCTTAATGAAATTTTATCTCATGATGATTGAGATATCCTTGTGGTGCTTCTGATTTGAAGTTTATTCCATCATCTTCTTCTTTGTACTTCTTCATTTAAAAAGAATCCAAAATCTGTAGTTCTTTCTTTTCTTCAGCATTCTAAGCTTCCAGAGTTAAGTCTTCTGGATTGGAAATTCTTTTCCTTGCATGGTTAGACTCATTAAAATCTACATGTAAAGACTCTACCACAGTTTGAGTTCGTTTGTTATAGACTATGTAACCTTTGGCATGTGTTGAGTAGCCAAAGAAAATTGCTTCAGCAGATTTTAGATCAAATTTTCCTAATTGCTCTCTATCATTTAGGATGTACCATTTACATCCAAAGGCTTTAAAGTACCCAATTTTGGGTTCCCTTCCCTTCCAGATTTTATAGGGGGTCTTATCTATAGTCTTTCTAATGAGAGCTCTGTTTAAGATATAGCATGTTGTGTTTACTACCTCACCCCAACAGTATTTAGGAAATCTATTCCCATTTAGCATTGCTCGAGCCATTTCAATTATTTTTCTGTTCTTCCTTTCAACAACCTCATTCTGTTGAGGTGTACGACCGAAAAGTTTTGCTCAATGCCTTTAGATTCACAAATTTAGCAAAATGCTTATTTTTGAATTCTCCTCCATTATCACTCCGAATGCGTGCAATGCTTATGCCCTGTTTCTATCCGGATGAATATTTTTTAGAAATGGTAAAAGGCTTCATCTTTGCTAGCTAGCAAAGCAAACCAGGTATAGCGAGAATAATCATCCATTATAACCATAGTGTATTCTCTTCTACCTAAAGTCGTTGGTTTGGTTGGACTAAAGAGATCAATGTGCAAGAGTTCTAGAACTCTCTTAGGAGGTATATAGGAGATGGAAGGGAAACTTTTATATGTTGTTTACCTAATTGACATGTAGTGCATATGTGATCCTTATCAAAAGCTACCTTAAACAAACCCACAACCAATTCCTTTTTGGCCAGTTTGGACAGAAGGTTCATGCTCATGTCCCAACCTTCGGTGCCAAAGCCATGATTCTTCTTCTTTAGACACCAAGCATATATTCTTTTTCTCATTTTTAATGTTAATAAAATAGACATTGTTTACTCTAGGTGCATAAAGAATGAGTTGATTTGACTTACTATCAAAGATTGAGCAACCTCCGGAGTCAAAGGTGACTTTTCTCCCTTTATCACAGAGTTTTGCTATAGTTAGCAGGTTGAACTTCAGTCCATCAACTAGTGAGATATCTTCTATCTTCAACTCAGATCCAATGGTTCCATGTCCAATGATGTATCCCTTTTAATTATCTTCAAAGCTTACTTTTCCACCTTTCTTTCGGATTAAAGTGATGAAGGCTTTCTCATCACTAGTCATGTGCCTTGAGCATCCACTATCAATATACCATGTATGTTGATCTTCTGTGGATCTAAGGCATACCTATAAAATAGATCAAGTGGCTTTGGGTACCCAATCAGATTTGGGTCCTCTTGGGTTATCAACCATTTCAAGCTAAGGATAAATATCATAATAACCATTTTTAAATCTATACATTTTAGTTATATGGTTGTTTGCTCCATAAAACCTGCACCCTATAACTGGTTTGTTCTGCTTAAGCTTCTTTTCTATCTTTTGTAGATCCTTTTTCCTATAATCTCCGAAATATGCTGCTTTGACTAAATCCGGACTAGACTGTTTGGTTTAGATCCGGTAGTTGGCTGGAGGGGCAACTTCTGCTTTGTAGTTTTTCTTTTGCTTAATGGGCTGATCATCATAGATGGCTTTAGCTTTTCCTTTTTGTGCAGCTGTGAATCTTTTAGTCTTTTTACCCGGTGGAGCATTATGCTTTTGTGCTTAAGGTTGCCTCAAGACTTTCTTTTGCTCAGGAAGCTCTGGATTCTTCTTTTGGTTTAGTAACCTTTGTTGTCTTTCGGGGATTGCCTTTGCATTTCTTTCGGAAGCTTCCTTCACTAGAGCTAGTTCCCTATCTAGCCCGGTTAGATTCGCACTCAATATTTGCACTTGACTTCTTAGGAAGTTTTCTTTAACAACGTCGATGTGCTTTATAGCCCTGATTGAATTGATATCTTATGACATAGCTTCAGCATCTTTAGCAAGCTTCATCACTTGTCTTTGGAGGGATTTAATGGCTTTTGTATTGTTCCTCACATTATTGATTACAATCCCCAAAGCCCATGCAAGTTCAATGTTAGGTACGTGAGTAGAGCTAGAGTTTACCTTAGTGCTAGCTAATTTTGATTCTAATTCATGATTGATTTACTTAGTGGTCTGCTTTGATGGGCTTCTTTCGGATTGCTCAGCTTCCGAATCAGATAGTGCCATAAATGGATAGTTTACAATTTCCTCTTCTTCTGTTGAGAATGAGCTACTACTTTCTTCACTATTGCTCTATGTGGCCACCATTGCCTTCTTCTTGTATCTCTTTTCCTTTTTCATCTTAGGACATTTGTACCTAAAGTGCCCTTTATCACCACATTCGAAGTAGGTTGATTCCCTTTCCGGATCTTTCTTGTCTTCCGGAGCTTTTCTAGGTTTGCCTCTTCTTGAGGGTCCTTCCTTCATTCTTCTAGAATCATATCTTCTAGAGCTTCTGCTTTCTTTTTCAGAAATTTCCCAAATTTTTTGGCCAGCATAGCCATTTGTTCTTTATTACAATGGGATTCCTTTGACTTCTTTTCCAATTCGGAGAAAGCTAATCCGGATTATTCTGCCTTGAGTGCAATGGCTTTCTTCTTTTCTTCCGGATTTTTCTCTTGTTGGGTGTATCTCTCCAAGGATAGTTCTTGAGTCAAGAGATTGCTAATGAGTTCATCATAACTATAAAAGCTCAAGTCATGAGCCTCCTCAATGGCAATTTTTTTGTTATCCCATTCCTTGGTGAGACTCCGAAGAACCTTCTTCACCATATCTACTTCAAAGATTTCCTTTCCAAGCCTCTTCATTAACCAAATTGGTGTATCTAGTATTCATTTTGTTGATGGATTCCATGGGCTCCATCTTGAAGGTTTCAAGTTTTTATTGAAGAAGATCTATTTTTGCCTCTTTGACTTTGTTGGTGCCTTTATTAGTCACCTCAAGTTTCTGCCATATCTCTTGTGTAGTTTCACATTCGAAAATCCTGTTAAATTCAGCTGCACTAAGAGCACAATGAAGCATGTTAATAGCATTTGCGTTTTCACGTAACTTTTTATAATCATTTTCATCCCATAGATTTGAGGGCTTCTGGGTGGTTAAACCCTCTACTTCATAAGTAGGAACATATGGACCATCTTTAATAGTCATACATGGCATCATGCTTTTATGCCTGAATAAAATTCTTAATCCGGTTCTTCCAGAACGTGTGGTGTTCACCGGTGAAGAGTGGAGGACAGGTAATAAACATACCCTCCGGAAGGAGTTCTGAGTTATTAAAACTCATTTTGATTCTTGGATCAAAATATGGACCTTTAGCTCGAGATTGTTAGATCTCTACTTTTGAGCACTTGCTCTGAGACCACTTGTTGGTCCATGTGCTTAGTTATTTAGGGTCATAGGGGGGTGAATGACCTTTTTTGTGAAATTTTCAGGCTTTAAAAAGTCGTATGTATCGTGTTTGATTTTTGATCTGAATCTATAGGTTCAGGATATGTCGATATAAAATGAAATGCACAAAAGTAAAGACTTAAGGTAAAGGAAATCAAATACAAGAGATTTTATACTGGTTCGGCCCTGCCTACATCCAGTCCCCAGAGGTTCCTTCCTCTGAGCTTGTCCACTAGTGTAATTCCTTTCCAACTGGCAAGAATTAAGCCTTATAATTTGTCTCTGGATGGCAACCCCTCTTCCGGAAGTAGGATATATCACTAGAAGCACTAACTCCTAGCTGAGTCCTTTTTCTTTAGTAGGATATACCACTTAGATTTTACCCAAATCTAGGCTAAGTCCTACAGGGAGATTCCACTTAAAGTACTAACTCTAAGCTAGTTCCCAATCTCAATACTCACTCAAGTATGAGATCTTACAACTGATTTTTCAAAGGGCTGGTTTTTGAGTTCCTTAAATTTATAACTCACTTGAGAATTCTTACAAAAACGGATTTGAAATCTTTCTAGTTTTTGGAGGGATTATAGTTTACTGATTGAATTAGCTTGAGTTCTCTTTTATGATAGCTTCTTATGAAATCAACCAACCTCTTCTCAACTTGTGAAGCTTCCCTTTTATAGGCTTTTATCTTAAATGTAGCCGTTGTGAACCGTTGAGGTTGATCTTGGATCTTCACTATTGATTAGGTATGATGTGGCGCATCCGGTGCCATTGATCAATTTATTAGACCACATAAATATCCGTTTGAATTTTTGGGATTGAGGCTGAAAAGTTGTAGTGATCGCTTTGTTTGTATTTTAGTGAGTCACCAAACTTTATGTCGTTTGCTTTTTATGTGAGCTTCTTGCGCCATTCCCATTGGTCTATATCGAAAAGGTTGTTACCTTTTTCTCTTTCCTGTGTCAGACCTTTTGTCCGTTTCTGAAATTTGTGATAGCTGTCTCTTTTTCAATCTTCAAGGAAAAAGGTACTTTGACTTCAGACCAAATGTGGAGGGAAATGTGATTTTAAATAATTTCCCTTTATCTTGATAATTGTGTCATCCTGATATCTTCTTAATATATCTGGATTCTCTTCAATCAGCCTTCATGTTCTGTATGTTGCTGTGAGAGGTTAAAAGTTTGTTTCCTTTCCAAACTTTAACCAGATACTTTTCCTCGTGAACTTGTATGTTTGAAAATCTTGAGTACTTGATTTTGGCTTTCTCTAGGACTTAGAAGATTATGTCTTTGCTTTCTTCTTGGACTTAGGAGATTTTTGTTTTCTTCAAACCTGATTCGGATATTTCTTTGGATTGGTTCTTCTGGATCATTGTTTCCCAACATTTCGCTAATCAGATCGGCCCAGTCCATGTTTCCAACATAAGCATATGTTCATAGCTCCATTCTCAAACATGCTAACAACATAAAAGTCTATTGTTTTATTCATTCTCATGACTAAAACAGACTTGGACATTTATAATTCAATCAATGGATACTCTTAACTAAATATAGCACAAGATATGTTATAGAAAAGATTAATGCCTTTATTAATGTAACACAAAACATAAATATTCAATTACATCTTATTAACCCTTGTCTAGAACTAGGGCACACCTAACAATTTCTACATAGCAAACTCCCGAACAAGTGTATGCGCTAGAGAATGTGCTACAAAATTATCTGTTCGAGGAATAAAGTATAGCAAACAAGAAATAAAAGAACGAGAAAATGATTTACAATCGTGAACAATGGGAAGAAAAGTACTAATAGCCACCATCATCGGATAGTAATTCATCTACAAGAACTCTACAATCCATTTTTAAAATAATATGAGTAAAAAGAACCTCCTTTAGCCAAATTAAAGCTACACGGATTGATATTGCCTCCGCTTTACTGATTGCGACATGTGTCAGCAAGTAACCTGATTATATTCTTTTTTAGCCTATTATTTAGATTCGTGTCCATTTCTTTTGTCTTGAGACTGTTTCACTCCTACAACAGCTTTGACGGACTACCTGCAACATGGGGTTCCCCTGAACTTTGGATTGCCAGACCTAGTACTAAAGCAATTGTAGGGGCCTTTGTTAAGGTACTCGACCGGGGAACGAAGTCGGGCAGACGAAGGAATTGAAAATTCCAAAGGATTACCCTTTGATCAGGGGTGGACGAGAAAGAACAGAATCAAAGGCATCCCCGACCCCAGCGACTAGGCCAGCGGAGAGGAACTATATCAAGCAAGGAGATAAAATATAGCTTGAAATATGGTTTTGGTCTCTTCTTTGGCCATCTTCAAAAGGAAATGTGGGGGGGGGGGGGGGGGGGGGGGGGAGGTTAAGCTCGACAGAGGGTTCGAGAATAAGTCTGAATTTTTCACAGAAGCCGGCTTGATGGGTTCACCTGTCTCCTCTAGCGTATTGGATTTATCGGCTTAAATTCAATAGGAGGTGTGGTTCCGTCGGGCTACGGTAGCCCTTTTTAAGTCCTTGTTGAGCTGCAAATGACAACATCAAAAGTACTGCATTTCCATCATGAAAGATCACCACATCCGTAGTGTACGGGACTAGAGGAGGAAGACAATGAAAGATTGGTGTAACTAATGTGTATTAAATAATAATAATAATAATAATAATAATAACAATAATAATAATAATAATAATAATAATAATAATAATAATAATATAACAGCATTTGTGTACCATTTTTCTACGTAAGATCCATTTCAAACCCTAATAAAAAGGTTTGTATATATTAAACCAAATCTTCTACGTCGAAGAATTAGCCCGTTTGGCCAACAAAATGGGCCAACAGACTTGGCAGATCAACGTATATAAACCACACCAATATTTGCAAAAGATTTTACAAATTGACTACAATCAAGTAAACATAGAACCAATAGATGAGAGAAAAGAAGAATTAATGAATTATTGATGATAATAATAGGCTGTCCCTTAAATAGGTGATGTAGACTGTACATGCACATGGCTCAGGCCAGGAAGTTGGCATCTATGTGTTTTTGCAAATGTCGCTTAGCAAATAACACCCTGTTAAACATGATTATGCTCAATCATATTTTCTTTCTACTTTTCTGAGGAATCTTTTACTTTATTAACGATTGACTTCCATTAATTTTGACTTTACAGCTGTCTTTTCAATTTTCTTTCACCATGATTCCCATCCAATATTACCTGTCTAATCAATTTCGCACGGTATGGCCTAATTACAAATACAACGGTAACATAAAAAAATCATCACATATATATATATATATATATATATATATATATATATTAGACTTCAAATAATCATACATACAACTATTTATTTATCTATCAGGGTTAACAATTTATGTATATATGAATCCAAAAAGATTAACGGGAACTTGAGTTCCAACCACGATTTTCTTATATGTGCTTAGCATTGTCGTTGATATTGAGGTATAGTGTCTATTTAGTCAAACATTATCAATGTGATATTATTAGGTTAAATCATATTTGACATTTTAATTTAGTTTTGACTTCGAGGATTTGAGAGTTGTAAGGATTGAAATATTATATAGTTGAAGTGGTTAATCCTTATTACATTTTTTTATTTTACTCTCTTATTTTTTTAACTGTCTTTTGAGCTAAGTAAATTTTTTTTAATAAATGTCACTTTTAATTTCTAATGTAATTGTTTGAAAATCTTTCCTATTTTATTCCTATTTAATATAACATTAAAAATAATAAAAGATAATAAAGACCAATAATCTTTTCAAATAATTATTAGTATTAGAGGTATTTTAATACTTTTATTCTTTTAATTACTATTTTCTTAGTATTGACAAACTTATCAAAAGCGACAGTTAAAAAAATGGATGGAGTAACTCTTATCATATTTGAATTGTGGACTAGGCCATGTGTTTAAAAAACAGTTTTGAATCCCAACTCTTGCTTGATTGCATTTCACCCGCAACTAGGTCTGAGTATGGGTTGGATTGAATCAGGTTTGAGCATACTTGCTCGAATTTGACTAAAAATATAGTGACTCATGCCTATTTCAACTAGTAAAAAAATATAATCGGACTCGACTCGAGCCTAACTATAATAAAATAATCAGAAACTAATTCCAACCCTATATATCGACTATAAAATTCAAATTTTTTATCATTAAAATTTTAATTAAAAGCATAACTGTCATGATCAGTTTGAATGATGAATTCAACTAATTAATTTCTCCGAAGTCATTCTCAATTCTCAACTTGATTACTTATTTATTTTCAAATAATAATCAATTAGTTATAGGACTTCAATAATAAATTAGTAATAATAAACAAACTCTACAAATAACTTTTATCATGCATATATTCATAGTACATAATATATATCCAAGCATATAAATTATAATTATTTTATATCCACACTGGTTGAGTTTGGATTTTAATACTAAAAACCGAAGCATATCTCTCCTACATTATCTGGGCTACTTGGACTTGAATTGAGACGAACTCATTCTTCATTTAATTTGTCCAAAGACGGACCGACGAGCCAATTCCAGGGTCTAACAATAACTAAACTTTAAAGAATAATTCAATTCAAAATCAATTTACTGATGTCACCTCTACTGAAATGATAACTAAAATGAAAAGAAAAAGGAAAAAGACAAGTGACAGGGAATAATATATAGTTCATACTAGCAATTCCATGATTTATGGTAAATAAACAAGGAACAGTATTGGTAAATTTTGATTAATAATTAATAATTGAACATGAAGAAGGGCCATTGTTGGGTCACTGGGTGTCCTTTATATAGAAGAGCTAGAAATGGGGAAATTGATTGTATATTGTAAGAAATGAAGTGTCCAAATATATGTGGGTGTATACCAGGATTGAAGCAGAAACAAAGAGAACAAGTTTCAGATCAAAAATCTTCAAAGGATAAAGGAGATGGCGATGGTCGACATGAATCAGAAGGCAGCAGCCATCACCAAGGAACCGCCACTACTGATACCGCCGGACCAGCTGCCGTTGTTGCTGTAGCTTCCGCTGCTGATGTTGGTGGTGGTGGAGCTGATGGCTGATATAATCTAGTTCTGCTCCTGCTGCTAAATATGGATTACTATTTTTTTTTGTTGTCGAATTGGATTTTGTTTCTTTTTATCTTCTGTTCTTTTGTTATTGTTGGTGCTGATTAATCTTCTATGTATTTTGAGCTATTATTTGACATGAAATGAGTGAATTATTAAGGTTTTTTTTTATTTATAAGAAGTTTATTATGGAATCCTCATTTTTTATGTTTCTTAATTTTATTGGTAATTTAGTTTTCTGCATATTTTTGTTACAGCTTCGTGAGTTCAATGGATTTCTCAACCACAAAATCTTGATTATATAGTGGGGGGTTTGCTAATAGTGTTTGTTCTAGATCAAAATACTGATTTAAAACTTGCTGTATATGTTAGCCAGTTTAAGATGTACTTTGTTGAAACGAGAATATTGTGTATGAGAATATATGAAAAAAAACAATTGACAGACAGGGATCGCACCTTTGTCCCGGCCATTGTAGCACATGTGTCGCCCAGGGCATAAGGGGCATGATGACTTGACGTCATCCTCATCTTCCTCCAGCTTATCACTGACAGTCTGCTCAGGGTTCCAAACTCGACAGTGGCAACTAAACACGAGGGTTGCGCTCGTTGCGGGACTTAACCCAACACCTTACGGCATGGCTAACGACAATCATGCACCAACTGTGTCCGCATTCCCGAAGGCACCCCTCTCTTTCAAGAGGACTCGCGACATGTCAAGCCTTAGTAAGATTCTTCGCTTTGCATTGAATTAAACCACATGCTCCACCACTTGTGCGGACCGCCGTCAATTACTTTGAGTTTTATTCTTGCCAACGTACTCCCATAAACAATATATTAAAAAAACAAAATTATGTATCGACTCCTATAGAAATCGAAAATCGTATATGTTACACCTAGATAATTAAAATCAAGTGGACATAAATTCTCTCTGATGAGAAAAGAGGCCCTAGAATTATAAACTGATGGCTAGACCCTTAGGACACAAAAGCTACAATTTGTTTGCAACTTGAAACCACACATAGAAAAAAGGATATATCCAGATCGTTTGCAGTTGAAGGGAAGCTGCAAAGGACTATTTTCCGATTTTAAGCATTTTGGGCTTAGATTGAAATAATAATAAAGATAAACGTGAACAGAAGTATTGAAGGGGACATATCGTGGGCTTCATTCCTTTATCTATGACTGAGCCCATCAGGGCTTGCTCATATTTGCCTGTTCAGTCTTCTCCAATACATATTTCCTGGATTCATTGCTTACTAGTTTCCATTGTATAGGGTTGGATTCAATGCATTTGCTTCCCCTAGTTATGCCTATACAATTACGACAAAATCTATTCATTTGTGTATTTTTTCCTCTTTTAGCCTTTTCATAAGATCTTCCTAAATTGCATTTTTTCTAAATCAAACAATTCCATACATCTACAAAAATTATTTCATTAAAATGAAAATTAATAAATTTAAACATTATTATTTACATTTGACTAAGCTTTGGAGAAAATGGGACACCTTAGTTCATCTACACATTTAAGCGAAAAACTACTTTAAATCTTTTTTTATAAACAATAATTTGATGAACCCATCAAAATATTTGATGCACAATCCATACTTGAGAAAAATTTATTTTTAACTGGTTCAATAATTTAGAACATGATTATAGAAAGTAGTTGGCTAAAATAGTAGTAAATGTTATGATCATTCTATTTATTTTTTTTAATAAAAATTATACATATTCTACGGTTACTTTATTTAAATCATTACTTTGCCTTTTTCATTATTAATTTAAAATAACCACCGCTCATTTGATGGTGGAAAAGTATAAAGTAATAAACAAAGCAATCATAGAATGCAGAAAGTTATAATCATTTTATTTTAACAAAACATTATTATTATTTAGATTTTTATATATGAGATTCAGTATTTAAAGCTTAATTTCTATATAATAATAAAATATGTACATGCATTAAACCTAAAAAAAAAGTGGTATTAATTATTAAATAATGGGTCCCTATAAAATTTCCCTGTGATTTTGTATGTATTTATATATAATGAATTCAACTTGAAAAGAGAGGGCGAGAAGAGATCCACCTCGCGCTGACAGTCTGTCTGTCGCATTCATCTCTCTCGTGTGGCGCTGCTTATGCTTACTCTCACTATCACTTGTTGTTTTGCCTCTAACAATCTCTTCTCCATACCTTTTCATGGCTGAACTCTTCGAATCTGCTTGGCTGGTATCTTGTCTCCCCTTCCTCATTTCCATCTCTTTACATTCTTCCCTCTTTTTTAACGTGCATCAAAAGTGTGGCATGACTATTGGATCTTTGTTTTCATTGTTGTTATTTAACAATCAGGTTGTTTATCGTCTTTTTTTTATAATTTTTTTTATCTACTCTCTTTTAGCTATCTATCGTCTTGGGATCTCCGATGGGAAAATTTTCGATTTTCCTTTTTCTTTCTCGGTTTGCAAGGATTAGATTATCGTAAATGATTATTGTTCAAACCGAAATATATTATTCGTTGTTGATAAAAAAGGCCATGGATAAATTTGCTTCTTCTTCTATAATTTGTTCTGTTATGAGTAGACACTGTCGCCATTTCATGGAAGCGTTGCTATTGTAGACTGTTGATTTCATTCTCTGATTTCTTTTGCTGATTGAATTTCTTTCTCGGATTGAAGATTTGAGGTGATGCTTTGATGTAGTGTACTTTATGTGATGGATTGGATTGGAAAATATTTTTAGATGACGCAGGACTTTTTAAGCGTAATTATAATTAAATTTAACTTTCAGTTATGCATTTTCCTTTGCTAATGCCTAATGACAAAAAAAATTATAATATACAGGTGAGGACTCTTCACTGTTTTGGTTGTGTAATTATTGGATTTGTGCTTTGTTGTATAAAATCATGATTTGGTACTGAATTCTTTTCTTTTTGACATAATGATTCTCAAACAGTTATTAGAATCCCAATTTTAATAACCCCACTTTAAAAACTGTCAATTGTGTAAAATTATTTCATTTCGCATACTTATGCTATTTGTTTATGACATTCATACTTGATCATTGCCCAAAAGAAACTTAAAATTTTTTTATCTGGTCAGTGATTGTAGATTGTCAGCTAAGTTTTACTTTAAGTTCACCCCTATCAAGGCTTCTTATTGTTAAAGATAATGATGTTTTATCTTTTATGCAGTACTTGACTACACATTTCAGTGACTTTCAGCTGGCATGCCTAGGAAGCTTTTTTCTTCATGAAAGTGTCTTCTTCTTATCTGGACTCCCATTCATTTATCTTGAAAGGGCAGGATGGCTAAGCAAGTACAAAATTCAGGTTCAGCTATTTTATACTCAATATTGTTTCAACTGTGCAATTAGTTCAAAGGAAAACTAGCAATGTGCTGCCACTTTCATTGAACTACTTTGTAGCTTATAAGATATTGGAATTATGCAAAATAAGTACATATCATTGACTTAAACAGTTCGTTCTACTATCTATCTTATGCTTCAAAGTGCACAAGGTGCTTGTGCTTTGGCCGAGTGATTGGCAGATATCTGTCATGTCATTTCATCTCTATGCAGTAATCAAAATTCTTGAAGTCAGTTTTATGTTTCAATTCTATTGTCAAAAATTTTCATTGTTCCTTTTTTAATTGCAGACTAAAAACAACAGTCCTGCTGCTCAGGAGAAATGTATTACTCGCTTACTTTTATACCATTTCGGGGTCAATCTACCAGTCATGATATTATCTTACCCCGTCTTCAGATACATGGGCATGCGAAGCACTCTTCCATTGCCGTCCTGGTATTTTCAGGTTCTTTATATACTTGGCTTTTTTCCCTTCAGTTGCAGTTTAGCCGTATCTGGTGCTATAACTGCTGTCAACTCATGCTACATTTGGATCACTCATAATTTTTATCATCCTTTGGCAACACCCCTTCCAGCAAATGATAAATTTTTGTTTTATAATATATCTGCAGGAAATTAGTTCTAACACAGATCTTATTCTACTTCGTTTTGGAAGATTTTATATTCTACTGGGGACATAGAGTTCTGCACACAAAGTGGCTGTACAAGCATGTGCACAGTGTGCATCATGAGTAAGTGAGGATATTTATCAGTTCAATCTGGTCCTAGTTTTTGGCAATAATATGTAGGGATTTCTACACCATGCATTTACTAGTTTGTTTGCGGCATTTGCAGATACGCCACGCCATTTGGACTGACATCTGAATATGCTCACCCTGCTGAAATTCTATTCCTTGGCTTTGCCACCATTGTTGGTCCTGCCATCACTGGCCCTCATCTGATAACTCTGTGGTTATGGATGGTGCTAAGAGTTCTGGAGACTGTTGAAGCACATTGTGGTTATCACTTCCCATGGAGCCTTTCCAATTTCATTCCTTTGTATGGAGGGTTAGTGCTACCGCTGTTATGGTTGTCATTAAGTCAATAAATTGTATGTTCACTTTTCTCATAGTTTCTGACGCTTTCTGTTTATGTCTCCCAGAGCTGATTTCCATGATTACCACCACCGCCTGCTTTATACCAAATCTGGAAACTATTCGTCTACTTTTGTGTACATGGACTGGTGAGTGTTTTCTAGAATACGTGTTGGTGTAAATAGAATCTACTTTTGTGTACATGGACTGATTTCCATTGTCATCTTTTTCTTCTGCTTGCTGTCATTTTCCTCTATTGTGATTGTGATGGACACAGTACTCCTGCTCATTTTGAAAACTTATTCTTTTTACTTGGGTTCTTATCATTTAAAAGTTTTGGTCTGCATGGTACCACCGTACCAGTCATAATTGGCATTCCTGAATTTACTTCCTAATGTCCTAGATGAGACAACTGCTTCAATAAAGTGTGAGTCTTGATGGTTCATTAATGTACGGTATAGTATGGTATAGTGCGGTATGATTTTCTTAAAATTTTGTATTGGATAGATTGTATGGTTTTTTAAATTTTTGCTTGGAAAAACCATGGAGAACTACCAAATGCATAGTTCAAAAAAATTTACACTTACATGGTTATTGAACCAAACAAGCCATTTTAGTTCGGTACCATACTATACCATGAAAATACCATCAACCAAACAAGGGCTAAGCTACTATGAATTCAGTTGAAACTGTTCTCACAATTCCTATTTGAATAACTTGTTGTCTAACTCTAAGTTCACTTGCAATTTTCAGTTTGATGTGGTTGATTGATATTAGAGGAATTTACATGTGTGTTGAAGTCGGTAGTTTTCGTGTAATGGCTTTGTTAGGCTCTAAAATTATTCTGGTAGAAGATTGTGATTTTTTCCCTGTATCCTTGGTTTCAGCATGATCAGCAATCATATTGTATACCTTTAACAATTACAACACACTTACGTGGCGTTTGGTTTGCGGAATTCTTATTCCGTGGAATAAAAATAGAAATGAATGGAAAGATGTTAAATATAGGAGAGAATCCTTACGCATCCATCGACACACGGAAAAGCTTTTCCAAGTTTGTATACATTTTTTTTCACGGAAAAGCTATTCCTTTTTTTCAAGGAGGAATAGCTTTTCTGTGAGATGTATACAAACTTGGAAAAGTTTTTCCGTGCGCCGACGGATGCGTCTAGGATTATCTCCTATATCTTTCCATTCAATTCTATTTCTATTCCATGGAATAGGAATTTCACAAATCAAACGAAGCCTTAGTGCAGATGTTTTTATGATAAAAAGCCTTCTACTGACATTACATGTTAGCATGCAAAGATACTTTGACCATTATTTGATGGATCATTCTTTTTGAAATCAGGGTATTCGGCACTGATAAAGGTTACAGGAAACTGAAGGCATTGAAGAATGGAGTTGAAGATGAGATCAAACAAATGTAACGTTAGTGAAGATTTTTTGTTTTTGTTAGCATGACATTAGAAAAAAAAAAGTTCCTGACATAACACAGCGCGTTTGGAAACAAATTTTGCCTGCCATTTCTTGTGTGGTCAGTTTGATGTGTTACAGCGTGTTGGTATTGTTGATTAGCGGAAAGCTGCCTTAAAATTCTGTGTTCTTGTATTGACCTGCTTGAATGAATTCGGTACCCAATTCTAAGCTTTGCTACTTTTTAAATATGCTTATTATCTTTTAATCCACTTGCTGCTATGTTTTTCATATTATTTTTCCCTTATTACAGCAGGATCAAATTTATTTCATTTGGCAAACTCTTCTCTTTCAGTAGTAGGAAGAAGCTCTTAATTGAAAACAAAGTTAGGAAACGGTAATTGAAAGGTGGTTTGTGTGTTGTAGGAAACCAACTCCTATCTATTATCCAACAACTTAACAAACTACTGATTAGAGATTACAACACCATTTGATTTACTAAGTTTGGTTCAATTTTTAAGACTGCCTCTTGAATCAATCTTGTTTGGTGATTGCCTTCAAATTATTAGAAGTTCAGTGAGGGCAGTTGCAATGAACCAAGGAGCAACACAATTGTTTTTCTTGGACATTAGGATTTATTTTGAAGAAATGGACATTAGGATTTAGCAAAGAAATATTGAGATTTATCAAATAAAAGGAAGATTAAAAAAGATCAACACTTGGTCTTTATCATTGAACAAACAACGAAAGCAAGCTTACATCATCAAACACCACAGCTGCCCCTGTTATTGATCCATGCTTTCCTTATACGTTACAGATCATTTAACCACAAACTTACTCAACCAGAGATTTCAATAGCTTTAACATCACGTTTCTTAACTTCCTCCTTAGGGACAGTGACAGTAAGAACACCATTCTCCATTGAAGCCTTGACCTGATCCATCTTTGCGTCCTCCGGCAGCCTTTATCTCCTCATGAACTTGCCGCTGCTGCGCTCCACACGGTGCCATGTGTCATTCTTGTCTTCCTTCTCAACATTCCTCTCTCCGCTGATCTGAAGCACGCTGTCATCCTCGACCTCCACCTTAACTTACTCCTTCTTAATACCAGGCAGGTCAGCCTTGAATATATGAGCCTCTGGAGTCTCCTTCCAGTCTATGCGAGTATTCACAAAGGCTGAGTTCTCTCTGGAAATAAGCGAAGAAGAAGAAGAAGCAAAGTCCCTGAAAGGATCCCAAGCATCCAAAGCAGAGAAAGGATCAAAGAGGCTGCTGCTTCTTGAGTTGCCGAATAAGCTTGGAATCAATGACATTTCTATTCAGATGTCTGGAGAAAAGCTTTGATTGGTTGATAGGAGTTAGGATAGATGCGATTTCCGAATTTCTTCGAGTAGTGGGTTGGGGAGGACACAAAGTCCATAATTTATAGCAAGTTTCGAGTGTATTCTCCTGCTTTCAACCAGTTCTGTTCTGGTAATATCTACAACGTTCTCGTTTTTTCTTCTGGCTTTTCCTTTTTACCTGTCCAGTATGTTCGAGAAAATATAGGTCGACCAGTGCTATAGAATTGGCCTATGAATGAAATGGGATTTTGGATGTCCTATGTGGACATTCTCATTTCAGAAAATACATTCTTTTCTATTAATTTAAGTAAACTGTAAGATGTAATATTTTTTGAATTTCAATGAGCTGAATTTATCTAAAATAAAATAAATTGTAAATTTAAATATGTAGAGCTGAACTTGTGACTAGGACTGAATTTATAATATTTATAGGTCTGTAACTGAATAGGTTAAAATAACAAGTATCAAATGAGTTTTCATTGCTCATACATTTTTTCTAACTTATTATCTAAAGCGTTTATATTTAAACCTGTAAGCAGCTTATAAGCTATAAGAAATGTATCAATTTATATAGCTTATTTTTAAGGAGCTTATAAGCTCTTGAGGTTTCACTAAGCAAAAAGAGTTTTTTTATACATGTTCCGATATTTAGTGTCACTCTATAGAGCAACTGACATATGTCCCACTATATCTACTTTTTATCCTTTCCACACATTATTTATTACATAATGGGACGTATGTCAATTGTTATATGGAGAGACACTTTTCTATAGTAAAATACCGAGACTCATATAAAATTTCTCAAGTAAAAGACATTTTTCCATTTAATTTTAAAATAAAAAAAAATTTCTTCTCTACGCATTTTTTTTGGTCATTTCATACTTCATTAATTATATAACTTACAAGCCGTTTTACTAAACACATTGACGACTAATCCCAAGAACTATTATTGGGAAATTGTTTTTCTTAATATAAGTTCAATCATACGATCACTTGGGTGTAGCTTAATTGACCACTCAATATTAATGATGGGAGGTATTAGATTCAATACCTAATTTTTTTAAAATTTTTAAAAAAAGTTTAATGATAGGTGACCTCAATCAAGTTAAAAAAAACAGCTTTGTAAAACTAATTAATTGGTAGTACATTGTATACTTATTTTGTTTTGTTTTTCAAATGATTAATTTTCGGACCTCTAACGTAATGGACAAAATAAGCTTTACTTCAACAAATAATATAAGAATAGAAAAGCCATTAAAATCATTATTCATAGGATAAATATTCTTTAAAGCTAGTAATCAATTTTACTTTAGACTCATAAGTGCTTCATCTTTCTCGTAATTAAAGAAACGAGACTAAAATAATTTCAACACTTATATTTAGTTGGTGGTTGAAATCAGGGACGCCGTTGGAGTAGGGGTGGAGCATGGCAACTACCTTACCCAGCCGCCTAAGTATGTTGTCGGACTAGCATGAGTTAAAAAAATGCCATACTTTAATTCTTTTTAGGGTCTATTTTAAAAATATACCTTATAGTTTCATTTATTTTTAAAAGGGGTATGTGAAAAAAAAATTTCTTCAACAAAGGACTTAAAGTTTCACACCGTTAGCAAATAAAGAATTTTTAATTAACACCGTTAAAAAAGCAGACATAGCAAGGACAGTTTGGGCAAGTTAAATTTCTTCTTCTCCTTTCTTTTTGTCAAACCCTAAAACACCTTTTACGCCTCGAGCATCTTCAATAGATGTTCTATTCTATTACTTTTCTTGACATACATATAAAAATGGACATTAAATTTAAAAAATATTCTTCAATAAATCTTCTAATTACTCTTTTCTAATACGAGGTATTATTTGAATTTTAAATATTATCTATTTTATCTTCCACAAATAGATAATTAAATAGAAGATTGAATAATAATATTTTAATAATTAAAGGTTATTTAATAAGTTACTTAAATTTTTTTTACTATTATTTTATTTTAAAAAATAAATAATTATTAATTAAATAAATAAGCTATTGTAGTTAGATTTTAAAATTTTTTTTATCTATTTTAACATCTCATCAAATTAAATTTCTATTCTACATGTCACATCGCTCTAACAACTCTTCCCTTTTCAACCCACCAAAAACGAGCTGAAACAAATGAAAAATTCCTAACTACACGACTAAGGGAAATGCATCAAAAGAAGGCATTATTGAGCCTGGCTTGAAGGTGAATCAAAGGAATCAGGTCCCTAGGTACAAGCTTCGAAGTCGGCGGTTGAAGAATTGGTCAATTCATTGAACAAAAATCGGTTATATAGAGAAGGCACTCTTCACCTCCATACCAGTCTCTATTCCGTCACTCAATTCGATTCCACCATCAACCTTTTCTGCCAAACCCAATTAATTCCTAAACTTCAAGGTTTGCTTGCCCGTAGTTTATCAATTTTTCTTGATTCTTTTTATATTCTCCTTTTTAAAGATTCATTTGTTTATATTAGTAGTTCAAGTTCTCTTTCGACATTCTCTTAAGGAGGCGGAGGATTGCAAAGTAGGGTTTCAATTGATATTTGTAGAGAGAGATTTGAGGTCTCTCATGACTTGTTTTGTGTAGATTTAAAATGATTCTTGATTATCAATTGGGGATTCAAAATGATTCTTGATTCTTGTAGCCTTGAATTACTTCTTGCATTCAGTCGGATTGAATTGGGGATCTGGCGATTTAAAAATCAAGGATTTTGTTTAGGGAAAAATGAAACGTATCGTTTTTGTTTTTTTGAATATATGAATTAATAATGAAATATGTGTATTTATAAAATTGTCTCTTGCTACGTCAGCATTTTTTAACTGTGTCAGTAAAAAATCCTTTATTTATTAATAGTGTAAAATTTCGGATCTCATTTTAAAAAATAATTTTATAAATGCCTTTTTAAAAATGAATGAAACTACAAATTATATTTTAAAGTTAACCCTTTTTTTTTTTTAAGTTGCAGAAGAAATGGAGGAAGATACGGGTAGAAGAAGTTGTTGGGTTGTTAGCTGTGTGGCAAAGCATGGGCCCAAATACTGAGCTCAATTTTAATTACTCAGCAATAAGACCCGTTTTTTTAAAAAATTTTATAGGCTCCATTTGAAAAATGATTGAAATTACGTGGTTTTAAATTTAATCCTTTTTTTTTTAAGTTGCAGAAGAAATGGAGGAAGATACGGGTAGAAGAAGTTGCTGGGTTGTTAGGTGTGTAGCAAAGCATGGGCCCAAAAACTGGGCTCAATTTTAATTACTCAGCAACAAGACGGTGTCGTTTTGACGCCATTTTAATTATAATCGAAAGTGGCCATACATATTTGACTGTTGACCACGGGAATTTGCCGCATTCTATACGTTGTTTCCTCTATTTTTCTCAATCTCATTAATTGCTTTGATTTTTGATTGAATTTAATCAATTTATTATAGAATTCTGATTCTTTTGATACTGAGTTTCTTTGATTCTTTTTATTGAATTACTTATTTAAATGAATTGATTTTATTTTAATAATCAAATTGTGTATATTCATTTTAAATTTTGGATCTTGATGAAGAAGTTTGTTAATTATGTATTTGATTGACGTCATGTTATTGATATTTTTATTAGGCCCAATAATAGATTACGAGAAAAGATAATAGCAGCAGAATAAAAAAGACACAGATTTTTATGCGGAAACCCCAAATGAATTAGGGAAAAATCACGGAATAAACTCCGAATAATTCTCCACTATAAAATAATAGTAGGTACACCAAGAGATTACAAAATAGGGGCACACAAGTGTTTTTCAAAATCTCACTATTTTTTCTCTAACCCAACTCTTAGGAACCCATTTTCTAAGTTTATAAGCACAGATTATATTCTTATATCTGTGTTTTTCAATCTCTGTGTTTGAAATGAGGCAGAATGCCTCTCTATTTATAGGAATTGAAAGACGCGTGAAATGACTGTCTTTCAATTCCTTTAATTGCGCCACCAATCACCACCGAAATTCGGTTTGTATTTTTCTTTTTTTTCTTTTTTTTTTTAAATTTCAGTGGGTCCCACATTTGAAGGGACACCACTCAACGAATCTCCCCCTCCCGACTACATTGTAGGACTCTCCATCCCGGTTGCTTTGACACACTGATCAAACTTTTCTTTTGGAACGACCTTTGTCAGCATATCGGCAGCATTGTTTTTTGTATGAACCTTCTGCAACTTGAACTCTTTTTCTTCAATGGCAAGTCTGAGCCAATGATACCTTACGTCAATATGTTTTGTCCGCGCATGATACATAATATTCTTGCTCAAGTCTAGTGTACTTTGACTATCACAATAAACTATGTAGTCTTCTTCTTGCACATCCAATTCTTGAAAGAATCGCTTTAACCAAAGCATTTCCTTTCCTGCTTCTTTTGCTGCAACGTACTCTACTTCAGTTGTTGATAATGAAACACACTTTTGTAACCGTGACTGCCATAAAATAGCTCCCCCTGAGAATGTAAATAAGTAACCTGATGTAGATTTTCTTTCATCAAGGTCACCAGCCATATCCGCATCTGTGTAACCAACAAGTGCTGGCTTTCCACCTCCAAAGGTTAAACATAACTTTGAAGTTCCTCTCAGGTATCTAAAGATCCATTTAACTGCTTCCCAATGTGTCTTCTAGGGATTTGACAGAAATCTACTCACAACGCCAACTGCATGAGCTATGTCTGGTCTTGTACACACCATTGCATACATTAAACTGCCGACCGCTGAAGAATATGGAATATTTGACATATCTTCTCTATTTTTCTCTATTGAAGGGTAGGATTTCTTACTCAACTTGAAATGAGCGGCAAGTGGAGTGCTAACTGGTTTAGCATTCTTCATATTGAACCTTTCTAATACCCGTTCAATATATTTTTCTTGTGATAACCACAGCCTGATGGACCTCCGATCTCGGATAATCTCCATTCCAAGAATTTGCCTTGCCGGTCCCAAATCCTTCATGTCAAACGCCTTAGACAAATCACACTTCAACTTACTAATCATTTTGGCATCTGGCCCAACGACTAGCATATCATCAACATATAAGAGAAGAATGATAAATTTTCCATCAGGGAATTTCTGGACATACACACATGGATCAGCTTCTGTCCTCTTTTATCCTTGATTCACCATGAAGGAATCAAACTTTTTATACCATTGTCGCGGGACTTGTTTTAACCCATACAAACTTTTCTTCAAGCGACACACCATGTCCTCCTTTCCCTTGACCTTAAAACCTTCTGGTTGTTCCATATAAATTTCTTCTTCTAAATCCCCATGCAAGAACGCGGTCTTTACATCAAGCTGTTCTAACTCAAGGTTCAAGCTGGCTACAAGACCTAGCACAACTCGAATGGAACTCATTTTCACAACTGGTGAAAAAATCTTGTCAAAGGCGATACCTTTCTTTTGAGTAAAGCCTTTGATAACCAATCGAGCTTTGAATCTCACTAGGTTTCCATCATCTTTCTTTAGCTTGTACACCCATTTGTTCTTGAGTGTTCTCTTCCCTTTAGGAAGTTTTACCACAAAGAGCTAAATTAACTGTCAAGCAGGCCTCTGCTGGAATCTCCATCAAAGAACCATCCCTAAAAGCCCCTACACCAATAAATCTAACCAAGAGTAAGGAACTTGTGGTGTTCACTAAGAAACTAGTTCTTTAAGATAATATCATTTCGGAGGATCCTCAGTATGAGGAAATGATGTCAGTGGTCTGAGATAATCTTAAAGTAAATAAATTGACTAAGGAGGGATTCGGAGGCTCATCTGGAGAAGCAGCCACTAATGGTTCTTCAGTCCGGATGAGGACTTATTCCTCTTCAAAGCCTGAATAGAGCCTCTTCCGGAAAACTTACTGAATGTAGAAGCAGAGGTGGTAGAGATAGAAAGTCCTGAAAAGGCAATAGGAGGGGATGGTGAGGACAATTCCACCATTCCAGAAAATGAGATAGTAGTGGTCATAAGTTCTATCCAGGCAATCAGAGGGGAGACTGAGGACAATTCCAGTCTTCCGGATTCTGGATTAGAAGAGCAAAATGAATAAGAGCATGTAGATCCACATCCAAATCAGGTAATCATCATTACAAACACCTCTAATACTACTGATATTCCAGCTGTTGATGTCTTTGAAATATAGGAAAACTTAGGTGCAGACTCCCAAACTGCATCTAAGGATAACCAGTCCATCTCGGAGGAGGGAACTAGTCTGAGACTCAATGAGCACACTTCTCAAGTGGACTCTAAGACCGAGGTTAGTAGACAAGTAATGAGGATTCATCAAAAAGCAGTTCTGGGTTAGAAGAAACATCTTCTTCCGATAGCTCTCCCAAGAAGATAACTCCTAAGAGCAATCTAAGAGAGTTAAGAAGCTGACAACTGCATTAAAGATGATCCAAGAAGTTGCAGTTGAGAGGCATGAAGAAAGCTATATAAAACATCTTCTTTCAAAAGCTCTCCTAAGTAGATAAATCCTAAGAACAATCTGAGAGAGTTGAGAAGCTGATAACTGCATTAAAGATGATCCAATAAGTTACAGTTGAGAGGCATGAAAAAGCTATGTAATACGAACTCTCCAAAGCTTATGCACTCAGCTTAAATCTGTGGAAAGCATTATCAATGACAAGTCCTTAGCTCCGGATTTAAAGTCTGAGTTAGGGGAAATCAAGGGATTAGTCCAAAATATTAGAATAAGAGTACAAGGATTTCCCTCTACTAAACTCATTGCAGAAGCCTCCCTATCTAAGATCACTCCGGTGCTGAATCAGATAAATTCCAACATTGCAGGAGAAAATCGCTCTACAGATCAAGCTCACACCAAAGTTGACAATAATTGTGCAACCTTAATGGACAAAATCACCTCCTCTTCCACAAATGTCACAACTGAGCTAAAAGAGTATCTGGATCGCAAGTTTGAAAATTTGGAAAAATTCATTCCGGGAGCAATTACTGAAGGAGGAAAAGAAATTACATTTGGGGTTAACGCTCCTAAATGAGGAGCACCAAGCTGCCCAAGAAATGTTAACAAATTTTCTCGATCAAGGTTTGCCCAAACTCCTTGCTAAACATGTGGGTAATATCAGCATTGAGTTTGTAGGACAGATTAATGGCATTGACACCTTAATCAATGATTTAAAGGAGGAATTTCATAAGGATCTCTCCATACTCTACTCTAGTGTCCACGACGTCCGAAGGGACATTTGTAAGGATATTGATCTATTTAAGTTAGGTATGGCTAATCTATCCATCTCCCCTTCCGGATCTTCATCTTCTACTCCAGATAGTCTTCTCATCCCAATTATAAGTGACTTGGTCAAACACATTGGTGATACTGGATTCTTTGGCTATAAATGTGGTTTGGCCCTCATGAAGTCCCTCTTCCTATACTTTGAAAAGGAGGATCAAGCTCATGCCTTAAAAATAATTCCTGAGATGACCAGATCTTGTAAAGAGCTCCGGAATTTACTAAGGCCAGTCCATCTCCTTCTGGCAACGGTTGAGACAATTATTGAGAAGCGCTTACAAGGCATATTGGAAATAATGATCCAGAACACTAATATCCAGATCAAGTTTGAAGTAAATAAAACCTAAGTATAAGACTTATCCGGATAATCCAAAAAACTGAAGCTATATCATCCAGATAATTAAGATAATTACCAAGTCCTAAACAAGGCACCCAAGTCAAGACAAGTACCTAAGCATAAAAGGAAAGATCTAGTTAAAGTTTGGAAAGGAAACAAACTATTAACTGTCAAGACTAGCATCCAGAAGAACTGATTGAAGCTACACCAGAAGAAGGCAGATCTGGAGATATAGAGTCTGAAGATATCCGGAAGACTCCTATATCAAACAAAAAGAAAAGTTTCAATTATAACTTTCCCTCCACCTTTTGGTCTATGAAGTCAAAGATCCTTTCCCCAAGATAAGGATAAAAGGACTGACACCGAATAGAAAAAGCTAACTACCTTTTTCTCCTGGACCAATAAGGAGGTGCGTGGAGCTCATATAAAAAAACAACTGGTATAAAAGTTGGTGCATCACAAAATGCCAATGAAAATGATCACTGCCAACTTTTCAACCTCAATTCCAAAACTTTAAACGGGTCAAATTACAGTCTAACGGATTGATCAACAGCTCTGGAAGTGCCACCCATAACCTGATCAAGGGTGAAGATTTATTTCAAGTTCAACAACCCACAATGGCTATATTTATAATCGAAGCCTATAAAAGGAGCTCTTCGCAATTTGAGAAACTAACTGGTTGATTTATAAAAAGCAAGTAACAAAGAATACTCATTCAATTAGTTGATATAATCCCTCTAAGAACCCTTTGATTTAAAATCTATTGTAAGGATTCCTAAGTGAGCTATAAACTTACGGAACTCTAAACCAAACCTTTGATAGAAACCAAAGTGTAAGATCTCCAACCTGAGTGAGTTGTGAGATTGGGATACAACTTGCAGTTGGTGCTTTAAGTGGGAAATCCCTGTAGGACTCAGCTTAGATTCAGGGTAGAACCCTAAGTGGTATATCCTATAAAAGACTCAAAGGACTCAGCTAGGAGTTGGTGCTTTTAGTGGTATATCCTACATCCGAAAGGGGTTACCATCTGGAGACAAATTGTAAGGCTTAATTCCTGCCAGTTGGAAAGGAATCCACTAGTGGAAAAGCTTGGAGGAAGGAAACTCCTGGGACTGGAGTAGGCGGGGCCGAACTAGGATAAAAACCTTATGTGTTTGATTTCTTTAACTTCCATTTATTGCATTATATTATCATAACTGCATCATAGGGATCAATCATCTGGATCATATTCAAACACGTTACACTAAGACTTTTAAAGTCTTTATATTCCGCGAAAAAGAGTCATTCACCCCCCTCTGACCCCATAAAGACCCTCACAATATAAGGCAATGTGGATTACTTTGTATATTTAGAACCACGGTAAAAGAGTTGGGATACTCGCGCCTTCATGATCATAGACCCCTAAGCTGATGAAAACCAAAAGGGGGAGAAAAGCAAGGGCAAAGGAAAAGAAGGAGAATCATCCAAAAAAGGAGGAAAATGAAGAGCTGATTATCTGTTAGAATATCTATTAGAATAGCTATTTTTATTCAATGTAAAAATCTATAATAGCTAGTTCTATTTTCACTTATATATATTTCTATAATTGTAATCCAAAACCTCATGAGGTTAACTATTGTTAACAACAGAAGTATATATAGTGAAAAATTGATACTCAAAATTGCTTCTAAGTAAAATCTGTAATTGTACTTCAAAAACTTAGAAGCTAGAAATAAAAAAATGGGGGAGTTAGGATGCTTAGATTATAAGGGAGTAAAACTTGTAAATGATGTTGGTCCCCGTGAGAGTATTTATAAGGGTAGAGGGGGGTGAATGGCCCTTTTTTTGTAGAATTTATAGACTTAAAAATGTCTTAATGTAGCGTGTTTGATATGATCTGGAGGATGGATCCGGATGATGCAAATATGACAGTAATATGCAATAAAGTAAAAGAGAAAGAAAATCAAACACAAGTATTTTATACTGGTTTGGCCCCGCCTACGTCCAGTCCCCAGAGTTTCCTTCCTCCAAGCTTATCCACTAGTGGATTCCTTTCCAACTGGCAGGAATCAAGCCTTACAGATTTGTCTCCGGATGTTAACCCCTTCCGGAAGTAGGATATATCACTAGAAGCACAACTCCTAGCTGAGTCCTTTTGTCTTTAGTAGGATATACCACTTAGCCTTCTACCTCGAATCTAAGCTGAGTCCTACAGGGAGATCCCACTTAAAGCACTTACTTTAAGCTATATCCCAATCTCTTAACTCACCCAAGTTGGAGATTCTTACTCTTTGGTTTTTAACAAAGGGTTGGATTTTGGAGTTCCTCAAGTTTATAGTTTCACTTGGGAATCCTTACAAACAGATTTTGAATCAAAAGGTTCTTGGAGGGATTATATCAACTGATTGAATGAGTATTCTTTGTTACTTGCTTTTTGTAAATCAACCAGTTGACCTTCTCATTTGGTGAAGAGCTCCTTTTATAGGCTTTGATCATAAATGTAGCTGTTTATGGTTGGTAAGCTTTCATTCAATCTTCACCCTTGATTAGGTCGAGATGTGGAGCTTTCGGAGCCATTGATCAATCCGTTAGCTATATTTTGACCCGTTTGAAATCTTGGGATTGAGGCTAGAAAGTTGTCAATCATTGTTTTGCTTATCATTTTGTGATGCACTGACTTTTATACCGTTTTCTATTTGGTGTGAGATCTTTGTGCGTCCTTATTAGTCTAGGAGAAAAAGGTAGTTAGCGTTTCTCTGTCCAGTGTTAGTCCTTTTGTCCTTTTTCAAAAATATGCAAGCTGTCATTTTGTCTTTGTCTTGGGGAAAGGATCTTTGACTTCATAGACCAAAAAGGATGAAGGGAAAGTTATATTTTATATCTTTCCCTATGTTTAAAATATAAGTCTTCCGGATGCCTTTTAGACCTATATTTTCTGGATTTATATTCTTCTGAAGATGGCTTCAACCAGTTGTTTCGGACGCTAGTCTTGAAGGACAGAAGTTTGTTTGCTTTCCAAACTTTATCCGAATGATTTCCTCCAGTGCTTAGGTATTTGATTTCTTCAATGGATGACTTGTATCCTGATTTTTGTATTTCCATTTATATTTGGGGTTATTACATACATTGTTTTTGTTTCTTTCAAACTTGATCTAGATTTGTTTTTAGATTATTATCTGGATCATTGTTTCCCAACAATCTCTCCCATTTGATGAAAACAAAAACCTGAGTCAACTAAGCATAAAGAAGAGAGGGTTTTATGATCTAAGTATGATTCTTGATACTTAGTCATTTACAATGCTCCCCCATAATCCTGGCATCCTAACTCCCCCATAATTTTATGATTCTAGCTTCTAAGTTTGTTTTAGTACAATTACAGATTGTACTTTAGAAGCTTTTGTTTTGATAGTTAAGAATTTTCATTTCATATATACTTCTGCTATTAACAATGGTTAACATCATGAAGTTCAGAATTATAAATTACAGAAATACATATAAAGTGAATCTAGCTATTACAAAAGTATTACAATATTATCTAGCTAGCTCAACTACCTTTCCAGAATGTCCGCTCTTTCTGACTTTTAGCTTTTTTCCCTTACCATTTCCACTTCCTTCCCCTAGTTGATTTGGATCTTCCTCCCCCTTTTTGCTTCCATCAAGGGGGTCTATTACCATATATGTGCACTTGTCCCAAGACTGCTGCCAAGCAGAGGAGTAGACAGAATAGTCTTTCTTGCCTTTTGCTCTCTCATCAATTATATGATCAACTATAGGAGGAGTCAAGTAATAAGGGCAGAGAGATCTCCGTAGTTGATCATAAGATTGTGAGACTTGGGGAAGAATCTGCAGGATGTGTTCTTGGTCCTTGGGGTCAAAATAGGAGAACATAGCCTTGATAAGAGTAGTCATACCTTTCTGGCTCATGAATCTAGAGTCCCCTATTGCTTGGATAAGATT
The DNA here is from genome assembly GCA_947683365.1 of Euphorbia pulcherrima. Lineage (NCBI taxonomy): Eukaryota > Viridiplantae > Streptophyta > Magnoliopsida > Malpighiales > Euphorbiaceae > Euphorbia > Euphorbia pulcherrima. Next base: position 18,801,272 of record CANTUS010000001.1, read on the forward strand.
GTGTATTACCAGAATGAGCTGGCTTTCCAGTACAGCCCGAGGGGAAGAGGGTCCAGAGATAGACAAGTTATTGATTCCAATTTAGAGTAATGTTATATCCTCTGATATTCCCTTCTGGATATTATGGAGTGACTCCGTCTAATCCTTTAGTTCCTTAAAAACGGACTTCTTCCAGTCATTTATTGATTGTTTGATACCGGAGTTTCTGGCCTGTGTCTCATCACCCATATCATCCAGTATCTTCTCTTTGAGTTTAGGGATGGTTTTATCTATGAAGTGAGCAAGCATGTCCTGGGTCACTTGTTGATCAGTTTCTAGGTTGGAGAGAGCAGGTTTTAGGTCTCTTTCTTCCATGAATTTTATTAACCTTTCAAACTTGGAATTAATGTAGTCCTTTATTTCGATGGATAGATTAGTGGTGGATGAGGACATCCTTTCAAGAACAGTTGTACAGTTATCAGAGGCCAAGGTATTGGCTTGACTAGCAGTTCTATTTATAGCAATGGCGCTCTCTTTAAGTTCATTCAAAATTGGTTGGACTTGGGATAGAGAAGCTTCCGCCAGAGTTCCAGGAGTTGAAAAATTCATAACTTGTAGCTCAATTCTGAGGAGACATTTCAAACTCTCCTTGATCTCACCCAAGTCCTTTTATACTGCTGTATTAGAGTTTCGCCTTAGCAATTCCTTCTCAACTCCTCGAAGATACGCGCATATTGTTATGAGACTCTACTTCATATATGCCTCCTCGCTTTCCTCTTTAGCAACCTCTTTCAATAACTGAAGAGCAGTTGTAACTTTGGATTTTGCAGTGTTATTCGCAGGCACTCTTATAGTTAGAACCTTTAGAGAGAATTCCTCATCAGAGGAGCTAGATAAGGTATCTTCCTCTTTATCTTCTTTCCCATCTCCTTCCTCTTCCTGCTCATCATCACTTGCTTCTTCATCCTTCTCCTCCTTCACCCGTCACTTTATATGAGCCTCGCCCGTAGGGTCCACTTCAGAAGTGTGCCCTTTGGAACTCAGACTTTCTCCCTCCTCTGGAGTTATTTCATCCTGGTTTGGCATTATATCCTTAGCTACATTGTGAGAGTCTATAGCCAAGTTGTGCTCATCAAGATCAGAATTAAGATGAAGTAGAGCAGAGGTTATCTCATTGGTTTGTAGCATCTGATTCTGATCGTCTTCAACTTCCTACTTTTCTTCTTCCAGCCTAGCCTCCGGATGGTTGGAACTATCCTCAACCACCCCTGTAAGTGCCTTTATAGGACTTATCTTTTCTCCCCCAGGCGTGCTGGTATTTTCCTCAACACCCTTCTCTAGTGCCTTTTTGGGACTTTCAAGATTTATGATTGGAGTGCCGGATCCAAGAAAATTTTTTGGTAGATCCTCTTTGTAGGAGGCAAAAAAAAATGAATCAACTCTAGGGATTTTGGACAATGTGTCCATCTCATCAGGATTCACTAAAAATAGAGGTACCAAGGCTGGATTTACTCGGGATGAAGCACCTGGACCTTCTATTCTTTCTCGGTTTATTTTGGTGTTTTCCTTGATAGCAGCTTGTATTATTGTATATTGTTCATCATCTTCCCCTACTATCTCTATTACTCCGGGTACATGTTTCCCTTTGCTTGATTTTGCTTTTTCCAAAGCAGCTTTCTCCCTATACTACTTTACTTCTTCATTCAGCACTATTCCAGCTAGCCTCCTCCCTTCAATGGCTTTCTTCTCTTGGGCAGCAATGGCTTCATCATAAGTTATCCCCTTTCTTTTAAGTTTCTTTTGAGTAGGAGTCTCATCCTCCATCTCCTCATCATCCTTAGATGCTTGCATTTCAGCCAATGTTCTCTTAGCTTTCCTCCTTCCGGCCTCAATTGGTTTTGCAGCAAATGGAGGTAAATCTGTATCAATCACATTCTAACCCTTCTTAGCAGCGGCCTTAATCAATATCCCCCTGGGCCTAGGCTTCTCTGAACTCTCTTTTAGGATCTGAGTGAGGGGCAGAGAGTCCTTATCGACCTCTTCCGGAACCACTTTTGTTTGCTTTTGAGCTTTGGCTTTGGTGGTTCTGGATTTCTTAGGAACATGCACCTACTCTTCCAGATCCACCATCTTTCAGGACTTGATTCTTTTCTCATCCCTTTTCTATTTGGCCTTTTCTTCATCCCACTCCTCATCATATCGAAGATTGAGGAAATTCTTCTCAAGAATAGGTTTGCCATAGATGCCTTCAAACCCGGTCAAATCTACTTCTGCTGCTTGCAAAATTCTAGCTATTAAGGCACCATAGGAGTTCACATGTGTCTTGAGATAGTGAATGATCAAGACTGGCCAGTTTACTTCCATACTTCCAATCCAGTGCTGCAAGATGCAGTGCTGAAGGGAAGAAACTGTAGTCAATGATCCCTTCCTTATCAGGATGAGTTTTGCCAGAGCATGCTGCAAGAATTTAGGCGTTCTGGGGAAGTATGTAGAGAATTTATCTCTGAAATAATTCTTGTGAAGCCATAATTTTGAATCATAGTCAACTCCAGTTTCATCGCCATCTTTTCTCATCAACAGACTAGAGTTCTTCATGTTCAGATTCTTCTCAAAGATTTCTAGAGTGATAGTTATGACCTTCTCCTGGACTTCAGTACGTAAGGCATCGAAGTGGTTATGAGCTCTGAGAGTTTCAAAAAATTCCTTCACCAGCTGTGGGTAGGTAAGGAAATTTTTTTTAGGAAGTCACCCAGATTTTGATCTTCAATTAGGGTGAAGAAAGGAGGGGTTTTTTAATAAGTAATCATCACCTAAGTGATCAGCGGGAATAACGGATTCAGAGGTTTTGAAATTCAGGGGTTCAAAATCGGTATACTTCAAGTCAGATACTTGAAAGAGATTTTTACTAGGTAAGATCTCAAGGGTGTTTGTGGCTGCCATTTAAGAGAGATTTTGAAAGCTAGGGTTCTGGGTTTGAATTTTTGTATAGTAACAGTAAGGGTGTATTGCTCGCGTGAGGAGAAGGATGAATTTTAGGGGGTATTTATAGATTTTTCAAGGTAAGGGTATTTTGGTAATCCGGACTCCGGCTGTTTTGGCTGGATTGATGACATGATAGTCGGATTTTTAGACAGAGGTAAGGTTATTTTAACCTGAGAATGTGGACTGTTTATTTTGAAATAACTGTCCAATTTACCGCGCGTGTAACCACCAATAGACTTTTGAAATTCAAAAAGTAACAGTTACCTTTAAAGCGCTTTTTCTGCCATTTGTCCTTTTTTTCTGCTGACGTTGCATACTTTCCTTCGGAATAGATCTTCTCCCAATACTCCTTATCTTTCGGAATGAGTCTTCATCTTAGGATACAACTTAGTTTAAAACTGTCTTTCGGGTTCTTCCTAAATTGGATTTGACATTCCAATTGACTCTCTCGGCTTCCCAAATTGATCTTTACTTAAAGGCTTAGTAAAGATATTAGCTCTCTGTTCATTGGTTGGGAAATATACCAATGCAACATCCTTCTTCATCACATGATCCCGGATGAAGTGATGCTTTATGTTGACATGTTTCATCCTACTATAGAGCACCGGATCTTTGACACATCAATAGCACTTTTATTGTCACACATAACATCCACACATTCAGATTGTAATCTTTAAGTTATTGTTTGATCCATAGGAGTTGAGCAACATAACTTCCAGCTGCCATATACTCTGCTTTTGTAATGGATAAGGCACCTGAAGTTTACTTCTTGCTGTACCATGATACTAGGCAATCTCCAAGGAAATGGCAGCCTCTAGATGTACTCTTTCTCTCAAGAGTATCTCTACTATAATCTACATCAATGAACCCTTGGAGTGTGAAATCTCCATTACTAGGATACCATAACCCAACTTTAGTGGTTCCTAGGAGGTATCTAAGGATCCTTTTCACTGCCTTGAGATGAGAATCCTAAGGATTAGCTTGATACCTTGCATAGTAGCAAACTGCATAGAGTATGTCAGGTCTGCTAGCTGTCAAGTATAGGAGCGAGTTAATCATCCCTCTATAGAGCTTCTAATCAACATCTTCTCCTTCACAGTCCCTGGATAAGATTGTGTCTGATCCTATTGGAGTGGACAGCTTGCTTTTGTCTATTTTAAACTTCTTCAGGATCTCCGTGGTGTACTTTGATTAATTAATGAAAATCCCATCCGAACTTTGCTTGATCTGTAGACCTAGGAAGAAGTTGAGCTCTCCCATCATGGACATCTTAAATTCCCTCTGCATTTGAGAGCTAAATTCCTCACACATCCTTTCATCATTGGCTCTAAAAATGATATCATCCATATAGATCTGGACTAGAATAATATCATTTTTCCTTTTCTTGATGAAGAGTGTGGTATCTGCCTTGCCTTTAGTATATCCTTTGGATATAAGGAATGAGGTTAATCTTTCGTACCAGGCTCTTGGTGCTTGCTTTAATCCATAGAGAGCTTTCTTTAGCCTGTAGACATGATCCGAATGTTTTAGATCTTCGAATTCAGGTGGTTGCTTAACATAGACTTATTCTTGGATGACACCATTTAGAAATGCACTTTTGGCATCCATTTGATATAATGTGAACCATGAATGATGCAAAAGCAGATAGGATCCAGATTGCTTCTAGCCTTGCTACAGGAGCAAAAGTTTCTTCGAAATAAATTCCTTCTTACTGGTTGTAGTCTTGGGCAACTAGTCTTGCTTTATTTCTCAATACTACACTGGATTCATCAAGCTTGTTCTGGAACACCCATTTAGTGCCAATGATTGATTTTCCTTTAAAAGAGGGCACAAGATCCTATACATCATTCCTGGTAAATTGATCTAGCTCTTCCTTCATTGCCATCATCCAGCTTTCATCGCCTTCAGCATCTTGAAATTTCTTTGGCTCTATAAGAGAGATAAATGTAGCATGGTTCATCATCCGGTTGAGCTAACTGGATTCTGAACATCATCTAGAATATTTTTGATAGAATGATCTTTGTGGGTCCGAATCTCTCTTTATAGGCCTTCATATTGAGTTGGGATTTGTTCCATTTCAGCTTCAATCATTTCTTCTTAGCCTTCATTAAAGTCAATCTCCTGTGGGTTGAGATTAACTTATTATACTTCTGGATCGAAGGATATTCCTTCATCTTCCTCTTTGTACTTCTTGATTTGAAATGAGTCAGGAATTCCTGCTTCCTTCTTTTCTGCAAATTTTTCAGCTTTCGGAACTTAATCTTCTAAAGTATAGCTTTTCTTTCTTGCAGTGTCAGTCTATCAAAATCTACATGTATTGACTCTACTACAGATTGGGTTCGCTTATTGAAGACTCTGTAAGCCTTACTATGTGTTGAGTAGCCAAGGAAAGTTGCCTCATCAGATTTAGGATCAAATTTTCTTAGTTGCTCTCTATCATTAAGGATGTAGCATTTACATTCGAATGCTTTGAAATACCCAATTTTGGGTTTTCTTCCCTTCTAGATTTCATATAGGGTCTTTTCTATGGTCTTTCTAATGAGTGCTCCATTTAAGATATAGCATGCTGTGTCTACGGCCTCACCCTAAAAGTACTTTGGCAAACAATTTTCATTAAGCATTGTTCTAGCCATCTCTACTATAGTCCTATTCTTTCTCTCAACAACTCCATTCTGTTGAGGAGTGTGAGGGGCAGAGAAGTTGCGTTCAATGTCCTTGGACTCACAAAAATCAGCAAAATGCTTATTTTTTAATTCTCCACCATTATCACTCTGGATGCATGTAATGCTTATGCCCTATTCTACCTCTATCCGGATGAATGTTTTAGAGAATTGGTCAAAAGCTTCATCCTTGCTTGTTAGTAGGAGAACCCAGGTATATCGAGAATAGTCATCCACAATGACCATGGTGTATTCTCTTCTACCTAAACTTAATGGTTTGATTGGACCAAAGAGATCAATATGTAAGAGCTCAAGTACTCTCTTGGAAGGAATGTATGAGATGGAAGGAATACTTTTCTTATGTTGTTTATCTAGTTGGCATGCAGTGCATAGATGATCCTTATCAAAAGCAACCTTAGCCAAACCCACAACTAATTCCTTTTTGGCTAATTTGGACAGGAGGTTCATGCTTACATGTCCCAACCTCCGGTGCCATAGCCATAATTCTTCTTCTTTAGACACCAAGCATATATTCTTCTTATCATTTTTAATATTTATAGAATAGACATTATTTACTCTAGGTGCATAAAGAATAAGTTGATTGGACTTACTATCATAGATTGAGCAGCCTCCGGAGTCAAATGTGACTTTCCTTCCTTTGTCACACAATTGGGCCACACTTAACAGGTTGAACTTCAGTCCATCAACCAGTGAGACGTCTTCAATCTTAAATTCAGATCTAATAGTTCCATGGCCAATGATCTATCCCTTCTAATTACCTTCAAAGCTTGCTTTGCCTCCCTTCTTCCGGGTTAGTGTGATGAAGGCCTTTTCATCACCTGTCATGTGCCTTAAGCATCCACTGTCAACATACCATGTGTGTTGATCTACTATAGATCTAAGTCATACCTGCAAATCAGATCAAGTGGGTTTGGGTACCCAATCAGATTTGGGTCCTCTTGGGTTAATAACCATCTCCAGCCAAGGATAACATCATAATAACCATTTTTTAATCTACATGATTTAGTAACATGATTATTTTTCCAACAAAACCTGCACCCTGAGATGGGTATGTTTTGCTTTTGCTTCTCACTAATCTGCTTCAAATCCTTTTTCCCATAGTTGCCTTTATGCCTAGCTTTTTGCACACTTGTGGATGGTCCGATGTTAATCTAAAAACTAGTTGGACGTGCAACTTTAACTCCATGGTTTATTCTTTGTTTGATAGGTTATTGGTTGTAAGCTACCTCAGCCTTTCCATTTTAAGCAGCGTATATCTTTGAGCTTGTGGTTGCTTGCTAGCTCCCTTCATCTTTTGATTGGGGGTCCTTTAAAATCTGTTCTGAGTAGGAGGAGGATTATCTCTTCTTAGAGCCTTTGTTTCTCACCTCTTTCTGGATGCTTCCTTTAACAAATTGATTTCTCTATCCAGTCTCATTACATTTGCATTTAGGATCTAGACTTGATTCCTTAGGAAGTTTCCTCTACAACATCAATATGCTTGGTTGCTCTAACCAGATTGATGTCTTATGCCATTGCTTCAGCATCTTCTGCCAATTCTAGTACTGCTCTTTTGAGAGACTTGATGGCTTTTGCATTCTTCTTTACCCCCTTGATAATAATAGAAAGATCTTTTGCAAGATCAAGGTTAGAAGTAGAATTAGAGCAAGAATTTACCTCAGTGTTTGCTATATCTGATTCTTCAATTTGTACTATTTCTTGCTTGGAGGCATTCCTTCCGGATTGTTCTGCTTTCGGGTCAGTTAGAGCCATGAATGCACAGTTTGCAGTCTCCTCTTCTTCTGTTAAAGATGAGCTGATACTTCCTTCACTGATGCTCCAAGTAGCAACCATTGCCTTCTTTTTAAACTTTTTGGTTCTTTTGAGCTTGGGGCACTTTGTTATGAAGTGGCCTTTTTCACCACACTCAAAATAAGCAGCTTCTTTTTTCGGATCCTTCTTTTCTTCGGGATTCCTTCTGGGCTTGTCTCTTTTACAGGTGCCTTCTCTTGGTTTCTGGGATTTATAACTTTTTTATTTCCTTCTATCTTTCTTTTGTATGAATCAATTCAGCCTTCTGGTCAGTAGAGCAAGTTGATCTTTGGTGCTCATTGATTCATTGATTTGCTTTTCTTCTCCGGATGAAGCAGATCCGGTGGATTTTTCCTTAAGAGCAATGACCTTCTTTTTCTCCTTAGGCTTCTTTTCTTGTTAGCTATACCTCTTCAAGGATAATTCTTGGGTTAGAAGATTACCAATGAGTTCATCATAACTATAAAAGTTTAAGTCATGAGCTTCCTCAATGGCAGTCTTTTTATTATCCCATTCCGTGGTGAGACTTCGGAGTACTTTCCTGACCATTCTACTTTTGGAATCTCCTTCCCTAGCCTTTTCATTTCATTCACTAGATTTGTGTATCTAGTATTCATGCCACTGATTGATTCTTTAGGCTCTATCTTAAAGGATTCAAACTTTTGTTGGAGTAGATCAAGCTTAGCCTCTCTTACTTTGGTGGTTCCTTCATAGGTTACCTCCAACTTCTCCCAAATCTCTTTTTCAGTCTTGTATCTGTATATTCTGTTGAACTCAGCTGCACTAAAAGCACAATAAAGCATGTTAATAGCATTTGCATTTTCACACAACTTTTTAAAATCATTCTCATCCCACATATTTAATGGTTTTCGGGTAGTCATACCCTCTACTTCATAAGTAGGCTCATATGGACCATCTCTAATAACTAGCCATGCTTGCATGCTTTATGACTGGATGAAGTTCTTCATCCGGTTTTTCTAGAACATATAGTGTTCACCGATGAAGAGTGGAGGACGGGTGACAGACATACCCTCGAGGAGTTATGAGTTTTGGAAACTCATTTTGATATATGAATCAAAATATATGGACCTTTAGCCCGAGATTGTTAGATCTCTCAGTTGAGTACTTGCTTTGATACCACTTGTTGGTCCCTGTGAGAGTATTTATAAGAGCAAAGGCCGGTGAATAGCCCTTTTTCGCAGAATTTACAAACTTAGAAAATTCTTAGTGTAGCGTGTTTGATTATGATCCGAAGGTTAGATCCGGATGATACAAATATGACAATAATATGCAATAAAGTAAAAGAGAAGTAAAATCAAACACAAGTATTTTATACTGGTTCAGGCCCGCCTACATCCAGTCCCCGGAGTTTCCTTCCTCTGAGCTTATCCACTAGTGGATTCCTTTCCAACTGGCAGGAATCAAGCCTTATAGATTTATCTCCGGATGGTAACCCCTTCCGAAAGTAGGATATACCACTAGAAGCACTAACTCCTAGCTGAGTCCTCTTATTTTTAGTCAAATATACCACTTAGACTTCTACCTCGAATCTAAGTTGAGTCCTACAGGTAGATCCTACTTAAAGCACCTACTTAAAGCACCTACTTCCTAATCTCTCAACTCACACAAGTTGGAGATTCTTACTCTTTAGTTTTTAACAAAGGGTTGGTTTTTGGAGTTCCTCAAGTTTATAGTTTCACTTGGGAATCCTTACAAATAAAATTTTAAATCTAAAGGTTCTTGGAGGGATTATATCAACTAATTGAAGGAGTATTCTTTGTTATTTGCTTTTTGTAAATCAACTAGTTGACCTTCTCATTTGGTGAAGAGCTCCTTTTATAGGCTTTGATCATAAATGTAGCCATTTATGGTCGGTGAGCTTTCATTCAATCTTCACCCTTAATCAGGTCGAGATATGGAGCTTTCAGAGCCGTTGATCAATCTGTTAGACTATATATTGACCCATTTCAAATCTTGGGATTGAGGCTAGAAAGTTGTCAGTGATTGTTTTGCTTGTCATTTTATGATGCACCAACTTTTATACTGTTTGCTATTTGGTGTGAGCTCCACGTGCGTCCTTATTGGTCTAGGAGAAGAACGTAGTTAGCTTTTCTCTGTCCGGTGTCAGACCTTTTATCCTTTTTCTGAAATATGCAAGCTGTCATTTTGTCTTTGTCTTCAGGAAAGGATCTTTGACTTCAAAGACCAAAAAGGATGAAGGGAACGTTATATTTTGTATCTTTCCCTATTTTTGAAATATAAGTCTTCCGGATGCCTGGCCTATATTCTCTGGATCTATATTCTTTCGGAGATGGCTTCAATTAGTTCTTCTGGATGCTAGTCTAGAAATAGAAGTTTGTTTCCTTTCCAAACTTTGTCCGGATGATTTCCTCTAGTGCTTAGGTATTTGATTTCTTCAATGGATAACTTGTTTCTTGATTTTTGTCCGGATATTTCCATTTAGATTTGGGGTTATTACATACATTGTTTTTGTTTCTTTCAAACTTGATCCAGATTTATTTTTAGTTTGTTATTCGGATCATTGTTTCCTAATAAATGACTAAGTATCAAGAATCATACTTAGCTCATAAACCCTTTTTCCATGTGTTTAGTTTTTGTTTCCATCAAATAGGGGAGATTGTTGGGAAACAATGATCCGAAAGAAGTAATTCCAGAACAATCCAGATCAAGTTTAAGGAAAATAAAAACTATAGAAACAAAGTCTTAAGGAACAAATCATGTAATCTCCTTAATCCAAAATGGAAGCATCTGGTTTAAAATAAGTCATTTGGAAATTCATTGGAAACTACAAGTACCTAAGCACAATAGTGGAAGCATCCGATTAAAGTTTGGAAATGAAACAAACTTTAAACCGCTCAAGATCAGCATCCAAAAGAAGAACTGGTTAAAATAGCATCCGGATATTACAAGAAAAATTCATCTGGGAGATTCAATTATCGAGATAGAAAATAACTTTTTCCTCCACCTTTTGGTCTAAAAGTCAAAGATCCATTTCCCTTGTGCAATACAAAAATGACAGCTAGCGCACTTTTCAGAAAAGAATAGAAGGACTGACACAGGAAAGAGAAAAGGTAACTACCTTTTCTACTTAGACCAATAGGAAAGGCGCTTGAACCACACACTCCGGATTTCTGGCATAAAAGTTGGTGGATCACAAAAATACAAGGAAAATGATCACTGACATCTTTTAGGTCTCAATCCCAAGGATTCAACAGGATATTTAATTAGTCTAATGGATTGATCAACTAATTCAGAAGCGCCACATATTACCTGATCAACGGTGAAGATTTAATTCAACTTCAATAACTCATAGCGGCTGCATTTATGAATAGATGCCTATAAAAGAGAAAGTTTATAAGTTGAGAAGGTGCTAGTTGTTTTGAGAATGCATACATTAGAGAATTCACTATTACAATTTGTGATATAATCCCTCCAAGAATTAAACCATTCCAAATCAATTTGTAAGGATTCCCAAGTGAGTTATACACTTGAGGAAATCCAAAACCAAAACCTTTGAGAAAAACAAAGTGTAAAATCTCATACTTGGGTGAGAAGTGAGATAGGGATCTAGCTTAGAGTTGGTGCTTTAAGTGAAACTCTCTGTAGGACTCAACTTAGGTTTGGGTAGAAATCTAAGTTGTATATCCTGCTAAAGATAAGAGGACTCAACTAGGAGTTTGTCCTTCTAGTGGTATATCCTACATCCGAAAGGGGTTACCATCCAGAGACAAATGTAATGCTTGATTTCTGCCAATTGGGAAGGAACTCACTAGTGAAAAAGCTCGGAGAAATGAAACTCTGGGGACTGGAGTAGGCTGGGCCGAACCAGGATAAAATTACTGCGTTTGATTTTCTAACTCTTTATATTATTGTATAACATTTCAATTTTGCATCATCCAGATCCATCATATCCAGAACATAATCAAACACACTACACAAGACTTTTTTTAAAGTATGCTTATTTCCGCGAAAAGGGTCATTCACCCCCTCTAACCTTATTTTGACCCTCACAAGGACCAACATGTCTACCACCTCATTTGTTTGATCACCCTTATTGGTAGCCTTCTCAATAACCTCGACCTCCTCGTTGTCCTCCTTATCCCCAGCCGGTCTCCTATGGTCCAACTTTGAAAGAGGCTCTCCTAGTTTGGGATATTGAACTCCAACGTATAAATCAAATGTCAAATCGAGATGATAAGTATGACAGGTGTTAAAAACCCATTGTTTGTAGGCTAAACCCATATCTAGCATGCCCGCTAGAGCCCCTTTAAACTCCTCCTCACTTTCCCGACTATCTATCAAGTAGGCTTTAGTTCTAACAAGCTCCTCCTTGGTCTATTGGCTCGTCCTCCACACCTCATCATAAGCCTGCTGAAAAAGTTTGGCATTGTCTTTTGCTTCTTGCAGCTCCGCCTCAACATTTTTTGCCCTAGCCTCAAGGGCTTTGTTCTTTTCTAGCAGCAGCTTAATTCCATTTTGGGCCACCTCATATCACTCCTCGGCAGCCTCAATATCATTAACTTTTGATTCATATCAGCCGATCAAGACGTCAACTGGAAAATAAGAAAGAACTCCAATTAGAAAAGATTAAAAGGAAGATCATATAAAAAGTAAACCACTAACCTGAGTAGACGCTTCAAAGAGAAGCATAGCGGCATGCCAAAATTTCTCTGTTTTATAGTTAACGGATTCCTGAGGAAGAGGGAAAGCCAGGCGGAGAGCCTCCTGAATAGGAGAAGAGGAAACTGAGCGGCCTCGACCTGCTAGACCCAATAGCCCCTCCTTTATATGAGAAGGAGAAGTGACCGCCTGAGGACCAGAATGAATTCGCCTTAGACAAGGGGGGGACTCTCTCGAATGCCGCATGCAATAAATCAACTAATGTCTTAGAAAAAAATACTTCGTACACCAATTGTAAGGCATAGGGGAAAAGAGTTATCTGATTGTCCTTGGCCTTTTAGCCAACCTCTTATCTCCCATCTCCTTCGAATTATTCTGCTTCTTCCTCCTCTTCTTCCCATCTCCCTTACCGAGCAAAACTACATCAGCAGCTGGGTCACCAACGCCCTAGACAGTCACAGACGAAACACGAGTGTTTTCCTGTGCCATATTCCTGACTCTTTTTTCTAACAAGTCGTACATAAAATCAGCGACCCTCGGCATGCTAAAACCAAAAAAAATAAAAGTAAGGATAAGGAAGTTTAACAAGAAGTTTGGAACCGGGATAAAAAGCATAACCGTCCTTAATAGACGGATCCAAATCTAAAATTTTGAGTTGTTGATGAAGGCATACGAGACATTCACTGAGGACCAAATATAAGGCAAAAAATCCCCTATGATATCTACCCTAAGGTTATAGTCTTTCTTAGGGGCCTTAAATCGAGGTGAGATTTTTATAGACCACCGAGTCGAGAAAGAAGTCGCTCCATCCTCCAATTTTACACACATAAAGAATTGTTTAAATTTCTTCAGTTGCTCGAAGCAGTTGGCAAAATGATAAAAACCAGCCTTGGATGCAAAGTAAAGATGGTCTTCCCTTTGTTCATTTTGCACGATGCAATCTGCTTGAAAAATTCCATTAAACTCGAAGCCCAGATCTATACACAAGCGATGGTGGTTGACTATGTTGCCTTAGTAAAGCGACATGGATTTGAGCCGGACAAGCATTCCAAAAATTTAGCAAGTCGCATGATAGGTGGAAAATATACATGTTAAATTAGAGATAAAATGGCTTTGGAATCATTTAAATTGGATTTAAAATGAAGAAATATGGCCAAATAACGTTTTTGCAAGTTGTTGGAAAGCAGGCTGAATGATTGCTCTAAAGGCAGAAAGTGACTAGAAAATAGGCAGAAAGCAAGCAGAATGGCTGCTCTGAACCAAAATGTGATTTTGATGGAAATAGAAATTAGCTCCAGCCATGAAAGTACTAAAGGAAACATTAAATATGAAGAATGGAAGTTGATTTATTTGGAAGAAAAGACGCCACCTACCCACTAAGTGAAAAAGAGAAAATTAATTAATTATGAAGTGGTGAGTTTTTAGTGGAAAAGTGACACATATCATCAAGTTAGAAATTAAATATGACAAGTGGAATGCAAAATCCCACTAACTAAAGATGAGTCACCATGAAGAAAGCAAGTGGAGCCATTTTATGAAGACACCTATATTTTGTTATATTAATATAATTATGTAATTAATTATTTTTAATTCCTAGTTTACCCCTCTTCACCCACTATAAATAAGATATGTACTTGGGTGAAAGGTTTATGAAATGTTTTATATTTTGATCCACCAGTTGGTGGTGAAAAACTCTTTCTATTTATAATATATATAATTAGCATTTCTTTTTATATTTTTGTTCATCAAGTATGAGTAGATAGGGAAGCAATCTCGGTCGGCAAGCAAAACTTGAGTAAGTTCACTTCCTTTTCATTTATTTGAGCATTAAAACTAATTATTGGTTGTTAAATGGCATGCTTAATCCTTATGAGTTGGCCACTTCATGTATAGTAGTTGTAATGAGGCTGATCGGAGATTTACACTATGGAATAACCATTTAACAAATGTATGCATGAGACGGATCAAGTAGTTGCTGCATGTTAAGGGTTTTTATCATTAATTTGGTGAAATGCTTGCTTTACTTAATGCATGAAACTGAATCTAGTGAATAAGCTAGGTAATTTTCTATAGAATCCAAGTGAGGATGATCATTTAAGCTTGGTGAAGTTAGAAGTAAGATACCTTAAACCTATGTTCTTAATACTGCTCTAAATATATGGAGGAATGTGTGCTGAAACTATTTATACTTGCTTGACTTGAGATTATTGTTGGTCCCTGTGAGAATAATTATAAGGGCAGAGGGGGATGAATGGCCCTTTTTCGAGGAATTTATAGACTTAGGGAAAGTCTTAGTGTAGCGTGTTTGATTATGATCCGGAAGATGGTTCCTGATAATGAATATGATCCAGAGAATGAATCCGGATGATGCAAATGAGTAAAATACAGTAAAAGCAAAAGTAAATCAAACACAAGTGTTTTATACTAGTTCGGCCCCGCCTACGTCCAGTCCCCAGAGTTTCCTTCTTTCGAGCTTATCCACTAGTGGATTCCTTTTCAACTGGCAGGAATCAAGCCTTACAGATTTGTCTCCAGATGGTGACCCTTTCTGGAAGTAGGATATACTACTAGAAGCACCAACTCCTAGCTGAGTCCTCTTATCTTTAGTAGGATATACCACTTAGCCTTCTACTTTGAATCTAAGCGGAGTCCTACAGGGAGATGTCACTCAAAGCACCTACTTCAAGTTCTATCCCAATCTCCCAACTCACCCAAGTTGGAGATTCTTACTCTTTGGTGTATAATAAAGGTTGGTTTTTGGAGTTCCTTAAGTTTATAGTTTCACTTGGGAATCCTTACAAACAGATTTTAAATTTAAGGTTCTTGGAGGGATTATCTTGACTGATTGAATGTGTATTGCTTTGTTACTTACTTTTGTAAGTCAATCAGTTGCTCTTCTCAATTGGTGAAGAGCTCTCTTTATAGGCATTGATCATAAATGTAGCCGTTTGTGGTTGGTAAGCTTTCATTCAATCTTTAGCCTTGATCATGTTGTGATGTGGAGCTTCCAGATCTGTTGATCAGTCTGTTAGACTGTGTTTTGATCCGTTTGGAATCTTAGGATTGATGCTGGAAAGTTATCATTGATCGTTTTGTTTGTCATTTTGTGATACACCAACTTTCATAAGAATTGTCACATACTGTGAGCTCCACGCGCGCGCTTTTATTGGTCTAATAGAAAGGGTAGTTAGACTTTCTCTATCCTGTGTCAGAACCTTTTGACTTTTCCCTGATTTGTGCAAGCTATCTTTTTGTACTTGTTTCTTGGGAAAATGAATCTTTGACTTTAGTAGACCAAAGAGGCAGAAGGAAAGATATGTTTTAGACTTCCCTTAGCTTTTAGATATAGGTCTTCTGGATGAGTCATCCGGATGTCCTTTGGATCTATTTGTTCCGGATCTTCCTTTCGGATATGGCTTCAATCAGTTCTTCCAGATGCAAGTCTTGGGGAATGAAAGTTTGTTTCTTTTCCAAATTTTGTCCTTGATTTTCTCCTTTGCTTAGGTTTCTGATTTTGTCTTAACACATGGTCTTGGCGTTGTCCGGATGCTTTCATTTGGATTTAAAAGAATCACTTACATTCATTTTTGTTTCTTTCAAACTTGATTCGGATGGATATTAGATTTTATTATCCAGATCATTATTTTCCAACAATCTTCCCCATTTGATGGAAACAAAAACTTAAGATTTTGAATTTTTAAGATACTCCCCTATGATTTTAGTATCCAGGGTCCTCCATAATTTTATGACTTCTACTTCTAAGTTTGTTGTAGTACATTATAGATTGTACTTTAGAAGCGTTTGTTTTGGTAGTTAAGAATTTTTCTCTTTATAAATACTTCTGCTGTTAACAATAGTTAACATCATGAAGTTCAGTGTTACAAGATACAGAAATACATACAAAGAGAATCTAGCTATTACAATTTTATCTAGCTAGCTTAACTATCTCTCCGGACGGACTACTCTTCCGGACTTGCAGTGTTTTTCCTTTCCCCCTTCCGTCTCCTTGCTGACTATCTTCTTCCTCCCCCTTTTTGCTTCCATCAAGGAGGTCAATGACCATATAGGTACGTTTATCCTAAGATTTTTACCTGGCAGAGGAGTAGATAGAGTAGTCTTTGTTACCTTTGGCTCGTTCATCAATAATGTAATTTACGATAGGCGGAGTCAGGTAGTAAGGATGAAGGGCCCTCCGGAGCTGATCATATGATTATGAGACTTGAGTAAGGATGTGCAGAATCTGTTCTTGGTTCTTGGGATCAAAGTAAGGGAACATGGCCTTGGTGAGTATAGTCAAGCCTTTTTGGCTCATGAACCCTGAATCCCCTATAGACTGAACTAGATCATGCAGGATAGGAATGAGCTAGCACTCTGGAGTATCCGGAGAAGAGGAGGGTCCGGAGATAGATAATTTGTTTATTCTGGTTTAAAGAAGAGTGATTTCATCATTAAGGCCATTCCGGACGTTGTAGATAGACTCCGTTTGATCTTTTATTTCTTTGGAGACAGTTTTCTTCCACTCTGTTATTGCTTTTTCAATGCTGGAGTTCCTTGCTTGCATCTCATCGCCCATATCATCAAGGAGCTTCTCTTTCAATTAGGGGAGGGTTTTGTCTATGAAATTTGCAAGCATTTCTTGAGTGACTTGCTGATCAGTTTCAATATTCAGCAGAGTTAGTTTTAAATCCCTTTCCCCCATGAATTTTGACAAGTTTTTAAACTTAGTATCTATGTAGTCCTTGAGTTCTGTGGATAGGTC
Source organism: Euphorbia pulcherrima (assembly GCA_947683365.1). Classification (NCBI taxonomy): domain Eukaryota; kingdom Viridiplantae; phylum Streptophyta; class Magnoliopsida; order Malpighiales; family Euphorbiaceae; genus Euphorbia; species Euphorbia pulcherrima. Next base: position 18,818,105 of record CANTUS010000001.1, read on the forward strand.
TGTGGCAGAGGAGGACACCCTTTCCAGCACTATTGCACAGTTATCAGAGGCCAAGGTGTTGGCTTGACTGGCGTTGCGATTGGATTGAGAGGTGCTTTCCTTTATCTCATTCAAGAGAGGCTTAATCTCAGAAAGGGAAGCTGCCGTTAGAGCTCCGAGTTCATGACTTGTTGCTCAATTTTAGGGAGGCAGTTCAGCCTTTCTTTGATTTCACCTAAGTCCTTGCAGACCTCTTAATTCAATGTTTGCCTAAGTAATTACTTTTCTATAGCCTTGAGATGGGAGCAGATGGCCAGGAGGCTCTTTTTGATAAAACCCTCATCATGGTGTTCAAGAGTTGCCTTCTGAAGGAGTTTGAGAGCTGCACTAACTTTGGATTCTTTGGAGTTTTCATCAAGAAGAGTCACTGATTTGGTGCAGGGAGGGAAGTGTTTATTGGAGGGTCCGGATGATTCACTACCAGATGAGCAGGATTTACTTTCGGAGCTTGAACTGCTTCTGGAGGGGCGATTATCTGGCGAATGTGAGCCTCGCCTTTTCAGGACTTACAAGATTGATGACTTTATTTCTGGATCCAAGCAGATTTTTCGGAAGGGATTTTGTTCTTTCAGCAAATAGGAATTTATGTGCTTCCAGAATTTTTGATAGGGTCTTCATGTCCTCTGGATGTACCAGTATTAGGGGAGCTTGAGATGATTCACCAGGTCCTTGAGTTGTTTTCCTCTGGTTTATTGCATTGTTTTCCTTGATGGCTGCCTGAATCTCAGCATATTGCTCATCATCTTGTCCTACGAATTCTATTATACTGGAAACATTTTTCCCTATACTGAATTGTGCTTTCACTAAGGCAGCTCTCTCCCTATACTACGTTGCTTCCTCATTTAGTATGATCCCAGCAAGCCTCCTGCCTTCACTAGCTCTCTTTTCTTAAGCAGCAAGAGCTTCATCAAATGTTAGCCCTTTTCTCTGGAGCTGCTTTTGAGGAGGAGCCTCATCCTCTATTTCCTCATTATTAGCTTCTTCTTTCATCTCAGCCAAAGTTCTCTTGGCTTTCCTTCTTCCAGCCTCAATCGCCTTTGTAGCGATTTAGGTAGACCTGCAGTAGGCCCATGCAGTCCCTTCTTGGCTGCAGCTTTAATCAATCTGCCTTTAGGTCTTGGCTATTTAGAGCCTAGGATTTGAGTGAGAGGTAAAATATCCTCATTAATCTCTTTCGATATCAGTTCCACTTGTCTTTTGGCTTTGGCTTTGGTGGTTTTGGGCCTTTTAGGAACTGGGGCTTCTGCTTCTGGATCAGCTGCCATTTTGGATTTAATTTTTCATTCATCCCTTTTTAGCTTTGCCTCTTCTTCATCCCATTCTTCATGAAAGCAGAGGTTCATGAAATTCTTCTCTAAGTTGAGTTTGCCATAAATCCCTTCAAACCCTGTTAGGTCCACTTCTGTCACTTGGAGGATTCTTATAATCAAGGCACCATGGGAGTTTATATAGGTCTTGAGATAATGGATGATCAAGACTGGCCAGTTTACTTCCACGCTGCCAACCCAGTGCTGTAGAATGGAGTGCTAGAGGGAAAAGACTTTAGTCAATGGCCCCTTCCTTATTAGAATAAGCTTTGTTAGAGCATGCTGTAAGAATCTGGGCGTTTTGGGGAAGTGTGTTGAGAATTTATTGTCGAAGTAGTTCTGGTGGAGCTATAGCTTGGAGTCATACTCAAATTCAGTATCATCCCCATCTTTTCTCAACAGTACTCCTGAGTTTTTCATATTTAGATTCTTCTCGAAGAATTCTAGTATTAGAAGGATAATCTTTTCTTGTACCTCAGTGCGTAGGGCATTAAAATGATTATGCACACTTAGATTTGAGTAGAACTCTTTCATCAGTTTGGGATAGGTTGGGCAGTTTATTTTGAGAAGATCATCCAGATTTTAATCTTCAATTAGGGTGAAGAAGGGTGGAGATTTGAATAGATAGTCATCTCCTAGATGATCAGTAGGGATGATGAAATCAGAGGTTTTGAGGTTTAAGGGTTTAAAATCTGCTTCTTTCAAGTCAGATACTTGAAAGAGGTTTTTGCTTGGAAGGATTTCGAGGGTGTTTGATGTGTTTTTGGCTGCCATTTTTAAGTATTTGTGTAACACCCCGGGTTCGACCGACTGCCCCCACAAACTAACACAAGTCTTTCCAGTGAGCTTTGTCCTCACTCGCTCACTTCCTGGAAATTACTTCCCAGGAGGTCACCCATCTTAAAATTGCTCCAAGTCAAGCACGCTCAACTTTGGAGTTCTCCCCAGTAGGCTCCCGAAAAGAAGGTGCACCTTGTTGGTATAGGTAGTACCAATCAAATCTCTTAAGTCTCTCTCAATTGTAATGTCCCATACCATCACAATCTCGAAATCCTTAACTGTTCTCAATTGTACCGTCCCATACCAGCACAATCTCGAAATCCTCTCTTTCGGGCGTGGATTCGGTTCATTCCTATCCCCATCAACATCCTTCATGGCCGCTCTTTGCTCAGGTCTTCTACCCCGGCGTCACCCCTCTTAGGACCGGGTCGTTACAGGCCCACCAGCTTTCGCCTGGTTCGTCCCCGAACCACACCGTACTGGGAGAGAGCTGGCTCGGATACCGTTCTGTAACACCCCAGGTTCGACCGACTGCCCCCACAAACTAACACAAGTCTTTCCAGTGAGCTTTGTCCTCACTCGCTCACTTCCTGGAAATTACTTCCCAGGAGGTCACTCATCTTGAAATTGCTCCAAGTCAAGCACGCTCAACTTTGGAGTTCTCCCTAGTAGGCTCCCGAAAAGAAGGTGCACCTTGTTGGTATAGGTAGTACCAATCAAATCTCTTAAGTCTCTCTCAATTGTAATGTCCCATACCATCACAATCTCGAAATCCTTAACCGTTCTCAATTGTACCATCCCATACTAGCACAATCTCGAAACCCTCTCTTTCGGGTGTGGATTCGGTTCATTCCTGTCCCCATCAACATCCTTCGTGGCCTCTCTTTGCTCAGGTCTTCTACCCCGGCGCCACCCCTCTTAGGACTGGGTCGTTACAATTTTAGAGATGGTGTTTTAGGTTTGAATTTTTGCAGAGTAACAGTGAAATCGTTACTCATGTGAAGAAGAGAAGGGATTTTGAGGGTTATATAGACTTTTCAAAGTAAGGGCATAACTGTAATTCGGACTCTGGTGTTTTTGACTGGATTGATGACATGGCAGTCGGATTTTTAGGAGAGTGGTGAATTCAGTTTAACTGGAGAATGGAAATGGTTTATTTTTGAATTAACTGCTGTATTTACGGCGTATGTAACAGCCATTGGACTTTTGAAATTCAAAAAGTAACAGTAACCTTGATGGGCTTTTACTGCCATACGTCATTGTTGTCGGCTGACGTGGTAATCTTCCAGAATATACTTTTCCAACTCTTCTTTTCTTCCGGGGTGAGAATTTTATCTCAAGATCTGGCTTGATTAGATGCTACCTTTCGGAGTTTTTCTAGATTGGATTTGACATTCCAATTGATTCTCTCAGTTTCCCAAGTTGATCTTTACTTAAAGGTTTGGTAAATATATCACCTCTTTGTTGGTTTCTTGGGATATATACCAGTGTAACATCCTTTTTCATCACATGATCCCGGATGAAGTGATGCCTTATGTTGACATGCTTCATCCGGCTATGAAGCACCGGATTGTTTGACACATCAATAGCACTTTTGTTGTCACACAATAAATCCACACATCTGGATTGCACTCCATAATCTTCAAGTTGTTGTTTTATCCATAGGAGTTGAGCAACACAACTTCCAGCTGCCATATATTCTGCTTCTGTGGTAGATAAGGCAACTGAAGTTTGTTTCTTGCTATACCATTAGACTAAGCAGTCCCCAAGAAAATGACATCCTCCGGATGTACTTTTTCTCTCAAGAGTATCTCTGCCATAGTCTGCATCCGTGAACCCCTGAAGAGTAAAGTCTCCATAACTAGGATACCATAACCCAACTTCAGTGGTTCCTAGGAGATATCTCAATATCCTCTTGACAGCCTTGAGATGAGAATCCTTGGGATTAGCTTGATATCTTGCACAGTAGCATACTACATAGTGTATGTCAGGTCTGCTGGCTGTTAAGTATAGGAGTGAGCCAATCATTCCTCTATACAACTTTTAGTCAACATCTTCTCCTCAACAGTCCCTGGATAAGATTGTGTCTAAACTCATTAGAGTAGACATTAGTTTGCTGCTGTCCATTTCAAACTTTTTCAGGATCTCCTTGGTGTATTTTGATTGATTTATGAAAATCCCATCTGGACTTTATTTGATTTGTAGACCAAGGAAGAAGTTCAGTTCTCCCACATGGACATCTCAAATTCCTTATGCATTTGAAAGCTGAATTCTTTGCACATCCTTTCATTAGTGGTGCTAAAAATGATATCATCTACATAGATATAGACTAGAATAATATCATTTTTCTTCTTCTTGATGAAGAGTGTGGTATCTGCCCTACCTCTAGTATACTCCTTGGATATAAGGAATGAGGTCAATCTTTCATACCAAGCTCTTGGGGCCTGCTTTAATCCATAGAGAGCTTTCTTTAGTCTGTAGACATGATTTGGATGCTTCGGATTTTCAAATCCAGGCGATTGCTTGACATACACTTCTTCTTGAATGACACCATTTAGAAATGAACTTTTGACATCCATTTGGTACAATGTGAACCCCATGAATGATGCAAAAGCACATAGGATCCGGATTACTTCCAGTCTTGCTACAGGAGCGAATGTTTCTTTGAAATCAATTCCTTCTTGCTGATTGTAGCCTTGAGCGACTAGTCTCACCTTATTTCTTACAACTGCTCTGGATTCATCAAGTTTATTCCAGAACACCCATTTAGTACCTATAATTGATTTTCCTTTAGGAGAGGGCACAAGATCCCATACATCATTCCTAGTGAATTGATCTAGCTCTTCCTACATTGCCACCATCCAGCTTTCATCCCCTTCAGCTTCTTAAAATTTCTTTGGCTCTATGAGAGAGACAAAAGTGGTATGGCTCATCATCCGATTTAGCTGACCTCTGGTTCTAACTGGATTGTAAACATCATCCAAAATATTCTCTATGGAATGATCTCTGTGGGTCCGGATCTCCCTTTCTAGGCCTTTATGTTGAATTTGAACTTGTTCCACTTCAGCTTCATCTACTCTTTCATTGAAGTCAATTCCTTATTGATTGAGATTGACTTTTTATGTTTCTAGATCAAAAGTCATTCATTCATCTTCCTCTTTGTACCTCTTGATTTGAAATGAGTCAGGAATTCCTCTTTTCTTCCTTTCTTCAGATCCTTCAGCTTCTGGAATTTGATCCTCCGGAGTGTAGCCTTTCTTTCCTGCAGGTTAGTCTCATCAAAATCTACATGTATAGATTCTACTACGGTTTGGTTTCGTTTATTGAAGACTCTATAAGCCTTTCTATGTGTTGAGTAGCCGAGGAAAATTGCTTCATCAGATTTAGGATCAAATTTTCCTAATTGCTCTCTATCATTAAGGATGTAGCATTTACATCCAAATGCTTTGAAGTATCCAATTTTTGGTTTTCTTCCCTTCCAGATTTCATATGGGGTCTTTTCTATAGTTGTTCTAATGAGAGCTCTATTTAAGATGTAGCATGCTTTGTTTACGGCCTCACCCCTGAAATATTTAGGCAAATGATTTTCACTTAGCATTGTTCTAGCCATTTCTACTATAGTCCTATTTTTTCTCTCTGCCACTCCATTCTATTGAGGAGTGTGAGGGGCAGAGAAGTTGTGTTCAATGCCCTTGAGGTCGCAAAAGTTAGCAAAATGCTTATTTTTGAACTCTCCACCATTATCGCTCTGGATGCGTGCAATGTGTATGCCCTGTTCTACTTCTATCCGGATGAATGTTTTGGAGAATTGGTCAAATGCTTCATCCTAGCTTGTTAGCAGGAGAACCTAGGTATATCGAGAATAGTCATCTACAATGACCATGGTGTATTCTCTTTTACCTAAGCTTAGTGGCTTAATTGGACCAAAAAGATAAATGTGTAAGAGCTCAAGTACTCTTTTAGAAGGAATGTATGATATGGAAGGGAAACTTTTCTTGTGTTGTTTATCTAGTTGACATGCGGTGCATAGATGATCCTTATCAAAAGCGACCTTAGGCAAACCCTCAACTAATTCTTTTTTAGCTAATTTGGACAAGAGATTCATGCCTACATGTCCTAACCTCCGGTGCCGCAGCCATGACTCTTCTTCTTTAGACACCAGACGTATGTTCTTCTTATCATTTTTAATGTTTATAGAATAGACATTATTTACTCTAGGTGCATAAAGAATAAGTTGATTGGACTTACTGTTATAAATTGAGCAGCCTCCAGAGTTAAATGTGACTTTTCTTCCTTTGTCACATAATTGAGCCACACTTAGTAGGTTGAATTGCAGTCCATCAACTAGTGAGACATCTTCAATCTTTAATCCACATCCAATGGTTCCGTGACCAATGATCTACCCTTTTGATTGTCTCCAAAGCTCACTTTGCCTCCTTTCTTCCGGGTTAAAATGATGAAGGCCTTCTCATAACCTCTCATATGCCTTGAGCATCTACTATCAATGTACCATGTGTGCTGATCTATTATGGATTTAATGCATACTTGTAAAATAGATTAAGTGGGTTTGGGTACCCAATCAGATTTAGGTCCTCTCGGGTTAATAACCATCTCAGGCCAAGGATAATCATCGTAATAGCCATTTTTTAATCTACATGATTTAGTTATATGGTTATTTTTCCCACAAAACCTGTACCCTGAAATAAGTATGTTCTGCTTTTGCTTCTTGCTGATCTTCTTCAGATCCTCCCTTCCATAGCTGCCTTTATACCCAGCTTCATGCACACTGGTGGATGGTCCGGTATAATTTTAAAAGTTGGTTGGAGGTGCAATTTCAGCTCTGTAATTTTTTCTTTGCTTGATAGGTAGTTGGTTATAAGCTACCTTTGCCTTTCCCTTCTGAGCAGCAGTAAATCTTTGAGCTTATAGTTGTCTTCTTACTTCATTTGTCCTTTGATATGAGTTTCTTTAAATCCTGTTTTGAGGAGGAGAGGGATTATCTCTTCTTGGATTCTTTATTTCAAGTTTCTTTCTGGATGCTTCCTTTATTAGGTTAACTTCTCTATCCAGTCCAGTCACATTTGTATTCAGAATCTGGACTTGATTTCTCAGAAAGTTTTCTTATACCACATCAATATACTTGGTTGCTCTAACCAAATTGATGTCTTGTGCCATCACCTCAGCATCCTCAGCCAATTCTAGTATCGCTCTTTTCAAAGACTTGATGGCTTTCGCTTTCTTTTTCACTCCCTTGATAACAATAGAAAGAGCTTTTGCAAGATCAAAGTTAGAGGTAGAGTTAGAGCAAGAATTTACCTCACTGTTCACTGAATCTGATTTTGTTTCTTCAATTTGCATTGTTTCTTGCCTCGAGACGTTCTTTCCGGATTGCTCTGCTTCTAGTTCAGTTAGAGCCATAAATGCACAGTTAGCGGTTTCCTCTGCTTCTATTGAAGAAGACCTGCTGCTTTCTTCACTGTTGCTCCATGTAGCGACCATTGCCTTCTTTTTGAATTTCTTAGCTTTCTTGAGCTTGGTACATTTTGTTCTGAAATAGCCTTTTTCGCCATATTCAAAATAGCCAGCATCTTTCTCCAGATCTTTCTTTTCTTCTGGATTCCTTCTGTGCTTACCTCTTTTAGAGGTGCCTTCTCTTGGTCTCTGAGATTCATACCTTTTTTTATCTTCTTCTATCCTTCTTTTGTATGAATCGATTTAGCCTTTTGGTTAATAGAGTGAGTTGATCTTTAGTACTCATTGACTCATCTATTTGCTCTTCCTCTCCGGATGAGCCCGATCTGGTGGATTTTGCCTTAAGAGCAATGGCCTTCTTTCGCTCCTCCGGTTTCTTTTCTTGTTGGTTGTATCTTTCCAAGGACAATTCTTGCGTTAGAAGATTACCAATGAGTTCATCATAACTATATAAATTTAAGTCATGAGCTTCCTCAATGGCATTCTTTTTATTGTCCCATTCCTTGGTGAGACTCCGGAGCACTGTCTTGACCATTTCTACTTCTGGAATCTTCTTCCCTAACCTCTTCATTTCATTTACTAGATTTGTGTATCTAGTGTTCATGCTGCTGATTGATTCTTTAGGCTCCATTTTAAAAGATTCAAACTTTTATTGGAGTAGATCAAGTTTGGCCTCTCTTACTTTGGTAGTTCCTTCATAGGTTACTTCTAACTTCTCCTATATCTCTTTTGCAGTCTCACATTCAAATATCCTGTTAGATTCCGCTTCACTAAGAGCACAATGAAGCATGTTAATAGCATTTGCATTTTCACGCAATTTTTTAAAGTCATTATCATCCCACATACTTGAATGCTTTCGGGTAGTCATACCCTCTACTTCATAAGTAGGTTAATATGGACCATCTTTAATAACTAACCTTGCTTTCATACTTTGTGACTAGATGAAGTTCTTCATTCGGTTTTTTCTGAAAGTGTAGTGTTCACCAGTGAAGAGTGGAGGACGGGTAACAGACATACCCTCGGGAAGAAGTTGCTAGTTATGGAAACTCATTTTGATTTATGTGTCAAAATATGTGGACCTTTAGCTCGAGATTGTTCAATCTCTAGTTTGAGCACTTGCTCTGATACCACTTGTTGATCCCTGTGAGAATAATTATAAGGGCAGAGGGGGTGAATGGCCCTTTTTTGCCGAATTTATAGACTTAGGGAAAGTCTTAGTATAGCGTGTTTGATTATGATCCAGAAGATGGTTTCGGATAATGAATATGATCCGGAGAATGAATCCGGATGATGCAAATGAGTAAAATATAGTAAAAGTAAAAGTAAATCAAACACAAGCATTTTATACTAGTTCGGCCCCGCCTATGTCCAGTCCCCAGAGTTTCCTTCTTCCGAGCTTATCCACTAGTGGATTCCTTTTCAACTGGCACGAATCAAGCCTTACAGATTTGTCTCTGGATGGTGACCCCTTCCGGAAGTAGGATATACTACTAGAAGCATAAACTCCTAGCTGAGTCCTTTTATATTTAGTAGGATATACCACTTAAGCTTCTACTTTGAATCTAATCTGAGTCCTACAGGGAGATGTCACTCAAAGTACCTACTTCAAGTTCTATCCCAATCTCCCAACTCACACAAGTTGGAGATTCTTACTCTTTGGTGTATAACAAAGGTTGGTTTTTGGAGTTCCTCAAGTTTATAGTTTCACTTGGGAATCCTTACAAACAGATTTTGAATCTAAGGTTCTTGGAGGGATTATCTCGACTGATTGAATGTGTATTGCTTTGTTACTTGCTTTTGTAAGTCAAGCAGTTGCTCTTCTCAATTGGTGAAGAGCTGTCTTTATAGGTTTTGATCATAAATATAGCCGTTTGTGGTTGGTAAGCTTTCATTCAATCTTTACCCTTGATCAAGTTGTGATGTGGAGCTTCCGAATCCATTGATTAGTTCGTTAGACTGTGTTTTGATCCATTTGGATTCTTGGGATTGATGCTGGAAAGTTGTCAGTGATCGTTTTGTTTATCATTTTATGATACACCAACTTTCGTACCAATTGTCATATATTGTGAGCTCCACGCGCGCCTTTATTGGTCTAATAGAAAGGGTAGTTAGACTTTCTCTGTCATGTGTCAGAACCTTTTGACTTTTCCCTGATTTGTGCAAGCTGTCTTTTTTTACTTGTTTCTTGGGAAAAGGAATCTTTGACTTTAGTAGACCAAAGAGGCAGAAGGAAAGATATATTTTAGACTTCCCTTAGCTTTTAGATATAGGTCTTCCGGATGAGTCATCCGGATGTCCTTTGGATCTATTTATTCCAGATCTTCCTTCCAGATATGGCTTCAATCAGTTCTTCCGGATGCAAGTCTTGAGGAACGGAAGTTTGTTTCTTTTCCAAATTTTGTCCTTGATTTTCTCCTTTGCTTAGGTTTCTGATTTTGTCTTAACACATGGTCTTGGCTTTGTCCGGATGCTTCCATTTGGATTTAAGAGAATCACTTACATTCATTTTTGTTTCTTTCAAACTTGATTCAAATGGATATTAGATTTTATTATCCGAATCATTATTTTCCAACAATTGTGCCTTTTATATTTTATTTTGCATCAATCGTTTTAATTGCTCTATTTAATTTTGACTGCTCAATTGTTAAAAGAAACCTTAGACTACCTATTTACTATTGATTTAAGATTATTTACATTTAATCCATGTGGAAATGACACTTAGACTCACAATATGCTATAAATTAACCTAGTATACTTGCTAGTGTTAGTTTTGGGGACAACATTGCATATCCCAACAGAAAGAGAATAGACAAACCCATACCATATCTGGTTTAAGTAGATGATGAACCAACCCTTGAACAGAGAATGCACGAGCTTGGATTGAGACGACATCATAAAATAGCAATTCTGCATCCATTTAAAGACATGCCTTTCAAATTGGAGATCCACCATGTCAACAATCGAAACCATGTCCTCATTCCGAGGCATCATTTTCGGCTCATTCTTTTATGTCGACTCGACATCGCTTACTTTAGCCTTGCACAAACCTCTTCTTAGCAGCTCTCTTAACTCGGTATCCTTTAGGAACTGGGGCTTTTTCCGCCTCCTTAGAAGGTTGGTTGACCACAACACTAGTTTCTTCCTCACCCCTCCAGACGGGATTAAATGAGTGAATCTAAAAAATTGAGGTAGTTTTTCTAGATGGTACCCTCTTCTTATTCAAGTTTATTTCTATGCAGTCCATCCTCCCGACTGTCTTCTTAATCCTAGGGTTACGACGAAAGTTAGAGCGGTAAATGTTAACAAAAGAACGAGAAACTAAGTCTGGCAGATCTCTACATAAGGCGGTGAAAAGACTATCACTCAAATCACTACTTAGAGAGGAAGAAGACATGGCCGCCTAATGAAAATAAAACCCTAGAACAAGTTAGAATCCCCATGAGCTATCCTAAAGGATCTACGGTTCATTTTAGCCGGAAGGGGAATCCCTACAATATACACGGCTTCTCATGTTCATCACGTTCAACAAGTTCATCGTTATAATCAAACAAAAATAAAACAACAATCGTTGCAAACCCAAATTCCGGCAATATTAACCCGATTTCCGGTGAAAAGTAAAAACTGAAACTACCATTTAAACCAACGAAGAGCATCTACCCTCAAGAAAAATAGGAAAATTTAAAATATACTTAGGAACAATAGGAGCAAAAATCAGAAATGGTGAAATGAAAGCAGCAAGCATGGTAATAACACGCAAATAAGGATTAGAAAGTGAAAACAAAAGGAAAATCACTTACTTATTGAAGAAAAGTGTGTGTAAGAGCAAATGTCGTCGGAGAAAGCTTTAAAGGGTTCGTCAGAATTCGTAAAAGGAAATAAGAAGTAAAAGTAGTGAAATGAATCACTACAACGTTTAAATAGGGAAGGAGATAAAAATGAAGAGTCTTGATGATTAATGGCTGTAATAACAGTGCCACGTGGCAAGCAATTACATGTAAATTTTGAAATTCAAAAAATTCAAACTGCAGCCCAAGAAGGCGAAAAGATGCTAGCTTCTTTGAGAGATTCGAGAATGAGAGGTTGACAATCCGCCACGTCATCCAGTGTTAGTCCGTTTTAAAATTGAGCCGGATGCTGCCGCCTGAAGTCCTAAAGAGCTTCTGATAACTTCCTAAATACATTTTACCCATCTCGGTCGTGGAGACTGGGTCAACTTGAGCTGCATGGCTCACCACATTGGTGAACATTGAGCATCTAGAGCTCCTATTCTGATAAATCGGGTGGACTTTCGCTCCAGCCTATGGTGAAAAAATAAGATGGTCATACGTGGCATACAAATGCCTTAATCGGACAAGGCCTCGAGCCAGTCCTATATCGGTTGGACGATACTTTCGTGTCGCACAAGTTGGAAGAATCCAGATAGGATTCCATTCCCTATATTCTCTCCTGGTCTTATCCTAATCTACTTAAAGTTCAAGCATCAGATAAGCATAAAGAAAGTTATAATATAGTTATGACTAAGACTCCCTCTTTCTCTAGAAGAAGGGCAACTTACATGCCTATGTAAAGGCCCCCTTGTCAGATCAAATGTATTACATTCTAAATTTACTACAGTCAATATTTCTTAAAACCCTTTACTAACTTAAGCATTAGAGAGTCTCCTAATGGGTAACCCCGATCGCCCCTAAGTTCGTGTTTATTTTGCAAGAATACGATTAAAGATTCAATTAGTTTGTAGAAGATTAATTCTGAAGTACCGGTATTCATGTACGATATTTTCATTCGGCACTAATAAAGGTTATAGGAAACTTAAGGCATTGAGGAACGGGGTTGAAGATGAGACCAAACAAATTTAACGTTAGTGAAGAATTTTTTAAATTAGAAAAAGAAGAAGAGTTCGAGATATAACACAGAGCGTTTGACGAGTTAATTTTGACTGCCATTTCATTTTTTACATTAGAAAAAGAAGAAGAGTTCATGTTGCATCGTGTTCGTCCTGTTGATTAGGGAAAGCTGCTTTAGAATTCTGTGATCCTGCATGACATGCTTGAATGAAGTATTTTCATACAAAGCTTCTTATCTCTTATTTTCATACAAAGCTTCTTATCTCTCAATCCGCTTGCTGCCATGTTTTTCATATTATTTTCCCCTTAATGTATTACAGCAGGATCAAATTTATTCCATTTGTCAAACTCTGCTCTTTCAGTAGTAGCAACGGTTCAAGTAGTAAGCGGCTTGGTATAGCTTAAGTAAGGTCTTAAGTTCGAATCCTAGTGAATGCAAAAATTCGTTATTGGAAGATTCACCGACCACAGCCAGGTGCGCGACCCGAATCGGATCTGAATGTAGTCGGAGTAAAGCTCCTGTGAACCAGATGAGAAAAAAATAAAACAAAGTTAGAAAACAGTAATTGAATGGTGATTCGTGTGTTGTAGAAACCAACTCCTATCTATCATCTAACTAATTTGAAATTACAACAGCATTTGATTTACTCAGTTTGGATCAATTTATAAGACTGCCCCTTGATTCAATCTTGTTTGGTGGTCGCCTTTAAATTATTCTTTGGCGGCGGTAAAAATAATTTTGTAGGTAGGTTGCCACCGCCATACCTAGGACTTTTTCAGGGCACCGGTCTATTTGTGCCACCTCCTCCCTTTGCTAATCCCTCCATCAACACTAATATATTGTGTTATATATGTTGGAAAATAAAAAATAAACGATTACATGTCGATAAACTCTTTACTAAAGCATATAACTCAAAACTTATATTACTTTATATAATAAAATACTCTTAAACATACACACTACATTTTGACTCTCTTCCCTCTACATCTTTTTATTCCCTACATACAATGGAGCAACCAAGCTCCTATATATAATTTTTGATACAAACATACTAGTAATCACTAACCCCTTATGATAAGGACACATGTCATACACTTGTCTTCATTCTATTGCCACTTGCAATCATGTATTGACATCTATCACCAACCAATATGGTGACTCATGCATTTTGCCACCCAAGCTATTGAGCTTTGCCGCCCATCCTATTATTGTTGAATTGCTGCCCATTTTAGTTAACCAACTTGCACTCCAATTATGAATTTCTTGCCATATATGCTTATTGACACTTCATGCTTCTATATTGTCGACATTTCATGCACTTGATTCAACTAGCTTACACATCTATTGCCTCTAATTTAATACTTACAATGTTAATTGAGTTTATTTTTCCAACACTCCCCTTAAACTTAATTTTCTGTTAAGTCATTAAACTTTGGAAATTACTAACCTATTACAAAAAGGTTCACAACCGAAACCTTCTGTGGCTGCTCCTCTAGCAGTCCTTACTGGCTGCTCTTCGGCCAGTCTTCTTCTAACACTACTCCTCTAGCAATATTTTACCGGTCTCGTTACAGAGCTTTCACAAACTGCATCTTCTTGCAGTCTTCACTAACTACACATAGATCTGGCAGTCTTTCTGCACTAAGATCCGACAGTCTTCACAGAACTCTCAACAGAGTCCTTCAACCGGTAATTCACATAACACTACATGTAGAGGTATTTCCTCTGTGTCAAAAATTTTTTCTACACAAGGGATTTTGCAACGTTTTTTAATCTATTGCAACACTTTAGTGCATCACTATTTGATTCTAACAGACTTTGCAAGGAAAATAGCAATGGAATTATCCCTTGCAATTCTAGAACATTTGTTTTCTGGGCGTATGGAGGCTCTTGCGACGCTTCTGGATTTTCAGGCAACCTTTTTTCCGTACTGTGACAGTTTCTGCAATTTCTGGCAACACTTTAACAGCCTTTTGCAACCCTTTTCTGGGCAGCAGCAGATTTCTGAAACTTGATCTTCTTTCGCTCGGGATTTTTTCGAGGAAGAGAATTGGACACGATATGGCTCAAGAATGAACCTCTGCTTTGATACCATGTTGGAAAATAAAAAATGAACGACTACATGTCGATAAACTCTTTACTAAAATATATAACTCAAAACATATATTACTTTATATAATAAAATACTCTTAAACATAAACACTACATTTTGACTCTCTTCCCTCTACATCTTTTTATTCCTTATATACAATGGAGCAATGAAGCTCCTATATATAATTTTTGATACAAACATACTAGTAATCACTAACTCCTTATGATAAGGACACATGTCATACACTTGTCTTCATTCTATTGCCACTTGTAATCATGTGTTAGACACCAATCACCAACCAATATGGTGACTCATGAAATTTGCCACCCAAGCTATTGAGCTTTGCCACCCATCCTATCATTGTTGAATTGCTGCCCATTTTAGTTAACCAACTTGCACTCCAATTATGAATTTCTTGCCATATATGCTTATTGACACTTCATGCTTCTATATTGTCGACTCATCATGCACTTGATTCAATTGGCTTACACATCTATTGCCTCTAATTTAATACTTCAATGTTAATTAAGTTTATTTTTCCAACACTCCCCCTTTAACTTAATTTTCTGTTAAGTCATTAAACTTTGGAAATTACTAACCTACTACAGAAAGGTTCACAACTGAAACCTTCAGTGGCTGCTCCTCGGGCAGTCCTTACTGGCTACTCTTCAGCCAGTCTTCTTCTAACGCTGCTCCTCTAGCAATATTTTACCGGGCTCGTTACAGAGCTTTCACAAACTGCATCTTCTTATAGTCTTCACTAACTGCTCCTAGATCTGGCAGTCTTTCTGCACCAAGATCCGACAGTCTTCACTGAACTCTCAACAAAGTCCTTTAACCGATAATTCACATAACACTGCATGTAGTGGTATTTCCTCTGTGTCAAATTGTTTTTCTCTAGAGGGGATTTTGCAACATTTTTTAATCTATTGCAACACTTCAGTGCATCACTATTGGATTCTGACAGACTCTGCAAGGAAAACAGCAACGGAATTATCCCTTGCAATTTTGGAAAATTTGTTTTCTGGGCGTATGGAGGCTCTTGCAATGCTTCTAGATTTTCAGGCAACATTTGTTGCGTATTGCGACAGTTTCTGCAATTTCTGGCAAGGCTTTAGACAGCATTTTGCAACACTTTTCTAGGCAGCAGTAGATTTCAGAAACTTGATCTTTTTTCGCTCTGAATTTTTACGGGGAAGAGAATTGGAGACGAAATGGCTCAAGAACGAACCTCCGCTCTGATACCATATTGGAAAATAAAAAATAAATGACTACATGTCAATAAACTCTTTACTAAAACATATAACTCAAAACTTACATTACTTTATATAATAAAATACTCTTAAACATAAACACTACATTTTGACTCTCTTCCCTCTACATCTTTTTATTCCCTACATACAATTGAGCAACCAAGCTCCTATATATAATTTTTGATACAAACATACTAGTAATCACTAACTCCTTATGATAAGGACACATGTCATACACTTGTCTTCATTCTATTGCCACTTGCAATCATGTGTTGACACCTATCACCAACCAATATGGTGACTCACGAATTTTACCACCCAAGCTATAGAGCTTTGCCGCCCATCCTATTATTTTTGAATTGCTGCCCATTTTAGTTAACCAACTTGCACTCCAATTATGAATTTCTTGCCATATATGCTTATTGACACTTCATGCTTCAATATAGTCGTCTCATCATGCACTTGATTCAATTGGCTTACACATCTATTGCCTCTAATTTAATACTTCAATGTTAATTAAGTTTATTTTTCCAACACTCCCCCTTAAACTTAATTTTCTGTTAAGTCATTAAACTTTGGAAATTACTAACCTACTACAGAAAGGTTCACAAATGAAACCTTCAGTGGCTGCTCCTCTGGCAGTCCTTACTGGCTGCTCTTCGACCAGTCTTCTTCTAACACTGCTCCTCTAGCAATGTTTTACTAGGCTCGTTACAGAGCTTTCACAAACTGCATCTTCTTGCTGTCTTCACTAACTGCTCCTAGATCTGGCAGTCTTTCTACACCAAAATTCGGCAGTCTTCACTAAACTCTCAATAGAGTCCTTCAACAGGTAATTCACATAACAGTACATGTAGTGGTATTTCCTCTGTGTCAAATTTTTTTCTCTATATAGGATTTTACAACTTTTTTAATCTATTGCATCACTTTAGTGCATCACCATTGGATTCTGACAGACTCTGCAAGGAAAACAGCAACGGAATTATTCCTTGCAGTTATAGAAAATTTGTTTTCTGGGCGTATGGATGCTCTTGCAACACTTCTGGATTTTCAGGCAACATTTTTTGTGTACTACGACAGTTTTAGCAATTTCTGGCAACACTTTAGACACCCTTTTGCAGCACTTTTCTGGTCAACAGCAAATTTCTGAAACTTTATCTTTTTTTGCTCAGGATTTTTTCGGGGAAGAGAATTAGACACGAAATGGCTCAAGAACAAACCTCCTCTCTGATACCATGTTGGAAAATAAAAAATAAATGACTACATGTCGATAAACTCTTTACTAAAACATGTAACTCAAAACTTTCATTACTTTATATAATAAAATACTCTTACACATAAACACTATATTTTGAGTCTCTTCCTTCTACATCTTTTTATTCCCTACACACAATGGAGGAACCAAGCTCCTATATATAATTTTTGATACAAACATGCTAGTAATCACAAACTCCTTAAGATAAGGACACATGTCATACACTTGTCTTTATTCTATTGCCACATGCAATCATGTGTTGCACCTATCACCAACCAATATGGTGACTCATGAATTTTGCCACCCAAGCTATTGAGCTTTGCCGCCCATCCTATTATTGTTGAATTGCTGCCCATTTTAGTTAACCAACTTGCACTCCAATTATGAATTTCTTGCCTTATATGCTTATGGATACTTCATGCTTCAATATTGCCGACTCATCATGCACTTGATTCAATTGGCTTACACATCTATTGCCTCTAATTTAATACTTCAATGTTAATTAAGTTTATTTTTCCAACACTCCCCCTTAAACTTAATTTTTTGTTAAGTCATTAAACTTTGGAAATTACTAACCTACTATAGAAAGGTTCACAACTGAAACCTTCAGTGGCTGCTCCTCTGGCAGTCCTTACTGGCTACTCTTCGACCAGTCTTCTTAAAACACTGCTCCTCTAGCAATGTTTTACCGGGCTCGTTACAGAGCTTTCACAAACTGCATCTTCTTGCCGTCTTCACTAATTGCTCCTAGATCTGGCAGTCTTCACTGAACTCTCAACAGAGTCCTTCAACAGGTAATTCACATAACACTACATGTAGTGGTCTTTCCTCTGTGTTAAATTTTTTTTTCTCTATAGGTGTTTTTGCAACGTTTTTTAATCTATTGTAACCTTTTAGTGCATCACTATTAGATTCTGACAGACTCTGCAAGGAAAACAGCAACGGAATTATTACTTGCAGTTCTATAAAATTTGTTTTCTGGGCGCATAGAGGCTTTTGCAACGCTTCTAGATTTTCAGGCAACATTTTTTGCGTACTGCGACAGTTTTTGCAATTTCTGGCAATGCTTTAGACACCCTTTCGCAGCACTTTTCTGGGCAGCAGCAGATTTCTAAAACTTGATCTTTTTTCGCTTGGGATTTTTTCGCGGAAGAGAATTGGACATGAAATGGCTCAAGAACGAACCTCCGCTCTGATGCCATGTTGGAAAATAAAAAATAAACGACTACATGTCGATAAACTCTTTACTAAAATACATAACTCAAAACTTACATTACTTTATATAATAAAATACCCTTATACATAAACACTACATTTTGACTCTCTTCCCTCTACATCTTTTTATTCCGTACATATAATGGAGGAACCAAGCTCCTATATATAATTTTTGATACAAACATGCTAGTAATCACAAACTCCTTATGATAAGGACACATGTCATACACTTGTCTTCATTCTATTGCCACTTGTAATCAAGTGTTGACACCTATCACCAACCAATATGGTGACTCTTGAGTTTTGCCACCTAAGCTATTGAGCTTTGCCGCCCATCCTATTATTGTTGAATTGCTGCCCATTTTAGTTAACCAACTTGCAATCCAATTATGAATTTCTTGCCATATATGCTTATTGACACTTCATGCTTCTATATTGTCGACTCATCATGCACTTGATTCAATTGGGTTACACATCTATTGCCTCTAATTTAATAATTCAATGTTAATTAAGTTTATTTTTCCAACACTCCCCCTTAAACTTAATTTTCTGTTAAGTCATTAAACTTTGGAAATTACTAACCTACTACATAAAGGTTCACAACGGAAACCTTTAGTGGCTGCTCCTCTGGCAGTCCTTACTGGCTGCTCTTCAGCCAGTCTTCTTCAAACACTGATCCTCTAACAATGTTTTACCGGGCTCATTACAGTGCTTTCACAAACTGCATCTTCTTGCAGTCTTCACTAACTGCTCCTAGATCTGGCAGTCTTTCTGCACCAAGATCCGGCACTCTTCACTGAACTCTCAACAGAGTCCTTCAACCGGTAATTCACATAACACTGCATGTAGTGGTATTTCCTCTGTGTCAAAATTTTTTTTCTCTACCAGGGATTTTGCAATGTTTTTCAATCTATTGCAACACTTTAGTGCATCACTATAGGATTCTAACAGACTCTGCAAGGAAAATAGCAACGGAATTATCAATTGCAATGCTGGAAAATTTGTTTTCTGGGCGTATGGAGGCTCTTGCAACGCTTCTGGATTTTCAGGCAACGTTTTTTGTGTACTGCGACAGTTTTTGCAATTTCTGGCAACGCTTTAGACAGCCTTTTGCAACACGTTTCTGGGCAGTAGCAGATTTCTGAAACTTGATCTTTTTTCGCTCAGGATTTTTTCGGGGAAGATAATTGGAGATGAAATGGTTGAAGAACGAACCTCCGCTCTGATACCCTGTTGGAATATAAAAAATAAACAACTACATGTCGATAAACTCTTTACTAAAACATATAACTCAAAACTTACATTACTTTATATAATAAAATACTCTTAAACATAAACACTACATTTTGACTCTCTTCCCTCTACATCTTTTTATACCCTACATACAATTGAGCAACCAAGCTCATATATATAATTTTTGATACAAACATACCAGTAATCACTAACTCCTTATGATAAGGACACATGTCATACACTGGTCTTCACTCTATTGCCACTTGCAATCATGTGTTGACACCTATCACCAACCAATATGGTGACTCATGAATTTTGCCACCCAAGCTATTGAGCTTTGCCACCCATCCTATTATTGTTGAATTGCTGCCCATTTTAGTTAACTAACTTGCACTCCAATTATGAATTTCTTGCCATATATGCTTATTGAAACTTCATGCTTCTATATTGTCGACTCATTATGCACTTGATTCAATTGGCTTACACATCTATTGCCTCTAATTTAATACTTCAATGTTAATTAAGTTTATTTTTCCAACACTCCCCCTTAAACTTAATTTTCTATTAAGTCATTAAACTTTGGAAATTACTAACCTACTAAAGAAAGGTTCACAACGGAAACCTTTAGTGGTTGCTCCTCTGGCAGTCCTTACTTGCTGCTCTTCGGCCAGTCTTCTTCTAACACTGCTCCTCTAGCAATGTTTTACCGGGCTCGTTATAGAGCTTTCACAAACTGCATCTTCTTGCAGTCTTCACTAACTGCTCCTAGATCTGGCAGTCTTTCTGCACCAAGATCCGACACTCTTCACTGAACTCTCAACAGAGTCCTTCAATCGATAATTCACATAACACTGCATGTAGTGGTATTTCCTCTGTGTCAAATTTTTTTTCTCTACAGGGGATTTTGCAACCTTTTTTAATCTATTGCAACACTTTAGTGCATCACTATTGGATTCTGAGAGACTCTGCAAGGAAAACAGCAACGAAATTATCCCTTGCAATTCTAGAAAATTTGTTTTCTGGGCATATGGAGGCTCTTGCAATGGTTCTAGATTTTCAGGCAACATTTTTTACGTACTGCGACAGTTTCTGCAATTTCTGGCACCGCTTTAGACAGCCTTTTGCCACACTTTTTTAGGCAGCTGCAGAATTGTTAAACTTTATATTTTTTTATCGGGATTTTTTCAGGGAAGAGAATTGGACACGAAATAGCTCAAGAACGAACCTCCGCTCTGATACCATGTTGGAAAATAAAAAATAAACGACTATATGTCGATAAACTCTTTACTAAAACATATAACTCAAAACTTACATTACTTTAAATAATAAAATACTCTTAAACATAAACACTACATTTTGACTCTCTTCCCTCTACATCTTTTTATTCCCGAGATACAATGGAGCAACGAAGCTCCTATATATAATTTTTGATACAAACATACTAGTAATCACTAACTCCTTATGATAAGGACACATGTCATACACTTGTCTTCATTCTATTGCCACTTACAATCATGTGTTGACACCTATCACCAACCAATATGGTGGCTCATGCATTTTGCCACCCAAGCTATTGAGCTTTGCCACCCATCCTATTATTGTTGAATTGCTGCCCATTTTAGTTAACCAACTTGCACTCCAATTATGAATTTCTTGCCATATATGCTTATTGACACTTCATGCTTCTATATTGTCGACTCATCATGCACTTGATTCAACTGGCTTACACGTCTATTGCCTCTAATTTAACGCTTCAATGTTAATTGAGTTTATTTTTCCAACACTCCCCCTTAAACTTAATTTTCTGTTAGTCATTAAACTTTGGAAATTACTAACCTATTACAGAAAGGTTCACAACTGAAACCTTCAGTGGCTGCTCCTCTAGCAGTCCTTACTGGCTACTCTTCGGCCAGTCTTCTTCGAACACTGCTCCTCTAGCAATGTTTTACTGTGCACGTTACAGAGCTTTCACAAACTGCATCTTCTTGCAGTTTTCACTAACTGCTCATAGACCTGGCAGTCTTTCTGCACCAAGATCCGGCAGTCTTCACTAAACTCTCAATAGAGTCCTTCAACCGGTAATTCACACAATACTACATGTAGTGGTATTACCTTTGTATTAATTTTTTTTCTCTACAGGGGATTTTGCAACTTTTTTAATCTATTGCAACAATTTAGTGCATCACTATTGGATTCTAACAGAGTCTGCAAGTAAAATAGCAACGAAATTATCCGTTGCAATTCTGGAAAATGTGTTTTCTGGGAGTATGGAGGCTCTTACAACGCTTTTGGATTTTCAGGCAACCATTTTTCCGTACTGCGACAGTCTCTGCAATTTCTGGCAACGCTTTAACAGCCTTTTGCGACACTTTTCTGGGCAGCAGCAGATTTTTGAAACTTCATCTTTTTTCGCTCGAGATTTTTTCGGGGAAGAGAATTGGACACGAAATGGCTCAAGAACGAACCTTCACTCTGATACCATATTGGAAAACAAAAAATGAACGACTACATATCGATAAACTCTTCACTTAAACATACAACTCAAAACTTACATTACTTTATATAATAAAAATACTCTTAAACATAAACACTACATTTTAATTCTCTTCCCTCTACATCTTTTTATTCCCTACATACAATTGAGCAACCAAGCTCCTATATATAATTTTTGATACAAACATACCAGTAATCACTAACTCCTTATGATAAGGACACATTTCATACACTTGTCTTCATTCCATTGCCACTTGCAATCATGTGTTGACACCTATCGCCAACCAATATGGTGACTCATGAATTTTGCCACCCAAGCTATTAAGCTTTGCCGCCCATCCTATTATTGTTGAATTGCTGCCCATTTTAGTTAACCAACTTGCACTCCAATTATGAATTTCTTGCCATATATGCTTATTGACACTTCATGCTTCTATATTGTCGACTCATCATGCACTTGATTCAATTGGGTTACACATCTATTGCCTCTAATTTAATACTTCAATGTTAATTAAGTTTATTTTTCCAACACTCCCCCTTAAACTTAATTTTCTGTTAGGCCACTAAACTTTGGAAATTACTAACCTACTACAGAAAGGTTCACAACTGAAACCTTCAGTGGCTGCTCCTCTGGTAGTCCTCACTAGCTGCTCTTCGACCAGTCTTCTTCTAGCACTGCTCCTCTAGTAATGTTTTACCGGGCTCGTTACAGAGCTTTCACAAACTGCATCTTCTTGCTGTCTTCACTAACTGCTCCTAGATCTGGTAGTCTTTCTACACCAAGATCCGACAGTCTTCACTGAACTTTCAATAGAGTCCTTCAACCGGTAATTCACATAACACTGTATGTAGTGGTATTTCCTCTGTTTCAAATTTTTTTTCTCTAGAGGGGATTTTGCAACGTTTTTTAATCTATTGCAACACTTTAGTGCATCACTATTGGATTCTGACAGACTCTGCAAGGAAAACAGCAATGGAATTTTTCCTTGCAATTCTGGAAAATTTGTTTTCTGGGCGTATGAAGGCTCTTGCAACACTTCTGGATTTTCAGGCAACATTTTTTGGGTACTGTGACAGTTTCTGCAATTCTGGCGATGCTTTAGACAGCCTTTTGCAACACTTTTCTGGGCAGCAGCAGATTTCTGAAACTTGATCTTTTTTCGCTCGCGATTTTTCGGGGAAGAGAATTGGACATGAAATGGCTCAAGAACGAACCTCCTCTCTGATACCATGTTGGAAAATAAAAAATAAACGACTACATGTCGATAAACCCTTTACTAAAACATATAACTCAAAACTTACATTACTTTATATAATAAAACACTCTTATACATAAACACTATATTTTGACTCTCTTCCCTCTACATCTTTTTATTCCTTACATACAATGGAGGTACCAAGCTCCTGTATATAATTTTTGATACAAACATGCTAGTAATCACTAACTCCTTATGATAAGGACACATGTCATTCACTTGTCTTCATTCTATTGCCACTTGCAATCACGTGTTGACACCTATCACCAACCAATATGGTGACTCATGAATTTTGCCCCCCAAGCTATTGAGCTTTGCCACCCATCCTATTATTGTTAAATTGCTGCCCATTTTAGTTAACCAACTTGCACTCCAATTATGAATTTCTTGCCGTATATACTTATTGACACTTTATGCTTCTATATTGTCGACTCATCATGCACTTGATTCAATTGGCTTACACATCTATTGCCTCTAATTTAATACTTCAATGTTAATTAAGTTTATTTTTCCAACACTCCCCCTTAAACTTAATTTTTTGTTAAGTCATTAAACTTTGGAAATTGCTAACCTACTGCAGAAAGGTTCACAACTGAAACCTTCAGTGGCTGCTCCTCTGGCAGTCCTTACTGGCTGCTTTTCGGCCAGTCTTCTTCTAATACTGCTCCTCTAGCAATGTTTACCGGGCTCATTATAGAGCTTTCACAAACTACATCTTCTTGCAGTCTTCACTAACTGCTCCTAGATCCGGCAGTCTTTCTGCACCAAGATCCGGCAGTCTTTACTGTACTCTCAACAGAGTCCTTCAACCGGTAATTCACATAACACTGCATGTAGTGGTATTTCCTCTGTGTCAATTTTTTTTCTCTGTAGGGAATTTTGCAACGTTTTTTAATCTATTGCAACACTTTAGTGCATCACTATTGGATTCTGACAGACTCTGCAAGGAAAACAGCAACGGAATTATGCCTTGCAATTCTGGAAAAAAAAAATTCTAGGCGTATGGAGGCTCTTACAATGCTTCTGGATTTTCAGGCCACATTTTTTGCGTACTGCGACAGTTTCTGCAATTTCTAGCAACGCTTTAGACAGCCTTTTGCAACACTTTTCTGGGCAGCAGCAGATTTCTGAAACTTGATCTTTTTTCGCTCGGGATTTTTTCGGGGAAGAGAATTGGACACGGAATGGCTCAAGAACTAACCTCCGCTCTGATACCATGTTGGAAAATAAAAAATGAACGACTACATATCGATAAACTCTTTACTAAAACATATAACTCAAAACTTACATTACTTTATATAATAAAATACTCTTAAACATAAACACTACATTTTGACTCTCTTCCCTCAACATCTTTTTATTCCCTACATACAATGGAGCAACCAAGCTCCTATATATTATTTTTGATACAAACATACTAGTAATCACTAACTCCTTATGATAAGGACACATGTCATACACTTGTCTTCATTCTATTGCCGCTTGTAATCACGTGTTGACACCTATCACCAACCAATATGGTGACTCATGCATTTTGCCACCCAAGCTATTGAGATTTGCCGCCCATCCTATTATTATTTAATTGCTTCCCATTTTAGCTAGCCAACTTGCACTCCAATTATGAATTTCTTGCCATATATGCTTATTGACACTTCATGCTTCTATATTGTCAACTCATCATGCACTTGATTCAATTGGCTTACACATCTATTGCCTCTAATTTAATACTTCAATGTTAATTATATTTATTTTTCCAATAATATATGAGCCTTCAGTTAGACACAAGAATGCCAGCATTGATGACACCTCAGTGTCTCCCACCCGGACATTGTAGCTCGGGAGGTTATTACACTTAACAATGCTTCGTAACTTGGATCATTATTAAAAAACCAAATTAGCATAAACAGGCTCCTTTTATGTAGTGGGATGAAGAAAGAAATATTGTTAGGAATAGCACAAAGCTAACATATACAGCACAAATATGGTGATATATTAGAAGTTGAACAGAAGGGTCTGGATCAATTTGTTTCAACTTCAACTATCAAGTTTTCATCAGCATTTTTATCAAAATTAATCCAAAATAATCTGTCAATGTCAGAAATTCTCTAGTATCAAACAAGGAATGATCATGCAGAGGAAGAGTTGAATTGGACCTCTTGGCGGATTGAACCAAGGAGCAAAAAATTTACTTTTCCTAGACATTCGGATTTGATAAAGAAATATCTAAGTTACCAAAAAAAGAAAGGCGAATGCTTCTAAAGCCCCCTTAACTTGACACGTTTTATCACATATCACTCCTAATTTTTAGGGTCATCACTTTGCCCGCAGTCGGCTTTTTAACATTACGTAACCCCCTCAATCCAACATGGAGTCTGACGTGGCGGTCTTTGACTTTGAGGAGAGTGAAGTTGAAATTTCAACTCCAAAAATTGAAATTTTGATAAAAAAAATAAATAAAAAAATAATAAAAAATATTTAAATAATTATTAAATAATCTCTCTCTCCCCCCTCTCTCGTATTCAATCCGTCATAGCCACTGGAGCACCTCTAACTCCAAGCCCCTGTTGGTATTTTAGTGTAATTGGATCAACTAGTTGATTAATGCAGTCGTTATATTTCATCGAACAAGTTAGGAGAGTGCGGAGTGGATGCTTGTTCGAGCTCTATTACGATACTTAGCTAACGAGGGTCCGGGAGCTACCTTTCGCAACACTTCTATTATGATCTGTTGCAGCCGCTCGAATGGATATGTCTTTTTGCAACACTTTTGTTCTGAAGAGTTGCAATTGTTCATATCAGGCTTATAAATATCTGGCATTGGCAACATTTTTAGGAATCTGGTTGCAATCTGGTTCACTTTTTCATAACATGAAATTCACTCTAAATTCTTATCAATTCTGATTTTATCCGATTGATCTATTTGGTAGAACTGCCAAATAAGATTCAATCTGGAAGTATTCGTCATGACTTCAGAATAATCCAGGCTTCATTCTAGCGGAATTCCCCAACAAAGATTGAATCTTATTTTGTCGCTTGAAGCCTGAAAGGTACGAATTCGATCCGTTCTCTTGCGATGATTGTTTATGTCTCTAACTTTGATTTCTCGATTTTTCAGAAAACTTCCAGATTTTGCCCCTATTTTGTTTTGATGTTTTCTCTTGTTATATAATACCGATTTGAATGATTCTTGATTCTATTGATATCTACAGAATCTAAGGAATATATGCTCAGAAGAAACCTTGTTTAAATTCATTCATTTTCAATGTGAAATTTTCGTTTGAAGTTGAGTCGTGAAATCTGTTTTCGGAAAATCTCAGCTTTATACACTGTGTAGTATTTTGATCATAACTTTGGTTATACAATTTAGGTTTCTGTGATTCTGGTGGATTTGAAAAGCTGAGACATGTGCCTAATTATGTTTAGAATAAAATTTATCGATTCGATGATTTTTTAATGGCAAAAAATGAGGGGAAGTCAGGTCATGAAATCTGGAAAATTCTGAAAAATATGAATGTTGATTTTATTGTGTTTTAATTGAAGTTTGATACTTTAAAATTTAGGATTTAAATTTCTTAATTATTGAAGTTATGTTGAATAATGTTTGATGGCCATTTTCGTTTTTGGTTATTTATGGCGGTATAAACGCTCTTTTTCTCAGAAAAAATCTTGATTCTTAAGTCATTTTGTATAAACGACATGTTTCGGTTCATTTTTTGTAAAAATAACATCGCCATTGGACTCGGGACATCGAAAAACCTTAGGAGGGGTTTTGTCGGCGGCCGGAATCGATTTTGAAATGATTTAAAATTTGAATTCGTTTTTCTGCAGTTTGCAAGGGATTCTGAATCCGTTGCAAAATTCGTTGTAGAATGAAAAGTTGCGATGGTTCATTTGCGACAACTGTTTTTTGCGGCAGGTCTTGGTTTCTTATGACCGTTTGTGAGGGATTCTGATTCCGTCAGAAAGTCCGTCGCAAAATGAAAAGTCAGGACGGTTAGTTTTTGTAACAACCGTTCGTGACGGTTCATGTTCTGTGGTGATGCTTCAGGTAGCAGTTTTGGCAACGTTTTTGTGATCTATTGCGACGCTTTTAGAAGTGTTGCCAGAAATAAGAGATATGGTAACGATTTTCGGAGTGTCGCCATAATTTTTTTATGTGTCGCAAGAAAGAATTAAGTGAAGCAGTTTTGGCAACACTTTAGTGAAATTAAGCGTTGCGAAAAACTTGTCCTTATCCAAATTTAACCGTTATCTAATGTGGCATTGGTTTAACTTTTAGGGTTGACATGTCAATGGTTGACTGATACGTGTCAGTCAAAAGTCAAAGTTGACCGGTCAACATAATGCCACATGGCGCGTTTCTATTGGCTTCCTTCGGTTTTGGAAGGTTAGTCGGATACAAGTTATTTTTCTTATGAGGAGTATAGTTCTTCCGTAAGTGGATGAGTGTTTCTTCTTGGGGAATATGCTACTTCTTGGGTGTCTAAGAAACAAACTTGTGTGAGTGATTCGACAATGGAATCTGAGTTTGTAAAAACTGAGCATAATTTAGCCGATCATATAACCAAAGGGTTAAGGAAAGATCTTGTGCAAAAGTCGGCTATGGGGATGAAATTAAAGTCCATCTAAAATCTCTCATGTTAAGATACCCAATTCCCACCTAATATGACGTTAGGTGCTGAATTCAATAAGAAAAGCTTAACATCTAGAGATTGGAACACGCTGATTAAAACATCCCAAGGTGTGTGTTTAGACCTGCAAGTAAAGGAGGTTGAAGTTCAACTTCTTAATAGCCTTTTTGAAAAATTGCATACGCAGTTGCAAGAGTAAAAAGGCTACCTAGATAAGCATTAAGTTTAGCCGCTTCAAGAAGCTTGGACTTGGCTTTGATATGCTTATGAAGGATAGGGACACAAGGCTAGTAAAAGATAATGTCAAGTAAGAACATGTTAGAATGTTGACTTATGTGTATATTATCTTCGAGTATACAAGATGGATAGCCAAGGTTCAATCCATAGTGACACCTTTGGTATTCGCATATTTGGAAAGTGTAATATCCTAAGATGAAATTCAATTGTCATGATATTTCATTTATGCATAAGTTTGTTATTTGTTGTGATTTTGTTTAGTTAATCATGGATTACACTAAAATGGGGGAGGATTGTTGGTATTTTAGTGTAATTAGATCAACTAGTTGACCAATGCAGTCGTTATATTTCATCGAACAAGTTAGGAGAGTGCGTAGTGCACGCTTGTTCGAGTCCTATTACGATACTTAGCTTACGAGGGTCCGAGAGCTACCTTTCGCAACACTTCTATTATGAACTGTTGCAGCCGCTCGAATGGACATGTCTTTTCGTAACACTTCTGTTCTGAAGAGTTGCAACTGTTCATATCAGGCTTATAAATATCTGGCATTGGCAACATTTTTAGGAATCTGGTTGCGATCTGGTTCACTTTTTCACAACAAGAAATTCATTCTAAGTTCTTGTCAATTCTGATTTTATCCGATTGATCTATTTGGTAGAACCGCCAAATTAGATTCAATCTGAAAGTGTTCGTCACGACTTCAGAATTATCCAGGCTTCATTCTACCGGAATTCCCCAACAACTCCTCTCTCTCTGCGGTTTTCAATCTCCCTGTTGGAGCACCTCTAACCCAAGCTCCATGCCATCATTTCAAAATTTGAATGAGTCAAATTAATACCCAACTCTCTCTCTCTCTCTCTGCCGGTGGCTTGCCGGAGCAGATGAGTTCCAGTGATTCCGATGACAATGTAAGCTCTTCTCTGTCCTTCCATTTTCATTTGTACTTGTGCCCGCATTTCAATAGATAAGTTCTCAAGTGTTTGGTTTCTTGCTTTTTTTGATAAATTGAAATTGAATCTCGTTGATGAAGTTTCGTGCTGTGAATTGCTGGATCAAATTGTGAAAAATAGCTTATGATCTATATCTTTTACTGTTTTTCTGGATTTGCTGATTGATTTTTATTTTTTAATTATTATGTTTGAACATGTAATAGGATTTTTATTTTTTAATTATTATGTTTGAACATGTAATAGGAATTCAACAGTTTTGAATTTCGAAGGTCCTAATTATCTATCCCACATTGAACGGTTTTTATTAGAATTTGAGTTGCTTGAAGAAAGACGATGAGGGAATGAGTCAAATGACCTCACCTTGTGTATATAGATTTTGTGTTTGATGTTTTAAAATTTATGAATTTTGTGTTTATAAATTTTAAAGAAGATGACGTAATTGAAAAGAATATTTTAAATAGGAATTTAATTGAATTTATTTTAGATTTTTTAAAATTTTTAATGTTTACGTCACGTAAAATTGATTTGATATTTTTATTTTAATTGTCGTATCGAGAGTGTATTTCAATCTCTCAATTAAGAATGAGCAAATACGTACAAGAGGGTTATATAACTTAAAAATATTAACTTCAGAAGGACAAAGTGATAATACTAAAAATTAGAAATGATATGTGATAAAACATATCAAGTTGAAGCTAAAAAGAAAAATTGAGGAAAATACCTTTATTATTTAACAAACAATGAAAACAAACATGCACAATCAAACACCACAGCTCTGCCTCTTATTGATCCATGCTTTGTTTACACATTATCTCAATAGCCTTGACATCAGGTTTCTTAACAGCCTCCTTAGGAACAGTGACAGTAAGAACACCATTCTCCATTGAAGCCTTGACCTGATCCATCTTAGCATTCTCCGGCAGCCTGAACCTCCTCATGAACTTGCCGCTGCTGCGCTCTACACGGTGCCACGTGTCATTCTTATCTTCCTTCTCAACATTCCTCTCTCCGCTGATCTGAAGCACCCTGTCATCTTCAACCTCCACCTTAACTTCCTCCTTCTTGAGACCAGGCAGATCAGCCTTGAATATATGAGCCTCTGGAGTTTCCTTCCAGTCTATGCGAGTATTCCCAAAGCCAGAGTTGTCTCGAGAAATAAGCGAAGAAGAAGAAAGAAAGTCCCTAAAAGGATCCCAAGAATCCAAAGCAGAGAAAGGATCAAAGAGGCTGCTGCTCCTTGAGTTGGCCAACAACCTTGGAATCATTGCCATTTCTATTCAATTGAAAAGCTTTAATACAGAATTGAAGAAGATTGGGTAGGAGTTGGTAACTTTGTATAGATTCGATTTCCGAATTTCTTTGTGTAGTGAGTTGGAGGGGACATGAACTCCATAATTTATAGCCTGTCAGAAGAGAATTCTGGTTCATTCTCCAGTATTCAACCACTTCTGGTAATACCCACAACATTCTGGTTATTGTCTTCTGGCTTTTTTCCCGTACCTGTCTAGTAAATTCGAGAAGATATTGGTCGATTACTAATACAAATGTATTGGGCCATGAAAGAAATGGGCTTTTGGGTTTCTTATTAAGAAATTAAATTTTTAAATAATTTATTAAAATTGGTTATAACTAGTTCAATAAAACATAACGTGACCTTAATCAAGAAAAATAAATAGTGAAATGGGATAGCATCATTAACTATATTTTTTGTTTGTATGGTTAATTATATAATTGTATATAGTTTTGTATGTAGTTAGAGTTTGGAAAGTTATCAACTAAGAAAGTATTGCAGTAGCACTAGCATCCAAACAGTCAGCTGACCAATCGAATACAATGTTAAATTGAAAATAGCAGTCTCTTTTTCCCTCTTTCATTCCTTTTCTTTGAATAAAATTTGGCTTCCCAAAATCGTATTTTAATTTTTCTACTCTAGTGTCTTTCATTTTTTAATAAAATAATTTAAATTTAATATTTTTATTAAATTTTTATCACACGTCGTCTTTTTTAATTATAAATTTATTATTGTACAACACAATTTTAATAATTTTATTATTAAATTATTATATTTATTTTTAGTCAAAGTATATGTATGATAATTTTTTTCAATAAAATTTTGTTATTTAAGTTGTCTAACAAACTTTTGTTTGGCTTACATGTAAAGTTCTTTAATAATAATGAAACCATTAAAAAAAAGCAAAATAATTGTAGACACATATTTGCTATCCACAAAGTATTGGGCAGAAGGAAGTAAATTCGTTGAATAACAAAGTAATTACCAGAGTAGCTCATCCACAGATGCTTTTTTTTTATGGAATAATTTCCACCCGAAATTTTTCCTAAGTTTTCACAAAGCAATCATTGTCTCAATTATAAGTCCACTTTTACACGATACAATTATGATGGTTTTCTGTTGATAATTTATCTCTTATATATCTTTTTTAAATAAGATCGTTTTAATTTTAGATATGTAAAATTTATTAGTGTTATGGCATATACTGAAGTTAAGATAGTGTAAAATTATTATCTTATTTATCATTCTTTTTTAGCTAAACTTAAAAAATATAACATATATTTTGATCAATTCGTAAAATGATTTTATTTTTTAAAATGAAATTTGTGATTTCAAAAATTAATAAATAAGTAAAAATACATGATCTATTTTTAAAAATTAACTTTTTATTAATACTATCAATTTTTTTAATAAATTTATACATTTTATCGAAGAATTATATACCCGCCTTTTAATAAGTTTGGAAAATTACAAGTACCCTGTAGAAAAGAGTTTCCACGGAAGCTTAAAAAAAAGTCAAACCTCATCAAGTTTAACATTATTTTTCTGTGTTGCAATTTTTTTCCAAAACACCAATATACGATATTGTGCTATATTGGTTGCGCAAGAAAATTTGGTTTGACTTGCAGTTTCCGTACGGGCTACTATGCATCACTTAAAATATGCTACTATATATTTTAATAAAAATGAAATCATTAAAAAACCAAATATATTTTCTATCAGAAGGCACAAAGCAGAAGAAAATATTTTGTTAAATAACAGAGTAATTAGCGGAGTAGCTCATCACAACGTCACGCCTGAAAATGGAAGCGAAGAAGGAAGAAAGCGTCCATGTAATGGTGGTTACATTTCCCGGCGAAGGAAACCTCAATCCGATGCTTCAATTCTCAAGGCGTTTGGTTTCCAGAGGCTTAAAACTCACCTTTGTCGTGACCAAGTTCATTTTAAACTCCAATCCACATCTTCTCAATTCCCCTCCGATTTCTCTGCAATTCGATTCAGTCTCTGATGGATTCGATGAAGGTGGATTCCGCCAAGCTGCATCCATGGCCGATTATCTCTCAAAATTTCACACTGTTGCTATCAGAACTCTTTGAACCCTATTCACTGTAATATATATCGGCCTTTTTGTGCTTGGGCTCTTTCTATTGCCAAGCAATTTGGATTGATTGCTGCTGCTTTTTTTACTCATCCTTGTGCTGTTGATTATATTTTCTACAATTTCATTCACCGGAAATTCTCGTCGGATTCTTTGACTCTGGTGTCGATTAAAGGATTGCCGATGCTAGAGATTCATGACTTGCCGTCGTTTACTGCGTTCCCCAACACATATCCGGCTAATTTGAAGATGACGTTAAGCCAATTTACGAATTTGGACAAGGCCGATTTTATTCTCATTAACTCCTTTTATCACCTGGAGCGTACTATTGTTTTCTAATTACACATGTCATTTTGAAAGAACCTTTTTTCTATTTATCTCAAATTTAATAATCGTTTGAGAACTTTTCAAATAAACTTCGTGGGAATGTTTTCAAAATCTGTGTTTGGACAATCCTCAACAAAAGATAAAAAAATGAATGGTTCAAAATTTTTTAATAAAAAAAAGTATCATTTCATCATTTGTAAAACAATTTTGCAGCCCAATGCTGGACTTAAGAGAATTATGATACTTGGTGTTTTATGATTTCTAGTGTTCTTTCTTAAAAATTGACTATCTTGGGCTTACATTAAATGGAAAGAAAAATCTCCAATCCCCCCATATGCTACTTGAATCTGAAATCTTTAGGGGTCATAGCTTCAATGTCAATCACTACGCCTATATTTTAGCCACAAAAACTACATGCCTTACCAATTGAGTGTTTTATGATTACTACTTAAGAAGTTGCTTTTTATAAAGTTTTAAGACAAAAAAAACTATATGTAATAATTGGCTTCTAACTCAAAGAGCTTAAAAAAAACAGGGTCGGCCCTGGACATAGGTTAAAGGTGCGACGGTCTAGGTCCAATGACCAAGAAACCCGTAATTTTTGTTACGTATATATGTATTTACATAAACTCAGAATATTAAGTTTTTTTACTAGAAGAATATTGTCTATTATATAAAATCAGAACCAATTACAGTTCTAATAAAAGGCGAACAAACATAAAGTTAAGTCCTACTACATGTCAAAGAATAAACTGCCCTAGCTAACAATTGTGTAGAATGATTCTTAGACCGAAATATAGACAAGCCTAAAATACTAAAATCAATTTACCGGAGTTAAAACCTCGGAAAATACACACAATCAGAACACAAACACATTAAACTTGCTATTACCGCAAGACAAACATGCCCTTAAGCAATACTTAATCCAAAAATAAACGATAAAACACTACAACCTATATTTCTTTAACCCCAACTAATGATTTCGAATATCTATGACCATAAACTGTTTGCAGCATTACATCAACCAGTAGTGCAGATATGAAATGATCTTGTTGTACAGAGTAGATCTGGGTGTCTTTTGTGAAAGATCAACAAGTATCTTATCTAAAGGTGGATAGAGTCCCACACAGTTGTAAAAGTACCAAGATTGAGATATATGTAGCGACAAATCCGTGTTTGAAGAAAACGATCGTACAATGGATGATAAGAAAGTAGTTGTGCAGATTATTCTCATAAACTATTTTGAAATTAAAAATAAAGAAAAAGAAAGACAATTAAACAAAGGATATAGACATTTTCTTCCTCCCAAACAAACAAACTTACAAGCGGAGGAGGCGGGGATCTTCAAATCAATGACAACTAGGGTTTTAGTTTCTTAGGGTGAAAACCAAATTAGTGATTTCATATGAAAAATATTGAGTGACAGATGAATATAAAGTTAAATTATCAAGTTTTTTTTAATATATTTTTACCTCAGTTGGTCTGATAATAATAATAATAAAGAAAAATCTTATCCCACCTCGTTCGAACGTGGACTCAAACCTGTGACCGATCACAGCTTAAAGGTTCAACCATTCAGCCAAACTTATGCAACAAATTATCAAGTTACAATAAAAAGTTATAATACTTTTTAGGGTAAACTTAAAAAAAGTACCATGTGATTTCATGCTTTTACAAAATGGGGACCGTGAATATTTTTTTTTCTAAAAGAGAGTCTGAGGTTTAGAGTCGTTAGCAATTAAGGGATTTTCCTTAACACCGTCGGTGTGGCCAAGGGCAATTTTGGAAAATCCAATTTTATTCATCTCTTTGATCAAGTCAAACATTAACATCAACTCAATTCAATTTCTCCTCAGCTTCAAACAGTGGGCACGGCCTTCTTCCTAAGATCCAGGGCCGTTTCGGAAATTTCTGGGACCCTGAGCAAAAAATGAGATAGGGCCCTTGTAGAATGAAAGAATGTTTAAAAAGTATCGAGCTTTATAACTCACTAATAAACATGAAAAAATGGTTCAAGTTTAATACATACAAATATATTTTGAATATGACATTATCATTTGAAATTTCGGTTATCCAAATATTATTTGAAGTAAATTTTAATCGACTTTTACATTCTCAATTTTATTATTAATGATATTTTTAAAAGATATAAGAATACAATGACTTTCATTAAAACACGGTATAAAAATCTCAAAAATATAGCTTGCAATGATTATATAAATATTTGTTATTTTTTTGAATGCAAAACTAAGCAAATTTTTGGGTATTACTATGAGTCGCCCAATTTTACTTCAGCCCCACAAAAAGACAAATTCACCCCTCAGTACATTTCTAATTTGATTTTACATTTCATTTTTTTCTCTAACCCTAATCTTAAACTAATTTAAATTTTAAAATTAATTTTTCTTTGAAATTACAGTTTTTTGGGACCAGTCGGCTGAATTTTCCGACCGACCTACCCGATATATTCTGGGCGTCCACTATGGACGCCTGCATTGAAGGTAGCCGTCCAATATGGACGGCCACTATAATGTCGGGCGTCTATAGTGGACGCCTACTTCATGTAGTAGGCGTCCAATGTGGACGCCAAGCATTCAAGCGTCCATTTGGGACGCCTTTAATAATTATGGGCATCCATATTGGACGCCTCTTACTGGTAGTGGGCGTCCATGTTGGACACCTGTAATGACAATGGCCGTCCACAGTGGACGACCATAATTAATGCAGGCGGTCCTGTCGGATGCCCACATGCATTTTCAGGAAAAAATCTTCATACAAAATCGAAAATTAGTTATCCGAATTGATGATTTGTTACGTTGTCCGTCCATTGAGCTCGATTGAGTCGGAAAGTGAAATTTGTATGATGTTGTTTAGAGAATTTTGAAATTTAAAAGTTTAATTTTTGCATTAATGATATTGGGGTTGTTTGGTGGTTTTTAATGAAAATGGCAAAAGGGTAAAATTTGGGGACGACGCAAAGTAAAATAGGGCGACACGTAGCAATTCAGAAATTTTCTGGTTACTTTAAGCAACCCTTACTTTGTCTTTATCGCCATTGGATGAATGGTGAGATGATTGATCCGATTGTTGTAACTTATAAGGAAGAAAGTAATATTTACTTTATTAAAGTAAGCATAGAAAGCACCGCAAAACTATGACCCCGTTTATTTGCAAGAAAATATTTTACAGTAAAATATTTTCCTAATTTTTCGGTGTTTATTTTAATTGTAAAATAAGTCAAAAAAAATTATTTTATTGATCAATATAAAAATCCTTTAATAAATAATGAAATATATTTTAGCCAACAAAAACATAAAAAATCTATTTTCCATTAGGGCAAGACACGCTCGTCGTCGGTCCATGAAATAAATGCTCTTCTTTGTTTGCCCTCTCCACCGCCTACCTGTGCCACCTCTCCACCTTTCTAATTTCTAGTGCTCTCATATTTTAATTCTGTCATCTTCTTTTTTTCTTTCATATTTTTTTAAGTTAGTGATAAATTGATTCTAGTTTATTTCTATATATGTTTGGTTAAGCTCTTTTATACAACATTTAACTGATTAACAAAATATTTATAGAGTTCTAATCTAGAATTAGTAGATAAACACAATTATGTATACAAGTAAAAAAAACCTACCTCTCTTATCTCGTTGATTACCCTTCACCTTTTGACCTTTGTTTATTTCAAATGGAAATTAAACGTTGCTTGATTTGTGTTCTAGCTCTCCTTTCATACTTCATGTCAATTTTATTTTTAAAGAAAGTTGCTATCTTACATTATTTTGTCTTGGCTTGTTATATATGGTTGAACACAATGAAAACATGTTTTAGTTATCCTAACTGATTTAGTTATCCTAAAACATGTTTTGTTAGAGTATTTTTTATTAAAATACTTAAATAAAAACAAACATATGTATAAAACATGTCAATTAGAAAAATATTTTACATCATTGCAATCAAAGATTAGAAAATATTTTCCTGTATTGTAACCAAACACAGTGAAATATGACATTTTCCTGCAAAATATTTTTCATTGGACAATATTTTCTCTTGCACAATATTTTTCTACAAACAAATGGGGCTTATATATCAAATTCTTATACATGATATACTACTGACTTTTGTATTGTAAATTGTAACTAAAGAAGTAAAACAGAATATAAATACCAAAATTAATTGCTCTTTAGAAAAAGTGTAGTTTATTTAGCAAACCAGTCAAACCTTATATAAGGTTAAACTACTATCAAATTATTAAAAAAAAACCAAAACCAAATTAAAAATCTTAAAAAATTAATGTTAAATCATTATCAATTAATTGTAAACTAATAAATATTTAAAGCTATTCTTATTTCTACTTTACATCGAGATTTGTTAAATAAAACTAATAAGAGAGAATAAAAATTGTATGTTTTTTGTTATAAAATGATTAGTCTAAATATTTATATAGTCACGCTTTTATTTAAATAATGATATTAACATTTATTTTTAATTTTTATATTAAAGACTTTAAAAGAATAAAAAAAAAGGATTGCGTGTAAGGAAATATTAAAAAATTTTCTAATAACAATTTTTGACGGGAATAGGGAAATATTAAAAATTAAAAAAAGAGCTTGCAGGGAATCAAACCCGTGTAAAATGTAGACTAAAACCCTCTTCCCTACCACCACGCTACTGCTTTACCTTGTCCCAATTTCCCACCATATTTTATATATATTATACTTATAATATATATTATAACTACTATATCCGAACAAAAATTTGAGGCCCCCGAAAATTCAGGTCCCTGAGCGGTCGCTCCACTCGCTCCCCATTATGACCGGCCCTGTTAAGATCCAACTTCCACTTCTTCACCGTAGTCATCACCATGTCCTTATCATTCCTAATTTTATCACTCATCAGATTTCCCTGCATACCAATTCTTATTCTTCCTACTATGCTTCCCCATCTAAAACCTATACAGATCCTAATGAACCAGAACAATTACAGGCAAATAGAAACAAATGATTATCTAGCAACTAGAACCCAAACTCCAAACAAATCATAAAAATGAATTTACAAATTGATAGAGCTCATGAAAATCACCAAATTACAGAAAGACCAATATGGTGGCTAAGTCGTCCCTAGCTTGATTCCTTTCCCCCAAATTCTTTGCTCCAGTGTTATTGGCGCAGTTCATTTACGATCCCTTCTCTTCTCTACGTTTTACTTTTCTTTACTTTGAAATTATCTTTCTATTTTTCAATTTCCGTTCACTGATTCTCCAATTTTCCTTTTTTGGTGCAAAATTCTCTCTCTAGTTAATTTGATATATTGGTGGTATGGTTTTGGAAACATGGATGAGGTAATATGATGTTTAGCTTTTTTAATTGTTGTAAACTATTTTCCATATCTAGTTTTTGTAAACTAAGTTTAGGTTTATAGTTAGAGTAAAAAGGAAATAATTGAAGAATGGAGGAGTTTGCACTTGAAGTTGAAAGTGCAAGGACATGAAAATGGAAGGGAGAAGAAGGTGGGTCAATTTCCAAAATTGCCTCTTCCTAGGTCAGCAAAACTAATAGTGTTACGGAAAAATCAATTAATTGCTAATGGTCACAAACCTCAGACCCCTTTTGTAAAAAAAATTTCTCAGACCCCATTTTACAAAAGCGTGAAACCACATGATACTTTTTTAAGTTTGCCTTACTTTTTATTTAAATTACTAGAATATATTTTAATTTCACATATAAATTTAATAAAAAAGTTCTATATTTTTAGTTTCTTCTGAGCCCATCGAAATGTCAAGACTTGCCTCGTTAAAAAATTAAATTAATCACTCAATAAACGTATAAAACATTAAATTTCTAGTTAACATCATGAATGTTAAATTACTTTGTTCTATCAAAATTAAAAGTTAAGTAATTTGAACTTATGAAAGTGGCAAATGTTTTAGCCTATTAATTAGTTTAGATTAGACTTATAATATCTAAAGGTTTTGGGTTCGAGTAACATTTAAATTGTGATAAAAAAATTTTTATTTAATGTAAGTATAATCCGGCAGATTAAAATTATGGGCTAAGATAATATTATTTACATTTGCCATTATATTTTCATCAATTTGAAAATAACTTCATACATGTCTGATGAAAATTCTCTGTTGAACATATATTTTCACTCCATTCACTATCCTAAATTTATTAGAAATAACTACTGCTTAGATAATTGAGCTTGATTTTTAATGTAAAATATTTCCCTTATGTAATAAATATAGGGTTAGCTTAGAAAACCCTTGCGGTTTCACTTATTTTCAAAAAGGCCCTTATGTTATTTTTTTTAAAAGGGCCCTTGTAGTATCAAATGTTAGCAATTAGCGGTTTTTTCATAACAAAATTAGTTATGCTGAGTTGGTAAGGTGAATTATCATATTTTTTGTTTTAAAATTTTCAAAATCTGGAGTTTTCCGAAAATACTCATTGCCAATTCAGCACAAATAACTTTGTTAAGAGAAAATCCGTATTCTGCTAACATTTGATACTACAAGTGCCATTTTGAAAAAAAATAACACAAACACCTTTTTAAAAACGAGTGAAATCACGTTGGGTTTTTGAAGTTAACCATAAATATATACATGTTCAGGTTGTAGACGAAATGTTGAGTGATTGTCCAAATATGTTAACAATTGGGCCAACAGTTCCCTCATTTTATCTGGATAAGAGAATTGAAAACGACAAGGATTGCGGCATTGATCATTTGGATTCTCCAAATTTCAAATTCTCTAAAGTTGTACATTTCAGTCCATCTCAGCCATTCATTAAATTTTAATGGTCCATATTTTATTTCACTGTAGACCCCACAAACCATTAAACCTGAATTTGGACTATTAAAGCTCAATGGATGGCTGAGATTGATTAAAATGTACAACTTTAGAGAGTTTGAACTTTAGAGAATCCAAATCCTGTTAACACATCCATTGATTACATATCTTGGCTTAGCACAAAACCAGCCAAATCAGTTGTATATGTTGCCTTTAGAAACATACCCAACAACATCAACAAAACCCAGTTTGAAGAAATTGCATTGGCTTTACAAGAAACCGGCTTTTACTTCCTATGGGTAGTGAGGAACTCAGAGGAATTAAATCTCCCAAAAGGGTTTATGGAAATTGTAGCAGAAAAAGGATTGGTAGTGGATTGGTGTAGTCAAGTGAAAGTGCTATCAAATGAAGCAGTTGGGTGTTTTTTAACTCATTGTGGCTGCAATTCTATAATTGAGGCATTGAGCTTAGGTGTACCAATGGTGACATTTCCTCAATGGAGTGATCAACCCACTAATTCTAAGTTTGTCCAAGATGTTTGGAAAGTTGGTATAAGACCTAAGATTAGTGGTGATGGAATTGTTAAAAGAGAAGAAATTGAGTTTTGTGTAAAAGAGGTGATGATTGGAGAGAAAGGGAAAGAAATGAAAAAGAATTCGATGAAATGGAAGGAGTTCGCTATTGAAGCAGTTAGTGAAGGTGGAACTTCTGATACAAATATCAGTCAACTTGTTTCCAAGCTTGTTGATTCCAAATCTGAATGTTAATTGTTTCAATACATTATTATAATAAAAGGAAAGTAATCCATAATAGTTCAAAACATAAAAGAGGGATCCCAAGCAACATTATCCGCAATCTGCTTTCAGTTATTGAATGATTGAAGCCAAGAAAGCGGTTTAATTCCAATTGAAAAAGAAGGCGTTAAAAGTAGAGGCGCCATCAACAGCAATGGTTTGGCCATTAATGTAAGAGGCAGCTGGTAGACATAGAAATGCTACCAATGCAGATGCCTCTTCTGGTTTTCCTGTTCTTCCCATCGGGTTTTGAGCTATTACTGCCTCTGAAAGTTTCTCATTCTTGAAGTGCTGTAATTAAAGTATTTATCAATCAATCATAAACTTCAATCTTTTCTCAATTATATATTAAGATTAATTAGTGGAAAGGGATGAAAATACATACTGGTTCATTAAGGGGTGTTTTGATGAACCAAGGAGCAACACAGTTAGTCCTTATATTATCCTTTGCCCATTCACATGCCAAATTCTTTGTCAAGTGAATCATTGCCCCTGCATGTGGGATTACCAAGTCCCACGTTGGCAAAGTGAATGAAAAAGAAAAATGGGAATTGTCTCACATTGCCAATTGTAAGGCATAGGGGCTGATTTTATAGTATAAAAAAAGGCCTATGGCCTTAGTTGAAATCACACCAACAAAGCCTTTCTCATCTCTAAGGCATTTGTTCTTCTTATTCATTTTCTTTGTAATATTTTGTTATAAAATTAAGTTGGTAGTATAATTTTAGTGTTTCCTCTTTATTTTGTTTTAGCAGTAGTTTTAGTTTGCTAATAGTTTCCGCAATAATTGGTATCAGAGCGTTGGTTTTAGGAAAAATTAGTATGCTCTGTGCGCTGTAGGTGTACTACAGTCGGCACATCAGAAAGTTTTTTCTAATTTTCGGGCCTGTTATCTAGTTGGCATTTAGCAAATTTAAAATTATTGTTAAAATAATCTTTCGGTAAAATCTAAAATAATAATAGTATACTGTCTCGAGTAACTAGAAAAATTCTGTCACCAAGTGATAAGAGCCTAAGGAAATTGGTATTTAACTGAGACCGTTTGTGACTCGACCAATTACCTGAGAATTTTTCTAGCACTTGAGTAATATTATTATTTGTGATTTTACGGTTTGAGCTGAAATGGAAGAAGAAAATCCATTCGGAAAGATATCCACTTCAAATGCTTCTTCAAGTATTCTTCAGTGGGCCGCTGGAGTAAATTCCAGATTGGTGGTGGAAATTTTCGATGGAAGTGGTCATTTCGGCATGTGGCAAAGTGAGGTTCTAGACGCATTGTTTCAACAAGGTCTAGATATTGCCGTTGAAGGAGAGAAACCAAATGAAATGGGAGAAGGAGAATGGAAGACCATCGATCGACTGGCTTGTGGTACAATTCGGTCATGTTTATCTGGAGAACAGAGGTATGCATTTTACAAAGAAACCTCTACTAGAAAACTGATGACGGCACTGGAGGAGAAGTTCTTGAAAAAGAGCAGTCAGAACAAGCTTCACATGAAGAAAAGGCTGTTCCGATTCACTTACATTCCTGGTACCACAATCAACGATCATATCACCAGCTTCAATCAACTAGTTGCTGATTTGTTGAACCTAGATGTGACCTTTAAAGATGAGGATCTTGCCTTAATGTTGTTGGGATCTCTTTCGGAGGAGTTTGAGTTCCTCGAAACAACTCTACTCCATGGGAAGGCTGCTGTAACTCTCAATAAAGTTTGTGGAGCTTTGTACAGCTATGAATTAAGGAGGAAGGAGAAAAGAGAAAGCTTAAATGGAGCTACCGAGGCTTTGATTGTTAGAGGACGCCAGGGGTGCCAGGCAAAAGGAATGAAGCAACGATCAAAGTCAAAATCCAAATTGGGGAAAGATGAATGCGCCTTTTGTCGTGAAAAGGGGCATTGGAAGAAAGATTGTCCTAAACTGAAAAAGAAAGGCCAATCTGACAAGGGAAAGACTGTTGCAGTAGCTGAGTATGACGATAACTCAGATTGTTCACTTGCTCTTTCGGCTTCTACCAACTCTTCTAGTGTTTGGCTTCTTGATTCAGGATGCAGTTATCACATGTGTCCTAATCGAGAATGGTTCTATGATTTTAAAGAACTAGAAGATGGTGTTGTCTACACAGCAAATAATTCCCCTATCACCACACATGGGGTTGGTTCCATTCGGTTGAAAAACCAAGATGGATCAAGCAGAACATTGAAGGAAGTTCGCTACGTGCCAGATTTATCAAAGAATCTCATTTCTGTGGGAGCCCTAGAAGAAAAGGGTTTCAAATTTCAAGCACAGAATGGAGTAATGAAGATCATTTCTAGTGCATTGGTGGTGTTGAAGGGAGTTCAAAAGAATAACAGGTTGTACCACTATCAAGGTACTACTGTTATTGGAACTGCAGCAGTGGCTTCTAATGATGAGAAAGAATTGGAAGCATCCAGATTGTGGCATATGCGCTTGGGGCATGCTGGTGAAAAATCCTTGAATCTTCTGGTAAAACAAGGATTATTAAAAGATGTCCAAGCTTGCAAATTGGACTTTTGTGAGCATTGTGTCAAAGGGAAAAAGACAAGGGTGAAATTTACAACTGCGATCCATGATACTAAAGGTATTCTGGACTATGTTCACTCTAGTGTATGGGGGCCTTCCAAGATGGCATCACTTGGAGGGAAGCACTACTATGCCACCTTCGTTGATGATTTTTCCCGGTGAATTTTGGTGTATGTTATGAAGACTAAGGATGAAGTGCTCGGAATTTTCCTTAAGTGGAAAAATATGATGGAAACTCAGACGGGTCGAAAGATCAAGCATCTCCGAACAGATAATGGTGGAGAGTACACGAGTGATCCATTTAAGAAAGCCTGTGATGATAGCGGCATTGTTAGGCACTTCACAGTTAGGCATACACCACAACAAAATGGAGTGGCTGAACGGATGAACCGAACCTTACTGGAGAAAGTTTGATGTATGTTGTCCAATGCTGGGTTGGGCAAGCAGTTTTGGGCTGAAGCTATTACATATGCGAGCCATCTCATCAATCGCCTACCATCTAGTGCTATTGATAGTAAAACACCACTCGAGAAATGGTCTGGGAAACCTGCTACTGACTATGATTCCTTACGTGTTTTTGGTTCTACTGCTTATTATCATGTGAAGGAATCAAAGTTGGATCCTCGTGCAAAGAAAGCAATTTTCTTGGGGATCGCTTCGGGAGTAAAAGGGTGTCGTCTTTGGTGCCTAGAGACCAAGAAGACGATCATCAGCAGGGATGTTACCTTTGATGAATCTACTATGTTAAGAAAGGTAACAACAGAACAAACAGATGGTACTTCAAAACAGGTGGAGTTTGAAAGGCAGATAGTTAGTCCAGCAAATGATAAAGATGTAGAAACTCCAATGGTAGATGAGGAGTCTGATGAGGAAGAGGTTCAAACCCAAGAACCTCCACAGTAACTTGAACTAATTGCATTGAGAAAGCCAAAAAGAACAGTAAGAAAGCCTGCTCGCTATGTTGATATGGTGGCTTTTGCATCTCCAATTGCAAATGATGACATCCCTACCACTTACAAAGAAGCAGTCAAAAGTTCAGAAGAAGATAAGTGGAGGAATGCCATGATTGAAGAAATGCAGTCCCTTCAGAAGAATCAGACATGGAAGTTAGCTGATCTTCCAAAGGGAAAGAAGACAATTGGGTGCAAATGGGTCTATGCAAAGAAAGATGGATTT
This sequence comes from Euphorbia pulcherrima, assembly GCA_947683365.1. Classification (NCBI taxonomy): domain Eukaryota; kingdom Viridiplantae; phylum Streptophyta; class Magnoliopsida; order Malpighiales; family Euphorbiaceae; genus Euphorbia; species Euphorbia pulcherrima. Next base: position 18,862,181 of record CANTUS010000001.1, read on the forward strand.
CCTAACGAGTCTAATGTTCGCTACAAAGCAAGGTTGGTAGCTAAAGGGTATGCTCAGACGGAGGGAGTTGATTACAATGAAGAGTTTTCTCCGGTGGTGAAACACTCTTCCATCCGTATTTTATTGGCTTTGGTAGCACAGTTAGATCTGGAGCTGGTTCAAATGGATGTAAAAACAGTGTTTTTACATGGAGACTTGGAGGAGGAAATCTATATGGTTCAGCCTGAAGGATTCAAAGTTGCTGAAAAAGAGAACATGGTTTGTAAACTTGAAAAATCGCTGTACGGATTAAAGCAATCTCCGAGGCAGTGGTACAAGCGATTTGACAAGTTTATGTTGAGGCAGAAGTACACAAGAAGCAAATATGATCATTGTGTGTATTTGCGCAAGCTGCAAGATGGATCTTTTATATATCTTCTTCTTTATGTTGATGATATGCTAATAGCTTCCAAGAACCAAGAGGAAATTGAGAAGTTAAAATCTCAATTAAATGAGGAATTCGAAATGAAGGATCTTGGTGAAGGAAAGAAGATTCTTGGCATGGAGATAAACAGAGACAGGAATGTGGAAAGACTTTTTTTGACTTAAAAGGAATATCTGGGAAGGGTATTGAAGCGTTTTAGCATAAATAAGCAGTCAAAACCTGTTAGTACACCACTTGCTTCTCATTTCAAGCTCAGTGCAGCATTATCTCCAAAAGCTACAGCAGAGAAAGCATATATGTCAAAAGTACCATATGCAAGTGCTATTGGTAGCTTAATGTATGCTATGGTGTGTACAAGGCCCGACATTTCACATGCAGTTGGGGTCGTGAGCAGGTATATGCATAATCCTGGAAAGGAACATTAGCAAGCTGTGAAATGGATTCTACGGTATATTCTGAACACCGTGGATGTTGGATTGGTATATCAGCAGGATAAAGGCAGTCAACATGTAGTTGGATATTGTGATTCTAACTATACTGGTGATCTGGATAAACGTCGATCAACTACTGGTTATGTGTTTACCTTGGTAAAAGCACCAGTATGTTGGAGGTCTACATTACAGTCGACAATTGCCTTGTCTACGATAGAGGCAGAATATATGGCATGTACAGAGGCTATAAAGGAGGCAATCTGGCTTCAAGGGTTGCTCGGTGAATTGGGTATTCAATAGAAGCACATAAAGGTGCACTGCGATAGTCAGAGTGCTATCATGTTAGCAAAGAATCAAGTTTACCACGCAAGGACGAAGCATATCGACGTTCGTTACCACTTCATATGAGAGGTTCTCGGAGAAGGTGGAGTTGTAATCCAAAAGATTCAGACCGTAGAGAATCCAGCTGATACGTTGACAAAGGCAGTAAACCCAATCAAATTTCAATATTGTTTAGATTTGATCAATACTGTCAAAACTTAAAGACTGCATTGGAAGACACTACACAAGATAAGAGATTGAAGATGTGGAACTCGTCAAGGTGGAGATTTATGGGATTACCAAGTCCCACATTGGTAAAGTGAATGAAAAAGAAAAATGGGAATTGTCCCACATTGCCAATTGTAAGGCATAGGGGCTGATTTTGTGGTATAAAAAAAGGCCTATGGCCTTAGTTGAAATCACACCAACAAAGCCTTTCTCATCTCTAAGGCATTTGTTCTTCTTATTCCTTTTCTTTGTAATATTTTATTATAAAATTAAGTTGGTAGTATAATTTTAGTGTTTCCTCTTTATTTTGTTTTAGCAGTAGTTTTAGTTTGCTAATAGTTTCCGCAACACTGCACGTATTCATTCAAACTACTTATTTAATTCAAATCCATTGCACCGTAGAGCTATTGAAACTTAAATTGGGGAAGGAATTGTATAATATGCACCTTTAGTGGCAGAATAGATGGGTCCGATGGACATAGAGACCAAACCTGCGGCAGAAGCCATGAAAACAATGGAACCAGCACCTGAACTTTTGAGCAGAGGATGTGAAAGTTGGGATAAATGATAAGTTGATTCAAGATTTGTAGTCATTTGAAATGAGTAATCTTCTGCTGTGTAATCCACTGTTGATTTTGTTATAAGAGTCCCTACATTGTTTATCTAATTCCAACAGAATTAATTCAGTCAGCAAAAGCTCAACTTCAAAGAAAAACTCAATGGATATCAATATTGAGAAACAAACAAGGATATTAAGTTTGCCGTTGAACTCAGAAGAGACGGTTTGTATGAGATTCTCTCTTGCAGGTCTAGAGGTAACATCGCACACTGAACCGCTCACCTGAAGCCCTTTTAATTTCCATTCATTTAAACACTTAGCTCACTTTCGTTTCTGGAGCATGTGTGAATTCTCGCCCCAAACTCAGCCAATTCTTCCACTATCGCATACCTGTATCATCATCCATTTTCAACGTCAAGTGATAGTTTTTTTCTGATAAACAAGGATTTTCGAAGTTTTTTCTGATATGTAAGATTTTTTTGAAGAGGTTAGGAGGACTAGTTAATCAACCAGTAACTATCATTTATTAATTATATATTGGGGAGAATCACCGGTGGCAAAGCAAGCACCCCATGTAGGGTGGGGCTCTCTGGTCGATGACTGGAGAACAAAAATTTCGGTCGACAACCGCCAAGATAAATTATGGTCGATAAGCAAAATTAGTCCGAATAAAATGTCATTCAATTTATTTAGAAAAAGAAAGACCTACATCAATTAATATATTAGACGGGTGAATGAAAAGATTGTTACAAATTTTATGATTAATATATTAAGCTTGGCCAAACACCATTTTTGGGCCATGTGGTATATCAAGTTTATAGACATTACCCTTTCAGTCCATGTGCTTTGCATTCCATTACCCAGTTGGTCCTTTTTTAAGGGAACCCATAAACCCCTGCCATGTCGGATCCACATGTCAAGTTGTTGCACGTGGAAAAAACTTGGTAAAAATAAAATAAAATAAAAAAATTTAAGCAAGGACCAATTTAAAAAAAATAATTGTTTTCTTCTTTATCACCTACTGACTAACTGTTCGAAGATCTCCCACCATTACCAGGTGAACCAACTTCTTACCAAACAATCAAAGTCGTTCCACCTTCTGCTTCATCATCATTGCCTATGTAGCACGGAAAAACGTTTAAGATTTCTGGAAACGCACACTGAAAATGGAAAAAATAACGTGATTTCAGGTTTCCAAGAGGGAAACGGAAACGGGAAACGTTGGTGTCTAGGAGTTTTTGTGCTTCCTAGATCACCGCATTCAGATTTTCTCTTCGTCTCCATATCCATCATCTCCTTCATACCCATTTGGTCATTAACTTCAGTTTCGAATACTACTCATGAGAATCTCCTCACATGTAGAAGTGGTCGATTTAAATATAATTGATTTTTTTTCATCAGATGCTTTAACATGTACGGTACACTACAACAAAATTTATTTCTGCAAAAGATTAATTTTCAATGAAACCTAAATTAAATAGAAAGTTGTTAAAGAAGGAAATATGAACAAGTAGCTAAGAATCCCAAATAGAAAAAGGTTTTTGGCTTATCTATTTCAATAGGTAGAGATTATAATTTAATAAGAAAAGCTTAAGTCATCAAGAAGAGATAAGCAAAATGAAAATTACAAATTTAACAAGTTCAAATTAGCTTTCAGCTTGCTAAGATATATTTAAGATCAAAAGAAAAATCAACAAATATAGCAGTCACATAAAGAAATACGTCAGAAAATGAAGAGAAATCATCAAATTTTTCGTTAAGTTGTTTCAAAAATAAAAAAAAAACGAAAGAAAGAAATTGAAAACGAAGGATGAGGGAGAAACAATAATAGGTGGAAATGGTGAACGGAGAAAAGAAAGTCTGATTAAATGTTCATGCTCTTTTCAATAATGGGATCTTGAATTAAATTATTTTTGATTCAATACCCAATTTTCCCACATCACTAATAAAATGACACGTGGACAATGTGTATAACAAAGAGACAAACGATAGACCAACATAACAGGGTTTTATGGGATCCGTTAGAAAAATGATCAAATGGTTAACAGAACGCAAAGCACGGGGATTGAAAGGACAACATGTATAGCAGAGGGATATGATAGATAAACTTGATATATCACATGGTCCAAAAAGACTGTTATGCCTATTAATCTTTAAGTTATTTTACAAATTTTATAACATTTGAAAATCAATAGTATTGTATTTATATTTTGGACCGGTGAATATAAATATAATTAGAAGAAGAAATATAAAAGAGTAAATGTGAGTGAGCACAAGATTAAAAAATGAAATTAGGAAACAATCTAATTAGTGACCATTCACAAATGAAAAGAGTTAAAATTAAATACACCACTATTAAAATCTCTATTAATGATTATTCCGTTAAAATTTGATGTGTTTGTTAAAATTTGATGTATTAAATTTAATGTGAATTATTTGTTACACATGTTGAAAAACGACTATAAATACAAAGAAATAATAACAAGAATAGAGAGAATTAGAGAATAGAAATTCTTATTACTTTGAATTGGTGTATAGAAGAAGAAAAAGAGTTACACATAGATAGTAAAAATTGAGGTACATGTAGATTTTACATATCAATGACGTTTTGTAAATGTCATTATTAAAGAGGTGAGCTCAAGTATAAATACAATTTTGTAATTGTCTAACAAATAATTCACATCAAAATTTAACAAAAGCATCAAATTTTAACAGATATGTATTATTGCGAATGGGACACTCCCTCGTTTAAAACCTTACTATAGAAAAACTTGTGGAATAAAAATTTTAGTTAAGAGGCAAAAAGTACAGTGTCTACTCCCCATGTTCGCAAATTGATTGAAGGTCTTTAAGACGACGCATTCCAATGTTGTAAACCAGTTTCTTGAAAGTTGAGAAAGGTAAAGCCTTAGTGAACAGATCGACTAAGTTGTTGCAAGAGCGGATATGTTGAATATTGATTTAACCATTCTTTTCCAGATCATGAGTGAAGAAGAATTTTGCTAAAATATGCTTTATTATGTCTCCTTTTATGTATCATTCTTTTAATTGAGCAATGCAAGCAACATTATTTTCATCAATTGTATTCAGATCTTCTTTAGTCGTTACATTACCACATGCTTCCTAGATATGCTTGTTTAATGATCTCAACCATACACATTCATGACTAGCTTCATGACTTGAAATTAATTCAACATGATTGGAGGAGGTAGATGTTATAGTCTGCTTTATGGATCGCCAAGAAATGGTTGTTCCTCCATACGTGAATAAGTAGCCCGTTTGAGATCGAGCTTCGTATGGGTCGGATAAATAACCCACATCTGCATATCCAACTAATTTAGACTGAGATTCATATGGATAAAATAAGCCTAAATCAGTAGGTCCTTAAAGATATCGCATTATTTGTTTAATTTCATTCCAATGTCTACGTGTTGGTGCTGAACTGTATCTTGATACTAAATTGACAGAGAAGTCAATATCCGGCCTTGGTTTGTTGGCAAGATACATTAATGCACCTATTGCACTAAGATATGGTACTTCTGGACCAAGAACTTCCTCATTGTTTTCTCTAAGACGAAATATATCCTTTTCACGTCAAGTGATCATATGACTATTGGATTACTCAATGGATGTGCTTTATCCATATTAAATCATTTTAGGATTTTTTGACTGTATAATTTGATTGATGCACAAAAATTCCCTTTTCCATATGATTAATTTGTAAACCAAGACATAATTTTGTCTTCCAAGATCCTTCATCTCAAATTCTATCTTTACAGAATCTACTGCATTTGGAATCTCTTTTGGAGTACCGATGATATTCAAATTATCAACATAAATAGAGATGATAACAAATTTAGATCCCGATCTCCTTATGAAAACACATGGACAAATTTTATCATTTTTATAACCTTGCTTTCAGAAATATTCACTAAGACGATTCTACCACATGCGTCCATATTGTTTTAATCCATATATAGATATTTGTAATTTTATCGAGTAAAGTTCTCACTGACCATATTTTTCTGAAATTTTTAATCCTTCAGGAATTTTCATGTAAATGTCATTATCCAACGAACCATGTAGATAAGCTTTAACAACATCCATTAAGTGCATTTGCAAATTTTCTTGCGCTACCAAACCAATTAGATATCTAAAAGTTATTGCATCTAGTATAGGTGAATATGTCTCCTCATAATCAATTCTAGGTATTTGAGAAAAACCTTGTCCAACAAGTCTAGCTTTATATCTTTCTACTTCATTTTACTCATTTCTCTTTCTCGCAAAAACCCATTTGTATCCCACAATTTTTATATCATGTGGTGTTTTGAACAACATGATATAATCCAAATTTATGCCAATCATTTTTCTCATTTCTCTTTCTCACAAAAACTGAATTGTATCCCACAGGTTTTATATCATGTGGTGTTTGAACTACGGGTCCAAAAACATTTCATTTTTCTGCTTGGATCACATCTTTCCATTTATGCCAATCATTTCTATTTTTACATTCTTCAAGGGATTTTGGTTCATAATCAAAATTATCATTTTTAATATTTACAACAACATTATATGAGAAAATATGATCTATAATTAATTTATCTCAATTCCATCTTCTTTCATTACTAATATAACTTATTTGAATTTCTTATTTTCAATAACTTCACGTGTTTGCATTTTAGGTGATCGCACTTCAGGTGCTTCCACTTATTCTGGAAATGTATTTATATTAATATTCATATTTTCAATGAGAATATCCTTATTATCAATAACTCTCCTCTTTTTAGGATTTCTATCCTTTGAACCGATAGGTCTTCCACCCTTCAGGCGTGTTATCGTATTATTATTTGATTGTTCTTCAGGAATTTGAATACCAATTGGTGTATTTTTTTCTGGTATATGCGACTTGGTTACTCGTTTTGGGGCAGTAAGTACAATAGGCAACTGATTTGCTAAATTTTGAAGTTGAATTATCTTCTAAACTTCTAGTTCAGAATCTTTTGTTTTAGGATCCATATGCGAAAGTGATGAAGCATTCCATATGATTGACTTTTCCAAAATTGGATTTTTGCTTTCTCTCCCTAATTTTGGAAAAGTGTTTTCATCAAATGACAGTCTGCAAAACGTGTAGTAAACATGTCTCCAGTTAATGGTTCGAGGTATTTTATAATTTAAGGGGACTCATAGCCAACATAAATTCTCAATCTTCTTTGAGGACCCATTTTGATCCATTGCGGTGGAGCAATTGGTACATATACTGCACAACAAAAAAACTTTAGATGAGAAATATTGAGCTCATGACCAAAAGCTAATTGTAAGGGAGAATAATCATGATAGCTTATTGGTCTTAAACATATAAGTGCTTATGCATGCAATATTGCATATCTTCACACTGATGTAGGAAAATTTGTTCGCATAATCAATGGTCGTGCAATTAATTGCAGTCGTTTAATAAATGATTCTGCTAGACTATTTTGAGTATGAACATGTGCTACAGGATGTTCTACTTCTATCCCCGATTGACATACAATAATCATTAAAAGTTTGGGAAGCAAATTCTCCAGTATTATTAAGATAGATTGATTTGATCGTATAATTGGGAAATTGTGCTCATAATCTTATGATTTGAGCAAGTAATCTCGCAAATGTCATATTGCGTGATGATAATAAGCATACATGTGATCATCAAGTTGAAGCATCAATTAGAACCATAAAATATCTAATTGGTCCATTTGGTGGATGAATCGGTCCACATATATCGCATTGTATGTGTTCTAAGAATGTTGGTGATTCAGTTCCAACCTTATTTTTTGAAGGTTTTATTATTAATTTTCTTTGCGAACAAGAAGCACAGAAAAATTCATTATATTGAAGAAAATTCTGGTTTTTCAACGGATTCCTATGTGCATTTTCTATAATTTTTCTCATCATTATTGAACCAGGATGACCTAGTCGATCGTGCCAAATTTTATATGTATCTGAATCTATAAACTTCTGGTTTAAAGTTAAATTGGCTTCGATTTCATAAATGAATGTATAGTACAAGCTAGATGGAAGAATGTAAAATTTTTCAAGTAAACATTTCTTCCCTAAGATCATGCTTGTAACATAAAGACATTCTTTACCATCTTCATTCACAGTTTCAATATGATATCAATTTCTGTGAATATCCTCAAAACTTAATAAATTTCTTTGAGAATTTAGGGAATATAATGCATTGCTTATTGTAACTATTATTCCCTTTGGTAAGGTAATATAAGCTCTTCCGGAGCCTTTAACAATTTTTGAGTTACCTGTTATTGTGGTAACGTTTGTCTCACCCTTTTTCAATGTGGAAAAATATTTTGCATCTTTAAGAATAGTATGGGTGGCAGCACTATCCACAATGCATATATTTTCTTCATTAGCCTTGATGTCAATTAATACTGGAAAAGAATTCATTTTCTTCTTTAGAAAAATTAAAATAAATTATTATTTATTCAAAATCAAACATTACATAAAACATAGAAAAGAAAATATAAATTACATAAAACATAAAGAAAATAAACATACATATTAAAGTAATAAATATGTAAATATTTATAAATATTCAACCATTATTCATATTTATCCTTTCCACTGGTGTTGGGTAAAAAGAGATTCGCTATATCCAAATGGGTAATATCAATGGGCTCATCATTAAAAATGCAATTTGTTTCCACATCAACGGGTTTCTTTAGTGATGCTTGATAAAGGTCCACTAAATGTTTCGCGGTTTGACAAGTACGTGACCAATGCCTAGTCACACCACAACGGTGACATTTGTTATCATCATTTTGAACAATTTTTATTTTTATCAAAATTATCATTTTAATTTTTCCACTTTTGGTGGTTTTGTTGTTTCACTAGTACAAAATTAGCTTTTTGGGACGGTTGTTTTGGGCTTTTTCAGACAATTCTGAACCATCCACAAAGCCTGTGACGGGATTGATCATGCGTTTTTGCGGACAGTTTTGAATCGTCTGGAATAAGCAGCAGTACGGACCGTTCTTTCTAAGAACCGTTCGCAATGCTCCACATTTGGAAATTCATAATTCATACAATTCATATAATTTGGATTGAAGGGAGATGTCTTATGCTGTTTATTAACTGATATATATTCATGGAAATTGTACCTAATTTGCAAAGTGGGATTGCATTCTAAAGGATGAAATAACTCTTGAGGTTGTTGCTGCTGTTAATGTCCATAAGACATACTCTGCTCACCCTTCCTACGATATTCGAAGATTAGTTCTTGCACTTATTTCTTCCAGCTGCTTCATTAACATTCAACTTAAAAGCCAAATTGCTAGATATAACAAAGCAAAACACGATTTTAGAAGAAATTACCTCAATTTGTAAAGCCCTATTTGATCCCAGCAGATTGTGTTCCTGTACTCAAACAGCAGCTAGTTTGTGTTACGAAAAAAAAACATCGAAAGTGATTTTCGGGTTTTGAACTAATCCCGCACTTACAAATATCTTGCTTTGAAGATCAGAAAGTTGGTCAAGCATATACTGAGTCAGCAAAGTATTTTAGATTAAAAATATCTCAAATTAAATGTAACAGCAATTTTAATAAATTGTAAATGCAAACATGGAAAGAGTTTAAGTTAGACCTTACTGGAGAGAACTTGCTTGAGCGAACTTGCTGTTTAGAGAGCCTAAGTCTTCCTCAAAAGGTTCCTACATCAATAAAAATGTGTTAATTAGTAAACATTGGAGTACTAATTAAGAATATATATGCCCTGTAATGTCATTTATGTTAAGTACCACTGAGTTTTTTTTAAGGGCTTCACATCTACCTTTGCAAATTGGAAACAATTTTTACCTCAGAAGCTGTCTTATCCTTATTCATAACATATTCATGTAAATACAGAGATTTGATCATTTACCCCTTTTTCCCCAAGAACTCCTTTAATTTTTGCCTGAGCTCACCATTTAATGCCCTGAAACAATAAAAATTCAAGCCAAAACCAAAATGAAAATCAAGAAAACCAAATTTCAATCAGCAAAATCACTAAAACAACACAAATTCAAGCCAAAAAAAATGAAAAAAATAAGAAAACCGAAATTCAACAAGAATAAAACATTGATACTAAATTAAAATAGGAACCAAAAGCCATACTTAAAATCAGGCCCTATGTACGGGCTAATAGACGAATTACCACGCCGATAAAAGTAAACTTTCGAATCTCCAAACAATCAGGCCAAGCGGAGCAAGCAAACTCCATTGAATCACTTTCATTTTCTTTATAAACACTAACAAGAACATTATTTGTCCAATTTGCATTGTAATAAACTTGATTAGAAGTATGATAAAGAACTGAGAAAACTTTATGCCTGTTGAAGCAGATTTAGATATAGATGGCATCAGAGCTTCCTTAAAAATGGCAGAAACTTCCTTCATCCATAACTCAAAGCTACAATTCATAGTCTCTCTGACTACCTAAATTCAATAACCTCCCTAAATATCCTAAATCTCGCATCAAGCATCCAAAACTTAACCAGAAAATAGCTGAAAGTAAAAAAGAGAAAGAACAAACCTCCATCGATGGAGGTGGCAGCGGGGATGGACAGGTCTTGCAGTTAACGGCCACAACTTCTGATTTCAAAAAGTGCGTGAGATGGAGGAGGCGAAAATAAAGGAGAAGACTACAACGGTGGTGGGGAAGGCAGTGGTGGAGATAAAGACGATGGCGAGGTCTTGGGGTTCGAGGTCCTGCAGTTTCTCTAAAGGCTGTAGAAATCAATTTCGAATGGGTAGAGAGTTTTGGGGAAAAATTTTAGGTCATAATTTTAACTATATTAATTCTGATGGTTCTTAATAAAGAACCGTCCGAATTAATTAAAAAAAAGCATTGCGGACGGTTAAAGTTAACAAACCGTCCATAATGCTCCACTAAAATTAGCTCCGCGTTTTCATCAATACGGACGGTTAGTAAAGAACCGTCCGGATTAATAAAAAACAAGCATTGCGGACAGTTAAAGTTAATGAACCGTCCGTAATGCTCCACTAAAATTAGCTCTGCATTTTTCTAAACACTTTTTCAGACGGTTTTGGCCTTAACCGACACTAAAAATGCATCCCTACAGGCGTATTTTGTACTAGTGTTTTTCCACTTCAGGTGTAAATTGTTACCACGCTCATATTTACGACCACGACCACGACCATTTCCATAACCACGTCCAAGGCCACAACCATTAAAATTATTATAATTATTATCATAAGATGTTGCATATGTCGCAAATCCAGTGGGACGTGATTCATGATTTTTCAATAAAAGCTCATTATTCTGCTTTGCTAAAAGAAGGCAAGAAATTAATTCATTGTATTTCTTAAAACCATTTTCTCTATATTGTGTCTGTAGGACCATGTTAGATGGATGACTTTTTCATAATATCATCATCAGTAACTTCAACTTCACATAATTTTAAAGTGGACGTAATTTCGAACACAGTAGAATTATATTCAGTTACATATTTAAAATCGTGTAACCGTATTTGAATTCAATCATATCAAGCTTTTGGTAATGATATCAATTTTGAATGTTCATACCTGTCTTTTAATTGTTTCCAAAGATTTGCAAGATCTTTGATAGTTAAATATTATGATTTTAAACCTTCATCAAGATGTCGTCTAACAAAAATCATTGCCTTAGCCTTTTCCTACACAGTTGCATCACTCCATTCTCTTATTGTTTTTGCAATACCCATTGATGCTAAATGAATCTCAGCATCCAGCACCCAGGAAAGGTAATTTTTCCCAATGACATGAAGTGCTACAAACTCAATATTTGCAAATTTCGACATATCTATGATAATAAATTAATTAGGAAAAATATAACGTGTTGAAAAATATAATATCCTACAGACACAATATAGAGAAAAAGGCTTTAAGAAATACAATGAATTAATTTCTTGCATTCTTTTAGCAAAGAAGAATAATGAGCGTTTGTTGAAAAATCATGAATCATGTTCCATTGGATCTGCGGCATTCCCTGAAGTGAATGCAACATCTTATGATAATAATTATAATAATTTTAATGGTCATGGACGTGGTTATATGAATGGTCATGACCATGGTCGTGGTCGTAAATATGAGCGGGTAAATTTCCACCCGAAGTGGAAAAACAACAAAAACCACTCGAAGTGGAAAAATCAAAATGATAATTTTAAGAAAAATAAAAATGTTCAAAATGATGAGAACAAAGGTCACCCTTTTGGTGTGACTGGGCGTTGACCACAAACTTGTCGAACCGCGAAACATTTAGTGGAGCTTTATCAAGCATCACTAAAGAAACCCGTTGATGTGGAAACAAATTGCATTTTTAATGATGAGACCATTGATATTGACCTTTTAGATATGGCCGATTTCTTTTTACCCAACACTAGTGGAAAAGATAAACATGAATAATGGTTGTATATTATAAATATTTATATATTTATTACTTTAATATATGTGTTTTCTTTCATGTTTCATGTAATTTGTATTTTCTTTACAATGCTTTATGTAATGTTTGATTTTGAATAAATTATAATTTATTTTAATTTCTCTAGTGAAGAAAATGAATTCTTTCCCGGTATTAATTGACATCAAGGCTAATGAAGAAAATATATGCATTGTGGATAGTGCTACCACCCATACTATTTGTTGGAAATAATTGGTCCGCCCATGAACGGGGGTCAAATGATCCGATGTAATTGGTCAATTGGGCTTGATTAGAAACTAACTAAGTTTAGGGACTTAATTGAAATATTTTAGGACCTAATTGAAATAAGTTTTCTCCATAAGTGCCTAATTGGCATTTTTCCATTTTCCACCTCTATAAATAGACGTTCGTATGAACGTTTTTAGATTAATGAAAAAAAATTCATTTTCTCTCTACATTTTCTCTCTCCCGGATTTCTTCCTACAATGAAGAAATCCAGCACGATCGTTATTGATCTTCTATCACTGTAGAAGTTGTGAACAACGACTTAATCCTGACATACCGTGGGTTAGTCAATGACTTAGCATACGTACGGATTCAATGAGGTGTTCTTCGATCTCGGGCACAGAAAAAGTAAGTATTTGAATCCGTTCTCTTTACAATTTTCGTCATTGGTATTAGAGCAAGGAATTTCGCAATGATTTTTTGTGTAATTATGCATGTATTCTTGTTCTTCATCTCTAAAATATTCTGAAATTTTTTAAAATTGAGTTTCAGAATCGATTTCCGTGAATTTTTCGTTGAATTTGCGGTCAAAGTATGTAAAATTGGTGGAAATCATGTTTTTGGAGTGATTTAACCATAATTTTGTTTTATGGTAGATAAAGTGACAAAGTTTTTTGTATTTCTCAAGTTATTTTTAATTCGATTATGTTCGAATTTGGATGATTAAACACCGTTTTCGCTAGAAAAAGTATCGTATTTCGTGTTATTTTTATGTAAATGACATATTTATGTTCAATTTTCCATAAAACAGACAGTGTCATTGGACTCAGGGCATTGAAAAACCTTAGATCGGTGAAAAATTGAGGTTGGAATCATTTCCGAGAACGATAGAAGCAGAAATTTGAATTTCTATGTTCTGCAAGGGATTTTATTCCGTTGCAAAATAGAAAAGGCGACGGTTCATGAACAGTGGTGATGATTTGTGAAGCATACAAATTCAATTTCTGCGTTCTACAAGGGATCCATAGTCCATTGCAGCATCCGTTGTAAAACAATAAGCGCGACGGTTGTGTTTGTTGCGACAGTTTTAGGGGATGGTTCATGAACAGTGGTGACGATTTGTGAAGCAATTATTGCAATCCTTCAGAAAGCTTTGCCAGAATTAAAAGAAAGTAACTGATGTCTTTTGTGACGCCTCCTTAAAGCATTGCCATAAACCTTTTTTTATCTTATCCAGCCATGTGGCATTGACCGATCAACCCACATTGGTGGATTGCCCAATGGTTGACTGCCATGTGTCTGTCAGAAGTTCACTGGTCAACCTCATGATATGTGGTGTGCTCCTAATTATCCAATATGTATTTTTGTGTTTTAAGGTCTTAAACAATGCCATTTGGCTCCGAAATTTTTCCTACCCCGTCATTTTCATATTTTTTGGATTTAATGGTAATTTTTTCAAAAATTTTTGAGATCCATAAAAGTGAGTATTTGATTTATTTTGTGCAAATAAAATCATAAAAATTATAGAAACTAATTTTTTAATTTTATAAAAATTTCTAATATGTTAGAAATTTTTTTTAGGACCTAATGCTGAATCTTTTTGAAAATTTTTATTTGTTGATTAATTTAAAAAATTAAACTCACATAATTATATATAATTTACATATATTTATTATATTTGAAAAATACCAATAAATTTGCTAAGTTAATTATTATTATGTGTTGACTATGATTATACTTTATTAGTATAATTTATAAATATATTTTGATATATATATGTGAGTTATTAATTATCTTTGTGATAATTCATGTCAAATTTATAGTTACGTAATATAAATTTGATATTAAATATATTTTAGTTATATATTTAATATAGTCAATTATTTATATATAGTAAACTTATTATATATATAGGTATAAATATATATTTTTTGTAATATCTTTTGAATTAATTATTTGTATGATAATTATATAATTTATATCTATGTAATATAAATTTATGAGGAATATATTTTTGTAATGTATTTAAGTTAATAATTTGTGCAATTATTGACATTGACTTACTACATATGTTGTAGATGGTCAAAATGGTGCAAACCCCACGTCATCAATGACACCTTTTCAAAGGATAATGGTCACAGATATGATGAAAAGTTTGAGAAAAATAGGTTCTCCATAATGTAGTTGTATATTAAATATTGATACTTTATGGATCAAGTATTTATGTTGCATAAATAAGTGCAATAAATGTGTATTAATTGCTTTATTGGAAAGCATTTTAGATTGTATAAATACGTCTTCGAGCTATAAAAGCTCATATGACTTATTATTCAATTTGTTTGAATTGTTATTTGACAATTATTAAGGAACATTTAGGTTCCTTAATATGTTATTTGATTAAATACCACATTGTTCGATCAAATAAATGAACATTGACCTATTGAGCTGGTCTTGGGTATTTCAAATGGAGTAATGTCATTGAATATGATATTTATTTATTTATTTATTTATTGGATTTGAGATACCCAGTGTGTCTCACTTATAAAAAGGCGTATAAGTATTTATACATGTTGGGTACATTAATGTGGTGGTTAACAGTATAAGACTATTATTTATTTAGCATCATTTCCATGTGTTTGTTTGTTATGTTTCTTTGGACAAGAAATTTATTGCATGATATTTTTTGAATAGTTTTGGGACTATATTTTATTTTGAAATCTATGAGATTCGTGGTTTATTTAACTATTGTTCATTTATATTCTATACATTTGTTTAAAGAAATTTTAAATAACATAATTTATTTAAGCCACAATAAAACACTTAGGACTAAAGTGCCCTATTTTAAATCCAAGATAGTTTCATAATAATGCACATAAATTAGTCCGAATACATTATCTTAAATGCCTTTAGTTAAGTGAACTAATTTAAGACAATAGGTCCAAAGTGCATTTAAAGATATACTTTACAGCTATAGAGAACTATAATAAACAATCAAATACATATAATTACTATTACATGGCGGAATGAATTGAGTAAATATGAGTGTTATCACATGGTTAATGATTGGGTATACATACTTCTTTCGAAACTATGGTTAATGCTTATATTTCTCGAATAGTTTATTCTTAAGTGAACAGTAACTAACACATAATTGCTCATAATAATTGACCTAAATCCTTAAATTCGTGTTTAGTCTCACCATTAGTGATAAAGAAGATCAGTAATGGGTACTGCTTCAAAAGTATTTGTAGCAAACTTAAAAACTTAACGTTAATTATTAGCAAATCTGGAATTTATAAATTGGGTTTGTGCGGATGAACAATGAGTTCTTTTATGCTTTGGTAACTATTGTGTATGAGTTCAAAGAAAGCAGCATAAACAAACTCCTGAATGACAAGAATATGTGTCTTGCATGGGGAGGAAGAATTCACTGACCCGAATCATTTTGCTAAGTGCTATTAATGATTGTATTGCTAAGGGATTAAATGTATGTGAGACATGTCTATTTGATCACTAAATTGAAAATAGTTCTAACTAGTGATAAGTTCTTTGCTTTGAGTGGTAGCATATGTGATGCAACTAAGTCATTTTTTTATGGATTAGCTTTTTTTTATGATGTCACCAGCTCTTTGGATCTGGAAGAATATTGTCCTCTACCAACCAAATTTTGCTTAAATGCATTTGGCATAGAGACAACTAACAATTTTTTATTGGTGTGAAGCATCTATGTAAAACTAAAAGAATAAGAAAAATGGGTCTTAACCATACTAACATAAATTAAGAGATCTAAAGGCAATAGACAGTCAACATCACAGAGGTGATTTACTAAAATTACCAATATAAATGTAACTATACTATAGAGCATTAAGTACAGACATGTATAAGTATTAAATTCTAATGTGAATTATACTTTCATATCAAGCTCTATGTCGATGATGGAATCTTATTCAGTGGGAATTGATTCAATTGCAACATGTAATATGAGCAAGGACCGAATTATCTTTGTGAGCTTCCGACAATTATCACGAGAGACATAGGTATCTATATAGAAAACCATTGGGTTGTAGTTCTATAGATTAACACATGTAGATTAGATTTGCAATAATGGCAAATCAAATATCTACATGATGTGTTGTACTTTCCTATTATGGTTTTATGATTAATCAGTTTACTCGTGAATTTTTCCAATTTTTTAGTTTCTTAATTCCTAAAAGTAGATTCTATATGTCTAGTTCTTATAAGATTGATATTATTGTAATGAGTGTACATTACTAATTATCAAGTGGATAATATTTGTTTTTCTATTAACTAACTCATTTTTTAAATGATAATGTTAGTATATCGCATAGGCGATTATATCACAAATGCTAAGAAGATTGAGTTCTCTAGGCATATTGTGATGGATAATTTAAAAATGATAAATTTCTACCGTGTGATGGGTTCCACAAAAGGAAAGCAAACAACGAATCAATTCTTAGAGATGAACTAGAAAATAATATATTTTTGCAACTTATTCATTGTGACATTTGTGGTTTAATAGAAGTGAGGGTAAGGCATGGGCCTAATGTTTCATCACATTGATTGATGACCATACTCGTTATGGAATCAACTACTTGATTTCCCATAAATCTGAAGCTTTTAGCTATCAAAAGATTTATGAATCTTGTAGCAAATCAATTGGCTTTGACTGTAAAGTCTTAGAACTAAAGTGGCAAAGAGTTATTTTCAGTTATGTCTTATAGCTATGTGATGAATATGGGACAAAACATTGGTTGTTTGTTCCCTATGCTCCGTAGTACTATAGAGTTTATGGAAGAAGAATAAGATTCTCCTAGAAATGGTTCGATATGTGTATCAACTAAATACCCTTGAAAATTATTTCTTCCATCCCATATGAGATGTGAATTGGAAGAATTTCGAGTTTATCCTATTTACAACTTTGCAGTTGTATCACTTATACCCTACCTTTGATAAATTAGGCTCACAAGGTATAAATAGCTTGTTTACAAGATACTCTGACATATCAACAGGATATATTTTTGTGGGGGAGAATGTGGAAGGATATATGACATAATTTGAATCACGAGATGTCAATTTCTTAGAAAATGAGTTTTAAAGACTGTGTGTATTGGGCAAAAGCATTTCCTTTTAACAAGACTCTTAAACCTGATATTTGGGATGTATCTTCAAGTTAGAGTAATTCAAACAAAGTGGTTCATAATGACCATTTTAATCAAAGGGATCTTGTTCCATGGGGGAGCCGAGAACCTAAGAATGTTATTGATTTAAGTGGGAGTCGGTGTTATTATTCCAAGTGGGAGTCAATGTTTTTTGCTCAAGTGGGAGCTTGGATCATTATAGTATTTGTGATTCAAGTGGGAGTAAAGAAATGAGCTTAAAGGAAAGAATTTCGAGTTACGATAAATATATGAGATATATTTATGAAGACTCGAAGCCTAAGTGATCAAAATGGAAAATGTTCCACCTTGAAATTAAGTATTTTAAGGGAGATGAATAGTTGCATGTGATGGAAGAAGAATTAAGTTGACATGCATGAAGGACATAAAGTTATGGAGAATAAGTGAATTCTCAAGATAAAGTGAAATCATTCGACTTATAATTAAGGAATCCGTATACTCAAACTGATAAGAATGTATTATGAGAATATTTTCTTTTCCGTTTCAACATTTACATATATAAGAATTGTATAGCTTTGGTAGTTATACTTACCCTTAGACTCACATCAAATGAATGTATTCTTTTCTCAATGGAGAATTATCATGAGATATCTATATGGTACTACTAAGAGGGTTTGTCCAAATTATTTGCGAACACGAGGTTTGCATAATTGAATGAGTCAATTTACGATCTCATGTGGTCTTGAGGTTATGGTATTCAATGGTAAATGAGGACCATTGAATATATGCCATTGAGTGAAAGATTGGTTATCGAGTAACTTCATATGTAAGACATGGGGGAGTTTGCATATATCTTAGGGCTTAAGATCTCAATAGATAGAAAGATAACGAGTATCTTTACCTCAAGAATCTTGCATAAAAAAAGGAGTTTGACAAAGATTCTTTATACATAACTATGAACCCATAAGTATTCCTATGACTAAGAGTATAGTTTCTTAGTTTAAACATTTATCCTGAAACTCCTAAAAGTGTGAGGATATGAAAATAGTTCCATCTGATGAAAACATCATATATGTACGTCTTACCCCAGACCTAATATTTGTTATATCGTGGGCATTGTAAATGAATATTGATCTATTCTAGTAATAGAGAACTAGAACACCATTAAAAAATTGTATAATACTTGTAAAAGACCATTGGTTGTACTCTGGTGTATCAGGCTAAGGAAATAGACCTTATAGATACTCTGGCAAAGGCCAAAACTGAATTTATGTTTTTCCAGCCATGGTCCAACATATTGTTTGGTAGAGAGACTAGTGAGTCTTTACCAGCTAGGTGCTCCAAACAACTATTGGCTATTTATAAGTAATAGTCAAACACTGATAGCTTATATGATAGACCCGAAATATCATTTAAGGTATAAGCATATCAAAATCAAGTATCATTTAGCTATAGACTTAAGTACACGAGGAGAGGTCAACATGAGGTATTTGTCTACGTATTACATGCTTGCAGATTTGTTTACGAAGCATGTCCCTAAAGATGTATATGTGAAATAAATTAAAGGGTTAAATATATGTATATAACGTTTATTCGAGTTACCTCATTTATTATACCTTTTAAATTGTGAACGATATTGTGTTAAAATAAATAAGTTTTATGGTATGAGCAATATATATGTTTATATGTAATTATGTTTTGTAAATACATTGTTTTCGTTCATAGCATGTCGGATAGAGAAGTAGCCTACTCACATGGGTGTTTACCCCAGCATTACCTCAAGGGTACAGACTAGGATGAGATTGATTTTGAACATACTGTGTGTAATTCAAGAACCTATTCAAAATCATGAATCGACTTGTTTAAGTAACAAGGAAAGTCGCATTGTATGGAATAATGTGTACCGAATTCAAGAATAATCGAGTAAGAACTGTGTAGTTCACATGACGATGGTCATGTTCTGTCTGAATAGCTAAAGGTAGTTCTTGGAATAGAACAAGGTTAAATGCTAAGGTGCATTATAACTGAAACCTTTACATGGTGTTAGTTCATCTTGATGAGAACAGACATGCGCTCCTTTATAAGGGTAAAAGGAAAGAACACCATGGAAAATTATCAATGTAGGAGAGAAGTGAGTCCTCAAGATAATGTGTGCTTAGTGACCATGAGATAAGAAGTTTGTACGCTATACAAGGATCTCAACTTCTCTAATGTGAGACTCGGTCAATTTAACTGAAATGTTTGGACCTTACCCTCATTACTATTGTGTTATCTTGAGAAGTAAGGACTAGCAAGGATAATTTGATTAATCACCAAGAGATTATGATTTGATTAGATCTGGGAGGGATTGGTTGGTGGTCCGAACTAGTTCTGTATGGAATGGATAACTCAAAAGGAAGATATGGCTAATGAACATTCATAAGAGTTCTATTAGTTCACCGGCTAGCCTATCATTACATTTGATGTAAGATAGTGAACAACAGATTAAGGCTTTCGAGATCCTTAATGATGTGGAAGTGGGTGATTGTCGACCAAATCAAGGGCAAAGCATACGCGCAATATATCAATGTGATATTATTACTAATATTATAGTTTAATCTATGTGGTTAAGTACTGATCAGAATCATCTTGGAAGACCCTAACGGGTGCAAGATGTTCTGAATATGAGATGTTAATCTACTTGGTTAAGTACCACTCAGGATAGTCTTGGCAGACCCTAAAGGGTGCAAGATAAAGTGTTCCTGATAGTATACTGGTCGCACGACTTCACAGCATAAAGAAGATTTGATAACCTTGTACAGAATATGACCCGTCAAGTGCGAGTGGGAGATGTTGGAAATAAATGATACGCTCGTGAGCGAGTCAATCGGGTCAAATGATCCGATGTAATTGATCAATTGAGCTTAATTGGAAACTAATTAAGTTAAGGGACTTAATTGAATATTTTAGGACCTAATTGAAATAATTTTTCTCCATAAGTGCCTAATTGACATTTTTCAATTTTCCACCTCTATAAATAGATGTTCGTAGGAACGTTTTTAGATTGATGAAAAAAATCATTTTTCTCTCTACAATTTCTCTCCCGGATTTCTTCCTATGACGAAGAAATCCTGCATGATCGTTATTGATCTTCTATCACTGCAAAAGTTGTGAACAATGACTTAATCCCGACATACCATGGGTTAGTCAATGACTTAGCATACGTACGGATTCAATGCGGCGTTCTTCGATCTCGGGCATGGAAAAGTTAAGTATTCGGATCCGTTCTCTTTACTATTTCCGTCACTATTCTTAAAGATGCAAAATATTTTTCCACATTGAAAAAGGCTGATACAAACGTTACCACAATAATAGGTAACTAGAAAATTATTAAAGGCTCCGGAACAACTCATATTACCGTACCGAGGGGAATGATAGTTACAATAAGCAATGCATTATTTTCCTTAAATTCTCAAAGAAATTTATTAAGTTTTAAAGATATTCTCAGAAATGGATATCATATTAAAACTGTGAATGAAGACGGTAAAGAATGTCTTCATGTTACAAGCATGATTTCAAGGAAGAAATGTTTACTTGAAAAATTTAATACTTTTCCATCTAGCTTGTACTACACATTTATAAATAAAATCAAAGCCAATTTAACGATAAACCAGAAGTTTATAGATTCAGATACATATAACATTTGGCACGATCGACTAGGTCATCTTGGTTCAATAATGATGAGAAAAATTTTAGACTAATCACATGGGCATCCGTTGAAAAATTATAGAATGTTCAAATCCCACTAAATACACTTGTTAGGAGGGGTGAGGAGACATAACTGTTACTAAGCCCCGAACAAGATTATCTCAATGAAGATACTTGTAAATATTACGAAAAAAACCAGAAGTTTCTTCAACATAATGAAATTTTTCTGTGCTACTTATCTGCAGGGAAAACTAATGATAAAATCTTTAAAAGTTAAGGTTGGAATTGAATCACTAGCATTTTTAGAACGCATACAATGCGATATATGTGGACCGATTCATGCACTATGTGGACCATTTAGATATTTTATGGTTCTAATTGATGCTCCAACTAGATGGTCACATGTATGCTTATTATCATCATGCAATATGACAATTGCGAGATTACTTGCTCAAATTATAAGATTACGAGTACAAGTTCCCAATTATATGATCATATCGATCCGTCTTGATAATGTTGGAGAATTTACTTCCCAAAATTTTACTCCATCCGGTTCCAAATGTATGTCATTTTAGGATTTTTACTAAGACCAATAAAAAAATTATTATACTATTAAAATGACTAATTTATCCCTTAAATTTATTATAAAATTATCTTTCTTCTTAATTATTACCTTATAACTTCATTTATACTTAATCTCGTTCATAATTAATACAAGGATAAATTAGGAAAAAAGTGTTGAATGATGCATTGAAATTCTAAAATGACAAACAAAAGGGAAAATAAAATGTTTTCTAAAATGACATACATTTTACACCGAAGGGAGTAATGATTATTGTATGTCAATTAGGATAAAAGTGGAACATCCTGTAGCACATGTTCATACTCAAAATAGTCTAGCAGAATCATTTATTAAATGACTGCAATTAATTGCATTACCATTGATTATGCGAATAAATCTTCCTACATTAGTATGAAGATATGCAATATTGCATGCAGCAGCTCTTATATGTTTAAAACCAACAAGCTATCATGATTATTCCTCCTTGCAATTAGCTTTTGGTCATGAGCCCACTATTTCTCATCTAAGAGTTTTTGGTTGTGCAGTATATGTACCAATTGCTCCACCACAACGAACCGAAATGGATCCTCAAAGAAGATTGAGAATTTATGTTTGCTATGAGTCCCCTTAAATTATAAAATACGTCAAACCATTAACTGGAGACATGTTTACTACACATTTTGCAGACTGTCATTTGATGAAAACACTTTTCCAAAATTACAGAGAGAAAGCAAAAATCCAATTTTGGAAAAGTCAATCATATAGAATGTTTCATCACTTTCTCACATGGATCCTAAAACAAAAGATTCTGAACTAGAAGTTTAGAATATAATTCATCTTCAAAATTTAGCATATTAGTTGCCTAATGCACTTGCTGACCCAAAACGTGTAACCAAGTCACGTATACCAATAGAAAATGCGCCACTTCGTATTGATATTCCTGAAGAATAACCAAATAATAATACGATAACACGTATAAAGTGTGGACGACCTATCGGTTCAAAGGATAAAAATCTTAGAAAGAAGAGAGTTATTGATTATAAGGATATTCTCAATGAAAATACGAATACTAATATAAATACACTTTCGGAAGAAGTGGAAGCACTTGAAGTGCAATCACCTAAAGGGAAAACACATGAAGTTATTGAAAATAAAGAAATTTAAATAAATTATATTAGCAGTGAAAGAAGATGGAATCGAGATAAAATAATTATAGATCCTATTTTCTCATATAATGTTGCTGTAAATATTGAAAATGAAAATTTGGATTATGGACCAAAATCTCTTGAAGAATGCCAAAATAGAAATGATTGGCATAAATGGAAAGATGCGATTTAAGCAGAATTAAATTCTATTGAAAAATGAAATATTTTCAAACTTGTAGTTCGAACAACACATGGTATACAACCCGTGGGATACAAATGGGTTTTTGTGAGAAAGAGAAATGAGAAAAATGAAGTAAGATATAAAGCTAGACTTGTTGCACAAGGTTTTTACCAAATACCTAGAACTGATTATGAGGAGACATATTCACCTGTAGTGGATGCAATAACTTTTAGATATCTTATTGGTTTGGCAGTGCAAGAAAATTTGCAAATGCACTTAATGGATGTTGCTACAACTTATTTATTTGGTTCGTTGGATAATGACATTTACATGAAAATCCTTGAAGGATTAAAACTGCCAGAAAAATATGGTCAATGAGAACTTTATTCGATAAAATTACAAAGATCTCTGTATGGATTAAAACAATCCGAACGTATGTGGTATAACCGTCTTAGTGAATATTTATTAAAGATAGGTTATAAAAATGATCAAATTTGTCCATTTGTTTTCATAATGAGATCATGATCTAAATTTGTTATCTTCTCTATTTATGTTGATGATTAGAATATTATCGGATTCCAGAAGAGATTCTAAATGCAGTAGATTCTGTAAAGAAAGAATTTTAGATAAAGGATCTTGAAAAGACAAAAATATATCTTGGTTTACAAATTGATCATATGGAAAAGGGAATTTTTGTGCATCAATCAAATTATACAGAAAAGGTCTTGAAACGATTTAATATGGATAAAGCACATCCATTGAGTAATTTAATGGTTGTACGATCACTTGATGTGAAAAAAAGATATATTTCATCCTAGAGAAAACAATGAGGAAGTTCTTGGTCTAGAAATACCACATCTTAGCGCAATAGGTTCAATAATGTATCTTGCCAACAATACGAGGCAATATGTTACCTTCGCTGTTAGTTTATTATCAAGATATAATTCAGCACCAACGCGTAGACATTGGAATGGAATTAAACATATAATGCATTATCTTCAATGAACTACTGATTTAGGCTTATTTATCCATATGAATCTAAGTCTAAATTAGTTGGATATGCGGATGCGGGTTATTTACCCAACCCACACAAAGCTTGATCTCAAGCGGGTTACTTATTCACATATGGAGGAACAACCATTTCTTGGCAATCCACAAAGCAGGCTATCACAACTACATTCTTATCAAATCATGTTGTATTATTTGCAATTCATGAAGCCAGTCGTGAATGTGTATAGTTGAGATCATTGACCAAGAATATCCAAGAAGCATGTGGTAAAGTAACGAATAAAGAAGATTCGACGACAATTTATGAAGATAATGTGCTTGCATTGCTCAATTAGAGGAAGAGTACATAAAAGGACACAGAATAAAGCATATTTCATCAAAATTCTTCTTTACTTATGATCTGGAAAAGAATGGTGAAATCAATATTCAACAAATCCTCTCTTGCAATAATTTAGCAAATTAGTTCACCAAGGCTTTGCCTTCCTCAACTTTCAAGAAATTGGATTATAGCATTGGAATGCGTCGACTTAAAGAACTTCAATCAATTTACGAGCATGGAGAGTAAACACTGTACTCTTTTTTCCTTAACTATGATTTTTTTCCTACAGGATTTTTTCATCGTAAGGTTTTTTAACGAGACAGTGTCTCATTCGCAATAATACACATCAAAGGGGGAATATTAAAATTTGATGTGTTTGTTAAAATTTGGTGTGTTAAATTTGATGTGAATTATTTGTTAGACAGTTACAAAATTGTATTGATACTTAAGCCCGCCTCTTTAATAATTTGTAGACATTTACAAAATATCATTAATATGTAAAGCCCACATGTCCCCCAATTTTTACTATAAATATATAACTCTTTTTCTCCTTTCATACACCAATTCAAAGTAATGAGAATTTCTATTCTCTAATTATACCTATTCCTTTTTTTTAATTTCTTTGTATTAATAGTCAATTTCCAACATATTCATTATATTTCCCTTAATATTGGTACACATTAAAGTCTTAACATTTTTATTTTATTCATTTCCTTCTCACTTCATCTTCAACCTCAAGCTTTTCAAACCTTATTCAATAGAAGGTGGAGCTAAAAGCTATCCATATATAGGATCTCTAGCAACCAGGGTGGAGCTAAAGCACCGCACTACCCTCCTTTGCGCCGCCCCTGAGAATTACACAAGCATTTGGAGGCATTCTATTGGTCTTGTAATTTGTTTCCCATTATATAATATGAATTTACAGCCATGTATTAATGATATAAATTTACAGCCACATATTAATGCTTATTGTTACTAGATATTCTAAGGTGACGTTTGGTTCGCGAAATGATTATTTCATGAAATTGAATAAAAATCAAAGAATAAAATGTTAAATATGATACATTATCTTTCTAGAATCCGGCATCGGATAAAATAGGCTTAAATAGCTAGTCTTAGTTATTATACAAGCCTATTTGAAAAATCTGTCAGGGTTGTTGTCACGAAAAGTTCCACTCACAAACATTTAATACAACATCATATTTTAATATTGGACAAAAGATTTTGACTCTTACTACTAACTAATTAGGAACTGTTTGCTATTGATTTCCAAAAAATTTTGGAAAATCAGTTAGGAAAAGCTTGAAAATTGAGCTTTTCAGAATAGTATGGGAAAGCAATCTCAAACTGACCCTACATCTCATAGAACAATTATTCATTCATGTCACCTAGTAATAGTTATTCCATGAGATATATAATAGGGTAAACTTTAAAAAGGTACCTTGTGGTTTCACTCATTTGCAAAACGGAGTCGGAAGATTTTTCTACAAAATGTGATATGTGGTTTCAAAATATAGGTAAAAAGAGGATTCTCGATATTGAATTGTATCACAACAATAGGTAACCTTGTTCGTTTTTATCCGAAATTTTGTGAATTGGTTAATAAAAATATAATGCACATCAATGATAATTTTTGAATTTTTTTAATAGTGCAAATATTTTTTAATTAAAATATGATGGTAAACTTTTAAAAAATTATAATAAATGGAAAAAATATCTGAAACTCACTCAAATTGTGACATATATAATTTTTAAATAATAAGGTTAAATTAAAAGAATATTGAATTGATTAAAATATTTTATGTAACAGCAATATTTTAAAAAAAAGTGTTTTTTATCCTTTTTTGCCAAGTTTTTGAAACCGCAGACCTCATTTTGCAAAAAAAAATTTCTCAGACCCTATTTTGCGAACGAGTGAAACCATATGCTACTTTTTTAAAGATTGTCCTATATAATAATTAGGAATATTTATTTCATCCGATGACGGATTCTAGGCAATACTCCACCATGTTTATCCTTTTTTCATTCAATTTTTTTCAATTCCATGGAGTAGACATTTCATTAACCAAAGGAGCCCTAATAAATTAATAGATAATTCTAGCATATATTTCTTAAAAATAAAAAACTTTGTTAAAGATTACTAATTCTAATCAATTTCTAGAATACTCTTCCTCAATAAGTTAGTTGAATAAGGTTGGATATTGAATTAATAACCTTTGACCTCCACTTTGCCATCACAATAATTAGGGATGAACTGATACCACTTATTCATGGTGGATTTCAATTCATCCAATAGATTTGGATCTCTTTAAGAGTGAATCGATTCGTATCGCGGATCGATTTTGCTAACAACCAGGTGAAGTGGTAGTTTTTATTATGAATATAAATTTGTAAAGGGTTGGAGGAAGTCCATGATCTCCTACTATATTTTTATTTTTTATTCAAGTTTTCGGAGCAATAAAAATTTATTATGTAATGGCATGAAGTTATTAGTAAAAGGAAGAGAAAAGGAAAGACCCGAGTCCCTTAGTGCCGCCAGTAACAAGAGCAGTCATTCCTTGAAGAGACCATCTCGAATTGCTCTTTGTTTCCTCCATTTTCTTCCTATGATCTCTACAAATATATCTCTTATATATTCAGATTTTGATCTAATATAGTAATAGTGAAAATATACATTTAAAACATTGAAAGCTACAAAAGATGTTTTGAAAAAAAATTAACAGCAGATGGATGTAGCAGAGCGACTTACAGTAGAGTAGTAAGCGGATTTTGTATATGTGAAGTAACACCGAGTTAAAGACACGAAAGAGCAACAAGGCGGCCTCACACTTCCACACTCAGAAAACTAGATAACACAATTACAAGCAATTGTGATGCTGGAGTTGTTTGTTAATAGTAATAGATAATTAAAATACACTGAATGAGGTGGATGTAGGATAACCAAAGCGATAGAGCCTCATCCTTGGACCTTGGTATTGGTTTTTGTTGTATGATTGATGCATTATTGTAGTTAGTGACGGTGCCATACCGGGAGGTAGGGTAAGGCATTTAGTGCTGGACCATAAATCAATTCAATCTTGATAAATAATAAAATATTATATGGATTAATAATTACAATTTATTAGAAATATATAATATTAACTTTTTTGTTGGTTGGTGTCTAGTCGGACTCAACTTAGTTTACGCATTTCCATATTTTGAATATAGTTTGAAATCAGATTGATGTTTAAGAAGTTGAGTTTCTTATCTAATTAAACTAACCGGTAGTTATAAGAGTAGTTTCAAGTTCTTAATTGGTACAACAACAAATGTATGATTGTCTTGAATTCAGGAATTTTATTTTTCCATGATGTACCAAAATAAGTCACCCTCAAAATTTTGTAACAAAAAATTTTAGGTTTTTTAGTTTTCAAATTTCCAAAATAAAAAGTGAAAAATTTGAAAACGTGTTTAGCTATCCATTTGGTTTGCTCATTTTTATTTTCCCAATTCTAATTGAAAATTTTCAACTGTAAACATAAAATAAAACATTAGAAAAAAATTAACCATAGAAATTAATAATTAAAATATAATAATTTCAAATTAATTATAATGCCACTAATACTATAAATTAATTGAATTTTTTACATACAATTGTATATAAATAATATACAATTAATTTACACTAGCTCTTTTATAAATTTAATGCCACTAATATTTTTTGATTTTTTAAATTTATATAGTTAAATCAAATAAGTAAACTTATAAAACAAATTCAACTGTCATAAATCATGGAATTTATATAAATATAATAAACTATATGAAGTCATACCTACCCTAATTATTATGATTTTATATAATATTGCATGTTACAGTAAATTACTGATGAGTTAATGAATAAAATAATTATAGGAGTGGACAAAAAAGTGCAAGAGCAAGTTAATAAAAGGTTGAGATATAAACCTATAAAAAACAAAGAAAATAAAAGAAAGGTATAAGGGTTTGCTAGGTGTGGAGCCCAGGCACAAACCATTGCAGGCATTGCTTTTTTTTATAAGTAACAACAACTAATTTTTGAGGAATTTGGGCACAAATTTGCTGCCAGGCATTGCTCCATCAAAAGTTACGTAAATTAGTAATGTGCTCCGTTTTTTTATTGGAAAACATCTTTCAATGGTTTTACAAATGTTGTTGAAATCAACATACTATGAAAACTGCTTTTTTCATTTTTGTATTTAAAAAATTTTCTCAATTAAACACTTAACTCTATTTTCCAAATTTTTAAGAAAAACACCCACTATTTTCTGAAACTAAACGAACCCTTAAATTGTAGTTTGACTGTTTTATAAAAAGATCATTGTAAATTTTTTTAAACAATACAACGTTATGGAAGTTGATTAAGGGAATTTGTCAAGTTTGGGTATGAGTTGTGATCTATTTACATATATGTCCCTTTCTCTTTCTCGTTGCTCTTTTCATTTTTTTCTATTGGATTTCATTTAACTTTCATACATTCTGCAATTCTTTGTTTCTATTTATTATTCAGGAAGTTTCTTCTTTTGAATCAATTTGTGTTTCTTTTTCTACCCTCTGTTATCTTTTCATTGATTTTGTTCATCGTTTTCTTCATCCTTAATTTTGTTCATCGTTTCGTTGCCTCGATTCTTCTTATGTTCTGCGCATCTGTTTTATTATGTTCTGTTCATCTGTTTTATTTGTTGAAGTTTGAGTTGCCCTTTGAGTAAAAATAATGGTGGATATCATTGTTTTGGTTCATGTTTCTATTTTTTTTCTTCTGCTAAAATTTCATATTCTACTTTTTTTTTATTTTCTTCCTGTTTTTGTGATAAGTTTGTTATTATCTCTCACATGGTGAGATTATGTTTCTCTGATTTTGGTAGGAAATTTTGTCTAATTTATGTATCAATCAAGATGTACTCCAAATATCAGTAACCAATGTAATTCTCCTATTTAGTTAAAAAAAATCTCATAATCTACTGACATAATATAACCCTATATATATATATATATATATATATATATATATATATATATATATATAATATATAACAACTCATTTTCCTGCAAAATTGTGTTGCTTTGCTTCAATTTTAATTATTATGCACGTGAGATCATTGTATAACTAAATAGAACACATTTAATAGATATATAACAAACATGTAATAGATAATTTTGCTTGTTTTGTGTAACTCATTTGGTTTCCAATATATCAAGTCATTTTTTATTGAAAATTGTATTTTCTTATTTCAGCTTTTATAGTAATGCATCTAGAATCATTAGACTACAAAGTACAACACATCAAACATGTATGATATAATAGACTTATAATAATATATATGGAACAAACTTATAGCAGGCTTATACTAGATTAGACCTGTTCGCGAGCAGGGCTACTCGCCTGGCCCAAACCGAGCCCACTTAAATGAGCCGGAATTGGGCACTCCTTTTATTACAAAGCCCGGCCCGAGCCCGCAAAAGCCCGAAGTTCTATGGGTTGTGCTTGGTTTTCATATAAATACCCGAGCCCGGCCCGAAGAATAAAAAATATATTTATTTTATATTTTTATATTATATTTAATAGTTTTTATATATTTTTAGATCTTAATATATTGAATTTTTAACTATACAATAAAGAATTTTAGTGAATAATATAATTACATGTAAAATTTAGACACAATTATGTAGAATTTGTAATTTTTTAATTTAATTAATTAAAAAATTAAAAGAAAACAAATATTGATAGGATATGGGCCGGGCTTGGGAATGACCTACTAAGCCCGGCCCGGGCCTGAAGTTTCAAACCATAGGTTTGGGTTAGTGTTTTTAGTAAAAAGCCCGACAACCCTAGATGTTAGCTTATATTAGACCATACTTATATCAAACTTCCAATAGACTTCTAATAGATCAATAACAAATTTTCAAAAAAGATATCATAATAAGTGTCGCTTTGAAGACAAAAAAGAGACAAAAAAACTTTAAAGCGACATTTTGAAAAGATATACGGTTTGAAAGATAAATGCAAATTAATACAAAAAAAAATGTCTTGTACGTGAACAGTTTAACTAGAGATTAAAGTTTGAAACGTATTTGTTAAGATTATGAAATTTGAAAATGTTATCTATGTTAGGGAAATTCCTAAAAATAACTTGGATAGTCTATAAAGTCGTGATAACTCTTT
The DNA here is from genome assembly GCA_947683365.1 of Euphorbia pulcherrima. Lineage (NCBI taxonomy): Eukaryota > Viridiplantae > Streptophyta > Magnoliopsida > Malpighiales > Euphorbiaceae > Euphorbia > Euphorbia pulcherrima. Next base: position 18,893,038 of record CANTUS010000001.1, read on the forward strand.
AAGACTGAAAATATTTTGATGGTTCTCCCAAATTTTTCAATCGAATAAAATCAGAGTAAAATCAAAAACTTAGAATGGATTTTCGTTGTGAAGAAAAAATGAATCAACAGCAACCGTTGCCAAAATCACCTGTAAGTGTTGCCAATGCCAGGTTTTTATAGACCTGATAAGAGCAGTCGCAACGGTTTATAACAGAAGTGTTGCAAAAGGCTGTGTCCATTCCAGCAGTCGCGACGGCTCAAAACAGAAGCGTTGCAAAAGGTTGCTTCGAACCCCGTAAGCTAAGTATCGTGATAAAACTCGAACAAGCGTGCAATCCGCACTCTCCTGACTTGTTCGATGAAATATTACGATCACATTGGTCCACTAGTTGATCCAATTATACTAAAATACCAACAATCCTCCCCCATTTTAGTGTAATCCATGATTAACTAAATAAATTCATAACAAACAACAAACTTATGCATAAATGAAATATCGTGACAATTGAATTTCATCTTAGTATATTACACATTCCAAATATTCTAATACCAAAGGTGTCACTATGGATTGAACCTTTGTTAGCCATCTTGAATACTCTAAGATATATACATATAAGTCAACATTCTAACCTGTTCTTACTTGACACTATCTTTTACTAGCCTTATGTCCCTATCCTTCATAAGCATATCAAAGTCAAGTCCAAAACTTCTTGCTTATACAGATAGCTCTTTTACTCTTGCACCTGCATATGTAATTTTTTATCTTGCAGTTCTGAACACACACCTTAGGATGTTATTATTAGTGTGTTCCAATCTCTACATGTTAAGCTTTCCTCATTGAATTCAGCACCTAATGTCTTATTAGATTGGAATTGGGTATCTTAACATGAGAGATTTCAAATGGACTTTAATCCCATCCCCAAAGCTGATTTGTGCGCAAGATTTCAACTTAACCCTTTAGTTAAATGATTGGCTAAATTACGCTTAGTTTTTATAAACTCTAACAATATAACATCATGCATGATGCGTTCCCGAATTATGCCATGTCTCACAGATTCCATTATCGAATCAATGATACAAGTCTATATCTTTGACGCCTAAGAGATAGCACCTCCCCCAAGAAGGAATACTCGCCCACTAGTGGAAGAACTATCTTCTTCATTAGAAATATAACTTACATCTGAATAACCCTCAAAAATCAAAGAAAATCTGGTATAAGTCAAGCTATAATTCTTTGTTCCTTTTAAGTACTTGAACACTCGGCCTAAAGCTTGCCAATGATGCGAACTAGAATTACTAGTATATCTACTGAGCTTTCTAACAGCATAAGCTATATTTGGCCCAGTGCTAATCATGGCATACACACTGGCAATATACACACTTGTTTGCTTGGTTAATAACAAAACCATCGGACAAAACCACATTATCAAACTTTTGATGCCACACTTTCGGTGCTTGTTTCAGTCCATATAAGGATTTCTTCAACTTCATACCTTATTTTCACAACCTGACATAACAAACCCTTCTAGTTGCTACATATAAATCACCTCATCCAGTTCACCATTCAGGAATGCAATTTTTTTTACATCAATTTGATTAATTACATGATTTTTCATATTAATCAACAAATGAAAAAATATTGTAAAAATAATTTCTAACATATTAGAAAATTTTATAAAATTTATAAACTACTTTCTATCATTTTTATGAATTTATTTATACAAATAAATCAAATACTCATTTTCCCGAACTTCAAAAATTCTAAAAAAATAACTATTAAATCCAAAAAATATGAAAATGGTGGGGTAGGAATAATTTCGGAGGAAAATGACATTGTTTAGGGGCTCAAATCGCAAAAACATATATGGGATCATTAGGGACATGCCATTGGCATTCTGTTAACCAGTTAACTTTGACTTTTGACTAACACGTGGCAGTCAACCATTGACCAAATAACCATTATAGGTTGACCGGATACCATGCCAGATCCACATGGCTTTGACCATTGACCACTTAAGATTGTGCCACGTGGTTGGATGAAGACAAAAGTTTCTGGCAATGCTTTATTTTTTTCTTAATTCGTTGCCATAACTGCTTTAACAAAATTAAACGTCACCTTTTTTCTGACCGTCGCCAGAAGTAACTGTCACCACAAGTGAAACTTCACAATTATTCAGTTTGCAATGGATTCTGCAACGGAACACGTTTCCCTTGCAAAACACAGAAAAGCATATTTTCAATTTTTCTCTCTACGAAAATTGATTCCAGCCTCCGTTAACACTTTCATAAGGTATTTCGACGTTTTGAGTCCAATAGTGATGCTCATTTTATCGAAAAACGAACCTAAATATGTCATTTGCACAAATTGACTCAAGAAACAAGACTTTTTCTGAGAAAAGAACACAAGTTTCGCTATTCAATTGCAAAAACAAACATGGCCTTTATTACAAACGAAAATACCATCAAGTCATCTCATTATTCCAGCCAAAAACACAGAATTATAGCCAAAATATCACAAAAATTATTCTACCACCATTTTCACAATATTAACCGTAAATTCAACAAAAAAAATTTATGGACACGCATACCAGACTAAAATTTCCAGAAAATTCAGAACTAGAAGAATAGGAATACATGCTTATGACATAGAAAAATATCACAAAAACCCTTGCTCAGATATCAATGAAGAAAATCGAATAAGAATAGAACGAATTGTGTACCTTTTCGGTGCCCGAGGTCAAAGAGTATCGCTATGACATCGTTTATATGCCAAAAAAGAGATTAATCACGGTATTTTAAATATTAATCGATTTTCACGACATCTTCAATGGATTCTCCGTTTGTCATTTTCAGACTAATTAGTTTCAATCTTTGTTGGGGAAATTCCTGAAAATAACTTGGATAGTCTCTAAAGTCGTGATAACACTTTTAGATTTAAACTAATTTGGTGGTTCTCCCAAATTTTTCAATTGGATAAAATCAGAGTAAAATCAAGAACTTAGAATGGATTTTTGTTATGAAGAAAAAATGAACCAGCAGCAAGCGTTGCCAAAAAATCGCCTGTAAGTGTTGCCAATGCTAGGTTTTTGTAGACCTGATACGAGCAGTCGCAACGGTTCATAACAGAAGCATTACAAAAGGGTGTGTCCATCCCAGCAGTCGCGATGGCTCAAAACAGAAGCGTTGCGAAAGGTTTCCTCGGACCCCGTAAGCTAAGTATCGTGATAAAACTCAAACAAGCATGCACTCCGCACTCTCCTAACTAGTTCGATGAAATATTTTGATCGTATTGGTCAACTAGTTGATCCAATTACACTAAAATACCAACAATCTACGTTATGAGGAAAAACTTTGGTCCAAACTATGTTAACTCACTCGACTATTTGTGAAAAATTCCCTTAAGTAAATGCACTATAAATAAAATCATTAAAATTAACATTTCTTACGTATTTGATTTTGGAATGGCAATCTCCTTAGTACTAATGTTCAAAAAGAGCTAGGCGGTAGTCGGGTGGTAAGTGCCTCCGAAATCTCGGTGGGGATTAATCGAGCCTACTATTAATTAGATTTGCAATTTCTTTGTTTTTATAAATATATTAAGTTATAAATTCAATTAAAATGTGAATTATTTTGGTATAAAAATAATAGAGCTAGGGGGTAGTAGGGCGGCAAGGGCCTTCGGAGTGTAGGTGGGGAATAATCGGGGCCTAGACATGTATTAATTGGATTGGCGTTTTTTAAATATATTAAATTATAAATTCACTTAAACTGCGAATTATGGTATAAAAATACTATAAAAAATAATATAAATTTAAGATTAAAAAACTGAACAATTTTTATGTAATTTTCACCTAATAAAAAGTTCATTACAAATACAAAATATTTTGTAAATACTTTATCTTGATTGGAAGTATCTCCGACTCCTTAATTTTTGTGGCTTAGAAAACATTGTTACTTAATTTGAGACTCAAAACAAGAATTCTATAGTGAGAACACTTTGATGTAAATTAGTTTTACTAACTGAGCTGCTTTTTGTAGGTTTGAAAAAATGGAACTACCCGACTAGACAAAAAAAATCAGGTTAGACGGAGCCTAGATGGAAGAAATCGATGTAGACGTTGCTTAGGCGACAATAAATCGGCCAAAGGCCTGATAGCACTAGTTGAGCAAAAAGTCAAACGACGACTAGTAAAATGAGGCTTAAGTGAAACTAGACAGTAATTTTCAAATCAGAGCTTAACACAATCAAAATAATTAAATAAAAAAATTGTTAAGAAAAGTTAAGTTATGGACCAAAAAAAGCCATATGCTAAACCTTTTCTTATACTTCCTTCTTTCTCTGGCAAAGGCTTGCGGCGGCTGGGATGTAGCCGGTACCCTACCATGTCACCTTTTGCTTCCGTCTTAGCTCGTAGTGGAATTCTTCTATTATTATCTGTGGAAATTTGCATTGTATTTATGTGTATGATGCCCTGGTACCCGAGACACAGGGTCGGTTCGGTTTGGGTCTAACAGGGTTAGGTTGGCCCGGTGTAGCTAGGGTCTACCTGTAAGATAGAAAGGGTGTTAGAGGGGTTGCGCCGGGGGGGTCCCCGGCCTACCCTCTCCGATGCCTAAGTCAATGCATGGCATAGAAGTAAAGAGTAGAATGGTAGGGAGTAGTGAATTACCTTATATTGTGGGTTAGTGCCCTTATATAGATGGTTTTACCCTCTCCTGAGTTGCCACATGTCCTTTATATGAACTTGGTGGGTAAGTAATGTGAATGGGCCTTTACGGGCCTTATTAATGCTTGGGCATTTATATACCTTACTATTAGATGTCCCCCCTTAGGTCAATTCAAACTCTTTAGGGTTCGGTAGGTTTGCTTAACTTTGGAGGCAAAATGCGTCATCGCATTTTGTCTTTGTTTCCAGAGATGTCCTCCCTCAAGTCGGCTCAAACTCTTTAGGGTTCGGTAGGTGTGATGCTTTGTCTAATCTTTAGCTTCGATTTACAGGAGAGGCTAAGCTCTTCTTCTCTCATTGGAAGAGATGGCCGAGCTTAGGTTTTGATTGAGTGGCGAGGCCTAACTCTTCTTTTATAGGAAGAGGTGGTCGAAGCTCTACTTCTTGAGGCCGAGCTCTTCTTCTCTCAGGGGGAAGAGATGGTTGAGCCGGTGGTGCAAACTCTAACTTGGAGGCAAGGCCGAGCTCTTCTCTTATGGGAAGAGATGGTCGAGGTTCTACTTTGACTTGAACTTAGTAGCATGGCCTAGGCTCTTCTTCTCTCAAGGGGAAGAGATGGTCGAGCTGAGGTGCAACTTTAACTTCAATTTTTTAGGCCAAGCCAAGCTCATCATTTCTCATGGGAAGAGATGGCCGAGCTGACATTCAACTTTAACTTGATGATGGGACTGAGTTCTTTCTTGGTAGTGAGGCCGAGGTTTTCTCTTATGGGAAGAGGTGGTCGGAGCTCTAATATAATTTAAACTCAGTAGCTCGGCCGAGGTCTTCTTCTCTTATGGAGAAAAGTGGTGGTCGAGATGAAGATAAACCTTAAACTTTAACTTGCTAGTGAGGTCAAACTCTTCTGCTCTCATGGAGAAGAGGTGGCTGAGACGAGGATAAATCTTTAACTTCAACTTGCTAGGGAGGCCAAACTCTTCATATCTCATAGAGAAGAGGGGGCCGAGGCGAGAATAAATCTCTAACTTCAACTTTCTAGGGAGGCCGAACTCTTCTTCTCCATGGAGAAGAGGTGGTCGAGGCGAGGATAAATCTTTAACTTTAACTTACTAGGGAGGCCAAACTCTTCTTCTCTCATAGAGAAGAGGTGGTCGAGATGAGGATAAATCTTTAACTTTAACTCGATAAGAAGGTCGAACTCTCCTTTTATAGGAAGAGATGGCCGAAACTCTACCTTGGAGGAGAGGCTGAACTTTTCTCTTAAGGAAGAGGTGGCCGAGAATCTTACTATAGAGCCGAGCCCGAGGTCTTCTCTTAAAGAAGAGTTGGCTGAGGCTCTTACTCTAACTTGGAGGCAAGGCCGAACTTTTCTCTTGAGGAAGAGGTGGCCGAAGTTATGTATAATTTTAATCTAAATACTGAAGATTTCCCCCCAGCTCTTCTTTGGAGATGAGGTCGAGCTCTTCCTCTCTCACGGGGAAGAGGTGCCTGAAAGAGGTTGAACTTTAACTAACTTAATGGTGAGCACTTTCAGTTTCATATAACTCACTCACTATAAAGGTGCCCCATCTTGGGCGGCTCATTCTTTACACATCGGTTTATATGTAGCACTTTAAAGGTTAACACAACTTAAACGAGCATCTAAATCACTATCAATATTTACCGAGGAGTACATCCAAACAGTAGAATAAACTAAGCGACCGACCCAAATAACGACCAGAACCAATGATAGAAGATCGACACTCACATAGGATTGGATAAAACAAAACCATAAATAAGACCAACACTTACGTAGGACCGATACCAAAACTTATTAAATAAACTTCACATTGAGACGGACTACTCCCCGGCAAAAACTTTCTCAGGGCCGAGGCTAAAGTGAGACGTCCGAGGTTCTGAATTTAAATATATTCTTCTTTTCTCACTGTGTGAGGGAGTTTCCCTTTTTTGAGTTAAGAGGCTCTTTAGAGCCGAAGTATGATAATGTGAACCAAGGGAATTTGAAGCAAATCGCTTGGTTTGAGCTCGTAACAATATTGGGTCAAGCTCTTCTTTCTTCATATGGAAGAGTTGACCGTGCTGAGGTTAATCTCTAATCTCAACTTGATGATGGGGCCGAGTTCTTCCTTACTCCCACAAGGAAGAGGTGGTCGAACTTCAACTCTAACTTTTTATTTTTTGGAAGGTGGGGTCGAGCTCGCCCTCTCTCTTAGGAGAAAAAGGTGGTCGAATCGAGGATTCATTTCATTGCTTGTCATTCTTAGAAACTAAGCATCGTAGATGATAGTAAAAAATTCTTCTCCTTGTACCATGTGTGAGGGAGTCACTCCCTTCCAGTATAAGAGGCTTCTTTAGAGCCAAAGTATAATAATGTTAGCCCGGGGATCTAATGTAAATCGCTCGCTTTGGGCTGATACTAGGTACCATGGGGATTTAGTTCCAATCACACTCGTCAGTTCTTATAAGAAATGTTGATTTTATTCACTTTGAGTTTTAAAGGTGCCGAGGGGATTATGGGAAAATCACTCTCTTCGGTGTTTGAATGATAAAGCTAGCCGACGGAATTTAGCAATCTCTCACATCGGCTAATATAATGGGTGACGAGTGGATTTTTTAATCTCTCTCCTCAGTATTATATATTGTAGGAAATAATGAGATTGCTTACTCTGAGCATTTAAGGTGCCGAGGGAATTTTGCGTAAAATCATTCACTTTGGTCTTTGGAATAATGTGCGCCGAGGGGATTTAATAATCTCATGCGTCGCACTTATATAAGGAGTGACGGGGGGATTTATAAATCTCTCTCATCAGACTTAGATAATGAGTGTTGAGGGGATTTATAAATCTCTCGCTTTGGTTTTAAAATGATAAGGTGTGCCAAGGTTAAATGATCCTCCTATGAGTTATTTTTTGTTTAATGGTTGTAAGTTCAACACTTGTCCTTTTCGAGAATGAGAGATTTCGGGGACATAGAGTCTGCAAATAAAGATATTCTTCTTATATCACCATGTGTGGGAGTCTCCCCTTTTCGAGTTAAGAGGCTTTTTAGAGCCGAGGTATGATAATATGGGACGAAGGGATTTAATTCAGCTTGTGTGCATCGGGCTTACAATAATATTAGGTGCCAAGGGGATTTAGTTATCTCTCATGTCGGGCTTATAATGATAACGTTTGTCGAGGGGATTTAGTAATCTCTCGCATCGGGCTTATAATAATACTAGATGCCGAGGAGATTTATTTCAAATCTCTCACGTCGGTTCTTATAAGGAATGTCGAGCTTGTTTATTATGAGCTTTGAACGTGCCGAGGGGGTTTTATATAAAATCACTCACTTCAGTCTTCGAAAGATGATGCTTGCCAAGGAGGTTTATTAATCTTGCTTTGGTTTTGCACAATATGTGCCGAGGGGATTTATTAGTCTCTCGCTTCGGGCTTGAAACGACAAGGCATGCCGAGGGGATTTATTAATCTCTCTCATCAGTCTTATGTATATTATGGTGGGTGCTGATTTGGCCAAACTGAGGTTCAAACTTTAACTTGGTAAATAAATATATTTTCCTTCTCTCACCTCCCTTTTTTGGGTTAGGAGGCTCTTTAGAGCATAAGTACGATAACGCGGGTCGAGGGAATTTTTGAATCTCTCACGTCGGTCTTTTAGAATGGGTGCCGAGGGGATTTTTTAATCTCTCACGTCAGTTTTATATCTTGTAACAAGTGCCGAGATTGCTCACTTTAAGCTTTAAGGGTGCCGAAGGGGATTTTATGCAGACTCACCTCGGTCTTTGAATGATAATACTTGTTGAGGGGATTTTATTAATCTCTCGCCTCAGGCTTAGAATGACAAGGCATGCCAAGGGGATTTGATAATCTCTCGCATCGGGCTTTATGATGATAACGCTTGCTGAGGGGATTTAGGAATCTCTCTCATTAGTCTTATATAATAGATGCTGAGGGGATTTATTAATCCCTCGCTTCGGACTTATAATAATACTATTCGCCAAGGGAATTTAGTAATCTCTCTCATCGGTCTTATGTGTCATGAGGAATGACGAGTTTGCTCGCTTTGATCTTGAAGGGTGGCGAGGGGATTTTGTTAATCTCTCACGTCGGTTTTATATATTGTAACAAGTGCCGAGGTTGCTCATTTTGAGTTTTACGGGTGTCGAGGGGATTTTATGCAGACTCACCTCGGTCTTTGGATGATAATACGTGCCGAGGGGATTTTATTAATCTCTCACCTCGGTCTTAGAACGACAAGGCATGCCGAGGGGATTTGATAATCTCTCGCATCGGGCTTTATGATGATAACACTTGTCGAGAGGATTTAGGAATCTCTCTCATCGGTCTTATATAATAGATGCCGAGGGATTTGTTAATCTCTCGCTTCGGACTTATAATAATATTGTTCGCCAAGGGAATTTAGTAATCTCTCTCATCGGTCTTATGTGTCATGAGGAATGACAAGTTTGCTCGCTTTGAGCTTGAAGGGTGCCGAGGGAATTTATTAATATCTCACTCCGGTCTTACAATTAGTGCCGAGGGGATTTTGTTAATCTCTCGCTTCGGACTTATAATAATAACGACTGCAAAGGGGATTTATTAATCTCTCACATCGGTCTTATATGCTTATTCGATGTAAAGGTGTAGTCACCTATCGATAAAGGCTTCTTAATTAGAATAATAAATTAGATAATAACTCATAAGCATAGCATGTTATTGCCCTTTTGAAAAATAAAATAAAATTATCATTTATGATAAATGAAGATTCGCTTTCGATAAGTATCACCAGACTATGGTTAAGTGGCATGTTCTTTACATAGGGCATGATTATCATTACCAGAAGCTCATGGATAATTAACAGACCAAATTATAACTTAATAATATAACTTATCTGAGGAAGCCTGAGCCCTTTATGAGATGAAGATTTGTTGAACCGTACATTTACAAAGTTTAGCACCCAATGACATAGAACAGTCCTCCACCGTTAAACTTGATGGCGTTGGGTTTATAATTGTACTAGTTGAGCTAGTCCTTCTCGCCTGTAGTTGATTGATGTAGCCTCAATTTACACAAATCTTTCAATAGCTGAATGCGCAAAAGGGGACAAGTTGTTTTGCTCATGGTTTCTAACTAAATGCTTTTAATACATTGTGAATTTGGCCCGCCTTTGAATCCATTAAATCTCTTAGCATCAACCATAATGTTGCTGGGTTTGGCGGTGGTCGGAGATGTGCCGGGCAGTGCTCTTTGGAGTTAAACTTTGCTGGCCGACATTTGTTGAAGCCGAGACTTCACTGAACTCGCCTCTTTGGGTCGACACTGGTCGGCGCTTGTTAGCAAGGAGCTCATGAGGTCGCCGCCGATCTGCGATGGCCGGAGTTGTGACAAGGCCGAAGCTAGACGTGACCGGAGCTGCGATGAGGTCGGAAAGACGCCGGAGTAGCTCGCCTGGAGCTGTTGAGGTCGGAAAGAAGTCGAAGCTGTGACAAAGTCAGCGTTGAGATGAAGCTGGGAGATTTGGCGAGATCGGAGCTCACTGGTGGTCGGATCTAGCTCGGATGCCGAGGTTGAAGAGGCATCCTCACCGGTCAGGGTTCGTCGGCGAAGAGCTCATGAGGTTGCCGCCGACATGTGGTGGCCGATTCTTGTGTTGAAGCCGAGCTCGTTTAGAGGCTTATATCCAATTGTTTGTTTTCTTTTTTTCTTTTTCCTGCTTTCTTTTTGCCGATTTATTGGTCTTGAAAAGGCAGAAGATGTGAAGAAAGTTGCTTGATTAAATGAACATACTTTGAAATCTGGAAAACACCATATTTTTCAATGAATCCGACTTGAAAAGGGGGCGGATCTTTGGTTCGATCTAGCTCAGATCTGAAAATTGGGACGCTATGTTCGATCCACGCTCACCGCACCAATTTGATGTCGTGGTACCCGAGATACATGGTCGATCCGGTTCGGGTCTAACAGGGTCGGGTCGGCCTAGTGTAGCCAGGGTCTACCTGCAAGATAGAAAGAGCGTTAGAGGGGTTGCGCCGGGGGGGTCCTCGGCGTACCCTCTCCGATGCCTAAGTCAGTGCGTGGCATGGGGGTAAAGAGTAGAATGGTTGGGAGTAGTGAATTACCTCATATTGTGGGTTAGTGCCTCTTATATAGATGGTTTTGCCCTCTCCGGAGTTGCCACGTGTCCTTTATATGAACTTGTTGGGCAAGTAATGTGAATGGGCCTTTGTGGGCCTTATTGATGCTTGAGCATTTATATACCCTTCTATCAGTGTAGTATTTACTGTGGCGAACACCTCTAAATTCTTAGGCTTTCTGCAAGTCGGTTTAAAGCGTTAAAAATTCTTTCTATATAAGATAAATTAATCAAATTTATCAATTTTTTAAAAAAAATTTCAACTTAAGGTGGAACTTCTTATCATAGTTATCGAAATCGTACGATTCACTGTAAGAATCGTACGATTCGATTCGATTCACCCCTAAATAGATTTGAATCTATGGGGTGAATCGAAATCCACCATGAATCGGTGGTGAATTGTCAGAATCGGAGATGAATCGGCCGATTCAACTGTTTCGTGAATACAGCCAGAGAAAATAAAGAAAAAGATGAAATTGAAGACAAAGAGTATATTCTTGAAGGCAATATGATCTTTTACCTTATCTAGCCACTAGAATTTTTTAGTTGAACCACACATTTCTTGTTCTTTTCAACATAATACTCTGTTTTTTTATACAGTATAGAAGGTCAGAGAAGAGTAAAAAAAGTAGACAAAAGTAAAAAGAAGAAAAGACACTACACGTTTTTGTTTGTGAATTTACTTTTAAATAATTCATTGCTAAGCTAACAATACAACAATTACTACTAGTAATAATAATACTCCATTCACCCACAAGAAATGCACGGATTCTCAAGTGATTTAGTACTTGAAAAAATCAATTTTGATCTTTTTTTTTTATAAATTTATATTGTTAAATATTAATGTCTAGCCTAATCAACTCATTCACCCACAAGAAATGGACGGATTCTCAAGTGCTTTGAAACTCAATTTTAATCTTTCTTTTTTTAATTTATATTGTTTAATACTACTCTATGTCATCCCTAATAACATTTTTTTTTGATGAATTCCCTAATAACATTTATATCATATATGTAACGTTATACTAATCTTTAATACAGTAGAGTTTATATGAATAGTTTAACAATAATGAAAATTATAAAGTTATATATTACTAAATATTTATGGGTAGTTTTCATATGAATAATTTAATTAACATTTATAAAGTTATAAATTACTTAATATTTAACATAGTATATCATATATATATATATATATATATATATATATTAATAATAATAATAATAATAATAATTAATGGATTTGTGGATTATTCAATCAAGTTTTATAAATTTTATTTAATAAGTTTAATTTTCATATGTTTAATTTAATATTACTAAAAAATAATAATAATTATGAAATTGACATGTTTAATATTTTATTTTTATAATTTCACGAAGTTGAACCGAATCTTACGATTCGATTCGATTCACAATTCATAAAATTTGGATTTCGATTCTCGATTCGAATCCCCGATTTGACAAATATACTTTTGATACAAATAAGAATCAAATAGTTTCAAAGCTTGTTGATACCAGATCTAATTATTAATTGTTTAAAGGCATTATTTTGATAATAGGAATGTAATCCACACTTGTTCAGACCAGATAGACAATAGCGACAATATCAATGGTGTGCCAAAATACATAAAAGAAGGATCGCAAGCAGCATTATCCAGAATCCTCTTTCAATTATTGAATGATTGAAGCCAAGAAAGTGGTTTAATTCCAATTGAAAGAGAAGGCATTAACAGTAGAGGCACCATCAACAGCAATGGTTTGGCCATTAATATAAGAGGAAGCTGGTAGGCATAAGAATGCTACCAATGCAGCTGCCTCTTCTGGTTTTCCTGTTCGTCCCATCGGGTTTTGAGCTATTACTGCCTCTGAAAATTTCTCATTCTCGAATAGCTGCAATTAAAAAGTATTTATCAATCAATTATAAACTTCAATCTTCTCTCAATTGTACATTAAGATTAAGTAGTGGAGAGGGATGAAAGTTCATACTGCTTCATTGATAGCTGTTTTGATGAACCAAGGAGCAACGCAGTTAGTCCTGATATTATCCTTTGCCCATTCACATGCCAAATTCTTCGTCAATTGAGCCATTGCCCCTGCACATATTCATTCAAACTACTTTTTTAATTGCATTGTAGAGCAATTGAAACTTAGATTAGGGTAGCAGCTGTATAATATGTACCTTTAGTGGCAGAATAGATGGATCCTATAGACATAGAGACCAAACCTGCGGCAGAGGCCATGAAAACAACGGAACCAGCACCTGAACTTTTGAGAAGAAGATGTGAAAGTTGGGACAAGTGATAAGCTGATTCAAGATTTGCAGTCATTTGAAACGAGTAATCTTCTGCTGTGAAATCCACGGTTGCTTTTGTTATAAGAACCCCTACATTGTTTATCTAATTCCAGCAGAAATAATTCAGTTAGCAAAAGCTCAACTTCAAAGCAAAACAATGGATATTAATATTGAGAAACTAACAAGGATATTGAGTTTTCCGTTGAACTCAGATGAGACAGTTTGCATGAGATTCTCTCTTGCGGTTCTAGAGGTAACATCGCATACTGAACCGCTCACTTGAAAGCCTTTTAATTTCCATTCATTTAAACACTTGTTAAGCTCAGTTTCATTTCTGGAGCACGTGTGAATTCTCGCCCCAAACCCGGCCAGTTCTTCCACTATCGCATACCTGTATCATCATCCATCTTCAACGTCAAGTAACAGTTTTTTCTGGTAAATAAGGATTTTTTGAAGTTTTTATCTCATATATTAGAATTTTTGAGAGGTTTGTTAAGTTTACGGAGGACTAATTCATCAACACCAATAACTATCATTTATTTAATTTAATTTAATGTTGGAGAGAATTACACCAGCATTTCGGGACATTTCTTCTAATCCATAAACCTCCACCCAACCCCACAGGCGTTTGGTTCGCGAAATGACTATTCAATAGAATAAAATAAAAATGAAAGAAAAAATTGTAAAATGTGATACATTATTTGTGTAGAATCCGTTTGGTTTGCGGAATGGCTATTCCATGGAATAGAATAAAAACGAAAGAAAAAAAATATAAAATATGATATAATATTTGAGTAGAATCCATTATAGAACGAAATAAATATTAGAGTAAACTTCAAAAATATGTCTTGTGGCTTGGCCTTTTTTCAAAAAGGTATTTGGTTTTGTTTCAAAAGCGTGCTTCTGGTTTCAAAAGTTAGCAAAAACATGTTAACCACATGGTATATTTTTTAAAATTAGCTTTTTTGTTAATGCTACACCAGTTATTTAAATAAATTCAACATTCCTATATTTCAACTATACTATTTGTTAATTATTTATCGAGATTTGAGTAAGTTTCGGAAATTTTTCATTTTGTTATGATTTTTTAAAGTTATCGCCAATTTTTAATTAATATAAATATTTGTACTTCTCGAAAATTTCTAAAATTTATCTCTAATGTGTATTGTATTGTATTTTTATAAATAAAGTTACAAAATTTTACTTCAAAATGGATAAGATTACCCTTCCAAATTTGGTTTCAAAATTTTGAGAAGCATGTTTTTGCTAACTTTTAAAATCACTGGCACCAATTTCAAAGAAAAAATTTTACAATGACCTTTTTATAAAATAGTCAAACTACATGTCATATTTTTTAAATTTACCCTAAATATTACTAGTTAGTATACATCTCAAAAAATAATTATTCATTCATTTCACTTAGTAATAGATATTCGATGAAATATATAATAATTGAAAATAACTATTTCATCTAATAACGAATTATAAATAAATACTCTAATAACTTTAATATTTATTCATTCATACGAACCATAATAGTTAATAATATATAGATAAGTCTAGCATATATTTCTTGAATATTCTAGAATCTATTCTAGAGATTATTAATTCTAATCAATTTCAAGGATACTCTTCCCTTATAAATTACTCCCTGCCTTTTTAAATAAGTATCACTTTTCATAAGTTTTCTAATATTAATGTTGTATTAAATAGGATAACAAAAGTACTATAATACCCTTAAAACAATTTTTCTTTTTAAGACTTTTCTTTATTTTTATTTTTTACAATAAATGAGTAAATTAGGATAAAAGGGGAAAGAATAGGTAAAAATGCATTGTAATCCGAAAAGTGACACTTATTTAAAAGGCCTAACCACCTTTTTGGACCATGTGCTATAATTGGTTTATCCTTTTAGTCCCTCTGCTATACATGTTACTCGTTTGGTCCCTGTAGTATTAATTCCGTTACCCAATTGATCCCTTTCTTAACGGAGCTTTAGTTTCCACGCCACATAGGATCCACATGCTATGTCACATGGACTCGTCTACAAGTGTCTGACACGGGTATAGATCCGCGTGTCTAGTACGGTAAGTTTAAAAATTTAAGACACACAAACACTGTCCTAAATTTGGACATAGGTGCGGGGACACAGCAATATATATATTGTAAAACTCAATCCAACTATATTATAGCGCAAAATAAAGAGCTCAATATTGTTAGAGAAGGAGATGAAAAGACGAAAGAGCAGAATAGAGTTACAAAAGATAGCAGATATTGATGAGTTGATAATTTGATTGAGAAACTAAATACTATTTAGTAAATAGTAACTAATTAGTGGTAATTCATAGACATAAGACGTTTCAAAAAAAGTATTTTTCATTAATTTCTAATTCAGAAAAAGAGAATTAATTAATAAAATTGAAAAATTGAAAAAATCACTCACGTAATCAGTTAGAAATATGTCTTTATTATAGGAAATTAGATAAATACTTAATTAATTAATAATCAATCAATCAAGATAATTTAATATTTTGATTATATGTTATTTATTAGATAAATACTTAATTAGGAAGATTATCCAAACGAGATTGATTCATATTTGAAAGCTCTAAATTTGATTTCATTATTAATTAAAGTCTATTGAAAATTTTAATTTAAAAATAATTCTAATACTTGATATTGCTATGTCCGAGAACCATTTGCCAGATCAGATACAGATTATATGTCCATGTCCGTGTGTCCGTGTACCGGACACTGGTGCGGCTACTCTTTTAGAGAGTCCATGTGACATACACAACATGACAAAAATTAATTAGGTGTATCCATGTCACTTTGTTATTATGAAGAAAGAAAATTAAGTTAGGGGGTTAAACTAAAAATAAAAATATTCATATGAAATAAAAAAAATGTTTGATCTACCCTCTTCTCCTTCGATCTCTAGTCAAATCAAACTATACCCTAACCTGGAAATTTTTTCAAATCAAATTAAGCACTTGAAGTGCATCACCTTTTAAACCTCCATTAACTTTCTACCTCAAAGTCCAAATTCTAACCCATTCAATGCTCCACCATCTAATCTAGGTCTCTTGACACTGCAATTTCATACATGACTCCAATATTTGTAGACTCAAATGCCTCCATTTGATTCAATTCATGCTATCAAATTATATTGGTATCTTTTCAGTTTAATTTCTTCTTATCAGATCCTCCATAATTAATCTTAGATCCTTTGTTTCATGAGGTGCAATATGTTCTGTCTTTTAAAAAACATTGGTGTTAATTAATCCTTTGAAAATATCAGTACCAGAACACAAATTGAATGATTTATTTGTCCACGATTGTAACTCATCTTTGAATCTTGATCGCATCATGCAATGCAATGGCCCTTGTTTTCAAATTTGCCCACTTCTTCGCAACATCTTCCATTTTCAACAAAATATGATTCCATTACTTCCCTAACAGTAGGAATTTAGAATAATTCCTGGGTAGGGTTTTTTTTTGAAGAAGATTCCTGGGTAGGGTTTATTAAGCTTTGGTTTCAAAAGAGATCAAATCAGGGAGAAAGAGTGTAGAACTGACATTTTTGTGTTATTCTACACGAATATATTTAATTTTAGTTTAGTCTCTTAATTTTTTTTCCTTTGTAAAGTGATGTGGCTGCACCTCTTCAACTCGTGAATCCTATGTGGCTTGGAAACTAAGCTATGTTAAAAAAGGGACTAATTGGATACCAAATGGGTAGCGTGTACAGCGAGGGACCAAAAGGATAAACCTGCTACAACACATGGTTTAAAAAGGTGATTAGGCCTATTTAAAAAAATATTTACCAGAAGCGAAACTAATTTAAAAAGGAGAGAGTAATTCAATGGCATGTAATTATTAGTAAAAGGAAGAGAAAAGGAAAGACCCGAGTCCTATGGTGCCGCCGGTAACAAGCGCAGTCATTCCTTGAAGAGACCATCTCGAATCCTTTCTGCTCTTTGTTTCCTCCATTTTCCTCCTATCTCTCTGCAAATATATCTCTCATATATTCAGATCTTGATCTAATATATTAATAGTGAATAAAAACAATTTTAAAACATTGAAAGCTACAAGATGGATGTAGCAGAGCCACTTACAGTAGAGTAGATAGCGGATCTTGTAAAGGTGAAGACACACAGAGTCAAAGACACACAAAAGAGCAACAGCTGGGTGGCCTCACACTTCCACACTTACAAAACCAGATCACACTCTTACAAGCAATAATTGTGATACTATATTTGTTGGAGTTGTAGTAAATAGATAAATAAATATATAAAAATTAATACTTTAAATGAGGTGGAGGCAGCTTGACCGGCAAAGCCTCATCCTTGGACCTTGGTATTCGTGCTTTATTGGTTGACGTTTGGATAAACAAAGTCAATCAATAATATATACTACATATTTTTGAGGGTCAGCTTCCTGTTGCTATTTTTTTTAAAAGTTTTATTTTTAATCACGAAAAGTTTTAAAAATTAATAATAAATAGTTTTTAATTAATTAGTATTAAGATTTAAAATTTTTTGTTTAATGCCAAAATATGTTGTTTTATTAAAAGTTTGTAAGTAGAGCTTTTCGTAACAGCAGCTCTGACAGCAATACCAAACAGGTCCTAAGTAATTCGAAATATATTTATTAAGTGTAGCTCAATTGATACACCACTCAATATAATAGTGGGAGACCCTACGTTCAATACATATTCTCTTCAAAAAATTCATAATTATAAAAAAAAAAGTTATTAGCAATAACAATATTATTGTCCATATTAACAATATTAACTACTCCCTCTGGTTTTTTAAACTAGTCATTCTAAAATTTTTATTAAAATCAATAAAATATTTATTATAGCATTCAAATGACTAATTTATCCTTCATTCTTTATAAATAAATTCTCTTTCTTTATAATAACTCATTTTTAGTTTCATCAATACTTTATCTCTTTCCTAATTAATACGAGGTTAAATAAGGAAAAAATTGATCAAAATTACATTGGTAATCTAAAATGACAAGTAAAAAAAACTAAGATCAAAAGCCTAGAATGACTAGTAAAAAAACCGGAGGGAGTAATTTATTTTTCTTTCGCAAGTGGTTCCGATCTATAATGGCAATCCTCTAATTAACTATGTGTTGGAGTTGGAGAATTTATATTGTGACCCAGATATTTCGCACTCTCCCCTCATCCAACGGTTGAGTATGGGGAGTATTTAATTAAGATAAAAAAAATATTTAATTAAATGTTAATAAATACTCAACCATTGGATGAGAAGATGGTGCAAAATACTTGGGTCATAGTATAAATTCCGTTGGAGTTTGGGATGTAGTTAAATAATAAAATATCAATTACAATAATAAAATACTTTGAATGAGGTGAGGTGGCAATGAGGTGGATGCTGCATAACCAAGGCGGAAAAATCAAAGATGAACCTTGATAGTCATTTTATAGGGAGCAGCTTCGTGTCGCACCCATATCACTTCCTATCGTACCTCATATACATCCCTCATTTTCAGTTTTATTCCTCTCATAATTTTGGGTTTCTCTCTCTCAACCTCTCACATTCTTTCAAGCTCTCAACTTCACTTTCTAAAATCCTCACTTTCAATCCTTTCAAACCTCAATATTTCAACAAAATTGACAATAAAATCATGGTAAAGCAACATAACTAGAAGGAAAAACTACCAATCGTTCTCAGTTAAAGTTTTCTTTTGCGTAATTATATAAAGAACGAATTGAAAACCACTTCTCTCTCTAAAGTTCTCACTTTCCAAACCTTTCAAAGCTCTATCTTTCAACAAAATCGACAACAATGGTAAAGCAACGTAGCTAGAAGAGAAAACTACCAATCTTTCTCAGTTAAGATTTTATTTTCGAAACTCCATGGAAAACGAATTAAAAACCCTAACCTTATAAATCTCGACATTTCAACCAAATCAACCTAAAAACCAACAGATGAAAACAATGAAGGAAGAAAGCACAAATGAGACTCAATTCATTTTATATTTCAAAAAATTACGACAAAAAGAAACGATTTCATGAACTTGGATTAAATGGAATCCTCTTAGCAAGTTAAAAATTACGATCTCAAACCTTTATGTTGATTTAAGGGTAGCGAGATGAAAATTACAATCTCAAACCCTTATGGTTGTGTTTTTTCAACATGATTTTGTTGTCGATTTTGTTGAAAGACTGATGTTTGAAAGGATGAAAGTGAGGATTTTAGAGAGAGAAGTTGAGAGCTTGAGAGAATGTGAGAGGTCGAGAGAGAAAAACCAAAAAAAATATGAGAGGGTAACTGAAAACGTGATACAATTTTCAGCTAGGGTTCCTCTATGGCAAAAGGGGGTCACCCAAAAAGGAAATCTGGTCTGACGGAGCCTGTTGCCGGCGTCAATCCGGCTGAATCTCATACAAAATTGAATGTACATGTTCCTTTGAAGGATGTTTCTGCAGCATTGAAAAGTTCCCCTATTACGCCTACTTTCACTAGCTTGAATGGAGGAGGCGCTCCCAGTTTTGGAAATTCGCAAGGAAGGGAGAAGAAAACACCTGAATCACCACCTGGACCTTTTGATAAGGCTGATTCTCAGACTCAGGCTAAGAAAGCTTGGGAAAATTTCAAGGATCCTTATGTCTCAGGTGAGAAACTAACTTTTGTTCAGCCTATTATTAAAGATGGTTGTAAATTAGGAGTTATTAACCCTGAGGATATTGTTCAAGAAGAAACTATATGGAATGCTTCTGTTATATGTGTAGTTCTTGGTTCTAAACCTCCATTTCCAGTGTTTGAGGGCTTTCTACGTTGTATTTAGGCTGAATGTGGTATTGGGAAAGTTATTCGACTAGAAAACAACCAGTTCATTGTGAATTTTTATGAGGTTAGTATGAGAGACCGAATCATTGAGTATGGCATTTGGTTTTTTGACTATAAGCCATTGGTTGTCAGTCCTTGGGCTGTTGATTTTGATGTGCTTAAAGGAATTAAATCTGTCCCAATTTGGGTGAAATTGCCTCATCTCCCTCTTAAGTATTGGAATGAAAAATCACTTAGCTCTATTTGTAGTTTGCTTGGCACCCTAGTTATGACTGATCATGTTACCAAGGCTTGATTACAATTGAATTATGCAAGAATCTTGATTGAGATGGAGATAGGGGAAGAGTTGATTGAGAAGGTTCAGTTTATCAATGAGTATAGCTAGATTGTAGACCAAGTGATTGATTATGAATGGGTTCTGGTGAAGTGCAAACACTATCATATTTTAGGGCATTTAGATGCTGACTATAGAAGTAAAACAAAGCAAGTTTAACAGCCTAAAGTGACTGAACCTCTACAGCAAAAAAAAAACTGAAGTTCTACAACAAGAGGGGTTGGTAGCTTGTGTTAATGCTATTAATGGTAAAGATAAGGGTAAATGTGTGACTGAATAGGTGGTAATATCAAATGTGGAAGAACCTTGGATTACTCCTCGTGGGCACAAGACGGGGACAAGCTCTCATTTGGATAAATAAAAATCAATTGCTCATGGGGGGCAACTAGTTTGGAACGTTAAAGGCCTTAATAGGTCTTCCAAGAAAAGATTTATTAAGGAGCTTCGCTCCTTGAATAAAATTGATTTGTGTGCTCTGTTAGAAACTAAGTTCAATAAAGGTTCGGTTGTTAGTTTTGTTGATAAATGTTTTACGGGGTGGAGATCCTACTCTAATCTAGATGTATGTGATGGTGGGTGTATTTTATTTTATGGCACCCTGATTTGTTTGATGTTAAGGTTCTTTTGGCCATGGATCAGTTAGTTCATTGTAAAGTGTCTATTTTGGGAGTTAATTCATCCTTCTATTTTATTATGGTTTATGGCTTGAATACGATGCGGCAACATGTTAATCTCTGGGAACACCTTGGGTCTCTTATTATAATTGATTCGTGGATGATTTGTTGGGACTTTAACAAGATGTTTTCTATTTATGACAAGGTTGGAGGTCAATCGGTTCACTTGACTGATATTGCAGATGGTGTTAAATGGTTACAAGATGCTTCTATGGAAGAGGTTAAGTGTATGTCCCCCGGTACTCTTAGACCAATAGGCAAGTTGATGAGGCTAGAGTGTTTTCAAAGCTTGATTGGGTTTTTTCAAATAAAGATTGGTGTGATGCATTTAACTTGTGTTTTACTTTATATCATACAAATGCCATTTCAGACCATTGCTTTATGATTATTAAAAGTATTTGTCCTAATGAGCAGGGTGTTAGGCCATTTCGATTCCTTAACAAGTGGACAGACCATCCCAACTACAAAGAGTTAGTTTCCAATTGCTAGAAGTTACACTCTCATGGTACGACTACTTGTATCTTTGTTAAGAGAATTTGCTATTTAAGGTCCAAGCTTTGGGTTTTCAACCGAGAGGTGTTTGGTGATGTTTCGACGACTTATAATGAAGCTAGTCAACTAGTTGTGCACATTTAAATGTGCCTACAGGATAACCCATCTGATTTGTCTTTGTTGCGATAAGATAAAGACGCTTTGGCTTCTTATTTTATTGCTAGTTGTGCTTATAAGAAGTTCCTTCATAAAAAAGCAAAATTACATGGTTGTGGCTTGGCGATGATAGTACGGGTTTCTTTCATGCTTTAATGAAGAGTTGAGGTAACCATAATAGAATTTTTTCTTATATTGATCATGGCTTGCGTATTGATGATTTTGACCGTGTTGAAGCCCACTTTCTCAATCATTTTAAGAGCTTTATGGGGACGGCATCCACCCCCTTTAAAGTTCTTGATATGAAATTTATTAACCAAGGGTTGATCTTATCTGTGAGTCAATAATTATGTCTTCTTAAACCCTTCTAAAAAAAAGAGATTAAGGATGCCTTATTTGCTATTGACAGTAACAAGAGTCAGAGGTTAGATGGTTGCAGTGCAGGCTTTTTCAAAGCTTCTTGGGTTGTTACTGGTAATTATTTTGTTGGAGTAGTTAATAATTTCTTCAATTCTCTTTATCTGCCAAAGATGTTTAGCACTGCAGTTTTGGTTCTTATACCCAAGTTTGACAATCCTTCATGTGCAAGTGACTATCGACCAATTATATGTTGTAATACCATCTATAAGTGTATTTCCAAGTTGATTTGCTTACAGCTTAGACAGGTCCTGCCATTTATTGTTGATAGCAATCAAAGTGCATTTATTAAGGTAAGACATCTTACCTGCAATGTCTTGATTATTCAGGATTTGTTACGGTTTTATGGTAGGACTAATGTCTCTCCTCGTTGCATGCTCAAGGTTGACGTGAGTAAGGCTTATAATACGGTGTCTTGGGAATTTGTTAAGGATCTTTTGCATGCTTTGTTGTTCCCGACTAAATTTATTTCTTAGATTTTAACTTGCCTTTGTAGTGCCCATTATGTTTTACTCCTTAATGGTCGAGTTCAAGGTGACTTCAATGGTAAGAAAGGCCTCCGACAGGGTGATACTATATCCCCTCTCCTCTTTGTGTTGATCATGGAATATCTCACTCGTATTCTTAGATTGTATGCAAGTAATACAGGTTTAGATTTCACCCGAGTTACAAACCTTTGAGACCTAATGATTTATGCTTTGCGAATGACCTCATTCTTTTATGTAAGGCCAATGATAGTATGCTTGGTACTATGCTTGAAGGATTTCAGATATTTTCTGATTCTATTGGCTTAGTCATTAATAGGAGGAAATCTTGTTTATATGTTTGTGGAGTCTCAGAGGAGGTTTATGACCGATTGTTATCTAGTGTGGTGGTATAAAAGGGGTGTTTTCTAATGAAATATCTTGGTGTTCCTCTCAAGCCCATAAAATGGAACAAGTTCAATTGTGCTTGTATTATAGATAAAGTAAGAAAGATTATCGCTAGTTGGGGGATGAGACAATTATCGTTTGCAGGGAGAGCATAGTTAGTCTCTCCTGTTCTTTTCTGTATTCGTGCCTATCGGTTGAGTGTTTTCTCCCTCCCTCAATAGGTGATTAAGGCATTTGACCAACTTTGCAGGCGTTTTCTTTGAAGGATGAGGATGGCCAACGAAAATACCATGTTTTATCTTGGGAAAATGTTTGGATGCCTAAGTCTTTTGGTGGTAATAGTTTTAAAGAAGGCACAAGTTGAGTAAAGCATCATTGGGAAGGTTTCTATGGGCCATTGAGTTCGAGAAAGACCCCCTTTGGATTAGATGGATTTACAGTGTTTATATCAAAATTGGTAACTTCTGGACTGACCCTGTGCGTGGTGATGTCAGCTGGTATTCGAGAAACTTGATTAAGCTTCATTCTACTCTACCTCAACATGTTTTGCGATAGTCGTCTATTAATGGGAACTATCGGTTGTCCAAATGTTATATTCATCTTTTGGGGGCTATCAACAAATTTGATATTTATAAACAGGTTTGGTGTCCAATGGCACTTCCAAAGCATCGATTTATTTTCTGGTAGACAACTAAACAAAGGCTCCTTACGAAAGATGTATTTTTGCGCTTCAAGCATGATTCAGAAGTAGACCTCGGCATGGGCCGGTTCAATCGGGCCTAGCTAAAAAATAAGCAGCCCAAGCCCAGCCCAACCCATAAAAAATAAAAGTCGGACTCGGGCCGAGCCGGGCCTTTATAAAATAATCAATTCCAAGCCCAGCCCGCAGGCTTACCAATTAATATATAATTAAAATATCAAAATATTTTTTAATAAAAAAATTATTATAATTAAATAATTGTAACTAAAATTCTAATACAAGTCACAAAATTGAGTTTTAAAGCTAAATTTTATAAGAAATTTTAAAAATTTCAATAATTATTACTAATAAAAATAATAAATATATATTTATTTAATATATTTATTTAGTAGTTCATGTCGGGCGGGCCGGGCCGGGCTTAGATTTTAGGACTAAAACCAAGCTCATCCCATACTTTCTTCGGGGTTCGGGCTGGACTGGGCCTAACCTCCAATTAATTTATCCAAACCCGACACATGAAAGACGGGCATGGGCGGACCTCACGGGCCCGCGGGTTAATGCCCAGGTCTATTTAGAAGCCATCTGTGCGGTTTATGGTATGGTACCCTAGTCTCCTTCTCATTTATTTTTCCAATGCCACTTTTCTAGTGTATTGTTGTTTCGTGTTTGGAATTGGTTGGGCTCTATCCTTTTCCAAGATGACTTCTTGTGCTGGAATTCTTGGTTGAACTTTGTGAAGCTGTCCTTTGCTACTATATTTTTTATTTCAGTTGTTCAAGCCCTGGTTTATGTCAAGTATTGGACCTTAACTGGGATTTGATTGAAACAGATTAGAGGAAGGGGATGAGAAAACAGAAGAAATAGGATGAGAAAATAGAGGAACAGAGGTGAGATAAGAAATTAGGGAGAAAATAGCAAAATGCCACTGATATGTTTTTCATTGATAATCCTTCTCTAGCTCATTACAATGCTTAAATAGAATGAAATCTAATAGCTAAAGGGATAGCTGTCCCTAACAATCCAAATTAACATAACTAATTTCTACCAGCTCACTAATAGTACTAAGGCCATGTGCCTTTAGGGAATAAAACAACATACTATAATTAAAACTAATTACTATTAATAATCTACCTTCCTAATAGACCATATACGTGACAATACTCCCCTCTTAAGAAAGTCTTGTCCTCAAGACTTATACAAGAGTTGATCAACCATAAGCCCTCTTTCTTTTAATACATCAAACATTTCTACCATATTGGTCTTGACCCCTCTCATTGCTTCAATATTTCCTACAAGCCTCTTTTTGGTAGCCCTTCTAACCATTTTCCATTCCAAATACATATTAGCATATACTGTGTATGAGAGACTAGGAGCACTCCAAACATAGTCCTCCACTTCTATTACCACTGTAGTTGTTCTGTTTTTCACTACTTGTGTGGCCACAATAGAAAATTCCCTCACGAATTTATTGTATAGATCACCCAGGCTCTGAGTTAAGAGTATACGAGCTTCGTCACCTTGTTGCTTCCTAAAGTTCAGTTTACAGCTACCATTTATAACTTTGAAGGCTCGAACTTGGTTTATAAGCTCCTTTGTACTTAGCATTGCAATTTGCTTGTACAAATACTCTAAATCATTATTGGTCATCCAAGGAGTTCCCTCCTTAAGTCTTAATTTGGCAAGATTCAACATACGGCTTTTAAAGCTTGATATAGAAATATCACCAAGGCAGTAGCTTAGAGGCATTGTTTGCCTATGCCTAAAGGTTATAACACTCATCCCATTGAACACCACTTCAAGAAAAAATGACAAATTAGGAGGTGGATACTTATTTTCATCAAACTCTATAATAATCAAACCTTCGACACATTGCTTCTTAGGCACTTGTAGCTCCTTCTCCTCTTGTTGGTTCAGACTTGCTTTAAACACCCAGGAAGGTTGAAGAGGTGATGCCTCAATACAAGGATTATAACTTTTTCCCCTCATCATGTCCTCCCAAGCCAGGATAATCAATGGAGTTAGAATAAATTTCTCCCTAACTATTTTCCATTTACACTCCCATGTCCAATTTGAAACCAACAATAACCTCTTCAAAGGGCCATTTTCAATCACTATACTTAGAAAAATGAGAATAGGTCCGCCTGAAAATTTAAAGTTTCCAGAAATTGCAACCAGCCCCAAAATCATCAACTCATCAAAACAATCATTGAAGGTATCTAAGATAACATTCTTAATAGGTTTATCTTTTAAAACATCTTTCAAAAGCTCAAACCTTGTACAATTCCAACTAACTCCTAAGAATATGTGAAATTGACACCATTCAATTGCAGAAACAATATACCTTGAAGATGTAGGTAGGTGTGGACCCATTTCTTATGCCTTATGTTCATAAACAAATGGGTTGCATTGAAATTTATTGAACAATTCTGCTCTCTTCTTCTCAGTTTTCCCTTCTCTCTCCAATTGCTTCTCTGTTGGTGGCTTAATCTGTACAAGCTCATATGTAGGCTTCTTTCTGACTTTATACCTTAGCCACAGTGAGTTCCTTCCGGCTACCTTCTCAACAGAGCCTCGAGTTAGAGTACTTACTTCATTCATTTCCATTGGATTGTGTTGACCCATTTCAGGTGGTTCAAAAACCGTTATTGACTTGTCGAAATCATTGCCGTCACCTATTAAAGCCCAAGCATCAAATGTTCTGGCTGGAATAATTTCATAATTTCTCCTATCATTGCCTGAAAAGATTTTGACTCCTGTTATGCTAGAATAAAAGTTTGAAATTGGTAAACAGACCCTGAGTTCCCTTGTTGTCGCGTTGGGATTAGAGCTGAGAGCCATACCGCTTGTATCTTTTTCACCTCTAGAGCGAGATTGAGCAGTAGAGAATAAAGAGGAAATTTGGGTTGTGATGAAGCCATACCTGGCCTTGGGCTTTGATTTAACAAAATTTCCAGCCCACTTGTGATCAAACTGACCATTAGGGTCTTCTTTCGGCACTGTAGAAAGTAGACAAGGCTTATAGATTTCTCTTAGGTCATTTTTGGGCTGGGTTTAGGCCTCCTTTTCATTAAAACCCTAATTTTTCTGTCATATTTTAAGCCAAAATGCATAGCAGCAGCTATCTTCACCTTTTCCTTACTATTCTTTATTCGCCGTCGCCTGCAATTCCTTCGTAACTTGCCATCAGTCCTTCTGCAATTTTATTTTTCTTTAGTCAGCCATTTTTCCTCCTTCAGTTGCTCTTCGTAAGCCATTATTTTCATTTCAGATCTCATCTTCGTTTGCTGCTCAAATTTCTCTTCGGAACCTACTGACTTTGTTTCAAATTGCAGTCGAAAATCCTACTACCCATTTCTCTCTTCGGGTTCTAGTGGTTTAGTTTCAGATTTCAGCGTTGTACCTTCAATTTCCTTCGCCACTAGCTGAACAGTAATAATTTTTGTAATTTCCATACCCTTTTTAGACTTTTCCTGGGCTTCTTCTTATGGTTTTTCTTCCTTCTTTGGAACATCATCGTCTTCCCAAGGCTCATTCCGGATCTTAAGCCGACAATAATGGTCCCAAATATTTGATCCGTTGAGTAAGAACTTAGCTGATGTTGCTCCACTTGAAGAATGAAAGCAAATCACTACACGAAGCTCAGATGCAAGGTTGAACATTACTATATAGTCTATTGAACCACAGGGCGAGAAAACCCGATTCAATACTTCTTCAAAGACAGGATATTTCATATTCTGAACTATTACCCATAAGCGCCGAGATACGTACGGCTTTCCGGCGAGAAATTCCGGCCATTCACCATTCCGAGGATCAGTGAGCTCTGGTACCATTGTCAAGTATTGGACCTTGACTGGGATTTGATTGAAACAGATTAGAGGAAGGGGATGAGAAAACAGAAGAATTAGGATGAGAAAATAGAGGAATAGAGGTGAGATAAGAAATTAGGGAGAAAATAGCAAAATGCCACTGATATGTTTTTCATTGATAATCCTTCTGTAGCTCATTACAATGCTTAAATAGAATGAAATCTAACAGCTAAAGGGACAGCTGTCCCTAACAATCCAAATTAACATAACTAATTTCTACCAGCTCACTAATAGTACTAAGGCCATGTGCCTTTAGGGAATAACACAACATACTATAATTAAAACTAATTACTATTAATAATCTACCTTCCTAATAGACCATATACGTGACAGTTTACCTCGTGTGGAGCAACAAAAATAAATGTGTTTTTTCACTTTTTTGTCATACGATTGATCATTGGTTTCAACAATTACAATTTATAGTTAGATGCCATATGCCTATGTATGGGAAAAGAGCAAAGTCCATAGTTGATAGAGAGTTGTGTAAAAGAATTTTATAAGGCTTGATAGCCTCTTGTATACCTATTTTTGTTTGGGCTTAATATATTCCATATTTCATTAAAAAAAATTGAAACGTGCGTTGTATATAGGCTGCGGTAGGAAGCACTACCCTAAATTTATTGGTTGATGAATAGATAAATAAATCAATACGATAAATAAATAATATTATATTATATAGGTTAAATATTACTTTTCATCTTATCACTTTTTGATCAAAATATTATGCACTCATCCAATTATGATGGAGTTAAAGTAAGAGTAACTTCAAGTAATCATAGAATACCTCATTTTACATTTAACATTGTATAGTCATCTATTCGAAAATAACTTTATCTATGTCTAATTAATGAAAATTGTTTGTTGAACATATATTCTCACTCCGTTCACTACATGAAATCAAGGAATTTGTGACAACAAACAGTTGTCACAGGGTCGTCACGTATAACTCCGTAATAAAAAGTATTTTCAAACGTAACAATATAATATTATCACAGAAATTATAATTTTTTGTGATAATATTTTTATTGTCACATCCTTTTCATTTGTTAAAACTTCTAAAAGAAAAATAATTGTCACAAATATGTCTGTTGTCACGTATTCTATATCTAATTAAGTTAAAACTATGTGACAACTTCAGTAAATCGTCACTAAAAGAATATTTGTGATAATAAAATTTGTCACAAAAATAACAAGAAGTTGTCACATAATCATATATGTGATAAGAAAAGTTGTCACAAAGAAGTCGTCATGTATAACTCCGTAACAAAAGGTATTTTTAAATGTAACAATAAAATGTTGTCACAAATATTTTAATTTTTTGTTACAACATTTTTATTGTCACATAATTTTCATTTGTAACAACTTCTATTGTAACTGAAAAGAAAAATAATTGTCACAAATATGCTTGTTGTCATGTATTATAGAACAAATTGAACTAAAACTATGTGACAACTTCAGTAAATCGTCACTAAAAGAATATGGTGATAATAAAAGTTGTCACAAAAATTACAAGAAGTTGTCACATAATCTTATATGTGACAAGAAAAGTTGTCAC
Source organism: Euphorbia pulcherrima (assembly GCA_947683365.1). Lineage (NCBI taxonomy): Eukaryota > Viridiplantae > Streptophyta > Magnoliopsida > Malpighiales > Euphorbiaceae > Euphorbia > Euphorbia pulcherrima. The sequence goes on from CANTUS010000001.1 coordinate 18,922,004, forward strand.
AAAGAGGTCGTCATGTACACCTCAGTAACAAAAGGTATTTTCAAATGTAACGATAAAATATTGTCACAAAAAATTTAAATTTTGTGACAATATTTTTATTGTCACATAATTTTCATTTGTTACAACTTTTATTGTAATCGAAAAGAAAAATAATTGTCACAAATATGTTTGTTGTAACATATTATACAGTAAATTGAACTAATGCTACATGACAACTTTTGTAAGTCGTCACTAAAAAACTATTTTGTGATGATGAAGGTTGTCACATAAAAGCAACAAATTGTCACATAATCTTATATGTGACAACTATAATTTTTTGTCACATTATTTTAAATTGTTACGACTTTTGTTGTAATAAGAAAGATTACAGACACAAATACATTTTATTGTCACATATTATCTTGTAGCAAATGCGTATCAGTTACAAGTTTCCTTGTTGTCACCAAACGCTTTGGATTGAAGGGAACTAAAATTTATAGAATAAATGCACAATTCTCGAAACACAATAGCAAATAAAAAAAAGAGTATCCATGAATGAGTAGAATACGAAAAAAGCAACAAAATATGCAAATCACTGAAACAAAGCCCATATACTAGTAAAAAAAACTCCAAAATTCATATTTATCAAAAAGAAAAAAAAAAAAAGAGAACTCCCAATGGATCCAAGATATGCTCATGTTAGGTGTCCTTACTACTAACTAGGAAAATAAACCAAAAGTAGAGGATGTGATACCCTGATAGGATGATGAAATGTATAAGGAGGGCTCTCAAGTTGAAAGAAAAAACAACTATAAGAATAAAGCGCCGACTAATAAAGTAACACAATAAGTTCCTGGAAGATTATATCCGCCCATAGAAAATTAACAATAAGAATAAAGAAGAGGAATGGTATATTGGCTAGTTAAAAAGATTGACTCCACGCCCAACAAACGAGAGAGATGGACCATGAAGGCCAAATTAGTTGAACAAGACTCATTGTACAAACGAAATGACCTAAAAATGTTTATGGTGATATTAAAAACATAGATATTTCTACTCTCCACCGACCCAAAAGCTCCTCTAATTTGACAGGTAACTAATCCACATTAAACGTTTCATTTAAAACAGATTAGAGAGAAAAGAAACCGGTTACCTCCATGGTTATTATCCACTTTGAGCAATTGGTCCCATTTCCCTTCTTGCAAATGGCAAACAAAATTCCGAAATTCCATAAGTTAATTTTACTTGTAACATAATTCTAAAACTTCAATAATAATATTAGATATCTATCTTCTTCGATCCTTAAACAGAAGGAAGGTTTCTTACCTAAAATATATGCAATGCAGTGTTAGATGTACATATACAAGAACAGTACCATAAAAAACTTAGCGAATTGTTAGATGTACATATACATGTAAAATTTACATATTGCACTACGAATATCTAGCCTTAATAGGAACTGAATTAGGGATATCTAGCCTTGGATTATTATTAAAACTCCTAAAACTTGATGAACGACACATTTTAAAGTAAAATAGTACTCTGAAAAAAGTGTCCGCGAAGCGCACTTGAGGCGCACACCAGAAGGCGCGCGCCCGAGGTACGCTACCTCGCCTGAGGTATGCCGTGCCGCTGGACACTATAATTATAATCTATTTCGAACTACAAATGGAACATTTTCAGTATGCTTACATGAATCACCCAAATGAAGATATACAAAATTATAAGATAAAAAGTCATTGTTCATGAGTAAAACACGAAATGCATAGCATGAAAGTCCCTGCTTGACACTCCTAAGAACAATAATGAATCACTAAGTTTGCATTACAAAAACTTAAGGTTAATATTGTTTAGTTTAATGTCAAAACTGGTATGCAAGTAACAGAACAATTTTAGCCTTCAAAGCGCTTGCAATCATGTTGATGCCGAGGGAGACCATTAGATCTCTGTCTTTCCATTTACAATATGATAACATATAAAACATTGAATCAGAATCTAATTTCTAAATCTCCATTTTCATAAAACAAATATGGAATAAAGTCAATCTCTCCACTAACAAAACAACTTTATCTCTGTTTATGTCCATTTCTTTTCATTGTAATAATCATACTTTTTTTAGCAAAATCAAGACTAGTTAAGCAAATATACCCCACCCCTAATTATTAATGATAGTGTATGGGTCACCAACAAGAGTCTTCTAAATTACTCCATTTATGTCTAAATTGTAGCAAATAATCCTCTAACTATAGGCATAATCATGTTCTTTTAAATGTATAAACATTGTGTGACCTAGCGTTTGAGATCGGAAGTGACTCTAGGGGTCTCAGGTTCGAGTCATGTGTGTAGCGATTTTATTTAACAATACGTTACGCACGGTGCTCTTCGAGATCATATTGCTTGGTTCATTGGTCCAACCTCAAAACTCAATTTCCGGAACTCTGAATGGATTAATCCAACTGTGTCTGAGAAGCTTGAGCTGCACTTGGATACAAGGCTTCATTTATCGGATACAGTCGGGGACTTCTTAACATCTGAGGGGCTGATTTACCTCCTCTTCCGCCTGACATTGAGAATCAAATTCGGACCTTTTCCATCACTGAATCTGAAAGGGATACTTGCGTGTGGAAGCAGTCGGCTAATGGAATCTTCACCGTCAAATTATTCTATAGGTGGTTACAATCGCAGCTGCCAAGGTGCTTTATCATGTCAAAAATTTGGCACAGATCGATTGCCCCATCTCACTCGATCATATGTTGGAAAGCGATTACTGGCAGAATCTCCACCCACGAGGTTCAACGGAAGGGAATTAATGTTGTCTCAAGATGCTCGCTTTGTTCGGAATGCTTCAAGGATACCACCCACCTTTCCGTTCACTGTTCTTTCGTGCAACAACTATGGACTGCCCTTGGTTCTCTCTTTGGCCGTCATATTGATTTAACCTCGGACCTTAAATGTACAGTCACCTCAACCTTTATTCACCGGTTTAGCACTCAAATCCAAGTGCTATGGAGCGCAGGAGTGGTGAGCGTTATCTGGTTACTATGGACAGCGAGGAATCGTTGTATTTTTTATGGTATTCACCCTAACATCCATCGGACTCTCGTCGCACTGATCAATTAGGTTTTGGCACGATCTGGAACTCGGAGATGGAGATAAAAATTCTTTCAGGCCTCCACTTACTGCCTCGGCCTAATAGAGCACCAAAGATAATACCAGTCCATTGGGCTCCGCCACCTGCTACATGGATAAAGGTGAACACTGATGCCTCTTCCACAGGGACGCTGGGACAGTCGGGTTTTGGAGCTGTCTTCATGGACCCGAACAGCAGGATCTCGTACTGTGTTGCGGCTCCTCTTGATGAAACGTTTTCCTACATAGCTGAATTACGAGCAGTTATTTTCGCGATTGAAACGGCTGCCCAACGGAATTGGTCTCGCCTTTGGGTGGAAAGCGACTCAGCATATGTGGTCTCGTTAATGAGCTCGCGCACGCCATTTGTCCCTTGGAATATACGAGCAGATTGGATGAGATGTTGCAAGATGATGTCATCTATGGAGGTGGTTACTACACATCTTTCGGGAAGGAAACAGATTGGCTGACGCGCTGGCAAACCATGGTAGAACGACACAAACAATGACAACATGGTCGACGATTCCGGCTTTCTGCTAAGAATATTTTCTTTTCAACCTTCGCAGGCAGATTAATTATCACTTTGTATAGTTTATTTTTGCTTTGTTGTCCTCTCTTTTTGGTGGTCGAAGCTTGTTTCGCTCCACTTCATAACTCATTGTTTACTTTTCTACTTTTAATAAAAGAGGGGTGGATGTTTTGTAGGCAAGCGGAGGCGCCAACCTAGTCGGGAACTCCGCCCTGAAATTTTCACCCACTCCAACCTTTTAGCCTTCGGAGGAATACACTGTTCCTCAGGGTTCCAGATTAAATAAAAACACCTGATATTGATGGTATTGGTCCACTGCAACATCCCTAGTGCTTCCATCAATTATTTTACCTACAGAAAATAGAAAAAGGTAGCAATCTCAGCTTTGATGAAGCTAATTATTAATATTTCCAATTACTTAAAATTTTGATAATTATAGTGTTAAACTCATTGGAAGCTACACTACAAATCAGAATTATATAATTGAAAAAAAGCTTGGAAATGGAATATATATAGTGGCAAGGAAGAGATTTGCTTACCTGGTATGTGGGTATCAACATCCCAGTTATTCAAACCTTTATAGAAGCTGCTGCAACACCAAGATAAGAACCCAGCCTATTTGAATATGTCCATCCCCAAAACGCATAGAATTAAAAAATGAAAACAAAAATCAGTAAACAAAACTGGTACTTATTATACTATGATAAGAAAGTTTAATTGCAAACTGATAGTACAAGGAAGAAAATGGGCGATATACCTTGTTTTTGCGATAGAGTGTCGTGTGGTGTTTCTTAATTTCGTAGAGAGGAGCCAAAAGGGTGTCTTACAATGTTCTAAGGTACTAAGAGCTGTGTATAATAAGGTCATTTTCTTCAATGAGAAACTTAGAATCAAGAATTTTTTCAAGAATTCGAATCTTTGAGATAGGAAATTTAATAGAAGACAAGAATTAGATAGATTTTCTTCGTCTGTTAGTGCTAGCAGCTCAACTTGTGCTGTGAGTGATAGTGAAGAAACCTCAACTTCACAGCAGAAAGAGTGCATCACAATTAGAGTAACTGAGGTTTTTCATACATCTTTCCCATTAAACATTTATTTTTATAGATTTCATAGAATTCTTAGAAAATAAGACTACTAGAAGAAAGGAATAGAAATTATATTCATTTATATTTGATTATTCACTAATAAAAGCTAATCAACAGGTTGTGACAGATAGAAAGCTCCAATGCAAATGCATAAAGGAAAGTAGGGAGCTCAACCCAGTTTCAGTACTGAAAGAGGTACCTTCAAACAGAGGTAACAGTTTATATACTAGTCTGCCATTATATGATAACTAATTAACTATAAATTTCAGCTTTCCAAATTATCTTCAATATTTTCCTACTTAAAGAAGATGGAACAAATAATTTGAGCTCGATTTACCAAGTGATTGACTGAAGACTTAATTCTATCAGCTTCGCTGTGTCAAATACTATTCCAACCAGCAACAGAAAAATCAGCCTTACCAGCAATTCCTAACCTATTTAAGTACAATAGCTTTATAGTACAATAGCATTGCAAATTAATCACTTCTAATGCGGCAATACGCTCAAACCAGGATACGTAGCAGTTAGCATTGTATGTCTAGTTTGCTTTTTTAGCGTTAGATACATTCTCGGATGCGGATATCTATAGACCATCATACAAAGATAATCAACATCAATAGGTAAGGTTCATAGTAGCGAAGATTTAACAAGGTTTTTCAAATAAATGAATATGAAATGTATTGTTTTGGAATATGTTCAGTCTCAAAATTTAAAACTTCATTGTAAATTATCAAAATACAACTTGGACTTCCCAGGACTCGAGTATTGTTATTAGAAACTCCTATTTATCGGAAAAGGGAAAAACATTTTCTGTTTTTAGACATTACATAACAATATACAGCAGCAGCATAATTATTTGACCCAACAAGCTATTTCGCATGGAAGAGTAGGGACAATGAAGAATAGATAATCAGAATCTCGATATCGAACTTGAATGTATGCTGCAATTTCCTAATATTTTCAAGCTCTAACAAGCCTGAGTCAATGAAACTTACTTTTCTAAAGGATAAACAAATGGTGTCCTATTAAGCATTCTGTGCTAAACTAGAAAAACGAAATTTCAAAACATATCCATAGTATCTCACAACTGAATAAGCATACATTTAATGAACTACAGTTTCACAAGCATCAGAGCACATGTGTAATTGCAATATAGAGCTAATAACAAAATTAAGAATCAAGACATAAACTTAACTTCAATATTGCAAACAATCTCATGCTTGGAACTTTAATATTTGGCTTTTTCAAAGTCAAAACCATCTGCTCGCCACACCAACTGAGATTTAATAAGGCCAAAAGCTCACTTTGCAAACTACCTAAATAAGCTTCAAACAAACATACAAACTACAAAATTTAGCATCAAAATCGCAATAAAAATCCAAACAAACACCAAAATAAGCTTCAAACTAGCAAAATAATAAAGCAAACAACCAAATCAGCTTCAGAATGAGAACCTAGCTATCACGTTAATAATAAACAGTTCATCGCATAAAAATTCAAAAATTCGAATAATTTTTACCTGATGCTAGATTCGTCCGATTAACAAGATCTCACATTTGTTCAGCGTCAAAACCGGTTGGAGGCTCGGGCTGAGACTGAGATTGAGATTGAGACTGAGACTGAGGTTGCGGTTGGGACCGAGGCTGGGATTGGGACGGTGGTTGAGACGGAGGATGCGACATTTTGGATCACTTCTTCTGTGGCGCACCGGCAACGACGAAGACAGCTACCGGCGTCGAAGAACAGTGATGGTGAGTTTTGGGGCTGCAGAGAGTATCTTTCGTATGGTGAGAATACCTGGCTGAGAGACTTATGTCTGGATTGAGATTCTCTTTGCAAATCAGATCCATCCATTTAAAAATGGGTGGCTCTAATTTTTTCATATCCACCCATTTTTGTATGGATAGCTTTCATCAAGAAATCTTTTTTTATGCCTAGGTGTTTAATATATAGTTAGTATTTTAATTTTACTTTTTATTATTTAATATTAATAAATAATTTAAATAAATTCAAAAATATTACTGAAAAAATATAGTTAATTAATATAATTAATTAAATTATTTTTTAAATTTAATTTTTCATTTTTTCTAAAATTTTACTTTTTTTAATTCATTATATTATAGTTTGGACTTTGACACTCATACAGGGTTTAGGATTTGGGATTTGGGTTCGGGGTTTAGTATTTTGGGGCTTTGAGGTAACGGTTTTATTTAGAGTCTTAGTATTATTTTTTAATAAATAATTAAAATAAAATATGAAAATATTTCAAAAAAATAACATCATTTTCTTTTCAAATTTTTTATTTTTGATTTTATTCTAAATTTTTCCTTTTTTTCATTCTATTATGGCTTAGACTTTGACACTCATTTAAGGTTTAGTGTTTGGGGTTTGAGTTTAGAATTTGAGCTTTGGTTGTAGCCTTTCAGGGTAATCATATGTCTATTTAAAGTTTAGATATTATTTTTTATAAATAATTGAAATAAATATGAAAATATTTCAAAAACATAATATCGTTTTATTTTCAAATCTTTTATTTTCCATTTTTTTTACAAAATTTTCACTTTTTTAAAATTTACTCCAATTTTATTGTGCTTACACAAAAAAAGTTGTTCAATTATGTCAAGTCCATAATGATAATAACATTCTTATTATTATTATTATTATTATTATTATATTGATAAGTATTTATATGATAAGGTTTTAATTTTATTTTAGAATAATTTAAATGAAATACAGAGAAAAATAATTTTATTTTTTAAAAGTTAAGAAAATATTTATAAAAAATATTGATTATTGTAGTTAACTAAAATATATAAGTAATAAATATTTATTATGAGGAATCGTGGTCTAAGGTTTAGTATTCATGGCAATTTTTCTATACCTTTTATATACTTTTTTTACCTTTTATATAATTTTTTTAAATAACTTATTATTTTCATGTAATTTTTTCTAGATCTTTCATAAACCATTGATATAACTCATTAGACAAATTGTGACTTTCTTATACCTTTAATATGGCTTTTATATAACTTTTTATACAATATTTTAAATAACATATAACTTTTATATATCATTCTTATGCATTTTCTATATTTTTTATACAACTTAATATATAACCTATAACTTTCATATACCTTTTATTTAAGTTTTCAATTAATATACAACTTTCCTATAAGTTCTTCTACATTTATACAACATTTCAAATAACTTACAACTTTCTCACACATTTCCTATAAATTCTTCTACATTTATACATTATATTTCTTATCCCCATTTTATACCTTTTATTACATTATTCTACAATATTTTTTTGCAACTCTTTATAAGAGTGTAAAATGTTGCATTATATGGTTTTAGAATTCTTTCCCGCTTGTTCCCCTATCTCCCGCCTATTTCATTAATGTTCACCCTACTTTCTTGCATCGCTTATTAAAAGATTTACCTAAAATACACTTTTTCATGTTATAGCAACTATTAGCCAACTTTTCAAAAGTGTCAGTACAAATCTATTTTTTCATCACTTTTGCAACGTTTTCTAGGCAACTCTTGGCCTTTTTTTTGCGACAAGCCATCTATCTTGTAGTGCAGTTAATTAAACAATAAATATTTATTTTTAGGATTATTTAAGATTTAGAGTTTAGGGTTTTGAGAAACTAAACTTTAGTTTAGTTCCATCATAACACGTTTAATTTATATTTTATTAAAATTATTATTATATTAAGTATTAATGATGATTAATAGTTAATAATTAACAATGTTAAAAATAAATAATAGTCAATAAATGCCAATAATGTCATATGACTTTCCATATAATATGTAACTTTTCATACATTTTTAACTTTATGTACAACATTTCATTAAATTTGTAACTTTATTATATGGTTTGTACACATTCCCTAAGTTTTCACGTAATCTAATTACTTTCAAATAACTTTTATAACTTTTTATATGCGCTGACGGCGGGGTGGTGATGACAAAGAAATGGTAACAGATTGTTGATGATAGAGTGGTAATTAAGTTTTGTAATCATTACTTAATTATTATTATGAAATATTATTATTATTTATTATTGATAATACTTTTAACTTTATATAAGTTAATATAATTATTAATAATTGTAAAAAAGTAATAGTAATCATAATAATACTATTTTTTTTAAGTTGTATTTTAGTAGACCCTCTTATAGTTATCCCTTAAACCACTCAGCCCCCTGAATTTATAAAAGTTCCACATAACCTGAACTTGTTAAAGTGGACTTTATAACCCCCTAAACTTGTTATGGTAGACCTAATATCCCCTTTAACTTGGTAAAAGTGAACCTTATAGCCCATTGATGCTGACATGCCCATTTTTGTTCTGGTAAATCAATCTTCAATTCAATCTTTGACAAAACAATCTTAGATTCTATCTCTAGAAAAATAATGCTTAGCGTATCACCATCAAGGGGCTGTGGGGTTCACTTTTACCAAGTTCAAGGGCTATAAGATCCACTTTAACAAGTTCAAGGGCTTATGTGAAACTTTTGTAAGTTCAGGGGGCTGAGAGGTTCTTAGGAACAACTATAGGGTTGAAAAGGGTTTTAATCAACTTTTATAATTATTTTATTTCTTAATTTTTCAAAAAAATCAATCACTGTTTTAATTAACTTTCAGGGAGTCCAGATGTATTACGCCATTTTTCTACGGATTTCATATACATATCATAGAACCCACAAATTTCAAATACATTTCACATACCATTTGTATAACTTTTCATTAAACCTACACTTTCATATAACTTTTTATGCAATTTTTATAACTATTTATAGAACCTATAAATTTTCTATAGCTTTGATATACGTATTCTATAGCTTTTCACATATACTTATACCTTTATATGCTTACATAATTTCTCATATAGCACATAATTTTTCTAATACTTTTTTGGCCAAACGCATCTGTCGCCACCTAAACTTGGCACGTTTTGTCACATGCCACCCCTAACGTTTAAGTGAATCACTTTACCCCCTAAAGTTAACAAAATTTATACAGTTTTCCCCCTAAGTGCCACATGTCAGTTTCTGGTTAGTTTGACTTTTCAAAGATGTCATTTTTAGATTTTTCTCCCTCCAATCAAAAGTTGGCACGTGGCATTGAGGGGGTAAACTGTATTAGTTTTGCCAACTTTAGGGGGTAAAATGATTCACTTGAAACTTGAGGGTGGCATGTGACAAAACATGCCAAGTTTGGGGGGCAATGGATGCTTGAAGCCTACTTTTTTATGACCTATCAATGAACACATAACTTTCATAATGCTTTCTATATGAAATATAATTTTCTTACAACATTCATATAACATATAACGTCAAACTTCCTTATAATTTTCATATACAATTTCCCATAACTTTTATATAACATTTTATACAATATATTTTTTTAACTTTTTTATTCATTTTCTATAAACTATCATAAAACATATAATTTTCCACTAAATTTCAAATAAATTTTGACATTCTTATAAATTTCTTGTACCTTTTATTTGACTTTATATATATATATATATAACTTATAATTTTCTTATATATTTTTCATACATTTCCTTTACCCTCATTCAACATGATCCTATACATTTTGATTAACTTTTCAACTTAAAGTGATTGTTATAAAACTAATGAATTATTTGCAACAAGCTTTTTATATTGTCACACATATAGTTTTTATGACAGTAAAAAATTTAATGTCATATACTAAATAATTTTAGTTACAACCTTTGATTGTAACATAAGTACTTTTTATATCAAGATAAACTTATTGTAACAAAAGTAAAACAAGCTTTTTCATATTGTCACGAATATAGTTTTTTGTGACAATAAAAAAATTACTGTCACAAATGAATAGTTTTAGTTACAACTATTACTTATAACTAAAGTGTTTTTTTTGTTTCAAGTTAAACTTATTGTCATAAATATAATCTACTTTTTGCAACAACATTTTTATGTTGTCACGCATATAGTTTTTGTGACAACTAAAATTCATTGTCACATATTGAATGGTTTAGTTATAAATTTTACTTGTAACTAAAGTATTTTTTTGTTTCAAATTAAAATTATTGTCACAAAAATAATATACTTTTTGCAACAAGCTTTCTATGTCGTCACGCATATTGCTTTTGTGACAATAAAAAATTCGTTGCCATACATTGAATAATTTTAGTTACAACCTTTATTGTAACATATGTATTTTTTTATTTCAAGTTAAACTTATTGTAACAAAACGAACATTTTTTTTGCAACAAGTTTTTTAAGTTGTCACGCATGTAGTTTTTGTTACAATGAAAAATTTGCTGTCACTTGTTGAATAGTTTTAGTTACAACTATCACTTGTAACTAAAGTATTTTTTGTTTCAAGTTAAAATTATTATCACAAAAATAACATATTTTTTGCAACAAGTTCTTTATGTTGTCACACATATGATTTTTGTGACAATAACAAATTTATTGTCACATATTGCATAGTTTTAGTTACAAGTATTACTTGTAACTGAAGTATTTTGTTTCACGTTAAAATTATTGTCACAAATATAATATATTTTTTGCAATAACTTTTTATGTTGTTATGCATATAGTTTTTGTGATGATAACAAATTTATTGTCACATATTGAATAGTTTTAGTTACAACTTTTACTTATAACGGAAGTATTTTTTATTTCAAGTTAAAATTATTGTCGCAAAAATAATATATTTTTTGCAATAATCTTTTTTTGTTGTCACATATATTATTTCTGTGACGGTAAAAAGTTATTGTCATATATTGAATATTTTTAGTTACAACTGTTACTTGTAACTGAATTATTTTTTGTTTCAAGTTAAATTTATTGTCACGAAACTAATAAATTATTGGAAACAAGATTTTTATGTTGTCACATAAATAATTTTTGTGACAACAAAATTTTATTGTAACAATTTCCAGATTATAGGTTACAATTGTAATGGAAAAATATTAGTTATAATCTTAAAAGATTGTCACAAAAATATCTATCATATGTGACAATTTTACTATAAAATTTTAAAAAATTAATTTTTGTGACGATAAAAATTTTATTGTAACAAATAATACTTTTTGTAGTGATTCACTATCCTAAATTTATTAACAATAACTACTACTCAGTTACTCGTGCTTTCAAGGTAACATATTGCCCTTCTGTAATTTACATATAGGGAAATTGTCAAGAACATAATGTCTCACTAAAATATTTATAAAATTAATTATTAAGTCAAATTAATTACATATCTACATTCACTTACCATAAATAATATCCAAATTAACAAAACAAGAGAAACTAATTACATGAATACGGTGTAGTAGTTATCTGATAAATATCTAGTAATTGTCTAGTAGTTATTTGGTAAATCATAATTTCCAATATATTTCTAAAATATATATAAAATATAACATTTAGTAGATATCTAGTAAACATCTAGTAAATTTGTATTAGATATTTGGTAAATCTTAATTTTGATTTTTTATGGAATCTAATGACACCTAACAATATATAATTGATATATAATAGATGTGCATATGACAATTTCATAAATTAGAAATTGACCCGAATCTTTTTTACGATGATTATTTTATCAAATACAACATCTAGTAGATATCTAGTAGACATCTGGTATATTTGCATTAGATATCTAGTATATATTGATTTTGATAGTTATTTATGGAATATTTCATAAATATAACATCTAATAGATCTATAGTAGACATCTAGTAGATTTGATCCTCCTAACAAATCTATTGAATATCTGTTATAAATTGTGTTAGTAATCTATTTGAAGTTATGATTTATTAGATAACTACTAGACAATTATTAGATATTTACCAAATAACTACTACACCGTATTCATGTAATTAGTTTCTTTTTGTTAATTTGTAAATTGTTTATGGTGGAACCAAATTATTTTGATTTTTTTGTGGCAATTATGTGTAAGAAGCCCTTGTATATACATGTTCATGTTGTGGACGAAATGTTGAAGGAGTGTCCAAATATGTTAACAATTGGGCCAACAGTTCCCTAATTTTATTTGGATTAGAGGATTGAAAACGACGAGGATTACACATCTTTTGATTATACAACTTGGCTCAGCATAAAAACCAGCTAGAACAGTTATATATGTTGCCTTTGGAAGCATACCCAACAACATCAACCAAACCCATTTTGAAGAAATTGCATTGGCTTTAAAAGAAGCCGAGTTATACTTCCAATGGGTAGTAAAACTCAGAGGAAGTAAATCTCCCAAAAGGGTTTATGGAAAGTGTAGCAGCAAAAGGATTAGTAGTGAATTGGTGTAGTCAAGTGAAAGTGCTATCAAATGAAGCAGTTGGGTGTTTTTGACTCGCAGTGGCTGGATATTAACAATTGAGGCATTGAGTTTAGGTGTACCAATGGTGACATTTCCTCAATGGAGTGATCAACCCACTAATTCTAAGTTTGTTCAAGATGTTTGGAAAGTTGGTATAAGAAGAAGGATTAGTAGTGATGAAATTGTTAAAAGAGAATAAATTGGGCTTTGCATAAAAGATATAAGAATAAAATTCAAAAACATATTTTGTGATTTGGGTCACTTTCAAAAAAATAAATAAAATTTTTGTTTTCAAAACCGAGGACTCAGGTTTAAAATATTATGAAATAAAAGAAAAAAATTACTAAATGTCTCTTTTCTAATTAGACAAACATTCCTATAATTTAACCATATTATTTATAAATTATATATCATTATTTGAATAAGTTTGAGAAATTTTTCAAAATTATCATCTTTTAATCAAAAATATTTATTACTGGTCAAAAATATTCAAAAATTGTTATAGAGCTCTATTGTATTTTTATGAATGAACGTGCAAAAATTCAATTTAAACTGGATAAGATTACCCTTTATCGTGACATAATTTCAAATTGAAGACCTTTTTTGTTAAGTATTTGCTAACTTTTGAAACCATAAACCCTAATTTAAAACAAAAACTTTGATCCTCTTTTTAAAAATGAGTTAATCCACGTGATATGTTTTTAAATTTTATCCAAGATATAGTGAGTGGGGAAAAGGGAAAGAAATGAAAAAGATTTGGCGAAATGCATCTGATGCTCTCATAGTTGGCTCTGTTTATTACATGTCGCCGCTAACTTTTATCAGTGTCACTCTGCCCCCTAAAGTTAACATTTTTGTGTAACATAACCGTCCGATACGAAATTTCTCAATCTCACATCAGAGAGTAGAGTACGCTCCCCTACCATGGAAAAAATTTGAAAAGTGAATCCAACAGAAATATATATACAAGACGTTGCATATAATTAAAAAAAATAAAAAACAATCCCAAATTTTTTTCAATTAAATCCAAATTTAAATTTTTCTTTCAACTGTACCATCTTCTCCAAATATCCTTTTTCAATTTTTACAATTAACCATCTTCCATTTTTAACAAAGGGTAGCCTTCACTTTCTCTCCCTGGAATTTGTAGCCATGAATGAAACTACCTTATTCTCTCTCTTCTTGTTTCTTGTTTTTTACCTTTCATAGCCATGAATGAAAATTTTGGTTCATATTTTGGCCAACCTGAATTCCACTTGGAGACTGTACTTGAGTTGCGAAAACATCATCGAGGTTAGTAGGCTTCAATTCGCCCATCCTATTGAAGTCCTAGCTCCAATGTTCCGTTTCCAAATCGAAATCCCCAGCCGAAATAGTTGTCTTTAGCCTGCTTCCTGGCAGCTGCAAAGTAGGTGGAGTAAGGCTAACTTTGTTCTGCTTCAAGTTATTGCTCTCAGGCGACGAGGCTGCAGCCAATGGTGACAAAGGGGTGACAACCCGAGTGTCAATTGCCTCAATGAGGCAATGTTCCATAGACTTGGGGGAAGACATGGCTTCACCTGTCGAAGCATATACAGGCCGCAAGATTGAAAAAATATTTTTATTTTATAAATATTTTCATCTTGTTTTTTTAGTCAAAATGAAACTCCACTCTCTACGAGTCAAACTTTGTCATGAGTTTTTCCAACTTTAAAAAACAAAGTGATAATAATAATAAAGTTGGGGTCACATTTGATAAACGGTGGCAAGTTTGGGGGCAAGTGGATATATTAGGCCAAAAGAATTCAATGAAATGGAAGGATATTGAAGCAGTTAGTGAAGGTAGAACTTCTGATACAAATATCAATCAGCTTGTTGGAATCCAAATCTGAATGTTAATTAATTATTTGCTGCATTATTATAATAAAAGAAAAGTAACCCATAATTCAACACATAATAGAAGGATCCCAGGCAGCATAATATTATCCGCGATCTGCTTTCTGTTGTTGAATGATTGAAGCCAAGAAAGCAGTTTAATTCCAATTGAAAAAGAAGGCGTTAACTGTGGAGGCGCCATCAACAGCAATGGTTTGGCCATTGATATAGGAAGCAGCTGGTAGACATAAGAAGGCTACCAATGCAGATGCCTCTTCTGGTTTTCCTGTCCGTCCCATCGGGTTTTGAGCTATTACTGCCTCTGAAAACTTCTCATTCTCAAAGTACTGCAATTACAGTTATTTCTTAATCTATTATGAACTTCAATGTTTTCTTAATTATATATCATGATGAGATGAAAATACTTACCGCTTCATTAAGGGGTGTTATGATGAACCAAGGTGCAACACAGTTGGTCCTGATATTATCCTTGGCCCACTCACATGCCAAATTCTTTGTCAACTGAACCATTGCCCCTGCACATATTCATTTACTGGGTTATTTTATCCTTATTGGACGCGATCCGGGTCGGATGTGGACGTATGAACCAGATGGGCAACCATAAACAAAATTTACTGGGTTATTTTATTCAAACTTAGATTAGGGAAGCATATGTATATATAATATGCACCTTTAGTGGCCGAGTAGATGGATCCCACAGACATAGAGACCACACCGGCGGCTGAAGCCATGAGAACGATGGAACCTGAACCTGAATTTTTGAGAAGAGGATGTGAAAGTTGGGACAAGTGATAAGCCGATTCGAGATTTGTAGCCATTAGAAATGAGTAATCTTCTGCTGTGAAATCCACTGTCGACTTCACTATGTTAGCCCCTACATTGTTTATCTAATTTCAACCAAATTAATTCAGTTAGCAAAGGTTTAGTTAGCTTTAACGCAAAATGACGTACAGAAGATGAAATAAGAATGAAACTAACAAGGATATTGAGTTTGCCGTTGAACTCAGAAGAGACAGTTTGAATGAGATTCTCTCTTGCAGGTCTAGAGGTAACATCGCAAACTGAACCGCTCACTCGAAACCCTTTCAATTTCCATTCATTTAAACACTTGTTAAGCTCAGTTTCATTTCTAGAGCAGGTGTGAATTCTTGCCCCAAACCCGGCCAACTCTTCCACTATCGCATACCTGTAATATCATCCATTTTTCTCAATTATGGATTGTGTGCCGGCTATACTACTACTTATATTTTAAATAAGGATTATAATTGCCACAAATATTATATGTTTTACAAAATGCATTATGTGAGCGTGTACACACTTTAAAGGGGTAAAGTGTCACACATGAAAGTGTGGGGTGGCAAAGGGCTTTTGGTACCAAATCGGAAGGGCAACAAATGTATTTGGCCAAAATAAAAATAAATCATATGGATTTGCGCATTCAGGAGCACAAGAAATGTACAAATGTGGAAAAATGATTCTCTAAGTAAAGTTAGAGTGCAAGGAAGTGGGAGAAATATTTCTCGGGAAAATGTATATTGAACCCTAACCTCCGGAAATGAAATGAAGTGTTTGGATTTCTAAAAATGTTCTCTATAATTAAAAAAACAACTCTAGAGAATTCCCATCCATAAATTCATAAAAAAAGGAAGGTATGAATAAAAAATAATTAGTTTACTCCATCTCTTATATAACAATCCTTTTCCTATTTCTCTGTTTCTTCTGCAGAGAAATGATTTTACTTCTAGGATCAAGTCAACGTCACATATCAAACATGAACAACGTTGCCAGATAAAAAATAAACTCAACAACTCGATGCTCACAAATATGCGGATTCACAATATTTATATTTTCTCATATAAGTTTTCGGAGTAATAAATTAGATGCAGTTAAAAATAAAAGTAAGAGAAGAGAAAAGGAAAGACCCGAGTCCCTTAGTGCCGCCAGTAACAAGAGCAGTCATTCCTTGAAGAGACCATCTCGAATTGCTCTTTGTTTCCTCCATTTTCTTTCTTTCCCTGTATATGCATCCTTATAAATTCAGATTTCGATCTAATTTATTAATAATGAAAGGATTCATTTAAACATTGAAAGCTACAAAAGATCCCTGTTACGAACAAAAAATTAAAACCAGATGTTGCAGAGCGACTTACACAAAAGAGACACTTCTGAAAAACTCACACTATCACAACTTACAAGCTAGAGTGGTACTATATGTAATTAGAGGCTGTTAGTTCAATAATAAATAAATTTAATACAACCAGTGATACTATTAAAAGATTTGAATTGTCTAGAGTTTTTTTTATTTATATCATTCATTTAATTTTAATAATTTATATTTAATTTTAATAATTTATAAAATTTATATTATAATAAATTTAAGTTAATAAAATTTAATAAATAATTAAAATTAAATGAAATGTATTTAAAAAGTTTGAATTTTAAGTAGTTGAGTAATTGAATATAATATCAATAACAGGAATAAAATACTTCAAATGCGGTGGTAATGAGGTGGATGCAGCAAAACCGAAGCTTCAACTTGTATTTGTTTTCTATTTTTTCTTCTGTTCATTTTTAATTTCACTTTTTATAATAATTACGATTAATAAATGAGAGAAAATAATTAAAATAATATTATGAGAGTTTCTTAATTATTATTTTTATAATGAATTAAAATAAGAGTAGTAATTTAATAATTAAAGTGGTGAATAGATATTATTTAACGATTAATATTAAAGTTGTAATCTTTAAAGATTTCAAGTACGAGTCATATTTAAAAAGTATTGAAGATTTTTCTTTTCGTTTAATTAATACTATTTACTATAATAATTATACTAAAAAAATATTATAATGATGTATGATGGTAATTTTAATTGTTATTAGTGTATTTAATAATAATGAATTAATCTTATTAGAATATATAGTTATTTTAAAGTAGTATTATTATTATATTAGGATCCTTTGAAAAAAATCAACTCATTTTTTTAATTTATTTTTTTCTTACAATAATAATAAAAAATTTACTCTACCTTATCTATACGTCAACTCAAACTTTCAACCAATGCAACTATAATTTTCAAGCTCAACCAAAATTTACTAAAAAATAAAACTGTGGGCCAAATTATTTGACAAATTTGACAACAATGCTATTAAAAAAACATATAATAGTGTACATAACAATTAAGGTCTAAATCATGTGACAGCTATCCAAACTTAGCAAGACACCGTAGGCCAGTCAGCTAGTGTGGGGTTACTTTTTATTTTCAAGTTTTTTCTCGTCCCAATCAATTTTAAGAATATGAAATCAACAGTATATAAAACGTATTTAATTAGTATTTTAACAAAACGTGAAAACGTATTTAATTAGTATATCTGAAAATTAAATGATGTTAGGATCAATCACAAATTATCTTGTATAACGCTATAAGTCGGATGAAGTCAGTTTGAATAGCAACATATTTAAATGGGGATAGAAATTGATTGGACCCGTTCTAACAAGCACAATAATGAAATCTACCCTTCATAGTTATTGATTCATTCGCCTTAAGAGAAAAGACAAAAAGAATTACGATCCAAAGTAATGAATTATTTAGTGTTAGGCATTAGTCGATCTAAATGTAACGAAATGCCATGACCATAGAATTGCTTTAAAGATCATCCCGACTTTGCCCACGAGGTCGGGTAATGTAACTAGCATGCTCAATTAATCGATTCCCTCCGCTAAACTCGTGAATTAAACGATATTGGGACCAATTGCAAATTACCTAATGTAAAGCTCTAACTCGGATGAAGTCAGTTCAAGTCGCACCGTATTAGAATGGGGATAGAAATCGACTGGACCCGTTCCAACAAGCACAATAATGGATCTTCCGTTTATAATTATGCATTCCTTCACCCCTAAGAGAAAAAATAAAAAGAATTACGATCCAAGTAATGAATTATTTTGTGTTAGGAGTTAGTCGACCTAAGTGGCACCAAGTGCCACGACCATAGAATTGCTTTAAAGATCATCCCGACTCCGCCCACGAGCCCGAATAATATAACTAACATGCTCAATTAATCAATTTCCTCCGCTAAACATGTGAATTAAACGATATTGGGACCAATTGCAAATTACCTAGTGTAAAGCACTAAGTCGAATGAAGTCAGTTCGAGTCGCACCGTATTAGAATGGGAATAGAAATCGACTGGACCTGTTCCAACAAGCACAATAGTGGATTTATCATTCAAAATTATGCATACCTTCACTCCTAAAAGAGAAAATAAAAAGAATTACAATCCAAGTAATGAATTATTTTAGTGTTAGAAGTTACTCAACCTAAGTGGCACCAAGTCCCACGACCATAGAATTGCTTTCAAAATCATCTCGACTCTGCCCATGAGCCCGAATAACGTAACTAGAATGCTCAATTAATCAATTCCCTCCGCTTAACATGTGAAGTAAACAATATTGGGACCAATTGCAAATTACCTACTGTAATGCTCTAAGTCGGATGGAGTCAGTTCGAGTCGCACTGTATTAAAATGGGGATAGAAATCAACTGGACCCGTTCCAACAAGCACAATAATGGATCTACCGTTCAGAATTATGCATTCCTTCACTCCTAAAAGAAAAAATATTAAGTATTAGGATCATAGTTATGAATTATTTAGTGTTAGGCGTTAGTCGACTTAAGTGGCACCAAGTGCCACGACCATAGAATTGCTTTAAAGATCATCCCGACTCTACCCACGGGGCCGAATAGTGTAACTAGCATGCTCAATTAATCAATTCTTTCCTCTAAACCTGAGAATTAAACGATATTGGGACCAATTGCAAATTATCTAGTGTAATGCTCTAAGTCGAATGAAGTCAGTTCGAGTCGCACTTATTAGAATGGGGATAGAAATCGACTGGACCCGTTCCATCATGCACAATAATGGATTTACCGTTCATAATTATGCATTCATTCACTCCTAAAAGAAAAAATATTAAGGATTAGTGTGAGCGGACGACATTTCGAACGGGCTACGAAGTCGGGCCGGAGGACCGGTCTCTTGAAAATATATGGAGTGATGTGATGATGGTAGAAAATGGTTTTGCATATTTTAATGTTCAAAAGATACAAGATCAAAATCCCGTACTAAAATAGAGTCGCCAACCGGTTCAGCTCAATCGAGAAATTTTGGTACGATTTTTCCACCGGGTGGTAGATCATACCTTAAGTAGAGATTTCGAGTTCGGATGATGTTATCTATTTTACATTGACCAAGTTAAAAGTTTCATTCTTTTTTATTCGGTTGTAATCCACCCTATTTTATTGTGTTTTCAATTTATAAATTATTAGCGCGTTATCAAGCAATCAAAGTGATAAATAAATTATTACAGTCCTCCAAAAATAAATGCAGAAATTAAAATTATTACATGGCTTTCAAATCCTATACATTTGTCTATACAATAAATAAAATACCCAAAGGCCTAGACATACATCTAACCTAAATCTACCTGCACGAAAAGGTTAGCACAGATACGGCACATTGTACGAGATATATCACATATAGTGACGCCCCTGACAGCGGGGTCTGAGGGGGCGGCAGCCCTGCGGGGTCCAAAGGGCAGCCCCCTAGCGGGGTAGAGGGGCGGTAGCCCCTCGTAGGGTTCCGAGGCAACGCCCAGGAAGGGGTCCGGGGGAAGAGCCCCCGGCTGGGATCGAGCTACCAGGTTAGCTCGAAATTTATGATTTTTGAATATAAGTTCCCTTTGAAAAATTCATTTTCCAAACGAATTTTAAGGAAAAGTCCATTTTGGACCCGATTATTATTTTAACCAAATTATTAGTGAAAATGGCACATGTTATGGGGTTTAGACCGTTTTTGGGGAATTCTGAATTCCCGTCATGATACTGTACATACGAAAAACAAAAAAATGAGAAATCTAGGTCAAAGGGCAGCATGCGGGGCTGCTGCCCAGAAGCCCATGCCGCCGCCGGCATGGGTGATACCGCCGGCGGCATGGATGATGTCACCGGCGGCCTGAGTGAGGCCACCAACAGCTTTAATGGAGCCGCCGGTGACACCGCCGGCGGTTTCTAAATGTGTAGAAACAAATTCAGAAGGTCGAAAATGACTGAAAACTCTAAAAATGAACCTGAAATGACAAATAGCACAACAGACAACAAGAATAAATGCCAAAGAGCTCTTGAGACTCAGGAATTTACCTCGGGGTCGTCTTCTTGTTCTAAAGATGCCTCCGGGAAGCTCAAAATGACAATTTGGGTAGTGATTTAAAGATTGAACAATGTTTGTCTCTAAAAATCCTATTAGATTGATTTTAACATAGGATTTCTATAGATTTTAAGTTTATCCTAAGAGGTTAGATGAAGAAAAACCAAGAAAACACGAATTTAATCTATTTTCTTACCTTTTCTTCTCTTTCTGTCTCTAAAATCACTCTTTCTCACTCTAAAACCTCTTCAGTTGCCCTATTGATGTTCTCCCCTTCAAACCCCCTCTTCTTGGTGTTTTTAGGCTAAAAAATGAGCCAAAAACCAACTTTTGGAGATTATCCGATGGGTTTCGAGAAAAAGCAAAAAGTGCAGTCTGCTTGTAGGGGCTCATACCGCCGGTGGCATGGCTCAGGTCGGGAGTGAAGTCACTGGCGGCATGGATGATGCCGCCAACGGCTATAGGCCCCTGCTGGTAGACTGGTAAATGGGGCCTACAGCCTAAAAAAGGTGAAAAGGGGGAAAAGTGGGTCAAAAGCTGGTTTTTTTAAATTTTAAGGGTATTTTGGGATATTTTGAGATATTTTAAAGTATGATGAGATACTTTGGGTGAGAATTATCGATTCAAGCTTCCACAGACGCGTAGTTGGACACGCTGAACTGAATTCAAACGTTAATGAAAATTCGATATGAATTTTTAATGAGGATTAAAATTTGAATATACATCATCATCGTCTCGCAAGAGGGACTACAAAATCCCGTGCTCAGAATTAGGATCATAGTTAATTATTTAGTGTTAGGCGTTAGTCGACCTAAGTGGCTCCAAGTCCCATGACCATAGAATTACTTTAAAGATCATCCCGACTCTACCCACGAGCCCAAATAATGTAACTAGCATGCTCAATTAATCAATTCCCTCGAATAAACCTGTAAATTAAATGATATTGGGATGAATTGCAAATTATCTAGTGTAATGCTCTAAGTCTGATGAAGTCAGTTCAAGTCGCACCGTATTACAATGGAGATAGAAATCGACAAGACCCATTCCAACAAGCACGATAATTGATCTACTGTTTAGAATTATGCATTCCTTCACCCCTAAGAGAAAAAATAAAAAGAATTACGATCCAAGTAATGAATTATTTAGTGTTAGGTGTTAGTCGACCTAAGTGGCACCAAGTGCCATGACCATAGAATTGCTTTAAAGATCATTCCAACTCTGCCCACGAGCCCGAATAATGTAACTAGCATGCTCAATTAATCAATTCCGCCCGCTAAACCTGCGTATTAAACAATATTGTGACTAATTGTAAATTACCTAGTGTAAAGCTCTAAGTCGGATGAAGTCAGTTCGAGTCGCACCTTATTAGAATGGAAATAGAAATCGATTGGACCCGTTCCAACAAGCACAATAATTGATCTACAGTTCAGAATTATGCATTCCTTCACCCCTAAGAGAAAAAATAAAAAGAATTACTATCCAAGTAATGAATTATTTAGTGTTAGGCGTTAGTCGACCTAAGTGGCATAAGTCCCACAAACATAGAATTGTTTTCAAAATAATCCCGACTCTGCCCACGTTCCCGAATAATGTAACTAGCATGCTCAATTAATCAAGTCCCTCCGCTAGACCTGTAACGAACCGAAATTTCCAAAATTTGCTTATAATAAATTACTATGGTATTAAAAATATCATAGAAATTATTTTTATTATTGTTATTGTTAGTAGATATAAGGCATGAGGAAATAAGAGCTAATTATAGTAAGAAGGATGAATTGGATATTTAATTATTTGTCCAAGGGCAATATTGGAAATTGAAAAAAAAAAAAAAGAAGAAACACACAAATACATTACAGCATCTTCATTTCCTTATCTCATTTCTTCATTTCCTTCTCCATTCTTCCTCTCTTTAATCAAAAATTCTCCATAATCCAAAAACTTCCGATTTCTTCGATTCAACTTCGAATTCTTGTTAGAAATCGATCCTTAAGCCCTCTATCATCATCAATTTCAGTCAATCAAGACTAGAAGAGGAGGATTTCAGAAATTAAGATTCGGATGAATAGTAACCCGAGTTTGAGGTGAGTGATTTTTGGTGAAATTAAAGTTTAATTAGTAGAATTCATAAGCATATTTATGGTATTAAGAAGTTTATTTATGCAATATCTTGATAGAATTATATATGGCTGTTGTAGAGGAAGCTATTGCAAGTAAATCAAAGGAAAAAGGGGTAGAAGAGAGCTAGAAAGAGCATAGAAAAAGGTTTGTGTCCCGAATTTCGATTTATCGGTTTTTCGGAAAATTTTCCAGATTATATACCTGTTTTGTTTTAATGTTTTCTCTCATTATATAAATCCGATTTGAACGATTCTTGATTCTATTGATATCTACAGAAAGTAAGGAACATATGTTCAGAAGAAAACTTGTTGAATTTCGTTCGTTTTCAATGTGAAATTTTCGTTTGAAGTTGAGTCATGAAATCTGTTTTCGAAAAATCTCAGCTTACACGGTTTAGTATTTTGATCATAACTTTGGTTATAAAATTTGGATTTCTGTGATTCTGGTGGATTTGGAAAGCTGAGACATGTGTCTAATTATGTTTAGAAGAAAGTTCTTCGATTGGATGATGTTTTAATAGTGAAAAATGCAGGGGAAGTCAGGTTACGAAACCTGGAAAAATTCTGGAAAGCATGATATTGATTTTATTGAGTTTTAATTGAAGTTTGATGCTTAAAAATTTGGGATTTGGATTTCTTAATTACTGAAGTTATGTTGAATTATAATTGATGGTTTATACTAGAATTTTTAAGATGTTACTTTGATTTATTGCCCTTATTAAACGAGTAGAATACGGGTCAGGGTAGATTGGCGCCAATAAAGGGGGGTACAGTACTGTACAAACAATTGAAGCTTTGGCTTCGGGCTTTGACCGATATTATGATATATATATATATATATATATATATATATATATATATATATATATATATATATATATATATATATATATATATATATATATATATATATTGATATTGAAGCTTCGGCTTCAGGCTTGACCGATATATTGATTTTTGAAGCTTCGGCTTCGGGCTTGACCGATATATTGATTTTTGAAGCTTCGGCTTCGGGCTTGACCGATATATTGATTTTGAAGCTTTGGCTTCGGGCTTGTCCGCTCCCGTATCCATTTTACCGTTATTCAGAACTTATTTACTTTGGGCAATATGTGGTTAAAGTGTTTGAAAAAAATTGGGTACAAATTTGATTGTACTTTGAAAGGATTATTATATAAGTTTTGTGATTTGGTTCCATAAAGTTGGTTAATTTGTTTTTGACTTATAAATGTACTTTATTTCTATTTTAAAAATATTCAAAGTTGTTATTTTTTTTATGGACACCACTAAACAAATTGCTTAGCGTGTAGTTGATTTTCTACGCGTAGGTGGAGAACTTGTAGATAGCTTGGACCAAAGTGGTACAGGTGGATCAGCTTAAAGAGCAATTAAGGAAAGATTCGAGGTGGATTTATATTTTAATGTAATATTATGGTTTGTAGAATAATGGCATGTACTAGAAAGTGAGAAATGTAAAGTGGCATTGAGAAATATTTGGAGAATAATTTGGAGTTTAAAACATTATATTGGTATTTGTATGTATTAAATCTATAAGTATTGAACTCTATATAGTGGAGTAGAGTTATTTATTGGGTGTTTATAGTTATCGTGGCGCTCCCTATAGGGGGGGCGTTACATTTGTTGGTATCAAAGCTGAGGTTTAGGCGATTCTAGGACTAGTATGTACATGTCATTTAAGATATAAAAATGTTATGTTAGTTGTTTGATCCACTTTGGTCCAATTTTCAGGAATAAGTTATGGCTAGTAGTAGTCACAACCAGAGTGAGGAAGAGGATGCTGAGAGTACGGTCCGTATCAGACAAGGGGATGAACAAAGACATGAACCACCACCAGTTCATGGCTTTCCTGAACAACCTACTCCAGCACAAGCTGCTTTACTTCAGCATATGACTACTGAAGCAATCACACAAGTACTACGAAACATACAAATCCCTCAAGTTCCTATCGTACCTTACATTGAAAGAAGAGAGGAGAGAACTCCTCTTGAAAGAATCAAGAAGCTTCCGGCTGATGACTTCAAAGGGGATACAGTGAATCCTGCAATTGCAGAAGATTGGCTCGATCATACTAAATGGTGTATGACTAGACTTCATTTTACAGATGAAGAGAGATTAGACTGTGTGCAAGGTCTACTCAAAGAACAAGCCAGGAGGTGGTGGGATAATATTGTGAGAGAAAGGCGACCCGGAGAAATCACTTGAGGCCTTTTCTTAGAACAATTTGACAAGAAATACGTTAGCGAAAGATTCAAAGACGAGCAGAGGAAATTGTTTTTTTCTTTGAGACAGGGACGAATGACTGTATCAGAATATGAAGTTCAATTCCTCAAACTCGAGAGGTATGCTCGTGATATCGTTGACAGTGAAGTGAGGCGATGTAAGAGATTCGAGGATGGGCTGAATGATGAAATTAGAGTGCATTTACTTGCACAAAGGATTAGGGTGTTCAATGACTTGGTTGATGCTGCTACGGGCATTGAGAAGATTAATTCAGATAGACAACAAAGAATGGCTAAAAGGTCTGGATTTCAAAAGGGATCACAGGGTCCAGCTAGTTCAGAATCTCCAAGTAAGAAACAGAAGGGAACATCAGAACAAACACAATCTCATTTTAGAGGGTTTTCACCGAGATAAACCAAAAGTATGGGGTCAGCGGCTAGTGTACCTTCAGGTCGAGGCAGAGGAAATATTCCACAATGTTCTAATTGTGGAAGGATGCATACAGGGGAATGTTGGGGAAAAGGTAGAGTCTGCTTTAAATGTGGCTCAAGGGAACATTTGATTGCAAATTGTCCTCAAAGACAGATAAGTACATCTGCACCTACAGTAGTTCCTACTTCTACAATACAAGGTGGAAGAGGAAGGGGAAGAGGAAATGCTAGTGGTTCAAGTGGACATGATGTGGCTCAACAAGCACCGCAGAGTGGTAGACCGGGAGGAATGGCGCGAAGTTATGCAATCCAAGGGCCTGAGACTAGAGAATCTACCGAAGTTATTGTCGGTAAATTTTCATTCTTTAATCATGATGTTTATGCTTTGATAGATCCTGGTTCATCTCATTCATATATATGTACTGCATTAGCACAAGAGAAAGGATTGCGTGTAGAAGAATTAGGAGAAAATATTGAAGTGACTAATCCTTTAGGACACAGTGTGATAGTAAACAAAGTGTACATGAATTGCCCTATTATGATTCAACATCAACTTTTCAATGCAAATTTAATTGAGTTACCTTTCCGAGATTACGATGTTATCCTGGGAATGGATTGGTTGTCGGAACATCGAGCTATGGTGGATTGCAAAAACAAAAGAATGTCACTTCAAGTTTCTGATGGAGAAGAAATAGTTATCGTGGGGGAAAGATCAGATTATCTCTGTAACATAATTTCTTTTATGAAGACTAAAAGGCTAGTTAGGAAGGAATGTCAGGCCTACCTAATCTTCGCTCTAGAATTTAAGGAGGGTGAGTTAGAATTACGGAATATTCCTACGGTATGTGATTTTCTTGATGTATTTCCAGAAGAACTACCGGGGTTGCCACCAAAAAGAGAGGTAAAATTTGCAATTGATATATTGCCGGGTACCGCACCAGTATCCAAAGCACCATACAGAATGGCGCCTGCTGAACTGAAAGAGTTAAAGATTCAGTTGTAAGAATTGTTAGAGAAAGGATTCATACGCCCGAGTATATCCCCATGGGGTGCACCAGTGTTGTTTGTTAAGAAGAAAGATGGGTCGCTCCGATTGTGTATTGATTACCGAGAGTTGAATAAATTGACAGTGAAAAACAAGTATACATTACCGAGGATTGAAGACTTATTTGATCAACTCAAGGGTGCCAAATACTTCTCCAAGATTGATTTGAGATCGGGCTACTATCAGATGAGAGTGAAAGATGATGATATTGTAAAGACGGCTTTCCGAACCAGATATGGGCACTATGAATTTTTGGTGATGCCATTTGGTCTAACTAATGCACCAACAGCATTTATGGACCTTATGAACCGTGTCTTTTACTTATATTTAGACAGATTTGTAGTGGTTTTCATTGATGATATTTTGGTGTATTCTAAGTCACGGGAAGAGCATGATCAACATTTGCGGATAGTCTTCCAAACTTTGAGCAAAAATAAATTGTATGCCAAACTTAGCAAATGTGAGTTTTGGCTTGAAGAAGTTTCTTTCTTAGGCCATGTTGTTTCTGCAGAAGGAATTAAAGTGGATCCTAAGAAGATAGAAGCAGTTGTTGAATGGAAACCACCAAAGAACCCTACGGAAGTCAGAAGTTTCCTTGGCTTAGCAGGATATTA
Source organism: Euphorbia pulcherrima (assembly GCA_947683365.1). Taxonomy (NCBI): domain Eukaryota; kingdom Viridiplantae; phylum Streptophyta; class Magnoliopsida; order Malpighiales; family Euphorbiaceae; genus Euphorbia; species Euphorbia pulcherrima. The sequence continues at coordinate 18,949,592 of CANTUS010000001.1, forward strand.
TAGAAGATTTGTGAAGGGATTTTCAGTCATTACTGCCCCACTGACGAAACTACTTCAAAAGAATGCAAAATTTGAGTGGAGTCACAAGTGTCAAGAAAGTTTTGAGAAATTAAAGGCGATGTTAACAAAAGCACCCATCCTTACCCAACCAGAACCTGGAAAAGAATTTGTAATCTATAGTGATGCTTCACATAGTGGTCTTGGGTGTGTTTTGATGCAAGAAGGAAAAGTGATTGCCTATGCTTCCAGGCAATTGAAGAATCATGAAAGGAATTATCCTACTCATGATTTGGAATTGGCCGCAATAGTCTTTGCCTTGAAAATTTGGCGACATTATCTTTATGGAGAAAAATGTTATATTTATACAGATCACAAAAGTTTGAAATATTTGCCAACACAGAAAGAGTTGAATTTAAGGCAAAGAAGGTGGATGGAATTCATTAAAGATTACGATTGTCTTATTGATTACCATCCAGGAAAGGCTAATGTAGTGGCAGATGCTCTCAGTAGAAAGACAATGAGGGCACTAAGGGCTATGAATACAGGGTTAGCTCTTACCAGTAGTGGAGCCTTAATTGTAGAATTGAAGATTCAACCTGTACTACTACAACAGGTTAAACAAGCACAAAATGAAGATGATGACTTAAAGATTATTCGAGCACGGACACAAGTGGGTATCGTAGACGACTATATGGTTCGAGAAGATGGGTGTCTATATTTTAAAGATAGACTATGTGTGCCAAACAATGAAGAATTAAAGAAGAATATCTTACAAGAGGGGCATAGTAGTCCTTATGCGATGCATCCTGGAGCAAACAAGATGTACCAAAATTTGAAGAGCCATTATTAGTGGAATGGGATGAAGAAAGACATTACTAACTATGTTGCTCAATGTCTAACTTGTCAACAGGTGAAAGCAGAACATCAAGTTCCTTCTGGATTGTTGCAACCTATAACAATTCCAGAATGGAAATGGGAAAGAATCACAATGGACTTCGTGACGTCTTTACCACTTACACAGAAGAAACATGATGCAGTGTGGGTTGTTGTAGATAGATTGACAAAGTCTGCCCACTTTCTTCCAGTTAGGATGGATTATTCACTTGATAGGTTGGCTCAGTTATATATAGATGAGATAGTAAGGCTACACGGAGTGCTTATTTCAATCATTTCAGACCGAGATCCAAGATTTACTTCGAGATTTTGGAAGAAGTTGCAAGAGGCCTTAGGTAGCAAACTTCATTTCAGTACTTCATTTCATCCTCAAACAGATGGTCAATCTGAAAGAGTAATTCAGGTGTTAGAAGACATGATGAGAAGTTGTATCATTGAATTTGGGGGAAGTTGGGATAAGTATTTGTCCCTCATGGAGTTTGCTTATAATAACAGCTATCAGTCAAGCATACATATAGCGCTATATGAAGCATTACATGGAAGAAAATGTCGAACTCCATTATATTAGACCGAACTTAGTGAAAGCAAGATTGTGGGAGTGGATTTAATTCAGGAGACAAAGGAGAAGGTAAAACTTATTCAAGAGAGATTGAAGGCTGCATCGGATAGACAAAAATCTTATGCTGATCTAAAAAGAAAAGACATTACTTATGAAGTGGGAGATAAAGTGTTTCTCAAAGTATCTCCTTGGAAGAAAGTCCTGCGATTTGGCAAGACAGGCAAGCTCAGTCCGAGATTTATTGGCCCATATGAGGTTATAGAGAAGGTTGGACCGGTAGCTTATCGGTTGGCACTACCCCCAACACTCGACAAAATTCATAATGTGTTCCATGTGTCAATGTTAAGGAGATACAGATCATATCCATCACATATCTAATCTCCTGATGTTGTAGAAATCGAACCCGACCTGACGTATGAAGAGGAACCAGTACAAATCTTAGCGAGAGAGGTTAAACAATTGAGAAACAAGTCTATACCTTTGGTAAAAGTACTTTGGAGGAATCATAAGGTTGAAGAAGCAACTTGGGAACCGGAGGATACAATGAAAACTCAATATCCGCAATTGTTTTCAGGAAATTTTCGGGACGAAAATTCATAAGAGGGGGAGAATTGTAACGAACCGAAATTTCCAAAATTTGCTTATAATAAATTACTATGGTATTAAAAATATCATAGAAATTATTTTTATTATTATTATTGTTAGTGGATATAAGGCATGAGGAAATAAGAGCTAATTATAGTAAGAAGGATGAATTTGATATTTAATTATTTGTCCAAGGGCAATATTGGAAATTGAAAAAAAAAAAGAAGAAACACACAAATACATTACAGCATCTTCATTTCCTTATCTCATTTCTTCATTTTCTTCTCCATTCTTCCTCTCTTTAATCAAAAATTCTCCATAATCCAAAAACTTCCGATTTCTTCGATTCAACTTCGAATTCTTGTTAGAAATCGATCCTTAAGCCCTCTATCATCATCAATTTCAGTCAATCAAGACTAGAAAAGGAGGATTTCAGAAATTAAGATTCGGATGAATAGTAACCCGAGTTTGAGGTGAGTGATTTTTGGTGAAATTAAAGTTTAATTAGTAGAATTTATGGTAGATTAAGCATATTTATGGTATTAAGAAGTTTATTTATGCAATATCTTGATAGAATTATATATGGCTGTTGTAGAGGAAGCTATTGCAAGTAAATCAAAGGAAAAAGGGGTAGAAGAGAGCTAGAAAGAGCATAGAAAAAGGTTTGTGTCCCGAATTTCGATTTATCGGTTTTTTGGAAAATTTTCCAGATTATATACCTGTTTTGTTTTAATGTTTTCTCTCGTTATATAAATCCGATTTGAACGATTCTTGATTCTATTGATATCTACAGAATGTAAGAAACATATGTTTAGAAGAAAACTTGTTGAATTTCGTTCGTTTTCAATGTGAAATTTTCATTTGAAGTTGAGTCATGAAATCTGTTTTCGAAAAATCTCAGCTTGGTACACGGTTTAGTATTTTGATCATAACTTTGGTTATAAAATTTCGATTTCTGTGATTCTGGTGGATTTGGAAAGCTGAGACATGTGTCTAATTATGTTTGGAAGAAAGTTCTTCGATTGGATGATGTTTTGATAGTGAAAAATGCAGGGGAAGTCAGGTTACGAAACCTGGAAAAATTTTGGAAAGCATGATATTGATTTTATTGAGTTTTAATTGAAGTTTGATGCTTAAAAATTTGGGATTTGGATTTCTTAATTACTGAAGTTATGTTGAATTATAATTGATGGTTTATACTGGAATTTTTAAGATGTTACTTTGATTTATTGCCCTTATTAAACGAGTAGAATACGGGTCAGGGTAGATTGGCGCCAATAAAGGGGGGTACAGTACTGTACAAACAATTGAAGCTTTGGCTTCAGGCTTTGGCCGATATTATGATATATATATTGATATTGAAGCTTCGGCTTCGGGCTTGACCGATATATTGATTTTTGAAGCTTCGGCTTCGGGCTTGACCGATATATTGATTTTTGAAGCTTCGGCTTCGGGCTTGACCGATATATTGATTTTGAAGCTTTGGCTTCGGGCTTGTCCGCTCCTGTATCCATTTTACCGTTATTCAGAACTTGTTTACTTTGGCCAATATGTGGTTAAAGTGTTTGAAAAAAATTAGGTACAAATTTGATTGTACTTTGAAAGGATTACTATATAAGTTTTGTGATTTGGTTCCATAAAGTTGGTTAATTTGTTTTTGACTTATAAATATACTTTATTTCTATTTTAAAAATATTCAAAGTTGTTATTTTTTTTATGGACACCACTAAGCAAATTGCTTAGCGTGTAGTTGATTTTCTACGCGTAGGTGGAGAACTTGTAGATAGCTTGGACCAAAGTGGTACAGGTGGATCAACTTAAAGAGCAATTAAGGAAAGATTCGAGGTGGATTTATATTTTAATGTAATATTATGGTTTGTAGAATAATGGCATGTACTAGAGAGTGAGAAATGTAAAGTAGCATTGAGAAATATTTGGATAATAATTTGGAGTTTAAAACATTATATTGGTATTTGTATGTATTAAATCTATAAGTATTGAACTCTATATAGTGGAGTAGAGTTATTTATTGGGTGTTTATAGTTATCGTGGCGCTCCCTATAGGGGGGCGTTACAAGACCTATGAATTAAACAATATTGGGACCAATTGCAAATCATCTAGAGTAATGCTCTAAGTCGGATGAAGTCTATTCAAGTCGCACCGTATTAGAATGGGGATAGAAATTTACTGGACCCATTCCAACAAGCACAATAATGGATCTACCGTTCATAATTATGCATACCTTCACTCTTAAAAGAAAAAAATATAAAGAATTATGATCCAAGTAGTGAATTATTTAGTGTTAGGCGTTAGTTGACTTAAGTGGCACCAAGTCCCACAACCATAGAATCGCTTTCAAAATCATCCCAACTCTGCCCACGAGCCCGGATAATGTAACTAGCATGCTCAATTAATTAATTCCCTCCGCTTAACTTAAAAATGAAACGATATTGGGACCAATTGCAAATTATCTTGTGTGATGCTTTAAGTCAGATGAAGTCAGTTCGAGTCACATCGTATCAGAATGGGGATAGAAATAGACTGGATCGATTCCAACAAGCACAATAATGGATCTATCGTTCAAAATTATGCATTCCTTCACCCCAAAAAGAAAAAAATAAAAAGAATTATGATCCAAGTCGGCCCAGTTCCCACGAGCTAAATAATTGATCTACTTGCCAAACTTATTCATTCTTTCAGTCCTTATGGAAAAAATAATAAGAATTTGTACTAAGTTATGAATTATTTAGTTTTAACCGCTAGTCGACCTAAGTTGTGCCAAGTCCCATGACTATAGAATTACTTTAAAAATCATGCCGACTCTGCCAATGGTCCCGAATAATGAGATTAGCATGCTCAATTAATTAGTTCCCTCCCCTTAACCTGTGAATAAAATGATATCGGATCCAATTTCAAATTATCTAGTGCAATGCTTTAAGTCTGATGAATTGACTTCAAGTCGCTCCGTAATAGAATGGCGATAGAAACCAGCTCGGCCCATTCCCACAAGCTCAATAATAAATATACCAAAAAAACTTGTTCATTCTTTCACTCCTGAATGAAATAATAATAAGCATTTGGATCCAAGTTATGAATTGTTTAGTTTTAACCGCCAGTCGACCTAAGTTGCGCCATGTCCCATGACCATAGAATTACTTTATAAATCATCCCGACTCTCCCCACGAGCCCGAATAATGAAACTAGCATGCTCAATTAATCAATTTCCTCCCCTTATCCAGTGAATAGAACAATAATTTGACTAATTGAAAATTATCTAGTGTAATGCTTGAAATCGGATAAAGTCACTTTAAGTCGCTCGGTAATAGAATTGCTATAGAAACCAACTCGGCCCGTTCCAACAAGCACAATAATGGATCTACCATTCAGAATTATACACCCTTATAATCATGAACGAAAAAATAATAAAGATTAGGATCCAAGATATGAATTATTTAGTCTTAACCGTAAGTCGACCTTAGTTACACCAAGTCCCACGCTAGAATTGCTTTCAAATTCCACCCGACTCTGCCCACGAGCCCGAAAAATGAGACGCATGCTCAATTAATCATTCCCTCCCCTTTTCTTGTAATAAAATGATATGCGAATCAATTGCAAATTATCTAATGTATTGCTTGAAGTCGGATAAAGCCACTATAAGTCGCTCCGCAATAGAATGGCAATAGAGATCAACTAGACACGTTCCAACAAGCATAATAATGGATCTACCGTTCAGAACTATACATTCTTTTCACTCATGAAAGAAAAAATAATAAGGATTAGGATCCTAATTATGAATTATTTAGTCTTAACCGTAAGTCGACCTTAGTGACACAGAGTCCCACGACTATATAATTGCTTAAAAATCATCCCGACTCTGCGAACGAGCCTGTCTAATGAGACTAGCATGCTCAATTAATCAATTCCCTCCCCTTAAACTATGAATAAAATGACATTTTGCTCAATTGCAAATTATCTAGTGTAATGGTTGAAGTCCGATGAAGTGACATCAAGTCACTTCATAATAGAATGGCTATAGAACCACTCGAGCCATTCCCACAAGCACAATAATGGATCTACCATTCAGAATTATACATTCTTTCACTCCTAAAAGAAAACTAATATGGATTAGGATCCTAGTTATGAATTATTTAGTCCTTATTGTAAGTTGACCTTAGTGACACCAAGTCCCACCATTATAGAAATGCTTTATAATTCACCCCGACTCTGCCCACGAGCGAGAAATGTGAATCTATAATTCTCAATTAATCATTTTACCCTCCTTAACTGGGGAATAAAATGATATTTTGACATAATGCAAATTATCTTATGTAATTCATCAAGTTGGATAAAGTTACTTCAAGTCGCTCCGTATTAGAATGGCTAAAGAAATCAACTAGACCCGTTCCAAAAAGCACAATAATTGATATACCGTTCAGACTTATTCATTCTTCTAATCGTAAAAGAAATAATAAAAAGAAATAGGATCCAAGTTTTTAATTATTTAGTCTTAAGTGTTAATCGACCTAATTTACACCAAGTCCCATGATGATATAATTGCTTTCAAAACCCTCCCGACTCTGCCCAAGGGCCCTAAAAATGGATTTAGGATGCTCAATTTATCATTTTTCAAGCGTTAGTCGACCTAATTTACACCAAGGCTCTGATATTCCCACCAATTGCAAATTATCTAATGTAGTTCATTAAGTCGGATAAAGTGATTTCAAGTCGCTCGGTACTAGAATGGCTATCGAAATCAACTCGTCCTATTCTCATAACCACAACAATTGATCTACCGTCTAAAATTATTCATTCTCTCACTCCTCAGAGAAAAAATAAAAAGAATTGGGATCCATATTCTGACTTATTTAGTTTTATCCGTGAGTAGACTTAAGTTACACCGAGTCCCTCGACCGTAGAATGGCTTTAGATTTCATCCCGATGCTCCACGCAAGCCCAAAAAATGGAACTAGCATGCTGAATTAATTATTTATCTCCCTTTAATCTAAGAATGAAATCATATTGGTTCCAATTGAAAATTATCTACTTTAATTCTTAGGTCGGATAAAGTCACGTCAAGTCCCTCTATATTAGAATGATTGTAAATTACCGACTGGCCTTTGGTTAAGTGGTACATCCACTAGTTTGGATGGAGATGACTAGGGATCAAACAGTGGCTCCTGCAAAAATTCTACTTCTTCAAAAAAAGAATGATTGTAAATTCATGTTGACTCGTTCCCACAAGAACAAAAGTCAGTAGTTAAGAGAGTTTTTCTTTGCATTACGAAGTAAGTGATAAATTAAATTAAATCTTGCTGATATTTTTATCTGTTAAATCGTGTAATTCCAAGTTTCTAGTTTCATGTTATTGATATATTATATGTTTTAAAATGTCAAGTTTAATTATTATATGACTTCATCTATTGTTATTTGCCTAAATTCTCAAATTTAAATCACTTTTAACAAAATTAGGTAAAGTGAATGAAATTAAATGCAATTAAGAATGAAACATATGATAGACGTATTGAATTCAAAAATAATGGATTAATCTAAACTTTTTGATCCTATAATTCAAAATGTGTTCATGCTTTTAAGGGCAAATGTGCAATAATAAGAAGGTGAAGGGCAAGAATACTTGACAAGTGGCGGAAGTACGACGTGACATTTTCAAATATCCTTGCATGTGACGGCAAAATATGCCTCTATGACTAAAAGTATACTCTACTACTGAAACCTAAATGACCGCACATCTCAAACTAATGGTTGTACACGTAACATCTGGATTGGATTCCCTAACGTATAAAAATAGTGAAGCTGTACATTTTAGTCAATCTCATCCATTCATTGAATCATAATGGTCGAGACTTAATGATTAGGACTCAATGGAGGGTTGGAATTGTCTTAATTGTACAACTCTACCATTACCCAACTATAGATAATCAAAATCCGTGTTGGATAACCCTCATCTCCTTCAAACCATTGCCTCAAACAATTTTCTCCATACCTCTCAAACCCTTTGACTCTCAATTCTAGGGATGAGTAGCCATATTGACGAGTCCAAATTCCCCCGTGTCTTATTTGGGGACGATGAAGAACAAACACAATGTGGAACACCAACCCTCAATCCAAATAATATTGCCCAGGAAGCAAGGGGCAATGTCCTTCAAAATTTGACATACCAGTTTGGAGAATCTCTGTGATGTCTTAATGCTATCATGTCATGTAAAACTTATAAAGTGGTTCCACAGTCTATTGCAGAGCTGGAGAGATGCATTTTTAGTCTTCAGCTGTAGCAATCTGAACTTCAAAGGCAAACCGTGAAGTGCACGAAATGATTTTGACTTTAAGGAAATGGATGGACGATAATCAGCACTGAATTAAAGCTAAAGTTGAATATCTTATAAAGATGGTTGATGGATTGCAACGGATGACAAACCATCTTTATCGGTCCTTCCCATCACCATCAAATAGGCCAGAATAAACAATCTACCACTCTTTGTACCTATCGTAAATTGCTTGTCAGAGTATGGACTTCTGGTACTTTCGTTCTTTTTATTATCATGGTACCTTATGTATGAACAATTTAATATGTGAATATTCATTTTTCTACTATAATATTTATGTTGTTGATCCGTTTTCATATTTATGATGGTATTTTAATAATTAATAGTACATCTTTTCAATTTAGAAGTTCTTATATCTAATGTGGTTGTGATGCATATGATTCAATGATGATTGATATATGACTGTCTAGGGCATTATGAAATACAGGGTAATTCATCTTGCCGATTATTATTACTCGTGGTAACTTGATTAATCGGGTATTTATTACAGTATGGATGAATTAGATAATGAATGATTATTATTCATGATACTAGTTATAGGCAGCATGATCAAAGATCTATAGGGACCAACTCTTGAGTTTTGATAACAAGTGTACTTTTGCGTCGGAATGGATTGTACCATATTGCAGGAAGTAGGAACCAACTCTTGAATTTTGATATCAAGCCTATGTTTGTGCTTAAGTTGGTTTTTCCTTATGCCATAAACCAAATATTTAATTCTGATATGAAGTAGATGTTTTTGTGTGCTTAAGTTGATTGTACCATATTGCATGAACCAAATCATGACTTTTAAGATAAAGTTCAAGTCTGTGCTCAAATAGATTGTACCATATTGCAGGTACCAACTCTTGAATTTTGATCTCAATCTTATGTTTGTTCCTAAGTTTGTTATATCCTATTCTACAGTGGACGCAATAGGCTATCATTTAATGCACATGAAACACCATCTAAATTGCGAGTTATTTAAATTAGATGATCCGGTGTCATTAATTTTGCAATAAAGTAATCTCTTAGTTCTGGCAAACACTGATACGATTTCAAATTAATGCTAGTGATAAATTGAATAGGTTTATGGCTTCAAGTAGGTAACCCATGATATATTATTTCCTATAGATTGACTCTAACATAATATAATAGATGCAGTGCACTAACCTAGGCTCCTAACTCTCATAACACTGATCAAATTCCATTTTCTCCAAGTTACAAGTTAAATAGTACTGGTAGGTAATTAGAATTTATCTTTTTATATTGGAGTAGCTTCATTTTATCTTTATTACACTGACTTCTTTAAGTATAATTTTCAAAACTGTAATTACAGTGGCGGCACAAATCATAACCCTGATTATATGGTAATTCTTGCAAAGATAAAATGCCAGTTTCTTCGACTAACAAGTTGAGTAGAAAGTTATATATATAAAATCTCTCACTGTTAGTGTAGGTTGCTCCGACTTACTAGTGGACACAAAATGCACTAATGAAATACATCAACAGAGGCTCAATTCAATTGGTTGAGAGCAACGGTTATTTTTAACATTAATGGGTGTAACTCTTCTGGTTACTAGTTATTTAACACACTCAAACACCGCCTATGTAAAGTGATTCATCTCTATCATTACTGGAACAAATAAAGATGTCTTCCTCCTTAAAAGCTGCTTCATCTGACATCTATGAATCATTTTCAGTGGATCAATATCTAGATATTCCGATTGTATATGTTCGAAAACCAGACCCTAACTATGTCGAGGCTTGTCTTATGGACGAGGTTCATCGTATTATACAACGGTGCCTGGGAGTTTAAGCAGATCGATGGCAATACACTCACAATCGAAGACCTCTTGTAGGATACCCATGGTCATGCAAGTATAGTGACCCCAACCATGCATGGAGTTGGGAGTTCTATCTGTTATACAGTCATGGAAGTGTAACTCCAATTACTCCAGACTATAGACTGTATCCCATTCGTCAAGAGAGTGTGTGTAAAGCTTGTCTTTTTTATGAATAAATTGGACACGACACTAATGATTGTGTTGCATGGAAGGATCACTACCAGAGGTTGGTGGATTGTAAAATGATTAAGGACCCGGATAGTGCTTGAACGGTCACATTGAAAAGGTCAATGTATTTAAGTTAGTTTCTGTTTAAGTAATAAGTAGTAGTGATATGTATTTTTTAGTTGAATCTGAAATGTAAATTCTCAGCGATAATATATGTCATTTTATCTGTTATTTGAGCATCTCCAACCTCACTTTAAAAGTGAGAAACGGAGTTGGAAATGAAGTGGAATTGCTCCAACCCCACTTCATTTCCAGCTTCAAATTTTGAAGTATGAACAGTACCACTTCAAACATAACTCAATCATTTTTTGTACTTTTCACCTTTTCTTTTCTTTTCTTTTAATTCTAATTGGTTGTATGTTGTTTTGAGTTAGGTAGATCTGAATAAAACAATAATATTTGTAGAGGGTTGGAAAATAAACACTATAGTAACTTTAAATTATAGATTTTGAAGTGAAAATTGGTTAGGGTGTGTTGGGTTGGAGTTAATTAGCACACCATTGGAGTAAGATAATACCATTGTTAACGATACCGGTACTATTGTACCTACAGGCTACATATAATCCAAATAACAAAAATAAGAAAAACACAGGTCTTCAATGACATACCAATCAATTTCAATTTTTTTTTCTTTTAGCTTCTAATTCCTTATGTAATTCTTCATTCCTTTCTTTCATCTGCTAGATTGAACACATGATGTGCCTTATCCACGCCTCCACTTTCAATATGTGGCGATGGACTTGTTCATTTTCATACATCTTTAGTTTCTCTGAAAGTTCGAGTACGTACTCTCTTCCCCCTCGGGCAAAGTTCTCGATCGATCAATTTAAAGAAGTTACATTCCCACGGTGCACTGAATCTTCCACAGCCATAGAATTTCCTCCTAATGTTGTCTTCTATACATGCAGTCCTAGTAGGTGATGGTAAATGCGCACACACTTAAGTTTTAGTCCGGGAGGTGTAATATACCTAGAACATGATGATTGCGAACTCATAAGCGCTGAATGAACTTGATGGCACGTAAACCACACCAACACTCATTTGAATTTTGAATTTTGAAATTAGGGATTTGTTCAAAAGGTGGTGAGGGGTGATCTTTATATATACTTACATGTGGGAGAAGTAAAAACAATGTCGTTTGGAATGTAGTCTGGGAAAGAAATGATTTGCATTTTTTGGAATCGAACACGTAACCCTTAGGTCATGTAAGGACTAGCCAATCAATGTTACCCATCTTTGGTTTATTCTATTGGGTTCAAAAATATTTAGCCCAATAGCCCAACTTTGCAAAATGACTCTATTTTGCAATATATTCCATATTACCCCATATTAACTGCATTGCAACCCAGTTACGGGAGAGCTTTAATATAGTTTGAGCATTGTAAAGTTGCATTAAGTTGATTATTTATCAAGTGGGTTCTGAAGCACATTAATGGTGGGAGTTGAGAGTGTTTGAGAGTATTACTGGAAGTGAGTGGAAACTATAAGAGAGGCGAAACTCCCAATACGAGAGGTATATGTGGTCGTCGTGAATCAATTCCTGTGTGGCATATAGCATTATTAGATTTGAGCCCGATAGCCGAACTTTTTGAAATGACTTGTTATGTAAGAATATTAACACACCCATATGACAAATTAAGTTAGCCTTATTCCAGTCCAATTGAGAAGATTTATAAAATAATTTGCTCAATTTAACAACACTAAGTGGATTCTTTTTCATAATTGTTCCGAATCCTAATGTAGTTGAGCCAAATATGCCAACTCTGTGAGATGACCTTTTTTTTAAACACATTCACAAATCTGGATGACAAATAAAATGCATCTGTACCCAATTAATAAGATTTTTAAGTGGCGGGCTTTGTGTCATGCTAAGTGGCATTGGGTTGATTTTTAAGCAGCCACATTCCGTACTCAATTAGATTTGAGAACGATAGCCTAGCTATGCGAGATGACAAGGTTTAGAAAAAAAATTAAGGAAACCGTACTTCCCCGTAGGTTAAGTTGATTTTAATTCTACTGGGTTCACTAAGATGACTTGGATCTCCAACACATTAACAAATGCATTGGACCTATTAACCGCATTCCATCCCAACCGAGATGAATTTGAAATAAATTTCTGTCGAGTTAAGTTGCATTAGCTGTATTGGTATGCTAGTTTTCTACAAGTTTGTAGGCTTCTACACTCCAGAATAAATTCGTCTGAAATTATTAACTTGCGCGGTATTTGCAAAATATACTTTATAAGTAGTTTGTAATATTACACTTCATCAGTACACCTAAATCTATTACTTAAATAAAAACAACATCTTGTAACATGTTCCAACACATTAGCGAGGTCACATGTTCCAACACTTCATTAGTTTAAATGCATACATTTAAAAGACTAGTTGGAATATGAAGAAGTGCTTAACAAGACATGATTATTGGTTGGATATGAAGAGTTGCTTAACAGTGAATGGGCGTGATAAATATTATTGGTGTTGTGCACAACTTTCCCCCTACATAACCGACCCTAATCCATAATCCATAACAAAAATAAAAGTTTGATATTAGTGATAAAAATAATGTCTTCCCCATGTCCATATCCTACTGTAATTCTTTATCTTCCTCATAAGCAATACCTTGAGGGATGTCTACACGAGGAAGAACATCGTGTTGCCATGAATGATCCAGAATATAATCTTGATGTTAGACGACTACGACGAAAAGTCATTTGTTATCTTCTAGGTGAAATGGAGGGACGTAAATATTCAGACTCAGGCCATGCGCTAAGTGTCGTGTACAGAGAATTATCGCTCAGAAGTAAAGTGCTGCCTATTGCTCCAAACTACAAGCACTATCCCCTTTTACAGCAGAATCTTAACAGAATATGCCTATATCATTGATAGATTATACATACAACTGATGAATTTCAAGCATGGAGGGATCGCTACCAGGACATGGTGGAGTTGAGAATGAAACCTGACCCTGACGGTTACATGTACGCACAACTTTAATTAAAAAAAAGAACATTGGGCAATAATTTAATACAATGCATGTTTAAATTGTTTATTCTTATATGTATTACATTGTCAAGATTATGGATTCATTTTAAATCAAAATAGACAATCCAAAACTTATACCATGGACAACTCTGGCGGCAATGTCGATGAATCAATCTTCCACCAATATTGGTTCTGCGCTAGAGATGTTACCGTCACTAATACACATGTGCATGTCAATATGGATATATGATTTAGATTATATAGGAGGCAAAAATTTAATTAATAGGTCACCCTGTGTATGTGAATGCATCCCAATTTCTTCTTCTGGCAGCGTACAATTTATCCCAACCGTTAACACTAGGTCTATGATCTTTATGCCAGTAATGTGCTATAGGCGGCACTGAAAAATTTTTAGTCAAGTTCAGGCGTATATAGTGTTTTAACTCTACCAAGTGACAAATCACTATATCAACCTCCGGCCGTGTTGAAGTTGAGGGTGCTGTTAATGGCAGGACAGTTAGGCACATCGCAGGGTTGAGTGTGAAACAAAAGACGGCTGCATTGTAAAATGTAGCGATTGGGAACAAGTCTTCCACAATTACCATCCAATGGTTTTTCGTGCAGTCGCCTCCATCCCATATTATTCGATCGATTACTTGTCCAATATTCTGATCGTATAATTCCGCATATAGACTACCGTTTGCAAATATTTCATATGCAATGGACTGTCTTGTGTACCTCAAGCTGTCCTGATTACCATGTACATAGCTTGCGACTACGCGAAACCCACAGTTCCTATCATATTTGGGGTTCATGTAACCCTCAATAAATGGCAGGATCACTGGCATTATTTTGCCCACCTGAGTAAAGTCAGTAATATCTTTGCCGGCAAAATATTTTGAATTAGTTTCCCAATAAATCCATTTTGTAATTATAATAATCTGACACATGTTACACGTACCAGCAGGATTAAGTGATTGAGTATGGGGCTGAGTAGACTCACATGAAAACGATTTACTTGGTGACTGCCCATGCCCACACCCACGCCCACGCTCATACCCACGACTATGCCCACGCCCGCGCCCATGCTCACCATATTCAAAACCACTGGGATCCTATTTTGTGGATCTACTACCCCTCGATCGACCTCTAACATTCATCTTTACCTCCGATTCACACACATTTGCCTATCTGGGGTTAATTTCTTTGTGTATTAAAAGGAATATTCTTCGCACATTTGCAGGATTGCTTGCTTTCACCTTCTCAATAAGGGTGTCGAGATAGGGGTGATCCTCTATCAATATATCCTCGTATGCTAGAACGTTAGGTTTGCCTTTATCATTGATCAGATTTTTCCTCCAAAAGGAATGCACTTGGTGAACACCGATATGAGTGTTTGAGTCAACTGCTTTTTTTAGTTCACATGAATAAGGAATCTGAAGGGTGTGTCTTAAAACGCATTTGCAATGATAATTAACTTCATAGCTCAATTCTCTCATCCTTATCAGCTATTCATTAAGCTCTTTTAAACAATGTTGGGAGACTTGATAGGGAAGGAACATGAAGGGAAAGCCACTGTAGTAGGCACATTTACCGCTTTTTGATTTATTAAGCATGGACCTGATGGTAATTGATGATAGTTATAGGAAGTAAATCAAATTAGGAACTTATTTAACGAATTGAAGCAACTTTAACATTTTGGAAAAAGTTAATTTATGGGAGGCAGGAAGCATATAGCATAACCCATATAGTTAGTTTCATCATTGTGAGTCTTACACGTAGTTATTAACTTATTGACCCACCTAATGCACACAATAATCTGATTCGAATCAACCAAGTTGGTTCACAATTTAATGACAATTATAAATGCGAGAATATAAAATATGTACCTGATCTCAATTATCTGCGATTCTATTTGTTTGTTTTCTTTCTCCCACACTGTATCTAGCGCACCCTTAGATGAGTTAAGCCTTTGCTTTAGTGCAACATGTTGACTCTCGAATCTGCATGTCGTGGTGTTTCTAAAGTGCAACACCTTGTTCGTCCAAGCTCTAACAAATTTCTCATTGTGGACTAACCAGGTGGACTCAATGTACGGCATCACCGTAGGATGGTTCGACAGGGCATCTCTCGCAAACTCTACAGCCTATTCAAATTTCTCTTTGCTTGTAGCTTCCAAAATTCTACTAAACACCTTTTCCTTGACATTTACAGCATATATCATGTCCTTTCGAGAAAGATGATAAACCTTATCTTCGACATCCTTATTGATGTACCAAGTGCAAAGTAAGTGGTTATTTGTGGAAATATCTCCTTTATCGGATTCATTAGACCTAACTCCCTATCGGTCGCAGTGGAAGTTAGAACAAGCAATATCCTCAACTTATCTAACACCCAATTATAGGTCACCTCAGTCTCATCCTTCTAAAGTGCATAAGCAATTAGGAAGTTAGATTTGCATGGAGTCATTCCTACCATCTCCACCATGGGTATCTTGTACCTGTTGGTCTTGTATGTCGAGTCTATGCCAATGAACTAAGGGAAGTTCTGAAGTAAACAAATAGAGTTGGGGCGTGCAAAAAATAAATGGGTTAGCATGTTTGAACCTGGGTCAAAATGCTTCCAAATCACATATTTGTATTGTTTACATAAATGAAATAACTGTCCCGCTAAATCCCTGTTCGCAAAACTTTTCTTACGTATCTTATCCCTGTAATTGTAAACATGTTTCAATTTGTGTGCAACTTTTAATTTTGACTCAATAGCTACACGAATAGAACACGACTTTGCTTTGGCCTCCGTCATGCCACGAATAATTGCTTTGGCTTCGGGACTAAATTTAGGGAACTTTACACACGCCCGTAGTACATGTTTATGCATCCCCTTGTGCCCTCAGAGTGGACATATACCCTAAATGTCATACCCTTGTACATGTTGTACATATAGTGAGAATTTGCATGCGGTTGTTTTAGTCATATTCTTCTTTCTCACAGCAAGATTCTTGTCGACCGTTCTGTCCCTTTCTCCATACGTACATTTGGGCAGGTTCTTATAAGGTCCACCCTTATGCTAAGAAATACATAACTGGAATCCATTTTCGATTGCAGCCTATTTAGCTTACCCAACTGCCTCTTCTTCGGACTTGAAAATAGTGTTGGAGTCGAACTTTCTGTTGTAGTCAATCCCATTGCCCTCAAACTCTACCACTCCTACCTGCACCATCACTCACTTGTTCAGCATGACTCATTGAACATTAATAATAGTTTTCACTGCAGAATAATTCGCTGTCACAAAATTCCATTACAATTGGTGGTTCTGGTGGCTCTCTAGAAAGCTTCAATCGAATGCGACCTATGTAATTTATTGATTGTGGCGGGCGGTTACACAATATTGAATGTATTTATCATTATGTTTTGTAGGAGTTAATGTATGAGTAATGGTGTTTTACACCGAGGTTGTATCCAATGCATTACTCATGCATGAAGCTCATAGATGTTAAACATGTTGTATGGTTTGAATTCAGAGAGTCACTTTGTATTGCTATATGTACAACTCTAATGATAAGCTTAGCTAATAAGACAAGAGTAACTATTTTAATCTTTATGATCCACTCCATTTTTACACGACATTTTATGGTATATAAACAAAGTGAAATCATTTATATTAGTCTCCCAGAATTACTTCAATACAATGTAAAAGTATCATTTTAACTTGTTGCTTTTGGTCGCTCTGGTTTTCATTTGTTGATTTTGATCGCTCTTTTGACATATTCAACTGAGTGCGACCTATTAATATTATGGGGATTTAGTAGAATTAGGTCGTTCTCGTTTTAATCTGTTGATTTAGGTCACTCTCCTAAAACTTTCAAGTAATTGTGACTGATTTATATGGAGGGAAATTTAGTGTAATTTTAGGTGGGAAAATGAGCCGGACGAGACTTAGGATTGTCTGTTGGTTTTGCACCCACAATGGAAACGACATACCAGTGGATAGCCCCGATCTATTCTAACGCTTGACCATTGGTAAGATGCATTAACTAAATGCGGCATACACTAAAAAATCAGAAAAACTAACTCTTACCCTGTTTCTTGCCGATGGACCGCCGTCGTCATTCAGCCTTGATTGACCTCCCTCGCCCTTGTTTTCCGTTGGAGTGTAGTTATAATCAGTTGAATCCATTGGACTTGTGTTACGGTCAGTTGATTCTGTTGGAGTGGAGTTATAATCAGTTATTTCCATTAAGTTGAGTCATGATCGGTTGGTTGAGGATCTTTTTCTAGTTCTAATCCTGCGTACGCCTTCACCAGCGTTGAGTAATGATCCGAACCGAAGTGACTGGATGATTCGTCATGACTGATGCTATAATCAATTAAGTCTTCTCAATCTATTTCCTCCCTAGATGCCATTTGAACAGATACATTATTTTTAAATCTAGAAGAAGAGAAATGATAAGTCCTGAGATGGGTGTGTTAAATTTAAGCAAATTTTCCGCATGAATAGAGGGGGAAGTGAAATTTCATAAGAAAGGGAAAAGAACTCGCAAATTGGTAAGAGAGGGAAAAGGAAAATTTAGAGAATTGAGAAATAGAGAGAGAACAAAAGAGAAGAGTAATTATGAGAGGGGCAAAATTGTCAATAGGGGGTATATGCGGGCGGAATAAAGCACGCAAGTAAATATATTATTTTACCAAAAGTTTGTCGGTGAAGCTTTTCACAATAGCAGCTATGACCAATGTTATCAATATCGTACCGTATTGACCGGTACGATCGGTTTTACCGCGGATCGGCCATGGCTACGATATGGTATACAAAAAAATCGATTTTAGTAAAAAACTGGAGAAAACCGGGTTGAATTGAACCGGTGAACCTGCGTATCGGTTTAAACCCAATTTTCTTAAAATTCTTCTGGCAACAGATAAAGGTGTTGCTATAGACACAGAAAAGCGTTGCTAAAGACCTAAAAAAGAGTTGTAATAGCTATTGAAAATCTTAAATAACATATATTTCTTTCCAAAATCCTCCTGGCAACACACATAAATGTTGCTAAAAATCTAAAAAAAACGTTACAATAGCCACTGGAAACCATTAATAATATATGTTCTTTAAAAAATAAAAAATTAATAAAATCACTAATAATACTGATAAAATTGACTATACCACGTATCATTAATTTCATTGGTATAAGGCCTGTTACGGAATTGATAAAATTGGCTGTCACCACACTGACCGTATAGTTTGTGAGTATATATGTTTGTGTTTGTAGATAATGTAATGTGATAATAATATATAGAGTTATTACTTGTTATATAAAAGAGCACCTCCTCTTCTCTTTTCTTCTATTTCAATGTTTTTCTTCGCACATGCATAGAAATAAATATTTTATTATAAAATAGCTCTATAATGGATAATCTTTTCAGTAAATTTAATGTGATGTAATATATCAAATTTAGTCTAATCTTCCATAAATAAATGATTGAATAGAAAAATCACATTATTATTGAATAAAATTTTATTTTAAATTAAGTATTTTATTATTTAAATTTTAAAATTTAAAATTAAAAAGATAATTTAATTATTATTTAAATATAATGTCTATCTTTAAAATTATTAACACGTTGCCAACATGAATTTCTACTTATCATTGTTAAATCAAAGGCCTCAATTTGTGAAATGCCAAATCCACATGTGGTTTAAATCAAAGCCCTCAATTTGTGAAATGCCAAATCCCCATAGGTTTTTTTTATATCATTACTACAAGTGCAATACAATCATTCTTACAATTTAAACTACATAACAAGAAATGAAATATTACAAATAGTGATCCTTTATATTTAGAAGACAAAGCCATTAGCAGTTTTACCACCATCGACACAGACAATCTGGCCATTAATGTAAGAGGCTGCTGGCATACACAAAAACGCCACTATAGATGATACATCCTTTGCCTCTCCCACTCTCCTCATTGGGGTTTGATCTAATACCGCCTTCACAAAATGTCCATCACTAAATATCTGCATTAATTTTACAATTTTAGTTCATTAATTAATTTACCTTATTTATTTGCTTAATAATTTTCATTTGCCCTGAAAATATTTGTAACTTTAATATTTTTTTTAATATTTATAAGTATCTTTATTGAGATAATCTTGTTCGAGGCTTAGTAACAGTTAAGGCTCCTAACTAATGTATTTCATAAGATTTGAACCTTGTTCTCCTCCAACTTACTCAACCTTCTTAGTCAATTGAGTTACACCATGTTGGTTATAACTTTATAATTCTCATTAGCAAGCAAGTTGATTTCTTGAAAAGATTTAATGTTGAATAAAATTAAAGACTCATTCTATAATGTTGAATAAAGGACCCATTCTATAATTGTCATTAGATAGCAAGTTGATTTCTTGAAAAGATTTTATTTGGTGTTATAAATTTCATAATTTCTAATATAATTTCATATCAACATCAGCAACACTGTCTACTTGAATTCAACTCATCCTGGGAAATATTTCCCGCAGCCATTTTAAATTTTAATTTAATATTTGTCCACAAAGTCGGACTTTCAGATTTTTGATTTAATATAATCAAATAATTACTTTTTCAAGTTAAGCGGCTGTTTGGATCCTAGCTAGCACAATAAAAAATAGTAGTAGGGCGATGTGTGGTTACGTTATTGCATGCTTTAACTAGCGCATTTGTGATTAATTAAGTTTAATAACAGTGACATAAAACGTCTTATTGAAACTAGAACTCTAAAATTCTAAGACGTGTTCAATTAACACCACGAGAATTTGAAGGAGCTAATTATTAATTTTCGGTCATTCTTAATACGCACTTAGAACACGAGAGTTAAGTAACATTCCAAATATACTTAATTTATATGATGCTCATAAATTTTTATTTTTAGAATAATTCGTCATTGTAAGAGTTATTAAATTAATGTATTTAATTTGGAACAATTAGTACCCAATGTACAGACAAGTGACAAAAAGCTATATATCTATTAGTAAGTGAGAAGAAAGAAACATACAGATTTGGTAAGTGGAGTTCTAGTAGCCCAAGGTGCAACACAATTAGTCCTGATATTGTCCTTAGCCCACTCGCATGCCAAGTTCTTAGTAAGTTGGTTCATTGCCCCTGCAACACACCACACCACACCACAATTATCACTTTTAATCAAATTAATTGGAACCAACATATAGCATATCTATTAGCTATCTATACCTTTAGTTATAGCATAGATGGAACCGGTATTTACAGAAACAACACCAGCAACAGATGATATAAACACAATATTTGCTTCCCCGGATGCTTTCAAAAGAGGATATGAAAGTTGGCTTATATGATAAGCTGATTCAAGATTTGTACTCATTGTTGCTGCTATATCCTCTTGTGTCACCTCTAGTGTTGTTTTCCTTGGGTTGTACCCTGCATTATTTATCGACACATTCAATTTTACACTTTACTTTAGAGCTTAACTTAAACAACATTAATAAAATAAAAGACCTAGTACGTCTATTACCCTGAACTTGGCCTAAATGGTCTGTTGCCCATCAACTTTCACTTGTTTCTAATAATTTTCTGAAATTGGCAAAAGTACAGTTACCCCATGAATGTCACATGTCAACTTTTATTTTATTTGACTTTTCAAATGTATCATTTTTTTAATTTTAGGCAAACTTTAAAAAAGTACCTCGTGGTTTCATTCATTTGCAAAATGAGTTCTGAGAATTTTTTTTTATAAAATGTGGTTTCAAAAAATTTGCAAAAAGAGGATTCTCAAGTTTAAATTATGTCACGATAATGGGTAATCTTGTTCGTTTTTATCCAAAATTTTGTGGATTAATTAATAAAAATGCAATACACATCAATGCTAATTTTTGAATTTTTTTTAATATTGCAAATATTATTTTTAATTAAAATATGATGATAAACTTTAAAAAATCATAAAAAAATGGAAAAATCTCTGGAACTTACTCAAATCATGACTTATAATTTTAAATAATAAGATTAAATTATGAGAATATTGAATTGATTAAAATATTTGCTGTAACATCACTATTTTCAACAACAAACATATTTTTTTATCCTTTTTTAGCGATATTGCAAGTTCAGAGAAATTTTAAAAAGTTTGGAGCAGTAGACCATTTAGACCAAGTTTAGAGGTAATGGATGCATTTTTCCAACTAAAGAACATAACACTTACAAGAATGTTGAGTTTACCATCAAACAAAAGGTCAACAGAATTGAGAAGGTGTTCTCTTTGATGTCTGCAAGAAACGTCACAGACAGAACCACTGACTTCAAAGCCCTTAGCTTGCCAATCATCAATGCAATCCCTAAGATGGGTTTCATTTCTTGAACAAGTATGAACTTTTAACTCCAAATTCTGCTAATTCCTCCACAGTTGCGTACCCAATTCCTTTAGTTCCGCTGGTAACAAGAGCAGTGGTTCCTTCAAGAGACCATCTCCTCCTAATGGGTCGGGTCGATATGGTTGAACATGGTATGTTAATTATGGCCGGCTGAACCCGGTTAGAGACTATTGGAAACGACAATGAAGACATGAAATGCAGAACCATTTCTTTATGTAAACTTAAGCTAGGAGATTCAGACTATAAAAATTAGGAAAGTGGTTTTGTTTTGTCTTAGGTTCTAGGAGATTCAGACTATAAAAATTAGGAAAGCGGTTTTGTTTTGTCTTAGGTTCTTTAGTCCCTTCTTTATATAGAACTGATTCTTTCTGTATTTTTTAATATAGAATCAGATATGTTCAAAATTAAGCAAATTAAAATATTAATTAAATAATATCATTCAGAAAATTATTAATTGAATAATTCTGGAAGGAAACTTTTTTATTATTATTGATTTTTTTGTGGTCAACTTATTCTCCATTTCTAAGCAGCCTTGTTTTTACTAATTAGGATGAAATTTATTTGTTTTCAAGAAAATAGTTTTTTATAAAAATTTGTGTAATTGCGGTTTTATTAAATAGAAAGAAAAATCTTCATCCACTCCAAATGTGATTTAAACCTGAAACCTCTAAAGACTACAAATTTAATCTTATATTATCATGCATGTTGTACTTTTTTTATAATCGATTCAACTCTTAAATATCTTGAACTCGTACCTAAATATCCCGATAAATTTTTCAGCTATTTTCTCTCAATCAAGATTTTGGTGGAAGTTGTCTTTCCTTCATTTGTATCATGTTCTAAACTATAAGTTTTACTAGTAATTAGGGTCATTACGTCTTAAATTTGATTTTTTTTGTTGCTCACCGGAGCTTTACTCCCACTACATCCGAGTCCGACCCGAATCGCGCAGTTAACTGTAATAGGTGGGTATTTGAATAAGGATTTTCTGCATTCACTCGGAGTTGACTATGTTTTAAATTTGATTTTGACAATGTACATTATTAGTCTAATAGCAGCCGAATTAATTAACCTGTTATCAATCTATCCTCTTCTTAAATTTGTTTTGACTATTATAAACATAATGCATAGTTAGAATTTGTTCATAAAAAACAGACAAGATTTGTCACTCCCATGCTTTTCATTCAATCAGGAGTTAGAAATGTGAAACACACCACTTCCATAATCGTACAGATTCAATGACCAGAGACAATTTTAATTCAATACATTATCCTTCAATTAATCGAGCAATCATTACTGTTTAACATAAAAAAAAAAAAACAAAAGGACCATTTGCGGCTGTCTTAACTTGTCCAAATGTTTACACTAGCATTCACAAATTGAAAAGGGTCACTTCAACAATGTCTAGTTACTTAAGGATTTCAAGCTTAATATTCTTGTCAAACATAAAAAAATTATATATATATATATATATATATATATGAACATTAATTTTAAGCAAATGAAAAAGGAGTAAAACTTGAGCCTAATGGAGGACTTGTCCCAAAAAACCTACTGCCTTCCTGAACTTTTAAAATGATCTCGTGGCCCCCTCAACTTTTAAAAAGCGCACTTTACTCCTTGATTGCCACGTGTCAAATTCCAATTGAAGAGAGGAAATGAGAAAAATGACATCTTTGAAAAGTCAAACCAACCAAAAGCTGACATGTGGTATTTAGGAAGCAAAGTGGTGCACTTTTTAAAAGTTGTGAGAGCTACGAGGTCACTTTAAAAGTTCAGGGAGGCAATAAATTTTTTACCACAAGTTCAAGTACCCATCGATACATTAGGCTTAATACTTTTGAAAACAAGAATGACTGCTTATGAATTAATATATAAAAAATTGAGAGGGGCAAGTATTATGAAAAGTTGAAAAGTAAGCAGTATACAAATTATACATAGTTGGTAGATATCAATTTGGCAGCCAAATTTGAGGCTTAACTAATTAAGCTGACTTTGGCGGTTTAGAATTTAGATAATGGCATTATGGGGGCCTCATTGTGTCAATGACAGTTGTGGTTGTGCACTCCTTATGCCATCTTGTCTATACACATACCAAATGAATTGTCTTTGAAGATTGTACGATTGTTTAGATACCTCTTTGATAGGTCTGAAATTCGATTTTTATACGTCAAAATTTATCTCTTATCAGTAAAAAAATCTAAAACTTTTTACTATATATCCTTATCAAAGTGAGTGTTTTATCCTGGTTTTGGAGCTGAGTAGCCAAACAAACTGTGGCATATTTTATTATAGAAATGATAAAAAAAAATATGTTAAAATTTATTAGAAAGTACATAGAAATAATAAATTGAAGTGGCCTCCAAAGATTATACCCAGAAAGTTTGTTAAAATTTATGAAAATGAAGTGAAACTTGTTTTTCTTATGATCTCCCATGAAATTTTTTGAAAAAAAGGGACATTTGTAACTCAAATAAAACCTAAAGAAGTTGCTAAATGCCCTTTATATGATAACAGGCAATTTGACTACAACTAAACACAGAGCAGCCAATAGGACATCACAAAGGATGCAACAAAAACATAGAGAAGCAAGTACTATTAAGGTCATCATCAAAGCATAAATTAAGGGCCAAAGGAAAAATAACAATAATTCAAAATATATGACTAACAAAAACCTGCTTTCCAGAGCTAGATGAAGAAGAAAATAATACTGGGCAGAATGAAGGGTAACTTGCACAAATATTTTCCAACAATGAGGACAACAATCTAGTTGAGTTTTATGCTTAATCTTAGTCCTGACTTGAGTCTTCGGTAAGTTAACGACTCACAACATAGATGATTCGAGGTATCGAAGTGAAAGATCATAGACTTACTCAACAAAATTCAGAAGCTCATAAGACCGCAATATGAATTTTACCTTTTATTTGAATACGGATTTGCTCTAATTTTCAAGAACACACCCTTTATATTGTTCCTCTTCCAGTTAAGGTTTAGAACATACACTACAGAACGAAGTTCTCGAAATAAAAGTCTTTTGGCCAAGCCGTAACATTAATTAATGATCTCTAATTTTGCAAAATTAGGACACAAAGAATAAGAATGAACAGAAAAAATGAAAGGGGAAAAAGAAAGATACCAGATTATGGAAGTTGGAATGTTGTGTTGCAGGTGGTTCTTGAACTTCATGATCAGAAACAATATGAATCTCCTCAGAGTATAAACAATCGCCATTCTTTCCTTCCATGTCTGAATTGAAACTGCTAGCTGTTTCGAAGCAATAAATAAAATTCTACAACGAGAGAGGATGTTAAGTAGTAGTTTGGACTTTTGATTTATATGAATCCATTGCTAATTACTGTTATAGCTCAAATTCCCATGACCTCAAGAAAAATAATCGTCATCTTTTTCACTAAAGCTAAGCAAATATCCATCACCATGTAGACACACCTTGAAATTTTGTCAAAGAATGTTAAAATTCCAAGTGCCATTTTCGGTGATACAAATGACGGGTTGTAATTGATATACGAACTGATTCTAATTATGACTCGGGAAGAAACCGTTTACGGACATCCCACCATCAACACAAATAACCTGACCAGTGATGTAAGATGAAGCAGGTAAACAAAGGAATGCCACCACCGATGAAACCTCTCTTGGATCTCCCAGGCGCCCCAGAGGAGTTCTTGAATATACCTCTTCTAAATAAGCTTCATTGTTCAGGATCCCGAATAACGCCTTATAATTATATTACCAAAATGGTGACTACTATAAAAATTACTGATATATATGCAAATCCATACACATCTTTGTTGGGAACTGACAGTCAAATTAAACATGCATAAAGAGGCATGACGGAAATTTAAAATTTTATCCCTGTCCCAGGAACTCCTATTAGTTGCATATAAATTAAAGCCTTAACTAAATAATTCTCTACCTAGTTTAGCATGCTAAAGGACTAAGCATACCATAATTCCAAATTATATCATAGCATATTTATTTTATACTAAGCATGTTATAACTCTAAGTTATAACCTAAGCATAAAATAAACTAAACATGCAAAAATAACCTAAGCATAATTATTAAATCTAAAAACACTTAAAAAAAGACTTAATAATTAAAAGAGAAAGAAAAAGAACTTACCAGTTGAAGCGTGCTTTTGCAGGACGTTCTTGCACAAGCCTCCAATCGTAGGATAGCCTCTATCAGTATCCACACGAACCCCACCAACCAAAACCTCCCTAGGAGGAAAAACTAAGAAGCCTCGAGTAGTTCTAGACCACTCTAGAAGCCTCACCCAAAAATATAAACTAGCGGTGCCCGAATAAATTCAAGCTCCACAAAAATAACTTGCTCAAGTACCCGAGAGATTAATTATCTCGCTTAGGATTTATACTTTGAGCTTGGTACAATTTGAACGAAAAGGGAAAAGCCTATATATAGGCTTGGGGGGGGAGCAAAAATGCTCCCCCTTTCACCGATGTGGGATGGGAGTAATTACTCCCATCCCATTACCAAAATAATTGAAGTTAATTCAAGATTATAAACTTTTATTTCTAATTCTAATCTTTCTTTAATAATTCTAAGATGAATTATTTGATTAGTACATTCTTTTATATTTCTTTTATGCCAATTATATAAATCAAAACATCCTGTATAAGTTATAATTTCGTTATTATAAAATTCTAAGCTATTCTGATAAAAGCTAAGATTAAAATTTATTCTTATTAGCTCTTCTGTTACTGATTCTATCTTCTGTTTTACTCTAAGGATTCTATTCATTTAAAGTCTGAAGGATGTATCTGAACTTTCTGATAGGATCCAAGAGGTCAATTCTAAATTTAATTCTTGTATCTCTCTTTCTAAAACTGGTATTCCTTCAGTATAACGAACTAGTTCTTCAGTATATCTATCTATAGTTCGTCTCATCCATCCTAATAATGTATAACAGTATCTACTAAGTCCTGCTCTTTGTAGTCTGGTACTTTCTATTCTTAATTCTTCAGTGTATGAGCTTATTCTATCAGTATAAAATCTTATTAAAATTCTACTTCTATTTAATTCTAATTCTTTTCTTTCCAGTTTATTTTTTAGTTCTAGAATTCTATTCATAATTTATCAATAATTTCTCGTCACTTATCTGGAGAGATCACTTATAGTGCAGTCCAGAAAGGAGAGGATACTTATATAAACAAAGTATGAACAAAGTATTTAAATTATACCTCTTTAGCTTAAGTTTCTCAATGGCTAGCTTCTGCAGATTTAGAATGCTTAAGAGTTTTGAAAATGTTGTGAATATAATGCAGAGAGCTTAGTCTTATTTATAGCTAGAAAAGAGGGAGTATACCGGTTACTTGTAAGCTACCGGATCTTTCTATGACGTCATTGCTTACGTCTAGATAAGTATCAGTGCAAGTATGACTCATCCTTTAATAATTATGTCGGTTAAGACGTCATTGCTTACGTCTTAAGTGTATTATTGCTTATCTCTTTTGTTCTGCGAGTATATTTTTTTTATCCTTTTATCTCAGTTTATTGTAAAATTTTGACTTAATTATTACTGCTTTTATTGGCTAAAAACCTTCCTGAATTTTAAACGCTTAACGGATTTTGAAGAAAATTTTATATTGAAAACACCTAACCTGGATTTACCAGATAATCTATGAGTAGATTTTTTAATAAGGAATTTATTTTTCAATCTTAAAATTTTTCTTTTCTAAATCCAGAAAATTGTTTAAAATCAGTTGTTATTCTTACTTCCCGATTTCTTTTTAAACTTAAAAAATATTATAATTAGCTCATCCAACTGGTACTTTTTGAAAAAAGGGACTTACATCTTCTGCCCAGAAAATTTCCCAAGGCCTATTGCTATTTTCTGTTTAATTTTATCAAGTTTAAAGAAATCTTTCAGTAAATTAAATTTTAAGACCAAGCCCACAAAAATTTATGAAAGCTTTATTATACAAACGTAGAGTCAAATTATAGCAAAAGTATTACAAAAATTATTACAACATTATAGTCTAATATTATCGGAACAAATAAACAAAATTATAAAAGAGTATGACTAAGTTCTAGTATATCTGAGTTATAGTATTACTTTGGTATTGAGGTTAATTTCCAGATTATTTCTTTGTTCTTCTCATTAATCTCTCTATTAACCTGCCTTCCTCTTTCTCAAATGGCAAATTTATACCTTGAAATGGAGGGGCCCTTTCTTATCCTATCTTACAGCTGTCTTCCTTCTTTTCTATTCTGGAATCCTCTAGAGGGGAATATTCCCTTTCTTTGTGCTAGAGGCTGAGCTTCCTTCCTTTTGGGCCGCCTTTTGGGCTTCTCCCTCTGTTGAAGTTTCTATTATTTCATTCCTCTGCCTAAATTCTATTTCCATGTTCTGAGTATCGTGGAAGTTTATAATGGGCCTCTGAAGCTTCAATTGTAACGGGCTTGCTAAATCAAATATCTTGTTAAACCAATCAGCCCACCCTTCAGATGGTTGAGTGTCTATATCTTCTAAGCCTTTTATCACATTATTCTGCATTTTTTGTATTTCTTCCATAGTATCCTTTATTTCTAATGATACTTCTTTATTAATTTCTGTATTTTCGTATATCATATCTAGTTTTTCTAATATTAGGTCTTCTTTGGTCTTTCCTTTGTTGCTTACAACTCCCGAGTAGGAAGTCTGGTTCTTACTATGTTCTAATCGCGTTTCTAAGTCTTGTATCTTCTTCTTTAGAAGATTTTCCTCTTCTTCTTTGTCAATTATCTGTCCTTCTAAATCATGTATTATCTTTTTCATTCTTATCATCTCTTGAGGTATGTCTTTAGGTATTTCAACCTACATTGTTAGTATATCCGATTCGTCTGTGATTTGTTCTGTTATTTCCGGACTTGTATAAAAAGAAGTTAAGTATTTCTTTGCTTCAGTATGTGCTTCTTTTATAGACAAGTATTTCTTATATTTGGGGTCTTTATGCTTGGTATTCTGTATCACCTGTTCCCAAGTTTTATAAATTCCCGGCTGAGGGCCTGTATATACTACGTATGCGATGTTATTATTGTTTCTCTGGGTGAAGTATAAGCTGAAACCGTTTATGGCAGCTATCGCATGTTTATCATCTTTTCTCTTTACTGCTACCCAAAGATTGTCTAACAGGATTCTCTCGGTATCATTAAGCAGGGTTCCTTTAGGGTAGTTGAAAGCCCATGAGGTTTCCCCAAAGTCTGAAAAATTTAGCTTTTCTGAAAAAACCAATGCCTTTGGCTTCGGTTGGTTTCTGTTTATCATAGATATATCTTCTGGTAATAGTCTATTTTCTGAGGTATTTGGGGTATTTATTAGGTCATCTATTGTTGGTCTGGACGAAGTATTTCCTTGGTATCTTGTTATTCTTCCCCTTCCTCTATCTGAGGCTCTCATTGTTCTTGGTCTTTCTTCTTCAGTTATGTATTTCCTGTCAAATTATCAAATTGTAAGAGTCTAGATAATATATCAGCAATTTTATTTTGTTCACCCTGTATATGTTCTAATAAGGGTTTATATCCTTTCTGTAATAAGAGTGAGGTTAATTTATGCCATCTTTTATAAGAAGATCTTTTCTTTTCTCTTTTTAAATTATTATAGTATTTAACAATGGCAATGCAATCTGTTCTAATTGTGAATTCAGTTCTACCAATTATAAAGAATTCAAACGATTCTAAAGCATAGTATATAGCTAGTAATTCTGAGTCTATAGTACTAATTTCTCCTTTTTCTTTAAAGGATCCACTAGTGTATCTGCAGATTCTTTTCTCAGTCTTTTTAGAGGTTTTATGAGGTTTACTTATCAAAACAGCTCCCCATCCAGATGCTGATCCGTCTGTTTCTATTATTAAATAATCAGTGTCTAATGGAATTTCTAATTTTGGCAAATTTCTTACCCTTTCTTTTAGACTTCTAATTATTTCGTAATCTTTATAATTTAATTTCTCAAAGATTTCTTTACCAGTTTTTAAATATAATGGTTTTAAGTATTTAGATAAGTCTCTTATAAAAGGTCTAGCATAATTCAACAATCCTAAAAATTGCTGAAGTTGCTTCTTTTCTTTTATATTTTCTGGAAAGTCTAGTATCTTAGTAGTTATATGAGGTTGTAATTCTATTTGTCCTTCTCTAATTACAACTCCTAAAAAGTTTATTTTTGTCTTTCCCAATTCTATCTTTTTCTTAGATATTATCAGTCCATTTTCTTCAAATTTCTTAAAAACTTCTTTGAGATGTCTATTATGATCTTTAGCGGTTTTATTAAAGACTAGTATATCATCTATGTATACTGCAGTAAAGTCTGTAAGTTTCTCAAAGATTTTATCCATTCTTTTCTGAAAAACTGCAGGTGCGTTCTTAAGACCTAATGGCATTACTGTCCATTCCCAGTGTCCTATAGGATTTGGACAAATAAATGCGGTCCATTCTATTGAGTCTTTATGCATTCTTATTTGATAGTATCCTGATTTTAGATCAAATTTACTCATAAATTTTGATCCTTGTATTTTATTTATAAGCATTTCTTTATTAGGGATATCATATCCATTATTCTCAGTATTATCATTAAGTTGTTTATAGTTTATAACCATTCTAGGTTTTCCTCGTTTCTTTTCTGCATTATTATTAACAAAGAAACTAGGTGATCTATGTCTAGATTCTGATCGTCTAATAAATTTATTTTTTATAAGTTCTTCTAAAGCTTCCTTATACCATTCTATTTCTTGGTTATTAGCTGGTATTGCTTTTGCTCGTATAGTTATATCAGGGTTTATTATTTCTAATTTGTATTCTGTTGGATTTTTATTCCAGTATTTTTGAGGATTCTCTCCTATTATTTCTAATTTCTCAAGTCTAGATTGGTATTGCAGTATCTCATTGTCTAGAATTATATTATTCAATTGATTTGAATATATATAGTCTGATCCTATTTCATAAAAATCTGGTTGTTTTTCTATATGTTCTTCGTCATTATATGTATTATATGTTTGTGTATTTATGGGTGGTATACTTTCTAATCTTTCACCCTTATCGAAAAAAGTTTTAGGTATTACAGGTATAGAAAAATTATTAAAACTAAAACTTATATAGTCTTTTGTTATAACTGCCATTCTATTATCATGTATAAGATAGTCTAGTCCTAAGATGGCTAAATATCCCAATTGGTATAGGTTTCGTATTGGAATATTTGTTATAGTAGTTATTAATTTATCTTTGTTTATATCTATCATTTCTATTAAGATTTCTGGTATATATTGTGAACATGTAGTTATACTGCCATCCATTTATCTTCCAATAGTAGGTTTTTCTAAATTATGTTTATATTTTGAAGGAATTAGTTTATCATCTATCTTAGATGTAGAACATCCAGTATCTATTAGTGCTAATCCTTGTATTTTAAAATCGAGTATTATACATGTTATTTTAATAGTATAACTTGTGTATGGTGCTTCATAAGGTTGTCTATTAATTCTGTGGTATTGAAATCTTTTTTCGAACCACAGCTAAAAACTTTAGAAGGATTATTAGAAAACATATATAACGACGCAAAAAATAAGACCGAAGGTTTAGACAACCTATCAAATATAATATATATATATATATATATATATATATATATATATATATATATATATATATATATATATATATATATATATATATATATATGTACACACACATAACACATGCAGTGTTATGGCCGCCCTTTTCATAGGCTGCCTTTGTGCAGGCCATGAACAAGGGCTGTAGCATCTTTCGATGTATTTCACGTAATCGAACTTTATATAAAATATTTCATACTTTTCGGTTTTAATTTGCCAATGCAAAATCCCTTTTAAATCCTTTCAAATAAATATTTATTTTTGACTCTAATAAATTAGTTACCAGTCAAAATAAATAATTTTGGTCCAACCAAAATTGATCTAATCATTTATAATTTATTTATGACTCTAATTAATTAGTTACCGGTCAAAATAAATTCCTTGGTCTATCCAAAATTGATCTAATCAATTTTAACCAATCAAATAATAATCCAATTATTATTCATGTTATATTTTTGTAATAGAGTAAATCTATTAGTTCTTTACTTAGTCCGATGAAGGTCCAATGTGTGTGACCTTATAGGATCCCGAAGTATTGAGCTGTTAAGGCTTAACCAACCCTTATTCTAATGGAACCATTGGCTCGATGCTCTAGACCGTGAATAGAACTTGATTACCTTAAACGACTGTAGTACGCCTCTAGCAAGGGTCTACCATCCCCCATTACTTGGAACGTCATTTATGCTTATGACTTAATCCCGGTTAATGCAATAGTTATCCAGTGCGATAAATTCCTTCCATTCTTTAATATTAGTACCATTTGGTTTATTGGGTTCGGTTAAAGTGTTAACCCACTAATAGCAAGGTTGCTCCAAGCTATCCCAGTTATTTACTTATTACCGAAGTATATTGCCTTTTACTATAGTGTGTTTGACTAGAAACCATTTCTATCAAACACATAATCTGATCAGAGGTTTATGGCAATCATCACTTCAACAAGTGGCCAGGTACAACTCCTTAATATATCCGGAGCGATGGATTCTTTCCGACTACTCAGCCTACCAATGTGCTGTCATCACTATACCCGTAATCACCCTAGTACCCTAAATTAATGAGTGCATAGTAATGACCTAAAGTATAGCAATAGTACCACACAAGGCAACTAGCATCTCAAGTATGAGGACATTCGCAAAGCTTATTGCATGAAGATAAACACTAACACATTGATATTTATACCAAGTGTTTATCTTGCTGCGGTCTCCAATATATCTCCTAGATATATCCATGTGTCAAGCTTAAGGCACCACCTTCAGTCTTTAGGAGATTAACTGCTTGGACCCTTTCCAAGAAAGTTGACCACATGCTAGTCTTTCCGTTTCATCAATATCCTTTCTTGATGACACTATGACTAGGGATAGTTTAGACATAATCATAATTGCACATTAAGCAGGTTCCACCAAATATAGTCCAACTATAATTTCTCTGACTTCATGCTATGATATGTCAAGGACTTTTGTATACTTACATCAATGAATATATTTTAACCAGCTATAATATATATGTATAAAAACACATTGATATAAACAAAAGAACAGATGCCTTTATTGATTAAATAAATTATTCGTACTATTACATAATTAAGATATATCGCCCTAATTACCTTAAGGGCATACATCATATCCAACAAACTCCCACTTGCACTAAGGCTAATTAGCTATATGTTTTAATCCATATGCTTTAACATGCTAGTCGTGTTTGACTTGAGTCAATGGCTTTGTCAGACCATCCGCGAGGTTCTGATCAGTTGGTACATATTCTAATCTTATTATCTTAGCATCAATAATCTCCCTGATTATATGATACTTTCTGGATACATGTCTATTTTTCTGATGAGACCGTGGTTCCTTTGCCTGAGCTATGGCACCATTGTTATCGCAATATAAAGTAATTGGATCAACACCCTCTGGCACCACACCGAGATCACCAATAAATCCCTTTAACCAGACAGCTTATTTTGCTACTTTGCATGTAGCAATGTATTCAGATTCTGTGGTTGAATCAGCAGTAGTTTCTTGCTTTGAACTCTTCCAGCATACTGCCCCTCCATTTAACACATACACAAAACCTGACTGATACTTAAAGTCATCCTTGTCAGATTGAAAGCTCGCGTCAGTGTAACCTTTGATAGTGAGATCACCTTCTCCATAAATCAAGAACTCATCCTTAGTCCTTCTTAAGTACTTAAGGATTGCCTTGACGGCCATCCAGTGCTTTTTACTTAGATTTGACTAATATCTGCTCGTAAAGCTCAAAGCCTGAGAGACATCCGGCCTAGTATATATCATAGCATACATGATGGATCCTATCACGGATGCATATGGTATATCCTTTATGCGCATTCTCTCCTGAGCTATCTTCGGACACTCAGCCTTAGATAGGTTAATTCCCTTTGTCATCGGGAGATAACCTTTCTTAGAATGCTCAAGGTTGAACCTATTCAACACCTTGTCTATATATATACTTTCAGAAAGACCTAACAGCCTCTTGGATCTATCCCTGTAGATCTTTATACCTAGTATAAATGCTGCTTCACCAAGGTCTTTCATGGAGAACTTTCTTGACAACCATACTTTAATGTTTTAAAGAAGAGAAATGTCATTTCCTATGAGCAGAATGTCATCAACATACAATACTAGAAAAATGACTGCACTCTCACTAACCTTCTTATAAACATAAGGCTCATTTGCATTTAGGCAGAAATCCAATTCCCGGATTGTCTGATCAAACCTTATATTCCAACTCCTAGATGCCTGCTTAAGTCCATAAATGGATCTTTGTAGCTTGCATACCTTCGAGCCATTCTGAGATGTAAAATCCTCAGGTTGTGTCATATACACATCCCGGTCTAAATCCCCATTCAGGAATGCTGTTTTTACATCCATCTGCCAGATCTCATAATCGTAATGAGCAGCAATGGCGAGGAGTATCCTTATGGATTTGAGCATGGCTACCGGTGAGAAGGTTTCATCATAGTCAATACCTTCCCGTTGACTATAACCTTTTGCAACTAACCTTGCTTTATAGGTAATTACATTACCGTCCATGTCTGTCTTCTTCTTGAAGACCCATTTGCACCCAATTGGTCTAACCTCTTGCGGTGCGTCAACTAAATTCCAAACTTGGTTCTCGTACATGGAATCCATTTCTGATTTCATGGCCTTTTGCCATTTATCAGAATCTGAGCTTTTCATTGCCTCATCATATGTCCTTGGTTCATCATCCTCCACAAGATATAGTTCCTTATCATTAGTGATGATAAACCCATATCTATCGGGACCCTTATGAACACGTCCTGATCTTCGCAATGATTGTGTTTTGACAGGTTATTCTTGGATCACACTCTCTTGTGTATCTAGAACGGGGTCAATCAGTTGTCGTCTGTTTCTTCCTCTTGAACTTCCAGTTCAATATTACTCCTACTGACTTTTTTAAGTAAGTTTTCCTTTTCTAAAAAGTGAGCATTCCGAGACACAAATACCTTTTATGCTTTGGGTTGGTAAAACAGATATCCAATTATTTCCTTTAGATATCCAATGAACAGACATTTATCAGCCTTGGCATTTAGCTTATCTGACGCTATCCTTTTTACCATAGTAGGACAACCCCATACTCTTAAGTGACTTAGAGATGGCCTTTTGTTACACCATCTTTTATAAGGTGTAATATCAACTGATTTAGAGGGCACTCTATTTAAGACATAAACCGCGCTCTCAAGTGCATATCCCCAAAAGGATTTACTAAGAACTGCATGGCTCATTATGGACCTGACCATATCTAATAAAGTTCGATTCCTCCTTTCTGATACTCCATTGTGTTGGGGTGTATAAGGAGGGGTCCACTGGGGAACTATCCCGTTTTCCTTTAGATAATCCTAAAACTCCTGACTTAAGTATTCTCCACCTCGATCCGATCGAAGTGTTTTAATACTTTTCTCAAGCTGTTTCTCTACTTCAGCTCTGAACAGTTTGAATTTTTCAAAACTTTCAGATTTGTGCTTCATCAAGTACAAATAACCGTATCGTGAGTAATCATCAATAAAGGTTATGAAGTAGGAGTATCCTCCTAGTGCCTTAACACTCATTGGACCACACACAACAGTGTGTATAAGTTCCAATGTACTCATGGCTCGTTCACCCTTTCCTTTAAAGGGTAACTTTGTCATTTTTCCTTTTAAACAAGGTTCGCAATCACCATAAGACTCCAAGTCTATTGGGCCCAAGTCTCCATACTTATGCAACTTGGTTAAGCGATCTTTGTTTATGTGGCCTAAACGGCAATGCCATAAGTAGAAGGAATTCTCATTATCTAATTTAACTTTCTTCACATTATTTATATTGAAAACTTCTGTTCTAGTATCAAGAATATAAATGCCACCTTTCAACATTCCATAACCATAAAGAATATTATTCAAACGAATCTGACAATTATTATTCGAAAATAAAATTTCAAATCCCTCTGCTGCTAAACACGCAACAGATACAATATTCTTAGTAACACTTGGAATGTAATAACAATTATTCAAAACTAAAACAAGTCCGCTTGGCAAAACAAGACTAAAGCTCCCTACGGCTAACGCAGCAACTCTGGCTCCATTTCCCACGCGTAGGTCCATCTCCCCTTTTGCAAGTTTTCTACAGTTCCTTAGTCCCTGCACAGAAGTACAGATATGAGAACCACAACCAGTATCTAATACCCAAGTGGATTCTTGCGGAAAAGTAGCAAAGTTTTCAATTACAAATATACCTGAAGTAGATGCCTCTGTAGGCTTCTTCTTCAAATACTCAGAAGCAGGAGCTTTGCAATCCCTCTTCCAATGTCTCGGTTTCCCACATTGGAAGTAGACATACTTAGATGCCTTCTTTCATTCTTCTTCTTACTGATTCTTTTCTTGGCACCCAGTGCCTGCTTCTTCTTCTTAGAAGCCTTGCCTTTTTCAACCAACAGTAGAGGTTTCTGATCTTTCTTGATCTGAGGTTCTGCTGTTTTTAGGATGTTAATTAATTCAAGGATAGTTGAATTAATCCTGTTCATGTAATAGTTAGTCACGAAGCCTTAGTAACTATCTGTCAAGGACATCAAGACAAGGTCAATGCTCAAGTCATGATTCATCTCGAATCCCAATCGATTCAGCTTCTCAAGGTATCCCAAGAGCTTCAGTACATGCTGAGAGGCAGAGGTGCCAGCCTGCGTCTTGGTCCCGAAAAGGAGCTTGGAGGTCTCATACCTCTCTGTCCTCTCCCTCTCGGAGAAGAGTTCTTCAAGATGGAGAACCATATCCTCCAAGGGCATGTTCTCATATTGTTTCTGAAGCTCAGGATTCATGGACCCCAACATAATACACATGGCAGTCTCACGATCTTTTCTGTACTTCAACCAGGCATCATGTTCCACATAATCCTCAACATCAGGTTCTATAGGGAAAATTTCACTTAGGACATAGGCAATTCCCTCAGATCTGAGAACTATTCTCACTGCTCGGAACCAATCAGAAAAGTTCGAGCAATTCAATTTGGTGTCAAGTAACATACGGAGATTAAAATTGGAAGCCATTTTCAACCTAAGACATAAGAAAAGAAAAGTGTTTAGATATTAGTTTAAGTACATGTATTTAATATGAGGACTTTTAATTAAATACATTTTCCTACTATTTTCTTCGAAATTTACAATAGCCCATTCTATTGAAATCGTGAATTTTAGCCCAGCTAAATTTCCTACTAGGTAGCATCTATAACTAGTCTATTACAACCCCCAATTTTATGAGTCAAGTCATAATAGTAAGTCATAGTTTGAATCCCATTCCATTTGCATCGCATGCAATTGCTAATTCATTCAAGTTCCCTAATCCCAAGGGACGTGTGCTCTTATATTAGCATCTCCTTGAATATGTCTCAGATCTGGGCCTAGCCCCCAATTTTATGGTGGACTACCCCAGCTCTGTTAAGGCATACCCTATCTCAAACTTTACAACCAATCAATGTGGACTAGAAGGAATGCTTTGCGTAGCACTTTGATAGTCCAAAAAGACCGTATTATAAATTGGAGTAAGGAAGACTATAACTTGCCTTAATATATTTACTTTGGGATTTTATTGGTGTTAAACGTCTCACCCAATCTAGGATTTTATCAGATGGATAAAATTATAATGACTTGTATTAATTCAGGGAATTTTAGAATTAATTTATAAGGTCTAACCTTAGGTGGGTTCAGCTCTTTATTATAATTATTCCATCAACCTAGATTATATGCAAAATAATTAACACTTTTATTTGTTATATTTATATTGCATTTCCTTTAAGCTTTTATTCAATAATTTTAATTTTTTTTATTTTATTATAGAAACATATATAAGCACCATCTTATATATTAGAAATAAATTAGTTCATATTAATCCCCCGATTGGTCAATTCAAATTGCACCGATATAGGTTCCCAGGTAGGAGAGGTGCCCTATGAGGAGTAGGCACCAAGTCCAATCCTTAGCCGAAACAAATACGGGCGCAAACTTGAAGACCAATGGATTCTCTTGAACTAATAAATTTCGTTCTTCCAATTCATGTAAATTGGGAGCATCTATAACCCATGTAATTTAAATAAATTATTGACACTTGTATAATTTGAGTAAGTTGAGCTGGCTTATTCAAAATTATTCATAACCAATTTCTAACCTTTAAATGAAAGGCAGAAGTTTATATATATTGTTCCAAACAATTAAATAAACAAATCATTCATTTAGGAAATAATATTTAGTTTGCTTCTAACTTAATTATGCACTAAATAGGCAGGCTCTGATACTACTGTTAGAAACTGACAGTCAAATTAAACATGCAAAAGAGGCATGAAGGAAATTCAAAATTTTGTCCCTGTCCCAGGAACTCCTATTAGTTGCATATAAATTAAATAAAGCATTAACTAATAATTCTCTACCTAGGTTAGCATGCTAAAGGACTAGGCATACCATAATTTCAAATTATATCCTAGCATATTTATTTTATACTAAGCATGTTATAACTCTAAGTTATAACCTAAGCATAAAATAAACTAAGGATGTAAAAATAACCTAAGCATAATTATTAAGTCTAAAAACACTTAAAGAAAAAGACTTAATAATTAAAAGAGAAAGAAAAAGAACTTACCAGTTGAAGCGTGCTTTTGCAGGACGTTCTTGCATAAGCCTCCAATCGTAGGATAGCCTCTATCAGTATCCACACAAACCCCACCAACCAAAACCTCCCTAGGAGGAAAAACTAAGAAGCCTCGAGTAGTTGCTAGACCACTCTAGAAGCCTCACCCAAAAATATAAACTAGCGGTGCCCGAATAAATTCAGGCTCCACAAAAATAACTTGCCCAAGTACCCGAGAGATTAATTATCTCACTTAGGATTTATACTTTGAGCTTGGTACAATTTAAAAGAAAAGGGAAAAGCCTATATATAGGCTTGGGGGCGCAAAAATGCTCCCCCTTTCACCGATGTGGGATGGGAGTAATTACTCCCATCCCATTACCCATTAATATATATATATATATATATATATATATATATATATATATATATATATATATATATATATATATATAACACATGCAGTGTTATGGCCGCCCTTTTCATGGGCTGCCTTTGTGCAACCCATGAACAAGGGCTGCAGTATCTTTCGGTATATTTCACACAACCGAACTTTATACAAAATATTTCATACTTTTCGGTTTTAACTTGCCAATGAAAAATCCCTTTTAAATCATTTCAAATAAATATTTATTTTTGACTCTAATAAATTAGTTACCAGTTAAAATAAATAATTTTGGTCCAACCAAAATTGATCTAATAAATTATAATTTATTTATGACTCTAATTAATTAGTTACCGGTCAAAATAAATTCCTTAGTCTATCCAAAATTAATCTAATCAATTTTAACCA
The DNA here is from genome assembly GCA_947683365.1 of Euphorbia pulcherrima. Lineage (NCBI taxonomy): Eukaryota > Viridiplantae > Streptophyta > Magnoliopsida > Malpighiales > Euphorbiaceae > Euphorbia > Euphorbia pulcherrima. The sequence goes on from CANTUS010000001.1 coordinate 18,988,914, forward strand.
ATCAAATAATAATCCAATTATTATTCATGTTATATTTTTGTAGTAGAATAAATCTATTAGTTCTTTACTTAGTCCGATGAAGGTCCAATGTGTGTGACCTTATAGGATCCCGAAGTATTGAGCTGTTAAGGCTTAACCAACCCTTGTTCTAATGGAACCATTGGCTCGATGCTCTAGACCGTGAATAGAACTCAATTACCTTAAACGACTGCAATACGCCTCTAGCTAGGGTCTACCATCCCCCATTACTTGGAACGTCATTTATGCTTTTGACTTAATTCCGGTTAATGCAATAGTTATCCAGTGCGATAAATTCCTTCCATTCTTTAATATTAGTACCATCTGGTTTGTTGGGTTCGGTTAAAGCGTTAACCCACTAATAGCAAGGTTGCTCCAAGCTATCCCAGTTATTTACTTGTTACCGAAGTATATTGCCTTTTTACCATAGTGTGTTTGACTAGAAACCATTTCTATCAAACACATACTCTAATTAGAGGTTTATGGCAATCATCACTTCAACAAGTGGCCAGGTACAACTCCTTAATATATCCGGAGCGATGGATTCTTTCCTACTACTCAGCCTACCAACGTGTTGTCATCACTATACCCGTAATCACTCGTAGCACCCTAAATTAATGAGTGCATAGTAATGACCCAAAGTATAGCAATAGTACCACAAAAGGCAACTAGCATCTTAAGTATGAGGACATTCGCAAAGCTTATTGCATGAAGATAAACACTAACACATTGATATTTATACCAGGTGTTTATCTTGCTGTGGTCTCCAATATATCTCCCAGATATATCCATGTGTCAAGCTTAAGGCACCACCTTCAGTCTTTAGGAGATTAACTGCTTGGACCCTTTCCAAGAAAGTTGACCACATGCTAGTCTTTCCATTTCATTAATATCCTTTCTTGATGACACTGTGACTAAAGATAGTTTAGACATAATCATAATTGCACATGAAGCAGGTTCCACCAAATATAGTCCAACTATAATTCCTCTGACTTCATGCTATGATATGTGAAGGACTTTTGTATACTTACATCGATGAATATATTTTAACCAGTTATAATATATATGTATAAAAACACATTGATATAAACAGAAGAACAAAGTCCTTTATTGATTAAATAAATTATTCATACTATTACATAATTAAGATATATCGCCCTAATTGCCTTAAGAGCATACATCATATCCAACAATCTTCATATGACAGGCATACAGTCATATTGAAACCATAACATCATACAAATAGTCCAACAGGTAACAAGTTGCATTAGGAACTCATTTCACTTGAGCAAAGTGGCGAGCGTCGAAATCGCCAAAAATAATAATAAACCCGTTTACACTAAAACAAACAAGATTTGCAGAAGTGGTAAGTGGAATCATCTCCACAGGAAACAAGTAAATCAACTTAAATTAGTGTGATAACCAAGAGAATGCAATAAAATAAATAAATGGGGGGTTGAGAAGTTGATTGATAAAAATATAAAAACTTGCAAATTTAAAAGAAGTAAAAATATGATTTGAGACTCTTCCGACTAAGGATACTTTTAGCATAGAATCAATAGATCACAGGCTTAAAACACAGGCTTCTTGAATTTTTAGTCAATTGGCTTAATCATGAAATAACACAATTAAAGATCTTTTAGACTTGAGAATGATATTAGGTAGCTAATTCATTACTCTCAATTTTAGAACGCACTTGTAGATAGCTAGCAAGGTTTAATTCCAAAAAGGCTTTAAGCGCCAGAACCAACTTTAATTCAAAACTTTATGATAGCACAAAGAAATGCATTAACTCGAATCTAACCACGAAACTTTTAGAAGATTCCGTTTGTTACAGTTTTCTATTATATCATGATAGCATAAACACAATAGAAATAACGATATGTTCTACTTTTCTAGAATCAACAAGTGGTCGGATTGATGAGATTAAAAGGAAAACAATAAAAGATATTATCGGTTTGGATTCAAAAACTGAAATTCAAGACAAGGTTGAGAGCGAGCCTCCCGATTGATAATAGCCTTAAGCAAACTCCTTATTCGAAAGAATGAAGAACTTAGTTACTCATAATGCAAGACAAACAAGCTGATTTTTTCATTCAAAATTCAGCACCAAATATGCACTAAGGAACACGTTAAAACCAGCCAAAATATTCAGCTCAAAGTCATCTCCTTCTGCTGGAGAAAATCAGCCTATTTAAACTAGAAACAAACTCTATCTAAACAAGGAAAGAGATCCCTAAAAGAAGTCAATAACTAAAATAAAAGCTGATAAAATCCTAAACAACCAAAGAGATAAAATAGGCATGAGATAATTAAGGAATGAAGTCTATGTAAATCTGGAAATTCCTGAAGAGGAAGTTGAGTGAAACTAAAACTCCAAAATAATCTTCTATTTGAATCAAGAAATAACGCAACAGCAGCTGCTAGCTTGGACTCCAGGTCAGCAGAGGTATTATTCATGAAATTGACTCTAAAACAATCCATTCTTGTTGTGCGTTCAAGGTCCAATCACTTTGAGTTCAGAATGCATATCCTGGACTCCAAGTTAAACAACAACTCAGCTCCAAACAACTACCAAAATGCTTCATTAACTCAAAAACTTCTAAATTAGCTCAAATAATGCCAAGGACCTGAATATACATAACATATGCACAAAATCAGTAGCAAACCATTCCAATTATCACATTAAACCACCAGAAAAAGAGTTAAATTTGTGAGTTATCAAATTCCCCCAGACTTGCCTTTTGCTTGTCCTCAAGCAAACATTAAAAATCAAAATGAGCATCATCACAGCTAATCAAGCAATCCGAATAACCACTATATTGCATTTTCACCACATTTCAACACAAGAGTTAAATTCCATAAGAAACTTAGAAAGAGTCAAGTAATAATTGTACATTTTTTCATAAGCTTCAGAAACGTTGAAAGAGGATCTTAATGAGGGGCAAGTCGGTTAAAATGCTTTTAAAACAAAGACAACTAAACTTGGTGGATGGAACACATTGAAAATCCGTTACACTTTAGTTGTAGGAACTTTTAAGGGCTCTCTCGAGGGTGGTTCTCCCTATGATCCGAGCTCCATATGCAAACCGCTTAAGGTGAAATTGACCCATCCCCCAACTTCACCGGATCATGGGTATTACCAAGATGTAACAGGGTAGAACATAAAGGTCATAATAAGAACAACAAAACATATAACGATAGAACAATGAATCATTCTCTTCTTTTTTTTTGACTTTTTTTTCTTGTTCTTTTTTTTCCTTTCTTTTTTTCTTTTCTTTTCTTGTTTTTTTTCTTTTCTTTCAATAACTCCTTTTCTACACTTCGCTTTCACAAATATAAAATAAACCATAATAAGGAAAAGATTCAAGTGAACATCAACGAGTTACGCGTCTCGATCCTAAAAGCAGAGGTAACAAACCTGACCATCATAAAAATCCTAGTTCAAGGCCCTCAGGTATAAGAAAAAATGGTTCAAAAATGACTTATCTACTTTCCAAGTGTACCCATTGAATTTAAGTGGTGTTTACCAATGCAGTTAGTAACAAGATAGGGGTTAAAAAGTGCAACTAACATATGACATGCTCAAAAATTTGAAAAATTTACTTGAAATTTTGAAATTTTCACTTTCACTTGAAGACAATAAAGGCAATAAATTACACATCCTTCCCCCACACTTTCATGCAAAAATGCCCTCAATTTCGCTCAAACAAAAGAAATGAAAGAAGCAGTTGAGGAAAGATGCAACCTGTCGGTAGATGAGGCTCGGGGTAGCCTATTGAGGCCACTTTTGGAGCTGCAGAAGCTAACGAATGGTGGAGATGAGTGTGTTTGTTTCCTTTTGCTGCTGGAGTAGGGCATCCAATTGATCAAGGAGCAGTGGGCTGTCGGTAGGAGCGTTCTCAAGACTGCATTTTCAAAGACAACATGCCCAGATTGGTATTGGGTAAACAGCTTCATATTAGTTAGATTTTTCAAGCCAAAGAGATAAAGAAAATGCAATGTCAAGATCATTGTGCCCATGTCAAACAACCCTCTATTGGGTCACTAAATAGCCTAAGACCACCAATGACTACCCTTTAGCTACACCATCCATCAATAACCTAAGAATCCAAAAAAAAATTTAAGCTTACTCCCATAAAAACTACAAAACTCGCTTGAATAAACAATAGGTAATCAACCCAAGATAGACTCCAAAGTTTCAATAACCTCAACAATATAATATCATAATCTATTTCTATAACCATCAGAAATAGGTGAAGTTCAGTCTCCAAACTCAAAGTGATTAACAAATTCATTAATGCTTAACCTGAAACTTTTAGCATAAGGGATAAATAAATCAAATCTGGATTATAACCTCAAGTAGCTCATTTCAAGAACTAAGGATAAGACTTCCAAATCATTCATCGACCAACTCCTCATAGTAAGGCAACTTCAAGTCAAAAGCAAATGGTCTCCGATTAACATTTTTAACTCTAGAGCTCTTACCAATTCCTAATGCTTCTCAAAGTATCAAAACATGTAAATATAAAAGCCAGAAATTAAAGAAGAATTACCTTGAATGAGGTCCACTTAGTTAGGCCTTGATGGCGCTATGACTGTAACAAAATTTTTAGGAATAGAGGAGCAGCAACGAGTTATAGGTGCTATTTCTGGCAATATTAGGTTCCTAGTTAGAATAGTGGTCTTGGCAATGGAGGAGATGACTACCAAAGTTGTATTTGAGGCCATCAAGCGTGGTTCTTCTTTTGAGTTATGGAGAGATAGTGACGACAGGTGTGAACAACGGTTGCAAGATTGAAATATGGTGAGAGGTGCTATCATCAATGGTGGTTTGTGGGAGAGAAGAGGGGAGAAAGTTACGGCTAAGTGAGATGAGATGGAGGTAGAGTTATTGGTGTGAAGTGTTAAATAGGTAATGGGTATTTGGGTAGATGGGTGTTAGGTGTTCAGATGGGTTATTGGATTAATAATGAATTTAGGAATGTGGTAACGGGTACTTTCCATTGACATAGGCCCATTTTGTTAATTGTTGCACTTGTATGACCCAATTACCCATTCAGTTCTAATATATTAAAAATCCTCCACAAAAGCCCAGCTTTTCTCCAATTATGTATGACCCGTTTTAAGACCCAAAGTGGTGAACTCCATTAAAGCCCAATTCTTGTGCACCTGTAAAAACAAAAATTTCCAGATTAAATCTAAGGTTGAAGATGACTAAAAGAAAAAAAAATTACACTTATGCCATTTTAAACTAAAAACTAAATTAACTGAAAATTAAAAAGAAAAACAGGAACTAAGCTAAAAGGATAGAGAGATGAGCATGAGTTCATGCTCAATACTGGGCTGCCTTCCAGAAGCGCATTTTTTTTATTGTCGTTAGCCCGACATTGCCGCTGCCATGTTACATCTCGGAGCTTGGTCTCTCGAAGCTGAAATCTTTAGTACCCATTGTTTGGAAACCTTCATCAAATGGTTTGAGACGAAACTCATTAACCTTGAAAGCTTTATTCGTTTCCAAACTTGTTATCTCTACCACACCATGAGGAAAAACATTAGTAACAACAAAAAATCGAATCCTTCCACCTTGAATTTAATCTTCCTAAGTACATTTTCAGTTTGGAATTTTAGAGTGAAACTTTCTGCCCTATATGAAATTGGTTCATATGAAGTTTTGCATGATCATGAAAAGAATTTGTGTCTCTGTTACAAAATTTTAAATTCATATCAACCCCTAGTCCCTTTGAATCATGCACCAAAGAACCATTCATATCCACAACATATACACATGCTACATCATTAGAACATTTCATAGCATCATACATATTGAATTTCACAAGTTCATCACCAAACTCCACTGACAAGGTACCCAAGCGAACATCAATTTTTGTACCTGCGGTAATAAGAAAAGGTCTACCTAACAAGTAGTCATGAGAGTAAGAAGGATTTTCATCACCCATATCCAATACATAAAAATCAGCAGGAAATATTAAATCACCAACTTGGACAAGAATATCCTCCAAAACTCCTTCAGGATAAACTGTGGACCTATCAGCAAGTCGAAGGACTACATTAGTTGGGTTCAAAGGATGAGCTTGCAAGTTCTTATGAAATATCTTCAAGATACCTGGTTGACGAGGCAATCTGTTGGTCCCTGTGAGAGTATTTATAAGGGCAGCGGGGGTAAATGGCCCTTTTTAATGGAATTTATAGACTTAGAAAAGTCTTATTGTAGCGTGTTTGATTTTGATCCTAAAGATGGATCCGGATGATGCAAATATGTACAATAAAGTAAAAGAGAAAGAAATCAAACACAAGTATTTTATACTGGTTCGGCCTCGCCTACGTCCAGTCCTCGGAGTTTCCTTCATCCGAGCTTATCCACTAGTGGATTCCTTTCCAACTAGCAGGAATCAAGTCTTAAAGATTTGTCTCTCAATGGTAACCCCTTCCATAAGTAGGATATACCACTAGAAGCACCAACTCCTAGCTGAGTCCTCATATCTTTAGTAGGATATACCACTTAGCCTTCTACCTCGAATCTAAGCTGAGTCCTACAGGGAGATCTCACTTAAAGCACATACTTTAAGCTACATCCTAATCTCCCAACTTATCCAAGTTAGAGATTCTTACACTTTAGTTTCTAACAAAGCATTGGAGTTCCTCAAGTTTATAGTTTTACTTGGGAATCCTTACAAATAGATTTTGAATCAAAGGTTCTTGGAGGGATTGTATCAACTGATTGAATAACTATTGCTTTGTTACTTGCTTTTGTAAATCAACCAGTTGACCATCTCATTTGGTAAAGAGCTCCTTTTATAGGCTTTAATCATAAATGTAGCCATTGTGGTTGGTAAGTTTTCATTCAATCTTCACCCTTGATTAGGTCGATGATATGGAGCTTTCGGATTCATTGATCAATTTGTTAGACTGTATTTTGACCCATTTAGAATCTTGGGATTGAGGTTAGAAAGTTATCAGTGATCGTTTTGCTTGTTATTTTGTGATGCACTAACTTTCATATCAATTGCTTTATGATGTGAGCTCAACGCGCTCCCTTATTGATCTAGGAGAAAAGGTAGTTAGCTTTTCTCTGTCCGGTGTCAGACCTTTTATCGTTTCTCTAAAATATGCAAGCTGTCATTTTATCTTTGTCTTGGGGAAAGGATCTTTGACTTTCATAGACCAAAAAGGTGAAAGGAAAGTTATATTTGAAAATTTTCCCTATGTTTGAAATATAGGTCTTCCGGATGTCTTTTAGACCTATATACTCCGAATCTATCTTCTAGAGATGGCTTTAATCAGTTCTTCCGGATGCTAGTCTTAAACAGCAGAAGTTTGTTTCCTTTCCAAACTTTGTCCGGATGATTTCCTCTAGTGCTTAGGTTTTAATTTATTCAATGGATGATTTGTATCTTGATCTTTGATTGGATATTTCCATTTGGATTTGGGAGTATTACATTCATTGTTTTTGTTTCTTTAAAACTTGATCCAGATTTGTTTTTAGATTTTTATCCGAATCATAGTTTCCCAACAATCTCCCCCATTTGATGGAAACAGAAACCTAAGTCAACTAAGCATAGGATAGAAGTATATGAACTAAGTATGATTCTTGATACTTAGACATTTACAATGCTCCCCCATAAATTTAGCATCCTAACTACCCCATAATTTTATAATTCTAGCTTCTAAGTTTGTTTTAGTACAATTACAGATTGTACTTTAGAAGCGTTTGTTTTGATAGTCAAGAACTTTTACTTCATATATACTTCTGCTGTTAACAATAGTTAACATCATGAAGTTCAGTGTTACAAGATACAGAAATACATATAAGTGAATCTAGCTATTACAAGATATTACAAGTTTTGTCATTTAGCTATCTTAACTATATCTCCGGATGGTCCACTATTCCTTATAGCCAAATTCTTATCTTTACCAGTCCCTTTCGGCTTTTATTGACTCTGATTCTCCTTCTAACTATTCTTCCCCTTTTTATTTGCATCCTGGGGATTGATAACCGTATAGGTGCATTGATCCCAGGCCTGCTGCCATGCACTTGAGTAGATTGAATAATCAGAGTTGCCTTTTGCCCTTCAATAATCCGGTTAACTGTGGGTGGAGTTGAGTAATATGGCCGGATTGTCTTTTTCAATTGGTTATAAGACTGCTTGATTAAGGGGTGGAGATAGAGAATGAAATCTTGGTCCTTCTTATCAAAGTATGGGAATATAACTTTAAGTAAGAAGATTACACCTTTCTGCCCAAAGAAGCCAGAGTCTCCAATTGCATGGATTAGGTTGTGGAAGACAGGTAGAAGCTGGCTTTCCAGAATAGTGGGTCCGGAAGATAAGGGCCCGAAGATGGATAATTTATTAATATCGGCTTGAAGAAGAGTGATCTCATCGCTAAGGCCCTTTCGAATGTTGTGGATGCTGGTATTTACTATAGATAGCTCCTTTATGACTGCATCCCTTGCGTTTTCAATCACTGAGTCTTGCCCATTTAGTTGACCGCATACATCTTGGGTGATGTTAGCAGCATGAGTGGAGAGTGTTTTGGGCAAGTGCTCTTCAATGAATTTTTACAGTTTTTCCAAAAGTGATTGTTGTTTCTCAGAAAGGAGTGGTAGAGCAGACTTTTTTCCTTTTCTTCAATGAATTTTGACAGGATTTCAAACTTAGAATCCAGATATGCTTTTATTTCTTTGGTCTATTTAGAGGAGGAGAAGGTGATCTTATCTAAGACAGTTACACAGTTATTTAAGGCCAATGTATTAGCTTGATCTGCTGCTCTACTTGTTATGGAAATGTTCTATTGGAGCTCATTAAGGGTAGAGGTGATATTTGAGAGAGAAGCCTCTGCGATGGCTCCTGGGGTAGGAAAGTCCATGACTTTATCTTCAACTTTCTTCAAACTACCTTTTATTTCAGTTAACTCCCCCTTTATTTCAGATCTGGATGATTATTTGAGGATTTCTTTCTCTACTGCTTTTAGGTGAGTGTAGATTGTCAGGAGACTCTTCTTGACAAACCCCTCTTCATGTTGCTCAAGAGTTGCCTCCTGAAGTAGTTTAAGAGCAGCACTGACTTTGGAGTCTTTAGTAATTTAATCAGGAAGAGTCATTGATTTGGTGTGAGGAGGAAACTTTCTATTCGAAGGTCCGGATGAGCTAGATTTATCTCCGGAGCTGGAACTGCCTCTGAAGGGACTATTGTCTACATCATCTTTTGAACTGGAGCCTTCATCTACTTGTTTCTCTTCTCCATCCTTTTCTGCCTCCCTTTCCTCCAGAGTAGCCTCTCCCATTGGGTCCATATTAGAAGTGTTCCCTCCGGACTCAGACTTCCTCCCTCCTCCAGAGTCATTTCATCCAGGTTTAGCACCATATCCTTAGCTATATTATGAGAGACTATAGCCAAGTTGTGCTCTTCAAGATCAGAATTAAGACGAAGGAGATCAGGGGTTACCTCATTGGTTTATAGTGTCTGATTTTGATCGACTTCGGCATCCTACTTCTCTTCTTCTAGCCTAGCCTCTGGATGGTTGGAACTATCCTCAACCACCCCTGCAACTGCCTTTACAGGACTTGTCTTTTCCCCCCCAGGCATGTTGGCATTTTCCTCAACACCCTTCTCTAGTTCCTTTTCAGGACTTTCAAGATTGATGATTGTAGTGCCAGATCCAAGTAGATTTTTTGGAAGAGCTCCTGTTCGGTCAACAAAGATGATTTTATCAGCTTTCGGAATCTTTGACAGAATATCCATATCTTGTGGGTCTATAAGAATTGGGGGAACTTAGATGAGTCCCCGGGTCCTTCAGTTCTTTCTCGGTTGATTTTAATGTTGTCTTTTATCACTGCTTGAATGATGTCATATTGTGCATCATCTCTCCCCATAATTTCTATTGCTCCGGGCACATTTTTCCCTTTGCTACATTTTGCTTTTTCTAAAGCAGCTTTCTCTCTATGCTACTTGTCTTCCTTATTCAGCACTATTCCAGTGAGCCTACTCCCTTTACTGGCTTTCTTTTCTTGGGAAGCAATGGCATCATCATAAATTAGCCCCTTTCTCTTGAGCTTCTTTTGAGGAGCAACCTCATCATCTATCTCCTCATCATCTTCCTCCTGTTCTATTTTAGCCAATGTTCTTTTGGCTTTCCTCCTTCCATCCTCAATTGCTTTTATAGCAAATGGAGGTAAATCTATATCAAGCGCATGCTAAACCTTCTTAGCTGCGGCCTTAATCAGTCTCCTTCTAGGCTTAGGCTTTTTTGAACTTAGGATCTGAGTGAGGGGCAGAGAGTCCTCATCAATCTCCTCCAGAACCACTTCTACTTGCTTTTGAGCTTTGGCTTTGGTAGTTCTAGGCTTCTTAGGAACAGGCGCCTCCTCTTCCGGATCAACTTTCTTCCGGGACTTAATTCTTCTCTCATCCCTTTTTAGTTTTGCCTTTTCTTTATCCCATTCCTCATCAGAGTGGAGATTGAGGAAATTTTTCTCAAGAATAGGCTTTCCATAGATGCCTTTAAATTCAGTCAAATCTATTTCTGCTGCTTGTAGAATTCTTGTAATCAAGGCGCCATGGTAGTTTACATGTGTCTTGAGATAGTGAATGATCAAGACTGGCCAGTTTACTTCATACTTCCAACCCAGTGCTGCAAGATGCAATGCTGGAGGGAAGAAACTATAGTCAATGATCCTTTCCTTATCAGGATGAGCTTAGCTAGAGCGTGCTGCAAGAATTTAGGCATTTTGGGGAAGTATGTTGAGAATTTATTGCTGAAGTAGTTCTTGTGGAGCCATAGTTTGGAATCGTACACAACTCCAGTCTCATCACCATCTTTTCTCATTAGTATACCAAAGTTCTTCATGTTCACATTCTTCTTAAAGAACTTTGTAGTGACAGTCATGACCTTCCCCTGTACATCAGTGCGTAAGGCATCAAAATGGTTGTGAGCACTGAGATTTGCAAAAAATTCTTTTACAAGCTTTAGGTAGGTAGGGCAATTTATCTTCAAGAGATCATCCAGACTTTGATCTTCGATCAAGGTGAAGAAAGGATGAGTTCTGAATAAGTAATCATCACTTAAGTAATCAGTGGGAATGATGAAGTCGGAGGTTTTAAGATTTAGAGGTTCAAAATCAGTATCCTTCAAGTCAGATACTTGAAAGAAATTTTTGCTAGTTAAGATCTTGAGGGTGTTGGAGGTGTTTGTGGCTGCCATTTTAGAGAGATTTTGAAAGGTAGGGTTCTGGGTTTGAATTTTTGCAGAGTAACAGTAGAGTAGTTGCTCGTGTGAAGAAGAGAGGGGATTTTGAGGGGTTTATATAGAATTTTTGAAGTAAGGGTATATTGGTAATCTGGACTCCGGCTATTTTGACTGGATTAATGACATGGGAGTCGGATTTTTAGGAGAGAGGTGATATCAGTTTAACAGGAGAATGAGAACGGTTTATTTTTGAAATAACTGTTGTATTTTACTGCGCGTGTAACAACCAATGGACTTTTGAAATTCAAAAAGTAATAGTTACCTTTATCGGCTTTTACTGCCATATGTCTTTTTTGTGGCTGATGTGGCAATCTTCTGGAATAGATCTTCCTAATGTTCCTTATCTTCCAGAGTGATTTTTTATCGCAGGATCCAGATTGGTTTAAAAACTATCTTCTGGAGTCTTCCTAGATTAGATTTGGCATTCCAATTGATTCTCTCAGTTTCCCAAATTGATCTTTACTTAATGGTTTAGTAAAGATATCAGGTCTCTGTTCATTGGTTGGGATATATACCAATGCAACATCCTTCTTCATTATATAATCCCGGATAAAGTGATGCCTTATGTTGACATGCAAAATCCTGCTATGGAGCACAGATTCTTTGACATATGAATAACACTTTTATTATCACACATTACATCCACACATCCGAATTGCACTCCATAGTCTTCAAGTTATTGTTTAATCCATAAGAGTTGAGCAATACAACTTCCAGCTGCCATATACTCTGCTTCTGTAGTGGATAAGGCAACTGAAGTTTGCTTCTTGCTATACCATGAGACTAAGAAATCTCGAAGGAAATGGCATCCTCCGGATGTACTCTTTCTCTCAAGAGTATCTCTACTATAGTTTACATCTGTGAACCCTTGGAGTGTGAAGTCTCCATTACTATGATACCATAACCCAACTTCAGTGGTTCCTAAGAGATATCTAAGGATCCTTTTGACTGCCTTGAGATAAGAATCCTTGGGATTGGCTTGATACCTTGCACAGTAATATATTGCATAATGTATGTCAGGTCTGCTAGCTGTCAAGTATAGGAGTGAGCCAATCATTCCTCTATAGAGCTTCTGATCAACATCTTCTCCTTCACAGTCCTTGGATAAGATTGTGTCTGAACCCATTGGAGTGGACATAGGTTTGCTTTTGTCCATTTCAAACTTCTTCAGGATCTCATTGGTGTATTTTGATTGATTAATGAAAATCCCATCCGGACTTTGCTTGATTATAGACTAAGGAAGAAGTTGAGCTCTCATATCATGGACATCTCAAATTCCTTCTACATTTGAGAGATGAATTCTTTGCACATCTTTTCATCAGTGGCTCCAAAGATGATATCATCTACATAGATCTGGACTAGAATAATATCATTCTTCTTTTTCTTGATGAAGAGTGTGGTATATCCCTTGGATATAAGGAATGAGGTTAATCTTTCATACCAGGCTCTTGGTGCTTGCTTTAATCTATAGAGAGCTTTCTTTAGCCTATAGACATGATCCGGATGATTTAGAACTTCAAATCCGGGTGGTTGCTTGACATACACTTCTTCTTGAATGACACCATTTAGAAACGCGCTTTTGACATCCATTGGATATAATGTGAATCCCATAAATGATGCAAAATCATATAGGATCCAGATTGCTTCCAGCCTTGATACAAGGGCGAAAGTTTCTTCAAAATCAATTCTTTCTTGCTGGTTGTAGCTTTGGGCAACTAGTCTTGCATTGTTTCTTACCACTACTTCGGATTCATCAAGTTTATTTTGGAACACCCATTTAGTGCCAATGATTGATTTTCCTTTAGGAAAGGGCACAAGATCCCATACATCATTCCTGGTGAATCGATCTAGTTATTCCTGCATTGTCATCATCCAGCTTTCATCGTCATCAGCATCTTGAAATTTCTTTGGCTCTACGAGAGAGACAAAGGTAGTATGGCTCATCATCCAATTGAGCTGATCTCTGGTTCTAACTGGATTCTGAACATTATCCAGAATATTTTCAATGGAATGATCTCTGTGGGTCCGGATCTCCCTTTGCAGGCCTTCATATTGAACTTGGACTTGTTGTACTTCAGTTGCAGCCACTCTTTCTTGACCTTCATGAAAGTCAATCCCCTGTGGATTGAGATTAACTTATTGTACCTCTAGATCAAAGGATATTCCTTTATCTTCCTCTTTGTACTTCTTAATTTGAAATAAATCAGGAATTCCTGCTTCCTCCTTTTCTCCAGATTTTTTAGCTTCCTGAACTTAATCTTCTAGAGTGTATCTTTTCTTTCCTGCAGTGTTAGTCTCATCAAAATCTACATGTATAGACTCTACCATAGTTTGGGTTCGTTTATTGAAGACTCTGTAAGCCTTACTATGTGTTGAGTAGCCAAGGAAAACTGCTTCATCAGATTTAGGATCAAATTTTCCAAGTTGCTCTCTATCATTGAGGATATAGCATTTACACCCGAATGCTTTGAAATACCTAATTTTAGGTTTTCTTTCCTTCCAAATTTCGTATGGAGTCTTTTCTATGGTCTTTCTAATGAGAGCTCTATTTAAGATGTAACATATTGTGTTTACGGTCTCACCCCAAAAATATTTTGGTAAATTATTTTCACTAAGCATTATTATAGCCATCTCTACTATGGTCCTGTTCTTTCTCTCAACAACTCCATTCTGTTGAGGAGTGTGAGGGGTAGAGAAGTTGTGTTCAATGCCCTTGGAGTCACAAAAATCAGCAAACTGCTTATTTTTTAATTCTCCACCACTATCACTCCAGATGTATGCAATACTTATGCTCTGTACTACTTCTATCCGGATGAATGTTTTGGAGAATTGGTCAAAGGCTTCATCCTTGCTTGTTAGCAGGAGAACCTAGGTATATCGAGAATAGTCATCTACAATGACCATGGTGTATTCTCTACTACCTAAACTCAGTGGCTTGATTGGACCAAAAAGATTAATATGTAAGAGCTCAAGTACTCTTTTGGAAGGAATGTATGAGATGGAATGGAAACTTTTCTTATGTTGTTTACCTAGTTGGCATGCAGTGCATAGATCATCCTTATCAAAAGCAACCTTAGGCAAACCCACAACTGATTCCTTTTTGGCTAATTTGGACAGGAGGTTCATGCTTACATGTCCCAACCTCCGGTGCCATAGACATGATTCTTCTTCTTTAGACACCAAGTATATATTCTACTTATCATTTTTAATGTTTACAGAATAGACATTATTTACTCTAGGTGCGTAAAGAATAAGTTGATTAGACTTACTATCATAAATTGAGCAGCCTCCGGAGTTAAAAGTGACTTTTATTCCTTTGTCACTGAATTGGGCCACACTTAGAAGGTTGAACTTTATTCCATCAACCAGTGAGACATCTTCAATCTTAAATCCAGATCCAATGGTTCCATTACCAATGATCTGTCCCTTTTGATTGTCTCTAAATCTTACTTTGCCTCCCTCCTTCTGGGTTAATATGATGAAGGCCTTCTTATCACCTGCCATGTACCTTAAGCATCCACTATCAATATACCAAGTGTGTTGATCTGCTGTGGATCTAAGGCATACCTGTAAAACAGATCAAGTGGGTTTAGGTACCCAATCAGATTTTGGTCCTCTAGGGTTAATAACCATCTGAAGCTAAGAATAAACATCATAATAACCATTCTTTAATCTACATGATTTAGTAATATGACTATTTTTTGCATAAAACCTTCACCCCGAAATGGGTATGTTTTGCTTTTGCTTCTCGATGATATTCTCCTGATCCTTCCTTCCATAGTTGCCTTTATACCCGGCTTGTACACTAGTAGATGGTTCGGTATAAATTCACAAGTTGGTTGGAGGTGCAACTTCAGTTCTATAATTTCTTCTTTATTTGATAGGTTGTTGGTTGTAAGCTACCTTAGCCTTTCCTTTCTAAGTAGCAGTATATCTTTGAGCTTGTGGCTGCCTGCTAACTCCATTTATCTTTTGATTTGGGTTCCTTTGAACTCTGTTCTAAGGAGGAGGAGGATTATCTCTTCTTGGATCCTTTATTTCAGGTTTCTTCCTGGATGCTTCCTTTAATAGATTGACTTCTCTATCCAGCCTCATTACATTTGCATTTAGAATCTGGACTTGATTCCTCAGGAAGTTTTCTTCCACTACATCAATATGCTTGGTTGCTCTAACCAGATTGATGTCTTGTGCCATTGCTTCAGCATCTTCGGCCAACTCTAGTATTGCTCTTTTAAGAGACTTGATGGCTTTTGCATTCTTCTTTACCCCCTTGATAACAATAGAAAGAGCTTTTGCAAGAACAAAGTTAGAGGTAAAATTAGAGCAAGAATTTACCTCAGTGTTTGCTATATTTAATTCTGATTCTTTGACTTACGTTGTTTCTTGTTGGGAGGCATTCCTTCCAGATTACTCTACTTCTAAGTCAGTTAGTGCCATGAATGTATAGTTCATAGTCTCCTCTTCTTCTGTTGAAGATGAGCTGCTACTTTCTTCACTATTGCTCCAAGTAGCAACCATTGCCTTCTTTTTAAACTTCTTGATTCTTTTAAACTTGGGGCACTTTGTTCTAAAGTGGCCTTTTTCACCACATTCGAAATAGGTAGCGTCTTTCTCTAGATCTTTCTTTTCTTGTTGGCTGTACCTCTCTAAGGACAATTCTTGGGTTAGAAGATTACCAATGAGTTCATCATAACTATAAAAATTTAAGTCATGAGCTTCCTCAATGGCAGTCTTTTTATTATCCCATTCCTTGGTGAGATTCCGGAGCACTTTCTTGACCATTTCTACTTCTAGAATCTCCTTCCCAAGCCTTTTCATTTCATTCACTAGATTTGTATATCTAGTGTTCATGCTGCTGATTGATTCTTTAGGCTCCATCTTAAAGGATTCAAGCTTTTGTTGGAGTTGATCAAGCTTAGCCTCTCTTACTTTGGTAGTTCCTTCATAGGTTACTTCCAACTTCTCCCAAATCTCTTTTCCAGTCTCACATCCAGATATCCAGTTGAATTCAGCTACACTAAGAGCACAATGAAGTATGTTAATAGCATTTACATTTTCACATAATTTTTTAAAGTCATTCTCATCCCACATGCTTGATGGCTTTCGGGTAGTCATACCCTCTACTTCATAAGTAGGTTCATACAAGCCACCTTTAATAACTAACCATGCTTGCATACTTTATGACTGGATGAAGTTCTACATCCGATTTTTCTAAAACGTATAGTGTTCACCAGAGAAGAGTGGAGGACGGGTAATAGACATACCCTCGGGAAGGAGTTGTGAGTTTTAGAAACTCATTTGACATTTGAATCAAAATATATAGACCTTTAGCTCGAGATTGTTAGATCTCTAGTTTGAGCACTTGCTCTAATGCCACTTGATGGTCCATGTGAGAGTATTTATAAGGGCAGAGGGGGGGGGGGGGGGGTTGAATGACCCTTTTTTATAGAATTTATAGACTTAGAAAAGTCTTAGTGTAGCGTGTTTGATTTTGATCTGGAAGATGGATCCGGATGATGCAAATATGTGCAATAAAGTAAAAGAGAAAGAAAATCAAACACAAGTATTTTATACTGGTTCAGCCTCGCCTACATCCAGTCCCCAAAGTTTCTTCCTCCGAGCTTATCCACTAGTGGATTCCTTTCCAACTGGCAGGAATCAAGCCGTACCGATTTGTCTATGGATGGTAACTTCTTCCGAAAGTAGGATATACCACTAGAAGCACCAACTCCTAGCTGAGTGCTCTTATCTTTAGTAGGATATACCACTTAGCCTTCTATCTCAAATCTAAGCTGAGTCCTACAGGGAGATCTCACTCAAAGCACCTACTTTAAGCTACATCCCAACTTACCCAAGTTGGAGATTCTTACACTTTGGTTTCTAACAAAGGGTTGGTTTTTGGAGTTCCTCAAGTTTATAGTTTCACGTGGGAATCCTTACAAATAGATTTTGAATCAAAGGTTCTTGGAGGGATTGTATCAACTGATTGAATAAGTATTGCTTTGTTACTTACTTTTGTAAATCAGCCAGTTGACCTTCTCATTTGGTGGAGAGCTCCTTTTATAGGCTTTGATCATAAATGTAGCCGTTGTGGCTGGTGAGCTTTCATTCAATCTTCACCCTTGATCAGGTCGATGATGTGGAGCTTTTGAATCCGTTGATCAATCCATTAGATTGTATTTTGACCCATTTGGGATCTTGGGATTGAGGTTAGAAAGTTGTCAGTGATCGTTTTGCTTGTCATTTTGTGATGCATCAACTTTCATACCAATTGCTTTATGATGTGAGCTCCACGTGCGCCCTTATTGGTCTAGGAGAAAAGTTAGTTAGCTTTTCTCTGTCCAGTGTCCAACCTTTTGTCCTTTCTTTGATATATGCAAGCTGTCATTTTGTCTTTGTCTTGGGGAAAGGATCTTTGACGTTCATAGACTAAAAAGGTGAAAGAAAAGTTATATTTGAAAATTTTCCCTATGTTTGAAATATAGGTCTTCCGGATGTCTTTTAGACCTATATACTCCGAATCTATCTTCCGAAGATGGCTTTAATCAGTTCTTTGGGATGCTGGTCTTGAAGCGTAGAAGTTTGTTTCCTTTCCAAACTTTGTCCGAATGAATTCCTTTAGTGCTTAGGTTTTTAATTTGTTCAATGGATGATTTGTATCTTGGTCTTTGTCTGGATGTTTCCTTTTGGATTTGGGAGTATTACATTCATTATTTTTGTTTCTTTCAAACTTGATCAGGATTTGTTTTTAGATTTTTATCCGGATCATTGTTTCCTAACACAATCAACCAAAATCATAAGCATGGGAAAAAAATGAACCCATCGACCTAGTCAACCAAGACCGGCTTAAGCGTTAACATATCCAAAACAAAGAAAAAAATCAGAACAGTGCCTTTTGGTCATCTACCGATCGGGCAAAAATTAAGGTGACACCCAATGGTTGGTATTCTGCAAACCAGCCGAGCAAAAATTAGGGTACCTCTTAAGAAAATTGCCCGCTGAACTAAAAACCCGAAAAGGACTGTTCAGGCAAAAATTAAGGGCACGAGAGAAAAACAGTCAGATGTTAACTTGAAAATCTGTAAAGACTGGTTAACACTGGGAGTTTGATTAATGGAAATTGTTACCAACATCTTGTACTCCGGTTAAATTCATATAATGAAAGTATCTTTCGTACTGAAATCTTTATGCTTGTGATTGTATTAATCCCTGGCAGCCGAATGGTGAAAACATCGCATGTAAACTTAATGGAGGATGCTCAGAGATTATCTGTATAGCACGCAACAATTCAAAAAACAAAAATAAAAATAAATTCAGATAGGCTAAAAGCATCCAGGTCTATGCAAAAGTCGGAGTAAGTCTACTGGATTGAAAACCTGAAAAGGGCGGTCTAGGCAAAAGTTAAGACAAGGCTTGATAGATTGAAAACCCCTAGGGGCGGTCTATGCAAAAATTAGAGTCAAAAGACAAAAAGAAAATAATAAAAAGAAAGAAAATTGCAATTCTGGAGGATGATACCACCGGCAATTTGGATCATGCCGACAGCGGCATGAGCATAATTGACGATGACATCAGTGAAGGTACTTGCGGTATGAAGTTGTTTCCAGCAAATTTTAGTTCTGTTTCAGCCAAACCCAACCTGTAAATAACCTATAAAAATCCTATAACCTGTTTCTAGAATATATCCATGCATAAAATTCAAATCTTCTTCAAACCAAAAGCCCGAAGGTGCAAGTATACCAAAATATCCAAAGCATAAGCCTAAACAAAGCCAAAATTATCCGAAATTATCCAAACCAAAATCAAAAGCCTAATGTATCAAAGGCGTACAAAACCAAAATCCAAAAATAAGCATAAATGAAATAAGATAAGCAGCTGGATCGAAAATTGGCTGCCACCGTCGGGTGGGTGAGACGAGACATCCTCATCGCTCAGAAGACAGCGGTTGATGATGTCTTCTTTGGTCCCCGGGATGCTCCAGGAGCTCTCGAGAACACCTCCATGGAGGCACCCGACTGTGTCCTTCCTTCCCCTTCGGGTCGGCTCGCTCGGGGGCTCACGGTCCATGTTATGCTTGCTCTACCTCTCATGTAAGGTGGCATCCAGCTGGTTCTCCAACTAGCTTACTCGGTGTCGGAGTGCCCTTATCTCTTCCTCGTACCTTCGGTGGGCCTCACTAGCATCCGACAGCGTAAGGGCCATAAAGTCCTGCAGATAGAGAAACAACAACAATCCATATCATTCATATCATCCATTCATGCATTTTATTCTAATATTATGTTTTAACAAGGAATATACCTGAGTAAGTAGAGTCTGTGAAACTAGTGTGTCCTTGAGAACGAAAGCATTCCTAACCAACTGCTCCGCCTCGGCACGGGGAACCTGGAAAATTTGAAAGGAAATCAAAAGGAATTCATAAAGGGCTTATCATATATAATTCTTTGCATTTATGCAAAGCTTACGTGAGTGGTGTTTTCCGACATAAAGTTGAGCGAATGACTGCTCGAGGTAATCTGCCTAGTCTAAAAATTGCCCCTCGAGTTCATCAGTAGGAATTGGGTCTTCAAGGTAGTCGAGAGGCATCCCTTGATGAATTCAGCACCCTTGGGCATGCCACGATATCGTACCCCGGTATCCTCAGCCCGACCTCTATTCCTGAAGGGTACCTGAAAAATCCAAAAAGCAAGCATAAGAAAATGTTTTGACCCAAGCATATGGCATAAATACGATCATGAAAAAAGGAAAGAGTGCGATCTCACATTAGAAGAGTGATGCCCCTCGTGAGCCATCAGGGCATCCTGGCTGACCTCACCCTGCCCCTCGGGATGGCCCTCACTGCCACCAATTCCTTCCTCATTATCATCCTCAACAACAATGCCATACCTCTGTCTTTTTAGCTCCTTCTCCTTCTTCTTCCTATGGAATTCAATGGAGTCATTGTCATGAATGCAGGGGCACATGGGGAGCAAGCGAGATATGTGGCCATTGTAAGGGCTAGGGACACTCCGCACCACTCGGCCATTCCCCCTTCAAATAATCGGCCTTATCGAGCTCTCCGGTGATAGTCAAATAAGGCCACCAGAGGCCTATAGGAGGATCTGTGGGTACAGGTCTGGCAGCAGGCATAATCTCTCTCTAGCCTCAAACTCTCTCCCCTAGGTACTAGGGTAAGGCTAGGGGCACTCCATAATAAACCAACTGTCATCCACCTCCCGCCGAACAGTGAGAACATCAGCTCGATTGGACACCTCCTCAAAAGGGTCCCAGATAACCTGGCTAATCAATCAAGCAGTAAATCAATGTAAGCAATTCAATTTCATAAATATGTTTATTAACTAATGGTTTGTTAAACATAAGATAAGGCTTAAAGTCAAAATAGCATACCGAGCTGATTTGCAAGCTCCGTAGTACCTCCCTATATATGGTTGGGTACTTGCCAAGTCCCATGATGCTCCCGCACAATCGGGTGGAGAAATGGGAACCCGGCTATACTATAGTGTTGAACTGCACCGGAGGGAGGGTCTGATGCTCGAATGCCCACACCTGTATAATTAACCACCGGTCAATCCAAAAGATCAATGCACCAAAAGGATATACCTAGAGTATAAAAGCAGCTAGCCATGATAATAAAGCAAAAGGATAGTAGAAAGTGACTCAATCAAAGGACCTTCTCCTTCTTTCGGGCTCCTACGGCCAGCCCGTACTACATTTGTGCCAAAATGGCCCTAGGCCAATTCTTCTCCTTAATGGCCTTAACATCCTCTAGTGTTAAAATCAACCCGTAGTTGACTTTGCTACCCGAGACTAGGATGAATAGCACAGTCAATAAAGAAATGATGAAGGAGCAGACATAAGCATCCGCTCGGTCTCAGGGACCACTCTGACCCCCTTCTAGTACTCATATAACTCCCTATAGCAAAACCACCCCGCCTTAGGCTTCAACCTGAACAGCTCAGTAACTCTCTTCACCATTGGCCCCCTGAGGTGGTTCCTTTCCATATACACATCAAAGTGAATCATCTCCTTCCTCCATGGCAGCCTAGTCATTGCTACCATATCAGAAGGGGTAATAGTAACCTCCCCAATCTGGAAGTGAAAAGTGTGAGTGGTCTCTGACCACTTCTCAACCAAGGCAGTCAGGGCTATATGAGATAGCTTAGGCATCACTAGGGGTATGGTATGGGCTAAATCCCCAACCCGTATCATCAATCGTAGTCGCAAGCTCTGGATCCTTCTCGTTAATATATTTCCACCACTCTTCGATGGTTGCCATACCTCTATTGCATGTGTGGATATATGGCTGCAAAATCAGAAAGGAATGAATTAGTTAAGCATTTCAAATTTTATGTCGTTTTGCTTTTGGAAAGCTGTTGATGCCGCTGTTGAGGGCAATGATGTCGCCAACAACATCGCTGAAACTAGCGGTGACATGGCATACTTCTACCCTCTTTTGAAGGCCTGAAGTCGCTGGCAACAACAGTGTTATCGCCGGCGGCATCGCATCTGCGGGCAGAACCCAATTTTGCCCAAAATCACACAAAAATGCCAAAAATCGCAAATAATCCGTTTTGGGGCATAAAAACAACAAAAATCGAGTAAAACATAAACCTATAACATGCATTCAAACATATATCTATTATTCTTAACCATTATTTTACAAACAATTTTTGAGTCTAGGACCAAAATCTTCAAATCAATATAAAAAGGTTTGAGTTTTGTAGGTTTGCTTGGATGTTGGAGACATGGTTCTTCTAACCGGGGATGAGATCATCGATTGGAGCTGCAATCTCATACCCAAAAACAACATCGGACTCTTTAAAGCCGTAACTTATATGAACCGGGCAAAGCTTCAGCCCCTCAATGGAAGAAGCTGGGCAAGTCCTTAGATTTGGAACTGCTAGATTTGTATCCAAAAATTTTCTTCATGATTGGGAATCGAAAGCAATGAGATTTGAGTTTGTTTGAAGGAGGGTAGAGAGAAAAAGAGGACTTTTTGGCTTCGGGATGCTGAAATAAGAAAAAATGGAGTTTAATCCCGTATTAAACACCCGTGTGGAATTCAAGGAGTTTAATTTTATCTGAAATTGCGTGTCCATATCGCCGGTGGCATCGGTCAAATTGCCAATGGTATCATTCATATCATCGGCGGCCTCAGCCTCACTCATTTGAATTTTGAATTTCCTTGACTAGTCAAAGATGCCATGTGGCACCCATACCACCGGCGGTATTGCTCTAAATTGCCAGAGGCATCGACTAAGCCGCCGGCGGCATCAAAGGTTCTCCAGGCTTTTTTTTAGTAATCCAATAGAATCCTGGCTCTAGCCCTGACATCCCAGGACTTCTGAAATAATTGTACTTTTTATTATTATATTTTTACTATTGATCGAAGGGACAAAAATATTTTTTTTTGACAAAATCGATCAAGCAGTAAAAATGTTATCTAAAAATCAGCCTAATCTTGTGTTACTTATCACTCGTTGCTCGTGCCATTATAAGGGGCAAGCTAAATATCCTCATTTGGGCCATCGCTCGTACCAAACGCCAACTGAAGGTCCTAATACAGTCCTTATATGTGTCATCCTTTGGGTTCACCCCTAGAATGCCAACTAAAGGTCCTAATACAGTCCCTGTACTTGTCATCCTTTGGGTTCACCACTGGAATGCCAACTGAAGGTCCTGATATAGTCTCTGTACATGCCATCCTTTAGTTTCACCCCTAGAATGCCAACTGAATGTCCTGATACAGTCCATGTACGTGTCTCCCTTTAAGTTCACCCCTGGAACGCCAACTATAGGTCCTAATATAGTCTCTGTATATGTCATCCTTTGGGTTCACCCTTGGAACGCCAACTGAAGGTCCTGATATAGTCTCCGTACATTTCATCCTTTGGGTTTATCCATGGAACGCCAACTGAAGGTCCCGATATAGTCTTCGTACATGTCATCCTTTAGGTTCACCCCTGGAACGCCAACTAAAGTTCCCGATATAGTCTCCGTACATGTCATCCTTTAGTTTCACCCCTGGAACTAAAGGTCCTGATATAGTATCCATATGTGTCATCCTTTGGCTTCACCCCTGGAATGCCAACTAAAGGTCCTGATACAGTCCATGTATGTGTCATCCTTTAGGTTCACCCCTGGAACATCAACTGAAGGTCCGATATAGTATCCGTATATGTCAAACTTTGGGTTCACCCTTGGAACGCCAACTAAAGGTCTTAATATAGTCTCCGTACATGTCATACTTTGGGTTCACCCCTGGAACGCCAACTAAAGATTATAGTATAGAACCTGTACATACCATCATTTAGGTTCAATCACCGAACGTCAACTGAAGATCCCGGTATAGTCCCTGTACATGCCGCCTTTGGGTTCCCCCCTGGAACATCAACTAAAGATCACAACGTGGCCCTATACATGCCACCTTCAGGTTTAACCATGTACATGTCGCCTTTAAGTTCACCCCTAGAACACTAATTGAAGATCCTAGCATGACCTCGTACATGTCGCCTTCATGTTCACCCCTCTGTGCATCAACCGAAGATCACAGAGTGACCCTGTACATGCCGCCTTCAGTTTTAACCGCCATCCTAGCATCCCCTAGGACTTCTAAAACCCTTGTACTTTTTATTGTTACATTTTTACTATTAATCAAAGGGGCAAAAATATTTTATTTTCATAAAATCAATCAAGCAGTAAAAACGTCATCTACAAATCACTCTAATCTTGTCTACTTGTCACTTATTGCAGGAATAGCACTCTATAAATCTCAAAATTTTAAAGCCCAAGCCCGACTAAGAGGCAAACCAATCCTCAAAGCTCAAACCCGACCAAGGGGCAATCCAACCTCAAAGCTCAAGCCCAACCAAGGGGCAAACCAGTCACCACAATGGAGTTACTGGCAGAATCAGAACCTTACCATCTATCAAGTATAATTCCCATCCCTTGCTCTTTTATGCAATCATACTAACATGTGGAAGCAGTGATCCCGCGAGGGGTAGCCTGTGAGCACAGGATTTTATAGTTCCTCTCGCGAGACGATGATGACGTATGCCCAATTTTATTCCTCATGATAAAATTCATTTTTTAGAATTTTTATTACCGATATAAAATTCTCTAAGAATTTTATTTTCGAAAAAATTCAGTTTGACTTGTCCGATAACGCGTCCGACGGTAGCTCAGATCGATGATTTACACCTAAAAAATAATTTAGTCCAAAATACCCCAAAGAAGTAAAAAATAGGAGCCTAATATTTTAATTTTTTCTGTCAAAATTACCTTTTTTCGGATTTCCTCTCCCTTTCCCCATTTTCGAGCTTAAATCATGCTAAGTTTTTCAGACCTGTTAGAAAAGTAGGCTGCCGGCAGCCTCGCTGATACCCCTGGCAGAATCATTCATGCCGCTGTCGGCATGGATTTCAGCTGTAGAACAACTGTGTGACTTTTTGCTCAATATCTGTTGGTAACTTATCAAAGGCAGTTTCTAACGGATTTTTGTTGGTCCCTGTACTTAAGTTAATAAGGTCAGAAGGGGGTGAATGACCCTTTTTTGTGGAAATAATAGACTTTCAAAAAGTCTAGTGTAGCGTGTTTGAATGTTCTGAATATTTTGGATCCAGATGATGCAAGTGATGCAAATAATGTAAATTGCAATAAATTAAAGACAAAGTAAAGAAAATTCAAGCATAAGAGATTTATACTAGTTCGGCCCTGCCTACATCTAGTCCCTAAAGGTTCCTCCCTTGAGCTTATCCGCTAGTGTGATTTCTTTCTAACTGGCAGAAATCAAGCCTTACAGCTGTCACCAGATGGTATCCCCTTTCGGATGTAAGATATACCACTAGAAGCACCAACTCCTAGCTGAGTCCTTTTGTCTTTAGTAGGATATACCACTTTTGTCTTTAGTAGGATATACCACTTAGATTTGTACCTAAAACCTAAGTTGAGTCCTACAGGGAGATCCCACTTGAAGCACCTACTTTAAGTTGTATCCCAATCTCACAACTCACCTAAGTTAGAGATTTTTACACTTTATTTTCTTAAAAGTTTTGGTTTTAGATATCCTCAAGTTTATAACTCACTTGGGAATCTTTTCAAACTGATTTGGAAATGTTTGATTCTTGGAGGGAGGTGAATTCTGATTGCTTTCTGCTAATTTTCTTGTTAATTGCTTTCTCAAGTCAACCAGTACCTTCCCAACATGTGAAGCTTCCCTTTAATAGGCTTTGATCATAAATGTAGACTTATAGGTTGGTGATCTGTAGTTAGATCTTCACCATTAATCAGGAAAGATGTGGAGCTTCCGGAGCCGTTGATCAATCCATTAGATAGAGATTTTGACCCATTTGAATCCTTGGGATTGAGGTTGAAAAGTTGTCAGTGATCGTTTTCCTTGTATTTTAGTGATACACCAACTTTTACACTAGTAGCTTTTTGGTGTGAGCTCCACGCGCCTTCTTATTAGTCTAGGTGAATAAGGTTGTTACCTTTTTCTTTATCCAATATCAGTACTTTATCCTTTTTCTGAAAAGTTTTAGCTATCACTTTTGTCTTGCTTTAGGAAAAAGGATCTTTAACTTGGAGACCAAAAGAATGGAGGGAATGAAATTTTTGAATCTCTACTTTTGTCTGAAATAAGTCTTCTGGATGTTTTGAGACTTAATATATCCGAATTTGTCTTCTTCCGAGTGTTTCTGCAATCAGTTATTCTAGATACTATTTTGGATGGTTCAAAGTTTGTTTCATTTCCAAACTTTAACCGGATGCTTCTATTAATGCTTAGGTAATTGTCTTCACTTGTCTTGGACTTTGGATTTTTTTGTATGAGTCTAGATTAGTGACTTAGGTCTTTTTATACTTAAGTTTTTTTGGTTTACTTTAAACCTGATCCGGATTGTTTTAGTTCTGAATCCTTATTTTCCAACAATCTCCTCTATTTGATGGAAACAAAAGCCTAAGAAATCTAAGCATAAGGAAAGGAGTTTTTTTATGAACTAAAGGAGTTTTTTTATGAACTAAGTATGATTCTTGATACTTAGTCATTTACAAGTTTTACTCCCCCATAATTTTAGCATCCCTTAACTCCCCCAGCAAATTTCAATTGTAGCTTCCAATATATTTGTAGTACAATGGCAGATTGTACTTTAGAAGCAAATTTTTGAGAAATTAGATATTCATTATATATACTTCTGCTGTTAACAATTATTAACATTAATGAAGCTTTTAGTTTACAAGATTACATAAATATATAAGTGAATCTAGCTATTATAAAAAAATTTAGAAGATATGTACCTAGCTAGTCTAATTTTGTCTGATGCTCCTGATGGTCCTCCTTCCTTTTCCTTGCCCTTTTCTTTCTTTGCCCCTTTTCCCCCTTTTTGTTTCTAGGAGGGGGATTTATCACTATATATGTCCTTCCATCCCATTTTTCTAGCCAGGTTTTAGAGTAGATGGAGTAATCTGAATTGCCTAGCCTTCTCTGCTTGAGGATGAGATCGACAGTGCTCGGAGATAGATGTAGAGGGCGGAAGAGGTTCCAGAGCTAGGTGTAAGATCCGGTGATGTAGGGATGCATTTTTAGCACATAAGCTCTATCTTTCTCATCAAAATATGGAAATAAAGCCTTAAGAAGAGTAGTGATCCCTTTATGGCCAAAGAATCCTATGTCCCCAATATGCTGGACCAGGTCCTAGAAGATTGGAAGAAGTTGCCTTTCAGGAATGGATGGAGAGGAAGAGGATCCAGAGATAGATAGACTTGATAGACCAGATTGTAGCTTTTTAATGTCTTTACCCAGATCCTTGCAGATGTTATGAATGCTGGAGTTAGTTATTATGAGATCCGTGTGAATATCACCCTTTATTCTTTCAATGACAGGATCCTGACCATTAAATTGCCCAGCTAGTTCTTCCGCAATGCCTGCAAGCTGTTTAGCAAAGACCTTAGGCAGATCCTCTTCTATGAACTGAGTTAGCTTATTCAAAATGGTTTGCTGCTGTTCATTGAGCTTGGGGAGAGAAGATTTTTCTTCTTTTTTTGATATAAATTTTGACAAGTTTTCAAACTTGATATCCAAATATTCTTTCAGTTTAGTGGATAACTCGGAGGAGAAAGAAGTGATCTTGTCCATTATGGTTGCGCAATTGTTGGTAGCCATTGTGTTGGCTTGGTCTACGGATCTTCTTGCAGCTACAACATTTTCTTTTAGTGCATTTAGGACTGGACTGACCTTAGCTAGGGATACCTCTGCTACCAGGTCTATAGTGGGAAAGTCCTCCACCTTCTCCTCAATTTTCTTGATACTGCCCTTAATTTCTCCAATTATTCCCTTTAAATCAAGAGGCGAGATTTCTTCAAGAAGCACTTTTTAAACTAATTTCAAATGTTTGCATATGTTCCTGAGACTCTATTTTAAGAGCTGTGGAGATTTTCTTGGCCCTTGTAGGATTCACGCTGGAAGTTTGAATTTTGAATGGGCTAGCTAGAAGAGTCTCAGATTTGGAGGTAATGCTGGTTTTATTGGATTCAGATGATAAATTCTTTGTCTTATTCTTCCCATTCTTCTTCCACCTGTTCCCTGGACTAGGCTCGCCCTTTGAGTCCATTCTATGAGTGTTCTTAGTGGATCTCAGACTATGTCCCTCCTCTAGAATGGTGTCTTATAAGCTGGACTCACGATCCTTAAATACACTTGGGGAATGTGTATCCAAGTTTTCCTTAGTGCTATCCGCTATTTCAAGAGTAGAAGTAGTTTCAGTATTGATAATAAAAGATACTGAGTCAGGGATTACCTCAGTGATTGGCATTTGATTTTGTACAGCTACATTTTCTCTTTCTTCTTCATTCATTTCCACCTCAACCCCCGAATGATAGGAAATATCCTTCGTCACCCCCTACAGATGCCTTTTCAGGACTTTTAGTTTCTCCTCCAGGTGCATTGGTAGTGTCCTCAATGCCCTCTTTATGTGCCTTTATAGGACTTTTCTCAGTAATGGTTTCAACTTCCACATATAGTAGATTATCCAGAAGTGGTCCGGATATGGGTAGGAAGGGGAAATTATCAGCTTCCGGTTCTCAGGCTATAGCTTCCATATCCACTGGATCAACAAATATTGGTTGAACACCGGAAGAGCCCCCGGGTCCTTCTATGGTATCTTTGTTGATTCTGTCATTGTCATTTATACCCTCCCTTATTATATCATACTGAGGGTCATCTAAATGAATTTCCTCAGTGGATCCAGGCACATTCTTTCCTTTTATTGTCCTAGCCTTTGCTAATTCAGCTACAACCACCCTTTTTGCTACCTCTTCATCAATTATAATGCCCGTAGGCTTTTTGGCTACCTTCTTCTAAGCTTTTTGGGCCTTCAAAGCCTCATCAAAGGTACACCCCTTCCGGTTGAATTGCTTCCAGGGTATAGGAGCTTCATCTTCTGTCTCTTTCTCATCAGACCACCATACTTCTCTGTTAGAATATCTGTTATATTTCTTTTCTACCCCTTATTATACCCTTCTCTAATTGCAGCAGCAGCAGCAACCACTGTAATAGATTCTCTTGCTTCCAGGCCACATACTAGCTTTTTTAGGTTATCCGTAATTTTAATTAATCTTCCTCCTTTCTTAGGTTTCTTTGGGGATTTATTCAAAAGCTGAGTGAGGGTTTGGGTATCCTCATCAACTTCCTCAACTGGAACTAGAGCAAGCTATTTTTGTTCCTTTATCTTGGTGGTTCTGGCCTTTTTAGGAAACGGAGCCTCTTCCACCGGATCCATAGCCTTTCTGGCTCTAGACTTATTCTCATCCCGTTGCTCTTTAGCCCTCTCCTCATTCAAATTCTCACCAAAGTTTAGCTTCCTAAAATTCTTTACTAGAAGTTACTTTCTGATTACAGCCTGGAATCCGGTCAATTTTACTTCATTTGCTAGAAGGATTCGGGTTATTAGCGCACCATAAGAGTTCCTATGCTACTTGAGGTAGTGGATGATAAGCACTAGCATATTTATAACTCTGCTCTCCACCCAGTGCTGGAAAGATAACACTGCGGTGAGAGATCCCTTCCGGATTAGAACCAACTTGGCAAGTACGTGTTGTAGGAATCTTGGCACTTTCGAAAAGTAGGTGGAGAATTTATCTCTAAAATAGTTTAGATGCAGCCACATCTTTGGTTCATACTTAACGTGCTGCTCATCTCCATCGATTCTCAGTTGAACGTTGTTGATTTTCATGTTGAGATGTTTCTTAAAGAATTCCGGAGTGACAGTTATGACTTTTCCCTGAACCTCGATTCTTAGAGCGTCAAAGAAGGAGTGGACTCTGAGATTTTCATAGAATTCCCTTACTAAATCTGGGTAGGTTGGGTAGTTGATCTTGAGGAAATCAATCAGGTGCTGATCTTCAATCAATTTGGAACATGGGTCAATCTTAAACAAGAAATTATCACCCAAGAAATCTGTGTTGATAACAGAATCATTGGTCTTGAGTTTTAGGGGTTTGAAATCTTCATCTTTCAGATTGAACTCTGTAAAGATATTTTGAGTAGGAAGCATTTTAGGTCCTACGCTTATCATGATGGCAACCATTTAAGAGAAGTTGAAAGAAATTTAGGGTTTTGAGTTTGAGTTTTGAAAATTACAGAGTAATAATAGAGAATTCTTGCTCGCATGATGGTGACAGGAATTTTAGGGTTTATATAGATTTTTCAAAATGAGGGTATTTTGGTAATCCGGATCTCAATAATTTTGGCTGGATTGATGATGTGGCAGACTAAATTTTAGGAGAGGTAAATTTTGTTTAACTGGAGAATGGGAACGGTTTATTTTAAATTCCAGCTGTTGAATTTACCACACGTGAAACTTTTAATGGACATTTGAAATTCAAAAAGGAACAGTTACTTTTCAGCGCTTTTAATGCCATGTGTCCTGTCAGTATGCTGATGTGGCAATATTCCCTCCGAAGTAAATTCTTCTTCAATTCTTCTTCTCTTTTGAATTTATTATTTTGTCAAGGATCCAAATTAATTTTAGACTATTTTCCGGATTTTCTTCAACTTGGATTAACCATCCCAACTGACTCCCTTAGCTTGCAAAATTGATCTTTACTCAATGGCTTAGTAAAGATATCTGCTCTTTGTTCATTGGTTGGAATGTACACCAATGCAACATCCTTTTTCATCACATGATCTCGGATGAAGTGATGCCTTATATAAACACGTTTCATTCTATTATGGAGTACCGGATTCTTTGACACATCAATGGCACTTTTGTTGTCACACATGACATCCACACATCCAGATTGAACTCTATAATCTTCTAGTTATTTCTTGATCTAAAGGAGTAGAGCCACACAACTTCCAGCTGCCATATATTCTGCTTCTATAGTAGATAAAGCAACTGAAGTTTACTTCTTGTTGTACCATGACACTAAGCAGTCTCCAAGGAAATGGCAACCTCCAAATGTACTCTTTCTCTTAAGAGTATCCCTGCCATAGTCTACATTAGTAAAGCCTTAAAGTGTGAAATCTCCATTACTAGGATAACACAACCCCACTTCAGTGGTTCCTAGAAGATATTTGGGGATCCTTTTAACTGCCTTTAGATGTGAGTCCTTAGGATTGGCTTGACACCTTGTATAGTAGCAGATTGCATAATGTATGTTCGGTCTCCTAGCTATCAAGTATAGAAGTGATCTAATCATTCTAATATACAACTTCTGATCAACATCTTCCCATTCATATCCTTGGATAGGACTGTATCTGATCCAATTGGAGTAGACATTGGCTTGCTCTTGTCCATTTCAAACTTCTTCAAGATCTCCTTGGTGTATTTAGACTAATTAACGAAAATCTCATTCGGACTTTGTTTGATTTGTAGACCAAGGAAGAAATTTAGTTCTCCCATCATGGACATTTCAAATTCCTTCTGCATCTCAGAGCTGAATTCTTCACACATCTTTTCATCTATTGCCCCAAATAAGATATCATCCACATAGATTTGGACTAGGATAATATCATCCTTCTTTTTTTTGATGAAAAGAGTTGTATCTGCTTTACCCCGGATATATCCCTTGGATATGAGAAATGCAGTGAATCTCTCATACCAATCTTTAGGTGCTTGCTTCAGTCTATAGAGAGCTTTCTTCAGTTTGTAGACATGATCCGGATGTTTTGAGTCTTCAAATCTAGGTGGCTGCTTCATATAGACTTCTTCCTAGATAACTCCATTTAGAAATGCACTTTTGACATCCATTTAGAACAGTGTGAATCCCATGAATGATGCAAAAGTATATAGAATCCGGATTGCCTCCAATATTGCTACAGGGGAAATGTTTCTTCAAAATCAATCCGTTCCTGTTGATTGTAGCCTTGTGCAACCAATCTTTCCTTATTTCTCACCACTACTCTAGATTCATCTAGCTTGTTCCAGAATACCCATTTGGTGCCAATGATAGACTTTCCTTTTGGAGGTACGACTAGATCCCATACATCATTCCTTATAAATTGGTCTAGCTCTTCTTGCATGGCCATCATCCAACTTTCATCCCCTTCTACATCTTAGAATTTCTTTAACTCAATAAGAGAGACAAAGGCAACATGGCTTATCATCCTGTTGAGTTATCCTTTGAATGTGACTAGATTTTGGACATCATCCAAAATAGCTGCAACTAGATGATCCCTATGAGTCCAGACTTCCCTTTATAGATCTTCATGTTGGATTGGAGCTTGTTCTAGTTCTGCTTCAACTTCTCCTTCTTGACTTTTATCAAAGTCTATCTCATGTGGATTGAGATCAACTTGTTGCACTTATGGATTAAAAGATATTCCTTTATCTTCTTATTTGTACTTACTGATTTAGAAGGAATCAGGAACTTTGGCTTTACTCTTTTCTCCAGAATTTTCAGTTTTTGGAATTGGGTCTTCCGGAGTGGGACTTCTTTTCCCTGCATGGTTAGCCTCATCAAAATCTACATGTATTGACTCTACTATAGTTTGGGTTTATTTGTTAAAGACTCTGTAAGCCTTGCTATGTGTTGAGTAGCCAAGGAAAATTGCTTCATCATATTTAGGATCAAATTTTCCTAATTGCTCTCTATCATTCAGAATATAGCACTTACATCCAAATGCTTTGAAATACCCAATTTTGGGTTTTCTTCCCTTCCAGATTTCATAGGGGGTCTTTTCTATAGTCTTTTTAATGAGAGATCTATTCAAAATATAACATGTTATGTTTACAGGCTCTCCCCAGAAATATTTTGGCAAATAATTTTCACTTAGCATTGTTCTTACCATCTCAACTATGGTCTTATTCTTTCTCTCAACAAATCCGTTCTATTGAGGAGTATGAGGGGCAGAGAAGTTGTGTTCAATCCCCGTGGAGTCATAAAATTCAGCAAAGTGCTTATTTTTTAACTCACCACCATTATCACTCCGAATGCGTGCAATGCTTATGCCTTGTTCTACTTCTATCAAGATAACTGTTTTTGAGAATTGGTCAAAGGCTTCATCTTTGCTTGATAGCAAGAGAACCTAGGTATAGCGAGAATAATCATCCATAATAACCATGGTGTATTCTCTTCTACCTAAACTTAATGGTTTGACTAGACCAAAGAGATCAATATGCAAGAGCTCAAGTACTCTTTTGGAAGGAACATAAGAGGTGGAAGGGAAACTTTTCTTATGTTGTTTACCTAATTGACATGCATTACATAGATGATCCTTATCAAAAGCAACCTTAGGCAAACCCACAACCAATTCCTTTTTGGCTAATTTGGACAGGAGGTTCATGCTAACATGTCCCAACCTCCGGTGCCATAGCCATGATTCTTCTTCTTTAGACACTAAGCAGATATTCTTTTTCTTATTTTTATTGTTAACAGAATAGACATTGTTCACTCTAGGTGCATAAAGAATGAGTTGATTAGACTTACTATCATATATTGAGCAACCTCCGGAATCAAATGTGACTTTTCTTCCTTTGTCGCAGAGTTGGGCTACACTTACCAGGTTAAACTTCAGTACATCAACCTGTGAGACATCTTTTATTTTTAATTCAGATCGAATGGTTCCATGTCCAATGATCGAACCCTTTTGATTGTCTCCAAAGCTTACTTTACCTCCCTTCTTTCGAGTTAATATGATGAAGGCCTTCTCATCACCTGTCATGTGCCTTTAACATCCACTATCAATATACCAAGTGTGTTGATCTACTATGGATCTAAGGCATACTTGCAAAATAGATCAAGTGAGTTTGGGTACCCAATCCGATTTGGGTCCCCTCAGGTGATCAAACATTTCAGGCCAAGGATTGATATCATAATAACCATTTTTAAATCTACATAATTTAGTAATAATTTTTCTCCCATAAAACCTGCACCCTGAGATAGGTTTGTTCTGCTCCTGCTTCTTTTTGATCTTTTCAAGATCCTCCTTCCTATAGTTCCCTCTATATCCAGCTTCTTGTACACTTGTAGATGGTCCGTTGTCTATCTAGAAGCTGGTTGGGGATGCAACTTCTACTGCATGGTTCCTTCTTTGCTTAATAGGTTGTTGATTGTATACAGCCTTAGCTTTTCCTTTTTTTATAGTAGTGTAACTTTGGGCTTGTGGTTGCCTGCTAACCTCCTTCATTTTATGGTTGGAAGGCTTTGGATTTCCTTTAGCAGTTGGATGTTTATTTCTTTGTGTATTCTGTCTTGCATTCCTTCTTGGTTGTGAGGGGCATGATCTCCTTCCGGATGCTTCCTTTATCAAGGTTAGCTCCCTATCTAACCCCATCAAGTTAGCACTTGATTTCTCAAGAAGTTCTCTTCAACCACATTAATATGCTTGATGGCTCTTATCAAATTGACATGTTGTGCCAATACTTCACCATCTTCAACAAGTTCCATCACTTGTCTTCTTAGTGATTTAATGGCTTTTGTGTTCTTCCTCACATTCTTGATCACAATAGCTAAAGCTCTAGCAAGTTCAAGGTTAGAAACAAAATTAGAGTGAGAGTTTACCTTAGTACTGGCTGTTTCTGATTCCTCGATTTGCACTATATCCTACTTAGAGGTATTTCTTCCGGATTGCTCTCCTTTCGAATCAGTTAGAACCATAAATGCACAGTTAGCAATCTCCTCTTCTTCTGTTGAGGATGAGCTGCTACTTTCCTCACTATTGCTCCAAGTTGCCACCATTGCCTTTTTCTTGTGCTTTTTGGCTCTTTTAAGCTTAGGGCATTTGGTTCTAAAATGGCCTTTCTCCCCCACATTCAAAACAAGCAACTTCTTTTTCCAGATCCCTCTTTTGTTGCAGATTCTTTCTAGGCTTGTCTCTTCTAGATGTGCCTTCCTTTGATCTTCGGGATTCATACTTTCTGGACTTCCTCCTTTCTTTCTTTTGCAGGAACCTATTGAGTTGTCTGGCTAGCATAGCCATTTGTTCTTTGCTACTTTGAGGTTCCTTGAGTTGCTCTTCCTCTCCGGATGAGGCTGATCCGGTGGATTCTGCCTTGAGTGCAATAGCTTTCTTCTTTTCTTTGGGCTTTTTCTCCTGTTGTCTATATCTCTCCAGGGATAGTTCTTGAGTCAAAAATTTTCTAATGAGCTCATTATAAATGTAAAAATTAAATGTCATGAGCTTCATCGATGGTTGTTTTTTGTTATCCCACTCCTTGGTGAAATGTCGGAGTATTTTCTTCACTGTCTCTACTTCAGGAATTTCTTTTTCAAGCCTCTTCATTTAATTCACTAGATTTGTGTATCAAGTGTTCATACTGCTAATTGATTCTTTTAGCTCCATCATGAAGGTCTCAAGCTTCTGTTGGAGTAGATCAAGCTTGGCCTCTCTTACTTTGATGGTTCCTTCATAGATAACTTCCAGCTTCTGCTAGATCTCTTGTGCAATCTCATATCTGGATATCCTATTAAATTCTATTGCACTAAGAGCATAATGAAGTATGTTAATAGCATTTTCGTTTTCACGCAATCTCTTATAATCATTTTCATCCCATAAGGTCGAGGGCTTGAAGGTGGTTAAACCATCTACCTCATGAGTAGGCTCATATGGACCATCTTTAATGGCCATCCATATCATCATGCTATGAGCCTAAATAAAATTCTTTATCCAGTTTTTCTAGAATCTGTAGTGTTCACCAATGAAGAGTGGAGGTCAGGTAATAGACTTACCCGCTGAAAGGAGCTGTGAGTTTTGGAAACTCATTTTGATTCTTGAATCAAAATATATGGACCTGTAGCTTGAGATTGTTAGATCTCTAGTTTGAGCACTTACTCTAATACCACTTGTTGGTCCCTGTGCTTAAGTTAATAAGGCCAGAGAGGGGGTGAATGACCTTTTTTGCAAAAAAAAATAAACTTTCAAAAAGTCTTATGTAGCATGTATGAATGTTTAGGATATTTTTTATCCGGATGATTCAAGTGATGTAAATAATGTAAATTGCAATATATTAAAGACAAAGTAAAGAAAATTCAAACACAAGAGATTTACACTGGTTCGGCCCCGCCTACGTTCAGTCCCCAAAGGTTCCTTCCCTTCAGCTTATCCACTAGTGTGATTTCTTTCTAACTGGCAGAAATCAAGCCTTACAGTTGTCACCGGATGGTATCCCCTTCCAGATGTAGGATATACCACTAGCAGCACCAACTCCTAGCTGAGTCTTTTGTCTTTAGCAGGATATACCACTTAGATTTCTACCTAAAACCTAAGCTGAGTCTTACAGGGAGATCCCACTCAAAGCACCTACTTTAAGCTGTATCCCAATCTCACAACTCACCCAAGTTGGAGATTTTTACACTTTGTTTTCTCAAAGGTTTGGGTTTTAGATATCCTCAAGTTTATAACTCACTTGGGAATCTTTACAAACTGATTTGGAAATGTTTGATTCTTAGAGGGATGTGAATTCTGATTGCTTTTCGCGAATTATTTTGTTAATTGCTTTCTCAAGTCAACCAGCACCTTCTCAACATGTGAAGCTTCCCTTTTATAGGCTTTAATCATAAATGTAGCTGTTGTGGGTTGGTGAGCTGTAGTTAGATCTTCACCATTGATCAGGTAAGATGTGGAGCTTCCGGAGCAGTTGATCGATCTGTTAGATAGAGATTTTAACCCGTTTGAATCCTTGGGATTGAGGCTGAAAAGTTATCAGTGATCATTTTCCTTGTATTTTAATGATACACCAACTTTTATACCAGTAGCTTTTTTTAAGTGAGCTCCGCGTGCCTTCTTATTAGTCTAGGTGAAAAAGGTTGTTACCTTTTTCTTTGTCCGGTGTCAGTTCTTTGTCCTTTTTCTAAAAAGTGCTACCTGTCACTTTTGTCTTGCTTTAAGGAAAAGGATCTTTAACTTGGAGACCAAAAGAATTGAGGGAATGAAATTTTTGAATCATTCCTTCTGTCTGAAATATTAAGTCTTCCGGATGTCTTCAGACTTAATATATCCAAATTTGTCTCCTTCAGGGTGTTTTTGCAATCAGTTATTCCGGATGTTGTTTTGGATGGTTCAAAGTTTGTTTCCTTTCCAAACTTTAATCGAATACTTCTATTTATGCTTAGGTAATTGTCTCACTTGTCTTGGACTTTGGATTTTTTGGTATGAGTCTGGATTAATGACTTAGGTCTTTTTATACTTAGGTTTTTTTTATTTACTTTAAACCTGATCCGGATTGTTTGAGTTTCGGATCCTTGTTTTCCAATAATTTTAGCCTATATACGCAGCATTTCTTAGCCATTTTGAGGGGTTGAACACTTGACACTTGAAATCTTATATGGATTTTTAGCATTTAGCTAGATTTAGTGAGATAAAGTATAGAAAAGGTAAGAAAAGATGATTTAAACCATCTTTTCTTAGTTTTCATAGCTGAACTCTTTGATATTTAGGTATATTTTTAGGTTTAGAATCACTAAAAATAGGATTCAGAGACCAAAATCACCCCTTACTTCCCAAAATCATCATTTGAGCTCCCCGGAGGTGTTATACGGATCACGAAGAGGTGGAATCATGGCCCCGAGGTAAAAATTATGAGTCTCGTAGCTCTTTAGGTTTCATTTTACTTGTGTGTTGTTTTTATTTGCTGTTTTGTGCTTAGTTTTGTGTTTTTGGTCACTTTTCGGCAAAAAACAGCTACTGCAAGAAACTGAAGCCGCCTGAGGCATTTGAAGCCGCCGGCGGCATCAACCATGCCACCAGCTGCATCGTTGATACCGCTAGTGGCCTTATTTTCCCCAAACGCCTCATTTTCTTGCAAGACCCTTTCTTTATGGTATCCAGAATGTCATGCAGGCTGCTAGTGCAAATGAGATCGCCGGCGGCCTCATTCATACCGCCGGCGAAATGGAGTTCTGGAGAGCACTTTTATTTTCATTTTATTTCCGACCTAGTTTAATTTCTAAAGCTAGGATGTACAGTGCAACGATAGGAGTCCATAACTCCCCGAAAATGGTCCAAACCCCATAACATGTGGCATTTTCACTATTTGGTTAAAACAACAATCGTGTCCAAAATGGACTTTTCCCTAAAATTTGTTTGGAAAATGAATTTTTTAAAGGGAACTTATATTCTAAAATCAAAAAATTTTGAGCTAACCTGGTAGCTCGACCCAGCCCGGCGCTCTACCCCTGGACCTCGCCCGAGGCGCTGCCCTATGACCCTTCGAGGGGCTATTGCCCCTCAACCCTACAAGGGGCGCTCCCTCTTGGACCCCACGATGGGGCGCCGTCCCTCACCCCACTGCCGGGGGCGCCGTTTTGTGTGATATACCTTGTATACGTGTCGTATCTGTGCTAACCGTTTTGTGCAGGTAGATTTAGATTAGATGTATGCTAGGCCATCGAGTATTTTATTTATCGCATAGAACAAATGTATAGGTATTTGAAAAGCCTTGTAATTTTTATTTTACTTTCCGCATTTTATTTGTTAGATAACTGTAATAATTATTTATTTCCTGCTTTGGATGCTTGATAAACACGAAAACAACATATAAACTGAAAACACAGTAAATAAGGTGGATTAAAATCGATTAAGAAAGAATGAAATCTTTTAACTTGGCCAATGTAAAATAGATAACATCATCTGAACTTAGAATCTCTACTTAAGGTATGGTCTACCACCAGGTGGACAAATTGTACCAAAATTTCCTGGTTGAGTTGAATCGGGTGGCAACTCTATTTTAAGTACGGGATTTTGATCTCGTATCTTTTAAACACTAAGACATGTTAAACCATTTTCATGATCACCATCACGCCCGCTATTTTTCATGGAGATGGGTCCGCCGGCCCTATTTCACGGCCCGTTCGAAATGCCGCCTGCTCACAGTGGCGACTCTACTAGGGATTTGATCTTTTTAAACTTGAACTTAAAATTTTCAATAAAGGATTTTGATAATGTATTGAAATCATTGGCTAAATTAAAACTTTAATCTTTTCTATAACGTTTTATCCTTACGGGTGTAGACAGTTCGGTAATATTAGGTGCCACATTTTTACCCGAGAAGCTCACAAAAGTATCACTCATGCCCTTTTTGGAATTCAGGATGCCTAGTGGGTGGATCACTTATTTCAACCAACTTGTGGACTTTGGGGAGTGGTTGAGTAACGTAGAATCAAGGTAAAAGAGAACCTTCTACATCAATAACCCTATACCAAAGTTGCGTTAGAAAAGCCTTAGCACTTCATTCCTCTAGGACTATCAAAACAAAGAAAATAATTAGGACGCACTTCTTTTGCCATTTCTGATGTAGAAGCTAAACCTCCATTCTTTTCTAAGAGGCATAATGTGGGAGTCATAAGGTTGGAAGAGGGATGCTTTGTGTGCTATGTGCTAATCGCTCATGCATCACCGATGCATCGGCTTTAAGAGCCAAAAATCGATCAACTTACCCTTACCAATCTACATTCATGGAAGAGGTTTAGCAACATCTGTATGACTTCTTTTGTACCCCCTTTGAGTCACGACATATCACCATGCATGACGAGGAGTACAAACGTCCCATGTATGTTGGAGGGATAAGTCGACGCATCATCACTAATCACATCTACGCACAGCCATACATATCATGCACCGCTTACCAAAAACAAAAAGCATGCATACCATCCATACCACTTACAACCCAATCACGATCTAACATTCAATTTATGATCCTAACAGTCTTTCTTCCAATCCAAGCCTTCGCAACCAGTCATGTCTCTTCCCTACACCGATAACAACATTGCCTTGCCCAAAGAACAAACCAGTCCTACCCATACCTCCAGAATAGCCCCTCTGCCACCTCTTGGCTCTGAAATTGCCACTATTATAGTCCAGTTTATCAGTTCGGACCTCTTCTGAAACACTATTTAGAAATAGATTTAGGCAACTATTCAAGCTATTAAATAAGCCTTGGAAAACAAGAGCTCCGACCAGGTCACGCAACCTCTAGGCGGAACACCCGTGACTGCGGCTACTTTACAACAGTCATCCGTCCACCAAGCCAGCAACCAGGTCATGCAATCTCCGAGCATGATAACTAATGATGAAACACTCTTGCAGTCACTGTTATTAGTTTACCACGGGGAAAGGGAAGGGGCCCGAAGTCCAGCTCCTCCATCATTCTCTAGTATCTTGCCTCCAACATTAGTCACTCCATCGCATTTTAGGCTACTCATAGCCCTAACGCCTCCTCAATACGACCAGGTCATGCAACCTTTGGGCATGACACCTGAAGTTAAAGACTTCTTGCATCAATTGGTCATGGCTGATTGTGATCAGAAAAGGGAGTATAAATAGAGGGAGATCAGGTCTTCCAGAACCCTGACTCATGCATGTCCCTATCTCGAATCATGATGGGCCAAAAGATATTTCAAAAATTAGCACCAACTACCACTATATAGTCAAGCAGCGGTCTTAAGGGTAGCTCAAATCCATGGAAACTACTGCTTAATGTAATCTTCACCGAATTGAGCGAAGCCGGCCTTCTCAAATCCCTTCACGAATATAGACCCCCCACGAGAGAGGAGAGAAAAACTTTTGCGGATATCACGTTCTGTCAGGTCATTGCACGAATGAATGTAAGACTTTGGTTCTCGCCATCCAACATCTTATAAGGGATAGGAAGATTGTTAAGCCCGAAAGAGCATCTAGCACTATGAACTGTCCCTTGCCGGAGTTCGGCAACCAGATAAGGATGACCAATCCTAGCTTGCTTGAACAAGGAAATGGGTCGCAGGATCTCATCAAGGCCATCTACTCTAAGGGCAAGGGAAATTTTTGCTCTGATAGCGAGGATGAGGAATCAAATGATAGAGAGGTTAAGCAAGTCATAGCCACGATGATCAAGGCTATGATGGCTTTGACAAAGAAAGGGTAGAAACACGGAAAAAGCAAAATGAGCAACCCACTAACCGAGGCTATGAAGTAGTTCACCGAAGTCCTCACTTGGGAGTCAAGCTGAATGAAAGACATTTCGTAGACTCAGGCTTTCAATTAGGATAACGTATTGATCCAGAATGGTCTCGCCACCGGCATCTCCAATAAAGACCCTCCGCCCGTGGAGGATGAAAAGCTTTAATGTGCAATCTTTTCTTTATGCTTTCAATTTGAACTATGTCGTTTTAAAACTTTAAGCTCCGCGAGCAACCTTTATTTTGTGTGCTTGTTTCATGTTTTGTGCATTTGTCCACGCATTCATATAAACATACGCATGACGCTTTCAGTATTCGAGATACTTCATTGTATGAAATTAATTTGAGTACAAATGGGATCTCCCGAGTGGTAATCATTTCCAATAATTTGGCTCCTGTTAAAACACATATGAGATAGTAAAAGTGCTTAAATTCTGCAATAATGCATTCGCCTGGTCATGCTCACAGATAGTTAGATTGCCTCTTCTAGAATTAACTCAGCAACCTCATTATACGCAAACTCACCTTCCTGATATGAAAAAATCATGTCCCACCCACCTCATTCCTTTCTTAATCCTTGCCCAAACCTTCTCTACTCCTTGGCCATTCTTAGCGTGGGGGTATATATGATTGGTGAACTCCGACCTTCAATAAATAAACATTGCACCTATAAAAGAAGCCAAATCTGACACTAATGTCACCGCCAAGAAAATGACTAAACTCGCAGAGACACACATCTCCACCTGACATGACTTAAACCACCATAAACACCTCAAAAAATAAAGATTGGTTCCAAGGCATGACCACCACCAAGAGCATAAAGTATGGGATCAAGCATCACAAATCTTTACCCCATAGGCCAATCACATAACTGAAGTTGCAAAACAGCCTGACGAGTAAACCAGCTAAATGAACTATCGTTCGCCCTTTCAGAAGCACCAAGTAAAAGCCCCCTTAACCAAAAGTCATTTATGGAAATGAGATACAGTCAGAGCCAAGGTAAAGTCATTGAGAGTTGCTTTAAAATCCGAATTAAAAAGAGCCTGAATAGACATGGATAAAACCCGAGTGAGTTCCATGGATGAATATCAGCAGCATATGGTCAAGCATCAGAAGTGTCCAATGATCTAACTTTGAAATAACTCAAACCGACCGATGTAGACCCAGGAAAGGAAATTCCGACCAACTTATGAAAGATCTTGAAGATACCTGGTTGAAGAGGCAACAACCAAAATCATAAGCATGGGCAAAAGCAAACCCATCGACCTAGTTAACCAAGACCGGCTTAAGCGTTACCATATCCAAAAGAAAGAAATAAATAAAAAAATCGACACCACAAAAAAATATATATGTAATAAATCACTCGTCTTTCGGTCTTCTACCGATCGAGCAAAAATTAAGGTGACACCCGACGATTGGTATTCTGCAAACCAGCCAGGCAAAAATTAGGGTATCTCATCAGAAAATCGCCCGCTGAACTGAAAACATGAAAAGGGCAATTCAGGCAAAAATTAAGGGCACGAGAGAAAAACAGTCAAATGTTAACTTAAAAATCTGTAAAGGCTGGTTAACACCCGGAGTTCGATTAATGGAAATGGTTACCAGCATCTTGTACTCCAGTTAAATTCATCTAATAAAAGTGTCTTTCATACTGAAATCTTTATGCTTGTGATTGTATGAATGCTTGGCAGTCGAATGGTGAAAACATCGCATGTAAACTTAATGGAGGATGCTCAGAGATTATCTATATAGCATGCCATAATTTAAAAAACAAAATAATAATAATCCGGATAGGATAACAGCATCTAGGTCTATGCAAAAGTTGGAGTAAGTCTGGTAGATTGAAATCCCAAAAAGGGCGGTCCAGGCAAAAGTTAAGACGAGGCTCGATAGATTGAAAACCAGTAGGAGCGATCTATGCAAAAATTAGAGTCAAAAGACAAAAAGAAAATAATAAAAAGAAAGAAAATTGCAATTCTAGAGGATGATACAGTCGGCAATTTGTGATCATGCCGCTGAATGGCATGAGCATCATTGACGACGACATCCGTCAAGCCACCAGCGGCATGAAGCTATTTCCAACAAATTTCAAGTCTGTTTCAGCCAAACCCAACCTGTAAATGACCTGTAAAAAACCTTTAACCCATTTCCAGAATATATCTAAGCATAAAATTCAAATCTTCTTCAAACCAAAAGTCCAAAGGCGTAAGTGTACCAAAATATCCAAAGCCTAAGCCTAAACAAAGCCAATATTATCCGAAATTATCCAAACCAAAATTAAAAGCCCAATGTATTAAAGGCGTAAAAAACCAAAATCTAAAAATAAGCATAAATGAAATAAGATCAGCAGCTGGATCTAAAACTAGCTACCACCGCTGGGTGGGTGAGACGACACATCCTCATCACTCAAAAGACAACGGTTAACGACGTCTTCTTCGGTCCTTGGGATGCTCCAGTAACTCTAGGGAACACCTCCATGGCGGTGCCCGGTTGTCACATTCCTTCCCCTTTTGCTCAGCTAGCTTGGGGGCGCATGGTCAATGTTATATTTACTCCACCTCTCATGTAAGGTGGCATCCAGCTGGTTCTCGAGCTCCCTCACTCAGTGTCGGAGCGCCCTTGTCTCTTCCTTATACCTCTGTTGGGCCTCACTAGCATCCGATAAAGTAAGGGCCATGAAGTCCTGCAAATAGAGAAACAACAATAATCCATATCATTTATATCATCCATTCATGCATTTTATTCTAATATCATATTTTGACAAGGAATATACCTGAGCAAGTAGAGTCTGTGAAACAAGTGTATCCCTAAGAGTGAAAGCATTCCCAGCCAACCGATCCTCCTCAGAATGGGGAACCTGGAAAATCCAAAAGGCAATCAAAAGGAATTCATAAAGGGCTTATCATATGGAATTCTTCGCATTTGTGCAAAGCTTACGTGAGTGGTGATTTCCGGCATAAAGTTGAGCGAGTGGCTGCTCGAGATAATCTGCCTAGTCTAAAAATTGCCCCTCAAGTTCATCGGCAGGAATTAGGTCTCTAAGGCAGTCGAGAGGCATCCCTCGATGAATTCAGCACCCTAGGGCATTCTATGATATTGTTCCCCGCTGTCCTCAGCACGGCCTCTCTTCCTAAAGGGTACCTGAAAAATCCAAAAAGGCAAGCATAAGCAAATGTTTTGACCCAAGCATATGGCATAAATATAATCATGAAAAAATGAAAGAGTACGATCTCACGTCAGAAAAGTGGTGCCCCTCGTGAGCCATCGGTTCATCCTGGCCAACCTCACCCTGCCCCTCGGGATGGCCCTCACCACCACCACTCCCTTCCTAATTATCATCCTCAACAACAATGCCACGCCTCTATCTTTTCAGCTCCTCCTCCTCCTTCTTCCTATAGAATTCAATGGAGTCATTGTTATAAATGTGGGGGCACATGGGGAGCAAGCGAGATACGTGGCCATTGTAAGGGCTAGGGACACTCCGCACCACTCGGTCGTTCTCCTCCAAATAATCGGCCTAATCGGCCTACCCAGTGATAGTCAAATAAGGCCACCATAGGCTTGTAGGAGGATCCACGGGTACAGGTCTGCAGTAGGCATAAGCTCTCTCTAGCCTCAAACTCTCTCCCCCAGGTACTAGGGTAAGGCTAGGGGGCACTCCATAACAAACCGGCGGTCATCCACTTCCCGTCGGACAGTGAGAACATCAGCTCGGTTGGACACCTCCTCAAAAGGGTCCTGGATAACCTGGCTAATCAATCAAGCAGTAAATCAATGTAAGCAATTAAAATTTGTAAATATGTTTTGTTGACTAATGATTTATTGAATGTAAGACAGGGCTTAAAGTCAAAATAGCATACCGAGCCGATCTGCAAGCTCCATATTGCCTCCTTATATGCGGTTGGGTACTTGTCAAGTCCCCCGATGCTCCGGCACCATCGGGCGAGGAAATGGGAACTTGGCGGTACTGTATTGTTGAACTGCACCGGGGGGAGGATCTGATGCTTGAATGCCCACACCTATACAATTAGCCACCAATCAGTCCAAAAGATCAATACACCAAAAGGATATACATGGA
This sequence comes from Euphorbia pulcherrima, assembly GCA_947683365.1. Lineage (NCBI taxonomy): Eukaryota > Viridiplantae > Streptophyta > Magnoliopsida > Malpighiales > Euphorbiaceae > Euphorbia > Euphorbia pulcherrima. The sequence continues at coordinate 19,033,645 of CANTUS010000001.1, forward strand.
GTAGAAAGTGACTCAATCGCAGGACCTTCTCGTTCTTTCGAGATCCTACGTCCTGCCCCGTAATAATCTGTGTCAAAATAGCCCTAGGCTAATTCTTTTCCTTAATGGCCTTAACATCCTCTACTACTGAAATCAACCTATAGTTGACTTTGCTGCCCGAGATCAGGAAGAATAGTACAGTCAATAAAGAAATGACGAAGGAGCGGACATAAGCATCGCTTCAACCTAAATATCTCAGTAACTCTCTTCACCACCGGCCCCCTAAGGTGATTCTTTTCCATATACACATTAAAGTGAATCACCTCCTTCATCCATGGTAGCCCAGTCATCGCTATTATGGCAGAAGGGGTAATAGTAACCTCCTCGATCTGGAAGTGAAAAGTGTGAGTGGTCTCTGACCACTTCTCAACCAAGGCGATCAGGGCTGTGTGAGATAGCTTGGGCATCAGTAGGGGTATAGTATGGGATAAATCCCTAAAACCCATATTGTCAATCGCAGCCGCAAGCTCCTAATCCTTCTCGTTAATATGTTTCCACCACTCTCGGTTGGTCTCCATACCTCTAATACAGGTGTGGATATGTGGCTGCAAAATCAGAAAGGAATGGATTAGTTAAGCATTTTAAGTTCTATGTCATTTTGCTCTTGGAAAGCTGTTGATGCCGCCGCTAGGGGCAGTGATGCAGCCGGCGACATCAACTATACTGTCGGCTGTATGGATGATATTGCCAGTGACATCACTAAAACCAGCGGCAACATGGCATACTTCCTACCTCTTTTGAAGGCCTGAAGCCGTTGGCGACAATAGTGATGTCGCTGACGGCATCATTTCTACTGACAGAACCTAGTTTTGCCCAAATTTTGCCTAAAATTGCATAAAAATGCCAAAAATCACAAATAATTAGTTTTGGGGCATAAAAACAACAAAAATCAAGTAAAAAGTAAACTTATAACATGCATTCTAACACATATCTATTATTCTTAACCATTATTCTACAAAATTTTTTTGAGTCTAGGACCGAAATCTTTAAATTGAAATAAAAAAGGTTTGAGTTTTGTAGGTTCACCTAGATGTTGGAGATATAGTTCTTCTTAACCGGGATGAGATCGTCGATTGGAGCCACTATCTCGTACCCAAAAACAACATCAGACTCTTTGAAGCCATAACCTACCGGGTAAAGCTTCAGCCCCTCAATGGAAGAAGCGGGCAAGTCCTTAGATTTGGAATTGCTAGATTTGTGTTCGAAAATTTTCTTCATGATTGGGAATCGAAAGCGATGAGATTTGAGTTTGTTTGAAGAAGAGTAAAGAGAAAGAGAGGAATTTTCGGCTTTGGGATGCTGAAATAAGAAAAAATGGAGTTTAATCCGGTATTAAACACCCGCGCAAAATTCGAGGAGTTTGATTTTATCTGAAACTGCTTGTCCATACCGCCGGCATCAGTCAAATTACTAGTGGTATACCGCTGGTGGCCTCACCCTCACCTATTTGAATTTTAAATTTCCTTGACCAGTCAAAGATGCCATGTGGCACCCATACCACCGACGGTATCGCTCCAAATCATTAGCGGCATCGACCAAGCTACCGACGGCATCAAAGGTTCTCCATGCTTTTTTTCAACAATCCGATGGAATCCTGACTCCAGCCCCGACATCCCAGGACTTCTGAAACACTTGTACTTTTTATTGTTGCATTTTTATTACTAATCAAAGGGGCAAAAATATTTTTGTTTCACAAAATCAATTAAACAGTGAAAACTTTATCTAAAAATCAGCCTAATCTTATTTTACTTATCACTCGTTGCAGGTACCATTACAAGGGGCAACCTAAATATCCTAATTTAGGCCACCGCCCACACCGAACGCCATCTAAAGTTCCTGATATTGTCTATATACATGTCATCCTTTGGGTTCACCCCTAGAACACCAACTGAAGGTCCTAATACAGCCCCTATACGTGTCATCCTTTGGATTCACCCCTGGAACGCTAACTGAAGGTCCTAATATAGCCTCCGTACATGTCATCCTTTAGGTTCACCCTTAGAACGCCAACTGAAGGTCCTAATACAGTCCCTATATGTGTCATCCTTTGGGTTCACCCCTGAAACCCCAACTGCAAGTCCTAATATAGTCTTTATATATGTCATCCTTTAGGTTCAACCCTGGAATACCAACTGAAGGTCCTGATACAATCCCTGCACGTGTCATTCTTTAGGTTCACCCCTAGAATGCCAACTGAAGGTCCCGATATAGTCTCTGTACATGTCATCCTTTGAGTTCACCCCTGGAACGCCAAGTGAAGGTCTCGATATAGTCTTTAAACATGTCATCCTTTGGGTTCACCCCTGGAACGCCAAGTGAAGGTCTCGATATAGTCTTTAAACATGTCATCCTTTAGGTTCAACCCTAGAATGCCAACTGAAGGTCCCGATATAGTCTCCGTACAATGCCAATTGAAGGTCCCAATATAGTCTCTGTACATGTCATCATTTAGGTTCACCCCTGGAATGCCAATTGAAGGTCCTGATACAGTCCCCGTACGTGTCATCCTTTGGGTTCACCCCTGGAACTTCAACTGAAGGTCTCGATATAGTCTCCATACATGTCATCCTTTGGGTTCACCCCTGGAACGCCAACTGAAGGTCCTAATATAGTCTCCATACATGTCATCCTTTAGGTTCACCCCTGGAACGCCAACTGAAACCTTTAGGTTCAACAACTGAACGTCAACTGAAGATCCCGGTATAGTCCCAATACATGTCGCCTTCAAGTTCTCCCCTAGAACGTCAATTAAAGATCATGACGTGACCCTATACATGCCACCTTCAGGTTCAACCATATACATGCCGCCTTCGGTTCACCCCTGGAATGTCGACTGAAGGTCCAGGCATGACCCCGTACATGTCGCCATCGAGTTCGTCCCTCCGAGCGTCAACTAAAGATCATGCGTGACCCTATACATGCCGCCTTCGATTTCAACCGCCATCCTAGCATCCCCTAGGACTTTTGAAACCCTTGTACTTTTTATTATTATGTTTTTACTGTTGATCGAAGGGGCAAAAAAAATATTTTTGTTTCACAAAATCGATCAAGCAGTGAAAACATCATCTAAAAATCAATCTATTCTTGTCTACTTGTAACTTGTTGCAGGAATGGCGCTCCATAAATCCCAAAATTTAAAAGCTCAAGCTCGACTAAGGGGTAAACTAATCTTCAAAGCTCAAGCCCGACCAAGGGGCAATCCAACCTCAAAGCTCAAGCCCGAGCAAGGGGCAAACTAGTCACCAAATGGAGTCACTGGCAGAACCTTGTCATCTATCGGGTACAATTCCCATCCCTTGCTCTTTCATATGATCATAATGACATATAGCAGTAGTGATCTCCCGAGGGGCAGCCTGTGAGCACGGTATTTTACAGTCCCTCTCGCGAGACAATGATGAAATATGCCCGATTTTATTCCTCATGATAAAAATTCATTTTTTGGAATTTTTATTACCGATATAAAATTCACTACGAATTTTATTTTTAAAAAAATTTAGTTTGGCGTGTCCGATAAGGCGTCTGATGGTAGCTCAGACCCATGATTTACACCCAAAAAATTATTTAGACCAAAATACCCTAAAGAAGTCAAAAAAGGAGCCTAATATTTCAATTTTTTCCGTCAAAATCACCTTTTGCCGGATTTCCTCTCCCTTTCCCCATTTTCGGGCTTAAATCGTACTAAGCTTTTTAGACCTGTCAGAAAAGCAAGGCCGGTCGCCGGCGGCCTCGCTGATACCACCGGCAGTATCATTCATGCCGCCGCCGGTATGGCTTTCAGCTATAGAACAGCTGTGTGACTTTTTGCTCGATACTATTAGGTAACTAATCAAAGGCAGTTTCTAACGGATTTTTGTTGGTCCCTGTGCCTAAGTTAATAAGGTCAGAGGGGGTGAATGACCCTTTTCACGGAAATACTAGACTTTAAAAAGTCTTGTGTAGAGTGTTTCAATGTTCTAGATATTTTGGATCCGGATGATGCAAGTGATGCAAATAATGTAAATTGCAATAAATTAAAGACAAATTAAAGAAAATTCAAGCACAAGAGATTTATACTGGTTCGGCCCCGCCTACGTCCAGTCCCCAAAGGTTCCTTTCCTTGAGCTTATCCACTAGTGTGATTTCTTTCTAACTGGCAGAAATCAAGCCTTATAGTTGTCACTGGATGGTATCCTCTTTCAGATGTAAGATATACCACTAGAAGCACCAACTCCTAGCTGAGTCCTTTTGTCTTTAGCAGGATATACCACTTATATTTCTACCCAAAACCTAAGCTGAATCCTATAGGGAGATCCCACTCAAAGCACCTACTTTAAGCTGTATCCTAATCTCACAACTCACCAAAGTTAGAGATTTTTACACTTTGTTTTCTCAAAGGTTTTGGTTTTAGATATCCTCAAGTTTATAACTCACTTGGGAATCTTTACAAACTAATTTGAAAATGTTTGATTCTGGGAGGGATGTGAATTTTGATTGCTTTCTGTGAATTTTCTTGTTAATTGCTTTCTCAAGTCAACTAGCACCTTCTCAACATGTGAAGCTTCCCTTTTATAGGCTATGATCATAAATGTAGCCGTTGTGGGTTGGTGAGCTGTATTTAGATCTTCACCGTTGATTAGGTAAGATATGGAGCTTCCGAAGCCATTGATCACGTTAGATAGAGATTTTGACCCATTTGAATCCTTGGGATTGAGGCTGAAAAGTTGTCAGTGATCATTTTCCTTGTATTTTAGTGATACACCAACTTTTATACCAGTAGCTTTTTGCTGTGAGCTCCACCCTCCTTCTTATTGGTCTAGGTAAAAAAGGTTGTTACCTTTTTCTTTGTCCGGTGTCATTACTTTGTCCTTTTTCTAAAAAGTGCTAGCTGTCACTTTTATCTTACTTTAGGGAAAAGGATCTTTGACTTAGAGACCAAAAGAATAGAGGGAATGGAATTTTTGAATCGTTCCTTTTGTCTCAATATTAAGTCCTCCGGATGTCTTCAGACTTAATATATCCAGTTTGTCTTATTTCGGGTGTTTCTGCAATCAGTTATTCCGGATGCTGTTTTGGACAATTCAAAGTTTGTTTCCTTTCCAAACTTTAACCGGATGCTTCTATTTATCCTTAGGTAATTGTCTTCACTTGTCTTGGACTTTGGATTTTTTGGTATGAGTCCGGATTAGTGACTTAGGTCTTTTTGTACTTAGGTTTTTTTTGTTTACTTCAAACCTGATCCGGATTGTTTGAGTTCCGGATCCTTATTTTCCCACAATTTTAGCCTATATAAGCAGCATTTCTCAGCCATTTGGAGGGACACTTGAAATCTTATAGGGATTTTGAGCATTTAGCTAGATTGAGAGAGATAAAGTATAGAAAAGGTAAGAAAAGAGGATTTAATCCATCTTTTCTTGGTTTTTCTTCTCTGAACGCTCTGATATTTAAGTAGATTTTCAGGTTTAAAATCACTAAAAATAGGATTTAGAGACCAAAATCACCTCTTACTTCAAAATCATCATTTGAGCTCCCCAGAGGTGTCATACGGATCACGAAGAGGTGGATTCACGGCCCCGAGGTAAAAATTCTGAGTCTCATAGCTCTTTGGCTTTCATTTTACTTGTTTGTTGTGTTTATTTGCTGTTTTGTGCTACGTTTTGGGTTTTTGGTCACTTTTCGGCCAAAAACAGCTGCTGCAAGAAACTGAAGCCGCCTAAGGCATTTGAAGCGGCCGGAGGTATCAACCATGCCGCCAGCGGCATCGTTGATACCGCCAGTGGCCTTATTTTCCCCCAACGGCCTCATTTTCTTGCAAGACCCTTTCTTTATAGTATCCAGAATGTCATGCAGGCTGCCTGTGTAAATGAGATCACCGGCGGCATCAGTGATGCTTCGGGCGGCCTCATTCATACCGCCGGCGATATGGAGTTCTGGACAAAAGTTTTGTTTTCATTTTATTTCCGACCTAGTTTAATTTCCAAAGCTAGCACCAAAACTCCCCGAAAATGGTCCAAACCCCCCGAAAACGGTCCAAACCCCATAACATGTGGCATTTTCACTATTTGGTTAAAATAATGATCGTCTCCAAAATATACTTTTCCCTAAAATTTGTTCAGAAAATGAATTTTTTAAAGGGAACTTATATTCTAAAATCAAAAGTTTTCGAGCTAACCTGGTAGCTCGACCCCAGCCTAGGGCTCTACCCCTAGACCCCGCCCGGGGCGCTGCCCCGTGATCCCGTGAGGGGCTATCGTCCCTTGACCCTGTAAGGGGCGCTGCCCCTTGGACCCCACGAGGGGCTGCCGCCCCCCGACCCTGCTTCCGGGGGCGCCGTTTTGTGTGATATGCCTTGTATAGTGCCGTATCTGTGCTAACCATTTTGTGCAGGTAGATTTAGGTTAGATGTATGTTAGGCCATCGGGTATTTTATTTACCGCATAGAACAAATGTATAGGTATTTGGAAAGCCATGTAATTATTATTTTACTTTCCGCATTTTATTTGTTGGATAACTGTAATAATTATTTATTTCCTGCTTTGGATGCTTGATAAACACGAAAACAACATATAAACCGAAAACATAGTAAATAGGGTGGATTAAAACCAATTAAGAAAGAATGAAATATTTTAACTTGGCCAATGTAATATAGATAACATAATCCAAACTCAAAATCTCTACTTAAGGTATGGTCTACCACCCGGTGGGAAAATCGTACCAAAATTTTCCAGTTGAGCTGAATCAGGTGACGACTCGATTTTAAGTACGGGATTTTGATCTCGTATCTTTTAAACACTAATATGTTAAACCATTTTCACAATCACCATCATGCCAGCTATTTTTCATGGAGATGGGTCCGCCGGCCCGGCCCCGCGGCCCGTTTGAAATGTCGTCCGCTCACAATTAGAGACTAATTTTTATAGAGAAACATAGACAGCGACTCACTTTAGTTCATGACCGCTCCACCTCTTAATCACTAAGCTCGTCGCCAGAAGTCCATTATTAGAGGCGTGGTGTTGGGTTCCTCCTCACTTTGATGATTAATTGGTGGAGCAATCTACTTTGGCTACCTTGAGTCGAATCTTTTATTTTATCATCCTTTAATTTATTATAATTTATGAATAGACCGAATCAGTGGAATCATAAGATTATTGTTTCACTAGTGAATCGGTATTGAATCGTGAGATTCGAATTCACCCCACATATTCGAATCGATTTGAGGTTGAATCGAATCGAATCGTAATATTATTATAACTATGTCTGGTTAACTAATATGCATAGTAGAGGCTTAGCTCAGGTGGTTACTGGTTAGTGTCTACCTAGTCAAAGAGGTCATAGGTTCAAAATGGCAATTCTTGGATACTTAAATAGAACTGAGAAATGAGATTACAAGTACTAATGAGTACATTGACGAAATAACTACATAGTCGTCGTGAAAATTATTAATAACGCCAACAATGCAATACAAATTTCCGGCTTAAAAATGACATAATAAATTATCAGAGTAGCAGAGAAAAAAAGACAGATTAACTCATTCATCATCAACATATATAGTTTCTTGCTGAAAAAGACCACCAAACAGCTTCTTCACTTCTGCCTTTGGCTCGGACTTTTCCTCGGCTTTCGACTTCAGATTTGTCTTTGGCTTTGGCTTTGCCACTTGTTTGGGTTTAACAACAGCTTTTTGCGGTGCAAGGGAACGAGCTTTCACTTGTCCCCTAACAGTAGCAATCTGTGCTGTTGTTTGCAGTTTCTTGTTAGCCGTTGCAATTTGTGAACTAAATTTCTCCCAGGACAATCCCAAACCCGCATTTGCCCCTATCCCTTTCGCTCTACTCAATAAGCTTTCCACTGATACTTCTGCCTTTTCTTCCACTTCTTTCTCGAGATCAGTTGCTTCTTTCTTTGTCGGCTTTTTCGCTGCATAAGCTGCTTCCCGTGCTTTTTCAGCACCAATTCTTGCTTCTTCTTCCTCTTTTTTCTTTGCAAGTGTTTCAGCATAGGTTTTTCTTCTACCGTCTTCAGGAATTGCGCTATAAATCAATCGCCATTCACATCTTTAGCCAACAGATTGAACATTTACAGAATAATTCTAAAAAATCTCAAATTACCTGAAAAACTCATCCACAGACTTCGAGGGAGCCGATGGATCAGTAAAAACTTCCACCACCTTGTTTTCTGAAATTGCTGTATTCGAGAATACATTTGCCACTATTGATGCTATCTTACTCTTAGCTACCTGATTGGTAATGTAAATAAGTATAAAGGAAAGAAAAAGAAATGAAGGAAAATTGAAACCGAAACAATTGGATACATTACATTACTTTGAAGTCGTTAGAACCGACACTTCCTTCACCCGACACAACTACATTATAAGAACTTTCTTCCGAGAAATCTTCGGTCAAACTAGTCTTGATGAAAGTGTAGCTAACATCAGTCTCGATTACTTTCTGTAGGAATTCAGGAATGGTCAATGGCTGAGATTGAGAGAAGATGTTGTTAAAGAAAGATGTAAGGCCATCGAGCACATTGTAAGTCGATGTCCCAGTATTCGAGTCATAGATAATCGCCACATGGCCAACTCCAGCGAGCTGAGCAGCCTCAATCACTTGCAATGCATCTGATGCAGAGACCGCAGAATCAGGACCATTCTCGCTTGGACCAATTGTAACCACCACTTTGCTTGCATTGCCAATGGCTTTGGCAATCAATTCTGCATCTTCAAAGCTCGATTCAACAGCATTCAGGCGTTTCGACTCTTCCTTTGATATGATCTGTGGAACCCATCAATTAGAATCAGACATTAAACTAGGACGGTGTTCTCGTGTACTAAATTTTTAAAAATGTCATACCGGATACGCCGATCCACACCCCGTATCCGATACTCGTACCCGAGTCCAGGAAACATAGCATAAGACATGAGTCTATTGAAGATACTAACCTTGTAAGAAGCAGCGAAACGAGCAAGGTCCTGAGCTGCTGCAAGCTCTGGGACGCCAGCTCTAACGCTAAATCCTTCTCTCAACAATGTCTGAGCGATTCGGATGCCTGCCTGACCAGTAGCACCGGCTACAAACACAGTTGCAGGGTCCTTTCTTCTCTGAAAAGACAAGCCTGAAGCTGGATTCACTATTGGGATCAAAGACTTGAAATCGGGAGGAGTTTTGCCGAAATTGAATTGGAAAGGACTTGAATTTTGTGATTCAGAGGATGATTGACTTTCGTCTTTCGATTTGCCAGCCTGAAATGGGGAAAAAGGTCCAGATCTTTTGGCATAGATTCTGATTCTTGGGATCTTCAGACATTGACTTGAATGGGGTGTTGTTGCAAGTAAAAATGAATTGGAAGTAAGGGTAGGAGCCATGAATGGCTGAAGTCAGAGCTAATTTTGATTGTCAATAAGTTTTAGTTGTATGTTGTTTTGATGTATTTTGTTTTCCTGGGTGAGACTGGCAAATCTGATTTGGATATTATCCAGATGTGGAGGTAAGAGACGGCTAGCCAATAGGGTGGAGCCACGTGTTCATTTGTTATCTATTTATAGAGGGTTGGATACCAATCATTTCCGTACTTCATTAACATCAAGTAAATTTGTTTCATTTTAATTTCATGGTGATATTTCTCTCTATGGCTCAGAAAACAAATTGTATTAGGATAAAAACCTCCTAAATTACAGTTTCGAAATATTTAGTTAGATAAAAAATTGATTCAATTATATTTCATTAATATAAAGCAAGGTTTTTCGTTTCTTTCAACTGACATCAGTGTGATTTGCTTATGTGAACTCCAACAAACAAAACATTAACATTATCAAGTCTTGTAGTTCCACGCGTTACAGAAAAGAAGTTGAGAAATTAGGTGGTGTTTGGTTTGCGGAAATTCTATTCCGTGTAATAGAAATAGAAATGAATAGAACGATATCAAATATAGTAGAGTATATGTCTAGAATCCGTCAACAGACGGAAAAGCTTTTCCTAATTTATATACATCTCAAAGGAATAGCTATTTCGTAAGATGTATATAAACTAGGAAAAGCTTTTTCGTACGTTGACGGATTCTAGATGAATAATGTGCCACATTTGACATTTTTCCATACATTTTTATTTCTATTCTGTTGAGCGGTGTCCCTTTAAATGTGGGACCCACTGAAATAATTAAAAAGAAGAAAAAGAAGAAAAATACAAAAAAGGAGGTGACCGAATTCAGTGGTGTTTGGTGGCATAATTAAAGGAATTGAAAGACAGTCATTTCACGCGTTTTCAATTCCTATAAATAGAGAGGCATTCTGCCTCATTTGAGAGACAGATTGAGAAAAAAAAAGCACAGATTTATGAATATAATCTGTGCATATAAACTTAGGAAAGGGTTCCTAAGAGTTGGGTAAGAGAGAAAATAATGAGGTTTTAAGAAACACTTGTGTGCCACTATTTTGTAATCTCTTGGTGTACCTACTATTATTTTATAGTGGAAAATTATTCGGAGTTTATCCCGTGATTTTTCCCTGATTTATTTGGGATTTCCACGAAAAAATCTTTGTCTTTTTATTTTGTTGCTATTATCTTTTCTCGTAATCTATTATTGGGCCTAACAAGTGGTACCAGAGCTGAAGGTTGTTTTATCAGTAAAATCCGTGGATATATTTTTCAAAAATAAATATACCACGACGACGAGAAAATTACGATAAATCCGGTGGCGCAATACGTTCGAATAACCGTCGCAGATACGCAATTTGAGTGAATAGTAAAATAGTAACTTGAATAATAGTATTTATATATAATACTATTCATATTCGATTATCTTATAAATAGTATTATTTAAGTGTACGGAGACATACTGTTACTATTCTAATATATAAGTATTATTTGGGTATATGGTACTATTCACATATACAGTCATTGTTTATGTGAATAGTAAAATTTGTGAATAGTAAAATTTTGCCATTTTTAAATTTTCGACATGGCGAATGACGGTGTAATGATCAAATTGACGGATACAAATTATTCAATGTGGAAATCCAGAATGGAGGACTACCTCAATTGCAAAGATTTGTATGATCCAATTGAGGGTGACGACGTAAAACCGAAAGATATGAAAGAACAACAGTGGATAAAAATGAAGAAGCCGACATTGGGTACAGTACGCCAATGGATAGATCCTAGCCTATACAACCACGTGTGGAATGAAACAGATCCCAAAGTTCTCTGGAGGAAGCTAGAGGATATGTACGAGGCTAAAAATGCTCAAGGAAAAGTGTTCATGATTCGCAAAGTCATGAACTTGAAACTGACAGAGGGACGATCAATCACACAACACCTGAACGACTTTGAACGACTTTGAAGGATTCATAAGTGAGTTAACAGTCACCGATATGTCCTTGGATGATGAGATGCAAGCATGTCTTTCGATGGGAACTCTACCAGATAGCTGGGATACTCTTGTTGTATCACTGAGTAACTCAGCTCTAAATGGTGTGGTAACAATGTCTATGGTAAAGAATAGCCTACTTAATGAAGAACTTCGTAGAAAAGATGTTGCCAGTACTAGTTCGTAAGCCCTTGTCACGGAAAATAGGGGTCGAAGCAAGAGTAGAGGTCGTAGGAATGGAAAATCGAAAGATAGATCCAAGTCCCGGGAGAAGAGGTCATGCTACCACTGTAGAAAGCAGGGCCATCTCAAAAGGAACTGCCGTTTCTTTAAACAAGAGAATGCAAACCGAAGTCATGATAATGACAAAAATACATCTGCTACAGTCATAAAAGAAGATGGAGAGGTGGCTTTAGTATCTCATGATGCAGATTGTTGCCATGTTGGAGATGCAGATACCGAGTGGATTGTAGATTCTGGTGCCTCATACCACTGTGTTCCAAAAAGGGAATACTTCTCAACATATAAAGCAGGCGATTATGGTACTATTAAAATGAGAAATAATAGTGTCTCGTAAATGGTGGGAATTGGTGATATCTGCATGAAGACAAGTGTCAGATGCACATCAACACTTAAAAATGTGCGACACATTCCAGATCTTAGGTTGAACCTGTTGTCTGTTAGTGTATTGGACAAGAAAGGTTATCACAATCATATAGGCAATGGAAATTGAAAACTCACCAAAGGATCGTTGGTGGTGGCGAAAGGAAGATTGTGTTGCTCGCTATACAAAATGCACACAATAATATGTGCTGGTCAACTGAATACAGTTGGAGATGACGCTTCACCAAATTTGTGGCATAGGCGACTGGCGCATGTTAGTGAGAAAGGGTTGAATATACTGGCTAAGAAGTCCCTCATCCCATTAGCTAAAGGAAAAATAACCTAAGTGATCACTGTTTATTTGGGAAGCAACATCGAGTTTCATTTCAGAAAAGCTCTAGAAGGAGAAATAATAAGTTAGAGTTGGTACACTCTGACGTTTGTGGTCCCATGGATACAAAATCCATTGAAGAAAGAAGATACTTTCTTACCTTCATTGATGATTTTTCAAGGAAGACATGGATTTATTTGCTGCGCACAAAGGATGAAGTATTCAAGCACTTTCAGCAATTCCATGCGATGGTGGAAAGGGAGACCGGAGTGCCATTAAAGTGTTTATGCATAGATAATGGTGGTGAGTATATCTCCAACGAGTTCAAGGATTACTGTAGTCAACATGGTATCAGTCATGAAAAGATAGTTCCTCGTACACCTCAACACAATGGCGTTGCTGAACGAATGAATCGTACCATTGTCGAAAGAGTTAGATCCATGCTTAAAATGGCTAACTTACCTAAGTCATTTTGGGGAGAAGCTATCAATACTGTTGTCTATCTTATCAACCGACTACCTTCAGCACCTTTGGATTTTGATATTCTAGAGAGGGTCTGGACAGGTAGAAATATCTCATACTCTCACTTGAGGGTATTTGGCTGTAAGGCATTTATGCATGTTCCTAAAGAGCAAAGGCTAAAACTTGATGATAAATCATTTCCTTGCACTTTTGTCGGTTATGGATATGAAGAGTTCGGGTATAGATTATGGGATCCAATGAAAAAGAAAATTGTACGGAGCCGAGATGTTGTATTTCACGAGAATGATATCATCGGTGAAAGATCTACAAGTGACGGTGTTATCGATATAACACCAAAGAGCATTCTACCAGATGATGCCACAGAAAGAAGAACGCATCAATCAGAACAAGATGGAGAAGAAGAGCCAGTTGTGAGGGATCAAGATATGATTGTAGATAAAGATATGAATGAAGAGGGTATTGAGTAGGCGGAGCCAGAGAACCCCATTCTACGAGACAAAGAACCTCAATTAAGGAGGTCAATCAGAGAATGCCAACCATCTACAAAATACTCCAGTTCTAATTATATTTTAATCACTGATGAGGGGGAGCCTGAAAGCTTCCAAGATGTGCAATCTTGTAACGATAAAGATTGTTGGATGAAGGCCATGCAGGAGAAGATGAATTCTTTGAAGAAGAATGACACGTACGAGCTGGTGAAACTTCCTAAAGGGAAGAGAACACTCAAGAATAAATGGGTGTACAAGCTGAAGAAAGATGATGGAAACCTAGTGAGATTCAAAGCTCGATTGGTTGTCAAAGGCTTTAATCAAAAGAAAGGTATCGACTTTGACGAAATTTTTTCACCAGTTGTGAAAATGAGTTCCATTCGAGTTGTGCTAGGTCTTGTAGCCAGCTTGAACCTTGAGTTAGAACAGCTTGATGTAAAGACTGCGTTCTTGCATGGGGATTTAGAAGAAGAAATTTATGTGGAACAACCAGAAGGCTTCAAGGTCAAGGGAAATGAGGACATGGTTCGTCGCTTGAAGAAAAGTTTATATGGGTTAAAACAAGCCCCGCGGCAATGGTATAAAAAGTTTGATTCCTTCATGGTGAATCAAGGATACAAGAGGACAGAAGCCGATCCATGTGTATATGTCTAGAAATTCCCTGATGGAAAATTTATCATTCTTCTCTTATATGTTGATGATATGCTAATCGTTCGGCCAGATGCCAAAATGATTAGTAAGTTGAAGGGTGATTTATCTAAGGTGTTTGACATGAAGGATTTGGGACCAGCAAGGAGAATTCTTGAAATAGAGATTACCCGAGATCGAAGGTCCAGCAGGCTATGGTTATCGCAAGAAAAATTTATTGAACGGGTACTAGAAAGGTTCAATATGAAGAATGCTAAACCAGTTAGCACTCCACTTGCCGCTCATTTTAACTTGAGTAAGAAATCCTTCCCATCAACAGAGAAAAATAAAGAAGATATGTCAAATGTTCCATACTCTTCAGCGGTCGGCAGTTTAATGTATGCAATGGTGTGTACGAGACCAGACATCGCTCATGCAGTTGGAGTTGTGAGTAGATTCCTGTCAAATCCCCAGAAGACACATTGGGAAGCAGTTAAATGGATCTTTAGATACCTGAGAGGAACTTCAAAGTTATGTTTAACCCTTGGAGGTAGAAAGCCAATACTTGTTGGTTACACAGATGCAGATATGGCTGGTGACCTTGATGAAAGAAAATCTACATCAGGTTACTTATTTACATTCTCAGGGGGAGCTATTTTATGGCAGTCACGGTTACAAAAGTGTGTTTCATTATCAACAACTGAAGCAGAGTACGTTGCAGCAACAGAAGCAGGAAAGGAAATGCTTTGGTTAAAATGATTCTTTCAAGAATTGGGTGTGCAAGAAGAAGACTACATAGTTCATTGTGATAGTCAGAGTGCACTAGACTTGAGCAAGAATACTATGTATCATGCGCGGACAAAACATATTGACATAAGGTATCATTGGCTCAGACTTGCCATTGAAGAAAAAGAGTTCAAGTTGCAGAAGATTCATACAAATAATAATGCTGCCGATATGCTGACAAAGGTCATTCCAAAAGAGAAGTTTGATCAGTGTGTCAAAGCAACCGGGATGGAGAGTCCCACAATGTAGTTGGGAGGGGGAGATTTGTTGAGTGGTGTCCATTTAAATGTAGGATCCACTGAAATAATTAAAAAAAAAAAAGAAAAAGAAGAAAAATACAAAAAAGGAGGTGGCCGAATTCGATGGTGATTGGTGGCGTAATTAAAGGAAATGAAAGATAGTCATTTCACGCGTCTTCAATTCCTATAAATAGAGAGGCATTCTGCCTCATTTGAGAGATAGATTGAGAAAAAAAAAAGCACAGATATAAGAATATAATCTGTACATATAAACTTAGGAAAGAGGTTCCTAAGAGTTGGGTAAGAGAGAAAATAGTGAGGTTTTGGGAAACACTTGTGTGCCACTATTTTGTAATCTCTTGGTGTACCTACTATTATTTTATAGTGGAGAATTATTCGGAGTTTGTCCCGTGGGTTTTCCCTAATTTATTTGGGATTTCCACGTAAAAATCTGTGTCTTTTTATTCTGCTGCTATTATCTTTTCTCGTAATCTATTATTGGGCCTAACATATTCCATGGAATAGGATTTCCGCGAACCAAGCGAACCCTTAATGTTCACACCAAGATCAGACTAAAATTTAACTCGTTAGAAGACTACTTTCTAAAAGATCACGTTTAGAACCGTGATTGGCAGTAGGCATGTTCGGCGGGCATACTAAACCTCATCAAGCTTTTAGCTAAAAACATCAACTCAAACCCAGTCAGGCCAACACTTTAGAACTTCATACTCAAGCTGGGCACTTTAGAACTTCATGCTCAAGCTGGACTTGGACCAGGCTTACGAGATCATTGTGAATCCCGAGTAGACTAAATAGAAACAAAACAAAACAAAAATGAAAATACAAACTTTAAATAAGTGTCAAAATTTTACGTACAGTTACATTCTTTAACTTAAATTCTTTAATAAATAGAAGGATTTGTGATAGTCAAATTTAAAAGTTCGAATATACTAAAATATAAAAATTTGAAACATTTATTAAATATGGTAAATAAAAAGCATTATTCATCTGCCTAGAGTTTAAATATTTATATAAAAACCATGTCTAACCTCTTAAACTTCATCTTTTAGCACGCTCGAGCTTAGACCGATCGAACGGTTTAGAAAAACAGTGCCCAAGCCTGCCAATGTGAGTGGGTTCAAGTAGTCAAACACGTGAACAAGTCTACTTGCCTGCATGGCCAAATGGGCTCAACTTTACAAAGGAAGATTCCTCTTTATATTTATTATGTAGAGTACAGCAGTTTTACACCCCTACTCCTAACTAGGCCAGCATAAGCAAATCAACAGATATGAAATCAATATCTTTTCATTTATCTATCTGAAATACAATATTGATTTGATGAGGTTTACCACGGTTCAAAATCTGTAGAATGGTTTTTAAAGGGTGATAAATCACAATACACCTAAATGCACAAAACTAAATCATACATCAAGAAACTGCATGATATATAAAATCTAAATCAAAGATGCCCTGCAGTATCCAGAAAAGATTCACGTTTTTAATATTCCAACACTGTATTACCGTAATCTCAACTCAGACACAGGCGCACATGGGCAAGAGAAAGTAAGAAAAAAAAACTTTGTCATTGAAAATCAGGGTATGAACATTGAACTATGTGACCCTAATAAAGCCATAATATATACTCGCATATATATAGATAGAAAGCATTAGATGATAAAAGTACCAATCTTTTTCTGAAAAAAAATTTTAAAAAAATGGAAACAAAAGATAGACAGTATTAACCAATGGGCACGAGCCATTGATAAAAGAAACCTTCAAAATGGCAAGGGTTACCGGTCATGGTCTTATATAGATCAGAAAATACCAAAATGCATACGTGAGAATGCCATCAAGAAAATTCTAGGCATGTTTTAGCGGGAGAACATGAGAATAATAGCACCATGGAGAATTTCAGAAAATTAAGCCCCAGGAAAAACACCCAAGCAGCCTACCAAACAAAAGATAAACAAAACATAACTGAGAACACCAGCCACCAAAAGCAGAGTATGTTCACCAATTGACGGTAAACTATTGTTAAAGAAACAGCAGGGAATGAAAATACTCACCTGAATGAATCTCTGTAAATGTCTGCTCAAGCAAGTCATCTAGTTGACAATAATTCATCTACCAATTGGACCAGAAAGCCAATTTAGTATCAAGTTAGTCCAACTCAATAAACATGTTGATTTGTGGTTTGCACCACAAAACAGATCTCAGTGACCTAATAAACCTGATTTTCACATCATAGAACTCACTTTTGACTCTTACAAGATAATGATAGAGTGTTTAATCAATGCAATATCTTACATGAGAGAAATTACAAAAAGAAAGCACCACAAAGGCAATACACCCAAAACCCAGTTAACAGCTGATTCATCATAATCATAATAATAACAACAACAAATAAATAATACTAATGCAAAGAAATGACAAGGATAAATGGAGAAACTTTTAATGAAAAAAAAATTATTACCAGAAAATATAGCAGCATGATCTGCCTAAAGTTGCACTCAAGAGAATTGCCAGGAAATCCTCATTTACCATTTCAGCTGCCAGCAGTAAAGACAGACTACATTAAGTTGTTACCAATACTCAAATCAAAGGCTGCTAGCACATATATGTAAACAACATAACAAGAATTAAATAATAATGTTTAACACAAAAGAAACTCAGTGACTAATGCCATTCTTTGCTTTGAGTGATTCGATAGCCTTCTTCCTCAACTCAATCTCAAGCTACTTATGCTCAGACTGTGTATCTTCACCATCACTTGGATGGGATTCCCTCTTCCCTGAATCGGAAGAACTAGTACCACTTGCATCTTTCCTTTTCAGCTTATGTTCACGTCGTTCTTCTCTCCTGCGACGCCTTTCTTCACGCCGCCTTCGTTTGTCCTCTTTTCTCTGCTTCTTTTCTTCCCTGCGTCCCCTCTAAGCCTCTTTCTTTTCTTCAGTCTCAGAATCATGACTGTCATCATTATCTGAAGCATTTTCTTCCCTATGTGATCTTTTATGCCTTCGCTTTTCCTTACTGCCGGTTCTTCGCTTGCCACTACCCCCAATAGCAGTGTCAAATGCACCTTCCTTTTCAGCAAATGACTTTTCCCGCAAACTGTACCAGAAGTTTAAGAAATACAATTATCATATTCCAAACATAAATACTATGGGAAACAAAGAAATGCCAACCAGATTTATGAGCATACCTCACTCTTTGCTCAGGAGATTCCATGGGTGATATCCGGGGCCGGCCCGAACGAGTGGAGCGACCGCCGAGGCCTGAGATCAAGGGCGCCTCAAATGTATCCGTGCAAAGAAACATTAGTTTAAGATAATAAAGGTAAACAATATTCCACATATTAATGAATGGTTTGGTGGTAACGTCGCGTGTCATCATGCCAACGGCCAAGGCTCGAATTCTAATGATCTCATTTCCTTCTTTTTCTCACCTTTTATTCCTTCTTTCAATGCATTTCCTTTTTTTCCTTACCATTTATTCACTCAATTTAAGTCTTTAATTTATCAATCCATTTCTTTTTTCCCTCACCATTTATTCACTCAATTTAAGTCTTTAATTTACTAAAAGTATTATATGTTATTCAAATAAAATCAAAAGGTTATAATTATATTGATATTTGTTTTTGTGCTTCCTAAGAAAAATATTAATATTTATTATATTTTATTAAAAATTTTAAAATAAAAAAATCAGTAATAGCTATTACTTATTACTTAGCAACAATTACATATTAGCTTCTTAACTAATTTTTTTTTGCAATTTGATATTAATTTTTTTTTTGTCAAATTTGTCCAGTTGCGGCTATAAAATATAAAAAAATATTTCACCTCACTTCGGATATGAATCCTACCTAAGACCTTAGATGTTATCAAAAATTCATTATTACCACTGGATCAAATATTCGCCACCTTATATAAGGTCAGATTAATTTATTAATCAAAGTTCCAATATATAATTTGTAAGTGATATACCTTGAAAAAGTATAAATTTATCGTTTTAAATTTTTTGATTGAGTGTATTGTTCTCGTATTTGCGGATAAGACTATGAAACTTGATGTATATGTTTAAGAAATAATATCGAGTTACCTTATGCACATATAATAATGTAAAAGGAAAAAAATAAATTTAGTAAGCAAATATTCAAGAATGCTAAAATATTTATTTAAATATTTTTTGCACAAATTTGCTTATATTATTTTAAAAATTTTAATGAAATTTAAAACACTCTAACAAACCGGTCAGAGCTTCAAATATTTCAGATGTTCAAAATTTCTAAAATTTACTTTTATCAACAAAATATATTATAGGTAATTTGATGTTATTTCATCGACAATCTATTAATACTCAATTAAATTCATCATATAACATGTCAATAAATTTTATAATAATAATTTTATAGCAAAGTTGATTGATAATATATCGTTATAAAGATTTTTATAGCTTATAATAATAAAACACGTTTTAGTCTGTTTGGGCCCATTTTTATATATCTGCTCAGGGCCTCGTAAATTTACAAGACGGCCTTGGTGATATCCTATGCTCGTTTGAAGATCTCCTTGCAGTTGAATGAATTCTACGCCTAACAGGAGATGGAGAACTGGAACCACTAGGTGAAGTAGACCAAGGCGGAGAAGCATTAGGTTACCTTCTCTGGGAAGGGATTAGAGACTTGTCTCTGAGTGAAGGAGACCCACCAAGAGAAGTAGATGGAGATTTTTGGTACCTGCTGTGGGCTAGCGACCTATTTTTCGCCCGCGAGGTTCGTATGAGATGCGTTTGGCGGGGGACAGAAAAACAACAAGCGCTGTGAAGCGTGCTAAGGGATAATCCTTATTTTAGCGTGATGAAAGCGGATAATGAAAGCGATGTTGAAATTGAAATTTAGTCCAATTTAGGTGTTAAGGGATACGAGACTTAAAATCCCGTATTTTAAGACAGAGTCGCCACCCGGTTAAGCTCCACCGGGAATTTGGGTACGATATTCCCACCGGATGGTTGGACTGTACCTTAAAACAGAGATTCCAAGTTCGGATAATGTTGCTTACTTTTCAATTTTTAAATCAAACTATTTATTTTAATAAATATGACTTCGGTTCTTATGCGATTTAAATCCGATCATAATTTGGAGTTTTCGGTTTATATGCCATACATCACACAAAAAGCGGTAAATAAAGCAAATAAAATAATTATTACAGGGCTTTACAAATACCTATACATTTTTCTAACGCGAGGAAATAAATAAAGCAATAAATAAATAAACAGGCAAAATCGGAGTTTTAACCGAGTTTACCGACTCGGACCCGACTCCAAATGAGGCAAAAGATATATGCAAATAATAATAGACAAAGTGTAAATAAATAAATGCGAAAAATAAACACATAGGATGGAGAAAACATATTTTTGGATTTTTTCGGGATTAAAAACACGATTTTCGGGGTATTAGAATAAGCATCTAAACAACCTAAAAATTAATTAAACAAAGTTAGCAACCTAAAATATGATTTAATATTTTCAAAAATTTTTTGAAATTTTTTATTTGAGATAAAAAGATTTATTAGACATTTATTTAGTAAAAAGGTCATTTCTAAGCCATTAAATAGACAATTAACCAATTCAATAATTAATAAAATAGTTCCAGCAGATTAAAAATTAATTTCATTAATTTCAAATTATTTATGATTTTTGGAGATTTTTTTGAGTGAAAATCGGGGCTAAAAATGCATTAAAATGATAAAATAAGGCCAAAAATACAAAATAAAACAAACAGAGACCATTTGGACATTTTTTACCAGTAGGCCGACTCAGCGAGGTGGTAGGCCGACTCAGTGACATGGTAGGCTGACTCAGCGAGGTGGCATAGATGACACTCAGTCGGCCTTCACCTCACTAAAGTGGTCTGCCGGAAAAGTGTCTAAACAAGCCAGAATCGACATTTTCATGCCTAAAAACCCAAGATTACTAACACTTCAAGTCGTTTCCCACATTATTATAGTAGATTCGGACTTACAATGTTAAAATAACTTTGGTTTTTCAGTTTGGGGGAAAAGAACCCAGAAAATCCGGTGAAACAACGATTGGCCGCTTGAATGTCATGTAGTCCGACTAAACGAAGTGGCTGGCCGACTCGCCGAGTCGGCCAGCCACGTCGCTTAGGCGGCCTGATGTTCTTCGGAGTAGTCAGCCGGAGTTTTGCCGAAAAATCACAAAAAAGACGAAAATAAGGGCCAAATGCCCGGAAAACCAACCAAAACACGCAAAAGACAATGAATAGCTAAATGAAATAGATTGGAACTCAGAAAGTTACCTAAAGGCCGTGAATCCACCCTCGAGACTCGAACCGGACGTTTGGCAAGCTTTGTGATGGATTTGTGACGAAACTCGATGAAACAGTACCAATTTAGCAAGGGATTTAGTGATTTGTAAGGAAAAAGTCCCTCAATCCTATTTAAATCAAATTTACCTACGATTTCTAGTTGGTTTTAGCTTTTTAAACTAAAGAATGAAGCCTAATCAAGCTTAGGAAATTAAAATGATTGGATTTCCACCATTTTATGAGACTTGTTCTTCCTAAATTTGCTTAATCTCTAAAACCAGAATTTTTCTCAATTTCAGCTAAAAGTCCTTTAAACCTGAATTTAATGGGGTTTCTATAGAATTCCTCAAGTACAAAATCTCACAATTAATCCTCCAAATGTTGGAATTTGACGGAAAAATCACGAAAACCCGACTTAGGAGCCAAGAAAAACCTGAAAAATGCAAGAACAGGGGCTCACCGCCCGAAGGTCGCGTCGCTGACACAGCAGGGCCCAGGCCGACGACGTAGTCTGGCCTAGGCCGCTTCATGTGACGCGGCCCAATCTAGGCCGCATCATATGATGGGGCCCAGGAGCAGTCTCCTAAGCTTGGGAGACCGCACCAGGCCGCGTGAGCCACGCAGCCTCTCCATCTAGCCACGGCACCGACCGCCGTTGCCGGAGCGTGGGGCCCCGACGGGAAAAAAAATGGGACCGATATGGGTTGGACTTCGATCGCTCACAACTCTCACTATGGTTATCCGATTAAGGCAATTCTTAACATCCCGAAAAGCTTGAAGAGTCAAGAATCCAACGACATAAACGAGACTACTAAAAATGTCTGAATTTTTTTGAAAATTGCAAAACAAATTGCTGCGCGTGAGGAAGGGAAACGGTTAATCTAAACACGAGTTAATTATTTTTAATCGGGGTCAAAGGCACAAATTTACCAACAAAGAACTTGCCAAACGTGATTCAATTCTAAAAGAATAGAACAACTAGACCGCAAAAGGTTAGAGCAAAAAGTCATCATCGTTCTGAGGGTCACCGAAAAGCCCACGCTCACAGGCTATCCCTCGTGAGTTACCATTTGACTGGTCAAATGTTATTTCACAAAAGAGCGAGGGATAGGAGGTTATACCTGATTTGCAAATTCCTAGGTCGATTGTCTACTGGGGTTGCCATCAATAGATCTTTTAGGAGGAACAAGACAGGCATAAAAGTGAAACTCCCAAAACGGTTGTCTATGAGCGGTACAAGTACGCGTCATCAAGGGACCTTACGAGGATAGAAAATGTTTGAGTTGGTTGTCTACGGACGGTTCGGGAATGCGTCATCAATGGACCTTTCAAAGCCTAAAATCTCAAGTTGGTTATTTACCGATGGTTTGGGAACGCACCATTAACAGACTAATCGAGACGGAAATTTTTCTGAGTTGTAGGAATTCTGAATCAGTTGCTTTTTGGATACGCCGTCGACAGACCTATCTAGAATTATAAATGAGAAATTAGCATGCGATAAATATGCCCCTTTTATTGCTTAATTGATTTTGTGAAACAAAAAATTTTGCCCTTTCAATTAACAATAAAATAGTAGAGATTAGAGATGTCCGAGAGCCGAAAAGAAATAATCGATCGGAGGATTTTGCCCCTTGCTAAAAGGAATATTCTAGATAATATTCTATACACTATAGAACAAAAAGGAATATATTTCTTTTTCTTTTCTTTATATTTCGTGTAATAAATTTCTCTTTCATTTTTCATTCTTTATTTCCATTTCATTTCATTTCCTTTACTTTCTCTTTCTTGTTTTCTTCTCTAGACAAAACCCTAGCCACTTCCTGATGTTTTGAGCTCGGGGAAAGATGTACTGCAAGAAAGGGCTTAAGAGGTCC
This sequence comes from Euphorbia pulcherrima, assembly GCA_947683365.1. Classification (NCBI taxonomy): domain Eukaryota; kingdom Viridiplantae; phylum Streptophyta; class Magnoliopsida; order Malpighiales; family Euphorbiaceae; genus Euphorbia; species Euphorbia pulcherrima. The sequence continues at coordinate 19,056,780 of CANTUS010000001.1, forward strand.
TACAACCTCGATCACGATACGCTACCGCGAGGAGAGGGCAATCGGTGAATTTGCCCGGTTCACTGGGCATACGGATTGCGGATTTTCAACACATATATGGGATACACTCCAACTTCTCAGGTCCAGATGTTCACCAACTTGGCCGGGCATGCTTCTGACCTTCAGGTAAACTGCTAAAACCCGAATTTTGTAGAAATTTCCATAAAATGCCATGAACTTAATTTGGATTTTTAGGGTGCTTTAGGCTCAAAATTAGGTGAACTGGGTTGAGGAAAGATGTTTAGGATGCATTTAGGTGCCTTTTAGGACTGATTTGGATGAATTTAGACCGAAATTGGGCCTAAAAAGGCAGAAAATAAGGTTACTTGGGGATAAGCCGCCAACGGCGGGAGGCCGGCCACCGTCGGCGATAAGGCCACATCGGCGAGGCAGCCTGGCCTCGGCAAGGAGGCCTCCAGCCACCGGTTGCCGATGATGACTGCCGGCGGCCAGGAAAAATGGGGCACTGCTTCCGGAGGAAACTGAGGGACCTATCCGGACCGATTTTTCGCTCTAAGTCTGATTTTACAGTCAAAAATTCAGATCTGAGATAGGCTAGATGCTAAAAACTTGATTTATTTCTAATTTTGCACACTTTAACTGCTAGTACTAATGCTTGACATTAATTTTTTGCAGCCATAGGGTCTTAAGCGGATGGGCTTATTACAGAGATGTGCTAAGTGGTGGGGTCAGATCAAAGGCCGGGCTGACAACTCACTGTTTATGGCTATTCAAGGCATGGGGTTAGAGTGGATGCTGGATTTACTGACCGTTTCACGCCGTTCAATGAGCTCGGATATACTAGGGTATGTGGTTGAGTGCTAGAGCAAGACAACACACACGTTCAACCTTTTAATTGGTGAGATGACCATCACCCCATCCGATATATGCGCTATAATCGAGATGCAATGGGAGGGCTTCCCGATGATATTCAATGTCTACCCTGACCGCTTTTGCCATGAGCCGGAGGCTCATACCTGGGTGTTGGCACTTTTGGGAGTTCCGATGCCGGCTGATGGCAAACTAAGATACGCTGATCTATATGAGAATTGGGTTGCGGTGACTGACATTAGCAGGGAGCGTTGTGACCAGTACCTTCGGTCATTTCTTCTGACCATACTAACATGCTTAATCTTTCCATGCTCCTCGAGTAGGGCCTCTCTAGGATTAGTATGCGCTCTTGAGGATTTAGGGAGCTTCAATACGTGGAACTGGGCGAGGGCCATCCTTGGTCAGATTTACTATGCCCTTGACTGCTTGAAGCAAGGGAAAGTCATTGAATTCAAGGCCAGGCAACTATGGGTTTTGGTAATGGATCCTCTTTGACTGAAACCCTTAACATATGCTTTTGCTTTTAAATGCTTTCTGAGCTTCTTTATTTATGGCATTTACAGATGTGGGCTTTCGAGTATCGGATTATCTGTCCCCCTGACTTGGAGAATCAATCACCACCCGGGTCATATGCCATTGCCTTATAGATGGTTAGCTGGTTGAATGTCGATCAAGAGGGCAGACCGTATTGGTACCGAGAGTATCTGAGGCAGCTCCATCGTCATCGGGTAACCTTAACTTCTGCACATTTAGTTTAAACATTAGTTCAAAACTGTATTTACAAAAGAGCAAGAATACTTACATTGGTGATTGATGCTATTTTCTTTGTTCTTATTTTGTAGATCGTTTCCAAGCCGTGGAAGAGACTGACAAACTATGAGCATGTGAAGGAAGTTTGGGGGACTGTAGATGGGTGTCGATTTATGTTAGAGTGCCCATTCAGCATAGAGTGGTACTTTGGTGAGCGAGTCCGCCGATGGAGGACCAATACCACTGCTCGAAGGAGAGTCCCCCTGACGTTCGTATTGATGTCTTTTGGCCTCACTTTATGTTCTCAGATGACCAGACTCAGTTTAGGGGAGGCAACCAGGTCCCGGTGGCCTCAGTTGGCAGAGATTATAATGCTCATCTGAGGCAACTGATTCCCTCTTGCCCTAGGAGGGCGCGAGATGATGTGGAGCGGAACTTTGAGTTTAGTGATGATGGCGTTCAGACAGAGGGTAGTACCAAACTCGACGGAGTTGGCGATGATGCCGATGACATCCCTTCTAAGGCCAATGATGGGATGGCTGATATGGACCTAGGCGAGATACTTTCTGGCGATGTCGGGGTCAGGCGTTGAGCCACCTGCCCCTAGGCGGGGGCGACAAGGGGTACATTTGTCAAACTTCTGGCAAACTTTCACTATAATTGTTGAAATCATTATATTATTTTGACTCTAATTTGACTGACCGATATACCTTTTCTCTTAATTTTAGGGAACCCGGAGAGATAGGAGGGGAGCCTCCGTGTCCAATACTGGAACATACCCGGGGTCTTTACACCAATATATGATAGACCCAGAGACCGTTTCTGTTAGACTAGTTCCTCCTACTCAGAAAGCATTACCACCAAGATTCATTGAGGGAGTGTTGGTAAATCAGCTGGATACCTCTTTATGCCTGATGACCAGTCTGGGAGTTTTAGAGCCCAGGCTCATTGAGGACTATAATGCGCCTTTGACCTTTACCCCGCACGAGACCACACATGTAAGAATCTAACTCATACTTTACTTTGTCGATTCTTATACTATTGTAGCCTAACCATAGTGATTGGTTGGTTCTGCTTTTGATTGTATAGGAACCCGTCTCAAAGGCTGAGCACTTGGTCCGGGGTTGCTTTAGAATGAGGGACTTGGTCATTGCATAGGATTTCACAGGCTGGGTAAGATTCTGTCTTACAACCTATCAAGATTTAAAACGATAAAAGCATATAGGGTATTTGTTAGCTTTATGGATGTATGATATGAATGCATGAATTATTGGGCTGATCACTAATATTTGCAGCTCTTGGTTGAGATGAAGCAAGACAAGCATTGGAGTGAGCGAGAGGAGTGGATGTGGATTGAGCGCGGGTACGCGGATTACCAGAGTCGGCTGGATTGAGAGAGGATAAATTACGAGGGTCGGCTATCTCAGGAGGTAACAGACTACGAGGCGACTAGCTGAGTAGAAGGAGCAGTATTCACAAGAGATGGAGACTTTGAGGAGCTATGTTGATAGGGTGGAGGAGCAATGAAATGAATTAGAGAAAGAGGCTGAAGCCCGTGAGGGTAGCCATAGCGATGGGGGATATGATATTGAGATCACTATGATCGATGCAAGCTAGTCTGTGCACTTTCAGGCTACCTTAGAGATGATGAGCATTCTAGGGATGTGGCCTATAGGTCTGGCTTTTCCTGATAGATTTAGCATGGGTGGAGCTTCGAGGCCTGCTGCCTCAGAGAGGAGGTCCGAGGGCCACCTCGGATGAGCCCTTACTCTTATTCATTTTATTTTTTATTGATGTACTAGTGAACTTGTGGATGATTTGATTGTATGATGCTTGACTTATTTTCTTATTTGATTGCATTGTTTGCTCTCTAGATGAACGTTTGGCGCGGTAGATGCTTGACTAGGAATGAACTAATTAACACTTACTATCATCCGAATTAACGAATGCAACCTTATTTGGCAGGCGATTAGCAGATAGAAATCACTGATGGAGACACAAAATGCTAGATTGAGGCAGTTTATGAGCACTTTAGTGAGCTCTGACTGGGAGAGACTAGAGGTTTTTGGATTAGCGGGTCTTCGATATATTTCTAGCAGGTCGGTGAACGTGACCTTCCTCCATGCAGCATTCCTCTATTAGGACCTGATGGACCATGTATTCTGCTTCTCAGGTTTTGAGTTGTGCCCGATGGTGGAGGAGTACCACGCTATTCTCGGGATGATCTGTACTCGCAGGATGCGCTTTACTATGCCGGAGGTGCATTTTGGGGTCGAGGATCAACTGATCGGGTTGTAGAACCTGGATGCCCCTACTTCTTTTCTTTCTCAGATTCCTGGATCACTGGGATTTAATCTCGGCAGAGTACTCAATTGGTGCATAGCCACTCCTAGGTCATATATTTCTTATCCTTGTATGGTGGCTCTATTGCTTATGGCTGAGTTTTTCTGCGGGGTTGGCACCATTGCCCTATTTCGGCTAGTTTCGATCATTGGACAGGCCTCAGTGGGCATATCTCTATTATTTCTAGGGTTAGCTGAGACCCTATTCCATCTGGATAGAGCTGCTAGTGATCCTAATTCCATCGAAGACCACTTCTCCGTACTACAGGTATTCCCTTAACTGATTCTAAACCTGAAATCGATACTTTATCTAAATCTAAATCCGAAACTAAAATTGAACCTGAATCTGAATCTAAATCTGAATCTTAATCTTAATCTAAATCTGAAACTGAATCTGAAATTGAAACTGAAACTGAACCCGAATATGAACCTAAAACTTACACTGAATCTGAAACTGAATTTGAACCTGAAACTAAAACTAAAACTGAAACTGAACCGGAATCTGAAGCTGAACCTAAATCTGTTACTGAATCTGCATCTAAAACTAAAACTGAATCTAAATTTGTATCTGCAAGTTTGGCTTTTAGATAAGCTAGCTTTGCTCCAGGATCCTCGGGGCAATCTGAGACAATATGGGCCTAGGAATTATCATGGCAAGGCTCATATCACTGCTAGCCATGATGCCCTAACGGCTGGTGAGTGGACAACGATCATGGATGGTCTATTCGATGCAGATATTCACTTGGTCTGCCATTGGTAAAAGATTTCTGATGTTCTGGTGGACACCAATGGAGGCAAGGTTTAGCTTGTAGGGCTACGGTACTTTGAGCATTACTCACCTTCTCGCTTGTGTTGATAGTAGGGACGACGCCAGAGGGTCCTACTGTACTTGGGTGATTTTGAGGTAGGGCCGTTCTCAGCCCATCTTCTTGGCAATGCTAGAGAGGTATGGGCCCGCCAAGTGAGCTACAAGACCTTAGACTACGATCAGCTGGACGTTATCACTACTAATAGATTCTATCGAGGGTGGCTAAAACAGGTTGGGAGATTATAGAGTTGACCGAAGTGCCTGCACTTGTGGTTTGAGTAGAGAGACAAACAGGTAGGACATAATCCTTTATCAATAGAGGAGAAGCTGGTTTGAGCTTTTGACTCCGATTATGACGATGATGATGATGATGATGATGATGGTGTAGGGCCTTCTAGGTGATTGATGATTGCGCTATCTTTACTTTTATTTGTCTTTACTTTTGCGTAGGCCTGAACATTGTGTTAGGCCCATCAGACTTTTATTTGCTACTTTATGCCCTAACTTTTTCCTGGATGACCCTTTTCAAGTTTTCAATCCAGCGGACTAACCGGCTTTTGCATAAGCCTAGATGTTTTCAGTCTATCGGAACTTATGCCTCTTTATATTTCTTATGATTTTCATTTTATTTGGTGTGCAAGAATTTAAGGTAAGTGATATCCCAAACTTGACTTATCTGTAATATTTCGCTTTTAGGGCCCAATTTATTCATTTGTACATAAACATAAGAGCTCAATAAAAGTGACATTTCCATTAATTGAAGTTAGCTTGAGTATATAATGATGATAACCATCTCTACCAACTCAAACTCTGGTGTTAACTAGCCTAAAAAGGTTTTCTAGACAACAAACTCTCATGACTCACTTTTACCCTAGCTTTTACCTAGGCCGCCCTTATTGGGTTTTCAGCCTAACGGGTCATTTTTGCACCCTAACCTTTGCCTGATTGGTTTATTGAATACCAATCAGCGGGATATACCCTAATTTTTTTCCCAAGCAGTAAAGGACCACTTGCGGGGTGATTTGATTTGATTTATTTTTTTATGTGCCGCTTTTCTAGATTTAATTCTTTTGATTTAGATATGATAACGCTTTAACCAATCCAGATTGATAGGGTTCGTGAACTCATTACCATCCATATCTATAATTTTCATTGCGCCTTTACCGAGAACTTTCTTAATCACATAAGGTCCTTCCCAATTTGGTCAAAACTTCCCCCTTGGCTCAGTGGTGGAAGGCTTTACTTGCTTCAGGACCAAGTCACCAGCTTTCAATGGATACCTACAGTGCTTGACTCTACTATTATAGGCTCTTTCTATACGCTGCTGATACATTTGAAGGCTATCCAAGGCTTTTAAGCGTTGCTCGTCCAGTGTGTTCAGCTGCTCAAACCTTGCTTTTGCCCATTCAGTCTCTTCGAGCTTAGATTCGAGCGCCACTCATAAAGACTTTATCTTAATTTTAACAGGTAAAACCGCTTCCATACTATAAACCAAGGAAAAGGGGGTTTGACTTGTGGGAGTTCTGATGCTTGTTCGGTACCCCCAAAGAGCAAATGGTAACTTATCGGCCCAACCTCAGTAACCGGCTATGGTCTTAGAAAGGATTTTCTTAACGGACTTGTTGGCTTCTTCTATAGTATCGTTGGCCTAAGGATGGTAGGGCGAAGATCTATGATGCTCTATACCATACTTCTCAATCAACTCCGCGGTTGCCCCTTAGAACTGGACCCCATTATCTGATACAATATAATGAGGTAGACTATACCGAGCGAAAATGTGCTTCTCAATAAACTTGGCCATCTTCTTGGCGGTAATACTGGTGTATGATTCAGTTTCCACCCATTTTAGGAAATAATCCACTGCCACAATAATGAAGCGGTGACCATTAGTTGACGATGGCCGAATCTCGCCAATTATATCTATCCCTCACGTCAAGAATGGCCAAGGAGTAGATAAACTGTGAAGCTCGATGGGTGGAAGATGTTGAATATCTCCATAAATCTGACACTGGTGACATCTCTTAACCTCGGAGACACAGTCGGCGATCAAAGTTAACCAAAAGTACCCCATCCGCTGAATTTTCTTAGCTGAGGCCAGGCCATTCATATACGGGCCATAATCACCTGCATGAACCTTTCCCACAACCCGAGCTTCTGATTTAGTCAGACACTAGAGCAAAAAATTATTGGAAGTGCGCTTGAAGAGATCATTGTCCACAATCCTGAATTGAAAGGCCAACTGTTAAAGCATAGCACGATCGGATTTGATAGCGGCCTCGGGGATACTGACCGTCTTGGAGAAATTGCATAATGTCCGAATACCAACAGGATTCGTCACTGATGGTGAGAACTTGGGCAATGTGCGAATGGTAGGGAACCTTCGCTGAAACTAAGATTAGAGGGCAGATGGGTTGGCGCTGAGGACCTTCCTACATTGAAGCCAGTGTAGCTAACGAATCAGCCATCTAATTTTTATCTTGGGGGACATGCTGATAGAGACACGTCTCGAATTTATCTAATAGATCCCAAATGGCATTGATATAAGGATGGAGAGACTCTTCTTTGATTTTCCAATCTCTCACGACTTGGAGGATGACCAAGGCTGAATCTCCAATCATAGAAACATGCTTTACCCTTACAAATAATAGGGCTTCAAGACCAAATAGACAAGCTTCGTATTCAGCCCCATTATTAGTAGTAGAAAATTCCAAGCGCTTAGACAAAGGGATAACTTCATTAACGGGTGTGAATAAGATAACTCAGAGGCCCCCTCCGAATCTGTTCATAGCACCATCGAAATACATAGTCCATATGGGCTTAGCTACATCAATCATAGCTAATTGCTTGTTGGGAAAGTCCAAGTTCTCAATATAATCAGAGTCGAGAGCTTAGTTTGCCAAAAATTCTGTAACTGCTCTACCTTTGATAACTTTCATCGTGATACACTCAATATCGAATTCAGAAAGCAATAGTAACCATCTTGATAACTTGTCGGATAAGGTTGGTGACTGACAAAGATATTTCATTGGGTCAACCTTAGCAACGGCTTGAACCTTATATGACTGGAAGTAGTGGCACAACTTTTTAGTTAACCAAACTATGGCAACACACTTTTTTTCGACAATCGAGTAACGAGTTTCATAATCCAATAGCTTCTTACTTAAGTAGTACACTGCATGATCCTTCTTACTGTCATCTTCTTGAACTAATATTGCCCCTATAGCGGATTTATCAATCACTAAGTACAAGATAAACGGCTTGCCTAGGGGGGGCGGATGAAGGACGGGTGGGTGAAGAAGGTAGGCCTTGATTTTGTCAAAAGTGATCTGATAATGCTCATCCCACACAATCGGTTGATGCTTCCTTAATAGCCTAAAGATTGGCTCATAAATGGTAGTGAGGCGAGAAATGAACCTACTGACATATTGGATGGAACCAAGGAAAGACCGGACTTCTTTTTCTGTCTTTAGAGCGAGCATATCCCTGATCGCTTTAATCTTATCTGGATCCATTTCAATCCCCCTTTAACTGACCACGTGGCCTAAAAGCTTTCCCAATGTAACCCCAAATATGCACTTCTTCGGATTAAGGCATAATCTATACTTCTCAATGCGAGTCATAAACTTATCCAAAACCGTGGAGTGCTGTTCTCTAGTAGCAGACTTAACCAAAATGTCATCCACATAGACCTCTACTTCCTTATGATCATATCGTGGAAGAGAGTAGTGATAGAGCGCTGATAGGTTGCTTCAGCGTTCTTCAGACCAAACAGTATAACCCGATAGCAGAATACTCCTCATCTTGTGATGAAAGCTGTCTTTACCTTATCGATTATGACCAACAGAATCTGATTGTACCCTGAGAACCCGTCCATGAATGAGTACATTGCATCCCTAGTGATACTGTCGATTACCATATCAATGTAAGGTAGAGGAAAGTCATCCTTTGGCGAAGCTTTGTTTAGATCTTAGTAATCTACACAAACCCTTACCCTTCTATCCTTCTTCAAAACCGGGACAATGTTGGATAACCAGGTCGGATATTCGATGACTTCGATGTGCTTAACCTCAATCATGTTAGCAACCTCCGCTCTAACCTTATCGGCCCACTCTGGTCTCATTCTTCAGAATTTCTGCTTGACAGGATGGATTCTAGAATCGGTTGGAATACGATGCTCGGCGATATGGAGATCGACACCAGGCATGTCCATATACGACCAAGCAAAAGCGGTAATAAGATCTTTTAGCACTTTAATTATCGCACTTCTTATCTCAGGGGTTAAGTCATTGGAAAGGGTTACCATTTTAGGGTTATCATCTGTACTCAAGTTTATTTCAGTTAAAGAAACGTCATGAATACTGAACACATTAAGCTTATGATTAAATGAACACATGGGCTGTCGGGCGAAACATCAAGTAAATAAAGGAAATAAGAATCTTTCATTGAATTAAAGGCCTTATAGGCTACATTGTTCTCATAAAAAACACTGGAAATATTAAAAGTTACATCATCATAGATAGAGTCATCCTCCACAGGCGGAGGGTCTTGAGCAGTGGCATCAGCAGAGTTAACACCCTTGGTAGGTTCCATAAGCAGGTCGTTCAGATCGTGATCCAGGGCTTTCACTTAATCGACGGACAGAATACCTTCTTTAGTAGCAAGAGATCGGGAGAGCTTCTTCACGACTTTGGCAAAAGGATTCGCTTTATCATTCTTCTTCCACTTCTTCTTAAGCAAAACAAACATGGCCTTAGACATAGCGGCCATTGCATCTTCAATCTCTGGGGTCCACAGGCTTTTCATCATCTGAATCAGAAAACAGCTTCCCCTTGTCTATCTCATCGGACACAATAGTAGATTTTGGCTCAATCGGGCTCTCCCCCTTTTCAATAAAGCAATTCTTCTCGAAGTCATACACATCCTTGAATATCTCAAAACCCGGCCAAACTTGACCATCATGCTCAACAGGCTTGGATTTTCCTTTATAAACACCCTTACCTTGAACCTCACAAACAGTCACCATGTTGCAATGGAACAGATGAACATGCTTGTAAATCTTCTTTGGAGCATACTCAAAACCAGCTCACTTGGGGTACTTCTTGATTGGGAGAGGATCGATAATTCCCCCAAGGTGCTTGCCTAAATAGTTACCCGGCTTATAGCCATGCTTCTTCATTAACTTCCTCGCTATAGACGAGTAGCGCTTCTAGTAAGGGGCCATAGGTTTCTCATTACTTATAATAGCCATTCAAAATCCGGATTCCTCCTCGGCTTTCATAATGGCCATGATCGAGGCACGATCAGCTTTAATAACCTTAATCTTTCCATCTTTCCCCATGGCTTTGACCTTTTGATAGAGTGTCGATGAGAGTGAAGCCAGGGTCAGCCTAGGAGCAAGGAATAGGTGATGAGAATATCGATGACGATAAATTGAACCTTAGTAGAAATTTCCCCTGCAGTCGCTTCGGCTTTGAAAACCCTAATCATATCCCTTTTTGAATCATTATAGGCACAGATGATGGTGTTAGATTTCTCGAGCATCTCCCCGGATAAACCTAAATAAGGAAGAACTTTCAGAGGACACGGATTCCGGGAGGACCCATCATTAACCATAACACATGAGATAATTCTATCGAGGACCTAGGCATAAATGAACAAGGCTCGGTTATAAGAGCACCCCTCAGGTGGAAGGTCTTGATTAGAGAACATTATTGGATCATCCCCTCTTTGGAGCGGTATTCCTTTCCCTATCATGTTGCATATCTCAAAAATAAAAGTAGTAGGCTTTACTTGAAGCTCTAGAAGCCACTTAATCAGAGCCCGATGGTAATCATCAGAACTAAGAACTAATTACTAAATGCTAAAACAGGCTTGAGTTGTCTTCAACTGAGTAATTAAAGGATCAATATCAGGACTCGCTTCGACCTGAGGAGACAGGGCAATTGGCTTACCTACATTCTTAATGGGGTCGGGATTAGATCATTCTCGATGTAGAGATGGTTGTCCTTAGGCTGGTACACTCGACTGCTATAGGTGACATGGAGAATTCTATTGAATAATACGCTTTTAGTGGCCGGGGTTTCAAATGGATATGGCGGTTCCTCATATACCAATGATGAATCCCAAAGCTTATACTCATCCACATTGAAAGCCCGAAACTCTTCATCAGAATACTCTCCCTTTAGAACATAATCATCAACATTGAACAGCGCCGTTTTGACCATTTCCACATCTTCTACTTTGGTCTTCTCTTCTGACCCCATTTCTTCAATTCCATGGAGCTTACCACAGGATTGGACTGTGAGATCATATCAAATACAAAGCTCAAAGGGAGACCAAAGCCGATAACCATTATAAATTCCTCGGATATCATTTCCATAACATACTCATCCTTAATGCCAGAACAGATCATAAAGACCTTGCCTCTAAAATTAGGCAAAAGGTTTTCTATAGTGCTCGGCTTCCTGGCCTGCTCAGCCATTTCTCCTTCTTTGACCATACGAGCCATAGTGGAAGCTAGAGCCTTACATTGATCAGTTTAATGCCCATTCTACACATGAAACTTGCAGAAATTCCCCTTTTCATCTGGTCAAGGAGCCCGAACATCGCGCAGAGGCTTTAACTGGCCAACTTCATACATCTTAGCAAAAATGACACCGAGGGATAACTTCCACGGGGACACAAATAGTTACTGAGAAGGGGAGAGACCTGAACTACTGATACTTCTTCTTGAGCCATGGTTTGCACTGCAGGTGACTTACCCTTAGTAGGAGCTGGTGCAATTTCACTTGATTCATTCTTTTTAAACCACGATCGATTCCCACTTGACTTGTTAGCCCGATCCTTCTCCTCCCGGCGCTCAATTTTTTCAGCTTTTTCAAAAACTTTCTGATAGGACTCGAAAGAGTCGGTCTCCATTTCCTTTTAGAGCATCAAGAGAGCCCCATCAAGCAACTTTAGGATCATTTATTTCAAGCTGAGCTTTTGCTTTAAGAGAACCTGAGTGTCCGTCCATCTATTGAAATATGACTTGAAGGATTCACTTGGCTTTTACTTGACTGCCTCAAGATGCTGAATGGTAGTCTCTATTGTGGAATTAAATCTATAGTAGGCAATCAAAGCTTCAGATAGGAGTTTCCAATCTAGGATTGTGGACTCTGGGAGAGTATTGTACCACTCAAGAGCAGGGCCTAAAAGGGTACATGGGAATAACTTTATCCCCAATCTTTTGGACATGCATGATCCGCTCATACATCACTATATAGGACTTGGGAGGACCCTCACCTGAATAAGCTTCCATGCGAGGCGTTGAAAAATTCTTGGGCACCCAATCATCATCTCTCACTTCTTCCTTATCCTCACCCCTATTCAAAAATTGCTTGAAGAAAGCCTTCATTTTGGGTGTCACACTCGAAGGCTGCATGACCTGGTCGTATGGTGTCATGCCCGAAGGCTGTGTGACCTGGTCGTAGAGCGTAAAAGATGATCTAAACTGAAATGGTGGAGGAGTCGGGGTCTCGATCTGGGGGCAAGTAAAAGGATTCTAGAGGTAAGCAGTTCCATGCGGGTAGCTATAAAATTGAGGGAGATGGCGCAAATGGCATTGGTGGCATCAAGAAGATGATGAAACCACTGGATGGAATAGCCATTCATGGGTAAAACCCCTTGAGTAAGCCGATAATATAAAAGCTTGGCTAATGGGCCTTGAAGGCACATGGGGAGGAAAAGCAAAGGTTGGTGGAGCAAATGACAAGCATGGCTGAGAGGAACTCTAACCAATCTGGAATTGGCTCTATTGGATAGGATGAACAGGGGGGAGCGGCGGTACTAGAAATTGATTCTGAACTGGCGAAGACTGACTAGCCATATTCTAAATAATATCTCCCTGAGCTTGAATTATAGGCCCCACTGGCCTTTGAGACTCTCTTTCCTCTTTGAGAGCCGATCTAACTTGCTCTTAAATAGTGGCCCAAAATATATCTGATTGCAGGAACATAGCCATAGAATTAGTTAATTTGGAACCCAACTGAGATTGCCCTTAACCTTAACTCTGATGAGGGGGAGAGGGAGAAGGGGAAGGAGTGCTCTCATGAGGCGTATCATTCAAACACAGAGCATATTCTGATACTGAACTTACTAGTCAGTGGATTAAACGGCGATCTAGACGTAGCCAAAGAGGACTGCTACGACTGGGACGTCTAGATCTAACTGAGAAATTGGAAGATGATCAGCCCAAATCAAACCATGGATGAAATGAATGATTACATAATAATTCGAGTGATGAATGCCATATATATCGGGGGTGGTTTAGAGAGGTAGAGAGCAGAAGAGCTTATGATGCGAATCTTAACCCCAAAATACGTGAGACGTGTGAATTCCTTGTTATACCTAGTGAACTAGGTATGGGCCGTCGAGACTCAAACGATCTTAGGCATTTTGTTAAATTCCCCCTTCAAGCGAGGGGAGAGTAGAGGTAAGCGAAAACCGAAAATAAAGGTCAGCCACAAGCGGCCTATGCATGAGCTTTGCATGAATGAGCACAACACAAGTAACACACGAAAGTAAATAAACCTCTTCGAACCTTATAACTCTCGCGTAACGCCAATTTATAGTCTGGGGTTAACTCTAGAATCAGGAAACGGCAAGAGAGTATGTGGCCTAAATCTATATTATTCTGGTGAGCCTAAAGGGAAGTCTCTATGGCTAGTTTTATCGCAGTTCGTAGTCTCAAACTGCAGGTGTAGCGAATGACACTGTAGAATGGTCTCGTTTACCTTGACTCCGTGTAACTAAACCACCCCTCAAATGAGTACGACCATAGGAATTACACGTTGGTTGAAATGAGTGTTCCACCCACAAATATCTCCAATTCCTAGCGAGCATGAGGTATAAAAGTGAGCTTCACGGGGGTGAAACACAATGGCACCTTAAAAATTAGAATCTAACTAAGCGGTGGATTCAAAAGGCATAAGAAATAAAGCGTTGATTCAAAAAATGATTTAGGCACATCATCAAAATCCTTTAACCAAAGTTTGAAAAGGAGAGCGATGTTTCAAATTTTAAGTTAAGAGGAAATCCTTAGCGGGTTGGCACTGTGAGATAGCGACCTATTTCCCACCCGTGAGGTTCGCGTGAGATGTGTTTGGCGGGGGGCGGAAAAACAACGAGCGCTGTGAAGGGTGCTAAGGGATAATCCTTATTTTAGCGTGATGAAAGCGGATAATGAAAGCGATGTTGAAATTGAAATTTAGTCCAATTTAGGTGTTAAGGGATACAAAAATTAAAATCTCGTATTTTAAGATAGAGTCACCACTCGGTTAAGCTCCATCGAGAATTTGGGTACGATATTCCCACTGGATGGTTGGACCGAACTTTAAAACAGAGATTTCACGTTTGGATGATGTTGCTTACTTTTCAATTTTTAAATCAAACCATTTATTTTAATAAATGCGACTTTGGTTCTTATGCGATTTAAATCCGATCAAAATTTGGAGTTTTCGGTTTATATGCCATACATCACATCAAAAACGATAAATAACGCAAATAAAATAATTATTACAAGACTTTACAAATACCTATACATTTTTCTAATGCGAGGAAATAAATAAAGCAATAAATAAATAAACAGGTGAAACCGAGTTTTAATCGAGCTTACCGACTCGGACCCGGCTCCAAACGTGGCAAAAGATATATGCGAATAATAATAGACAAAGCGTAAATAAATAAATGCGAAAAATAAACACATAGCATGAAGAAAACATATTTTTGAATTTTTCCGGAATTAAAAACACAATTTTTGGGTATTAGAATAAGCATCTAAACAACCTAAAAATTAATTAAACAAACTAAGTAACCTAAAATATGATTTAATATTTTCAGAATATTTTTTGGATTTTTATTTGAGATAGAAAGATTTATTAGGCATTTATTTAGTAAAAAAGTCATTTCTAAACCATTAAATAGACATTTAACTAATTTAATAATTAGTAAAATATTTCCAGCAGATTAAAAATTAATTTAATCAATTTCAGAATATTTGTGATTTTTAGAGATTTTTTCGAGTGAAAATCGAGGCTAAAAACTAATTAAAACGACAAAACAGGGCCAAAAACACAAAATAAAACAAACAGGGACCATCTAGACATTTTTTACCAGTAGGCTGACTTAGCGAGGCGATAGGCCCACTTAGTGACATGGTAGGCCGACTCAGAGAGGTGGCATAGATGACACTCAGTCGGCCTTAGGCTCACTGAAGTGGTCTGCCAAAAAAGTGTCTAAACAAGCCAGAATCGACATTTTTGTGCCTGAAAACCCACGATTACTGAATCTTCAAGTCGTTTCCCACATTATTACAGTAGATTCAGACTTAAAATGTCAAAATAACTTTAGTTTTTTAGTTTGGGGGAAAAGAACCTAGAAAATCTGATGAAACAACGATTGGCCGCTTGAACGACACGTAGACCGACTGAACGAAGTGGTAGGCCGACTCGCTGAGTCGGCTAGCCATGTCGCTTAGGCGGCCCGATATTCGCCGGAGCAGTCAGCCAGATTTTTGCCGAAAAAACACAAAAAAGACGAAAATAAGGGCCAAATGCCCGAAAAACCAACCAAAACACAGCAAAAGACAATGAATAGCTAAATGAAATGGATTGGAACTCAGAAAGTTACCTAAAGGCCGTGAATCCACCCTCGAGACTAGAATCAGATGTTTGGCAAGCTTTGTGATAGATTTGTGACGAAACCCGATGAAACAGTGACCAATTTAGTAAGGGATTTAGTGATTTGTAAGTAAAAAGTCCCCAAATCCTATTTAAATCAATTTTACCAAAGATTTCTAATTGATTTTAGCTTTTTAAACTAAAGAATGAAGCCTCATAAAGCTTAGGAAATTAAAATGATTGGATTTCCATCACTTTATGAGACTTGTTTTTCGTAAATTTGCTTAATCTCAAAAACCAAAATTTTTCTCAATTTCAGCCAAAAGTCCTTTAAACCTGAATTTAATGGGTTGTTATAGACTTCTTCAAGTGCAAAATCTCACAATTAATCCTTCAAATGTTGGAATTTGATGGAAAAATCACAAAAACCTGACTTGGGGGCCAAGAAAAACCCAAAAAAAGCAGGAACAGAGGCTCCCCGCGCGAAGGCCGCATCGCTGATGCGGTAGGGCTCTGGGTCGTATCATTTGACGCGGCCTAGGCACGGTCCGTATGAGCCACACGTGGACCCTGCGGTCTCACCATCCAGCGACGGCGTTGGCCACCATCGCCGGAGCGGGGGCCCTGGCGGGAAAAAACGAGGAGAAAAAAAGGGGACCGATATGGGCCGGACTTCAAACGCTCACAACTCTCACTACGGTTATCCGATTAAGGAAATTCTTGACATTCCGGAAAGCTTGGAGTGTCAAGAATCCAATGACATAAATGAGACTGGCTGAAAATCTTTAGATTTAATGGAAAATCGCAAAACAAATTATTGTGCGTGAGGATAGGAAACGGTTAATCTAAACGCGAGTTAATTATTTTTAATCGTGGTCAAAGGCACAAATTCGTCAACAAAGAACTTGCTAAATGCAATTAGATTCTAAAGTAATGGAATAACTAGACCATAAAAGGTTAGAGCAGAAAGTCATTATCGTTTCAAGGGTCACCGAAAAGCCCGTGCTCACACCTACTGAGAACTGGAGATCGTGATCTGTGTCGTGTATTAGGAGACCTTCGCCTCATGGGTGAGGGTAATCTACTCCAAATGAGCACAGGCGACCTACCACGTTGAATAAGTGAGGGTGATCTATGATGTCTAAGGGGGAAAAGCGATCTCCTATTCTGGATGGGAGATGGAGATCTTCGGCGCCGAACAGGAGATGGAGATCTACCTCATCAGATGGAAGATGGGGACATACGTCGCCAAATAGGAGATGGGGATCTATAGTGTTGATCAGAGGATGGGGATCTGCGGCGCCTAATAGGAGGTGAGGATCTACCACGCCGATTAGGAGATGGGGATTTGGGCCGCCGCATAGGTGAAGGAGATCTCCGACGAAATGGTGAAGGTGACCTGCGGAGAATGGGTGAGCACAGTCTAAATCACGCTGGAGAGCATGACCTGCGTAGTGAAGGTGATCTAGATATTTGCCTGGAATATAATGATATTCTCTTTGATGGAGATCTGGAACCCCTAGATGAATACCTCTTACGAGGCGTAACAGATCTTCTTGGCGAGTGGCAAGGTCTATCAAGAGAAATGGCTCCCGTACGAGTTTCTGCTGATCTTGATAGACTTCTAAACTTGTTATCCTTGAGACAAATACAGCCTACCTAAGATGAAATATTGGAAAATAAAAGAACCATGAAATTTACATGTCCCCCCATCATTCCTCTGATCCCCAAAGAACGTGATATAAAAAAAAGTTCTAATTTACTCATAAGCATGCAGCATTATAGACAGACTAATGGATACTAATAGAGTAATAGTAAATAAAATAAATTGCATACATTAATAATATGCATAGTTAGTCAAGGTGCTAGGCGCAGCCCATGCGTTAAGGGGTGAGGCGCTCTCCTGAGGTGCGCTAGGGGCAAAAAATATTTGCTTAAAAAGTAACGTTAAATGCAGTAACATCACCAGAAAAAGAACTAAGATAATTGTTAGATGTACATATATATGTAAAATTTACATATTACATTAGGAATATCTAGTCTTGAATTAATCTAGACATAATAGGAATTGAATTAGGAATATATAGCCTTCGATTATTAGTAACACTCTTAAAAATAGATGGACAATACTTTTTACATTAAGTTGACACCCTGAAAAAAAGTGTCCCTAAGGTGCGCCTGAGGCGCACACCAAAAGGCACGCGCCCTGGGTAAGCTACTTCGCTTAAGGTATGGCGAGGCGCAGAACCCTACGCCCCGCATGAGGCTTTTAACAACTATGATAATGTGACACATTGTCAGTCAAGCAAAACATATATGACACCAAGAATAACTTTTTGAATTAGAAAAAGACCTACTTCTACGAGAAAGTGCAGGTCTGCAAAACAAAGCCAAAATACAGTAAGCCAGCCAATAAATTTAGTGTTATTCATCACAACAAAGATAGTTAGCAAGGGGAATATGAATTGCCAGCAGACTCAGGAGATATATAAAATGTATAAGAGATGGATTGCTAGTAAACAGCCTTTGATGATCGTGTTTCTAACAGCACTAGTAAAATAAATGGAACAAGCTAATACATTTCAAGAATTGAAAACTAACTACAATAAAAGAGATGTTAGAATGCTTAAGGTTAGATAGTTTTATGTTTGTAATAGGATAAGCCAGCAACAACAGGTACCAGAATAAATGCAAACAGACATATCTCTCCCTCTTGTGCCATTCCTATTGCGAGCTTCTTTCCTATCGTCCAAATAACCACTTAAACCCTTTGGCAAATGTTTTGAGGGTGACTCTAGAGCATCAAAAGTGGCCCTTGTTTCAGCTCCACCGTCCTACAGTAGTTTAAGGTAAAGGATATGAACACAAATAATTGCAGAAGGTAGCTGAATGCCATGAAAGCACGAACTAAGTCAAAATCAAAAACCAATTTCTAGGAAATCCAACTCCGGCATGAATAAGTCAATATTACCATCTTCTTGGGTCTCTCTCACTCAAGTTCTTTACTCTCCTTCTCTTTTTCCCTCTGAATTTCATTTGTTATCCTATCCAACTCTGCCTGCAAACCATATATACCAACATTACAGAATCACAACTCCAACTTCATGAAAAGAAGAAGAAGAACAAGTTCAATCTATATATATATCAAACATACTTCTTCTGTGTCTCCTCTTCTTTGGCATCCAAGAACTGCTTAGGAACACCACTTTCATTCTTTTGTGCACTAAGAAGAAGAGTCTAAAGCTCTTTCATAAACTTCCCTTTGTTTTTCTCCATAAATCCTATAAGTGATATCTGAACCTCCTTTCCATTCACTTCTTGCAAAAAGATTAAAAACAAAGCATTCAAACAAGCAGATTCTACAGTTGATAAGAGAAAGGCAAAAAAAACAAATAAATCTGTATAAAAACACAGAGAGATGAGAATCTCAACCCTTATCTCAGTTGGAATCTGGGAGTGGTAGGGTTTGCTATGTCAATTAATTCTATTCCTAAAGGTAAGTTTTTGTACAGGTTTATCAATAAAAAGACGATAAAAGGGGAGCTCGCAATTTAACACACAAGATAAAAAAAAATGCACAATAACTGAAACCAAATAAGAAAAAAGATTAAGAGTTCCAACGTCAATTTCATTGCCTTGGCATCAAGGAGGCCATAAATGAAGTTTATAAGAACTTCATCTTCAAACCCAAGAAGCTCTGTAACCCTATTAGCAATCCAAGGTCTCATGAAATCCATCTTCACTTTCTTCATATCCATCTGACAAAATACATCATGTATGGTAATGAATAAGACCATACAAAGAGAGGTCAATCCTTTCAAATTTGAAAACACCCAGCTCTATATCACATTAACTTGTTTAATTCGAATAAATATAGAACCAACTGATAATTAAAACAAATTGCAGAAAAACGAACCAAATATTCCAATTCAGGAGCGAATTTTTGAGACTTCAACAGTTTTACTTGCTTATTAGAGAATCGAGTGTCTTGATCAGCAGAAGTACCCTAAAAGCACGATAGTGTGTCCATCATAAATGCATAAAGCAAACAATCAATTAAAATTCAAAATTAATGGCATTGATGTTAAATCTAAAAGGATCATGCTGCACCGAACTTACCCAGAAAAACCCACCCGATATTATCTAGGCTTTGCAAGAAAATTATGTCAACTATAATATAGAAAGTGCTGGTTTAGAAACGAATATTTGTTTTCACAGATAATGAAAGGAAGATGAAGAATTGAAATGCAAAGAGAACTGTGGAGGACATGTGAAAGGGTTATTTTAGCTATCGAAGGCTTCAGCTGATACTTAAAAGGGCAAACTTAAAAAATAATGCCTTGATTTCACTGGTTAATAAAACGGGGTATGAAAATTTTTTTTTACGAAACAAGGTTTGTGATTTTAAAATATTAGCAAAAGAGAACCTGAAACACCTCAAAGACTGTCTCTAGAACACAGTGAAGGGAACCACTATCACATTACTCTTGAATTAATCGAGGAGATTCTCGAAATCCCTATAGAAGGATTAATTCTCAGAAAGAAGAGTGATGTTCACAAGAAAGACATTGGGTATGATGAAAAGTTCGCATTATCTAAGGAGTATAAAGGAGAAAAGATCTTCACTTACTCCATTATGCCATTGCAACCTCTCTACACCATAAAGTAAATGCTCCTAACTATGTCTCTAATATCGAGCACTGCATTATATAGTATATGGTGGAAAAAAAAGCCTGTAAACTTTCCAGTGATCATCATTCAACACATCAGAAAGTATCAATGGAGTATAGGTGGACTCATCTCCCTGATTATGAAGAATCAGAAAATTGAAAATTGGAGATGCTGAGAAGATGGAATGCAGCAAAATCACGAAAAGCACATTTCAAAATCTGGTATTTAGAAGGATGTTCGATCTACTAGCTATTGAGGCTGCAATAGCCAAGAAAAGGCTAAGGAGTAAGAAAGAAGAGAAATAAAGAAATGGGAATCAGTAGCCACTGAAGTTGTTGATATTAAGGAAGATAAGCCCTCAAAGAAGAGGAAAGTGGCCTCTAAGGCACCAGAAAAGAAAGCCAAAAAGCTCAGAGTGGTGGAATCAGAGGATGAAGCCTCTAAGGAAACTGAGGAAATTGCGTATGAAGGGATTTTCTGATCAATCCAGAGATCATTTCGATTCCATTAGTAGCGAGGATTCGGAATATCACAACACATCGATCAATCAAAGAAAGATTCAACAACTAAAATAAAGATTGATTCTTTGGGATCATTCCTTTCTTCAAACGGAAAGAATAGAGATAGAATCAGACCAATTCCCTAAATGCCTTTCTGTATATTCCTCAATGTCCCGGATATTTAGGGAAGGTCAGAAGGAGATGAATAATCATCTACTTCTGAAAAAAATCGAAGAATTTCTTGGGAATCCTATAAGATCCATTCGTTCTTTTTTCTCTAACAGATCATTTGAACTTCATCTGGGTTCGAATTCTACTAAGAGATCCACTAGAGATCAGAAATTGTCGAAGAAAAAACAAGATGTTTCTTTTGTCCCTTCTAGGTGATTGAAAAATAAATAAATAGTTAATATATTTAAGATAATCATGTATTTACAAAATACCGTCTCAATTCACCCATCCGATCCGGGATGTGATATGGTTCTAAAGGATGAACTGGATATGGACAGTTCCAATAAGATTTCTTTCTTGAACAAAAATCCATTTTTTGATTTATTTCATCTATTCCATGATCGAAATGGTGAGGGGTACATGTTATACCACGATTTTGAATCAAAAGAGAGATTTCAAAAAATGCCAGATCTATTCACTCTATCAATAACTGAGCAGGATCTGGTGTATCATAAGGGATTTTCTCTTTTTATTAATTCCTACGAATTGGATCAAAAACAATTCTTGAATGAGGTATTCAACTTCAGGGATGAACAAAAAATAAATCTTTATTGGTTCTACTTCCTTTTTTATGAAGAGAATGAATCTTTTTATTGAAGGATCAGAAAAAAATAGGTCTGGATCTCCTGCGGGAATGATTTGGAAGATCCAAAATAAAAAATAGTGATATTTGCTAGCAACAACATAACGGACCCAGTCAATCAATATGGATTGATCCTAAATCTGATTCAAATCCAATATAGTACCTATGGGTACATAAGAAATGTATTGACTCAATTCTTTTTAATGAATAGATCCGATCCTAACTTCGAATATGGAATTCAAAAGGATCAAATAGGAAATGATACTTTGAATCATAGAACTATAATAAAATATACAATCAACCAACATTTATCAAATTTGAAATAGAGTCAGAAGAAATGGTTCGATTGTCTTATTCTTCATTCTCAAACCGAGAGATCCATGAATTAGAATCCTAATGCATATAGATATAAATGGTCTAATGAGAGCAAGAATTTCCAGGAACATTCGGAACATTTTATTTCTGAGCAGAAGAGCCATTTTCTTCTTCAAGTAGTGTTTGATCAATTACGTATTAATCAATATTCGATTGATTGGTCTGAGGTGATCGACAAAAAAAGATTTGTCTAAGTCACTTCCTTTCTATTTGTCCAAGTTACTTCTTTTTTTTGTCTAATTTTCTTCTCTTTTTGTCTAACTCACTTCCTTTTTTCTTTGTGAGTTTCGGGAATATTCCCATTCATAGGTCTGAAATCCATATCTATAAATTGAAAGGTTCAAATGATCAACTCTACAGTCAGCTGTTAGAACCAATGGGTCTTCAAATCATTCATTTGAAAAAAAATTGAAACCCTTCTTATTGGACAATCATGATACTTCCCAAAAATTGAAATTTTTAATTAATGGAAGAACAATATCACCCTTTTTGATACAAAAGTGGATGACTGACTCATTCCATACTAGAACTAATCGCAAGAAATGCTTCTGAGGATGTAATTGTCGCTCAACTGCCTCAAAAGCAAAGAACTAGGAAGGTCCGAAGAGAAGACCTAGCACTAGTTGAGCCTCACAAGCTTCAGAAGATCAATCCTTCCTATGAGGAGCTCATATCAGGTATTCCTCTATCTTTTAATGCAATTCAGTCCATCACACCTTCCACCACCTCTTAAATACACATCCCTTCTCTCTTACCATCATCATCAAACTCTTCCTCACCATCCCCAACCAAAAACACCTCACCAATAAAATCACCCTCATCTCAAAAATAAAAAAAACTCCATCTTCTTCACCAATCAAAATATCCTCCTCGTCAACTTTAAAATCTAACCCTTCTCTACCAAATTCACCCATCTTGCCACAAGCTGATCATAAAATACCCTTATCCAATGATGCAACTGCTACAAATGACCAGGAAGCTAATAAAGCTCGCACGGGAGCTCAGGCTGACCAATCTGAGAAGGTCAATGATGCCACATTGGTAAAGACAATAATTCTTGATAATATTTATGAGTTAACATTGCTATATGTTGATGAGGTAGAAAAGCAAGGCAACTTAGATGGTGAGCAATCACCAACTAAGGAAGATGAAGGGAAGGAAAGCGAACTTCTCAGGATTTTAATCAATCTGAGAAGGTTGGAGATACTGCTACTAAGGTCCTTTTGGATTCCAATGATGAGGGTTTAAAACAGCTCTTTAAGGATAATGAGGAGCTAAAACTAAGCTTGGGAGAAACTGAATCTGAGTCTAAGAAAGACACCTCTTCATCAGACTTAGGATAGCATATTAAGCCAAGGTAGAGTCAGAGTCTTGCACTTATATCGCAACAACAACAACAACAACAACAAGCCTCTGAGTTTAGGGAGGATAGTTTAGAGGCATTACAAAAAATGGTTCAATAATAAGCCGAAATCATAAAAATGCTAAGGACATTAGAGACTTCTGTTTCTCTTATTTCTAACTCTCTAGTCGCTACATAATTGGCTCAGAACTGCATGAGTCTCACAACTTAAGCAGCTGCCATTGAAGCTTCCACATGCCTCATCCCCAGCTCACCAGTCATTATAGTGGATTTAAAGAATGTCATCATGCCTCTGATGGATGATAGGCTAATTAAGCATAAAAAGATTGCAACCAAGATGATGGAGCTAAATGCTAAAGTTATAGAGAATGAAGGGCATCTGGTGAATAGTCAGAAGGCCATTAAGGAGAATCTGGAGAAGTTGTTTACTCAGCAAGAGGGTATGCTCAGAACTCTTATAGACTCAACTAATAAGCATTTTGAAAAACTAAAGATAGAGCTTATGGGGGAGATTCAAAAGATAGCCACCTCAGTCACTCAAACTGCCACTGCTGAGGAAGAAGAGAGGAAGAAGAACACTAAGAGTATCAAGACTTTATAGTCTAAGCACCAAACCTCTGTCAAAAATCTTATGGATGATTTGAAATAAGCTCCAAGAGGAAATGAAGACCGAATTTGGTCAAATAAGTGAGAATTAATCCATTGATAGTTCCACAAATGTTGAAAAGGAAATAAAAACAATATTGGAAGCAATAAGAAAGCTCATACGAGACTCGGAATCAACTGTAGGGAATAAAGTTAGGGCGAGAACTCAAAGCCTCTCCAAGCAAATGGAAGATCGGTCGTCTAAGCTTTAGAGCCTTACTCTTGACTTGGACCTTATCTATGTCCATGAGTCAATGATAATGCCTTTTCTCTAGTAGATAACTAATGTTCTAGTACACAATCTTCCATGGGGATAGCTTGGAGTTGCACTGCTTCGCAAAGGCTTATGCAAGTACGTTAATCCGAAGTACCTCCTGCTAGTCACATCCACTATGCCATAGCTAGAAGCTTCTACTAATGAGCTTGAGAAGTTCATTGAAACCTTTGCTCAACCCCTTGAGACCATCATGACTAACACAGAAGCTCAGAAGCATGAGAAGTTAGCAATGATCTCATATAAGAAGGCTTGGAAGGTACAAATGCTTTAGTAGCTAGAGCCTATGGATATTGACCCTACTTCTGATGCTAACAAAATGGGGGAGAAAGGAGACATAGAGGAAGATAAAGATAGCACGCCACTATCAAATCTGATGCGGGGTTATGAGCGAAAAGAAGAACGAGTAATTGTGTGATAGCTAGTTATAGTATAGCTAGTTGTACCTATCTATTATGATTTATCTTCTAATGTTTTTACTATTATCTTCATGTATTTATAATTTGCGCTTCATAGAAGTTAACACATTTTTAACACTTGAAGATAAATAGAGAAAACTTATTCATGATTCTGAGCATAATATTCATATTGTACAAACTTATTTATTGCTCAGAATCGGCATGAATTATGGGGGAGGTAACCTTTGTCTTGTAGATTTTTGTTATCATCAAAATGGCGGAGATTGTTGAACCTGGCTCAGAAGAACTATAGAAGCCTCAGAAGCTAAAGCTCAAAACCTAGAAGTCAAGTTTTGAAGATAACTAAAAATTAGTCAGAAGCTGCGCGCTTGAAAGATAAGTCAAGCTCAGAAGACTGTTTTAACTCAAGAGACATATGACGCAAGACGAAGTAAAATTGAGAGATTATAAGCCAACAAACTCAGAGGACTCATAAGGCTTACAAAAGAAGGAAAGGATCTCTAATTGTCAAAAGCTCTAATCCCAAACAATAACTCACGTGAAGACAAATGCTAAAAATAGGCCTCTACTTTTTATGACACAAAAAGAGAGATGATCTACCTATTACTAAATGTGAGTTGACAACAAGGAAGGATGAACCACCTTTGGCCACCTAACAACTGACACAAGTATAGTTGTGTAAGACTATTTCGAGCAAAAGCTAGTCAATTGCAGAAAATTGGTAGGGTTGACTCCTGCCAAGGTTTCCAACGAAACAGAAGATGAGTCTAACGGAAGATCCAATGGCTTTAATGGAAAAGAGTAGTTGTGAGACAACGACTAGGATTGTGGCTCTGAGGATGAGTCACAACGGGAAGATTTTGAAGACTGCATATAAAAAGGCCTATACCAAGAAGAAAAAAATAATCCAAGCATTCACTATCAATTGCAAACTCTTTACACATCTAAAAACACTCTGAAGCAAACAAACATCCCAATTCTGTTTGAATCATAGAAAGTTTATAACAAACATTTCAAATCTGTTGTAAGTGATTCTTGATAACTCAAAGTACAAGATGACAAAATCATTTCAAATCCACTCTTAAGACTAAGCAAGGGGATTATTTATGTCTTGTTGTAACCCTAAGAACAGCTTGGTGTAAGATGTGTCTTAGAAGAGTTCAGGAGGAGGGTATTATTAAACTAGGAAATTAGAGACAAGAATAGGAGGGTACTCTTGACTGTAGAGAATTCCATTGTAAAGGTCTCTCCGCCTCAGAAGGAGTTGAAATAGTGGATTAAAGCTCAGAAGCGGATACTCTGAGGACTGGAGGTAGGCAGGGTCCGAACCAATATAAAAACCTTGTGTAAAAATTTCTAACTTTGACCCATTCATCTTTAACTTATTGCATTAGAAGCACAATTATCATTTACTTGCGAAAAGGAGTCAACTACCCCGCCTGACTCCAAATCACCCCTATGGGACCAACAATATTTAATAGTCTTTATAGATTATCATATTTAAACAAAATAAACTTTTAACTATATATAAGAGAATGTATTTGTATGCAAAATGTAGACATTTTTATACATAATTTGTATTTTTTTTCAATTTAGTTTATAAAATACTAAAAGAAAAAAATTATATATGAGCCAAGGGTCAAATGACTTAGTAAGCCCGACTCGAGCCTAAAGTTTTAAATCATGGGCTTGGGCTAATTAATATTTTTAGTGAAAAGCCCGACCAAGCCCGGTCCGAACCCGCCGCGCCGGACGAATAAGTCTAACTACACATAATTGTCTTTTACCTTATATTATTGGACAAACTTAAAAAAAGTAACCTATGGTTTCACTCATTTATAAAACGGGGTCTAAGAGCAAGTACAACAATATTTCCCATTATTCATTTCTCAAACTCTATTTTACAGTATCCATAATATTTTTGCTCCAAGCATCTTCCCCATTTTTAATTCCCCCTATTAGATTCCCTTAAAATAATAATACTTTATTATTATTATTATTATTATTATTATTATTATTATTATTTATCATCATCATCATCATTATTATTATTATTATTATTATTATATTAATTTCTTTACATCATCTTTACTAACAAAAACTAACAAAACAATTAAAAAAAGATAATATTAAAATAATGATTTTTCAAAATGGGGTTCCCCGTATTTGAAGAAATTCTCATTTTGGAGAATACCATATGGGGAATAGTTGGACTTAACTATTCATTATATTCATTCCTCATTTTAGGGAATGCCCTAAAATGGGGAATAGTTTTGCTCTAAGAAACTTTTTTTTTCAAAATGGGTATGTGATTTCAAAAAATCAATAAAAAGGGGATAAAAATATTTTTTTATTCATAGTAGTGATGTTACATAAAACATTTTAATTAATATAATATTCTCATAATTTGATCTTATCATTTAAAAATTACACGTAACGATTGGGTAAGTTTTTTAGATTTTTTTCATTTTTTATAATTTTTAAAAGTTTATCATCATATTTTAATAAAAAAATATTTGCACTATTAAAAATATTTTAAAAATTATCATTCATATGTACTACATTTTCATTAACCAATTCACAAATTTTCGGATAAAAATGAACAAGATTATCCATTATCGTGACATAATTTAATATTGTGAATTCTCATTTGTCAATTTTTTAAAACTGTAGACCCCATTTTATAAAAAAGGTTCAGTGACCCTAATTTTTTTGGTTGCCCATCTGGTTTACCGGAGCTTTGCTCCGACCACATCCAAATCCGACCCAGGTTGCATACTGGCTATGTTGGGTGAGTTTCCCAGTAGAGATTTTTTACGTTCGCAAGGTTTCGAACCTGAGACATTGCTTAAGTGATTTAAATTGCTTATCACTTGAACCAACCTCCATTAATTTCTATGACCCTATTTTATAAATGAGTGAAAATATAATGTTCTTTTATTTTAGTTTACCCCGTATTATTATGTAAAAATGGAGTAATGTGGACGGTAAAGATGCTGCGCAAACAAAATACTTGTATCTGGGGAAGATCTGGAGCGTTGAATTGAAACTGATAGGTCCCACATAAATGCAGAAGCAAGTAGTAAAAGCGACTAGCAAGTGAATTTAACTAAACACAATCCAAACGGGTCTCGTTCCTCCATCCCGGAGGAAAAAATATCTGACCGCTGCAGATCTTGACACGTGGACCCACTCCATATAATCGGATGCAAACCTATTTATATTCCACTCTTTTATTCTTCTTTCTGGTCCGCCCCCCCTCCCTTCTCTCTCTCCTCTCATCTCTCTTGTCGCCATTCTCTCTCCATCTTCTCTCCTTCTCCGTACACAAACCACCACTCACCCCCCAAACCCTAGTTCTTCCTGTCCCTGACCATATCCATCTCGAATTTTGTCTGCAATTATTGACTTTCTTTTTTCAAAATTTATTTCAGGGAAATCGAGAATTTTTCAGAATTGAAATCTGTTTTTACCTGAGGAGAGAATTGAGGTTATGGCGGCATCGTCGACTACAAGCTCCGTCTACATCAACGTTATTGAGGACGTCATCAATAAGGTCCGCGAAGAGTTCATCAACAACGGCGGGCCTGGCGAGAGTGTCCTTAATGAACTCCAAGCAGTAAGTATTTTCCAGATTTCCGTTCCTTCTGTCATTTTGTGTGAGGTTTCGATTATGTAGAGTTCTTCTATTTTCTTGTTTTTTTGATAGGGTTTAGCGAATTTGGTGTATGTTCGGATCTGATTTTGAGTTTAGGGTTTTTAGATTTATACTTTCGTGACTTTTGGAAATTTGTTATTGCTAGATTTGGGAGACGAAGATGATGCAAGCGGGTGTTGTAACGGGGCCAATAGAGAGGTCCTCAGTACCCAAACCAGCTCTAGGCGGTCCAATCGCTCCAGTTCACGACCTTAACGTGCCTTATGAAGGAACGGAGGAGTATGAGACTCCTACTGCTGATATACTTTTTCCTCCCGTGAGTACTTTTCCTCCCTCTGATAAATTGGTGATATGCATATCCTGGGTGAAGTTTTGTATATTGCTACTTCAATTGATTATAGTATAGATATGTTTATCAAAATCTTAAGATCAACTATTGGACCTTCATTGCGAGATTGTTACAAAGTAAGAAGTTGCAACTTCTTAGGGCCAGTTTGGTATTTCAGCTCCATTTTCTAGCTTTTTCCTAGACAGATCCTAATTAAATAGTATGAAGGATCAAAATGTGTTGTTTAAAGTCAAAATACGTTTTTCTATTAAAAGTCTGTGAGAGCAACTTATTTGGACTACAGCTTGAAAAGCAATACCAAACAAGCCCTTAGTTCACAAGCATTCTTCTAACCTAGCAATTGTCGTGATGGGGAGACTTTTGGGTGATTTTCTAATTTTTTTACTAAGATCTTTGTAAATCTAACGTGTTGAATTTCCAGACCCCTATGCAAACGCCCATGCAGACACCACTACCAGGAAGTGTACAAACACCTTTACCAGGCAATGTGCAGACGCCGTTACCAGGCAATGTGCAGACTCCTTTATCAGGGAGTACGGATAACTCTTCTATGTATAATATTCCTACTGGAATGATTAGCGACTATCCCACCCCTGTTAGTGACACTGGTGGCAGTTCAACGGCTGAGGCAAAAACTGGGAGGCCAAATCCTTTCATGGTGAGCAACTTCTCTGCTGCCAGAAGTTTGTACCATTGTTGTAGTTTCACTAGTTAGTTCTGCACATGTTTCTGACTTTTATTGTCTTCCAATAGCCACCTCCTTCTCCTTGGATAAATCAAAGGCCCCCTCTAGATGTTAATGTTGGTAAGTTTTCTATTTTATTGGTCAGCTGCTTTTATTTTGAATGCTCCTGATTCATTATTGTAGCTTCTGTTGAAGCGCGAGAGGAGGCGGAGAGAGTATCTTCAAATCAACCCTTGACACAGGTATCTTTTGTTGGCTGTGTATAGTGAACCTAGATAGCAATGTTGTATGTTGTCTGCTTCTACTTCTACATATTAAAACTGCTGATTACTGTGTATTTTCGCGTTGAGGAAAAATTAACATTCAAATAATTATGAACTTTAAACAGTTTGTATTTGTGCATTTGATATGTGTCTTCAATTTGTTTTGGTCTCCCGAAATTGCCGGCATTAATATTAAATTAGCTGGATATCAGCTTTTTAATATTGTAAAACTCCCAGGACTTCTTCATGATGTCATCTGGAAAGCGCAAGCGTGAAGACTTTGCTGCACAGTATAAAAATGGATTCATACCCCAGCAAGACGGGCCTGGAGATATTTTCTCTGAAGTTATACAGGTTGAGTTGCGGTTCTTGCAAATTTTGGAACCCATTTAAAACTTATATCTGCTTCTTTTGCTTTCCCTATTTTAAGTGTTTTGCTTACTGATGCTCCATTTCTGGGGATTTGAACTTGTTTGTGAGTTGTACCTTTGCGTGTGCGACTGTGTGTGGATTGTTATTCTGAAATTCTCTGTTTCACTTTTCGGATCCTTGCTGATTCTCTTAGAGCATAATGATTGTGTTTCTTTTTTGTTATATCTTCTTTATGTTCTTCATTAACTTGTGTGATGTTTGAACTATGAATTGCTATATTCCTTTATGCTATTGTTATGCACAATCCCTTGTCATTGTGTTACTGTCTATCCATGCATATACTGACCATCCATTATCTGACTGGTGATAAATTATAACAACTTTCAGGATTACATATGATCTTTGGGTGCGGTATGGGTGATATAATGATTGAGGATAAAGTAGAACTTTATTTTCTAAAATTAGTAAAATATCACTCTTTTGTGAGACAGTAATAAGAAGAAACCTTGAGCTATTACCCTATACAATGTTCTTGAGAAGTGAAATCAGGGATCAGAAATGATAGCCATTTTTTTCTGTTGTGATTGTGCCTTCTTTTGCTCCCTAAAAGAGTGAAAGTCATATGGGTTTTGGTCATCTTGGTATAAGTTGAGTTTTTCAACTCAAGTGATTGCTTCTATCTGCACTTTCGAAAGTTGAGCTACAACTAGATGCTTGATTTTTGGGTGCGGTTGGTGGGGTGCTTTATACTTGTTTGAGTTGTGAAGAAATATGGAATACATCGAAAAGTGGGATGGATGTTCTGTGAATTTTAAGGGTGGTATTTAAGACATGGCACATAAATGTCATTGAGTGGTGCAATACTAGTCCTCTGAATTACTGGTTAGCTTTGAAGGCTTTTATAGATGGTGCTATAATAAACTTGTGTTTGTTGTATGGCTGTAGATAAAATTATGATTTGACCGTCATAAATTGGCAGGTTATTGAAGTTCAGAAATTAGGATTGATCTCAATTTTGTGATGTGATGTGTGAATTGAATGTAAATTGCTTTGAATGATACATCCCTTTGGCATCTATGTTATTAGATGGGTTGTGGTCTTATAAATCACAACATTTTGTAATTGAATTTTGGCCTGTTGCTTTCTATATTGTGATATAAACTTGCTAGTTGGGACTTGGGACCATTGCCTGGATGTTCAGTTTGGTGTTCTTGTGCGTCTTCTTGTTGCTTGATATAGCTATTGGGCATTGTAATCACCTTTGTGTGTGCGTCTCATAAAAAAAATCTGTACTAGCAGTATTATGCAAGTATTAACTGAAACTGTCTATTAATTTTGTATGTAATATTAACATAAGAAACCTGCTAATTGTTTATTATATCATAAATATATAGGCAAACCAAAGGAATGAATCCCTTGGACATGCTATGATCGCTACTGCATATATAAGGCAAGATTCAAAGATTCCTCAACTGGATGGGCCAATCCCCGATCCTTATGATGATATGCTTTCAACTCCCAATGTAAGCACTTGTCCTTCTGAGTTTTCTGATATAAAAAGATGCTTCCTCATATAAAGTTCTTGAAAAATTTGTGTTACTCTTGCATCTTTATTTGTACCTGGTTTTAGGCTCTGTTCTTTTCAACTTATAATTCAATTCAGTACTTATTAGTACGTAACAGTACTGCATACATATAAAATTACACTGAAATAAGTACTTATCAGTTCAGTTCAGTATTCTCTGAATAAGTTGAAAAGAACAGAGCCTTAGTCATCAATCTCCCTTCCTCAAGAGGAAGGAAAACTGCTTTTTTCCTGTCATTGCATGATCTCTATATATCGTGTAACAACTGTCGTATTGGATTGTTATGTTCTAGTCACATATCAGAATCATTTAATTTGGAGTATAAGTATATATACCCAATCTAAATTACATGGTTACATTGCTGACATGCTTGTGTCCCTTGATTCATTATTGGTGATTTTTTCAGTTGCAATGAGAAATACAGCTTAAAATATTTTAAATTTTGGTTGTTTTGAAAAATAAAAGCTTCTCTAAAGATTTTTGACGGGTCATTGGTTTCATATGCTGCGTGGAATTACATTTTGCATGGGGTCATCATTGGTGTTTTTTCAGTTGCTGTGAGGAAACACTGGCTTGAAATACTCTTCAATATTTTGGTTGGTTAGAAAGATACGAGCTTCTTTAATAGAAGATTGATAACTACATAAAGTTATGTTTTGCATGGGTTAATGCGTCTATCATTTGCTTACTGGAATGATGCTTTTGTAATTTGTTTCAAAAAAATCGCTCTTGAAGATATACAATTACCAAGGAGTTGTCAGTGAAGATTACAACATCGCAAACACGCCTGCTCCTAATGGTAAGTTGGTGAAAAGTGTACGAGGTGTTTTTGTTTCATTGTTAGCACTTGAAGCATCTATGTTTGTGCAATAGTAATAGAGATGATTAAATGCTGCATGTTCTTGGTTTGGCTATATGATCTGTCCAGACCTGCATGCAAGCACACCTGCTGTTGTCCTTCCAAATGATGTTAGAGATGATGACGACGAGGACGAGCCACTGAATGAAGATGATGACGACGACGATGATTTGGATGATGTGGACGAAGGTGAAGATATGAACACCCAGCATTTGGTTTTGGCTCAATTTGATAAGGTACTACTGGCTGTATGCCTCAGCTTCTCTGTCTCTTTCCCCTATCCTTATCTATCAGCTAACTTAGCTCTTAATGTCAATGTTGTTAATTTTGGACAGGTGACCCGTACAAAGAGCAGGTGGAAGTGCACACTTAAGGATGGGATTATGCACATAAACAACAAAGACATTCTCTTTAATAAGGTGAGTTCTAACGACTCAGTTTTTTCTGGTTCTTCGCAATATCAACTATTTATATTGGAAATTTAACATAATGGCCCTTTGCTGTGCAGGCCACTGGAGAGTTTGACTTCTGAGTTGCAATTTTATTAGACGCATCAGCTGCAGTGTAGTGTTTCCACAAATTCAGAGGCTATAATGGATGCTGCATAAATTTTCTCAAACTGTTATTAAGTGAGGTGGAGAAGTGAGTGAAATGAATGATATATTTAATTGAAAGGCTGGGTGGGAATGTTGGCCTATTGTACATAAAGGAAGAGCTTTTTCAGGCAACTTGAGGAGAGTTTAGTAAAGCTTAATCACGCCTTAATGAAATTAAAGCTGTAATTTTGCTGATACTATTTTGTAGGAATGAATGACAATTTGGCTTAATGCTTGGGTTGGGTTACTATCAAATGCTTTTGCTCTCTCAATTGTTTTCTGCTTTTCCAATGTTCACGATGGTTTCCATTTCCATCTTGGCATTATGGTCTCAAGCCTGGAAGATGATTCATTGAAGCTCTATTTTAGTTTTAGCAAGTTGACTAGATATAGCATATTTTATAGAAAATTGGATCCGTTAACGTAGAATAAACGACCAACGCATTTGATCTGAATTTATAACACTGACATTCATCGAAACAGAAGAACACATTGAGCTCCATAGATGGAAGCGTCATTTTCTACGTTTGACCGATTAACAAAGAATTTGATGATTCCTTCATTCAAGCCTAAAATTGCAACTTCTTTTGTAACCATTAGCCCTTAATTGCTCAATTATTAAAGTTTAGAGTTAAGGGGTAACAAATAAAACACAAGGTCTGTTTGGTAGCTTATAGGCTTACACCAGGAAACAAAAATTCCATTTGAAGAAGTCAAAGGGCGTGAAATGCACCACATATATATACAATACAAGAAGATAATGAAAGGCGGGAACACTTACAGCTACCAACCGTCTGATCCATCATCACTCCGCCCATGGCTGCCATTGCTGTTACTTCCTCTCCTTCTTTCAGAGTCTTTCAGTTTCGCTCACTTCCCTTTCAACGACCCAATTGCAAACCTTTCTGCAATCTCCCAAATGTGGCACCATCGCCGTCTTCTTCTCTTTCCAACTCCGTATTTCCAATGTCATCAAAAGAGACATCAATTTCCCGCCGCAATCCCAAATTCAATGTAATTGGACAGTAGCAGGCTTTTTATGTGTTTAATTTTACCTGTTGACAGTAAAATCGAAGTCTTGATTATGGATTATGTGGTGGGTAGGTCAAGTATTCTGCTGGAAAGGAAGCAGAGCCGCCATCACCTGATACGACACTTCAGGAGGCTTTTTCTTGGTCTTCTGTGATCTTACCGTGAGTTTTCGTCATTCTTCCTACTAGTCAACGATTGGCTTTTGCTGTTTGTTATTTGAATTGGGTATGCTTTTTTTTTATTTTGACTATTTTAGAAAATATAATTATTTAGTTTTGATCTCAAGTATTCCCAATTATGGTTTAATGGCTCTAAATAAAATTCACTCAATGGGATCTTAGGTTTCTCTTCCCAGCTTTGGGAGGATTGCTATTTGGATATGACATAGGTGCCACTTCTGGTGCTACCATATCATTGCAGGTGCTTTAATCGCGTCAGATTTTGACAATAAATTTTATAAATTTGATATGTATATAAATCTAATTTCTTCCTGAGTTCCTTCATGAATTACTAGTCACCTGAGCTCAGTGGAACAACATGGTTCAACCTTTCATCAGTTCAGCTTGGTCTTGTGGTATGGTTCACATGTACAAATGGCAATTCTTTTTTCTGCTTTTGCATAATGCATGAGAAATGGCTTATGTTAAATTGCTTTGGATGCAGGTTAGTGGATCTCTATATGGAGCACTTTTTGGCTCTTTACTTGTCTATCCAATTGCTGATTTTCTCGGTATTATATACTATGATCACCCTAAAATCATTAAACGTCTGCAAGTTCTTACCTAATGTTCTTGCCTAATTGGTTGAATTTGTATAACAAGGAAGGAGGCGGGAACTTATCATAGCAGCTGCTCTATATGTTTTTGGTGGTTTCATTACTGCTTTTGCTCCAGATCTTGGTGTTCTTTTAGTCGGACGCCTTCTATATGGTCTAGGCATTGGCTTGGTTATCTTCTTAAACTTAATACACTTTATTTTCGGCAGATTTAATTGACAATATGTTTTCCATGACCTTTTTTTTCTCTTCTCCTGTGACAGGCTATGCATGGTGCTCCTCTCTATATAGCAGAAACTTGCCCATCAAAGATTCGAGGAACTCTAATATCTCTGAAAGAGCTTTTCATAGTCTTGGGAATTTTGGTACTTAAGCTTCAATAATCTTATTTATCTTCTGAAAATAGTTATCAGACTGATTAGTTATCCTTTGGAGGGCAGTTGGGGTATTTGGTAGGAAGCTTCCAAATTGACGCAGTTGGGGGATGGCGATACATGTATGGACTTAGTGTCCCGGTTGGTTTGCTTATGGGATTAGGCATGTGGAGTCTCCCACCCTCTCCACGGTGGTTGCTTCTCAGGGCGGTTCAAGGTAAAGGATCTTTACAAGACTTAAAAGAGAAAGCAATTAATGCCTTGAGCAAATTAAGGGGCCGGCCTTCTGGTGACAAAGAATCTGAGAAGCAAATAGAAGATACCCTTGTTTCATTGAAGTCCACTTATTTAGAGGACAGCTCTGAAGGCAGCATCTTAGAGGTTTTTCAAGGACCAAGTTTGAAAGCCTTCATTATTGGTGGGGGTCTGGTGCTTTTTCAGCAGGTTCTTCTTCTTTCATTTTTCGCGTATCTGTTAGTTGTTTAAAAGAGAGAGTCAATGTCACAGTTATCATGTTCTTGTTGTGCTGATTATTTTTTCCTGATCATGGCAGATAACCGGCCAACCAAGTGTTCTGTACTATGCTGGCCCGATTCTTCAGGTTATTTAAGCCTAGTTTTTTTATTTTTATGAGAGATGTTGGTCATTTTCTAATTTACCCCTAGATTAATTTATTTGTTTTGTTACTGAAGAGTGCTGGATTCTCTGCGGCTGCTGATGCCACCCGAGTTTCTGTTGTTATTGGTTTGTTCAAGGTATCTATCCTATTGAAAATCTTAAAATTTTGGATAGAAATTGTTCAAGTTTTCTTTTTCTATTTATGAATGCTGTTTTGCAATTTTTGTCTATGGCTTCAATGCAGTTGGTAATGACATCTATAGCTGTCCTTAAAGTAGATGATCTTGGAAGAAGACCTTTGCTGATTGGAGGTGTTACTGGAATTGTATGTATCACTTTTACTTCTTCAATGTTTACTTTTAATCCTTTCTTTTTCTGAAGAGTATAAAGGTATATTTTACTTTTCATGTATGTCACAGGCTCTTTCCTTGTTTTTGCTTTCCGCTTATTACAAATTCCTTGGTGGCTTTCCTTTTGTCGCTGTTGCAGCTCTGCTTCTCTATGTTGGTTGTTACCAGGCAAGTATATTATTGTCTTGTACTGTATAAATGATCTTTCTTTCGTTTTCTTTTTCTTTTTCTTTTTTTCTCTAATATCATAAGGTAGTTACTTAAAAAATATTGAATTCCCCTTTTAACTTGCTTTGGGTGAAGATATATCTGTCTATTAAAGAAAGATCTGTTCTTTACATGACATTTCAGATCTCATTTGGGCCGATTAGTTGGCTTATGGTGTCAGAGATTTTCCCACTTCGAACTAGAGGAAAGGGAATAAGTCTTGCAGTCCTTACCAACTTTGGTTCTAATGCCATTGTAACCTTTGCGTTCTCGCCATTAAAGGTACTAGTTTTAGTCCAATCACTTCTTTTGAAGTATATTTGGCCCCACCCCAGTATTGTTAATAGACTGGTGTCATATGTTGATTCTGCAGGAGTTTCTTGGAGCAGAAAACCTTTTCCTTCTTTTTGGAGCAATAGCTTTGTTGTCTTTGTTGTTCACCGTCTTTGTTGTCCCAGAAACTAAAGGCCTGAGCTTAGAAGAAATTGAATCTAAAATCTTGAAGTGAAATGCTCCCAATTGTCAGTACTCTTTCCTTTGTCTGCTTACTTGTTTTGGTAATGAAGGTGATACGATTGCTACTTCAACTGTTCATTTGTAAATTATGTCACGGTGAAAATTTTTCTTTTGTATTGTTTGGATATTATGGATTCTTTGTAATTCAATTCATATTGGTTATAAAAATATGATCTGGTGCTTCCTTTGTGTGTTTATGCTTGTATTATTTACGACACTGTCAAAACAGAATTACATGATATTCAAGCGAAGAAATTAAGAAACAAAACAAAATTATGTGAAATTACACATATGCACAAAGACTATCACAAGTTAGCAGAAGCTAATGACATCTATAAAAGCAAAACTTGCTTTTGTTTTATCTACCGCAACTTAGGACAGAACCAGTGATAGACAAGGCAGAATACTCCGTAGTTGTAGGAAATGACAGCATGTATTCTTCATATGCTGCCAGATTAACTCCAATCGAACCAATTCTCGAACTGTCTATCGGAATTTCTGGCAGGACAGCTTTTCTATCTAGATACTGTAAAACATGCCTCATAATAGGTCGATCTGTCGGTCTACTCTGAGTACACAACAGCCCTAGTTTCAACACCAATTCCATTTCCTCCGCCATGTATTTACCTTCCAATCTTGAATCACTTATTTCAGACATTTCGCCTTTTTTCCAGCTGTCAAGAACCCAGTCAACCAATATCACCTCCTGCGGTGTTCTTCCAGGCTCTATAGCCCTCCTTCCACAAGCCACTTCAAGCATCAATACCCCAAAAGCAAAAACATCACTGCTCGTTGTTACCCTTCCTGTTCTAGAAACTTCTGGAGCGAGATACCCTACAGTTCCAACCACGCAAGTTGTTTGAGGGATTGTTCCACGATCGTAGAACTTGGCTAGACCGAAATCACCTAATCCTCCATTTAGATCCCCATCTAACATCACATTGCTTGATTTCACATATCTATGGATAACAACTTGTTCCCATTCT
Source organism: Euphorbia pulcherrima (assembly GCA_947683365.1). NCBI lineage: Eukaryota > Viridiplantae > Streptophyta > Magnoliopsida > Malpighiales > Euphorbiaceae > Euphorbia > Euphorbia pulcherrima. Next base: position 19,094,495 of record CANTUS010000001.1, read on the forward strand.
TCATGAAGGTAAACAAGAGCTGATGCAACTCCTTTCAGGATCTTAAATCGGTGAACCCAGTTCAGTTTAAGCTCGTTTTGGAATAAGTACTTATCGAGACTTCCATTAGGCATATAATCGTAAACTAATAGAAGTTCTCCTTTTAGGCGACAATAGCCTAAGAGTTGGACTAGATTCCTGTGTCTAAGCCTTCCCATGCTCGCAATTTCTGCTACGAATTCTTTCATTCCTTGTTGTGATTCGTGAGAGAATTTCTTGACTGCAACTTGTTGGCTAGAAGAAGGTAATACTCCTCTGTAAACCCGTCCAAACCCTCCAAATCCGAGCATTTCCTTTTCTTTGAATCCCCTGGTTGCTTTGTAAAGACCCTTGTAAGAGAATCTTTGAGGACCATATTCTGTTTCCCAATCTTCCCGTATTTCTTCGAATTTCTTTCTTCTGAACACGTAAAAAACTGCTGCTGCTGATACCAAAAGAACACTTGTGGTTATTAATGCGAACAAGAGTGTGAAACCTCGAAACTTTCCTGCTTTTCCTGCTGCACGTGGAATTTTAGGAAGCTTAGAAATATCAAGATTTTCGGCTGGCCCACTTGTGTTGAAGCTCCATCCAAGAATATAATGATGGCTTGGCATTGATCCTGTAGTTGCAAAAAAACCAACACACATCGAATCCAACAAGATAGAAGAACGATCGATTCTTGTAGAAAGAAGAGGCCTTTCTGAATTCTTGCTTTTTAAAGGAGCTATCGTTACACTGACAAACTTGTCTTCATCATTGTAATCTATCCAAGCTCTCAATGGTTTTCCGCTTATGAGCTGTAAGCCTATCTTTTCGTTGCCTGAAAAATAGCCTGCTGGTTCTGAAACATTGGAAATTAAGCTATTGACATCAATTCCAACATGATTGTTGTCGATGTCCTTAAACATAACAGTTTTAATAGTATCGAATTCAACGCCAAAGACATGGTCTGAATCCCGTCCATTGGTTGTTTAGTTGAAAACCCCAAACCATTCCACTGATAAGGCCCCTGGAAAATTTACAGATGGAGAAATAACAAACATGAAGCCATGGCCGCCAAGAACAGGCGTCCCTGGAACAATAGCGAACACAAATGTGGTTGAAAATGATTTCAATTTGTTGAATTTGACAGGACTTGGGAAGAAAGCACGGCCGGTTTGTTGGTATGAAATGTTGGTTAACTCTAACAGGCCAGATTTACGAATGATTTTCGCACTCTCACTGAGCTGCAGGCTTGTTTCATTGAATCTATGGTAGATAAACTGATTTGCATCTTCAGCTGAAGCTAAGTTTCTCAATAAAAGAGAAGTACAGAAAAAGAGATTCAGCAAACCGAACACCGAAAACATCGAGAGACAAGATCTGTTTCGTTGCTGGTTAGTTGAAATAGTTTTTGTTAGGATCTTTGTGTTGTTTTTACGAAATTTATTTGCTTCCTTAGGCTGCAATATTCATGGTCAACTCCAGAAACTTTTCTTAGTGTCTTAGAGAACAAATAATTTTCTCAAGGTCCTACGTAATCTTGGAGTTAAAATAAATATATTTTTTTATGCATTAATGCTTAAGGTATGATCTGATAAAGTTGACTTTAATAATGTATTCTCCTAACCATGGTTAGAAATGATGAAGAGTAGTTTAAATGACCACGTGAAATCCAGTAATATCTTATTGGTAGTAAAGATGACTATAATTTAGGAAGAATTATTCCAGTTAACGTAAAACTGATGATTGAAAGTGAAATTTCTAAGAATATAACTTGTCAATGAAGAAATACTATATTTGATCTTTTCTCTGCACATGCCAGGAAATGTAGGCTTTGAAGTTCCATATTGTTTTCAAATATAGCATTGCTGTTAATTTCTTCTACTGACTATTAACTGGGAAAATTCTGACTTGACTAACCTAATTGCTATATTTATATTTTAATTTGGATTATAAAGAAGTAATGAGCCAATGAATGTAGACTGTGAATTTTCGGAACCTATGTAGCACGAAAACAGACACGGAAACGGAAATGGATACCGGGAAACGCCATTTCTAAAAGATATATGTTCGTAAACTGTGGGGAAACGTGTATATAATAAAAATATAGGGGTATATGTATAAATATAAAAAATATAAAATTTCCATAAATATAATTTAAATCTCTTATAAAATAATGAAATACTAAAATACTCTACACTTTAAATATATTTATTAGTCATAAATTAATTTTATTGTAATTATTTATAAATAGACACCTATCATATCGTATTCATCTAATTAAGGTCACCTATCATTTGAAAAATTCTAATTCGGAAATTATATATATATATAGAGACTTACACAATAAATGCATGAAGTTCAGTTTTAGAATGAACCAAAATTGAGTCATAAAGTTGAAGAAAGTTCTAGGAAACGGTTTCCGGAATACGAAGAAACGAGTTTCCAACTTTCTTTAATTGCGGAAACTGCTTGGAAACGTTTCGTAGGGGTTTCTGAGAGTTTCCGTTTCGGAAACGCGAAACGGCATGTCACCGGAAAGTTCTAGGAAACGGTTTCCGGAATACGAAGAAACGAGTTTCCAACTTTCTTTAATTGCAGAAACTGCTTGGAAACATTTCGTAGAGGTTTCTGAGAGTTTCCGTTTAGGAAACGCGAAACGGCATGTCACCGGAGTTTCCGTGCTTCATAGGAATCTATTGACTCAACTAACTCTAGAGAAAAAACAATATTGGAAAATGCCAAGCCTGTTTTCTTGCACAATTGAGTAAAGAGAAAGAACAAGTTAGTTACACAAGAATTGCAAAGAAAACTATGGAAACATATTTTCTTGAATTAACGTTTGTTAATGAGGATAGAATCGGTATCAGAGAAAGGATAGGCAGAAAAAGTCTCAGGAGATGCAGGAATGGTACGAGCTGCATAAAGACTGGTGCCAGCACTATGTAAAGTTGATTCAGGAAAAGTAGCAGTTCCATGAAGATACTGCAAATCTTGCCTCATTGTAGGCCTAAAAGTCGGTATAAAGTAGCCCTAGCTTCAAAACCAACTCAGTCTTCTGCTACATAGCTATATTCCAATCTGGAATCAATAGTCCTCAAGATGTTACCTTTCTTTCAAGAATCGAGTACCCAATGGACCAATTAATGCCTTGAGCAAATTAAGGGGCCGGCCTTTTGGTGACAAAGAGCCTGAGATTCAAATAGAAGATACCCTTGTCTCACTGAAGTCCACTTATCTAGAGGACAGCTCTGAGGTAGCATCTTAGAGGTTTTTCAAGGACCGAGTTTGAAAGCCTTCGTTATTGGTGGGGGTTTGGTCCTTTTTCAGCAGGTTCTTCTTCTTTCATTGTTTGCTATTTGTGAGTTGTGTAAAAGAGAGTCAATGTCACAGTTATTATGTTTTTTTGTGCTGATCATTTTTTCCTGATCATGGCAGATAACCGGCTGTGTCCATTATTTCGATGGGGCCAAAGATTCACCATTCTTTAGCTTTAGATTATAATGGACTAAAGTAAAATGACTCATTATACTGTCCGAGCTTCTTTAATTGTGAAGTCACGGATAGCTGTTGCATATCCACTTCAGGGTTAATTGGAAACAACCTCTCTGTAATTACAGAGGTAAGGTTGCGTACGCCAGACCCCCCGGGAGCCCTGTTAGGCATTGGGGTAATGTTGTTGTTGTTGTATGGCAGATAACCGGCCAACCAAGCGTTCTGTACTATGCTGGCCTGATTCTTCAGCTTATTTAAGCCTAGTTTTTTTGTTTTTATGAGGGATGCTGGCCATTTTCTCATTTACCCCCAGATTGATTTATTTGTTTTTTTACTGAAGAGTGCTAAATTCTCTGCGGCTGCTGATGCCACTCGAGTTTCTGTTGTTATCGGTTTATTTAAGGTATATATCAAATATTTGGATAGAAATTGATGTTCTCTTTCTCTATCGCTATTCCAATTTTTATTCTATTGCTGAATGCTGTTTTGCATTTTTGTTTGTGTATGGGTTCAATGCAGTTGTTAATGACATCCATAGCTGTCCTTAAAGTTGATGATCTTGGAAGAAGACCTTTGTTGATTGGAGGTGTTTCTGGAATTGTATGTATCACTTTTACTTCTTCAATATTTACTTTAAATCCTTTCTTTTTTAATAGTATTAAGGTATATTCTACTTTTCATGTATGTCACAGGCTCTTTCCTTGTTTTTGCTTTCCGCTGTTGCTGCTCTGCTTCTCTATGTTGGTTGTTACCAGGCAGGTATATTGTCTTGTTCTAGATAAATGATCTTTTTTTGTCTTTTTCTTTTTTCTCTAATCATCTATGGGGTTAAAGAAAGATCTGTTCTTTACATGACATTTCAGATCTCATTTGGGCCAATTAGTTGGCTTATGGTGTCAGAGATTTTCCCACTTCGCACTACAGGAAAGGGAATCAGTCTTGCAGTTCTTACCAACTTTGGTTCCGACGCCATTGTAACTTTTGCATTCTCACCAATGAAGGTATTAGTTTTAGTCCAATCAAAGAACTCGTTTTGAAGTATATTTGTCCCCACCCTAGTATTGTTAATAGACTCGCGTCATGTGTTCATTCTGCAGGAGTTGCTTTGAGCTGAAAATCTTTTCCTTCTTTTTGGAGCAATAGCGTTGTTGTCATTGTTATTCACCGTATTTGTTGTCCCACAAACTAAAGGCCTTAGCTTGGAAGAAATTTGAATCTAAAATCTTGGAGTGAAAAGCTCAAAATTGCCAGTACTCTTTCATTTTCAGTACAGAAGTCAATGGTTAGTTCATCTGTAATTTGTTCTGGTAATGAAGGTGATACAATTGCAACTTCAACTGTGCATTATGCCATGAAATTATGTACCCTGAATAAAAGGTTACCGGTTAGAAATTTTTTGTTTTATTGTTTGGATACTATGGATTCTTTGTAAGTCAATTCATATTGTTTGTAACAATATGATCTGGTGCTTCCTTTGTGTGTTTATGCTTGTAACCAATGTTATTAAAACTGGACCAGACCGACCGGTTCAACCGGGAACCGGTATTGAGTCTGGTCTGGTTGATGAAATACTACGGTTTAACAAGAAAACCGGCTATAACCAGTTTGAACTGGGAAACACCGCCAAATCGATGAACCAGTTAAACCTGCTTTTACAAAATATATATAAATGATAAATATAAAGATATTTTGGAATTTACATAAATATTTTCATTCTTATGGAAACTAATAACATTTGTTTACTACTTTGGACTTTTTATGTTGCTAATATGGTAGAAAACTACATGGTCAAACAGAATTATCATGATATTTAAGCAAAGAAATTAAGAAATAAAACAAAATTATGTGAAATTACCCATATGCGCAAGGATTATTAACAACTAAAATTACAAGAATATCTTTTAGCAGAAGCTAATGACAACTATAAAAGCAAAACTTGGTTTATCGGCCGCAGCTTAGGACAGAATCAGTGATGGACAAGGCAGAATAGTGAGTAGTTGTAGGAAATGACAACATGTATTCTTCATATGCCGCCAAATTAACTCTCACCGAACCAATTCTCGGAGAACTATCCATTGGAATTTCCAGTAGCATAACTTTTCTATCTAGATGCTGTAAAACCTGCCTCATAATCGGTCTATCTGTCGGTCTACTCTGAGTACACAGCAGGCCTAATTTCAACACCAATTCCATTTCCTCCGCCAAATATTTACCTTCCAATCTCGAATCACTTATCTCAGCCATTTCGCCTTTTTTCCAGCTGTCAAGAACCCAGTCAACCAAGATCACTTCCTGCGGTGTTCTTCCAGGCTCTATAGCTCTCCTTCCACAAGCCACTTCAAGCATCAATACCCCAAAAGCGAAAACATCGCTGCTCGTTGTTACCCTTCCTGTTCTAGAAACTTCTGGAGCAAGATACCCTACAGTTCCAACCACACAAGTTGTTTGAGGGATTGTTCCATGATCGTAGAACTTGGCCAGACCAAAATCACCTAATCTTCCATTTAAATCCCCATCTAACATCACATTGCTTGATTTCACATCTCTATGGATTACAACTTGTTCCCATTCTTCATGTAGGTAAACAAGGGCAGATGCAACTCCTTTTAGGATCTTAAATCGGTGAACCCAGTTCAGTTTAAGCTCGTTGTAAAATAGGTACTTATCGAGACTTCCATTAGGCATATAGTCATACACTAAGAGAAGTTCGCCTTTTCGACGGCAATAACCTAGGAGTTGTACTAAGTTTCTGTGTCTAAGCCTGCCCATGCTTGCAATTTCTGCTATGAATTCCTTCATTCCTTGTTGTGATTCGTGAGAGAACTTCTTGACTGCAACTTGTTGGTTAGAAGAAGGTAGTACTCCTCTGTAAACCCGCCCAAAGCCTCCAAATCCGAGCATTTCCTTTTCTTTGAATCCCTTAGTTGATTTGTAAAGCTCCTTGTAAGAGAACCTTTGAGGACCGAATTCTGTTTCCCAATCTTCACGGATTTCTTCAAATTTCTTGCTTTTGAACATATAAAAAGTTGCTGAAACTAATACCAATACCAACACAACACTTGCTGTTATTAATGCAAACAAGAGTGTTAAACCTCGAGACTTTCCTGACTTTCCTGCTGCAGGTGGAATTCGAGGAAGCTTTGAAATATCGAGATTTTCAGCTGGCCCACTTGTGTTGAAGCTCCATCCAAGAATATAATGATGGCTCGGCATTGATCCTGTAGATGAAGAAAAACCAACATACATTGAATCCAACAAGATCGAAGAAAGATCGATTCTTGTGGAAAGAAGAGGCCTTTCAGGTTTTTGGCCTGTTAAAGGAGCTATTGTTACATTGATCAGCTTTTCTTTATCGTCATAATCTATCCAAGCTCGCATTGGATCTCCGCTTATGAGCTGTAAGCCTATCTTTTCGTTGCCTGAAAAATAGCCTGCTGGTTCTGAAACATTGGAAATTAAGCTATTGACATCAATTCCAACATGATTGTTGTTGATGTCCTGAAACCCAACACTTTTTATAGTATCGAATTCAACGCCAAAGACATGGTCTGAATCCCGTCCATTGGTTGTTTCGTTGAAAACCCCAAACCATTCCACTGCTAAGGCCTCTGGAAAATTGACAGATGGAGAAATAACAAACATGAAGCCATGGCCGCCAAGATCAGGCGTCCCTGGAACAATAGCAAACACAAATGTGGTTGAAAATGATTTCGATTTGTTGAATTTGATAGGAGTTGGGAAGAAAGCGCGGCCAATTTGTTGGTACGAACTGTTGGTTAGCTCTAACTGGCCAGATTTAGGAATGACTTTCGCACTTTCACTGACCTGTAGGCTTGTTTCATTGAATCCATGGTAGATAAACTGATTTGCATCTTCAGCTGAAGCTAAGCTTTTCAACAAAAGAGAAGTACAGAACACAAATTTCAGCAAACCGAACACCGAAAACATGGAGAGACAAGATCTGGTTAGTCGAAAAAGCTTTTGTTATGATCTTTGTGTTGTTTTTGTGAAATATATTTGCTTTCTTAGGCTGAAACATTCACGGTCAACTCCAAAAACTTTTCAAAGTAACTAGTGTCCTAGAAAACATATAATATTCTTATCTCCTACTTAATCTTGGAGTTAAAATAAATATATTGTCATGCAAAGGTATGATCTCATAAAGTTGACTTCAATAATGTATTCTCCTAACCATGGTTAGAAACAGAAGAGTAGTTTAAATAACCAAATGAAATCCAGCAATATCTTATTCGTTATTGGTAGTAAAGTTGACTATAATATAGGAAGAATCATTCCGGCTTACGTAAAACTGATGATTGAAAGTGATATTTCCAAGAATTTAGTGTGTCATTGCAGAAATACTATATTTGATCTTTTCTTTGCACATGTCAGGAAATGTAGGCTTTGAAGTCCCATGTTGTTTTCATATGTAACATTGGTGTTAATTTCTTACTGACTATTAACTGGGAAAATTCTGACTTGACTAACCTAATTGTCTATATTTATATTTTAACTTGGATTAAGAAGAAGCAATGAGCCAATGAATATAGACTTCGAATTTTCGGAATCTATTGACTCAACTAACTCAAAGAAAAGAAATATTGAAGAATGACAAGCCTGTTTTCTTAAGCAGTTGAATAAGCAGAATCAATACTTTGTTACATAGAGTGAAGAATAGCAGAGATTACAAAAAAAGAAACATTGAGTCATAAATTAACGTCCGTTAATTAGGATAGAATCAGTATCAGAGAAAGGATGGGCAGAAAAAGTCTCAGGAGATGCAGGAACGGTATGAGCTGTATAATGGCTGGTGCCAGCACTATGTAAAGTTGATTCAGGAAAAGTAGCAGTTCCATGAAAATACTGCAAAACTTGCCTCATTGTAGGCCTAAATGTCGGTACTGGGTGTGCACAAAGCAAGCCAAGTTTCAAAACCAACTCCATTTCTTCTGCTATATAGCTATCCTCCAATCTGGAATCAATAGTCCTAAAGATATTACCTTTTTTCCAAGAATCGAGTACCCAATCGACCAAAACCACCTCTTCAGTCGACGAATCGGATTTTACAGGCTTCCTTCCACATGCCACTTCAAGCATAAAAATCCCAAAAGCAAAAACATCACTTGCAGTTGTTGGCTTCCCAGTTGTTGTAAGTTCAGGAGCAAGATAACCTATAGTTCCAACCACATTAGTTGTCTGAGATATTGACCCATGATCGTAAAATTTCGCTAGTCCGAAATCCCCTAATCTCCCATTAAAATCGCCGTCTAATAGAACATTGCTCGCTTTTACATCTCTATGTAAAACAACTTGTTCCCATTCCTCGTGGAGATAAAAGAGCGCCGATGCTATTCCTTTTATGATTTGATACCGCTTATCCCAATCAAGGTTCGGTCTTTCGTTGCTAAACAATATCTTGTCAAGGCTTCCATTAGGCATATAATCGTACACCAAGAATAGCTCGCCTTTTCGCCGGCAATAGCCTAAAAGTTGAACTAAGTTTCTATGCCTTAACCTTCCCATACTGGCGATTTCAGCCACGAATTCCTTCATTCCTTGCTGCGAATTATGGGACACTTTTTTCACCGCAACTTCGACATTTGAATAAGGCAATTTCCCTTTATATACCTTTCCGAAACCCCCAAAACCGAGAACCTCTTTCTCTCTGAAACCTTTTGTAGCTCTATAAAGATCTTTGTAAGAAAACCTTTGAGGACCGTATTGTTCTTCCCAATCTTCTCGCACTTCTTCGTTCCTCTTCCTCATTAAAAAGACGATACTGCTTAAAACTAAAACGAAGAAAACTATTGTTACTAATGGGATAACAATCTTGACCCATATTTTACTACTCGATCTTGTTTCATGGGGAAGTGAAGGAAGGCTAGAAAGGTTAAGGCTTTCGGCTTGGCCGCCTCGGTTAAAGCTCCATCCTAGAATATAATGATAGCCCGAGATTGACCCAGTTGACGAAGAGAACCCGACATACATAGTTTCTAACAAATAGGGCGAAAGATCAATTTCTAACGACAAAAGAGGTGGTGCTGGCTTTGTAACTTCGATAGGAGCTAATGTTACATTAAGCATCTTTTTAACTCCATCTTCATAGTCTATCCAGACTTGGATCGGTTTCCCACTAGAGAGGTCTAAGGCTTTAATTTCCCCATCATAATATGGATATGCGGCCGAAGAAGAGTGAAGAGATGTGAGATTGTTGATGTCTATACCGACATGGTTATCATTGATATCTTGAAACTCGGGATTTCTTACCGTGTCGAACTCAACGGCAACTAAGTGGTTAGATGAGAGGCCGATAGTTGATGAGTTGAAGAGGCCAAGATACTGAGTTGCAATGGCGCCTTTGAAGTCCATTGAAGGAGAGATAGTAAAGGCTAGGCCATGTCCAGAGACACCTGGCGACTCGGGAACAATTGCAAACACGAAATAGGTAGAAAACGACATTGTTGAAAATGATGAATTGAAATGGAAAGGAAGCGGATAAAAAGCATGGCCGATTTGCATCTGGGAAGTGTTTGTAAGCTCTAGAAGACCGTTGGGATGGATTTTGGTATTGCCGTTTAGACTTAGATTGGCTCCATTGAAGCCATTGAAGGTGAAGCGGTTTGGTTGTTGGGCTAAGGCTAACCATTGTCTAATACAGAATGTTAGCAAGATGTAAAGTGGAGTTTGGAATCCTGCCATTGAATTTCGAGGAAGGAAAAAGTAGAAACTAATAGATAGTTTCTATTAAACATTGATTAAGACATAAATCAAACTAACTAATCAACATCTTGTATTTAATTGTGGTGGTCAGCATTCATCAACTTGTATGGCTGGAGAGTAGGCCCGACAGAATAAAAATCTAGAAGAAAATATCAAATTAATGAACTGCATATATAATAACGAATTTTATATTGAGATGTAATGAATTTTTTCTAAAGGAAAGAATTTATAAACTCAAACAAATTGGTGGGAAGGTAAATCAAACTACAGTTTTCATATTAGAAAAACATATATGTCCTAGCAAGGCATTGCACAACCTGATAGGTTTGCTTACAAAAAAAATAAAAATAACAGTTCACAAAGTACAATTACAATTATTAATAATGTGACAGCTATTCTTTTTCTTTTTTAGTTTGATAATGTGATAAAATATTTAGAGACACATTATGTATAACCGATAAATTATTGAGGTACAAAATAGCCATATTTATATTTATATGCGATACACTATTCACATTACATGTTATAAGATGAGGGAAAAAATACCGTTTGCATTAATCAAAATGAGCTGCTAGTCAATCATTATACTTTTTTGGATTGAAGTGTATTGTCTTCAAAGTAGACCGGAACTCCCACTCCAAGCTTTGGCATATGGAATAGAGTTGGTAGCATCGGTTGGTTCTATTAGTTCAAGCATTTTATATCACTCCTAAATTAAGTGTGTCCTCTTTCATGTCCTCCATTCAGAATTTGTCATGTGTTATATTTTCTTACTTAATTTTTTATTTTTATATTTTCTTTCCTATTCTTTTGTTTCTCTCTCCTAAATATCTAATACATGATAAATTCTGAATGGGGGCATGAAAAGGGACATATAATTGAGACAACAGATTTCAACCCATAATATTGATGATAAAATTATATGGTCGAAACAAAAAAAAAGTTAAAAGGAAAAAAAAGGAATGGAAGATTGAGAATGAGGGTATTTATTTCATTTGACCAGGATGGCCTATTTTCTTTGTGATATGTCACGTGAGTGATTTGAATGGCGGTATCGGTGGCTTTTAAAAGTCAAAAAAGTATATATAAGTGTTTCTTTTGACTTTTAATAAAATTATGTTAAACTATTGATGAATGATAGGTATGATATCAGGGGAATATGAACATATCTTGAATTAATTTTTTATTTGTCTTGCAGCTTGTCAATATTAAAAACTGAATTTATAAATTTATTAATATTATACTGTCAAGTTGCTATTAAATCTCCAACTCAAGAAAAAAGGAAATCATATTTAGTAATTTATGTAGTGTATGCATGGTCGATATGAAGAAATGGGTGAATAAGTTGATTAACTCTATTTTTAAAAATTAAATATAAAGATATTCTACGCGTCTACTTTCTTAAAAATCTTGTTTTCATATTTGAAATTCACAAAATAATATTTAAGTCATTTGTACATGAAAGGATTGATATAAATACTCATTCTTTTTTGTATAAAACATTTTCATTTTAAATGGTTTTTTTTCAAGGGATTCAATTGCCTGCTCTATTGGCAGTAAACAACAACTCAATATGAACAGAATTTACAAAATCAAAAATATGATATTATCAAATCAGAAATGATACTATAAACAGTAAAATTAAAAGAAAAATTGTGACTCCGCACTCTTTTAATTGCTCTGAAGTAGTCTTTCAAGATTTTCTGCTTCAGTAGCTACAGCAACAAATCAACAAATAAGGTTATAAAACCCAAAATACCAAATTCAAAAAAAATGTTCAACCCAAAAGTTTAAGCTAACAGATCAAATACATACCTTCGTCCGTAACAATCACAGGCGGAATATGTGCCGATGAATTTTGAGCAGAATGATAAGTCGAATGATTAGGTTGAGGAGAAGATTGTTGATCTTGAAGTAAACATGTAACAGCTTCTCTAACTTTCTCGACAACGGTGGCATCATTATCATCTTTTTTAGGACTCATTGCCTTAGAAATAACTCGCGAAAGCGCCTTTTCATCCTCTCCAGGTTCGAGTTTCTGCATTATATACTCCTTAACCGAGACCCCTTTATCCGAAAGTTGCTTATTTGCGCTTTCTTGGTAAGCGCTAGCTTCGACTGCCGCTGGGGCCGAGCTTGGTGAGGTTTTTCCTCTTTCTGTTGACTTTTGTTTCGTAGCGATTGTGGGTAGTGCTGGCGCAACTAGTTCTCTTTCTCTGCTACTGTTTGACTTTGACATAAAAGGGTGTGATGATTTCACTCTAGGGGATAACGAAACTTTTGCGGGGGCCGATTTTGGTGTTGGAGCTTGAGGTTTGACTGTTTCGTGGCTTGAAAGTGCTAGACTCTGTAATTTAGAAGCGAGAACATATGTGGCATCACTTACTGTGGCGAATGCTTTTTCTGCCAGAGTTTTGGACATTGTTTTTGCATCCTTTGGACTCGTGTCGTTATTTGTTGGGGCTGGGGCCGAGCCAGGGCAATTTCCTTGGAGGTGTTTGTTAGGACTAGGGCCCTGACTCGTTTGAGCAGGGGTGGAGACAGGACTACCTACTCGATGGAGCTTGGAACTATCATCAGGGCTAACTTGAACATTTGTTATGTTATTGGGCTTGGGAAGAAGGCTAGCTTGAGCATTTGTAATGTTATTACCAAAAGTACTAGGACTAACTAGAACATTATGACTTCGATCTAGAGTAACCGAAACTACTCTTGGAGGCTTTGATGTCTGAGGCCCAATTTCTGATTCATACACTGCAAATTGACACGTGGCAAAATTGTGACCGTAGATTTATCATACATATTGATTTAATAACGGCTTGATTTTAACATAAATTTTAGTTTTTATGAAAATGAAAGAAGTAAATTTTGATTTTACAGAAAAAAAAAACTATTACATGGAGCTCCAAGATGTTGGGGATCTTCGTCATCTTCATCATCTAAGGTAACACCCCAAGAGGGTGTAGTATTAGTGTTACTATTATTGTCATGAGAATGTTTTTTCTTGCTGCTGGTGAGAGAATGTCTCCATTTCTTAGCCTTTTCCTTAACTTTAGCAAGAACTGAAATCGATTTTCTTTGTGGGGTATGATTACGGTCAATATCTTCCATACTAATTGCCCACCTTTATGCTTCTCCTGCACAATATTGCAATTAACCTGAAACCAACATACAGAAAATATGTGATCTGCAAGGGAAAATTCCGTTGCAGAAGTTGTGATTTGCAAGGGAAACTGCAATAGAAATGAATTCCATTGCAAAATACTATGCAGCAAATGTAATTACCTGGATTAAATTGTTCAAAGGTAGGGGGAGACTGGATTTTGAGAAGTTTAACCTTGTTCTTCTCCTTTTTTATTGATTGAGGATGGGCCAAATAGTTTTGGCCTAAAGATTCAACTCTAAACAATGGAAATATAAAAGGGAGAGAAAAATGGGATATGTGGGTTTCCATGTCGACACATGGCAATTCATCCTACGGAGTTCAATTCATTGTCAATTGTTGATCACTTAAAAAAGGGTGTTTTCCTGATATAGCAAAATAATTTGCTATTTTCCTTTGAGTGGTATCCCCTTTTTAGGGGAAATTTTCAATCATTTTGAACTTTTTATCTGCTACTATCCCCACGTTTTCCTAATTATCAGATTACACAAAGTTGGTCAATAAGTCATGACCATATTCAAAATTAAGCTAAGCAACTGCGCTGATTGGGTTAACTATATAATGGAATTGTTCATTATTATTCTTCTTACCATGGTTTTGACATGTCAAAGAAATGACTTGCAACATATTTCAAGCATAGGATAGGACTGAGATAAAGACCACATTCACAAAATGCTAACAGGAATTATGTTGCATGCGTTGGAAATCGACTTACAAGTTGTTATTTAGTTGGAGACATATTCAATAAATTAAAAGTAGATTATACTTAGGATAGTTAATTGTTATTTGAAGTAGAGATAAATTACGATTTATTGTCCTAGATAATATTTTAAGTTTTAATGTATTAGTTTAGGATTAAGAAAGCCTTTTATATTTAGGTTCTCTCTATAAATACATGAATAAAAATCAAAATCAGTGTGTTTAATAGGTGCCCCAACACGGGCTCTAATACTCCATACATGCTCCAATATCTTTCTTTTTATATTTTTCCGCCATGAATCCATAAAAACCCAACATCACGTGGAGAAAGAGAGACTGAAAATGAAACTCTTATGGTTAAAAAATTTACATCAGAAATTCTGCTGCAAAGTAACTTAATATCAAAAGATGAACTAACAAATTTTCTTGACATTGGTGAGTTAGCTTATTTTAGCAAGGTCAACTAACGGCCAACATAGACCCATTAGTGTAAGCATATTGGCTACACATATCTGAGTATGCGAGAGAAGACTCGTATTTGACTATTTCTAAATAAATTTATGTAGAGATGTAAAGATCTTTAATTGTAATGAAGTAAAGAAAAAATTATCTAAAATTGTCATGTTTTTCCTTTGATTCAAATATTACAAGACTCTGCCTTGTTATAAATAGATCCTATTTGGAATTATTTTTCAAATAGTTTGTTAACTCCTCAGAAAACAATATCAAATAATTTCTTATAAAATAAAATATTATTTTACAACTGATTGAAGGATTAGATAGAGTTAGAGTTCAAACTTTTTCAGCTACCCTTCTAACCGCTTACTAATAATGTACGTATTGGTGTAAATAATTATAATATTTTTGGATTTTGACCTTATCTATTATTACTTTTATGTATTTTAAAAAATAATTTATACTATCTATATATTATTTTTATCCAACTACAACCTCCCTACATCTTACATTATGTATTTTTATATCAAAATTATTAATTTAACATATATTTGTTGATATATTAAGTTTTATTATAAGATATTTTTAAAGGTTTCAAAATATGATTCAACTAGGAAAATAGCAATAAATTTTTTTAAAGCAATTTGAATTAGTAACATACTATATTATATAACCAATTTTTGTCCATAAACATATGCTCTAATACATCTAGACCCCCTTATATTTATCCCTAAAAACCCCTCAGCCCTTGAACTTACAAAGTTTCACATAATCCCCTGAACTTGTTAAAGTGGACCTTATAGGCCCTTGATCTTGTTAAAAGTGAACCTTATAGCCCCTTGAAGCTCATATGTCAAGTATTATATTACTATAGATTTAATCTAAAATTGTCTCGTCAAAGATTGAATCAAAGATTGATTTACTGGAACAAAACTGGTCGTGTCGGCATCAAGAGTCTTTAAAGTTTACTTTTACCAAGTTCAGGGGTAATAAGGTCTACTTTAATAAGTTCAGGGAGTTATGTAGAGCATTTGTAAATCAGGGGATGGGGGGTTATTTTTATCATACCAAAACCTCCTTGATACAAAAAGAGGTATGATAAAAAAAATACTTAGGGAGCTATAAAATATATTTATAAAATACATGAAGTTACAAGTGTATTTAGTCAAAACTCAAGAAGGTCATAATTATTTACTCAATAAATCGCATACTAATATTTTATGTTACCAAAGCTATAATATGTAGAGATCTCATATTAGAGTGATAGTTGAGGGGGAGTGGAAAAGATTATTTATATTTATTGAAAATGTAATTATATTCGAACTTTTTAAATTTGACTCTAATCGCCGCTCATCCCCCTAAACTTTTAAATTTTCTATTTACTCTTCTAAATTTATCTAAAACGTATCTCAATAACTCCTTATTTCATTCCTATGTGACAGATGACGACGTGGCATGAGTTGAAAAAGTCAGCGCTTTTATTGACTAAAATAAGGAAGAAAAGGATATGTTTGGAAATAAGTAAAATGTTAGGGAAAAATTGAAAAAAAAAATAATAAATTACATCTTCAATTTGGAAAAAATTAAAATTTTAAAAAAGGTGCAAAGGGTTTCTCAGCAGCAGCCCTAAAACTCTAATCGCCAAACCTCAATTTTGGTCTCCTTCTTCAACCTTAATCCATGTCTTCATCTTCCCAAACTCGAAATCAAAATCAGGAAGCTTCGATTCATCAAACCCAAACAAATCAAGTTCATCAATGACACAAAACTCATCACAAAATCGCCCCAAATCAGGAAAAGTCATAACATCATATTCCTTCTTCTTGGTCATAATTTTAGTTACTGGATTTCGAATTTCAACAACCCATTTTCCCCAATTCTCCTGACTCCAACCGGCTTTTTCGCCGGAGTTGTTGCTCCTCCGCCTGAAATGGTGGTTGTTGGGGGTAGCGGTGATTAGCGACAGACCTGCCATAGCTGCTTCAGTTGAAGAAATCAGTAAAGAAAGTCTCGAAATCATAGGGGTTGTAGAAGCCATAGGCGACGTATGAAGAAAGGAAAATAAATTGGGATTTATGTTTTCAAAATCATGTAAGTTTTGATGAAACTTAACTTTCTCTGAATTTGTGTAATCAATTCCCCAAATTTAGGACTGAATTTGGGGGTTCTTATTTATTGCTGTGTCTATTGCAATTTGGGGATTTTTTTTAGAAATGGTGCAAAATTTGTGTTGAGTTCGTTCAGGCCGATGAGCGAAAGCTCTTGAGATTAATCCGTGATTACGAATTTGTAATGTATGAATCAGTAATGAATTGATTTTAGATTGAAAAATGTATTGGTTCAATTTTGGCATTGTTCTTTTGTTCTTGGTTGTCTGCTCTTGATTTTTAGTTGTTATTTTGTTTTTTATTTTAGAAAACTAAGATACAACTGCTTTTACTTTTCAAATCATAATACCTGGTGCTAGCGAGCTTTACTCTTCCTGGCGAGACTGATATAGTTCGGTTAAAGGGGTCCTATCATACGTTTTAGATAAATTTAATGGGAAAAGTTTAGGGGCGAGAAGTAATTAGAATCAAATTTAGAAGGATCCGAATGTATTAGACTTAAAAAAAAAACTTTTGTTATTCCATGTTTTAGTTTAGGGAAAAAAATTTCTAATTTTATGAGAAATGACTTTCTTGGAAAAAGTTTATTTGATGAAATTAGAAAAATAATATTAAATATAAATATTCTCATCCTAGAGAAGAAATGACAATTTCATTTTAAATGATATTTAATGCCCGAAAAATAAAGGTATTGTAATTAGACCGTTTGCGGATCGAGTTATTTATCTGATTTGGTCCAAGCCTGCAGGCAGCAAGGTAAAGGTCGGAGTTGAACGCCTACTTTTTTTATTAAGTCACTAAAATCTAAAATTTTATGGACCCAAATTTAATTTATAAATATCAAAGTACGGAATATATATATAGACACGTGATTTAATTTCTCTTAAAATAAGACATAGATGATGGGCTTGGAGCTCTTTCTTCACGCTCCAATGGAGGTATAACACAATTCCTAATTTATTGAGAAATTATCCGGTTTAGTCTATTTGGTAAAATAATTTCAATTTAAGTTTAGCTTAATTACTTAAAGGTCTTGATATATTTTTTTTAATAATCTTCATACGTCCTACATATCTTTCATATATTGTTCATAACTTTTTTACGCTCTTACAGAATTTCAGATTGTATTAGGATTGTAATAGATATATAATAACTTTGTAACAGACTTGTAACAGACATGTATTAGACTTGTATTAGGTTTGTAATAGGTATATAATTGATGTGTGTCAAATCCATCAATTCTATTCAAATTAATGACCAACAAAAATAAAACAAATAAATAAAATGGGGGTTTTTAAACAGTTTAAGTGTTAATAAGAATTATTTTAAAAAGCAAAAGAAATGAACTATAAAAATGAAATTCTCTCGATTAAGGAAGCTTTCAGCTAGGTTGAAATTGATCACATGCACAAAAGATAAATTTTTGTAACTTCAGTCAGTTGGTTATAACCATGATAAGTATGGGTTAAATTCTTTTTCTAAACATGGGATTGATTTTAAATGAGCTAAACCAAAAACCCTCGATTATCAGACGCACTTGCAGAAGCTATCAAGATTTAGTCATCAAAAAGCATTAAGTTTTGAAGAACCAACTTTAAACCAAAATTATGATGATCAGACATAAAGATTGATTTAAATCGAATAAACCACGAAAACTTGTTAAAGAAATCGTTTGTTACAATTTTTCATTAAACTATGATGAACATAAATTCAATGAAAATAACAATTCATTATAATTCCAAAAACAACAATTGGCCAAATTGAAGAAATCAAAAGTATAATGAGAAAGATATTACCGGTATAATCGAAAACTGAAATTCGAAAGAAAGATTAAGAACAAGCCTCACAATATCCAATTAGTCTTGATTATTCCTCAATCGAAAGATCAAAACTTAGCTACTCATAAATTGAAATAGAAGTATAATTATTATTGGAGGAGAAGAACATTGGTCACAAGGACCAAATTCCAAAAGATTATTGTTGAACTAAGCACGAGTTTAAACTGACTCAGTGGATGACTCAGTGGTACTTAAGTTTTAATCATAACAATTAAGTTAAAAATGAGATAATTAACTCAATAATGATGTTAAAATAAATAGTCTATGGTTATAAGGGAGTTAGTAAATTCAAGGGTGGAATTTCAAGTCTCCGATGACCTAGCTCTTTAGTTTAACTCTGAGCTGTTTTTGGGCTGAGTATTTACTTAGTCGTTGACTTGGTAATATTCACTCAGCGCTTGATATTTAGATTTTGTTTTCGCTGTGTGCTTTACGATTAGGGGTGTTAACGAGTTGAACCGAGACCGAATAGTGCAGGGCTCGGCTCGGCTCGAAGCTCGTCGAGCTTAGAAAAATGAAGCTCGGCTCGGGCTCGCGAAAAGCTCGTCTCGAGTTCGCGAGCCTAAAAGAGCCATAACATATATGCACTATTGCAACACAAAATAAAAGTGTTGCCCCTAAGTGTTTAAACTTTGATGATTAAAACTGATTTATGGCAACACTAGTTGAAAAAAGGATTGCATTAGTAATATGACATTTTGTTACATTTTTTCAAAAAAAAATCGAAAAATACCTTTCAAAAAAATAAAACAATTTATTCTCCCTTAAAGAACTACATAATTTTAAAAAATTTAAACTAACATCATAATATTTTTACTATGATCTGTAATCACTCTTATTTTGTCTTTTTCCAATGTTCTGTCATGTGCAATTCCATATTCATCACCACTCTTGCAAAGAAGCAGCAAGTTATTTTAAATTATCATTTTACGAATAATTATCGTAAATGAATAATTATTACTCACCAATCATATATAATTATTTTTTTACTAATTTATTAACTACAAAAATTATACGACCATGTTTGCGAGCTTTCGAGCCGAACCTTAGAAGGCTTGGTTTGGCTTGTTAATATCTCGAGCCGATCCCGAACTCGAGTCGAGCTCTATCGAGTCGAACTCTGACTGAGCTTTGACCAAGCCAAATTTCGAACAGTTTACGAGCCACTGGGCTTGTTAACACCCCTATTTATGATATATCATTTTCGTTGAGTTGCTTTTAGTCTGTCAACGCCGCTGACTTTACCATTTAAGGTAAAAAAAGGTATCTTTGCTTTTTGTAGGAACATTAATGAGGCAAAGACAAAAATGTTGGAAAACAATGATCCGGATCACAAAATTAAACTAAACTATCTGGATCAGGTTTGAAAGAAACAAAAACTTAAAACCATGTAAATCCACTAAATCCAAATGGAAACATCCGGACAAAGATCCAGCTACAAAACTATCTATTGAAGACATCAAGTACCTAAGCACAAGGAATCATCAGAATAAAAGCTTGGAAAGGAAACAAGCTTTGATCTTACAAGAACAGCATCAGGGAGACCTGATTGCCCTAACTCCAGAAGTATAGAGATCCGGAGACAATGAGTCTGAAGACATCCGGAAGACTCATGCTTGAAGATAATGGAAAAAGTTTTATAGATAACTTTTCCCTCCACCTTTTGGTCTACATAGTCAAAGATCCTTTCCCCATAAACAAGACAAAAGTGACAGCTTGCACGTTTCAATAAAAGGACAAAAAGACTGACACTGGACTGAAAAAGCTAACAAAATTTTTCACCTAGACTAATAAGGAGGCGCGTGGAGCTCACACCAAAAAGCTAATGGTGTAAAAGTTGGTGCATCATAAAAAGGCAAGTAAAACGATCACTGACAACTTTTCAGCATCAATCCCTAGAATTCAAAAGGGTCAAATTACAGTCTAACAAATTGATCAACGGCTCTAAAAGCTCCACCTATAACTTGATCAATGGTGAAGATTTATCACTAGCTCAACAACCCACAATGGCTACATTTATGATATAAGCCTATAAAAGGGAAGCTTTACCAAATGAGAAGGCTGGCTGTTTGATTGACAAAAGCAAGTAACAAAGCACACGCATTCATTCAGTTTACAATCCCTCCTAGAATCAATTAATTCCAAATCTATTGTAAGGATTCCTAAGTGAGTTATAAACTTAAGGAAATCCAAAACCAAAACCTCTATGAAAACAAGAGTGTAAGGATCTCCAACTTGGGTGAGTTATGAGGTTGGGATACAACTTAAAGTTAGTGCTTTGAGTGAGAACTCCCTGTAGGACTCAGCTTAGATTCGGGGTAGAAGTCTATGTGGTATATCCTACTAAAGACTAAAGGACTCAGCTAGGAGTTGGTGCTTCTAGTGGTATATCCTACATCCGGAAGGGGTTACCATCAGGAGATAAATTGTAAGGCTTGATTCCTGCCAGTTGGAAAGGAATCCACTAGTGAAAAGCTCGGAGGAAGGAAACTCCAGGGACTGGAGTAGGCGGGGCCGAACCAGGATAAATTTCTTTGTGTTTGATTTCTTTAACTCTTTACTTATTGCATTATATTGACATAACTGTATCATCCAGATCCATCATCCAGATCATAATCAAACACACTACGCTAAGACTTTTTAAAGTCTGTATATTCCGTAAAAAAGGTCATTCACCCTTGTCTAACCTTATAAAGACAGGGACCAATAAGTGGTATCAAAGCCAGTGTTCAAACTAGAGATCTAGTAATCTCGAGAAAAAGGTCCACGTATTTTGATTCATATATCAAAATGAGTTTCCAAAACTTATAACTCCTTCCCGAGGGTATATGTATTACCTGTCCTCCACTCTTCACCAGTGAACACTACATGTTCTAGAAAAATCGGATGAAGAACTTCATCCAGTCATAAAGCATGCAAGCATGGTTAGTTATTAAAGATGGTCTATATGAGCCTACTTATGAAGTAGAGGGTATGACTACCCGAAAGCCAACAAGTATGTGGGATGAGAATGATTTTAAAAAATTTCATGAAAACGCAAATGCTATTAACATGCTTCATTGTGCTCTTAGTGTAGCTGAATTTAATAGAATGTCTGGATGTGAGACTGCAAAAGAAATTTGGGAGAAGATAGAGGTAACCTATGAAGGGACTACCAAAGTAAGAGAAGCCAAACTTGATTTACTCAAGCAAAAGCTTGAATCCTTCAAAATGAAGCCTAAAGAATCAATTAGCAGCATGAACACTAGATACACCAATCTAGTGAATGAGATGAAAAGGTTGGGAAAAGAAATCTCTGAGGTAGAGATGGTAAAGAAGGTGCTCCGGAGTCTTACCAAAGAATGGGATAATAAAAAGACTGCCATTAAGGAAGCTCATGACTTAAACTTTTATAGTTATGATGAACTCATTGGTAATCTTCTAACCCAAAAGTTAACCTTGGAGAGATATAGCCAACAAGAAAAAAAGGCTAAGGAGAAGAAGAAAGCCACTGCACTTAAGGCAGAATCCACCGGATCAGCTTCATCCGGAGAAGAAGAACAAATCAATGAATCACTGAGCACCAAAGATCAACTTGCTCTATTGACCAAAAAACTCAACAAATTCATACAAAAGAAAGATAGAAGGAAATCAAGAAAGTATGAATCCCGAAAATCAAAAGAAGGGACATCTAGAAAGGACAGACCAAAAAAGAATCCGGAAGAAAAGAAGGATCCAGAAAAAGAAGCTGCCTATTTTAAATGCGGAGAAAAAGGCCATTTCAGAACAAAATGTCCCAAGCTTAAGAGAACCAAGAAGTTCAAAAAGAAGGCAATGGTAGCCACCTGGAGCAACAATGAGAAAAGTAGCAGCTCGTCTTCAACAGAAGAAGAGGAGACTGCCAACTATGCATTCATGGCTCTAACTGATCTAGAAGCAGACCAATTCAGAAGAAATGCCTCTAAGCAAGAAACAGTGCAAATCGAAGAATCAGAATTAGAAATGGCAAACATTGAGGTAAATTCTTGTTCTAATTATGCTTCTAATTTTGACCTTACTAAATCTTTGTCTATTGTAATCAAGAGTGTAAAGAAGAATGCAAAAGCAATCAAGTCTCTCAAAAGAGCAGTAATGGAGTTAGCAGAAGATACTGAAGTAATGGTACAAGACATCAATCTGGTTAGAGCAACCAAGCATATTGATGTTGTAGAGGAAAACTTCCTGAGGAATCAAGTCCAGATCCTAAAGGCAAATGTAATAGGACTGGATAGAGAAATCAATCTATTAGAGGAAGTATCCATGAAGAGGCCAGAGATAAAAACTCTAAGAAGAGATCATCATCCTCCTGCTTAGAATAGATTTAAAAAAGACCCTTAATCAAAGGATGAATGAAGTTAGCAGGCAACCACAAGCCTAAGGATATACTGCTGCTTAAAAGGGAAAGACTAAGGTGGGTTACAACCAACACCCTATCAAATAAAGAAGAAATTGTAGAGCAGAAGTTGCACCTCTAACCAATTTCTGGATTCACACCGAACCATCCACCAGTATGCAAAAAGCCAGATATAAAGGGAACTATAGGAAGGAGGATCTAAAGAAGATCAACGAGAAGCAAAAGCAGAACAGACCCATTTTAGGGTGCAGGTTTTATGGGAAAAATAATTATATTACTAAATCATGTAGATTAAAAAATGATTATTATGATGTTTACCCTTGGCCTGAGATGGTTATTAACCCGAGAGGACCCAAATCTGATTGAGTACCCAAACCCACTTGATCTGTTTTGCAGGTATGCCTTAGATCCATACTAGATCAACACACTTGGTACATTGATAGTGGATGCTTAAGGTACATGACATGTAATGAAAAGGTCTTCATCACATTAACCCGGAAGAAGGGAGGCAAAGTAAGCTTTGGGGATAGTCAAAAGGGACAGATCATTAGTCATGGAACCATTAGATCTGAGTTAAAGATAGAAGATGTCTCATTGGTTGATGGACTGAAATTCAACTTGCTAAGTGCGGCCCAACTTTATGACAAAGGAAGAAAAGTTACATTTGATTCCGGAGGCTGCTCAATCTATGATAGTAAGTCCAACCATCTCATTCTTTATGCACCTAGAATAAATAATGTCTATTCTGTAAACATTAAAAATGATAAAAAGAATATCTACTTAGTGTCTAAAGAAGAAGAATCATAGCTATGACACTGGAGGTTAGGACATGTCAGTATAAACCTCCTATCCAAACTAGCCAAAAAGGAATTAGTAGTAGGTTTGCCTAAGGTCGCTTTTGATAAGGTTCATCTATACACTGCATGTCAATTAGGTAAACAGCATAAGAAAAGTTTCCCTTCCATCTCACACATTCCTTCCAAAAAGTACTTAAGCTCTTGCATATTGACCTCTTTGGTCCAATCAAACCATTGAGTCTATGGTTATTGTGGATGATTATTCTCGATATACTTGGGTGCTCTTGCTAGCAAGCAAAGATGAGGCCTTTGACCAATTCTCTAAAATATTCATCCTGATAGAAGTAGAATAAGGCATAAGCATTGCACGCATTCGGAGTGATAATGGTGAAGAATTAAAAAATAAGCACTTTGCTAATTTTTATGACTCCAAGGGCATTGAACATAACTTCTATGCCCCTTAAACTCCTCAACAGAATGAAGTTATTGAGAGAAAGAATAGGACCATAGTTGAGATGGCTAGAGCAATGCTCAATGAAAATTGTTTGCCAAAATACTTCTGGGGAGAGGCCGTGAATACAACATGTTATATTCTAAATAGAGATCTCATTAGAAAGACCATAGAAAAGACCCCATATGAAATCTGAAAGGGAAGAAAACCCAAAATTGGGTATTTCAAAGCATTCGGATGTAAATGCTACATCCTTAATGATAGAGAGCAACTAGGAAAATTTGATCATAAATCAGATGAATCAATTTTCCTTGGCTACTAAACTCATAGTAATGCTTACAAAGTCTTCAATAAATGAACCCAATCTGTAGTAGAGTCAATACATGTAGATTTCACTAACTCTGCAGGTAAGAAAAGGTACACTCCGGAAGACCCAGTTCCGGAAGCTAAAAAATCTGGAGAAAAGAAGGAAGCGGGATTTCCTGATCCATTTCAAATCAAGAAGTCCAAAGAGGAAGATGAAGGAATATCCTTTGATCCAGATGTACAACAAGTTAATCTCAACCCACAGGAGATTGACTTTAATAAAGGCCAAGAAGGAGTGGTTGAAGCTGAGGTGGAGCAAGTTCCAGTTCAACATGAAGGCCTACAAAGGGAGATCCGGACACACAGAGATCATTCCATTAAAAATATTCTAGATGATGTTCAGAATCCAGTAAGAACCAGAGGTCAGCTCAACAGGATGATGAGTTATGCTGATTTTATCTCTCTTATAGAGCCAAAGAAATTTCAAGATGATGAAGGAGATGAAAGCTGGATGATGGCAATGCAGCAAGAACTAGATCAGTTCTCCAAAAATGATGTCTTAGATCTAGTACCACCTCTTAAAGGAAAATCAATCATTGGCACTAAGTGGGTGTTTCGGAACAAGCTTGATGAATCTAGAGTTGTGGTGAGAAATAAGGCAAGATTAGTTACCCAAGGCTACAACCAGCAAGAAGGAATTGATTTTGAAGAAACCTTTGCTCCCCGTAGCAAGGCTGGAAGCAATCCGGATTCTATGTGCTTTTGCATCATTCATGGGGTTCACACTATACCAAATGGATGTCAAAAGTGCATTTCTAAATGGTGTTATCCAAGAAGAAGTCTATGTTAAGCAACCACCCGGATTTGAAGACCCAAAGCATCCGGATCATGTCTACAAGCTAAAGAAGGCTCTCTATGGATTAAAGTAGGCACCTAGAGCTTAGTATGAAAGATTAACCTCATTTCTTATATCCAAAGGTTATATCAGAGGCAAAGCAGACACCACACTGTTCATCAAAAAGAAGAAAAATAACATCATTCTAGTCCAAATTTATGTCGATGATATCATATTTAGAGCAATCGATGAAAGAATGTGTGAAGAATTCAGCTCTCAAATGTAGAAGGAATTTGAGATATCCATGATGGGAGAACTTAACTTCTTCCTTGGTCTACAAATCAAGCAAAGTCAGGATGGAATTTTCATTAATCAATCAAAGTACACCAAGGAAATCTTGAAGAAGTTTGAAATGGACAAGAGCAAGCCTATGTACACTCCAAGAGGATCAGATACAATCCTATCCAAGGATTGTAAAGGAGAAGATGTTGATCAAAAGCTCTACAGAGGGATGATTGGCTCACTCCTATACTTGACAGCTAGTAGACCTGACATACATTATGCAGTTTGTTACTGTGCAAGATATCAAGCTAATCCTAAGGAATCTCATCTCAAGGCAGTAAAAAGGATCCTTAGATACCTCATAAGAACCACTAAAGTTGGGTTATGGTATCCTAGTAATGGAGATTTCACACTCCAAGGGTTCACTGATGCAGACTATAGCAGGGATACTCTTGAGAGAAAGAGTACATCCAGAGGTTGCCATTTCCTTAGAGATTGCTTAGTATCATGGTATAGCAAGATGCAAACTTCAGTTGCTTTATCTACTACAGAAGCAGAATATATGGCAGCTAGAAGTTGTGTTGCTCAACTCCTATGGATTAAACAATAACTTAAAGATTATGGAGTGCAATCCGGATGTGTGGAAGTCATGTGTGACTACAAAAGTGCTATTAATGTGTCAAAGAATCTAGTACTCCATAGCAGGATGAAGTACATCAACATAAGACATCATTTCATAAGGGATCATGTGATGAAGAAGGATGTTGCATTAGTATACATTCCAACCAATGAGCAAAGAGCAAATATCTTTACTAAGCCACTAAGTAAGGATCAATTTGGGAAGCTAAGGGAGTCAATTGGAATGTCTAATCCAATTTAAGGCTTAATCCAGAAGACAGCTTAAAATCAAACCGGATCCTTGGCAAGAAAAATCAATCCAAAAGAGAAGGTACATTGGAGAAAAATCTATACCGAAAGAAACTCTGCCACATCAGCAGACATGAATGGCAAATGGCAGAAAAAGCGCGTAAAGGTAACAATTACTTTTTGAATTTCAAACATCTATTGGCTGTTATACGAGCGGTGAAATTGATAGTTTATTTTTAAAATAAACCGTTCCTATTCTCCGGTTAAACTGAATTTACCTCTCTCTTAAAAATTCGGTTGCCATATCATCAATCCAGCCAAATAACTGGCGTCCGGATTACCAAACTACCCTCAGTTTGAAAATTCTACATAAACCCTCAAAATCACCCTTCTTCCTCAAGCGAGCAACTAATCTACTGTTACTCTGCAAAAATAGAAACCTAAACCCTAATTTCTTCAATCCTTTCTTTAAAATGGCAGCAATCATGATAGAGGCTAGACCCGTAATGCTTTCAACCCAAAATGTCTTCTCAGAATCTGATCTGAAAGATAAGGATTTCATCCCCATAGACTATAAACCCTCTGATTCAACTATCCCTTCAGATTTCCTAGGAGGTAACTTCTTCTTTGAAACCAACCCCTATTCCCGACTGTTTAAGGATCATTACCTCACAAACTGTTGGATATGATGTATGCCGTTAAGGCAATTAGGGCGATATATCTTAATTATGTAATAGTGCGAATAATTTATTTAATCAATAAAGGCATTTGTCCTTTTATTTATATCAATGTGTTTTTATACATATATATTATAGCTGGTTAAAATATATTCATTGATGTATGTATACAGAAGTCCTTCACATATCATAGCATGAAGTCAGAGAAATTATAGTTGGACTATATTTGGTAGAACCTACTTCATGTGCAATTATGATTATGTCTAAACTATCCCTAGTCACAGTGTCATCAAGAAAGGATATTGATGAAACGGAAAGACTAGCATGTGGTCAACTTTCTTAGAAAGGGTCCAAGCAGTTAATCTCCTAAAGACTGAAGGTGGTGCCTTAAGCTTGACACATGGATATATCTGGGAGATATATTGGAGACCGCAGCAAGATAAACACTTGGTATAAATATCAATGTGTTAGTATTTATCTTCATGCAATAAGCTTTGTGAATGTCCTCATACTTGAGATGCTAGTTGCCTTGTGTGGTACTATTGCTATACTTTGAATCATTGCTATGCACTCATTAATTTAGGGTGCTACGGGTGATTACGGGTATAGTGATAACAACACGTTGGTAGACTGAGTAGTCGGAAAGAATCCATCGCTCCGGATATATTAAGGAGTTGTACCTGGCCACTTGTTAAAGTGATGATTGCCATAAACCTCTGATCAGAGTATGTATTTGATAGAAATGGTTTCTAGTCAAACACACTATGGTAAAAGGCAATATACTTCGGTAATAAGTAAATAACTGGGATAGCTTGGAGCAACCTTGCTATTAGTGGGTTAACACTTTAACCGAACCCAATAAACCAGATGGTACTAATATTAAAGAATGGAAGGAATTTATCGTACTGGATAACTATTGCATTAACCGGGATAAAGTCATAAGCATAAATGACGTTCTGAGTAATGGGAGATGGTAAACCCTTTCTAGAGGCGTACTACAGCCGTTTAAGGTAATCGAGTTCTATTTACGGTCTAGAGCATCTAGCCAATGGTTCTATTAGAACAAGGGTTGGTTAAGCCTTAACAGCTCAATACTTCGGGATCCTATAAGGTCACACACATTGGACCTTCATCGGACTAAGTAAAGAACTAATAGATTTATTCTATTACAAGAATATAACATAAATAATAATTGGATTATTATTTGATTGGTTAAAATTGATTAAATCAATTTTTGATAGACCAAGGAATTTATTTTGACCGGTAACTAATTAATTAGAGTCATAAATAAATTATAATTGATTAGATCAATTTTGGTTGGACCAAGAAATTTATTTTGACTGATAACTAATTTATTAGAGTCAAAAATAAATATTTATTTGAAAGGATTTAAAGGGGATTTTGCATTGGCGAGTTAAAACCGAAAAGTATAAAATATTTTATATAATATTTGGTTGCGCGAAATACACCGAAAGGTGCTCGAACACTGCTGGGCAGTGTTCGCGGTGGCCCATATTCATGGGCTGCACAAAGGCATCCCATGAATACCACATGCAGCACGTGCATATGGTAGGTGTGTGGGATGGGAGACTCCCATCCTACATCATTAATGGGAGCAAATTTTTGCTCCCCTGTCCCTTCTCCATTCAAAATGCACCAAGCTCAAAGCATAAATCCTAAGCGAGATAATTAATCTCTCGGGTACTTGAGCAAGTTATTTTTGTGGAGCCTGAATTTATTCGGGCACCGCTAGTTTATATTTTTGGGTGAGGCTTCTAGAGTGGTCTAGCAACTACTCGAGGCTTCTTAGTTCTTCCTCCTGGGGAGGTTTTGGTTGGTGGGGTTCGTGTGGATATTGATCGAGGCTATCCTACGATTGGAGGCTTATGCAAGAAGGTCCTGCAAAAGCACGCTTCAACTGGTAAGTTCTTTTTCTTTCTCTTTTAATTATTAAGTCTTTTTCTTTAAGTGTTTTTAGACTTAATAATTATGCTTAGGTTATTTTTGCATGCTTAGTTTATTTTATGCTTAGGTTATAACTTAGAGTTATAACATGCTTAGTATAAAATAAATATGCTAGGATATAATTTGGAATTATGGTATGCCTAGTCCTTTAGCATGCTAACCTAGGTAGAGAATTATTTAGTTAAGGCTTTATTTAATTTATATGCAACTAATAGGAGTTCCTGGGACAGGGATAAAATTTTGAATTTCCGTCATGCCTCTTATGCATGTTCAATTCGACTGTCAGTTCTCAGCAGTGGTATCAGAGCCTGCCTATTTAGTGTATAATTAAGTTAGAAGCAAACTAAATATTATTTTCTAAATGAAATGATTTGATTATTTAATTATTTGGAACAATATATATAAACTTCTGCCTTTCATTTCAAGGTTAGAAATTAGTTATGAATAATTTTGAATAAGCCTGCTCAACTTACTCAAATTATACAAGTGTCAATAATTTATTTAAATTACATGGGTTATAGATGCTCCCAATTTACATGAATTGGAAGAACGAAATTTATTAGTTCAAGAGAATCCATTGGTCTTCAAGTTTGTGCCCGTATTTATTCTGGCTAAGGATTGGACTTGGTATCTACTCCTCATAGGGCACCTCTCCTACCTGGGAACCTATATCGGTGCAATTTAAATTGACCAATCGGGGGATTAATATGAACTAATTTATTTTTAGTATATAAGATAGTGCTTATATATGTTTCTATAACAAAGTAAAAAAATTAAAATTATTAAATAAAAGCTTAAAGGAAATGCAATATAAATATAACAAATAAAAGTGTTAATTATTTTGCATATAATCTAGTTTGATAGAATAATTATAATAAAGAGCTGAACCCATCTAAGGTTAGACCTTATAACTTAATTCTAAAATTCCCTAAATTAATACAAGTCATTATAATTTTGTCCATCTGATAAAATCCTAGATTGAGTGAGACGTTTAACACCAATAAAATCCCAAAGTAAATATATTAAGGCAAGTTATAGTTTTCCTTACTCAAATTTATAATACGGTCTTTTTAGGCTATCAAAGTGCTACGCAAAGAGTTCCTTCTAGTCCACATTGATTGGTTGTAAAGTTTGAGATAGGGTCTGCCTTAACAGAGCTGGGGTAGTCCACCATAAAATTGGGGGCTACGCCCAGATCTGAGACATATTCAAGGAGATGTTAATATAAGAGCACATGTCCCTTGGGATTAGGGAACTTGAATGAATTAGCAATTGCATGCGATGCAAATGGAATGGTATTCCAACTATGACTGACTATTATGACTTGACTCATAAAATTGGGGGTTGTAATAGACTAGTTATAGATGCTACCTACTAGGAAATTTAGCTAGGCTAAAATTCATGAATTCAATAGAATGGGCTATTGTAAATTTCGAAGAAAATAGTAGGAAAATGTATTTAATTAAAAGTCCTCATATTAAATACATGTACTTAAACTAATATCTAAACACTTTTCTTTTCTTATGTCTTAGGTTGAAAATGGCTTCCAATTTTAATCTCCGTATGTTACTTGGCACCAAATTGAATGGCTCGAACTTTTCTGATTGGTTCCGAGCAGTGAGAATAGTTCTCAGATCTGAGGGAATTGCCTATGTCCTAAGTGAAATTTTCCCTGTAGAACCTGATGTTGAGGATCATGTGGAACATGATGCCTGGTTGAAGCACAGGAAGGATCGTGAGACTGCCATGTGTATTATATTGGGGTCCATGAATCCTGAGCTTCAGAAACAACATGAGAACATGCCCTTGGAGGATATGGTTCTCCATCTTGAAGAATTCTTTTCGAAGAGGGAGAGGACAGAGAGGTATGAGACCTCCAAGCTCCTTTTCAGGACCAAGATGCAGGCTGGCACCTCTGCCTCTCAGCATGTACTGAAACTCTTGGGATACCTTAAGAAGCTGAATCGATTGGGATTCGAGATGAATTATGACTTGAGCATTGATCTTGTGTTGATGTCCTTGACAGATAGTTACTCAGGCTTCGTAACTAACTATTACATGAACATGATTAATTCAACTATCCCTGAATTAATTAACATGCTGAAAACAGTAGAACCTCAGATCAAGAAAGATCAGAAACCTCTACTGTTGGTTGAAAAAGGCAAGGCTTCTAAGAAGAAGAAGCAGGCACTGGGTGCCAAGAAAAGAATCAGTAAGAAGAAGAATGAAAAGAAGGCATCTAAGTATGTCTGCTTCTAATGTGGGAAACCGGGACATTGGAAGAGGGATTGCAAAGCTCTTGCTTTTGAGCATTTGAAGAAGAAGCCTACAGAGGCATCTACTTTAGGTATATTTGTAATTGAAAACTTTGCTACTTTTCTGCAAGAATCCACTTGGGTATTAGATACTGGTTGTGGTTCTCATATCTGTACTTCTGTACAGGGACAAAGGAACTTTAGAAAACTTGCAAAAGGGGAGATAGACCTACGCATGGGAAATGGAGCCAGAGTTGCTGCATTAGCCGTAGGGAGCTTTAGTCTTGTTTTGTCAAGTGGACTTATTTTAGTTTTGAATAATTGTTATTACATTCCAAGTGTTACTAAGAATATTGTATCTGTTGTGTGTTTAGCAATAGAGGGATTTGAAATTTTATTTTTGAATAATAATTGTCAGATTCGTTTGAATAATATTCTTTATGGTTATGGAATGTTGAAAGGTGGCATTTATATTCTTGATACTAAAACAGAAGTTTTCAATATAAACGATGTGAAGAAAGTTAAATTAGATAATGAGAATTCCTTTTACTTATGGCATTGTCGTTTAGGCCACGTAAACAAAGATCGCTTAACCAAGTTGCATAAGCGTGGAGACTTAGGCTCAATAGACTTAGATCTTATGGTGATTGCAAACCTTGTTTAAAAGGAAAAATGACAAAGTTTCCCTTTAAAGGAAAGGGTGAACGAGCCACGAGTACATTGGAACTTATACACACTGATGTATGTGGTCCAATGAGTGTTTAGGCACTAGGAGGATACTCCTACTTCATAACCTTTATTGATGATTACTCACGATACGGTTATTTGTACTTGATGAAGCACAAGTCTGAAAGTTTTGAAAAATTCAAACTATTCAGAGCTGAAGTAGAGAAACAGCTTGAGAAAAGTATTAAAACACTTTGATCGGATCGAGGTGGAGAATAATTAAGTCAGGAGTTTCAGGATTATCTAAAGGAAAACGGGATAGTTCCCCAGTGGACCCCTCCTTATACACCCCAACACAATGGAGTGTCAGAAAGGAGGAATCGGACTTTATTAGATATGGTTAGGTCCATGATGAGCCATGCAGTTCTTAGTAAATCCTTTTAGGGATATGTACTTGAGAGCGCGGTTCATGTCTTAAACAGAGTGCCCTCTAAATCACTTAATTTTACACCTTATGAAAGATGGTGTAATAAAAAGCCATCTCTAAATCACTTAAGAGTATGGGGTTATCCTGCTATGGTAAAGAGGATAGCGTCAGATAAGCTAAATGCCAAGGCTGATAAATGTCTATTCATTGGATATCCAAAGGAAACAATTGGATATCTGTTTTACTAATCCAAAGCACAAAAGGTATTTGCGTCTCGGAATGCTCACTTTTTAGAAAAGGAACACTTACTTGAAAAGGTCAGTGGGAGAAATATTGAACTGGAAGTTCAAGAGGAAGAAATAGACGATCAACTGATTGACCCCGTTCTAGATACACAAGAGAGTGTGATCCAAGAACAAACTGTCAAAACACAATCATTGCGAAGATCAGGTCGTGTTCATAAGGGTCCCGATAGATATGGGTTTATCATCACTAATGATAAGAAACTATATCTTGTGGAGGATGATGAACTAAGGACATATGATGAGGTAATAAAAAGCTTAGATTCTGATAAATGGCAAAAGGCCATGAAATCAGAAATGGATTCCATGTACGAGAACCAAGTTTGGGATTTGGTTGATGCACCGCAAGAGGTTAGACCAATTGGGTGTAAATGGGTCTTTAAGAAGAAGACAGATATGGATGGTAATGTAATTACCTATAAAGCAAGGTTGGTTGCGAAAGGTTATAGTCAACGGAAAGGTATTGACTATGATGAAACCTTCTCACTGGTAGCCATGCTCAAATCCATAAGGATACTCCTTGCCATTGCTGCTCATTACGATTATGAGATCTGGCAGATGGATGTAAAAACAGCATTCCTGAATGGGGATTTAGACCGGGATGTGTATATGACACAACCTGAGGGTTTTACAACTCAGAATGGCTCGAAGGTATGCAAGCTACAAAGATCCATTTATGGACTTAAGCAGGCATCAATGAGTTGGAATATAAGGTTTAATCAGACAATCCGGGAACTGGATTTCTGCCCAAATGCAAATGAGCCTTGTGTTTACAAGAAGGTTAGTGGGAGTGCAGTCATTTTTCTAGTATTGTATGTTGATGACATTCTGCTAATAGGAAATGATATTTCTCTTCTTCAAAACATTAAAGTATGGTTGTCAAGAAAGTTCTCCATGAAAGACCTTGGTGAAGCAGCATTTATACTAGGTATAAAGATCTACAGGGATAGATCTAAGAGGCTGTTAGGTCTTTCTCAAAGTACATATATAGACAAGGTGTTGAATAGGTTCAACCTTGAGCATTCTAAGAAAGGTTATCTCCCGATGACAAAGGGGATTAACCTATCTAAAGCTGAGTGTCCGAAGACAGCTCAAGAGAGAATGCGCATGAAGGATATACCCTATGCATCCGCGATAGGATCCATCATGTATGCTATAATATGTACTAGGCCGGATGTCTCTTAGGCTTTGAGCTTTATGAGCAGATATCAGTCAGATCCAGGTGAAAAGCACTGGATGGCCGTCAAGGCAATCCTTAAGTACTTGAGAAGGACTAAGGATGAGTTCTTGATTTATGGAGAAGGTGATCTCACTATCAAAGGTTACACTGACGCAAGCTTTCAATCTGACAAGGATGACTTTAAGTCTCAGTCAGGTTTTGTGTATGTGTTAAATGGAGGGGCAGTATGCTAGAAGAGTTCTAAGCAAGAAACTATTGCTGATTCAACCACGGAATCTGAATACATTGCTACATGCAAAGCAGCAAAAGAAGCTGTCTGGTTAAAGGGATTTATTGGTGATCTCAGTGTGGTGCCTGAGGCTATTGATCCAATCACTTTATATTGTGATAACAATGGTGCCATAGCTCAAGCAAAGGAACCACGGTCTCATCAAAAAAACAGACATGTATCCAGAAAGTATCATATAATCAGGGAGATTGTTGTTGCTAAGATAATAAGATTAGAATATGTACCCACTGATCAGAACCTCGCGGATGGTCTGTCAAAGCCATTGACTCAAGTCAAACATGACCAGCATGTTAAAGCATATGGATTAAAACATATGGCTAATTGGCCTTGGTGCAAGTGGGAGTTTGTTGGATATGATGTATGCCCTTAAGGCAATTAGGGCGATATATCTTAATTATGTAATAGTACGAATAATTTATTTAATCAATAAAGGCATTTGTCCTTTTGTTTATATCAATGTGTTTTTATACATATATATTATAGCTGGTTAAAATATATTCATTGATGTATGTATACAAAAGCCCTTCACATATCATAGCATGAAGTCAGAGAAATTATAGTTGGACTATATTCGGTTGAACCTGCTTCATGTGCAATTATGATTATGTCTAAACTATCCCAAGTCACAGTGTCATTAAGAAAGGATATTGATGAAATGGAAAGGCTAGCATGTGGTCAACTTTCTTGGAAAGGGTCCAAGCAGTTAATCTCTTAAAGACTGAAGGTGGTGCCTTAAGCTTGACACATGGATATATCTGGGAGATATATTGGAGACCGCAGCAAGATAAACACTTGGTATAAATATCAATGTGTTAGTGTTTATCTTCATGCAATAAGCTTTGCGAATGTCCTCATACTTGAGATGCTAGTTGCCTTGTGTGGTACTATTGCTATACTTTGGGCCATTGCTGTGCACTCATTAATTTAGGGTGCTATGGGTGATTACGGGTATAGTGATAACAACACGTTGGTAGACTGAGTAGTCGGAAAGAATCCATCGCTCCGGATATATTAAGGAGTTGTTCCTGGCCACTTGTTAAAGTGATGATTGTCATAAACCTTTGATCAGAGTATGTATTTGATAGAAATGGTTTCTAGTCAAACACACTATGGTAAAAGGCAATATACTTCGGTAACAAGAAAATAACTGGGATAGCTTAGAGCAACCTTGCTATTAGTGGGTTAACACTTTAACCGAACCCAATAAACCAGATGGTACTAATATTAAAGAATGGAAGGAATTTATCGCACTGGATAACTATTACATTAATCGGGATAAAGTCATAAGCATAAATGACATTCCGAGTAATGGGGGATGGTAGACCCTTGCTAGAGGCATACTACAGTCGTTTAAGGTAATCGAGTTCTATTTACGGTCTAGAGCATCGAGCCAATGGTTCCATTAGAACAAGGGTTGGTTAAGCCTTAACAGATCAATACTTCGGGATCCTATAAGGTCACACACATTGGACCTTCATCGGACTAAGTAAAGAACTAATAGATTTATTCTATTACAAGAATATAACATAAATAATAATTGGATTATTATTTGATTGGTTAAAATTGATAAAATCAATTTTTGATAGACCAAGGAATTTATTTTGACTGGTAACTAATTAATTAGAGTCATAAATAAATTATAATTGATTAGATCAATTTTGGTTGGACCAAGAAATTTATTTTGACTGATAACTAATTTATTAGAGTCAAAAATAAATATTTATTTGAAAGGATTTAAAGGGGATTTTGCATTGGCGAGTTAAAACTGAAAAGTATAAAATATTTTGTACAATGTTGGTTGCGTGAAATACACTGAAAGGTGCGCGAACACTGCTGGGCAGTGTTCGCGGTGGCCCATATTCATGGGCTGCACAAAGGTAGCCTTAATGGGGATCAAATTTTTGCTCCCCAAGCCTATATATAGGCTGTCCCTTCTCCTTTCAAAATGCCCCAAGCTCAAAGCATAAATCCTAAGCGAGATAATTAATCTCTCGGGTACTTGAGCAAGTTATTTTTGTGGAGCCTGAATTTATTCGGGCACCGCTAGTTTATATTTTTGGGTGAGGCTTCTAGAGTGGTCTAGCAACTACTTGAGGCTTCTTAGTTCTTCCTCCTGGGGAGGTTTTGGTTGGTGGGGTTCGTGTGGATACTGATAGAGGCTATCCTACAATTGGAGGCTTGTGCAAGAAGGTCCTGCAAAAGCACGCTTCAACTGGTAAGTTCTTTTTCTTTCTCTTTTAATTATTAAGTCTTTTTCTTTAAGTGTTTTTAGACTTAATAATTATGCTTAGGTTATTTTTGCATGCTTAGTTTATTTTATGCTTAGGTTATAACTTAGAGTTATAACATGCTTAGTATAAAATAAATATGCTAGGATATAATTTGGAATTATGGTATGCCTAGTCCTTTAGCATGCTAACCTAGGTAGAGAATTATTTAGTTAAGGCTTTATTTAATTTATATGCAACTAATAGGAGTTCCTGGGACAGGGATAAAATTTTAAATTTCCATCATGCCTCTTATGCATGTTCAATTTGACTGTCAGTTCCTAACACAAACTTCCTAAAAATAAACTATCCTATATATCCAGACTTGGTCCGGGAGTTTTATGATAATTTGCAAGCAAATAAGAAATTCGACGCCCTATGAACTACGGTTCAGGGTAAAAGGATTACAGTCACTTCGGACTTTTTTGAGTAGTCACTTCACATGAAGAACAATGGAGTCTTGATGAGGGTGGATGGATACGAAGCTAAAGTGAAATATGATGCAGAGATGTGGCTTCCGGAGAGATATTTTGGGGAGAAGTTCTCAACATACTGGCCTCAAATCCCAAGATACCTCCAACATGTGCTACTTAAGTTAGTCCTCCTCTAGAAGGGGTCACTAACCACAATGTCTTCCTTCCAACACTGTGTGTTAGAGCACTGGGCAGAAAGCAGGGAGGTCAACATGCTTGTGCTCCTTATTCACTACCTTAAGCATCACATAAATTCCTACGGGGCTCTTATCACCAGGATTCTTCAGGCAAACGAGATAGATTTAATCGGATTTTTAAGGTGTTAGTGGAAAGCCCATTGTGCAGAGGACCTTCCTGAATCTGAGGTTCAATGAAATGTAGGATGAAGAAAAGGCTAAAAAGCAAAGAGATGAGAGGAAAAGCAAAGCTAGAAAAACCACCGATCCATCAGAGGCTCCGATTCCAAAGAAGGCCCGGACTACTAAACCCAAATTAGTTAAAAAGCATACTATAATGTTGGATGAAGAGGAAATTGAAGATACACAAACAATCACCAAGCTGCTTACTAAATCTCCAGAAAAGCAAAAACCAAAGGGTAGGCTGATCAAGACAGATGATTTGTTGAAGTGACAAGTTTATGATCCGGAAGTAAGGGAATCCATTGCAGTAGCTACTGCTGCAATAAGAAAGGGCTATCAAAAAGGCCAGAAAAGAAAAGCATCAGAATTGCTGAAGGGGGAAAATGGGTCTGATGAAGAGGAAATAGAAGATGAAATGTCAGCGCCAAAGAAGCAATTCACCCAAAAGGGGTGCACTTTTAATGAAGCAGCCAAGGCACAGAAACATCAAAAGAAATCCGCCAAGAAGCCAACTATTGTAGTTATTGATGAGGAGGCTACTAAGAGGGTTGTAGTGGAGGAGTTGGCTAAGGGCAAAAGTTCAAAGGGCAAAAATGAGCTGAGATCCCTGCAGAAATAAGTCATGTAAAGGCAATTGTAGAGGGTGTTGAGGATAGTTCCAACATGCCTGGGGGATTTATCATAAGTCCTGAAAAGGTAATAGAAGGGGTGACAGAGGACATTTCCTGTCATCCGAGGGTTAAGGTGGGAAGAAGTGAAGAAAAAGAAGCCTCAAGCACTCAAATTCCATCGCCATCTAATAAGGTACACCTTACCATTGCTCCTTTAAATTTTGTACTGATCTCGCTGCTGATATTATAGCACTTGTAAATACGTACAGCTTAGGCACTGTAACTCAAATAGCATCTAAGGAACAAGCGCCCAACCTGGATGATATCATTCCGGAGGAGGGACATGGTCTAAAATCCGAAGAAAATGCTTCTAAAGCGGACTCTAAGGGAGAGGCCAGTCAAGGGTAAAGGTCAGAAGAAAGAAGAGAAGACAAGATCAGTCCCATTCAGAGGAGAGTAATAATAAAGCTAATAATGAACCCTCCGGAAGTAGCTCTAGTTCCGGAGATGACTCTTCTAGCTCCTCTGAAGAACAGTTCCCTCCAAAAGTCAACCCTATGAGAGTTTCGGCCAATAATACTACAAAGGCTAAAGTGTCTGCAGCTCTTCACCTATTAAAAGAGGCTGTTCAAAAGGCGAATGAGGAAAGTTACATCAAACAGAGCCTCTAGACTATCTATACTCATCTGAGAGGAGTTGAAAAAGAATTACTCCGACAAGCCTCTAGTTTGGATGTATAGAAGGAGTTGGGTGAAATCAAAAAATCAGTAAAGCAAATAGAAGATAAAGTCTTGGATTTCCCAACTCCATGAGCTATTGCTGAAGCTTCTCTCTCCCAGATCACACCAATTTTGAAGGAGCTTAAAGAAAACACTTTCACAGCTAACCAGACTGCTAATCAAGCTAACACCTTAGCTTCAAATAACTGTGGAACTGTAATTAATAAGGTCACATCCTCCTCCTCCGAGCTCTCAGAAGAATTAAAAGCATATTTGGATACCAAGTTTAAAAACTTGTCAAAATTCATGGTTGAGAAGGACCCCAAACCTGCCATAAAAGATCTAGGAGCAGACCAGCAAGTTATTCAGGAAATGCTGGTACATTTCATTGAGAAGACTATTCCTAAAATCCAAGGTAAAATCCTATATAATATAGGTGAGGAAATGTAGAGCCGTCTAGCTAGATTAGAGAAGATAATAAATGATTGGAAGGCATCCATCACTAAAGAAATCTCTCTTCAAATGGAATCTATTCATAGTATCCGGAAAGGTATTAGTGAAGAAATAACCCTGCTCCAAACTGGAATAAATAGCCTCTCAATATCTGAATCCTCTTCCTCACCTGCCATTCCGGAAAGCCAGCTCCTTTCAGTCTTCCACAACCTCATACAAGCCATTGGAAACTCCGGCTTCTTTGGTCAGAAAGGGATGACAACTCTCCTTAAGGTTCTCTTCCCTTACTATGATCTAAAGGATCAAGAGTTTATCTTGCGCATTCATCCATCAATCAAATAATCCTATGACAAATTGAAGAAGACAATCCAGCCCTTCTATCTCACTCCTCCAATGGTTGAGATTATTGATGAAAGGTCCAAAGGTAGTGCTGACTACGCTATTTATTCAAATACATGGCAAGCAGCTTGAGATAACAAGACTTATATGGTAATAGACCCCCAAGCTAGAAACAAAAAGGGGGAGAAGAGTATACAAGAACCTGAATCTGGCAAGGGAAAGGCAAAGGAAGGAGGACCATCTGAAGAGAATTAGACTAGCTATAATTTTTGTAAAAATCTTGTAATAGCTAGATTCACTATTATATATTTCTGTAATTTGTAGTATGAACTTCATTGATATTAACTATTGTTAACAGCAGGAGTATATATAGTGAAAATATCTAATTCTCAAAAATTTACTTCTAAAGTACAATCTGTAATTGTACTAAAATAAACTTAGAAGCTAGAGTTGAAAAATATTAGGGGAGTTAGGACGCTAAAATTATGGGGGAGTAAAACCTGTAAATGTCTAAGTATCAAGAATCATACTTAGTTCATATATACTTCATTCCCTTGTACTTAGTTTTTGTTTCCATCAAATGGGGGAGATTGTTGGAAAATAATGATCTGGATCATAAAATTAAACTAAACTATCTGGATCAGGTTTGAAAGAAACAAAATCTTAAAACCATGTAAATCCACTAAATCTAAATGGAAAAGATCCAGCTACAAAATTATCCATTGAAGACATCAAGTACCTAAGCAGAAGGAATCATCAGAATAAAGCTTGGAAAGGAAATAAGCTTTAATCCCATAAGAACAACATCTGAAAGAACTGATTGCCCTAACTCCGGAAGCATAGTAATCCGGAGATAATGAGTTTGAAGACATCCGGAAGACTCATGCTTGAAGACAATGGAAAAAGTTTCAAAGATAACTTTTCCTTCCACTTTTTGGTCTATATAGTTAAAGATCCTTTCCCCATAAACAAGACAAAAGTGGCAGCTTGCATATTTCAGTAAAAGGATAAACAGACTGACACTGGATTGATAAAGCTAACAGATTTTTTCACCTAGACCAATAAGGAGGCGCGTGGAGCTCACACCAAAAAGCTAATGGTGTAAAAGTTGGTGCATCACAAACAGCCAAGTAAAACGATCACTGACAACTTTTCAGCATCAATCCCTAGAATACAAACTGGTTAAATTACAGTCTAACGGATTGATCAATCGCTCTGAAAGTGCCACCTATAACCTGATCACGGGTGAAGATTTATTACAAGCTCAACAACCCACAACGGCTACATTTATGATAGAAGCCTATAAAAGGGAAGCTTTACCAAATGAGAAGGCTGGCTGTTTGATTGACAGAAGCAAGTAACAAAGCACAAGCATTCATTCATTTTACAATCCCTCCAAGAATCAATTAATTCCAAATCTGTTGTAAGAATTCCTAAGTGAGTTATAAACTTAAAGAAATCCAAAACCAAAACCTTTATGAAAACAAGAGTGTAAGGATCTCTAACTAGGGTGAGTTGTGAGATTGGGATACAACTTAAAGTTGGTGCTTTGAGTGGTAACTCCCTGTAGGACTCAGCTTAGATTCAGGGTAGAAGTCTGAGTGGTATATCCTACTAAAGACTAAAGGACTCAGCTAGGAGTTGGTGCTTCTAGTGGTTACCATCCGAAGATAAATTATAAAGCTTGATTCCTGCTAGTTGGAAAGGAATCCACTAGTGAAAAGCTCGGAGGAAGGAAACTCCAAGGATTGGAGTAGTCGAGGCCGAACCAGGATAAAATCCTTTGTGTTTGATTTCTTTAACTCTTTACTTATTGCATTATATTATCATAACTTTATCATCCAGACCATAATCAAACATACTACGCTAACACTTTTTAAAGTCTGTATATTCCTCGAAAAAGGGTCATTCACCCCCCTCTGACCTTATAAAGACCCTCACATGGACCAACAAAAAAGAATTAATGCCTTGACAAGACTCAAAATTATAAAGAAAATGACAAAGTCTTCCAATACAAAGCTGCAACAAGTCATTTGCCACTTTGGGCAATTCTGCATATCTACCAGCCTTGTATCGCGCACTCTACAACATGTCAGACTACAAGAAGGAATGGGATGAAGACACGTGGCAAGTTAGCGTGAGTTCTCTCTAATGGAATAATGGTATCAAACGATAAAGAATTCAAATTGAAGCTCGAATTTCAATCTAGCGGATTGAAATGTATTTTATAATGGTGCAATTCTATCTCTTAACGGATTGATTTGAAGAAGCAACGGGTGAATTACTGAGCTGTCAACTTTAGAAGATGCCAAGATAAGTTCAACGGCTGCTTTCTCAATCCAACTATAAAAGGAGCGAGAAGGCAAGCGTTAGAACTAGGTGATTACTCCTAAATTTCTCAAGAAGCTAAACTCTATCAAAATACAAGCTTTAAAAAAGTTGAAGCAAGAAAGCATAACTCAGCTAGAATCTGCTTTAGAACAAGAGAGAATAGTATAGATCATTCAATTGTAATATCAGATCTTTTGTAACTGGATCAATGTTTTATAAGTTAAATCCAGCTCTTGTTTAGACTCTTTGTGAGTTGCTGATAGAATAGGGTATTCTAGTCAGCGGGTGAGCGATTGCAGTTTGGAGGGTACTTACTGTAATTGGGGATTTTGTGAAAGGCTTCTCCGCCTAGGGTAAAGGAGTTGAGATTTGTGGATTAAAGCCGAGACACTCTATCGGGACTGGATGTAAGCACAGGTTGCCAAACCAGTATAAAAATCTCAGTGTTCTTTACTTTTCTGCATTTTCTTGTATTTCACTCAGCGATCTGACCTCACTCAGTGGAGCAAGTTTTTAACGAGAAAAAGTTTCACTAGTTCTTGAGTGAGTCATTCACCCCCCTCTGACTCAGTGAGTGTACGCATAGGGACCAACAATTATGTTTTTCTAAAAATGAGATTTTCCCCTATTTATGCTAAAAAAAATCCTAAAATAAATAGGAAAGAAATCTCCTTATTAAACATAAAGACTAAATAAGAAATTAAAGTTTTCATAAATAATTAAAAAGGTAAAAATAAAATAGAAAAAAGATAAAAGGAAATAAATTCTAAATTAAATCTAAAAGTCTTTATCTTCAATTAGAAAATAAAATCTCTTTAATTCCAATTTGCTCCAAAATAGCTTCAATATTCTCCAAGCATACTAAATCAGCTAAAATATCATTCATAACCTAAACAAGCACAAAATCGTCATAAAATCAGCAGCAAATCATTCAAATAATTAAATGAAATAGGCAAGAAACAAGTCAGATTTACGAGTTATCAATAATAATGAAAATATACTATTTTATTCATCAAACACTAGTAACAGATATATAACAGCCTTGTAACAGACTTTGTAACAAGTTTGTAGTAGAATTGTAACAGATAAAAGTCATAAAGATTATGTCAAATACTTCATTAGTAATTGTATTTAATTCAATATTGTTATATTCATGTTATATATTCATCAAACACTTATATTAAACTTGTAACAAATATAAAACATATATCTAACAGATATGTAGTAGGTCTGTATTAGATATATAACAGATTCAAAGAAATACTTCATTTATATTTCTCTTCTGATACAATACTGTTACAAGTCTGTTATATCCTTGTATTAGACTTGTAGCAGATATATAACACATATGTAACAGATATGCAGTAGGTTTGTATTATATATGTAACAGGTAGAAAAAAAAGCAAATCAGCTTGCCAAACACTTGCGAATGAAGAACATATTTGAATCAGAAATCAAATCTGAAATTGAGGACGAAGAACACAGATGAAATCGAGAACGAAGAATGAAATTTGAATTCTGAAATTCGATTCCAAATTTGGATTGTAGTAGAGCAAAGAAATCACGAATGAAGAACAGATTTGAATCAGAAATCAAATTTTAAATCGAGAACAAAGAACACAGATGAAATCGATTTGATTTGAATCTGAAATCAATTCTAAATTTGATAATAAAGAACAAAGATTGAATCGAAAAACAAAATAAAACCTGAACTAGATTGTTGAATCAATTACAGGAGA
Organism: Euphorbia pulcherrima; assembly: GCA_947683365.1. Taxonomy (NCBI): domain Eukaryota; kingdom Viridiplantae; phylum Streptophyta; class Magnoliopsida; order Malpighiales; family Euphorbiaceae; genus Euphorbia; species Euphorbia pulcherrima. Next base: position 19,137,939 of record CANTUS010000001.1, read on the forward strand.
GAATTAAGAAGAGAATGGCTTTTCTAGAAAACGCAATTTATTTATGATCATAGTGTGCTGATATAGGGCATATGAAGGTTAGAAGCAAGTTAAGAAAAAGTTAGGTTGATTACACACGTTTTTTTAAGGCATGAAGGTAATTACTTTACAGATCTTGCATAGTTGCGTGCTTTACCCTAAATTATTCCTATTCCTCTTCCAGATGCTACTACTTTTGTCTTCCCCTTTCATTTTGTTTTGAGTAATGAATTTTTAAATTTAATTACAATACGTCCTATAATACATTAAGGACTTCAAATAAATGTAGTTATATATAATCTTGTCATTTCATTTTCACTAAATCCAAAAAAAAATTATAACAAATTATTTATAGGTCATGGGTCGGGCTTTGGAATGACCTTGTAAGCCCCAAGTTCTAAAGTGTGGGTCGGGCTTGGGTTGATACTTTTAATCAAAAACTCGATGAAGCCCGGCCCATACCCGGCTCGACCCGCCCAACAAATAATTTTAATTGTAATGAACTCCATGACTAGGGTTATAAATGAACCAAGCCGTTCGTGAACGATTCGGTATTCGGCTCTATAAAAGCTCGACTCGGCTTGGCTTGATTTATAACTGAACAGTTCGTAAATATGATTTTATGGCTCGAATTATAAATGAATTGAACATGAACAAGCCAAAGTTTGGCTTGTTAACTTATAAACAAACTCGATTAGAGGTTAGCGAACAACTTCGTGAACTTAGTTGATAATTGTTTGTGAACTAGCTCGATTATTATAATTACATATTAGAAATAAAATTTTATAAAATTAAAATAAAGTATAGCTATATAAAATTATACTAGCACAACAAATATATGTATAACATTACTGAACCCAATTTTATAGCTCACTTTAAATTATGTATTAAATTGAAAATGTTGTTTACAAATAAAGTAGACAAGCTCATTAGCGAATAAATTAGTGAATTGTTCACAAATAAAATAAATGAGTTATTCGTGAACAACTTGTGATAAAAGAACACTTAAACGAACAGAACATGAACAGAATTTTGAGCTCGAATTCGAGCTCGGCTCAGCTTGGCTTATATTCGATTAAAAATTGAACGAACGAACACGAACAGGCCAAAACTCGGCTCAACTAGAGCCTTATCCATGACAAAGAAATTGAATAATTTTTTTTCCAATAATAGTTATGAATTGATAGATGAATTTTGCAAGCCATATGAAGTTCATTTTATAACCAAAAAATAAAATATATTAAAATAAAATTATTTCTTATAAAAAATAATAGAATCATAATTGAAATGTACAATAAAATATACATGTACGAAGAGTGGCACTGAGTCGCACTCACCGAGTCCAGGCAGATTCAAGCATAAACCCCCAAATTTCCCTCTTTTCATTTTCTTCTTCGTCTTCCTTATCCCCTCACTCCATAGCCATGTCCTCCTTCGCCGCCCCCACCAATCTTATTACCAATACCCCTCTTTCCTCCTCTTCTCTCCCTTCCCGTCGCACCTCACGCGCCGCCGCCGCCCCTCGTTCCTCCTCCTTCAAATGCGATCTTTCTTCCTCTTCCTCTTCTTCTTCCTCCTCCCACAACCCTCTCTCTAATCCCTTTAAATTGCGGCCTTCCATCCTTCAATCCCTCTGCAAGCCTGCAGCCATTGCTGGTGCTGCTTCCGCTATTCTTCTTCTTCGCTTTACTCCTTTCATTGACGGACCTGGCAACTCTGGTGGCGGCGATGGCGGCGGTTGGTTTGGAAATGGAGGGGGAGGTGGTGGTAGTGACGGATTTGGAGATGGTGGAGGGTTTTGGAAGCGACTGTTTTCTCCGGCGCCGGCAATTGCGGATGAATCGCAATCTCAAGAGTGGGATTCTCACGGTTTGCCGGCCAACATTGTGGTTCAGCTGAATAAACTAAGTGGATTCAAGAAGTATAAGCTCTCTGAAATCCTCTTTTTCGATAAGACACGATGGGCCACCGTCGGCACCGACGACTCTTTCTTTGAGATGGTGTCTCTCCGGCCTGGTGGTGTCTACACCAAAGCCCAGCTGCAGAAGGAGCTCGAAACCCTAGCCAGCTGCGGAATGTTCGAGAAAGTGGACATGGAGGGGAAAACAAAGCCAGACGGAACCCTAGCTCTCACGATTTCCTTCACTGAAAGCACCTGGCAGTCAGCTGAGAAGTTTAGGTGCATAAATGTGGGGTTGATGCAGCAGTCGAAACCCATTGAAATGGATCCGGATATGACAGATAAGGAGAAATTGGAGTATTACAGAAATCAGGAGAAGGATTACAAGAGGAGGATAGAAAAGTCTAGGCCTTGTTTGTTGCCCATGGCAGTCCAGAGAGAGGTGCTTCAAATGTTGAGGGACTCTGGGAAGGTTAGCGCAAGGTTGTTGCAGAGGATTAGGGATAGAGTGCAGAAATGGTACCATGACGAAGGCTATGCGTGTGCTCAGGTTGTCAATTTTGGGAATTTGAATACTAAGGAAGTTGTTTGTGAGGTTGTGGAAGGGGATATTACTCAATTGCTGATACAGTACCAGGATAAGCTTGGAAACCTCGTTGAGGGTAACACTCAGCTTCCAGTTGTCAAAAGAGAGTTGCCCAAGCAGGTAAAATAGAAACTGAATTCGATCTTTTGTGCTTGTAATGTTGTATGACTTGGATGTGTAGTCTTTGCACAATCTAGGCTTCAGTTTTTGTTAGCTACCATGAATTATCTATAACCAGTCGGATTTCACTTAGTAGAAAGACAATAAGAGGAATATGGTACATTAGATACCAGCAAAAATATGTGAATTAGTGAAACCCTTCTGCCCGAAATGCTTAAGAGGATACATCTTTATCACACGAACACTATAATGATCAGTCTACAAGAGAATATATTTGTCTTGTAATTGGATAACCAACCATGAATAAGCGATTGGCAGTTCACTTGAATATGCAGTTCGTGATGATTACAAGAAATGTAAATATGCAATTTATTGCAACTTAATAGAGTTGAATAGTTGATATTTGAGTGCTCAGTCTCGAATTTTTAATATCCATCTGTTACTTGTATGTCTGCCATGGCAATTAATTGTGGTAGTTTATGCACTGATTCTCGTATTTAAATTGGTGATATACAGCTTCGTCAAGGCCAAATATTTAACATTGAAGCTGGAAAGCAAGCTCTCAGGAACATAAACTCATTGGCCTTGTTTTCTAACATTGAAGTCAACCCGAGGCCTGACGAGAAGAATGAGGGAGGAATAATTGTTGAGATTAAGCTTAAAGAGCTAGAGCCAAAATCAGCAGAAGTCAGTACAGAGTGGAGTATTGTTCCAGGGCGTGGAGGGCGTCCTACACTGGTATGTTACTATAAGTGTGTGTGTGACAAAAGTAAAGTTTGGGGGTTCTAACCAGGCTTTGATCTAAAAAACTTTACTCCCATTTTTCAGGCTTCATTTCAGCCAGGTGGAACTGTTTCCTTTGAACACCGAAATATCAAAGGGCTGAATCGGTCCATTCTCGGTTCAATAACAACCAGCAATTTCTTCTTGCCTCAGGTAATTTGAATTAATATATGTATTGTGTTTTTCCTCAAGAAGAACAATTTCATTATTTTTTAGCTAATATATTTCAATTGAAGATAGTAATGGTTAATCTTGTACCCAGGATGACCTTGCTTTTAAGCTCGAGTATGTTCATCCTTATTTGGATGGTGTGTATAATCCACGCAACCGTACTCTGCGTACAAGCTGCTTTAACAGTCGCAAACTGAGTCCAGTCTTTACTGGTGGCCCAGGAGTAGATGAAGTCCCTCCTATATGGGTTGATCGTGCTGGCCTCAAGGCTAACATCACTGAGGTGATTTTCAGTGTTCATTGAGAGGTCTCTTTACTGACTTACTGTGTTAATTGTTCTCCTAATAAATGTTTATTAATATGCGTGAAACAGAATTTCACCCGTCAGAGTAAATTCACTTATGGAATTGTGATGGAAGAGATAACAACAAGAGATGAAAGCAGCCATATCTCTGCAAATGGTCAAAGAGTGTTGCCAAGTGGAGGAATTAGTGCAGATGGACCCCCAACGACCCTCAGTGGTACAGGCATTGATCGGATGGCTTTTCTACAAGCAAACATCACTCGTGATAACACCAAATTTGTAAATGGAGCTGTAGTTGGCGAAAGGAATGTGTTTCAGGTGCACCCTCATCCTTGTTATGTTGAGTAGTGTCTGCTGGGTTCATTTTTTCTAATTCGTGAGGTCAATTATAAACTCTAGTGCGTTGCTTTACACCTGTCCTTTCCCTCAAACACCCTCAGATTGGAATTTCCAGGAATCCAAATTCAATTGAAATCAAAAAAAAATTATGCATAAAATGAGTTGAAATGAATTCCTTTGAAAAGAATGTTTCCTAAAATACCCTTTAGTAATGTTTTTGTGGTGCTTGGGACACTGGTATACTGCAATTGGCAAAGTTTCGGTACTAACTCCACTGAGTTCATTGACACTGCTGTTGTCTTCTTTAGTCCTTTAGGTCCTTATTCTCCACCATAATTAGGTTATATTTTTGCTAGATTAGCAAAGTTGAAAAGAAAAATGTCCAAGTTTGGCTGAAGCAAGGAAGCCATCTTCGTTGCCTTGATGAACTAATACTTCATAGCTCTTAATGTTCTGAATCAAGGAATGTTTTGTTGCAACTCTGTTGTTTTGAATCTTTTTTATCTGCAGTCACTAGTTTCAAGCATCAACGAGATTTTGTAAAATAGAGCATTTTTAAAGTGGAAATTATATAATGTCTATTTCTGTTCTCCTGTACATCTCAAGTGCAGCGTCTCTTTGTATATTTTTCTTAAGTCCTTGTATCTGCTAGCAATAAAATTGCACCAAGTGCTTGGTTGGTATCCTTAAATTCCATGTATAATGTGGTAATGTGATGTTGATGTATAAACCAGTCTGGTTTTGACTTTCATATGTAATGTGACTCTTTCATATGACCTACATATTTTATGTTTGAATTGTAGGTGGATCAAGGTCTTGGAATTGGCAGCAAGTATCCCTTCTTCAACCGCCACCAGCTTACCCTGACACGATTCATACAGTTGAAGCAAGTGGAGGAAGCTGCTGGCAAAGCACCGCCACCTGTACTAGTCCTGCACGGTCATTATGGTGGTTGTGTAGGAGACCTTCCAAGTTACGATGCTTTTACCCTTGGGGGCCCTTATTCTGTGAGGGGCTACAACATGGGTGAACTGGGAGCAGCAAGAAACATCCTTGAGGTAGGAATATTGAATTTTCTTCTATTTCATCTGAATTTGGAGAATCTTTCGCAAAAAAAAACTTAGTAATAAGTAGAAAATGTATGATTTTATTTTTGTGAATATGGTTGCAGCTTGGAGCTGAAATAAGAATACCGGTGAGAAATACGCATGTGTATGCATTTGCTGAGCATGGAAATGATTTAGGAAGTTCAAAGGATGTGAAGGGTAATCCAACAGAGGTGTACAGGAGAATGGGTAAGGGTTCGTCCTATGGCGTCGGTGTTAAGTTGGGTTTAGTGCGAGCTGAGTATGCTGTCGATCACAATACCGGTACTGGATCTGTGTTTTTCCGGTTTGGGGAGAGATATTGAAGGACACTACACTTGGTATCAGACTGAAATTTTATTACATCCTTAGGACTAGATACTTTGTTTGAATCTGAGTGGCCATTTTCGTATCTCACATGAATTTTGATTAGTTCTTTTTCTATCTAGCCTACAAAAGAGAAGACATTGGGTGCATGTACTTGAGGCAATGTGGTTTACTAGTATATGGTTTGTGCAAATTTGGTAATAAGTTGTATGACTGATGAAATTTTACATTGGAAATGCTTCTGATACTCTGTATTTGTTGGTTCAACTTTCCGGTCTTGCTTGTATTTAAAATTTTTAGAGTTGAATACAATCAGCTGTGTGATATGAATGCAAAGAACAAGTGACAGCCTTGTGAAATTAAAAGTGCCTGATTTGAACATCATCTAAGCGATTAACAATTGGCGTCTTAGAGACTGCCCTGAAATTAAAACTAACGCGAGGCTGAATTTGATCTGCTAGTGCTACAACCCCAATTCCTTCTTCAGCTGAGCAAGAGTAGCTTCAATTTCATCAATGCTATCTTTAAGGCTGTTGCCTTTACCATTTTGGTCATTTGCAGCACTCTTTGTCCCAGAACCAGAGTATGAATTGTTTGATTGGAATCCATTATTATTATTATTATTATTATTATTACTATTATTCTCTTCAATCTCATCATCACTTATATTCAGTTCTTTCTCTAAGAATTCTACAAATTCTTCTCCAATTTCCTGTAAGGAGTAGGAATATCATACTATGTCAGGGTTTTCGCCTTTAAAGTCCTCAGTTATAAACACAACTATTTTGTAACTGCAAATAACAAGCGCAAAAGCAGCAGAGACATGCGTACCGCTAATTCCTCCCACAGACTCTTTGGTTTCCCCTGTGACGAGGCACTGGCTTCCCAATTTTGATATTCTTCTTGTAGATCTCTGAAGAAGTCCCCTGCAACAAAAAACGAGGCTCAACTACGAAAGAAATTCAAAACAAGGTTTTATTGCAATGGAAGGGGGGCAGCAAGGTCTTTAGACAACATGAGATGAAAAAACTCCCAAGTCCTATTTCATGAACATTATATTATAAACTACCTATTGATATCTGCACATCCTTCAAAAAATCACCTGCAGCATGTAAAGCGGTTTAGTATAAGAACAAGCCAACCTAATTCCTAATAACACCTTTTATTACGAAAACCATTAACGTCAAGCTATCCATCAGTTCGAAAACACCTTTTATAAAATAAACTAGTCAAGTAAACAGTTCACGTGTCAAATTAACTGAATATAAGAATATGACAAGGAAAGCGGCAAGAAAAATGGGTTTGATCAACAAATAATTTAAAAGAATTAGACAATCACAAAGATTAAGTTGTTTACCAAATCCATAAAACTCTTCTTGATTCGGTGAATTCCTAGTTTGATTTGTTTCATTGTATGAAAAACCGGATGATTTTCCAGTATCATACTTCCTCCGAGACTCGGAGTTGAGCAGTGTATTGTATGCATGCTTAATCCTCATAAATTTCTCCTGAGCATTTGGCTGTCCAACATGAATTTTGGAAAATTAATCAATGACACACAAAAACAACCATAAACCAGAAATGGTTTTACAACATGACATACTTGCTTGTCCTCCACAGAAACAGATACCATCCAACCAGATTCAAGAAGATAAAACCTATATCAATATCAATAATGAACAATCCTATTCAAAAACAAGATCCTAACACTAATCCAAAAGCCCAGATTAAAATCCTAATAAGCTTTTCAAAAACCGCAATAGAATCAGCAATTTCCTCAGTTCAGCACAAGTAAGCAATTTCAATTACAGCAACAGGAAACTAACTAATTACAAATGAAATTGGAAAACCAAGAAAGAATCAAACTCACCTCCTTATTAACATCAGGATGAAATTTCAATGCGAGTTTCCTATAAGCCCTTTTAATATCATCGGGAGTTGCAGAAGGAGAAACGCCTAAAACTTCATAAGGGGATTCTCGCCGACTAGCTCTCAAAAGGGTTACATAATTTCTTCTTCTGTTTTTATAATTGGACAAGATTGGAGGCAACGATTGCGGAGAAAACAAGAGATGGTAAAAATCACTTGTAGAGCTAAATCTAGGACCGGGGATTGATTGATTATGGGAAAAAAGCAGAGATCTTGAGGTAAAGTGAGGCAGAAAGAGAAGGCTATTTGGAAGTGGATAGGAATTCAATCCACACATGTTCTTCAAATAACAACCGTCTCTTGTATTTGCTTGCTTTACTTTGCTCAGGCGTGCCGTTTTAGTTTATCATTGTTTTGTTTTGGTCATAAAACGGTTGCTTAATCTCTTTTACTTTGGATTGCGATTTTGAACAAGGATTGAGGACTAGTTTAGTAAGTTGACAAGATTTTAAAATTACACATTTGGTCCCCGAAAATAACATATTCTATATCAATATAGTCATTTTGTGTTATTTTCTAAATTTACTGTTAATTTGTATTTTTTTGGTTGGTATTTTGTTTACTTCTTCACACATATTAAGGGCTATTGTTCGAGCTTTGTTCGTTAAATTCGAGCCGAACTTGAGTTTGAGCTTGGTTAAATTGAGTCCGAGCAAAGTTCAATCTTTACTTAAATCGAGCTTAGTCAAACTTTATTCAGTCGAGCTTTAGCTGAACATATTAATTAAATTTTTTACACGCTCAAACCGAGTTTTAAAACTTAAAATTATATTTTTACTTCATTAATTAAAGTTTTATTAATTTAAACTTTTTAAATCTTTTAAAAATATTTAGATTTTACACTACATACATGTCTATGTATATCTATTTTTCATAATACACTTATAATTTATATGATAAATATAATATTCTTTTTTTTTACATGTTCATGAGCCTGTTAACGATCTTAGTCGCGAGTATGTTAGCGAGCCGTTTATCGAGTATGTTCGCGAGCTTTCAAGCCGAATACCCCATTATTTAAGTATTATTTATGTACTAAAACGAACCTAAATTTTTATTCATCATTAAACTTATTTATTACCAAGTCAAGTCAAGCTCCAATGAGCTTTAAACCAGCTCCACATATTGCATAAAATAAGTTGTGTTCTTTTTTGTACATGTATTTTGTTGACAATTATACCACTTGCTTTTTTTTGTTTCCTTCACTAATTTTGGAAATCAACATTTGTATCTATATGTACAATTTTAGTAGAATTATAAGGGGAGGAAGAAGGTCAAGGATGTATTTAGAAATAATTCTAAAAAAATGAAATAAAATAGAATTCAATTGAATTGATTTTCTTTAATAAATTTTTTATTTAAAAATATTATTTATATTATTAATTTAATTAATTAGTAATATATTTATTTAAAATATTTTTTAAAAAAAGTTATTTAAATAAGTAATTTTATTCATTAAAATAAAAGGTATGCGAGGGATAGCACGATAAAAATAATAATTAAAAGCTTAGCTTAAATGAATTCTTTTAAAATCATGCAATTTTTAATAAAATTTCTATTTCTTATATTTACAACAATTCAAATCTTACATTATTTAAATTCTATTAATATTATTTAATTTCAAATAAAAAAATTTAATAAAATAAATTCAATTAAATTGCCTTCCCGTAACACCCTAATCTCACAAATAAGTAATTTTGGATCTTATAAAAAGATTATACTTTTGTTAATTTTCTGAGATTCTGTAGAAATTGTAGCTGAACTACAATACATCCATCGTGTCTCACTCAGTTATACCTTCAATTCAAATGCACTCAACAATCAGAAGCATAACATTCCACAAACCCCACTTCACAACATCAATAATTCACCGTTGCTTTCAATCATCACGGCGTATTTATAATGAGCTCATTCAAAAATACGGTCATGATCGAGCACTGAATCAAGGAAAAACTATGCATGCCCACTTGATCACAAATGGTTTAGCTGCTTCAATTCACTTTGCCTCCAAGCTCATCTCCTTCTACACACAAACTAACCACTTATCCAACGCTCGTAAACTGTTCGACCAAATTCCTCAATCAAGCATTACTCGGTGGATCCTGCTCATTGGAGCCTATTCTCGATATGGGTTTTATCAGGAAGCTTTAGCTGTCTTCTATGAAATGCAAAATTACGGTATTAGACTCGACAAGTTTGTTGTTCCTAGTGTTCTTAGAGCCTGCGGTCATGTCCATGATTTACGAACTGGGAAGATATTACACTCTCTGATTCTAAGATATTCATTTGAATCTGACATTGTTGTGGTTACTGCATTGATTGATATGTATTGTAGATGCAGAGGAGTTGAAACAGGGAGGCGAGTGTTCGATAAAATGGAAGAATTAGACTTGGGGGCAGTTAATGCTATGGTTTTAGGCTATGCTCAGCATGGTTATGCTAAGGAAGGATTTCACTTGGTGGGGCAAATGCAGAAGTTGGACATTAAGCCTAATATAGTAACTTGGAACAGTTTAATTTCGGGTTTTGCTCAAGCAGGCGACAAAGTAATGCTTTCAAAACTATTTGGAATGATGTCCATTAACGGAGTAGAGCCTGATATTGTCTCGTGGACTTCCGTTATCTCAGGATATGTGCACAACTTCCATAATAAGGCAGCTTTTGGTGCATTTAAAGAGATGTCGGAACTCGGGTTTTATCCCAATTCCGCAACTATTAGTAGCCTGTTGCCTGCTTGTGCAAGTGTGGCGAATCAAAAGATTGGGAGGGCGTTACATGGATATGCCCTTGTACTAGGAGTTGAGGACGATATACATGTAAGGAGTGCTCTTGTGGATATGTATGCCAAATCTGGCTTTATAACCGATGCTAGGATGGTGTTCTGTAGGATGACTGAAAGGAGCACAGTTACTTGGAATTCAATGATTTTCGGGTATGCTAATCATGGTTACTGCAATGAAGCCATTGAGCTTTTCAATCAAATGGAGAAACTTGAAGGAACGAAGCTCGATTATTTGAGTTTTGTGGCAGTCCTTACAGCCTGTAGCCATGCGGGAACGGTTGAAAGGGGAAAGAGACTGTTTCTTTTGATGCGAGACAAGTACAAGATTGTTCCAAGATTGGAGCATTATGCCATTTTGATTGATCTTCTTGGTAGAGCTGGTAATCTATTGGAGGCTTTTGAGATGATTAAAGCAATGCCTATGAAGCCTGATCTATTCGTTTGGGGATCACTATTGGGGGCGTGTAGGATTCATGGTGACGTAGAACTCGCACATATAGCAGCTAAGAATTTGGCTGAGTTAGAGCCTGGGAATGTGGGAAACGATGCACTTTTGTCAAATCTGTATGCTCACAATGGCAGTTGGGAAATTGCAGCAAGGTACAAGACCAAAATAAAAAGACACAAGTTAAGAAAACTTTCTGGTTGCAGTTGGATAGAAACTATCTAGTTAACTACTCTTTGAGAGAGGTTTGTACATTCAGTGATCAACCAAGAACCATACAAATGATTGATTTCTTAAAGGTGAAGAATGATTTTCGCATTTACAAGTTGTACATCAGCCAAGTTTCTATACTCCTAGCAGATTATAGAACTATATCTTTCTTTGTTATGATTTCAGCGCGCATTGAAGGATGGGGTGTATTGGTTTCCTCGCTCCAAGCATCAAACTACCGATTGGATAAATAACAGAAAATACTAATAATCCACGAAAAGATGCATGAACTTTGCCTTTGTTGAATACTGCCGATTGGATTCCGTGATATAGCATCTGGTTTTCCAATTTAATCAAAATTTAGCCAATCAAATAGTGTTATCAAAACCGTACCGTGCCAAGCAGTTCGATTGGTTTGGTAGGTTTTTTAAAAAATCAGAAATACCGATATGAATCAGAAAAACCTGTAATTCAGCAAACTGGTTCAAATTCAGTTTTTCCAAAATCCCTCTAGCAACACGCAGAAGCATTGCAAAGACCTAGATTGCGCTGTAATAGCTACTGAAAACGCTAAATAATATATATTCTTTTCCAAAACCTCTCTAGTAACACGTAAAAGCATTGCAAAGATCTAGAATGCATTGCAATAGCCAATGAAAATTCTAAATAATAAATATTCTTTTAAAAATTAAAAAAAAGTCACCAATAATAGTGCAATCAAAAGTCCATTTGAAACTTGTGACAGGGGAGGCATAAACCAAGAATTTCCAGCTGCATCAGAGCCCTCTGATAACAACAATTGGAAAGAAATAAAGCATAAAAAAGGGAAAAGAAAGAATAACAACCTGTGTAAAAAATTATATTGAAAAAGTCAGCAGCTTAAGACAATTTTTTATCTGTAATATTTTTCAATATCCATTTTACATACAAGATTCAAAAAATTTATACATAAAATGATTTGAAATAAATTGAATTTCTTTAAAAGAATGTTTCCAAACAGATTCAGCATTTTGATTCTTCAAGGCCACTGCATATCAATTGCTCATCATGGAGCTTCTACAGATCGGATAGGCAGCACTTAGTCACTCAAATTCTTGTACCCTGAGAAAGTCACTTTGAAATTTCCAGCCTTCAATAAACAACATTTTATACTTGTAATTTTCAAGTATCCATTTAATGGGCGAGATCTTCGAAATCAAATACTTTCCGTCATTCTACATAGAAAATCAGCTAAAACCCACCAAAGACGGACAAAGGGATTTACCTATGTAGTGTTGGGTTTAAAGATCGGATTAGTTGCTAATCAAAGTATAACCCCATGTAAATAATAATATATGTTCTTCAAACAAAACTCAAATGCTTTATTCAGAGAACATTCTGATGATTTTTTGAAGAACTTTCTTTGAATAGAACAATATAACATAATCAGCTAACTATCAGGACAGGTCCAAAAGATTATAGAAATTAGAAAGACAATCAAATTTTTAATACACGGCATGACGGACTTTTGTCTAGTGTCCCTTTATAGACTCTTTTCTTGTATTGGAAAAAAACAAAATTTTAATAAATTTTAGAATTCAATTTATTCAACATTTCATCAATTAAAGATCAGCTTAAGAATATGCTTAGCTATTAAATGCCTTCAGATAAAAATAACTTTTTGCATCTTGAACCCTACCTCTTGTTGCTCTCAATTAACTTCATTAAGACATATATTATCAATAGAAGTGGTGCAGGTATACATTATCATACAGAACCTTAACTGCATTTGAAATCTGTTTCTGAGTTGTCAACATTCCAGCAACTCTTGTGACGCATGCCATAAAGCATTTTCACCCGTGCCAAACACTACATGAACAGCTTCACTCAAACTTCAGAATCTACAGAAAACAGATAAAATTACTGTAATTTTTGGGCAGCCGGTCGACAATAAGCCCAAACTAAAAGCAAAGCATGAAACGTACAGAAAGAAAACTTCTAGAACCTGTAAATGAATCTTTTAGTTGCAGAAAAGGCCAACTTCAAACCTATAATCTCATAACTCCAATATGTTAGAAGCTGTAAGTGAATCCTGTTGCTGCAGAACAGGTAAACTTCAAGCCTAAAATCTCATCACTCCCACCAAAAGGCAGACTAAAGAAAACAAGCTCAAGACATAACTTACAATTAAATTGGCATAAATTATATTCCTCTTTAAACCGAACAAAGTGAGAATCGGCATAAATTATATGTTTTTCTTACAATTATTATCATTATCATTGTTATTGATTTCATTGTTCATTGTTCATTTAACAAGCAGGCATTGTAGAAAATTGCAGGAGACTCGAGCCTAATTAGAACATTCGTACTATATGACCAGACAAGTTTTCCACATAATAAAACCAATATTTAACTAATCGAACTTATAATAGCTACGATCAGAACACCACAGGCCAAGCTACTATTAAAAATGACAACGATACATACCCTCGTCCTAAAAACTGGAAATAATATAATGCAGTTCCAGCATGACCAATGATGTACAAGTGGCCTAATTACAGAAGAACCAAGGCTTAATTCTATCAGAAGAACAGTGTGTGGTGTCCCGACATCAAAGAGTATGCCGAAATTCCTACCTAAGTTGTGCCATATATTCCCTCTAATACCAATTGCATAGTTCAGCCTGTATATTTTAGGGGTTTCATCATTGCCCAAAATCATTGGAAATGATTTACTATTATTTCCAGAGCTTTGAATCTGGAATACACACTCTTAAGTCACTTCTATTTCCCTGCCTCTGGAGGCAAAAGAAGAAAAGGTTACGACAACCAAAACAGCAAATTGTCCGTTAGGAAGGGAAAAAGAAGTTAAAATATTTCAAAATCGTTTGATCCGTAAACATCAGTTGCCCACTAATTAATGTTACAGAAGAGTGCAATATAAACAAAACTGCCACACATCCTCCCATCCCATGATTTTTCATATGAAATAAGGAATGCCACTTTGACAAGCATGCATAACCACGCCTTAAATCATCAGCTCAGGCCAGAATACCATATAAAAGATTTTGTTCACAAGAAAATCACATCCATGGAGTGAATCTAGTAAGCCATATTTCTGTTGCAGCTACACCTTAACCATATTATCCTGGTCAGAAATTAGACTCTTTTTTATTTTTGTGATATATCTAGTTCAATGTCAAGCCAAAAAGAATAGCAATAAGCAAGATATCAAATTCGATCAAACAAACTCACCTCTTCCTTTCTGGAATATCAAAAAATGATTTAATCACGCTATCACGTATTATCATTGGGAGAAACAACATGATGATGAGGATGAGGAGGGTTGGGCATGACCGGACCATAATTGTTCCCGCTCCAATCTCTCTGCTGCAACATATTGAATGGATGATTATGATGCATTTGGATCCCCATGTGACCGTACATCGGCACCGCAGCAGGATGACAAGGGACTGGAATAGGCATCCGTACATGTCCATTGCCGTTCACATTCCCGTGAGATGCTGCAGTTCCTCCACCAGTAGCACCACCGGCGGCTGCGCCACTACCACTCTCATGCAAGCTTTGCGGTACAAGTGTAGATGCAAACAACTTATCAGAAGGCGACGGGCCATCATTAGACAAGCCCCGCATCCTCCTGAGATAAAGGCGGTACTTCTGCAAATGAATAGCTACATTTTCGCGGGTTAAACCTTCAACGTTCATTAACTGCATGATTGTCTTGGGGACGGCGTTTTTAATCCCAAGGTAGGCCACCACATCAACGAATCTCTTGTGCAGCTGCGGGGTCCAAACCAGACGCTGCCGTTTCAGCGTCCTCGCCGACGGATCTTCACCGGGATTCTCCAACCTCAGAACCGAATCGGCTTCTGCTGAATCAATTCTCCTCAATTTCCTTGGCTCAGACGCTGATCCATCCCGATCCATATTAATCTCCTCCACATCCACCGCCATAGGTTCACCGGCTTCCTCTTCATTGTTAGAAGCCTTAAAACTACTAGATGTCGGAGCTTTGAACTGTCCGGCAACACCTCCGGCACGTATACTGGAGAGAGTGTTGTGCGACTCTAAGTCGACCTCTGTAAGCGTCCGGAAGGGAACCGGAGATATACTAAAAGCCAATGCGAGTTCCGGAGGAACCAAGGACTGTGATAAGGGAGGAAGATCATCAAGAGTAGGCAGGCCGATCTCCTACTCAGCGATTCCGACGTCAACTTCGTTGGATTCAAATTCACTCATCTTCACTTCCTCCCCCATAATCTGTCACTTTGATTGGATCAATTGAGATTGAAAAGAAGGAGATATTTCCTGTAATCTGTTTGCAAGAAAATGATAGGAAAGGAGGAGAAGGCAAAAAAAAGAAATGCCGTCTTCTGTTTTGGGAAGGACGGATAGTGCAATATCTAGATTCCAAAAGGTCTGCAAACGTGGACGACTTAACCAGATATTTTTTATCCACTGAATTCTAGATTAAATTAAATTGAATTAAATTTATTTTAATATAAATTTATATGTATATAATATTAAATTGAATTGGACTGAATATAAAATTTGATAGGAATTCCTTGTACAAATTTCACTTGTTATGCAATGTTTCAAAAGCCCTACAAATTTAACTCAGTTCCAAAATTGGATTCTTTATAATTTTACTCCGACAAAGATTTTTGAAGTTGAGATTAAACCGTGAAATAAGTTGATTTTATTTAAATCATTTATCTTAAAATAGAAGGTATACATCAAAAATATTTATTTTAGTCTCTCTTCTGGCTGTGATTCTTTTTTTCTACGTCTATAATCAATATGCTGAATTTATATATTTGCTAAAGAACAGGATTTTCAATCCATAATTTCCTACTTTGGACGTGTAAATATGGCGAAATGAGCATCATTTCCTCACATGCCTAATACATTGGAACTCCTATATTTTGGCTGGAAACGCTCATTTGACCTTTAACTTTTAAAAATTTCACATAACGCCCTAATTTAATAAGACAATAATTTACTTCCTAAACATTGAGCGTAAGCTCCTAGGTTAATTTGATTTTCAAAATATAATTTTTTTGATTTACCAGAGTATAACAGGCGGCATATAGGCATTATGAAGTGCACTTAAACAAATTTATTAGAATATATAAAACTTACCGACTTTTTCTATATTGAAGTGTTTGTTACTTTGTATAATTTCCATGAATCCTTCCTCTGATTTTAGATTGCTAGTAACATTTAATATACATTTTCCATAAATATTTGTCAGAGCTGAATTTTCGCTCCATGCTAAAATTTATTGGGAAATCTTTCATGGCTTAAATTAGTAAATAAAGAAAAACCATTCTAGGAACTTCTTGTTTAAGGGTTACTAGGCCTTTCTAAACAAAGAGGTGAGCTATCTGGTCCGAGTAACGGCTAAAGTTGCATGTGAATGCATCAAGAGTGGAAGCAACTGGTAATGCATGCCAACTCTTAGCTTAATTCTTTGGAAAACCATTACATAAGAGTTTTCAAAAACATTTTATATCATGCAAATTGAATCTGTAACAGTGGGATAGTGAAATGAACCAGCCAAGTTCACTCGCAGAAGAAACAAATTCTACACAAACCAATAGATCAAGCAAAAGAACAAGAACAAAACCACAGCATCAAACATTAGCAGAATTAAAAATACAAATGAAGAAAAAATGTACTCGGATAATATTAGTAGCAAGGGGAACAAAAAAGTCGAAAATACCGATACAGGAAAGAAAAGCTCTGGCCTCACCTAAAAATACCAACATTTTGTACAGTCACTACTACGTACGCTTATCATTTTTATACACCATTTATCGTATGGTCATTTTTATCTCTCCTCTTGGCTCCAGCTATGTTTAAAACATCTGAACCTCAGCTTCCTCAACTCTATATGTATATAAACATAAACCCCTTGGAAAAACTACACAATGTACACTTTCCCGTTACAAAGCAACAACCCTTTTTATTATTTCAATTTGGTCTTACCTCTCTACAAAGATCGACCTGTAGGAAAGAAAGAGATGAAGCTCACACTCACTAGCCTCAATTAGCTGTACAAACTTTCTTTCCTCTTCCCACCTATGCTGCCTGCATTGACTGTACCGCCATTCTCCTTTCTGCAAAACCAACATTGTTCAGTTCGTTTCCAGGGTTCAAACTTGCTATTTCTAATAACTCCTGGGGAACAAGTTACAACTTTAGCGAAGTAAAAGCAACACCCATATCAAAGTTCACATTTAATGAGGAAGAGATGAGAAGGAAAACTTGTTCAATTGTTTGAAACTAATAGCCAAAACAAGTTTTAAAAGAAAAAAGTAGATACCCCCAGCAGCAACAAGTTTCTCGACACGTGCGACAATATGCTTCCCATAGGTATACTTCTTTAGTGCATTCAAATGAACTTTTATTCGAGTAAGAATATACTCGCGTTGCTGGTCTTCACAAGTCTCCAGTACTTTTTGAACCACATAATTAGCAAACTGGTCTTTCATCATTGCCTGCATTTGCATCAGAAAGAAAATGAATTATATGCATGCAAGTATGGATAAAATTACAAAAATTATTTAGCAAATGGTAAATAATTTAGGATATTATAAAGTTACAAACCTGAAGTGGCTCGTTTTCATCAGTAGTTCCAAGCATCTCGTTCACCAGTAACTCTCTTTCGGCAGGACCGCCAAACGTTAAACATTTCTCCACCACATTTGAGGCAAACTTCTGCTGACTCATCTGCACAATATTTCCAGCTAACTCCTTAATAACTGCAGATCGTTCGTGTGGTTTTCCATGCTCCAGCACATGCTGTCAAAACAAAATCCAGAGATATGAGTCACAACATCAAGAGAAAGGCTTAATCTTGTGTGCTTGTAATCTTACAAACAAGGGTATAATCAGTTAAATTCTTCCAAACTAAGCATGATTGACACTTAAATCCAGTAAATAACAGTCAAAGCTTGAAAGAACACATCTCATAATTCAACCTTGAGATGGATACATTTAATTACAAAGCTTTCAGGAAAATATACTGACCTGGACAACATAGTTGCCATATTGATCTTGTGCCAGCATGCTTACTGCCCCTAAAATCTCATCCATAACTTTACTCTGGGTATTTGGATCCCTGCAGTGCTCCAATATTCTCTGCCAATGTGAAAAATTAACTTCATTTTTTATGCTTTTATCTCCCATATAGTTCAGAAATTCTCTGTTGCACTTTTTTTTATCTACCACATAGCCATAGGCCATTCATTTAATTCTAAAAATGGGCGAGAACAGTTTTTGAACCTGTATCACACGGCACCCATATGGATGGGTAGAGAGAGTCACAACTTGATCAAAGAAAGTAGAGACAATAAACTGAATATCATCCTCAGGAACACATTCAATACACTTCTGAATTACGTGGTTCCCATTCTGATCACGTACACACCGCATCACCTGACCATCCAGTTCCTCAACCATTTTTATCTTCTGGTCTAGGTCAACTACCTCAATGGCCTGAACAACATTATCAACAAACAAATTTCAATCAGACCCCCCGGAAAAACCAATGTAGTCCATTCATTTAATTTAATAAGAGTCAAAGTTAATATATTTCAAACTTCTCACTTGGAAATCAAAATAAAACATGAAATGAGCACACAGTACCGTTGACCTAAAAATGGTTAATATAGTAAATAACAAAGTGAATTCACAAGGCATCCTTTTGATATAAGCCTAAGCTCGGTGAGTACTAGCACTCTTTCTTTACACATAACATTTGTTTTTGCTCCATTAATCTAGTGAAGTTATCGGTGGCACATGTTATATAGAATTGAATACTAATGGTACCTTCTGGATCACTCGACAACCATACATTTGAAGGCTAAGCGTCAAAACATGACCAAAAAGCTTGCTACCCAGTTCTCTTCTCTGTGAAGGAAGTCCATGTTCAAAGAACTGTAACGAGACATGTAGTTAGTCATGCATATACATATATGCACCCCGAAAAAATAGAGAAGTCTCCCAACAAGTAGAGGTATCAAACCTTCTGAATCACATAATTTCCAAACACATCGGTCATCAAAGCAAGAGCTTGGGGCATAATTTCCTGATAAACCATGGTCTTCTCATCAGTTGTGGCGGTCTCAAGTTTTTGTTGAATGAATCTACTTCCATACTGATCAGCACTGTTGTTGAAATTATCAGCATCACAAAACTTGTCAGGGATCATTCATAAAAAGAACAAAAACACGGTATAATTTTTCATAGAAAATACCTGAATTCAACAACATGACCAGCAATTTCTGAAAGTTCAAGGCATTTCATTTTATTGCTCTTAAACTCTTCAAGAAGTGATGATGCAAAACTTTCTTCCAAATTGGAACCTGCATCCAAGTGCCAGGGTCCCATGATTCCCCCAGCTAAATTCCTCATCCCAGAGGAATAACGCATATTCAACTCGTTATGCTTAAATAGACTGTCGGGCCCACCAGGCGAGTTTGTAATGACAGGACTTGCCAAGGGACTTCCAGGATACGGCATGCCAACGAATGCAGGATTTCCGTAATAGCCATGATGATTAGAACCACCAGATTTGCCTCCATACTGTAATTTCTGAGAAGACAAAAGAGCTCCCACATAAGCTTTCTGAAGCTCAAGCAAGTTCATTTGAGAACTACCCAAGTAGTTCCTATCCATTGAAGGATCATTTAGGGCAGCAAGGTGGCCTGCCGCATAATCAGGACTCCTCATGTATTGCATATACAATGGATCAACAAAAGGTCCCTGAAGACCACTTCCAGCCATTGGACTCCCCACTCTTCCAAGATTATTCGTCTCAGTTGTATTACCAGTAAGACTTGTTAAACCGCCTCCAAGCACTCTTGAGTCCAATCCAGGGACAGCCACACCAGTGGATGCAGAATTCTCATACAACAATGGAAGGCTACCGCTGCCAAGTTGGTTAGCCATCATTGAAGCCAATGCCGGATTTACAGAAAATCCAGTTAATCCATAGTTTGGAAGTGACGAGTTGGCATTATCTAGATGATTATATTGAGAAGGTAAGCCACCTCCACTGTTAAATGCAGAGGTCGGCGATCCTTTGCTCTTACCTAAGTCAGCGTAGGGTAGTTTCGTTGAATGACCAGAAGGCATATGCAAATGCCTGGATTCAGTGTTCTTAATGTACGCATTTTGGTTCACATGATTCTGACCTTGTATACCAAACAGATCAACATCGTGTTGGTTTTCTTTGTCGATAACACCGTTAGTTGACAAGTTTATGCCAGACAAAGCAGCTGCTAAATCTGCAGAATCATTCATGGCAGAAGAAACACCATTGAATGATTTTGAACCATTAACGGCTCTTTTTTCAGGTCTGCCTTGTCCAATAGGAGTAGGGCAAGGACTCAGAGCCCCAGCAACGAGTTGAGGATCAGGAGTCGTACTCCTTGACAAGGAAGAACCTAAAACAGCAGCATAACTATAAGATGACTGCGGCCCACTAGTTTGGACAGCAGATGAACCCTGACCATTTGTACTGGACAGCTCCCGACGTATATGAGCCAGCTCGGCCTCAGCTGAGCCTACAATCTCAACATTCTCAATGAAAGCATTTCGGCTTGAAGGCCGAGATGGGTGTCCTGTCACAGGACTTGCACGCCCCATGTCGTCCTGTACAAATACAACATAAGGTCAATTGGAGCCAACGAGAGGGAAGAAACAGAGCACCTAATTCCATAAATAAACGGTCCTGAAGTCAACTTTTCGATTCGTTAGTGACATTAAGAAATCCATACATTAGGTATAACTTGTAAGTTGTCATTGCAAGCATTTATACAGCTAATTCAGTGTAATACATATAGAGCATTGAAAACAAATTCACAAAGAAAGAGAAACATAATTAGAATATTTCAGCAATATTTCGGAGATAAATCACCTGAAAGATTTCAGCAAGACTTTTCTGTTTAGTCCGAAGCCCTGAGCCAGGTAAACCGATCAGACCATCCACTCCCCACTCATTGGAGCCACGGATTTTATCCGAGTGGACATCATTCTCCTGTTTCCTTGAATCAAATCCTGGTGGCATTGAGAACAAAGATCTTCCACTTCCACTTCCATTATCAGGCCTATTCACTTTCCTCCTATCCCCAATCCCACCAACGGTTGAACCCGAGCTGGTCAATCTTTGTTGAAACCTCCAATCCTCCTTAGAAAGCAAAGGAGGGGGTAGTCTAGGGTTCAAATTGACATTATTATAGTAATAAGAAGAATAAGCTGGATCGGACCTAAGCTCTTCCTCAGACACAAACCCATTGCCATTTTTGCCACTCAATAACCCATCAAAGGCGGAACCAGCCCCGCCGCCTAACAAACCCCCAACTGCACTAATTGAACCCTCCACAGTTGGAGGCGCAGAGCCACTTCTATACAAATTGAGCTCTCTCTCAAGATCATCTGCCTCTTGCCTGCGTTGTTCACGCAGTAATAACCCTATATCTTTCTCTAAATCATCGCCGAATGATCCGTCATTAGTTCCCGCCATCGGTCTCCTACCTAATTCAGATAGCATATTTCAAAACCTGAAATTGATCATTACCCACGCTACTCTACAGCAAACCAATCTAAACCTAAACCCTTAGATTACCCAAAGTTAAAGGCTACACACCTTTTAAATAGGAAAACGCCTATATTTACAGCTTCAGATGATAGCTTCGAAGTGCAAAAGGATCAAACTTTTCACCTAAACTATGCCCAAATAATCTTAAACTTGAAAAACTCGTACTCTTAGCAAAGAGAAACAAAGGTGAAAGATGAATACTATCATGAAATTGAAATCAATTCTGTAATACAAATTAAAGAACTATCAAGTAGCAGGTAACCATGTAAATTGAAGAAAGGCGAGTTTGACTCAACAAGAAGCAAAATGGCACATGAGAGAAGAGAGTTCGAAGAGAGGGAACAGAAAGTAGGAGGGTCTATATTGAACGGGTGCGATCAATCTGGCGGCGATTGGTTCTTACAAGAACCCTTAGGGTTTTGTTCCATAACAAGGTGGGATTAAATAAGGTTCGATGAGACGGGGAGAGCAGTCAAATTCTATCCTACTAGCTTTGAGGGGTTTTTTCCTTTTTAAATTATTTTTTATTTCAAGTCATTCAATAAAGTCGTGATTTTTAGGTTAATTGACCATAAAATAACCGACTGATGTGAGCAATTGGGAGCAAGTAGAAGAAGATAATGATGTTTTGCTCACCTTGTTCCATATTAGGAATCTGTAACTGACACGTCAGCACGTAATAGATTCTCTCTTGCTGCTGTCTTGTTGGTGGTTGATAAACAAAATTATGGGCAATTAATTCAAGTTCAACATCTTAAATCCTGTGAACGATAAGATTTAGCCAGTAATTTTTAATTGATAAGTAGATATATTAAATTGAACTCAATTAATTTATATTAAATTGAATTAAATGGTATTGAATTGAACGTGAATAATATTAAAATTAAATTATAATTAATAATATAAATAATATTTTTTAAAAAATAAAATACATAATAATTAATAACACTTTAAACAATACTATACATTCCAATAAAATTTATTAATTGTTACATATAATAATAATTAAATATATCATTATAAATTATTATTATTATTATTATTATTATTATAATTATTATAAATACTACCTTATTATTTTAATTGTTATCAATATTTATAAAATATTATTATTTTTATTTATTTATTTTTCCTACAAAATTATTTATCATAGAAATAATAATTTATAATGTTAAAAATATTATTAATGGTTTCTTTTTCTTTGTTGTTATTTGTAATTACTGATATTAATTAATAATATTTATATAATGTATAAATAGAAATAAACTAAAATTAAAATTGAAATGATATTATCATTAATATTCATTGCTCTTAATATTTATTAATAATAATATACATTAATAATATTGATATAATGTATAATAAACTGAAACTTAATATTGAATTCTGAATACCATGATTTTTAAACTCGGATTGGTCACTGAACCGGTGAAAAGAATGGTTCATTAATTTTGGATTAAACCGGATTCAGATCGGATTAAACCGAATTTTATAAATTAGATAAAAAAAAGTAAAGAAATATTAATTATAATATATAAAAATTATACATTTACAGAACAAACATTTAAAATTAAAAACTTTAAACATACTATATTGAATAAAGATACATGTTAATTTTTATGCAACATATTTAATTTGAATATATGAAAAATTAAGAACTTTAAACGCAAAATATTGAAACACCCTTCAATATATTTTTTTCTAACAAATACATGTTAATTTGATTTAAAATAATTTTAAATTAAATTTATTTGATAATAAAAGTTAAGGTGTAGCTCAATTGGTACACCACTCAATATTAATGATAGGAGGTCTTAAATTCAAAATATAGCCTCTTTAAAATTTTTAAAAATTAAAAATTAAATAATAACGCAAATACCAAACAAAATAACAGCAATACTAAAAGTTAAATTACAAAAAGTTTTACTTGCCTTTAAACTTTTGTTGGAAAATGGAAAATTATTTATGCAATCAGCCATTATTATTTAATGAAAACAGACGTTAATTAAGCCATTATTGTTGGAAATGATAATTATTTAATGCAATTGAATGTGAAAGAAAAGATACCGATTCTTTTGCCCATTTCGAAAATTTTCAGTAGGAAATATCCTTTTTATATTATATGGTAAATCCGGTTTACGGTTGAACCGGCTGGTTTTTAAATTAACTGACCGGTTCAACCTATTATATACGGATTTTTAACTTAATATAAACCCTGATGAACCGGTTTGAACCTGCAAGTTTCGGTTGAATCCGGTCCGACCAGCTGATCCGGTCTGATTTTAACAATTATGCTGAATACTGAAATTGAATATTGAATAATGAATACTGAAACTGAATATTAAAACTGAATTAATTGATACCGAATTGAAAAAAAAAAATTAGAAAGAAGACGGCCGATTCTATTAATCAAAATGGTTCGACTTCATGACTTATGCATCAAATGCTTCTATTAGGAAAGTTTTGGGCTTGAATCTCAAACTTTCAGGGCTCCACGGTGGGAAAATAATGTTGGATCATCTTGAAACGTTTCAAAACTTTTTCAAATTTAACAATTTAGTTTAGTTTTTTTTTTCCAAAAAAAATTGTGAAGTTGCTGTTAGTTTTTGCATAAATGCTTTTGTGAGTTGATTAGTTCTTCTTTCACACAAGCATAACACCAACCCACCTAATTTTATTGCCATGGGCTTAGCCACATCAAAAAGATGTATTAGTAAACGAAATGATAGAAAATACGTAAAAATAACTTTCACTTATGCTTTTACGAGAAACAACGTTTTCTTATGTTTCAGTTCTTTTTAAGTTTTCCTTTTTTTTAACAAGATTTTCTCCTCATGTATTTCTCTTCTTCTTTCCTTCTTGTTTTAGGTTTTTTTTGGATTTCATCCTTCTTTCTTTTTTTTTTTTGTGTTTTCTTCCATATTTATGATCGCTTTTTCGTTCTCATATTCTGATCTCGAAAGTTTTAGGAAAAAAAATTTGGGCAGCCCGGGTACAAAAGATCTTATGCCATTTTTTACTACTTTTCTTAAAGTCTTTATATCTGGTATAATAGTGGTATAATGCATTTATATAAACTATTTATCCTCTGTGTTCACAACACTTCTCAACTTCTCAGCAAAAAACATGACATCCATAACTTATACCTGGTATAAGGGCGGATTAAGACTTTTATACCGCCCATTTTTCACTTTTATTCTTAACATATTTGTAAACCCTGATTACTGATTAATGTGCAAAGTCTGTGGATTACTGATAAATTGTCAAGCTAAATAAACAAATACAAAAGTGTGCAAATTTTATTTCATTTCTCATCTTCTAATGAACAGAACGATTGGTTGGAAGGCATATTTGAGTTTTGTGGATTTAAGTAAACTGAATAGTAAATGAAATTTCAAGTAGAATACTGTAGTTGTCAACTGCTTTAAATCTAGAAGGCCATAGATAACACAATGATAATATGGTATTCTTCTAATGCAGTTGATGGGATAATGTGGCATGATGGCATTTTGTATGTACTTTTTTTTTTTTTGTGTTTTGGGAAGCACAAATCTTATATATATTTGCGTTTGTGTTCACTAAGGAGTTCTTGTTTTCCTGGCAGACAATCATCCGGACTTAAGCCTGGGGGGATAGCTGAACGATGTACATAACATGAGAAAATCCTCAAGTTTCTCACATCTCGATCAAGTGAGCTAGAAAGAGGTGGACTTGATTTACCTTTATTATCTGAGTCGATGGTAGGGGTGTGTAGAACCGAATTGGAATTGAAACTCAAACCGAAACCGAATAAAAATAACAAACTGAACTGAACCGAATTTATTTTGGTCCGGTTTCTGTTTCTAAAATAAACAATCGAGTTACGGTTCGGTTTCGATTTTTGTAACAAAAACCGAAATAAAACCGAACCAAATAAATTAATAAATATTATATATATATATATATATATATTATATCTAATAACTTAATTATATTGATGATGTAAACCCACTAATTAGTATACAATAATAACAAATCGAATTTTGACTTGAGTAATCTTAATAAAAAAAATCTTTTCCTTTACAACTTTAAGAATAAAAATTATCCAGTAATTTGATGTATATGCACGCTATACCACTTGAATCAATATCAATATTTATATTTATTATTGTAAATATGAATTGTAAAGTCTAATTACCATCAAATTTATAGCATTTCAAGATAAACTTACGTTAAATCTCTCTCATATAACTTTAAGCGAAAAAATAAATTACAAATTATTTTACGAATAATAGAGTATGAGCAATTCGGTGATAACTAAACCGAATTATTTTCGGTTTTAATTTTTCCACTAATTCAAATTTGTTAATTGATGGTTATCAATGTGTTAACATGATATGTACACAATTTAGTGCGGCCCAAACCCGACCCATGCATTATGGTATTGGTAAGACCGTGGGCAGAATCCATTGTTTTATAAAAGAAGAGGAGAGTAAAGTATTGCAAATGAAATGCCAAGTCCAGTCAACCTTACACTACTCTTTTGGCTCTTTCCACCATAACGCGTTCCTTCCTTCCCTTTTCTTTACCCCATTTCCGTCTCCTTTTTTCATTCTCAATTTCTCTCTTCATCTCTCCCGACGGATCCCGGGCTAGTATGTCAGATATTTTGATGGGTTCCGGGTTTGACCGGTTCAAATAGAAGCGAACGATTTAGGTCGGGCCGGGTGGTGTCTATGCCGACGGTGGAAATAACTGACCACCACTTACACGCGGAGGCCCACTGTGCCGTTTGTAAAGAGGCTTTCGAGCTGGGCGGAGAAGCTCGGGAGATGCCTTGTAAGCATATATATCACTCCGATTGTATTCTGCCTTGGCTAGCAATGAAAAATTCGTGCCCGGTTTGCCGCCACGAGCTGCCGGCTGATCAGCGAGAATTCAGAGGAAGCGGAGGACATTGCGGGATTGAGCACATGGAGGCTCCCCGGCGGTGGATTTGGAGAGGGAACTTCCGGGGGTTTTGGACGGCCGACTAAGCCCTCCGAGGAGGATATCATGGGATAGCAATGGCGGAGAAGGGCATTTCGAGGGTTAGTTTCGTTTATAAGGAGAGTTGGATCAAATCCGTCAATTTCTGAATCCGGTAGAATCAGTGGGAGTTCTAGTCAATCAAGTTCCGGATTTGGTAGAAGAATAAGAAGAGGAGGAATGGATTTAGAAGCATAATTAGCATTACTTTCTGTTATGTACTAAATTATTATCCAATGAAACAAAAAAATATGGACTTAATAGTGTATTTAGATAGTTCATATGACAACTGAACTTGCATATACTGTCTAGTAATGATTCTTCTGATATTGAGAGTGAGATGTCTTTTCCAACAGGTGTGAATATTACAATTATGAGGGGGCGAATACTATTTGTTTTGTTCAAATTTCACCATTTCACACCTTTCCACTAGTTTCCTATGGAGAGAATTATCGGGCATTTAGTCAATGTTGTATGAACCCCAATTTGATTTTCTTTATTGAATGGCTGGTTTATAGATTCAAATATATATGTCCTGTGATTTCATTTTTTCAAAGAGATGGTTCACTAGACTACACGCATGCATATTACGCACGTATTACAATAACACATGTTTTAACGCCCAGGTGAGTGCCACCGTCTAGGGCCTACAGTCGGAAGGGATTTAAAAATATTTTTTTAATAATTCAGCTGTTATTAATTAAAAGATAAAAGTAGACACAAATAACTATTTGTAGAGTTGGCAAAGGCTTTGTCTAGTGGTTGAGCCTTGAAGCTGTGATCCTAGAAGTCGCAGGTTCGAGTCCACACTCGGGAGGGGTGGGATAAGGTTTTACTTTGTTATTATTGTAAAGCCCAGGACCGGCCCAATAGGAGGTGCACGAAGTGCGATCGCCTAGGGCCTATAGTCGGGAGTGGCCCAAAAATATTTTTTGTTTAAGCATTTAGTAGCTAAAGTGAGGAGTATAAATATAAACATTAATTAATATTAGCTTGATTGGTAAAGTACTAATGAATATAATCCAAAATTCATGTGTTTAAATCCCCACAAGCACTTTTTTTTATTAAAAGGCTTATTTTATTATTTTTATATAATTTTTACCTATGACCCCCATATTGTCATGATCGGGCCTGGTAAAGCCCATATGAGAAATTTTTTTTTTAAAAAAAGGTACTTGTTAAAGTTGTAAGAGGGCAAAAGTTTAATCCCTAGCTTTTACTTTTATTACATTTTTTTTTGTTAATGGCCCCATGTTACTACTTTTAATACTCCCTCCATCTAGAAATAATTGTCTCTTTAGCCATTTTATTAATTCTCTTTTTAGTTATCAATTTAGATTATCAATAAATTTTTTACAATTTTTTCTCTAATTTGCCCTTGTATTAACTATAAGAGAGATTATGCATTGTTAAAATTATAAGTGAGTAATTAAGAAGAAAGAGAATTTAATAAAGGATAAATTAATCATTTTGATTGTGTAATAAATTTTTTATTGATTTTAATAATTCGGTTAAATAGATAATATTTTATAGATGTAGAGAGTATTAATTTATCTATGACCCCCAAATTATCAGGGTGGGGCTTGGCTTTTTCATCATCGCTACAGCATGTCGAGCCTGCTGAGGCCTGACTTTCATGGTTAAGAATTCTAAGTGAAACTTAAGTTCAACTCTGCCCAATCGGGATTTAGATTCTCTAAAGTTGAGAATCGATAAATTTATTCATTTCACTAATTCTGATCATTCATTGAGTTCAAATGCTTGATATTTAGTTTTAATTAGACCTGTTCATCGGACGGGCCGGGCCGAGTTCGGGTCGGGCTTTATCGGGCTTTTGACTAAAGGCATCAACTCAAGCCCGACCCGGCCCACACTATAAAACTTCGGGCTCGGGCAGGGATTACGAGGTCATTCTCAAGCCCGGTCCAAGCCCGGTAAATAATTTTTCAATAAATTTTTTTGTGGATTTTTAATAAATAAATTGACAAAATTATGTATAACAACATTATTTATTTAAAGTTCTTAATATATTATACAACTTATTGTATTTAAATTTGAAAATTCATTAGTATAAAATATAAAAGTTGAAAATAATTATTTAATATAATTATAATATATATAAAAAAATTAAATTATTATTCGTCGGGCCGGGCTCAGGTTGGGCTTGGGTGTTTATATAAAAACAAAGCCCCGCCCATAAAACTTTGGGCTTTAGCGGGCTCGGGCTCGGGCCGGGCTTAATAATAAAATAGGTGTCCAAGCCCGACCCATAAGACCGGGCCCGGCCCGCAAATATGTCTAGTTTTAATGATTTTTAAGGTCCACAGTGAAATTAAATCTCAACCATTAAAATTCAATAGATGGCTGAACCGGATGAAATGTATAATTTTACCTATCTTTAAGAATCATGATCCACCCATCTAATATATATTTACATTTTATTTATTTAAATTTTTTGTATAACATGATATTAAATCAACATCACAAGTTCAAATTATACTTTGTATTTTCCTTTTAAATAAATTTGGAGGAAAAAACAATATTATCGATTTATTACGAAGTTATAAATTACTTATTATCTTAAAGTATTCATTTAAGAAAATTAAAAGGTATATTCATTTGATGCAGGTTGAGATTAGATTATGTGTCGGACTACCTATGAATCTGGTCCGAATTCACTCTTATAGGCTGAAATTGGATACTTCTTTTTATCATTAAGTTCGACCCGAGTTCGGATAAGTTCGTAGTTTATAGGACAGACTTGAGTATTTATAGTAATATCAAGTCCGACTCGGCCAATAAAATAACTTTATTAATTTTATTTTAGCTTGATATTACATTGTTAATGTCTATTGCTCATAGTTACTATTTCTTATGAATCCACCAATTTTCTTGACTTGACGGTACAATTGGCTGCTATGCTTTATTTATTCCAGTGTTATTTCTCCAATCTTTATGCTTGTGTTTTGATTTTTTGTTTCTGTTCTTTTTTTTCATTAGTTTTCTCACTGAATTTTCTTTTTTGTATTCCAGATCTTGATGTATACTTTATTTCAATTTTTCCTTTTTGTTTTGGTGTGGTGTTTTTTGTTTTAGTAAGATAATTCTAATGATAATCTCGATTGCATCTCTTAATAATTATGTTTTATTTAGTTACAAATTCATTATGATTTTTTTTTGGAAATTATACTCAATGTAGGGGTTATGTAAAATATTTACCTCTTTACCTTCTACTTTTATAAATAACTATTTGGTCAGCTTTTAAACTTTCTCTTTTCATTATGTACGTTCCTCCCTATACTTGCGATTTCTTCCCTTTTTTATTTTTTTACTTTGTTTTACATTTATCTCGCAAACCGTTGATTTTTTCAATATGCCGCTTTAGAGTTTTTTGTTCGTCTCGTTTTTATTTTCGAAACTAGATACATGATGATATACTTTTTTCGAATTTTTATTTTTGTAGATATGTAACAGACGATACAAGCATTATACTAGCATTTTATCGGTATTTTATCAGCTCTGAAAAACCAGCATTTTACCAGCATTATATAAGGTGTGAAAAACTAGCATTATACCAGTATTTTACCAGCATTTTATCAGTATTACACAAGGTGTGAAAAACCAGCATTATACCAGCATTTTACCAGAAATATACCAGCATTTTACCAGCATATACTAGGTGTGATGAAAATAACCCATAAACTTGCATTTTATGAAAAAATCAGACAAAAACTACTTTATACCAGATTTATATCAGCAAAATACTAGGTGTTATGAAAATAACCCATAAACTTGCATTTCATGAAGAAATCAAATAAAAACCACTTTATACCAGCAAAATACCAGCAAAATACTAGGTGTGATGAAAATAACCCATGAACTTGCATTTCATGAAGAAATCAAACAAAAACCACTTCATACCTGCATTTTACCAGCATTTTACCATGTGTGAAAAATTGAACTAAACATAAGCATCTATTTTATGAAAGAAAACAAACAAAAGCCACTTTATATCATCATTATACAAGCATTATACAAGGTGTGGAGAACCCAAACATAAACATCTATTTTATGAAAGAAATCAAACAAGAACAACTTTATACCAGCATTTTACCAGGTGTGAAAAATTAAACTAAACATAAGCATCTACTTTATAAAAGAAACCAAACAAAAATCACTTTATATCATCATTATACAAACATTATACAAGGTATGAAAAACCTAAATATAAGCATCTATTTTATGAAAGAAATCAAATAAAAACCACTTTATATCAGCATTTTACCAGGTGTGAAAAATTAAACTAAACATAAGCATCTTTTATGAAAGAAACCAAACAAAAACCACTTTATATCATCATTATACCAACATTATACAAGCATTATACAAGGTGTAAAGAACCCAAACATAATCATTTATTTTATAAAAGAAATCAAATAAAAAATCACCTCATACCAGCATTTTACCAGCAAAATGCCAGATTTTTACCAGCAAATACCAGCATTTTACTAGGTGACGAAAAGTTTGGAAAAAAATATATCATAATGGATGGCGTTTTAAAGATAAAAATGGGTCCCTGTGAGGGTCTAATAAGGTCAGAGGGAGGTGAATGATCCTTTTTCACGGAATTAGCACACTTTAAAAAGTCTTTATATAGCATGTTTGATTATATTCCGGATGTAATGGA
The DNA here is from genome assembly GCA_947683365.1 of Euphorbia pulcherrima. Taxonomy (NCBI): domain Eukaryota; kingdom Viridiplantae; phylum Streptophyta; class Magnoliopsida; order Malpighiales; family Euphorbiaceae; genus Euphorbia; species Euphorbia pulcherrima. Next base: position 19,169,240 of record CANTUS010000001.1, read on the forward strand.
TACGGATGATGCAGATATAAAATGTAATGTAAATAAGTAAAGAGTTAGAAAATCAAACACAAGGATTTTATCCTGGTTTGGCCCCGCCTACTCCAGTCCCCGGAGTTTTCTTCCTCCGAGCTTTTTCACTAGTGGATTCATTTCCAACTGGCAGGAATCAAGCCTTACAATTTGTCTCTGGATGGTACCCCCTTCCGGATGTGGGATATACCACTGAAAGCACCAACTCCTAGCTGAGTCCTTTTATCTTTAGCAGGATATACCACTTAGAAATCTACCCAAACCTAAGCAGAGTCCTACAGGGAGATCCCACTCAAAGCACCAACTTTAAGCTATATCCCAATCTCACTATTCACCTAAGTAGGAGATCTTTTACACTTTGATTTTCTCAAAGGTTTTATTTTTAGACTTCCTTAAATTTATAACTCACTTAGGAATCCTTACAAACAGATTTGGAATATGTTTGATTCTTGGAGGGATGTGTTTTCTGATTGCAATAGCGAATTCTCTTGTTAATGCTTTCTTTGAACAACCAGCACCTTCTCAACTTGTGAAGCTTCCCCTTTATAGACTTCTATCATAAATGTAACCGTTGTGGGTTGTTGATCTTGAGTCAAATCTTCACCGTTGATAAGGTAATATATGGCACTTCCGGAACCGTTGATCAATCCGTTAGACAGAGATTTTGACCTGTTTCAATCCTTGGGATTGAGGCTGAAAAGTTGTCATTTTCCTTGTATTTTAGTGTTTCACCAACTTTTACACCAGTAGTCAGGAATGTGTGTGCCATGCGCCTTTCTCATTGGTCTATGTGAAAAAGGTTATCTCCTTTTTCTCTTTCATGTGTCAATCCTTCGTCCTTTTTCTGAAAAGTGCAAGCTATCATTATTGTCTTATTTGTGGGAAAAGGATCTTTGACTTGGCGACCAAAAAGATGGAGGGAAAAGTTATTTTCAAAACTTTTCCTTTTGTCTGTATAAATGTGTCTTCCAGATGAGTTTTTCTCTTGATATCTAGATGCTATTCAATCAGTCTTCCTCCGGATGATGTTGTACAAGGAGTTAGTAGTTTGTTTCCTTTCCAAACTCTAACCGGATGGTTTCCTTTCATGCTTGGGTAATTGTCTTCACTTTAATAGTTGTCTTGGACTTTGGATGTTTTGATTATATGTCCGGATAAGGTGACTCAGGTCTTTTTATACTTAGGTATTTTGTTTACTTCAAACCTGATCCGGATTATTTATTGTTCCGGATCATTGTTTCCAACAATCTCCCCCATTTGATGGAAACAAAAACCTAAGCCATCCAAGCATAAGGAAACGGGATTTTATGATCTAAATATGATTTTTGATACTTAGTCATTTACAATTTTTACTCCTCCATAATTTAAGCATCCCTAACCCCCCTAACATTTTTCAATTCTAGCTTCTAAGGTTTTTGTAGTACAATTTCAGATTATACTTTAGAAGCAATTTTTGTAGTAATTTTTTACTATATATACTTCTACTGTTAACAATGGTTAACATCAATGAAGTTTGGATTACAAGTTACAGAACTACATAAGTGAAAAATAATTCTAGGTATTATAGTTATTACATGGCTATTTCTATTACAACTTATTTCGATCCAGATGCTTCTCCTTTCTTCTCCTTGCCTTTGCTCCTTTCCCCTTTTTTAGCTTCAGCTTTATCGTCCCCCTTTTTATTCTCCTCCTTTTTATTTGCATCAGCTTGGGGTTTGATAACTATATAGGTCTTGCCATCCCAGCTCTCCTGCCATGCCTTCGAGTATAGGGAATAATCCAGATTTCTATGTCTTCTACGCTCGATGATAGTGTCAACTGTGGCTGGAGTTAGATGCAGGGGCTGGAAGACTTTCTGAAGTTGGGAATATGACTTTGTGTTGGACAAGATCCTGAAGTACTAGGAGTAGTTGACTTTTCGAAATTGAAGGTGAGGATGAAGATCCACAGATGGACAGGTTGGACAAGTTGGATAGCACTTTCTCAAATTCTTTGCCCATATTTATGCGGTAGTTATGAATGCTTGTGTTGACAATTGTGAGATCTTTATGAAATGCATCCTTTAGATCATTAATGACTGCGTCCTATCCATTCATTTGTCCTGCCAACTCAGTTCCAATATCTTCCAAGTGTTTGGAAAGGAGTTTGGGCATTCCTTCATCAATGAATTGGGTTAGCCTGTCTAATGTAGCTTGTTGCTTTTCATTGAGGCTTGTGATGTTAGAATTGACATCCTTCTCAGCCATAAATTTTGACAAGTTTTTAAACTTGGAATCCAGATACTCCTTGATTTCTGTTGTTAATTCAAAGGAGGAGGAGGTGATTTTATCCATTATAGTTGCACAATTATTGGTAGCCCCTGTGTTGGCTTGATCGGCAGAACGGTTTATTGCTGCAACACCTGTTTTTAGCTCATTAAGTGTTAGAGCAATGTTTGAGAGAGATACATCTGCAATGAGATCTGCAGAGGGGAAATCCTACACTTGCTCTTCTATAGCCTTGACTGATCCTTTTATGTCCCCCAATTATGAGCACGGGATTTTACAGTCCTTCTCGCGAGACGATGATGACGTGTACCAGATTTTAATGCCTCAAAATAAAAGTTCTCTTTAGAGTTTTTATTACCAAGATAATATTCCTCGTGAATTTTATACTTGGTAGAATCTAGTTTGGCATGCCGATAACGCGTCTGGTAGGAGCTTGAACCGATGATTTACACCCAAATTAAAAAATACCCATAAAAATATCATTAAAAATAAAAAAGATACCTTTTCACCCACTATTAAACCACTTTAGGTGACTTTTAAGGCTCCTAGGCCCGCTGCCTGTCGGTATGCTAGAGGCTGATGCCACCAGCGGCATCAGTCATGCCGTCGGCGGCATCACCATGTCGCCGGCGGCATGACCCGAGACAGGTCCCTGCACAGACAGCCTTTCGGCCACTTTCGGCGGAATTGGTCAAAAAGGCCTCGAAAAACACCCCATTTCACCTATAAAAGCACACCTTGAGCTGCAATTTAAAGGGGGGGAACCATCTAATGTTAGAATTTTGATGTTAGGATGAGAAAATAGATTTTAGTGAGATAAGAATTAGATAAGACAGAAAAAAAGGATTCCGATCCATTTTTCCTGGTTTTCCTTCTTTGAATTCTCTAATCGTGAGCTTAAAATCAGTAAATCCTGTAGTTAAAAATCAACTTAATTAGATTCAGAAACCCGAAACACTCTAATTTACTACTAAATCGTCGTAACAAGCTCCCCGGAGGCATTTCTTTTCGGTTCACGAAGAGGTGGATTCACGGCCTCGAGGTAAAAATCCTGAGTCTCATAGCTCTTTGGCATTAATATTACTGATTTGAGTTAATTTTTGTTAATTTATAATCATTTTTGGGTTTTCGGTCATTTTTGACTGTTATCCCTATTGCTGTGAGAAATTGAAGTCGCCGGAGACATGTGATGTCGCCGGTGGTATCAGCCATATCACCAGAGACATCACTGATACCGCCAGTGGCATCATATTCCCCAGAGACTTCATTTTCTTATGGGACCCTTTCTTTATGGTACTCAGAAAGCCATGCAACTTACCTGTATACTAATGTCACCAACGATATCATTGATGTTGCTGGCGGCATCATCCATGCTGCCAGCGACATCAACCCTATCGCCGGCGGCATCACTTGTGTCGTCAGCGGCATGACTTTCTGTACAACAGTTTTATTTTCATTTGTTCCTAGCTTAGTTACTGTCCAAAATTAGGATGTATAGTGTAATAAGGGAGGTCCAAAACCTTCTGAAAATAGACCCCACCCTATAACGTGTGGCATTTTTTCATTTATAATCCTGTTAAAGCAAAGATCAAATCTAAAATTCGGTTAAAAAATGGAATTCCTACAAACACCATTTGAATCCCGCTTTAGCCATCCAATCGGGCTTTATAATATAGTAAATAAAATATGTCATATCCGTGCTAACCATCCTCTGCAGGTAGATATAAAATCGGACATTCAAGTATTGTATTTATCGTATAGAAAAATGTATAGGATTTGAAAGCTTTGTAATAACTTTATTTTCCGCTCTTATTTTTGAATGGCTGTAAATATTCTATTCATTATTTCAATTGCTTGATAAAAACACAAATAAATAGGATGGATTAAACCAATTAAAAAGAATGAAGTATCTTAATTTGGCCTAATGAAAAATAGATAACTTCATCCGAACGCGGAATCTCTACTTAAGGTATGGTCCAACCACCCGGTGGGAAAATCATAACAAAATTTCCCGGTTGAGCTGAACTGGGTGGCGACTCTATTTTAAGTATGAGATTTCGATCTTGTATCTTTTAAACATTGAAATGTGCAAATCCATTTTCCGATCACATCAATCATACATCTCCCCTTCATTCCAAGAGGTCGGCACACCGGCCCGGCTTAGCAGCCGCCGCACGAAATGTCATCCGCTCACAGTGGTGACTCTACTGGGGACTGATCTCTTGAACTTTCTTTTAATAAAGTTTAAAAGATTTTGATGATGTATTGAAATCATTGGCCAAATTAAAACTTCTTTCTTTTTTATAACGTTTTATCCTTACACGTGTAGATAGTTCAGTAATTTTTAGGTGCCCTATTTTACCCGAGAGGCTCGCGAAGTGTCACTCATGCCCTGTTGGAATTGAGGATGCCTAGTGGGTGGATCACTCGTTTTAACCAACACGTAAAATCCTACAATCACACCTTTTCGGGAGTGGTTGAGTAACGTGGAATCAAGGTAAATGAGAACCTTCTACATCAATAACCCTATACCAAAGCCGCCCTAGAAAAAGCCTTAGCACATCATTCCCTTAGGGTCACCAAAATAAATGAAATAATTGGGACGTGCTTCTTTCGCCATTACCGGTGAAGAAGCCAAACTCCATCCTTTCAAAAAGGCATTACGCGGGAGTCATAAGGTTGGAAGAGGGACGATTTGCATGCTATGTGCTCCATGATCATGCACCCCCAAGCATCGGCTTCAAGAGCCAGAAAGGAAGCAACTTACCCTTACTACTTCTGCTTATGGAAGAAGTTTAGCAACACACGTAGGACTTCTCTTGTACCTCCATTGCGTCATCATATATCATTATGTATGACGTGAGATGCAAATGTCCTACGTATATTAGAGGGATAAGCCATTGCATCATCTCTAACCATATCTATGTGCAACCATACGACAACGAAAGGCATGCATACCATCCATACCACTCACGAACCCAGTCTTGATCTGATCCACCGCCTACCATTTCAGCTAGGAAGAGGCGGACTGATCATCGCACCCTAGTTTGGAAGAGGATAGAACACCACTTAATTCGTCATCCCCTCACCCCGATTATCATCACAAAAGTTGAAGGGATTCCAACGGGGAGTCAGATTCAGAACAAGTTCAGTTAAGCCAGAACCCTTCTCAACCAGCCATGTCTTTTCCAAGGAACGAAGGGACCCCTCCTACCGAAGAACCCTTCGATCCTACTTCCAGCTCGGGAACGAGATCCCAGCCGCCGCCTAGCTTCGACTTTGCCGGTGCTATGGCACAATTCTTGAATTTGGATGCTTTTTAGGCTTCTATCCAAACCACTATTCAGGCTGCCATTAAGCAAGCTCTCAAAGATAGAAATTCTGATCAAGTATCGGCATCCGATACTCAGGCCCAGAATGGTTCGACACAGATGTTGACTAGTCTAGTAGGGACAAGACCTGTCGTACCTACTTTTCAATCAACCTAGCCTATGGCGAACCAGTTCTAGTTTGGCCAAGCTTTGGCTTTCCTATCAACTTTGACTATTCCATCAGTCGTGCCTTTTAATCCAAGACCCTTCACTCAAAGTTCTACCCCTCCGGTATTTACTCACCAATACCCAACTTCTCAGCCACTGCCCTCTTTCACTCCTCCGCAGTTCATTATGACTCCCAAGGGCACCACCTACCCCCAAAATCCTTTTGCCAGCCAATTGACCATTCGCCCTCCGCTACCTCCGACAATCAATGACCAGGTCATGCAACTGCCGGGCGTGACACCCGAGGTAGCCACTTTTGTTCAACAAATGATAGCTTCTCAAACTATCAATGACTAGGTCGTGTATTCTCTGGGCTCGACACCCGAAACCCTAGCTATCCCTCATAAACCGGTTAGCGACCAGGTCACACAACCTTTGGGCATGACACCCGAGATCCAAGTTTACATCAACCACCTCATCACCACCAAGAAATCTGAAAGAGATGAAGACTGGGTCCCCAATAATTTCACTATATTGAGTATAGCTTACTATGATGGTTCTGGAGCACCTGCCTCTCACATCATAATGTATGAAAGAATAATGCGCGTGAAGAAGTTAAGTGATAAGGTGCTTGCTGGAATGTTTCCTTGCTCCCTTCGGGACCCTGCCCTCGAATGGTATCACACCTTACCGCAGCGTATTATCGCCGACTGGAATCTTTTATCTAAGGCATTGAAAGTACATTATGGTTTTAATACTATGATGGAAACAACCCTCTAACATCTTGAGAGGGTCCGTCAAATGCCCAATGAAACTTTCAAGCAATACTTCAATCGGTGGATGTCAGCCCAGGTCTTAATGAAATCCAAGCTAAGCCTCAAGGAAATGATTGTCAAACTCCTCGAAGGGTCTCTCCCCCTGTTTTGCAAGGAAATGGCTACCGATTCTTTCCTGTCCTACAAGATTGTATTCGAGAAAGCTGAGAAAATTGAGCATGAGGTAGAGTGTAAAAAGGCCGAGAGAGTGGGGAAACCATGGTTTAGAAAGAATAAAGCCCAACCCTTAGCCCTGGCGCCATCTGGGCCTAAAGCACCGGCTGCAGTTCAAGTTATTTCTCAAACCCCAGTTGCGCCCCTCGCAATCACCTCAGCTCCATCGACGGTTGCCACAATTCAGCCTCCTCGCCCCCCCTTTATCTTTGCTAACCCTTATAAGCTGCCCCTACGAGTTATCTTCCAACGTTTGAGGGAAGCGGGTTTTATACAGTCCCTTCAGGAATACAAGCCACTTAGACCTGAGGATAAAAATAACTTCTATAACTATCATATTTAGGTAGGACACCAAACCAATATTTATAAAGCCCTGGTCTCAGCATTTCAATGATTGGTTAGCGAAGCAAAGAACACTGAACCAGACAGAGCTCCAAGCACCATGAATAATCCTTTACCAAATTTTGGGGACAAGGTTGGTATGGTCCAGTCTGGTTTATCTGAAGCCACAATCTTTGATCTCCTTGCTCGAAGATCGAATAATAATAGCTCTATCCTGGTCATCGGTTTGGGTCTCCCATCTTATTCGGTCTTTGATCTAATCAATCAAGCCAATCCGGGGGTTAATTCTGTCCAGAAGATGAAAGTTGATCCAAACCAGACGAAGCAAGAGAGCCGCAGGTCTAAACCATTCGTGGCAAGAAGAATTAACAAACCACTATTTAGCGTGGATTCCTTCGTTTTGAAGAAGGACTACTCCGATGGTGATGAGGAATCGGTTAGAAAAACCAGGGCCGTAAGCACCGAATCATTCAAGGTTGATCAAAACAACCTTTTTAGCTTGGATAAGTATGAACTTTAAAACCCAGATTCAGACTCTGAGGAACAACAATATCTATTTAAAACATAAGCCTCTAAGAGTGTCTTGCTCGGTGATGTCCTTAACATTACCCGGAGTGGCCGTGTATATTAGCCTGAAGACCGATATCTCTGCTTAAGCTGAGACCCGATTCCCGATAAGGTCGAAACCACCGCGGTACCCCCCATCTCTTCCTCCGCTTGTCCTGACCAGTCTCGAGGTTGACCCTCTCATTACCCAGCTAAAAAACAACCAAGCCTGATACAGTATTTGGCAGCTGGTAATCGACTCCGAAGGGCATCGTAAGGGCTTCATTAAATGACTCCTCGATTTAGAAGCTAATCCAGCCACCTCGGTCATTGAGATGTGCGCTATGGTTGGGGAAGGCATTCCCTTGAGAAAGGGGCCTTAGATCGTGTTCGACCGTTTGGATCTTACACTCGAGGGTAGGGATCACAACAGGGCCTTATTCATCTGAATCCAGGTCCTCAATAAGGTTATCCTGTTTGTCATAGTGGACGATGGCTCTGCGCTAAATATGTGCCCTCTAAAAATCCTTCCCCATCTAGGACTGTCAGAGGAGATGCTTGAAAAATCCAGCATAGTTATTAGAGTGTATGATGATTCAAAGGGCAATATAATTAGGACCTTTGAGGTAGAAGTCACTGTGGAAGGCGTGACAAGCAATGTGCGTTTCACTGTACTTGATATTCCTGTTAGCTACTCTTTATTGCTTCGCTGACCATGGCTTCACGCTTTGGGTGCTATTCCCTCCACACTACACTAGAAAATCAAGCTAATTCACAAAGACAGAATGGTGACTATAGAGGCCGATCTCGCTTCCATTATGGCAGTTATGGAAGCCAAAGCTAGTTTAGAATAGGACCTTCAGATTGTCATGATTAGTAAAGTTCAGAAGTCTCCTCCCCTTTAGCATAGCTATCTTCATGCTGTTATGGGTAAACTAATGAAAAAATCTAGTTATAAGCCTGAGAGAGGTGGAGGAATACACGAACAGGGAATTATCGAGGCATTGGAGCAAAAAATCCTTACCCATCGAGCTGGATTAGGATATAAGCCCAGAAATGCCTATCGCCATATCCCCTCCTACTACTGTCGCATGGTCACTATTTGTGAGATCCAAGGTAAGAGGCCTTATAAGAGAGAGCCTGAGCCAATCGAGTATGGCGGAAAAATATGGCCCGGCTTTAAAATCTTTAAAGATGTCTATGACTTTGAGACCGGTCGCATGATAGTTTCAGCTGAACCCAAGCCTACTGAGCCTGATGTACCTATCAATATTATTTCTAATAAGGCCAAGGGAAAAGGTAAGATGCCTCCTGAAGATGAGCCTGAGAGAAGTAATGAAGAGTCTACCAATCCAGAAATTGAAAATGCTGTAGCAACCGTAACTGAAGCTATGGCACTGCTGATGAAGAAAGGCTAGAAGAGTAAGGGAACCGGGGAAGAAGATGCTATGGCAATGTTAGTAAGGAAACTTGCCAGGGCTCTCGCCAAGAAAGCCGACATGTCTAGAGACTCACCATTGCCCAAAAGACCACTCTAGAGCACGACCTGGGCGCCATTCTGACAAACAATACAGAGGATGCTCCTCCTATTGATGTTGCTACTAAAGTCCCTCTGCCTGTGGAGGAGGATATGGATGATGTAATTCTTAATATCTCTGATGTGTTTGATGCAAATAATACTGCTTACGAGGCTTTTAATGTAATGAATAACTCTCATTCTGCTTAGTTGTTTGATGTCTTTCCTAATGGATCCATGCATTCACATAACAATACGTATAATGTTTTTGGCATTAGTGATACATTATTAAGTGAAATAAACCTAAGTACATATCACAATCCCAAAATGGTAACCATTTCTAAAGATTTAACTCCCGAGGAAAGAAGCGAGATCATAAAAGTGCTTAAAAATCATGTTAACGCTTTTGCCTAGTCGTACGAAGACATGCCTGGGGTTGACCGACAAATCATCGAACACAGAATCCCAACTGATCCTAAATTTTGGGCTGTCAAGCAGAAACTTTGCCAGTTGAGACCAGAATGGGCAGAACGGGTTAAGACAGGGGTTTCAAAGTTTGATTGAAGCTCGATTCATTGAAGTGGTAGAATACCCGATTTGGTTGTCCAACATCATCCCAGTTCCGAAGAAGGATGGCATGGTCCGAGTCTGTGTGGATTTTCGAGATCTGATATCCCACTCCCGCACATCGATGTCCTAATTGATAGGACCGCCAGGGCGGCTATATATTCATTCATGGACAGATTCTCGAGGTATAATCAGATTCTAGTTAATATTGTCGACAAAGTCAAAATAGCGTTCATCACTGAATGGGGGGTGTATTGCTACAAGGTAATGCCATTCGGATTAAAAAATACCCGGGCCACTTATCAGCGTGCTGTAACTGCCCTCTTACATGACATGATCCATAAATAAGTGGAAGTGTATGTGGATGATATGATTGTGAAGCCCGCTACTTGAGATAAGCACCCTGCTGTTCTTGACAAGTTCATGACTCGTATTGAAAAGTATAACCTCTGCCTAAATCCAAAGAAGTGCATGTTTGCGGTAACCTCAGGTAATCTTTTAGGGCACGTGGTTAGCCAAAAAGGGATTGAAATAGATCCAAACAAAGCCGAAGCCATCAGGGACATGCCGCCACCTAAGATAGAGAAGGAAATCCGATCATTTTTAGGGTCGTTGTAGTATGTTAGTCGGTTTATTGCTCGCCTCACTACTGTTTGTGAACCCATATTTAAGTTGTTAAGAAAACAGCAACCCTTGGTATGGAACAATTACTGCCAAGTAGCGTTTGATAGAATAAAGGCGTATCTTGTTGATCCACCTGTCTTAACACCCCTCATCCCAGGGAAACCACTCATCCTTTATCTGGCTATCGAGGAAACTTCTATCGGGGCCATGGTTGTCCAGGAACATGCTGATAAGCGTGAACATGCCATCTACTACTTGAGCAAGAAGTTATTAGATTATGAAACCCGGTATTCGATTGTAGAAAAGACCTGTGCTACCATGGTTTGGCTTACTAAGAAGTTGCGGCATTATTTCCAATCTTATCGTGTCCAAGCCATGGCCAAGATTGATCCAATGAAGTTTCTTTGTCAATCCTCTACTCTAGCAGGCAAATTATCCCGATGGTTACTTCTCCTGTCTGAGTTTGACATCGAATATGTAACCCGAAAGGTCAGTAAGGGGTGGGCCGTAGCCAAATTCCTAGCTAATCCACCCCTCAGCTCTGACTATAAGGAAAATTTAGAGTTTCCTGACAATTAGCTCGCCTCTGTTACAACCTTTAATGAAGTTTGGACAATGTACTTTGACGGCGCCGTGAACCGCCGGGGAGCAGGTCTCGTGGTCATAATCATCACGCCAGATAATGAGATAATCCTATTATCCAAATGCTTAGAATTTGCTATCACCAACAACGACACTGAGTATGAAGCTTGTCTGTTCGGCCTTGAGGCTCTTCTTCAGGTTCAGGCCCACCTTGTATCGATCATCGGAGATTTGGCTCTAGTTGTCTGTCAGGTTATTGGAGATTGGGAAATTAAAGAAGAATCTCTCCATCCTTATGTTGAGACTGTCCGCGAATTATCTGAGAAATTTACCTCATACTTGTACCACCATGTCCCTCGGGACGAAAATCCAATGGCTGATGCTCTCACCACTCTCGCTTCCATATAGGAAGGACCCTAGCAGTAGCCTATCCGCCCTTTGGTTTTGTTGTCCACCAAGATCCCATATCATGTTCAATCGGCTCCTCCAATCCTCGCTATTTCATCCGGACCTTATTGGTATTCTGACATCATCCTATTCCTTTAGACCGGCTAATACCCTATGGATTCTTCTGACTTGGACCATACCACCCTACGGTGACTCACTATCCAGTTTCGTATTGTGGATAATGATCTGTTCAAGCATACCAGCGACGGGCTACTTCTCCTTTGCCTCACTGACTCCGAGGCTCAGAATGTAATGACCCAGGTCCATGCCGGTGACTGTAGCCCTCATATGAATGGGCTTACTCTCACAAAGAAAATCCAGCAGCTGGGGTATTTTTGGCTCACTCTCACAGCTAATTGCATCACCTAGGTCAAACGATGCCATCAATGCCAAGTTTACTAGGATATGCAGCATCTGCCACCCACGGAACTCCACCACTTGTCCACCCCTTGGCCATTCTCGGCATGAGGGATAGACATAATTGGTGAAATCCGTCCTTCTTCGACAAACTATAATAGATTCATTGTAGTAGCAGTAGATTACTTCTCGAAATGGGTAGAAGCCGAATCCTTCACCAATGTCACTGCCAAGCAGATGGCCAAGTTCATAGAGAAGCACATCTTCGCTCGGTATGGACTCCCACACTATATAGTCTTGGATAATGGGGTACAATTTTAAGGAGCAACTACTTCTCTAATCGAGAAATATGGGATCGAGCACTATAGATCTTCCCCATACAGACCGCAAGCCAATGGGGCTGTTAAGGCAGCTAATAAATCGGTAAAGTTGATTCTCTCTAAGATGATAGCCGGTTACAGGGATTGGGCAGATAAGGTATATTTTGCTATTTGGGGATGTCGCACCAGCATTCGCACCCCTACAGGCCTAACTCTATTCTCCTTAGTCTATGGGATGGAAGCGGTCTTATCGGTTGAGACTCATGTGACCTCCTTAAGAGTCACTCTGGAGGCCAAATTAAAAGAATCTGAATGGACCCGGGCGAGATTTAAACAGTTGAACATGATGGATGAGCAGAGGTTAAAGGCCCTCGACAACCTCCAGATGTACCAGCAGCGTATAGCTCGGGCATATAACAGTCGGGTAAGACATCAGAAGTTTCCCCTGAAAGCTGGTGATCTGGTCCTTAAATAACTGAAACATTCTACCACTGATGCGAGGGGTAAATTTAGGCCAAACTGGGAAGGACCATATATAATAAAGAAGCTGCTTACCAAAGGATCAGCTAAGCTTATGGACATGGATGGGAACGAGTTTGTGAATCCCGTGAACTAAGACAGGCTTAAGCGTTATCATATCTAATTCAAAAGAAATAAATCAGAAAAGCGGCACACCAAAAAAACTATATACGTGATAATTACCTGCCTTTTAGTCTTTTACTGATCGGGCAAAAATTAGGGTGACGCCTGACAATTGGTATCCTGCAAACCTGCCGTGTAAAAATTAGGGGATGAGACAAACCCGCTGGATCGAAAACCCGAAAAGGGCGATCTAGGCAAAAGTTAGGATATGTGAGCAAAGAGCGAGTGCCTTCTAGAAAACCGATCTCGGCTAGTTGGCACCGGGAATTAAATCAATGGAAATGTCAACCAAACATCATGTACTTTATTTTATCTCAATTAATGAAAGTTTCTCTTTTGTTGAAATCTAAATGCTTAGGCTTATGTGGATCCTGTATTCATAGGATTAAGTCAACTTCAACAAGCCTTGGACATAGTTCATTTTATTCCATATCAGATGCAAAAAAAAAATATAATAATAATAAAAGAGGTCTGATAGTTCTGACAAAAGCAAGGCTCAAATCGAGCTTCCCGCATCATCATTATAGTACCTAGAGATCCATCTCGATGTGGTATTAGAAAGGGGCTCCTCCCCTTGCTCCGTACGTTCCCCCTCAAAGCGGGCCCATGACCGCTTCCGATGGGTTGGCAAGCCTCTCATCTCAGCTAGCCATCCCCTGAAATATGTGTCGGTCTTGATGGTTTCTATGTGATCATAATCCAGAATCTCAAATACAGCTTCCCTAGACCACTTCTCCCTAATATGGTTGACCCACCTAGCTTTGTAAACTCCAATCTGGTTGCGGGGCAGTTTGATTCAGACTCTTTATCTCTTGCCATACTGACGGCACAGCCGGTAAGGGGTGTAAAATGAAGATTTCTCCAGACCTATCAATTGAACACGGGCTCCCCAGGATTCTATAACCATATCTTGAATTCTCCACTATGGACTAACCCACTGAACCTACACGTCAGTATACCCCCTCAAAATAGGCACCCAATCATCGTATGTCAGCTCATCAAAATCAGCCCGCATAAGCCCTCTCTCCCTCAGATGGATGGGAAGATACTTTTTTGTGTTCCCTCGTGGCGCCTCCCTCAACCTCAGTTTATCCATCAGCCATACCTATAATTCAAAACTCGGGTAAGGATTGGGGAAAGAAATGTGCAGAATCGAAAAGAACAAAAGGTACCTATAATAATATGAGCTGGTCTCCGATAAGTGACGGGTCAATGGAAGCAGCATCCATATTCAGCAAAACATCGGCCAATCATACAGCCACGGGGGAAGCCCCTGCCGACATAAGGTGGATGAGTGAAATCAGCTTGGGCAGAGCAATCGGGCTCACCCTATACATAAACTTCGCCATGAGTAGCAATGCCACCATGAATGGCCAAGCAAAGTGGGATCGGGGCGCTCCACGACACCACTCTAGAACCGCTCCGAGCTGAAACCCAGGTTTATCGGGCAACTGAGACAGAAATGGGTCTACCAAATCTAAATTCTATAACCCTCGAGGAATTCCATCTACGCCAAAATGAAAGTCCGGCAGCGCCAGCGTAACGCATTTAGGACACGGTGTCCCCAAAATAGCATGGAATTCTTCGAGCAAGGGGCAAAGCTCAAACGATGAAAATCAAAAAACGTGGTCCATTGGATCCTAAAAAGATAGCGCCGCTCAAAGGAACTCGCAGCTTACGGGCCACGCCGCGTCATATCGAAACCCCCAAAGCCTAAATTTTTCAAGCTTCTTCTAGTCCACATTTCCCAGACTTTGTAGAAAACCCCGTAGCTTTTGATTATGGGTTTCCATGACAGGAATTGACAAAATAGTCAAAATCAGATTACTGGAGAAGTGATACCATCGGCGATGTGAGTGATGCCACCGGCATATAGATCGAATTGGGCGATATCAGTTGATGCTGCCGGCGATATGGGCTTTCAGACTGCCCTATATATATTATTTAGTTGGTTGAGCTTGGGCGGTATGGGTCATGCCGCCGGCGGCATGAAATTAATTTTCCGGCGACATCAGAAGCATTTTTCTCATTGCAGACCTGTACAAAACCTGTAAACAACCCTATAACCCATTTCCAACACTTGTCCAAATGCAATCCATTTTATTTGAAGTAAAAAGCCCGAAGGCACAAACCATCCAAAAATTCTAAATGTCTAGACCACAGAAACAAAACCATGTATCAAGGGTACAAACAAAGAACTGAAAAGGAAAATAAAAATATAAAGCTAAGCATGCCCGCCACTACCGGCCGAGCGGGATGAAATGTCAACAGGGCTTATAAGCCAATCACTAACATTATCCTCATCTTCCTCCATTCCCTCTGTCATGGGCACGCTGCTAGACTCCTCAGCCGCGGCAAATGTGGGTCGGCCGGTAGACATCTTTACCCCCTACGACTGGTGCTACCGGGGTGCACATGATCTGGATTTTGCTTGCTCTTCCATTCCTGAATGGTAGCCACCAGCTGACCCTCAAGGTCACTCACACGACGCCGGAGTCCTATAGTCTCCTCCTCATATCTTCGCCGGGCTGCATCGGCATCTGATAAGGAAAGGGCTAAGAAATCCTGCAAGCCAGAGATAACATCAATAATGCATATCATTCATAGCATCCATACATGCATCTTATCTTATTTTAATATAGGCATAAATAGGGAATGTACCTAAACAAGGAGCAATTGCCCGATAAGGGTATCCCGGAGAGCAAAGTTGTTCTCTGCAAGCTGCTCCACATGTCTCCGAGCCACCTGAAAAATCCAAAAGGCAAATCATTAGGCACCCACACCCAAGGGTAAACAAGGAAACAATTATCAAGCGTTATATAAGTGGTGTCTTCTGGCATAAAGATTGAAGCATGCCGGATCGAGCCTATATTCCTAGGGAGGAACTCGCCCCGAGAATTCATCAGCAAGAATGTGGTTTGACCAGACGCCCCTCCACGAAGTTTATGCCCTCCAGTACACCATAGTACCATGTCACACTCTAGTTATCCAGGCCTCTCTTCCTCGCAGGTTCCTGAAAAACACGAAAAATACACGTCAGCAGCATTCCTGAATAATTATAAATCATGCATATAAATGCAATCATACCTCAAAAGAGCGCTATCCCCCTTAGGACATTGGCACACTCCCACCGGCTACATCCATGCCTGCCTCATCCTCCCCCTCGGGCTTGATCCCAACATCTCCTTCAAGCTCCTCATCTTCCTCGTGTTCTTCCTCTTCAACATCCACAATACCCTTGAGGTGTCTTTTCTTCTCCTCCATCCTTTACTCATTATGATACTCAATTGTATCATTTCTGTGGATGCGGGGATATAAGGGGAGTAAGCATTACTGGTGCTGCTCATAGAGGCTAGGGACGCTGGGAATCACTCGGCTGTTTCCATCGATATAATCAGCTTGATCAGCCTCGGACCTAATCACCAGATGGGTCAACTATAAACCCCAGGGAGGATCAGTGGGCACTGGCCTATCGACGACCGGGACAACCCTCCAGCCCCAGACACACTCCCCTAAATACCACTGCTGGGACAAAGGACACTCCATGATGAACCGACGGTCGTGTACCTCCCTCCCAACCCTTACAACCTCCGACAGATTCTCTACCCCATCAAATGGGTCTAACACAAGCTGCACTGATAATCAACCAAAGCAACCGGTATAAATTCATAAACGCTTTTTGTTTGACTCTAAGTGAGAAGACAAAGGACTAAATCAAAGATTGCGTATCGAGCTCCATCGCGCGCTCCTCAGGACCTCCTCGTACTTGGTGGGATACTTAGCCTTCCCGCTAATGCCCCCACACCAGTGGGCTAGAAAGTGGGAGTCCGGCGGCACAATCTTCTTAAACTCGACTAGCGGGAGAATCTGGTGCTTAAAGGCCCAGGCCTGCACAAATAACAACCAATCAGATAAAAAAGCATCAGCAGTAAATGAGAGGTGCAAAAAAAATTAATGCTCTTGAGGATATACCTAGAGTAGTAGATGACAGAGGCGAAGGGCTTTCATCTTCTTACGGGCGCCCACATCCAGCCCGTGGTATATCTGTGCCAAAATGGCCTTGGCCAATTCTTCTTCCTAATACCCGGCACGTCCTCCACAGCGGATATCAGCCCATAATTAATCTTGCTCCCCGAGATCAAAAAAACAACACCGTGAGCAAGGAAATCACAAAGGATTTGATGCAAGCCTCTCTCTCATCATCAGGCACCACATCTACCCTAGTCCAGTGTTGGTGCAGCTCACCATAAGATAGCCACCCCGAGACGGGCTTCAAACCGAATAGCTCCTTCACCCGCCTTACCACGGGCCTCTCAATATGGTATTTATCCATGTAAGCATCGAAGTGAATGACCTCCTCCATCCATGGAAGCCCGGTTATAGCCACGACATTGAAGGGCGTAATCGTTGCTTCCCCGAATGAGAAGTGAAAAGTATGGGTGGTTTCAGACCATCTCTCGGTAAGGGCTATCACGTCTGAATGAGAGAGCTTGGCATTCATAATTCGGGCCAAGTCCCCGAATTCCATCTCGTTAATAGCGAGTGCAAGCTCTGGATCCTTCTTCAGAGATATGGTGCCACCACTCGCTGATGGTGCCCATCCTTCCGGTATAAGTCAGCTCGTGCGGCTGCAAAAATCAGAAACAAAATAGATAAGCCCTGCTTATTTTCTCATCACTAAAACCTGATAGAAAGCTGCGGATGTCGCTTCTGCTAGAAGCAATGTCGCCGGCGACATCACTCCATACCGCCAGTGGCATGGATGATCTCGCTGGTGACATCGCTTTAAACAGAAGCGACTGTGAGCACGGGATTTTGCAGTCCCTCTCGCGAGACGATGATGACGTGTACCCGATTTCAATACCTCAAAATAAAAGTTCTCTTCAGAATTTTTATTACCAAAATAATATCCCTTGTGAATTTTATAATTGGTAGAATCCAGTTCGGCGTGGCCGATAACGCGTTCGGTAGGAGCTTGAACCGATAATTTGCACCCAAATTAAATAATATCCATTAAAATATTGTTAAAAGCCATAAAGATGCCTTTTTCCACTAATAAACCACTTTTCCCGACTTTTTAGGCTTTTTGACCCGTTGGTTGTCGGTATGCTGGAGAATGATGTCGCCACCGACATCATTCATGCCGCCGGCGGCATCACCATACCGCGGGCGACATCACTCAAACCGCCGGCGACATGACACAAAAAATGATTCCTCCACAGACAGCATGTCGGCCACTTTCGGCGGAATAAGTCAAAAAGGTCTCGAAAAATACCCCAATTTGCCTATAAAAGGCACCTAAAACTGCATTTAGATAGGGGGACTGAAATTATAGAGGAGAGGAGCTAAATTGGGCAATTAAGAGCTGAAATCGAGAGTAGATTTTAGTGAGATAAGAACTAGAAAAGGCAGGAAAAAGGATTCTAATCCACTTTTCCCGGTTTTTCTTCTTCGAACTCTCTGATTGTGAGCTTAAATCAGTGGGTCTTTGGATTAATTCAATCGGATAGAATTTAGAGACCTAAAACCTTTAAATTAACTACCAAATTATCGTTCCAAGCTCCCCGGAGGCGTTATTGTTCAGTTCACGAAGAGTTGAATTCACTACCCCGAGGTGAAAATCCTGAGTCTCATAGCTCTTCGGCTTTATTATTATTGTTTTACATTTTTTTGTTGATTTGTATTTGTTTTAAGTTTTCGGTTATTTTAGCTGCAAACCGCTGCTGCTGTGAGAAATTGAAGTCGCCAGAGACATGTGATGTTGCCGACTGTATCACCCATGTCGTGAGAGACATCGTGGATACGGCCGTTAGCGTCGCATTCCCCGGAGATCTCGTTTTCTCACAGAAACCTTTTTTTTTACGGTACTCAGAAAGCCCTGTGCCTGTCAGCATGCTGATGTCGCCCGTGACACAACTGATATCGCCGGCGGCATCATCCATACCGCCGGCGACATCACCTATGTCACCGGTGGCATCAGATGCCCGACGGCGGCATGGCTTTCTGAACAGCAGTAATGCCTTCGTTTGTTTCCAAATTAATTTATTTTCTGAAGGTAGGATCTATAGTGTAACGATGGAGGTTCAAAACCTCTTGAAAACAGACCCGCCCCTCGATGAGTGGTATATTCACTTGTAATCTGATTAAAGCAACGACCGAATCTAAAATTTGGATAAAAATGGAATTTCCCCGCAAACGCCATTCAAATCTCGTTTTAGCCATCCAATCGGGCTTTATGATGTTGTAAATAAAATATGCCATATCTGTGTCGACCATCCTCTGCAGGTAGATGTATATCGGACATTCGGGTATTACATTTGTTACGTAGAAAATGTACAGGACTGGAAAAATCTTGTAATAAGTCTATTTTCCGCACTTATTTTTCCTTACATTTGTAAATGTTTTATTTATCGCTTCAATTGCTTGATAAACGCGAAAACCACAAAATAACTGAAAATACAAATAAATAGGGTGGATTAAACCGATTAAGAAAGAATGAAGTATCCTAACTTGGCCTAATGAAAAGTACATAACATCATCCGAACTCGGAATCTCTACTTAAGGTATGGTCCAACCACCCGGTGGGAAAACCGTACCGAAAATTTCCCGGTTGAGCTGAACCGGGTGGCGACTCTATTCTAAGTACGGGGTTTCGATCTCGTATCTTTTAAGCATTACAATATGCAAAATCATTTTCTTTTCAACCACATCACACTCGTCTCCCCGACGCACGGAAAAGCGGGCCCGCCCGACAGGGCCCGGCCCCGCGCCGCAGCCGCATTAACAGCCGTCCGCTCACAGTGGCGACTCTGCTGGGGACTTTCTTTAAACTTGAACCTTCTTTCATAGTTTAAAAGACTTTGATGATGTATTGAAATCATTGGCCAAATTAAAATTTCATTCTTTTCTTATGACGCCTTATCCTCACGCGTGTAGATAGTTCGGTAATTTTAGGTACCCTATTTTACCCGAGAAGCTCACAAAGTATCACTCATGCCCTGTTGGAATTGAGGATGCCTAGTGGGTGGATCACTCGTTTTAACCAACACGAAAACTCCTATGACCACGCCCATTCGGGTAGTGATTGAGTAAACGTGGAATCAAGGTAAACGGGAACCTTCTACATCAACAACCCTATACCAAAGCCGCGTTAAAAGCCTTAGCACATCTTTCCCCTTAGGATTACCCAAAACAAATAAAATAATTGGGACGCGCTGCTTTCGCCATTACCAGTGAAGCAGCCAAACTCCATCCTACCAAAGAGGTGTTACGCGGGAGTCAAAAGGTTGGAACAGGGTCGATTCGCATGCTAAGTGCTCTATGATCATACACCCCCATGCATTGGCTTTAAGAGCCGAAAATAAATCAACTTACCCTTATCACTTCCACTCATGGAAGAGGTTTAGCAACATGTGTGGGACTTCTCTTGTACCTCCGTTGCGTCACCACATATCGCTATGTATGACGCGAAGTACACACGTCTCATATATGTTGGAGGGATAAGCCATCACATCATCTCTAACCACATCTACGTGCAGCCATGCGCACTACACGTGACCCCCAAGGCATAAAAAGACATACATACATACCATCCATACCATTTACAACCCATTCATGGTCTGATCCGCGACTCGTGATTCTAAGCAGCCTTCCTCTTGAACCGAGACCTTCACAACCAACCATGTCTCTTCCCCATGATGACAACCATACCTCATCCAGAAGACAAGCTAGCCTTCCCTCCACCGCAGGGGCAACAGCTCACCCGCCGTCTCTTGGATCGGAAATCACCGCTGCTATCATTCAGTTTCTAAACTCCGATCAGTTTAGAAACACCATTCAGGAGATAGTGTATGTATCCGTCAAGAAGGTCCTAGAAAGACAGGACTTCGACCAGGTCATGCGATCTCCGGGCATGACACCTGATGGCGATACACTCTGGCAGTCACCGCCAACCGCTTACCCTGGACAAAGAGAAGGAACCC
Source organism: Euphorbia pulcherrima (assembly GCA_947683365.1). Lineage (NCBI taxonomy): Eukaryota > Viridiplantae > Streptophyta > Magnoliopsida > Malpighiales > Euphorbiaceae > Euphorbia > Euphorbia pulcherrima. The sequence continues at coordinate 19,189,921 of CANTUS010000001.1, forward strand.
AGAATCCGATTCTTCCACCATTCTCTAACACCTTACCACCAACTTTGGTCACCCCATCACAATTTAAAATCCCCGCTGCCTCGATGCTTCCTCAATACGACCAAGTCATGCAACACAATGTTGAAGACTTCTTGCGTCAATTGATGATAGCAGACTGCTCTCAAGAGGGAAGGGTCCAATCAGAGAAAGACCAGTTCTTTCGTAACACTGAATCACCCACACCCCCACCTCAAAAGTCGGCACCAGTTGCCATTATTCGGCCAAACAATGGTCCTAAGTGTAGAACCAATCCGTGGAAATTGCCACTTAATGTAATCTTCACCGGATTAAAGGAAGCTGGGATTCTTAAACCTCTCCACGAATTCAATCCCCCCTTGAGGGAAGAAGGAAAAGGCTTTTACAGATATCACATGTTGTCAGGTCATAACACCAACCAATGCAAAGCTTTGGTCCGTACCATCCAACGACTGGTGGATGAAAAGAAGATTACCGACCCCGAAAGGGTATCCTACTCTATACCAGAGTCTGGCAATCGGACACGGATGATTAATCCCAGCTTTTCCAAACAACGGAAAGCTCCTCAAGATCTCATCAAGGCCATCTACTCAAATGGTGGGGGAAAATCACGCTCTGACGATGAGGACGAATAATCCCGATTTGCAAACCTTGGACTTCAGACCTTTTAGCTCCATGAGCCACTTCCATTTTTCTTACTTATGATTGTGTCTGTACCTTTTGATCAGCGTCTTCATATGAGCATACGTACGACGCTTTCAGTGTGTAAGAAATTTTTATTAAATGGAATTAAATTAAGTACATTATGTGGTAATTAAATCCAATAATTTAAACCCTGTGAAACACATGAGGGATAATAAAGTGCTTAAAGACCATGATAATGCTTTTGCAATGATCGGATTGTTGAAACGCCATGGGTCCCTTCTAGAATTGACTCAACGGGCCTACGTCGGTACACCTTCAAGCCACCAAAGAAGCACCAATTGGTCCCTCGAAATAGAGAATCAAGGCTTACACTTAACGGAGCCCGACCTCCATCAAATAAACATCGTAGCCAAAATCTCGTACCAACATCACCACCGAGAACACGACCAAATTTGAAGAGAAACACCTCTTCACCCGGTACAAATCAACCCCATCGAACCCTTCGGCTAACAAAGGTCAGGGGGCAACCACTTCCAAAGACACCAAGTCTAAAGGCAAACACCTTCATCCCACAAGCCACGAAGACGATTGTGCAACAAATGTCGCAATCGGCTTACCAAATGAACCAACAAGGCAAACAACCACTACAAAGGCACCAAACAAAAGGTCCTTAAGCCGAACATCACTTGTTCACAACCTATCACCCCTAACACAGAATACGAGTCTGCAAACCCCGAATTGAAGGATCAATCAAAATAGCGATCAGGACGACAATCAAACCAATCGATGAAGCTTTGGAGTAAGTACCAAAAACTCCCCCAAACTAAACGGCTTGCAACAAGGTCAGCCAAAAGCTCCCGACGTAACTTTGAAGGTCAAAATGAACTGGGTGATCCAGACGAAAATCGAACGGGCACCAAAGAACTTGGAGAATCTGCAAAAGCACAACTATGCGCACAAAAGCAAATCAGATATCCCATGCCCTTTCCAAGAGTCATAGACCCAACACTGAAAAGTTTGAGACCTTTCGGTACTAAGGTTAAGTTCAGATCAGATTGAAGAGACCATCGTATGATCGGAAATGGCACCAAATAAGCGAGGCTGTTAGAGTCATGAGCGTAGACAAGAAGCGAATTCATCGATCTAGTCGACCAAGACAAGCTTAAGCATTATCAGGTCTAAACAAAAGAAATAAATCAGAAAAAGCGGCACACTAAAAAAATGTATATACAATAACCACCCGCCTGTCGGTCTTCTATTGATTGGGCAAAAATTAGGGTTACACCCGACGGTCGGTACCCTGCAAACTGGCTATACAAAAATCAGGGGATAAGTCAATAACGCCTGTTGAACTGAAAACCCGAAAAGGGCGGTTCAGACGAAAATTAGGGCACGAGAGAAAAACAATAAGATGTTAACTTGAAAACCTGTAAATTCTGGTTAACACCAGGGGTCCCATTAATGGAAATGATTGCCAACATCTTGTACTCAAATTAAATTCACTCGATAAAAGGGTCTTTTCATATTGGAACATCTGTGCTTGTGATTATGTGAATGCCTGGCAAAGGAAGGATGGAAACATCACAAGTAAGCATAATCGAAGACACTACGCGCTCAAAGGTCGGAATAAATCTGTTAGGGCAAAAACCCGAAAAGGATAGTCCATGCAAACCATGGAGTCAAATTGGAGCCCAAAATCTGTGTTCCCTAGGCACTGCAGAAAACCTCACAGCTTTTGATTATGGGTTCCCATGACAGAAACGGACGGAAGGGTCCAAAAACAGGTTGCTGGAAGATTGAAGCCGCCGGCGATAAGAGTGATACCGCCGGCGATATCATGATACCGCCGACAATGTATTTAATGCCGCCGGCGATATAGGATCAATTTGGACGACTTGGGTGATGCCGCCGGCGGCATAGGGTCAACTTTCTGGGCGGCATCAGAAGCATTTCAGCCATTTCAGACCTGTACAAAAAGTGTAAACAATCCTATGCTACATTCCCAATGACTTGTCAAAACAGCAATTCATTTTTATGAAAGCCCGATTGCTCAAATTGTACCAAATCATCATAACAAAAATATCAAAACCCCAATGTGTCGGAGGTACAAACAAGAACAAGGCAAAACAAAAAGGAAAAGCAAAACTAAGCATATCCACCACTACCGGCTGGACGTGATGAAACGTCATCGGGACTTGCGAACCAATCGTCAACATCGTCTGCCTCCCTTCCCTCCGTCATGGGAACGCTACTAGACTCCTCAGCCGCGGTAAACGCACGTCGGCCGGCAGACTTCTTGACCCCCGTACGACTGGTACCCCCAGGATGAGCACGGTCCAGATTCTGCTTACTTCTCTGTTCTTGAGCGGTGGCCGCCAGCTGTCCCTCGAGTTCGCTCACACGGCGCTGTAAAGCTGCAGTCTCCTCCTCATACCGCCGCCGGGCCGCGTCAGCATCAGACATAGAAAGGGCTAAAAAATCCTGCAAACCGGAGAAAATATCAGCCTTGCATATCATGCATAACATCCATACATATATCCCAACTTAACATGTGCATAAAATACCTGAACAAGAAGCGATTGCCCAATGAGGGTATCCCGGAGAACAAAATTGTTCTCCGCCAGCTGCTCCACATGACTCCGCGCCACCTAAAAAATCCAAAAAGCATACCCTTAGACACCCACTTCTAAGACTTAATAAGAAAATAATTATTAGGTCTTACGTAGGTAGTATCTTCAGGCATGAAAATCGGGACTTGCCGGCTCAAGCCAACATTCCTATGAGTGAATTCGCCTCGAGAGTTCATCAACAGGAAAGTGGTTTCCAACGGATTAACCAATCTCCCCTCCACGAAGTTTATGCCCTCCGGCGCGCCATAATGTCGGGTCCCACTCTGGTTATCCCGACCCCTCTTTCTCGCAGGTTCCTGCAAAACATGAAAGTCACACGTCAACAATATCCCTAAACGACTTCAAAATCATACACACAAACACAATCATACCCCGAAAGAACGTGGCTCCCCTTGGGACATCGGCACGCTCCCGCCAGCTACACCCGCACCTACCTCATCCTCCCCCTCAGGGTCGACCGCAACGTCCCCTTCCAGCGCTTCATCTTCATCGTCATCCTCATCATCATCCTCCACAACGCCTCCGAGGCGCCTCTTTTCGTCCTCCAATCGTTGCTCGTTATGATACTCAATTGTATCGTCGCCATGGATACGAGGACACACGGGGAGTAGACGCTGAAAAAGCCGCTCATAGAGGCCAGGAACGCTAGGGATCACTCGGCCGTTCCCTTCAATATAATCGGCTTTGTCGGCTTCGGCAGAAATCACCAAATGAGGCCACCACAAGCCCCGCGGAGGATCGGCAGGCACCGGTCTAGCAGCAACCGGAAGGGACCTCCAACCCCGAACGCGCTCGCCCAGATACCACTGCTGGGACAGGGGGCACTCAATCACAAACCGGCGGTCATCCACCTCCCTCCGAACCCGTGCGACCTCAGCCAAGTTCTCCACCCCATCGAACGGGTCCAAGACGAGCTACATCAAAACAACCAACATAAGTCCATAGACCAAATAAATAAATAAAAAAAAAAAAAAAAAAAATTCGCGTACCGAACTCAATCGCACGCTTCTGAGGACCTCCCTATACAGCGTAGGATACTTGGCCTTCCCACCGATGCACCCGCACCAGCGGGCAAGGAAATGAGAGTCCGGTGGCACAACCGTCTTAAACTCCATCGGCGGAAGGATCTGATGCTCGAATGCCCAAGCCTGCACAAATAACGATCAACCAATCCAAAAAACGTCATGCAAGAAACGAGAACACACATGCTATCAAGGAGAATATCTACAAAAAGTTTTACCTGGAGTAGCAGATGGCAAAGGCGAAGGGCTTTTTCATTCTTTCGGGCTCCCACGTCCAGCCCGTGGTACAATTGGGCCAAGATGGCCCTTGGCCAATTCTTCCTCCTGATTCCCGGCACATCTTCCACCGCGGTTATGAGTATGTAGTTAATCTTACTCCCCGAGATTGGGAAGAACAACACGGTGAGTAGTGAGATCACAAAGGAACGGACACATGCCTCCCTTTCCTCCTCAGGCACCACATCCACCCGGGTCCAATAACGGTACAACTCACCATAGGACAGCCGCCCAGAAGCGGGCTTTAGTCCGAACAACTCCTTTACCCGCCTCACCACGGGCCTCTCAACATGGTACTTGTCCATGTAGACGTCGAAATGGATAACCTCATCCGTCCAAGGAAGGCCGGTCATGGCTACCACATCAGAAGGGGTGATTGTAACTTCTCCAAAGGGGAGATGGAAGGTGTGGGTAGTCTCAGACCACCTTTCAGTCAAGGCCGTTACCGAAGAATGAGGTAGCTTAGGCATCAACATAGGCATGATTCGAGCCAAATCCCCAAACCCCGTCTCGTTAATCGCAAGCGCAAGCTTGGGATCATTCTCTGAAATGTGATGCCACCACTCACCGATGGTGCCAATCCCTCCTGTGTAAGTCAATTCGTATGGCTGTAAAATCGAAAGCAAGACGGATCAATTCTGTGCATTTCTGTCAAAAAGACTGCTGATGTCGCCTCTGTTAAGAACGATATTGCCGGCGGCATCAGCTCATACCGCCGGCGGCATCAGCTCATACCGCCAGCGGCATGGCTCATGTCGCCGGCGGCATCAGCTTCAACAGAAGCGACATCAGACTCCCATAAAGCCTTTGCCAAAGGCTGATGTCGCCAGCAACAACATTGATGTCGCCAACGGCATCACTCATGCCGCCAGCGGCATCACTCTACGCGGGCAGAACCTGTTTTCTCCCTAAATCGCACCCATCGTGCCAAAAATCACAATCAATCAAACAACAAGGCGAAAACCGATCCTAAAGCATGCAATGACTGAGATATTCCATATTTTAAACCCCTATCATGGCATGTTTTCAAAATCTAAAGCAAAATCAAATCGAATTCAAAAAGAAATAACCCAGGTTTTTGTAGGATTACCTGGATATAACAGAGATGTTTCTCCTTCTCCGGAGTCAGGTTGGTGATAGGAGAGTTAATACCATAGCCATACATTTTTGCCGTCTCCTTGAGGCCATATGCAGTGGGAACAGAAAGAATTTTCAATCCCTCGACGGAAGAATCGGGCAGGCTCTCCCTAGCCTTGGATTTACCCCTAAAAGCCTTGCTAATCCTCTTCATGATTTGAAAAAGCAAAGATAGAAATCAAAGGACTTTGGGAGAGAAGAGAAGGGATACGGTTTTGAGAGAGAATGGGGAAGAAAAGAGTTCCAATCTCTTTTTAAACTGCCGCGCGGGATTCGAGGAGTTTTAATTAATCTGAAACTGTCCCTCCATGCCGCCGGCGATATCATCCCATGCCGCCGGCGACATCACTCAAACCGCCGGCGATATCAACGCCTCATTTAGTTCAAATTTTGAAATTATCTGACAGTCAAAACTGCCACGTGGCATCCATACCGCCGGCGACATAAACTCATGCCGCCGGCATTGTTGCCCCTCCAAACTAGGTCTTTAGGACGAAAGCCCAACCGAAGGGCGATCTCATCAAAATGATCTCGACCGAAGGGCGATCTCATCAAAACGAGCCCAATCGAAGGGCAACCTCTTCAAAACGAGCCCGACCGAAGGGCGATCTCTCGAAACGAGCTCAAAACGAGCCCAACCGAAGGGCAACCTCTTCAAAACGAGCCCGACCGAAGGGCAACCTCTTCAAAACGAGCCCGACCGAAGGGCGATCACATCAAAACGAGCCCGACTGAAGGGCGATCTCATCAAAATGAGCTCGACCGAAGGGCGATCTCATCAAAACGAGCCCAACCGAAGGGCAACCTCTTCAAAACGAGCCCGACCGAAGGGCGATCTCTCGAAACAAGCTCAAAATGAGCCCAACCGAAGGGCAACCTCTTCAAAACGAGCCCGACCGAAGGGCGATCTCTCAAAACGAGCCCAACCAAAGGGCGATCCCTTCAACGAAAGCCCGACCAAAGGGCGATCTCGTCAAAACGAGCCCAACCGAAGGGCGATCTCATCAAAATGAGTCCGACCAAAGGACAATCACCATACCAAACCGAAAGCCCGGCCGAAGGGCAACCTCTTCAAAACGAGCCCAACCGAAGGGCGATCTCATCAAAATGAGCCCGACCGAAGGGCGATCTCTTCGAAACAAACCCGACCAAAGGGCGATCTCGTCAAAATGAGCCCAACCGAAGGGCGATCTCATCAAAACGAGTCCGACCAAAGGACAATCACCATACCAAACCGAAAGCCCGGCCGAAGGGCAACCTCTTCAAAATGAGCCCAACCGAAGGGCGATCTCTTCGAAACAAGCCCGACCGAAGGGCGATCTCGTCAAAACGAGCCCAACCGAAGGGCGATCTCATCAAAATGAGCCCAACCGAAGGGCGACCTCATCAAAACGAGCCCGACCGAAGGGTGACCTCATCAAAACGAGCCCGACCGAAGGGCAATCTCCTCAGAACAAAAACCCCACCGAAGGGCAATCACGTCAAAACGAAAGCCCAACCGAAGGGCAATCTCTTCAGAATGAAAGCCCAACCGAAAGGGCAACCTCCTCAGAACGAAAGCCCAACCGAAGGGCAATCACGTCAAAACGAAAGTCCAACCGAAGGGCAACCTCCTCAGAATGAAAGCCCAACCAAAGGGCAATCTCCTCAGAACAAAAACCCCACCGAAGGGCAATCACGTCAAAACGAAAGCCCAACCGAAGGGCAATCTCTTCAGAATGAAAGCCCAACCGAAAGGGCAACCTCCTCAGAATGAAAGCCCAACCGAAGGGCAACCTCCTCAGAACGAAAGCCCAACCGAAGGGCAATCACGTCAAAACGAAAGTTCAACCGAAGGGCAACCTCCTCAGAACGAAAGCCCAACCGAAGGGCAATCACGTCAAAATGAAAGTCCAACCGAAGGGCAACCTCCTCAGAATGAAAGCCCAACCGAAGGGCAATCTCCTCAGAACGAAAGCCCAACCGAAGGGCAATCTCTTCAGAACAAAAGCCCGACCAAAGGGCGACCTCTTTAAAGTGAAACGTCCGACCAAAGGACAATCACTATACGAAGTGACAAGCCCGACCAAAGGGCAAACTCCCCACGAACTGTAAGTCCGACCAAGGGACAAATTCTCTACGAAGCACAAGCCCGACCAAGGGGCAAACCTCTTTATACGAGGCACAAGTCTGACCAAGGGACAAATTCTCTACGAAGCACAAGTCCGACCAAGGGACAAATTCTCTACGAGGCACAAGTCCGACCAAGGGACAAATTCTCTACGAAGCACAAGCCCGACCAAGGGGCAAACCTCTTTATACGAGGCACAAGTCCGACCAAGGGACAAATTCTCTACGAAGCACAAGTCCGACCAAGGGACAAATTCTCTACGAGGCACAAGTCCGACCAAGGGACAAATTCTCTACGAGGCACAAGTCCGACCAAGGGACAAATTCTCTACGAGGCACAAGTCCGACCAAGGGACAAATTCTCTACGAGGCACAAGTCCGACCAAGGGACAAATTCTCTACGAGGCACAAGTTCGACCAAGGGACAAATTCTCTACGAGGCATAGGCCCGACCAAAGGACGAACAGTCGACAAAGCGTATGTCCGACCAAGGGACAAACAAACGACAAAGCGTATGTCCGACCAAGGGACAAACAAACGACAAAGCGTATGTCCGACCAAGGGACAAACAAACGACACAGCGTATGTCCGACCAAGGGACAAAAGATCAACAAAGCTTAAGCCCGACCAAGGGACAAAAGATCAACAAAGCTTAAGCCCGACCAAGGGACAAAAGATCAACAAAGCTTAAGCCCGACCAAGGGATAAACGATCAACAGAGCGTAGGTCCGACCAAGGGGCAAACAATCGCAGAACATAAGCCCGACCAAGGGGCAAACAATTGACAAAGCGTATGTCCAACCAAGGGGCAAACCAGTCATCCTTCAGGTATCATTCCTATCCCTTGCTCTTTTGTGTGATCATACTGACCTGTGTCAGCAGTGATCTCCCGAGGGGCAGCCTGTGAGCACGGGATTTTGCAGTCCCTCTCGCGAGACGATGATGACGTGTACCCGATTTCAATACCTCAAAATAAAAGTTCTCTTCAGAATTTTTATTACCAAAATAATATCCCTTGTGAATTTTATAATTGGTAGAATCCAGTTCGGCGTGGCCGATAACGCGTTCGGTAGGAGCTTGAACCGATAATTTGCACCCAAATTAAATAATATCCATTAAAATATTGTTAAAAGCCATAAAGATGCCTTTTTCCACTAATAAACCACTTTTCCAGACTTTTTAGGCTTTTTGACCCGTTGGTTGTCGGTATGCTGGAGAATGATGTCGCCACCGACATCATTCATGCCGCCGGCGGCATCACCATACCGCCGGCGGCATGAACCATACCGCCGGCGACATCACTCAAACCGCCGGCGACATGACACAAAAAATGATTCCTCCACAGACAGCATGTCGGCCACTTTCGGCGGAATAAGTCAAAAAGGTCTCAAAAAATACCCCAATTTACCTATAAAAGGCACCTAAAACTGCATTTAGATAGGGGGACTGAAATTATAGAGGAGAGGAGCTAAATTGGGCAATTAAGAGCTGAAATCGAGAGTAGATTTTAGTGAGATAAGAACTAGAAAAGGCAGGAAAAAGGATTCTAATCCACTTTTCCCGGTTTTTCTTCTTCGAACTCTCTGATTGTGAGCTTAAATCAGTGGGTCTTTGGATTAATTCAATCGGATAGAATTTAGAGACCTAAAACCTTTAAATTAACTACCAAATTATCGTTCCAAGCTCCCCGGAGGCGTTATTGTTCAGTTCACGAAGAGTTGAATTCACTACCCCGAGGTGAAAATCCTGAGTCTCATAGCTCTTCGGCTTTATTATTATTGTTTTACATTTTTTTGTTGATTTGTATTTGTTTTAAGTTTTCGGTTATTTTAGCTGCAAACCGCTGCTGCTGTGAGAAATTGAAGTCGCCAGAGACATGTGATGTTGCCGACTGTATCACCCATGTCGTGAGAGACATCGTGGATACGGCCGTTAGCGTCGCATTCCCCGGAGATCTCGTTTTCTCACAGAAACCTTTTTTTTTACGGTACTCAGAAAGCCCTGTGCCTGTCAGCATGCTGATGTCGCCCGTGACACAACTGATATCGCCGACGGCATCATCCATACCGCCGGCGACATCACCTATGTCACCGGCGGCATCAGATGCCCGACGGCGGCATGGCTTTCTGAACAGCAGTAATGCCTTCGTTTGTTTCCAAATTAATTTATTTTCTGAAGGTAGGATCTATAGTGTAACGATGGAGGTTCAAAACCTCTTGAAAACAGACCCGCCCCTCGATGAGTGGTATATTCACTTGTAATCTGATTAAAGCAACGACCGAATCTAAAATTTGGATAAAAATGGAATTTCCCCGCAAACGCCATTCAAATCTCGTTTTAGCCATCCAATCGGGCTTTATGATGTTGTAAATAAAATATGCCATATCTGTGTCGACCATCCTCTGCAGGTAGATGTATATCGGACATTCGGGTATTACATTTGTTACGTAGAAAATGTACAGGACTGGAAAATCTTGTAATAAGTCTATTTTCCGCACTTATTTTTCCTTACATTTGTAAATGTTTTATTTATCGCTTCAATTGCTTGATAAACGCGAAAACCACAAAATAACTGAAAATACAAATAAATAGGGTGGATTAAACCGATTAAGAAAGAATGAAGTATCCTAACTTGGCCTAATGAAAAGTACATAACATCATCCGAACTCGGAATCTCTACTTAAGGTATGGTCCAACCACCCGGTGGGAAAACCGTACCGAAAATTTCCCGGTTGAGCTGAACCGGGTGGCGACTCTATTCTAAGTACGGGGTTTCGATCTCGTATCTTTTAAGCATTACAATATGCAAAATCATTTTCTTTTCAACCACATCACACTCGTCTCCCCGACGCACGGAAAAGCGGGCCCGCCCGACAGGGCCCGGCCCCGCGCCGCAGCCGCATTAACAGCCGTCCGCTCACAGCGACATCAGACTTCCTTAGGCCGTTTTGCAAGGGCTGATGCCGCCAGCGATGTCACTCATATCACCGGCGACATCACTACCTGCGGGCAGAACCTATTTTTCCCCAAAATTGCACCCATCGTGCCAAAACCACAAAAATCGCAATCAATTAAACAATAAGCCTGAAAAAGGTAAAAATCGAACCTAAAGCATGCAATATCAGTTTATAATCAGTCTATTTCACACTTATGACTCCTATCATGACACGATATCAAGCCTAAGGCCAAATCAAAACTCAACCCAAAAAGAGGAGATTCGGGTTTTGCGGGATTACCTGGACATAGCAGAGGTGCTTTTCCTTCTCTGGGGTCAGATTAGAGATAGGAGAATTGATCCTGTAGCCATACATCTTGGCCAACTCCTTCAGGCCATAAGCAGCAGGAACGGAGAGAATTTTCAACCCTTTCACAGAGGAATTAGGCAGATTCTCCCTAGCCTTAGCAGATTTACCCCTGAAAGCCTTGGCGATTCTCTTTATGATTAGAATGATGAAAAAGAAATCAGAAAATTTAGAGAAGAGCAAAAGGGGGGTACGGTTTCTGTATATGAGGAAGAAGGGAGTTTTACTTCCTTTTAAACTACCATGCAAAATTCGAGGAGTTTTAATTTATCTGAAACTGCCCACTCATGCCGCCGGCGACATCACTCCATACCGCTAGCGACATCACTGATGCCACTGGCGACATCGCACCATTCAATTTAAATTTTAAAATTGTTTGACCAGTTAAAGCTGCCACATGGCAATTATGCCGCCGGTGGCATCACTCAATACCGCCAGTGACATCACCATACCGCCGGCAATATTGCCTCCTCTAATTCAAATTTTGAGCAAGTCCGACCAAAGGACCACCTATCCACAAAACAAAAGTCCGACCAAAGGATAGCTTATCCACAAAGCGCAAGCCCGACCAAGGGGCAACCAATCTACAAAATAAAAGTCCGACCAAAGCACCACCTATCCACAAAACACAAGTCCGACCAAAGGACAACCTATCCACAAAGCGCAAGCTAGACTAAGGGGCAACCAATCTACAAAACAAAAGTCCGACCAAGGGACAATCTCTCTATAAAGCACAAGTTCGACCAAAAGATAATCTCTCCACAAAGCACAAGTCCGACCGAAGGACAGCCTATCCATAAAGCGCAAGCTCGACCAAGGGACAACCAATCTACAAAGCATCAAGTCTGACCAAGGGGCATCCTTTTCGCAAAGCACAAATCCGACCAAAGGACAAACTCTCCATAAAGCTCAAGTCCGACCAAGGGACAACCAACCTACAAAGGATCAAGTCCGACTAAGGGGCATCCTTTCCGCAAAGGACAAGTCCGACCAAAGGACAATCTTTCCACAAAGCACAAGTCTGACCGAAGGACAACCTATCCACAAAGCACAAATCTAACCAAGAGACAACCCTATCCACAAAGCACAAGTCCGACCAAGGGGCAAACCAATCACCTATCAGGTATCATTCCTATCCCTTGCTCTTTTGTGAGATCATACTGACCTGTGGCAGTAGTGATCCCCCGAGGGGCAGCCTGTGAGCACGGAATTTTGCAGTCCCTCTCGCAAGATGATGATGACGTGTACCCAAATTATAATGCCTCAAAATAAAAGTTCTCTTCAGAATTTTTATTACCAAAATAATATATCTCGTGAATTTTATACTTCGTAGAATCCAGTTCGGCGTGGTTGATAACGTATCTGGTAGGAGCTTGAACTGATGATTTACACCTAAATTAAAAAATACCCATTAAAATATCATTAAAAATAAAAAAGATACCTTCTCACCCACTATTAAACCACTTTAGGCGACTTTTTAGGCTCCTAGGCCCGCTGCCTGTCGGTATGCTAGAGGCTGATGCCACCAGCGGCATCAGTCATGCTATCATCCATATCGCCGGCAGCATCGCCATATCGCCGGCGGTTAGACCCGAGACGGGTCCCTGCAAAGATAGCCTTTTGGCCACTTTTGGCGGAATTAATCAAAAAGGCCTCGAAAAACACTCTATTTCACCTATAAAAGCACACCTTGAGCTGCAATTTAAAGGGGGGGAACCATCTAATATTAGAATTTTAATGTTAGAATGAGAAAATAGATTTTAGTGAGATAAGAATTAGATAAGACAGAAAAAAGGATTCCGATCCATTTTTCCTAGTTTTTCTTCTTTGAATTCTCTGATCGTGAGCTTAAAATCAGTAAATTCTGTAGTTAAAAATCAAATTAATTGGATTTAGAAACCCAAAACACTCGAATTTACTACTAAATCATAGTAACAAGCTCCCTAGAGGTATTTCTTTTCGGTTCACGAAGAGGTGGATTCACGGCCTCAAGGTAAAAATCCTGAGTCTCATAGCTCTTTGGCATTAATATTACTGATTTGTGTTGATTTTTGTTAATTTATATTTAATTTTTGGGTTTTTAGTCATTTTTTACTGTTATCCCGGCTGCTGCGAGAAATTGAAGTCACCGGAGACATGTGATGTCGCCGGCGGTATCAGCCATATCGCTAGAGACATCTCTGATACCGCCGATGGCATCACATTTTCCAGAGACTTCATTTTCTTATGAGACCCTTTCTTTATAGTACTCAGAAAGCCATGCAACTTGCCTGTATACTGATATCACCAGCGATATCATTGATGTCACCAGCGGCATCATCCATGCCTCCAGCGACATCAACCATGTGGCCGACGGCATCACTTGTATCGTCGGCGGAATGACTTTCTGGACAACAGTTTTATTTTCATTTATTCCCAGATTAGTTACTGTCTAAAATTAGGATGTATAGTGTAACAAGGGAGGTCCAAAACCTTCCAAAAACAGACCCCACCCTGTGACGTGTGACATTTTTTCATTTATAATCCTGTTAAAGCAAAGATCAAATCTAAAATTCGGTGAAAAAATGGAATTCCCACAAACATCATTCGAATCTTATTTTAGCCATCCAATCGGGCTTTATAATATAGTAAATAAAATATGTCATATCCGTGCTAACCATCCTCTGTAGGTAGATGTAAATCGGACATTCTTGTATTTTATTTATCATATAGAAAAATGTACAGGATTTGAAAGCTTTGTAATAACTTTATTTTTCGCGCTTATTTTTGAATGGCTGTAAATATTCTGTTCATCATTTTAATTGCTTGATAAACGCGAAAATAACAGAATAACTGAAAACACAAATAAATAGGATGGATTAAACCGATTAAAAAGAATGAAGTATCTTAATTTGGCCTAATGAAAAATAGATAACATCATCCGAATTCAGAATCTCTACTTAAGGTATGGTCCAACCACCCGGTGGGAAAATCATACCAAAATTTCCCGATTGAGCTGAACCGGTTGGCGACTCTATTTTAAGTACGGGATTTCAATCTCGTATCTTTTGAACATTGAAATGTGTAAATCCATTTTTCGATCACATCAATCACACATCTCCCCGTCATTCCAAGAGGCCGGCACATCGGCCCGGCTCAGGATCTGCCGCGCGAAACGTTGTCCGCTCACACCAGTGTTTACTTCAGATCCAAAGATAAAGACTTGTCTTTAATCATGCTCTCCACGGATTTTAACTGAGTAATGACACTCTGAAGAATTTTTACAACATGGTTCTCCTCCTTTCTTTCAAGGGCAACCTCTTGGATCATTTTCAATGCTATAGTTAGTTTATCAGATCTTTTCTAACTAGGAGCGACAAGTTTCCTTATATGGGCTTGTCTGGAAGATGAGCTTTCCACGGATTCGGATGAGATTTTAGTACTGGATGATTTAATTTCCTCCACTTCTACTTCCTCTTCCTTTTCTCTTCCATCCGACCTTTCCCCCGGACTAGCCTCGCCCTTTGAATCTGCTTTAGAAGCATTTTCAGCAGATCCCAGACCTAGTCCCTCCTTCGAAATGATTTATTCCGGGTTATACTCCGGTTCCTTAGGTACACTTTAGGTGTGTGTATCTAAGTTGTCCTGACTTTCATCTGCTGCTTCAACAATATCAACAGTATCAGTATTGACATTTAAAGAGATTGTGTCAGGGATTACCTTATGAGTTTGATCTAGAATGTATGCTTCTTCTCTTCCTACATCTGCCTCCATAACCCTCAGAAGACTGGAAATATCCTCATTCTTCCCTTCAGATGCCTTTTCAGGAATTTTAACCACTTCTCTAAATGTGTTGGTAATGTCCTCAACACCCTCTTCACACGCCTTTTTAGGACTTCCTGCATTGATGATCTCAGCTTTCTGATTGAGCAGATTTTTTGGAAGAGGTCCGATTCTAGGCTTGAAGATAAACAGGTCTGCTTATGGATCCTGGGCAATAGTTTCCATGTCTGTTGGAGCAATAAGAATAGCTTGGGCACCTGAAGAGCCTCTGAGTCCTTCTGTTGTGAGCTTATTGATCCGATCATTATCTTTCATTACTTCCTTTATGACCTCATATTGAGGATCATCCGGAGTGACTTCTTCAATAGATCTGGGCACATGTTTGCCCTTAGTTTTTCTGGCCTTAGCCAATTCAGCTTCTTCAACCCTCTTCACAGCTCCCTCATCTATAACAATTTTTGCTAGTTTCTTTGCTTTGCTTTTCTTGGCTGCCATAGCCTCATCAAAAGTATAACCCTTCTTTGTAAATTGCCTCCTCTTTAGTTCCGGAGCTTCATTCTCAGTTTCCTCATTTTCTTCTGGAGGTTCCACATTCCTCCCTTTCTTAGCTACTGCCTTTATCAGCCTCCCCCTTGGCTTAGGATTCTCAGGGATTTTATTCAATAATTGAGTGAGGGTTTGAGTACCCTCATTAACCTCATCCATAGGAACCAAAGCAAGATGTTGTTGTGCTTTGGGTTTAGTGGTTCTGACCTTTTTGGGAACATGATCATCTTCAGACGGATTTGCTGCCTTCTTGGCTCTTCTTCTCATCCCTTTGTTTGATGGCCTTAGCCTCATCCTATTTTTCTCCATAGGTCAGCTTCTTGAAGTTGTTCTTCAGAATCTCCTTTCCTTGGACTGACTTAAATCCGGAGAAGTTTACCTCATTGGCCAATAGAATTTTGGTAATCAGGGCACCGTGGGAGTTCCTGTGTTGTCTGAGGAAGTGGATGATTAATACTGGCATGTTCACCTCTCTGCATTCTGCCCAGTGTTGTAACATACAGTGTTGGAAAGAAGATACTGTGGTTAAGGATCCCTTCTAGATGAGAACTAATTTTGTAAGAACATGTTGCAAGATCCTTGGAGCTTGGGCTAATAGGTAGAGAACTTGTCTCCAAAGTACCTGGCAGGGAGCCACATTAGAGGATGATATTTCACCTTAAACTTATCTCCATCAGTTCTCATCTGAACTCCATCGTTCTTCATATTCAGATGCTTTTTAAAGAAATCCGATGTGATTGTTATCTCCTTCCCCTGAACCTTGGTTCTGAGAGCATCATAGTAGGAATGAGCTCTCAGATTGGTGTAAAACTCGTGCACCAATTCTGGATAGGTTGGGCAATTGATCTTTAAGAAATCCCCTAAGCGTTGATCCTCGATAAGTTTAGAGTATGGGTCTGTTTAAAAGAGTAAATTATCTCCCAAGTAATCAGTGGGAATTACTGATTCAGTGACGTTGAGGTTTATGGGTATGGAATCTTTATCTTTGAGATCAGACTCTACAAAGATGTTTTACGGAGGAAGGGTTTGGATTTGGTTGTTTGTCATTATGGCTGCCATTTGAGAATGTTTGAGAAATTAGGGTTTAGAAATAGAAATTTGTAGAGTAACAATAGTAAGTTGCTCGCGTGAAGAAGAAGGGGAAATTTGGGGGGTTTATATAGGATTTTCAAAGTGAGGGTATAATGGTAATCTGGACATAGTTAAAGTTAACTAGATAGATGACATGGCGAATGGAATTTATGAAAGAGGTAAATGGAGTTAAAACTGGAGAATGGGAACGGTTTATTTTTAAAATAGCCATTTAATCTTACCGCGCGTGTAACACCCAATAGACGTTTGAAATTCAAAACGTGTACAGCTATTTTTTAGCACTTTTACTGTCATTTGTCCTTTCTGTCTATTGAGCTGACAGTCTTTGTTCCAGATCTAGATTCAACATAATTTCTTCTTCTTTTCCTAATTCCTTGACTCATAAAGCTTTAAAATAACCCTCAATTGTCTTTCGGATTTGCCTTTAAATTGGATTGGACATTCCAAATGACTCCCTTAGTTTTTTGAATTGATCTTTACTTAATGACTTAGTAAAGATATCTGCTCTTTGCTCATTGGTTGGAATGTATACCAATGTAACATCCTTCTTCATCACATGATCTCGGATGAAATGATGCCTGATGTTTACATGGTTCATCTAGCTATGAAGTACTGAATTCTTTGACACATCAACGACACTTTTATTGTCACACATTACTTCAACACATCCGGATTAAACTCCACAGTCTTCCAATTATTTCTTGATCCATAGGAGTTGAGCTACACAACTTCTTGCTGCCTTATATTCTGCTTCTGTGGTTGATAAGGCAACAGAAGTTTGGTTCTTGCTATACCATGACACCAAGCAATCTCTAAGAAAGTGACAACCTCCAGATGTACTCTTTCTCTAGTATCTCTACCATAATCTGCATCAGTGAAGCCTTAAAGTGTGAAATTCTCATTACTAGGATACCATAATCCAACTTCAGTGGTTCTTGAAAGATATCTAAGGACTCTCTTTACTGATTTGAGATGTGAATCCTTAGGATTGGATTGGTATATTGTACAGTAGCAAACTGTATAGTGTATGTCAGGTCTGATAGCTGTCAAGTACAATAGTGATCCAATCTTTCCTCTATAGAGCTTCAGATCAACTTCTTCTCCTTCACAATCCTTTGATAAGACTGTATCTGATCCCATGGGAGTGGACATTGGCTTACTTTTGTCCATTTCAAACTTCTTCAGAATTTCCTTGGTATACTTGGATTGATTAATGAAAATCCCATTCGGACTCTGCTTGATTTGTAGACCAAGGAAGACATTAAGTTCTCCCATCATAGACATCTCAAACTCCTTCTGCATTTGAGTGCTGAATTCTTCACACATCTTTTCATCTATTGCTCCAAAGATGATGTCATCAATATAAATTTGGACCAGAATCACATCATTCTTGTTCTTCTTGATGAAAAGAGTTGTATCTGCCTTGCCCCAGATATACCCCTTGGATATGAGAAATGTAGTGAGTCTCTCATACCAAGCTTTAGGTGCTTATTTTAATCCATAAAGGGCTTTCTTCAACTTGTATACATGATTTAGATGCTTTGAGTCTTCAAATCCAAGTGGTTGCTTGACATAGACTTCTTCCTGGATAACTCCATTTAAGAATGCACTTTTGACATCCATTTGGAATAATGTGAATCCCATGAATGATGCAAAAGCACATAGAATCCGGATTGCCTCTAATCTTGCTACATGGGCAAATGTTTCTTCAAAGTCAATCCTTTCCTATTGATTGTAGCCTTGGGCAACCAATCTTGCCTTGTTTCTCACCACTACTCCGAATTCATCTAGCTTGTTTTGGAATACCCACTTAGTGCCAATGATTGACCTTCCTTTTGTGGTACCACTAGATCCTACACATCATTCCTGGTGAATTGATCTAGTTCTTCTTGCATGGCCATCATCCAGCTTTCATTTCCTTCTGGATCTTGGAATTTCTTTAGCTCAATAAGAGAGACAAAAGCAACATGACTCATCATCTTATTGAGTTGTCCTTTGGTTCTGACTGGATTTTGGACATCATCTAAAATGGCTTTTACCGAATGATTTCTGTGAGTCTGAATTTCTCTTTGAAGATCTACATGCTGATCTGTAGCTTGCTCCTCAACTACTATAGCCTCTTCTTGATTATCTATAAAATATATCTCATGGTGATTAAGATAACTTTGTGGAACTTCTGAGTTGAGATTAATTCCTTCATCTTCTTACTTATCTTTCTTGATCTAGAAGGAATCTAGAATCTGCACTTGTTCCTTTTCTATAGTATTTTCAGCTTCCAGAATTAAATCTTTCGGATTTGAACTTCTTTTACCTGCATGGTTAGTCTCATCAAAATCTACATGTATTGACTCTACCACAGTTGGGGTTCATTTGTTATAAACTCTGTAAGCTTTGCTATGTGTTGAGTAGCCAAGGAAAATTGTTTCATCAGATTTAGGATCAAATTTTCCTAATTGCTCTCTATCATTCAGGATGTAGCATTTACATTCAAAGGCTTTGAAATACCCAATTTTGGATTTCTTTCCCTTCCAGATTTCATAGGGGGTCTTTTCTAAGGTCTTTCTAATGAGAGCTCTATTTAAAATGTAGCATGCTATGTTTACGGCCTCACCCCATAAATATTTTGGCAAGCAATTCTCACTTAGCATTGTTTTAGCTATCTTAACTATGGTTCTATTTTTTATTTCAACAACTCCATTTTGTTAAGGAGTGTGAGTGGCAAGGAAGTTATACTCAATGCACTACCATTATCACTCCAGATGCGTGGAATGCTTATGCCCTGTTCTACTTCTATCCGAATGAATATTTTCTAGAATTGGTCAAAGGCTTCATCTTTTCTAGCTAACAAAGCCACCCAGGTATAGCGAGAATAATCATCCACAATGACCATGGCATATTCTCTTCTACCTAAACTCAATGGTTTGATTGGACCAAAGAGATCAATGTGCAAGAGTTCAAGAACTCTCTTGGAAGGTATGTATGAGATGGAAGGGAAGCTTTTCTTATGTTGTTTACCTAATTGACATGCAGTGCATATGTGATCCTTATCAAAGGCAACCTTAGGCAAACCCACAACCAATTCCTTTTTGGCTAATTTGGGTAAGAGGTTCATGCTAACATGTCTCAACCTCTGGTGTTATAGCCATGATTCTTCTTATTTGGTCACCAAACATATATTCTTTTTATCATTTTTAATGTTAACACAACAAACATTATTTACTCTAGGTACATAAAGGATGAGTTGATTTGGCTTACTATCATAGATTAAGCATCCTTTGGAGTGAAGGTGACTTTTCTTCCTTTATCACAGAGTTGTGCTACACTAAGCAAGTTGAACTTCAGTCCATCAACTAGAGAGACACCTTCTATCTTTATTTCAGATCCAATGGTTCCATGGCCAATGATTTATCCTTTCTAATTGTCTCCAAAGCTTACTTTTCCACCCTTCTTCTGGATTAAACTGATGAAGGCTTTCTCATCACCAATCATGTGCCTTGAGCATCCACTATCAATGTTACATATATGTTGATCTTCTGTGGATCTAAGGCATACCTGCAAAAAAAATTAAGTGGGTTTGGGTACCCAATCAGATTAGGGTCCTTTCGGCTTATCAACCATTTCAGGCCAAAGATAAACATCATAATAACCATTTTTTAATCTACATAATTTAGTAATATGATTATTTTTCTCACAAAACCTGTACCCTGAGATGGGTCTGCTTTGCTCCTACTTCTTCTGAATCTTCTTGAGATCCTCTTTTTTTATAGTTTCCAATATATCCAGCTTCTGTTATGCTTATCTGTCTAGAATGTATCCGAAAGCTGGTTGGAGGGGCAACTTCTGCTTTTGTAATTCTTTCTTTGCTTGGCAGGTTGCTCATTTGATACAGCCTTAGCTTTTCCCTTTTGAGCAGCTGAGAATTTTTATGCTTGAAGCTGCCTCTGAGGTTTCCTTTCTTTTATATTTAATGGTCCTAGATTCTTTCTTTGTTGAGAAGGACCTGGTTTTCTTCTGAATGCTTCCATTATCAGAGTTAGCTCCCTATCTAACCCCATTAAGTTAGCACTTAAGATCTGCACTTGATTTCTCAGGAAGTTTTCTTCAACCACATCAATGTGGATAGTGGCTCTCATCAAATTGACATCTTGTGTCAATTCTGAACTATATTCAGCAAGATCTATTAATTGTCTTTACAGGGAATCGATGGCTTTTGTGTTCTTCCTTACATTCTTGATCACAATCTCTAAGGCTCTACCAAGTTCAAAGTTAGAAACGGAATTAGAGTGAGAGTTTACCTTAGTACTGGATATCTCTGATTCTAATTCTTCAATTTGCATAATATCTTGCTTAGATGGATTTCTTCTAGATTGTTCTGCTTTCGGATCAGTCACTGCTATGAATGCGCAGTTGGCAGTTTCTTCTTCCTCTGTTGAAGATGAGCTACTGCTTTTCTCACTATTGCTCTAGGTGGCCACCATTGCCTTCTTTTCGTGTTTCTTATCTCTTTTAAGCTTGGGGCATATGGTTCTGAAGTGGCCTTTCTCTCCACATTCGAAATAGGCAGCTTCTTTTTTCAGATCGTTCTTTTCTTTCGAAGCTTTTCTTGGCCTGTCTCTTCTAGAGGTGCCTTCCTTTGACCTCTTGAAGTCATATCTTCTGGATCTCCTCCTCTCTTTCTTCTTTAGGAATCTATCAAAATATCTGGCAAGCATAGCCATATCTTCTTTGCTATAACTAGATTCCTTTGGTAGCTTGTTTGATCCGGAGGACGGCAGAGTCTGCCTTAAGTCCAATGGTCTTCTTCTTTTCTTCAGGCTTTTTCTCTTGTTGGCTGTATCTCTCCAAGGATAACTCTTGAGTTAGGAGATTGTCAATGAGCTCATAAGAACTATAGAAGCTTAAGTCATGAGCTTCCTCAATGGCAGTCTTTTTGTTGTCCCATTCCTTGGTGAGACTCCGGAGCACCTTCTTTACCATCTCCACTTCAGAGATTTCCTTTCCGAGCCTCTTCATTTTATTCACTAGATTTGTGTATCTAGTATTCATGCTACTGATTGACTCTTTTGGCTCCATCTTGAAGGTCTTAAGCTTTTGCTGGAGTAGATCAAGTTTGGCTTCTCTGACTTTGTTGGTTCCTTCATAGGTCACTTCTAGTTTCTGCCAAATCTCTTGTATTGTCTTGCATCTGGAGATCCTGTTAAATTCAGCTGCACTAAGAGCACAGTGAAGCATGTTAATAGCATTTGCGTTTTCACACAGTTTTTTATAATCATTTTCATCCCATAAACTTAAGGGCTTTCAGGTAGTTATACCCTTTACTTTATGAGTAGGCTCATATCGGCCATCTTTAATGACCATCCATGCTTGCATGCTTTGTGCTTGAATGAAGTTCTTCATCCAGTTCTTTCAGAACATGTAGTGTTCACCGGTGAAGAGTGGAGGATGAGTAATGGACATACCCTCGGGAAGAAGTTGTGAGTTTTGGAAACTCATTTTGATGCTTAGATCAAAATTTGGACCTTTAGCTCGAGATTGTTAGATGTCTAGTTTGAGCACTTACTCTGATACCACTTGTTGGTCCTTGTGAGGGTCTAAATAAGGTCAGAGGGGGGTGAATGACCCTTTTTCGCAGAATTAGCAGACTTTAAAAAGTCTTTGTGTAGCGTGTTTGATTATGTTTCGGATATAATGGATCCGGATGATGCAGATATAAAATATAATGCAAACAAGTAAAGAGTTAGAAAATCAAACAAAAGGATTTTATCCTGGTTCATCCCCGCCTACTTTAGTCCCCGGAGTTTCCTTCTCCCGAACTTTTCCACTAGTGGATTCCTTTCCAACCGGCAGGAATCAAGCCTTACAATTTGTCTCCAGATGGTACCCCCTTCCGGATGTAGGATATACCACTAGAAGCACCAACTCCTAGCTGAGCCCTTTTGTCTTTAGAAGGATATACCACTTAGATTTCTACCCAAACCTAAGCTGAGTCCTACAGGGACATTCCACTCGAAATTCAAGCTATATCCCAATCTCACTATACACCCAAGTAGGATATCTTTTACACTTTGGTTTTTTCAAAGGTTTTATTTTTGGACTTCCTTAAGTTTATAACTCACTTGGGAATCCTTACAAACAAATTTGGAATACATTTGATTCTTGTAGGGATGTGTTTTCTGATTGCAATAGCGAATTCTCTTGTTAATATTTTCTTTGAACAACCAGCACCTTCTCAACTTGTGAAACTTCTCTTTTATAGGCTTCTATCATAAATGTAGCCGTTGTGGGTTGTTGAGCTTGAATTAAATATTCACCATTGATAAGGTAATATGTGGCGCTTTCAAAACCGTTGATCAATCCGTCAGACAAAGATTTTGACCCATTTAAATCCTTGGGATTGAGGATGAAAAGCTGTCAGTGATCGTTTTCCTTGTATTTTAGTGTTTCTCCAACTTTTACGTCAGCAGTCTGGAATGTGTGTGCCACGCGCCTTTTTCATTGGTCTATATGAAAAAGGTTGTCTCCTTTTTCTCTTTCCTGTGTCAGTCCTTCGTCCTTTTTCTTAAAAGTGCAAGCTGTCATTTTAGTCTTGCTTGTGAAAAAAAGATCTTTGACTTGGAGACCAAAAAGATGGAAACTTTTCCTTTTGTCTTTATAACTGTGTCTTCCGGATGACTTTTTCCCTTGATATCCGGATGCTATTCAATCAGTCTTCCTCCGGATGCTATTGTACAAGGAGTGAGCAGTTTGTTTCCTTTCCAAACTCTAACCGGATGCTTTCCTTTCATGCTTGGGCAATTGTCTTCACTTTAATAGTTGACTTGGACTTTGGATGTTTTGATTATAGGTCCGGATAAGGTGATTTATGTCTTATTGTACTTAGATGTTTTTTTGTACTTCAAACCTTATCCGGATTTTTGTTGTTCCGGATCATTGTTTCTAATAAGAAGTCTAAAGCGGCATGTCAAAAAAAATAAACGGTTTGAGAGATAAATGCAAAATAGGAAAAGGAAATAAAAAAACATGTTTTGTGCATGAGCTGTTAGAGAGGAATGCATTATATTGTTTAAGGATTATGGAACGTATTTATATTGTTGAAGCTTGTGGGATTGGACACTTATGTTGTTAACCAAAATTTTAATGAAAATTATTGTTGGACTTTGGTACAGTTATGTACTTTTCCCATTATTTTCGTGTTAGTAAAATATGTTATAGGGATTAGATGAATTATAGAAAATTATACTAGTATTGTAAGCCCAGTCCAAATTCGGTCTAACACGATTCGAACCCAACCCAAACCTTACTTATAATAATATGAGCTTGATTGGGCTTGAATTGCAGTTTCTGATGAAAAATTTAATAAGACTCGACCTGATGATGAACAGATCTAAACTGGGTTACAAAGAAGTTATAAATCATACCACAGCCTAAGAAAGCCCGCATATTTTTTATAAGCGTGGTTGAGCCGGCCATGAACATTTTTTAATAGAACCAGCATCCATCAAACTTGTAAACGTTTCGTCCATTTCTATAACCGAGTCATCATCAACTCAAAAATAATTCTATATTAAGCAATCTAACCTCTTTAGTTTTTTGCCAGCTCAGCTGCCACATATGTGCAAAATGCTATCCTAGTCTTAGCTTTTGTTTGGATTAATAAGATTTTCACAAACTCATTGTCCTTTTCTCATACCAAACTAGATATTATGACTTCAACAAATTTATACCACCCAACAAGACATATCTTGAAAGATAATTGCCCAAATTAATTTGGGGATTCAAATCAACAATAAATATAATAATTTTATTTTGTGAATTCAATTATATTGAAATGTAGATTTCAAAAACTTAACATTTTTAAGAAAAATATCACATCCGTTCTATGTTTAAAGAAAAATACTGCACTCAAAACTTACTTAAAAGATTGGCAACTTAAACTACTGGGTAATGCACATTGTCTTTTAGTATATCAAAGAGTTAAGTTGCAATAATCTCTTATTGTAGTCTGTTTTTTTTATAATTAAGGATTTTTGTAAAGGTCGAGTATTAACTCATGCCCTCCACCTCCACTCTGAGAGGTGTATTAATTGTATTATATCTAATCGATTTTTTAATTTTTTTTATTGTTGTCCATCTGATTCATCGAAGCTTTGCTCCGATTACATCTAACTCCAACTCGGATCGCGCATCTGACTATAGTGGCCAAGTGTATTTAATAACATGCAAGTTGAATTCTTGCATGTAGGCCCATTTTTTTCCCGATTATTAATCAACTACTTTTACCACTATCTGTTTTACTTTTGTTTGTGAATGAATTAACTCATAAGATTATAGGAGTCATTGATTATAGAGAAAAAGAAATTTTCACCCTTCTATCCTTACCATGTAAACTTGTTTGATTTATGAAATATTCATTTCAAGTAAAATAAATTAAGGCATTACACAAGCCATTTACTTAATAAATTCGAAAAATTACTTAAATCAAGATAAAATTCCGTTTAATTAAATTTTTGTGAGCTAAAAATGAATGAATTTAAAGTCCAATGGCAAATAGAAAAATGGCAAATTTGGAAATTGTGCGTGGAATTCTTTTATACAGGACCGAATATTTAATACTGCATACGTTGTTAAACATCTAACGAAAAGGATATTAAACTGAAGAAATATTAAATACCCGGTCCGTGGCATTATACCTTAAAACAGAAGCTGAGGTGTCAAGCTCTAGAACAGTCTTGAATCATAAATTCACAAACACAGGAAATCAAAATCCTATTTATCAAACTCACCTTAAATCTTCTTCTTGTTGTTGTAATTCATTGATTAACGTCACAATGGGCCTAAAACAACAACAACTTTTCTTCCATTACTGCTCTTCTTCACCAGAGGTAAGTTTGTAATCATTTCCACTTGTAAATTGTTGGATCTATAGTTTCTTTTCTGTTCTTTAAACATTTTGAGATGATTACAATCAATAGGTTTTAATTACAATTGTTTCTTAATAATTTTCATACTTCCGATATAAATGTCTGCTTAGTTTGTTTTACTATCTCGTCTGATTGGAGGATAGTTAACCGCTAAATGTACATCAAAAACCTAAACTAACGGCCTGACTGTCGGCCGATATTTCCAACTGAGAAAATGAGGACTGTAACGTGCAATGGAACAGCTTTGATTTTGTAATGATCTATAGAATTACGATTGATTACATAATTAGTTTAGTCTGAATTTTCCTCCATTTAAAGTGGTAAATGAGCCGAAGAGATCGTAGTTGTGGAGTTTAGTCGTTGGTATTTAATGGAACAAAGCATCTCAGGTTTGTTGATTGCATATAGAAGGCATTTTTAAGAGCAAACCCCATTCCATGGTTCATTACTTTACCGATCTGAAATTCCTAAACCATTCCCTAATTTAGTTGTTTTAGCCTCCATTTTGTTGTTCAATCTTTTAGGGTTTTTCACCCGTTGGATTTCAAATTGCGTAGGTTTACATTTGAAGAATTTTGCAACAATGAGTTTCGTGTTTCGGGGATCAAGAGGTGATATAGAAAGCGGGTTTCATGGCTTTATTCCTGAACGTCCTACCTTGGTAAAACTCATCTTAACTTTAATCATTTTGAATAATTTTGAAATACACAATACGGTGTATTCAATCTGTAATGCTTTTGCTTTCTTTTCTCTTCAGCGTATTCACGCTCCTCGGCCGGTTAATTCCAATTCACTGGCTTTTCTTGTCACCGGTAACATTCCTCCTCCAATTTATATACTGTATCCTGACTTCTAATGTTGCTGATTTCTGTTTTATATTTTTATTTTAAACCCAAAATCTGAAACTGACTTTCACATTCGGCAGTTCTTTTGATGTTTATGATTTTGAATTCTCACCAGATATCACCGAACTTCCTGGTATGTGTTTCTTAAGCATCTAAATGTATGAGATGTGTTTGTACATACAAGTAGTACAGATTGCAATTTGTTATGTTTATATTTATATATATGTGAGTGCAGTTGTGGCTAGTTGTTGGTGTGTTTTTGATGGCTACAAGCCTGAGGATGTATGCTACTTGTCAGCAACTTCAAGCACAAGCTCAAGCACGAGCTACGGCTGCAGCCAGTGGCTTACTGGGTCATACTGAAGTGCGTTTGCATATGCCACCATCCATAGCTTTGGCAACAAGAGGACGGCTTCAAGGACTCAGGCTTCAGCTTGCACTTCTTGACCGTGAATTTGATGATCTAGGTACACTGCTTCTGTTGCTTGCGAGATCCAATCTAATGTAGTTTTTGCTGAAAGCGAATGTACTGTTATAATGAATATGATACGATATGCATATTTGGGGCCAGATTATGAAACCCTCAGAACCCTGGACTCTGATAATCCTACTTCAGTTCATTCAATGAGTGAGGAGGAGATTAATGCCTTACCAGTTCACAAGTATAAGGCTTCCAGCCTCGACAAGTAAGTCGGAGTTGTTGTTTTCAAATGCCTTGTTTTTTATCTTCAACTGATGCAATGTGTCTTTCTTTTATTTTTCTATTTTCTTGTCTGCCTACAGCAGTAGTACAACATCAAAACAGCAGGCTTCGACTTCTTCAACTCCAGCTGAGGTATATATGCATCCATTTTCATATTAGCTATGATATAGGCCAAATATATTCACACCCCTTGATATTGGCAAGTGGCAACTTTTACCGGATGCCATTCTGAACTTTCAATAGTCCCAATTAACCCCGTGAAGTTGGCAAAAGTGCATTTGTTTGCCCCCTGAATTCCACGTGTCAGCTTTTGGTTGGTTTGATTTTACAAAGATGTTACTACTCTGATTTTTCTCTCTCCATCCTGAAGCTGACACATGGAGTTGAGGTGGCAAACATGTGTGTTTTTGCCGAGTCTGTAGAGGTAACCGGAGCAAATGGAAGTTGAGGGTGACATCCGGCAGAAGTTACCAGGTTCAGGCTATTTGGCCTATGATACAATATCAGAAAGGAAATTCAATAAGATGTTATCAGTATTTTCAAGTTCATTGTATGGCTGTTAATCTTTTGTTATTTTCACTCTAGCAGTTTGATATACTCAATTGATGTGATTACTAGATTTTGGCCCTCAAAAAGTCAAAACTTGATGGTGAATTGAATGGCCTATTTAATCATTTTTCATGTTAACTAAGTGCAGTTGAGGCAAGACTCGAGACAAGTAGATGGGTGTATGAAGGGTAGTGAAGACGAATTAACATGCTCGATTTGCTTAGAGCAAGTCAACAGGGGTGAACTCGTGAGGAGCTTGCCGTGTTTGCATCAGGTTTATAATCGTGTTCCTCTCCTATACGTTTTTTGTATCCAAATATTGCAATTAGATGATGGTATTGAAAGTTGTTGGTTGCAGTTTCATAGTAGTTGCATAGATCCATGGCTGAGGCAACAAGGTACGTGTCCTGTGTGTAAATTAAGAGTAGGTTCAGGTTGGCAAGAAAGCAGGGAAACTGAATCAGATGGTTCAACTTGAACGCTATGAAAAGAATGTGTATAGTTGTTATGTTTAAGTATATCTATTTCTCTGGCTGCATATGTAAATAACAAAATACATCTATCTTTTTCTTACAAAGCTATAATTTAGTTTGAGTGGAGCTTTATTTCACACTTTTTTCATTTTCATACGCACTTTTAAGTGACATTTTTTCTCCTCTTTCAATAATTGTGAAGCTGCCGCCACAATCAAACATGTAGTTGACATGAAATAAGTCTAAAGTCAGAAAAATGAAGTCAGGGCGCAAACAACTTCTTGGTCCTTGTGCTATAAACATTTTGTGCATTGCCTTATATATTACCTTTTTATTTCCATGTTATTCAATCATTATCTATTTAGTTATTGTGCTATGTAATCGTCTGTTATTTGATGCTTGTGTTATGCAATTTGTTATTTTCTTCAACCCTATATAGTAGAGACTATATTAGTGATATTTCATGTAATCCCTAAGGTCTTTATACTGCCAAGTGAGTAATATTAAAATATTAAAAACAGAAACACTTTTAAGTTGTTATGAAATTTACCAGTCTATTAAATAAGCCAAAATTGATAGCTTTAAGATGTTAACAAAACTTCTTATTTGTGGGATTCCAAGAATGTCCAAATTTCATTTTTAAATTGATTAATAAAGAAAAAAATACGACATGACAAGTTCTCTGTATTAAGAAATTTGATAGAATGAGGAAGATTGTACTGACATTACAAAATGTGGGGTCAATTAAGTCTCCGTTCTTTTTAGCTTATTTTCTATTTTGTTCAGTACAGTTTCAGTATTCAGTATTCAGCATTCAGTATTCAAAATTTAATATTAAGTTTCAGTTTATGCATTATATCAATATTATTAATATATATTATTATTCATAAATATTAAAAGCAATGAATATTAATGATAATATTATTTCAATTTTAATTTTAATTCATTTCTATTTATACATTATATAAATATTATTAATCAATATCAGTAATCACAAATAACAATAAAGAAAAAGAAATCAATAATAATATTTTTAACATTATCAATTATTATTTCTACGATAAATAATTTTATCAAAAAAATAAATAAATAAAAGTAATAATATTTTATAAATATTGATAATAATTAAAATAATAAAGTAATATTCATAACAATAATTACAATAAAATATAATAATAATAATAATTTATAATGATATATTTAATTATTATTATATGTAATAATTAATAAATTTTATTAGAATGCATAGTATTGTTAAAAAGTGTTATTAATTACTATGTATTTTAATATTTTTAAAATATTATTTATATTATTAATTATAATTCAGTTTCAGTATTGTTCAGTTTCAGTATTGTTCAGTTTTAGTATTTTCAATTTTAATATCATTCAGTTCAATTTAGTTCAGTTCAACACTAATCAATTCAATTCAGTTCAGTACACATGTTTATCAATTGAAAAGAAGAGGGCCTAAGTGATCATTTAGGTGAAGCCCAAATAAAATCTAGTGTGATTTTGGGCCATATGGTTGGACACCAGGCGGCCCAATTAAAAATTAAAGCCGTTTTCTATTGGCAGATAAGATAAAGGCATCAGATCAGGTCCCTAATTTATAATTTTTTTTATAAAGAAATTTGTCTCGCACGAGCTTATCATAATAATAAAAGAAAACTTTATCGCACTTCACTCAAGTGTGGATTCGAACCTGTGACCTCTAAAATTACAGTTTCATGGCTCATCCACTAGACCAAACATTTGCCTCAAAAAATGGGTAGATTTTATTTCTCTATTCAAGTTATTAAATTTATGTATAAAATTTTAATTAGTCTTTTTCATTATACAATTCTAGGCCCCGTTTATTTGCAGGAAAATATTGTGCAAGAAAAAATATTTTGCAGAAAAAAACATTTTATAGGAAAATGAAATATTTTCCTGTGTTTGGTTACAACACTGAATAATATTTTCTTCTGTTTGGTTGCAATTTTAAAAAATATTTTACAACAATAAATTTCAGTAAAATGTATATATATATATATATATATATGTTTATACTGAATTTTTTTCATTATATTATTCATAAAAATAACATATATGAAAATAAAAATTAGAATTCTATAAAAAAAATAAGGAAAATTAAAGTATTCATGAGAATTTTTAAACAAAATATCCATAACATGTCTAACTATCCAACATCTTTATCAGAACCATATTTTCTACTTGCCTAAAAAATTATCAACCCAAAATTTTCTAAGTTGTGGAGTTTTAGCTAAAAAAGCTGTTGCAATATTTTCGTGCTCAACCAAATAATCGAAGACATGAGACAAAGCAAACCCATCATAATCCTCGACACTCATAACTTCTTTGAAAAGATTATCAACAAATATTTTATGAGATTTTTTTAGAGATGTCCCGAAGTCTCGCATTGCAGAAGTCATATTAAACATGTGTTCATACATCTTTTCCTCACTAACATCATCAATAGCACGGCTTCTCTTCCTATGTGATCTTTTTTTAGAATTATTAGACGATTCAAATACAGTACCCTTTGGTGTAGGCATCTCTTCAAACGGAGCAATATCATCATCATGCACATCATCATCCAAATTTATAGTTTCATCCATGTTAACATCAGAGTAAGATTTTGCATATGCACCTGTGGCAATATCTTTTCCAACAACAATTGTCATTTCATCGTACATAGAAATTTTTTTGTTCAAAAATTTTCCATAAGCTGGGTGTGCCCGCATAAAATACAATAATTTCATAAATTTACTCTCTCTCTCTCTCTTTCTATATATATATATATATATATATATATATATATATATATATATATATATATATATATATATATATATATATATATATATATATATATATATATATATATAACATAAATAAATTTTCTTACCGCAACTTCTTCATCATAAACATGTTGATCTGCAGTTATCAACCCATCCAAATCCACTCTTATTTTTCAGTGTCTCAATAATCATCCAATCTTTTTTTTAATAGTTCTTAAATGATTTTCAACATGCTCAAAATGACAAGGTTCAAACTTTTCACTTACTTCTTGTGCAACACGAAGAAATGAAGCAGACTTAAAAGTAGATGATGGTTTGTTACCTTTCATTGCCTCATCGACGAGTATTTGAAGAGCCATATTAGACATTGGAGTAGTCCATCTAAACTGTTTTCTTTTGACTTTTGTCTCTTTTTGTTGATCATGCATTGACATAACCTAAAACCATACATAAACATATGCACTCAATTGCTCAATTCAAAATAATAAATACAAAAAAGAAATTTAAGCCAAAATAATAAATGCACAAATTTGTGATGAGAAATAGTATCTCAAGAGTATATCACAATGAAGTCATACAAAAGTAATATCACAAATAAAGTCGCACACAAAAGAAAGTCACGTCTACTAATTGTTTCTCCTAGTAAAGTTATTCCACATAGAGTTTGCTATCATATCCCTCTTTGTGGCCCATTCCCTATTTTCGTGCATCTCTTCTTCTCTTTGACTCAATTGAGTTCTTTGAGTTGTTGGTTCATAATTGTTGTTCACTTCCTCCATGATTGCATCTTCAGGATCAACTCCCATTATATGATTATGCAAAATGCAACATGCTAGAACAACATCTACTTGTGTTTGATAAGACCAAAATGGTTGAGAATCCAACAAACTATGAATATGCAATGATGGACTCCGAAATGAAAAGAAACAAAAACAAAGAAGATAGAATCGAAGAACTTTAACATAGACAAATGAGAACGTGACACAATAAATATGAATATGCAACAATATATCCAATAACTTAGCAATAACTGGTCATCAAAACTATAAGCGATTATTGTAACCTTATAATAAAATAAAGAAGTACTAATTGTAAAGCTAAAAGGCCATTAACAAAGTTCTTGGTAGCTTTGTTCAACTATTCAATAATAATCACACTACTGCAGAAATAGCTTATGGGGTCGCCACATTGGGGTGGGTTTATTAAAAAACGACTCTAATGAGAAGATAAAAAAACAGGCGTGATAATTGGAGGTTGTTTCTATTCAAAACCGACTCAAGTGGTGGGTAGAAAAAACACATGATCGGTTTTTATTTAACACCCACGCAATTGAAATATTAAATTGGGTTAGTTTTAAACAGAGACAGACTAAATTGAATCTTTTAAAAGCGCTATTGTCGATTTCAACTGCTCGCCACTCCTCCATCCCGCGTTCTCTCCTCCTCTGCTCCTCCCACCGCTGCTGCCAAATATAGGGTACTTCACAACAGGATACTCAGGTATGGTATGTTCTAACTAATTCGATCCCTTTCCTTCCCTTATGCTCTGTCACCGATGGCATCACCATGATCTCCGCTGGTGAGCTTCTCACCATAGCCTCATGATCTCATTAATAAACTTCTTTTTACTTTTCTCTTTTATAATCGTTTGCTTTTTGCTTTTATTAAAAGTTTTTTTCCTTTTATTCTGTTAATTTGAAAGTTGAATTGAAGAAGCTGGTCTATTTCTCACTTCAGATTGCAAATAAAAGTGATAATTATACTGCTTTGAAGTTTCTATTTCTAATCTTTGTTTCTAATTTCATACATTTGCTCTATTCTTCTTGTTTTTCCCCTATTGTTTTTTAGGGATTTTGTTTGTCTTGATTTGCCTTTCAAATTTTAGGTTAGGACAACAAATCCAAAGAAGTACCGCTCGGCATAACACCGGCTTGGGTCTCCAAGTTCCACTTGTGATATTATCGGTTATGCTCTACCTTCTAAATGTTTATATCTTTAGTTATATGCTTTACTTACTGATTTAGCTATCAAAAGTGGCAAGTATTGTTTATTGATGAAATTTGATTTTCTATTTTTCTTTAATTTAGTTACAATGCAAGCACAAAAAGAGATGCCTTCTAATATTGAATGTAAGGAAAAGTTCTTACTTTAGAGTGTAGTTCCAAATCCTAGAACTACAACAGAAGATATTGATCCAAAAACGGTAGTAATGTTTGTTTCTTTCTTTGGTCCAATCAGTTCTAGTTTATAGTTGGCATTGACTAGTATCAGTCCTAATAAATTGTCAATGGTACTTGATCTTTGCAATAAAATACATTAATATCATAAATATTCAGTTTTGCCATTAAAAAACTGAAAAATCTTATGCATCTATATAATTAATTTAGCCGGATACTAAAAATTTAAGCTAAATTGCTGAACCTATAAAATGTCAAGCTGGTTTTGTCGCTCATTTTAGCAATCATATTTGTCATGTTGCCCTTGCAGCTTGGATGTTCTTGCTATGGCCAATGGTTTGTCTCTATATGTCTCTTCTTCTGATATGCGTTTTAAGCTGCTGGAATAATGTATCATGTATGTAATTTTTTCCCTTAATTTTTCTTTCTAGATTTTGATGAAGTTCCAACAGAGGATGCAGAACTGATCAAATAAATGACTACCTTGGGGCTTCCTGTTTCATTCCAGCCGAATAAGTACGTAACTTCACATGTAATGTTTGAATATGGCCTAATTACTCTTAAAAAATTAGCTCACATGATGTCCTATTCATTTACCTATTTCAAGCACCTAATCTGTATTTTGTTCAATGTGAAACATTATGTCCAAGTTTCTTTCTTGGAAATAAGTGGTAGTTGTCATGAATTGAGCATTCACAACTAAGGCTAGGATTATAGATCATGAACTTCTTTTTCCTTCTAATATTGTTTAAGTTGTTACTTTAATTCTTTTACCTTTCCAAATTACATAACAAACAGCACCTCTTGTGCCTTTAGTCTCATATTTTTTGAAGGACAGTTTTCACATACATTATGTGCTCCGTAAAAGTTTATCAACCAACAAGCTAAAAACTCTAATAACATTATGTAATATTTAGATTAATTGTTTAGTCCAAAATTCTCTACAAAATGAATTTGTAGCTTGTTCAGTTCCTGGGATACATCCATCCATGCTTGTGTCTAATTATATATTTATTTCGTACTTTTTCTGTAACTGTTTATGGTGAGACGGAAAATAGAGCATCGAAAGCTATACTAATGTATGAGTTCAAAGGTATTGCATAAATCTGTTCATTAATAACTATTTCTATTTATATGCTATTGTATACCAAAAATTCATTCAAGTGAGCGTGGGTTAAATATTTGAATTGATGCTTCCAAATAACAATAACCCCTTAAGTATGTTTTATTTATTCCATCCATATTCATTTGTTATAATGTATTGGCCATCAATACTTTTCTGTTTGTAAGGTTGATTGCTGAGACTTCAACTTGTTGTGTCTATTCTTTTGTTGTTATATTTGAATCCATTTTACTAGATTATTTTTTAGGCATTTTATGCTAATTATATCTCTAGAAACAACCTCATGCTGGTACTGACTATTGTCTCGATTACATAGAAGAAGAAAAAGGAGAACCTAACAAGTGCTACACCCCTTTCCTAGTACTTAATAATATCTTATATGCTCATGTAATCAATTCACTTTTTTTTGTTTCAGATCTATTTATTTACAACAGATTACTTTTCTCATGTTAATCGTATCTTATATGTTCATGTTTTACTCATTCATTTTTTGTTTTAGTTTTATTTATTTACAACATATACAGAAAGCTTATTTTTGTTTTTTTTTTCTAAATAATCAGGGCACTATAGCTATTAATTTTTTTATCAAAGAGACGGGATAGAGATGAAGAAAGCCAGTTACTTTAGTGATGAGAGTGACCAGGAAGAGTAATGTGAAGTTGAAATGTATTTCCAATCAATCCATGGTATGGTTCCAATTTCCAATAGCCAATTTGAACTTTGTTCGCTTAAGATAGTTGTTGTTATAGTGAATTAATGTACTTCATGAAGTAAATTCAACTAATACATACATATTTGGTTTATAGTTTGGAGTAGAATTAAGGTCTCCATGAACGTTTTCTGATTTACTTATTTAATACGCTATGCTAGTTTCATTCATTATTACTTCTTCTATGAACAAAATTGCTAGTTGTGAATAATCTAACCATTTGTTTAAATCTGAAGTTCTGGTTTCTATTTGAAATGATTGTTAAGTTTGGATGCAATAATTCTAGCTTTGTATACTTGAAATTATATATTGACATATATGAGAGCTCTCTTCAATCCAAATTAGTGCTTTTTATAGGTTAATTTTATATAAGACGAGAAAGCTAGGAAAGCTAGGTCAATGAGGTCGTTCTTCAAGTAAACGACTCCAATGACGTGCATAGTAGAGTCGATTTTGGAAGAAAACTGACTCTAGAGTCCCTGTTCAACGCACTTCGAGTAGGACTATAGAGTCGCTTTTTGATAAAACCGACTCTATTTACCCAATTTAGTGCTCCACAAATGGGACTTTGGGGTCGGTTTAAAATCGACCCAATTATAAGTTTGGTAATGGGGTCGCGATCTTTGCTGTCGGTTTAAACCCGACCCCAATGTAGAAAAAATAACCGACCCTATAGCCCATTTTTGTACTAGTGTGAGCAAACACATTTCAATAATAATAATGCAATTAGCACACGGCTCTGTTTTTGTGGACTGCAATTTTCTGAACTGGACTGAATCAAACTGAACTTATTTTGGTGTAAATTTATAAATACACAGGCCCGGTCCTGACACTATAGGGGCCCTAGGCAAAAATTAAATAAAAATAATAAAATAGGCCTATGATAAATGTTGGTCCCTATTCTAACACGTAATGAGTCAGAGGGGGGAGTAAATGACTCACTCAATAACTTATAAAAACTTTTTCACGATAATTACTGGGTCACTTGAGTGAGGTCAGTTGGCTGAGTGAGATGGCTGGAAATTGCCAGTAAATAGAGAATACAGAGATTTTTATATTGGTTCGGCAACATGTGCTTACATCCAGTCCCGAGAGAGTGTCTCGGCTTTAATTCACTAATCTCAACTCCTTTACCCTAGGCGGAGAAGCCTTTCACAAAATCCCCAATTACAGAAAGTACCCTCCAATCTACAATCGCTCACCCCGCTGACTAGAATACCCTCTTCTATCAGCAACTCAAAGGAGTCTAAAACAAGAGTTGGACTCAACTTATAGAAATGTTGATCCAGTTACAAATGATCTAATATTACAATGGATTGATCTATACTATTCTCTCTTGTTCAAGCAGATCCTTGCTGAGTAGTGCTTTTCTTGCTAGAAATCCTTCAAAGCTAGTAATTTGACAGAGTCTTTGCTTCTAGGAATTTCAGGTGTAATCACCAAGTTCTAACGCTTGCCTTCTTGCTCCTTTTATAGTTGGATTTGAGAAAGTAGCCGTTGAACTTGTCTTGGCATCTTCTGAAATTGATAACTCAGTAATTCACCCGTTGCTTCTTCAAATCAATCCGTTAAGAGATAGAATTGCACCGTTGTAAAATACATTTCAATCCGTTAGATTGAAATTCGAGCTCCAATTTGAATTCTTTGTCGTGTGATGCCAGCCTTCCGTTAGAGAGAACTCGCGCTGACTTGACACATGTCTTCATCCGATTCCCTTTGGTTTCCTGACATGTTGCACAGTGTGCGATACAAGGTTGGTAGATCTGCAGATTTGCTCAAAATAGTGATTGACCTGTTGCAGCTTTGCGTTGGAAGACTTTGTCATTTTCTTCATAGTTTTTAGTCTTGTCAAGGCACTAATTCTTTTTGTCTTTGTCTCATTAATGTTCCTGCAAAAAGCAACACTAAAAGCAAAGATGTCATATTACCTTAAAAGGTAATGTCAGTACCTTGAATAGACATAAGATAACTCAGCGAAATATTTCATTGTAAAACATAACTGAAACTGAATCTAAATACTAAGTGTTTTGAATGAGTAATACCCCGTCAGCACTACTCAGCCCAGAAACCACTCAGAGTTAAACTAGACTGCTAGGTCAGCGGAGACTTGAAATTCTACACTTGAATTTACTAAATCCTACACAACCATAGACTATTTATTTTAACTTCATTATTGATTTAATTATCTCAATCTGAACTTAATTGTTATGATCAAAACTTAAGCACTACTGAGTCAGTCCAAACTTGTGCTTGGTTCAACAATTAAAAAAATGTGTATTTGTAGGGAATTGAACTCATAACCTTTGGGTTAAATACATTAGTACTTTACCAACCAAACTAACATCAATCAATGTTTATGTTTACACTTCTCACTTTAACTACTAAATGCTCAAAAAATATATTTTTGGGCCCCTCCCGACTATGGGCCCTGTAACTACACATAGCTGAACTCAACTAAACTGAATTGTGGTCCAAAAGAACAGGGCCTTAAAACATCAGAGGCCAGAAGAAACATATTCACATTGTAAAATTTCTCATGCTTTCTTAAATCTTAGCCTTGTGTTCTTACACAATCCCATTTACATTAGAGCCGAAAACGGTTATTGTGTTTGATTTTTCAAATTTTCTTTCATTGTCGGTCACCAATTTTATCTTCTTCCAACAAAAAAAGCACTTCCTATCATTGCCTCAATTCCAATTATAAAATTGATAAAATAAAGAAGGCCTAGAAGGGGCCAATAAGTAGTATACGACAATGAAATCTCAAAATCAAGAAAGCAAACAGAAGATAAGAAAGACATTAACATATTCAGAATACAATCGATTGACATAAAAAGATATGAGCTTGAATAGATGAAGGAAAACCATTAGAATCGTCACAACATAGAATATGCAGAGACCAACTGAAAATATCAGTTGAAAACAAGAACAAATTAATAAAACCTGAAATAGAGACACAGAATTCGGACTTACGACCATTAGCTTGAAGAGCGTTGAATCGAGAGAGGGAGAGAGAGCGGCTATGAAACTATTTTGGCGATACTAGAATAGAAACGTACGAAGCGTCTTTTTGTTCAAGGGAAAATGTTTTCCCTGTTTTTTTAGGGTAAAACATTTTCCCTTATTTGTAAAGAGATTTTCCGGTTGACTAAGTAAATATTTTCTTTGATTTATTTTACAATTACAAACAAACACCTTGAAAATGCAGAAAATATTTTCGGTAAAATATTTTACTGCAAACAAATAGTTTGAGATTGTTTTCCAAGTTCAAAAGCTGTTGTTATGGAATAAACTTGCAAGATAAACTTTTTAGGATAGCAATTAGTGGACCTAGAAAAGTAATCCAAAAATGAATTTGACAATTTCCAACTTGGATAAACAATAAACCAGAGTAATTTCTTGGATTCAAACAGCTTGTTATGGGGTAGATTAGCCATGGGCACGGTTCCTTACGCCAATCTGGCTCATGCTCAGGTGTATTTTTAAGTTTAGTATTTTTTTAAGGCTTAAAATATTTGTACCCTCTCTAACTTGACACTTTTGGCCAGCGGCTCCCTCAACTTTGAATGGTACCGAAGAGCCCTCTCTAACTTGACACTTTTGACCAGCGGGTCCCTTAACTTTGAATGGTACCTAAGAGTCCTCTCAACTTGGCAAAAATGCATCCGAGAGCCGCTTCAACTTGACAAAAGTGCACCTGGCAAATACAAATGAAGCATGAGCAACTCCCAGGTGCACTATTGCCAAGTTGCGGCGGCTCTCTAGTGCATTTCGTCAAGTTGAGACGGCTCTATGGTGCATTTTCCCAAGTTAAGTGGCTATCGTCACTTTTGTCAAGTTAAAGGAGCTCTCAAAGTTGAGGGGAACAGTTAAGCAAATGTGCCGAGTTGGAGCCGCTATAAATGCATTAAGCTTTTTACAAATATTTTGCTTTGGTTTAAAATATTTGGGCCATCTGGCTCGTATTAATTTTCATTCTGCAGTTTTTAATCTCTTTTTTTGGAATTGAATGTTCAAAATCAAGACTTCTGGTATGCGTGTCTAAGTTTTGTACTCGGTAATTAAAAAATCATGATAACCAAATTACTTGCTGATTTTTTGAAGGAAAATGAATGAAGTTTTCCATATAACTGGAAGAAAATGAACGAAGAAGCTTGAGAGACAATTTAATTAAGGAGTATAACAGAAGAAGTGTAGTAGTAGGTGCACCTAAAAAATTGCAAGTTTATTAAATAGTGTGGTTAACTATGCGCACAATAAATTGAGTGGCTTAATTTACTGCTAAAATTCCCCTGTAGCCACTGTAACTTCATCACTAAGCTTGCCAATTACAGAAATTTTAATTAACTTACCCAATTGATCAATCATTGTCATTTAATTGTTTTCTTCATACTGAGAAATGCTTGTGGATCAAATGTCTTGGTCTATGCTTGCTTTTCGCATATTTAACACTCTATTGGCCTCTCAATCAACTAATTATAGTAAATCACAATGCCACCAAATGTGTTGCCTTTTATTGAGAATTTATGTTCATATTCAATTTTGGAAGTGGATTATTAGGCTTTTCATACGGTCCAAATTTATAATACTACTTCTCTTGGTTTGGTATATATATATATATATATATATATATATATATATATATATATATATATATGCAGAAATTATTGTATCCATTCAACTCTCTAGTCTTTTTAGGAAAATTTTAGTCACACGTTTTTCTATGAATACCAGTATTTGTTTAGTTTAGGCAAGTAAAGAACATGCTCTGTTAGAACTTTTTAAGTCAAGTTAATAATGGTATACATTCTTATGTTATTAAGGATAACTTTTTTTATTAAGATATTGTGTATAATTCCATCCAAAAAGTACATTATCACTAAATGCAAACTAAATATTTAGAACACAAGATCAGCACACCTATATTTTCTTAGTTTGATATCCAAACTACACCACTTATAGAGCCTTTTGTTTTGTTTTAACTCGAAAGTTCAAGTAAATTGGTAAATGCTTTATGTTTTTATATCCAGGGCCGGCCTTGGGCGTAGGTTAAAGGTACGACGGTCTAGACTCATGGCTGAAAGGGACCTAATTTATTTATTATGTATATATAGTTATTATTATTATATATGTTTAATTTTTTTTTAAATTTATTTAATGTGAATGAATTAGATTATTGATGAAAATAAAATAAAAAATTAGGGTTAAAACATCAAAATGAATCAACAAACACAGAAAGTTTTAGAAAATTGCAATGTAGTCTGCAAAGAAAAAATGGCAACATTGAGGCCCTAAACAACGTTTATTTGGTCAAGAAGTGATTAACATCACAGGAAAATGGCGTTGTATCCAAAACTCAAAACCAGCAACATTTTGATATGATACATTACGCATAAACTCAGATTCATCAACACACAATTCATTATTGGTACAATGGTTTGGATGTGGTCTCATGTCTTATTTCGGCCCCTATCTCCATAAGAAATCAAAAAATTGAGTATGTGTTTGATAAAAACAGTTTTTAGTCAAACACATTATGGTAAAAAGCAATATACTTTGGTAACAAGTAAATAACTGGGATAACTTAGAGCAACTTCGCTATTAGTGGATTAACTCTTTAACCAAAACCCAATAAACCAGATGGTACCAATATTAAAGAAGAAGAGGATGACTTTCTTGTTTCCATTTTTAATGTTTTTTATGTGAACAATAA
Source organism: Euphorbia pulcherrima (assembly GCA_947683365.1). NCBI lineage: Eukaryota > Viridiplantae > Streptophyta > Magnoliopsida > Malpighiales > Euphorbiaceae > Euphorbia > Euphorbia pulcherrima. The sequence goes on from CANTUS010000001.1 coordinate 19,230,470, forward strand.
AGCTTACGAGGCTAATTTATCAATGAAGAATAATCATTTTGCCTACTTGTTTGATTTCTCACCCTTTTGAAGAACCAATCGCCCAATTAGGGAATTAGCGCACATAGCAATCCGTTTATCATAAATAGATTGTGGAATCTTTACAAAGGTGAATCCACCATAAGAATAACATGTATTACCATGCCTATAACATGTAGCACCATGTATTACCATGCTTATAACATGTAGCACCATGTATTTCCAAGCTTATAACATGCGACCCTAGCCGTCCAGCAACTCCACTATGCAGGTGCTATCATCTCCACTCTGGATCTGAGAGCCTTGCTACGAAGCCGGCGATTATCCGCAAACACATTGCCCTCCTTCATATGCAGGGGTTGCTATTTATCCTCCGATCAAATTCATATTTGGTTAATCAATCAAACCAAAGGATAATGAAGTGAATCACATGACCATGGTACCTAGCAATACCAGCCTGAAACAATAATAACCATGGCCAAGAAATCCACGGTGAGCTAAATTTTGATCGAACCTTGAACTGGACTCAAACTCGGACCCAAGCCCTTCGTCGTAACCATCCTTAAGGAGTTTTCTCTTCCATCGCGTGAACCTACCCAGTCGCTACAGAGGCGTCATTTGCCCATCCAACGTGACCCGTACAGGTGGCGGGTTGTGAAAGTGGGACCCATACAGGTCCGGGTCGAGGTCTTTTAAATAACTGCAGACTTCTCCTCTTCCCGCTTCATACCAAATTCTCCTAGCCTTTGTGATCGAACTTCTCCGGATAAACCAATGCATACTCGTCTACATCAATGTATGAAAATAGTTTTAGTATAACTTTTCAAAAAATATGGTTAATAAATGGGTTTACAATGACTCAAGTGCTACTATAATGCCATATATTAACAAATTTAGACTGAATTACAAAGTGAATTCTGCTTCAAAAAGAAGAGGTTGTATTGTACCGGATTTGGATTCTTTAAAGTTAATTTAAAGGTAAAGTTGAAATTAAAGTCGAGATTTAAATTTGTTGTTTGTGAGATCCAGAATGCACTAAATTTCGATCATTTAAAATTTAATGGATAATTTAAATTATTTGAACTTCACTGATTTACCAAAATTCAACTTTAGAGAATCCAATTTGGTGTCATACTTAATCTTCGCCTTTATAGTTTAGCTAATGAGAACATGTCAAGCCAATAGTCTTGAGTGGTGTCCCTCATTATTGTGGGATCCATTGAATTAAAAAAAATTAAAAAAAAAAGAAAAAGAGACATGTCGGTAAAGGATTTTTTGAAAAAGTGCACAGTAAAATTATTGTGCACAATTCGGCATACGCATTTAAATCTCCTATAAATAGAGGAGGTTTTGCTCATTTTAGAGAGCAGAAGAGAGCAAGAGAGAAGAAACACAGATAAAAATGTAATTTATGTAGAGAGCCTTAGGAAAAGGGTTCCTAAGAGCTGGGTAAGAGAGAAAAATAGTGAGGTTTTGGGAAATACTTGAGTGCCACTATTTTGTAATCTCTTGGTGTACCTACTATTATTTTCATAGTGGAAGAATTATTCAGAGTTGGCCCCGTGGTTTTTCCCTAATTCATTTGGGGTTTCCACTGCTGCTATTATTTTTCTCGTAATCTATTATTAGGCCTAACAAGTAGTACAAGAGCTGAAGGTTGTTTTATCCATAAAATCCGTGGATATATTTTTTTAAAAATAAATATACCACGACGACGAGAAAATTACGACGAATCTGGTGGCGCAGTCCGTTCGAAAACCCGAAACACAATTTGAGTGAATAGTAAAATAGTAACTTAAATCATACTATTCATATTTGGTCCATTTTATAAATAGTGTTCATGCGTTATTATTTAAACTGTTTCTATTACTATTTGAGTATACCACACTATTCAAGTATATGGTTACTATTCATGTGAATAGTAATATTCGTGAATAGCAAAATTTTGCCATTTTTAAAGTTTTGACATGGCGAATGACGGTGTAATGATGAAATTGACGGATACAAATTATTCAATGTGGAAATCCAGAATGGAGGACTACCTCAATTGCAAAGATTTGTACGATCCAATTGAGGGTGATGACGCAAAGCCGAAGGATATGAAAGAACAGCAATGGATAAAGTTGAAGAAGCAGACATTGGGTACAATACGCCAATGGATAGATGCTAGCCTGTACAACCACGTAAGGAACGAAACAGATCCCAAAATTCTCTGGAAGAAGCTAGAGGATATGTACGAGGCTAAAAATGCTCAAGGAAAAGTGTTCATGATTCGCAAAGTCATGAACTTGAAACTGACAGAGGGACGATCAATCACACAACACCTGAACGACTTTGAAGGATTCATAAGTGAGTTAGCAGTCACATGTATGTCCTTGGACGATGAGATGTAACCATGTCTTTTGATGGGAACTCTACCAGATAGCTGAGATACTCTTGTTATATCATTGAGTAACTCAGCTCCAAGTGGCGTGGTAACAATGTCTATGGTAAAGAATAACCTACTTAATGAAGAACTTCGTAGAAGGGACGTTGCCAATACCAGTTCACAAGCCCTTGTCACAGAGAATACGGGCCGAAGTAAGAGTAGAGGTCGTGGGAATGGAAAATCAAAAGATAGATCCAAGTCCCAGGAGAAGAGGTCATGCTACCACTGTGGAAAGCAGGGTCATCTCAAAAGGAACTGCCGTTTCTTTAAACAAGAGAATGCAAACCGAAGTCATGATAATGACAAAAATACATCTGCTACAGTCATAATAAAACATGGAGAGGTGGCTTTAGTATCTCATGATGCAGATTGCTGTCATACTGGAGATGCAGATACCGAGTGGATTGTAGATGATGGTACCTCATACCACTGTGTTCCAAAAAGGGAATACTTCTCAACCTATAAAGCGTACTATTAAAATGGGAAATAATAGTGTCTCGCAAATGGTGGGAATCAGCGATATCTGCGTGAAGACAAGTGTCGGATGCACATTAACACTTAAAAATGTGCGACACGTTCCAGATCTTCGGTTGAACCTGTTGTCTGTTAGTGTATTGGACAAGTAAGGTTATCATAATCATAAAGGCAATGAAAATTAGAAAGTCACCACAAAGGATCGTTGGTGGTGGCGAAAGGAAGATTGTGTTGCTCGCTATACAAAACGCACGCAACAATATGTGCGGGTCAACTGAATACAGTTGGAGATGATGCTTCACCAATTTTATGGCATAGGTGGCTGGCGCATGTTTGTGATAAAAGGTTGAATATACCGGCTAAGAAGTCCCTCATCCCATTAGCCAAAGGAAAAATTAATCCGTGTGATCACTGTTTATTTGGGAAGCAACATCGAGTTTCATTTCAGAAAAGCTCTAGAAGGAGAAACAATAAGTTATATTTGGTACACTCTGACGTTTGTGGTCCCATGGATATAGAATCCATTAGAGGAAGAAGATACTTTCTTGTATGTCATGAGAATGATATCATCAGTGAAAGATCTATAAGTGACGGTGTTATCGATATTACACCAGAGAGCATTCTGTCAGATGATGCCACAGAAAGAAGAATGCATCAATCAGAACAAGATGGAGAAGAAGAGCCAGTTGTAAGGGATCAAGATACGATTGTACATGAAGATACGAATGAAGAGGGTATTGAGCAGGGGGAGCCAGAGAACCCCATTCTACCAGAAGAAGAACCTCAATTAAGGAGGTCAATCAGAGAACGCCAACCATCTACAAAATACTCCAGTTCTAATTATATTTTAATCACTGATGAGGGGGAGCCTGAAAGCTTCCAAGATGTACAATCTTGTAAAGATAAAGATTGTTGGATGAAGGCCATGCAGGAGGAGATAAATTCTTTGAAGAAGAATGACACGTACGAGCTGGTGAAACTTCCTAAAGGGAAGAGAACACTCAAGAACAAATGGGTGTACAAGCTGAAGAAAGATGATGGAAACCTAGTGAGATTCCAAGCTCAATTGGCTGTCAAAGGCTTTACTCAAAAGAAAGGTATCGATTTTGATGAGATTTTTTCACCAGTTGTGAAAATGAGTTCCATTCGAGTTGTGCTAGGTCTTGTAGCTAGCTTGAACCTTGAGTTAGAACAGCTTGATGTAAAGACCGCGTTCTTGCATGGGGATTTAGAAGAAGAAATTTATATGGAACAACCAGAAGGTTTCGAGGTTAAGGGAAAGGAGGACATGGTTTGTCGCCTGAAGAAAAGTTTGTATAGGTTAAAACAAGCCCCGCGACAATGGTATAAAAAGTTTGATTCCTTCATGGTGAATAAAGGATACAAGAGGACAGAAGCTGATCCATGTGTATATGTCCAGAAATTCTCTGATGGAAAATTTATCATTCTTCTCTTATATGTTGATGATATGCTAATCGTTGGACCAGATGCCAAAATGATTAGTAAGTTGAAGTGTGATTTGTCTAAGGCGTTTGACATGAAGGATTTGGGACCGATAAGGCGAATTCTTGGAATGGAGATTACCCGAGATCGAAGGTCCAGCAGGCTATGGTTGTCACAAGAAAAATATATTGAACGAGTACTAGAAATGTTCAATATGAAGAATGCTAAACCAGTTAGCACTCCACTTGCCGCTCATTTCAAGTTGAGTAAGAAATCCTACCCTTCAACAGAGAAAAATAAAGAAGATATGTCAAATGTTCCATATTCTTCAGCGGTCTGCAGTTTAATGTATGCAATGGTGTGTACGAGACCAGACATCGCTCATGCAGTTGGAGTTGTGAGTAGATTCCTGTCAAATCCCTAGAAGACACATTGGGGAGCAGTAAAATGGATCTTCAGATACCTGAGAAGAACTTCAAAGTTATGTTTAACTTTTGGAGTTGGAAAATCAGCACTTGTTGGTTACACAAATGCAGATATGGCTGGTGAACTTGATGAAAGAAAATCTACATCGGGGTTATTTATTTACATTCTCAGGGGGAGCTATTTCGTGGCAGTCATGGTTACAAAAATGCGCTTCATTATCAACAACCGAAGCAGAGTACGTTGCAGCAGCGGAAGCAGGAAAGGAAATGCTTTGGTTAAAGCAATTCTTTACCGAATTGGGTGTGCAACAAGAAGAATACGTAGTTTATTATGATAGTCAAAGTGCATTAGACTTGAGCAAGAATACTATGTACCATGCACGAACGAAACATATTGATGTAAGGTATCATTGGCTCGGACTTGCCATTAAAGAAAAAGAGTTCAAGTTGCAGAAGATTCATACCAACAAAAATGCTGCTCCTATGCTAACGAAGGTTGTACCAAAAGAAAAGTTCGATCAGTGCGTTGAAGCAACTGGGATGGAGAGTCCCACAATGTAGTCGGGAGGGGGAGATTTGTTGAGGGGTGTCCCTCATTATTATGGGACCCACTGAATTAAAAAAAATTAAAGAAAAAAGAAAAAGAGGCATGTCGGCAAAGGGTTTTTTCAAAAAGTGCACAGTAAAATTACTATGCACAATTCGGGCATACGCGTTTAATTCTCCTATAAATAGAGGAGGTTTTGCTCATTTTATAGAGCAAGAGAGAAGAAACACAGATAAAAATGTAATCTGTGTAGAGAACCTTAGGAAAAGGGTTCCTAGTAAGAGAGAAAAATAGTGAGGTTTTGGGAAATACTTGAGTGCCACTATTTTGTAATCTTTTGGTGTACCTACTATTATTTTTATGGTGGAAGAATTATTCGGAGTTGGTCCCGTGGTTTTTCCCTAATTCATTTGGGGTTTCCACGTAAAAATCTGTGTGTCTTTTATTCTGCTGCTATTATTTTTCTCGTAATCTTTTATTGGGCCTAATAAATAGCAATAGATAACTGTGACACGATTAAGGCTCAACATGGAGATGATAGAAATTAGCTCATTACCAACTTCCATTGCACTCCAAATTACATGTAATCCAATTATAGCAACATAGCCAATTACTTGTCGAAACAAAACTGTTCCTAAATATCCACCATAAAACCACCTTCCATTTGAGTTCATATCCTATGTTATCTTTCACAAATTAGAACACACAAACACCCACAAATAACCCAGTTAAGACATGAGTTGTTCACATGTTGCTGCATTCTTTCTCTGTAGTATAATAAGCTGCTTATTGGCCTTTCCTCAAGTTGGCAATGCCGCCACCACTAGGCATTACAAGTTTGATGTACATTCTATACTATAACTATACCATAAATGCCTAGCTCCTTTATATTTCATGTATAAGTTATATTAATGAAAATGCAGATAATGATGGCCAATTACACGAGGCTGTGTAACACAAAGAGCATAGTGACCGTGAACGGGCAATTCCCGGGTCCTCCCTTAGTTGCTCGAGAAGGCGATCGGGTCATTGTGAAGGTTGTCAACCAAGTTTCCTCCAATATAACTATCCACTGGTAATGATATATACATATATGTTGCACTAACTAATTTAAGAATGGTATAAGTATAATAATTTGAGATGAAAATAAATTACAGGCATGGGATTAGACAACTAGAGAGTCAATGGGCGGATGGGCCAGGGTATATAACTCAATGCCCAATTCAAACAAACAATACATATGTATACAATTTCACCATTAAAGGACAAAGAGGAACTCTGTTCTATCATGCTCATGTTTCTTGGCTTAGAGCTACTGTCTATGGCCCCATTCTTATTCTCCCTCCTCCCCTTTCTTCTTACCCTTTTCCTAATCCCTACAAGGAATTCACCCTTTTACTTGGTAGTTAGATTATTACTACTTTATTATTTTATTCGCTAATCACCTTGCTATATGCTCATTAATTTTTTTGTGAATGCAGGCGAGTGGTTTAATAGTGATCCTGAGGCTGTCATCAACCAGGCTTTACAAACTGGAGCTTCCCCTAATGTTTCTGATGCCTACACCATTAATGGGCTTCCTGGCCCATTATACAACTGTTCTGCAAATGGTATATTTCACTAATTGTAATTGTAATTTGTAATGGCCAAGGTTAATCCTTAGCTCCCCATAATTTTTTCAAAATCCAAATTGGTTCGAAACAATGTTAACAGTAAGGTGGTTGTTTTGTGATTTAGAGATCACGAGTTTAAGAGCCGGAGTCTCTCCACAAAAAATGTGGAGGTAAGATTGTGTATATAAATACACCTCCCTATATCTTATATAGTGAAAGTCTTAGTGCACTTAGTCGCCCTTTAATCCAATATGTCTCTTCTTTACTTTTGGGATATATTGGACATTATTAACCCTAAACACAACTTTATTTTGGATGCGTAATAAAATTTCAACATGTGTCATGTCCCTCCATTTCTTATTAATTGTCTTTTCTAGAGTTTTCGCTCATACCAATTAAAATATTATTATAATACTAAAACGGCTAATTTATCCCGTCATAGTGGTGTCTATTGATTTTCTAAACATTGATAATACAAACGATTGATTGCAGATACTTACAGGCTACAAGTGAAGCCTGGAAAGACGTATCTTTTGCGACTAATCAACGCTGCATTGGATGACGATTTATTCTTCACCATAGCAAACCACACAATGACAGTGGTTGAAGCTGATGCTATTTATATCAAACCATTCGAAACTCAAGTTCTATTGATTTCACCGGGCCAAACCCGAAACGTTCTACTCAAAACAAAACCCATTTCCCCAAATACCAATTTCCTAATGTTAGCTAGACCCTATTCAAATTCCCAAGGCTCCATAGACAACACTACAGTTGCTGGAGTTCTCCAATACTCATCAAACCCACAAAACACCACTCTAATCACACCACCTCTCCCCCCTATAAATGACACAAACACTGCTGCCAATATTACAAGCAAATACCGCCGATTAGTCAACCCCGAATTCCCGGCTAATGTGCCTCAGAAAGTTGACCATAACTTCTATTTCACAGTAGGACTTGGAACCACCCCTTGCCCTATTAATCAGACTTGTAAAGGCCCTACTAATGACACAAAGTTCGCAGCTTCTATGAACAACAACTCCTTTGTTTTGCCTACAAAGGCGATACTCGAGTCCTATTACTTTAAAAAATCGCAAGGGGTTTATACAACCGATTTCCCAAGATTTCCTCCTAACCCATTCAATTATACTGGGATTGTTACAAATGTTAGTTCGGTTTTGAATGGTACAGAAGTTGTTGTTTTGCCATTTAATGCAAGTGTGGAGGTAGTAATGCAGGATACTAGCATTTCGGGTATCGAAAGTCACCCTCTTCATTTGCATGGTTATAATTTCTTTGTTGTTGGACAAGGGTTTGGAAACTATGATCCAGTTAATGATCCGAAAAGTTATAATCTTGTTGACCCAGTTGAGCTCAACACGGTTAGTGTTCCATCTGGTGGCTGGGTCGCAATCCGTTTTTTCGCGGATAATCCTGGCAAGTGCTTCTCTCTCTCTGAATACTTCCGAGTATTTTAAAATTTCTCTCTGCGTGGAATAGAGCTAAATTGACTTCAGTATAAATTTATAATTATTTTGAACTAAACTGAATTGCAGGAGTATGGTTTATGCATTGCCACTTTGATACGCATCAAAATTGGGGGTTGGATATGGCGTGGATCGTGTTAGATGGGGAACTTCCACACCAGAAGCTGCCTCCTCCACCGTCTGATCTTCCTAAGTGTTAGACAAAAATCTATATTTTACCATGCTGAATTCATTTTAGTTATATATAGTTTGTATTATTGGATTTGTGACTATGTAATTGGTAGATTAATTATGATTGGATAGTCCAGTATTTAACTATTTATATTATATCCTTAATTAGTATATCGTTTCTTGCTTAGTTCATAATAATGCGGCTCATATTATTCAGCCTTTGAGAGCAATTTGCTCTCTCTTATATGTAATATTAGCCCAACTTCTTAATTAAATACTTATCAAAATATTTATACTTATCAACAAGGGAGACATTTTTTAGTTGAATTTTGATGTCGAAGGTGGAGAATTTTATTCGGAGTTATATAGATAATGATATATTGCTAATGATGGTGAAGCATATGTTACGTTTATTTATGGGAGAAGTACAAAGTAAACATGACAATCTTTTTTATATATTTTTTATCTCTTTTATATATACATTCCTACGTAACTATAAAGGATAAAAACCGCCAGAAAATAGTTTATACATATAAATTTTGTTAGGAAAAATAAAGAAAATATTTTAAAATTGCAAGACAAATGAAATAAACACCCAAAAATATATTAAAACTATATAAAAAAAAGAGAGAGAAACTTGGTAAAAGTGGTATTTTGAGCAATTTTGAAAAGTTAAAGAAATTTGAGTTTAGATTGTGGTTGAAGATAACAATGGTGGAGCAAATGGCTGCTTGCCATTGGAGGGGAATAGAGTAAACATTATGACCATTTTTTTTAATTTTTCTACTGCTTTTATATGTGCATTCATACACAACTAAGGTGAAAACAGTTAGAAAAAGTATATGCATTTTGGAATAAAATAAAGAAAAAGTCTTAGAACCACAAGACAATAAATAAAATAAACATGCAAAATGAGATCAAAACAATACCATTTTTGGTAATAAAAAGAGAGAAACTTGGTAAAAAGCGAAGGTGTGTGGGCAATTTTCAAAAGTTTAAAAATTTTAGTTTAGATTTAGGTTAAAGCTATAAAAAGAACGTGGGGCAAAAATCAATTAAACACCAAATTGTCCTACTTAATATTTACAAATCATACTCTTAACACCTATCATCCAATGAAAAATGACAACTACACCTTATTTTGTCAAAAACTTCAAATATAGCTTATTGGAAAAATAAAGTTGTATTCCTCAATTTTTTTTTAATAAAGTCGTATTCCTCATTAGTATCAACCCTTTCATTGGAGAAGAGTGTAAAAAGCCAGGTGCATAATATAAAATTCCCAGTAATATAGTGCTTGTTTGTATATAATAAGATTTATCATTGTTCTTTTTATTTGAGAAACTCAAACTTGCATTGTACGAGTTTATTGGACACGTATTCATTATGAAACTTATATATCCATTTATAGGGTTACAACATAACAAATAACAAACTAATTGATAACAACCCAAATTTCAATTCTAAATACTAATCATAACCCCTAACACCAAATGAAATCCAAAAGTTAAGATTTTATAATTAAAATCTAACGCTCCATCTTGATTTAAAATCTGAACGATGCACTTTATCATCATCGTCCAACTCAAACTTTCAAATCATGAGTTGTGATGCTGACTTCTTGGAGCTGAACTACTAATATTTCTCCTTGTGATCTTTTAATGCAACTTTTCACCAACATCCAACTCAAACTGCATTTAATGAGTTTTACATATACATCTTGTATCTATCACTTTTCCTTGTACTGACATTTCTTAAGGCTACTTAGTACCCAAAACTATGAATTAACCCGGAAACCTTTAGTTAAAAATGATGAGTTCCCTCCATTCAACCACACCTCTTAGTTTCAAATTCAAACCTGTGAAATAATAGTAATAAGTTTTATTTGGTTGGTTCAAAATTCAAGGTAAACAGAGGGAGATACCCCACGAAGGGCAAATTGATTGTCACATATATAGTTCCCACTTACATATATCACATGGCTAATCTGACAACATTATAAAAACAAAAAAGGAATGTACACATTGTTTAACATCTTATACATATGAACTGACCCTAGGTAGCCTGTAGCCTCTAGTTTTGTTTCCAAATTAAATAAGTAAAAAGTAAAATGTACATTTAGAGAATGAAAATTGTCATGAAGTTGATCATCAAAAAACACTACAAGTGGTTCAGTGTCTGTCACTACGTACGTGTGCATTTTCTCAGTTCCTACTTTTCCTTGTTCCTCTATTCTTTTCTCTATTTCTTCAAACTTGTAACTCTCATTTAGATCCATCTACGAAACAAATTTGATTTTCGTTCGGTTATTATCAACATGTCGCTATATTAAAGAAACACACTTCACTGTATCTGTTGGAAAAATTAATATGCATCGAAGCATTGTCTTGATCAAACTAAGAGAAGCGCTTCAAAACTGAGCTACAAAGACCAGTCTCGGCTACCAAGATATTTAAGATAATTTGGATCAAGAGACTGCAATTATAAGAAAAAATAATATAATTACATGAAGTAGTAAAATTCTGAATTTCGATTGAGTATTGGAGTAATCCGTTACATTAATAAATTATTGAGGTGTGGGATTGAAGAGATGTTGCATTTTGATTTGGGAACATACAAAATGGGTGCATGTATATTAACAAAAGAATCTTATTTTCCCTATTACTCAATCTTATAGAGCTTAATTTTTTCTATTATTAAAATTGTAATTAGTAGAGTATCATATCTAGTGGATTAGCTCAGTTATGTGATCTATTAGGGAGGTTGCATTTTCAAATCTGTGTCCAATTTGCTAATAATGTCAAACTCAAAACACACTCCATCTCTCTAATTTTCTTTATATTTGGCTTCAAAATACGGTAGTTATAAAGAAGCACAACTTTGTACAAATAATTTAATCATAAATTAAAAAAAAAAATTGGTATATGTTGCTACTACATTTTTATTATCTAATTTAATTTAATTAATTTACCATTTTTAATTGAGATTTAACATTGGATTTCCTATTTTACTATATAATGATTACAGTTATACTGCTTCTCTTGATCAAAGTATACTTTATAACAACTTTATATCTATCCAACAAATTTCTTTCCCTGTTTCTAGACGTAACGAATTTTTTGAGTTCATATCAAACCCAACCCAACACACATTTTCAAGAAATGAAGAGAAAGGAAACAAAAAAAAAGAAAAAAAAGTAGCAATTTATGAAGAGAATAACCCCATAAGTTGGCACTCTGATGACTTTAACTGAGCTTAAAGCGTCTAACCACAAACATAATTGGTTTGAGAAAGATTGGCATCAGAGATCTTAATTAGCGTACATATAATATAGCACTTAGGAACAAAAACACATTAATTGTTGAAGCAATTAATTGATAAAACTCATCTGTTCAAGTATATATATGTATATATATATATATATTAAAAGAAAAGCAACAAAAAAAGAAATCAATCAAGGATCTCCATGTTTATGCCAGCAAACAAGCATGGCAACACAACGCCTCATAATGTAAAATCTGGCCTTGTGTTCTTTAGCTAAGCTGCTACACTTTCTTGAAATGGATCCTCCTTTCTGAGAATAGCTTCTTGGAAGAGAAGAAGACGAAGATGAGGATGATGATTTACTATTTGGAGATGGAACTTTTACTGAAGAGCTTCTTAAGAGAGGAGACTTTGTTGATGATGTTGATAAGCTCCTTCCAAAAGATGAAGATGAAGCTTCTTTCATCTTTAATGCCTTCCAGTACTTGTCATCCATCTATCTATGACTCAGACCCTGAGAGTAAGAGATGAGAAACAATATTGAGATGTGATTTCAGAATGGCCTCTTTTTGTTATTGTTTATAGTATTATATTATCAGTGTTACTTTTTTTATAACCTGATTTATATAGTTTTATTTATTTCAAATTAAAATAAGCACCACAGAATATCTCGAATATTCATTAATGACATAGATGTAAATTACAGGCATAATTTCTCATTTGATCCCTATTTTTTTTAAAAAAAAATAAAATTGGGCTATTACATTAAATATAAATACAAAGAAAAATCTTCAACTTATGTAATTCGAATCTAAAACCTTTAGAGGTTATAAGTTTTAGCTAACCATGGGCTTGTCGGACATTCACCGCATTTTGAATATACCTATATTTATATCCCAAAATGTGTTTTAAAATACTTCTACCCCTAGATATTTTCAAGAGTAACTAAATTTTAACCAATATAGAGGGTGAGCCTTGACACAACGTTGAGGTTATTGCTATGTGATCTGGTGGAGGTCATGGATTACTTTGTTACTTGAAGGTCATGACCCTAGAAACATCATTTCCACAAAAAAGAGATAAGGTTGCGTACATATATCTTTCCCAAACCCCACAGAATGCACTGATTCACCTGAATGTAATAAAATTGAACTAAACGATATATATGTTATGCACGAGACTACTTTTTATTTCTCCTGAATTGGGAAAAAGTAATGGATAGGAAAGGCATTTGATTATGATTAAAATATTGATGGAGGGTGTTTAAATAATAGTCAAATTTTATAAAGGCTATAGATTATTATTAAATTGAGTGAAAGTTACATAATATATAGAGGTGGGTGATGCCCGTGGAAGATGAGACCTTGATTCTTGAAAAAAGAGAATCCCATATATTAGTAGTAAATTGGAGATCCATTCCATCATTAAATTTTGAGACATTGCTGTCTTTTATTTTTAATAGAAAAATAATTTATTTTCCTCTATCTCATTCTCTTTCTAACTGCACGGTGCAATTAACTTCAGAAAATCCATTTCCTTCTCAAACTATTTGGTATTTTCATGCATATCAATATTTTATTTTTCTTTATATTCTCTTCAAAATTATATTCATAGTGATATATTTTTTTCTCTTGATATTAAAATACGCATCTTATTTTATATTTAACTTATAGTTTTCATATAATTATAATTATAGTTATAGTTAACAAATACATATAACAAATTTAACTAAAAACACAAATACATCATTTTGACATTCCTACAGCAAAAACAGTTAAAAACACTTAACAATAGCAAAACTACACCATTTTGGCATAAATGGAAGTTAAATATACGCCTTTGTATATAACTTTTGAAGCGCTAATTTTCTAAGACCGGCTCTAATGAATTTTTAATAGAAGAAGGAATCATACTTTCTGAGAGTAAATGAAAATTTACAAGCTTTGTGCACATATAATATAAATGCCCAAAATTATGCACTAGATACTCTCAACTTGACGAGTGTCTTGTAGTATAATTACTAATTAGACAAAAAGCATTCCAGTCATTGATTATGTATAAATAAAGGAGGGCGTTTGTATATCTAGTGGCTCGTAATGTATTACTACTATTAATTTTTAATTTTGAGAATAACTTTTCTCCTTGTGACATTAATAAAGTATTTATTTTCAGTCATAGTAAATGGAATATTTGACCTGGACAAAATATTTGAATGAAGAGCATTTCTTGTTATAAGTGACAAGTATATATTAGTAACAATTTTAGAAATTAATTGAGAGAACATCCTTGAATTTCCTTATATAACAAATGACAAAATTAATCACCGAATTCACTTCGTTCGTCAATGTGTGTTTCGCACATTAATTGAAATTAATCAAGTGATTTTGGTGAAAGTTCAATTAATTGTCGGATACTCTGTTGTTCGTTGGATCATATCTTTTAGTTTCGACACTGAAACAATGATAGAGCTGTACTGTATATTGACACCATTTGAACTAAGATTTAACAAATAAGGCTTACTAGTAGTAACGTTTATATTTTTAGAGACTTTAATTTCATGTTTTACACAAAAGCTTAACTTTATAGATAAAATCTTATTGTAGTTTTCAATATTGTCTCAATATCGGCAAGTAATTAACTTGTGGGTCTTCTTATTTACCGTCTATAAATTTATAGTTACCGTCTTCCGAAATTAGTTAAATAGCTTTTTAATAATAAAAAGGTTAATTAAATGCGCTTTTATAATAAAAAGAACTAATAGTCATGGTAAAAAGCTTTTTTCCCAACCATTAGCGGAGCAAAAAAACGATTATGCTAACGAGTGGTTAAGCAAAAAAATCAATTTGTCCAATTGGCTAAGCAAAAAACGATTTTGCTCATCCAGTGATTTCTGCCTAGACAAAGGGCTAGGCAAATTTTATTATCCCCTAACCAAAATGGTGGGTGAATAATCTATTCACCCAGCCAAAAGGCTAAGCAATGATAAATTTTGCCCAACCTTATGGATGGGTAATTTTTTTATATACTGGAATTATAAATTTTGTCAATTTGGGCGAAACTAATTTTTATAAGGCTGTGCAAAACTGATTTTTGCCGAACCAAATTAAGGGCTGCCAATTTGGGCGAACTTTATTGTTACAAGGCTGGGCAAAAACGATTTTTGTCAAACCAAAGGGCTGAGAAAAATTCATTATCGGCTAGCCAAAAAGCCAGGTGAGTGATCTTTTCACCAAGCCAAAATGGTAAGTAACAAGTAATTTTACCTAGTCTTATGGATGTGTAATTTTTTTAAATTAAATTATAAAAATAAGTTTAAATTTTATTTTAAGGTGAAAAGGCTATTTTCGACATTTAAGGAATTGATAAGTGAAGATTTACATCGGTAAATAGCAATCCAGTAACTTTTTGGTTGGTCACTCAACCAATTAGTGAAATTTAATACTCCCTTTATTTTATTTTTTAAAGTTTGACATTTAACTCAATTATTAAAATAAATGAAATATTTATTTTATTGTGAAAATAATTAATTTATTCTTTATATTTTATATAAAAATTCTCTTTCTTCTTAATTATTATTTATAATCAATTATCTCTCTCCTAATTAATAAAAGGGTAAATTAAAAAAAATAAAAAGGTCAAACTTTTAAAATGGATGGGGTATAACAAATTGAGATGTTTGTATTTAAACTTCCGGCCTCTAAATTCAGTAGACTTTAATACTGTATTATAAAACCATTTGATACAAAAACATAAGTTAATAGGTATCCTCACGGGTTGTTTTTTGTGTTAGCTAGAGACACCCTGATACTTATATCATCAAATATGTCATATTATAGAATTTCAAGATTTTATGAATCAAACCAAGGGAACATATATACATGAGCAACTCACAGTCCTATGAAGAGCTCATATCTGTTTTTTTAGAGGATTTGGATTTTCTAAAGTTCAAACTCTCTAAAGATGTACATTTCAGCTAATCTCATTCATTCATTGAGTTTTATGGTCCAGATTTTATTACATTGTAGATCCTACAAATTACTAAAACTGAATCTGAACCATTAAAACTTAATGAACAGTTAAAATTGACTAAAATATATAACTTTAGAAAATTTAAATTTTAAAGGATACAAATTTTTTTTTAGAATTTCTACTTAAAGGGTGAGCTGCCCTACTGATTATACAATAGTTTCTCTATATTGAGGCTTCCCTTTATCATTTTGATTAGTGAGAAATGCACTGTCTAGTCTGTCATGAATAAATGGTCCTTGTTCCTATGGTTAATAGATATTTTATTTTAATAATAGCCTTATCACATAGGTAAAAATGGATAATAAATTAAAAAAATATTTTATATTAGCTTGTCTATTTTCTCTTTCTTATATGATGTGATATAATAAATGTTGGACATTGTCTATTTGATTTTCTACATATAGACAATCAAATGGATTACCAACTCATTAAATTAATTAATATTTAAATCTTTTATATTGAAACAAACTTGTAATTGGTATTTTTTATTATTTAATTACACAATTCTGGATGAAATAGACAATCTAGTGTAGCTCTTTTTTTAGACATTGTCTATTTTTAAATTATTGACATATTATCAATGTGAGCTTCTATGAGCTTCTATATCACATGCCACGTAACCATAAAATCCACTATCTAGTAAAGATGCTCTTAGATTCCGAGTTTAGTTATAATATAAAAATGGTATAAAAGTTGACCTTGTCAAGATAGAAGCAAATGGTAAACCCAAGAATACACACTTTTATGGCATTCCAATCACATTATACCTTTCACAGAGTGTATGGACCAATACAAGCTTACGGTAATTTAAGCCATCTGATGTCACGTTGGAGAAAAAAGAAAGAGAGATTGGATTGGTCAAACAAGTGAATAAGAGGGTCAAAATCTAATCACATGGGCGTGTTGAATTTGGCATACAATACATTGTACCTCTCTTCTACACAAACTTCAATTTCTTAGGCTTCGGTTGTATCAAAGTTATTACTTTGTTATAAATTTATAATTACTTATTCATTCATGTGGCCTTGACAATATCAGCATTTGGATGACCCACATGAAGACATGTGAGATGCACAAGGCATGGTCTGGCCTAATTTTATTTTTTTATGTGATAAGAAATATAAAATAAATGTAGGATCCTTTCTAAGTAAAATGTAAAAACATAGGTTAGATATATATGCAATAATGAATGTAAACATAATTAGAGAACAATTAGTCCCTAAATTAGTATTTTCTTCTATGTCCTTCCAGCAATCATTTGACATGCATCATATTTGTATGAGAGATAAACTAAAAAATAATAAAATAATAATAAAACTAACATGTTTCAATACTTGAATGAAGGACATAGAAGGGGAAATCAATTTGAGGATAACGGATATAGATCTTAACCTACTTTTTACACCTATTATGAGAACACAAAATCCTACACTTCCTGGCCTCTCCAGTTCACCGCTTAAGTTTAACTAACATCCCTTCTACCAATGTATAACTAAGGCCCTATTCTTTTCAACTGATAAGTAGTTATACTGAACTAAACTGAATGGTATTGAACTGAACTGAAATAATATTTAAAATATTAAAATTTATTAAAAAATAATTAATAACACTTTAAATAATACTATATATTTTAATAAAATTTACTAATTATTACATATAATAATAATGATAATAATAATAATTAAATATAACATAATAAATTATCATTATTATATCTTTTATTTTAATGTAATTGTTATGAATATTACCTTATTATTTTAATTGTTATCAATATTTATAAAATATTACTTTTATTTATTTATTTGTTCTATAAAATCATCCACCGTAAAAATAATAAAGAATAATTTTAAAAATATTACTACTGATTTGTTGTTATTTGTGATTACTAATATTGATATAATGTATAAATAGAAATGATATTATAATTAATATTCATTACTTTTTATTATTTATGAATATTAATATAAATTAATAATATTGATATAATGCATAAACTGAAACTTGATACCGAATGCTAAATGTTAAATACTGAAACTGGACTGAATTGAACCGAAAATAAGTTGAAAGAGCAGGGCCTAAGTGATGGATATCTGTATCCTGCCCCCAGCGGCATTCGAGTCCATCAGGTCACCATTGTTGGCCCATTCTTTATCATTCTCACATGAATTACTCCACTATGGTCAAGTACACTCAATCTTAGGTACCAGAATCAACAAGTCTAATGACCTAAAACTGAAATCCCATTGAACAAATATTGTCTTGCTACTAGATACACTTGCAGTATACTCATCCTTTAATACAAGTCCGAGTAAATCTAGTGTAGAGTATACGCCAGTTTGGAATTGCTTTCTCATGTTGCTTTCCCGAAAAGCTCCATTTTCAAGTTTTCCCAAGAAGCAACAGATTTTGGTTTTGAGAAAGCAAATCAGACAGTTCCTAATTATTTGGTATAAATGATCGAAGTGCATTGTTCAAAGCCAAAACCTGTTACTCTATGAGACATCGTCAGGGAAAGCAATACCGGACAGGCCCTATGTTCTAGATAAAGCCATAACAAAAGATTTTGATCTGCAAAAAGACAAAAAGTTCTTTTCTAAACACTCGCCCAATCTTACATTCTACTAATATGAAATGGCATGACAAACCACCTGTATAGACCAAAAGAACTGCTTTTACAATAAATAAAATTTAGTCTAAAGCATTTTCAAGGTTCCAACAGCACTACATGTAAAAATCTGCTCATATTGCTTGTTTTCCTGTATAAAATTCAATAGAAATTATAATGCTTGTTTAAAACCTAAGTAAGCTGCAAATGTTCTCAAAAGGGAAGGAAAGAAAAGGGTCTGAAGCTGAAGAATGTTGGAAACCTCGTCTTTATAGCCATATTCAGTCAGTACAATGAAATTTGGATCAACAAAACTTGTAAGCATATTAGAATGTACTAAGATAATCTATCCTAAGCCATAAAAAGTTCTTTGTTCCCAACAAATATCCTAGTATCCCAACCCCTTTAGCAGTACTAGTAGGAATCATGTAATCACTAAGAATAACACTTAGATAATGCCAAATGATTAATAGACTATAAGATGACAGAAAAAATGTTTTCATCCTACTTTATGCATATCTTCTCTTGTATACCTATCTATTTTAACCATATCATAGATTATACTTCCTCCATCTTTTTAAAATAGGCATTCTAGTCTAAAATTGGATTATTAAAATACTTGTCATTTGCTCTTTTTTAGGTTTTTTTTTCATTATTCTTCCAACTATATCCTTAGCATTAATTGCACTTGGGTTGAAAAATTAAGGCATTAATTGGAGATACAGGGATAAACTAGTATTTTCATATCATTAATAAATAAGTTTATTAAAAAGTGTGAAACTTGTAGGAAGACAAGTAAAAAAATATGGAGGGAGTGCCTTTCATAAGCCCAAACTGATCACTTATTCAACTTGTTTCAAATTTGCTATCCTAAGGAATTACCAAGGGAAGCTTCTTGTAAAAAGCAAATCTCTCGGATAACGTGTAACGACATAGAGATATGAGAAAATCACAATTCCCCTATAGAATAATATGACCAGATTGACACCAAAGGACAATGTCAACAATGAGATTTGTGCATTGGATAAATTTATATGAAACAGACTAAAACATTAACACTGTGTAATCATTCCACAAAAATCACGGTCTTGGTGGCCTGACCAACAATCACCATCTAATCATGCTTCACATCAAACATAGGAAAGAACAAAACAAGCTGAAATCGCACAGACAACGATACTGAATATAATTGCACACTAATTCATTACATTTCCGGTTTCAAACTCGATTACTTGTAAAATTGATCACGTAGGCAATGCCATACCTGGAGATAGATAGCCTTAATAGACAAAAGGAATGAGCTTATATTGAACTTTGCTCATGTACTCCAAATATCTCTCCCCGAAATTATCCATCATCAGACTCTCCTCCATTTGTGCCTTGTGGCCATAATACATCAAACAGACAACCACCACAGACAGCAAGCTTAGAGGTGCACGAAGAGCAACAAAATAGGAGGCAAACAGAAGCATTGTGGAAGCATATATTGGATGCCTAACCCATCTATATGGCCCAAATTGTACAACAGCAGTAGGCACAACCACCTTCTCAGAATACTTTGCAAGGTAAAGTGTGGAGTTATATTGCATAAGCAAGGTTACAAGTATCAAAACCCAAATTCCTGCATTGCTCCATCCACCTGGAATAAGGTGCAGCTCTGGACCTTCAAAAGCTGCAATCCAGTGGCTAACCATGACCCCAACACAGAACAGAAGGCGATACAATTTGGGGGAATTCACATCCCACTTGGGATCATGTGGCCGAGCATGATAGTCTCCATACAAACGTCTCCTCACACTGACATTAAAGAAAAAGAAATAATGGTACACAAAGAAGAACACGAAAGGCCAACCTTCTAAATATCCATTGAAATATGCAGGAGGAACAAGCGTTAACCAAGTAAACACTGAGTTAACAAGAGCAAGTTGCTCAAAAATGCTAGCCTCGCCCAATGAATGCCTGTAGTAGCAATAGAACCCATAAAAGGCAAGTGATATAGCCACAAACCAGGGCCAAAACAGCCATGCCCAGCTGAAATACATCCAAAAGAAGGGATTGAACAACAAATTCGCTGTCCATTTCGCCGCTGCAATTGCAATTGAGAACACAGAAGCCCACTTAACGACATCAAACGGAGTTAATTGCAATAGGGTTTCTTTGAATTTAACAAGGGAGAGACTTTTTAGGGGTGTCAACCATGGGAAATTACGAGGAGAGTCAGCGGTTGCGGAGCTGTAATTAGAGCATTTAACAGAGGACAGCAATTGGGTTCTTGTGGATTTAAGGGGTGAGAGAGATTGATTAATTGGGAACGGATTGAATGAGGTTGGGAAGGGTTTAATGGTTTGATGAACGTGATAGCCGTTGGAGGGTTGGAGGTGTTTGCTGAAATGTCTGAGAGAAACTGTCTTGATGTTGCGGGCGTTCTTTTCAACTGCGAAAGAGAAACCAAAGGGGATTGATTTAGAGTGAAGCAGAGTTTCCATTGTCAAGTGAAGGGAGAAAGGCTATGTTTCCTACATCAATTCTGGGAGTTCGACAGTAGACTGGAGATGGACACAGGGAGACTATAACATTGCTTTTGGAGAAAGTGTTTCCGCCTTTTCCAGGCTTGGACTTGGCCCAGTCCCTTTTAGGGTTCGCTTGGCTAAATGGTTTCATCAGATCTATATTTTTTATTTTTTAAAAAATATAATAAAATTATAGATTCTGCTAATTATGGTATGCAAAAATATTATAAGAAATAGACATTTAGAATGAAAAAAACTGAAAGAGTATAGGATTTTAGTTAATTTTTACATAATAAGAAATTTATTGCAATACATAAATTTTTGTAAGTATTTTATCCTAACCTAATGCATCCTATTTATGGTTTACGGCACAATATTTATTGCTTTGACACTTAAAATAAGACCTTATAGTGAAGTAAAATTATTTTGGTATATATTAATTTTATTGATTGGATCACTTTTTTGTTGATTAAAAAATTGAATTATAATTAGTATTGATATCTTAAATTGCGTTAAAACACTACTTAGGTAGAAAAATCAATGTTATTAAAACTGGATCGGATCGATCGATTGAATTGAAAAAACTACTGTTGGTTCGCGGTTGAATCCGGTTTTACATGTAAAATCGTGAACCATTAATCTCACCGATTTAATATCCGGTCCGGTTCTGATAACATTGACAAAAATCGAGATAGATAATGTCTAGACTGGAGTAAATTGATCAAGGGATTGATAGTGATATAAAAACGAAAGCCGGGTGTGGGCCCTAAACTAAACAAGAAAGATTTTTAAACAATAGTTTGGAGGGGTGGATGCAACGGGTTCAAGTAACCTTGATTCATCAAAAAATAATGGACGGCTTTTAACTATTGTAAAGATAAAAAATTATCACAACAACTAACTCATGAGCGAGCATTAATAACGAATGCACCAGCTAAAGCTAAACGATAGCTTAATATTACTACCACTTCTAACTAATTATAAAAAAAGATCAAGGTTGCCTAAAGTTAGCGAGAGTAAAGTTGTACGTTTCATTAATTTTAATATTTATTAAATTTTAATAGTTTAAATTAAATTTTAATATAAATTAAATTTAAATTATTAAAACTTAAAAAATAATTAAAATTAACTAAAATATACGACTTTATCAATTATAAACTTTATCAATTATAATTCCATAAATAAAAAAAGCATTGCTGTTGAGACGGGAAAACCTGCGATTTCGAAAAATAAACAAACCCCTCCGATAGTATGGTTATCTATTAGTAATATCCAGCTATCCAGCGGTCAAATCGTTCACTTTTGAACAATCTTCTTGCTTGGTTTCTAGAAGCACAAAATAAAATTAAACAAAATTAACTCTGTCACCATAAATCATAAGCACCACTGATATTTTGCCACGTCAATCAAATTAGCCGAACTTTCTTACACGTTGAAATCACGGGATCAATTAATTAACACCTTGATTCCGTCCTTCCTAGCTAAGATAGAGATATATATATATTAGTAGTATAAATAAAAGCAACAGAGAAAAATTCATCATTTTTTCTAGGTTTGTCCTTCTCCTTAATAAGAACCCGCATTTACAAAATAAAACCTTCGTCTCCTCAGAAGTTATCAACGTCACCGCTGTTTGGCCTGGAGGAGGCGGTCGCCGGCGCCCGTTCTACCATGACCGATCTCGAAAGTATCGTTCCTGTTTTGAATCTTGATGATCTTAAGGTAATATCTCCGCTAGGTCGTGGTGCCAAAGGCCTTGTGTTTCTTGTTAAACAGCAGGAATGCGGTCAGTTGTGGGCTTTGAAGGTGATTTTGCGAGATTTGATTGAGAAGAAGAAGATGAAGAAGAATACAGATGCGTCTTCTGGTAGTGATCAATATAAGAGAGTTCATTTTGAACGTCAAGTTTTAAGCCATTTTAAACATCCTCTATTGCCTAGTTTGCGCGGTGTTTTAGCCACCGACAAGATCGTTGGCTACGCCATTGATTTTTGCCCCGGGCGCGATCTTAATCATCTCCGTAAGCAACAGACCGAGAAAATGTTCTCCGTTGATATCATCAGGTAATCCATCTTTCAATTTGATATTCGAATTCGCGAATTCAATTTTCATATTTCGCTCATTTTGCTGAATTCAATTCAGATTTTACGCGGCGGAATTAGTTCTGGCATTGGAGTACCTCCACAAAATCGGCATAGCGTACAGAGATTTGAAGCCGGAAAACATTTTAATTCAGGAGAATGGCCATATAATGCTCGTCGATTTCGATCTATCCACCAAGATCTCATTAAATCCCGGCCGCCGTCAAAGTCCTTCTCCGTCCGCCAAACCACGCCCCTCGCGCAGAAAACACTCTTTTCTACCCCGATTTTGCATTGCCGGTGTCACACCGGATGACCACCACACTATATCGCCGGAACCTGACCCCACGGAGAAATCCAATTCATTCGTCGGAACGGAGGAGTACGTCGCCCCAGAAATCATCCAGGGCCACGGCCACGATTTCGCCGTCGATTTATGGTCATTAGGAATCGTTATATACGAGATGTTGTACGGATTAACGCCGTTTAAAGGATCGAATAGGAAGGAGACATTCTTTCGGATACTAACAAAAGCGCCAGATCTGGTAGGCGAAGCGACGCCATTGAGAGACCTGATAAGAAAACTGCTGGTGAAAGATCCAAAACAGAGAATGAAGCTAGAAGAAATCAAGAAGCATGAATTTTTCAAGGGGATTAAGTGGAAGATGCTGCCGCAATTGTCGCGACCGCCGTACATTCCGGCGACCAGCCATGAATATTGGGCGAAGGAGGGTAAAGATGGAATGATGAAAATTGATGTGGAGTCTGTTGTACAGAAAATATTTGCAGGGGATGAAGTTGGAAAACAGAAAGATGATGATCAAAACAAGAAGGGTAGCAGTAAAGGGGTCTGGGTAAATGGGTTATATAACTCTCGTGAAAATCATGATTTCCTTGTTTTTTAATTACTAGTATTACTTAAAAAAATAATTATCTTTTTTTTGAGAGAAAAAAAAATAATATATACATATATAATATTTATAGATGCAAAAACCAAAACATCTCATATGACATGTGATGATGGTTATAGATATAATTTGTTCTTTAATGAATTCTGTACAATTTCTGATCATAGCGGTTCTAAAGAAGAGATGCTGGAATAAGCAAGGAGTGAAGCAGCAAAAACCAAAAAGTCCATCTCCTTCAGTTACCAACCCCAATTGAAGGTTAGTTTTTCCATTCAATTCATCATCTACTGACTTGGCATTCTTCATTCCGGAGAAAAAGAAAAGTAAAGAAATAATGGCTGCTTTAAAGGACAAAGCACAATTGAAAAAGTGAAAAATGCAAAGATTTTATGTTTAGGTAAACATGTAAATACTTTTATAAACTAACAATTTCTCTAAATTTTTTAACACAAGATTAACAGTCTGTATAGTCTAATGGTTATTGTCTGCTGTTCTTGTTGTCTTTCATTGCAACTCGTTGTGTTGTGTCTCCACTTTTTTTTTTTTGTTCATCGGAGCTTTGCTTCGACTACATCAAGATCCGACCCGAGTCTCGCACCTGGTTATGATGGGTGAGTCTCCCAATAAAGATTTTCTGCATTCATTAGGACCATAGCCGTATCGAAAATTTTTAGAGCCCCGAGAAAAAAACCAAAACATGAGTCCTTATTCAAGCAAAGCATGTTAAAAAAAATTCAAAGCCAGATTCAATATTTTACTTAGAAGCAACAAAAAAATTTGTTAAATTGATATATATATATATTTAGAGTTACAAAACTATCATTTGAATTATCCAAGCATTTTCGAAGAAAATTTCAATCGAATCTACGCATTTTTTTAATCTAAAATCAGATTCTCAATTTCTTTTTAATAATTTTAAAAAATATAATAATGCACTTACATTAAAATTTGTTTGATAAAAATTTATATTAAAACAATTTAACTTACTTTATACTAAATATTTGACATTAACTTTTAGGGCCGTAAATGAGACGAGTCGTTCAAGAATAGCTCGGCTTTTGGCTTGATAAGAGCTCGATTCTACTCGACTTGATTTATAAATAAACATTCGTGAACATGATTTTAAGCTCAAATAATTAATGAGTTAAACATGAACATGACCTACCTCGGCTCAAAAACTTGCGAACAAACTCAATTAAAGGCTCGTGAACAAGTTCATGAACATACTTGATAAAAACTTATTAACTATCTCGATTATAATTTTCACATAATAAAATATATATAAACTGTAATATAACATATTTTTTAAATAGTTGATGAAATAATTTGTATTTGTAATATAAACACAGTCCATAATCCAATTTATGACACATATTAACAATATTTGCTCGCCTAATTTATACCCAAAGAATTAGTTTATGGTATAAATACTTAAATTAAGGTTTCATACTTTGTATTTTGTTCAAATATATTTTGTTAGTTATTGAGATGTTATGACATTAAGAACTTAATTTCTCATTTTTTGTTATTAATTACGTTCGTGAACAAAAAATAAACAAGCTTGTTCGCTAAAAATTAACGTATTGTTCACAGATAAAATAAATGAGGTGTTCATGAACAACTCGTGAACAAACGAGCTCATAAATGAGTTGAACACGAACAAGATTTTGAGCTCGATTCTAGCCCGACCCGACTCGTGTTAGAATAAAATTAAATGAACTGAACACGGACAAGCCATAACTCGGCTCGACTCGACTCGTTTACAGCCATACTAACTTTAGCATTTGTAGTTAAAAAAGTAAACAAAAAATGAATATAAAAATTATTTACTTGTAAAAAAAACCATATAATCAACAAATAAGTAAAATATTAAATAAGTTTAAACTAATACCAAATTCAAAAAAAATTAAAAAGTTAATGCTAACTCATTACTAAGTAATATTAAAAAAAATAAAGTTCTTGTGATTGTTTTTACTTTATACAACTTAAAATACAAGTTAATAAAATTCAGTTTAACAATGTTTAAATGTTAATATAATCTCATTTTTTTATCTCAAAATGTAAATAAAAAATAACTAAATTATACATTTTATTATTATATAAAAAATTTGGGAAGAAAAACAAAATAAAATGGAAATATTATTATTTAACTTTGTACTTTACCAACTAACCAATTGTTTTTCACTTTATACAACTTAAAATATAAGTTAATAAAATATCAAATGTTAATATAATCTCCTTTTTTTTATCTCAATATGTAAATAAAAAATAACTAAATTTTATGTTTTTATTATTATATTAAAAATTTGGGAAGAAAAACAAAATAAATTTGAAATATTATTGTTTAACAATGTACTTTACCAACTAACCAATCGCACAAAAATTGAACAATTTTTTTGGGAGGATTAAAAAGTGAAAGGCTGCTGAAATGGAATGCTAAAGAATCGAACCCGCGCTGTTGGAGAAATGACAGCGCGCCCATACCGCTGGAGAAACTAATATATGTGCATGCCTACTTGGACGTTTTAGTGATATTCTTTTCAAATGATAAATAGGTGTATTGAATTGAACTGAATTAATTGGTATCGAACTGAATTAAATTATATTAAAATTAAATTAAAAATACTGAAACTGAACAATACTGAAATTAAAAATACTGAAACTGAACAATAGTGAAACTGAATTATAATTAATAATATAAATAATATTTTAAAAATATTAAAATATATAATAATTAATAACACTTTAAATAATACTATACATTCTAATAAAATTTATTAATTGTTACATATAATAATAATTAAATATACCATTATAAATTATTATTATTATTATTATATTTTATTGTAATTATTGTTATGAATATTACCTTATTATTTTAATTGTTATTAATATTTATAAAACATTATTACTTTTATTTATTTATTTATTTATTTTTCCTACAAAATTGTTTATCTTAGAAATAATAATTGACAATGTTAAAAATATTATTATTGGTTTCTTTTTCTTTATTGTTATTTATGATTACGGATATTAATTAATAATATATATATATAATGTATAAATAGAAATAAACTAAAATTGACATTGAAATGATATTATCATTAATATTCATTGCTTTTAATATTTATGAATAATAATATACATTAATAATGTTGATATAATGCATAAACTGAAACTTAATATTGAATTCTGAATACTGAATGCTGAATGCTGAATACTGAAACTGAATACTAAATACTGAAACCCGAATACTGAAACTGAATTGAACTGTACTGAGCTGAACTGATTGGTATTGAACTGAACTGAACTGAACAGAAAATAAGTTAAAAAGAACAGGGCCTTAGTTATATATATGTGTCTATACCCATACTATACCAAAACTACAATTTGGGGCCGAAAACTAGTGGCCCTGAGCTGTCGCTCACCTCCCCCTATTAGCCGGCTCTAACTAGAATTTGAATTCGAAACCTTACTTAAACGATACTAAATTACTTACCACTTCAATGAATCGTTATTAATTGATTGTTATGTCTCTACTCTAACCAAATTAATTTAAATCAATTTAAATAATGGCAACATATAGCAATATAGACACTTAAACTATTGTTTCATACAAAAGAAAATTAAAATAGAATTATTATAAAGTTATTAAACAATCACTGCATATAATTAAATAACTAATTTGTGGAAAATGGAAACTTAGAAATTTGGCTTAGTAAAGGTTATAACATGTTGATATAATTTTTTTTATTGGATTTTGGTTTTCTAAAGTTTAGAGGTGGTAAAATTGTACATTTAAGTTAATCATAATTATCAATTGAGTTCCGATGCTTGAGATTTAATTTTACTAGCTTGTAGGTTCCACACTGTAATTAAATCTCAACCATTAACACTCAATGAATGGTTAATATTGACTGAAATGTGTAACTTTATTATCTCTTAACTTTAGAGAATCCAAATTCTAATTAAATCATGCGGAATAATTTTGACATGACAACTTAGTTCAAAGTGGACTATACCATATTTACGGGGTGATTTGTGTTGGAAAACAATGATCTGGATAAATAAATCTATATACATCCGAATCAAGTTTGAAAGAAAAAAAACGAATGTAAGTGATTCTCTCAAAATCTAAATGGAAGCATCCGGACAAAGCTAAGATCGCTTATTGAACAAAATCAGAAACCTAAGCAATGGAGGAAAATTATCCGGACAAAGTCTGGAAAGAAAACAAACTTCCGTCTTTAAAACTTGCAAACCGGAAGAACTGATTGAAGCCATCTCCGGAAGGAAGATCCGGAACATAAAGGTCCAAAGGACATCCAGAAGACACATCCGGAAGACCTATATCCAATAACTAAGGAAAGTGTAAAACATAGCTTTCCTTGTGCCTCTTTTGGTCTACAGTAGTCAAAGAACCTTTCTTGTTGAAGGCAACTGGCATGAATCAGAGAAAATTCAAAAGGAGCAGACATAGGACAGAGAAAGTCTAAACTACTTTTATCCTAGACCAATAAAGGCGCGCGTGGAGCTCACACCATATGACAATTAGTATGAAAGTTGGTGTATCACAAAATGACAAGTAAAACGATCACTGACAACTTTTTAGCACCAATCCCAAGAATTTAAAACGAATAAAAAATATGGTCTAACGGACTAATCAACGGATCCGGAAGCTCCACCCCACAACCCGATCAAGGGTGAAGATTAAATGTAAGCTCACCAACCACAAACGGCTACATTTATGATCAAAGCCTATTAAAAGGAACTCTTCACCAAATGAGAAAGCATCTGATCGAATTATAAAAGCAAGTAACAAAGAAATACATTCAATCAGTTGAGAAAATCCCTCCAAGAAACTCCTAATTCAAAATCTATTTGTAAGGATTCCCAAGTGAAACTATAGACTTGAGGAACTCCAAAACCAACCTTTTATTGCAAACCAAAAGTGTAAGAATCTCCAACTTGGGTGAGTTGAAAGATTGGGATATAGCTTAAAGTAGGTGCTTTGAGTGAGATCTCCTTGTAGGACTCAGCTTAGATTCAAGGTAGAAGGCTAAGTGGTATATCCTACAAAAGACGAGAGGACTCAGCTAGGAGTTGGTGCTTCTAGTGGTATATCCTTCTTCCGGAAGAAGTCATCATCCGGAGATAAATCTGTAAGGATTAATTCATGCCAGTTGAAAAGGAATCCATTAGTGGACAAGCTCGGAAGAAGGAACTTCCGGGGACTAGACGTAGGCAGGGTCGAACCAATATAAAATACTTGTGTTTGATTTCTGTTTACTTTTGCTATACTGCATTCATATTGCATCATCCGGATCCATCCTCCGGATCACATTTATCATCCGGATACATCTTTCGGATAATACGCTACACATAGAATTTTTATAGGTCTATAAATTCCGTTAAAAAGGGCCATTCACCCCCCTCTGCCCTTGTAAATACTCTAACAGGGACCTACAAGTGGTATTAGAGCAAGTGTTCAAACTAGAGCTCTAACAATCTTGAGCTAAAGATCCACAGATTTTGATTCATAAATCAAAATGAGTTTCCACAACTCACAACTTCTTCCCGAGGGTATGTCTATCACCCGTCCTCCACTCTTCACCGGTAAACACTACACGTTCTGAAAAAACTGGATGAAGAACTTCATCCAATCACAAAGTAAGCAAGCATGGTTAGTTATTAAAGATGGTCCATATGAACCTACTTACGAAGTAGAGGGTATGACTACCCGAAAGGCATCAAGTATGTGGGATGATAATGACTTCAAAAAATTGTGTGAAAACACAAATACTATTAACATGCTTCATTGTGCTCTTAGTGCAGCGGAATTCAATAAGATATCTGGATGTGAGACTGCTAAATAGATCTGGGAGAAGTTGGAAGTTACCTATGAAGGAACTACCAAAGTAAGAGAGGCCAAACTTAATCTACTCCAACAAAAGTTTAAATCCTTTAAAATGGAGCCCAAAGAATCAATCAGCAGCATGAACACTAGATATACAAATCTAGTAAATGAAATGAAGAGGCTAGGGAAGGAGATTCCAGAAGTAGACATTGTTAAGAAAGTGCTCCGGAGTCTCACCAAGGAATGGGACAACAAAAAGACCGTCGTTGAGGAAGCTCATGACTTAAATTTCTACAGTTATGATGAACTCATTAGTAATCTCCTAAATCAAGATGTCCTTAGAAAGATACAGCCAACAAGAAAAGAGACCTGAGAAGCGAAAGAAGGTCATTGCTCTTAAGGCAGAATCCACTGGATCAGGCTCATCCGGAGAGGAAGAGCAAATAGATGAGTCAATGAGTACTAAAGATCAACTCGCTCTATTGACCAAAAGGCTAAATCAATTCATACAAAGAAGGATAGAAGAAGAACAAAAAGATATGAATCTCGGAGACCAAGAGAAGGACCTCCGAAAGAAGTAAGCACAGAAGGAATCCGGAAGAAAAGAAAGATCTGGAGAAAGATGATGCCTGTTTTGAATGTGGTGAAAAAGGCCATTTCAGGACAAAATGCCCCAAGCTCAAGAGAGCTAATAAATTTAAAAAGAAGGCAATGGTTACTACTTGGAGCAACAGTGAAGAAAGCAGCAGCTCATCCTCAATAGAAGAAGAGGAAACCGCTAACTGTGCATTCATGGCTCTAACAGAGCCGGAAGCAGAGCAATCCAGAAGGAACACCTCCGGACAAGAAACTGTGCAAGTTGAAGAATCAAAATCAGATTCAGCAAACACTGAGGTAAACTCTTACTCTAACTCTACCTCTAATTTTGATCCCGTAAAAGCTCTTTCTATTATTATAAAGGGAGTAAAGAAGAATGCAAAAGCCATCAAATCCCTGAAAAGAGCAATACTAGAATTGGCTGAGGATACCGAGGTAATGGCACAAGACATCAATTTGGTTAGAGCAACCAAGCATATTGATGTGGTAAAAGAAAACTTTCTGAGAAATCAAGTCCAGATTCTAAATGCAAATGTGATGGGACTGGATAGAGAAGTCAACCTACTAAAAGAAGCATCCAGAAAGAAACCTGAAACAAAGAATCCAAGAAAAGATAATCCCTCTCCTCCTCAGAACAGGATTCAAAGAAACTCACATCAAAGGATAAATGAAGTAAGAAGACAACCACAAGCTCAAAGATTTACTGCTTCTCAGAAGGGAAAGGCTAAGGTAGCTAATAACCAACTACCTATCAAGCAAAGAAAAAATTACAGAGCTGAAATTGCTCCTCCAACCAACTTTTGAAATTATACTAGACCATCCACCAGTGTGCACGAAGCTGGGCATAATGGCAACTATAGAAGGGAGGATCTGAAGAATATCAACAAGAAGCAAAAGTAAAACATACCTATTCCAGGGTACAGGTTTTGTGGGAAAAATAACCATACAACTAAATCATGTAGATTAAAAAATGGCTATTATGATGATTATCCTTGGCCTGAGATGGTTATTAACTCGAGGGGACCCAAATCTGATTGGGTACCCAAACCCACTTGATCTATTTTATAGGTATGCCCTAAATCTACAATAGATCAGCACACTTGATACATTGATAGTGGATGCTCAAGTCACATGACAGGTGATGAGAAGGCCTTCATCACATTAACCCGGAAGAAGGGAGGCAAAGTGAGCTTTGAAGACAATCAAAAGGGTCAGATCATTGGCCATGGAACCATTGGATCTGGATTAAAGATTGAAGATGTCTCACTAGTTGATGGACTGCAATTCAACCTACTGAGTGTGGCTCAATTATGTGACAAAGGAAGAAAAGTCACATTTAACTTCGGAGGCTGCTCAATTTATGATAGTAAATCAAATCAACTTATTCTTTATGCACCTAGAGTAAATCATGTCTATTCTGTAAACATTAAAAATGATAAAAAAGAATATATGCCTGGTGTCTAAAGAAGAAGAATCAAGGCTATGGCACCGGAGATTGGGATATGTAAGCATGAATCTCCTGTCCAAATTAGCCAAAAAGGAATTAGTTGAGGGTTTGCCTAAGGTTACTTTTGATAAGGATCATCTATCCACCGCATGTCAATTAGGTAAACAACATAAGAAAAGTTTCCCTTCCATATCATACATTCCTTCCAAAAGAGTACTTGAGCTCTTACACATTGATCTTTTTAGTCCAATTAAGCTACTGAGCTTAGGTAAAAGAGAATACACCATGGTCATTGTAGATGACTATTCTCGATATACCTGGGTTCTTCTGCTAACAAGCAAGGATGAAGCATTTGACTAATTCTCCAAAACATTCATCCAGATAGAAGTAGAACAGGGCATACACTTTGCATGCATCCGGAGTGATAATGGTAGGGAGTTCAAAAATAAGCATTTTGCTAACTTTTATGACTCTAAGGGCATTGACCACAACTTCTCTGCCCCTCACACTCCTTAACAAAATGGAGTGGTAGAAAGAAAAAATAGGATCATAGTAGAAATGGCAAGAACAATGCTAAGTGAAAATAGTTTACCAAAATATTTTTGGGGTGAGGCCGTAAACACAGCATGCTACATCTTAAATAGAGCTCTCATAAGAAAAACTATAGAAAAGACCCTATATGAAATCTGGAAGGGAAGAAAACCAAAAATTGGATACTTCAAAGCATTTGGATGTAAATGCTACATCCTTAATGATAGAGATCAATTAGGAAAATTTGATCCTAAATCTGATGAAGCAATTTTCCTCGGCTACTCAACACATAGCAAGGCTTATAGAGTTAAACGAACCCAAACTGTAGCAGAATCTATACATGTAGATTTCGATGAAACTAGCACTGCTGGAAAGAAAAGCTACCCTCCGAAATATCAAATTCCGGAAGCTGAAGGATCTGAAGAAAGGAAGAAAAGAGAAATTCCTGACTCATTTTAAATCAAGAAGTACAAAGAGGAAGATGAAGGAATGACCTTTGATCCAGAAATACAACAAGTCAATCTTAATCCACAGGAAATTAACTTTAATAAAGAAACAGTTAAAGCTGAAGAAGAGCAAGTCCAAGTTCAACATGAAAGCCTAGAAAGAGAAATCCGGACACACAGAGATCACTCTATTGAGAATATTCTAGATGACATTCAGAATCCAGTTAGAACTAGAGGCCAGCTCAACCGGATGATGAGTGACGCTGCCTTTGTCTCGCTCATAGAGCCAAAGAAATTTCAAGATGCTGAAGGAGATGAAAGCTGGATGATGGTGATGCAGGAAGAGCTAAATTATTCACCAAGAATGATGTATAGGATCTTGTGCCCTCTCCTAAAGACAGTCAATTATAGGCACTAAATGGGTGTTCCAGAATAAACTTGATAAATTCAGAGCAGTAGTAAGAAATAAGGCAAGACTAGTTGCTCAAGGCTACAATCAGCAAGAAGGAATTAATTTCAAAGAAACATTTGCGCCTGTAGCAAGACTGGAAGCAATTCAGATCCTATATGCTTTTGCATCATTCAAGGGGTTCATATTATATCAAATGGATGTAAAAAGTGCATTTCTAAATGGTGTCATTCAAGAAGAAGTGTATGTCAAGCAACCACCTGGATTTGAAGATCCGAAGCATCCGGATCATGTCTATAAACTAAAGAAAGCTCTCTAAGGATTTAAGTAGGCACTAAGAGCCTGGTATGAATGACTGACCTCATTCCTGATATCCAAGGAATATACTAGAGGCAGGGCAGACACCACACTCTTCATTAAGAAGAAGAAAAATGATATTATTCTGGTCTAGATCTATGTGGATGATATCATTTTTGGAGCCACTGATGAAAGGATGTGCAAAGAATTCAGCTGTCAAATGCAGAAAGAATTTGAGATGTCCATGATGGGAGAGCTCAACTTCTTCCTTGGTCTACAAATCAAACAAAGTCCAGATGGGATTTTCATAAATCAATCAAAATACACCAAGGAGATCCTGAAAAAGTTTGAAATGGACAGCAGCAAACCAATGTCTACTCCAATGAGTTCAGATATAATCTTATCCAATGATTGTGGAGGAGAAGATGTTGACCAAAAGCTGTATGGAGGAATGATTGGCTCACTTCTATACCTAACAGCTAGCAGACCTGACATTCACTATACAGTATACTACTGTGCAAGATATCAAGCAAATCCCAAGGATTCTCATCCCAAAGCTGTTAAAAGAATACTGAGATATCTCCTAGGAACCACTGAAGTTAGGTTATGGTATCCTGGTAATGGAGAATTTACTCTCTAGGGATTCACAGATGCAGATTATGGCAGAGATACTCTTGAGAGAAAAAGTACATCCGGAGGATGTCATTTTCTTGGGGACTGCTTAGTCTCATGGTATAGAAAGAAACAAACTTTAGTTGCCTTATCCACCACAGAAGCTGAATATATGGCAGCTGGAAGTTGTGTTGCTCAACTCCTATAGATCAAATAGCAACTTAAAGATTATGGAGTGCAATCCAGATGTGTGAATGTATTATGTGATAGCAAAAGTGCTATTGATGTGTCAAAGGATCTGATGCTTCATAGCCGAATGAAGCATGTCAATATAAGGCAACACTTCATCCAGGATCATGTGATGAAAAAGGATGTTTCACTGGTATATATCCCAACAACTGAACAGAGAGCTGATATCTTTACCAAACCCTTGAGTAAAGATCAATTTGGGAAACTGAGAGAATCAATTGGAATGTCAAATCCAATCTAGAAAAACTCCGGAAGATAGCATCAAATCAAGCCGGATGTTGAAATAAAATTCTCACTCCGGAAGAAAATAAAAGTTGGAAAAGTATACTCTGGAAGATTGCCACATCAGCCAACAAACAGTGATGCATGGCAGTAAAAGCCCATCAAGGTAACTGTTACTTTTTGAATTTCAAAAGTCTAATAGCTATTACACGCGCCGTAAATACAGCAGTTAATTCAAAAATAAACCATTCCCATTCTCCGGTTAAACTAAATTCACCTTTCTCCTAAAAATCCGACTGCTATGTCATCAATCCAGTTAAAAACACCGGAGTCTGGATTACAGTTATACCCTCACTATAAAAATATCTATATAAACCCCCTCAAAATCCCTTCTCTTCTTCACGCGAGCAACGATCTCACTGTTACTCTGCAAAAAAAAAATTCAAACCTAAAACACCATCTCTCAAATACTTAAAAATGGCAGCTAAAAACACCTCAAACACCTTCGAAATCCTACCCAGCAAAAACCTCTTTCAAGTATCAGACTTGAAAGAAGAAGATTTTGAACCCTTAAATCTCAAAACCTCCGATTTTGTCATCCCTACTGATCATCTAAGAGATGACTATCTATTCAAAATGCCACCCTTCTTCACCCTAATTGAAGCTTAAAATCTAGGTGATCTTCTCAAAATAAACTATCCAACCAATCCCAAATTGGTGAAAGAGTTCTACTCAAATTTAAGTGCGCATAATCACTTTGATGCCCTACGCATTGGGTACAAGGAAAGATTATCATTCTAACACCAAAATTCTTTGAGAAGAATCTAAAAATGAAAAATTCTGGAGTACTGTTGAGAAAAGATGGGGATGAGACCGGAATTGAGTATGACTCCAAGCTGTGGCTCCACCAGAACTACTTCGGGGATGAATTCTCAACATACTTCCCCAGAACGCCTAAATTCCTTCAGCATGCTCTAGCAAAGCTCATTCTAATAAGGAAGGGGTCATTGACCATAATCTCTTCCCTCCAACATTGCATTCTATAGCCCTAGGTTGGCACCGTGGAAGTAAACTGGCCAGTCTTGATCATCCATTACCTCAAGACCCATGTCAACTCACATGGTGCCTTGATCACAAGGATCCTTCAAGCGAAAGAAGTGGATCTTACTAGATTTGAAGGAATTTATGGAAAGCCCATCCTCGAGAAGAATTTTCTGAACCTCCGCTTCAATGAAGAATGGGATGAAGAAAAGGTGAAGCTAAGAAGGGACGAATGAAAAGTTAAATCCAGAAAGGCAGCTGATCCGGAAGTAGAAGCCCCAGTTCCTAAAAGGCCTAGAACCATAAAAACCAAAGCCAAAAGGCAAATGGAACTAGTTTCGGAAGAAGTTAATGAGGATACTCTGCCTCTCGCTCAAGTCCTAGGCTCTAAACAGCCAAGACCCAGAGGAAGATTGATAAAAGCTGCAGCCAAGAAGGGACTGCATGGGCTTACTGTTGGTCTACCAAAAATCTCTACAAAGGCGATTGAGGCTGGAAGAAAGAAAGCCAAGAGAACTTTGGCTGAGATGAAGGAAGAAGCTGATGATGAAAAAACAGAGGATGAGGCTCCTCATCAAAAATAGCTTCAGAGAAAAGGGCTAACATTTGATGAAGCTCTTGCTACTCAACAAAAGAGAGCTAATGAAGGCAGAAGGCTTGCTGGGGATAGTGTTAAATGAAGAGGCCTAGTAGTATAGAGAGAAGGCTACGTTGGAAAAGGCTAAGTCCAGTAAAAGGAAGAATATTCCTGGAGCAACGGAAATTATAGGGCAAGATGACAATTAATTTAATGTCATTCAAGCAGTAATCAAGGAAAACACGAAAATCAATAGAGAAAGAACTGAAGGTCCTGGAGATTCCTCACAGATTCCTCCTATTCTTGTTAATTCATAAGCCCCGGATGCCATCTCAAAAATTCCAGAAGCAGTTGAGTTTATCTTTGCTGAAAGAACAGATCCACTTCCGAAAAATCTACTTGGGTCCAGCAATGAAGTCATCATTCTTGAAAGTCCTGAAAAGGCATTAGAGAAGGATGTTGAGGAAAATACCAACATGCCGGGGGAAGAAAGTCCTGAAAAGGCATCTGCTAAAATGGTTGAGGATAATTCCAGCCATCCGAAGGAAGGGTCGGAAGAAGAAAGAAGGGACGAGGATCAGACACAACAAACCACTGAGGTAACCCCTAATCTTCTTCATCCCTCTTCCGATACTGAAAAGCACAACTTAGCTACAATTGCTCAAAATGCAGCTAAGGACATAGTGCTAAACCCGGATGCAACAGCTCCGGAGGTGGGAGAAAGTCTGAGTTCTAAGGGACACACTTCTGAAGTGGATCCTGCGGGAGAGGCTGATAAAACAACCTATACCTTATACTAAATCACCAAAATTGTAATCACAACATATAAATTTTTTTTACCTATACTTCATTTATATATATAGTCACTTGTAACATTATATCTTTTTTCAAAACAATCTTATACGAAGCAAAATCAAAACTCGACCACCTTCTATTCTATATGATTGTTTAGTGAGGAGAGGGAGTGAGATAGAACACAGCCAACCAATCTTTCGTCCATGATATCTATAGGTAATGAGCTTCCAGTACAAACTTTATCAGCTCTGAAAAATTTAGCGCTTTATATGAGGCGCAACTCAGTGAATATAAACAATCTATGAATTTAGCAAATCACAGATATACACATATTACAAATTCAATAGCAAATTACATATATACATTAACAAATTCAATATACAGTCACACTTATATGAAAATGAATGAACCGGTTATTTAATTGTTGTGACAACACCAGCCAAACTATTACCCCGGGATACATGTAACATTTGTAGAAATTGTCAATTGATTTGCTGGCCAACTATGTAGCAATTGGTTGACCTTTCGGTCCAGATAAACAATTGGTTGACCTTTCGGTCCACTTCTCAGATATTGTAATTGGTTGACCATATAGGTCCAGATGAACAGAACATATATTGCAATGTTTGATCGGCTATGTCACAACGTCTCTTATACTTTTCATTTATTCAAGTGCAAATGTTTGTTTTACGAACCATTGAACTTACAATTAGCATATATTAACACAAATGAACATATATTCCACGTACCTATATCGTATAAATCCAGCTTATCAAATACAATTCTCATTATAAACGTATCCAATAATTCATATATGCACCAATTCACTTCACTTGAGAATTCAATCCATTATCATATTCAAATGACACATATCAACATATTTCTCATACAATTCATATCACATTCATATATTCATACAATTA
This sequence comes from Euphorbia pulcherrima, assembly GCA_947683365.1. NCBI lineage: Eukaryota > Viridiplantae > Streptophyta > Magnoliopsida > Malpighiales > Euphorbiaceae > Euphorbia > Euphorbia pulcherrima. The sequence continues at coordinate 19,268,479 of CANTUS010000001.1, forward strand.
ATACATCAACACATTTCACCCATATATTCATATCATGTTTATACTCACTTATACTTATCCAATAATTCACATTAAAACAATTTACACAAATCATATCAAATTTAACCACACATCAATACAATTCATATCAAATTCACATATTCATATAATTAACACATCAACACATTTCACCCATAAATTCATATCATGTTTATACTCACAAATTTATCCGAGCTAATTCTCTCGGAATGACTTGGACCTTTCTCAGGAATCCCTTCACTGTTTTGAGCTCCTATAACATACATATTCATATATCAAACATACATATATACATCTTATTTCCTTTTGTGTGTGTGTATATATATATATATATATATACATATAAAGATTAACACAAACTAGAATTTCTATCTATATGACCTTAGTGACTTTAATCAATCATATCTCTCAAAGTACTCAACCAAATGACATGATTCTAGTTTCATTTTACTCTTAGCTCATAGCTTTATAATATACTAAAATTTCATAATTTTCTGATCACTTTTCCATTTGTTATGAATTTTGTATTTTAAACTCTAAATTTGTCCTGTTTTCTGCACTTAGAACTAGTGTTCTTGTGACCTCACTTCACTTCAAAATTCATAACTTTCAACTCACTAACTCAAATGTGATGATTATTCTTTTGTTCAATTCCTATTACACAATTCCATAACATACTAAATCCACAAAATTTTCAAAGTCTTATACGATTTATAGGGAATTTCCCATCAAAACCTGTTTCAGTCACCCTTTACCTGGACAACAGCATAATAAAACGAGTATAACTCTCTCTACACAACATGAATCGACCTGATTCTTTTTCCTACTTAAACTATATACACAAGGGAATAACAAATACAAAAATCAAAATTTTCCATTCACTGTAGAAATTGCAGTAGGCCTTTGAATCTGACCTTGCTACATTAATCATGCGATTATGAATACTTTGATTTGTAAAATTCATAGAATTAAACCTAAAAATTCAAAAATTCCCAAATTTTACAGAGAGCTTCATGAGACATATATAAATAAATTTCTAGTCTACCATATCTCCTAATTATATGTCTAACATCATAAAAATCAAATCACGAAAGATAAAATCACCTGACTCCTCTCTTGCTTTCTCTTCTTCCTTTTTTGTCTTAAACCTCTTCCTCTTCCAAGGCTCATTCCCTGGTCTTTCTAGACTGAAAATCTGATATTATCTTCACCTCTTTCCAATACATATATATAGAGCATAATGACAATTCTACCCTCATTCATCTTTACTAATTACAATAATAATAATAATAATAATAATAACTTATACAAATATCTCATGTGCATCTAATTCATTTATATACATACACTATAACTATATTTTAGTCTCTTCCTTATCACTTTTCTAGGCTAAATGACCATTATGCCCTTCTTTTGCTTATATAATACTTACACTTATACTATACTATACTTATACCAATAATAAATAACTCAAGTACTAATTTAATTACCAACTATAATTTCTACTTTTATCTTCACAAAATTTCAAATCCCTTTTATATATTTAAGTGTATATATGTATATATCTAATATATTTTAAAACCAAATATACCAAAATTAATATATTTATTATATATTTATACTTCATCTAATAATTTCTAATATATATGCATAAAGGACCAAAATGATGTGCGAAATGGGATGTTACACTGATCCAAAGGAAAGGGAAATAAGCAAAAGTGAAGCAGAAAGAGTAGTTGGAGGCTCACGATCACCAAATAATAGCCACTTTGGAAGCAGTTCAAGCTCCGAAAGTGAATCAAGCTCATCTGATAGTGAATCATCCGGACCCTCCAACAAACACTTCCCTCCTCACACCAAATCAATAACTCTTCCTGATGAGAACTCCAAAGAATCCAAAGTCAGTGCAGCTCTCAAACTCCTTCAAGAGGCAACTCTTGAACATCATGAAGAAGGCTTTATCAAAAAAAGGCTCCTGACCATCTGCACCCATCTCAAAGCTGTGGAGAAGGAACTTCTTAGGCAGATGTCGAATCAAGAGGTCCGCAAGGACTTAGGTGAAATCAAAGAAAAGCTAAACTGTCTCCCCAAAATTGAGCAATAAGTTATGAACTTCCCAACACCTGGAGCTCTGGCGGCAACTTCCCTCTCTGAGATTAAGTCTCTCTTGAATGAAATAAAGGAAAGCACCTCTGAATCAAACCGTAATGCCAGTCAAGCCAATAACTTAGCCTCTGATAACTGTGCAATAGTGCTCGAAAAGGTGTCCTCCTCTGCCACAGACCTATCCATAGAACTTAAAGACTACCTAGATACCAAGTTTGAAAACTTGTCAAAATTCATGGAGGATAGGGACTTGAAACCAACTCTGCTCAGCATGGAGACTGATCAGCAAGTCACTCAGGAGATGCTTGCAAATTTTATAAACAAAATCCTCCCCCAACTGAAATAGAAGATTCTTGATGATATAGGTGATGAAATTTAAGCAAGGAACTCCAGCATTGAACAATCAATAAATGAGTGGAAGAAAACCGTCTTTAAAGAGATTAAAGATCAGACGGAATCTATCCACAATATCCAGAAGGGTCTTAGTGATGAAATCACTCCTCTTCAAATCGGAATAAACAAACTGTCTATTTCCGGACCCTCCTCTTCTCCGGATACTCCAGAATGCCAGTTCATTCCAACCTGCACGATCTAGTTCAATCTATAGGGGATTCAGGGTTCATAAGCCAAAAAGGGTTAACTATCCTCACCAAGGCCATGTTTCCTTATTTTGATCCAAAGGACCAAGAACAGATTCTGCGCATTCTCACTCAGGTTTCACAATCATGTGATCAACTTCGGAGGGCCCTTCGTCCTTACTACCTAACTCCGCCTATTGTAAATCAAATTATTGATGAGCCAGCCAAAGGTAATAAAGACTACTCTGTCTACTCCTTTGCATGGCAGAAATCTTGGGATAAACGCACCTATATGGTCATTGACCCCCTTGATGGAAGCAAAAAGGGGGAGGAAGAAGATAGCCAGCAAGGAGACGAAAGGGGGAAAGGAAAAACATTGCAAGTTCGGAAGAGTGGTCCGTCCGGAGAGATAGTTAAGCTAGCTAGATAAAATTGTAATAGCTAGATTCTCTTTATATGTATTTCTGTATCTTGTTACACTGAACTTCATTATGTTAACTATTGTTAACAGTAAAAGTATATATAAAGGGAAAAATTCTTAACTATCAAAACAAAAGCTTCTAAAGTACAATCTATAATTGTACTACAATAAACTTAGAAGCAGAAGTCACAAAATTATGGGGGAGCCTGGATACTAAAATCGTGGGGGAGTATCTTAAAAGCTAAAAATCTTAAATTTTTTGTTTCCATCAAATGGGGAGATTGTTGGAAAACAATGATCCGGATAAATAAATCTATATACATTCGAATCAAGTTTGAAATAAACAAAAACGAATGTAAGTGATTCTCTTAAAATCCAAATGGAAGCATCTGGACAAAGGTAAGATCGCTTATTGAACAAAATCAGAAACCTAAGCAATGGAGGAAAATTATCCGGACAAAGTCTGGAAAGAAAACAAACTTCCGTCTTCAAGACTTGCAAACCGGAAGTACTGATTGAAGCCATCTCCAGAAGGAAGATCCAAGATATATAGGTCCAAAGGACATCCGGAAGACACATCCGGAAGACCTATATCCAATAACTAAGGAAAGTGTAAAACATAGCTTTCCTTGTCCTCTTTTGGTCTACAGTAGTCAAAGAACCTTTCTTGTTGAAGACAGCTGGCATGGATCAGAGAAAAGTCAAAAGGAGCAGACATAGGACAGAGAAAGTCTAAACTACTTTTATCCTAGACCAATAAAGGCGCGAGTGGAGCTCACACCATATGACAATTGGTATGAAAGTTGGTGTATCACAAAATGACAAGTAAAACAATCACTGATAACTTTTTAGCACCAATCCCAAGAATTTAAAACGAATCAAAAATATGGTCTAACGGACTAATCAATGGATCCGAAAGCTCCACCTTACAACCTGATCAAGGGTGAAGATTAAATGTAAGCTCACCAACCACAAACGGCTACATTTATGATCAAAGCCTATAAAAGGAACTCTTCACTAAATGAGAAAGCATCTGATCGAATTACAAAAGCAAGTAACAAAGAAATACATTCAATCAGTTGAGAAAATCCCTCCAAGAAACTCCTAATACAAAATCTGTTTGTAAGGATTCCCAAGTGAAACTATAAACTTGAGGAACTCCAAAACCAACCTTTTGTTGCAAGCAAAAGTGTAAGAATCTCCAACTTGGGTGAGTTGGGAGATTGGGATATAGCTTGAAGTAGGTGCTTTGAGTGAGATCTCCCTATAGGACTCAACTTAGATTTAAGGTAGAAGGCTAAGTGGTATATCCTACTAAAGACGAGAGGACTCAGCTAGGAGTTGGTGCTTCTAGTGGTATATCCTACTTCCGGAAGAACTCATCATCCGAAGACAAATCTGTAAGGTTTGATTCCTGTCAGTTGAAAAGGAATCCATTGGTGGACAAGCTCGGAAGAAGGAACTTCCGGGGACTGGACGTAGGCATGGCCGAACCAGTATAAAATACTTGTGTTTGATTTCTGTTTACTTTTACTATACTGCATTCATATTGCATCATCCGGATCCATCCTCTGGATCACATTTATCATCCGGATACATCTTCCGGATCATAATCAAACACTCTACACATAGAATTTTTCTAGGTCTTTAAATTTCGTGAAAAACCCTCTGCCCTTATAAATACTCTAACATGGACCTACAATTTGATTCTATAACTGTATTATTCTAATTCAAATATAGAGACTTAACTTTATGGGTGTGTTTGGAAAGCTCACTTTTGAGGGAATTCAATTCAATTGAATGCATTTTATTAAATTCTCTTGTTTGGAACAAAAAAATATCAATAGAATTCAAATCATGCAAGATTTGAATTCCTGTGAATGAATGAAATAGAAATCTTGCAAAAATTTGCATGATTTTGATGGAATTTATTTGAGCTAAGCTTTTGGATATTATTTTTACTATATTATCCTTCATATGAGTAAACAAGTGGCATAAACTATTAAAATTTCTAAAAAACCTTGACAAAAATTCTTTCAAGTCCCTGTAATTTTAATTCAACCAAAAACACAATCTTCTACAATAAATTCAAAAAAACCTTGACAAAATTTATTTAAGCCTCTATAACTTTTATTATATAAAGAAAATAAATTTGGTGTAGGAAATTTCTTATAAAATGTATATGGAAGGGCCTGAAAAAGTGAAAATACGTTTCGGGGCCGGTTTTGTAAAAAATCAAAAAATCCCAACAAATTATGAAATATCAAAATAATAAAGAAAATAAATTTGGTCCAAGATTTTTTCAGAAAATGTTTATAGAAGGGCCCGAAAATGTGAAAATACGTTTCGGGACCCGGTTTTGTAAAAAATCAAAAAATTCCTAAAAATTATGAAATATCTGAAAAATAAAGAAAATAAATTTAGTGCAATAATTTTTCAGAAAATGTTTCTGGAAGGGCTCGAAAATGTGAAAATACGTTTTGAGGTTCGGTTACGTAAAAAATAAAAAAATCCTAAAAAATTATAAAATATCCGAAAAATAAAAAAAATAAATTTCGGTGCAAGAATTTTTTAGAAAATGTTTCTGAAATGGCCTGAAAATGGGAAAATACGTTTCGGGGCCCGGTTTTGTAAAAAATCGACAAAATCCAAAAAAATTATGAAATATCCGAAAAATAAAGAAAATAAATTTGGTACAAGAATTTTTCAGAAAATGTTTCTAGAGGGGTCCAAAAATGTTACGTTTTGGGGCCCAGTTTCGTGAAAAATAAACAAATTCCAAAAAATTATGAAATATCCGGAAAATAAAGAAAATGAATTTGGCAAGAAGTTTTCAGAAAATGTTTTCGGAAGGGCCCGAAAATGTGAAAATATGTTTCGGGGCCCGGTTTCGTAAAAAATTGAAAAATCCAAAAAATTATGAAATGTCCGAAAAATAAAAAAAAAAAATTTGGTGCAAGAATTTTTCAGGAAATGTTTGGGAGCTTTCGATTTTTACGAAACTTGACCCCGAAACATATTTTTACATTTCCGGCCCTTTCAGAAACATTTTCTGAAAATTTCTTGCACCAAATTTATTTTATTTATTTTTTGAATATTCCATAATTTTTTTGGAGTTTTCGATTTTTTACGAAATCGGACCCCGAAACACATTTTCACATTTTCAGGCCCTTAAAGAAACATTTTCTCAAAATTTCTTGCACCAAATTTATTTTTTTTATTTTCCGGATCTTCCATAATTTTTTAGGAGTTTTCGATTTTTTACAAAAGAGGCCCCAAAACGTATTTTTACATTTCTGGGCCATTCCAAGAATATCTTCTGAAAATTTCTTGCACTAAATTTATTTTATTTATTTTTCGGATTTTCTATAATTTTTTATGAAACCGGGCTCCAAAACGTAATTTCACATTATGGGCCCTTCCAGAAATATTTTTTAAAAATTTCTTGTACCAAATTTATTTTCTTTATTTTTCGGGATCTTCCACAATTTTTTTTAAATTTCTCGATTTTTAATGAAAAGGGGTCTCAGAATATATTTTCATATTTTCGGACCCTTAGCGGCCCATTTGGGCAGTCAGATGACTATTTTTTTTGAAATAAATATTTAAGAACACTTGTTATAGAAGAAGGACAATTTTAAACACAACTTAAAATAAATTATTTGAAAATCAATTGATTTTCTTTATGTACTAAAATTTCTAAACAAAAAATTTAAAGTGAAAAAATGAATTCAATTGAATTTTATAAAGGAATTCAATTCAATTCTTTTCATTACTCTCAGGATTTTGATTCAAAACACACCCTCTAAGTTTTCAACATTTTGTGACAATTCTTTCACATAAATTTAAGTTGTTTAACGATGTAAAACACTTAGGTGGCGTTTGTCTAAAATCTGTTATCGGATGAAATAAACTATTCATGTCTATTACATATCTCATTGAATAGCAATTTCTAGACAAAACTCCCCAAGTTTTAATAATTTTTCTTGAACTTTTTTTATTCCACAAAATAGATAGCGTTTGTCTAGAATCCGTCATCAAATGAAATAAACTATTCATACCTATTACATATCTCATTGAATAACAATTCCTAGACAAAAACTCCTCAAATTTTAATAATTTTTATTCCATGAAATAGTCATTTCATAAACTAAACGAACCCCCCAAAATTTGGGCTCGTAGAGGATCATGCGATTCATGCCCAACATATTAACCATTTTACTTCGATTAGGTGAAGGATTCCTAGTGGTTGAGTCATACACTAAGAATCCTTTAACTAACCAAATTAATATTGTCTTGGCTTGGTAGAATTTTAGGCTCGTGCAATTTTTATAGAATTGAACTTAAAAATAAAACGCAATTCATATTAAATTAGTAGACAGAATGAAACAATCTATGGGCAAGTGGACTAGTTTTTGTCTTATAAATTAGTCTATATCTTCTTCCCCAAGTTTGCATCGCTAATGGCTGACCCCATAACTTTAACCATCGATTCCCTTTCATAACCCTCTTTATCAGTTTTCCCTTCTTTCGTTTTTATTTATGCTTAAGTCACTTATAATTAAACGTTTGTTGCCTGATATTTTGATCCCTAATTTACCAACTTCTATCTTCAACAATTCTACTATCATAAACCCTAATTAGTCGACAGCATTACCAATCTCTTTTAAATGATCTTTTCCAAGCTCAGTCGTTCGCTGCCTCGCTCCTCTCGTGCTGTAAGTTTTCTTATTTGAAAATTGTTTTTTTTTCGCTTGGATTCATCTAAATGTGTTTGTGCTTATCGAATTGTAGAATCTACTTCGTGGCACCGTTAATGGCGGTTTTGGGAGATCGGCTGTATCGAGAGACCAAAGTGGAACAGTTTCCGGTGGTGGTGAGAAATTAGGGCTTTTAAGGGCCTACTTGACTTCGATCGTAGCTCCTGAGGGGACACCTAATTTAAATTATCTATTCGCTAACCTTAGACTTCATCGTCTTTTCTCCAGCCAAGCTCCAAAGAAGAAGAGTGAGATTGTTGTTCTTTCCCACGAAATTTGTTTCCAACTAATTAGATGTTTTATGTTTAATTTTGTTATTTGTTTGCAGATTATGAGAACTTTTACCCCAAGGAGAAGAAGGAAATGCCGAAAGGAAACGAGCAGAAAGCTGAATCTAAAGGTCGGGTTTCTTGTTATGATGTAGCCTAAATAGGGCATTGCTATTTTAATACAGGATAGTTGGGATTGTTATGGAATATAGATATCGAGCTAGCCTATGTTGGTAATGAGCACTTGCTATACTTCAAATGCTTATTATGAGGAATTTTTACATATTCCAATCAAAGCACAACTAGCTTACATTTGTTATTTTATTGCCCCAATTTCAGAGCACTCAAACACTGACGGTGGAGGGAAGTATTATGAGATTCGAATTAACAGCCTTATTCCATTGTCTATATTAGCGGGGCTTTTGTTCTACTTCTTTTCTGCTTTGGATGACTTAGAGAAACAGGTATGCAATTTATTAGTTAGTGCTTTCCTTTTACAAAATGCTCTGTGCTTCATTTTGTGATACTATAAAAAGCTTCTACATCGATGTTTACAGAAATAAAGCCCAACGAATTTTTTACCACAATTTAAATCAAATTAAGTAGTAAAGTGACCAATTTCAGTTTCTAAATCTGTTACTTTTGTAGGATACCATTTTTGTTTCTGAACTTAAGTCATGTTGGGTTTTGTTAGAGAAGAAACAGGGACCAATAGAGTTAGAAAGGCTAACTGCAAATTCAATGCCATTGCCACACATGGGTACTGATTGAATCTCTATCAGTTAACAAAGCTATTATGCCTATTTGTAATTATAGGCTTCCAAGATAACCAAATCATTAAAAAAAACTCCTGGATAACAATTCAAATTCTAAATCTGATCTTTACCTCAATTTAACAAACTAATTATATAAAAAAGATAGCAAATACATATTTTATAATCATTTTTGAAAAAAAAATCACTTTTGTACCAAATAACCATTTATATGCCACTGTAATGGTGGTGAACATCATTTCTATCCGCAACTTAGCTTGTATAGTTGCATGTTATGTTTTCGATGCCGTCCTTCCACCCTCTTCTCTATATTATTAGGTTGCAATTGCAAGATTGTGAGTTGAAATCATGGTACTAGAAATCTAATGGATATTTTACTACAATATAAATCTTAAGTTTGAAAGCTTGCCAATATCAATTTTGAATCTTTTACTTTTGTAGCCTGGCCTTTTTGTTTAGGAACTTGAGTTTTCACTTTTCTACATAATTACCGTTTAGCTGGAGCTGTAACGGTGGTTAAACATCCTTTCTGCCAGCAACTTGGCTTGTATTTTGCATGTGATGTTTTCAATGTGTTCCTTCAATTCTCTTCTCTTTATTAGGTTGCAAGATTGTACGGACAAAACATAGTTCTAGTCCTAGACAGCAGTATAGTATTTTATTGGTTGATGTTTGGCTCCTTTCTTTTTTTTGCGGCAGTCTTATTTCTCGTTATTGATCCCACAAACCTGCCCATGAATTTTCTGTGGGCAAGGGAATAGTTTGAGCACGTACTTTCTAATTCTAACTTGGTGTGCACCATAATTTTGGTCTGTGACCATGAGTGTGAATCTTTATTGTCATGTTAATTTTGATTTAGTATGACCATTGTTAAGTGCACGCACTTTCTACCGTTATGCTCATGTACTTTGGGATCTTATATTAGCAAATTAGTTTCCAAGAGTTCAAGAATAAGCTTCTGGAACCTGGCTTAGTTGACCGCATAGTGGTTGCAAACAAATCAGTAGCCAAAGTGTATGTAAGGACATCTCCTCAGAATCAAACAACTGATGATGTTGTGCAAAGTCCTGTTAATGGTACCCGTCCCCAAGCACAAGGGGGCCAATATCAATATTACTTCAACATTGGTAGTGTCGACTCTTTTGAGGAGAAATTGGAGGAAGCCCAAGTAGCATTAGGAACTGACCCTCACAACTTTGTTCCTGTGATGTATGAATCTGACAAGGTTTGGTACAAAGATTTGATAGGGTTCCTTGCACCAACTCTCTTGCTTATGGGAACTCTCATGTACATGGGGCGGAAAATGCAAGGTGGATTTGGTGTTAATGATGGTGGCGGAAAGGGTGGCCGCAGTATATTCAGCATTGGGAAGGCGCACATAACGAAAGTGGATAAAAATTCTAAGAACAAGGTGAGCTTTCCATTTTCTATGTCAGTTATTTGTTCCCTCTTCTTACATTACCAAGTGCTCATTCTACCATTTTATTTAATCGTTATGTTCTTAAGCATTATCTGGACATAAGATTATCATATTTGACATTTTCTCCTTGGGCTATCCTAGGTCTACTTCAAAGACGTTGCGGGATGTGATGAAGCAAAGCAAGAAATCATGGAGTTTGTACACTTCCTCAAGAACCCCAAGAAGTATGAGGATTTGGGAGCTAAAATTCCGAAAGGTGCACTTTTGGTCGGTCCTCCAGGAACGGGAAAGACCCTTCTAGCCAAAGCAACTGCAGGGGAATCTGGTGTGCCTTTTCTTTCCATAGCTGGTTCAGATTTCATGGAGATGTTTGTTGGAGTGGGACCATCTAGAGTGAGAAATTTGTTTCAAGAAGCAAGGCAGAGTGCTCCTAGCATAGTATTTATTGATGAGATAGATGCGATTGGCCGAGCTAGAGGACGTGGGGGCTTCGCAGGTTCCAATGATGAACGCGAAAGTACCCTTAATCAGTTGCTGGTAGAAATGGATGGCTTCGCAACTACTTCTGGAGTTGTTGTGCTTGCTGGCACTAATAGGCCTGATGTCTTAGACAAAGCTTTATTAAGGCCAGGTCGATTTGATCGCCAAATTACTATTGATAAGCCTGATATTAAAGGCCGGGAACAAATATTTAAGATCTACTTGAAAAAACTTAAACTTGATCATGAACCATCATTTTACTCTCAAAGGCTTGCAGCCCTCACTCCTGGATTTGCTGGGGCTGATATTGCAAATGTTTGTAATGAAGCTGCTCTAATTGCAGCAAGGAGTGAAGGAACGCTGATCACAATGGACAATTTTGAGTCAGCAATAGATAGAGTCATTGGTGGCTTGGAGAAGAAGAACAAGGTATATCATTTCTAACTCCATTGTGTTTCTCAAGGGTGATTGAATTACAATTTAAATGTCATGCCCAGTTAGACGGGCATCGACTGTATGCTCCGAATTGTAGATTGGAGAAAAACAATAATCACAACAAATAATCGAATAATATAGATCAGTATCGCCGCGAAGCTTAAGTCGGTTTCATTGAAGGGTATATACTAACAGATTTGATGATGATCTGTTCTATTATTACATAAGAAACGTTTACATTCTCACTTTTTGAGCAGGTAATAAGCAAGCTGGAGCGCCGGACTGTGGCTTACCATGAAGCAGGACATGCTGTCACTGGTTGGTTCTTGGAACATGCAGAACCGCTTCTTAAAGTGACAATTGTCCCACGTGGTACTGCTGCATTGGGCTTTGCACAGTATGTTCCTAATGAAAACCTGATATTGACAAAGGAACAACTTTTCGACATAACGTGTATGACTCTTGGCGGCCGAGCAGCTGAACAGGTAATTCCCATTTAACTTTGTCTTGATTGAAACAGGCCAGTAGAAATGCTAAACCCCCGAAACGATCAATGCTTTGCACTGATTTATGAAATACTTTGGTAGAATACAGTCGACCTCGAAATTTGTACTGATTTGGTACTTGTAATTGCAGGTATTGATTGGAAAAATATCAACGGGAGCTCAAAATGACTTAGAAAAGGTGACTAAAATGACATACGCCCAAGTAGCAATATATGGGTTTAGTGAAAAGGTGGGTCTCCTATCTTTCCCTCAAAGGGAGGATGGAGGATTAGAGATGTCCAAGCCATACAGCAGCAAGACTGCAGCCCTAATTGACGGTGAAGTGCGGGAGTGGGTTGGCAAGGCATATGAAAGGACGGTTCAACTCATCGAGGAACACAAAGAACAAGTAGCTGAGGTCGCTGAAATGTTGCTTGAAAAGGAAGTTCTACACCAAGAAGATTTGGTTCGGGTGTTGGGCGAGCGGCCATTTGAGTCAGACGAGGTTTCGAACTATGACATATTTAAGGAAGGGTTTAAAGACTTGGAAATAGTTGCAGAAATTCCAGAAAGCAACAATGTCAATGAGGATGATGATACTAGTTCCATAAATGTTGTCCCTGCCTAACATTGGATTTTTTGTGTGTATTTGTACATTCTACTTTTGTCTCTTTCTTTTCCCTTGTAACTTGACTTTTTCTTCAGCATTTTCCCATTTCTGATGGAATTTTACTTCCTTAACTTAAAAGTACAGAATAAATGCTATACTTGGCCATTAATTTGAAACTTTACTCGCACGCAGCCATTAATTTGTTAGCTCATTTTATTCTTACCATTTCGCACTGAATGTATCCATGAAATTTATAATATGAAATTGCATTACATTCTACTAGTATTAGTTTTGTTGATTTGTATATTTGCCTAATTTATTGGAATTTGATCAAACGAAATTCAATGAAATCTAAATTTTCATTCCAATCACAAATTTTTGGAATTACAACCAAACTAGACCTTAATCTTGATAATTTTTTTTTATTATTATTCAACTATATGTTCCCATTAATAAAGAAACACATACAGTATCTCACAGCACATGTGCGAGTTTGATTGAAATCAAATAGAAAAATGAATCAAGTCCCGGAAAAGACGTGGCGAAATCTCCTGCTTCGGGTATTAAATAAAAAACAAAGCACTAGATTATTCTAAAGGTGCCACGTATCACAATCTCACGACTAAGTCCTAAATATGAGGGAGACCTTTTTTTCCCGATAAATAATTAAAAGTCAGCGGTCCCTATCGCTTCTCTTTGAATATCTTTCAACCAATAATAAAACACAAATTTCCTCTTCCTTTTCAATTCCCCGATTTTTGTTGTGCATTGGAGATCCATCTGGTGCGCTTTCTTCTCTTTTCTATCTCTCATCTTCCTCTCTTTTTATGTGACATTGTTCCTTTTCTTTCCTGGATCTGCATTTTTAATTTTGTTTTTTTCATTCACTTTCCTTATTTTGCAGTTTATTGACAAAAATGGAGTATGATGGTGACCGAGAGACAAATTATAAGTACGAATGTCTTCTTTTTGGTATGCTTCTGTTTTTAAATTTTGTAATCTTTCTTCTTTCCTTTATGTTTGCAGATTAACGAGTTTGATGTTTATATGAACAATTTTCAGATTTGGATGATACGCTTTATCCTTTGAGTTCTGGTCTGTCATCAAATGTTACTAAGAATATTGAAGGTTAGTTTATTTTAATTTGGTCTGTCACTATTTTGTATGCATTTACTTATAATTTTTGAAAATGTGTACATGGTGTTGGATTCGGTCCTTGATTTCTGGATCTGTTATTTTCAGATTACATGAATCAAAAGCTTGGAATCGAGGAATCTAAAGTCCGAGAACTGTGTACATCCTTGTACAAGTATTATGGGACAACATTGGCCGGTCTTAGGGTATGAAACATATTCTGTATTTCCTGTTTTTATAAAAGGCCCTATTCTTTTTTCTTAACTTTGTTTATTTTATCCTCTCCAGGCTGTGGGGTATGAGGTTGACTATGATGACTTCCATAGGTAAAACAATGTTTTAATAATACTATCTTATATCTGTTTCGTATTATTTTGCTAGGCATTATTCTGATAAGTTTGTTTTAATTACAGTTTTGTTCATGGAAGACTGCCCTATGATACTCTAAAACCTGATCCTGTTCTTAGAAATCTTTTGCCTAGCATGCCCCTTAGGAAAGTTGTAAGTTTCCTGTTTCATTGCTATTCATATTTGTATTGCTAGTTTTGTCTGTTTCCTATAATCTGAGTCATTTCTTTGTGAAAGGTCTTCACTAATGCAGATAAGAATCACGCCGCTAGGGTCCTTAATAGACTTGGATTAGAGGATTGCTTTGAAACTATCTTGTGTTTCGAAACCTTGAATGACACTAACAAAGGCACTGATACTATTGATGAAATTAAGGCTGAAATTTTCGATATCAATGAGCATTCTGCGGCTCCTGATGCTGGAATCGAGCTCCCTAAGTCACCGGTTGTCTGCAAACCGTTTGAAGAAGCATTTACACAGGTCTTTAAGATTGCTAGCATCAATCCTAATAGAACGGTAAGATAAATCTAAGATAAATCAAATTATTAATAATGTCATCGGTCTTGGTGCGCCCCTCAAAGACACTTTTATTTTAAGGTTTTAACTTACTTTAATATGTGTTGTCCATCTATTTTTAAGAGTTTTAATAATAATTCAAGGCTAATTCAGTTTTTCTATTAAGGCTAGATTAACTCAAGGCTTAATATTCCTAATGCAATATGTGAATTTTACATACATATGTACATCTAACAATTCTCTTAGTTATTTTTCTTGTATTGTTATTGCATTTAACTTCACTTTTCAAGAAAATATATTTAACGTACCTCTGGTGCGCGTCTCGCCTTGAGGCTCGCCTAGCCCCCCTGGCGCCTAGCGCCTTGACAACTAAGAGGGCATTTGAGGATTGATGAGCCCCCTGGCGCCTAGGCTGTGCCTAGCGCCTTGACAACTATGGGTTGGGTTTACATTGTGGATTGCATATAAATAGATAATCAGACAACTGAAATTCATAATGCTTATGATTTTCAGGTGTTCTTTGATGATAGCATCCGTAATTTAGTGACTGCAAAACGGATGGGACTGACCACTGTATGGGTAAGAAAATGATAATCAATCTTAGTTACAGATGAACGTGTTATTTTTGGATTGACTTTTAGTGATGTGGGTACAGATAGGGTCTTCGCATAGAAGTGAAGGTGTAGATTATGCACTAGAGAGCATCCACAATATCAAGGAAGCACTGCCTGTGCTCTGGGAAGGCGAGGAGACATCTGAAGCTCTGAGGTATTCCGAGAATGTTGGGATTGAGACACCTGTGGAAGCATAGGTTATAAGCTCTATCGGCTTATATTTCTATCAGTTTATTATTTGAATAAGTATTAAATGTCATCTATCTTGTTCATCTAGTAAAAAGATGTCTCTTGTTTAGTTTATATTGTCATGTAATTGTAATGGACCTGTAGTAGGATTGATCTTCCTGTAATGGAAAAATGAAGAACACAACGATCATTAAATTCAAACATAATGAATTCTGATTGGGTGATTTTTTTGGGGGAGAATATTAGGAAATAGATTTCATTGTTCGGTCATCTGCGAATGGGTGCCGGAATGGTTTCCTATCTTTCTGTTACTGCTTTGCTTTCTATTTTAATGAATTTGGAGTTCTGTTGGAGGTTGGAGCAAGGTCAGTTGTTTAGAGAAGTTACAGAAAAATAAACTGCAAAATTTTAAACACTTGGAATAGTTTACAACGCTTTGCATTTTAGTTGATTACTACTCTGTTTAACTGTTTCATAAGAAATAATTATCAGAACAACTAAAAAAGTTAGTCCAAATGTAGGAGGTGAAGTGAAAAGTTAAAAGTTGGGGTGACATGACTTTTAGTGCAAGTTGGAGGGGGTATATGTATTTGGCCAAAAACTACAAGCAAACATCAAATCAAACGCAACAAAAAGTTAAAAACCAAACTGGAAGTGTATGTATATAAATTATGTACTAAAGGTACAAAATACTGTATGTGTATAAATTAAGTACTAACTACAGAAGGTACAAAATAAGCAGGATAGGCCGCAAATGACCACATGTTAAGGTCTAAAGCGTGTTAAAAAAAGGGGAAAGAGGACAGAAGAAACCGTGAAACATATTTGTCCTGGATCACGCACTAGTAAAGTTGCTGTCTTGGGTTTGTCATTTTTTTCTTTTCTCCGTTGAAGATAAAATAGATTCATAAATAAATCGTAATCGCAAAAATATATATGATATTTATCCCATCTTAATTCACCCAAAACCGCGTCCTTCATTGTTCTCCTCAAACTGGGATTTTCTCTGTTCCTCAGGTACTCTGTTCAATTTTAGCTCTTTACATCCTTTTTCTTCTATCAGATCTCGCAACTTCAGAGTTTTCTTCAACTTCCAGCGTATATTTGATCAATTTTAACTTCAGCAACTCACTTGTTCTGTATTTTGTCATTTTAGATTTAGAGTTGAGATCGCTTTCTAAAATTAGGTTCCACATACAGTCGAGCAATTAGGTTTTCATTTCTAGTTTACTGAATTGAAAGCTTCGATTTCGGTATTTCAGATCTGTAGCTTTTCGATTTGAGCTTCTTGTTGCGGCCGAAAGGTCGTTTTTGGGGTAGAGAATCGGCTAATTTTTGTTGTTCCATGATATTGGCTTTACCGATTACGAGCTAATTTTAGGTGTAGAATTTATAGCTGCTGAAGTTTTGTGTTGGTGAACAGCTGATGATTGAGTTGGAATTAGACGATTTTGTAATTTTTGGCTGACTATTCCATTTTAGGGTTTTACAAATGGGAACAGATGCTGGTTTTGCTGAATTCTCTGCTCTCAAATTTGAGGATACTGCTCTTTTATCTGACGGACATCAGTATCCAAACTTTACCAACGGGTACAAGTTCTCAGAGGATCCCTCTTTCAACATTTTAGACAGTTCAGCTGCTTTGCTTGAACCGGATCCCAATGTATCTGCTCCATCATCTGCCATGGAAGGAGACTCTCCTTCAGATGACAATGATTTCTCAGAGACTATCTTCAACTATATCAACCAGATGCTAATGGAGGAGGACATGGAAGAGAAACCTTGCATGTTTCATGACCCTTTGGCTCTCCAAGCTGCCGAGAAATCACTTTTTGACCTTATTGTAGACAAGCATCCATCCTCGCCCACCCAATCTTCGAGTTATGGTGACCAGTTCTTGGTTGATAGCCCAGACAATGTGTATTCAAGTAGTTTAAGTAATTACAGCAGCAACAGTGGCAGCAATTTCAGCAGTTGTTCTTCTTATACGCACGGTTTACCTGAACAACACTGGAATGGTGAACTTGGAGACCTGAAATCGTCATTTATGCAAACACCACTTCCTGCAAACTTCGTTTTCCAATCTACTGCAACCTCTGATTCTCCACACCAGCAGTCCAAATGGCATAATGGTAATGGCACGGTGGGTTCCTTTGAGAGTAAGATTGTGGTGCCAAGTATATTTAGTGAGGGCGAACTGGCCTTGCAGTTCCAGAGAGGTGTTGAGGAAGCAAATAAGTTTCTTCCTAAGAGCAGTCCACTGGTTATTGATTTGGAAAACAAGGTGCCCTTCGGGATACCCAAGGAAAAGGAAACCAAGGTGGTGGTCAAAGCTGAGACGGACGAGGTGGAGTACTCGGTCAACCCTTTTAATGTAAAGAAACACGAACGAGAGGATGACGATTTCAAGGAAGAAAGGAGTAACAAACAGTCTGCAATTTTTGTTGATGAAACCGAACTAGCCGAAATGTTTGACAAGGTGTTAGTGTGTACGGGTGAACGCCGATGCATTCTTAACTTCAACTCAGAGAATGGATCAAGTAAAACCTCGCAGCAGAATGGCAAAACAAATGGATCTAAGGCTAGGGCAAAGAGACAACCAAATAGAACGGAAGTCGTTGACTTGAGGACCCTTTTGATTTCATGTGCACAAGCTGTTTCTTCTGATGACCGTAGGACTGCTAATGAACAGCTTAAGCAGATTCGACAGCACTCTTCACCTTTCGGTGATGGATCTCAAAGATTGGCCCATTGCTTCGCTAATGGACTTGAAGCGCGTTTAGCTGGCACAGGAACCCAGATTTACACTGCCTTATCCTCGGAGAAAGCATTAGCTTCAGAGATGTTGAAAGCTTATCTAGCTTACATATCAGCCTGCCCTTTTAACAAGATTGCCATCATTTTCGCAAACCACAATATTCTGGCTGCATCAGAGAAAGCAACAACCCTACATATAATAGACTTCGGTATATTGTATGGCTTCCAGTGGCCTGCGCTCATTTTCCGTCTCTCGAAAAGAGCTGGTGGGCCCCCGAATCTGCGAATAACAGGGATCGAGCTTCCCCAAAGTGGGTTTCGGCCAGACGAAAGAGTTCAGGAGACGGGTAAAAGACTGGCAAAATACTGTGAGCGTCATAACGTTCCATTCGAGTACAATGCTATAGCGAAGAAATGGGAAACTATACAAATCAGCGATCTCAAGCTTCGAAGCGGCGAAGTTGTTGCTGTGAATTGCCTATTTCGATTCAAGAACTTACTCGACGAGACAGTGGTGGTCAACAATCCAAAGAACACTGTTTTGAAGCTGATCAGAAAGATAAACCCGAATATATTCATCCAATCAATAGTCAACGGATCCTACAGTGCTCCGTTTTTCGTGACAAGGTTCCGGGAGGCGCTTTTCCACTTCTCGGCACTATTTGATGCGCTGGAAACGAATATGGGGAGCGAGGAAGAAATGAGGTTGAAGTATGAGAAGGAATTCTTTGGTAGGGAAGCATTGAATGTGATAGCTTGCGAGGGGTCGGAAAGAGTGGAGAGGCCGGAGACATACAAGCAATGGCAGATTCGGAATATGAGGGCCGGGTTAAAGCAGCTACCTTTGACTCCTCAACTGATGAAGAAACTGAATTGTAAGTTGAAAGCCTCATACCATGAGGATTTTGTGGTAGATCAAGATGGTCCATGGATGCTGCAGGGATGGAAGGGTCGAATTATATGTGCGTCTTCGGCTTGGGTTCCTGCTTAGGAACAATTTGACATGTTTTTCCAGCAGGGTCTTGTTGCCTGGAATTTGCAGAGATGGGGAAATATAGTTGTTTAAATCTCCGTTGTTTTTGTTGCATTAGAAGGGGATGAACTTACAGTAGATTGAGATTGAGATTGAGATTCTAATTTGTAGTTCTACCATATAACTATCCTTAGTATTAGGAAGTTTGAGACATACTCTGATGATATTATTATTGTATATATGTCTTTTATCCTATCTATGTAATTTTAGAGCATATTTATGTAATGTGATTTAGTTGATACGTTAGTATTATTGTGTATGTTTCTACTTTCTGGTATTTGCCGTCTGTTGGAATCCAGTTTAATAAGCATTGTATATGTAGCATATTGTTACTGATCTCCATGACTGTGCTTACCTTTTGAGAGTGGATTTAGGCCCTCTTGTCCTCTACTACAATTCAGTTCAGTCTATTTCAGTTCTACTATACGTTATTATGAATTTACACTAAAATAAGTTAAGCTCAGTTCAATTTAGCCAACTTCAGTTCAGTTCATAAAATTGTAGTCCAAAAGAACAGGCCTTACATTTTTAGCATTTAGTATTTTCACTGAAACTAATAAGAAATTATAATACAAGGTAACTATTTTATCTTTTTATTTTTACATTAGAAGTCATTTTTTAAATTGTATTTTCATTAGCACCTAATTTCTCTCATATTTTTAAATATGCACAACCGAGGTTCTATTTAGATCATTATAAGTGTGGTTTGAACTTAAGATCTTACAACTCAGTCTTAACCAGCATGGTAGAAAAAAGAATAAATTTGAAAAAAAAAGAATGATATTGGTAATTGAATTTGACAAAACGAGATGAACAGAACCAAAAAAAAAAGTTAAAGCCGCAATTATTTTGAAACAAAAAAGTATTATCTTATTAGTTAGGTTACCTTCTTTTCAATTTCTAAAAGTTAAATTGAATTAAATTAAATTGAAGTGAGTTGAATTGAATTGAACTTATTTCAGTATAAATTTATAACTACGTATAGCTAAACTGAACTGAATTATACTGAACTAAACTGTATTGTATTGAACTGTACTAAACTAAACTGAACTATATTAAATTGTAGTCTAAAAGAATAAGGCTTTAAACTTATTCTTTTTAAATTACAATTCATTATGTTAGTTTAAAGGTTTACACGTATTGCATCTATACAAGTTTACATTGAAATAATTATATTGAATTCATTACACTTGGAAAAAGAAGACAGCCTTAGCTATTGAAGATTTTCCTGATCTTTTAAACATACAATTTTAAAATTAATACTTTTTATAGGAAGGAAGGTTGGTGGCAATTCAGCATGACTATCAATATCTTGGCTATGTTGTGTGTACCTATCCCAGCACTAACCACGATTAATTTAATTAATTTCAATGAAGTGATATTTATTTTGTTGTTGTTTCCTGTTTTAGTTGCATTTTGTTGGTAGCTTTTTCTGTTCCTATTATTATTTTTATTATTATTATTATTATTTTTATTTTTATTTTTATCTTTGACTAAAATCATTAATTTCATAACGATAAAAATCGAAAGAATTAGAAACGAATTCATATCTTTTTCGGGTGCTCGGATCGTAAACTTAATCAAGAGATGTAAAGTTATTGATCAGTCCACGATATGTCGGGATTAAGTCGTTGTTCACGACTTCTTCAGAAATTCGGCTAAGAAATGACAAAAAACCAATTTTCCTGAGAGAGAGAAAACTTAATTAAAAATTAGGATAAAAATAAGAAAACAATTTTTTATATACATATTCAATATGCACGTTGAATGTAATCAAGTCCATCAACTCTTAATTATTTATAATTTAATAATTTTTCTTTAACTTATTTAATTTTTTAATTAAATTCAATTACTTAAATTAGATTGAATCCTTTAACCTAATTAATACACTAAAAATGAATTAGATATTTCCGACACATAATAATAATAATATTAATAAATAGCTCTTTTGATGATACTAATTATTTATTTGTTTTTAAAATAATTAAAATCAATTATTTAATAATTGTATTCAAACACTTCAAGCTGTTTGTTCAAATATTAAAAATACAAAAGACATTTGAATGAATAAGTCGAAACCCCACATGATTGATAGTCAGATGTCAGTAGACTTTCTTTAGACATTGACAAAGCAGGAAAGTAGACATAATTTAATGTATTGTATAATTATGACTCCATTAATTTTCTAATTGAGTCTACCACCCCCGAAGTTGCTGCCTTTTTTGAAAATTGAAGTCTAGCCATAAATAGATTATTAAAAAAAATATAGGATTTAAGGCGGGGGCGGAGGTTTCTGGAATTTGTTTTAATTGGGATTAGGAATCTCGATAAAAAAAATATTTTCATGGTTTTTAAAATTGGATCGGCCATCGAATTGATGAAGGCAGTGGTTTATAAATTTAAGGTTCAACTAAATTAAATCAGTGGTCGAATCGGATTTTTTTAAAACATATAAAAAATACTAAATATTTTATATAATTTAATATTAAATATGTAATATAAGTTAGACTCATATAAAAATTAATAATATTAAATAAAATATTCTATAATTTAAAGTTATATTTCAAATAAAAAGAAAATATATGATAATAATTAATATAATCTAATGAAAGAATTCAAACCGAATTCTATATTGTATAGATTAGATAAAAAAGTTAATAAATTTAATTTATGATATATAAAAATTACGCATTAAAATAATTAAAATTTATACACAATATGTAAAATAAAAAAATTATATATCCATTTAATATAAATTTAATCAAAAAACTTAAAATAACGTTATTTAAAAAATTTGTATGTTATTTCGTTACGAAAAATATTTAAAGCTGTTATTGAAATAAATATTTTAAATTTAATAAAAATGTGTAGTATATGAAATAAAAAAAATATTTATTATGGTTTTTTATAGTAAAATATTATTAAAATAATTTAAAAATTAACAATATATAATATAAAAGTATATAAGGAGAAAATATTACTACTTGTGTGTGGTAGCTCAGTTGGTAGAGCATGTACTCAAACATATGTTGGAGGTTTTGTGTTCAATTCCCACCACCAACAATTTTTAAAAAAACCTGATTTAAGAGAACCGAAAACCGGTTATCGATTGAACTGGCCGGTTCCCGGTCGAACCGATCGGTTCAATCGGTCGTTGACCGATTCTTGTCTATGTCAAGAATCCAGTCAAACCGGACCGGACCAAGCATCGATTCCGGTCAAACCCGGTCCGATCAAGCGGTCCGGTTTTCAAAACCATGTTTTTTTTATGGGAAAAGTATATAACTGTACCAAAGCTCAACAATAATTTTCATTAAAAGTTTGGTCAACAACACAAGTGTCCAATTCCACAAGCTTCAACAACATAAATACGTTACATAAGCATCAAACAACATAAATACGTTTCTCTCCAACAGCTCATGCACAAGACATGTTTTTTTTTAATTTTCTTTTCTGATTTCGCATTTATCTCTCAAACCGTTTATTTTTTTGACATGCCACTTTAGACTTTTTTGTTCGTCTCATTTTTATTGTCGAAATGCCATCTATTGTGATATTTTTTTTCCAAACTTTTCGTCACCTTGTATTTTGCTGGTAAAATGTTGGTATTTTGCTGGTAAAATGCTTGTATTTTGCTGGTAAAATGCTGGTATTTTGCTGGTATAAAGTGATTTTTGTTTGATTTCTTTCATAAAATAGATGCTCATATTTGAGTTCTTCACACTTTGTATAATACTAGTATAATGATGATATAAAGTGGCTTTTATTTGGTTTCTTTCATAAAATAGATGCTTATGTTTAGTTTAATTTTTCACACATGGTAAAATGATGGTATAAAGTGATTTTTGTTTGATTTCTTTCATAAAATAAATGCTTATGTTTGGAGTTCTTCACACCTTGTATAATGCTTGTATAATGATGATATAAAGTGGCTTTTGTTTGGCTTCTTTCATAAAATAGATGCTTATGTTTAGTTTAATTTTTCACACCTGGTAAAATGCTGGTATAAAGTGATTTTTATTTGATTTCTTTCATAAAATAGATGCTTATGTTTAGGTTTTTCACATCTTGTATAATGCTTGTATAATTATGATATAAAGTGGTTTTTATTTGGTTTCTTTCATAAAATAGATGCTTATATTTAGTTTAATTTTTCACACCTAATAAAATACTGGTAAAATGCTGATATAAACTAATAAACATGCATCTTATGAAAGAAGTCAAACAAAAACCACCTCATATTAGCAAAAAACCAGCATTTTACCAGTGACGAAAAGTTCGGAAAAAAATATATCACAATGGATGGCGTTTCGAAGATAAAAGCGAGACGAACAAAAAACTCTAGAACGGTATATCGAAAAAATCAACGATCAACGAGATAAATGGAAAATAAAGTAAAAAAAACTAAAAAAAGGGAAAAAATTTCATGGGCAAGAAGGAAATGGATGAACGTATAGGATGAAAAGAGAAAGTTTAAAAGATAATCAAACAGTTATTTATAAAAGTAGAAGATAAAGAGGTAAATATTTTACCCAACTCCTATATTTAGTATAATTTCTCTTTTTTTATCCTCAAATCCTTAATGAAGATAGGATGGGGATAACATTCCCCAGCCTAAAAAATCTCTAAACTCGATAAGTAAAATTAGTTGTAATTTATAATAAGTGTTAACATTAATTTTACTAAGTTCTTGAATATTTATCTTACCAAAAAAAATTCTTGAATATGTACATAAACAATAAAATGTAATAACATAATACTTATTATCATTAGTTTTTATATTTTAATATTAAAAAGTAACATTATACTTTAAAAAATAATGTTCAACACTTTTTAATTATTTATTAATTACTTAACATATTTTATAATTGAATTAATATTAATTATATTATTTTATTTTTAATTTATATAATTATTTCACTAATTATATATCTTGTATTAATTTTTCCTGATGTATTAGCATGAAATACTCTTAGTTATATTGTGCTTTGATAAAAAAAAAATCCTAATATTTTATTTAGTGGGAAATTAAGGAATTCCCGATGAGAAATTGGGATTCCCCGATAAGAAATGGAAAAAAAGTTTTCCCATATCCTTAATAAGACGGGGACATGAATTTTTTTTTTCTAAAACCTTAATTGAAATGAAAAATGCATTTCATGTCTCAATACTACCATACAACTAATTGATTTTAGAGGACAGTCCAATCAATTTGGTTGAAATCTGATAGCGTATGGTCCTATTTTATGGAGGGTGGTTCATCAGAGGGACCATAAAATTTCTCATTTCTTATCCTTGTATATATAACCGCTTCTAGAAGTGTAATCTAAAAGAGCAAATAAGAAAAAGCATAATCCAAAGTATATTTTACATTGATATTAAAATATCTCATGGACAATTTTGATAATGTTTGGTAATATTACTAATAGCATAAATGCAAATGGAATGCAATATGTTGTTTTTGCCCTTTCTATTTTATTCGAGAGAGGAAAAAAAGAAAAAGTACGAGCGAGACATTAAAAAAAAATAAAACTAATAATAACATAGCCTTATGTTGAGCAAAACCACCAACAAATAAATTGGTTCACATAACATGCATAAGAATATGAGATAGAATGTAACTATAATTATTCTCGCATCACTCTTATTTCACTCCAAACTTTAATATCTAAGATTACAAACTTAGTAAGTCTTAACTACTAAATCAAAACCTAAGTTAGCATGATGAAATAATGTAAGCAAGAATACTATGGAATCAATCCAAACAAATGAGTTTTCAGAACAAGAAAAAAAAACAAAATTTTGTAAGCATAAAAAACCTCCTCCAAAAATTTTGAGATAAATCCCCAACTTTCTTCGACTTGAAATCAATTAAAAAAAAGTATCACCAACATGTCAATTTTTGCTATTAATAAACATATAGAGCTCCTAAAGTTGGTTATAATCACCTTTAACCACCTCAAACTTTTAAGTGTGACACTATATCCCTGATAAAAATAATACAATTTGTCCCTTCAATATCACGTGTCAGCTTCTGATTGAAGAGAAAAAATCAGAAAAATGACATGTTTGAAAAGTCAAACCAACTAGAAGTTGATCCGTGGCATTGAAGGGGTAAATTGTATCGGTTTTATCAATTTCAAGGAATGAAGTGTTGCACTTGAAAGTTAGGGTGACCAAAGACTGTTAAAGTCAACTTTATTACGCCATTAGATCACAGTAAAAACAATTAGCTGCCTCTGTTTTACAAACAAGCTGTATAATGAAATTTTCTTGGTTTAAAATTTTTTATCTCATAATTAATCAAATAGATCAATGATTGATTTGAAAATTATTGTTTTTGAGCAGTAACATATATAATAGCGACGTGGAGGTTAGAAAAACTTTCTTCCCAAGTATTAAAAGCGCTGGTTATTTTATTTGTAATGTTCCAGTCCAGGTTTGACCTTTGAATTTCTTCATAAGCTTTCTCTTCAACTTATATTTATTTTTTCAGTTGATTTCAGTGTGAAAGAACTTGAAAACTTGAATAAATTATGCAAAATTTACATTGAAACTCCAAATACGTAAAGCTATATTTTTTAAGTTTAAATATTTTTAAATGTATTTAGCAAAAATTATTTTTTAGTCTATATTTTATACTCAATTTTTGTTGTCATACCTAGCTAGAGGGTTGTAAATAAGTTGAGCCGTTTATAAACGATTCGGTATTCGGTTCGATAAAAGTTAAACTCGGCTCGGTTAGATTTATTAATGAATTATTCGTAAACATAATTTTTTGAGCTCGGTTGTATACGAACCGAACATGAACAAGCCTAAACTCGACTTGAATGTTCGTGAACAAGTTCGACTAAAGGCTTATAAATAAGTTCATGAACTTGTTCGTTAAAAACTCGTGAACTACATTCATTATCATTTTCATACATTAAAAATCAAACTTTAATCATGATTAAAAATTATTCTAGATATATATACTTGAAATATTATAATTCTAAATAGGTCTCATTTAATTCAAAAAATAACATTGATTTAATAATTTTATGTAATAATTAAATAATATTATAAATATAAAATCGAAGATAACAAATTTAATAATATTATTTTTATTTATAAATAAAATAAATAAATTCATTAACATTCGTAAATAATCTATAGACAAATAAATCATCAAATAAATTATTTATGACTTAAACTCGAACCAAACTCAAACTCAAAATAAATATAATTATAAGCCGGGTACTGTAGATAAAATGTTAAAAAGTAAAAAGTAAATGAAAATGAAGCATCACATCACAGTCAAAAGACAAAGTAGCAGCCGGAAGTAGATATAGAATTAATTCAAATAAATTATTATAGCAAAACAAAAACTTTATAGAAAAAATGGTCTTCCTGGAACCGTCCTTTTTACAGGTTTTATATTCTATATAACACCACTTCATTAATACCGTAGTCATTCGACCTCCCCCTGTTCTTCATTTTGACCTTCTCTTTTCTCTTATCTGCTTCTTATTTTTGTTCTTGTGCTTCCAAATTACTTCCTTTTGCTTCCGTTTCTGTTTCTTTCGGTCGAATTAAACAAATTTCATGCTCCTTTGATTTTCTGGCAGCTAGATAGATCATCATGGATCCTAATTACACAGGATTTTCAGATGAATTCACCACTTTTCCTACCATTAATCAAACCCCACATGTCCTAATTGATACCTCCCCCTTTGATCTTCAATTCCTGGATGTTCATTTCGACCCTACTGATTTGGATCCCTTTAATCCCCAAATTGACCCTTTTGAAAGTTCCTTTGAGACTTCACCAGGCTGGGATCAAGCCTCTGATGACAGAGAATCATCAGATCCAGTTCTCAAATACATCACCCAAATGCTCATGGAAGAAAACATGGAAGACAAACCCCACATGTTTTATGATCCAATGGCTCTACAAGCCACTGAACAGTCATTGTTCGATGTTCTAGGTCACCAATCCCACCCTAATTCTCTCAATCATGAAACCCCTGATTCCACTATTTCACCAACTAGTAGTAGTGATTATAGTCCTAATACTAGCACAAGTACTAACACCAGCTCCGGTGATTTTCTTGACCCTAGTTTGATTGTTGATGTTCCAGAGTTACAACCTAGTTTTAGTCCATATGGTTCTGTGAAAATTGGGGAAATGGCGCAGAGTATGTTTAGTAATACTGATTCTGTGTTGCTGTTTCAGAGAGGTTTAGAGGAAGCTAGCAAATTCCTTCCTAAACCTAGTAACCTAGTGATTGATTTAGAAACAAATGAAGTCGTCTTAGAGAAAAATGAGGTAAAGATTGAGAACACAAATTCGCCCAATGGATCCAGAGGCAAGAAGAACCATGAGAGAGAGGTTTCAGATTTAGAACAAGAGAGGAGTAGAAAGCAATCAGTGGTTTATGTTGAAGAGGAAGAGTTTTTAGATCAGTTCGATAAGGTTCTGCTATGGCCTGGTCTGAAAGGCGGAGAATGTTGCTCGTGTTCTGTACCTGAAGTGAAGCAAGAGGGGAAAAACAAGCCAGATGAACAATTCAAAGGATCAAACGGAAAAACTCGCGGAAAAAAGCAAGGCAAAAAGAAGGAAACAGTGGATTTAAGGAGCCTTTTGATTCTCTGTGCTCAAGCTGTCTCTGGAAATGACATTAGGACATCTAATGAGCTACTGAAACAAATTAGGCAACACAGTTCTCCATTAGGGGATAGCTCTCAGAGACTGGCTCATTACTTTGCCAATGGACTCGAGGCTCGTCTAGCTGGAATCAGCACTGGAATCCCAACTTTCCATTCTTATCTAATCTCGAAAAAGTTGAGTGCTGCCGAGATGCTGAAATCGTACAAAACCCATCTCCACGCCTCCCCATTTAAGAAGCTATCGATTCTTTACGCGAATAAAATGATTCTAAGTGTTGCAGAAAAGTCGAAAACTCTTCACATCATAGATTTCGGTGTCATGTATGGTTTCCAATGGCCGATTCTTATCCAGCTGCTTTCAATGCAACCGGACGGCCCACCAAAGCTACGGATTACAGGGATAGAACTGCCCCAACAAGGTTTCAGACCAGCAGAACAAATTATCGACACAGGGCGTCGCTTAGCAAAGTATTGCGAGCGTTTTATCGTTCCATTCGAGTACAATCCTATTGTTTCGCAGAAGTGGGAGACAATACCAATTGAAGACCTCAACATAAGGAAAGACGAGGTTGTAGCTGTGAATTGTATCTGTCGATTTAAGAACATACTCGACGAGACGGCTGGAGCTGACTGTCCAAGGGATGATATACTAAACTTAATTCGGAGGATTAATCCTGCGATTTTCGTTCATTGTGTTGCTAATGGGTCCTACAATGCGCCATTTTTCGTGACGAGGTTTAGAGAGGCGCTTTTTCATTTTTCGGGGCTGTTTGATATGTTTGATTCGACTTTGCCGCGCGAAAACCCTGAGAGGATGATGTTTGAGAGAGAGTTTTACGGTAGGGAGGCGATAAATGTGGTGGCGTGCGAGGGTGTGGAAAGGGTGGAGAGGCCGGAAACGTACAAGCAGTGGCAGTCGCGGACTATAAGGGCGGGGTTTAAGCAGCTACCGTTGGATCGAATGGTGGTGGAGAAATGTAGGGATAAGATGAAGATGTGGTATCATAAGGATTTTGTGATAGATGAGGATAATCAATGGATGTTACAAGGATGGAAAGGCCGGATTTTTAATGCTTCGTCTTGTTGGGTGCCTTGTTAAGACTCGTGAAGGTACATGCTCGTTCTGAGCTGTGTTGGTGTTGTTACTGTGAGGTTTTGTGGTTGGAGAGGAGACATTGAAATTGAAGGCCTGTTTGTGAGCTTTTAGATGATGTAATGCTGGCTGGTAAGAGTTTGTAGTAATGAGATTTTGTAATAATTTGGATGTTATATTTCTTGTTATTAGGGAGTTGTTAATCTAGTTACTTTCGTCGTTACTGTTATCCCACACTGTTATTGTTAACCGTATTTTGGATTTGTATGGAAAACAAGGTAACAACTGATTCATTAATATAATGTAACATATAAGAGGAAAGAAAAAAAACATCAAAAATAAACTTAGCAAACAGCATATGCCCCCTTTAGGTTTCTTGCATACCTAAGCCACACCTAAATTTCAACCAAAATAAGTAAAATAAGACAAACTGTAACTCGTATAATGATAAAAAAAAAAAGATAGACTCCTAATTAATGTTAAAATATAAATTGTTAAAAAAAATTTAACATATATGTCATTAAATCATATAAACTTGGTTCACCAACATATTAGCAATGAAAAAAACCTACAAAACTGATCACAATTATAAATTTATTATCTCAAAATTCATAACATACAGAATCAATCATTCATGTGATCTTATGTGAGTTATTTGATAGATTTGAACGTGAGTTTTTTCGGATACTATTAACAAATTATATATTTCTTTAATATAAAAGGACCTTTTTACCAACATTTAGTGATTGTGAAGATTGAATTCAAAAGTGATGGCGGAGGGAAGGGGGGGCGTAGTACCCCACCATCCACCGGAAATAACCCTTCCCTCCACCGGTGAGCACAGTTTGTTGGGAAAAGTGCGCCATCAAGCTTTGAAAGATAAGGCGAGAGCTTCGGGAGGAAGATGATGTCTTCAAGTTTTTATTTAATTACCTTTAATAAAACCGCGTAGTTTTGGTTGACGGTTAAGACCCTAAAAATTTTCAGTCCCATTCACAACAATCAATAATCACGCCGTTCTTATTCTTCTATTCTTCCTTTTCGATCCTTCATTTTTTTACTTTGAAAAATTCACTTAGTATTCGGAGTAAAAAAAGGGAGAAATTTTACATCTAATCATGCCCCATCAGAATCCTGTTCATTAATTCAAATTTAATACAGCCACCGTCAAATTGAATAGACTTCAGATCAAACACACGTAACTAAGAACAATGATTAATTCTTTATCATTTAAATAATGAGGAGATTGATAAAAGATAGAGAAGAAGAGGAAAAGAAAATGATTGTGTTTTTTGCTAAAATTAATGTGAAGGATGAAGACCACCTCCTTCCCATCATAGGCCTGACTCTGTTAGATGACAGACAAAAGTCACTTTCAGTTAGACTATATAAAAATTCAATGTCAAATTCAACTATTTTATTCCTCCTTTTTCTAACTATAATTTGAAGGTCCATGAGCATGCATCTCACCTCCCTATCCTACGCTTCACTAGACCATATTATACTTGTAATCAATCGATTTAATATTATAAATTTTCATTGATTATAGCTTTTACTCGAGTCAGTTTTACTTAGTTGAACAATAGCTTCATCTCTTTAGATGTGAAAAGCTGTGGTGATGTTAAATTCGACAATGTCCATGATCCAATTTCTTTCCCTTCAAATAAGGACAAAGTAAAATAGACTAAAAGTATAAAGTCAAAATTCAGTAAGAACTTTAATGTGGATGAAGTAGCCAATGGATGTTAGTTTATGCACTTTAGTTTATAAAGAGCTTTAATATAAACTAAGCTCTAAACAAGGTATTTTAATTTGAATAAATGCAGTAAAAAGAAAAATGAAAGGTACATACTAAATGGCCTATTTTTAGGAATTAGCGGCTTTAATGCTTTTTCAGTAAAATAAAAACTTCAATTTGATCCTTTTACAAACGACAAATGAGATAAGAATTGGCATTAGTACTTGGCAATGCCTATGTAAGTGACACATATATATATATATATATATATATATATATATAGTCGAAGATTTATACATGCCTATGTGCCCTGCGTAGAGCCATGTTGAGACGAAAAAATCATTGTCGAGTCGGCAAAGTATTACTCTTTACAGAACCTATGACTAACAATTGATCCTTGGAAGTATTAAACAAGAAATAGGTCAACTGGATCGGCCAGGAAACAACTTCTAGCCCTAGTTGATCGAGAATGCTAATAACTCGGAGCCTCTGGCCATGGTGGAGTTTTAGCAACCAAGATGCCAAGACATTTTTAGATAACATGAAGTTTTTTATATGTTGATTTGATTTACCCTATATTTAGTGTGTGTTTTTTGTGGGCATGGTGTGATCAAGATTCAAGAATAACATTAGTGACGTATTTAATTAATAATTACCTTGATCTGATTCATAGAGGCCTGACAGAAAAGAATCATTAGAGAAAATGTTAAAAATTGGAGATTACTTGGATATTTTTTAAGTCGCGAAAACACTTTCAGATTGAAATTTATTTGACCGGTTTACCAAATTTTCAATCGGATAAAATCAGAAAGAGAATCAAGAACAAGAATTTTTTTGCAGTGAAATTTCAACCAAGTTTTTCTGTATATGGCCAATATCGTTTTGGTGAAATAAATAGCCAAAACGTCAACAGACATGCTGTTTGGGGTAGCAGCCATGTCTAAAAGACATGTTTCTTCTGAGTTTCAATTGTGTCCATCAGACACGCTGCCCCTAGACCCTGTCAGGGGCTGCCGCCCCTTGGACCCCGCACCCGGGGGCGCTGCCCCTGGACCCCCCAAATCGTAAAGAGAACCCGAACAAGTGTGCACTCCGCACTCTTCATACTTGTTCGGTGAAATGTCACGATCGCATTGGTCAAACTGATCGATCCAATTACACTAAAATATTAACAGAAAATGTGTGAGTTATTTTTGGCATATTTAATCCCTTTCGACAGATTGACTTCTTATTAGGTGTCCAAAATATTTCATACATATTATTATAAATAGATAGTCGGAGATCAAATTACTTTACTGGATGATGAAATTTTCAATCAAACTACCATTAAAAATAAAATTTCTGAAATACATTAATGGATCGTATCATATTCACCACACAACCCCATCCCCAATGATCACAAGGGGCATAAAGATTCAAGAAACAATAAATTTGATCATTTGCATGGAAAAATTACATCATCTTAAAGCTGAATCACTTTGTGGCAAATTAAAGAAATTGAGTCTATCAAATTAACTTCTATTTCATGTTTATAATCATATTTGTTCCAATATGTCAATTTATAGATTGACATGTGTAAAAATAAATTTATATATTATAAGTGATTATGAATACAAAAATATAAATTTTGAAGCGCTAGATTAGATGTGAATTTAATCAACAGTTACAAAACGACACAGTATGGTACTCTCTTCCTCAAGCATCCCTTTATGAATTGAAACGTTAAGTTGGCGCTATAAAGATTCAGGAAACCAATTTCTGTAGAGCAAATCATCAATTCAAGAAAACAAAAAATGAGTAATCAAGATTTCAATAACAATCCCGGATTCCTCTCTCAAGAACCCGTAGATTCCCCTCTTCCTGCCGTCGGCAATCTCAGTTCCGCCGGAAAATTAATCGCTCTTCCTTGCTCCTCCTGCGGCTACGGCTCCAACAAACGCCAGTCGCCGGATTCTCCTGTTTACGCCGCTGAAAACCCCAAGAGGATCTTCACTCAACCTGAACACAACACCCCTTTTGATTTTTCCCACATTACTATCCCTGATTCTACTCAAGATAATCGAATTCCAAGCCCTACCTCTCTTCCCGTCCTCCGCCGCTGCTACTCCGATCCTTCCTCGCCGACTGGGTTGACTTCCGGAAACCAAATTCCGATGATTCAATCGCCTCCGCAGACGAGCCCAGTATCGAGGGGAACTGCGTCACTGCCGCCGCGGCCCCCCGTTAGGAGGAGTTTATCTGACTTATCTGAGTATAATAAGAGCATTTCGCCCAATTCCAGTGCCAAAGACTTGACTGTTGATGCAAATTCTGACTCTCAGGTACAAAGATTTGTTCTGCTATTTTTCTGGGTTCTTTATGCGGTTATTTTTACACAATTTGGGGTTTTTTTGCTCTTAATTGATTCACCAAAATTTTGAAATAGAAATTGGAATGAGTTTTATTCTCTGCTTTCTTTAGATTACTGGAATGTGTGATTGATGTAGCATTGAAATTGTTAGATTAATCATGGGCTTTCTAGTTCTTGAAGATAGGGTGTCAGATTAGTATTGAAAAGTTGGGCAAATTGTTAAGTCTTTATTTATTATAGTTCTAAGTTCTGAATTGCTGAAATTCCTTGTGATCATTATTGAAATGTTAGGCAAACAAATATGTTTACTGTTTTTCTGGGTTCTTTATGCTATTGACTATTTCTACAACAATTTGGGGTTTTCATGCTCTTAATTATTTCTCCAAAATCAAAATTGGAATGAGCAATATATTTGGTTTTCCTTAGATTACTGGAATGTGTGATTGATATAGTAATGAAATTGTTTGATTAATCATAGGTTTTTGGTTCTTGAAGATTGGGTGCCAGATTAGGGCACGATCCTTACTATCTTCAGATAAACCTCCTTTGTTAGTGATTCTTGGTTTTAGATTACTAAAATTACTTCTGATTAGTATTGAAATGTTAGACAAACAGGAATGTTTACTGTTCTTTGTTCTGTTTAGATCGGCTGGCTCTATTAGATGAGTGCTATTAGTATTAAAATGTAAGGCCAATTGGGAAATTGTGCTGTTCTTTGTAGTCCTGATAAAATTTGGTGTTTTTTTTTAGCTTTTTTAACTAATGTTTTCAATGTATAACCAGCTGAGGAACAGAATGATAAGATGTGTGAAGGAGATGAATCAATGCCTTGATGAAATGATGGTCGAAAGAGAGGTATCTATCATAAGACCGAATCTTGTTATCTGATCTCAATTTGAGGTTGTTTTGAATGGAAATGGTTTTTTTTCTTTTTGCAGGGCAGTTTGGTGACCGAATCGGAAGAGACAGTGAGTGTTGAGAGAAGTGATAAAGGCTTAATTGTCCGTTTAAAATGTTGTTGTGGTAAAGGCTTCCATATTCTGCTGTCAGGGACTGATTGTTATTACAAGATCCATTAGTAGTATAATAATCTTCATCACTTACTGAGAAGTACGTCTTCAGGAAATGTTCTGTTTTGTAGGTAATTCTCGGTCATATTCTTTTCAAGTATACATTTGTACTCGGTTTTAGGTATAGTTATTATTACTAATAATGTTTGATCCAAACAACAATAGACATTCCTTTTATTGAGTTCATCCAAACACATATGAGAATAAAAGTTCTTTTTCTTAATTTTCCCTTGATTCCCTTTCCCTTTCCTCCTTGTGTGAACCAAACTTACATTTGATTTTAGTTTTCATTTGAGTCAGTTTTATTTAGTTGAAAAAAAACTCATATAACATCTCTTTTGGTGTGAAAAAAAAACATTGGTGATGCTAAATTTGACCATGTCAATGATCCAATTTCATTTCCTCCAAATGAAATTACTTTTAGTGGGTATTAACTCAATCATAACATGAGTAATCCTTGCACTTTCAGATTGTAAAGAGCTTTAAAGTGAACTAAACTCCAAACAGGGTGTTTTAATTAGAAGTTAGAACAACTGCAGTAAAAAGAAACAGGAAAGGTATACACTGATGGGGATCCTGCGGCCCCTTTTTTGGGCCTAGCAGCTGAGTTGGCTTAAGTTTTTTTGCAGCAAAATTAAAACTTCAACTTCATTCTTTTACCAGTGCAAATGGCAGAAGATTGGCATTACTACTCAGCAAAAGACAAGCTTCAACTCAATACTTATTGCTTATGCAAGTGCCATACATATGACAAGGCTCAGAAGAAATCCCTGCCAATATGCTGACGGATTCACAGTTTA
The DNA here is from genome assembly GCA_947683365.1 of Euphorbia pulcherrima. Classification (NCBI taxonomy): domain Eukaryota; kingdom Viridiplantae; phylum Streptophyta; class Magnoliopsida; order Malpighiales; family Euphorbiaceae; genus Euphorbia; species Euphorbia pulcherrima. The sequence continues at coordinate 19,303,125 of CANTUS010000001.1, forward strand.
AGCACGTCAATTTAAAACCATAAAGTAGCAGGCCTAAGACATAAATACAACAGTTGCAACATCAAATCTTCAAACTTGTCAAAAATATATGATCTGAAAGTAAAGTGAGAAGCTATTTCAACAGACTACCATAACAGTTCCCTGATTAAGCTCAATTTCTTTCGTTTCTATTGTTCTGACTTTTTGGTCTGAGCACACTCCAGTCCAACTTGTCATGTTTTGGCCGCTTGAAGGTGCCTTTACTGCTATTCGGTGATGAAACTTGGTCACTTTCACTCTTCGGCGATTCATTCCTATCTTCAGGTTCAAAAGATGCTGCAGATTGTTTTCGTTTCATGTCTCCATCACTATCAGTGTTCGAACACTCTGCTCCATCCAACAATAACCCATTTCCTCTGGGAGAACATATGGTGATTACACATAAAAGATAGACAATTATGGTGATTTAAAATCACTAACCTAGAAGATGCCGTTCCAATTGGAGCTGTTGAGCTAGTGGCACATGCATCAGTTGATTTAGGCTGGCAAACATTTCCTGCTGCTTCATTTAGTTTCTGTCAAGAAAAATTGTTATTTGAATAGAGCATAAGCCAAGTGAAAAGATCAAGAGTTGGGCATTCATTGGAAACAATTTTTCATACTGAACCTCAAACTCACATCAACAGAAGGATTGAAACTTTGAAATGACATACGTCCTATTGATGCTCCTGGATGAGGATCCCCTTCTACTATGACCACACTAAAATTGCGCAACACATCAGTATAAATTACACATAAATATAATACTACAACAGCTAATTAGATCCCAGACACTTGACCATAATCAGAGAACTAATGACAATGACTCTTGAGCCGCATTTCCAGGAACCCCCAATACCATGGTTTATGGTTATGCTGCAAGAAAATACAGAGTGCATACACACACACACACACACACACACACACACACACACACACACACACATATATATATATATATGCACAATGCCGTCGTAACATCCGAGAACTAAGTTTCTTGTTACCAAGGCTCTGTTTTTCAACTTATTCAGAGAATACTGAACTGCACTGGTAAGTACTGATAAGTACTTATTTCAATGTAATCTTACATGTATGCAGTACTGATAAGTACTGAACTAAATGAATTATAAGTTGAAAAGAACAGAGCCTAAGCCCTCTTCATCAAGCCAAGACAACAAGCCACTAAGAGAAGAAAAAATAGGATTAGTATTCCTTGGAAACAGTATTCTAATATTGTCATATTGAAGTATCGGATAGTTAATCTTTGCGCTTGGATCCAATAACCATGCAGCAAAGAAGGGGAAAAGGAAAATTAAGGAAAACGAAGCATATTGTCATAGTCACTTTCTTTCTACTTTATATGTTTACTAATGCCAAGACAACTTAAAAGTACAATAATTCTTGAAGAAACAAAAAGAGGCAAAGCAAACTACTCCATTTCCTCGGTGAGGCAAGAATGTAGCGAAAGGATTATAAGCGAAAATTTGAAATTAAATTTCGAAACCAAATTAGACTTTAAGGAGCGAAACCAATACATGAAAACATTACCACTTCCTAACGGTACCAGGGGAAAAGAAATTTCCATCAGGTTTCTCCTCCTCTTGTTTCTTAGATTTTTCCTCTCTTTGAGCTGCCCTTTGCATGAACTTTGGATATATAGATTTAACAAGAAAATAATTAAATATCAGAATATAAATAGTTTGCAAAGTTAATTGTGCAAGTTGCAGAAAAACGAGAAATATTTTATAAAAGCAACTAAGCAAGGCTAATCCGGATATATCCAGGGATAGAAAGAAAAGGAATTGAGAGAGCAGAAATAGGGTATAAAAAATGTTTATCACTTTATTACCTTCAAATTCTTCAGAGTGTTGGAAATCTCACGCTTTGACATACTTGGTACTCACTCAAGAAACTAGATCCCTCTTCAACTGCATAAAGACAGAAGCTTTTATGGTATTTAACTTATTTCAACTATCACTTAAATGAAAGAACTCCCATCAAAACTAAAGCACTCTGCTCAACATAACCAATTGTAGAATAAGAAGTTCAATTTTCACTAATAAAGCAATGCACTCCATACTAAGACGGACCATCAAATCTCATGTCAATAATAACCAGGCATTCAGGGAAGCGCAACACTGAGTTAAAGCAGGAATGAATCACAGATTAATAAGCGGCCCCTAGGCAGCAGCAAATAAATAATAAAAAAAAGCAACAAAGGATTAGAGATTTAGGATTAGGGTTTATCATACCTTAAATCTGACTAACCACGGGTAAATAGGAGAGGGAAAATAGGGCCTAGATGGTAACTGGCATAGTAGAAGGCTTGAAGCCGCGAACTTTACAGGGATGGTTCGACTTTGGAGGACCGAATGGGGAAGAAGAGCTAGAAAACGTCAAGAACGGGAGGAAGAGAGTTGGATGATTTGACCAACTAAAACCTAGATGAGTAACCGGCGACGGGGAGGACTTGAACTTGGAAGTACGCAGAGTCAATTTAGGCTCTGCTTGGGAGCTAGTTCTTGCAAATTTTTAAAGATAAACGGATGAAATTTAAAGGAAGTAGGTAAATAAAGGAATGTAATTTTTATTAAAAAAATTAATTATTTAATAATAATTATATATAATCTTAATTAATTAATTATAATAAATAAAAATATAATTTATTAATTATAATTATTAATTAATATAATTATAAAATAATATTACTATTAATAATATGTATTATTAAAATAATAATAATATTTATTATTATTTAATATATTATTAAATAAATAATAATACTATATTAAATAAATATTTCTTAAGAAAATTTTTAATCATAAATAATATTTTTAATATTAATAATATTATTTATTATTAAATAAATAATAATATTATTAATATTATTTAATAATAGTATTACTTAAATAAATAATAAATATTATTTAATAATGTTTATAATAATTATAATTATTGTATATTTTTATTATTAATAAATAAATATTATTATTTATTAATAATAATACTATATTTTTATAATAATATTATCAAGACATAAAAAATAATTATTTTTATATATTATCATTGGTATATAGAATAATAATATCATTTATTATTATTATTTTTTTTAATTATATAATATTATTTTTAAATAATATATAATAATATTTATTATTATTATTTTTAAATAATATATAATAATATTTATTATTATTATTTTATATAATAATAATAATAATTTAATTATAATATAGTAATATTGGATAAAGATTTCATAAAAAAAGTATGGGAGTGGAGTGGGGGAAATGGAAAGACTTTGAAAGGGGTAATCTCATTACCTAAAATGGGTAATGAATTTGATTTTCTTGTCCAAACAAATAACAAGAAAGGGAATCAGATATTTTGATTCCCTTTCCCTTTCCTGAAACCCCACAACCAAACGCCCCGTTAGTGTAATATCCGTGCGATGCATAGATAAGTCATTTGTAATCTGTATATCAAAGATAAATCACCAATGAATCACACTTCAATTTATAAATTACCAAATGATTCATAAAATTCATTTATTTATTCTCGACAAATTCATTGATCAGCAATAGTTTTTTTCAATTTGGAGAAAATAATATAAGAATTACAAAATTTATCAGAAAAATTAAAAAGATTAAAATAAGAAAAAATATCATTTCACTTTAAAATAATATTCAAACGGATATATATAAGAAAAACTCATCAAAATATTTAACATTTTACTATGAATATAAATACTAACTAATTAGAATAGTAATATAAATCAAAGTTAACGTATAACAATTTATAACAATAATTACATATGAAAATAATTCATAATTGCTGATAAGAATTATATTAGAAAACTGTTATAGTAATTAATAATTATTTGACCTTTAAAGTTGTAACGCCCCCCTATAGAGAGCGTCACGATAACTGTAAACACCCAATAAATAACTCTACTCCACTATATAGAGTTCAATACTTATAGATTTAATACGTATAAATACCAATATAAAGTTTTAAACTCCAAATTATTCTCCAAATGCTAATTATTCTCCAAATATTTCTCAATGTCACTTTACATTTCTCACTCTCTAGTACATGCCATTATTCTACAAACCATAATATTACATTAAAATATAAATCCACCTCGAATCTTTCCTTAATTGCTCTTTAAGCTGATCCACCTGTACCACTTTGGTCCAAGCTATCTACAAGTTCTCCACCTACGCATAGAAAATCAACTACACGCTAAGCAATTTGCTTAGTGGTGTCCATAAAAAAAATAACAACTTTGAATATTTTTAAAATAGAAATAAATTATATTTATAAGTCAAAAACAAATTAACCAACTTTATGGAACCAAGTCACAAAACTTATATAGTAATCCTTTCAAAGTACAATCAAATTTGTATCCAATTTTTCCAAACACTTTAACCATATATTGCCCAAAGTAAACAAGTCCTGAATAACGGTAAAATGGATACGGGAGCGGACAAGCCCGAAGCCAAAGCTTCAAATCAATATATCGGTCAAGCCCGAAGCCGAAGCTTCAAAAATCAATATATCGGTCAAGCCCGAAGCCGAAGCTTCAAAATCAATATATATATATCATAATATCGGCCAAAGCCCGAAGCCAAAGCTTCAATTGTTTGTACAGTACTGTACCCCCCTTTATTGGCGCCAATCTACCCTGACCCGTATTCTACTCGTTTAATAAGGGCAATAAATCAAAGTAACATCTTAAAAATTCCAGTATAAACCATCAATTATAATTCAACATAACTTCAGTAATTAAGAAATCCAAATCCTAAATTTTTAAGCATCAAACTTCAATTAAAACTCAATAAAATCAATATCATGCTTTCCAGAATTTTTCCAGGTTTCGTAACCTGACTTCCCCTGCATTTTTCACTATCAAAACATCATCCAATCGAAGAACTTTCTTCTAAACATAATTAGACACATGTCTCAGCTTTCCAAATCCACCAGAATCACAGAAATCCAAATTGTATAACCAAAGTTATGATCAAAATACTAAACAGCGTACAAAGCTGAGATTTTCCAAAAATAGATTTCATGACTCAACTTCAAACCAACATTTCACATTGAAAACGAACGAAATTCAACAAGGTTACTTCTGAACATATGTTCCTTACTTTCTGTAGATATCAATAAAATCAATAATCGTTCAAATCGGATTTATATAACGAGAGAAAACATTAAAACAAAACAGGTATATAATCTGGAAAATTTCCCGAAAAACCGAGAAATCGAAATTCGGGACACAAACCTTTTTCTATGCTCTTTCTAGCTCTCTTCTACCCCTTTTGCCTTTGATTTACTTGCAATAGCTTCCTCTACAACAGCCATAAATAATTCTATCAAGATATTGCATAAATAAACTTCCTAATACCATAAATATGCTTAATCTACCATGAATTCTACTATTAAACTTTAATTTCACCAAAATTCACTCACCTCAAACTCGGGTTACTATTTATCCGAATCTTAATACCTGAAATCCTCCTCTTCTAGTCTTGATTGACTGAAATTGATGATGATAGAGGGCTTAAAGATCGATTTCTAATAAGAATTCGAAGTTGAATCGAAGAAATCGGAAGTTTTTGGATTATAGAAAATTTTTGGTAAAGGAAATGAATGAGGAAGGAAATGATGAAGATAAGGAAGAGAAGAAGATAAGCTGTGTATATATTTTCTTTTCTTTTTTTTTCCAATAATGCCCCTGATAAAATAATTTAATGTCCATTTCATCCTTTTTGCTATAATTAGCTCTTATTTCCTCATGCCTTATATCCAATAACAACAATAATAATAAAAATAATTTCTATGATATTTTTAATACTATAGTAATTTATTATAAGTAAATTTTGGAAATTTCGGTTCGTTACAAAAGTAATATTTAAATAGACATATATAAAAAGAACTCATTAAAATAATTAACATTTCACTTTAATATAATAAATTCTTATAAGGAAAACTAATAAATATAATAAATTATAATATAAATAATAACTAATTAAAATAGTAATATGAATTAGAATAATATAATAATAAAATAATTAAAATAGTAATAAAAAGTAGAATAATATGGTATTAAAATAAAATAAATTGGATAGTAAAATTATAATATTTCTTTTAAAAGTATAAGGGCTAATAAGTCATTTCAAATTATATATATAAACAAATCAAATAAATATACAATCAATTAAAATAATAATTTCACATTAAAATAATCTATAATTAAAATAATAATTTCACATTAAAATAATTCATAATTGATGGTAATCCATAATTTCTTTAAAATAATAATAATCAAGCACATATATATAAAAAAAATTCGTCAAAATAATTAATATTTCACTTTTAATATAAATATTAACTAATTAAAATAGTAAATAAATTAGAATAATATGGTAATAAAATTAAAACAAACTTGGAAATGATATTTTTAGTTACCATCGCTTGAATGCAATCTCCCTATTACAATATTACAAAATATTAAAAGGAGTATAAATTTTTTTTAGTTATGCAATTTTATAAAACATTTACTGAAATACATTTTTTAATACTCAATAAAAAATTTTTATTAACATACATTTTCGTCTTACAAAACCATTTCAATAATAAATATTGAGTTTGGTTTATTGCGTTATAGAATGGTCCAAAGACGGAGAACCGTACTTTGAGGGTTTATAGCATCTTAGTTGGATTTATATCATATATAAAATTCGTTTTCAGTTGCACCCTAATATGGTTGATATCATTCACTAAATTATGTTTCTGCTTTAACAGAATGAACAATGTACTCTAATACAAAATTATTTTGTAATTTCCTATCGAATGTTTGATGAGGAAAAGAGAGTCACACTGATTCTTAAATAGAAAGTAAGTAGCATTAAGAGTCACATTAATTATTAAATAAGATTATTATCCTATTTAAGAATTAATGCGACACTTTTATCATTTATAATTCATAATTCATTGTAAATAACATTAATAAGTATTAATTAATTGTATTATTATAATTATTATTATCCATAAGAAATAGTAAATTCCATTAATGCAATGCTTGGAACAAATGAATTCCATCAAATTCGATGGAATTCATTTCCAATTCCAATATTTTGTACTTGAAATGGATAAAAAGTGAATTTGTAATTTTTGGAATTGGAATTTCACGGAATTCATCATATTATAACTAAATCCCTCAAAATAGGTGAAATTTGCAAATCTTCATTTTATAAGAGTAAAATCCATGAAATTAAACTCAATTCTGTATTTTTTTTTATATATTATGCCAAGCATTGGAATCCATCTAAATGAATTCCATTTGTTGAGTTTATTTGTTCTAATCAAGCCCTAAGAGTTACATTAATTCTTAAATAAAATTATAATCAATGGAGTTAGATTTTTTAATTGCTAATTTATTATTTTTTATTTTATTTAATTCTGTTGATTATAATCTTGTTTAAGAAAAATTAATATTTTAAACTTTCAATAGCAATTGTCAGCCGTTGATTTTTTTACGGATTATAATCTTATTTAAGAATTAATGTGACTTTTTTTTCCTTAGCAAATATATTTTTATTATTATTATTATTTTATTTTTATTTTATTTTATTTCAATTTTATATTTTAGTATTGTTATGATTATTATGAATATAACTGAAACATAACTTTTATTGTTTTTGTACATTCATTTTTATAAAATTTATTCATTAAAAAGTAATTAATAAATTTATTTGTTATTAATACTGTTTGTAGTTAATTTTTATCACTTATGATTTATGGTAAGTAACATTAATTAGTATTAATTATTTGTATTATTATAATTATTATCATCCATAAAAAGGAGTAAGTACCATTAAGAGTCATATTAATTTTTAAATAGGATTATAATCAATAGAGTCGGAATTTTTAATTGCTAATTTGTTATTTTTTATTTTATTTAATTCAGTTGATTATACTCCTATTTAAGAAAAAATTTCATATTTTAAACTTTAATTATCAATTGCCAGCCATGGATTTTTTTATGGATTATAATCCTATTTAAGAATTAATGTGACTCTTTTTTATCATAAAATATATTTTATTATATTATTATTATTATTATTATTATTGTTGTTATTATTATTTTATTTATATTTTATTTTTATTCCAATTTTATATTTTGGTAATAATATTATTATTATTGTTGTTATTATTATTTTATTTTTATTTTATTTTTATTCCAATTTTATATTTTGGTATTGTTATGATTATTATGAATATAACTGAAACATAACTTTTATTATTTTTGTATATTTATTTGTTATTAGTACTGTGTGTATTAGTTTTTATCACTTATTATTTATGATAAGTAACGTTAATTAGTATTAATTAATTGTATTATTATAATTAGTATTATCCATAAGAAGGAGTAAGTACCATTAAGAGTCACATTAATTTTTAAATAATATTATAATCACTAGAGTCAAATTTTTTAATTTCCAATTTATTGTTTTTTATTTTATTTAATTTTTTTGATTATGATCATATTTAAAAAAAATCATATTTTAAACTTTTTATTATTAATTTTCAGCCGTGGAGTTTTTCACGGATTATAATCCTATTTAATAATTAATGTTACCCTTTTTTCTCATCAAATATATTTTATTATTATTGTTGTTGTTGTTGTTATTATTGTCATTTTATTTTTATTTTATTTTATATCAATTTTATATTTTTGGTATTGTTATAATTATTATGAATATTATTATTATCGTAATTTTTATTTATATTATTTTATTTTTATTTTATTTAAATTCTATATTTTTGTATTATTATTACTATTATTTATATAACTGAAATATAACTTTTATTGTTTTTATATGTTTATTTGTTATTAAAATGTATTCATTATAAATTAATTAATAAATTTATTTGTTGTTAATACTGTTTGAAGTTAATTTTTATCATTTATCATTCACGATAAGTAACATTAATTAGTAATATATATATATATATATATATATATATATATATATATATATATATTTTAAAAGTTATAAGGGCAAATGAGTCTTTTAAAATTTCATTGCTTTTATATATTATTTTTAAATTATGATGTTTGGGATGAAGAGATGGAATTTAAAAGGAATTTAACCTTTAAATTACATATATAATCTTTATATATAAAAGAAAGCTAAGATATAAATGATAAATAAAAGAGTGAATGAATTTCGACCTTCTCCTGATATTCCACCAATTTGGTGGAATCATAAATGGAGACTTTGAGCGTAACTGATGGAAAGTTGCTTTCTTTCTGCTCCATTAATTATTTAAAATTCTCCAAGTCAAGCACATAATTTGAGTTCCTCTCCCTTCCTTTCCATTGGAATTCATGCTCCTAGGCAGAGCCCTTGATGTCTCAAATCAATTGGGATTCGGAGGTTTCTGGCGTAAAATGACACTGTTTATTCAGGATCTGGCTTGTGTAGTCAATAATATAGCATCACTGTACAAAATAGAGTTAAAGTGTACAAGATGACTTATTTAGTATTTAGACCAACTATTAAGAAAAAAAACTAATAGTGTAGCTCAGTTGGCAACGTAGCCTGAGTAAGTTGGAGGAAAATAAAGTTTGAATCCTACTTAATACATTTTTCATGAGGGGTAAGGAGCTTTAACTGTGACTAAGCCCCGAACAAGATTATATTATAAATATTAAAAAAAAAGAAGAAACATATGTTCAATTTACACATGTTCAATGGGCATGCTGAGCCAACCCGCACATCAAATAAATAATAATTTTTATTTTTCATAAATAATATTTTGCTGAAATGGAAAATTTAATTATAGCTTAATAAAAAATGGATAATATTGGTTTTCCATTCATTTTTTCTTAAAAAAAGTACATTTTGTAGTTTTAACATATTACATTAATTTAATGGCAATTTCTAGGATTACTTTGAGTAACAATTACTTTGTCTTTATTACTATTGGATGAGTAATAGGATGATTGATCGAACGATGATAAAGAGCAAATTATCATGTACTTTGTTAAAAATAAAAAAACACTTGATTTAATATATATAATATTAGTAAAGTTATATAAACATATAAATAAATATATAAAACATATCTGAATGGGTTGGACCGAGTTTGAGTTTGTACATAAAATTCATGCCCAACCCATAATGTTTTTTTGGGTCTATACAAACTTAGGTCGGACCAGACGAGATCAATAATGATATGGGTAAACTTTAAAAACATACCATGTGGTTTGGTAGTTTTTGGAATTTTTTTTCAAAATGGTGCATATGGTTTCAAAAGTTTGGAAAAAGAGGATTTCCAAAATTTAAAACCACATTTTGAAGAGTAATCTTGTTCATTTTGAAGTGAATTTTTATACTTATTTAATAAAAATATAATACACCTTTGTGATAAAATTTAAAATTTTTTAAGTAGTATTAATATTTTTTAATTAAAATTTAATTATAACTTTAAAAAATTAAAATAAAATGAAAATTTTTCAAATTTTACTCAAATCTTGATATATAATTCTCAAATAATATAGTTAAAATATAAAAATATTAAATTTATTAAAATAACTGATATAATACTGTAATTTTTAAACACATATATTATTTTAAAAACTTTTAAAATAATAAACATCATTTAAAAAAAATATCACAAATATTTTTTTATAAATGAACGAAATTATATTATATATTTTTTAAGCTTATCCTAATAAAATAATATTTATTTGTCGAGCCACGGGGTACTAAACAGGTCAAATTCAATTCAATTGTCAAACTTCAAAATAGCATCCATGGAAGTGGAGGATCAAACTGCCCAAGACCACCCCAGAAACGTAAAAACCCTATTCTCTTTCTACTCCAATTATCTATGGAATCGACTGTCCTCTTTACTTCCCACTTCCGACTCCAATTTTTTAGGCAAAATCTCATCTCTCAGCCGCCAAACAGTCCGCGCCTCTTCTCGCAGACGACGCACTGCATGCCTTCCTCTTCCTTTACCCTCTTACTCCTCCGAATCTTTCCTGTACGACTTCTCCTCTTATGTCGCTTTTGTTTTATTTTCTGTTGATTCTAACAGCTGCTAGTTACGTGGTTTTGTTTTGGGGCTTTTTTTTGCTTGTAACTGTAGGGTGGTTCAGAAATCATCTGGAGTTTATGATATACTGGAGGATATAATGGGCCACATTTTACTGAATTTGCATAACGTTGAAAAGAATTTGCAGTTTTGGCAGTGTAGAGCAGAGGTGAGCAAATCAAATGTAGCTGTAGGGTGTGTTTGGAACGCCTTGGAAGGAATTCAATTAACTTCACTTCATGCATTATAATTATATAAATTGAATTCCTACCAAATCAAGATGCCCAAATACACCATTAGTCACTTGCATGCTTGGTTAATCTTTGAGTATGCTTACTTATTTGTCTTTGATTTTTTGGGTTTCTCTCAATTTTAGGGTTCCAATTCTCGAAAACTATATTTCATATATTTTGAGAGGGGGCCACGGGCTTTCATTGATGGAACAGCTCAATTGTTACATGAATGCTTCTCGAAGGCTCCTTCAATGCAGCACATTTGCCAGTATGCATCTTCTTATATATCTGAGAGGGTGGCTGTTCTTACCATTTTGAGACGTTCTCTTGCTACATTTTTGGCTGAGGTTGGCTCTTCTTTTGACTGTTCCATTTCATGTATCTATTGTTTATCCTATTGCTTTGCATACGTTAGTTTCTTGGTCAGCCAGCAAACAATTTTGTTTGTTTTAAATTTTAAGTAATTAATTGTGAAATTATTGTTCTTACAGGTTTACATGGAAGTTGAGAGATGTGGAGAAGAGTTAATAAAGAATCCAGAGAGGTCATTACCCTTTTTGTTGGCTACTATTAATGGCTTGTTTTTGGATTTGGAATCATCTATTGGCCATATACATGCAGATCGCCAGGTGACTTCCAATATAAAAAATATTTGCTATTTATTTATTCTTTTATATTTCTTTCTGGGTTCGCCAATTTAGTGTGAGACGAGTCCTAAACGATTCATCTTTTTTTTTTTTGGTATTATTGTTTGTCATTTCATATTTTCTTTCTTCGCAGACTGATTCTTCTGTTGATGGAAGTTATTCAATGCCTCTTCTTTTTGAGAAATTTCTAGAAGATAATCAAGAAGACTCTAACTGGACTGATATTAAAACTGCTGATGCTGTCAACCTGGTTAATAGAAATCTTCAGAAATTGGATTCCTACCTGTCTCTAGTAGTAAGATATGACATGTTCCTTTCAGTGTGTGGATTATATTTGGATTATAATTGCTTCTAATATAGAGTTTTTAAAATCAACTTTGTTGGTCTTTCTATGATAAAGTTGGATTTTGAGAGATCTTATATACTCCCTCCCTTTTTAAATAAGTGTCACTTTTTCTCACATACCAATGTTACATTAATTAGGGCAGTAAAAATACTATTATACCCTTAAAGCTAACTCTTTATTTTTCTTTTCATTTTTAACAATAAAAGAGTAAATAGGGGCAAAAGGGGAAAGAGAGACAAAAATGCATGGTAATCCGTAAAGTGACACTTATTTAAAAAAATACTTACCACCCAAAAGCTACACTTATTAAAAAAGGGAGGGAGTATAACATATTGCAATATGTTTATAGGTTGCTAAACACCAAAAGCCGAGGAAACTAACTCAGTATTGGATACGTTACACATTTGGCGCTGTTGGCCTTTCGGTTGTTTCGATGTGGCTCCTTAAGCATAGTCGTGTAATGGGAAGCCCTGATATAGACAATTGGATTTGTGAAGCAAAAGACTCAACTTTCAGCTTCTTCAGTGAACATGTGGAGCAACCGGTACATTTTAAGTTTCCCTTCTCTCATAATTAAGCTTCCTATGAACTCTTACTCCTTATTAATTTATCATTTTATAATCTTCTTAGTTTGCATCGGCCTTCGGCTATTTGGAATACAAATTAAATGTTATTGAGAACATGAGTTTAAGTTACAAGTGTCAATTATTCAGATTGGGATTGTGTAGGATATCCTTTTATTTGGTCATAATCAATTCTTCTTTGAAATGCTGAAATCAAAACATATTATACTGTTCTTGCTAATAGTTACAAGCCAATTTGGGCATTCGTATTTGAATTCAAGTTGGTTAGTAGTATAATAATTCGTTTGCGGATTTGTTGAGTTTCAGGATGCAGTATAGACACTCCCTATTTACTGTTAGGAAGAAATACAATGTGACTTGTTGGCAACCAAAACTATTTGCTTAAATTGGGAGGCTAACTTGAAATTTCTTTTCTGGTTGCCAATCAATTTTAGAAGTCATTTACTTGAAATTCATTGAAAATGTTCTAAAGTTATCAGGGTATGCTGAATGGTGGTTGATTTTAATTCAAAAAGTTGGGTGAATGCTCTGTCTTTTACTTTGCAACAAAGCTCTGAAGGAAGAAGCTTTTGATTTTGTAAGGAGAATTGTTTGAAATATACAGGCAGGGCTTGCTGAAAATGGGAATAATGAGTGTGTTTGTAGAAATGTTTTACTTATGGTGTGATTTATTGAAATGGTATCCAGAGTTTAATTTCTTTAAACTCGGATTTGGTGTCTCTTTGTTGCAGACTGCCCCATTAGATATTTTAGAAGCTTAAAAAGAGCATTTCATGTAAATTTGTTTGCCTCTAAATTTTTTGGGGTTTCTTTTGACATAGGTAAAGGTTCTATTACCAATTGGGTAAGGGGGGGGGGGGGGGGGGGGGGGGGGGGGGGTCAGAGTTATCCTTGTAAATCAGATGCAAGATGTCATGTTTGTTGTGGCACAATATTTGTTTTCTTATGCATAACTAGTTCTGGAAGTATGAATACCAATCTTAAGATATCTTGCAATGGTTTTGGAATGTGACATTTGCTTGTCACAATACCTAGAAATATTGTATAATCCATAGCTCAATTCAAAATATTCAGCTTGCTCACATTTTTCTATTAATGGTGGACATGGATTTTCCTTAGTGGACTGCTTTGGTTAATTTTGTTTCTCTTGTCAAAAGTTAATGGTCCTTTTGGGAAGTCCTGAAATGAATTATTCTGAACAATCAGATGGAGTATTTGGCAATTGGCACAGTGTAACTACGTAAGAGTGCACTATGTTGTGTTTAGAAATCATCTATTGACAGATTTTTTGTACTGTGTACATTGACAAAATGAATTGATAATACTAAAGCTTATCTTAATTTTTCATTTAATTTTTGTAGTGAATATTTGTAACACAATTTGAAAATATTGGGAATTTTCAAACTTGTGTATATAAAAAAGCAGTTAACCTTGCAATTGAATCAGCTAACTGTTGTATAGATGGTATTGGTTTTGGAGGTTTCAATAATGTTTTTAGACCAAACTGTGAGCATCCTGCTTCTGCCACATAATTGAAATCCAAGTGCTATTAAGTAATTTATTATTCTTTTTTTTTTCTTTCTTTCTTCAAACGCCCTTTGAGTTTTATGTAATGTTTGGCTTGATTAAGCTGGATTTGACATCAATAACAATTACTCATTGTTGGTTGTTCTGTGAATTTTGTCTTTATAAATGCTCGCATATCTCTTCTCTTCTGATCTCGGTTATATTTCTGTTTATGACTTTATTCTATTAGAGTTTATCTGTATCAATTAAGCAGGTTAATCATTTTTATTTTGATTTAATGACCAGCTTCTGTCTATTAGAGATGAACTTTTCGACACATTCAGGAAGAGACACAAAGGGGTAATGGAGATAGAAGAAGTTCAATTGACTGCCAATTCTTTGCACAGGTCATAATTTGCTGTCCACTTTTTCATATAATATTGGATTGACATTTTATTATGCAAATTATTATATTTTTTCACTTTCAAATTCATCTTATGTTTGCTTTATCTTTATGGATTTGCCAAAATCATGTAATTCAAAAAAAATGTATCACTTTTTTTTGTGTTGACTTTTGGAAGCTGATCTCGCTCAATCTTTATTTATTGGCTAATGATATGCAATGCTTAAATTATGACGCTGGACTAGAGGTGATGGAATGGCAAATTGTACATAATTTTCACGTTGATAGAAACAAAACAATTGAGACTCTTTGGGAATTTAACATGGTTGTGCTAATAAGTTGCTGTCAAGAGTAACCTAAATGCTCAATAGTAATTTGTTATCAGTTGAAATTATTTTTCTTAATTTTGAAACGATGCATAAACTTATGCTAAACATTCTGAACACACCTTGAATCTAATTGGAGCTATGTGAATTTCTTGCTCTTCTCTGCTTGTGTTAGGTTATATTTATATGAAGTAGATATTAAATCTTATTGTTATTATTAGTATCTTATAAAATTTTCAATCTTTTAGCAAATAATTCATTTACTGCTGCTGACCTCATTTTCTGGCATACTTGCGTAATTATTTGCTCGGCTACAGAATGCTATTGACATTTAGTGAGCAGACAAAAGGTCAAAAGTTCCCAGAGAATGCATCAGATCAGGAAATGCTTGAAATAGTTATGGCCAGGTAGCTCCTCATTGTTTTGCTTGTGGGTTTATTGTTATTGCATTTGCAAATGCGGAGGCTGCAGAATGATCAAGATTCATTGGAAAGTAGTGCAGAATAGTTAAGATAACTAATTGTTTCAGTCTCTGCATTTTTCATCGCTTCTCACTCACTCTCTTTCTCTCTGTCTCTCTTTTATTTTTTGGTCTTGAATTAATACAATTTATTGGCTTCCTAAAATCTAGGTATGAGAAGGAACTTATGCATCCCATTCAAAATCTTGTTGGCGGAGAGCTTGCTCGTGCTTTGCTCATCCAGGTACGATAGTGCATAGGGAGGTTATATTTGTGATTTGTGATTGTGAATTTTCTTGTATTGACGAGATTTCTCATCATTTCAGGTTCAAAAACTCAAACTGGACATTGAGACGTGAGTTCAAGGATCAGAATCTTGTTTAATCAAACCTTAAATTGTATTTTAGTTTGTCTCATTTCCTTACTTGAACAGTGCAATGCTTGAGCTGGATCAGATCCTCAAGGCAAACGAAATTAACTTTGCTGTGCTTGCTGCCTTGCCAGCCTTCTTTCTCTCACTTATTCTGCTAATGGTGGTTCGTGCATGGTTCAAAAGGGTATAGTGTTCTAAACTTCTATTTATTGTTTCTCACTAAATTGCTCGAATGAAAGTATATGTCTCTCCAGTAGGTGGCATTCTGTTTTGTATCCGAATTAAATTTAATTAACCGAGATAATTATTTAGCTGGTTATATTAGTAATAGATTTGAATCTGCCAACTTTTTCTGTTAAAGTACTAAATGTTATACAGTTCATATACCATCTCAGCTTTCTTGCATTGATCAGGATACTAGAGCAGAAGGACGCGGTAGAACTGCTCGTCGCCAAAGGAGGCTACTCTTAGTGGAGGTTGAGAAAAAAATTGTGCAGTACCAAGCATTTATTGACCAAGGATTGGTAAGAAAATGTTTGGCTTTTCATTCTTTCCTTTCTCATTTGGATCGTATTTGGGATCTCAATAGTTTTAAGTTAGTAAAATATTAGTATTATATATTGGACCGTCCTTTCGTTATTCTTATTCCTCTCTGTAATCATCGCCTCACTTGAAGTGGGTTCTTACGAAAAAATGGAATTGAGTGCATAAAGATTCTTTTTTTCTTTTTGTAATTTTCAGGAGAAAGAATCACATTTCATGTTTGGATTGGTGTTGTACAGTTTAGATCGGCTGTCCCATGCTGTCGAGTGGCATGCTCAAGAAACCGGTGAATGGCAATGGTTAGTATATAAAGTACAAAATTCACATTTAACTTGCTGCTGCTTTGGTGTTGGTTACTGACCGGTAATATAAATGGAACAGTTTGAGGCAGGATATTATTGATCTTGCAAAACCCAGTTTACAAACTAATTACAAACTTGTGGCGACATCACGAATGGGGAGCGTCTACGAGTGCCTTCTTCCTTCATTAAAACGACACTAGTTTTCTTTTTGTTCCCCGAAATATACGACAAAAGGGCTTGATGCTGCTGCTGTATAATTGAATTTTGCAAGGAGCATACAGCATGCATTATCATTTCACTTCAAAGAATGTTCTGAGATTAGTAATGTTGAATCCAGAGTTCATAGGATTGTTAGAAGTTTGGATAAATGATATCAAAAAATTATGCCAATCAACTCTGTTTATTCTGTTTTGAAAATCCCAGCCTAATCCCGTTTATGCCCCGCTTGGGCCCTATTTTAGAGCTTGCCGCCCGACTTTACGTTCCCATGGAGCTCCTAGGCCCCTAACCGATTTATTGCCGTCTAGGCACCGTCTATTCCGATTTTTTCCGGCTAGACGACGCCTGAATTCAATTATTCAATTTTTTAAGATATTGATATCTATAATAATTATAGTTTGATATTTTTAACCTAATAAAAATAGCTTAGTCTAATGAAAGGACAAAAGTGTTTTCATAATAAAAGTCTCATTTTTAATTTTAAAACATGTTCTAAATTATGTTTTTTTTAATATTTTATAATTTATTTTTTAGTTGAAATTATATTTTTATGTATAAATAATAATAAAATTAAAATAATACAAACCCGTCTAGGCCACCGTAAGGTCCCGCTTAGATCCTTTGGTGCCCTGGCCGTTCGAGTAGAACAAGTTGTATATATTTGAAGTTCCTAGTGTCCTGACATTGTTATTGGTTCGACTTGAACTACTTGAATATCAAATAGGCATGTAGTGACCCCTTGAAGTGGAGTGGAGCCGGTTTCACGCTTTTCTACTCTCATTTTTCTGGCCAAAATAGAGGGTGAGGCTGTACCTAAAATTTATATGAGCTTTTTTATTTTTCGAGCATGAACATTACCCCACCGCCTATGCATGAAGAAAGAGCATTTCAACTATAAGATTATTGCGGTGAAATTATAAGGGCCTAAACACCTTTTTAGGCCATGTGCTTTTGGTCCTTTTGCTATACACATTACCTCTCGAGTCCCCGTGATATTAATTCCGTTATCCAAATGGTTCCTTTTCAAAATGAGTAAAAACTTTCATGCCACATAGAATTCACGTGGCAAAAAAAAGATTAAGTTAAAAAGGGACCATATTCATGTAAAATAAGAAAAAAAATCTAAGTTTTACAATTCCTTTCCTCATCTCTATTCAAACTAAACCCTAACTCAGACCTGGAAATTTTTGGAAAACTTTAGCGAAGATCAAAGAGAAAGAAGAAGTATGTTTGTGATTATAAATCTGAGATTTGCTGGATTGATGAAGTGGTTCAGTTCCTCTGTTTGATTCCGGGCATAATAATTTAATTTCCTTCACTGTAAATTGAGTTTTTTTAAGGAAAAAAATAGGAGGGAAAACTCAAGTTCATCCCAACAGCAAGAAAAGTTTTGATCTGCTTGGGTTTCATTTAATTTCTACATCTATGCAGGCTGAGTTGGGAAAAGGGCTTATGGAGTTCTTGATTTTGTTTTCATCTCTTCACTTTTACACCTTGTTAATATAAAGGCAGATATAACTTGGCAACTCGTGTTTATCAATATTTTGTCAAACTCCACGAAATCAAATTTTATTGTTAGGTGGATCCTAAGATGTAACTTTGTTAAAAAAGAATTATTTAGGTAACGAAATTAATATCTCAGGGATTAAAAAGGTAACATGTATAGCAGAGGGATCAAAAAAAATAAACTAATTATAACACATGACTCAGTAGATGATTGGTCAAATTATAAATTATTAATTATGAAGAAATATTTTTTTATAAGATATAAACAATAAATTAATTATTTTAATATAAAATGTTTCATTAATTTTAATAATTATGTTAAATAAATAGATAAAAGAAAGCAGAAGGGCGCGATATTTATGTCGGAAGTTAACACACTTTTTTTCTTGTTAAAACTATAAATTATCATATTTAGATAAAAAAATACCAAATGATAAAATGTCTAATTTATAAAAACTATGTAAAAACATTAAAATTTGCTATTGCAATACCATATTACAAATCTCCTAAGTTTAATATTCAAAATTAAAATTTTGCTATGTTATAAATTTTGTTAACATAATTATAGTATTATTTTAACATATTTTCATTTTTGATATTATCTTTTCGGGTTTAATTGATGGTCAAACTTGACTATGAAAAAATAAGATAGCGTAACAAATACCATATAAAAAAAACAAGATTGCGAATAGAAAGTTCTAACAAACACCACGGAAATAAAAACAAGATTGCGAATGAAAAGTTCTAACAAATACTATGTAAGACAGATAAATAATATTTTTTATTATATATAGAGAATTTTTTTTACTTTTCTTTTTATTTTCTAAATTTTTCATTTTTCAGTTTTCTAGATTGAAAGTTTCTATTTTTTATTTTCAAAAAATAATTAGTATTATATTCAAAATTTTATTTGTAAAAACATTAAATTATATATTAAATTAAAATAACCATTTTATATAAAATTTAAACCAACCAATCACAAATTTATAATTTTTTTTAATTAAACTATAAATCTAATCATTCATTCATGAAGTGTGCAAACTATAAAAAATGTCTACATTTATTAAATTTTACCTTTAAAACTCTAAAAGCTAATAATTAAAAATGAATGATTCAAGTTGATCAACTCTAAAATTTTTTATTGATATTTCTTGTTAGTATTTTAGTATAATTGGATCGACTAGTTGTCTAATGCGATCGTGACGTTTCATAGAACAAGTCAGGAGAATGCGGAGTCCATGCTTGTTCGGGTTCTGTTACGATTTGGGGGGTCCGGGGGCAGCGCCCCTTGGCAGGGTTCGAGGGACGGCAGCCCCTGGCGAGGACCCGAGGCAGCACCTCGCGAAATTTTTTATTCCTGGCATAGCACATCATTTGAAAAATTTATCAGAAAAATGAATTTTTGATTCGAAACAGCATGCCTTTTGGATACAGCTGAAACCTAAAAAGGCATGTCTTTTAGACATAGCTGCTACCCGAAATGACATGTCTTTTAGACAAGTCTGTTAACGTTTTTGGCTATATAAATAACCCAAAAATGAAATTGGCATACAGACATAATTTTCGGTTGATAATTTTACACAACAAATATAATTCTTCTTCTTGATACATTTTCTGATTTTATCCGATTGAAAGTTTGGTGAAGCAACCAAATAAATTTTAATCTAAAAGCGTATTCACGACTTCAAAATCGTCCAAGTAATTTCCGAGATCCAACATTTCTTACCATGATAAGAAATTAAGAATCTAAGACTATTAAGTTATGTTTAAGTTCACAAAATTGTTTCTTTTTTATTTTTAGTAGCCTATTTGTTCCAAGTTATGTAATTTTCAATTTTCTAAATAACTAACTAATTAATAAGTAGAAAGAATCATAATTTTTGTTTAACTTTTTATTTTTATTTTTTCATTTTTCAAGTAATAGTTAATAACTAAAATTTTATTAGTTAAGAAACAGGACCTATTAATTTAATAAAAATTAAATCTCTTAGAAACACATTCAATAGTTTTTCACCTAGTAAATAAGAAAAATAATAAGATAAATGTATATACATTAGAACAATTTATACTTCTTAATACTTCTTCAATTTGAAAAAATTTAGAAAACAAAAGAAAGTTATTTTTTTTATTATAAGATATAAATTAGAAAATTCTAAAAACTCTAATCAAGTTTTTCAATTTAAAAAAGTATAGAATTAAACACCAGCTTTTATTTATAGTTTTTCATTGAAAAACTTTTTGAAAAACATGTCTAATTTTCTACAACTAAACAACCCTTAAATAGTTATAACCTCCTTACTTTTGACCAAATCCACTAGTACCTCTACATATTTTAAAAAATAATTTATACATATTTTACCTTTATCCAACCATAACATCCATACATTTTACACTTTATTTTTCTATCAAAATTATTATTATGACATATTTTTGGTAAAAAGAGATGATAAAAAGTATGAGTAGATCATGTTATGATAAAATGCAGTGCTCTTTGGAAAAAATAAGGTGAGATAGAAAAACCTATACAAATTTATAAAAAAAAAAACCCATACAAAAGGATTGTGAATGGAAAGTTCTAAAAGATGACACGTAGGACAGATAAACAATGATTATATATAGAGGTTCGGTCGGACGTATCATTTTTTTCGTTCCTTTGCAATTTATCATTACATCTTTGTCTCAAAACCCTAATTCTGTCGATTCAGTTTTAGCCTCGAAACACCTATCTCTCTTTCTCATCAATCTCTCTTCCGTTCATTGACTCGATCACGCTCTTCTCTTTCGGCAGGTTCGTTCGCTTCATTGCCTTTCTGTTTCTCTGACTTTGTTTGTGCTTCTAGGCCCCTCGGATTTTTTTATTCCGTTCTCGAATTTAGTATTCTTTATGATTGTATGTCTACCTTAATTTGGTTGAATTTCCTGATTTTTGATGGATCGTTGAACGAATTATTGTTTTGTTTTTCTAATTGATGATCTTGATTGGAGATTTTACTTCTTTCTCCGAAGAATCGTTATTCATTTCATTTCTGTTTTAATTTTAGTAATTATGGATGGTGTTGAGATTGGTGCCTTGGAGATAGTTGTGGTTATGACTTTTGTTTGGCTGCATGAGAAATGCCACCGGGTTTGTTTCGTTTTGAGTCTCTTGGAGTGAGATGAATTGTTTGAGTGCATTGTCTTCAACAATTAAGTGAAATGAAGTAATTGATTTCTGTTTCTTTTCTTTCTCTTGTTCTAAATTTTCTCAGCTTGTACATTTATTTAGGGAATGCTTGTGGATCCTTTTCTTCAAAAAAGAAGAGGCAATTGTGGTAAAAAAAAATTTAATGATCAAGTTTGAGAGGATTTCAATTTTAGGCTTGCTGTTGTATATTTCATAAATTTTGATATTCTTGAAAGTTCTGGTCCAGCTTCATCATTTTTAAGGAATTTAGAGCATTTTTATTAACATGGTTTCGGTTAATTTCTTTTTTATAAAGTTGATCGTCATTATTATTATACTGCTGCTGGTTGTGGTTGATGAGTTCACTTGATTATCTGAAAGAAGTCTAACTCCATGTTTTATGTCAACCAATATTAATATTTTATTTAAATTTATTTGCTACTATGAAAATTAATGTTTCATAAATAATTGTCAAACTTCACTTACATGGACCCTTCATTCTTGATTTCTTATATCAAAGTTTGGCTGTGGTGTGCATCACATTTATATGTTTTAGTAGTTGGACGAGCTGGCTAGATAGTTCTTGTATATCTTAAGATATTTTGCTCCTAGGTAAACAGAGACAGCAGCTTGTAATTCTGATGGCAAGTATTTAGATTGTTTGGTTTAGAAATGAAATTTTCTACCAGTAGTGCTTCAGTTGTGACGAGAGTTCTCATGATTGAGATTCTGAAGTGATAAGGATGGATATGAAAGAGAACATAATGTAGTCATTTAAAGCCCAAGTATAATGATCTCAATGTATACTAGTGACTTAGGAAGTGTATATGAACATTTGGCTTTTGATAGAGCTTCATGGTGTCATAAGATCCATATAGCCGACCCCACCTTGCTTGGGATTTAAGGCTTGGTTGATTGATTGATTGAATTGTATTAAAAGGATTTGCCTTTTTCATTTATGAAGGTCTTAATTGATAAATACATTTTCTTATTGCGCTTGTGCCTAGCACTGATATTAAAAAGCATGCTGTCTTGAAATGAAATAATGCTTGTTCCATATACATGATGATACTTTTTCAAAACAAATTCATGAGGTTGAATCATTGAACTCTTGTGTATATTACAATATACTCCTGTGGAAGCCATTTCAAACCATTAGTCCATTACTCATTAAGCAAAATCATTATGGTCATCTGTTTTTCCCCTGTTGCTAGAATTGAAGATTGATGTTATCTTTCTGCGCTGTTTTCAGTTTTTCTTCAAATTGATCACCTCATAACCAAAATGTTATACTTCGAATTCTATACTCAGGTTACGAAGTCTCCTTGAAATAACAAGTTATTTTGAATTGCCAGAATTTGCAGTCTACCAAGATGTTCATGGTTATCTAGTTATCACAGTACCTCTTACCGATGGTCCTCAGTTTGACTATCCATTGCAATTTGCAATTCAGTTATCTGTATGTGATTGAAATTTTCTGTTACATGTCAAAAGCTCCTGAGAAATTCATGTCTGATACTGGGACAAAGTGTTGCATATACATGGGTCATGCAAGCCATTTAGTACATAGGAAAACTATTGGTCGTCATATTATTGGTTTTATTCTTCTTCCTTGCAATATATGACTATTGGATGATTTATTGATATTTGCGATATATGCTACATAAACTATTGTTGTCCTTTATGGTCAACAATATTGAATTTTTCTTGGTGAGCTGAATCTCTATTAACTCAAAGTACGATGCACGTGGATGTTATTCTCTTGTGCATATTTCTGTAACATTGTGGGTATCTAGTGGCAGTCACTTAGAAATAAGTGATGTAGATATCTTGCTGATTTATTTTGTTTTTGATGTTTTCTATCATTTGATAATGGCCCCCTGTATATACTTATTTTTATTGTTACAATTCTTATCACCCTCTTAACTTCCTCCGTTTTCCACCTGTAAGGGCGATGTGCAATTAAAATTCATTTTCATGGATGTTAGCTTTGGATTTTAACATGACAGGAGCAAGTCTTAAAGATATTTACATGTCGGTAGGAAAAAATTAGAACTCATTTTCAGCTTGTACTGTTTGTAGTTTCAGAAAATTAGAACTCAGTTTCAGCTTGTATTGTTTGTTTAGTCTGATGACACGTATTTGTTTGAAATTAAAGCTTTTGGTATGCTAGGAGTTGCTATATCTTACAACTTCGCTTACTTCTGCAAATTTTCAAGCATGAGCAGTTCTGTATTTTTCTCACCCTTACAAGTGGAAAACATTTATGGCGTCTGAAGATCCATATGGTCAATCCCATCTAGCGTGGGATTTAAGGCTTGATTGATTGATTTATCATAACTGTTTTTTGGATTGTATGCTTTCACCTTTATAGATGAACCAACTTACTTTCTGCATTGGCATAATGTTGAATTAATTATTTTAGACATTTCAGGATTATATTTGTTGTCAAGGAAATGTCTCCACTATCAAAATCGAAATCCAAGGACAAAAAGGCTGGCAAGGAACCCCAAAAGGCTTCATCAAGGCCTCCTGGAGCTGCTAATGCAGGCACCACTATACCTGCTAGTGCATACAATCCTCTTTCTGGAACATTCCATGCACTTGAAGCAGTTCCCACATCCTCCGCCTCACCTCTGCACTCTAATGGTCGTTTCCGGAACATAGACGAGACAGACGATCACTCTGGTGGGGTCGAGTATGATTCCGTTTCGAATAATGGTAGCTGGTCTGGCGAGTCAGAAGATCATAAAGACAAGGCATCTAATATCTCTCTTCGGCAGGAAACAATACCAGGTGCTGACAACGACAAACGGGAAAAAATCCGCCAAAAGAACGGGAAAAAACATCAGCGTCAGAAGGAGCGGCGAGCCCAGGAATGGCATGAGAGGTGCAATGGCTATATAATGTCTAGAAAGTTGGAAGCACTTGCTCAACAGCTTGTTGCCATGGGTTTTCAACATGAGCGAGCTACAATGGCTTTAATATTAAACGATGGCAAAGTAGAAGATTCTGTGTCATGGTTATTTGAAGGAGGTGAAGATGCAGATAATCAACAGGCACAAAATTATGGTGGAGGTAATTTGAAAATCGACATATCTGACGAGCTTGCTCGGATGACCGATATGGAACTTAGATATAAATGTACTAGGCAGGAGGTTGAAAGAGCTATTGTTAACTCTGAAGGCGATCTTGATAAAGCAGCAGAAAGTTTAAGGGATCTAAGGCTAGACCCACCGCCAAAGCCAGAAGAACTTGGTGATCCTCCAATCGTTAGTAATGGTAAACTTTCGGTTGGAGTTAGCCAAACTGTGGTAAGGCAGCAGCAACAATTACAACAACAGAAACCTAGTACAGGCTCTATTCTACAACAAAGAAGAGACGATAAGGATTTTAACTATACAAAAACAGCTGTTCCAATTACAGCATCTGCAGAATCTGGTAGTAAAAATCTGCAGCCTTTGAAGAAAATACAACCAAAGCTGGAGTGGCCAAAACCACAGCAAAACACGATGCCTAGTGATAAGAGGTGGCCAAATACTGGAACGAATCCTTCTGTTTCTTATTCTCTGGCATCACCCTTGCAAGTCTGTCCTCCACCAGCCAAGCTGGAACCCCGATTTGTGGCTTCTGGTAGTGATAATAAGAGTGTCCAACCTGGAAGCGTCAGGGAACCGGTTATAATGATGCAAAGACCTCAGTCAGCAAGTACAAAACAGGTGCCAGCTGGAAGCATAAGCTCTTCATCTCCTCCTGGGACAGCTGGCAGTTGGTACCCTTCTAGCAATACAGACACCTTTAAGTCGAATGGGTTTCCCACCACTAGAAGCCTCAGTCCAAATGATCTGAATTCAAACCACATGTTCCATCAAATTCAATACCAGCAACATCAACCGTTTATTCCCCAAAGTAGCCCTGGGGATTCACCTGGGGCAAACAGAGGAAACGGAATATGGAGTAGAACAGGCGCATCGCCTACACTTGCTGCGGCCTCGTCTCTTGGACTGTTTTCTGGGTTGGGTGGTTCGAGTTGTTCGTCCGGGTCGTCTTCTCCAGTTGATTGGAGCACTGCTGGTTCAATGGCACGGTTGGACTACACCAGCATAGACTGGAGTTTGGATCTAGGGTTGTCCTCTCCGAGGCCTGGTGGCTTATGGATGGGGGCAGGGTCGTTAAAAAATGGGACCCAAATGTATGATTCGAGTACTTCCGGGTTTGGTGCTAAGATGGTAACGAGAAATGCCGTAAATGGGAGTGGTGTACGGAATCCAGGATTGCAGGAGGGAGCGGTTAATACAGAAACGGGTTCTACAGGTTCTCAAGAATGGTCGTCGCCTTTTGAAGGGAAAGATTTCTTTACTTTACCAAGACAGTTTGTTTCATCCCCTTCACTGTAGAGTGGGGAGAATGTTTGCAATCAATAAAATTGAAAAAGAAAGACGAGAAAAAAAAGTGTTGAATTTGATGTTGGTTGTGGTTCTTATGATGCCTGTATTATTGGTGAATATCCTCGCAGTATGAAAGAAGCATCCAAGAGTACTAAATTGCAATTTTTCCCAAATTATGAAACACAAAACATCCCATTTTGATTGAATCATATTGGAAAAAATAATGAACCAATTTAAAATTACAAGATACTCCCTCTATCTTTTTAAAATAGGCATTCTAGTCACTTTTTTAAATATTTTTTTCCTTGTTATTCTTAAATATTTAGGCACTTTTTGAATTATTTTTTCAATTATATCCTCATTTGTCTCATTATCATTAATTGCAATAGAGTGAAAAATTAAATATTGATTAGAGGGTAAAATAGTATTTTGAGTATAAATCATTTTTCCGTTTACAAAGTCAAACAAAAAAAGGATCTAGCGCAAAATAGTAACTCTAGAAAGCATTATTGTAATGTTAGCACTTATTATTGTTGTTTAAGTTACTTTTAAAATAAGTTATTCTCACAAATTTTTAAAAGTATTACATATTTTGACTTTGAACGACATATCTTAATCGGTCATACTAATTAATTAGAAATTGTTCTGATTTATTTTTTGCAAAATCGAATTTGCAGCTTTCAAAGAAAGCTTGAAAATAGATCTTTTCAGAAAAGCTGCTAGAAAAATCCACCGCCAAACTGGCCTTGAGTAGCAGTGAAGCTTATAGGCTTTGACATGGGTAGATTCATTTTAACTGTTAACCAATATGAATTATGATAAAGAAGAAAAAGGAATAACTACAACTGGTAAAAGTTTTACATCTGTTATTAACTCTTAATTTGTTTATTACAAGTACATGAAAGTTTTTAAATAACAGTAAATTCCTCAGGAATGAGGGTATTGAACCCTACCTCACTCATATTGGAGATTACCAACTAAGGTGGCTCCTCGGGTACAAGTACTTATAAATTGCACAAGGCTTAAAAAACGTAAGAACATTAATTAGTCACTCGAACCGGGATGGTGGGCTACAAGCAGTAGTTGAAGCAGGTTGTTCATACCACTGGTTAGGCTCTCGAGTCAAGAAGTTGGCCTCTGCAATTTCCATCAGACTAAAAATCAGCTACCAAAACAGGATCATGCTACAAAAAAACTCTTTGTTAAGTTCTCATTTGATCTACTACATACGAAGTGTATTCGTTACCTGACAAGAAAACATCCTTGTAGTCTTCATCGTCGTAAATAAATTGTGGAGGATCTGGTGAACCAATCCCAACTATGGTGCTTCCGCTGCATCACCAAATATAATTATTTCAACATTTTGAAGTTGTTCATTGCAATGTGATATTTCTTCTTATTCTGAAATGAAGGAGATTACATACATATATATACACAAGCTGCTATTCTAGTTTTAAGAAGGAAATAAATGCAGAAAGAATCAAGGAGGTGATTATAACATTCATAAATCTCGTTTCTGCTTTTTAGCACATTCATACAACCAATCTTGCAAACCTATGTATATAACTGTTTGAGCAATCACAAAATTCATCGCCACGCATCATTCTTCATATAAAGGCAAGGTGAGCTAAACAGTTTGATTCCTAAGACCCAAAAAAATGGTGATTGCAGTTTCCTGGCTTTCAGGTGGTACTTAAATTCAAGAAAGAAATAGCTAAAACAGCTTCAGCTATTAGCTCCTGCAAATAAACCAACGAAAAAACATACAGAGTTATTCCAACAAAATATGATCAAGATTAATATTTCTAGAGGTTTCTATTATGTGTAAGTTCGACAAGCTATTGTAACTTCTGAAGATCAACTTAAATCTATTTTTTTGGAAGAAGCTCAAGGTGTTGTTATAGTAGGCTAAGCACCCCATAATACCGCAATTTAATTCTGTACGATGCAAGGAAAAAGTCTACAACACATTCATGGATTTTAAGATGATATGTTGACACACGAGATGATAAGATGATAGAGACCGACTTCAGATGTTTTGACCAGGTCTAGTGTGAAATGGTGTGGATAAATTTCGAATAACGAGAATATTCAAGTTAAATTATGCGTTTAAAGAAGGCAACAGCCAAGCATGATACAAGCTCAAGTGTTCATTTCATCAACTATAGATCCCAAAACATAACTAGAATGGATGAAAAAAAAACCTCCATACACCTTACTCCAACTACAGTTGGCCCTAAGGCTACAAAGATTGACACAACACTGACTGGTATTTGGTAATATCAAATATTTGTAACGAAGGTTTTTCTCTTCTTTTTTGTCGATATGATTACTCTCTCATTATCACTCTGGAGGAGAATGTAGGCAACCTTTAGAATTCAAGGTTTTCTACTTCTTAAATAATAAGTGCTTAGGCTCCGTTTGTTTCACGAAAAATATTCCTATTTTCATTGTTTTGTATCTAACCAAGAAAGAGAGATAATGCCAAATCATTATTAATTTCTCTTCACCTGCCATGATACGATTACACTACAACACATAAAAAAAGGACAAAGATAGATTTTATCATACACTCTTCTTAGATGCATGAGGAAATTTATGGAAACAGAGCCTTATGCTCCCAAGTTGGTATTTCTATGCTATCACTCTGCCTGATCTATCCTAAACACACAAAATATTGTTATTTGCCTGCTTAAGTTGTCAAGGTATCATATCATCTGGCAGATGGTATGCTTTTAGGACACCATAATACTTCTTGCAAAGATATTGTTGTTAATTGTTATTCACAGAGTCAAACATAGTTCAGAGTCCAGACAGAGTTTATTAAGCATTTCCGGTTATCTTAATAGCAATAGTAATGAGATCACGCCAAGCTTTAATTGGGCCATCCAGATAATTATGCAAGAGTATGATATATGCCTGAAACAATAGGATGCAAATAACTTAAAATTGGTTTGAGAGAATATGGGGATTAGAACTCCTACTTCTAGTTCAAAAAAAAGATAGAAGTGGCAGTTTCAACATCAATTCCACAGATATACAAGTTGAGATTTAGAATATGTACCTCCCAGACATGAAAACCGCATCATATTGTCCCCGGCCTGCTGCGGCTATACGCTGTTTTAATCTTTTAAGTGATGGTAGAACTTCAAATGCAGGAGGCTCTGCAGGAAACACATACAAGATATGATTTCAGCCAAAGGAAGAAAAATTAAAACAATGGATTGGAGAAGAATTTCCATGTTGATAGCTTGATATACAGAACCGGAATAAATGTGATGAATGGATGAGTTTCAAACTTTCAATTGATTCAGGACATATTTTATGGATAACAGTTTGGCGGAGTAATACTTGATATAGAAGGAAATTGCTACTTTTGATGCATGAAGCATCTTTTAGCAACAGTTTTAAGCCTTTTCAAAATTTGTCCTTCTTTAACTTCATTTATTTATCTTAACAAGCCCAATCTTAGACCACTATGTTATCCAGATTTCAAAACAACGCGAGAGATGGTGCATCCCAGTTTGTGCAATTTGAATAACAATAAAATGAAGAGAGACTCGAGTTCACATTCAACAGAAAAAAGTTACATGGAAAAAAGGAATAGAAAGGAGTGTATGTTAATAATTACCTAAATCATTAATACAAACATCTTGTGATATTCCGTACTTTGAGATCTTTTCCAGCAATGTTAAAGGGTCAACACCACTAGTTTGGTCCAATCGAAAACGCTGAGAAATGATTGACAAATGAAAATTGCTAGTGATGAAGAACTGGAAAAATTATTCAAGTGTGGAAAAAAAATAAATTAAATACCTTGTAAACTTCAGCAGTTGGACATGCCTCCTCTGGTTTTATAAGAACCATTGGAAGGTCAAGAGGAACCGGCGAAGGGATATCTTCAACAATCTTTACAAAAGAGAGTAAACATTACTAACCTCAGGATTCGAAATATATTGTAGCAAACAGAATAATGTTATAAAGCCGCATCTTAGAGAAGAACAAAAGACATACTTCACCACGGCCAGTGCAATAGGCAGCTCCGTGAGAGAAAAAGAAGGATATATCTGAACCAATCTCACTTGACCATTCTAGAAGATCCTTCTCAGAGGCAAGACCACCACTGAACTGATTTGCTGCCCATAGGGCAGTTGCCGCATTACTACTTCCCCCGCCAAGTCCTGCCCCAGTAGGTACCCTCTTATCTAGATGAATCTGCCAACAAGTAGATATTAGGGCATGAATTCTCCAATGCCTATATAACTAGTTAAAAATAGGTAAAACAAACTTACGCACCCAAAAGAATTGGTCTGTTCCAGTTTTTTTCCTGTAAAGATTGAGGGCTTTTATGATCTGAAGAAAGAAAAAGGGAGAAATGTTAAGAGCATAAACATCAAACACAAACAAAATGAGAAATCAATGGATGCCTTACCAGATTCCTTTCATCTAGGGGAACACCAGATACATTAGTAGATAAACGATCTGCCTGTTTTGATGGAGACAAAGAGAACTTAATTGTATCTCCTAGACTAATTACCTGCAGTCAAGGGATCAAAGTTACAGACTTTTGAATTTGATTATATGTATTGAAATTTAAAAACAATATTAGTGGAACTTACATGGAACAAAGATGCCAAATCATGATAACCATCATCTCTCTTCTTAGTTATTCTCAGGAAAACATTAATCTGCTCAACAGAAACATTAATTTAATTCCCATTATGAATAATGAGCGAAAAAGAAGAAATTGAAAGAGGGATTAAAAACCTTGCAAGGAGAGAAAAGAGTGAGCCTTGAAAGAGGAGCAGTCCTGTCCACTTCATCCGCTAACTTGTTTAATCTTTCATCAGGATCATACACTATCTAATTGCCAACCCACCGATCAAATAATCAATAAATAGAGTGATACAAAGTAAAATTGGAAGCACAAGAAAGTGAGAATTGAGGAACCTCGAGCTGCTTTTTGGTGGCTTTAACAGGTGGAATCCTTGACCTTCGATCAAAATTGAGGGAGGCAGATGGCTTTGGGAAAGAAGGGAAATTAGTTTTAGAGAAACAAGGATTGAAGAGGTGGTTGTTACAGAGGAAATGAGCGGAAGCCATAGCTACTACAATCTGAAGCACAGGGAGCTATTGGGGGTACAATATATCAATAATTCAAATGGCTGCTTGAGAGTATTAAATTATCCATTTTGGGGGTTTGCAGTCAAATTTGAGCAGCCAGAGTATAGAAATCAAATCAGCACAAAGATGATAAATTTGCTGTTGTTTTGTCTTCTTCTTCTTCTTCATGGGCTGTTAAGTTGGTTGGGCCGGACTACTAAACATTTGTTTGACTATAATACCCCTGACATATCCCTTCTTCTTCCTTCTTCAGCC
This sequence comes from Euphorbia pulcherrima, assembly GCA_947683365.1. NCBI lineage: Eukaryota > Viridiplantae > Streptophyta > Magnoliopsida > Malpighiales > Euphorbiaceae > Euphorbia > Euphorbia pulcherrima. The sequence continues at coordinate 19,334,633 of CANTUS010000001.1, forward strand.
GAGAGAGACGATCGCTCTCTGCACGCCATAGCAATTCAAGACTCAAAGGCCGTCTTCTCATGGCTTTCAGGTAAAGTTTTATTTTCGTTATGAGGGATTTATTGGCAGCAAGTCTCTGATAGGAAAGTGAGGGAAAGAGTTGTTGAAATTATTGATTGGAATGAGTCAACGGCTGAGCCAGGATATCGATTTCAACTTCGGTATAAAATATTCAATCTGACTCGTATAAATCAACTAGTGCATGTAGTTTTTGAAATCCACACATAATGCGAAAAAGGATTTAGAACCTTTTTAGGAAAAAAAAAACAGACCATCAATTTGGTAATTCACCGTGGCTGTCTTTCAAATTAAACTAAAAATTGTAGAAAATCATATAACACCGTATCATTTATCCAAATAAAAACTTTTAAGAAGCTGTAGCATACTATATGATACCATACCATAGTTTAATGAATCATGAGCCAAATAAAGTTACGACTAATGCATATTTATTGTTTGATAAGTGGTAAAAATATGCACAACTCCAAAGCTACCTGAGGAGTCGAACCCTGTCCCCTCCACTAAAAGCAACTTCAGTTAACCATCCACCACTGCCGCTGGGGCACATTCCGCCAAATATACATTGATCTTCATATATAAAACTGCCGCCCCTGGAATGGGCATTTACAGTCAGTTTATGGATTTCCAATCCCGGATTTGGATGGATGAGTTCACAATTTTAGAGCTATATTATTATTTCATTCATAAACAACTCTACTTACATGGATATTTAAGTAGTTTTCACCCTTAAGCTAATTAAAAACAATATAATTACAAAAGTATTGTAAAGCAATGCCATTATAAACGTATTGGTCTTATGACAAATGATTATTTCTTGATATAGGACTAATTAGTTCATTTCTGCATAAGTATATCCTGGATTTGCTAGCTTTTGCCTGGGCATTTTTACACTCATTCCACTACTTGTAGAGCTCCTGCTCAAACTTGTGCTTGTTCTTGTTGAAGTGGTTGCCAAAGAAGTTAAAGAAGATGATTTGCTCAATACATCTATTTCACTACTAAAGCTTTGCCTATCAAATGTTTTCTTCCCATTTCTCTGAATTCCACTCAATTCAGATGAACTGCGAGCCAGGAATGCAGATATATCTTCCATTACATGAAATACTGATCGCCTATCTGCTATGTATTCCAGGGCAAAGACCACCTTATCCATTGCTAGTCTTTTCTCTGGAACTTTGTTAAGACAATTCAGTATAACTCTACCTATCCAATAAAGTTGTTCTGCATCATGTGAATTCGCTATCTTCGGATCAATTATCTCAAGGTGCCTCCTGTCTTTAAGAAGGGGCCTTGCCTGTAAAAACACAACAACAACTAATGTATTAGGCTGTAGTTTTAAGCTTCAAATTTTAGTGTTTTGGTGGTTAATTTACCCATCCCACAAGACTTTTTTCTCCAGGCATCTTGTCTGTAACTTTCTGTCCAGTAATCAACTCTAGCAGAAAAACACCAAAGGCATACTTGTCTGTTTCAATCGTATGCTTCCAGGTTCCAGCATATTCTGGTGCTAAATGTTCCAAACTTTCAAGCACATTTTGCTCCAATTGAAGCCCAAAATCCCCAAGCTGACCTTGCTCAAGCAACAAAGAAAAACATCACTTGACTCATGCTATATATATCTTCAATTTACCTGCGCGAACTTGGCCCAAATGGCCTACTGGCCCTCCAAACTTTTCAAAGTTTCTCTTAGCCCCCTGTTTGGCAATAGTGCACCAATTTGCTCCTGAATGTCACGTGTCAGCTTCTGGTTGGAGAGAGAAAAATAAGAAAAATGACATCATTGAAAAGTCAAACCAACCAGAAGCTGACACAGTGTCATTCGGGGGGACCTATGCACTTTTCCAAGTTTAGGGAGCTAAGATAATCTTTTGAAAGTTCAGGGTACAATAGGCCATCAGGGCTAAGGTGAGGTGGGTGAAAATGTATTTGGCCTTCGACTCATTTCTAATAAGTACCGAAAGAGTTCTTAGGCTGTGTTTGGAAAGGTCAATTTTGAGAGAATTCAATTCAATCGAATTCATTTTGTCAAATTCTCTTGTTTGGAACCAAAAAAATATCAATACAATTTAAATCATGCAAGACTTGAATTCTTCTGAATGTATGGAATAGAATTCTTGCCAAAAGTTGCATGATTTCGATAGGATTCATTTGAGCTAGGCTTTTGGATATTATTTTTATCATATTATCCTTCACATGAGTGAACGATATATGGCATAAACTATCAAAATTTCAAAAAAACCCCTATAGTTTTAATTCAATCAAAAACACCATCTTCTATAATGGATTTAAAAAAACCTTGACAAAATTCATTTAAGTTCCTACAACTTTTATTATATAAAAAAAATAAATTTGGTGTAAGAAATTTTTAGAAAATATTTATGTATGGGCCCAAAAGTGTGAAAATACGTTTCGGGATCCGGTTTCGTTAAAAAAAATCCCAAAAAATTATGAAATATCCGGAAAATAAATTTGGTGCAAGAATTTTTCAGAAAATGTTTCTGGAAGGGCCCGAAAATGTGAAAATACATTTCGGGGCCCGTTTTCGTAAAAAAATCGAACAATCCCAAAAAATTATGAACTATTTAAAAAATAAAGAAAATAAATTTGGTGCAAGAAATTTTCAGAAAATGTTTCTAGAAGGGCCCGAAAATGTGAAAATACGTTTCGTGGCCCGTTTTCGTAAAAAATCAAAAAATCTCAAAAAATTATAAAATGCCCGAAAAATAAAGAGAATAATTTTTGTGCAAGAATTTTTCAGAAAATGTTTCTGGAAGAGCCCGAAAATGTGAAAATACATTTCGGGGCCCGTTTTCGTAAAAAAATCAAAAAGTTTCAAAAAATTACGAAATGTCCGAAAAATAAAGAAAATAAATTTCGTGCAAGAATTTTTTAGAAAATGTTTCTGGAAGGACCCGAAAATGTGAAAATACGTTTCGGGGTCCGGTTTCGTAAAAAATTGAAAAATCCCAAAAAATTATGAAATATCCGGAAAATAAAGAAATTAAATTTAGTGCAAGAATTTTTTAGAAAATGTTTCTGGAATGGCCAAAAAATGTGAAAATATGTTTCGATGCCTGGTTTCGTAAAAAATAAAAAAATCCAAAAGAATTTATGAAATATCCGAAAAATAAAGAAAATAATTTTGGTTCAAGAATTTTTCAGAAAATGTTTTTGGAAGGGCACGAAATGTGAAAATATGTTTCGAGGCCCGGTTTCGTATAAAATCGAAAAATCCCAAAAAATTATGAAATATCCAGAAAATAAAGAAAATAAATTCGGTGCTAGAACTTTTCAGAAAATGTTTCTGGAAGTGCCCAAAAATGTAAAAATATGTTTCGGGGCCCAGTTTTGTAAAAAATCGAAAAATTCCAAAAAATTATGAAATATCCGAAAAATAAAGAAAATAAATTTGGTAAAATGATTTTTCAAGAAAATGTTTATGGAAGGGCTCGAAAATGTGAAAATACATTTCGGGGCCCGGTTTCGTAAAAAATAAAGAACTCCCAAAAAATTATGAAATATCCGAAAAATAAAGAAAATAAAGTTGGTGTAAGAATTTTTCAGAAAATGTGAGCTTTCCAAACAAGGGTCATTTGTAATTAGAAAAGTATTTGGGGATTTTTTATGATTTTTTTTTTATAAATTATTGAGTTTATTTAATTTTTTTCTCAATTGGAGGTCAACCACGTACCCCCTTGGTCAAAGTAAGACACCTCAGCTGCCACGTAGGACTGAGATAGCACGGAGGTTCACTTTTTATAAGTTTAGGTACTTCGGAGGTCCACTAGAAAGTTGAGGGTATCTAAGGCAAAAATGCTCAACTTGGGGGTATTAAAGAGCATTTAGGCTTTAATTAAACATTTAAGAACACTTGTTATAGAAGAAGGACAATTTTAAAAATAACTTAGAAAAAATACTTTGAAAATCAATTAAATTCCTTTGTGTACAAGAAGTTTCCAAACAAAGAATTTAAAGTGGAAAAATGAATTCAATTAAATTCTATTAAAGAATCCAATTCAATTCTTTTCATTTCCCTCAACGAATTGATTCCAAACACACCCTTAAAGAAATTGCAAGTGTGTCTCGTTACCCTTGGTTCAAAATCATGGGTCAGTAAAATACTATTTGATGTGAGATTTCTGTGAACTATATCGTTTTCGTGTAGATAATTTAAGCCTCTGGCAGCACCTAGGGCTACTTTCGTTCTCTGTGTCCAAGTCAATGGTAAGGGGCATTGATCTGCATTATGCCAACTAAGATTTTATTTTTTGTTGTTTGAATGTAAACAAATTTTCTTGCAAAATGTTTTTCCTTACTTGATATATGCTGATTTAGTGAACCGTTGCAGGCATACTCGTAAACTAGTAGTCTGATACTTTCATGTGCACATGATCCCAATAGCATGAGCACATTTTCGTGTCTAGCTTTCGTCAAATTTTCAAGTTCAGATTTGATTGTCATCTCTTGTTTATGTTGCTTGACAATTATTTTGAGACTATTAGTTTTGAGTTGACCTAGGAAAGATGGAATTCCAGGTAGAGATATCGAATTTGTTGAGGAAAAACCATCTGTAGCAGTGTGCAGTTGTGCATATGTGAAATTGACTCGTGATCGAAAGTCGGGTCTCATGTTCTTGCAAAGCGAACACATTGAATGCTGATCTTGTTTAATTCCCTGAATGTTGTCTGCTTCTGTCACATCTGTGAATTATTATAGTTCAACTTAAAATGCTAGAGAAACTTAACAAGGTGGAAAAAGTTGAGGGACTTACGAGGGCGAAATTCGATGCTGAAAAGATCTTCGGGGATGCCTGGCATCATATCATCATAAGTTACTGTTACTCTGGTAAGTTTTTGTTGCTTTGGTCCTCTTAATTGCTCGACTCTGTCGTTTCTTTTTATCCTTGATATTCCACTTGGTAGTTGCTCCAGGAAGTATTTCCTGTCTTTCTTCATTTTCCTGTTCCATAAACATCTGTTGTTTAGTTTCATTTAGTTCAGTTATTGACAGATATAAATATCAGCTGAATTATCGAACCTGTCGAGAATGAGCCATGTTGCTTTCATTTTCTCGGCTTCTTTTGCAGCTACAACTTTTGGCGACGCCCCTCCAGTTGTCACCTCTATCAACAACTCAACCTTGAGATTTAACAAAATTGTAATTAATCACTGCTATAATCATAAATTTGAATCAAAGAAGAATTAAGTAGTTAGTTGCCTTCTCGGTCTCATATAGCTTTAAAATCTGGATTAATTCGGAATTTTTGTAATAATCTTCCTTAATTTTGGAAACTGCTTTCTCAACAATGCTATCATTGGCTCCAAAAATGGAATTGGAATCCACTTTGTTCTTATATCCCACTGAAAAGAAATAGTCAAACAAAAATAAGTTTAATCAATTTGCTAAGATTGTAAAAGGGTAAAATTTGTTACAATTTTTTGCTTACTAGGATTATGAACAAAGAGAACAAGTGCGAGAAGGGTTAGTTTGTCGCCTGGCTTTAGCGATAAGCCTCGCAAGGCCCACCTTAAGGCGCTTGTTTTAGGCCCTCCTGAAGCATCCTGGATCACCACCACTCTTTGATTTTCCATTCTTGATTCTGTTCTAGCTATTTCCATCAAATCCATTCACAAATTATGACTTGTTTCAATTGGATATGCCAGTTTCCAAGGTTAATGTTTTTTAGCTGGCAATATATGGTTTTAATTTGTTGATTACAAGGTTAAGCATCTACATATTCAACAGACAGTGTTTGTTTATGTCTCTACTCTACAAGACAAATTGGAATTTCGTGATTAATACGATGTGGTTTAGTATCGTCTAGCTGTATTTTTGCTTTTCTTAAAGGATACAAAAATAATTCCAATGAGCGGTTTCATCTGTTCTTTTAAAGGACATGCATCTTTATGGACTATCTGGGGTTAATCATAGTCAACCTTTTCACAAATGGGTTTGCAATTTGAAACTTTTTAATAGAAGATCTGTTAGTTCTATAATTTACAATAATATTTATTTATTTTATTTAAACATACTTTAAATGCTTAATAACCATTTAAAATAAAACAAAAATGAACTTGTATTTTGACTTATAATTATTTATAAATTTAAATATAACTCATAAATATAGCTCTACCAAAGTCTAACAATAATTTCAATTAAGAGTTTGGTCAACATTATAAGTGTCCAACTCTACAAGCCTCAACATCATAAATACGTTCCACAAAGCCTCAACAACATAAATACATTCTTCTCCAACAACACATGCATAAGACATTTTTTTTTTATTTTTCTTTTCTTATTTTGCATTTATCTCTCAATCCGTTTATTTTTTTGACACGCCGCTTTAAACTTTTTTGTTCGTCTCATTTTTATCTTCGAAACGCCATCCATTGTTATCTTTTTTTTGACTTTTTTCCAAACTTTTCGAAATCTAGTTTTTTGCTGGTATAAATCTAGTATGAGGTGGTTTTTGTTAGATTTCTTTAATAAAATGCAAATTTATGGGTTATTTTCATCACACCTAGTATTCTGCTGGTATAAACTGGTTATTGTATGATTTCTTTCATAAAAACATGCTTATGTTTGGTTTCAATTTTCCAGAACTGGTATTTTGCTGGTATGAGGTGGTTTTTGTTTGATTTCTTTCATAAAATGCAAGTTTATGGGTTATTTTCATCACACATGGTATTTTGCTGGTATAAACTGGTTTTTGTATGATTTCTTTCATAAAACCATGCTTATGTTTGGTTTCAATTTTCCAGAACTGGTATTTTGTTGGTGTGTTGTGGTTTTATTTGATTTCTTTCATAAAATGCATGTTTATTAATTTATTTCTTCACACCTAGTATTTTTCTGGTATAAACTGGTTTTTGTATGATTTTTTTTTATAAAAACATGCTTATGTTTGGTTTCAATTTTTCAGAAATTGGTATTTTGCTGGTATAATGCTTGTATCATCTATTACATATTTGCAAAAAATTTGAAAAAAAGTATATCATTATGGATCTAGAAGATAAAAATGAGACGAATAAAAAACTCTAAAGCGGCATACTAAAAAAAATCAATGATTTGCGAGATAAATGCAAAATAAAATAAAAAAAAGGAAGAAATCGCATGAACAATAAGGAAAAGGGAGGAATGTATGGGATGGAAAGAGAAAATTTAAAAGCTGACCAAATAATTATTTATAAAAGTAAAAGATAAAGAGCTAAATAATTTAGTCAACCATTACATTTCTTACAATTTAAAAAAAACAAAATGTTAATAATAATAGGCAGCTGGAACGAGAAATAACCTCTAAATTTCGAACTAAAAACAGTGGATTGTGAGACACTTATGGGCTGTTTAGTTTAAGGGGGTGTTTCTCTAAGCTTTTTTTAAAGTCAAAAGCTTCTTATAAGGAGAAAAGTAAAAAGCAGCCATGTTTTTCACTTTTCTCCTTATAAGAACCTATTAAGTTAAAAAAAAAAGAATCATTCCAATTTATAAATTAAAATCTTCTTATAAGTCATTTTTTAAGTAATAAGTAAAAGTTATAAGTTTGGAGAAATACCTCCTGAAAAAACAGGGGCTTTTTTCCATCCAAAATTTTCAAGAAAACTGAAAACTAGGATTTGTTGTTTAGTTGTGAAGTTTTTTGAAATGGAAAAACATGAATGACTTTTGCAATTTTTCAAAATTTACACTACCAGTCGAAAATAAGATTTTATCGTTTTCCATTTGAAAAAAGCGGAGCCCTCTCAATCACGTTTTTCGTAACTTTTAACAATTGTTGACCGTTGAATGCATTATATATTTCATTCCGTGGCACCTCCACCCCCTTTCTATCTTTCATAAATTTTACATACCTCTACTTTCTTTCTCTTTCATATATAAAATATTCTTACAATTATTTTACTTTTTATTATTTAATAATGAAAATGTTATAATTAATTATCTAAATTTATTTTATAATAATGTAATTTATGATTTCGATTAATTATTTTTTTGCTGTATTATATTATTATCAATTAATATTTAAACTGAATTTTTTAATTATATATAATTTTATTTTTACTTTGATAATAATTTTTAATTATAAATTAAATTTTAAGATAAATAATGTTCAAATGTCTTTGTACTACAACTTGTGGAATTTTTCTTACCACGTACGCTTTTTTATACATGTATATAATTATAAATTTCAAGTTATATATTAAATATGGTTTTATTTGTACACTGATATAATTTTTTTTAATTAAGTTTTTTAACCTTTAAATTATGTGGAATATTTAGGTAATTTCTTATTTTCGATTTAGTTCGTAATAGTTATTAGTTGTGGAAAAAAATTATGGAACTATTATTTGAAAAGTAGAAGATGAAAAATAAATTAGAGAAGAATGAACATATTTTTTAATTTCTATTTTTATTAAAAAAATAAAAATTAAAAAATTTTAAAAAAATAAAAAAACTGAAAAATAAAAATGAAAATAATTTTCTATTTACGATTTTTTTTTTCACAGCGGTAGAGCTACAAAGAATATCCCAATTCAAAGGCAATTCCAATTCTAGGGTTTTTCTTTGTACGATTATCACCTATATAAATAAATATCACACCTTTGCTCTGACCTCTCTCTCTTCCATACCTCTGCTTCCTCATTTCTACTTTCATCCCGCATCCACTCTCATCCTTATAACAATGGCCGTCGCGTTCTCGGATCTTCACACTGAATCAGGAATCAAGTCTTTCGACGAGTTTCTGGCCAGAAAATCTTATATTTCCGGGTACTTTTCTTTCTCATGTCCTAATTCTGCTGTAGTAATTCATCCATGGAGTTTATCTTTCTATTTTCTTGTTTCTATCAAATTAGGGATCAGCTTACAAAGGATGACATAAAGGTGTACGCTGCCGTTTCCGCCAAGCCAGGAGCTTCCTTCCCCAATGCTAGCAAGTGGTACGACCGTGTTTCTTCAAGCCTCGCCACAAGGTTAGCTTCATTTCTTTTGTTCTGTGCTTAATTGCTTGATTGAAAACATATGGTCGAATTTGTTCGTTTCTGATTTTTACGATTTGATCCGATTGCTTGTAGCTTCCCCGGAAAAGCTGTTGGAGTAAGTATTGGTGGCAAAGCTGCTGATCCAGCTCCTGCTAAGGAGGTTTGTGTCTTTTACCTCTTATGTGTTAATACCTGAAATCCAAGAACTTATCAATTGTCCAATATCTTTTAACTTTAAATCCATCATGTTACGAAATGGAAAAAACCCTATTCTGGTATTGCATTATATATCTTTCAGTTTATTAATCCTAAGAGTTAGTACCAGTGATTGACTCCAAATTTGCATCCTTTCTTATATCGATTTGGAAATTATGAGGAAAAGAAAACTATGAAGTAAACTAAATTTTGTTTGCCTCTAGTTTCAGTCAAGGTGTTACTTTTGTTATGACTATAATAAACCAGATGCGACCTATTATATTAACAGTATGAATCACTCCTATTCGGAATTAGGAATAAGAAGCGAATGCTTATGTTTAATTTTAGTTTTAGTGGTAGTTGTTTAAAGTTGAAATGTTTTTAGTCAAAGCATTGACTGTAAATGTAAATGTAAATGTAAATATAAAATATCAATATCTATTATTCAATATTTGAATTTCCTGTGCTTGTTAGGCTGCTGGAGATGATGATGATGATGATGACTTGGATCTCTTTGGAGATGAGACTGAGGAGGATAAGAAGGCAGCGGAGGAGAGAGAGGCAGCCAAGAAGCCTGCCAAGAAGAAAGAGAGTAAGCCTTTATATATATTTTTTTTTGCTCAGATTTCACCTCTACTAGAACCGAGAAAGAGAGATTGAATAGGCCATTCATTATCTTTTGCTGCTTAGATTGCACGGGCCATTAGTTGAAGAAACTTAGATTATCAAAATATGAATGTCTTTCATTCAATCTGGTTAATATGAATTGAATCTGGTTGTGATTACTATATAACCCCTCATCATAATTGAATCTGGACTAGGAGCCATTCAATATTAATGGAAAACACTTGATCGATTTCCAGGTGGAAAGTCTTCAGTTCTATTGGATGTAAAACCATGGGATGATGAGACAGACATGAAGAAGTTGGAGGAGGCAGTTCGAAGTATCGAAATGCCTGGTCTCCTCTGGGGAGCTTGTAAGTTGGATTCTATGAAATTTCTAATACTAATGTTCTCTGTTTGCAATAAAATTTCCAACCATAAATTAATATATTGGTTTTTGGGTATGATGCAGCAAAGCTAGTCCCAGTAGGATATGGAATAAAGAAATTGCAGATAATGATGACCATTGTTGATGACCTTGTATCAGTTGATACACTCGTTGAGGAGCGCCTTACTGTTGAGCCTTGTAACGAATATATCCAGAGCTGTGACATCGTTGCCTTCAACAAAATCTAAGAAATAAAACCCTTATGTTTACAAACAGATGTTAGTTTTTCTTTTTTTGTTCTCTTTAAATTGCTTTCTTTGCCCAATGTTTTCTTCTGTTGTTCAAATTGATGATAGTTTAAAGTAGGAACGTTTCTGCTATCAACTGGTTTCACTCTTATGTTGGTTTTTACAATGTGAAGGAAATTGACAAGAGTAGACCTTATCAATGTGATTTTGTGAACACTAAGGATATAAATCCATTGAATTGATAGAGAAGCAATTGCATTCAAGCTACTGATCGTGTAGCTTGTTCTATGGAAATTCATTACAATCCTGAAAAACTAATCTCTAGAAGAACAGTTGGATTTTAAGAAATTAGTGGCAAAGAACTCTCTTTACAAGATAATTATCATCCTTTATTTGCATGGATTCTTGTTTATATTCTGAAAGAAGTAAGGTACAAATAAATGATTTATTTTCACAGAGCACTGCTTGAAGGGGGAAGAAACGTAGTTGATTGGACTGATTATGAATACACTTCAATTTTTAGTATGTATGCATTATTATGAATGTATTGTATTTGAAGGAGGAAGTGTTTAAAACTCCTTGTGTACTTGTTGAACAATTTTAGTATGAAACTGAACCTTGCCTTTTGTAGGTTATTTCTTTGGCTCCTAATAATTAGGGTGCTAGACATTTTCTCAACAGTTGTAGCCTTGTTAAAATAATTATATAATCAAATACAATTGAACCTTGCCTTTTGTAGGTTCTTTGGCTCCTAATAAGTAGGGTGCTTGACATTTTCTGAACAGTTGTAGCCTTTTTAAAATAATTATATAATCAAATACAATTGAATGACAAATTTATAGTTACCACGGAAAATGTTCCAGACAAAAAATTAGCATTCCATGAAGATATCCCGAAAATATCCAGTCATCCAATATCAGCTCAATCAGAATCACAAAAAACCACACTTGCCATGTCTTCAAGCACCATTCTCAAAGTGCAACAATATAAAAAAAAAAAAAAAAAAAATCCATTCTCACCACCAACAATTAGCTCATTTTTTCAGTAAAAAAACAAATAGCTCATTTTTAAATATGCTTCTACTTCTTGACTTCATCATCTAAACATACTTTTACTTCTTCAGTCTGACCGGATTTTCCTTTAATGTTTCCTCGCCCCAATCCGAACCAGCATGAATCAAGCAAAGCATCTGGCCTACTAAAATCAAATTGATTACCTGCTTCTCTCTCTTGTGTATAATAACTTGAAAACTGATTGTTTGTTTCAAGCTTCACACCCAATCCTACATAAAAAAAAAACACGCACATTAAACTTCACCAATACGATAAGATTCAACACTGTACAACGTAGTCTCACCTGGTTCGTTCGATAACGTGCTGAAAACCGATGCAGCTGAATGGGCTACAGGAGAATTTGGATCACCATGAACTTCCCATTCTGTCTCACTCACAGTTTGCGAGTCATAGAATACTGCTTCAAGTAGACCGTTGCTCCTTGGTGAGAGACAAACTGACTGGACCGGTTCACTTGGAGGAGATCGAATAATCAAAGTGTCGACCGATTCGAGTGAAGGCAGAGGGGACACAGGGGTTCCCCAGCTGTCTTGTTGAGTTTCCATGTATTGGAGTGAAGGGAGCTCCAAATTCATAGCCCCACTTAAGGGTTCTGAAGATGAAGAATTGTCATTTACTAGGGCATGACTGCCAATATTAACACTTAACTGGTTGTAAGGGTCGGAATGAGCATCTAATATAGAAGAATAATTATTCGGTGATTGGATTAATACTGGGATGCTGCTAATACCACCTTCAAAACCAGAGTAGACCGTTTCAGATTCTCGAAGACGTTTTGTGGGATGCATAGTGGGGAACATACAGTTACTATTTCCGTGATCCACGTTTTGCGGAATGTTGAGAATGGTTGGGGGATATGATAGAAGGCCTTGACTGAGTTCGAAATTCTCGAATTCGACTTGTGGAATGTCGAAATGGTTAGTCGGTAAAAGTTGAGATCCATGTGTGTCTGTAGCTTGCATTCCTCCCATGTTTTGACTGTCCTGACTTCCGTTTTGCATTTGCTGACATACTTCAGGAGGGTAAATTGGTAAACCGGCACGCTGCAGTCTCTTTATTCTTGTGTTCCAGTAGTTCTTTATCTCATTATCAGTACGCCCAGGTAACTGCAGAAGTAAGCAAAATGGTTTTTTTCTCAGCAATACATATAGATATTCTTTTGCAGCAAAACTGTAGTTGTACAAATAGATTGAAATTATCCTCAACATATTGCATCATATTTCCATGGGATGACAAACAATGGAAATTAAACTGCTATTTAATCTAATTTGCATATATAAAAAAGATCCAGTTGCACTAAAGATATTTCAGGAACTTGCTAGAATGCAATGCTTCATTAATACTAATCAAAGTATGGTCCTAGAAAATTACAAAAGAAAGTACAATGTACAGTATTTATCTAAGATTTCAACCAAGAAAAGAAAGGGTGCTGTAAATGTAATAACTATTATTATCCTAAGATTAGCTGGAATCTAAGTTTTCAATAACTGACATGAACAATGTGAATTCTTTCTTTTATCCACATAATCAGCTACACCTTGCCTCAAGGAAAGGCTCCTATTTTGGTCTTTCCTCTTCAATAACCTCATTCATGCACTAATACATGGACTAAATGTAATTTTGTGATTTTAAATTGTCTGCATTTGGTTAAAATGAATAGCAAAAGACAATAAAGTGAGCATTTGATATTATTAATGTTCATTGTGGAAATAACCATGCTTATGGTTTTGAGGTTAAGCAATTTAGTCCAATGTGATTTTACTAACATGGATATCTTTGTCCATGGTGAAAAACTGAAACGACGCATCAAACAACCATGTCGAAAGGTGTTACTTACAACTCAAATCAGGGAAAGATCTCAAAGGTTCAAATGCATAAGTTTCACAGAGGACCAAATAAACAGACTGTTTCATATGACTCTAAAATGCTGGTATCTATACATTTTCCTATCTTATATATGTGTGAGACAAATTCATTTCTTTGCAGTCTAAAAATTCCATTCAATCAAACACATAGAACTACGTCAGGAAATTATCTACAGTTGTACCAACCTGTGAAGCCATTCTTGCCCATTTATTTCCCATCTGAGCATGTAGTTCTATGATTTTGCGTTCTTCCTCTGCTGTGAATGCACCCTTCTTTAAATCGGGTTTTAGATGATTTGCCCAGCGAAGGCGACAACTTTTGCCACATCTAGATAGGCCTGAATGTTTCTGGACAGCATTCCAATTTCCCTCTCCATGCTTACCTACATACTCCACCAAAAGTTCATCTTCTGCAGAGGTCCATGGACCTTTCTTTAAAGGACCATTGCCATTATCTTCTTCAAATGTAGGCGAATCTCGACGAACTTTTGGTTTTTTATTATCATCTCCCCTATTTGTCATACTGCTCATTTTCTATATACAAAATAGGGAGCTGAATTGTTACAACCAAAAATAGAGTGAAAAACTAAAGAACAATTTATGAGTCTAATTGAACTCAACATAAAGGAACACATTCGAATAATAATCAAACTAAACTCAACTCAGATGATGTAAATTAAAAAATGATCAATTCACTTGGCAACTTTCAGAATTAGGAAATCAAGCTGATGAATTTACTTCATATGGCTACAATGGATTAAGATTATAGTCCAAATTATTAAATTTCCAAATCTTACAAGACAAATATCAGTATAAACTATATAAGGTGCAAAATCAATAAGGAGCATTTGAGGATCATTACCTGGACAGAAATAAACGAGGCATTCACGCGATCTAACACGCAGCAATAGAAAAATACAGATTTGAAAAGTAAAGGAAGTAGCGATAGAGTGATAGTGCTAAATCAAGTAAGGGCTTGGAAAATGAGAATAGCATGTAAATGGGAGCTGAGTTAAGCCATGAGAGACACAATAACCCCCACAGCAGGTGGAGTTTGAGTTGGACAATTGAGTTGTTCATGAAAACAAACAATCAAAAAACAAAATGAAAACAGTGGAAATTCCCAGATCCAGCAAAGTAAAACCCATAACATGAAAAACGAGAGAAAAGCAGTGAATGGAGTGAGAAAGAAATGAAGAGATGTTTTGACTGAGGGATGATCTAAGAGAAATGAGAATGTTAAAAAGAAGAAAGAGGAAGCGTAACTCAATTGAAGAAAGAGATGGCACTAGTTGAGCAAATGTAGGAGAAATAGAATGGGAGTAGAATCAGTTTAAATCTTCGTTTTCTCTCTCAATATCAAGCAACAATAATATTTTGAAAATTTTCAACTCTGGATCCTTTATAGAACTAGCTGCACTGCAATTGAAGTAAAGCAGCAGGCCATTGCTCCTGCCCACGCCTCCATTTCACCCCCTTTTATGTCAAATATCCGTTTTAAAATTTGAATAAAAGATTAACTTTATAAATTACAAAAGAGAATTAAGAGAATGATTAAATTTTAGTGTGTATTACTGCTTTATATATTCGAATTTACACTAAGATGAAAGGAAATAAATCTTTACAACAGGAAGGCTATTGAATAGAAAATAAAGATGAGATAAATACATTTCTATAATAGCATCCTAAAATCATAATATTGAATAGAGAATATATGAATATTATTTCAAATTAGATCAATCTTTCTTTTCTAACCGATATTGGATAATAACTAAAAATTACAGTTTAAAATTAAAATTTTTAAGTTTCAAACTTTCAAATCTTTTATCTTGATATAAAATTTAGAGGGTAAATTATAAAAATCTGATTGGTGGTTCCATCCGACATAAAATTATGTCACAATAATAGTAGTTTTGTCCATTTTAATTTAAATATTATAGTTTTTTAATAAAAATTCAGTCTTCACGAATATAATTTAAAAATTAATTGCAAATATTTATTTTAATTAAAAGATGATGATAACTGTAAAAAAATTATAACAAAGTAACAAATCTTTGAAACTCACTCAAAATTGATGCATATTTCTAAAATAATTAGATTTAATTATGAAAGTATTGAATTGGTTATAATATTTATTGTGACATCATAATTCTTAATAAAAAAATATTTTTATCATTTTATTACTAAATTTTTAAAATCACGTACCCTATTTAGGAAAAAAGTGGTTCTATCCCATATCAAATTATGTTACGACAAATCGTTATTGTGCTCATTTTGAACTAATTTTTTTATAATTTTTTAATATAAATACAATACACTGATACATTTTGAAAATATTTTAGAATTACAAATATTTCTTTTAATTAAAAGATGGTGATAAACTTTTTTTATAATTAATTTTTTTTGTACTTCACCCAAAATTAAAATTAAAATTTTTATATTTATTTAAATTATTTGGGTTTGTTTGAAGATTTTGGTAAAGTTGGATATTTATACTAATTATAAATAAAAAAAAAGTTATTTGTTATTATCATAAAATATTTTTCCGATTGACTAGGTTATTTCCATCACTGTCCTGTCCATGGTTTAAGGATTACAAAATCATATTTATCGGAACTACTTGTGTAAATCCTATGTAGATTTTGAAAAGAGTTTAGTATTTTTATGAGAACATCAAATTGAATCATTGGGTTGGAAAGAATAAATGAATTGACTGATTGATATTTTTTTTTGTTAAAAAAAAAATTATGAGATAATTTGTTCTCACTTCTCAGAACTCCAATCCCAATATTCTTAAAGCCAAAGCTCTATAAAATCGACATTTAAGGTTCAATTAGTCATTTTTTAATTTTTATCACTAGAATCAATCCTTTAATAAATTTTAATTGATTGATATGAAATCACTCTAATTATCAACACAAAATTAGTTGAGTATTAGAAAAAAAAATAGTTTTCTTCGTATTGGTAATGTTGTCATTCTTTCAAATTAACCTATATGCTCCTAAACTACATTCTAGAATTTGAAGGCCGCGTTTACTATAGCTGTTAATTATTATTGTTTGCTGTTACAGTTAGCTATTTATTATTGTGATTAGTTGTTAGCTATTGTGGTTTATTATTTAATTTAATTAAGTGTTTGGTTAAACTCTGAGGTGTTGTTGCGGATAGAATATAAAATTTTAAATTCGGACATGAATTAAATTAATTAATAAAATTTTAAAACTAGTATTACAACTATATTTCAATTTAATAAAATACTAGACTTTGGTCTAGTGGTCACCACCTTGTTTGAAAAAACCAACATGAGTGGACTGTGAATTCAAATTCACAATCAATAATTTGACAAAAATACTCCATATTACTAAAAAAAATTCAAATTAATATATATTATATAAATACAAACAATACTTTTTCATTAAAAGCTATTTTTTGCTCTTGACAACATTTTTATGAGTTGTGTCAATAATTTCATCGTTTCATTTGCATTAATATTTAAATTTTGAAGTGAGTTATACGAAATAAATTAGAAATTTTCACCTAAATATGAAATTAAAAATAAAGCAAGAAAATAAAAAAAATAAAGACAGCATGTTGCGTCAATGTGTGGGAATGGTAGGGTAATATTATTTTAATTAAAAAATTTATAATTGGTAAAAAAATAGATAGAAATAAAAAAGCTCAAATATGAAGCTTTTTCATCTACTGCTTTTTAAGTACCTATCTGCAGCAGTTTAATTTTTTACAATCCTAACCAACACACAGTTTTAATAGCCGTTAATGTTCTATCCGCTAATCGCAATAGATTAGACGGTAAACAAACACCCCCGAAGTTCGTTTTGGTTAATTACAAATAATATATCTTATTTACGTGATTAAAATAAGCTACAAAAGTGAATATAAAAATAATATTATAATAAAGTATATTGAACATATAACTCAAAATCTAATGAGGTGTAGTTTACGTGGTAAAGCTTATAAATAAAATCTGTTATCTCCAACTTTTATATCTCATTCGGTGTATTTTATTTAAATGTTAACATGTATCTTGTTAGTGAGAGAGAAAAAAATTAAAAAAAATAAGAGAGAAAATAAAAATTTAAAAAAAGAGAAAAAATATTTTACACGTATCAATATTTAAATGAGTACATGTAAATGACACAATAATCTAATATTAGATAATAAAAAAAAATACAATTTGTAATTAATATTATTTCAGTTGTAGACTTTATTTAGTAATTAATAAAAAGTAAGTTATATATATAATATATCTAACTTAAAATCTTTTATCTCTGACATATTAAAAAATTAAAAGGTAAAATATAAAAATATGACATGTGTTGTCAAAAAGATGATTTGTGGAATCTTTAGTTAGAGTAAAAGATCATCCATATTGAATTATGCCATGATAAAAAATAATTTTATTTATTTTAAAGTAAAATTTTATAAATTTATTAATAAAAATATAGTACACTTTAATGATAAGTTTTGAAAAAAAATTAGAAGTGCAAATATTTCTCTTAAATAAAAGATGATGATAAACTTAAAAAATATAACAAAGTGAAAATCTCTATAATTGAATCAAATCCTGATACATAATTTCAATGTTGTCATATCCGATCTGACTGGAAAACCCCGAATCTGGTGACAAAACCGGATCAATTAATGCTAAAAACTGGAGTAAGATGACCTATTAAAAATCTGGTGACCCAGTCGATTGAACCGATGATCCAAAATAGATTAATGGGTCAATGACTTGAATTTTTTATTTAATATTTAAAAAAAATACTAATTTATAGTCTATAGAGTCTAAATTATTTCAAACTTTAATAAAGTTAATTTTAATAAGTATTTTATTCTTAAATGTCCATTTTCTAAAGAAATTGTGTCATACCATTAAAATTATAATAATTAAATTTATATATAGTCTCAATATCAATAATTTTAATATTTTTTTAATTTTATTAATCATAAGTTTTTTTTATTTTACTTTATTTCCCCATTTTTATTATTTTTTTACCTTTTGATCTTGGGTAAATTAACTTTATTTAATTTTTAATATATCGTGTTTTAATCTTCTAAATATTGAAGATAACGATTGTGAGCAGATGGCATTTTGCGCGGCGGCTGAGGAGCCGGGTCGGTGTACCGGCCTCTTGAAATGACGGGGGATGCGTATGATGTGATTGGAAAATGGTTTTGCATATTGTAATGCTCAAAAGATACGAGATCGAAATCCCGTACTTAAAACAGAGTCGCCACCCGGTTCAGCTCAACGGAGAAATTTTTGGTACGATTTTTCCACCGGGTGGTTGGATCATACCTTAAGTAGAGATTCCGAGCTCGGATGATGTTATCTATTTTTCATCAGGCCAAGTTAAAATTCTTCATTCTTTCTTAATCGATTTAATCGGTCCTATTTATTTGTGTTTTCAGTTATTTTGTTATTTTCACGTTTATCAAGCAACTGAAGTGACGAATAAAATATTTATATCCATTCAAAAATAAGTGCGGAAAATAAAATTATTACAAGGCTTCCAAGTCCTATACATTTTCTATGCAATAAATAAAATACCTGAATGTCTGACATATGCCTACCTGCAGAAGATGGTTAGTACAGGTATGCCATGTTTTATTTACAATATTATAAAGTCCGATTGGATGGCTAATATGAGATTTGCATGGTGTTTGCGGGGAAATTCCATTTTTAACTGAATTTCAGATTCAATCATTGCTTTAAATCGGAATATAAATGAAGATGCCACACGTTATGGGGTGGGATCTGTTTTCAGGAAGCTTTAGACCTCCATCGTTGTACTATATGTCCTAACTTCGAAAAATAATCTAGTCCGGAAACAAACGAAAACAAAAACTGCTGTTCAGAAAGTCATGCCGCCGACGATGCTACTTATGCCGCCGGCGACATCAATGATGTCGCTGGTGGCATCAGTATGCAGGTAGGTTACATGGCTTTCGTAAAGAAAGGGTCCCGCAAGAAAGTGAAGTCTCTGGGGAATGTGATGCCACCGGCGGTATTAGTGATTTCTCTGGCGACATGGGTGATACCGCCGGCGACATCACATGTCTCTGGCGACTTTAATTTCCTGCAGAAGTATTGATGACAGTAAAAAATGACCAAAAATCCAAAAATGAAAATAAATTAACAAAAATTAACACAAATCAGTAATATTAATGCCAAAGAGCTATGAGACTCAGGATTTTTACCTCGAGGCCGTGAATCCACCTCTTCGTGAACCAAAAAGAAACGCCTCCGGGGAGCTTGTTACGACGATTTAGTAGTAAATTTACGTGTTTTGGGTTTATAAATCCAATTAAGTTGATTTTAACTATAGGATTTACTGATTTTAAGCTCACAATCAGAGAATTCAAAGAAGAAAAACCAGGAAAAATGGATTGGAATCCCTTTTTTTGCCTTATCTAATTCTTATCTCACTAAAATCTATTTTCTCATTCTAACATTAAACTTCTAACATTAGATGGTTCTCCCCCACTTAATTGCAGCTCAAGGTGTGCTTTTATAGGTGAAATGGGGTGGTTTTCGAGACCTTTTTGACCAATTCAGCCGAAAGTGGCCGAAAGGCTATCTGTGCAGGGACCCGATTTGGGTCATGCCGCTGGCGACATGGCGATGCCGCCGCCGGTATGGATGATGCCGCCGGCGATATGGTGATATCGCCGGTGGCATGGTTGATGCCGCTGGTGGCATCAGCCTCCAGCATACCGACAGGCAGCGGGTCTAGGGGCCTAAAAAGTCGCCAAAAGTGGTTTAATAGTGGGTGAAAAGGCATCTTTTTAATTTTTAATGATATTTTAATGAGTATTTTTTTAATTTAGGTGTAAATCATTGGTTCAAGCTCCTACCGGACGCATTATCGGCCACACAGAACTGGATTCTACTAAGTATAAAATTCGCGAGGAATATTATTTTGGTAATAAAAATTCTAAAGAGAATTTTTATTTTGAGGCATTAAAATCAGGTACACGTCATCATCGTCTCGCGAGAGGGACTGTAAAATCCCGCGCTCACAGGCTACCCCTCGGGGGATCACTGCTGCCATAGGTCAGTATGATCGCATGAAAGAGCAAGGGATAGGAATGATACCTGACGGGTGATTGGTCTGCCCCTTGGTCGGACTTGTGCTTTGTGGAAAGGATGCCCCGTGGTCGGACCTATGCTTTGTGGAGAAATTGTCCTTTGGTCGGACCTATGCTTTATGGATTAGTTGCCCCTTGGTCGGGCCTACGCTTTATGGAGGGTTTATCCTTTGGTCAGACTTAAGCTTTATGGAGAGATTGCCTCTAGATCGGGCTTGTGCTTTATGAAGAAATTGTCCCTTGGTCAGGCTTATGTTTTATAGAGTGATTGCCCCTTGGTCGGGCTTGTTCTTCGAGGATTGATTGCCCTTTAGTCGGGCTTGTGCTTCGAGGAGAGTTTGTCCCTTGGTCGGACTTTTTGTTTCCTGGATTGGTTGCCCCTTGGTGGGGCTTATGCTTTGTGGAGAGATTATCCTTTGGTCGGACTTGTGCTTTTTAGATAGGTTGTCCTTTGGTCGGACTTGTGTTTTGTGGAGTGGTTGCCCTTTGGTTGGACCTATGCTTTGTGGAGAAATTGTCCTTTGGTCAGACTTGTGCTTTGTGGCTAGGTTATCCTTTGGTTGGACTTGTGCTTTGTGGATAGGTTGTCCTTTGGTCGGACTTGTGTTTTGTGGAGTGGTTGCCCTTTGGTCGGGCTTACATTGTGCAAGTTCTGGGATGTCAGGGCCGAAACCAGGATTTTACTGCGGATGGTTGAAAAAAGTCATGGAGGGAGTTGATATCGCCGGCTACTTGGATGATATCGCTGGTGATGTGGAATTATGCCGTCGGTGGCATGAGTACCACGTGGTAGGCTTGAATGGTCAGACAAGTTCAAAATTAGAATTGGAGGGGGTGATGTCGCCAGTGGCATGAGTGATGTCTCTGGCGGTATGGAGTGATGCCGCCGGCGGCATGAGTGCCACTTAGCAGCTTTAACTGGTCAAGCAATTTTAAAATTTGAATTGACGGGGGCGATGTCGCCGGCGGCATGAGTGACGTCACTGGCGGTATGGAGCGGTGCCGTCGGCGGCGTGAACGAGCAGTTTCAGATAGATTAAAACTCCTCGAATTCCTCACGGCTGTTTAAAAGGAAGTAAAACTCCTTTCTCTCTTCATTCTGCAAAACCGTACCCCCTTTCTCCTCTTCTCCAAATTTTCCAATTTTTTTCTGTCATTCTAATCATGAAGAGAATCGCCAAGGCTTTTAGGGGCAAATCTGCTAAGGCTAGGGAGAATCAGCCTGATTCCTCTGTCGAAGGGCTGAAAATTCTCTCCGTTCCTACTGCTTACGGCCTGAAGGAGATGGCCAAGATGTATGGCTATAGGATCGATTCCCCCATCACTAATCTAACCCTAGAGAAGGAAAAGCACCTCTGCTATGTCCAGGTAAACCCGTAAAACTCGAATCTCTTCTTTTTGGGTTGAGTTTCGATTTGGCCTTAGGCTTGAAATCATGCCATGATATGAGTCATAAGTGTGAAATAGACTAATTATAAACTTATATTGCATGCTTTAGGTTTGATTTTTACTGTTTTTAGGTTTATTGTTTGATTGATTGTGATTTTTTGTGGTTTTGGCACGATGGGTGCGATTTTGAGGAAAACAGGTTCTGTCCGCAGGTAGTGATGTCGCCGGCGACATGAGTGATATCGCTGGCGGTATCAGTCCTTGCAAAAAGGCCTAAGGAAGTCTGATGTTGCTTCTGTTTGAAGCGATGTTGCCGGCAATATCATCCATATCGCCAGCAGTATAGAGTGATGCCGTCGGCGATATTGCTTCTAGCAGAAGCGACATCAACAGCTTTCTATCAGGTTCCAGTGATAAGAAAATAAGTAGGACTTATCTATTTTGTTTCTAATTTTTACAGCCGCATGAACTGACTTATAGCGGAGGGATGGGCACCATCGGTGAGTGGTGGCACCATATCTCTGAGAAGGATCTAGAGCTTGCACTCGCCATTAATGAGACGGGATTCGGGGACTTGGCCCGAATTATGCCAATGCTAATGCCCAAGCTCTCTCATTCAGCCGTGACAACCCTTACCGAGAGGTGGTCTGAAACCACCTATACTTTTCACTTCTCATTCAGGGAAGCAACGATTATGCCCTCCGATGTCGTAGATATGACCAGGCTTCCCTGGACAGAGGAGGTCATTCACTTCGACGCTTATATGGATAAATACCATATCAAGAGGCCCGTGGTAAGGCGGGTGAAGGAGATGTTTGATTTGAAGCCCGTCTCAGGGCGGCTGTCTTATGGTGAGTTGCACCAACACTGAACCCGGGTAGATGTGGTGCCTGAGGATGAGAGAGAGGCTTGCGTCCGCTCCTTTATGATTTCCTTGCTTACAGTGTTATTTTTTCCAATCTCGAGGAGCAAGATTAATTATGGGCTGATATTCGCCATGGAGGACACGGCGGGTATCAGGAAGAAGAATTGGCCAAGGGCCATCTTGGCACAGATATACCACGGGCTGGATGTGGGCTCCCGTAAAAAGGTGAAAGCCCTTCGCCTCTGTCATCTGCTACTCCAGGTATATCCTCTCGGAAGCATTTTTCTTGATTGTGCATGTCTCATTTATTGTTGATGCTTTTTAAACTGATTGGTTGTTATTTGTGCAGGCTTGGGCCTTTAAGCACCAGATTCTCCCGCCGGTCGAGTTTAAGAAGACCGTGCTGCCGGGCTCCCACTTTCTTGCCCACTGATATGGGGGCATTAGCGGGAAGGCCAAGTATCCCATCAAGTACAGGGAGGTCCTGAGGAGCTCGGAATTGAGCTCGGTACGTAATGTTTGATTTAGTCCTTTATCTTTATGCTTAGAATCAAACAAAAAGCGTTTATAAATTTATACCGGTCATTTTGGTTGATTATTGGTGCAGCTTGTGTTGGACCCGTTTTATGGGGTGGAGAACTTAACGGAGGTTGCGAGGGTTAGGAGGGAGGTGGACGACCGTCGGTTCATCATGGAGTGTCCTTTGTCCTAGCAGTGGTATTTGGGTGAGCGCGTCAGAGGCTGGAGGCTTTTTCTTATCGCCGATAGACCCGTGCCAGCCGATCCTCCCCGGGGTTTATGGTGGCCCCATCTAGTGATTACATCCGAGGTCGGCCAAGCTAATTATGTCGACGGAAATAGCCGAGTGATCCCTAGCATCCCTGGCCTCTATGAGCAGCACCAGCAATGCCTACTCCCCTTATGTCCCCGCATCCACAGGAATGATATGATTGAGTATCATAATGAGCGAAGGCTGGAGGAGGAGAAAATGCGCCTTAAAGGTATTATGGATGTCGAGGAGGAAGAAGACGAGGAAGATGAGGAGCTTGAAGGTGATGTTGGGATTGAGCCCGAGGGGGAGGATGTGGCAGGTGCGGATGTAGCCGATGAGTGTGCCAATGTCCCAAGGGGGGGAACGCTCTTTTGAGGTATGATTGCTTTTATGTGTATGATTTGCAATTATTCAGGAATGCTGCTGATGTGTATTTTTCGTGTTTTTCAGGAACCCACGAGGAAGAGAGGCCAGGATAACCAGAGTGGGATGCTGTACTATAGTGTATCGAAGGGTATAAACTTCATAGAGGGGCGTCTGGTCAACCCGATGGAAACCACATTCCTGCTGATGAATTCTCGGGGTGAGTTTCTCCCTAGGAACATAGGCTCGAGCCGGCATGCTCCAATCTTTATACCGAAAGACACCACTTATGTAAGGCCTGATAATTGTTTTCTTGTTTACCCTTGGATGCGGGTGTCTAATGATTTACCTTTTGGATTTTTTAGGTGGCGCGAAGCCATATGGAGCAGCTTGTAGAGAACATCTTTGCTCTCCGGGATACGCTTATCGGGTAATCACTCCTTGTTCCGGTACATTCCCTATTTATGTCTATGTTAAAATAAGATAAGATGCATGTATGGATGCTATGAATGATGTGCATTATTGATGTTTTTCCTTGGCTTGCAAGATTTCTTGGCCCTTTCTTTGTCTAGTGCCGATGCAGCCTGGCGAAGATATGAGGAGGAGACTGCAGGACTCCAGCATTACGTGAGTGACCTTGAGGGTTAGCTGGCCGCTACCGTTCAGGAACAGAGGAGCAACCAAAACCTGGATCGCGCGCACCCCGGTAGCACCAGTCACAGGGGGGTGAAGATGTCTATCGGCCGACGCCCATTTACTGCGGCCGAGGAGTCTAGTAGTGTACCCATGACAGAGGGAAGGGAGGAAGATGAGGATGGGGTTGGTGATTGGCTTATAAGCCCTGGGGACATTTCATCCTGCCCGGCAGGCAGTGGCGGGCATGCTTAGCTTTATATTTTTGTTTTGCTTTTCAGATCTTTGTTTGTACCCTTGATACATTGGGGTAAGAATAATTTGGATTTATTGTTGGGTTTTGCTTCTGTGGTCTAGATACTCAGAATTTTTGAATGGTTTGTGCCTTCGGGCTTTTTTACTTCAAATAAAATGGATTGCATTTGGACAGGTATTGGAAATGGGTTACAGGATTGTTTACAAGTTTTATACAGGTCTGTGATGAGAAAAATGCTTCTGATCCCACCGAAAAATTAACTCCATATCGCCGGCGGCATGACCCATATCAGCCACACTCCACCAACTAAAATAATATATATAGGGCTGTCTGAAAGCCTATATCGCCGGCGGCATCAGTTGATACCGCCTAATTTAATCCATATAGCCGGCGGCATCATTTACATCGCCGAAGGCATCACTTCTCTAGAAATCTGATTTTAGCCATTCTGCCAATTCTTGTCATGGCAACCCACAATCGACAGCTACGGGGTTTTTTGTAAAGTCTGGGAAATGCGGACTGGAAGAAGCTTGAAAAATTCAGGCTTTGGGGGTTTTGATATATCGCGGCGTGGCCCGTAAGCCACGAGTTCCTTCAAGCGGTGCTGTCTTTTTGGGATCCAATGGACCACGTCTTTCGATTTTCATCTTTTGAGCTATGCCCCTTGCTTGAAGAGTTCTATGCTATTTTGGGGGTACCGTGTCCCAAAGGCGTGACCCTAGTGCTGTCGAAGTTTCATTTTGGTGCAGATGGAATTCCTCAAAGGTTATAGAATTTGGATTCTGTAGACCTATTTCTCTCTCGGTTATCTGACAAACCTGGGTTTCAGCTCGGAGCAGTCTTAGAGTGGTGCCGTGGGGTGCCCCGATCCCATCTTGCCTGGCCATCTATGGTGGCACTATTACTTATGGCGGAGTTTATGTATGGAGTGAGCCTGATTGCTCCGCTCAAGCTGATTTCACTTATCAGCCCCATGTCGATAGGAGCTTCTCCCATGGCTGTAGGGTAGGCCGATGTTTTGCTGAATATGGATGCCGCTTCCGTTGACCCATCACTTATCGGAGACCAGCTCATTTTGCTGCATGTACCTTTTATTCTTCTTAATTTTGCATTTTATTTCTCAATCCTCACCTAGATTTGAATTACAGGTATGGTTGATGGAGAAACTGAGGTTGCGGGAAGCACCACGAGGGAATCTAAAGAGGTACCTACCCGTTCATCTGAGGGAGAGGGGGCTTATGAGGACCGATTTTGATCAGCTAACATATGATGATTGGGTGCCTATTTTGGGGCGGTATACCGATGCACAGGTTCAGTGGGTTAGTCCACGGTGGAGGATCTAGGACGTGGTTGTAGAATCCTGGGGGGCTTATGTTCAGCTGATAGGTCTGGAGAGGTCTTTGTTCTACACCCCTTATCGGTTATGCCGTCAGTATGGCAAGAGGCAAAGGATCCCCATCAAGCTGCCCCATAACCAGATCGGAATCTACAAGGCTAGGTGGGTCAACCATATCCTAGAAAAGTGGTCCAGGGAAGCTGTATTTGAGATTCTAGACTATGATCATGTGGACACCATCGAGACCGACATGCATTACAGAGGATGGCTCGCTAAGATAAGATGCTTGACGTCCTATTAGAAACAGTCGCGGGCCCGCCTCGAGGGGGAGCGCGTAGACCAAGAGGAGGAGCCCCTCTTTACTACATCATCGAGGCGGATCTCTAGGTACTATAATGATGATGCGAGAAGCTCGATTTGAGACTTGCTTTTGTCAGAACTATCAGACCTCTTTTATTATATATATATATATATATATATATATATATTTAGAATAAAATGAACTCTATCCAAAGCTTGCTGAAGTTGTCTTAACCCCTTGAATACAGGATTCACATAAGCATAAGCATTTAGATTTCAAAAAAAGAGATACTTTCATTAATTGAGATAAAATAAAATACATGATGTTTGGTTGACATTCCCATTGATTTAACTCCCGGTGCTAACTAGCCTAGATCGGTTTTTGAGAAGGCACTCGCTCTTTGCTCACATACTCCAACTTTTGCCTAGATCGCGCTTTTCGGGTTTTCGTTCTAGCGGGTTTGTCTCGTCCCCTAATTTTTGCACGGCTAGTTTGCAAGATACCAATCATCGGGCGCCACCCTAATTTTTGCCCGATCAGTAAAAGACTGAAAGGCGGGTAATTATATATATATTTTTTGGTATACCACTTTTTCGATTTGTTTCTTTTAAATTAGACATGATAACGCTTATGCCTGTCTTGGTTCACGGGATTCAGAAACTCGTTCCCATCCATGTTTATAAGCTTAACTGCCCCTTTGCTAAGCAGCTTCTTTATTACATATGATCCTTCCCAGTTTTGTAACACCCCCCTTATTGGGAGTGCCACAGTAACTATAGTCACCCAATAAATAACTCTACTCCACTATATAGAGTTCAATACTTATAGATTTAATATGTACAAATGTCAATATAATGTTTCCAATTCCAAATTATTTTCCAAATAATTATTCTCCAAATATTTCTCAATACCACTTTATATTTCTCACACTATCTAGTACATGCCATTATTCTACAAACTATAATATTTCATTAAATTACAAATCCACCTCGAGTCTTTCCTTATTTGCTCTTCAAGCTGAGCCACTTATTCCACTTTGGTCCAAGCTATCTACAAGTTCTCCACCTACGTGTAGAAAAAAAAAACTACACGCTAAGCAATTTGCTTAGTGGTGTCCATAAAAGAAATATAACAACTTTAAACATTTTTAAAATAGAAACAAAGTATATTTATAAGTCAAAAACAAATTAACCAACTTTATGGAACCAAATCACAAAACTTATATAGTAATCCTTTCAAAGTACAATCAAATTTGTATCCAATTTTTTTTTCCAAACACTTTAACCACATATTGCCCAAAGTAAACAAGTCATGAATAACGGTAAAATGGATACGGGAATGGACAAGCCCGAAGCCGAAGCTTCAAAATCAACATATCGGTCAAGCCCGAAGCCGAAGCTTCAAAATCAATATATCGGTCAAGCCCGAAGCCGAAGCTTCAAAATCAATATATCGGTCAAGCCCGAAGCCGAATATATATATATATATATATATATATATATATATATATATATATATATATATATATATATATATATATATATATATCATAATATCGGCCAAAGCCCGAAGCCAAAGCTTCAATTGTTTGTACAGTACTGTACCCCCCTTTATTAGCTCCAATCTACCCTGACCCATATTCTACTCGTTTAATAAGGGCAATAAATGAAAGTAACATCTTAAAAATTCTAGTATAAACCATCAATCATAATTCAATATAACTTCAGAAATTAAGAAATTCAAATCCCGAATTTTAAAGCATCAAACTTCAATTAAAACTCAATAAAATCAACGTTCATATTTTTCCAGAAATTCCAGATTCTGTGACCTGATTTCCCTTGCATTTTTCACTATCAAAACATCATCCAATCGAAGAACTTTCTTCTAAACATAATTAGCCCCATGTCTCAGCTTTCAAAAACCACTAGAATCACAGAAATCCAAATTGTATAACCAAAGTTATGATCAAAATACTAAACAGTATACAAAGCTGAGATTTTCCGAAAACAGATTTCATTACTCAACTTCAAACAAAAATTTCACATTGAAAACGAATGAAATTCAACAAGGTTTCTTCTCAATAGAATCAAGAATCATTCAAATCGGATTTATATAAGAGGAGAAAACATTAAAACAAAACAAGTATACAATCTGGAAAATTTTCCGAAAAACCGAGAAATCGAAATTCGAGACACAAACCTTTTTCTAAGCTCTTTCTAGCTCTCTTCTACCTCTTTTGCTTTTGATTTGCTTGCACTAGCTTCCTCTACAACAGCTATATATAATTCTATCAAAATATTGTATAAATAAACTTCCTAATACCATAAATATGCTTAATCTACCATGAATTCTACTAATTAAGCTTTAATTTCACCAAAAATCACTCACCTCAAATTCGGGTTACTATTCATTTAAATTTTAAAATCTGAAATCCTCCTCTTCTAGTCTTGATTCACTGAAATTGATGATGATAGAGGGCTTTATGATCGATTTTTAACAAGAATTTAAAGTTAAATCGAAGAAATCGAAAGTTTTTGGATTAGGGAAAATTTGATAAAGGATTTAGGAAGAAGGAAGGAATGAGTAAGAGGCAAATGAAGAAGATGAAAGGAAGAGAGAAGAGAGGTTACGTATAGATTTAGGATTTTTCTTTTTCTTTTTTTTTTAATTTCCAATATTGCCCTTGGACAAATAATTAAATGTCCAATTCATCCCTCTTAATTAGCTCTTATTTCCTCATGCCTTATATCCAATAACAATAATAACAATAAAAATAATTTCCATGATATTTTAATACCATAGTAATTTATTATAAGCAAATTTTTAGAAATTTCGGTTCGTTACAATTCTCCCCCTCTTACGAATTTTCGTCCCAAAAATTTCCTGTAAACAATTGCGGATATTGAGTTTGCATTGTATCCTCTAGTTTTCAAGTTGCTTCTTCAACCTTATGATTCCTCCAAAGTACTTTTACCAAAGGAATAGACTTGTTTCTCAGTTGTTTAACCTCTCTCGCCAAGATTTGTACCGGTTCCTCTTCATACGTCAGGTCGGGTTCGATTTCTACGACATCAGGAGATAAGATATGTGATGGATCTGATCTGTATCTCCTTAACATCGACACATGGAACACATTATGAATTTTGTCGAGCATCGGGGGTAGTGCCAACCGATAAGCTACCGGTCCAACCTTCTCTATAACCTCATATGGGCCAATGAATCTCGGACTGAGCTTGCCTTTCTTGCCAATTCGCAGGACTTTCTTCCAAGGAGATACTTTGAGAAATACTTTATTCCCCACTTCATAAGTAATGTCTTTTCTTTTTAGATCAGCATAAGATTTTTATCTATTCGATGCAGCCTTCAATCTCTCTTGAATAAGTTTTACCTTCTCCTTTGTCTCCTGAATTAAGTCCACTCCCACAATCTTGTTTTCACTAAGTTCGGTCCAATATAATGGAGTTTGACATTTTCTTCCATACAATGCTTCATATGGCGCCATTTGTATGCTTGACTGATAGCTGTTATTATAGGCAAACTCCATGAGGGACAAATACTTATCCCAACTCCCCTCGAATTCGATGATACAACTTCTCATCATGTCTTCCAACACCTGAATTACTCTTTCAGATTGACCATCTGTTTCAGGATGAAATGACATACTAAAATGAAGTTTACTACCTAAGGCTTCTTGCAACTTCTTCCAAAATCTCAAAGTAAATCTTGGATCTCGGTTAGAAATGATTGAAATAGGCACTCCGTGTAGTCTTACTATCTCATCTACATATAACTGAGCCAACCTATCAAGTGAATAATCCATTCTAACTGGAAGAAAGTGGGCAGACTTTGTCAATCTATCTACAACAACCCACACTGCATCATGTTTCTTCTGTGTAAGTGGTAAAGACGTCACGAAGTCCATTATGATTCTTTCCCATTTCCATTTTGGAATTGTTATAGGTTGCAACAATCCAAAAGGAACTTGATGTTCTGCTTTCACCTGTTGACAAGTTAGACATTGAGCAACATAATTAGTAATGTCTTTCTTCATTCCATTCCACCAATAATGGCTCTTCAAATTTTGGTACATCTTGTTTGCTCCTGGATGCATCGCATAAGGACTACTATGCACCTCATGTAGGATATTCTTCTTTAATTCTTCATTGTTTGGCACACACAGTCTATCTTTAAAATATAGAAATCTATCTTCTCGAACCATATAGTTGTCTACGATACCCACTTGTGTCCTTGCTCGAATGATCTTTAAGTCACCATCTTCATTTTGTGCTTGCTTAACCTGTTGTAATAGTATAGGTTGAATCTTTAATTCTGCAATTAAGGCTCCACTACTGGTAAGAGCTAACCCCGTATTCATAGCCCATAGTGCCATCATATTCTTTCTACTGAGAGCATCTGCCACTACATTAGCCTTTCCCGGATGGTAATCAATAAGACAATCATAATCTTCAATAAATTCCATCCACCTTCTTTGCCGTAAATTCAACTCCTTCTATGTTGGTAAATATTTCAAGCTCTTGTGATCTGTGTAAATATAACATTTTTCTCTATAAAGATAATGTCACCAAATTTTCAAGGCAAAGACTATTGCAGCCATTTCTAAATCATGAGTAGGATAATTCCTTTCATAATTCTTCAATTGCCTGGAAGCATAGGCAATCACTTTTCCTTCTTGCATCAAAACACACCCATGACCACTATACGAAGCATTACTATAGATGATAAAATCTTTTTTGAGCTTTGGTTGGGTAAGGATGGGTGCTTTTGTCAACATCGCCTTTAACTTCTCAAAATTTTCTTGGCACTTGTCATTCCACTCAAATTTTGCATTCTTTTGAAGTAGTTTCGTCAGTGGAGCAGCAATGATAGAAAATCCCTTCACAAATCTTCTATAATACCCTGCTAAACCAAGGAAACTTCTGACTTCTGTAGGGTTCTTTGGTGGTTTCCATTCTACAACTGCTTCTATCTTCTTAGGATCCACTTTAATTCCTTCTGCAGAAACAACATGGCCTAAGAAAGAAACTTCTTCAAGCTAAAACTCACATTTGCTAAGTTTGGCATACAATTTATTTTCCCTCAAAGTTTGGAAGACTATCCGCAAATGTTGATCATGCTCTTCTCGTGACTTAGAATACACCAAAATGTCATCAATGAAAACCACTACAAACCTGTCTAAATATAACTAAAATGGCATTACCAAAAATTCATAGTGCCCATATCTAGTTCTGAAAGCCGTCTTTGCAATATCATCATCTTTCACTCTCATTTGATAGTAACCCAATCTCAAATCAATCTTAGAGAAGTATTTGGCACCCTTGAGTTGATCAAATAAGTCTTCAATCCTTGGCAATGGATACTTGTTCTTCACTGTCAATTTATTCAACTCCCGATAATCAATACATAATCGGAGCGACCCATCTTTCTTCTTAACAAACAACACTGGTGCACCCCACGGGGATATACTCGGGCGTATGAATCCTTTGTCTAACAATTCTTACAACTGAATCTTAAACTCTTTCATTTCAGCAGGTGCCATTCTGTATGGTGCTTTGGATACTGGTGCGGTACCCGGCAATACATCAATTGTGAATTCTACCTCTCTTTTTGGTGGCAAAGCTGGTAGTTCTTCTGGAAATACATCTGGAAAATCATATGCCGTAGGAATATTCTGCAATTCTAACTCACCTTTCTTCAATTCTAAAGCAAAGATTAGGTAGGCCTGACATCCCTTCCTAACCAGCCTTTTAGTCTTTATAAAAGAAATTATGTTACAAAGATAATCTGATCTTTCCCCCACGATAACTATTTCTTCTCCATCAGAAACTTGAAGTGACATTCTTTTACTTTTGCAATCCACCACAGCCCAATGTTCCGATAACCAATCCATTCCCAAGATAACATCATAATCTCGGAAAGGTAACTCAATTAAATTTGCATGGAAAAGCTGATGTTGAATCATAATAGGGCAATTCATGTACACTTTGTTTGCTATCACACTGTGTCCTAAAGGATTAGTCACTTCAATATTTTCTCCTAATTCTTCTACATGCAACCCTTTCTCTTGTGCAAATGCAGTACATATATATGAATGAGATGAACCAGGATCTATCAAAGTATAAACATCGTGATTAAAGAATGAAAATTTATCGATAATAACTTCAGTAGATTTTCGAGTCTCAGGCCCTCGGATTGCATAACTTCGCGCCATTCTTCCCGGTCTACCACTCTGCGGTGCTTGTTGAGCCCCATTATGTCCACTTATCTCACTAGCATTTCCTCTTTCCCTTCCTCTTCCACCTTGCATTGTAGGAGTAGGAACTATTATAGGTGCAGATGTACTTATCTGTCTTTGAGGATAATTTGCAATCAAATGTTCCCTCGAGCTACATTTAAAGCAGACTCTACCTTTTCCCCAACATTCCCCTGTATGCATCCTTCCATAATTAGAACATTATGGAATATTTCCTCTGCCTCGTCCTGAAGGTACACTAGCTGTTGACCCCATACTTATGGTTTATCTCGGTGAAAACCCTCTGAAATGAGATTGTGTTTGTTCTAATGTTCCCTTCTGTTTCTTACTTGGAGATTCTGAACTAGCTGGACCCTGTGATCCCTTTTAAAATCCAGATCTTTTAGCCATTCTTTATTGTCTATCTGAATTGATCTTCTCAATGCCTGCAGCAGCATCAACTAAGTCATTGAACACCCGAATCCTTTGTGCAAGTAAATGCACTCTAATTTCATCATTCAGCTCATCCTCGAATCTCTTACATCGTCTTACTTCACTGTCAATGATATCACGAGCATACCTCTCGAGTTTGAGGAATTGAACTTCATATTCTGATACAGTCATTCGTCCATATCTCAAAGACAAGAACAATTTCCTCTGCTCATCTTTAAATCGTTCACTAACGTACTTCTTGTCAAATTATTCCAAGAAAAGGCCCTAAGTGATTTCTCCGGGTCTCCTTTCTCTCACAATATTATCCCACCACCTCCTAGCTTGTTCTTTGAGTAGACCTTGCACATAGTCTAATCTCTCTTCATCTGTAAAATGAAGCCTAATCATACACCATTTAGTATGATCAAGCCAATCTTCTGCAATTGCAGGATTCACTGTGTCCCCTTTGAAATCATCAGCCGAAAGCTTTTTGATTCTTTCAAGAGGAGTTCTCTCCTCTTTTCTTTCAACATGAGGTACTATAGGAACTTGAGGGATTTGTATGTTTCATAGTACTTGTATGATTACTTCAGTAGTCATATGCTGAAGTAAAGCAGCTTGTGCTGGAGTAGGTTGTTCAGGAAAGCCATGAACTGGTGGAGGTTTATGTCTTTGTTCATCCCCTTGTCTAATAAGGACCGTACTCTCAGCATCCTCTTCCTCAATCTGGTTGTGACTACTACTAGCCATAACTTATTCCTGAAAATTAGACCAAAGTGGATCAAACAACTAACATAACATATTTATATCCTAAATGGCATGTATATCTTAGTCCTAGAATTGCCTAAACCTCGCTCTGATACCAACAAATGTAACACCCCCCTATTGGGAGTGCCACAGTAACTATAATCACCCAATAAATATCTCTACTCCACTATATAGAGTTCAATACTTATAGATTTAATATGTACAAATGTCAATATAATGTTTCCAATTCCAAATTATTCTCTAAATATTTCTCAATACCACTTTATATTTCTCACATTATCTACTACATGTCATTATTCTACAAACCATAATATTTCATTAAATTACAAATCCACCTCGAGTCTGTCCTTATCTGCTCTTCAAGCTGATCCACTTATTCCACTTTGGTCCAAGCTATCTACAAGTTCTCCACCTACGTGTAGAAAAAAAAACTACACGCTAAGCAATTTACTTAGTGGTGTCCATAAAAGAAATATAACAACTTTGAACATTTTTAAAATAGAAACAAAGTATATTTATAAGTCAAAAATAAATTAACCAATTTTATGGAACCAAATCACAAAACTTATATAGTAATCCTTTCAAAGTACAATCAAATTTGTATCCAATTTTTTTTCCAAACACTTTAACCATATATTGCCCAAAGTAAACAAGTCCTGAATAACGGTAAAATGGATACGGGAGCGGACAAGCCCAAAGCCGAAGCTTCAAAATCAATATATCGGTCAAGCCCGAAGCCGAAGCTTCAAAATTAATATATCGGTCAAGCCCGAAGCCGAAGCTTCAATATCAATATATATATATATATATATATATATCATATTATCGGCCAAAGCCCGAAGCCAAAGCTTCAATTGTTTGTACAGTACTGTACCCCCCTTTATTAGCGCCAATCTACCCTGACCCGTATTCTACTCGTTTAATAAGGGCAATAAATGAAAGTAACATCTTAAAAATTCCAGTATAAACCATCAATCATAATTCAACATAACTTCAGAAATTAAGAAATTCAAATCCCAAATTTTAATCCCAAACTTCAATTAAAACTCAATAAAATCAACGTTCATATTTTTCTAGAAATTCCAGATTCTGTGACCTGATTTCCCTTGCATTTTTCACTATCAAAACATCATCCAATCAAAGAACTTTCTTCTAAACATAATTATTCCCATGTCTCAGCTTTCCAAAACCACTAGAATCACAGAAATCCAAATTGTATAACCGAAGTTATGATCAAAATACTAAACAGTGTACAAAGCTGAGATTTTCCGAAAACAGATTTCATTATTCAACTTCAAACGAAAATTTCACATTGAAAACGAACAAAATTCAATAAGGTTTCTTCTGAACATATATTCCTTACTTTCTGTAGATATCAACAGAATCAAGAATCATTCAAATCGAATTTATATAAGAGGAGAAAACATTAAAACAAAATAGGTATACAATCTGGAAAATTTTCCGAAAAACCGAGAAATCGAAATTCGAGACACAAACCTTTCTCTAAGCTCTTTCTAGCTCTCTTCTACCTCTTTTGCTTTTGATTTGCTTGTCCTAGGTTCCTCTACAACAGCCATATATAATTTTATCAAAATATTGTATAAATAAACTTCTTAATACCATAAATATGCTTAATCTACCATGAATTCTACTAATTAAGCTTTAATTTCACCAAAAATCACTCACCTCAAATTCGGGTTACTATTCATTCGAATTTTAAAATCTGAAATCCTCCTCTTCTAGTCTTGATTCACTGAAAATGATGATGATAGAAGGCTTTATGATCTATTTCTAACAAGAATTTGAAGTTGAATCGAAGAAATTGGAAGTTTTTGGATTAGGGAAAATTTGATAAAGGATTTAGGAAGAAGGAATGAATGAGTAAGAGGCAAATGAAGAAGATGAAAGGGAGAGAGAAGAGAGGTTACGTATAGATTTAGGATTTTTCTTTTTCTTTTTTTTTAATTTCCAATATTGCCATTGGACAAATAATTAAATGCCCAATTCATCCCTCTTACTTAATTAGCTCTTATTTCCTCATGCCTTATATCCAATAACAATAATAACAATAAAAATAATTTCCATGATATTTTAATACCATAGTAATTTATTATAAGCAAATTTTTAGAAATTTTGGTTCGTTACAAGTTTGTCCTGAATTTACCCCTCGCATCAGTGGTAGAATGTTTCAGCTATTTAAGGACCAGATCACCAGCCTTTAGGGGGAACTTCTGATGTCTTACCCGACTGTTATATGCTTGAGCCATACGTTGCTAGTACATCTGGAGGTTGTCAAGGGCCTTTAACCTCTGCTCATCCATCATGTTCAACTGTTCAAATCTCTCCCGGGTCCATTCAGATTCTTTTAATTTAGCCTCCAGAGCGACTCTTAAGGAGGTCATCTGAGTTTCAACTGGCAAGGCCGCTTCCATCCTGTAGACTAGGGAGAACGGAGTTTGGCCTGTAGGGGTGCGAATGCTGGTGCAATATCCCCAAATAGCAAAATGTAGCTTATCTGCCCAATCCCTATAACCGGCTATCATCTTAGAGAGAATCGTCTTTACCGATTTATTAGCTACCTCAACAGCTCCATTAGGTTGAGGTCTGTATGGGGAAGATCTATGGTGTTTGATGCCGTATTTCTCGATTAGAGAAGCAGTTGCTCCTTGAAATTGTACCCCATTGTCCGAGAATATATGGATTGGAAGTCCATACTGAGCGAAGATGTGCTTCTTTATAAACTTGGCCATCTGCTTGGAGGTGACATTGGTGAAAGATTCGGCTTCTACCCATTTTGAGAAATAATCTACTACTACCACGATGAATCTATGGCCATTTATTGAAGAAGGATGGATTTCACCAATTATGTCTATCCCCCACGCCGAGAATGGCCAAGGGGTGGATAAATGATGGAGTTCGGTGGGCAGCAGATGCTGCATGTCCCCTTAAACCTGGCATTAGTGACATTGTTTGACCTGGGTGATGCAATCGGCTATGAGAGTGAGCCAAAAATACTCCAACTGCTGGATTTTCTTTGTGAGAGCAAGACCATTCATATGAGGGCCACAGTTACCAGCATGGACCTGGGTCATTACGTTCCGAGCTTCGGAGTCAGTGAGGCAACGGAGAAGTAAGCCATCGCAGGTACGCTTGAACAGATCATTATCCATAATACAGAACTGAATAGTGAGCCGCCGTAGGGTGGTACGGTCTAAGTCAGAAGAACCCGTAGGATATTGGCCACTCTATAGGAACAAGATAATGTCAGAATACCAGCAAGGTTCGAATGAGACGGCGAGCATTGAAGGAGCCGATTGAACGTGGTATGGGGTCTTGGTGGATAACATAATCAAAGGGCGGATAGGTTGTTGCTGAGGTCCTTCCCATATAGATGCGAGAGTGGCAAGAGCATCAGCCATTTGATTCTCGTCCCAAGGGACATGGCGGTATAAGTATGAGGTGAGTTTCTCAGATAATTTGCGGATAGCCTCAACATAAGGACAGAGAGATTCTTCTTTAATTTCCCAATCTCTGACAACCTGATGAACAACCAGAGCTGAATCCCCGATGATAGATACGTGGTGAGCTCGAACCTGAGGAAGAGCCTTAGGGCCGAACAGACAAGCTTCATACTCAGCGCCGTTGTTGGTGATAGTGAATTCTAAGCATTTGGATAATGGGATTATCTCATTATCTGGTGTGACGATGATGACCCCGAGACCTGCTCGTCGGTGATTCATAGCGCCGTCGAAGTACATTGTCCAGACATTGTCAAGGATTGTAACAGAGGCGAGTTGTTCATCAGGAAACTCTAAATTTTCCTTATAGTCAGAGCTGAGGGTTGATTAGCTTCGGCCTGCCCTTTAATGACCTTTTAGGCTATATGTTCGATGTCAAACTCAGACAGAAGAAGTAACCATCGAGATAATTTATCGGCTAGAGTGGGGATTTGGCAAAGAAACTTTATTAGATTAATCTTGGCCACGGCTTGGATACGATAAGATTGGAAATAATATCGCAGCTTCTTAGTGAGCCAAACCATGGTAGTGCAGGTCTTTTCCATAATCGAATACTAGGTTTCATAATCTAATAACTTCTTGCTTAAGTAGTAGATGTCATGTTTACGCTTACCAGCATGTTCCTGGACAAGCATGGCCCCGACAGAAGTTTCCTCGATAGCCAGATAAAGGATGAGTGGTTCCCCTGGGGTAGGGGGTGTCAAAACGTGTGGATCAATAAGATACGCCTTGATTCTGTCAAATGCCACTTGGCAGTGATCGTTCCATAATACGGGTTGTTGTTTTCTTAACAGCTGAAAGATGGGTTCGCAAACAGTAGTGAGGCGAGCAATGAATTGACTAATGTACTGCAAGGACCCTAAAAATGATCGAACTTCTTTCTCTGTCTTGGGTGGAGGCATGTCCCTGATGGCTTTGGCTTTATCTGGATCCATTTTGATTCCTTTCTGGCTAACCACGTGCCCCAATAGTTTGCCGGAGGTGACCCCAAAAACGTACTTCTTTGGGTTTAGGCAGAGGTTATACTTTTCAATATGAGTCATGAACCTGTCAAGAATAGCAGGGTGCTCTTCTCGAGTAGCGGACTTCACAATCATATCATCCACATACACTTCCACTTCTTTATAGATCATATCATGTAAGAGGGCGATTACAGTGCGCTGATAAGTGGCCCCGGCATTTTTCAATCGGAACGGCATTACCTTATAGCAATACACCCCCCATTCAGTGATGAATGCTATTTTGACTTTGTCGATAATATTAACCTGAATCTGATTATACCCCGAGAACCCCTCCATAAATGAATACATAGCCGCCCTGGCAGCACTATCAATTAGGACATCAATGTGCGGGAGTGGGAAGTTGTCTTTCGACGAGGCTTTATTGAGATCTCGGAAATCCACACAGACCCGGACCCTACCATCTTTCTTTGGAACTGGGACGATGTTGGACAACCAAGTCGGGTATTCTACCACTTTAATGAATCGAGCTTCAATCAACCTTGAAACCTATGTCTTAACCTATTTTGCCTATTCTGGTCTCAACCGGCGGAGTTTCTGTTTAACAGGCCAAAATTTAGGATTAGTTGGGATTCTGTGTTCGGCGATTTATCGATCAACCCCAGGCATGTCTTCGTACGACCAGGTAAAAGCGTTAACATGATTTTTAAGCACTTTTATGATCTCACTTTTTTCCTCGGGAGTTAAATCTTTAGAAATGGTCACCATTTTGGGATTCTCATCTGTACTTAGGTTTATTTCACTTAATAATGTCACTAATGCCAAAACCATTATGTGAATGCATGGATCCATCAGGAAAGATATCAAATAAGTAAGTAGAATATGAGTCATTCATTGCATTAAAAGCCTCGTAAGCAGCATTGTTTGCATCAAACACATCAGAGATATTAAGAATTACATCGTCCATGTCCTCCTCCATAGGCAGAGGGACTTCAGTAGCAACATCAATAAGAGGAGCATCCTCTATATTGTCTGTCAGAATGGCGCCCAGATCGTGCTCTAGTGTGGTCTTTTGGGCAATGGTGAGTGATGGCCCCCCAGATAGGTCGGCTTTCTTGGCGAGAGCCCTGGCGAGTTTCCCTACTATTGCTGCCATAGCATCTTCTTCCCTGGTTCCCTTACTCTTCCAGCCTTTCTTCATCAGTAGTGCCATAGCTTCAGTCACGGTTGCCATAGCATTTTCAATTTCTGGATCGGTAGACTCTTCATTACTTCCCTCAGGCTCATCTTCGAGATACATCTTACCTTTTCCCTTAGCCTTACCAGAAATAATATTGATGGGCGTATCAGGCTTAGTAGGCTTGGGTTCAGCTGAAACTATCATGCGACCGGTCTCGAAGTCATAGACATCTTTAAAGATTTCAAAACCGGGCCATATTTTTCCACCATACTCGATTGGCTCAGGCTCTTCCTTAAAAGGCGCCTTGCCTTGGATCTCATAAATAGTGACCATGCGGCAGTAGTAAGAGGGGATGCGATGATAGGCTTTTCTAGGCTTATATCCCAATCCAGCTCGATGGGTAAGGATTTTTGGCTCTAATGCCTCGATAATTCCCTGTTCGTGTATTCCTCCACCTCTGCCAGGCTTGTAACCAGATTTCTTTATTAGTTTACCCATCCCGCATGAAGGTAGCTATGCCAAAGGGGAGGAGACTTCTGAACTTTGCTAATCATGGCGATCTGAAGGCCCTTTTCTAAATTAGCTTTGGCTTCCATAACAGCCACAATGGAAGCGGGATCGGCCTCTATAGTCACCATTCTATCTTTATAAATTAGCTTGATTTTCTGGTGTAGTTTGGAGGGAACAACGCCCAAAGCATGAAGCCATGGTCGACCAAGCAATAGAGAATAGGTAACAGGAATGTCAAGTACAGTAAAGCGCACATTGCTTGCCACACCTTCGACAGTGACTTCTGCCTCAAAGGTCCCAATTACATTGCTCTTTAAATCATCATAAGCTCTAATAATTGTGCTGGATTTTTCAAGCATGTCCTCCGATAATCCTAGATGAGGAAGGATTTTTAGAGGGCAAAGATTTAGAGCAGAGCTATCATCCACCATGATGCATGGGATAACCTTATCGAGAATTTAGATTCGGATGAATAAGGCCCTGTTGTGATCCCTACCCTCGAGCGTAATATCAAAATGGTCGAACACAATCTAAGGCCCTTTTCTCAGGGGATTGCCTTCTCCCACCGTGGCGTACATCTCAACGACTGAAGTGGTCGGATTAGCTTCTAAATCGAGGAGCCGTTTAATCAAGCCCTTATGATGCACTTTGAAGTCAATTACCAACTCCCAGATACTGTATCGGGCTTGGGTATTTTTCAGGTGGGTAATGAGGGGGTTAACCTTAAGACTGGTAAGGACAAACGAAGGTGGAGAATTGTGTCTTGTAGTAGTTCCAACTCTGCCAGGAACCGGGTCTTTGCTTAAGTGGAGATATCGGTCTTCAGGCTGATATACACGACCACTCTGAGTAATATTAAGGACATCATCGAGCAAGACACTCTTAGTGGCTCGTGTTTCAAACAGATACTGTTGCTCCTCGGAGTCTGAATCTGGGTTTACAGCTCATACTTATCTACACTAAAAAGGTCATTTTGATCGACCTTGAATAATTCAGAGCTTACGGCCTTGGTCTCTCGAGCCACTTCTTCATCACCATCAGAATAGTCCTCCTTTAAAATAAAGGAATCTACACTGAATAGTATTTTCTTCTCAACTTTCATTCTTTTTACCATAAATGGTTTGGACCTACGGCTCTCTTACTTCAGCTGGTTTGGATCAATTTCCATCCCCTGGATAGAGTTGACCCCTGGGTTGGCTTGATTGATAAGATTAAAAACTGAGTAAAATGGGAGACCCGAACCGATTACCAGGATAGAGTTACTACTGTCCGGCCTCTGAGAAATGAGATCAAAGATTGTGGCTTCAGATAAACCAGACTGGACCATGCCAACCTTATTCTCAAAATTCGGTAAAGGATTATTTATAGTGCTCGGAGCTCTGTCCGGTTCAGCGATCTTTGCTTCGCTAACCAAGCATTAAATTGCTGAGAGTAGGGCTTTACAATTATTAGTTTGGTGTCCTACCTGAACATGATAGTTACAGAAGTTGTTTTTATCCTCAGGTCTCGGTGGCTTGTATTCCTGAAGGGACTGTATGAAACCTGCTTCCCTGAAACGCTGGAAGATGACCCGTAGGGGCAACTTATAAGGGTTAGCCAAAATAAAGGGGGGGCGAGAAGGCTGGATTGTGGCAATCATTGACAGAGCCAGAGTGATTTTGAGGGTTGCAGAGGGGGTATGAGAAATGTCTTAAACTGCAGCTAGTGCTTTAGGCTTAGCCGGTGCCAGGGCTGAGGGTTGAGCTTCATTCTTTCTGAACCACAGTTTCCCTGCTCTTTCGGCCTTCTCATGCTCTACCTCACACTCAATTTTCTCGGCTTTCTCGAATACAGCCTTATAGGAAAGAAAAGAATCAGTAGCCATTTCCTTGCGGAACAGGGGGAGAGACCCTTCGAGGAGTTTGATAATCATTTCCTCAAGGCTTAGCTTGGATTTCATTAAGACTTAAGTTAACATCCACCGATTGAAGTATTGCTTAAAAGTTTTGTTGGGCATTTAACGGACCCTCTCAAGATGCTGGAGGGTTATTTCCATCATAGTATTAAAACCATAATGCACTTTCAATGCCTCAGATAAGAGATTCAAGACGGCGATAATATGTTGCGACAAGGTGTGATACCATTCGAGGGCAGGACCCCGAAGGGAGCAAGGAAACATTTCAGCAAGCACCTTATCACTTAACTTCTTCACGCGCATTATTCTTTCATACATTATAATATGAGAGGTAGGTGCTCCGAAAACCATCATAATGAGTAATATTCGACATGGTAAAATTATCGGGGACCTAGTCTTCATCCCTTTTAAATTTTTTATCGGTGATAAGGCGATTGATGTAAGCTTGGATCTCGGGTGTCACGCTCGGAGGCTGCATGACCTGGTCACTGACCGGTTTGTGAGAGATAGCCATGGCTTCAGGTGTCGCACCTGGAGAATACGTGACCTAGTTGTTGACAGTTTGAGAAGCTATCATTTGTTGAACAAAAGAGGCTACCTCAGGTGTCACGCCCGACGGTTGCATGACCTGGTTGTTGAGTGTCAGAGGTAGCAGAGGGCGAATGGCCAGCTGGCTGGCAAAAGGATTTTGGGGGTAGGTGGTGCCTTTGGGAGTTACAATAAACTGCGGAGGTGTGAAAGAGGGTAGTGGCTAAGAAACTGGGCACTAGTGAGTAAATACCAAGGGAGTAGAGCTTTAAGCGAAGGGTCTTGGATTAAAAGGCATGACTGGTGGAACGATCGAAGTTGATAAGAAAGCTGAAGCTTGCCCAAATTGGAATGGGCTTGCTATAGGCTGGTTTGATTCAAACATAGGTGCAATAGGTCTCGTCCCTACCAGACTGGTCAACATCTGTGCCGAATCATTTTAGGCCTGAATATCGGATGCCGATACTCGATCGAAATTTCTATCTTCGAGAGTTTGCTTAACGGCAGCCTGAACATTGGTTTGGATAGAAGCTTGAAAAGCATCCGAGTTCCGAAATTGTGCTATAGCACTGGCAAAGTCAAAACTAGGCGGTGGCTGGGATCTTGTTCTCGAGCTGGAAGTAGGGCCAAAGGGCTCTTTAGGAGGAGGGGTCCCTTCGTTTCTTGAAAAAGACATGGTTGGTTGAGAAGGACTCGGGCTTAACTGAACTTGTTCCGAATCTGACTCCCCGCTGGAATTGGTGTGTGGAATTCCTTTAACTTTTGTGGTGACAATCGGGGTGAGAGGATGATGTATCAAGCGGTGTTCTATCCTTTTCCAAGCCAGGGTATGACGATCAGCACGCCTCCTCCTAGCTGAAATGGTAGGCAGCGGATTAGATTATAAATGGGTTTGCTAATGGTATGGATGGTATGCATGCCTTTTCTTCCTTGGGAGCAATGCGTGATACGTATGGCTGTATGTAGATGTGGTTAGAGATGATGCAATGGCTCATCCCTCTAATATACGTGGGACGTTTGTATCTCACGTCATATACAGTGATATGTGGCGATGCAATGAAGGTACAAGAGAAGTCCTACGTGTATTGCTAAACTTCTTCCACGGGCAGGAGTAGTAAGGGTAAGTTGATTCATTTTCGGCTCTTAAAGCCAATGCAAGGGGGTGCGTGATCACAGAGCACATAGCACATAAATCGTCCCTCTTCCAACCTTATGGCTCCCATGTAACGCCTCTTTGGAAGGATGGAGTTTTGGCTTCTTCACCGGTAATGGCAAAAGAAGCGCGTCCCAATCGTTTTATTTGTTCTAGTTAGTCCTAAGGGAATAAAGTGCTAGGGCTTTTTCTAACGTGGCTTTGGTATAGGGTTGTTGATGTAGAAGGTTCTCGTTTACCTTGATTCCACATTACTCAACCACTTCCCAAATAGGTGTGATCGTAGGAGTTTACGTGTTGGTTAAACCGAGTGATCCACCCACTAGGCATCCTCAATTCCAACAGGGCATGAGTGATACTTCGTGAGCTTCTCGGGTAAAATGGGGCACCTAAAAATTACCGAACTATCTACACGCGTAAGGACAAAATGTCTTAAGAAAAGGAATGAAATTTTAATTTGGCCAATGATTTCAATACATCATCAAAATCCTTTAAACTTTATAAAATAAAGGTTCAAGTTTAAAGAGATAGATCCCCAGCAGAGTCGCCATTATGGTGTGTCGGCCTCTTGAAATGATGGGGGATGCGTATGATGTGATTGGAAAATGGTTTTGCATATTGTAATGCTTAAAAGATACGAGATCAAAATCCCGTACTTAAAACAGAGTCGCCACCCGATTTAGCTCAACCGAGAAATTTTTGGTACGATTTTCCCACCGGGTGGTTGGACCATACCTTAAGTAGAGATTCCGAGCTCGGATGATGTTATCTATTTTTCATTAGGCCAAGTTAAA
This sequence comes from Euphorbia pulcherrima, assembly GCA_947683365.1. Classification (NCBI taxonomy): domain Eukaryota; kingdom Viridiplantae; phylum Streptophyta; class Magnoliopsida; order Malpighiales; family Euphorbiaceae; genus Euphorbia; species Euphorbia pulcherrima. The sequence goes on from CANTUS010000001.1 coordinate 19,379,054, forward strand.
ATTCTTCATTCTTTCTTAATCGATTTAATCCATCCTATTTATTTATGTTTTCAGTTATTTTGTTATTTTTGCGTTTATCAAGCAACTGAAGTGACGAATAAAATATTTACAGCCATTCAAAAATAAGTGCAGAAAATAAAATTATTACAAGGCCTCCAAGTCCTATACATTTTCTATGCAATAAATAAAATACCTGAATGTCTGATATACGTCTACCTGCAGAAGATGGTTAGCACAGGTATGACATGTTTTATTTACAATATTATAAAGTCCGGTTGGATGGCTAAAACGAGATTTGGATGGCGTTTACGGGGAAATTCCATTTTAACTGAATTTCAGATTCAATCATTGCTTTAACCGGAACATAAATGAAGATGCCATACATTATGGGGTAGGATCTGTTTTTAGGAGGCTTTAGACCTCCATCGTTGTACTATATGTCCTAACTTCGGAAAATAATCTAGTCCGAAAACAAACGAAAACAAAAACTGTTGTCCAGAAAGTCATATTGCCGACGATGCTACTTATACCGCCGACAACATCATTGATGTCATTGGCGACATGGATGATGCCGCCAGTGACATCAATGATATCGCTGGTGGCATCAGTATGCAAGTAGGTTACATGGCTTTTGTAAAGAAAGGGTCCCGCAAGAAAGTGAAGTCTCTGGGGAATGTGATGCCACCAGCGGTATCAGCGCTGTCTCTGGCGACATGGGTGATACCGCCGATGATATCACATGTCTCTGGCGACTTCAATTTCCTACAGAAGTAGTGATGACAGTAAAAAATGACCGAAAATTCAAAAATGAATATAAATTAACAAAAATTAACACAAATCAGTAATATTAATGCCAAAGAGCTATGAGACTCAGGATTTTTACCTCGAGGCTATGAATCCACCTCTCCATAAACCAAAAAGAAACGCCTCCGGGGAGCTTGTTACAACGATTTAGTCATAAATTTACGTGTTTTGGGTTTCTAAATCCAATTAAGTTGATTTTAACTACAGGACTTACTGATTTTAAGCTCACAATCAAAGAAGAAAAACCAGGAAAAATGGATTGGAATCCCTTTTTTCTGCCTTATCTAATTCTTATCTCACTAATCTCATTCTAACATTAAACTTCTAACATTAGATGGTTCTCCCCCCCCCGCCCCCCTTAATTGCAGCTCAAGGTGTGCTTTTATAGGTGAAATGGGGTGGTTTTCGAGACCTTTTTGACCAATTCAGCCGAAAGTGGCCGAAAGGTTATCTGTGCAGGGACCCGCTTCAAGTCATGCCGCCGGCGACATGGAGATGCCGCCGGCGGTATGGATGATGCCGCCGGTGACATGGTGATATCACCGGTGGCATGGCTGATGCCGCTGGTGGCATCAGCCTCCAGCATACCGACAGGCAGCGGGTCTAGGGGCCTAAAAAGTTGCCAAAAGTGGTTTAATAGTGGGTGAAAAGGCATCTTTTTTATTTTTAATGAGTATTTTTTAATTTGGGTGTAAATCATCGGTTCAAGCTCCTACCGGACGCGTTATCGGCCACACCAAATTGGATTCTACCAAGTATAAAATTTGTGAGGAATATTATTTTGGTAATAAAAATTCTAAAGAGAACTTTTATTTTGAGGAATTAAAATCGGATACACGTCACATCGTCTCGCGAGAGGGACTACAAAATCCCGCGCTCACAACTATTTTTGGGCATATTGGGCAAGCATTTTTTGTCTACCCTAGGCTATAAGTAAGGATATTGACAGATTGTGTAGGAGGTTTTTATGGGGAGAAAAGGAGGGAAAGAGTAAAATGCATTCGGTATCTTGGGATAGAGTTTGTCTCCCTAAAGTGAATGGTGATTTAGGCTTTAAAGAAGGTTCAAAATGGAACAATGCAGCTCGTGGGAAGTATCTATGGGCTATCAACTTTAAGCAAGATTCTCTTTGCCTTAAGTGGATATATATTGGAGAAAATTACTAAAGCTTCGTCAAGATTTAAATTCAGGGGTGTTGAGAGATAGCACGGTGAATGGGAAATACAGCCTAACTAAATGCTAAGGTTCCTTGTGGGAGTTGTGAATATCTGTCCTATTTATAGGAAGGTTTGGTGCCCTATAGCTTTACCTGAACATATGTTCATTTCTTGGTTAGCTACTCAATAAAAACTATTGACCAAAGATGGCCTTTAACACTGGATTCAGGGGATCGATTGCTGCTGCCCGATATGTGCTAGTGAGGATGAAAATCATAATCACCTATTCTCAAATGTCCATTTTTGCAAGCTTTACTATGCAAAGTTAGCGACTGGCTAGGGATTGTTTGCTTTCAAGATGATTTCCTGAATTGGACTAATTGGCTTCACGAATGCAGAATTTCTAAGTTTACTAATGCCGTATGCATTGCTGTGTTTCAAGAAACTCTGTATGCTATTTGGATTAATCGTAACCTATGCTTTCATTCACAAGTCTGCCAGTCTATTGATTATTAGTTTAAACAGATTCAATTGTCAGTTTGTAGTAGAATTAGCCTGTTTAAAAAGAAAACAAAATCTGCAGATGATAGAGTTTTGTATGGCAGATTAGTTGCATAGTTGTTCTTGGTTGTATCATCAACCCTTGACCCTCTATCTTCACCAGTTTGAGGGGGCGAGCCGAGTTTGACAATCATGCATAATTCTAAATATAAGAACACCTTTAGTAGTTTGTCTATTCCAACAATAGTCGTGACACATAAGTGCAACTTCACCAGTTTCAGGGGGCGAGCCGAGTTTGACAATCATGCATAATTCTAAATATAAGAACACCTTTAGTAGTTTGCCTATTCCAACAATAGTATTGACACATAAGCGCAAATAAATAATTAACTATAAAATAGCTTTCCACTAGCTCTGCTATTTTCTCTTCCTTATATGATGTGACATAATAAATGTTGAATACATGTAGATAATTAAATGGACTACCAACTCATCAGTTTTATTAATATTTTAGTATTTAATTTAAAATTCAAATGCTTGTTTTTTTTTAAAGAGATAGTTTAGTAAATAATTAATTCTTATTCTAATGCAATCCACTATCAAATTGAAAATCTATTGTAACTAATTTCTTAAAATATTATTGCTGCCCAGAAGGTCTTCATAGCAAGTAAATTAGGGTTGGTTTGTAGTGCAGGCAAGACCAAGTGTCGTATTTCACGGGGAGCAAGCATAAACAGTCTAAAGGTCTCCCTGGTAGATTGGCTCAGAAGTTCCTTTTGATTTTTGGGTTGGTTGGATAAGTAAAAGTGACATAAAAATAAAATACATAAAGTAAAGATAAAAAGCACAAGTTCTCTAGAACAAACAGTACAAGGTTTTCTTCCTAACAACATATATAATAACTTAATGAAGCATATAGATCCAAGGTATCTCAACCACAATAATCAAGCATTCCTCTCGACCATCTTGAATACTAATGTTACTAACTTAATTCTCTGGTCAGTCTCCTTAAGCTAACAACTAAGCATTAGGTTCAGTTAAGTATTTAGATAAATCTAAAACCCATGGTACATAACCAATCTCTAGTCGGTCTCACGCATTATGTGAGTGTGTTTGTGTTCCATTATGCTAAATCTTAGTTCAGTCTCAATAACATAACTATGAGCTAGGTCTTTGACTTATAACAATTAAGCACTCAAAAAGAACAATCAACAAAGAATTTTAAGCAATACATACATTGTTTCGGAGTTCTCCTATATAGTACGTTTGAGGAGAACTTGTTGTAGGAACTTAATAAAATATAATGAAAAAAATCTTCCATTAAAGAAGGAGGAGAAAATTACAGAAGAAGAAAAAAAATGACATACTCGAGCAAATCTCTCATATCGGCCACCTTCAATAAATCAATCCTAAATAATACAAAAATATCTAGATATTTGGGAAAAGAAATAATAAATTAATCTCATTTGTAAAAAGTCTTTTAGATGGGTAAGATTGTAAAGTTGCAAAAAAATAATTTTTCTTCACTTTTCCACTCCTCTTTCGTGTCATATGTCACATCAATCAACCCACTTGCATTTTGCACTTGATTACCAATTTTTAAAGGGAATTTTCCCACTATTTTTCAGTCTTCTTTCCGAAATTGTAGGAGATCTCCTCATTTCGACGAGATCTTGTAAAGCACGGAGATCTCCAGTGAAGACTGCACTTTTTCGTCAGTTTTCAGCAATAATGCAGAAGTTCTCATTCCTTCAGCAAAGACTTAAAACCTGTAGAGATCTTCACAAAAACTGGTCTATTTACACAAAATGTTAGTTTTTATGCATAATTTTAATAGTACAAATTCAACGTATCAAATATATTATCTATTTTCAAAATCATTAACATATCATCAATGTGAGTGTCTATTCCAAATGCCAAATAATTATAGTTACCACATAATCATAATAAGTTTAATTATGAGAATATTGAATTGCATCATAATTCTTAAAAAAAACATTTTTTTATCATTTTTTTGCTAATATTTAAAACCATGTATCCTATTTTATAAAAAAAATTCATAAGCCTCCTTTTAAAAAACGGTGAAGCTAACAAATTATGTTTTTTCACTTCACCCAAAATTAAAATTAAAATTATTATATTTATTCAAAATTATTTGTGTTTATTTAAATATTTTGGTAAATTTGGATATTTATACTTATTATTAAATAAAAAATTATTTGCTATATCACGTTCAAATATTTTTCGGATCGACGAGTTTATTGCCATCAGTTTATATATCAATTGGTTAACCGTAACAAAATCTATATGCGTGACAACACAAAAATATTATTAGAAAACATATAATATTTTTGTGACAATATGTTAAACTTGAAACAAAAAATGCTTATGTTACAAGGTAAAGTTGGAACTAAAACTACTCAATATGTAACAGAAAATTTGTTATTGCCACAAAAATTATATGTCTGACAATATAAAAAGTTTGTTGCAAATAATTTATTATTTTTGTTATCTTAAATTTAACTTGAAATAAAAAATTATTATGTTACGAGTAAATGTTGTAACAAAAATCATTTAATACATCACAATTAATTCTTTTATTGTAAGAAAAACAATATGGGTGACAACGTCGAAAACTTGTTGAAAAAAATATTATTTTTGTGACAATAACTTTAACTTGAAATAAAAAAATACTTCAGTTACTAGTGAAAGTTGTAGCTAAAAGTATTTAATATATGACAATATTTGTTTACTATCACAAAATCTATTTGCATGATAACATAAAAAAACTTGTTACAAATTATATAATATTTTTGTAATAATAAGTTAAACTTGAAACAAAAATTATTTATGTTATAGTGTATTTAAAAGTTATATAAAACGTATAGAGAAGGTATAAATAAGTTATATACTATTTAAAGATAACTATATAAAAGCTATAGGAAAGGTATAAAAAATAGTAAGTTACTTAATTTGTTATGGAATGTATGGAAAGTGATATATGTATAAGCTATGTCATTTAAAGGTATAAGAAAGTTATAAGTATAAAAGTTATATGTTACTTGCAAAGTTATATAAAATGTATGTATTAAAGTTATAGGTATTTTCATTCAAAAAAAAGTTACAGGTATTTTTAACTACGATAATTAATATATTATTTATATAAATATTTCTAGAACTTTTAAAAATAAAATTATTGATTACAAGAATAGGTAAGCCCATAATAAAACCCACCATAAAGTGACCTATTAATTAACCATTTGACCCCATCGATTGGGCCGGGTGACATGATGATATGGGAAGGGTTAATTGATCAATAATTTAAAATTTTTTTATTGTTAAATGTTAAAATAATTATATCATAGCTTTAAAGTCTAAATAATTTAGAAGTTAAGTAAATATAAAAAAATTTATTTTTTAATAGATTTATTCTAAACGGTTGAACTACGGTTCAACCATGGTTGGCCTATTAATACTTGACTAATATTATTAAAATCGGATCAAATTGGTTGGTTCAATTAAAAAATTTACGATTAAAACATTGTTGAACCATGATTGAACTGCGGTTGATTCCGATTGAATCACTAAAATCGTGAACAGCTGTCTTCACCGGTTCGATATTTGGTCCGATTCGATAACATTGCCCTTGACCCTCTGCCTTCACTGATTCGAGGGACCGAACTGAGTATGGCAACCATGCTAAACCTAAAACCCTTAACCATTAACCTCGAACCCTAAACTCTACCCCTAACCCTCAAACCCTTAACCATTAACCATTAACCTCGAACCCTAAACTCTACCTCTAACCCTCAAACCCTTGACCCTAAAACCATACGCTAAACCCTAAACTCTGAACCCCAAACCTTGAACCCTCATATAAATATTTAATATTTAAATAATTTCACTAATTACAAAAATTAATAATATTTTATTTTTAATTTTTGTTTATTAAAATTAATTACTAAAACTAATTCTTAAAAAATGAATTTAAAACCCTAGTAAGTAAATTCTTTCCTTCTACGTCTTCCTTCTCCCATTATCAATAAAAAAATGAAAATCTATAATAATTATTATATGTAACTATTATTAGTTAAAGTTTAATATCAACAAAACTCTACTTACCCTTCTTTGCCCGTTTAATATAAATACAAATTATTCCTGCTTCTTTATATTAAAATCCACATATTACTGATTTTTTTATTTTTAATCCAGTTTATCAATGTATTTGTTTATATTCAGGTTAGTATTATAAATTATTATTTGTTGTTATTATTCAGAATCTTTCTAATTCTCTTTTTCATTCTCTTCCTCCCTCACTCCTCTTTCTCAGCTCTCATTTGCCATCGCTGCCTTCTCCGCCGCTGCCCTTCTCTATCGCCGCTACCGTCAGCATCAATTTTTCTTTTTTACATGTTTCCACAAATCTAGGTACTTCTTCTCTTTCCCTATCTATTTTGTTTCTAATCTTGTAATTCATGTTGTTTCTGGTGCCGTCGACCTCGACTTACATCCGCAGAAGTTTTCGATTCCTAATTCCGACTCTAAGATCAAATTCGCTCTCACATTCGCCTTTGATGAGTCAAAGTTTGTCGTTGCTGGTTCCTTTTCGGCTTGCCTCAAAACTTAGAGTCATGGTGGTCTTTGAGATTTGAAATTGAATAGCATGTTAATTTTACTGTGGCAGACACTCACATGTCGAGGGATAATTTTAATGGAAAGGACGATGAGAAGTTTGAAGTAAGATTTTTTTGAATCTAAATTTGAAATTATATATTTGTTGAATTGCTGTTCTTTTTTTATGCTTTGAACTGCTTTAGTGTGAGTAGTATTAGTCCTGAACTAAACTACTTTATTGGCTTAAAGCTAGGTAGGTAGGTATGTCCTTGGAATGAATTTTGCATACCGTTTGCCCAATCTTTTACACAATCACATGTAATAGATAATAAAGCAACCAAAAAAGTAATAACTTTTGCTGTATTTTTTTATTAAATTTTGTTATATGCTTTGATTTTGTTGATAAATTTCGGCCATTTTCAGGGTTTTGCGGCGTGTTTCCCGTACATTAGTTGCTAGTTAAGTTAAGGTTCTAATTAATCCTTTGGATGGCACACACTTTCAATGGTGTTTGCAGATATGTATATGACATAATTAAGATTATTAGCACTTCCTTTTCATCTAACTGTTATTTTCATTCATATAAATGGCAATAAATTAGAGAAAATGAGAAGGCAGTGGCACATCAAGCACTGTGGGAGCAGTAAAACCATAACAACAATGTGTGTCCAACTGGCCATTCCTTTTGCCACATCTACTACCATGCCTTAACATGGGGTACTTCTATTTACTCTAAAGTCTAACTAAATTTATCATACCTTCAATTTTGCTATTTATTTATAAGGTAATATTTGTTTAGGTAATTAAGCATTAGCCAAATTTAAAAACAAGCAACCCCCAATAATATATTGCATACACTCCACTAAAAAGCTACACACACACACACATGAGTAATAATAATAATTATGGATGATCTTGAGTTGTCCATAATAAAAAGGAACTCAGAATTTTGATTGGTCAAATAGCAACTAAAATCTACCACCTAAAAGTGTAAAACAAGTCGATCCCTTACATTCTGCGATTGGTTCTGTTAATTTCTTAGTTTTAATTTCATTACATTCTTTTGTTTCTTCATCGACTGAATTTGTTTTACGTCCATTGTCTTGCAGGAAAAACATGTAGTTCTTCTTATGTATTGTCTGTCAATTCTTCTTCACTTGGCCTATACAAGCCTTAAATGGGGCTGATTAACTGGTATGGTTTCAATCAGTTGCTTGTCAAATCCATTTAGATATGTTGGCATTAACCTAAGATTGATTACGCGTGGCACATCCTTGCTTAACCTTGTTCCTGATCTTATTTTCATATTGCTGTTCATTACAGGTCAGACTTTCCTCTTTTTTATACTATGTTAATAGATTTAATTTTTGCTGAAAATTGTGTTGTTCATAATAGTTATTGCTATATAAAATTAGGTTAGAAAGCTTGACTATAGAAGTTCTAGTGCCATAGAAAAAAAGTTTAGTAGGCTTGTCATTTGTGCTTTCTAACTTTGTTTCATATTGATATTTGCTTTCTGCTTTCTTTTTTTAACTTTCATATGCAAATGTGCTTCATTACTCTTTAAGTCTATGGCTTTCCTCTGTTGTTACTGCTTCTATGTTATTAATCTGGTCATTTGCATTTAATATAGCAAGGAAATGGATCTTTTTCGAGCCTCAAATGGCAATGACTGAGTATGGCCAAAGAGTGACAAGTCAAATGTGCCAGGGTTTAACCCGTTGTCAATTCCACTTTAGTTTCATAACATGGTTTCCCCAATTTTTTCATTGAATATCTTGTTCTTTATGTTCATGTAGTTATTCATTTCCTTAACTCTTCAATTTTGATAATTTTTATGGGCATATTGATTCAGTTTTTAAAATTTTGAACAATGACCCTAAATATCTCAAACTTAGCTATAATGGTATGCTTGCACATATGTTGGATCAGAATAATGACCCAAAATTTCAGTTTTCCATTTCTATCTCTTACTGAGTTTTCAAGACAATGTACATGTTATATCTAGGTTTCGTTAGATGGATTGCTAATGGTTTATTAGAGGTATGCTATTTAAATTAAAGGTACGCTCGAGTCATCAATCAGGTGGACTGGCGATGGAATGGAACTATGGAATGCATGAAAAGAAAACGCAAAAGACAAAAGAGCAAAGAAAATAGATAAAAAAATAGAGACGTAAAAGGAAGATGAATTGGTTATTCATTAATACTCCTTTAGGTTTAAAATAAATCAGGTTAATCTAATTTTTATAATAAAAAACAAATAAAACAAAAATACATATTAAATACTAGTTAGTTTAGATTTTACCATAGATAGGGTAAAATTTTAAAAGTAAACTATATATTTAGACTTCTAATACATATTAAATACTATTAATATTATTTCTCAACAAAATACATAAAAAGTACTACTAAAAAATGAATGTGCGCCTCACTTGCGCCTAGCGTGCTTGGACTGCGCTTAGCGTGCCTGGATTGCGCCTGGATTGCGCCTGGCGCCTGGCGCCTGGCGCCTGGCGCCTAGTGCACCCAGGCGCAGTCTAGGCACACATGCGTCGCCTAATAAGCCCCAAGGCGCCAAAGCTGGAGCCTAGTGTGCCTAGTGCCTTAGGTGCTCCCTTGACAACACTGGTTTATTGATATTGTCTTAGGTTCAAATGCAATTTTTTATATTAAAACAATTTGCTATTTTTCAAGTATTTGTAACTTTAGTTCATAATTATACCAATTTGATTTAGATAAGGTGCCTAAAAATGTTCTGTTGGGTCTGAGTTAGGACTTGATTTTGAATCAGACTATTTTTGTTGGCTAAATGAGAATATATATATGCTACTATCTATGATGCTGTAAAATTGTCCCTCTTAACTTTTGATCCTGTGGACATGATATATTGGATATTGATCATGCTCTGCATTTGGAAGTTAAATCACAATTTAGAATCTAAGTTAGTAGTTTGTGTTAATGATCTTAGTTATGATAAGGAAAAACAAGCATATTCGCCATGAATATGGCAAATGTCAATTGAAACTTCGCTTTCCTACTTGCACATTTTCTACAAGCACTCGAGAGAATAATGGGTAGCTGTCATTTATTTTTTTAGAGTTTGAGTCTTGATAGAAAATTTTGGCTCGCAACTTAAAATAGTTTTGTGACATGTATGTTTACTCGAATCTATTACATAGTGTTCATAAAATGTGTATGAATGGTGACATTTTCTATTAAGGGTCAGTTTTTTTTAAAAAAAATACTACAATATGGGTCAAATCTAGTATTATTTATATTCTTTCATTTCTATAAATGGACATTTGAATACATACCAGTTGAATTCACATCAATTTCAAGTGAATAATCAACGAGTTTGGTTGAGTTTATAAGTGGTAGTTCTATTGTAGTGGACATTTCACCTCTTTGTTTTCCATAGAAAAAAATTTATACATGTTGAATCTCGTGCATAGTTCTTACATATTTACTGGTAAGTGGTTTCTCCTTCCTTTTCTCCACTTATTTTAAATATGTATGATATAATGAATCATGCATACTTCTATTTGAACTTATTGATATTTTGTTGTTCCTCTTGTATTAAACAAACTATATTAGATTTTTGTAAACAGACTATATTAGATTTTTGTTACTTATAGTCCATGCTTTTCATGTCTGCCATTTTATCACGTTCCTTTTCTTTTGGCATGCAACAAGCCTTTATAAGAAGACATACATCTTCTCTTATCATTCCTAGGTTTAAAAGTTGAGGATGGAATGAAACTAAAAACACAAGTTATATTAGCATAGTTTCCATATGCTTACAATCTTTTTAGAATTTGATAACTTAAGTATTGATTGATCATTTTCCTACGTTGATGATATTCATACAAATATTAAACATTAGTTATTCCTAATTGGATACCTTAAATCTTATTGGTAATTGCTCATTGTCTTTTGGTAAATATTGCAGGTTTTCTACACCAAACGAAGAGCTATAAAGGAGGTGTTGGATACATTTCAAAACATATAGTTGTGACACTTGCCTCCTCGTAGTGATGAATATATATCCTAGTAAGCATCATATATTTATTTTTATTAAGATTTGCAATCAACAAGATAAATTTGAATTACTAGTGAAGTATTCATTGATCATATACTTCTGGGTACAATTTGCTTGAAAGAAAAATAAACTTGACAAGTATATCATTTTGTTAATATTTGTTTTTATTATGCAATTCTTCGTATGTTAAAATGTAAAACATATATTTTACTTGTAGTGTTAGTATGAAAGTTTTTTTCAAAGATAGCCTTGCGTCTAGCTAATACCCTACTCTTATCTATATAAATTCAATTTAATATTGTGCTTTGATAATTTCTTTTTATATTGATTCTATTAATTTGAGTTACTTCAATCCAAATCATGTAGTGAGTTGTAACAAGATAATATTGTAACAGAGGTGGTGACAAAAAAAATGTATTGTCATGTATTATGTGACACTAAAATTGCTACAATTTATTTGTCGTGACAACTTATTATGGTTGTCATATAGTTTAAGTTATATTATAAAATAATACGTGACAATTTGCTCCATTCGTGACGATTTTTTTCGTTATAACTATTGTTGTAACAAACGAAGATAAGTGACAAGAAATTTATTGTCACAAAAAATAATTTATGACAATCTTTTGTTGTTATAATTACAGAAACTTTTTGTTATGGAGTTATATATGACAATATCTTTGTGATAATTGTCATTGTCACAATAAAATGTGACAGCTTCTTACATTTTTTGTGACAATTTTTGTCATAACAAATACTATTATGTGATGACTTACAATAGTTGTCACATAAATTTAGTTTATTTTGTTGTATTATATGTGACAATAAACTTATTTGTGACAATTATTTTTCTTTTCATTACAATAAAAGTTGTAACAAATGTAGATTATGTGACAAGAAAATTATTGTCACAATTATTTCAATGTTTGTGACAATATTTTATTATCACAATTGCAGAAATCTTTTTGTTACAGAGTTATACCTGACGATCTTTTTGTGACAACTATTTTTTGTCACATAAATTAATGTGAACTTTTCACATTGTGACAACTTCTGTTGTAACTACTATTAATTTGTGACGACTTACAGAAGTTATCACGTAGATTTAGTTCAATTTGTTGTATTCTACGTGACAATAAGCTTATTTGTGACAATTATTTTTCTTTTCAGTTACAAAAAAAAGTTGTAACAAATAAAGATAATGTGACAAGAGTATTGTCACAAAACATTGTCATATTTGTGACAATATTTTATTGTCATAACTGTAAAAACCTTTTATTACAGGCTTGACGATCCTGTGACAACTATTTATTATCACAATAGTTTTTTGTGACAAATTTTTGATTTTTGTGACAATATTTCTTGTCACAAATTGCTTGATTTATCGTAGTGGTAATCAATAATTTCTACACAATAAATAGTGATGAATTTGAGAATGAGAATTAGTAATGAAAATGTATAAAGAGATAATTGTTTGTGTTAATGGTAATTTGGGTAATTCAATATGTAGAAGCGCAAAAACAAGAATGTTACAATAAATGTTTTAGTGCTTGCAGCAAAACTGGCTAACAAAATGTTTTACTGCATGCCAACAGAAATGCTTTGATGCAGTAATATTTTTTTCTTTTAAAATTTTACAAATCCAAATTGTGTAAAATATAATTTCAAGCTAATTATATTTTGTTCATGCAGGTGCTTTCATAAATTTCCTCTTGAAGAATCACCAGCAAGTTCTTTATGTTCATTTTAGTGATTTTCTTTGTATTTCACTCTTCAATAATGCTACCAAAAATTGAAATTCCCTTTTAAACACCGAAATAATTTCCAGTAATTGGAAGAAAAACAATACATGATGCAAATTCACAAAATTTATTAACAAAGAACTCGAAATTGCTGTAATTTGCTAAAATGGTCGTGCTGCTTCTTCCATCATCCTCTTTACTCTAGTCAGTTTCTCTAGTTCCTTGAGAACCTGCAAATTTCAGAACAAGAGGATCAAACCCTTTTCTTATCTCACAAAAACTATCTTAACTATCAAAAAAAGTTCCCTTCTTTACCTCCAATGCCATGTCCTCGGTAGTCACCATATCAAACTCGTCATACCCTAATTTAGAGCATAGTTCTGCTTAAAAACAATACACAATTAGTACAAAAATGGGTAATTTGTACGCTACATACTACATTCTATATTGGCACATACTCTGCAGGGAGATTGTAGCATCAGCTGTAGCATATCCTCCTCTCATTTCTTCATATGTGGCGATTAATTGCGTTAGAACCTGATCATTATCAATCGCGTCATTTTCGAATCAACAGACTCCCTTTTGAGAACCGGTATTTAAGAAAAATACCTCTGAGTGATCTCCACTAACCCTGCTCGCTAACATGTCCAGGGGCACATCAATCCAGAGCGAGATTCCGTGTCTCAGAAGTGCCCTACATAACAAGGAGGCTGGAATTTATACAAAGAAGAACGCATTTCATATAGTCAATAATGCTAGCCACAGTGTTGTTAAAGGCACTCCTTGGGCGCTAGGGGTGTTCATCGGTTAGATAACCGAACCGAACCAATTACACCGAAAAACCGAATATGTTAAGAAATAGAAACTAAAACCGAACTGAAAAAATTTATTCAGTTCGGTTGGTTCGGTTTATTTAACCGAATTATTTCAACTGTCAATTTTTTATTTTCTTTTTAAAATATTTTTGTTTTATTGAATAATAATTATCATTATCACTTTTATTACATACATATATATCTTATAATTTTGAGAAATTGTAATGAAATAACTATAATATAAAAACAAAATGATTTAATAAATAATATAGTGATGAATAAAACACTCATAATGTTACTAAGAATTCATATATAGTTCATAAACAAAAAAACTCAAAATTAAAGAATACAAATAATATTATATATCACTAGTTTTTAAGAGGTATTTGAATTAATCGGTCGTTTGGTTATATCGGTTATGTCACAATTAAAACCGAACAAGTCGAACTAACCGAAAATCGTTAAAATTTGCAACCGAAACCGAACCGTATAGACCGAAAACCGAACCAAATAAACCGAATTCCATTGGTTCGGTTCAGTTCTGTTTTTGAATACCCCTATCGGGCGCGCCTCAAGCAGCTTGCCATACCTCAGGTGCACGCCTTGTGCGCCTCGGGCGCACTTTTCTTTCAGTGTTTTAACTTACTTTAAAATGTGTTGTTCATCTACTTTTAAGAGTTTTAATAATAATTCAAGGCTAGATATATATCTAATTCGATTCCTATCATGGCTAGATTAATTCAATGAGATATTCCTAATGCAATATGTAAATTTTACACATACATGTACATCTAACAATTCTCTTAGTTCTTTTTCTAGTACTGTTATTGCATTTAACTTCACTTTTCAAGCAAATATTTTTTGCGCCTAGCGTACCTCAGGCGTGCGCCTCGCCTTCGGGAACGCCTTGACAACTATGGCTATCCATGACAAATAAAGGCATAATTCAGACACTGGTAGAATAAGTTGATGTTCATACAGGTTAGTAGAACTTTGTACTGCACCATCTCCAGCGCATACCACTAGCCGACCCATTGATGATAACTGCTTCAATACTTCTGTCTGTAGTAATATGAAACTCCAAGAAAATTTAATTAATTATCTAGAGATTCGAGAAATTAATCATTTCCAGCTAATGAAGGTTTTCTTGAGCTAATAAAAATATCTAATTGCTCAAGCGAAGGCTTGAGTCCTATTCCTAATGAATGTGACTAAAGATTCCTAATCAACGAGGCTAAAAAAGTTCATTCATAATCAGTAATTCTCAGATAAAACACTACCGAATAGATTGATTCTCAGAGAAATTCACCTCAGATTCGCGAAATCCCTTTTCATCGGTCTCTCTAAAAGATTCGAGAGCAGATGCACCACCAGCAACTTCCTCTACCAGACTATCACTGGAAGCAAATGATTCAATCAGTACAAAACATCCACAGGTTAATTTGCTCCCAAAGCTATACTTCAATACAACTAATTCTATACCTATCAAAACAATAATATCTCAATACATCGGCTAGAAGCTTTCCCAAACTGGTTTTCAATGAGCTCTTCATTCCTTCAACATGGAAAAGGGAAAAAAAATCAAGCCAACAACTCAAGATTTCATATAAATAAGTAGTGTGTCTTCAAGAAACCATTATGGCAGCGCTTACCAACAAGAAATATGGAAGTTCCTTTCAATTCTGAGGATATATCTGCCGCTCTTTTCTAAATTAGAAATTTAAAAGCTTATAATTTCGAAATAGAAGAATAAAAGCACTGGAATTCAGACACTACGTTATTCAATAACACTTCAGTATCTCACCTTCACTGCAAGGGAAGAGTCAACCGCAGTCACTTTCGTTGCTGTACATAAAAAAAGGAACAAACATCTTGAGTAAAAATTAAAACCTAATTGGAGAAGAAAACGACTGAGCCCTAGCAAAGGGTAGTAGGTTGAAATGGAATACAAGGAACTCACCAGTGACAGTTTCATCAGGGAGAGAGCAAGCAGTGGTGGTATATTTTGAAAAGGAACGGTGAGAAATAATCGGAGAAACGCTGAAGACTGAGGAACCCTGAAATAGAGAATTGCGTTTGAAGATAGCGGAAAAGGAATGAGAAGATCGGGATCGAGAGGGAAATGAAGGAGAAGGAGGTAACACAGAGATCGGTTTTGTTATCGCCATCGCCGGGTTGGTTAGTTGGTTTTGCACAGTTTCATCCCTGCCGGAAATAACAAGCAGGCCGAGGAGGAGAGGAACAGAATTTGAGGTTAGAGATTTGGATTCCATACAGATAAATCCAGCAGTGGATTTTGTCAAAATAGAATGGGCTACAGTTGTGTGTTATGGGCTTCTCTCCATTGTTTAAAACAAAGGCACGTTGTTTTCAATATATTTATAAAAATGTCTTTGGGAAATAAATATCACGAAATAAATTTATTTTAATAAATACATCGCATGAATTATACATACATGGTCTAGACTCTAATGTATCTTCCTTCTTATGGTTTTCAAGCGGTTTCGTTTAGACCTACATGTTTGTGTTTGAAGGATATTTAATGTTTCAGGTATTTTTTATTTTTTATAAGTGAGTTAAAATATTTTTGCTGGTATTTTTATTTGACATTGTTTCACACCCAAAAAGAAGAGAGATCTGTATGAGTTAAATTTATCGACAGAAGTCTTTTTTCTCGATGGTGAAGTAAGACCTGGCTCGTAAGCTTATTATCTAGGTCGAAAAAAGTTGATAGGATCCCTTTTTTACGTCCCTATGATCCTTCTACGTGGCGACATGGGGCGAAAAAAAGGAAAGAGAGGGATGTAATTTCTCTTGCATTTGACATAGCGGGCCCCGATGAAGGCCTGTACAATGAGCTATTAGCTCAGTGGTAGAGTGTGTCATTGATAATTGTATCGTTGTCCGTAGACAGTAAGAGCTCTTTGTATCCACTTTTACGATTATTTAGGCGATGTATATTTTAACTTATAAATGACTTACAAGTTAAAAGTTATGACTTATTTTTAAGCAGCTCACACACGCTTTTATTTAGAAGTATGAATATTTAATTTTTTCGAGGGTTTTGTCCAACAAGAAATAGTTGAAGTTGAAATACTCCCACGCACTTAAAGCTTGAACAACTAAAGAACCATTATAATTTGGTTTAGTTTTATACACGAACTATAAGTTGTTGGAAACTGACAGTCACTTGAACATGTATAAGAGGTATGATGGAAATTTAAAATTTTATCCCTGTCCCCAAGAACTCCTATTAGTTGCATATAAATTAAACAAAGCCTTAACTAAATAATTCTCTACCTAGGTTAGCATGCTAAAGGACTAGGCATACCATAATTCCAAATTATATCCTAGCATATTTATTTTATACTAAACATGTTATAACTCTAAGTTATAACCTAAGCATAAAATAAACTAAGCATGCAAAATAACCTAAGCATAATTATGAAGTCTAAAAATACATAAAAAAAAGACTTAATAATTAAAAGAGAAAGAAAAAGAACTTACCAGTTAAAGCGTGCTTTTGCAGAACCTTCTTCCACAAGCCTCCAATCGTAGGATAGCCTCTATCAGTATCCACACGAACCCCACCAACCAAAACCTCCCCGGGAGGAAGAACTAAGAAGTCTCGAGTAATTACTAGACCACTCCAGAAGCCTCATTCAAAAATATAAACTAGAGGTGTCCGAATAAATTCAGGCTCCGCAAAAATAACTTGCTCAATTACCGGAGAGATTAATTATCTCGCTTAGGATTTATGCTTTGAGCTTGGTATATTTTGAAAGAAAAGAGACAACCTATATATAGACTTGAAGGAGCAAAATTGCTCCCCCTTAGGCGACATGGGATGGGAGTACATACTCTCATCCCATGTTCACACAGCCCGAAGGCAAAGCCCTTCTGGGCTTTGCCTTGCTTGCATGTGCAGCCCATTTTTATGGGCTGCCGCGAATAATGCCCAGCATTGCTCGTACACCTTTTGATGTACTCCCACGCACTCGAGTCTGTACAAAATACTTTTGTACTCTCTGTCCAATTAAACTCTCCAATATAAAATTCCCCTTTTAATCATTTTTCAAATATTTATTTTCTGACCCTAATAAATTAGTCACCAGTCAAAATAAATTTCTTGGTCCAACCAAAATTGATCTAATCAATTATAATTTATTTATGACTCTAATTAATTAGTTACCGGTCAAAATAAATACTTTGGTTTATCCAAAATTGATCTAATCAATTTTAACCAATCAAATAATAATCCAATTATTATTTAAGTTATATTTTTGTAATAGAATAAATCTATTTGTTCTTTACTTAATCCGATGAAAGTCCAATGTGTGTGACCTATAGGATCCCGAAGTATTGAGCTGTTAAGGCTTAACCAACCCTTGTTCTAATGGAACCATTGGCTCGATGCTCTAGACCGTGAATAAAACTCGATTACCTTAAACGACTGTAGTACGCCTCTAGCAAGGGTCTACCATCCCCCATTACTCGGAACGTCATTTATGCTTATGACTTAATACCGGTTAATGCAATAGTTATCCAGAGGGATAAATTCCTTCCATTCTTTAATATTAGTACCATATGGTTTATAGGGTTCGGGTAAAGTGTTAACCCACTAATAGCAAGGTTGCTCCAAGCTATCCCAGTAGTTTACTTGTTACCGAAGTATGTTGCCTTTTACCATAGTGTGTTTGACTAGAAACCATTTCTATCAAACACATACTCTGATAAGAGGTTTATAGCAATCATCACTTCAACAAGTGGCCAGGTACAACTCCTTAATATATCCGGAGCGATGGATTCTTTCCGACTACTCAGCCTACCAATGTGTTGTCATCACTATACCCGTAATCACCCGTAGCACCCTAAATTAATGAGTGCATAGTAATGACCCAAAGTATAGCAATAGTACCACACAAGGTAGCTAGCATCTCAAGTATGAGGACATTTACAAAGCTTATTGCATGAAGATAAACACTAATACATTGATATATATACCAAGTGTTTATCTTGCTGCGGTCTCCAATATATCTCCTAAATATATCCATGTGTCAAACTTAAAGCACCACCTTCAGTCTTTAGGAGATTAACTGCTTGGACCCTTTCCAAGAAAGTTGACCACATGCTAGTCTTTCCGTTTCATCAATATCCTTTCTTGATGAAACTATGACTAGGGGTAGTTTAGACATAATCATAATTGCACATAAAACAGGATCCACCAAATATAGTCCAACTATAATTTATCTTACTTCATGCTATGTTATGTCAAGGACTTTTGCATATATTAATATATATAAACATATTGATATAAACAAAAGATTAAATGTTTTTATTGATTAAACAAATTATTCGTATTATTACATAATTAAGATATATCACCCTAATTACCTTAATAACATACATCATATCCAACATAAGTATATGCTTCAATTATTTATACACTTATAAACTCATCATAAAAACATTTTAATAAATGTGGTGAAAGTCATAGTGTAATTGTCACGACTAAATTTATGATTTAAAGTGATGAACAAGCTTATATTAATAGTATAAGCTCATCTCACAGATATTGTGGTAAAAAAATAAGCTTTATGAAATAATATAAAAATAGCAAATAACAATAGCTTTAAATGAGAAACGCAATCTTTGTATTGGTATAACTAAAACCGTAGCGGACGTCATTTTTGTAAAGATTTTTATGCGCAGTAATATCAATATTCATATTAAGGGGTTAAAGAAAAAAAACGAAGCATAGAAGAGCGAGCAGCCGTTGAATGTTAGCGAAGAAGAACCTAAAAAATCTGAATCTAAAAGCCAATGCTTTCAATCGTCCAAGCCAGTAAATCAAGGAGGGCAATTCTCTTCAACAACGCCATTGTCACCTCTATTTCTTCCTCCTCTGTTGCTTCTCCTTCATCTGCCATTCCCGATCACCCAATTCACAACACACTCTTTTACTGCTCTTGTCCCTATTCTGCTGCCCCTCCCATCCCAATTGAGCCCACCAGATTCAATTCCAGCTCTACTGCTCAACAGGTCGTTGAATCCTTCAAGGAATGGTTCCACCTCCGACGCAATGACTACATGGATCACATTTTCGCGATTCTAGGAAGTAAAGATGAGGTTGACGCGGCTGCTCTCTCCCAATTAGGTTTTCGTCTCAATGAGCAATCGGTCCTTGATGTGCTTCGCCATGGGTTTCAGAAGAACGAAATTCTTTCCTGCCTTAAATTTTTCGATTGGGCTGGCCGCCAACGAGGCTACTCCCACACGCGTACCGTCTTTCGGGCCATATTCAAAAGCCTTTCCAGAGCCAAGCTTATGTCTTTATTGCTCGATTTCCTAGATACTAACAGACACCTTCGGAATACCAATGCCTTTCCTGGAGGATTTCGTAATACTTTGGTTCTGGGTTATGCTGTTGCTGGTAAGCCCCAACGTGCACTCCAACTGTTTGGTGAAATGCGTTTTAGAGGTCAGGATTTAGATAGTTTTACTTATCATGCCCTTCTTGGCTCTCTGGTTGAGGAGGGTAGTTTTGATGCTGCCAATGTTATTGCCAAACAGATTTCACTTAGGGGTTTTGAAAACCATGTTACACATTCTATATTAGTTAAGAGTTTGTGTAAGCAGAAAATGTTGGATAAGGCTGGGTCATACCTGCGACAGGCGATTCAATTAGGTGATCCACAATCCCATGGGGGTGCTGTTGGTGTTCTTGTGAATGCCCTTTGTAAAAAGGGCTTTTTTGATAGGGCAGAGCAGGTAATTGAGGAGTTTAAGGAGTTGGGGGTGGTACCTATGGACCCTGCTTATAATGTGTTCCTTAGGAATCTTGTTCAGGCTAATAAACTAGATGAAGCTTTGGAGCTCTTGAAGCGAAACAGATCATCAAAAGACTTTGTTCCGGAGAATTTAAATTACCATAAATTGCTTTGTAGGCTAATGAATGAGAACCGCCTCTCGGAAACTTGTGATTTGCTTATGAATATGATGGAGGAGGGGATAACTCCTGATAAAGCCACCATGGACATTGCGTTTCGTTTCTTCTGCAAAAGTGGAATGGTGGATGTTGCATTAGAGTTGTACAAATGCAGATCTGAGATTAGCCTTTCGCCCACTGACTTGTCTTATAGTTATCTGATCAATAATCTGTGTAAAGAGGGGTACTCGGATGAAGCTTACAATGTGTTCCTAAGTTGTGCCGAGCAAGGTTATTTCCCTGCTTTTTCTGCCCTTGTTGATTCTCTATGCAGAGAAAATAAACTTGATAAGGTTGAAGATGTGGTTCTCGTTTCTCTAAGGGAGAAAATGATGCCAAGTCGCCCCATCTGTGACAAGCTTATATCGGCGCTATGCAGGGCTGGGAAATACGAAGAACATTTGATGCACGAGGAGCTTAGCAGAATGAATAAAACTGGCAGAAGGATTACTTGCTCGAATTTAATTCAAGGATCTAACTTATTAAACAAGGGGGATGTTGCTGCTAGGCTGCTTACTGAAATGCAAGAGACGGGTCATAAAGCTACTCGAATGCAGTTTAGAGTTGTCATTCGCAGTCTATGTGATATGCCAAACCCAGAAATTCAATTCCTCAACTTTTTAGCTCGGCAACTTTCGTACAGTGTGCCCAACTGTGAGGTATATAACAACTTCATTGATGGAGCGGCTCATGCCGAGAAGCCTCATTTAGCCAGAGAAGTATTTGAGTTAATGAAGAGAAGAGGAATTCAGCCTAATTTGAGCTCTTACATTCTTGTGTTACAGAGTTATTTAAAGAGTAACAGAATACCAGACGCTGTGAAGTTCTTCGAAGAGTTGCGCCAGAGTTTAGATATTCGCAGAAAACTTTTTCACGTAATGATTGTCGGTCTCTCTGAAGCTAACAGAGAAGATATAGCATTGAATTACTTGACAGAAATGCGGAATAAAAAGCTGGTCCCTACTAACGAGTGCTATGAAGTTCTTGTATTAGAGCTATGCTACAAAACAAAATATGATGTGGTTGTAGATCTTGTTAAGAAGTTAGATAGCGATGGGCGCCAAGTTACATCCTTTTTAGGCAATACACTTTTATCGCATTGCTTAAAAAGCGGCGACCTTTATGATGCTTGGATTCGTGAGACCGAACATGAAACTTCGTCGTATCTTGTACACCTTGGCCAATTATTGGGTGTTTTTTCTGGCCATTTAAGAGTGAGCCGACAGATTGGTGATTTAGAAGAAATGATAAAGAAATGCTTCCCACTTGACCTTTATACTTATAATATGTTGTTGAGAAGACTAATCGCAACTCGAATGGATTGTGCTTGCGAGTTGTTTAATAGGCTGCATCTGGTAGGTTTTGAGCCTGATCTATGGAGTTATTATATTTTATATAGTGGATTTCTTGGGCATGGAAGGACTGATGAGGCAAGAAGATTGGCAGATGAAATGGTTAGTAGAGGGTTTGATGCACCCAAGCATACTAACCTACTCGGGAAATCCGCTTCAGCAATGACAAGGTAAACCATGTGGAAACACAAAATTTTTGATAAAAAAGAGAATTGATTGATTACTGGAATAAAGATTCTGGTTTTGAGTGGTTACAGATTTGTTGTAACGAAGAATCACATGTAATTTAGAATTGTTTCGGTTCATGATGAGTCATCTTTCGAGAAGTGAAATACATATTTATGGGAAATCTCTAGTGGTTTATTCATCACACTAATGTAATTAGAATGTGTATCAGGTGAATCAATTCCAGTCAGACTGTTTCTAAGTCCGTAAGAGTTACTGTTACTTCCTACTTATCGCAACATAAACAAGAAGTTCAGTGTAAAGTACTACTTGAATCTTGTTCTTGTCGCTATTTTAAGCAGCAGGAAGTCACCATTTATCGGCTTGTAGAAAATTCTTGATTGTTTTTGAAGAGGAGCTGACATTATTAAACTCGAGAAACAAGAAACTGGAGTTCGCTTTCTTGGACGATTAGAGCATCAGGTTATTAAGCGCAATTTGTTATGTGGTTTGGTTTATTCAAATGACGAGACTTGTTTGAATTGCTGACTAACCTGCAGAGTGAAAAGCCAATACCAAACATTAACTTTAATGTGAATTTGATTCTATCAGTTTGATACAGTTCTGGTTCATGTGAATCACTGAATTGTGTGAAAATTTGTTTACTAAAATGGATACGGGTGGGTTTGTATCTCATTCTCCTGATTAGTACTTTTCTTAATGAAAATTTGTTTTGCTTTGGCTTGGCACTCATGGTTTTACCATGCTTGTATTATTAAGCTCTATTTTCCATGTTGATTATAGATAAAACACTAGCAGAAAGATTGCTAATTTCATTTTTTCGTTGAACCCATTACTGTGTCGAGCTATTAAAACAACACTGGAAGTTATTATGAAATTATTATGATCTATATAATTATAGAAGCAAAACAAAATGACATTTGTGTGTCAAGGGGGTCATGAGTCATGACCTCTTAATTTTGCCAATGATCACGCTTTTCCATTTAGCATGTTTTATTAATATCATTTATTTAAAATGAATACTGAAACATCCATCACTGACTTGGATAAATTATGCTTGCTACCTTCAAATTGATTTACCGACTTCTCAGCCTCCCAAACCTTCATGTTTTTGGATAACCCTGACATATGTCCAAATTTAGTCACATATAACGTGCTGATTCATGGTTTTTGTAGTATTCAGAAGTTGGAGAAAGCTTTGACTTTGCTTAACCAATTAATGTTAGATGGTCTATCTCCATCTTTGATAACTTATAAGTATTATAGGTAACAACATTTGTTGCCACCCCTCTTTTAGACATTTCATCAAACAATTCGTAGGCATTATGAATTTTCCCTTCATTGCAATGCTCATTAATCATACAATTGTAAGTATATAAATCGGGCATCACCCCATCCAGCCGCAGCTTCTCATACAATTCAAACCCATCTCGTTTGAGACCTTTTTTAAAGAAGCCATTAATCATAACTGTGTAAGTACACTGATTTGCAACCAAACCCAACTCCTCCATCTTATTAAACAACGTTTTGGCTCTTTTAACATCACCATTTTTACAGCAACCATCAATTAGACTCGTGTATATTACAACATTTAGAGAAAAACCCATAGCCAATAGTTCAAAACCTTTATTCAAATCACCAGCCTCACAACAGCGCTTGATCATAACCCCGTAACTATAAACATCCAACTTAACTTCTTTCCCCTTGGCTTTCTGAAATACCAACCAGGACTTACCAAATTAGCTTGCTTTCACGAAAGAATCCAAAAGTTTATTACAAGCATTAGGTTCGGGAACAAGGCCTTTATCAACCATTTGATTAAAATAGAACCGATCTTCCTCTGGTAGGCGAGATTGAATATGAGCATTGACAATTGATTCATAGAGATGGGAAGTGATTATTAGGCTTTGATTCGAGACGGTTTCTGTTAGAAGGTGAAGAAGCGATCCAATGGTGAATAATGGAGAGGAAATTCGATTGGAGAGGAATTGAAGAATGAGAGATTGGGCATGAAATTTGAAGTTGGAGTTAAGGAAGTAGTAAACAAGGAAGGAAGTAAATTGAATACAGTGAAGAATACCACAGTGTATTGAGGAATGGAAGACGGAGAGAGCTTCAAGTGGCGGTTTTTTTTCCCGATCAGAATCAATTCTCGGTGGGGAATTTGTTGCTGCATTTTCTTCGTCTGCTAGACGGAGACAAGGGTTTCAGTTAAAATGAAACATAGAATACAACATATTTTCATTAGTATACTAATTATCTATCCAAGCTCCTGAAGTTCAAGACTCATCCAAATATACATAAGGGAACAATGCATCTCTATTAAAGAACAGAAGGAACTCTTCCTATCAGTAGCCTGAACACGATAAGGTAACATAATATTTTACTCACTTAAATACGCCTATGATGAAAAAGCTGAATTAGAACATGGCAGCTCAAGAAATTGCCAATGTATAGAGTTTCTTCAACTGGGAGTGAAGAGTTTTAACCTTGAAATTAGCCCAATTAAAACGTTGTCTACTTAATTAAGAAGCTAAACTTGAAAGGATTTGGAGCGAAATAAAAAAAGAGTCAAGCATAGGAAATGAAGATAAAAAGGGAAAATGAGGCGAGACTGACTGATCCTATCGGAGGTGCCGGCCGTAGCCCCGTTGGTTCTAACCCTATCTTCAACCATCCATCTCGGAGGCAACCAACTGGTGGAATTGAACGGCGGTACTATTTTCGTGGATGAAGGAACCGTTACGAAGGAGGGGTCGGGTCCAGATGATAAAGCGGATTTTCCATTTGATTTACATATGTTTCTAATGGTCATCAAGAGAAAAGTAATGTTTAAAGTAATAACAGAAAGTGCAAATTTAAAAAAAAATCTCATTGTTGATTTATAAAATACCGTGTGAGAATTTTTTTTCCATAACATAGGATTTATGATTTTAAAAAATGGTCAGAAATATAATAAAAAATATATTTTTAGAATAGTGATATTACATAAAATATTTTAATTAATTAAATACTTTTATAATTTAATCTTATTATTTAAAAATTACACGTCACGATTTTAATAAGTTTCAAAAAATTTTCTATTTTTTTATGGTTTTTAAAAGTTTATCATCATATTTTAATTAAAAAAATATTTGTAATATTAAAATTTTAAAAATTATTACTGATGTGTATTGAATTTTTATTAATCAATTCATAAAATTTCAGATAAAAATGAATAAGATTACCCATTATCGTGACATACTTTAACATTGACAATCCTCTTTTTGCCAATTTTTTTAAACTATAGACCCCATTTTGTAAAAAAAAATTTCTCAATCCCCGTTTTATAAATGAGTGAAACTATATGGTACTTTTTTTAAAGTTTACCTTAAAAAATGTAAATGAGATTATAAATTACTCCCTCCATTTCATTTTAAGTGATTTTTTAGCCTTTTTATTTTATTCCATTTTAAGTGACTCTTTAGATTATTAATGCATTTTTTACCTTATTTTCACTAATTTGCTTTTGTATTAATTAGGAGAGAGATTATATATTGATGAAACTACATCCTAGTAATTAAGAAGAAAAAGACTTCTATAAAGAGTAAAATAGTTATTTTAATAGTATAATAAATATTTTATTGATATTGATGAAATTTCTAAAAAAGTACTTAAAATGGAATTAAGATGAGAAAAATTAATATATAATTGAAATTTACAAATTTTTGTAGTTAAATATGTTTTAGGGTACATTCAAATATTATTTTAATGTCTGACCTATTTAAATTGCTTATTTGGTGTTTAGCGTATTCATTTTTCGTTTATTTTATATCTGACGTATTTAATTTTAGATGATCTATTTAACTTTAGTACATCTAACATCTATCTAGCAAGACAAAAAATGTGAAATACCTATATTGTCATTTAAAAACGTAAACATATTTTATTAATCATGCATAAAATTATCGACCCTTAGTATTCTGTTAATGTGTTATATTATAATAATTATATATAAGTATTAAATAAACAGAAATTGAATACGTCAACCACCAAAAGACAACTTTAATATTTGATCACTAACAGGACATTCAAGTTATAAAGCAAAACCCAAGACAAGTATTTAAATCAAATTCATTGTCTTATGTAATTAGTTTTTTGTCTTACTGTTTTTGATAAAATTCAAACAAAATCACATTTATGTGACGGGTTGTGTTAAGACGGATTGTTTTGTAATTCATGTATGTAGGCCTTGGATTGTTTCGATTTTGAATGTTTTGTTAACATCAGTTCCAAACTTCTATTTTAAAAACAAAATATGAAACATGCATTAAGCTGGCTACCTTTTAAGATGACTCTAGTATTAGAACAATTTGGATTGTTCTCCAAATTTTAAGTTTTTCTTATGTTAGCACATTTTGGCATTATAAAATTAATAATAAACAGACCCTGATTAATTAATATTAAGAGTCAAAATATTTTATTTATGTTATTTTATGAAAAATTTATAAGAGCTTTTCATGACTGCAGCTGCGACAACCCTTTAGAGCCAGTATGGTATTGCTTATTACGCTATTGCCAAAATAAGTTGCTCCAAAAAACTTTGAATAAAACTACTGTGAGCACAATTTTGCAGTCTCTCTCGCAAGACGATGATGACGTACATTCGAATTTTAATCTTCATTAAAAATTCATTTCAAATTTTTATTAAAGTTTGAATTCAGTTCCGAGTTTTCGACTATGGGTCCGGTGGAAGCTCGAACTGATGATTCTCACCCAAAGTATCTCATCATACCTTAAAATATCTCAAAATATCCCAAAATATATTAAAATACCCTAAAAATTCAAAAAATCTGCTTTTGACCTGAAAAAGCCCTTTTTACACCTTTTCAAGCTGTGGGCCCCATTTGGCAGACTGCCAGCAGGGGCCTGAAGCCACCGGCGGCATCACCCATGCCGCCGGCAGTGTGACCCCTGCGGCAGTCTGCCAACTTTTGCTTTTTGTCTTGAAACCCAACGGATAATAGCAAAAATCGATTTTTGGCTCGTTTTTCAGCATTAAAACACAAGGAAGAAGGGGTTTAAAGGGAGGAAGATCAGTAGAATATTGAGAGAGAGATTTAGGAGAGAGAGAGAAAGGGAAGAAAAAGTAAGGAAATTGATTTGATTCATGTTTTCTTGATTTTTCTTCATCTAAATCTGTTAGGATAAGCTTAAAATCTGTAGAAATCCTAAGTTAAAATCAATCTAATAGGATTTTTAGAGACAAACATTGTTCAATCTTTAAATCACTACCCAAATCATCATTTTGAGCTTCCCGGAGGCATCTTTGGAACACGAAGAGGTGGATTCACGGTCCCGAGGTAAATTCCTGAGTCTCTTGAGCTCTTTGGCATTATTTCTTGTTGTTTGTTGTGCTATTTCCTGTTTCGGGTTCATTTTTGGAGTTTTCGGCTGTTTTCGACCTTCTGAATCTATTTCTGCAGATTTCAAAACCGCCGGCGGTATCACCCATGCCGTCGCTGGCTCCACTATAATCGTCGGCATGTGAAGCCATCGATGGCCTCACTCAGGCCACCGACGACATCACCATGCCGCCGGTGGTATCGCCCATACTGCCCACGACATGGGCTTCTGGTCAGAAGCCCCGCATGCTGCCCTTTGACCTAGATTTCTCATTTTTCGTATTTTTGCATGTGTAGTATCATGACGGGAATCCAGAATTCCCTAAAATCGATCCAAACCCCATAACATATGACATTTTCACTAATAATTTGGTTAAAATAATGATCGTGTCCAAAATGGACTTTTCCCTAAAAATCATTCGGAAAATGAAATTTTCAAAGGGAACCTTTATTCCAAAATAAAAATTTTGAGCTAACCAGGTTAGCTCGACCCCAGCCGGGGGCGTTATCCCGGTACCCCGCGAGGGGCTACTGCCCCTTGACCCTATTGGGGGCGCTGCCCCTTGGACCGTATGAGGGGCTGCCGACCCTCGGATCCCGCTGCCAGGGGCACCACTTTGTGTGATATGTTGGAAATAATAATCCAGAATAACAAACAATCCAGATCAGGTTTGAAGTAAACAAAAAACCTAAGTATAAGAAGACCTAAGTCATTGCATTCGGACATATATCCAAGACATCCAAAGTCCAAGACAAGTGACCTAAGCATATATGGAAGCATCCGGTTAAAGTTTGGAAAGGAAACAAACTTTAAACCGCCAAAACAGCATCCGGAAGAACTGATTGCATAAGCAACCGGAAGAACTGATTGCATAAGCAACCGGAAGAAGACAAATCTGTAGATATTAAGTCTGAAGACATTCAGAAGACTTAACTATTTGAGACAAAGGGAATAATTAAAAAATTCCATTCCCTCCATTCTTTTGGTCTATCAAGTCAAAGATCCTTTTCCCATAAGCAAGACAAAAGAAGACGGCTAACACTTTTCAGAAAAGGACAGAAGGACTGACAACGGACATGAAAAAGGTAACAACCTTTTTCACCTAGACAATAAGAAGGCGCGTGGAGCTTAAACCAAATAGCCACTAGCATAAAAGTTGGCGAGTCACTAAAATACAAGGAAAACCACCACTGACAACTTTTCAGCCTCAATCCTAAGGATTCAAACAGGTGCAAATCTCTATCTAACGGTTTAATCAATAGCTCTAGAAGCGCGACATATTACCTGATCAACTGTAAAGATTAAATACAAGTCCAACAAACCACAAAGGCTACATTTATGATAGAAGCCTATAAAAGGGAAGCTTCACAAGTTGAGAAGGGGCTGGTTGATTTGAGAAAGCAATTAATAAGGGAATTTGCTAAAGCAATCAGAAAACACATCCCTCCAAGAATCTAACATTTCTAAATCTGTTGTAAGGATTCCCAAGTGAAATTATAAACTTGAGGAAGTCCAAAACCAAAACCTTTGAGAAAACCAAAGTGTAAAGAATCTTATACTTGGGTGAGTAGTGAGATTGGGATACAGCTTAAAGTAGGTGCTTTGAGTGGGATCTCCCTATAGGACTCAGCTTAGGATTGGGTAGAAATCTAAGTGGTATATCCTACTAAAGACAAAAGGACTCAGTTAGGAATCAGGATTTCTAGTGGTATATCCTACATCCGGAAGGGGGTACCATCAGGAGATAAGCTGTAAGGCTTGATTCCTGCCAGTTGAAAAGGAATCCACTAGTGGAAAAGCTCGGAGGAAGGAAACTCTGGGGACTGGAGTAGGCGGGGCTAAACCAGGATAAAATACTTGTGTTTGATTTTCTTACTCCTTATTTACTTGCATAATTATTTATATACATTTGCATCATTCGGATCCATCCCCTCGATCATAATCAAACACGCTACACTAAAGACTTTTTTTAAAGTCTGTTAATTCCGCAAAGAGGGTCATTCACCCCCCTAACCAAACTTAGACCCTCACAGGGACCAACAAGTGGTATCAGAACGGGTGCTCAAACTAGAGATCTAACAATCTCGAGCTAAAGGTCCATATATTTTGATTCAAGAATCAAAATGAATATTCAAAACTCACAGCTCCTTCTAGAGGGTATGTCTATTACCCGACCTCCACTCTTCGCCCGTGAACACTATACGTTCTGGAAAAATTGGATGAAGAATTTCATTCAGGCTCAAAGCATGATGACATGGATGGCCATTAAAGATGGTCCATATGAGCCTACTCATGAGGTAGATGGTTTAACCACCTACAAGCCCTCGAGCTTATAGGATGAGAATGATTATAAAAGATTATGTGAAAATGCAAATGCTATTAATATACTTCATTGTGCTCTTAGTGTAGCTGAATTTAATAGGATATCCGGATGTAAAACTGTACAAGAGATATGGCAGAAGATGGAAGTGACCTATAAAGGAACAAACAATGTTATAGAAGCCAAAATCGATTTACTACAATAGAAGCTTGAATCCTTCATGATGGAGCCCAAAGAATCCATCAGCAACATGAATACTAGATACGCCAATCTAGTAAATGAATTAAAGAGGCTGGGGAAGGAAATCTCAGAAGTTGATATGGTTAAGATAATTCTCCGGAGTCTCACTAAGGAATGGGACAACAAGAAGACTGCCATTGAGGAGGCTCATGACTTAAACTTCTATAGTTATGATGAGCTCATTGGCAATATCTTGACTCAAGAATTATCCCTGGAGAGATACAACCAAAAGAGTCAAAGTAGAGTGAAGAAGATATGGCTATACTAGCCAAGTACTTTGACAAATTCCTGAAGAAAAAGGATAGAAGAAGATCTAGAAGATTCGAGTCAAGAAGGCCTAAGGAAGGCACCTCAAGAAGGGATAAGCCAAGAAAGGCTCCGAAAGAAGAGAAAGATCTAGAGAAGGATGCTGCCTGCTTCGAATGCGGTGAAAAAGGGCACATTAGAACAAAATGCCCCAAGTTGAGAAAGGAAAAAAAGTATAAGAAGAAAGCTATAGTGGCCACATGGAGCAATAGTGAAGAAAGCAGCAATTCATCTTCAACAGAAGAAGAAGAGACTGCTCACTGTGCATTTATGGCACTTACGGATCTAGAAGCAGAAAAATCTGGAAGAAAGTCATCCAAGTAAGACACTGAGCCAATTGGGGATTTAGGATCAGAATCAGTAAATACTGAGGTAAACTCTCATTCTAATTTTATTTCTAACATTGATCTTGCTAGAGCTTTAAAGGTGGTGATCCACGATGTGAGAAAGAACACCAAAGCTATTAAATCCATATAATGATAAATTTTGGAATTGGCTGAAGATGCTGAAGGTATGTCACAAGGCATCAATTTGATGAGAACCACAAAGCACATGGATGTTGTGGAGGAAAACTTCTTGAAAAGTCAAGTTCACATCTTGAGGGCTAATTTGACAAGGTTAGATAGGGAGCTAACTCTAATGAAGGAAGCATCCGGAAGGAGATCCAGTCTCCCGCAATCAACAGGAAATACAAGGCAAGCTCCCAAGAAAAATCAAAAGCATTCCAACCAGAAGAAGAAGGAGGTTAGCAGACAACCTCAAGCTCAAAGATACACTACTGCATAAAAAGGAAAGGCTAAGGCAGTGTACACTCAGCAACCTGCCAAACAAAGAAGGAATTATACAGTAGAAATTGCACCCCCAACCAGCTTCTGGGTACACACCGGACCAACTACAAGTGTACAAGAAGCTGGATATAGAGGGAACTATGGGAAGGATGATCTCGAAAAGATCCAGAAGAAGCAAGAGCAGAACAGACCCATTTCAGGGTGCAAGTATTGTGGAAAAAACAACCATGTTACTAAATTATATAGATTAAAAATGATTATTATGATATTTATCCTTGGCCTGAAATGGTTAATAACCCGAGAGGACCCAAATCTGATTGGGTACCCAAACCCATTTAATCTGTTATGAAGGTATGCCTTAGATCTACAGTAGATAAATACACTTGGTATATTGATAGTGGATGCTCAAGGCATATGACAGGTGATGAGAAGGCCTTCATCACATTAACCCGGAAGAAGGGAGGCAAAGTGTGCTTTGGAGAAAACAAAAAAGGACAGATTATTGGACATGGAACCATTGGATCTGAATTAAAGATAGAAGATGTCTCACTGGTTGATGGACTGAAGTTCAACTTACTAAGTTTAGCCCAACTTTGTGACAAAGAAAGAAAAGTCACCTTTGACTCCGGAGGCTGCTCAATCTTTGATAGTAAGTCTAATCAACTCATTCTTTATGCACCTAGAGTAAATAATGTCTATTCTATTAACATTAAAAATGAGAAAAATAATATCTGCTTGGTGTCTAAAGAAGAAGAATCATGGATATGGCACCGGAGGTTGGGATATGTCAGCATGAACCTCCTGTCTAAACTAGCCAAAAAGGAATTGGTAGTGGGTTTGCCTAAGGTTGCTTTTGATAAGGATCATCTATGCACTGCATGTCAATTAGGTAAACTGCATAAGAAAAGTTTCCCTTCTATCTCCTACATTCCTTCCAAAAGAGTACTTGAGCTCTTGCATATTGATCTCTTTGGTCCAATCAAACCATTGAGTTTAGGTAGAAGAGAATACACCATGGTCATTGTGGATTGTTATACCTGGGTTCCTTTGCTAGCAAGAAAAGATGAAGCCTTTGACCAATTCTCAAAAACATTCATCCGGATAGAAGTAGAATATGGCATAAGCATTGCACACATCCAGAGTGATATTGGTGGTGAGTTAAAAAATAAGCACTTTGTTGAATTTTGTGACTCAAAGGGTATTGAACATAACTTCTCTGCTCCTCATACTCAACAGAATGGAGTTGTTGAGAGAAAAAATAGGACCATAGTTGAGATGGCTAGAACAATGCTTAATGAAAATTGTTTGCCAAAATATTTCTCGGGAGAAGCCGTAAACACAACATGTTATATTCGGAATAGAGCTCTCATTAAAAAGACCATAGAAAAGACCCCCTATGAAACCTAAAAGGGATGAAAATGCAAAATTGGGTATTTCAAAGCCTTTGGATGTAAATGCTACATCCTTAATGATAGAGAGCAACTAGGAAAATTTGATCCTAAATCTGATGAAGCAATTTTCCTTGGCTACTCAACACATAGCAATGCTTACAGAGTCTTTAACAAACGAACCCAAACTGTGGTAGAGTTAATACATGTATATTTCGATGAGACTAACCATGCAGGCAAAAGAAGTTCCACTCCGAAAGATCCAATTCCGGAAGTTGAAAGATCTGGAGAAAAGAGGGAAGTCCAAATTCGTGACCTCTTCCAAATCAAGAAGTATAAGGAAGAAGATAAAGGAATATCCTTTGATCCCGAAGTACCTTAAGTTGATCTCTATTGGGAGCTGACAGTCAAATTGAACATGCATAACAAGCATGGCAGAAATTTAAAAGTTTGTCCCTGTCCCCAGGAACCCCTAATAAATGCATATAAATTAAAGAAAGCCTTAACTAAATAATTCTCTACCTGGGCTAGCATGCAAGGGGCTAGGCATACCATAATTCTAAATTATATCCTAGCATGTATATTTTATGCTAAGCATGTTATAACTCTAGGCTATAACCTAAGCATGTTATAACTCTAAGCTATAACCTAAGCATGTTATAACTCTAAGCTATAACATAAGTATAAAATAAACTAAGCATGTAAAACAACCTAAGCATATTATTAAGTCTAAAAATGGTTAAAGAAAAAGACCTAATAATGAAAAGAGAAAGAAAGAAAACTTACCAGGTGAAGCGTCTATTAGCATAACCTTCTTACACAAGCCTCCAAGCGTAGGATAGCCTCTATGACTATCCACACGAACCCCACCAACCAAAACCTCCCCGAGAGGAAGAATAAGGAGCCTCGAGTAGTTGCTAGACCACTCCAGAAACCCCAACCGAAAATATAAACTAGAGGTGCTCAAATAAAACTAAGCTCCTTAAAATATAACTTGTTCAAATAACCTTTATCGTAGGAATTGCAATTCGAACTTGGTGCAGATTGAAAAGGTGAGGGGAAAGCCTATTTATAGGCTTGGGGAGCAAAATAATGCTCCCCCTTTTCTAATGTAGGATTGGGCAAAATTTCCCAAACCCTATGTGGGTTTGACCCGCAGAGCATGGTGCTTCGCAGGTCTGACCCGCGTGCAGCATGCATAGCACGCTACACTTTGGGCAGCGTAAGGCAGGCCATAATGGCCTGCCTTGCACCTACAAGCCTGGCTTGCGGGCTTTTCCCACAAGCCCAACTTATGGGTTGGGCACGCTGGGCACACCCAGCGCTATCCACCAGCTTTGGTGTGGCCCAGCATGTGGGCTTGGCTAAGTGCCAAGCCCACAGCCCTGTAGCCAATATATATGGGCCCCAAAAATTGGGCCCCATTTCCGTAGGGTCCTACCCTACAATCTCGATTGGAAAATTCCCTTTTGGTCCCTTTTTCAATTATTAATTTATTCCTTGACCCTAATAAATTAGTTATCAGTCAAAATAAATTCTCTAGTTTATCATAAATGATCTAATCATTTTTTAACCAATTAATTAATAATCCAATTATTATTATATTATATTTTCGTAATTGAATAAATCTATTAGTTCTTTACTTAGTCCGATGAAGGTCCAATGTGTGTGACCTTATAGGATCCCGTAGTATTGAGCTGTTAAGGCTTAACTAACCCTTGTTTTAATGGAACCATTGGCTCGAGGTTCTAGACTGTGAATAGAACTCGATTACCATAAACGACTGTAGTACGCCTCTAGCAAGGGTCTATCATCCCCCATTACTTGAAATGTCATTTATGCTTATGACTTAATCCTGGTTAATACAATAGTTATCCAGTACGATGAACTCCTTCCATCCTTTAATATTAGTACCATATGGTTTATAGGGTTCGATTAAAGTGTTAACCCACTAATAGCAAGGTTGCTCCAAGCTATCCAAATTATTAACTTGTTATTAAAGCATATTGCCTTTTACCATAGTGTGTTTGACTAGAAACCATTTCCATCAAACACATACTCTGATCAGAGGTTTATGGCAATCATCAATTCAACAAGTGGCCAGGTACAACTCCTTAATATATTCAGAGCGATGGATTCTTTCCGACTACTCAACTTACCAACGTGTTGTCATCACTATACCCATAATCACCCGTAACACCCTAAATTAATGAGTGTGTAGTAATGACCCAAAGTAGAGCAATAGTACCACACAAGGTAACCAGTATCTCAAGTATGAGGATATTCACAAAGCTTATTGCATGAAGATAAACACTGACACATTGATATATATACCAAATGTTTATCTTACTGCGGTCTCCAATATATCTCCCAGATATATCCATGTGTCAAACTTAAGGCACCACCTTCAGTCCTTAGGAGATTAACTGCTTGGACCCTTTCCAAGAAAGTTGACCACATGCTAGTCTTTCCGCTTCATCAATATCCTTTCTTGATGAAACTATGACTAGGGATAGTTTAAACATAAACATGATTACACATGAAGTAAGTCTCACTAAATATAGTCTAAC
Source organism: Euphorbia pulcherrima (assembly GCA_947683365.1). NCBI lineage: Eukaryota > Viridiplantae > Streptophyta > Magnoliopsida > Malpighiales > Euphorbiaceae > Euphorbia > Euphorbia pulcherrima. The sequence continues at coordinate 19,414,251 of CANTUS010000001.1, forward strand.
TATAATTTCTCTAACTTCATGATATAATATGTCAGGGACTTTTGTATACATACATTAATGAATATATTTTAACCAAATATAATACACTTATGAACACATTGATATAAACAAAAGATTAAATGCCTTTATTAATTAAACAAAATATTCGTACTATGACATAATTAAGATATATCGCCCTAATTGTCTTAAGGGCATACATCATATCTAACTTAATCCAACTTGAACTAAGGCTAATTAGTCAGATATCTTAATCCATACTCTTTAACATGCTGGTCATGTTTGACTTAAGTCAATGGCTTTGCCAGACCATCCGCGAGGTTCTGATCAGTGGGTACATATTCTAGTCTTATTATCTTAGCATCAATAATCTCCCTCATTATATAATACTTTCTGGATACATCTCTATTTTTTTGATGAGACCGCGGTTCCTTTGCCTGAGCTACGACACCATTGTTATCATTATACAAAGTAATTGGATCAATAGCCTCAGACACCACACCGAGATCACTAATAAATCCCTTTAACCAGATGTATTCTTTTACTTCTTCACATGCAGTAATGTATTCAAATTCTGTGGTTGAATCAGCAGTAGTTTCTTGCTTAGAACTCTTATAGCATACCGCCCCTCCATTTAACACATACACAAAACCTGACTGAGACTTAAAGTCATCCATGTCAGATGGAAAACTCGCATCTGTGTAACCTCTAATTGTGAGGTCACTTTTCTCTATAAATTAAGAACTCATCCTTAGTCCTTCTCAAGTACTTAAGGATTGCCTTGGTGGTCATCCAGTGCTTTTCACCTGGATCTGACTGATATCTGCTCGTAAAGCTCAAAGCTTGAGAGACATCTAGCTTAGTACATATCATAGCATACATGATGGATCCTATCGTGGATGCATAGGGTATATCCTTCATGCACATTCTCTCCTGAGTTATCTTAGGACACTCAACTTTAGATAGGTTAATCCCCTTTGTCATTGGGAGATAACCTTTCTTCGACTGCTTAAGGTTGAACCTATTCAATACCTTGTCTATATATGTACTTTGAGAAAGACCTAATAGCCTCTTGGATCTATCCCTGTAGATCTTTATACCTAGTATAAATGCTGCTTCACTAAGTTCTTTCATGGAGAATTTTCTTGACAACTATACTTTAACATTTTGAAGAAGAGAAATATTATTTCCTATTAGTCGAATGTCATTGACATACAATACTAAGAAAACGACTGCACTCCCACTAACCTTATTGTAAACACAAGGCTCATTAATGTTTAGATAGAAATCCAGTTCATGGATTATCTGATCAAACCTTATATTCCAACTCCTGGATGCCTGCTTAAGTCCATAAATGGATCTTCATATCTTGTATACCTTCGAGCCATTCTGAGATGTAAAACCCTCGGGTTGTGTCATATACACATCCTGGTCTAAATAAATCCCCATTCAAGAATGCTGTTTTAACATCCGTCTGCCATATCTCATAATCATAATGAGCAGCAATGGCGAGGAGTATCATTATGGATCTAAGCATGGCTAACGGTGATAAAGTTTCATGATAGTCGATACCTTCACGTTGACTATAACCTTTCACAACCAACCTTGCTTTATAGGTAATTACATTACTGTCCATGTCAGTCTTCTTCTTAAAGACCTATTTGCACCCAATTGGTCTAACCTCTTGCGGTACATCAACCAAATTCCAAACTTGGTTATCATACATAGAATCCATTTCTGATTTCATGGCTATTAGCCATTTATTAGAATCTGAGCTTTTCATTACCTCATCATATGTCCTTGGTTCATCATCCTCTATGGGATATAGTTTCTTATCATCAGTTGATAAAACCATATATATCTGGACCTTTATGAACACGACCTGATCTTCGCAATGATTGTGTTTCGACAGGCTGCTCTTGGATCACACTTTCTTGTGTATCTAGAACGGGGTCAATCAGCTGATTGTCTGTTTCTTCCTCTTGAACTTCCAGTTCAATATTGATCCTACTGACTTTTGCAAGTATGTGTTCCCTTTCCAAAAAGTGAGCATTTCAAGACATAAATACTTTCTGTGCTTTGGGTTGGTAAAACAGATATCCAATTGTTCCCTTTGGATATGCAATGAACAGACACTTGTTAGATTTGTCGTTTAGCTTATCTGACGCTATCCTCTTTACCACAGCAGGACAACCTTATACTCTTAAGTGACTTAGAGATGGCCTTTTATTACACCACCTTTTATAAGGTGTAAAATCAACTGATTTAGAGGGCACTCTGTTTAATACATAAATCACACTCTCTAGTGCATATCCCCAAAAGGATTTACTGAGATCTACATAGCTCATCATGGACCGAACCATATCTAATAAAGTCTGATTCTCCTTTCTAACACTTCATTGTGTTGGGGTGTATAAGGAGGGGTCCATTGGGGAACTATCTCATTTTCCTTTAGATATTCCTGAACCTCCTGAATTAAATATTCTTCACCTCGATTCGATCAAAGTGTTTTAATACTTTTCTCAAGCTGTTTCTCTACTTCAGCTTTGAATAGTTTAAACTTTTCAAAACTTTCAGACTTATGCTTCATTAAGTACTAATAACCGTATCATGAATAATCATCAATAAAGGTTACGAAGTAGGAGTATCCTTTTAGTGCCTGAGCACTCATTGGACCACACACATCAGTATATATGAGTTCCAACGTACTTGTGGCCCATTCACCCTTTCCTTGAAAGGGTAACTTTGTCATTTTTCCTCTTAAACAAGGTTAGCAATCACCATAAGACTCCAAGCCTATAAGGCCCAATTCTCCATATTTATGCAACTTGGTTAAGCGATCTTTGTTTATGTGGCCTAAATGACAATGCGATAAGTAAAAGGAATCTCATTATCTAATTTAACTTTCTTCACATTATTGATATTGACAACTTCTATTTTAGTATTAAGAACATAAATGCCACCAGTCAACATTCCATAACCATAAAGAACATTACTCAAATGAATCTGACAATTATTATTCGAAAATAAAATTTCAAATCCTTCTGCTGCTAAACACGTAACAGATACAATATTCTTAGTAACACTCGGAATGTAGTAACAAGTATTCAACACCAAAACAAGTCCACTTGACAAAATAAGATTAAAGCTTCCTACGGCTAATGCAGCAACTCTGGCTCCATTTTCCATACGCAGGTCCATCTCCCATTTTACAAGTTTTCTACTGTTCCTTAGTCCCTGTACAATAGTATAGATATGAGAACCACAACTAGTATCCAATACCCAAGTGGATTTACGAGGAAAAGTAGAAAAGTTTTTAATTACAAAGATACCAGAAGTATATGCCTCTGTAGGCTTCTTCTTTAAATGCTCAGAAGTAGGAGCTTTGCAATCCCTCTTCCAATGTCCCGGTTTTCCACACTGAAAGCAGACATACTTAGATGTCTTCTTTACTTTCTTCTTTTTACTGATTCTTTTCTTGGAACCCAGTGCTTGCTCCCTCTTCTTGGAAGCCTTGCCGTTCTCAACCAACAGTAGAGGTTTTTCTGATCTTTCTTGATATGAGGTTCTACTGTTTTCAGCATGTTGATTAATTTAGGGGAAATAGAATTAATCTTGTTCATATAATAGTTAGTCACGAAGCTTGAGTAACTATCTATCAAGGATATCAACACAAGGTCAATGCTCAAGTCATGATTCATCTCGAATCCCAATCGATTCAGCTTCTTAAGGTGTCCTAAGAGTTTTAGTATATGCTGAGAGGCAGAGGTGCCAGCCTGCATCTTGGTTCCAAGAAGGAGCTTGGAGGTCTCATACCTCTCTGTCCTTTTCTGCTCTGAAATGAGCTCTTCAAGATGGAGAACCATGTCCTCTAAGGGCATGTTCTCATATTGTTTCTAAAGCTCAGGATTCATGGACCCCAATATGATACATATGGCAGTCTCACGATCTTTCCTGTGCTTCAATCAGGCCTCATGTTCGACATGATGCTCAATACCAAGTTCAACAAGAAAATTTCACTTAGAACATAGGCAATTCCCTCGGATCTAAGAATAATTCTCACATCTCGGAACCAATCAAAAAAGTTTCAGCCATTCAGTTTGGTGTCAAGTAACATACAGAGATTAGCGTTTGAAGTCATTTTCAACCTAAGATATAAGAAAAGAAAAGGAGTTTAGATATTAGTTTAAGTACATGCATTTAATATAAGGTCTTTTAATTAAATACATATGTCTCACTATTTTCTTCGAAATTTACAATAGCCCATTCTATTGAATTCAGGAATTTTAGCCTAGCTAAATTTCCTAGTAGGTAGCATCTATAACTAGTCTATTACGATCCCCAATTTTATGAGTCAAGCCATAACAGTAAGTTATAGTTAGAATCCCATTCCATTTGCATCGTATGCAATTGCTAATACATTCAAGTTCCCTAATCCCAATGGACGTGTGCTCTTATATCATCATCTCCTTGAATATGTCTCAGATCTGGGCCTAGCCCCCAATTTTATGGTGGACTACCCTAATTCCATTAAGGCAGACCCTATCCCAAACTTTACAACCAATCAATGTGGACTAGAAGAAACGCTTTGTGCAACACTTTGATAGCCCAAAGAGACCATATTATAAATTTGAGTAAGGAAGACTATAACTTGCCTTAATATATTTACTTTGGAATTTTATTGGTGTTAGACGTCCCACCCAATGTAAAATTTTATCAGATGGACATATTTATAATAATTTGTATTAATTCAGGGAATTTTAGAATTAATTTATAAGGTCTAACCTTAGGTGATTCCAGATCTTTATTATAATTATTTTATTAACCTAGATTATATGCAAAATAATTAACATTTTTATTTGTTATATTTATATTGTATTTCCTTTAAGCTTTTATTCAATAAATTTAATTTTTAGTTTGTCATAGAAATATATATAAGCATCATCTTATATACTAGAAATAAATTAGTCCATATTCAATCTCCGGTTGGTCAATTCAATCTGCACAGATATAGGGTCCCAGGTAGGAGAGGTGCCGCTGAAGTGTGTAGACACCAAGTCCAATCCTTAGCCAGAACAAATACGGGTACAAACTTGAAGACCAATGGATTCTCTTGAACTAATAAATTTCGTTCTTCCAATTCATGTAAATTGGAAGCATTTATAACTCATGTAATTTATATAAATTATTGAAACTTGTATAATTTGACTAAGTCGAGCAGGCTTGTTCAAAATTATTCACAATCTTTTTCTAATCTTGAAATGAAATGCACAAGTTCATATATATTGTTCCAAACAATTAAATAAACAATTATCATTTCAAATAGAAAATAATATTCAGTTTGCTTCTAACTTAAGTATGCACTAAATAGGTAGACTCTGATACCACTTTTAGAAACTGACAGTCAAATTGAACATGCATAACAGGCATGACGGAAATTCAAAATTTTATCTCTGTCTCCAGGAACCCCGAATAGATGCATATAAATTAAATAAAGCCTTAACTAAATAATTCTCTACATATGTTAGCATGCAAAGGGCTAGGCATACCATAATTCTAAATTATATCCTAGTATGTATATTTTATGCTAAGCATGTTATAACTATAGGCTATAACCTAAGAATGTTATAACTCTAAGCCATAAACTAAGAATAAAATAAAATAAGCATGCAAAACACCCTAAGCATACTATTCAGTCTAAAAACGCTTAAAATAAAAAGAGAAAGAAAGAAAACTTACCAGTTGAAGCGTGCTTTAGCAGAACCTTCTTGCACAAGACTCCAAGCGTAGGATAGCCTCTATGAGTACCCACATGAACCCCACCAACCAAAACCTCCTCGAGAGGAAGAACTAAGGAGCCTCAAGTAGTTGCCAGACCACTCCAGAAGCCCCACTCAAAAATATAAACTAGAGGTGCTCGAATAAAATCAAGCTCCTTAAAATATAACTTATTCAAATAACCTTTATTATAGGAATTACAATTCGAACTTGGTGTAGATTGAAAAGGTAAGGGAAAGCCTATTTGTAGGCTTGGGGAGCAAAATAATGCTCCCCCTTTTCCAACATGGGATTGGGCAAAATTGCCCAATCCTCAAGTGGGTTTGACCCACGTGCAGCGTGCTGCACTTTGGTCAGTGCAAGGCAGGCCATAATGGCCTGCCTTGCACCCACAAACCGAGCTTGTGGGCTTTTCCCACAAGCCTAGATTCTGGGTTGGGCAACCTGGGCACACCCAGCGCTGGTGTGGCCCAGCGTGTAGGCTTGGCTAAGTGCCAAGCCTACAGCCCTGCAGCCAATATATAAGGGGCCCCAAAAATTTAGCCCCATTTTCGTAGGGTCCTACCCAACAATCTCGGTTGGAAAATTCCCATTTGGTCCCTTTTTCAATTATTAATTTATTCCTCGACCCTAATAAATTAGTTACCGGTCAAAATAAATTCTCTGGTTTATCCAAAATGATGTAATCATTTTTTAACCAATTAAATAATAATCCAATTATTATTATATTATATTTTTGTGATAGAATAAATCTATTAGTTCTTTACTTAGTCCGATGAAGATCCAATGTGTATGACCTTATAGGCTCCCCGTAGTATTGAGCCGTTAAGGCTTAACCAACCCTTGTTCTAATGGAACCATTGGCTCGAGGTTCTAGACCGTGAATAGAACTTGATTACCTTAAACAACTGTAGTACGCCTCTAGCAAGGGTCTACCATCCCCCATTACTTGGAACGTCATTTACGCTTATGACTTAATCCCGGTTAATGCAATAGTTGTCTAGTGCAATGAACTCCTTCCATCCTTTAATATTAGTACCATTTGGTTTATAGGGTTCGGTTAAAGTGTTAACCCGCTAATAGCAAGGTTGCTCCAAGCTATCCCAGTTATTAACTTATTGCCGAAGTATATTGCCTTTTACTATAGTGTGTTTGACTATAAACCATTTCCATCAAACACATACTCTAATCAGAGGTTTATGGCAATCATCACTTCAACAAGTGGCTAGGTATAACCCCTTAATATATCTGGAGCGATGGATTCTTTCCGACTACTCAGCTTACCAACGTGCTGTCATCACTATACATATAAGCACCCTTAACACCCTATATGAAGATAAACACTAACACATTGATATATATACCATGTGTTTATCTTACTACGATCTCCAATATATCTCCCAGATATATCCATGTGTCAAACTCAAAGCACTACCTTCAGTCCTTAGGAGATTAACTGCTTGGACTCTTTCCAAGAAAGTAGACCACATGCTATTTCCGCTTCATCAATATCCTTTCTTGATGAAACTATGACTAGGGATAGTTTAGACATAATCATAATTATAAAGCAGGTCTTACTAAATATAGTCCAACTATAATTTGTCTGACTTGATGTTATGATATGTCAAGGATTTTTTTATTACATACATCAATGAATATATTTTAACCAGTTATAATATATTTATAAACACCTTGATATAAACAAAAGATTAAATGCCTTTATTAATTAAACAAAATATTCATACTATTACATAATTAAGATATATCGCCCTAGTTTCCTTAAGGGCATACATTATATCTAACAAAATCCAACTTGCACTAAGGCTAATTAGCCAGATTTCTTAATCCATACGCGTTAACATACTGGCCATGTTTGACTTGCGTCAATGGCTTCGTCAGACCATTCGCGAGGTTCTGATCAGTGGGTACATATTCTAGTCTTATTATCTTAGCATCAACAATCTCACTGATTATATGATACTTTCTGGATACATGTCTTTTTTTATGATGAGACTGTAGTTTCTTTGCTTGAGCTATGTCACCATTGTTATCATAATACAAAGTAATTGGATCAACAGCCTCAGGCACCACACCGAGATCACTAATAAATCCCTTTAACCAAACATATTCTTTTGCTGCTTTGCATGTAGCAATGTACTTAGATTTCGTGGTTAAATCAGCAGTAGTTTCTTGCTTGGAACTTTTACAACATACCGCCCCTCCATTTAACACATACACAAAACCTGACTGAGACTTAAAGTCATCCTTGTCAGATTGAAAACTCGCGTATGTGTAACCTCTAATTGTGAGGTCACTTTCTCCATAAATCAAGAACTCATCCTGAGCCCTTCTCAAGTACTTAAGGATTGCCTTGACGGCCATCTAGTGCTTTTCACCTGGATCTGACTGATATCTGCTCGTAAAGCTCAAAGCCTAAGATACATCTGGCCTAGTATATATCATAGCATACATGATGGATCCTATCGTGGATGCATAGGGTATATCCTTCATGCACATTCTCTCCTGAGCTGTCTTAGGACACTCAACTTTAGATAGGTTAATCGCCTTTGTCATTGGGAGATAACCTTTCTTCGAATACTCAAGGTTGAACCTATTTAATACCTTGTCTATATATGTACTTTGAGAAAGACCTAACAGCCTCTTAGATCTATCCCTATAGATCTTTATACCTAGTATAAATGCCGCTTCACTAAGGTCTTTCATGGAGAATTTTCTTGATAACCATACTTTAACATTTTGAAGAAGAGAAATATCGTTTCTTATTAGTATAATGTCATTGACATACAATACTAAGAAAAAGACTGCACTCCCACTAACCTTCTTGTAAACACAAGGCTCATTGACGTTTGCACAGAAATCCAGTTCAGAGGTTGTCTGATCAAACCTTATATTCCAACTCCTGGATACTTGCTTAAGTCCATAAATGGATCTTTGTAGCTTGCATACCTTCGAGCCATTCTGAGCTGTAAAACCCTCAGGTTGTGTCATATACACATCCTGGTCTAAATCCCCATTCAAGAATACTGTTTTAACATCCATCTGCCAGATCTCATAATCATAATAAGCAATAATGGCGAGGAGTAACCTTATGGATTTAAGCATGGCTACCGATGAGAAAGTTTTATGATAGTTGATACCTTCACATTGACTATAACCTTTCACAACCAACCTTGCTTTATAGGTAATTACATTACCATCCATGTCAGTCTTCTTCTTAAAGACCCATTTGCACCCAATTGGTCTAACCTCTTGTGGTGCATCAACCGAATTCTAAACTTGGTTCTCATACATTGAATCCATTTCTGATTTAGCCATTTATCAGAATCTGAGCTTTTCATTGCCTCATCATATGTCCTTAGTTCAACATCCTCCATAAGATATAATTCTTTATCACCAGTGATGATAAAAATATCTAACGGGACCTTTATGAACACGACCTGATCTTCGCAATGATTGTGTTTCGACAGACTGCTCTTGGATCACACTTTCTTGTGTATCTAGAATGGGGTCAGTTAGCTAATTGTTTGTTTCTTCTTCTTGAACTTCCAGTTCAATATTACTCCCACTGACTTTTGCAAGTAAGTGTTCCCTTTCCAAAAAGTGAGCATTCTGAGACACAAATAATTTATGTGCTTCGGGGTTAGTAAAATAGATATCTAATTGTTTCGTTTAGATATCCAATGAACAGACACTTGTTAGATTTGTCGTTTAGCTTATCTGACGCTATCCTCTTTACCATAGCAGGACAGCCCCATACTCTTAAGTGACTTAGAGTTGGCCTTTTATTATACCACCTTTCATAAGGTGTAAAATCAACTGATTTAGAGGGCACTCTGTTTAATACATAAACAGTGCTCTCTAGTTCATATCCCCCAAAGGATTTATTGAGATCTAAATGGCTCATCATAGATTGAACCATATCTAATAAAGTTTGATTCCTTCTTTCTAACACTCCATTCTGTTGGGGTGTATAAGGAGGGGTCCACTGGGGAACTATCCCATTTTCCTTTAGATAATCCTGAAGCTCCTGACTTAAGTATTATTCTCCACCTCTATTCGATCAAAGTGTTTTAATACTTTTCTCAAGCTGTTTCTCTACTTCAGCTCTGAATAGTTTAAACTTTTCAAAACTTTCAGACTTGTACTTCATTAAGTACAAATAACCATATCGTGAATAATCATCAATAAAGGTTATAAAGTAGGAGTATCCTCCTAGTGCCTGAACACTCATTGGACCATACACATCAGTATGTATGAGTTCCAATGTACTTGTGGCTCATTTGCCCTTTCCTTGAAAGGGTAACTTTGTCATTTTTCCTCTTAAACAAGGTTCGCTATCACCATAAGACTCCAAGTCTATTGGGTCCAAGTCTCCACATTTATGCCACTTGGTTAAGTGATCTTTGTTTATGTGGCCTAAACGATAATGCCATAAGTAAAAGGAACTCTCATTATCTAATTTAACTTTATTCACATTGTTGATATTGAAAACTTCTATTTTAGTATTAAGAACATAAATTCCACCAGTCAACATTCCATAACCATAAAGAACATTATTCAAACGAATCTGACAATTATTATTCGAAAATAAAATTTCAATTCCTTCTGCTACTAAACACGCAACAGATACAATATTCATAGTAACACTCGGAATGTAGTAACAATTATTCAAAACTAAAACAAGTCCACTTGGCACAATAAGATTAAAGCTTCCTACAGCTAATGTAGCTACTATGGCTCCATTTTTCATACGCAGGTCCATCTCCACTTTTACAAGTTTTATACTGTTCCTTAGTCCCTACACAGAAGTACAGATATGAGAACCACAACTAGTATCTAATACCCTAGTGGATTCACGAGTAAAAGTAGCAAAGTTTTCAATTATAAACATACCTAAAGTAGATGCCTCTGCAGGCTTCTTCTTCGAATGCTCAAAAGCAGGAGCTTTACAATCACTCTTCCAATGTCTTGATTTCCCACACTGGAAGCAGACATACTTAGATGTCTTCTTTTCTTTCTTCTTTTTACTGATTCTTTTCTTGGCACCCAGTGCCTACTTCCTCTTCTTGGAAGCCTTGCCTTTCTTAACCAACAGTAGAGATTTCTGATCTTTCTTAATCTAAGGTTCTACTATTTTCAGCATGTTGATTAATTCAGGGATAGTAGAATTAATCTTCTTCATGTAATAGTTAGTCACAAAGCCTGAGTAACTATCTATCAAGGATATCAACATAAGGTCAATGCTCAAGTCATGATTCATCTCGAATCCCAATCGATTCAGCTTCTCAAGGTATCCCAAGAGTTTCAGTACATGCTGAGAGGCAGAGGTGCTAACCTGTATCTTGGTTCCGAAAAGGAGCTTAGAGGTCTCATACCTCTCTGTCCTTTCCCGCTCTGAAAAGAGCTCTTCAAAATGGAGAACCATGTCCTCTAAGGGCATGTTCTCATGTTGTTTCTGAAACTCAGGATTCATGGACCCCAACATGATACACATGGCAGTCTCACGATCTTTCCTGTGCTTCAATCAGGCCTCATGTTCGATATGATCCTCAACATCAGGTTCAACAGGAAAATTCACTTAGAACATAGGCAATTCCCTCAGATCTGAGAATAATTCTCACAGCTCGGAACCAATCAAAAAAGTTCGAGCCATTCAGTTTGGTGTCAAGTAACATATGGAGATTAACGTTGGAAGTCATTTTCAACCTAAGATATAAGAAAAGAAAAGGAGTTTAGGTATTAGTTTAAGTACATGCATTTAATATAAGGTCTTTTAATTAAATACATATGTCCAACTATTTTGTTCGAAATTTACAATAGCCTATTTTATAGAATTCGGGAATTTTAGCCTAGCTAAATTTCCTAGTAGGTAGCATATATAACTAGTCTATTACGACCCCCAATTTTATGACTCAAGTCATAATAGTAAGTTATAGTTGGAATCCCATTCCATTTGCATCGTATGCAATTGCTAATACATTCAAGTTCCTTAATCCCAAGGGACGTGTGCTCTTATATCAGCATCTCCTTGAATATGTCTTAGATCTAGGCTTAGCCCCCAATTTTATGGTGGATTACCCTAGTTCCGTTAAGGCAGACCCAATCCCAAACTTTAAAACTAATCAATGTGGACTAGAAGGAACGCTTTGCGCAACACTTTGATAGCCCAAAGAGATCGTGTTATAAATTTGAGTAAGGAAGACTATAACTTGTCTTAATATATTTACTTTGAGATTTTATTGGTGTTAATTGTCTCACCCAATCTAGGATATTATCATATGGACTTATTTATAATAATTTGTATTAGTTCAGGGAATTTTAGAATTAATTTATAAGGTCTAACCTTAGGTGGGTTTAAGCTCTTTTTTATAATTATTCCATCAACCTAGATTATATGCAAAATAATTAACACTTTTATATGTTATATTTATATTACATTTCCTTTAAGCTTTTATACAATAAATTTAATTTTTACTTTGTCATAGAAACATATAAGCACTATCTCATTTACTAGAAATAATTTAGTCCATATTTAATCCCCGGTTGGTTAATTCAAGCTGCACCAATATAGGTTTCCAGGTAGGAGAGGTGCCTTGAAGTGAGTAGACACCAAGTCCAATCCTTAGCCAGAACAAATGATGGCAGAAACTTGAAGACCAATGGATTCTCTTGAACTAATAAATTTCGTTCTTCCAATTCATATAAATTAGAAGCATCTATAACCCATATAATTTATATAAATTATTGAAACTTATATAATTTGACTAAGTTGAGCATGCTTATTCAAAATTATTCACAACCTTTTTCTAACCTTGAAATAAAATGCACAAGTTCATATATATTGTTCCAGATAATTAAATAAATAATTATTATTTTAAATAGAAAATAATATTTAGTTCACTTTTAACTTAATTATACACTAAATAGGCAGGCTCTGATACCACTTTTGGAAACTGACAGTCAAATTGAACATGCATAACAGGCTTGGCAGAAATTCAAAATTTTGTCCCTGTCCCTCTAATAGATGCATATAAATTAAATAAAGCCTTAACTAAATAATTCTCTACCTAGGTTAGCATGCAAAGAGCTAGGCATACCATAATTCTAAATTATATCCTAGCATGTATATTTTATGCTAAGCATGCTATAACTCTAAGCTATAACCTAAGCATGCTATAACTCTAAGCTATAACCTAAGCATGTTATAACTCTACGCTATAGCCTAAGCATAAAATAAACTAAGCATGCAAAACAACCTAAGCATATTATTAAGTCTAAAAACGCTTAAAGATAAAGACCTAATAATAAAAAGAGGAAGAAAGAAAACTTACTAGTTGAAGCGTGCTTTAGCAGAACCTTCTTGCACAAGCCTCCAAGCGTAGGATAGCCTCTATGAGTATCTACACGAACCCCACCAACCAAAACCTCCCGGAGAGGAAGAACTAAGGAGCCTCGAGTAGTTACTAGACCACTCCAGAAGCCCCACCCGAAAATATAAACTAGAGGTGCTCGAATAAAATCAAGCTCCTCAAAATATAACTTATTCAAATAACCTTTATCATAGGAATTACAATTCGAACTTGGTGCAGATTGAAAAGGTGAGGGGAAAGTTTATTTATAGGCTTGGGGAGCAAAATAATGCTCCCCCTTTTCCAATATGAGATTGGACAAAATTACCCAATCACCATGTGGGTTTGACCCGCGTGCAAAGCACGCTGCACTTTGGCCAGCGCAAGGCAGGCCTTAATGGCTTGCCTCGCACCCACAAGCCAGGCTTGTGGGCTTGTGGGTTGGGCATGCTGGGCACACCCAACGCTGTCCACCAGCGCTGGTGTGGCCCAGCGTATGGGCTTGCATAAGTGCCAAGCCCATAGCCCTGCAGCCAATAAATATGGGGCCCCTAAAATTGGGCCCTATTTTCGTAGGGTCCTACCCTACAATCTTGATTGGAAAATTTCCTTTTGGTCCCTCTTTCAATTATAAATTTATTCCTTGTCCCTAATTAGTTACCGGTCAAAATAAATTCTCTGGTTTATTCAAAATGATCTAATCATTTTTTAACCAATTAATTAATAATCTAATTATTATTATATTATATTTTTATAATAGAATAAATCTATTAGTTTTTTACTTATTCCAATGAAGGTCCAATGTGTGTGACCTTATAGGATCCCGTAGTATTGAGCTGTTAAGGCTAACCAACCCTTGTTCTAATAGAACCATTAGCTCAAGGTTCTAGACCGTGAATAGAACTCAAGTACCTTAAACGACTGTAGTACACATCTAGCAAGGGTCTACCATCCCCCATTACTTGGAACGTAATTTATGCTTATGACTTAATTCCGGTTAATGCAATAGTTGTCCAGTGTGATGAGCTCCTTCCATCCTTTAATATTAGTACCATCTAGTTTATAAGGTTCGGTTAAAGTGTTAACCCACTAATAGCAAGGTTGCTCCAAGCTATCCCAATTATTAACTTATTACCAAAGTATATTGCCTTTTACCATAGTGTGTTTGACTAGACATCATTTCTATCAAACACATACTCTATTCAGAGGTTTATGGCAATCATCACTTCAACAAGTGGTCAGGTACAACCCCTTAATATATCCGAAGCGATGGATTCTTTCCGACTACTCAGCTTACGAAAGTGTTGTCATCACTATACTCGTAATCACCCGTAAGACCCTAAATTAATGAGTGTGTAGTAATGACCCAAAGTATTGCAATAGTACCACACAAGGTAACCAATATCTCAAGTATAAGGATATTCGCAAAGCTTATTGTATGAAGATAAACACTAACACATTGATATATGTACCAAGTGTTTATCTTACTGCGGTCTCCAATATATCTCCAAGATATATCCATGTGTCAAATTTAAGGCACCACCTTCAGTCCTTAGGAGATTAACTGCTTGGACCCTTTCCAAGAAAGTTGATTACATGCTAGTCTTTCCACTTCATCAATATCCTTTCTTGATGAAACTATGACTAGGGATAGTTTAGACATAATCATAATTACACATGAAGTAGGTCTCACTAAATATAGTCCAACTATAATTTCTCTGACTTCATACTATGATATGTCAAGGACTTTTGTATACATACATAAATGAATATATTTTAACCAGCTATAATATATTTATAAACACATTGATATAAACAAAAGATTAAATGCCTTTATTAATTAAATAAAATATTTATACTATTACATAATTAAGATATATTGCCCTAATTGCCTAAGGGCATACATCATATCTAACAATCTTAACCCATATGAGATAAACTTCAATGATAATCAAGGAGAAGCAACTGAGGCAGAAATGGAACAAGCGCCAATCTAGCATGAAGACCTACCAAGAGAAGTTCAGATTCATAGGGATCATCTAGTTACAGCCATTTTGGATAATGTCTAAAATCCAGTCAGAACCAGAGGATAACTCAGCAGGATGATGAGCCATGCTGCCTTTGTCTCACTCATTGAGCCAAAGAAGTTTTAAGATACTAAAGGAGATGAAAGCTGGATTATGGCTATGCAAGAAGAGCTACATCAATTCACCAGGAATGATGTATGGGATCTAGTGGAACCTCTAAGAGGAAAGTCAATCATTGGCACCAAATGTGTATTCCAGAACAAGCTAGATGAATCCAGAGTAGTGGTGAGAAACAAGGCAGAATTGGTTGCCCAAGGCTACAATCAATAGAAAGGGATTGACTTTGAAGAAACATTTGCCCCTGTAGCAAGATTGGAGGCAATCCAGATTTTATGTGCTTTTGCATCATTTATGGGATTCACATTATTCCAAATGGATGTCAGAAGTGCATTTCTCAATAGAGTTATCTAGGAAGAAGTTTACGTAAAGCAGCCACCTGGATTTAAAGACTCAAAACATCCGGATCATGTCTACAAACTGAAGAAAGCCCTGTATGGATTAAAGCAGGCACCCAGAGCTTGGTATGAGAGACTTACTACTTTTCTCATATCCAAGGGATTTATCCAGAGCAAAGCAGATATAACTCTTTTCATCAAGAAAAAGAAGGATGATATCATTCTAGTCCAAATTTATGTGGATGATATTATCTTTGGTGCAACAGATGAAAAGATGTGTGAAGAATTCAGCTCTTAAATGCATAAGGAGTTTGAGATGTCCATGATAAGAGAACTTAATTTCTTCCTTGGGTTGCAGATTACGCAAAGTCTGGATGCAATTTTGATCAACCAATCCAAATATACCAAGGAGATCCTCAAGGAGTTTGAAATGGACAAAAGCAAGCCAATATCCATACCAATGGGTTTAGATACAGTCCTATCCAAGGATTGTGAAGGAGAAGATGTTGATCAGAAGCTATATAGAGGAATGATTGGATCACTTCTATACTTGACAGCTAGCAGACCTGACATTTACTATGCAATTTACTACTGTGTAAGATATCATGCCAATCCTAAGGATTCATATTTGAAGGCAGTAAAGAGAATCCTTAGATATCTCCGAGGAACCACTGAAGTTAGGTTATAGTACCCTAGTAATGGAGAATTCACACTATAAAGCTTCACTGATGCAGATTATGGCAGAGATACTCTTGAGAGAAAGAGTACATCCAGAGGTTGTCATTTCCTTAGAGATTGCCTAATGTCATGGTATAGCAAGAAGCAAACTTCAGTTGCCTTATCAACCTCAAAAGCAGAATACATGGCAACAGGAAGTTGTGTAGCTCAACTCTAATGGATCAACCAATAACTAGAATATTATGGAGTCCAATCCGGATGTGTTGATGCAATGTGTGATAACAAAAGTGCCATTAATGTGTCAAAAAATCCAGTACTCCACAGTAGGATGAAACATGTCAACACAAGGCACCATTTCATCCGGGATCATGTTGTGAAGAAGGATGTTGCATTGATATACATTCCAACCAATGAACAAAGAGATGATATCTTTACTAAACCATTGATTAAAGATCAATTTGGCAAGCTAAGGGAGTCAATTGGAATGTTTAATCTAATTTGAAGAAAATTCAGAAGACAGTTCAAAGTGAACTTGGATTTTGGCAAGAAAAGGAATCTGAAAGAGAAGAAGAACTAAAGTTAGCTCTGCTCTGGAAGGAATATTGCCACATCAGTAGACAGAAAAGGACACATGGTAGTAAAATGCTGAAAAGTAACTATTCCTTTTTGAATTTCAAACGTCTATTAGGAGTTACACGCGCGGTAAATTCAACAGCTGCTTTTAAAAATAAACCGTTCCCATTCTCCGGTTAAATAGAATCTACCTCTCTCCTAAAAACTTACCTACCATGTCATCAATACAACCACAATTAACGGTGTTTGGATTACCCAAATACCCTCACTTTGGAAATCCTATAAAAACCCCCTAAAATCCCTATCTTCTTCATGCGAGCAACAATTATCTACTGTTACTCTGCAATTTTCAAAAATCAAACACTAAATCCTTCAAACTCACTAAAATGGCTGCCATAATGACTAGTGAAGGAATTAAAATGCTCCCACAAAGGAATAACATTGCAGAATCTACTCTCAACGATAAAGACTTTACCCCCATCAATTTTAAGCCATCAGACTCTATAGTTCCCACGGACTACTTTGGGGGACAATTTCCTGTTTGAAACAAACCCTTACTCTAAGATCATAGAAGATCAACACTTAGGAAATTTCCTCAAGATTAAATGCCCAACTTATCCGGATTTAGTGAGGGAATTCTATTCCAACCTCAGAGTACACTCCTTCCATGATGCTCTGAGAACTCAAGTTTAGGGAAAGGTAATTACGATTACTCTGGAATTTTTCCTAAATATGAAAAATGATGGGTCCAATAGAGAGTTGATGGGGATGAACAACAAGTGAAGTACAAACCCAAGATGTGGCTGTATCCTAACTATTTTGGGGATAAATTTTCTACCTATTTTCCAAAAGCACCCAAATTCCTTCAGCATGCACTTGCAAAACTAGTTCTGATCAGGAAGGTCTCCCTCACCATAGTATCATCCTTCTAGCATTGCGTACTGTAGCACTGGGTAGAAAGCCGGGTACTGAACATGTCAGTGCTGATCATCCACTACCTAAGGTAGCACAGAAATTCTCATGGCTCCTTTATCACCTGGATTCTAATCACAAATAAAGTCAATGTATCAGGATTTCAAACAGTCAATGGAAAAGAAATCCTGGAGAAAAACTTCAGAAAATTGAGATTTGGAGAGAAATGGAATGAAGAGAAGGCGAAGAAATTGAGGGATGAGAAAAGAAGCAAGACCCGAAAGGCAGTTGATCCAGTTGAAGAGGCTCCGGTACTAAAAAGGGCTTAGACCACTTAGCCCAAGACTTAAAAGCAACTGAAATTGGTTTCGGTGGAGGAGATTGATGAGGATGCTCAAACCCTCACTCAATTATTGAGAAAGAGCCCGGAAAAGCCCAAGCCAAAGGGGAGATTAATCAAGGCAATTGATAAGAAAAGAAAATCTGCTAAAACCCTAACTGTAGTAGTAGAGGATGAAGAAACAGGAGATAAAGCTCCGGTACCTAGGAAGCAATTTACTAGAAAAGGGTGCACCTTCGATGAGGCAGTTAAAGCCAAAAAATCTCAAAAAAAGAAAGCAAAGAAGCCTGTAGGCGCTGTGATTGATGAGGAAGCAGCCAAAAGGGCAAAAGAAGAAGAATTGGCTAAGGCCAGAAGAACTAAAGGGAAAAATGTGCCCGGTTCCATTGAGGAAGTTCATCCGGATGATCCACAGTGTGACATTATCAGAGAAGCTATGAAGGACAATGATAAGATCAATAAGCTCAGAACTGAAGGACCCAGAGACTCTTTCGGAGCTCAAGCCATTTTCACTAATCCTGTAGATATGGAAACAATTGCCCGGTATCCGAAAGTTAAAAATTTCCCGTTCTTGTCTAGATCCGGACCACTTCTAGAAAATCTTCTTAATCCAGAAGTTGAGACCTCTGATAAAGTAAGTCCTGTAAAGGCAACTGGAGAGGGCATTGAGGACATTACTAGTGTGCTTGAGGGAGAAATTAAAAGTCCTGAAAAGGCATTAAAAGGGGAGATTAAGGACACTACCAATCTTCCGGGGGTTGAGGCAGAAGGAAGCAAGGAGACAACCATTTCGAATTAGCAGCAAAATGAGGTAATTCTTGATACCATCTCCTTTGACATTAATGCTGATGCCACTGCTGATGCTGAAATAGCAATTGAAAATGAGGATAACTTAGATACACATACTCGAAGTGTATCTCAGGAACAGGAGTCCAACCTGGAAGACACCGTTCTAGAGGAGGGACAAAGTCTGGGTTCCCAAGGGCACACTCCTAGAGTGGACTCAAGGGGCAAGGCTAGTCTGGGGGAACGGTTGGAAGAGAACAAGGAAGAAGAAGAAGAGGAATCCATTGAAGTAGAATCATCTGGATCTGATGAATCCAGCAAAAGCTCCGAATCTGAGACCCCTCTTGCAAGCCCAATCAGAATACCATCTTCTAACATCAATCCAACTAGAGCCAAGAAGATCTCCACCGCGCTCAAAATCCTTTAAGAAGCTACTCATAAGGAGCATGAGGAAAGCTACATTAAATAAAGCCTTTGGAATAAATGCAAACACCTCAAATCCGTGGAAAAGGTACTCCTTGAACCATTCTCGCCTCCGAATTCGAAGGATGAAATTGGGGAGATAAAGGGATGTGTACAGAGAATAGAACAGAAAGTGGAGGACTTCCCCGCTGCAGACTTGGTGGCTGAGGTATCTCTTGCTAAAGTCACCCCAGTGCTGAATGATTTGAAAACCAGTGTCACAACAGTAAATTGCTATGCTGATCAGGCCAATACTGGGGCCACAAATAACTGTGCTATCAAATTGGATAAGATCACTTCCTCCTCCTTCGAGCTGTCAATAGAACTAAAGGAGTACATTGATACCAAGTTTGAAAACTTGTCAAAATTCATTTCAAAAAAAAGAAAAGAAGGCAGCTCTCCCCAAACTCAATGAAAATCATCAGGAAATGTTGAATAAGATAACCAAATTCATGGAGGAAGATCTTCCTAAGCTACTTGTCAAATAAATAGCTAAAATTAGAGAAGAACTTGCCGGACAATTCAATGGCCAGGATTCAGTCATTGAAAGAATAAGGGATGATCTTCTCAAGAATCTGACCACAGTTAACTCAGGCATCCACAACATCTGCAAGAATCTGGGTAAAGACCTTGAAAAACTGTAGTCCTGATTGTCAAACTTATCTATCTCCGGATCATCCTCCTCTCCATCTATCCCAGAAAGCCAATTACTTCCATTCATCCAAGACCTTGTCCAACACATTGGGGACACAAGATTCTTTGGTCATAAGGGCATAACCACTCTTCTCAAGGCACTATTTCTATATTTTAATGAGAAGGATATAGAATATATGTTGAAAATGCATCCCTACATCACCGGATCTTACACCCAGCTCCGGAACCTTTTTTGCCCTCTACATCTCTCTCTGGCCACTGTAGACCACATCTTAGAGCAGAGAAGGCAAGGAAACTCAGACTACTCCATCTATTCTAAGGCCTGGTAGGAAAAGTTGGATGGATGAGCATATATGGTGATCTACCTCTCGGCTGGAAACAAAGGGGGGGGGGGGAATATAAAGAGGGAGAAAGGCAAGGAAAAGGAAGGAGGAGCATCTGGTGCACCCGAAAGAAATTAGACTAGCTATATCTTGTAATAAATTTTGTAATAGTTAGATTCACTTATACATTTCTGTATCTTGTAATCCAAAAGCTTTATTGATGTTAACTATTATTAACAACAGAAGTATATATAGTGAATATCCAATTTCTTAAAGAATTGCTTCTAAAGTACAATATGCAATTGTACTATAAAAATATTAGAAGCTAGAATTGAAAACTGTTGGGGGGAGTATAGGATGCTAGAATTATGAGGGAGTAAAAATTGTAAATGACTAAGTATCAAGAATCATACTTAGATCATAAAATCCCCTTTCCTTATGCTTAGAAATCTGAGGTTATTGTTTCCATCAAATGGGGGAGATTGTTGGAAACAATGATCCGGAATAACAAACAATCTGGATCATGTTTGAAGTAAACAAAAAACCTAAGTATAAAAAGACCTAAGTCATTGCATCCGGACATATATCCAAGACATCCAAAGTCCAAGACAAGTGACCTAAGCATATATGGAAGCATCCGGTTAAAGTTTGGAAAGGAAACAAACTTTAAACCGCCCAAAACAGCATCCGGAAGAACTGATTGCATAAGCAACCGGAAGAAGACAAATCTGGAGATATTAAGTCTGAAGACATTTGGAAGACTTAACTATTTAAGACAAAGGGAATAATTCAAAAATTCTATTCCCTCCATTCTTTTGGTCTATCAAGTCAAAGAATCTTTTCTTATAAGCAAGATAAAAGAAGAAAGCTAGCGCTTTTCAGAAAATGATAGAAGGACTGACAACGGACAGGAAAAAGGTAACAATCGTTTTCACCTAGACCAATAAGAAGGCGCGTAGAGCTCACACTAAAAAGCCACTGACATAAAAGTTGGTGAGTCACTAAAATACAAGGAAAACGATCACTGACAACTTTTCAGCCTCAATCCTAAAGATTCAAAAGGGTCAAAATCTCTATCTAACGGATTGATCAATGGCTCTGGAAGCGCCACATATTAACTGATCAACGGTGAAGATTAAATACAAGTCCAACAACCCACAATGGCTATATTTATGATGGAAGCCTATAAACGGGAAGCTTCACAAGTTGAGAATGGGCTGGTTGATTTGAGAAAGTAATTAACAAGAGAATTTGCTAAAGCAATCAGAAAACACATCCCTCCAAGAATCTAACATTTCTAAATCTATTGTAAAGATTCCCAAGTGAAATTATAAACTTGGGGAAGTCCCAAACCAAAACCTGTAAGAAAACCAAAGTGTAAAGAATCTTATACTTGGGTGAGTAGTGAGATTGGGATACAGCTTGAAGTAGGTGCTTTAAGTGGGATCTCCTTGTAGGACTCATCTTAGGATTGGGTAGAAATCTAAGTGGTATATCCTACTAAAGACAAAAGGACTCAGCTAGAAATTGGGATTTCTAGTGGTATATCCTACATCCAAAAAGGAGTACCATCCAGAGATAAGCTGTAAGGCTTGATTCCTACCAGTTGAAAAGGATCCACTAGTGGAAAATCTCGGAGGAAGGAAACTCCGAGGATTGGGGTAGGCAGGGCCGAACCATCATAAAATACGTGTGTTTGATTTTCTTATTCCTTATTTACTTGCATAATTATTTATATACATTTGCATCATCCGGATCCATCCCCCGGATCATAATCAAACACGCTACACTAAAGACTTTTTTTAAAGTTTGTTAATTCCACAAAGAGGGTCATTCACCCCCCCCCCCTCTGACCAAATTTAGACCTTCACAGGGACCAACATGATATACCTCGTACAACATGTCGTATCTGTGCTAACCCTTTTGTGTATTTAGATTTAGGATAGATGTATGTTAGGCGTTCGGGTCTTTTATTTTATGCTTAGATACAACATGCCGTTTCTGTGCTAACCCTTTCTAAACATTATCTTAGATACATATGAAGCATGATGCATGATCTTTTATTATAGTTGTCCCTTTATTGAATCAAAGTTGACGTGGTTGTTTTGCCAAGGATTGAAGTTGTTGTCATGAAGTTCTAGCTTAACTTTTGGCATTCAAACTTTGAGCTATTGAGATTTAGTCCTTGAAATTAGGCTTATGTCAAAATCTAGCCTTATAAAGAGAATCACAATGCTTTGCGACCAATAACTCTTCATTGTATGATTCCATTGAGAGGTATATTACAACCAACCAACTAAGCCTTAAATCCCACGCTAAGTGGGGTCGGCTACATAATTCATCTAAAGCCATAAAAGCTACATGTTCATTCATATCTAGCAAATGCATATCCTTTAAAATAGTTTCCCTCCAAGTAAGCTTAGGTTTACCTCTACCTCTACACTTACACTCTATCCTTAAGTTCTCACATTTCCTGATTGGAGCATCGATTGGTCTACGTAGCATGTGGCCATACCAGCTTAATCGTCTTTCTCTCAATTTATCCTCAATATGTGTCACACCGGTCTTTTGGTTGATGTACTCATTTATAATTCGATTCGATCCATTCTTGTATGACCACTCATCGACCTAAGCATCCTCATTTTGGCCACATTCATCCTTTGAATATGCCGTGTCTTAATCTCCCAACATTCACTCTCATATGTCATGGTTGACCTAACCATAATTTTGTAGAATTTACCTTTTACTTTCAAAGGCCAAGAAGTCAAAATTTAGTCAAGTACAAGGGCCAAAAGTAAATATTATTTAAATCAGTGTTAGTGTTTGTATGAATCAATATGTTCATCATCAAAATGCAATTTAGAACTAGAATTGCTTGAAAACTTGATTGTATCGATTTAAACGCCTTAAGAAGGCAGATAGGGTGAACATGTGTATCCATTCTTCGATTTTGCTGTCAAATTTGTGCTGGTATAATCATTGTGGCTAGCTCTTGTATGTTTCAATTAAGTGATGGTATGTATATGTGGATGATGAAATCTTGTGTTTGCACCTGCTGTAACCATAACAATTTAGCTTGTTTTTTTTATGCCTCTTATCAGTACCATAATATGCATGGAAAGCATAGTAAATACACCATAGATTGTTGGTTTACTTGATTTTAGTGAGATGTGTTCTTATCCTTTTATCAAGAAAGTGTTGCATTTAATGGTACTTCATTTTGTGTTTACCTATAATGGACTCACGGCTTTGGATGGGATTTTTTTCGGCGTAATAGAATGGACTATGTGGTTTGGTTAGTAAACGCAGATGTATATGCGGTGTGTGTGTTATTTGGTTGTTTAATGTGGTAAATGCAAAGATATAACAACTAATGTACAGATTCAGGTAAATTGAGTAAAGGTAGAGTCTTTCCAGTTCATATAGAACTTTTTTAGATCTTTGTAGTCGTAGACTCATAGGTTTCGGAATGCAGGGCAACAACTGCTTTTTTAGGGGTTGACGCAACTGCTGTTATGAAAAGTTTTTATAAATTTTTCTTAAATCAACATATATTAGAATAGTAAACAAAATATTTTAACTCTTAATACTAATTAATCAAGGTCTGTTTGCTATTGATTTTCCAATGTCAAAATCTGTTGACAGGGAAAACTTGAAATTGGGAAAACAACCCAAATTGGCCTTATTACTCGAGTCATCTTAAAAGGTAGCAAACTTAATGCATGTTTCGTATTTTATTTTTAAAACATAAGATCAGAACTGATGTTAACAAAACATGCAAAATCGAAAGGCTATATACACGAATTACAAAATAATCAGTCTTAACACAACCCGTTACATAGTTAGAATTTTATTAAAAACATTAAGACAAAAAGTAATTACACTATTAAGACAATGAATTTGACTTAAATATTTTTCTTGGTATTGCTCTATGACTTGAATGTCCTTTTAGTAGTTGAATATTGAAGTTGTCTTTTGGTGGTTGACATACTCAATTTTTGCTTATTCAATACTTATATATAATTATAATACAACACATTCACAGAATACTACAATTTTATGAATGATTAATAAAATATACTCATGTTTTTAAATGATAATATAGGTATTTCACATTTTTTATGTTGTTAAATTGATGTTAAATGTACTAAAATTAAATAGATCATCTAAATTTGAATACATCAAATACAAAATAAACAAAAAATGAATACGACAAATAAGCAATTTAAATAGGCCGGACATCAATTAATATACCCTAAAACATATTTAACTACAAAAATTTATAAATTATAATTTTATATTAATTTTTCTCATCTTTATCCATCTAATTCACCGCACCTTTAATAATCTTAAATAATAATTTATAATCTCATTTACATCTTTTTATTACTTTAAACATTACTTTTCTCTTGTCATTGCTAACCATTGGAAACATTTGTAAATTAAATGGAAAATCCGCTTTATCTCGATGCGACCCCTCCTTTATAACGTTGCTTCATCCACGCTTCTTTAGCTTCAATTAATAGTGCCATGCCCGTCAAATTCAGGAGAATAGTACCGTCGTCTGATTCCACCAGTGATGGATGGTTGTTTAATGTAGAAAAATATTAAGGGAGAATCCCACATTGCTTAAAAAGTCAAGTGATATGGATTTATAAGTTAATTGGATCCTCTAATTCATTGGACTAATCTTTTAAGCTTAGCTCTTTCAATTAACTTATAACAATTAGCATCAGAGCAACTCGGAGTGGTGGCCTGCGTAGTGGTGGCCTATGGGGTGGTAGTCGTGACGAATGTAGCCGTAACCAACTAGGACGTCGGTCCTGAAGGAGAGTCGAATGTTATGTGAAAAAATATCAAAGGAGAATCCCACGCTATTTGAAAAAGGTAAATAATATAGATTTATAAGTTAATTGAGTCCTATGATCTATTAGACTAATCTTTTAAGCTCAGGTCTTTCAATTAAGTTATAACAGGTTGAAGATAGGATTAGAATAACGGGGCTACGGCCGGCACCTCCGATAGGGTCAGTCAGTCTCGCCTCATTTTTCATTTTTATCTTCATTTCCTATGCTCGACTCTTTTTATTTTGCTCCAAATTCTTTGAAGTTCAGCTTCTTAATTAGCTACAGTACATTTTTATTGGGCTAATTTCAAGGTTAAAACTCTTCACTCCCAGTTGAAGAAACTCTATAGATTGGTCATTTCTTCAGTTTCCATGTTCTAATTCAGCTTTTTCACCATAGGCGTGTTTAAGTGAGTAAAATATTATGTTAACTTGTTGTTTTTTGGCTATGGATAGGATTAGTTCCTTCTGTTCTTTGGTAGAGATGCATTGCTCCCTTGTGTATGTTTGGATTAGTCTTGAACTTCAGGAGCTTGAATAGATAATTAGTAATGAATATATGTTGTATATTATGTTTCATTTTAAAGTTGACCAATGTTGATCTTTTTGTTTCATTTTAACTGAAACCCTCGTCTCTGTCTAGCAGAAGAAGAAAATGCAGCAACAAATTCCCCGCCGCCAATTGATTCTGATAGGGAAAATGGTTAAAAAACCGCCACTTGAAGCTCTCTCCGTCTTCCATTCCTCAGTACACCGTGGTATTCATCCCTGCATTCAATCTACTTCCTTTCTTGTTTACTACCTCCTTAATTCCAACTTCAAATTTCATGCCCAATCTCTCATTCTTCAATTCCTCTCTAATCGAATTTTCACTCCATTATTCACCGTTGGATCGCTTCTTCACCATATAACAGAAACCGTCTCGAATCAAAGCCTAATAATCACTTCCCATCTCTATGAATCAATTGTCAATGCTCATATTCAATCTCGCCTACCAGAGGAAGCTCTGTTCTATTTTAATCAAATGGTTGATAAAGGCCTTGTTCATGAACCAAATCCTCTGAATAAACTTTTGGATTCTTTCGTGAAAGCAAGCTATTTTGATAAGTCCTGGTTGGTATTTCATAAAGCCAAGGGGAAAGAAGTTAAGTTGGATGTTTATAGTTACGGGATTATGATCAAGGGCTGTTGTGAGGCTGGTGATTTGAATAAAGGTTTTGAGCTATTGGCTGAATTGGAGGGGATGGGTTTTTCTCCAAATGTGGTCATATACACTTGTCTAATTGATGGTTGCTGTAAAAGTGGTGATGTTAAAAGAGCCAAAATGTTGTTTAATAAGATGGAGGAGCTGGGTTTGGTTGCTAATCAGTATACTTACACAGTTATGATTAATGGCTTCTTTAAAAAAGGTCTCAAACGAGATGGGTTTGAATTGTATGAGAAGATGCAGCTAGATGGGGTGATGCCCGATTTATATACTTACAATTGTATGATTAATGAGTATTGCAATGAAGGGAAAATTCATAATGCCTATGAATTGTTTGATGAAATGTCTAAAAGAGGGGTGGCAGCAAGTGTTGTTACCTATAATACTTTGATTGATGGGTTATCCAAAAACATGAAGGTTTGGGAGGCTGAGAAGTTGGTAGATCAAATGAAGAAATCTGGCATATGTCCAAATTTAGTCACATATAACGTGCTGATTCATGGTTTTTGTAGTATTCAGAAGTTGGAGAAAGCTTTGACTTTGCTTAACCAATTAAAGTTAGATGGTATATCTCCATCTTTGATAACTTATAATACACTTATTGAAGGATATTCCAATGCTGGTAAGTGGGTAACAGTCAATAATTTAGTGAGGGAGATGGTGGAAAGGGAAATTTCTCCTTCTAAAGTGACGCATACAATTTTGATGAATGCGCACGTTCGGCATAAGGATGTGAAGAAGGCGTTTGATCTATATTCATTGTTGCAGAAGGTTGGGTTGGTTCCTGATGTCTATATGTTTGGTGTTTTAATACAAGGGCTGTGCATGAAAGGTGACATGCGAGAAGCATCAAAACTTTTTAGATCAATGGGTGAGATGAAGTTGGAACCAAATGATGTAATATACAATATGATGATCAATGGTTACTGCAAAGAACATAATTCCTTTAGGGCTTTGAGATTAATCCAAGAAATGGAGGATCGGAAATTGGTCCCAAACATAGCGAGCTATAGTTCCACTATTGGATCTCTGTGCAAGGACAGTAAATGGCAAGAGGCTGAGGCTTTGCTTAACAAGATGATTGAGGTGGGATTGGAACCATCGGTTTCCATCTATAACATGATCTCCGAAGCTAGAAATGGTTTAGAATTGGTGATTTGAAACACTGGTTGGGTGTCAAAGAAGAAACGGTTGTCATGTAGAGTTGAGTTTCTGACGTGTACAATCTTTGTTGATATTAGTAAGTAGATTTTGATAAACTGATTACTGAATAAGTTACCAGTATACAAGCCGCTTCAACTGATGAGTATATAGTACCAATAAGGTATCTTTCAGCTAAACTTCTGTCTGAGTGAGTTGATTTTTAGTGTCTTGATCCACTTAATTTGACCTGACTAGTTTCGATAAATTTTACTTGGGGAAGCTTTGTTTGAATGGTAGGTTTTGTGTTGCCTTACCAGTGGATCTTTTGTTGCAGATGTTGGCTTTCAGAAACTTATGCAAATCTGGTCAGAATATTGAGATATTCATGCCCAGAATGTTGGATTCATTGGTCCTGCTAAGAGGGGTCAAAAGAAGCTTTGATATCAGGTATCACTTCCTGGTGATCAACCTATTACTAGGTGGAAGTTGGAATTACAATTTTTAATAATCAATCGAACAAACAAAGAATCAATTAAATTAAATTAGATGCAGGCAGGAAATCAAACACATTATCTTACTTTCACTCGTCTTATTTCTCTGTAACTCAACATTCAAATAATCAACTTTTTCTTTGTTCTCTGTAACATGATGTGGTTGTAGATCTTGTTAAGAAGTTAGATAGAGATGGGCACCAAGTTACATCCTTTTCAGGTAATACACTTATATGGCATTGCTTAAAAAGTGGAGAGTTATATGACGCCTGGCCAACGAACACGAAATTGGCTTCAGAAATGACAAGGTAAACCATGTGGAAATACAAACTTTTGAGTTTTGACAAAATGTAAGATTCCTTTTTGAGTGGTTACAGATTTGTTGTAAGATAAGAATTGCATGTAGTTTAGCATTGTTTCTGTTTATATTGAGGATTCATATTTAAGGGCAATCTCACAATCAGTGCAAGTGATCTAAAGAATAGAAATTTATAATTTTTATATCTGAATTCTACATAGAATAAAGCATTTGCTAATTTCTAAACTTAATCTTAGATACATATGAAGCATGATGCATGATGAGCTTTTTGTTTTAGTTGTCGCTTTACTGCATCAAGTTCGTTGCAGTTGTTTTGCCATGGATTGAAACTGTTGTCATGAAGATCTAGGCTTTTGTACTTGGTCAAATTTATGAAGACAAACCAGAATTTTGGCAAATTTAACTTTTGGAGTTCAAACTTTGATCTGATGAGATTTAGTCCCTGAAATTATGTTTTGTTAAACTGTAGTCCTTTTGAACAGAATCACCATGTTTCGCAATCAGTGACTCTTTAATGGATCGCTTTAGAGGTATTTTTCTCAAAAATTTCAAATCAAGTGCCAAATCTCATTGAACCAAAGTGGTTACTTGTTAAAGCACTGGGATGTTTTGAGCTCCTTATTTCTGTACTAGAAGTGCAAATGTTTTTATCAAATAACATGGTCATCATCAAAACGCTTGCTGGAACTGAAAGTGCTTAAAAACTTGTGTCATGATTATCAATAGTCGTATTTTATATTAATTAGGATTAGTTATGTTATTGTCATTAATTCCTCAAGGCTAATTACAACAGCCAAGTTGTTAGGATGAGAAGGAGTTTGTTAGGCTATTTTGTATTTAGTGGACACCTGTCCAATAGGGTTAGGATTCTTGTTATATATACCCATATGTAAGGAGAAAGGAATTATCCATCAATTAATGACAAATATCAGATTCTCCCTATTATTTCTCATTCTCTTAATCTATTTCTTCTTCCCCTATCTCCTCTGCTTTCTCAACCTTCTATTTCGTACTAAAACTTCTTCGATTTCTTCTAAACTTAGCAAATCAGTAACAAATCGTTACAACTTGACTGTATCGAATTTGTTTGCCTTGCGAGGGAAGTTAGGGTGAACACATCTATCCAGTTTTTGGTTTTGCAGTCAAATTTTTCTGGTAGCTGTTGTACATTTCAATTAAGTTCTGGTGTCTCTTATTGTGCTTTTCTCAGTTACATTTACTAAGATTTGGATAATGCAATATAGTGATGGTATGGAACCACTGTAATTATTTAGCTTGTGTTATATGCCTATATAACCACCAGAATGTGTGGAACACATAGTTGTTAATACATCATAGATGGTTACTACTGTTTTACGTAAGTGAGATGTGTTCATATCCTTCTATTTGCTTTTGATGTTACTTCGTGTCGTGTTTTCTTTTTCTGTTACCTATGATGGACTTCCTTTTTTTTGTCGCGGCTATAGATGGGAGTTTTGTTGGCGTAACAGAATGACTGTTTTTGTTGGTTAACACAGTTGTATATGCAGTGTGCGTGTTATTTGGTTGTTTGATGTGGTAAATTTTCAACGATAGAAAGATTGATGTACAAATTCAGGTAAAATGGGTAGAGGTAGTGTTTCCAGATTATTTAGAAAATTTTTGCAGTGATCTTTTATTGTCGTAGGTTTCAGAATGCAGGGCAACAGCTTTTTTTGAGTCTTAGACTGAATTTTAATTACTAATAGTCGAGTCAGTCTAATGAACCACAATTTGAAGGTAGCAAGCATAATTTATCCAAGTCAGTGATGGATGTTTCAGTGTTCATTTTAAATAAATGATATTAATAAAACATGCTAAATGGAAAAGCGTGATCACTGGCAAAATTAAGAGGTCATGACTCATGACCCCCTTGACACACAAATGTCATTTTGTTTTGCTTCTATAATTATATAGATCATAATAATTTCAGAATAACTTCCAGT
Source organism: Euphorbia pulcherrima (assembly GCA_947683365.1). Lineage (NCBI taxonomy): Eukaryota > Viridiplantae > Streptophyta > Magnoliopsida > Malpighiales > Euphorbiaceae > Euphorbia > Euphorbia pulcherrima. Next base: position 19,444,576 of record CANTUS010000001.1, read on the forward strand.
GTTGTTTTAATAGCTCGACACAGTAATGGGATAAACGAAAAAATGAAATTAGCAATCTTTCTGCTAGTGCTTTATCTATAATCAACATGGAAAATAGAGCATAATAATACAAGCATGGTAAAACCATGAGTGCCAAGCCAAAGCAAAACAAATTTTCATCAAGAAAAGTACTAATCAGGAGAATGAGATACAAACCCACCCGTATCCATTTTAGTAAACAAATTTTCACACAATTCAGTGATTCACATGAACCAGAACTGTATCAAACTGATAGAATCAAATTCACATTAAAGTTAATGTTTGGTATTGGCTTTTCACTCTGCAGGTTAGTCAGCAATTCAAACAAGTCTCGCCATTTGAATAAACCAAACCACATAACAAATTGCGCTTAATAACCTGATGCTCTAATCGTCCAAGAAAGCGAACTCCAGTTTCTTGTTTCTCGAGTTTAATAATGTCAGCTCCTCTTCAAAAACAATCAAGAATTTTCTACAAGCCGATAAATGGTGACTTCCTGCTGCTTAAAATAGCGTCTATCTTCTTCATCGACAAGAACAAGATTCAAGTAGTACTTCACACTGAACTTGTTGTTTATGTTGCGATAAGTAGGAGTTAACTCGTATGGACTTAGAAATAGTCTCACTGGAATTGATTCACCTGATACACATTCTAAATAAATTAGTGTTAAATACTACATGAATCATATAACCTTTTGGCAATTTTCCGTGTCATCTATAAGAGCAAATTCATTTAATACAGCCAAGCACAGTGCTTTCATATCATTAAACCTAAAACAAGACATGATATATAATAGACACTTTTATCAACTAAACTTCACATTGTTAATACCACTAAAATATATTTATGCGACTCCCACTGATAACCGATACCCAGCACTAAAGGGCATACAAATCTTCTACAGAAAGAGAGAATCGCATGTTAAGTCCGTATTGAGTGAGAGATGCACGTGTCCTGAATATGCAACATAACACACTTGCTTTGATTAGATAGATGTATTATAAACATTCGATATAAGTACTCCAATATCAACTCACCTCAAAATAGGCATTCGGCCAAATATAACTTCCACCTTTACATTTCAGCTATTTCAACGAACATGAGTGTTGGGCTTAAGTAATTTGACCCAAGTGACTCATTTAAATAAAGAAATGTGCAGATGGCGAATCCATTGTGCCATAATCCAGACAAGGCTTAGCTTAAATACATATTTTCTATCTTTTCCTATGGTAAATATATGGCCATTATAGTCAGAATCAGCAAAAAGATATGTTATTTTGATAACATGGCTTATTTTAATTCTCGATTTTGTTGCATCTTTAACTCTTTTACAAAAAGGAATTGGCGGTGCTTGCCTTGTAGTTCTAGATGTATATACTAGACTACTTTATTGATATTATGGATATTTTAAGACTGGAGAAATCTCTTGTAGGCCTGAAAATATTTCTGCCTTGCTATCATCCTTCACAGAAACCAGCAACAATTTATGGGTACTCTGTGTTCTCCAGCTTTTTTGCTGATTCAAGTATCTTTTATTGTTGAAAAGTTGATTGAAGTGTCCTTTCGTGAGAGAGATTCTGGTCTACATTATTCTATTCAAAATACATTTCCCCCTAATTACCTGGCTATCAATTATTACCAGTTAAAAGCTATTGGAAGTCTGAAGAGTGATTAAGGTAAGGGTTGTTAGTTGAATTCAAATCCCCTTTAACATCTGCTAACAAAAGATTCATCTCCAAGTGCATTTGTCATAGACACAAGAGTTGCAAGTGTTGTCCTTTTTCAAAGTGAGGTTAACCTAGACATTTTTGCCATCCTATTGTGAAGTTAAGGCCTATAGAGGAATGTCTTTGACTGATTGATGACAGGTTGTGTTTTTAAGCATTGTTGCTCATTTCCTCGGTTTTTCATGTTCCAAGGGCTATTTCTTTTATTTCTTATGAGTATGCTTTCGAAGAAGATATATCACACTCTACCATTTTACGGTACTCTTGCCAATCCTCAACATCCTCATTTCTATGAGACGGTTCCAAGAAGTTGCTCTATATAATGATAATAATCATAGATTTCTTGGTAGAAAAGCAGCTTAAGAAAGCCAGAGTTAAGACGTTAAGACTCAAACTCAACCTAAATTATGGCTCATTATTAACTATTAAGGGAAAGTAATCTGATAACATCTTCAGCTTTTCAACCTTCAATGCACAAGGTGTTTCACAATATCTAGACACAATGAACAGATATAATACGACTTTCTGGCATCAACTTTCATTTTCAACTTCAACTATTTCTTGCTGGACAAAAACCCCAATAAGAGACAACCAATAAAAGAAAGTTGCTTTTAGGAAAATTTTCTAAGAAAGCTTGAAAAAAGGGTTCAATATTTAGTTGTACTTCTATTCCTAATTGGAGAGTTGGAAATTTTTTTTCCTGTTTTCTAGTTTTGAATAGTATTTGGAAAATAGGTTTTAGATCTTTTCCAAGGAAAAGGGATTAACGTGAATTGATATTAGTTTGAAATCAAATATTTTGCTGGATATGCATGCATGCATAGATCAAACGTGTCAATACCTAGCAAACATGATAATTGATAATATGTTGTGGCAATTGAAGAAAAAACTAAATGACAGGAGTCCTTTACCTCTAACAGGGGCACCATCCATCAGCTCAAATTTTGCAAGGGTCTCTGTCTCAACATATGTATTAGGTCCTGATCCTGTTGACTCACGGCGCCTGATCTCAAGCTCCATATTTTTAATCTTAATCCTCACCAGAAGGAAGTATATTTTTCCAACAATAACATCTTTCAAATGGTACCTGAATACATTAAATGCAGATAATATAAAGACCGAGAGATCCCTCCCAACTTGTTGGCTCATTACATGAATTGGGTTATTCGGACTTACTTGCTTTTGTTGTACTCGAACTCAATATGGAGGCAGTCCTCAATTCCAACTTCCATCTATACTTTGCAAACAAAGGAATCAATTAAAGTATGATTCAATTAAACTGAATCCCTCTGAAATCTACTTCCCAAACAAGGCGAGGATGAAATTCATATATGCATAATCAGATCAATTTTTAGCCGAACACTTATCAGTTCAGACTTCACAGATTTCTTAAGTTAGAGAAACGTGTGAACAAGTATGAACTCGTACACTGTAGTAGTGGTTGAAACAATATTTAGCAAGATAAAACAGGTGAAATATACAATTTCTCCTGACCTTAATGCTGTTGTTGATTGATGGAAGCGGTGAGTAGTTGCGTACCTGGTGTAGAAATAGAACAAAGCAACAAAAATCAAGCTATTGCACAACACTACAATGACTACAGGCTAATGTATAACAAATTCACATGGTTATGAATACTAAACAAGGATATCCCTCTAAGGCATTTAGCTAGCTCCCTGTGCAAGAAGATAGATGAAGGCACAGCCACAACTATTACAGGGCTTCTACTTGAGCTGATGTCAAACATATTATCACTATTTGATCTATAACGAAAAGCTCTTTTTTTGTCAACTCATACAGGTGATACACTTGCCAAACCAAACGTCGGTCCACAAGGATTATGAAGCTTTTATGTCTTATCCTACTATTAGTCTAAATCAAGCTATAGGGGGCATAATCAGAATGTCCAACTACTCAACTTTTTAAGCCTTCACCAAATATGCATTCTGATTGTCGCAAATCTTGATCCATGTGGTTTCTTTACCACTCTCCACTTCAACCCTAAGGAACTTCATGACCTTTGTCTCCGAAACGGAAACATCTACAATTGAATTTCACTTCAGACTGCAGAGTTTAGTCCATCTATTTTAATGCGTAAAATTTTTTAGTCTGCCACTTTTGCACCTTCTAACCAATAAGCAATAAAGCATTGCGATTGAAGCACAAATTCTGAAGAATGTCAACTGGATACTGTTAGAGGGTTCAGTTTAGGAATTAATTTCAATACTTTGCTTGACCATAGTACAATATATATATATATATATATATATATATATATATATATAATATTTATGAATCCAATGTTAAGCAATGTCTGTTACATAAGCATATGTACCAAGTAATAAAATAATAAATCCAAGTCAACATCAACAAACAAGGAAACAAATATCATTTCATGTCCAATATCACTAACGATAAGATTTTGGAATGGGCTGGCTGTGATGTTATGGACTTGGTTTGAGTCTTTTTACTTGAATTGATTACTGGGTATAAACTTTAAAGTGAACGGATGTCTGTAATCATAGCCAGGCCCGACAAGGAAGTTCCTTTGCATAGCTGCTTATTTGAATTGTCTTGAGCCAGTTTAATGCAAGGGGGGATACAGAGGAAAGAGAACTGGGTGATGAATTCTCAATGTATATAAAAATATTATCACTTTTCCTCAATTCTGCAGCTCTTACATAATTCAGCCAAATCTCCTTCCATCAAAACCCAATGTTATTATGTCTAGTATCTTCAAAGTTCAACAAGAGATAGGTATTGCCGATAGGCACTATACTTAATGCCTACCCTTGTAATATTTGCTTATGAAAAGTTCTCGCTCATCATCCCTGTTACTGCTCTTTCTAGTTCTCGAATCAGCCAAAATAGAATAGTCTAATCTTCCAGCAACCCTCGTCTTAGATTAATGTGTTTGTTTTCCTGTGTAATAAAGTTTTACCTTCCTCCAGTTGTATCATTGCCTATATAAATGCTCCACTCTCCACATACTCAACTATTTAAACACCAGCACACTGTTGAATCTCAATGTATCTATAATATAGCCATGTAAACCAAGGTTTAAGTCCTAACGAGACCTCCAGACACCACAGCTTATTCATTTAACAGTTCAGGTCCTTACATATTCACAAATTTTCAACCGTCAACCTACGAGTGCACCTAGATGGACAATTCAATCTGAACTACAAAATATTCTCCACAAACTATATATTCCACCAAAGTATAACAGTATAAACACAACTTTTCCCCTTCTTTCCTGACTGCATGATGACTTCTATGATTGTCTTGACTCATCATCACACTACCACCTTCTCCATGGTGTTTTTCACAGGCTTCACTTTTATCTAAATGCGGATTTCAAAGTCAATTTCATAGTTCCTCCGCATTTCTTTTTCAGGAGGATGGAGCTAATTGTTTAAAGAACAGAACAAATGGTGCGAAATGTAACAATACTTGAAGTTGAACTTTTATAACAAAAGCACAGTGACTAAATGCAAAAGCATTCTTAATACTAAAATGTATTTACCACAAAATCCTGGCATTCTATGATGTTGCTGACATAGTTTTTGCTGATTGTCACTATCAATATGTACCTACAAATTTCCAACAAGTTGTCGTTAGAGAAAATTGTTATCATTTGGAGAATCAGAACATAAATTTTGTGAATTGTGAACTGTAAGATTCGGTTCAAGTTCATAAAAACTGTAAAAATAAAACATTAACATGTTCAACTAAAGATATACAGATTGCAATTTTAATATATATAAAATAACAAATAGTATCAGCCAACCAATTACTTAAAATTCAAATTTAATGCAAATATAATCCTAATTCGCTAATCATTATTCATCATCAAGGAGATCATCACAATTTTTTTTGTCTTCCATAACTGCACTTCCAATTTCTTTGATTTCTGATACCTGCTTTGATTTGAATCCTAACTTAACAAGGGGTTGAAATTTAATTATTATTTTAAATGAATTTGTGTTCCTAATTTGTGATCTTAAATATATATTTTTCGATTTTGGATTTCCTGTGATTTCCTATTTATTTTAAAAAGACCAATTTTTTTTAAGTTGAGTTCATGAGTAACCCAAATCAGTTGAATCAATCGCTTCGGTCGATTTACCAATTACCACTGATTCAGTTGATTCATGTCAGGTCTAGTGTGGATATCAATTCACCCCATAGTTTCAAATCTATTTTGGGGTGAATTGAATCGTACAGTAAGATTCATATCATGAATTGTGCAATTTTGACATGAAAAAGAAATAAAAAATGTAGAACCTCACTTTGATTCCCTAGTAAGGCTGCCATAATTAATCATATGAAATTCATGTAAGAAAAATCACGAGCTAGCAAGAGCCTTAAAGAGATTGGATCTACATGAACAATGAGTTGTATGCCTTAAGATCAAGGAATGATAAGAAAACATTCAAAATTTCTTTACAATATGTACAGAAGTCAACGGAAAAACTGAAAGTAAATATAAATAAATATCACTTTAAGGACAAGGAAGAATCCCGAATGTCCCCCGCCATAAAATTTCATAATTTAATGAAATTTGAATCATAGTGAAAATAAATGGGATATAGCATCGAAAACAATTTTCTGTCTTTGAACTAAATAACTGAAGGAGTAAATATGACAAATTCTACCTAAGCCGCACGTTGACTCCATTGTAAGACTCATATGGCATTTCCACTGTAGAAAATTCGAAGGGGTATGCTTTTCTTTCATACAATTCTCCAGGAACATCAAGTTCACGAACTGCATACAAGCATTATAAGAGCTCATCATCATATGTCAAAAAAATTTCTTCATAAGTTCACTGAAAATGCCCAACCACAAACCACAGAGAAAGAAAAATGACATTGCTATGTTCATAGACTATAATGGGACATTTAAGTTTGAAATACAAATATGACATGAATACCATGCAATTAGGCACAAAACCTTGACCAAGATTATGCATTATAACACCTATAGGCTATAGCACTTCATTCGTTATCAGTTTCCTGAGAAATGTTTATGCACTCACCAAGAGATGTAAAATCATAAAAGTTGCCTCGGTCGAAGAACAATTCTGCAAAAAAAAAAGGAAAAATAGTCATGGCATAGGATTTTATCACTTTGGCAGAAAAGAAGATATAATTAAAGTACACTCATAATTCTCAATGTGAATCCATTACAATAACACCCACAAATCCAGCTATTTATCTACACTTCTACAGGTAATTCCTGCAAATAGTATGCTCGCTAAATATAAGCAACAAGATCATTCAAATCACAACAAATGCTACACATGAGTTATGAGGGATAAGAACACATAATTAACATTATGTGAATTCAAATAAAATCGGAGGATTTTTAAATATGAACACAAGTTTTCAATCTTTTGACATCAAATAGAAGAAAGAGAAAAAAGATCTTCCATTTTACGTATTTATTAATCCACATGAAGCCTAAAGCGAATCAAGAACGGATATATGAAAATAACCAATATATTACTTTTCCTTGTCCAACCCAATTCTTAGACAATATAGAATGCGAGGGTCATTAGATACTTCTAGATAATCACTTTCACCATCCTTCATAAGGCTGTTAATCTCATCCATCCAATAGAAAACAGTAATGACAATCACTTTTCTATCAGTACGCTTTTACTCTAATTCTTTTTCCTTTCTTTTGGATGGAGCCATGGAGGAATCCATTGCTTCCTTGTGCTAATGTATTCTCTATCAATATAACCTTCTTGATCACAAAGTAGAACAATAGTAAAAAATCATATAAAGTATAAACATATGAGAACTGAAATATATCAAATTCAGCACACCTATTTGACCAAGTAGCTCAATCTTTACACCATTATGCTCAACCTTCTTTCCATGTATGGGTTCTATGACAACCTGAATATAGAAATAACAACTTTTGATGATTAAATTTAAATATCAGTAATATTGAGCAGAAGCACTTGATATGAATAAGTACAAGAACAAGCAACAACATAAAAAAAAATACCTCTCCCACAATATTTTCTTGACTTTGAAAGAGAGGAACCGTTACTGTTTGACCATTTTCCTTCTTTAATGGTACCTAAACAGATGGCTAGAAATAGTAAGCACAATTTTAAACAAGATATCATTCAAACATCAGCTAAATAGATCCACCGCAGCTACTTCACTAATTGTTGCTACATCTACATAAACTCCTCAAATGTTGGATGTAAATTCACAGTCACAGGAATTAATGACTTTTTCTGGCATTAATATATAGCCTAGGACTCAAATATAGGCGCAATGTTCAAAACTCTATTCCTGTGCAAAAAGCAACATTCCTACGGTTGAGCGCACAAAACTATGAAGCTTAATTACAAAAATTTCAAAAGTTAACAGCAAATGTGAAAGCTCGTGGACATGATACCTGCTTCCGACTTCTTCCATCAGCGAAAATAATTGAAATACTACATGGCGGCTTGAAAGCTCCAACTAGAAAATTCTGGAAATGAGAGGTTTTAATATGATTTGGATTAAAAACTGCACTTATAAGAGATAGAAAAGAAAAATCTATACCATGATCTATTGCTCGGATTGTTGGGCATGAAAGAGCTTCGAAACAACAGGAAACACGTTAAAAAAATCCAGGATACGAATAGTTAGAGAGAATTGATTTATGATAGATGCTTTATACCTAGCGAAGCAGTAAAATCGGGATTTCAGAGGAAGAAGATGAAGATCAGCTACTGCTTTTTGTCCCCTTTTCTTCTTTCTCTCTTTAAAAATGTTAACTGTCACTCTTGCTTCATTCACTCGAAATTTTATATGGTTTTCTATTTAGAAAAACACATGTGTGATTATTGTAGTTATAACATAGTTTAGATTTTTTTTAACTAAAGCCTTCTGGTTTTGTAAATAATTATATTGTGCGTTACTTAATAGATACGGTAGCTCATCACAAAAATTGGTGCTTAACTATTATCACCTTTATATAATAATATTAGCCATTGTTTTCTCGGGCTACAATTCAATTCAATCTAGTTCATATTATTTTAGTTCATTTCAGCTATACGTGGTTATAAATTTTTAACACAGTTGCTATGTATTTTTTTCAGTTTTAATAGCAAAGCTGAATTGAAATTAAAGTTGATTGATCTGAACTGAATTGAACTTATTTTAATGTAAATTTATAACCACGTATAGCTGAAATGAACTAAAATTATCAGGAAACTCACCCTACATTATCTCGGGCTACAATTCAATTTAATCTAGTTCATTTTGTCAATATAATGTTTGTTCCTTAGCAAATACACGATGCATCAGAGCTTTTTGTTCACCCATCAAATGATATACCATGGATTTTATTGGAAAACTTAGATATAAAATAATTTTACATAATCATTGATATTGTCATTTCTTTTATTAATCCAAATTCCTTTTGTCATATAGAAAGCTTTTAGTACGAATGACTATGCCTGATCTTTGTTGATCCTATGTAAAATTAGGATTTAAATCCAATGTATTCGGTTCCAAATAGACCTTTTTTAATCTATCATAAATGATAAATATGAACATTGGGATGAGCTATGTTTTGAATCCGACATATAAATAAACTTGAAATTATTTATACAAAATATATTATGTACATTTGAAATTATTTATACAAAATTTATAAATGGTTATCATACAAAATATATTATGTACTCATCAGGTATAACTCAAATCACAACACGCGTTGAGTTAGGGGAAGGATACTTAAATTCAACTGTCACTAAATACATTTGTAGAGAGGGACGATAAGTTTTAACCACGTCTAAGTCTCTAACAATATTATCCCAATGAAGATATTTATTATTTACTAAAAATATATTATTATACTTTTTAAGGCTTTGTTTAGTTACCTTAAAATATTATGTAAAAAAATGTTTTTCAATTTTTTTCAATGTATGTTTTATTTGAAAAATATATCAAATAAAAATTTATAATGTTACATAGTTTTAGCTGTTGTCAGAAAATATTTTCTAGTATGACAACCAAATATCAGAAAATATATTAGTGTTGTAGTCAAACATGATAAAATATTTTATGTTCCAACATGCACATTATTTTCATGCATTCTAAAGGTGTAGATAGTTTTTCAAAAAAAATTAAGTTGTTACCTGTATTAGACTTTATAGTATTTGATTTAGTTTTATAGCAACCAAAACTTATAATAATACTCATAAAATGGGTTTATGAGTGCAGTCTATTTTATAAACCTAACCCGAATCCGTAAGATATGTCGAGTCTAAATAATTGCTTTCACAATTCTAAGAAAAAGATCTAAACCAATTCCAAAATCCACCGTTATCCTTGAATCTAAGCTATCACATGTTGTCATCTTTTGTACTTTTTAACTTGAGTCCTAATTATTTTTGTAATAATAGATGAACTTCAGCTTATTGTACAATAAAAATCAACGCAATAATATTGTTGGTTTAGAAAAGTATTTTCATTTGTAGTCATCTATGAAGATACCTAAAGTGCATTACCAAAGTAACAATGATTAAAGGCTTAGCAGCTACAAGTCAATCATACTATAATTTGGATTTGATTTAAGTTGACTTTCTTACACATTTAAGTATTTCCAACTTCGTGTTCTTTACCTTTCATCCTAAGACAAAATCAGTTCACTCTTTATACAAAACCACAAAATCAAAGCTTTTTTGGAAATAATTTTGACAACGAAAAAAATCACATGTTCTCAATTTGTTGCCCCCTTCATGTCTCCCATTCATTTTTCAACATGTGTCAAGTTTGTAAGAGAGATGTGATGAAAAGTAGGAAAGTAAATTCGAAAAATAATAACATAAATTGCCACGTGTCAGAAAATGAATGAGAGACATGAAAGGGTACACCAAATTGATGACATGTTTTTTTCCATAATAAGAAACATGTACAAGGAAAGAAACGAGTAATTTCCAAAATCCCATATTATTGACATAACCCAGACCCAGTTTAAGCCAAAAAAAAAACTGTAAAATTTTGCATGCTTTCCTACAATAAAGAGCAATGGAAAGCAAAAGCAAAGCAACTGAACTTTTTAAGTCTCTCTAATTCTACAGAAAAAAAAAGAACGAAGATATAGAACAAGAATGATACATTTGGCAAAAGCAACCCGAACCGCCACACGTCAAGCAGGTTTATTCTCACTTGGTTTGTTTCGGTTTTTATATCACTACATTTGTTTCATGTCCTCTTCAGTTTTCCAAACAACATCATCAAGAGAGGTAGACAGGGTTTTATAGAACTGCAGGTAAAAGATAAAATACAAATAAAAACAGAGCCTGAAATAAACCAAGAGAAATACATTGTCATCGAAAGAACATGGCCTAATACATTGAGACCCTCCTATAGTTATCCTTAGAAGCCAATTTACCCCATGAACTTGGAAAATATGCACCAGTTTGCCCCCTAAAAGCCACTTGTTATCTTTTGGTTGGTTTGACTTTTCAAAGATGTATTATGCTATTTTTTCTATTTTCAACCAGAAGCTGACACGTGGCATTCAAAGGGTTATAAGATGTGCTTTAAATAAGGTTGAGGGGGTTACGTGGAACTTTTGAAAGTTTAAGGGTAGAATAGGCGTTTCGGGGACAACTATAGGGGGTTCCTGATGTACTAGGCCAAAGAACATTAAACATCAATTTTTCACATTCCAATAATATTATCACTGAAGCATGGCAAATTCTATGGTTACTTTGAGTAACCATTACTTTGTCTTTATCACCATTGGATGAGTAATGGGATGATTGATCCAAAGGTGATAAGGAACAAAGTAACATGTACTTTGTTAAAAACAAAGTAAGCATAGAAAGCACCCTGAAGCATTCTTCTTTCTGCTATTATATTCTTAGCAAAGCGATTTCTAGATAACTAGGGTACCTTGTGAAATTCCAAAGTATCTCCCTTGGCTTTGCGTACTTCGACCATATGTAGAGAAGGTGCCACTTGAAAAACCTGAATAACAAGTAGGAGAATTATAAATGATTAGCAAAAGAATAAACAGATGGCAAACCGTAAAAAAACCTAATCTTTCACTGACCTCAGTGGCAATATTAAGGTTCCCCTTTCTCCCAGCTTTCATGTTTTCAAGCCTCATCTGCAAAACACAATGAATATTTATATACAGCTAAATAAATAAAAGTTGGTTTATTTTATTCTATTTGTTTACCTTGTAGTTTTTCTTGTGAACGTCGAATCCCAGAGGTTTCGCAGCTTCTTCGATCTTATGGATTATCTCATTAGCAGGGCATTTTGATGTGAACCTTGTTTCCCTCTTAAATCCCTGCAGTTATCACAGAACATGAGTTAGCCCCATTAAATAAAGGCTCACTACATCATTTGCCCCCCGAACTTACGCAGGGAAAGTCAGATGCCATGTGTCAGCTTCTGATTGGTTTGACTTTTCAAAGATGTCATTTTTCTGATTTTTTTTTCTCCAATCCGAAGCTGACATGTGGCAATGATGGGGAAACTGGTGCACTTTAGCCAAGTTCAGGGGGCAAACTGGTTCATTCTTGCCAAGTTCGGGGGGAAGTTGGAATTTTTGAAAGTTCAGGGTGGCATCTGGTTTTTCGTGCCAAGTTCGGGGGGCAAATGATGTATTTGGCCTTAAATAAATGTGATTAGTTTAAATGGCATAAAGAGAGCGTTCTAAGATGAAAACCAAACCTGCTCTGGATCAAACAAATTTTCAAGATTTAGTCCTTTTGACATAGAAATTAAGTCAAATGCATTCATAGGTGTTGGCTGCTCTTCCTTTTTCTCTGTTACATGGTGTTCCTGTACCAATTTCGATGAAAAATTCTTTTAGAAATATACTGTGATCCATAAACAAAGAGAAAAAAGTTTAAGCAAATAACTCAGCAGTACACAACTTTGGCACTCACTTCCGAGTCCTTAAAAACAGCTTCAACATCATCGAGATTGGTGTCTTCTTTCTCCTCAAAGACAGGGGGCTTATAATCTTTCTTAAACCATTCATCTTTTAAGATTTCAGGAACCGTAATGCGCTGGCATAAAAAACACAAAAAGAAGAAAATTATAAAATTCACAAAAAAGAGAGTAAAGAAAGGCTAAAACAAAGCTATTCCTCACGTGTCACTAAAGTTAAGAGCAAATGATCATTTGAAGTTACTTTACCATTCACACAAATGTCAGCATTTTACATGAATCTCGAGCTTCATTCAATTAATACCAAAATAGAGAAGTAGAAAAAGAAATTTATGTCCAATCAAAAGAAACTTCTCTCCAACGAACTTTCTACGAGTAAAATCAAATGCTAATTTAAGACATTTAAGTACAGTAACTTACAGTCATAGGGTTGGGATCCAAAATTCTAGTAATTAGTTTCATGGCACCGAAAGAAAGCCAAGGGGGGCAAGTGAACTCAGCTGCAGAAATCTGTATAAAAGAAAATTAGAATTGAAAAAGAGGGTATAGAGAACAAAAAAAGATGAACTGTAGTAAACATATAGATGCTCACTTTTTTATAGAGGTTCATAAGATTAGAATCATCGAAAGGCAAATACCCAGCAAGTAGTACAAAAAGTATTACTCCACATGACCACATATCAGCGGTTGCCCCATCATAACCTCTATCATTAAGAACCTGAAAGTTAATAAAGCAAATTACAACATGCTCAGGTGTTGAGACAGTCGAAAGAATGGCTGAAGAACATTGGCATAAAGTTAGTTGCACTAACCTCCGGGGCAACATAATTTGGAGTTCCACAAGTAGTATGAAGGAGGCCATCATCCTGTGAAATAAGATTACAAGTAAGATATAGGCTTTCAAAGAGTTACAAGGCATAGTGGCATACCAAATGTTAGTTGTTAATGTGTCTGTGCCCTCGTGTAGATTTCAAAAAGCACAATCAGTTTCATTTCAGAAACTAGACTTGTTAGGGTTTCCAACAACATTTTTTCGTTCCCATAGACGAAACTATTTGTATGGCATTTTTTTCTTTTACCTATATTGTCCATTGCCAAACAAAACAGACCCAACAAAAGAAAAAGCATATGCTCAGAGAAGACTCTAAGAATCATTACAACACCAATTTAAATTAGGACACCACATGATCTAAAGATTCAGATGGAATTGATTCACCGTGTTAGTCATGTTTCCATTCTCATATCAAAGTACCTCATATCTGATGCATACACATTGTTATAGATAAAGTTGCCAAAAGCTGAGGCAGTTTTCAGGAAGAATCTTTCTATTTCTTGTTATGGTCAAATACTGTATTTGAGACGAAAAATAGAAAGATTGTTTTCTTGTCAACAAACTTAATGATCACCATGCTTGCCTAATTCAACAAGTTTATGTGGCAAAAAAACGTTCTAGTAACTTATATTGAGATTTGGCTGGGAAAACGATCACAGAAAATATAGTTCAGTTAACAGTTAACATATGAAAATTTTGATCATAATTACCCCGATTTGCTGGGACAATGCACTCAATCCAAAATCAGAAACTTTGAGGTTTCCGTAAGAATCCAACAGCAAATTTTCAGGCTGCAGAAAAAGGAAAGAAGCAACAAATTTGTGTATGAGTACAACAGGCTTACCCCTCAAGATGTATGTAAGAAATGATAGCAAATGTGTTACAGGCAGGGTATCAAAGTACCTTAAGATCTCTGTGGTAGACACCCCTACTATGGCAGTAATCAACTGCATTAATAAGCTGCTGAAAATACCTACGTGCTTCATCTTCTCTCATTCGTCCATGGTTTACCTTCACATAAAAAAAGATCAGCTCGGAATGTTCAAATTAATTCTGAGACTTACAGAACGAAATGAAAAATTTAACCAGTTCAAACAGCAGCCTCCTATCAAATAATACTTAATTATTGTAACAATGAAGTACTGTAACTATCAAATGGCATACTCCAGGTAGTTATATTGCTGCTAAAAGGTAAAGTCTCATATTTATCCGAAAAAACAAAAGGAAAAGCACATTAAATTGAAAAGGAAACTAGTACAGACAAAAGGTGTAAAACACACCAACTTACAATTTTGTCAAAAAGCTCTCCCCCAGTAACGAACTCCATAACAATAAATATCTTTGTCCTGCTTCCCATAACCTGGGAAACAAAATAACCAGATTAAGTCACATTATACAAAGGGATTTTACATCTTTGATTAGGTTTTCTAAACTGCTGCGTTTCGATAATCCAGCAACAAGTGAAAATTTTTAAATGCTTATCGAGTCTTTTTGAGTAACAAAGAAACCCAAATTAACTTGCACTGATCAAAATTGCTAATAACATTCAAATACAATTTTATATATTGGGTTAATATTGGCAAAAGGTGTTCTTTTCAAAATAAAAAGCTAACAATTCTTATCCTGGAATTCATGGTGATGGTGCTATTAAGTATTTTTTACTTCTGAAACAACTTCATGCTTGTTCTACAGCATAATTATGTTGAAATCAAGAATCCTTACTCTAGTCAAAAGAGATGTCTATATGTAAAAATAGACAAAGCAGATAGATAGTGAAATTGCCAACCATAGTCTCTACCAAATTCATGCATAAAATAAAAAAGAAAATCTGACATCACCAACAATTGGCAGATAAAGCTATAGAATAGAACCATATGCATGCTTCGGTTTAACAGAAATGCTTGATATATTATATTAGTACATGTCATAATCATAGCCTAAAGACCAAAATCAGTGAGAGAGAGAGACCTCATATAATTGAACCACATTTGGATGCTTTATAAGCTTCATTGTTGCAATCTCTCGTTTTATCTGTAAAAGCAAGACAAAACATATAAGAGCCTCATGAATACGTAGGATATTCCAATATTAATACCACTACAAACATGTGACATACAGGAAAAAAACTAACCAGACCTGTTCAGCCATCTTGTGTTTGAGAACCTTCTCTTTGTCAAGAATCTTTAAAGCCACAGGTTTTTCCGTCTCAGAATTTCTAGCAAACTTCACTTTTGCAAATGTTCCCTCACCAATTGTTCTCCCAACTTCATATTTGCCCACTCTGCGCTTAATTTTAGGTTGACTCATGGCTAAAATTTCTTAACCTCGCAGCTCCAGAAACTTCTAAATATTCTTCCTGAAATTCATATCAAATCATTAATCCTGCATCCAAAACTTAACATTGAATCAACATGAGAATAGTATTTAAAGGTACCATGATTAGGCAAAAAGTGAAATTATATAAAGATAGTACTTTTTTGACATGGGAGAGCAATTATCAACACAAATTCCGCTATTTGTTTTGATAGACCAAATTTATATGACTTTGGACTCTACAGGCGCATACAGAAAACATACTTGGTGTGAAAAGTCCCAAAAAGTGAAGTTGATGACATAGGAAAATCCAACCAATTCAAAATTTGAAATGAAAATTTTTAAACTATTAGTCATTTATCACTATTGGATCACACTTCATATCATTCATACAATAGCGATGAAGATGTAAAGTAGCATTACTTTGTAAGGAAAATTGTAACTATTAAAGCTATTCTGACCCCAAACACATAAGATAATGTTAAAAGAGTGAAGTTGTAACAACCAAAGTGCGAAATTGGAAAATACAACCAATCCAAAACCCGAAATTGATACCCACAAATCACAACACAACACAAAAAACGATCGGATTTTTTTTATTTCAACATTATAACAATGACAGTACAAATCTCATGTGGTGTTAAAATTATGTTCTATCCAAGCAAATTCTAGCGAAGATTTTTTCCCGGTTTTGTGAAGAGAAGTTTAAGGGGTAAGAAGGGAATCTCCAGCCCAAGAAATTGCAAAAGTTAGCTCATTTCTTTTTTGGCAACCTATGTTTTTTTTTTTGATAAAGGCAACCTATGTTTGAGACTAGCCTACATGCTGAGCAATATAATAATCTTTTACTCTTACTAAAAGCTGATTAGTTAACAAATAATCGACAAAGTTCACTTTAAGCAATAAAGATGAAAAAGAAGATAGAAAGGAAACACACAGATCATAATGGAGATCATGCTTAAAATAAGCAATACACCCAAATGATCCACAATTGCAACACAAATAAAAAGCCAATAACCTTTCTTCAAGATATAGAATTCGATCTTAGTCTCGTAAATTCTACCTCATTGACACCTTACAGCCACAAGTAACAGATCAGAGACACAGTACATTCAAAATGAAACAAGAATTCAAGAAGAAAATTGAGCAGGACAAAAGAAGAAATTGGCATCTTGCATCATACCAACACTCACTAAAAGAAAGAAAAACATAAAGATATAAGAAGTCCATTAACCTTAAGCTATTACGCCCACAATTGAGGCAGCTTTACAGCAAAACAATACACCAATTCAAAGCTGCTACAAACTACCCCTAAATAAATATTTCATAATTAACAATAATGTATATCAACAATGCATTCACTGATGAGATAACAAGAATCTCTTTCCCAAAACCCATCTCTACCTCACAAATACTGAAGAAGAAGAAGAAGTTCAGCTGATTCTCCCCAAGAACAAGCTAGAAATCAGAAACTGTTTACAATTCACACAAAACCCGCCTTGAAAAACAAAATACCCAAATCAAATTGCAGAAGAAGTACCCAAAATTCGAACAAAGAGTACTACAAAGAAGCAAGAAGACAAGTGAATTGATAGTCAAAAAATGACCACACAAATTCAACGGAAATTCAAACAAGTATATGTAAATGTTTAAATAAACAGTAAATTGAAATAAAAATTACAAAAATAGGGTAAGCAAATGAAATGATTAAGAGAAAGAGAGAATGAGAGGATATACTCGACAAGGAATGGATGATTGATTGATGGAAGATAAGAAGAAAAGCAGGTACGGCTCTTGGGTAACTGAAAGGGCAGATTTGAGAAGAAGATGAAGAAAAGAGTAAGAATATTTATATACACACACAGAAGAAGAAATGAATTACAGCAACCTCACATAGCAATGGAATCGTAACCTCCTCTAGTTCCAGAAAGCGACAAACTTTTGCCTTCACAGTCCTACCCACCTTTCTGTACTTCACTCTTTTTCATTTTTACCAATCAATTTCTCTCTTTTTCATAGCTTCGTTTTACTTTACTCGCTCCTTTTGCTTCACTTCACTGTTCACGCATAAAATGGCTTGTTGGGTAACGGGTACTCGCGTTCCATTTGGAGCAACAGTTACAAGAATAATAAAGCAATTTAAAGGAAAGTGAGTTGTATTATTTGATTGATTTTATAAAATTATGGTAAGGCCCGCTTAGATTAATTGAATGCAAATTGTCGATTATACCTCGTTTGACTAAAATAATTTCTATCCAATTTTAGTTTAATTATTTAAAGGTACTGACATGTCTTTTTAATAACCTTCATACGCTGTGAGCACTGAATCTTAACGATCCTTCTCACGAAACGATGATAAAAGCTAGATAATGCAATCTTTTACAAGTGATATCCATCAAAGGTTTTATCCATCCGAGGTGTTCCTACTGCTGCAGAGCTGAGTTTGGCCGAAGTCTCGTACGGGTCAAATCCCTATACGCCATGGAAGGACCCGTACGGGTACCCCCGAACCCGTACAGGTCCTGTATTTTCCTAATCAGGCTTTATGGTAGGTAATCCTTACTATTTTCGGGAGAAATCAGTTATGAATGCAATTTATTGCATTCAGACTCGATTTCTCCCTATAAATAGAGGCTTTTTGCCTCATTTCAAGGGAGACAACGAACGGAAAAAAAGAGATAACTAGAAAAAGGAATTATAGTATATAGTTTATGAAATTTCAGTAGTTTTTGTAGGTATAGAAAAGGTATAGTTGAGGTATAGAAGGTATAAAATAGGGAGAAAACTCATTCCTTAAGGTTTCGTCCATATTTTATTCATTTCTAGCTTTGTTTATTAGGATTTGGGGGAGGTTCTGTCCACACAAATACTCACCTAAACAGTCTTAAAGCCACCATCATCATCTACTTTGGCTAGACTCTCTCTGAACATAAAGATCGCTTCAAAGTGGATTCACGTCGCAAGGGTACGCTCCTGAGTTTCAAAGAGACTCACATCTCATTTATTTCATCGTTATTTCTCATATTATGTTCCATCTTTATAAATCTGTCATATTTGCCAAACTAAGGTTCTGTCCGGACTAGATAGGACCCATACGGGTCCCCACCAGCACCCATACGGGTCTCACCCCACCCGTACGGGTATTGGCCTCCAAACAGAACCCAAAATTCTCTTTTTAATGTGTAAAATTAATCTAAAATCACCATTTGCCATGCAATCATTTTCACTAATAATCCTGTAAATCAACCCACAAAAGTAAAAATGTGTTTTCACAACAAAATGCGCTGAAGACCCATTATTTCTTTCGGATCCTAGAAGCCGTCCAGGCATTATCGATCACAAAACCGCCACGCTAACATAACCACATTTTTCTTAATAAAATGATGACTTATGATGTGCTATGAACCGTGCTAATCTTTGTGGATGCAGGGGAATTTATTGTATTTTGTTTTATAACTTACAACAAATGTATAGGTTCATTTGCAATTTCCCCATTTTTTCCCTGGTTGTAATTTTTATTCCCCTAGTTATTGCTTGTGCTTTATTATAAATTGTAAACGCATGAATCAAGTGTGAAAGAGTGTAGAAAATAGGATTTCCGTAATAATTCCCCAACTGATGAAAATGAAACGATTTTAAGCGACGAGTGTAATTTTGAATTAACTAAATGAGAAATAAGTGACTCATCTGATACCCGAATCTCTGATCCAAAAGGTATGAGTCTCCCGTCCAATAGGAACCGTACCAAAACTCTTTCCCAAGTAGCCAACTTGGGTGGCGACTCTATCATTTGTATTGAGATTTGGGTCTCAATTCTTTTATTCATAAAATTGATTAAAATGTGCAAACTTGAACTAAATGGTTTCATCACGCCTAAATTAATCAACCAATCACCCCAGTGGGTCCCACCGGTAGGCGTCAGGGGAGACCCCATACGTCATCGACACCTCATAGCGGCGACTCTACAGGGGAATATAATCTTTTAACTTGCAAAATGTTGGTTTGTTTTAAAAGTTTAAAAGATTAAGATGAGCACTGAAAATCATTTACTTAATTCAACTCATTTTCTTTTTCATCATTTAGGAAAATTATTACACTCTATCTTCTTATCTCATTCTCCATAGCTAGATGCGCTCTTCTTCTAGCGCTAGGTTAAGGTGCCCTATTTTTCCGTGAAACTTACGAAAGTGTCACTCATGCCGACTAGGAATTGGGGACACTCTAGTGAGTGGAGCACTCGTTGTCATCTCCCTCCAAAAGAGGCTTGATGTGATGGAACCTACTACATCAACTTTCGATTTGTCCCTACACCATTCTTATCGAAAGCCTTAGAATTTTACCTTCTAGGTACCTTTTTTCTGTGTGAGATTAGACTAAGGAAGAATGCTCTCTATAATAGCGAGAGAAATAAGGGCGGAATTGATCGCTTCACTTGTGTTGTGTTACATTCCCTTGTAATTAACCCCACCATGTATTATTGTGTGTGAGCGGATGAAGTTTCGGCCGGGCCGCGAGGACCTATCTCGATACAAATAACGGATATGACGGTGATTGTTGTGAAAATGGTTTCACATATTTTAATGTCCAAAAGATGCGAGATCAAAATCCCGTACTTAAAATAGAGTCGCCACCCTGTTTAACTCAATAGGAAAATTTTGGTACGATTCTCCCACCGGGTGGTAAACCATACCTTGATTAGAGATTCCGAGTTCAGATGATGTTATCTTTTTTACATTGGACAAGTTAAGAGATTTCGTTCTGATTTCGTTCTTTCTTAATCAATTTTAATCCTCCCTATTTATTGTGGTTTTGGTTTATATATTATTATCGTGTTACCAAACATTCAAAGCGGTAAATAAATAAATTATTACAGTCATCCAACAAATAAAATGTGGAAAATGAAATAATAATTACATGGTTTTCCAAATCCTATACATTTGTTCTATACAATAAATAAACTACCCGAAGGCATAGCATTCATCTATCCTAAATCTACCTGCACGAAACAGTTAGCACAAATACGGCACGTTGTATGAGATATATCATGTAGCATGCATAGTTAGTAAACAAAATAAGACCTGAGTTAGCGTGAACATGGCATATTTATTTACAATTTATGGAGCCCGGTTGGATGGCTAAAAATGAGGTTTAAACAGCATTTGCGGGAAATTTTCATTATATCCATATATTATACTCGATAATTATTTTAATCGGATTATTAGTGAAAATGTCACATTGTATGGGGTGGGGTATGCTTTCAGAAGGTTCTAGACCTTCATCATTGCACTGTACATCCTAGCTTCAGGAAATTAAACTAGGTCAGAAATAAAAAAGAAAAATAAATTGTTGTCTAGAACTCCATACCGTCGGCGGTATGAATAAGGCCGCCGGCGGCATCACTGATGCCGCTGGCAATATCATTTACACAGGCAGGCTGTGTGACATTTTGGATACTATAAAGAAAGGGTGGTCTTGCAAGAAAATAAGGCCATTTTGCAACAGCTATTTTGGGCCGGAAAGCAACCAAAAACCCAAAACTAAGCTCAAAACAGCAACTGAAAACAATAAACAAGTAAAATGAAAGCCAAAGAGCTATGAGACTCAAAATTTTTACCTCGGGACCATGAATCCACCTCTTCATGATCCAAATGACGCCTTCGGGAAGCTCAAATGATGATTTGGGAAGTAAGGGGTGATTTAGGTCTCTAAATCCTATTTTTGTGATTTCTAAAATATCACCTAAATATCAGAGAGTTCAGTAGAGAAAAACCAAGAAAAGATGGATTAAATCCTCTGTTCTTACCTTTTCTAAACTTTATCCCACTAAAACTAGCTAAAATGCTCAAAATCTCCTTAATACTTTGAGTGTTGGAAGTGTTGAACCCTTAAAAATGCTAGAAATGGCTCCTTATATAGGCTAAAATCCGGTGGAAATTGACTTTGATCAATTATCCAATAGATATCGAGCAATAGGCACACAACTGTTCTGCATCAGAAATCCATGATGCCGCCGCCATGGATGATACCGCCGATGGTATTGACGAGGCCGCCGGCAGCCGCGCTTCCCTAACAAGTCTGAAAAGCTACCACGTTTTAGGCCTGAAATCTGGGAAAAGCAATAAAATCTGGCCAAAAGCAATTTCAACGGGATGAATTGAATTATTAGGGGTTTATTTGACTTTTTATGGGTATTTTGGTCTAAATTATATTTTGGGTGCAAATCATCGACCTGAGTTACCACCAGACGCGTTACCGGACATGCCGAACTGAATTTTTTCGAAAATAAAATTTATAGAGAATTTTACATCGGTAATAAAAATTCTAAAAACGAATTTTTATCATGAGGAATAAAATCGAGTATACATCATCATCGACTCGCGAGAGGGACTGTAAAATCCCGTGCTCACATGTGCATCATTCATGCATACCATATCCCATGCATGTACTGATCTTTTAGTTACTACCTCAGTTCAAGATTTGGCAAACTCCCTCACTTCCAATTCATCTTATGGCTCAATTTGGTCGGTCTGTCTAGCCAGCAAACCCAACGCTCCTCACAGCTAATAGTGGGTCTCACCTGCTTTGTCATAAGGCCATTTCACAAGTTTGTCGTAGCAAGTATCCGAGTCAGTTTCCCAATTATGTGGTTATGCCAAAGGGGACAACCCTTCCTTATTTTATAGGTTTACCCTATGGTATGACTCACGATCAAAAGATTCATCCTATGACTCTCGATGACATCTCACCTTAGGAAACTCCTCTTTTGAAGCTCTTCAAGAAACTAAAGAAGTATGGGTTGATTAATCACCTTCGGCCATATGTTCAACCAAAGCCTAAAGAAAGGGGCAACTTCTATGCGTATCATGTTAGTTTCGATCTGCCGATTGAAGTATGTGAAGATCTCCTCAAAGCTATCATAGTGCTAATTGACAAAAGGAAGATTTGTGAACCCCGAAGAAGAGGGAAGGAAATAGTTATGATCAACTCAGGGCTAGAGGAAGATGAGGTATGGAAGCACATCTTAGAAACCAAGAAAGCAAGGGAAGAACAGTCCATATTCAATCTTATAGCTATCAGGTAGTGGAGTGGGGAACCCTTCCATGATTATTTCTAAAGGTGGTTAACAGTCTTGGTAGCTTTTAAAAGGAAACCTCATGAGAAAGAATTAGCTGATGGATTCATCTTTGGGTTATCTCCTCACCTCCACAAAATAGCATTCGTGAAAGCATAAAAGACCATTCCTGTGATTTATTAAGTAGCCGTGGAAGCAAAAAAGTGTTCCAAGAAAATGGAGCATAGAGATCCATCAAAGATTGAAGTGGACAAAGCTATCAGTACCCTCACTACTTCAATATACACAACACTATGCTTGGGGGATAAGAAGACACCTATTTAGGAAGCCTTGAGGAACCTGACCTAAGTCACAAGAGAAATCGTAGATGATGTGTTGGCTAAGAAGCAAATTATAAGATTTGGACTGCGACCTGACTCACATCCTAATGAGTGACCAAGAAGACCCTCCGCCTGTGGAGGATGACAATGCAATCGTGTGTAATGAAAATGATGTAGCCTTCGAGCATCCTAATGATAATGATAGTGATTTTGCTTACTTGTGTGATGTTTTACCTGACGGCATCTTGCATTCATCTGACCACACGCATAACATTTTTAGCATTCATGACATTTCATTATATGACATTAATTTGGGTACTAAGGAAACACCAAAAATGGTAACAATATCCAATGACTTGACTTTCGAAAAAAAAGATATGATAAAAGTGCTTAGAAAACATGTTAACGCCTTCACCTGGTCTTACAAAGGCATGCCCAGGGTAGATCACCAAATTGCTGAACATCGTATCCCAACTGATCCCAAGTTCAAACCAGTCAAACAAAAGTTAAGAAGATTGCGTCTAGAGTGGGCTGATAAAATTGAAGCTGAAGTTGCTAGATTACTAGAGGCTAAATTCATTGAGGTAATCAAGTATCCGACATTATTAGCAAATGTCATCCTAATCCCTAAAAAGGATGGAAGAGTCAGAATGTGTGTCGACTTTCACAATTTGAATAGGGCATCTCTGAAAGATGATTTCTCATTGCCACATATCAATGTTCTAATAGACAGTGCCGCCGGATCCACAATGTACTCATTCTTAGATGGGTTTTCTAGGTACAATCAGATCCTAATGGACATCATCGACAAGGTCAAGATAGCTTTCATCACAGAGTGGGGAGTATATTGTTATAAGGTAATGCCCTTTGGGTTGAAAAATGCAAGGGCAACTTATCATAGAGTCATGACAGCTTTACTACAGGATATGATCCATAAAGAGGTTGAGGTTTATGTAGATGACATACTAGTAAAGTCTAACACGAGGGAATAGCATCCTGAGATTTTAGACCGATTCTTGACGAGGATTGAGAAATATAACCTGCGTTTGAATCCGAAGAAGTGTGTGTTTGGGGTGACTTTGGGGAAACTCTTAGGCCACATAGTCAGTCAGAGGGGAATCGAGGTTGACCCTGATAAGGTTAAAGCTATTTAAGAAATTCCTATTCTTAAAATTGAAAGGGAAGTAAGGCCATTTCTTAGATTGCTTCAGTACGTGAGCCATTTTATTACTAAGTTAACAATGATTTGTGAGCCAATCTTTAAGTTGCTGAGAAAGAAGTAGCCCATAGAGTGGAATGATCAGTGCCAGATAGCCTTTGATAAGATAAAAGCTTACTCCCCTAGCCCTAAAACCTCCCATACCTGGTAAGCCATTAGTTCTCTATTTGGCCATAGAAGAGTCGTCTGTGGGCGCGATGTTAGTCCAAGAATAAGATGATAAGAGCGACCATGCTATCTACTATTTGAGTAAGAAGTTGTTGGAATATGAAATGCGGTACATAGTTGTAGAGAATACGTGCACGGTGATGGTATGGTTAACCAAGAAGTTGAGGCATTACTTCCAATCTTACAGAATTCAAGTAGTTGCACAGGTACACCCAATGAAGTATCTTTGTCAATCCCCCACATTGGTAGGGAAACTCTTTTATTGGCTTCTGTTACTGTCTGAATTTGATATTGAGTATGTCACAAAGAAGGTCGCCAAGGGGAGAGCAATGGCTGAATTTTTTGCAAGCCAACCCATAGAGTCTGATTATATTGAAAATTTAGATTTTCCTGATGAGTAGTTAGCAGCAATGGAAGTATAGAAGGCCAAATGGATCATGTATTTTACCAGGGCTATGAATCGAAAGGGTGCCGATGTTGGAGTAATCATCATTACGCCTTAAGGTGAGGTTATCCCATTGAGCAAACAATTGGAATTCCCAATCACCAATAATAGAGCCGAATATGAAGCTTGTATCTTCGTCCTTAATGCTCCATTAAAAGTAGGAGCGAAGGAAGCGAGGGTGATGGGAGATTCTACATTAGTGATAAAGCATGTTGTAGGGGAGTGGGAAATCAAAGAAGAGTCGCTCAGGCCATATGTGGTAGCGGTTTGGGATTTATTAGTACAGTTCAGTTAGTGCTTCTTCCAATACGTATCAAGGGATGAGAATCAGATGGCTGACTCTTTGGCTACCTTAGCCTCAACGGGGGAGAGAGAAGAGGCTCAACCCATCTTTCTGCTGGTAATAGAAACGGCTCATTCGCCATTTCCTGAGAAGTTTCGAGTTATGACTATAGAGGAGCAAAAGGCTTATTGGTATGATGATATTAAGAGGTTTCTAAAAGAAGGGGAATGTCCCGGAGGGTTATCAAGTTCAGATCGCATGACCCTCAAGAGGTTGGCGACACAATTTAGACTAGTTGATGAAGATCTCTTTAAAAGGATAGTTGAAGGTTTATTGTTGAGACGTTTAACAGAAGAAGAGGCAAAAAAGGTAATGACCTAGGTGCAATCAGGGGATTGCAGCCCGTATATGAATGAGAGGGCTTTGGCTAGGAAGATTTAGAGAATGAGGTACTTTTGGACCACAATGAACGCTGACTGTGTTGACAAGGTTAGGAAATGTCATAAATGCTAGATTCATGGGGATATACAACATTTACCCCCATCCGAACTTCACACTTTTTCTACTCTTTGGCCTTTCTCAGCGTGGCGGATAGATGTAACTGGTGAAATTCGGCGATCATCAACCAATGGACATCTATTCATCATAGTCGCAGTTGATTACTTTTCAAAATGGGTAGAGGCTGAATCTTACACCTGTATCACCGCCAAGAAAATGGTCAAGTTCGTAAAGAAGCATATTTTTGCTCGATATGGGGTTCCACTTTTAGATATGATGTATGCCCTTAAGGCAATTAGGGTGATATATCTTAATTATGTAATAGTACGAATATTTTATTAAATAATAAAGGCATTTAATCTTTTGTTTATATCAATGTGTTTATAAATATATTATAGCTGATTAAAATATATTCATTGATGTATGTATACAAAAGTCCTTGACATATCATAGCATGAAGTCAGAGAAATTATAGTTGGACTATATTTGGTGAGACCTGCTTCATGTGTAATTATGATTATATCTAAAGTATCCCTAGTCATAGTTTCATCAAGAAAGGATATTCATGAAGCGGAAAGACTATCATGTGGTCAACTTTCTAGGAAAGGGTCCAAGCAGTTATTCTCCTAAGGACTGAAGGTGGTGCCTTAAGTTTGACACATGGATATATCTGGGAGATATATTGGAGACCATAGTAAGATAAACACTTGGTATATATATCAATGTGTTAGTGTTTATCTTCATGCAATAAGCTTTGCGAATATCCTCATACTTGAGATACTCATTACCTTGTGTGGTACAATTTCTATACTTTGGGTCATTACTACGCACTCATTAATTTAGGGTGTTATAGGTTATTATGGGTATAGTGATGACAGCACATTGGTAAGCTGAGTAGTCGGGAAGAATCCATCGCTCCGGATATATTAAGGAGTTGTACCTGGCCGCTTGTTGAAGTAATGATTGCCATAAACCTCTGATCAGAGTATGTGTTTGATAGAAATGGTTCCTAGTTAAACACACTATGGTAAAAGGCAATATACTTCGGTAACAAGTTAATAACTGGGATAGCTTGGAGCAAACTTGCTATTAGTGGTTCAACACTTTAACCGAACACTATAAACCAGATGGTACTAATATTAAAGAATGGAAGGAGTTCATGGCATTGGACAACTATTGCATTAACTGGGATTAAGTCATAAGCGTAAATGACATTTCTGTAATAGGGATGGTAGACCCTTGCTAGAGGCGTACTATAGTCGTTTAAGGTAATCGAGTTCTATTCACAGTCTAGAACCTCAAGCCAATGGTTCCATTAGAACAAGGGTTGGTTAAGCCTCAACAACTCAATACTACGGAATCCTATAAGGTCACACACATTGCACCTTCATTGGACTAAGTAAAGAACTAATAGATTTATTCTATTACAAAAATATAATATAATAATAATTGGAATATTATTTAATTGGTTAAAAAAATGATTAGATCATTTTGGATAAATCAGAGAATTTATTTTGACCGGTAACTAATTTATTAGGGTCAAGGAATAAATTAATTATTAAAAGATGGACCAAAAGGGAATTTTCCAATCGAGATTGTAGGGTAAGACCCCACGCAAATGGGGCCTAATTTTTAAGGCCCCATATATATTGGCTGCAGGGCTGTGGGCTTGGCACTTAGCCATGCCCACACGCTGGGCCACACCAACGCTAGGTGTGCCTAGCATGCCCAACCCACAAGCTGGGCTTGTGGGAAAAGCCCACAAGCCCAGCTTGTGGGTGCAAGGCAGCACTGGCCAAAGTGCAGCGTGCATAGCATGTTGCACACGGGTCAGACCCCCCGGAGCACTATGCTCCGCGGGTCAAACCCATATTCCCATTGGAAAAGGGGAGTATTATTTTGCTCCTTAAGCCTATAAATAGGCTTTCCCCTCACCTTTTCAATCTACACCAAGTTTGAATTGTAATTCCTACGATAAAGGTTATTTGAACAAATTATATCTTGAGGAGCTTGATTTTATTCGAGCACCTCTAGTTTATATTTTCGGGTGGAGCTTCTGGAGTGGTCTAGCAACTACTCGAGGCTCCTTAATTCTTCCTCTCAATGAGGTTTTGGTTGGTGGTATTCGTGTGGATACTCATAGAGGCTATCCTACGCTTGGAGGCTTGTGGAAGAAGGTTATGCTAAAGCACCCTTCAACTGGTAAGTTTTCTTTCTTTCTCTTTTTATTATTAGGTCTTTTTATTTAAGCATTTTAGACTTAATAATATGCTTAGGTTATTTTGCATGCTTAGTTTATTTTATGCTTAGGTTATAGCTTAGAGTTATAAATGCTTAGATTATAGCTTAGAGTTATAACATGCTTAGGTTATAGCCTAGAGTTATAATATGCTTAGCATAAAATACACATGCTATAATATAATTTAGAATTATGGTATGCCTAGCCCTTTGCATGTTAACCTAGGTAGAGAATTATTTAGTTAAGGCTTTATTTAATTTATATGCATCTATTAGGGGTTCTTGGGGACATGGACAAAATTTTGAATTTCCGCCATGCCTGTTATGCATGTTCAATTTGACTGTCAGTTCCTAACATCCATACCATGTGGTATCCGATAATGGCGTTCAGTTTCAAGGGGCAATGACTGAATTATTTGAGAAGTTCAACATCGAGCATCACAGATCTTCTCCCTATAGACCTCAAGCTAATGGAGCAATTGAGGCTGCCAATAAGTCAATCAAGAGGATTTTGTCCAAGATAGTGGCTACCTACTAGAATTAGGCTGATAAACTTCCATTTGCAGTTTGGGGGTATCGAACTAGCGTAAGGACGCCCACTGATCAGACACCTTTTTCCTTGGAATATAGAATGGAAGTCGTGTTGCTTGTCAAAACAGAAGTAAGATCTCTATAAGTGGCACTCGAAGCTTGGCTAAAAGAGTCAAATTGGGTAAGGTCTAGGTATGAACAGTTGAACACAATAGATGAGAAGCGACTTAAGGCACTTGACCACCTACAGATGTATCAGCAGCGCATGGCTCGTGCTTACAACAATCGAGTTAGATACCCAAAACAGCCTCTCAAGGAGGGTGATCTGGTTCTCAAACAGTTACGCCAAGTCAACACTGATGCTAGGGGCAAGTTCAGGCCTAATTGGGAAGGACCATTTGTGGTTAAAAAAGTCCTTGGCAAGGGAGGAATCAAGCTTATGGATATAAATGGAAATGAGTTCGTGAATCCAGTGAATCAAGACAGGCTTAAGAGTTATCACGTCTAGCTCAAAAGAATTAAATCACAGAAAAGCAACACAAATAATAAAAGAAATAAAGAACAAATCACCTGACGAGTGGTCATCTACTGCTCAGGCAAAAATTAGAGTGCAACCCGATGATCGGTATTCCGTAAATCGGTCAGGCAAAAGTTAGAATACTCCAATGCGAATAATGCCAGTTATTTTCTGAAAAATCTGTAAAAGACCAGTAGGTAATAGGGGTTAACCATTGGAAATTGTTACCATTGCATATGTACTCAAATTAATCTCATCAATGAACATGTCATGATTTGCTAAGAATTTTGGTCTTATGAAAGCATGCATGTCTTTAGGTGGAATAATCACAGGTATGTGAACATCAGTTTTTCTCTGCATTTTGTGCATCTTTGTTGTTATCTTTACTACGTGTACATTATTCAGAAAAAGACAAAAAAATACTGATAGGCCACAAAAAAACTCAAACCTATGCAAAATTCAGAAAATGTCTACTGGATTGAAAACCCGAAAGGGCGGTCCAGGCAAAAGTTAAGACAAAAGAAGAAGAAAAGAAAAGAACAAAAAGAAAAAACCTGCTGGATTGAAAACTTGAAAGGGCGGTCCAGGCAAAAGTTAAGGTAAAGAAAAGAAAAGTCTGCTGAATTGAACCGTCAAGGGCAATTTAGGAAAAAATAGGATAAAAAGAAATGAAGATAAATGTTCGATAGGTCGCCTCACACCGAATGGCCTATGCAAAAATTAGAACTCAATTTAAAAACGCCAGTTTTGTTAATTACTATAATTAGAACATCATTTGTAATTGTCATGTCTCACAACTAAGATTCCTTAAACTTAGTTCTCATATTGTGAAATAACAGGATAGCACGTATCCCCAGAAGTTCCAATTTTAACTAGCCAGCCTTGGTAATTCTTGCTAGTTGCATTGGATCAGTTCATTGATCAGGAACTTAGAGTGTTCAACGGTTAACTCACTTGCTTATAGTACACACTAAATAGGTTTCACTATTAATTATGTCAAAGGGGCAATAAGGGTTTGCAGACAATGGCATTCAACGGTTTTAGTTCAGAAAAAGAAAGTTTAACATGCATAAAGTTCAAAGTAATAAAAGCAATCTGTAAATAGCATCCAAGTTTACATCAAAATAAGTTACGCAGGGCCAAAAATGTCAAAAGTCTAGAAAATAACAGCTGTAGTCTAATCTAAGCTGTTGGGGGGTCCTATCTCTGGCGTTCCTCAAGTGTCTGGTCTTGTGTATCCGCCAACAGATTGTCCATATCTATCATCACATGATCCTCTGTCCCACCAGCATCTATAGAGGGAGGATTAGGATCCCTGACCTCTGAAGCTCCTGTTACACTTCCAACAGTAGTATCGGTCTGCTCTACTCGCTCCTCGACTTTAGCCGCCTGAGTCACCACTGGTGCCACTCGATATGCTGGGCTATCATCATTAGATAAGGAGTCATATAGCTTAGGTGTCTGTCTATCCTTAGTCATCTGTGCCAACTAGCCCCACAATACCTCAACCTCGGCCCTCACCAGAGCAACCTCGCTCTAGCCCAGTCAGCCTCAGTAGTGGTCGCTCGCAACTGCTCCTCTAAGAACCTAGCTCGCTCCTCAGAAGCATCCAAGTCCTGAGCGAACCTGCTACGCTCCATAGCTAGCAAAGTCTATAATGGAAATTATAAGATTAGTACATAAATATAAATATCATAGCATACATCATGCATAATTTATTAAATTTTACAGGTAAAAGAAACTTACCGAAGCTAGTGTATCCTAAGCTAGCAGCAGGTCCTAGACAGAGAAGAAACCCCTAGCGATCCTCTCCGCCTCAGATATAGTCACCTGAAAATATATTAATAACAGCACTAAGATATTTTAGGCGCAGTCATAAAAGAGGATCTAAGGGATAAGAATTCTTTACATGAGTAGAACTGGATGGGGTAAAGTGAATGGGATGGACCGACTCCTCGAGCTCTTTGACAGCTCACTTCATCGAATGATCAAGGAGCCAGAAGAAAGTATCTAACTCTCTCTCGAGGACTCCCTCTCTCACACTCCCCTAAGCGCGAGACCGCTTCATTGATGGCTCTAGGTCAACAGGGGCAGCAGTAGCAGACCTCTTCTGTATGGAGGCGGAAGGCTATGACGATGAACAAATTACACTCAGGGTCACAATCAATTCTAAGAAATAATAAAGTATTCACAAAAGCTAAGTTAGGAGGATACCTAACAAGATGGTGTAGTAGACCTAGCTAGGCCCTCAGTACTCCGAACCACAGAAGGACCCCCGCGGTCGCCCCTTGGTCCACCCTTATCATCATCATCACCATCATTATCATTATCACTATCATCATCACTCTAATGGAACACGAGGGGGATGTCCCTGAAATCGATCCTTTTACAGGGTAGAAGGAGCAAAGAGTCAATGAACGCAATATAAGAGCCCCCTACAGACATCACTCCGGCCCCCTTGCCTAAGAGGTACAACCCTTGATCCATCTCAAGCATCAGATGCAGCTAAAAGACTCCCACTAGGATAGGGGGAGGGATTGGTCTCTCCACAATAGCACTAGTCCTCTAGTCTTAGACCTTCTTACTGAAATACCACTCTAGGGAGAGTGGGGACTCCAGCACGAAGCGGCGATCATCCACGCCAGCCTGCATCCACTCGATGTCTCCTTGAATGACCACCCTCTCGTACGGGTCTCAAACAACTCACATAAAGTAAATGCACTGTAAGTATTATAACTTTATGAATACATTTTTTACTAATGGTTATTAAAATGTGAAATACAGGTTCAGCATGAAAAAGGTGTACCCGATTAGAGCGCAGCTGGCGAAGGAACTCCCTATGCTCTGATGTAATCCAGGCCTGAATCTGCTAAGGCCCCATCCATCTAGAAATAATATAAGGTGTCTTAGGCTGCATAGGTAAACTTGGTCTGGGGATAAATCGATGCTCAAAGGCCCAAATCTGCAAAACAAAGTAAAGATTAGTTGTAGAACAGTTCGAATAAAAGGTTAAAGCACAAGAGATTAGTTTAAGAATTACCAGTAGGATTAGATGATAGATCTTGAGCTTGGACTGCTAGCATCGAACT
The DNA here is from genome assembly GCA_947683365.1 of Euphorbia pulcherrima. NCBI lineage: Eukaryota > Viridiplantae > Streptophyta > Magnoliopsida > Malpighiales > Euphorbiaceae > Euphorbia > Euphorbia pulcherrima. The sequence goes on from CANTUS010000001.1 coordinate 19,476,777, forward strand.
CCAATATATAGCTCATAGTATAACTATACCAGGATGGCCCGGCTCCAATTCTTACCTGGCACGGCGACAAGATCCTCGACGGCTGAGAGCAAACCATAGTTAGGGTTGCTCGAGTAGACTGGGAAGAAGATGGTGGTAAGGAAGGTCAGTAGGAAAGACTGGGTGTACTGGTCCCTCCTTCCCATAGTAATAGGGCCCGGTTGCCCGATCTACTAATTGTGGAGCTCTCCATACTTAAACTTGTTCGTCCCTCTAGGAAAAACCTAAGTAGTCTCTCCATATAGACTTCACCTCAGGCCGGGAATGACATTAAAGTGGATGATATCCCCACTAGAATCTAATCCTGTTAGTGCATACACATCCGATGGAGTGACGGTGACCTCCCTGATAGGCAAGTGGAAAGTGTGTGTCGTCTCGGACCATCTCTCTGTTAAGGCTGATATAGCACCAGGAGCCAGCATCTTCAGGGCCTAGGGGATGGCCCTGACAATATCACTAAACCCGAATGAGTCAATACGGGTTAGCAGCTCAGTGTCCCCGGTAGCTCGAATCTCATCATACCACTTCCTGCAGAATCTCAGGGCTTCTACAGTCTTGTACGGGAACTGTAAAGATAAAATATAGTTCAATAGGTTTAGAATGCAGTGGACCAGTCAAAGATTGGGAAAAAGTTGTAGAAAATAAAGATTTGGGCATTTTTTTCTTAAGGGCAGGACCCGTACGAGTCCCATTAGACCTCCCGTACTAAAAATGGGACCCGTTCGGGTCCCACCCAACCCGTATGAGTCCCTGTGAACAGTCCTCTTTGCCAAAGTCCTGAACAGGCCAAAATCATTGAAATTCAATGAAAGGTCATCCAAAACTATCCTTAAAGCATCCTAAACTAAAGTTACATGCATTAGGCTCTATCCAATCTAAAACTATACTTAAAACATCCTAAACTAATGTTACATGCATTAGGCTCTATCCAAGGCTCTAAAACAACCTAATTTATGCTAAAATCCAAAAAAATCAAAAATCACAAAATGAAGAATCAAGCGACTTACTTGGAGTTTTGAGGAGTGAGTGGTAGGAGATGGAACCATAGGCACATCAGAAGTGGGAGTGAGGTCGAGAAATGAATCCCCCGAGTGGAAAGTATACACGATTAAAACCGGGCATTCCTAAAGCTTTGAATCTCCTACTTGGGGCAAATCCTTGCGCCTAGTGGAAAAATGGCCAGTCTTTGGAATATTTCTATACATTTTGATTAGTTTTGGGAGAAAATCATCGGAAAATTCAGTATAGGAGAGTTTGGTGTAAGGCAGGATGTGAGGGGTCTGTTTCTATTTTAAACCCCCTGATTAGGACCCGTACAGGTCCCACCCCACCTGTACGGGTCTAACCTAACCAAATTCTGACCCCTACGGGTCCCTTTTGCCATCAAGGGGCATTTTTTAAGCCATAACTTCATAAAAACACCTAGGAGCACATCTAGTCCAAACTAGGGGCCAACCCTACTTCTCTTAAACTCTATACTTTAGTTAAATTAGGGGCAAAACCCCTAGCTCACCTTGGTCCTTTATTGAAGGGGCAAAAAGTTTTGTTTTCACAAAGTCAATCAAGAATCAATGTAAGCCATTTTAAAACGACTACTAACAGTGACAATTTTTCATTTGCAGATTCACCTAAAGTTTAGGGAGTTCCCCTAGCATAATAGTCATTCAGACAAAATAATTCCCTAGTAAGGAAACCAATATAGGGACATCCCACCCATTCCCCAGTAGCGAAATCAGTCAATCTAGGGGCATCCTTCCATTCCCCAGTAGCAGAATCAGTTAATCTAGGGGCATCTCCCCATTCCCTAGTAGTAGAATCAGTCACCCTAGGGGCACCCCCCAGCAATAGAGCCAATCAAGGGGCATCTCCCCCTAAGGGGCATTCCCCCGAAAGGCACATTCCAAGGGGCATTCATCCCTAAATAATCGGGCAAAACCCGACATTCCTAAACTCAGTTTACTGTTCATTCTAGGACTAATACCCGCACATCTTCATTCTTGATTGAAGGGGCAAAAATTTTTGTTCATCACAAAGTCAATCAAGAATTAAGATGTGTCTGCTTAGGAAATAACTAACTTAGTGATTGATTATTATCTCTTTACAGGTCATTCAAAATCCTCAATAGAAGAGTCATTCGCCTTAAGAAAGGGATACACCAGCAGCATAGGAAAGTCATCTGCCTTAGGAAAGGGATACAAGGAGAAGTCATCTGCCTTAGAAAAGGGATACACCATTGGTCAAGAAAGTCAATCCGCCTTAGGAAAGGGATACGACGAGAAGTCATCCACCATAGGAAAGAGATACACCATCGGTCAGGAAAGTCAATCCACCTTAGGAAAGGGATAAGAGGAGAAGTCACCTGCCTTAGGAAAGGGATACATCACCATCAACCAGGAAAGTCAATCCACCTTAAGAAAGGGATACACCCACCTTCCCTAGAGAAGTCACCAGAGATACGTATTGGCAAAGGAAAGTCATCCGCCTCAAGAAAGGGATATGCATTGGTAAAGGAAAGTCATCCGCCTTAAGAAAGGGATACGCATTGTCAAAGAAAAGTCATCCGCCTCAGGAAAAGGATATACATCAATAAAGGAAAGTCATCCGCCTCAAGAAAGGGATACGCATCAGCAAAGCAAAGAAGTTTGCCTAAAGAAAGGAATTTGCCCATGTCATCACCTCAAGTATAATTTCTAAACCCTCGCTTACATCGTGAGATCATACAGATCAGTATCTGCAGTGATCCCATGAGGGGCAGTTTGTGAGCATTGGATTTTAACGATCCTTCTTATGAAGCGATGATGAGATCTAGATAATGAAATCTTTTATAGGTGTTATCCATCAGAAGTGTTCCTACTGATGCAGCGCTGAGTTTGGCCAAAGTCTGGAGACTTAATATACCGTTAGGGACCCATATAGGTCATGCTTGGTGGTACAGATCCACCGATGGACCTGTACGGATCAAATCCCCATACTTTTGGGAGGGACCTGTATGGGTCCCTCGGACCTGTACGGGTCCTCTATTTACCTAATCAGGCTTTATGGTAGGTAATCCTTACTATTTTCAGGAGAAATCAGTCATGAATGCAATTTATTGCATTCAGACTCAATTTTCCCTATAAATAGAGGCTTTTTACCTCATTTCAAGGGAGACAACATATGGAAGAAAAGAGATAATTAGAAAAAGGAATTATAGTATATAGTTTATGAAATTTCAGCAGTTTTCATAGGTATAAAAAAGGTATAGTTGAGGTATAAAAGGTATAAAATATGGAGAAAACCCATTCCTTGAGGTTTTATCCACATTTTATTCATTTTTAGCTTCGTTTATTAGGATTTGGGGGAGGTTTTGTCCACACAAATACTCGCCTAAACAGTCCTAAAGTCACCATTTCATCATCTACTTTGGCTAGACTCTCTCTCTCTCAGCATAGTGATCACTTTAAAGTGGATTCACGTCACAAGGGTACCCTCCTGAGTTTCAAAGAGACTCACATCTCATTTATTTCATCATTATTTCTCATATTCTATTCCATCTATATAAATCTTTCATATTTGCCAAACTAAGGTTCTGTTCGAACCAGACAAGACCCATATGGGTCCCTCCATACCCGTACAGGTCCCCGCCAGCACCCCGTACAGGTCCCACCCTACCCGTACGGGGTACTGGCCTTCAGATAGAACCCAAAATTTTCTTTTTAATCTGTAAAATTAATCTAATATCACCATTTTCCATGCAATCATTTTCACTAATAATCGGGTAAATTAACCCACAAAAGTTAAAATGTGTTTTCACAACAAAATGCGCTGAAGACCCATTATTTCTTTCCGATCCTATAAGTCGTCTAGGCACTATCGATTGCAAAATGCCATGCTAACATAACCACGTTTTCTTAATAAAATGATGACTTATGATGTGTTTTGAACTGTGCTAATCTTTGTGGATGTAGGGGAATTTATTGTATTTTGTTTTATAACTTAGAACAAATGTATAGGTTCCTTTGCAATTTCCCCATTTTTCCCCGGTTGTAATTTTTATTCCCCCAGTTATTGCTTGTGCTTTATTTTAAATTGTAAACGCATGAATCGAGTGTGAAATAGGGTAAAAAATAGGATTTCCGTAATAATTCCCCAAATGATGAAAATGAAACGGTTTTACACGGCGAATGTAATTTTGAATTAACTAAATGAGAAATAAGTGACTCATCTGATACCCGAATGAGAATTGTACCAAAAGGTATGTCTGATCCAAAAGGTATGAGTCTTTTATCCAATGAGAATCGTACCAAAAGTCTTTCTCAAGTAGACAACTTAGGTGGTGACTCTATCATTTGTATCAAGATTTGGGTCTCGATTCTTTTGTTCATAAAATTGGTTAAAATGTGCAAACTTGAACTAAATGTTTCATCACGCCTAAATTAATCAATCAATCACCCCAGTGGGCCCCACCTGTAGGCGCCAAGGAAGACCCACACGTCATCGACACCTCACATACGCCCATACGTTGTTCATAAATTTTTTACGCTCTACATTGTATTAGGTTTATTATAGATTTTTAACAGATATATAACAGCTTTATAACAGACTTGTAACAGACATGTATTTGACTTGTATTAGGTTTGTAACAGATATATAATAGACCTGTAACTGATTAATGACTGATAAATAATGCCAAACACTTCAATAATAATCCAATGTAAATCAAAACTAATGAAAATTCACTATTTTATTTATCAAACAACAGAAACAGGTATATAACAGCTTTGTAACAGGTCTGTAGCATATCTGTATTAGATATATAATAGATTCAATGAAATACTTCATCCATATTTCTTATCTGATACATTACCGTTACAAGTCTATTATATCCTTACCAAACATTTGTATTAGACTTGTAGCAGATATGTAATAGATATGTACTATAACACATATGTAACAGATATGTACTATGTCTGTATTATATGCGTAACAGGTAGAAAAAAACATGTAAATCAATTTTCCATACACTATCTACATTGAATCCAATAAATCTGTGATCATCAGTCTTTGATCTGTTTACATGAAGAAAAACAAGAGTCGTGTTCGACTTTAAATTCCAAAATTCGATTCGTAATCTAGATTGCAGCAGAAAAAGAAATTGTGAATGAAGAACGGATTTGAATCAGAAATCAAATCCAAAATTAAGGACGAAGAACACAAATGAAATTGAAAAGGATAATAAAATTGGGACTGCAACTTTGAAATCATAAACGAATAGCAGAATTGAATCAGAATTCCTTGATTTGAAATACAAAGAGATCGAGATTGAAGAACGCAGATCGCTTGATGAAATCGAAAAGAAAAACAGAATCGTGATTGAAGAATGCAGAAACAATACGCAACAGGTGAGAAGAAGAGAAAAGTTTATGAATAGATCGAATTGAAGTTGATGAAGTTGAGCGAATAAAAGTTAGCAGCAAATTAAAAAAAGTTAGGTTGGTTACACGCGGATTTTTTAGGTATGGAGGTAATTAATATACAGATGTTGAATATTTAAGTGCTTTACCCTTAATTGAATGAGGTTGATTTTGAATTCATCTGCTATTGAATTGTTTTACATGAATAAATAAATTAAAATAACTGTATTTGGAATAAATCATTTATAGTGTATTTTTTTTTAAATACCATTAACATTCACTAAGTATACTATATTAGTGTTATCAACATTCAACATATCAAACTCCCAACAAATTCAATTAGAAGATGAATAAAAATGAAAATATTGAATAGAATCATTAACTTCAGGCTTTTCAGTTTCAAAATTAGAATAGTATACATCACATGTTCATAACACAAATACATATAATCAAACATGCAACATAAAAGTTTACCAAAAAAAAACATGTAACAAAAAAAATAAAAGAATAAGAGTTTGAAAAAGTTCAACAATGATTTTATTAGATAACAATAAGAATAAATTTGAAAAAAATATATGATTTTATTCATTTTTAAAATAAGTTCGTGGAATTTTTTTTTTAAAAAGAGGTCTGTAGTATTAAATCATCAGTAAATAGAGAATTTTTCATTAACACCGACACCTTTAGAAATTCACTTTCTTTTTACTTCTCTTGCTTCTAGTTTGACGGAATAGATGAATGCACTGATAAACAATTTTTTTTCTCCATTTTCCCATTTTTCTTTTCATAGATTCTCTCAATTTCAGTTACAAATTCATACACAACGTATACCCAGAAGCAGATGCAACTGAATCCACACTTCCCGGTAGCGGGACTTTTACCGACGGTAGCAGCTGGTAATTTGTTTGAGCAATTGGGTTTCCAAAGGTAAACCAGTTCTCTAGTTGATTTCCTCGATAATTCTGAAATTGGAAGTGATGGGTTTTTCCCTAAATTTGGGTTTGGGGTTCCGTCGAATTATGATTACTTGTCACCGACTCACTTCCGATTCACTCTTGAAAAAGAAGACCTGCCGGCGACATGCAACGCTTTAATTTGGTAAGTAATCCTTCCACCCAACTCGAGAGGATATTTTCGCTTAGCCAATATGCAGAAGGCGGCATTTAGAGAGGGCGATTTGCTTGAACTATCAGCAAATATTCATCTCTTTTGGTAATTAATATGCTTGTTAATTTAGAATTGATGGTTTAGCTAAATTTCTTTTTAAATGTTTTGGTTATTTGGATTGATAGGCCGTATTTCTCAATTTGAGAAAGTTTGGGTATGGAGTTACCAGTCAAAGGAAGAAGATGGAGAAGTAAAAAAGTGGATTTTCAAAATTGTGGTTCGCCATGTCATTAAAATTGATGGTGTTAATAAAATAAATTTTTTATTTACTAACGATTTGATATCACGTATCCTTTTTAAAGAAAAAAATTTTATAGACTCCATTTTAAAAATTAATAAAATTATAAGACACTTTTTTTAAATTTATCGTAACAATATTATTATTATTATTAACCAATTGTCAATTTCAAAAAATAATTGCTTAAATATTTATTTTTTGTTATTGTCATGCTATTATTAATTACACAAATTATTGTTATAAAAATTATAATATAATAGTACCATTGTTTTTTTAAAAAAATTTTGGTGGACTTATAATAATAACAAAGGAAAATATTATTTCACTCCACCCGAATATGGACTCAAATCTGCGATCTTTAAGATCACAACTTCAAGGCTCAATCAATGTACTAATATAATAATACTATTATTATCATCATACAACTATAAAATAATAATAACAATATATATATATAGTTATTATTATCATTATCAAATGATTATTTAGTGATTGAGGTGCCAAATGTGAAGTATAGCTAAAATGACATGGAACATGTGTATGTGATCATGGATATTACTAATCACAGATTGGATTGTTCATACGGTGTTTTTGTTATTATTAAGGTTCAAATTTAATCTTGTCACGAACTATAGGGTCAATTAAGAATCTTATTTACAACTCAAGATCAAATCCACACATTACTTTTTATAAATTCTACTATATGATTGTAACAAAACACAGCTTTGCGAAGGAAAACCGTAACATTTCATATTGCAACCACGGTAATAATACGTGTAATTAGGGAAATTGTTAAAAAAAATATATGTTTTAAGTTTTATATTTATTAAATTAATCTTTTATGTTTTTTTTGCATTCTATGATTAATTTTAAGCTTTCGTTCTTCTCAAATACGTTCTACTACTGTTCACGTAACTGTTCATTTTTTTCATCTTATTTTAACATTATCTTTCAAACCATTTATTTTTTTGACATGTCACTTTAGAGTTTTTTGTTCGTCTTATTTTTATCTTTGAAACGTCATTCATTGTGATATACTTTTTTGAAATTTTTTTTGATTGTTTGATATTTGGTAAGTAACTGGTAGATACCTGGTAAGAATCGTATCTTCATATGTTTGAATTTCTATTTTTAATTCAATAAAATATGGTAAGTATCTGGTAAGAATCGTATTTTCATATGTTTTTAATTTCTGTTTTTAATTCAACATAATCTAGTATATATCTGGTAAGTAACCTGTATGTATCGTATCTTCATATGTTTGAATTTCTGTTTTTAATTCAACAAAATATGGTAAGTATCTGGTAAGTAACTTGTAAGAATCGTATTTTCATATGTTTTTAATTTCTGTTTTCAATTCAACAGAATCTAGTATGTATCTGGTAAGTAACTGGTAGGTAACTGGTAAGAATCGTATTTTCATATGTTTAAAATTTTCGTTTTTAATTCAACAGAATCTGGTAGGTATCTGGTAAGTAACTAGTAGGTAACTGATAAGAATTGTATTTTCATATGTTTTTAAACAGAATTTAGTAGGTATCTGGTAAGTATTTGTTTTTAACTCAACAGTTGAAAAAAGTTTTTGAATGTATCTGGTAGGTATCTGGTAAGTATCTGGTAGGGAATGTAAAATGATTTGCAATACATTCAAAATCATTGCATGAATAAAAAAAATCAAGTAATGAACATGTAGGAAACTGGTAAGTAAGTGGTAGATACCTGATAGGAAAGGTTTTTCTAATGAAACCTAACTTGTAACCAATAAAACACAATAAATTTAGAAAACTAGTAATATTCAAGTTTGATGAAAATTGCAAATTTAGAAAACTACTAGTTTCTTATATGAAAATTGTGAATTTAGAAAACTACCAGTTTCTTACTAGGTAAATACTAGTTTCTTATATGAAAATTGCGAATTTAGAAAACTAACAGTTTCTTACCAGGTAAATAGCAGTTTCTTATATGAAAATTGCGAGTTTAGAAAACTACCAATTTCTTACCAGGTAAATACCAGATAACTACCAGATACGCAAAAAAAATGAAAATGCAAAATCAAATACAAATCTTATAAAAACACATCAACATCTTTGATTTTTATTAGTTGGATAAAAAGTTGAATCTCTAGTTTGATTCGTTTATTTTTTATTTGTTTCCAAATTTGAATCTATGTTGAATATAAAGAGTTTGCACATAAGGTATTTAATGAATTGCCTGAGTGGTGTTGAGATTGTTGGATATAAAGTTGTTAGAGTTTTGCTTACAAGTTCATCAAGCTTTGATTTGATTCACAACTTATTTGTTTGATTAGAGCTTTTGATTTCTATTTTGAATGATAAAAATCAAAGATGTTGATGTGTTTTTATCAGATTTGAATTTGATTTTGCATTTTCATTTTTTTGCGAATCTAGTAGTTATCTGGTATTTACCTGGTAAGAAACTTGTAGTTTTCTAAATTCATAATTTTTATATAAGAAACTGGTATTTACCTGGTAAGAAACTGTTAGTTTTCTAAATTCGCAATTTTCATATAAGAAACAGGTATTTACCTGGTAAGAAACTAATAGTTTTCTAAATTCGCAATTTTCATATAAGAAACTGGTAGTTTTCTAAATTTGCAATTTTCATCAAGCTTGAATATTACTAGTTTTCTAAATTTATTGTGTTTTATTGGTTACAAGTTAGATTTCATTAGAAAAACTTTTCCTATCAGGTATCTACCACTTACTTACCATTTTCCTACATGTTCATTACTTGATTTTTTTCATACAAATTACAATGATTTTGAATTTATTGCAAATCATTTTACATTCCCTACCAGATACCTATCAGATACATTCAAAAACTTTTTTCAATTGTTGAGTTAAAAATAGATATTTACCAGATACCTACTAGATTCTGTTTAAAAACATACGAAAATACGATTATTACAATTACTTACCAGATATCTACCAGATTTTGTTGAATTAAAAACGGAAATTAAAAACATATGAAATCTTACTTGATCCAGATAACCAAATCAAATCAGAGATTCAAAACAAAAATCAAATCAAATTCAAAAATAGAGAAAAACCTAATGAAATCTTACTTGTTTTTGTAGAAATCGGTAACAAAATGAATGGAGTTATCGTTTTAAGATTCTTCAACTGTGCGCCAATGAAAGATCGTGCAATCTGAAGAGCGAAATCGATGAAAATTTGAAGAGCTAAATCGCTTGAAACTTCAATTTGAACTGTTTAAGAAGGGGAGAGTAAGGAAGGTGAACGTTTGCTTTGGAACGTATGTTTGAATATTTTGAAACTTGTTTGGTCAGAAAAAGTTACTGGCCAAATGTTAGAGTAAAAGAAAATTTTAATTTTGGTACATTTATATAAAAAGTCTGTGTAATTAATCAATAGTTTATTATCTTAAATAAGTTATAGACCTTACCATATAAATTCTATAAATCATAAATTCTAAATCTTCGAATATCTATATATTTATAAAAGCATTGAAGTTTTAAAAGACTTTTTGCCCTTATACCTTTTTAAAAAAAGTTATCCTTATACTCATTATATATATATATATATATATATATATATATATATATATTACTAATTAATATTACTTATCATGAGCAATAAATGATAAAAACTAACTATGAATAGTATTAATGATAAATAAATTTAGTAATTATTTTTTAATGAATAAATTTTAATAACAAATCTATATATAAAAACAATAAAAAAAAAGTATTTCATTTATATTCATAATAATCATAACAATACCAAAATACAAATTTGAAATATATTTTATAAGGCAAAAAGAGTCACATGATTTATCAAAAAAAAGAGTCACATTAATTCTTAAATATGATTATAATCATAAAAAGATAATAAAAGCAATGAAGTCCTAACAGACTTCTTTGCCCTTATACCTTTTAAAAAAATTTATCCTTATACTTTATATATATATTAATGTTACTTACCATGAATAATAAATGATAAAAACTAACTATAAATAGTATTAATAACAAATAAATTTATTAATTATTTTTTAATGAATAAATTTTAATTACAAATCTATATATAAAACAATAAAAAAATATATTTCATTTATATTCATAATAATCATAACAATACCAAAATATAAAATCGAAATATATTTGATGAGGAGAAATGAGTCACATTAATTCTTAAATATGATTATAATCATAAAAAGATAAAAATATAATAATAATAATAACAACAACAATAATAATAATAAAATATATTTGATGAAGAGAAAAGAGTAACGTTAATTCTTAAATAGGATTATAATCATAAAATAAAAATAAAAATAACTAAAACAACAATAATAATAATAATAATAATTTGGCACAGCAGGAATGCCTGCATTTTTTCTCGCTGTTAGCACTCCATTAATTTTTGTTTCAATCAAATACAATTTACTGTCAGAAATCAGATGAGTTTGTACAAGGAAAAGAGTGAAAACTGTAGAGGATAGAGAGATTTACACTAGATTACTCGTATAGATAGAGAGTGATGTAAAGGATAGAGAGATTTACACTAGATTACTTACATAGATAGAGAGCGACGTTCTGTTGGACTATTTAAGTCCGGATTGTAATGATCTTTTTTTATGAGCTTAATATATCCCTGTTTATATCCAAAAAAAAATTGATGTGTTGTGGGCATATTTCAAATTAAAAATAATAATAATAATAATAAAAAAATATATTTAATGAAGAGAAAACAGTAACGTAAATTCTTAAATAGAATTATAATCATAAAATAAAAATAATAATAATAATAATAACAACAATAATAACAACAATAATAATAATAATAATAAACAATATATTTGATGATGAAAAGTCAAATTAAATCTTAAATAGGATTATAATTTGTCAGAAAATCAACGGCTGACAATTTCACCAATTATATCGGTAAGAAAATCTGCGTATTTAATTAATTGCTAATTAAAGTTTAAAATATGAAATTTTTTTAAATAGGATTATAATTAATAAAATAAAATAAAATAAAAAATAATAAATTAGCAATTAACTTTATTTTATTTTATAACCATATTATTCTAATTTATATTGGTATTTTAATTAGTCTGTATTTATATCAAAAGTTAAATGTTATATAATTTGATAAGTTTTCCTTACATATGTCTGTTTGAATATTATTTCAAAGATCAAATAATTATTAATTATTATAATAGTTTTGTAATATAATTCTTATCAGCAATTATGAATTATTTTAATGTGTAAATGTTGTTTTAATTAATTATACGTTTACTTTAATTCGTTTCTATAAAAATGGTATTTAAAATTGGTTATTATTAAAACTTTTCAAACTTAATTTTTCTAATTTATTTCATAATTAATAGCATCTTAATTTATCCTCAAACAACTATTTCATTCCATTATAAAAAGGGTATTCCTATTCGTGTTTTGTATGTACTATTTCTTTCACTTTATTTTATTTTTTTCTTCATTAATAATTTTTTAAACATTTGTTTTGTTTTTTTGTCTTTTACAATTATTTTAGATGTCTGTTGCACTTGGTGAAACACCTATACCAATGGAATTGGAGAACATTATAGGAAGGGAAATAATCTTTAAACTTTCAGTTAAGAGTAACAAAGTTATTGCACATAATGAAGTGTATTATGTGGTTACACTTAAACAACTTCTGAATAAATATAATTTTTTCCTCCCTCAGAATCCATTGACTGTAAGGTTAAAATTTTTATATGTAACTTCAAATTGGTACGTTGTATTATTTGTATTTTAGTTCATATATATTTTAACTTTAAACTTTTTTTTACTGTAGGATCCAAATTTTGATGTTGAACAATTTTCAGATGCAAATGAAAATTTCAAGGTACTTCTAACATTTGTATTATAAGTACAAATGATTTATTATCTAATATGATTTGAATCAGGTCTTTCATTTATATATATATTTATTTATGGTTGGCATAATTTATTTTACTTTTACTATAAATACTAACTAATTAAAATTTATTAATTATAATCTTATTTAAGAAAAAAATTGAATCTATAATGGTACTTGCTCATTAATAATAATGGAATATTTTTAATTATTTGATCAAGTGAAATAATTAAAAATATTCCATTATTACCACAATAAATATTTAATAAAATCACAAAAAATTAAATTTTAAAAAATAGATTTAGGAATTAATATGACTCTTTTTTTCTCATCAAATATGTTGTATTGTGTGCCAAATTAAATTACTAAAAAACTTTTTATATACAATTGTCTTGTGACTTTCTGTCAAAATTTAATGAGGCAAAATAAGTCACACTGATTCTTAAATGAGAAGGAGTAAGTACTGTTACGAAATTCAAATTTTTTTCTTAAATAGGATTATAACCAATAGATTAAATAAGATTAAGAACAACGAATTAAATTTTATATAAATAAATTTAGGAGATATATTACTGACCAAATAATTTAAAATATTCCATTACAATACTAAGTACCATCATAAAATTCAAATTTTTTCTTAAACAAGTTTATAATTTATACTTTTTTGTAGTTATATTGTGATTTTCTGTCAAATATTTGATAAGGAAAAAAGAGTCACATTAATTCTTAAATAGGATTATAATCAATAAATTTTAATTAGTTAGTATTTATAGTAAAAGTGGAATCTTAACTACTTTGATGAGTTATTCTTATATATGTCCATTTGTATATTATTTTAAACGTCAAATAATCATTAATTATTATAACATTTTTGCAATATAATTCTTATCAGCAATTATGAATTATTTTATTCTGTAATTATAGCTTTAATCGGTTGTACTTTTATTTTGATTTGTTTCTATAATAATGGTATTTAAAATTGGTTAATCATAACAATACTAAAATATAATTCTATTGATTATAATACTATTTAGAAAAAATTTCATAATTTAAACTTTAATTAACAATTAATTAAATACACGGATTTTTTGACAGATATAATTTACAATTATTATTAAACAGGTTTATAATTTAGAATTAATGTGACTCTATAAGAATTAATGTGACTCTTTTTTCCTCATCAAATATTTTATTATTACTATTGTTGTTGTTATTATTATTTTAATTTTATTTCAATTTTATATTTTGGTATTGTTATTATTAGTATGAATATTAACCTATTTTAAATACTCATCAAATATTTTATTCTTACTATTGTTGTTATTATTATTTTAATTTTATTTTAATTTTATATTTTGGTATTGTTATGATTATAATGAATATTAACCAATTTTAAATACTCATAAAATATTTTATTATTACTATTGTTGTTATTATTATTATTTTAATTTGATTACAATTTTATATTTTGTATTATTATGATTAGCATGAATATTAATCAATTTTAAATAATATAAATTATAATAATCGTGTAATAAAATAAAATAAATTTAATAATAAAATTGAAATATTTCTTTTAATATTAAAATAAATATTTTTTAGCTTTAATATTTTTTATTTTTATATTATATATAAAGTAAACTTATCATTGATATAACACTTATCCGTGCATCGTATGGATACTATAGTAGTATTACTTAAAAAAAATTGTTGACTTAGCACACGTATAACGTGATGTCCCTTGGTTTATTCTGATTTTTTTTGTTGAGTTTAGATTTATTTCCCCTGAATACAATGCTTTTAATTTTTTTTTTTTTTGCCTTTAACCCTAAATTTCAGTAAAGCCCAACTACTACCTCTTTGGCTAGAGTGAGTTGGGGATATGGAAGAATAATTCGATGTTGTTATTGAATGGAAAAAAAGCCAAATCCTTTTGTGTCTTCATGTGTTTCAACACATGAAGTAGGAAAATCATTAGCTTACCATGTATCAACTTAATTGTTGCGTGACAAAATAAATATTCAATCTCGTACATTTAAGATAAATGTCTACTAAAAATTTATTTGATTTATATGTTAGCAGTGGACCGCTGACACTAGTTATTTGTTATTGTGATAAGTCTTGTTTATTGATCAACGGTGTTCGGTAATTAAACTTGTAATTAGCTAGTATTTTGAAAATATAAAAAAGACAATTATAACAATATTTTTTATTAATCTATATATAAATAAAAAGTTATAATCAATATTTATAAATGTGTATGACGTTTTTAAAAATCCCAACTATATGAAATAATTTTGACTTTTTATACACTTTAAAATTATTAATTTTGTTATAGAACAACTTTGTAAGTGTAAAAATGCATGCATTAAAAATCTTACCTACATTGGCTTTCATGTATTTGATTGAAATAATATAATGTGTATTATAAAAAGAGAAAAAGGGATAAAATAGTTAATTGATTGCACTAACTCAATTGATTTGTTAATTGCCCATATGGAGCAGTATACGACCTTTAATTTATTTTGCCATCTAATTTATCGAAGCTTTAATTATATTTAAATTTGATCTAATTCGTGCATCTGACTTTGATGGGTGAATTATTAATTTTTATTTTTTTGATAAATTATGTTTTAATAATTATGTTTTTCCTGTTTGTTGGCTACTATAGAATAGATTCTTTGATGTGAAAAAATATTCAATACACATAACACGTGTTTCATAATTATACATATTAAATTTGTATTAAAAATTTGTTTTTGTTTTCAACGTCTAAGGATCAATTTGCTGCTAATATGACATTGTCCAGTTTTTTATATTTATGCATATTTAATTATTTTTTTATTCTTTTATAATTGGATAAAAATTATTAGATTTTAGACCCAATTCGTCCGTATCAATATATGTGTAATTTACTTCGATGTTAGCTTTAGATCTATTACACCCATATTTATATCGGTGTAATCTAATGTGAACAATATATATCAGTATATATTAATCGAATAAAAGTTAAGGGATTTAAAATATAATATAATAAAAACAACGGACAGGCAATTGTTGACATCCAACAACCACAATTAATTGGTTGTTGGATGCCATATTATATATACGTGCATACATTAAAATGAAGAGTAGTGTAGAGCAACGACTCTTCCTCTCTCCCTCTCTTTTTATTTTTTATTTGTCTCTATTTTACTTTAGTTTGTGGTTCATATAATTTTCTCTCATAGGATATAATTCGTTACCTGACTGGTAATACGTAGTTCTTGATCATACTCTTTCCGCTGCGTTTTCTGAAGACATTTTTTTATTGAAAAAGGTACTTAACTGTCTTTTACTCTATATATAATATATTGATATTATATTCCAACATTGGTCCCAGAGCCATATATTATGTATTCGGTCATTTTTCAAAAATCGGTTTCGAATCACATATTTTAAATTGTGTATAAAATTATTTTTTTGAGAAAAAATGATTTTAGAGAGATAAATTTTGGACTAATTTTATGTGAAAATCAGTGTAAATAAACCCGAAGAGTTTTTAATTATATATATTTATATATATAACTTTTTATTTTTATTCCACTCTCAGGTTTAGGAGTTTGTATGTCAAACTCCATTTTTCAGTTGTCAAACGGATAAACGGACACCACCAACGAATTTGTAGTACCTAAAAACCTAGGGGTAGCCAGAACCCGGCCATCAGAAAACGTCCAGAGGCCGGCGAGTGGACCCCACTTTCCAATGAAGTGGAGAGTGAAGTCGTTTTCCGACGATGTCCGGTCATCGAATTTTGGCAGTTTTAAGTTTTCAAATATTTCAGAATTTTCGGTGAATTTTATTTTATTTTTTGATGGACAGAAAATCAAATATTAATATTCTGATTAACTAAAAATTATTTAAACTTATCTCTATTCAATAAAAAAAATTACCGAAAAATTATAAATATTTTTAGAATATTTGAATTCATTGGACGAGTACTGTTCCAATTTTTGGATTGATCGAAATATATTTTGACCATAAATAATACGTATAAATACGTTAAATAAGTTTATTTTTGTGAATGAGTTGCGAAAATAAAAACTGGACCAAATTATCATTCTTTATTGTGATAAAGAAATTATTATGATTAGTTGGACATTTATTGAATATCAAAAGAAATGGACTAGATTTGTCTCGTCTATTAAAGTTTCTATAAATTTGATTATTAATAAATGAAAATATTATTATTACTAGAACCTTTCAAATATTGCTGGGTCCTTATTAGTATGCACCCTAATAAATTATAAGATTTTTCTTATGATTTGTTATAGACCAGAAATTAGGGATACTCATATTTGAAAGTTAAATTTATGTAATATTTATTTTATTTAAGATTGAAATAAATAATGCTTAGTAATGATATTTTATTGATAAATTGTGTATAACCAAATTTTATGGAATAATTAAATTTATAATATAAACATGAGTGTTATGTTGATATTAAGAATGAGTTCTTAATTAAAATAAACATATTTTGGTCAAGTTAATAACACCATGAGAATAAGTTTCTCTGTTAAAAAGTTAAGAATAAGTTCTTACTTAAAAATAAATATTTGAAGATATTTATTAATTTTATAATTTTTTATATGAGTATAATAAATTGTATGTACTTAAGATGTAAGTACTAATATATATGAAATTGAAATATCTATTTGTTAAATTGTTAAGAACAAGTTCTTAATTTAAAATAAATATTCGAGAATATTTATTGATTTTTTGTCAATTTATTATATATGTATAATTTATCGTAGGTACTTAAAGAAGCAGTACCATATGAAAATTTTGAATAAGTTCAAAATCCATGTAATAAATATTTATTAATATATATTAATAAAATTTATCATTGTACAATTTATTATATGAGGTTAATATATTGTAAATATTGTAAGTGACAGTATTGATGAATTTTTATTCTTGTAATAAGTTATAAAAATATTGATATTCAATATGCATATACATAAATTTAGCAAACTTTTTCATTAGAAAAGAGAGAGTAAGTAGAGCCTTTAATGTTTCTTTTTCGAATTGAATTCTAATGAAAAATTTTGCTCTAATTTATTGGTTGTATATTAAATATTCGTGTATTATCAAATTCATATTAAATCGTGCTTATAAACGAAAATTGTAAGAATAAGTTCATACAATATAATTATAGTTAGTATCAATTGTGGTTGAATTAACAAAATAAATGGGACTCGAGTTGCGAGTGAACAACTGTGATAAAGAGCAATAAATTATCATATTGAGAAGAATATGTTCTAGAATATTGAACGATAGTTATAACTAAAGTTCAAGGAGAGAACAAATATTTAGCATAAATTGGACAGAGGTCCATGTGGGCTTATGAAAGGAAAATTGATAATATTATTTACTCTTTGCTAATATCATAAAAGCATATAAGATGCTCATAAATAATATCAAAGTATTAATATTTTGATAATAAAATCCACCCAAATAAGTTGGAGGATAAGAGTCCAATATTGATTATACTCAGGAGCGAGACATTTTATGTATTTATTGAAAATAGTTTCAATAAACATGAATAAAAGCATAGGCGCTTTTATTAATAAAAAAAGCAAAGATGTGGCTTATGAGCCTAATGACATTTGAAATGAAAGAAGTAGATGCACATTTCAAGAGTGAAATATTTTAAATTCTAATTAAGATTATGAATTTAATGTAAAAGATATATGTAATTAACTCAAGTGTGAGTAAATTTTTGTCTTCAATATATCATACAAAATACAATTTATTTGTGAATTGTTGATTCAAGTATCATCATGTAGTGCGAACCGGGGATCCTTTATATTATTTCAAGTAATCCTGTATAGATAAAGTATCTATGTAGAAATCACGGGAACTGATGTATTATTATGTCTATAAAGTTAGATGTACAATGATTATACATGATGTCCTATTTCTTTTGAGATTCTAAGGAATCTTATTTTTGTTACAATTGTGTTGAATATAAGATTCGGCTTGTACTTTGAAAATAGCAGTTTAAAGTTGTGTTGGGACATATTTTGAATGATTCAATAATTTTTTAGATTTTGATCCAAAAAGAAATATTAAAGGCATATTTTCAATGGTATACTTTTATATGTGATTGAAATAGTAATACAATTTAATGACATATTACATTAAACTGTGTTGACTTAATTTGAATTAGTCAAATAAGTCAAAGAATGTTTAGTCGTAAATTCAAATAAGTTTGAATTACTTATTTTTGTCATTTATAGGAAAATATGTAAATATTATTCAGAAGGCAAATGATTTCCTTTTATAATTAATCCATTAGTGATCTGGCCGGGAGTGAGGGTAAAAAGGCATGTGGCTTATTATGTTTCATCACTCTCATTAAATATTGTATATAATGTATGGTCTTGATTAATTGATATTTCACAAGATTGGATCTTTGTATTGCTTTAAAAAGTTTATGAACCTAGTTGAGAATCAATTAGTTTAAAATTAAAGCTTTGAGAACTGACTGTAGTTAGGTATATTTTATTATAATAAAATTCAAGCTTTATATGATGAAAAGGAAATTGAACATGAGTATTCAATTTCTTTTACTCAACACAAAGGTGTTGTTAAGAGAAGAATATGACTCTTCTCAATGTAATTAATCAATGGTGGTTGTAAAAGATTTATTTATCTCCTACTGAGGAGATATCCTAATTAACAACCACATAAAATCTTAACCAAGTGCCTTATAAATTTGTCACTTCCACTACTTATAAGTTGTGGACATGTCAAAAACCTGATTTTTGTAACCATAACCAATGAGGTTACAAAATTTTTCACCCAGGATACATTGAACAAGTATTAGTTACTACACTCAAGATGCGATATTAAGTATTATAACGTGTCAAAAGGACATGTCACAATGGGAGAAACATAAAGTGACAAAATTCAAATCAAGTATTGGTGTCTTCTTAGAGAATAAGTTCACTAAGTTAGATGGATTGAACCATTATTTAGTATATCATTTTCCTTAAAATTGATGAACGTATCTCGCCATTAGAGTGGGAGAAATTTTGAGGTCCATGAATATGTTCAAAAACCTCAAAACATTACGAATGATCGAGATCAAGGTCTCGACCAATTTTCTATGTTTTTGGTAACTAGATAGATCCAAACTTCAGTGGGAGTATGGAACATGGTTCAAGTGGGAGCATATAGAATTTTGAAAAATATATGAGATATTTATCAAAATTTGGAACTGTAGAAAAATAATTGAATATCATCGATTGATGTATTGATGACATGACTATTTTGCTTCAATTGTTCAGTTCATAAAATGATGATGAGAGAAAGAAACTCTCCCATTCTCATACAAGAATAATGGATTAAAATTGTGGAAAAAACAATGGCTTCCGTGAAATCCAGCGGAGTTTATGAACTCGTTGGTTAGTCATAAGGAAGAAAGGCTATGAAGAACAAGTGAGTTCTCAAACATTAGGTTGATGACAATATCAATGGATATTAAGTTCGCCTAATTGCAAAAGTACTATACACAATCCATTAGACGATCCATGCTATTATAACAAGTTAAGATCTAGAACTACATCAAGTGGATGTTAAGACTATTTTTTCTCTATTGTGAGAAGATAAATAAATCTAAAAGGAAAGACCTGTAGATTTATAACTAAGACACAAACAAAAGGTTTGTACATTGAAATGATTAATTTATTGCCTCAAATAGTCTTGCAAGATCAAGAAATATTCGATTTTATAATCAGATCAAATAGATTTGTTAGTATGTCATTGCATGTCAATGACGTTCTGATAGCTGGAAATGACATGGAATGTGTGAATTAGATCAAAGTTTTATTAATATCAAATTTTGAAATGGTAGTTCTAAGTAAAATTGCTTATACTCTCAGAGTTAAGATTCGAAGAGAATACTCGTGAAGTTGTTGACCTTGTCTTAAGAGACATAAACCGACAATGTTCTTGAGTTTTCAATATAAGCAATCTTAAGCCTATACGTATAACCAGATGACTAAAGGTCAAAGTGGAAAACACTTGCATATGTCCCACAACACAAATGAGAAAATGAACGAATGATTGATTTTCCTTATATGAGAGCCTTGTGAAGCCTCGTATATACACTATAGTGTGTATACAATCTGATATTTGTAATGCAGTTGACATTATAAGCATATGTCAGCCAAATCCAAGAAAAGCACATTAAAAACTGCAAAAAGGATATTGAGGTACCTTAAAGGCATTGTAGGCTATTTTTGTGTTGTTAGATATGCAATTAAAAGGATGCACAAAAGGCGATTGGGTTAAAAACATGGATAAAATAATATCCATATTTTAGTTTTATCTTGTTAATTGACAATAGTGTCATATTATGAAGCAACAAGAAATAAACTTATGCCGCCCTAACCATTATAAAGTAGAGTGTATGTGATACTCTTATTTAGAAGCTAATTGATTAAGAAGGTTAATGAACCATCTTTATATTACTTCTACAAATGCTCAAATTGTAATTAAAAAGGAAAATGACAGTCAATCTAATATAGCTTTTGCTATGGAATTGAGGTTCCGTATCAAAGTAAAGTATATAGAGATTAAGTATCATTTTTTTGTATAGCACGTAAAAGGTTCAACATGAAAGATGTTTATGTTGAATATGCTAGATCTACTGGATCTAGGTCATATGTTTAAGAACATATTATTCAATAGAGTTTGAATTTTGCAATACACGAGTGTGAATATTATTTATCAGTATTTGCTGTTATTGAGATGCATGTAAGACAGAGAAATAGCTCACTCACACGAGCTGTTACCCTTGTTCTGTTATTAGATAACAAATGTGAAGGATGAAGCTATTTTTGAACAAATGAGAGCTTGTTCAATAATGGAAGCCATCTTACTTGAAATATGAAAAACGTTTTCATAAAAGTGCAAGAGTCACATATTTGCAAAAGGCAAGTATGTAAGAGATTATATGTAATCTACAAATGGACTTGTTACAGGTAACATGCTCATATTCTGTCTTTGTAGCCAAAAGTAGTTCATATAGTAAGCGAACTAAAGTTAGATGTTTTGGCACATCTAACTAATGCTTTTGTATGGTGGTAATGAGTCATGCGCCTCTTTCAAATGGAAAGAAATAAATAACATAACACATGATTTCATACCATGTGTGCTAATCGACCATGAGATGGAAAAGAAATGATCTCAGCTTTTCCTAGTGTGAGACTCACGCAGCGAAACTATGGTTTTGTTAGCTTGCTATCCTCAATACCCTAAATTATCTGAAAGTATAGTCTAATGTGGATGTTTTGAAAGGAGACTCTGAAGAGGTTAGGTATGATTCGACCTTGAATGAGCCCGACTGGACAAGCGAGTTAGATTATGATGGAAGGAATATAGTAAAAGGGGAAGATTACCATGTGTTCACATCTTAAGTTTCTATGCTTCACAACCCGGGTAGTTATGCATGTGTACATACCTGTGATGATAGAAGACTGTAGAGATCAAAGGATTACAGTGGATGTGATATGGAATCTAGGATAATGCATACAACGCTTTAGTATTTTTCAACGAGTTGCTGTATATGTCTAACGAGTATATAACATTAGAGCTCTCAAGGTATGCTAGTCGCACGAACTATTTACAAGTATGAAAGAGACAAAAAGTAATGGATCTATTCTGTTACGTGTGAGTGGGTTTAAAATATAATATAATAAAAATAAAATTAACAATTTCTTACCTGATAGGGCAGGCAATTAATGACATCCAACAACCACAATTAATTGGTTGTTGGATGCCCACTGGCATGCAGATATTATATATATATATATATATATATATATATATATATATATATATATATATATATATATATATATATATATGCATACATTAGAATGAAGAGTAGTGTAGAGCAACGGCTCTTCCTCCCTCCCTCTCTTTTTATTTTTTATTTGTCTCTGTTTTGCTTTAGTTTGTGGTTCGTGTAACGTTCTCTCATAGGATGTAATTCGTTACTTGACTGGTAATACGTAGTTCTCGATCATACTCTTTTCGCTGCGTTTTCTGAAGACATTTTCTGTACTGAAAAAGGTACTTAACTGTCTTTTATTCTATATATAATATATTGATATTATATTCCAACAAAAATAATCGTCACTCATCCTATAATAAAAAAGTACAAAATAATAAATACTTTATAAAAAATAAAGTAACTATAAATTACACCTTATATTTATTATAAACTATTATTATTTTCAAATAAATTATTGAGCTACATTTAATATCACCTATTAAAAAAAGTACTATCGCTGAAATTCAAAGTAGCTGTTAAAAAATTTGACAGATGCTGACATTTTTGAATTTTATATCTATATTTATATAAAAGTAAAAAAGTCTTAAAATATTATTTTATCTCTATATCTTTTAAAAATAATATTAATATTTTATTATTAAATTTGTTTTATTTTATTACCATATTATTATTCCTATTTATAGTACTATAATAATGCTTTTTAAAATTGGTTAATGTTCATACTAATCATAACAATACCAAAATATAAAATTAAAATAATAATAATAACAACAACAATAATAATAATAATTCGATGAGTATTTAAAATTTATACTAATCATAACAATACCAACAATATAATTCTGTTGATTATAAAATTAAAATAAAATTAAAATAATAATAACAACAACAATAATAATAATAATATAAAAAATATTCAATGAGGAAAAATGAGTTACATTAATTATTATAGAGTCACATTAATTCTAAATTATAAAATTATTTAAGAATAAATTATAAATTATACTCCCTCCATCTTTTTTTACTTGTCTTCTAACGCATTTCACACTTTTTAAGGAATCAATTAATTAAGTCAAAAAAAATATTATTTTACCCTCTAATTAATGTTTAGTTTTTCACTTCATTGCAATTAATGATAATGGGATAAATGAGGGTATAATTAGAAAACTAATCCAAAAAATGTCTAGATATTTGAGAATGACAAGTAAAAAAATATTTAAAAACGTGGCTAGAAGGCCTATTTCAAAAAGATGGAGGGAGTATCTGTCAAAAAATCAGTGTATTTAATTAATTGCTAATTAAAGTTTAAAATATGGGTTTTTTTTCTTAAATAGAATTATAATCAACAAAATTATATTTTAGTTTTGTTATGGCTATTATAAATATTAACCAATTTTAAATACCATTATTATAAAAATAAATCAAAGTAAACGTACAACCACCTAAAGCAATAATTAAATTGTAAAATCTATATCTATATAAAAGTAAAAAAATCCTAAAATATAATTTTACCCCTATACCTTTTAAAAGTAATATAATATTTTATTATTAAATTTGTTATATTTTATTACCATATTATTATTTCTATTTATATTACTTTAATAATGGTATTTAAAATTGGTTAATATTCATACTAATCATAACAATACTAAAATATAAAATTAAAATAATAACAACAACAATAATAGTAATAATAATTTGATGAGTATTTAAAATTCATACTAATTATAACAATACCAACAATATAATTCTGTTGATTATAAAATTAAAATAAAATTAAAATAATAATAATAGCAACAATAACAATAATAATAATATAAAAAATATTCAATGAAGAAAAACGAGTCACATTAATTATTATAGAGTCACATTAATTCTAAATTATAAAATTATTTAAGAATAAATTATAAATTATACTCCCTCCATCTTTTTTTTACTAGTCTTCTAACACATTAATTTTTAAGGAATCAATTAATTAAGGTAAAAAAATGCTATTTTATCCTCTAATTAATGTTTAGTTTTCCACTTCATTACAATTAATGATAATGGGACAAATGAGGATATAATTCGAAAACTAATCCAAAAAGTGTCTACATATTTGAGAATGACAAGTAAAAAATATTTGAAAAAGTGGCTAGAAGGCCTATTTCAAAAAGATGGAGGGAGTATTTGTCAAAAAGTCCGTGTATTTAACTAATTGCTAATTAAAGTTTAAAATATGAAATATTTTCTTGAATAGGATTATAATCAACAGGATTATATTTTGGTATTGTTATGACTATTATAAATATTAACCAATTAAATACTATTATTATAGAAATAAATCAAAATAAATGTACAACCAATTAAAGTAATAATTACATAGTAAAATAATTCATTATTGCTGATAACAATTATATTGCAAAAAAGTTATAGTAATTAATGATTATTTGATCTTTAAAATAATATACAAGCAGACATATATAAAGAAAACTCATCAAAATATTTAATATTTCTCTTTTACTAAAAATACTAACTAATTAGAGTGTTTTTATTATAATCCTATTTAAAATTAATGCGACTCTTTTTTTCTCATCAAATATTTGGCAGAAAATCACAATATAACTGAAAAAAAGTATAAATTATAAACATGTTTAAGAAAATTTTTAAATTTTATGATGGTACTTACTCCTACAATGAAATATTTTAAATTTTTTGGTCCACTAATATATATCCTAAAATATATTTATTTAAAATTTAATTTATTATTCTTGATTTTATTTAATTTATTGATTATAATCATATTTAATAAAAAATTTGAATTTCGTAACTTATTTAAGAATAAGGCCACGTTTGTTTATCAAAAAATATTGTGTAGAAAAATATTTTCATGATTTTTTGGTGTTTGTTTTTTCGAAAAACAAGTCAATGGAAAGTATTTTCCAAGTCAACATGAAAATGTAGTATAAATAATGGAAAATATTTTACCCCTCTAAAAGATGGAAATCATTTCCCTTTATCTATCACATTCACTTTCTCCATCCCGCCTCAACCATCATCAACACCATCATTTCTTTCGTCTCATCGCCACAATTATCGTCACCACATCCACTACCACTACCACCGCCTCCACCCTCTCTACCGCCATCGCCGATGCCACCACCACCACACCACCACCACCACCTCCACCTCCACTACCTACTCCACCCAAATTTTGCCACCACAACCATTATCTTTACTTTCATTTTCAACTCTGCTTTCACAAACACCATCTCTACTTTCATCTCCACCTCTAGAGCCACCACCACCACCACCACCATTGTTGCCTATGTATATTCTACCATCACCATCACTGTTACCACATACCATTTTCAATCCACCTTCATCTATATTTATTTTTATGTAAAAATATTAATTATTGTACACGACTTACTTTTTATAAAATAATAATTCAATATTTCAATTATTTTACTACTTTTTATATAAATATGATCGAAAATGTTATTATATTAAAATAAATAATATTAAGTTCTTAAATTTTATGGTTAGAAAATAACCAGAATATATTTTTCACTGTTGGGGCCAAACACAGAAAATATTTTATTTCCTACAGGAAAATATTTTGCAAGGAAATCACAAGATAATTGTAGAAAAGTATATTGTTCATTATGTTCAATCAGAAATGTAATTTCGTGGATGATATCAACCCACTTAGGGTGCAATTGAAGACTAATTTTATATGTGATATAAATCCAACCAAGATGCAATGGACCCTCAAAGTTCATGTTATCTCCCTTTGGACCATTCCATAACGCAATAAACCAAATTTAATATTTTCTATTGAAATAGTTTTGCAAGACAAAAAGATACGTTAATAAATTATTTGTTATTGAGTATTAAAAAATTTATCACAATAAATGTTTAATAAAATTACATAACTAACAAAAAATTCTACTCTTTTTGATGTTTTGTAATATTGCAATAGGGAGATCGCATTAAAGCGACAATAACAAAAAAACAATATTTTCAAGTTTGTTGATAATCATCAAGAACTCAAGGTGTACCATATGAGAAACTCCATTATCAACCAAAACTCCATTATCGGAATTCAAATCAAGGTAAATATTACAGTTATTTTTTTGCTATTAATTTAAATTAAATATTTAAATATAACCAGCATAAAAATGTTGTACTTTATATCTTCCCTAATATTAATTTCATATGGTTTGAGTGTAGATTGCTCTCTAATAGTCAACCGGGCTCTAGAAGAATAACTCAGATATCATCTCACAATGCATACTCTGTGTCTGAAGAAACAACAAGTGGATCAGTCGAAGTAAAGACAATCGCAGAATCGTTGTAATGTAAATAAGTACAATATTTTGGCAAGCAAATTTATTCTAATTAATTAAATATTCTCAATTAAAACGTGGTAAATAATTTCTCCTTTTTTTTCTCATTTCATGTATAAATAAATCATGCTTCATAATTATTTTTATGATGATTTTTAAAATTATTCAGGAATAAGTTTTTTGAATTGTGGTAAAAATTGTTAATTTAGAATGCTAAAATGGTTAGTCATAGGGCATAGAAATAACAAATGTTTCAAAAAGGTAGAAGTAAATGGAAACAAGTTCTTTTGCCAAAAATGTAATCGTTTTGATTACTCGGCTTTCCATAGGTAAACATTGTGCATCTAAAATTTGATTTTCAATTGTTCAATTAATATAGTTAAAGTATTTCGATATTGAAATTGTAATGAATTAAACATTCAAATTGGTTTCACAAATATAACCTTCAAGTTCGTGTAATAGATGACACATGGTTTATTTTCTTACTAATTTAAGACCGTGAATCGCAACAACTGATTAGGAAAACTGCAAATGAATTGAGGGATATGGCAATTAAGGTACGTAGTTTTCCTATATTAATAATATATCTCCTTAAATTCCAATTAATTTTAGTTTTTTCTCCATTAATAAGGTTTTAAATATCTTTTATTATTTTTTGTCTTTTGAAATTATATTAGATGACATATGCACGTGGTGAAACACGTATACTAATGGAATTGAAGAACATTATATGAAGAGAAATTATGTTCAAACTTTCAGTTAAGAGCAACAATAGTATTGCACATGATGCAGTGTATTATGTGGTTAAACTTACGCAGGATGAACAACTTCTGAAATAATATAATCTCTCTCCCTCAATTCATTGACTGTAAGTTTAATTTTATTTTATATGTAACTTTAAATTAGTATGTTGTATAATTCGCATTTTAGTTCATATATATTTTAACTTTAAATTTTTTTTACAATAGGATCCAGAATTCGATGTTGATCAATTTCCAGATGCAAATGAAAATTTCAAGGTATTTCTAATATTTATATTATAAGTACAAATGATTCATTATCTATTATAATTTGAATTATTTTTGTTTGGCTGGATTCGAATTCAGAATATGAGGTCAATTCTCATGTCAATCCTGTAGAGATAAGAAATGAAATTAATTTATTTTATATATATATATATATATATATTATAAAATAAACTTATCATTGATATACCCATTACAAATAATATATCCGTGCATCGCACGGATACTACACTAATATATAATGTGTACATAAACATGGTCTAATAATCTAATTTATTTTTATTTTATTTTGAGAAGATGGCGTGTATAAGAATATGAAATTACTCCACCACTTATTATAAAATTATAATATAGACAATGTTATGCCTAATTAATTAGCAATCACAAAAATCCATTTCATTGTCCATTTTACAAATTTCAGTTCTTTTTTTCAAATAAAAATATATAGACGTAAAAGGAACCTCTCCAATATAGAATATCGTAATACTTCGAATTTTTAATTAAAAAACGCCACTTAATAAAATTTAAATATTTTTTCAAAACTTAATGAAATTTTAAGTACAGATATCGCTTAAGAAAACTCTACCCGCCCTCTTTCTTTTTTGGCCTATTCTCAATTCCTTTCAATCTCTCGTTGAGAAGGAAGAAGAAATTTTTCTCCTCCACTCTTTAAGATTTATGTTATTTTTCTTTTATTTCAAATAATTTACTACTATTTTTTTTAGTTTCTACAATGAAAATGGCTTCTACAACCATGGATCTGATACTACACATCTTAATCTTGATTTTTGGGTTGGACTTCATCCGTCTTTAGACAAGATACTGACATGATCTTTCACAGTAGATACCCATATTTCTCCTTTACGCAAGATTGTTCTAGATCTGCAACAATAATTGATGTTACGGCATACACAGAAGCGCTTATGGTTGTTGATCAAAATCGTTAGTTGAGATTAAAAAATATAGGTTGCAACGATTATTTTTTTATTTTTTTAGTTAGTATTGTCTTATGGCTTGTTTGTCTTGCGTTGAAGCAAGTTCAGTATGTTTGTATTGATTATTTTCGTCCGGTGTTTTAACTCCGGTAATATCTTTAAAAGTAGTATCTTTAAATTAGTTTTTAAATTGTCTATGTTAATCGGTTTGTAAATCATGCTGCATAATTATTAGTTAGAGCAGCTAATTCTTCGATATATAAGAGGATTTATCCACCTTAAATTATAGTTATTATTGATTTTAATTTGACATAATAGACTATATTCTTAAAAAAATTATATTTTTCCAAAAAAATTAATTGGAGAAAGCAAGCAGTATGTAAACTGTAGTTTGCGAATATGGTCTCTTCCCATAGATAGGCTTGAATTGATAAATTTATGTAACAAAGAGCTAATTTATTATGTTGACGACAAAGACTACTTAATTAAAAAAAGGTAAAAAGAAAGCAATTAATTCCGTTTTTGCAAGTTAATTATGTGGGTTGATCGGAGTATTTTGGGTCCTTATTTTTTTTAGTAAGAATAAATTTATTTCTTGCAGTTTTTAAAAGCTCTCTCATAATATATGAAAAATGAAGAGTAACTATTAAGAATATTTATAATTTATAAATTATTTATAAATTTATTATTAAATTAAATTATTTATAAATATATATTTCCTTCAATTCTATTGACATATCATGTCATCCATTTATTTTTTCCCTTTTTTTTGATTTTTTTTCTTATTTTTCATTTATCTTTTAAATCGTTTATTTTTTCGACATGCCGCTTTAGAGTTTTTTGTTCGTCTTATTTTTATCTTCGAAATAACATCCACTGTGATATTTTTGAATTTTTTGAACCAGTAGACATATGATAGACGTCCAATAGACATGTGATAGAAGTCTGGTAGAAATATGGTAGAAATTGGTTTTTTATGATTTTTTTATGGAATCGTTATGTTAGTTTGTGCAAATCTTGAAATAAAATCACTAGTTAAACAATGATAAATTAGTGACGAAAATCAAACAAATAACAAGAAGAGAAGAGAATCGATATGCGATTTTCATATCAAGAAAAGAACGCAAGAACATATCCAATAGAGAGAAAGTACAATATACAGATCATAAGAGTAAAAAGGCTAATGAAAAAAATAGATTCCACACATTTACTAGATGTCTACCACATGTCTATCAGACTTCTATAACATGTCTACTAGACATCTACCACATGTCTATCAGTTGAAAAAGTTCGAAAAAGTCATAGTGGATGTCATTTCGAAGATAAAAAAAAGATGAACAAAAAACTCTAAAGCGGCATGTCGAAAAAATAAACGGTTTAAAAGATAAATGTAAAAGAAAGTAAAGAAAAAAAAAACATGAACAATATGTTGGGGAGGGGTGGAACGTGTAATTGTAAAAATTTTAGCTTTTGATCCAAATTATTTTATAAAGAGGGGTATTTTTTTATAAGAGTCCCAAAAATAAAATCGAAACATTGAACAACTAACTCCTTCATGTGATTTTTTCAAATATTCTATATATTATTCAATTTATTGAGTAGTAGCTGTTCAATAATTGATATATCAGCCGTCTATTATTATACAGGCGGTTATATAATTAATGCGGGTTCACGTAATTAATATTTGATATAGTATGTTTTCTACTTTTCTAATTGTCATTAATATTTGATGTAATATATTTCTTACTTATTTACCGTTTTTACCGTTGGATTTCTCTATAAAATTTCTTCATTTATGATATACCTCAGAAATAAGAAATAAAAGTTTCTCTAAAATTCTCTCTCTGCCTTCTTTATTATAGTTATAATTTCCTTGCATATATAGTCAATTTCTAACATGTTATCAGCACGAGCTTGCTCTATCAATCAAGGATATCACCAAATAAATCCAAAGTTAGGCATAATTATTTTATTTTCTATAAATATATATTATACCTATAATTCTTAATATGTCTAATATCAAAAGTTTGGACTTCACTCCTCTTGATGTATTGAAAAAAAAATTATCTTACTTGAGTGCTGGATGCAGAAATGCATCTATAATCAATGGGTCTTAATAATACTATTATTAAATATAATAATATTACACCTCAGTATAAGGCAATAGCTCTAGTTTTTCTCCGCCGTCATCTTAATGAAACACTTCAATCAAAATATTTGACTGTCAAAGATCCTCCAGATCTTTAGAGACAATTAAAGGAGAGGTTTGAACACCTTAAAAAAAATCTCTACCAAATGCCCAGTATGAATGGATAAACTTAAGGCTTCAAGATCTTGAATCTGTTAGTGCATGCAATTCTAAATTTTTTCAAATTACATCTATATTAAGATTATGTGGAAAGGAAATAATTGATGAGGATTTACTGAAAAGACATATTCTACTTTTCGTTTGAATAATGTGGTATTATAGGAACAATATAGAGCAAAAGATTATAAGAAATATAGTGAACTAATTACTGCTCTTCTCGTAACAGAACAAAGAAATCAACTCCTGTTGAAAAACCATGAATTACGACCTACCGGGACAAATCCATTCCCTGTAGCGAATGCGATAATTCATAATAATTTTAATGGACGCGACCGCAGAAATGGTCGTGGTCTTGGTCAAGGTAGAGGTCGTGGTAGAGGATATAATAATAACAATTTCCACCAGAAGTGGAAATATGGTAATAATAATAATAATAATAATAATAATAATAATAATTTTCACGTGAAGTGGAAAAATACATATAATGACCACAAGTGGAATAATCAAATTGAAAAATTTGATAAAAGAAATAATAGTCAAGATGATAAAAATAAATGCCATAGATACGGTATGACTAGTCATTGGTCAAGAACTTGTAGAACCGCTAAACATTTGGTAAACTTATACGAAGCATCCCTCAAGAAATGTGCGGAATCAGAAACCAATTTTATATTAGATGATAATAACCTCACTAATGACGCTATTGATATCCCCAATATGGAGTTGGATAATTTTCTGTTACCCAGCACCAGTGGAAAGGTAAAATTTGAATAACTACTTCATATATTTTGCTTAATTAATACATTATAATTTTTATGTTATTATTGGTTTGCTTTTGCTATTGTTGATTAATATACTTTTTATAATGTTTATTTATAAATAATAATGCATCTTTCGTTTCTTCAATGAAGAAAATGAATTTTTTCCGGTATTATATGACTTTAAGGAAAATAAAGTAAATTTATATATTGTAGATAGTGCTTCCACCTATGCTATTCTCAAAGAGGCAAGATATTTTAATACTCTCAAAAGGGGTGAAACTGTTGTTACCACAATATCGGGACAAACAAAAATGGATGAAGGCTCCGGAAGAGCTAGTATTATATTACAGAGGGGAACAAAACTTATTATAAATAATGCATTATTTTCCCGAATTCTCACAGAAATTTATTAAGTTTTAAAGATATTCACAGAAATGGATATTATATTGAAACTGTGAGCGAAGACAATAAAGAATGTCTTTATGTTACAAAAATAATTTCAAGTAGGAAATGTATACTTGAAAAATTTTATACTCTTTCATGTGGCTTATACTACACATATATTAATATGATTGAGGCCAATTTAACTATAAACCAGAAGTGTATAGATTCAGATACTTATAAAATTTGGCATGATCGACTGGGTCATCCTAGTTCAATAATGATGAGAAAAATTATTGAAAATTCACATGGGCATCCATTGAAGAACCAGAAGTTTTTTCAAAATAATGAATTATTTTGTGCTGCTTGTTCGCAAGGAAAATTAATAATAAAACCTTCCAGAAGTAAGGTTGGAATAGAATCGTCAGCACTTTTAGAGCGCATACAACGTGATATATGTGGACCAATTCATCCACCATGTGGACCATTTAGATATTTTATGGTTCTAATTGACGCTTCAACTAGGTGGTCACATGTATGCTTATTATCTTCACGAAATATGGCATTTGCAAGGTTACTTACTCAAATTATAAGATTACATGCACAGTTTTTCAATTATCCTATTAAATCAATCCGTCTTGATAATGCTGGGGAATTCACATCTAAAACATTTAATGATTATTGTATGTCGATTGGAATAACATTTGAACATCATGTAGCATATGTTCATACACAAAATTGTTTAGCGGAATCATTTATTAAACGTCTGCAATTAATTGCACGACCGCTAATTTTGCGAACCAATCCCCCTACTACAGTTTGGGGTTATGCAATATTACATGCAACATCTCTTATACGTTTAAGACTAGTAAGTTATCATGATTATTCTTCATTACAATTAGCTTCTGGCCATGAGCCTAGTATTTCTCATCTTAGAGTTTTTGGTTGCGCGGTATATGTGCCCATTGCTCCACCACAAAGGACTAAAATGGGCCCTCAAAGGAGATTAGGAATTTATGTTGGCTATGAATCCCCTTCAATAATTAAATATATTGAGTCATTAACTGGTAATATGTTTACTGCACGATTTGCAGATTATCATTTTGATGAAAGCACTTTCCTAAAATTAGGGGGAGAGAATAAGAGCCTAATTTTGGAAAAGAAAATAATATGGAATGCTTCATCACTTTCTCATATGGATCCTAAATCAAATGATTCTGAACTAGAAGTTCAGATAATAATCCATCTTCAACATTTAGCAAACCGATTGCCCGATGCACTCGCTAATCCTAAAAGAGTAACGAAATCGCATATACCAGCAGTAAATGCGCCAATTCGTATTGAGATTCCTGAAGAACAACCTACGAATAATACTCTAACGCGCCTGAAATGTGGACAACCTATTGGTTCAAAGAATAAAAATTGTAAAAGAAGGAGAGTAATTGATAATGAAGATGTTCCCATTGAGGATATATAAATATAAATACACTTCCAGAAGAAGTGCAAATACCTGAAGCTATTAAAAATGAATAAATTCAAATAAATTATATCAATACTGAAAGAAGATGGAATTGGAATAAAATAGTTATAGACCATATTTTTTCATATAATGTTGCGATTAATATTGAAAATGAAAATATAGATCATGAGCCAATATCTATTGAAGAATGCCAAAGTAGAAATGATTGGGAAAAAATGGAAAGAAGCAATTCAAGTAGAGCTGAATTCTCTTGAAAACGCAAAATATTCGGACCAGTAGTTCGAACACCACAGGACGTAAAACCTATTGGTAATAAATGGGTTTTTATTAGAAAGAGAAATGAGAGAAATGAAATAATAAGATATAAAGCCAGATTAATTGCATAAGTTTTTTCCAAAGACCTGGGATAGACTATGAGGAGACATATTCTCCGGTGGTGGATGCAATAGCTTTTAAATATCTTATTAGTTTTGCAGTGCAAGAAAATTTACAAATGCACTTGATGGATATTGTCACAGCTTACCTTTATGGTTCGCTTGATAATGATATTTATATAAAAATCCCTGAAGGATTAAAGCTGCCAGAAAAATATGGTAAACGAGAACTTTACTCGATAAAGTTACAAAGATCCTTATATAGATTAAAACAATTTGGGCGTATGTTGTATAACTGTCTCAGTGAATATTTATTGAAAGAAGGATATAAAAATGATCCAATTTGTCCATGTGTTTTTATAAGAAATTACGATCTAATTTTATTATCATCTCAGTTTATGTTGATGATTTGAATATTATTGGAACTCCAGAAGAGATTCCAAAAGCATTTGATTCTTTAACGAAAGAATTTGAGATGAAAGATCTTGGAAAGACAAAATTGTGTCTTGGTTTGCAAATTGAGCACCTTGAAAAAGGAATTTTAGTGCATCAATCAAACTACACAGAAAAGATCCTGAAATGATTTAATATGGACAAAGCACATCCATTGAGTAACCCAATGGTTGTACGGTCAGTCGATGTGAAAAAGGATGTTTTTCGTCCTAGAGAAAATAATGAAAAAGTTCTCGGTCCTAAAGTACCATATCTAAGCGCAATAGGTGCTTTGATGTATCTTGCTAATAACATAAGACCGAACATTACATTCTCTGTTAATTTATTATCAAGATACAGCGTTGCACCTACAATACGACATTGGAATGGAATTAAACATATAATGCGCTACCTTGAGGAACTACTGATTTAGGCTTATTTTATTCATATGAGTCTAAGCTTAAATTAGTAGGATATGCGGATGCGGGTTATTTATCCGACCCACACAAAGCTCGATCTCAGACGGGCTATTTATTCACATATGGAGGAACAGCTATATCTTGGCGATCGACAAAACAAACAATTACAGCTACTTCCTCAAATCATGCAGAGTTAATAGCGATTCACGAGGTAAGTCGTGAATGTGTGTGGTTGAGATCATTAATCAAACATATCCAAGAAACATGTGGAAAAGTTACGGTCAAGGAAGATCCGACGATAATATATGAATATAATGCTGCTTGTACTGCTCAATTGAAGGAAGGCTATATGAAAGGAGACAGAACAAAGCATATTTCACCAAAAATTTTCTTCACTCACGATCTGGAAAAGAATGGTGAAATCAGTATTCAACAAATCCGCTCTTGTAACAATTTAGAAGATTTGTTTACCAAGGCTTTACCTTCCATAACTTTCAAGAAATTCATTTACGGCATTGGAATGCGTCGGCTTAAGGATCTCCAGTTAACTCGCGAACAGGGGGAGTAAACACTGTACTCTTTTTTCCTTTAACTGAGGTTTTTATCCCACATGGTTTTTCCTTAGTAAGGGTTTTAATGAGGTAGTGTCCCATTCGCGACAGATGATACATCAAAGGGGGAGTGTTGAATAATTGATATATCAGCCGTATGTTACTATATAGGTGGTTATATAATTGATGCGGGGTCCACGTCATTAATATTTGATATAATATATTTTCTACTTTTTTACATGTCATTAATATTTGATGTAATATGTTACTTACTTATTTATCATTTTTACTATTGGGTTTCTCTATAAATAGGAATTTAATTTCTTCATTTGTGATATACCTCAGAAATAAGAAATAAAAGTTTCTCTCAAATTCTATCTCTGCCTTCTTTATTATTGTTATAATTTAAATTTCCAACATTAGCGAATTTAAACTTTTCTTGGCATGAGTTTCATGTCTCATTTCAGTAATATAAAAAAAACTCATTTATACTTTTATTCTGTAAGTAAAAAGTTACAAACAATTAGGAAAAGGAACATGATAAATGAAATGGTTTAAAAATTAGTTATAAGAATATGAGAAATTATTGAATGTAAAATTTATCACTTAAAACTGCAAATCCTTTTTTGGAAGCCTTTTGTACAATTATCCCGCCACGTATCATGAAAATATGTGTACCATTAAACTCATGCTAAAAACGATTTAGAATTACAAGAAGAAATTAATATTTTTTGAGAAGGTGTTTAAAAACTTCTTCAATACATATTTTTTCCCCCTCTTAACATCAAACAATTTTTAACTGTATAGTTAGGATTATTAAACATTCATTAAAAAAGGAATATTAAACTATTGTCTTTAACTATTTTGGAGACAAAATTATCATTAACTACAAAACAACTACCACAAATAAACCGTTAACAATAATAGCTATATCTAGCTATTATAATATAGCATATTTTTAGCCACCTGTGTTCTACACATATCACAAATAAATTTTTCAATATTGAACTACTTGTGTAGGCCAACCAGAAATTAGTGAACACAAAGTGATTGAGTATATAATTGGTTTGAATTGTAATAACTAATAAAAACGCATTTTACAATCAAATTTAAAGGAATTCATTCCTTAGTTGTTGTAGGCTTTTATCAAACAATATATCAACTTCTTTTCTTGTTATTATTTCTAAAGAATCGAGGAAGATGAGTGTAAAGCAATTCAGATCTACAGGTTGTGGTCCTAATCCAACTCCACATGACACCAATTATTATTGTTTAAAAAAAAGGATAAACTTTAAAAAAAAGTACCTTATAATTTTACTAATTTGTAAAATGTGTTTGAGGAATTTTTTTTTTATAAAATGGAGTCTGTAGTTTAAAAAATTTGCAAAAAGGGGCATCTGGCTTCAAAATAGTGGTGTTACATTGAATATTTTAAACAATTTAACATTCTAATAATTTAACCTTATTATTTAAAAATTATACGTAAAAGTTTGAGTAATTTTCAGAGATTTTTTTTAATTTTTTGATTTTTTAAAGTTTGTTATCATAATTTAATTTAAAAAAAATTGACACTAGTAAAAAGATTTCAAAATTTTTCTCTGAAGTGTGTTGTATTTTTATTAACCACCCCACAAATTCAGATAATAAAGAACAAAATTACCCATTTTTGTGACATAATTTAATATTGAGGATCCTTTATTTGCAAATATTTTGAAACCACATATTCCGTTTTGCAAAAAAAAAATTCCTCAGACCCCATTTTGCAAATGAGTGAAATCACAAGATACTTTTTTTAAATTTACCCAAAAAAATTACCTCCAAACATTTTCATTATTTTTATCTCTTTTCATTTCTAAGGTTTTCATTTCCTTTTTTGTGCCAATGATTTGTAGTTTCATGTATATGTTTTTGTAATGGTATTATAAAATGATAATATATTTCAAAAGATAAAATTGAACTTAATCGGATCATATATATGTTGAGGCTTGAACTCAATCTCCTAAGACAATTATTTGATTGCTAGTGGTGAATTTGTTCCTCAAAATACAACCACAATCTTAGTTCAAGTCAACCATGTGAAAAATAATATACTGAAATCAAACAATTAGTAGCCTTGCACAGAAATTAGAGAGAAAATTTGATGCAATATTGTTGAAAAACAGAGAGAAAACTTAGCTTATGAAAGTGATTTAAAAAAAATTATAAAGGATAAATGTCATTAATTGTGCTAAATTATGCTTATCTCACACCAAACTTTGAGTTTAATTTTTCATTCACTGTGACTCTAGTTAAAGAATACTCCCTCCATCTTTTTAAAATACGTATTTTAGCCACTTTTTTAAATACTTTTTTATTTATTATTCTCAAATATCTAAGCACTTTTTAAATTATTTTTTCAATTATACCCTTATTTGTCTCATTATAATTAATTGGAATGGAGTGAAAAACTAAACATTAATTAGAGGACAAAATAGTATTTTTCTGCCTTAATTAATTAATTCCTTAAAAAATGTGAAATGTGTTAGACGTAGGGGTGAGCAAATGTCGGTTCGGTTCAAAAACCAAACCGAACCGACCCGAACTGAAACCCAAGTTAGTAAAAATATAAGAACCAAAACCGAACCGAATATAGTTCAGTTCGGTGTAAACCGAACCGAATTATATTCGATTCGGTTCGGTTATAACCGAATTGCTCAAACTCTATAATTTATAAAATAATTTGTAATTTATTTTTTCGTTTTAGGGTTATATGAGAGAGACTTAAAGTAATTTCATCTTGATATGTGTTAAATTTGATAGTATTTAGACTTTGAAATTTGTATTTACAATAATAAATATAAATATTGATACATAAAAAATATTAATTGAAGTAGTATGACATGCATATAATGAATTATTGAATGAGTCATATTCCTAAAGTTGTAAAGTAAAACAATTCTTTCCAAATTAGGATTACTTAAGTTAAAATCTCGTATTTGTTATTATTATTTACTAATTAGTTTGTTGTATATCGTCAATATTGATTAGGATATTAAATATAATATGAATATATATTAAAATATAACATTTATTAATTTATTCGGTTCGGTTCGATTTTATTTCTATTTTTGTGGCAAAAACCGAAACCGAACCGAAACCCGAACTTTAAGAATTTTAAAAACCGAAACCGAAATAAATTTGGTTCAGTTCAGTTCGGTTATTTTTATTCGGTTTCGGTTTAAATTTTGGTTCCGGTTTGATTTTGCACACCCCTAACTAGAAGATAAATAAAAAAAGATGGAGGGAGCATTATATACCTTTGAAAAGTTTTTTTAAATATGGGATATAACGACATATTTCAATTATTAAAATAAAAAATTTTTAGGTACACAAGTATGACACATAATTTCACCCTTTTTCAAAAGAGGTACGTGAAATTATTTCTTCGGAGACATGATTAGTGGTTTCAAAAAAGTTAGTAAATAAATGATTTTTAATATTAAATTATGTCACGATAAAAGGTAAGGTTATTTATTTTTGACTGAAATTTTATAGGTTAATTAATAGAAATACAATACAATCCAATAATAAAATCTGAAATCGTTTTAAGAAGTACAAATATGAAACTTACTCAAATTTTGATGTATAATTCTCAAATTATATGATCAGATTACAAGAAAATTGAATTGATTAAAATATTTTTTATAAAATTACTATCTTAATGAAAAAATATTTTATCCTCTTTTTTTGCTAACTTTGTAAAATCAAGGACCCTGTTTTGGGAAAAATTCCACTTATCCCTTAAAAAAAATGAAACCACATGTGTTTGTACTTAATGCTATAATTAAACCTAAATTTGATGATTTTCAACATTGTCAATATGTTTAATTTTAATACTGTTTTTATTCAGTCATAGAAGTTGAATACCCAAACTAATTATCTAGCCATGCCATAATGGTAAAGAGCTCTTTCTAATCCCTGAGAAAGAAACCGATGCAAGAAAAAGATAATGATTCGATGTTAGTTGTAATTTTGTTAAAAAAAAAATAAAATAAAATAAAAGCTCGCTTTTGAGGAGATTGTTAAAAGGTTGATTAACCAATATCAAGACACTCTTTTTCCATTCACTACAAAAAAATGAAGACTCTTTTCCCAGCTTATTTTCAATGGTCGTCTTTTTTTTAATTGTTATCTTACTCTATTTTAAAATAGCATTAAATTCAATTCTTTATAACATAGCCTAAACTGTGGGTTTTAAGAATATTAGCAGAAGTGAATTCATCTCGTTTGAAAATATTGAGTTGATGCCACATAGATGCTATCTTTAAAGTTTTCTTTTTTCTGTTCTTGTTTTGCCAAAATTTCCAGCATTTTAAAAACAACCCCAAGTGAAGCATATTTGTACTTCGATATAATTTCATTTGGGAGCAAAGTCAAATTTATTATCTGTAATTGTCCCAAAGGATACTAATTCATAGCAATGGCTACTCCATCGATCCAGAAAAATCAACAAATTCAAGTTCAAATGCAAAGCCAGATTCAGGCGAAACCCAGTAAGACGAGTTCCATTAAGATAGGAATTTCCTCAGGATCAAAATTACGAGTATATACTATATGTTTACTCATTTTTCTTCAATATAATGCATCAAAGCCACATAAACTCTCATACTAAATGATTACCTGTCCAAGTTGCATCTATCATCTACGAAACTGAGAAACCAAAAGTACCTTCACTTAATACCTGCCACTATAATCTCAGTACACACGGTTGCCGATAGTTTGATAGAGAGATCTAAGCTGTGTGTTCCACTTCTCAATGGCTGTATACTTTTTCATTCCTTTTGACCTGTATAATGTTTTAATATCACAGTTACGGCTTCTGGAAAAGTATTAATCAGAATTAACAAGAAAAGAAATACCTGTTGCCACGCTCTAGTAGCCGGTTCACTTGATCAATATGTCCATCAATACGATTATCCAATATCAATGAAACCAACAGCTGTTCTACATCTTTTTCTGGTACATTAAGTTCCTGCAAGTCGATAAGGTTCAATCCAGCTATAAGATACCTGTCATGTATACTGACAAGGAATCGGTCAATCAGTAAGATGGCAAAAGTCTTCACCTTTGATATAAAGGGTATCCGGATTCTTGTATAAGGTTTAATAAGTTTGAGCAGCACTTGAGTTCTGACATTCTTTAGTAAATCCTCAATGTAATTTCGAATAAATGGATCATCCATTATTGTCCTTCTGTTACTCTGAGAAAATTTCAAAATCCATATAGCAATTTGAATACAAGCAGGGGAACAGCAATTTAGTCATGAAAATATTACATCAAAATGCACCAACCATACCTTAAGAATTTTCTCAAACTCTAGTATTTCATTTCGTTGATAGGCTGCTATTAGGTTTGTCATTGCCAAAATCTCAGGATCATTCTTGTATCTAGATAGTAAGCATCGAAATGGAGATGTAAGGTAAATAAGTGAGAAAGAGAGGATAAGTGCAGCTAATAACAAATTATGCAACTACTTACGGCTTTGCTTCTTGACCATCAAATGGATTCACTTCGGATTCCATCAGCATATTGGCCAGAACAAGATACCTATCAACCATGACAATTACAGAGTTAAAAGAAAATAATGAAGAGCTTGAAAGTTCACATGCAGAGAGAAGCCATATAGGCAGTGTCTCATGGAAACAATACAAAGGCATGATACACCACCTTCGATGGCAATATTGTACAACTGGTCACCTATCTTTTAATCTGGCATAAAAATTTTATTTCTCTCAATCTAATCCAATTACTTTCTATAATATCATCTGAATTCTTCGACCAAAAGTTACCCTCCATTTGGAAAAATTCTTTTTTAAGGAATTCAATTCATTTGGAATCATGTTATATACAATGTTCAAAAATTTTATACATAAAATGAATTGATTCCTTTAAAAATAATGTTTCCAAACACACCCTTGAGCAGCTAAAACAGGATAGGTTACACAACCAACCCCCCCCCCCCCCCCCCCCTTCCCTAAAAAGCATTAACATTACAAAAGCATTCAGCAGAGAAGGGTGGTAAGTTGCTACAACATGTGGCCTTGTGCGTTTCAAAATTAACAGAGAAAACTTTTCAGCCACCCCACAAGAGTTCAGATAAAATACATTGAAAACGGTACTCTAGATTTTGATCAATCCTATTCCTAACCAAAACATGAATAAACTCCAAGCACATGGAATTGCAACTACATATTATATATTATCTCATCTATCTGTGAAAAGGAGAGATAACACTTGTTCTGTAGCCGCTGTATTATTTTATCCTGGTTCTTACTCTTTTCAACATTTCCAAAGATAAGGACATCAGCTGTATGTACGTGTGTAAATAAGGAAAGAATATATAAAGAAATAATAAAAAAAAACTAACTTC
Source organism: Euphorbia pulcherrima (assembly GCA_947683365.1). Classification (NCBI taxonomy): domain Eukaryota; kingdom Viridiplantae; phylum Streptophyta; class Magnoliopsida; order Malpighiales; family Euphorbiaceae; genus Euphorbia; species Euphorbia pulcherrima. Next base: position 19,518,749 of record CANTUS010000001.1, read on the forward strand.
AAGCATTGTATGCGTCTTTGGTTGCCAGCTTCATCATAATTCTTAAAAGCTTCAAAGAAATCTGTAGCTGCATCGGGCCATTGACGCTCAGCCATGTGCATTTTCCCACCACATTCTCGAATTATTCCCATTATCCTTGGATGTGGGATCGCTGACTTGATTGCAAGGGCTTTCTGGTATAATTGCTGGTAAGTGAAACAAGAAAAACAAAGATATAATAACCTTGAGGCATTAAAAAAAATAAAACCTCAAAACAAACCATAATTCAACACAAAAACAAATTTAAAATATAAAAGAATATCATCAGTATTTAGCACCTAATTTTTGGTTTCGATCAAACACATTCACAAAAGATAGACCATTGACATGCTAAATGCAGGACACTAAAAGTAGCAATATTAATAAATTTTTAAAATTAGCAATTATATCAGTCTCCAGTTAGAAAATGTGAGAACTTATGGACAGAGAGTAAGGGTAGAGGGAGAGGTAGACCTAAGATTACTTGGAGGGAAACTATTTCTAAGGATATGTGTTTGCTTAGTATGGACGAAAATTTGGCTTTTGATAGAGCTTCATGGCGTCGGAAGATCCATATAGCCGACCCCACCTAGCGTGGGATTTAAGGCTTAGTTGGTTGGTTGGTAGCAATTATATCAGTCTGTTACTTTGTTTAAGATTAAGCATTTATCAAAATGTCTTGATCTTATAAAACACTGGGTCTGACAGCTTCGCCACCAAAATAAATTAGTTTTATAAACACCAATTTATCTGCAACTTCCAAAATATAGAGCCAAATCTATGTGATCACGATGAAGAACTACATTTTAGTTCCCGAAAAAACACAAAAATACTCCACACAACCTATATGCTCAAATTAATTCTTACAAACTTTCAGGGAATCAGGTTTCTACTCAAGTTGCCACTTAGTAACATCGAAAGCTTGTTATTTGAACAAGATACTGTTTCAATCACTTAAAGCAGAGAAACATGGCACTGTGTAAAGAATTATTACTTGGTTTCTCTCATAATATGAAACACCATCCTCTTAAACACAACTCAAACAGACAAATCAAAGTATAGAAATCACATATCATCTCAATACACAAGCGGAACAGAACATAACATAACAGAAAAATCTTTACCTTAAGCTTTTTGTTGTTCTTGGTCTCAGTATACATTTGGATCTCAATTGCATATACCTCCAAAAGTTGACTACCTTTCTTCTGGTCATCTGTACCATCTTCTCGTTGACAGGATTTGTGGAGTTCTTTCAGAATCTGATTATGTAAAACAGTTTAATCGATTTAATAATTGATGTCATAAATAAATGAACCGCAAACTCAATTAATTATGAGATGTACTTTGCTCATGCGCCCATATTCACCCATATCAAACCATATCTTGCACAGCTTGAGATTTGTCTTGAACCACAGTCTCTGCCCAAGATAGAGCTACATAAGCATCCTGATATAAGGGCATCACAAATTATTAACAGAAAATCTTACCTCATTCTTTGCCTCTTCCAGGGCCTTCAAGGTGGTTTGGTAAAATTCTTGGAGGAGACCAAAGTTCTGACTAGCTGATCCAGAAACAAAGTCCATGATGTTGTTGATACATTTCTCACTGTAGTTACGAGTCACTGCTGATTTAATATATGTAAGCATCTCCCTGTAAGCATCCATCATTTCCTTGTGCTTCCCCAAACGATAATAAAGTTTTACAGTTTGTTTCAGTGCTTTGAATCCCCTGGTTAGAAGAACAGTTACCAGATTATAAATGATCCTATTAGTAGTTGCAATCATACTAGCTTATATATAGAGATCAAGGGGTGCATGACTTTGATAATCAGATAAAGGACAGTCCATCTAAATTACGTTAGTAGATAACTAGTACAACAAATATTTGAATTTAGTTGGGGGAAAAATTACTACAAAGTAAAAACGCAAAAGTTAGAACAGAAATTGGAAGTGGACAAGCAATAAAAATATCTATTTTGGCTTATACAATGCACTAGTCGAAGACAAACACAGAGTGCTAGATGGAAAACATAATGAGAATATTAGAGCAACCTGCAACAGGAAGCTACACAAAGGAGCGAAAACAGCAAACTTGAAAACGACGAACCAAAAAACAACAAAAATTCAATAACTGCATCCTACAATGGATGCAGACCACACAAATCATCTAATTTGGGTTTAAAGTTGTTCTTATAGAGAAAATGGAATGATAAATAAGTCCACAATCATGTCATTTTAATGCATTGTTAACTGACAATGTGTCTTTGTGAGTTGTGATTACAGAACAAAGATTTTCAAAAGAATTAAATAAATCGATGCAACAATTGCTAAAAAAATTGCAGTTTGGCAGCTGAGCGCAATATCTTCACCAGAAGAAAAAAAATAAACTAGAAATACTCCTTCAACAAGAGCTGGAGGAGCAGGTAGGGCAAGGCTCACATAGAAATCATAAAAGAATTATTACATAAGAAATAAAAAAAAGATGTGAAATCTCAAATCTCCAATAGAAGATTTTACTGAAACAGGAGATATTGGATTCAGCCAACCCTACCTAGCATGGGATTTAAGGCTTGGTTGGTAGGAGATATTGGATTTAGAGGAGGGGGGAAGAAAAAAGAGAGAAATATCAGTCTAGCCTCAGCTTCATCTTCAAAATGCTAAGCTCAGATGCCTCTATAAAATATATAGAGATTCTAAACATATTCAAAAAGATTCCAACATTAAATTCTAGATACTGCTTTGCCCATACATGAAAAAAGTGACCTAAATCAACCATAGAATCCAATAAAACAATACAATATTTACAAGATAGTATTCAAGGTGATTGCTTCAGTCAGGTAAAAGAACACTTCAATGAAACTATATGGTCTTGTGCAACATGCATTGCAAAATATCAAGTTCTTTGCCTAACACAAACACTCTAGGTCTTTCCAGGTAGATTGATGCCCAAAAATTTCAACGCTAGCAACTTAGAGCATCTTTAGTAGGTAGTGGATTCTATGATTATGTGGCATGTGAAATAGAAGTTCACATTGATGACATGTCAATGATTTTAGAAATAGACAATGTCTATAAAAAAAGAGCCACACTAGATTGTCTATTTCATCTAGAATTGTGTAATTAAATAATATAAAATACTCAATTACAAGCTTGTTTTAATTTTAAAGATTAAAATATTAATTAATTTGATGAGTTGGTAGTCCATTTGATTGTCTACATGTAGAAGATCAAATAGACAATGTCCAACATTTATTGTGCCACATCATATAGGAAAGAGAAAATAGACAAGCTAGCGTAGAAGAATTTTTTAATCAATTGTCTATTCTTGCCTATGAGGAAAGACTATTGTTGAAATAGACTATCTACTAAAGATGCTCTTACCACTCTGCCTTCTCTGGTTCCATGCTAACAACTTCAGCAAATCCTGCAAGCGCGCCTTCTGGGTCTGTTTCGACCAAACCTTTTCGCAATAAAAAAGAAGAAAAGAATATGGCAAATTAGTAAAAATAAAAAGACTGAAGCAGACAACCAAAAAGTAACAATAAATAGCTGCTGCATGGAAAGAGCATTACACAAAATAAAGTTACAAATTTACCATGTAATGATGCATCTATGCTGTATCAACTTAACTAGTCATTAAAAAAAATGCGCATGCACCAAATCTCAAGAATCGCCGTGCATAAGCACAAGGTGTGCAACTAACAGATGCAACGCAATCATAAGAAAAAGAAAATAACACATGTAAGAGTATGCTCCATGGTGTATCGTTATTTATATTTATAAATGTCTAATAATATTCACAACATAACATCAACTAGGAAAAAATGATTTCTAATTGACTGAATCCAAATAATATAAGCTTGAGATGATGATCTTGCAAACTACCAGTAGATTCTTAGTTAACTACCATTAGATTCACACAATTCTCTCCAACAAAATACCCCTTGCTACTTATATGAATTATAAAAGAATAAAAAATGTTTGTTACAAAAAAAAGAATAAAAAATGTAAGCATGTCCATCTCTAAGTTTAAAATGAGAGTTGTCTGCGAGCATCAAACCCCTAATGGCGAACTGTGCATACTAGTTCATACACGGTGAACATAATTTCAACAGATTCAGAATATAATTCGAAGTAAGCTAAAGAGATTAAGAAAAACCTTTGGAGTTGTAATACTGATTCTCAATATCAACATCCTGTTCCTCAGGCTCCTCGTCCGAATACTCGAATCCATAATCCTCCATATCCGCATCTGCAAATTCTCACTACTTAAATAGTTGTCGATTTCAATGGGCAATAAACACGCATCAACAAAGTATCTAATTGAATTCTTTTAAAGCCCTAGCCAGTCACCGGTTACTAGTGAATGAAGAAAAGGGAAAAAAGGCAAGGGCGCCGTACCTGAACCCATGATTAGAAGAAGAAATCGCAAATACGATGATGATTGAATTTGTTAAATACTTTGGGAAGAAAGGCCGATGCTTGTACAAAGTCTGATTGCAATCCTCCTGTCAAATGTTTGTCTATAGTACAGTTATCGGCTTTTCACGGTTTCACGAACACGCCTATGCATCTCCATTTTATTTTAGTGCTCCCCTTTTATTCAAATAACCAATTAATAAATTTAAAGAGTTAACAATTTTTAATCTTTTAAATCAATTATTATATGATTATATTCATTTTTTTAATTGTTTAGTATTTTAAAATAATATTAGTCTTCAGTCAAAAAATAAATAATATTAGTCAAATGGTGAAAATGGTTTAAAAAAGTAATCTTTCCACATTTATTGTGTACAAATTAAACAATTGATTTTGTAATTTCTGAATTAATAGGCAATAAAAGCCCTAATATAAAAAATATTCGTAAAAATAAATACAATGACAAATTCTAAAAATAAAAGAAGTTACCTATGGTTATTAATTAGGACAAACTTTTAAATAAGTAATTTCTGCTTCACTCATTTAAAAAATGAGTTCTGAAAAAAAAAATCTTTATAAAATAATATTTGTAATTTTAAAAAAAAAAAATAGGAGGATAAAATTTTTTTTCTTCAGAATAATGTTATTATAATAATTTTAAAATTAATTCAACATTCTCATAATTTAACTTTATTATTTAAATATTACACATCAATATTTGAGTAAGTTTCAGAAAATTTTTCATTTTTTATGATTTTTTAAAATTTATCGCCGTATTTTAATTAAAAATATTTATAATATTAAAAAATTATCAATAATGGGTATTGCCTTTTTATTAATCATTCTAAGAAATTTTAGATAAAAACGAATTAGATTACTCATTATCATGACATAATTTAATATTGAAAATCCTCTTTTATAAATTTTTTAAAACCACATATCCCATTTTATAAAAAAAATTTCCATATCCCGTTTTGCAAATGAGTGAAACCACAACGTACTTTTTTTTAAGTTTACCCTCCCAACAAAGTATAGCTCAGTTGGCATAGCAGACTGAGTAAGTTGGAGGAGAATAAGATTCGAATCCCACTAAATACACTTATTAAAAGGATGAGGAGTCTTAACTATTATTAAACCAAGATTATCTCAATAAAAATACCTGTAAATAATAAAAAAAATACTATACGTTATACTATTCATCCCACAGTGATAGGACAAAATTATACTAGTTGATTTGTAAAAGACAAAATTTTCATTTAAAAAACGCTTACAAAATCATTTAAATACAACTATTAATCAAAAAGATTATATGAATGAAATTTCAAATATGAAATACAAACTTACACCAATTCATAGTATTTCACAAGGCACACTGATGCGCTAGGGATCAGGCGCAAGTTGAGGCGCGTGCCTGAGGGACTTGAGACGCATAAAGAAGAGAGTGATGTAAACTATTATCCCCTCCATTTTCAGAAGTTCAACGTTTTAGCTTATTTTTTGTTTTTTCAAAAGTTTGACATTTTAGAATATCAATGTATTTTTTGTTATATTTTTTCTAATTTACTATTGCAGTAATTAGGAGTTAGATAATTGATTATGAATTTATTAGTAGTAACTACGAAGAAAAAGAATTTTTCTATATAGGATAACTTAATCATTTTTGCAGTGTAATAATAAATATTACATTGGTTCTGATAATTCAATTAAAATGATAAACTTTGGGGAGTAATTACTACCATCAACAAACTTAATATGCAATAAATAGTAAAAAAACATATTAAATCACACTCAATTTGACTAACCATAATCACACCCAACCCAATATAACTTCCCATAATTATACCACCCTATAAATACAAAATCCAGATAATAAGTTTAGTCAAACTACAAAAGTTGCTATATAGTACTTTCACGTTAGATCGTAGAATCCATAGTTAAACTAAAACATAAACTCGAACTTAATTCTAATTGCTAATCACTATGAGCTCGTCGTCTTTATACCCATCCTCCTCAAATCCATCATCTCCTTCATCGTCATTTAGAGAGATGAAGCAACATTTCAACACTAGATAATACTACTTTATCATTTCCCCTTACTCCTTAGCACTAGAAAAAATGATGAAAATTTGATTTGAGTTGGTTGATTTTTTTCCTTTTCGTTAAGAAAATTATGATTGATGATATCGTATTTAATGAAATAGATATTGATTCTTTAGTCTTATTTTTCTTTGTATTTTACTATTATATTATTAAATTATAATGATCAATATCATATATGTATCACAATGCTAAAAAATAATTATAATAAAATCTTCTTTTTACATTGAAACGCACCTGATAAAATGCGCCTCGCCCGACCCTCCGTGAGCCGCTGGGCCGAGAGAACATCACAAGAACCATCAAGGAAAACGAATAATTCATACGCACATGATCTAAAAGTAAAAAATAAAGGAGTTGGAGATATAAGTAATACTTAACAATTTATATTTGTTCAGTATTTTGAATACATCGAGTCCTCAATACACTCTATTGTGTTTGAAGCCACTAAGTTTTTGTTTCAATATATAGAACACAATACTTCTACAATGCATTAAATCGACTTGAAGCCCCTTTCTTCTCGAGCTAAAACCTTATCTAAGAGATATACAATCATTCTACTTTTCACTAAATAGTACTATATACCATTGTTCAATCCAAGTTGGTAGATGCTCTATTTTTCCTCAAAGGACTATTCAAATGCTTGATCCTATTTTGATCAAGCCTACCTCTAGAGGGCGGTGTTCTTTGTGCCTCGTTCGACACGTTGAGTTTTTCTAATGCCGCTAAAACCTCAATCATTTGGGGCCGATTTTTTGGATCAGTATGTAGACATTGCAATGCAAGTGCAGCCGCAGCTTGAGCACCTTTCTTGGAGTACTGACCGCCTAGTCTAGTGTCCATGATTCGCAAAACTCGCCTTGAATCACTCAGGAAAGGCTTTGCCCAGTCTACTAGAGTTTCTTCAATGAAATTAGCTCTCTCATCATCCATTGCTCTTCTTCCCGATAATAATTCCAGCAACACAACTCCAAAGCTATACACATCGCTCTTTGGAGTCAAGTGGCCTGTAGCTATATATTCAGGTGCAGCATAGCCTCGAGTTCCTACAACTCTAGTTGAAACATGAGTGTTGTCCCCAGTTGGACCGTCTCTCGCTAGGCCAAAATCCGAAAGCTTTGCACTGAAATCCTAGAAAAAGTTCCAAAGTACAATCAACCTAATTAGGTTATAGGCATTTTCTATGTTAGTGAAAATGCACGGTTTGTATTGTACATAAACATACCGATTCAAGTAGAATGTTCGATGCTTTTAAATCTCGGTAGATTACATTGGCATTTAAACCATGTAAAAACGACAAGCCCCTTGCTACATCAAGCGCAATTCGCATCCTCGTACTCCACGAAATAGGTTGATCCCCCTCTATAATTTACGCAAATTTGTGAGTTTTATGATCATTCAAATGATTGATGTTCTAACTAGACCTATTTTATACTTAAGGGCCCGTTTTTTATTGCTTTCCTAGGTTGTTGTCCTGAAAAGCTCAATTTTTAAGTTTTCCCTATTACAACATATTTTGGTATTTGGAAAATAAATAGCAAATAGACCATAATAAATCAGTATTAAGACTCAAAATCTTGTGTGCAATGCCAAAATATGTTCTATGAAAAGTTTGTGAGTGGAGCTTTTCACTGCAGCGACACCAATACCAAACAGTTACTTAGTTGAAACTAACCATCAATGCCAAAATCAAACTGTAAAAGGAACTAGAAATCTCAGAAAACCCAAATTAACTTACTTCTAAACAAATGATTCTCCAAACTCCCCTTTGGCATAAACTCATACACCAGAAGTCTATTCTCAGATTCAGTACAATACCCAATCAGCTTCACTAGATTTTCGTGTCGAAGCGTGCCTAGGTAATTCACTTCAGCCTGCAATAATCAGAGCAAAAATGAGTTAAAATACATAAGATAACACGAATTGCAGCAGTGTTGAATGAACAACTACATACAAGCCACTCCTTGTGCCCTTGAAAACTTTCAGTCTTAAGGCTCTTAACAGCTACAACAATCCCACTCCCTGGTTTTGTAGGAGCTAACGTATCACCATCAAGCCATCCTTTGAAAACACACCCAAATCCCCCTTCGCCAAGCATTGTTTCGGATCGGAAATTTCTGGTAGCAATCTTTAGTTCATTAAAGGTAAAGGACTTGAGATTACTAGAAGCAGATGTATCAAGTGTAGGCTCAATCAAACGCTTGTTCAAGCTTGGTAGACGAGTAGAAGAGGAAGAATCTTGATTCACTTCATATGCGTGAGGGTTTTTGCTACCTGAAAACGCAATAAGCATAGGAAAATTGAATCAATAACCCTATTACATTGATGCGAAACGGAAACTAGCTCTTCTGAAGAAATTCATATTGGGGGAAAACAGTGATGAATCTAAAGCCAACAAGTTCAATTGAAGAAAACTAACCAGAAGAGAGACTCGTAGAAGAAGCATGGGCGCACTTGGAAGTGGCGGGTTTGTAACAGCAATTACCCATTCTTGGATAGAGTGTTGAGAAGGGGAAAAATGTCGCATAAAAGTAGAGAGGAAGAAGAACTGAAGGGGAGAAGACGTTGAGATATGAAATTTGACAGATTTGAAAGACAAGAGACAAAAGAATAATGCGAAATAGAGGAAAAGAGAGAAAGGGTCCATTAGATATATGATGGGAACAGCAAAGACGGAGAGAAGAGGAAGGAGGAGGAGAGGCGAGGTATTCTGGTCAATGAAGGAAAGCTCCTCCATTACTGAACTAATTCAATGCCAACTGAAAATGACCCCACTTTCCTACTTTATATTTATGTTTTATTTTAGCTGCTTAATCAGCCGTTGAAAGATCAACCCAACTTGGCGTCTGCTCTCCGACTCATATCATTTTTCTAATTTTTTATTTTCCAAACCCATTTTATAATTTATAATATTTTTATTTTAATCATTATTTTTATTTTTTATTTAAATTTTTAAAAATAATAATAATTTATATTAATTTTATTTTACTCAATTAACTAAAATCAGTTAAAAAATTTAAAATTAAAATTTGTATTTATTAAAATATTCCATTCCTTAAAACAGGATTCCTCTATATATCATATTGATATATTTATTTTCTATTTTAGAAAAATTACCCTAATTTAGTTTGAATAAGGGGTTTTTTTTATAGGAAATCGATTATTCAGAGTACTCTACTTTTAATAAATAATATTTATTTCGAAATTGAAAATTCTATTATTCATGAAATCGAGAGCAAGCTATTCAAAATATTCGAGCCCCTCTAAAATTTTCCTGTTAACTATTATTTTTAGTTGTTGCCAATTATTGTCTTCCATTGTTGATAAAAAAATTGTGTTTTGAAAGTGATTTTTTTTATATTTATATGTATATTTTATTGTTATAATTTTATTCGGCATTTAATCATATTTAAGGCTCTTCATTCCTTCAATAAATATATTTAATGGGATTCGAACCTTATCCCACTTTAATTTTACTTAATATATGTTGACAATTAAGCTATAACTCGTTGGTTTGTTTTTGAAATTGTTAATATAATTGTAAAGATACACTTCAGACTGATATATTATATAGAAAAACTAAGTGCATGAATCGAAAAAGTTTACAAACTTCCACTTGGGAAAAAAATCCAAAATGCATTTTTTTATATATAATATATTGGAAACGTGATTGTTTTATATAATATATTAGACATGCACTGTTTCTGTTTTGACTCTTTCAAACCTATTAATATTATATTTCATGATATTATGACATGTGAAGTTATGATATGTATGTATTAGAATAGAGAAGTATAATTTGGAGTTTAATTTTCATATGTTATGTTTTTCTCAAAAATTGTGTAAAGTACCTATTAGCAGAAAGTAAAATGGTTGAGTAATAGTATAAAGTAAGCATATATGTATATATAGAGCTTTAAGAATTTCTAGACTGTTCATTCTAATAATAAACTTTTTATATAGTTATCAATAGATAATTGATTAAAAAAATTGTGTTATATTAGTTTGTCTATTTTCTCTTTTTTATATGATGTGACATAATAAATATTGGATATTATCTATTTAATCTTTTACATATAGATAATTAAATACAGTACCAACTCATCAAATTAATTAATATTTCAATTTTTAACATTGAAACAAGCTTATACTTGAATATTTTTTATAATTTAATTACATAATTATAGATGAAATAGACAATTAAGTGTAGCTCTTTTTTTATATATTATCTATTTTTAAAATAGTTGACATATCATCAATATAAATTTTTATTTCACTTATCATATAATCATGAAATTCATTATCTACTCAAGATGCTCTAATCATTACATGTATACCGCAAAACTTGACTTTTTGCAATTTGAAATGAAATTTTAAAGTTTTTTTTATGTCTATACATGTAGAAGTGGGGTTATTTGTGTTTGAAATATTATTTATCAGAAATTCAATTTATTTAAAATTATTTTATATATAATATTTAAAAAATTTATACATTAAATTATTTAAAATAAATTGAATTCTTAAAAAAATGTTTTCAAAAACACCTAGTATAAAATAATACAATTTTAAATGTATATGCTTCATTTGGTTTCTTTTGATGGTCCGTTTAGGCTTTTTTATTTTAAATTTTTTATTTATTAATTTAAAATATCAATATACCTTCACCATTTTCCTTAATTACTCTAATAATTAGAAAAAAGATTAATTATTAATAAAATTATATATTGATAAATGAGTAGAAGTAAAATAAGAAAGATAAATTCATCATATTATTAGTGTAATAAACTTTTTATTAGTTTTGTGATGAAAAGCCTAAAAATGATAATTAAATGGCTTAACTAGAGTTAGTTTAACGGGTATTCCATCAAAATAAAAAGTTAATCTAGGGATTCAATGTATCAAATTAAAAATCTAAAGATAAATAACAAAAATTAAGGGCACTTTCAATAGTTTTTTATTCTAGGAAATTTTTTAAAATGGGGATTACATATAGTATGTTTTTAAAATGGGGTTCTCAATATATGAGGAATTTCATTTTGGGGAATGTAATATTTTACTCCCTCTATTTTTAAAAGTTTAACACTCTAGCTGAATCATCAAAATTAATGAAATATTTATTATACTGTTAAAATGATTAATTTATCATTTATATTTTATATAAAAATTCTCTTTCTTAATTACTACTCATAATCAATTATCTCCCTCCTAATTAACACAAGGGTATATTAGAAAAAATATAATAAAATGCATTGAAATTTTAAAATATCAAACTTTTGGAAAAATTAAAAAAAAAAGCCAAAACGTCAAACTTTTAGAAATGCAGAAGTATTGATATAGGTTTTAGTTTTGATTTTTTTAATTATTTTATTAGTTGAGTAGAATAGAATTGATATAAATAAATTAATATAATAATAGTAAAGTATTGCTATTTTTAGAGAATATAAAATGGAGAATGAAAAATAGAGAAGATGATTAAAGTAAAAATACGATAAATTCCCTAAATGGGGTTTGAAAAATAAAAAATATAAAAAATGGTTGAAATTCTCTAATTAGAAAAAATGACTTACATTTCCATTTTTAGGCGTGCCCGTTTAAGTGTTATTCTGGAGTGTGCGCGACTTTTCATTTTTCGAATGCTATCAGGTGTTGGATTAATATATTGCTATTTATGTATTATTTAGTCTAATTTTTTTCGTATGGACGACGCCTTATAAACTTAATTTTTAAGACATTAATATTTGTAGTTTAATTTTTTACCTGAAAAAGTAGATGAGTTGTTAAAACTAAAGTACATTTAAGTATTGTCACATAAGAGTTGTCGTTTTAAGTCTCAAATTAAAAAATAATGTGTTCAATGCCATAAATAAGGAGGCCTCTACATTTCGACTAGCACTGATAATTTTTAAAACGTTGTCTAAATTATATTTTTTTAATATTTATGATATTATAATTTAACTTTTAAGTTGAGTATATTTTGATGTATTAATAAATATATATAAAAAATACAAATCCACTAACTTCGCCAAGCTCTGCCTAGGCCTCGGAAGCCCCGACCATAGCGCCTAGCATTTTTCAAATGGGATTTTACAAAAAAACACTCTACTCCATAAAATAAATTTAGCCAAATGTCACAAATAGGGAATCAATTTACATGCATACGACCCCTTCAAACTAATTCCAAACTTCTCTTCCGATATGTGAGTAATCATGTTTTTTTAATTTCTTTGTCTTATTTTGCACATATATATCTCAAACCTTTCATTTTTCGACATATCGATTTAGAATATTTTGTTCGTCTCTTTTTTATCTTCAAAATGACATCCAATGTAATATTTTCAAACTTTTTGAACCAATAGACATCTGGTAGAAGTATGGTAGACATCTTAAGTTTTTTTTTTCATTCTGTTTGTTGCGCTTTCTCTCTATTGGATTTGTCTTGCGTTCTTTTCTCGATCTAGAAATCGTATCTCGATTCTCTACTCTTCTTGTTGATTACTTGTTTGATTACCACTAGTTAATCGTTGTCTGATTTTCTGCAGCATTATTTTTGTTTTTTTAAACTTTTTTGGATCGCTTATTGACGTTGTTATTAGTGATTATTGATTTTGATTCACATGTTTTTTTATTTCGAAATTGAAATTCTTATTGTTGTTTAATAATGAGAGAGATTGATGTATTACTTCATCATAATTGCATTTGGGCTATCGAACATGATTTTGTTGCTTTTAGTGTAGCTGATGGTTTGTATCCAAGGTTTGCATAAACTAACATAACGATTCCATAATTAAAAACTAAGTTATATCGGATATCTACTGGAAATTCATAAGGTGTCTACCAGTTGAAAAAGTTCGAAAATGTTACTGTAGATATCATCTCGAAAATAAAAATAAGACGAACAAAAAATTCTAAAATGACATATAAAAAAATAAACAGTTTGAATGATAAATGAAAAATAAGAAAGAAAATAAAAAAAGAGAAAGAGGTGGTGGTATGATTTATAAATAAATTAGATGAGAATGTATTAGAGCATCTACTATAGTGGATTCTAAGATTATGTGACATGTGAAAGTATCTTTAGTGGATAGTCCATTCTAACCATAGTCTTGCCACATAGGCAAGAATAGACAATAAACTAGAAAAATGTTCTACACTAGCTTGTCTATTTTCTATTTCTTATATGATGTGACACAATAAATATTTTTTGTTCTATTTCACATTCTAACCAACTCATCAAATAAATTAATATTTTAATCTTTAACATTAAACAACTTTGTAATTAAATATTTTTTATTATTTAATTACATAATTATAGATGAAATAGACAATCGAGTGTAGCTCTTTTTTTATAGACATTTTCTATTCTTAAAATGATTGATATCATCAATGTGAACTTCTATTTCACATGCCACATAATCATGGAATCCACTATCTACTAAAGATGCTCTCTGAAATAGACAATCACATTGATGACTTATTTCAAGTCATTAATGTGAATGATTTAGAAAATAAACAATATATTAATCAAGATTCTAGGATTAGAAAAAGCATCGCTTAATTTCACCTATAGTACATCATCTATATATGTAGTCTCACTTTCATACATGAACTATGTTTTATTCCATTCTGTTATGCCCATTTTACCTATTTCCCTAGGTTTCAACACTGAAATGGGTCCTACTTAAAATATATTACCCATAATACCCCAATTTCTCTTCCTCAATATCTCTCTAATGTCCATTAATAGTATTGCCTAATGAATTTTTTCCTAATTATTTTTTCATTTCTCTCTCTCTTCTCCATATCATTTAAATTCTCTTTTTATCTATCCTAATTATTTTTTTTGGATTATTATTTGCCGCCTATGATTGCTTAGTATGCCACATTATTCTCCGTTTTACCCTTATTAAAAAAATTAAAAACCAAAACAAAAAATCTGAGTAAACTCGGGGTTCTAGAGTTTCAAATTTCCCTTTTCCTACTCCATTCAAACTCGAGGTTCTAGTGTTTCAAATTTCCCTTTTCCCACTCCATTCGCAGAGCTCCATGTTCGGAAAAATTCCAAATTCTATATGTACGCCCTCTGCACAAGTATCAGAGTATTGTTTCTTATTTGTAGTAAAGTGAAACTAATTTATGCCTTCTTGTTTCCATAATTAATAATAAAGCGAATATCAAACCACTGTTTCCATCTAAATTAATAAGAAAATGAATATCAAATCACCGGGAAAACGGGTGGAAGGGGCAGTTTCAAAAGTAAATTATAGATTTTTTAGTAAAGCTAAAACGGAGATTAATGTGGGCAGCACTTAGTAATTATGGGCGGCAAATAATACGATAGATGAAAATAGAATTGAAATGATATGGAGAAAGAGAGAGTAGAGAGAGAAAGGAGATGATATTAGGAAAAATTAATTAAGTAATACGATTAATGGACATTAGAGAGATATTTAGAAAGCGAAATTGAGGTATTATGGGTAATATATTTTAAGTGGGGCCATTTTAATGTTGAAACCTAGAGAAATAAGTAAAATGAGTGCAATAGAAGGTTACATATAAGTTCATGTATGATAATGAAACAAAACATAGTTCATGTATGAAAGTGAGAATGTGAGTATAGTTGATGTATTATGGGTGAAATTAAGCCGAAAAAATATTAATTATTTACTAAATTATCTCTTTCAAACCTAACAAGCATTTAAATTTCAAATTAAGCATTAAAATATTAATAAAGTTGATGATATGACTTTTTATTTGATTGTCTATGCGTAGAAAATTAAATAGACATTATTCAACATTTATTGTGGCACATTATATAGGAAAGAGATAATAGACAAGCTAGTGTAAAACAATTTCCTAGTTTAGGTGACATATTGAATAAAAATCAACTTTAATGATATGACAATAATTTTATAGACAAGACAATTAAAAAAGTCAAACTACAGTAAATTATCTATTTGCTTTTAAATTCTATTTTCTAAAATTAAATAACAAAAAGATTTACTAAATAAAGGTCTTCACATCTAACCAAAATACAATAATAATTGACAAACGACCTCCTCCATCAGGTGACCATGCAGCCCTTCCTAACTTTCAATTTTAGTAGTTTTTTATTTGTTTATGTTTTTAAATTTGGTGCTGTGCATTGTAAATATATGGTTTAAAATGCTTCAATTCCATTTCAATAGGAACAATTTGATGAAGCCATGGCTTAGACAAGCAAGCATAGCCACGGCAAGGCAGTAGGCAGTGATAGAAGACGAAAAATTTAAAAAATATATAGTAAAGATGACAATAAAACTGAAAATCAATGGAAAAGTCTAGAGAATAAGAAAGACGATAGGAAAAGAAACGAACTTATTGTAAAAATTGAGTCGTAACCCAACTAATTTTAACGATAAAATATTATTAAATAAATGACTTAACCTTCTATTTGATCTTTTATTTGTAAAAAATCAATTAGACAATTGTCTAACTTTGAGATGTCACATCAGATTAAAAATAATAAATAGACTATATATTGTATACGTGTTTTGCAATTAAATATCTATTTTTATCCATGTATCAAGAAATATAATGAAATAGAATATTTATTATATATGCTTAAAGTTTAACTTGATTACAAATTTAGGAATATTTGGTGACTTTGACTATTCTTGATAAATAAATTTTTTTAAAAACATTGGATGCAATACTTTTTTTCAAACGTGCAAAAGATAATTGAACTCAGTAATACAGGCAAAATAAAATAATAATCTGATATATATTTTGGAAAGATAAATTATGATATTCAAACTCCAATCTTATTATAATATTTGTTGAAGTATTCAACAAAACATTTTTATGTAACAAAAAGGAGTAGAAAACAAAATTGAAGGCATATTCTTCAAAGATCACCAAATTTTGTCTAAGTTTACGAAGATCATTTGAGCCCATATTATATAAGTCAATTCTTATTTTGATTTTTTTTATGTACTTGTATTATTTTATTTTATTTTATTTTATTTTATTACGTAAAACTATAACTTTACATGTTTATTTTACATGTATTATATTTACCATTAGTTCGAATAAAATTGACATATGAAATACAATAATATTGAGCTATGTTGTCTATTTTTAATTTATGCAATCATTTGATATATTAAAGTTGGATAGATCATGTACTAAGTAGATAAATAATATGTAAAATAATCGTTAAAGTGTAGATTTTCAATGTTTTTGCTGTTTCCTCCGTGGAAGGGAATTAATCACATTCAACCATCTGTTATTCATATACAATTATGACCAATTTAAAATTAGAAAAAGAGATTGCGTTTGCTAAGAGTGATGGGAAAATGTATACAAATGATATGGACAAAATTAATAATTAATTGAATTAGATTATGGAGACATATACTACACATGATATACTTAAATTAAATATACAACAGTTAGTAGCTGTCCATCTTTAATCCAACATTATTGTCAAATTAAATAAATACCAAGAATTGTATACCCATAATGCTATGAGCTGTCCAAGTCAAATTGATTAGTTTTTACAAGTTATTCAATATTTTGAACTAAACTCAAACTCGTCTTATATTAGATTATTATTGAAAAAAGGTCTATAAACAAATCAAATTCATATGACTATTGTGTAACTTTGCATCGAATACATTGTCAATTTCACCGTAATCAAGTTTTTATTCTTGTCACTATTTTAAAAAATCAGTTCCATCAATTGAGTCGCAATTATTTGGATCAAAAGGGCTAGTTTTTTTCTATTTGGACAATCTAATTATTTCAAGTAAAAACAACTACTTTGATGCACATAATTTGCTCAAAATAATGAAATATATATTCTAAAAAAAAACCAGGCCTCTCAAATTAAAATATATACTGCTTTTAACCAATGAGTTCATAATCTCAAGAAGCGATGAAAAACTTAAAAAGTTTTTAAAATGTACATATTTAAAAAAATCACCCGCTTCTACAAAATATCAATTAAAATTTCATCTTATTTCTCATGCAACTCAAAATAATGGCTTCAGGGTTATAAAAATAGCATGTACCGGTAGTGTAACACCTCCGGCACATAAAAAGGGAGCATATGCTTTGGTTCTAATTCTTATAATGATGTACTCTAAGTTAGAATGATGTGCTTGATGCTCATAGCCATCAGTACGCATTGGCTACCAATTCTAGTTTGACCGGCTATAGCCTACAGTGTGGGTCTTCATCTAAGCCAACTGATCTATCAAACCAGTGTAATTGAAATAAGACTATATCTAGCTATAAAATACACATCTCTCAAACCAAACCATAACAAAAGCTAACTTTACCATTTTTAACTCATTTATTTCGACTGGTCCCTCCTACATGAGAAAGCCTTCTCATAATATCAAACTTAAAAATAATGTTATAATGTACAGACATTTTGAACTCCTTAATACACATGGAAATGAGATATGAGATTATCATTTAGTTTCTTATAGAGAAAACTTTAATAGTAACTCATGCTTCTTGGTTTTAACTCTTAATGTTTGCTGTCACATGTTGCTGTCTTATTGATAATATTTGTAGACATGTAGTGGCCATAACCCGTAAAAAATAGTTGTAAACATGTAATGGCCATAACCAATAAAAGGGTTCAATAAAAATATAAGCCCAGTAGAGGCACAATACGGCTTTTAAACCTTATACCTTGTTTTAGCGGGCTTGTATCTCCTTCGGCCTTCTTATGTTCCCGTCCCGATGATAATAATAAAGTGTTTTTTAAATCGCACTAAAGCAGATTGAGCAAGTTGGAGGAGAACAAGGTTTAAATTTCATTAAACACATTTGTTGGGAGGGGTGAGGAGCCTTAACTATTACTATGCTCCGAACAAGATTATCTCAATGAAGATACTATTACTTGTAAATAATACTAAAAAATAGTTTTTTTAAAAAAAAAATTCTTTCTTACAGATTATTTAATTTTAATAATAATAATAATAATAATAATAATAATAATAATAATAAAGGTGACTGTGATTGTAATGGAAAAGAATTTGATTCATAGAATAAGAGGGATGATATAAACAAGATTCGATCATTATTTAAAGAAAAGTAAAAGCTATTAAGCTATGTCCTTTCAATAGATTCCTGTATTATTATTATTATTATTATTATTATTATTATTATTATTATGATTATTATTATTATTATTATTAACTTTAAAGTAACTATATAATTTTGTTTCCTTTTCTCATTGAATCATACTTCATATAACTCATCCAATTTTGAAAAGTATTACTTTGTAAAAAATATAGTTACAATACAAAAATCTATTATAATAATAATTATTATTTTAATGTGTAATGTTATGCTAACGCAAACTAAAAGTGCTGGCAAATAGATTGAAGTGTATTCTTGATCGTTTAGTGTCTGAAACACAGAGTGCGTTTATCCCAGGTCGTTTGATCACTGACGATATTTTAGTTGCCTATGAAGTGGGTCATTATCTGTGGAGAAAGACTGCGGGTCTGGAGGGTATGGAAGCTTTGAAATTGGACGTGTCTAAGGCTTATGATCAATGAGAATATGTTCGAGCGGTTTTATCTCGTATGAGTTTCTCACATACTTGGATAGGTTGGATGTTAATGTGTATTTCATCGGTCAAATACTCGTTCTACTCAAGTGGGAGGATTTTTGGATCTGTAGTTCCTGAGGGGGGTCTTAGACAAGGGGACCCTCTTTCCCCATATCTATTTATCCTGTGTGCCTTGCTAGCCTAGCTTAACTCGAATGCGAGGGCCTTATCCATGGTTGTTCTGTGGCTAGAACGACTCCTAGCGTGTCTCATCTTTTCTTCGCTGATGATAGCTATCTTTTTTTTCGATCCTCTTTGTCTGAATGTGCCGTTATCAAAGATTGCTTGTTGAACTATGAAAAGGCTTCAGGTCAACAAGTGAACTTTCAAAAGTCGTCCGTTGCCTTCAACTCAAATGTAGACGAATTTTATGAGCAAACTTTGTGTGATTTCTTTAATATCTCCAAATCTTCTAAAGCTATCACCTACATAGGGATGCCCATGTGTGTTGGTACAAGTAAAATTGCGTCTTTCGGCTTTATTTTTGACCGAATTTGGAAGAGAATTAATTCATGGCGAGCAAAATTTCTTAGTCCAGGGGGAAGGAGATCTTAGTAAAATCTGTTCTACAATCTATTCCTGCTTATTTGATGTCTATTTTTCGCCTTCCGGCTAATCTTTGTGATGCAATTCATAAAATGCTAAATTCTTTCTGGTGGGCTTCTAACAATGGTGATAGGAGAGGAATTCACCGGTATAGGTGGAAGTTACTTTGTAGGCCAAAGAAGTTAAGGAGGTATGGATTTTCGAAATCTAGGTGATTTTAATTCGGCTCTTTTATGTAAACAAATGCGGCGTGTTCATTGCTACCCAAATTCTTTGATGAGTAAAGTTTTCAAAGCTCGCTACTTCCCTCATTCTACTGTTTTTTGAAGCTAAAAAAGCCCATAATCCAAGCTACGTTTGGAAAAGCTCATCCTCATCTCTTGATTTCTTCTATAACATTGTTAGGAGGAGAGTTGGAAATGGGGATTCTATCTCTATTATAAATGACGCCTGGGTTGAGGGAGAAAATCGAGTTGTTGTCACGGGATTGGATAGAGAAGCATTGAGTGATAAACGTGTATCTTGGCTGATTAGAGATGGGGAGTGGGATTTTGATAAGATTCGGTCTTCTTTCGATGATACTGAGGGGCGGTTGATAATGGCCACTGTTCTTCCCCTCTTCTCAAGAGATGAGAGTGTTTTGGCCTTTCAAAGTTTTGGGTTGTTACTCAGTAAAGAGTGCCTATAGGGCACTATCTATTACCCGTCTTTTCAATTTACCAACTATTCCATTTCCATGGAATCGATTATGGAGTCTTCATCTCCCTTCTAATATTCAAAATTTCTGTTGGCGTTTGGTCTCAAATGTCCTGCCAGTTCGTAGTAATCTCGTTAGAAGACATTATATTGATGAGGGGTGCTGCCCTCTATGTTTTGTCGACGTAGAGGATGTTTCCCATTTATTTTTCAGCTGTACTTTTGCTAGAGATGTCTAGCGAGCAACATAGCTGAACTTCCATATCCCTGCAAATGTTATGGTTGACAGCTTTTTATCAAATTGTTTATCCAGAAAATTTTGTGAAACAGGTAATTTTCGTCATATGGTCGATTTGGACGGCGCGAAACAAAGTAATTTGGCAAAGGATTTACACACAGCCGGCTTTGGTCTGGCATATGGCGCAAGCCCTTCATCGTCAATGGCAACTCGCATCAGCTGCTGCCCCTAAGGTGACAACATGACTGTCTTTTCCCGATATGCAGCAGTTCATAGGCCCACAGCCTGTTTCTGATGTTCTTGTGGGCTCATATTCAGCCCCTGCAGCTGATGTTCATGAACCTGTGAAGTGGCATGCACTTGCTTTGCCATTTGTCAAATGTAACTCAGACTCATCCCTAATTAATGGCGGAGAGATAATTGGATTTGGCTGTGTTGTGAGAAACTCGGGTAGCTGTTTTTGTGCTGCTAGAAGTGGTCAACTACCTTCGTCTGTCTCAATTATAGAAGCTGAACTTTGTCTGTTACAGAAGCATTAACTTGGATAAAGGAGGTGGGATATACACATGTGGTGATCGAGATAGATTGCAGCATTCTTTACCATGCTTTGATTGATTGCGAGGATGGTTCCTCATACTTTATGTCTATTGTTTCAGATTGTAAACGTTTACCTTCCTCATTTGTTTCTTGCTTATTTTCATTAGTAGCTAGAGAAGCAAATATTGCAGCTCCTTGTTTAGCTCGAGCAGCTACTCAAAACATTACTTCGAAGGTGTGTTTCGATGCTCCACCTTCTTGTATTGCTTGTTATTTAGATTAATGATATTCCACTCCTATTTTCATAAAAAAATGCAAACTAAAAGTAGCTTTTATGATGTTAATTCCAAATTCGTTTGGCATTTTAGAAATCCATTACATCCACAAATGCAATGAATTAAAATATCAGCATATAATCCGTCACTGAGATAACAATGTTTCACTATATTAATATAATTTTATAAATTATTAATCATTATAGTTTTTTAATAAGCAAAATTTTAAATAAATAAACATACTCCAATTTATGACCCTATTGATCCGTGAAATAGTTATTTCATGAAATAAAATAAAGTTAAATGAGAAAATGTAAAATATGAACACTCTCTAACCACTCATCTTCTCTCCATTGTGTAATCGGCCCGGAGGGGGAAAAGCCTTTATTGGCTTTCTTCCCTCTCTCAGTACTCCCTTTTCTTTGCTCCATTTATTCGTTGCTTTTTATTACAATTTCTCTCCTTCACCTTGAGATTTTTGAGCTTTCGAGTTCATATCTACAAAATCTACTCATGGCAACACCAACATTTTGTACGGAAGCGGTTTATCTTCACCCTAACATGTTATTTCAGCGTAGATTTATAGATTTTCGCCTTTCAACGATCTTTTTAGATCTATCTTTTGGAGTCAAGAGCTTCTGATTATTTTGTGGTGATTTTGCAGATTTAAAACTATGAGAGTTCATATTTGAGGATGTTTGCCAAAAATGTTATAGTTAGTTGTATTTTATTATTTTTATTTTTAGTACCCTTACGTGGTTAGTTTTTGTTGCCCTTCATGGTCCTTTTATCCCCGTTTTGTGGAATCTTTGTTGGCTTTGTCCATATTTTAATAGGAATTGTATTCTTGAGATCTAGTTTTGTATTGTTCACACTTGTATTATTAATGTGTTGTTAATATATGCCTTTATTATAAGAAAATATAAACTATGATACATTATTTATGTAGAATCCGTCAGATAAATAAATAATCATATTCCCTCCATCTATAAAATATTGTCCATTTAATCGAATCATCAAAATCAATGAAAAATTTACTACACAACTAAAATGACTAATTTATCCTTTATTAAATTCTCTTTCTTCTTAATTACCCACTTATAATTTTAACAATACATAATCTCTCTCATAGTTAATACAAGGGCAAATTAGAGAAAAAATTGTACAAAATGCATTGATAATCTAAATTGACGACTAAAAAGAGAATTAATAAAATAGCTAAAGAGACAATAATTTCTAAATGGAGGGAGCAGTTATTATCACATCATATACCTATTTAATGAGATGTAAAATAACTAAAAATAGCTATTCCATCTAATGTGTTGAATATACTTTTCATAAATTAAACAAGCTCTTTTAGTTATAAATAAGCGCTTAACCACATGAGCTCGGCCTTAGAGTTGAAAATGCCAAATATTATAAAATATATGAATAAAATATAAATTAATAATTCCGAATAATAATTAATGAATAGATAGGATTAAAGACTTCTAATGTCTCAGTATTTTCTTTGATGGCCGCATCAGAAACCTAATACTTTATTTCTTATATAGATTGATAAATTCATTAAAAAAGTTTATATATTTAATTTATTGGTATAAACCTCTCATAGTTGATATGTTTAATTAGCTACAACCAAAAAGTCATTATCCAGCTGATGCGTGCAAATCTCTCTTTCAAGACATTAACATAAATTGATGCCCTAAGTTGACATTTACTTAATTTTTTTTTATTATAATCTAATTATTGGATGGAGATGGATATTGTTGAATAATTGATGTATCGGCAGTATGTTATTATGTAGGTGGTTGTTATATAATTGATGTGGGTTCACGTCATTAATATTTTGATATAATATATTTTCTACTTATTATTCAGACGGCTGTTATATAATTGATGTGGGGTCCACGTAATTAATATTTGATATAATATGTTTTCTACTTTTCTACCTTTCATTAATATTTGATGTAATATGTTACTCACTTATTTACCGTTTTTACCGATGGATTTCTCTATAAATAGGAATTCAATTTCTTCATTTTATATATACCTCACATATAAGAAATAAAAGTTTCTCTCAAATTCTCTCTCTGCTTTCTTTATTATTGTTATAATTTCCTTGCATATATAGTCAATTTCCAACACGTTATCAGCACGAGCTTGCTCTATCAATCAAGGATATCACCAAATAAATCTAAAGTAATGCATAATTATTTTATTTTCTATTAATATATATTATACCTATAATTCTTAATATGTCTAATATTAAAAGTTTGGACTTTACTCCTCTTGATGTATCGGGAAAAAATTATCTTACTTGGATTCTGGATGCAGAAATGCATCTAGAATCAATTGGTCTTAATAATACTATTATTGAAAATAATAATATTACACCTCAGTATAAGGTAATAGCTCTAGTTTTTCTCTGCCGTCATCTTGATGAAGCATTTCAATCAGAATATTTGACTGTCAAAGATCCTGCAGATCTTTGGGGAATTAAAGGAGAGGTTTGAACACCCTAAGATAATATCTCTACCAAATGCCCAGTATGAATCGATAAACTTAAGGCTTCAAGATTTTGAATCTGTTAGTGCATATAATTCTAAACTTCTTCAAATTACATCCACATTAAGATTATGTGGCAAGGAAATAACTGATGAGGATTTACTGGAAAAGACATGTTCTACTTTTCATTTGAATAATATGGTATTACAGGAACAATATAGACTAAAAGATTATAAGAAATATAGTGAACTAATTACTGCTCTTGTAACACCCCTCTTATGAATTTTCGTCCCGAAAATTTTCTGAAAACAATTGCGGATATTGAGTTTTCATTGTATCCTCCGGTTCCCAAGTTGCTTCTTCAACCTTATGATTCTTCCAAAGTACTTTTACTAGTGGAATAGACTTGTTTCTCAATTGTTTAACCTCTCTCACCAAGATTTGTATCGGTTCCTCTTCATACGTCAGGTCGGGTTCGATTTCTACGACATCAGGAGATAAGATATGTGATGGATCTGATCTGTATCTCCTTAACATCGACACATGGAACACATTATGAATTTTGTCGAGTATCGGGGGTAGTACCAACCAATAAGCTACCTGTCCAACCTTCTCTATAACCTCATATGGGCCAATGAATCTTGGACTGAGCTTGCCTTTCTTGCCAAATCGCAGGACTTTCTTCCAAGGAGATACTTTGAGAAATACTTTATCCCCCACTTCATAAGTAATGTCTTTTCTTTTTAGATCAGCATAAGACTTTTGTCTATCCGATGCAGCCTTCAATCTCTCTTGAATAAGTTTTACCTTCTCCTTTGTCTCCTGAATCAAATCCACTCCCACAATCTTGTTTTCACTAAGTTCGGTCCAATATAATGGAGTTTAATAGTTTCTTCCATACACTGCTTCATATGGCGCCATTTGTATGCTTGACTGATAGCTGTTATTATAGGCAAACTCCATGAGGGACAAATACTTATCCCAACTTCCCTCAAATTCAATGATACGACTTCTCATCATGTCTTCTAACACCTGAATTACTCTTTCAGATTGACCATCTGTTTGAGGATGAAATGAAGTACTGAAATGAAGTTTACTACCTAAGGCTTCTTGCAACTTCTTCTAAAATCTCGAAGTAAATCTTGGATCTCGGTCAGAAATGATTGAAATAGGCACTCCGTGTAGCCTTACTATCCATCTACATATAACTGAGCCAACCTATCAAGTGAATAATCCATCCTAACTGGAAGAAAGTGGGCAGACTTTGTCAATCTATCTACAACAACCCACACTGCATCATGTTTCTTCTGTGTAAGTGGTAAAGATGTCACGAAGTCCATTGTGATTCTTTCCCATTTCCATTCTGGAATTGTTATTGATTGCAACAATCCAGAAGGAACTTGATGTTCTGCTTTCACCTGTTGACAAGTTAGACATTGAGCAACGTAGTTAGTAATGTCTTTCTTCATTCTATTCCACCAATAATGGCTCTTCAAATTTTGGTACATCTTGTTTGCTCTAGATGCATCGCATAAGGACTACTATGCGCCTCATGTAAAATATTCTTCTTTAATTCTTCATTGTTTTTCTACTGAGAGCATCTGCCACTACATTAGCCTTTCCTGGATGGTAATCAATAAGACAATCGTAATCTTTAATGAATTCCATCCACCTTCTCTGCCTTAAATTCAACTCCTTCTGTGTTGGTAAATATTTCAAGCTCTTGTGATCTGTGTAAATATAACATTTTTCTCCATAAAGATAATGTCGCCAAATTTTCAAGGCAAAGACTATTGTTGTCATTTCCAAATCATGAGTAGGGTAATTCCTTTCGTGATTCTTCAATTGCCTGGAAGTATAGGCAATCACTTTTCCTTCTTGCATCAAAACACACCCAAGACCACTATGAGAAGCATCACTATAGATTACAAAATCTTTTCCAGGCTCTAGTTGGGTAAGGATGGGTGCTTCTGTTAACATCGCCTTCAATTTCTCAAAACTTTCTTGGCACTTGTCATTCCACTCAAATTTTACATTCTTTTGAAGTAGTTTCATCAGTGGGGCAGCAATGATTGAAAATCCCTCCATAAATCTTCTATAATACCCGGCTAAACCAAGGAAACTTCTGACTTCCATAGGGTTCTTTGGTGGTTTCCATTCTACAACTGCTTCTATCTTTTTAGGATCCACTCTAATTCCTTCTGCAGAAACAACATGGCCTAAGAAAGAAACTTCTTCAAGCCAAAACTCACATTTGCTAAGTTTGGCATACAATTTATTTTCCCTCAAAGTTTGGAAGACTATTCATAAATGTTGATCATGCTCTTCCCGTGACTTAGAATACACCAAAATATCATCAATGAAAACCACTACAAACCTGTCTAAATACAAGTAAAAGACACGGTTCATAAGGTCCATAAATGCTGCTGGTGCATTAGTTAGACCAAATGGCATCACCAAAAATTCATAGTGCCCATATCTAGTTCGGAAAGCCGTCTTTGCAATATCATCATCTTTCATTCTCATCTGATAGTAACCCGATCTCAAATCAATCTTGGAGAAGTACTTGACACCCTTGAGTTGATCAAATAAGTCTTCAATCCTTGGCAATGGATACTTGTTCTTCACTGTCAATTTATTCAACTCCCGGTAATCAATACATAATCGGAGCGACCCATCTTTCTTCTTAACAAACAACACTGGTGCACCCCACGGGGATATACTCGGGCGTATGAATCCTTTGTCTAACAATTCCTGCTGAACTGAAAGTTTGTAACACCCCGGGTTTGACCGACTGCCCCCACAAACCAACACGAGTCTTTCCAGTGAGCTTTGTCCTCACTCGCTCACTTCCTGGAAATTACTTCCCAAGAGGTCACCCATCCCGAGATCGCTCCAAGTCAAGCACGCTCAACTTTGGAGTTCTCCTGAGTAGGCTCCCGGAAAGAAGGTGCACCTTGTTTGTATAGGTAGTACCAATCAAATCTCTTAAGCCTCTCTCAATTGTAATGTCCCATACCATCACAATCTCGAAATACTTAACCGTTCTCAATTGTACTGTCCCATACCAGCACAATCTCAAAATCCTCTCTTTTAGGTGTGGATTCGATTCATTCCTATCCCCATCGACATCCTTCATGGCCGCTCTTTGCTCAGGTCTTCTACCCCGGCGCCACCCGTCTTAGGACCGGGTCGTTACAGGCCTACCAGCTTCCGCCTGGTTCGTCCCCGAACCACACCGTACTGGGAGAGGGCTGGCTCTGATACTAAACTGTAACACCCCGGGTTTGACCGACTGCCCCCACAAACTAACACGAGTCTTTCCAGTGAGCTTTGTCCTCACTCGCTCACTTCCTGGAAATTACTTCCCAGGAGGTCACCCATCCCGAGATTGCTCCAAGTCAAGCACGCTCAACTTTGGAGTTCTCCCGAGTAGGCTCCCGAAAAGAAGGTGCACCTTGTTTGTATAGGTAGTACCAATCAAATCTCTTAAGCATCTCTCAATTGTAATGTCCCATACCATCACAATCTCGAAATCCTTAACCGTTCTCAATTGTACCGTCCCATACCAGCACAATCTCGAAACCCTCTCTTTTAGGTATGGATTCGGTTCATTCCTGTCCCCATCAACATCCTTCATGGTCGCTCTTTGCTCAGGTCTTCTACCCCGGCGCCACCCCTCTTAGGACCGGGTCGTTACAGCCCTTCTCCTAGTAGAACAGAGAAATCAAGTCCTATTGAAAAATCATGAATTACGACCTACCAGAACAAATCCATTCCCTGAAGCGAATGCGATAATTCATAATAATTTTAATGGATGCGACCGCAGAAATGCTCATGGTCGTGGTCCAGGTAGAGGTCGTGGTAATGGGCGTGGTAGAGGATATAATAATAACAATTTCCACCAGAAGTGGAAACTTGGTAATAACAATAACAATAATTTCCACCTAAAGTGGAAAAATACAAATAACCACCAGAAGTGGAATAATCAAATTGAAAATTTTGATAAAAGAAATAATAGTCAAGATGATGAAAATAAATGCCATAGATGCGGTATGACAGCTAAATATTTGGTAAACTTATACCCAACAACCCTCAAGAAATGTACGGAACCAGAAACCAATTTTATATTGGATGATAATAACCCCACTAATGACCCTATTGATATCCACAATATGGAGTTGGATGATTTTCTGTTATCCAGCACCAGTGGAAAGGAAAAATTTGAATAACTAATTTGTATATTTTGTTAATTAATATATTATAATTTTTTATGTTATTATTAGTTTGCTAATGTACTTTTTATAATGTTTATTTATAAATAATAATACATCTTTTGTTTCTTCAATGATGAAAATGAATTCTTTTCCGGTATTATATGACTTCAAGGAAAATGAAGCAAATTTATATATTGTAGATAGTGCCACCACCCATACCATTCTCAAAGAAGCAAGATATTTTAATACTCTTAAAGGGGTGAAACTGTTGTTACCACAATATCGGAACAAACAAAAATGGTTGAAGGCTCCGGAAGAGCCACTATTATATTACAAAGGGGAACAAAACTTATTATAAATAATGCATTATTTTCCCCAAATTCTCAGAGAAATTTATTAAGTTTTAAAGATATTCAAAGAAATGGATGAAGACAATAAAGAATGTCTTTATGTTACAAAAATAATTTCAAGTAAGAAATATATACTTGAAAAATTTTATACTCTTTCATGTGGATTATACTACACATATATTAATATGATTGAGACCAACTTAACTATAAACCAGAAGTTTATAGATTCATATACTTATAAAATTTGGCATGATCACTGGGTCATCCTGGTTCGATAATGATGAGAAAAATTATTGAAAATTCACATGGGCATCCATTAAAGAACCAGAAGTTTCTTCAAAATAATGAATTATTTTGTGCTCCTTATTCGTAAGGAAACTTAATAATAAAACCTTCCAGAAGTAAGGTTGGAATAGAATTGCCAGCATTTTTAGAGCGCATACAATGTGATATATGTGGACCAATTCATCCACCATGTGGACCATTTAGATATTTTATGGTTTTAATTGACGCTTCAACTAGGTGGTCACATGTATGCTTATTATCTTCACGAAATATGGCATTTGTAATGTTACTTGCTCAAATTATAAGATTACGGGCACAGTTTCCCGATTATTCTATTAAATCAATTCGTCTTGATAATGCTGAGGAATTCACATCCAAAACATTTAATGATTATTGTATATTGATTAAAATAAAAGTTGAACATCCCGTAGCATATGTTCATACACAAAATGGTGTAGCAAAATCATTTATTAAACGTCTGCAATTACTTGCACGACCGCTAATTTTGCGAACAAATCTCCCTACTACAGTTTTGGGTTATGTAATATTACAAGCAGCATCTGTTATACGTTTAAGACCAGTAAGTTATCATGATTATTCTCCATTACAATTAGCTTCTAGCCATGAGCTTAGTATTTTGCATCTTAGAGTTTTTGGTTGCGCGGTATATGTGCCTATTGCTTCACCACAAAAGGACTAAAATGGGTCCTCAAAGGAGATTAGGAATTTATGTTGGCTCTGATGTTTACTGTACAATTTGCAGATTGTCATTTTGATGAAAACACTTTCCCAAAATTAGGGGGAGAGAATAAGAGCCCGATTTTGGAAAAGAAAATAATATGGAATGCTTCATCACTTTCTCATATGGATCCTAAATCAAATGATTCTAAACTAGAAGTTCAGAGAATAATCCATCTTCAATATTTAGCAAATCGATTGTCTGATGCACTCGCTAATCCTTAAAGAGTAACAAAATCGCATATACCCGCGGTAAATGCGCCTATTCGTATTGAGATTCCTGAAAAACAACCTACGAATAATACTCTAACACGCCTGAATCATGGATGACCTATTGGTTCAAAGAATAAAAATTCTAAAAGGAGGAGAGTTATTAATAATGAAGATATTATCATTGAGCATATAAATATAAATACACTTCCGGAAGAAGTGCAAGCACTTGAAGTGCAAATACCTGAAGCTATTGAAAATGAAGAAATTCAAATAAATTATATCAATACTGAAAGAAGATGGAATCGCAATAAAATAGTTATAGACCATATTTTTTCATATAATATTGCGATCAATATTGAAAATGAAAATGTAGATCATGAGCCAACATCTATTGAAGAATGTCAAAGTAGAAATGATTGGCAACAATGGAAAGAAGCAATTCAAGCAGAGCTGAATTCTCTTGAAAAACGCAAAGTATTCGGACCAGTAGTTCGAACACCGCAGGACGTAAAACCTGTTGGTAATAAATGGGTTTTTATTAGAAAGAGAAATGGGAAAAATGAAATAATAAGATATAAAGCCAGATTAGTTGCACAAGGTTTTTCTCAAAGATCTGGGATAGACTATGAGGAGACATATTCTCCAGTGGTAGATGCAATAACTTTTAGATATCTTATTAGTTTTACAGTGCAAGAAAATTCACAAATGCACTTGATGGATGTTGTCACAGCTTACCTTTATGGTTTGCTTGATAATGATATTTATATGAAAATTCCTGAAGGATTATAGCTGCCAGAAAATATGGCAAACGAGAGCTTCACTCGATAAAGTTACAAAGATCCTTATATGGATTAAAACAATCTGGGCGCATGTGGTATAACCGTCTCAGT
This sequence comes from Euphorbia pulcherrima, assembly GCA_947683365.1. Lineage (NCBI taxonomy): Eukaryota > Viridiplantae > Streptophyta > Magnoliopsida > Malpighiales > Euphorbiaceae > Euphorbia > Euphorbia pulcherrima. The sequence continues at coordinate 19,549,382 of CANTUS010000001.1, forward strand.
GAATATTTATTGAAAGAAGGATATAAAAATGATCCAATTTGTCCATGTGTTTTTTTTAAGAAAATTAGGATCTAATTTTATTATCATCTCAATTTATGTTGATGATTTGAATATTATTGGAACTCTTGAAGAGATTTCAAAAGCAGTTGATTCTTTAAAGAAAGAATTTGAGATGACAGATCTTGGAAAGACAAAATTATGTGTTGGATTGCAAATTGAGCACCTTGAAAAAGGAATTTTAGTGCATCAATCAAACTACACAGAAAAGATCATGAATCGATTTAATATGGACAAAGCACATCCATTGAGTAACCCAATGGTTGTACGATCACTCGATGTGAAAAAGGATGTTTTTCGTCCTATGAAAAATAATGAAAAAGTTCTCCGTCCTGAAGTACCATATCTAAGCGCAGTGATGTATCTTGAAAATAACACAAGAACAGGCATTACATTCTCTGTTAATTTATTATCCAGATACAACACTGCACCTACAAGATGACATTGAAATGGAATTAAACATATAATGCTCTACCTTCGAGGAACTACTGATTTAGGCTTATTTTATTCATATGAGTCTAAGCTTAAATTATTTGGATATGTGGACGAGGGTTATTTATCCGACCCACACAAAGCTCGATCTCAGATGGGCTATTTATTCACATATGGAGGAACAGCTATATCTTAGAGATCGATAAAACAAATAATTATAGCTACTTCTTCAGATCATGCAGAGTTAATAGCGATTCACGAGACAAGTCATGAATGTGTGTGGTTGAGATCATTAATCAAACATATCCAAAAAGCATGTGAAAAACTTACGGTCAAGGAAGATCCGACGATATTATATGAATATAATGCTTCTTGTACTGCTCAATTGAAAGAAGGCTATATTAAAGGAGACAGAACAAAACATATTTCACCAAAATTTTTCTTCCCTCACGATCTGAAAAAGAATGGTGAAATCAGTATTCAACAAATCCGCTCTTGTAACAATTTAGCAGATTTATTTACTAAGGCTTTACCTTCCTCAACTTTCAAGAAATTGATTTACAGCATTGGAATGCGTCGGCTTAAGGATCTCCAGTTAACTCGCGAACAGAGGGAGTAAACACTGTACTCTTTTTTTCCTTTAACTAAGTTTTTTATCCCATAGGATTTTTCCTTAGTAAGGTTTTTAACGAGACAGTGTCCCATTCGCGGCAGATGATACATCAAAGGGGGAGTGTTGAATAATTGATGTATCAGCCGCCTGTTACTATATAGGCGGTTGTTATATAATTGATGTGGGATCTACGTCATTAATATTTGATATAATATGTTTTCTACTTTTCTACATGTCATTAATATTTGATGTAATATGTTTCTTACTTATTCACTGTTTTTTCATTTGATATATACCTCAGACATAAGAAATAAAAGTTTCTCTCAAATTCTCTCTCTGCCTTCTTTATTATTGTTATAATTTCCTTGCATATATAGTCAATTTCCAACAGATATATCATATATGGTTTATTGGTTTGTGAGCAAACGGTAATGGAATAAAACTCGTTGTCCTAATATTAGTGTCCCCTGTAACATATTTGTGGGAAAGAGAAACTGAAAATGAATTAATTAATAATAATAATGTCTATGACAATAATTGAACGAGAGACATGAAATGAGACACCAAATTAAGGATATTGGATTTGAATCCGTAATGTATTTTTGTTCCTCGGAATGTAAATATAGCATAAGAGAATGCATATTCATTAAAGATTTCTTAATAAATGTATTTTTTTTATCTACTTTTATTCTGCCAATTAAATATCCCTCAATAATCTTATGCGACCCTTGTTTGTGGATGAACAGAGACGCAAATGTAAGAGTTTGTTTCAAATTCTAATAGAATGAATTCAATTTATTTTATTTTATTTTTATATAAAAATTGGAATTAATTTTCATGCATACAATAATTCATTTCAAAATATAAATGCAAAACACATACTAACTGATTAAAATTCCAAATAAAATCAAATAATATAAAATACAAGTTATTAGTGATAATCACTTCTTTTATATTTTAATTGTTTAAATTTTTCTTTTTTATATTTTTTATGCTTTTATTGTTTCTGAAATACACATAGGATTCACATTCAAATATGATCAGATATACACATAGGATTATAAATATGACGTCCAAATGGGTGGGTAGAGAGTGCGGAGTGTTTACAGCTCTAGATTAAATTTAATCATTCTCTATTTTTGTGTATATCCTAAAATAGGGAATGGATGTAGGAAATAGTTAAATTCAATAATTTTTTATATGGTATAGAGTAAGTCCGACAATTTTCCATATTTTCCATTTCCTATATTACATTCCCCAGAAATAATAATATATATTATTATTATATTAATTATTTTTATATCATTTCTATTTTAATCAACGAATAAAATAATTAAAAAAATAAATGATAAAATTAAATAATAATTTAGTTTTAGGGATAAACTAAGTAACACCCCCTTTATAGGGAGTGTCACAGTAACTATAATCACCAAATAAACAACTTTACTCTACCATATAAAGTTCAATACTCATAAATTTAATATGTACAAATACAAATATAATGTTTCCAACTCCAAATTATTCTCCAAATATTTCTCAATGCCACTTTACATTTCTTACACTATCTAGTACATGCCATTATTTTACAAACCATAATATTATATTAAAATACAAATCCACCTCGAGTCTTTCCTTATATGCTCTTCAAGGTAATCCACTTATACCACTTTGGTCCAAGCTATCTACAAATCTCCACCTACGTGTAGAAAAACAACTTAGTGGTGTCCATAAAAGAAATACAACAACTTTGAACATTTTTAACACTTTAAAATAGAAACAAAGTATGTTCATAAGTCAAAAATAAATTAAACAACTTTATAAAACCAAAACACAAAACTTATATTATAAACCTTTCAAAGTACAATCAAATTTATATCCAATTTTTTTTCCAAACACATTAACCATATATTGCCCAAAGTAAACAAGTCATGAATAACGGTAAAATGGATACGGGAGTGGACAAGCCCGAAGCCGAAGCTTCAATATCAATGTATCGGTCAAGCCCGAAGCCGAAGCTTCAAAATCAATATATCGTTCAAGCTCGAAGCCGAAGCTTCAAAATCAATATATCGGTCAAGCCCGAAGCCGAAGCTTCAATATCAATATATTTTTATCAGAATACCGGCCGAAGCCTGAAGCCAAAGCTTCAATTGTTTGTACAGTACTGTACCCTCCTTTATTGGCGCCAATCTACCCTTACCCGTATTCAACTCGTTTAATAAGGACAATAAATCAAAGTAACATCTTAAAAATTTCAATATAAACCATCAAACATAATTCAACGTAACGAATTCTAAATTTTAAAGCATCAAACTTCAATTAAAACACAATAAAATCAATATTCATATTTTCCAGAAATTTCCAGATTTCATGACCTGACTTCCGTTGCATTTTTCACCATTAAAACATCATCTAATCGAAGAAGTTTCTTCTAAACATAATTAGCCACATGTCTCAGATTTCCAAATCCTCTAGAATCACGGAAATCTAAATTGTATAACCAAAGTCATGATCAAAATACTAAACAGTGTACAAAGCTGAGATTTTCCGAAAATAGATTTTATGACTCAAATTCAAATAAAAATTTCACATTGAAAACGAATGAAATTCAACAAGGTTTCTTCTAAACATATATTCCATACTTTTTGTAGATATCAATAGAATCAAGAATCATTCAAATCGGATTTATATAACAAGATAAAACATTAAAACAAAACAGGGATACAAATCTAAAATTTTTTCCAAAAAACCGAGAAATCGAAATTAGAGACACAAACCTTTTTCTAAGCTCTTTCTAGCTCTCTTCTACCTCTTTTGCCTTTGATTTGCTTGCACTAGCTTCCTCTACAATAGCCAAATATAATTCTATTAAGATATAGTATAATTAAACTTCCTAATACCATAAATATGCTTAATCTACCATAAATTCTACTAATTTCATCAAAAATCACTCACCTCAAATTCGGGTTACTATTCATCCGAACCTTAAAAACTGAAATCCTCCTCTTCTAGTCTTGATTCACTGAAATTGATGATGATAGAAGGTTTAAAGATCGATTTCTAATAAAAATTTGAAGTTGAATCGAAGAAATCGGAAGTTTTTAGATTAGGGAAATTTTTTTGATAAGGAAGAGAGAAATGGAGAAGATGAAGGTGAAAGGGATGAAGGGAAGGATACGTCTAGGATTAAGATTTTATGATAGTTTTTTTTTCAATTTTCAATAATGTTATTGAACAAATAATTAAATGCCCAAATCATCCCTCTTACTTAATTAACCCTTATTTCCTCATGTCTTATATCCAAGGAATATAATAACAATAATTACAATAATAATTTCCATGACATTTTAATAACATAATAATTTATTATAAGTAAATTTTAAAATTTCAGGTCGTTACAATTCTCCCCCTCTTATGAATTTTCGTCCTAAAAAATTACCTAAAAACAGTTGCGGATATTGAGTTTTCATTGTATCCTCCGGTTCCCAAGTTGCTTCTTCAACCTTATGATTCTTCCAAAGTACTTTTACCAATGGAATAGACTTGTTTCTCAATTGTTTAACCTCTCTCGCTAAGATTTGTACCGGTTCCTCTTCATACGTCAGGTCGGGTTCGATTTCTACTACATCAGGAGATAAGATATGTGATAGATCTGATCTATATCTCCTTAACATAGACACATGGAACACATTATGAATTTTGTCGAGTGTCGGGGGTAGTGCCAACCGATAAGATGCCGGTCCAATCATCACTATAACCTCATATGGGCCAATGAATCTCGGACTGAGCTTGCCTTTCTTGCCAAATCGCAGGACTTTCTTCCAAGGAGATACTTTGAGAAATACTTTATCCCCAACTTCATAAGTAATGTCTTTTCTTTTTAGATCAGCATAAGACTTTTGTCTATCCGATGCAGCCTTCAATCTCTGTTGAATAAGTTTTACCTTCTCCTTTGTCTCCTGAATCAAATCCACTCCCACAATCTTGTTTTCACTAAGTTCGGTCCAATGTAATGGAGTTCGACATTTTCTTCCATACAATGCTTCATATGGCGCCATTTGTATGCTTGACTAATAGCTATTATTGTAAGAAAACTCCATGAGGGATAAATACTTATCCCAACTTCCCTCAAATTCAATTATACAACTTCTCATCATGTCTTCCAACACCTGAATTACTCTTTCAGATTGACCATCTGTTTGAGGATGAAATGAAGTACTGAAATGAGTTTACTTCCTAAGGCTTCTTGCAACTTATTCCAAAACCTCGAAGTAAATCTTGGATCTCGGTCAGAAATGATTAAAACAGGCACTCCGTGTAGCCGCACTATCTCATCTATATATAACTGAGCGAACCTATCAAGTGAATAATCCATCTTAACAGGAAGAAAGTGGGCAGACTTTGTTAATCTATCTACAACAACCTACATTGCATCATGTTTCTTCCGTGTAGGACGTCACGAAGTCCATTATGATTCTTTCCCATTTCCATTCTGGAATTGTTATTGGTTGCAACAATCTAGAAGGAACTTAATGTTCGGCTTTCACTGTTGACAAGTTAGACATTGAGCAACATAGTTAGTAATGTCTTTCTTCATCCCATTCCACCAATAATGGCTCTTCAAATTTTGGTACATCTTGTTTGCTCCTGGATCCATCGCATAAGGACTACTATGCGCCTCACGTAAGATATTCTTCTTTAATTCTTCATTATTTGGCACACATAGTCTATCTTTAAAATATAGACACCCATATTCTTGAACCATATAGTTGTCAACGATACCCACTTATGACCTTGCTCGAATGACCTTCAAGTCATCATCTTCATTTTATGCTTACTTAACCTATTGTAGTAGTACAAGTTTAATCTTCAATTCTACAATTAAAGCTCCACCACTGGTAAGAGCTAACCTCGTATTCATAGCCCAAAGTGCCATAATTATTCTTCTACTGAGAGCATCTGCCACTACATTAGCCTTTCCTGGATGGTAATCAATAAGACAATCGTAATCTTTAATGAATTCCATCCACCTTCTCCGCCTTAAATTCAACTCCTTCTGTGTTGGCAAATATTTCTAGCTTTTGTGATCTGTATAAATATAACATTTTTCCCCATAAAGATAGTGTCACCAAATTTTCAACCCAAAGACTATTGCAACCATTTCTAAATCATGAGTAGGATAATTCCTTTTGTGATTCTTCAATTGCCTGGAAGAATAGGCAATCACTTTCCCTTCTTACATCAAAACACACCCAAGACCACTATGCGAAGCATCACTATAGATTACAAAGTCTTTTCCAGGCTCTGGTTGGGTAAGGATGGGTGCTTTTGTCAACATCACCTTCAACTTCTCAAAACTTTCTTGACACTTGTCATTCCACTCAAATTTTGCATTCTTTTGAAGTAGTTTAGTCAGCGGGGCAGCAATGACTGAAAATCCCTTCACGAATCTTCTATAATACCCTGCTAAGCCAAGGAAACTTCTAACTTCCGTAGGGTTCTTTGGTGGTTTCCATTCTATAATCGCTTCTATCTTTTTAGGATCCACTTTAATTCCTTCTGCAGAAACAACATGGCCTAAGAAAGAAACTTCTTTAAGCCAAAACTCACATTTGCTAAGTTTGGCATATAATTTATTTTCCCTCAAAGTTTGGAAGACTATCCGTAAATGTTGATCATGCTCTTCCCGTGACTTAGAATACACCAAAATGTCATCAATGAAAACCGCTATAAACCTGTCTAAATATAAGTAAAAGACACGATTTATAAGGTCCATAAATGCTACTGGTGCATTAGTTAGACCAAATGGCATCACCAAAAATTCATACTGACCATATCTGGTTCGAAAAGCCGTCTTTACAATATCATCATCTTTCACTCTCATCTGATAGTAACCCGATCTCAAATCAATCTTGGAGAAGTATTTAGCACCCTTAAGTTGATCAAATAAGTCTTCAATCCTTAGCAATGGATACTTGTTCTTCACTGTCAATTTATTCAACTCTCAATAATCAATACATAATTGGAGCGACCCATCTTTTTTCTTAACAAACAACACTGGTGCACCCCACGGGGATATACTCGGGCGTATGAATCCTTTGTCTAACAATTCTTGCAACTGACTCTTTAACTCTTTTAGTTTAGCAAGCACCATTCTGTATGGTGCTTTGGATACTGGTGCGGTACCCGGTAATACATCAATTGTGAATTCTACTTCTCTTTTTAGTGGCAACCCTGGTGGTTCTTCTGGAAATACATCAGGAAAATCACATACCATAGGAATATTCTACAATTCTAACTCACCTTTCTTTGATTCTAGAGCAAAGATTAGGTAGGCCTGACATCCCTTCCTAACCAACCTTTTAGTCTTCATAAAATAAATTATGTTACAGAGATAATCTGTTCTTTTTCCCATGATAACTATTTCTTCTCCATCAGATACTTGAAGTGACATTCTTTTATTTTTGCAATCCACCACAGCTTGATGTTCCGATAACCAATCCATTCCTAAGATAACATCGTAATCTCGGAAAGGTAACTCAATTCAATTTGCAAGGAAAAGTTGATGTTGAATCATAATAGGGCAATTTATATACACTTTGTTTACTATCACACTGTGTCCTAAAGGATTAGTCACTTCAATATTTTCTCCTAATTCTTTTACATGCAACCCTTTCTCTTGTGCTAACGTAGTACATATATATATAAATGAGATGAACCGGGATCTATCAAAGCGTAAACATCATGATTAACTAATGAAAATTTACCGACAATAACTTTAGTAGATTCCCAAGTCTCTGGCCCTCGGATTGCAAAGCTTCGCGCCATTCCTCCTGGTCTACCACTCTATGGTTCTTGTTGAGCCACATCATGTCCACTTGAACCACTAGCATTTCCTCTTCCCCTTCCTCTTCCACCTTACAATGTAGGAGTAGGAACTACTGTAGGTGAAGATGTACTTATCTGTCTTTGAGGACAATTTGCAATCAAATGTTCCTTCGAGCCACATTTAGAGCAGATCTACCTTTTCCCCAACATTCCCCTGTATGTATCCTTCCACAATTAGAACATTGTGGAATATTTCCTCTGCCTCAAACTAAATGTACACTAGCCGCTGACCCTGTACTTGTGGTTTGTCTCTATGAAAACCGTCTAAAATGAGATTGTGTTTGTTCCGACGTTCCCTTCTGTTTCTTACTTGGAGATTCTGAACTAGCTGGACCCCTTTTGAAATCCAGATCTTTTAGCCATTCTTTGTTGCCTATTTGAATTGATCTTCACAATACCCGTAGCACTATCAACTAAGTCATTGAAAACCCTAATCTTTTGTGCAAGTAAATGCACTATAATTTCATCATTCAGTCCATCCTTGAATCTCTTACATCGCTTTACTTCACTGTCAACGATATCACGAGCATACTTTAAGTTTGAGGAATTGAATTTCATATTTTGATACAGTCATTCGTCCATGTCTTAAAGTCATGAACAATTTCCTCTGCTCATCTTTGAATCGATCGCTAACATACTTCTTGTCAAATTGTTCCAAGAAAAGACCCCAAGTGATTTCTTGGGGGCATCTCTCTCTCATAATATTATTCCACCACCTCCTAGCTTGTTCTTTGAGTAGACCTAGCACACAATCTAGTCTCTCTTCATCTATAAAATGAAGCCTAGTCATACACCATTTAGTATGATCAAGCCAATCTTCTACAAATGCAGGATTCACTGTGTCCCCTTTGAAGTCATCAGCATGAAGCTTCTTGATTCTTTTAAGAGGAGTTCTCTCCTGTCTTCTTTCAACGTGAGGTACTACAGGAACTTGAGGGATTGGTATGTTTCAAAGTACTTGTGTGATTACTTCAGTAGTCATATGCTGAAGTAAAGCAGCTTGTGCTGGTGTAGGTTATTTGGGAAAGCCATGAACTAGTGTAGGTTCATGTCTTTGTTCATCCCCATGCCCAATACGGACTGTACTCTCAGCATCCTCTTCCTCATTCTGGTTGTGACTACTACTAGCCATTACTTATTCCTGAAAATTGGACCAAAGTGGATCAAACAACTAACATAACATATTTATATCCTAAATGGCATGTACATACTAGTCCTAGAATCGCCTAAACCTCGCTCTGATACCAACACATGTAACACCCCCCTTATAGGGAGTGCCACAGTAACTATAATCACCCAATAAATAACTCCACTCTACTATATAAAGTTCAATACTCATAAATTTAATATGTACAAATACAAATATAATGTTTCCAACTTCAAATTATTCTCCAAATATTTCACAATGCCACTTTAGGCTTCTCACACTATCTAGTACATGCCATTATTCTACAAACCATAATGTTACATTAAAATATAAATCCACCTCGAGTCTTTCCTTATATGCTCGTCAAGCTAATCCACTTATACCACTTTGGTCCAAGCTATCTACAACTCTCCACCTACGTGTAGAAAAACAACTGCACACTAAGCAATTTGCTTAGTGGTGTCCATAAAATAAATACAACAACTTTGAACATTTTTAACACTTTAAAATAGCAACAAAGTATGTTCATAAGTCAAAAATAAATTAAACAACTTTATAAAACCAAAACACAAAACTTATATTATAAACCTTTCAAAGTACAATCAAATTTATATCCAATTTTTTTTCCAAACACATTAACCATATATTGCCCAAAGTAAACAAGTCATGACTAATGGTAAAATGGATACGGGAGCGGACAAGCCCGAAGCTGAAGCTTCAATATCAATGTATCGGTCAAGCCCGAAGCCGAATCAATATATCGGTCAAGCCCCAAGCCGAAGCTTCAAAATCAATATATCGGTCAAGCCCAAAGTCAAAGCTTCAATATCAATATATTTTTATCAGAATACGGGCCGAAGCCCGAAGCTAAAGCTTCAATTGTTTATACAGTACTGTACCCCCGTTTATTGGCTCTAATCTACCCTTACCCGTATTCAACTCATTTAATAAGGGCAATAAATCAAAGTAACATCTTAAAAATTCCAGTATAAACCATCAAACATAATTCAAGATAACTTCAGTAATTAAGAAATTCAAATTCTAAATTTTAAAGCATCAAACTTCAATTAAAACACAATAAAATCAACATTCATATTTTTCAGAAATTTCCAGATTTCATGACCTGACTTCCCTTACATTTTTCACCATTAAAACATCATCCAATCGAAGAAGTTTCTTCTAAACATAATTAGCCACATGTCTCAGTTTTCCAAATCCGCCAGAATTACAGAAATCCAAATTGTATAACCAAAGTTATGATCAAAATACTAAACAGTGTACAAAGCTGAGATTTTCCAAAAACAGATTTTATGGCCCAACTTCAAACAAAAATTTCACATTGAAAACGAATGAAATTCAACAAGGTTTCTTCCAAACATATATTCCTTACTTTTTGTAGATATCAATAAATCAAGAATCATTCAAATCGGATTTATATAACAAGAGAAAACATTAAAACAAAACAGGGATACAAATCTGAAAATTTTTTCGAAAAATCGAGAAATCGAAATTAGAGACACAAACCTTTTTCTAAGCTCTTTCTAGTTCTCTTCTACCTCTTTTGCCTTTGATTTGCTTGCACTAGCTTCCTCTACAATAGCCATATATAATTCTATCAAGATATTGTATAATTAAACTTCCTAATACCATAAATACGCTTAATCTACCATAAATTCTACTAATTAAGCTTTAATTTCATCAAAAATCACTCACTTCAAATTTGGGTTACTATTCATACGAACCTTAAAAACTGAAATACTCCTATTCTAGTCTTGATTCACTGAAATTGATGATGATAGAAGGTTTAAAGATCGATTTCTAACAAGAATTTGAAGTTGAATCGAAGAAATCAGAAGTTTTTAGATTAGGGAAATTTTTTTGATAAGGAATAGAGAAATGGAGATGATGAAGGTGAAGGGGATGAAGGGAAGGATACGTATAGGATTAGAATTTTATGATAGTTTTTTTTTCAATTTTCAATAATGCCCTTGAACAAATAATTAAATGTCCAAATCATCCCTCTTACTTAATTAACTCTTATTTTCAGATGTCTTATATCCAATAATAATAATAATAATAATAACAATAATTACAATAATAATTTTCATGATATTTTATTACTATAATAATTTAGTATAAGTAAATTTTGAAATTTCAGGTCGTTGTAAAACATATAGGGAATGATTGGGTTACTTAGGGCAAGTCCAACCCCACACCCCATTTTTCACACCAAATCCTATTTTCCTCTATAATTTGGTGTTGCTACAGTGTTCTCATCTCCAACCATTCACTCTAAATTTTTACACCGAACTGTAATATTATTATTTTATTACTTTCTAACTAACTTTTATTATTATTATATTCTCAAACACAAAACAAATAATACTAAAAAAACAAAAATAAAAAAAGAAAATAATAATAAAAAAGATGGAGGTGCTACAGTACCCCTCCAAATATGGAGGAGTACTGTAGCACCCCTAAGTTATGGCGTGGACTCCGACCCCACATTTGGCGTGGGGTTGGAAATGCTTAGGGAACCATAGTTTAGGGGATGAATATTAAATATTATTTATTTTTATTTTTTTCTTTTTTAAATTATTTTATTGGTTGATTAGAATAAAAATGATGTAAAGGAATTAATATAATAATAATAATAGAATATTATTATTTTTAGGGAATGTGATATAAAGAATGAAGGGAAATTGTAAGAAATATAGGGGTTGGGTTAAATATTTACACAATTACTTTCTACTTTATAATTAACCATTTGGTCAGGTTTTCAATTTTACTTTTTCAAAACCATACGTCCAGGGTCGGTCTTGAGCATATGCTAGGAGTGTGATGGCCTAAGGCCCACGGCCGAGAGGGGCCCTAAATTTTGTAACTATGTGTATATGTATATAGAAATTTAAAATATTTTACGACTCTATTGAATGTAAATGAGTTAAATTATTAACATACAATAAACAAAACCTTAAAATCATGCTTTATATTAAAAATATTTCAAATAAACATGTTCTTTTTTTCAATCGAATGGGCCCTTATTTCTTATTTGAGAAATTGTCACTTATGACTCATTTGCCCAAAATAAATACCAAAATAACATAAGATTCCCTTTTTACCTTTATACGCTCATGAACAACTTATGCGAATAGGTTGGATTTTTTTTGCTTATTTTACATTTATCTCTCAAACCGCTTATTTTTTCGACACGTCCCTTCATAGTTTTTTGTTTGTCTCATTTTTATCTTTGAAATGCCATCCATTGTGATATACTTTTTCCAATTTTTTTTCGACCAATTACAAATCTAATATATTTCTGTTAAAAATCTAATATAAAACTTATAACAAACTTATAACAGATATGTAATAAATATATATCAGTTCAATGGACATTGCAAATACAAAGAGACTTATATTAGACTTATAAGGGACTTATATTAGACTTATAACACACACACACACACACACACACACACACACATATATATATATATATATATATATATATATATATATATATATTAGATATATAATATTTCAATGAGCATTAAAACAACAATATATCAAAAATATATCAGATATGTATCTGATATTTTTCTGTTATAATTCTAATATATGACAAATTTGTAGTAGATGAATAACAGATTTGTGGTAGATATATAATATTTGTATAATAGATACAAAAGAACATCCAAATCAGTGTTGAAACAAAAAAATGCAGCAAAATAGATATATGTCAGATATATAATAAATATATAATAGTTCAATGAGCATGGCAAATACAAAGAGACTTATATTAGAATTATAACAGATATATATTAGAAATATATCAGATATGTATCTGCTATTTTTCTAGATATATTTCTGAAATATTTCTGTTATATGACAGATTTATAGTAGATGTGTCCTATTCCCAAACTCAAGATCAGCATCATCTCAACAAATAACCTACAACATCAACACGAAGGCTAGATGAAGATGAAAAGAATCCTTTCCTAGCGGCAATGAAGCCAGAGCCGTATTCTTCTATTTATCCCGAACCATGGTTTGCTGGAGTTAATACAGTCTCTAATTTGAATGTTATTGATTTCATTAAGAAGAATGTTCATGGTTCTGTTGTCGATAGGTTATATGGAACTATATTTGAGAATTTTTTCAAGAGACCACGTATGAGAGTTCAGAAGGTTTTTTACACAGTATTATCTCAAAAGAAATCAGCCAGCCCCATGATTACTGCATTTGCATCCTAGTTGTAGGCCGGCCTCTATATTTTGGGATCGAGTACTTCTGCCTTATATCAGGGCTCCGAACAGATTCAGATGGGGAATTTGTGCTTCAGGAAACAAATGATTCAAGAGAATTTCGGAGAAAGTACTTTCAAAACAAAGCTGTATCAACTCCATTGACATCCAAAGGACCTGTGAAAGACATAAATGGATCATTTGAATTCACTAATAAGTTCTTTTATACTTATATTAGGTTTATAATAGATACATAATATATTTATATTACATTTGTAACAGATATATAATAGTTTTATATTAGATGAAGACTTACTTATAAATTATGTCTAACACTTTTATAATAGTGTTATGTAATACAATACTATTATAAATCTAATATATTTTTTCCAAACACCTGCATCAGACATTTATCAGCATTGTAGCAAATGTATAATAGAATTATAATAGTTTTGTATTAGATATGGAACAGATACAAAGAACAAAGAGAATAAAACAAATATTACTTTCAAATTCCATTGTATCAACACCAATGACATCCAAAAGACCTTTGAAAGACATAAATGGATCATTTGGATTCATTAATCAGTTCTATTATACTTATATTAGGTTTATAATGGATACATAATACATTTATATTACATTTATAAAAGATATATAGTAGTTTTGTATTATATGAAGACTTACTTATTGATTATGTCAAACACTTTTATAATAGTGTTATGTAATACAATACTACTATAAATCTAATAGATATTCACCAAACACTTTGATCAGACATTTATCAGCACTCTAGCAGATGTATTACAAAATTATATTAGTTTTATATTAGATACACAACAGATTCAAACAAACAAACATAAAGCACTTTAGATCCATAAAATAACTAAAGAATTACCTTCTAAACATTGATGGTCAACTTTTGATTGTTTGCGCAGGAGACGGCTTATAGAAGGGAATCAATAATAAATAAAGGATTCAGGATGAGAAAACGCGAAATTGAAGAACTTTGATCTCTGTTACGGAGAAAACGAGATAGAAATTTGATTTGGAAGGGCTGTGATCGAGTTGGAGGGAGAGCAAGAGAACAGAGAAGCGATGAGAGCAAGGAAGGAGAATCCAGAGAAGACAATTCCTTGTTTATATATAGAGCGTATTTCGGTTAATTACATTTTGAAAAATTCTAGATTGGTGACGCGCGTTTTTTTGGGTTATTTTTGGTAATTATTTTGAACAATTAGGGCATTTAGGTGCTTTTCCCTTCTTATTTCGCCTAGGGCCTTTGAAATGTTAGGACCGACCCTGCATACGTTCCTCTCCCCAGTAACAAATTCATTCCCTTTTTTTAATTTCTTTTACTTTATTTTGCATTTATCTCGCAAATCGTTGATTTTTTCGATATACCGCTTCAGAGTTTTTTGTTTGTCTCATTTTTTTATCTTCGTAAGTAGATCCATAATGATATACTTTTTTCGAGTTTTTATTTTTGAAGATATGTAACTGATGATATACCAACATTATACGACATTTTTACCAGCATTATACAATTTTACCAGTATTATACAAGCATTTTACCAGCATTATATAAGGTGTGAAAAATAAAACTAAACATAAGCATCTATTTTTATGAAAGAAATTAAACAAAAAACACAATTATAATAACATTATACTAGGTGTGAAGAACTAAAACTATAAACATTTATTTTATCAAAGAAATCAAACAAAAACCAATTTATACTAGTATTATACCAGGTGTGAAAAACAAAACCAAACATAAGCATATGTTTTTATGAAAGAAATCAAACAAGAGCCACATTTATACCAGCATAATACCAGGTGTGAAGAACCAAAACCATAAAAATCTATTTTATGAAAGAAATCAAACAAAAAACACTTTATACCAGCAGTATACTAGATATGAAAAATAAAAAATGTAAGCATATATTTTATGAAAGAAATCAAACAAAAACCTCATTTATACTATCATTTTACTATGTTTATACAAGTGTGATTAAACAAAATAGTAATCAAATGAATAATACATTTATACTAGCATTATACCACATTTATACCAGCAGAACAAACAAAAAATATATTTATAGCAGCATTATACCATATGCGACTAAACAAAATCTCAATCAAACAAAAAACACATTTATACCAGCATAACGTAAAAAAGTTGTTGAATGTGAAGGGACGTATATAATGTTGTGCTTTGTCCTTGTTTTAGGTGTAAAAGTTGTGAGCTAAAGTTTTTGTTTAAATTCTCTATGGGATTAGCTATTTATGTACTTTTTTCAAGAATGAAAAAATAGAAAAGATGGTTGAAGCAAAAATACTATAAATCCTGTAAAATTGAGTTTGGGGAACAAAATATGAGGAATATGGTTGGACTCGCTCTAAGGAGTTGAGAATTAATATTTATTTACCTTCTTTGTGTTTATATATCAATTGTTATATATCTTAATCCTGGCAAAACATATATGAAAGTTTGTGGATAACTTATATCTTGGAAAGTTCTGATAATTTTGCAAAATATGTTTGCTCGTATTAGACATCGAAATCGGGTTAACCTAGATCGAGTGGTCTTATTCTTAAGTAACGGACCCCTTAGTTTCTCAAGACCGGCTCACATAATAGTCTATTTGTCCTCTGCTAAGATAGGATCCTGAGCCGATCCACAACCGGCTCAAAGTAGAGCCCGCCTCGCCTTAACTCGAATAGAATCTGCTAGAAGGTTCCGCGTTAGATACCTATGTCCTCCTGCTGCCTAATTTAAGCTAAATAGGAAGACTATTCCTTTCCCTAACACGTTAATAGGAAAGATCCTCATACAAAGGAAATAAAGACTAAACATGATCCTTCTTTGAAATAACTCTCACAACAATATAAGCAGTAATCCTATATTAAATAGGGATTATTCTTATACTCATTCATAATCAAACAAAGATTCCTAATCACTAATTAGATCAATCTAAACACTATATAAAGCCCTTTAGGTTAGGATCAAAGGTACACACAATCTTTAACTCAAACGCTCCCCTTACATGTTATTACAACCCCTTTTTTTGACTTAGGCATCGGAGGGTCCCTCCCGGGGCAACCACCGATCGCCCCCAAGTTCGTGTCTATTTTGCAGGTTCATTATTCCTGGATTGGAGCTGCGAGAACATAGTCTATTCTGAAATATCGGTATTTTGATACTATATTTTCAGTATACTATATTTTCAAGTTCAATTTTCATTACTTAAATTAAATTTTTTTTTTTAAAAAAAAAGTTGCATCATTAAGCTTACAATAATAATCCTACCCCACCCCATCCGAATGTGGACTCAAACCTGTAACCTCTAAAATCACAGCTTCAAGCTCAATTATCAGTAACATGCCTGGTTACGGAAGACGAAACTCCAAATGCATCATCTATAATTTTTGCTTATCAAGAAAACGTCCTAAGTAACATTAACAAGTGGCAAATGTCTTAGCCTAATGGTTGGGTCTGAAGCTGTGATACTAGAGATCACAGGCTTGAGTTCAAATTCGGGTGGGGTGAGAATTTTCTTTGAAATTATTGTAAGCCCAATGAGGCAATTTTTTTAGGATAAACTTAAAAAAAGTGCCCAGTGGTTTCACTCATTTGTAAAATGAGGTCTGAGAAATTTTTTTTACAAAACATAGTATGTGGTTTCAAAAAAATTGCAAATAAAGGATTTTCAATATTAAATTATGTCACGGAAATGGATAATCTTATTCGTTTTTATCTGAATCTTTGTGGGGTGGTTATTAAAAATATAATATACATCAATAAAATTTTTAAATAGTGCAAATATTTTTTATAAATAAATTACGATAACAAACTTTATAAAATCATAAAAAATAAAAAAAATCTTCAAAAATTACTCAAATCCTGATGCATAATTTTTAAACAGTAGTGTTAAATTATTAGAATATTGAATTGTTTAAAATATTCAGTGTAACACCACTATTCTGAAATCATATACCCCATTTTGCAAAAATTTTGAAATCACAAACCTTATTTTGCAAAAAAAAAATTTCTCATATTCCGTTTTACAAATGAATGAAATCATAAGGTATTTTTTTTAATTTTATTTTTTTAAAAAAAAACTAACATTAATTAAGTTCTGCACTCATCAATAATCATCCCGACACATGTATAATTAGAATAAGAACATTGTACTCGATGAACAAGTCAACTTGAGATAGCCTGTGTGAATTGAAAGAGACTTCGACCAATTCCTAGTTCCTTAAATTATGAAATACTCTATTTTCTTACGTTGACATAATTATAATTAATTTTCTTATTATGTCACTAATTTATGCGATGTTTACTATTAGTTACACAACCATCGTGATGTCGATTTTATATGTTGTTTAAAACTTGTTATAGTCTTTATCATTGTCATAGACTAATAAATATTTAGTGTTTAATGCATTTTATAAATTATTAATTAAATAAAATACTGAAATCTAAGGGCCTGTTTAGTTTGGAAAAACAGAGGCTCTTTTCCAACAATTTTTTTCAAGAAGACAAAATACTAGAGTTTGTTGTTTAGTTGTAAAATTTTTCAAAATGAAAAAATAGAAATAAGTGTCCCATTTTTTCAAAATTTGCACTAACAATGGAAAAGAACCTTTTATTGTTTTCGTTAGAAAAAAGTAGAGGGATCATAATCACACTTCCTAACTTTAAAACCATTATTGACCGTTGGATGCTCATATATTCATCCACCACCCTCTTTCCATCTTTTATTATTTTCAGTTCATATACCTTCACTTTCTTTTTATTTCATGTATGTTAATATACATAGCATAAAATGTTCTTAAAATAATTTTGATCCAGATTTTTTTAGAATAATGTAAGTTATAGTTTTGGACATTTTTTATGGTGACTTTATTTTCTATTTATTTTTTTAAAATTTTTATTTTATATGGCTTACAATAATAATAAAGAAACATTTTATTCCACCCCGCCTGAGTGTGGACTCAAACCTACGACCTCTGGGATCACAACTTTAAAGTACAACCACTAGACCAAGCCTTTGCCACTTATTTTTTATTTACTTTATCCCTATCACATTAGATTAAATTTAACCTCCCTAGTTCTTTAGTAATGAAGCGCAAGGTAACTTTGACATTCGATACTTGGCTCAAATAATTTATTGCCCCCTCAACTTTTAAAAGGACTTATTACCTTCCTAAATTTGGTAATTATGCACCCACTAACTTCTCCATGCTGACATGGCGGTATAGCGGTCAATTGTTAAAAAGTCAGGCATGTGTGATGTATTCTGAGAATTAAAAAATCAATTAAATATCTTCTTTCTGTTTTACCCATAAATCCATTCAATCCTTCAATTTCAGTGTTCATGGCCGCATCCTCTTCCTTCATTCAATGCCAATTGTTGTTGTTAATGGTCATGGAAGTCACCCCTATTTTCACTAATGAGTAAATTAGCACTAATTTCATACCTTGATTAAATGTTGATGATTATAATCAAATGGAGAACTGCAATTCGGAGGTGAACGGAAAGATTATAGGCGAGGAAGGAGGAGATAAAATTCGACGACACTTAGGCAATTTGATTCCTCCTTGAGCGAGTTAATTGGAATGGTTTCCACTGAGTTGTGCCAGTGGGAGTTTGAATGGATGAATTTGTACGGTGGTAGATTGGACATGAATTTTTCGGCGAGCGTAGCAAAAACTCTCAATTCATAGATTTCAAATTATTAAACAACAAACTCACTGGTAATCAATTACCGACCAATCTAAGCTTTAACTAGACATTAAAGTTCGTTCATTTGTTGTATAATGAACTTATCAGTGAGCTTCCGTCGAGCATGTGTGCCAATGGCGAATTAGAAGATCTGTGAGAATGAACCAGCTCAATCAACTAGAAATTATAAATGGGTTGGTAATTTTGGCTTTTGAATTGTTTAGTTTTGTTTAGAAGGGGTGCTGCTGCAACTGAGATGAGATGACAAGATGAACAAGAATTAGGATTTTTTAATTTTTTATTTAAATTAATGGGTTATTGATGGCGTGAAAAAACTTTTTTTTTGCTTTCTTACACGGTGAATTCGCGTGCTGTTCACTGCTTCATGCAAGACTAGGCAAGTAACCATTGGGCGGTAATAAGATGGATATTCGCCAAGTTCAGGGAGGTAATATGTCCTTTTGAAAGTTGAGGGGGGCAATAGGTTATTTGGGCCAAGTACATACGGGTTTTGATGTGTTTAGCCTATTTTTTTTATAATATTATTCATATCATTTTATTATTATAAAAATTAAATGTATTTACTATACAAAAACTAAAAAAGTAGAATGCTGAAAAAAGAAATAATTACATTTAAAATATTCTAAACTGAATTTCAACTATACACTTTGATAAGATTTCTTCTAAGTTTGTATTTCAATGTGTTTATAAAATTCAAGATAAATAATATTCAAAAGTTTATAATTTATATTATAACTTTAGGAGTTTTTCTGATCTAACTCTAACGACCTACACTTTTTTTTTGAAGAATTATTTTTGAAGATGCTAGGTATTGAACTTAGAATCTCCTACCACTAACATTGAGTGGTGTAGCAATTGAGCTACATCTAATTGGTACCTACACTTTCTTTATATATATATTTTGAGTTATATATCAAATGTATATGATTTTTTAAATAAAAAATTTTAACCTTTGAATTATGAGGAATATTTATATAAGTTGTTATTTTCAATTTAGTTTGTAAAAATTGTTATTTTAAAAAAAAGGTTGCATAGTTATTATTTGGAATGTAGAAAAATAGAAAATAAATTAGGTGATGCCGAACATATTTTATGTTTTCTAGTAATTAATTTAGAAAACTGAAAGTTAAAAAATTTGAAAAAAGAAAATAAAATTGAGAAATGAAAATCAAAATAATTTTTTGAAACTAAATAAGCCGTGTTTAAATTAAGAAATGTTGAAATTGTTACCACGAAGAGCTAAAATTAATATATATCTTGGAAAACTATGGAAAAAAATATACGAAAATATTAGCAAAAAATTAAATTTAAATACTATCAATTTTGTAATAGTAGTAACATAAAATGCATTAAGTATCCAATCGCGAAACTACTGTATATATTCTCAAAGCGCATATATAGAGATTTGTAGATATCATCAATGCTATTAAGCTGTTCTTTTGGATTATAATTTAATGTAGTTTAGTACAGTTCAGTGTAATTCAATTTAATTCAGTGCAGTTCAGTACAGTTCAGTTCAGTTCAGTTCAGCTATGCGTGGTTATAAATTTACACTGAAATAAGTTCAGTTCAACTCACTTCAATTCAGTTCGGTTCAATTCAATTCTATCAACTTCAGTTTAGTTCAATTCAGTTCAGCTTTTAGAAGTTGAAAAGAACAGAGCCTAAAATCGAATCACATAGGACGAATCTATTTAGGGAAAAGCACGAAAATGCACATAAAAGTGCAAACTAATAACCAAAATGCCACAAAACCACGCGACTAACGGAAACATAATTTTTCAGAAAGTAAATAATCGGAATACGCTCATATATAAATAGAGGAAATCAACACGATTTAGGAGAAATCACAGCTCCCTAACTCTGAATTTTCTATCATTTTCTCCTAAAAAAAATCACAATTCATGGTTTTTCAGCTTTTTAATCCCGAATCTGTTGTTAATTAGCGATTTTGTTCCAATATCTTTGTTCTTTCAAGCAACACCATCGCAGCTCAATATCGATCTATGTTTTTCTTGTATTTGCGATTTGTTCTCTCTAAAAAAAGATTCGAATTGATTTTAAGCAATTGGAGATGAGCAGTATTCCGATTTTGCTTAATGTCAATGGAACATGGACATGTGATGACAGATTTGTGGATTCAAAGTCGATGGAGTGTCAATTCCAACCAACTCAAGCTTCGTTCCATTCAAACAAGTCATAAGTGAAAATTTGAATATTGATAAAAAAAGAGATGATCTGAAAATCGAGTTTCAAGTTACATCTTGTTATCCTGCTATGGAAATAAGGAATAATACATCTCTCAAATTTTTTATGCAACTTAAAGCTACAAGTATGATGATAACTGAATTTCCTTTGTCCCTATCTACAGTTCTAGTTGTCTATCAATGTTTAGAAGGTAATTCTTTAGTTATTTTATGGATCTAAAGTGATTTGTGTTTGTTTGTATGAATCAGTTGCAAATCTAATACAAAACTAATATAATTCTATTATAGATCTGCTACACTGCTGATAAATTTATGATAAAAGTGTTTGGTGAATATATATTAGAATTATAATAGTATTGTATTACATAACACTATCACAAAGGTGTATGACATAATCAGTAAGCAAGTAAGACTTCATCTAATACAAAACTACTATAATTCTATTATAAATCTTCTACAATGCTGATAAACGTCTGATGCAAGTGTTTGGTGAAAAATATATTAGATTTATAATAGTATTGTATTACTTAACACTATTATAAAAGTGTTTGACATGTTATGTAAGTAAATCTTCATCTAATACAAAAACTACTATATATCTGTTATAAATGTAATATAAATGTGCTATATATCTGTTATAAACCTAATATAAGTATAATGGAACTGATTACTAAATCCAAGTAGTATAATTATGTCTTTCACAGGTCCTTTGGATGTCAATGATGTTGATACATTGGAATTTGAAAGTAAGATTTCTTCTATTTTTCTTATTTCACTTAGCTTATACAAAACTGCTATATATCTAATATACATCTGATATATGTCTTCTTTTTTGTGAAATATGGTTAAACAATACAATTTCAAAATAATATAGACAAAATGTGACTCATTTAAATGTTTTAAAAGGGAAAAATACATATCCAAATGATCCTTTCCACACCTATAGCATAACTACTTCAAAACTGTTAAATATGTAATACAGCTCGTAAAAATGCGTTTTCCTTCAGTTTCTGTAGTTGAAGAAGGGAACATCAGGGCAATAGTAGAAGTTACTATAGAGATAGAATACAATCTTACAACTAATGTCAATGCATCATTCAGTGAGAAACATTCTCTCTATATAGAGAATATTTCAGATTTGGTTGTTCATACAATAGGTAGTTTTACCGATGACGAGTTGGATGATGAGAAAGATGATGATATGGAGATCACAAACCCGAATACTATGGATATAATAAAAGTTGGAAAAGTTTTTGTAGACAAAAAGGTGCTGCAAGAATCAATGATTTTATATGCAATTAGGAATGATTTTCAGTTCAGGGCAGAAAAATCGTGCAATAGGCAGTACTGGCTGATTTGCATTAATACAGAATGTAATTGGAAAATGAGAGCATCAGTGAGAAAATCCACCGGCAGTTTTGTCGTCAGAAAATACTTTCCAAAACATATCTGCAACATCAATGAATGAAATAGCGAGAAGAGGCAAGCAACAAAGAAGTTTCTTGCTAAACGAATAAAAAATAAATACTTGAGGGTTAAAAGAGTGTACAGACCACTAGATATTGCCTCTGATGTAAAATCTAAATTTAGAGCTGATATAAATTACCAACAAGCTTGGAGAGTGAAAGAGGAGGCGCTTAAGATGATAAGAGGCTTGGCGGAAGAATCATACGGTAGGTTGCCAAGCTTGTTGTACATGATTCAACAATATAATACAGGTTCTGTAATCAACATTGTTAAAGAGGAGGACATGTTTAAGTACCTTTTTATTGCAATGGGAGCTTGTATTGAAGGCTGGAACCATTGTAGACCAGTTCTTTTTACTGATGCTACCTTTTTAAAGAAGTGCTACATTGGATCGCTCATCCCATCTTATGCCTACGATGCAACAAGTATTTTACTTTGTTTTCTCCCATAATTGAGTTCATTATTGATGTCTAGTTGAGATCTGTTAAGGTGTTGTTATAAAAGTGTCATACGATAAATCTTTTATTGACATTTTACAAAATTAATATACACCTGTTATAATACAGTTATAAATTCATAGAATGTTATTTAACTGATACAGAGCTAATGCATAACTATTATAAATGGATTGGAGTGGTTAAATTTGATAATAAAAAAGTTTTTTCTGTGCTGTAGCTATAATATATTACATTTGTAACAGATATTTACTAGATATAGATATCGTTGTTCTGAAAAATTGCAGGAAAGATTTTTCCACTTGCGTTTGCTATTGTCGATGGAGAAAACAATGAATCTTGGGAATGGTTCTTTAGAAGGTTTAAGGACGCTTTTGGGGAAAGACCTCACATGGTCGTAGTTTCTGATCGACACCTAAGCATAGAGAGAGCATCAACGATAGTGTTCCCTAGTGCACCCCACTGTATTTGCTTGTATCATTTACTATAGAACCTCAAAAGCAATTTCAAGAAAAACATACCCGAAATGTCAAATTACTTTAAATGGACGGTTAAGGCATACACACTAAAACAGTTTGAAAAGAACATGAAACAACTCCATGCTATTTAGAAAGGCATTCTGGCATACTTGCAAGAAGTTGGTTACCCTAAATGGAGCAGGGCACATTCCATTAAAAACAAATATGTTGCAATGACGTCCAATATTGCAGAATGAATGCAATGACAAAGCATGGAAAAGACCTTCCCATTGCATCTCTTGTAGACTACCTAAGAGTTATAATTCAGAATATACTCCATACAAACAAAAACATCGGGCTGAACACGTTTACTGGTATTTTTAAGAAATACGAGAAAAAAACTCCAAAAATAGTATCATGTAGCTACGAGAATGAAGGTGTTTTTTTAATAATTCAATGTTCTATTCAAGTTTTTTGAATTTTGTGTAACTCAATAGATTGCATCTGATGTACACTTAATGCATTTCAGGTGGCTCCTTCAAACAACCAGTTGGTATCTGTGAAGAGTAATGGATTCGAATAGGTCATAGACATGCAAATAGGTTTCAGATGGATGAGATTCCGTGTGCACATGCTCTTGCTTTTATACGGAATTTCCATTTATCATCATATGATTACTATTCAAATTATTACAAAAAAGAAACAATGCTGGCCATTTATGGAGCAACAATAAATCCAATACCGTCGAGAGATAATTGGGTGGTCCCTCAAGATGTTATAGATGAGGTTATTCTTCCCCCAGATGTGAATCAAAAAGTAAGAAGGCCAAAGAAACAGAGATACAAGTCTGCTTTGGAAAACAAAACAACTTACAGGATCAAGTGTAGTGTGTGCAAGAGGTCTGGATATAATAAGAGGATGTGTAATGGAGCGATCCAGTGATTCTCCATGCTGATTACAACAATTTTAATGACAAAAGTGATGCAGAGCAGCTCCTTACCTTTTTTTAGCAGTCATAATTTTTTCAAAATAGGTGGTCATGAACATCTAATACAATTCTTTTACATATATGTTATAAAAGGATTTTACAACTCCTTTAAATCAATTAAGAATGTAATTGACTTTTTCAAAGGATATACTGTTTTTATAAGAAATTTTAGTGAAATTTGGAATCAAGTTTTTGTATGTTGTGTTATCTATAATTTTACAAAGCCATACTTGCATTGAAATTATAACAGAATTAAACAAGGCTTATATTAGACTTATGACACAGTTATAATAGAATAATAACAGATATATATTAGATTTGAGTTAGGCAATGTAAGTTCTACATTTCGAATATATATCTGTCATAGATATATTATATATTAGAATAATAACAAATATTTATTAGATTTGAGTTAGGTGATGTAAGTTCTACATTTCTAACATATATCTGTTATAGATGTATCATATAATAGAAAAATAACATATATATATTAGATTTAAGTTAGGTGATGTAAGTTCTACATTTTGAATACATATTTGTTGTAGAAGTATTATATATCAGAAAAATAACAAATATATATTAGATTTGAATTAGATGATGTAAATTCTATATATGTTATATATCAGTTATTTATCATATATAAATCTGATACATTTCTAATATAAACCCATATAGGTCAATTTTAAACAAAGGAGATGTAAAATTTTGGAAAAGAAAATAACTGAAATTGATTAACAATATAGAATATAAACAATGTACTGTAAAAAAAATCAAATCTGAAACTAAAAACAACATTAAAAAAACTGAAACTAAAGACAATTTCATCAATCCATGCCTATCCATATCCTGATTCAAACTCTTGATCACTCTTAACACCATCGTCTAGCTTTGTCAACCCGTAATTGTACAAACTCAAAGCCAAACGTAGCCTATGCATACGCATATTAAGCTTGTCAGGGAATTCCATGTTTTCAATAATATACTCAATGTAGCTGAGTAAAAACACACCACAGTCGCTGCAAGAACAATTCAACAGAGAAAAAGAAAAAACAGAACAAAAATCAAAGTAGCTTAAACATGTGTATATATACAAAACCATAATGTGTTCAAAAAATGGTGAATTCAAAACATACCATAAACATTGTCGGGGAAACCCATTGACGTATACAATATCGAGAGTGCAAAGTGGATTACTGGTACTGTATGGTTCAGATTGCAAGATGTCTTGCCTATTGTTAAAAATACCAAAGTTATGCAAGTAGTACGGTATCACAGCTGCAGATATACTAGCAGCTACTGGAGTATCATCATTATATGACAACCTACCCATGAACGAGTCGTAGATGTGTAGCATCCTGGACATAATCTCAAACCTCCCCAAAATCCAGTGGTCCCTCCCAGGCATGATGGGAATAAACACATTTTCTACTTCATCCTAAAGCTTGGGGTAGTGAATCCCTTTTCCATTCATATTCCATGAAGTGATATCTTCAATATTAACATTATCTTGCACCCACTACCTCGATTTATCAGTATCTTTATCCATCGTGTTCTTGATAGTACCTAGCCACTGAACAAAAGCATCATCTATAATGGTGAAACTGTACTTTATTCTTCAGCAGTACTTTCCTTTCTTTCTCAGATAATAGGACACCAAATTAATGTGCTGTAAAAGTAATAAATACATAAGCAATGAGCATATAATAATAGAAAAAAATAAATTAAACTCTTTTGTAATAGAATTATAATAGAATTGTATCAGTTATATAACATAATTCTACCAAACTTTCTAATTTATCATATCGTGCCATAAAAAAATAAAAAACAACATATTACAACATGAAAACAAAAAAAAGAGAGAGAAAGTGTCTTACATCACTGCTGAGATACTCTCATGTTGTAAGAAGATCGGCCCAAAATGTCTTTTTCAATATGTGAAAAATGTTGAAGTCTAACGGCTCAATCTTGTCATTCTTTACACTATACCATGAGTTTTTCCTGTTTCATAATGATTATTTGGAAACATATGATCAGTTTGTTTTAAAAAAAATGTTACACGAATTGAACATATGTTGGATCAACACATTTACTTACCCTCTTGAAACATTTTTATACTTATTGACAAATCTCGTGAAAACTTGAATAGCTTTAGTATCTGTAATCTCATTGCCAATCAGAGTATAATCATCCAACAGATAATGCTCACGGACTTTGGTCTTCTCAGATGATATTACTTTCGGTGAAGGATTCACCCTCCTTCTTGTTCTACGCTCAAATTTTGCTGCCAAGATCACCTGCACCTCCTCCTCTTCTTTAATCTCCTTTAATTGCATTAAAAAAAGAGTCAAGATGGTTAGTAATCTTATACGAACAGAATATTATAATTAATATGATACACACTTGCTTAACTTCTTTAATAATCTCTAATATTTCAAAACGATTAGCCTCTAATTTATCAAGTTCTGCTGGATCAACAGAGTCTAAGAAACAAGGAGATCTAGCCTGATAATGTTTTTTAGACATACAAAATTTAATCAGAGAATAAAATCCAATTTCCAATATAAAATCTGGATTCAAATGAGTTTTATGTTTTACCTTTCCCTTGACATTTTGCAACTCTGCCATTCCAGTGAGAGCTTCTTGAACATTTTTGTCCTCTAGACTAACTCCTTCATCAGCTTCAACTTTCTTCTGTTTCCTAGCTGGAGCTTTCCGTTTTCCTCTTTTTACAGGGATTGGTTTTTCAGGAGAAATCGATTGAACAACCTCTCTTAAAGTATCTATAATCATATTCCAGCCATCTTCCAATGTCTTAAGGGGCTGCAAATTCATTTTGGCATCCAATGTGTTCTTAAAACCATAAATTTATGGAAAACGCTTCATCCTCCGTGAACTTCTTAGGATAACTTCTATGGCAACTCGAACGTTTTTCTAATAATAATATAAATGAATGAAATCTTAGTATAAATAAGAGACAGAAAAACATTCAATGCTAATGTTAATGAAATAAAAATTATTATATATATAACTGATATAAATTAAGTATATATCAAATAAAAATCTGATTTATATCAGAAATATAATATATATATATATATATATATATATATTATAGTTCTGATATATATTTGGTATATATTAGATAAAGATCACATCTATATTAATTCAACTAGTTTACCTGTTCCAAAGCCTCTTTACTCTCTTGAACTTCTTGTCCATCTCCTTGAGGATCTTGGTTGTCCTTTTGATCAAAGACAGTTTCGACACCCCCAATCCCCTGTACAGTTTTATGGCTCCTCTCTTCAACAAGTTCCTATTAAAGATTAAGAAACTACTCTATTACAAGTGTATTACAAAATAATTGTATTTAATCAATCATATAATAAACATTTATTATATATTTAAAATGATGGTTCATGATGTTACTTCATCTCCTATCTCTATTTGTCCACAAATATACTCATCCTGATACAGAATATAACATATAACTTACATGACTTAATTACTATGTAAATAATAACATTTCACAGAATTATAACTGATATATATCAGATACATGTTACTATATCATTACACTTGTACTTACATTAATTGGTTCCACATGTTCTTCCTAAAAATCCATTGCATCATCTTCTTTATCAACATGTTCTTCCATAATATCAATTGCATCCTCTTATTTATTCACAAGACTTGTTGCATCCTCCTAAGGTTTTTCCTGCTTACATAACAAAAAATTGTTTTATTACAAATCTACTAGAATCCTATTAAATATGTATTATAAATGATCGTATGCTGTTATAAATTAATTTCAAAATATCCTTCATAATAAAACAAACATTTATTGTATATAAAGGTGCTGATTCATGATGTTACCTCTATCAATTTTTGAGTTATTTCTTAATTTGTTTCTTCTGTGCTGTAAAGCTGCTGAGTTTTAATCCCTCTCAATCTTCAACTAGTGGAACTGTACACATGCTGTCTACCTCGGGTGTTATTGTATCAGGTGTTTCCTGCAATTCATATTTTGGTGAAAAATAACAGGATTGAGATGGGATTCAACTGATTAAGGAGTTTTGTGTAACAATAAAAGGTGTACTTACTTTCAAAAGCATGGTCCGTGATGGTACTTCAGATCCTAACTCAACTTGACCAGACATATGCTCATCCTGATACAAAAATATATATATAAAAAATAAGATTTGGTATAGTTATAATAGATATATATATATATATATATATATATATATATATATTACTATTTCATTACACTTGTAATTACATTAAGTTTAACAGTGGGTGTTGCTTCCACATTTTCTTCCTCAAAATCCAATGCAACCCCTTCTTTGACAAGACTTGTCGCATCCTCCTTAGATTTTCCCTTTTTACATAACAAAAATCTAAATATTCATTTATTGTTATTAAAAACAGTAAATTATCTATCTAACATACTAATGGGAGATTTGCATCAGAATTGTATTAGTATTAAATTAGATTCAAACTTACATCACTTTCAGTAGTGGCAATCGCTTTGACTGCCTCATCATCCTAATTGACTACATGGTCCTCATTGCTCACCTACAACGTGAAAGCCAGCTAGAAATTAAAATATCAAGTTTTGTATTTTAACCACAAAAATTTCAATAACTTATTCTTCTACCTTCTCATTCAAGATATCATCCTGCCGTTCGATCGAATATGTCTTATCACCACCATTAGATCCTTCTTTGTAAGATTCACTCAATTCCCCTGGCTGAAATGCAGAAACATCCACTTTCTTCACCAACTTATAATGCCTCAACACATCTTTTATCAGATTGACTTCTTCTGACAGATTATCAAACCTCTTCTCCAATGAACCAACTCTACCCTCAATTCTTTCCAGACCTAGATCAATTTTATTGGCCAATGCCTCCAATTGGTTAAGAATTTGAGTCTGGCTTCCTGCTAGGAGTTCAAACTGAGATGCTTGATTATTTAAAAACTGTTCAAACTCCGACGTTTCTTTAAATGGAAATAAGTTCCCCAACGACAGATTAGCAATCTCCTCTTCTGTTGGAGTAATTTTCCTCATGAACAACTAAAATGAAAAAAATTAAAAAACATGTCAGATGATATATTAAACAAATTACAAAAGACTCAAAACACAAGTATAGAATAATTATAATGCATTTATAACAGATATATAATAGATGTTGCTTTATTCCTTGATTTTGAATTTTATAGTACATATATCAGATTTATATCAGATATATATCTAATACATATCTGATATAAATCTATAACTATCAGGCAAATAATATATATATCTCTATTAATTCAATTAATTTAACACTTGTACTACATTTATAATAGAATTATAACATATACTTATTTTAAACAAAAAAAAGGAAAAAATTTGGAATGTGTGGTTACAAATTTTGATTGCTTATTGAAAATGATTGCATTAAAACCTGCTGCTTTCATGTTAAGTTGGTGTGCTTGCCATTTAAAAAATCTCGGTTTGAAATCTCCACTATCATCTTTAATTTTGCTGCAAACAAAACCTTTGCACGCTCTGACAACTTCATAAAACCAGACCTGAAACACCAACGGGCTTCCCTTTAGCTTGTAATTCGGTGGCCTAACCCTTTCCTTCCATTTTTTTTCACACCTTCAATGGTCTGATTGAAAGATAGATTACCCCAAGCTAATTTATCATACGTGCCATTGAAGACACAGTCAAAATACATGTTAGGAATTTCATTGATAGGATCCCTCCTCATGAGGTAATATGTGATGAAATAAACCATCGAGAGCCCGAAATAGTCATCATCAGACTCACTGGAACTTTTTCATCCGATTCTCTATCACCTTTTAATTTGCAGTACACTTCTTCATCTTCATGCTCCTCATCACTTCCTTCTTCTTTGCTTTTCTTCACATCACTATCCAACAAATGAATCAAATCTGCTCTCTTAATAAAATCAAAGTATTTTGGAAAATAATTCCTCCTGAATTCTTTTGAATCTCCAGTCTTAACGAGCTTAAAGTCCCCTTATGAAACTGGTCGCAGCCCACTTATAAGACAGAAGTACTCGATTTCAAAATACAACGGACAACTGACAACTAGAATGAACATACAATCATTATGAGGTTGATTGATTTCCCTTGATATAATGTAGTGTAGAAAAGCGCTTTGCACTCTAAGACGGGAGCGCGTGAAAAAGTTTCCAAAAATGCTTCGCTCTAACCTTTCAAGAACAGAAGCAAGAACATTATTCTTAATAAAGTCAATAACTCACCAGTTAGATGACGCATTAACGCCATACGTCCAAGGTTCAGGATACAGAGGGGCATAGAACTCCAGCTTCATTGCCGCTATAAAAGGATTATATTCTTCGTCATCTTCATTTTTTTAATGAAAATTATAAAAGAAGTAAGATGTTATAATAGGCAACCTATAACGACACAGACATCATAGAACCAAACATTAAAAATACATAGAAAGACCTCTAACAATCAAAAAAACTTTGACCTATCTTGCTAACAAAGCAATTAACACATTTTGAACTTGTATTCGTAATATATTCATAATATAAAAGCTTTAAACAAATAATAAAACTCTATATACATGAAATTTGTAACTTATAACAGAAATATAACACATTTGTATCATATACTAATTTTCATCTTAACAACACACTTTCATGATTTTATAAGAAACATACAATAGAATTCTAACACATATGTATCACATGGTAAATATCCAAACACCAAGCAGAGTCTTATAGTAGAAAAATAACAGAACTGCAACACATATAATAATTGAACAAAACAATTAACAAAACTCTTATAACTTCAATTACTTACATGTAGACACATTATATAATACATAGAGTAGAATTATATTAGATAAAAAGAGACTAAACTTGTAATTCCAAATTTTAGCAAACCTGATATAAATATGATATAAATCTAATATATAAGAGCCAAAACGTATATGATTTCAAAAAATTCAATGGATCTTATGAAAACATGGTAGAAATATCAGATTTATAATACATATATAACACATGTATATAGAAGACTACTTAAAACAATAATATAACAGATATATAATAGACTAATAACATATACATACTATATGAATCAAATCTATCATTTACTTACCTTTCTTCTAGATTTCGCAGTAGAAGCACCTCTCCTTCTTGATGCTAAAGGAGAAGAAGATTTTAGTACAAGTTGCTTCTTCTTGGGAGCCATTATAACTTCAAAACATGAAAATCATGAATATAAGAAAACCGAAATCAAAATAGAAAGCAAAATGTACATATTAGGTTTATCAGATTTATGTTTACCTCGAATTCAAACTAACGAAATATTGAACAAAGAGCTACCGTAACTTCAGCTAGGAAAGAACAAAGAAAAAACTTGACAAAGAACACCAAAAATTGGACGAATTAAAGAAGAACAGAATATGAATACAAAGTCAGAGGAACAACGCTTTTTATAGAGAAGAATGGAGAGATAATGAAGAGGAAAAATCGAAGAGGAAAAACCATGATGAGAGGGAACGACTTGATCGTGTAGAGAATGTGAAGAGTTAAAGGTAACTGGCAATAGTTTTAGGCTTGAAAAAGTTAGTAAGGGTGTATAGAAGTTATTAACAAAACTTATTGTGGCATTTAAGTTATAAGGTCAAACTTTAAAAGAAATTATTTTGAGAAATTGGGCCATAAGTGACAATTTCCCATCTATTTAATGGAGAATTATAGCAAGGGTAGTGGATTTGGGTATATTAAAAAGTAAAAATATAAATTGGATTGGGTTAGAAAAATGGATCGAACCGGTAATAATAAACTACTGACTAAAATTTTAGGGAAATTGTCAAAAATATATATGTCCCACTAAAATATTTACAAAATTGACCATTAAGTTAAACTATTTACATATCTATTATCCAACCATAAACAATTTACAAATTAACAAAAACAAGAGAAAATAATTACATGAATACGGTCTGACCAGATAACTGTTAGACGATTACTAGACGATTACCAGATATTTATCAGATAAAAACTAGAAGAGTACTAGAAGATTACTAGATATTTATCAGATAAAAACTAGACCGTATTTTTGTAATTACTTACCCCTGTTTTTGTAAACTTGTAAATTATTTATGATATTTTTTTAAAATTCCCCTGGTGAGGGAAAAGGTAGGTGAAAGAGGTTTCCACGGCCATTAAAAACCTTCACCAAAGTAATAAATTCTATAAATAAAATTGATCTCAACTTGAGATAAAAAAATATTCAGTTACAAGAAAGTAAGAGGCTTGGATGATTAAAGAGAAATTGAACATTCCACCTACTATGTCTAAAAATAAACCAACACAAATAAATGCATGAGTAAAGAAGATCCTCCAGCTCATCACACCCTCGAACACGAATTTGTTTCTTCGCTTCCAAATAGCCCATGCAATCAAGAACCATAATGATGTCCCAAAATCCTGATTTGTACCCGGGGTAAAGTATTCACGCCACAATTGCCAGAAATTGTACCCCGAATATGGCATCACCATCGCAAAACCGAAAAGACTAAATGCTTGAATCCACACCTTGTAACTTTCACGATAATGAAATAACGCATGTTCGGTTGATTCCTCCTAGTCACAAAATGGGCACTTCCCATCCGAAATAGCCTGGCATCGCCGATGAAAAAGAAACGCCTTAGTTGGAAGACGACCATGGAAAACGGTCCACCCAATGAAATGCACTTTTGGCAGAAGACATGCATTACAAATAACCATGAAATCAACATTAGGTCTAGGCCAATTTTTGTAAGAACCTAAACAAAAAGAAGATGCTGGGAAGTAATTTTTATCTCTCAAAACCCAATCAGCCCCCTCGATAAAGACAAGATAATACTGCTTGCCCCCTGCACTTTCGACCCCTGGCTCGATGAATAATGTAGGGCAACACTGTACAAGCCAATTTTGAAGTTGGTTGCACCTCTCACGATAAGAAACCCTCAAATTTCTCTTCCAAAAAGGTCTCAAAAACCTAGTATTGCCAAGTATTAAACCACATCCCTCTTGCACCGAACAACCCTTCCTATTACAAATTAAATATAAATCAGGGAAAAGATAGGCCAAATTATGATGTGCTGTCCAATTATCATGCCAGAAAGAACAGCTAACCCCATCACCCACCTCCACACGAGCATTAGATAGGAAGAAATTCAAAAATGTGTCATTTTTATGCAACATGCAATTATATCTCGACACACCACCGATAACCGTCTCCCATCATAATTTTCAATCGACCACCACGAAGAAAAGCCATAATGTAGGACACAAAATTCGTACCATAAGGACCCCTGCCCCGATCCACAGATTTTCCAAACCCATTTCAACAATAAACTACAGTTCACAAGCTTAAAGTCCCTAATGAATAACCCTCCCAAATTCTTTGGTAAAGTAATAGTACTCCAACTCACCCTACATAGTCCCTTGGAACTTGAGTCACCCCTCCACAAAAAATTTTGCATTGGACGGACAAGCTTGTCATTTACCATGGATGGCATTTTATTCAACGATAATAAATAAATCTGTAAGGATGATAAAACTGACTTCCAAAGAACCACTTGCCCCGCATATGACAGGCTATATCCTTTCCAACTAGACAAGTGATTATGGAACTTACCAATCAAAGTGTCCCAATAAGACACCAGAGTACTTCTCAAGCTTAAGGGAGCACCAAGATAAGTAATCGAGAATTCCTCAGTTCTACATCCTAACATGTCACTGCATGATTGCAACATCGTATCCTGCACATTATCACCTATAATAGAAATTTTATTGTAGTTAATACGCAACCCAGAAATCAGCTCAAAATAATATAATATGTGTGAAAAAATAGGCAAAAGAGACTCATCTGCAGGTAAAAAGCACATCATATCATCTGTAAACTGGAGAAGAGAGATATCCATATCTGAACCTTCAATGCGAAACCTCAGTAAGATCCCTTTTTGAACACTAGTATCAATAAGTTGTTTCAACCCTTCAATAGCTAATACAAAGATAAATGGCGAAATAGGATCTCCCTATTTAATCCCTCTACCCAACTTAATCGGCGTGCGGGCTTCCATTAACAAGGACAGAAGTAACAAAATTTTTTCAGCAATTTGCTAGCCAACCAGCCCATCTCTCATCAAATCCCATCCTCCTAAGCACTACATTGATGTAAGACCAGGAAATACAGTCGTAAGCTTTATGAAAATCGAGCTTTAGCACCAAACAGGATTGTTGATTCTTGTTTATAAAATGAATCACTTCTGAAGCAATGAAAGAACACTCATGAACACTTTGCCCTTTAACAAAAGCAAATTGGTTCTCCAAAATTGGCTTAGGGAATAAAGGTTGTAGTCGGTTAGCCAACATTTTAGAGATAATTTTGTAAATTCCATGAATTAGAGCGATTGGCCTATAATTACTCAGCAAGAAGAACCCTGTACTTTCAAAATCAAGATAGTGTATGAAGTTTTAATTGAGTTTGGCAACAATGATGTCTCATAAAATCTATTAAGCTGCTCAATAACTTCCCCCTTCAGCTCGCCCCAAAAACACTTATAGAAAAAGAAATTGAACCCATCTGGTCCCCGGAGATTTACCCTCATTACAATCATCAACTGCCGCTAAAATTTTAGCCTTAGAAAATGGCTGAACAAGCCTCCAGTTTGCATCTACGTCCATCGTCCAAAACTGTAACCCTCTCAAATTAAATGGAACCTCCACTATCCCCGAAACAAGCTCGAATAATAACTCCTAATCTTTTTAGTTATCACTCCCAAGTCAGCTCACCATCCACCCCAAGTTGAGTAATTCTATTACCCCTAGATCTAGCAGAAGCCATACGGTGAAAATAAGCTATATTATCATCTCCTAACTTAACCAAAGTTACCTGAGATTGTTGATGCCGAACGTTCTCCAAACTCAGCCTAGACTCATACAAAGAAGATCTTGTAATCTGAAGTTTCAAACCTAAAGTAACATAGATAGGCCGAACCACTCCACTGGCAGTCAATGGTAGAACCCTATCTTCTAGCTCCTTGATTCACCGTTCTAAGTTCCCAAAATTTCTAGAGTGCCACCACCGAATTTGATCTCGTAATCGTCTCAATTTGTAATCGATATCCCTATTAGGAAAATCTCTGCCGATATCGTTCCACTTTAATATAAGGAATGGTAAAAATTGCTCGTTGTCCTACCAGCAGTTTAACGAACGAAATATCATACCCACCCCTCGACTCACAGCACGAGACTAAAAAACAATTTGTAAGTGATCTGACAGAGTCGAATCAATTGTCATCAAGGTAAGACCCGGTCAATAATCCAACATATCACATGATACTAATACTTTGTTAATCCTTGAGAACACTTGACTATTAAACCATGTGTAATCCCTTATAGAAAGCAGAACATCATAAAGAACACAATCATTAACAAACTCCTGAAAATGTACCATAGAGTTTGAAATAGCTCCTCACCCCCCTGATCTTTCAGAGCTATGCAGTACCTTATAGAAATCACCACATACTACCACATTCACTCTACCCTGTATATGTGGCAACAAGTCAAACCATAACTGATTTCACTCCATATAATTTATGGGGCAGTATACACAAAGCACGTGGACCTCGACTTGGTTCAAAATAAAATGAGCAATACACCACCTCTCAGTCGAAAAAACTACCCTCCCTTGAGCCAACCTAGAATTCCAAGAAACCACAAGCCCCATCGAAAAGCCCTGAGCAGGAATACAATGCAATAGAAAGTTGTTGAGTGCCCAAAATTTTTGAATAGCCTGATCATTAACTAAAGCAGCCTTTGTTTCGACCAAAATAACAAGATGCAAGTAAAATTTACTAATACAATTCCGAACAAATAATTGTTTCGCTCCATTAAGGAGCCCACCCCGGTAATTCCAACATAAAAAGTTTAAAGACATAAGAAAGATTTGCAAAACCTGGACAACAGGACATAATCTGAGGCGTTCCCAAGATGCTTGCTGACTGCTGAACAGCTCAAGTTTCTCCTCAACTCAAAATACTAACATTTCTTCATTTTCTCGAGGCACACTACTTTCCGGACGGAGGATTACTCTATTCATGTTGAAAATATCCGGTCTAGAGGAACTTGCGACCCCAGCCGATGGTGTAATCCCATCCCCCAATCTCGGATTCAAACTCGTGCTTATCTGTGGAATGAGATCCAAGTGTTTCCCACCACTGACTACTACATTTTCAACAGGAACTTCCTCTTCCATTAGAACATTTAAGGAGGCCGATTCACCCCCACTTGATGACATTTCTTCATAATCGCATGAGTCTTTAGGATAAGTTTCTTGACAATGATCATAACCTACACCCTGACGTAAGGAGGCATAAATAATCAATTCGGTAGATTCTATCAACAACTTCAGTTTCTTATTCATTATACCCAATGGAACCAATACGAGATAAGAAACCACATCGAGACGGTCCAATCTCTTAAAATTTGTACCCATAGCAACTACACGGCCGAATGACCTACTTGCAAGTTCTCGAATTAAAGATTCACAAATAATAGACGGTGGAAGCCCCATAAAATCCAGGTGCATAATCGATTCCGACGGTGTGAAATCAGCCGTTAAGAACTGAACGGTCGCAAAAATATGTTGCATCACTTTCCAATCACCATTCACAAAATTCTGTACAATATCATTTGTTTTAAATGATACAATAACACTATCGCGGCTAATAGGGGCAGCAAATGTAATCGCAAAGCCATAATCATCTAACAACTCATCAATATTCCTGACATGGGAAATATTCGTAAGATAGGCCACACATGACTTATCTTTGCAGGGAACATTCTGTACCTCCATCTCCATGGCAGGCTTCTCAATTAGTTCCTTGGCCGGAACGACCATCCTGCTTGTAGGGTCTTGAATAGAATCTGCACTTCTAACGTTTGAATTGGCCACAACCTCCACGAAAGATCTATTATCGCGGGGAGAATTTCGAAACACATGCTTCAGTTTACTACTTGTCCTCTCCATGGGCTTGGGAATTGGTGCATCAGGCTATTTTGAGTACCATGCTCGATAAGCTCGAAGTCTCACGACACCAATGATTACAGAGTTTAACCTACAAAGTGCCTCTTCAATTGGTAGGGTTTCGTCTAAATCAAGAAACCCGAAATTGAGGTTTCTTGAATTCCGTCTTGATGACACAAAGCCATATACTTCATACCTCTTAAAGATTCGTTTCATAGCCAATGAATAATGGCTATTCGGGAAGTTCTCGAAGTAGATCTTCGTTGAGTTATCTGATTGAGGGTTATTTTTGCGTGTCAGGATATAGGGTCTGCGAGGGCGAACTGGTTGGCAGGAACGACGAGGAAAGGAGGTCTGGTGGTAAGGGTGGCGGGGGAAGGTGTAGTGGTGGTTGGTGTTCGCCGGCGGAGGGCGAGGGTGGGTGGTGGAGGGGTTTGGGAAACGGCGGTTAGGGTTTGGGTTTCGGCTCATCTCAGCTTCTTTAGGTTCAATGTTGGGTTTAAATTATTTATGGTATCATCAAATTATTTTAGTTTTTTGTGGGATTTTTTGTAAGAACCCCAAAATTTTATTACTCGGGATATTTTCTAACTTTGTATGGTCTAGTCTAGTCTCGTTCTTTTAAACATTAACTTAGGAGCAACTTAGCTAAATACGAGATTTTGAGCTTTCAATTTTGTAAATATCAACCCAACATTTTTAAATCCCACCATATAAACTTACTTCTCTTAATTACCTAAACTCTTTCTTAATTACAATATTTTAACTTTTGAATTTTGCTTTTGCATGAATAAAAGAACACTCATTGTAACAACTCTTTGTCCTAATTAATTTGATTTTTGCAACTTAAAAAACGACCATATCTCACAAACCGTTAATTTTTTTGACACGAGTCTTTAGAATATTTTGTTCGTCTTATTTTTATCTTTAAAAATAATCCATATTGAATATTTTTTGAGCAAATTTTTTTTTCGCATCTTATACTAATTTTACCAATATTTCGTAAATTCTTATACCTGGTATAAGAGTGGTATAATATCTTTATAGCACCAGTTTTCTATTTATTTTCAGGTAGATAACATAAAATATTAGCAATATTATTCTATTTAAAGCAAAAAAAACTCTTATACCTAGTATAAAGCTAGTAAAAAATTGGTATAAGATTGCAAATTTTTTTTTTGCTCAAAAAATATTTAATATGGATTTCGTTTTAAAGATTAAAATAAGACGAACAAAATATTTTAAAAGCTCATGTCGAAAAAACTAACGGTTTGTAAGATAAAGTTGTTTTAAGTTGTGAAAATCAAATTAAATATGAGAGAAAATGTTGTGGTAAAGAGAAAAATAATAACCTTAAAAGTGATAGACAACTAAAGGGAAAGAAAGTTAGGTATATAAAAAAATATCCTATAAAGATGGTGTTTTCTTATATTTCCCGTAACTTAAATATATTTTTCATCTATTGAAATCAAATTAACTAAAACTGAAATTAAGGCATGTTATTTTGAACTTTTAAAATCTGAACTGAATTAAACTAAAATTATTTGAACTGAATTGAATATTTTAATGTAAATTTATAATTATGCATATCTAAATTAAACTGAACTATTTAAAATTAAATTATAGTCCAAAAAAAAGGGCTAAGTTAGAACTAACATAATAATGATATGACAAAGAAATGAATCTACTTTTATATTTTTATGTTTTGTAGTAATATTTAACCAAGGCAGAGACGGACTACACAACACAAACCCCATTTATACTTTATATTCGATAGTGACGAAAAACAGAACAATAGACGCAAATGAGGTTAGATGAAGCCACGTGTAGGGTGGAGATGTAAGACCAAATTCCACCTTGCACTATAAATAAGAGCTAAGGCTTGACCCTATAACTCATCAAGCAAATTTACAAGAAATTGAAAATCAAATCAAATCTAATTTTAGTTTCTGTGTGCATTGAGAATGTCTAGCTGTGGATCTGGCTGTAGCTGTGGTTCTGACTG
Organism: Euphorbia pulcherrima; assembly: GCA_947683365.1. Lineage (NCBI taxonomy): Eukaryota > Viridiplantae > Streptophyta > Magnoliopsida > Malpighiales > Euphorbiaceae > Euphorbia > Euphorbia pulcherrima. The sequence continues at coordinate 19,589,170 of CANTUS010000001.1, forward strand.
CAAGTGCGGCAGCGGCTGCAAGTATTTTCCTCTTTCATCCATACTGATATATTTTTCTGAATAAATATATATGTAACATAAGTATTTCTAAATTTTTTATTTAGATGTGGGATGTACCCCGACTTGGGTGTGACAGAGAGCATCAGCACAAGTGAGACCTTGATTGTTGGAGTTGCTCCTTCTACCAAGTATGTAGTAATTACGATTTAATACCGGTATAAAGTGCAGATGTCGCTTGTTTAATTTAATTAATTTTTGGACCTTTCGATTGACTGTAATAAAATAATGAAAAAATTGCAGGTTCCATGAGAGAAATGAGAACATGAGTGAGGGAGGAAATGGATGCAAGTGTGGATCAAGCTGCTCTTGTGATCCCTGCAGCTGCAAATGATCCATATCATTTATAATCACACCAGCAATCAATTATCATCTATGCTTTTTTAATAATTCCATAAGAAAAACAGAATTTTAATTGATATGTATTATATGCAGTGCTTGCTTGCTTTATGTAAATAATAATAAAGAAAGGAAGAATAAAAGCCATGATTTACGAAATTCTTGTTCCAGGATTTCAATTTCATGGCTTTTTTTTTCTTTTTTGAAACAAATTGTTGTGTTTGTGCCTTTGCTGGTGTTAATGAATGGAATCTATTTTGTGTTTTTTTGAAGGGCGGTATTGAGTCGAGTGTTTTCATTACTGGCATAATTTTTCAATATGCTTTTAATTTTACCTGTGTGATCAGAACCGTAACATACCAGCTGCTTAGACCGGTTTTATCGTGAACCGATCATGATTACAGTACAGTTGAATTGAAACCGATTTTTGAAAAAGACTATAGCGACATTTAAAAATTCTTGCAGTAGACCTAAAAAGGTGTTGCCATAAACCCAGAAAGCGTTGCAACGTTGCAATAGCTACTGTAAACACACAAAAACGTTCTGGCAGCACGAAAAAGGTTACAAAAGGACTCAAAAAGTGTGTAGTGGAAGTCTTAAATGATACATATTTGTCTAAAAATGAAAGCCCATAAACCACTAATTATATCGATAATACCGTATATCATTATTTTCATCGGTATGATGCTCAGTCCGGTATTGATAACACTAATTTTTATTACTTAAATTCCTACCTTTATTTTGCTTTGACTTGGATGTTTAACTGATTCCTATATTTGATGACATGTTTAGCATAATAGCAAGCTTTAATTTTGATCCATTTACCATCTTATACCTTAATTTATAAAATTAAATTATCAATTCTTTAATTAGAAATTAATAATACAAGGAAGTCTTCCTTTTCTAAGAAAATTCTAGCACATCTTCAACTCCCATCACAGGAACAAAACCATTTTATTCTGTGTCAGGAAACCTTTATTGTAATAAAAAACAAGAGAGTGTTTGTTTCAATTTATTTTATTAGTTTAATTATTGATTAGAAGAAAATGAAATGAAAGCAATAATTTATTTTTTCTGTTCAAAATAATAAAAAATTATAATTAATAATTACTAACATATATTTTCTAAAAATTTGTTGCATTTATATTAAATATAAAAATTATATTTAATTATTGATATGTCTTAAACCTATAACATTTTGTAGTAAAATGAACCATAAATTTTGTCAGGACGAACAAATAATAATTTAATAGAAGCAACTTCTTATTCAAATTGATTAAGTTGAAGAAGAAAAAAATACATGCAAGATAATGATGCACCATCAACCAAATTAATTTAGATTATATATAAACTCATTACACAGAGTCAGCTCATGTACTATCTCAAATACATTTTTTCTCTAAGAACGACTTTGACAAACTCCAGTTTTGAAGATTTTTCTTCTTTTTGTTGTACCCTACTTGATGAGACGATTGTTTTGAGTATAATGAACTTAACAAAAAATTGACTCTATAAAATGTACAAACATTTGTTACAATATCTTGAACTTTGTAAATAACTTTTTTTTGTAAATATGTAATTAAATTTTCACTAATGTTATCGAAATCAGTCTGAATATTAAATCGATGAAGTTAATGGTCTATGGTTTAATTAGTTCAATCGAATTCAATCGTAGTTCAATCAGTGATTTAATTTTAAATAGAAAACATGTAAATCTCATTATTTATTATTTAGAAATAAAGTACCTATCACAATAAATTTGGTTGGATAAACATAAAATTACGTTTATATAAATTAAAATTAGATTAAAAATTTCTCATGTTGATGTATATATAAATGCACTATATTATGATACAGTATATTATAATAACAAATGTACTATGCGACCAACAAAGGAAAGGCGTACAACTAATTTAAGTAGTATAGCATTAAAAGTAGCTCTTTTTTTTATCAAAAAATAAGTAGCTATTTTTTTTTTTGAGTATTTATATATGGTATCGGATATTTAATGCCTTTATTTAATTCAACGATCGAGTATTCATATGAATTATTTAATTAAGATGAAAGAATATATAAATACACTTTCATAAATACTCAACAATTAGATTAAAAAAACGTATTAAATATCCGATATCATATATAATTTCCCCAATTTCGAGTTGAAAACTTAAAATATAACTAAACAAATTTGAGCAATGGTCATACGTTTAAAATGGCCGATTTGGACTTAATATACAACTTGGAGAATAAGAAGAAAAAAAACAGTAACGAGTGCTTTTTGACATTAAATATAGTGCATTTTATTCGATTTCCTGGTTGTGCTCCAGTGGTAGAGCGCCGGTTGGCCTCCAACTCAATTCCTGTTGCTCGCATCTCTCTTTTTTTTTTCATCGCTCTTTTTTATTCCATCTACTTTTTTTTTTCCCTCTCAGCCTTTCCTTTACTTTGTCTTTCCATTTCTCAACTTTTTTTACTATAATCTATTTTCATAACTTAATAAAATTCTTAAAATCTAAACTTTTGTTTTTGTTTTTCTCTCATTTATATAAACTTTCGGTTTTAATTGTTTCTCTTCTTCTCTTAGTTTTATTGTATATCTTATGTGATTTTTTCTGAATAAATAAAGCTTCTTAATATATTATTTTATTTTTGTTTTTGTAAATAAAAATTATAGTCTAATTAATATATTTCTTCTTTTATTTTTATTTTTTTCTTTATATTTTTCTAGTACTTAATTTTAAGGGAAATTGTAAGGAATATAGGGATTAGCTAAAATATTTACCTCCTTACCCTCCACTTTTATAAATAACTGTTTGGTCATATTTTAAACTTTCTCTTTTCAGTTTATACGTTCCTCCTCTCCTGCCTTCCATTCTATTCCGTCAAACACTGTTAAATTCAAAGTTCCTTCACTGATTAGATTTCTGTTTCGTGATCAAATTCTCTAATCTCAATTGATTTGCCATTTGCGTTCCTTCTTTCGTCTTTTGTTTTTTTTTTTTTTATTTCGATTCGATTCTCTTTTTCTCTGTTTTTGTTCTTCTTTTGATTTTTGATTTTTTTTGCGATTTTTGAGCGATATCAATGGAAGACATTCCTAGTTTGGTTCATTATAATGGTTCGTGGACACAAGATTGTAAATATGTTGGTTATAAGGTGGCTGGGGTTGTGCTTTCTGTTTCCACGAGTTTTTTGGATGGTAAGCGAACTTTGATGGAGAATTTGAAGATCGATGAGAAGTTTGAAGATGTTATGATTCAATTCCAGGCTACTCCTGGAGATCCTGCAATGGATATCAATTGCGATATGTCTCTGAGATATTTCATGGTAGTAAAATCTCGCAATCTGATGATGAACGAGTATCCTCTTTGCGTTACTAAGTTTCCTCTTGTTCCTGTAATTGATCAAGGTAATCTTTGTTTTGTTCATGTTTTTTGGATTCTCAATTTTATTTTCTTTTGATCTGATAGATATCTGGTATATTGCTTGTATATTGGCTGTATAAATACTGTTTAGTTTGATTTATTTCACAAAATAGATATATTTGTTACAATGCTGGTATATTGTTGATATTATGGTTGTTTTGATGTTGTGTTGTTTGATTACTCATATATTAGATATCTATTAGATCGGAAGAAACTAAATGCTGGAATGTTGCTTGTATTTATGGTTGTTTAGATGTTGTTTTATTTGTTTTCTTTCACATGGTACATTGCTGGTAAAATGTTGGTATTTATGGTTGTTTGGATGTTTTTTTTGATTTATTTCACAAAATAGATATATCTGGTACAATGTTGGTATATTGCTGGTATTATGGTTGTTTGATGTTGTTTTGTTTGATTACTCATATATTAGATATCTATTAGATTAGAAGAAACTAAATGCTGGAATGTTGCTTAAATTTATGGTTGTTTGGATGTTGTTTTGTTTTGTTTTCTTTCACCTGGTACATTGCTGGTAAAATACTGGTATTTATGGTTGTTTGAATGTTGTTTAGTTTGATTTATTTCACAAAATAGATATATCTGGTATAATGCTGGTATTATGGTTGTTTTGATGTTGTTTTGATTGATTACTCATATATTAGATATCTATTAGATCAGAAGAAACTAAATGCTGGAATGTTGCTTGTATTTATGGTTGTTTGGATGTTGTTTTGTTTGTCTTCTTTCCCTTGTACATTGCTGGTAAAATGGTGGTATTTATGGTTGTTTGGATGTTGTTTTTTTTATTTCTTTCACATGGTACATTGCTGGTAAAATTCTGGTATTAAGTGGATTTTGGTTGTTGATTACTTACATAAAACTCATGCTTATGGTTTTTTTGTCCTTTTGGTATAATGGTGGTATTATGTTGGTATACATTCTTATGTTGATTTATGTTTTCTGACTAGTCCAATTTATTTTTTTGTTTCATTTCACCTAGTATATATCTGGTATAATTCTGATATAAATGATGTTTTTGACTGATTTGTTCTTAAATAGGTACTATCATTATGTTTTATGATCTGTGCATATCATAAAAACTAATTTTTTTTGTTTTCTTATGTTTTATTAGGATCAGCAGTAGAAGATGAATTTGATACTCCCGTCGTAAATGTTGAGCAGATCGACTCTCGCCTTGAACTAAAAGTTGATCCTTCAAGCTTAATTTGCCTACAATCGTTTGAGGATGATCATTTTGCTTATGTTCAAAATATTATGAATATTACAATGGATGAGATCAACAACTTTGAAGATCAAGAGTTGATCGATGATGGATTAGAAGACAATGAGATTTATGATCCTAGAATTGATTATATAAAGGTTGGTGTGAGCACAGAATTTTACAGCCCCTCTCGCAAGACAATGATAACGTATGCCCTATTTTATTCATTATGATGAAAATTCTTTTTTGGAATTTTTATTACCGATATAAAATTCTGTATGAATTTTATTTTCGGAAAAATTTAGTTCGTCGTGTCCGGTAACGCGTCCAGTGGTAGCTCAGACCGATGATTTTCATCCAAAAAATAATTTAGTCCAAAATACCCATTAAAAATAAAAAAAATACACCCAATATCGGAGTTTTTCCGTCAAAATTACCTTTTGCCGGATTTCCTCTCCTTTTCCCCGATTTTGGGCACGAATCGTGCTAGCTTTTCAGACATGTCAGGAAGGTGAGGCCACCGGCGGCCTCACCCATACCGCCGGCGGCATGGCTTACATCTGCAGAACAGCTGTCTGCCTTTTTCGCTGATATCCGCCAGATAAATGGACCAAAGGCAATTTCCAACGGATTTTAGCCTATATAAAGGCCATTTCTTAGACATTTGAAGGTTGAACACTTGTGACTTGAAATCATATAGAGATTTTGAGTATTTAGCTAGATTTAGTGGGATAAAGATTAGAAAAAGTGAGAAAAGAAGATTCACTCCATCTTTTCTTGGTTTTTCTCTACTGAACTCTCTGATATTAAGTAGATTTTCAGGTTTAGAATCACCAAAAATAGATTTTAGAGCCCTAAATCACCCCTTACTTCCCAAAATCATCATTTGAGCTCCCCAGAGGTTTCATTGGGATCACGAAGAGGTGGATTCATGGCCTCGAGCTAAAAATTCTGAGTCTCATAGCTCTTTCGCTTTCATTTTACTTATTTGTTGTGTTTCAGTTGCTGTTTGTGCTTAGTTTTGGGTTTTTAGTCGCTTTCCGGCCAAAAACAGCTGCTGTAAGAAATTGAAGCCGCCGGTAGTATCAACCATGCCGACAGCGGCATCGTTGATACCGCCAATGACCTCACTTGCCCCCAGTGGCCCCATTTTCTTACAGGACCCTTTCTTTATGGTATCCAGAAAGTCATGTAGCCTACCTGTGTAACTAATACCGCCAGCGGCATCATTGATGCCGGCGACGGCATGGCCTTTTGGACAGCAATTTAGTTTTCATTTTATTTTTGACCTAGTTTAAATTTTGAAGCTAGTGTACAGTGCAACGACGGGAGTCCAAAACTCCCCGAAAACGGTCCAAACCCTACAACATGCGGCATTTTCACTAATAATTTGGCTAAAATAACGATCGTGTCCAAAATGGATTTTTCCCTAAAATTCGTTCGGAAAATCAATTTTTTAAAGGGAACTTATATGCTAAAGTCAAAAAATTTTGAGCTAACCGGGAAGCTCGACCCCAGTCGGGGGCTCTGCCCTAGGACCCCACCCGGGGTGCTGCCCTGGAACCCCGCGAGGGACCGCCCCTCGACCCCATCAGGGGCGCTGCCCTTGGGACCCCGCGAGGGGCTGCTGCCCCCCGACCCCGCTGCCAGGGGCACCTCTATGTGTGATATATCTCGTACAAAGTGCCGTATTTGTTCTAACCGTCTTGTGCAGGTAGATTTAGGTTAGATGAATGCTAGGCCTTCGGGTATTTTATTTATCGTATAGAAAAAGTGTATAGGATTTGGAAAGCAATGTAATTATTATTTTATTTTTCCGCATTTATTTTTGGATAACTGTAATAATTATGTATTTACCGCTTTTAAATGCTTGATAACACGAAAGCAACATATAAACCGAAAATACAATAAATAGGGTGGATTAAACCTATTAAGAAAGAATGAAATATTTTAAATTGGCCTAATGTAAAATAGATAACATCATCCAAACTCTGAATCTCTACTTAAGGTATGGTCTACCAGCTGATGGGAAAATTGTACCAAAATTTTCCGGTTGAGCTGAACTGGGTGGCGACTCTATTTTAAGTGCGGGATTTTGATCTCGCATCCTTTAACACACAAATTGGACTTAAATTCAACATCAACCAATGAATCTTTTCATCAACTTAAAATGAGGATCGGTCCCTTGGCACGCTTCACAGCGCTCGTTACTTTCCACCCCCCACGTGCTACGCATCTCACGCGATCCTTGTGGGTGGGAAAAAGGTTGTCCGCTCACAGTGGTTATTCAGTTAGAGATTCGTTAAGAAGGTTGTTGAGCAATTGCGGTTGAGGCTATATAAGGGGTGAAGATCTCGGGTTCTTGTGCGGGTGATTTCGGCTTCTCTCTTGTTTTATCTTTGGCTTGTTTTTAGATCTTTGATCTGTTTTTTAGGTGTATATGAGGCTTGTTATTATATCTCTGTTAATTTGGTTTTAGCATTCAGAATCCAGGGTTTTTGGTTTGTGCTAGTTGTGATTCAAGATTGTTCTTGGCCTGGAAATCATGTACTGCCTTTGTGCCTTTCTTTGCCGTTAATGAGAAGCTATCGGAATCCTTACCCGTAGTTGTACTCGTAAATTCAGTGAACTGAATTTACGGGGAACTACGTAAAATATCTGTGTGATATTTGTTTATCGTTTTATGCTTGTTTGATAAAATCTAAATCTTTAAAGCATAAGTTTAATCTGAAAAGATTGATAATTCTGGGAATAAATCCCTACCTGTGATATCAGAGCTGTTAAATCCTGACCTAGGGTTGCATGCGGTTAATGTTTTGTGGTTTTGTAAAGTTCTGCTGAAATTGCATGTTGTTATTGTTTCTAATCTTGCAAATTCTTTAGTTAAATCTGTTTTTAAATGAGATTAGTGTGAATTTCTTTGATCTGAATTTTTCTCTATGCGATTTGTGCTTACAATCCTGCTCTTGAACGCTTTTACTCTGAAATCTTGTTTCCGCTGCATTATTAAGAGTCACTATGTAAGTGTTACCTCTTTTTATCAGTTTCTTTATTATTTATGAGTGTTTTTTTTCCAGTGGTGTTAGGTTTCGGTTAAGTTTCTCTATGAGCACACATTATTTGCAATTTGTCTAATGAGTTAATCTTGCGTATAATTTCTCCAGCTCCTGTTGTTAAATAATTGAAAATTTGTTTTTGAAGGCTTTCAAATTCTCAATCTGTTTTTGATGGCTGCTTAGGACTTAGGAGACTCTATATGCGATATTACCTCTATCTTTAAATTGCAACATGGTTGCTTCTCTTTCCTGAAAAACTCGAAATCTATATTCTTCCCGTTGTGGATTTTTTTAAATCTTTGTGCTGTTTTCTTTATACTGAATCCTTGTTGTTTACTTTCTTGTGAGAACTTCCTGAGGAGGTCTAAATGTCTGGTTGGAATCAATAAGCACTGTTCTTTGTTTTAAATCTTCTTAAGAGGTAATTTTTCTTTAACTCTCATGTTCATTTACGACATAAATCCAATGTTAGAGGAAGAAATTTAAAGCACCCACTGTCAGTATGCTTCCTTCCTTTTACATTAATTAAGAAAATATTTTGCTGCTAGTTCTTTGGTGTGCTGGTTAGTTTTTTTAGGGGCCTAATTTCTTTGAATGTTAAGTTTTGAAGGAAATTACCATGCCTAGTATATGGATAGTACCGTGTTTAAGATATTTGTTGATTCCATTTTTTTTTAATTTTAAATATCTCGTATGACCTAGCTTATCTTTTGACAGCTTGGTTCTTGATTACGTTTGTTTTATGAAAGTTTAGTCATGTGATGTCATATAATTGAAATTATGTTCTGTTTTTGCTAAGCATTCTTTTTTTGGATATATTTGTTGATATAGTTTCAGTTATAATCTCATTTTTTTTATTGCTAAGTTTTTCTGAATGGCCTAGTTCTTATTCTAACTCAAATGTTTTTAGAATAGTTTACCTTTTTAGAGTATTTGTGATTTGTTAGCTATATGTTTATATATGATTCAAGTATTGACTGTTGGAATGTTGTTTTGATTTGCTTGAAACATTTGTCACAGTCCTTGTAATTGCTAATTTTATGGCAATTAGTTTCTTTTGATTTCTTTTATTATAAATCCTTTTAGATTTCATCTCTTGTTAATTCCTAATGTTGTTTTAAAGAAATTATATATGTTTTGGTATAGTAATTGAAATATTTTTCAGTTGATTTTATTTGTGTTAATAAGCATGAGTTGGTGATTAACCTTGTTTAGCATTGATTTTGAAAAGAAGTTGTTTTGATTTTTAAAATGATTTTATTTCTAGTTTTTTTTTGTCAAGCTTTAAGTTCTTAGAAAAGTATGTATCTGTGTTGTATCTTGTTGTTTTGTCTTAAAATATTTTTATTAATCGTTTGAATATGTTTTAGCAAGTTTCATGATATATCCTTATTACTTTAAAATTTGAGCTTTGCTTCTCTGAAATTTTTTTTGTTTTCTTATTGCTAGGTTCATGTCCTAACCTAGTTTTATTCTTAATTCTATGGCATTGAGAATAAGTATTTACCTCTTTTAAGCTATCTTTTGTGACATGTTAGCAATAAGTACACCTCTTTAGGTTAATGGATGTTTTTTATATGATTGCCTGATTTTTTATATATGATTAAAATCTCTGTTTGTCTTTCCTGGCACTAGTACAAAAATGGCCTATTGCATCAATTATTTTGGGTCATTTGCATCGGTTTTCAACTGATTCAAATATCGCAGTTGCAATTGAGCAAAACACATTTGCATCCGTTTTATAACTGATGGTAATTTTTTCAAATGCATCGGTTTTCATGTAGAACCGATGCTTCAACCTTTCGAAATATTGAATTCGTAAACCATAAACCGATTCATTCGAACATCTATCCTACCAGTTTTCTGAAAACCGATGATTTTGCATGGTTCATTTGAATCGGTTTTAAACTCAAAACTGATACAATTAATTGAAGACAATTGAATCAACTCAGTATAAGCTGATAAAATTGAATGAGGCAATTGTATCGGTTCATTCCAAACCAATGCAACTGAGTAATTTTTTAAATATTTTTTTACGATTAAATGCATGTGTCAATTGTATTGGTTGTCGGAAAATCAATGGCAATTTTTTTTGTATAAATAATTCTTTCACAATATTTTAAATTGTAAAAAGCTTTTCAATTATAACCAATCTTTCACGTTAGAAAAATGAGAATTTTATATTACTTTCAAAAGAATATTTTACGATACTTTTGTTAAAAAAATTCTTTGATCAAAATATTATGAAAACCGTTATTAGTTTTATTTCATTCATGAAATCAAATTTAATTGTATTTAATTCTCCAACGGTTATATTTTAATTAAATATTTATAACTGCCGTCAGTTACTATTTTAAATGACTTTTATTTATTATTTTATCACAACTCTTTTGATATACTATAAAAAGAGGATTGAGTTTTCTTTTGTGAAAAATCCAATTTTTACTCTCTTCTCTCTCCCTCTTTTCTGGATATGATAAACATTTCTAATTCTTGTACCCAAACTCAAATCGAGTTGAAAAGAGTTGTTTAATCCTGAGAGGAACTACGAAGTATCCTTTAAGGACAAAATCTCCTACTCGACTCAACTCAGTCTAACATTTACTTTCAAAGTATTGTTCATTTCAACTTCAGATTGCTTCCGGGAACATTCAAATTCGACGAATTTATTGCTGAATCCGCTGTCCTACATTTCAGTTTTAAGCAACTGTTCCGGAGACAAAAGCGTTGCCTTTGGTCCAGTTTTTGATCTATTGCAACAGATTCTAATCAGTCAAAGCGTTACTTTTGGTCCAGTTTCTGATCTAGTGCAACAGATTCTAATAAGCCAAAGCGTAGAGAGCAAATTTCTCCAACACTCCAAACTTCAACACTCCCATCATATTCAAAACTAAAAAACCATTAAACACTTCCAAAGTTATAGCCAAGTACAAATAGACAATATCAAAGTTCCAATAATTCTAGTCTCAAATTACACTGCTATCTTTAAACTAAACAATAATTCCAGGTAATTCACAAAAAAAAACAATAATTCCAGGTATCATTTGTACTATTCTGAAATACAAATGAACAAAACAAACATAAAAAATTCAATTGTCCAGACACATCTAACTCAAACTTACTTACATCGGTCAGAGCGACTAATTCGCTTGGCATTGCAAAAAAGTTGTGTCAGACAATTTATATATATCAGCATATGGCATTAGAACTAGAACTTCAAAGTTAGCTAGCAAAATGCTCATCAAAGTCATCTATGCACACGCACACATTTTCAGGAGCGATGGGAGTATTATGTACTTCAACCCTTTTTAAGTCCACTGTCCCATGGGGAACTTTCACTTTTTGACCACTAATAAAAAATGCAAAATTGCATTTTATAATTCCTTGTAAAGCAATAGAAATTATTAGAACAATATGTTTAACTTATTGACATAGTAGTTATAGCATCTTAAATTACTTATGTTATTCATAGAAGTTATATCTTATTTCTAACATCTTATAAGTCATAACAAAGGCATAATGATCCCAAGAAATCGAACAAAGGCATAAATTGAATAACTTTTATTTTTCAAGGTTCTTACTTACTTTAATTTGTGTTGTCCATCTCTTTGTAAGAGTTTTAACAATAATTCAAGGCTAGATATTCCTAATTCAATTTTTGTTAAGGATAGATTAACTCAGAGCTAGATATTCCTAATGCAATATGTAAATTTTACATACATATGTTTATCTAACAATTCTCTTTGTTCTTTTTCTAGCATTGATATTGCATTAAACTTCACTTTTCAAGCAAACATTTTTTTGCGCCTAACGTACCTCAAGAGCGCGCCTCCCCTTGAGGCGTGCCTGGGATGTGCCTAGCGCCTTCATAACCATGCCTCTGAGGCATGCCGTTTTAGTCAACTAACCACACCAATGCATGCCCTTTCACTAATACCAACATCAAACAGTTCCACACCCATAATTCACACAATCTAACTAAGACTTGATCAAAGAAAAAAAAATGTAGTTCAAGTAACATGCAATTTTATTATTAGAAACTAGTCTCTTAATCGATAACTTAGCAAAAGAATACTTCAACTTACATATCACAACCATGTGCCTTTATTGCCTCACAGACCATAATAAACGGCGTTATTTAAATTATATTATAACTCTACAGTCAACTTAGAACTACTAATTCCAGGATTATAAACCATTAGATACAAAAATAGCATATCTAGTTCAGAAAAAGGAGAGCAATTATATGTAAATTCCAGTCTACTGGGTTTAAGTGTATGCTATGTTTCAGATATGATCAAATACAACCAAATCACACACAAATTTCATATCTTTATGCAAACATTTTTACTAGTAATTAAAAACTAGATACACATAACTCCAACTTCAAAGGCATAATGATCCCAAGAAATCAAACAACGCAACCAGTTTCAATAATATTACTGGTAAAAAAAAATTGATATTCACAAACAAAACGTAACCTGCTAGATTGATATTCCATTTATTAGGCTAAAAATAAAGCAATTCTTGTTATTCTTTGTGATATCTCACATGATTCTGTATATACTCTTATCCTTACTACAAGCATGTATCGTTACATATTTACCGTGCCTTGTTTATTTATAAGAAAGTGATAGCACTACCTTTAGGCCGGCAAGAAGATCCGCGCCTCCTGAACGGCAACTGTTTTTATTATTTATGAGAGGTTCAAGAAGGCAATGTAGACTCGGATCACGAAGTGCCTGCATGAAAATGACTCGTTACAAACACCATTCATTTTAAACAAATTATATCCAATATCATCCATTAAATTTCAACCTTCCTTTTCACTTAATGTCTCTAAACTATACCAAAGAAATTCATGACAATATATAGCTATTGTATATATGAAACTAATATCCCATATAATTAGTACCTATAATATCACTACACCACATCAGAATGTGCCTTTAAAGTAACAATTTGAACACAGAAAACTAAATACAAAAAAGATGTCATTGCAATTTAAGTACCGTTAAAACAAAAGCGTATAAACAGTAAGAAGCATCTTGTTCATATGTACATATGATATGAATTATGATGAAAGTGATGGTTTCCTACTGTTAATGAACGAGATTCAACAATTAAAATAGCAAATGTACAAACACTATTACCCGTAATTATATATTGTTAACAATAATTATTATTACTCTATTTTTTGTTTGTGATGTGTTCAGTTTATAAGCAATTTTAGAGAAATTAAATTCCTTACAAAGATTATATATACACAACCCCAACTGGCATTTGGACCATGAAAGCATCTTTTTGCATAGGTAAATTCCTTACAGTAAGTTGTAAATCTCTACTTATGAGGTGTTTGAGGATACACTAATTGAGAGATAAGGGGCCTTTTCGATACAAGATACTTGTAAACTTAAGAACAAATTACTGTGGGGGGTAATCAGTGTACTAAAAAAACCTAATATTACAATCAAAATCGACTAAATTTTATGCTGAATTTTGTAAGAATTTACTGTTGTTCCCAACATCATTGACGGCAAGCAACCTCAAGTAAAACGAAAAACCAAATATTTAAGAAAAATCAATTCGACAAGCAGCAACATAAGAAACGAGCAGCAACATAAGAAACGGTCAAAAGTAATCACCTGCAATTTTGAAGAGATGAGCAGCAGCAAAAGCAGGAAGAAATCCCTTCAGTAGAAATCGGAGAAAAAGAGAACGGCGATAAGAAGCAACACGTAAGAAGGAAGAGCAGGACGGAGAGAAGAAGCAAAGGGAAGAACGAGAGAGCAAGTCACGGCGGATGAAGGCGAAAGACGGCAAGTTTTTGGAATTTTTGTTGAATTGAGTGCGCGAATGAATTTAGGGATTTGTAATGAATTACCTAATGACCTTTTAAAAGACTTTAAAAAAAAGCTGGGCCAAATTCAAAGACCTAATTATCAATACTTTCAGTTTTTAAAAGACCTGAGCCAAAAGACCTTATCGAATATATATATATACTTTAATTTAATTCAACACCAAATATTTCGATTCCCAAAATACCGTAACATTTAATACATCATTTTTATTGTAATTTCTTATGCATCAGTTTTCATACAACCGATATAATGAGTTTCCTATTAAATTTATCGGTTTTCACACAAATCGATTTAAATGATTTGCTTACTCACTAATTGCATCAGTTTTTCTCTAAACCGATGCATTTGGTTTGCATCAAATACAACAGTTCGGTATAAAATTGATGCAAATGTAGCGTTGCATGTTTTTGTGACATGCATGTCACAAAAACATGCAACGCTACATTCTATGGTATTGAGAATTGGTATTTACCTCTTTTAGGCTATCTTTTGTGACATGTTAGTAATAAGTCCACCTCTTTAGGTTAATGCATGTTTTTAACATGATTACCTGATTTTTCATATATGATTAAAATCTCTGTTTGTCTTTCCTGGCATGTTCTATCTTCAAGTCTTGTAATATAATATCAATTGCATCTTTAACTCTTTTTAGAAATGTTTATTGTTTTTGCTACTTCTAGTAGTTTATTTATAAATTGTGTGTTAAAGAAGCTTGATATATTGTTTGACCTGAAGTAGTTTGCCATGAAATGTGTGTTTTTAAGATTTGTGATCATTATATGAGGTATGTTAACTGTGTTAAACATTGTTGGTTTTAGTGAGATTGGCATGATATATTGCTAGTTGATAAAAGTTTATTTCTTTTGAAATTTAACTTGTTTTGTTTTCTTTTATTTCTCAAAAGTTTTAAAAGATAGTTTAGCAATATTGAAGCTTTTGAAAGCATATTTTTCCTAATCTCACAAAGGGAGCTATATTTTTTTACAATAAATTGAAAGTCTTATTTTGTTTAGATATTTAGAAAGGTTGTGGTTATAACAATCTATTAGTAATATTGCTCGTTCAAGTTTAAATGCGCATTAGACTTGTTTTTTAGAAGCAGTAGCTTACTAGGTTGAATTTTTTTCTTATGTTTTTCCTATGTGATCTAGGCTTGATAGTTAGTTGTTTTAGCTTTCCTTGTTTGGTTTTTTCAATGATGTCAACATAGTTAGTTTTGACATGATGAGGTCTATTATATTGCCTTTCCATGGTATGTGATTTAGTCATGTTTTTTATTCAATATAATATGCTTTAAGTGAAATTGTTTTCTCTTAGTCATCATGATTTAAGACTTGTTTCTATGTTTTTAGCTCAAGGTGGAGTTTTTTGTAAAATTGAAATTCTGTTAATTGTCTTGAGTTGTTACTTGTTAGGTCGTAAATGCTTTTAGTAGTTTCATGCCTAATTCTTATGTTTAAGTTATCATGTATAGCTGCTATTTTGCCATTTGTAAATGGCAGCAAGGTTGATATTTGGATCACATGTGTTTATTGAGCATATTTTTTATTTTTGAGATTTCATAAGCTGTTGCTAGATGTAATCTTTTGGCTCAAGTGTTTTAAGCGTAAAAGCTTGGTTTTATGTGATTAATATTTGTTAAATGCCTTGGTTTACCTTAGTTGTTTAAGGTGGAGCATGTTTAGCTTGTTGTTGCTATTTATAAAAGTTTTTCCAACAAGTTAGATTTTTTAAATCCTGAATTGGTTGTTAACTGTTTCTTTTAGTATTAATCAATTGAATATATTGTTGTTTTTTTGCTATGAACCTTAAATGAAGTAGCTAATCAGTTTTGGTTCATAGTTGTATTGTGTTACAACTATTTTGACTGATATACTAAATTGTTTCAAATTTTCCAATTTCAGGTGCTTATGAGCTTAGTTAGGTGCAGTTGACCGTGTGTCAGGTTGTGCCACTAAGTCGGTTATTTCCCTTAGCAGGGATTTGTTGATAGTGTCTCGTAAGGCGAAGAAGATGCAGCCAAATATGGAGATTGTTAGGCCATAAATTGTTGGCTTAGCATCTGTTGAAGGCCATAAGCCCACATGTCCCTTTAAGCCCATTGATTTGTAAAGCCAATAACCTTTTTACCCTAGCTATTTAAAAGGCCATTTATCCTACAGCTGCATATATCCATTATAATCCTCTTATGCGCCGTAATCTTTCACCTGCTCTTCTCCTCACTCTTGAAATCCAGAAATATCTTTTTATTCTCGCTTTTTGATCCTTGAGATGGCCGTTAGGCAACTTGGAGCAGTTATTTAGTTAGAGATTCGTTAAGAAGGTTGTTGAGCAGTTACAATTGAGGCTATATAAGGGGTGAAGATCTCGGGTCCTTGTGCGGGTGATTTTGGCTTCTCTCTGGCTTTATCTTTAGCTTGTTTTTAAATCTTTGATATGTTTTTTAGGTGTATATGAGGATTGTTATTGTATCTCTATTAATTTGGTTTTAGCATTGAGAATCTAGGGTTTTGTGCCTTTCTTTTCCGTTAGTGAGAAGCTGCCGGAATCCTTGCCCGTAGATGTACTCATAAATTCAGTTCACTGAATTTACGGGGAACTACGTAAAATATCTGTGCGTTATTTGTTTATTGTTTTTATGCTTGTTGGATAAAATCTTTAAAGCATAAGTTTAATCTGAAAAGATTGATAATTCTGGGAATAAATCCCTACAAAGCCTTTATTGATGAAGAACAACGAATACAAAAAAACCTCTTTCCTTTAAACCTTAGTACTAAAAACTATGTGCGTATTTAGCAACAACACATACAGAAAATAAACTAGTACTAACTGATTTACAGAAAACTTATGAAGAAACTCAAACACAGAAAACCTAATCGCACAAAAGGAACTCTCTTATACAATAAAGGAATACCTCCTTATATACATCTTCAAGAGGCGGTTATAACGTCTATAAAAGTAGTCATTAGTAACTGCGTTGGTTAAGAACGGATCTTGAAAGGATAATGGTGAAATTGCCGGAGAAACAGAAGATAATGTTGAGAGCTTTGCGGCTTGGTTTCTGATTTAAGATTAGGGATTAACCCTACACTAGCTGAAAAAATGCTGTTATATACACAGGCTTGTTGATGACGAGCAAGCTGATATGTTCGTAATTTTTTTTGTGACAAATTGAACTGCTATATCCTAAAATTATTCTCATCTTTTTCAATGTAGATTTATGGAGAATTCGGTGCAAAATGAAATTCATTTGATACTTTGAAGCCTTTACCCAACATAAAAACCAATTATACTCATTTACTTAAGATAATTTTTGTTTATAACACATTTATGTTAGTTGATATATTAAGGACGTTTTGCTAGGAATAAACTTTGTAGTTTTATTTATCTTTTTTTTCATTATTAATTTGGTAATAATTTTCATTGAAATTAGTTTGATGTAGGATGTTTTTTTATTTAAGTGTCATTATTTTCATGTAACATTTCTATAGCTTTAAGTGTCTTTCATTTCATTGTAACCATTTATTTGTAACTTTCCTTTTTTCTTATTTAAAGGAAGAAAGAAAAGACAATATGAGAAGAATAGATCAGATTATCAATTTGAGAAAATATTTGTGTTATAATACATTTGGGTTTTGTTAGTTTCCAAAAACTAATCGGGTTTTGTTTGTTTCCAAAAACAATTAAGGATTTGTATGTGATTCAAAAATATTCATCTATCACAAGTTATTCCAATTCTATTTTTCTCTTCCGCTCGCCATCAGTTGTTATTAGAGCCACGTATTATGCATCCTTGTTTCCTTATTTCGTTTTTGTTACATTCTTGAAGAAAGGACAAAAAAAATCATGTATGGATATCAAGACCTCATTTTTGCATTTCACAAGTTAAGGAGAGAACTAGATGCTCTAAAGGCCAAGAACGATGCCTTGGAAACACATACATGCAAAAGGTTAGGAATCAACCATAATATCATGCTTTGTCCTCAAAATACTTATAGTATTCAAAATCATAGTACACCTTCCAACCGGCTCATTTCTTCGCCAAAGAAACGAATATTCATATCCCCTCCAAAATCTATATCAAATGTCTTAACCAAACCAAATTCCTTTGAAAATTCTAAATGTGTCATCCAAGTGGAAAATTCTTCATCTCTTTCCAATCTTCCCATTACTTCCCCAAATAAACCAATATTCACACCCTCTATTTCAAAAGCCTTTAGCAATGAAAGTGATTTTAAAAATGTCCAGTCCATATGTTCCAATGAAAGTGTATCCAAAGAGATTGTAAAATGCTTAACATGTCAAGAGTATGGTCATTTGGAATCTGATTGTCCTACAAGGAAACTTATAGCCATTGAAGAGCTTGAAAATCTTCAGAATGAAGTGCTTTTTGGAATTGAAACACCATCTATTTTTGAATTTGGAAAACAAACAAAATTTTATTTGACAATTGAAAAAGAGGTTACACATTTGGGTATTAATAAGACGCATGTTCCAGAAATGAAATTTGTTTTTAATGTTGTTGAAACTAATAAATATTCTTATATTTTTTACGTACGAGATTCGAGGATGAATCTTTTTGAAGAATGGGAGAATGATGACGAGCGCGCTGATACGTTCGTAATTTTTGGTGCCAAATTGAACTGCTATATCCTAAAATTATTCTCATCATTTTCAATGCAGATTTATGGAGAATTCGGTGTAGAATGAAATTTATTTGATACTTTGAAGCCTTTACCCAACATAAAAACCAATTATACTCATTTACTTAAGATAATTTTTATTTATAACACTTTTATGTTAGTTGATATATTAAGGACGTTTTGCTAGGAATAAACTTTGTAGTTTTATTTATCTTTTTTCATTATTAATTTCGTAATAATTTTCATTGAAATTAGTTTGACTTAGGAAGTTTTTTTATTTAAGTGTCATTATTTTCATGTAACATTTCTATAGCTTTAAGTGTCTTTCATTTCATTGTAACCATTTGTTTGTAACTTTTCTTTTTTCTTACTTAAAGGAAGAAAGAAAAGATAACATGAGAAGAATAGATCAAATTATCAATTTGAGAATATATTTGTGTTATAACACATTTGGGTTTCGTTAGTTTCCAAAAAAACTAATCGGGTTTCGTTTATTTCTAAAAACAATCAAAGGTTTTGTATGTGATCCAAAAAAATCATCTCTCACAAGTTATTCCAATTCTATTTTTTTGCTTTCGCTCGCCATTAGTTGGTATTAGAGCCACGTATTACACATCCTTGTTTCCTTATTTCATTTTTGTTACATTCTTGAGGAAAGGACAAAAAAATCATGTATGGATATCAAGACCTTATTTTTGCATTTCACAAGTTAACGAGAGAACTAGATGCTCTGAAGGTCAAGAACGATGGCTTAGAAACACATATATGCAAAAGGTTAGGAATCAACCATAATATGTAGTTTTCTCCTCAAAATACTTATCGAATTCAAAATCATAGTACACCTTCCATCTGGCTCATTTCTTCGCCAAAGAAACGAATATTCATATCCCTTCCAAAATCCATATCAAATGTCTTAACCAAACCAAATTTCTTTAAAAATTCTGAATGTGTCATCTAAGTGGAAAATTCTTCATATCTTTCCAATCTTCGCATAATTCCCCAAATAAACCAATATTCACACCCACAATTTCAAAAGTCTTTAGCAATGAAAATGATTTTAAAAATGTCCAGTCCATATGTTCTAAAGAAAGTGTATCCAAAGAGATTGTAAAATGCTTAACATGTCAAGAGTATGGTTATTTGGAATCTGATTGTCTTACAAGGAAACTTATGGCCATTGAAGAGCTTGAAAATCTTCAAAATGAAATGCTTTTTGGAATTGAAACACCATCTATTTTTGAATTTGGAAAACAAACAAAATTTAATTTGACAATTGAAACTGAGGTTACACATTTGGGTATTAACAAGAAGTATGTTCCAGAAAGGAAATTTGTTTCTAATGTTGTTGAAACTAATAAATATCCTTATATTTATTACGTACGAGCTTCAAGGACGAATCTTTTTGAAGAACGAGAGAATGATGACGAGCACGCTAATATGTTCGTAATTTTTTTATCCTAAATTGAACTGCTATATCCTAAAATTATTCTGATCATTTTCAATACACATTTACGGAGAATTCGGTGCAGAATGAAATTCATTTGATACTTTGAAGCCTTTACCCAACATAAAAATCAATTATACTCATTTGCTCAATATAATTTTTATTTATAACACTTTTATATTAGTTGATATATTAAGGACGTTTTGCTAGGAGTAAACTTTGTAGTTTTATTTGTCTTTTTTTTATTATTACTTTGGTAATAATTTTCATTGAAATTAGTTTGATGTAGGTAGTTTTTTTTATTTAAGTGTCATTATTTTCATGTAACATTTCTATAGCTTTTTTTTTCTTATTTAATGGAAGAAAGAAAAGATAATATCAGAAGAATAGATCAGATTATCAATTTGAGAAAATATTTGTGTTATAACACATTTTAGTTTTGTTAGTTTCCAAAAACTAATCGGGGTGTGTTTGTTTCCAAAAACAATCAAGGGTTTTCTATGTGATCAAAAAACATTCATCTATCACAAGTTATTCCAACTATATTTTTTGCTTCCACCCACCATCAGTTGGTATCAGAGCCACGTATTACGCATCCTTGTTTCCTTATTTCGTTTTTGTTACATTCTTGAGGAAAGGACAAAAAAAATCATGTATGGATATCAATACCTTATTTTTGCATTTAACAAGTTAAGGAGAGAACTAGATGCTCTGAAGGCGAAGAACGATTCCTTGTAAACACATATATGTAAAAGGTTAGGAATCAATCATAATATCATGTTTTGTCCTCAAAATACTTATGGTATTCAAAATCATAGTACACCTTTCAACCGACTCATTTCTTCACCAAAGAAATGACTATTCATATCCCCTCCAAAATCCATATCAAATGTCGTAACCAAACCAAATTCCTTTGAAAATTCGAAATGTGTCTACCAAGTGGAAAATTCGTCATCTCTTTCCAATCTTCCCATTACTTCCCCAAATAAACCAATATTCACACCCTCTATTTCAAAAGCCTTTAGTAATGAAAATGATTTTAAAAATGTCCAGTCCATATGTTCCAAAGAAAGTGTATCTAAAGAGATTGTAGAATGCTTAACATGTCAAAAGTATGGTCATTTGGAATCTGATTGTCCTACAAGGAAACTTATGGTCATTGAAGAGGTTGAAAATCTTCAAAATGAAATGCTTTTTGGAATTGAACACCATCTATTTTTGTATTTGGAAAATAAAAAAAATTTAATTTGACAATTGAAAAAGAGGTTACACATTTTGGTATTAATAAGAAGCATGTTCCAGAAAGGAAATTTGTTTCTAATGTTGTTGAAACTAATAAATATCCTTATATTTTTTACGTACGAGATTCGAGGACAGATCTTTTTAAAGAATGGGAGAATGATGACGAGCACGCTAATATGTTCGTAATTTTTTGGTGCCAAATTGAACTGCTATATCCTAAAATTATTCTCATCGTTTTCAATACAGATTCATGGAGAATTCGGTGCAGAATGAAATTCATTTGATACGTTGAAGCCTTTAGCCACCATAGAAGTCAATTATACTCATTTACTTAAGATAATTTTTATTTATAACACTTTTATGTTAGTTGATATATTTAGGACGTTTTGCTAGGAATAATCTTTATAGTTTTATTTATCTTTTTTTTCATTATTAATTTGGTAATAATTTTCATTGAAATTAGTTTGATTTAGGAAGTTTTTTTTATTTAAGTGTCATTATTTTCATGTAACATTTCTATAGCTTTAAGTGTCTTTTATTGGTCCCTGTGAGGGTCTTTATAAGGTCAGAGGGGGGTGAATGACCCTTTTTCTTGGCATACATAGACTTTAAGAAGTCTTAGTATAGTGTGTTTGATTATGATCCGGATGATGCAATTATGACAATATAATGCAATAAATAAAGAGTTAAAGAAATCAAACACAAAGGAGTTTATCCTGGTTCGGTCCCGCCTACTCTAATCCCCGAAGTTTCCTTCATCTGAGCTTTTTTACTAGTGGATTCCTTTCCAACTGGTAGGAATCAAGCCTTACAATTTGTCTCCGGATGGTAACCCCTTCCGAATGTAGGATATACCACTAGAAGCACCAACTCCTAGCTGAGTCCTTAAGTCTTTAGTAGAATATACCAATTAGACTTCTACCTCGAATCTAAGCTAAGTCCTACAGGGAGCTCCCACTCTAAGCACCAACTTTAAGTTGTATCCCAATCCCATAACTCACCCAAGTTGGAGATCCTTAACACTCTTATTTTCACAAAGGTTTTGGTTTTTGGATTTCCTTAAGTTTATAGCTCACTCAGGAATCCTTACAACAGATTTGGAATTAATCGATTCTTGGAGGGATTGTAAACTGATTGAATGCTTGTGCTTTGTTACTTACTTTTGTCAATCAAACAGCCAACCTTGTCAATTAGTGAAGCTTCCCTTTTATAGGCTTATATCATAAATGTAGCCGTTGTGGGTTGTTGAACTTGTAATAAATATTCACCCTTGATAAGGTTATAGGTGGCGCTTCTAGAGCCGTTCATTAATCCGTTAGACTGTAATTTAACCCGTTTAAATTCTAGGGATTGATACTGAAATGTTATCAGTGATCGTTTTGCTTGGCTTTTTGTAATGCACCAACTTTTACACTATTAGCTTTTTGGTGTGAGCTCCATGCGCCTCCTTATTGGTCTAGGTGAAAAAGGTTGTTAGCTTTTTCAGTCCGGTGTTAGTCCTTTTGTCCTTTCTTTGAAAAAATGCAAGCTGTCATTTTGTCTTTGTCTTGGGGAAATGATCTTTGACTTTATAGACCAAAAGGAGGAGGGAAAAGCTATCTTTGAAACTTTTCCCTTTGTCTTCAAGCATGAGTCTTTCGGATGTCTTTAGACTCATATTCTCCGGATCTGCCTTCTTCAGGAGATAAGGCAATCAGTTCTTTCGGATGCTGTTCTTGAGGGATTAAAGCTTGTTTCCTTTCTAAGCTTTATTATGATGATTCTATGTGCTTAGGTATTTGATATCTTCAATGGATAGCCTTGTAGCTGGATCTTTTTCCGGATGTTTCCATTTGGATTTGGGATTTACATAGTATAAGTTTTTGTTTCTTTCAAACCTGATCCGGATAATTTAGTTTAATTTGTGGTCCGGATCATAGTTTTCCAACAACCTCCCCATTTGATGGAAATAAAAACAAGTACAAGGGAATAAAGTATATATGAGATAAGTATGATTCTTGATACTTAGACATTTACAGATTTTACTCCCCTATAATTCTAGCATCCTAACTCCCCTAATATTTTTCAATTCTAGCTTCTAAGTTTGTTTTAGTACAATTACAGATTGTACTTTAGAAGCAACATTTTGAGAATTAGATATTTTCACTATATATAATTCTGCTGTTAACAATAGTTAACATCAATGAAGTTCAGATTACAAATTACAGAAATATATAATAGTGAATCTAGCTATTACAAGATACTACAAAAAATATAGCTAGCCTAATTCCCTCTGGATGGACCTTCTTCCTTTTCTTTCCTTTTGCTTCCTCCTCCCCCTTATAGACTTATCTCCCCCTTTTTGTTGCCAGCTTAGGTATTAAGCACCATGTATGTCTTGTTATCCTATGCCTCTTGCCAAGCATTTGAGTAGATTGAGTAATTAGGATTACCTTTGGATCTTTCAGCAATAATACGGTCAACAGTAGGAGGAGTAAGATAGTAAGGCCAGATCATCTTTTTCAAATTGTCATAGGATTACTTGATGGATGGATGAATGCGCAAAATAAACTCTTGATCCTTTTGGGTTATAGTGAAAAAAGAGGACCTTTAGGAGAGTTGTCATTCCTTTCTGACCAAGAAGCCGGAATCTCTAATTGCTTGAATAAGGTTATGGAAGACCGGAAGGAGCTGGATTTCCAGAATAGTAGGATAGGAAGAGGATTCGGATATTGAAAGGTTATTTATTCTGGTATGGAGCAGGGTGATTTCTTCATTAATCTCTTTCCGGATATTATGCATAGACTCCATTTAAAGAGAGATTTCTTTGGTGATGGATGCCTTCCAATTAGTTATTATCTGCTCTAAACCAGATAGGTGACTCCCCAGTTCATCACCCATGTCATCTAAAATCTTCTCCTAGATTTTGGGGATGGTTTTCTCAATAAAGTGCACCAGCATTTCTTGGGTGACTTGCTGGTCTACTCTTAGATCATTTGTGGTAGGTGCGGGGTCCTTCTCAACCATGAATTTTGACAAGTTTTCAAACTTGATATCTAGATAAGATTTTATTTCTTCTAAGAGCTCAGAGGAAGAGGATGTGACCTTATCAATTATAGTTCCATAGTTATTTAAAGCCAAGGTATTGGCTTGATGATCAGTCCGATTAGCTATGGAACCATTTTCCTTAAGCTCATTTAAAATGGGTGTGATCTGTGAGAGAGAAGCTTCAGCAACAGCTCTTGGAGTGGGGAAATCCAT
Source organism: Euphorbia pulcherrima (assembly GCA_947683365.1). Lineage (NCBI taxonomy): Eukaryota > Viridiplantae > Streptophyta > Magnoliopsida > Malpighiales > Euphorbiaceae > Euphorbia > Euphorbia pulcherrima. Next base: position 19,613,699 of record CANTUS010000001.1, read on the forward strand.
GACTTTATCTTCTATATTCTTTACTGATAGTTTTATCTCGCCCAACTCCTTTTTCACATCCTGATCAGCCGCTTGTCTCAGCAGTTCCTTTTCAACCCCTCTTAGATGGGTGCATATTTTTCGGAGGCTCAGCTTGATAAACCCCTCCACATTCTCCTCTTGAGTAGCCTCTTTCAATAAATGGAGGGCTGTAGATACTTTAACCTTTACTATATTATTAGCCGAAACTCTCATAGGGCTAACTTGAGGAGGGAACTTTTCTTCAGAGGAGCTGGATGTGTCATCTCCGGAACTAGAGCTGCTTTCGAAGGACTATTTTTCTACTTCCTTATCACTTTCCTTTGAATTTGAGCTTCCTTCCTTCTCTTCCACCCATTCTCCTAGACTGGCCTCGCCCTTAGAGTCCGCTTTAGAAGCGTGCTCTTTGGATCTCAAGCCATGCCCCTCCTCTGGAGTGATATTATCTGGGTTGGGCTCACCTTCCTTAGATACATTTAAGACATATGTATCCAAGTTGTCCCTTGTCTCAACTGTTGTGTCATCACTAGCAGTAATATCAGTGTTAATATTTAAATTAGCTGTGATAGAAAGTATCTCACTGAGTTTTGCTTGGATGATTGTCTCTTCATATGCTTCTATTTCGACCCCCGGATGACTGGAAATGTCCTCAGTCATCCCTCCAAGTGCCTTTTCAGGACTTATTATACCTTCCATAGGTGCATTGGTAATGTCCTCAATGCCCTCTATAATTGCCTTGACAACTTATTTATATTGGGATTTAACCTTTCGAAATGAGCAAGTTCACCGGAAGGGGCTCTATGACGGGCAGGAAGTTGAATGATCCGGATTCTAGAATCTTTGAGACCTTAGCCAAGGCAGCTTGATCTATGAGGATTGGGGTAGCTGAGGATCCTCCAAGTCCTTCTATGGCAAGATTGTTGATTCTGTAGTTGTCTACCATGGAGGACATCATTTCTGTATATTGAGGATCCTCCGGAAGGGTATCCTCATTAGTTCTGGGAACATTTTTTCCCTTTGAGCTTTTGGCCTTAGCCAACTCCTCCACAACCACCCTCTTTGCTGCCTCCTCATCAATGACTATAGCATTTGGCCTCTTGGCGATTTTCTTTTGATGTTTTTATGCCTTGACTGCTTCATCAAAAGTACACCTCTTTTGGGTGAACTGCTTCTTTGGTGCTGGCATTTCATCTTCTATTTCTTCTTCATTAAACCCAGTTTCCCCCTTCAGCAATTTTGATGCTTTTCTTTTCTGGCCTTTCTGATAGCCCTTTCTTATTACAGCAGCAGCTACAACAATGGTTTCCCTTGCTTCCGGATCACAAATCGATCTTTTCAATAAATCAGCTGTCTTAATTAGCCTTCCCCTGGGTTTTCGCTTTTTTGAGGATTTATTGAGCAGCTGGGTCATTGTCTGGGTATCCTCATCCACTTCTTCATCTGGATTTACAACTGGCTATTTTACTTCTTTGGATTTAGCAGTCCGGGCCTTCTTGGGAATTGGAGCTTTTGTTAGATCAGTTGTTTTTTTAGCTTTGCTCTTCCTTTCATCTCTTTGCTTTTTAGCCTTTTCCTCATTCCACTTCTCCCTATAGTTCAATTTCTTGAAGTTTTTCTGCAAGATTTCCTTACTAGTGACGGATTCAAATCCGGTAAGGTTGATTTTGTAGGCGAGGAGGATCCGGGTGATGAGCGCTCTATGAGAATTTACATGCTGCTTGAGGAAGTGAATGATTAATACAGGCATATCGACTACCCTGCTCTCAACCTAGTGTTGGAGCACGCGGTGTGGAAATGAAGACTCTATGGTGAGAAATCCTTTCCTTATGAGTACTAATTTGGCCATGACATGCTGGAGATATCTGGGAATTTGAGGAAAATATATGCTGAATTTGTCTCTAAAGTAGTTTGGATGCAACCACTATTTAGCTTCATACTTAACTCTCTATTCATCACCGTCAGTCCTCAGCGGAATAACCTCATTTTTCATACCTAGATGCTATTCGAAGAAATCTGGGGTAATAGTGATTTCTTTGCCCTCGACCTTAGTTCGAAGAGCATCAAACTTAGAGTGAACACTGAGATTCTCATAGAACTCCTTGACCAAGTTAAGATATATGGGGCAATTAATCTTAAGAAAGTCCATGAGATTTTGATCTTCTATGAGTTTGGAGTAAGGATCCATCTCAAATAAGAAATTATCCCCCAAATAATCTGTGGGGAGTACGGAGTCGGAAGGTTTGAAATTTATGGGAATGAAGTCTCCATCTTGAAGATCAGACTCTTCAAAGATGTTTTAGGTTGGAAGCATTATGGGTTCGTCTTTAGTCATAATCTCAGCCATTTTTGAGAAAGAGTTGAAGGAATTGGGGTTTAGGTTTCGATTTTTGCAAAGTAACAGTGCTTAGTTACTCGCGTAAGGAAGAAGGAGAATTTAGGGGTTTTTTTTATAGATTTTCCAAGGTGAGGGTATTTTGGTAATCTTGATGCCCGTGATTTTGGCTGGATTGATGACATGGCAATCGGATTTTTAAGAGAGAGGTAAATTCAGGTTAACCGGAGAATGGGAATGATTTATTTTGAATGATAACTGTCAAATTTACCGCGCGTGTAATACCTAATAGACTTTTGAAATTCAAAAAAGTAACTGTCACCTTTAAACGCTTTTACTACCATTTATCCTTCTTGTCTGCTAATGTGGCATACTCTCTTTCAGAATAAATTCCTCTTCAATAGCTCTTCTTTTTTAGACTAGGTTATCTTGTTATTGATCCAGAATAATCTTGGAATGTCTTCTAAATTTGCTTTAAATTGGATTTGACATACCAATTGATTCCCTTAGCTTTCCAAATTGATCTTTACTTAATGGCTTGGTAAAGATATATGCTCTTTGCTCATTGGTTGGAATGTATACCACTGCAATTTCTTTCTTCATTACATGATCTCTAATGAAATGATGCCTTATGTTGACATGCTTCATCCGGCTATGGATTATTGGAGTTTTTGACACATCAATAGCACTTTTGTTATTATACATAACATCCACACATCTGGATTGAACTCTATAATCCTCTAGTTGTTGCTTGATCCAGAGGAGTTGAGCTACACAACTTCTAACTGTCATGTATTCAACTTCTATAGTGGACAAGGCAACTGAAGTTTGCTTCTTGCTGTACCATGAAACTAAGTAATCTCTTAGGAAATGGCAACCTCCAGATGTACTCTTTCTCTCAAGAGTATCCCTGCCACAGTCTGCATCAGTGAACCCTTAGAGTGTGAAATCTCCATTACTAGGATACCATAACCCAACATCAATGGTTCCTAGGAGGTATCTAAGGAACCTTTTTACTACCTTGAGATGAGAATCCTTAGGATTGGCTTGATATCTTGCACAGTAATAAACTACATAATGTATTTCAGGTCTGCTAGCTATCAAGTATAGGAGTGAGCTAATGATCCTTCTATAGAGCTTTTGATTAACATCCTCTCCTTCATAATCCTTGGATAGGACTGTATCTAATCCCATTGGAGTAGACAGAGGCTTGCTCTTGTCCATTTTAAACTTCTTTAAGATCTCCTTAGTATACTTTGACTAGTTAATGAAAATCCCATCCAGACTTTGCTTGATTTGTAGACTAAGGAAGAAGTTGAGTTCTCTCATCATGGATATCTCAAATTCCTTCTGCATTCAAAATCTAAATTCTTCACACATCCTTTCATCAGTTGCTCCAAATATGATATCATCCACATAAATTTGGACTAGAATGATATCATTTTTCTTCTTTTTGATGAACAGTGTGGTGTCTGCTTTACCTCTGATATAACCTTTGGATATAAGAAATAAGGTTAATCTTTCATACCAAGCTCTAGGTGCTTGCTTTAATCCATAGAGAGACTTCTTTAGCTTGTAGACATGATCCGGATGCTTTGGGTCTTCAAATTCGGGTGGTTGCTTAATATAGACTTCTTCTTGGATAACACCATTTAGAAATGCACTTTTGACATCCATTTGGTATAGTGTGAACCCATGAATGATGTAAAAGCACTTAGAATTCAGATTGCTTCCAGCCATGCTACAGGAGCAAAGGTTTCTTCAAAATTAATTCCTTCTTGCTAGTTGTAGCCTTGGGCAACTAATCTTGCCTTATTTCTCACCACGACTCCGGATTCATCAAGCTTGTTCTGAAACACCCACTTGGTGCCAATGATTGATTTTCCTTTAGGGGGTCGTACTAGATCCCATACATCATTTCTGGTGAATTGATCTAGCTCTTCCTACATTGCCATCATCCAACTTTCATCTCCTTCAGCATCTTGAAATTTCTTTGGCTCTATGAGAGAGACAAAAGTAGCATGACTCATCATCCTGTTGAGTTGACCTCTGGTTCTCACTGGATTTTGAACATCATCTAAAATATTTTCAATGGAATGATCTCTATGTGTTTGAATCTCCCTTTATAGGCCTTTATGTTGAACTGGGACTTGCTCTACTTCAACTTCAACCACTCCATCTTAGACTTCATTAAAGTCAATCCCCTGTGGGTTGAGATCAACTTGTTGTACTTCTGGATCAAAGGATATTCCTTCATCTTCCTCTTTGTACTTCTTAATTTGAAATGAATCAGGAATTCTTGCTTCCTTCTTTTCTCCAGATTTTTTAGCTTCCGGAACTAGATCTTTCGGAGTGTAGCTTTTCTTTCCTGTAGTGTTAGTCTCATTGAAATCTACATGTATTGACTCTACCATAGTTTGGGCTCATTTATTGAAGACTCTGTAAGCCTTACTGTGTGTTGAGTAGCCAAGGGAAATTGCATCATCAAATTTAGGATCAAATTTTCCTAGTTGCTCTCTATCATTAAGGATGTAGCATTTAAATCCGAATGCTTTGAAATACCTAATTTTGGGTTTTCTTCCCTTCCAGATTTTATATGGGGTCTTTTCTATAGTCTTTCTAGTAAGAGTTTTATTTAGAATATAACATGTTGTATTCGCGGCCTCTCCCCAGAAGTATTTTGGCAAATAATTTTCATTGAGCATTGTTCTAGTAATCTCAACTATGGTCGTGTCCTTTCTCTCAATAACTCCATTCTGTTGAGGAGTGTGAGGGGTAGTGAAGTTATGTTCAATGCCCTTGGAGTCATAAAAATCAGCAAAATGCTTATTTTTGAATTCTCCACCATTATCACTCTGGATGCGTGCAATGCTTATGCCCTTTTCTATTTCTATCCGGATGAATGTTTTAGAGAATTGGTCAAAGGCCTCATCTTTTCTTGCTAGCAAGAGCACCTAGGTATATCGAGAATAATCATCCACAATGACCATGGTGTATTCTCTTCTACCTAAACTCAATAGTTTGATTGGACTAAAGAGATCAATTTGTAAGAGCTCAAGTACTCTTTTGGAAGGAATGTATGAGATGGAAGGGAAACTTTTCTTATGCTGTTTACCTGATTGACATGCAGTGCATAGATGATCCTTATCAAAAACAACCTTAGGCAAACCCACTACTAATTCCTTTTTGGCTAGTTTGGATAGGAGGTTCATGCTGATATATCCTAACCTCCGGTGCCATAGCCATGATTCTTCTTCTTTAGATACAAGCATATATTCTTTTTTTTTTTTATCATTTTTAATGTTTACAGAATAGACATTATTTACTCTAGGTGCATAAAGAATGAGTTGGTTGGACTTATTGTTATAGATTGAGCAGCCTCTGGAATCAAATGTGACTTTTCTTCCTTTGTTACAAAGTTGGGCCACACTTAGCAAGTTAAATTTTAATCCATTAACCAGTGAGACATCTTCTATCTTTAACTCAGATCCAATGGTTCCATGACCAATGATCTATCCCTTTTGATTGTCCCCAAAGCTTACTTTGCCTCCCTTCTTCCAAGTTAGTGTGATGAAGGCCTTCTCATCACCTGTCATGTGCCTTGAGCATCCACTATCAATGTACCAAGTGTGTTGATCTAGTGTGGATCTAAGGCATACCTGTAAAACAGATCAAGTGGGTTTGGGTACCCAATCAGATTTGGGTCCTCTCAGGTTAATAACCATCTCAGGGTAAGGGTAAACATCATAATAACCATTTTTTAATCTACATGATTTAGTAATATGATTATTTTTCCCACAAAACCTGCACCGTAAAATGGCTATATTCTGCTTTTACTTCTCGCTGATCTTCTCCAGATCCTTCTTTCTATAGTTCCCTTTATATCCAGCTTTTTGTATACTAGTGGATGGTCCGGTGTGAATCCGGAAACTGGTTGGAGGTGCAACTTCTGCTCCATAATTTCTTCTTTATTTGATAGGCTTTTGGTTGTAAGCCACCTTAGCCTTTCCCTTTTGAGCTGCAGTATATCTTTGGGCTTGTGGTTGCCTGCTAACTTCCTTCATCCTTTGGTTAGGGATCTTTTGGAATCTATTCTGGGTAGGAGGATGATTATCTCTTCTTGGAGCTTTTATCTCTGGCCTCTTTCTGGATACCTCATTCAGTAGATTAATTTCTCTATCCAGTCCCGTTACATTTGTATTTAGAATCTGGACTTGATTTCTATGGAAGTTCTCCTCCACAACATCAATATGTTTGGTTCCTCTAACCAGATTCATGTCTTGTGCCATTACTTCAGCATCTTCTGCCAACTCCATTACTGCTCTTTTAGGGGACTTGATTGCTTTTGCATTCTTCTTTACACCCTTGATTACATAGATAGAGCTCTAGCAAGGTCTAAATTAGAAGCAGGATTTGAATAAGAATTTACCTCAATGTTTGTTGTTTCTGATTTTGATTCTTTGATTTGCATTATTTCTTGCTTGGAGGCATTCCTTCTAGATTGGTCTGCTTCCGAATCAATTAGTTCCATAAATGCACAGTTGGTAGTCTCTTCTTCTTCTATGGAAGATGAGCTATAGCTTTCTTCACTGTTGCTCTAGGTAGCTACCATTGCCTTATTTTTTAACTTCTTAGTTCTCTTAAGCTTGGGACATTTTATTCTGAAATGGCCTTTTTCTATACATTCAAAACAGGCAGCATCTTTTTCGGATCCTTCTTTTCTTCCAGATTTCTTTTAGGCCTGTCCCTTCTAGAAGTTCCTTTTCTTGATCTTCGGGATTCATATTTTCTAGACTTCCTTCTTTCTTTCTTTTGTAGGAACCTGTTGAGACTTCTGGTTAATAGAGCTAGTTACTCCTTAGTACTTTGAGGTTCTGCGGCTTATCCTTCTTCTCCGGATTAAGCTGATCCGGTAGATTCTGCCTTTAGTGCAATGGCTTTCTTTTCTCTTTAGGCTTTTTTTCTTATTAGATGTATCTCTCCAAGGATAGCTCTTGAGTTAAGAGATTGCCAATGAGCTCATCATAACTATAGAAGTTTAGGTCATGAGCTTCCTCAATGGCAGTCTTCTTGTTGTCCCATTCCTTGGTGAGACTCCGGAGCACTTTCTTTACCATCTCTACTTCAGGAATTTCCTTTTTGAGCCTCTTTATCTCATTCACTAGATTGGTGTATCTAGTGTTCATATTACTGATGGATTCTTTTGGCTCCATTTTGAAAGCTTCAAACTTCTGCTAGAGTAGATCAAGCTTAGCTTCTCTTACTTTGGTGGCTCCTTCATAGGTTACCTCCAGCTTCTCCCAAATCTCTTTTATAGTCTTGCATCCGGATATTATGTTAAATTTAGCTGCACTAAGAGCACAATTAAGCATGTTAATAGCATTTGCTTTTTCACGCAACTTTTTAAAGTCATTCTTATCCCACATACTTGAGGGCTTTCGGGTAGTCATACCCTCTACTTCATAAGTAGGCTCATATACTTTGTGATTGTATGAAGTTCTTCATCCGGTTCTTCCAGAACGTATAATGGTCACTAATGAAGAGTGGAGGATGGGTAATGGACATACCCTCGGGAAGGAGTTGTGAGTTTTGGAAACTTATTTTGATTTATGAATCAAAATGTTGGACCTTTAGCTCGAGATTGTTAGATCTCTAGTTTTGATCACTTGCTTTGATACCACTTATTGGTCCCTGTGAGGGTCTTTATAAGGTCAGAGTGGGGTGAATGACCCTTTTTCATAGAATAAACAGACTTTAAGAAGTCTTAGTATAGTGTGTTTGATTATGATCTGGATGATGGATCTAGATGATACAATTATGACAATATAATGCAATAAATAAAGAGTTAAAGAAATCAAACACAAAGGAGTTTATCCTGGTTCAGCCTCGCCTACTCCAGTCCCCGGAGTTTCCTTCCTTCAAGCTTTTCCACTAGTGGATTCCTTTCTAACTGGCTGGAATCAAGCCTTATAATTTGTCTACGGATGTTAACCCCTTCCGGATGTAGGATATACCACTAGAAGCACCAACTCCTAGCTGTGTCCTTTAGTCTTTTCTAGAATATACCACTTAGACTTCTACCTCAAATCTAAGCTGAGTCCTAAAGGGAGTTCCCACTCAAAGCACCATCTTTAAGTTGCATCTTAATCTCCTAACTCACCCAAGTTGGAGATCCTTAACACTCTTATTTTCACAAAGGTTTTGGTTTTTGGATTTCCTTAAGTTTATAGCTCACTTAGGAATCCTTACAACAAATTTGGAATTAATTGATTCTTGAAGGGATTGTAAACTGATTGAATGCTTGTGCTTTGTTACTTGATTTTGTCAATCAAATAGCCAACCTTCTCAATTGGTGAAGGTTCCTCTTTATAGGCTTCTATCATAAATGTAGCCATTGTGGGTTGTTAAACTTGTAATAAATCTTCACCCTTGATCAGGTTATAGGTGGCACTTTCAGAGCCGTTGATCAATCCGTTAGACTGTAATTTACCCCGTTTGAATTCTAGGGATTGATGCTGAAAAGTTGTCAATGATCATTTTACTTGGCTTTTTGTGATGCACCAACTTTTACACCATTAGCTTTCTGGTGTGAGCTCCACAGGCCTCCTTATTGGTCTAGGTGAAAAAGGTTGTTAGCTTTTTAAGTCCGATGTCAGTCTTTTTATCCTTTCTCTGAAAAAATGCAAGCTGTCATTTTGTCTTTGTCTTGGGGAAATGATCTTTGACTTCATAGAATAAAAGGTGGAGGTAAAAACTATCTTTGAAACTTTTCCTATTATCTTCAAGCGTGAGTCTTTCGGATGTCTTTAGACTCATATTCTCGGATCTGTCTTCTTTTGGAGATAAGGCAATAAGTTCTTTCGGATGTTGTTCTTATGGTATTAAAGCTTGTTTCCTTTCCAAGCTTTGTTTTGATCATTCCATGTGCTTAGGTATTTGATATCTTCAATGGACGGCCTTGTAGCTGGATCTTTGTCCGGATGTTTTCATTTGGATTTGGGATTTACGTAGTTTAAGTTTTTGATTTTTTCAAACCTGATCCAGATAATTTAGTTTAATTTGTGGTCCGGATCATAGTTACCCAACATCTTTCATTTCATTATAACTATTCATTTGTAACTTTTCTTTTTTCTTATTTAAAGGAAGAAAGAAAAGATAATATGAGAAGAATAGATCAGATTATCAATTTGTGAAAATATTTGTGTTATAACACATTTGGGTTTTGCTAGTTTCTAAAAACTAATCGGGTTTTGTTTGTTTCTAAAAATAATTAAGGGTTTTGTATGTGATCCAAAAACATTCATCTATTACAAGTTATTTCAATTCTACTTTTTTCATTCGCCCGCAATCAGTTGGTATCAGAGCCATGTATTACGCATCCTTGTTTCCTTATTTCGTTTTTGTTACATTCTTGAAGAAAGGACAAAAAAATCATGTATGGATATCAGGACCCTAATTTTGCATTCACAAGTTAAGAAGAGAAGTAGATGCTCTGAAGGTGAAGAACAATGCCCTGGAAATACATACATGCAAAAGGTTAGGGATCGACCATAATATCATATTTTGTCCTCAAAATACTTATGGTATTCAAAATCACAGTACACCTTCCAACCGGCTCATTTCTTCGCTAAAAAAGCAAATATTCATATCCCCTCCAAAATCCATATCAAATGTCTTAACCAAACTAAATTCCTTTGAAAATTCTAAATGTGTCCACCAAGTGAAAAATTCTTCATCTCTTTCCAATCTTCCCATTACTTCCCCAAATAAACAAATATTCACACCCTCTATTTCAAAAGCCTTTAGCAATGAAAATGATATTAAAAATTTCCAGTCCAAAAGTTCCAAATAAAGTGTATCCAAAGAGATTGTAAAATGCTTAGCATGTCAAGAGTATGGTCATTTGGAATTTGATTGTCCTACAAGGAAACTTATGGCCATTGAAGAGCTTGAAAATCGATAGAATGAAATGCTTTTTGGAATTGAACACCATCTATTTTTGAATTTGGAAAACAAATAAAATTTTATTTGACAATTGAAAAAGAGGTTACACATTTGGGTATTATTAAGAATCATGTTCCAGAAAGGAAATTTGTTTCTAATATTGTTGAAACTAATAAATAACCTTATATTTTTTACGAACGAGATTTGAGGACGGATATTTTTGAAGAATGGGAGAATAATGACGAGCACGCTAATATGTTCGTAATTTTTTTGTGCCAAATTGAACTGCTATATCCTAAAATTATTCTCATCGTTTTCAATGCAGATTCATAGAGAATTCGATGTAGAATAAAATTCATTTGATACTTTGAAGCCTTTACCCAACCTAGAAACCAATTATACTCATTCACTTAAGATAATTTTTATTTATAACACCTTTATGTTAGTTGATATATTAAGGACATTTTGCTAGGAATAAACTTTATAGTTTTATTTATCTTTTTTTTCATTATCAATTTGGAAATAATTTTCATTGAAATTAGTTTGATTTAGGAAGTTTTTTTATTTCAGTGTCATTATTTTCATATAAAATTTCTATAGCTTTAAGTGTCTTTCATTTCATTGTAACTATATATTTGTAACTTTTCTTTTTTCTTATTTAAAGGAAGAAAGAAAAGATAATATGAGAAGGATAGATCAGATTATCAATTTATCAAAATATTTGTGTTATAACACATTTGTGTTTTGTTAGTTTCCCAAAACTAATCGGTGATTTGTTTGTTTCTAAAAATAATCAATGGTTTTGTATGTGATCCAAAAACGTTCATCTATCACAAGTTATTCAATTCTACTTTTTGCTTTCATCTGCCATCAGTTGGTATCAGAGCCACATATTACGCATCCTTGTTTCCTTATTTTATTATTGTTACGTTCTTGAAGAAAGGACAAAAAAAATCATGTATGGATATCAAGACCCTAATTTTGCATTTCACAAGTTAAGGAGAGAACTAGTTGTTGGGAACTGACAGTCAAATTGAACATGCATAAGAGGCATGACGGAAATTCAAAATTTTGTCCCTGTCCCAGGAACTCCTATTAGTTGCATATAAATTAAATAAAGCCTTAACTAAATAATTCTCTACCTAGGTTAGCATGCTAAAGGACTAGGCATACCATAATTCCAAATTATATCCTAGCATATTTATTTTATACTAAGCATGTTATAACTCTAAGTTATAACCTAAGCATAAAATAAATTAAGCATGCAAAAATAACCTAAGCATAATTATTAAGTCTAAAAACACTTAAAGAAAAAGACTTAATAATTAAAAGAGAAAGAAAAAGAACTTACCAGTTGAAGCGTGCTTTTGCAGGACCTTCTTGCACAAGCCTCCAGTCGTAGGATAGCCTCTATCAGTATCCACATGAGCCACACCAACCAAAACCTCCCCAGGAGGAAGAACTAAGAAGCCTCGAGTAGTTGCTAGACCACTCTAGAAGCCTCACCCAAAATATAAACTAGCGGTGCCCGAATAAATTCAGGCTCCACAAAAATAACTTGCTCAAGTACCCGAGAGATTAATTATCTCGCTTAGGATTTATGCTTTGAGCTTGGTACAATTTGAAAGGAAAGGGGAAAGCCTATATATAGGCTTGGGGGAGCATTTTGCTCCCCCTTATAAGCAATGTGGGATGGGAGTAATTACTCCCATCCCATATGCACAGCGTGTCACACGCTGTGCATTGGCAAGGCAAAGCCCTTGTGGGCTTTGCCTTGCTTTTGGGCTGCGCATGTGCAGCCCATTTTTATGGGCTGCCGCGAGCAATGCCCAGCATTGCTTGCACACCTTTCGGTGTACTCCCGCGCACTCGAGTCTGTATAAAATATTTTCATACTCTCGGTCCAATTAAACTCGCCAATGCAAAATTCCCCTTTTTAATCCTTTTTCAATTATTTATTTTCTGACCCTAATAAATTAGTCATCATTCAAAATAAATTTCTTGGTCCAACCAAAATTGATCTAATCAATTATAATTTATTTATGACTATAATTAATTAGTTATCGGTCAAAATAAATTCCTTGGTCTATCCAAAATTGATCTAATCAATTTTAACCAATCAAATAATAATCCAATTATTATTTATGTTATATTTTGTAATAGAATAAATCTATTAGTTCTTTACTTAGTCCGATGAAGGTCCAATGTGTGTGACCTTATAGGATCCCGAAGTATTGAGTTGTTAAGGCTTAACCAACCCATGTTCTAATGGAACCATTGGCTCGATGTTCTAGACCGTGAATAGAACTTGATTACCTTAAACGACTGTAGTACGCCTCTAGCAAGGGTCTACCATTCCCCTTTACTCGGAACGTCATTTATGCTTATGACTTAATCCCGGTTAATGCAATAGTTATCCAGTGCGATAAATTCCTTCCATTCTTTAATATTAGTACCATCTGGTTTATTGGGTTCGGTTAAAGTGTTAACCCACTAATAGCAAGGTTGCTCCAAGCTATCCCAGTTATTTACTTGTTACCGAAGTATATTGCCTTTTACCATAGTGTGTTTGACTAGAAACCATTTCTATCAAACACATACTTTGATCAGAGGTTTATGGCAATCATCACTTCAACAAGTGGCCAGGTACAACTCCTTAATATATCCGGAGCGATGGATTCTTTCCGACTACTCAGTCTACCAACGTGTTGTTATCACTATACCCGTTAATCACCCGTAGCACCCTAAATCAATGAGTGCATAGCAATGACCCAAAGTATAGCAACAGTACCACACAAGGCAACTAGCATCTTAAGTATGAGGACATTCGCAAAGCTTATTGCATGAAGATAAACACTAACACATTGATATTTGTACCAAGTGTATATCTTGCTGCGGTCTCCAATATATCTCCCAGATATATCCATGTGTCAAGCTTAAGGCACCACCTTCAGTATTTAGGAGATTAACAGCTTGGACCCTTTCCAAGAAAGTTGACCACATGCTAGTCTTTCCATTTCATCAATATCCTTTCTTGATGACACTGTGACTAGGGATAGTTTAGACATAATCATAATTGCACATGAAGTAGGTTCCACCAAATATAGTCCAACTATAATTTCTCTGACTTTATGCTATGATATGTCAAAGACTTTTGTATACATACATCAATGAATATATTTTAACCAGCTATAATATATATGTATGAAAACACATTGATATAAACAAAAGAACAAATGCCTTTATTGATTAAACAAATTATTCGTACTATTACATAATTAAGATATATCGTCCTAATTGCCTTAAGGGCATACATCATATCCAACAAACTCCCACTTGCACTAAGGCCAATTAGCCATATGTTTTAATCCATATGCTTTAACATGCTGGTCATGTTTGACTTGAGTCAATGGCTTTGTCAGACCATCCGCGAGGTTCTGATCAGTGGGTACATATTCTAATCTTATTATCTTAGCATCAACAATCTCCCTGATTATATGATACTTTCTGGATACATGTCTGTTTTTCTGATGAGACCGTGGTTCCTTTGCCTGAGCTATGGCACCATTGTTATCACAATATAAAGTAATTGGATCAATAGCCTCAGGCACCACACTGAGATCACCAATAAATCCCTTTAACCAGATAGCTTCTTTTGCTGCTTCACATGCAGCAATGTATTCAGATTCTGTGGTTGAATCAGCAGTAGTTTCTTGCTTGGAACTCTTCCAGTATACTGCCCCTCCATTTAACACATACACAAAACCTGACTGAGACTTAAAGTCATCCTTGTCAGATTGAAAGCTTGCGTCAGTGTAACCTTTGATAGTGAGATCACCTTCTCCATAAATCAAGAACTCATCCTTAGTCCTTCTCAAGTACTTAAGGATTGCCTTGACGGCCATCCAGTGCTTTTCACCTGGATCTGACTGATATCTGCTCGTAAAGCTCAAAGCTTGAGAGACATCCGGCCTAGTACATATCATAGCATACATGATGGATCCTATCGCGGATGCATAGGGTATATCCTTCATGCGCATTCTCTCTTGAGCTGTCTTCGGACACTCAGCTTTAGATAGGTTAATCCCCTTTGTCATTGGGAGATAACCTTTCTTAGAATGCTCAAGGTTGAACCTATTCAACACCTTGTCTATATATGTACTTTGAGAAAGACCTAACAGCCTCTTGGATCTATCCCTGTAGATCTTTATACCTAGTACAAATGCTGCTTCACCAAGGTCTTTCATGGAGAACTTTATTGACAACCATACTTTAACATTTTGAAGAAGAGAAATGTCATTTCCTATTAGCAGAATGTCATCAACATACAATACTAGAAAAACGACTGCACTCCCACTAACCTTCTTGTAAACACAAGGCTCATTTGCATTTGAGCAGAAATCCAATTCCCGGATTGTCTGATCAAACCTTATATTCCAACTCCTTGATGCCTGCTTAAGTCCATAATTGGATCTTTGTAGCTTGCATACCTTTGAGCCATTCTGAGATGTAAAACCCTCAGGTTATGTCATATACACATCCCGGTCTAAATCCCCATTGAGGAATGCTGTTTTTACATCCATTTGCCAGATCTCATAATCGTAATGAGCAGCAATAGCGAGGAGTATCCTTATGGATTTGAGCATGGCTACCGGTGAGAAGGTTTCATCATAGTCAATACCTTCCCGTTGACTATAACCTTTTGCAACCAACCTTGCTTTATAGGTAATTACATTACCATCCATATCTGTCTTCTTCTTGAAGACCCATTTGCACCCAATTGGTCTAACCTCTTGCGGTGCATCAACCAAATTCCAAACTTGGTTCTCGTACATGGAATCCATTTCTGATTTCATGGCCTTTTGCCATTTATCAGAATCTGAGCCTTTTATTGCCTCATCATATGTCCTTGGTTCATCATCCTCCATAAGATATAGTTCCTTATCATTAGTGATAATAAACCCATAACTATCGGGACCCTTATGAACACGACTTGATCTTCGCAATGATTGTGTTTCGACAGTTTGTTCTTGGATCACACTCTCTTATGTATCTAGAACGGGGTCAATCAGTTGATCGTCTGTTTCTTCCTCTTGAACTTCCAGTTCAATATTGCTCCCACTGACCTTTTCAAGTAAGTGTTCCTTTTCCAAAAAGTGAGCATTCCGAGACACAAATACCTTTTGTGCTTCGGGTTGGTAAAACAGATATCCAATTATTTCCTTTGGATATCCAATGAACAGACATTTGTCAGCCTTGGCATTTAGCTTATCTGACGCTATCCTCTTCACCATAGCAGGACAACCCCATACTCTTAAGTGATTTAGAGATGGCTTTTTATTACACCATCTTTCATAAGGTGTAAAATCAACTGATTTAGAGGGCACTCTGTTTAAGACATAAACCGCGCTCTCAAGTGCATATCCCCAAAAGGATTTACTAAGAACTGCATGGCTCATCATGGACCTGACCATATCTAATAAAGTCTGATTCCTCCTTTCTGACACTCCATTGTGTTGGGGTGTATAAGGAGGGGTCCACTGGGGAACTATCCCATTTTCCTTTAGATAATCCTGAAACTCCTGACTTAAGTATTCTCCACCTCGATCCGATCGAAGTGTTTTAATACTTTTTTTAAGCTGTTTCTCTACTTCAGCTCTAAATAGTTTGAATTTTTCAAAACTTTCAGACTTGTGCTTCATCAAGTACAAATAACCGTATCGTGAGTAATCATCAATAAAGGTTATGAAGTAGGAGTATCCTCCTAGTGCCTGAACACTCATTGGACCACACACATTAGTGTGTATAAGTTCCAATGTACTCGTAGCTCGTTCACCCTTTCCTTTAAAGGGTAACTTTGTCATTTTTCCTTTTAAACAAGGTTCGCAATCACCATAAGACTCCAAGTCTATTGGGCCCAAGTCTCCACGCTTATGCAACTTGGTTAAGCGATCTTTGTTTATGTGGCCTAAACGGCAATGCCATAAGTAGAAGGAATTCTCATTACCTAATTTAACTTTCTTCACATTATTTATATTGAAAACTTCTGTTTTAGTATCAAGAATATAAATGCCACCTTTCAACATTCCATAACCATAAAGAATATTATTCAAACAAATCTGACAATTATTATTCGAAAATAAAATTTCAAATCCCTCTGTTGCTAAACACGCAATAGATACAATATTCTTAGTAACACTTGGAATGTAATAACAATTATTCAAAACTAAAACAAGTCCACTTGGCAAAACAAGACTAAAGCTCCCTACGGCTAATGCAGCAACTCTGGCTCCATTTCCCACGCGTAGGTCCATCTCCCCTTTTGCAAGTTTTCTACAGTTCCTTAGTCCCTGCACAGAAGTACAGATATGAGAACCACAACCAGTATCTAATACCCAAGTGGATTCTTGCAGAAAAGTAGCAAAGTTTTCAATTACAAATATACCTGAAGTAGATGCCTCTGTAGGCTTCTTCTTCAAATGCTCAGAAGCAGGAGCTTTGCAATCCCTCTTCCAATGTCCCGGTTTCCCACATTGGAAGCAAACATACTTAGATGCCTTCTTTTCATTCTTCTTCTTACTGATTCTTTTCTTGGCACCCAGTGCCTGCTTCTTCTTCTTAGAAGCCTTGCCTTTTTCAACTAACAGTAGAGGTTTCTGATCTTTCTTGATCTGAGGTTCTACTATTTTCAGCATGTTAATTAATTCAGGGATAGTTGAATTAATCCTATTCATGTAATAGTTAGTTACGAAGCCTGAGTAACTATTTGTCAAGGACATCAACACAAGGTCAATGCTCAAGTCATGATTCATCTTGAATCCCAATCGATTCAGCTTCTCAAGGTATCCTAAGAGCTTCAGTACATGCTGAGAGGCAGAGGTGCCAGCCTGCATCTTGGTCCCGAAAAGGAGCTTAGAGGTCTCATACCTCTCATACCTCTCCCTCTCCAAAAAGAGTTCTTCAAGATGGAGAACCATATCCTCCAAGGGCATGTTCTCATGTTGTTTCTGAAGCTCAGAATTCATGGACCCCAACATAATACACATAGCAGTCTCACTATCTTTCATGTGCTTCAACCAGGCATCATGTTACACATGATCCTCAACATCAGGTTCTACAGGGAAAATTTCACTTAGGACATAGGCAATTCCCTCAGATCTGAGAACTATTCTCACTGCTCGGAACCAATCAGAAAAGTTCGAGCCATTCAATTTGGTGTCAAGTAACATACGGAGATTAAAATTGGAAGCCATTTTCAACCTAAGACATAAGAAAAGAAAAGTGTTTAGATATTAGTTTAAGTACATGTATTTAATTTGAGGACTTTTAATTAAATACATTTTCCTACTATTTTCTTCGAAATTTACAATAGCCCATTCTATTGAATTCGTGAATTTTAGCCCAGCTAAATTTCCTAGTAGGTAGCATCTATAACTAGTCTATTACAACCCCCAATTTTATGAGTCAAGTTATAATAGTCAGTCATAGTTGGAATCCAATTCCATTTGCATCGCATGCAATTGCTAATTCATTCAAGTTCCCTAATCCCAAGGGACGTGTGCTCTTATATTAGCATCTTCTTGAATATGTCTCAGATCTGGGCCTAGCCCCCAATATTATGGTGGACTACCCAGCTCTGTTAAGGCAGACCCTATCTCAAACTTTACAACCAATCAATGTGGACTAGAAGGAACGCTTTGCGTAGCACTTTGATAGCCCAAAAAGACCGTATTATAAATTTGAGTAAGGAAGACTATAACTTGCCTTAATATATTTACTTTGGGATTTTATTGGTGTTAAACGTCTCACCCAATCTAGGATTTTATCAGATGGACAAAATTATAATTACTTGTATTAATTCAGGGAATTTTATAAGGTCTAACCTTAGGTGGGTTCAGCTCTTTATTATAATTATTCCATCAACCTAGATTATATGCAAAATAATTAACGCTTTAATTTGTTATATTTATATTGCATTTCCTTTAAGCTTTTATTCAATAATTTTAATTTTTTACTTTGTTATAGAAACACATATAAGCACCATCTTATATACTAGAAATAAATTAGTTCATATTAATCCCCCGATTGGTCAATTCAAATTGCACCGATATAGGTTCCCAGGTAGGAGAGGTACCCTATGAGGAGTAGACACCAAGTCCAATCCTTAGCCAGAACAAATACGGGCACAAACTTGAAGACCAATGGATTCTCTTGAACTAATAAATTTCGTTCTTCCAATTCATGTAAATTGGGAGCATCTATAACCCATGTAATTTAAATAAATTATTGACACTTGTATAATTTGAGTAAGTTGAGCAAGCTTATTCAAAATTATTCATAACTAATTTCTAACCTTGAAATGAAAGACGGAAGTTTATATATATTGTTCCAAACAATTAAATAAACAAATCATTTCATTTAGAAAATAATATTTAGTTTGCTTCTAACTTAATTATGCACTAAATAGGCAGGCTCTGATACCACTGTTGGGAACTGACAGTCAAATTGAACATGCATAAGAGGCATGACGGAAATTCAAAATTCTGTCCCTGTCCCAGGAACTCCTATTAGTTGCATATAAATTAAATAAAGCCTTAACTAAATAATTCTCTACCTAGGTTAGCATGCTAAAGGACTAGGCATACCATAATTCCAAATTATATCCTAGCATATTTATTTTATACTAAGCATGTTATAACTCTAAGTTATAACCTAAGCATAAAATAAATTAAGCATGCAAAAATAACCTAAGCATAATTATTAAGTCTAAAAACACTTAAAGAAAAAGACTTAATAATTAAAAGAGAAAGAAAAAGAACTTACCAGTTGAAGCGTGCTTTTGCAGGACCTTCTTGCACAAGCCTCCAGTCGTAGGATAGCCTCTATCAGTATCCACACAAGCCACACCAACCAAAACCTCCCCAGGAGGAAGAACTAAGAAGCCTCGAGTAGTTGCTAGACCACTCTAGAAGCCTCACCCAAAATATAAACTAGCGGTGCCCGAATAAATTCAGGCTCCACAAAAATAACTTGCTCAAGTACCCGAGAGATTAATTATCTCGCTTAGGATTTATGCTTTGAGCTTGGTACAATTTGAAAGGAAAGGGGAAAGCCTATATATAGGCTTGGGGGAGCATTTTGCTCCCCCTTATAAGCAATGTGGGATGGGAGTAATTACTCCCATCCCATATGCACAGCGTGTCACACGCTGTGCATTGGCAAGGCAAAGCCCTTGTGGGCTTTGCCTTGCTTTTGGGCTGCGCATGTGCAGCCCATTTTTATGGGCTGCCGCGAGCAATGCCCAGCATTGCTTGCACACCTTTCGGTGTACTCCCGCGCACTCGAGTCTGTATAAAATATTTTCATACTCTCGGTCCAATTAAACTCGCCAATGCAAAATTCCCCTTTTTAATCCTTTTTCAATTATTTATTTTCTGACCCTAATAAATTAGTCATCATTCAAAATAAATTTCTTGGTCCAACCAAAATTGATCTAATCAATTATAATTTATTTATGACTATAATTAATTAGTTACCGGTCAAAATAAATTCCTTGGTCTATCCAAAATTGATCTAATCAATTTTAACCAATCAAATAATAATCCAATTATTATTTATGTTATATTTTGTAATAGAATAAATCTATTAGTTCTTTACTTAGTCCGATGAAGGTCCAATGTGTGTGACCTTATAGGATCCCGAAGTATTGAGCTGTTAAGGCTTAACCAACCCTTGTTCTAATGGAACCATTGGCTCGATGTTCTAGACCGTGAATAGAACTTGATTACCTTAAACGACTGTAGTATGCCTCTAGCAAGGGTCTACCATCCCCCTTTACTCGGAACGTCATTTATGCTTATGACTTAATCCCGGTTAATGCAATAGTTATCTAGTGCGATAAATTCCTTCCATTCTTTAATATTAGTACCATCTGGTTTATTGGGTTCGGTTAAAGTGTTAACCCACTAATAGCAAGGTTGCTCCAAGCTATCCCAGTTATTTACTTGTTACCGAAGTACATTGCCTTTTACCATAGTGTGTTTGACTAGAAACCATTTCTATCAAACACATACTCTGATCAGAGGTTTATGGCAATCATCACTTCAACAAGTGGCCAGGTACAACTCCTTAATATATCCGGAGCGATGGATTCTTTCCGACTACTCAGTCTACCAACGTGTTGTTATCACTATACCCGTTAATCACCCGTAGCACCCTAAATCAATGAGTGCATAGCAATGACCCAAAGTATAGCAATAGTACCACACAAGGCAACTAGCATCTTAAGTATGAGGACATTCGCAAAGCTTATTGCATGAAGATAAACACTAACACATTGATATTTATACCAAGTGTTTATTTGCTGCGGTCTCCAATATATCTCCCAGATATATCCATGTGTCAAGCTTAAGGCACCACCTTCAGTATTTAGGAGATTAACTGCTTGGACCCTTTCCAAGAAAGTTGACCACATGCTAGTCTTTCCGTTTCATCAATATCCTTTCTTGATGACACTGTGACTAGGGATAGTTTAGACATAATCATAATTGCACATGAAGTAGGTTCCACCAAATATAGTCCAACTATAATTTCTCTGACTTCATGCTATGATATGTCAAGGACTTTTGTATACATACATCAATGAATATATTTTAACCAGCTATAATATATATGTATAGAAACACATTGATATAAACAAAAGAACAAATGCCTTTATTGATTAAATAAATTATTCGTACTATTACATAATTAAGATACATCGCCCTAATTGCCTTAAGGGCATACATCATATCCAACAAACTCCCACTTGCACTAAGGCTAATTAGCCATATGTTTTAATCCATATGCTTTAACATGCTGGTCATGTTTTACTTGAGTCAATGGTTATCAAGACCCTAATTTTGTATTTCACAAGTTAAGGAGAGAACTAGATGCTCTGAAGGCGAAGAACGATGCCCTGGAAACACATATATGCAAAAGGCTAGCAATCGACTATAAAATTATATTTTTCCTTCAAAATACTTATGGTGTTCAAAATCATAGTACACCTTCCAACCGGCTCATTTCTTCACCAATAAAACGAATATTCGTATCCCCTCCAAAATCCATATCAAATGTCTTAACCAAACCAAATTCCTTTGAAAATTCTAAATGTGTCCACCAAGTGAAAAATTCTTCATCTCTTTCCAATCTTCCCATTACTATCCTAAATAAACCAATATTCACACCCTCTATTTCAAAAGCCCTCAGCAATAAAAATGATTTTAAAAATGTCCAGTCCATATGTTCCAAAGAAAGTGTATCCAAAGAGATTGTAAAATGCTTAACATGTCAAGAGTATAGTCATATGGAATCTGATTGTCCTTCGAGGAAACTTATGGCCATTGAAGAGATTGAAAATCTTCAGAATGAAATACTTTTTGGAATTGAAACACCATCTATTTTTGAATTTGGAAAACAAATAAAATTTTATTTGACAATTGAAAAAGAGGTTACACATTTGGGTATTAATAAGAAGCATGTTCCAGAAAGGAAATTTGTTTCTAATATTGTTGAAACTAATAAATATTCTTATATTTTTTACACACGAGATTCGAGGATGAATCTTTTTGAAGAATGAGAGAATGATGACGAGCGCGCTGATATGTTCGTAATTTTTTAGTGCCAAATTGAACTGCTATATCCTAAAATTATTCTCATCGTTTTCAATGCAGATTTATGGAGAATTTGGTGCAGAATGAAATTCATTTGATACTTTGAAGCCTTTACCCAACATAAAAACCAATTATACTCATTTACTTAAGATAATTTTTATTTATTACACTTTTATATTAGTTGATATATTAAGGATGTTTTGCTAGGAATAAACTTTATAGTTTTATTTATCTTTTTTTTCATTATTAATTTGGTAATAATTTTCATTGAAATTAGTTTATGTAGGAAGTTTTTTTTATTTAAGTGTCATTATTTTCATGTAACATTTCTTTAGCTTTAAGTGTCTTTCATTTCATTGTAACCATTTATTTGTAACTTTTCTTTTTTCTTATTTAAAGGAAGAAAGAAAAGATAATATGAGAAGAATAGATCATATTATCAAATTGAGAAAATATTTGTGTTATAATACATTTGGGTTTTGTTAGCTTCCAAAAACTAATCGGATTTTTCTGTTTTCAAAAACAATCAAGGGTTTTGTATATAATCCAAAAACCATTCATCTATCACAAGTTATTCCAATTCAATTTTTAGCTTCCTCCCGCCATCAGTATTTCAATGAAAAATTACCAGCAAACTAATAATGGAAAATAAAAGCTTATAAAGCTTATTTTCCTACAAGAGTATGGTCATTTGGAATCTGATTGTCCTACAAGAAAACTTATGGTCATTGAAGAGCTTGAAAATCTTCACGATGAAATGCTTTTTGGAATTGAAACACCATCTATTTTTGAATTTGGAAAGGAAACAAAATTTGATTTGAAAATTGAAAAAGAGGTAATACACGTGGATATTGAAAAGGGACATGTTTCTGATAGGAATTATTTTTGTACTGAAGTAGAATGTCACAATCTTCCTTATGTTTTGGATTTACAAGACTCGAGGATGAATCTTTTTGAAGAATGGGAGAATGACAACGAGCAAGATATTATGATTTTTATTTCATGGTACAAAAATAAAATAATGGTTGCAAAATATAATTTCAGGATTCCAAATGTAAATTTATGGAAGATTCGTGTCAAAATTAGAGTCATACAAGAGGGCGTTTCGTAGGATTTCAGAAGTTTTTATTATTTTAATTTCCATAATTTGTTGCTTTTAAGGTCTATTTAGTATAGGCTTAATGTTTTAGATGTTTTATTTAACTTTAAGTGCCTTTATTCTATTGTGACTCTTTTTTAGTTAACTTTCTTTATGTCATTGTAACTCTTTCTTTTCCTTATTTAAGGAAAGAAACAAATATGTAATAATCAGAATATCAGATTATCATATTATAATTTTAATGAAAGAAAGTTGAGAGGAATTTGCATTTGCAATTCTTTGAGGGTTTTGTTAGTTTTTAAAAACTAATTGAATTTTATTAGTTTTAAAAAATTAAAAGGTTTTGTATGTGATCCAAAAATATTCAACTACCACAAATCACTTCATTTTCCATTTTCACTTTATTCTTTTCCGGCTTCAGCATGTCATCACTTGTAAGAGATGGGCTTTGGGCTTCACTTGGGCCTAAAAGCCGACAAATATAACACACGCAAGTCACTATAAAAACAAAGGTAGAAATTAAACTAATAAATATATGGCTAAACGCATTTGTTGCCCCCAAACTTGACACATTTTGTCACATGTCACCCTCAAATTCTAAGTGAATTACTTTACCCTTTAAAATTGGCAAAATTGATACAGTTTGCCCCCTCAGTGCCATGTGTCAGTTTCTGGTTGGTTTGACTTTTCAAATATGTCATTTTTTAGATTTTTCTCTCTCTAATTAGAAGTTGACACGTGGTATTGAGGGGGCAAACTGTATCAGTTTTGCCAACTTTAGGGAGTAAAGCGATTCACTTGAAAGTTAAGGATGACATGTGACAAAACGTGCCAAGTTTGGGAGGCAATAGATTCGTTAAGCCCAAATATATTATGAGCATACTGAAAAACGATATCAAATTCAATAAAAAAAAACACAAAAGAGATTCCATTCATTTACACCAGCGAAGGCAGTGAAACAGTATAGAAAGACGCGATATTTTGTTATAAAAAGAAAAGAAAACTACGAAATTGAAATCCTCGAAAAGGAATTTCGTAATTATTTACATGAAGCAATCAAGCACTGCATACAATACATAGCAATTACGATTTTTTTTATGGAATTATTAAAAAGAACCATAGATAGATAATAACTGGTGGTGTGTGGTATAATTAAGTGATGGATCATTTGCAATCGCAGGGATTGCATTCGCAGGGATCGCAATTGCATCTTGAACTACCACTGCATCCATTCCCTCCCTGCCTCGTGTTCTCATTTCTCTCGTCGAACCTGCAATTTTTTCATTATTTTCTATAATCAATCTAATTGCTGGGAATAAAATAAAAGGTGTGCGCTTTATTGCTAGTTTTAAATCAAATATACATACTTGGTAGAAGGAGCAACTCCAACAATCAAGGTCTTACTTGTGCTGCTGCTCTCTTCCCCACATCTATTTAAGAAAAATATAGGCTTCACCGATATGTTCCTTGATTTGTGTCGTTTCAACTACTGATCCTAAAGTTTGATAAGGTTCTCGCAGTCTGTTGACTTTTAAAGAGTACACCAATTTATTCCTTGAAAGCAACATGTCAATTATTAATTGATTTAATATTTCAAATATTTAATTGTTTAAAGTTTATTATTCCAATCAGTAGCTGATAGTGATACATGACGTTTAGGGAACAAATTATTGTAAATCTTTTAAAAGTTTAGGGGGGCTATGAAGATATTTTCAAAGTTTAGGAACAATAGATGAAATGAGACAAATTAATGAATTTGATAAAATAATGTATGATATCTATGTTATGTGTAATGTTTACTCAAAAGTATATCGGTCTAATAAATGAAAACGAAAATTACCCGCAGCCGTTGCCGCACTTGCAGTCAGAACCACAGCCACAGCCAGATCCACAGCTAGACATTTTTCGATAGACACAAAAACTAAAATTAGGTCTGATTTCCAATTTCTTGTAAATTTGGATGATGAGTTCTAGTGTCAAGCCTTAACTCCTATTTATAGTGCAAAGGTAAATCTCGGTATTACATCTGCACCCTACATGTGGCTCTATCTAAGTTCAATTGCGTCTATTGCCCTTTTGTTCATCACTATAAAAAAATTGTAATGGTGTTTGAGTTGTTAGCGTGTATCTCCCTTATTAAAAAATGAAGATTAATCCCTTTGTCAACATGTCATTATTGAAACCAAGTTTAATATTATCCAGTGTTATTAGCATTCAACTAAGTAAAAAAATTAGTGAACAAAGAGATTTCGTGGTTTAATATATTAATATTATGCTATTCTCGACTTCATTTCACTTATACATTACACTAAATTCAATCCAACTACTAATTCATTTTAGTTTTTTTTAGTAAAAGCTAGGGCGGCATCCGGATCTGAATATTATTAAAATTGAAAAGAAAAAGTGTACAATAAAAGAGAAAGAAAATGATGCTTCTTATACGAAGCTTAAAACAAGAAAATGCTTATAAAAAATAATTAATTAAATACAAAGCTTGAAAAAGCTTTGGGTGATGATCCTAAGATCTGGTTTTTCCTTCTCAACTGTAGCTATCACCATGGACGACAGACGGTTGAGTTGATTCCTTTCACCAATATGACTCCGGTGATGTTGGCACAAGTTGGTGTCACTAGTAGGCCCATCGACATCCGAAATTTGTTCCCAGCTGATCCACCCCTCCCTTCATTAAAAGATTGACATGAAAACCAATGAAGGAGGGAGGGAGCGCTTGAAAATGAGCTTGAAAATAAACCCATATAGAAAAAAGCTTGAAAAATAAACTTAATAACCTAACCCAAATTCATAAAGGCTTGAAAAATAAGCTTAAAAACCTAAGACATAGTATAGATTTTCAAAGAAGGAGGGAGACCCTCATTCTCCCTTAATTTTAGAGAGAAGGTCTCCTTATTTTTTTTAATTTACCATATATATCTATATAAAGTAAAGTTACTTAGAAAACTATTCATTAGTCTTAGTAGTATTTTAGAACAAACGCATTAGTTGTAGAAAACATGACATTATTTAAGAACACAAAAGAACTACTTTCTTGAATCGGGCCAACAAAAAGACAAATATTACAGAACTGAGCTAGAATAGGATTTATATTATAAGCCCAATGTTTTAAATAAAGTTTGGTTAAATTTTAAAAAAGTATTCAGTAGTTTCACTCATTTATAAAATAGGATTTGAGGAATTTAATTTATAAAATGGGGTCCGTGGTTTTAAAAATTTTACAGATAAAGGATCCTCAATATATAATTATGTCATGAAAATGGATAATTTTGTTCGTTTTTATCTGAATTTTGCGGGATGGTTATTAAAAATATAATACACAACAGTGAAAAATTTAGAATTTTTTTAACAGTGCAAATATTTCTTTTTGAAATAAATTATGATAACAAACTTTAAAAAATCATAAAAAATAAAAAAAATCTTTGAAAATTACTCAAATCATGACGTATAATTTTTAAATAATAAGGTTAAATTATTAGAATGAATTATATAAAATATTCAATGTAACACCATTATTCTGAAACTATAGACCCCTTTTGCAAATTTTTGGAAACCATATAACCCATTTTACAAAAACAAATTCCTCAAACCTCATTTTGCAAATAAGTGAAATCATAATGTACTTTTTTAAAGTTTGCATATAAAGACTTTGTAGAACCTAAGTATCTATATATATAAAAGATTTCTTTGCCCATATACCTTTCAAAAGAAATAATTCAATTTCATTATTCAATTTATTTTATTTTATTATCATATTATTCCAATTTATATTACTATAATAATGACATTTAAAAGTGGTTAGTATTAATATTAACCGTAACAATACCAAAATATAAAATTAAAATAAAATTAAAATAAAATAAAATAAAAATAAATTAAAATAATAATCATAACAACAATAGTAATAATAAAATATTTGATGAGTATTTAAAGTTGGTTAATATTCATACTAATCATAACAATACCAAAAATTAAAATTAAAAAACAACAATATATATATAAGCAAAGAAGTCCGACTTCTTTGCGCCTATACCTTTCAAAAGAAATAATTCAATCTTATTATTAAATTTGTTTTATTTTATTACCATATTATTCCAATTTATATTACTATAATAATGACATTTAAAAGTGGTTAGTATTCATATTAACAATAACAATACTAAAATATAAAATTGAAATATAATTAAAATAATAATAACAACAATAATAGTAATAATAAAATATTTGATGAGTATTTAAAATTGGTTAATATTCATACTAATCATAACAATACCAAAATATAAAATTAAAATAACAACAACAACAATAACAACAACAACAACAACAACAACAACAATAATAATAATAATAATAATAATAATAATAAATATTTGATGAGGAAAAATGAGTCACATTAATTCTGTCAAAAAAATCTGCATATTTAATTAATTGCTAATTAAAGTTTAAAACATGAAATTTTTTCTTAAATAGAATTATAATCAGTAGAATTATATTTTGGTACTTTTATAATTATTATGGATATTAACCAATTTTAAATACCATTATTATAGAAACAAATCAAAGTAAACGTAAAAGCAAATAAAGCAACAACTACAATACCAAAATAAAATTGAAATAAAAATAAAATAAAATAAAATAAAATAATATATATATATACACACACATAAAGAAGTCTTAAATGACTTCTTTACCCCAATATCTTTCAAAACAAATATTTTAATTTTATTATTAAATTTATTTTATTTTATTACCATCTTAGTCCAATTTATATTACTATAATAATGGTATTTAAAATTGGTTAATATCCATACTAATCACAACAATACCAAAATATAAAATTAAAATAGTAACAACAACAATAGTAATAACTAATAATAAAATATCTGATGAGTATTTAAAATTGGTTAATATTAATATTAATCATAAAAATACCAAAATGTAATGTAACTCTTTTTTCTCATCAAATAATAAAATATTTGATGAGTATTTAAAATTGGTTAATATTCGTGCTAATTATAATAATACTAAAATATAACAATAATAATAATAGTAGTAATAATAATAATAATAATAACAACAGTGATACTGAAATATTTGATGAATATTTAAAATTGGTTAATATTCATATTAATTATAACAATACCAAAATATAAAATTGAAATAAAATTAAAATAATAACAACAACAAAAACAACAACAATAATAATAAATATTTTATGATGAAAAAGAAGTCACATTAATTCTTATAGAGTCACATTAATTATAAATTATAAGCCTATTTAAGAATAAATTATAAATTATATCTGTCAAAAAATTCATGTATTTAATTAATTACTAATTAAAGTTTAAAATATGGAATTTTTTCTTAAATAGGATTATGATCAATAGAATTGTATTTTGGTATTGTTATGATTATTATGGATATTAACCAATTTTAATTACATTATTGTAGAAACGAATCAAAGTAAATGTAGAACCAATTAAAACAATAATTCATAATTGCTGATGAGAATTATATTGCAAAATTATTATGGTAATTAATGATTATTTGACCTTAAAAATTATATATAAGGAAAACTCATCAAAATAGTTAACTTTTCACTTTTACTATAAATACTAAATTTTATTATAATCCTATTTAAGAATTAATGTGACTCTTTTTCCTCATCAAAAATTTGATATGAAATCACAATGTAACTGCAAAAAAGGTATTTATTACAAACCTGCTTAAGAAAAAATTTAAATTTTATGATGGTAGTTACTCCTATAATGGATTATTTTAAATTATTTGGTCAACTAATATATCTTTCAAATCTATTTGTTTAAAATTTAATTTATTGTTCTTGATTTTATTTAATTTTGTTGTTTATAATCCTATTTAAGAAAAAATTTGAATTTCGTAACAGTACTTACTCCTTCTTATTTAAAAATTAGTGTGACTCATTTTTCCTCACCATATTTTGACAGAAAATCATAAGATAATTGTAGAACAGTGTAATATAATTCGGTGGATGATATCAACTCAATTATGGTGCAGTTGAATAAGATTTTTATATGTGATATAAATCCAACCAATATGCAATGGACCCCCAAAGTACGTGTTCTCCGCCTTTAGACCATTCCAGAATGCAATAAACCAAATTCAATATTTACTATTGAAATGGTTTTGCAAGACGAAAAGGTATGTTAATAAATTATTTGTCATTGAGTATTAAAATTTTTATCACAATGAATGTTTAATAAAATCGCATACCTAACAAAAAATTCTACTCTTTTTTATGTTTTATAATATTGCAATAGTGAGATCGCATTCAAGCAACGGTAATAAAAAATAACATTTCCAAGTTTATTGATAATCTTCAAGAACTCAAGGTGTACCATATAAGGAACTTCATTATCAACCGGAATAATATCAAAACACCTAATACACAAAAAATGAATAGAGGCTAACATTTTCGTCGAGGACGATTGTTCGGGAGGTCAATGACCAAAATTTTAGTTTGAATTAATTCGAATTAGTCCCTTATACAGAATTGCTTGATCGAAACAAAGTCAATAAAAATGTTCTATTTGGTATGTATACATTTATTATTATTATTATTTTAAATTAAATTCCATATTTTAAACTATAATTAGCAATTATTTAAATACACGGATTTTTCAACAGATGTAATTGGTGAAATTGTCAGCTGTGGTGATGTCCAAAGCCGTTTCATGAATGGAACTAATAGTGCTTTCTTGAATTTGGAACTTCAAGACCATGAGTATTTATCTATAATTTTTTTTATGTTATTTGTATATATTGTTCCTTATTAATTAAAACTTTATTATGAAATCAAAATACAGGCAGAATAGAATTTCAGCAATGTTCTGGGGTGAACTTTTAGATCAAATATTGTCTCATTTCAATTCATTTAATGATGAACGAATTATCGTTGTTATGCAGTTGATACGTGCTCGAGAATACAAAGGTATTGCTTTTTTTTTAATGTTTTTGGTTCTCATACAATGGAGTAAAACTATAATTTTTTAAATCGCTTTTGACTAAAATTACAGTATTTCAATTTAATTTACAAAATTTCACCAATAAATTGTAAATTTTAATTTTAATATTATTTGAACAATGTAGGTAAGTATCAGGTGGCTAATACTTGCATGCATCCAAACTGTGGATTAATTCGAACCTTCCCAAGTTATCGGAATTCAAATCAAGGTAAATATTACAATTATTTTTTTGCTATTAATTTAATTTAAATATTTAAATATAACCAACATAAAAATGTTATACTTTATATTTTCCATAATATCAATTTCATATGGTTTGAGTGTAGATTGCTATCTAATAGTCAACCGGGCTTTGAAAGATTAACTCAAATATCATCTCAAAATGCATACTCTGTGTCTGAAGAGATAGCAAGTGGATCAGTAGAAGTAAAGACTATCGCATAATTGGTGGAATGTAAACAAGTAAGTACAATATTTTGGCAAACAAATTTGTTCTAATTAATTAAATATTCTCAATAAAAATATGGTAAACAATTTCTTTTTTTTTCCTTAAATCATGCATAAATAAATCATGCTTAACAATTATATTTATGATGATTTTTAAAATTATTCAGGAAGGAGTTTTTTGGATTGTGGTAAGAATTGTTGATTTAGAGGTACCAAAATGGTTGTTCATATCCAGGTTGTAGAAATAGCAAATGTTTCAAAAAGGTAGAAGTAAATGGGAATAGGTTCTTTTGCCAAAAGTATAATCGTTTTGATTACTCGGCTTTCCACAGGAAAACATTGTGCATCTAAAATTTGGCTTTCAATTGTTCAATTAATATAGTTAAAGTATTTCGATATTAAAATTGTAATGAATTAAACATTCAAATTGGTTTCATAGATATAAGGTTCAAGTTTGTGTAATGGATGACACATGGTTTATTTCTAAACTAATTTGGGACCGTGAAGCGCAGCAACTGATTGAAAAAATTGCAAACAAATTGAGGTATATAGTACTTGAGATACATAGTCCTCCCATATCAATAATATATTTTCTTTGAATTCCAATTAATTTTAGTTTTTTCTCCATTAATAATGTTTTAAACATCCTTTATTGTCTTTGGCCTTTTGAAATTATATTAGATGTCTCACTTGGTGAAACACCTATACCCGTGGAATTGAAGAATATTAGAGGAAGAGAAATTATGTTCAAACTTTCAGTTAATAGCAACAATATTATTACACATGATGCAGTGTATTCTATGGTTAAACTTACGGAGGATGAACAACTTCTGAAATAATATAATCTTTCTCTCCTTCAAAGTTCATTGACTGTAAGTTTAATTTTATTTTATATGTAATTTCAAATTAGTACGTTGTATTGTTTGCATTTTAGTTCATATATATTTTAACTTTAAAATTTTTTTATAGTAGGACCCAGATTTCGATGTTGACCAATTTTCAGATACAATGAAAATTTCAAGGTACTTTTAACATTTGTATTATAAGTACAAATTATTCATTATCTACTATAATTTGAATTGGATCTTTTATTTATTTATTTATTTTTGTTTGGCATGATTCGATATCAGAAATTGGGTCAATTCTACTGTCACACCTGTAGAGATAAGAAATGAAACTCTGACACCGTCGATATTGATAGATGAAGATAATGGATAACTTTCGATTAGTCGAGCAAAACGGATGAAGATTAAGAAGGAGAAGAATAATTGATGTGTATATCTTTTAAAGAAAGATTGATATTTGTTGAATCATTGTCAAACTTGGTAGAACTATATTTGGTGTTATGTATTATTTATTTTGTATTGTTGGATTGTTTCATTTTAATATGTGTTATTTCTTCCTATTTTGCTGATTAATTTATTATAAGCCAATTGAAGAAAAAATTTGAATTTTATGATCGTATTTACTCCTTATGAATAATAATAATAATAGAATATTTATAATAATTTGATAAAGTGAAATAATTAAAGATTTTTCATTTTTATCACAATAAATATTTAATAAAATCGCAACAAATTAAATTTTAAAAAATAGATTTAGAAATTAATGATTTAGGTATTAAATTTTGAAAAATAGATTTTGGATAATAATGGAATATTTTTAATTATTTGATCAACTAATATATCACCTAAATATGTGTTAAAAATTTAATTTATTTTTGATTTTATTTAATTTTTTTGATTAATAAGGAAAGCCAGATAGGCTAAATGGTTACAAAACGGGAAAATGAGACTCCAATAATATCATCTAAGAGAACCTGACTAATGTTATGAAAAGGATGGTGAAAAACATGTCCTCTCAAAGGAAGAGATGCCGCCAAGTTGGTCAAACTATCAGCCACTCTATTCCCCTCTCTATAAGTATGCACCACTGAAACCGTCATATTACGAGCAAGCAAGGACTTGATCATCGTTACCAATTTATAGTATTCATTCACATTGACCTCATTACGGTTAATAACATCGAAAGCATAATAGCTATCTGTTTATAAAATAACTTTTTGAAATCCTTACTCCCAAGCTAAACAAAGGTGGTCCCAAATGCCTCATAATTCCGCCTTAGCAATCGAGCAAGAACCATTATTTCTTCCAAACCCAACAATACACCTACCGTAATCATCTCTCAAACATCCTCCCGTCGAGGCCATAAGACTAGGTCCATCCACCGATCCATCTGCATCGACTCAAATCCACTCTACCGGTGGCCGCTCCCATCCACCTGAGCTCCACTCCTTATTCAGTGTATTATGAGAACCATGCATCCCTATGCACATAATAATCGAGTTAGCAAACCCTACAATCCCATTCACCAAGCCGCTATTGTCTTGCCCATTATTACAAAAAACATGCTCATTCCTATCCTTCCACAAGAGCCAGCAAGCAACTCCAAAAGTCAAGCCCCATTGTATCCGACCAAATTTATCAGTTTCCCAAAGATTACATATCATCCATTCCCATATGTCTCCCTGCATAAATTGATCCACATGATCAATAGGAATCAATTTACTCCAAACTTCGGCCGCATAAGAGCAATCCCTTAACACATGTATGGCACCCTCACTCGACAAGAAACATCTCGGACAAGCTTCAAAATCTGAAAGCCCTCTACGTTTCCTCTCGGCATTAGTTAGGATTCTACCTTTAAAAACCATCCACAAAATGACCTTGACTCTCTCAGGTCCTTTCCATCCCTAAATGCCTTTCCAGACCGAATTAGAGAGACCCCCCAACATGGTCACATAGCAGATTATAAGCATCTTTTACCCGAGAAATTTCCATTAGTGGTTCCGTTCAAAAAACATGTATCACCCGATTTATCATCTAATTGAATATTCACTGATGCTATCTGCATAAGGCAAGAAGTAAGCAATTTCCCTTCGAGGCAGCTCCATTTCCATGACCCATCAGCCTCTACAAAATCTGCAACTTTCAACCTAAGTTCATGCTCAGCAAGTGGACAGAAAGCTACCCTTTTCAATAGGCCTAAGTCACCAATCCAGTTATCTTCTCAAAAGAGCACATTCTTACTGTTACTAACTGACCACTTAAGACCCATAAGGACTTCATTTTTTAATTGAACCACCGTTCTCCATAACTTCGATACTCATTGGCCTTTTTTGATCTCAGCTTGGGAGAACTCTAAATAACCATACTTTCCAAGGATAAAGGAAGCCCATAAGGAGTTTCTGTTCATGATCAATTGGAAGCCAATTTTTATTAAGAAGGCTGAGTTCATTGCTCCCAATTTGTAAAAATCGAGCCCACCATCATAAAGCGGCATACATAACTCCTCCCAATTAATCAGGTGAATCTTCCTACCTCTATCCGATGATCCCCATAAAAAGCCACAGATCAGGCTTTCAATTTTCTGAAAAATAAATTCTAGGATTTTGGTCGATTGCATGGTATAATAAGGGATAGATGAAATAGCCGATTTCACCAATGTAACTCTTCCCTTGAATGATAGTGAATTAGCATTAAGGCCGGATAACCGATCCCAAATTCTTTCAATGAGGGGCTGGAATGTCAAGGCACTCCTCCCATCTTCCGTAAACCAAACTCCAAGATATCTACCCAAAGAGTTGGCCAATTTAAACCCCAGGGAAGCCGCCATATCAACATCTTTATTTCTCGATAAATTCTTCAAAAAAATTACATTCGATTTATTATCACTAATTTTGGCTCCCAAGCTCTTGCAAAACTCATTAAGAATACCCAAAACCAAGTGCACTTGTTCTAGGTTTGCTTTAGTAAAGAGGAGTAAATCATCCACAAAGAAGAGATGAGATAATCCAATGGTACGCCTATTGAATTTAAAAGGCTTCCATTGCCCATTTTGAACTGCAAAATTGATTCTATGCGCCAATTTCTCCATACACAAAACAAATAAGTAGGGCAAAAGAGGGTCACCCTGTCGAATACTTAGATTCAGTTTAAACGAATCTAATAATTCTCCATTCTAAAGCAACCGCAAAGAAGAGGAGGAAACGCAGTCCATAATAACAGTAAGCCAACCTCCTCGAGAGTTCTCTTGAGAAAGTCCCACTAAATTCGGTCATAAGCCTTATCAAGGTCCACCTTCATCGCCATCCAAGCTAGATTACCTTTTCGAATGTGCATAGAATGCATAACTTCTTAGGTCATTAGAATATTATCTGTAATACATCTATTAGGCACAAAGCTAGCTTGATTAGGATGGATAATCTTTTCCATAATAAGCTATAATCTTTTAGCAATAACTTCAGTAATAAGCTTATAACTTACGTTACATAAACTTATTGGTCCAAAGTCAGAAAAAGTTTGAGGAGAATCCTTTTTAGGGATAAGGACAATCATCGTCTGATTAACATCTTGAACGCTTTCTGACCTGAGAAACATCCCTTTCCCAAAATTGCACACCTGCCCCCCAATTTATACATAGAATCTTTGATAAAAACTAGCTTGGAATCCATCGATTCCCGGTTCTTTCCAGGCTTGCATATCGATCAAAGGTTCCTTGATTTCTTCATTGGTCACCTCAACTTCAATTACTTATAAATCAACCTCTGAAAGCATAGGAAAGTAGCTCTGAACCGGTTCTCTAACACATTCATGCTCATCCCCAACGAAAAGACTCTTAAAATAATTAACAGTAGCTTCCTTTAGGCATTCATTATCATCGCACCATCCTTCACCTGGTAGGTTCAACCCCTTAATTCGATTTCGGTGTCTACGTGCCATCACTGACAAGTGGAAATACTTAGTATTATGATCTCCGTATTTTATCCACGATGCTCTCACTTTTTGTTTCCAATAAGTCTCTTCTTGGTTAAGCACATCTTCATACTTAGCAATTAATTCCCTCTCCAAATTAAGCAAAAAAGAGGAGGGGTGTGTATCAAGCTCTCTTTGGATCCCTTAAATGATTTTAGACAAATTTCTTTTTCTCTTAAAGATATTACCAAAGACATTGACGTTCCATTCCTGTAAAACTCGAGCCAGCTCTTCCATATTATCGGTTAACTTCGAATCAGCCTTCCAACTAATCTTCACAACCGAATTTAATGACTCATGTCTAAGCCAGCACTAAAAATACTAAAACAGCTTCCTTACACTTGTTGAGAACTTCCATCTCACACTAAAATCAGAATAGGACAATGATCTGACCCCATGCGAGTAAGATGTTGAATAGTTGTATTAGGGAAAGCATTAAGACAACCAACATTTCCCAAAGCTCGATCCAGCCGTTCCCATAGGAGACCCCTCCTCTATGTAAACTTATAACCCAAAAACCCCAAATCCATTAGATGCGCATTTTCCATAAATTCTTAGAATAGCCTGCAAGCCCCTCTACTATTTCTGCCCCCCTCTTTTCCGAATTAGAAAGCATCGCTTTAAAGTCTACGGTAATAAGCCACGACTCCTTAACCGAATTAGATATGGAAGACAATGCCTCCCACAATCTTCTTCTCTCACAATGATTAGGGCTTCCATACACAGCCGTAACAGAGCCAAGCACGTCTCTATCTTTCTTCACATGCAAATGAACAAACTTATTATTATTCTCAATCACTTTAACATCTAAACGATTCCTCTAAAGAACCCAAATACCGCTAGAAAAACCTCTAGCCTCAACTCTATGTGAACAATCAAACTTCAAACCGCTAATAATCTTATTAGCCTTATCCCTACTAACTCTAGGCTTAACAAGAAATAAGATCTCAATCTTATGCCTACTAATCAACTCCTTCAAGACCGTTCTAGTATTTCTACTCCCCATGCCGCCTTGTGCATTCTAACTAAAAATGTTTAAATCTATAAAAAAAGAAAATAAACAAAGGAAACAAGATCACAAATACAAAAACAAAGCAAGGCAGGTACCATGAGACTCCACTATTAGGAGCCACCATCCTTTCTACCACCCGATTCAGAGAAATCCATCTCGGCAATACCCCTGTTCTCTTTATCCTCAATGAAAGCATTATGCTCACTATGATTTAGGATTTCCTGTAAATTTGTATTAGTCTTGGGTTCTTCACACCCTTAAGCAAGGAGATACCTGGTTTGTCCAGCCCCATCTTTTCTCCAACATCAAGATTCAGTGGGGGTGAAGGAAAAGGTAAGGACTTGGTTACTTTCTAAGAGTTAAAGATAAGATTACCCCCAGAATCAAACATCGGTGGAGCGATTGAATTAGACTCATTATTCAGGCCAAAAAGTTTATTACTCACATCTTTCAATGGAATTCTAGTATTGCTCATACGACGCATCTTTATAATCTCGCAATTTTCAGACTCCCCAATATCTATCGGTTTTGAGCATGAAGCCGCTGACTCACTCGAACGGTCTCTAACTGTCTTATTCAGCTTCTTTCTTTTGTTAGACAAAATGGGAGCTTCATTAACAACAACATCAAGGAGGCCTTCATCCACTTGTATCCCTCGTCTACTATTACTTCTAAGACATGATCCGAGTTAACCGCTTCATAATAATCTTCAACCGATAAGGCTGAAAATCGAGAACCACGATTACTAATTCCCACCCCTCAATCGTATCTTTTTTTAGCACTCTTGGGATCATTTTTTGAGTTTATAATACTCTGGCCATTACTCTTAATCGAACCCCCATTCTTACGGGTTGATTTTTTGACTACCTGCATCCATGGACCATATTGATCTGTCTTCTCCTCCCCATCACCTTTCGAACCATTATCAATTTTTCCCTTACCTCTCTCCA
Source organism: Euphorbia pulcherrima (assembly GCA_947683365.1). Lineage (NCBI taxonomy): Eukaryota > Viridiplantae > Streptophyta > Magnoliopsida > Malpighiales > Euphorbiaceae > Euphorbia > Euphorbia pulcherrima. The sequence continues at coordinate 19,650,985 of CANTUS010000001.1, forward strand.
ATTCATCAGACCCAGTATGTCCTCCAAACTTCTTGCACCCTTCAGCTAAGTGTCCGAAGAAGCCACACTTAAAACAAATTTTAGGGAGTCCTTCATACTTCAGTAGCTGCATACGACCTTCAACCTCGATTTTAGGGACCGATGGTTTAGAAAGGTTTAAGATAACCGCCACCCTAGTATACTTCCCCCTAGCATTTGATTCCATAACATAATCAATCTTCACTACCTCACCAATCACTCCCGCTATAGCACGAAGAACTCCCGACATATAAAAGTGAATAGGTAGGTTAGGTAGTCTAATCCATGCAACAATTGATTTAATATTCAATTTTGAGGGTTCAAAGTTCTGATTCCAAGGTTGAACCATCAAATAGTGCCCAAAAACCATCGAAGGTCCACCTGTAACTGCCCGGTTGAAGTCAGCCTTATCGCCAAACCGAATTATGAAGAAACCATGCCCCATATCAATCATAATAAAGACCCCAGAAGCCCTCCACACTTTTAAAAGTTGGGTATGAAGGGTTCGGTACCCAAGAGATCGACCAATGACCTTTACAAAAACTGTCGTTTTCATATTGGCAGCAATAGCCTCGTGAACGCGATCCGAGAAAGATATATGAGGAATCCCTTTTTCGTTAACAATCACTACATCATTGTCCGTTAGACACAAATCCTTCGTCCGAGCCACTGACGAACCACCCCCCTTAACGTTCAATTACGAGTCTTTAAAAGAGAAGGATTGATTTTATTTAATTTTATTCTATTGATTACAATCCTATTTAAGAATTAGCGTGACTCTTTTTTTCTCATCAAGATAACTGCATAAAAGTGTAAATATATATATATATATATATATATATATATATATATATATATATATATATATATTACAAAATTAACTTATCATTGATATACTTATCACAAATGACCTATCCGTGCATCGCACTGGTAGTACACTTGTTGAATATGAAAACACATTACATTAGTTTTAGGACATAAGATATTTAAGAGATAAGGTTTGACGTCATAAGACATTATAGTTTTATAACATAATAATACATTAGATTTTAAAATATACTCTATGTATAATGAAATTATTTTAAATTAATTAATATTCAAAAAATTTATACATAAGAGAATTCAATTCTTTCAAGAAAAAATGTTTGAAACACACTTATAGTCTGTGTTCTAAAAAGTTAAATATAATGTTTGTATTTCTGAAATTTGTAATACATAAAAAAATTCAATTTTAGAATGCAAGACATTAGTTTCAGATATAAGGTTGTAATAAGACATGTAATAAGACATAAGACATTAGTTTTACAATATAAAAATGGGGGATATTAGCCTATTTTAGAACACAAAGCAATATATTTTGTGTTATAAAAATCGATATTATTAAAATCAGACCGGATTAATCGGTTCAACCAAAAAAATCATGAATCAGAATAGGTGTCGGTAATGGTTTGATAAATCAGAAAAAATCAATGAATCAACAGACCGGTCAGAATCCGGTTCTGTGACTTAAGAGCAAAGTAAAACCTTATTTCTCCAGGTTTCGGAAGTTGCTGATCTCTCCAACTCCATTATTATGAAAAACATCGCCTTTCTTATTCCTTCGCCATAACTCCTGCTTACCAATGTTTTAAAAAGCGCTATGCGTAGGTGCTAGTCGGGCAGTCAGGACTTCTAGCGTTTAGTTGGGCCTGAGCGGTGCCTAGGCGAATTTGTAATTTCTTTAATTTTTAATATTTATTAATAGGTAAAAGTGTAAATTCAACTAAAAATAAATTGTAATATAATAATGTATTACAAAAATATAGTTTAGTACATGAAAATATTAGTCTAAATCTAGTGGCATAGCTAGGATTTGGATTCTGGTGGGGCACAATTTTCAATAAGATAGTGATTAGAGAAACCAACGAAGATAATGATAGTGAATTTGTGCAAAAGAGGGGAATCGATAACATTTGTAACACTTTTTGATGGTAAAACTAATATTCGAAAAGATCTCAAAACTCGTCTCATCAATTAGCCTAATGGCTAACACTGAATTTGTAGCCTCTAGAGGTCTTAGGTTCGATTTATATTCAGTGTGTGGTGAGGATTTTCTTTGCACTTAAAATAAGTCAAACGAGAGGTTTTTTTTCTTGGAAAAATTAGCTTTAATTTTAGAATTATGTTGATTTTGTAAAAAAATGTATTATAAAATATCTACGTATGATAAGAGTTAACAAGAAATTGTTCAAACGAAATCTATTGTTTTATAAGATATTATATTAAAATTAGGATAAAGCACACAACTGGGCTAAAGCCCATTAGGAATATCCAAAAGAATTTTGGGCCACAACTTTTCTGACCAAAACCAAGGCTCCTAACAACTTTCATACGTTTCAGCCTAAAGAACAACTTTCTTACGTTGCAGCAGTCGAAATGTCCGTCTTGTCCATCAAAGCAATTTCTACAAACGTTCAAATCAGATTCAAAACCTTCAAAAATCATATATCATTCTACATTTCAGTTTCAAAAGTGAGAAGAGAGTGGTAAGTTATATTCAAAGCCATAAATCATTGTCAAATTCAGTTTTGAAAACCAGAAGAGAAGCAGAAATCGGGTTGGAAGCTGCGAAATAGAAGAATATAATCAGCAAATTAAAGATACATAACTGACAAATAAATATGTAATTATTGTAATTTAATTCTAAATCTTAACTGTTTCAAATTGTTGATAATGTGAAGGAAATGGTACCAAAGAAAAAAGGAAACCTAAATTCTTCACCGTCTCAATAAAAAACAACAGAGAGACGAACGGTCAAAAGCTAAAATGCAGAACAAGAAGAGACCGTTAAAGAAATAAATGTTTCACAACAAAGAGAGGTATAAACTACAACTAGATAACTTTTATTGATTCATACTTGTATAATGCTGATGTAAAATAGGTTTTATTTGATTTATATCATAAAACAGAAGCTTAAGGTTTAGTGGATTCACAACTTGTATAATGGTTGCAAAATGCTGGTATGAAACTTTGTTTTTCTTGATTTTAGATAAAACAAATGTTTAATGTTTTGTTTTATAACACCTGGTATAATGCTGGTAAAATGGTGGTATAAAGTGATTTTTGTGTGATTTATTTCCTAAAACAGATGTTTACTATTATTTTTAATCAGACCTGGTATGTTGTTGGTAAAATACTGGTATGATGTGGCTCTTATTTGGAATTTTTTTATAAACTTAATGTTTAATACTTTATTTGATCACACCTTGTATTAATCTGGTATAATGCTGGTATGAAGCTGTTTTTGTTTGATTTCTTTTCTAAAATAAAAGTTAAATGTTATGTTTAATCAGACTTGGTATATTGCTGGTAAAATGTTGGTAAAATGTTATTTTTGTTTTGTTTCTCTCATAAAATGATTACTTAAGTTATTCTTTAATCACACTTGGTATGTTTCTAGTAAAATACTGGTATAATGTGGCTTTTGTTAAGTTTCTTTCATAAAATGAATGCTTAATATTTTGTTTAATTGCACCTTGTATATTGCTGGTAAAATGCTTTTATAATATTGTTTTTGTTTGGCTTCTCTCATAAAATGGATGCTCAAGGTATTATTTAATCACACATAAAATTCATGATATTTTTGAATGATCTTTTCTTAACTATTTACTTAATACCAATGCAGCTATATAAGCCCATATACCAATGCAACTGGCCAACTAGTGTTCACATAAATTCAAACTTTAATGTAATCACATTCCTACGAAATAATGTTCCTGCAAATGTTATGAAAAGATTAGAGGGGTCATTTTTCGGTGATTTCCTTAAAAGAACAACAATAAAGGCCCAACAGATTGTCATCCACAACTTGCTGATGAGGGAGATCTAGCAGCCAAATAACAATGAAATTCCGATAGATGTTGGAGGGAAAACTCTGTTATTTGGTCTAAAAGAATTTGTGCTAATATTTGGCTTGAAAGTAATTGGGGTTGACGGATACAAAGTGTAGAAAACTAAAGATTCCAGAGAATTGCGTGAGAAATACTTTAAGAGAAAACGAGACAATATTATGCATGAACAAATATATGAACTAATTGAGATGGAAGAGAATCAAAAAGAGAGAGAAAAGAAAAGTAAAAAAGAAACTGGGGAAAAAACCAATTGAGATTGAGAGTGATGATGACTACTTCACCATTGTAATGGTGTACTTCATTGTCTACTATATCATCGGTCTGAATCATTCAAATAATATCCCACCAAAATACTTTGACACTGTGGTCACGGGAGACTACCCACAAGCATCATAGGGAGAAATGTCCTTCGCAGAGACAATACAAGGATTGAAAAACAACTGAAAGAGAGCTGCAAGACCACAATCATATATACTAAAAGGATGCCTTCTTGTGTTCTAGATCTGGTTCTATGAGGTATGTGGCTTGTGTGAAGGAACATTGTGCATCAGAGTTGATGAAAATGACGGATTCAAGCCTAGATTCTTCAACTGGAACCCATATGACAGAGATAACAAGGCAATTGAATTGAATAGAAAAATCTTCGACAAGCCAGTGAAGATGGTAAGTAGACAGAAACTAAAATAGATGCTTATGTTTGATTTTGTTTTTGTCACACGTGATAAAATGATTGTAAAATGCTGGTATAAAGCTATTTTTGTGTGAATTCCATTCACAAAATAGATGCTTAAGTTAGATATTATTTTTCACACCTGGTAAAATGCTGGTATAAGGTTGTTTTGTGTGAATTTATCATAAAATAGATGTTTAATGTTTTGTTTGATCACACATGGTAAAATGGTGGTAAAAACTGGTTTTGGTTTGATTCAATTCACAAAATAGATGCTTAAGTTAGATTTTATTTTTTACACTAGTAAAATGCTGGTAAAATGCTGTTATAAAGTTGTTTTTGTGTGAATTCTATGATAAAATAAATGTTTAATGTTTTGTTTAATCTGACATGGTAAAATCGTGGTAAAAACTATTTTGTGTGAATTCCATTCTCAAAAATATATGCTTAAGTTAGATTTTGTTTTTCACACTTGGTAAAATACTGGTATAAGGTTGCTTTTTTGTGAATTATATCATAAAATAGATGTTTAATATTTTGTTTGATCTGACATGGTATAATGGTCGTAAAAACTAGTTTTGGTTTGATTTCATTCACAGAAATAGATGTTCAACTTAGATTTTTTTACACCTAGTAAAATGCTGGTATAAGATTGTTTTTGTGTGAATTCTATAATAAAATAGATGTTTAATATTTTGTTTGATCACACATGGTAAAATGGTGGCAAAATGCTAGTAAAATGTTGTTAAAATTGTGGTATAAAGTGGTTTTTATTTGATTTCATTCAAAAAAATGCTTAAGTTAGATTTTATTTTTCACAACAGGTAAAATGCTAGTATAAGATTGTTTTTGTGTGAATTCTATCAAAAAATAGATGTTTAATGTTTTGTTTGATCCCACGTGGTAAAATAGTGGTAAAATGGTGGTAAAAACTGGTTTTTGTTTGATTTCATTCACAAAATAGATGCTTAAGTTAGATTTTGTTTTTCCACTTGGTAAAATGCTTATAAAATGTTGGTATAAGTTTATTTTTGTGTGGATTCCGTCATAAAATGTATGTTTAAAGTTTTGTTTAATCACACAATGATAACACTAATTTGTTTACAAAGTCGAGCTATAAAATTCTGATACTTACGATCTTTATTTGCATTGACATACAACTAATAATTCAAAAGATTGAGCCAACGGAGGAGGAGATCAGACATCTGCAACTAGAAGAATCCATTCCCTCCATCGAACTGACCGATGCCTAGTCATAAATGAGCAGTCAGACTGGAATGTTAGACATGATGAACAGAAAGAAAGTGAGAATGGAAAAAGGTTTTAGAGAAATAAGAGGCAGGCTAGAGGTGGTGGAAAAAGAAAATAAGAAAATGAAAGCGCAAATCAAAGAGATGCAACAGATTCTATTAGTCACAACCTGGAAAAGAAAGGTGAAGATGTCATGAGATTGAGTGATGAAGAAGAAAGCAATGATACCAAGTCAACTCACTCAAGCATCTCGAAAGTTTCAACACCTAGAGAAGAAGAAGAGAGTAGTGAGGATGATGAAGAAGAGAGAAATGAGGATGGAGAAGGGCAACGAAAAGAAAATGCAGAAAAGGAGGATGTGGATGATGTAGAAATGGTGTAACGACATAAAATTTTAAAATTTACTTATAATAAATTATTATGGTATTAAAATATCATGGAAATTATTTTTGTAGTTATTACTATTATTATTATTGTTATTGGATATAAGACATGAAAAAATAAGAGTTAATTAAGTAAGACGGATGACTTAGGCATTTAATTAATTGTTAAAGGGCATTATTGAAAACTGAAAAAAAAAACCTATCATAAATCTATACGTATCCTTTCTTCCTTCTCCATTTCATCTTCTTCTCCATTTCCTTTCCTTTATCCAAAATTTCCTTAATCCTAAGACTTCCGATTTCTTTGATTCAACTTCAAATTCTTGTTAGAAATCGATCCTTAAGCCCTCTATCATCATCAATTTCAGTGAATCAAGGTTAGAAGAAGAGGATTTCAGATTTTAAGGTTCGGATGACCAGTAACCCGAATTTGAGGTGAGTGATTTTTGATGAAATTAAAGCTTAATTAGTAGAATTCATGGTAGATTAAGCATATTTATGGTATTAGGAAATTTATTTATACAATATGTTGATAGAATTATATATGGCTGTTGTAGAGGAAGCTAGTGCAAGCAAATCAAAGGCAAAAGAGGTAGAAGAGAGCTAGAAAGAGCTTAGAAAAAGGTTTGTGTCGCAAATTTTGATTTCTCAGTTTTTCGGAAAATTTCCAGATTTGTATCCCTATTTTGTTTTAATGTTTTCTATTGTTTCATAAATATGATTTGAATGATTCTTGATTCTATTGATATCTACAGAAAGTAAGGAATATAAGTTCAGAAGAATCTTGTTTGAATTTCGTTCGTTTTCAATGTGAAATGTTCGTTTGAAGTTGAGTCATGAAATCTGTTTTCGGAAAATCTCAGCTTTGTACACTGTTTAGTATTTTGATCATAACTTTGGTTATAGAATTTTGATTTCTGTGATTCTAGTGGCTTTGGAAATCAGAGACATGTGGCTAATTATGTTTAGAAGAAACTTCTTCGATTAGGTGATGTTTTGATAGTGAAAAATGCAAGGGAAATCAGGTCACAGAATTTGGAAATTTTTTAAAAATACGAATGTTGATTTTATTGAGTTTTAATTGAAGTTTGATGCTTTAAAATTTAGTATTTGAATCTCTTAATTACTGAAGTTATGTTGAATTATGATTGATGGTTTATACTAGAATTTTTAAGATGTTACTTTGATTTATTGCCCTTATTAAATGAGTAGAATACGGGTTAGGGTAGATTGGCGCTAATAAAGGCGGGTACAGTACTGTACAAATAATTGAAGCTTTGGCTTCGGGCTTCGACTGATATTCTGATAAAAATATATTGATATTGAAGCTTTGGCTTCGGGCTTGACCAATATATTGATTTTGAAGCTTCGGCTTTAGGCTTGACCGATACATTGATATTGAAGCTTCGGCTTCGGGCTTGTCCGCTACCGTATCTATTTTACCATTATTCATGACTTGTTTACTTTGGGCAATATATGGTTAATGTGTTAAGAAAAATTGGATACAAATTTAATTATACTTTGAAATGTTTATAATATAAGTTTTGTGTTTTGGTTTTATAAAGTTATTTAAATTTGTTTTTGACTTATGAACATACTTGGTTTCTATTTTAAAGTGTTAAAAATGTTCAAAGTTGTTATATTTCTTTTATGTACACCACTAAGCAAATTGCTTAGCGTGTAGTTTATTTTCTACATGCAGATTCTGAAGATTGTAGATAGCTTGGACCAAAGTGGTATAAGTGGATCAGCTTGAAGAGCAAATAAGGAAAGACTCAAGGTGGATTTGTACTTTAATGTAATATTATGGTTTGTAGAATAATGGCATGTACTAGATAGTGTGAGAAATGTAAAGTGGCATTGAGAAATATTTGGAGAATAATTTGGAGTTTGAAACGCTATATTTGTATTTGTACATATGTAATCTATAAGTATTGAACTCTATATAGTAAAGTAGAGTTGTTTATTAGGTGATTATCGTTATTGTGGCACTCTCAATAAAGGGGGTGTTACATTTGTTGGTATCAAAGCTGAGGTTTAGGCGATTCTAGGACTAGATGTACATGCCATTTAGGATATAAATATGTTATGTTAGTTGTTTGATCCACTTTGGTCTAATTTTCAGGAATAAGAATGGCTAGTAGTAGTCACAGTCAGAATGAGGAAGAGGATGCTAAGAGTATAGTCCGTGTTAGACAAGGGGATGAACAAAGACGTGAACCTCCACCAGTTCATGGCTTTCCCGAATAACCTACTCTTGCACAAGCTGCTTTACTTCAGTATATGACTACTGAAGTAATCACACAAGTACTTTGAAACATACAAATCCCTTAATTTCTTGTAGTACCTCACATTGAAAGAAGAGAGGAGAGAACTCCTCTTGAAAGAATTAAGAAGCTTTCGGCTGATGACTTCAAAGGGGACACAGTAAATCCTACAATTGCAGAAGATTGGCTTGATCATACTAAATAGTGTATACTAGGCTTTATTTTACAGATGAAGAGAGATTAGACTATGTGCAAGGTCTACTCAAAGAACAAGCTAGGAGGTGGTGGGATAATATTGTGAGAGAAACGCGACCCGGAGAAATCACCTGGGGTCTTTTCTTAGAACTATTTGATAAAAAGTACGATAGTGAATGATTCAAAGATGAGCAGAGGAAATTGTTCTTATCTTTAAGACATGGATGAATGACTATATTAGAATATGAAATTCAATTCCTCAAACTCGAGAGGTATGCTCGTGATATCATTGACAGTGAAGTAAAGCGATGTAAGAGATTTGAGGATGGGCTGAATGATGAAATTAGAGTGCATTTACTTGCACAAAGGATTATAGTGTTCAATGACTTGGTTAATGCTGCTATGGGCATTAAAAAGATCAATTCAGATAGGCAACAAAGAATGGCTAAAAGATCTGGATTTCAAAAGAGGTCACAAGGTCCAGTTAATTCAGAATCTCCAAGTAAGAAACAGAAGGGAACATCAGAACAAACACCATCTCATTTTAGAGGGTTTTCACCGAGACAAACCATAAGTATGGGGTCAGCGGCTAGTGTACCTTCAAGTTGAGGCAGAGGAAATATTCCACAATGTTCTAATTGTGGAAGGATACATACATGGGAATGCTGGGTAAAAGGTAGAGTCCGCTTTAAATGTGGCTCGAGGGAACATTTAATTATAAATTGTCCTCAAAGACAGATAAGTACATCTACACCTGCAGTAGTTCCTACTCCTACAATACAAGGTGGAAGAGGAAGGGGAAGAGGAAATGCTAGTAAGGCAAGTGGACATAATGTGGCTCAACAAGCACCGTAAAGTGGTAGACCGGGAGGAATGGCTTGAAGTTATGCAATCCGAGGGCCTGAGACTTGGGAATCTACTGAAGTTATTGTCGGTAAATTTTCATTCTTTAATCACAATGTTTATGCTTTGATAGATCTTGGTTCATCTCATTCATATATATGTACTACATTAGCACAAGAGAAAGGGTTACATGTAGAAGAATTAGGAGAAAATATTGAAGTGACTAATCCTTTAGGACACAGTGTGATAGTAAGAAAAGTGTATATGAATTTCCCTATTATGATTCAATATCAACTTTTCCTTGCAAATTTAATTGAGTCACCTTTCTGAGATTACGATGTTATCTTAGGAATGGATTAGTTATCGGAACATCGAGCTGTAGTGGATTGCAAAAAAAAAGAATGTCACTTCAAGTTTCTGATGGAGAAGAAATAGTTATCATGGGGGAAAGATCAGATTATCTCTGTAATATAATTTCTTTTATGAAGACTAAGAGGCTAGTTAGGAAGGGATGTCAGGCCTACCTAATCTTTGCTCTAGAATCAAAGAAAGGTGAGTTAGAATTGTAGAATATTCCTAGAGTATGTGATTTTCCCAATGTATTTCCAGAAGAACTACCGGGGTTGCCACCAAAAAGAGAGGTAGAATTCGCAATTAATGTATTGCCGGGTACTGCACTAGTATCCAAAGTACTATATAGAATGGCGCCTGCTGAACTGAAAGAGTTGAAGATTCAGTTGCAAGAATTGTTAGACAAAGGATTCATATGCCCGAGTATATCCTCGTAGGGTGCACCAGTGTTTTTTGTTAAGAAGAAATATGGGTCGCTCCGATTATGTATTGATTACCGGGAGTTGAATAAATTGATAGTGAAGAACAAGTATCCATTGCCAAGGATTGAAGACTTATTTGATCAACTCAAGGGTACCAAATACTTCTCCAAGATTGATTTGGGATCCGGTTACTATTAGATGAGAGTGAAAGATGATGATATTGCAAAGACAGCTTTCTAAACTAGATATGGGCACTATGAATTTTTGGTGATGCCATTTGGTCTAACTACCAATAGTATTTATGGACCTTATGAACCGTGTCTTTTACTTATATTTAGACAGGTTTGTAGTGGTTTTCATTGATGACATTTTGGTGTATTCTAAGTCATGGGAAGAGCATGATCAACATTTACGGATAGTCTTCCAAACTTTGAGGGAAAATAAATTGTGAGTCAAACTTAGCAAATGTGAGTTTCGGCTTGAAGAAGTTTCTTTCTTAGGCCATATTATTTCTGCAGAAGGAATTAAAGTGGATCCTAAAAAGATAGAAGCAGTTGTAGAATGGAAACCACCAAAGAACCCTACGGAAGTTAGAAGTTTCCTTGGCTTAGCAGGTATTATAGAAGATTTATTTTTTCAGTCATTGCTGCCCCGCTGATAAAACTACTTCAAAAGAATGCAAAATTTGAGTGAAATGACAAGTGTCAAGAAAGTTTTGACAAGTTGAAGGCAATGTTGACAAAAGCACCCATCCTTACCCAACCAAAGCCTGGAAAAGATTTTATAATATATAGTGATGCTTTGCATAGTGGTCTTGGGTGTGTTTTGATGCAAGAAGGGAAAGTGTATGCCTATGCTTTCAGGCAATTGAAGAATCATGAAAGGAATTATCCTACTCATGATTTGGAAATGGCTGCAATAGTCTTTGCCTTGAGAATTTGGCGATACTATCTTTATGGAGAAAAATGTTATATTTATACTGATCATAAAAGCTTAAAATATTTGCCAACACAGAAGGAGTTGAATTTAAGGCAAAGAAGGTGGATGGAATTCATTAAAGATTACGATTGTCTTATTGATTACCATCCAGGAAAGGCTAATGTAGTGGCAGATGCTCTCAGCAGAAAGACAATGATGGCACTAAGGGCTATGAATACGGGGTTAGCTCTTACCAGTGGTGGAGGCTTAATTGCAAAATTGAAATTCAACCTGCACTACTACAACAGGTTAAGCAAGCATAAAATGAAGATGATGACTTGAAGGTCATTCGAGCAAGGACACAAGTGGGTATCATAGACGACTATATGGTTTGAGAAGATGGATGTCTATATTTTAAAGATAGACTATGTGTGCCAAACAATGAAGAATTAAAGAAGAATATCCTACATGAGGTGCATAGTAGTCCTTATGCGATGCATCCAGGAGCAAACAAGATGTTCCAAAATTTGAAGAGCCATTATTCGTAGAATGGTATGAAGAAAGACATTACTAACTATGTTGCTCAATATCTAACTTGTCAACAGGTGAAAGTTGAACATCAAGTTCCTTCTGGATTGTTGCAACCAATAATAATTCTAGAATGGAAATGGGAAAGAATCAAAATAGACTTCATGACATCTTTACCACTTATACAGAAGAAACATGATGCAGTGTGGGTTGTTGTGGATAGATTGATAAAGTTTGCCCACTTTCTTCCAGTTAGGATGGATTATTCACTTGATAGGTTGGCTCAATTATATGTAGATGAGATAGTACGGCTACATGGAGTGCCTATTTCAATCATTTCTGACCGAGATCCAAGATTTACTTTGAGATTTTAGAAGAAATTGCAAGAAGCCTTAGGTAGTAAACTTCATTTCAGTACTTCATTTCATCCTCAAACAGATTGTTAATCTGAAAGAGTAATTCAGGTGTTAGAAGACATGATGAGAAGTTGTATCATTGAATTCGAGGTAAGTTGGTATAAGTATTTGTCCCTCATGGAGTTTTCCTACAATAATAGCTATGAGTCAAGCATACAAATGGCACCATATGAAGCATTGTATGGAAGAAAATGTCGAACTCCATTACATTGGACTAAGCTTAGTGAAAACAGGATTGTGGGAGTGGATTTGATTCAAGAGACAAAGGAGAAGGTAAAACTTATTCAAGAAAGATTGAAGGCTGCATCGGATAGACAAAAATCTTATGCTGATCTAAAAATAAAAGACATTACTTATGAAGTGGGGGATAAAGTATTTCTCAAAGTATCTCCTTAGAAGAAAGTCCTACGATTTGGCAAGAAAGGCAAGCTTAGTCCGAGATTCATTCGCCCATATAAGGTTATAGAGAAGGTTGGACCGGTAGCTTATCGGTTAGCACTACCCCCGACACTCGACAAAATTCATAATGTGTTCCATGTGTCAATGTTAAGGAGATACATATCAGATCCATCACATATCTTATCTCCTAATGTCGTAGAAATTGAACCCGACCTGACGTATGAAGAGGAACCGGTACAAATCTTGGCGAGAGAAGTTAAACAATTGAGAAACAAGTCTATTCCTTTGGTAAAAGTACTTTGGAAAAGTCATAAGGTTGAAGAAGCAACTTGGGAACCGGAGGATGCAATAAAAACTCAATATCCGCAACTATTTTCAGGTAATTTAAAAGGACGAAAATTCATAAGAGGGGGAGAATTGTAACGACCTAAAATTTTAAAATTTACTTATAATAAATTATTATGGTATTAAAATATCATGAAAATTATTTTTGTAGTTATTATTATTATTGTTATTGGATATAAGACATGAAGAAATAAGAGTTAATTAAGTAAGACGGATGACTTAGGCATTTAGTTAATTGTTAAAGGGCATTATTAGAAATTGAAAAAAAAACCTATCATAAATCTATATGTATCTTTTCTTCCTTCTCCATTTCATCTTCTTCTCCATTTCCTTTCCTTTATCCAAAATTTCCTTAATCCAAAAACTTCCGATTTCTTTGATTCAACTTCAAATTCTTGTTAGAAATCGATCCTTGAGCCCTCTATCATCATCAATTTCAGTGAACCAAGGTTAGAAGAAGAGGATTTCAGATTTTAAGGTTTGGATAAACAGTAACCCGAATTTGAGGTGAGTAATTTTTGATGAAATTAAAGCTTAATTAGTGTAGATTAAGCATATTTATGGTATTAGGAAGTTTATTTATACAATATCTTGATAGAATTATATATGGCTGTTGTAGAGGAAGCTGGTGCAAGCAAATCAAAGGCAAAAGAGGCAGAAGAGAGCTTAGAAAAAGGTTTGTGTCGCAAATTTTGGTTTCTCGGTTTTTCGGAAAATTTCCAGATTTGTATCCCTATTTTGTTTTAATGTTTTCTCTTGTTATATAAGTCCAATTTGAATGATTCTTGATTTTATTGATATTTAAAAAAATTAAGGAATATATGTTCAGAAGAAACCTTATTTGAATTTCGTTCGTTTTCAATGTGAAATTTTCGTTTGAAGTTGAGTCATGAAATCTGTTTTCGAAAAATCTCAGCTTTGTACACTGTTTAGTATTTTGATCATAAGACATGTGTCTAATTATGTTTAGAAGAAACTTCTTCGATTGGGTGATGTTTTGATAGTGAAAAATGCAAGGGAAGTCAGGTCACAGAATCTGGAAATTTTTGGAAAATATGAATGTTGATTTTATTGAGTTTTAATTGAAGTTTGATGCTTTAAAATTTAGTATTTGAATCTCTTAATTACTGAAGTTATGTTGAATTATGATTGATGGTTTATACTGGAATTTTTAAGATGTTACTTTGATTTATTGCCCTTATTAAACGAGTAGAATACGGGTCAGGGTGGATTGGCGCTAATAAAGGGAGGGTACAGTACTGTATAAATAATTGAAGCTTTAGCTTCAGGATTTGGCCGATATTCTGATAAAAATATATTAATATTAAAGCTTCGGCTTTGGGCTTGACCGATATATTGATTTTGAAGATTCAACTTTGGGCTTGACCGATATATTGATTTTGAAGCTTCGGCTTTGGGCTTGACCGATACATTGATATTGAAGCTTTAGCTTTAGGGCTTATCCGCTCCCGTATCCATTTTACCGTTATTCATGACTTGTTTACTTTGGGCAATATATGGTTAGTGTGTTAAGAAAAATTGGATATAAATTTGATTGTACTTTGAAAGGTTTATAATATAAGTTTTGTGTTTTGGTTTTATAAAGTTGTTTAAATTTATTTTTGACATATGAACATACTTGGTTTCTATTTTAAAGTGTTAAAAATGTTCAAAGTTGTTGTATTTCTTTTATGTACACCACTAAGCAAATTGCTTAGCGTGTAGTTTATTTTCTACACGCAGATTCTGAAGATTGTAGATAGCTTGGACCAAAGTGGTATAAGTGGATCAGCTTGAAGAGCAAATAAGGAAAGACTCGAGGTGAATTTGTATTTTAATGTAATATTATGGTTTGTAGAATAATGGCATGTACTAGATAGTGTGAGAAATGTAAAGTGGCATTGAGAAATATTTGGAGAATAATTTGGAGTTGGAAACGCTATATTTGTATTTGTACATATGTAATCTATAAGTATTGAACTCTATATAGTGGAGTAGAGTTGTTTATTGGGTGATTATCATTATTGTGGCACTCTCAATAAAGGGGGTGTTACAAATGGTTTTAGAAATAGATGTGACATTGGAGATACCAAGCAGGGATGTAAACAAGGGTGACGAAGCTGAAATTTAAGAAGACCAGTTTGTCAAAGACACTATAGATACAATGGAGATTCAGTCTGTTGAAGTGATGAAGCTAGATTCAGATGAGTTTGATGTAAGTATAAAAATGCAGCTATATAAACATTTCAAAATACAAAAACTGAAGCATGTGTATATAAGTCTTATATTCTGATCAACAACAAAAAAAACTAATAAAACTAACTATTATGCAAACAAGACGCGCAAACGCAAAAGACATAAGTGATAGCAATAGTGCAAACGATGGAAGAGATAGACGAGACACCTGAAGCATAAGAGGTATGAAATAAATGCATAAGGTCTTTATTCGTTGATGAGAAAATTCCACCTGGTGTAATGCATGTATAAAGCTGGTATAGAATGGTTTTTTATGTTATCTTTCTTTCTTAAAATATATGATTATGGTTATGATTCTTGACATGTAGTATAATTTTGGTATAATACTCGTATAAAGTATAATTGCACGATTTCCTTAATAGAAAAGATAATTACAGTTAAATGCTGGTATAATGCATGATTTGTTTAATGAAATGGACGATTGTGATTTTATTGCTTCATACATGGTACAATGTTGGTATCATGCTAGTATAAAGTTGTTTTTTTATTGATTTCTTTTGTAAAATGGATATTTATTGTGTTTGTTCTTCATAAATAGTACAATTCCAGTTTAATGCTGGTATATGTCTGTAGTTTTAGTTTTATGACATAGATAAGTTTTGTATTCAAGACACTTGATATAATGCTGGTATTATCCTCGATATCAGGTAGTCCTATATTTTGATCAACAACAAAAAAAAAACAAATACAACTAACTATTATGCAAACAGGATGCACAAACGCAAAAGACACAAGTGATAGCAAATTTGCAAACAACGGAAGAGATAGATGAGTCACCTGAAGCACAAGAGGTATAAAACAAATGCATAAAGTCTTTATTCATTGATGAAAAAATACCACCTGGTATAATGCATGTATAAAGATGATATAGAATGGTTTTTGTGTTATCTTTGTTTCTTAAAATATATGATTATGGTTACGATTCTTGACATGTATTATAATGCTAGTATAATACTCGTACAAAGTAGTTATTGCATGATTTCCTTAATAGAAAAGAAAATTATAGTTTTAATTCTTCATACCTGGTAAAATGCTGGTATAAATAAGTTTTTGTATGATTTATTTTCATAAAATGGATGAATGTGCTTTCATTTCTACACTTGGTATAATGCTGGTATTATGCTTAATTTTTGTTTTCCAGACCTGGTATAATGCTAGTATCATGTTTGTTAGACGTTTAACAATGTTATAATAATATATAAATTTCTAGTGATATAACATGAGACAAATTATCTTTCGTACGAATGTCAGCAAAAAAATGAAGAACAATAGAGCAAACGAGGAGTAGATGAGATTATTCTAATAATGTCGTTGGGAGAAAATGAGTAGGTAACATCGGGGAGTAATCAACAACAAGAGGAATCGTTGAAAAATCTGGATGAACATAATGATGTAAATCCAATTCAAAGTGAGCAACAAATGGATGGTGCTCCAGAATAAATTAAATACAATGGAAATAACAAGGAACCAACTAGTGAGACAGAATTAATTACAAGCAAGGAACCAAAGGATGGTGATGGAGTATGGAATAGAGAGAATGGAAATGACAAGGAAGATGGGGCTAATATCGAGGAAGAAGCCAATGTTCATATTACCTAAATAAAACCAGAACAAAGTGAAAGGATAGAAGTTATTAGAACCGAGGAGGAAGATGTGGCTGAAATGCAAGAATAAGAAGAAAAAGATGAAATTGCTGCTCCAATGGAAACAAAAGTATCGAAAATTGAGAAAGAACAAGCAATAGCACCTATAAGTTTGGACACTCAAAGAGAAGGTGGTGCTGAGATGCAAGAACAAGGGGAAAAAGATGAAAATGCTGCTCTAATGGAGACAAAGATGTCGATAACTGAGAAAGAACCAGAAATAGCACCCATAAGTTTAGAGCCTCAAGGAGAAGGTGGTGCTGACACGTAAAAGGAAGATGGGAAAAATGAGACTACTAATAATGATCCAATGTAAGAAAAAGGGCCAGATACTAAAAAGGAGCCAACAAATGCACCAATAAGCTTACAGGTTCAGGTACAAGTAGCGAAAAAGGTTGTTAGAAAACCAATTACTTGAACTAAAGACATTTTGAAATGATAGCCCGAATTGCAAAAGAAGTAGAAGCAAAGATAAGCATAGAAAAGGAGACGGAACAAACAGACAGGGGGCCTAATTTGCAAAGAACATACAAACAAAAGCTAAGATAAAAAACAACAGCAAAGAGGGTAATGAGACACAACAATCAGAGTGACGATGATGTAATAGATGCACAGGCTACTCCTAAACAAGTAGACAAGGAGAAGGGGAAATAGAAACTACACAAGACCAGAGCAAAACAAAGGTACAAATTCTAAACCAAACAAAATATCACATAAATAATATTAGAAATAATCTGACAACTTTAAATTCGACAAGTTGATCAGATTGTGTCTCCTAAATTTTTATACTCTATTCAACCAGCTGATATTGATAAAATAGAGGCCGAATATTATAATAAAAATGGCAGTAAACAAGAACAAGAATAAGTGCGTACATTGTTATTTTTATTTATTATGATGATGATGATGATGTGCAGATCTTCAAATATATGGAAAAACTAGAATAAAAAACAAGAAAAATTTAATTGTTTTTATATTGTTTCTATTTTGATGCAAAAACAAGGGAAATAAAGAGGATACGAAAAGAGACCGAGTTAGGATGACAGATAACCCAGAAATCGAACATGAAGATGCACATAATGACAAAAAGATCCGGAAACCATCAAACAAATTGCTTACGCCCTACACGGATAAGTTTGGATCAGCAGCAGAAATGAGAAAAGTAAAAGGTAATTATATATTGGATAGCTTTGGACCTGTTGGAGACAAGCTCATTAATCAGGCAGCAGTTCGAGAAATGACGGCATTCATGATAAAAGACAAAGAAAAAAAAAGGAGCAAGAAATAACTGTTCTTACCAATATTCAATTCTCTTAATTCAAAATAAAAATACATGATCTAAGTTTGTTGCCCAATAAAAAACATTGACAGGAATGAAAACTGATACAAAGGGGATCTTGACAAGATACCGAGGATGGATTACAATGTTGTAACGATCAACAGCAAGACATTTTTCGCCAACCCGTTCCTTCCCGGTGAATACCTTTACAACGAGGTAAACATATATACTAACTAAAAGAAATACTTGTGGTTTTTCTGAATAGGACCTGGTATAATGCTAGTAAAATACTAGTTTTATGTGATTTTTGTTTGATTTATTTGGTAAAATGGATTAAAATATTTTTGGTCAGTCATACCTGGTATACTGCTATTAAAATGATACTATAAAGTGGTCTTTTAATTAATACTTGTATAAAACACATGCTTATAGTTTCCATAATAATCCTTGTAAAACAGTGGTGCAAATTGATATTAACATGAATTCATGAATAACATCTGGTATGTTCCTGGTACAATGCTGGTATAAAGTTGACTTTGCTTCATTACTTACATAAAACAAATGCTTATGGTTTTGTTTCATCACACATGCTATAATGCTTGAAAAATTACTCTATAAAATAATTTTAACTTGGATTCTTTCATGAAATAGATAATTGCATTTTTTGTCCATAACATCTGGTATGTTGTGTTGCTGGTAAAATGCTGGTATAAACTAGAGTTTGCTTTATTGCTTACATAAAACACATTATTGTAAATGTGGTTGCAGCATATTGACATAATACTGTACTACTTAAGGAAGAAAGGAAAGTAATGCACGAATGTTACGTACAACTTCACGACAACTGATACCAATTTTCATTCATTTGTTACTGATGAACTGCTGAAAGCAAGTTTGGATGATAAGGAAATGTATATGATAGCTTCACATATGTTTGGAAAGTGGATCTACTGTGCAAAGCCGTGGTCTAAGGTTGATCATGTGTATATACCGATATTGACACTAGCTGAGCACTGGATTATGGGAAGATTTGGTGTAAAGAAAAGGGAGCTGCACATGTACGACTCTTATAATCAAAGGCCAAGCAAAAAAGACACTAAAATTATAGCGGACAGATATGCATTGGTCATACCTTACTACCTACATAAATTCAACGTGTTCGAGGACTCCCCGAAAATCCTTCAATCTCCGGCATACAAAAGAAAAGCCCCCCAAATTAAGCTGGACATAAAAATGGTACCATACCTACCATAGCAAAAGAAAAAGTATGCTCGTAAACAAAAGTTGTTGCACACAATGATCTTTTATTTACATAAGATATAAGTAAAATGCTAACACAAACTTCATTAAATATTTTACAGCGACTATGGTGTTTACATATTGACATATATGGAATATGAGATTGAGGGGAAGAAAATACCGAGGCTAATTGACATTAACAAACAGAGAAAACGGCGGAGTCTTGCCTTATACCATTATGGGATGTACAAGGAAGATAAAAAAAATCGAAAGTGAAGAGGAAAGTATATAATAGAATTAGAATTGTGTATTTGGAAATCAGTTTATATGTTTCAGACTAAGTTTTGTTTCATTGACATGAAAATACACCTGATGTACAATGCATTGATTAAATTCTTTGATAAAAATGTAAAGAAAAGTTTTTGTCCATCATATCTGGTATAATCCTTGTATAAAAGTTAAATGTTTAGTTTAATCACACCTGGTAAAATGCTGGTAAAATGATGGTATAAGATTGATTTTGTGTGAATTCTATCATAAAATAGATGTTTAATGTTTAGTTTGATCACACATGGTAAAATGGTGGTAAAAACTGGTTTTGGTTTGATTTCATTCACAAAATAGATGCTCAAGTTAGATTTTATTTTTCACACTTGGTAAAATGCTGGTATAAGATTATTCTTGTGTGAATTCTATCATAAAATAGATGTTTAATGTTTTGTTTGATCACAAATGATAAAAATGGTGGTAAAATGTTGGTAAAAACTTGGTAAAATGCTGGTATAAAGTGGTTTTTGTGTGATTTCCTTCACAAAAATAGATGCTTAAGTTAGATTTTATTTTTCACACCTGGTAAAATGCTAGTATAAAGCTGTTTTTATGTGAATTCTATCATAAAAAAGATGTTTAATGTTTTGTTTGATCACACATGGTAAAATGGTGGTAAAAACTGGTTTTGGTTTGATTCCATTCATAAAATAGATACTTAAGTTAGATTTTATTTTTTACACCTGGTAAAATGCTAGTAAAATGCTGGTATAAAGCTTTTTTTACAGTTTCTTTCTTAAAATGGATGTTTAATATGAGTTTAATCACAATTGGTATAATGCTGTAAAATGCTGGTATAAAGTGGTTTAAGTTTGGTTACTTTCATAAAATAAAAGTTAAATGTTAAGTTTAATAACACCTGGTAAAATGCTGGTATAAGGTTGTTTTGTGTGAATTCTACCATAAAATAGATGTTTAATGTTTTGTTTGATCACACATGATAAAATGGTGGTAAAACAGTGATAAAATGGAGGTAAAATGGTGGTAAAAATTGGTTTTGGTTTGATTTCATTCACAGAAATACATGTTCAAGTCAGTTTTTTTTTTCATACCTGGTAAAATGCTGGTATAAGGTTGTTTTTGTGTGAATTCTATGATAAAATAGATGTTTAATATTTTGTTTGATCACACATGGTAAAAATGGTGGTAAAAACTGATTTTTATTTGATTTCTTTTACAAAAATAGATGCTTAAGTTAGATTTTGTTTTTCATACTTGGTAAAATGCTGGTATAAGGTTATTTTTGTGTGAATTCTAACATAAAATGGATGATTAATGTTTTGTTTGATCACACATGGTAAAATGGAGGTAAAAAGTTGGTAAAATGCTGGTATAAAGTGGTTTTTGTGTGATTTTCTTCACAAAAATGGATGCTTAAGTTAGATTTTGTTTTTCACACTTGGTAAAATGCTGGTAAAATGCTAGATAAAGCTTTTTTTGGTGAATTCTATTATAAAATAGATGTTTAATGTTTTGTTTGATCACACATGGTAAAATAGTGGTAAAAACTAGTTTTGGTTTGATTCTATTCATAAAATAGATGCTTAAGTTAGATTTTGTTTTTCACACATGGTAAAATGCTAGTAAAATGCTCTAGTATAAAACTATTTTTTACAGTTTCTTTCTTAAAATGGATGTTTAATGTGAGTTTAATCATAATTGGTATAATGGTGGTAAAATGCTGGTATAAAATGGTTTAAGTTTGGTTTCTTTTATTTTTTTTGAAGAATTATTTTTGGAGAGGCTAGGTATTGAACCCAGGACCTCCCACCACTAACATTGAGTGGTGTACTAATTGAGCTACACCCAATTGGTGTTTGGTTTCTTTTATAAAATAAAAGTTAAATGTTAAGTTCAATAACACCTGGTAAAATGCTGGTAAAGTTGTTTTTGTGTGAATTCTATCATAAAATAGATGTTTACTTTTTTGTTTGATCACTCATGGTAAAATGGTGGTAAAACGGTGGTAAAATGGTGGTAAAAATTGGTTTTGGTTTGATTTCATTCATAGAAATACATGTTTAAGTTAGATTTTAATTTTCACACCTAGTAAAATGCTGGTAAAATGCTGGTATAAGGTTGTTTTTGTGTGACTTCTATGATAAAATAGATGTTTAATGTTTTGTTTGATCACACATGGTAAAAATGGTGGTAAAAACTTGGCAAAACTAGTTTTTATTTGATTTCCTTAACAAAACTAGAAGCTTACGTTAGATTTTGTTTTTCATACCTGGTAAATGCTAGTATAAGGTTGTTTTTGTGTGAATTCTAACATAAAATAGATGTTTAATGTTTTGTTTGACCACACGTGGTAAAATCGTGGTAAAATGCTGGTATGAAGTAGTTTTTGTGTGATTTCCTTCATAAAAATGTTGGAAAACAATGATCCGGATAACAAAATCTAAAATCCATCCAAATCAAGTTTGAAAGAAACAAAAACGAATGTAAGTAATTCTCTTAAATCCAAATGGAAGCATCCGGATAAAGCTAAGAACATTTATTAGACAAAATCAGAAACCTAAGCAAAGGAGGAAATCAAGGACAAAGTTTGGAAAGGAAATAAACTTCTATCCCCCAAGACTTACATCCGAAAGAACTAATTGAAGCCATATCCGGAAGGAAGATCCGGAACATATAGATCTAAAGGACATTCGAATGACTCATCCGGAAGACCTATATCTAAAAGCTAAGGAAAGTCTAAAACATACCTTTCCTTCTGCCTCCTTGGTCTACTAAAGTCAAAGATTCCTTTTCCTAAGAAATAAGTACAAAAAGACAGCTTGCACAATTCAGGGAAAAGTCAAAAGGGTCTGACACCGGACAGAGAAAGTCTAACTACTCCGTCTATTAGACTAATAAAGGCGCGCGTAGAGCTCACAATATATGACAATTGGTATGAAAGTTGGTGTATCACAAAATGACAAACAAAACAATCACTGACAACTTTCCAACATCAATCCCAAGAATTCAAACGGATCAAAATACAGTCTAACGGACTGATCAACGAATCCAGAAGCTCCACATCACAACCTGATCAAGGGTGAAGATTGATTGAAATCTTACCAACCATAAACGGCTACATTTGTGATCAAAGCCTATAAAGAGAGCTCTTCACCAATTGAGAAGAGCAACTGATTAATTTACAAAAGTAAGTAACAAAGCAACACACATTCAATCAGTCGAGAAAATCCCTCCAAGAACCTTTGATTCAAAATCTATTTTTAAGGATTCCCAAGTGAAACTATAAACTTGAGGAACTCCAAAAACCAACCCTTCGGTATAAACCAAAGAGTAAGAATCTCCAACTTAGGTGAGTTGGGAGATTGGGATATAGCTTATAGTAGGTGGTTTGAGTGAAATCTCCTTGTAGGACTTGCTTAGATTCAAGGTAGAAGGCTAAGTGGTATATCTTACTAAAGATAAGAGGACTCAGCTAGGAGTTGGCACTTCTAGTGGTATATCCTACTTTCGGAAGGGGTCATTATCCGGAGACAAATCTGTAAGGCTTGATTCCTGCCAGTTGAAAACAAATCCACTAGTGGATAAGCTCGATAGAAGGAAACTACAGGGACTGGACGTAGGCAGGGCCGAACCAGTATAAAACACTTGTGTTTGATTTACTTTTGCTTTTACTGTATTTCACTCATTTGCATCTTCCGGATTTATTCTCCGGATTATATTCATCATCCGGAACCATCTTCCGGATCATAATCAAACATGCTACACTAAGACTTTTCTAAGTCTATAAATTCCGCGAAAAAGGGCCATTCACCCCCTCTGCCCTTATAATTACTCTCACATGGACCAATAAGTGGTATCAGAGCCAGTGCTCAAACTAGAGATCTAATAATCTCGAGCTAAAGGTCCACATATTTTGATTCATAAATCAAAATGAGTTTCCACAACTTACAACTTCTTCCCAAGGACATGTCTGTTACCCATCCTCACTCTTCACCGGTGAACACTACACGTTTTGGAAAAATCGGATGAAGAACTTCTTCAGGTCATAAAGTATGCAATCATGGTTAGTTATTAAAGATCGCCCGTATGAACCTACTTACGAAGTAGAGGGTATGACTACCTGAAAGCCATCAAGCATGTGGGATGATAACGACTTTAAAAAATTGCGTGAAAACACAAATGATATTAACATGATTCATTGTGCTCTTAGTGTAGCAGAATTCAATAGGATATTCAGATGTGAGACTGCAAAAGAGATATGAGAGAAGCTAGAAGTAACCTATGAAGGAACTACTAAAGTAAGAGAGGCCAAACTTGATCTACTCCAACAAAAGTTTGAATCTTTTAAAATGGAGCCTAAAGAATCAATCAGCAGCATGAACACCAGATACACAAATCTAGTAAATAAAATGAAGAGGCTAGGGAAGGAGATTCCAAAAGTAGAAATGGTCAAGAAAGTGCTTCGAAGTCTCACCAAGGAATGAGACAATAAAAAGACTGCTATTGAGGAAGCTCATGACTTAAATTTTTACAGTTATAATAAACTCATTGGTAATCTTTTAACTCAAGAATTGTCCTTGGAGAGATACAGCCAACAAGAAAAGAAACCTGATGAGCGAAAGAAGGCCATTACTCTTAAGGCAGAATCCACTGGATCGGGCTCATTCGGAGAGGAAGAGCAAGTAGATGAGTCAATGAGTACTAAAGATCAACTCGCTCTATTAACCAAAAGGCTAAATCAATTCATACAAAAGAAGGATAGAATGAAATAAAAAAGGTTTGAATCTTGAAGACCAAGAGAAGGCACCTCCGAAAGAGGTAAGCACAGAAGGAATCCAGAAGAAAAGAAAGATCCGGAGAAAGACGCCACCTATTTCGAATGTGGCGAAAAACGCCACTTCAGAATAAAATATCCCAAACTTAAGAAAGCTAAGAAATTCAAAAAGAAGGCAATAGTCGCTACATGGAGCAACAGTGAAGAGAGCAGCAGCTCATCTTCAACAGAAGAAGAGGAAACTTCTAACTATGCATTTATAGCTCTAACTGAACTAGAAGCAGAGCAACTTGGAAGGAATGCCTTGAGGCAAGAAATAGTGCAAATTGAAGAATCAAAATTAGATTCAGCAAACACTGAGGTAAACTCTTGCTCTAACTCTACCTCTAAATTTGATCTTGCAAAAGCTCTTTCTATTGTTATCAAGGGAGTGAAAAAGAACGCGAAAGCCATTAAGTCTCTGAAAAGAGCGATACTAGAATTAGCTAAAGATGCTGAGGAGATGGCACAAGACATCAATTTGGTTAGAGCAACCAAGCATATTGATGTAGTAGAAGAAAACTTTCTGAGAAATCAAGTCCATATTCTAAATGCAAATGTGATGGGACTGGATAGAGAAGTCAATCTATTAAAGGAAGCATCCAGAAAGAAACCTAAAACAAAGAATCCAAGAAGAGATGATCCCCCTCCTCCTCCTCAGAACAGGATTTAAAGGAACTCAAATCAAAGGACAAATGAAGTAAGAAGACAGCCACAAGCTCAAAGATTTACTGCTGCTCAGAAGGCAAAGGCTAAGGTAGCTTATAACCAACTACCTATCAAGTAAAGAAAAAATTATATAGCTGAAATTGCACCTCCAACCAACTTTTAAAATTATACCAGACCATCCACTAGTGTGCACGAAGCTGGGTATAAAGGCAACTACGGAAGGAAGGATATGGAGAAGATCAGCAAGAAGGAAAAACAAAACATACCTATTTCAGTGTGTAGGTTTTGTGGGAAAAATAATCATATAACTAAGTCATGTAGATTAAAAAATGGCTATTATGATGATTATCCTTGGCCTGAGATGGTTATTAACCCGAGAGGACCCAAATCTGATTGGGTACCCAAACCCACTTGATCTATTTTGCAGGTATGCCTTAAATCCACAATAGATCAGCATACTTGGTACATTGATAGTAGATTCTCAAGGCACATGACAGGTTATGAGAAGGCCTTCATCAAATTAACCCGGAAGAAGGGAGGCAAAGTGAGCTTTGGAGACAATCAAAAGGGTCAGATCATTGGTTAGAGAACCATTGGATCTGGATTAAAGATTGAAGATGTCTCACTGGTTGATAGACTGTAATTCAACCTACTAAGTGTGGCTCAATTATGTAACAAAGGAAGAAAAGTCATATTTGACTCCGGAGGCTGCTCAATTTATGACAGTAAGTCCAATCAACTTATTCTTTATGCACCTAGAGTAAATAATGTCTATTCTGTAAACATTGAAAATGATAAGAAGAATATATGCCTGGTGTCTAAAGAAGAAGAATCATGGCTATAGCACCGGAGGTTGGGACATGTAAGCATGAACCTCCTGTCCAAATTAGCCAAAAAGGAATTAGTTGAGGGTTTGCCTAAGGTTGCTTTTGATAAGGATCATCTGTGCAACGCATGTCAACTAGGTAAACCATATAAGAAAAGTTTCCCTTCCATATCATAGATTCCTTCTAAAAGAGTGCTTGAGCTCTTACACATTGATCTTTTTGGTCCAATTAAGCCACTAAGCTTAGGTAAAAGAGAAAACACCATGGTCATTGCAGATGACTATTCTCGATATACCTGGGGTTCTCCTACTAACAAGTAAGGATGAAGCATTTGACCAATTCTCCAAAACATTCATCCGGATAGAAGTAGAACAGGGCATACACATTGCACGCATCCGGAGCGATAATGGTGGAGAATTCAAAAATAACCATTTTGCTAATTTTTGTGACTCCAAGGGCATTGAACATAACTTCTGTGCCCCTCACACTCCTCAATAGAATGGAGTGGTAGAGAGAAAAAATAGGACCTTAGTAGAAATGGCTGGAACGATGCTAAGTGAAAATTGTTTGCCAAAATATTTCTGGGGTGAGGCCGTAAACACAGCATGCTACATCTTAAATGGAGCTCTCATTAGAAAAACTATAGAAAAGACCCCATATGAAATCTGGAAGGGAAGAAAACCAAAAATTGGATACTTCAAAGCATTTGGATGTAAATGCTACATCCTCAATAATAGAGAGCAATTAGGAAAATTTGATCCTAAATCTGATGAAGCAATTTTCCTCGGTTACCCAACTCATAGCAAGGCTTATAGAGTCTTCAATAAACAAACCCAAACTATAGTAGAATCTATACATGCAGATTTTGATGAGACTAACACTACAGGAAAGAAAAGCTACAATACAGAAGATCAAGTTTCGAAAGCTGAACGATCTGAAGAAAAGAAGAAAAGAGGAATTCCTGACTCATTTCAAATTAAGAGGTATAAATAGGAAGATGAAGGAATGACTTTTGATCTAGAAATACAACAAGGCAATCTTAATCAACAAGGATTTGACTTTAATGAAAGAGTAGATGAAACTGAAGTGGAATAAGTTCAAATTCAACATGAAGGCCTAGAAAGGGAGATCTGGACCCACAGAGATCATTCTATAGAGAATATTCTAGATGATGTTTACAATCTAGTTAGAACCAGAGGTCAGCTCAACTAGATGATAAGCCATACTGCTTTTGTCACTCTCATAGAGCTAAAGAAATTTCAAGAAGCTAAAGGGGATGAAAGCTGGATGATGGCGATGCAGGAAGAGCTAGATCAATTCACCAGGAATGATGTATGGGATCTTATGCCCTATCCTAAAGGAAAGTCAATTATAGGCACTAAATAGGTGTTCTGAAATAAACTTGATGAATCCGGAGCAGTAGTAAGAAATAAGGCAAGACTAGCCGCTTAAGGCTACAATCAACAAGAAGGAATTGATTTTGAGGAAACATTCGCTCCTGTAGTAAGACTGGAAGCAATCCAGATCCTATATGCTTTTGCATCATTCATGGGGTTCATATTATACCAAATGGATGTCAAAAATGCATTTCTAAATGGTGTCATTCAAGAAGAAGTGTATGTCAAGCAACCACCTGGATTTGAAGATCCGAAGCATTCGGATCATATCTATAGACTAAAAAAAGCTCTCTATAGATTAAAGCAGGCACCAAGAGCCTGGTATGAAAGATTAACCTTATTCTTTATATCCAAGGAATATACTAGAGGTAGGGCATATACCACACTCTTCATCAAGAAGAAGAAAAATGATATCATTCTAGTCCAGATCTATGTGGATGATATCATTTTTGGCGCCACTGGTGAAAAGATGTGCAAAGAATTTAGCTCTCAAATGCAGAAGAAATTTGAGATGTCCATGATGGGAGAGCTCAACTTATTCCTTGGTCTACAAATCAAATAAAGTCCAGATGGGATTTTCTTAAATCAATCAAAATACACCAAGGAGATCCTAAAAAAGTTTGAAATGGACAGCAATAAACCAATGTCTACTCCAATGAGTTCAGACACAGTCTTATCAAGGGACTATGAAGGAGAAGATGTTGATCAAAAGTTGTATAGGGGAATGATTGGCTCACTCCTATACTTAATAGTCAGCAGACCTGACATACACTATGCAGTATGCTACTGTGCAAGGTATCAAGCTAATCCCAAGGATTCTCATCTTAAGGCTGTCAAAAGGATACTTACATATCTCTTAGGAACCACTAAAGTTAGGCTATGGTATCCTAGTAATGGAGACTTTACTCTCCAAGGGTTCAGAGATGCAGACTATGGCAGAGATACTCTTGAGAGAAAAAGTACGTTTGGAGGATGTCATTTTCTGGGGGACTGCTTAGTCTCATGGTATAGCAAGAAGCAAACTTCAGTTGCCTTATCCGTAACAGAAGCAAAATATATGGCAACTGGAAGTTGTGTTGCTTAACTCCTATGGATCAAACAACAACTTGAAGATTATAGAGTGCAATCCGGATGTGTGGATGTATTGTGTGACAACAAAAGTCCTATTGATGTATCAAAGAATTTTGTGCTTCATAGTAGGATGAAGGATGTCAATATAAGGCATCACTTCATCCGGAATCATGTGATGAAAAAGGATGTTGCACTGGTATATATCCCAATAAAAGAACAAAGAGCTGATATCTTTACTAAACCTCTAAATAAAGATCAATTTGGGAAACTAAGAGAATCAATTGGAATGTCAAATCCAATCTAGAAAAACTCCGGAAGATAGCATCTAACCAAGCCGGATCTTGAGATAAAATTCTCGCTCCGAAAGAAAAGAAGAGTTGGAAAGGTATATTATGGAAGATTGCCACGTCAGCTGACAATAATGACGTATGGCAGTAAAAGCCCATAGAGGTAACTATTACTTTTTGAATTTCAAAAGTCCATTAGCTGTTACACGCGCGGTAAATACAACAGTTAATTAAAAAATAAACTATTCCTATTCTCCGGTTAAACTAAATCCACCTCTCTCCTAAAAAACCCAACTGCCATTTCATCAATCCAGTCAAAACCATCGGAGTCCAGATTATAATTATACCCTCATTTTAAAAAGTCTATATAAACCCTCATAAAATCCCTTCTCTTCTTCACACGAGCAATAATCTCACTGTTACTCTGCAAAAATTCAAACCTAAAACACCATCTCTCAAATACTAAAAAATGGCAGCTAAAAACACCTCAAACACCCTTGAAATCCTACCAAGCAAAAACCTCTTCCAAGTGTCTGACTTGAAAGATGCAGATTTTGAACCCTTAAACCTCAAAACTTTCGATTTAGTCATCCCTACTGATCATCTAGGAGATGACTACCTATTCAAAACTCCACCTTTCTTCACCCTAATTGAAGATCAAAATCTGGGTGACCTTCTCAAAATAAAATACCCAACCTATCCCAAGCTGGTGAAAGAATTCTTATCAAACCTAAGTGCACACAATCATTTTGATGCCCTCCGCACTGAGGTACAAGGAAAAGTTATTCTTCTAACACCAGAATTCTTTGAGAAGAATCTGAGTATGAAGAACTCTAGAGTACTGATAAGAAAAGATAAGGATGAAACTCGAATTAAGTATGACTCCAAGCTATGGCTTCACCAGAACTACTTCGGCGATAAATTTTCAACATACTACCATAGAATGCCCAGATTCCTACAGCGTGCTCTGTCAAAGCTTATTCTGATAAGTAAGGGGTCATTGACTATAGTCTCCTCCCTCCGGCACTATATTTTGCAGCACTGGGTTAGCAGTGTGGAAGTAAACTGACCAGTCTTGATCATCCATTATCTTAAGACCCATGTAAACTCACATGGCGCCTTAATTACAAGAATCCTTTAAGTGGCAGAAGTGAAAAATTTCCTAAACCTCCGCTTTAATGAAGAATGGGATGAAGAGAAGGCGAAGCTAAAAAGGGATGAGTGCAAAATTAAATCCAGAAAAGCAGTTGATTAGGAAGCAGAGGCACCCGTTCTCAAAAGGCCTATAACCACCAAAGCCAAGGCCAAAAGGCAAGTGGAAATGATGTCAGAAGAGATTGATAAGGACACTCTGCCCCTCACTCAAATCCTAGGCTCAAAATAGCCAAGACCCAGAGGCAGACTGATCAAAGTCGCAGCTAAGAAGGGACAACATGGGCTTACTGCGGGTCTATCTAAAATCGCAACAAAGGCGATCGAGGCTGGAAGAAGGAAAGCCAAGAGAACTTTGGCTGAGATGGAAGAAGAGGCTAATGATGAAGAAATAAAGGATGAGGCTTATAAGCAGATGACGTTTCGCGCGGCAGCTGCGACGACCCGGGCCGGTGGGCTGGTCTCTTAAAATGACGGGGAGATGTGTGATTGATGTGATCAGAAAATGGATTTGCACATTTCAATGTTCGAAAGATACGAGATTAAAATCCCGTACTTAAAATAGAGTCGCCACCAAGTTCAGCTCAACCGGGAAATTTTGGTATGATTTTCCCACTGGGTGGTTGGTCCATACCTTAAGTAGAGATTTCGAGTTCGGATGATGTTATCTATTTTTCATTAGGCCAAATTAAGATACTTCATTCTTTTTAATCGGTTTAATCCATCCTATTTATTTATGTTTTCAGTTATTCTATTATTTTCACATTTATCAAGCAATTGAAATAATGAATAAAATATTTACAGCCATTCAAAAATAAGCATGGAAAATAAAGTTATTACAAAGCTTTCAAATCCTGTACATTTTTCTATACGATAAATAAAATACCTGACCGTCCGATTTACATCTACCTGCAGAGGATGGTTAGCACGGATATGACATATTTTATTTACTATATTATAAAGCCCTATTGGATGGCTAAAACGAGATTCGAACGGTGTTTGTGGGAATTCCATTTTTAACCGAATTTTAAATTTGATCTTTGCTTTAACAGGATTATAAATAAAAAAATGCCACACATCACGGGGTGGAGTCTGCTTTTGAAAGGTTTTGGACCTCCCTTGTTACACTATACATCCTAATTTTGGACAGTAACTAATATGGGAACAAATGAAAATAAAACTGATGTCCTGAAAGTCATGCCGTCGACGACGCAAGTGATGCCGCCGGTGACATGGTTGATGTCGCTGGCGGCATGGATGATGCCGCCGGCGACATCAATGATATCGCTGGTGACATTAGTATACAGGCAAGTTGCATGGCTTTCTGAGTACCATAAAGAAAGGGTTCCTCAAGAAAATGAAGTCTCTGGGGAATGTGATGCCACTGGCGGTATTAGTGGTGTCTCTGGCGATATGGCTGATACCGTCGGCGACTTCAATTTCTCACAGCAGCAGGGATAAGAGTAAAAAATGACCAAAAACCCAAAAATTAATATAAATTAACAAAAATGGACACAAATCAGTAATATTAATTCCAAAGAGCTATGAGACTCAGGATTTTTACCTCGAGGCCATAAATCCACCTCTTCGTGACTCGAAAAGAAACGTCTTCGGGGAGCTTGTTATGACAATTTAGTAGTAAATTCGAGTGATTCGGGTTTCTAAATCCAATTAAGTTGATTTTTAACTACAGTATTTACTGATTTTAAGCTCACAATCAAAGAATTCAAAGAAGAAAAATCAGGAAAAATGGATCGAAATCCTTTTTTTCTGTCTTATCTAATTCTTATCTCACTAAAATCTATTTTCTCATTCTAACATTAAAATTCTAACATTAGATGGTTCCCCTTCCCCCTCTAAATTACAGCTCAAGGTGTGCTTTTATAGGTGTAATGGGGTGTTTTTTGAGACCTTTTTGACTAATTCCACCGAAAGTGGCCGAAAGGCTGTCTGTGTTGGGACCCATTTCGGTCCATACCACCGGCAATATGGTGATGCCACCGGTGGTATAGATGATGCCATCGGTGATATGGTGATATCACCAGCAGCATGGCTGATGCCGCTGGTATGCCGCTGGTGGCATCAGCCTCCAGCATACTAACAGACAGCGGGCATAGGAGCCTAAAAAGTCATCAAAAGTGGTTTAATAGTTGGTGGAAAGGCATATTTTTTATTTTTAATAATATTTTAATGGGTATTTATTATTTGGATGCAAATCATCGGTTCAAGCTCCTACGAGATGCGTTATCGGCCACGCCGAACTAGATTCTACCAAGTATAAAACTCACGAGGAATATTATTTTGGCAATAAAAATTCAAAAGAGAACTTTTATTTTAAGGCATTAAAATCGGGTACACGTCATCATCGTCTCGTGAGAGGGACTGCAAAAATCCCGTGCTCACAGGCTGCCCCTTAGGGGATCACTGCTGCTATAGGTCAGTATGATCGTATGAAAGAGCAAGGGATAGAAATGATATCTGACGGGTGACTGGTTTGCCACTTGGTCAGACTTGTGCTTTGTGGAAAGGATGCCCCTTGATCGGATTTTATCCTTGCAGAAAGATTGCCCCTTGGTCAGACTTGTGCTTTGTAGATCGGTTGCCCCTTGGTCGGGTCTACACTTTGTGGAGGGTTTGCCCTTTGGTCGGACTCAAGCTTTATGGAGAGTTTATCCTTTGGTCGGACTTGTGCCTTGTGGAAAGATTGTCCTTTAGTTAGACTTGTGCTTTACGGAAAGGATGCCCTTTTGTTGGACTTGATCCTTTGTAGATTGGTTGCCCCATGGTTGGGTCTACGCTTTGTGGAGGGTTTGCCCTTTAGCCAGACTTGAGCTTTGTGGAGAGTTTGTCTTTTGGTCGAACTTATGCTTTATGGAGAGATTGTCCTTTGGTAAGACTTATGCTTTGCGGAAAGGATGCCATTTGGTCAGACTTGATCCTTTGTAGATTGGTTGCCCCTTGATCGGGTCTACACTTTCTGGAGAGTTTATCCTTCAGTCGGACTTGTGCTATATGGAGAGATTGTCCTTTGGTCAGAATTGTGCTTTATGGAGAGATGCCTCTTAGCCGAGCTTGATCTTTTATAGATTGGTTGTCCCTTGGTCAGACTTGAGCTTTGTAGAGAGTTTGTCCTTCGATCAGACTTGTGCTTTGTAGAGGGATTGTCCTTTAGTCGGACTTATGCTTTGTGGAGAGATTATCCCTTGGTCGGACTTTTATTTTGTAGATTGGTTGCCCCTTGGTCGGGCTTGCGCTTTGTGGATAGGCTGTCCTTTGGTCAGACTTATATTTTGTAGATAGGTTGTCCTTTGGTCAGACTTGCTCAAAATTTGAATTGGATAGGGCAATGTCGTCGTCGGTAGAAGTGATGTCACTGGCGGTATGGAGTGATGCCGCCGACGGTATGAGGGCCACGTGGCAGCTTTGACTGGTCAAGCAATTTTAAAATTCGAATTAA
Organism: Euphorbia pulcherrima; assembly: GCA_947683365.1. Lineage (NCBI taxonomy): Eukaryota > Viridiplantae > Streptophyta > Magnoliopsida > Malpighiales > Euphorbiaceae > Euphorbia > Euphorbia pulcherrima. The sequence goes on from CANTUS010000001.1 coordinate 19,684,259, forward strand.
AGGGGGTGATATCACCGGAGGCATGGGTGATGTCACTGGCAGTATGGCATGATGCCGCCGGCGGCATGAGTGGACAGTTTCAGATAAATTAAAACTCCTCGAATTCCGTGCGGTATTTTAAAAGGAAGTAAACTCCTCTTCCTCACATACAAAAACCGTACCCCTCCTTCTCCTCTTCTCTAAATTTTTGATATTTTATTTCCGTCATTCTATTCATGAAGAGAATTGCTAAGGCTTTCAGGGGCAAATCTGCTAAGGCTAGGGAGAATCTGCCTGATTCCCTTGTCAAAGGGTTGAAAATTCTCTCCGTTCCTATTGCTTATGGCCTGAAGGAGTCAGCCAAGACATATGGCTACGGGATCAATTCTCCTATCACTAATCTGACCCCAAAGAAGGAAAAGCACCTCTGCTATGTCCAGGTAATCCTATAAAACCCGAATCTCCTCTTTTTAGGTTGAGTTTTGATTTAGCCTTAGGCTTGAAATTGTGTCATGATAGGAGTTATAAGTGTGAAATAGACTAATTATAAACTGATATTGCATGCTTTAGGTTCAATTTTTACCGTTTTCAGGCTTATTATTTGATTGATTGTGATTTTTATGGTTTTGGCATGATGGGTGCGATTTTGGGGAAAAATAGGTTCTGCCCGCAGGTAGTGATGTCGCTGGCGATATGAGTGATGTCGCTAGTGGCATCAGCCCTTGCAAAAAGGCCTAAGGAAGTCTGATGTCGCTTCTATTTAAAGCGATGTCACCGGCGACGTCATCCATGCGGCCGGCGATATGGAGTGATGCCTCCGGCTACAACGCTTCTAGCAGAAGTGACATCGGTAGCTTTCTATCAAGTTCCAGTGATTAGAAAATACGCAGGACTTATCTGTTTTTATTTCTAATTTTACAGCTATATGAACTGACTTATACTGGGGGGATGGGCACCATCGATGAGTGGTGGCACCATATTTCAGAGAAGGACCCCGAGCTTGCACTACCCATTAATGAGACGGGATTCGGGGACCTGGCTTGGATTATGCCAATGCTAATGCCTAACCTCTCTCATTCAGCTGTGACAGCCCTAACCGAGAGGTGGTCTGAGACCACCCACACTTTTCACTTCTCTTTTAGGGAAGTGACGATTACACCCTCCGATGTCATTGCTATGACCGGGCTTCCTTGGATGATGAGGTCATTCACTTCAATGCTTACATGGATAAATACCATGTCGAGAGGCCAGTGGTGAGGCGGGTGAAGGAGCTGTTCGGTTTGAAGCCCGTCTCAGGGCTGTTATCTTACGGTGAGTTGCACCAATACTGGACCCAGGTAGATGTGGTGCCTGAGGATGAGAGAGAGGCTTGTGTCCGGGGGATTTTTGAATTGAGAGAGATCAAGAATTCTCACTATTTCTTAGATTCGGCGGGATTTATTGTCATTTTTTGCATGTCCCCGGAAATTGAAAGTAGGGCTTTTTTCGAATAAGTCAATTCATTTGGGACCCTGCGACCGGCGATTACTAGCAATTCCTATTTGATATCTTTTTCTTTGAATAAGATCTAATTCCATATTAATTCGAATCAATCCATACGCCCCCATTTTTAATAGGATTTCGGCTAGAAGCATACAAGTACGGTAATGTGCTTCACTCCGAGTAGAGACCAAAGGTCTTAAACGTATGGGGGAGAGGGTCAAGAAGATTAGAGATACAATTCAATATCTATGACTATAACTCCACATGTGGAATCCTATGTGAATCAGCAAGGACCACCTTACAAGGCTAAATACTCCTGGGTAACCGATAGCGAAGTAGTACCGTGACGGAAGGGTATTTCTTTGCTCACCGTGCTGTTCTTCCCAATCTCAAGGAGTAAGATTAATTACGTACTGATAACTGTTGTGGAGGACGTGGCGGGCATTAGGAGGAAGAATTGGCTGAGGGTCATCTTAGCTCAGTTGTACCATGGGCTGGACGTAGAAGCCTAGAAGAAGGTGAAAGCCCTTCGCCTCTGCCATCTGCTACTCCAGGTATATCTTTTTAGAAGCATTTTACTTGATTGTGGATGTCTTATTTTCCATTTAAGCTGACCAATTGCTACTTGTGCAGGCTTGGGCTTTTGAGCATCAAATCCTCCTACCCGTTGAGTTCAAGAAGACTGTGCCGCCGGGTTCCCATTTTCTCGCCCGCTGGTATGGGGGTGTTAGCAGGAAGGCCAAGTACTCTACCAAATATAGGGAGGTCCTGAGGAGCACGCGGTTGAGCTTGGTATTCAATTTTTAATTTAGTCCTTGTTTTTACACTTTAGAACAAAAGCGTTAGTGGACTTATATTGGTTGTTTTGGTTGATTATTGGTGTAGCTTGTCTTGGATCCATTCGATGGGGTGGAGAATCTGACAGAGGTTGCAAGGGTTAGGAGAGAGGTGGATGACCATCGGTTCATCATGGAGTGTCCTTTATCCCATCAGTGGTATCTAGGTGAACGCGTTCGGGGCTGAAGGTCCATTCCAATTGACGATAGACCGATGCCTGCTAATCCTCCCAGGGGCTTATGGTAGCCCCATTTGGTGATCACCTTTGAGGCTGATAAGGCCGATTATATTGAGGGGAACGATCGAGTGATCCCTAGCATCCCTGGCCTCTACGAGCAGCACCAGCAGCGTTTACTCCCCTTGTGTCCCCACATCCATAGGAATGATACGATTGAGTATCATAATGAACAACGGATGGAGGAGGAGAAAAGGCACCTCAAAGGTATTATGGATATGAAGGAGGAAGAAGATGAAGAAGATGAAGAGCTTGAAGGTGATGTTGGGATCGAGCCCGAGGGGGAGGATGAGGCAGGCGCGGATGTAGCCGGCGAAAGTGTGCCAATGTCCCAAGGGGAGCAACATTCTTTTGAGGTATGATTATGTTTGTATGCCTGATTTTGAAATTGTTTAGGAATGTTGCTGATGTGTGTCTTTCGTGTTTTCAGGAACCTGCGAGGAAAAGAGGCCGGGATAACTAGAGTGGGACCCGGTACTATGGTGTACTGGAGGGTATAGATTTTATAGAGGGGCCAGAAAACACTACTTATGTAAGGCCTGATAATTGTTCTCTTGTTTACCCTTAGATGCGGGTGTCTAATGATTTGCCTTTTAGATTTTTCAAGTGGCACGAAGCCATGTAGAGCAGCTTGCAGAGAATAACTTTGCTCTCTGGGACACGCTTATCGGGCAATCGGTCCTTGTTCAGGTGCATTCCCTATTTATGCCTTTGCTAAAATAAGATAAGATGCATGTATGGATGCTATGAATGATATGCATTGTTGATGTTTTCTCTGGTTTATAGGATTTTTTGGCCCTCTCCTTATCAGATGTTGATGCAGCCCGGTGAAGATATGAGGAGGAGATTGCAGGACTTCGGCGTCGCATGAGTGACCTTAAAGGTCAGCTGGCAGTTGCCTTTTAAAAACGGAGGAGCAAGCAAAATCTGGATCGTGTGCACCCCGGTAGCACCAGTCGTAGGGGGGTGAAGATGTCTGCTGGCGGATGCCCGTTTGCCGCAGCTGAGGAGTCTAGCAGTGTATCCATGATGGAGGGAAGGGAGGAAGATGAGGACGATGTTGGAGATTAGCTTGTAAGCCCTGATGACATTCCATCCCGCTCGACCGGCAGTGGCGGGCATGCTTAGCTTTACATTTTTGTTTTGCTTTTCAGTTCTGTGTTTGTACCCTTGATACATTGGGGTTAGAATAATTCAAATTTATTGTTGGGTTTTGTTTCTGTGGTCTGGATATTTAGAATTTTTGGATGGTTATGCCTTCGGGCTTTTTCACTTCAAATAAAATGGATTACATTCGGACAGGTATTGGAAATGGGTTATAGGATTGTTTATAGCTTTTGTACAGGTCTGCAATGAGAAAAATGCTTCTGATGTCGCCGAAAAATTAATTTCATGCCGCCGGTGGTATGACCCATATCGCCCAAACTCAACCAGCTAAAATAATATATACAGGGCTATCTGAAAGCCCATATCGCCGACGACATCAGCTGATATAGCCTAATTCGATCCATATCACCAGCGGCATCATTTACATCAACGGCGGCATCACTCACATCACTGGCGGTATCACTTCTCTAGCAATCTAATTTCAACCATTCTATCAATTCCTATCATGATAACCCACAATCAAAAGCTATGGGGTTTTCTGCAAAGTCTAGGAAATGCGGACTGGAAGAAGCTTGAAAAATTCAAGCTTTGGGGGTTTTGATATATCACGGTGTGGCCCGTAAGCCGTGAGTTCCTTCGAGCGGTGCTATCTTTTTGAGATCCAATGGACCACATTTTCCTATTTTCATCATTCAAGCTTTGCCCCTTGCTCAAAGAATTCTACGCTATTTTAGGGACACCGTGTCCTAAATGCATTACGCTGGCACTGCCGGACTTTCATTTTAGCGCAGATGGAATTCCTCGAGGGTTATGGAATTTGGATTCTATGGACCTATTTTTGTCTTAGTTGCCTGTCAAACCTGGGTTTCAGCTCGGAGCGGTTCTAGAGTGGTGCCATAGAGTGCCCTGATCCCACTTTGCTTAGCCATTCATGGTGGCATTGCTACTTATGGCGGAGTTTATGTACAGAGTGGCCGATGTTTTGTTGAACGTGGATGCTGCTTCCATTGACCCATCACTTATCGGAGACCAGCTCATATTATTACAGGTATGTTTTGTTCTTTTCGATTCCGCACATTTCTTTCCCCTATCCTTACCTGAGTTTGAATTATAGGTATGGCTGATGGAGAAACTGAGGTTGAGGGAGGCACCACGAGGGAATCCGAAAAAGTATCTTCCTGTCTATCTGAGGGAGAGAGGGCTTATGCAGGCTGATTTTAATGAGTTGACATACAATGATTGGGTGCCTATTTTGAGGGGGTATATTGACGCGTAAGTTTAGTGGGTTAGTCTATGGTGGAGGATCCAGTATATGGTTGTAGAATCCTGAGGGGCCGGTGTTCAATTGATAGGTCTGGAGAAATATTCATTTTACACCCCTTACTGACTGTGCTGTCAGTATGCTAAGAGATAAAGAATCCCAATCAAGCTGTCCTATAACCAGATCGGAATCTATAAAGCTAGGTGGGTGAACCATATTCGGGAGAAGTGGTCCAGGGAAGCTGTATTTGAGATTTTAGATTATGATCACGTAGAGACCATTGAGACCAACATATATTACAGGGGATGGCTTGTTGAGATAAGAGGCTTGCCGACCGATCGAAAGCAGTCATGGGCCCGCTTTGAGGGGGAATGTCCGAAGCAGGGGAAGGAGCCCCTTTCTACTATCACATCAAGATGGATCTCTAGGTACTGTGATGATGATGCGGGAAGCTGGATTTGAGTCTTGCTTTTGTTAGAACTATCAGACCTCTTTTATTATTAGTATTATTATTTTTTGCATCTGATATAGAATAAAATGAACTCTGTCCAAAGCTTGCTGAAGTTGTCTTAATCCTATGAATATAGGATTCACATAAGCATTTAGATTTCAACAAAAGAGATACTTTCATTAATTGAGATAAAATAAAGTACATGATATTTGGTTGACATTCCCATTGATTTAACTCCTGGAGCCAACTAGCCTAGATCAGTTTTCTAGAAGGCACTAACTCTTTGCTCATATACCCTAACTTTTGCCTAGATCGCCCTTTTCGGGTTTTCGATCTAGTGGGTTTGTCTCCTCCCCTAATTTTTGCACGGCTGGTTTGTAGGATACCAATCATCGGGCATCACCCTAAATTTTGCCTAATCTGTAAATGACCAAAAGGCAGATAATTATCACGTATATATTTTTTTGGTGTGCCGCTTTTTTTATTTATTTCTTTTGAATTAGTTATGATAATGCTTAAGCCTGTCTTGGTTCACGGGATTCACAAACTCATTCGCATCCATGTCCATAAGCTTAACTGCCCCTTTGCTAAGCAGCTTCCTTATTACATATGGTCCTTCCCAATTTGGCCTGAATTTACCCCTCGCATTAGTGGTAGAATGTTTCAGTTGTTTAACGACCAGATCACCTACTTTCAGGGGGAACTTCTGATGTCTTATCCGACTGTTATATGCCCGAGCAATACGCTGCTGGTACATTTGGAGATTATCGAGGGCCTTTAACCTCTGCTCATCCATCATGTTTAACTATTCAAATCTCGCCTGAGTCCATTCAAATTCTTTTAATTTAGCCTTCAAAGTGACTCTTAAGGAGGTCATCTGAGTTTCAACTGGCAAGACCGCTTCCATCCCATAGACCAGGGAGAATGGAGTTTAGCCTATAGAGGTGTGAATGCTGGTGCGATATCCCTAAATAGCAAATTGTAGCTTATCTGCCCAATCCCTGTAACCGGCTATCATCTTAGAGAGAATTGTCTTCACCGATTTATTAGCTACCTCAACAACTCCATTGGCTTGTGGTCTATATGGAGAAGATCTATGGTGCTCGATCTCATATTCTCGATTAGAGAAGTAGTTGCTCCTTGAAATTGTACTCCATTGTCTAAGACTATATGATGTGGGAGTCCATACCGGGCGAAGATGTGCCTCTCCATGAACTTGGCCATCTGCTTGGCGGTGACATTGGTGAAAGATTCAGCTTCTACCTATTTCGAGAAGTAATCTACTGCTACTGCAATGAATCTATGGCCATTTATCGAAGAAGGACGGATTTCACCAATTATGTCTATCCCCCATACCGAGAATGGCCAAGGGGTGGACAAGTGGTGGAGTTTGGTGGGCGGCAAATGCTGTATATCCCCATAAACCTAGCATTGGTGGCATCGTTTGACCTGGATGATGCAATCGGCTGTGAGATTGAGCCAAAAATACCCCAACCATTGGATTTTCTTTGCGAGAGCAAGACTGTTTATATGAGGGCCACAGTCACTGGCATGGACTTGGGTTATTACGTTCTGGGCCTCAAAGTCAGTGAGGCAACAGAGAAACAGGCCATCACTGGTGCACTTAAATAGATCATTATCTATAATACAGAATTAGACAGTGAGCCACCATAGGGTGGTACTGTCTGAGTCAGAGGAACCCTCAGGATATTAGCCAGTCCGAAGGAACAGGACGATGTTAGAATACTAACAAGGTTCGGATGAGATGGCGAGGATTAGAGGAGCTGATTGAACCTGGTATGGAATCTATGTGGACAACATAACCAATAGGCGGATAGGCTGCTGCTGAGGTCCTTCCCACATGGACGCAAGAGTGTCGAGAGCAACGGCCATTTGATTCTCCTCCCGAGGGATGTGTCGGTATAAGCAGGAGGCAAATCTCTCAGACAATTTGTGGATAGCCTCAACATAAGGACGGAGAGATTCCTCTTTAATTTCCCAATCTTCGACAACTTGACAGACAACCAAAGCTGAATCCCCGATGATAGAAAATGCGGCGGGCCTGAACCTGAAGAAGAGCCTCAAGGCCGAACAGACAAGGTTCATACTCAGTGCCATTGTTGGTGATAGTGAATTCTAAACATTTGGACAATGGGATTATCTCATTATCTGGCATGACGATGATGACCCCGAGACCTACTCCTCGGTGGTTCATAGCGCCATCGAAGTACATTATCCAGATGTTGTCAAGGATTGTAACAGAGGTGAGCTGCTCATCAGGAAATTCTAAATTTTCCTTATAGTCAGAGCTGAGGGGTTGATTAGCTAGGAATTCGGCTACTACCCGCCCCTTAATGACCTTTCGGGTTATATATTTGATGTTAAACTTAGATAGGAGAAGTAACCACCGGGATAATTTGTCGGCTAGGGTAGGGGATTGACCAAGAAACTTTATTGGATCAATCTTGGCCACGGCTTGGACGTGATAAGATTGGAAATAATGTCGCAACTTCTTAGTGAGCCAAACCATAATAGTGCAGGTCTTCTCTACAATTGAATATCGGGTTTCATAATCTAAAAATTTCTTGCTCAAGTAGTAGATGGCATGTTCACGCTTATCATCATGTTCCTGGACAATCATGGCCCTGACAGAAGTTTCTTTGATGGCCAGCTAAAGGATCAGTGGTTTCCATAGGATGGGGGGTGTCAAGACGGGTGGATTGATAAGATATGCCTTGATTCTATCAAACGCTACTTGGCAGTGATCGTTCGATACAACGGGTTGTTGTTTCCTTAACAGCTTAAAGATGGGTTTCACAAACAGTAGTGAGGCGAGCAATGAACCGACTAACATACTGTAAGGACCCTAAAAATGATCGGACCTCCTTCTCTGTCTTAGGGGGAGGTATATCCCTGATGGCTTTAGCTTTGTTTGGATCCATTTCAATCCCTTTCTGGCCAGCCACGTATCCCAACAGCTTGTCGGAGGTAACTCCTAATACGCATTTCTTTGGATTCAGGCGGAGGTTATACTTTTCAATACGAGTCATGAACTTGTCGAGAATAGCAGGGTGCTCCTCTCAAGTAGCGGACTTTACAATCATATCATCTACATACACTTCCACTTCTTTATGGATCCTGTCGTGCAGGAGGGCGGTTACAGCTCACTGATAAGTGGCCCCGACATTTTTTAACCTAAACGGCATTACCTTGTAGCAATACACCCCCCATTCAGTGACAAACGTTGTTTTAACTTTGTAGACAATATTAACCAGAATCGGATTATACCCTAAGAACCCGTCCATGAATGAATGCATAGCCGCCCTAGCGGTGCTATCAATTAGGACATCGATGCGTAGGAGCGGGAAGTCACCTTCGACGAGGGTTTATTGAGATCTTGAAAATCTACACAGACCCGGACCCTACCATCCTTCTTCAGAACTGGGAAGATGTTGGACAACCAAGTCGGGTGTTCCACCACTTCAATGAATCAAGCTTCAATCAACCTTGAAACCTCTGCCTTAACCCAATCTGCCCATTCTGGCCTCAACCGGTGGAGTTTCTACTTGACAGGCTAAAATTTAGGATTAGTTGGGATTCTGCACTCGGTAATTTATCGATCAACCCCAGGCATATCTTCGAATGACCAGGCAAAAGCGTTAACAAGATCTTTAGGCACTTTTATGATCTCACTTTTTTCCTCAGGAGTTAAATCTTTAGAAATGGTCACCATTTTAGAATTGTCATCTGTACTTAGGTTTATTTCACTTAATAATGTATCGCTAATGCTAAAAACATTATGCGTATTATTATGTGAATGCATGGATCCATCAGGAAAGACATCAAACAAGTAAGCAGAATGGGAGTTATTCATTGCATTAAAAGCCTCGTAAGTAGCATTATTTACATCAAACACATCAGAGATATTAAGAATTACATCGTCCATATCGTACTCCACAGGCGGAGGGACTTCAGTAGCAACATCAATAGGAGGAGCATCCTCTATATTATCTGTCAGAATGGCACCTAGGTCGTGCTCTAGAGCGGTCTTTTGGGCAATGGTGAGTGATGGCCCCCTAGACAGGTCGGTTTTCTTGGCAAGAGCCTTGGCAAGTTTCCCTACTATCGCTGCCATAGCATCTTTTCCCTAGTTCCCTTACTCTTCCAGCCCTTCTTCATTAGCAGTGCCATAGCTTCAGTTATGGTTGCCAAAACATTTTCAATTTCTAGATCGGTAGACTCTTCATTACTTCCCTCAGGCTCATCTTTGGGATGCATCTTACCTTTTCCCTTAGCCTTATCAGAAATAATATTGACAGGTATATCAGGCACAGTAGGCTTGGGTTCAGCTAAAACTATCATGCGACCAGTCTCAAAGTCATAGACATCTTTAAAGATTTTAAAGCCAGGCCATATTTTTTCACCATACTCGATTGGCTCAGGCTCTCCCTTATAAGGCCTCTTACCTTGGATCTCACAAACAATGACCATGCGACAGTAGCAGGAGGGGATGCAGCGATAGGCTTTTCTGGGCTTATATCCCAATCCAGCTCGATGGGTAAGGATTTTTGGCTTCAATGCCTGGATAATTCCCTGTTCGTGTATTCCTCCACCTTTCCCAGGCTTATAACCAGATTTCTTCATTAGTTTACCCATACCCATATGAAGATAGTTGTGCCAAAGGGGAGGAGACTTCTGAACTTTGCTAATCATGGCAATCTGAAGGTCCTTTTCTAAACTAGCTTTGGCTTCCATAACTGCCATAACGGAAGCAGGATCGACCTCTATAGTCACCATTCTGTCTTCATGAATTAGCTTGATTTTTTAGTGTAGTGTGGAGGGAACATCGCCCAAAGCGTGAAGCCATGGTCGGCCAAGCATCAGAGAGTAGGTAACAGGAATGTCAAGTACAGTGAAATGCATATTGCTTGTCACGCCTTCTATAGTGACTTCTGCCTCAAAGGTCCCAATTACATTGCGCTTTGAATCATTATATGCTATAATAACTGTGCTGGATTTTTCAAGCATCTCCTCTGATAGTCCTAGATGGGGAAGGATTTTTAGAGGGCACAGATTTAGAGCAGAGCCATCGTCCACCATGACATACGGGATAACCTTATCGAGGACCTGGATTCAGATAAATAAGGCCATGTTGTGATCCCTGCCCTCGAGTGTAAGATCAAAACGGTTGAACATGATCTGAGGCCCCTTTCTCGGAGGAATGACTTCCCCAATCATGGCTCACATCTCAACGACCGAGGTGGCTGGATTAGCTTCTAAATCAAGGAGCCATTTAATCAAGCCCTTGCGATGCCCTTCGGAGTCGATTACTAGTTGCCAGATACTATATCGGGCTTAGGTGTTTTTCAACTGGGTAATGAGGGGGTCAACCTCAAGACTAGTAGGGACAGGCGGAGGTGGAGAAGGGGGTCTTATAGTAGTTCCAACTCTGCCAGGAACCAGGTCTTTGCTTAAGCAGAGATATCGGTCTTCAGGCTCATATACATGACCACTCTGAGTAATATTAAGGACATCATCAAGCAAGACACTCTTAGTGGCTCATATTTCAAACAGATACTGTTGCTCCTCGGAGTCCAAATTTGGGTTTTGCAGCTCATACTTATCCACGCTAAAAAGGTCATTTGATCAACCTTGAATGAGTCAGTGCTTACGGCCTTGGCTTATTGAGCCATTTCCCCATCTTTATTGGAATAGTTTTCCTTCAAAACGAAGGAATCTACGCTAAACAGTGGTTTTCTCATTCTTCTTGCCATAAGTGGTTTAGGCTTGTGGCTCTCTTGCTTTGTCTGGTTTGGGTTAACTTCCATTTTCTGGACAGAATTGACCCCCGGGTTAGCTTGATTGATTAGATCAAAGACCAAATGAGACGGGAGACTCAAACCGATGACCAGGAGATTAAAAATTATGGCTTTAGATAAATCGGACTGGATCATGCCAACCTTGTCCCTAAAATTTAGTAAAGGATTATTCATAGTGCTTGGAGCTCTGTCCGATTCAGCGATCTTTGTTTTGCTAACCAATCATTGAATTGCTGAGAGCAGGGCTTTACAATTGTTGGTTTGGTGTCCCACCTGAACATGATAGTTGCAGAAGTTATTTTTGTCCTCAGGTCTAGGTGGCTTGTATTCCTGAAGGGACTGTATGAAACCCGCTTCCCTCAAACGTTGGAAGATGACCTGTAGGGGAAGCTTATAAGGGTTAGCTAAAACAAAGAGGGGGCGAGGAGGCTGAATTATGGCAACTACCGATGGAACTGAAGTTATTGTGAGGGGCGCAGTAGGGGTTTGAGAAACAACTTGAACTGCAACCGGTGCTTTAGGCTTAACTGGTGCTTGGGCTAAGGGTTGGGCTTCATTCTTTCTAAACCACGGTTTCCCCGTTCTCTTGGCCTTTTCATGCTCCGCCTCACACTTGATTTTCTCGGCTTTCTTGAATACAGCCTTGTAGGATAGAAAAGAATCGGTAGCTATTTCTTTGCGGAACAGGGGGAGAGACCCTTCGAGAAGTTTGATAATCATTTCCTTAAGGCTTAGCTTAGATTTCATTAAGACCTGAGTTGACATCCACCGATTGAAATATTGCTTAAAAGTTTCATTGGGCATTTGACGGACCCTCTCAAGATGTTGGAGGGTTATTTCCATTATAGTATTAAAACTATAATGCACTTTCAATGCCTCAGATAATAGATTCCAGTCGGCGATAATATATTACTGTAAGGTGTGATACCATTCGAGGGTAGGACCCTGGAGGGAGCAAGGAAACATTTCAGCAAGCACCTTATCACTTAACTTCTTCACACGCATTACTCTTTCATACATTATAATGTGAGAGGCAGGCGCTCCCGAACCATCATAATGAGCCATGTTTGGCATAGTGAAATTATCAAGGACCCAGTCTTCGTCTCTTTTAGATTTCTTGGTGGTGATGAGGTGGTTGATGTAAGCTTGGATCTTGGGTGTCACGCCCGAAGGTTTCGTGACCTGGTCGCTGATCGGTTTATGAGGGATAGCCAGGGCTTCAGATGTCGCCCCCGGAGAATACGCGACCTAGTTGTTGATAGTTTGAGAAGCTATTATTTATCGAATAAAAGTGTCTACCTCAGGTGTCATGCCCGGCGGTTGCGTGACCTGGTTGTTGAGTGTCGGAGGTAGCGGAGGGCGAATGGTCAATTGGCTGGCAAAAGGATTTTGGGGTAGGTGGTGCCCTTGGGAGTCATAACAAACTACAGAGGAGTGAAAGAGGGCAATGGCTGAGAAGTTGGGTATTGGTGAGTAAGTACCAGAGGGGTAGAACTTTGAGTGAATGGTCTTGGATTAAAAGGCACAACTGATGGAACAGTTGAATTTGATAGGAAAGCTGAAGCTTGCCTAAACTGGAACGGGCTCGCCATAGGCTGGGTTGATTGAAAAGTAGGTGCAATAGGTCTTGTCCCTACCAGACTGGTCAACATCTGTGCTAAACCATTCTGGGCCTGAGTATCGGATGCCGATACTAGAGCGAAATTTCTATCTTCGAGAGCTTGCTTAACGACAGCCTAAATAGTGGTTTGGATAAAAGCTTGAAAAGCATTCAAATTCAAGAATTGCACCATAGCACTGGTAAAGTCAAAGCCAGAGGATGGTTGGGATCTCATTCTCGAGCTGAAAGTAGGATCGGAGGGTTCTTTGGAAGGAGGGTTCCCTTCGTTCCTTGGAGAAGACATGGCTGGTTGAGAAGGGTTCCGGCTTAACTGAACTTTTTCTAAATCTAACTCCCCGCTAGAATCAGTGTGTGGAATCCCTTCAACTTCCGTGATGACAATCTGGGTGAGGGGACGACGAATTAAGCGATGTTCTATCCTCTTCCAAACCGGGGTGCAACGATCAGTCCGCCTCCTCTTAGCTGAAATGGTAGGCGGTGGATCAGATCATGAATGGGTTCGTGAGTGGTATGGATGGTATACATGCCTTTCGTTGTCGTATGGTGGCATATAGATATGGTTTGAGATGATGCGATAGCTTACCCCTCCAACATACGTGGGACGTTTGCATCTCACGTCATACATAATGATATATGGTGATGCAACGGAGGTACAAGAGAAGTCCTACGTGTGTTGCTAAACTTCTTCCATAAGTGGAAGTAGTAAGGGTAAGTTGCTTCCTTTCTAGCTCTTAAAGCCGATGCATGGGGGTGCATGATCACGGAGCATATAGCATGCAAATCATCCCTCTTCCAACCTTATGACTCCCGCGTAACGCCTTTTTAAAAGGATGGAGTTTGGCTTCTTCACCGGTAATGGTGAAAGAAGCACGTCCCAATTATTTCATTTGTTCTAGTGACCCTAAGGGAATGATATTCTAAGGCTTTTTCTAACGTGGCTTTGGTATAGGGTTGTTGATGTAGAAGGTTCTCGTTTACCTTGATTCCACATTACTCAACCACTCCCGAATAGGTGTGATTATAGGAGTTTACGTGTTGGTTTAAATGAGTGATCCACCCACTAGGCATCCTCAATTCCAACAGGGCATGAGTGACACTTCGCAAGCTTCTCGGATAAAATAGGGCACCTAAAAATTACTGAACTATCCACACGCGCAAGGATAAAATGCTATAAAAAAGAATGAAGTTTTAATTTGGCCAATGATTTCAATACATCATCAAAATCTTTTAAACTTTGTTAAAAGAAAGTTCAAGAGATCTCCCCAGCAGAGTCGCCATTATGAGCGGACGACATTTTGCACGGCGGCTGCGACAGGCCGGGCCGGTGGGCCAGCCTCTTGAAATGACAGGGAGATGTGTGATTGATGTGATCAAAAAATAGATTTGCACATTTCAATGTTTGAAAGATACGAGATCGAAATCTCGTACTTAAAATAGAGTCGCCACCCGGTTCAGCTCAACCAAAAAATTTTGGTATGATTTTCCCACCGGGTGGTTGGACCATACCTTAAGTAGAGATTCCAAGTTCGGATGATGCTATCTATTTTTCGTTAGGCCAAATTAAGATACTTTATTCTTTTTAATCGGTTTAATCCATCCTATTTATTTATGTTTTCAGTTATTCTGTTATTTTCGCGTTTATCAAGCAATTGAAACGATGAATAGAATATTTATAGCCATTTAAAAATAAGCGTGGAAAATAAAGTTATTACAAAGCTTTCAAATCCTGTACATTTTTCTATACGACAAATAAAATACCTGACCGTCCGATTTACATCTACCTGTGGAGGAAGGTTAGCATGGTTATGACATATTTTATTTACTATATTATAAAGCCCGATTGGATGGCTAAAACGAGATTCAAACGGTGTTTGTGGGAATTCCGTTTTTAACCGAATTTTAAATTTGATCTTTGCTTTAACAGGATTATAAATAAAAAAAATGCCACACATCACAGGGTGGGGTCTATTTTCGGAAGGTTTTGGACCTCCCTTGTTACACTGTACATCCTAATTTTGGACAGTAACTAATCTGGGAACAAATGAAAATAAAACAGATGTCCAGAAAATCATGCCACCGATGATGCAAGTGATGCCGCCAGCGACATGGTTAATGTCGCTGGCGGCATGGATGATGCCGCCGGCGACATTAATGATATCACTGGTGACATCAGTATACAGGCAAGTTGCATGGCTTTTTTAGTACCATAAAGAAAGGGTCCCTTAAGAAAATGAAGTCTATGGGGAATATGATGCCACCGACGGTATCAGTGGTGACTCTGGCGATATGGCTGATACCGCCGGCGACATCACATGTCTCCAGCGACTTTAATTTCTCACAGCAGTAGGGATAATAGTAAAAAATGACCGAAAACCCAAAAATGAATATAAATTAACAAAAATTGACACAAATCAGTAATATTAATGCCAAAGAGCTATGAGACTTAGGATTTTTACCTCGAGGCCATGAATCCACCTCTTCATGAACCAAAAAGAAACGCCTCCGGGGAGCTTGTTACGACGATTAAGTAGTAAATTCGAGTGTTTTAGGTTTCTAAATCCAATTAAGTTGATTTTTAACTACAGGATTTACTGAGTTTAAGCTCACAATCAGAGAATTCAAAGAAGAAAAACTAGGAAAAATGGATCGAAATCCTTTTTTTCTGTCTTATCTAATTCTTATCTCACTAAAATCTATTTTCTCATTCTAACATTAAAATACTAACATTAGATGGTTCCCCCCACCTCTAAATTGCAGTTTTTTTAAGACCTTTTTGACTAATTCCACCGAAAGTGGCCGAAAGGCTGTCTATGCTAGGACCCATTTTGGTCCATGCCACCGACGGCATGATGGTGATATCGCCGGTGGCATTGCTGATGCCGTTAGTGGCATTAGCCTCCAGCATACCGACAAGCAGCAGGCATAGGAGCCTAAAAAGTCATTAAAAGTGGTTTAATAGTGGGTGGAAAGGCATCTTTTTTATTTTTAATAATATTTTAATGGGTATTTATTATTTGGATGTAAATCATCGGTTCAAGCTCCTATCGAACGCGTTATCAGCAACGCCGAACTGGATTCTACCAAGTATAAAATTCGCAAGGAATATTATTTTGGTAATAAAAATTCTAAAGAGAAATTTTATTTTAAGGCATTAAAATTGGGTACACGTTATCATCGTCTTGTGAGAGGGACTGCAAAATCCCGTGCTCACAAGGCTCCTCCTCAAAAGCAGCTCCAGAGAAAAGGGCTAACATTTGATGAAGCTCTCGCTGCTCAAGAAAAGAGAGCTAGTGAAGGCAGGAGGCTTGCTGGGATTATACTAAGTGAGGAAGCAAGGCAGTATAGGGACAGAGCCACCTCAGAGAAAGCACAGTCTAGTATAGGGAAAAACATTCCCGGTACAATAGAATTCGTAGAATAAGATGATGAGCAATATGCTGAAATTCAGGCCGTTATCAAGAAAAATAATGCAATAAATCAGGGGAAAACAATCGAAGGACCTAGCAAATCATCCCAAGCTCCCCTAATTCTTGTACATCCAGAGGACATGAAAACTCTATCAAAGATTCAGGAAGCACATAAATTCCTATTTGCTGAAAGAACTGAATCACTTCCAAAGAATCTCCTTGGATCCAGCAATGCAGTCATCAATCTTGAAAGTCCCTAAAAGGCATTGGAGAAGGCTGTTGAGGAAAATACCAGCATGCTTGAAGAAGAAAAAGAAAGTCCTGAAAAGGCAACTGTAGGGGTGGTTGAGGATAGTTCCAACCATCCGGAGGAAAGGCCGGAAGAAGAAAGGAGGAATGAGGATCAGACACTACAAACCATTAAAGTAATCCCAAATCATCTTCATCTCTCTTCTGAAAATGAAGCACAACTTAGCTATAATCTCTCATAATGTAGCTAAGGACATAGTGCCAAACCCGGATGCATCAGCTCCGAAGGAGGGAGAAAGTCTGAGTTCTAAGGGATACACTTCTGAAGTGGATCCTGCGGGCGAAGCTACTCCAGAGGAAAGGGAAATGAGCAAGGGTGGAGAAGAAAGAGCAATTTAAGGCCTACGTTCAAAAGATGCTAGCCTCTTCGGAAGCAATTCAAGCTCCGGAAGTGAATCCAGCTTATCCGGTAGTGACTCATCCAAACCCTCCAACAAACACTTCCCTCCTTACACAAAATCAGTGACTCTTCCTGATGAAAACTCCAAAGAATCTAAAGTTAGTGCAGCTCTCAAAATTCTTCAGAATGCAACTCTTGAGCATCATAAAGAGCGTTTAATCAAGAAGAGCCTCCTGACCATCTGCACCCATCTCAAAGTTGTGGAAAAGGAATTAATCAGGCAAAAGTCGAATCAAGAGGTCCGCAAGGATTTTAGTGAAATCAAAGAAAGGTTAAAGTGCCTTCCCAAAATTGAGCAACAGGTCATGAACTTTCCAACACCTGAAGCTCTGGCAGCAGCTTCCCTTTCTGAGATTAAGCCTCTCTTGAATGAGATAAAGGAAAGCACCTCTTAATCAAATCACAATGCCAGTCAAGCCAATACCTTGGCCTCTAATAACTATGCAACAGTGCTCGAAAGGATGTCCTCCTCCGCCATAGACCTATCCACTAAACTCAAGGACTATATAGATACCAAGTTTGAAAACTTGTCAAAATACATGAAGGATAGGGATTTAAAACTGACTCTACTGAATATGGAGACTGATCAGCAGGTTACTCAAGAAATGCTTGCCACTTTCATAGACAAAACCATCCCCAAACTGAAAGAGAAGCTCCTTAATGATATGGGTGATGAAATGCAACCAAGGAACTCCAGCATTGAACAATTAATAACAAAGTGGAAGAAAACCATCTCTAAAGAAATTAAAGATCAAACGGAGTCTATCCACAACGTCCCGAAGGGCCTTAGTGATGAAATCACCCTTCTTCAAACTGGACCAAACAAGTTCTCTATCTCCGAACCCTCCTCTTCTCCGGATACTCCAGAATGCCAGCTTATTACTATCCTGTATGATCTGGTTCAGTCTATAGGGGATTTAGGGTTCATTAGCCAAAAAGGCTTGACTATACTCACCAAGGCCATGTTCCTTTACTTTGATCCCCAAGGACCAAGAATAGATTCTGCGTATCCTCCCTCAAGTCTCACAATCATATGATCAACTCCGGAGGGCCCTTCGTCCTTACTGCTTGACTCCGCCTATCGTAAATCACATCATTGATGAGTGAGCGAAAGGTAACAAAGACTACTCTATCTACTCCTCTACCTATCAAAAATCTTGGGATAAACGTACCTATATGGTCATTGACCCTCTTGATGGAAGCAAAAAGGGGGAGGAAGAAGATCAAAGTCAGCAAAGAGACGGAAGGGGGAAAGGAAAAACACTGCAAGTCTAGAAGAGTGGTCCGTCCGGAGAGTTAGTTAAGCTAGCTAGATAAAATTGTAATAGCTAGATTCTCTTTATATGTATTTCCGTATCTTGAAACATTGATCTTCATGATGTTAACCATTGTTAACAACAGAACTATATATAAAGGGAAAAATTCTTAACTATCAAAACAAAAGCTTCTAATGTACAATCTATATTGTACTACAACAAACTTAGAAGCAGAAGTCATAAAATTATGGGGGAGCCTGGATACTGAAATCATGGAGGAGTACCTTAAAAGTTAAATGTCTTAAGTTTTTATTTCCATCAAATGGGGGAGATTGTTGGAAAACAATGATCCGGATAATAAAATCTAAAATCCATCCGAATCAAGTTTGAAAGAAACAAAAACGAATGTAAGTAATTCTCTTAAATCTAAATGGGAGCATCCAGACAACGCTAAGAACATTTATTATACAAAATCTAAAACCTAAGCAAAGGAGGAAATCAAGGACAAAGTTTGGAAAGGAAACAAACTTCTATCCCCCAAGACTTGCATCTGAAAGAACTGATTGAAACCATATCCGGAAGGAAGATTCAGAACATATAGATCCAAAGGACATTCGGATGACTCATTCGGAAGACCTATATCTAAAAGCTAAGGAAAGTCTAAAACATACCTTTCCTTCTGCCTCATTGGTCTACTAAAGTCAAAGATTCCTTTTGCCAAGAAATAAGTACAAAAAGACAGCTTACACAATTCAGGGAAAAGTCAAAAGGGTCTGAAACCGGATAGAGAAAGTCTAACTACTCTTTCTACTAGACCAATAAAGGCGCGCGTGGAGCTCACAGTATATGACAATTGGTATGAAAGTTGGTGTATCACAAAATGACAAACAAAACGATCACTGGTAACTTTCCAACATCAATCCCAAGAATTCAAATGGATTAAAATACAGTCTAACGGACTGATCAATGGATCTAGAAGCTCCACATCACAACCTGATCAAGGGTGAAGATTGAATGAAAGCTTACCAACCACAAACTGAAACACCCTTATCATATAATAACTATAGAAAAATACTATAGAAATTTTTTTTTTTTAAATATTCATATATTAACACAACCATAATATTTCACATTAACTCTAATATCATTTGTTTATTACAAACCATAATTATGTTTGATTTGAAAAATCAAAACCCGACCACTTTCTATTCTATATGCTTGTCATGTGAGGAGAGAGAGCGAGATGAACACAGCCGACAGACCTTTCTTCCATGACAACTACAGGTAAGGACCTTCTAGTACAATACTTTATCTACAACCTCAACAACTGAAAAATATAGCGATTTATATGAGTCGCCACTCAGTGAATATAAACAATCAATGAATTTAACAATCACATACAGTTACACCTTCCAATTAAACATACAGTCATTCTTATATACTATTGGATGATTCATTTATTTAATTGTTGTGACATTTCCTACCAAACTATTGCCCCGGGATACATGTAACATTTGTAACAGATAACAATTGATTTGCTGGCCAGCTATATAACAATTGGTTGACCTTTCGGTCCAGATAACAATTGGTTGACCTTTCGGTCCATTTGTCAAATATTGCAATTGGTTGACCATATAGGTCCAGATAACAGAACATGTATTGCAATGTTTGATCGGCTATGTCACAACGTCTCTCTTTATTTCATTTGTTCCTGTATAATTGCGTATATCATGAATAATTCAA
This sequence comes from Euphorbia pulcherrima, assembly GCA_947683365.1. Lineage (NCBI taxonomy): Eukaryota > Viridiplantae > Streptophyta > Magnoliopsida > Malpighiales > Euphorbiaceae > Euphorbia > Euphorbia pulcherrima. The sequence continues at coordinate 19,704,166 of CANTUS010000001.1, forward strand.
TTATCTCAAGTTTCACCAAATAAACATATGTTCATATAATTCAAATTCCCCAAATAACATATAATCATTCAATTCACAACAATTCACCAAACATTCAAATATCACATATCAAAACATTTCACCTATTCATATCATGTTTATACTCACAGATGAAATGCTAATTTCCACGAAATCGACTTGTTTCCTCCTCTTGAACACTTTCACGACCTCGTGTTCCTATAAGCATAAATTCACATCAATACATTTCACCTTGTGTTGTTTTCTATTTATAAAGTTTTCATGACTTAAACCATTGTTACTTGTATACTTGTTCATATGACCTTGCTCTACTTAAAAATTCATAACTTTCAATTCACTTCTCCAAATGATCTGATTCTTTTTTTATTCTATCCCTAATACACAAGGCTATAACATACTAAAACCTCAAAAATTTTAGAGTCTTATACGATTTATAGGGAATTTCCCATCAAAACTTGTTTCAGTCCCGCTTTACCTGGATAGCAACTTAATAAAACGAGTATAACTCTCTCTACACAACATGAATCGACCTGATTCTTTTTCCTACTTAAACTATACACATAAGGGAATAACATATCAAAAAATCAGAATTTTCTAAGCAGTATAACAATCCCAGATTAATTTTGAAACTCACCCTATCTCTTTGATCATCCAATTCTGCACACTTCATCTTATAAAAATCATAACTATTGATCTTCTCGTCTAAAAATTCTCAAATTTTGCAGGATGAACCTTGACATAAAGAAGAACAATTCATATTCTTACTAAAACTGCTAATTCTAAGTTTAACGTAAATAAAATTGTACTACAAAGTTACTAAAATACCTGATTCCTTCCTTCTAGATCTCTTCTTCTCTTCTTCCTTTTTCTTTGTTCTTTGCTTTGTGTTTTAGGAGATGAAGAACTGATCTAATTCTTATCAGTTCATAAAAAGATCTAAGGGGTAAAAGACCAATTTGCCCTTAAATTCTTTATTTATTACAAATACTAACTATACTAAATACATATACATATATCTATACCATACTAATACTAATTCTAATACTAATTCTTATACTTAAATCCTTATGATATATCACAATTTTATTCAACTTTATATGTTCTAATAATCATTTTATATCTATAACATAACTATACTCCACTTATTCCTTAAAATTCTATAGCTATATAATTCGATACCTAGATATTAAATATCGTATTTTGTATGGTTAAAATAACTATTATTTTCACTAACCAATTTTAATAAATATATCATGTAAAATTTAAATATAATGACATATAACAGATGTGGACAAATGCAAATATAATGCATGAAATGGGATATTATAATTCTCCCCCCCTTAAAGAATTTCGTCCTCGAAATTAAATACCTGAATCAGAAAACAAATAAGGATAGTCCTTTCTCATTCGATCTTCTGTTTCCCAAGTGGCTTCTTCTACTGAATGACTTTTCCAAAGTACTTTTACCAATGGTATTTCTTTGTTTCGCAATTGTTTGGTCTTATACCCGATAATTGCTACTGGCTCTTCTACATAACTCAAATTATCAGCAATCTCTATCTCTTGGTCCTTCAATACATGAGTAGGGTCTGACCGATACTTCCTTAGCATGCTTACATGAAAGACATTGTGAATTTGAGCTAACTCTGGTGGTAATGCCAATTTATAAGCAAGCGGACCAATTCTTTCAAGAATGTCATAAGGCCCTATGTACCGCGGACTAAGCTTCCCTTTCTTCTTAAACTTTAGTACGCCTTTCCAAGGTGATACGCGAAGAAAAACTTTGTCCCCTACTTCATATTCCTTTTCCCTTCTATGTTGATCAACATAACTTTTCTGTCTATCTTGTGCTGCCTTGATTCTTTCTCTTACTATCTTCACCTTTTCAAATGTGTCTTGTACTATTTCTGGACCCTCCAAAACTCTCATCCCTTCTTCATCCCAACAAGTAGGACTTCTGCATTTTCTTCCATAAAGAGCCTCATACGGTGCCATTCCAATACTACTATAAGCGAATTCCATTAGAGCAACATATTCATCCCACGCACCTTTGAATTCCATAGAACAAGCTCGAAGCATTTCTTCCAAAGTCTGAATTGTTCTTTCTGATTGACCATCTGTTTGAGGATGAAAAGCAGTGCTAAAGTTTAATTTTATGCCCAATGCCTGCTGTAAACTTCTCCAAAATCGAGATGTAAATCGAGGATCTCTATCTGATACAATAGACACAGGTATTCCATGTAATCTGACAATTTCATTAACATACTTCTTCGCCAAATTCTCCAATGAACAACCCCATTGTATGGATAAAAAGTGGGCTGATTTTGTCAATCTATCAACAATAACCCAAATAGCATCATTCTTTCTTGGAGTTTTCGGAAACCCGTACACAAAATCCATAGTAACCATCTCCCATTTCCAAACTGGTATAGGTAATGGTCGTAATTTCCCTGCTGGAGCTTGATGTTCAATCTTTACTTGTTGACATATCAAACACTTTGAAATGTATTCAGCAATATCCTTCTTCATTCCAGACCACCAAAAAATGAGAGCGTAAGGTATGATACATTTTTGTCATTCCCGGATGCATAGCATATGGAGCAGTATGAGCTTCTTCTAAAATTTCTTTCTTCAAATTATCAACATCAGGCACACAAATTCTTTGTCCCAACATCAAAGTATCATTTTCTACTGTAAAATCAGTGCTCTTTCCTTGCTTGAAATTTTCCATAATCTCTTTTAATTGCGGATCTCGAACCTGAGCTTCCTTAATTCTGTCATGTAACACTGGTCTTACCTTGAAGTTAGCTAATAATGCACCATTTTCGCCCAATTTTAAGTCAACATCCATTGCTCGCAATTGAACTAAGTATGGGAGTTTAGAAACTTGAACATTAGCCATTACACTACTGGATTTTCTACTTAAGGCATCAGCTACAACATTCGCTTTTCCCGGATGATATTCTATCGTGAAATCATAATCTTTTAACAATTCTAGCCATCTCCTCTGCCTCATATTCAATTCTTTCTGACTCAATAAATATTTCAAACTCTTATGATCAGTGAAAATCTGAAAAGTTTCTCCGTACAAATAATGCCTCCAAATTTTCAAAGCAAACACAATAGCAGCCAGTTCTAAATCATGCACTAGATAAGATAATTCATATGGTTTTAATTGTCTAGATGCATACGCAATTACCTTCCCATGTTGCATTAGAACACAACCCAAACCTTGGTGAGAAGCATCACTGTAAACAACAAATCCACCAGTGCCAGTCGGAATTATCAAAATCGGAGCTGTAGTCAATCGTTTCTTTAATTCATCAAAACTTTTCTGGCAATCATCTGTCCACTGGAACTGTACATTCTTTCGTAGTAATTTTGTCATTGGAGCAGCAATAAGAGAAAACCCATCAACAAATCGTCGATAATACCCTGCTAATCCCAGAAAACTTCTTACTTTTGCTACATTTTTCGGAGCTTCCCATGGAACCACAGCTTCGATCTTTTTAGAATCAACCTGAATGCCTTGACCAGAAACTACATGTCCCAAAAATAAAACATGATTCAACCAGAATTCACATTTGCTAAACTTTGCATATAGCTGTTTTTCTCTCAAAATTTGAAGCACAATTCTCAAATGTTGCTCGTGTTCTTCATTACTTTTCGCGTACACAAGTATGTCATCAATGAAAACAATGACAAACTTGTCAAGATACTGTTGAAATACCTTGTTCATCAAAGCCATGAAAGCTGCAGGTGCATTCGTCAAACCAAATGGCATCACCAGAAATTCATAATGTCCATATCGAGTTCTGAAAGCTGTTTTTGGAACTTCTTGCGTTGAAATTCCGAGTTGATAATACCCTGACCTCAAATCAATTTTAGAAAATACACATGCTCCTTGCAATTGATCGAATAAATCATCAATACGAGGTAAAGGATATTTATTCTTCACAGTTACTCGATTCAACTGTCTGTAATCAATGCAAAGTCGCATAGTGCCATCCTTTTTCTTAATAAATAATACCGGAGCACCCCAAGGAGACACACTAGGTCTAATAAATCCCTTATCAAGTAACTCTTGTAATTGCTTTTTCAGCTCTTTTAATTCCACTGGAGCTATTCTATATGGAGAAATAGAAATCGGTGCAGTTTCTGGAACTAAATCAATGGTAAATTCTGCTTCTCTATCAGGTGGCAATCCTGGTAGGTCCGCAGGAAATACATCGGGAAATTCTTTAACAATAGGAATATCATCAAGTGATACATCTGATACTTTGGTGTTAATAACATGTGCTAAATATGCCTCACATCCACCCTTGATTAACCGAAAAGTATTAATTGCAGAAATTAAACAAGTCGGTACTATCTGACGTTCACCCTGAAAAATGACTTTTAGCTTATCTGATGTCTCTAAAATAACTTCCTTGGTGAAATAATTTACTACTGTATGATGTTTTTCCAACCAATCCATACCCAAAATCACATCAAACTCTCTAATAGTCAATCTAATCAAGTCCGCACTTAATATAACCTTGTCAATTTGAATCAAACAATTTCTGTACACTTGATTTGCAATCACCAATTCACCCAAAGGAGTTCCCACATATAGATCAAATCTCAAAGGTTCATAAGCCATATGCAATTGTGATGCCAAGTTTGATGATATAAATGAATGAGTTGATCCAGGATCAATTAATGCACAAACATCCATGTTGCAAATAGAAATCTTACCGGTAACAACTTCTGGTGCGTCAATAGCTTCTTGTCGAGTCATGGCAAAAACGCGAGCCTGTGTTGGAGGCCTAGAACTCTGAGCCTCAGATCTACCAATATTGCTTGTTGTTATTCCTCTACCCCTACCTCTACCTGTTACTACACCAGCTCCCCTGCCTCTGGTATTCTGAACTGTAGCCTCTGATTGAGCTCTTTCAGTTGCTTCTATTCGTTTTGGACAATCACATATTAAATGTTCAAAAGAGCTACATAAGTAACATGCTCCAGTCAGTTTCCTGCATTCGCCTTCATGCAATTTACCACATAGCATACACTGAGGTTTTTGTCCCGAGCTTTGTCCCTGACTTTGTCTCGAATGAGTTTGCACATTTGTTCTTCCTCCTCTATTCTCAGAATATCCTCCTCTAGCTATAAACTGTGATGGAGAAGAATTTGTTTGATGCTTAGCAGACTTTTTACTTTGGTCACCACTAAAATCACCGTAACCTCTTCTAGCTTTATAATCTGCTTTCTCTTTTTCTAGTCTTTCAGCCCTAACTGCAGCATTTTTCAACTTTAGGTAACTTTCAAGTTCAAACGATGATATCTTTGTTCGAATTTCATATCTAAGCCCATCCTTAAATTTCCTGCATCTATCCTTTTCAGTCGCCACTAATGTTGGTACATAACTGGATAGCTGATTGAACTTAACTTCATACTCGGCCACTGTCATTCTACCTTGTCTTAAGTTCAAAAATTATTTTCTTTTATCATCAATGTACACATCAGGCATATAATTACTTTTGAATTCCCGCACAAAATCATCCCAAGTCAAGATAGGAGGCTGAACAGTGCTCCCCGGGATAGTCTCCCACCAGTCATAAGCATCATCTTGAAGTAAAAATACCGCATAATCGAACTTCTCATCAGGAGTACAATGCATCATATTGAAAACTCTTTCCAACCTTTTTAACCATCTTTCCGCTATTGTAGGATCGGTAGTTCCCTTGAATTCTTCTGCACCTTGTTTCTTCAATTTATCGAACCTTCTTTCTCTTTGGACAAATGTTACAGGTGCTTGCACCACAGGTATTTCCTGATAATGCTGTAAATTTGATGCATGAGAATGCATAGGTGATGCAGATATAATAGGTTGGATTTCTACAGGTTGATTTACGGCTGGTCCCTCTCTCCTCGGGTTAACATTTTGGTTCTCATCAGCCCTATATAAATATGATAACATGTTATAAGATAACATATACTAATCTTATATTATGTATGCATTTGTATGTCCCTATGACCATATCCCCGCTCTGATACCAACTGAAACACCCTTATCATATAATAACTATAGAAAAATACTATAGTTATTTTTTTTTTTAAATATTCATATATTAACACAACCATAATATTTCACATCAACTCTAATATCATTTGTTTATTACAAACCATAATTATGTTTGATTTGAAAAATCAAAACCCGACCACTTTCTATTCTATATGCTTGTCATGTGAGGAGAGAGAGCGAGATGGACACAGCCGACAGACCTTTCTTCCATGACAACTACAGGTAAGGACCTTCTAGTACAATACTTTATCTACAACTTCAGCAACTGAAAAATATAGCGATTTATATGAGTCGCCACTCAGTGAATATAAACAATCAATGAATTTAACAATCACATACAGTTACACCTTCCAATTAAACATACAGTCATTCTTATATACTATTGGATGATTCATTTATTTAATTGTTGTGACATTTCCTACCAAACTATTGCCCCGGGATACATGTAACATTTGTAACAGATAACAATTGATTTGCTGGCCAGCTATATAACAATTAGTTGACCTTTCGGTCCAGATAACAATTGGTTGACCTTTCGGTCCATTTGTCAAATATTGCAATTGGTTGACCATATAGGTCCAGATAACAGAACATGTATTGCAATGTTTGATCGGCTATGTCACAACGTCTCTCTTTATTTCATTTGTTCCTGTATAATTGCGTATATCATGAATAATTCAATTATCTCAAGTTTCACCAAATAAATATATGTTCATATAATTCAAATTCCCCAAATAACATATAATCATTCAATTCACAACAATTCACCAAACATTCAAATATCACATATCAAAACATTTCACCTATTCATATCATGTTTATACTCACAGATGAAATGCTAATTTCCACGAAATCGACTTGTTTCCTCCTCTTGAACACTTTCACGACCTCGTGTTCCTATAAGCATAAATTCACATCAATACATTTCACCTTGTGTTGTTTTCTATTTATAAAGTTTTCATGACTTAAACCATTATTACTTGTATACTTGTTCATATGACCTTGCTCTACTTAAAAATTCATAACTTTCAATTCACTTCTCCAAATGATCTGATTCTTTTTTTATTCTATCCCTAATACACAAGGCTATAACATACTAAAACCTCAAAAATTTTAGAGTCTTATACGATTTATAGGGAATTTCCCATCAAAACTTGTTTCAGTCCCGCTTTACGTGGACAGCAACTTAATAAAACGGGTATAACTCTCTTTACACAACATGAATCGACCTGATTCTTTTTCCTACTTAAACTATACACATAAGGGAATAACATATCAAAAAATCAGAATTTTCTAAGCAGTATAACAATCCCAGATTAATTTTGAAACTCACCCTATCTCTTTGATCATCCAATTCTGCACACTTCATTTTATAAAAATCATAACTATTGATCTACTCGTCTAAAAATTCTCAAATTTTGCAGGATGAACCTTGACATAAAGAAGAACAATTCATCTTCTTACTAAAACTGCTAATTCTAAGTTTAACGTAACGAAAATCGTACTACAAAGTTACTAAAATACCTGATTCCTTCCTTCTAGATCTCTTCTTCTCTTCTTCCTTTTTCTTTGTTCTTTGCTTTGTGTTTTAGGAGATGAAGAACTGATCTAATTCTTATCAGTTCATAAAAAGATCTAAGGGGCAAAAGACCAATTTGCCCTCAAATTCTTTATTTATTATAAATACTAACTATACTAAATACATATACATATATCTATACCATACCAATACTAATTCTAATACTAATTCTTATACTTAAATCCTTATGATATATCACAATTTTATTCAACTTTATATGTTCTAATAATTATTTTATATCTATAACATAACTATACTCCACTTATTCCTTAAAATTCTATAGCTATATAATTCGATACCTAGATATTAAATATCGTATTTTGTATGGTTAAAATAACTATTATTTTCACTAACCAATTTTAATAAATATATCATGTAAAATTTAAATATAATGACATATAACAGATGTGGACAAATGCAAATATAATGCATGAAATGGGATATTATACAAACTGCTACATTTATGATCAAAGCCTATAAAGAGAGCTCTTCACCAATTGAGAAGAGCAACTGATTGACTTACAAAAGTAAGTAACAAAGCAACACACATTCAATCAGTCGAGAAAATCCCTCCAAGAACCTTTGATTCAAAATCTGTTTGTAAGGATTCCTAAGTTAAACTATAAACTTGAGGAACTCCAAAAACCAACCCTTTGTTATAAACCAAAGATTAAGAATCTCCAACTTGGGTGAGTTGGGAGATTGGGATATAGCTTGAAGTAGGTACTTTGAGTGAAATCTCCTTGTAGGACTCAGCTTAGATTCAAGGTAGAAGGCTAACTGGTATATCCTACTAAAGATAAGAGGACTCGGCTAGGAGTTGGTACTTCTAGTGGTATAGCCTACTTCTGAAAGGGGTCACTATCCAGAGACAAATCTATAAGGCTTGATTCCTGCCAGTTGAAAAGGAATCCACTAGTGGATAAGCTCGGTGGAAGGAAACTCTGGGGACTGGACGTTGGCGGGGTCGAACCAGTATAAAACACTTGTGTTTGATTTACTTTTGCTTTTACTGTATTTCACTCATTTGCATCTTCCGAATTCATTCTCCAGATTATATTCATCATCCGAAACCATCTTCCAGATCATAATCAAACACGCTACACTAAGACTTTTTCTAAGTCTATAAATTCCGCGAAAAAGGGCCATTCACCCCCCCCCCCCCTCTGCCCTTATAATTACTCTCACAGGGACCAGCAAAAAATAGATACTTAAGTTAGATTTTATTTTTTACACCTGATAAAATGCTAGTAAAATGCTAGTATAAAGCTGTTTTTGTGTGAATTCTATCATAAAATAGATGTTTAATGTTTTGTTTGATCACACATGGCAAAGTAGTGGTAAAAACTGGTTTTGGTTTGATTCCATTCACAAAATAGATGTTTTTTGTTTTTCACACCTGATAAAATGCTAGTTAAATGTTGGTATAAAGCTATTTTTTTACAATTTCTTTCTTAAAATGGATGTTTAATGTGAGTTTAATCACAATTGGTATAATGGTGGTAAAATGCTGGTGTAAAGTGGTTTAAGTTTGGTTTCTTTCATAAAATAAAAGTTAAATGTTAAGTTTAATAACACCTGATAAAATGCTGGTATAAGGTTGTTTTTGTGTGAATTCTATCATAAAATAGATGTTTAATGTTTTGTTTGATGACATGGTAAAATAGTGGTAAAACGGTGGTAAAATGGAGGTAAAATGGTTAAAAACTGATTTTGGTTTGATTTCATTCTCAGAAATACATGTTCAAGTTAGATTTAGTTTTCACACCTGGTAAAATGCTAGTAAAATGCTGGTATAAGGTTGTTTTTGTGTGAATTCTACGATAAAATAGGTGTTTAATGTTTTGTTTGATCACACATGGTAAAAATGGTGGTAAAACTGGTTTTTATTTGATTTCCTTCACAAAAATAGATGCTTAAGTTAGATTTTATTTTTCATATCTGGTAAAATGCTAGTAAAATGCTAGTATAAGGTTGTTTTTATGTGAATTCTAACATTAAATAGATGTTTAATGTTTTGTTTGACCACATATGGTAAAATGGAGGTAAAAACTGGTTTTAGTTTGATTTCATACACAAAAATAGATGCTCAAGTTAGATTTTGTTTTACACACCTAGTAAAACGCTGGTATAAGACTGTTTTTGCGTGAATTCTATCATAAAATAGATGTTTAATGTTTTGTTTGATTACACATGGTAAAAATGGTGGTAAAAACTTGGTAAAATGCCGGTATAAGGTTGTTTTTGTGTGAATTTTATCATAACAAGTTGTTTTAGTTCAATTTCTTTAATAAAACGAATCCTTATGGTTTTCTTCTACACAAGTGATACAAACCTGGTATAAACATGGTATAAACCAAGCATAAACTATAAACCAAGTGCGAAAATAAAAAGATTTAACATCTGGTATAAAGCTGGTATAAACCTGGTTGGCGAGTGTCGAATTCGCCAAGTTTCAATTAACCTGCTTAAAAATATTTGCGATGGTGGAAGCAGGATCGATCCCACAGGGAGTGCTAAACTTTGACAAACCTTTTTGCTGAATACAAACTGCAATAAAATAAATTAGGGGGGGTTTGGAAGTTTTGGTGAAAATTATAAAAATACAAAACTGAAAATTAATTAAAAACAATAATAAAAAGACATCCAATCAAAGACATAATCTAATCTCGTTCCTTCATTGGATCCTTGGTTCAAAAATAGTTCTAAATAAAGTTTTGCTAAACCAGTTATAGTTACCGAGAGACGCCCCTACCAACCAATTCTCCCTTAATTTAAAATCAATCACGAGATGCTCCTTAACTAAACGATAGTACTTTGAAAACGTTCCTCAGTTTTAACTTGGTGATTGCTTTAAGAAATAGGAGAACCCAATTCAAACCAATTTGTCAAGACGCTTGACTCATTTAAGTAAGATTATTTATTTCTTAAGATAGAAAAATCTTAATTTGACACTATACAAAGCTATATGATAATTACGGATCAAATCGCTTTGTATGCCAATAATAAATTCTTTCGATTGAAACAATGTCGACTTTTTGCAATAATTAAAAGAACTAAAGTAAACTTTATGCACCGAAATAAATAAATAGCAAATTAATAAAGAAAAGATGAAGCGAATTTAGACCTTATGAATAAAAAAAATCAAGAATTAAATTAGCCTTCTATTAAAAATAAAAACTAAAAACTAATTACAATTAACTATTTGCCTACGCAAAGTCTCTGTAAAAACAAGAAACCAAATGCCTCTTAAATAGGCAAAATAAAACTAAGTAACCTATGCAAATATCCCCACTAACTTGCCAATATTCATCAGTTAAGTAATGGATAGTGGCCCGTACAAATTAACTTCTTCTGTCCCCTAATTAAGTGCCTGAGATGTCCACGTTAAGCAGCATGAAATTTCATTAATCCCATGTCTTGTTAGTTGTTGTGTTGTGCGTGCAAGATTCCAAGTCAAACTCCTACAACTTCTCCATATTCATTTTCATCTTTTCTCCAACTAATTGACTTTATCCAAAAGAAATATTTTTACAATTAAGCCAATAATTCAAAAATAATAAATTAATTAAGCATAGGATAAAACTAAAAAGTTGCATAAAACGCATCTTAACAAACTCCCCTACATTTAACCTTTTCTTGTCCTCAAACAAATAATGACATAATAAAGCACAAAAAAATGAAACACACAAATAGTATTTCTACCTTTAACCTCAAACTAAACCATTATTCTTTGACTCAAATTTTTCAACAATGACAAATATAATCTTAGACCAGAAGCAACAATGAGTTAACATTCTAACTCGTGAGATTAATTTAAAGCCAATCAAAAAATACTCAAATAAAATGTGACCATTTTATTTAACCTTTTCAATAACCTCGGTTGAAAGAGAATCTAATCGATAAAGAAAGATGATATACAACTGAATTAGTAAAGTAAAATCCCATAAAGCTCAACATAAATCCAATTTTTATCCTTCTTAAGCCTTTTCTTTACATTCCCGTGGGAAATTGTCAGAGCTTATTTTTTGCATTTGCATTTTTTATGCTCTCCCACTCATTGACAACGGGTTGCTAATGTTGGTATACCTAAGAAATGTGACTCCTACCTTATACTAGTGGCTCCTTAATAAGGGGAATTGCATTTTGAGGCGCAACCCCAACTAACATAAGTAGTCAAAAAGACTTAAAAAGAAAAGAAATCTCAAATTCAACAAAACATGATCATCAATAATTAAAATAAATAAACCAACAATCAGTTGTATACTCTCAAACTTTATATGAAAACTCATACTTTCAAAGACTACTTGAAAAGATTAAACAAAATTTTCAAATTTTACAAAAGTATCCTAAAAAATTTTCAATTTAATTAAAATTTGGCCTAAGAATACATCTCATTTTTCAACAAATGAGTGTAAAACAATGGTTTAATTTGAGCTCAAACTTAGAAAAGTAAAGGGCTTCATCAAGCACTTCTATTACATTTCCATTTCCAAAAGGATCAATTTCACAAAATTTCAAAATTTTCAGCAGCACTCAACAACAAAAACGACACAATTTAAAGCACAAAATCACAATATGTGCTCCCCCACACTTACCCAACACATTGCCCTCAATAACACATAAGGTAGCATTAAAAATTTAAAAGTAAATGGGAACGATTACTGCCCTGTTCGTTGGTGGTTGGATCTCTCTTTTTTTCTGTGGTCTGAGTGGGAGCGACAGTGAGGGGAGAAAACACCGGCAACAATAGTTTGGGGGAGGCTTTGAGCGGCGGCTGAATGGAAGTGGTCACCGTGAGGATATGGACAACAGTTCTAAGTGATTTGACTAAACTGGTGGTGAGGGAGGGATTAGCGTGACTGATCGACGACGAGTTTGATGGATAGAGGTTCTATTGGCGGTTGAGATCGCCGGCGTAGTGAGAGGTGGAAGTGGCGAATGGCATAGTCAGAAAGCGGTGAGAGGAGTTACAAGCGGTGGGAGGCGGCTAAGTTGGAGAAGGTGAGCTATTATATGTGGTAATTTTGGGGCATAAAGTAAAAATAAATGGATTAAGTGGGTTTAGCACAATATACGGGCCCAAGCTATTAATATTTCCAGTTTCCCTCGTAATTCCATTTACCCGTCTTTTCCTCAAAGCTCCCGATTGTTTATTTTCCACTGTAGCTTAATTAACATTTGGGCCTGCAGATAAACATTTAGGCATATGAGAAGTTGAGGATAACTGCACACTAATAGAACAAAATAAAAACTAGGAGATAATGCATCCCCTAATTTATCTCAACCACCCAAATTTTGATCTCATTTATTATTAATTAAATTAAATAAAAAGAAGGTAAAAGGATTATAGTTATAACTTATACTCTTAGCTACACTTATTTCACTTAATCTTTCAATTATTGGTAAAAGTTGGATGAAGCCAGTTAAATTATAAATTACCTATACTAGAAGATCAAGCTATTCAATAAAAAGATTACAAAATTTAATAAAACACTCCCCGGCAACGGCGCCAAAAATTGGCGAGTGTCGAACTCGCCAAGTGTAAATTAACCTACTTAAAAATATTTGCGATAGTGGAAGCAGGGTCGATCCCACAGGAAGTGCTAAACATTGACAAACCTTTTTACTGAATACAAACTGCAATAAAATAAATTAGGGGGGTTTGAAAGTTTTGGTGAAAATTATAAAAATACAAAACTAAAAATTAATTAAAAACAATAATAAAAAGGCATCCAATCAAAGACATTATCCAATTTCATTCCTTCATTCGATCCTTGGTTCAAAAATAGTTCTAAATCAATTTTTGCTAAACCAGTTATAGTTACCGAGAGACGCTCCTGGCAACCAATTCTCCCTTAATTTTAAATCAATCACGAGGCGCTCCCTAACTAAACCATAGTACTTTGGAAAACGTTCCTCAGTTTTAACTTGGTAATTGCTTTAAGAAATAGGAGAACCCAATTCAAATCAATTTGTCAAGACGCTTAACTCGTTTAAGTAAGATTGTTTATTTCTTAAGTTAGAAAATTCTTAATTTGACACTATACAAAGCCATATGACAATTACGGATCAAATCGCTTTGTATGCCAACAATAAATTCTTTCGATTGAAATAACGTCGACTTTTTATAACAATTAAAAGAACTAAAGTAAACTTTATGTACCAAAATAAATAAATAGTAAATTAATAAAGAAAAGATAAAGTAAATTTAGACCTCTTAAATAAAAAAAAACTAAAAATTAAATTAACCTTCAATTAAAAATAAAAACTAAAAACTAATTACAATTAACTATTTGTCTGCGTAAAGTCTGTGTAAAAACAAGAAACCAAATGCCTCTTAAACAGGCAAAATAAAACTAATTAACCTATGCAAATATTCCCACTAACTTACCAATATTCATCAGTTAAGTAGTGGATAGTGACCCGTACAAGTTAACTTCTTCTATCCACTAATTAAATGCCTGAGATGTCCACGTTAAGTAGCATGAAATTTCGTTAGTCCCATGTCTTGTTAGTTATTGTGTTGTGCGTGCAAGATTCCAAGTCAAACTCCAACAACTTCTCTATGATGGACTATTTTCTTCTTTTCTCCAACTAATTGTCCTATTAAAATAGAAATATTTTCACAATTAAGTCAATAACTCAAAAACAATAAATTAATTAAGCATAGGATAAAATTAAAAAGTTGCATAAAATGCATCTTAACATTAGTATAACTAAAAAAAATAAGTACTTAATAGTCTAAAAAGACAACAAAATTTCACAAATTGAAATGTAACAACTTACATATCAAAAATGTCAACTATAGAATAAAAGAACGAAAAAATGAAAATATTAACTCCCAAACATAAATGTCAACATTAATGTTTATTTCTAGTTTCATTTTTCTTAATAATAGCCGAAGCCAATAGATACAACCTCATTGCATAGGTGTCTACTAGGCTACTCACAATCAAAACAAAAAGGCCAGCGCCTGAATGCTAGTCTCCAGGCAATAAAGGCATGCGCCTAGGTGCACCTGATCACAAAATAACAAAAGTTTACAAAATTCATCTGACAAAAATCTTCACATTCGATTAAAACACCACAGCTTTAGAGAACCCAATCCAAACACAAATATTTCAATCCATTAAACAGATTCAAAAAAATCCAATCTAAAACAAAATCCAAACATAACACCAAACACAAAGAGGACTTTTTTCACAATTCTTTAAAAGGTCATGTCATATTCATCATCGCTTTCTAGACTATTCTCTAATTTCTGCATACCATGCATGAATAAGTTGAAAGCAAGCCTAGTCCTGTGAGCGTGTACATCGAAATGTTCCGGGAAAGGTTTTTCTTCAATCAAGTACTCTATATAGCTCATTGAGAAAATTCCACAATCACTGTACAAGAATTATTCAAAATGACTAATCAATTATTAATATTTTTTAAATTAATAACTTGTAAACTGTTTTATGATATGTTGGTTTGTTTAAAGTAAAAATTGTTGTGTATTAAATCAAGAAACATACCAGGTAGTTTGTTGCGGAATGTGTTTCACTACTTCCACATCTAGTGGCTTGAGAGGGTCGCCTTTTGCATAAATGTCTGATTTCATAAACTCTTCATTTGAATGTAACACTTTGTAGGCATGTAGGAAATATGGTATGACAGTAGCATATGGTTTGCTAGCATTCATTGTTGGAGTATGACTTTTTCTGCCTAGGCGAGAGTCATGGACATAAAACTTTCTTTCCTTTATGGCAAAACTTCCAGTTAACCAGTGATTTCCATTTATCATCATTGGGAAAAAGACATGGTCCACCTTAGACCATTTTCTTCCGAAATGCAGTGAGACACCACACATCTGCGTGTACACTACATCACTAACTTCTAGGACATCAGTCAATTCTTCTTTTCTTGTCAAGCTCGTGATCTTTGTGTACAGGTTATCCATTCTTCCCTGAAACCTCACGTCAGTTGTTGTGAAGTTGTACTTAATTCTTCTGCAATATATTCCTTTCTTTCTGATGTAGTATAAAATCAGATTGATGTGCTGGAAATTGAAAAAGTTTGTTAATAACTTTGTAAGTGATTTCTTCATAAGTTTTTTCGAGATAACAATTTGGTATAAGATTTCTTATACTTGGTATGAGAGTCATTATACTTTCGAATTGTTATCCATTGTATTTTTATCTCTTATACATGGTATAAGAGTTTCTACACTAGTATAATGGGACAAAAAGAGAACATGATTTTAAGCTTTCCCTCATCTCCAAGGAACTCATCAATTTTCAGTAGATGAACAAAGTAGCTCTTTCTTGATACCTCAGTAATGTGGAAGTCAAGAGGTTGTGGCAATTGTTAATTCTTTTCATTGAACCACTGATTGTTTTTGCTGGGTTATAAATGATTCCAACAAGTAATTAAAATTACTTATTGTCAATAAAAAAATGAGCTTGAAGTAAACTTATTAAATATCTGGTATACTTACTTTCTTCTCTTCAACATGTCTTTTGTTATCATCTCATTGAACGGCTTCAGCAGATCTGAATCTGTGATGTTAACACCTAATTATGCCCAATCATCTAAAACATATTCTGTGCCACTTTTCTTTTTTGCTTCAGCAGTTCCGGAATCAGTTGTGTAATGTGAGTTGCTCTAATTGCTTTCCTTTTTCTCCTTGGCATTTTTGGAAACATCTCTGCTCCTGATATTATTTCAATATCTACTTCACCTTCACTGTCTTCTTGATCCTACAAGATGAAATATTATATTATTTGTTATGTTGAGGTTAGTAAAAAGTTTGGTACAAAATCATCATTGTTTTTTTAATGTGCTTTAAAATTTAAGGATTTTATAATAAATAATATTTATTTTTTTCTTATTTTATTGGATGTATTATACGCACATTATAAAAATCTTTTACGCTTTCATAGTAGAGATCTTTCAATTGCATCGAATACATTTGGATCAAGGGACTCTATAAATGTTCTTAATTCTTCCTGATTTGAAGTATGTTTCATGATTAGTTTATCAAAGTATATTCAATTTTTTTAGGTTGTAGAAAATAAAAGTAAATGATAGATTGAATCTTTGGATATTTTTTTACCATTTGAGCTGCTTGTTTTTCCTCAACCTCATTTTAAGTTTATTTTATGTCACTGTTTCCTGCTCCATCATCTTTATTTTCTTCTAAGTCCATCTGTTGGTCTGTTTCTTTATCTTTAATCTTATTCTTATCTTGGGATTCTTGTGAACTTTCTTTTATGTATCCAAGGGAAGAGACTTCAGGCCCTTCTTCTTGAAAGAGTTTGAAGTTTGGCGCTTCCTTCTTGTTTGGTGCCTTTTGATATGACTTTGTCTCTTTTTTCATTTTTTCTATCCTCCTCTTCACTTACATCAACTGGTTGCTCAACTATTTGTTTCTTTGTTTCTAATTCTTCATGTTGTGCTTCCAGCTTCCTCTTCTTTTTGATACCACTGTCATCTTTATCCGTTCTCTCCTGGAACATCAGATCTATATGTATTAGAAATATTTTGTCAGCTACTTCTATTTTTTCATATACTTTGTTCATTAATTAAACAAAGCTATAATAATCAATTTCTTTAAAGAATTCAATTTAAAACAACATTATGCCACCATTATACAAGCATTATATCACGCATGATGAAAAAAACCATAACCATGAGTTTTATGTAAGTAATCAACCAAAATCCACTTAATACCAGCATTTTACCAGCAATGTACCATGTGAAAGAAATCAAACAAAACAACATCCAAAAAAACAGTATACAAGAAATATACCAGCATTTACTTTCTTCTGAACTGATAGATATCTGGTATATAAGTAATCAACCAAAACAACATCCAAATGTTAGAAAACAATGATCCGGAATCTCAATTAAACTAAAATATCCGGATCAAGTTTGAAAGAAACAAAAACTTAAATAAAGTTTCTCCTAAATCCAAATGGAAGCATCCAGTCAAGATCCAGCTACAAGAACATCCATTGAAGACTACAATTACCTAAGCATATATTGGAATCATTAGAATAAAGTTTAGAAAGGAAAATAACTTTAAACCTCCAAGACTAGCATCCGAAAGAACTGATTGCTAAGTATCCGGATAAAGACAGATCTAGTGATACTGAGTCTAAAGACATCCAAAAGACTCAGATATCAAGACAATGGGAAAAGCTTCAAAGATAACTTTTTCCTCCACCTTTTTGGTCTACAAAGTCAAAGATCCTTTCCCATGAACAAGATAAAAGTGACAGCTGGCACTTTTCAGAAAAAGGACAAAAGGATTGACACCGAACAGAAAAAGGAAACAACCTTTTTTACCTAGACCAATTAAGAGGCGCGTAGAGCTTACACCAAAAGCTAAAGGTGTAAAAGTTGGCGTGACACTAAAACAAGGAAAACGATCACTGACATCTTTTT
Organism: Euphorbia pulcherrima; assembly: GCA_947683365.1. Lineage (NCBI taxonomy): Eukaryota > Viridiplantae > Streptophyta > Magnoliopsida > Malpighiales > Euphorbiaceae > Euphorbia > Euphorbia pulcherrima. The sequence continues at coordinate 19,722,264 of CANTUS010000001.1, forward strand.
AGCCTTAATCCCAAGGATTCAAAGTGGGTCAAATTACTATCTAACGGATTAATCAATGGCTCCGAAAGTGCCACATTTCACCTGATCAACGATGAAGATTAATTACAAGCTTACTAACCCACAACGGCTACATTTATGATGGAAGCCTATAAAAGGGAAGCTTCATAAGTTGAGAAGGTGCTGGTTGATTTCACAAAAGCATATAAAAGAGAATTTGCTAGAGAACAATCAGGTTTATAAATCCCTCCAAGAACGAAGTCATTCAAAATCAGTTTGTAAGGATTTCTGAGTTATAAACTTAAGGAAGTCCAAAACCAAAACCTTTGTAAATAACTAAAGTGTTAAAGATCTCCTACTTGGGTGAGTAGTGAGATTGGGATATAGCTTGAAGTAGGCGCTTTGAGTGGGATCTCCCTCTAGGACTCAGCTTAGATTCGGGGTAAAAGTCTAAGTGGTATATCCTGCTAAAGACAAAAGGACTCAGCTAGGAGTTGGTGCTTCTAGTGGTATATCCTACAACCGAAAGGGGGTACCATCCAGAGATAAACTATAAGGCTTGATTTTTGCCAGTTGGAAAGAAATCACACTAGTGGAAAAGCTCGAAGGAAGGAACCCTTGGGGACTAGACGTAGGCGGGGCTGAACCAGTATAAATCATCGTGTTTGATTTTCTTTAACTCTTTATTTATATTTGCATCATCTGGATCCATAACAACTGGAAGCAATCAAACACGCTATACAAAACTTTTTAAAGTTTGTTAATTCTACAAAAAAATAGTCATTCACCCCCTCTAACCTTTTATAGACCCTTAATGGGACCAATAAGTGGTATCAGAGCAAGTGCTTAAAACTAGAGATCTAATGATCTCGAGCTAAAGGTCCAAAATTTTGATTCAAATATCAAAATGAGTTTCCAAAACTCACAACTCCTTCTTGAGGGTATGTCCATTACCCGTCTTTCACTCTTCACCGCTGAACACTACACGTTCTAGAAAAATCGGATGAAGAACTTCATTCAAGTACAAAGCATTCAAGCATGGTTGGTCATCAAGGATGGCCCATATGAGCCTACTCATGAAGTATAGGGTATGATCACCTGAAAGCCATCACGTTTATGGGATGAGAATGATTTTAAAAGGTTGCTTGACAATGCAAATGCTATTAATATGCTTCACTATGCTCTTAGTGCAACAAAATTTAACAGGATATCCGGATGTGAGACTCCATAGGAGATCTAGCAGAAGTTGGAGGTAACCTATAAAGGAACAAATAAAGTGAAAGAAGTAAAGATTGATCAACTCTAGCAAAAACTTGAATCCTTCAAGATAGAGCCAAAAGAATCTATCAGTAGCATGAACACTAGATATACCAATCTAGTGAATGAGATGAAAAGGCTTGAAAAGGAAGTCTTTGAAGTAGAAATGGTGAAGAAGGTGCTCTGGAGTCTCACCAAGGAGTGGGATAACAAGAAGACTGCCATTAAGGAAGCTTATGAATTAAATATTTATAGTTATGATGAGCTCATTGGAAATCTCTTGACTCAAGAGCTGTCTCTGGAGATATATAGTCAACAGGAGAAGAAGCCTAAAGAGAAGAAGAAAGCTATTGCACTTAAGACAGAATCCACCGGATCAGTCTTATCCGGAGAAGAAGAGTAAGTCACTGAGTCTCTAAGCACTAAGGAGCAACTAGCTCTATTAACTAGACAGCTCAACATGTTCATACAAAAGAAAGAAAGGAGGAAGCCCAAAAAATACGAATCCCAAAGACCAAGGGAAGGCACATCCAAAAGAGACAGGCCTAGAAAGAATCGGATGAAAAGAAGGATCCGGAAAAAGAAGCTGCCGGTTTTGAATGTGAGGAGAAAGGCCACTTTAGAACAAATTTCCCTATGCTTAAAAGAACCAAGAAGCAAAAGAAGAAGGTAATGGTGGCTACCTGGAGCAACAGTGAGGAAAGCAGCAGCTCATCTTCAACAAAAGAAGAAGAGACTGCCAACTGTGCATTCATGGCACTGACTGATCCAAAAGCAAAGCAATCCGAAAAGAATGCCTCTAAGCAAGATACAATGCAAATTGAAAAATCAAAATCAGAAACAACAAATACTGAGGTAAACTCTTATTCTAATTCTGCTTCTAACTTTGACCTTGCTAGAGCTTTAGCTATTGTGACCAAGAGTGTAAAGAAGAACACCAAAGCAATCAAATCCTTGAGAAGGCAAGTGTTGGAAATAGTTAAAGACAATGAAGCATTGGCATAAGATGTCAACTTGATCAGAATAAAAAAGCACATTGATAAAGTTGAAGAAAACTTCCTGAGAAATCAAGTGCAGATATTAAGTGCTAACTTGTTATGGTTAGATAGGGAGCTAACCCTAATAGAGAAAGCATTCGGAAGGAGATCAAACCCTCCTCAGCAAAGAAGGAATCCAAGGTAAAATACACCAAGAAATTAGCACTAAGCTGCCAAAGGAAATCCAAAGCCTACAAATCAAAAAGTAAAGGAGGTTAGCAGGCAACCACAGGCCTAAAGATATACTGCTGCATAAAAAGGACAGGCTAAGGAAGTATACAATCAGCAACCTAACAACTAGAAGAGGAATTATATAGTAGAAGTTGCACCTCCAACCAGCTTTTGGACACACTCTGGACTATCCATAAGTGTACAAGAAGCTGGATATAGAGGGAACTATATGGAGGAGGATCTAGAAAAGATCAAAATGAGCAAAGAGCAGATATCTTTACTAAACCGTTAAGTAAAGATCAATTTGGCAATCGAAGGGAATCAATTGGGATGTCTAATCTAATTTAAAGAAAATCTAGAAGACAGTCCAACGTTAGGTTGAATCCCTGGCGAGACAAGGAATCCGAAAGAGTAGAAGATTTGAAGAAAGCTCTACTCCGGATTGAACTTTGCCATATAAGCAGACAAGACAGGATACATGGCAGTAAAGCCACTGAAAAATAATTGTACTCAGTTAAATTTCAAACATTTATATGGAGTCACATGTGCAGTAATTTCAACTGTTGATCTTTAAAATAAATCGTTTCCATTCTCTAGTTAAATTGAACTTACCTCTCTCATGAAATTCTGATTGCCATGTCATCAATCTAGCCAAAATCAATGATGCATGGATTACCAAAACACCCTCACCTTGAAAGATCTATATAAACCCCCTAAAAATCCCTTTCTTCTTCACATGAGCAATAATACTATACAGTTACTCTACAAAAATCAAACCTCAAATTTTCAAACCCTAACTTCTTTCACTTTCTCAAAATGGCTGCCACAATGACCAGTGAAGGAATCAAGATGCTTCCCCAAAAGAATATTATTGAAGAATCTGCTCTTAATGGCAAAGACTTCATCCCTATAAACTATAAATCCTCCGACTCTGTAATTCACACTAATTATTTAGGAGATAACTTCTTATTCAAGATAGATCCTTATTCAAAACTTATCGAAGACCAGCACTTGGGAGATTTCCTCAAGATAAATTGTCCAACCTATCCGGAACTTGTAAGGGAATTCTACTCAAATCTCAGAGCACACACATTTCATGATGCTCTAAGAACCACAGTCCAGGGGAAGGTAATTACTATAACTCCGGGATTCTTTAAAAAATTTCTCACCATAAAAAATTAAGGGATTCAGCTTAGAAGTGATGGAGATGAACTAGAAGTCAAATATGAACCCAAGGAATGGTTGCATCCAAATTATTTCGGGGACAAATTCTCCACCTACTTTCCGGAGGTACCAAGATTCCTCCAATATGCTATGGATAAACTAGTCTTAATCAGGAAAGGATCTCTCACCACAGTGACAGCTTTTTAACACTGTGTGCTTCAACATTGGGTAGAAATCAGGGTAGTCAATATGCTGGTGCTGATCATTCACTATCTAAAACAACATAAAAACTCTCATGGTGCTCTGATTACCAGAATCCTTGTAGCTAATAAAGTAAATGTCTCTGGATTCAATTCTATAAATGGAAAGAAAATTCTACGGATTTGCAGAGACGGTTTATAACTAAAGCCCGTCAAGGATAATGGACTATAACTGGGTACAGTTGGTGTTTGAAGGACAATATGAGGAAGGTGTATAGCTAAAACCTGTCAATGATATTGAAATATAGTATCGGAATGGTGTTTGGGAAATAAGGCTAGGCTAGTTTATAACTAAAACTTGCCGAGGGAAGGGGTTCTATACCTGAGTATAGTTTGGGGATAAAGTAAAGGAATTTTGGTACAGGCTCGATACAACGAAGGATTTTTAAGAGAGGATTGCTTGAATCTATACGATTCAAATTTCTAATTTCGAATGTTGCTGTTGAAATGTCAGGAATTGGTTTCCTTTTATAGAAATTTAGGCACCATCGATTGATGCATCTGGGAGCGTCGATCGACGCATCTTGGGCGGTTATATCTTCATTGAGTCATCACTAGACTTGACAAGTATCCAAGAACCGTCGATCGATGCATATGATGATCGTCGATCAATGCATGTGATGACCGTCGATCGACACATCCTAGAACCGTCGATCGACGTTTATCCAATCGTGGGATCATTCTGAAATTTGTCCAGTTGGTTTCTAACATCTAGGGCTAACTTTTGACCATTGGAAATTTTATTTGGAGTTCCAGAGAAAATCTGTCAAAGGTAGAAGTTTGGACAGGTTATCGCTCGTTTAAGGTTCTTTCCTTTTAGATATATGGGATTATTCAAGGGATTCTGGACAAGGAGAAGAGTCATTCGATTCGTAGCACTTTTGACATCCGGACATCCATATGAATAGGTATTAATTATCACCAGATCGGGTGGACCGTGATCACAACTGTCTAGTTTGAATCCAATGATCTTCAGTTCACGATCCATTTACATAAGGCAAAACAAGAGTGGTGTTCATCTTTGAATTCCAAAATTCGATTCATAATTAGGATCGCTGCAGAGCAAAGAAATAACGAGTGAAGAACATATTTAGATCAGAAATGAAATCTAAAATTGAGGACGAAGAACATAAATGAAATCGAAAAGGAAAATAAAATTAAGGCTGCAACTTTGAAATCTGAAATGAAGAACATAATCTAATCAGAAATCATTGATTTGAAATAGAAAAGAATTGAAATTATTGATTTGAACGAAGAACATAATCTAATCAATAAAGAAGAAGGCAGATCGCTTGATGAAATCGAAAAGAACAATAGATTCGAGATCGGAACTCGTGAGAGAATTGCAAATAGTTTGAGAGAAATTTTCCTGATTAGGTTGAATGGCTGTGAGTTCAGTTGGTTTACAAATGGCGTATAAAGGTTAGTAGATGAATGAGATATTCTATGTTGGTTACACGCGATTTTTTTGTGGCAAAAAAGTGATTATTTCACAAATCTTATTCAATTAGGTGTTTTACCTAAAAAAAATTTGCTTCATGTGGACGTACAATAATAACAAAAGAAAACCTTATTCCACCCCGTCTGAGTGTGAACTCGAACCTGTGACCTCTAGAATCACAGCTTCATGGCTCAACCACTACAATTACAGCTTCAAGATTTAGCTAAAATACTTACAAATATTACTAAAAAAAAGTTTTCTGACTTTCTTTACTTTATTAACTAGCTTTGTTGCTTTCCACCGTTTCAAAATTTGTTTCCATGTACATTCTTTAATATAATGCTCTCACATAATCACATATTTTCATGGTCGAAAACCCCAATCTCGTCTTTAAATAAAGTATAGGAAATACGTTTCTAATGAAGTAACTACGTTTTTTTTATTAGTGATATTGAAAAAATTAAGTTTTTGAATTGTCTCCAACATACTTAATAACCCAATAAGCACCTCGTTTTCAACTCTAACAAATTGAAATGTGTTATTTACAATATTTAAATATAACCGAACAGAAATCTTAAGTACTAATTGAGGTTATCAACACCAAATCTAACAAAACTATAATCTAAAAGGTTTTGTTTCTTTCAATCAGAATAAATAGAACAACGATGAAGAAAATTTGCAGAAATCAATATTTTGGAGTTTATAATGGACTGAGCTTATCATTTTTTAAGTGAAAACCCATATCACATGAATAAGTCAGCCCATGAAAGATAAAGTACAAAGCTGAAATAACGTGGGTCGAGACAGTCAGTAAAACGATACCGTAGTAAGGAGACACAGAAAACCCTAGGCTAGGATTGAACAAACTAATAAACTCGCAGATAAAACCCTACTTCCTTCATCGTCTGGTACAGCCAGCAAAGAAGAACAAGTTTTCTTTAATTAAGTTTTGTTAATTCGGTCAGTAAATAAGCAATGGACAAGAGTATGCTACAGGGACTTGATAATCTTCCTCAAGAAGATCAGCTCAGAATGGCCGCCGTCATCGAACAGCTTCAAGTGCGCGACAGGTTTGTATACTCTTATGCATCTCTATAATTCAGTAATTTGATTCTTTTTACTATTTTTTGCTGATTGAGTATCGTTTCTGTACAACGCTTTATGTAATTTTGAAGATGAATTCACTGTATCTCATGGTTCCACTACTCTAGGCTTTGAAGTTATTGTAAGATTCATGGAACCGTCCATTTGATGTCTTGCATTCTTTTTATGGGAAGTATGAATTGAGAGGTTTTACTTTGAGATGTGAATACTCTGTTTTGGCTTCCATTTCATCACTATTAATTGCAGATTTGGTTTTATGACAGTGTTTATGTAGCACTCTCAGAATGTTGCCCTTAAAAGATAATTATATGTTGCATGTGGATCTTACAGAACTATCTGTTTATGCTCATTTGTCTGATCCTTTTCACAGCCTTCCATAAAACATAGCGATAAGCGCTATTGCAGCTATAAGTTTCAGGGCTTGTTTGGAGGAAGTGTAATTTTTCAAGGTTTGATTTAAATCCTCCAGATATACACACCCTTGATCTTGAGTTCTCGCCTCTTCACCTTTGATTAGTGTAGCATAGGTGATAGTACTACATATTATACTATGGATCTATGGTTCATATTTCGCTCGTTTTCAAGGTCATTTAACGCATTGTGGTGGGTGATGTAATATTGCTGATGACTATTTGATGCATTCTTTTTGTATGCTCGTTAAACGTGTGTTAAATTTTAGATTGTTTAATATCTCTTAGTTTTAGAAGTGAGAGGTGCATCACCTTTGAGATGTGCAATGACTGATTTGTGGATGTGCATTAGAATATTTTGTAGCGACTATTATAACTCAAAAACTTGCTATTACCAGGTATGAGGCATTTTGTTCAAGTGTGGTGATAACTAAAATATAACATCGTTTGGTGATGATTTGTTTTCTTTTTCCTTCTTTCTTCGTTTTTCTGATGTCTTCTGTACCTGTTGGGTCTTTGTTTCTCCAATGTTGGCCCCCTTTTCAAGACATGTATATTTTAAACGTCGAGTCATCCAATGTTTCAAACTCTAGGGCTTCAAATATGTAGATTGTCAACACAAATGTATACGGCTTTACATTGGCCTTGAGGGCTGTAGGTACCTGTTTTGCTCATTACAGGTGACTGTCATTGTGAAGCTAGAATAAAAATTCTCCTTAAAATCAGTACAGCTTTTGTGTTGTAGTTGGACGTTTTGGGAATAACATTCAGTTTTTGTACATGCTTCAGCCTTCAGCATGGACTTCTATTACATTCTTTTCGTTTTGCTTCCTTGTGTCTGTGTTTGTCGGTCTAATGTTGGCCCCTTTTCAATACTCAGACATATATTTTAAAGGTTGAGGCATCAGTTGTTGAAAATCTAGGGCTTTAAACATGTAGATTGTGAACAAAATTTTATACGGCTTCTCATCGGCCTTTAGGGCTATAGGTACCTGTTTTGCTCTGTACAGGTGACTATGTATGTGAAGCTATAATGATGTTCTCCTTAAAACCAGTACAGCTTTCGTGTAGTAGCTGGACGTTTTGGGAATAACATTCAGTTCTCTTTGCTTTTCTAATAACCTTGTTCTATTTTTCTTGATTAGTAAATTCTAGTGTCGAATTATATAAAAAAAAGTACACAAGTTACGTTTCACTTGCTCGAAATACTTGCAGATCACCTGTCCTCCCGTAGAAAAGCAAGTGTTGTCCTGTTAGCTCTAGTGTCTTGTACGTTGAAATAGGGCAATCCAATGGAGCTCATATTCCTTGATACCATCTTCACAACCAATGAGTTAAAATATGGAAACGAAGGAGCTTTTTAGTTTATGTGAAAAGTCGATTGTCTTATGTGTCCCTACATAAGCACAAGATTCAATTGAAATTATTTTGAAACATATATGGGTGAATTAAATATTGAATTTCATGATTATGTAGACATAATAGATGTCTATGCTAGCTTTGTAAAAGATTTCTCAGTGCAAAGACCGTATTGTATTAGTAATCTAACAATTAACCTCGAATTTCCACATTGCAGTATGAGGATGTATAATTCAGTTGTGGAGAGATGCTTCACTGACTGCGTAGATAGTTTTACTCGCAAATCGCTAGCGAAGCAAGAGGAGACTTGTGTAATGAGATGTGCAGAGAAGTTCTTGAAACACTCGCTTCGGGTTGGCATGAGATTTGCAGAGCTTAACAATATGGCTGCAACACCAGATCAAAGCAGCTAAACAGCCATGGGTGGGCTTAAAAATCATTTCTTTTTAATTGTAGAAGTTGATTTGGATTAATAGATGTTATTTATTTTTCTATTGGGGTTCTTAGGTGTTACTCAGCATAGCATCTCTTATAAGTTATAATTGACAAAAAGAACCAAAATCATGAGAAATTGAAGGACTAGTTCAGGATTCAAAATTGTCTTGGGGTTCCCATGTATATTTTGTTTTGTTTCAAGACATAACTTCATCAATAAAAGACAGAATTGTCTGGTTCAAGATTCAAAATTGTCTTGGGTTTCCCATGTCTTGGGTTTTCTTCCATTTCAATAATTATACATTGATTTTATGAGCTATATCTTCATCAATTGTCTCGTCATTAAAAGACAACTTTCTCCTCTCTCTCTAAGTTTCCCCTCTTTCTATCTAGAATACCCCATTTTCTCAAAGCTTGAGGACGCTCTACCCTTTTTTCTCCTCCCCGCCCTTTGAAAAAGGACATCCCACAAAATGTGCCCCCCCTTCGTAAAAGAACGATGCTCAGTCTCAAGTTGTCTTGATAGTTGATCATAACCTGGGGTTTGGCACATTAGGAGTAAGTTAACAATAACAACAAAAACCTAGCACCTCAAGCAAAAGCCTGGGTGAGACGAGAGAAGAAAAAACGCAGGTTAACAGGAAAGACGCAAAGCCTGGGAGAGGAGGTAGGCGGTGGGTGGTCAAGCTAGAAAGTATAATCAAATGAGAAATAAAATTTTTGGAGGAGCTACAGTGCTGCTCCAAATATGGAGGACCCACCCCCCAGCCCAACATTTGGCATAGATTTATAGTTCCATTGCAGCACTATAATCCCTCAGCGTGGGTTGGAAACGTCCTAAGACGGTGTAGTGTATATCTTTCAATCTATACCAATTAACCAACTAAATCTTAAATCACACGCTAGGTGGAATCGGCTATATGGATCTTTAAATCTATATATTTTCAAAAAGCTCTCTTCAAATCCTTGTGTTGAAAAGATTTATTGTTGATTTTGTTGTTTAATTTGGATAGATTTCTTCTTTAGATGTTAGTTATGGATTTCGAGACTTAAGTTTGATGTTTATGATTGGCCTTTTATGTTTTTATTATGTTGTGCTATCTCTAGGGTAGGCTCTTTTACCCTTTGTAGTCTTTGTATTTTCCTTTTGTGAAATAGTTCATCATCCTATGGTATTCTTGTATGGCTTAATCCGTAGCTTATTTCTTGATGTAATCATGATGCTTTAATCTAATGAATATAATTTTTATTATAAAAAAAAAGACAGAAGCGAACACAATTGAGATAAATCTCACTGTTACGGAAGTAACTGAATTTTTTAAATAATTGAGTCTACAATCACTGCAACCACTTGAAGAAGCTATAGGAAAAGTAGCTCGGTATAAGGGTTTAAAGATTATATCAAGAAGCAGCAAGCATAGCATTCAAAATATTGTTTTTGCCAAACTAAAAAAAACTTCTCTATTTAAATTAAACTGCATACTTGATTATAAAAACATGTACACAGTACATCAAGACCGAGCAACCAGAAAGTAATTCATAGCTTCTCACACATAAAGAAAACATACTGGTTTATGCACTCCCAATAGAACACAACATTTTGAACATTAATTCACTCTTTTTTTTATAAACATTCTTGAAAGTTGAAACACGCATACACAAATCTCTTGTCACGGGAAATCATCACTTACAGCATGCTCCTGGAAAAACAGCAAACATTTCACCATAAGCCACAGGTAAACCAAAGGCATTCAATGGTCTCAAAATATTATAAAAAATTCTAGAGCATATGGTTAGATCAAAGATTAAATCAAAATTACATATTCAACATGTAAGATTACCTGTTGTAAAAAATTCTTTTTAATTGTTTTCTCGTATAGAATTAAAACTAACTGTCCCCTCTTATGTGTCTTACAGTCTTGTCCTAATAACTTACTTTAGTAGCTAATAATCTTTATGTAGGTTTCTATTCAAGTGAGTAAGCTCAAATGTTCGTTTAATATATGAGCATTTTGTATAACAATGAAACAGTACCTAGAGCTCGACTAATAAAAAGTAGTTTGATCTAAAGCAAGCTACAAGATAAATAATATGGTGACAAAACTGTAAACAAAAAAAAATCTAAAGACAATACTCCATATATCACATAAGCAGGATCTTTTGGGGTGTTGAATCTTCGGCTTTGGTAACAGCAAAAACAAAAACCCCTTGACTCAAAGCAGCATATAGTTGAAAAAGGGAAGAAAACAGAAGAAAATAGAAAGAAACAATGTGGACGAGCAACAATCAAATCGTCAAGAATGACGAAAGAAACGATATCTCGGCCAACCATTAATATACCTCCAGATTTCTGTTCTAAACGAAAGAGACATTCATACACTTGTCTCCCCGTTTTCTTTTAACACATCGGAGGCTTTCCTTTTTCATTTTAAACAAATCACAGTTTACCCAATCCTACGCATTATACAAAACCTAAACCTAAAACAAGCTACAAGAAACAAAAGACTAGTGACAATTAAACAAAAGCTTTATGAGATAACATATGCCAGCCAATTTCAAATTGTAGCTTAGTACTGAATCCTGGAAACAGCCTCTCCACAAAAAAGTGGGGGTAAGGCTGTGTACATAAACCCTACACAGACCGCACATAGTGGGAGCCTTGGTGCAATGGGTCACCCTTTTAAGCTTTCAAAAAGAAAACTAGTATACTTCATCATAAGCTTTTTCAAATTCAATTATCAAACCATCCTCTAATTTCCACCTCCGACATTCAGCATAAAAACCATTAGCTACTAAATTTAAAACTAGAATTTGTCTTCTCCATACATACACAATCTTATCACAACTGCTTCCAAGATACTATAATCAACTGCATGAGTTGATGCTTTAGCATACGTCTTTACCATACAAGGGTGCAACCTACAAAATGGAAAAGCTCTACCCATCCCACATCTATCTTAGCCTCACCTCAGTAGCACCTCAACAATGCTGCCTTTCAACTCTACCTTTAAGAACATATCAAAACAGATCTTATTAACAATAAACATCTAAGAGAACTATATCTATACCAGGAGTGATGATTAATACTACAAATAAAATGGATAAAGGACCAACAACAAGTTGATAAATGATAATGATGCAACAATTATGCTTAGTTAAATAGTTTAACTGGAATAGGTTTAATGCATTACCTTTAGTAGAAGAAAGGCTACACATATTCTTCATGATGGCGCTTCTTGCCTCTCTTCTCAGTACGCCTTGCGCCCCTCCCAATACGCGAATCATCAGAGTCACTAACACCAGAATTAGATACCGGTGCAGCCTTCCTGCTCTTACGCCTACTCCTTCTTCCCGAGTCATCCGATGCATTGGTTTCAGAATCATCAGAATGCCGATGACTTCTCCTCCTCCTCTTCTCTTTCCTGCTCTTCCTCTTATGGCGCCACCGCTCCTCTTCCTCCTCTGAAGAAGACTCATCTCTCCTCATCCTCTTCTCCCTTTTCCTCCTCTTTGTTTTTCCTTCATCCTCGCTCTCTGACTCACTGCTCTCTTTCTTCTTACTCCTCTTCTTAGATCTTCCTCTTTTTCGCCCTCCAGAATCAGAATCTGACTCGTCCTCATCAGAGACATCCTTCCTCCTAATTGATCTTCGCTTACTAGATCTCTTTTTCCCATTCCGTTGAGCAATAATCCTCTCAATCTCTGAATCCACCTCAGAATCAGTAGTTTCACTTTCCTCCTCTTCCTCGCTCTCCTCAACAATTTTCCCATTTCCCTTGATCTTCTCCGGCCCAGACAAAAGTGGTGCCCGCATCAGGTCCTGGTCTTTCTCCTCATCCTCCTTCACACTCAAAAAGTTTCTACATTGAAACGGAAGGTGCCCAACGCGTCCACATCTCTTGCAAGCACCCCGTGTCTCGTCAGGATTGAAACTCGAAATTCGAGCAAGAGTCATGAGACCTTGGAAACTGGTGTAAGGATTTTCACCCTCGGGTTCAACATTTGCAGACTTGGGCTGGGAAGAAGCCTTGGAGTCTTCCTTGTTAGGTGCATATGGATCATACCCAATAGCACTCTGCCATATACCATGAGTCTGAAGAGCAGCACTACTGTGCACCCTGTTGTTCGCAGGCATGCGAACTCTTCCTGCTGTAGCCGGCATCCTAAAGGCAGAGGATAAACTGTAACCAAATAGGGTTTCAATCAAAAGGCGGACGATAAATCACTTTGGATTGATGAATCAAACAACAAAAATGCAGAATCCAAAACAGACCTAGGGTTTTCAATTTGCAGTTTAATGTAAGCAGGCAAATATTCTAGGAAAGAGTAAGGATACAAACAAATCGCCGAGAGTAAATTGAAATCTATACAGAATAAGAAATATATATGGAATCCGTAGAATTGTAAAGCATACCTGTTGATGAAAAACGAGAAGAAGCCACCGGAGAAGGGGCTACGAGAGCAGAGGAAAAGGAAGGCTCCTCTGTTATTTATAGATTGAAAATTGAAATCAAATACGCGTCGTTACACCATAAACTTCGCTGAAAAGTTCGGTACCAAATTGAAAAACTGCTCAGACAACTTTTCTTTGACCTTATCTCCTTGAAACGATGCCGTTTTGTTCATGTAAAATATCTTTTAATTATAGCTTTTGAATTTTGAATTCAAAATTGATTTTTTTTTTTAATCTGATTCACCCGAACTTAACGCTAATTAAGTTTATATCTGATTCGGATCGTATACCTGATTGTGATGAAAGAAATTTTTAATAAAAATTTTTTACATTTATTATAATTTAAACTCAATATCTTACTTATGCGATATCAAATCGCTTATTATTTAAACTAATTCAAAATTGATCTAACTTGCTCCAAAGATTCAAAATAACAGAAAGTACAACAATACCTTATTCTTACATTATAATTTTTGTATTTTAGTAAATTTAAAAATCTTGTATTTTTTAATAAAAGATGTATTTATTAATTGTGAAAGTAAATTTCACACTATTTAATAAAAGGAAATTATAAGGAATGTAAATCCTTCATTAATTTTGATTACTTCTGTACATTCTTGCATTCTCAACCATTCCTTTTCATATATTACTACATTTTCAACAATTTCTTTCCTTTTTTTCACATTTTAGTTTATTTTATTTTACATTTTTTTTAAAAATTCGTCTCATTGTACTTATAATAATTATAAAAAAAACTCACCCACTCGTATGTATATTTAAATTTATCACAACTTTAAGACTCAACCATTAAGCTAGGGCCTAATGCAGAATGAAGAAATAAAATGAAACAGGATGGGGTTGTGCTGTGCTGTTTGACTGTATGCTCCGATTTGGACAATTCAGGCGTCCATTTCCGGCAAAAATAGGCTATTAAGAAGAACTCATGGTTTTACCATGAGCTCGATGTTATTTTAGTCAAATACAAACTCTAAGAGCTTTAAAATTTGGATTTATTGTAAAATTCCAAAATTATTAGCATTTTGGTTGTTTTATTTTATTGAGAAATTGTTGGAAATGCACTCATGTGGCATTTGTATTCATAAAATGCACTCAAACCAAACATATTTATTATATACACCTTTTGTGTGAAATTAATTTATTAATTACGCCACTCCAAAGTTCAGTTATTTAGAAGATCCCGTTATTTTAGGAAAGCACGATTAAAAGATTCAAATTCTGATTTCTTTCCCTTCTCATTTTTTATTAATTCTTATTTCTATTTTTTATTAATTTCCTTTATCATATTTTTTATTAATTCCTATTTCTCTTTTTGATTAATTTCCTTTTTTATTTTTTTATTAATTCCTATTTATTGATTAATTTCTATTTTCTGTTTTTGATTAATTTTCTTTTTCATTTTTTTTATTAATTTCTATTTCAGTTTTTGATTAATTCCGGTTTTAATTTTTTTATAAATTTTTAATTCTGTTTTTCCTATTTCAGTTTCAGATTATTGTACACAATCGTATTGTACACAATCGTATACTGTCAACCGTATATTGATATACAATACTTGATTCACAATTATTTAATCATGTATATTAGTACCGTCATGCATCAATACTGTTCATGCGTGCACAATATCTTTTAGGGGTAGGCATCTATACCATACACCGTTAGCAAAAGGGTTCATTTTGCCCAACCTAGGGTTTTAGTACTGTCATGCATCAATATTGTTCATGCGTGCACATTATCTCTTAGGGGTAGGCACCTATACTGTATATGAACAACCGTATATTGTATACGCTTTTATATTGTTGCATATATTTTGAGTTTATGAACAATTTATGTTGTGCTTTTGCTGGACATTAATGCTTAATTGTTTTATTTATTTTCAGAATGCACACTTCCATATATATCAGGTATGTTTAAAAAATAATCATTTAAACTGTATATTAGCTATATACAGTTTCATAAAAACTGAATTTTAGTTCTATATCTTAGTTATTTATTTGATCTTCTTCTATCTCCCCTTTCCTCATAACTCTTTCCCCCTTTCCTCCTCCTCCCTCTCTCTCTAATTATTCATCTCTTTCTCTCTTTAAAAGCTTCTCAATAATAAAAGGAAATTGGAAATCAAAAATCAAAGGACGGTGGAATCGCGGTGACGGAATCAAAGGATGGCGGTGGGCGGCGGTGACGGAGTCAAAGGAAATCGGAATCAATGGAGGTGGCGGATTGCGTGATTCAAAAAAGGTAAGGTGGTGTATTTGTTTTGTGTATTTAAATTGGTAAGGGTAGCTACAAAATAGGGATTTGAAACAGCTTCTTAATCTATTATAATTGGGTATTTTATAAATAAGGGTAGCTACAAAGGATGGAACATATTTGAAATATGGTAACCGATTTTGTAGGGATTTTAGATTTGGGATGAAAACTGACAAAAAGTGTATTTTATGAATTAGAATCCTTGAAGGTGTATTTTATGAATTATTGATTTCTATTTTTTAAATACTTATCTCCTATAAGTGCATTTAGCTAAGTAAGTTTAGTTTTATTAGGATTCATTATTTTGTTAGGATTAGAATTTCTTGTTCCTTTAGGATTTAGAGTTTCCTGATTTTTTGTTCATTTAGTTTCTTAATTTCTTATTCTTTTAGAATTAGAATAGATAGCCTATATAAAGGGCTATGATGTAAATAATTATTTAGGTGAAGTTATTGTTTTCTTGATTATTCATTAATAAGAAGAGTATTCTTATTAAATTTTTCTAAATTTCTTAAAGAGTATCTAGGTTTTTAGAAGGCCTAATTATCTTAGAGAGTATCTAAGATTGTTAGAAGAACTGACTTCCGACGACTTGCAAGATCAAATGAATTCAGTTATTTATTTTGTTCGTTTTTCGATTCAATTAGCTTTCGCTGCATCAAGGCCTTTGACACTCTTTGTTTTGCATTTTGTCTCTCAAACCGTTGATTTTTTAGATATACCGCTTTAGAGTTTTTTTTTTGTTCGTCTCAATTTTATCTTTGAAATAAGATCTATGATGATATGATTTTTTCGAGTTTTTATTTTCGTAGATATGTACGGACGACATACCAATTTATAATAGCATTATATCAGGTGTGAAGAACCAAAATCATAAGCATATATTTCTTGAAAGAAATAAAACAAAAACCACTTTATATCAATTTTATACCATGTGTGAAAAACAAAATCAAACACAAGTGTCTATTTTATGAAAGAAATCAAACAAAAACCACATTTATACCGGCATTATACCAACATTATATAAGGTATGAAGAACCAACACCATAAGAATCTATTTTATAAAAGAAACCAAGTAAACACCACTTTATACCAGCATTATACCATATGTGAACAACAAAACCAAACATAAACATCTATTTTATGAAAGAAATCAAACAAAAACTACATTTATACCAGCATTATACTAGATGTGAAGAACCAAAATCATAAGCATCTATTTTATAAAAGACATCAAACAAAAACCACTTTATACAAACATTATACCAGGTGTAAAAAATAAATTGTTGGATCTATCTCTGAAGCAAGAACTCCTCAGAACCTTGAAGATCCAATATGATAGTGTTGAACCAAGCACAAGTTTGGACTGACTCAGTGGATGACTTGATAGTGCTTAAGTTTTGATCATAACAATTAAGTTCAGTTTGAGGTAATTAAATTAATAATGATGTTAAAATAAATAGTCTATGGTTTCAAGGGAGTTAGTAAATTCAAGGATAGAATTTCAAGTCTCCGCTAACCTAGCTATTTAGTTTAACTCTGAGTGGTTTCTGGGTTGAGTACTTAGAAAGTCGCTAACTTAGTTTTATTCACTCAACACTTGATATTTAGACTCAGTATCAACTGTATTTTTTTATGATATATTTGGCTGAGTTATCTTGGGTCTGTTAAAGGTACTGACATTACCTTTTAAGGTAGTATGACATCTTTGCTTTTAGTGTTGCTTTTTGCAGGAACATTAATGAGATAAAGATAAAAAGAATTAATGCATCGATAAGACTCAGAATTATGAAGAAAGCGACAAAGTCTTTCAAAGCAAAGCTGCAACAAGTCAATTGCTATTTTTTAGCAATTCTGCCGATCTACCAACCTTGTATCGCGCACTATGCAACATGTCAGAAAACTAGAGGGAATAGGATGAAGACACGTGGCAAGTCAGTGTGAGTTCTCTCTAACAAAAGACTGACATCAAACGACAAACGATTCAAATTGGAGCTCGAATTTCAATCTAATGGATTGAAATGTATTTCACAACAGTGCAATTCTATCTTTTAACGGATTGATTTGAAAAAGCAACGGGTGAATTACTGAGCTATCAATTTCAAAAGATGCCAAGGCAAGTTCAACGGCTACTTTCTCAATTCAACTATAAAAGGAGCAAGAAGGAAAGCGTTAGAACTTGGTGATTACACCTGAATTTCACAGAAGCTAAAACTCTGCCAAAATTACAAGCTTTGAGGAATTCTAGCAAGAAAAGCACAACTCAGCGAGAATTTGCTTACAACAAGAGAGAATAGTTTAGATCAACTGATTGTAATATTAGATCTCGTGTAACCGGATCAACATTTCTATAAGTTGAGTCCAGCTCTTGTTTTAAACTCTTTTGAGTTGCTGATAGAAGAGGGTATTCTAGTCAGTGGGTAAGCGATTGCAGATTGAAGGGTACTTTCTATAATTGGGGATTTTGTGAAAGGCTAGGGTAAAGGAGTTGAGATTAGTGGATTAAAGCCGCAACACTCTCTTGGGACTGAATGTAAGCACAAGTTGCCGAACTAGTATAAAAATCTTTGTGTTCTTTACTAATTCGTAATTTCCAACCATTTCACTTAGCCAGCTGACCTCACTAAGCGGTTCAAGCAATTATCGTGAAAAAGTTTTATAAATTATTGATTGAGTCATTCACCCCCCCTCTGACTCATTAAGAGTACGCATATGGACCAACAAGTGGTATCAGGGCAGTTCTCAATTCATAAATTTCACAATCTTTGAGATAAAGACCATAGCGCACAAAGGAGAATCCAGTGGAAGGGCTCAAGCTTATATTCTGCCTGAAGGCATGTCAGTTACCAGGCTTCCTATGTTCAATAAAGAGCATTATACTTACTGGAAGAACAGAATGAAGAATTTCATTCAGTCCCAGAGTATGCATGCTTGGATGGCTATTGTTGAAGGGCCGTATATTCCCACCACCTTGAAGAATGGAGTAAAAGTAGATAAGTATTCTTATGAATGGGATAGTCAGGACTTGATTAGACTAAAGGAGAATGCAATTACTATCAACTATCTTTACTGTGCTCTTGATACGACTGAGTTTAATCGCGTTTATGGATGCGAGACAGCCAAGGAGATATGGAAGAAGTTGGAAGTGACTTATGAAGGTACGGACAAGGTGAAAGAGTCTAAGATCAATATCCCTATGAGGGATTATGAGTGGTTTCATATGAAGCCCAAGGAGGATATTTCTAATATGAACACCAGGTTCATGAATATTGTAAATGAGCTAAAAAGACTTGGCAAGACCTTCACTAAAGAAGAAACTACTGAAAAGATCTTAAGGAGTTTGACTCAAGATTGGGAAGCCAAGAAGAGTGCTATTGAAGAGGCTTATGATTTGAAGACCTACAAGTTTGATGAGCTAATTGGAACTCTACTGACTCGTGAGATGTCTTTGAAGCAATATAAAGATGAGTCCAAGAAGCACAGGTCCAAAGAGAAAGAAAACTCAAGCAAAGTTGTTGTCCTGAAAGTTAATGATGATGAAGAAGAAGAAGTTTCCTCTGAGGAAGGATATCCAGAGGACAGAAAAGAGGAGATAGCTCTAATGACCAAGAATTTCAGGAGATATCTGGGTAAAGAGAAGAACTTTTAAAGTTCAGAAAGACAGGCAAGTATAAGAAAGGAGCAGTTGATAGACCATGAAAAGAATTCAATAAGGAGTATAACAAAGATATCAAATGCTTTGAATGTGGTGAGAAGGGGCATGTTCAGTCGAGATATCCTAAAGCTAAAAAGGATAAGTTCAAGAAGAAGAAGAAGAGTAAGAAAGCCCTTGCTGCTACCTGGAGTGACTCTGAACAAGAGTCATCATCCTCAGATGAAGAGGCATATAATTCTGCTAATGTGTGTCTCATGGCTAAGGGTGATCGAATTCACTCAGAGTCAGCTGATCAACCAACAACTTCCGCTGCCAGACAGTCAGTCGATCAAAGCAAAGACAAAGGAACATAACCCTTTGTCTTCTGATGAGCTTGCCGCAGTACTTAAAGATGTTATTAATATGACTAAAAAGTCAACCAAATACATCAAAGTACTTCAGAGGAGGTGTGATGATATAGAAGATGTGAACTCTTCTACATCACTTGACATCCTATACCTAATGGAAAAAGTTGAGTACCAAAATGGATATAACTGTAAACTCACTAAGAGATTGGATGAGCTAGCTGCTGAAATAACAGCTTTAAAAAAGGTGCGGGTCCCTTCTCAACCTAGCAGGAATACTCAGAGTAACCACACTCACCACTCTGAGAAGGTTTCTCAAAAGAGTAAAGTGAGCAGGCCTAATCCTAAGGCCGCATGTAGTTTTTGTGGTAAACCAGGACATGCAACAGTCATGTGTAGGCACAAAAATGGTTACTATGATGAGTATAACTGGTCAAGGATGACCACTACTAACAAGGGAGGACCCAGCCAGAAAAAGGCATGGAGCCTGAGATCCACTGATGACAGTAGAATATGGTATTTTGATAGTGGATGCTCGAGGCATGTGACAGGTGATGAAAAGTAATTCATCATATTGGAGCGAAGAAGAAATAGAAGTATCAATTTTAGAGACAACAAGAAAGGAAAGATTGTTGGCAATGGCACTGCAGGTGTAAAGCCTTCCATTGACAATTTGTCTCTGGTAAAAGGCCTAAAGTTCAATTTGCTAAGCGTTGCTCAACTGTATGATAAAGGCAGAAAAGTGATATTTGACTCAGTGGGCTGCTCAGTCATTGATTGTAACTCTGACCAAACTATTCTTTATGCTCCTAGAATTAATAATGTTTATATGTTTGATTTATCCTTTGGCTTCAATGATAAATGCTTAGTTTCTAAGGAGGAAAATTCCTGGCTACAGCACAGAAGGTTAGGACATGTCAATATGATCAATCTGTCTAAATTAGCTAGAAATGAACTTGTTGAGGGTTTACCCAATCTAGCCTTTGATAAAGATAGACTCTGCTCAGCAAGCCAACTTGAGAAATAATTTAGGAAGACCTTTAAATCTATAGTTGATATATCCTCTTCTTATCCCGTTGATCTTCTACACATGGATTTGTTTGGGACTGTTGTGCTAACAAGTCTAGGTGGAATAAAATACACCCTTGTAGTTGTAGATGATCTGACCAGGTTCACTTGGATTGTCTTACTAGCTAACAAGATGAAACATTTGAATCATTCTCTGGGTTGGCTACCCAGATCATGAATGAAAAAGACCTTAAAATTAATGAAATCTGCAGTGACCATGGAAGGAAATTCGAAAACAGGTAGTTTGAGGAATTTTATTCCAAGTATAGTATTGACCATAATTTTTCTGGCCCTCATACACCTCAGCAGAATGGGGTTGTTGAGAGAAAGAATTGCACTATTATGGAGATGGGTCGTTCTATACTGAGTGATAACAATCTATCAAAGTATTTTTGGGGAGAGGCTGTTAACACAGCTTGTTATATTCTAAACACGGTTTTAATTCGCCCATTTTTAAATAAAACTCCTTATGAACTTTAGAAGGGGCGCAAGCCCAAGGTTGGTTATCTCAAGGTCTTTGGTTTTAGATGCTTCATATTAAATACTAAAGACCAATTAGCTAAATTTGACCTCAAGGCTGATGAAAGAATCTTTCTGGGTTACTCAACACACAGTAGGGCATATAGAGTGTATGTCAAGAGAACTGTCATATTAGAGGAGTCTATGCATGTAGATTTTGATGAAACTAATAATGCCGATAGACAAGCCAATGATGATGAAAGAGAAAAAGATCTAGTCAGCTGGTCAGTTAGTCAACCCATAATTATACCTGATCCAGTGTAAGAAAAAGAAGTTGAAGCTCACCTAGACCAAACAATCAACTTTGGTGATGATGTAGATGCTCAACCAATGACATTAGCTCAGTGAGCTGATCCTAATCTACCAAAAGAAGTTGGAGCAAGAAGAGATCACCCAGTTGACAAGATTCTTAATAGTGTGCAAAATCCAGTACTGACTAGAGTTTAGCTGAACAGCATGATGAGCCACTCAACATTTATATCCTTAATTAAACCAAAGAAGTTTGAAGATGCTAAATTTGATGACAACTGAATGATTGCAATGCAAGAAGAGCTAGACCAATTCGGAAGGAACAAAGTTTGGGATTTGGTGGAGAAACCCAAGGGCAAGTCAATCATTGGCACCAAATGAGTTTTCAAACTCAAGTTAGATGAAGCTGGTAATGTTGTCAGAAATAAGGCCAGACTAGTTGCTCAATGTTACAATCAATAAGAAGGCATCGGCTATGGAGAAACCTTCGCACCAGTAGCTAGACTTGAAGCCATAAGAATCCTTTGTGCTTTTATATCTCATATGAACTTCAAATTATTTCAAATGGATGTGAAAAGTGCATTTCTCAATGGCTATATTCAAGAGGAAGTCTATGTTAGATAGCCCCCAGGATTTGAAGACCCTAAATATCCAAATCATGTCTTTAAGCAGAAGAAAGCTCTATATGGACTGAAATAGGCTCCAAGAGCTTGGTATGAGAGACTGAATAACTTTAGGATCAGCAAAGGATATGTTAGAGGGAAAGCAAATATGACTTTGTTTATCAAGAAGAGGCATCAAGATCTGTTGCTACTCCAAATCTATGTAGATGATATCATTTTTGGAGCAACTGATAAAAAGCTATACAAAGAATTCAGTCAGTAGATGAAGAAAGAATTTAAAATGTCAATGATGGGAGAGCTTAATTTCTTTCTCGGCTTGCAAATCAAGCAAGGTGATGATGGAATCTTCATCAGCCAAGCTAAGTATACCAAGGAAATACTCAAGAAGTTTGACATGGATAAAGCCAAGCCAATATCAAAACCCATGGCCACTAATACAATTCTAAGTAAAGATAAGGAAGGTAAACCTGTAGAGAGTAAGCTCTACAGAGGTATTATTGGTTCTCTACTTTACTTAACTGCTAGTAGGACTGACATTCAATATGTTGTATGTTATTGTGCAAGATATCAAGCTGACCCCAGAGAATCTCACTTAGCTATTGTTAAGAGAATTCTTAGGTATTTGCTAGGCTCTATTCATGCAGGTTTATGTTATCCAAGTAATCCAGGCTTCACTTTGAGAGGATGCACAGATGCTGACTATAAAAGAGATAAACTTGAAAGGAAAAGCACCACAAGAGGTTGTTGTTTCCTTGGTGACTGTCTAGTAAAATGGTATAGCAAGAAGCAGACTTCTGTAAATCTGAGTACAACTGAGGCTTCGTATATGGTTGAAGAAAGTTATGTAGCATAACTACTATGGATCAAGCAGCAACAGAAGGATTATATTATAAATTGAAAGTGTCTTGAAGTCATATGTAACAACAAGAGTACAATTGACCTATCCAAGAATCCAGTTCAATATGGTAGGATGAAGCATGTCAACATTAGACATCACTTTATAAGGGATCATGTACTAAAAGGAGAAGTCAAGCTCACATACATTCCAACTGAAGAACAGCAAGCTGACATATTTAATAAGCCCATTGGAAAGGATTAATTCAACATTCTAAGACAGATGATCGAAATGTCCAATCCAATTTGAAGAAATACATTTCACTCTGACCTATTCTAGAGCTGACCAAATTAGGGCACACTTTGAGCTTCAGTAAATAAGGTGAAGTATTTCTTTTAATGCTCAAATTTTAGACACGTCATTAAACTGTCACCGGTTATCTTTTAAATTTAAACTTGATAGAAATGGTAGCAAGTTACGAAATGATCCATATTTAGAGCAGTTATCCCATGTTTTTCGCCATCATTAATCCTACGGTATACATTATGAAATCTAACCATTGAATCTTAAGACCATGGATTATGAGTCGTACATGTAGCTTTGCAGGTTTATGAGAAGAATCTTTAGCTGTTTAAGGAGAGATTTAGAAAGAGGAGAGGTTACTTTACAAAATTTCCTTCTCTGAAATTCTCATCCTAAAATCCCTAAATTCTCCATTTTTCTCAAAGTAATCTCTATGGCGAGTACATCTAGAAGAGCTTCAGAACCTAGTTCTAAGAATCCACTATTTGTCTAGGATAAAGATGAGGCATGCTGGTTTACAATATAAAGCAACTACAATTGATATGCTCAGCTTTTCAAGTGACGAACAATTTAGGAGATGGACACGCCAACATCATCTTCGAGGATTCTTTGAACTTCCTAGCGGCTGTTATGTACAAATTATGGAGCACTTTTATTGAGGAATCTATATGATGGAAGGATTTCCAGATATGTTTGTTACTACAATGATGGGAAGAAAGGTGTATGTAACTCCAAAGCTTCTCGCTGGGTTGCTTGGAATGCGAGAAAAAGGACTTAAACTGCACGCTGTGAAGGACAAGGAGGAAGATAATGTGGACATCCCAATTGATTATGAGGTTCTACATAACTACAAAGCAGTAGAAATAATGGCTTCTATGTTCCCTAAGGAGGGGAAGCAAGCTCATGAGCTTGTGACCAAAGTACTTCTGCCCAAGACTGGCTCTACTGGAAGTTGCTCAAAGTTAGAGAGAGTATTTGTTTACGCTCTGACCAATAGGATGTGCATCAACTGGCCTTTGGCTATATTGTACAGGTTTCTTAAAGTGTCCAAGCACATGGTTTATGGTCATCTAATTATGGATATATGTAGGGCATATGAGCTGGATATGGAAGTTTGGGCATAAAAGAACAGAATCACTCTAAAGATAACAAAATCAAGGATTCTGAGCAATGCTCATTTTCATGGGTTAAGAAGTGCAGAAAGACCCAGAAATACCAAGTATATCAAACTGACGCCGGGCAAAGTCAGAGTAAAGGATCCAAGGGCTATTGTGCCTATGAGGAGAATCAGACCTGATGAGGAAGATCAAAACCTGGAAGCTTTTGTGGAAAGAGAGCTATAAAGAATAACCAAGCTCAGAGTAGAGAAAGGAGAAGGAGGAAAGAAAGATTTTAAGAAGGAGGTCAAGAAAGACTCCAAGAAATAGAAGAAGGAAAGCTCAACGAGCTTAGTTCTAGTGGCTATTCCAAGAAAATCTAGATTCTCTAAGGAAGTTAAGGATGATAAGAGAAGGGAACTGACTCCAAAGGATATTGAGGAAGAAAAAAAATCTAAGGCTGAGCTAAGGGAAGAAGCACCTTTAAAGAGAGAAAAGAAAAGGAAAGCAGATTTAGCTTAGCTAAATGAAGTGACAACGAAGGGAAAGGAAACTACATCAGCTTCTATTCCCCAAGTAGGATAGCTAAAGAAAAAGCTCATGATAAAGAGAGGCACAGGAGTTGTGCAAGATGTTGAAGAAGCTGAGAGATTAAAATTTACTGAGAATGAGAGAATTGTTAAGAAGCAGGAGGAGATTCAAGCAACAATAAGATGAAAGGCTGAGGAAGCAGCAGCAGTAAAGGCTAAGGCTAGTACTAAATAAATTCTTGAAAAAGCTATAGCTAGCCTGGCTGAGAAGGAGATACTAGAAGTTATGGATAAAGTGATAGGTGCGCTAGTTAGGATTGATACCCAAGAGGAATAGGAGGAGGAAGATGAGATAGTTGAAGTAGAAGCTAGTGCGCTGAACTCTGACCAGCATGTCACATTGACTACTGAAGAAGTTAAGGAGGCTAGGAAGGAAAGAAAGAGAAGGTTGCTGAAGAGAATGAAGGTAGTTATTGATGAAGATGAGGGATATCTGGAAGACAGAGAGGAAGAAGTTGCTATAGTTGAGCACGGAGCTGAGCTAACTAAGGACTCTCAAACTCAGCTCAGCGAGTCCGCTATTAATGGTGTAGAAAAGGAGAAGGAGAAAGAAGATGAAGATTTCTCTTCTTTCCCAAACACATCCGACCAAACACCACTCTCACCTACCCCTATCTCCGTCGTACCCTTACCAGATAACCAAACACCATCCTCAAGCCAATCCAAACAAGCCTTTGACCAAAACAACCCAAATACTGACCAAACAGCCATTATCCCCCATCTTTCCCCAATAGGATCTCCAGTACGAGAAATTCTATACTTGGAAGGCCCTCCTCTAGTTAGAGGCCCTCCAATTATTAAAGAGATTCCTGAACAACAATAACCACCACAATAACCTCAACCACAACCCCAGTTTAATCCAAATACTGCTCTATTGAGAGATATAAGGAGGTTGGGAAGAGAGAGATTTCCAGGACTAGGGACAGATGCTGAAATTGATGCTAAAATAGCCAAAACCTTACTATCTGAGGATGTCCTAAGGAGAATTGCTAAGGCTGTTGAGCCAATGAAAGGATTTATGGAAGCAGTTAAGGAAATGAATGAGTATGTTAAGTCTATACCTACTCAATTCTCTCTTGTGATGGCCATTGTATCCCATACTTTGCCTTTATTATCTATTGCAGGTAGGCAGGCAGCTAGTCTGAAGTTGGAGGTTGTAGAGTTGAAGAAGATGATGCTAAAAATTTATGAGATCAACTGCAAGGTGATGAATGATGAAAGGGGTTTTTGAAATTTGATGATAGATAAATTCAATGCCTTACTTAAAGCCATGTTGAAGGTGCTAGATGGCTATAGCATTCTGAGCAAGGAAAATGATGAAAACACAACTCGCTTAAATACAGTTGTAGATGGTTTAGATGCTCTGATCACAGTGGTAACCAAGAACCATGGGATCCACACTAAGTTGAGAAAAGTGAACGAGGAAGTTCTTGAAGGAGTAAAGAACTCAGAAGGAGCTGTGCTAAATGCCTTAAAGAGGCTCAATATTTCAGATGCTCTAAGTAATGATATTGTAATGACTGATGCTAAACTCAAGCCTAATCTTCATAAAACACTTGGTCACATCAGAGACCAAATCAAGCAAGTTCAAGCTCATATCCTTAATGATGGAGAAGCCATGGATAGTATTCACAGTGAAATTTATACTCATATCAAGAGCACTCATATGCTAGAGCGCATTCTCAGATAAAATAATCAAGCTAAGGCACAAGCATGTCTAATCCAGGTGTCTAAAGAAGGTTTGGATGCTCAGTATCAAGTCAACTTGTCTCAATCCCGTGCTCTTGTTGGACTATTTGCCTTTCTCAGAGAACAAGAAGCTATATTTCAAGAAATTTATGAGCTGTTGGTCCAGAATTTTTCTTCTAATGTATATAGATAGCTCAAATCTTTTGAAGAGTCTCTGAGCTCATTTTATCATCAAACTCAAGCCATTTTAGATGTAATGGCAATGAGGGAGAAGGATCACAAGAAGCGTGAAAAGGAAGAGAAGGAGAGAGATCACAGGATTGCTGATTTTTCCTACAACCTGTCTAAGGATCTGGTGCACTTACAAAGAGAATATCAGAAGACAAGAAAGAGGAAAGGCAAGGAGGTTGCTTTGCCTAAGGAGAAGAAGAGCAGGTGGGATCAACAAGCTTTTGAGGATAGAAGAGCCAATTTAGGAGCCTTGCCAATGCCAAAAGATTAGAATAGATTTATTTTATAATCTGTAGTTCTAAAATATAAAACTTAATATAGAATAACTTTTTGTTATCTGTACTCAGTTATTATCAATGAAAGATTACATGTTCTATTCTAAGTTAAGAACTTCTTAACTTTATATATTATTCTGCCATATACATATGCTTTGATCATTTGCAGAAATATATGAGAAGTTGTGAGGGATGGTGAACTTTGAAGATTCAAGAATTATGGGGGAGTTAGCATTCACTCTGAGCAGATTAGAGATGCTGAACAAAAGACATATCAAGCATGAGTATAAGGTAACTCTGATCTAAATATCTTATTGATTTAATTCTCGCTCAATAAGTTAATTGCCATTGATCAAAATAGGGGAGATTATTGAACCAAGCACAAGTTTGGACTGACTCAATGGATGACTCGGTAGTACTTAAGTTTTGATCATACCAATTAAGTTCAGCTTGAGGTAATTAAATCAATAATGATATTAAAATAAACAGTCTATGGTTTCAAGGGAGTTAGTAAATTCAAGGGTAGAATTTCAAGTCTCCGCTGACCTAGCTATTTAGTTTAACTCTGAGTGGTTTTTGGGCTGAGCACTTACGAAGTCGCTGACTTATTTTTATTCACTCAGCACTTGATATTTAGACTCAGTATCAGCTGTGCTTTTTGATGATATGTTTGGCTGAGTTATCTTGGGTCTGTTAAAGGTACTGACATTACCTTTTAAGGTGATATGGCATCTTTGCTTTTAGTGTTGATTTTTGTAGGAACATTAATGAGACAAAGATAAAAAGAATTAATGCCTTGACAAGACTCAGAATTATGAGGAAAATGACAAAGTCTTCTAAAGCAAAGCTGCAACAAGTCAATTGCTATTTTTGAGCAATTCTGCAGATCTACCAACCTTGTATCGCGCACTGTGTAACATGTCAGAAAACCAGAGATAATGGGATGAAGACACATGGCAAGCCAGCGCGAGTTCTAGGAAGACTGGCATCAAATGATAAAGGATTCAAATTAGAGCTCGAATTTTAATCTAATGGATTGAAATGTATTTCACAACGGTGCAATTCTATCTCTTAACAGATTGATTTGAAAAAGCAACGAGTGAATTACTGAGCTGTCAATTTTAGAAGATGCCAAGGCAAGTTCAATGGCTACTTTCTCTATCCAACTATAAAAGGAGAATGAAGGCAAGCGTTAGAACTTGATGATTACACCTGAATTTCACAGAAGCTAAAACTCTGCCAAAATTACAAGCTTTAAGGGATTCTAGCAAGAAAAGCATAACTCAGTGAGAATCTACTTACAATAAGAGAAAATAGTTTGGATCAACTTATTGTAATATTAGATCTCTTGTAACTGGATCGATGTTTCTATAAGTTAAGTCCAACTCTTGTTTTGAACTCTTTTGAGTTGCTGATAGAAGAGGGTATTCTAGTCAGCGGGTGAGCGATTGCAGATTGGAGGGTACTTTTTGTAATTAGGGATTTTGTGAAAGGCTTCTCCACCTATAGTAAAGGAGTCGAGATTAGTGGATTAAAGCTGAGACACTCTCTCAGGGCTGGATGTAAGCACAGGTTGCCGAACCAGTATAAAAATCTCTGTGTTCTTTACTTATTTGCAATTTTCAGCCATTTCACTCAGCCAGCTGACCTCACTCAGCAGTTCAAGCAAATATCATGAAAAAGTTTTATAAGTTATTGAGTAAGTCATTCACTCCCCCCCCCCCCTCTGACTCATTAAGAGTATGCATAGGGACCAACAGATAGTTTTGAAGATAACAAAAAAAAGAATAAAGGATCGGATCAAGATAACAAGACCATTGGATCAAGCATAAAAGAAGAGCAACTCAGAGTCTAGAAGATCCAAGAAATATTATAGGTTGTACTCACAAGAAAGAATCAAAGATAAAAGTAAAAGAAGATTGCACTCACAAGAGAAGATCAAGCTCTGAGGAATATGGAAGGCTATGAGACTAAGTTAACACAAGTTGATATCATATCCTTTTTCACCTCACATCATAAAGAAAGGTGTCTCCTAACATAACATGCTCATAAGTCGAAGCAGACTATGGGAATTGATCATCAGAGGCAAATGCATTAGAAGATATAGCAGCTCACAGGCAAAGATAGATAGCTCACAGGCTAAATCAGACTGCTTCAGAGCTAGAAGCTTTAGAAGATAAATCCACTATATAAGCCATCAGAACTCAACACTCACAAGAAGGTTATATCCAAGTGAAGAGTTTACAGGATATAAGACATACTTAGAGTTAAGGACATCAAATCTTACCTCTGAAGCATCATTCCAAGGGCAATCCTTTCACTAGAAGAATATCTATTAAATGGAAGAAAACTGATTCTGAGAAACACTAAGGATTCCTCGGGATCACATGCATTAGAAGCTCAAGCTACCACATCAGAAGCTTTTCACCTCACTAAGAAGAAAACATGCTTACAGGAATAAGACTTCAAGGACAAAAGGGAATGGTATTATTAATGTTCTTAGAACCAACTGATATCTCTGAGAAATTTATAATCCATAGGCAACTCACGTGAATCCACCTTTTCCAAGAATGGTGGTCTTAATCTTCATAAATCCTATAAAGCTAGCTACCTAGCTTTCACTAAAAGAGGTAAGACACCTCTGCAAAGTGAGTTCACTAGAAAGAGCAAAAAGCTACTTTCTGCTATCTAACTCATGACACATGGAAAGATGGAAGCACTAAAACGATATAATTGGTAGAAGTCAGAGTACGGATAGAACTCTAACGGAAAGATTGATCTCAGTCTATCAACAAATCCAATAGTCATAAGGGAAGAAGCCATTTAGAGACAACTGCAAAAAGGCTCTGTATAATTTAGCCGTTCTAAGAAATGTACTGGGTATATTACAACGGTCAAAAGAACTCTCACCAAGGCGCGCATCAATGGTCAACTACAGCAAGAGAGTATAAATACACATCTATCCATAACCATCAAGGTGTCGAGAAATTCCACAAGTGCACAAATCAAAATCAAAATACTGTAAATTCATAAAAGCAAACAAATTCATTATATCTATCCATAACCATCAAGGTGTCGAGAAATTCCACAAGTGCACAAATCAAAATCAAAATACTGTAAATTCATAAAAGCAAACAAATTCATTATATCTGTTTGTAATACGAATCTTGAGTGAAACGTATGAATGTAAATATTGATATCTAATTTGGACTCTTGTGTTATTGGCCAAACTTTTTTTGAAATCAACGGCTTTAATATATTTATGTGCTTTTCCCTTCCTAAAATGTTTTTCATATATTAGTAGAAAATGCTTCTCCCCCTAGTGTACCATTTCTCAAACTGAATTTACTTACAAAAATTTTAAATTGTCATTTTTTAGGCTTATAAAATAAATTACACAAAGCACATGATAGAGGGGGTGAAAATGATTTACTTGGGGTGATATCAATTTTTCGTGTCGTCATGTTGGATTAAAAAAACAAAACAGAAAAGATCAAGAAAAACAAATGTAAAACAATGAAGTGCCACATAACAGTTAAACAATAAAAAAAATGAGATATGAAGAAGTTTATATTTTGTCAAATGTTGTATTGGTAACGATTATACATAAATTATGATATATTTTAAATCCAAGCTTCTCTCTCCTTGTCAAAGTTTCTCTTCCTAAATCTTTATCTCCTCTCCACCATTTTTGTTTGGGTTGAAAGGGAAAGATAAAATAATTGTTAGCTTTCTTCTCCCTCAGCACTCATTTCCTTAAATTGTTGTGTTGTTGTTTCTATCTTTGATTTCTTTTATTTTGTTGTGTGTTTTTGCTATAATTTGCTCTAATTCACTTGAAATTTTGAATTTTTAAGTTCAGATCAACAAAAACTACTCAAGATTTTTTAAATTTATTTTTCTCAACACCGTCTTTTTGTGCGAGAGCGGTTTATATTCTTCATAGTGGG
This sequence comes from Euphorbia pulcherrima, assembly GCA_947683365.1. Taxonomy (NCBI): domain Eukaryota; kingdom Viridiplantae; phylum Streptophyta; class Magnoliopsida; order Malpighiales; family Euphorbiaceae; genus Euphorbia; species Euphorbia pulcherrima. The sequence continues at coordinate 19,753,048 of CANTUS010000001.1, forward strand.
TTATTTCATCATAGATATACATATTTCTAATGATCTTTTAAATATAACCTTTGGTGTCAAGAGCATCCAGTTGTCTTGTGTTGTTTCAGAAAATTTATAGTTTAGTGTAATTGGATTAACTAGTTGATCAATGCGGTCGTAATATTTCATTGAACAGAGAATGCGGAGTGCATGCTTGCTCGAGTTCTATTATGATACTTAGCTTACGAGGGTCGGGGGAGCTAACTTTCTCAACACTTCTGTTACAAACTGTTGCAGCTGCTCGAATGGACACGTCTTTTTGTAACGCTTCTGTTCTGAACAGATGCAACTGCTCGAATAGACATGACTTTTAGCAACGCTATGTCTTTAAAGCGTTGCAACTGCTCATTTCAAGTATATAAAAACCTAGCATTGGCAACAGTTATAGGGGGGTTTTGCAACACTCAAGGGCTGGTTCATCTTTTCTTTACAAAGAAAAAACATTCTAAGTTCTTGATTTTTTCTCTGAGTTTATCCGATTGAAACATTTGGGGGAACCACCAAATTAGTTTTAATCTGAAAGTGTTACCACAACTTCAGAGATTATCCAAGTCATTTTCTGGGATTTCCCCAACAAAGATTGAAACTAATTCATTTTTGAAGCGTGCATCTTTCACGGTTCATAAGTTTCAAAGATTGAAACTAATTCATTTTGAAGTCTGCTTAGTTTCAAAGATTGAAACTAAATTTTTTGAAAATGACGAACAAAGAATCTATTGAAGAAGTCGTGGAAATCTATTGATATCTGAAATACCGGTGATTCAATCTCATTTTTTGTATACAAACGGTGTTATAATGGCATTCTTCGATCTCGGGCACCGAAAAGGTATACAATTCGATCCATTCTTATTCGACTTCCTTCTTTGGTATCATAACGAAGATTTTTACAATGTTTTTCTGTGTTTTTTACGTAAATTATCTTTCTCCATTTTCTAAAAATTATGAAATTTTTGTTCAAAATGATTTTCTGTGAATTTTTTGTCGAATTTACAGTTAAAGTATGTAAAATGGTGTTAAAATCATGTTTTTGGACCGTTTCGGCCATGATTCTATAATCTGGTCAATAATTGAATGAAACTTTATATTTTTTATGTTCAAAGTCGCATTTAAATCGATTATGTTCGATTTCGAGTATTTTCACAATGTTTTCACCGAAAAAAGTTCTGTTTTTCGCATTATTTTGGGTAATGGCGAGTTTATGTTCATTTTTTGGTAAAAAAGAACGAATCCATTGGACTCAGGACGTTGAAAAACCATAGGAGGGGTCTGGTTGGAGGCCGAAATCATTTTCGGAACAATTTAAAATCAAAATTCATTTTTCTGTGTTTTGCAAGGGATTCTGAATCCGTTGCAGAATCCGTTGCAGCAGGAAAAATTACGACGGTTTGTTGTGACAACCGTTTTTCGTGACTGTTCAAGTAGAATCGAAAATATGCTTTTCTATGTTTTACAAAGGAAACATGTTCCATTGCAGAATCCGTTGCAAACTGAACAATTGTTATGCTTCACTTATGGTGACAATTACTTTTGGCGACGGTCAGAAAGAAGGTGACGGTTAATTTTGTTGAAATAGTTATGGCAACGATTAGCAAAGAATAAAGCATTGCCAGAAACTTTTGTCTTCATCCAACCACGTGGCATTTGATGTAGCATTGATTTAACCCTTTATGTTGACCGCTACTTGTCAGTCAAAAGTCAAAATTGGCTGGTCAACAGAATGCCACATGGCGCGTCCCTAATGGTCCAAGATGTGTTTTTGCGATTTAAGGGCCTAAACAATGTCTTTTTGCTCCAAAATTTTTTCCACACCACCATTTTCATATTTTTGGATTTAATGGTTATTTTTTCAGAATTTTTTGAAGTTTTAAAAAGTGAGTATTTGGCTTATTTTGTGTAAATAAATTGATAAAAATTATAGAACATAGTTTATGAATTTTATAAAAATTTCTAATATGTTAGAAATTATTTTTACTCAATTTTTCATTTGTTGGTGAATGTGAAAAACCTTGTAATTCATCGAATGGATGTAAAATCCGCATTCCTGAATGTGAATTGGATGAGGAGATTTATATAATGAATCGTTAAAGATTCTGAGTCAGTTTGTCCAAAATGACATGAAAATGGATGAATCCATTTTGGTTTATGGCTTGACTTATTCAAGTTTTCCTTCAGATTTTTGAAGGGTATTCGGATGCAAGTTATATTTTTAATGAAGAAAATATTTCTTCCGCAAGTGGGTGGGTATTCCTTCTTAGGGGAGGTTCTATCTCTTGGGCGTCAAAGAAACAAACTTGTATCACTGATTCGACAATGGAATATGAGTCTGTAGCATTAGCAGTAGTTGGTAAAGAATCTGAATGGCTAAGAGATCAAATTTATGAAATTCCATTATGGCGTAAACCATTGTCACTTAAATCTGTCAGGTGTGATAGTTAAGCTGCTTTAGCCAATTCTTTTAGATAAGTGTACAAAGGCAGGTCTAGACATTTAGGTGTGAGACATAGCATGATTCAGGAATGCATCATGCATGATCTTGTGTACACAAGTCGGCTATAGGGATAGGATTAAAGTCCATTTAAAATCTCTTATGTTGAGATACCCAATTCCCAACTAATATAACGTTAGGTGCTGAATTCAATGAGGAAAGCTTAACATCTAGAGATTGGAATACAGTGATTAAAACATCCCAAGGTGTGTGTTCTGACCTGCAAGTAAAGGAGGTTGAAGTTTGACTTCTTAATAGTTTTTTTCAAAAATTCATATGCAGGTGCAAGAGTAAAAGAGCTACCTATATAAGCGTGAAGTTTAGCCGCTTCAAGAAGTTTGGACTTGACTTTGATATGCTTATGAAGGATAAGGACACAAGGCTAGTAAAAGATAGTGTCAAGTAAGAACATGTTAGAATGTTGACTTATGTGTATATTATCTTCAAGTATTCGAGATGGATAACAAAGGTTCAATCCATAGTGACACCTTTTGCATTCGAATACTAAGATAAAATTCAAATGTCATGATATTTCATTTATGCATAAGTTTGTTATTCATTGTGAAATTGTTTAGTTAATCATGGATTACACTAAAATAGGGGAGGATTATTGGTATTTTTATGTAATTGGATCAACTAATTGACCAATGCAGTCATAATATTTATCGAACAAGTCAGGAGAATGCGGAGTGCATGCTTGTTCGAATTCTATTACGATACTTAGCTTACGAGGGTCCGGGAGCTACCTTTCACAACACTTCTGTTATGAACTATTGCAGCTGCTCGAATGAATACGTCTTTTCACAACGCTTCTATTCTGAACAGATGCAACTACTAGAATGAACATGACTTTTAGCAATCCTTTATCTTTGAAGCGTTACAACTGCTCATTTCAGGTTTATAAAAACCTAGCACTCGCAACATTTACAGGGGGTTTTTTACAACACTCACGGGCAAGTTCATTTTTTCTTCACAACAAAAAATCATTCTAAGTTTTGATTTTTTCTCTAAGTTTATCCGATTAAAACATTTGGGAGAACCACTTGTTCAACCAAGCACAAGTTTGGACTGACTTAGTGGATGACTCAGTAGTGCTTAAGTTTTGATCATAACAATTAAGTTCAGTTTGAAATAATTAAATCAATAATGATGTTAAAATAAATAGCCTATGGTTTCAAGGGAGTTAGTATTTTCAAGGGTAGAATTTCAAGTCTCCGTTGACCTAGCTATTTAGTTTAACTTTGAGTGGTTTCTGGGCTGAGTACTTATGAAGTGGCTGATTTAGTTTTATTCACTCACCACTTGATATTTAGACTTAGTATCAGCTGTGTTTTTTGATGATATGTTTGGTTGAGTTATCTTAGGTCTGTTAAAGGCATTGACATTACCTTTTAAGGTAATATAGCATCTTTGCTTTTAGTGTTGTTTTTTACAGGAACATGAATGAGATAAAGACAAAAAGAATTAATGCCTTGACAAGACTCAGAATTATGAAAAAAAAGTCTTCCAAAGCAAAGTAGCAATAAGTCAATTGCTATTTTTGAGCAATTCTGCAGATCTACCAACCTAGTATCGTGCACTGTGCAATATGTCAAAAAACTAGAGGGAATGGGATGAAGACACGTGGCAAGCCAGCGTGAGTTCTCTCTAATAAAAGACTGGTATCAAACAACAAAGGATTCAAATTAGAGCTTAAATTTCAATCTAACGGATTGAAATGTATTTCACAACAGTGCAATTCTATCTCTTAACGGATTGATTTGAAGAAGCAATGGGTGAATTACTGAGCTGTGAATTTTAGAAGATGCCAAGGCAAGTTCAACGGTTTCTTTCTCAATCCAACTATAAAAGGAGCAAGAAGGCAAGCATTAGAACTTGGTGATTACACTTGAATTTCACAAAAGCTAAAACTGTGCCAAAATTACAAGCTTTAAGGAAATATATCAAGAAAAATACAACTCAGTGAGAATCTGCTTACAACAAGAGAGAATAGATTCGATCAACTGATTATAATATTCATTCTCTTGTAATTGGATCAACGTTTCTATAAGTTGAGTCCAACTCTTGTTTTAAAATCTTTTGAGCTGCTGATAGAAGAGGGTATTCTAGTCAGCGGGTGAGCGATTGCAGATTAGAGGGTACTTTATGTAAATTGGGATTTTGTGAAAGGCTTCTCCACCTAGGGTAAAAGAGTTGAGATTAGTGGATTAAAGCCGAGACACTCTCTTGGGACTGGATGTAAGCATAAGTTGCTGAACCAGTATAAAAATCTCTGTGTTCTTTACTTATTCATAATTTCCAGCGATTTCACTCTGTCAGCTAACCTCACTTAGCGGTCCAAGCAATTATAGTGAAAAAGTTTATAAGTTATTGAGTGAGTCATTCACCCACCCTCTGACTCATTGAGTGTACGCATAGGGACCAATAAGTGGTTCAGAGCAGTTCTCAATTCATATATTTCACAATCTTTGAGACAAAGACCATGGCGTACAAAGGAGAATCCGACAGAAGGGCTCAAGCTTATATTATGCCTGAAGGCATGTCAGTTATCAGGCCTCTTATATTCACTGGAGAGCATTATACGTATTGGAAGAATAGCATGAAGAATTTCATTCAGTCCTAGAGTATGCATGCTTGGATGGCTATTGTAGAAGGGCCTTATATTCCCACCATCATGAAGAATGGAGTAAAAGTAGATAAGTATTTTGATGAATGGGACAGTCAGGACTTGATCAGACTAAAGGAGAATACAGCTGCTATGAACTATCTTTATTGTGCTCTTGATACGACTGAGTTTAATTACGTTTCTGGATACGAGACAGCGTGGAGATATGGAAGAAGTTGGAAGTGACTTATGAAGGTACTGACAAAGTGAAAGAGTCCAAGATTAATATCCTTATGAGGGATTATGAGTGATTTTATATGAAGCCCAAGGAGGATATTTCTAACATGAACACCAACTTCATGAATATTGTAAATGAGCTTAAAAGACTTGGCAAAACCTTCACTGAAGAAGAAACTATTAAAAAGATCTTGAGGAGTTTGACTCAAGATTGGAGAAGCCAAGAAGAGTGCTATTGAAGAGGTTCATGATTTGAAGACCTATGAGTTTGATGAGCTAATTGAACTCTGCTGACTCATGAGATGTCTTTGAAGCAATATAAACATGAGTCCAAGAAGCATAGGTCCAAAGAGAAAGAAAACTCAAGCAGAGCTTTTATCCTGAAGTTGATGATGATGAAGAAGAAGAAGATTCCTCTAAGGAAGGATATCTAGAGGACAAAAAAGAGGAGATAGCTCTAATGACCAAGAATTTCAGGAGATATCTGGGTAAAGAGAAGAAATTTCAAAAGTTTAGAAAGATAGTCAAGTATAAGAAGGGAGCAATGGATAGACCACGAAAGGAATTCGATAAGGAGCATAGCAAAGATATCAAATGCTTTGAATATGGTGAGAAGGGGCATATTCAGTCAAGCTATCCTAAAGCTAAAAAGGACAAGTTTAAGAAGAAGAAGAGTAAGAAAGCCCTTACTGCTACCTGGAGTGACTCTGAATAAGAGTCATCATCCTCAGATGAAGAGGCGCATGATTCTGGTAATGTGTGTCACATGGTTAAGGATGATTGAGTTCACTCAGAGTCAGCTGACCAACCAACAACTTCCGCTGCTAGATAGTCAGCTAATCAAAGCAAAGACAAAGGAACACACTTTGAAGTAAATACTAAACCCCCTTTGTCTTCTGATGAGCTTGCCGCAGTACTTAATGATGTTATTAATGAGACTAAGAAGTCAACCAAATACATCAAAGTACTTTAGAGGAGGTGTGATGATATAGAAGATGTGAACTCTTCTACATCACTTGACATCCTATACCTAATGGAAAAAGCTGAGTACTAAAATGGATATAACAGCAAACTCATTAAGAGATTGCATGAGCTAGCTACTGAAATAACAGCTTTGAAAAAGGTGTGGGTCCCTCCCCAACCTAGCAGGAATACTCAGAGTAACCACACTCACCACTCTGAGAAGGTTTCTCAAAAGAGTAAAGTGAGCAGGCCTAATCCTAAGGCTGCATGTAGTTTTTATGGTAAACCAGGACATGCAATAGTCATGTTTAGGCTTAAAAATGGTTACTATGATGAGTATGACTGGTCAAGGATGACTACCACTAACAAGGGAGGACCCTGCTAGAAAAAGGCATGGGTATCTAAGAAAACTTAACTATTTTGCAGGTGAGCCTGAGATCTACTGATGACAACAGAATGTGGTATTTGGATAGTGGATGCTCAAGGCATATGACAGGTGATGAAAAGCAATTCATCACAATGGAGCGAAGAAGAAATGGAAGTGTTAGTTTTGGAGACAACAAGAAAGGAAAGATTGTTGGCAGTGGCATTGTAGGTGTAAAGCCTTCAATTGAAAATGTGTCTCTGGTAAAAGGCCTAAAGTTCAATTTGTTAAGCATTGCTCAGCTCTATGACAAGTCAGAAAAGTGATATTTAACTCAGCAGGCTGCTCAGTCATTGATGGTAACTCTGACCAAACTATCCTTTTATTTCGTAGTATTAATAATGTTTATATGTTTGATTTATCCCCTAGCTCTAATGATATATGCTTAGTTTCTAAGGAGGAAAATTCATGGCTATGGAATAGAAGGTTAGGACATGTCAATATGACCAATCTGTCCAAATTAGCCAGAAATGAACTTGTTGAGGGTTTACCCAATCTAGCCTTTGATAAAGATAGACTCTACTCAGCATGCCAACTTGGGAAACAATTTAGGAAGACCTTTAAATCCATAGCTGATATATCCTCTTCCCATCCCCTTGATCGTCTACACATGGATTTGTTTGGGCCTGTTGTGCCAACAAGTCTAGGTTGAATGAAATACACCCTCGTGGTTGTAGATGATCTGACAAGGTTCACTTGGATTGTCTTGCTAGCTAGCAAAGATGAAACATTTGAATCATTCTCTAGATCGGCTACCCAGATCATGAATGAAAAAGACCTTAAAACTAATAGAATCCGAGGTGACCATGGAAGGGAATTCAAAAATAGGCAGTTTGAAGAATTCTGTTCTAAGCATGGTATTGACCATAATTTTTCTGCCCCTCATACACTTCTGCAGAATGGGGTTATTAAGAGAAAGAATTGCACTATTGCGGAGATGGGTCATTCTATGCTGAGTGATAACAATCTACCAAAGTATTTCTGGGGAGAGGCTGTTAACACAGCTTGTGACATTCTAAACACGGTTTTAATTCGCCCAGTTTTGAACAAAACTCCTTATTAACTTTAGAAGAGGCGCAAGCCCAAGGTTAGTCATCTCAAGGCCTTTGGTTGTAGATGCTTTATATTGAATACTAAAGACCAATTGGCTAAATTTGACCCCAATGTTGATTAAGGAATCTTTCTAGGTTACTCAACACACAATAGGGCATATATAGTGTATATCAAGAGAACTGGCATCTTAGAGGAGTCTATGCACGTCGATTTTGATGAAACTAACAATGCAGGTAGACAAGCCAGTGATGATGAAAGAGAAAAAGATCTAGTCAGTCTAATCAGTGGATCAGTTAATCAGCCCATTATTATACCTGATCCAGTGCAAGAAAAAGAAGAAGTTGAAGTTGGCCTAGACCAAACAATCAACTTTAGTAATGATGTAAATACTCAACCAATTACTATAGCTCAGCGAGCTGATCTTAATCTATCAAAAGAAGTCAGAGCAAGAAGAGATCACCTAGTTGACAAGATTCTTGATAGTGTGTAAAATCTAGTGCTGGCTAGAGGTCATCTGAATAGAATGATGAGCCACTTAGCATTTATATCCTTAATTGAACCAAAGAAGTTTGAAGATGTTGAATTTAATGACAACTGGATGATTGCAATCCAAGAAGAGCTAGACCAATTCAGAAGAAATGAAGATTGGGATTTGGTAGAGAAACCCAAGGGCAAGGCAATCAATGGCACCAAATGGGTTTTCAAAAACAAGTTAGATGAAGCTGGTATTGTTGTCAGAAACAAGGCCAGACTAGTTACTGAAGGCTATAATCTACAAGAAGGAATCGACTGTTGGTCCCTGTGAGGGTCTTTATAAGGTCAGAGGGGGGTGAATGACCCCTTTTCATAGAATATAAAGACTTTAAAAAGTCATAGTGTAGCGTGTTTAATTATGAACAGGATAATGGATCCGGATGATACAGTTATGACAATATAATGCAAATGATAAAAGTTAGAGAAATCAAACACAAAAGGTTTTTATCCTGGTTCGGCCCTGCCTACTCTAGTCCCCGGAGTTTCCTTCCTCCAAGCTTTTCCACTAGTGGATTCCTTTCCAACTGGCAGGAATCAAGCCTTACAATTTGTCTCCGGATTGAGTTTTCAGCCTTGGATCCGGCTTGATTTCAAGCTATTTTTTGGATTGATCCTAAATTGGATGGGACATTCCAATAGACTCCCTCAGCTTCCCCAATTGATCTTTACTTAGAGGCTTAGTAAAGATATCGGTTCTTTGCTCATTGGTTAGAATGTATACCAATGCAACATCCTTCTTCATCACATGATCCCTGATGAAATGATGCCTTATATTGACATGCTTCATTTGGCTATGAAGTACTGGATTCTTTGAGACATCAATAGCACTCTTATTGTCACACATAATATCAACACATCCGGATTGAGCTCCATAATCTTCAAGTTCTTGTTTGATCCATAGAAGTTGAGCAACGTAACTTCCAGCTGCCATATATTCTACTTATATGGTATATAAAGAAAGTAAAGTTTGCTTCTAGCTGTACCATGATACTAATCAATCTCTAAGGAAATGGCATCCTCTAGATATACTCTTTCTCTCAAGAGTATCCCTGCCATAGTCTGCATCAGTTAACCCTTAAAGTGTGAAATCATCATTACTAGGATACCATAACCCAACATCAGTGGTCCCTAGGAGGTATCTAAGGATTCTTTTTACTACCTTGATATGAGAATCCTTAGGATTGGCTTGATATCTTGCACAGTAATAAACTACATAATGTATGTCAGGTCTGCTAGCTGTCAAGTATAGGAGTAAGCCGATTATCCTTCTATAGAGCTTTTGATCAACATCTTCTCCCTCACAATCCTTGGATAGGACTATATCTGATCCCATTGGAGTGGACATAGGCTTGCTTTTGTCTATTTCAAACTTCTTCAAGATCTCTTTGGTGTACTTTGACTGGTTAATGAAAATCTTATCCGGACTTTGCTTGATTTATAGACCAAGGAAGAAATTTAATTCTCCTATCATGTACATCTCAAATTCCCTCTACGTTTGAGAGCTGAAATCGTTACACATTCTTTCATCGGTAGCTCCAAATATGATATCATCCATATAGATTTGGACTAGGATGATATCATTTTTTTTCTTTTTGATGAATAAGGTAGTGTCTGCTCTGCCTCTGATATAATCCTTAGATATAAGGAATGAGGTTACCCTCTTATACCTGGCTCTGGGTGCCTACTTTAATCCATAGAGAGCCTTTTTTAACTTGTAAACATGATCCAGATGCTTTGGATCTTTAAATCCAGGTGGTTGCTTAACATAGACTCCTCTTGGATAACACCATTTAGAAATGCACTTTTAACAGCCAATTGGTATAATGTGAACCCCATGAATGATGCAAAAGCACATAGGATCCGGATTACTTCCATCCTTGCTACAGGAGCAAAAGTTTCTTGGAAATCAATTCCTTCTTGCTGGTTGTAGCCTTGGGCAACTAATCTTGCCTTGTTTTTTACCACCACTCCGGATTCATCAAGCTTATTCCGGAACACCCACTTAGTGCCAATGATTGATTTTCCTTTGAGAGGTGGTACTAGATCCCAGACATCATTTCTGGTGAATTGATCTAGCTCTTCCTGAACTGCCATCATCTAACTTTCATTTCCTTTTGCATCCTAAAACTTCTTTGGCTCTATGAGAGAGACAAAAGCGGCATGACTCATCATTTTATTGAGCTAACCTCTGGTTCTTACTGGATTCTGAACATCATCCAGAATATTCTTAATGGAATGATCTCTGAGTGTTCGGATCTCCCTTTGTAGGCCTTTATATTGAACTGGGACTTGCTCCATTTCAGCTTTAACCACTCCTTGTTGGCCTTCATTAAAGTCAATCTCCTGTAGGTTGAGATTAACTTGTTATACCTCTGGATCAAAGGATATTCCTTCATCTTCCTCTTTTTACTTCTTGATTTAAAATGAATCAGGAATTCTTGTTTCCTTCTTTTCTCCAAATTTTTCAGCTTCCGGAACTGGATATTTCGGAGTGTAACTTTTCTTTCCTGCAGTGTTAGTCTCATCGAAATCTATATGTATTGACTCTACCACAGTTTAGGTTCGTTTATTGAAGACTCTGCAAGCCTTACTATGTGTTGAGTAGCTAAGGAAAATTGCTTCATCAGATTTAGGATCAAATTTTCCTAGTTGCTCTCTATCATTAAGGATGTAGCATTTACATCCAAACGCTTTGAAATACCCAATTTTGGGTTTTCTTCCCTTCTAGATTTCATATGGGGTATTTTCTATGGTCTTTCTAATGAGAGCTCTATTTAGAATATAACATGTTGTATTCACGGCCTCTCCCCAAATGTATTTTGGCAAACAATTTTCATTGAGCATTATTCTAGCCATCTCAACTATAGTTCTGTTCTTTCTCTCAACAACTCCATTCTATTGAGGAGTGTGAGGGGCAGAGAAGTTATGTTCAATGCCCTTGGAGTCACAAAAATTAGCAAAATGCTTATTTTTAAATTCTCCACCATTATCACTTCGGATGTATGCAATGCTTATGCCCTGTTCTACTTCTATCCGGATGAATGTTTTGGAGAATTTGTCAAAGGATTCATCCTTGCTTACTAGCAGGAGAACCCAGGTATATTAAGAATAATCATCCATAATGACCATGGTGTATTCTCTTCTACCTAAACTCAATGGTTTGATTGGACCAAAGAGATCAATATGCAGGAGCAAAAGTACTCTTTTGGAAGGAATGTATGAGATGGAAGGGAAAATTTTCTTATGTTGTTTACCTAATTGACATGCAGTGCATAGATGATCCTTAGCAAAAGCAACCTTAGGCAAACCCACTACTAGTTCCTTTTTGGCTAGTTTGGATAGGAGGTTCATGCTGACATGTCCTAACCTCCGGTGCCATAGCCATGATTCTTCTTCTTTAGACACTAAGCAAATATTCTTTTTATTATTTTTAATGTTTACAGAATAGACATTATTTACTCTATGTGCATAAAGAATGAGTTAATTGGACTTACTATCATAAATTGAGTAGCCTCCGGAATCAAACGTGACTTTTCTTCCTTTGTCACAGAGTTGGGCCACACTTATCAAGTTGAATTTTAGTCCATCAACTAATAAGACATCTTCTATCTTTAACTCGGATCTAATGGTTCCATGACCAATGATCTGCCCCTTTTGATTGTCTCCAAAGCTAACTTTGCCTCCCTTCTTCCAGGTTAATATGATGAAGGCCTTCTCATCACCTGTCATGTGCCTTGAGCATCCACTATCAATATACCAAGTATGTTGATCTAGTGTGGATCTAAGGCATACCTGTAAAATAGATCAAGTGGGTTTGGGTACCCAATCAGATTTGGGTCCTCTTGGGTTAATAACCATCTCAAGCCAAGGGTAAACATCATAATAACAATTTTTTAATCTACATGATTTAGTAATATGATTATTTTTCCCACAAAATCTGCACCCAAAATAGGTATGTTTTGCTTTTGCTTCTTGCTGATCTTCTCCAGATCCTTTTTCCCATAGTTGCCTTTATACCCAGCTTTTTGCACACTAGTGGATGGTTTGATGTTATTCTGAAAGCTGGTTAGAGGTGTAACTTTTGATCCACGGTTTCTTCTTTGTTTGATAGGCTATTGGTTGTAAGCTACCTTAGCCTTTCCCTTTTGAGCAGCGGTATATCTTTGAGCTTGTGGTTGCCTGATAACTTCCTTCATCTTTTGATTAGGGGTCCTTTGAAATTTGTTCTGAGCAGGAGGATGATTATCTCTTCTTAGAGCTTTTATCTCTGGCCTCTTCCAGGATACTTTCTTTAATAGATTGATTTCTCTATCCAGTCCCATTACATTTGCATTTAGGATCTGGACTTGATTCCTCAGGAAGTTTTCCTCTATAACATCAATATGCTTGGTGGCTCTAAATAGATTGATGTCTTATGCCATTACTTCAGCATCTTCTTCCAACTCCATTATTGCTCCTTTAAGGGACCTGATTGCTTTTGCATTCTTCTTTACACCCTTGATAACAATAGATAGAGCTTTTGCAAGGTCAAGGTTAGAAGCAGAATTAGAATAAGAATTTACCTCAGTGTTTGCTGTATCTGATTCTGATTCTTTGATTTGCATATTTCTTGCTTGGAGGCGTTCCTTCCGGATTGCTCTGCTTTCGGATCAGTCAGAGCCATGAATGCACAAATGGCAGTCTCCTCTTCTTCTGTTGAAGATGAGCTGCTACTTTCTTCACTGTTGCTCCAAGTAGCAACCATTGCCTTCTTTTTAAACTTTTTGTTTCTCTTAAGCTTGGGACGTTTTGTTCTGAAATAGCCTTTCTCACCATATTCAAAACATGCAGCTTCTTTCTCCGGATCCTTCTTTTCTTTCGAATTTCTTCTAGGCCTGTCTCTTCTAGAAGTTCCTTCTCTTGGTTTCTGGGATTCATACTTTCTTGATTTCCTTTTATCTTTCTTTTGTATGAATTGGTTTAGCCTTTTGGTTAGTAGAGCAAGTTGATCTTTGGTGCTTATTGATTCATTTGTTTGCTCTTCTTCTCCGGATGAAGCTGATCCGGTGGATTCTGCCTTAAGTGCAATGGCCTTCTTTTTCTCCTCAGGCTTCTTTTCTTGTTGGCTATATCTCTCCAAGGATAATTCTTGGGTTAGAATATTACTAATGAGTTCACCATAACTGTAAAAGTTTAAGTCATGAGCTTCCTCAATGGCAGTCTTTTTATTATCCCATACCTTGGTGAGATTTTGAAGCACTTTCTTGACCATTTCTACTTCTGTAATCTCCTTTCCCAGCCTCTTCATCTCATTCACTAGATTGGTGTATCTAGTGTTCATGCTGTTGATTGATTCTATAGGCTCCATCTTGAAAGATTCAAACTTTTGTTGGAGTAGATCAAGCTTAGTTTCTCTTACTTTGGTGGTTCCTTCATAGGTTACCTCTAACTTCTCCCAAATCTCTTTTGCAGTTTCGCATCCCGATATCCTATTGAATTTAGCTGCACTAAGAGCACAATGAAGCATGTTAATAGCATTTATGTTTTCACGCAACTTTTTAAAGTCATTCTCATCCCACATACTTGATGGCTTTCGTGTAGTCATACCCTCTACTTCATAAGTAAGCTCATATGGACCATCTTTAATAACTAACTATACTTGCATACTTTATGACTGGATGAAGTTCTTCATCCGATTTTTCCAGAATGTATAGTGTTCATCACGAAGAGTGGAGGATGGGTAACAGACATACCCTCGGGAACGAGTTGTGAGTTTTGAAAACTCATTCTGATATGTGAATCAAAATATATGGACCTTTAGCTCAAGATTGTTAGATCTCTAGCTTAAACCTGACTCTGATATCACTTGTTAGCCCCTATGAGGGTCTTTATAAGGTCAGAGGGGGGTGAATGACCCTTTTTCCCGAAATATAAAGACTTTAGAAAGTCTTAGTGTAGCGTGTTTGATTATGAACCAGATAATGAATCCGAATGATGCAGTTATGACAATATAATGCAAATAATAAAAGTTAGAGAAATCAAACACAAAAGGTTTTTATCCCGATTTGACCCTGCCTACTCTAGTCCCCGGAGTTTCCTTCCTCCGAGCTTTTCCACTAGTGGATTCCTTTCCTACTTGGTAGGAATCAAGCCTTACAATTTATCTCCGGATGGTAACCCCTTTCGGATGTAGGATATACCACTAAAAGCACCAACTCTTAGCTGAGTCCTTTAGTCTTTAGTAGGATATACCACTTAGACTTCTACCTCAGATCTAAGCTGAGTCCTACAGGGAGTTCCCACTCAAATCACCAACTGTAAGTTGTATCCCAATCTCCCAACTCACCCAAGTTGGAGATCCTTGCACTCTTATTTTCACAAAGGTTTTTGGTTTTTGGTTTTTGGATTTCCTTAAGTTGATACTTCACTTAGGAATCCTTACAACAGATGTGGAATTAATTAATTCTTAGAGGGATTTGTAAGCTGATTGAATGCTTGTTCTTTGTTACTTATTTTCGCCAATCAAACAGCCAACCTTCTCATTTGGTGAAGTTTCCCTTTTATAGGCTTCCATCATAAATGTAGCCGTTGTGGGTTGTTGAACTTGTAATAAATCTTCACCCTTGATCAGGTTATAGATGGCGCTTCTGAAACCGTTGATCAATCCGTTAGAGTATAATTTGACCCATTTAAATCCTAGGGATTGATGCTGAAAAATGGTCAGTGATCGTTTTACTTGGCATTTTGTGATGCACCAACTTTTACACCATTAGCTTTTTGGTGTGAGCTCCATGTGCCTCCTTATTGGTCTAGGTGAAAAAGGTTTTCAGATTTTTTAGTCTAGTGTCAATCCTTTTGTCCTTTGTCTGAAATTTACAAGCTTTGTCTGAAATTTGCAAGCTGTCATTTTGTCTTTGTCTTGGGGAAAGGATCTTTGACTTTATAGACCAAAAGGTGGAGGGAAAAGCTATCTTTGAAACTTTTCCCATTGTCTTCAAGCATGAGTCTTCCGGATGTCTTTAGACTCATATTCTCTGGATCTGCCTTCTTCCGGAGATATAGTAATCAGCTCTTCTGGATCCTGTTCTTGAGGGATTAAAGCTTGTTTCCTTTTCAAGCTTTATTCTGATGATTCTATGTGCTTAGGCATTTGATGTCTTCAATGGATAGCTTCGTAGCTGGATCTTTATCTGGATGTTTCCATTTGGATTTGGGATTTACATAGTTTAAGTTTTTGTTTCTTTCAAACCTGATTCGGATAGTTTAGTTTAGTTTGTGGTCCGGATCATAGTTCCCCAACATCGATTATGGAGAAACCTTCGCACCAGTAGCTAGACTTGAACCCATAAGAATCCTTTGTGCTTTTACATCTCATATGAACTTCAAATTATTTCAAATGGATGTGAAAAGTGCATTTCTCAATGGCTATATTCAAGAGGAAGTCTATGTCAGATAGCCCCCAGGATTTGAAGACCCTAAATATCCAAATCATGTCTTTAAGCTGAAGAAAGCTCTATATGGACTGAAATAGGCTCCAAGAGCTTGGTACGAGAGACTGACTAACTTTTTGATCAGCAAAGGTTATGTCAGAGGGAAAGCATATATGAGTCTATTTATCAAGAAGAGGCATCAAGATGTGTTGCTAGTCTAAATCTATGTAGATGATATCATTTTTGGAGCAACTGATGAAAAGCTATAGAAAGAATTCAATCGACAGATGATGAAAGAATTTGAAATGTCAATGATAGGAGAGCTTAATTTCTTTTTCGGCTTGCAAGTCAAGCAAGGTGATGATGGAATCTTCATCAGCCAAGCTAAGTATGCCAAGGAAGTACTCAAGAAGTTTGACATGGATAAAGCTAAGCCAATGCCAACACCCATGGCCACTGATACAATTCTGAGTAAAGATGAGGAAGGTAAACCTATAGAGAGTAAGCTTTACAGAGGTATTATTGGTTCTCTACTTTACTTGACCGCTAATAGGCCTGACATTCAATATGCTGTATGTTATTGCGTAAGATATCAAGCTGACCCCAAACAATCTCACTTACCTACTACTAAGAGAATTCTCAGGTATTTACTAGGCTCTATCGATGCAGGTTTATGGTATACAAGTAATGCAGACTTCACTTTGAGAGGATACACAGATGCTGACTATTGGAGAGATAAACTTGAAAGGAAAAGCACCATAGGAGGTTGTCATTTCCTTTATGACTGTCTGGTAACATGGTATAGCAAGAAGCAGACTTCTGTAGCTCTAAGTATAGCAGAGGCTGAGTACATAGCTACAGGAAGTTGTGTAGCATAATTGCTATGGATTAACCAACAACTGGAGGATTATAGTATAAAGTCAAATTGTCTTGAAGTCATGTGTGACAACAAGAGTGTGATTGACCTATCCAAGAATCCAGTTCAACATGGTAGGATGAAGCATGTCAACATTAGACACCACTTCATAAGGGATCATGTGCTAAAAGGAGAAATCAAGCTCACATACATTCAAACTGAAGAACAGCAAGCTGAGATATTCACAAAGCCTATTGAAAATGATCAATCCAACATTCTAAGACAGCTAATCGGAATGTCTAATCCAATTTGAAGAAATACATTTCACTTTGACCTGTTCTGGAGCTAACCAAATTAGGGCACATTCTGAGCTTCAGTAAATAAGGTTAAGTATTTCTTTTATCGCTCAAATTTTGGACATGTCATTAAACTGTCACCTGTTATCTTTTAAATTTAAACTTGATAGAAATGGTAGCAAGTTATAAACGATCCATATTCAAAGCAGTTATCCCGTGTTTTTCTCCCTCATTTAATCCTATGGTATATGTTATGGAATCTAACCATTGAATTTTAAGACCATGGATTATAAGTCGTACACATAGCTTTGCAGGTTTATGAGAAGAATCTTTAGCTATTTAAGGAGAGATTGAGAAAGAGGAAAGGTTACTTTACCAAATTTCCTTCTCTGAAATTCTCATCCTAAAATCCCTGAATTCTCCATTTTTCTCAAAGTAATCTCTATGGCGAGTACATCTGGAACAGCTTTAGAACCTAGTTTTGAGAATTCTCTGTCTGTCTAGGATGAAGATGAGGCATGCTGGTTTACAACAGTAGACCATAGGGCGCAAGCTGTCATTAACATCAAGGATACAGAAGAGTTATTCATTCCAGCGGGAACTAGATACACTACTACTGAGTGGGAAACCCTAGAAGGAACTGTAGTAGATGACCTAACTATAGTTGATATGCTCAGTCTTTCAAGTGACAAATAATTTAGGAGATAGAAGCGCCAACATCATCTTCAGGGATTCTTTGAAGAGGCTATTCTGAACAAATTATAGAGCGCTTTTATCGAGGAATCCATATGGTGGAAGGATTTCCAGATATGTTTGTTACTATAATGATGTGAAGAAAGGTGTATGTAACTCCAAAGCTTCTCTCTAGGTTGCTTGGAATGCGAGAAAAAGGACTCAGACTACGCGCTGTGAAGGGTAAGGCAGAAGGCAATGTGGGCATCCCAATTGACTATGAGGTTCCACATGATTACAAAGCAGGAGAACTAATTGCTTCTATATTCTCAAAGGAGGGGAAGTAGGCTCATGAGCTTGTGACCAAAGTACTTTTACCCAAGACTGGCTCTACTGGAAGCTGCTCAAAGTTTGAGAGAGTATTTTTTTACTCTCTGACCAATGGGATGTGCATCAACTGGCCTTTGGCTATATTTCTTAGGTTTCTTAAAGTGTCCAAGCATATGGTTTATGGTCATCTAATTATAAATATATGCAGGGCATATGAGCTGAATATAGAAGGTTGGGCATAAAAGAATAAAATCACTCTAAAGATAATAGAATCAAGGATTCTGAGCAATGCTCATTTTCATGGGTTAAGAAGTGGAGAAAGACCTAGAAATACCAAGTATATCAAACTAAAGCCGAGCAAAGTCAAAGTACAGGATCCAAGGGCTATTGTACCTATGAGGAGAATTAGACCTGATGAGGAAGATCAAACCCTGGAAGCTTTTATGGAAAGAGAGCTGGAAAGAATAATGAAGCTCAGAGTAGAGAAAGAAGGAGGAAAGAAAGATGTTAAGAAGGAGGTCAGGAGAGACTCCAAGAAAGAGAAGAAGGGAAGCTCAATGAGCTCAGTTTCAGCGGCTATTCCAAGAAAATCTAGATTCTCTAAGGAAGTTAAGGATGATAAGAGAAGGGAACTAACTCCAAGGGAGATTGAGGAAGAAAAGAAAGCTGAGGCTGAGCTAAGGGAAGAAGCACCTTTAAAGAGAGAAAAGAAAAGGAAAGCAGAGTCAGCTCAGCTAGATGAAGTGACTACGAAGGGAAAGGAAGCTACATCAGTTCCTACTCCCCAAGTAGGACAACCAAAGAAAAAGCTAATGGTAAAGAGAGGCATAAGAGTTGTGCAAGATATTGAGGAAGCTGAGAGATTGAAAGCTGCTGAGAAAGAGAGAATTGTTAAGGAGCAGGAGGAGATTGAAGCAACAATGAGAAGAAAGGCTGAGGAAGTAGCAGTAGCAGGAGCAAAGGCTAAGGCTAGTATTGAACAAATTCTTAAAAAAGCAGTAGCTAGCTTGGTTGAGAAAGAGATACCAGAAGTTGTGGATGAAGTGATAGGTGCACTGGATGGGATTGATACCCAAGAGGAACAAGAGGATGAAGATGAGGGAGTTGAAGTAGAAGCTAGTGTGTTGAACTCTGACCAGCCGGTCACATTGACTGCTGAGGAAGTTAAGGAGGCTAGGAAGGAAAGAAAGAGAGGGTTGTTGAAGAGAATGAAGGTAGTTATTGATGAAGAAGAGGGAGATTTGGAAGACAGCGAGGAAGAAGTTCTTGTGGTTGAGCACGGAGCTCAGCTGACTGAGGACTCTCAAACTCAGGTTAGCAACTCCGCTGTTGAAGGTGTAGAAAAGGAGAAGGAGAAGGAGAAAGAAGATAAAGATTTCTTTACTTTCCTAAACAAATTCGACCAAACACCACTCTCACCTACCCCTATCTCTGCATTACCCATATCAGATAATCAAACACCATCCTCATCAAACTCAAGCCAATCCAACCAAGCCTCTGACCAAAATAACCCAAACACTGACCAAATAGCCATTATTCCCTATCTTTCCCCAATAGGATCTCTAGTATGAGAAATTCTATACTTGGAAGGATCTCCTCCAGTCAGAGGCCCTCCAATTATTAAAGAGATTCCTGAACAACAACAACCACCACAACAACCTCAACCACAACCCCAGTTTAATCTAAATGTTGCTCTATTAGGAGATATAAGGAGGTTGGGAAGAGAGAGATTTCCAGGACTAGGGACAGATGCTGAAATAGCCAAATCTTTACTGTTTGAGGATGTCTTGAGAAGAATTGCTAAGGCTATTGAGCCAATGAAAGGATTTATAGAAGCAGTTGAGGAAATGAAGGAGCATGTTAAGTCTATACCTACTCAGTTCTCTCTTGTGAAGGCCATTGTATCCCATACTTTGCCTTTATTATCTATTACAGGTAGGCAGGCAGCTAGTCTGAAGTTGGAGGTTGAAGAGCTGAAGAAGATGATGCTGAAAATCTATGAGATCAACTGCAAGGTGCTGAATGATGAAAGGGATTTTCAAAATTCGATGATAGACAAATTCAATCCCTTACTTGAAGCCATGTTAAAGGTGCTAGATGGCTATAGCATTCTAAGCAAGGAAAATGATGAAAATATAACTCGCTTAAATGCAGTTGTAGATGGTTTAGATGCTCTGATCATAGTGGTAACCAAAAATTAGGGGATACACACTGGGTTGAGAAAAGTGAAGGAGGAAGTACTTGAAGGAGTAAAGAACTCAGAGGGAGTTGTGCTAAATGCCTTAAAGAGGCTCAACATTTTGGATGCTCTGAGTAGTATATTGTAATGATTGATGCTGAACTCGAGCCTAATCTTCATAAAAAACTTGGTCACATCAAAGACCAAATCAAGCAAGTTTAAGCTCATGTCCTTAATGATAGAGAAGCTCCGGATAGGATTCACAGTGAAATTTCTACTTATATTAAGAGCACTCCTATGCTAGAACGCATTCTCAGAGAAAATAATCAAGCTAAGGCACTAGCATGTCTCACCCAGGTGTCCAAAAAAGGTTTGAATGCTTAGTATCAGGTCAACTTGTCTCAATCTTGTGCTCTTATTAGACTTTTTGCTTTTCCCAGAGAACAAGAAGCTATATCTCAAGAAATTTATGAGCTGTTGGCCCAAAATTTTTCTTATAATGTGTATGGACAGCTTAAATCTTTTAAAAAGTCTCTGAGCATGTTTGATCATCAAACTCTAGCCATTTTATATGCAATGGCAATGGGGGAGAAGGATCGCGAGAAGTGTGAAAAGGAAGAGAAGGAGAGAGATTAGAGGATTGCTAATTTTTCCTACAACCTGTCTAAGGATCTGGAGCGCTTACAAAGAGAATATCAGGAGACAAGATAGAGGAAAGGCAAGGAGGTTGCTTTGCCTAAGGAGAAGAATAGCAGGTGGGATCAACAATCTTTTGAGGATAGAAGAGCCAATTTGGGAGCCCCGCCAATGCCAAAAGATTAGAATAGATGTGTTTTGTAAAATATAGTTCTAAAATGTAAAACTTAGTATAGAATAACTTTTTGTTATCTGTACTCAGTTATTATCAATGAAAGATTACATTTTCTATTCTAAGTTAAGAACTTCTTAACTTCATATATTATTCTGCCATATACATATGCTCTGATCATTAGTAGAAATATATGAGAAGTTGTGAGGGATGCTGAACTCAGAAGATTCAAGAATTATGGGGGAGTCAGCACCCACGCTGAGCAGATTAGAGATGCTGAACAAATGACATATCAAGCATGAGTATAAGGTAACCCTGATCTAAATGTCTTATTGATTTAATTATCGTTCAAGTTAATTGTCATTGATCAAAATGGGGGAGATTGTTGAACCAATCACAAGTTTGGATTGACTCAGTGGATGACTCAGTAGTGCTTAAGTTTTGATCTTAATAATTAAGTTCAGTTTGAGGTAATTAAATCAATAATGATGTTAAAATAAATAGTCTATAGTATCAAGGGAGTTAGTAAATTCAAGGGTAGAATTTCAAGTCTTCGATGACCTAGCTATTTAGTTTAACTCTGAGTGGTTTCTGGGCAGAATACTTACGAAGTCGCTGACTTAGTTTTATTCACTCAGCACTTGATATTTAGACTCAGTATCAGCTTTGTTTTTCGATGATATGTTTGGCCAAGTTATCTTAGGTCTGTTAAAGGCACTGATATTACCTTTTAAGGTAATATAGCATCTTTGCTTTTAGTGTTGCTTTTTGTAGGAACATTAATGAGACAAAGGCAAAAATACTTAATGCCTTGACAAGACTCAGAATTATGAAGAAAACGACAAAGTCTTCCAAAGTAAAGCTGCAACAAGTCAATTGCTATTTTTGAGCAATTCTGCAGATCTATCAACCTTGTGCCGCGCACTGTGCAACATGTTAGAAAATCAGAGGGAATGGGATGAAGACACGTGGCAAGCCAGCGCGAGTTCTCTTTAACGAAAGACTGGCATCAAACGACAAAGGATTAAAATTGGAGCTCAAATTTCAATCTAACGGATTGAAATGTATTTCACAACGGTGCAATTCTATCTCTTAACGGATTGATTTGAAGAAGCAACGGGTGAATTACTGAGCTGTCAATTTCAGAAGATGCCAAGGCAAGTTCAACGGCTACTTTCTCAATCCAACTACAAAAGGAGCAAGAAGGAAAGCGTTAGAACTTTGTGATTACACCTGAATTTCACAGAAGTTAAAACTTTGCCAAAATTACAAGCTTTAAGGAATTCTATCAAGAAAAGCACAACTCAGCGAGAATCTGCTTACAACAAGAGAGCATATATTAGACCAACTGATTGTAATATTCGATCTCTTGTAACTGGATTAACGTTTTTGTAAGTTGAGTCCAACTCTTGTTTTAAACTCTTTTGAGTTGCTGATAGAAGAGGGTATTCTAGTCAGCGGGTGAGCGATTGCAGATTGGAGGGTACTTTCTGTAATTAGGGATTTTATGAAAGGCTTCTCCGCCTAGGGTAAAGGAGTTGAGATTAGTGGATTAAAGCCGACACACTCTCTTGGGATTGGATGTAAGCACAGGTTGCCGAACTAATATAAAAATCCATGTGTTCTTTACTTATTCGCAATTTCCAGCGATTTCACTCAGCCAGCTGACCTCACTTAGCGGTCCAAGCAATTATCGTGGAAAAGTTTTATAAGTTATTGAGTGAGTCGTTCACCCCCCTGACTCATTGAGTGTACGCATAGGGACCAACACCACCAAATTAGTTTCAATCTGAAAGTGTTATCACGACTTCAGAGATTATCCAAGTTATTTTCAGGAATTTCCCCAACAGCTCATATTTCAAGTTGATTGGTGATAACAGTCAAGTACCTCGCTCTCTTCGGTCAAACCGACACCTAGGAGTGCTTTGGCTCTCCATATGGAGTCTGGTGTCTGACCCGCTACATCAGCTGCAGTAGGAGTATTTATTCTGATTTAATCAAGCGAGTCACGCCAGTCAGACCAAGCATGACTCCATCGCTTGCCACAAGCTAGATTAGCACAGGTAGAGCCCACTAGACCATCATTACGCAAGTCGCCATATAACCCATAATCTCCCACATCTAAGGTAACACATTATTAACTCTCGTATTTATTACTCTCAACCTCTAATCCTCTCGGCTGACTTAAGCACCAGAGGGGCTTTGCCGAATCCTCGTCCGAGCCTTGTTTTGCATGAAAGCCAGAGCTAACACAAAGAACAAAGGTCAGTCGTCATTAACCCAAAAGAACAAAGTCCGATCCATACCTCATCTGGGCATAACTTGACAAAAATATTATAGCTAATTGTGTTTCGTTGTTTTTTCTTTTATTACCCTTATGAGGTTAGCTTTTGTTGCCCTTAGTTGATCCTTTTGTTTGTGGTTATGCTAACATAGTCCAAATCTTAGTAAAAAATTTCTATTTTTAGGCTATATTGTTGTTTATATTAAATATACACCTTTATTATTAAAAAAACAATTTTGTATTAGTAACATGATGCTTCTTAAATTTTAAAATAACTTGAAGACTACCGTTAATTATGATAATAACCCTTGTTCACAACAATTGAATTTCATATAATTTTGTCGAATTTATTTGTAAGTTAAAATAAAAAAAAACTTGAAATTAAATTTTGATTATCCATTGCTCAATATACACGAGAATTTATTTGGAAATCCATTAAAATGAATTGATTTTTCTAAAGCATTTAATGTTTTAGATTTATTAACTCTAATTATGCCTAAAGAAGAGTAAAGGCAATTTTTTTTCTTTTTTGTTAAAGCTGCAAGATTCATGTAACATATTTTTCGACACTTGTATAACCAACAATTTAACAATAATAGACACTACAAAATTTCCAAAAAAAAAAGAAAAGAAAAGAAAAGAAAAAAACACATAATCTAACACAATTCTGGAAGACTACACCGGTAGTACACTCTACAAAGGTATAAATTACCGAAGACAATAAACAACAATACTCAATATAATTATTAAATAATACTCAATATAATTATTAAATAATAATACTTAATATAATTAGTACATATTAACACAATAAAGTAGATCAACATGGAAGAAAGACATGAAAAATTAGGAAAAAGAAGCAACACCACAAAACAAGTAATTCTCTGAGACCGCACCATAATCTGAAGGACCCTCCCGTTACAGACTTTTCTTCCGTCTTCACTCCGTCAAAAGAATAACTACATGCCTCGTAGCCTGCACCCATTTAACACAACAAATTATTAAACATCTCGTGACCGTTGGATTAGAAAGTTGTAAGATCAATTACTAGGCATTGCGTACTTGGATCAGAAGAGGTGAGGAATCCGGTGCGGTTAAAATCACAGTTGTAGTCATTGCGTCCAAAGGTCTGATAGTACGCATTCATTGCATATGATGCATGTGAGCGCACTGTGTTTGGGTCGAAACAGGGCCCACCTGATTGTATAGGCTTGCAATCTACTCCGCTGCTGCACACGTAGTCTATGTTCTTTTGCAACGCTTCATCGCTGGCGTCTGATTTGGGCACGCACCATTTTCTATCTGATTCTGGGCTCCATGATGGTGCCTCCGCCTGTTTGATTCCAAACCAAATCACATGATTGCACAAATCCAAAAAGAAAAAACAAACACTATTTCCCACTATGGAGATGTTTTTCTGTACTTAATTTTTTTTATTAAATAGGATATGTTTGAAATTGCGGTGAAAAATTTTTCTTATAAATATTTAATAAAAAAATATATTTTATTATTAAATAAATAATTTTAACTATTAATATTAATTTATTAAAAATTATATGCTATTAATTTTTAAATTTTTTTTAAAATAAATAAAAAAATTTAAAAATAAAACTTTTTAAAACAAACGCCCTAAGAGTTGTTGGTAAATAATCTCAAACTAATCCTTATACTAACTTTATAATAAGTTCAAATAATAAATTAGCTTTTACACTTTGTCTTTAAGAAGGATATCAGCACTTAAGGTAGGTTAGATCAATTAAAAAATGCAAACTATATCATCCTTTTTTCTGTATTTATTTTTAGTCATTCCAAATTTTCAACTCATTATTTGGAGGCTCCTTTCTAAGTTAAAATATGCTACAAACAACTAACAATAAACTACAAACACACTCAATTATAACACCCCATATTCTATAGGACTAAAATTATATCACTTTAAACTTAAGGACAAATTTGTATAAGCTCGTTTTTCAACTCAATCATGTGTATAATTTCCTGTAATTTTCACATTCAACCAAATGTATTTTTCAAAGTGTATGATCACAAAATTTCCTAACCTAAATGCTGTTAATGACTTAGTAGTGAGAAACAAGTAACGCTAAGCCGGAAAAGGAAATAAAGAATTAAAATGGGGAATGTAGCAAAATACCCGCCCACTGCGTAAAACGCCTACGTCATATACCGGCCTCAGATCCGGCCGGAATAACCCGAAGTTCCGCTCCGACACAGTCGATTTCAAATTCTCGTTGAAAAGCGAGAAAATGTACGTCTCAAATGTCCTGTTTGGCATTAACGGCGTTCCTTTCCCAGAGCTCACATGCTTCACCAGGTTTCTATTATACGACACCGCATTCTCCAAACTCACTCCAAGTTGATTCGGGTCACCGGCCGACGGCCAACCCGTCTCCGCCACCACGATCTCCACGTCCTCATACCCTAGCCTTTTCATCGCCGAGTATACTGCATCCAGCTGAGCATCGAACATGTTAGTGTAGTTCTTCCCTGTAGCCGCGTCAAACACGCCGGTGTTAGGTTTAAACAGCGCGTAGTTCAACGTATCCTCCCTAAAGCCGAAGTACGGGTACGGATTCACCATGAACGGAGACTTTGTTCGGCGGTGGAACTCGAGAATCGGAGCGAATATAGTCTGATCGTAGGCTTTTCGAAATCGGCCGGTACTCGGTGGCTCAGATGTGGATAGTATGCCTAATGAGTGAGGCGTCGATACTTGAACATCGGTAACATTAGCAAGTACAAGAGCTGATTTCAGAGCTTTCATAGCCGGCAAGGTGTGCGCGATTAGGGATTTATCGGCTGTAGCCATGATCTCGTTCCCTACTGCGATGTATTTTATGATAGTTTTGGGATGAAAAGGTAGGATGTTAGCTGAAATCCAGGCTTGAGCAGCCGGAAGTTTAGCGAGTGTAGGAATATCGCCGTTTCCGACGGTCACGGTTACGGAAATGCCGGTGTTGCTAAAAGCACGAAGGATATCGGGATTCGCGTCGAAGATCTTGACGCGATCTATTGTGGTTTGTGATTTGAGGAAAGCGGCGACTTGAGAGGGAGGAGGAATGTTGTCGGCGACGGTGCCGTAGTTGACGCCGACTGAATAGGTGGCGGTGGCTGATCGGAGAAAGAGGTGGAGAATGAAGAAGAGTAGAAGATTTGCCATTTTTTGAATGAAAGTGGAAGACAAAGAATAGTTCGTGGGGTTAAAAGCACAGGCAAGACGAATAAATGTGGGGTCCAACTTATGTTAAAGTTTGACCAATGTTGAAGTTAAGAATTTTCATTTAAATTGAAACCCTCCTTTCCGTCTAGTAGAAGACCGAAATGCAGCAACAAAGCCCCCGCCGAGATTTGTATCTGATCGGGAAAATGGTGAAAAGACCGCTACTGGAAGCTCTCTCCGTCTTCCATTCCTCAATACACCGTGGTATTAATCCTTGTCTTCAATCTATTTCCTTGTTTACTACCTCCTTGATTCCAACTTCAAATTCCATGCCCAGTCTCTCATTCTTCAATTGCTCTCTAATCGAATTTCCTCTCCGTTATTCACCGTTGGATCTCATCTTCACCATCTAACAGAAACCGTCTCGAATCAAAGCCAAACGATCACTGCCAATTTCTATGAAGCAATTGTCAATGCTCATATTCAATCTCGCCTACCAAAGGAAGCTCTGTTCTATTTTAATCAAATGGTTGATAAAGGCCTTGTTCATGAACCAAATACTTTTAATAAACTTTTGGATTCTTTCCTTAAATCAAGCTACTTTGATAAGTCCCGGATGGTATTTCATGAAGCCAAGGCGAATGAAGTTAAGTTGGATGTTGATAGTTACGGGATTATGATCAAGGGCTGTTGTGAGGCTGGTGATTTGGACAAAGGTTTGGAACTATTGGCGAAGGGGATGGGTTTTTCTTCAAATGTGGTCATATATACTTGCCAAATTGACGGTGATGTTAAAAGAGCCAAAATGTTGTTTAATAAGATGGAAGAGGTGGGTCTGGTTGCTAACACCGTTATGATTAATGGCTTCTTTAAAAAAGGTTTTAAACGAGACGGGTTTGAATTGTATGAGAAGATGCAGTTGGATGGGGTGTTGCCCAATTTATATATTTACAATTGTATGATCAAGGAGCATTGCAACGAAGGGAAAATTCAAAATGCCTATGAACTGTTTGATGAAATGTCTAAAAGAGGGTTGGCAGCACACTTTGATTGATGGGTTATCCAGAAACATGAAGGTTTCGGAGGCCGAGAAGTTGGTAGATCAAATGAAGAAATCTGGCGTATGTCCAAATTTAGTCACATATAACATGCTTATTCATGGTTTTTGTAGTGTCCAGAAGTTGGATAAAGCTTTGACTTTGCTTAACCAATTAAAGTCAAATGGTCTACCTCCATCTTTGATAACTTACAACACGCTTATTGAAGGATACTCCAATGCTGGTAAGTGGGTAACTGTCACTAAATTAGTAAGGCTCTGCTTGGGAGCAAGTTGATAAAGGAAAGGAAATGAAATGAAAGGACGGAGAAAGTAAGGGATAGAATTATAAAGGATTGAGCAATATTGTGTTTGTGAAGAAGAAAAAGGTTTATAAAGTGAAGTAAATACAAAATTACTTAAAATGTTCTTAACAAATATAAAGTAATATATAAAATAAAAAATAAAAGGCCAAATGTGCAATTTTAGCCCAATTCCCGTTGTATTCCACCAATTTGGTGCGATCAAGAATATAAGAAATTGGTGGAAACGGAGGAAATTGAATTTCACCCAAATTTCATCCTACCATTATGATTCTCCTCCCCAAGCATGGTACTCACAATCCCATCCATCGAAATCCTTTAAAAAACTTGCTCCCAAGCTGAGCCTAAGGGAGATGGTGGACAGGGGCATTTCTCCTTCTAAAGTGACATATACAATTTTGATTAACGCTCATGTTCGGCACAAAAATGTGAAGAAGGCATTCAATCTATTTTCATCGCTGCAGAATGTTGGGTTGGTTCCTGATGTCTATATGTTTGGTGTTTTAATACAAGGATTGTGCATGAGAGGTGACATGAGAGAAGCATCAAAGCTTTTTAGATCAATGGGTGAGATGAAGGTGGAACCAAATGATGTGATATACAATATGATGATTAATGGCTACTGTAAAGAAGATAATTCCTTTAGGGCATTGAGGTTAATCCAAGAAATGGAGGATAAAAAATTGGTCCCAAATGTAGCGAGCTATAGTTCCACAATTGGAGTTTTGTGCAAGGACAGTAAATGGCAAGGGGCTGAGGTTTTGCTTGACAAGATGATTGAGGTGGGATTTGAACCATCAGTTTCCATCTATAACATGATCTCTGAAGCTAAACATGGTTTAGATTGGACGAACTGGAGAGTTTATGAAACGGTTGTTTTGTTGAGTTAAATTTCTGGCATGTAACAATAAACTGATTACCGAATTAGTTACCAGCGTATTGGCCACTTCAGCTGATGAGTCTATAGTTGCAAAAAGGTATCATTATAGCTTAACTTTTGTATGAGTGAGTTGAATTTTAGTGTCTTGATCCACTTAATTTTGCTTGACTAGTTTCAATAAATTTTACTTGGGAAGCTCTGTGTCAATGGTAGCTTTTGTGTTGCCTTACCACTGGATCTTTTATTGCAGGCTTTGA
Organism: Euphorbia pulcherrima; assembly: GCA_947683365.1. Taxonomy (NCBI): domain Eukaryota; kingdom Viridiplantae; phylum Streptophyta; class Magnoliopsida; order Malpighiales; family Euphorbiaceae; genus Euphorbia; species Euphorbia pulcherrima. Next base: position 19,781,875 of record CANTUS010000001.1, read on the forward strand.
GAAACTTACGAGAATATGGTAAGATTATCGAGTATTCAGACACAGATTGTTGGGTTCATCGTTCCAGGTAAGCGGGGTTCTATAGATGCTTCAATATCAGGTATCACTGCCTGGTGATCATGCCTATTACTAGGTGGAACTTCTCAGGTTGCTGCAAAATTTGAGGTATTTTCATCTCTTATTGTTACATTATAGTTTTTTTCTAAGTGATAAGCTTCTTTATATATGTTATGGAGCATTATGCAATATCATTTTAGGTTAGGATCAAACTTGACTTGTTCTTGTAAGGATACATGCATGAGCTTGGCACAGTTTTTTTGGTTGTGCTTGTGCTCTATTCACTCTTAGATCTATGCTGATTTTTGTGTTCTTGTATATGAGGAATTAGATTCAACAATCCCAATATATAGTGGTGATTTACTGGATTCGTGTTATTTGATGGTGTAACTGGAAGTTTCTTGAGTGGAATTCTGGCCTTGATCCGTCCATTTGTTCATATTTGGTAACTCTGTTTGATGGACTGTTAGAAGCATTATTGCTGTTGCGTATCTGCTTCTGTAGATTGATTTTCATAAGGATAAGCATTTAGAAAGCTAAATTTTTTGAAAGAGCTATCCAATGGCTGAAGATTCTAATACGAATCAGGAATTCATGACTTTGTTGGTCAAATGAATTGAACAGGTTGATAGAATTTGTTTGGATGGGATAATCCGTTGATTTTATAATATGTTAAAAGTGGATCACAAATTAGGAGGTTAGTTGCTTAATTGAGTTTGAAGCCTAATATCCAGAAGTTAAGTAATCATATACTTGTATTTGTACTGTGCAAAAGAAGTAAAAATAAGACCAGAGAATGGTTTTCTTGACAAAACACTGTATCTTTTAAAGTGCTAATTAGCTTCTAATCTTACTTTCAACAATTTTGGTGGAGGTAATTGATGACTTGTTAAAAAATTGATGTTGTATATACTGAGGGCTCTGTAAAAGATGTTCATCTGAGACAACCCATGTAGGCTTTACCAGTTTGGGAGATTCGGGATTTTTTGAGAAATTAGAATATTAAATAAATTAACAAATTGGAAAAATAAAATATATATGAGGAATTATCATATCATCTATTACAATTTACATAATAACTTTTCAAATCTAGCCCACCGTGTGAACATGTAAGTTGATACTGTTTGACAAAATTTGTTTGGATGCACCTAACATTTCGTTTTGTGATAAATTAAGCCATTAAATAAAATGTTATTGTTTTATAATTATACTTTTAAAAGGATTTCCAGTTAACTCCATAACTAACTTGTGATGACCAATAAGGGTTGGTCTAAGTGGTAAGCGATTTGATATTGATTAATCAAGGTCTCGAGTTCGAATCCTTGTTAATGTAAAAAATTCTTATTGGGAGACCCATCCACCACAGTCAGGTGCATAACTCGGATCGAATCTAGATGTAGTCGGAGTAAAATTCCGATGAACTAGATGGTCAACAAAAAAAATTAACTTTTCACAAATGATTTGCAAATATATCAATGTATTTGTAAAAATGAAAACATTAATCTAAAATAGACATGTTCAAGCAACCCGTAACCCGTCTAATCCACTCAAGTCCAACGAGTTGGGTTTGGATATATATATAAATCCAATCTTGTTCAAGCAAGCAAAGACCCGAAAAGCATCACTTCATATTTCTTTTCAAAACGATATTAACGTATTATGTTGTAGTTTAATTTTTATTCTAAGAAAATATATATTCAAAAAATTTAAAAATTAATATATATTTTATGGGTGGACTGGATTGAGTTTGAAAATGAAGTATTCAACATGAGCTCAGCCCGATCGAAGCTTGCATATCATAGAGGCGGGCTGAATTAGCCTAGACACTCTATTGGGCCAATCAAGTTCCATCCAACTCTAACATATCTTCTAAAATAGAGTCTAAGTAGTGGTTAATTATTTTATTTTTTTAATAAGAGTGATTACTTAATTATTTTCTTTTCTTTTATTCAACTTTTTCATTAAACCGTTATCAAAATAAATAAATAAATAAATAAAATGAGAAAATTAAAAATATATTTGAATATTCACCATACCATTTTTTATAAAATTTATAGCAATCATATTTCAGGTATAAAATACGGAAATAAGTAAGATATTATTTTTTTTTTTTTGCTTATCTGATTTATCATAGCTTTATTTCGATTATATCAGATCTAATTCGGATCGCGCTAATTATAATGGGTGAGTTTCCCAACAAATAACATTACTTGATATAATTTGTGTGGATTCACCTAACGATTGATTTTTCTTAATAATACTAAGTATTTTTATTAATTAACTATAAATTATAAGCGTGAAATATAATAAATTAGAAAATGGTCAATATTTAAATATTCCAAAAACAAACTTAGGAAACTAATTAATTTCAGTTACCCTTAGATTCTTTTATTAAAATTTAATAGATTTGGATGTATGAAGAAAAAATGAATGAACAAATTCTCTTAAATATTAACTCAGTCGAACAAACAATTAAATTAAATTAAAGAATATGCAGGAACTGTAACCAAAATCCACATTATATTTTCCTTCACTCGTCCTCTTCCCTTTCAACTCAAAATTGAAATAACAGCTCCCTCATCTCTCACTCATGTCAAACCCCCCAAATCCCGATCCGTTATCCTCTCGACCCGACCCCCGTGATTCCCCTCTCCCCGCCGATCCCCTTCTTCGTAACGGTTCCTTCATCGACGCCTCCGCCGTGCGAAACTCTGAAGCTCCACCCCAGCAACCTTCTTCTGCTTCTGTCAATGGCGCCACGCCCGTCAAATCCAGGAGAATAGTACCGCCTTCCGAATCCACCAGTTGGTTGCCTCCGGGATGGATGGTTGAAGATAGGGTTAGAACCAACGGAGCTACGGCCGGCACCTCCGATAGGGTCAGTCAGTCTGGCCTGGTTTTTCCATTTCATCTTCAATTTCTATGTTTGATTAGCTTCTTAAATACTAGATAACATTTTTGCTTGTGCTAATTAGAAATTGATCGATCGGATTCGCTATTATTTTAATCTTTAAGGTTAAAGCCCTTTAGGAGCTGAAGAAACTCTATAGATTTGTCATTTCTGCAGCTTCTATGTTCTAATTCAGCTTTTGCATCATAAGCGTATTCAAGTGAGTAAAAGACTGTCGCTGTTTCAAGGAATTCAATTCAATTCATTATTTTTCTACATATAATGAAATGAATTGAATTCCTTCAAGAAATTAGGGTTCCAAACATACCCTCTGTTACCTTGTCGTTTTTTGCCTACTGATTCGTATTCCAATGAGTTCCTTTTGTTCTTTGGTAGAGATACATTGCATTACTCCCTTCCTTTTAAGTATAATTGGATGAGTCTTGATTCATGATGGAGCTTGGATAGATAGTCATGACTTATAATATAAGAATATGTCGTATTCTATGTTTCAAGCTCATAGTCCCAAGAGCTTGTGCTATCTCTGTTAGCACTTATGGAGTTGACTCTACTTTGTTAGGAGGAATCAGAATTCTCTGTTTAACTTTTAGTTTGGACAATATTAGTATTTTGGTCAATCTTGTATGCTCTCGTCTTAGTTTTGTAGTTGCATCGTTCATAAGTTAAATTGACGAGACACTCAGCTACAACAAACTTCATCATTTTTTAGTTTCTTTAATAGATGAAGTGAGCCACAATGAAGGGATATGTGATTTTATAGTTTGTAAAGTTGCAGCATATTTGTAACTGCCTCAGCTACAAAAAACTTATTAATATAGAGTTACGACCCTGTTCTCTAGTACCAAATGGTTACCGTGAGAGTTTGATTGGTTCTGTTTGAACTCTTAATTGCTCAATCCTCGCCAATTTCCCAAGCGTGAGCTTCTTTATAGTTGTTACAGTCGCGAGATTTGAAATTATTAGTAAAGTTCCTGTTGCTGCATTAGGCCAATTTGCATCAATGTTTCACATAGACGAAAATTGTGTATGGAATATCTGAAAGTTAACTTTGGTTGGGGTAGTTGCATCGAGGCAATCTAGAAAAATTTCAATGAGCTTCAGATTATCCTATAGGGATAGAGTGTCATGCCTTGTAAGTATTGTATCAACTATGGAATCAGACACGGGGTTAATATTGTCTCCAAACTGTGCAGTACTACATTGAACCAGTAACAAAGCGGCGGTTCAGGTCCAAGAGAGAAGTGCAATATTATCTGGAAACAGGAGAACACCCAAAGGATAAGAGAAAAAGGGAAGCAGCCAATTTGAAACCAGATGTAGATGTGAGACATAAATCTTTTAAGTCATTAGCCTCTAATTTTCTTACAAGTTAATTTATCCTTGTAACTAAACTGAAGTTACTTGTATAGTCTCCAGAGACATCCGGAAACGATAAAGCTAGCAAGAAACCGAAGGGGCCAGAAATAACATTTGATCATACAAATGTCCCTGATGGGGTTGAATGGGTTCTTACGGATGTAGATGATGATGTATGGACTCCTTACATTGGAGGCGAAAAGGTGCCTGAATACACAAGGCAAAGCTGGGAATTTGAGATGCTGAATTGAGTGAAGGGCACAAGATATGAAGGTATCTCGCTTTCTGAATTACATCTCTGATGCTATAATATTGGTTTGTAGACAAAATTTCGAGGACAATTGAAAAATGTAAGATTTTAGGGACAAAGTACAATGAGTTGTGTTGGGTTTTTAGATTTTTTTTTTACGAGGATTCAGTGTTTTTCTAGGGCTACCTTCTTCCATCATTTGTATGTGAATATGGGAGAAATCACAATTTTTTTATGCCAAATATGATTTTGTACCGTTTATTATGCTGTCTCTTTTCTTTTTTATATGGATCAGCATGAGAACGAGAACTCCAATTCGTGAGTGAGACCTTTTATTTAGGTGTAGTTTGGTTAGATGATAGCAGGGAATACAATAGTTATTCTTTAAGGATTCTTTTCTTTTTCTGCAGACACCCTGTTTCACCTATGCTATTGAATTTTTTGTTTTACAGTTCTTGTCATGAAAAGTTATCCATTACCATTTATGTAATTATGGATTAAACAGTTATCATAGCCAAAAAAATATTAGGGGAGTATGTTTATTAAAAACTTAGTTTCGAACTAAGTTTTTCTTTGTTGATATATAGTTTTGTAGAATGTCTATCAATATAGTGAAAAAGTTGTTATTGTTCATGGTTTTACTATCGCATTAGTCAGTTATGTTTTATCACATTTATTTTAGGCAGTCGGAGGTTATTAAAAGCCGACAGGTAAAATTTTGGGTTAATCTACTCCCTTCATTTCATATTTCTCATCTTTATAAATAAAGATATTATATAACGATAGCTACTATATAATTACAAAGCCAAAAAGTTATTATTATATAATGTTGGTTGGGTATATTATTTAATAGATGTATATTCTAAACTCCGGAACCTCGTAACTTTACATTTGGAGGTCCATCGGTTATACTACACTTAATTGATATAAACATGTTATGTAGTGTTATAATTTAGTAAAATTGGTAATAAACTATAAATATATTTGTTCTAATTTCATTTAAACCTTAACTAAGTCCAAATTCAATCCAAATCCAGTAGATCCCATCCAGTCTAAACAACAAAAAGTTTTGTACAATTAGAAGTGTGAGGAGTATTTTTAGGTATACATGTTCTTTGGACGGGTGTTTCATTGGGTTTATCATGATAACTATGAAAAAAAAGTCCGGCTTAGTTTACACTTTAAAATTTTAGATTAGGGTTGGCCTTCTATCAGGCTTATGAGGTCATTTTCAAGTTCGACTTATGTTCCATAATAATTTTTTCCTTTTTCAATTTTGGGGTGGATGAATAGAAATAAAAAGTCAAGTTTTGTACATATATATATAAATCGGAAAAAATCACATGTCTCTAATTCGATATCTCTTTACATGTCCCCTATTCAATTTTTTACATGTGGACAAGTTTTATTATTATATTATTTTTTTAATTTATTTTCCTACTTTTCATCTTATTTCTCCTACAAACTTGCCACATGTCGAAAAATGAATAGAAGATATGAAAGGCGACACTAAATTAGGGACATATAATTTTTTTTGTATAAATCTTACCTATAATTACATTAATTACTTAAATTTTTTTAATATATAATAGCATTTATTTTAATTAAATTCAAAATTTAATTGGTTAAATTTAAAATTTTAAGATGATTTAAAAATATAATATATAATAAATAAAATTATTATTTATTGAACTTGGTAAACCCGTTCGCTGCTCGGGTTTGAAAATGACTTAGTAATCTCGGCCCGAGCTCGAAGTTCTAAATCATGGTGGGTTAATACTTTTAATAAAAAGCTCGATCAAATTCAGTCCGACCCACCTGACGAACAGATCTAAAACTTAACTTGGTTCAAGTATTTATGCAAAAAAACAAATTTAACTTATAAAACTTCGGATTTAGCGAGTTTGAACCGTGCTTAATAAAAAATGAGTGTGCTAATTAACTCATAGAAGCGAGTTCGCTGATGGGTAGCCCGAGGTGTAAACATATCTATTTTTAAGTAAAAATCCAGCCACATCCGGCCCACAAAGAGGTCCAGTAAAAAGAGAATCCCAAATAGGGATGACAATGGATCCTAGACCCGTTTCGAATTCGTGGATCCGGATCCATTTTTTCAGATATGGATCCCAATATTTTATACCCGTCGGATCCTGGTTGAATCCGGATCCAAAAAAGGGTCCGAATCTAGTAGCGAATTTCAATGTAAAAGACATATATATTAATATAACTAAACTCTAATGCTACATCTACTCCTCACACGCCTCCCTAACAATCTTCTCCACTTCTCCGCCTCTTTAACCCCATTTCACACATCTTGACAATAAATAACCCATTTCAAACTTCAGTCCTCTCCTCTTCTCACTTTCCTTCTGTGCCTCTCTAAACTCCTTCCATACTTCCTGACCTAAAAAAACCCCATTTCGAACTTCAGTTCTCGTTCTCCCTCTTAGCCTTTCATTCTCTGCACTTTGGTTTCTCTCCATAAATGGCGAGTCGACGATCTTCCTTTAATTCCTGCTCTTCTCAGGTGATTTGCAATGAGGTGTTGGAGTCCTTTATAATTAGATTTAGAAACGCTGGTTGATTAGATTTACAGTTTACAAATTTAAGAGTGAATTGATACTAGATTTAGTTAGGTAGTTTTGAGTTATTAAAAACACAGGTTCTGTAATATTGTTTTTTTAGAATGTAATTGAATTTAGATTCTGTAACATTGTTTATTTCTTCTACTATATCTTTTGAATTCAGCTCACTTTGTTCTAATTTTTTTTATATGCAGAGATGGAATTATGTTTACACTGCATTAGTTAGACAAAGAACATTAAACCAGTAAATTTTACTATTAAATGTTGTCTTAGACCCATTTCAATCCGATTCAGACTCGAATCTGAATATTAAAATCACAGACCCAACCAAATCCCTAATCCCGAAAGTATAAACTAAAGTAAAAGATAGAAAACTTGGATACCACCCAACCAGATCAGTGGGCTGTCTCTCCATAAAACCGGTCTTAACTCCCTCCCTAATCCAAGCTTCTTGTTCTTGATTTTATCGTCATTCCTAAGTCAATTATCATGGCCAGAAAATTCTTCGTCGGCGGCAACTGGAAATGTGTACGTCTCCTTCTTTCTTCTTCATCTTTTTGCTTTCGTATTCTTCACCTCTCTCTACTGTTATTAGCTTCTTCCATTTTATGAACGAATATATAATTAACGATTTACTTGGAGAGTTTTTCTTTGTGGTTCTGCTGATCTTGTAAAATCCGATCTTCACGCACTTCTTCCATCTCAATTCTAAGATCTGATTTCATGTTTTCTGAAGTTGGTGGTCTGAATCAGATCCGATGCGTTCCTGTGATTCTCTGCTTATCAGACCATTGAGTTATGGCTTGATCTCATCATATGTTTGTTTTTCTTACTGGATTTGCAGAATGGGACATCTGAGGAGGTGAAGAAGATTGTCACGGTTTTAAATGAAGCTGAGGTTCCTTCTCAGGATGCTGTGGGTAGGTTAAAGTTTTAATTGAAATCCTTAACTGGAAAATGGAATGACTTATCCTCTTTCATTTAGTTAATAACTCTATTCTGCTCTATCATGCTCAGTGGCAAACTTAAGATTGAACAATGTGCAATCTTGTTTGGGATTAGGACTCACTTATTTGATTTTACGTGATGATTCATTATTTTGATATAATATAAGCATACAAATCTGGCAGTACTCCTACTTTCCTACATTCACTATTGTTTTTGCCTTTTGGATTCACTAGAGAGAAGCACTGGCCATTTGGACTGCTCTTGAAACTGCTTGCACATGTCATCTAGTTAAATATTAATTTTATAGTTATTGTTATTGTAATTTCATGATTTGGAGATGAATGGTATAGAGTTAATTTAATTCATTCCTTAAGTTGCATTTGTCCTATGTTTAGTTGTTGTGCTGCTGGCTATATTTCTGATCAATTAGTTATGTGCAGATTCCTGTAAATTCAAGTTTTTTTGCTGTACTGATTTTTTTGTTGTTGCCTCAGAGGTTGTTGTGAGCCCTCCGTTTGTATTTCTTCATACTGTAAAAGGTCTATTGAGGCCAGACTTCCAGATAGCAGCACAAAATTGCTGGATTCGCAAAGGTGGTGCTTTTACCGGAGAGGTTAGGTATGTTTTATCCTGAGTTGTGCTCTTTGATGCATGATTAAGGGAGGAGGGAACCGATAACCAACCCAACTAATGGTTGTTCCTGTTGTTATTTTGATCTTCCATTCACGAATTCTTCCTCTTATCATTTTTCCGAAATGTTGTCAGAATTTCTTTCATGGGCGTATGTTTTGCCTGTATTGTATCAATTGGTCTATAAATTTATTGCAAGTGGGAGTTTTGTGTACTTTATTTTACTAACGATCATATGTAGCCAACTATCTATGTTGGTTGTTAGGAAAGGATTTTGGTTTTGGGGACGTGATAATAAATTTTGTAAGATATGTCATAGCAAGTGCATTCTAAGATTCATAGTGTGTAAGCAAGATTTGAATTTGGTGATTTCTTCTAGGAGCCTTGTTAAGAATATTAAATATTTCATATCTACTTTCTGTTTATTTCAACATCATTACCTCGTTCATTTATCAACTACCTTGTTTGTTATGGATTTGTTCTTTCATTAGTATTCAATAATCTGATGTTTCTTTTTTTTTGTTGGTTCATAGCGCTGAAATGCTTGTGAATTTGTCCATTCCTTGGGTGATTCTTGGGCATTCTGAAAGGAGAGCTCTTCTAAACGAGTCAAATGAGGTAAACATAGCTTATTCATTGATCATGGCCTGTATGAATGCGAACAACTTCTGTAGGATTTTCATTTTATTATATATTTTTAAGTGTATTCCTTTTTCTCCGTGGCAGTTTGTTGCTGACAAAGTTGCTTATGCACTTGCTCAAGGTTTGAAAGTGATTGCTTGTATTGGCGAGACACTTGAGCAGAGAGAATCAGGATCCACCATGGAAGTTGTTGCTGCACAAACGAAAGCAATTACAGGTTTAAATCAATAACCTTATTCTGTAATAGTCTATTGAAGTCTATGCTTCTCTGTAGTCGTTTGGGGGTGGGAGGGGGTGACTTAATGTGAGGTCATTTGTGTCTAACTTTATATCTAGTTTGTAACAAATATCTTAGATTAAATGGAAACTGAGAATTAATTTAATTTTAGAACTGTAAGTCTTAGCCTAGTGGTTAAAATTGAACTTGTCACAGGGATTTTTATTTGACCTTAATATAAGCCCAATTGAGCAATTTTTTGAACTCTAGGAAGTACTTCTGCGTTTTATCGAAGTCTGCTACTTCTCATGGTTTCAGGCATTGTGCATAAACATCATGTATGTTCCTTCAATTATGTTTGATAATCTTTACATAAGTTGACTCTAATTTCTGCAGAGAAAGTATCCAATTGGGATAATGTTGTTCTGGCTTATGAGCCAGTTTGGGCAATTGGAACTGGAAAGGTTGCATCACCTGCTCAGGCCCAAGAGGTAAAACTGAATTGCTTTATTACTGGGATAATCAACTACAATTGTATTTCAGTGTTTTCCATAAAACCATCTGACTCAGTGCCATACCTCCCTTGTGAATTGATTCATAAGAGTTTCAGTAATTTTAATAGCTCATGTGTGATGTTAATGATCTGCCATCCACAATATACTTATCTGACATTAAAAAAAGGAAAAAAAATTGTAAGTTCGATAAGGTTCTGCTATATAGCTCAGGTCAACAACATTTACTTTTCTTGCTGTCCCATTATGAAGTTTTTTTTAATATGATTAATAGGATGTTAAGCATCTGAAATGCTTATTGGTATTTGGTAATGATTGCTTTATTCTCACTTGGTGTGTATATGTGTTAGGTCCATTGTGGATTGAGGAAATGGCTTAATGACAATGTTAGCGCTGAAGTTGCCGCAACAACTAGAATCATCTATGGAGGTAGAAGTTCTTCTGATACTTGTATAAATTGTTCAGTCTTTTTCTTCTTCAGTACAAAATTCCATTAAAATGGCACATAATAACACTCATTCAAGACCTGGTATGGTGGCTTTACGACCAAACTTTTCCCAGCAGTTATGATTCAATGGGAACTGATTACAGTGCCGGACTCCTGAATTTTTGTAGCTATTTTTGAACGATTTAAAACTGACTTGTGCACGTCTTGTCCTTGCTTTTAGGTTCTGTAAATGGTGCAAACTGCAAAGAATTGGCAGGCCAGCCAGATGTTGATGGATTTTTGGTTGGTGGAGCTTCCTTGAAGGTAATTTATTAGTCCCATTTTTCTTAGTTGATTTTGTATATGGTTAGTCCCATTTTTTCTGATATGCATATGTTGGTGTTTTCTTTTGTAACAGCCGGAGTTTATTGACATTATCAAGGCAGCCACCGTGAAGAAGAGTGCTATCTAGTTTAGTTGCTATCTTTAAATGCTTTTTTGTATTCAATTCTGTGAGGGATAGACTTGCTGGCTTTTTTATGCCCCAACAACTCCGAGGAGCTTAATAAGTTATTTGAACTCAGTAAGGAATAACAAGTATTGACAGAGTTTAGTTTGGCATTTTTATATTGAATTTTGTTCTGAAAATTTCGTCCATATTATAAGTAATTTCTCTTTGATGACCAAATTCTACCGTACTAGTATTACACTTGGAATATAATAGCAATTAGACTTTTATCTAATGGTAGAATGTGCAAAGTACATAATAAAATATTCTAATCAATTTTTTGTATATTTATAAATCGTTTGCTTAATTTGATTATGACCTAGTTTTGGTTTTGAGAATGAAAATATGGAATATCTTACTCTTAGATTGTTAAAAGAAACAATTTATAGTAAGAGTAAATTATATTATATTTGGTAATAAAAAATTTGGTGCTTTTTAACAGTACTTTGAGTAACAGTTCTTGTCGTAAATAATAAAAGATAATTAAAGATATTTATTCATTATGTAAGTGATTAAGTATAATAAGAAGGATATTCTAAAATTCTATGTCAGTTTGTTCTCATTTCAGTCTTGTATATTGTTTTCTTTGGCTTTTTTCAACATTTTTTCTGTTTAATGGATAAGCTTCAGTAAAGAAAAAGTTAAGCCACGTAGTTTTTTCAAACTACAAATATAGACATGCTCCTAGAGTATCCGTCTGATCCCACTTAAATTAATTAGATTTGGTCTATCACTTTTTCATAAAGGCTAACTAAAATTTGTTAAAATCTAAAGTTTAATTGATTGGACTTAATTTTTATATTAATGTCCAAATTTAATAGGCGAATTATAAGTTTATTTCTAATATATTTATACATCATATTTATTTTAGAGTTTTTTTATTTTACTTCGTTAATTTAAAATTTTACAAGAAATCTTTCTTTTTGTTAAATAAATTAATTAAAAAATATAATTATACCTAAGATTTAAGTATATTTATATAAAATTTAGGCTTTATTTTTTTATTGATCATGAGCCAGACTTGAAAACGACCTAATAAGTCCGGCTTGAACCCAACCCGAACTTAAAGTTTAAAGTGTAGATCATACTAAAGTTGAGTTGATATTTTTAGTCAAAAATCCGACAAGATCCGGTCCAGCCCGCCCAACAAACAAGTATATAATAGATTACATATACGAAAATAGACATTACTAGTGCATTTGTGTTCCAACAACCAAAAATTTATTACTTGTTTTTTCAAAGGTGCATAATTAAACAACTTGTTGCATGAAAATTCATATAAATGAAGACAATAATATCCGTTGCAATTTCATTTTTTTTTTGTAAAAAGTGAAATTCGAGGAGGAGTTGAGAACCCTGTAAATGGATTCAAAGTTCCTTCAAAGGTCAGATTGTGTTTATATTTTTGTACGGATGTACGTATATTAAATCATAAATAGGGTTCATCATTTCTTTCCAAAATAGAAATTATGCCTTATGTTTGTGAACTAAAGTCAATTACTGTTTAATAAGTGTGGACGGTCCTTCTATAGATGTAAGAAGAAAAGGACTTCATATGTAACACACCACACCACATCCATGCGTTATGGATTAGTCTGTTTATTTTTATTTTTATTATTATTATTCTGGTAAGTTAATAATTGAAGAAAGATAATCAAAATACGTATATAATATTCAAATTAATAGATATTTTTATCACATTAAAGCATAATTTTTAATTTTAATATTAGCTAACTTGTTAATTAGGAAGAATCCTTACCTATAATCACAGTGAAATTCGGAGAAACTGAATGTAATTAGAAGTTAGAATTATAGTTAATAGATTTAATTGGCTTGGAAAAATATTATAAACTCAGTCCAAGCTCAACAGTCCTAACTAGTAGTAATTCGATTCATAAAACTTATTATTTGCGGTATAAGTGAAGGCGTAGTCATAATATGACAAAAATTCTTTAGACCCTTTCATAAGTACTCTTACACTTTATTTTTTTTAACTTATAATTATTCAGTTCAGTGCAGTGCTTATATTAAACACCGATAAATTTATGGTATATTTTAATTCGATTAATTTCAACACACATAGTTATATATTTTATGAAACAGATCCTTAGTTCAAATATCTAGTTTATGATGGGAGGGAGCTAATTTAAAAAAAATGACCTTATCCATTGGGATCATGAATTAATGATTTAAAAGTTAGGAATATTGGAGAATTTGTATCAGATTATTATGAAATTTATTAATCTGGATAAATGCAGTATGGTTCATTCAGATCTTCAAAAGCCAACTACTAAATTTCCCTTTTTTCATATAGATAATGTCCTCCAGAAATGACGATTTTCAACATGTGAAAAAACATTATTTTAGTGAAGAGGACTTCAGCGGGAGAAATGTGCCCTGTTGACAGCATATTAAAGTGAAATGAGCTGTACTGAACTGAATTAAATTTATTTCAGTATAAATTTATAACTACGCACAACTGAATTGAGATAAACTGAACTAAACTGAAGTGAACTGAACTGAATTAAATTGTAATCCAAAATAATAAGCTAAATCTAGTTCAACTCATTCCAATTGAAAAGAGCAAAATTTTAATTAGTTTATAGACTCGCTGTGTATAATATATATCAATACGATACTTCATGCGGCTCTTGTATGGTCAAAACTTGACACAATTTAACTTGGACTTCTGTTTTTTGGCCTTCTTTTTGTACTGATGGATTGTAATGAAGGGAAGAGATATTATTAAAATAAGGAAACAATTGTGGGGGCAGAATGGGGGGCCATTTTACAAGTGCTGCCTCTGCCTCTGCCTCATTCTTGTACAAGTGAACTTAACCCATCTAATCCTCCATTAGAATGAGACCCCTCAAAATAAATATCTCATCTGTTTTTTCCTTTTTTATTTTAATTTTAAAACATGTGTATGGAGTTGTATTTTAAGAGATATTTTATGAAAATTTGAGTTTTTGGCATGAAAAACATTCGGATATCTTTTGTCACATGTGCTGATAACACATGATTTTTTTCATCATAAAAGACCGATTCTGAGTATAAACGACTCGTTTCAATGTTTCATGGAGGAAGAAAAACAGTGTACATGAATATTACATGTATCTTGCATCTCGTTATTTAATTGTTGGACCATTTTCCCATGCAATTAATTTTAAATTAAGATTGTACTCTCTTTTATTTGTTAAATTAAATTTCATAATTAAAAATATATTCTTTTTTAAGAGATTTTTAATGTTTACTTGAAGCAATCCTTACTTTACCTTCATTATTATTGGATAGTAGATTATATATTTTGATTCAATGGTGATAAGAGGCAATAATATTTATGTTATAAAAAATAAAGTAACTGCTATTTTAAACAACAAGTTCTAACTAAATAGTACAAAAATAAAATATTTTAAACAAAATTAACTTAAATGTAACAATCTTTTGCTATTGTTGATTGCATTTTACATTGCTAATTTTTAAAGAAAAAAAACAATTACATTGTAATCATAACCAAACAATTGGAATACTTGTTTTGTTATTGTAAAATGGTTGCAATTACTAAATAAATGCATAATAACTCATAATTTCATAACGAATTAGAATATACGGTGAAGACTGAATTTATTGAAATTATAGACTTTGAAATCATCCACTTTAAGGTATCATGTTCGAATTACATTTAAGTTAGATAAAGATTTCTATTTTTTTTAGTTATCCATCTAATTTATCAGAGTTTTATTCTGATTATATTCAGATCTGACCTGAGTCACACACCTGGTTATGGTGGGTGAGTCTCCCAACAAGGATTTTCTGCGTTCATTATATATATAAGGTCATGTTATTTTCAACTTATTTTTTGTTCAATTTAGTACCAATCAGTTCAGTTTAGTACAGTTCAATTTAGTTCAGTTCAGTTTCAGTATTCAGTATTCAGTTTCAGTATTCAGCATACAACATTCAGTATTCAGAATTCAATATTAAGTTTCAGTTTATGCATTATATCAACATTATTAATGTATATTATTATTCATAAATATTAAAAGCAATGAATATTAATGATAATATCATTTCAATGTCAATTTTAGTTCATTTATATATATATATATATATATATTATTAATTAATATCAATAATCATAAATAATAAATAAAAAAAGAAATCAATAATAATATTTTTAACATTATCAATTATTATTTCTAAGATAAATAATTTTATAAAAAAATAAAAAAATAAATAAATAAATTAATTAAAATAATAATATTTTATAAATATTAATGATAATTAAAATAATAAGGTAATATTCATTACAATAATTATAATAAAATATAATAATAATAAGAATAAGAATAATTTATAATAGTATATTTAATTATTATTATATGAAATAATTAATAAATTTTATTAGAATGTATAGTATTATTTAATGTGTTATTAATTATTATGTATTAAAATATTATTTATATTATGAATTATAATTCAGTTTCAGTATTGTTCAGTTTCAGTATTTTCAGTTTTAATATTGTTTAGTTTCAGTATTTTCAGTTTCAGTATTATTCAGTTCAATTTCAATACAGTTTCAGTTCAGTTCAGTTCAATACCAATCAATTTAATTTAATTCAGTACACCTATTTATCAATTAAAAAAATAAGACCTAAAAATTTAATTTAATAATTAATTCTTATTTTTCTTATTTAATAATTTAAATAAACTCAACTCATGTCATTAATTAAGTAACACTTATTTTTCTTATTTAATATTTTTTATAAAAGAAAATTTTAATTAATTTAAACTCTAATTTTATAAAATTAGCTTAATAATTATTAAAAATAGGTCATTTTTTTTCGCTGGACCTCGACCGTCGCCCTTATTGCCCCGGCCTAAGGACGGCTCTGACTAAAACTCAAACTTAAGACCTTACTTTAAATAGTATTAAATCACTTATCACTTAGACTAACTTTTTTTTATTTAATTAAGCGCGGTTTGCAATTTTTTTTATAAAAAAATAGATTATACGAGATCAAGGACAATTAATTCTGTACTTAATTGTACCCATTAAGTTTAACTGATTATTATAGAATTAAAATTAAAAAATAACATTAAGTATTTAGAAATTAACAAAAAGATGAATCATCATGGTCAACAAGAAAAGTCCAAAAGCAGGGCATAAAAACAATTTCACATAAAGCAAAACAAGCTACAGTCTTCTTCAATTTCCAAAACCCAGGCTCCATAAAACAAGACGAATGAATTTATCAATAAAGAATCTTTCAAAACAAACAAACAAACAAATCCAACGGTGGCCAGACTATGCCCTCTTATCCGGCGGTATAAAACCGTTGCAGCCCGCCATTAATGAAACTCTCCGACCTTCTCTTTAATCTCTCTATTGCTTGCCACTTGTCACTCTTTCCCATTGCTTAAATCCTGTTAAGCTCTTCTTCTTCTTCTTTAGATATTGAAATCAATAATAATAAAATAACTAGGGTTCTTCAATTCTTTATTTTTCTGATTTCTCTGGATATTATTATATTTTCTCCCTTGTTTTGTTCTTTTCCCAAAGTGATAAACTTTCGTATTGTTTCCTTATTTTATTTCAAATCCCATAAAAAGAAAACAAAAAGTTTCTTTAAAAAGAAAGTATTGGGCGGTGTGTTTGTTTTCTGGATTGACCTGACCTTTTTTTTTCTAAGAAATATAATTTTGGTTTCACATTCAGATCTAACTCCTTTGATTTAATGGGGGTTTGCTTGAGTGCCCAAATTAAAGCTGAGAGCCCTCCTAGTACAGGTACTTTCTGAATTTACTACTTGTTGTTTGCTCCTCTTTGTGTTTGCTTAATTATCATTATAGTATTTTTTTTTTCTTTTCTGGTATGGATTTTGATCTGATTAATTGTTACTTAATTGGGATTTCTTTTGTCTTTATTATAATTATTGATTGTATTTTAATTAGTGGTTCATAAATTTGTGATTGCTAAATGTCATAATAGTCTTTTCAGTTACTGATTGAGTTGATTGTATGCTTATCTAATAATCAAATAATAAACACCTTGTAATTGCCAAAGAAATCAGGGTCAAAACATGTTTTTTGGTTGTTTTAGCATTCATACAAAAATGACCAAATATGTTCACTTGATTTAGCTGAATTCTGATAATGGAAGTTCAGAATGATAATTGTTAAAATTAATAAACTTAACTTTACTAAATGAGTTAAAAAAAAAAAATAAAAAGAAACAGTCAAATAAATTAAGAATTAAGCATGTGATCAGTTTCACATTGTAGTTGCAGATTTTTAGTTACGTTTGTGAAAGAAATTAATATTACATTTACGCACTTGTATTACGTGTAAAACTTAGAGCATCTCCAATAGATGTTTTATTCTGTTTCTCTTCTTGACACATAAATAAAAATGGACATTGAATTTAAAAAGTACTCTTTAATAGATCTTCTAATTACTCTTTCTAATATGAGGTGTCATTTAAATTTTAAACATTGTCTATTTGATCTTCCACAAATAGACAATCAAATAGAAGATTGAATAATAATATTTTAATGGTTAGAGGTTATCTAATAAGTTGTTTAATTTTTTTTACTATTATTTTATTTTGAAAAAATACAATTACTAATTAAATACACAAGCTATTGTAGTTAGATTTTAGAATTTCTTTTCTATTTTGACATCTCATCAATTTGAATTTCTATTTCACATGCCACATCAATTTAGAACCCACAATCAATTGGAGATGCTCTTAGAACTCTATATAAAGAGTGACTTTGTTCATTTTGTAATATCAAGTGATCACAGAAAGTAATAAAAAAGAAAAAAAAGGAGTTAAACACTTTTTGTGAGTTTTGTATATCTAGTAATATTTTTTGTTTGTTTAAATTCCCTTCCTCTAATCTCCTCCAACAAAGTGGTATCAAAGCATAGGAGTCCTCCAATGCAAGTGGAGGAAAATGCCAATAACATACAAGAAGAGGATGTCACCGACGTAGTATTACTAACCCGTGAAGGTGAACATTGTCCAGATAATAACATATGGTATTCTGACAATGGTGCAAGTAATCATATGTGTGGCAAAAAGAAGCTGTTCGTTGAGTTGGACCAGTCTTTCAGTGGAAATGTTGTATTTGGGGATTCGTCGAAAGTTCCCATCAAAGGTAAAGGAACCATTCTTATTCGTCTAAAGAATGGGGATCACCAATTCATCGGCAATGTTTACTATGTTCCAAACATGAGAAGCAATATTTTGAGTTTGGGACAACTGCTGGAGAAAAATTACTAAGTCCACATGGTGAATAGGAAGTTAAAAGGAGATGTTGGCAAGTGTGCCAATGTCAAAGAATCGAATGTTTACATTGAACATCAAGACAGACGTGGCCAAGTGTTTGAAGACTCGTGTGAAGGATACTGATTGGTTGTGACATTTGAGGTTCGGACATCTCAACTTCAGAGGACTAAAGTTGATGAGCCAGAAGAAGATGGTACATGGTCTTTCCCCTATTGATAAACCCCACCAACTTTGTGAAGGATGTCTTGTTGGAAAACAATTGAGAACTAGTTTTCCAAAAGAGTCTATGTCAAGAGCAAAGAGACCACTTGAGCTTATCCATGCTGATGTTTGCGGACCAATGACACCAGTATCATTAAGAGGCAACAAATATTTCTTGCTATTTATCGATGATTATAGCAGAAAGACATGGGTTTACTTCTTGAAGAAGAAATTAGAAGTATTTGGAGCTTTCAAGAAATTCAAGGTGCTTGTTGAGAAAGAAAGCTGGTATTTCATCAAGGCCTTAAGATCTGACAGAGGGGGAGAATTCACATCCGATGAATTCAATAGATTCTGCGAGAACCATGGAATTCGCCATTTCTTGTCAGTCGCAAGATTGCCTCAACAAAATGGAGTTGTGGAAAGGAAGAATAGAACGGTGATGTACATGGTGAGAAGCATGTTAAAGAGCAAGAATTTGCCCAAGGAGCTATAGGCAAAAGCAGTTGATTGCGCCATATACATCTTGAACCGGTCCTCGACAGCAAGTGTTTCTGATATGACACCCCAAGAAGCATGGAGTGGGAGAAAGCCCAATATCTCTCATTTTCGTCTTTTTGGAAGTGTAGCACATGTACATGTAGCTGATGAAGAAATGAGAAAACTTGATGATAAAAGCAGAAAATTCTTGTTCGTGGGATATTCAGAATTTTCTAAAGGTTACAGGATGTTTGATCCTGATACAGGAAAGACAATCATCAGTAGAGATGTGACTATTTATGAAGAAGCAATATGGGATTGGAGTAATCAGAAAGAGAAGAATTACAGTTTTTATATGGATGAAAATAATGAGTATGAACCGGTGGAGCAAGCCACATCATCGACGATGAATAGTCCGATATCAGGTGCATCACTTGAAGAAGGAGAAAGCTCTAGTGAAAGTTCTAGAGAGAGGCCAAGAAAGTTCCGTGAAGAATTAACTCTTTACTTTCATCTTATTGATAAGTGAACCCATTGATGTTGAAGAAGCTATCAAAGATGAGAGATGGAGAAAAGCCATGGAGGAGGAGATCCATGCAATTGAGAAGAACAAGACGTGGGAGTTAACTAAACTTTCAGCAGACAAAAAGGCCATTGGTGTTAAGTGGGTATTCAAGGCAAAGAAAGATCCGAGCAGAGATATTGTACGACATAAGGCAAGACTAGTTGCTGAGGGATATAGTCAGAAGCCAGGTATTGACTAGGATAAAGTATTTGCACCTGTCGCGAGAATGGAGACTATTAGAATGGTAATCTCCATAACTGCTCAAAATGGATGGAAGATCCATCAAATGGATGTCAAGTCAGCATTTTTGAATGGATACTTAGAGGAGGATATTTATGTACAACAACCGCCTGGTTACGTTGTTAAAGACGAAGAAGAAAAAGTGTTGAAGTTGAAGAAGGCTTTGTACGGACTCAAGCAAGTACCGAGAGCCTGGAACAGTCGCATTGACAAATATTTTCAAGAGAATGGATTTGTCAAGTGCCCCCATTAATATGCTTTGTATGTGAAGGTGAAAAATGGAGACATGCTGCTTGTTTGCTTGTATGTGGACGATCTCATTTTCACCGGGAATAATCCTCAGATGTTTGACGATTTCAAGAGGACAATGGCTCGTGAATTTGAGATGATTGACATTGGGCTGATGTCTTATTACCTTTGCATTGAAGTGAAGCAGAATGTTGACGGAATCGTTATTTCTCAAAGTGGCTTTGCTAAGGAGATCTTGAAGAAGTTCAAGATGGAGAATTGCAACCCTGTCAACACTCCCGTTGAATGCAGCTTGAAATTGACGAAAGATGAAGATGGAAAAGAAGTGAACCCAACCGTATTCCAAAGTCGTATCGGAAGTCTTAGATACCTTACTTGCACCTGGCCCGATATTTTAAACGGAGTTGGGCTAGTGAGTAGATACATGGAAGCACCCAAGGAGTCTCATTGGAATGCAGCAAAGAGAATACTCCGTTACGTGAAAGGTACAACTAATTTTGGACTGCGCTACTCAAAATCTGACACGTTCAAATTAGCTAGATATAGTGATAGTGATTGGGCTACTGATAGAAATGATCGAAAGAGCACTAGCAGATTTGTATTTTATCTTGGTGACACGGCGTTTACATGGAGTTCGAAGAAGCAACCTATTGTGACGTTGTCAAATTGTGAAGCTGAATATGTTGTTGTTACATCATGAGTGTGTCATCCTATATGGCTGCGAAGATTGTTGAAGGAACTTCAACTGACACAACGTGATCCTACAGATATTTTCGTCGATAATAAATCGGCATTAGCATTAGCAAAAAATTCAGTCTTCCATGATCGCAGTAAGCACATTGATACAATGTATCATTTCATAAGAGAATGCATAGAAAAGAAAGAAGTGATGGTGAAGTATGTGAAGACGCAAGATCAAGTTGCGGACATTTTTATGAAGCCGCTCAAAGGTGACATGTTCAGGGTGTTACCGGATGTTAAGTTTAATAGGGAGTGTTAAAATTAGTAAATTTAACTTTGCTAAATGAGTTAAAAAAAACAAAAAGAAACAGTCAAATAAATTAAGAATTAAGCATGTGATCAGTTTCACATTGTAGTTGCAGATTTTTAGTTACGTTTGTGAAAGAAATTACTATTACATTTATGCACTTGTATAACGTGTAAAACTTAGAACTCTATATAAAGAGTGACTTTGTTCATTTTGTAATATCAAGTGATCAGAGAAAGTAATAAAAACGAAAAAAAGGAGTTAAAACACTTTTTGTGAGTTTTGCATATCTAGTAATATTTTTTGTTTGTTTAAATTTCCTTCCTCTTATTTCCTCCAACAATAATTTGAGACAATCAATTGATGGTTAGGGCCAAGTTCGAAGCTTGTCATAAGTGCAGGCAGTTATGTTTCATCAGATTCAGTGTCTCCAACTCCCCGAAATGAAGGGGAGATTTTGCAAATTTCCAATTTAAAAAACTTTGATTTCGCTGATCTAAAAATGGCCACAAGGAATTTCCGCCCTGATAGTGTCTTAGGAGAAGGTGGGTTCGGTTCGGTTTTTAAAGGGTGGATTGATCCGAATTCATTTACTTCCACAAAGCCTGGAACTGGACAAGTTATTGCTGTCAAAAAACTTAATCAAGAATCTCTCCAAGGTCACATGGAATGGTTGGTAAGTTAGTTTTTAGTTTTTACAGTTTTTCCTCACATTTTTCCTATTAACATTAGAGAATATTCACTTCTGGCTTTTATTCATAGGCTGAAGTTAATTATCTGGGGAGATTTTGTCATCCTAATCTCGTGAGGCTAATCGGTTATTGTTTAGAGGATGAACACCGCGTTTTAGTTTACGAGTTCATGCCACGTGGCAGCTTGGAAAACCATTTGTTTCGAAGTGAGTTCTTTCTGTTCCATCTTTATCGAGCCAACTATGTGTTGTTAGTAAATTTATTTTGAAAGTTTTTTCGATTTTCTATCAGGAGGGTCTTATTTTCAACCTCTTTCGTGGAATCTACGCTTGAAAGTTGCACTTGGTGCTGCAAAAGGTCTCGCCTTTCTTCATAATGCTGAAACTCAAGTTATATACCGCGAATTCAAGACTTCCAACATTCTACTTGATTTGGTATGTTGGAAAAAAATATCTTTTTCGCTTTTGATTACCTAATTTTCACTATTTTGTTCGTGTCATAATCACAGAACTACAATGCCAAGCTCTCGGATTTCGGGTTAGCCAAGGACGAGCCGACCGGCAATCAAAGTCATGTTTCTACTAGGATAATGGGTACTTATGGATATGCTGCTCCCGAATATCTAGCCACAGGTATTAATATTATTTGATTAGAAAACGATAAATACAAGCTGTTGCTAATAATTTCGTGTTTTGTTTATGGATTAGGTCATTTGACTTCCAAGAACAATGTGTACAGCTTTGGAGTAGTTCTGTTAGAGATGCTATCCGGGAGGAGAGCGATCGATAAGAATAGACCATTGGGAGAGCAAAATCTAGTGGAATGGGCTAAACCGTACCTTGCGAACAAGAGAAAGATGTTTCGAGTGTTCGATAATCGCCTAGAAGGGAAATACTCTATGGATGTGGCAAACAAGGTGGCTTCCCTTGCGTTGTGTTGCTTATCGGTAGAAGCTAGGTTCAGGCCAAACATGGTTGAGATCGTCGCATTGTTGGAGCAAATACAGGATTGCAAGCAAATCGAAAGCGCTAATGCTCGATTGAGTGATTCTCGTAGGATACGTAGACGAAGCGCGGGCGATGTAGATGGCAATAGGATTGTGGGTGATTATCCTTGGCCATCGGCTTCACCTCTATGTGCTTGAGGAAAGAAGAACAATGGAACTATCCCAAAAATAAGTATAGACAAGGTATATTTTGGAGAAGTGTACAGTTTTATGGTTTGGGTGCTCCACGAACAACACGGTCAAGTTTGCTCGCTTTTGTTCCGGGTTTTAGTGAGTTGGATGATCTATTGAGATGCAAGACTGGATGAGAGTGTTGTAGTATGAGTACAATTTAGGTAGTCAAGTTACTTAATTTCTTACTGTTGTATTGTAGTTTATTTGTTTGGTTTGCTTCAATATGCAAAATGATACCTATAATATAGAATTTGATAATTTACAAAACTTTTCCTATCTTGCTATTTTATAGCATTTTTCAATCTATTTTTTCAACTAGAGCCTATAGCCGATAACATCTAACCTGAGATTTAAGGTTTGGTTTATTTATTTAAATGTGAAGGAATTCATAAAGAAGTATTTTTCGAGCCTCAAATCAAATTATTTAAGTAAATTGGTGTTTAATGCAAGTGTAATGAACACAACTCAAAATTGAAGGAAGCCAACTAGCCAAGTTCAAACGAAAGTACAATATGGGCCAGAAAACCCAAAGCACAACAAACTAGATTTTGTCAATGTGTGGAAACCAGTGTTATCAATACCGTACTGGATAGGCTGGTTCGACCGGTTTAACCGCAAACAGGCCATGACTATGGTACGGTTTAGTTTAAAAACAGATTTTGTAAAAAATCGATAAATTGACAAGCCGATTCAAACCTGCTTTCTCTAAAATCACTCTAGCAACAGAAAAGCGTTGCTAAAGACTCAAAAAGCATTGTAATAGCTACTGAAAACCCTAGATAACAAATATTCTTTTTCAATCCCCTCTTGCAACACATAGAAGCATTACAAAAGACCCAAGAAGAGTTGCAATAACTACTGAAAACTTTAAATAATATATATTCTTTTGAAAATAAAAAACCGATAATACTACTTATTACACCGGTAAAACCCCATAACATTTACTCCACAAGTATAGCACCCTTTACGGTTACGATAAAATTGGTGGAAACTATATACAGATTAAAAAAAATTAATATGATTGAAAACAACAAAGTTGCAGAGCTTAAGAAATGATAATTAGCCCTTGAATTACTTGTTACAGGTTTCATATTGATAGTGTATTTGCAAGAAACATGCATATCTTGCACTTTCAAGCTCAACCTACTTTATTTACATTTATTGCCCAATCGAATCAAATTGAATCGAAAATGAATACCTTCCACTTCCAGTTTTTTGCAGCTCTGCTGTTTCTATAGGGTGGAAGCGCGTATGCATTTTCATTCACTTGCCCCGGTCGACTATTCTGAAGTTCTAACCAACCCAGGTGTCCAATTTCTCCAATCTAATTTTCCCAATTGATCTGTTTCTCAAATTCACAATCTCTCTCAAATCAAAAACCCTCTTCCTATAACCATTCACTGAAATTTCATCCTTGGTCTCTTCGTTTTCACAGGCAATTTCATCTAGAGATGCCGTCTCACTTATGATATTTCCTAGCATCTCTACTACCTCGCTCATTTTAGGCCGTCACTTTGGCTGTTTTGTTAGACATTTGTTAGCCAGGGCCGCTAGTTTCTGAGCAGATTTGATGCAACACTCTTCTTCGAGTCGAGGGTCTAAAATAGAGTGGAATTTTTTTGAATCTGAAATGTATGGTCTAACCCAATCTAAAAGCTTCTGTTCAGACCGAGGTAGGTTTCTCTCTACTGCTCGCCTCCCTCTAATGAGCTCGTATAGAACCACTCCAAAGCTCCATACATCGCTCTTTGCTGTCAGCTTCCCCGTTTGAACATACGCTGGAGCTGCATATCCCACTGTTCCAACGACCTAAAGCCGAGTTTAATGGTTAGAAAATATAGTGAATTTGTAAAAGAAGAACATCAAACACAGCAAAAATGCTGGTATTTCAACTTCAGATACATTATAATTCTCTAATCTTTTTTGGTAAAAAGAGCTTTTAAACATTTTGGGTCAGATATCAAAATTTTCAAAACCATAAATAACAGGCCTAATACATCGGTACCCCTGAACTTGGCCTAAACGCCCATTTGCCCCCCGAACTTTCAAATACCCCCTTGAACTTGGAAAAAATGCATCAGTTTGTCCCATGAACACCATGTGTCAGCTTATCATTGGTTTAACTTTTCAAAGATGTCATTTTTTTCTCTCCCACAAGGGGACACATCGTATTCATGAGGTTATGAGGCGCACTTTGAATAAGTTCCGAGGATTATTTGGAACAATTGAAAGTTCATGGGGCAAATGGGCGTGTAGGGCCAAGTTTCAAGTATTAGGCCTAAATAATATGAAAGAAGAGAATAGCTTACTGAAGTTGAAACATGTCCAAGTCCTTCAGGAGGTCCCTGCCTGGCCAGACCAAAATCCGAAAGCTTAGCATTGAAGTCCTCGTCTAGAAGAACATTTGATGTCTTAAAATCTCGGAATATTAGCTGCATTGAAGGAAAGCAAAAACACAAGTAAATAACCATTAAAGAAACCAAGCAAGCAAATCTTATAAAAGGCTATAAAAGAATGAAGAATACCTGAAAATCCATTTGTTCATGAAGGTAAGCCAATCCACGAGCAGCATCTTGAGCAATATTCAATCTTGTCATCCAAGGCAGACAAGTTGGAACACGAGCAAACAAGTGATCTTCTAAGCTTTTGTTGCTCATAAGCTCATATACTAAAAGCCTCTGCATTCCTCTTTCATCATCTTCAGCACAATATCCTACTAATTTTACTAAATTCGGGTGCTTAATTACGCCTAATAAACTCACTTCATTTATCCATTCTTTATGCCCCTGAATGCTAGAAATGCAAATCCAGCAAATTTCTAATCACATTTTCAAGTATCATAATTACCCTTATTTACTGACAACTAATCACACAATAAATGCAATTCCTGTGTCCTTTCAAACTCAATTAATTTGTTACAGTTAAACGGAAAAGAGATCGGAAATGAGAAACTCGCCGGAGATTCTAGAAAGAGAAAGGAAACTAACAGAAGAAAAGAGAGGGAAAATCTGTTATCAAATTAACCAATGCCTGATTTAAGCGCACAATAGGGCTATTTATAGGTAGTTATGCCAGTTGTAGGGCTGCCAACTCAGCACTCTAGCTGTTATTTATGCTAAACGCTGCGTTCTAGTAGTTTCTCATATTTACAGGGATTAGGGATTACAGCTTATTCTAAACTTTCCTCTTTCCTTGTATCAATCGCTCCTCCTTAAGACCTTGACCCACGGACGAAGTCTGGAAAACGAGCCATGATTTCTTCTGCGAACTCCCAGGTGATGTTTCCTTCCTTTCCGCCGCTCCACTGAATCAGCAACTTGGTAGCTGCCCTGTTTCCCCTCTTTACCGTCTTGCGATCCAACACAGCTACGGGTCTCGGCTGAACTGGATAAATCATTGGATTGTTGAGAACTGCATCATCTAGTATCTTTTTCTTGAGCTGCAACACGTGAAGTACCGGGTGGATTGCTACGCCTGTTGGGAGCGTAACCTTGTAAGCCACCTTGCCAATTTTGTCCTCTATTGGGAGTGGCCCAAAATAGAGAGGGGCTAGCTTTTGATGAGTTCTGTACTCCACACTCTGCTGTCTGTAAGGCCTTAGCTTAAGGTAAACTTCATCTCCAATTGCAAATTCTCTCTCGCTTCTATTCTTATCTGCTTGCTACTTCATGCCGTGTTGCGCTTTCTGCAAATAGTACTTCATGGTTTGCCATCCCTGTTCTCTGTCTTGCAGGACTTGATCCACAGCTTGTAGGTGAGAATCCCCTGGTACATAGGGAATATGGATGGGGGGCATCCCGTAGACTGCTTCAAAGGGGGTGCAGTTGATTGATGAGTGAAAAGTGGTGTTGTACCACCATTCTGCTAGGAAGAGCCATTGGAGCCATTTCCCAGGTTGTTGGTGGCACATGCAACGAAGGTAAGTTTCCAAACACCTATTTACCACTTCAGTTTACCCATCGGAAAGTTCCTCAATATTAGGGATAGGAAACCTGTCTTTGATTGTATGCTTATTCAACTCCCTATAATCAATACACATGCGCCAGCTGTCATCTTTTTTCTTCACTAGAATAACTGGTGAGGAGTAGGGACTAATACTGTGTTTGATAGTACCATTGTCTAGAAGTTCCTGACCATCTGCTCAATGACATCCTTCTGAATAGGGGAGTGCCTATAGGGCCTAAGATTAGCTGGAGCGGTGCCTTTCTCCAAGTTAATTTTATGGTCATGAGCCCTAGTAGGTGGCGGTCCCTCAATCTTCTTGAAGAGAGAGTGAAACTCCCTGATGAGTGGTTGCAACTCATTAGGTGCTTTAGGTTCCTGTAATAGAGACCCTACAGCCCTGATTTGACCCCAATAAGCAGTATTGGCACAGGAGAGTGCCTTGAACATCCCTTGACTTGAAACTAATTGTACCTTTGTGTTAGTGAACCCCTTCAAGCAATGTTGTTTCCCCTCTAAGGTGAAGCTCATAGTTAGATCAGTAAAGTTCCACACCACATCTCCCAGGGTGGATAGCCACTGTACCCCCAAAACTGCCTCACAACCCCCAATTGGCATCACTAGGAAATCAGCCTTGCACTTAAGGCCTTGCATATCCCATTCCAAACCCTCACAAACTGACCTGCAGTAAATTTTCTGCCCATTGGCAACAGTAATCTCTATGGGTGGTATAGGCGTAAGTTTGCCTCCCATTGATTTTACTATTATAGAATCCAATACATTGTAGGTGCTTTCAGTATCCACCAACAATGTAAAGGTCTTTTACTGCAATTTCCAACCAATCTCATGGTTTGTTGATCATTACCTTGCACCCCTTCCATAGCATACAATGATATAACTGGTGTTTCCTCAGTTTTGTCATTCTCCTCCTCAGGTTCAATCACAAGTCCTTCTCCCTCACTTTCGTTAGTGCAGTCCATGATTAGATGCAAATATCTTTTGGTGCATCGGTGACCAGGAGCATACTTTTCATCGCACCAAAAGCATTGGTTCTTAGCTCTTTTATCAGCAATTTCAGCAGGAGTTAATCTTCTATTTCTCTGTGTAGCTAAGTTACTTCCAGGTTTAGCTAACGGTTTAGTAAGAGCACTGGGTAAGGTGAGCATTTTACTAGGTGGTGGTGTAGGCAGCAAAGGACCTTTATTTGAAGTAGAAGTAGGTGACACCTTAAAGTTGGATCCAGCCACAGCAGAAGGGAAGTAACTTGTTGTCCACCTTTGTTGTGACTGTTTGCCATTACTCTTTGCTTGCAGGTATGCCTCCTGGATCTGAGCCAGCGCGTAGGCTTGTTGAAGATTCTTACGGCTTTGCATCAGGACTGGATAGCCTATATCGTCTTGAAGGCCGCTCAGAAACATCCCTAGCAAGTCCGCTTCGCAAAGTGACTCCTTATGCGCAAAGGTGTCAAAAGATTCCATATACTCTGCTAATGTTCCAGTCTGGTACAATTGTTTCAGATCTACAATAGGATTTGAGTAAATGCGATTTCCAAACCGATTTTTGACTGCTTCTTCGTACTCTTCCCAAGGTGGCTCTCCATTAGCTCCTTTGCTGTTGAGATATGCCTGATGCCATTCCAGAGCTCTTCCGCTCATGTGCACAGAAGCTAGAGTTACCTTTGAAGTCGCCGGAGTTCGATCAATGCCAACGTAACGATTACAGCGGTAAATCCAGCCCTCCACGTCTTCGCCATCGAAGCTAGGAAAGTCTACCTTGGTATACCTGGTTGACATTTGGTGATGAGAACCAGAGCCATCTGTTTCCAGATCTACAAACGTAGAACCTCGCCTCCGATCAGTTCTGGAAGTCACGATCTGCTCCACATCTTGAACAACCTTCGATTGATGTTTAACCAGCATTTCTTGATACCGCACCTCGCTTCGCATCTGGTACTATTCTTGCTCTTTGCGAAACTCAGCGAACAGGTCGTTAATCATAGCTTATAAGCTTTCGTCGAGTTTTTGGATTTCTTGCGATCACTTCTCAGTTGGAGCCATCTTAATTGGAAACAGGCCGGAGAATCGATGCTCTGATACCTGATGTTACGGTTAAACGGAAAAGAGATCGGAAATGAGAACCTCACCGGAGATTCTAGAAAGAGAAAGGAAACTAACAGAAGAAAAGAGAGGGAAAATCTGTTATCAATTAACCAATGCCTACCATAGGCTATTTGTAGGTAGTTATGCCAGCTGTAGGACTGCCAGCCCAGCACTCTAGCTGTTATTTATGCTAAACGCTGCGTTCTAGTAGTTTCTCATATTTACAGGAATTAGGGATTACAGCTTATTCTAAACTTTCCTCTTTCCTTGTATCATAATTCATATTAAACATTTAATTGTTCAGTCTCGTTTGAATTTATAGCAAGGGAAAAGAAAAAGAGAAGGCATGCCTGGAAACCATGGCGGTTCAACTGTTTAATAGCGACATTCATCTTGCAATCAGAGGCGTCAGTTTCGTCATTAGAAACCCTAATTAGGCCTCTATAAACACAGCCAAACCCTCCCTCGCCGATCAACAGAGCTCTGCTGAAGCCTCTGGTAGCCGATTTCAGCTGGGCGAAAGTGAAGACTGTGAGATCGTTAGCTCGACGGTTGGACAAAAACTCGATAAAAATCCCTGGAGGAATTACACGAGTCAAACTCAGAGCGGCGTGTATCGACACTTGTAGACGCCACACTCAAAGACCTGGCCGAGGATACCCTGGACACTACTCTTGAAACGACATCGTTCGTGCCGCCGCCATCGTCTCGTCTCCCCGTTGGTAAAATGAAAGCACTTCATTATACCGCTATTTTCCCCCAAAAAAGGCTGAAAAAAAGGGGAATTTGAGGATGGAAATGATCAAAGGGAAAATGAGAAAAGAGAAAGAGAGAGAGAGGAGGAGAAAAAGGACCCATAGATCAGAGATGCAGAGTGGGATTGCAGATTAGTTTGGCCATTGTTGTTTGTTTGTTAGTTTGAATTTGAAGTGAGGGGAAAAGATGGCTTGCTTTTGATAGTTGAATGGTTCAACCATTTAGGTGTTGTTTGGTTTTTGAATATCTGTTTCTTTTGGAATTGATTTTAGACTATTTTTCAAAAATCTTAGTTGTAGGAACTTTGATTTTCAAAGTTGTTTTATTGGAATTCATTGTTTTGTTGGAAAAAAGGAATCATTGTTTTATTTTTAAAAAAGAATTTTCTGGTATGATGGTGAAGGAGGACTTGTTATTTTTTGGTGGTTGAGACTGATTTTCAACTTTCCGCGGATTTTTAGACTTAAAACGTAGGATTTCTAGTATGTATGTCTTATTCTGTTATAAGATTTGTATCTATTGGAAATTTAGATCAAATAAGACTCGTTAAATACCAAGAGTTGAGAAACTTTGTGGGATTGTTTTTAATTGAAAAGGGTTGGTATGCATTTGTTCATCTTGTGCGCACAAGTGAAATGGGCAGTTCAACTTCATAATCCTCTTTAATATTTTTCTTTTCAATTACTAGGTTAGTTGATTTGTTTTTTGGTGACTTACTTCATTTATCTGAAGCATTAATCTCGTCATAAATGGTGAAAATTATCTCTAATAATATATGGATTCTTTCTATACTCTTTTGGATTAGTTGGTGATCAATAAGATTTTATACTCAAAGCATAATTAATGGGAAAAATATTGATCAAGCATCCATGGCTAATCGACTTGTATGGATTAATTGAATTGGAACACTAATTCACACCTCTAAGATCATGAATATAAAAAGAAGGGGTCTACTAAGTTATAGACGACATAATTCGTTTTTTCTAAAAGAAATTGCCTCATCGGATTTATAATAATAACGAAAAAAACCCTCACTCTATCGGATCACATCTTCAAGCTCAACCAGTAGACAGTAGGCTAAGACCTTTGCCACTAAAATAAAACATCCTTGCAATAGATAGCTTTGGGAAGAAATGAGCTAATTGGTGCAAATGAAAATACCATTTTTTGAAGTAATAAAAATATCATCCCAGTTATATACAACAAAATAAAACCATCACAAGTATGTTGTGTAAAATAAGCTTCATCCACATTACATTTGCAAACATTAACCAGATGAGCAACCCACCTAATGTGAAACTAGCCAAGCCTAGCCAAACACAAATGTAAAAAGTCTTATCGAAACAAATCTAACCCAGAGCTACTTTTGACATGAAGATAAATTTTCAAATATTGAATGCTTATACATTTTCTAAATTTAACTATCACATTCTAAATTTATAAAAGTTTAAGCTTTAATCATGAATATGATAAAAGTGTACTATTTTGATCTTTATTATTGACAAGACAACTTTTAATACATGTAGAGTATTATGAATGTGATTTCATGGTTCAGTTTATCCAAATTGAATGGACTAATAAATCCCTTTCAATAAAGGAGAAAATCTTGTGCGCTTGTATCAAATATAAGAGATTTTAGAGAATTTTGAAAATGTTAAGTAACACACAATAAAAAGTATTATTGAGACTAATTAAATGATTAGGTAACTAAATTATCGACCGAACCAAATGAAACTAATGAAACTAGTAACTTGGATCAATTACTTCAATAACTCGATCAGTTTAAAAATATATTGAAGTTTTTGGTTTTTCATTTACTTCAATTTTGTGTGGCATAACCAAATTAACCGAATCAAAATAATTATAATATATAAACACAAAAAATTGATTGAATAATAAAGTTACTAGTGTGATATAAATAATCTAATGACGTTTGGTTAGGGGGTTTCAGGAAAGAGAAAGGGAATCAAAAAATTTAATTCCCTTTGTTGTTGTTTGTTTGGACAAGGGAATCAAATTCATTACCCATTTTTGATAATGAGATTACCCCTTTTAAGGTCTTTCCATTCCCCCCACTCCACTAGGTATTTAAATTCTCTTTCTTTATCTTTCACTAATGCTATTATCTTATAATTATATTATTATTATTATATAAAATAATAATAATAATAATAAATATTATTATATTATTATTGTTTAATATAATTATTAATAATAATAAATGATATTATTATTCTATATGATCAATAATAATATGTAAAAATAATTATTTTTTATTTTTTATGTCTTGATAATATTGTTATAAAATATATATAATATTATTATTATTATTAAAAATATTTATTTAATAATTTTATTATTTATTTAATAAAAAATATTATTATTAAATAATATTAAAATATTAAAATTATTATTATTTATTTAATAATAAATAATATTATTAAATAATATTAATATTAATAATATTATTATGTATTTAATAATAAATAATATTAATAATATTATTTATTATTAAAAAAAATTTCAAGCAATATTTATTTAATAATATTAATATTTATTTAATGATATATTAAATAATAATAAATATTATTATTTTAACGTACATATTATTACTATTAATATTACTTTCATAATTATTATAAATATAATATAAATATTAATTAATAATAATAATAATTAATAAATTATATTTTTATTTATTATAATTAATTAATTAAGATTATATATAATTACTATTATTATACTATAAATAAATAATTAATTTTCTTTAATCCAAAAAATAGTAAATGAAATTAGGAGTAATTTCATTTCGTTTCTTTGTTATACTAAACACATAAGCCAATCAAAGGGAATTGCATTCCTTTCCTTACCTTTCCCTTTCTTGATTCCATTTCCCTTTTCTGATGTGAACCAAATGCCCCCTAAGTTTCTTACGCGTTACTGATTAAAAAGTCTCAATATGTAAATAATTGTAATTTATTGTGTAAGTCTAATGTACCTATGTATCTTTAAAATGACTTTAGGGATTCTGCTCAACTCAATTTTTAACCAAAGCTAATAATTTATTTCGATTTTTTTAAAGTAAAGGTTGAGCTCGGTAAAAAATTGGCTCCATTTATTAAAAGAAAAAGAAAAATACAAAAAAAGAAAGAAAAAAAGAAAACAAAATATAAAAACAATAAAAACGAAAGACCTCTAAATGAAGGAGATTAGTATCCCAGCTTATAACCACGCTGAACTTTCTCCCTAGTAGCTATCACTAGTCCCTTCTTTTTCTTGACTGAAAATGGTTTCCAACTAGAACCCGTACTATTGGAGGCACTATCAACAACAGAACCCGTGCTATTGAAGTCACTATGAACAACCACATTCTGCTTTTCTAGAGCCATATCATGCTGTAACATACTTCCAAATTAATCCCATCGAAATTAAGACCATCTAAGGTTTGGAAAGTATTTGTTGTTTTAACTATTGCGACATTTTTATTCCTCTCCTCCAAATCTCGTTGTCCCTGTTTGCTACGTTGAAGGAGTGCCAAATTGAGCTGGTTATGTAGAACAAGTGTATTTGCATTAATATTTTCAGAATCTTCATCGCTTTCTGCACATTCGTCCGCCCAAGAGATGGTCTTATTTTCCCTTCTTAGCGGGCTTTGCTCAACCTGTATTTCTCTATCTTTCACGCAATCTAACACATCATTAGCCGCAGCCCTGGGTAACCACTCGTCAATCTCCTTCAGAATAGAGCTGTAATTCTTTCTATTCCAAACATTTGTTTTTTCTATAGTAGGCTGAGTTGAAACTGGGTCAGCTCGTTCAGAGTTTTCAGGGTTAGATTGGGCACCCCTTAGAATTGCCCCAACCTTGGGAATGCTCTTTCGATTCCCGGGTTGCTTTTCCTGAAGCTGGTTCCTTCTGCAATTAGCTACAGTGTGACCTATAGATTGGCATGTCAAACAAAAATCTGGAATATTTTCATATTCTACTCTCACCCAAAATATTTTTTCGACAGTATCAACCCTAACCTGGTCCATAACCGGTTTTGACAAATCAATATCCACCAGAATTCTAGCATAGTGGTCGAACTCACCTTCTATGGTGTTATGATCAAATTGAATAGGAACCCCAATTCCCTGCGTAACAGAGGATAATAATCTACGATCCCAGAACACCCACGGGAGATTAAACAGTTTTATCCATACCTGAGTTGTGGTCTGTTTGTGCATTGTAGGATCAAAGCTAGCCTTCCAAACTGAAAATCTCA
Organism: Euphorbia pulcherrima; assembly: GCA_947683365.1. Taxonomy (NCBI): domain Eukaryota; kingdom Viridiplantae; phylum Streptophyta; class Magnoliopsida; order Malpighiales; family Euphorbiaceae; genus Euphorbia; species Euphorbia pulcherrima. The sequence goes on from CANTUS010000001.1 coordinate 19,815,867, forward strand.
TTATCCCATGCTTGAGATTAAGATTGCCCGTGGTCCATATCTTTTGTAGAGCCTCCGCTGAAGGCATGATAATGTGATAAAACCCCTTACCGAGTGATATTAGTTTCCAATCCATGGATCGATTCCATATGGAGTTCAATTTCATCTTGATATCCGCATGCTTCCATGGCTTATCACCCTTCACAAGGGTCAATTTCCCAAAAACCGAGAATTGGCAAGAAGATATACGATCCTCATAGAACTCCTGCGAAATTTTGAGAGCTTTGTATCCATCTCATGCATCGGAAATAGTAGTTGTGGCCTTTTGATCGGCCTGTTGAGCAGCAGAGGAAGTTAGGGTTTCGTTGTTGAGAACAACCGCCTAAGAGAGGTTTTTGTTTTGGGGTTTGACAAGCTATGGGTTAGGGTTTGATTTCACATCCGAAGTAGAAACTTGTTTCTTGTTCGGATTTTTTTCTTTGTTGTTACAGTAATAGGAGAGATAGGAGGCACCATGGTTACAGAAAAACGAAGCCGGAGGGATCAAGAAACAGCCAGAAATTCAAGGCTAAGGCGGCTGCGCCATAACCCTAGCCCCCTCTCCTGTTCCTTCGTTATCTAATTTGTTTTGATTTGGTTGATTTGATTATACTTTTTATTTTTCTTGGTTTAGTTTGAAAAAAGTTTCTTATTTAATATACTATTAATCCGATCTGATTCAGTTTTAACCGATATGCTCAGTCATTATTAAACAAGTGTTATTATCAAATTTGGAAACTATTCTCGGCTGGGTCAACGACAACTACTTCGTTGATTGTATAGTCGTTTATGGACTACTGGCGGCATCATAATTAAAGTGTTATTCTCGGCTGTATGAACACCCAGTCAATATAAAATTATAATTTTTTGAGGCCTAATGCATCATCAGCTACCTGAATTTGTCCAAAAAAATCTATTGCTCTGCTGAACTTTCAACGAGACCCCGTAGCTCCCTCAACTTTCAAAGAGTGTTCCACTCAGCTCCCTAAATGCCACGTGCCAGATCCTCATTGGAAAGAAAAAAATCAGAAAAATGACATCTTTGAAAAGTCAAACCTATCAGAAGCTGACACATGGCGTTCAAGGAGGTAAGTGAAGCACTTTTTGAAAGTTGAGGGAGCTACGGGGTCACTTTAAAAGTTCAGAGGGATAATAAATTTTTTTAGACAAATTCAGGTAGCTGGATATATTCTTAGTTTTGGTTTTAATTACTTGTGGTGTGTTTGATGACTTTTTTTATCAAAATAAAATAATGAAATAAGTGAATTTTACGTCTATTCTGAATTATAAAAATTCTTGAGATGTCTTAACTTAAAAAATACATATCAGTGTACCACCTAAAACGAACTAAACCTAACCAAATAAATATTTTAGGAGTGATATACATGCACCTAATGTATTAAAATTTAAAAATTCAAACCAACTTGAATTATACATGCTAAATTTTTAGTAACTTTTTTACAAAAGAATAATTTTGTTATAGTACCTTTCACTTTCTCTATATATCCAAAAATACCATCTTCCTTTGAGAAAAAAAATATCATCTTCCTAAAGAGTTTCAAATTTTCATTAATTTGGACAATTGAACTTATTAAATACAAAGAAAATTGTCCATCACACTCCACTCCATGTGACTTTTAGAATAAAATGTCATAAAGAATCTTCATGCTTAAGAAATAAGAAGCATATATGTCTGTAAATTAGGCTGCCTTCACAAATGATGCATCATTATATGTGCGTGCTTCGTATATCAATAATTATGTTTATCTTATTGGTCACTATATGTATTTTGTAGGAGTAAAAACTAAGATATATTTTTCATTTATTGTCGATATTTATTTACTTTGAAAATCTGATTATCTAAATTATTACAAGTATAATAATATATAACTAATTATATTAAGTGATAGTAATATTTTGTTTAAAAATAATATAAATAAAAGTATGAGAATTGAGCACTATAAGACGTCATATGATGTAATTAATGTGGGTTTTTCGATAATTTTAAGGTCATTGTAAAATTATTTGAGAAATGCACAAAATGTTATTCACCCTAAACATATATTTACGAAAATTAATCTAATGTTACAGTACTTAAAATTAAAATCGAACCGAATCGAGAAATTGAATCGAACCGACACAAACCAAATTAAATCGAACTTGTTCGGTTCGATTTTCGGTTTATATATTTTCATTATTTCGGTTTTCGGTTTTAGTTTTTTTGTCAAAATCGAAAAAACTGAAAACTAAACCGAATTAGATTTTTTTATTTTTTAATTTATTTAATGTTAACTTATTTATGTTTTTATTTCAATTTATATTTTATACTTGATAATAAAGCTTTTTTTTAAATTAACAATAATATATTTGCGTTGAAAGATATTTATGTTGATTTTTAGTCATTCTATATATTAAATTTATATTTAGAAAATAAAAAATTGATAAAAAAATTATTTGGTTTAAAATCAAACCGAATTGAACCGAACCGAAATAAATTCGGTTCGGTAATCAGTTCTTACATTTTCTCTCTTTGATTCTCGATTTGATTTGGTTCGATTCGATTTTTGAACCGAACTGACATTTGCTCACCTCTACTTAAAATTTATTATGTGTTAGGATTAACATTTGTTTATAATTGCATTTATTCTAGACCTAATCGATCGAGACCCTGGACTTGACCCTAATCGCCCATAGCCTCTCTGAACTTTTAAATTTTCCTCTCGTCCCTCTAAACTTGTCTAAACGACATCTCAGGACATCCTAAATCTCATTCAACCAATCTCAATATGAAGAGAGTAATAAACTCTCTCCACATGTACTGTTTGAAATGTTAATCCACTTATATTTCAACACGTGTCATTTTTTTAATTATTGAAAAATTCATCATGAACCAAAAAAAATAACGCTTACTCTGCATCAAACGCCAGCAGCATGCATCTTTGATCTACCAAAAACGCCGATCACCAAATTTCAATCATCAAATTCCAAGTTACCAAATTCCGATCATAAAAAAATTCGTTTTCGCATGCTCTAATCTACCTAATTCAACAGACAAGTCAATAAGGAATTGTTAGAAAATTTTGTCCAATTTCCTGTTCTGAAATTAAACCCAGGAAAAATTGAAGAACTAAAAAATATTGAACAATTCTATTTAACAACATTTGAACTTTCTGCAAACTTGAAACAAAGGGTCCACCATTAGAAAAGGCAAAATAATCTAAGCTTCTCTTGTAATTAATTTGAAGAACCCTAAAAACATTGAAAAAATCATCTAATTGAATCCTCCATTAGAGATGCATCCCAATTCAAATCAAAAGGAACCCCGATCAGAATATGAAAACCCCCAAAAAAATCACACAGATTTAATGAAAAGAAAAGTAGACAAGGGGAAAGAAGGAGATCGGACTGAGAAAGACATGAGAATGGAAATAGAGTGAGAAACAAAAAGGGAAGAAAAACATACCGGAGTACAGCAAAAGAGGATCTTGTTTGGATAAGTATCGATGGAGATGACAAGCTCGAGAAAGACAATTGGAGATTGGTACGACGATAGTTAGAGTTGGAAAAGGAACGACTGATAGAGATGGAGAGGTTGAAAAAAAGGTTTTCATTTTAATATTTTTATTTTTTATATTAAAAAAACCACTCTCTTTATTTTTCATCTTTATTTTTCAACTATTAACAACTCATCAGCAACATCACCATTAGGGGGCTGAGCAATGCACTTTAAATAAATTTAGGGGGGCGAGAGGAAAACTTGAAAGTTCATGGGGGGCGGGGGGCGATTAGGGCCAAGTTCAGGGGGGTCCGGATGCATTAAGCCATTATTCTACGTAAGAAAATTGTTCATATATAAAAATGTACAGAAATTAAAGTTTCCTTTCACCCAAACATTTGGCCAATAACTTCCTCTGGCCAAACAAGTTTCAAAATACCCAAACATACGTTCCAAAGCATACGCTTCACCTTCCTTACTCCCCACTCTCTTTGGTGCTCAAAACTCTCGATCTCCCATATAACAACAACGATATCGACTCAAGAACTCAAACATCAACGATCTCGACTCAAGAACTCATATAACAACAACGATTTCCTTCATTCTTAATAGCAACGTTCTCCTTCGCGATTTCTACATATCACAGTTCATGTAAGGTTTCTGAAAAACCTAAAATCTACTTCACTTAAAGTCGGATTTGCTGCAAATTATAGATATAATGGCAAGTTATTTTGATTCGATTATCTTGGTTAAGTTATTTTATTTTCAGATTCGTTGGATAAAAAGTTGAATCTCTGAGTTGATTCGGTTATCTCTGATTTGTTTTCAGATTTGAATCTATGATGAATTGCTTGAGTGGTGGTGAGATTGTTGGATATAAAGTTTTGAGAGTTTTACTTACAAGTTCATCAAGCTTTGATTTGATTCGCAACTTATTTGTTTGATTAGAGCTTTTGAATTTATGTTTTGAATGATGACAATCAAAGATATTGATGTGTTTTTATGATATTTGTATTTGATTTTGCAATTTCGTTTTTTTAGCTATCTGGTAGTATCTGGTAGTTACCTGGTAGGAAGCTGGTATTTTTCTAAATTCGCAATTTTGTTTGTTTATAGCTTTTTGAGTTTATGAGACAAATGATAACAATGAAATATATGATTCCCATCATGTTCCACCATATATTGAATAGTTGAGAAAAAGTTTTTGAATGTATCTGGTAGGAAACTGGTATGTACGTGGTAGAATGCTAATAAATTCATGAAATAATGTAGAAACCTGTTACAAACATAAACTTAGTATATTGAACAAACTTTCAATGAAATACCATGTCTATTTTTTTGTAGGAAACTGGTAGGAAACTAGAATATGCCTAGTAGAATGCTAGTAAATTCATGAAATAATGTAGAAACTTGTTACAAACATAAACTTGGTGGATTGAGCAAACTTCCAATGAAATACCATGTTGATTTTTTTGTAGGAAACTAGTATGTACCTGGTAGAATGCTAGTAAATTCATGAAATAATGTAGAAACTTATTACAAACATAAACTTGGTGGATTGGGTAAACTTCCAATGAAATACCAGGTTGATTTTATGATTTATTGCGAATATGTAGTTAGAAAGTGGTAGGGTTTTGGTATTTAATTGAATCTGTTGTTGCTCATTCACATTATTTGTATGTTGTGTCAGTAATGTACATTTTCTATGTGCTAAGTATCTAGTAGGTAAGTGATACTTACATGGTAGGATGATGATATGTATACGAATTTGTTTTAGTCATTCTTAATATGTAGTAATATGTTGTTATATGGTCAATTTATGTCTAATGTAGTTTTCTTATTGCATTTGTTATGAAATATATGCTACTTTTACAAAGTAGACTATGATTCTCCAATTTTTTAATTTTTTGATCTTATTATGAATATGTAGCAGGAAAGTGGTAGAGTGCCGGTATGTAGTAGTATATGTTGTTGCTCATTCAAATTATTGGAAAATACCTCCAGATATTGAAGATCAAGTTATTCTTCCGCCGAACGCTATTGTAAGAGTTGGGAGACCGAAGAAACATAGAATTAGGAACAAGAGAACTTGTTCCTAATAAGATCATTTATTATTCTAACCATTTTTTGTTGTTATTAATTAGAAGTTATATAAACTCGACTTTTGTACCTTTGATTGTTGAGAAATCATTTTTAAGATGTCAATTTACCGTTTGTTCCTTTTTTAATGATACTTTTGATAATATTTGGTTATTTCAGGTATTGATACTAGATTGCAATGTTATCAATACCGTACTGGGCCTCATGCCGGTATGCGGTATAACCCATATTACCATCATTATTGGTGGTTTTACCGGTGTTTTATTTTTAAAGAATACATATTATTTATGGTTTCCAGTGGCTATTGCAACGCATTTTAAGTCTTTTGAAACGCTTCTGCTTGTTGCCAGAGGGGATTTGGAAAGAAATATATATTATTTAGGGTTTTCAGTGATTATTGCAACTATTTTTCGGGTCTTTAACAACGCTTTTGTGTCTTTAGCGATGCTTTTGTGTCTATAATAACGCTTTTCTATGTCTTTAGCAACATTTTTTTGTTGCTAGAAGAATTTTGAGAAAACTGGATTTGAACCGGTATGCTGGTTTACTAGTTTTTTTCGGTTCAACCCGATTTCCTCCGATTTTAAGTATATCGTACCGTAGCCCTAGCCGATTTCTAGTAAAATTGATTGAACCGACTGGTACGGTATAATATTGATAACATTGTCAGATTGTTACCAGTTTCCTACCAGATTTGAAGTAATTTATCTTTTTAATGGATTTTTAAATATTACTAGTTTTCTACATATTTAGCATTGACATAAATTTTTGCAAGAATATTATGATTTCTTTTGTTGATTATAAATTAAGTTTCATTAGAATAATTTTTCATACCGGATATCTACCACTTACCTACCAGTTTCCTATTTATTTTGTATTCCATTACTTGTGTTTTGTGTTTTTTTTTGTTTATTTATAAATCTATTGTAATCAATCTGTATTTAACTGGGTTATTAACAAACCTCTTCTTAATCAAATAAAAACCGAGTACATAAATTCTTCATGAACTAAAATTTTAAATTAAACTATTGAAAACTTGTTCTAAATCACATGAAACTGAAAAAATAACTTATTTTGTTCTGAACCAAACTACAGTGAACCATACATGTTATTATATGTGTGATACAACATCTCTTTTACATTATCATTCGGCGCATTCCCTTGAATGAATTCAATCACATCTTGGTTTGATGCAACATGTACAACAGCTTTGTAATTCTCCTTTGGCGGAATCATAAAGTCTGAGCTATAACAATTACTAGTTTCCTACCAGTTTCATACTAGTTTCTCAGCAGCTGCATAGTATATTTAACACAGTTGTTCTTCATACCGGATAATTAGCAGTTAGATACTAGTTACATAACTGGTTCAATCACTTTAAGATATATTGTTAAAGTTTATTTTCATGGGAGGATCTCCAGCAGAAACTTGAAATTCAATTTTCAAATCTTCTAACTTAACATCTAGCCTCAAGCAAAACAGAAGTTTTTTGAAATCACCACAACTTGAAGAGCTAGAGATCGCAACACCAATAACTTTATATCCGAAGAATTGAAGTTGTCAATCCAAGAACCATAATAGTACATTAAAACAAGAACACAATCCAATTCTACATATATTAAAAAATGAAAATAAAAAAAGATGCAAAAATAGAGAAAAAGAAAACTAATTGCTGCACCAAGGTTAACATCAACAAAGAATGTAAATGAGCAATAACAGATTCAATTACATATCAACACTCTACCACTTTCCTACTACATATGCACAATAAGATCAAAAAATCAAAAAATAGGAGGATCGTAGTTTACAATGTAAAAGCAGCTTATATTTCATAACAAATGAAACAATAAAACTACATTAGACATATACTGGTCATATAACAACATATAAATACATATTTACAATGATTAAAACAATCATATACATAGCATCATCCTACCACGTAACTACCAGATACTTACCAGATGATAAATGTTCATTATCTACTCATCATACAAAGAATGTGAATGAAAAACATCATATTCAATTACATACCAACACCCTGTCACTTTCATACTACATACTCACAATAAGATCAAAAAATCAAAAAATAGCATAATTATAATTTACTTTGTAAAAGTAGCATATATTTCATAACAAATGCAACAATAATCTACATTAAACATATAATGGTCATATAACCATATATAAATACGTATTAAAAATGAATAAAACAAATTCATATACATAGCAACATCCTACTAGGTAACTACCACTTGCCTACCTGATACTATAAACATATAAAAAATGTTCATTACATACACATCACACAACAATAACCATCTCACAAACCACTCAGAAAATTCATCAAATACCTTATGTGTAAATAATTACAGCAGACAGTATTTTGACATCGAGAGTTTATAACAAAATCATAATCAAATCCAATCTAAATATATCAAATCAGAAAATAACAAATCTCAAATTTGAAATCACCATTTAGGCAATTCATCAAATATTCTATGTGCAACCCTAGCCACTATACATCCAACAAATGTGAAATCATTAGTCCAAGATTCATATCAGTATAACAAAACAGGAAAACGATCCATTCTACACAGGTTCAAAACGAAATCAAATCTAATTCTAAAAGAGAGCATGAATAGAACATTGGATCCAAAAATTGATTTTAAAAACATAAGCAAAGCTCATCGTAATTTCAAAATTAAAACACAAACCTGATTATAAATCGAAAATAACTTGAATTCTGTAGAGAGGAACCACAGTGAGAATGAATAGAACATAATTGATACACAGAGAACTACGGATCTGACGCAAAGGTAGCTGTTAGAGAGAGAACCAGATGAAGAGAGAATTGTTAGTGAGGGAAAGAGTATTTCGGATTGATGGAGAAAAACGCATAACATGGTATAGATGAGGAGTATATATAGAACATATAGGAAAAAAATAAAAACTTAAATTTAATCAGATAATACAAACAAAACTTAAAAAAATTAATTTAATAAATATAAAACTTAAACCATATATTTTTAACAATTTTCTCCATCAATATTAAATTTTGGCTTCATTACTAGTCAAGCATAGGCCTAGGCCTAACTAATTTAGAAAATATAGCATATCACGTCGTTTAATGTTCAGAAAAGTAATTGATTTGAATCTGAATTTGAATCTGAATGTGCAACACAACACGAAACATATTAGGTGTTTAGTAGTACTTACTATCATGACATGTCACGTGTCATTTATGTCAATATAAATGTGCTTAACAGCACTTATTATATGACATTTTCAACATGTGGAATTGTACATTTTGGATTAAATTATTTTTAAGAAATATAAATTAAAGTTGAAGAAATATTTCAAAAATGGCATAGTTAAAACCCTTGAATTGGACTAATAATGTTGTTTCCTCGGTAGAAGAATTGTAGTTTCCTTTAGCTTTTAGGGTAAATCAGGCAAATGGTTATAGTTTGTAAAATAATTACTGATTTGGCCTAAAAAAATAGCGTGTAACTAAAATAGAATTTATAAATCACCTACTAAATTATTTACGCCTTATAAAAACTTACAAAACTGAAAAGATATCGCGTTGCTCAGAAATTTTCTCCCGTCTCTTCTCGATTCTCTCCGTCATCGAAGTTCAAAGTTCTAATCCAAAATATGTAACAGATATCGCGTTGTGTATTATTTCTCCATTCTCCAAGCTCGATTCTATCTTTCTTTTTTATTTCATCAAACGATTTGCTTTCTTCGATATGGATTTCTTTATATTTCGAATCAAGGAATTCTGATTCAATTTTGTTCTTCTTTCCAGATTTCAAAGTTACAGTCACGATTTTATTTCTTCTTCCTCAATTTCAGATTTGATTTTTGATTCAAATATGCTCTTCATTCGCAATTTCTTTGCCTTGCTGCGATCCAGATTACGCAAGAATTTGGAATTCAAAGATGAACAGAATTGACTGATGATCATTGGATTCAATTTAGACAGTGTTTGACAAACTGATTTGCATTTTTTTTCTACCTGTTACACATATAATAAAGATCTACTACATATCTATTACATATGTGTTATATATATGCTACAAATCTAATAGAAGTGTTTAGTGAGGATATAGCAGACTTGTAACAGTATTGTATCAAACTGGAAATATGAATGAAGTGTTTCTTTAAATCTGTTACATATATAATGCAGACCTACTACATCATTGTTACTTATCTGTTATATATCTTCTACAAGTCTAATACAAGTATTTGATGAATATATAACATGGATAGAACAAAATTGAATTAGATAGAATTACTAATGATGTGTTTCGCTAATCTTTATGACTTTTATCTGTTACAATTCTACTACAAACCTGTTACAAAGTCTGTTACAAGGCTGATATATATGCTACTAGTATTTGATGAATAAAATAGTAAATTTTCATTAGTTTTGATTTACATTGGATTATTATTGAAGTGTTTGGCATTATTTGTTTGTCATTAATCTGTTACAAGTCTATTATATATCTGTTACAAACCTAATACAGGTCTAATACATGTCTATTACAAGTTTGTTACAAAGCTGGTATGTATCTGTTACGAATTTGTTACAAACCTAATATAATCTGGAGCGTAAAAAAGTTATAAACAACGTATGAAAGATATAAAAGGCGTATGAAGGTTATTAGAAAAATATGTCAACACCTTTTAATAATTAAGTTAAAGTTAGGCCGAAATTATTTTATTCAAATGAGACATAACTGATAATTTCCCTAATTTCTAAGCCACTAAAAATGGCCCAAAGGAAAAATCAACAGCGGGCCATTCCTTATATTTTCCTTCATTTTTAATTTGATCATGTTTTCAAATAAATCTCTGGGAAATGGTAAAAAATTATACATATCTCATTAAAATATTTAATGAAATTTATTATTAAATTAAATTAATTATATACATATAAAAAAATATAAATAATTTATAAATTAATAAAAAGGGAGAAAATGATTATATAGTTATCAATATGATAAATATCAAGTAATCGTCTAATAGTAGTTACCATGTAGTAGTTATATGGAAAATATTTAATGATCGTCTAGTAGTTATTATCTAATAAATCAACACAACTATTATATATATTATATAGATGTTAGGTGTCATTAGATTTCATAAGAAACTTCAAAATTAAGATTTACTAGAAATCTACTACATATCTAATGCCGATCTACTAGATTTTAACTAGATACCTACAAGATATTTACTATATACTTACTACATATCTAATACCGATTTACTAGATGTCTACTAGATAACTACTAGAAGATTATTAAATATTTACCAGATAACTACTACATACTATTTTTTAATTATTTTTTATTATTTTTATTAATTTATAAATAATTTATGTTGGGCCCAACTTATTTTAATTTTCATGGACATTTGTTTAAGAAACCCTAAAACTTTGTGTCATATGAATTTCAATTGAATCAAAAGAAATTGATATGGTTATTTTATAGTTAATTTATCGAAAATATCTCTTTTACAAAAACAATTCTCCATTTTTTTTATAAAAAAGGATCGAGCTAATGCTAAGGATTGACCTCAAACCAAAACCTGCTTAATCATATGTTAACATGACTTGTTTTGACTAATTGATTTCGAAAATATGAAATTAAGTATATGATTTTTTATATGCAATACAATGTTTCGTATGACATGAAGTTTGATTGAATTTGATATAATATTTAGTTTCAAAATGTGATTTTGTAAATTTCACAAAATCTAATGAAATTTGGTTAAAATATACGGAAGGAATTGAATTCATATATTATGTTATTCCAAAAAAATTGGATATACAAATAAATTTCATAAAATTTCATATAAGTCATTCAAGCATATTCAAAATTTAGTTTGTCTTGAAGTAATAGCAAATTTAGTTTATTTATGTTTTGTTTATTTGTTTTGTCTAGTATTTTAACTCTAATAAATTATTTTTAGTATTTTTAGATTTATTTATGTTTATCGGTCTGTGAATCATTCTGCACAATTGTTAGCTTAAGCAGTTGATTCTTCGATATGTAAGAGGACTTAACTTTATATAATTTTATTTTTAATTAGAACTGTAATTGATTTTAATTTTATTTAATAGAGAATATTATTTAGAAAAAAAAACATATACAAAATTTCAAAAAATCAACATTTGACATTAGAAAAGCTCATCATAATTTTAAAATCTCTCTCCGACTCTTTTTAAGGAAGTATGGAAGAAGATTAATTTCATTCAATATTATTTTTCCACTTTCTGCTTTTTATGTGAAACTAATGTGGTACTTGTGCGATATATGGATAGGTCATTTATAATCATTATATTAATGTCAAATTTATTTTATAATATAATTTATTTTCAAAAAACATCTTTATACACAATGAATATCAAATTCAATTTATCATACTTATTTTTTAATTATTATATTAGTTACAAACTCTAATTCTTTTTAACTACTCCCTCCATCTAGAAATTATTGTCTCTTTAGCCATTTTATTAGTTCTCTTTTTAGTTGTCAATTTAGATTATCATTGCATTTTGTATAATTTTTTCTCTAATTTATCCTTGTATTAACTATGAGAGAGATTATGTATTGTTAAAATTATAAGTGAGTAATTAAGAAGAAAGAGAATTTTGTAAAGGATAAATTAGTCATTTTGGTTGTGTAATAAATTTTTCATTGGTTTTGATGATTCGGTTAAATGGATAATATTTTATAGATGGGGGAATATTAAATTTTTTCTAACGAATACAATTACACTGCATTCGTAATCTTCATAAATAAACTTATAAAAGTAGAGCAAAGAGTCCGTGATAACAAATTTATGTTTCCAATTTTATCCAAAACTTAGCCCTTAATTTCTCTTCTCTTTTTTCCTTTTAATCACGTGACCACATTCTAAACTCCTCTTAATCCACGATTCTTCATTATCTTATTTTTTTTTCAAATCTCATCTTAATCATCAATTGATCGCACTTCAATTTATAAATCACCAAAGGATTCACAAAATTCATTTATTTCTTCTCGACATATTCATCCATCAACAATGGTTTTTTCCAATTTGGAGAAAATAATATAAGAATTACAAAATTTACCCAATAAATTGTAAACGTAAAAATAAGAAGAAATGACACATGTTTAAAATAAAACAATCCAATAATACAATACAAATAATAGTAAATAGATATAAAATTCAATTTTTTTTTCTTAAATAGGATTATACTTTATACTTTTCTGCAGTTTTCTTGTGATTCTCTGTCAAATATTTAATGAGTAAAAAAGAGTCACATTAATTATTAATAGGATTATAATCAATAGAATATAATTAAATAAAATCATGAACAACAAATTAAATTTTTAAAAAATATATTTATGAGATATATTAGTTAATAGATATACCTAATTTATAACTATGAAATTCAAATTCACTTAATCAAATAATTAAAAAAATTTCATGAGAAAGAGTAAGTACTATTATAAAATTACATTTTCATGAAATAGGATTATATTCAACAGAATTAAAAAAAAACTCAAAACAATAAATTAAATTTTAAAAAAGAGATTTAGGAGATATAATAGTTGATAATTAGCCATAATTAGGCTTAAGTATTTTTGCGGGTTAACAGGTCTTTTAAAAGGTATAAAGATAAAAAAAAGGCTTTTAGGACTTAAATAGATAGATTTCAATTATTCTTCTCATTCTTAATCCTCATCTATTTTACTTGATTGCTCGAAAGCTGTGTGTTATCTTCATCTATCAAAATCGACGGTGTCCGAGTTTCATTTCTTATCTCTACAGGTGTGACAGGAAAATTGACTTCATTCTCTGATATCAAATCGTGTCAAACATAAATAAATATAAAAATAAAAGACCTAGTTCAAATCATATTAGATAATAAATCATTTGTACTTATAATATAAATGTTAGAAGTAGCTTGAAATTTTCATTTGCATTTGTAAATCGATCAACATCGAAATCTGGATCCTACTGTAAAAAAAATTTTAAGTTAAAATATATATGAACTAAAATACAAATAATACAACATACTAATTTGAAGTTACATATAAAAAATTAAACTTACAGTCAATGAATTCTGAAGGAGCGAAAGATTATATTTATTCAGAAGTTGTTCATCCTCTGTAATTGTAACCACATAATACACTTCATTATGTGCAATAATATTGTTGCTCTTAACTGAAAGTTTAAACACAATTCCTCTTCCTATAATGTTCTCCAATTTCACTGGTTTATGTGTTTCACCAAGTGCAACAGACATCTAAAATAATTTTAAAAGGCAAAAAATAATAACGGATGTATAAAACACAATTAATGGAGAAAAAACTAAAATAAACTGAAAGAAATGGTACATACCAAACACGAATAGGAAGACCCTATTTATAATGGAATGAAATAGTTGTTTGGGGATAAATTAAGATATTATTAATCATGAAATAAATTAGGAAAATTTAGTTTGAAAGGTGTTAATAATAACCAATTTTAAATAGCATTATATAGAAACAAATTAAAGTAAACGTAAAACCAATTAAAGCAACATTTATACATCAAAATAATTCATAATTGTTGATAAGAATTATGTTGTAAGACTGTTATAGTAATTAATAATTATTTGACATTTGAAATAATATTCAAACATACATATATAAAGAAAACTTATCAAAATATCTAACATTTCACTTTTAATATAAATATTAACTAATTAAAATAATAATATAAATTAGAATAATATGGTAATAAAATAAAACAAAGTTAATTGCTAATTTGTTGTTTTTATTTTATTTAATTTTATTGATTATAATCCTATTTAAAAAAAATTCTATTGTTTAAACTTTAATTAGCAATTAATTAGATACACAGATTTTTTGACAGATTATAATTCTAGTTAAAATTTAATTTGACTTTTCACCATCAAATATATTTTATATTATTATTATTATTATTATTGTTGTTGTTATTGTTATTATTTTTATTTTTATTTTATAATTATAATCTTATTTAAGAATTAACGTTACTCTTTTCTCTTTGTCAAATATATTTATTATTATTATTATTGTTGTTGTTGTTATTATTATTATTTTATTTTTATCTTTTTATGATTATAATCATATTTAAGAATTAATGTGACTCTTTTTCCTCGTCAAATATATTTTAATTTTTTATTTTGGTATTGTTATGATTATTATGAATATAAATGAAATATTTTTTATTATTTTTATATACTTATTTGTTATTAAAATTTATTCATTAAGAAATAATTAATAAATTTATTTGTTATTAATACTATTTTTAGTAAGTTTTTATCATTTATTGTTTATGGTAAGTAACAATATATATATATATATATATATATATATATATATATATATATATATATATATATATAGAGAGAGAGAGAGAGATATTGATTTCTATTTTATGTTTATAATCCTATTTCAGAATTAATGTGACACTCTTTTTTTCCTCATCAAATATATTTCTATTTTGTAATTTAGTATTGTTATTATTAGTATGAATATAAATGATATATATTCATGAATAAAATATAACTTTTTATTATTTTTATATATTTATTTGTGATTAAAAATTATTCGTTAAAAAGTATTTAATAAATTTATTTGTTATTAATACTATTTGTAGTTAGTTTTTATCATTTATTATTCATGATAATTAACATTAATTAGTAATATATATATATATATATATATATATTTCATTTCATTTCCCAAATTAGTTTTTTAGTGGTAGATCTAATCCGACACATCACACTATATACTTTTCCGTTCAATGTGCAATTTTTCATCCATTTCTTAGTAACATGGTATTTGACATCAACATAGACACCAATGTTTTAAAAAGTAACGGATGCTAGTTAGGCGGTCAGAGCTTTCAGTGCCTAAGCGGATATATAATTTTTTTTATTTTTTAATATTTATAAATAGATAAAAGTTTAAATTCAACTAAAAATAAATTATAATGTAATAATACATTACAAAAACATAGTTTAGGATATGGAAATATAAGTCTTAATCAATTCTTACGTAAAAACACATCAACACTAAAATCAATTCCTTAAAAACGCATATCCTCACAAATATTTTGTGGGTTACAGTGTACTATTTCTCGGTTTGAAATTCAAAATGAGAATTATACGGTGAGAATTTTTCGAACTATAATTATTATAACTTATAAGTATTGACATCTTAAAAATTACGGAAAAAATTATATTAGGCGGTGTCGAGGCGAAAAAAATCGAACTAGGTGGTACTTAAGTGATAATATATCGGTCTAGCGCCTAAAAGCACACGAAGAAAACGTCGGACAACAAGTCTCAAAATAGCATATAGGCAAGATCTAGGTGAAGCTAGACAATAATTTTTAAAACAATAGTAGTAGTAGACAGACATATGTATCATCATATGCAATATCTAATTATTTTATCTATTTTCTTTTGTAATATGCTCTCTGTGGTTTGCTTGATGTGAATCTTCGATAAACTATGGCGAAGTTTGTTAAAATGCAAAATGGAAAATTCAATATTTTATTATGTTTATTTTTGTATTTATCATGGTCCACAATCCACATAACTATAATTACTATGATATTTTAGAATTGTAATTGTGATTTATTACAATAATTGTCCGATCATTTGTTAGATTCATTTGATTTTATAATTAATGGATTTATTGATGTATTCTACTTTATATAAATAATTAAAAAAGAGAAACATGACTTGTTTTTGTAAATCGATCGTAAAAGCATGATATGGGTGGTGGGAAAGGGTTGTTTAACATTTGTCGTTTTGGTTATATGATTGGTGGAGTTGGAGCGAAACGACAGCAGAAAAAGGCACATGGATAGGGAGCAGTTGTAGTACGAAGTAGGTCAATGGAGAAAGGTTGACTAAGGGGTGATTATAATCATGTGTACGAAGTTGCAGATTCTGACATTGCTACCGCCGCTTATGTCTTATCACTTCTCTCCTCCAATCCATGCTTGCTTCCCATATCCCAACTTACAAATTCAATTAAAACATGAAATATAGTGTAAAAAATGTTATAAACATATTTTTGATAAAAAAATGTTATACAATAATAATTTACCTTTGAGAAAAATGAAGACGTATAATTTTAGTTTATTTTCATGTAATGAAAAATTTTCATCAAATATATTTATTTCTAACTAATTCTTGGCTTTTACAGTAAAAAAAATCAATTACGGGTGTAACATTTTCTGGATTAATTAATAAAATATAGCTAGTCATTGAGTTTTCAAAATAATGATTTAAAAGGCTAAAATTTATAAGTACATCCTTAGTGGATTTTGGCCGAGCATTTCTAGTAGATAGTGAATTTTATGATTACGTGATATATAAAATAGAAGCTCATATGGATGATATGTCAATAATTTAAAACATTGATAATGTCTTAAAAAAAGAGATATACTAGATTGTCTATTTTATCTAGAATTGTGTAGTTAAATAATAAAAAAATACCCAATTACAATCTTGTTTCAATGTTAAATATTAAAAATATTAATTAATTTAATGAGTTGGTAGTCGATTTAATTGTCTACATGTAGAATATCAAATAGACAATGTCCAACATTTATTGTGCCACTTCATATAGGAAACAGAAAATAGACAAGCTAGTGTAGAACACTTTTTAATCCATTATTTATTTTAACCTATATGACAAAACTATTACTAGAATGAACTATCTACTAAACATTCTTAACCGGTTAACTTGTGGTTTTACATTTATGTCTTCTTGTAAAAAAGCACATTTTTTTATAGAAAGATTCTTAGGCATCAAGCTGAAAATATCGACATCAAATCAAAATATTCTTCTCCTAACTAAGAGGTTATATAAGAAGATTGACTAATAAACAATAACTTTTCTCTAATTAGGAAATGACTAGTTCGTAATTTCGTACGTGCGCCTTGTATAGGAGAAATGCATCGTATATAAGAATTGAAATGTGGAACAAACACGGTGTTGCCCTTAATCTATAAGAAGCATAGCTTAAAAAAAATATAGGTTGTAAAATTGTTATTGTTTATTTTTTTTTCTTTTGGGACAAATTTTTTTAATCTTCCGTTATGGTGAGATCATGTTTTTTAATTTTAATAAAATATATTATTTAATTTATATATCAGTCAAGATATACTCCAAGTATTAATAATTAATGAAATTTTTCTATTTATTTAAAAAAATTGATTTTCGATGTACATAAAATAGTTAAGCTAGCCATGAGTTAATTTGGTTTATATCTAATCTCTACACTCTTTCCTCGTTTTCTTTTAATGAAATGGATATAAACATCGATATTTGTAGTGTACCTAGTTAAGACTGTTAGAAAGTAAAGATTGATCTAATTTGGAATAAGGTTTTATTAGAAAGGAAAGAAGAACCATATTTGAAATTAGAATATAATCATTTCCCTATTCAATACTATGATTTTAAGAAGCTATCACAGAAATCTATTTGTCTCATATTTATTTTTTATTCAATAGCATTCCTTTTGTAAAGATTTATTACCTTTCATCTCATTGTACATTCTGCTATATAAAGCAATGTAATAATAAATGCAATACACACCAAAATTTAATCATTCTTTCAGTTCTCTTATATGAATCAAATACAAAAATAATCATCTCCCTTAATTTTCATCTCCAATGTGATTTCTAAAGTTAATCAGAATTGCCTTCTTTGAGGAACTCTGAGTTTATGTTTGTAAGTTTATTTTCATTCTTTATTCAAATTTTAACATGGTATCAGAGCAGGTTTTTAGTTCCTACAAAAAATTTAAAAAAAATAGATAGAGAGAAAAGCAAAAAGAAAAAAGAAAAAATGTGGTGTTTTGTTGTGGTCTTTGATTTAATCATTCTTCCAGTTCTCGTATATGAATCAAATACAAAAACAATCATCCCTTATTTTTCATCTCCAATGTGATTTTTAAAGTTAATCATAGTTGCCTTCTTTGAGGAACTCTGAGTTTATGTTTGTCAATTTATTTTCATTTTTTATTCAAATTTCGACGAAGACTGCATGTCATTAACTCATTCGATTAAAGAATTTTCTATGCAATAATTTAGGGCACTTTTTTAAGTGTCCGACTCTTTAGTGTCAGAAATAATATAAATAGTACAATTGGGCCTTAGCTATCAGCTTAAGCTTTTAGGTTAAACGGTTCATTGATATGGTATCAGAGCAGCTTAGACCTAAAGGTCGAGGTTCGAATCCAGACAGCTCCATTTTGTTGAATTAAGTTGCAACACATAGCGGAATGAGTTTGTATTGTACCTGCTTCAAGCTCAGCAAGTATTCGCTTGCGGGGAAGTGTCAGAAAAAATATAAATACTACAATTAAGCCTTACCTATCAGCTTAACATTTTAAGTTAAAAGATTCTATGATATCTAGAAAATAAATATAAAAAATATAATCAATTGTCAGAGACACTGGTATTTGATAAAATCATACAGTAAGTTGAGGTGTTGCTAAAAAAAATATTAATACTTAGTATCTGAAATAACTACTCTATGTATATAAAAAGAGTGGTGATTCATGACGCTCCCATTTTACTTCCTACCGCTCCCTATATACACCCCTTAGTTTCAGTTTTTCCCCCCCCACATAATTTTGAGTTTTTTTCTCTCAACCTCTCACATTCTCTCAAGCTCTCAACTCCTCTATCTAAAATCCTCACTTTTCAATCCTTTCAAACCTCAATATTTCAACAAAATCGATCACAAAGTCATGTTAAAACAACATAACCACAAGGGTTTGAGAATTAATTTTTAACTCGCTAAGGAGATTTAAGAGGATCTTAAGGGGATTCAAAGGAATCCCCTTGAGGCCCTGTTCTTTTCAGCTTATAAGTAGCAGTATTGAACTGAACTGAACTTATTTCAGTGTAAATTTATATGTATGGAGTACTGAACTGAACTGAACTGAATTGAACTGAGCTGAACTGAACTGGACTGAATATAAGTTGAAAAAAATAGGGCCTAAATCCCCTTAGCGAGTTGAAAATTACGATCTCAAACCCAGAAGGGGATTTAACGGGATTGAAGGAAATTTCACAAATCGAATACAAAATCATGTTAAAATAAAATAACCATAAGAGTTTGAGAATTAATTTTCAACTCGCTAAGGAGATTGAAGGGGATTCAATGGGAGTCCCTTAAATTCCCTTAGCGAATTGAAAATTAGGATCTCAAACCTAGAAGGGGATTTAATAGGATTCGAAGATATCTCATTTAATCTAAGTCCATAAAAGTTTCTTTTTTTCGTAATTTTCTGAAATATAACATGAATTGAATCTCGTTTATGCTTTCTTCCTCCATTATTTTCGTCTGTATTATGAGAGGGGCAAAATAAAATATAAGAGTTATATATGAAGCGGTAAGAAGTGAAATGGGGGCGCTATGAATCAACCCATATCTAAAAAAAATTATGCATTTGATCAAATTAGCCACGGACTTGTTCTCAACTTTTAAAAGCCTTGTTACCGAAAGGGCTTAGGTGTAATATAATGTATCCATAGGGAATATATGTGTTATGTTGGTGAATGATATAAATATAATATTTAAATGAAAAATAAGAGTAACAGCAATAATTGACTTTGGTCTAGTTATTGTTGTTCAAGCTATCGTTCTGTAAGCTAAGGACATAGGCCTGAAGGAAGCGGATATATAATATATTAAATAAATAGGGTTCAATTATGAGATCTGAAACACAAACATACATATATGTAAGAAAGTTTTGTTGTTTGAATATTGGAGATAACAATAATACGTACAAACACCATCAATTTCAGCTTTTCATTTTTTTTTTACTTTTACGACTTTCACATGACAATTCGATACAGAGTTCACATGCCTTCCCTTCTTCTTCTTTGCCTATGCCTACCTATTTCTTCTAGCCTTAGTAGGTTTTTTCATTTTGATTTTCTCTCAACTTAGATTTCTACATATAAAATAAATATTTTCAAGTCCAGTTTCAAACAATAAAAAAGAAATCTGCAGTCTAACGTTATATTATTTTTAATTTATATTTTATTTAGTTTAATTTATTATTTATTAATACTGTAAATATATAAATTTATACTGAAATAAATATATATCAATTTAATTCAGTTTAATACTACTACTTATAAAAAAAAAGCCTTAATCTATATATAATATCCATATAGTAGTATTAGAATTTTTCTATGTTGTAATAATTTGTCCTTCCACAATATTAAAATTAAATATGATATTAATCTTGATCGGATGATACCAGAAGCAAAATAGTAATTATTTTGTAAATTTTAAAATAATCATAAAACTACTGTAGTTATTTACATGGATTCCATATGACTTCTTAAAGACAAGAAAAAAAAGAGAATAAAATCCTCCCAACTATTTTCTATGTGAAACAAAACATTTGTTTAAATATTACGATTCTTTGGTTATGTGCATGAGTGATGTGTACGATTCAATTCAAAAATTTCCATGGCAGATTGATGTCATATAATATATTGTAAAAGTTAGGGTTTAAGTAACAGATTGAAAATTTTTACACCTCATGTATGAAATTATATTTTAAAAATCTTATCAATAATCAATAAAAATTAGTAGGACACTCCAATCGTGATGGGAAACTCCTCTGTCACTCCTTGTCTAGGTTGAACACTTGTTACTGCCCCTTCATACATGTCCTTTATTAAGTTTATGTATTTTAAAAGGTATTCATGTAAAGTACATAAACTTAATAAAAGACATGTACGAAGGGGCAGTAACAAGTGTTCAAACTGGATAAGGAGTGACAGAGGAGTTTCCCATCACGATTGAATTGCATCAAGGATCATCTCTAAGCCCATTTTTATTTGCCCTAGTTATGGATGAGTTGACCACCAAAATACAAGATGACATCCCATGGTGTATGTTATTCGCGGACGACATTGTATTGGTTGATGAATCAAGGGAAGGGGTTAACAAGAAGCTAGAGGTGTGGAGAAATGTGTTAGAGAGTAAAGGTTTTAAGTTAAGTAGAAGTGAGACGGAGTATTTGCACATCAAATTCAGCTTACGGAAGGGAGACGAAGGAGAAATAAAACTAGGAGATACAATCGTGCCAAAATGTAAATGATTTAAGTATTTGGGCTCTATCTTTCACGAGGAGGGGATGATTGATGATGATGTAACTCATAGAATTAATGTAGGATGGATGAAATGGAGAAGTGTTACCGGAGTCTTATGTGACAAAAATATACCTTTGAAAGTGAAAGGTAAATTTTACAGAACGGTGGTTAGGCCAGCTATAACATATGGGAGTGAATGTTGGGCTATTAAGACGCAACATATTCAAAGGATGAATGTGGCGGAAATGAGGATACTTAGGTGGATGAGTAGGCATATAAGAATGGATCGAATTAGAAATGAGTGGATCCGCCAAAAGACCGGAGTAGCACATATTGAGGATAAACTGAGAAAAGGGCTACTAAGGTGGTATGGACATGTGCTACGTAGACCAATAGATGCTCCAGTTAGAAAATATGAGAACTTATGGACAGAGAGTAAGGGTAGAGGGAGAGGTAGACCTAGAATTACTTAGAGGAAAACTATTTCTAAAGATATGCGTTTACTCGGTATGGATGAAAATTTGGCTTTTAATAGAACTTTATGGCGTCGAAAGATCTATATAACCGACCCCATCTAAAGTAGAATTTAAGGCTTAATTGATTAATTGGTTGGTAATCAATAAAAAATAGAGAATTACCTAATTACACATTATCATTGTTGTCTTCACAATCAAATGAAATATTAAGTAATATTTGTAAGAATTAATATAAGAGCTTGATTGGGCTATACTTACAAGTTTTATCTTTAATTTGGGTCAAATAATTACATGATATGTTATTAGAGTTTTATTTTTTTTTGACTTAAACATCAAGAATTTGAGCCCTTTATATTATTTCTGACGATATCAATTTATGATTTCTTTAAAGTAAATATAGAATATACCACCAATGTATTTGTGGACAGTATGAATGATATAATGAACCAAATGTATTCTTTGGTTTTAAATGCCAAATAATTACTTTTGAGGTTTATGTTCAATTATATTAACAACTAGTTAATAATGCATTAGTCCAAAATAGTAGGATTAACTATTCATATAATTAATAATATCATTAGGAACGACTTAATTACTACTAATTAATATGTCATGATATTATACTAAAGCTCAAACTCAAAGAAAATGATAAATTTTATATTTCGTTTCTTTCATATGATAAGTGTATTTTTTTTATAATAATTGTATTTTTTTGATGTAATTGATAAATATCTTTGTTGAAATAATTTTATTTGGAGCTTAGTCTTTGTTAAAGCTGTTCACCCTTTCTTCAAATATTTGAGTATATTTTATAAGAGTAGCTCATGCTTTAAATATGTATTATCCTTTGCAACAAATTCAGTGATGTTAAAGAAATATTCACTTAAAACAATGGCGAACCCTAGGCGACCAGCCGCCTTCCCTTCCAGCCACTATTCCGATCGCCATGAACTCCGCCGTGGCTCATCGGGGTATCCCCATCACCACCGTCACCCATACCAACCGTTTCGAGCAAGAAATTCCCCTTTTCAATTGCATCACTCTCGTCGCTTCCAGCCTCTTGTCAACCAAGACGCCC
Organism: Euphorbia pulcherrima; assembly: GCA_947683365.1. Classification (NCBI taxonomy): domain Eukaryota; kingdom Viridiplantae; phylum Streptophyta; class Magnoliopsida; order Malpighiales; family Euphorbiaceae; genus Euphorbia; species Euphorbia pulcherrima. The sequence continues at coordinate 19,839,209 of CANTUS010000001.1, forward strand.
ATGTGAGCAAAGTCTATTTCGAGAATTTTCCTAATAGGTACAACTCATAAGCGATGAAAAGGGTCTTTAAAAAATACAGTGTAACCGGCTGGGTGTATGTTGCGAAGAGGAGGAACGCGAAGAACTTGAATTTCGGGTTTATTAATCTGGACGGATCGCTGCCTTTTTAGGAAGCTTTGTATCGGCTGAACATGGTGATAATCGGAGTGGTGAGACTCCGTGCGTTTAGGGCAAGAATCTCAAGAGAAGTTTCTGTACCTCCACCGATCCGTTCTAACAAAAACCCTAAACAGAATATTGTCTTTCGCAAATCCCCGCGAGACAGTAGATCCTTTGCGGCTGTAGTGGCTAATAGTGCGAAACCAAACGATGCGTCGGGTAGCGAGGGTGAGGACATGGCAGTCGAAGAGGCCAGGCTGGCAATTCCGCAACCTCGGGAGGAGTTGATGATGAAATCAGTACCTTGGAAAGATAAGTCATGCGTTGTTACACTAAAAAATATTTCACATATTCGAAAGTTTGGTGATTTAATTTGCGATTATGGTTTTGTGATAGAATTTGCTGCCCCCGTTGGAGGAGAGAGCGTGATCGTTTCCTTTATGACTACTGATGTTTTACAGGAGTTTTTGAATGGAGATTGGAAAATGATGCAACATATGTGGCATCGGTTCAGGGTTTATCTAGTAACTTTATCCCTAAGGAACACATTATGTACCTTGATATTATGGGGTTACCCCCGGCCATTATTTGTGAATCATTGATAAGAGAATTAGCTGCTAAATTGGGTCGTGTTATCGCTATGGACCACAACTTTGAGAGACCAGATCGCCTTAATAGTGGTCTCATGCCTTGTATCGTTCTTTTGGGAACGAAGAGCAGGAATTTAAAGTTGTGTGTGGGGGACATCGAGTTATTAATCCATACTAGTTTACGACAAGGAGTTGGCTGTCAACATTTCAGGATAATTATTCAGAGGTGCCAAGTGAGTCGAATTTAGAGTCCTCGAATAATAGCAGATCGGAACCTATGAATAGCTTTGCGAATTGATACGACGGGAGTGAGAGTAGGGCGAACAGCCATGGGAATGAGTGTAGGGCAAACAACCATGGGGACGAGTGTAGGGCGAATAGCCACGGGAATGAGTGTAGGCCAAATGGCCAAGGAAGTGGCGCTGAGTTTGCTCAGTTGAACCAGCTGACCTTGGTTCCTTCAGCGGGCAATGTAGGTGCACCATCGTTTGGAAATTCTATTTCGTCAACACCAAATATTTCGAACATGAATAGGGTGATTATTCAAAATCAAGAAACAGAGCTGAGAGAAAGCGAAGAGACAATGGTGTTCCGAGTTGGTGAGAAGCTGGAATTATTTAATAAACAACATGCGGGGAAGATTGTCGAGGTTCTTGAAGGGCAACTCCATTGATCAAGTTCCCCATTATCAAGGTCTTCTTATCTTTTTTATGTCATTAGATTATTTATGTTGGAATTGTTGTGGCAGGCTATCGAATGCGCAAAGCAATCCTTTGTTCGTTAATGTGTGCCCGGAAGTGGTGTTTGCATGTGATCGTTTTAGTTGAAACTAAAGTGGCAACTGTGTCGAACCAGGTCATTAGGAAATTTTAAGGGCATAATGATTTCCAGTTTCACTATATTCCTGCTCAAGGTTTGTCTGGGGGTTTAGTGGTTACTTGGAACTTGAGACTGGTTCTAGGAAATGTTAGTTTTGCGGCTGATAGATGGTGCATTCTTCATGCTGCTTTGAATCAAGTAAACGTTAATTTGGTGCATTTGCATGGCCCAACTAGTCATGTTGATAGGAATCAATTATGGATTGATTTGCTGCCCCATATTCGAGATATTAATAATGTGATGCTCTCTGGGGATTTTAATGAGATTTTGCACAGTTCAGAAAGGGGGGGCGGGGAGGGTATTTTTATCAAATTCGATGGTCAAATTTTAGGAATTCATTGATGAATGTGTGCTTTATGATGTTCCGCTTCACGAGAGAGACTACACATGGTTTAATAGTCAGTCTTACTCTAGGATTGATCGTGTTTTGGTTTCATGTGAACTTATGGATAAGTGGCCGGGGCTGAATTTGATGACTTTAGATACTACATTGTCGGATCACCTCCCGATAGTGTTTCAATCCCATGTAGTGAGAAGAGGAGGTCGGAGAATATATCTATGAGCACAGGATTTTACAGTCCCTCTCGCCAGATGATGATAACTTATGCCCGATTTTATTCATCATACCAGTATAAAATGCTCTACGAATTTTATTTTTGGAAAAATTCAGTCCGGAGTGTCCGGTAACTTGTCTGGTGGTAGCTTAGACCGATGATTTATACCCAAAAAATAATTTAGTCCAAAATACCCATTAAAAGTCAAAAACAAACCCCCCATTTCTGAGTTTTTCCGTTAAAATCACCTTTCGGGGGATTTCCTCTCCTTTTCCCCAATATCGGGCACGAATCGTGCTTGCTTTTTACACCTGTCTAGAGAGTGAGGCCGTCGGCGGGCTTACCCATACCGCCGGCGGTATCATCCATGCCGGCGGCGGCATGACCTTCTGCTGTGGAACAGCTGTGTGCCTTTTTGCTTGATATCTGACGGATAATTTATCCAAGGCAATTTCCAACGGATTTTAGCCTATATAAACAACATTTTCTAGCCATTTTAGGGGTTCAACTCTCCCCCAACTCAAAATTTCAAGTAGATTTTGAGCATTTTAGCTAGCTTTAGTGGGATAAAGTTTAAAAAATGTAAGAAAAGAGGATCAATTCATCTTTTCTTGGTTTTTCTCTACTGAACTCTCTGATATTTAGGTGCATTTTAAGTTTATAAATCACAAAAATTAGGATTTAGAGACTAAATCACCCCTTACTTCCCAAAATCATCATTTGAGCTCCCCAGAGGTGTCATACGGATCACGAAGAGGTGGATTCATGACCCGAGGTAAAAATTCTGAGTCTCAAAGCTCATTGGCTTTTATAATACTTATTTGTCGAGTTTTAGCTGTTTGTGCTTAGTTTTGGGTTTTTGGGCGCTTACCAGCCAAAAACAGCTGTTGCAAGAAAGTGAAGTAGCTGGAGGCATTTGATACCGCCAATGGCCCCATTTTCTTGCAGGACCCTTTCTTTATGGTATCCAGAATATCATACAATCTGCCAGTGTAGCTGAGATCACTGGCGGCATCACTGATGCCACCGGCAGTCTCAGTCATGCCGCCGGCGGTATGACCTTTTGGACAGCAGTTTTATTTTCGTTTTCTTTATTTCCGACCTAGTTTAATTTCCGAAGCTAGGATGTGCAGTATCACGACGGGAATCAAGAATTCCCCAAAAACGGTCCAAACCCCATAACATGTGGCATTTTCACTAATAATTTAGTTAAAATAATAATCGTGTCCGAAATGGACTTTTCCCTAAAATTCGTTCGAAAAATGAAATTTTCAAAAGGGAACTTATATTCAAAAATGAAAAATTTTCTAGCTAACTTGGTAGCTCGACCCTAGCCAGAGGCTCTGCCCCTGGAACCTCGTGAGGGGCTACCGCCCCTCGACCCCATCGGGGCGCTGGCCCTTGGACCCCGTGAGGGGCTGCCGCCCCTAGACCCCGCTGTTGGGGGCGCTGTTTTGTGTGATATATCTCGTACAACGTGCCATATTTGTGCTAACCATTTTCGTGCAGGTAGATTTAGGTTAGATGTATGTTAGGCCTTCGGGTATTTTATTTATTGCATAGACAAATTTATAGGATTTGGAGAGCCTTGTAATAATTTTAATTTCCGCATTTATTTTTAGATGACTGTAATAATTTATTTATTTACTGCTTTGAATGCTTGATAAACGCGAAAATAACATATAAACTGGAAACACAATATATAGGTTGGATTAAAAACGATAACGAAAGAATGAAACCTTTTAACTTGGCCTAATGAAAAATAGATAACACCATCCGAACTTGAATCTCTGTTTTAAGGTACAGTCTAACCACCCGGTGAGAATATTGTACCCAAATTCTCGGTGGAGCTTATCCGGGTGGCGACTCTATTTTAAAATACGGGATTTCAAGTCTCGTATCCCTTAACATGCAAATTGGACTTAAATTCAACATCAACATCAATTTTATCAATCCATCTTTTTATCACACTAAAATGAGGATCAATCCCTCGCCACGCTTCACAGAGCTCGTTATCTCACGCGGTCCTTGCGGGAAAAAGGTCGTCCGCTCACAATATCATTCCTTAAACTATTGGTGGGACAATAATAGTATTTTGCCATTTATTACTTCAAAATGGCGAGAAATATGCTTAGGAATGGCAACTATAGATATTAATTTTAAGCTGAAACGCCTATGGGAGTTCATTCGACCTTGGTGTTTAATGAATTTTGGGGGGGATGGAAAAAAGAATTAAACAATTGGAAGCTCATGTATTAGAGTTAACAGCTAGTAACGTGGCTCGGCCTATCGATGTTTCAGCAGGTTCCGATTTACAAACCGTGAGAACTACTCTCTTCGAATGCAGACGATAAGGCACCAACAATCAAGGGTCAATTGGACAGTCTTAAGCGATAAGAATACGATGTTTTTTCAGCGGATAGCAACAGCTCGATCTAGGGGAAATCGAAATTTGCATTTAGAAGTGGATGGTGTCATTACTTGTGATCCTACTATAATAAATTCGGCAATTCGTAATTTCTATTCAAACCTATTTTCAGGTTCAACTGAGGTGCCATATGATTTGAGGGGGCTGAATTTTAAAACTGTTGATGTCCCAACCAATCAAAAATTAATTGAACCATTCTCAAAAGGGGAAATATGGGTTGCGGTTTGTTTTTGTAATGAGGGGAAGGCACCGAGACCCGATGGGTTCAATTTTTTCTTTTACAAAAGGTTTTGGGGCGAATTGAAATCTGAAATTCAGGAGCTCTTCGATCAGTTTTACATCTCAGGCTTTTTGCCAAATGCTATTAATTCCTCCCATATTGTTCTGATCCCCAAGGTACCTGGCTCTTTTTTATTAAACAATTTCAGACCTATTGCTCTTATTCATGGCATGTACAAGATTGTTTCTAAGGTGTTAGCGAACCACTTGCAACCATTACTGCCGGGCTTGATCTTAGGTAACCAATTTGCATTCGTGAAGGGTCGTAGTATTCATGAGTGCTTGTTTATTGCCTCGGAAGTCGTACACTCATTACACAGAAATTGAAAGCCGTGCTTGGCTATTAAGCTGGATTTCCATAAAGCTTTTGAATGTATATCATGGTCTTATATTGATGCCATTTTTAGGAGAATGGGTTTTCATGAGAAGTGGATCGGGTGGTTGGCAAGTTGTAGGGATAACTTTGTTACATCAGTCCTCATCAATGGTAGCCCAAGTGAATTGATTAGATTGGAGAGAGGGGTTAAGCAGGGGGATCCTATTTCCCTATTTATTTTTGTTCTTGCTAGTGAGGGATTAAATCAATTATTCGACGCCAGTGTTCCAAGATGGCTCAGATGTAGATATTTCTATTCTTCAGTTTGCTGATGACACGATGTGTTTCCTACCGGCAGTCTCTTTTACCCATTTTTATTCGCATTTTACGATGCTTTGAATTGATTTCTGGTTTGCTAATTAATTTCAATAAAAGTTCCATCATGGGTATTCATGTACAGGAAACATTACTGCAATCTTGTGCGGGGATTTTGGGATGTAAAATTGAGAGGTTTCCTATCACTTATCTGGGGAACCCCCTCAGAACGAAATGCATCCCGACATCTTATTAGAATCTATTGATTGGAAAATTCCAAAACCGCTTATCTAGTTGGAAAGGGAAGTGTCTATCCTATGCTGACCGTGTGGTGCTTGTGAAATCGGTACTTTCATCTCTTCCGATTTATCTACTCTCTTTGAATACAATGCCTGGGGTGGTTATTGATAGACTTGAGCAACTAATGAGAAATTTTGTGTGGAAAGGTGATTCAAATGCTAAAGGTATTAGTAAGGATAGTTGAGAAACTGTTTCTCTACCAAAGAATTTAAGGGGCCTTTTTATAAGGGATTTTAAGTTGGTAAACTATAGTTTATTATTAAAATGGTTGTGGAAACTGCGATGTGGGGAGCATGGGTCTTTATGGTATGATATCTGCGTTAGAAGGTATTTTCATCGTGGTGGTCTATTGAAAATTACGAAGGTTCGCATATTTGGCGAGGCATTGCATCATGTTGCATTAGGAATGATGTTTTTTGGAACTTCTTTAGATCACAGGTGAGGATGGAGGTTGGGAACGGCGTTGTATGTTCGTTTTGGCACGATAATTGGACGGCTAACTTATCCTTGTCAATCTTATTTCTGGACCTTTATCGCTTATGTAATCAGAAAATGTGTGTGGTGCAAGAGGGTTGCAGCTTTTTATTTGGGGTTGCAGCATTTTTGAGGCCATTCTGGAAAAGAAACTTGATGGTTTTGAGTAGGGAAAGAAGCGTTTAGCTACAGAATTGGATTATGTAGTGTTGTCCATCTTTATTTTTAGGGGAAGGTGGCAGAGATAACATAGGGCAGCTGCGCCATACCACATTTTCAAGGGCAACGGATCGATTTGTGTGGGAGTTGGGCGAAAATAAGTTGTACTCGGCTTCGTCCTTTTGCCTGGGTATATATTGAATGTCATTATGGCCTGAACTGGGAATCGATTTTCAATTGATATGGGATGCTTGCCTGCTGCCCAAAGTTCAATTTTTTGGATGGCTTGTTTTTCATAGAAGGCTCCCACTGAAATTGTTTTTGTTTGTTCGTAACAACCAGATAGTCCCTGATGGTAAATGTCCATTATGCGATGATGATGAAACAACCGAACATGCTTTGTTTAATTGTAGGGAGGGCTACAAAGCTTGGGCACAAGCGTTTAAACTATTTGGAATTTCAGTAACTATGCCGTTGACGGGGGTCGACTTCTTGGTTTCGTGGCGTAAATACTTCTCCATTGGATTGGGTCGTGATTTCGGTACATCCCTATGCTTTTTCCTTGCATGGTCCTTGTGGAAATGAAGAAATAAATTCGTTGTCGAAGGAGTGTTAGGCACGGAAGACATTCTTGGATCGAGCGTACATCTGTGTTGGTTTGTTTTTAAGTATAGAAGGTGACACCTTAGTTTTGTAGCATCGAGTGTGTTTACTTTCCTTAATTTTTTACTTTCTTGTAATGACTCTCTGTAACGGACTTGCTCATATTCTCTTCTTGAGATCCTGAGTTTGATTTATTAATAAAAGAGGTGTGGGTGTTATGTAGGCCAGCGGAGGTGCCAACCTAGTTGGGACGTCCGCCCTAAAATTTTCATCCGCTCCAAACTTTTTCTCCTTGGAGGGACACGCATCTGAAGAGTTTAAAAAAAAAGAAATATTCACTTTTAAATTTCTATTTTAAGTTAGTTATCCTTACTACAAATTCCATATATGTTACGGTCACAACTATACCAAATATTAAAGTATGCTCTTCACATATATAATTTAATGAGCAAGCATGCACAAAATGAGATACACATTATCTCACTCTCGCTCTGATACAATATTTGGATATAATGGACGGAATCAACATTGATCAAAGGATTTCTAAGAAAATTTATATTCTAATTCGCACAATTTCATTATATTCAAGGCCTAACACCCTTTTTGGACCCTGTGCTATTGCTGGTTTACCCTTTGAGTCCCTCTGCTATACACGTTACCTTTCTAGTCCCTGTGCTTTGGGTTTCCGTTATCCATTTGGTCCTTTTCTTAACAGACCCGAAGAAGCTGGATCTACTTGGCATTATTTTATCTACGTGTCCTGATAGGTAAGTGTTTCTTATATACCCTCCACTCAAAAGCATACACATGTACATAAACTTAAATTCAGCTTCCCTCTTCAAACCAATTTCATTTGTGTTTTACTTCATTAAAGCAACTGCAACCACCGTTTCATTTTCTACGATTCCATGTTAATTTGAGTTCATATTCACCGTCGATTAACATAAGCCTATTTCATTTCTTTGAATCATGAATTATTTAGACAATACAATTAAGTTATTTCAGTTGAGAATTCATTTGAGAAGAAGAAGAAGGGAGAAAATGAGGTTCAAATAGAATTAATTTATAATTGTTAAACTGGTACTGGATTTTTTAAATTGGAAGAAGAAGTACTGTAAAGTAGAATAAAGGGGACTTCGAAATTCAAGTTGAATTTATTAATTGATTTTGAAACTGCGATCGCTTTACTTCTCAGGTCCTTTTCCCGGCACCGGAGACTGCTATCATCTGAGTAATTCATGGATGTTCTTCTCAAGCGTTTTTTTGTCACCATAGACTTTCCTTGATTGGTTAATTCTCATGTGTGCTTCTCAGCAAGAGATAATGCTGAGATTTTGACGAATGAATTTTATGATTTTGAACATATGCAATATTATAAATTGCCGATAATGAGTTGAGAAAAGAAAAAAAAAGGAGAAAGATGAAAGAAACAAAATAAAGAAGAAGATTCAGCTTGTAATTAAATGTTATAAGTGGTGTCATGTCAGTAAATAAATGACACATGAGTTCAGCGTGGCATGGTTTTTTTGAACTCGTTAAAATAAGGATCAAATGGGTAACGGAACCCAAAGCACAGGGACTAGAAAAGTAACATGTATAACAGAGGGACTCAAAGGATAAATCAGTAATAATACAGGATCCAAAAAGGGTGTTAGCCCTGTATTCAACGAACCAAACAATCCATCAAAATATATGCTCGTTCAGACATTAAACAAATACAGAAATTTAGTTCTGTTTATAAATATTACATGAAATAAAAGAAGATTAATTCAATGGTACAAATGGCTTCAAATATCAAGAATTGAAACCAAACACACTACAATAGTGCACCATTTATACATTTTTTACGCTTAATCCATCCGAATCTCTTGAAATCGGCTCTAAATGCTTGACGTTGCTCTAAACTTTTAAAAGTTTCAATTATCCCTTGAATTTGCAAATAGTGCACCATTTAGCCCCCCGGTTTGATTTTTCCTCTTCAATCAAAAGCTACACGTGTCATTGAGCTTGCAAATGATGCACTTTTTGCAAGTTTAAAGGATTATTTGAAACTTTTGAAAATTCAAAATCACAGTATGCATTTAGGACGACTTCAAAACTCCTCAATGCATTATGCTGGCTGGAAACCTATTGAGGTTTTGCCATATCCGGCCACCCCTCCATTGAAATTTTCTCCACCCGAGTAGATGATAATTAAAACTTGAAAATGCATAGCATGGGAAAAATGATGAACTAGGGGAGGTGACGGACTTGAAAGAAAGAAGGATTCTTGACGACAATATCATACATATGAAAGGATTTGAAGTTTGAAAAATTAGAAGGCAGAGAAATGAGATGGGAAGAGCAGTGAGACTTATGGAATTGAATGAGGTTAGGCTGGTGATAGTCAAAGTTGTAGTAGCGAGTCCAGCCTAGTTGAGTGAGTAGGAGTTCGAGCTGGGAGAAAGAGGTAACGAGTTGATTAGTAGGAAGATAAACAAGAACCTTAGGACGAGCACCGGGTGCGGTTGCAGTAGAAGTGGATGTAGTAGTACAAGTGTCTTTTTGCTCGAAGGATTCTCTGGTTGGGTTGCTAATCAACCTCGCGACGCCTTTCTTGTCAAATATCCAAACCCCCGACATTTTTAGATCAGCTGGGACCGTCTTTAGGGTTTTCACAATCATTGTCTCATTGCTTGTTCTCCTTTATTTATATAGCAAGAGTAAAATCTATGGTTGTAAATTTGGGAAGAATTCTTCAAGTTCAATTAAAAACGATATATTGGGACACATAATCTCTAATAAGGGTTTTCTCGGGATGTAGATTTTTTTATTTCTAAATATTATTATCCACCCGAAAAATTCCAAACTAATAAACACATTATTTTAAATTTAAAATTAACACGAAAAATAAACTTGAGAAACATTCTTAATTAAACACATATGATTTACAATAAAAAGTAAGAATATAAAAATTATAATTTTTAAATTCTTTTAAAATTGATATTCAACCCTATATAACTTTTAGAGTAAACTTCAAAAACATGTCCTATAATTTGATCGTTTTACAAAAAGGTGCTTTTGAAATTTTTGTTTCAAAATGGTGAGTTTACTCTAACTTTATTCATTGTTAATTAAGAAAATTGAATTAGTAAATGTTTTTTTTTATTTTATTTAGCCATTCATCCATAAATTATATATTTTATATTATTTTTTTAAAGTACAGCATGTAATACTTATACTTTGAAATCTAAATGAGAACATACTGAAAAATGCATCATCCGCCCGCGATAAACCCTATATACGACCTACCAGTTGATTACATTCTATACTTATCTAGAACGCTGATAAACCTATTGTGTGCCTCAATGTGTTTCTCGCAGTTCTGAACCCCAAATTTCGTTGAGAGCGGACGGAATTTAATCACAACAAAACAAGAGGCACAAATACTTCAAGTGAAGACAAAATATTTATTAAAATTTACTAAAAATACCCTTTTAGCACCAATAAAGTTATTCTAGTCATTTTTTTATGGTGGAAAAAAAAATAAGTGTACACTCAACGACACATTAGAAAATACTGTTGTTAGAAAATATATTACTTTGATCCAGCTAAAAGAAAATAAGCAAAAAATTACTTTAATCAGCTGAAAGAAAATAATCTTAACTATACATATGTCAAAATAACAATGGTTTTTTCATAAAAAAAAAAATAATGGCTTGTAGGTTGGAAAATTGTCCGGTAGTTGAATTTTTTTAATTTCAAATTTATTTGCCAAAAAAGCAGATAAAAACTTATTTTTAAAACATCAAGTATCTTTTTAGGGAAAATAATGATTTCGTTGACTTTATAAATCAACAATATAATATAATCAAACAGTTTGAAAAACGAATAAGATGAGCAGTGTGCGCCATGGTGTTCGCCCATACTTGAAATCCCGGATACCCTAAACAAACAGAAATCCTACACAACAAACTCTTAAAGCAAAAAATTAAATTAACATGTCCAACTTCTAATTGCTTTAAAATTAACCAAAATTTTATCATTTTTGAAAATTTTCAACTTTATTTTCTCTTAGTTACTTGCGAACAATATCTTAAAAAATATTAGGCGTTAGGCGAATGAAAAGGGTCGAGGGGATTAATTGGACCTAGATGTGGAAAATACAACAGATGGACGTGGCTCTTGTTGATTGGAAATCTACACCTTCTGGTTCGGTACAGTTGGACTTGACCTTTCTTTTAAAGTCCCTTGTACTACTATTCCGTTCACATAAAGGCAGGTACTTCGCTTAATTTAATATTGTTATTGTATAGATATATTACAACTCATTTACCTTTAGGATAAGCTTTATAAATATGTACTGTAACTTTATCGTTTTCTAAAAAAAAATATTTGTAGAATATTTATTTTAAAAGGATGTATGTTATTTTAAAATTTTTTAAAAGAGTGTTTATGATTTGAAAATTAATCACTACACCAGTTATTTTAATAAATTCAACATTCCTATATTTTAATTATATTATTTAAAAATTATATATGAAGATTAGAGTGATATTCGATAAATTTTTATTTTTTATAATTTTTTAAGTTGTAATTAATTTTTAAGTAAAAAAAATATTAATACTTCTCAGAAAATTCTAAAATTTATCACTAAGGTATATTATATTTTCATTAACTAAGCTGTAAAATTTCACTTTAAAATGGATAAAACTACCCTTCAAAATGTGGTTTTAAAATTTTAAAAATTCTCTTTTTGCAAACTTTTAAAACCTAAAGCCCTCTTTTAAAAAAAAATCTCACAATTACCTTTTTAAAAAACGACCAAACCACATGACATAATTTTTAAATTTACCCTTGTATAAATACAGGTAAACTTTTAAAAAGCACCCAATTCCAAAAGTTCCATTGATTTTATTGTCAAACAAGGCATACTTTAATTTTATTGTCACCAATATTTGTCTGTTTATTTTATAATATACAGTTGTGCGACTTTGTCACTTAATTTGATAAAAATAACTACAAGGAATTCAAATTACATTTTCAGAAATTTCGTTACAAAATAAGGTTGCTGTGATTGGCATACCTTATAAATCATAAATCTATAGGAATTCTCAATCCATCATGAGCAAGCTGAACCTGTATCCCTTCCCTACAATTGCAAACATGACAATTAATCGACGTCAATTTCTTAGCTTAAAAAAATCTCATTCCAAACCTAGGTGAATATAATCTTATAGCTCAATCCTATACTTCACACCTTTTAGACCATTTAGCTAAAATTTCATTGTCCATGTCATGATCAAACTCGTGTCCCATTCCTGTAAAAAGAGCTCGCTTCGGACACAACCTCTTCACAGCTTCAAGGCTCTACACATTTTTCTCCTCAATATCAATAGCAACAATTAAAATATATATTCTATAAAGACAAGCTACAAGTAATATAACAAAAACACAAAAAAACCTGAGATAAGGTGAAGTGAGCACCACCAGGAGGTCCATGCTGTGAAAGGCAAAAACAGAATAAAAAAAAGACATTTTTTTGCTCAGAATTTCCTTATGATGTTAGCACAAACAAGATTTCGGGGCTACCTTGCGTGAAGCCTCCAAGATAAGAAGATCCAATTGTCCTGCCCCAACTTTTGAAATTGCTGCAAGAACCAAGATTTTATATTTGTAAGAAAATATAAGCAAGTTGTTATAAGAAGACAAAATCTTGAAAATGTTTATGTGCTAATAAGATGAGAAATTTCATTTATTTCAAAGAATACTTAGGCCCTGTTCTCTTGGACTACACTTCAATTCAGTTCAGTCCACTTCAGTTCAGTTATGTGTAGTTATAAATTTACACTGAAATAAGTTCAGTACTTTCAAAAGTTGAAAAGAACAGGGCCTTAGACCTCGAATACAGGGTGTAAAAATGCATGCAGGATGAACACAGAATAGTCTCACCATACTAACGAGTAATGATAAATCATCCTTGTTTACTTCAAAGAATAAGGTAGACATGTACATTCGATAAAGGACACAAAAATACTTAAATCGTTACTATCGGAAGCAGGATGATGAACAATAAATACTCACCATGTTCTGTGCTCTCAGGCAAATGTGAAAGATCAGATATATATGCTACTTTACTTTTCAGACCAAAGAGAACACCCAATGAAATATAATCTTCACCATGCATCACCTGCATTTAAAAGACAAATCAAATAAACAATTAAATAAATAAGAATCAAAGGCATGGCCAAATAGCTTGTTTGGTATTTGTTTGTCCATATGGAAAGATATATTAAGCGAAATTAACTGGCAGTGGAGTGAATTCAAAGCCTGATGCAACAAATGGTCTTTGACAGTGTCCCTCAATGATTTTCCAATCCAGCTGTTTCGCAACCGGCCTTATTCTTTGGCCTTCTCTTGCCTTTTTGTTCATCAAATATGGAAATCTCGAAGCAACACTGTTCAATTATAAAGTGTAAGCAATCATCAAAACAACAACAACAACAACAACAACAACATTACCCCAATGCCTTCAAGGCTCCCGCACAAGTGGGGTAAGGGGGGTCAGGTGTACGCAACCTTACCTCTGTAATTACAAAGAGGTTGTTTTCAATTGACCCTAAAGTGGAGTTGCAACAGCTATCCGTGACTTCACAATAAAAGAAGCTCAGATAGTTTAATGAGTCATTTTGCTTTAGTCCATTATAATCTAAAGCCAAAGAATGGTGAATCTTTGGCCCCATCAAAATAATGGAGAAAGCAATCATCAAAACATCTGCAATTTTTTCTTTTTTCGTTAGTAACTGTTACAAAAAGGGTGTGCTCTATTTTTTTCTTAATAACAGATTATGGCTAACAAATACAAAAACATACTTTCACCTTACGCATTATTATAAGTTGTCGAAATCAACAAAGTTATAGAAGGCCTGCCCACTACTACCGGTCAAATGGGAGAGCTAAGCCCAAAAGACTAGTCCAATGGGACGGTTAGAGGGACCAACTGCCCTATAAAACCCACATCAATTTCCATTTACAACCAATGTGAGACTTTCCCTAGCTATTTTCACCATAACACCTACAAGTTTCCATGTAAACTCTATGCAATGCGGATATGAAGGGTGTCTGTGATTTCATACAATGTCGGGAAAGTTCCATATCACTTGATGAATATTCAACACCAGTATTTCTAAGGTCAAACATTGTAACCAAGAAGCAGTAGAAATTGATCATCCAGCAGGACTTCAGAATTCGGTTGAGAATCATATTATTTCTACTGACTAGATTCTTCCACACTATTTTAGCAAATGCACATTGACATAAATAACCACTTGCAGAAAAAAAAAATTTAATGACCAGATTATTTACACAACAAATGCACATCTTAGCAATGAAAAGTGAAGTAGCTAGCAGCTATGACTGATGAAAATTAAAAAGTTGCAGATGAGCAGGAACAGCAGAGGTACCTATCCATGGTGAATTGAGTTAAATATATAGGAGTTGGATCAATATCATTTGCAGGACTATATGGTAACACAGCACGAATGTCATCAAGACCGAGAACTGCATCAGCATGCTCATGAGTTAAAATGATCTGCAATTGATACAAACTTAGCCCTAAAATGTCAGAAATACCTAATATGCCAAATTCAAAAATGATTTCATGCTTCATGGACAGTAGCAGAAAATTTGAGCAGATGAACTGAACAATGATCAAGAGCAGAATCTAGTGTATAAAAGCGGGCTTACAGAATCCAGGCGAGGAATCTTATGGAAAGTAAACCACCTAAGCACTTGCTCTCTGAAAGTCTTTCCAATATCAATCAATATATAGCTGTGTTGTTCCCCATCGGGACAATAATCAATAAGAAGAGACGTATTGCACCTGTATGGAATGGACATATTGGAAAATTCAGAAAGCAATAGCAAATCCCTAGAAAAAAATTGAGGAGGAAGGAAATAGAACCTGTAATTAGGATTACGACTGGGAGGGAGAGAAAGAGAGCGGAAACAAACAGGGCAGGGCGGATCCGATGGCTGGATAAGGCACATGCCGAAGGGAACAGTGTTGGAGCAACCGGTGCCCAGAAATATAAGAGCCGATATGGGACTGTCGTAGTTCAGCGACTCCATTGAAGTTCATTGTCTACCAAAATGTGAGAGAAGATGAAGAAATTGATGATGCAAAAGTCGTCTTTCTTATGGGTCATTTTTAATATAGTCATAATTCTATTATTTTAATTTAAAAAAAGGGTAAATTTGAAAGAAGTATATTTTTTTTAGAATGGGGTCGGAGAATGTTTTTCACAAAATTAGGTCTAATGATTTGCGGCATAAGCACTTTAAAGCATTTTACTTAACACTCTTCGTCTTAATGACATGATAAGGTGTAATTTGATAAAATTTCTCACATTCTTCTTTTTTTTTTTCTTCATTTTTATGCTTAATGTTAATGTAATTTAAAGTTATTAATTAAAAATTATATTTTTTTATATAATTTTAGACTTTAAAAAATATTATTTTAATGCTTATTAATGAGCTTGTTCGGTTGGTAAAATATAACATGTATTTAACCTATTTTTGTACTCCTTTATTCACATTTTTTTTTATCTTTTGTTTTCTATTATTCTACATGCCATTCCAATTTCATTTTGGAAGATCATCCAGCAAATTTCATTTGAGCGTTTATATATATATATATATATATATATATATATATATATATATATATATATATATATATATATATATATATATATATATATATTGTGAGGTTTGGGTGTATTTGGGTTAAAGATTTGAGTGTTTTATTTCTCTATTTTTTTATACTACTTTTCGTATTATAAGTGAATTACTTTATTTTTCTCCTTTCGTCAATTATTTCTCATATTTTGTTGTTGTCATATTCACCTAAAATATATATTTCGTTCCGCCTCGGGTCCTAATTCCCTAATAAATTGGTACCAGAGCCAATTAATATTTATTTTGGATTTTTTTGAAATCTACTATAGCGATAACAAAATTCGATATTGAGAAATTTGATCGCAATATGAGCTTTGCCTTATGGCAAGTTAAGATGAAAGCAATTTTGACACAAAATGGACTGTACAAGGTGATGATGGAAGAGTTACCTGAAACGGTGATAAAGGAGAAGAAACAAGATTTGGAGGACAAAGCTCAAGCTGCCATTCAGTTATGCTTGTCGAACGAGGTCCTGCGAGAAGTCATCCATGAGAAGACTGCCAAAGGCTTATGGCAGAAATTGGAGTCTCTCTATATGTCTAAAAACCTCACCAGCAAGCTTGTGGTGAAGCATTGTCTCCATATTCTCCACATGGCAGAAGGTACATCCCTTAAGGCGCACCTTGATGATTTTAGTTCCATTCTTTTGGATCTGAAAAATTTGGATATCAAGTATGAAGAAGAAGATAAAGCTCTTATGTTGTTGCGGTCTCTTCCTCCGTCGTTTAAGAATTTTCGCGAGACCCTGATCTATAGTAAAACCACTTTAACCGTGGAGGAGGTTAAAGAATGTTTGTTCTCTAAAGATCTTATTGATAAAGAGCTTTCTGGTGACAGAAATAGTCCTGCAGAAG
Organism: Euphorbia pulcherrima; assembly: GCA_947683365.1. Classification (NCBI taxonomy): domain Eukaryota; kingdom Viridiplantae; phylum Streptophyta; class Magnoliopsida; order Malpighiales; family Euphorbiaceae; genus Euphorbia; species Euphorbia pulcherrima. The sequence continues at coordinate 19,855,837 of CANTUS010000001.1, forward strand.
GTCTAGTCGTTCGAGGGAGATCTAGTACAAGAGATCCCAGTAGCAGCAGTAATAGCCGATCTAGATCTAAATCAAGATCTCGTTATAGTAATTTGATGTGCAATTACTATAAGAAGAAAGGGCACATTAAAGCTGAATGTTACAAGCTTCAGAGAAAGAATAAAGACAAGAGTCATGGAGATGAAAGTTCTGCCGAAGCCAGTGTTGCAGAAGATCAAGTAGATGTTGAAGTATATGCCGTGTCCGACGATGGTGCCAGATCTGGGCAAGGATGGATCTTAGATTCTGCTTGCTCATTACATATTTGGTTCCGCAGAGATTGGTTCTCCTCTTATGATCCAGTAGATAGAGGAGTCGTGTTGATGGGCAACGATCATCCTTGTAAAGTTGTTGGAATCGGTACTGTCAAAATCAAGATGCATGATGGTATTGTCAGAACCCTGACAAATGTGGGCATGTTCCAGACATGAAGAAGAACCTAATCTGGTTATCTGCTTTAGATGACAACAATTGCAGATTTTCTGGTGGAGGTGGAGTTTTGAAGGTTTTAAAAGGTGCCCTCGTTGTGATGAAAGCCAGAAAAGTTGGAAGATTGTACGTGTTGCAAGGATCAACTGCCACAGGTGTTGCTGCAGTTTTATCTTCCATTTCAGATTCCGACGTTACAAAATTGTGACATATGAGGCTTGGCCACATGAGTGAAAAAGGTTTGGCCATGCTGGTAAAAGGGGTCTACTTTATGGCCAAAGTACTTCCAAGTTAGAGTTTTGTGAGCACTGCATTTTCGGCAAACACAAAAGAGTCAGCTTCAGTGGCGATGTACATAGAACAAAGGTACTTTGGAATATATCCATTCAGACCTTTGGGGCCCTGCTCGTGTTCCTTCGAAAGATGGCGCTTGTTACATGCTTACCTTTATTGACGACTACTCACGGAAGGTCTGGACTTATTTCTTGAAACACAAGAATGATGTCTTTGCCACTTTTAAGCAGTGGAAAGCCTTGGTGGAGAATCAGACTGGAAGAAAGATCAAACGTCTCCGAACAGATAATGGTTTAGAGTTTTGTAATGTAGAATTTGACACATTTTGTAAAGATATGGGCATCTCGAGGCATCTTACAGTTCTGGGTACACACAACAGAATGGTGTAGCTGAGAGGATGAATAGAACTCTATTAGAGAAAGTTCAATGCATGTTGTCAAATTCTGGTTTGTCTCAAGCATTTTGGGCAGAAGCAGCTGTAACTGCTGCTCATTTGGTGAATCGCTCTCCTTATGCTTCCAATAACTGCAAGACACCTGAGGAGTTATGGTCTGGGAAACCTGCTAATTATTCTGATCTGAGGATTTTTAGGTGTCCTACTTATGTCTATGTCAACGATGGAAAATTGGAGCCTAGAGCTAAAAAGGGCATTTTTCTTGGCTCTTCAGATGGTGTAAAGGGATACAAAGTTTGGCTTCTTGATCCCAAGTCACCAAAGTTTGTTATTAGCAGAAATGTTGTGTTTGATGAATCTGCTATACTTAATCCAAGACAAGATTCCCCAGTTATAGCTGACACCAATATACAAAATTCTGACAAGTAAGTGGAGGTTCCGTTCGAGGTGGAGGAATCATTTGCTCCGTCCGACGCCATAGAGGAGCAAATTTCAGAACAGTTGTCCGAGCCTACAAAAGTAGAAGAAACTACTACCGTCGAACAGGTGGAGCGTCCTGTTATAGAAAGCAGTCCAGATAGAGAAAGAAGAATGCCTGTAAAGTTTACAGATTATGTTACTTATGCCTTTATTACTGCACAGGAAACTGAAGAAGTTGGCGAACCTTCCACACATTCAGAGGCCATTTCTCATAATGATTCAGCGAAATGGCTTATCGCTATGCAAGAAGAGATAGAGTCTCTACACAAGAACCGCACGTGGGAGTTGGTGAAACCATCTAAGGACAAAAAGATTGTTGGTTGCAAATGGGTCTTCAAAAAGAAAGATGGCATTCTTGGAGTTGAAGATGCTAGATACAAAGCACGATTGGTCGCTAAGGGCTATAGTCAGGTACAAGGAGTTGATGTGACATCCTAGTACATACATTATAATTGCATTTTTGAACATTTATTGCATCTCATGAAATTAGACCATTTAATATTTTACATGTTAAATTATAAGAAATTGATTGGTTAAGTTAATAATTATTTGGTGATACGAAATACGATATTTTATTGTCTATGCACCAATCCATAGAAGAATAGAATTTTAAGAAATAAGTAGAGTATAGTTATATTATAGATATAAAGTGGTTTATTGGATAAGATATTTGTATTGTTTAATATTTGTATTGTTATTAGTATTGTTGTTTTAGTATTAAGAAAGAATATAAAGGTATAGTTAGTGTATATATAATATATGTATATAAAAATGTATTAGATAAAATATATTTTGAATTATACATGTTATAGCTATATGATATTTGATTAGGTAAAGGATAGTCATTCAAGTATATAAGTACTTAGTTGCAAAACCTTGAAATTCTAATATTTTAGTATTGTTTTAGTATTTGTACAATTAAGATTAAGATATGATAATTATTATATTAATAATATTATTATGTTTATTATATATAAGATAAAGACATTATATGTTTTATCATTAAAAATTATTATTATTATTATTTTGGTATTAAGAGAATTCATAAGGATAAAGTTAGTCTTTTGCCCCAAATTAATAGATACATACAAGGAGGTGGGATTAGGATAAGATTCAGTTACTAAAAACCTCTAAATTAGTTTAGAGATTGAAACTCAATAGACAATGAAGAAGAGAAATATAGAGGAAGGAAAGGCAGAAGAATCAGGTACTTTGATAACATTGTGATTCGATTTTTGTTATGTAATAGATAGAATTAGAAGTTGTCAAAAGAAGGTGAATTGGTCCTATTTATGTCAAGGTTCATCCTGCAAAATTTGGGGATTTTTAGATGAGTAGATCAATAGCTATAATTTTTATAAGATGAAGTGTGCAGAATTGGATGATCATAGAGATAGGGTGAGTTTCAAAATTAATCTGGGATTGTTATATTGCTTAAAAAATTCTAATTTTTTGATATGTTATTCCCTTATGTGTATAGTTTAAGTAGGAAAAAGAATCAGGTCGATTCATGTTGTGTAGATAGAGTTATACTCGTTTTATTACGCTGTTGTCCAGGTAAAGCGGGAGTGAAACAGGTTTTGATGGGAAATTCCCTATAAATCGTGTAAGGCTTTGAAAATTTTGAGGATTTAGTATGTTATGGAATTGTGTAATAGGAATTAAGCAAAAGAAGAATCATCACATTTAAGTAAGTGAGTTGAAAGTTATGAATTTTGAAGTGAAGTGAGGTCATAAGAACACTAGTTCTAAGTGTAGAAAACAGGACAGATTTAGAGTTTAAAATATAAAATTCATAACAAATGGAAAAGTGATCAGAAAATTATGAAATTTTGGTATGTTATAAAGCTATGAGTTAAGAGTAAAATTAAACTAGAATCAGGTCATTTGGTTGAGTACTTTGAGAGATATGATTGATTAAAGTCAGTAAGGTCATATAGATAGAAATTCTAGTTTATGTTAATCTTTTTATATATATATATATATACAAAAGGAAATAAGATGTATATATGTATGTTTGATAAATGAACATGTATGTTATAGGATCTTAAAACAGTGAAGGGATTATAGAGAAAGGTCCAAGTCGTTCCGAGAGAATTAGCTCGGATAAATTTGTGAGTATAAACATGATATAAATATATGGGTGAAATGTGTTGATGTGTTAATTTTATGAATATGTGAATGTGATATGAATTGTATGAGAAATATGTTGATATGTGTCATTTGAATATGATAATTGATTGAATTCTTAAGTGAAGTGAATTGGTGCATATATGAATTATTGGATACGTTTATAATGAGAATTGTATTTGATAAGCTGGATTTATATGATATATGTATGTGAAATATATGTTCATTTGTGCTAATATATGCTAATTGTAAGTTCAATGGTTCGTAAAACAAACATTTGCACTTGAATATACGAAAAGTATAAGAGACGTTGTGACATAGCCGATCCAACATTGCAATACATGTTCTGTTATCTAGACCTATGTGGTCAACCAATTGCAATATTTGATAAATAGACCTAAAAGTCAACCAATTGTTACATAGCTAGCTAGCAAATCAATTGACAATTGTTACAAATGTTACATGTATCCCGGGGCAATAGTTTGGCTGGTGTTGTCACAACAATTAAATAACCGGTTCATTCATTCTCATATAAGTGTGACTGTATATTGAATTTGTAATGTATATATGTGATTTGCTATTGAATTTATAATGTGTGTATATCTGTTATTTGCTAAATTCATAGATTGTTTATATTCACTGAGATGCGCCCCATATAATGCGCTAACTTTTTCAGAGCTGATAAAGTTTGTACTAGAAGCTCATTATCTGTAGATATCATGGACGAAAGATTGGCTGGCTGTGTTCCATCTCACTCCCTCTCCTCACAAAACAAGCATATAGAATAGAAGGTGGTCGGGTTTTGATTTTGCTTTGTATATGATTTTTTTTATAAAAAGGTATAATATTACAAGTGATTATAAATATAAATGAAGTATAAGTACAAAAAAAATTATACATTGTGATTACGATTTTGGTGATTTAGTATAAGGTATAGGTTATTTCAGTTAGTTTCAACGTTTTATTTTCTCCTGTTGTTAAACATAGCTGTATTCGTGTTTTGCTTGCCTTGGTTGCTATACATGATTTGGAGTTAGAGCAACTTGATGTGAAGACTAGACTACTTTCTTGCATGGAGAGCTGGAGGAGCAGATCTATATGAAACAACTAGATGGTTTTGAAGTTGAAGGCAAAGAAGACCATGTTTGCTTGTTGCGAAAATCATTGTAAGGATTAAAGCAGTCGCCTCGACAGTGGTATAAGCGGTTTGATTCCTTTATGGTTGGACATGGTTATTCAAGGAGCCAATATGATAGTTGTGTGTATTTCAGAAAACTTGCAAATGGCTCATTTGTTTATTTATTGCTTTATGTTGATGATATGCTTATTGCTACCAAGGATATGTCTGATATCAACAGATTGAAAGTAGAGCTTAGCAGTGAATTTGAGATGAAAGATTTGGGAACTGCTAAGAAGATTCTCGGCACGGAGATCCAAAGGGATAGAGCTGTAGGAAAGCTTTATTTGACACAGAGAAGTTTTGTTGAGAAAGTGTTGGAGCGTTTTGGCATGAAAAATGCCAAACTTGTAAGTACTCCACTCGCTGCTCATTTTCGACTTTCTGCTACTCTATGTCCTCATTCCAAAAAGATATTGATTATATGTCACATGTTCCTTAGTCTAGTGCTGTTGGTAGTATCATTTATGCTATGGTTTGTACTCGTCCTGACATTTTGCATACAGTTAGTGTTGTTAGTAGATACATGTCCAATCCGGGCAAAGAAGATTGGCATGCTGTGAAATGGATTTTGAGATACTTAAGGGTACTACTAACGCTTGTTTGGAATTTGGAAAAAGTAAGAACATGGTATTTGGCTATGTTGATTCAGATTATGCAGGTGATCTTGACAAGCGAAGATCGATCACAGGTTATGTGTTTACCCTTGGTAGTAGCCCTATCAGTTGGAAAGGTACTTTACAGCCTATAGTTGCATTGTCCACGACCGAAGCAGAATACATGGCGTTAGTCGATGCTGTAAAAGAAGCTATTTGGCTAAGAGGTTTGATCGGTGAACTAAGTTCAAATTTGCAGAAAATTGTTGTCCATTGTGATAGTCAAAGTGCTATTTGTTTAACTAAAGATCAAATGTTTCATGAAAGAACGAAGCACATTGACGTAAAGTACCATTTTATTCGAGACATTATTTCCGAGGGAAATATTGGTATTACCAAAATTGGTACATCAGACAATCCAACCGACATGATGACAAAGCCTCTTACAACCAATAAGTTTAAGCATTGCTTGAACTTGATTGGTGTTTGCAGCTATTGAGTTTGGCTGAGAGGGCAATTGGTTAGTCAACATTCAAATCAAGGTGGAGATTTGTTAATGTGATTTGAAGTTGTCAATTAAAAATTGCATTTTTCATATGCAATTTTGGACTTTAAAAAACATTATTTTAATGCTCATTAATGAGCTTATTTGGTTGGCAAAATACAACACGTATTTAGCCTACTTTTGCACTCATTTGTTCACATTTCTTTTTATCTTTCATTTCCCATTATTCTACATGCCTATATATAGCATTCCAATTTCATTTTGTAAGATCATCCAGCAAATCCCATTTGAGAGTTTATAATTAATATATATATATATATATATATATATGTATGTATGTATGTATGTATGTATGTATGTATGTATGTATGTATGTATGTATGTATTGTATATATATTTGGTGAGGTTTGGGTGTATTTAGGTTAAGTGTTTGAGTGTTTCATTTCTTCATTTCTTTTGTACAACTTTTCATATTAGTGGATTATTTTGTTTTTCTCCTTTCGCCAATTATTTCTCTTATTTTACTATTGTCATATTCACCCAAAATATATATTTCGTTCCGCTGCGGGTCCTAATTTCCTAACATTTAACAACTTCAAGTTCAATCGGCAAAACAAGAAAAAAGTGTAGTTCCATCAAAATCAAACAGGCCTTTTAAGAAAAACAAACAAATGAATGATTTGAAATACATATACGTACAACAATGCTTTGATCCCAAAGGATTAAGGCTTTCCCCCTAGCAGGCACCTTGACCTAGAGGTAAGCTTCTGAGTTTTTTGAACTATTTTGGCATTTTACTCGTTATATGTTGTGTTGTTGGTATTTTGGTGTGTTTGTTGCTATTTTTTCTATTGTGTTATTGTCAACTGTAGGAAGGACTAGCACCGGTCCAGTAAGAACAGTACCTATGTCTCTTTTGACACCGATCATGAGTCATAAACTAGTATCGTTCCTTCCCCTTGCATTTGGTCCCCTCCTTTGGACCCAACACTATCAGCGTTGCCATGGTGACATAAACCCAGCACTGGTCCCCTTTGACCGGTACCCGTGTTCACCACGGCGGTGCCGGTGTTGTCTCTAGACAACAACTTCTCCTTTCTTTATCTTGGCTGTAGATTTATGTTTTGGAGTTTAGGATGAACAATGCAACAATGGGAAACTCAATTTTTCTCGAAAACAGTCCTAAGACATTCACATGCGACATTTTCACTAATAAACTGGGTAAGATAAAAAAATGGAGTCTAAAATAGATTTTTACAACAAAATACGTTGAAGACCCGTCATTTGCACTTCAACCCTAAGGTCTCACGGGGCCTTATCGGTTGCAAAACCGCCACCCTAATCTAACTCCAACTAACTTGAGTCTTGTTTGGTCAACTAACAATGCATGTTATGCCTGTTATACCTCTCATCGTTACCGTATTTGTGTTAATCTTTGTGGATGAAGATAGATCTAGGATAGATGTATGTTAGGGTTTCCTTTAAGTATCCTTAATGTATATTTATCCGTAAATTTGATGTATAGACATTTGTTCCTATATCCCATATGTATTAACCCCATAGATAGATTTTATTCATTTGCGCTTTCTATTTCAGATGACTGTAGTAATTATTTATTTATCGAATTCTCATGTATGCTCGCTGTCTGGATGATATAAACTAGAAATGCTAACTAGGTGATAATAGAATGTTGTAATTAAGAAAGATAGTTTTATCTCGCATATGTAATTTCATTTGGCTAATGAAAAGTAGATAACTCATCCAAGTTCGGAGTCTTTGTTTGAGGTATGGGCTACCACCCGGTGGAAAAATTGCACAAATTTTCTGGTTGAACTGAACCAGATGGCTACTATATCTTAAATACGAGATTTCGATTTCATTTCTTTTAAGCACTAAATGTAAAACCAATTTCATAACCATCACACAAGTTAACGAAAGATCCCCGATTCGCTTCACGGCGTTCGAGTTTGCATATCTTCCGCTCACCCAGACCACATGTTGAACATGTCTAATTTAAAAGATTCAAGAGATTGTCATTCGTTCTTTGCTTTACGTTGTCTTTTTTAATTAATTCATAAAATGATTAAAATATCAAAAAAATTAATATTTAAGAAAATAGAATTATTGTTATTCAAAATATTATATATATTACAAAATAAAGTATTAAATTTGTATGTAAAATACTATTTTATACAAAAAAAAACAATACATGTCCTTTTTATTCATTAAACAACTTTTTACATTCCATAAGCTCCCTTGAGCGTCCTCAAATAGATTATGGATTTAAGATTATGTGAAATAAAAAATAAAAATTCATATTGATGCATAGGGTGATATTTTATAAAGTAGTTATAATAGATTTTTTTTATTTTATTTGAATTGCATGCACTTTTTAAAATTACAATATTAACAAAAAGACTAAATGACTTACTATATAATATCTCTCATCATCACAATATACATCATTAATGATTCGATTTTCTGTTTGTGGAAAGATCAAATAAACAATACCGGTATTAAATATGACACATCTTGAAAAAAAGAAAATAGAAGATCTATTGGAGAGTCAGTTTTTAATTAAACATCAATCTATGCTTATGTGTAAAGAAGTGTAGAGTAGAACATCTATAGTAGATGTTCTTATGAGGCATTTTATCAAACACTTCAACTACTTATAAATCCGCTTTAATTAAGAAACATTTCAACTCTTTATAAAATAAGGTCTTTGAACAAGGGGAAAACCACCCCCAAAATGCTCATTCAGAACTTGGATGGTGTTTGGTTTGCGGAAATCCTATTCCGTAGAATAAAAATAAAAATGAATGGGAAAATGTCAAATGTAGTACTGTATATGTCTAGAATCCGTAAACGCACGGAAAAGCTTTTCCTAGTTTATATACATCATAGGAAAAACTATTCCTTTTTAGTTTTTCCGTGAGATGTATATAAACTAGCTAGGAAAAGCTTTTCCTTGCGTCGGTGCGTCGATGGGTTATAGATGAATATTGTGTCATATTTGACATTTTTCCACATGAATTTCCGCGAACCAAACTAGCCCTTAAAAGCATTGTCGAAAAAAATTGTCTCCAACAAGCTCATTAAATAACAAAAATCATCGTTGTTGCATGCTTGCTATCACTAGCCTTATGTATATGTAAATATAATTTGATTTAAATTTGTTGCTAATGTTTTTTGTTGGAATATTTGCTGCTAAAATCTATACATTTTTTTTATTGTACATGAAACCAATTAAAACATAAACTTGGGCCTTTAGAAACCAAAATAACGGACTTGAAACTCAATTTTTAGGATCGCTTTTTCGATTTTATAGTTTCGGTGTCTTTGATTGATTCGGTTTTAATTAAAAAAAATCGATATAACCCAACCACTGAATCAAACAATGAAACTCGTAAAAAAATATATATATAAATTGTAACTTAATTATTATATTTAACTATATGTTATGATTTCTAATATTTTTAAAAAATCCCAATTTAGAATTCAATAACTCCTCAATCTCCTGTTACAAAAAAACTCCTCAAACTCCTAAATAATGCCAGCAGCATAGCCGGTCACACTACACCATTAATATTCATTCTGTGGGCAAATAAGTTTATTACATTTTATTAATTTTAAATGATAGTTTATTTACTGTATATAAATAAAGTAATTATTAATAAATAATTCAATAACATTTATGCATTATAAAAAGAAAAAAACCAAAATAACCGCTGAACCAATCGAATTAAATTGGTTGGTTCGGTTCGGTTATTTTTTATTTTTTGTTCAATTTCAGTTTTCAATATATTCAATTCGGTTCGGTTATCATTGAATTGACCGATGAATACCCCTAACATAAACTTAAGCTAATAAGTTAATCTAATCATGTCTTTTTATTGTTATAACCCATACATTTTTCATTCAGTTTCAAAAAAAAAAAGCATAATACTAACATCAAATGCAGAAAATTTATGTGGCATCTTGTAATTTGTTTTCTACAAATGAAGATAATATCCAACGTTTTTTTAACTAATTATAAAGTTTATGTCACATTATATATGCACTAATAGAAAGCAAAACATATTATTCGAAAAATCAATACTACACTTTTATTTAACTTATTTTTGCTAAAATTTTATTCTTCCGTGAACACGGAATCCATTCAACTAGTTTTTCATAATTATAGAATCCATTTGTTGCAACGAAAAATAATTATAGAGGTCCTAGGTTCAATATCTAACCTCTTCAAAATTTTAATGGTGAGAGATCCTAGGTTCAACACCTAACCTCCTTAAAAAAAATTTAAAAAAAAAAGTCCAAAGAGTTGTGCACTAATCATTGCATGAATATGTGCAATCTTAGGCCCTGTTTTTTTAACTATAATTTAATATAGTTCAATTCAGTTCAGTGCAGTTCAGTTCAGCTATGCGTAGTTATAAATTAACACTGAAATAAGTTCAGTCTAGTTCAGCCAACTTTAATTCAGTTCAGCTTTTAGAAGTTGAAAAGAACAGAGTCTTAATTCTAGCTTGGTTGATGGTTGTTACTCTAAAAACTGCTCAAGTTGCACGCAGCGCGAACCAGATAAAGAAGGGTCATGCTTTACAGTTTGTCAGGAAGCTTGCTCCAAAGAATATCAACAACGTAGTGGCGCTGTAATAATTGTAGTGTAAAATTCAAAAACATACATATAATACTCGTGTTTTTAAAATAAGGATCATAAATTTTATTTTTTAAAATATGGACTGAAGTTCAAAATATTATCAAATCAAGATTTTTTTTTAATAACGCCCTAAAAATATGATGACTTGCTAAAGGGAAAAATTGGAAATCAGATTTGTTGAAATGTAGATATTAAAAGCAAAACAAATCTCCTTTTTGGTATAGGGGATTTATTGACTACGGGATGGAGCATTTATTGATTACGAGATGGAGCAGTTAATGCAGGAGATTTTACTGTGTTTTTAAGATTCAAAATGCCTTTTGAAACAGAAGATTGTAGGAGGCTGGTTCCAGCGGAGATGAAGATCCATCACTTATTTTTAGATTTGGGTATGAGTTGGGCTGGATCGAATTTAGATTGGGCCTATTTAGGCTTGATTAAAAAAGTACTGACTCAAGCTCGGATCAATTATTATTAAAAAAATTCGGGCTCGGACCGGATCGGATCATAGTTAAAATATTAAAACTCAGGTTCAGCCCGCAAGTCCATCAATTGATTTTTTTATAAAATTAAATTTTTTTAATTATTAAAATTAATAAATTGTTATGATAAATTTCAATAATTAATAGCACAAATATGATTAATGAATTGTTATTTCCAACAATCGCCGTTAAGAAATTCTCCCAAACATTAATTAGTTTTTCGTTTTTAATTACTATTTAAAGCTGCACTAATGAATTTCTCCAAACGTCATTCTATTTCCTAACAAACATTAATTATTTTTTAAGTTAAAAAATATATCAATTATTTACAGGTTTTATATAATAAATTATCTACAAATTATGTTTATAATGCATATATTTGTATTGTAATATATAATTACATATATATATAACTTATTACTCTGGACCGGGGGGGCCGGGCACGGGTTTTTGTATTAAACCCAAGCCCATTCAATAAATTAATCAGACAACTGTCAGTTTGGACCGGACCGAGCTTGTACTTCAACTTCCTTGTCCAAACTGATCATTTCAAAGACGAGTTCAAACGGACCTAACGGGCTAACGAGCCCATGCCCAGGTCTACTTATTCTTCTAATTTGAAATTTAATCCATTTTTAACGTTCCAATTCCTTTGGGGAGGAGATGAATTTGAAGAACAAATACAGGGACTTTTTTTGCCTTTATACTGTGAAAAAATATTTGATTTTCAATTTTGCCCTGTCACATCATTACTTCTTATGGTGTTATAAAAAAATTTAAATTTAATAACGTTTTCATTTTAAAAGAAAAATAAAATTTATAATTTTCATTTTAAAAATGCGTGTAATTACGTAACATATTTTTAAATTTTACCATTTATTAATAAAAAAAGTGTTAGAATCTAACACTTTTTTTCATTTTAAAAAAAGTGTTAGATTCTAATAGGAGATAAACTTTATATTAAATAAAGTAAAATCCAATTAAGTAGTATTTTTTTGGATTTATGCTCCTCTTTTTCTACGGCTGCGTCGGATTTCTACGTGTAATTCTTGAGAAAATAATATCGGATTGGGTATCATATCGGTGAAGTTAATAGTATACGCTATTATCGATATAATCAGTATAATTAATGGTTTATCCATATTTTATTTTTAATAGAATATGTATTATTTAGGACTTCTAGTGGTTATTGCAACGTTTTTTATTTTTTGCAACGTTTTTACAACAGAGGGGTTTTAGAACGCTTTTACATGTTTTCAGTTGCTATTGCAATACTTTTTGGTCTTTTGCAATGTTTTCTGAGTTTTTTGCAACTCTTTTTACTGTTACTATAGCCTTTTTTAAAAACCAATTTTAATGGAACCAAACCATAACAATGGCCGATTTGGATAAAACCGATCGAATCGGCCAGTATGATACGGTTTTGATAACAGTGCCAATACCATAATCCCCAATTTCAATTCGACAAAATCATGTCATTGGCTGTTGTATATGATTTTGCCAGATAGTTTTCCGTGTGCTTAACCAAACTGTAAATACCTAATTTCCAAAATACTTAATTGTGGTTCTTTTAGATTTGATTTTACACTTTCACTTGCTTTTACAGCTTATGTCGTTCTCCAAATCTATAAATGATTTTTGGTAATAAGTTGCTATTTTTTTAGTGAAAAATTTTTCTTAGCTTATTTATTACCCGGTTTTATTCTAATTCTTCCAAAATTTTCAACTTCTCCATGACTAGTGTCTAAAGCATTACATCACTTAATATTGTTCTTATTCATGGTTTATTGACTTGGAATGCATGACTTAGTAATTTGTTTTGAGAGTTTATTGGAGGAAATTAAAAAAAGATCCAAAATTCCAACATCAGAGGAAACACAACAAAAAAAGGAAGGGAAAATAAATGATTAGTTTGATTAAAATAAAACTTAGTTTTGAGTGTCTATAAAAAAAGAACACTAGTAACAAATTAGATAATGCGTAAATCAATGGAGTTATTTGTGGAGTAACTTGTAATATGTGGTGTAACTAAACACACTAATGTACGATTCAATTAAAGATTCATTAATCTTGTCTCAAAACTAATTCATTACTGTGCACAACAGCTCAAAACACGTTCACATCCATCCTTTACTAATTTTATTTTCTGCTTATGATTTTTAATAGATATCTAGGGGCCTCATATTTATATATAAGTTTAAAGCATACTAAAAAGGTTTGGATTGCTTTATCAAATAAAGAAACATATTGTGCTCGTAGGGTGTCCCATCAGTTGAGCAACATTTGGATTTTTATGTGGCTTAGTAGTCCATTTGCTTTAGCCTACTTAAGAAGCCCATGTGTACCTAATAACCCTAAGTATATAAAGCCTCTAACCACACTCATTTCTTTTGCCCGCTCTCATTCTATTATCTGCCTCTCTTATAGACCCTAAGGCTCTGCATGGTGATACGGCCCAACACTTAGACATGCGGAGTTTCTCGCGGAACCTCGTAAAGTCTCGCAAATCGGCTCGCAAAGGAGGTTTTACTAGGTAATATTTTAGTATTTTGTAGAATTGTATAGAATACTCTATACTTAGCTAGATGTTTCTAGAATTCTCTTTACTTGTGTAGAAAAGTCAAGTAAGATTTGTATTATTGTAGAAAAATCTAGAAGGCAAATATTAGCCATTAGATCATAGAACATTCTAGATGAATCAATCTCAACCGTCGGTTGAGGAGGTGGAAATGACTATAAATATGTAAGCATCCCTCATTTGTAAAACACACTTGAAAAGAAGTAAAACAAAGCTCACTTGTGAGTTCCAAAATCTCTCCTTTCTCGCATTACTTAGCTTTCACATTTCTATCGCAAGTGGTGTTGAGTTTTCGCAAAGGCTTTGCTAGCATAATCATTAGTTGTTTCGTGCTAGTGCCGCACGGTGTTTAAGTCCGAAAATCTTAGCCCGTGACATTTGGTATCAGAGCGATGTCGAATCCATAAGAGACCATGAGCAATGTGGAGAGTGGAGAGCACGAGCCTCGTGCGATGGAGAGGCAACAAAGGAAAGGCGGCCGTAAGGAGAAATCTGTCGCAAGGGATCCCGTGGCTAACCAAGAGATGCGTATCACTCGCTTGGAGCTTGCCATGGGGGAACATAACGATTGTTGGACGGAGCACACTCCAATGGTGGAGGGCATCTTTGCCGAATGCATCGAGCAATTCAAGGAGGAGTTGCGAGAGATGGTGCAGCAGGTTAAGGACGAGGTGCTAGATAGTTTCAACGACATGTCGGAACGTTGCGTGAAGGCTTGTGAGGAAAATGCCGCAAGGATCACCGTAATCCAAGGCGATGTCCTCAGACTTAGGGAGGAGTTTGAGGCTACTCGGGCATATGGAATTAGGCGCAACGAGGTGGAGCAGGTTAGAGCAAGGGTGAATGCTCTGCATGCTCAAGGGACGGCCGGGGTCGTGGGTGTGACTCCAAGGGTCGATGTGCCTAAGCCAGATATGTACAACAGCGGCCGAAAATTGAAGGACATAGAGGATTTTCTCTACTCGATGGAGCGGTACTTTAGTGCCCTTGGCATCGTGGATGACACGGTGAGGACATTCCAAGCTTCTCTTTATTTAAAAGATAGTGCCTTGTCGTGGTGGAAACGTATGTCCCAACCAATTGGCGATGATGAAGCGACTGTCACCACATGGGAACAATTCAAAGATGAGTTAAGGAAACAGTTCCTACCGGCCGATGCAGAAAATGAAGCCCACGCAAAATTACGCCATCTTCACCATAGAGATGGCCACATTCGGGAGTATGTCAAGGAGTTCTCCGACTTGATGCTAGAGATCCCCGATCTTTCTCTAAAGGAGGCACTCTTTTGCTTCATGGACGGGCTAAACCGATGGGCCAAACTTGAGTTGCAACGCCGAGATGTTCAGGACATCAAACAAGCCCTCCGCATCGCTGATTCCCTCGTGGAGTATCAAAAGAAGGAAAGCACCAAGGACAAGGGGAAGAAGCCGTTCCACAGTAAAGGTGGGGGAGACAAATGGAGGTCTCACCATAAGCCGTCCGATAGTAAAGCGACATCAAGCGACAGGCCTAGAGGAGACAAGCCAACATGGACGCCAAAGTGCTTTTTATGCGAAGGGACACACCTTGCCCGAGATTGTCCCTCGAGAAAGAAACTGGCAGCCTTTATCCAAGGCCTCGAGCAGAAGGACGAGGAGAGACGAGTCGCATGCCTAAGATGATTGGACGCGGTGAGGGCAAAGACGAACAAGGGTGAACAAGGCCGATTGTATGTCGAAGCCACATTTGAGAAAGGGGCTCGATGGGGACTACTTGATACCGGGGCTGATTCAAGCTATTTAAGTATGGAGGTAGCGCGTTCTCTCGGCATCACATGGGAGCCGTCTAAGACTCGCTTCAAAGGAGTGAATAGCGAGTGGATTGGGTTAGTCGGGGTTGCCAAAGACGTGCCGCTTACGATAGGAGCCTGGTCAGGTAAAGCCAACTTTGCCATTGCCCCGATAGATGATTATGATCTAGTTCTTGGTATGGAGTTCATGGACCAAGTAAATCCGATAATCATACCAAGCAACAATACCATGGTGATTATTCAAGGAGAGAACCCTTGCGTGGTACAGTGCAAAAGGGAAGGTGCGCTTAGCCCTAAAGAAGGGGCTTAAGCGAGGGGAGCACACCTTTGCCGTAATTGTGGTGGAAGAGGATCCACCAATGGAGGAGTTTAATGAAGGCCAGCCAATCCCAAAGGAAATGGAGCCAGTACTTGCCAAATTCGAAGACATTATGCCCAATGATCTGCCAATGGGTCTCCCACCTAGGAGAGAGATTGATCATGCCATCGAACTAGTCGAGGGGGCCAAGCCGATGGCCAAAGCACCATACTGTATGTGTCCAAGTGAGCTCGAGGAGCTTAAGAAGCAGTTGGGGGAATTGCTTGAAGCAGGCCATATTCGACCTTCGAAGAGTCCATGGGGTACACCAGTCCTTTTTTAGCGAAAGAAGGATGGATCTCTTCGATTGTATGTTGATTACCGAGCACTCAACAAGGTGATGGTCAAGAATAAGTATCCCGTGCCACTCATTGCTGATCTCTTCGATCGTCTGCAACAGGCGAAGTATTTTTTGAAGCTGGACTTGTGCAAGGGGTACTACCAAGTTAGGATAGCCCAAGGAGATGAGCCAAAGACCGCGTGCATTACAAGGTATGGGTCATACGAGTTCTTAGTCATGCCATTCGGTTTGACGAATACTCCCATAACATTTTGCACCTTGATGCAACGAGTCTTAGCGGGTTTCATTGATAAGTTCGTGGTCGTATACTTGGATGGCATAGTCGTCTATAGCAACACCATGGACGAGCATAAGGAGCATTTGCGGCTTGTCCTCCGAGTTCTACGAGAAAACCAGCTTTATGTCAAGAAGAAGAAGTGCTCGTTTGGATTAAGCGAAGTATCTTTCTTGGGACACATCATCGGTGGTGGGAAAATTCGGATGGACCCATCAAAGATTAAGGCCATAGTTGAGTGGGAGCCGCCCACAAAGCCGACGGAGCTGCAATCTTTCTTGGGCCTTGTTAATTATTATCGGTGGTTCATTGAAGGGCATTTGGCCATTGCCTCGCCACTTACTGATCTATTGGAAAAGAGCCAAGCAAGGTGTTGGGGAGCCAAGCAGTAAACCGCATTCGAGGCATTGAAAGATGTGGTGATAAGGCAACCAATTCTCACACTTCCCGACTTTAACAAGCCATTCGAAGTATGCACAGATGCTTCGGACTTTGCTATAGGAGGAGTGCTTATGCAAGATGGCCACCCCATTGCCTACGAAAGCCGAAAGCTTAACGATACCGAGCGGCGATGGCCGACGCACGAGAAGGAAATGTTAGCGGTTGTTCACTGCCTCCGTGTATGGGAGCATTACTTGAAGGCAGCCACGCCATTCAAGATCAAGACCGACAATAAGGCAGTGAGCTACCATCAAAGCCAGCCAAAGTTATCAAGCAAGCAAGCACGATGGCTAGACTACTTAGCGGAATTCAAGTACGAGCTGGAGTACAGCCCGGGAAAGACAAACAACGTGGCCGATGCCTTAAGTCGAAAGTCATGTCTAGCGCGAATGGTGAGTGCACCCGAGGGGACATTGCTGGAGCGCATCAAAGAGGGATTGACGCGAGACCAGCAAGCACAGAGATTCATCGAGTTGGTCAAGGAGGGTAAGACCACTCGTTTTTGGATCGAGGATGGGGCACTTTACGCTAAAGGCAACCGTTTGTACATTCCAGCCTAGGACAATTTAAGGCAGGACATTCTTAAGGAGTGCCATGATTTGAGATATGCTGGCCACCCAGGTACTCATCGCACCTTAGCTCTAGCTCAAGAGCGATTCTATTGGCCAAACATGCGGGACGACGTAGAGGCATATGTGAGGACATGTCTTGTGTGCCAGCAAGACAAGGTGGAGCATGAGCACCCGCATGGTTTGCTATCACCACTACCGATTTCGGAGCGTGTATGGGATAGCATCTCGATGGATTTCATTGTGAGCCTGCCCATATCCGAAGGTTGCACAAGTATATTCGTAGTGGTGGATCGATTGTCAAACTATGCCATCTTTATTCCTGCCCCTAAGGAATGTACAGCCGAGACTGCGGCCAAGCTTTTCCTCAAGCATGTGGTGAAATATTGGGGACTGCCAACGTCGATTGTGAGTGATAGGGACTCACAATTTACAGGAAGATTTTGGCAGGAACTCTTCCATTTGTTTGGCACCGAGTTAAAAATGAGCACCACAATGCACCCCCAAACGGATGGCCAGACGGAGCGTGTCAATAGTTTGCTTGAAGTCTATCTTCGACATTATATGGCGGCCAACCAAAAAGATTGGGTGAAATTATTAGACATTGCCCAATTTTCATACAATCTTATGAGGAGCGAGAGCACCGGCAAGAGCCCGTTCGAGATTATCTTGGGGTTTCAACCAACAACCCCCAAGGACATTGTCAGCGGCTACAAGGGAAATAGCCCGCCAGCATATAAGTTTGCCAAAGATTGGCAAGAAAGGGCCGATGAAGTAAAGC
The DNA here is from genome assembly GCA_947683365.1 of Euphorbia pulcherrima. Taxonomy (NCBI): domain Eukaryota; kingdom Viridiplantae; phylum Streptophyta; class Magnoliopsida; order Malpighiales; family Euphorbiaceae; genus Euphorbia; species Euphorbia pulcherrima. Next base: position 19,874,117 of record CANTUS010000001.1, read on the forward strand.
TTTACTTAGAGAAATCGGCCAAGCGAACAAAGAAGTAGGCCGACAAGAAGCGGACGCCCCGTGAATTTCACGTAGGCGATCAAGTCTTAGTGAAGCTGTACGAGCATGGCCGAGTGCGTGGACTTCACAAGGGACTTATGCTACGATACGAGGGGCCGTTTGTGGTTATCAAGAAAGTAGGCTCCGTAGCTTACAAGTTGGAGCTGCCCGAGACATACTCAAAGCTTCACCCAGTTTTTCATGTGAGCCTACTCAAGCCTTATCGCAAAGATCCCGATAACGAGGAGCGAAATGTCAACACGAGGGCACCCGCCGGCATTCGGGAACATTTTGAAAAGCAAGTCGAGGAAATCCTTTCAAAGAGGGTCGTTCGAGCGTGCAACGGAGCTGCCACCAAGGAGTACTTAGTAAAGTGGAAAGGCATGCCAACAAGCGAAACTAGTTGGGAGCCTATGGAAAAACTTTGGCAGTTTTCAAACTTGGTCAAAGAATTCGAAGCACAAGGGTCTGTGAGCGCAATACATGGCAACGAGGGCGTTGCCACCTCAAGTGGGGGAGAATGACACGACCCAACACTTAGACATGCAGAGTTTCTCGCGGAACCTCGCAAAGTCTAGCAAATCGGCTCCTAAAGGAGGTTTTACTAGGTAATATTCTAGTATTTTGTAGAATTGTATAGAATACTCTATACTTAGCTAGATGTTTCTAGAATTCTCTTTACTTGTGTAGAAAAGTCAAGTAAGATTTGTATTATTGTAGAAAAATCTAGAAGGCAAATATTAGCCATTAGATCATAGAACATTCTAGATGAATCAATCTCAACCGTCGGTTGAGGAGGTGGAAATGACTATAAATATGTAAGCATCCCTCATTTGTAAAACACACTTGAAAAGAAGTAAAACAAAGCTCACTTGTGAGTTCCAAAATCTCTCATTTCTCGCATTACTTAGCTTCCGCATTTCTATCGCAAGTGGTGTTGAGTTTTCGCAAAGGCTTTGCTAGCATAATCATTAGTTGTTTTGTGCTAGTGCCGCACGGTGTTTAAGTTTGAAAATCTTAGCCCGTGACAATGGGATCAAGTTATTAGAAAATTTTGAAGGGAATGAATAAAAGAGAAAAGAAAATGAAATGGAATGAGTTAAATTTAAAATTCTAGTGTTAGAGATGAATGGATAAGTTTATAAAAAAATGTACATGGAAATTACGTGTATATCCTTTAATAGTATGTTGTTTTTAGTGAATTAGAAAAATGGGGTTAAAAGTCCTTTTAAAACCCACCAATTTGGTGGGATTGAAAACATGCATAGTGGCTAGATTCAAGGTAAATATGTTTTCTTCCAAATTTTGTCAATATCTTCAATCAGCCCAAATTAAACATAGGAATTTGTTTCCTTTCCTTCATAATCCCATGAAAAACTTCCTCCCAAGCACACCCTAAAAATCTCCTTTATTCTCTTATTCTTGTCACCGTTGATCTCTGGTTGAGTCATGCCTTATTCTGTTGTGATTCTTTCAGAGAAACGGTTGACTTATTCTGATGATTTATCTTGAGAAGTCTATATAACGGGTTTGAGATATATTGATGGGTGTGCTTTCAATTTGATATTGGGAGCTTTGTATGCTAAGGTTTCGTGTTTGATATTTGTTGTTTAAGATCTGTAGAATTTAGTTGCTTTGGTGCTTATTTGGGGTTAAGTTTCATTTTTTGCAGGAGGTTTTCTGTTCATGCTTGACTTTTCAAGTTTTGTAAATCAAAAGCCTATTACTTTGTATCTTGGCTTTACTTTTCTGATTATCAAGCCACTATATCCCTTGCACCGTACGTAAAACTTTATGTTCGTTGTTCTTTAATCACTTGCTCTCTTAAAGTCTTTCTGTGAGCGTACGAATTGAAAACATTTTACATCATGATTTAATGTTCAAAAGAAACGAGATAAGAATCTCGTCTTTGAAATGAAGTCGCCACCCAATTCATCTCAACCTGGAAATAGGTACAATTTTTCCTCCGTGTGGTAGACCATACCTTAAACAGAGATTCTGAGCTCGGATGAGTTATCTACTTTTCACTAGCCAAATTAATCATGTAAAATGTCGTTTGTTTCTTACTTATGTCATCTTAAAATTACCTAATTAGCCATTTTCAGTTTATATAACATCCACACAATCACGAGCACACGGGGAAGCAGTAAAAGAATAATAATACAATTATCCAAAAATAAAAGCGAGAATAAAAGCTACTCTTCGGGGGTTAATACATATGGGATCGGGGAATGAATACCTATACAACAAGTCTACAAATGAATATACATAAGAAATACCCGAAGGAAACCCTAACATACATCTAACCTAAATCTACATGAATCTACAAAGGTGAGTAAAGATATGACAAATAGGCGAGATATAACACACATTAGCATGCTTCATTAGTTTAACCAAATAGGACTAGGGTTCGTTATAATTACATGTTAGTGAGGTGGTTTTTGTAACTGATAAAGCCCGGACGAACTTAGGATTGATAAATAACGAGTTCGACACTATTTTATTATAAAATCACATTTTAGACTCGATTTTCTTATTTAACTAATTTATTAATGAAGATGAAACATGTGGAAGGGTTAGGACTGTTTTCGGGAAAAACTGGATTTCTGTCGTGGTACTGTTCAACCTCGCTCTGAAATTAAATCTAGGTCAAGAGAACAGGAAAATAAAACAGCTGCCCAAAAGGTCAAATTGGTACCGATATCATGATATAGGTGGTGATATCAATGATATTAGTAGGGATATCATACACTTGATCAGTGTGTGAAGTGGCTTTCTGGGTACCAAAAATGGTCCTATAAGAAGATTGCAAACTCTAGTGATAATATGAAGCTGGTAGTGGTATCAATGATACTGGTAACGGCTTCTAATGTCACCGCCAGGTTCACATTCTTGCAGTAGAAGCAGAATAACGGTAACTAACAACCAAAACACCAAAAACACAACACAAAACTTCATCCAATGTAGTAAAACGTAAAGGAAAATGCTACAGAGCTAATGAGACTTAGAATTTACCTATTCGTGATCCAAATGCCACCTCTGAGAGCTCAAATGATGATTTGGGAATTAATATGAAAATTTAAGTCTCTAAAACCTTATTAGATTGATTTTAGTCCTAGGTTGTACTGATTTTATGATTACTCCTAAGAGATTTGATAAAGAAAAACCAAGAAAAGAATATCAAAAGCCTCTTTTCTTACCTTTTCTTCACTTTCTCTCTCTAAAACTCACTTTATCTCTATTTTCTCTCAAATTCAAAATTAAGATCAACAAACCCTAATTCTAGTGTTTTTATACAGAAAATAACAAGTGAGATAAAGTTCTTGCGTCACCTACACCAAAATGGCAAGATTTCAGTCAAAAAGATGAGAAGAAGGTTGTTGTCTGCGAAGAGGCCTATTTTCGGCCATACCGCTGCCGGCTTCATGAAGTCGGCGACGATATCGTGAAGAGTCCTCTTCAGAGAGTTCCTATTTCATTAGTGTCCTTCTTTTGTCATGTTGAGAGAACTCGTCTATTTCTTCTTCTTATGAGCTTTTATTCTTCAGAGGTTATTCCACGAAAGGCCACTTTTATCTTTTCCTTCCCTTTGAGCATCTTTCTTCCTTCATGAGACTGCAAGGAGATCTCATGAGCAATTAGGGATCCCATAGGCTCATCATAACTCAATTTTGACAGATCTTGAGCCTCTTCGATTGTCTTCATTGTCTTCCATGACCTGGTGAGACTTCTGAGGAGTTTTTTCACCATTTCTTCTTTTGAAAATCATTTCCCCAGCCTCTTCAATTCACTTATAATGTTAGTGAATCTAGAGTTCTTGCTGGATATGGATTCTCCATCCTCTATTTCAAACAGCTCGTATCCCCTCAACTTCTAATTGATCCTGGATTCCTTTACCTTATCATTTCCTTCGTAGGTGGCTTCCAGCTTCCTCTAATTATCATGAGTTATCTCACAATCTGAGATTTTGTTGAATTTTGCAGCATCTAAAGCACAATGTAACATGTTAATAGCAGCTGCATTGCTCTGATATCTTTTTATATCCTTTTCGCCCTATTTCTCTTCGTGTTTAGGAAGCACTCTCCTCTTTTTAACCATAGTAGCTCTATAGGACCAATTGGTTATTTCTCACCAAGCATATATGTCTTTGGGTTGTATGAAATGTATCATACGATTTTTCTAAAAGGCATAGTTTTGGCCAAAGAACATAGGGGGATTATTTATACTAAATCTTTCTGACAGGACATGAGTAGTTTGGTTCATTACTCCTGGGACGAGTCTTTCACATCTATCACCCATGGGAATCTTCAAACTCCAGACTGTTAAGTCATTGGAATTTAAATGAGCTTAGCTTTAATACCACTTGCTAGTCCCTATGAGGGGGTGATATAGGAGATAGGAGGGGTGATTGACTCCTTTTTGATTTGATGTAAAATAATAGGCTTTTTGATCAGTTAATTTTAGCTTTATGATATCAAAAAAGTCTATTGATGAATCTGTGTTTGATATGTGATGATTTACTTGTGAGCGAAATATGAGCAATGTGAAAGGTTGTATAAGTAAATAATTGTAGTAAATTAAATCAAACACTGAGTTTTTATACTGGTTCGGCCCTAACTACGTCCAGTTCCCGGAGTTTCCTCCTCCGAGCTTAAATCCACTATAATCACTCATTCTGAGGTGGAGAAGCCTTTACAATTTTAGAATCCTCTAGCAACCATAGAGTACCCCTCTCTTGCTGCTTCTGACTCCTCAAACTAAGAGTATTCTTCTCTTGGATTCTTCTATGTCACCAACTTAACCAAGTTGTGAATAGGATTGAAGACCTCAACACTCACGCCTAGTCTGTTATAACTCAAAAACCTTGCTAAGCTGCCCTTGCCTAGTTTTTTATCACCTTTTTCTTAGTGGATTGAATGGAGATAATGTGATCTTGTACTATGTTATCAAGAATCACTTCTTACAATAGATTTGTAATGATTTGTTCTAATCAAGATTTTGCTATTACAAACATATGTTAATAATGAAATGTTTGCTTGTTCGATTTTTGCACTACTTTGATTTCTTAAATGTGCACTTATGAATTTGCTCGACACTTTGATAGTTGTGGATGGAAGCTTATTTATACTCTTTAGCAGAAGTTTTCCATTGGTGCGCGCCTTGGTGAGAGAGTCAATTTTTTTTCCATTGAAAGATAAGTACATTCCTCAGAATGGCTATATTTTGAGGATCTTTTTACTATTTTTTTCTTAAACAGCTTCTTCCTTGATGACCGTTAGATTAGTTGATGGATTGCAATCAATCTTCCCATTAGATGAGTCCAAAACTGGTAAGCTCTATCCTCTATATTTTGACTTCTAGCAGTTACACCTTTTAGTTACTTTCGCTTTTTGCGCGTCAGGTAGCTAAAAGTAGCTTTTGCTCTCGCTTGTCAACTCACTTCTGTAGTGGTGTCTTATCTCTTTTAGTGAAAGTCAGATGACCAACTTTATAGGATTGCAGAGATCTAGACAACCACTCTTGGAAAAGTGGAATCACATAAGTTGCCTAGGGATCATCAGTTTCTCAGAGATATTAGTTGATTCTGAGAACATTTGATGCAACCATTCTTTTTATTTCCAGAGCAAGGATCTTCTGAGATAATTTACTCTTTGATTGTGGTAATTGACTTCTGAGACAAATGATTGTAGTTCTGGCATGCATGATTCTGAGGGAACCGTGGTGTTTCTTAGAACCAGTTTCTTAGTGATTTTCTTTTGGCATTCCCTTATTCTGACAGATTTATCTCTTGCTCGATGGTTGTCCTTGGAGTGATATTTCAGAGGTTAAGTTATTGATGTTCTTAACTCTGAGATTTCTTTTATCCTTCAAACTCTTTACTTGAATCATATCCCTTTCTTGAGAGTGTTGAGTTCTATTTGCGTTTATAGTGGATTTGTCAATGTTTTAGAACCTTTATATTTGCGTTTATAGTGGATTTGTCAATGTTTCAGAACCTTTACTTCTAAAATAGTTTGCTTTGCCCGTGAGCTAATGCATCATCTGGCATGTTTGATTTTGATTGTCTTCCGAGTGATGTCTTGACAGATCTTGTTCAGAGACTTTGTTTTCTGAGCCTAGGAGAGATGCTTTCAATTCTCTTTCTTATAATGCAGAGTTTATAAAGAGATTGATATGCTTCTTAGATATGGCTTCAACTTGTGTTGACCAGGATGATATCCTCCACGATTCCTATGAGCTTGGTCTTCTTTGTCTTTTATCTTTGACTCATCATGTGAGCGCAGTCTTCTATATTTTTGTTATCTTTAAAACTCTTATCTTGAGTGCTCTAACTTTTAAGACATTCTTCTTCTGAGCTAGATCCAACATTATTTTTATTAAAATTTTATTTATCCATGTAACACATAATCTAATTACAACAATTTTTTAATTGTAGGGTCCATTTGTTACAAAAATAAAAATTATAGATGAATATAAATTTAAGATTAAGTGATTTAAAAGAATGAGATAATGATAGAAAATTTGAAAATATATGCAAGAGATTTTGAAGCATAGCCAAGAATAAATATAGAAAATATTTGTTGAAAGTTGTAGATATATATATAAAAGACTTGTGATAAAATAGAAAAAGAATTGAAAAGAAAATGGATAAAAAGATAATGATGGTAATGGGACTTGCATTGGTAGGAATGCTTGAGATTGATATTGTGAGGGGTAATGGTTGTGATTACCCTAAATGCTATTCAAATTGCATGGATAAAAGGGATCCAAAGTCCTTTATAAAGTACAAAGAGTTATGCACTAATCATTGCAAGAATATGTGCAATCTTAATCCTAGCTTAGCTGATGGTTGTTACCCCAATTTTTGTGCAAGCTGCAGGGAGGTATTGAAATCCCAACCAGATAAAGAAGAGTTATGCACTACTAATTGCCTGAAATTCTGCTCCAAAACATATAGGACAAAAATATGAAGAAATTTTATTTATTTAAATTGTCTTTGATTCTGAATCAGGAGATTACCTTTGTTTTAATAAAGTAAAATGCAATTAATTACTAGTATCTTTATTTTATTAAGGATGCATGTTACTCTTCTTCTCCATGTGGCTGTATCTGATTGTTCTCTACGTGTTATTCATTTCTTTTTCTTCGAGAAAATAAATTGCCAATCCCACTATCGCCAATTTTAATTTGACTCTAGTTGTTTTATGTGACTTTTCCAGATAGTTTTCCCTTGATTATACTGTCAAAATCTATACTCGATTCACCTCAGAATGAACTCAATGAGTTAACTAATAGATTCAACTCAAAGTTTACAGCTCTATGTCTTGGCTATTTATACACAAATTGTAACAATATGATAACTACCTAACAAAGTGACAATTTAACTAAGTACATGTTAGCGAAAAATAGAAAACTAGTTGTAGGCCCGGCCCAGATAATTTAAAGGCCTTAGGCTAATAGTAGGGAAACATAAAGAAATACTATCTTTATACGATATTTTCTTTTTCTTTAGTTGTCTACCAATTTTGAGGTTATTGTTTTTCTCTTTACCACAACATTCCCTCTCATATTTAATTTGATTTTTACAACTTAAACCGACTATATCTCACAAACCGTTAAATTTTTCGACATGAGCCTTTACAATATTTTGTTCGTCTTATTTTTATCTTTAAAACGAAATCCATATTGAATATTTTGGAGCAAAAAAAAATTTCGCAATCTTATACTAGTTTTTTACTACCTTTATACCAGGTATAAGAGTTTTTTTTTACTTTAAATAGAGCAATGTTGCTAATGTTATATGTTATCTACCTAGAAATAAATGGAAAACTGGTGCTTCAAAGAAATTATACCACTCTTATACCAGGTATAAGAATTTACGAAATATTGATAAAATTGGTATAAGATGCGAAAAAATGTTTTTGCTAAAAAAATTCAATATGGATTTTATTTCAAAGATAAAAATAAGACGAACAAAATAGTATTAAGGCTCGTGTCAAAAAATTTAACGATTTATGAGATATAGTCGTTTTTAAATTGTAAAAATCAAATTAATTAAGAAAAGGAAGATTGTTAGAATGGGGATCCCATATTAAGTAAATACAAAATTTAAAAGTTAAAATGTTGCTTTTAAGAAAGAGTATATGTAATTAAGAGAAGTTAGTTTCTTACGTGAGATTTAGAAAATGCAAGGTTGGTATTTACAAAATTAAAAGCCTAATATCTTGTATTTAGCTAAGTTGCCCTAAATAATATTAAAAATAGTAAAATAGGGCCCTCATTAAAAAAAATATTACAATAAATACTTACTTTTTGAAAAAAAAAAATAGGATTTAAAATCTTAAACTCTTATAAATTTAACTAATGATCTACCAATTGATCTAACATGTATTAATGTTTACTTTTATTTTTTTAATAATAACCACTAAACTTTAAATAAAAATATATTTTTAAGCCCCTACTAATTATGGGTCCTAGGTGATGGCACCTGCCCGCCACCCCTAGAGCCGGCCCTAACTAATTGGATTGCTGACTTAGCCAAGTTTGAGCTTCTTTCTTCTTCTTCATCCTTCAACGAAATAAAAAAAACAAGTGAAAAATAACACAAAATAAGGTAGTAAACCATCTATTCACTAGTAATCAGAAGGCGCTGTCCCATGGCAAATTTCAGCCCTGAAGCACAAACCATTTCCATGGCCAAAGCGAGTGGCACAAGAATTCCTACCACTAACATTAAACCATATGGGATCCATCGCGAAGAAAAAATCATGCATTTTCTCTTCCTTTTCAATAAATCTATTTGATTTCCTCCAAATAAAACAAAGGCAGCTTCAAATACTCTACAAAATGTTAGATGCAGACAAGAGATATACTAATTCGGAAACCTCTTAACCAAAGACTTTTAAGTGATTCCAAAATCCAAATCTTACTCGGACATTTCATCAAACAGTTTCTCGACAACTTCATTCCTCCATGTTTTGCATATGTGGAACAATAGCCTAATTCACTTTCAAAGCCTCCCACATATAAGGAGCAACATTGCTCAAGGCACAACCAAAGTAAACGAAGAAACTCATCTGTACAAACCTAGGTAGCACCGACACCGAAACGGATATGGATACGAGGAAACGCCATTTCTAAAATAAATTAGGCTAGGAAACTGGGGGAAACGTGGAAACTCCAGTGTCTAAGAGTTTCCGTGCTACCTAGGTACGAACCAATATCCATTCCTCTTCTAATTACAACCCGATTCAGCAAAAACACACAATCCAAATTAAAACTACAATTTCCTCAATAAACGGTGAACTTCATGATTTCGAAATCTAAGTCAACTCTTACCTAAAAAGAAATGCCACGCTAAACTTGAAGACCGCTTTTCGCCGTCATTTCCATGGGAGAAATCAATTCAATCATCTCACAATCTCAGTCAATAACAAACAGAAACTCTTGAAAAATACAAGCAAAGGAGCTCTCCTCTAGGTTACCAAATCCATCATCTTTCTCATGACGATGAACTTCTTCGAAACACAGATCTCGTAGCTTCCTATCCGGAGTTCAAGATCATGTGTATTTCTTCTTTCCAGCCTCTTGGCTTCATCTTCATAGCCAACAATGACTTGTTTTCAATTTCATCAATATCAAAACTCTTGATCTTCTAGGAATATTTATGTTACCAAAAATCAATAGATCAACAACATCTTCAAGTCAATAATGGCTTATCTTCGTATCAAGCTCCACGATCAACTTTGTGCTATGATACCCTGTCAATTCAGCTCAGAATGAATTTAGGGAGATAACTAATGACTCAACTCAAAGTTTACCGCTCTATGTCTTGGCGCTATTTGTATACAAACTGTAACTGAGTTGGATAACAATTATAAAATTAAATAAATATAAATATATATTTGATCCTTGTTTTTCTCTCTTGAATATGACAGTGTCAAACTTGTTAGAAGTGTCCGCCTTATAGAGTTATTTCACCTCCACTTTGTTGATATGATCACCTTATAGAGTTTTCAGTCCTCACCTTCAACCAAACAACTAAATATAATAAATAGATATAATGTAGAAATAATATTGTAGAAATTTATAAACAAGTTAAAGAAACATAAACACCGATAAGCTGAGTCATATCGAATGACACTGTCCTTAAAGAATACCTGTAATTTCTCTCAAGATTAAACAACTTCTTCCATCAATTGATTGAAGTAGGAACAAAAATGCAATAACATATCTAGAATAGAGATGAGAAGAAAAATAACAAAAAAATTGTGAAAGAATCGTTGTTCTCAAAACTTAAACGAAATAGTAGAAGAGAATGTAAGAGTAAAAGACGGTACACCAAAAACTCAAATCACAATAAAAAGGCTTAAATATTTGTAACATAAAACAATTAATTATTTGAATAAAAGCTAGAAAATAAATACCATTAAACCTATATATTATTACTTTCAAATTAACCACCTGATGTAAATCAAGATTTGGATTCTCTAAAATTGAAATTGATAAAATTTATATATTTTAAAAAATTTCAATCATTCATTGAGTTTTGATAGTTGAGATTTAATTGTATTACGGACCCTACAAGTCATTAAAACTCAACCGCAACCATTAAAACTCAATGGATGATTGAAAATGACTGAAATGTATAACTTTACCACATTCAAACTTTAGAGAATCTAAATCCTACAAAACACACCGGCATGAGTATGAATGAGATTAAAAATTTATTAAAATAATAATATTTTATAAATAGGGTAAACTTAAAAAAAGTTTCTTCTGGTTTCACTCATTTGTAAAACGGGGTCTGAGGAATTTTTTTTACAAAACGGGCCCCGTGATTTCAAAAATTTTGCAAAAAAGGATCCTGGTTATTAAAAATACAATACACATCAGTGAAAAATTTTAAAATTTTTTTACTAGTGCAAATATTTTTTTTAATTATATTATGATAACAAACTATTAAAATTCATAAAAAAATAAAAAAAAACTCTGAAAACTACTCAAACTCTAACATATATTTTTTAAATAATAAGGTTAAATTATTAGAATGTTAAACTGTTTAAAATATTTAATATAACATCACTATTTTGAAGTCAAAGGACCTTTTTTGCAAATTTTTTAAAACCACATACCCCATTTTGCAAAAAAAATTCTTCAGACCCAGTTTTACAAATGAGTGAAACTATAAAGTACTTTTTTAAAGTTTACCCTTATAAATATTGATAATAATTAAAAAATAAGGTAATATTACAATAAAATATAATATATAATGATATATTCAATTATTATTATTATTATTATTATTATTATTATTATATGTAACAATTAATAAATTTTATTAAAATATATAGTATTATATAAAGCGTTATTGATTATTATGTTAATAAATTTTAATATTTTAAAAATATTATTTATATTATTAATTATAGTTCAGTTTCAATTTCAGTCTTCTTCAGTTTCAGTACCAATCAGTTCAGTTCACTACATCTACTTATTAGTTGAAAAGAAGAGGGCCTCAAATGGATCATATTGTTTTTGGCTTTGCAGATTCATAAGCTTCATCTCTGCTTTATTTGTTGCTCTGGGTGTTGTCTTTCTTGTAATTACAATGGGAATAAAAATTGTCACTTTAATTGATGGAAGGATTCATAATGATGCGTTGATTGTTACCAGATTTTACTGATATAGCATCATTCTGGAAACTATTCTATGTGGTTCGTGTTCTTGTCACAATATATATATATGCTTATGCAATGTGATAAATGCATAAGTCCATATTTTTCTAACATATATAGTTGCTTTTGTGTGATGATGAGTTGAGCATTCAAATGACTCGTCAACATATATTAAGTGATGATTTTAGTTTGTTGCTTGTTATGGTAATCGAATTGTGGTGCATATTGCTACAAAAACAGGTTTGGTGCTTTAATGTACTATATTTAGTTTCTTGAAAGTAGTGAAAGACTGATTAAGCATATGTATTGGACAATAGGAAACATCTTACATCTTGCAAGGTTCAGCATCACCGAGGGAGGAAAAGCCATCTTGATACGGTACTCACCCTATTTCAATTAGATCTACATAATCTGCTTTAATTTCTTTGTCTAGTAGTTCTCGAATTAGATATGTGTGTTGCAACTAGTATTTGATAATTTCTTGCTTCCAACTCATGTATATATTGTTAGTCTGCCCATTGCTCACATGTGGATCTTGAGCTATCTAAAGTTATTCCGTTTAGGAAGGATATGAACCTTTGCTAATGCTGAGAAATCGTTGGTTGAATGAGATTGTTTGAGTTATATTTTTCTATAAAATGAACTCTAGATCATGTGCAAGCAGATCATGCCAAAACTGAACGGTTGTTGTAGGATGACATTTAAAATCATTGTTCTTTTTCTGCGTACAAGTATGAAGAAGGCGATAATTAAGTAGAGCTCCTATTATATATAGGTCAACCATCCAAATTGACATTATATATTTCTTTAATACTTCTATGTTGCAGACAAGAAGTTTATGTTGATCTATTGCTATATATTTTTGGTCCTTAACATGCTTTGAGATGATGCAGTTGAGTTGAGGTGTATTAGTAGTTCCCTTCAACTAAAGCTCTCATCCCTTTGTAAGCTCGACACTCTACTTTGGGCCTATTATTTTTCTCTTGCCCCTTCGTAGGCTTGGCGATCTACTTTGTGTCATTCCCTTCGTAGGCTCGACACTCTACTTTGGGCCTGTTATTTTTCTCTTGCCCCTTCGTAGGCTTGGCGATCTACTTTGTGTCGTTCCCTATGTAGACTCGACACTTTTACTTGCCTAAAGCTCTCATCGCTTCGTAGGCTCGGCGATTGGGTATTACGTTATAAAAGTTCCTCTTAATAAGGTTGGGTATCACATTGGGTAGGTAGGTTCCTCTTAGTGAAGTTGGGTATCATGTTGGGTAAGTAAGTTATTTTTATTAATGTGTTCCCTTGTGTTGCTTCGTCAGGTAGGTTCCCTTTTGGCAAGTTTTGCTTTGGACTTTTCTTGAAGTATCCCTTCGTCGATTGGTGTGCCATGGTTGTTAGTCAGTTTACGTGGCATCAAGACCCGCCTTTGTAGGTTTCAAAATTCTCCTTAATAATTTGTGTTTTAGGACTGTCATCGTTGGTCAGTTTTGGCCTTATGAAGGCTCCTATTTTTATAGGTTGTTCTTTCTTCATGAGTTTTTTTTGTAAGTGCTTGTATGTTGGGTCATTGGGTCTTTTAGTGAGCCTGCTCTTTGTATGTGGCCTAGTGCGGCTTGTGTATTGTGCTCGTTAGGTAAGTAGGATTAGTGTGTATATGGTGCTCATCATGTCATCTTTGGTTTTCTCTTTTTTTTGTTTGTTTTTTTCTTATGAATATGGGGTTTATTTCCCACATACGGCGCTAATTGGTAAGGTCGGCTCGCTCCAAGGGTGCAAATTTGTGATTTGCACAAGTAAAGGAAGGCCAGGGGAGTGAGTATAGCCCCTTCGATGCCTTTATTAGTGGTATAGTCGAAGTGTATAGTAAGTAGAGAGAAAATGAGTATGTGTCATACCTTTAGGTGAAGAGGTTGCCCCCTTTTATAGGGTCTTGGGTGTGAGTTATAGGCCTATAGGCCTTGTCTGTATAATGGGCTAGGTCTTATTGTATATGGCTCATGCCACTAGTTATAACTTTTATGCTAATTTATTCTATCATAATTTAATATATTTTAATTTTTGAAATTTCGGATCGTTACAATGGTGTCTTCAAAACTTTGTTCTTTGTGTCCAATCAATAACCTAGGCGTAGAAGAATCATCATCATTACAGATAAAGATGAGATTAAAGATATCCCGGTATGAAAATAGTGATAAGGACAAAGAAAGATGAAGAGACTGATTAATTTGTTTGTAATATATCGAAACAATTACAGATAAGCAAGATATATAAGGGTAATTATGTCAATACAATTATGCCATGTCAGCAAATTGGATGGAAAGTAATAAAACTTAACGGAAGGATGTTATAGTTAAATGGAAGCAAAATATAATGAGGTTTAAATTATAATGAAAAAACTCAAGGAGGTACTAGTATATTAGGGCAAATATCAGGAAGGTAAACTTCAAAAACATGTCATGTGGTTTGATTGTTTTGCAAAAAAGGTCCTTGTGGAATTTTTTCTTCCAAATGGGTGCATGTGGTTTCAAAAGTTAGCAAAAACATATTTCTCAAATTTTAAAAAATCACATTTGGAAGGGTGTCCATTTTGAATTGCTGCTTTGTTTATAAAAATACAATACACATTAGTGATAAATTTTAGAATTTTTTGAGAAGTATAAATATTTATATTAATAAAAATTGACGATAACTTAAAAAAATCGTAACAAAATGAAAAATTTCCGAAACTTACTCAAAACTTGATAAATAATTCACAAATAGTATAGTTAAAATATAGGAATATTGAATTTATTAAAATAACCGGTGTAGCATTAACAAAAAAAGGTAATTTTCAAAAACATACCATGTGGTTAGCATGTTTTTGCTAACTTTTGAAACCGCATGAACCATTTAAAACAAAAAATTCCACAAGGACATTTTTGCAAAACAGTCAAACCACATGCCATATTTTTTAATTTTAACCTATATTTATTTACCCAGAAAAATAACATAAATCATCGGTTTGATTCAAAATAAACATAGTTTTGAGTATCTGTAAGAAATACTCCCTCCATTCATTTTTGTAAGTCTTTTTAGCCTTTTTATTTTGTTCCTTTTTGTTTGTCCCTTTAGAATATCAATGCATTTTTTACCATTTTTTCTCTAATTTACCATTTCATTTATTATGAGAGAGATTATGAATTGATGTAATTATTTATTGGTAATTAAAAAGAAAGAGGATTTTAGTAAAAGATAAATTAATTATTTTAATAGAATAATTAATTTTTTATTGGTATTGGTGAAAATCTTAACAGGTGACTAAACACACTATGTACAATTCAATTAAAGATTCATTAATCTTATTTGTTGAGTAACAATTCGTGCTTGGAATATTTATTATTTTAATTCATATTTTTATCATTTAAGAATTTATTGTGTATGACTTAAAGATATTTTAAGTACCATGCAATCTCAATATTATTTAATGCAATAAATTTGATTATATCATTTTTTTAATAAATAAAATAAATAAATTTGTTAATGTTTGTGAACAAACGAGTTGTTATACTAACTTTTCACAAACAAGAATTTTTCATTCGAAGTCCAACTTAAGCTTGTCAAGAACAAATATAAACAGGTCAAAGCTCGACTCGATTTAGCTCGTTTACAGCCTTAAAATTTAAAGGCACAACCTTTTGCTCATTTCTTTCATTCAACAAAAATAATATCTAATAAATTTAGAAATGAATGAACTTATTTTATATATTGTTTGTTGTTTTGTAATTAATCAAAGTAATAATTAATATTATTAATATTGTTTTGCAATTTATTTTAATCGTATTAAATTATAGATATAATATTCTTTTTCATTAGAATAAATTTGTTTGCCGACCAAAATTTATACTCGATAGTCATCAATAGGAGTTTCTCATCCTAGTTATCATTTCAGCATTGCAATTGAATCCTAGCATTATGTAGTGGTGGAGTTAAAATTCGAGCTCTAGTGAGTCACAATTATATATAGATTTAGGTAGATGGCATGATGCTAAAGATAGTGATTTTATGTTACTATATGAGAAGAAAAATTCTTAATTTGATAAATATGTCAATATGTAATAGGTAAATATAGATATTTATATATATAACTAACCACGTGAAATTGCTAAAATATTTCTCATACATTTAGGGCTAATTTGGTTTACGGAATGCCTATTCTGTGGAATAGAATAGAAATGAATGAAAATATATTAAATATGGTCAAGTATTTGTCTAGAATCTATCATCGGATAGAATAGCTATATATTGTTATACTTATTTTATAATAAATCATAAATAGTAGTCGGTATATATTTATATGTGTATGATAGTTATAATAAATAGTGAAAATAAGTTTATATTCAAATTCTAAATTTTTACAATCGAAGTGTCAAATTTACCGTGGATTACAATTTACAAAGCCGGTGTGAGCCCGAAGTTGTGACTAATGGGAGCCGTAAGTGGTTTAGCCGGTGCTAGTCTTGCTTTTCAATAGTTTTTAGGGTTAATCTTTACCTTTGCGTTTTCCCTTCCCCTTCATTGGAGCTTCTCACCTGTTTAACATATTCAGCCATTCAAGTTAGTTACTTTTATTTTCTGTCAATATTGTGAAATAGGGTTCATCTTAAAATTGATAATGGAAGGAAATTTAAACATGTGTAATTTAGTATTGAAATTGAAATAAAAATCATTTTGAAATTTTTGAAATTGGTCGTAGGAAGTATTGAATTAGAAAGTATAATCGGTAGCTTATTTTGAAATTATTGATAGTTTAGTATTGAAATTGAAATTATATTCGATAGTTTATTTTGAAATTATTACTAGTTTAGTATTGAAAGTGAAATTATTGATAGTTTAGTATTGAAATTTGAATAGGGATATTTTATGATTTAAATTTATGTAATTTCAAATTCTGAATCAGAAACAACACTTACCTGACAAATAAAAGAAAAAACCCAACAAGAAATGGAGTGGATTATAAATACTTACCTCACTGTGTCATTGTATATCTTGTCTGTATCATAGGGAATAGACTTGCCGAATAGATATACGGAGAAGCGATTTGTTTGCTATCATCAAATAATAGTGAAACTATTAAGTGATTCTTTTGCTGCCCATTTATACCCTTAAAAATTGACTCTCTTTTCTAGTAAGTAATATGTTATGGATTTGGATTCTCTGAAGTTAAGGAATGATAAAGTTATACATTTCACTCAATCTTAGTCATCCATTCAGTTTTAATGGTTGAGATTTAGTTTTAGTGGTTTGCGAGATCCACAGTGCAGTCAAATCTCAACCGTTCAAACTCAATGGATGACTGAGATTGATTGAAATGTACAACTTTAAAGAATTTTAACTTAGAGAATCTAAATCCTTTTGGATGGATTTGGATTCTATGAAGGAATGGTAAAGTTGTACATTTCAGTCAATCTCAGTCATCCATTCAGTTTTAATGGTTGAGATTTAGTTTTAGTAATTTGCGGGGTCCACAGTGCAGTCAAATCTCAACCATTCAAACTCAATGGATGACTGAGATTGACTGAAATGTACAACTTTAGAGAATTCAAATCCGTTTGGTTAGGGAATGATAAAGTTGTACATTTTATTCAATGTCAGTAATCCATTCAGTTTTAATGGTTGAGATTTAGTTTTAGTGGTTTGCGAGGTCCACAGTGCAGTCAAATCTCAATCATTCAAACTCAATGGATGACTGAGATTGACTAAAATGTACAACTTTAGAGAATCCGAATCCGTTTGGATGGATTTGGATTCTCAAAGTTAAGGAATGATAAAGTTGTACATTTCACTCAATCTTAGTAATCCATTCAATTTTAATGGTTGAGATTTAGTTTTAGTGGTTTGCAGGATCCACATTGCAGTCAAATCTCAATCATTCAAACTCAATGGATAACTGGATTGATTGAAATGTACAACTGAAATTGAGTAAAATATACAACTTTAAAGAATTTTAACTTTAGAAAATCCAAATCATGTTTGGATAATGTAGTTAGGCTGTTAAAATTGGCAAATAGCAATAAGCAACTGGTGAGGAAGCGCTTCATTCATCGTGTATTTGGATACGTTAATTTATTTGCTTACGAAAGTACATTAAATTATATGAATTCATAAAGGTTTAATGCATTCGAACCCTTCTAAAATTATCTCTAATTACTTTTCACCCTCTTAAATTTTTAAATTTTCTTTCCACCCCTAAATTTATCTAAAATATATTTCAGAACCCCAAAACTATGGTGGCAGAATGTGTGACATGGTTTGAAAAGTTTATTTAGATAAAAAAAATTATTAAAATAATAGAAAGGAAAAAAATTGCGTCTCTCTTTCAAATTCAACGCGTTCATCTTTCCAAAGGCCTCAACATCGACGATGGCCTCTCGTCAATTCTTCGCCTCCTTTCTCCGGAATCATCTCATACTATCGATTTAATTTTGATATCAAAGTAAAGATTTCATTTCTATCATACTTCAATTCCTACTTGCCGTCGTCCTGTTCTTCACATCCTTCTTGTTCTTGCAGCTAAATCAGGTTAGTTTTTTTTTAATTTAAACATTCAAATGCCTAATTTGATTTCATTCAAATAGCCTGAATTGTGTATTATGATTTTTGTTGATGACAATGATAAGAAGGAAGAACGTGTTTGGGTTCGAATTCTTAGGGCTGATTATAATTTTCGCACTAATAAGTTATGGCCGCGCTTTGATCCCTCTACTGGTATGATGGGTTTTTTCATTGCCTTGAAGTTTAAATATAGTTTGTATTTATTATGAAATTTAAACGAGTTTATTATGTTTGAAGAACTGATGAAAATTTCACTTTTGCTTTTGGATTTTCTCCTGCTGAATTTCGGTGTTTGCTGTAAAGAAGTTAAGAAACAAGCTTGTGAGGGTGGAATGTAATATATTGCTGACTGTGTTCTTTAATTGGAAGGGAAAAATTGGTCAAGATGCTTGTGATTTCAATTTTGCCCAGGTTGATTTTTCAATATATTTTATTTTTACTTTTATTAAGAAAATAATTGAATTAAGGTAGAAGATGGTATTTTAGAAACAAAATAAAGTAGTATGGACTTGAATGAAACTTGTACATGGAACTTTTTTTATAATTTTTACCTTATATGTCATGTGTCAAGTGACCATTGGTTTGACTTTTTTAATTTGGCGACATGGAGGCGAGTGTAATACACTCTCCTTAGTGAGAGTGGTATAGTTGCGTTCAGGGGGGTCCTGAGATACGTTTTAGACAAGTTCAGGGGGTGAGAGGAAAACTTGAAAGTTCAGGGAGGCGAGGGGCGATTAGGGACAACTTCAGGGAGTCCGGATGTATTAGGCCATTCATAAATAAATAAATAAATAGGGTGTTTCTTGATAGGGAGGATCATTTTGATTTTGTGTAGGGAGAATGATTTTGAAGATGAAAACCACTTTTATCGTTTCCTTAATCCCCAACCCTTCATTCCTAAATGCTACAACTTTAGGGGACCTACAAATGATTGTGAACCAAAGTCTGCTATTAAGACCAATTGAGTGTAGTACAATTGATACACCTCTTAAAAGGGGTGGGAGGTCATGGGTTCAACACCCAGCAAAAATTCTTAATTATCAAGAAAAAAAAGTCTGCTATTAAGATTGGCCAAAAAGCTCATTAAGATATTATGCCTCTTATAACAGAAGCCATGTTGATTGCCAACCCTTCATTTGGTACATTGTCGAGATTTCTACTATTTAATCGACTTCGAGCCGGATTGAGTTTCTTAGATGCAATTGTGCCCCACCTGAGTTGAAATCCTGGTTCCGCCACTGGTCCTTCTTGTGCAGTCACCTCTTTCGTATATAATCCATTTATATCTTCGTTTTCTTCGATCGATGTTCGCCATAGTTCTTCAACTGCTGATTCCAATTCCACCCCTGGAGAAAGACGGGATTTTCACGAGTTCGACAAGTTAAAACGAATAGAGTGTAGCAATGATGGAAGCGAAGGAAATAAAAGCTCCAAAATGGTTAGTTTTGATGAGATCAACGAGGAAGCAGAGGCAAAAGGAGAAGGCATTGAGGACGACGGTAATGATTTTGCTTTAATTAATTCAGTTAATAGAAACCCGTATGAGAACATTAGACGAGTTGAGATAGCGGAAAAAGAATTTAGACACCCTTTAGTGAGAGAAATTTGCAGATTGATTGAACTTAGGTTCGCTTGGAACCCTAAACTTGAAGGGCAGATGAGGTCCGTGCTGAGAAGCCTTAAGCCTCACCAAGTCTGTGCTATTTTGAAATCCCAATCTGATGAAAGAGTAGCTTTGAATTTCTTCTATTGGGCTGACGGCAATGGCGCTATCGCCATTATCCAATTGTCTACCAAACAATGCTTGAAATTCTCAGTAAAACCAAATTATGCCAAGGTGCTAGGAGAATTTTCCGGCTCATGGCTAGGAGAGGAATTTATTGCGAGACTGAAGCTTTTGCCCATTTAATGGTGTCTTATAGTCGGGCCGGTATGTTCAGAAATGCTATGCAAGTACTGACTATGATGCAAAAAGCAGGTATGGAACCTAATCTGTTACTATGCAACACTGCCATTTATGTGTTGGTAAAGGCAAATAAATTAGACAAGGCCTTGAGATTTCTAGAGAGAATGCAGGTCATGGGGATCACTCCTAATGTTGTCACTTATAACTGTTTAATCAAGGGATATTGCGATGTTTTTCGAATTGAAGATTCCAAGGAGCTTATCTCTCAAATGCCTTCTAAAGGGTGCTTCCCTGATAAAGTTAGTTACTATACTGTAATGGGTTTTCTTTGTAAGCACAATAGGATTGATGAAATAAGGGACGAAATGGTGAAGATGAAAAAAGATAGTAACTTGGTTCCTGACCAGGTTACATATAACACACTAATCCATATGCTTTCTAAGCATGGGCATCCCGATAATGCCCTCCAGTTTCTAAGAGAAGCTGAAGAAAAGGGGTTTAAGGTAGACAAGGTTGGGTATAGTGCGATTATCGACTCGTTTTGCAAGCAAGGAAAGATGAACCAAGCGAAAGAGATTATTGGTGAAATGTTCACAAATGGTTGTGCTCCTGATGTTGTTACGTACACTGATGTTGTTAATGGACTTTGTATGGCTGGGAAAGTAGACGATGCGAAAAAAATGCTCCACAAAATGTGTAAGCATGGTTGCAAGCCGAATACTGTATCGTATACTACCCTCTTAAACGGTATTTGTCGAAATGGTAACTCATTAGAAGCAAGGCAGATGTTGAAAACAAGCAAGGAAGACTGGTGGACCCCAAATGCTATTTCATATAGTGTTGTAATGCACGGGCTTCGAAGGGAAGGGAACCTATCCGAGGCTTGTAATATTGCGAGGGAGATGCTCGGGAAGTCGTTTTTCCCTACCCCGGTTGAAATTAACTTACTAAGTAAATCGCTTTGTTTGGAGGGTAAAATGGGCGAAGCAAAAAAGTTCTTGGAAGAGTGTTTATTTAAAGGTTGCAATGTCAATACGGTAAATTTCACGACTTTGATTCACGGCCCTTTCGATTCTAGACGACATGTATTTAAATAACAAACATCCTGACGTTTTCACTTACACGACAATAATCAATGGTTTAGGAAAGAGAGAGAGAATCGACGAGGCTACCGAGTTCACGATGAAGATGCTTAAGAAGGGACTGGATCCAACACCAGTGACTTATAGAAATGTGATTCATTGGTATTGTAAAACGGGTAGAGTAGAGGATTTGTTGAAATTATTAGATAAGATGCTTTTAAGGGCGAAATGCAGGACTGTGTATAACCAAGTGATTGAGAAGCTGTGTCATTTTGGGAACTTAGATGAGGCTGAGAAACTTGTCGGCAAGGTTTTGAGGACAGCCTCGAGAATCGATGCTAATACTTGCCAATTGTTAATGGAGAGTTATTTGAGCAATGGGAATGCTTTGTCCGCGTATAGGATTGCCTGTAGAATGTTTAACCGAAATGTGATTCCTGATCTGGAATTGTGCGAAAAGTTGAGGGAGAAACTCGTGTTGGATGGGAAGTTAGAGGAGGCTGATAAGCTTATGTTGCGGTTTGTTGAGCGTGGAAAAATTCTGCCTCGTAATCAACAAAGACTCAAAGATTGAAGAGTAAATGAGCAGTCTTTGGCTTAAATAACATTCGAACAGGGATATTGCAAATCTTCAGTAGCTCCGAAAAGGTAAATATCTCAAGCTTGTATGGATTATGCATATTTGAATGTTTATTGAAGATGCCTCTGGGGAGGGTCAAATGCTTTAGAAATTATTTTATTGAAATGTTCTGTAGAATTAGCAATCTTCTTTTCGGTTTCTTGAAATTTTGAAACATCATTTTACTCATTCAAATGATGGTTCCATATTTTTCAAATTACAGCTTTGAAGCTTTATATTTTAATGAAAACTCAATATCATAATCAGAACAGAGTAGTTGAGAGAATGAATACTGGAAGAAAATTTTGCCTTGGTAAATTTATGGATTACTTGTTGGATATTATAGGTGACTTCATATAATCCAAAAACCTATATAAAATAGTGTTGCATATTTTTGGATCATTTGTTGAGTTTATAAAAATCATGAATCCTTCTTCATCTGCAAGCCCTCTCTTCTTGCTGCAGATGTTATGCTATACAAGTGGACCGACATCTTTTTTGGCCTTATGGAGATTACTGGAAACAGATGAAGAAAATTGCAGTTCTCGAGCATGAAGCTTGTGAGTTCTTTGAAGGTGATGTTTGATGAGGAAACATCTAAATTTATTAGTCATATTGGCTTCAGTGTTTTTGTATCTTGACTGCGTTGTTTGATGAGCTACTTAGTATGGAAAGAAAAAATGGCATGATTAAGTTTAATCTGCTATAGGAAAGGTAAAGTGAAAAGTTAGGGTGTTTCTTTGCCAAATTTTTATTTCTATTCATACGTTAGTAAATGCGAGTCATATTTTTTGTGATTTTAAGGTGAACTAACTAGTGGGCAGCGTGATACACATCTACAAGTATGAACAATTTGCATCTTTGAAAACAAAGAAATAAGATGTTTGCAGTTTTGTAAAATAAAACCTATAGGTGCTAAGATGACGGTCATTATTTACGGGTGCCAAGTTTAAGGATGACATTTTCCAGTTCTTGTTGTTTGGGCCAGCTTAATACCTCCGGGCAACTCATTGCTCTAGCTATCAACACATCCCCTTGACCTGAAAGGATCATTGATCTTGCTGCAAAAACATTGTCATTGTGATTCAAAATATTGTCCAAACAAGATTATGTCATTGTTTCAATGAATTTGGGCTTATTACACCAATAAAAGAGTACGAGGATAGTCTGGGTTGTGTACATTTTTTTTTATTAAGATCAGACATATGTAATATGCGGAAATATTTTGATTAGTAAGTTAACAAGTTTCTAGTTCTACTTTTATTTCAGTTGAGATTAGTGTAATTTCAGTTAAGTTATAGTGAATTCAGTTCGGAGCCTAAATTATTTACCTAAAAGAATTGAAGGCTATGTGAAGGCATCCAATGTTGTGGATCTTTTGGTTTGGAATCCAAAGATATCTGAAATATGAAACGTATTCAAACTTGTAATTAACAAATCAACCCCACAACCCATGTGCTCTACTTTAGTTGAACGCTATCCGCCCCAATCAATGGCCCTTTCTTCTGATTTTGATCTCTTTGTCCTTGTAATTTTTATTTCCTCTTTTCCTTTGTTTTTTAAAATTACTTTCTTGGATTCTCCTCTGCTTGCGTGTCTATTCCCTTTTCCCTTCAAACCCCACAATGATTATCTGGAAATGGAGTCTAGCTTAATTTAGGACCAAAATGTCCAAAACAAAAACACATTATTATATGTTAATTCCATTTCACCTTAGTCATTATGGATTCAGTTTTGAATAAACAAAGTTGGGACTCCACACTAAAGATTTATGAAATCCAAATTAAAGAGTAAAAACTGAAAAGATAGACAAACAAAAGATATAATATATATATATATATATAGCACATTTAACAATAAAATTAGTACAAAATACACTTACTGAAATGTATACCCACCATTACACTACATAGTACTTCTACAACTACTAAACATTAATTAATACTATAACTATACCATAGTATGAGCTGCGGGCTGTCAATTTTTTGTGCAGCCACTTCAGCTTCAGCCTCAGCCATAGGCCCTCCCACCCCACACACCAATCAGAAATGTCAAACCAAAAAAAATCACATTAATCTTCCATTTTCGCTCCTTAACCAAAAATGAAGTCTTTAACACCCCCTACCCAAAAACCCATAATTAAAAATAAAAATAAAATTTGAAAAACAAAAGGCAAAAAGGGTAAAAATGGAAATATATAATTGCTGGAAGCTTGATTCTTCATTTTTCATTTTGGTTTGGTTAAATTGAATTTGAAAATCAAACTCTGAAATTCTTGCCGGTAAATGTTTGACCAAATTGCCAGTGGGATGGGACTACATTCCATGAAGTGGAACTGCGTCTGTCACTGCCTGTCACCCTAAAAGAGAGTGACTGACCAACCAGAACGGCGTTTGACTGCCAGTTTTGTCCCCAGTTTCGGCTCATACTCATCCACCCGGTCCCTGTTCCTTTTACGCTCGCCTTCACGATATCCCCTGCGCCCGCCACGTTGGAGATCAATACCAAGTTAAAGTAACGGAATCCGTTTATTGTGAACCTTATTCCCCCTCTCTTCCGGCATGGCACCCTGCGTAGTTTAACAAAAACCGTGAGGACATCGTCATTTCAAAATCAGGAAATCTTAGCGTGAATCGCGGAGCTTTATTTTAGCGTAGAACACAGCTGGTAACCTGGTTTATAACGAATAAGATTGACTAATGAATATTAAGGCATTAATTTTGGGTCCTGTGTTTGACTCAATGTGTCGTTTTAATGTCCTAGTCAATAAAAACTATTATCAAACTAATCAATTCTTGGTTGCAGTAATCATGCCACGTCAAACCCCATTAACTGCCTATTAGTATTGAAAAAAAAAAATTCAATTGAGAACCCGCATTTATTAGAATTCAAACTCAAAATATTAAGTAAACGATATCAAATTACTTACCACTTTAATCAATCTTTAATAAAATATTAGTATGGACTATTGAGAGCTTGTATTTTTCACTTAAATTTATGCTAATAATCTTGTAGTACAATAGAAGTGATTAAATCTCGGCCATAGATGAATTAAAACAAAAGAAATTTATCTAATTTATTTTGTAGAGTTTATTTTTTAAAAAAATTGGTTAATGAGAGCTTACAATAATAATAAAAAAACGCCTTATCCCGCCCCGTCTGAATGTAGACTCAAACCTGCGACCTCTAAGATTACAACTTTAAAACTCAAACACCAAGCCTTTTCACTATTTTGTACAGTTAATTTCATAGCTTTTGAATGCTATTGGAAGATGCCTGGAGGAAAATAGTGACGTGTAACGGAAAACGATTGGTATATAAATTTTGTTACAGGACCAATTGCATTAATTAGTAAATATTCGTTTTTTCCATAAGACAAAAAGATTGACAGTAATGTAAGATGTTAAAATTTGAGATCAACAGTCAGTGAAAGTGACTATAAACGGTTCAATTGGCTTTGATCTAAACTAAACGACAGCCTTCTCCTAAACAATTTGATAAATCCAGATATGTTCTGTGGGTGTTTAGGTCATTTTTCACGTATAAAGATAGCTACTTTACCGCCATATGACAAAAAGAAATAGAAAAAAGTAGAATCCGACCCACTTGCACCAGCCCTGCCCCACTCAAAACAGAACACCGTTTTCCCTTGATACGGTACGAAACCAACAGAGCATTTTTTCCATTTCCCTAAAACGTTTCCTTTGGAGTAGAAAATTGTAATTTAACTTAAGAATCAATCATTAAAAAGTACAAGCAATTTCTGAAAAAGTTAAACGACTAATGTGACTCGATTGACACTAACAAAATGTTTAACACAATAATGTACATTAAATTACCCTGTGATTTGTTTGTAAGACCACCGTTTAAGGTTATTCTTGGGAAATCCTATATTTAATATCTAGCCTCTTCAAATCACTTCTTCAATTAATCTTAGCTTTGCAAAGTTAAAATTTTACAAAATGGCCTACACGGTCTTAAATCGTGTTCAAGACTTTGTTAACTTATAAATATCAGTACTAAACTGAAATACACTAAATTAAAAATAAACATATTAAAATTAAATAGAAATCGAAAATATTAAAAATAAATTAAAAAATAATTAATAATATAAATAATAATAATAATTAAAAATATTATATAATAATAACAATAATATATAGAAATTAATAACTAATTATTGATTTTTTTAAAGAATATGAATTACTAGAAATTACTTGGAATCAAATGAAAACTATGAATAATAAATGAACCAATGAATCATAAGTTGAAAACAATCAATCTAACATATTAAGTGATATAATTAATGGAATAAGGAAAAGGACGGAAAAACATACCGGCGGTAGGCAACGGGGACAATACCGGCGCGGTACTCGGCGATCTTGAGAAACATAGGCATAGCAAGGTCAAAATGAGGGCGGGGAGGGTTACACCAACCGCCATTATCACTAGGAAGAGCATAATTAGGCGGGCAAAAATTAGTAGCCGTAATTAAAATGGAAGGACTGCCTGAATGGCACCATTTAGGGTCATTAGCACACTTAATTTCAAAGCAAGCACCGCAACACAGCCCATTGTTAAACAGCGCCGTGCTTAACGCCGCAGTGCTCACTCCATATCCTTGGCTATACAGATTCCCATATCCACAAGCTCCACCTGCAAAATTCCAGTACATTAGCGATCCAAAATCGAAAAATTAGAAAATGAAATTAGGGAATTAGGTTATACCCATGGTGCCGGAGGCATCGGAGCCACCGTAGAAGGTGGCATGCGCGGTTTGCCAAGATCCGCCGGAGTAAACGCCGGGGATTCGAGCTTCGACTATACAGATTATTGAGAAAATTAGAAATGCAATTAGAACTGCATTGACAGATGCCATGATTCTAATTTTGAAGAACAGGGGGGGGTAGGGTTTAATGGGCTATTGATGTGAGGAAATGTGAGGGGGAGAAGGTAGACTACTTAAAGGGGTTAGATAGTCCTCTCTTGTCAAAAATAAAAATAAACAATGAATTAAAAAAAATATTTTATATTAATTTATTTATTTTCTTTTTTTTATAACACGACACAATAAATATTATATATTATTTATTTAATTTTTTATATATAAATAATTAAATAAATTATTAATTTATTAAATTAATTAATATTATAATATTTAATTTTAAATAAAACTTATAATTAAATAATTTTTATTATTTAATTATATAATTTTAAATAAAATAAATAATTTAATATTTTTTATTTTTAAATATTATTTATTTTTAAAATTATTAATATATTGTAAACTGATATTTCACCTTTATCACGAAATTATAGAATATACGAATTACAAAGTTGCCCATTATTATTAATTTCTTCATGTTTTGTGCCTAAAGATGGGGTTGCGGGGGTTTCTTTATTGTCCTTTTTAACACACGCTTGCTGTTTTGATTGGATGTGGGTTATACGCGCTTGTTAGATGAATGTGTTTAACTTCTTTTTGTAGGGTGGTTACTCCATTTTTCCTTTTTCGACTGCCATATTCATTTCGTAATAAAAACATGGTAAACTTAAAAAAACACATCACGTAATTTGATTTTTTTTAGATTTTTTTTTAAAAATATTGCATGTTATTTTAAAAGGTAATAAAATTATAATTTTTAAAATTTTAAAATCACATTAGTAAAGGTAATTTAAGTTATTTTAATAAATTTAATATTTTTATATTTTATTTATATTATTTATGAATTATTTATTAAGACTTGAGTAAATTTCAGAAACTTTTCATTTTGTTATAATTTTTTAAATTATCATTAATTTTTAATTAATAAAATATTTGTACTTTTCATAAAACTCTAAAATTTATTACTAACGTGTATTGTATTTTTTTTAAAAGCTACAAAATTTCACTTTAAAATAGGTAAGATTACGTTTTCAAATGTGGTTTCTAAATTTAAAGAAACATATTTTTACTAATTTTTGAAACCACAAACACCAATACCCTTTTAAAATAAAAAATTCCATAATAACTTTTTTTACAAAATAACAAACCACAAAATACTTTTATTTTTTAATTTAGCATGATTACTTTACAAACTTAATTATTACTGAATTAATGGTAGGACTATTAGGCTTTACTTTAGGGGGTATCATGGGTCCTCAGTTTAATCCCGTATAAAAAAATAAAAATATCTCATGTTACTCAGAAATAAATTTTTAATAAAAAATTAGTTTTTAGCACTTAACATAATTTAATGTTAACTTTTTTTATTAAAATTTTTATATGACATTGAGTATTTAATATTTTTTTTCGTTAAATACTTAATATATATGTAATATTTAATATTATAATATATAAATTACCTACATATTAAACATCCAATATAAGAGGTATTAAATACATGATTTCATATAAAATTTTTCCTTTTTGCTTTTTATTTTTTATTATGTTTCCCAATTTCACTTTTCTATTTGTATATGTTAAGGCCATAAATATGTCCTAATCACTAAACTAACTCTTCACAGCATATTTCACAACTTATTAACAACTTTATAAAAACATTTTAAGGCTCTAAATGTATTTTCTAAATTTTTCAGTATTTATTTAATTATAAAATATGTAAAAAGAAAATATTAAATAAGTCAATCAAAAAACAATATAACAAATGTGAAAAATGTTTTACCCCAGACAAAACATTTTATAGACTTAAATGACGTCCTCTTCTCCGTAAAGCTTCCATTCAAATTTGTTTTCATTTCCTTTCATAAATATGTACATGTGTGCTGTGCACAAACATTATTTTTTAAATATAATTACATTGTTGAAATATATATATAAAGCAAACTAATCTTGTTTTTGAAATGGAAATATTGAGCCAATTTATTTGTTGAATACATGCACTAAAATGCAATATTACATTAATTAACGTATATGGTAGTTTTGATAAAAAAAAATATTAAAGCCAATGTATATGTTGGTCTATTTTATAGTAAAATTGTTCAAGAAAGTAGTGAGTTAAATTATTTAAAACCTTTAATTTTTTTTACGTAAGTTAATCAATGCACAAACCACAATATTATTAATAGTCGTAGATAATTCAATAACAATAACATATCAATAAACATATACTATATAAAATACGTGCATTTATGATTGCAACATATTTTACAGCATTGCAATTAAACATCAGAAAATATTTTACAATATCAAAATCAAACACAGAAAAATATTTAATTTTTCTATAAAGTATTTTCCTACAAATAAACGGGACTTAAACTATTAAAAAATAAACACCCATCATCTCATATCAAATATTTGGCACTTTAGTGCTTGCATTGCATGGCCATGACCATTCAATCTCCAGAATTTCTAAATTACAGTTTAATAATATATAATTATTAGTGCTCAGTTGCTCACTAAATTTCTTCTTTCACGTAGAAAATAGTGGTACTTCTCTTCGTACCAATAGTACTATTCAATTACGCAAATCCTTATTAACACTTCAATTTTCAAACCTGGGCTAAGTAAACACCTCGGGATCTTTCAATTATAAATATGTGATCAACGAGTTTCTAGAATGTTGAATTCTTATATTTGACCATGCTAAGCATTCAAATTAAATACATAATTTTACAGATACATCAAGCTCTATTATTATCAATTAATATTAGGAAATATTCTAACACCAAAAGCTAGTAATTTATTTATTTTAATTCAAATATCTCTTTATTAATGTTTTTATCAACCTATTTGATATTTAGATAAGGAAAAAATTACAAGAAGAGAAAAAAATTATTAAGACCTTCTTTTTTACTTTTTAAAGCTGAATTGAGTTTAATTAAACTGAAATTAGCTAAATTGAATTGAAATAGACTGAACTAAACTTATTTTAGTGTAAATTTATAACTATACATCGTTGAACTGAACTAAATAAAGATGCAGTGATCCGAACTGAACTAAAGTGAACTGAATTGATTTGAACTGAATTAAATTACAGTCCAAGAGACAATACCCTAACTATGAAAGAAGGCCCACATACCCACTTTTTGTTTAGGGAAATACGAGGAAATACCATCTTTATCGGATATTTTTTTATATACCTAACTTTCTTTTTCTTTAATTCACTAGCACTTTTAAGGTTATTATTTTTCTCTATACCACAACCTTCTCTCATATTTAATTTGATTTTCATAACTTAAAATGATAATATCTCACAAATCGTTAATTTTTTCGACATGAGCCTTTAGAATATTTTGCTCGTCTTATTTTTATCTTAAAAACGAAATCCATATTAAATATTTTTGGAGCAAAAAAATATTTTGCAGTCTTATATCAGTTTTTTACTACCTTGATACCAGGTATAAGAGTTTTTTTTGCTTTAAATAGAATAATGTTGCTAATGATTTATGTTATCTACCTGAAAATAAATGGAAAACTGGTGCTATAATGACATTATACCACTCTTATACCAGGAATAAGAATCTACGAAATGTTGGTGAAATTGGAATAAGATGCGAAAAATTTTTTTGCTTAAAAAATATTCAATATAGATTTATTTTAAAGATAAAAATAAGACGAACAAAATATTCTAAAGGCTCGTGTCGAAAAAATTAACGATTTATGAGATATAATCGTTTTTAAGTTATAAAAATTAAATTAATTAGAGTTGTTATAATGAGAATTCTTATATTCATGTAAAAGTAAAATTTAAAAGTGAAAATATTATAATTAAAAAAAATTTAAATTAATAAAAAAATATAAATTTTATGATAAAATTTAAAAAATATTAAATTAATATTTAAAAAATTTAAAATTTAAAATCTCATATTTAACTAAATTACTTTGATTAATAAAAAAAATCCCTTGCACTTCTAATACTGTATCTCATGCTTAGATAACGTGACATCACTTAATACGCGGAAAGGACTATACGTAGAAATATGAACTACCCGAAGAAAGAGAACAGATCTTGTACGTCCATTCTGGATCCAGAAAATCAATCATGCTGTGCGTTGAGCAGGAGTCAGGCCTGTGATGTGCGGCCGAGATTCAAGCGAGATTTTTAGATGGGGTCCACGTGTAAGATATGATGGGGATACATTATAAGTAGAAGACAGTAAAGTTGAAAAGCATCCAACGTGGGATAATGGGACCCATATTTTTATATTTAAGAAAATAAATAAATTGGCCGTAATCAGCGGTCCATTGAGTCCGGTGGGCTTTTAAACTGTGAGTGGGGACACACACAAAACGCATAATCTGGAGCCGCACGTACTCTCGGTGTCTATTTGCTTGCCTAATTTTACCTTTGTTTTAATAATTCTCTGCTAAATACATGCATGTAGGGGTTAAGACATTAAGTTGTGTCATTTCATTAGCTTTTGTGATAAGCACCCATGGACTGCTTTAGCTTTAGCCTTTAATTTTCAAATTTAGAACAATTAAAGACGATAAAATTAGGTAAAATTCAATTAAGTTGTACGTGATTAATGTTTTAATATTTATTTTCTCAGCTTTGAATTGGGTTAGTTTTGTCAAACACGCTTGCCATTTGATATAAAAAGAATAATTCATGTACCAATGAGTTTACTACTGGATAGGACACCAAGGGTACGTAGAGAAGTGCATGTTCATGTTCTAAGTTAGTTATATCATAATATCCTAGTAATTTTTTATTGTGGGAACAATTGCAAAAAACTAATGATCACGGTAGGTGTCAGTAGACGACAAGAGCTCGACGAACGGTGCTCACAGTGGGGTTTAAATATTTATTTTGTAATATTGCCAACATTGGGCTTGGATGAATACTTTAGGAGCTAGATATATACACGAACATTAATTGAGGCTCTGCACTAGATAATTAGGCAGTAGGCCGGACACCGGTTTTGAAAGAAAAAAATTAAAATACAAGATGGAAAAAGAAATCCATTTTGGGTAAGTTGTTAGTTATATGTTAGCTACTAGAGTGATGCTAGTAGTTATCCATTACTAAAATTAGATTCTCGACCATAGTAGACAACTACAATTAGAAACCGACGGTAAACAAATAGGCTTATTTTCGGCATTCCATATAAATATTGCACAATTCTAACAATTTAGTTATCTATATAGGGCATTATTCATAAAGACTTTTAACAAAATGAAAATGTAATTTTTCATTAAAAAGGTGACAAGATAAATAAACTAAACTTAAAGTTCATCAAACAAGAACGCCAAAGAAAGAATTGGCAACCAGCTGGCTACATTTGATTACTGATAATACTCGATTATGGGTAGACGAGGGAGAAGACCTAATCGACACTTTATCGGGTACTTTAGGAAAAGAAAGAAAGAAAGAAAGTAAGTTAGCTAACTAATTTGCGTTAAGATTTGTCTACCATACCTCTCCAATTTGACCATAAACTAGAGAAAATCTGAATATGTTTTTGCAAACTCATATTCTTTGTTAAAACACTATATTATGTGTTAAAATTAATATTTGAGAAATTAAATTTATACTATCTTTCACTACATCCAAGAGGCTCTAGTGCATAGTTTGAAAATATTCAATTAAAAAAAAATTCAAATATGAGGACAACTTCTTTCCATAATTGATTAATATTGAAGAGAGCTATGGTTCAAATTGGAGTCTCCGTGATACATTTTGAACTCCACCCCCAATCAATCAGTAAACAATTGAACAATCGATAATTTTGAATTTAAGTTTTTGCATTTTCATTATAAAATTTCCCTTTCCTATGCCGACATTGTTTATTCTAAAGATATTAACAAATAAATTCTTTCAAGTTAATTTTAAGTAAAGTTGCACAATTGAGCTTATATATCAACTTATTCTTTATAATATTCACATTAAATGTAAATAATTGATATTAAAATTTTAATCTATATATATTCTTAAACAAAATTACAAATAAAGAGACGATAAATAAATTAAAGAGACATGATGTGTTTAGTCAAATTTTAACCGTGCCTACAAATTTGTGGGATGAACGCGTGGCCCGTCTGACCCGTCTAGACCCGACTTTCATGGGTCGGGTTTGGGCTAACATATTTTAACATAAGTCCGGCCTGACCCAAGCCCATAAAAGCCCGAATATATAATGGGTTGAGCTTGATTTTTATATAAAAACTCAAGCCCACCCGTATGCATATATATAATATCTCTTTAAATAATAGAGATACACCTTTTATGAGCTCTTAATTAGTTATTTTTTTTTATCTTAAAACAAAGTTATATGCTTTGAACATCAGTATGCTTCTTCAGTTACAATTTCTATTATGAATTTCAGTACAAAAATTAATCTGTAGACGTTTATACGTCATAGTATATTAGTTAACGTATTTAATATACATCTTGAGTTTTCTTTTTACTAAAATAAATTGTTTTTACAAATATATAATATATAATAAAAAAATTTAATAATTATTTGCTGGGTGGAAATGGAATTTTAAGTGATGAAATTGGACTAATTGGTGTAACTGTGAAGGATTTGACACGAAGAAATCCCAATGAAATTCTTCCCCTCTGCATGTGCTCTAACGCTCAACAATTATAGAAGAGAAAGATAGCCAATAAAAATGAGGCACGTAAGGGAATGGTTGGACGTAAACATGATGATAATTACTAATTAGGTGTTTGGATTTAAAAGGTGAAACCATGTGCTTTTCCAATCATTTTTCCGCCCTTTTCCCAAAGTCAACTTCTACACTTCACGCTTTGCTCTTAATTGGACTCTACTTTTCCTTTTTTTAAGTACTAGTATTTGGTTTTGATCACTAGTAAAAAAATTGTTTCACCAAGTTTGAGCTTCAAATCATAAACATGGTCTCATGATGGAAATCTGAAAATTATACTTAAATTATATTAATTATGATCATACTGATAGTTATAGTATCTTTTTTTCTGCTCGATTGCTTCAAAGAAATTTGTGCATATAGAGAGCTTTGAACATGATACTTGATAAACACAAATGTGAAATTTTCAATATCTCAAATGCTAGTATTCTTCTCTTCTAAACTCTACCAAAACCTTTTTGATAACATACTCAAGAACTCAAACCATAGGCACGCAAGAAAAGTTGAATTCATCTAATACAAAATCATCAATTAGTTTGCGTTAAAGATCCAATCGCATCACATATATAATATGTGATTCCATCCCGTCTATTTCTAACGCTGAAATTTCCACCCATTAAAACATTGTTGTCCCCTCCTCTTTTTTCTCTACTACTACAAGTTTCTTTCGTTTAATTACAATACATATATATAGTTTCAGACATTGGTGGTACAACATTAATTGTATCACCACACACTCCTATTCTTTATTGTTTGTTGGTGAAATGCATATATAAAAATCATCTTAAATTTGGTTAATATTCTATTGTCTCCCCCAAATTTTAAAATGACCTATCATTTTCCTTAACTTGGCAGTTATGCTCCTATTATCCGCCCAAAGCTGACATGACAGCGAGTTGAGGGACCATAATTGAGGGAGGTAATAGGTCTTTTTAAAAGTTGGGGGGAATAATAAGAGTATAATTGACAAATTGAGGGAGATAATAAGTCCTTTTAGTAGTTGGGGGAGATAATAGGCTATTTGAGCCAAGTTTAAAATGGTTTTTTTTTTTTTTATGTATTTGGCATTGTTTGTTTATTGGCAATAACATTACATGGATTTGATCTCTTTTTAAGCAAGTAATTTGCACGCACAACTAATTACAATATGTACAAATATAACTGAAGGGTGAATGAACACATTAAATTGAAAAAGTAGAGCGTTAATTAATAAATGAAAATTGAAAAAGATGGAGAGGCGGGTGTGTTTTCAACCATATAATTAAATATCAAGTGAGGTCTAAATCTAGAGCAAGAATGTCGAAGAAAGATCACATGGGGTGCAATTGAAAAGATGCTAATAAATGGGATATTGATATCACAAAGAGAGGTGATGGATTAAAGCAGAGAGTTATTAGGATAGCAAATATTATGATATATGGATAACTGTATCCATGTGGGCATGGAATACTTCAGATATAGGACAACTTTTATAAATCCATCCAAACCCCACCTATCTCTTCCTTTTCTATTCATTTCCCATATGATTTCGTAAAATTGTTATCCATTTTATTTTATTTTACAATTTCTCGTCTGTAAGTTTTTATCATTCATATATAATATCAAAGAGTATTCATTAAGGAAAAGGTTACAAAGAACATTCATGCGCCAATCGATGTGAAATTACAATACAGATGCATATATCTTATGGAGCTTGAATTCTCATTGGGAATGGCCTATAATATATGTGGTTATAATATTGTTTGTGAAGTTGTGACTAATGGTTTAGATTTAAACTTGTTGTTTTTAGGGTTCATGTTCAACTGAAATTTTAACCGTTTGAATTTATTAGATAGTTTAGAATGATGTAAATTCATTGAGTATTAATATTAAGTTTAGAGTATCTCAATCCCCTAACCAACTCATTACCTGATGAAGGAAGATAAAGGCAAAATTGCAGGTGTCCAGCTGTTGGGTTCCAAAGCCAAGTAGCCAACAGAGCCAATAAATCTTTTACACAAGTGTTTATCATTATTATAAGCTAGTTCAGCAGCTTATTAACACATTTTAACTTATTTAAATTATTTGTAATTTCTTGTATTTCAATATGCAAGTTAAAAATTATAAGTTAGAATCTTTCTTTTTTAACAGTTTAAAAATATGCAAAGTTCTTTTTACAGAAAGGCCAAACACATATGGAGCCCTCTAAAGCTGGTTCAAATCGTCATTGGCCACCCATAATTTTTAAGTGTGACACTTTACACCCCTAAAGTTGGCAAAACTGAACAGTTTGCCCCTTCAAAGCCATGTGTCAGCTTTTGATTGGAGGAAAAAATCAGAAAAATGGCATCTTTGAAAAGTCAAACCAATTATAATCTGACACATGGCATTGATGGGTAAATTGTATCAGTTTTGCCAACTTTATGGAGCAAAATATCACACTTAAAAATTAGGGGTGGCCATGGACGATTTGAGCCAACTTTCGGGGGCTCCAAAGGCCTTATTAAAAATACACACATTTTAATCAAATAAGAGATAAATATATTCTGATTTATCTAATTTTTAAGCTGTTTACCTAACTTTACAACAAAAAAATGTTTTTTTTCCTCTACATGTTTCTTAGTCATTTAACAATTTGCACAACTTATGATCGGATTAGAAGGTAGTTTTACCGAACACTTTAACAATTTCTTTTTAATTTTCTTATAAATTATAAATAACTTGTAATTTACAATAAATTAAAATGTAACAGCAAAACAACCATTTCTTAAAATGGAGAATGAATATGAGGAATGATTAAGTCTAATCATTTCTCATATAGTATTCTTAAAATGGAGTTCTTTATATACGGAGAATAAATTAAAATAATATTAACTTTTGTACTTTTATTGTTTTTAGTTTTTATTTTATTATTCTTTATGTTAGTTTAATAGTAAAATATTATTATTTTAAAGAGAATTTAAATCGAAAAATATAAAATGAGAAAGATAGTTAAAGAAAATATTGTAAATTTCTGAAACTAGAGGTTGTGGAATGAAAAATAAAAAAATAGATGGATTTGATTAAACGTATTTTTTGGGAATATGCGGACTGGGGCTTTTATGTCTTGTTGGGTTTTAAAGGTACTTTTGACTAAAACAGTTACACATATTCTGTAGACAAGTGATTGTTCCAAAATCTAAATTTGAGATCTATTATTTATTAATTTATGTATTTATTTATTGTTTCCAAATAAATTCATTTATTATTACCAGTAAAGAGTTATGGGCAGATATGGAGTATGCCCAAATTCAAGATGCAGGCAGGCTCAATTCAAAGATTCTGTCAGAATCAAGAAATGTGTTTTTCCCTCTCTTTTGGCCAAAAGCAAAACAATTAATGAGATTGGAAAAAGAACACAATGAGCCCATTGTACCTAGGGAACACAAGATTATCCGAATACATTCTTATTTCTTAAACCTAACACCTTTCGATATGTGACACTCACATATCAGTGACTTCGGGTAAATTAATAACATAAGTAATAAAAATGCGCCCTTGATATAAAAAATAAGAACTCATTCTGACTATTGGCCTGATAGGTCAAAATCAAAGCAAAATAATAAAATTTTCATCGCAATTGAAACGAATCTCTTGAACTCGTCTTTTCTTCATTATCGCATCCTATGAACACCTCCTTCTTTTGAAGAACCTTGTCCTCAAGGTTCATAAATTTGACCTGTGTCATCGTCACCATCAGTTGCTATTAAGAAAAGTTGAGGTCAACCTTTGCATTTGTGTCCCGGAATAAAATTTTCATCGCAATTGAAGCAAAGCTCTTGAAATCGTCTTTTCTTCATTTCCTCCCAGTTGAGTTGTTTTATTGGCGTGGTAGGCCTGATCTCAACATCGTTTGTCACTTGCAGATGGCGAGAAAGTTGTCCATCTTGCATTCGAGCCAAATTGATTGCTTCCTTTAAGGATTTCGGTTTGAACATTTGAATCCCATCTACGATTTATGCTTTCAAAAGGTTCCCACCAAGGCTTTTTGAGGCCAAGCTTGAACACGATTGCCTAACCTTTCGAATTCTTTCTGATACTCTCGAAGCGGCCCGGTTTGTTTAATTTTAGAGAGAGCTTCATCAAAATCTTTGCAATCCGTAGGACCAAACCGAGACCACAATTCTTCTATGAAATTGTCCCACAAAATATCTTTCCCTTCTTGTTGATAGGTTTTGTATAGCCATTACCACCAATGATTCGCCTCATCTTCTAAATGAAAGGAAGACAAAAGACACTTTATCTCTATCTAAAGTGCCTTGACATTCAAAAAATTGGTCCACTCGAGCGAACCATTCAGTTGGATCACCGCCGAAATACTTGGGAAATTCTAGCTTAGCAAGTTTCGAAAAGAAAATCTGCCAGCAAGATTCACCTCTCCCTCGATTATGCCCATTGGAGGATTGTTCATTGTTCAATCCACGGGAGGTTTTGGAAAGTAAGGCGCCAGATAGTTTGCTAAAGGCAATTTCTATCTATTGCAGCTTTTCATTCACACCCAACTCCATTTGCTCAAGCTACCACGAAGCTCCCCGACATTAGCTTCTAGATAATCTATTCGTTCTTTGTTGATTGACATGCTCTGATACCAATAATAGGTTCCAATCAAAATAAAATAATAAAAGACAAAAGGACTCTCTTTGGATGAGAATAAACCACAATTTTTGTTCTTGAAACTCACTCCCCTTTCATTCCCTTTTCAGCCATTTAAATACAGAGTAGAAAACAACAAATACAAATTAAATTCCTCGAAAAGTGACACTAACTAATCCACTTCTACTATTCAAAATTAATGTGTTACCCATCTAATAACCACATATTAAATGAAATCTAATTAACTAAATAAAATGATAACTCCTATCTCAAAAGTAACGTGCTACTCTAATTAATTAAATAATGATAGTTAATAAATGATAGTTAATTAAATGCTTGAACAATGTAATGCAACACTTCAAACTTATGCATAAACGCATCTTATCGGGGCCTTAGACGGCTGCGTTCATCGCCCACCCCTTTAGGCTGGCCCAATTTTAATAGTGTCAATTTGAACCGTTAAACTTTAAAAAAAAAAACACAAACTTGTTCCGTAATATAATTGAAAGTTCTTTAATAGCCTCTAAACTTGATAAATAAAGAGTTATTTTCTCCTTACAATTGATTATAGGGGCTTTTACATAAATGAATAAAAAAAAATAATTTCGGTTAAATACCACAATAATGATAAAATAATTTCAAACATATCATGTAAAATAATTACAACACCTCACACTTCCCCATGTTTAATTTTTTTATTTGTTTTGCTTATATCTTTCAAACCGTTCATTTTTTCGACATGTCGCTTTAGAGTTTTTTGTTCTCCTCTTTTTTATCTTCGAAAGAAGATCCATGACGATATACTTTCATCGAGTTTTTTTTAACTGTCAGATATCCAATAGAAGTCCAATAGAAATCGGTAAAACTAGAAGACCTTTAAATAACACTTAAATGTCCAATTTCAACAGGTAGAAGACTCCTAAAATATACCTGTAAAATATTAGCAATGGTCTCAATGGTAACAGTTTATAAAGTAATCGCATAGCGATGGATACAACGAAATTTCCAGTAATTTATTGGATATCTATAGATGATCTATAGGAAATCTATTGGATAAAAAAATGACAAAAAATCAGAGTGGATGTCATTTTAAAGATAAAAATAAGATGAACAAACAACTCTAAAGCGACATGTCGAAAAAATAAACGGTTTGAGAGATAAATGAGAAATAAGGAAAAGAATAAAAAAACAAGAGGAGGTTAAGATATATTCAACAAGCATGATAATCTTATAGATATTTTAACAAATCTCTAATTAATTTAAAAAAAATGTCCAATTATAATAAATTCTCTTCGGTGTATGCCCCATTTAATTTGTGGTCCACATGTGTGAGTTATACCAAACAATAATAATTATGGGCTCTTATAAAAAAAAATTCATTAGTAATTTGAGTCACATGGAGAAACAATGAGTATATATCCACTCCGTTCAAATTTTCAAACTTACCTTGTAATATATTATTGGTCACTTTTTTAAAATTTTTTATTTTATTTTACTTTTATCTTTCAAACCGTTTATCTTTTTGACATGTCGCTTTAGAATATTTTACTCGTCTCTTTTTTATCTTCAAAATGGCATCCACTATATATTTTTTATTCTTTAAACCAGTAGACATCTGCTAGAAGTCTGGTAGACATCTGGTAGATGTCTAGAATCTATTTTTTCATTAGCTTTTTTTTCTCGCTTGATCTGTTTGATGCGCTTTCTCTCTATTGGATCTGTTCTTGCGTTCTTTTCTTGATATGGAAATCGTATCTCGATTCTCTTCTGTTTTTGTTATTTTTTTTATTTCCGCCACTAGTTAACCGTTGTCAGATTTTCTCCGGCATTATTTTTGTTGTTTTTTTGCTTTTTTGGATCGCTTGCTGATGTTATTTAGTGATTATTGATTTGATTCACATGCAGTTTTTTTATTTCGAAATTGAAGTTGTTACTGTTGTTTAATAATGGAAAAGATTGTTGTATTGCTTCATCATAATTGAATTTTTGATATTGAACATGATTTTATTGCTTTTAGTATAGCTGGTGATTTAATTCCAAGATTTGTACAAACCAACATAACGATTTCATAAAAAATTATTAATCTATCATATGTCTATCGGATATCTACCATATGTCTGCCAATTGAAAAAGTTAAAAAAGTCACAGTGGATATCATTTTAAAGATAAAAAATAAGATAAACAAAAAACTCTAAAGCAGTATGTTGAAAAAATAAACGGTTTGAGAGAAATGAAAAATAAAAAAGAAAATAAAAAAAAGGGAAAAACAAGTAGATGAGATATTATGTGAAATACCTTTTTTTGGTCATGTTC
Organism: Euphorbia pulcherrima; assembly: GCA_947683365.1. Lineage (NCBI taxonomy): Eukaryota > Viridiplantae > Streptophyta > Magnoliopsida > Malpighiales > Euphorbiaceae > Euphorbia > Euphorbia pulcherrima. Next base: position 19,914,501 of record CANTUS010000001.1, read on the forward strand.
TACACATCAAATGCTCTTTTGGTGTCTGACCTATTGAAATCATCTTTTTGGTGTCTGACGTATTCAATATTTGCCTATTTGGTACCTGGCATATTCAATTTCAATACGATAACTTAATGAATTAATAAGGGTCGATAATTTCATGTATGATCAACAAAATATATTCATGTTACAAACGATGTTATATGTATTTCACGTTCTTTATGTTGTTAGATTGATGCTTAATGTACTAAAATCAAATAGATCATACACCAAATAAGCTAATGTTGAATACGTCATACACCAAATAGGCGAAAAGTGAATACGTTAGACACCAAATAGGCAATTTCAATAGGTCAGACACTAAAAAGATATTTGATGTATAAAACATGATTCAAAAAGTTATTTAAATTTAGAATTGAAGGGAACACATATTTAAAATTAAGGTATTTAATACTGAAATTATAAATATTTTAGTAATTATGACTAATTTTAATAAATAACCTAAAAACTATTTGCTTCCGTATTCTACACAATGTAACATGTCTATTATTTAAATAAAATTAAAAAATATCACTCATAATCCATGGACAAAATACATGTTACCTCAAAATTTTGGTAAGTTTACCATCAATACAATAGTCTGCAACTCACGTTTGAATTCCAAACCGAAACTTTTCTATTAAAACACCTCTGTGTATATTAGTTTTATTAACTCATCTAACTAAAAAGAAAATAATAATCTTGTTTTTAAGTGAAGTAGAATAAGAAATTAAATATGTTTTTGGATCATGTTTATACTCAAAAGTTTATTTTTAGCCTCATCTATTGAAATTATATATTTAGTATTTGAATTATTCACATTTTATCTCTTTGGTGTTTGGTTTATATAATTTTAGTATGATACCTTTGTTGTTGTTTGTTTGGACAAATGAATCAAATTCATTACCATTTTGGGTAATAGAATTACCCTTTTCAAGGTCTTTTCATTCCTCCCACTCCACTAGGTATTAGCGTTCCATTTCTTTATCTTTCTCTAATACTATTATCTTATAATTAAATTATATTTATTATTATTATTATTATTATTATTATTTAATAATGATAAATAATGTAATTAAATATTAATAATATTATTTATTATTAGAAAATTTTCCAAACAATATTTATTTAATAATATATTAAATAATAATAAATATTATTATTTTAATAATACATATTATTAATATTAATATTATTATTTATAATTATTATAAATATAATATGAATATTAATTAATAATAACAATTAATAAATTATATTTTTATTTATTATAATTAATTAATTAAGATTATATATAATTATTTTTATTATACTATAATTAAATAATTGATTTTCTTTAATCCAAAAAATAATAAATGAAATCAGGAGCAATTTCATTCCTTTTCTTGACCATACCAAACACATAAACCAATCAAAGGGAATTACATTCTTTTCCTTATATTTTCCTTTCCTAATGTGAACCAAACGTTCTGGGAATAAGGGAAGCAATAATGAACCGCCTTTGTCGGGTAATAATCAAACAGTTAGTTGAATGTAGGACCATTAATAACCCTAAAAATCAGTTTTTCTTTTATGTTAATGTAATTAAAAATGTGTGCATATGCTCAAAGAAATTGGGTTTCAGCTTTACGCAATCTCTTTGAGAAAAATGTTTCACAAGCAATAAAAAAAAAAAAAAAAGATGAAAATCATATCATATCATATCTAACACCTTTCTTTAAACATGCCTCTGCCCATTATCAAACATATATATAATTTTTTTGCTTTTAGTTATATTATAAATGCAGCAAAAAAAAGTACTGAAAAAATGATATTGTTGCTTCCAATATTCCCCACATTTAGGTGCTAACACTAACTGCTTCAACTACCAAACTTAACTACACATCATGCATCATGTCCTAAACCAAATCCCCACTCCCTTCTTACCCCACACAATCAAATAATTTTTTTTCTTACATAGGTTCAAATCATTTACCGCTAAGCGATTAAACAACATATATAGAATTGAGAAAAATTTAAACAATGATCAAAATTTCATAGACAAAATATATAACTCCATAGAATCTCGATCCCTAATTTATAGTACTTTTTTCTTTTCATGCATAAGAGAGGGGTTTGATAGAGATTTTTTTAAAAAAAATTTGCGAATTGTCCGTGCATTAAAAAGAAAGAAAACTCTCACCCAGCTCGGATGTGTTTGAACTTGTGACAAGTTCAATTAAACTAAGACATCAATTGTGGGTTTGGTTTTTTTTTTTAATCAAGAGCTAATTTATGAGTTGGGATCCGAACCACCCACTTATGGATCTACCACTTGAACTATATCTAATTGGTAACTTTTGATAAAGAAAAAAGTGGATGAAAAATATACAATAACTAATATAGGTAATTACACAAATGCATGCAAAAAATTAAGACAATACATTATTGTCAATCCCACTTTTAAATGTAACTTCATTGTTTTACTTTCTAATATTTTTTAATTTGATGATCTAAAAAATCATATTTCTTCACCTAACTTAACTAAATGGGTCATGTAAATATGTATCATAATTGTTAGGTTGCACTTGATTTTATTCAGTTATTATTACTTATTATTATACAAACTCCTGCTTCAAATTATATAATCAGAACTGTCTTTTAAAAAATTATTTAATTAGCTTGATTGAATAGGTGCGGAATAAATAATATTAATATTGAGTGCATGCTTAAAATTTACCCTTTCTAAGATAAATAATTAGAAAGAATCTTTAAACTCATGACACAGTGAACATTTTCATTGCTTGAGAAATGAAAATTTAGCCAAATATTGTGGTGATCCATTTGACACAAAAAAAAAATAGACTAGTGTATACAACACTGCACCAGTTGAATTTACCATATATTAAAATTTTAATAATAATAAGATTTGAACCATTGTGTATGAGGCTTTGGTACCATATTATTCAATTATTTGAATAAAAAATAAAAATTGATAGGTAAGATATTACTAAAGTTATATTATTGTATACGACAAATTATTAACATTTTCAGGAGATAATCAATTATTTAGCGGAAAATAGGCAAAGAAAAATAATAAGAAAAGTGATATGCGTGAGAGACATGTTTTTGTAATTATTGACATCTCTTAACTGAAAATACCGGAAAAAAAGAGTTTTTTTAATTGAAGAATACTGTATATTAAATAAAATTAGAACTAATTACAGCTCTGATTAAAGGTAGATAAACGTAAAGTTAAGTCCCTTTATAAGTCGAAGAATCAATTGTTCAAATTAAAAATTGTGTAAAATGATTCGCAGACTGATAAATATAGATAAACTTAAAAATATTAAAAAAAAGTTTATGAATAATTGAAGCGGTTTTAGTCATATTTTCTCTGACTCGGATTGATGGAGATTTCTCAAAGTATCCATCCAAGTGGACCAAAAAAATCACTTAATATAACATATTAAATATTAAATTCAGAAAATTATATATCATACAATCAGTTCAAACACGATCTAGCATCAACTCCATCCCAACCGCGGGATCTCTCATAATTTTGATTTGCTTTAGAAATATTATTTTCAAAATAATTCAATTCATTTAAAATTATTTTACATATAAGATTCAAAAAATTTATACACAAAATGATTTAAAATAAATTAAATTTCTAAGAAAAAGAATGTCACGAGTAATCTTGACCCATTCTCCAAAAAAGAAAAAAAAAAAAGAAGGGAGAGCAATGACGGTACGAAAGTGTTTTCACTCCATTTAGCATCCTGAAATTGCAATTTGGTAACTCCCTATGTAAGAAAGCCAACAAATTTTTCCTCTTGATTTCAATGTCCTAGAAACTAACTGGATCGTTGATTCTGTGAAATGTTATTTTAAGTTTTAAGGATGGACTTCACTAAATAAGGATTGCACATGTATTGCCTGTAGCCTCGGTAATATTTATTCAATTGACTATCTATTAATCTATCAAAATTCTTGATTACGAATTTATGGCTTTTAGGAAATATGAAATGACATATTTGCCAGTTTGGACCACCAAATTATCAAGCTGAAGTCTGCCTCCTACAGCTCTCGTCCTTCAAATTTGAACCTAAAACATGAGTGGCTGAATCATCATCGAAGCTAATAAATATTTCTAAATTAAGATTGAGCCTCCAAACAAGTACATTCCATTCAGTAATTGTTTTGACGAGTTGAATTCTCTCTCTAACTACAACCTTTTTTTATCTGTTTAGCCATTAGAGTATAGCGATCCAAAAATAACCTGACATTTCATCGCCATACGTCTTTAAACACACAATCGAAAAAGTAACACTTATTTCAATGTAGCTGCCATTGCTTTCTATTCTTTCAGAAATCTTCCCATTCAGTACCGATACCTAGTCCCAACATAACTGTCATACAGACCGACTCTTCCACCCGAACCACCACCATCATAATGCAATTTCCTTGCCTGACCAATGTATTCAGATGACCGGGGCCTATCACGGTACGAGGCATGGTCTCTGTACATGACATAGGGATCACGGTACTCAACCACCTCTCGATGCCTCAGCCTAGAATCTCGAACCCACCTATCATGATGATGGTCCAGGATCGGGTCCCCCACACGATCACGATATTCACCTTGCCTCAATGGATGCTCAACATGTAAATACCTTCTATGACCGTTCATATCCAATCTCTCGTCACGGGCAAACAGTTCAGGAGAGAGTGGGGATAAAAGTGCACGTGATGGAGGGGGTACAGGAGACATAGGCATATCCCTTCTTTCATATGCATCTCGGTTTCGCTTCCATCTTCTTTCTTGATGAGCTAATGCGTGGGTGTCTCCTCTATGTCGCTTTCGACTTCTGTCCTGATTAGCCGAGGCATCGGTTTTTGGTATAACACGGCGTTTCCTCCTCCTAATGTCCCTTCGAGGCCTGTGTGGTTCACTAGGAGGGGGAGGGGCTTTACGTGTTTGAGCTTCGAGATCTCTCCTTGGCTTTTCTGGCTTTGTAACAGGTTTGAAAAGCTTGCACAAATCCTTCACCTGTTAGACAGAGTACAAGAAGCCACATCAGCATAAAGCCGGTACCAAAGACAACAGAAATTATTTGTCTTTGACAATGAAACCTGTTTTGAGGTCAATTGACAATGGAACTTGTTCTTCTGGAAATAATTATCTTTGATTGCCTTCTTAAACTTTTCCTCTGGTAGTGGCAAGCAATCTTGATAGACATTGAATCTCACCTACCACAATAAACCTCATATTACCATTAATTCTTGTATCAACATTTTTCACTCATAAGAGAAATGAGAAAATACACAGGAGCAGGGAAATGACATTAGCATAAAGTTGGTACCGAAGACAACAGAAATATTGATATCCCGACAGTAATGGCAAAAGTTAATGCTACTGCATACTAAGTGCTAATTGCAGTTAAAGATTAGAGGACTTCAAGTAAATAAGAATGTGGCAAAGGCTTGGTCTAGTGGTTGAGCCGTGAAGCTGTGATCCTAGAGGTCGCAGGTTCGAGTCCACACTCGACCACCCGGGCGGGGTGGGGATAAGGTTTTCCTTTGTTATTATTGTAAGCCCATATGAGGCAATTTTTTTTTTAAAAAAAAATAAAGTTCATAAAACAAACTTGAGTATGCAGTTGAGTATCAACTCAACTATTTTTCTGATATCTCAAATACTAAGCTTACACTAGTCACCAACAAAAAATACTAAGGTTACACTAACATAGAACTATTTTAACATCAACTCCTTCTGTTGCAAACTAGAGATTGCTTCGGACTGACCAAGGACTTTTGTGTGTGCTATCTATCCTCTATCAGTGAGATCGGTAAATATTAACAGATACAAAGAGCAATTGAAATCCTTCTAGTAGGGTCTAAAGGCAAAGATGTTTTGATCGAAAGCTAAAAACTAGCAACGTGTTGCAAGCAAATTATCCTACCCAGCTAACTAGTATAACATCTCGCAAACAAAAATTACTCCTCCCTCCGGTATTTTATGACTTTCTAGGATTGTCAATTGTCATTTTTATGTAACGTTTTGTATTACCCATACTTGTTTGGCCTATTCTCCTCGTATTTGCCATTGATCATACCAAGAGAGGTTTAAAATTTTGCATGCGATCTGTTTTTACAAGTATCTAATAGGGTGTGTTTGGAACCATATTTTTAGAAGGAACTCCATTCAATTCATTTTGGCGTGTTTAGAAACATTCTTTTTGAAGAAAAAGAATTCAATTTAATTCATTTTATACATAACATTCTTAACTTTTATATGTAAAATGAAATGAACTGAATTCCTCCAAAAATGTTCTACATAAAATGAATCGAATTGAATTCTTCCATAAATATTGGTTCCAAACAAGGGTATAATTAAGCCATGATCATTGAAAGAAAGTTAGCATGCAAAGTATTTCGTGAACAACCTTCAACGTCATATTAAAAGACCTAAGAGAGTAACCAGTAAGATATCAGTAATCATAATTGTTGATGACAAAATGACAGCATATAATTATGTAACACTTCACAAAGGTGTCAACTTTTTGTGCTACAGATTGCAATACCTTTGCAGGTAATCATGAATTTATATCACCAAAAGACCGTTATGAACATCCACTTTACTCTCGTCAATATTGAAGACAACTAACAACCTTAGCAAATTGGGGCAGCACATACTCCTTTCCTAGTTAGAATTCTCAAACCCTAATGCTTCAGCTAGATAAGAGCAACTTCCTCTCAGTATTGTCACTCCACCATAGCTCCTAAAATCTCTTTGCCTAAAACAGAAAATAACCTGTCTTTATGTATAACCATTTAACCCTTAACATACTCTTTATTTGCTTTAATCCTCCTGATATAAGACATAAAACTGGACCTTGTTTTCTACTTTTCACCTCTTATTAATTTTGCATGATATTGTATAAATGATACCATTATCTTTATGGTTTTTATTAGTTTCATTATATATTATACTCGGATATAATTTATCTTATGAAACCAAGCAGTGGAACTAATACCTTGAATTCGCCTTTCGCTATATAATTGACAAGGAAGTTGGCATATGTGCTTATATATTCAGTAAAAACTAGAGTACTAGACCTATGCCTTTGGCATAATTTTCTAAGTTCTAACCAAGCACAAGTAAGAAATATAATAAATTACTAGATAACTTAGTATTTTAATAGCGGGAATAACTTCCAAAATTCTACCACTTCATTTTATATGATGAAGAAATCCTAACACCTTGTTCGAACCACATTTCTTTCCAAAAAGGGTCTAACGCATTCACCTGGTTATTGGCTTGGGCAAACCTAGTTTCTCTTAGGGTTTGTTTACACTGGCAAGTGACCACTAACCACAATGCTACCCTATTAGTTAGGCCTAATTTCTTACACCAACTTTTGCAATAAAAAATAACAAATGAAGGTTTAAAATAAATTTAAATTTCTAGAGAGCCAATTGAGTCATAAGACCCAAATACAGTCAAGCCAAGACCTCATGCCAAAATGAGGCATCCTGTCTAAGACCAGTCATTTAGCATACAGGCTGGACAAGGTCTCAATGTCCAGCCCCATATTTTAATTAGTGGTAGGACGTGGACACTTGACTTGTATTGAGCACATCTACAGCTTCACTAAATACCCTAGCATTCTTCAAGGGTTAAAAGTAACTATTAGATATTAACAAAAACAAATTTGATAAAATATGGTATGTAAAATATGATGAGTTAAATCTCATTCAGTAGAACTTGATTAACTACTATAATCAAACTGCAGCAACAGAAAACACAAATCGAGCACATTCTATGTAAGGTGCAGCAAACACCATCTTAGGGTTAAGATATTTAAGCATCAACATATTTGGTTTGCCCTTATGGAATGAATGGAAGCTCTGAATCCTTGGGGAAAAAGTTTGACAGGGGAAAAACAAAGGCCTAGTCCTCAGCGTTCATGTTTATTCAGTTCATATTAATTTTGAGAGAAAACAAATCACATATTCAGTCATAAATGTCAAGCAAAAATGGACAAAAAGGAATATGACAAGAGCTTCAAACCAAATAAAGCTATATGAATAAGAAACCTGACTAACAAAATTTAAGACATCTGACATGAACAACATGCCCACTGACCTGAGAAGGAAATGCAGACTTGAATGCCTCCGGTTCAATGTTATAACCCCCAGGTCCTGTGGCTATATATATCCCATACAATAGCTTCAGATCTAAATCATATAAAAATAGCTTCATTCCTTTGCTAATCTTTAGAACCTCATCTCTTTTATTTGAAGGTAAACCCAAAACCTTATACCGATAGCAATCCTTCTTCGTCTTAGCACTGCACATAAATATCATCCCCATAATCTTAGGCTTCTTGATTGTAGTTTTCTTTGAAGGTTCTGGGTTGTTCATGTCCTTGACAATAACTTCATTAACATCCCACAAAACAAAACTCTTCTTTGAACCTTTTTCCGCACCTATCCTTGACTTGTTTGTTTTCTTCTTATTAATCTCTTCTGCTTGATTTCCATCCTTCACCCCATCTTTCACATTTTCATCATTCCCCACTCCATCACTTCCATTTTCTTTATCAACTGGCTCCTCAGAAAGATGGTTTTGCAAGGGTTTACCATCACATGTATCCTTGACAATAACTTCTGCCACACCCTTCAGAGCCATCTTCTTCTTTGACCCTTTACCTACCCTAATCTTTTTACCTAGTTTCTTCTTAGAAATATCTTCAATTTGTTTTTCACCACCCATCCCACTATTTTCATCCCCTTTCTCCAATACTTCTTTACAAACACTCTTTGTGTTATCTAAATCCTTCATTGTTTGAAGGTTCTTGTTCAAAGGTATTCGGTGGTTCTTACCCTGGACAATTACTTCATTAATACCCTCTAGAGCTATCTTCCTTGAGCCTTTTTTGAACTTTTTCATCGACTTTGCTATTTTCTTCTCTGGAATAGCTTCTGCGCGTTCTTCATTCTTCACCTCTTCATTTGTATCTTCTTCATAAACCACTTCATCATCCACAGTATCCATTGTATTCAACTCCGCAACTATATGGACAGTATCCTTATTGTTAGTAATAGCCATATCCAATTCTTTTGCAACTTTGTCCTTCTCGCTTCCGTCTAGCATCAAAATTGGCTCAGGAGAGTTCTTATTTCTTGTCTTAGGAGAAGCTATTTCAATTTCAGCATTTGTCTCAACAGTCATTCCTTCCTCCATATCCTCTTCTTCTTCCTCCATATTCTCTTCCTCTTCCGCTTCCTCCATATCCTCTTCCTCTTCCTCCATATTCTCTTCCTCTTCGCCACCTCCAATGATCATATCAGATTCTGCTGAAAATTCTTTGGTTTGTTTGCCACCAAGAACTAAACATAACTCCTCATCATTCTCATCTGAGGAAGCTGAGGAAGCGGTCTCAATTTCATTACAGATATTTTTACTTGTATTTACCAATTCAATCTCACCTTTCATATTTCCATCACTAGAAGCCACCTCACCTTCTATAGCATCCATCAACACTCTGCATAATCATATCAAACCAATTAGAGATCCCATGAGACCCAATAACCAAAGCAATCCAAACTTTTCTTATTATTTCAGAGATATGTTAATCATTTTATTTTGTTGATTTATCCTAACCTATAGCATTATTAATTAACAGTCTAGCATATCCTATGAATCATAACAAATACATGTCTAGAACCTCCAACATCACTTAAATAAGGATATTTATTTATTTCCATCAATAATAACATATGATATTATTGCTCCAGAATTTTTACTTCCTACACAAAAATATGTTATGACTTATTAATCAACTAATTATTAGGTAAAAATTCACAGAAATGTTTCTTGACAAGTGCAAGAGAGTATACAAATACATCTCTAGGCCATTTTATGGTACGAATTGGGGCTTATATAACTATATATTTTAACTCACCAAATAAGCTTATATTCTAGCAAAAGAATATGTTTAGTCTAGAGCTCATATTTTTTACAAAGAAAACATAACCGAAAGAAACAAGGTTTAGGTGTACTTTATGGAGTTTAAAAATTGATTCCTAATCCAATATTCTACTGGAATGTGCAGAGCACCTCCAAATCTAGCATGTACATTAGGGAACTTCGTATAACATGAAAGAATCATTCAGGGCATGCAGAAGATAAAAGGAGTATGTGATTTTGCATGTAGGAACTCGTATATTTTTAGAATTTGTTATTTCCATGGTATGCAAATACAAGAGCACAAAATCAAATCAAATACCAAGGAATCAAAGTATTTATGCAAATTCATGATTTAGTCCAATCCTAGAATCAAGCGAATGTAGATAGCCAGACATTCTCCCATCCCATATGATGTAGCATGACAAGAACACAGCTGCATTTCAGTTATGCTTTGAATTGGTGGCTAGGGATGCTATTATAGGTAATATGTTAAAAAGATTAATGAGCATAATGAATGAATTTGAGTCTTCAGTCAATAGTTGCGTGTTTACTCATCTTGCATTGATGCTTCTCTACCAACATGGCTTACATGGTTACGAGAAGCATGAATCAGGATAACCCTAGTAGGTAAATGAGAACAGAAATGAAAAATGTCCTCTAGCACAAAGGGGCAGGCTTCCTTGTAATGTGCAAAGAAGAACGACAACCAACCACTTGAAAGAAAAAATAAGGTTACGAAATTAAAACTAATATGCGTAAGATTTCATAATCAACTAATGGACACGTTTACTCCCATTGAATTTTCAAAGCAATCAAGGAAACTCTAAAAACATAAAGGACCAAACCCAAGTGCACTCCATTTTAGTTTCTACATAGACTTCAGTGCCTAGTTCTTCAGGTGCTAAATGTATGCTTTCGGAAGAAAAGATGTTTCAAATTGATTTATAGAAGTGATTTTTGCTTAGTGAATAAGGTTTTCCAGAATTTATCTTTAGGTTCAAAGGAACGTTATGTTTCCTAAATTTGAATTCATAAAAGGAGAAAACAAAGGAAGTCCAAACTGAAACTTAAAATATAACTAACCAACCATCCATCCAATTAAGCCTTAAATCCCACGCTAGGCGGGGTCGGCTATATGGATCTTCTGAGGCCATGAAGCTCTATCAAATGCGAAACGTTCATCCATACCTAGCAAACGCTTATCTTTCGAGATAGTTTCTCTCCAAGTAATCTTAGGTCTACCTCTCCCTCTACCCTTACTCTGTGTCCTTAAATCTCACATTTCCTAACTGGAGCATCTATTGGTCTACATAACACATGACCATACCACCTTAAAAATAACTAAAAATAACTCAATTCTTTCAGCGATTTCTTAAAGAAAGTAGGCCTTCCATAGAAAAGGCGATAGCAATAATCAGAAGCACATAATTCAACTTCAGATACAGTTCGTTCAGATTTTCATTCCTTTCAAAGAAATAGCAATCAATTCGCATGTCACATCTTAAAACTTCACGAATCTACGAAAGCTACTAAAGAAAAACAACATCCATTGCCTAGGAATCAATCAACAACACGCAAGATCGCGAATACACATAAACAAACAGATCAGCGTCAATCTGAAAACCAAAATCAACTAATGATAACCACGAGCACATCGAGCGAATCAAGAATCAAAATTAATAACTGAGAAGGGGAAATCATGCTCATCTCATCAGCAATGAGAAACTACCAGGAGAAAATTAAGCGATGTGCCTATCAGTCAGTCAGCAAGATGCAGAGATTCTTCACAGTCTCGTCATGTTTGAAAGGAGGATAGTAGCGTCACCGAGAGGATTGGCATCCTTAAGTTTATGTACGCGAATGGAGTCAATATAAAATAGTAACGGGTATAGCCGGTATCGTTCCATTCAATTTCAAGTACTTCTCATTCTGCTTACCGAGAGCTTGGCCAGTATAATTTTTCCATTTCTTACCTCTTACTCCTTCCATATTCTTTTACTTAGATACCTAGGTGTAAGTGACAAATATCGTAGGAAACATTTTTTGGCCTAGAATATCTATTTCAAAAGGATGGAGGGAGTAATTTTCACGTCTCAAAAATTTCACTTAATTTTTTTTTAAAACCGATGGCATCTATCGCAAAATAGACATGTTATCCATCGGACCTGGCTCAAGCTCGTTCAGATGAATCGGACTTGAACACTTATTTTATTAAAAAGCTCTGTCCAGGCCTGTAAAAGTCCGAAGTTCTATGAGTCTGATTTTGTTTTTATATAAATACTCAAGTTTAGGCCGACGAACAAAAAAATATATTTATTTTATATTTTTATATTATATGTAATATGATTTAATAGATTTTTATATTTTTGAATTTTACTAAAAAATGTAATTGTGTGCAAAATTTAGACATTTTTGTATAAAAATTATAATTTTTTAATTTAGTTTACAAAATATTAAAAGGAAAAAATTATTTAATGGGCCATGGGCTAGGCTTGGAGATGCTTAATAAGTCCGGCCCAAGCCCATAGTTCTAAATCATTGGCCTGGATCGGGCTTGGGTTAATGTATTTTGTTGAAAGTCCGACGAGCCTGTCCGACGAACAGGTCTATCGCCAAAGCAGTGACTAATCCCCTTGCCGATTTGTAGGCACTTCGTAGTGAGCAAATGTTGGTTCGGCTTAAAAATCAGACCGAACCAAAACTCGAATTAGTAAAAATATAAAAACCAAACCTAATATAGTTCGGTTCGGTGTAGACCTTCAGTTTCGATTTGGTTATAATCGAGTTGATCAAACTCTATAATCTACAAAATAGTTTGTAATTTATTTTCCATTTTAGTTTACACGAGAGAGATTTAAAATAATTTTATTTTAATACGTGTTAGATTTGATGGTAAATAGATTTTGAAACTTATATATACTACGATAAATAAAAATATTTATACAATTAATATGACATATATATAATGAATTACTTAATAAATTATATTTTTGGTAGGTTTATCATTCCCGGGCTATAAAGATAACAATCCTTTCTTAAATAATATTAATTAAATTAAAATCCCCTATTTATTATTAGAGATTACTAATTAGTATTCCACATGCCTTAAATATAATTACAATTTGAGATATAATATAAATATATATTGAAATAAAATATTTATTAATTTATTCTGTTGGATTTAGTTTTTGTGACAAAAACCGGAATTGAATCGAAATGATTTTTTAAAAATATTTAAAACCGTAATTGAACCAAAATAAATTTAGTTCAATTCAGTTAAATTTTTTTATTCGGTTTTAGTTTAAATTTTAGTTTCATTTCAATTTTACATATCCCTAAATAAAATAACTGATCTAAAATTTAAAATTGCTTTTAGTAAAAAATACATCACATGACATTTAATTAAGGATGGATAAATCTCTTCCATTTAACTACATCCCTTAATAAGTGAGCTGTTATCTTTTTGTATCTTTCTTAAAACTTATCAATTTTTATTTCGATACATGTATATTCTTTTACTCTATACCAATAGATAACATGTAGAGGGGGTTTTTCATCCCATATAAATTTCTTTTAGCTTATTAGTATTTTTCTAAAATGTTTTTGATGAACAATGTTGGCCAGTTGTTAAAACTGAATTTGTCACATTTAAATGTCTTAGGTTTGAGTCACATTCGAGATGAGTGGAGATTTTTATTGTATTTAATGTAAGTGCAATTACTTAAATTTTATTTTAAAAAACTTAAATCTTTTTTCACTTTAAAAAAATCAGGTGTCCACGACTTTTGTGTCTCCAACTGTGTCTGACATGCAATTTCCAACATGTGGCAAGTTGCAGGAAAGAAAAAGTGAAAAATCAGAGACGGGAAACGAAAAAATTAACAAGGAGACAATTTTCTCTCATTCCATATAAGCTCACCAAATTGGACTACCAGTGAGAAACACCCTCATTTGTAATCACCGGTAACTTTTAGCTTGAATATCATTATGTTAGTAATTTTGAAGTTAAAGTTAATTACAATATCATACTCAAATTTTGCAGTTTAGTATTTGTTTATTGATGATTAGGTATAACTAGGTCTTAGCTCCAGCAATGTGTGGATATTAATATTTTTATTCTTTACTTGAAAGTTATTTTATCCCAAGTATATTAAAATCATTTTAAAAATAATACACTTGTACTAAGTTATTGTGAATTATGTAATCATAAACTGCTATGGTTTTTCCATCCTTGTAAGGCTGTCTTTGCATAAATCTATTTTCTTCCAAAGTGCTTATAAATGCAGAAAAAACAGTTCATACTTCATACAATTGGATTAATATTCTGCAGCTAAACGAGAATGTTACATTCTTAGATTACATATGTATGAATTGAAATATACATCAGTTTGTTAAACATCTCCTCTTACACATTAACTGCAAAGCTGCAAACATAACTCATCAACCCGAGATGAATCATCCAACAAATAAACCCGGTTTTTTCCATTCGACAAGCATGTCAGGTTGAATTGATTTCCAACACTGCTCGACTGGATCAACAACAAGAAGCGAAAAAGGGAAGAGTAAGCAAAAGTACATTATGACAAGCAGTTCAACTAAACCAGAAAAAGAACAAGGCCCCAAAGCACAAATATTGCATAGAGAATAGCGAGCTGATATACTTTTTAAATCAAAAAATGCAGACTTAATACTTTTGTAGAGCAACGTTAGACCTTGAAAGGAGAATAAACAATACAGCTTCATTTAATGTCACGGATAATTTTTCCCTTCCAAAACTCAGTTCAGTAGTTCAAAATTCATTCACATGATGTGTAAATAAACCGTCGAAACTGATGAAGGACAAGCATAAGGGAGAAAGGGAAGGGGTAAAGTATTAATTACCTCACAATAAACTTTTTGAGAGTTGCAGCTCCACAATGGGGTAGGGACACAGCTAAAATAGTGACACCAAGAACAGTGCTCATTTAAATTTGTTCCTCGAAGTAGCGTAACCAACCCAGCAGTAAATCTGGAAAATTTACTGAATGCCTATTATGAAAGTTCCTGACTATTTAATGACAGACAAAATATATCTGAAATTTATAATTGAACTTGAACTCGTTACACAGCAAATAACAACTAACAAAGCCTTTTATTAACACATTTGTTCTGGAAACATGATCACTTGGTAAGTTCCTCTATGCTTTAGAATATTTCACTCGTTTAACTTTCTTAGTGATATGAATTTTATTATAGCAACGAGCCCCAAGATACTAACAAAATAACAATAAGCCAGAACAATTTAAGCGACAGAACTTACCCAATAATCAAGATTGTCAAAGACAAAACCCACAGTACATACTGATATTTCTTGTGCTTAGATTTAACAGGGGGCGCAATATACCCTGGCGGACAAGCTTTTTGGTTAACCCACCCAAATTGCGGGCGAATTAAGAATACAAATCCAAGAAAAAATCCTGACAGAAACCCTCCAATATGGGCAAAATTGTCCACATGTGGAAGGATGCCAACTGCCAAATTTATTACTATGATCAAAACGAGTGTCAACAATGCTGCCAACTGCACATAAACATATGGTCGCGTATATGATGATTAGCCAACAAAATATAGGATCATCGAAACTTGGAAAATTTCAATTCGAGATTATGTATCGTTCAGAGAAATTAAACTTACCTTGTTTGCATAGATGGTCCAGTTTGTAATCAGCTCCGAAAGCATGCCACCAAGAAGGCCAAAAAGTGCACCAGAGGCTCCAACAGAGATACCAGTCTGAATAAAAAGGGCTGACAACAAACTTCCACCAAAACCAGATATGACATAGACCAATCCAATTCGAACTGTATATACAGATGATGAGGGACAATATTATTACATAAAGCACAAAAAGTGTAGCTGAAAAAGACAAAAAAGGAAAAGAGGAGAAAGAAGCAATTTATCATCAGCAAACAAATTAATGAGCTCAATTACAGCATAGGATGTAAATACATGAATGCAAACAATTAAGCACTTGGGTATGTTTGTTTTCTTAGATTTTAACGTCTTTTCAGTTTTGCATTTTATTGATAACTTATTTTGATAGATTTTCATCAATGTAGAGTTCCACTAGAGGAGCTTCAAATTAGTTAATCACCATAATAAGAATGGATTAACATGTATGCCGCTATAATAACATTTTCTTACAACTTTCCAATTCAAAGCAGACCCCACTTCAGGGTCAATTGGAAACAACCTCTCTGTAATTACAGGGGTAAGGCTGTGTACACCCAACCCCCCTTACCCCGCTTGTGCGGGAAGGCATTGGGGTAATGTTGTTGTTTCCAATTATTTTTTTAAAGAGCAGGGATAAGCAACATATATATTTTAGGATTTTAAGGCAAAAGCCGACCCCACCTAGCGTGAAATTGAAGGCTTGCTTGATTGATTCAATTTATAGCAGAATTAGTTTTCATTCATTCCAGTCCATAACTCCACTGTAGCTCTCGTATTTGATCTTTCATACCTCTCAAAAAGAGATATTAAGATCCTTTCTGAAACACAGAAATCGGTCATTTCAGACCTTCGAGTACGTGAACATAAAAACATACATGTGTTCATTAGAGATGCAGTTATTAGACAAGTAAGTGCAACTTGCAAGAAGTTTTTAGCACAAGTAGGCTCATCGTATAAAACACGAAAATGATAATGTCAACAAACAATGAAGGCAAATCTTAACAACTAGATACATACTGAATCCAAATTCTTGCTCCAGCCGAATCCCAATGAATACAAGACTCAGCATGTTGGCAAGAATATGAAACACCCCTGCGTGCAACCATATGCAAGAAATAAGGCGCCAAGCCTGATGTTTATGAACCACATTATCCACATCTAGAGCCCCCATCTTCTCTAATCTGAAGAACAAACAGTTAAAATATAATTATAGCTATTAAACTATTAGTTTCATGAATCTTAAGCCAATAAATCTGAAGATTTCTACATCTGCAACTGCAACTAGAACAGTTGGCAACAAAAAATTGCAGGAAACAAATTTAAGCGCCGGCCAAAGATAAACCACAAGACAATCCTCTACACTTGCGAAACCTGTTGAGCTAAGAAATGGAATAGAATTACAATTTGGACTCAAAAGAAATGATTAAGAAATATAGTAACAGCTAGGCTTACCAAACAAGACAGATCAAAACTTTCACTCTAAATGCAACAGCAATGCAGAATCAAATCCAGACAATTACCGACTATTGAAATCAAATCCAGTGACGAAAAGCCTTTAAAATTCGACTGAAATACAAAGATTGAAAGAAAGGCGAACTCACGTGGAAGGAGACGGGCCGAGCAGGGGATTCGTCTTCATAGACTCAAAGGAGAATCTTCCAAGCAACTTAGCGACGCAAGAGCTGGAGTTCTTGGGACAATTATTGACGTACATAGAAATAACAAACACAACGACATTGGCGAAAACAAACAGCGGCACCAACCATGGAAACCACCTCCTGAAAGGCCTAAAACCATCAGGCTGCCGCCGGTGCCGCTGCGGCTGATGACGACGGCGAGGATTGTTCGGCGGCATAAGGTGTGCTTCTGATACCTTGGAAGACGAGGAAGGTGAATGTGGCGAACTATTGGTCCCCCGGCTCGGATTCCCGGCCTTGATCTGTACGCCAGTGGAGGTAGTGTTGGCCATCTCCACCACTGCCATTTGGCTTGGATGGAATTGAAAGCTAATCAAGATTAAGAAGGCTCAAATGCCTAATGTTGTTGATGATGGAAATGGCATAAATCTGGTTTTTGGCTTCCAATGTGAAGAAGAAGGAGTGGCCCGTTGAGAAGGGGCCGAGAGGGACAGAAAATTGGCACTCCGTTTTAGTTTTTGTTTTTAATAACGGGAAAATTAGCAATTCATCCTCGTTACGATTAGAAAATTTTCGTGGAATTTGGAAATTTTCTTTTCAAATTCTCAAAATAATGTATAGTTTTTTTTTTTTGTCAAACATAAATAAAATTATTATATATTTATATTGTGAAAAAAAAATTAGTGCAAAATATAGAATTAGTAAAATAATAATTAAATAAAGGTAACAATATATAATCATCTTTTGAAAACTAGATGGTGTTTGTATATGAATTTTAAGTATTTTGTTTCTTTTTGATAATATTATAAAATGCTAATTCTTGTAATCTTGTAAATTGTTGAGCTTATTTGATTTTTTTAAAGTTACATGTTTATATTTATTATAAAATTAGAATGGTATTTATAGAATTCTTTTCTCCCATGTGATGTGGGAAATTCTGCCTCATTTCCATTATTTTAGTTTTAAAATTATTAGCAAGGTAGTGATTACAGAAAATTATCATCAACAATAAGACCATATTTTTTTTAACTGATAAGTATGTGTATTGAACTGAATGTTACTGAATTGAACTGAACAATACTGAAACTAAATTATAATTAATAATATAAATAATATTTTTAAAAATATTAAAATATATAATAATTAATAATACTTTAAATAATACTATACGTTCTAATAAAATTTATTAATTATTACATATAATAATAATTAAATATATCATTATAAATTATTATTATTATATTTTATTGTAATTATTATTACGAGTATTACCTTATTATTTTAATTGTTATCAATATTTATAAAATATTAATAATTATTTATTTATCCTACAAAATTATTTATCGTAGAATGAATAATTAATAATGTTAAAAATATTATTATTGTTTCTTTTTCTTTGTTGTTATTTGTGATTACTGATATTAATTAATAATATTTATATAATATATAAATAGAAATAAACTAAAATTGAAATTGAAATGATATTATCATTAATATTCATTGCTTTTAATATTTATGAATAATAATAAATATTAATAATATTAATATAATACATAAACTGAAATTTAATAGTGAATTCTGAATACTGAATGCTGAATACTGAAACTGAACTGATTGGTACTGAACTGAACTGAACAGAAAATAAGTTGAAAAGAAGAGGGCCTAAGTTATTAGCAACAAAAAAAACAACATCAAACCGTTATATAAAAACAACAATTATAAAAATAAGTATATAGAATTAAAATTTTCATAAAGTGAAAGAAATAGATGTATATGTATTTTCGGTAACAAAAAGAAACAACATAAAAATAAGAAGAAACTATTGTTTGAATTGTGAAAATGTTACGTTATGGAAATGTGCGAGGGAAAGGACAATTTCATGCACTAAAATTTGTTCAAATGAACAAATTCACATAGAAAGAAGGTAAAATATCTTGTTTGGTTTTTATGAAAATAAGTTCTTTTATAAAATTGTTATTTACCCAATTGATCCGATAATGTGTAGACCGATTATTTTCCACAATTTTCTACATTTGAATTATTATCAAATTCATATATTTACATATTTATCATTATTCTTAACTTCAACAATTCCATTATACCAGCAATTTCCATTGTTTCAAGTAAGAGATGACTTTTCTAGACCGCTCTCTGACCTTGATTTTGCTTGTACGTACAGTTAATCACTATCTAACCTTAGATATAGACAGAGACAATTGAGTAGCATCCAATTATGATTTCAACTGATTCAGACAATTTTATTTTTTCTTGTTTGTGGAATAAATTAAACTGAGAGTAGGAATTAGGGAGCAGATTTTGGTGGGATTACTTTGTTAATTAGGTGTCCTGTCCAATTTTGATTGCGGCTTTAACTACAGTTTTACCTAATAACGTAACTGGTAAGGAAAAAATAAACTCTACTAAAATCCTACAAACCCGATTTCTATAATCTTTCACTTTCACGCATTAAATTTTGTTAATTAGTTATAACAAGTAAAGTCGATTATAAAGCTCCTCTTTTTATTTAGCATAAATTGCATTTAAACAAACTTTTTAATAGGTTTAATAATAGCATTTTTATATATTAAAACGCACACGTTTGATATTGTTGTTCATGTTTATTATCGTACTCACAAGCTCTTTATAAAAAAACATTTTGGTATTGGATAAAATTCTTTTTACTCTAATACTAATTAATTAGGGTATATTGTAAAAATCTGTTATCCCAGAGAAAACTTGAAAATGAAGCTTTACGGAAAAGCAGTATGTGACGCACTACGAAACTGGCCCTTATAAGTTAATCGAAATAAAATTTTGTTTGTTTAAAATAAATTACTACTTTTGTATAATGGTAAAATTCATTGAAGTCAATGAACTAGATCAAGTGACTATAAAGAATGAAATTTTCACAATTATACTGAAGCTGCAACTGGAGGGCAAGGTTCACTTTTGTCTAGGTAAATTACGGAGTATATTAAATTGTTCAAAGAGCGTTTGTAGTCCAACGGTTAGGATAATTGCCTTCCAAGCAATAGACCCGGGTTCGACTCCCGGCAAACGCAAATTCAGCTATTTTTAAATAAAATTACATATTTTGTAAAAACCTGCACAAACTAAGCAATTATCAAAACCTTTTTGGCATGTGCAACATTAATTTTGTTTTTTTGTTTCGATATTACCTGTCAATATCTCAACATACTACAGGAAAGAGAGAAAAACTAAACAATATGAAAGCACAAATATCTTGGTTTCATAGTTTCATCAAAATTGTTATCAGAAACTTTGAGCTATATTGTTCTTCATTCTGTTATTATATCTGAGAACAAGAAATTTTCAATTTGGATTGGCTAATTTTGAAATAAAAAAACAGACGTTGATTCTTTTCTATGAAAAGGTCAAGTGGACGAACATTATATTTTACTGTTTTGCCAAATACCAATCAACAAACATGGATTATTTAAACTAACTACAACCAAAGTTTGATTTAAACTAAGAAACCACCACATTCATTATAATAAATTGTCAAACCCACAGATCGCCAAATTTAGCTGATCAAAACATTGTTA
This sequence comes from Euphorbia pulcherrima, assembly GCA_947683365.1. Classification (NCBI taxonomy): domain Eukaryota; kingdom Viridiplantae; phylum Streptophyta; class Magnoliopsida; order Malpighiales; family Euphorbiaceae; genus Euphorbia; species Euphorbia pulcherrima. The sequence continues at coordinate 19,935,392 of CANTUS010000001.1, forward strand.
TAAGCTTAATCTAGCAGTTTCATGCTCTGCAAAATCAACATGCTGCTCAGTCAGCAAAGTCAAAGGGATTAAATAACTTTCTAGTCGTTTCAATGGTACGCTTTCAGATATAAATATGGCAGCCAAATTCCATCAGAAGTGCACCAAGCTGTATACTAGAACCCATGAGAGCTGACCAAAGTAAACACAGGCACCATTTATTAGTTGTTTAAATACTATTACTAAATCATTGCCGTTAAAAACTGTGAAAAAAAAGAGGCTAAATGAATACCAGAAAGAGCGTAATGGAAGCAAATAGGCCCTCTTGGAGAAGAGCTCCATGCCCACCGAATTCTTCCTCATCAACCTTTAATATTATGGAATAATAACCATATATTATTCCTGACGCTATCAACAGATATCTGCCAAATCCATATCACCACCACAATTAGCATATTACATAACCATTAAAATCACAAATTCAACCCAATATTGTTGCAACAGCGCACATATAGTATTCTATGATGCCAGATGGGAAACAAGTGTACCCAAGCTCAAAAGTGTCAGTAATATCAACCAAAAGTGTCAGTAATATGAATGAATATTTCTACACTAAGAAAAAAATTAAACCAAAAAATCATCAATTAGACGATACGAATTGAAAACTGTCCCTTCTAGTTCTACCAAGTATGAAGTTGCTGAAGGAAAGGCATCAAATTCCAAATCCATCTTTAAGTTCTGTCACGTAACAATTATCAAGGCGTACAGTTTAAATAAAAAGAGCTGACAATATACTTAATCCATTTTGAATTGTAAATATACATAAAAAGGGAAGATACTATTGCACAAGGACAAGCTTCCTTCCACTTAAGCAGACATTAGATCTCACATGATGATAGAATGAAAAAAGAAATCAAATCTTCTTGAGTTTTGAGATTAAGGTCAGAAAAGACCCACAAATAAATGCACTTCTAATGAAATTGCAACTTGTGATCCGCATATTTGATAGGGAGGAGCTCATGCACCCAGAATACGTTGTTTCTTTTTCGTTTTCCTATTCCAGATTTCCATAAGCTAAACCACCAAGGTTTAGAAGAAAATACTCATCAACACCTCTCCAGTTAAAGCACTCTAAGGCCATCCATTTTGTAGATAATAGAACATAGAACTCCTCAACCATCATGTTGCCAATAAAACATGTTCTACAACAATAAAATTGGAAGGAAACTGCTCCTAAATAGCCAACTTTTAAGGGGTCAATAACAACATTAGATGGAGATATGAAGTAAACAAGCCATTTGAGAATAATTCCCAAAGGTGTGCCCACAAATGTAAACGAGACCCTCATACTTTCCTAATTTCTATGGAACATATTGCTATACCAGCAAGCTTTGGCTGCTTCCTATGAAGCACGGAAACTCCAGTTACATGCCGTTTCGGCGTTTCCGTTTCCGTATCCGTGTCCGTATTCGTTTCCCCACAGCTTCCAAGCCTATATTTTTTAGAAATGGCGTTTCCCGGTTTCCGTTTCCGTATCCGTTTCCGTGCTACATAGGCTGCTTCCTATAGATTATTAAATGTTATCCATCGAAATTGGTACAAAAGCTTAGGGTTCGAATTCGAATACTTCCTGAAATACCATTTTCATCAATTAAGGCCTCTAAATTTCCAATATAATTTGTTCTCATCCTCTCTGAACTTTTCAATTTAACCCCATAACAGCTTAAATATGAGCACAACTTCAACCCAGCAACAATTGTTCCATTGAAGCATCCAATATGTTGGACAACCCACAATTTTAAATCCTAATGTAAAGCATATAAAACATCTGAACCTTGCTCTCATTAATTCAAACTATAGGCTCCAAACATGTAAACCAAAAATTCTAGACTATCATATTAGCTAAATCTCCTTTTTATATAAGTGCATGCTGATAAGAGGAGAAACTTAGCTGAACAATCGGATAATGTCACCATGAGGGTTCACTATCAATGAAAAGGGGTAGCTACTACTCGAATATCTCAACTTATTACTTGATCAAAGTAATTATTTTTCCAGGCTTATTTTGATTACACCACAAGCTTCTAGAGATGAACCAACAGAGATCAATCCAGATGTAGAATGCAAGTTCCATATACAAAATTAAAAAAACCCCATATTCGAGCATTGCTTGCATCGTTAGAAATCTCTCGGAGCTAGTGTTCTTCCCACAAATGGCATGCCATAATAGAGGGTTATACATATGTAACCCTACTCTTGTAATAGAAGGAAGCCATGACCTTCAGGTCATATCAAAGTATTTGTCTTTCATAGCATAATGACCAGCAACAGTATGCATAAATTTTTCAACGAGTTTAATTTTGCTATACAACTCTGAGAGTATGAGCAAGAGAACAGTAATGTTTGAACCATCTTCTTTCGACTTAGTGATTATAAAAACAAAAGTTCCTCATAACATCTAAAAAGAAGATCTATTACTTTATTTCTAAAGAGTTTGTTCTCTGTGTTGTAAAAAGCTCAACATTGAAGCTCACTAATCAATAACTTTTCTATTCATGACATGATCCGGAGAGAAGTTTAGGCCCTGTTTGGCTCATGGTTTTTTCATGGTTCATCGTGGTACGGTATGGTTCTAATTAAAAATCTCTTGTTTGGTTGTATGGTTCTTTATTTAAGTGTGGTTCTCCATGGTTATTTCATGGTTCAAATAACCATGAAAATAGAACCACCAATTTGGTGGTTCACCATGGTTCTCCTTCAAATTAAACTACAAACTTTAGAAAACCATACGACACCATACCATCTATCCAAACAAGAACTTTTAAGAAACTATACCATACTATACCGTACCATATGGTACCATACTTTAATGAACCATGAGCCAAAACTAAAAACTTTAACTAAAAATAAAATTTCCAAAAGTATTCTGAAAGAAAACATTATGTGAGCTTAGAGTCTGAAACTTACATGCCGATCCATAAGCCCCCGACCAAAGGAATTGCACCCCAAATCAATCCACAAATAAGGGCCACTACCTGCCTGATCCAATGCAACACATCACCCAATTGATCCTGAGGCAAAACAAAACCACATACCAACCTTTGGTCATAAAACCCCAAATTCAAAAATCCATTCTATAAATCAATAGCCCCACTAACATAAACAAATTACAAACAAATAACAGGCAAACGCAATTGATTGCTGGAACGTAAAGGAAGTAACTAATAAAAAGAAAAATCGAAATAAGAAAGGAAGTAACCTTATCCCAAGAAGCCTCGGGATCGAACAATTTAGCAAATTTGGAAGGAGACAAGTGGCCGTTTGAATGTTGCTTAAGGAGATGATTAATCGATTTGCCTTCTTTCATAGCTGGTCAAACCCTATAAAAGGAATAAAAATCGCGTACCAGCTGAATTTTCCGTTGGGATAAAAGGGAAAGATTGGGAATAGCGGCAGTGGAGAGTCAAAGAGGAAAAGCTAGGGTTGAGATTGATAGCAGGATGAGATTGAAGCCAAGGTTGGTGTAGATCTATAGGAAGATGAAAAAAATTTGAACAGTGACTGATTAAATTTTCATATAATACAGTGAAAGAGCAAGCATATTCCTACTCCATCACTGTAATCACTAATGTAATGTAGTACGCTGCACGTGCACTTTCTTCGCTTCCACGTGCCAATCGCCATAGTTACACCGATGGGGCTGTAAACGAATCGAGCCGAGCTCGAACACTGATTATTTATGCTCTATTCATTTAAATTTTAACGAACACGGATCTAAACACCACAAATGATTTTCACTGCATCAAGAAGAGGAAGAGGAAGAGTAAGAGTATTGTATTGGCCGCTGTATTTTTTCAGAGGTAGACGAGATTAGAGTTTTTATTGGCTTTTAATTGAAAACTCAAATTGACATTTTATGAGTTTAAATGACACAATTTTATTATGGAACTTTATGCCTATTTATTAACAATAATCAAATAAAAAACTAGTGGATAACAATTCATCTAATTCAAATTTCAAATCCTAATCCTAATATAATTTTAAAAACTAATATAATTACAGATTTTATAATAAAAATCCAACACTCCCTGTTGATTCAAAATCTATTTTTGATGGTGTTTTTTCCACCATCTACCCTTTGAACTTTAAAGATATGCTGTATCATCATTGAACCTTTAATGATGCCCTTTTTCACCGTCAAACTTTTCATGATGGACTATGTCACCTTTGAATCATGATGATGTACTCTTCAAATACCTTTTGATGTAATTTTTCACCAACATCCAACTCAAACTTTCATTTTATGAGTTGTGTTTCTCACATCTTGCATCAGAATCACTAACACTTCTTCTTATGACATTTTATACAACTTTTCACCAACATCCAACTTAAACTTCATTTTATGAGCTGTACCGCTTACATCTTGCATCTTCATTGTCACTACTTCTTGTGCTAGCAATATTTTTATTTTCTCACAAATATTCTCTAACGTTTGTATTTAATTTTGGTGACCCAACTCACAAGCCCTTAAGATCATTTAAGCTCCGATGACCACTATTGGCTTTTTATTGAAAACTCAAATCGACATTTTATGAGTTTACAGGGCACACTTTTATTATGAAACTTTATGCATATTTATAGGCTTACAAAATAATCAAATAACAAACTAATGGATAACAATTCATTTAATTCAAATTTCAAATCCTAATCCTAATATGATTTTAAAAACTAATTAAATCATAAAAGATAATCACAGATTTTCTAATCAAAATGTAACAGTTTTACTTAAGATATAGAGATTAATGAATATATATAGTAGAGATTGGATTGGATCGGAATTGTCTTTGTTAAGCTTTATATCCATCTTTTCTCTTTTTTATCTATATTTATATATCACTTTATACATATTTTTTCTTTGCTCTTTATCTTATAATTTATATTTTTCTTTATATATTTTTATATCCATTTTAAGCACACGATCTTATATTTATTCATAATCTATCTATTTCATAAATATAATGTATAAAGTTTTCAAATATGTTAACGAGCCTAATAACGAGCCTGTTGGCGAGCTTTCGAGTCGAGTATCCTCTTGTTCAAGCTTGATTCGTTTACGATAACGAGCCTGAAATTTATTCACGAACACGCTCATTTATTAATGAACCGAGCTTTGAACGAGCCCAATACCGAATAGTTCACGAGTAGTTCGACTTATTTACAGTCTTATACACCGATCATTGAATTGATGAATTACATTTAAATAAAAATATTTATAGTATTGGTATAAAATGTGAGTTTCGGATTAACACATGGTTAATAATGTTTAGATTAAAAATATTATTTGAGTAATTCTATAAATAAAAAATGATATTTTTCTATTATCAGTTTCCCAATATTTTCTACATTGGGTCAGATTTTCTTTCATACCGCTAGCTTTAAAGAAGTGGAAATAACACGGTAAAATTAGCACTTTTTAAAAAAAATTATTTTATTAAACTTATAATGATAATAAAGAAAAACTTTATCCTATCACTTCACCTATATATAAATTTGAAGCTGTAACCTCTAAGTTCACTTCACCCATTATGTTAAAGCCTTCATAATACAATATTGTTACAACTACGTTCCTAATCTATGCGATTGAATTTTCATATCAACTTAATACTTATAATGCACTTTCTGATACTTTAGTTTAAACTCAAAAAATACCGTTACTTTCAATTAATCAATAATTACACAATCAGTGCAATATCTCACTACATAAAAATTCTATTTTAAGAAAACAAGTTTTAGGGGGTGTTTGTTTACCATATAATCTACTACGGTTAGCGGATATAATAAAAAAAACTACAAAAATTATGTTTAGTCAGGATTTCTAAAAAAGCAAACTGCTGCGGATAGTTACCTAAAAAGCAGTACATTAAAACCTCTATAAATTAATATTGTTGGGACCGAGATATTTTATTAATTTAGCGAGATATTATTATATCGATAAATTAATAATTTATTAATTTAAAGAGGTTTTACTTATTTCCTTTAATTTCTAAGTCCAATGTACATTCACAAATTAATTGAATTTGTCAAGTTCATTTTTTTAATAAGTAAAAATTAGTTCATGGTACCAAAAAATAAATTACAAAAGCAAGTTTGAAGGCATATTTCTTCTCCATGTACATTAAACATGGTTAGAAATTGATCACTATAAAATGTCAATTGAAATTTTTTAAAATCAAATCAACTATGGCTCCTAAACTAAAAGGTGTTCAAAAATCAACCATGACCAATCAACAACGAAAACTGTTATGGGAGTGTAAGAGAGATCACCAAGGATGCACTCAACAAGATTTGGTGCAGTGGGTTGACAAAACTTTCGATTTGAGGAGGAACAATATCAAACTTTTTGTTGCAATATGAGAAGACAATGCCCTAACTCTTAAGTGCAATGAGGAGATTTAAAGATGAACTCAATATAGATTTGAAGTTCAATAAAAAAATAAGTGACTGTAGATTCATTTTTTACTAGGCAATCTTAGAATTTGAAATCTTTTAATAATTATTAATTTATAGTTTCGTTGGGACCAATATGTATACACTGAGATTTAAAAAAAGTTATTATCTTATTATTTTATTGATTGGGGTCCAATTTTGTATTGGTCCCAAGTTGGAACTGGACAAATTATTAATTTTATCGAGGTTATTAATTTATCGAGTATTAATTTATAGAGGTTTTATTGTAGATGGAAAAGCTGTAGAGAGGTCCTTATCAAGTCGGTTTTACAATCTATCCCTTCCTATCTCATGTCTCTTTTCCGGATCCTGGGGAGCTTATGTGAGTCAATCCACAAGTTGCTTAATTCCTTTTGGTGGGCTTCAAATAATGAAAATCGTAGAGGAATACATTGGCAAAGATGAGAGCTCCTTTGTCACCCAAAAAAGCATGGTAGCATGGGGTTTCGAAACTTAATTGATTTCAACACTGCTCTTTTGGCAAAACAACTATGACGTCTTTTGCTTTATCCTAATTCTTTGGTTTGACGTATTCTAAAATCTCGCTAATTTAGAGATGGCTCGGTTCTAATGGCTAAGCTAACAAGTTCCCCTAGTTATGTATGGAGAAGCATTTTCTCGGTTATGGGGTATTTCAAAGAGAATCTAAGGCGGCGGATAGGTGATGGTAGTTGCATTGCGGCAACGGCAGATGCATGGGTGCATGGTACGTGTAGGGCTGTACTTGGTGGATGTGAGGATGTTGACACTAGGGAGTTACTGGTGGCTAATCTAAATGTCCCTAGGATTCAAGAAATTTTTGAGGAGAATGAAGTACAAATGATTTTGCGCACACCTTTGCCTAGTAGTCCAAGGAGTGGACGAGCCTTGTTGGCCTTATGAGACAAACACATTTTACACTGTCAAAAGTGCGTATCGTAGGTTGTCTTGTTTTCGAAGTGCGAGTTTACCCATAGTTCAACTTATTTGGAATAAGTTGGGGAATTTAAAGTTGCCAACGAAGATGCAAGGTTTTATTTGGAGGGTTGTGAATGGCGTTTTACAGGTTGTCCCTAACTTAGTGCAACGACGTGTTGTTGACAGCCCTGTGTGTCCAGTTTGTTTTATGGGAGATGAGACCATTGCTCATGCAATATTTGATTGCACTTTTGCTCGATGTGTTTGGAATCTTTTTGATTCGCGGATTGTAGTGTGTTTTGACCAACCTTTATCGTGTATTATTGTCGATTGGTTGAGAGTGAGACCTTTATATTTTTTGCAGCAGGTGTTCTTTATTATGTGGTCCATTTGGTATGCGAGAAACAGGCGTGTATGGCAATCCATTTACTCTCAAGCTCGGTCGGTCCTTCGAAGTGATGTTTCGGCTGCTGAACTGTGGTGTGCTGCTGTCCATCCCTCAAGCTTACCTACCCAACAAATCAGACGTTCCAGCAGCCTGATGTTCTAACAGGGATGAGTCAACATCCTTGTAACCGGTTGAGTGAGAGCAGCAACGTCATCCGGGAGCCACCGCATATCCCATACCTCAAATGCAATTCCGAAGCTGCAATATTTGAAGCCGGTGATAGTTTCTCTTATGGCCTTGTCATTCGTAATGCTAGTGGTGGATTTGTTGGTGCTAATGCTAAAGCAAGGAAACTGACATCCAATGTTTCCATTCTTGAAGCGGAGGCTTTGTCGATCCGCGAGGCATTATCGTGGCAAAAGGAATTAGGTTACACTCATATCATCATTGAAATGGACAACCAAGTTCTTCATGAAGCTTTGTGTAGTCATGAAGAGGGGTTGTCTTATTTCTCTTCGATTATTTTGGATTGTAAAACTTTATTATGTTCTTTTATCTCTTGTGTGTTTAGTTTTGTATCACGAGAGGGGAATCACATAGCACATTTGATTGCGCGTGCCGTCCATTTGAGGTAACGGGTGTTTGGTTGATAAATCCACCCCCTTGTGTTGCCCATCTATTTCTGAATAAATGCAATCCATTTTGAAAAGCTTTCCCTATAATTGTGTCAAAATCTTTTGACAAAGGCCAGTATGTTATTCTGCGGAAAGTTTGTGAATGGAGCGTTTTAGCACAACTGAGGAAGCAATCTGAAACAGGCCCTTAGTTAGTTTCGTTTAACTGAAAGCTTTAATTTTTTTAGGAGAATGAGAATAGTGAGCGATTAACATCAAACTTGTTAACCTATTAGACTGTTATCTAGAAATTTACATTTCTTGAATTATTATGCATATATAGTTTATATAGTTAAGCATGAAAAAAAAATAGAACAGGAGATAAGAAACAAAACATTGCACTTGTTGCATATCCAAGTTAAAGCAAACAAATAACACAGTGATGACAATGAATCCAGTAAAAACATGAAAATAGCTGGTAAAATGATGGTCTAGCGAGTATTTAGTCTATCAGAAAAGATTCAATACAAGGTCTTAAGGCAATTCATCAAAATGTCTGTTTGTTCCGGCTTTCCCACAGTGATTCGGACATAGCCGCTTAGCAGTTTAGTGTTGAAGTGACGCACCATCACACCCATTTTCGCAAGATCCTCCTGTCATTACATTTTACAAACTCATCAACAATTTGTACACTAATTTACGCTCTGTTCTTTTCAACTCATAAGCGGATGGACTAAACTGAAATGAACTTATTTCAGTGTAAATTTATATATGTATGCAGTACTTATAAGTAATAAACTGAACTGAATGAATTATAAGTAATGTAACTTCTGTTCTATCAAGGACTACACAATCCAAATTGATGAAAACTGAAGTATTTGGCCTAAAACGATAAAATATTCAAAGTGTAGGGCTAGATTTGGCATATTATCTGCTGAATAAATGGCATTCATTCTATAATGTAAATAGAGCAAGTATATGGGATGCACTAGTTCTTTCCTAAAGAACATTAAACAATGACACATTATCAAAATCCTAAGTTAGTCAACTACTTAATTCCGAAATTCGTATTGTTCTTTTCCGTTTTTACTTCAACATAATTCTTACTTTGACACCATTTAATGAACAATGGAGGCTAGAACATCTAAATGAAAATATAAAACCAAAAAGAAAAAAAACTACGTCAAAGAGGCACACATAACATAACTAACTACATACTTGATAAGTGTAAATAGAAAAAGAATTTGTTATATTGTGTCAAATTCGCATCGAGAAAAGGAATATTCCTTTTCTCCTAAAAATAAAATGAAAAAACAAAGACACATTGACACATTTTTTTTTGTAAAATCTCAGTAAAATCTCATCTATTAATAAGTTTCTATTCCAACACGTAAAGAAAAGGACAATATATAGGATGGGTATAAGAAGTTGTGATACTGGTCTATCCGAAACTGGGGAATAGAAAAGAATACACCAATCCTATAGATCCTTAGGGTTAATTGTGGATCCAAGATAACAATAGAAAGGTTTGATCTTCTATTTTGTCTTTAAAATCTTGTATTGTATATTTAGTTAAATATGTATCCTAGTCCCCTTGTATTGACAAACAGAAAACAGTATGTACCTTAAGCTTCTTGGCATCTCTACCAGTTTTAACCTCACAAAGTATGTAATTAGAATAGCTCGGAAATGGAGTAAGAAATGGCACTTCCTTCAGAAGCCCATAAAGCCTTTTCCGCTCTTGCACTAAAGCATCTTTCACTCTCTGCAAAACCCGCCACTTCATTAGATACTTAGTTTCCAAGATTTTATATATAAACAGCTATATATCTATAAAACTCATATAGAAAAAACAAACCTCCAGGTAAGTAAGATTTCGTAGCGCTGTACAAGCAGCAACTTCAGCTGCAACAGAGACATTGTAAGGTTGCTTAGCTCTCCAAAGATACTCAATGATGCTCATAGGGAACGCTCCATATCCAACGCGCAGTCCAGCTAAACCTATAGAATTATTAATATAATTGGGTTACACAAAAACATTATTTTTAATTGAATTCAATTTCATTTCAGATCATATAATGTATAAATTTTTTTAATATTGTATGTAGAATGATTTCAAATGAATTGAATTCCTTGGAAAAATTGTTTCCAAACACATGGAAAGACATTAGAGAAGCATTAATAAGAATCAGAAGCCAGAAAAATTGCAGACAGTACAATATGCTTGATGACATGTCTGTTTCAAACATGGAAACCAAGAAAGTAGAACTATCAGTTCTTACATTTTCTACCAGAAAAACTAAAATGGTTCTAGAGTTCCTTGCATCGCTCAAATTTCCCACCATGGAGCAATTTGTAGGTCAAATTCAGAACTTGCTTTTCCTATTTATGCAGAGAATGACAAAACAAGAGATTTACTACATATCTACAGTCCATATTATAGCACTGCTTAATAAACTCAACGACAGCGAACACTGGTTTCGTGGGATAATGAAGAATCAATTATGGTTAGATATTTATGCTAAATAGAATTTTACAATTATAAATCGTTCATTTGCATCAGAGCGTGTTAAGTAGGCAGAAATATGACACAGAACTGTTGCAGGAAGCAAATTTCCATTGACTTACCTGCTCTTTTGCTAAATGTTCGCAGAACAATTAAGTTATCATGTTGCTTCACCCATTTCATCTTAGATTCCACTCCTGAAAACTCTATGTATGCTTCATCCAGCACCACTAAAATTGGAAGATCAAGGATTTTCAAGAGATCTTCATCATTGATTATACTGGACACAGGTTACAAAAAACATAAATATGTCAACAAAGAATTTAGGGACTCATAACATTATTTATCTGGTGTCACAATTATTTCTTCGAAATTTTTCAGGTACACAAAGCAGCAGAAGATCGAAGTGATAAGAGAAAAAGTAAGGTCGAACTGGAACCACGAGCTAATTTAAGTTTGTCTTAAAGACATCCTTAAAGAGCAGAATTAGCCATATTGGCATCACATACAATATAAAAATAATTTACCAAAACACTCAAAGAAGATCTGTAGGCATGTTCTTATGAGGTTTATAGTGCTTATTTATGTGTTGATGCTAAGTCTTAGATCACCACTATTGTGACAATTCTAGTAGTTCTTGACCAACACACACATACACATGATAATAATCTCTTAAGAGATGGATTGCTATAGATATACAAAGGTAATCTTTAGCTTATATAAGTGTTTAATACTTTAATCACTTGGGGAAGTATGAGAAGCAGGATGTACAGAGAACCACATTGATAACGAATATGAAAAGTTACCTTCCATCAGGGTTGTTAGGTGATGTTAAGAAAATGCATTTGGGTTTCTCTCTTTGAACAGCATCAATGATGAGGTCAACATTCAAGCTAAAGTCTGACTTCCTCAGAACTACAGTCACAATGAAAATTATGAGATAGAATGAATGAAGAATTGAACTGCTTTCTACTCATTAGTGAGACATTATGATAATCCCTAAACAATTCATGTATAAGTATTAAAAAAACAAAAGAGAATTATAAAAAATACTCAAAAGGAAATAGAATAGCATTCTTTACTCTTAATAACATGTGCGCCATTAACTGCAGCATCAAATTCATACATAGCAAAGGTTGGAGGACAGTCTACAATCTTGTCACCAGGATCCAGAGTACATCTGCATATATAAAAATAAACCTTACAAACTCCGGGTTATTGATGTTGGGATGGAAATGCAATTTACAATGCAGAATCTTTCATATATTACCGCATAATTAGGTCAATGAGCTCATCAGCACCACATCCAACGAGAATGTGATCAGATTCCAGGCTTGAATCTTTGGCAAGAGCTTCACGTAATTGCCGACTTTGAGGATCAGGATATATGTAAGGGAACTTTAAAGACCCCAAAGCTTCAGCTACCTACAAACAATTTCAAAGTTTAGTTTGGGACATAAAGGAAGTGATATTTGGACTTCATTGACGCCATTACAAATTTCAATAAAGATTAACATTTGGACTTCTAGTTTTACCAGAAATAAAGAGAGTGTAAGGGTTTTGCACTTGCCTCAGGAGGTGGGCCATAAGGGTTTTCATTTGCATCTAATTTAACAATATCTTCAGGTTTTCTCCCAAGACTAGCTGACAGAACCTGTGGATTGATAAATGAACAAAATGGACATGACATCATCACTATATACAAATTTTAACTTAAGTATGTAAGGATCTCCTCAGTCATCCATATAAGCAAGCAAACTGTAGCTGAATGCAGTGAAAATCACCAATCAAAACCACAAAATACTCCTCCAGTTGAATTAGAGACTCAACTCTTAACCAACGGTAAGGAAATGGAAAACAAAAGCTCAATATTTCAAACACCATATGAAGTTCTGAAATAGCATATAACTAACTTCAATTGATATCCCCAAATCCCCAGAAGCTTTAGTAGATAAAAAGATACATTATTGTCACAGGAACCCGCCAAACATACCGCAGAAATCAATAGATATCTCAAATAGCCACCAATTCTCAACCAAATTGCAAATCATGGATGATTTTTGAAAAACCAACACTAGACTATATTTAGCAGTATTCAGAAGGTGCCTAAATTCTTTCAGAATAGAAGAATTTCAAATGTATGGTGACGCGCATATTATAGAAGGTATCAGGAAACTCTAGATTCAATAGTAAGACTTTGATTATGAAAATCAATTGAACTAAAAAATACCTCGAAGGGGAGAATAGGTTGATAAGGAGAGAGTTCCCTCAAATGGGAACGAATAAATGAGTCACCAGTCAACCTCTTCTGTGTGTCACTGGCATGCTCTATAGGAGCAGCGGATGCCATGAGACAGAGATTTCTTCGATTGAGAAGTTGCAGAGAGCAAATAGGTTTGGCAGGAACAGAAAGCCGATGAAAATCGTTGGTGGGTTTGGTGAAGCAGAGAGAAGCAGAAGTGCAGATGTCAATCACGCCCATGCTTGTAGACTAATATCAGCTCTGATTGTTGAAATGATTTCTGCCCAGCATTGCCCAGCTTCAAATTGAAAGAGAGAGAGAGAGATCTGTCCGCCGCCGGACAACTGCAGGAGTGAATGTGCTTAAAGCATCGACAAAAAAGAGGGTAAACTGACGCCAAGTAGTATACGACATCGTTTTGTGGCGGCCAAGAAAATCAAAATTAAGAATTTGACCACGCATGTGTTTTGTTTCTGTTTCTAGCCTGCCTTCATCTGTTACAGTGAAATTAATATTTTTTCCCACGGTTGATGGTTGATATGGGTTTTAGGTGATAACTATTTATTTTAATATAAATATATATATTTATAGTACTGAATAATATTAAATTGAATTGGATAAATTATAAGTTAAAAATAACATAGTTTTATATTGTAAATGAGTCTTCTCATTTTACGGTAGATCATGAATATTTTGTAAGCAATTGACAAGTTTTTTAGAGTGGTAAATATGACCTTATTTTCTTTTACTTTAATTCAATTCAGTACAATTCATCTATGAGTAGTTATAAATTTACACTAAAATAAGTTCAGTTCAACCACCTTGAGTTCAATTCAGCTTTCAAAAGTTAAAAAAAACAGGCCTAAGCAAGCCAAATGCCGTTAAATAGCTGGTGAAAATTGCTTATATACAATTTACAATTTTGTAGAAAATGTTAAGCAACTAATAATGACACGGAGAGAAAATTTATTTTGGTGTATAAAATTAAATCGATATTATATTTTATTTGATAAAAAAGTAATATGCTAGTTCAAATATAAATCATTACAAATGATTTACATAAATGTTTATAAGCAGCAAAGTAGTTCTGAACTAGTTAAGTGGAATAGATTATCAAATTTCTTTTTCCACACTAGTTGTTGGTTTGCATATGGTCTGAAACTCTGAATTCTCTATTTCATGTGGCTCATGCAACTGCATTGAAGTCTACGTCACATGCTAGCAGCTAACTAATACATTGGACTACTAAGATTAAAAGTTTCAAGCCCTCAAATGGTACATATACAGTTACCTGGCTAGAAGAATCAAAGGTGTGTTCCAAAACCTGTGAACTACATTCTATAAATTCCTGGTCGGAAATTTCATCACAATTCGTGAAAGCAAACCCTCGAAAACGTCAGAAACGTATATCATATATAGCAATTTAATCAGTTTTAAACAGTACAAAACCGACTGGAAGATTTAAAACCAGGCCAAATTATGAACAGGATTGGTTTGATTTTCCAGTTCTCCGTTTTCACTTCAGTTCCCTCAATTTGGAGTCCATTGGGTAAGAATTCATGAAAGATTTCTATTAATTGCTTCAGAAAAAAAAAGACTTTCACCTGAACAGTTGGAATATATAACATCTTTTACGAAACGACAAAACCGAACTCCCTATGCTTTTACTCTATGTTTTCCCAAAAAAAAAACATCAGAAACAAAAATTTTCCCACCCAATCAAAATAATAAAAGAAATGCCAAAAAAAATGAGATACAAGCAAACAACATGATCAGAGCTGAATGATTGCTGGAGCCTCTACACTCGCCCTATGCCAAAACATTAACCCTGACAAATCATAGTACAAAATTGATATGCAATCAGAGAACACCGGCTAGTTGCTCATTTCTCTTTCCGAGCCAAGGATTCTGCCTTGTACTCACTCCCAGAAGCTACCACAAAACCAGCTCCAACCTGAATTGAGCCATTTTTTAAACCGACATGAATTTCTGCAGTGCATTTAGGGGGAGAGTAAGTAACAGAGGAAGACTAGAGGTTACCTGGCAATCTCTCAGCCCCACTCGCTCTTGTAGCTGTACGTTGCTGCAAATCACAGACCCTTGGATGGAACAGCCATCTCCAACCGTAACGTGGTTCATTATAACTGAATTAACAACCTGACATAATAGGAATATAAATAAAAACGGTTAAACAAGTCCATTTGGTCAGTCAAAGCTAAAAATAAAAGCTTTACCTTGACATTGGAACCTATGCGGCAATGACGACCTATAACAGAACGCTTCACACTACACTTGTCTCCCATTTGTGAACCTTCTCCTAGCATACAATGAGGTCCCACCTGCACCAATCAAATTACTTGAGCCATAAGGATACCAACACAGCTACTGCAATTCCGATTACTACATAGAGATACCAACCAGGCATCAAATAAATATAGGCAAAATACATCTTCAGCCGCCTCAACATGGCACAATGGCACGTTTTGCCAATCGCCCCTTTGATTTATACTCGCAAGCCCCCAAAAGTGCACCAAATTGCCGCTGAATGCCATGTGTCAGCTTCTGGTTGGAAATAGAGAAATCAAAAGTTTGATCAGTCAAACCAACCAGAAGCTGACACGTGGCATTCAGGCATCAATCTGGTGCACCTTTGCTAAGTTCAGGGGGCTAATAATAACAAATGAAAGTTCAGGGGGCAGTCGGAAAAACTTGCCAAGTTGAGGCAGGTGAATGTATTTTGCCGTAAATATCTGATATGGTACTTACAGTAGTTTTTGATCCATATTGTGCCGAGGGATGGATAATATTGTTATGAGCTGAAAATGAGTAGCCAGAGAGATAATTTGCCTCGCCTATGACCTAATTCAGGTTTATCCAAGATGAATCAGCAAAAACAATTGCTTAATCGCAAGTTAATATAAAAAAACCAATATGATCCTCAGCTTTCCAAACTCACATCGCGGTTAATATCACAGAAGGCCTGAATTGAATCTAGGCGCGCACAATATTTGCTGCTGCTTGCGATATAAACACAACATTTATGATTTTTTCGAACAGGGGAAGAATCATTATGACCAGATACACAAAGTTCATGGAAGCTTGGAATAGACGCATTGGCCAGTATTTGAGATACCACTGCTCGGTTGTTCGGAGAACTGTTCTTCTCATTTCCGTTTTCTTCGGATGGTGGTGTACCATTCAACGATACTTCAGACCACTGGCACCAAGTAAATAATTTTATAACTTTCAGTTTAAAATAAGCCGCATGATTAACCAAAAGAA
The DNA here is from genome assembly GCA_947683365.1 of Euphorbia pulcherrima. Classification (NCBI taxonomy): domain Eukaryota; kingdom Viridiplantae; phylum Streptophyta; class Magnoliopsida; order Malpighiales; family Euphorbiaceae; genus Euphorbia; species Euphorbia pulcherrima. The sequence goes on from CANTUS010000001.1 coordinate 19,951,807, forward strand.
AAAAAAAAGTAAAATGTAAGTTAGACGAACCAGCTGACTGCGAACAAGGTAAGGCAGTACATCCTCTTTTAAGCTTTGAAATCTTTTCTTTTCATCATTTAAGACTTCTAGCAGAACAGACCTGAAGAACATAAACATGGAGGCAACGCATAACATTAACAGATACCTCAGAAAACAAACTTATTTAGAACACAAATTAAGTTCAAAACACAAACCTCTTGAATGCATACATATGAGCATCCATAAGATCCGAATGTATTTCCATCTATTGACAAAGTAAAAGAAAATATTAGATGATCAAACAAACTCCTTTAATTTATTTCCATCTAGGTTAACATAGAAATGTGTGCATCTACTGGTCAACGCCTTTGAAGAGGAAGGACAAATTGATCCTTTAATGTTTTACATAAAACCCAAAATCTTTCAAATTGACAGTGATTCCTCAATCAATTTATTATCATCTTACACATTGAAATCTTGGTTAAGGCATATATTTGCGAACATTTAGATCAGTTAAAAGCACATGACCTGGTTCTACTATATTTAAATATCATATTTTACAGTATGAAAGCAATTTTTCATATATATTCAAATGGGACGATGGCTAGTCAAAATTGCAATATCAAATGCAAACGAAATGAGTCACATGCTTTTATTGGAGTTTGTTGTTCGTCGCATTGACCAGGCACTCAATGTTTGCAATTATAATTGATCGAAATGTGTGTAATTGAAAAATTAGGAGATTAGGGCAGAAAACAACAACGGGCATCAGGATGCTTCTGTAACTATGCTAGGGTGAGAAGCCACTAATAAGTGGCAACTGAAAGCAAAAGCCACTTGGATAAGAGAAACAATGCAGTCAACAGTACATGAATCAACTGATACAGTATGCTCATTAGTTGCCAAACATTGGAAGAGTTCGGTCAGACATAATGAGACAAACGAGACAGATGACCTATTACCCGCCCAACTGCTCGAAGAATACTCTGATGAATTTTTATATCTTTCTCAACTTCAGCCCCTACGATAAAAGCCAAGTTAAATAAGTATCCAACATATCTAAGATTCCAAACAACATACACTCTAAACATCTTACCTGTTGCTATATGTAATAGAAACTGCTTTGTGGGATCCAGCCCAATGATGTTGTATCTTCTTGGTTTCTTGAGTTTTTCTTTTCCAGCAGTGGACCCTGAATCGGCAGGTCCACCAGTAGGAACAGAGCAAAGCATTGTAGTTACAACAGCATCATGTCGTCTATGTGCAGCGGCAACAGCACCAGGAGAAACATCAGAAACTAGATCACCACTCACAACCTGAAGAAATATATATGACAAACGGTTGTAATTAAACAATTTCTTGTATCCGAATACCATAAAGAAATAAATACTAACCATAATATCCTTTGCAGTCAAGTGGTGTGCAATGGCCCGGATAGCACCAGCAGTTCCAACATCCTCAGGAACAGCAATAACCTGAAGTGTTGTTATTTAATATTTCTAGTTTCTACTATCTTTGAATAGATACGAAAATAAGATAGGATAGGAGCAGTACAACAAAGCTAAATGGTTCAAACTATTGTTGCATGTTATCTTTATCGTGATAACAAAATGCATGATGTAAGCAGAAGACAAAAAAGAAAGCCTTCTATAACTTGCGCAAAAATAAATGGCTTATTGATATCACACAAATAGTACTAGTTCCATATAGGCTCTAGCAATAAATTAAGAATCCCCTTGTCAATGATTCAAAAGTGCAATTATAAGCTTTAGCCTTTAGCAATAAAATATTGTTGCTAATCCATACTAATAGCTTTTCCCAGTAATTAGTCAAATTATAAAAAAAAGCAACTGAGTTGAAATCTGTCTAACACTAACAACATATCCATGTGTGTGCAATTATACAAGTAATAATTCTTAAATTACCTACAAATTTATAATTCTTTTCTCTTGACTATTGCAATCGGGAACAAATGTAGTAACTAAATTATTGGGACGTGCACTAAGGACAACAATTAACCAAAACTAAAATATGCTTTCAATGAAGATGCCATCATGTCTCAATAACAACATATTAATTTATGGTAATTCTAACTTGTGGTCTCTGGTGTATATTTGCAAAACATAATAAACATGAGAAATGCAAATAGTATGGCATATCTTAGATCAAGAAATGGATATAAATTCGCCAAACTTGACAGTGGGAAGATCATTGACCAAATATAAAGAACAGCCAGGACACACAAGAAAAGCTATCCGAAGAATTAAATAGCCAAAGCACTAACAGTTGCCAACAGGGTTATAGATGAAAACTTGCAACTAAGTCAGATTGCAATTTATAAATTTTAATTGAAAACTTGTGACATAAGAGCTCATAATAAAACAATGATGAAATCTGCCATCAAAAGTCGACAGTTAACAATTGGTCTTCCAATCACTAAGTTATAGTACTTGGAGAAATGAAACTAGCAGTTGACTGATAGAGCAATTTCTAAAATCTAACATCTAGTAGCCTCATATCCCAGATGACAAACTGTTAATCCAACTATACCTTCTTCTTTTATGATTACTAAAAATATGTAGCACACAATATTAGGACCAGAGACAAAGGGGATGCTATCATATCAATAAGAATATATCATAAACAATGAACTCAAGAAGAATTAGCTATGAAGCATGGACACTCCAAAACCTGGCCTGTCCCCCTGTCGGACACATATCGGACACCGACACTCTCCGGACACTTGTCGGACATGCGTCCGACACTCCAAATTTCAAACGGACGCTTCTCGGACACTCCACGTAGAAGTTAATGAATCTCCTTTGTGGAAATATGTGATAAAAATAAAAAAACTTAGTGGGGGCGGGTAATAAGAAATTTAAATCAACAATGTGGGCAAGAAAAGTAAGGATCATACACTAGAGTTAAAGCACATTTGTTGCACATAGCTGGTAAAGGTATTGACATGTGCAATAAAATCACAAGACATGACATAACAACTATTTTTTATTTGCTTTTTTTTTGTAATTGATCGAATGACTATGGATGATATGGATTTTCTTATATATGAATATTTATGTTTGACAATTTATTTTAGTTGTCGTGTCCCAGCCGTGTCCAAATGCATATTTTTCCAAATAGCTGCGTCAGCGTGTCCATGTCCATGTCGTGCCGGACACTCGGGCGTGTCAGTGCAGAGAATTAGGTACTCAATTGAAATTGTTGAACCAAATAGGGCTGAGCTGAAATAGACATTTTCACATGGTAAGAGAGTCTCAATAGTTATTTTTAGATTAGAAATTTGTCAAACCAGATTGACAGAGGTTGATTTGCTTTAATGACAACATAAATTATCTATACATTATTTTTTATTCTTATATCAGAAAAAAGCATTTATACACACACACACACGCATCCAATGATCCAAATGCTTTTTACATATTTATATTTCCTTTTATTAAGCATTAATGGTGTTTCCTCGACAAATATTTTTGGTTTTACTAAAGTAGTTCAGGACTTTCTACCTCAATCCAATTAAAACCAAGCAGAACAGTAAATTTCAATTTATTCAGTTTGGATTATATTATTTAAACTCTATTGCTTGATCATTCAAATCCTACAAGAAGTTAATGAATTCAACCACCTCATATAGAGTCCCATTCCCCAATTTTACAGGAATACCACAATATCACTCTCAGTTTGCCCCCATTGACTTGAACATTTTAAAGCTCCATGATGCAGCAGAACTTAACCGTGTAGGAACATGCGGCTTGACAGAGACAAATATGATACATGGTAAACGTGATAGTAAACAAGAAATGCCTCACAGACTTTCAACACTATCAACACTAAAAGCCATTACTGAAAATATAAATTTCCCATCTATAAAACTTGTCATATACATGCCATAAAGTCAAAGATGCCAAATAAATACAAAGTGCACAGCAAAAAGATATTATTCTCAAATAAATTACAACACAATTCATGGCTGCATCTACTGTAAATCCTCAAACCAAAAGACTGAATACATGATCCCCATTCCCCAGTTAAAGGAGTGATTTATTGAATTTATTTAGAAGATCAATCAACAGTCAATGACAAATTTTAAGCCACGTGATCATAAACACAAACTACAAGGAATGCCAATGTTTTTAAATGACTATTAGAAATATTTGACATGCCTCAAGTCATTCATATTGTGATTTTAAAATAGATCCTCAACTAAACCTTCTTCCAAAGAATCAAGTCAACAACATATCATGCCAAGAATAAGTATCACTGATAATTTGGATACTAGATTAAAAGGTCCTATTTTCCAATCGAGTTAAACAAAAATAACTGAAGTACAAATAACAAAAGAAAGAAAGAGCAGCCAGAGAAATCTGTAGTCATGCTCATGCAAGCAAAAGAGATGACAGCACAACACATTTCACTACTTCAGCTTGTCATAAAAAATATATGACTTTATTTTCCCAAGTCTCAACACCTTTCCACCATCACACTAAGCAGAGCATGAATATGTAAAACATGGTGAGTTAAAGCTTATAGAAGAAAAATGTAAACAAATAAGATCTGCAGCTTCCTAAAATCCTATTTTGTTTCTTTAGTGAACAAGTTTGCAACATTTTCTCATGAAAAAGGGCATAGTTGCAGAAGCAATCAGGAAACTTTCAGTAAACACTGTTGAGGCAAACAGTCCAACAATATAGACAACTAGACAGCAGCACATAACACATGTGCATCATTCAAATGCAAAGGGATGTGATATAAGGTAAGGGAAAAGGTTCTCCTATCTATGTTTCTTTCATACACAGAGTCATAGCTCCAAAATAATGGCATATATGTCTCTTCTCAGTTCTCATTGAGCTAGTGTCCAGGAGAACTAGTCTTACGATCCACCAAAGATTCTAACAAAATGGATCATAAAATTCATTGAATAAAGGGGAGTACCTCAACATGCAGACGATCAACATAAGCACCAGTTATCCAAGCACCAACGCTAAGAGCAGCATGTTGCCCTTCAACAACCTAACCCACAATAGATACCAAATCACAAAAACTCTAAAACCCTATAAAAATGGAAGAGAATCGAACCTTAAATTAATTCTTATATTAGTGAATATCCCTCTCATGATACGAAACCTTTTTCGCTTGTTTTCTATTCCAATACTATATTCTAAGAATAAAACAGCCGGAGAAATAAAATAAAAAATAAACCACAATAAGATCCTTGAGATTGCAGAGTTCCAATTGCTCCAAAACGTAAGAAAGAAGAGGTCGGTTTGCCACCGGAAGCAGCGCTTTTGGAAGCTCCTGCATTGAAAGAAGAAGGCGAATTAGTTGCTGTTTCGCTTAGCAAAAATCAATTGAGTGGGAAACTGAGTGGCGAAAGACCTTAGAAACCAGAGGCACCAGTTTCTTCGAAGTGCCACCTGCAAGGATTACAACTTGGAAATCCATTATAGCAATAAGAGAATTGTTACTGATGAAGGTAAAGGAGGGATAAGCACAATAAAAACTGGGTGGTTTCTAGTATTATAAGGTGAGATATGGGGCAACAGAATTGGAACAAGGAGAAGAACAGTTGATTTGAAACACTGAAGAATTGCTATTCCACTTGCCGAGCAATTCCGCTTCTCTGCTGTAGGGGATCGCTGTTGTCTATTCACATAAAATTATTGGGTTTATATAACAGTTTTCTCCCAGCATGTCATATGGGGATGTAGCTCAAGTGGTAGAGCGCCTGCTTTGCATGCTTCGATCCCCTGCACTTCCATTTTCATATAATACCCCCTCATATTTAGATATAAATAAAGGTTGATGTTAAAATTATTTAATTCTTATTTATATTTATTTATTAAATAACATAATTTACATCTCAATTTTATACTTTTCATCCTAAAATTATTTATATGCCTATTTATATTTATTAAAAAATTATATTTCACCCAATTATATAGTTTAGTTAAAAGCTCAACAATAAATAGGTTGAACCGAATTACCCAACCTAAAAAATTAAATCACTTTTAAAATGAAAATCAAATATATAAATATTTAAAATACTAAACGTTGTATTGCCCAACCATAAAATACTAAATATCATACATAGTAATGTCCAAACTATGGTTGGTTATACTGTATATAATTGTGTTGCTGACTATTTATTTGAATTCTTTGATATCATGTATATGGGTGAAAATTTAGTGAAAAATCGAATTAATAAAATATTTTGTAAAGTAAATTTTCAATTTTTGAAAACACTTCCCCCATAAATATATATGAAAAAAAATTAAAAGTTATTAGATTCTCCTCTTATTATTTTCTATTTAAAATCTAACATATGGTCAATTTTTATGATTTTTTTTTAAATTTTTTTTATCTCATATGGACTTATAATAACAATAAAGAAAAACCTTATCTCACCTCATTTAAATGTGGACTCGAACCTGCGACCTTTAAAATTACAATTTCAAAACTCAATTACTATACCAAACCTTTGCCCCGTTGTCAATTTTTATGTTGTTCGTTCATCTTTTTATCTTCTATATTTTTAATTTATTTTAGTTAAAAATGGAAATAAAATCAGTTATCTCAAAAAAAAAAAAATAAAGTGTCTCCCAAAAATAGTGTCTGATTTCATATAAGCAATTCGATTTTGTTGCACTTGACATATTTGTAAGAAAGAAAACTAAAAATAATGTAAATTGAAAAGATGAAACTGAAAGAAAATAATTAGCACGTTAAATAGGAACATAAGCAGTAAAACCGAAATGGGAATCAAATTTTAATTCGAGAAAGGCCCTTGATAACCGTTAGATTGTTTAAAAATAAAAAATCAAACGGTTGAAAGAGAGCAAAAATAAGACCGTTAGAAGAAGCAAGATTTAGCACCTTTCCTCAACTAATTCGAGGGAAATAGAGAGAGAGAAGGGTTTCGACTATGAACACCGAAGAAGGAGAGACCCAAATCAGTCTTCTACAGGAGTTTCTTTCGAAATTGGTTTCAAAATTCTTCGTAAAAGATCAACACTTAACGGAACTAGTAATTGTTCGCCAGATATCTGCAATGGCATCGAAGCCTGTCGTCTCTCGCCACCATCTTAGGGGTATTACTACTTTCGTCCTGTTTGTTATTTCTTCAATTGTTTCTTTTGCGGTTATGCTTCTTTCATTGAATAATTCGCCAATTACAGTGCATTAGGTTTTTATTTTGATCGATTGTTTTCTTGTTCGATCTATATTGGAGTACTTTTTGCATCTGTCTTTGGGTTTCTGCTTTTAAACATTATCTTATTTTGTCGATTGGTATTCATTACTTGTTTTCTTTTCTGCATTTTTCGATTGCTTGAAGTTTCCGATTAACTTTTTATGGGATAATTATTTTCTTTCAGTAGTTGGCAAAACCTGCACTTGCTTCCCAAGATCATAAGAGGAATTATTTTTTTTCTTTTTCAATATTATTAAATACCTTGGAATTTCTGACAGTTCTAATTGGATTCAAGTTTCTGGTTTCTGATGAAATGTTTATCATATTACTGATTTTTATAGGGGAGGTTAAACAGAAGAATCTAGTGACAGATTTAGGAGGCAGAAGAGCCCTTAAAGACATCGGTAATGTGGTTAATGAGCCTGCTGTACAAGGGAAGGTACTTCAAGTCAAACTCTTTATACAGATAGGGTTTCAAATTTTAGTATTTATTTCATAATTTATTACACTTATACGAATTTTCAGAAACCATTCGCAGAAGCAGGTAATGTACTCAGAGCAAAGAGAGTCCAAGTGGTTGAAAAGAAGGTTGTTGAGAGGAACGAACCTGATGATGAAAACAACAATGCTAAACCAGTTATCAGAAGATTATCAAAAGAACCCTCTCAGAGGAATGCAGTTAAAACCCTCACTTCAATCCTTACAGCCAGGAGCAAGGCTAATTTACGTGTTTATGTAGTTTAATGCTTTTATCTTTATGGTTTATGATGATGCTGATTGGGGTTGATTAACCTTAGGCCGCTTGTGGACTTACCGAACTGGCAGAGGATTCACAGAGGAATATCGATGAAGATGATTTGAACAATGAGTTGGCCGTGGTTGAATATGTTGATGATATTTACAAGTTCTACAAGCTCTCAGAAGTATAATTCATTTATTTCATCTCACTCTATGTTCCGCTTTTAGTTGTATACTAAAAAAATGATTTGATGAATGTATTGTATCTGTGTTCTTTTTCTTTGGAAGGATTACGGAAGTGGCCATGATTATATGCACAAGCAGCCACATATCAATTCAAGGATGAGATCAATTCTTGTGGACTGGTTGGTTGAAGTTCACAGGAAATGCGAACTCATGCCCGAAACTTTTTATTTGACTATTAACATAATCGATAGATTCCTAGCAGCGAAGGCTGTAACTGGAAAGGAACTTCAATTGGTTGGCATCAGCTCAATGCTAATCGCCTGCAAGTATGAAGAGATACGGGCACCAAAGGTAATAACCCTTCCCTCGGCTCAAATAAGCATTGAAATAACTGCTCAATTTGACACTTTTTCACTGAAATTTGCAGGTGAATGACTTGATATGCATATCAGAGAGTGCATATGTTAGAGAACAGGTTCTTCAAATGGAGAAATCTATACTGGGAAAGCTAGAATGGTATTTAACTGTGCCTACGCCATATGTATTCCTAGTTAGATTCATCAAAGCCTCTGTTCCATCTGATAACGAGGTATATATGAACGAACAAAATCTTCACAGAATTGGTAAAGACTGTCTTTTCGCATACTCGGTTTGGATTAATGGATTAGTACTGGACAATGTAGATGGAGAATATGGCTTTTTTCCTGGCTGAACTTGGCCTTACGCAATACCCAGTTGCGATCACATACTGCCCCTCATTGCTAGCTGCCTCTGCAGTGTATGCTGCTCGTTGTACCCTTTACAAGAGCCCGCTTTGGACTGAAACTCTGCAGGATCACACAGGATATACTGAAGATGCATTAATGTAAGTATATGAAAATGCTTTACATATGATATGTATTGGATCAAATTGTTACACTACAAGAGCCCGCTTTGGACTGAAACTCTGCAGGATCACACAGGATATACTGAAGATGCATTAATGTAAGTATATGAAAATGCTTTACATATGATATGTATTGGATCAAATTGTTACACTGTTATATAAGAGGTTTTGTTTGTGCAATGTGACCAATAGGGGCTGTGCAAAGCTTCTGGTGAAATCTCACTTTGCAGCTGCTGAAGAAAGCAACAAGCTGACAGCTGTGCGCAAAAAGTTCTCGAGTTTGGACCGCGGAGGTGTGGCTCTTCGTGTTCCTGCCAAATGTCTTTTAGAATGCTAAGGCTGTAAGTATTAGTAGTCAGTGAATTTTGTTTATAGGTAGATCGATCATCTTTCTGTTATGATCTGTCATCTGTGGTTTGTTATGTTGACATATTGTTATCCTTATTACGTTAGCAATGAAATTAAAAATTGGCTTCAATGGTCTCTCATATATTTCTGCTATTATCTCAGATTGTAAGAACTCTTTCGTTTCTTGTGTGTTAAGCTTTGTTTTCAAGTGATGGTAATAAGCTAGCACATTTCATTGCTCTGGAAGTTTATTTAGATTAGGTAACGGGTGTTTGAACTTCTACTCTTCGTGCTTGTATTGCTCGCCTCTTAAAATTAAAACAACCCATTTTCCTAAAAGACATTGGCTTCAATGAATTTATGATAGTTGATACAAAATGTTAGTAATTTTATTTACGCATTTCACTTAAATACCTTTTGTTGAGTGGTGTCCCTCTTATTGTGGGACCCACTGTTTAATTAAAAAAAATTCAAAAAAAAAGGCAGGTCGGCAAGAAATATTTTCAAAAAGTGCGTAAATTTACTGTGCATAATTCGGACATACGCGTTTTGAATCTCTTATAAGAGGAGGGTTTTGCTCATTTGAAGAGCAGATCAATACAGAGAGTAATAGAGAAGAAACACAGATAAAAATGTAATCGATGTAGAGAGCCTTAGGAAAAAGGTTCCTAAGAGCTGGGTAAGAGAGAAAATAGTGAATTTTGGGAAACACTTGAGCACTATTTTATAATCTCTTGGTGTACCTACTATTATTTTATAGTGGAAGAATTATTCGGAGTTGGTCCCGTGGTTTTTTCCCTAATTCATTTGGGGTTTCCACGTAAAAATCTGCGTGTCTCTTATTCTGCTGATATTATTTTTTCTCGTAATCTATTATTGGGCCTAACAAGTGGTATCAGAGCCGAAGGTTGTTTTATCAGTAAAATCCGTGGATATATTTTTTAAAAATAAATATACCACGATGACGAGAAAATTACGGGGAATCCGGTGGCGCAATCCGTTCGAAAAACCGTCGCACATAGGCATTTTGGGTGAATAGTAAAATAGTAACTTGAGTAATAGTATTAATATATAATAACTATTCATATTCGGCCATCTTTTATGAATAGTATTATGTAAGAATACGGGCATACTATTACTATTCCAATATACAAGTATTATTTGGGTATACGGTACTATTCACATATACAGCCACTATTTATGTGAATAGTGAAATTCGTGAATAGTAAAATTTTGTCATTTTTAAAGTTTCGACATGGCGAATGACGGTGTAATGATGAAATTGACGGATACAAATTATTCAATGTGGAAATCCAGAATGGAGGACTACCTCAATTGCAAAGATTTGTACGATCCAATTGAGGGTGACGACGCAAAGCCGGAGGATATGAAAGATCAGCAGTGGATAAAGTTGAAGAAGCAGACATTGGGTACAGTACGCCAATGGATAGATGCTAGCCTGTACAACCACGTGAGGAACGAAACAGATCCCAAAGTTCTCTGGAAGAAGCTAGAGGATATGTACGAGGCTAAAAATGCTCAAGGAAAAGTGTTCATGATTCGCAAAGTCATGAACTTGAAACTGACAGAGGGACGATCAATCACACAACACCTGAACGACTTTGAAGGATTCATAAGTGAGTTAGCAGTCACCGGTATGTCCTTGGATGATGAGATGCAAGCATGTCTTCTGATGGAAACTCTACCAGATAGCTGGGATACTCTTGTTGTATCACTGAGTAACTCAGCTCCAAATGGTGTGGTAACAATGTCTACGGTAAAGAATAGCCTACTTAATGAAGAACTTCGTATAAGGGACGTTGCCAGTACCAGTTCATAAGCCTTTGTCACAGAGAATAGGGGCCGAAGTAAGAGTAGAGGTCGAGGGAATGGAAAATCGAAAGATAGATCCAAGTCCCAGGAGAAGAGGTCATGCTACCACTGTGGAAATCAAGGTCATCTCAAAAGGAACTGCCGTTTTCTTAAACGAGAGAATGCAAACCGAAGTCATGATGATGACAAAAACACATCTGCTGCAGTCACAATAGAAGATGGAGAGGTGGCTTTAGTATCTCATGATGTAGATTGTTGTCATGTTGGAGATGTAGATATCGAGTGGATTGTGGATTATGGTGCCTCATACCACTGTGTTCCAAAAAGGGAATACTTCTCAACCTATAAAGCGGGCGATTATGGTACTATTAAAATGGGAAATAATAGTGTGTCGCAAATGGTGGGAATCGGCGATATCTGCGTGAAGACAAGTGTCGGATGCACGTTAACACTTAAAAATGTGCGACACGTTCCAGATCTTCGGTTGAACTTGTTGTCTGTTAGTGTATTGGACAAGGAAGGTTATCACAATCATACAGGCGTTGGAAATTGGAAACTCACCAAAGGATCGTTGGTGGTGGCGAAAGGAAGATTGTGTTGCTCGCTATACAAAACACAAGCAATAGTATGTGCGGGTCAACTGAATACAGTTAGAGATGATGCTTCACCAAATTTGTGGCATAGGCGACTGGCGCATGTTAGTGAGAAAGGGTTGAATATACTGGCTAAGAAGTCCCTCATCCCATTAGCCAAAGGAAAAATTAACCCATGTGATCACTGTTTATCTGGGAAGCAACATCGAGTTTCATTTCAGAAAAGCTCTAGAAGGAGAAATAATAAGTTAGAGTTGGTACACTCTGACGTTAGTGGTCCCATGGATACAGAATCCATTGGAGGAAGGAGCCGAGATATTGTATTTCATGAGAATGATATCATCGGCGAAAGAACTACGAGTGACGGTGTTATCGATATTACACCAGAGAGCATTCTATCAGATGATGCCACAGAAAGAAGAATGCATCAATCAGAACAAGATGGAGAAGAAGAGCCAGTTGTGAAGGATCAAGATACGATTGTAGATGAAGATATGAATAAAGAGGGTATTGAGCAGGGGGAGCCAGAGAACCCCATTCTACCAGAAGAAGAACCTCAATTAAGGAGGTCAATCAGAGAACGCCAACCATCTACAAAATACTCCAGTTCTGATTATATTTTAATCACTGATGAGGGGGAGCTTGAAAGCTTCCAAGATGTGCAATCTTGTAAAGATAAAGATTGTTGGATGAAGGCCATGCAAGAGGAGATGAATTCTTTAAAGAAGAATGACACGTACGAGCTGGTGAAACTTCCTAAAGGGAAGAGAACACTCAAGAACAAATGGGTGTACAAGCTGAAGAAAGATGATGGAGACCTAGTGAGATATAAAGCTCGATTGGTTAAAGGCTTTACTCAAAAGAAAGGTATCGACTTTGACGAGATTTTTTCACCAGTTGTGAAAATGAGTTCAATTCGAGTTATGTTAGGTCTTGTAGCCAGCTTGAACCTTGAGTTAGAACAGCTTGATGTAAAGACCGCGTTCTTGCATGGGGATTTAGAAGAAGAAATTTATATGGAACAACCAGAAGGTTTCAAGGTCAAGGGAAAGGAAGACATGGTGTGTCGCGTGAAGAAAAGTTTGTATGGCTTAAAACAAGCCCCGCGGCAATGGTATAAAAAGTTTGATTCCTTCATGGTGAATCAAGGATACAAGAGGACAGAAGCTGATCCATGTGTATATGTCCAGAAATTCCCTGATGGAAAATTTATCATTCTTCTCTTATATGTTGATGATATGCTAGTCGTTGGGCCAGATGCCAAAATGATTAGTAAGTTGAAGTGTGATTTGTCTAAGGCGTTTGACATGAAGGATTTGGGACCGGCAAGGCGAATTCTTGGATTGGAGATTACCCGAGATAGGAGGTCCTGCAGGCTATGGTTATCGCAAGAAAAATATATTGAACGAGTAATAGAAAGGTTCAATATGAAGAATGCTAAACCAGTTAGCACTCCACTTGCCGCTCATTTCAAGTTGAGTAAGAAATCCTACCCTTCAACAGAGAAAAATAGAGAAGATATGTCAAATATTCCATATTCTTCAGCGGTCGGAAGTTTAATGTAGCAATGGTGTGTACGAGACCAGACATCGCTCATGCAGTTGGAGTTGTGAGTAGATTCCTGTCAAATCCCCATAAGACACATTGGGAAGCAGTTAAATGGATCTTTAGATACCTGAGAGGAACTTCAAAGTTATGTTTAACCTTTGAAGGTGGAAAGCCAGCACTTGTTGGTTACACAGATGCGGATATGGCTGGTGACCTTGATGAAAGAAAATCTACATCAGGTTACTTATTTACATTCTCAGGGGGAGCTATTTCATGGCAGTTACGGTTACAAAAATATGTTTCATTATCAACAACCGAAGCAGAGTACGTTGCAGCAGCGGAAGCAGGAAAGAAAATACTTCGGTTAAAGCGATTCTTCACCGAATTGGGTGTGCAAGAAGAAGACTACATAGTTTATTGTGATAGTCAAAGTGCACTAGACTTGAGCAAAAATACTATGTATCATGCACGGACGAAACATATTGATGTAAGATTTCATTGGTTCAGATTTGCCATTGAAGAAAAAGAGTTCAAGTTGCAGAAGATTCATACAAATAAAAATGTTGCTAATAGGCTGACGAAGGTCGTACCAAAAGAAAAGTTCGACCAGTGCGTTGAAGCAACCGAGATGGAGAGTCCCACAATGTAGTCGGGAGGGGGAGATTTGTTGAGTGGTGTCCCTCTTATTATGGGACCCACTGTTTAATTAAAAAAATTCAAAAAAAAGGAGGCAGGTCGGCAAGAAATATTTTCAAAAAGTGCACAGTAAATTTACTGTGCATAATTCGGCCATACGCGTTTTGAATCTCCTATAAATAGAGGAGGGTTTTGCTCATTTGAAGAGCAGATCAACACAGAGAGTAATAGAGAAGAAACACAGATAAAAATGTAATCTGTGTAGAGAGCCTTAGGAAAAAGGTTCCTAAGAGCTGGGTAAGAGAGAAAATAGTGAGGTTTTGGGAAACAATTGAGTGCCACTATTTTGTAATCTCTTGGTGTACCTACTATTATTTTATAGTGGAAGAATTATTCGGAGTTGGTCCCGTGATTTTTTCCCTAATTCATTTGGGATTTCCACGTAAAAATCTGCGTGTCTCTTATTCTGCTGATATTATTGTTTCCCGTAATCCATTATTAGGCGTAACAGTTTGACCAGATCTTATAAATATATATGTACCATTGTCCCATACTTTCCATCATTGTTTTCTTTTTCCTTTTCGGCGTTCAATCAAATAAAACAAAATATTCTGAACCAATAATAATAATAATTTATAAGAACCAATAATTGAGTAGAATTATATTAATATTCGAATGCAGCAGCCAGCAGCCAGCAGCCAACCTACCTTTATTGAATTTCAAGTATTTATTATATTTTCTAGTCAGGTAACACTTAAATCTTAATACATAAAACATCTCCTTCATATACAGACCTCAGAATTCCACTCCGAGAGAAGCCAAGAAAAATAAAAATTCAAGTACAATGGATTTTGCATGGTTCTTTCTTCTTCCTTTTTTTCTTGTTTTGCCTATATATTTTCGGTTAATTAGGAAGAATAAAAACCTCCCTCCAGGCCCTCCTGGACTTCCTATAATAGGAAACTTGCTCCAACCCGGTTCATTACCACATCATACACTGTCCGAATTCTCCAAGAAATATGGAGATGTAATGCTTCTCTATTTTGGCAATGTTCCCAATGTTGTAATCTCTTCTTCTGAAGCAGCCAATCAAATCTTGAAAACCCATGACCTCAAAACTTGCAGCAGACCTCTTTTTACTGGCATTCGAAAATTTTCATATGATTATTGCGATTTTGGTTTCGCTCCCTACAGCAGTTCCTGGAGAGAGCTTCGCAAGATTTGCGTTCTCGAATTATTCAGTGCTAAGCGAATCGAATCTTTTCGTTTCGATAGAGAAGAAGCAGTTAATTTCATGATTGAATCAATAACGAAATCCGCATCTTCTCGTGTTGCAGTTAATTTAAGTCAGCAATTTATGTCCCTTCCAGCTGATGTTATTTGCAGAGTGGCATTTGGGAAAAGTTTTCAAGAAAGGGGATTTTCTCAGGAAAAGTTTCTTAATATGATGCATGAAAGTCTTGCAGCAATTGGTGCTAATTATTTTGCAGATTACTTTCCATATGTGGGTTGGATTGTTGATAAAATTTGTGGCCTTAATTCAAGACTTGAAAAAAGCTTCAAAGAATTTGACAAATTTTATGAAAAAATAATAAATGATCATATCATCAAAGGAAAAGAGATCAGAAAAAAAGATTTTATTGATGTGCTCTTGGAGATGGAGAAATCGCTAAAAGAATCGGCACATGGGATTCAATTCTCCAAAGACAACATTAAGGCTATCCTCATGGTAAATACTTTTTTTTAGTAAATAATTAATTTTTTAATAACAAGAACAATCACAAATTTCTCACTATTATTTATGACACATATATAATGTTTTTCAGAATGTATTTATGGGCGGAGTGGATAGTGTAGGAGTAACCATGGTGTGGGTAATGGCAGAACTTGTCAAAAATCCTAGAGTAATGAATAAAGCACAACAAGAAATCAGAAGTTACATTGGATCAAAAGCCAGAGTCACTGAAAGTGATATCAACAATTTCGCATTCCTGAAAATGGTAATAAAAGAAACTCTAAGGCTACATCCACCTGCGACTATTTTAATTCCGAGAGAAGTAATGTCGCAATTGAGCATAAATGGGTACGATATATACCCTAAAACAACGCTCCACATTAATGCATGGGCAATAGGAAGGGATCCAAGGATATGGAAAAACCCACAAGAATTTTATCCTGAAAGATTTATGGATAATCATGATTTTAATTTTGGCGCGCAAAATAATTATGAGATGATACCATTTGGTGGAGGAAGACGAGGTTGTCCCGGAGCTTCTATGGCAATGCCATTGATGGAGCTTGCACTTGCAAATATTTTGCTACATTTTGATTGGGAATTGCCTAATAATATGAAGATCGAAGATTTGGACATGGAAGAAGCCTTTACAATTATTGCTTTTAAGAAGGAACCTTTGTTGCTACTTCCCGTTAAGTATGAACTTGCATAATTGAAAAACATTGAGCACGACGTAGTGATTGTTTTTCTTTTTTTCTTTTTTGATAAATGAAACGTTGCATTACTAAACTTACTGCCCGTGTCTGAACACTGGAAGGGACGACTTGTTAATAAACGCAGAAAATTCAAGAAAGAATAAGATGCGGCATAATTGATGATGCTGCAATAATAAAAATATATTAAACAATCTTCTAAAATAGGAAAAATAGATTTAATTTCGATCTAATGAAAAGTAGGAGGGGCGACTACAACTCCCTAACAATTTCTGAAAACTACAAAACAAAAACTTAGGGCCTGGACCATAAATATCATATGTTGACACCATAATTAAGCAGGAAGCTTAGCAACATGATGTAAAGGTTTTGGGAATTGCCAATTTCATTAATGAAATAACAAAAGATGTATACATGTTTAGGACTTTTCGACTTCTAAAATCTGAACTGAATTGAAGTAAGCTGAGCTGAACTTATTTTAGTGTAAAGTACGCAAAGCTGAATTGATTTAAATTGCAGTCCAAGAGAACAAGGCCTTATAATAGGACATGCTGTTCCTAAATAGAATATGAGATACAATTACAGCAGAACAAGGATTCTGATTAGGATAATATTCCTTTACAAAGATAATTAATTTGAGGATTTACTAAAAAAATTGTAAATTTACAAACACTTAATCTCAATTAGTAGTCTATACCAATTTACAAACAAACGTATAAAATTTACATAATGAGCTGAAAAATTCAACAAAAACTTGATGGAGTTTGAAATAGTGCTGCAAACAGGGCAAGAAGGGCTTATATCGAGCCACTTGGTGATGCAATCGGCATGAAAAACATGAGCACAAGGCTTAGTAGTTGCTCCCCACTCCGCAATCTTGTCGAAACATATACTGCAGTCTTCAGTTTCATCTTCATATTTTATCCACTCAAGATACGGATAACTCTTGATCTCTGTTATCTCAATCTCTTCCGACTCACTAACTGTTAATTTGCTGAGACTGTCCTCTAGGAGCTGAATCAGTGGCATATGGTGACCCGAACCGATCCCCAAACAACGAAATTTTTCGCAAAGAGCTCTTCTGACTGTGTCGGGATTTCTATTCCATAAATCAGTCTCTGAACGGAAAGGAACTAGAAGAGTATCTCGTATGGTGTGGTTGGCCATCTTCAGTCGGACATTGTAGACGATGCCGAGAAAAGCTTCAAGTGAATTTGCTGGGTGGTCGGAAAGATCCAACAATAACTCAGGTTGGAATCTACTGCCGCGTAGAAGGAGAAACTCGGTTGTCATATTTTCTTAGATTTTAGAGAGATGATTTATGGAGGAAGGGTATTGTATATATACTCAAACCGAATATATGTTTCCTAATCCCACTGCTAAAAGGATTCGTAACTGTCAAGCTATAGCAATTCATTATTGGAATTGGAATCTAATTAATCTGTAGAGATTGATAAAAAAAATGGCTTCACTTTAAGGTTTTAATCAAAATATGGTACTCAACCATTTAACCCTGTCAGTAGAGCAAGAATCATCTGGGAATTCGGAGTAAATTTTAATGCTTGTAATTGAAGGTTTTAGATTATAAAGTCAAATAATCAACAAATGATGAAACAATTATTCTTCTATTTTACTCTGCACTGCCAAGAAACCTTCTAAAATAGAATTCATTGATACGATTCTCAAAATCAATTATAACGTGCAAGTTCCGATAATCCAAGTCAGAATAATGCTTATCCATTTATTTATTGATACTTGTAATTTTTCTCTAATTAAATTTTCATTAAAGCTTTTTAACCATAATTAAAATTATAAGTTTCAATCAATAGATGGATGAATACTTAATGCCAAGAGCTATATAAAAAAATTCCACAGTTGCATTTATATAACACATTAACATTTATTGTAGTGCAAGTTAGTTACCAATTTTTTTTTTGGAATAGCAACAGTTAACACATTAACATCATTCTTATAATTATAATTATTTAATGGTTAAATTTTTGGAACCATAGATTTAATAGTTTTTTTAAGTAATAAGGGATTTTTTTTACCATTACGGGAATTTAGTAGTTTTCATTGTACTAGTATTATTACATATTAAAAAGTAGCATTAACAAGATTTATTATTCTAAAATGAAAAGATTCTATTTTATTTATATCATTCTAATCTTTTAAAAGTTTCAATCTCCACTTAAATCACCAGTGGTGGAGTAAGGACTCCAACAGCAGAGGGGCACGATTTCACTATGACTGAATATGTTAAGTTACTATGGATTTAGGATGATACCTATATTGAGTTTTGAGACAAACATGAAAGTTATTATGACTTTAGCAGTTGCAAATAGCGAAACTAGTCATGGCAAAAATTAAAACATCCAAGTCAACAAATTTGATTTGATTGATAAAATATTGCTCTCTCCTTTACTATTTGTAAGATGATTTCAGCCATTACAGGTAAAGTAAGTCCATCAACTGAAACATTAAATATCTAATTTGCCATATTTTCAAATAAAACAAATTTGTTAATTTGCATTGGTAGATATATTTGCTTCATAACATCAATTTCTCATTCAAAGATAAATAAAGATAATTTTGATACACAAAAAAAATCTATTATATGAAATTTCAGAAAAAATAACTTTAATCTGAAATCAGAAGATAAATAGAGGTAATTTTGATACATAAAATAAAATATCTAATATATGAAGCTTTACAAAAATAACAACTGAATAATTGTATTTGTAATCCTATAATTGAAAATACATTAGAAATAGAAACACAACTTAAAAAGAAAAATAAAATTCAAAATTTCTAGGGTGGGTGGCCCTATTAATTATTGGGGGTGTTTCTTCGATCTTTTAAATTGGTCAAATCTAAGAAATGTAACTTAGGTGTTTTGATAGATTATTTTAAAAGTAAAGGACTACTCAACTTATTTTGTTTGACCAATAAATATTCAAAAACCCAAGATTACCCTCACCAAAATATGGGGATTCTTCTGCTCACAAAAACCTTATTCACGCTGCTGCTTCTCCTTCTTCACGCTGTTGCTAGTCCTCCTATTTTTTAATAACGGCCACTTTTAACACTTTCTTACCTATCAATGTTTCATTAATTAGGGCAATAATAATATTATTGTACCCTTGAAGCTAACTCTTCAATTTTTTTTCACTTTTTACATAAAAGGAGTAAATAAAAGTAAAAAGGAAAAAATATGGGCATAAATGCATTGTAATCCTAAAGTGATACTTATTTAAAAACGAAATTCTCTTTCAAAAGCGATATTTATTAAAAAATGGAGGGAGTACTTTTTTAATAACTTTAAATATGTTATACTAACACTAGTGTAGTACCTGTACGATGCACGGATGAGTCATTTATAATCAGTATATCAATGATAAATTTATTTCGCAATATTATTTATTTGCGGAAAACATCTTCATACACAAAGAATATCAAATTCAATTTATCATACTTATTTTTTTTACATTGTTACAAACTCTATTTCTTCTTAATTATTAACTTTCTTTCTAACTAATACAATTACACTGCATTCGTAAACTTCATAAATAAACTTGTAAAAGTAGAGCATGGAGTACGTGATAACAAATTTGTATTCCCAATTTTATCCAAAACTTAGCCTTTAATTTCTCTTCTCTTTTTTCCTTTAATCACGTGACCATTCTAAACTCCTCCTAATCCACGATTCTTCACCAACTTATCTTTTTTTTTTCAAATCTCATCTTAATCATCAATAGATCACACTTTAATTTATAAATCACCAAAGGATTCACAAAATTCATGTATTTTTTCTCGATAAATTCATTCATCAACAATGGTCTTTTTTAATTTAGAAAAAATAATATAAGAATTATAAAATTTACCCAATAAAATGAAAAGGTGAAATAAGAAGAAATGACACATGTTTAAAATGAAACAATCCAACAATACAAAACAAATACTTGTAAATATATATAAAATTCAAATTTTTTTCTTAAATATGATAATACTTTATACTTTTCTGTAGTTTTCTTGTGATTCTCTGTCAAATATTTGATGAGTAAAAAAGACCACATTAATTATTAAATAGGATTATAATCAATAGAATAGAATTAAATAAAATCATGAACAATAAATTTAATTTTAAAAAATATATATTTAGGAGATATATTAGTTAATAGATATTCTTAATTTATAATTATGAAATTCAAATTAACTTGATCATATAATTAATAATATTCCACGAGAAGGAGTAAGTACTATTATAAAATTACATTTTTTTAAATAGGATTATACTCAACAGAATTAAAAAAAATCAGGAATAATAAATTAAATTTTAAAAGATAGATTTAGGAGATATAATATTAATAAGTAGCCATAATTAGGCTCAAGTGTTTTGCTGGTAAAAAGGTCTTTTAAAAGGTATAAAGATAAAAAGGTTTTAGGGCTTAAAGAGATACATATTAATTATTCTTCTCATTCTTAATCCTCATCTGTTTTGCTTGATTGCTCGAATAGGAAGACCCTTTTTATAATGAAATGAAATAGTTATTTGAGGATAAATTAAGATGCTATTAATGATAAAATAAATTAGGAAAATTAAGTTTGAAAGGTTTTAATAATAACCAATTTTAAATACCATTATTATAGAAACAAATTAAAGTAAACGTACAACCAATTAAAGCAACATTTACACATTCAAATAATTCATAATTGCTGATAAGAATTATGTTGCAAAACTGTTATAGTAATTAATAATTTTCTGACCTTTGAAACAATATTCAAACAGACATATATAAGGAAAACTTATCAAAATATCTAACATTTCACTTTTAATATAAATACTAACTAATTAAAATACTAATATAAATTAGAATAATATGGTAATAAAATAAAACAAAGTTAATTGCTAATTTGTTGTTTTTATTTTATTTAATTTTGTTGATTATAATCTTATTTAAAAAAATTCCATATTTTAAATGTTGTTGTTGTTTTATGATTATAATCTTATTTAAGAATTATCATTACTTTTTTCACTTCATCAAATATATTTTATTATTATTATTGTTGTTGTCATTATTATTATTATTTTATTTTTATCTTTTTATGATTATAATCATATTTAAGAATTAATTTGACACTTTTTTTTCCACATCAATTTTGTATTTTGGTATTTTTATGATTAATATGAATATAAATGATATATATTCATAAATGAAAGTTTTATATATTTATTTGTTATTAAAATTTATTCATTAAAAAGTAATTAATAAATTTATTTGTTATTAATACTATTTTTAGTTAGTTTTTATTATTTAATATTTATGGTAAGTAACACTAATTAGTAATATATATAAAAAAGTATAAAGGATAAATTTTTTTAAAAGGTATAAGGATAAATAAGTCTTTTAGGACTTCATTGCTTTTATATATATAAATATAGATTATTCATGGTAAGTACCATTAATTAGTAATATATAAAAAAAGTATAAGGATAAGTTTTTTTAAAGGTATAAGGGTAAAGAAGTCTTTTAGGACTTCATTGCTTATATATATATATATATATATATATATATATATATATATATATATATATATATATATATATATATATATATATATATTATAATCCTATTTAAGAATTAACGTTACCCTTTTCTCTTCATTAAATATATTTTTTTATTGTTGTTGTTGTTATTATTATTATTTTATTTTTATCTTTTTATTATTATAATCATATTTAAGAATTAATGTGACACTCTTTTTTCTCTCATCAAATATATTTCAATTTTATATTTTGATATTGTAATGATTAGTATGAATATAAATGATACATATTCATAAATGAAATATAACTTTTATTATTTTTATATATTTATTTGTTATTAAAATTTATTCATTAAAAAAAGTAATTAATAAATTTATTTATTATTAATACTATTTTTAGTTAGTTTCTATCATTTAATATCCATGATAAATAACATTGATTAGTTATATATATAAAAAAAGTATAAGCATAATTTTTTTTTAATGTATAAGGGCAAAGAAGTCTTTTAGGACTTCATTGCTTATATATATATATATATATATATATATATATATATATATATAGATGTAGATTATTCATTGCTTTTATAAGCATAATTTTTTTTTAAATGTATAAGGGCAAAAAAGTCTTTTAGGACTTCATTGCTTTTATATATAAATAGATATTTAAAAGTAATTAAAAAAGTTATTTTTAATTATTTATATTTTTGAAAGAGTTATTATTATTAAAAATATTGTAAAGAAATTAACATTATATTACATATACAAGTTATTTTAGAACTGATGTCCTTTTCAGTCAATTAACATTTATAAACTACTTATAAGATATTTTTATAGGAACACTTTAGCTTTCAGACAACACTCCAACTTCTTATTTTAAGTTTCTTAAAAGTTAAAAGATACTTAGGCACTTCCATTGTTTCTCCCCAAAATGGGGAGCACATATGGAGAATGGTTGAGTCCAATCATTCACCATATGGTATGTCCTCATAATGAGGTTCTCTAAATATGGGAAGCCCCATTTTGGGGAATCTATTATTTTATTATTACTTTTTATAGTTTTGATTTTTTTAATTGTTTTGTTAGTTGATTAGAATAGAAATGATGTAAAGAAATTAATATAATAATTATAATAAAGTATTATTATTTTTAGGGAATCTAATATGGGGAATGAAAAATAGGGAAGATGATTGGAGCAAAAACACAGTGGATTCCCCAAAATGGGGTTTGGGGAATGAAAAATAGGGAAAATGATTGGACTTGAGCACTTCCAATGGTTTCCCATTTTAAGAAATTTTCGAAAATGGGGAACACATACCCATTCCCCGTATGGTATGTTCCTAAAATGGGGTTCCCTGTATAAGGGGAACCCCATTTTGTGGAATGCAATTTTGTAATAATATAATTTTTAGTTTTGATTTTTTTAATTGTTTTATTAGTTAAATAGAATAAAAATGATGTAAATAAATTAATATAATAATAATAAAGTATTATTATTTTTAGTGAATTTAAAATAGGGAATAAAAAATAGGGAAGATGGTAGAAGTAAAAATACTATAAAATTTCTAAAATAGTGTTTAAAAAATGAAAAATGAGAAAAATGATTTGAGGTGGTCTAAGTTAAAAGTCACAAGCTACCAAAAACACCCAATTATGATCTTCTTCCTTATCTCACATCTTCTTCTTCCTCAACCTATTTTTCATTTTCTGTTCTGCAACCTCATTTTTTCATTAGCCATTTAACTCTTCCATTTTTCATTATATGTTTGCATTTCAAGTCTCTAGTGAATATTGGACTTCATTCTGGATGGGGCACTTATACCCAAAATCTAAACTAAAGGGAAGGGAAGTCCGCCGGATTACTGAGATTTCCCGGCGGTCGGTGGGGCACATCCCCGACCGTACCCCCTTCCCTCCGCCCATGTAAACAGTAAATCACCCTCCAAACATGTCATTTTTTTCTTATTGTACCTGATTTTATATGTATAAATGGACATTCATATACTTTAATTGCCTTTTTACCATATTATATAATCAAATTAAACAATTAAAAAACAATGTACTGTACTAGCTATCAATTTTCCTAAAAAAAATCATATTATTATATTACATATTATATCCATGTGCCTAACAAAGGCCTAAATACTAAACACAAAACACCAAACACCAGGGCCACTAATGAATCAAAATATACAATCAAATTGCTCTAATAATAACTTCATTAGTTCTCCGTACAAAGTGCATATTAAGTGACGAATGCATTGGTCTACTGGTTAGAACTGTAGTTGTGACCTTTAAAAGTTTCATGTTCGAGTTATACCAGAAATGAATTAAGGTTTTTTTATATTTAAAGTAATCGCATTTGTGAGAATTGTTTTAAAGTGTGTATTAACAATTAATATAATGATAGCTGACTATATACTCGAGGCGTACACCGGCTCTCATAGGAGACACCGCCTCAGCTCACTAACTACCATATCACAACATCATTCAACCACGTGATGTTGGTAGTCGCCTCGTGAGTGAGACGATGCACACGACTGCATTGTTTACTCAGTTAAAGCAGTAACTTTCCACTCCCTAAAAATGAGGAACTAACGGGATTTGACCTAATCTCCCTACAATCTCGAAACCATGATCCCACTTTCAAAATCGTAACCACCAGATCATGGGTAACGGTCATTGGGAGGCCTATTTATACCAAATGCCTACCATTGAAATGGTAATCAATTCTATACTCCCTACCTAAACTCTTCCATTTTTACTCTCAATATACTCTGTCAAGTTACTGACTTAGTCATCGGAGGTTCCCCCGGGGACACTCCCTAATCAATGTCCTAATCATTTTCTAAAGTTCTAGCGTGTTGAATACACACTCTTGCGAAGAACTTTTAGTGGTGCGGTGAGCGTGGAACATATTTACTTGATCCATTCAAGAACTTTGGTCTACCCGTGAACATGAAAATGGTGGAAATCAACGACAACCATCCTTCTGAAACTGGCGCTCTCCAAGGCACCCCCGAGGGCCTTGCCGGTCTTGGAGGCTCCTCCATGACGCCCCTACTACGGAGTGTCATGAAATAGATGTTGAAAATCTTTAGGGATTACAACATCCCGCCGGAGCAGCAATAAATCTTCAGAACAGGATTCGTGGAGCAGTACAATATGGTGGGGACTACCCTCTAGGGAATCCCCGAGGATGGACCCAATCGCCAAGGTCTAGCTAGAGAGCTGTTTCCCTCTGATGATAATTGCCAAGAAACCACCGATATAGAGGTGCTCCCCATAGTCCTGGTTGTCATGGCTCCCCAGCCGGCATTGATCATTCCTCAGGCTAGCCTTGCCTCAAACTCGGCGATGCAAGCACAGATGCTAGCGATGTTCCAAGCCTTTAGTTCCTCAGGCGATAACCCCTATTTCCCAGTCGGAGTACCAAAGCCACCCATGGGCATGCAGATGCCGTACTCATATAGAGCAGCTCCGTCGGCCTAGATGAGCCCCTTTTACCAGGCTCCAGGTGCGCCATCTGCACTCCATCCTTTAAACGTCGAGCCGACGGATAATGCGAACAAAGGAGACAGCGACTCAGAAATTGACCCTAAGCTTAGAGGAAACCTTAAGAAGCTGCTGAAAGACTTAGCAGTACCATACTAGGAGTCGCTTGTGGAGAAGAGGCTCTCCCCATTCACCAAGAAGATCTTAAGTGTCCAATTGAATATGTACTTCATTGCTCCCATCTTTACGAAGCTATACGATGGCCGCGATGACCAGGTGGTTCACATGAGGCATTATGTGAATAGGGTGAGCCTACATATGTCGCTACTTTGAGCAAACACTCACTGGTCCCGCCGTATAGTAGTTCCACAAACTGAAGCCCAACTCTATTAATTCCTGGGACCAATTAAGCGAGATGTTCTGTAAACACTTCCTTAGCTCCATTCCCGCCTCGTATGTGAGCCGACAACTACATGAGGTTGTCCAGGAGCCAGATGAATCACTCAGATCCTACATCCATAGCTTTAATAAAGTATGCATCAGTACCGACGACCTCGATTTCAGCACTGCTAAAGAAGCCCTCATTCAAGGCATAAGGAACGATAGGCTTCGCATGAAAATCATCACAAGGAGGCCTATAAACACTATACAGATGATAGCTATAGCTAAGAGCATGATTGAGGTGGATGAAATGAACAGATCTAGAAAGAGGAAAGTTAAAGAAAGACCAAGCGATCAATGAGATGAACTCCGCCCCAAAAAGCCTTCTCTGGTAGAAGAGGCATCCTGCCAGTCGATGTCAACCAGCCAGCCTTGAATGCCTCGCTTAGCCAAATATTGGTTGCAATAAAAAAGACTAATGAGAGGAGGAACTTGAGGTTCCTAAAGATACCCGAGGGCCAGACGATGGGCCGCGACCCGGAGAAATATTGTGAGTTCTACCGAGCAAGAGGATATCACACAGATGAGTCCTGGGTGTTGGCAGATGAAGTGCACGCCTTGATTCAAGTTGGAAAATTTAGCCAATTTATTAAAGTATTCACAAGGGAAGAAAAGAAAGCCGCCCTGAAGACATCAAAGTCCAGAGATGATAGGGCACAAAAGGCAACGGGACTGGTAATGGTAATAGTAGGGGGACCAGGATTCGAGTCGCCCCACAATAAACCCAAGATAGTCGATTTAACAGGCCGAGATGCCAAACTTTTCAAAGCCTATCAAAGGCATTCGCTGGTAAAAAAGGACCACACAGACCCTTTGGTCATTGAGACACTGACCGAAGGATATATAGTTAGAAGGGTCTTGATCGACATAGGAAGCTCAGTCAATTTGATAACCAAGTTAGCACTATAGCAGCTAGACGTCCACCACGGTAGAGCCCAGCCAGGATACAATCCCCTTGTAGGACTCGGAGGGCAAGCTGTCCCATCAATAGTACAAGTTACCCTAGAGGTGGAGATAGGAGACAAGGACTTGACTTGGAGAGGGGAAGTAGAGTTCACCATTGCCGACATCTCAGTTGGTTACAACATCATTTTGGGACGACCATTCCTAGTTAAGTTAGAAGCCATCATCTCCATGAAATATTTGACACTTCAAATCCCAACCAAGAAAGGAACGACAGTAGTAGTGGGCAACCCACAGGTAGCCCAGGAAACATATTTAGCATCCTTGTAGACTGAAACCATCTCTATCGAGGTAGAGGAGCGAGAAAGAGAAGAGCCAGTGGGAGACCTGGAAGTCCTTACCGTAGGCCAGAACAGAACACTCAAGCTCACGAAGGATTTGGTAGAAGAAACGAAAGCTACCATAATAAAGGTATTGAGAGAACAACAACACACTTTCTCATGGTCCCCAAATGACATCGAGGGTGTGCATCCCGTGGTTATGTGCTATAAGCTGAATATAGATCCTTCGGGCCCCCCAATGAAGTAAAAGAAACGTAAGCGCGCCCCCGAACGGTAAAAGGCGATTGAAGCAGAAATCAAAAAGCTTCTTAAGGTGGGTCATATACGAAAACTAAACTACCCCGAGTGGCTAGCCAATATGGTACTGGTGAGGAAGCCCAATGGCTTGTGGCGAATGTGTGTGGACTTTATGGACTTGAACAAAGCCTTCCCTAAGGACAGCTACCCTTTGCCAAGCATTGACTAACTAGTAGACTCAATAGCTGGATTTGCAGTCTACTCCCTGCTAGATGCTAAGGCAGGATATCATCAGATCCCAATGGACCCTAAGGACAAAGAGAAGACTTCCTTCATTACACATGAGGGAACGTACTATTACAAGGTGATGCTATTTGGACTTAAAAACACAGGAGCCATATACTAGCTACTCATAAATGAGATGTTCAAAGGGCAAATAGGTGAAAACATTGAGGTATATGTAGACGACATGATCATAAAGAGCAAAGATGAGGCCAACTATGCAGATGATATCGAGAAGGTCTTCAAGGAGCTATAAAAGTACTGTTGAAACTAAACCCAGAGAAATGCATATTTAGATTGAAGAGTGGCAAGTTCCTAGGATTCCTCATCTCCAAAAGGGGTATAGAAGCCAACCCCAAGAAAATTAAAGCAATCATCAAGATGCAACCGCCTCAGAATGTAAACGAGGTGCAACATCTCAAAGGTGGGATCAACGTCTTAGGATGGTTTATCTCCTTTTCCGTAAAGAGATGCCTGCCTGTCTATAAGGTAATTAAGCAAGATAAAGCCTTCAAATAGGATAAGTGCTGTGATCTAGCCTTAAAAAATTTGAAGAAATTCCTAGCTTTGCCCCCGTTGCTTAGTCATCGTGTCCATGGCGAACCACTATACATCTATCTAGAAGCTATTGACGAAGTGGTTGGAGAAGTCCTAGTAAAGGAGCAAGACAATGAGCAGCATCCCATTTATTACACCAGCAAGGTACTGAAGAATGCAGAACTAAGGTACCCAAACCCCAAAGATCGAGAAGCTAGCCTTAAGCCTAATTTCTGCATATATGAGATTAAGCCCTACTTCCAAGCGCACACCATAATTGTGAGAACCAGTTTTCCTTTGAAGAAGGTACTCCAATGGCCCGAGACATCGGGCAGAATGGCTGAATGGGCTGTAAGGCTGGGAGAATTTGATATCAGGTTTGAGGGGAGGATGAATTTGAAAGCACAAGTGCTGACCAATTTTGTGTAGAATTTGTAGGCCTCAAGCCAAAGGAGATAATCAAAACGGAACCCTGGATCATCTATATAGACGGAGCTTCCTTGAATGAGGGAGCCGGTGTCAGAGCATTGATAAAGGGGCCAGATCGCGTTCGTCTGACATATGGTGCCAAACTTGCTTTCCCGATAACCTACAATACCGCGGAATATGAGGCTATGATAAAGGGCCTAGAGCTGGTGACTGAGGTTGCTCTCGATAGGGTAATAATTCAAAGCAACTCACGATTAGTGTCTAACTAAATCAACAGAAACTTTGAGACAAAGGAAGGAAGCATGGCCAAATACTTATGTAAAGTACAAACTTTAGTGGAAAATCTAGAGAAGAAAGGGACGAAATGGAGAGTTGAACATATCCCTCGAGCTCAAAATGAGATGGCAGACAAGCTAGCAAAGGCCGTGGCTAGCCTAGACGATTGCAAGAAGCTAAGCTGCCTATATAAAGTCTTAGTCAATCCAAGCTGCAAAGAAGAGTAGGTATTTTGCATTGAGGAAGGAAACAACGATTGACGTCAGCCTATAATTACCTACCTCAAAGAAGATAAAATCCTCAGCGATAAGGAGAAAGCCTCCAAGATCGTCCAAAAATCCATGAGATACTCCCTTAAAGATGATGAGCTCTATAGAAAATCCTATACGGGTGCTTGGCAGAAATGTATGACTCCATCTCAAGGCATGAGCATCCTGGAGGAGCTGCATGAAGGAATTTGTGGGTCCCACCAGGCGGCATCCACCCTACTTAGAAGAGTCAGCTTGGCTATTTACTACTAGAAAACAATGGAGGTGGACGTCACGAGCTATATTCAAAGTTGCCATGCATGCCAAGTGCACGCCAGAAAGACGCACATCCCTCAAGTGAGCCAGTGGCCCCTGATAACCGCTTGGCCTTTTTCAACATGGGAATTGACATAGCCAGACCTCTACCAAAGGCCAACGGATAAAGGAAGTTTCTAATTATTGCTATTGACCACTTCACTAAGTAGGTCGAGGTGGTAGCTGTGAACACGATCACCCTAGAAAAGGTTATTGACTTCGTCTGGAAAAACATTATCACGAGATTTAGGGTTTCAATGAAAATTATGGCAGACAACGACACCCAATTCAGATTAAAGAAGTTCCTAAAATTCTGCCAAGGAGTGAAGATAAAGAATCACCTTTCCTCTATAGTGCATCCGCAGAGAGCGGCCAGACGGAGGTCACCAACAGAACGCTTGGTGAAGGGTTAAAGAAGCACCTCAAAAGAGGAAGGAATGGATCTTGGCCAAACGAGCTCATAACCGTACTATGGTCCTATCGGACTACCCCATGCAGACCAATGGGCCCAACTGACAGAGTTGTCTATTACTCCAAAGAGCAAAATGGTATCAACCTGAGGCACCACCTAGACAGCCTCGAAGAAAGAAGAGAACGGGCTTACATCATGATGGCCGCTTATAAAGCTAAAATTGCCAAGTATCACGACAAAAAGGTTAGAAGCCTATGGCTCAAAGAAGGGGACCTAGTCCTTAAAGACACTACCACTTTACAGTCTTATGAGGGTAAGGGCAAACTTGGAGCTAACTGGGAAGGACCATACAAGATAAAAGAAGCCCTAGGTCAGGCGACATACCGCCTCAGCGACCTCAACGATAAAGAGATACCCAGAACATGGAACATTTCAAATTTGAGGCCATACTACGAAACCTCTAACATCTAAGGAACCAGACGATCGCACTCTCTTCCTCCCCTTAGATTTTTTCCCACTAGGTTTTTTTCCTTGGGAAGGTTTTTAACAAGGCGGCGTCCCCTAAGCCCTCGCTGGCTAACAAAGCACCAGACAATGTAATCACTTGTAATCTATTCTATTTATATTCATCATTAAAAGCACTTTATTCAATTTCATCGTGTTTGCTTTTATTTACTTGGCCTTTATCGGCAATTATTTCAAATGCCTGACATTGGCTGCTATCTTGCCCCCAAGCAGCGCAACTCACCCTTAGCCGGCTACCATCATCCTACAACTAACCTAACAAGCCTTAGATATGTTGGATATGATGTATGCCCTTAAGGCAATTAGGGTGATATATCTTAATTATATAATAGTACGAATATTTTGTTTAATTAATAAAGGCATTTAATCTTTTATTTATATTAATGTGCTTATAAATATATTATAGTTGGTTAAAATATATTCATTGATGTATGCATACAAAAGTCCTTGACGTATCATAGCATGAAGTCAGAGAAATTATAGTTGGACTATACTAAGTGAGACCTGCTTCATGTGCAGTTATGATTATGTCTAAACTATCCCTAGTCATAGTTTCATCAAGAAAGGATATTGATGAAGCGGAAAGACTAACATGTGGTCAACTTTCTTTGAAAGGGTCCAAGCAGTCAATCTCCTAAGGAATGAAGGTGGTGCCTTAAGTTTGACACGTGAATATATCTGGGAGATATATTAGAGACCACAGTAAGATAAAAACTTGGTATATATATCAATGTGTTAGTGTTTATCTTCATGTAATAAGCTTTGCGAATATCTTTATACTTGAGATACTGGTTACCTTGTGTGGTACTATTGCTATACTTTGGGTCATTCCTACACACTTATTAATTTGGGGTGTCACTGGTGATTACGGGTATAGTGATGACAACATATTGGTAAGCTAAGTAGTCGGAAAGAATCCATCGCTCCAGATATATTAAGTTGTACCTGGGCGCTTGTTGAAATGATGATTGCTACAAACCTCTGATTAGAGTATGTGTCTGATAGAAATAGTTTCTAGTCAAACACACTAAGGTAAAAGGCAATATACTTGGGCAATAAGTTAATAACTGGGATAGCTTGGAGCAACCTTGCTATTAGCGGGTTAACACTTTAACCGAACCCTGTAAGCCAGATGGTACTAATATTAAAGAATGGAAGGAGTTCATCGCATTGGACAACTATTGCATTAACCGGGATTAAGTCATAAGCATAAATGACGTTCTGAGGGATGGTAGACCCTTGCTAGAGGAGTACTACAGTCGTTTAAGGTAGTCGAGTTCTATTTTCTGTCTAGAACATCAAGCCAATGGTTCCATTAGAACAAGGGTTGGTTAAGCCTTAACAGCTTAATACTTTAGGATCCTATAAGGTCACACGCATTGGACCTTCATCGAACTAAGTAAAGAACTAATAGATTTATTCTATTACGAAAATATAACATATTAATAATTCGATTACTATTTAATTGGTTAAAAGTGATTAGATCATTTTGGATAAACAAAGGAATTTATTTTTGATCGGTAACTAATTTATTAGGGTTGAAAAATAAATATTTATTTGAAAGGGATTAAAAGGGAATTTTGCCTTGGCGAGTTAAATTAGACTGAGGGTACAAAATATATTTTGTACAGGCTTGGGTGCGCGAAAGTGCACCAAAAGATAGCCCATGGAAATGAGCTGCCCAAAGGCGCAACCCAATAGGTGCGCCACGAGCTAGGCTGGCAGTATGGGCCGCGAGGCCCAACTCGTGTGCAAGGGAGGCTCATGAGAGCCTGCCTTGAGGTAGGATATGCAGCATGCATATCACGCTGCATGCGGGCACAACCCGCGAATCTAAATGGATCCATGGGTCAAACCTGGGTGGGATGTGCAAATATGCACATCCCACATCGGTTTTGGGGAAGCAATTTTGCTCCCCCAAGCCTATAAATAGGCTTTACCTCCCCTCCTTTCAAATTGTACCATTAGCTCAAAGAATAAATCCTAAGTGAGATTTGCAAAGATAAATCTCTCGGGTATTTAAGCAAGTTCTTTTTGAGGGGCTTGATTTTATTCGAGCACCTCTAGTCTATATTTTTGGGTGGGGCTTTTGGAGTGGTCTAGCAACTACTCGAGGCTCCTTAGTTCTTCCTCTTGAGGAGGTTTTGGTTGGTGGGGTTCGTGTGGATACTCTTAGAGGCTATCCTAGGCTTGGGGGCTTGTGCAAGGAGGTTCAGCTAAAGCACGCTTTAACTGGTAAGTTTCCTTTCTTTCTCTTTTAATTATTAGGTCTTTTTCTTTAACCGTTTTTAGACTTAATAATTATGCTTAGGTTGTTTTGTATGCTTAGTTTATTTTATGGTTAGGTTATAGCTTAGAGTTATTACACGCTTAGGTTATAGCTTAGAGTTATAACATATTTAGTATAAAATATATATGCTAGGATATAATTTAGAATTATGGTATGCTTAGCATATACATGCTAACCTAGGTAGAGAATTATTTAGTTAAGGCTTTATTTAATTTATATGCATCTAATAGGAGTTCCTGGGGACATGGATAAAATTTTAAATTTCTGCCGTGCCTGTTATGCATGTTCAATCGACTGTCAGTTAACAACAGTGGTTTAGAGCCTGCCTATTTAGTGCATAATCAAGTTAGAAGCGAACTGAGTATTATTTTATATATGAAATGATATATAGTTTATTTAATTGTTTGGAACAATATATATGAACTTGTGTTTTCATTTCAAGGTTAGAAAATGATTGTGAATAATTTTGAATAAGCCTGTTCAACTTACTCAAATTATCAAGTTTCAATAATTTATATAAATTACATGGGTTATACATGCTTCCAATTTACATGAATTGAAAGAACGAAATTTATTAATTCAAGAGAATCCATTGGTCTTCGAGTTTGTGCCCGTATTTGTTCTGACTAAGGATTGAATTTGGTGTCTACTCACTTCAAGGGCACCTCTCCTACCTGGAAACCTATATCGGTGCAGTTGAATTGACCAATGAGGGGATTAAATATGGACTAATTTATTTCTAGTATATAAGATGGTTCTTATATATGTTTCTATAACAAAGTAAAAATTAAATTTATTGAATAAAAGCTTAAAGAAAATGCAATATAAATATAACAAATAAAAATGTTCATTATTTTACATATAATCTATAGGTTGATGGAATAATTATAATAAAGAGCTTGAACCCACCTAAGGTTGGACCTTATAAATTAATTCTAAAATTCCATGAATTAATATAAACTATTATAAATATGTCCATCTGATAAAATGCTAGATTAGGTGAGACGTTTAACACCAATAAAATCCCAAAGTAGATATATTAAGGCAAGTTATAGTCTTTCTTAGTCAAATTTATAATACGGTCTCTTTTGGCTATCAAAGTGTTGCGCAAAGCGTTCCTTTTAGCCCACATTGATCGGCTATAAAAATTGAGATAGGGTCTGCCTTAACAGGACTAGGTAGTCCACCATAAAATTGGGGGCTAGCCGCAGGACTGAGATATATTCAAGGAGATGCTAAAATAAGAGCACACGTCCCATGGGATTAGGGAACTTGAATGAATTAGAAATTGCATGCGATGCAAATGGAATGGGATTCCAACTATAACTTACTAATACGACTTGACTCATAAAATTGGGGGTTGTAATAAACTAGTTATAGATGCTGCCTACTAGAAAATTTAGCTCGGCTAAAATTCCCAAATTTAATAGAATGATCTATTGTAAATTTTGAAAAAAATAGTAGGACAAATGTAATTAATTAAAAGACCTTATATTAAATGCATGTACTAAAAACTAATATTTGAACTTTTTTCTTATCTTATATCTTAGGTTGAAAATGACTTCCAACGTTAATCTCCGTATGTTACTTGACACCAAGCTGAATGGATCGAACTTTTCTTATTGGTTCTGAGCTGTGAGAATAATTCTCAGATCCCAGGGAATCGCCTATGTTATAATGAAAGTTTCCCTGTTGAACCTGATGTTGAGGATCATGTGGAACATGATGCCTAGTCGAAGCATAGGAAAGATCGTGAGACTGCTATGTGTATCATGTTGGGGTCCATGAATCCTGAGCTTCAGCAACAACATGAGAACATGGCCTTAGAGGACATGGTTCTCCATCTTGAGGAGCTCTTTTCTGAGCGGGAAAGGACAGAGAGGTATAAGACCTCCAAGCTCCTTTTTAGAACCAAGATGCAGGCTGACACCTCTGCCTCTCAGCATGCACTAAAACTCTTGGGATACCTTGAGAAGCTGAATCGATTGGGATTCGAGATGAATCATGACTTAAGCATTGACCTGGTGTTGATGTCCTTAACGGATAGTTACTCAGGCTTCGTGACTCACTATTACATGAATAAGATTAATTCTACTATCCCTGAATTAATCAACATGCTGAAGACAGTAGAACCTCGGATCAAGAAAGATCAGAAACCAATACTATTGGTCGAGAAAGGCAAGGCTCCTAAGAAAAATAAGTAGGCACTGGGTGCCAAGAAAAGAATCAGTAAAAAGAAGAAATAAAAGAAGACATCTAAGTATGTCTACTTCTAGTGTGGGAAACCGGGACATTAGAAGAGGGATTGTAAAGCTCCTGCTTCTGAACATTTGAAGAAGAAGCCTACAGAGGCATCTACTTCAGGCATGTTTATGATTGAAAACTATGCTACTTTTCCTTATGAACCCACTTGGGTATTAGATACTGGTTATGGTTCTCATATCTGTACTTCTGTATAGGGACTAAGGAACAGTAGAAGACTTGCAAAAGGAGAGATAGACCTGCGTGTGGGAAATGGAACCCGAGTTGCTGCATTATCCTTAGAAAGCTTTATTCTTATTTTGCAAAGTGGACTTGTCTTAGTTTTGAATAATTGTTACTATGTTTCATGCGTTACTAAGAATATTGTATCTGTTACGTGTTTAGCGGCAGAAGGATTTGAAATTTTATTTTTGAATAATAATTGTTAGATTCGGTTGAATAATGTTCTTTATGGTTATGGAATATTGAATGGTGGCATTTATACTCTTGATACTAAAACAGAAGTTTTTAATATAAAAAATGTAAAGAAAGTTAGTTAGATAATGAGAATTACTTCTACTTATGGCATTATCGTTTAGGCCACATAAACAAAGATCGCTTAACCAAGCTGCATAAGCGTGGAGACTTGGGCCCAATAGACTTGGAGTCTTACAGTGATTGCGAACCTTGTTTAAGAGGAAAAATGACAAAGTTACCCTTTCAAGGAAAGAGTGAACGGGCCACGAGTACATTGGAACTTATACGTACTGATGTATATGGTCTAATGAGTGTTTAGGCGCTAAGAGGATACTCCTACTTCATAACCTTTATTGATGATTATTCGCGATACGGTCATTTGTACTTAATGAAGCACAAGTCTGAGAGTTTTGAAAAATTCAAACTATTCAGAACTGAAGTAGAGAAATAGCTTGAGAAAAGTATTAAAACACCTCGATAGGATCGAAGTGGAGAATACTTAAATCAGAAGTTTCAGGATTATCTAAAGGAAAATGAGATAGTTCCCCAGTGGATCCCTCCTTATACTCCCCAACACAATGAAGTGTCAGAAAGGAGGAATTAGACTTTATTAGATATGGTTCAGTCCATGATGAGCCATGCAGATCTCAGTAAATCCTTTTGGGGATATGCACTAGAGAGCGTATTTTATGTATTAAACAGAGTGCCCTCTAAATCAGTTGATTTCAAACCTTACGAAAGATGGTGTAATAAAAAGCCATCTCTAAGTCACTTAAGAGTATGGGGATATCCTGCTATGGTAAAGAGGATAGCATCAGATAAGTTGAACGTCAAATCTAATAAGTGTCTATTCATTGGATATCTATTTGACCAACCCGAAGCACAGAAGGTATTTGCGTCACGAAATGCTCACTTTTTGGAAAAGGAACACTTGCAAAAGTCAGTAGGAGCAATATTAAATTGGAAGTTGAAGAGGAAGAAACAAACAATCAGCTGATTGACCCCGTTCTAGATACACAGGAAAGTAAGATCCAAGAATAACCTGTCGAAACACAAGCATTACGAAGATTAGGTCGTGTTCATAAAGGTCCCGATAGATATGGTTTTATCGTCATTGATGATAAGGATCTATATCTCTTGGAGGATGATAAACCAAGGACATATGATGAGGTAATGAAAAGCTCAGATTCTGATAAATGGCTACAATCCATCAAATTAAAAATGGATTCCATGTATGAGAATAAAGTTTAGAATTTGATTGATTCAGTACAAGAGGTTAGACCAATTGGGTGTAAATGGGTCTTTAAGAAGAAGACTGACATGGACAGTAATGTTATTACTTATAAGGCAAGGTTGGTTACGAAAGGTTATAGTCAACTTGAAGGTATCGACTATGATGAAACTTTCTCACCGGTAGCCATGCTTAAATCCATAAGGATACTCCTCGTCATTGGTGCTCATTATAATTATGAGATCTGGCAGATGGATGTTAAAACAACATTCCTGAATGGGGATGTAGAACGGGATGTGTATATGACACAACCTGAGGGTTTTACATCTTAAAATGTTTCAAAGGTATGCAAGCTATAAAGATCCATTTATGGACTTAAGCAGGCATCCAAGAGTTGGAATATAAGGTTTGATCAGACAATTCGTGAATTGGATTTCTATCCAAACATTAATGAGCCTTGTGTTTACAAGCAGGTTAGTGGGAGTGCAGTCATTTTCTTAGTATCATATGTGATGACATTCTACTAATAGGAAACAATATTTCTCTTCTTCAAAATGTTAAAGTATGGCTGTCAAGAAAATTCTCCATGAAGGACCTTGGTGAAGCTGCATTTATACTAGGTATAAAGATCTATAGGGATAGATCCAAGAGGCTGTTAGGTCTTTCTCAAAGTACATATATAGAAGAGGTATTGGATAGATTCAACCTTCAGCATTCGAAGAAAGGTTATCTCCCAATGACAAAGGGGATTAACCTATCTAAGGCTGAGTGTCCGAAGACAGCTCAGGAGAGAATGCGCATGAAGGATATACCCTATGCATCCATGATAGGATCCATCATGTATACTATAATATGTACTAGGCCAGATGTCTCTCAGTCTTTGAGTTTTATTAGCAGATATCAGTCAGATCCAGGTGAAAAGCACTGGATGGCCGTCAAGGCAATTCTTAAGTAGTTGAGAAGTACTAAAGATGAGTTCTTGATTTATGCAGAAGGTGACCTCACAATTGGAGGTTATACTGAAGTGAGTTTTCAATCCGATAAGGATGACTTCAAGTCTCAGTTGGGTTTTGTGTATGAGTTAAATAGAGGGGAGGTATGCTGGAAGAGTTCCAAGCAAGAAACTACTGCTGATTCAACCATGGAATCTGAATACATTGCTGCATGCGAAGCAATAAAAGAAGATGTCTGGTTAAAGGGATTTATTAGTAATCTCGGTGTGGTGCCTGAGACTATTGATCCAATTACTTTCTATTATGATAACAATGGTGCTATAGCTCAGGCAAAGGAACCACGGTCTCATCAGAAAAACAAACATGTATCTAGAAAGTATCATACAATCAGGGAGATTATTGATGCTATATAATAAGACTAGAATATGTACCCACTGATTAGAACCTCGCGGATGGTCTGACGAAGCCATTGACTCAAGTCAAACATGACCAACATGTTAAAGCATATGGATTAAGACATATGGCTAATATCCTTAGTGCAAGTGGTTGTTTGTTGGCTATGATGTATGTCCTTAAGGCAATTAGGGCGATATATCTTAATTATGTAATAGTACGAATATTTTGTTTAATTAATAAAGGCATTTAATCTTTTGTTTATATCGGTGTGCTTATAAATATATTATAGCTGGTTAAAATATATTTATTGATGTATGTATACAAAATTCCTTGACGTATCATAGCATGAAGTCAAAGAAATTATAGTTGGACTATATATAGTAAGACCTGCTTCATGTGCAATTATGATTATGTCTAAACTATCCCTATTCATAATTTCATCAAGAAAGGATATTGATGAAGTGGAAAGACTAGCATGTGGTCAACTTTCTTGGAAATTTGACCACATGGATATATCTGGACTGAAGGTGGTGCCTTAAGTTTGACACATGGATATATCTTGGAGATATATTGGAGACCGCAGTAAGATAAACACTTGGTATATATATCAATGTGTTAGTGTTTATCTTTATACAATAAGCTTTGCGAATATCCTCATACTTGAGATACTAGTTACCTTGTAGGGTACTATTACTATACTTTAGGTAATTCCCACACACTCATTAATTTAGGGTGTCACGGGTGATTACGGGTATAGTGATGAAAGCGTGTGGTAAGATAAGTAGTCGGGAAGAATCCATCGCTCCGGATATATTAAGGAGTTGTACCTGACCGCTTGTTGAAGTGATGCTTGCTACAAACCTCTGATCAAAGTATGTGTTTGATAGAAATAGTTTCTAGTCAAACACACTATGGTAAAAGACAATATAATTCAGTAACAAGTTAATAACTGGGATAGCTTGGAGCAACCTTGCTATTAGTGGGTTAACACTTTAACTGAACCCTATAAACCAGATGGCACTAATATGAAAGAATGGAAGGAGTTCATCCCATTGGGCAACTATTGCATTAACCGGGATTAAGTCATAAGCACGAATGACGTCCCGAGTAATGGGGGATGGTAGACCCTTGCTAGAGGAATACTACAGTTGTTTAAGGTAATCGAGTTCTATTTTCGGTCCCAGCCTGGGGCTCTGCCCCCAAACCCCACCCCCAGACCCCGCCCGTGGCGCTGCCTCAGAACCCCGCGAGGGGCTACCGCCCCTCAACCCCGCCTGGGGCACTGCCGCTAGGACCCCGCGCGGGGCTGCTACCCCCCAACCCACCCCACTACCTGGAGCACCGTTTTGTGTGATATATCTTGTATATATGCCATATTTGTGCTAACCATTTTCTTGTAGGTTGATTTAGGTTAGATGTGTGTTAGGCCTTCGGGTATTTTATTTATTGCATAGACAAATGTATAGGATTTGGAAAGCCTTGTAATAATTTTAATTTCTCCATTTATTTTTTGGGTGACTGTAATAATTTATTTATTTACCTCTTTGAATGGTTGATAACGCGATAATAATATATAAACAAAAAACACAATAAATAGGGTGGATTAAAATCGATTAAGAAAGAATGAAACCTTTTAACTTGGCCAATGTAAAATAGTAACATCATCCAAACTCGGAATCTCTATTTTAAGGTACGGTCTAACCACTCGATAGGAATATCGTACCCAGATTCCCGGTTGAGCAGAACTGGGTGGCGACTCTATTTTAAAATACGAGATTTCAAGTCTCGTATCCCTTAACAGGCAAATAGGACTTAAATAAAACATCAACATCAATTTTATCAATCCATCTTTTTATCACGCTACATTGAGGATCAATCACTCGGCTCACTTCACAGCGCTCGTTATTTCCCCTCGTGCTACGCATCTCACGGTCCTTGCAGGAAAAAGATTGCTCGCTCACACTAGCATGTGGTCTACTTTCTTGGAAAGGGTCCAAGCAGTCAATCTCCTAAGGACTGAAGGTGGTGCCTTAAGTTTGATACATGGATATATCTGAGAGATATATTGGAGACCGTAGTAAGATAAACACTTGGTGCATATATCAATGTGTTAGTGTTTATCTTCATGCAATAAGCTTTGTGAATATCCTCATACTTGAGATACTAGTTACCGTGTGTGGTACTATCGCTATACTTTGGGTCATTCCTATACACTCATTAATTTAGGGTGTCATGGGTGATTACGGGTATAGTGATGACAACATGTTGGTAAGCTGAGTAGTCGGAAAGAATCCATCGCTCCAGATATATTAAGGAGTTGTACCTGGCCACTTATTGAAGTGATGATTGCTATAAACCTCTGATCAAAGTATGTGTTTGATAGAAATAGTTTCTAGTCAAACACACTATAGTAAAAGGCAATATACTTCGGTAATAATTTAATAACCGGGATAGCTTGGAGCAACCTTGCTATTAGTGGGTTACACTTTAACCGAACCTATAAACCAGATGGCACTAATATTAAAGAATGGAAGGATTTTATCGCATTGGACAACTATTGCATTAACCGGGATTAGGTCATAAGCACAAATGATGTTCCGAGTAATGGGGGATGGTAGACCCTTACTAGAGGAGTACTACAGCGTTTAAGGTAATCGAGTTCTATTCACGGTCTAGAACCTCGAGCCAATGGTTCCATTAGAATAAGGGTTAGTTAGACCTTAACATCTCAATACTTCGGGATCCTATTAGGTCACACACATTAGACCTTCATCGGACTAAGTAAAGAACTAATAGATTTATTCTATTACGAAAATATAACATAATAATTAGATTATTATTTAATTGGTTAAAAATGATTACATCATTTATGGATAGACCTAGAAATTTATTTTGACCGGTAACTAATTTATTAGTGTTATAAAATAAATATTTATTTGAAAGGAATTAAAAGGGAATTTTGCCTTGGCAAGTTAAATTGGACCGAGAATACAAAAGTATTTTGTACAAGCTTGGGTGAGCGAGAGTGCATCGAAAGGTGCGCGTGGGCATTGCTCGCTGCAGCCCATGAAAATGGGCTGCCCAAAGGCGCAGCCCAATGGCTCGCGGCGAGCTGGGCTCGCGGCATGGGCCGCGAGGCCCAGCTTACATGCAAGCCAGGCTCACAAGAGTGCCTTGCGGCAGCTTCATGCAGCGTGCATGGCACACTACATGTGGACATAACCCGCAGATCCATGTGGATCCGCGGGTCAAACTCGAGTGGGATGTGCATGCACATCCTACATCAATTTTAGGGGAGCATTTTTGCTCCCCCAAGCCTATAAATAGGCACTCATGTTCCCCTTTCAACTTGCACCAAGCTCAAGTATAAATCCTAAGTTGAGATTCGCAAAGATTAATCTCTCGGGTAATCGAGCAAGTTCTTTTTGAGGAGCCTGAATTTATTCAGGCACCTCTAGTTTATATTTTCGGGTGGGGCTTCTGGACTGGTCTAGCAACTACTCGAGGGTCCTTATTTCTTCCTCTCGGGGAGGTTTTGGTTGGTGGGGTTTGTGTGGATACTCATACAGGCTATCCTACGCTTGGAGGCTTGTGCAAGGAGGTTCTGCTGAAGCAAGCTTCAAATGGTAAGTTTTCTTTCTTTCTCTTTTAATTATTAGGTCTTTTTCTTTAAGCATTTTTAAACTTAATAATTATGCTTAGGTTTTTTTGAATGCTTAGTTTATATTATGATTAGGTTATAGCTTAGAGTTATAACATGCTTAGTATGAAATATATATGCTAGGATATAATTTAGAATTATAGTATGCCTAGCCTATGCATGCTAACTTAGGTAGAGAATTATTTAGTTAAGGCTTTATTTAATTTATATGCATCTAATAGGAGTTCCTGGGGACAGGGACAAAGTTTTGAATTTCCGCCGTGCCTGTTATGCATGTTTAATTTGACTGTTAGTTGCCAACACAGCCTTTATCACCTGGAGACCTTAGCATGGTTAGAGGCCCTCTGATGCATCTCAACGCATCGAGACATAACCTGCAAACACAAATACAATGTCACAAGTTACAATAAAAACAACTTAAAATAAAGTTGTACACATACCTCATAGAGTTGGTCAAGTATGATTCCAGTCGCGCATGTGCTAGACTCCTCTTTATAAGCCTCTTTCTCCCATGGCAGAGGAAGCACACTTCGAAGCGCCAATTGAACTTGAGGGCTATTCATCCCCCCTCGTGGACCAAGCAGCTCCAAGAAGCTCTCCTTAAATCGGGCAGAAGGAGAGACAGCGGCAGTGGAAGCTGGCGTAATGTGCAACCCCTAATGATGGCTCAGGCCCAATAGCTCTTGGCCCTGTAAAAAGAACAAATTAGTAACACAAGATAAAAAAAAGTTGCAAGGGTAGCAAATTAACCCCTCTTGGGTAGTGTCTCAGTCGGCGAGGCGGCTTTCTCGGCAGAAGGAACCTCCTCCCTCGATCTCTTCTTATCTCCAGCCTTCTTGGAGGGAACTACTTTTGAGACGTCGTCCTTGGTAAGGTCAACCTTCTCTGCCTCTTTCATTGGTTCTCCTGACCCAGGTCTTTGGCACCTTTTGCTAGATGTTTATTAAGGGCAGCGTTAAGTCGAGAAGACGACATCCTAAAAGAGACAAAACAGAGAAGTAAGCTTACATGGAATACTGACTTCCCCATCATCATACTCAATATTTGGGCCGTCCACTCGATGACTTTAATATAATGTTTTAAAAAGCGCTAGGCGCTAGTCGGGCGGTTGAGGGTTCAAAACGCTTAGGCGGGATCTAGGCGGGGCCTAGGCGGAACCTAGGCGGGAGTTAGGCGGATTTATATTTTTATTTTTTAAATATTTTTTAATATATAAAAATATAAATTCAGTAAAAAAATAAATTATAATAATATAAAATATAAAAAAAGATAATTTAAACCATATTTTATAATTTGTGTTCTGAAAAATCCCGCCTGGGCGCCGCCTAAACAGCCGTCTAGACCGATTTTTAAAACAAAAGACCCGCCTAAGACCGCCTAGCCCCGCCTTGGACCGTGTAGCCCCGCCTAAATCGGTCAACCGCCTAGGACCGCCCGACTACTTAAAATCTCGACGGTGTTATGAAAAATCCCGCATAGGCGCCGCCTAGCCCGATTTTTAAAACACTGCTTTAATATTAGTCAAGAAGGCCCAGGTGATGGTCACCAGTGACCACCGCTCCTGCTCCAACCTGCTGAAGATGCTAATGCGGGAGTCCGGCTCGAGTCCCCTTGTGGGCAACACCTCAAGAATGTCCTCCCTCCACTGAGTCGAAAATGGAGGATATAATGGATTTTGTCTTCATATAGAAATAGAACTGTTTGAAGTTCAAAACCGACTGCGGCCGACCTGAGAAGAAGTAGAATCCATCCTAGTGGCTGAAATGGAGATGGTCCTCAGAGGCTTTCCGCCTAAAGGAAGCCAGTTGGCGGAAGAAGACTGAGTCGAACTCGAAGTTGAGGCTGTGGCATTGATGGTAATGCCCTAAAATATCTGACCAGTAGTTGGGGTGTATTTGAGCCAGACACATACCCAGTCAGTCAAAAGTTTAGCAATCGCCTCAGGCAGTGGATACGTGAAGCCGACCCAAACTTGCTTCATGTATATACTGAAGTAGCCGTCTGGAGGAGTATGAACCCATTCATGTTGAGCCGGCAATAGGCATGGCTGTCCAATCAACCACTTATGCACCTGCATCTCGAAGCAGATATCCAGCTCGTTGGAGATAGACACCATATTCCCGATTCGAGGGGTAGAGCCCTTGGCGAGACTCTTCCTCACTCGCTTAGGACCACCCACCGCCCTAGTCCTCCTTTGTTTTGGAGTAGGCTGGGGAGATGACATCCTGAGCTCTTGTACAGATCTAATTCCCCCTATGTCTATGGGGCCGTCAACCCCTTCATATTCGTCCACGGCCCGAATGTCTGAGTTGGCCGAGGTAACTGGAGTCCATTGCTTTGTGGACGGCTCGACTTGGTTAGTCATGTTTCTACTCACTCTCCTTTTAATCCTAATAGGGGGACAATAGTTAGTTTTGTCCACAGTTAGTGGCCGGGCCGCGAGCCGATCCAATCTATCGTTAATCTCCCTAAGATGGTCAAAGGCCTAAGCGAGGAAGGTGTCCTCATTCTCGCCGCTAGATGAACTCATCGTAAAGAATTTAACACACGCCTTATGTCCCATCCTGCGATGCAGGCCCAATTGGGCCCAAGACGCTAACATCAAATCTCAACCCGAACCCTAAAAGGGGTTCTGCCTCAACCCTCGCCTCCGACGGCGCTAAGTCAATGTAAATAGCCACAAAAACCAACAACAAAGGCGCTAATCGCAAATAAAATGCCTATACTAACT
Organism: Euphorbia pulcherrima; assembly: GCA_947683365.1. Taxonomy (NCBI): domain Eukaryota; kingdom Viridiplantae; phylum Streptophyta; class Magnoliopsida; order Malpighiales; family Euphorbiaceae; genus Euphorbia; species Euphorbia pulcherrima. Next base: position 19,996,198 of record CANTUS010000001.1, read on the forward strand.
TGGAGGGAACAAATTCAATAATCAAATCGCCTTAAAGCCTAATTTCTAAGTCGCAAACAAAAGCAAAGTTATGCAAGACAGTAATAATTTTTATGAGAAGTTTGCCGGAGAACGACGACGGAATAAGTTCATTCCTTCCCCGGCGAAAAAGGAAAAATCAAAATGGGTGACAAAAGGCATAACATAATTATTCTGGAAAAGAAGCTTACTTGATTCATAGAAGAACGAAGTGGTTAGAAGCTTCAAAGTCGCCGGAAAGGCCCGCCGGAGTTAGAAATCAGATGCCGGAAATTGCAAGAGGAAGAAGAGCAAAAGCGGTAACTGTTAGGAGTCCCGCGCTATTTATAAGAAAAGTTTGAATTTGAAAGGACGCAAAAGGTTCTGGAAGACACATGGCGCCCTACCACCGAAAGCGGCGCGTTGCACGAGGAATCATAGCTATTACGCGAATTGTAAACGCCAGATGACATCATCCTCAAGGCGACGACCACCAAGAAATGACGTCCATTGCGAGACGACAGAAGCCTGAAGACTTTTTCCCATGCTTGTGGGGGACTTCTGATAGCTGACTATATACTCGAGGCGTACACCGGCCCTCATAGGAGACACTGCCTCGGCTCACCAACTACCATATCACAGCATCCTTCAACCACGTGTGCTGGTAGTCTTCTCGTGAGTGAGACGACTAACACGACTGCATCGTTTACTCAGTCAAAGCAGTAACTTCCCACTCCCTAAAAATGAGAAAGTAACGGAATTTGACCTAATCTCCCTACAATCTCGGAACCATGATCCCACTTTCAAAATCGTAACCACCAGATCATGGGTAACGGTCATTGGGAGGCCTATATATATACCAAAGGCCTACCATTGAAATGGTAATCAATTCTATACTCCCCACCTAAACTCTGCCATTTTTACTCTCAATATACTCTATCAAGTTACTGACTTAGGCATCGGAGGTTCACCCCGAAAACAAACCCCGATTCTTTAATCTTTAATTATTTTATAGATTCGTCCCTAATCAATGTCCTAATCATTTTTTAAAGTTCTATCACATTAAATTCACACTATAACGGAGAACTTTCATATAATAAATTATTGCAATAAATACTTTATAATATGCTGTAATCAACTACTCATGCTTATTCTCACATAATAAAATAAGCGGTGCTTCTTGCAAACAAAGAAGCCATTGTTTCAATTAAAAATTCTTTATTACGTTCAATATTGGTGTTGTGACTCATCCTTCCATGAAATAAAACTATTTTTTTATTGAAATAAGATTTTAAAGGAGATAAAGGCTGATTGCTCATCCACATCCACAAAACAGTAGATTGAATGTTGATGAGGAATTTTCAGTTTCACTAATTACTAATTGACATTTTAATTAATATTAGAAAAATATATAAATGTGATTTTCTTTTATAAATTTTTTTTGTCTAGCTTAAAATACTAATAAAAAAATTATACTTCACTCTATTTATATATAAACTCGAATATATAATGTTTAAAATTATATCTTTAAAATTTAATTACAGGCTTAAATAGTAATAAATTAAAGAAAAAATAAACCATACGAAGCACTTAACACTTTATAAAATCAATTTAGCTAGGTCTAATACATTTAGACTCCTATATAGTTATTCCTAAAAATCCATCAACTCACTGAACTTATTAAAGTGGACATTATACCCTCTGGAACTTATTAAGGTGGATCTTATAGCCCTTTAAACTTCGTAAAAGTGAACCTTAAAGTCCCTTTATAGTAACATGCCCAATTTTATTCCGGTAAATCAATCTTCGATTCAATCTTTGACAAAATAATCTTAGATTCAATCTCTAGAAAAATAATATTTAATATATCAATATCAAGAAGCTATAAAGTTTACTTTTAATAAATTCCGAGACTATAAAATTTACCTTAATAAATTTAGAGAATTAAAGGAACCTTTAAAAATTTTTAGGAACAACTGTAAGTATATTAGGACATTTCGACATCTTCTTTTCAATTTCTTTCACATGTTTATGTCATGGATAATTATATGGAGATTCGCATATTGATTACACATCACCATATTTTACTGTATTAATATATAAAGCGGTGATGTGACAAGGGGATTTAGATTTTTTTAAATTTAAATTCGTAAATTTTAGTTTTTTTAGTTTTTTTATTAAATTTTAATGGTTTGAATTTAGTTTTTGTGATTTGTGGGATCTACAGTATAATAAAATTTAGATCATTAAATTTAATAAATGACTGAAATTAGCTAAAATGTACAACTTTAAAAAATTTAAACTTTAGAAAATTTAAACTTTAAAGAGTTTGAACTTTAAGTAATCCGATACCAAACATCCGGAGCTTTTTATAAATCTCCTTATCTCCTGACCACACGTTTATATGATATGATATTGATATTGTCTCCAATCATTCCAGGCTTTTCTTTATTTGTTGCTTTTTCAATATCATTGCATGGCACACAATAATATAAACTTCAATAACAAAACAAAAATCATGCGGCCGCTAAGTATTTATTAATCTATTTATTTTAAGTTACTATTATAATAATTTTTATATTACCAGTGTATGATTAACAATATCTTGATATTTTCTCCATTTACCCTGATCCATCTTAGGAACTCATGAGGTTTCATTGTTATCATAACCGTATTAAATATTAAATTGATAAAGCTTCTGAAATTTTATATGATTTCTTCAACTAAATTTGATCTAGCTAAATTTTTAAAAGTTTTAATGAACAATATGGATGTAAAAATAATTATATATCAATAAATGTGTAATATAGGTATAAAAATGTGTTTTGTCTCATCTAATACATTTAAGTTTCAGTAAGACTAATTAGTAATATTTATGTTAAGAATATTATTAAATTAGTTCCATAAAGCAATGTTCTATTTGCCCTACTTCTTTTTTTCTTACTCTATCTTTTATCGATTAAGTTATACATTTTAGTCAATTTAAATTATTTATTGAGTTTTAAAAGTTAGATTTAGTTTTAATAATTTATGAAATCCACGGTATAATTAAATTTCAACCATTAAAATTTAATAAAGGATTAAATACAACTTTACCATCTCCTAACCTTAAATAATCCAAATCCTTTTTAATAACATCACCTTTTGTCATAAACAAGTCCTTGATTTGGATATCCAAGTGTGAGAGAGCACACAATTCCAATTTGAAAGAAGCCAAGAAATTAAAAAGAAAAGAATGGATTTTTTTTGGTTCTTTCTGCTTCCGATTCTTCTTGTTGTGCCTTTAATTTTTCAGTTAGTTAAGAACAACAAAAACCTACCTCCAGGCCCTCCTGGGCTTCCTATAATAGGAAACTTACACCAAATTGGTTCGTTACCACATCGTACCTTGTCCGAATTCTCAAAGAAATACGGAGATGTAATGCTTCTCTATTTCGGCAATGTTCCCAGTGTTGTAATTTCTTCTTCTGAAGTGACCAATGGAATCTTGAAAACCCACGACCTCAAAACTTGCAGCAGACCTCTTTTTACCGGCACTGGAAAATTTTCATATAATTATCGTGATTTCGGTTTCGCTCCCTACAGCAGTTACTGGAGAGAGCTTCGCAAGATTTGTGTTCTCGAATTATTCAGCGCTAAACGAATCGAATCTTTTCTTCTTGATAGAGAAGAAGCAGTTAGTTCCATGATCGAATCGATTGCAAAATCTGCAGCTTCGTTTCTTCCAGTTAACCTAAGTCAGCTAACTTTGTCCCTTCCAGCTGATGTTATATGCAGAGTGGCATTCGGGAAAAGTTTTCAAGAAAGAGGATTTTCTCCGGAAAAGTTTCTTGATATGATGCATGAAAGTTTTGAAACCATTGGTACTAATTATTATGCAGATTACTTGCCATATGTGGGTTGGATTGTTGATAGAATCCGTGGCCTTAATTCAAGACTTGATAAAAGTTTCCAAGAATTTGATGAATTTTATGAAAAGATAATAAAAGATCATATCATTAAAGGAAAAGAGAGCAGAAAAGAAGATTTTATTGATATCCTGTTGGAGTTGGAGAAATCACAAAATGAATCGGAAAATGGTATCGAATTCTCTAAAGACAACATCAAAGCTATCCTCATGGTAAATACATCATGTTGCTTCTTTTCTTTTGAATTCACGGATAGTTGTTGTAACTCATTTCAGGGTCAATTTGAAACAACTTTTTGTAATTACAGGTGTAAGGCAGCGTACACCTAACCTCCCCCTACCCCGCTTATGCGGAAGCCTTGTTAGGCATTGGGGTAAAGTTATTGTTGTTGTTTTATGTTATAGTTCATCTTCTTATAACCTACAATGTGTTACTCAGTGAGTAACGCAGATTGAGCAAGTGCGAGGAGAATAGGGTTCGAATCCCACTAAATACATTTGTAGGTAGGGGTGAGGAATCTTAAATGTGGCTAAGCCCCGAATAAAATTAATTATCTCAACGAGGATACTAAAAGAATAGTTATATATTGTTTTTCAGAATGTTTTCATGGCAGGTGTGGACACTGGAGGAGTAACCATGGTGTGGGCGATGGCCGAACTTGTAAAAAATCCTCAAATCATGAAAAAAGCACAAGAAGAAATAAGAAGTTACATTGGATCAAAATCAAAAGTCATCGAGAGTGATATCAAAAATTTCACATTCCTGAAAATGGTAATTAAAGAAACTCTAAGACTACACCCACCGGCCACTCTTGTATTTCCGAGAGAAGTGATGTCGAAATTCAACATAAATGGGTATGATATATACCCGAAAACGATGCTCCAAATCAATGCATGGGCAATAGGAAGGGATCCAAAGATATGGAAAAATTCTGAAGAATTTTATCCTGAAAGGTTTATCGGTAATCCTCATCTTGATTTTGGAGGGCAAAATAATTATGAAATGATACCATTTGGTGGAGGAAGAAGAGGTTGTCCGGGTGCTCCAATGGGAATACCATTGATTGAACTTGCACTTGCAAATCTTTTGCTACAATTTGATTGGAAACTGCCAAATAATATTAATGTTGAAGATTTGAACATGGAAGAAGCCTTTAGTGTTACTGCTTATAAGAAGGAACCTCTAGTGCTATTTCCCATCAAGTATGAACTTGCATAAATATTGAAAATATTGATGTTTTTACTATGACTATTTTGTATATTTCAAACAATGAGCACAATAAAATAAAGGTGTTACATGGTTTTTTAGTTGCTTATATTTTCAGGTTTTAAATAAAATGCATGTTCGATCACCAAGCCTAGCAAGAATTAATAAGCCATTTATTGGATTGATTCAGGGGCTCTTTACATGAATGGGAAAAAAAAAAATTGGCCCAAAAAATAATAATAACACAAACATGAAAAACATGAGAAAATATTTCCATATATACGTTTCAAAAAGAACAAATAATAGCCATCTCTTCCACTTCCTCCCCTCTCTCCCTCTCGCACAATTTCACCGAAAATCAAATTCAAAAATCAAACTCCCAAAACCATTCACCATAATTGCAAAAGTCGTTCAAATAATCTGTCAAAAATAGTTTCATCTACTTTAAACACTGGCATTGATTTCGAAATTCATTTATTGGAGTTCAAAATCTACAATTCTCAGAGAAAAATGAAATCTACAGAGGTAAGAAAAATGAAACCCTCAAATCTCAAGTTTCAACTATTTTGGATGTTGTTATGTTTATTTTCCATTTCTTTTGTCATTTGCAATATGGTTTCGTTTTTCGTTGCATATATGTGAGGGCATGATTTTGAGTTACATGCATTTTTTGTCCATTTTATGTATTATGTCTTTTCTGAATTATATCTTGCAATTGTACAGATGGAGTGTTTGTAGAAATGCCTGAATGAAGCTTGATTAATCAGTATTTGATTTATATTGGATGTCTATAGGATTTATATTGGATTTCTGTTGGATTTCTATTGGTTCTTACCTATTATTAATTCCTTGCTCGATTTTGTAGTTGAAGGAAGTGTGAATTGTATTATTAACAAGCAGTCTCTATTATGCAATCCAGACAATTTTCACACTCTATTCGGTTTGAATTGTATAAGTTCAAATGTTTCAAAACTGAAAATGCATTCTTTTTTAATTTATATGAAGCATTTCAATAATAAGTGATATTTTGATGAAAACAACAATTCAAGTTTCCTGGTTCCTATAGGTTTGTCAACTTGAAAGCTTGAATAACACATGGCATACACGACATCATACGTGGCATGGCATTGTATAGGTTCTGGTTGACTTTTTGGAGATAGCAACTGCTATGGTTAGGGTGTATGCTTACAAATCGAGGCCTCAGTTTTTAGATTCTTGTTATGCAAAATGCTGGAAGCCTCCTAAACCGGACATTGCATTGCCATTGCTGAATAAGTTTCTTTACAAGTTTGCAAGGAATTTCAGCACTCTGTCATATATATTGGATGTATATGGCATGTCTATTGGGTCTCTGTTGGATTTCTATTGGTTCTTACTTATTTTTAATTCATTGTCAGGATCTGTAGTTGCGTAGAACCGATCCCAGATCGGCTTGATGTCCAAATCCATAAAACACGGTTGGATAGCTTTGAGCTTATACAGGTATGGGAGGGAATATTTAGAAAACAAACTTGAGAGCCACATGCAGTATATCGATATAATAAACAGTTAATAGAGATAGTTTTGATGCTTAATTATGTTTGAATTCTGAAAATCTTGTGTAATTAGGGATCTAAGTAGTTGGAATTGATGTTTGGTTTTAACATAGTTGAATTTTAATAGTTATGATATTTTGTTTGCCAATAGATATCCAATAGACAACCAATGTGTATCACTTATTCCAAAAAAAAAGAAACAGTAACTAAAAAAAGTTAATATTCAATATACAAAATATCAAATGCCAATCTATTAGAAATCTATTGAAACATTAATTGAAAACACACAAGTCAATTACATATACTTCTACAAATGTCAAATATCAATTTCAAAGCAGATTTTCTAATACAATTCTAGTAGATGTCCAAAAGATGTCTGATAGATGTCCAATGGATGTCCACTTCCTGAAAAGCACATCCTAGAAAACCAACAATCGATGCTACTGCTAGTGAAGCAAACATTGCTGCAAAACAAAATTAAACCATACCATGGGAATAAATACTAAAACAGATAACCAATCTTTGCAATCAATCACCAAAACTATTTATTATCTAATTGAATGCCATATCATATATGATGAGACATAAATAGAATTATAGAGTTCTTCCATTTAAGTCAGAAGCATACCATTAACAAATACTGATTAAGGGATTCTTCGCTTAAAAATAAAATTAGACTAGAGTTCAATAATATCTAATAGATGTCCAATAAATGTCTAATAGATATTCAATAGATTCAGTTGTCCTACTATTTTAAAACATGTTTGGAATGCTTTCCAACAACAGCTCTAAATGTTGACGGCACTAAATCCACATAAAAACATGATAATTAAAAAATTCTGATAAATAAAATTAAATGATGCAATGAGACAATGAAGAAACATAAATTAGAGAACTAACTTCAGCCACTAGGATAATAATGTCAGTTTCCAGAGGCGTATATACATCTAGCACATCAGGAACAATTAGCATCAAAGGCTGCAAGCATGCATCAAAATTTAAATTAGTTGCGTGCTCAAAATATTCATCCACTCATTAGCCTCTTAAATACCACTACTCTATTCTCGTACAGATAAGACAAGCTCTAAGTAAACCAACCTCAACATGAAATCAACAACATAAAATAAAACATTTAGGGTTAATACTAATAGTTACAAAATTATGAAAATTAATCACCCAAAAGCTTCAAATTTATACTAGACAAAAATTACATATCGATTTATTTGTCAGGAGCTGTATAGCCTACATAGTGACTTCAAACATTGATCAGTTACGAAAGGGGAATACATATAAGAGTACATGCTTACAAAGACAATTGAAAAACTTTCAACACCAAAATTGCTTGCTCCACCATTAGTCTAATTACAGATCACGTTGTTGGTTTCTAAGATTCGAGCCTAATTGAAAAAGTAGCAACTAATTCACTAAAGGAATAACCACTAAAACAGATAACCAATCTTTGCAATCAATCACCAAAACTATTTGTGATCTAATTGAACGTCATATCCTACTGAGACTCAAATAGAATTGCAACATTATTCCATTTAAGTTGAAGCATACCATTAACAAGTACTGATTAAAGGATTCTTCGCTTAAAATCAAAATTAGACTAAAGTCCAATAATATCCAATATATGTCCAATATATGCCCAATAGATGTCCAATAGATGTCCAATAGATATTCAATAGATGTCCAATAACAAAACAATCAGTTTAGCATTTTTCCCAATAACACAAACATGCATATTTCATAAAAATATGAACTAAAGCATCAATTTACAATTTGTAAAGAGTGTCAATTGATGGTTCCATTTCTCTGGCATACATGAACACAACCTTAAATTTTTTCTCTTATATCAGAAATAATTAGAGTAATTCCTTGTTACAATTCAGACTCATTATGCATTAGTGGACTTATATAAAAATATGCTAATTTGAGTACCTGATGTCTGAAGTTCAGTCCATTTGATTATAGCATTCTTCAATTAACAAGCACTGATTAAGGGATTTTTCGCTTAAAACCAAAATTAGACTAAAGAAAATAATATCCAATATATGTCCAATATATGCCCAATAGATGTCCAACAAATATTCAATAGATGTCCAATAACGAAACAACCAGCTTAGCATTTTATCAAACACATGGCGTGCACTTCGATTTCAACAGATAGAATGTTAAATAAAATATAGAATGAACTCTATTAGAGAGAATAGAATGAATTAAAAATCTCAAAATCAAACAAATCAGCTAAAACAAAAACATAATATCACAAAAACAACTTGAATTTATGATTCAAAGAATAAAAACAATAGAGTCACAGAAAAAATAGAGGAGGCTTGGCTTAGATTTAGGTACGGTTTATAGAAATAAGAAAAAAAATATATTCAGGTACCTCAGAAGCTTGGCTTGTTGAAGGCTCTGTATGCTTGGCATCGAAAAATCAAGGAAGAAACAAAATCTCAATCATGGAAAAAAAAAGAAAAGAAACGAAGATCAGAGAGAAACCGAAGCTCCATCGCTAAAGAAGAAAGATTACAAAACAAAAAGAGCAGTTGCAGCCTAAGGAAGGAAGTTATATAGAACGTATTACTATATATAATTGGGTAAATAAATGTTAATTGAGGATTATTTAAGGGAAACTGTAAGGAATGTAGGCTTTGGAAATAATATTTACAACTGTACCCCATACTTTTATAATTAACTATTTGGTCCTTTTTTAAACTCTTCCTTTTCACCTATACGTTCCTCCTATTAACCCTGTTAACGACAATTCTATTATTGGCAGCCCATTCTTTCTTCGTGATTTTCCTATTTTTTTACTGAGATTCAAATTGATTTCGTTCTTCTAAATCAGTTTTGGCTCTCGATTCTTCATTTTGCTTTGATTTTGCGATTCTAATCGGTTTGATTTCGTTCTTCTCAATCTGATTTTTATCTCTGTTTTCTTCTTCATTTTATTGTGAGATTCTTTCAGTGATTCTCGATCTAGATCAACATCAATGGAAGATATTCCTATGTATAACTCAATTTCCTCTGATTCCTATCATTGATCAAGGTAATCATTGATTTGTTAATTTTTTTTTCATTTTTGTTTTTTTTTCTGGTGTGATAGATATATGGTATGTTGCTTGTATAATGAATATAAATGTTGTTTTATTTAATTCCTCTTAGTAAATAAATATGTATAGTTTTGGTTAATTACATCTGGTATAATGCTTGTATAATGAATGTATAACTGTTGTTTTGTTTGTTTTCTATTATGAAATAGATATGTATATAGTTTTGGTTGATTACATATAGTATAATGTTGGTATATTGCTTGTATAGTGGTTTATATAAATGTTTTTTTCGTTTGATTTGTTCTACAAAGTTGATACATATAGTTTCAGTTATTTATATCTGGTATATTGCTGGTAAAATAGTTGCGTAAATTTTGTTTTGTTTGGTTTCTTTCACAAAATAGATATATCTAGTTTTGGTTAATTACATCTAGTATAATGCTAGTATAATGATGGTATAAATGCGATTTCGGTTGAGTTTTCTTTTACAAATTGCCTAATGCTTTTTTTTTTCTACTTATCTAGTATTATTTTGGTACAATGTTGGTATGAATCTTATTTTTGTTTTACTTCTTTCCCAATATAGATACTTACAGTTTTGATTTTATACATATGGTATAATGTTGTATATATCCTGTTATTGATTGTTTTTTCTGAATACTCTAATTTATTGTTTTGTTTGATCACACTTAGTATATATCTGGTATAATGCTAGTATAAATGATGTTCATGATTGTTTTGTTCTTTAAATAGCTACTTTAATTATGTTTTATGATTAGTATATATCATATCAACTGATTTTCTACTTTTGTTATGTTTTATTAGGTTCGACAGTAGATGAAGAACTCGATAATCCTGCTACAAATGTTGAGCATACTCATTCTCGCCTTCAATTAGAACTTGATCCTTCAAGTTCGGTTGGTGTACAAGCGTCAGAGGATGACCATCTTGCTTATGTTCAAAATATTACAAATATTACGATGGATGAGATAAACAACTTTGTAGATCAAGATTTGATTGATGATGGATTAGAAGGCAATGAGATTACAGATCCTAGGATTGATTATGTTAAGGTTGGGCAAGTTTTCAAAGACAAAAGCTAATTGAAAAGTGCGATGTATGCGATAAAGAAGAACTTTAATTCAGTGCTTATTTCGTGTTTAGCTTTAAACCAGATGTTATCTATTTTTGTATTTGCACTTGACATTTCATTTTATATTAGGTTTATACTAGCTTTATACCAGCATTGTACTGAGTTGTGTTTCTATCCTTTGCTCTAGCTTTATACAAGCTTTATACCAACATTATACTAGGTTTGAAGAAATAAAGCCTTAAGTTAGTATTTATTATCAAAGAAATGAAGCTAAAACTAATTTTATACATGCATTATACCAATATTATACTAGGTAATGTTTATATCCTTTGCACTATCTATATACAAGATTTATACAAACATTATAACAAGTGTGAAGACATAAAGCCTTATATCAAAGAAATAATAGTAAAACCAGTTTTATACCTGCATTATACCAGCATTATACCATGTGTGTGGAACAAAAGACTTAATCAATGGAATTAAACAAAAACAAATTTAATACAAGCATTGTACCACCATTTTACCACGTGTGATGAACCAAATATGTAAGTCAATATTTTTTCAAAGGAATCAATCAAATTCCACTTTTATACAATCATTATACCAGTATTATACAAGCATTATCATAAATCATTATGCTATAAAATAATTGCATAAAAAACAACTTCATACTAGGTTTATACAAGTAACCTATGAAGGACTAAAACCTTCATTCAACTAAATTTTGAAAAAGACTTAAACATAAACTAAAATATACCAGCATTGTACCAGGATTATACCGGATATAATGAAATAAAAAGTTTGTTCTATATTTAAATTTTTATGAAAGAAATAAAAATAAATTGCTGCATTGTACTACATGTATATTTACATTTCATCAAAATAAAAATTGTTCTAAAACATCTAAAACTAGTTCGTAATGTACAATTCAAATTCTAGTAGATGATTTCTTTATCGCTTTCGACATTCTTCGTTTGTTTGGATACTCTATATTGGTATAAGCAGAGAGTTAGCCATATTCGCTGTCGGTTGATGTCAAGATCTTTCGGTATTGGCTTTCTCTCAATATCATATTCCAAATACCTGAATTTATAGATTAGTTTGATGTAATGTGAACACCGGTAGGCCAGTTTGTGTCTGCTGGGTATATTGGCTTGCATAGCTGCATTGGTAAGAATCAAATAGTTTAGAAAAGGGTAATAATTTATTCTATGAAAAGAAACCAAAGAAAATACACTTTATACCATCATTATACCAAGTTTGTAAAAGAAAACCAAAACATAATCATCTATTTTATGAATGAAACCAAACAAAAACCACTTTATACCAGCATTTTACAAGGTTTAAAGAACCAAAATATTAAACACATATTTTACCAATGAAATGAAACAGAAACAGCTTCATATAATCATTATACCAACATTTTACAAGTTGTGATCAAACAAAACCTTAAACACATCTCTTATGATAAAAATCACATAAAAAGTACTTTATACAAGCCTTATATTAGCATTTTACAAGGCGTTATCAAACAAAACCTTAAACATCTATTTTATGATAGAAATCACACAAAAAGTACTTTATACAAGCATTATACCAAAATTATACAAGGTGTGATCAAACAAAACAATTAATATCTATTTTATGAAAGAAATCACACTAAAACAATTTGATACCAGCATTATATCATCATTATACATGGTGTAATCAAACAAAACACTAAACATCTATTTAGTGAATGAAATCAGTCAAAAACAACTTTATACCACCATTATACCAACAATATACAAGGTGTGATCAAACAAAATCATTAAACATATTTGTTGGTCCCTATGTGTACACTCAAAGAGTCAGATGGGGGTGAATTACTCACTTTAATAACTTAGGAAAATTTTTCATGATGGAAAGAATTCCGCTGAGTAGGTCAGTTGGCTAAGTGGAAATCTAAAAAACTCCAAAGTAAAGGACACAGAGATTTTTATACTGGTTCGACAACCTGTGCTTACATCCAGTCCCAAGAGAGTGTCTTAACTCTAATTCACTAATCTCACTCCTTTACCCTAGGCGGAGAAGCCTTTCACAAATTTCTCCAATTACAGAAAGTAACCTCCAAACTATAATCGCTCACCCGTTGAGTAGAATACCCTCTTCTACTAGCAACTTAACAAATCATAAATAAGAGCTGGAATCAACTTATAGAAACATTGATCTAGTTATAAATGATCTGATATTGCAATTAAAATGATCTATTCTAATATGTCTTATTTAAAGCAGATTCTGGCTGAGTAGTGCTTTTCTAAGATGAACTTCTTTAAAGCTTGTAAGTTGGCAGAGTTTTTGCTTCTTAGAAATTCAGGTGTAATCACCATGTTCTAACGCTTGCCTTCTTGCTCCTTTTACAGATGGGATTAAGAAAGTAGCCGATGAACTTATGTTGGCATCTTCTGAAATTGACAGCTCATCTATTCACCCGTTGCTTCTTTAAATCAATCTGTTAGGAGATAGAATCACACCGTTGTGAGATAGAAATCAATTCATTAGATTGAAATTCAAGCTTTAATTTGAATTCTTTGTCGTTTGATGCCAGTCTTCCGTTAGAGAGAACTCGTGCTGACTTGCTACGTGTTATCTTCCCATTCCTTCTGGTAATCTAACATTTTGCAGAGCGCGCGATACTATGTTATTGATCTGCAGAATAACCCAAATTGGCAAATGACTTTTTGCAGCTTGATTCTAGAAGACTTTGTCATTTTCTTCATAAACCGGAGTCTTGTCAAGGCATTAATTCTTTTTTTCTTTGTCTCATTAATGTCCTGCAAAAAGCAATACTAAAAGCAAAGATTTCATATTTCCTTAAATAGAAAAGTCAGTGCAATTGATTGACATAAAGTAACTTAGCGAAATGACAAAGCAATGTACTCAGCTGAAACAAAATCTAAATATCAAGTGCTGAGTGAATAGTATTTAGTTAGCGACTAAAGTATATACTCAGCCTAGAATAACTCAAACTTAAACTAAATAGCTAGGTGAGCGAAGACATAAAATTCTATCCTTAAATTTACTTACTCGCATACAACCATAGACTATTTATCTTAACATCATTGTTGATTTAACTATCTCATACTTGACTTAATTGTTATGATCAAAATTTAAGCACTATTGAGTCATCCACTGAGTCAGTCCAAACTCGTGCTTGGTTCAATAATCTCCCTCATTTTGATCAATGGTAATTAACTGAGCGAGAATTAAATCAATAAGATATCTAGGTCAGAGTTACCTTACAAACATGCTTGATATGTCTTTGTTCAACATATTCATTTTACTCAGAGTGAATGCTAACTCCCTCATATTGGAAAACAATGATCCGGAAAAACAATCAAGAAACTATTTGGATCAAGTTTGAAGAAAACAAAAACTTGTAAAAACTTAAACATGTAATTTCCTAAATCCAAATGGAAGTATCCAATTCAAATCAATCTATAAGGACATCCATTGAAGATCATAAGTACCTAAGCACATAATGGAAGCATCTGGTTAAAGTTTGGAAAGCAAACAAACTTTGAACCGCTCAAAAATTAGCATCCGGAAGAACTGATTGTAAAAGCATCCGGAAGAAGACAGATCCGGAGATATTAAGTCTGAAGATATCTAGAAGACTTAAATATCTAGACAAAGGGAATAATTCAAATATTTATATTCCCTCCACCTATTTGGTCAGAAAGTCAAAGATCCTTTCCCCTTATAAAAGACAAAAATGACAGCTTGCACTTTTCAGAAAAGGACAGAAGGCGTGACATTGGAAAGAGAAAAAGGTAACAACCTTTTTCACCTAGACCAAGAGGAATGGCGCGTGAAGATCACGACTCCGGACCTCTGGCGTAAAAGTTGATAAAACACTAAAATCTGAGGAAAATAATCGCTGATAACTTTTCAGCCCCAATCCCAAGGATTCAAACGAGTAAAAATTTGAGTCTAACGGAATGATCAACGGCTCCGGAAGTGCCACATATTACTTGATCTACGGTAAAGATTAAATTCAGTTTCAACAACCCACAAAGGCTATATTTATGATAGATGCCTATAAAAGGGAAAATTCACAAGTTGAGAAGGTGCTGATTGTTTTAAGAAAGCACACACAAGAGAATTTGCTATAGCAATCAGTTACTTAATGTAATGACCTAAAATTTTAAAATTTACTTATAGTAAATTATTATGGTATTAAAATATAATGAAAATTATTTTTATAATTATTGTTATTATTATTATTGGATATAAGAATGAGGAAATAAGAGTTAATTAAGTTAGATGGATGAATTAGACATTTAATTATTTATTTAAGGGCATTATTGAAAATTGAAAAAAAATAAAATAATACATACCATCCAGCTTCTTCTCTTCTTCACCTTCATCTTCTTCTCCTACTCATTTCCTTCCCTTATCAAAATTTTTCCTAATCCAAAAACTTCCGATTTCTTTGATTCAACTTCGAATTCTTGTTAGAAATCGATCCTTAAGCCCTCTATCATCATCAATTTCATTGAATCAAGACTAGAAGAGGAGGATTTTAGTTTTTAAGGTTCATATGAACAGTACCCCCGAATTTGAGGTGAGTGATTTTTGATGAAATTAAAGTTTAATTAGTAGAATTCATGGTAGATTAAGCATATTTATGGTATTAGGAAGTTTATTTATACAATATCTTGATAGAATTATATATGGCTGTTGTAGAGGAAGCTAGTGCAAGCAAATCAAAGGCAAAAGAGGTAGAAAAGAGCTAGAAAGAGCTTAGGAAAAGGTTTGTGTCTCTAATTTCGATTTCTCGGTTTTTCGGAAAATTTTCCAGATTTGTATTCCTGTTTTGTTTTGATGTTTTCTCTTGTTATATAAATCCAATTTGAATGATTCTTGATTCTATTGATATTTACAGAAAGTAAGGATTATATGTTCAGAAATAATCTTGTTGAATTTCGTTCGTTTTCAATGTGAAATTTTCGTTTGAAGTTGAGTCATGAAATCTGTTTTCTGAAAATCTCAGCTTTGTACACTGTTTAGTATTTTGATCATAACTTTGGTTATACAATTTGAATTTATGTGATTCTAGTGCCTTTGGAAAGCTGAGACATGTGGCTAATTATGTTTAGAAGAAAGTTCTTCCATTGGATGATGTTTTAATAGTGAAAAAAGTAGGGGAAGTCAGGTCATGAAATCTAGAAATTTTTGAAAAAAAATGAATGTTGATTTTATTGAGTTTTAATTGAAGTTTGATGCTTTAAAATTTAATATTTGAATCTCTTAATTCCTGAAGTTATATTAAATTATGTTTGATGGTTTATATTGGAATTTTTAAGATGTTACTTTAATTTATTGCCCTTATTAAACGAGTAGAATACGGGTCAGGGTAGATTGGCACCAATAAAAGGGGGTACAGTACTGTATAAA
Organism: Euphorbia pulcherrima; assembly: GCA_947683365.1. Lineage (NCBI taxonomy): Eukaryota > Viridiplantae > Streptophyta > Magnoliopsida > Malpighiales > Euphorbiaceae > Euphorbia > Euphorbia pulcherrima. The sequence goes on from CANTUS010000001.1 coordinate 20,012,438, forward strand.
CAATTAAAGCTTTGGCTTCGGGCTTTGGCCGGTATTATGATAAAAATATATTGATATTGAAACTTCGGCTTCGGGCTGGATCGATATATTAATTTTGAAGCTTCGGCTTTGGGCTTGACCGATATATTGATTTTGAAGCTTTGGGTTCGGGCTTGACCAATACATTAATATTGAAGCTTCGGCTTCGGGCTTGTCCGCTCCCGTATCCATTTTACCGTTATTACTGACTTGTTTACTTTGGGCAATATATGGTTAATGTGTTTGGAATAAAAATGGGATATAAATTTGATTGTACTTTGAAAGGTTTATAATATAAGTTTTGTGTTTTGGTTTTATAAAGTTGTTTAATTTGTTTTTGACTTATGAACATAATTTATTTCTATTTTAAAGTGTTAAAAATATTCAAAGTTATTGTATTTCTTTTATGGACACCACTAAGTAAATTCCTTAGGGTGTAGTTGTTTTTCTACACGTAGGTGGAGATTTGTAGATAGCTTGGACCAAAGTGATATAAGTGGATCAGCTTAAAGATCATATAGGGAAAGACTCGAGGTGGATTTGTATTTTTATGTAATATTGTGGTTTGTAGAATAATGGCATGTACTAGATAGTGTGAGAAATGTAAAGCAGTATTAAGAAATATTTGGAGAATAATTTGGAGTTGGAAACATTATATTTGTATTTGTACATATTAAATCTATAAGTATTGAACTTTATATAGTGGAGTAGAGTTGTTTATTGGGTGATTATAGTTACTGTGACACTCCTAATAAAGGGGGTGTTACACTTAATCCCTCCAAGAATCAAACAATTCCAAATTTGTTTGTAAGGATTCCCAAGTAAGCTATAAACTTGAGGAACTCCAAAACCAAAACCTTTGAGAAACAAAGTGTAAAAAAATCTCACACTTGTGTGAGTGGTGAGATAGAGATATAGCTTAAAGTTGGTGCTTTGAGTGGGATCTCCCTGTAGGACTCAGCTTAGATTTGGGTAGAAATCTAAGTGGTATATCCTGCTAAAGGCAAAAGGACTCAGCTAGAAGTAGGTGCTTCTAGTGGTATATCTTACATCCGGAAGAGGTTACCATCCGGAGATAAATTGTGAGGCTTAATTCCTGCAAGTTGGAAAGGGATTCACTAGTGGAAAAGCTCGGAGAAAGGAAACTCCGGGGACTGGAGTAGGTGGGGCTGTACCAGGATAAAACTCTGTGTTTGATTTTCTTACTCTTTATTTGATTTTCTTACTCTTTATTTGTTTGCATTATAATTCACATTTGCATCATTCGGATCTATCTTATCTGGAATATAATCGAACATGCTACACTAAGACTTTTTAAAGTTTGTTAATTCCGCGAAAAAGGGTCATTCACCCCCTCTGACCTTATTTAGACCTTAATAGGGACCAACAAGTGGTATCAGAGTAAGTGCTCAAAACTAGAGATCTAACAATTTGGAGCTAAAGGTCCAAATTTTGATCCAAGAATCAAAATGAGTTTAAAAAACTCACAACTCCTTCCCGAGGGTATGTCTATTACCCGTCCTAGAAAAACTAGATGAATAACTTCACATAAGCACAAAGCATGTTAGCATGGATGGCTATTAAAGATGGCTCATATGAGCCTACTCACGAAGTAGAGGGTATAACTACCCAAAAGCCCTCAAGTTTATGGGACGAGAATGATTATAAAAAATTGCGTGAAAATGCAAATGCTATTAATATGCTTTATTGTGCTCTTAGTGCAGCAGATATTAACAGGATATCCAGATGTAAGACTGCACAAGAGATTTAACAGAAACTGGAAGTGACCTATGAAGGAAGCAACAGGGTCAGAGAAGCCAAACTTGATCTACTCCAGAAAAAGCTTGAAACTTTTAAGATGGAGCCAAAAGAGTCAATCAATATCATGAACACTAGATACACAAATCTAGTGAATGAAATGAAGAGGCTCAGAAAGGAAATCTTTAAAGTAGAGATGGTAAAGAAGGTGCTCCGGAGTCTCACCAAGGAATGGGACAACAAGAAGACTGCTAATGAGCGGTTTCATCTGTTCTAGTAAAGGACATGCATCTTTATGGACTATCTGGGGTTAATCATAGTCAACCTTTTCACAAATGGGTTTGCAATTTGAAAGTTTTTAATAGAAGATCTGTTAGTTCTATAATTTACAATAATATTTATTTATTTTATTTAAACATACTTTAAATGCTTAATAACCATTTAAAATAAAACAAAAATGAACTTGTATTTTGACTTATAATTATTTATAAATTTAAATATAACTCATAAATATAGCTCTATCAAAGTCTAACAATAATTTCAATTAAGAGTTTGGTCAACATTATAAGTGTCCAACTCTACAAGCCTCAACATCATAAATACGTTCCACAAAGCCTCAACAACATAAATACATTCTTCTCCAACAGCACATGCATAAGACGTTTTTTATTTTTCTTTTTTTATTTTGCATTTATCTCTCAATCCGTTTATTTTTTTGACACGCCGCTTTAAACTTTTTTGTTCGTCTCATTTTTATCTTCGAAACGCTATCCATTGTTATCTTTTTTTTGACTTTTTTCCAAACTTTTCGAAATCTGGTTTTTTGCTGGTATAAATCTAGTATGAGGTGGTTTTTGTTAGATTTCTTTAATAAAATGCAAATTTATGGGTTATTTTCATCACACCTAGTATTCTGCTGGTATAAACTGGTTATTGTATGATTTCTTTCATAAAAACATGCTTATGTTTGGTTTCAATTTTCCAGAACTGGTATTTTGCTGGTATGAGGTGGTTTTTGTTTGATTTCTTTCATAAAATGCAAGTTTATGGGTTATTTTCATCACACATGGTATTTTGCTGGTATAAACTGGTTTTTGTATGATTTCTTTCATAAAACCATGCTTATGATTGGTTTCAATTTTCCAGAACTGGTATTTTGTTGGTGTGTTGTGGTTTTGTTTGATTTCTTTCATAAAATGCATGTTTATTAATTTATTTCTTCACACCTAGTATTTTTCTGGTATAAACTGGTTTTTGTATGATTTTTTTTCATAAAAACATGCTTAATGGTTTCAATTTTTCAGAAATTGGTATTTTGCTGGTATAATGCTTGTATCATCTATTACATATTTGCAAAAAATTTGAAAAAAAGTATATCATTATGGATCTAGAAGATAAAAATGAGACGAATAAAAAACTGTAAAGCGGCATACTAAAAAAAATCAATGATTTGCGAGATAAATGCAAAATAAAATAAAAAAGGAAGAAATCGCATGAACAAGAAGGAAAAGGGAGGAATGTATGGGATGGAAAGAGAAAATTTAAAAGCTGACCAAACAATTATTTATAAAAGTAGAAGATAAAGAGCTAAATAATTTAGTCAACCATTACATTTCTTACAATTTAAAAAAAACAAAATGTTAATAATAATAGGAACGAGAAATAACCTCTAAATTTCGAACTAAAAACTGTGGATTGTGAGACACTTATGGGCTGTTTAGTTTAAGGGGGTGTTTCTCTAAGCTTTTTTTTAAAGTCAAAAGCTCCTTATAAGGAGAAAAGTAAAAAGCAGCCATGTTTTTCACTTTTCTCCTTATAAAAAGGTATTAAGTTAAAAAAAAAGAATCATTCCAACTTATAAGTTAAAATCTTCTTATAAGTCATTTTTTAAGTAATAAGTAAAAGTTATAAGTTTGGAGAAATACCTCCTAAAAAAACAGGGGCTTTTTCCATCCAAAATTTTCAAGAAAACTGAAAACTAGGATTTGTTGTTTAGTTGTGAAGTTTTTTGAAATGGAAAAACATGAATGACTTTTGCAATTTTTCAAAATTTACACTACCAGTTGAAAATAAGATTTTATCGTTTTCCATTTGAAAAAAGCGGAGCCCTCTCAATCACGTTTTTCGTAACTTTTAACAATTATTGATCGTTGAATGCATTATAAATTTCATCCCGTGCCACCTCCACCTCCACCCCCTTTCTATCTTTCATAAATTTTACATACCTCTACTTTCTTTCTCTTTCATATATAAAATATTCTTACAATTATTTTACTCTTTATTATTTAATAATGAAAATGTTATAATTAATTATCTAAATTTATTTTATAATAATGTAATTTATGATTTCGATTAATTATTTTTTTACTGTATTATATTATTATCAATTAATATTTAAACTGAATTTTTTAATTATATATAATTTTATTTTCACTTTGATAATATTTTTTAATTATAAATTAAATTTTAAGATAAATAATGTTGAAATGTCTTTGTACTACAACTTGTGGAATTTTTCTTACCACCTACGCTTTTTTTATACATGTATATAATTATAAATTTCAAGTTATATATTAAATATAGTTTTATTTGTACACTGATATAATTTTTTTTAATTAAGTTTTTTAACCTTTGAATTATGTGGAATATTTAGGTAATTTCTTATTTTCGATTTAGTTCGTAATAGTTATTAGTTGTGGAAAAAAATTATGGAACTATTATTTGAAAAGTAGAAGATGAAAAATAAATTAGAGAGGAATGAACATATTTTTTAATTTCTATTTTTATTAAAAAAATAAAAATTAAAAAATTTTAAAAAAATAAAAAAACTGAAAAATAAAAATGAAAATAATTTTCTATTTACGATTTTTTTTTTCACAGCGGTAGAGCTACAAAGAATATCCCAATTCAAAGGCAATTCCAATTCTAGGGTTTTTCTTTGTACGATTATCACCTATATAAATAAATATCACACCTTTGCTTGACCTCTCTCTCTTCCTTACCTCTGCTTCCTCATTTCTACTTTCATCCCGCATCCACTCTCATCCTTATAACAATGGCCGTCGCGTTCTCGGATCTTCACACTGAATCAGGAATCAAGTCTCTCGACGAGTTTCTGGCCAGAAAATCTTATATTTCCGGGTACTTTTCTTTCTCCTGTCCTAATTCTGCTGTAGTAATTCATCCATGGAGTTTATCTTTCTATTTTCTTGTTTCTATCAAATTAGGGATCAGCTTACAAAGGATGACATAAAGGTGTACGCTGCCGTTTCCGCCAAGCCAGGAGCTTCCTTCCCCAATGCTAGCAAGTGGTACGACCGTGTTTCTTCAAGCCTCGCCACAAGGTTAGCTTCATTTCTTTTGTTCTGTGCTTAATTGCTTGATTGAAAACATATGGTCGAATTTGTTCGTTTCTGATTTTTACGATTTGATCCGATTGCTTGTAGCTTCCCCGGAAAAGCTGTTGGAGTAAGTATTGGTGGCAAAGCTGCTGATCCAGCTCCTGCTAAGGAGGTTTGTGTCTTTTACCTCTTATGTGTTAATACCTGAAATCCAAGAACTTATCAATTGTCCAATATCTTTTAACTTTAAATCCATCATGTTACGAAATGGAAAAAACCCTATTCTGGTATTGCATTATATATCTTTCAGTTTATTAATCCTAAGAGTTAGTACCAGTGATTGACTCCAAATTTGCATCCTTTCTTATATCGATTTGGAAATTATGAGGAAAAGAAAACTATGAAGTAAACTAAATTTTGTTTGCCTCTAGTTTCAGTCAAGGTGTTACTTTTGTTATGACTATAATAAACCAGATGCGACCTATTATATTAACAGTATGAATCACTCCTATTCGGAATTAGGAATAAGAAGCGAATGCTTATGTTTAATTTTAGTTTTAGCTTATGATACAACCAATAGGAGAAAAAGCTTGAAGAAAGGAAGAAGACCATCGCACTCAAAGTAGATTCTGCCGAATCAGCCTCCTCCGGATCAAATAAGTTACCGAAGGAATCAAAGTACATCGAAGAAGATAAGGCTATGTTGGCCAAGTATTTTGATAAATTCCTAAAGAAGAAGGATAGGAGGAGATCCAGAAGATATGAATAAAAAAGGCCTAAGGAAGGCACCTCAAGAAGGGATAAGCCAAGAAAGGCTCCGAAAGAAAAGAAAGATCTGGAAAGAGAGGCTGCCTACTTTGAATGTGGAGAAAAAGGGCACTTCAGAACCAAATGCCCCAAGTTAAAAAGGGAAAAGAAATATAAGAAGAAAGCTATGGTAGCTACATAGAGCAATAGTGAAGAAAGTAGCAGTTCATCTTCAACAGAAGAAGAGGAGACTACTCATTGCGCGTTCATGGCATTGAGTGATCCGAAAGCAGAGCAATCTAGAAGAAATCCATCCAAGCAAGATACTAAGCGAATTAAGGATTCAGAATCAGAGAGAGCCAATACTGAGGTATGCCTTAGATCTACAGTAGATCAACACATATGGTAAATTGATAGTGGATGCTCAAGACACATGACTGGTGATGAGAAAGACTTCATCACTTTAATCCGGTAGAAAGGTGGAAAAGTAAGCTTTGGAGACAACAAAAAAGGATAGATCATTGGACATGGAACCATTGGATCTGAAATAAACATAGAAGATGTCTCATTAGTTGATGGACTAAAGTTCAACTTGCTGAGTGTAGCACAACTCTGTGATAAAGGAGGAAAAGTCACCTTTAACTCTGAAGGATGCTCAATCTATGATAGTAAGTCAAATCAACACATTCTTTATGCACCTAGAGTTAATAATGTTTATTGTGTTAAGATTAAAAATGAGATTGGTGTCTAAGAAGAAGAATCATGGCTATGGAACCGGAGGTTAGGACATGTAAGCAAGAACCTCCTATTCGAATTGGCAAAAAAGGAATTGGTTGTGGGTTTTCCTAAGGTCGCTTTTGATAAGGATCACATATGCACTACATGTCAATTAGGTAAACAACATAGAAAAAGCTTCCCTTCCATCTCATACATACCTTCTAAGAGAGTTCTTGAACTCTTCCATATTGATCTCTTTGGTCCAATCAAACCATTGAGTTTAGGTATTATAGAATACACCATGGTCATTATGGATGATTATTCTCGCTATACCTGGGTTGCTTTGCTAGTTAGGAAAGATGAAGCCTTTGACCAATTCTTAAAAATATTCATCCGGATAAAAGTAGAACAGGGCATAAGCATTGCACGCATCCGGAGTGATAATGGAGGTGAGTTAAAAAATAAGCACTTTGTTGAATTTTGTGACTCCAAGGGCATTGAGCATAACTTTTTTGCTCCTCATACACCTCAACAAAATAGGGTTGTTGAAAGGAAAAATAAAACCTTAGTTGAAATAGCCCAGATAATGCTAAGTGAGAACAATCTGCTTAGATATTTTTGGGGTGAGGCCATAAACACAGCATGCTACATAATAAATAGAGCTCTTATTAGAAAGACCTTAGAAAAGACCCCATATGAAATCTAGAAGGGAAGGAAACCCAAAATTGGGTACTTCAAAGCCTTTGGATGCAAATGCTAGAGACCAATTAGGAAAATTTGATCCTAAGTCTGATGAAGCAATTTTCCTTAGCTACTCAACATATAGCAAAGCTTACAAAGTCTATAACAAATGAACCCAAACTGTGGTAGAGTCAATACATGTGGATTTCGATGAGACTAACCATGTAGGGAGAAGAAGTTCAGATCCGGAAGATTTGACTCCGAAAGCTGAAAATACTGGAGAAAAAGAACAAGTGTAGATTCCAGATTCCTTCCAGATCAAGAAATATAAAGAAGAAGATGAAGGAATTAATCTCAACTCAAAATTTCCATAAAGTTATCTTAATCACCATGAGATAAACTTTATGGACAATCAAGAAGAGGTTATAGCAGTTAAGGAACAAGCTCTAGTCCAGCATGCAGATCTTCAAAGAGAAATTCGGACTCACTGAAATCATCCTGTAGAAGCCATTTTGGTTGATGTCCAAAATCCAGTGAGAATCAGAGGACAACTTAACAGGATGATGAGCCATGCTGCTTGTCTCTCTCATTGAGCCAAAGAAATTCAAGATGTAGAAGGAGATGAAAGCTGGATAATGGCCATGCAAGAAGAACTAGATCAATTCACCAAGAATGATGCATGGGATCTAGTGGTACCTCTATAGGGAAAGTCAATCATTAGCACCAAGTGGGTGTTCCGGAACAAGCTAGATGAATCCGGAGTAGCGGTGAGAAATAAGGCAAGATTGGTTGCCCAAGGCAATAATCAGCAGGAAGGAATTGACTTTGAAGAAACCTTTGCTCTTGTAGCAAGATTGGAGGCAATCCGGATTCTATGTGCTTTTGCATCATTCATGGGATTCACATTGTTCTAAATGGATGTCAAAAGTGCATTCCTAAATGGAGTCATTCAAGAAGAAGTTTATGTCAAACAACCACTTGGGTTTGAAGACTCAAAGCATCCAAATCATGTATACAAATTGAAGAAAGCCCTTTATGGATTGAAGCAAGCACCAAGAGCTTGGTATGAGAGACTCACTACATTTCTCATATCCAAGGGGTACATCCAGGGCAAGGCAGATACAACACTTTTCATCAAGAAGAAGAAGGATGATGTGGTTCAAGTCCAAATTTATATTGATGACATCATCTTTGGAGCAATAGATGAAAAGATGTGTGAAGAATTTAGCACTCAAATGCATGAAGAAGTTTGAGATGTCTATAATAGGAGGACTTAATTTCTTCCTTGGTCTACAATTCAAGCAGAGTCCGGATGGGATTTTCATTAATCAATCCAAGTATACCAAGGAAATTCTGAAGAAGTTTGAAATGGACAAAAGCAAGCCAATGTCCACTCTCATGGGTTCAAACACAGTCCTATCAAAGGATTGTGAAGAAGTAGAAGTAGATCAGAAGCTCTATAGAGGAATGATTGGATCACTATTATACTTGACAACTAGCAGACCTGACATACATTATGCAGTTTGCTACTATGCAGGATACCAATCCAATCCTAAGGATTCACATTTCAAAGTAGCAAAGAGAATCCTTAGATATCTTTTAGGAACCACTGAAGTTGGATTATGGTATCCTAATAATGGGAATCTCACACTCCAAGGCTTCACTGATGCAGATTACGGAAGAGACACTCTTGAGAGGAAGAGCACATCCGGAGGGTGTCACTTTCTTGGAGATTGCTTAGTATCATGGTATAGCAAGAAGCAAACTTCAGTTGCTTTATCAACCACGTAAGCTGAATATATGGCAGTAGGAAGTTGTGTAGCTCAACTCCTATGGATCAAGAAACAATTGGAAGATTATGGATTTCAATCCGGATGTGTTGAAGTGATGTGTGACAACAAAAGTGCCATTGATGTGCCAAAGAATCCAGTGCTCCATAGCAGGATAAAGCATGTAAACATCAGGTTTCATTTCATTCGGGATCTTGTAATGAAGAAGGATGTTGCATTGGTATACATTCTAACCAATGAGAAAAGAGCAGATATCTTTACTAAGACATTAAGTAAAGATTAATTCAACAAGCAAAGGGAATCAATTAGAATGTCCAAACCAATTTGAATAAAAATTAGGAAGCAAATCATGGATCAATTTGGACTTTTTCAAAGTCAAAGAGTCAAGAAGAAAAGAAGAAGTAATTTTGACTTTGAGTCCGGAAGAGAATAATGCCAGCTTAGCAAACAGGAATGACATATGGTAGTAAAAGCGCGTAAAGGTAACTGTCCACTTTTTGAATTTCAAACGCACGACAAAAGCAGCAGTTCTTTTGGAAAATAAACTATTCTAATTCTCCGATTAAATGCCATTTACATCTCTCTTAAAGTTTTACCTGACACATCATCAATCCAGTCAAAATTAATGGTGTCTAGATTACAATTTTGCCCTCACTTTAGGAATTCTATAAAAAAAACCCCCCCAAAAATCCCTCTTCTTCCTCACACAAGTAATTTTCTACTGTTACTCTGCAAAAGTTTCTTTAGAAACCCTAAACACATCTAATCCTTTCCAAAATTCTCAAATGGCCTCAAGTCAAATCACTCCACCTCCTCCCAGATATATCTTTAATGAGTCTGATCTTAAGGGTGCATATTTCACTCCTTTAAAATGGAAAAACCCATACTCCGTGGTACCAACAGACTAATCAAGGATCAATGCCTTGAAGACTTCCTCAAGATCAACTGTCCCACCTATCCGGACCTTGTAAGCGAGTTCTATAGCAATCTACGAGTTCACTCCTACTATGATGCTCTCAGAGCTATAGTTCAAGGGAAGGTAATTACTGTCACATCGGATTTCTTCGTCAAAAATCTAAAAAAGAAGAATGATGGAGTTCAACTAAGGGATGATGGGGATGAACTCCGGGCCATGTACTACCCAGCGAAATGTCTTCCTGCCCATTATTTTGGAGATAAATTCTCTGTATACTGGCCTGAAACACCAAGAATCCTCTAACACATACTAGCCAAGTTGGTTCTCATTTGGAAAGGATCCATAACTACTGCTTCCCCCTTTTAACACTACATTCTGCCGCATTGGGTGGACAACAGGGTTGTAAACATGCCTGTATTGATCATTCACTTCCTAAGGCACCACAGAAATTCACATGGCACCCTCATCACTAGATTCCTCTTAGCAAACGAAATTGATCTATCTGGAGCACAATTTGTCCAAGGGAAAGAGATTCTAGAAAAGAACTTTTGGAAGTTAAGTTTTGGAGAAACATGGGATAAGGAAAAGGCAATCCGGCTAAGGGAAGAAAGAAAAGAAAAGACAAGGGTCAGAAAGGTAGGAGGCTAGAACTACCAAACCCACAGCTTAAAGAAAGATAAATGTGAAGCCTATAGTTGAGGAAGATGAGGATAGAGTTCCTCTCACATAGCTGATGAAAACCATACCAGAATAGCGTAAGAAGCCAAGAGGTAGGCTTATAAAAGCTGCTGATAAAATGAAGAAGCCAGTTTGTGAACTGGAAGTAAGAGAGAACATTGCAGTAGTAACTGCTACGATCAGGGAAGTATACAAGAAGGTGAAAAAATAAAGTATTAAGGATATCTTAATAGAGGAGAATGGGTATGACAGTGAAGAGACTAGAGATGGGGAACGAGCACCCAAAAGGCAACTCTAAAAGAGGGATTGATATTTAGAGAAGCTTTGAAGGAAGAAAAAATAAAAGAAAGAGCAAAGCTCCCCATCAAGAACTCTACTGCCGGAATAACCATTGGAGAACCAACTCCAAAAGTAGCCACTCTGGTTGATTTAAGTAAGGCAAAAGAGCTGGTAGTATTTACTGAGAGGTCACTTCCTCAGGTCTGGGACAACCAAAAGATAAATCAAATGTCTAAGGAAGGACCTGAAGGCTCATCCAGAGCAACAACCACTGATAGCCAACCTATCCTCCTAGCACCTAAAGATCTTCCTCTTCTTAAAGAAGCAAAGTATCAGGATGAGGACCTATTTAACTTCCGAGCGAGATCAAGGCCTCTTCCTGATAACTTGCTAAATGTAGAGCCGAAAGTGGTGGAGCTGAAAAGTCTTAAAAAGGCAATTAGAGGGAATGGTGAGGATAATACTACCATTTTGGGATAAGAGATGATTATGGTTGCAAGTCCTTTACAGGAAATTGGAGGGGAGACTGAGGACAGTTCCAGTCTTCCGGAAGTTGGGTCTGAGGAACAACATGAAGGAAAACAAGCATATACACAAGAAATAAGTGAGGTAATTATTCTTCCAACTATTCCTACTACTGATGACAATTCAGTTATTGATGTTGTAGAGAAGGAGGAAAACTTAAGTGCAGATACCTAAACTACATCTAAGGACCACCAGTCTAACCTGGAATACAGAGTTCCAGAGGAGGGAGTTAGTCTGAGATCCACAGAGCACACTTTTAAAGTGGACTCCAAGGATGACTCCAGAGGAAGGTTGGAGGAAGAACAGAAAGAGGAAGATAAATCTGTTGAGTCAAGTGAGGAAGAATGATCAGAATCTGAGAATTCCGAAAGTAGCTTAAAGTAAACATCCTCCTCTGAAGAACTACTAAAACAGTCTACTCCCAAGCAAAATCCTGCAACAGTTGACAAGATAACCACTGCTATTAAGATGATTCAAGAAGTGGCAGTTGAGAGACGTGAGGAGAGCTATATTTAAAGGACCCTTCAAAGCATCTGCTCTCAACTCAAGTCCGTAGAGAGCATCATTAACGATAAATCACTTGCTCCAAATTTGAAGTCTGAGTTGGGAGAAATTAAGGGGCTGGTGTAAAATATTAAATGGAAAGTGCAAGGATATCCCTCAACAAAGCAGATTAATACCAATATTACAGGAGCAAATCGCTCTGCAGATTAAGCTATCATCGGAGGAGATAATAATTGTGCAACTCTAATGGAAAAAAATCACCTCTACCTCCACAAAAATTACAAATAAGCTCAAAGAATATTTTAATAGCAAGTTTGAAAAGTTGGAAAAATTCATTCCTTGAGCAGTTGCAGAAGGAGGGAAAGAGATTACTTCTGGGCTTACTTTGCTAAATGAGGAGAATCAAGCTGCCCAAGAAATGCTTACTAACTTTCTTGATGAAGCTCTTCCCAAACTACTAAAGAAGCAAGTGGATGAGATCAGTGATGATAGTGGCAGCCATGCATCCGAAACTAATGATTTAATAAAAAATCTTCAAGAGGATTTTCAGAAGGATCTCACTATGCTCAACACAACCATCCACAATGTTCGGAGAGATATCTTCTAGGATATAGATTCTTTAAAGTTAGATATGGCTAATCTATCTATCTCCTCCTCCGGATCCTCATCTTCTCCTCTGGATAATCTCTCATTCCGGTGGTTCACAATCTAATCCAGCACATAGGAGATACTGGTTTCTTTGGGTATAAGTGTGGTCTAACTCTCCTCAAGTATATGTTCCCATATTTTAATAAGGAGGACCAAGCTTATGTCTTGAAAAAGATCCCTTTAATGACCAAATCTTGTAAGGAATTCCAGAATTTGATAAGGCCACTCAACCTTCTTACGGCAATGGTTGATACAATAATCAAAAAGCGCCTCCAAGGTAATGTGGACTATTCTATCTACTCAGGTGCTTGGCAAAAGAACTGGGATGGCAAATCATATATGGTTATTGACCCCCACTCTAATGCGAACCAAAGGGGGAGAAGAGCAAAGGAATCAAAGGAAAAGGGAAAGAGGGGGAGCTATCCAAAAGTGGATGCAATTGAAGAAATCATCCTTAGAATATCTATTTTTCTGCAATGTAAAAATTTGTAATAGCTAGTTCTATTTTTCACTTATATATTTCTGTAATTGTAATTCTGGAACTTTATGAGGTTAACTATTGTTAACAACAGACGTATATATAGTAAAAATCTTATACTCAAAATTGCTTCTAAGTATAATTTGTAACTGTACTTCAAAAACCTAGAAGCTGGAATTCAAAAATATTAGGGTATGCTTAGATTATGAGGGAGCAAATCTTGTAAATGACTAAGTGTCAAGAATTATACTTAGCTTATAAAACCCCTTTTCCATTTGCTTAGTTTTCAAATGGGGGAGATTACTGGAAAATAATGATTGGGAAAAAAGTCAAGAAACTATCCGGATCAAGTTTGAAGAAAACAAAAACTTGTAAAAACTTAAACATGTAATCTCCTAAATCTAAATGGAAGTATCTAGTTCAAATCAAGCTATTAGGACATCCATTAAAGATCATAAGTACCTAAGCACATAATGGAAGCATCTGGTTAAAGTTTTGAAAGGAAATAAACTTTAAACCGCTAAAAAATCAACATCCGAAAGAACTGATTGTAAAAGCATCTAGAAGAAGACAGATCCGGAGATATTAAGTCTGAAGACATCCAGAAGACTTAAATATCTAGACAAAGGGAATAATTCAAAAATTTACATTCCTTCCACCTATTTGGTCAGAAAGCCAAAGATCCTTTCCCCTTATGAAAGACAAAAATGACAGCTTGCACTTTTTAGAAAAGGACAGAAGGACAGACACAGGAAAGAGAAAAAAGTAACAACCTTTTCACCTAGACAAATAGGAATGGCACGTGAAAATCACGACTCCGAACCTTTGGCGTAAAATTTGGTAAAAGACTAAAATCTAAGGAAAACGATCACTGACAACTTTTCAGCCCCAATCCCAAGGATTTAAATGGGTCAAAATCTGAGTCTAACAGATTAATCAACGGCTTCGAAAGTGCCACATATTATCTGATCAACGGTGAAGATTAAATTTAGTTTCAACAGCCCACAACAGCTACATTTATGATAGAAGCCTATAAAAGGGAAAATTCACAATTTGAGAAGGTGATGGTTGTTGTTGGTCCCTATGCGTACACTCACTAAGTCAGAGGGGGGGTGAATGACTCACTCAAGAAATAGTGAAAATTTTTCACGATAATTACTTGCTCCGCTGAGTGAGGTCAACTCGCTGAGTGAAAATGAAAAATGCAGTAAAGTAAAGAACACTGAGATTTTTATACTGGTTCGGTAACCTGTGCTTACATCCAGTCCCGAGAGAGTGTCTCGGCTTTAATCCACTAATCTCAACTCCTTTACCCTAGGCGGAGAAGCCTTTCACAAATTCCCTAATTATAGTAAGTACCCTCCAAACTGCAATCGCTTACCTACTGACTAGAATACCCTCTTCTATCAGCGACTCACAAAGAGTCTAAATAAGAGCTGGATACAACTTATAAAATGTTGATCCAATTACAAATGATTTAATATTACGATTGAATGATCTATACTATTCTCTCTTGTTCTAAAGCAGATTCTAGCTGAGTTGTGCTTTCTTGCTTGAACTTCTTTAAAGCTTGGATTTTGACAGAGTTTAGCTTCTTGAGAAATTCAGGTGTAATCACCAAGTTCTAACGCTTGCCTTCTTACTCCTTTTATAGATGAGTTGAGAAAGTAGCCATTGAACTTATCTTGGCATCTTCTGAAGTTGACAGCTTAGAAATTCACCCCTTTGCTTCTTCAAATTGATCCATTAAGAGATAGAATTGCACCATTATGAAATAAATTTCAATCCGTTAGATTGAAATTCAAGCTTTAATTTGAATTCTTTATCGTTTGATGCCAGTCTTTCGTTACGGAGAACTCGCGCTGACTTGCCACATATCTTCATCCCATTCCCTATGGTATTCTGACATGTTGCATAGTGCATGATACAACGTTGGTAGATCTGCAGAATTGCCTGAAATGGCAATAGACTTTTTGCAGCTTTACTTTGGAAGACTTTGTCATTTTCTTCATAATTTTGAGTCTTGTCGAGGCATTAATTCTTTTTTTCTTTGTCTCATGAATGTTCTGCTTCTTTAAATTGATCCATTAAGAGATAGAATTGCACCGTTGTGAAATAAATTTCAATCCGTTAGATTGAAATTCGAGCTTCAATTTGAATTCTTTATCATTTGATGCCATTCTTCCGGTAGAGAGAACTCGCGCTGACTTGCCACGTATCTTCATCCCATTCCTTCTGGTATTCTGACATGTTGTAGAGTGCGGAATACAAGGTTGGTAGATCTGTAGAATTGCCCGAAATGGCAATAGACTTTTTGCAGCTTTCCTTTGGAAGACTTTGTAATTTTCTTCATAATTCTGAGTCTTGTCGAGGCATTAATTTTTTTATCTTTGTCTCATGAATGTTCATTGAAAAAGTAACACTAAAAGCAAAGACACATTTTTACCTTAAAAGGTAAAGTCAGCAGCGCTGACAGACTAAAAGCAACTCAGCAGAAATGATAAAATCTAAAAGCACATAGCTGAAACAAAATTTATATATCAAGCGCTGAGTGAATATTACTAAGTCAGCGACTAAGTAGATACTCAACCCAGAAACAGCTCAGAGCTAAACTAAATAGCTAGGTTAGCGAAGACTTGAAATTCTAGCCTTGAATTTACTAGCTCCCTTATAACCAAAGACTATTTATTTTAACATCTTTATTGATTTAATTAACTCAAACTGAACTTAATTGTTGTGATCAAAACTTAAGCACTACTGAGTCATCCACTGAGTCAGTCCAAACTTATGCTTGGTTTAATAATCTCCCCCATTTTGATCAATGATAATTAACTAAGCGAGAATTAAATCAATAAGATATCTAGATCAAAGTTACATTATACTTATGCTTGATATGTCTTTTGTTCAGCATCTTCAAGCTACTCAGAGTGAATGCTAACTCCCTCATATTTCTTGAATCTCCTGAGTTCAACATCCCTCAATACTTCTAATATATTTCTACAAAGGATCAGAGCATATATATATATATATATAGAACAGAAACTGTAATCTTTTATTAATTAATAACTTGAGTACAGATAACAAAGAGTTAATCTATACTAAGTTTTACATTGAGCTCTAACTATTATAAGAATTCTATTCTAATCTTTTGGCATAGGAGGAGCTCCCAAATTTGCTCTCCTTTCTTCGTAAGCCTGCTAATCCCATCTGGTCTTCTTTTCCTTGGGCAACGCAATCTCCTTGCCTTTCCTCTTCCTTGTCTCATGATATTCTCTTTATATGCGCTCCAGATCCTTGGACAGATTGTATGAAAATTCAGCAATCCTCTACTCTCTTTCCTTTTCCTCTTTCTCACACTTCTCGCGATCCTTCTCCCCCATTTCCATTGCATCCAAAATGGCTTGGACTCGATGATCAAATGAGCTTAGAGACTTCTCAAATGTTTTAAGCTGACCTTAGACATTAGTTGAAAAATTTTGCCCCAATAGCTCTTAAATTTCCTGTAAAATCGCATCTTGTTCTCTAAGAAAGGTGAATAAGCCTACTAAAGTGCGAGATTGAGAGAGATTGACTTGATATTGAGCGCTTAGTCTTTCCTTGGATATCTGGATGAGACTAGTTAGAGCTTTGGCCATATTATTTTCTCTTAGAATCCACTCCACCATGGGAGTGCTCCTAATATGAGTAGTGACTTCATCATGGATCTTATCAATTACTTCCCCATTGTTAATGACATTTGCTTGAACTTGCTTGATTTGGTCTCTGATATGACCAAGTTTCTGGTGAAGAGTAGGCTCCAGTTCAGCATCTGCCATAGCTATGTCACTGCTCAGAGCATCTAAAATATTTAGCCTCTTTAAGGCATTAACCATAGCTCCCTCTGAGTCTTTCACTCCTTTCAGCATCTCCTCCTTCGCAGTCTTCAGCTTAGTAGATAAACCATGCTGCCTGGTTACTACTGTGATCAGAGCATTAAGGCCATCAACTATAGCATTTAAAAGAGGTATGTTGTCTTCATTTTTTTTGCTCAGAATGCTATACCCATCTAGCACCTTCAGCATAGCTTCTAGTAAGGGATTAAACTTATCGATCAATGAGTTTCTAACATCACTTTCATCATTAAGCGCCTTGCAGTTGCTCTCATAGATCTTTGCCATCTGCTTCTTGAGCTCTGCAACTTCTAACTTCAATCCTCCAGCCTGCCTACCTGTAATAGATAATAAAGGCAACACATGGGAAACTATTGCCTTTACCAAAGAAAACTGAGTAGGGCAGACTTGCATTGGCTCTACAACCTTAACAGTCCTCCTTAGAACTTCCTTAGATTTAAGGGATTTTGCAATTTCAGCATCAATCTCAGCATTAGTCCTCAGTCTTGGAAACCTTGCTCTCCATTCTCCTTATATCTCCCAATAACTCAGCTTACAGATTAAACTGGGTTTGTGGTTTTGGTTGTTGAGGTTGTTGTTGTTCAGGAATCTCTTCAATGATTAGAGGCCCTCTGATAATTAGGGGTCCTTCCAAAAGCAAAGTTTCATGCACTGGAGATCCTATTGGTAAGAGGTATAGAATGATGGCTATTTGGTCAGAATCTGGGCTAAGTGTTTGGCTGTTTTGGTTTGTGTTGGATGTGGATGGTGTTTGGCATTCTAGTAGGGGGAAAACAAAAATGGGTGTAGGTGAGAGTGGTGTTTCAATAGATGTGTTTGGGAAAACAAAAGGTTCTTTGGTTTCCTCCTCCTTCTCTTCCACAGTACCTTCAACAGCGGACTCACTGACATGAGTTAGAGAATCCTCAGTCAGCTGAGCTCCATGCTCAAGTATAGCATCCTCTTCCTCCTTATCTTCTAGGTCTCCTTCATCCTCATCTATCACTATCTTCATTCTTTTCAAACAACCCCTCTTCCTTTCCTTTATGGCTTTCTTGGCTTCCTCAGCAGTTAGAGTGACTCGCTAGTCAGAGTCATGAACATTGAATTCTACAGCCTCAACCTCTACAACTTCATCTTCTTCCTCTTGCTCTTTTTGATTTTTAATTCCCTCAAGAGCTCCTATCATCTCTTTAACCACTTCTGGTACTTCTTTCTTAACTAAAATTGCAACTGCAGATTACAGTATTTTCTTAATGTTAGCTTTAGCTCTAGTTTCTGCTTTCTCAGCCTTTCTTCTAATAGTAGCTTCTATTTCCTCCTGCTTCTTCCTTATTCTCTCTTCCTCAGCAACCTTTACTCTCTCAGCTTCTACAACATCCTGGACTACTTGAGTCCCTTTCTTCACCATAAGCTTCTTCTTTGGCTGACCTACTTGGGGAATTGGAACTGATATAGCTTCCTTTCCCTTTGCAGTCACCACATCTAGCTGATCAACATCCACCTTCCTCTTCTTTTCCCTTTTCAAGGGCATCTCTTCCCTTAACTCCTCCTCAGTCAACTTCTCTTCCTCTAGCTCTTTTGGAGTCAGCTCTCTGACCTTTTCGTATTTAGTTCCCTTTGTAGATCTTATCTTCCTAGGAACTTAGCCAACTACAGGAACAGAGGTCACTGAGCTCCCTTTCTTAGCCTTCTTGGGATCCCTCTTCACCTCTTTCTTTCCTCCCAACTTTTCAGAAACTTCTTCTCCCTTCTCAGCTCTGAGCTTGGTAATACTCTTAAGCTCACTAGCCACGAAGGAATCCAAAGTTTGATCTTCTTCATGGGGCTGGATAGGCTTTATTTCTATGATAGTTTTTGGGATCCTTGACTCTAACCTCCCCTCATTTTAGCTTTATTTACTTTGTTTTAGAGGGTCTCTCATTTTCTCTGAGTCCATTACAGTGGGCATTACTGAGTACCCTGAACTCAAGTATTTTCAGCTAAATATTGTTCTTTGCTGCCCATCCTTCCATGTTGAGCTCATAAGCTCTGCAGATTTCCATTTAAAACTGCCGATATACCAAATGCTTGGTGACCTTTAAGAATCTATACAAGATGGCTAAAGGCCAATTGATACTCATTCCATGCATTAAGGCATATACAAACACCCTTTCAAATTTCAAACAGCTCCCTGTAGAGATTATTTTGGGCAATAAAACTTTGGTAACAAGCTCATAGGCTTGCTTCCCTTCCTTGGTGAACGTAGAGGCAATTAGTTCACTAGCCTTGTAATATTCAGGAACCTCATAATCTATGGGGATATCTATATGCTCTTCATCTTTTATCACTCTTAGCCCAATTCCTCTCTCGCGCATCCTTAATAATCCTGCTATCAGCTTAAGAGTAACATAGACTTTCCTTCCCATCATTGTGGTTATAAATAAGTCCTTCTGACCTTCGACCATGTGGATTTCATTGAAGAATCTTTGGACAATTTCTTTATAGCAGCCTTTTGGAAGTTCAAAGAAACCTATCAAATGATGCTGGCGCACCCATTTCCCAAACCTTTCATCACTGTAGAAGCTCAACATATCTACAACCATTAGATTATCCACTTCTATTTTCTCCATAGTACACCATTCTGTAGGGATATATTTCATCCCAGCGGGAACATGTAGATTCTTTCTTTTATTAAATCCAACTGCTACTTGGGCAATATGATCTTGTGTTATAATCCAGTAAGTATCTTTCTTTTTCCTTACAAAGAGATCCGATTTCCTTCCTGAAGTGCAGGTCATTGCGAATTGCTTTGACAAAGATTAGAGATTTTAGGGATTTAGGAAGAAAATTGCAAAGAAAGGAATTTTTATAACGTACATTTCCTCTTTTTGTAATTCTCCTTAAATAGCAAAAGACTCTTCGCTTAAACCTGTGCACTACTACTTGATATGGATTATTTCATAACTTGCTACAGTTTCTATTAAGTTTAAATTTAAAAGATAACTGGTGGTAATTAATGACGTGTCCAAAATTTAAACTGTAAAAGAAATACTTAACCTAATTCGATGAAGCTCAAAGTGTGCCCTAGTTTGGTCAGCTCCAAAATAGATTAGAGTGGCATGTATTTCTTCAAATTGGATTGGACATTCCGATCAGCTGTCTGAGTGTGTTTAATTGATCCTTCCAATAGGCTTTGTGAATATGTCAGCTCACTGTTCTTTAGTAGGAATGTAAGTGAGCTTGACTTCTCCTTTTCGCATATGATCCCCTATGAAGTGATGTCTAATATTGATATGCTTCCCCCTGTCATGTTGAACTGGGTTTTTGGATAGGTCAATTGTACTCTTATTGTCATACATCACTTCAGGAGAATTTAATTTATACCATAATCCTGTAGTTGCTGCTTGATCCATAGTAGTTATTCTACACAACTTCCTGCAGCCATGTATTTAGCCTTAGCTGTACTCAGAGCCACAGAATTCTACTTCTTGCTAACCATGTAACCAGACAGTCACCAAGGAAATGACAACCTCCTGTGGTGCTTTTCCTTTCAAGTTTATCTCTTCCATAGTCAGCATCTGTGTATTCTCTCAAAGTGAAGTCTGTATTACTTGGATACCACAAACCTGCATTAATAGAGCATAGCAAATACATGAGAATTCTCTTAACAATAGCTAAGTGAGATTCTCTGGGGTCAGCTTGATATCTTACATAATAACATACAGCATATTGAATGTCAGGCCTACTAGCAGTTAAGTAAAGTAGAGAACCAATAATACCTATGTAGAGCTTACTCTCTATAGGTTTACCTTCCTCATCCTTACTTAGAATAGTATCAGTAGCCATGGGTGTTGACATTGGCTTGGCTTTATCCATGTCAAACTTCTTGAGTACTTCCTTGGCGTACTTAGCTTGGCTGATGAAGATTCCATCTTTACCTTGCTTGATTTGCAAACCAAGAAAGAAATTAAGCTCTCCTATTATAGACATTTCAAATTCCTTCTTCATCTGCTGACTGAATTCTTTGCATAGCTTTTCATTAGTTGATCCAAATATGATATCAACAACATATATTTGGACTAGCAACACATCTTGATGCTTCTTCTTGATAAACAGAGTTATATCTGCTTTTCCTCTGACATAACCTTTGCTGATTAAAAAGTTAGTCAGTCTCTCATACCAAGCTCTTAGAGCCTGTTTCAGTCCATATAGAGCTTTATTCAGCTTGAAGACATGATCTTGATACTTGGGGTCTTCAAAGCCTGGGGGTTGTCTGACATAGACTTCTTCTTGAATATAACCATTAAGAAATGCATTCTTCACATCCATTTGAAACAACTTGAAGTTCATATAGGATGCAAAAGCACAGAGAATTTTTATGGCTTCAAGTCTTGCTACTGGTGCAAATCTTTCTCCATAGTCAATGCCTTCTTGTTAATTGTAGCCTTGAGTAACTAGTCTGGCCTTATTTCTGATAGCATTTCCAGCTTTATCTAGCTTGTTCTTAAAAACCCACTTGGTGCCTATGATTGACTATCCTTTGGGTTTCTCCACCAAATCCCAAACTTCATTTCTTCTCAATTAGTCTAGCTCTTCTTGCATTGCAACCATCCTGTTGTCATCAAACTCAGCATCTTCAAACTTCTTTTGTTCAATCAATGAACAAATGCTGAATGGCTCATCATTCTTTTCAGCTGACCTCTAGTCAGCACTAGATTTTGCACACTTTTAATAATCTTTTTAACTGGGTAATCTTTCCTTGCTCTAACATCTTTTGGTCGATCAGGATCAGTTCACTGAGCTACTGTCATTGTTTGAGCATCTACATCATCACCAAAGTTGATTGATTGGTTCAAGTCAACTTATTCGTCTTATTTTTCGGGTACTGGATCAAGAATAATAATGGGCTGACTGACTGATCTGCTAACTTGATCCTTTTCTCTTTCATCATCACTGGCTACTCTACCTGCATTGTTGGTTTCATCGAAATCTACATGCATGGACTCCTCTGAGATGTCAGTCCTCTTGACATACACTCTGTATGCCCTACTATGTGTTGAGTAACCCAGAAAGATTCCTTCATTAGCCTTGGAGTTAAATTTAGCCAATTGGTCTTTAGTGTTTAATGTAAAGCATTTACAACTAAAGGCCTTGAGATGACCAACCTTGGGCTTGCGCCCCTTCTAAAGTTCATAAGGAGTTTTACTCAAAATTGGGCAAATTAAAACCCTATTTAGAATGTAACAAGCTGTGTTAACAGCCTTTCCCCAGAAATACTTTGGCATATTATTATAACTCAACATAGAATGACCCATCTTCGCAACAGTGTGATTCTTTCTCTCAATAACCCTATTCTGCTAAGGTTTATGAGGGGCAGAAAAATTGTGGTCAATACCATGCTTAGAACACTGCCTGTTTTCGAATTCTCTTCCATGGTCATTGCGGATTCTATTAATTTTAAGGTCTTTTTCATTCATAATCTGGGTAGCCAACCTAGAGAATGATTCAAATGTTTCATCTTTGCTTGCCAGCAAGACAATCCAAGTGAACCTGGTCAGACCATCTACAACCATACAAGGTGTATTTCATTCCACCTAGACTTGTTGGCACAACAGGCCTAAACAAATGCATGTGTAGAAGATCAAGGGGACAAGAAGAAGATATATTAGCCAATGGTTTAAAGGTCTTCCTAAATTGTTTCTCAAGTTGGCATGCTGAGTAGAGTCTATCTTTTTCAAAGGCTAGATTGGGTAATCCCTCAACAAGTTCATTTCTGGCTAATTTGGACAGATTGGTCATATTGATATGTCCTAACCTTCTGTGCCATAGCCATGAGTTTTTGTCCTTAGAAACTAAGCATATATCGTTAGAGCTGGGGGATAAATTAAACATATAAACATTATTAATTCTAGGAGCATAAAGAATAGTTTGGTCAGAATTACCATCAATGACTTAGCAGCTCACTGAGTCAAATATCACTTTCATGCCTTTGTCACATAGTTGAGCAATGCTTATCAAGTTGAACTTAAGGCCTTTCACCAGAGACACATTATCAATTGAAGGCTTCACTCCCATTGTGCCATTGCCAACAATCTTTCCCTTTTTGTTGTCTCCAAAACTGACACTTCCATTCCTTCTTCGCTCCAATGTGATGAATTATTTTTCATCACCTGTTATATGCTTCAAGCATCCACTATCCAAATACCGCATTCTTCTGTCATCAGTGGATCTCAGGCTCACCTGTAAAATAGTTAAGTTTTCTTAGTTACC
Organism: Euphorbia pulcherrima; assembly: GCA_947683365.1. NCBI lineage: Eukaryota > Viridiplantae > Streptophyta > Magnoliopsida > Malpighiales > Euphorbiaceae > Euphorbia > Euphorbia pulcherrima. The sequence continues at coordinate 20,035,639 of CANTUS010000001.1, forward strand.
TATGCCTTTTTCTGGCTGGGTCCTCCCTTATTAGTGGTGGTCATCCTTGACCAGTCATCATTATAGTAACCATTTTTGTGCCTATACATGACTGTAACATATCCTAGCTTACCACAAAAACTACAAGTGGCCTTAGGATTAGGCCTGCTCATTTTACTCTTTTGAGAAACCTTCTTAGAGTGGTGAGTGCGGTTACTCTAAGTATTTCTGCTAGGTTAAGGAGGGACCCATACCTTTTTCAAAGCTGTTAATTCAGCAGCTAGCTCATCCAATCTCTTAGTGAGTTTGTTGTTATATCCATTTTGGTACTCAGCTTTTTTCATCAGGTACAGGATATCAAGTAAGGTAGAAGAATTAACATCTTCTAGATCATCACATCTCCTCTAAAGTACTTTGATGTATTTGGTTGACTTTTTAGTCACATTAATAACATCATTGAGTACTGCGGCAAGCTTATTTGAAGACAAAGGGGGTTCAGGAATTACCTCAGTGTGATATCCTTTGTCTCTGCTTTGGTCAGCTGATTGTCTAGTAGCGAAAGTAGTTGGTTGGTCAGCTGACTCTGAGTGAACTGGATCATCCTTAGCCATGAGACACACATTGGCAGAATCTTGTGCCTCTTCATCTGAGGATGATGACAATTGTTCAGAGTTAATCCAGTTAGCAGCAAGGGCTTTCTTCCTCTTCTGCTTTTTAAACTTATCCTTCTTAGCTGTAGGACAGCTCAACTAAATATGCCCCTTCTCACCACATTCAAAGCATTTGATATATTTATTATGCTCTTTGTTGTACTCCTTTTATGGTCTATCATCTATTCCCTTTTTATACTTGCTTATCTTTCTGAACTTTTGAAAGTTCTAATCTTTTCCTAAATATCTCCTGAAATTCTTGGTGATTAGAGCTATCTCTTCTTTTCTGTCCTCTGGATATCCTTCCTTAGAGGTATCTTCTTCTTCTTCATCATCAGCTCTCAGAAAAATAGCTCTAGTAGAGCTCTCTTTCTCTTTGGGCCTGTGCTTCTTGGAATCATCTTTATATTACCTCAAAGACATCTCATGAGTCAATAGAGTTCCAATCAGCTCATCAAACTTATAGGTCTTTAAATCATGAGCCTCTTCAATAACACTCTTCTTGGCTTCCCAAACTTGGGTCAAGCTTCTAAGGATCTTCTTGATAGTCTCTTCTGTGAAGGTCTTGCCAAGTCTTTTCAGTTCATTGACTATATTCATGAACATGGTGTTCATGTTAAAAATATCCTCCTTGGGCTTCATGTGAAACCATTCATAATCCCTCATAAGGATATTAATTTTGGACTCTTTTACCTTGTCAGTACCTTCATAAATCACTTCCAACTTCTTCCATATCTCTTCGACTATCTCGCATCCTGAAACGCGATTGAACTCACTAGCATCAAAAGCACAGTGAAGATAGTTGATAGCAGTTAGTCTGGCTAAGTCCTGATTATCCTATTTAGTAGAGTACTTGTCAACTCGTACTCCATTCTTCACATGTGATGGAACATATGGCCCTTCTACAATAGCCATCCAAGCATGCATACTCTGGGACTGAATGAAATTAGTCATTCTATTCTTCTAGTAAGTATAATGCCCTCTATTGAACATTGGAGGCCTAGTGACTGACATGCCTGAAGGCAGAATATAAGCTTGAGCCCTTCCATTGGATTCTCCTTTATATGCCATGGTCTTTGTCTCAAAGAATGTGAAATCTGTGAAATGAGAACTGGTCTAATACCACTTATTGGTCCCTATGCGTAGACTCACTGAGTCAGAGGGCGGGTGAATGACTCACTTAAGAACTAGTGAAACTTTTTTGTGATAATTACTTTCTCCGCTGAGTGAGGTCAGCTCGCTTAGTGAAAATGGAAAATGTAGTAAAGTAAAGAACACTGAGATTTTTATACTAGTTCGGCAACCTGTGCTTACATCCAGTCCTGAGAGAGTGTCTCGGATTTAATCCACTAATCTCAACTCCTTTACCTTTGGTGGAGAAGCCTTTCATAAATTCCCCATTTACAGTAAGTACCCTCCAAACTACAATCGCTCACCCGCTGTATAGAATACCCTATTCTATTAGCGACTCATAAAGAGTCTAAATAAGAGCTAGATACAACTTATTAAATGTTGATCCAGTTACAAATGATCTGATATTACAATTGAATGATCTATACCATTCTCTCTTATTCTAAAGCAGATTCTAGCTGAGTTGTGCTTTCTTTCTTGAACTTCTTTAAAGATTGAATTTTGACAGAGTTTAGCTTCTTAAAAAATTCAGGTGTAATCACCAAGTTCTAACGCTTGCCTTCTTGCTCCTTTTATAGATGGGATGAGAAAGTAGCCATTGAACTTATCTTGGCATCTTCTGAAGTTGACAGCTCAGAAATTCACCCGCTGCTTCTTGAAATCGATCCATTAAGAGATAGAATTGCACCATTGTGAAATACAATTTCAATTTGTTAGATTGAGATTCGAGCTTCAATTTGAATTCTTTGTCGTTTGATGCTAGTCTTCCGTTAGAGAGAACTCACGCTGACTTGTCACGTGTCTTCATCCCATTCCCTCTAGTATTTTGACATGTTATAGAGTGCGAGATATAAGGTTGGTAGATCTATAGAATTGCCCGAAATGGCAATAGACTTTTTGCAGCTCTGCTTTGAAAGACTTTGTCATTTTCTTCATAATTCTAAGTCTTGTCAAGGCATTAATTCTTTTTGTATTTGTCTCATCAATGTTCCTGCAAAAAGCAACACTAAAAGCAAAGATACCTTTTTACCTTAAAAGGTAAAGTCAGCAGCGTTGATAGACTAAAAGCAACTCAGCGGAAATGATAAATCTTAAAGCACACAACTGAAACAAAATCTAAATATAAAGTGCTGAGTGAATATTACAAAGTCAGCGACTAAGTAGATACTCAACCCAGAAACAACTCAGAGTTAAACTGAATAGCTAGGTTAGCGGAGACTTGAAATTCTACCCTTGAATTTACTAACTCCCTTACAACCAAAGACTATTTATTTTAACATCATTATTGATTTAAATAACTTAAATTGAACTTAATTATTATGATCAAAACTTAAGCACTACTGAGTCATCCACTGAGTCAGTCCAAAATTGTGCCTGGTTCAATAGTTGTTTTAAGAAAGCATACACAAGAGAATTTGCTATAGCTATCAGTTACTTAATCCTGAACAATTCCAAATCTGTTTGTAAGGATTCCCAAGTAATTCATAAAATTGAGGAACTCCAACACCAAAACCTTTGAGAAATAAAGTGTAAAAAATCTCACACTAGGGTGAGTGGTGAGATTGGGATATAGCTTAAAGTTGGTGCTTTGAGTGGGATCTTCCTGTAGGACTCAGCTTAGGTTTGGGTAGAAATCTAAGTGGTATATCCTGCTAAAGACAAAAGGACTCAGCTAGAAGTTGGTGCTTCTAGTGGTATATCCTACGTCCAGAAGGGGTTACCATTCGGAGACAAATTATAAGGCTTAATTCCTGCTAGTTGGAAAGGGATTCACTAGTGGAAAAGCTGGGAGGAAGGAAACTCCAGGGACTGGACTAGACGGGATCGAATCAGGATAAAACTCTGTGTTTGATTTTCTTACTCTCTATTTATTTGCATTATAATTCACATTTGCATCGTCCGGATCCATTTATCCGGAACATAATCAAACAAGCTACTCTAAGACTTTTTAAAGTCTGTTAATTCTACAAAAGGGTCATTCACCCCCCCTCTGACCTTATTTAGACCCTCATAGGGACCAACACCCCATAATCCTTGATTCTTCTAAGGTCAACATTCCTCAATACTTCTCATATTTTTCTGCAAATTAGAGACATATATATAGTAGAAAATACAAGAATTTAAGAAGATCTTAACTCAGAATAAAAAATGTAATATTTATATATAATGATAACTTGAGTACAGATAACAAAGAGTTAGTCTATACTAAGCTTTACAATCAGCACTACAAATTACAATGAAATCTATTCTACTTAGGCAACGGTGGTCCTCTAAGATTTCCTCGCTTTTCTTCAAAAACATGTTGATCCCATCTTGATTTCTTTTCTTTGGGCAGCGTGATCTCCTTTCCTTTCCTCTTACGAGTCTCAGTATATTTTCTTTGAATGCACTCCAGATCCTTAGACAATTCATATGAAAATTCAACTACCCTCTGATCTCTCTCTTTCTCTTCTTACTCACGCTTCTTATGATCCTTCTCCTAATTGCCATTGCATCTAAAATGACTTGGGCTTGATGATCAAATGAGCTCAGAGACTCCTCAAAATTCTTGAGCTTGCCATAGCTGGTGGAAGAAAAGTTCTATACTAGCAACTAATAGATTTCTTGAGAAATGTCGTCCTGTTCTCTGAGAAAAGAGAAAAGTCCTACCAGGGCACAGGATTGAGATTGATTGACCTGGTACTGAGCATCTAGTCCTTTCTTAGAAATTCGGATGAGACTAGCCAGAGCCTTGGCTTGAGTGTTTTCTCTTAAGATCCGCTCTAGCATGGGAGTGTTACGAATGTGTGTAAATACTTGCTCATGAATCTGATCAATTGCTTGACCATCGTTGATGACATCAGCATGAACAAACTTGATTTGATCACGAATGTGACCATGCTTCTGATGAAGAGATGGTTCGTGTTTAGCATCTGACATAACAATTTGGCTATTCAAAGCGTCAAATATATTAAGCCTCTTAAGCGCTAACAAAATACCTTCCTCCTAGTCCTTAACTCCCTTCAAAATATCTCCTCTCATTTTCTTCAAAATATTTGAGTTACCTTGGTTAGAGACTACTATAATCAGAGCATTGACAACATCTATAACAACATTTAAGCGTATTGTGTTCTCATCATTCTCCTTGCTCAAAATACTGTAACCACTGAGAACTGCTTGCATGCCTTCTAGAAAAGGGTAGAATTTGTCAATTGTAGAGTTTATGAAATCCCTTTCCTCATTCAGAACTCTACAGTTACTTTCATAAATATTCTCCATCTTCTTTTTAAGTTCAACAACTTCCAACTTCAATTGCTCAGCCTGTCTACCTGCAATATTTAAAATAGGCAAAGTATGGGATACTATAGCCTTTACAAGAGAGAATTGGGTAGGAACATATCTGAATTGAGCCTTCATCTCCTCAACACCTTCCAAGAATCCTTGCACTGGCTTAACAGCCTTTGCAATCCTCCTTAGAACTTCCTCAGATAGTAATGATCTTGCAATTTCAACATCTATCTCTATATCTGTCCTCAGTCCTGGAAATCTAGGTCTTTAAAACCTCCTTATATCTCCTAATAGTTCAACTTGAGGGTTAAATTAGGGTTGAGGTTGTTGAGGTGGTTGTTGTTGTGGTTCAGGAATCTCTTCAATGATTGGAGGACCTTTGATGACTGGTCCTTCTAAGAGCAAAGGTTCATGCACTAGAGATCCTACTAGAGAAAGTAAGGGAAAGGGAATGATGCCTATTTGATTGATCTGAGTTAGAGATGGATGGAATTTGGGTTTCGGGTAGAGGCTGTATAGAAATAGGTGTAGGTGAGAGTGGTCTTTCGATGGATAGGTTAGGGAAAATAAATAGTTCTTCCTGATTTTCTTCCTTCCCTTCTTCAATACCTTCAACAGTTTGCTCAGTCAGCTGAGCTCCATGCTCAACTACTTCTACTTCATCCTTCTTGTCCTCTAGATCTCCCTCATCTTCATCAATTACTACTTTCATCTTTTTGAACAATCTTCTATTCCTCTCCTTTTTCTCCTCCTTAGCTTCCTCAGCAGTCAAATCAACCTGCTGGACTTCTTTATTGATATCAAAATCTGCTGCCTCCATAACTTCAAATTCATCATCTTCCAGCTCTTCTTGATTTTCAATACCTTCCAAGGCATCTATCATTTCCTCCACTAGTTTTGGAACAAGTTTATCAGCTAGATTAACTACGGTAGATTCAATAGCTTTCTCAGCATCAACCTTAGCCTTTACTGCTGCTTCTTCAGCCCTTTTCCTAATCTCTTCTTCAAGGTCTTCCTACCTTTTCTTAATTCTTTCTTTCTCAGCGGCCTTCAACTTCTCATCCTCTTCAACATTCTGGACTATTCCAGTTTGCTTTTTTACCATCAGCTTTTTCTTAGGCTGACCTACTTGTGGCATATGAACTGATATAGCTTCCTGTAATTTAGCCTTTTTAACAACCAACTGAGCTTCCTCACTCTTCCTTTTCTTACTTCTGATCAAAGCCATCTCCTCTCTTAACTCTTCCTTAGTTTTCTTCTCTTCTTCCTTCTCTTTCTTAGTCAGCTCTCTGGGCTTCTCTTCCTTAGTTCCCTTGGTAGATCTGGTCTTTTTAAAGATAGGGGCAACTGTAGGATTAGAGATCACAGAGCTAGCTTTCCTTACATCCTTCTTGGAGTCTTTCCTGGCCTCCTTTTTGCTTCCCTATTTTTCTACCTTCTCTTCTTCTTTCTCTACTCTTAGCTTTGTAATCCTTTTAAGCTTCTTAGCTACAAACTCATCAAGAGTCTGATCTTCCTCTTCAGACTTAATAAGTGTCATTGGCATAATATCTTTAAGGTCCTTCACTCTGACCTATCCCTTCTTCAGCTTGATATACTTGGTATTATTTAGCTTTTCATTACATCTTAAGCCATGAAGGTGTGCATTGCTCAGAAAACTTGATTCTATCACCTTTAAATTGATCCTACTTTTCTGAGCCCATCCTTCCAGGTCTAGTTCATAAGCCTTACAAATTTCCATAATAAGATGGCCATAAACCATTATGTTTGGATACCTTTAAAAACCTATGAACAATTGCCAGGGGCCAATTAATGCACATTCCTTGAGTTAGAGCGTAGACAAACACGCTCTCAAATTTAGAACAACTTCTTATAGAACTAGTCTTGGGCAGCAACACCTTTATAACAAGCTCATGTGCTTACTTTCCCTCTGTAGTGAACATAGAGGCTATTAGTTCACCAGCCTTATAGTCAGAGGGGACTTCATAATCAATGGGGATATCCACATGCTTTTAATCCCTAATAACATGCATCCTCAGCCCTCTTTCTCGCATACCCAGTAACCCAGCTATCAACTTAGGAGTCTGTAAGGTGTCAATGACGTATGGGTCTCCTTTGGCGCCTATGTGAGAGGCGAGGCCCACTAGGGGTTTGGTTGGATTTAGGCGTGATAAAACATTTTTTAGTTAAAGTTTGCACAATAAGCCAATTTTAATGAATAAAACAATCGAGACCCAAATCTCGATACATTTGATAGAGTCGCCACCCAAGTTGTCTACTTAGGAAAGATTTTTGATACGGTAGTACATCATAAATTAGCACTTCAGCATATTTTGTTGTGAAAAAATATTTTAACTTTTGTGGGTTGATTTACCAGATTATTAGTGAAAATGATCGCATGGAAAATGTTGAGTTAGATTGATTTTTAACCAGTTAAATATGAGGTCTAGAATCTGCCTAGGGCTGGTACCTGTACAGGTGGGTGGGACACGTACGGCTACCAAGGAGGACTAGTATGGGTATAGTGTACTCGTATGGGTCATGTCTGGTCTAGTTAGAAATTTTATTTAGTTCAGTTTACAGTTTGATAGATTGACAGATTGGTGGCAGGAAAATAAAATAAAAAAGGGATTTCCTTCTATATGAGTATGGCGCACCGAATTGATATCTTTGGGGATATATGGTGCCAACAAGGCTTATACGGGTTAGGACCAGACCCAAAATAAGAAATGAAAGTAAAAGATACAGTAGAAGGAATAGAGAATAATAATAATGAAATAACTGAGATGTGAGTCTCTTTAAAACTCAGGAGCGTTACCTTTACTGCGTGAATACACTTTGAGATGATCCCTTCACTGTTGAGAGAGCCCAACCAAAGTAGATGGTGAAATAAGACTATTTAGGTGAGTATTTTTCTGGACAGAACCTCCCCTAAATCCTAATGAAAGAAGCTAGGAATGGATAAAATGTGGACAAAACCTTAAAGGAAGGGTTTTCTCCCTATTTTATACTTCCTATACCCCCACTATACCTTTTAGATACCTATAAAAATTGCTAGAATTTTAGTATCTTTTTCATATGAGATGTCCGTGTTGAACATGTGAAGAGAATGGCCCTATTTATAGGGGAAAAGAGGTCTGAACGCAATAAATCGCGCTCATGACATGCCTTTTCCCGAAATAGGAAAGGATTCCCTTCCAAAAGAGCCTGTTTAGGCAACAAGACGTCCCGTACAGGTCGGGGCCCACTTATACAGGTCCTAGGGGACCCGTACGGGTCCTCTTCTAGGCATATGGAAAGGATGATGCGTACGGGTCTGCTAATGGATCCGTACCACCAGGCAGCACCCGTACGGGTCCCTAAGGGCAGACTAGATCTCTAAACTTTGGCCAAACTTAACTCTACAATGGTAGGAACACGTCTAATAGACAACACCTAAATGATATTGCATCATATAGCTCTCATCCATGCTTCGTAAGAAGAATCATTAAAATCCAGTGCTCACAGACTGCCCCTCGTGGGATCACTGTAGATACGAATCTGTATGATCTCACAATGTGAGTGAGGGTTTAGAAATTATATATGAGGTGATGACATGGGTGAGTTCCTTTCTTGAGGTGAACTCCTTTCCCAGGGGTCCCTTTCTTGAGGCGGACGACTTTCCTTTACTGATGTGTATCCCTTTCTTGAGGCGGATGACTTTCCTTTGCTAGTGCATATCCCTTTCTTAAGGTGGATGACTTTCCTTTACCGATGTGTATCCCTTTTATAAGGCGGATGACTTTCCTTTGCTGATGTGTACCCTTTTCTTGAGGTGGATGACTTTCCTTTACCGATGCATATCCCTTTCCTGAGGAGAATGACTTTCCTAGCCAATGCGTATCCTTTTCTACAGGCGAATGACTTTCCTTGCTAATGCATATCCCTTTCCTGAGGTGGATGACTTTCCTTGCCAATGTGTATCTCTTTCTTGAGGCAGATGACTTTCCTTTGCTACTGTGCATCCCTAGTGACTCTACTAGGGAAGGTGTGTGTATCCTTTTCTTAAGGCAGATCGACTCTCCTGGCTGATGGCGTATCCCTTTCTTAAGGCAGATGACTTTCCTGCTGGTGATGTATCCCTTTCTTAAGGCGGATGACTCTCCTGCTAGGGAATTTGAATAACCTAAAAAGAGACAACCATCAAATGCTGAGTTAGTCATTGTCCAAGTAGATACATCTTTATTCCTGATTGACTTTTATGAAAATAAAAATATATTTGGTCCTTCAATTAAGAATAAAGATGTGTGGATGAGGTTAGCCCCTGAAATAAACTGAAAACTAAGCTCAAGAACTGTCAGGTTTGGCCCGATCTCTTCGGAATGAAATACCGGTGCCTCTCAAAGAATGCCCCTTTGAGGGCTCGACGATGGGGGGATACCCCTAGATCGACTAGTTTCGCTACTAGGAAATGGGGGTAATGCCCCTGGGATCTGATACCACTGCTGGAAAATGGGGGGATGCCCCTTGATTGAATGAACCCGCTACTAGGAAATGGGGGGATGCCCCTAGATTGACTCCATGGCTGGGGAGTATAGTAATGCTCTTCTGGTGAATTCTTTTCTGCTGAGGAAATCTCTTCTTGTAAGATTTGTTTGCTAGGGAGAATTACCTGTGCTCGGGATGGACCTGTACATAAAAATCATCTTTGTTAGTGATCAATTCGAGAATGGCTTACCTTAATTCTTGATTGACTTTTATGGAAACAAAAATATTGTTGCCATTTCAATCAAGGATCAAGATGAGTAAATATAACTGAAATGTGGGTGTGAAGAAGAGTGGGGTTCGCCCCGATTAGGACTGGATGAATTTCTGGTGCTTGCTGAAATACTGATGCAAAAAACTGTCCCTAGATGGCAAGAAAGGGCCCGTACTAGGAGGCCAGCACCATACGGGTAGGCCAACCCCGTACGGGCTGGATCTATGAAAGCTAGGACCGGTGCTGGTGGGGTGGGATCCATACGAGTCCCTAACAGGGGTTTTAAACCCCCTCATATCTCGCCTTATACCAAAATTTCCCATTTTGTGTTTTCAGGCGATTTTTCACCTAAAATCAACCAAACATGTACAAAAAGATCCAAAGACCGGCCGTTTCTCCCTTAGACTCGAGGATTGGCCTTGGTGGATGATTTAGGGCATTAAGAATGCCCGGTTTCTATTAGGTATGCATTTTGCGGAGGAGACTCATTCTTGGGGCTTACTCCTGTCTGTGAGGTGCCACCGATCCCTTCTATCGAGACCCACGCCTTAAAACTCTAGGTAATTTCACTCAATTCTCCGTTTTCCAATTTTTAACTTTTGGTAATTTCTCGAATTTTGGCATGAATTATGGTGTTTCAGACCTTGGAATAGAGCCTGATGCATGTAACTTTAGCCTAGGATGCTTTTAGAACTTTGGTTGAAATTGGATGATTTTCGATTTTGGGGAGATTTGCTTAGAGGGACTGCTTACAGAGGGCTTGTATGGGTGAGGAGGGACCCGTACGGGTCCTATTTTTTATACGAGTGCTCCTTTGGGACCCCATACGGGGTGGAGCTTCCCCGTATAGGTCGTGTTCTATAGGACAGAATGCTAGGTTCTTTGCTTTCTGTAATCTTTTCCTAATTTCTGAATTTTCTATTTTATTCATACCTTGTTAATCTGTAATTCTATCTTTGCAATTCTAATATATGACTGTGGGACCCTTGAGCTTCTGTAGGAAATGGTATGAGGAGATTCATGCCATGGGGGATACAGAGCTACTGACTCGCATTGATTCCTTCAGCTTTAGTGATATTATCAGGGCCATTCCTCAGGCCCCTAAGACATTAACGCCTAATGTTGTTTCAGGTTTGATTGAGAGGTGGTCGGAAACAACCTATACTTTTCACTTGCCTATTGGGGAGGTCACTATCACTCCTTCGGATGTGTGTGCCACGACGGGCCCGAAGTGGAGCGGGGATGTGGTCCACTTTGATGTTTATGTTGACCGGTGGCGTTCTCGGCCTGAGGTGAAGGCCTATATTACCAGAATACTTAGGCTTTGTTCGGGCGGGATGAACAAGCTCAAGTACGGGGATTTGCATGCTTACTAGATCAGGCAGCTGAGTCCTGTTGCTACTAATAGGAGGGATCAATATGCCCGGTCTTTCTTGCTGACATTCCTTACCACTGTCTTCTTTCCCGTCTTCTTGAGCAACCTCAACTATGGTTTGCTCTCTGTTGTGGAGGATCTTGCAGCTATGCACTGCAAGAACTAGTGCCGAGCTATTATCGCACAGCTATACTATAGATTGGACGTCGGGATCCGGGTGAGCAGTCAGAGCTCAAGATCTGCCAACTGATTACTATTGCTAAATCCTGAAGTGATTCCTTGCTTTAACCCTTTATTTGATCTGTGTTGCGGCTAATCCTTACTTTGTCTTATAGATTTGGGCTTTCGAGCACTGGTTGATTCCTAGGCCAGGCTTGCCCATACAGCCTGAGATGGTGCATATCATATCTAGATGGATAGGGCTTTGGTAGAATCAGCCCTTGACCACAGCATAATATCGAGAGTTTATACTCCAGTTGCGCTCAGATTGGGTAAACTTTTTCCCTACTAAACCTATATTTTTCATTTCAACAAACCATTAGTAGAAACTGTATTCACTAGGTTGTGATACTCACAGCGCATTTATTTTATATAGGTCATTCAAGACCCATGGGAGAGATTGGTCACATATGGAGATATTAAGCAGATACGGGTTGGTGTGGATGACCGCCACTTTATCCTGGAGTCACCATTCTCCTATGAGTGGTATTTCGGTGAGCGGGTCCAGGGGTGGAGGACCAGTGCTATGGCGGAGAGATCGATCCCTCCCCCGATCCCGATGGGCATTTTCTAGCCTCAACTCATGCCGAGGACCAATTAAGGACTGTATTTATTAGGTGAGGGAGCTCGCATGCTATTTGTAGTGGGCTCTTATGCTGAGTTTGTTGATTCCTCCCTCCTTCCTCCCTACGATAGGATTCAGTACGAGGATGAGCCTCTGGAGTTTCACTGGAGCGACAGTGAGGATGATGATGATGACGATGATGAGGAGGGTGGACCGAGGGGTAATCATGGAGGGCCTTCTATATTTCAGGTCACCAAAGGCTCAGCTAGGTCTGCTACCCCTTCTTCTCAGGTATGCCTCTAACTTGGCCTTCGTGAATACTTCATTACTTTTTGAAATTGATTCTGAACTTGAGTTTGGTTCTTTATTGCTACAGCCTCCCGCTTCCACGTGGAAGAGATCTATCAATGCTGCTGTTGTTGCCCCTGAGCCACCGGCGAAGTGGTCTCGGGCTTCTGGGTTTGTGAGGGAGGGTGTCCTTCGAGCTGAGTTGGATACTTTCTTTTAGCTCCTCTACCATTCAGGGAATCGAGCTGTCAATAAGCTCAAGGAATCAGTCCAGCCTATTGGTTTCACTCCTTCCAGCTCTACTCATGCAAGGAATCCTTTACCTTTGCCTATATCCATTACTATAATTGCTTAAGATGTCTTATCCTGATGTGACCCTTATTTTTCAGGTGACCATTTATGAGGCTGAGAGGATAGCCAGGGGTTATTTTTCTATTTAGGATCTGTCATTGGCCCAGGATGCTTTAGCTTCAGTAAGTTTCTTTTACCTGCAAATTTATAACAAACTATGCATGCATGCCATGACATTTATATATGTGTACCGATCTTATGCCCTGCTGGCTATGGAGTGTAGCAAGTCTACCCGAGACTTAGATGCTTCAGAAGAGAGAGAGATTTTTAGAGGAGCAGCTATAGGCAGTCACAGCTAAGGCTGATCAAGCTAGGGCCAAGGCTACTCTAACGAGGGCCGAGATTGAGACGTTGAGGGATCAGCTAGCGAGGATGGCTATGGATAGGCAGATGTGGGTCCCTTCTAATAATGAGTATGAGGATGATCTTTCTGCATATCTAATGACTCAGAGGGGGGCAGATCAGCGTGTTGAGAGGTGTGATGCTGCTAGGGCTGCTATAGGGACCTCGGAGACTAAAGCCCTTGCCCAGCCAGCTGCAGATACTGATGAGGTCGATGACCATATGACCATAGATGTGGATTATCTGCTGGTGGATACTCAGGATCAGCCTTAGGAGGGTCGCCAAGGATAGGATCCCCCGACATCTCAGATTATGATTATCTTCTGAACGGTTGGTACTTTTTAGGCCCTGTGTGGCTTGTTTTAATCTTAAACTTATGGATTGGTACTTTTGATATTTGACTATTATACATGTTGACTTTTCTTGAACTGAGATTGTGGAGTATTGTTGCCTTGTGAACCCATATTTTGTCGAGTGATTTTATGGTGAGGGGATCAGGTAACGTTGTAACTTTTGTATAGGCCACTCGATGTGAGGGGACCTATCGAACATTTATATTTTTTCTTTTCTTTTCTTTTTGTCCTAATTTTTGCCCCAGCTGTCCTTAACGGCTTAGCCCAGCGGACCTTTTTGTTTTCAGCTTTAACTTTTGCCTAGACCACCCTTTCGGGTTATCAACCTACCAAGCTTTTCTTTTTCTTTTTGCCTTAATTTTTGCCGAGGCTGCCCTTTCAGGTTTTCAATCCCTCAGGCTATCTTAATTTTTTCCTGAATTGTCCTTGATGGTTCAATCCAAAAGACTTTTCTTTTTGCCTTAACTTTTTCCTAAACTGCATTTTTGGGTTTTCAATCCAGCAGGCTTTTCTGAATATTACAAATGTATGGTAAAGACGAATACAATGATGCATAACATGTGGATAAAATTGATGTTCACATACCAGTGATTATTTCACCTAAAGACATGCACGCATTCATAAGACCAAGATTCTTAGCAAAATCATAACATGTTCATTGATGAGATTAATTTGAGTACATAGGCAATGGTAATAATTTCCAATGGTCAACCCCTACCGCCTACTGGTCTTTTACAGATTTTCCAGAAGGCAACTGACATTTTTCTCTCGATGCCCTAACTTTTGCCTAAGCTGCCCTTTTTGGATTTTCAACCTAGCGGGCTTCATTTGCTTTGGAGTGCCCTAATTTTTGTCTGACGGGTTTGCAGGATACCGATCAATGGGCTGCACCCTAATTTTTGCCCGAGCAGTAGAGGACTGCTCGTCAGGTGTTTTATTCTATATTTCTTTTATTCTTTATGCTGCTTTTTTATGATTTAATTCTTTTGACCTAGACATGATAACGCTTGAGCCTATCCTGATTCACCGGATTCACGAACTCATTTCCATCCATGTCCATAAGCTTGATTCCTCCTTTACCAAGGACTTTTTTCTTGATGAATGGTCCTTCCTAATTAGGCATGAACTTGCCCCTAGCGTCAGTGTTGGCCTAGCGCAGCGGCTTGAGGACCAGATCACCCGCTTTGAGAGGTTTTTTCAGGTATCTGATTCTATTATTGTAAGCTTGAGCCATGCGCTGTTGGTACATCTGGAGATGGTCAAGTGCCTTGAGCCGCTTTTCATCTATCGCATTCAACTATTCATACCTGGCTCTCGCCCAATCTGATTCTTTTAACTGCGGTTCAAGTGCCACTCTTAGAGATCTTACTTTTATTTCAACCGGTAATATGGCTTCCATTCCATATACCAAGGAGAAAGGTGTTTGATTGGTGGGAGTCCTTACACTGGTTCTATACCCCCAAACTGCTAATGGAAGCTTGTCAGCCCAATCTCTATAGGTAGTCACTATCTTTGACAAAATCTTTTTGATAGACTTATTGGAAACCTTGACTGCCCCGTTAGCTTGTGGCCTATATGGAGAAGATTTGTGATGCTCAATGTTGAATTTCTCCAGTAATTCAGTCGTGGCCCCTTGAAATTGAACTCCATTGTCAGAAACTACATGGTGTAGAATTCCATATCTTGCAAAAATATGCCTCTCTATGAACTTGGCCATTTTCTTGGCGGTAATGTTGGTGTAAGATTCGGCCTCTACCCATTTTAAGAAATAATCAACTGCGACTATGATGAATCGGTGACCGTTGGTTGATGATGGCCAAATTTCACGATTTATATCTATCCCCCACGCCAAGAAAGGCCAAGGAGTAGATAAATTATGAAGTTTGGATAAAGGGAGATATCGTATGTCCCCGTGAATCTGACATTCTTGACATTTCCTGACCTTGTCGATGCAGCCAACATTCATTATGGTTCAGTAGTACCCCATTCTCTGAATCTTTATGGCTAGAGCCATCCCATTCATGTGTGGGCTGCAATCCCTCAAATTTATCTGAGTCATTACCCTTTATGCTTCTTCTTCTATCAAACATCTCAATAATGAACCTTCACCTGTTCTTTTGAAGAGTTCTTCATCGACTAGTCTGAACTGGGTCACCAATCTCTTGAGAGTTAGACGGTCTAAACCTGATGACCCCTCTGGGAACTTCCCTCCTTTGAGAATCCTCTTAATGTCATCATACCAATAGGCCCTTTGCTCCTCTACAACCATAATCTAAACCTTCTCATAAAATGGCGAACGAGCCATTTCAACTATAAGCGGACGGATGGGATGAGCTTCTTCCCCTCCCAACATAGAAGCTAGGGTAGCCAAGGAACCCGCCATCTGATTCTCATCCCTCAGTACATACTGGAAGAGGCATTAGCTGAACCACACTAACAAATCCTAGACTGCATCTACATACGGCCGGAGTGACTCTTCCCTGATTTCCCACTCTCCTACAACATGCTTTATCACTAACGCGGAGTCCCCCATCACCCTAAATTCCCTTGCACCAATCTTTTGGAGAGCATCAATACTAAAGAGACAAGCTTTATACTCAGCCCCATTATTAGTGACTGAAAACTCCAACTGTTTGCTCAGTGGAATAACCTCACTTTGTGGTGTAATGATGATTACCCCAAGACCTGCGCCTTTTCGATTCACAGCTTCATCAAAATATATAGTCCATTCAGCCTTCTCAGCCTTCACTTCTGCTAACTATTCATCAGGGAAATCTAGATTTTCAGTATAGTCAGACTCTAGGGGTTGGCTTGCCAAAAACTTAGCCACTGCTCTCCCCTTAATGAACTTCTTTGTGACATACTCGATATCAAACTCAGATAGTAATAGGAGCCAATGAGAGAGTTTCCCTACCAATGTAGGGGATTAGCAAAGATACTTCATCCGACCCACCTTTGCAACTGCTTGAATTTTGTATGACTGGAAGTAATGCCTCAACTTCTTAGTCAACCATACCATCGTTGTATAGGTCTTTTCTACCACCGTGTACTTCTTCTCATATTCTAATAACTTCTTGCGTAAATAATAAATGGCATGGTCAGTCTTATCCTCTTGTTCTTGGACCAACATTGCCCCTACAGATGACACTTCTATGGCTAAATAGAGAATCAATGGCTTACCGGGCATTAGAGCCTTCAAAACTGGAGGGCTCACGAGATAAGCCTTTATCTTGTCAAATGTTATCTAGCATTACTCAATCCATTCTGTCGGATGCTTCCTTCTCAATAACTTAAAGATTGGCTCATACACGGTCAATAACTTGGCAATTAAATGACTCACGTACTAGAGAGATCCAAGTAATGATTTAACTTCCCTTTCGGTTCTAGGAATAGGCATTTCTTGAATGGCTCAACCTTATCAGTATCAACCTCGATTCCTCTCTGACTAACAATATGGCCTAAGAGTTTTCTAGACGTGACTCCAAACAAACACTTCTGTGGATTCAAGCGCAGATTGTACTTCTCAATTCTAGTCAAAAACCTCTCCAAAATCTCAGGGTGCTCTTCCCTCATGTTAGATTTTACTAGCATGTCGTCTACATAAACCTCAACCTCTTTATGGATCATGTCATGCAGTAAGGCTGTTACTACTCTCTGATAAGTTGCCCTTGCATTCTTCAGCCCAAAAGGCATTACCTTGTAACAATACACTCCCCATTTTGTGATAAAGGCCGTCTTGACCTTGTCGATGATGTCCATTAAGATCTGATTGTACCCAGAGAACCCATCTAAGAATGAGTACATTGTGGCCCTGATGGCGCTATCCACCAATACATCGATGTATAGTAATAGAAAGTCATCCTTGGGGGATGCTTTGTTTAAATCATGAAAATCGACACACATTCTGATCTTTCCATCTTTCTTAGGGACCGGGACAACATTTGCTAACCATGTCGGGTACTCAATTACTTCAATAAACTTAGCTTCTAGTAATCTAATAACTTCAGCTTTGATCTTATCAGCCCATTCTAGACGTAACCTTCTTAACTTTTGCTTAACTGGTTTGAACTTGGGATCAGCCGGGATGCGATGTTCGGCAATTTGGCGATCTACCCCGGGCATGTCTTTGTAGGACCAAGCAAAGGCGTTAACATGTTTTCTAAGAACTTTTATTATCTCTCTTTTTTCAATAGGGGTCAACCCACTAGAAATAGTAACCATTTTTGGATTTTCCTTAGTACCCAAGTTAATGTCATGTAATGAAGTGTCATGAATGCTAAAAATGTATACGTATGGTCAGATGAATGAATGGTGTCGTTAGGCAAAACATCAAACAAGTAAGCAAAATCACTATTATTATCATTAGGATGCCCGAAGGCTACATCATTTTCATTACATATAATTGCATTGCCATCCTCCATAGGCGGAGGGCTTTCTTGGTCAATCATCAGAATGTGAGTCTGGTCCCGATCCAGGTCTTGCAACTATTTCTCGGTCAACACATCTTCCACAGCTTCCCTTGTGGCTTGGGCCAGTTTTCTCAAGTCTTTCTGAATCGGTGTCTTCTTCTTATCCCCCAAACATAAGATAGTGTAAATTGAAGTGGTAAGAGTATCAATGGCTTTGTCTACTTCAATCTTCGATAGATCACCGTCTTCCATTTGTTTGGCACATTTATCTGCTTTTATAGCTACTTCATAGCTCTCAGGGATATT
This sequence comes from Euphorbia pulcherrima, assembly GCA_947683365.1. Classification (NCBI taxonomy): domain Eukaryota; kingdom Viridiplantae; phylum Streptophyta; class Magnoliopsida; order Malpighiales; family Euphorbiaceae; genus Euphorbia; species Euphorbia pulcherrima. The sequence continues at coordinate 20,053,612 of CANTUS010000001.1, forward strand.
TTAGTATGCACTCATAAATGCTATCTTGAGGATGTGAGGAGATAACCCAAAGATGAATCGGTCAGCTAATCCTTCTCCTGAGGTTTCCTTTCAAGGCATACTGCAATGGTTAATCACCTCTGAAAGTAGTCATGGATAGGTTCCCCACTCCATTGTCTGATAGCTATAAGGTCAAGCATGGACGGATCTTCTCTTGCTTTCTTGATTTCCATGACGCGTTTTCATACCTCACTTTCTTCTAATCCTGAGTTGATCATGGCTACTTTATCCCCTCTCCTTAGGGGCTCATAGACTTTTCCTTTATTGATTAGTGTTGTGATGGCTTTGAGGAGGTCCTCACATGTCCTAGTTGGATGATCAGGACTTACATGATATATGCAAAAGTTGCCCCTCTCCTTAGATTTTGGTGGAACATATGGTCGGAGATGATCAATTAATTGGTATTTCTTCAGCTTCTTGAAAAGGCTCAATAGTGGTATACCCCAAGGTGAGATATCATCAAGAGTCATAGGATGAGCCACTTGGTCGTGGGTCATACCATAGGGTAAACCCATGAAAAGAGGGAGGATTGTCCCCTTTGGCATAGCTACGAAGTCCGACAGTCGACTTAAATCCTTACTGCTACAAAACTATAGGATAGCCTTTTGTTAGAGTGAATGGGTCCTACTACTAACTTCGTAGGGCACTGGGTTTGCTGGTTGAACTTACTGACCAAGCTGAGCCATGATAGGGACCAGGATGAGTGCTGGGTGGAAATGCCAGTTTTTATTTCAAACTGAGGTAGTAACCAAGAGATCACTACATGCATGGGATGTGGTATGCATGCATAAATTATAATGATGCATGGTGAGGTTAATCACAAGGGTATATAACACAACACATGGGAAGCAATCGATTCTATCCTTATTTCTCCCGCCGAGTCTGAGGGTATTCTTCCTTAATCTAATCTCACACCAAAATCAGGGTACCTAGAGGGTAAAATTCTATGGCTTTCGATAAGAATGGTGTAGATACATATTAAAAGTTGATGTAGAAGGTTCCCATCGCATCAAGCCTCTTTTAGAGGGATATAGAAATGAGTGCTCCACCCACTAAGGTGTCCCCAATATCCCTGGTGGTCATGGGAATCACCGTTGCTAGTGTCATGGAAATAATAGGGCACCCTAACCTAGCGCTAGAAGAATAGTGCTTCTAACTAAAGACAGAAGGAGATGATAAAATAGAGTATGATAATTTTCCTAACTGATGAAAACAAAAGCGGGTTGAATCAAGTAAATGATTTTCCGTGCTCATCTTAATCTTTTAAGCTTTTAAAACAAACAAACACTTTGCAAGTTAAAAGATTACATCCCTAGCAGAGTTGCCACTGTGAGGTGTTGATGACATGTGGGTCTCCCTTGGCGCATGTGTGAGAGGCGGGGCCCACTAGGGGTTTGGTTGGATTTAGGCGTGACAAAACATTTTTTAGTTAAAGTTTGCACAATAAGCCAATTTTATTGAATAAAAGAATCGAGACCCAAATCTCGATACAATTGATAGAGTGGCCACCCAAGTTGTCTACGTGGGAAAGAGTTTTGGTACGGTTCCCTCTAGGTGGGAGACTCATACATATTGTATCAGAGATTCGGGTATCGGATGAGTCAATTATTTCTCATTTAGTTGATTCAAACTTACATTCACCGCATAAAACCGTTTTAGTTTTCATCATTTAGGGAATTATCATAGAAATCCTATTTCTATACTCTTTCACACTCGTTACATGCATTTACATATTACAGTAAAGTACAAGCAATAAATAGGGGAATAAAAATTACAACCGAGGGAAATGGAGGAAATTGCAAAGAGAACCTATACATTTGTTCTAAGTTATAAAACAAAATGAAAATAAATTCCCCTGCATCCATAGATGTTAGCACATTTTATAGCACATCATAAATCAGCACTTTAGCTTATTTTATTGTGAAAACACATTTTAACTTTTGTGGGTTAATTTACTAGATTATTAGTGAAAATTATCGCATGGCAAATGGTGAGTTGGATTGATTTTTAACTAGTTAAACATGAGTTCTGGAATCTGCCTGGGGCTGGTACCCGTACGGGGTGGGTGGGACTGTATGGCTACCAGGGAGGACCAATACAGGTATGGTGTACCCTTACGGGTCCTGTCTGGTCCAGGAAGAAACTCTATTCTGTTCAGTTTACAAATTTATAGATTGACAGATTGGTGGTGGGTAAATAAAATAAAAAAGGGAGTTCCTTCTGTATGAGTATGGCACACCAAATTGATATCTTTAGGGATATATGGTGCCAACAAGGCTCATACCGGTTAGGACCAGACCCGAAATAAGAAATGAAACCAACAGATATAATAGAAGGAACAGAGAATAATTTTAATGAAATAATTGAGATGGGAGTCTCTTTGAAACTCTGGAGCGTTACCTTTGCGACGTGAATCCACTTTGAGATGATCCCTTTACTGTTTAGAGAGCCTGGCTAAAGTAGACGGTGAAATAAGACTATTTAAGTGAGTATTTTTCTGGATAGAACATCCCCTAATTCCTTATGAAAGAAGCTAGGAATGGATAAAATGTGGATAAAACCTCAAAGGAAGGGTTTTCTCTCTATTTTATACTTCCTACACCCTCATTATACCTCTTCTATACCTATAGAAATTGCTAGAATTTTTGTATCTTTTTCATATGAGATGTCTATGTTGAAAATATGAAGGGAAGGGCCCTGTTTATAGGGGAAAGGAGGTCTGAACGCAATAAATCGCGTTCGTGACCTTTCGTTTCCCAAAATAGGATAGGATTCCCTTCTAAAAGAGCCAGTTTAGGCAATAAAAGGACCCGTACGGGTCCCCTCCAAGCGTATGGAAGGGATGACCTATACGGGGTCTGCCAGTGGATCCGTACCACCAAGCAACACCCCTACGGGTCCCTAAGGGCCGACTAGGTCTCCAAACTTTGGCCAAACTCAACTCCGCAGTGGTAGGAACACCTACAATGGACAACACCTGAAAGACATTGCATCATATAGCTCTCATCATTATTTCGTGAGAAGGATCTTTAAAATCCAGCGCTCACAGAGTCACATACACTTTTCTCCCCATCATCATAGTGACAAACATGTCCTTCAAACCTTCTATCATATGAATCACATGGAAGAATCTTGCTACGACTTGCTCATCACATCCACTGGGTATCTCAAAGAACCCTCTCAGATGATATTGACACGTCCATTTCCCAAATCGCTCATCACTTAAAAAAAATGAGCATATCAACTGTTATGGGCTCCTCAATTATAGTTCCTTCTTTTGTACACCACTCAGTTGGTATATATCTGGTTCCTGTTAGAATGAATAGATCTTCCCTCTTGTTGATTCCGATCACCATTTGCATCTTATAATCCATTGTAGTAACCCAGCATGTATCTTTTTCATCTCTTACAAATAGGGATTCCTCTATTATGGGTTCAGATGATATTCCTGAAGCAATCGCTATAGGAATTGCTTTGAAAGAAATAGAGACTTTAAGGATTTTGAGAAGAAGATTGTAGAAAATAAATTTGGTAAAGTAACCTTTCTCTCTTCTAAATTTCTCTTTAAATAGCTAAAGACTCTTCGCTAACACCTACAAAGCTTACATGTATGACTCACAGTCCATGGTCATAAATCGATGGTGAGATAAAATAAAGTTTACTGTGAGATTAATGATAGTGAGAAACATAGGATAAAAGCACTTGAATATAGATCGTTTTTAAACTTGGTACCGTTTCTATCAGTTTTGAATTTGAAACGAAACCGGTGACAGTTTTTATGACGTGTCCAAAATTCAAGCAGAAAGAAGAAACACTTAACCTAATTCACTGAAGCTTAGAGTGTGCCTTAGAAATTTGATAGGCTCCAGAATTGGTCAATGGGGAGTGAACTTCTACAAATTGGATTGGACATTCCAATTAGCTCTCTCAAAGTGTTGAATTGATCCTTTCTAATAGGCTTTGTGAATATGTCAGCTCGTTGTTCTTCAGTAGGAATGTATGTGAGCTTGACTTCTCCTTTCAGCACTTGATCCCTTATAAAGTGATGTCTACTGTTGACATGCCTCATCCTGCTATATTGAATTGGATTCTTGGATAGGTCAACTGCACTCTTATTATCACACATGACTTCAAGACACTTAGACTTTATACCATAATCCTCCAATTGCTGCTTAATCCATTACAGTTGTGCTACACAACTTCCTACAGCCATGTACTCAGCCTCAGCTGTACTTAGAGCCATAGAAGTCCATTTCTTGCTATACCATGTTACTAGACAATCACCAAGGAAATGATATCCTCCAGTGGTGCTTTTTCTTTCAAGTTTATCTCTTCCATAGTCAGCATCTGTGTATCCTCTTAGAGTGTAGTCTGTATTACTTGGATATCATAAACCTGCATCAATAGAGCCTAGCAAATACCTGAGAATTCTCTTAACAACAGCTAAGTGAGATTCCCTGGGGTCAGCTTGATATCTTGCACAATAACATACAACATATTGAATGTCAGGCCTACTAGCAGTTAAGTAAAGTAGAGAACCAATAATACCTCTGTAAAGCTTTTTCTCTACAAGTTTACCTTCCTCATCTATACTCAGAATTTTATCATTGGCCATGGGTGTTGACATTGGCTTGCCTTTATCCATGTCAAACTTCTTAAGTACTTCCTTGGCATACTTAGCTTGGCTAGTGAAGATTCCATCATCACATTGCTTGATTTGCAAGCCAAGACAGAAATTAGCTCTCCTATCATTGACATTTCAAACTCATTTTTCATCTGCTAGCTGAACTCTTTGGATAGCTTTTCATCAGTTGCTCTAAAGATGATGTCATCAATAAAGATTTGGACTAGCAACATATCTTGATGCTCCCTTTTAATAAACAGAGTTGTATCTGCTTTTCCTCTGACATAACCTTTGCTGAGTAAAAAGTTAGTTAGTCTCTCATACCTATCATTGACATTTCAAACTCCTTTTTCTTCTCAACTAGGTGATCTCTCCTTGATTTGACTTCTCTTGGTAGATCAGGAACAGCTCGCTGAGCTACTGTCATTGGTTGAACATCTACATCATCACTAAAGTTGATGGATTGGTCCAAGTCAACTTCATAATCTTTCTTTTCTTGTACTAGATCAAGGATAATAATGGGCCGACTGACTGATCCACTAACTTGTTCCTTTTCCTTTTCATCATTACTGGCTTCTCTACCTGCATTGTTAGTTTCATCAAAATCTACATGCATGGACTCCTCTAAGATGCTAGTCCTCTTGACATACACCCTGTATGCCCTACTATGTATTGAGTAACCCAGAAAGATTCCTTTATAAGCCTTTGGGTCAAAGTTAGCCAGTTGGTCTTTAGTGTTTAATATGAAGCACTTACAACCAAAGGCCTTGAGATGACCAACCTCGGGCTTGCGCCCCTTCCAAAGTTCATATGGAGTTTTGTTTAAAACTGAACGAATTAAAACCATGTTTAGAATGTAATAGGCTGTGTCAACAGCCTCTCCCCAGAAATACTTTGGCAGATTATTATCACTCAGTATAGAATGACCCATCTCTGTAGTAGTGTGATTCTTTCTCTCAATAACCCCATTCTACTGAGGTGTATGAGGGGCAAAAAAATTATAGTAAATACCATACTTAGAACAGAATTCCTCAAACTGCCTATTTTTGAATTCTCTTCCATGGTTACTACGAATTCTACTAATTTTAAGATCTTTTTCATTCATGATCCGAGTAGACAACCTAGAGAATGATTCAAATGTTTCATCTTTTCTTGCTAGCAAGACAATCCAAGTGAACCTGGTCAGATCATCTACAACCATAAGGGTGTATTTCATTCCACCTAGACTTGTTGGCACAATTGGCCCAAACAAATCCATGTGTAGAAGATCAAGGGGACAAGAAGAAGATATATCAGCTAACGATTTAAAGGTCTTCCTAAATTGTTTCCCAAGTTGGCATGCTGAGCAGAGTCTATCTTTTTCAAAGGCTAGATTGGGTAAACCCTCAACAAGTTCATTTCTGGGTAATTTGGACAGATTGGTCATATTGATATGTCCTAATCTTCTGTGCCATAGCCATGAGTTTTCCTCCTTAGAAACTAAACATATATCATTGGAGCTAAGGGATAAATCAATCATATAAACATTATTAATTCTAGGAGCATAAAGAATAGTTTGGTCAGAATTACCATCAATGACTGAGCAACCCGCTGAGTCAAATATCACTTTCCTACCTTTGTCACACAGCTGAGCAATGCTTAGCAAGTTGAACTTTAAGCCTTTCATAAGAGACACATTATCAATTGATGGCTTGACTCCTACAATGTCATTGCCAACATTCTTTCCCTTTTTATTGTCTCCAAAACTAACACTTCAATTCCTTCTTTGCTCCAATGTGATGAATTGCTTTTGTCATATGCCTCAAGCATCCACTATCCAAATACCACATTCTTCTATCATCAGTGGATCTCAAACTCACCTGCAAAACAATTAAGTTTTCTTAGGTACCCATGCATTTTTCTGGCTGGGTCCTCCCTTGTTAGTGGTGGTCATCTTTGACCAGTCATACTCATCATAGTAATCATTTTTGTGTCTACACATGACTATTGCATGTCATAAATTTCCACAAAAAATTACAAACGACCTTAGGTTTGGGGATGCTCACTTTACTCTTTTGAGAAACCTTCTCAGAGTGGTGAGTGCAGTTACTCTAAGTATTCTTGCTAGGTTAAGGAGGGACCCACACCTTTTTCAAAACTGTTAATTCAGCAACTAGCTCATCCAATTTCTTAGTGAGTTTACTGTTATATCCACTATAGTACTCAGCTTTTTCCATAAGGTATAGGATGTCAAGTGAGGTAGAAGAGTTGACATCTTTTAGATCATCACACCTCCTCTGGAGTACTTAGATGTATTTGGCTAACTTCTTAGAGACATTGATAACATCATTAAGTACTGCATCAAGTTCATCTAAAGACAAAGGGGTTCAGAATTTACCTCATTTTACTTTCCCTTGTCTCTGCTCTAGTCAGCTGATTTATTGACAGCCGAAGTAGATGGTTGGTCATCTGACTCTGAGTTGGGTTGATCATCCTTAGCCATGAGACACATATTTGCGGAATCTTGTGCCTCTTCATCTGAGGATGACAACTCTTGTTCAAAGTCACTCCAGGTAGTAGCAAGAGCCTTCTTATCCTTTCTTTTCTTGAACCTGCCCTACTTAGCTTTGGGATAGCTAGACTGGATATGTCATTTCTCACCACATTCAAAGCATTTGATATCTTTGTTATGCTCTTTATTGAACTCCTTTCGTGGTTTTTCATATGCTCCTTTCTTATGCTTGCTTGGCCTTTTGAACTTTTGGAAATTCTCATCTTTCTTCAAGAATATAGTAAAATTCTTGGTCATTAGTGCTATCTCTTCCTTCTTATCCTCTGGATAATCTTCCTCAGAGGAATTTTTATCATTATTAGCTTTAAGGAAAACAGCTTTGCTTGAGCTTTCTCTCCCCCTCTGCTTGTGCTTCTCAGACTCATCTTCATATTGCTAAAAAATACATCTTATGAGTCAGCAAGGTTCTAATCAACTCATCAAACTTATAAGTCTTCAAATCATGAGCTTCTTCAATAGCACTCTTCTTTGCATCCCATTCCAGATTCAAACTTCTTAAGATCTTCTTGACAGTATCTTCTTCTATGAAGGTCTTGCCAAGTCTTTTCAACTCATTGACAATATTCATGAACCTGGTGTTCATGTTGGAGACATCTTCCTTGGGTTTCATATGGAACCATTCATAATCCCTCGTAAGGATAGTGATCTTGGACTCCTTGACTTTGTCAGTGCCTTTATAAGTTACTTCCAACTTCTTCCATATCTCCCGAGCATTTTTACAGCCTGAAACACGATTAAACTCAATTGCATCAAGAGCGCAATGGAGATAGTTAATAGCAGCTGTATTTTCCTTCAGTTTGGCCAAGTCCTAATTATCCCACTCATCAGAGTACTTATCAACACGTACTCCATTCTTCACTATAGTAGGAATAAATGGCCTTGCAGCAATAGCCATCCAAGCATGCATGCTCTAAGACTAGATGAAATTCTTCATCATGTTCTTCCAATAAGTATAGTGCTAACCATTAAACATGGGAGGCCTGGTGACTGACATGCCTTCTGGCAGCATGTAGGCTTGGGCCCTTCCACTGGATTCTCCTCCCTTGTACACCATGGTCTTTATCTCAAGATTGTGAGATCTTTTGAATGAGAACTACTCTGATACTACTTGTTGGTCCCTATATGTACACTCAAAGAGTTAAAGAGGGGTGAATGACTCGCTTTAGTAACTTAGGAAACTTTTTCACGATGGAAAGAATTTAGCTGAGTAGGTCAGCAGGCTGAGTGGAAATCTGAAAAACTTCAAAGTAAAGGACACAGAGGATTTTATATCAGTTTGGCAACCTATGCTTACATCCAGTCCTAAGAGAGTGTCTTGGCTTTAATTCACTAATCTCACTCCTTTACCCTAGGCAGAGAAGTCTTTCACAAATTTCCCCAATTGCAGAAAGTACCCTCCAAACTGTAATCACTCACCCATTGAGTAGAATACCCTCTTCTACTAGCGATGTAACAAATCCTAAATAAGAGCTAGCATCAACTTATAGAAATGTTAATCTAGTCACAAATGATCTGATATTATAATTCAAATGATCTATTCTAATCTCTCTTGTTCAAAGCATATTCTGGCGGAGTGGTGCTTTTCTTAGATGAACTTCTTTAAAGCTTATAAGTTGGCAAAGTTTTTGCTTCTTAGAAATTCAGGTGTAATCAACAAGTTCTAACGCTTGCCTTCTTGCTCCTTTTATAGATGGATTTAAGAAAGTAGTCGTTGAACTTATCTTAGCATCTTCTAAAATTAACAGCTCATCTATTCACCCGTTGCTTCTTCAAATCAATCCGTTAGAAGATAGAATCACACCATTGTGAGATAGAAATCAATCCGTTAGATTGAAATTTGAGCTTCAATTTGAATTCTTTGTCGTTTGATTCCAGTATTTTGTTAGAGAGAACTCGCGCTGACTTGCTACCTGTCATCTTCCCATTCCTTCTGGTAATCATGACATTTTGCAGAGCGCGCGATACTATATTATAGATCTGCAGTATTACCCAAATTGGCAAATCACTTTTTGCAGCTTAATTCTAGAAGACTTTGTCATTTTCTTCATAAACTGAAGTCTTTCTTGTCAAGGCATTAATTCTTTTTGTCTTTGTCTCATTAATGTCCTGCAAAAACAATACTAAAAGCAAAGATTCCATATTTCCTCAAATAGAAAAGTCAGTGCCAATGATTGACATAAAGTAACTCAGCAAAATGATAAAGCAATGTACTCAGCTGAAACAAAATCTAAATATCAAGCGCTGAGTGAATAGTATTTAGTCAGCGACTAAAGTACATACTCAGCCGAGAATAACTCAAAGTTAAACTAAATAGCTAGGTCAGTGGAGACATAAAATTCTACCCTTGAATTTACGTACTCGCATACAACCATAGACTATTTATCTTAACATCATTATTGATTTAATTATCTTATATTTAACTTAATTGTTATGATCAAAATTTAAGCACTACTGAGCCATCCACTGACTCAGTCTAAACTTGTGATTGGTTCGACAATATTTTTTATGAATGAAATCACATAACAGCAGCTTTATACCAGCAATATACCAATAATATACCATGTCAGTTGAAATAAAACCTTATACATGAATTTTATAATAGAAACCACATAAAAAGTACTTTATACCAACAATATACCAGTGTGAGCGGAAGACCTTTTTGCGCCCCGTCCCGCATGAGATGCGGTTACAGGAATAAATGGTGAGCGCGGTGAAGCGAGCTAAGGGATTGATCCTTATTTTAGGAGCATGATGAAAACGATTAGTAAAAGTGATGTTGAAGTTGAGTTTTAGTCCGATTTGCATGTTAAGGGATACGAGACTTGAAATCTCATATTTTAAGATAGGGTCGCCACCCGGTTTAGCTCCACCAGGAATTTGGGTACGATATTCCCATCGGATGGTTGGACTGTACGTTAAAACAGAGATTCCAAGTTCGGATGATGTTGCTTACTTTTCAATGTTTAAATAAAAAACGTTTACATTTTAATGAGCGCGACTTTAGTTCTTATGCAATTTAAATCTGGTTAATGTTTGGAGTTTTCGGTTTATATGGTCATACATCACACAAAAGCGGGAAATAAGGCATGAAATTAAATTATTACATGGCTCTACAAATACCTATACATTTTTCTAATGCGGAAAAATAAAGAGAGCGAATAAAGAGAGACCGAAATCGGGCCTCAACCTAACTTACCAACACCAAAATGGCTCAAAACATGATAATAAATCACAAATAAGACACAAATAATAAAAAAGCAGAAAAGCAAATTTTATTATGGAGAAAAACATTTTTTAAGAATATTTAGAGTTAAAAAGGTATTTTTTAGGCATTTAGTCACTATTTAATCAATTAAATAATAAAATAAATCAAATTAAAAATATTTTTAATTTATTTCAGAATTTTATGATTTTTTAAAAAAAAATTAGGTGCAAATCGGTAAGAAAAATGCGGGGAACGGCTAAAAAATGAACCGAAAATGAGCTAAAAGCAAACTCAGACAGATAATGCTATAGCAACAGTCTTCGCCGCTATCGCTATAGTAGCCACCGCTATAGCTATAGAGGTCGCCGCTATAATGACGGCGGCCAAGGCTATAACTATAGCCTTGCCGTCAAAATTCGCTTTTAAGGGGGAAACCGGGTGTTTTTACGTCCATAAACTCAAAATCATTGAAGTTTTAAGTCGTAATCAACTATATTTCAACAGATCTAGACTTAAAACACGCAAATAATGTTGATTTTTTAGATTTTGGTAAGAAAATACCTAAAAATTGCAAGAAATAATGAGACCTCTATAGGGGTGAAGTTCACCTCTATAGCTATAGCCTTCACCACTATAACAGTAGCGGCCAAGACTATAAGGATAGAGGTGAAGGCTATCCCTATAGAGGTCAAAATATTTTTTGGGATTTCGCATCCATAAACTCAAAATCATCGAAGCTTTAAGTTGTAATTAACTATATTTCAACAGATCTAGACTTAAAACACCCAAATAATCTTGATTTTATGGATTTGGTAAGAAAATATTGCAAGAAATAATGAAACCTCTATAGGGGTGGAGTTCACCTCTATAGCTATAGCCTTCACCGATGTAGCAGTAGCAGCCAAGGCTATAGGGATAGAGGTGAAGGCTATCGCTATAGATGTCAGACTATTTTTCGGGATTTTACAATAACACCAAAGAAAACAACACCAAGAACACCAAGAACAGCAACTAGAAAGCAATAAAAATAAGTAAATAGATAAGGGAACTTAGTTTTGTTACCTCTAGGTAGTGAATCTAACTCAGGAGACTTGAATCAACCCTTGGTGAGGTCCCTTTGATGATTTTCAGACGAAGCAGAATAGTGACAGAATCAATGACGAAAATAGTGACAAAAATAGCGACGAAATTTTAGGTCATATTTGGAAAATAAGTCTCTAAACCTATTTAATCCGATTCTAACCTATGATTTCTAATAGATTTTAGTGTTTAATCTACAAGATCAAACCTAAGAACAACTAAGAATCGTGATTAACAGAAATTAATCCGAAATCTATGCTTTTCTTAAGCTTTCTCTCTCTAGTTCTTGACTTTCTCTCTCTTATTCTAATTTCTCTCAAAAACTCAGATTAAAATTCGAAATCAGGAGAAAACCCCTTCAATCTCTCTCTTGGGCTCTGTTCTTTTCAACTTATAAGTAGTAGTACTGAACTAAGTAGTAGTACTGAACTAAACTAAACTAAACTAAACTTATTTCAGTGTAAATTTATATGTATGCAGTACTAAACTGAACTGAATATAAGTTGAAAAATATACCAAATTAGATGAATTTTCGGGGAAAATACGTGGCCAATCGCTAAAGAGAGAGAAAAAGAAGAGACACGATTCAAATCTCCCTGTGCTAAGGCCGCCGCTATAGCTATAGCAGCCACTATTATAGCTATAGCGGGGGAGGCCACTAGGGTAGAGGCCAAAGCTACCCTAGTGGTGGGGATGGCCACAACGCGGGTGGTTACCCTGATGGCGTTCATCGCCACAACGCTAGGGAGGAAAAAAGCTGCACTTTGGATATTAAGGATTCAAACTTAAAAAATTCATAACTTTCACTATGGTTATTTGATTAAGGTGATTCTTAACATTTTTGAAACCTTAGTGAGTCTAGAATATAGAAAAAATAACAAGACTTCCAGAAAAAGATTGGGTTTAAGCGAAAATTGCGAAACAACCAACTGCACACGAGAGAAAAATAACGATTAATTTTTAAATGCAATTTAATGATTTTTAAGTACGGTCAAAGGTCTAAGATCATCAAAAAGATACTTGCCAAACGTGATTCGACCCTCAAAGAATAGAATCATTGGTCTATACGTGGTCAGATCAATAAGTCATCATCATTCTGAGGGTCACCGAAAGGCCCTTGCTCATAGGCTGCCCCTTGGGAGATTACCACTTGGCAAGCCAAGTGTAATCTCATGAAATAACAAGGGATAGAACATTATACTTGAGGGGGAAATTCTTGAATCGGTTGTCTATGGATGGTCTGGGGATGCATCATCAACTGACCTATCAAGAAGAAAGCTTGGCTAAGAGATTGGGATTCGGTATTGCCTTCATTGCTCCTAACAGATTCGAGGTGGACTATTGATTGCCTTGCGGTTGGATTTGCCAAGAGTGTCAAAAGAGTCCTTCAGACTTTGAGCATTGCCGAGAGCATCTGAAGAGATCCTTGGACTAAATGATTTTCTTGGACTGAAACGCATGCCGAGAAAGACTAACGAGATCATCGAACCGGGAAGACTTGCTTGTAAGGATGACTAACGAGATCCCTGAAATGCAACGCATACCAAGAACCCCACAAAAAGGCACCAAGGATGTCTAATGAGATCATCGGACTGAAAGGTTTTACCAAAAAGGCCTAAGGAGAGCGTCGTACTGAAGGATTTACCAAAAATTGTGCTTATCAATGAAGTTTTAAAATATTAGTAATTGACATGAGTTGCATTTTCATTGCTTAATTAATTTTATGAAACAAAAATATTTGTGCCCCTTCAATTAAGCAATTAAAATGGAAGAATGAAAAAAATAATTGAGTTAGGATTTTCGGGAGTCCGAAGAAACTAGGGTGACCATCGGGACTCGCTGATATGCCCTTTGGATTCTCTATCTTTGAAAGTAGTTTAGAACATGTGTTGAGATGCCCCTAGGCAATTGCATCAAGGTGCCTCTAGGAGGAAATCTGAGTTATGATTTTATAATCCATCGAATTTGTTGTCCATTTGGATTGCCACATGGTGTACCTGTCAAGGTTTTGAAGCATTAGTAAATGATATAAATTGCGTTTTTTTTTTCTTAATTGATTTTGTGGAACAAAAATATTTTTGCCCCTTCAATTAAGCAATAAAAATGGAAGAATGAAATAAGATTTAAGATTTTTGGAAGTCCAAAGAAATTGTCGAGGTTAAATGTAGAGCTCAAAGACATTAGTTGACATACCCCTTGGGCACGGCCGAGAATATAGGATGGAAAACAATTATGAGATGCCCCTTGATACGCGTTCTTGCTTGGAGGTCGAGCGTATAGCCCTATAATATTTTTCCATGCTTTGTTTCCTGTAGAAGTCAGTATAGGATAATAGACATGACATTTATGGATATTATGCATGGATGTATGAATGCATGAGCTGCTTGGACTGATCATCCTCCACATCTGAGCTACACAACTGCTGGCCTGATCAATTTTGCTTAACTCAGTTGCATGCTCGATTGACTTATCTGACCCAGCCTCTTGCTAAGAGAGAGGATATATGGAATCGCATCACAGCATGGACAATACAAGAATGCCCCTGGCAAAGGATTAGGGATGTCGCACAGATTAGGTGGGGATGCCCCTGGTGGATAATTAGGGAAGTTGTGATGCACACACTAGGCTTGTGAGGCTGGATATTGAGGCTGAGGATTGTCATTTTCTACACACCCTCTCGCTTGCATAAATAATTGTTGAATTGAGTGTATCGAAGACAAGTGGGAGCACAAATCAAAGTTTGAGATTCTGGATGACGAACGGCTGGACGCTATCACTACCAATGAATTCTACCAAGGACGACTTTGGAAGATTAGGACGTTGCAAACTCAAGATGCTTGGTCACGGTCAAAAATGGAGTAGACAAGCATAGAGGACGGATATGAGCCCTTCAAGTTCATCAAATTGCAGAAGATATTTAGGCACTATAGTGATGATGATAATAATGCGGGTATCTCAATGTGATTGATGGAAGTCATTTACCTTCATTCCTATTTGTCTTAATTTTTGCATAGACCTGAACATTGAGATGGGCCTATCAGACTTTGATCATTTCTCTTTTATATCCTAATTTTTGCCTGGATCGCCCTTTTTACGTTTTCAATCCAGCGGACTTCCCGGCTTTTGCATAGACCTAGATGCTTTCAGTCTATCAAAATTTTTGGCCTTTTAACTTTTGTTTTCTTTTGCCTTTTGTTATCTTTTTTTTCTTTTGAGGAATTGGGTTGACTGCATGGAACCCCAAGTTCGACATACTTGCAACAATTTGGCTTTTGGACCCAATATATTCATTCAAGCATAAACATAAAAGATTCAGTAAAATGACATTTCCATTAAATGAAGTAAGTTTGAGTACATGATGATGATAACCATTTTTATTGACCCAAACTCTGGTGTTAACTAGCCTATGTAGGTTTTCTAGTCAACACACTCTCATTGCTCACCTTGGGCTAACTTTTGCCTAGACCGCCCTTTTTGGGTTTTTAGTCTAGCGGGTTATTTTTCACCCTAACTTTTTCCTGACCGGTTTGCAGAATGTCGATCAGCGGGATACACCCTAATTTTTGCCCGAGTAGTGGAAGACCACTCGCCGTGTGATTGATTGTATTTATTTTCTATGTGCCACTTTTCTGGATTTGATTCTTTTGGTTAGGTATGATAACGCTTCAACCTATCTTGATCGATAGGGTTTGCGAACTCGTTACCGTCCAAAATCTTCATGCCCCTTGTATCGAGCATCTCTCTGCATATACAAAGTTTTTCCCAACCTAGTTGGAACTTCCCCCTTGGATTGGTGTTAGTAGGCTTCACTTGCTTTGGAATCAGATCTTTGGCCTTTGATGGGAACTTTATGATGCTTAACACTGTTGTTGTACGCTCTTGCTATGCACTGCTGGTGCATCTGAGTGATCATTCAAGCTATTCAAGATGCTCCTGAGCTCATGGTGGTCCCTTTGACTTGGGTTTAGTGCAACTCTTGAGGATTTTATCTTGGCATTGGTTGGCAGCACAGCTTCCATTTTATAGACAAAAGAGAGAGGTATTCGGTTTGTGAGAATTCTGACATTTTCTTAACATCTTTGAAGGGTGAACGGTAGCTTATCAGCTTAATCACGACATCCAGCGATGGTCTTACAAAGGATTTTCTTGATAGACTTACTTACGGCTTCGGTTGCCTCATTAGCTCGTGGTCTACATGGTAAGGGTCTACGGCATTTAAGCCCATATCTCTTGATCAATTCGGTGGTTTTCCTTTGGGACTGAAATCCATTATCCAAAATGATGTGAAGAGGTAGGTCATACCGAGCGAAGATGCATTTCTCGATGAACTTGGCCATCTTCTCAGCAGTGATGTTGGTGAAAGACCTGGCGTCCCCCTATTTTTAGAAGTGATCTGCCCCTACGATGATGAAGCAGTGTTCATTTGTTGATGAGGGTCGAATCTCGCCAATCATATGTGTCCCCCTCGCCGAGAATGGCCAAAGAGGAGAGAAAGAGGGAAGGTTTGTGGTTGTAACGGAATGGATATTGGGAAGAGTCGATGTTGTATTGGGGTGGGGATTTTGAGAATGGGTATGCCATAATTCTGTCGAAGATGACCTAGCGATGCTCTCTCTCCATAATCGGCAGACGCTTCTTCGGTAGTTTAAAAATAGGTTTGCATATGGTTGCGAGACTTGTGACAAACCGACTGACATATTAAAAGTACCCAATGAAGAACTGAGCTTCTTTCTCTATTTTATGCGCGAAGATGCAATGCTCGGCAATCTGACGATGAACCCTGGGTATGTCTAGGTATGACCAAGCAAAAGCGTTAACATGATCTTTAAGCACGTTTGTCTCTCTTTTTCTTTCAGAGGTTAGGTCATTAGAAATGGTTACCATTTTAGGTTATCATCTGTACTCAAATTTATTTCATTTAAAGAAACGTCATAAATAGTGAACATGTTATGCTTATAATAAAAATGAATGCATAGACCCATCGGGTGAAAAATCAAGCAGATAAGCAAAAAGAGTCTTTAATTGAATAAAAATGCCTTAAAGGCAGAGTTGTTCACATCTAAATACTAGAAAAAGAAAATTACATAAACAGATAGTCATCCTCCACAAGCGGAGGGTCTTGAGCTGTGGTGCTAGTAGATTAAGCATCCTCTGTAGCTTTCATCAGCGTGTCATCCAGGACGAAATCCAAAACTTTCACTTGTTCGGCTGATGACTTATCTCCTTCATTCACTAAAGACCTCGTGAGATTCTTGCTAGCTTTGGTGTTAGAACTTGCTCCTATAATGGCGCTAGCTGAACTGGAGAAGACCATGGCCAACACAATTTTCTCAGGGAGACCGAAATTGATTGCACCTACCTCACCGTATAAACTCGGTGATGGCTTCTCCTCGGTATCTGTCTTACTAGCTGACCGAGCCATTTTTCCTTCTCTCACCAAGGGCCAAATGGCCCTGCCTAGAGGTTTCCACTGATTTATTGTGTACCCTACCTAAACATGATAGCGATAAAAATTTCCTCTTTCTTCGGGCATAGGAGCACGATATTCATAAAGAGAGCTAAGTATGGCTTTCTCTAGCAACTTGGTAAACAGAACACTAAGAGGGAGTTTCCACAGAGATATAAATGCTTTCTGACCAGGTGTTAGAGCGGGTGTGGCTTGAACTATGGAAACATTCTCCTGAGCGTTGACTTAAACTATAGTTGTCTTCTCCTCAGTCAAAACTGGAGCAACTTTGAAAGATTGAGAATTGTTGTTTTTGTTAAACTAGGATTTGCCACCGCTCGGCTTGTTAGCTTTCTCTTTCTCTTCACGGCACTCAATTTTCTCTGCTTTCTCAAAAACCTTTTGATAAGATTCAAAAGAGTCAGTTTCCATTTCCTTACAAAGGACTGGGAGAGCCCCGTCGAGCAGCTTTGGGATCATTTCCTTCAAACTAAGCTTTTTTTAGCAGGACTTAGGTGGCCATCCACCTATTGAGGTACGACTTAAAGGACTCACCTTGCTTTTGCTTAACAGCTTCAAGGTGCTGGATGGTGGTTTCCATTGTCCAATTGAAACCATAGTGGGCAATTAAGGCTTCAGATAGGAGCTTCCAATCTAGATTTGTTAACTCGGGAGAGTATTGTACCACTCGAGAGTAGGCCCTGATAAGGTACATGGAAATAACTTAGCCAAAACTTTGTCCCCAATTTTCTAGACATGCATAATCCATTTGCACATCACGATGTGGAATTTGGGAGGTCCATCACCGGAGTAAGCTTCCATTCTGGGCATTGAAAAGTTCTTGGGTACCCAATCTTCATCCCTCACCTCTTCCTTATCTTCATTCTTATTCAAAAGCTGCTTAAAGAATGCCACCATTTTTGGTGTCACGCCCGGAGGCTGCATAATCTGGTCGCATGGTGTTACACTCGAAGGCTGCGTAACCTGGTCGCATGGTGTCACACCCGGAGTTTTTATGACCTAGTCATTGTGCACTAAGGATGCTCTAAATTAAAATGGCGAAGGAGCTGGGATTTAAATTTGAGGGTGAGCAAAGGGATTCTGAGGATAAGCAGTACCCCTTAGAGAGATCATAAAATTAGGAGATGATGGTGCAAAAGGTGTTGGCAATGTCGAAGAGATGACAAAACCACTGGAGGGAACAGCCATTTACGGGGATAAAACCCCCTAAGAAAGCAGGGAATATAGGGGCCTAACTGATAGGTCTCGAAGATACTGGAGGAGGAAAGCTAAAGGTTGGTGGAATAAAGGACTAGGGTGGCTGAAAGGAACTCTGACCAAACTGAAACTAGCTCTATTGGATAGGTCGAACAAGCGGTACCGGGTGGAAGATAGGCAGAGCTTGAACTGATGAAATCTATCCCAAACTATTCTGACTTGAACCGTCTTGAACTGCCCCATTCTGAATGATCCCAAACTATCCCTAAGCTTAAAGAAATGACCTTGATGGTCCCTGAACATTCCTTTCTTCTCTAAGAGCTGATCAAATCTAATCTTGGATGGCATTTCTGAAGAGATTAAATTGGAGAAACTGATCCATAGCATTGGCTAACTATACACCCATCTGAGACTGACCCTGACCCTGACTCTGATGAGGTGGGGAAGGAGAAGGGGAAGGAGTACTCTCATGAGGTGCATCATTCAAACATGGATCAAACATGGCAGGTAGAGCAGATACTAAAACTGAGCTCAAAATTAGATTGAGACAAAAGCAATGCCTCGGCCTAACTCTTTCTCTCTCTCTCTCTCTCTCTCTCTCTCTCTCTCTGAAATCGGAAGATGATCACCCTGAATTGAACCATGAATGAAATGAATTATTACATAAATATTCGAGTGATGAATGCCATATATACGGGGGTGGTTTAGAGAGGTAGAGAGTAGAAAGGCTTATGATGCGAAGCTTAACCCTAAAATACGTGAGACGTGCGAATTCCTCGCCATGCCTAGCAAACTAGATATGGGTCGTCGGGACTCAAATGATCTCAGGCATTTTGTGAAATTCCCCCTTCAAGCGAGGGGAGAGTAGAGGTAAGCGAAAACTAAAATTAAAAGGGTCGGCCACATGTGGCCTATGCATGAAGTGCAGATGCATGAGCACAATACAAGTAGCACACAAAAGCAAATAAAACTCTTCCAACCTTATGACTCTCACGCAATGCCGTTCAAAAAGATCTGGGGCTTAACTTAAACACCAACGAACAATAGATGAGCATGCGATTTAAATCTAGATTATTTTGGTGAGCCTAAGGGAAAGTTGCTATGGCTAGATTTATCGTGGTTCATAGTCTCAAACTGCTGGTGTCGTGGAATGACACTACAGAAGGGTCTCGTTTTTTATTTCGTGTAACTCAACCACTCCTAAAAAGAGTGCGATCGCGGAAATTATATATTGGTTGAAATGAGTGATCCACCCACAAATATCCCCAATCCCTTGTGGGCATGAGGTATATAAGTGAGCTTTATGGGGGTGAAATAATGGCACCTTAAACCTAGTAGCTAACTAAGCGGTGGATTCAAAAGACATAAGAAATAAAGCGGTTGATTTAAAAAACTATTTAGGAACATCATCAAAATCCTTTAACCAATTTTTGAAAATGAATGCAATTTTCTCAAGTTTTAAGTTAAAAGAAAATCCCCAGCTAAGTAGCCACTGTGAGCGAATGACCTTTTTCTGCCTCGTCCCGCGTAAGATGCTGGTTATGGGAACAAATGGTGAGCGCGATGAAGCGAGTCGAGGGATTGATCCTCATTTTAGGAGCGTGATGAAAACGATTAGTAAAAGTGATGTTGAAGTTGAGTTTTAGTCCAATTTGCATGTTAAGGGATACGAGACTTGAAATCTCATATTTTAAGATAGAGTCGCCACCCGGTTTAGCTCCACCGGGAATTTGGGTACGATATTCCCACTGGATGGTTGGACCGTACCTCAAAACAAAGATTCCAAGTTCGGATGTTGTTGCTTACTTTTCAATTTTTAAATAAAAAACGTTTACATTTTAATAAGCGCGACTTTAGTTCTTATGCGATTTAAATCCGGTTAATGTTTAGAGTTTTTGGTTTATTTGGCCATACATCACACAAAAGCCGTAAATAAGCCATGAAAATAAATTATTACATGGCTTTACAAATACCTATACATTTTTCTGATGCGGGAAAATAAAGAGAGCAAATAAAGAGAGACCAATATCGGGCCTCAACCTAACTTACCAACACCAAAATAGCTCAAAACACGATAAATAAATCACAAATAATCATAAATAAGACACAAATAATAAATAGTACGGAGAAAAACAGTTTTAGGGAATTTTTAGAGTTAAAAATGCATTTTTTAGGCATTTAGTGGCTATTTAATCAATTAAATAATAAAATAATTAAAATAAATCAGATTAAAATTATTTTTAATTTATTCCAGAATTTTATGATTTTTAGAAAAAAAAATTTGGGTGCAAATCGGTGAGAAAAATGCGGAAAATGGCTAAAAAACGAATCGAAAAGGAGTTAAAAGCAAACTCAGACACACAATGTTATAGTGACAGCGCCGCTATCGCTATAATAGCCACCGCTATAGCTATAGAGGTCGCCACTATAACGACGGCGGCCAAGGCTATAACTATGGCCTTCCCGTCAAAATTCGCTTTTAAGGGGGAAACCGGGTGTTTTTACATCCATAAACTCAAAATCATTGAAGTTTTAAGTCGTAATCAACTATATTTCAACAGATTTAGACTTAAAACACACAAATAATGTTGAATTTATGGATTTGGGTAAGAAAATACCCAAAAATTGCGAGAAATAATGAGACCTCTATAAGGGTGGACTTCACCTCTATAGCTATAGCCTTCACAGCTATAACAGTAGCGGCCAAGGCTATAAGGATAGAGGTGAAGGCTATCCCTATAGAGGTCAGGCTATTTTTCGGGATTTCGCATCCATAAACTCAAAATCATTGAAGTTTTAAGTCGTAGTCAACTATATTTCAATAGATCTGGACTTAAAACACCCAAATAATCTTGATTTTATGGATTTGAGTAAGAAAATGCCCAAAAATTGCAAGAAATGAGACCTCTATAGGGGTGGAGTTCACCTCTATATCTATAGCCTTCACCGCTGTAACAGTAGCGGCCAAGGCTATAGGGATAGAGGTGAAGGCTATCCCTATAGAGGTCAGACTATTTTTTGGGATTTTGCAAGAACACCAAAGAAAACAACACCAAAAACACCAAGAACAGCAACTAGAAAGCAATAAAAATAAGTAAATAGATAAGAGAACTCAGTTTTGTTACCTCTGGGCCGTGAATCTAACTCAAGAGGATCGAATCAACCATTGGTGAGGTCCCTTAGATGATTTTCAGACGAAGCACAATAGTGACTGAATCAGTGATGAAAATAGCGACAAAATTTTAGGTCGTATTTGGAAAATAAGTCTCTAAACCTATTTAATCCGATTTTAACTTATGATTTCTAATAGATTTTAGTGTTTAATCTACAAGATCAAACATAAGAACAACTAAGAATCGTGATTGACAAAAATTAATCCGGATTCTATGCTTTTCTTAAGCTTTCTTTCTCTAGTTCTTGACTTTCTCTCTCTTGTTCTTAATTTCTCTAAAAAAAAACTCAGATTAAAATTCGAAATTAGGAGCAAAACCCTTCAATCTCTCTCATAGATGGGTTTAAATACTCCCACACTCAAAAATACACCGACTTAGATGAATTTTTGGGGAAAATGTAACACCCCCATTATTCGGAGTGTCAAAGTAATGATAACCTCCGATATCTTATTTACTAATTCAGTAAGTTTCACATTAACACTTAAACAAATTCACTCTCAATACTTATAAATGTTAATTCCAAAACTTTAACATTCATAAATACACGCCAGAAGTTATAACTCCAAATTTCAACAATATACAATCCACACTTCTCACACTATTTAGTACATGCCATTATTCTACAAATCATAATATTAGATTAAAATACAAATCCGCCTCGAGTCTTTCCATATATGCTCTTCAAGCTGATCCACTCATACCTCTTTGATCCAAACTATCTACAAATCTCCACAAAACCTACGTGTAGAAAAATAATTACACGCTAAGCAATTTGTTTAGTGGTGTACATAAAATAAATACAACAATTTTGAATATTTATAACACTTTAAAATAGAAACAAAGTATGTTCATAACCCAAAAACAATTTAAACAACTTAATAAAATCAAAACACAAAACTTATATTATAAACCTTTTAAGTACAATCAAATTTATATCCAATTTTCCAAACACATTAACCATATGTTGCCCAAAGTAAACAAGTCATGATTAACAGTAAAATGGATACGGGAGCGGACAAGCCCGAAGCCGAAGCTTCAATATCATTATATTTTCATTTATCGGTCAAGCCCGAAGCCGAAGCTCCATTATCAGATCATAGAATACCGCCGAAGCCTGAAGCCGAAGCTCCTATATTTTTAACAGAATATATTTCAGAATCATAATACAGGTTGAAGCCCCAAAGCCAAAGCTCCAATTATTTGTGCAGTACTGTACCCCCCTTTATTGGCACCAATCTACCCTGACTCATATTCTACTCATTTACTAAGGGCAACAAACCATATAAAATATTCTTCAAAATCAGTAAAACATCAGAAAATATTTCCTACATTTTTAATAAACTCAATCCAAACATCAAACAACAAAACAAACTCATATAAACACATTAAGTTCATCCAAAATCACTTTCCAGAAAAATCAGTTTCGTCACGCAACTTGATAGATATAAATGAACCCGAAAACAGAGGAATTTCATTAATCTTTCTTCTAAACATAATTAGATATATGTCTCAGCTTTCCAAATCCACAAGAATCACAGAAATCCAAATTATATAATCAAAGTTATGATCAAAATACTAAACAGTGTACAAAGCTGAGATTTTTCGAAAACAGAATTCATGGCTCAACTTCAAACGAAACTTTCACATTGAAAACGAATGAAATTTAATAAGGTTTCTTCTGTACTTATATTTCTTAGTTTCTGTAGATATCGATAGAATCAAGAATCATTCAAATTGGATTTATATACCAAGAGAAAACATCAAAACAAAATAGGGATACAAATCTGAAAATTTTCAGAAAAACCGAGAAATCGAAATTGGAGACACTGACCTTTTTCTAAGCTCTTTCTAGTTCTCTTCTACCTCTTTCCCCTTTCTTTGCTTGTACTAGCTCCCTCTACAATAACCATATTTGATTCAACACAAATATTAAATAAATAAGCTTTCTAATACCTTAAATATGCTTAACCTAGCATGAATTTTACTAATTAAGCCTTAATTTCATCAAAAATCACTCACCTCAAATTTGGGTTACTACTCATCCAAACCCTAGAAACTGAAATCCTCTTCTTCTAGCCTTGATTCACTTAAATTGATGATGATAGAGGGTTTAAAGATCAATTTCTAACAAAAATTCGAAGTTGAATCGAAGAAATCGAAAGCTTTTAAATTAGGTAGATTTTGATAAGGGATGAGATGAATGAGTAGGAGAAGAAGATGATGAAGAAGGAGAGGGTGAATATATGATATACGATGGGAAGATAAGTAATACGTATAGAATTAGAATTACATGATATATATTATTTCTTTCCAAAAATGCCCTTGAACAAATAATTAAATACTTAAATCATCCCTTCTTAATTAAATTACTTCCTTTTATCTTATCTCCAATAATAAAATAATAATAAATAATAATAATTTTCATGATATTTTAATACTATAATAATTTACTATAAGTAAATTTTAAAATTTCAAGTCGTTACAGAAAATACGTGGCCCAATCGCGAAAGAGAGAGAAAAAGAAGAGACACGGTTCAAATCTCCCCGTGCCAAGGCCGTCGCTATAGCTATAGCGGTGGAGGCCACTAGGGTAGAGGCCAAAGCTACCCTAGTGGCGGGGGTGGCCACAATGGGAGTGGTCAGCCGCGGGAGGACCTGCCGCGGCGGGGACTTCGGCTGGCGAGGGGAGGAAAACAATTGGACTTTGGATATTAGGGATTTAAACTTCGAAAATTCATAACTTTCACTACGGTTATCCGATTAAGGCGATTCTTAACATTTTGGAAACTTAAGAGAGTCTAGAATCTAGGAAAAATAATGAGACTTCTAGAAAAAGATTGGGTTTAAGAGAAAATTGAGAAACATTATATTGCACGCGAGAGAAAAATAACGGTTAATTTTTAAATGCATTTTATGATTTTTAAGTGCGGTCAAAGGTCTAAAATCATCAAAAATGTACTTGCCAAATGCTATTCGACCCTCAAAGAATAGAATGACTAGTCTATAAGACGTCAGAGCAATAAGTCATCATCGTTCCTCGGGTCACCGAAAAGCTCTTGCTCACAACCAGCATTTCACAAGGTGTCATCAAACAAAATCTTAAACATCTATTTTATGAATGAAATCAGTCAAAAATAGCTTTATACTACCATTATACCATCATTATACAAGGTATGATCAAACAAAATCTTAAACATCTATTTTATGAATGAAATCAGTCAAAAATAGCTTTATACTACCATTATACCATCTTTATACAAGGTGTGATCAAACAAAACATTAAACATATATTTTATGAATGAAATCATTCAAAAGCAGCTTTATACCACCATTATACCAGCAATATACAAGGTGTGATCAAACAAAAATATTAAACATATTTTTTATGAATGAAATCACACAAAAGCACTTTATACTAGCAATATACCAACAATATACCATGTTAGTTCAAACAAAACATTAAACATCTATTTTAGATAGAAATCACACAAAAACAGCTTGATACCAGCAATATACCAACATTTTACAAGGTACCATCAAACAAAATCTTAAACATCTATTTTATGAATGAAATTAGTCAAAAACAGCTTTATAGCACCATTATACTAGTATTATATAATGTGTGATCAAACAAAAACACTAAACATATTTTTTTTTGAATGAAATCACACAAAAGCAGCTTTATTACCAGCAATATACCAGGATAGTTCAAACAAAACACTAAGCACTACTTTATGACAGAAATCACACAAAAACAGCTTGATATCAGCATTTTACTAGCGTTTTATCATCATTTTACAAGTTGTTAAACAAATTCATTTTTCATTTTATTCTATTTTATTTAATCTAAATTAATTTCATGTTTTTCATATTCATTTGAAGTTTGATATTCTCAAGATATTGAATCAAGTTAGAGAGAGAGAGATTGCTTTTACCTCTCTTTGCTGTGAATCCACTCTCTCTCTTCTCCAAGTTCTTCCTCTCATGTTGTTTGGTTAGTTTTTGTTTGCCTCTTTGTTGCTTTTGAAGAAGAAGGGGAAGGAGTTTGGTTTGCTTTTACCTCTCTTTGCTCTCACATCCATTATCTTCTTTGATTGCTTAACTTCAACTGCGATTGTTGCCTCTGTTTTCAAGTTCGAAACTGAATTTGAATGTGATTTGCAATTTTGTTGAGATTAAAAAGGAGATTGACGGTTTGAGAAATTGTGGAGAGGAGGTTAACGGATGGCTTGAATTAGAACGTAGAGAATTTGACAGAATTCAGTGGAACGTAGACAAATTTATTGAGGTTCTTATTATGGGTACAAAACTTGTGGGCCAAAATACTTGAAGAAATTATCCATAAACTTTAGTCTATTTTTATACTTTCATTATTTAATTGGCTTGTTAAAATTATAAATATTTTAGAAATAGTGAGTTATTTTTGACAAAGTCCCTTTGATTTAGTACATCCGTCTGAGTATTAACAAAAATACTTTCTTTTTATTTTGTGAATTTTGTAAATGCCTTTTTTTTCTCTTTTTTTTCCTCTTTTCCTCTTCATTATTTTTTTTCTGTTCTTCCTTCTCTACATATTGTCCTCCTTCACGGCTGCCATTGACCACTGGTTGCATTAAGTTTAATGAGTTTTTGGGAGAATAAACTTTTTTTATTGAGTTTATTGAAATTATTCCACATATGTTTTTGGATTTTATGTGCGTATCATATATTAATTTTTAGTTAGTTTGACTTTTTAAACTTGTCATATACAGGATGCATGCAGCAAACTCTCAAGAAATTTTGAATGATTTAGTAGCCTTTAAAGGCCAAAGTCGTGCATTTTGTTAAATTTAGAGGACTTTTAAATAAAATAAAAGTCAAGGCAATAATACGAAGAAAAAAAAAAGTTTATACTCATGTAGTGGCAAAAAGTTTACAAATAAAATATTGCATATTTTATCAAATACAAACCACCAAAGCCACTAATGAAATAAAATATACAACCAAATTGCTCTAAAGTCTAAATTAAAACTTCATTACTTTTACAAATTATATATTAACAACTACCCTAATATGACAAATGATTATATACTGGATAATAAGCTGTAATCAACTACTCATGCTTTTATTCTCAGAATAAAATAAGATGGCTGCTTGCAAGCAAAAGGTCCATTACATTAATTAAAAGTTCTTTATTATGTTAATATTGGTGACATGAGTGTAATGGCCCTACGGCAAAATATTTTTATCAATTTTTATATTATTTAAGAAAATTGTGCACAAGTAAAATTTTATATTCATTTACGTTGAACTTATAATCTCTAAAATTTATAGTTCAATTTTAGTTATTACACTAAGACTTTACTATTTATCGATCGCTACTTGATTTGCAGCAATGCTTTTAGTTTAATTGATTAATAGAAGATTCGATAGTTTTCAGATCCATGCTGATTATCGATCAATGAAAAGATGAGATCATTGATTTAAAGTTTAACTGATTAAATTTGCAGTCGAATTAAATTTTTTAAAATATGTTAAAAATAAATATTTTAAATAATTCTATATCAAACATCTAATACAAGCTTTAATGCACTAAATATTAATAATATTTAATCATTCAATGACTTCAAATAAATATGATAACTAACATAATCAAGTAAAAGGCGAGGGTCACTAGATTTTTCAAAACTGAATTTTGTTCAATTCAACTATATTTTATAAATAAGATAAGACAGTGTCAATAATTTTTATATATAGTATATACTAATTTAAAAAATTTAACTATGTTTTGTTATAAAAAAATTAAAAATCATATTTTCATTTCTGAAGTAGCTCTACTGATTGCAGTAAAACCAAGAGTTCCAAGAGGTAAATCTTCACAGGATTGTCACTTCTTATAATATTTTTCTCTTTTTTTTCCTTTCGTAGTTTTTGCAACTTTTTCAAAAAAAAATTCTTTAATTAAAATGCGATTCCATTAATGTTTCTTTCATTTTCTTACTAATTAGAAATTCAAGAACTAATAATTTTGGGGAAGATTTTATTCTTAACAAGATGAGATTTTATTATTTATTTGAATTAAATGAATAGAAATCATTTTAGAAAACAGAGGATAGAGAAAAGAGGTGGAAGATGACACTTTTGAAAAAAATATGTTAGTAAGGACTTAAATAAAAATTTTTAAAGACTTTTTTATAATTTTTATAATTTATGACATGTATTAAAATTTTATTGATTTGACATTTTTACTTTTTTTCATACTTTTATCGCATCAGTCCAAATGTATGACACTTTTTGATGTATGAGACTCGACAAATTCACGTTAGGAAGTTATATTATACTAACTTACCAACTTTAGAAATAAAGTCTTAAAAAGTTTTTAATGTCAAATGAGAGTGCTCGCCTTTCTTTTTGCTTCGCCTTTCTTTTTGTTCCGCGTGTCTGTCCTGTGTCCATATGATATTTTTTCCAATAGTCCAACATTTCTTTATTTGTTGCCTTTTCTTAAATCATGATTTCCCAAGATAATATAAATTAGCAATATTAAATAAAAATATCATTCTGCCACTATCTCTCCATTTATATATATATATAATCAAATTACTTTTATAATAATTATTATTTTAATCCTATATGCTTAGTATTTTTACCATAGTTTTTGGTTTGAAGGAATCAGAAAAGGGAAAACGAATGAAAACAGTTTATTCCCTTTATTGTTGTTTGGTTAGCCATTTCTTAATTTTTCATTATACATAATCCTTTATCTCATTACCTCAAACTCCTCTATCACATTCTCCTCACTCACCTATGTAACACTATTTCTTTTACTTATTTCTATTTCACGTATCATTTTCAATAACTATTATAATTAATAATATTAATAATATTTATTATTAATAATAACAGTGAGTAATAAAAAATTAATATTTAAATATAATAATATTTTATTATTAATAAAAATTATTAATTAATATAATAATATTTATTATTAATGCAAATATTAATTCTTTTTTATAAATTAAAAATAAAAATAATAACTATTAATATTATTTAATTTAAATTTAATAATAGAAATAAATAAAAATAGTAATAAAATATCATAATATTTATTATTAAAATATATATTTAAAATTAAAATAATAATAATATTATTAATTAATAATAATAAAACTTAATTTATTAATAATAATAATAATGATAATAATTGAATATTAATATTTATTATTATAATATTATTATTATTATCAAGAATAAAGTTTAATAATATTTATAAATATATATATAATAATATTTATCACAATTAATTAATTAAATTAGTATTATTATCATTATGTTATAATATTTATCAATAAAAATAAAAATTAATAAATATATATTAACTAAAAAATAAAAAATTATAATAATTAAATAATATTTAATTATAATAATACATGTTATTAATATTAATACTGTTTTTATAATTATTATAAATATAACATTAATTGTAAATTGTAATAATATTTAATTTATTTTTAATTATAAAACTACTTATCATTAATAATAAAACTATTTTAAATTATATATTAATTATTTAAAATTAATTATTTAAAATTATAAATATTTACATTTATATTTAATATTATTAAATATTATTATAGATATAATAAATAAAAATATAAATAATTGAAAATATAATTATAATTTTTCAATAATTAGTTAGTAATTATTAATTATTATTATATTAAAAAAATAATTTTCTTTAATAAAATAATTTTTTTGATTCCCTTTTCTAACCTATCATTCTAGCCTATCCAAATACATAGGACAATTAAAGAGAATTACATTCCTTTTCTTATTATTCTTTTTGTTAATTCTTTTTCTCTTTCGCTGTGTGAAACAAACGCCCCTAAATGCTTAGCAATATCCTCTTTTCTCAACTTTGCCCCCTCTTACTCGTGATGCATTCAATTTTATAGTAACCGTACCTGTACATGATACAATTTTTCTTACCGAATTTAGCTAATAGTTCTCCTGAATTTTAAACTCTTAAAAAATAATTTAAATGTACATTTAATAGTTCTCCTAAAAGGTGAATGATATGGTGACTTTATTTTTTACAAAGTAAAAGTTACTTTATCCTTCATCACCATTGGGCTAGTGGTACTACACCAAATCAGTTAATATGTGACAACAATTTACTTGTCACAAAATCATTGTCACGAAAAGGCTACTATTTGTTACAATAAAATTCTTACCGTCACCAATATTAGTTTTTTGAAATTTTGATGTAAAATTGTCACATATAATAAATGTTATGTGACAATTTTTTAAGATTATAACTAATATTTTTCCGTTACAACTTAAGTTGTAACCTATAATTTATAATATGTTACAATAAAAATTTTACTGTCATATAAACTATTTATGTGACAACACAAAAAACTTGTCACAAATATTTTATTAATTTGTGACAATAAATTTAACTTAAAACAAAAAATACTTTTAGTTACAAGTACAAGTTGTCACTAAAATAGTCAATATGTGACAATAATTGTTTTTTTGTCATAATAACAATATATGCTATACATAAAAACTTTGTTGCAAATAATGCATTAGTTTTGTATCAGTACTTTGAAAAGGTAAATGAAATGTATAGTAAAAATATAAGTAATGTGTGATGTGAAATGTTGTAAAATATGTATAGGCAAGGTATAATCAAGTCTTAGATTATATGACAAGTTATAGAAAAGATATAATAATGGTGTCGGTTGTGTGAAAAGGTATAGAGTAGGTTTTATATGACATGTTTTTTACACATTATCACAATTAAATAATTGATTATGTGACATCTATATTGGTACCAAAAACTTTAACATATGTTTATATCAAATGTATGACTATCAAAAAAAATTATTCGAGAAATTAAAAAAATTGTCACAAACTATTTTTTAATTGTATAACAAATATTTTGTTTGTAACTACGTAATTGCAAGAGATGACGTTCTTTTTTATTTCCTTCTATTTTCTTTAAGTAGCACTAGTTATATGAAAAGTTTTATAAAAGGTACATGAAAGTTAGAGAAAAGTTATATGTTATTTCAAAAAGTACAGGTTGTTTAAAAAAATTATTTAAAGGTATAAGAGAAGTATAAGTTAAATGAAAATTTATAAATTATACTAACAACTATATAAAAAATAGAGGAGAGTAAGAGGAAAGTTATATATTCTATAAAATGTTATAGAAAATGTGAATTTATACATTATATGATAAACAATCGGAAATGTATTGATTAAAATGTATAGGAAATTTATATATATTCTATGAGAAGTTATTAGAAAAGGTATAGGAATTTAATGAGAAAATTAAAGGGTTTATAAAATGTTATAGAAAATGTATATGAAATTTATATAAAAGATACATTAATGTTATAAGATACATCAAAAGTTATATAAAAGGTATACTAAAGTTAGGTTTTACTAAAAGTTATGGATGATATATAAAAAAGTAAAAAAAATATAGTTATTTGGAAATTATATAAAAGTTATGGGAAACTTATAAGGAAACTATAAGTTATATTTTTTTGAAGCAGGTGAAAATTTTGGGGCGAATGTGCCAACTAGATTGACACCTCCGCTTGCCTACAAAACACTCACCCATCTTTTCATTATCTAAATTATAAGTTATATTAAAAGTTATAAAAAAATGTATAAGAGAGGTGAAGAAAAGTTATACAGTATAATTGAAATGTTTAGGAAAATAATGGAACTAAATTGAATAAAAGTTGGGTTGGAAAGAACATGATATAAGTGTTTAAACAATTAAAAATTGAAAAAGTTTAGAATAGATGGAAAGAAAATGAAAAATAAAGTAAAATTCCCTCCACCTGAATTTTTTAAGTGGATTCAATTAGGGTTCACACACATCTATCTCTCTGTTGTCCATTTTGTGTACAGAAGTCCTCATTCGTTTCTTCATAGCCTCCGATCATGTGCCACCTCCTCCTCCGCCATCTCCATCCTCCAACGACACAAACATAACCTCCTTTTCATCTTCGTCTTCCTCTTCCAAAATCATCTCTGCTACCCTGGTGTTCCCGGTCTCCATGGCAACCTTCTCGAAATTAGGTTTCTTCTTACCTCTCTTTGCTTTTATTTTTTGCCTTTTCGTTAGATTTATGTTGATGTTGAACTAGATTTGGCGTGCTTAATTGTATTTTTCTGTTTCTAGTTTGAAGTTGTGGATTTGCTAGTTGTTAAAGTTTGAGTCGTTTACAATTTCAATTTCATGCCATCTGAGCAGACATTAATGAGTTAATTTTTATAAAACTTGGGTGTTTGGATGTGGGAAATTCATAGGATGTCCTTGCAATTACATCTTTCCTCAGATGGAATAGACGCCTCTTAGAGCAGGTTTAAAATATATGAAACTTAATATGATATCGGTTTGTCTTAAAAATTACAAACTAGTGATTGAGGCTTTTATCCAATTTTAAGATATCTATTTTTGCCGTTGCAATATGATGCAAGTTAATCATGTCTACATTCTCTTTGATTTGCCCATTTTTTGAGTTTTGTGAAGCAACTCTTGAATGGGTGACAAATTATTTATCCTTTCTTTTGGAGGACTTTTACTTTTTGGTTAGAATTCGTTTGTATGATTTTAATGTTTATTGTTTGTTAGTTCAATTTGGACTTTCATTGAATTGTCAATATTCTTTTTGCTTATATCATATCCTTATTCTTTTCTAATTTTTGAAGTTCTTGAATTGTCAGTTTAATTGTATTTGGTTGTTCATGATGCATTTCTAGCTCCTCTTCTACTTCATGGGACATATTAAAGACATTTGTGTCAGGTTGCTTATCTTGGCCTGATTGAAAGTTTTGTTTCTTTATTTGATCAAGTTACTGAAATTCCAGGTGTATGCACCCTTGCACCTCTGAAACTAATTGACTTGTATTATTTTTCAGACATATGCAAATTTCCATCATAGCCACATCTAATCTGTATCTTTTTTCTTTTAATTGTGTTTGATATCATTAGAACTGTAGATGAAATGGCACAATATTGGCAGAGGATTTTGAAGTGATTATGTCAGTTCTTCACTTTTTTTGGGTCTTAACTCAACCTATTGTATCTATGGATCTATTGAATTTGTCCCTCCTATAATGGTTATCGCGTTGCGCAATAGGAAAAGTATTTTGGCGTCTATGGCTCTATACAAATGTTTCATATACCTATTTCAGTGTTTCTTTGTGGATTCATAGTACAAGTCTTTAAGTAATTGATTTTGCATGCATTTTTTTCATTTGTGATTCAAAAGTTGGTGGATTAGGAATAATTGCATTTAATTAATGATCTTTCTCGTTTGTGATTTAACATTTGGCCTAAAGTCTTCACTCTTCACCAATGCAGGCAGACAACTAATGATCTAGATAAGGAACTTGACCATTTGAAAAATGCATTTGAGGTATGTTATTCTCTTTTCTTAAGTAAGCTCTAGGTTCTGTTTTGGCGCCATATTAAATGTTTATGCTACTATTGCTGAAATAAATATCTAGTTTACATAGCTATGAAGCTGAACTAAGCAGTGATTCCGTTATTAGAAATTTCCCGCAAGATATCTCTAAAAAGTGTGTTCTTCATGCTTGTTAATAAAGAGTTTCTGAGATTTTCTTCCTTGGTTGTCAAATATTTATTCTAAGAGCTAACTAGAACAGAATGATCAAACTACAGGGTGAGTTATGCAATTCTCTTTTGGGCTGTAGCCGAGGCGAGTAGAGTTCAAACACTGACTGTTCATGCTCAACACGGCTCATTTTTATCGAGCTCAAGCCCGATCTTATTCAAGCTCATCTTTAATGTTCAGACTCGGCTTCAATGTAAAATATTGCGTTCGTGAAAAGCTCGAGCTTGGCTAGATAAAAGGCTTGAATTTTGTTCGTGAGCTGAGCTCAAGCTAAGCTCGTTTATAAATTTTATTTTTTGTCTAAGCTTGATTCAATCACGAGTTAAGCTTGACTCTTTTATCTTTCTTTCTGTAAGTGCCAGTTTCCTTTCCTCATTTTGGAAATTGGTTCTGTTATGCAAATAGTGCACCGGCTGCTACAGTAAGTGTTGTTAGTCAAAAGATCTGTCTTTCTTTCTTTTGGTAAATTTACTATAAGTGAACTATAGTAAGTGTTGTTAGTCGAAAGATCTATATATTCTTTTGGTTTTGCATATGCTCCATTGAATATTCAGGTAGATTTGCATTCTCAAACCTGCCACTGCACATGTAATGGGCATATTTAGGGTTTTTTTAAAGCAAGTTATAGTGTTCAAGTAATTAAGTTTCTATGGCTACTTTTCCTATGCAGTCAGAAGCAATTGGCTTTAGATCTTGAGCTGCTGCTTCTGTCAGCATTCCTAGAAATGGGTTATCAGGAAGTTGCATGAAGAAGAGCACAGATTTGGGGAATTTCAACTGAGCTAATTAATATTCAAATATAAGGTATATAGTGGTTCAACACATACTCAGCCGTTCTATTTTTGTAGCTAGCCCATGTTGACTAAGTGCACATGTTTAATATGGTGATCTATCTTTATGTTTCTTAACTTATTCGTTCCTCATTTATAAGTGAGCTTCTTTTATGAAATTCTCCAAGCCTAACTTGGTATAGACTTATTTATCATCTTTTACATCATATTGCGATATATCTTAATATAATTATCATAGGTTAGATGATTTGAACCAATGTCTTCATTAATAAGCCAATCTTATTATCATAGTTGTCAAAGGCGTTCCTCACGCAAGGCTCATGGTCCTGCGCCTCGCTATACCTCATGCGAGGTAGCGTACCTCAGGTGCGCATCTAGACGCGCCTTGGTGTGCTTCAGTGACATTTTTATTTTTTAAGGTTTTAACTTTAATATGTGTTTTCTATCTATTTAACTTTTAGTATTAGTTAGTGTGTTTTCTATTTTCCATTATTGGATGAGAACTTTATAGAGGCCTTAGTGTTTTTGCTCTTTATTGTTTATCTTTGTTTTTAAGCTTATTCAATTTAAGTATAGTTGCATTTAGCTTATTTTATTGATTGTTAATGATCTCTTCGTTGAAATTCTCTTCTACTAGTTATTGTGTTTTTAGAATTTTTAAAGCTATTAATATAAATTTGAGTTTCCTTCAATCCAAAGTTGTTACAAATATTGACATAGTTGTAACTGATGGTCATCACATATTATGTGATAATGAAAAATTGTCACAAATAGTCTTTCGTGACGCCTAATAAAAGTTATCATGATGTTTCAGTAAAATTTGTCAATAATACGTGACAATTCGCTCTATTTGTGACAACTAATTTCATGTGACATTGAAAATTATTGTCACAAAATTACAATTTTTGTGACAACACATTTAGAAATATTATCTATTATGGAGTTATTAGCGACGATATCTCTGTGACAACTATTCCTGTCAC
Organism: Euphorbia pulcherrima; assembly: GCA_947683365.1. Lineage (NCBI taxonomy): Eukaryota > Viridiplantae > Streptophyta > Magnoliopsida > Malpighiales > Euphorbiaceae > Euphorbia > Euphorbia pulcherrima. The sequence goes on from CANTUS010000001.1 coordinate 20,088,367, forward strand.
GATTGACTTGTGTGACAACTTCAAAATTTTGTGACATCAATTATTATCACATATAATTTTTTCTGTGACGACTATTTTATGTTGTCATGTAGTTTTAGTTAAATTTGATGTATTATATGTGACAAGTAACTTATTTGTGACGATACTATTTTCTTTTCAGTTACAACTAACATTGTCACAAGAAAATGTTGTCACAAAAATACTTCACTATTTGTGATAATATTTTCATTATCTGCAACGGAGTTATTAGCTACGACACTGTGACAACTTATTATTGTCACATAATATTATATGTGACAACTTCTTTCTTTTTGTGACAACATTTGTTGTCACAAAAAGCTTGGTTTCTTGTAGTGTGGGGTAGAAGTTAATCTAATGGTGATAATAACAAAGTAAGCAAAAAATAAAGTCGTTATAAAATAACCCTAAAAATGTATCTATGTTATATTATAGCATTGCATTTTTGCTAATTTGATATGTTTCATTATAATATTTTTAAGGTTTCTGGTTCAACAAATTCAAATAATATTTATGTTAAAAAGATTTATGTAATTAGTTCTGTAAATACAAAAATAATATTCTATTATAGTACTCTGAACCGGTTATATGTAGTTTTTTTTTAAATTTTAATCAACGAAATTGGACTCGGTGACCGATTAAAGTTTTGTCGATCAAACCAACTATTACGTACTGTTTTGATAGCATACGATTTTTTTTTTGTCATCTACATGAACTTTTTTTTGTCACAGCATTTTCAGGCCCGGCTCTGACAATTTAGGGGCTACATAGAGCCCTAAAAAAATAAAATAAAACATATTTTTTTTTAAAAAACTAGTTATTGAACCCTTGACTTCTCACAATTTAAATAAGCACCATACTAGTTCTACTAACATTAATTTATGTCTATTTTTATATTTTAAATAATAGCAACTAAATCTTTAAATAAAAAATATTTTTAAACCCCTTTCAACTATGGGCCTTAAATGGTAACACCCGGGGACGAGCATTTCCTTATATGGAAATCCAAGTGAGATAGAGCTCACAATTCAAGTTTTATAGAAGCCAAGAAAATAAAAAGAATGGATTTTGCTTGGTTCTTTCTGCTTTCTCTTCTTCTTGTTGTGCCTTTATTTTTTCAGTTACTGAAGAAAAACAAAAACCACCCTCCAGGCCCTCCTAGGCTTCCTATAATAGGAAACTTACACCAAATCGGTTCATTACCACATCGTACCTTGTCCGAATTCTCCAAAAAATATGGAGATGTAATGCTTCTCTACTTTGGCAATGTTCCCAATGTTATAATATCTTCTTCTGAAGCAGCCAATGAGATCTTCAAAACCCATGACCTCAAAACATGCAGCAGACCTCTTTCAACTGGCACTGCAACATTTTCATATAATTACCGTGATTTCGGTTTTTCTCCCTACAACAGTTACTGGAGAGAGCTTCGCAAGATTTGCGTTCTTGAATTATTCAGCGCTAAGCGAATCGAATCTTTTTGTTTCGATAGAGAAGAAGCAGTTAATTTCATGATTGAATCGATTTCGAAACCTGCAGCTTCTTATGTTCCAGTTAACTTAAGTCAGCAAACTATGTCACTTCCAGCTGATTTTATATGCAGAGTGGCATTTGGGAAAAGTTTCCAAGAAAGAGGATTTTCTCAGGAAAAGCTTCTTGATATGATCCATGAAAGTCTTGAAACTATTGGTGCTCATTATTTTGCTGATTACTTTCCCTATGTGGGTTGGATTATTGATAGAATCCGTGGCCTTAATTCGAGACTTGAAAAAAGCTTCAAACAGTTTGATGAGTTTTATGAAAAGATTATAAGTGATCATGTCATCAAAGGAAAAGAGAGCAGAAAAGAAGATTTTATTGATGTGTTGTTGGAGTTGGAGAAGTCACAGAAGGAATCGGCTAATGGGATTCAGTTCTCCAAAGACAACATTAAAGCTATAATCATGGTAAATACATCAATTCTTTTTCTTATAGTTTATGTTTCTTATACTATGTTGTTGCTTTTTTTTCAGACTAAACAGTACCTTAGAAATTCAAAGTTATCACGTAGTGGTTTTTTGGACTTCTACTAATTGGATTATACGTAGGGATTTGAACGAGCCGAACTCGGTTTGATTTAAAAATGAAAGTGATTGAGTTTGGTTCGGTTCATTGAGCTTGAAATATTTTAATTTGTCTTGAGCTTTTGATAAAATTAATTTAAATTCACGAACTTGCGAGCTTAAACGACCCTTACATAAATATGAACCTTTTATATTAAATAATCAAGTAAAAAAAATTTTACGGAAGTGAGAAGAAACGAGTATGAATATAACGTGATCACACAAAGAGTTTTAAGAAAATTGATTTTACAGCCTTTTTTTTTAATTAAATATTAACCACATGAAATTATTATTCAAATCAATTATATCTATTATAAGTATTAAAATGGGACATATAAAAATTTGATAAAAAAAGCTTTTAAAACAAACTTTAAAAAATTTATCTTAACTCTTTACATCTCAAATCGATCTCACAATCGAATCGAACTCTATGAAATCAAGCTTTAATCGAATTTTACCCGAACCGAGATATCTCTTGAAACAAAAAAAACTCAATTGAAGAAATAAAAGTTACAGTACATTTTATTAATGAGTAGCAAAGAGTTATAAAGATAGCTAGATTCCTATCTATGTGCCCCTAATTAAATGGCTATAACTTAAATCAGCAAAATCAATCATTATCTATAAAAATCAGCCAACATATATCCAATTAAAATATCTAATTTAAAAGTACATGATTTTTTGAATACAATAAAATGTAAATGTTCCTAGCAGTTATTGAAAACAAGACCAACACTCCCCCTGACTTAGCTACAAATTTAACTAAAATTAATGTAGTTTTTCTCTCCATTTTAAATGATACTTATCTCATCACTTTTATTAATGCGTTTTTCATCAAGCACTTCTGCCGATAATCTTTTGTGCGTACATTTTTTACTAATTAAAAAAAATTTCTTCAACCTCTTCAACGTTTCAATAGGACGTGCACTTTTTTTATTAACTTGCGTATTACAATTTCTTTGTAAATGATCAAATTTTTACTGGTATTTTAGTGTAATTGAATTAATTAGTTGATCGATGTAATCATAATATTTCATCGAATAAGTCAGGAGAGTGCGAAGTGCATGTTAGTTCGAGCTTTATCATGATACTTAGCTTACGAGGGTCTGGGAGCTACCTTTCACAATACTTTTGTTTAGAACTGTCACGACTGTTGGAGTGGACATGACTTTCGCAACGCTTCTGTTTTGAACTATCGTGACTGCTCGAATGAACACGCCTTTTCACAACGCTTCTATTTTGAACAGTTGCAACTGCTTACATGGACACGACTTTTAGCAACACTTTGTCTATAAACCGTTGCAATTGCTCATTTCAGGCTTATAAAAATATGGCATTGGCAACGTTTTTTGCAATCTAGTTGCAATCTGGTTCACTTTTTCTTCACAACGAAATTTCATTCTAAGTTCTTGATTTTTAATTCTGATTTTATTGGATTGATCATTATGGTAGAACCGCCAAATAAGATTCAATCTAAAAGTGTAAGTCACGACTTCAGAATTATCCAGGCATCATTCTATCAGATTTCATCAACAAAGATTGAGAAACGTTTTTACAGACATTCAAGGCTTCATATCGGAATTCTCCAACAATTTTGTATTTAAAACATTGAGGTTTTTCCTTATGCCAACAATCCTTTTCTTCATGCTTATGCTTTCTGTAAATACCACATTTAAAATTTCAATTTGAACCCTTTATGAAAAAATTTCTTCAATAAATTTTTCCTACCTCATATTCCGTCATTATTCTTGCGCTTGAAGAGCACTCATTAGCTCACCTAATGAAATTTTACTTAGGTCCTTGGACTCTTCAAGAAATAAAATCTTAGATTCAAGCCTTCCAGGAAGAGTTACAAGAACTTTCTCAACAATCTGTTAGGCCCAATGATAGATTACGAGAAAAAAGAATATCAGCAGAATAAAAGACACACAGATTTTTACGTGGAAACCCCAAATGAATTAGGGAAAAACCACGGGACCAACTCCGAATAATTCTTCCACTATAAAATAATAGTAGGTACACCAGGAGATTACAAAATAGTGGCACTCAAGTGTTTCCCAAAACCTCACTATTTTCTCTCTTACCCAGCTCTTAGGAACCCTTTCCCTAAGGCTCTCTACACAGATTACATTTTTATCTGTGTTTCTTCTCTATTACTCTCTGTGTTGGTCTGCTCTTCAAATGAGCAAAACCCTCTATTTATAGGAGATTCAAAACGCGTATGGCCGAATTATGCACAGTAAATTTACTGTGCACTTTTTGAAAATATTTCTTTCCGACATGCCTCCTTTTTTTTGATTTTTTTAATTAAACAGTGGGTCCCACAATAAGAGGGACACCACTCAACAAATCTCCCCCTCCCGACTACATTGTGGGACTCTCCATCTCGGTTGCTTCAACGCACTGGTCGAACTTTTCTTTTGGTACGACCTTCGTCAGCCTATTAGCAACATTTTTATTTGTATGAATCTTCTGCAACTTGAACTCTTTTTCTTCAATGGCAAATCTGAGCCAATGAAATCTTACATCAATATGTTTCGTCCGTGCATGATACATAGTATTTTTGCTCAAGTCTAGTGCACTTTGACTATCACAATAAACTATGTAGTCTTCTTCTTGCACACCCAATTCGGTGAAGAATTGCTTTAACCGAAGTATTTTCTTTCCTGCTTTCGCTGCTGCAACGTACTCTGCTTCGGTTGTTGATAATGAAACATATTTTTGTAAACGTAACTGCCATGAAATAGCTCCCCCTGAGAATGTAAATAAGTAACCTGATGTAGATTTTCTTTCATCAAGGTCACCAGCCATATCCGCATCTGTGTAACCAACAAGTGCTGGCTTTTCACCTCCAAAGGTTAAACATAACTTTGAAGTTCCTCTCAGGTATCTAAAGATCCATTTAACTGCTTCCCAATGTGTCTTATGGGGATTTGACAGGAATCTACTCACAACTCCAACTGCATGAGCGATGTCTGGTCTCGTACACACCATTGCATACATTAAACTTTCGACCGCTGAAGAATATGGAACATTTGACATATCTTCTCTATTTTTCCCTGTTGAAGGGTAGGATTTCTTACTCAACTTGAAATGAGCGGCAAGTGGAGTGCTAACTGGTTTAGCATTCTTCATATTGAACCTTTCTATTACTCGTTCAATATATTTTTCTTGCGATAACCATAGCCTGCAGGACCTCCGATCTCGGCTAATCTCCAATCCAAGAATTCGCCTTGCCGGTCCCAAATCCTTCATGTCAAACGCCTTAGACAAATCACACTTCAACTTACTAATCATTTTGGCATCTGGCCCAACGACTAGCATATCATCAACATATAAGAGAAGAATGATAAATTTTCCATCAGGGAATTTCTGGACATATACACATGGATCAGCTTCTGTCCTCTTGTATCCTTGATTCACCATGAAGGAATCAAACTTTTTATACCATTGCCGCGGGGCTTGTTTTAAGCCATACAAACTTTTCTTCACGCGACACACCATGTCTTCCTTTCCCTTGACCTTGAAACCTTCTGGTTGTTCCATATAAATTTCTTCTTCTAAATCCCCATGCAAGAACGCGGTCTTTACATCAAGCTGTTCTAACTCAAGGTTCAAGCTGGCTACAAGACCTAACATAACTCGAATTGAACTCATTTTCACAACTGGTGAAAAAATCTCGTCAAATTCGATACCTTTCTTTTGAGTAAAGCCTTTAACCAATCGAGCTTTATATCTCACTAGGTCTCCATCATCTTTCTTCAGCTTGTACACCCATTTGTTCTTGAGTGTTCTCTTCCCTTTAGGAAGTTTCACCAGCTCGTACGTGTCATTCTTCTTCAAAGAATTCATCTCCTCTTGCATGGCCTTCATCCAACAATCTTTATCTTTACAAGATTGCACATCTTGGAAGCTTTCAGGCTCCCCCTCATCAGTGATTAAAATATAATCAGAACTGGAGTATTTTGTAGATGGTTGGCGTTCTCTGATTGACCTCCTTAATTGAGGTTCTTCTTCTGGTAGAATGGGGTTCTCTGGCTCCCCCTGCTCAATACCCTCTTTATTCATATCTTCATCTACAATCGTATCTTGATCCCTCACAACTGGCTCTTCTTCTCCATCTTGTTCTGATTGATGCATTCTTCTTTCTGTGGCATCATCTGATAGAATGCTCTCTGGTGTAATATCGATAACACCGTCACTCATAGATCTTTCGCCGATGATATCATTCTCATGAAATACAACATCTCGGCTCCTTCCTCCAATGGATTCTGTATCCATGGGACCACTAACGTCAGAGTGTACCAACTCTAACTTATTATTTCTCCTTCTAGAGCTTTTCTGAAATGAAACTCGATGTTGCTTCCCAGATAAACAGTGATCATATGGGTTAATTTTTCCTTTGGCTAATGGGATGAGGGACTTCTTAGCCAGTATATTCAACCCTTTCTCACTAACATGCGCCAGTCGCCTATGCCACAAATTTGGTGAAGCATCATCTCTAACTGTATTCAGTTGACCCGCACATACTATTGCTTGTGTTTTGTATAGCGAGCAACACAATCTTCCTTTCGCCACCACCAACGATCCTTTGGTGAGTTTCCAATTTCCAACGCCTGTATGATTGTGATAACCTTCCTTGTCCAATACACTAACAGACAACAAGTTCAACCGAAGATCTGGAACGTGTCGCACATTTTTAAGTGTTAATGTGCATCTGACACTTGTCTTCACGCAGATATCGCCGATTCCCACCATTTGCGATACACTATTATTTCCCATTTTAATAGTACCATAATCGCCCGCTTTATAGGTTGAGAAGTATTCCCTTTTTGGAACACAGTGGTATGAGGCACCATAATCCACAATCCATTCGGTATCTACATCTCCAACATGACAACAATCTACATCATGAGATACTAAAGCCACCTCTCCATCTTCTATTGTGACTGCAGCAGATGTGTTTTTGTCATCATCATGACTTCGGTTTGCATTCTCTCGTTTAAGAAAACGGCAGTTCCTTTTGAGATGACCCTGATTTCCACAGTGGTAGCATGACCTCTTCTCCTGGGACTTGGATCTATCTTTCGATTTTCCATTCCCTCGACCTCTACTCTTACTTCGGCCCCTATTCTCTGTGACAAAGGCTTGTGAACTGGTACTGGCAACGTCCCTTCTACGAAGTTCTTCATTAAGTAGGCTATTCTTTACCATAGACATTGTCACCACACCATTTGGAGCTGAGTTACTCAGTGATACAACAAGAGTATCCCAGCTATCTGGTAGAGTTCCCATCAGAAGACATGCTTGCATCTCATCATCCAAGGACATACCGGTGACTGCTAACTCACTTATGAATCCTTCAAAGTCGTTCAGGTGTTGTGTGATTGATTGTCCCTCTGTCAGTTTCAAGTTCATGACTTTGCGAATCATGAACACTTTTCCTTGAGCATTTTTAGCCTCGTACATATCCTCTAGCTTCTTCCAAAGAACTTTGGGATCTGTTTCGTTCCTCACGTGGTTGTACAGGCTAGCATCTATCCATTGGCGTACTGTACCCAATGTCTGCTTCTTCAACTTTATCCACTGCTGATCTTTCATATCCTCCGGCTTTGCGTCGTCACCCTCAATTGGATCGTACAAATCTTTACAATTGAGGTAGTCCTCCATTCTGGATTTCCACATTGAATAATTTGTATCCGTCAATTTCATCATTACACCGTCATTCGCCATGTCGAAACTTTAAAAATGGCAAAATTTTACTATTCATGAATTTCACTATTCACATAAATAGTGGCTGTATATGTGAATAGTACCGTATACCTAAATAATACTTGTATATTGGAATAGTAACAGTATGCCCGTATTCTTACATAATACTATTCATAAAAGATGGCCGAATATGAATAGTTATTATATATGAATACCATTACTCAAGTTACTATTTTACTATTCACCCAAAATGCACGGTTTTTCGAACGGATTGCGTCACCGGATTCCCCGTAATTTTCTCGTCGTCGTGGTATATTTATTTTTGAAAAATATATCCACGGATTTTACTGATAAAACAACCTTCGGCTCTGGTACCACTTGTTAGGCCCAATGATAGATTACGAGAAAAAAGAATATCAGCAGAATAAAAGACACACAGATTTTTACGTGGAAACCCCAAATGAATTAGGGAAAAACCACGGGACCAACTCCGAATAATTCTTCCACTATAAAATAATAGTAGGTACACCAAGAGATTACAAAATAGTGGCACTCAAGTGTTTCCCAAAACCTCACTATTTTCTCTCTTACCCAGCTCTTAGGAACCCTTTCCCTAAGGCTCTCTACACAGATTACATTTTTATCTGTGTTTCTTCTCTATTACTCTCTGTGTTGGTCTGCTCTTCAAATGAGCAAAACCCTCTATTTATAGGAGATTCAAAACGCGTATGGCCGAATTATGCACAGTAAATTTACTGTGCACTTTTTTAAAATATTTCTTGCCGACCTGCCTCCTTTTTTTTTGATTTTTTTTAATTAAACAGTGAGTCCCACAATAAGAGGGACACCACTCAACACAATCCTTGTCTCTGCAAATTCTTCACCAAGCAATCTTATGCTATTAAAAATCAAAGAGATTCGATCGGCATACTTACTAATTGTTTCTTCCTCATGCATTTTTAAACGACTCGAATTCTCTTTTCAAGTTCAACACTTGCATTTGACGTGTTCTAGCACCGTCTTCATATTCTTGTTTCAACCTCTCCCAAGCCTCCTTTGCAGAATTGCAAGCCATTATTTTGTAAACACATAATCAGTTACTGAATTTAATAAGTGACTTGGCTCTAGCTCTTTTCTTCACTGTAGTGTTTTATTTGGGCTAAAGTGGGATTGGGTGGTAGAGGTGGACTAATTTATCTTCAATTATAGTTTTACGGAAATCATAGCCTTCCAAAAATTGCATTTTCATTGACTAAATATGATAATTTTGACCAGTAAAAACAAATGGAGTTTAAAATAAAGTTATTGGGTGCCATTTGAAATTTTTGAACGAAAGGACTTTAATTGAATTTTGGTCCCGTTAAATCAGTAATGCTCTAGATACTGCTATTAAAACAAAGAAGAAGAAACTTAATTGAAGAAATAAAAGTTACAGTACATTTTATTAATGAGAAGCAAAGAGTTAATAAGGAAATAAATAACTAGATTTATGTGCCGCTAACTAAATGGCTATAACTTAAATCAACAAAATCAGCCATTATCTCAAAAAATCAGCGAATATCAAAATAAAACATCTAATTAAAACAAATGATATTTTGAATAACAATAAAATATTCCTAGCAGCTACTGAAAGCACGTTCAGCAATCTCGAACTTTTTATAAACCGCTTAGCTCATTTGCATCCCTAACCTGAAGTTAAGATGGTGCTAAAGTGAAGATTAATAACATTTAGTTGTTTGCCGAGTCTACAATGCAAGAAATAGCAATTATTTAAATATCAATAAGGTGTAGCTCAGTTGGCAACGAAGACTGAGTAAGTTGGAGGAGAACAAGGTTCAAATCCTATTAAATACACTTATTGGAAGATTACGAATAAAAAAGCAACTATTTAAATATACTAGATAGTTTAAACTTAAACTCTATGAGTTTGCGAAATTTCAACTAAAAAATTTTGATCTCTTTTACAGCATTACACGAGTATTCCTTGCTTCTACATACTACTTTATGCATACACATCAGTCATTGTGCAAGACTTGAATGTATTTTTTTTCCGGAGTAAAGTGGGAATATTTATTTCCTCTGTTATTTTTATTTTCTTATTAACAACAAAAACGACAATTGTTGGTATATATTGTTTTTCAGAATATATTCATTGCCGCAGTGGACAGTGTAGGAGTAACCTTGGTGTGGGCGATGGCCGAACTTGTCAAAAATCCTACCATAATGAATAAAGCGCAAGAAGAAATCAGAGGTTGCATTGGATCCAAAGCAAAAGTCACTGAAAGTGATATCAACAATTTCACATTCCTGAAAATGGTAATCAAAGAAACTCTAAGACTATATCCACCCGCCCCTCTTGTAATTCCGAGAGAAGTAATGTCAAAATTCAGCATCAACGGGTATGATGTATACCCCAAAACAACACTCCTCATCAATGCATGGGCCATTGGAAGGGATCCAAAAATATGGAAAAATCCTGAGGAGTTTTATCCCGCAAGGTTCGTGGATAATCCCTATCTCAATTATGGAGCGCAAAATAATTATGAAATGATACCTTTTGGTGGAGGAAGAAGAATTTGTCCTGGTGCTCCTATGGGAATACCATTGATTGAACTTGCTCTTGCAAATCTCTTACTTCATTTTGATTGGAAATTGCCTAATAATATGAAGATTGAAGATTTGGACATGGAAGAAGCCTTTAGTGCCACTGCTTACAAGAAGGAACCATTATTGCTTCTTCCCATTAAGTATGAACTTGCATTATTGGAAAAATAACGTATTAGGACTGCTAATAAATGTAGGCTTTTGCATAAATATGATGACCAATAATAAATTAGTTTTTTACTTCCATAATTTTTTTGTATATTAATTAATAATTTGACAGATGGATCGCCATTGCATTCAGCTGCAATCAAACTCCATATTTTGATGTTATTGATCATATATTTTATGTTACACTCACAGCAGACCAATCAAAAAGGCTAACAAAGACTATGCCTTGCTGTTGGGGAAACAAAACCAAAGAAAAAAATGGTAGCAACCCAACTCACAACAAAAATCATACCAAAGCCCCCCTACAACTCCAAACCTATATATTACATTGTGGTCAAACTCAACTTCATAATTACAATTAGTGTGATATAATCAACTCGGTTCGGCTCACTCAAGTCCCTAATCCAGATCGGACATCAGGTCCCACAAGCATGATCTGCCATTTCAACAATTTGCTACTCCCAGTTACTTTATTTTCCAAAAGGAAATGACACTAGTCAATGAGTAATTATAAAGATCTACTTACATTGCAATCATAGGCGAACCGCCTTGCAAGCATAATGGCAGCATTTCTTTCCCTCTCTGACTCGAAAGCTAATACAAAGGAGAGCCCTTTATTTGCTAGCCAGTACACGGCCTGTGCTGCTGCATTTCCACCTCCTCTAACTCCACATAGCTAAATTTTAGAGGAAAGGTTAGCAAGGGTTTTTCCCTTTTATGACAATTCATGTTGGGGATGGTTTAAGTCAGACTTTTATCTTACCAGCATATGAGCGGAATAATACTCTTTAGCGATTGTTGTCTTTCCTTTACGGAGCTTCATCCTCATTTTTCCCACATGAAGTACATGGATAGATTCTGATTTATGATCTACACCGTTCATTTGGGTAACAACTACCTGAAGAGTGGAAAACCATTATGGTTAATACGAACTTCAATGTAATAATCACCGCTTGATTTTGCAATATTTCACAGCTCAAATGTAAATGTCCTAAGCAAATGACAGCAAACAAAACAATTTGAGCATCCATAGCCCGTCCTAGTAATTTCCCATAAGATTATGGCATAATGCATCAACAACATCCTCAACTTGTCCCCAAAATCCCGCTGCCTCCCTAAACTTTGGAAGTGTCCCTGCAGCTACCTCAACTTTCAAAAAGTGCGCCATTTAACTACCTCCGAACCACTAAACCAGTCTCGGCGTAGTGCATGTGTTACATGCGAGCGCTGACGCGGCTTCCACGCAAAAAATGTAGTCAAACCTTGAAAAGTCAACCCAATAATAACATGACACATGACACTAATTGTAAAAATGCATAAAAATACCTAAAATAATTTCATTATAAACCTTTCATTTTTCATATTTGCATTTATACCATCTTCTTCAATTCATTCTTCATCAATCCTTTTTTTCTCAAAACCAAATCAAAACAAAAACTTTCACAATCAAACATGCACGATTGGAAAAGTTAGCATGAATGAATTTACCATCATTTTTTATCCTTAATTATTTTGTTTTGTTAAGAAAACAAAAGTGAAATGAAAAGGTTTCCAAAAAATTCATGATTTTTCCCCAAAAAAAAGGAAATCACCAGCAAAGGCTCGGGTTAGTCAACAATTAACCCGGCACTGTTTTATCTAACCCTTTGTTAACTAAAAACGGAATACTAATGCTAGAATCCTGAAATTAGAATTGAATTGTTGAAAGACATGAACGTTTAACTCGAGAAAGATGCAATGACAGAATTAAACTTTTCGCTCTTAATTTATTTGCCTTGCAGGCTATGTAGCACAGAAATGGGAAAGGTAACGTTTCCAATTTTTGGAAACGCAAAAAATAACGTGATTTTAGGTTTCGAGAGGCAAACGGAAACGGGAAATGTTTGAGTCTAGGAGTTTCCGTGCTTTCTAGCTTGCAGGTCATGCAAAGCCTCATAGATCTTGGAGCACTTCAGCCAATTGGAGATTCGTCAGCAGTATGTATAATTCCCACAAATCTAATTTAATGAAAATGCTCTCAATTACTTGCTGAAATGCTATTAAAGTACTCCAAAAAATAATGTACCTTTTTTGTTTTGGCTTTAGGTGAGAAGATTTGTGAATGTCTTGGATTACAAACCGATAATCAATAGCGGCAGGGCCTTGAGATTCAGAATTAAGACCCAAAGTGGGTGAGCAAAAGGGTGATGAAGATTGAGAGTATTTGAACATTAAAGTAAAACTCTTGATACCGTGAAAAGAAAATTGAAGAAATGAACAAGAAAAATTGCAGAGAAGATCAGGAGAAGGAGAATATAGTCAACACACGCTGGTTACGTCAACTCATGCCACATCAGCTGCCACATAGGACGGAGGTAGTCAAATGGCGCACTTTTTAAAAGTTGAGGTAGCTGCGGGGACACTTCAAAAGTTCAGGGAGGCAGCGGGATTATGGGGACAAGTTGAGGATGTTGTTGATGCATTAGGCCCAAGACTATTAACATCATCATTCTCGTAAATTTTCATCAATTACTGAAGTCAAATATAGAGAGCTGTGTGCATCATTTTCAAGAAAAAACATACAACATTTTATACGCACACAAATAATTTCGGTTCAATGTTAACCAAAGTAGGGACTCTTACAAAATGAAAGAATGACGGTGTAAAGTGAATTATCATCTATATACCACACAATATTCTGTAGATACTTGATTTTATATCAAAATTCACAAAAATGATAAAACCAAAAGCAAAACAACCTAACAGAGTTATAACAGCACAACCAGAATAACCATGCTATGCGCCATTGCAACATCCTAAATAAGCTAAATAATTTCAAATTCCAAAAAAAGAGAAAGAAAGATTTAATGACAACTTACATTGAATTCAACATCATGTTTCCTCACAAGTGCTTCTACATAGCTCCCCAGGCCAGCAGCTGTCAACAAAGTTGTATAAGCTCTTTCACCTTTTGCAATTAGTTTTAGCCATTTTCTATATAAGCATGTCGATATATGCCCAAAAAAACTTACAATTGATCATATGTTAGAAAAAAAAAAGAGAAGAAAACAGACCAGGATCAATTGCACCAGTGGTAGTCAAAGAAACTTTCTGGCCATCGGCAACGATTTCAACTTGTAGGGCTCGCCCCACATCAAAGGGTTCTGGAGCATAAATTGGTTTTGTAGCCCCTACAAATTAAATTAGTGAAATTATAGGAATTTCGCTCATCAACTTTTTTCCATTTTTTATATCAATTGATTTTATTGGCATCTGAAATTCATGATGCCCATAGACTATTTTCTAATAGGAGTATCAATGCCTTTCTGAGTTCTCTATCATATACCCAAAGTAATTGCATAAAGATACCTGATATGATTTCCTTAATGACACCCTCGGATGACATGCGATACCACTGAATTGAACATTTTGAAAGTTCAGGAGCATCATCAGAGCAAGGATTGATCCGCAAATATGAACCCAAAGCTTCAAAGCCATCTAATTCATATGATTCGGATAAGTTATGCTCGCCTCTCTTGCTTTTTGTTAGCTGGAGAAAAAGGTGAAACAGAAAGCAAAAAAGTTTAAGTTGTAATTAATCATAAATCACAACATCTACTTCTTCAAGTGCGTCTTAATGAGATATCAGAGACCTGCCAAATATTTTAAAAGAGAATAGTCACGTGTATGTGCATGCAGTAAAAATAGCCTAATTTTTTCTTCTCCTTATCCAGCCCTAGATAGTGAAAAATCACATCTTTAAAAAGCAAAGCATGAAAGGGAAATTTTCCTCTGAAAGAATATTTGGAACTCTGAAGCTTTTTCATGTGTTCGTATGCATGAGAACATTTGCCGCCCGACTTTTCGTTCCCATGGCACTATCAAGCCCCTCTCCGATTTAGCCTAGTACGATTTTTACCGCTTAGATGGCGCCTAAACTCAATTTTTAAATATACCGATATCTATAATAATTATAGTCAAATTTTTTCAACCAACAAAAAATAGTTTAGTTTGTAAAAATAAAGTACATCAAAGTGTTCTTACAATAAAAGACGCGTTTTCATTTTCAAACCAACCAACCAAGCCTTAAATCCCACGCTAGGTGGGGTTGCCTATATGGATCTTTTGACGCCATGAAGCTCTATCAAATGCAAAATGTTTCATATTATATTATACTATAATTTGATTTTTATTGAATTTATATTTTTATGTATTAATAAATATTAAAATTTTAAAAAAATACGTATCCGTCGCGAGGCCCCTGGAAGCCCTAGCCGCCCGAGTAGCGCCTAGCGCTTTTTAAAACACTGCTGATATACCACACAAAATTTCTTCATCTTTTGTCTTTCCATCTTTTTCAATATTCTAGTTATCATCTCTTAACAGATCGATATTTCAGCACCTATTTTAACGTCAGGAACCTATTGGTTAAATAATTGTATATGAACATAACAACTAGAGGAAGAGAACTACATAACAGTCCATCTATAAATCAAACCTCAGTTTTAGATAGTGCAGTGCCAATGGGAAAAATAGGCATGCTCATGATGAAAGTTTAAGATCAAAGCAATGTTAGGAGAATAGTCTTGAGAAGTCATTTTTATTATCAGAACATGTTTGCGTATAGTAATTAACCAACCTCTTTTTGAAGTACAAGAGAACGTTGAGACTTCTCTGCAAGTTGAGTCCTCAATGCTCGTAACTCATGCTCCATGTCCATAACCTACAAATTATGTTTAACCCGCCCATAATCAACAAACAGAAACAGCTGCGAGTAAACAAAATTTCAAGTAAAGGAATAGCTTCATCCTCCAATAGCTTCACTTACAACATAAAACCTCTTTGACAAAACCATAGCAGCATTAAGGAAATTGAGTTGCATGCAGCTAGAAAACAATTTCAGCATCTTTAATGACTAATTTATTGCGTAACAACCATGCACATAAAAGTAGGACAGCTTCAAAACCCCAACATATTAATAGGAGAATAGTTTTAAGTTTTAACACTGGAGGACGAAATTAAGTAAGAATACACTTGGGGCCTAGCTAGGTACAAGGTGAATAACATTTCTAGAAGCATGTGGAAAGTGCAAACCATTTTTAATTCTATAATAGTAATTGGAAAAATCATAAGTTAATAATATCAGGAGGAGAATATTATAGAGAGTAAAAACCAAAGGATCGACCTACAGAGGAAGTCCATACAGTAGACAGAAAGAAACCACAAGCTCAGAAGCAATCCATGCTACATCGGCCGTAGAAAAGTTACACGCAGACCATCACTATATGAAGTTCGATAAAGGTACACAGATACAAGTTCATCAAATGAACTTCCTCATCTATAAGTTCAGAGAGAACAAGCACATTTTTTGCAACTGCTATGGGTATTAGTGATAAATGGAAGGGAGAGGGACAATTTCAATTTATGGTTAGAACACCAAATTACATTCTCCGGCCCAGAATTTGAAATTGATTCAATCGCAATAATACACATTCTAATAACCTAGATAGCCACACCTACAATTTAAAAAATCACATAGTGCAATATATAAGCATCAATTAACGAGAATAAAATCAACATGAATGTAAAAAGGAAACCACACAGGCACCTTAATGCGCATTTCAGAACTAAGCCTGCTATTAGCATACCACCTCAGATATGGGTGCACTTGCATCCTAAGCACGCCTTTGACTACTATAGCATGAGCAATATCAAATTTTTTTACAAGAACTTCACTGTACCAAAATAAAAAAGCTTGCATACATTTTCTTGGAGAAAATAGATCTATATATAAAGACCAAACCAAATGTGCACCTTGCTGGGCTGATGCAGCATTTTGATCCTTCTAGCCTCTTGAACCTCCTTCATCAATTCTTCCAAGTCCTTCTATTTAAGAAGAAAAAGAAAAGAAGAATCTTATTAGATAAAATGCTATGAAGTTCCCAGAAAGAAGTCAACTAACAAGTTTACAAAAAAGACCGAAAAAAGATAACATGAACACCAACTCGCTAGTAAGCATTAAAATTGGGTAATGCAACAAGAAAGATGAACATGTCTAACCATTGCCAAATAAGAAATGTGTTATTTTAAAATGAATAAACACCAATAAACAACAATTGAGAAACAAACTAATGAAGATCGATGGTAGCACACACAACTGCAAACAGACCTGCTTTCCTGCAGCACGCGACATCTGTTCATGTTCCTGAAGTGCTTCTTCCACCCTTTGAACTGCTGCTCTGGCACTCTCAATTTCAGCACGAGCAAAGGCTCGTTCTTCATCAACAACTTTTTTGGCATCTTCTGAAGCCTATAAAATTGACAGTCACTAAATGATCTAAGAAACTGTTTGCAATTTATCTCTTGCAAAGGATAGGAAAGAAATATACAGCAGAAAAGAAAAGAGGAAATAGCTGTCGGATATATTTATATATTCAATGTTTCTGACAGAAAACAAATACCCATGGAGAGGAGAAAGAGATACGTTAAAACATCACTGGGAAATATTTAAATATTCAATACTTTTTTGTCCCAATTCCTGATGTCCGATGAAACGAATCTGATTGCACAATGTCAATGTATGTTGGAAGAAAAACATCAGAAACTAATGCTTTTACAAATAAAATGGAAATAGTATTACTGAACTTTAAGTATGCATGATTTCAATGCAAACTAGAAGAAAAACATATATCAATATGCATATTTAGGTTAGTGAGTCCATAACCTGAAAGAAGTAGCTTTTTTCGCTAGAATACATGTATGAGTCGGTCAAGAGTTTTTCATGTAAAAAGGGCACTCCGCATTTCTAACAGTAATCACTATAAAAAAAAAAGAAACAGAAATATTTCTCAAGAATTTGTCAGACACGCATAGCAGCATTCACTTGCCTGATAAGTTACAACTAAAATCAGAACAGACAGACTTCCACTTTCCATATTTACCATAGAAAAAGAAAAGAATATATCACAGATATTATGGGTTGCATCGGGAATGAATGATAAACAGAAAATGTACAAAAAATATGCAAAATAAAACTTACAAGTGCCTGTACAATTACTCAGAGTCACCACGTATTGTATATTAGGGTCATATCTCATGTGACATAATCTCAAAAAAAGAAAAAAAAAATGACAGCCAATTCAGAAATCATGCCTGAATTAATAAGTTTTAATACATCCGGAACACGACATAAGCGCATTAAAAGCTTCTGACTGAATTCTACAAAAACTAGCAGAGAAATATTGACATTCCTTGTTAGGGAAGCATTGAAAAAACATTACCTGCTTAAGAAAATTAGCTAACTTCTTTACTTCTGCTTTTTCCTGAATCAATTCTCCTTCCCTTTGAGTCAGTTGAACTGCTAAAGCTTCCACCTGGAACAAATTAACAAAAGTGGCACAATTTTAGTTGTTTTGTTGAAAAAAAATATCAGCATCATATGTACCAAAAATTTTAATAAATGTTTCCAGAACATTGTAGCAGAAAAGAAATAAACCTGGAAAAGGCAAAGTATTTAGTTCCAAACAAACCGTTCCATCATTTAAATCCCTTTCGATCTTTTTCGCAAATATTTTTTCATTATTTACATGCAAAATAACAGTCATAACAAGACAAATAGATAAACGATGCATTCGAGAATCCTGAACCAATAAACGTGAAAGTGAGTACAAAATGTGGGTGGCCCTCAAAATTAGTCTAGTTCGGAGTAGAGAACACTAAAAAAACAATCTAAACATGACATATATTCCTTTATCACAGACTTCCATGAATAGTTGTCAAATCGGGATTCGAATCAAGAATCGAAATCCAAATTTTGTGAATCGAGAATCGTGAATCGAATCGTAAGATTCAGGTTCGAGTTCATAAAATAATAAAATATACATTTAAAATGTTTAACTAAACATATTATTGAATTTTAGTCTAGATATGCAAGTTTAGAATTCAAAGAGACTTGTTTTCTACTTTTCCTCAACTAGAGACTAATTAATTTCAAAGAAAAAGTATCGACGCGATTTGCTTTAGTGCACAGCTGCTCCACCGCTTAGTCGTCGCCAGAAGTCCATTGCTGGCAGCGTGGCGTTGGGTTCCTCCTCCATCAGACGAGTAAGTCGTGGAGCAATCGACTTTTGCTACCTTGAGTCAAATCTTTAATTTTATCTTCAAAATGATATGCTTCTACCATGTTTTAATTTATTATGGTTCATGAATCGACCGAATCGGTAAAACCGTAAGATTCGGCTGATTCGGCCACCGAATCGGTATTGAATCGTAAATTAGGGTGAATTTAGATGCACCTCATAGATTCGAATCGATTTGGGGTTGAATCGAATCGAATCGTAAGATTCTGATAACTATGCTTCCATGGTACTGATAGACTACAACTATGGATTCACAGTCATATTGCCAACTAATGAGTATGTTATTGAACAATTCGGTAGCACAGGGACACAAGATATTATATATCTCAACTAAAACTGATTAGTACTGCTAAAATAATTTACTAAAAAAACGAATCTTTTTCTTCAAGACAAATTTGATTAAAAATCTTGGATGCCAACATCCTGATTGAAAAGGACTTTGGCTGCTGATTTTGATAATACATTGTTAGCTTCATCACTTCAATTCAATGTCCTTCAAAGTTCAAAAATTTTGTTCTAGGTGTTATTTTTCCTGCCCAAACTCTTTAGTCGGAAAATGCAGCATGCAGAATGCTCTTTGTATATTTTCAGGAAGGCTCAAATAAAAATTATGTAAGGTGAAGGGGGTAGAAGAAGCAGCACAGGATGAAAATTGAACAAAAATACCGTGGAAAGACATGAAGAACAAAAAACAAGAGAAATTCCTGAAAAGTTGCAAAGTGGATACACATAGCTCCAACTTTACTCATCTAGATGAAAATTATCACAATCTTTTACTCATTATCCCTCCTGGTAGGTAACTGGTAGAGGTAGCTACACGTTTCATTTCCATTATCCACAGCCAATTAATCTAAGACCTTTCTACGTGCATCATTCATGTTCTGCATCTTCTAGTGGCAGAAATATCACTTAATACATAGAGCTCAAACTAATAAATTAAATTCTGTTTCGATATATTTCTCTAGCAGAAAACTTCTTCACATTTAGTCCCTATTGCTCAGTTGCTCGATATAAATTCGCAATTGCATCATTTGGGAAATTATTTCGCCAACTTTATATAAATAGAGAGCAGACAAGACCATGATTCACATGTGGCATGAGATTGCATGAAGGTAAAAAGAAATATAGAGCTACTAGCAATTGATAGTTATACTAACCATTGTTATAGCTTCCTCAACATCATCCTTGTTTCTTCCTGCAACACGTCCTTTTAAGGATTCCAGTGCATCTCTAAGCTTCTTTAAAAGAACATGTTTTTCCAATGAAGCTGCCTCTCTCAGTCGAGCCTGTAATCCATAGATCAGTAGGTTATATTTTGATTATATAATTCTACACTTTTTCGAAGAACTAATTTTCAAATTGCTCCTCAGCTTGGTAGAAAATAAAAAAACAAGAGAATGAAAAAGGGGCCTTATACCAAGAGAACAACAGGAATGAGAAAACATCACCAACATAAAACAACTAATTTAAAGCTTTCAACTTCAACAGATCAACAATTTAAACAATAACAATTTGGCATTTTTTTACCCTCCGTTTGGAAAAACTCTTTTTCAATGAATTCAATTCATTTGAAATCATTTTACATACAAGATTCAAAAATATAATACATAAAATGATTTGAAACGAATTGAATTCCTTCAAAAAGAATGTTTCCAAACACACCCTTTAGATAAGCCAACTTATCATACATTTAAAACTGAGATTTTCAATGGTCAATGCCAAATTGCCGACTACGAAGTAAACAAAAGAAAAACTATCATAAATGCAGAGCTATTTTACAAGTAAACTTCACCTCCTCAGACAACTTAGCAGCAGCAGCCAAACCCTTCTCAAATTTACTGGCGAGATCACGAACAGAGAGGCGTTTCTGCTGTTCCAAGAGCATGGCAGTCTCGCGAGCCACTGCCTCCTTCATAGACAATACTTTTGGATCATCTTTTGCATCAATAATCTGATGGTTGGCACCAAGTTTGTAACTAGGAAAACGACTTGATGCAAAAGTTACATCAGCTGACACACCTGGGACAGCATCCTTCTGCATAGTATCCCCAAAGTCACGATTTACCCTCGTCATTATTCCAAACTAACTGCCCTGTATTACAACCACAAAGAGTATAATTAACAAAACAAAGAGATTAATTCAGTACATAATCATTGTAAAAGGACTTCTCAACCTAAAAGCAGACTGTGGGTCAGCATTTACCAACCGGAATTACCAAATTAATCAAGCAATAATTAAGAATTTAACCGATCGAAAAGAAATGAACCTCAATTTCTCCATTTCATGACTTATAGTCAGCAGGAAAATTCAACAATTAAAACAAATTATGATTTCTGCTGTTTCCTCTCAGCTTTCTCAGCAACCAAACAGCCAGTTAGATCCAAGAGAAATGAAATTAAGTAATATTAGAATACTAGTTCATCTGCATCATCCATCACTTGCTACAAGACAAACAAACTTCCAAAATAACGGTAATAATACTGATCTTAGCAACTGAAATCAGCTCAATAAAAAATAATAGAGAAGTTCAGCAAAAAAAAGCACATTTGAAGAGAGAAAACTCACATAGAAAGGGGAAGATGCGTGAACCCAGTAAAGGTAAGGGTAAAAAAACGAAACCCTTGAGTATTGATTGTGGTCAAGAGAGAGAAAAAGTTAACAATGGAGACAAAAAGGGGAAGTAGATGAAATAGTCATATACAAGGAAAATCCAGAAAATAAGGAGACGGAGAAATTGGATCAGATAGGTAGCAAAGATCGAACAGAGACAGAATGATCAATTATTCTGACAAATTGCAAACAGGAGAAGAAGAAAAAGGAGAGAATGCCAAGGGAGGGGAAGGGCTACCTTGCTTTTTAAAAAGGCAGCAAATAAATAAAAAGACAAGGCAAATAAAAGCCGCCCTTATGACTTTGAGTGTCTTTTTTTTATTTTCTTTTTTTAATTAATTATGTAAAACGTCAACTTTTATTAATTGTGTTATCATAACAGTTTGATTTAATAGTAATTTTCATTTGATGTTACCTGATATTTTTGTATTTGAAATATTTGAAAGTAAAAGTTAAAAATTATTTTCAGACACTTAAAATAATTATTTAACCAGAAGATATAAAATGCAGTTGTTAAATTATTAAACCCATATTGATAGATTACTTTTACTGATTAAGTTCCTACAAAAATGTAATTTCGTTGAACAAAGTATTATACTTCTTTCACATAAAGTTTTGGAACAAGGAGTAATTAAGAAATGAAGATTATTTATACAGCTATAATAATTTGGTTTATGATGCTTGGATTAATTATTCTGTTTTTTACAACATAATAAATAATAAAAGTATTGTAAGAACACCTATATTTTTAAAGAATAAGATAATGGGTAAGTAAGATATATGGAAACTTTTTCAATTTTTTTATAGGTACTTATTATTTATCCATCTAGGCGTTTTCATAAAAATTGGTTGAAATTTTTTCTATAATCCTCGTGTTTGGCCTCTAATCTTTTTTACCAAATAAGAATTAATTTTATAAATATATACGTTCCAGCATCGTTCATATTTTTCATCTTATTTTTTTATTATCTCTCGAACCGTTCATTTTTTGATATGCCGCTTTAGAACTTTTTGTTCGTCTCATTTTTTTCTTCGAAATGTCATCCATTGATTTTTTTTGTAATATTTACAAGTATGTTCATTGAGATAATCTTGTTCGGGGCTTAGTCACAGTTAAGGCTCCTCACCCCTCCCAACAGTGAACTTTATATTTAATTAAAAATTTGTTCAATCCGCAAAGTTTATGTTTGTAACAAGTTTTCACATTATTTCATGAATTTATAGCATTCTACCAGATACCTATCAGGTAACTGCCATATACATTTAAAAACCTTTTTACAATTGTTCAATATATGGTTAGGGGTGTTAACAAGCCCAGTGGCTCGCAAACAGTTCAAGATTCGGCTTGGTTAAAGCTCGGTCAGAGTTCAGGATCGGCTCGAGATATTAACAAGCCAAGCCAAGCCTTATAAGGTCCGGCTCGAAAACTCACAAATATGTTCGTATAATTTTTTATAGTTAATAAATTAGTGAAAAATAAATTAATTATATATGATTGGTGAGTAATAATTATTCATTTACGATAATTATTCGTAAAATGATGATTTAAAATAATTTGTTATTTCTTTGCAAGAGTGGTGATGAATATGAAATTGCATAGGATAGAACATAGAAAGAGACGAAATGATAGTGATTACGGATCATGGTAAAAATATTACGATGTTAGTGTAAATTTTTAAAATTATGTATTTCTTTAAGCGTGAATAAATTGTGTTATTTATTTGAAAATGTATTTTCTGATATTTTTTTTGAAAAAGTGTAACAAAATGTCATATTACTAATGCAATCCTTTTTTTTAACTAGTGTTGCCATAAATCAGTTTTAATCATCAAAGTTGAAACACTTAGGGGCAACATTTTTATTTTGCGTTGCAATAGTGCATATATGTAAGAGCTCGTTTAGGCTCGCGAACTCGAGCCAAGCTTTTCACGAGCCCGAGCCGAGCTTCATTTTTCTAAGCTCGACGAGCTTCGTTTTTCTAAGCTCGACGACCTTCGAGCCGAGCCGAGTCCGAGCAAATATGTTCCCGAGCCGAGCCGAGCCCTGCACTATTCGGTCTCGATTCGGCTCGTTAACACCCCTATATATGGTAGTAACCTGGTAGGAACCTGGTAGGAACCTTATATTTAATTGGAAGTTTGTTCAATCCATCAAGTTTATGTTTGTAACAGATTTCTACATTATTTCATGAATTTACTAGCATTCTACCAGATACATTCAAAAACTTTTTCTCAACTAGTAAGAACCATATATTTCATTGTTATCATTTAAACACATGAATTCAAAAAAGCTGTAAACAAAAAAAATTGCGAATTCAAGAAACTACCATCTTCCTACCATATACCTACCACATGCGCGAAAAATTGAAAATGCAAAATCAAATATATATATATATATATATATATATATATATGATAAAACCACATCGGTATCTTTGATTGTTATCATTCAAAACAGAAATTCAAAAAGTTCTAATAAAACAAATAAGTTATGAATCAAATCAAAGCTGAATCAAGTTGAAAGCAAAACTCCAACAACTCACCACCAGTCAGGCAATTTGTCAAACACTTTATATGCAAAGCTAACCACTTTATATCCAACAAACCTGAAATCATCAGTCCAAGATTCATAGCAGTATAACAAAACAGGGAAATGATTCATTCTACATAGATTCAAAACGAAAATCAAATCAGATTAAAAAAATAGAGCATGAATAGAACATTGGATCAAAAATTCGATTTTGAAAAATAGAACTGTTGAACCAAGCACGAGTTTGTAGTGACTCAGTGAACGACTCAGTAGTGCTTTAGTTTTAATCATAACAATTAAGTTCAGTTTGAGTTAATAAAATTAATAATGATGTTAAAATAAGTAGTCTATGGTTTTACGCGGGTTATTAAATTCAAGGGTAGAATTTTATGTTTCCGCTGACCTAGCTGTTTAGTTTAACCCTGAGTTGTTCTGAGCAGAGTATGTACTTTTGTCACTGACTAAATACTATTCACTCAATGCTTGATATTTAAATTTAGTTTCAGCTGTGCATATTGATTTATCATTTCGCTGAGTTACTTTATGTCTGTCAAAGGTACTGACTTTTTCGTTTAAGGAAATATGGAATCTTTGCTTTAATCGTTGCTTTTTACAGGACATTAATGAGACAAAGACAAAAAGAATTAATGCCTTGACAAGACTCCTGTTAATGATGAAAATGATAAAGTCTTCCCTATTCAAGCTGCAAAAAGTCATTTGCTATTTGGGAAATTCTGCAGATCAACAACATAGTATCGTGCGCTCTGCAAAATGTTAGATTACCAGAAGGAATGGGAAGACAACACGTAGCAAGTTAGCGCGAGTTCTCTCTAACGAAAGACTGGCATCAAACGATAAAGAATTCAATTAAAGCTCAAATTTTAATCTAACGGATTGATTTCTATCTCACAATGGTGTGATTCTATCTCTTAATGGATTGATTTGAAGAAGCAACAGGAGGATATATGAGCTGTCAATTCTAGAAGATGCCAAGAAAAGTTCAACGGCTACTTTCTTAATCCCATATATAAAAGGAGCAAGAAGGCAAGCTTTAGAACTTAGTGATCACACCTGAATTTCTAAGAAGTAAATTTCTGCCAATTTACATCAACTAAGAAAAGCACTACTCAGCCAGAATCTGCTTTGAACAAGAGAGATTACAATAGATCATTTGAATTGTAATATTAGATTATTTGTATCTGGATCAACGTTTCTATAAGTTGATTCCAGCTCTTGTTTAGAAATTGTTGAGTTACTAGTAGAAGAGGGTATTCTACTCAGCGGGTGAGCAATTATATATTGGAGGGTACTTTCTGTAATTGGAAAATTTGTGAAAGGCTTCTCCGCCTAGGGTAAAGGAGTTGAGATTAGTGAATTAAAGACAAGACACTCTCTTGGGACTAGATGTAAGCACAGGTTGCCGAACCAGTATAAAAATCTCAGTGTCCTTTACTTTGAAGTTTTTTAAATTTTCACTCAACCAGTTGACCTACTCAGCAGAATTCTTTACATCGTGAAAAAGTTTCCTAAGTTATTAAAGTGAGTCATTCACCCCCCCCCCCTCTGACTCTTTGAGTGTACGCATAAGGATCAATAAGTGGTATCAAAGCAGTTCTCATTCTAAAGATTTCACAATCTTGAGATAAAGACCATGGCGTACAAGGGAGGAGAATCCATTGGAATGGTCTAAGCTTATATTCTATCAAATGGCTTGTAATTCATAAGGCCTCTTATGTTTAATGGTGAGCACTACACTTATTGGAAGAACAGGATGAAGAATGTCATCCAGTCTTAGAGCATGCATGCTTGGATGGCTATTGTTGAAGGGCCATTTATTCCTACTATAGTGAAGAACGAAGTACACGTTGATAAGTACTCTGATGAGTGGCATAATTAAGACTTGGCCAGATTGAAGGAAAATGCAACGGCTATCATGCAACTGAGTTCAACTGCGTTTTAGGGTGTGAAAATGCTTGAGAGATATGGAAGAAGTTGGAAGTGACTTATGAAGTACTGACAAGGTTAAGGAATCCAAGATCAGTATCCTCATAAGGGATTATAAATGGTTTAATATGAAACCCAAGGAAGATATCTCCAACATGAACACTTAATTCATGAATATTGTCAATGAGCTAAAAAGACTTGGCAAGACCTTCACTGAAGATGAGACTGTCAAAAAGATCTTAAGAAGTCTGACATAGGAATGGGATGCCAAGAAGAGTGCTATTGAAGAAGCTCATGATTTGAAGACTTATATGTTTGATGAGATAATCGGAACCTTATTGACTCATGAGATGTCCTTAAGGCAATATGAAGATGAGTCTAAGAAGCACAAGCAGAGGGAGAGAGAAAGCTTTAGCAGAGCTATTGTCCTTAAAGCTGATGATGATGAAGATTCCTCTGAGGAAGATTATCCAGAGGATAAAAAGGAAGAAATAGCACTGATGACCAAGAACTTTAACTGGTGCTTGAAGAAGGATAAAAACTTTCAAAGATTCAGAAAGTATGGAAAGTACAGGAAAGAAGCATATCAAAGACCATGAAAGGAGTTCAACAAAGAGCATAGCAAATATATTAAATGCTTCGAATGTGGTGAGAAAGGGCATATTCAGCCTAGTTATCCCAAAGTTAAGAAGGACAGGTTTAAGAAGAGAAAGTATAAGAAGGCTCTTGCTACTACCTGGAGTGACTTTAAATAAGAGTCATCATCCTCAGATGAAGAGGCACAAAATTCCATAAATGTGTGTGTCATGGCTAAGGATGGTCAACCCTACTCAGAGTTAGCTGACCAACCATCTACTTCTGCTGCCAATAAATCAGCTGACCAGAGTAGAGACAGGGGAAAGCAAACTGAGGTAATTTCTGAACATCCTTTGTCTTCTGATGAACTTGCTGAGGTACTTAATGATGTTATTAATGTGACTAAGAAGCGATCCAAATACATCTAAGTACTCTAGATGAGGTGTGATGATCTAGAAGATGTCAACTCTTCTACCTCACTTGACATCTTATACCTTACGAAAAAAGCTGAGTACCATAATGGATATAACAGCAAACTCACCAAGAAATTGGATGAGCTAGCTGTTGAACTAACATATTTGAAAAAGGTGTGGGTCCCTCCTCAACCTAGCAGGAATACTCAGAGTAACCGCACTCACCACTCTAAGAAGGTTTATCAAAAGAGTAAAGTGAGCAGGCCCAATACTAAAGCCGTTTGTAATTTTTATGGTAAGTCAGGACATGTAATAGTCATGTGTAGACACAAAAATGGTTACTATAATGAGAATGACTGGTCAAGGATGACCACCACTAACAAGGGAGGACCCAGCCAAAAAAATGCATGGGTACCTAAGAAAACTTAATTATTTTACAAGTGAGCCTGAGATCCACTAATGATTGAAGAATCTGGTATTTGGATAGTGGATGCTTGAGGCATATGACAGGTGATGAAAAGCAATTCATCACATTGGAGCGAAGAAGGAATGGAAGTGTCCGTTTTAGAGACAACAAAAAGGGAAAGATTGTTGGCAATGGCACTGTAGGAGTAAAGCCTTCAATTGATAATGTGTCTCTTGTGAAAGGCCTAAAGTTCAAATTGCTAAGCATTGCTCAGTTGTGTGACAAAGGCAGGAAAGTGATATTCCACTCAGCGGGCTGCTCAGTCATTGATGGTAACTCTAACCAAACTGTTCTTTATGCTCCTAGAATTAATAATGTTTATATGATTGATTTATCCTCTGGCTCCAATGATACATGCTTAGTTTCTAAGGAGGAAAACTCATGGATATGGCACAAAAGGTTAGGACATATCAATATGACCTATCCATCCAAATTAGCCCAAAATGAACTTGTCGAGGGATTACCCAAACTAGCCTTTGAAAAAATAGACTCTACTCAGCATGCCAACTTGGGAAACAATTTAGGAAGACCTTTAAATCCTTAGCTGATATATCTTCTTCTCTTCCCCTTGATCTTCTACACATGGATTTATTTATGCCAGTTGTGCCAACAAGTTTAGGTGGAATGAAATACACCCTTGTGGTTGTAGATGATCTAACCAGGTTCACTTGGATTATCTTGCTAGCAAGCAAAGATGAAACATTTGAATCATTCTTTAGGTTAGCTACCCAGATTGTGAACGAAAAAGACCTTAAAATTAATAGAATCCGTAGTGACCATGGAAGAGAATTAGAAAACAAGCAGTTTGAGGAATTATGTTCCAACCATTTAACCACAATTTTTCTGCCCCTCATACACCTCAGCATAACGGGGTTTTTTAGAGGAAGAATCACACTATTGCGGAGATGGGTCTTTCTATGCTGATTGATAACAATCTGCCAAAGTATTTCTGGGGAAAGGCTGTTAACACAGCTTGTTACATTCTAAATAGGGTTTTAATTCGCCCAGTTTTGAACAAAACTCCTTATGAACTTTGGAAGGGCCGCAAGCCCAAGGTTGGTCATCTCAAGGCCTTTGGTTGTAAATGCTTCATATTAAACACAAAAGACCAACTGGCTAAATTTGACCCCAAGGCTGATGAAGGAATCTTTTTGGGTTACTCAACACCCAGTAGGGCATACAGAGTGTATGTCAAGAGGACTAGCATCTTAGAGGAGTCCATGCATGTAAATTTTGATGAAACTAACAATGCAAGTGGAGAAGCCAGTGATGATGAAAAGGAAAAGGAACAAGGCAGCGGATCAGTCAATCATCCCATTGTTATCCCTGATCCAGTACTAGGAAAGGAAGATTATGAAGTTAACTTGGACTAATCCATCAAATTTAGTGATGATGTAGATGCTCAACCAATGGCAGTAGCTCAGCGAACTAATCCTGATCTACCAAGAGAAGTCAGAGCAAGGATAAATCACCCTATTGAGAAGATACTTGATAGTGTGTAAAATCCAGCGCTGACTAGAAGTCAGCTGAATAGAATGATGAGTCATTCAGCATTTGTTTTATTGGTTGAACCAAAGAAGTTTGAAGATGCTGAGTTTGATAACAACTGGATGATTGCAATGAAAGGGGAGCTAGACCAATTCAGAAGGAATGAAGTTTGGGATTTGGTGGAGAAACCCAGAGGCAAGTCAATCATTGGCACTGAATAGGTTTTCAAGAGCAAGCTAGATAAAGCTGGTAATGTTGTCAGAAACAAGGCTAGATTGGTTGCTCAAGACTACAATCAACAAGGAGGCATTGACTATGGAGAAACCTTTGCCCTAATAACAAGACTTGAAGCCATAAGAATTCTCTGTGCTTTTGTATCTCATATGAACTTCAAACCATTTCAAATGGATATTAAGAGTGCATTTCTTAATGGTTATATTCAAGAAGAAGTCTATGTCAGACAGCCCCCAGGCTTTGAGGATCTAAAATATCCAGATCATGTCTTCAAGCTGAAGAAGGCTTTGTATGGACTGAAACAAGCTCTAAGAGCTTGGTATGAGAGACTGACTAACTTTTTACTCAGCAAAGGTTATGTTAGAGGAAAACATATACAACTCTGTTTATCAAAAGAAAGCATCAAGATGTATTGCTAGTCCAAATCTATGTTAATGACATCATCTTTGAAGCAATGAGTTCAGCCAGCAGATGAAAAAGGAGTTTGAAATGTCAATGATGGGAGAGCTTAATTTCTTTCTTGGTTTACAAATCTAACAAGGTGATGATGGAATCTTCATCAGCCAAGCTAAGTATGCTAAGGAAATACTCAAGAAATTTTACATAGATAAAGCCAAGCCAGTGTCAACACCCATGGCCAATGATACAATTTTGAGTAAAGATGAGAAAGGTAAACCTGTAGATAGTAAGCTCTATACAGGTATTATTTGTTCTCTACTTTACTTAACTACTAGTAGGTCTAACATTCAATATGATGTATGTTATTATGCAAGATATCAAGCTGACCCCAGAGAATCTCACTTAGCTGTTGCTAAGAGAATTCTTAGGTATTTGCTAGGCTCTATTGATGCAGGTTTATGGTATCCAAGTAATGCAGACTTTACTCTGAGAGGATACACAGATGATGACTATAGAAGAGACAAACTTGAAAGGAAAAGCACCACTGGAGGATGTCATTTTCTTGGTGATTATCTAGTAACATGGTATAGCAAAAAGCAGACTTCTGTGGCTTTGAGTACAGCTGAGGCTGAGTACATAATGCAGGTAGGGGTGCTAACGAGCCGAACTGAGACCGAATAGTGTAGGGCTCGACTTGGTTTGTGATCATATTTGCTCGGTCTCGGCTCAGCTAGAAGCTCGTCGAGCTTAGAAAAATGAAGCTCGGCTCGGGCTCATGAAAAGCTCGGCTCGAGTTTGCGAGCTCGCGAGCCTAAAAGAGCCCTAACATATATGAACTATTGCAATACAAAATAAAAGTGTTGCCCCTAAGTGTTTCAACTTTGATGATTAAAACTGATTTATGGCAACACTAGTTAAAAAAAAGGATTGCATCGGTAACATGACATTTTGTTACACTTTTTCAAAAAATGTCAGAAAATACATTTCCAAAAAAATAACGCAATTTATTCGCCCTTAAAGAAATACATAATTTTTAAAAAATTTAAACTAACATCATAATATTTTTACTATGATCTGTAATCACTCTCATTTCGTCTCTTTCTATGTTCTATCCTATGCAATTCCATATTCATTACCACTCTTGCAAAGAAATAGCAAGTTATTTTAAATCATCATTTTACGAATAATTATCGTACATGAATAATTATTACTCACCAATCATATATAATTAATTTGTTTTTCACTAATTTATTAACTAAAAAATTATACCAACATGTTTGCGAGCTTTCTAGCCGAACCTTAGAAGGCTTGGTTTGGCTTATTAATATCTCGAACCGATCCCGAACTCGAGTCGAGCTCCACTGAGTTGAACTCTGACTGAGCTTTGACCAAGCCGAATCTCGAACTATTTATGAGCCACTGGGCCTGTTAACACCCCTAGCTGCAGGAAGTTGTATAGCACAACTACTATAGATCAAGCATCAATTGGAGGATTATGGTATAAAGTCTAAGTGTCTTGAAGTCTTGTGTAACAACAAGAGTGCAATTGACCTATCCAAGAATCCAATTCAATATAGCAGGATGAAGCATGTCAGCATTAGACATCACTTCATAAGGGATCATGTGCTAAAAGGTGAAGTCAAACTCACATACATTCCCACTGAAGAACAACAAGCTGACATATTCACAAAGACTATTGGAAAAGAACAATTTAATACTCTGAGGGAGTTGATCGGAATGTCCAATCCAATTTGAAGAAATTCTTTTCCCACTACCAATTTATAGGGCAGACTCTAAGCTTCAGCGAATTAGGTTAAGCGTTACTTCTTCCCGCTTGAATCGTGGACACATCATTAAAATTTTCACCGATTTCTTTTCAAATTCAAAACTAATAGAAACAGTAGCAAGTTTAAAAATGATCCATATTCAGGTGATTTTATCCCGTGTTTCCTGCAATCATTAATCTCATAGTAAACTCTGTTTCATCTCACCGTTGATTTATGACCATGGACTGTGAGTCATACACGTAAGCTTTGCAGGTGTTAGCTAAGAGTCTTTGGCTATTTAAAGAGAAATTCAGAAGAGCGAAAGGTTACTTTACCAAATTTCTTTTCTGCAATCTTCTTCTCAAAAGCCTAAAATTCTCTATTTCGTTCAAAGCAATTCCTATGGCGAGTACTTCAGGAAGATCGTCTGAACCCAGAATTGAGGAATCCATTTTCGTAAGGGATGAAAAAGGTACATGTTGGGTTACTACAATGGATCATATTGTTGGGAAACAAGGATCCGGATCATAAAATTGAACGAAAATATCCAGATCAAGTTTGAAAGAAATAAAAACTTAAACTCCTAAATCTAAATGGAAACACCTAGACAAGATCCAACCAAAAGGTCATCCATTAAAGATATCAAGTACTTAAGTACATACTGGAACTATCATGATAACGTTTGGAAAGGAAACAAACTTTAATCCTTCAAGATCAGTATCCAAAAAAACTAAATGCACTAGCTTCAGAAGAAGACAGATCTGGAGACAATGAGTCTAAAGACATCCGGAAGACTCACAGTTAAAGAAAATGGGAAAAGTTTCAAAGATAAATTTTCCCTCCACCTTTTGGTCTACAAAGTCAAAGATCCTTTCCCCATAAACAAGACAAAAGTGACAGCTTGCACTTTCCAGAAAAAGGACAAAGGGACTGACACCGGACGGAAAAAGCTAACAACCTTTTTCACCTAGGATAATAAGGAGGCGCGTGGAGCTCACACCAAAAGGTTACTGGTATAAAAGTTGGTATGACACTAAAATATAAGGAAAACAATCACTGACATCTTTTCAGCCTCAATCCCAAGAATTCAAACGGGTCAAATTACTGTCTAACGGATTGATCAACGGCTCCAAAAGCGCCACATTCA
This sequence comes from Euphorbia pulcherrima, assembly GCA_947683365.1. Classification (NCBI taxonomy): domain Eukaryota; kingdom Viridiplantae; phylum Streptophyta; class Magnoliopsida; order Malpighiales; family Euphorbiaceae; genus Euphorbia; species Euphorbia pulcherrima. The sequence goes on from CANTUS010000001.1 coordinate 20,120,661, forward strand.
ACCTGATCAAGGGTGAAGATTAAACTCAAACTCAATAACCTAGAATCGCTACATTTATGACAAGAAGCCTATAAAAGGGAAGTTTTACACATTGAGAAGGTTGGCTGGTTGATTTGAAAAAGCTATTAAAAAGAGAATTTGTTCAAGCAATCAGTAATCACAATCCCTTCAAGAATCAAATAATTCTAAATCTATTGTAAGGATTCCTAAGTAGTTATAAACTTAAGGAAATCCAAAACCAAAACCTTTGTGAAAACAAGAGTGTAAGGATCTCTAACTTGGGTGAGTTGTGGATCAGGATATAACTTAAAGTTGGTGCTTTGAGTGGGATCTCCCTGTAGTACTCAACTTAGATTTGGGGTAGAAGTCTAAGTGGTATATCCTACTAAAGACTAGAGGACTCAGCTAGGAGTTGGTGCTTCTAGTGGTATATCCTACATCCGAAAGGGGTTACCATCCGGAGACAAGTTGTAAGGCTTGATTCCTGCTAGTTGGAAAGGAATTCACTAGTGGAAAAGCCCGGAGAAAGGAAACTCCGGGGACTGGGGTAGGCAGGGCTGAACCAGGATAAAATCCTTTGTGTTTGATTTCTTTAACTCTTTATTTATTGCATTATATTGTCATAACTGCATCATCCGGATCCATCATCCGAATCATAATAAAACACGCTACACTAAGACTTTTTAAAGTCTGTTTATTTCACGAAAAAAGGGTCATTTACCCCCCTCTGACCTTATAAAGACCCTCACAGGGACCAACAAGTGGTATCAGAGCAAGTGCTCAAACTAGAGCCTTAACAATCTCGAGCTAAAGGTCCATATATTTTGATTTAAAATCAAAATGAGTTTTGAAAACTCACAGCTCCTTCTGGAGGGTATGTCTATTACCTGTCCTCCACTCTTCACCGGTGAACACCACACATTCTGGAAGAACCAGATGAAGAACTTCATCCAAGCACAAAGCATGCAAGCATGGTTAGTAATTAAAGATGTTCCATATGAGCCTACTCATGAAGTAGAGGGTATGACTACCTAAAAACCCTCAAGTATGTGGGATGAGAATGATGTTAAAAAGCTGCATGAAAATGCAAATACTATTAACATGCTTCATTGTGCTCTTAGTGCTGCAGAATTTAACAGGATATCTGGATGTGAGACTGCACAGGAGATTTGGTAAAAGCTAGAAGTAACCTATGAAGGAACCAATAAAGTAAGAGAAGCCAAGCTTGATCTACTCTAGTAAAAGCTTGAATCCTTCAAGATGGAGCTAAAAGAATCAATCAGTAGCTTGAACACTATATATACCAATCCAGTTAATGAGATGAAGAGGCTCAGAAAGGAAATCTCTAAAGTAGAGATGGTAAAGAAAGTGCTCCGGAGTCTCACCAAGGAATGGGACAACAAGAAGACTGCCATTGAAGAAGCTCATGACTTAAATTTCTATAGTTATGATGAGCTCATTGGCAATCTCTTGATCAAGAGCTATCCCTGGAGAGATATAGCCAATAGGAGAAGAAGCCTGAAGAAAAGAAGAAAGCTATTGCCCTAAAGGCAGAATCCACCAGATCAGCTTCATCCGGAGAAGAAGAGCAAATCACTAAATCTCTAAGAACCAAAGAACAACTTGCCCTATTAACTAGAAAGCTCAACAGGTTCATACAAAAGAAAGATAGAAGAAAATCAAGAAAGTATGAATCCCGAAAACCAAGAGAAGGCACATCCAGAAGAGACAGACCTAGAAAGAATTCGGAAGAAAAGAAGGATCCGGAAAAAGAAGCCGCCTGCTTTAAATGTGGAGAGAAAGGCCATTTCAGAACAAAATGCCCCAAGCTTAAGAAAACCATGAAGTTTAAAAAGAAGGCAATGGTGGCTACCAGGAGCAACAGTGAGAAAAGTAGCAGTTCATCTTCAACAGAGGAATAAGAGACTGCCAACTATGCATTCATGGCACTTACTGTTCCGGAAGTAGAGCAATCCGAAAAGAACATCTCTAAGCAAGATATAATGCAAATCGAAGAATCAGAAGCAGAAACAGCAAACACTGAGGTAAACTCTTATTCAAAATCTGCTTCTAACTTGGATCTTGCTAGAGCTTTATCTATTGTGGTCAAGAGTATAAAAAAGAATGCAAAAGCAATCAAGTCCTTAAGAAGACAAGTGTTAGAGATTGCTAAAGATAATAAAGGATTGGTACAAGATGTAAACATGATCAGAACAGCAAAGCATATTGATGAAGTTAAGGAGAACTATCTAAAGAATCAAGTGAAAATGCTAAGTGTTAATCTGTTTAGGCTGTATAGAGAAATAGCCCTGATGAAGGAGGCATCCAGATAGAGACCTAATCCTCCACAAAGAAGGAAAAACCCAAGGCAAGCTACACAAAGAAATCAATCTCAAGGTGCCAAAGAAAATCTAAAGTATTTTAATCAAAAGGTGAAGGAGGTTAGCAAGCAACCACAAGCCCAAAGATATACTGCTGCTCAAAAGGGAAAGGCTAAGGTGGTTTACAATCAACAACCTACCAAACAAACAAGAAATTGGGCAGCAGAAGTTACACCTCCAACCAGCTTCTGGATACACACCGGACCATCTACTAGTGTATAAGAAGCTGGATATAGAGGGAACTATGGGAAGGAAGATCTTGAAAAGATAAAAAAAGAAGCAGGAACAGAACAGATCCATCGTAGGGTGCAGGTTTTGTGGTAAAAACAATCATATTACTAAATTATATAGATTGAAGAATGGTTATTACGATGTTAATCCTTGTCCTGAGATGGTTATTAACCCGAGATGACCCAAATCTGATTAGGTACCTAAACCCACTTGATCTATTTTGCAGGTATGCCTTAAATCCATAGTAGATCAACACACTTGGTACATTGATAGTGGATGCTCAAGGCACATGACAGGTGATGAGAAGGCCTTCATCACATTAATCTGGAATAAGGGAGGCAAAGTAAGCTTTAGAGACAATCAAAAGGGACAGATCATTGGTTATGGAACCATTGGATCTGAATTAAAGATATAAGATGTCTCACTGGTTGATGGACTGAAATTCAATTTGCTAAGTGTAGCCCAACTCTGTGACAAAGGAAGAAAAGTCACATTTGATTCCGGAGGGTGCACAATCTATGATAGTAAGTCCAATCAACTTATTCTTTATGCACCTAGAGTCAATAATGTCTATTCTGTAAACATTAAAAATGAGAAAAAGAATATATGTTTGGTGTCTAAAGAAGAAGAATCATGGCTATGGTACCGTAGGTTGGGACATGTTTACATGAACCTCCTGTCCAAACTAGCCAAAAAGGAATTAGTAGTGGGTTTGCCTAAGGTCGCTTTTGATAAGGATCATCTATGCACTGCATGTCAATTAGGTAAACAGTATAAGAAATGTAACGAACCGAAATTTCCAAAATTTTGCTTATAATAAATTACTATGGTATTAAAAATATCATAGAAATTATTTTTATTGTTATTGTTGTTATTGGATATGAGGCATGAGGAAATAAGAGCTAATTAAGTAAAAGGGATGAATTGGACATTTAATTATTTGTCCAAGGGCAATATTGGAAATTGAAAAAAAAAAAAAACAAAAACAAAAACTCAATACATTGCAACCACTTCTCTTCTTCTCCATCATTTGATCATTTTCTCCATTTCTTCCTTTCCTTTAACCAAAATTCTCCCTAATCCAAAACTTCCGATTTCTTCGATTCAACTTCGAATTCTTGTTAGAAATCGATCCTTAAGCCCTCTATCATCATCAATTTCAGTCAATCAAGACTAGAAGAGGAGGATTTCAGAAATTAAGATTCGGATGAATAGTAACCCGAGTTTGAGGTGAGTGTTTTTTTATGAAATTAAAGTTTAATTAGTAGAATTCATGGTAGATTAAGCATGTTTATGATATTAGGAAGTTTATTTATACAATATCTTGATCGAATTATATATGGCTATTGTAGAGGAAGCTATTGCAAGTAAATCAAAGGCAAAAGGGGTAGAAGAGAGCTAGAAAGAGCATAGAAAAAGGTTTGTGTCCCGAATTTTGATTTCTCGGTTTTTCGGGAAATTTTCCAGATTATATACCTGTTTTGTTTTAATGTTTTCTCTCATTATATAAATCCGATTTGAACGATTCTTGATTCTATTGATATCTACAGAAAGTAAGGAACATATGTTCAGAAGAAAACTTGTTGAATTTCGTTTGTTTTCAATGTGAAATTTTTGTTTGAAGTTGAGTCATGAAATCTGTTTTCGGAAAATCTCAACTTGGTACACTGTTTAGTATTTTGATCATAACTTTGGTTATAAAATTTGGATTTCTGTGATTCTAGTGGATTTGGAAAGCTGAGACATGTGTCTAATTATTTTTAGAAGAAAGTTCTTCGATTGGATGATGTTTTGATAGTGACAAATGCAGGGGAAGTCAGGTTATGAAACCTGGAAAAATTCTGGAAAGTATGATATTGATTTTATTGAGTTTTAATTGAAGTTTGATGCTTAAAAATTTGGGATTTGGATTTCTTAATTACTGAAGTTATGTTGAATTATGATTGATAGTTTATATTAGAATTTTTGAGATGTTACTTTGATTTATTGCCCTTATTAAACGAGTAGAATACGGGTCAGGGTAGATTGGCGCCAATAAAGGGGGGTACAGTACTGTACAAACAATTGAAGCTTTGGCTTCGGGCTTTGGCCGATATTATGATATATATGTATTGATATTGAAGCTTCAGCTTCGGGCTTGACCGATATGTTGATTTTGAAGCTTCGGCTTCTGGCTTGACCGATATATATTGATTTTGAAGCTTCGGCTTCGAGCTTGACCGATATATTGATTTTGAAGCTTTAGCTTCGGGCTTGTCCGCTCCCGTATCCATTTTACCGTTATTCAGGACTTGTTTACTTTGGGCAATATGTGGTTAAAGCATTTGGAAAAATTGGATATAAATTTGATTATACTTTGAAAGGATGTCTATATAAGTTTTGTGATTTGGTTCCATAAAGTTGGTTAAATTTGTTTTTGACTTATAAATATACTTTGTTTCTATTTTAAAAATATTCAAAGTTGTTATTTTTTTTATGGACACCACTAAGCAAATTGTTTAGCGTGTAGTTAATTTTCTACGCGTAGGTGGAGAACTTGTAGATAGCTTGGACCAAAGTGGTACAGGTGGATCAGCTTAAAGAGCAATTAAGGAAAGATTCGAGGTGGATTTATATTTTAATATAATATTATGGTTTGTAGAATAATTGCATTTACTAGAGAGTGAGAAATGTAAAGTGACATTGAGAAATATTTGGAGAATAATTAGCATTTGGAGAATAATTTGGAGTTTAAAACTTTATATTGGTATTTGTACGTATTAAATCTATAAGTATTGAACTCTATATAGTGGAGTAGAGTTGTTTATTGGGTGTTTATAGTTACCGTGGCGCTCCTTATAAGGGGGGCGTTACATTTGTTGGTATCAGAGCTAGTTTAGGCAATTCTAGGACTAGTATGTACATGCCATTTAAGATATAAATATATTATATTAGTTGTTTGATCCACTTTGGTCCAATTTTCAGGAATAAATTATGGCTAGTAGTAGTCACAACCAGATTGAGGAAGAGGATACTGAGAGTACGGTCCGTATTAGATAAGGGGATGAACAAAGACATGAACCTCCCCCAGTTCATGGCTTTCCTGAACAACCTACTCCAGCACAAGCTACTTTACTTCAGCATATGACTACTGAAGTAATCACACAAGTACTACGAAACATACAAATCCCTCAAGTTCCTGTAGTACCTCATGTTGAAAGAAGAGAGGAGAGAACTCCTCTTGAAAGAATCAAGAAGCTTCCAGCTGATGATTTCAAAGGGGATACAGTGAATCCTGCAATTGCAGAAGATTGGCTTGATCATACTAAATGGTGTATGACTAGGCTTCATTTTACAGATGAAGAAAGATTAGACTGTGTGCAAGGTCTACTAAAAGAACAAGCTAGGAGGTGGTGGGATAATATTGTGAGAGAAAGACGACCCAGAGAAATCACTTGGGGACTTTTCTTGGAACAATTTGACAAAAAGTACGTTAGTGAATGATTCAAAGATGAGCGGAGGAAATTGTTCTTGTCTTTGAGACAGGGACGAATGACTGTATCAGAATATGAAGTTCAATTCCTCAAACTCGAGAGGTATGCTTGTGATATCGTTGACAGTGAAGTGAGGCGATGTAAGAGATTCGAGGATGGGCTGAATGATGAAATTAGAGTACATTTACTTGCACAAAGGATTAGGGTGTTCAATGACTTGGTTGATGCTGCTACGGGCTTCGAGAAGATTAATTCAGATAGGCAACAAAGAATGGCTAAAAGGTCTGGATTTCAAAAGGGATCGCAGGGTCTAGCTAGTTCAGAATCTCCAAGTAAGAAACAGAAGGGAACATCGGAACAAACACAATCTCATTTCAGAGGGTTTTCACCGAGACAAACCATAAGTACGGGGTCAGCGGCTAGTGTACCTTCAGGTAGAGGTAGAGGAAATACTCCACAATGTTCTAATTGTGGAAGGATGCATACAGGGGAATGTTGGGGAAAAGGTAGAGTCTGCTTTAAATGTGGCTCAAGGGAACATTTGATTGCAAATTGTCCTCAAAGACAGATAAGTACATCTGCACCTACAGTAGTTCCTACTCCTACAATGCAAGGTGGAAGAGGAAGGGGAAGAGGAAATGCTAGTGGTTCAAGTGGACATGATGTGGCTCAACAAGCACCGCAGAGTGGTAGACCGAGAGGAATGGCGCGAAGTTATGCAATTCGAGGGCCTGAGACTAGAGAATCTACTGAAGTTATTGTCGGTAAATTTTGATTCTTTAATCATGATGTTTATGCTTTGATAGATCCTGGTTCATCTCATTCATATATATGTACTGCATTAGCACAAGAGAAAGGATTGCATGTAGAAGAATTAGGAGAAAATATTGAAGTGACTAATCCTTTAGGACACAGTGTGATAGTAAACAAAGTGTACATGAATTGCCCTATTTTGATTCAACATCAACTTTTCAATGCAAATTTAATTGAGTTACCTTTTCGAGATTACGATGTTATCTTGCGAATGGATTGGTTATCGGAACATCGAGCTATGGTGGATTGCAAAAACAAAAGAATGTCACTTCAAGTTTCTGATGGAGAAGAAATAGTTATCGTGGGGGAAAGATCAGATTATCTCTGTAACATAATTTCTTTTATGAAGACTAAAAGGCTGGTTAGGAAGGGATATCAGGCCTACCTAATCTTCACTCTAGAATTGAAGGAAAGTGAGTTAGAATTGCAGAATATTCCTACGGTATGTGATTTTTTGATGTATTTCCAGAAGAACTACCGGGGTTGCCACCAAAAAGAGAGGTAGAATTCGCAATTGATGTATTGCCGGGTACCGCACCAGTATCCAAAGCACCATATAAAATGGCGCCTGCTGAACTGAAAGAGTTGAAGATTCAGTTGTAAGAATTGTTAGAGAAAGGATTCATACGCCCGAGTATATCCCCATGGGGTGCACTAGTATTGTTTATTAAGAAGAAAGATGGGTCGCTCCGATTATGTATTGATTACCGGGAGTTGAATAAATTAACAGTCAAGAACAAGTATCCATTGCCAAGGATTGAAGACTTATTTGATCAACTCAAGGGTGCCAAATACTTCTCCAAGATTGATTTAAGATCGGGCTACTTTCAAATGAGAGTGAAAGATGATGATATTGCAAAGACGGCTTTCCGAACCAGATATGGGCACTATGAATTTTTGGTGATGCCATTTGGTCTAACTAATGCACCAGCAGCATTTATAGACCTCATGAACCGTGTCTTTTACTTTTATTTAGACAGGTTTATAGTGGTTTTCATTGATGATATTTTGGTGTATTCTAAGTCACGGGAAGAGCATGATCAACATTTGCGAATGGTCTTCCAAACTTTGAGGGAAAATAAATTGTATGCCAAACTTAGCAAATGTGAGTTTTGGCTTGAAGAAGTTTCTTTCTTAGGCCATATTATTTCCGCCGAAGGAATTAAAGTGGATCCTAAAAAGATGGAAGCAGTTGTTGAATGGAAACCACCAAAGAACCCTATGGAAGTCAGAAGTTTCCTTGGCTTAGCAGGGTATTATAGAAGATTTGTGAAGGGATTTTCAGTCATTGCTGACCCGCTGACGAAACTACTTCAAAAGAATGCAAAATTCGAGTGGAATCACAAGTGTCAAGAAAGTTTTGAGAAATTAAAGGCGATGTTAACAATAGCACCCATCCTTACCCAACCAGAACCTGGAAAAGAATTTGTAATCTATAGTGATGCTTCACATAGTGGTCTTGGGTGTGTTTTGATGCAAGAAGTAAAAGTGATTGCCTATGCTTCCAGGCAATTGAAGAATCATGAAAGGAATTATCCTACTCATGATTTGGAATTGGCTGCAATAGTCTTTGCCTTGAAAATTTGGCGACATTATCTTTATGGAGAAAAATGTTATATTTATATAGATCACAAAAGTTTGAAATATTTGCCAACACAGAAAGAGTTGAATTTAAGGCAAAGAAGGTGGATGGAATTCATTAAAGATTACAATTGTCTTATTGATTACCATCCAGGAAAGGCTAATGTAGTGGCAGATGCTCTCAGTAGAAAGACAATGATGGCACTAAGGGCTATGAATATGGGGTTAGCTCTTACCAGTAGTGGAGCCTTAATTGCAGAATTGAAGATTTAACCTGTACTACTACAATAGGTTAAGCAAGCACAAAATGAAGATGATGACTTAAAGATTATTCGAGCACGGACACAAGTGGGTATCGTAGACGACTATATGGTTCGAGAAGATGGGTGTCTATATTTTAAAGATAGACTATGTATGCCAAACAATGAAGAATTAAAGAAGAATATCTTACAAGAGGGGTATAGTAGTCCTTATGCGATGCATCCTGGAGCAAACAAGATGTACCAAAATTTGAAGAGCCATTATTGGTGGAATGGGATTAAGAAAGACATTACTAACTATGTTGCTCAATGTCTAACTTGTCAACAGGTGAAAGCAGAACATCAAGTTCCTTCTGGATTGTTGCAACCTATAACAATTCCAGAAAGGAAATGGGAAAGAATCACAATGGACTTCGTGACGTCTTTACCACTTACACAGAAGAAACATGATGCAGTGTGGGTTGTTGTAGATAGATTGACAAAGTCTGCCCACTTTCTTCCAATTAGGACGGATTATTCACTTGATAGGTTGGCTCAGTTATATATAGATGAGATAGTTGTTGGGAACTGACAGTCAAATTGAACATGCATAAGAGGCATGACGGAAATTCAAAATTTTGTCCCTGTCCCAGGAACTCCTATTAGTTGCATATAAATTAAATAAAAGCCTTAACTAAATAATTCTCTACCTAGGTTAGCATGCTAAAGGACTAGGCATACCATAATTCCAAATTATATCCTAGCATATTTATTTTACACTAAGCATGTTATAACTCTAAGTTATAACCTAAGCATAAAATAAACTAAGCATGCAAAAATAACCTAAGCATAATTATTAAGTCTAAAAACACTTAAAGAAAAAGACTTAATAATTAAAAGAGAAAGAAAAAGAACTTACCAGTTGAAGCGTGCTTTTGCAGGACCTTCTTGCACAAGCCTCCAGTCGTAGGATAGCCTCTATCAGTATCCACACGAACCCCACCAACCAAAACCTCCCCAGGAGGAAGAACTAAGAAGCCTCGAGTAGTTGCTAGACCACTCTAGAAGCCTCACCCAAAAATATAAACTAGCGGTGCCCGAATAAATTCAGGCTCCACAAAAATAACTTGCTCAAGTACCCGAGAGATTAATTATCTCGCTTAGGATTTATGCTTTGAGCTTGGTACAATTTGAAAGGAAAGGGGAAAGCCTATATATAAGCTTGGGGGAGCATTTTACTCCCCCTTATAAGCAATGTGGGATGGGAGTAATTACTCCCATCCCATACGCACAGCGTGTCACACGCTGTGCATTGGCTTGCTTTTGGGTTGTGCATGTACAACCCATTTTTATGGACTGTCGCGAGCAATGCCCAGCATTGCTTGCACACCTTTCGGTATACTCCCGCGCACTCGAGTCTGTATAAAATATTTTTATACTCTCGGTCCAATTAAACTCGCCAATGCAAAATTCCCCTTTTTAATCCTTTTTCAATTATTTATTTTCTGACCCTAATAAATTAGTCATCATTCAAAATAAATTTCTTGGTCCAACCAAAATTGATCTAATCAATTATAATTTATTTATGACTATAATTAATTAGTTACCGGTCAAAATAAATTCCTTGGTCTATCCAAAATTGATCTAATCAATTTTAACCAATCAAATAATAATTCAATTATTATTTATGTTATATTTTGTAATAGAATAAATCTATTAGTTCTTTACTTAGTCCGATGAAGGTCCAATGTGTGTGACCTTATAGGATCCCGAAGTATTGAGCTGTTAAGGCTTAACCAACCCTTGTTCTAATGGAACCATTGGCTCGATGTTCTAGACCGTGAATAGAACTTGATTACCTTAAACGACTGTAGTACGCCTCTAGCAAGGGTCTACCATCCCCCATTACTCAGAGCGTCATTTATGCTTATGACTTAATCCCGGTTAATGCAATAGTTATCCAGTGCGATAAATTCCTTCCATTCTTTAATATTAGCACCATCTGGTTTATTGGGTTCGGTTAAAGTGTTAACCCACTAATAGCAAGGTTGCTCCAAGCTATCCCAGTTATTTACTTGTTACCGAAGTATATTGCCTTTTACCATAGTGTGTTTGACTAGAAACCATTTCTATCAAACACATACTCTAATCAGAGGTTTATGGCAATATTCACTTCAATAAGTGGCCAGGTACAACTCCTTAATATATCCGGAGCGATGGATTCTTTCTGACTACTCAGCCTGCCAACGTGTTGTCATCTCTATACCCGTAATCACCCGTAGTACCCTAAATTAATGAGTGCATAGCAATGACCCAAAGTATAGCAATAGTACTACACAAGGCAACTAGCATCTCAAGTATGAGGACATTCGCAAAGCTTATTGCATGAAGATAAACACTAACACATTGATATTTATACCAAGTGTTTATCTTGCTGCGGTCTCCAATATATCTCCCAGATATATCCATGTGTCAAGCTTAAGGCACCACCTTCAGTCCTTAGGAGATTGACTGCTTGGACCCTTACCAAGAAAGTTGACCACATGCTAGTGTTTCCGTTTCATCAATATCCTTTCTTGATGAAACTATGACTAGGGATAGTTTAGACATAATCATAATTTCACATGAAGCAGGTTCCACCAAATATAGTCCAACTATAATTTCTCTGACTTCATGCTATGATATGTCAAGGACTTTTGTATACATACATCAATGAATATATTTTAACCAGCTATAATATATATGTATAGAAACACATTGATATAAACAAAAGAACAAATGCCTTTATTGATTAAATAAATTATTCGTACTATTACATAATTAAGATATATCACCCTAATTGCCTTAAGGGCATACATCATATCCAACAAACTCCCACTTGCACTAAGGCCAATTAGCCATATGTTTTAATCCATATGCTTTAACATGCTGGTCATGTTTGACTTGAGTCAATGGCTTTGTCAGACCATCCGCGAGGTTCTGATCAGTGGGTACATATTCTAATCTTATTATCTTAGCATCAAGTATGTTCATGTTGATGTCATCAACGATGGTCAAGCAATTAATCAGATTCATGAGCAAGTATCTACACATATTCGCAGCACTCTCATGCTAGAGCGGATCTTAAGAGAAAACACTCAAGCCAAGGCTCTAGCCAGTCTCACCCAGATTTCCAAGACAGGACTAGATGCTCAATACCAGATCAATCAATCTCAGTCCTATGCCCTGGTAGGACTTTTCGCTTTTCTCAAAGAATAGGACACCATTTCTCAAGAGATCTATGAGTTACTAATGTAGAACTTTTCTTCCACCATCTATGGCAAGCTTAAACATTTTGAGGAATCTTTGGGCTCGTTTGATCATCAAGCTCAAGTCATTTTGGATGTAATAACAATGGGGGAGAAGGATCGCGAGAAACGTGAGCAAGAGGAGAAAGAGAAAGATCAAAGGGTAGATGAATTTTCATATGAATTATCTAAGGATCTGGAGCACATACAAAGACAATATGCTGAGACTCGTAAGAGGAAAGGAAAGGAGATTGCGTTGCCAAAGAAAAGAAGTCAAGATGGGATCAGCAAGTTTTTGAAGAAAGGTGAGGAAATCTTGGAGGACCACCGTTGCCTATATAGAATAGAATTTTTGTAATCTGTTGCACTAATTGTAAAACTTAGTATAGACTAACTTTTTGTTATTTGTACTCAATTTATTAATAGATAAAGATTACATTTTCTATTCTAAGTTAAGAACTTCTTAACTTCTTGTACTTTCTATTATATAATATATGTCTCTGATCTTGCAGAAAAATATGAGAAGTATTGAGGAATGCTGACCTTAGAAGAATCAAGGATTATAGGGGAGTTAGCATTCACTCTATGCTAAATGAAGATGTTGAACAAAGACATATCAAGCATGAGTATAAGGTATCTAGATATCTTATTGATTTAGTTCTCACTCAGTTGATTGCCATTGATCAAAATGGGGGAGATTGTTGAACCAAGCACGAGTTTGTACTGACTCAGTGCATCACTCAATAGTGCTTAATTTTTTATCATAACAATTTAGTTCAATTTGAGTTTATTAAATCAATAATGATGTTAAAATAAATAGTCTATGGTTTTACGTGGGTTATTAAAATCAAGGGTAGAATTTTATGTTTCCGTTGACCTAGCTGTTTAGTTTAACTCAAAGTTGTTCTAGGCTAAGTATGTACTTTAGTCGATGACTAAATACTATTCACTCAACGCTTGATATTTAGATTTAGTTTCAGCTGTACATATTGATTTATCATTTCGCTGAGTTACTTTATGTCTGTCAAAGGTAATGACTTTTCCGTTTAAGGAAATATGGAATCTTTGCTTTTAGTATTGCTTTTTACAGGACATTAATAAGACATAGACAAAAAGAATTAATGCCTTGGCAAGAATCCAGTTAATGAAGAAAACGACAAAGTCTTCCTTATTCAAGCTATAAAAAGTCATTTGCCTATTTGGGAAATTCTACAGATCAACAATATAGTATCGCGCGCTCTGCAACATGTCAGATTACCAGAAGGAATGGGAAGACCGAAGATGACACGTACTAAGTCAGCACGAGTTCTCTCTAATGGAAGACTGGCATCAAACGACAAAGAATTCAAATTGAAGCTTGAATTTCAATCTAACGGATTGATTTTTATCTCACAATGGTGTGATTCTATCTCTTAACTGATTGATTTAAAGAAGCAACGGGAGGATATATGAGCTGTCAATTTCAGAAGATGTCAAGGCAAGTTCAACGGCTACTTTTTTAATCCCATCTATAAAAGGAGCAAGAAGGCAAACGTTAGAACTTGGTGATTACACCTGAATTTCTAAGAAGCAAAACTCTGCCAATTTACAAGCTTTAAAGAAGTTCAACTAAGAAAAGCACTACTCAACCAGAATCTGCTTTGAATAAGAGAGATTAGAATAGATCATTTGAATTGTAATATCAGATCATTTGTAACTGGATCAACGTTTCTATAACTTGATTCCAGCTCTTGTTTAGGAATTGTTGACTTGCTAGTAGAAGAGGGTATTCTACTCAGCAAGTGAACGATTACAGTTTGGAGGGTACTTTTTGTAATTGGAAAATTTGTGAAAGGCTTCTCCGCCTAGGGTAAAGGAGTTGAGATTAGTGAATTAAAGCCAAGACACTCTCTTGGGACTGGATGTAAGCACAGGTTGCTGAACCAGTATGAAAATCTATGGGTCCTTTACTTTGAAGTTTTTCAGATTTTCACTCAGCCAGCTGGCCTACTTAGCGGAATTCTTTCTATCGCGAAAAAGTTTCCTAAGTTATTAAAGCGAGTCATTCACCCCCCTCTGACTCTTTGAGTGTAGGCATAGGGATCAACAAGAACCAAAGCTCATCAAAATTTCAAAATTAAAACACAAACTTGATTGTAAATCAAAAATAACTTTAATTTTGTAGAGGGGAACCACAGTGAGAATGAATAGAACATAATTGATACATAGAGAACCACAGATCTGTCGCAAAGAAAATTGTTAGAGAAAGAATCAAACGAAGAGAGAATTATTGTAGAGGGAAAGAGGACTCCAGTTTGATGAGGAAAACTTATAATACGGAACAAAATAACCTAAAATTTAAAATTTAAAATTGAATAGAGTGCAAAACACAAACAATGAATTAAAGATATAAATATAAAACTTAAATAATATATTTTTAATAATTTTCCTATTATTTAATATACTTACTCCATAAACTTTATATCCACATTTTTAAGCGTATATGAACTTGAAGGGTGCACTGAAGTATTTGTCCAACAATTATTAGTTTGGAATATAATTTCCTTAATTTTTTATAGTGTTGAAGGGCTGTGGCACTTCAATTTTTTGCTGCTAGGGTAGAGATAATCTAGGGGTGCATCACACCAGGGTGTGTTTATATATTTTTATTATTTTTAACATATATTATTTGATTATGATATAGTATGTGGGTAATGCTATATTAACACCCAAGTATTGACACTCTATGACACCCGATTAATCTCTACCATTCATCTAATTAGATGAAAAGAAGATGAAGGGTGTAGATAATTTGGAAGTCATAGAGTGTCAATATTTAGGTGTAAATATAGCATTACCCATAGTATATAATGTAATGTCAACCAAAACTAATCTAGTCTCCAACTTAATTGTATATATATAATAACTCTTAGCTACATATCACATTTCAGCTAATTGTATATGTGAAATAACTCATAGCTATAAAATTGTAAAAGTTACTTATATAAATTTTTTCAAAAGACGTTACATCTGGATATACAGTCAGTGTCTTAGTTTAGTGGTTAAAACTGAGATTTAGATTCTCTAAAGTTTAAACTCACTAAAGTTGTACATTTTAGTCAATCTCAGCCATTCATTGAGTTTTAATGGTTCAGATTTTATTGTACTGTAGACCCCACAAACCATTAAAATTGAATCTGGACCATTAAAACTTAATGGATGACTGAGATGGAATGAAATGTACAATTGTAGAGAGTTGAACTTTAGATAATCCAAATCTTCAAAACTGAATTTGTAACCTTAAAAGCTCTTAAGTTCGAGTTGAATGAAATGTAATTTTTCTTTGTAATATGATGACATAGCAAATCTACAAATTTCTTAAAAAAATTATTTAAAAATAACAACATCGATATAAAGGGAAATTGTTAAAAATATATGGTTTAAGTTTCATATTTATCAAATTAACCTTTTATGTTTTCTTTGCACTCTCTGATCAAATTTTTTTTCATTTTTCTCCTACACGTTCTATATAAATAGTGGAGTTAACTACTTTCCCTCATTAGCTCTGCGATCTCTTCTCCGCTTCTTTCTATTCTCCTTGCTTCTCTCTATTCTCTCTTCGATCTCTTCTAGGCTTCATCTTCTCTGCATTATTTTGTTTTGCTCTTCTATGCAACGGTCATCTTCTCTGTATATTTCGATTCTCTGGATCAGGTTTTGCTATGTTTTTAAATCTGATTTTGATTTTATTTTTCAATTTTGAAATTTCGATTTGTTTTTGATCTATTTTTTAATCCGATTTTGATTTTCGTTTGAATCTCTGTAGAATGGATTGTGTTCATGTTTCGTTACACTGCTCTTGATCTTTGGACTGATGATTTTAGATTGTTGGATATAAAGAGTTATGCACATAAAATGTTTGATGAATAGCCTGGTTGATGGTGAGATTGTTGGATATAAAGTTGTTAAAGTTTTGCTTTCAATTTCATAAGGCTTTGATTTGATTCACAACTTATTTATTTGATTAGAGCTTTTTGAATTTCTGTTTTGAATGATAATAATTAAAGATATTTGATGTGATTTTATCAAATCTGTATTTGATTTTGCATTTTCATTTTTTTGCATATCTGATAGTTACGTGGTAGGTATCTGGTAGGAAGCTAATAGTTTTCTAAATTCACAAGTTTGTTTGTTAATAGTTTTTTGAATTTCTATTTTGAATGATAACAATGAAATATATGACTCTTATAAGGTTCTTACCAAATATTGAATAGTTGAGAAAAAGTTTTTGAATGAATCTGGTAGTTTTATTGATGCATTTGTTATGAAATATATGCTTCTTTTACAAAGTAAATTATGATTATGCTATTTTTTTATTTTTTGATCTTATTGTATGTAGTAGGAAAGTGGTAGGGTGTTGGTATGTAATTGAATATGTTGTTTTTCATTCACATTCTTTGTATGTTGTGTAGTTAATGAACATTTATCATCTGGTAAGTATCTGGTAGGTAAGTGGTAGTTACGTGGTAGGATGATGCTATGTATATGAATTTATTTTAATCATTCTTAATATGTATTTATATGTTGTTATATGACAAGTATATGTCTAATGTAGTTTTATTGTTGCATTTGTTATGAAATATAAGCTACATTTACATTGTAAACTACAATTCTCCTATTTTTTTTATCTTATCTTGTGTATGTAGTAGGAAAGTGGTAGGGTGCTGGTATGTAATTGAATCTGTTGTTGCTCATTTACATTCTTTATTGATGTTAACCTTGGTGCAACGATTAGTTTTCTTTTTCTCTGTTTTTGCATCTTATTTGATTTTCATTTTTTAATCTATTTAGAATGGGATCGTCTTCCTGTTATGATGTACTATTATGGTTCTTGGATTGGTGAATTCAAATTCGTCGGATATAAAGTTGCTGGTGTTGCAATCTCTAGCTCTTCAAGTTTTGGTGATTTCAAAAAACTTTTGTTTGATAGCTTAAGGCTGGATGATAAGTTAAAAGATTTGAAAAGTGAATTCCAAGTTTCTGCTGGAGATCCTCCCATATAAACTTTCAACAATATATCTTAAAGTGATTGAACCAGTTATGTAACTAGTAAATATCTAGTATAAAGAACAACTGTGTTAAATGTGCTATGCATCTACTGAGAAACTGATAGGAAACTGGTAGGAAACTGGTAATTATTATAGTTAAAACTTTATGATTCCCCCAAAGGAGAATTACAAAGCTGCTGTACATGTTACATCAAACCAAGATGTGATTGAATTCATTCAAGGGAATGCGCCAAATGATAATGTAAAGGAGATGTTGTATCACACATATAATGTGACATGTATGGTTCGCTGTAGTTTGATTGAGAACATAATAAGTTATTTTTTCAGTTTCATGTGATTTAAAACAAGTTTTCAATAATTTAATTTAAAATTTTAGATCGTGAAGAATTTGATTAAGAAAAAATTTGTAAGTAACCCAGTTGAAATACAAATTGATTACAATAAATTTACAAATAAATAAAAGCAAAAAATAAAACACAAGTAATGAAATACAAAACATGTAGATAATTGGTAGGTAAGTGGTAGATACCTGGTATGAAAAATCATTCTAGTGAAACTTAATTTGTAATTAGTAAAAGAAATCATATGGTCTGCAATAAATTTATGTCAATGCTAAACATGTAGAAAATTGGTAATATCTAAGAATCCATTAAAAAAACAAATTACATAAAATCTGGTAGGAAACTGGTAACAATCTGATATCAATACATGAAGTAACCAAATATTATCAAAAGTATCATTAGAAAATGGACAAACAGTAAATTGACATCTTAAAAATGATTTCTCAACAATCAAAGGTACAAAAGCCGAGTCTATATAACTTCTAATTAATAACAGCAAAAAAATGGTTAAAATAAAAAATGATCTTATTAGGAACACATCACTTGGCTCCCGGACAACTTCTCTTGTTATGGCCACTAACCCCACAAGAGTTGCAACGTACACTGACATTCCTCTCTAGCTCATAAGTAGCCCTAGTTCTATGTTTCCTCGGTCTCCCAACTCTTATAATAGCATTCGGCGGAAGAATAACTTGATCTTCAATATTTGGAAGTATTTCCAAATAATTTGAATGAGCAATAACATATACTACTACATACCAGCACCCTCCCACTTTCTTGCTACATATTCACAATAACATTAAAAAATCAAAAATTGGAAAATCATAGTTTGCTTTGTATTAGTAGCATATATTTCATAACAAATGCAACAATAAAACTACATTAGACATATACTAATCATATAACAACATATTACTAAGTATTAAGAATGATTAAAACAAATTCGTATACATAGCATCATACTACCACATAACTACCACTTACCTATCAGATACCATTTTCATATATTTTTAATTTCTGTTTTTAATTCAACAGAATCTGGTAGGTATCCGGTAAGTAACTGGTAAGAATCATATTTTCATATATTTTTAATTTATGTTTTTAGTTTAACAGAATCTGGTAGGTATCTGGTAAGTAACTGGTAAGAATCGTATTTTCATATATTTTCATTTCTGTTTTTAATTCAACAAAATCTGGTAGGCATCTGGTAAGTATTTGTTTTTAACTCAATAGTTGAAAAAAGTTTTTGAATGTATCTGATAAATATCTGGTAAGATGCTAGTAAATTCATGAAATAATATAGAAAATTGTTACAAACATAAACTTGGTGGATTGAACAAACTTCCAATGAAATATAAGGTTCATACCAGGTTCCTATTAGATATCTACCAGTTACTTACAAGATATTGAACAATTTTAAAAAAGTTTTTGAATGAATCTATAAGAATTTGGTAAGTACGTGGTAAGTATCTGGTAGAATGTCAGTAAATATATGAAATATGGTAGAAATATGTTACAAACATAAACTTGATGGATTGAACAAATTTCCAATGGAATATAAGATTTCTACCAGGTTCGTACCAGATATCTACCACTTACCTACCAGCTTGATGAATATTGTGAATTTAGAAAACTATCAGTTTCTTACCAGGTAAATACCGGATAACTACCAGATAAGCAAAAAAAATGAAAATGTAAAATCAAATACAAATCTGATAAAAACGCATCAATGTCTTTGATTATTATCATTTAAAACAGAAATTCTCGAATCAAACAAATAAGTTGTGAATCAAATCAAAGCTTGATGAACTTGTAAGCAAAACTCTAAGAACTCTATATCCAACAATCTCACCACTACTCAGACAATTCATCAAACACCTTATGTGCAAACTCTTTATATCCAACATAGATTCAAATCCGAAAACAAATCAGAGATAATTGAATCAAATCAAAGATTCAACTTTTTATTCAACAAATCTGAAAATAAAATAACTTGATCCAGATAATCGAATCAAATCAGAGATTCAAAACGAAAATCAAATCAAATTCAAAAACAGAAAAAAACCTAATGAAACACCAAAATAATTCAAAAAAAAACCTTACATGAACCTTGAGAAATCACGAAGCAGAACATTGCTGTTAGGAATGAAGTAGATCATTGCTGTTATATGAGTTCTTGAGTCGAGATCGTTGCTATCAGATGAGTTCATGGGTCGAGATCGTTATTGTTAGATGGGAGATCAATAATTTTGAACGCCAAAGAGAGTGGGGAATAAGGAAGGAAAGACGTTTGCTTTATAATATATGTTTGGGTATTTTAAAATTTATTTGATAAAAAAATTATTAACCAAAAGTTGATGTGAAAGGAAACTTAAATTTAGATATATTTATATAAAAAAAACCGTATATAAATTTATTATTTTTAGATTGCTTGGAAAATAAAAGGGACCCACGGAATAATGGCCGGTTTAACCAAGCCAGCCAAAGAAAGGTCGATGGGTGGTAGATTTTTTTACTGTTTATTGACGTATATATGTCTGTTTCTTTTCCGTTAGTTGACCCAAAACTAGTCAACCTTTCGCTCTTTTGAGACAAAATCAATTGTTTTCACAATTTACATGGTTAACTGGTTTACTTTTATATATATATATAAAATATGAATAACTTTTCTTTTTTAAATCATTTAATAAACAACATAAAACTTAATTAAATGATAATAAATACAGTATAGTAACATTTCTAAGCAACAGAAACGAAAATGACTTTTATGTTGTGTAATTTGCATTGCCTTTGAACTATACTTTTCATAAGTGTTAAACTAATTTCATATGTATCACATTCGTAATCTAAAGAAGTACGAAATTAATCTGAATATTGTATCTGACTTTTGACTTATAAATCATTATATTTCTCATTATGAATTTGTTTTTCTTTTGTGAGTTGGTAAGAGTTCCATTTTAGCTTAACATTCTCATAAAAAAAAGATATCTTAACATTATATTTTTTTTTTTGGCAAATGATTGTTGCACTAATCTAAGAAACCATCAAAGTATGATAGTTAAATAAGAAAGGCCTAATACATTAAAAAAAACTCTTTAAATTGTCCCTAAATACCTATTTGTCCCATGAACTTTTAAAAATTTCAAATGACCCTCTGAACTTGTAAAAAAGTTTCAAATAACCCTTTGAACTTGTAAAAAGTGAACCAATTTGCCTCCTCAATGCCATGTGTCAGCTTCTGATTGAAGAGAAGTCAAACCAACCAAAATCTGACATGTCGCATTTAAGGGACAAATGGATTCACTTATTGTAAGTTTAGGAGGTTATTTGGAACGTTTTTACAAGTTCAAGGGGTTATTTAGAACTTTTAAAAGTTCAGAGAGTAAATGGATATTTAGAAACAAGTTCAAAACAAGTTCGAGGGGTCTTGATGTATTCGGCCAATAAGAAATGATAGTTGGCACAATTGTTAGTATTTCACATCTATTTTTGAACTGGAGATTATAAACTTTTATAAAATAAAGTACCCAATATTGGAGTGAATTAAACTCCAAAATGGATTTCATTTCATATTTTATATGAAAGATTTCAAAATATTATGATTCTAAACAAAATAAATGAGTTGCATGGAAAGTTTCAAGAAACATACATTCACTATAAACCGTAATTTTATATTAATTTTACATGACAAATAATGATAAAACTCCAACATATCATAGGTTTTTCATATAAAATATTCTAACTCGTAATAGTCGTAACATTTTATATATTAATCCAAAAATTATCTACACTCAAGTATCCAATTAATTTCGAGGAATCCATTTAAACAGTATGTGCTTAAAGTTGTGGAATCTCCCTTAGCTCTAAACATTCTACAACTTCTTACAAATAATCCAAACATAAACATACCATATCTAAAGTATGGGAGATCATGTTGGCCTATAAGGCTTTAAATTTATACGGTGTTCTTCTGTACCTTATTTGGAATTACCTTGCTCTTGTGTCCATATCCATATGGAGCTAGATGTAATTGTGATTGAAAACCTTTTTTTATTGTGAAATCATAGCATCAATCCCCACTTCAACGACAAGCAAAAAGTCATATTTGATTTTTTTTTAAAATCACAACAACCTTTAGAGAGATCACATTACTATACTATGCTTAAGCATTCGCAATACTTGACTACAATATGGTGTTTGAGGTCATGACTACATTATGCAAAAACCACCACCACAAAATGACCTAATTCTTTAAAAGGTAAAGACCATGCTATAGATGATTTAGTTATAGCTCTTTAAACTTATAAATTATTTATATTAACATTTTTAAATGTTACAAAATAAATAAGTAGATTTCAATTGTAAAATTTTATAGAACTGGGCTCCCTCATATTAACAGTCTTAAAAATATATAATTTTATTTGTAGATAAATTCTTAGAATATTTGGTATGAGATTATTATAAAAATCGAACCAACTGAATTTTGTAAATTTATGCCGGAAAAACTTGAATAAAAATATTTTATTTAGTATAATTTTTCCATATTACCTACATTTTATTTGGAAATTAATATCCAAAATAACATGCAACCATTATAGAAACTGAGAACAACAAATTCACATACATCATGTCTCGTTAATTCAAATATCAAAGAAAAATATAATTATTTTGGAAATAATAGGGCTGAAATTGAATAAAAAAATAAATTAAATTGAATTTATTTCAGTTTTGTTTTGGTTTTTAAAATTCTTAAAAATGAAATTTTAATTTGGTTTCAATTTTTATAACAATAATCGAAATAAAATCAAACCGAACAAATTAATTAATGAATATTATATTGAGATAAATTATATTATATCTAAACAAATAAAAAATATTATATTATATTATATCGATTTCGATTTCGATTTTTATATTATATACCTAATTATATTTATGATATATGACATACTGATTAATAAACAATACTAAGAATTTGAATTCAAGTAATCACAATTGAAAATTAGGAATACAATTCATTAAGTAATTAATGTCACACCACCTCTATTAATTTTTATATTTGTTGATGTAAATATAAAATTTAAAGTCCAATTATCATTAAATTTAACACATATCAAATAAAATTACTTAAGATCTCTCTCATATGATCCTAAAAATGAAAAAATAAATTATAAATTAATTTGTAAACTATAAAGTTTGAACAATTCGAATATAATCGAACCCAATTGAATCTGAATCAAATATAATTTGATACAATTTACACCGAACCGAACTATACAGTAAAACCTTTATAAATTAATAATGTTGGGATCGAGATATTTTATTAATTTAGCGAGATATTATTATATCTATAAATTAATAATTTATTAATTTAAAGAGATTTTACGTATAACCTTTAAATTTCTAAGTCCAATGTACATTCACAAATTAATTGAATTTGTCAAATTCATTGTTTTTGAATAGGTAAAAAGTTAGTTCATGGTACCAAAAAATAAATTACAAAAACATATTTCAAGGCACATTTCTTGTCCATGTACATTAAACATGGTTAGAAATTGATCACTATAAAATGTATATTGAAAATTTTTAAAATCACATCAACTATGGCTCCTAAACTAAAAGGTGTTTAAAAATCAACCATGACTGATCAACAACG
The DNA here is from genome assembly GCA_947683365.1 of Euphorbia pulcherrima. Lineage (NCBI taxonomy): Eukaryota > Viridiplantae > Streptophyta > Magnoliopsida > Malpighiales > Euphorbiaceae > Euphorbia > Euphorbia pulcherrima. The sequence continues at coordinate 20,143,711 of CANTUS010000001.1, forward strand.
AAAACTGTTATGCGAGTGTAAGAGAGATCACCAATGATGCACTCAATAAGATTTGGTGCAGTGAGTTGACAAAACTTTTGATTTGAAAGTTAGTCAAGGAACAATATCAAACATTCTCAAGTGATCATCAGAGTTCCTATCAGCTGACTTTGATAAAGGTGGATCTTTCAAGCGTCACAAACCAGCCAAGTACCCGGACATGGAGAAAATTGTGTATGAACAGTTTCTCCAACATCAAGAGCGTGTGAATATAACAGGAGAGCTAATCATAGAGAAGGCGGTTGAAGGGCTGAAGCTTTACTAGACAATCTTAGAATTTTGAATCTTTTAGTAATTATTAATTTATAGTTTCGTTAGAACCAATAAGAATTTCAAAAAAATTATTATCTTATTATTTTATCGATTGAAGTTCAATTTTATGCTGATTTTAAATTGAGACTGAATAAATTATTAATTCCATCGAAATTATTAATTTATCGAGTATTATTTTATTTCAGCTTTTATATTTTTGGAAAGAAAATGCTTAAATGGTTAAATAACAACATCAAATTGTCATAAAATGTTTATTTTATTACGATTATTACACGGGTTAATTCATTAGTTTATGTGTGGGCTTGTTGAAGTCGCCTTGGTGAGTTGCCTCTTCTACTTTTCTTCATATATTCAGATTTTTTAGATCTAACAGGTTCACTAACTCTTTATTCCCGTTCTTCTCCCTGCCGGAGACCACCACCGTGACTCGACTGCCGTTCTCTCTACTCATTTGTAAGTCAATTTGTTCACCTCTATTTTCATTTTCCAGCTTGCATTGTTAGATTAGATCTAGGGATTCTTCTTATTATTTCCTTCAACTTGATGATTTAACTTTTAGTTTTCAGTTCAATTTTGTGACTGAATTACTTACGCACGAGTTGATTTCTCTCTGGAATTTTAATTTTAGACGAATTAGAGAATAGATCAATAGAACCTGTTTTGTGATCTTTTGAATTGGCTTTATATATATGACTGGCATTCTTCTTACTTTAGATTGCGTAGTTTTGGGGAAGATTTGGGCTGCTTTTGCGCATGGTAAAGAACTGTTATTGGAGTTACTGAATTATATCTCTTTCTGCATTTTCTATTGTGGAGGTGATTGGCTCACAGCGGAGTCATGAGTGGTCACGATTCAAAGTACTTCTCGACCACCAAGAAGGGTGAAATCCCTGAACTTAAAGAGGAGCTCAATTCTCAGTACAAGGTATAGTTTCCTGCCCTCTCTTTCTCTACACGCACACGCACATAACACTCGTAATGTGCATGTGGATTTGCTTCGGGCCCTTTAGTTTTCCTTTATTTTGTTGTAGTTTTCATATTAAGTTGCCCCCCTTTGTTTCTGATTGTGCAGGATAAGAGAAAAGATGCTGTTAAAAAGGTTATTGCTGCCATGACTGTTGGAAAGGATGTTTCGTCTCTTTTCACTGATGTTGTGAATTGCATGCAAACGGAAAATTTGGAGCTCAAAAAGTTGGTCTATTTGTATCTTATAAATTATGCTAAGAGCCAGCCCGATCTAGCAATACTTGCAGTAAATACATTTGTTAAGGTAATTACATTCTTAAGCCTTCAATTACTTGCAGTTTTATGTGATTACAATTTGATTGATTGCTACTGTTGTGAACTTTTATATTTAAGAAACTACTGCTAAATGGTTTGTTGTGGTAGATATGTTTTTTGTGTGTTAATTGATGTCTTACTCATATGGCATATGTTTGACAACATATTCCATGACAAGATTGTATCTGTCCAATTTTGTTTCATTTTTCCAAATTAATTAGAGTTTTCAATGATGCATCCTGGTGCTTTTGTGGATCTTTCTACCGCAGTTTTCGGTATCTTGATTAAAATGTTACTTCAAATTGTGGAAAAATGTACTGTCTTTTTGGTAGCTTTATTTACTTATATGTTAGATATTTATTATGGGTAGAAAACTTGGATTAACTTAGCACCAGTTTTATATGATTTCTAGAGTAAATTTTGAAGAGAACCCTTGAATTTTGCACAATTCCAACCCCCAGTGGTGGTCCCTCCTATATTTAACATTGTCATTAAATGCTTCTAGAAAATCTTGAAGGTTCGCAACTCTCTTTGATGCAGGATTCACAAGATCCAAATCCTCTTATTCGTGCTTTGGCTGTGCGAACAATGGGTTGCATTCGTGTTGACAAAATAACTGAGTACTTGTGTGATCCCCTTCAAAGATGTCTTAAGGTTGGTATAAGATATAATTGATATAAATTCCCTTCATGACTGTCTATTAAGCTTAGGGGTTTTTTTTCAACCCATTTTAAATATGCTTTCTTCTTCTTCTCCTGTGCCATTTTTTCTTCTTCTCTAATCTGGAAAGTATTACAAATATCAACAGGACGATGATCCTTATGTTCGCAAGACAGCAGCCATTTGTGTGGCCAAACTTTATGACATAAATGCTGAGTTAGTTGAGGACAGGGGTTTTCTGGACTCTCTGAAGGATTTAATTTCTGACAATAATCCAATGGTTGTGGCAAATGCTGTGGCAGCCCTTGCTGAGATTCAAGAGAACAGTAGCCGGCCCATCTTTGAGATTACTAGTCACACACTTTCAAAGCTGCTAACAGCTCTAAATGAGTGCACGGAGTAAGTCACCCGTTTTCTGATGCTTATAGAGGTGAACTTTTCATGGTTTTGAAGCATTGAATATTTTTTTGGCTCATGGAGGATCTAAGGGCTTGTTTAATTTTGGAAAATGATTTTTGTTTTCATTTTACAATTTTCATTTCCTTTTCCAAATTTTCTAGTTTTCAATTTTCCAAATGGATTATTTGAAAATGGAAAACATGTTCATTTTTAGCTAGTTTTAAGTTATTTATTTTTCACTTTTTGAATAATAATATGATAATAATAGCAAAGTAAAGAAAATATAAAGCCACCATTTAATAATCATATTTAATATTCATAAATTTTACTTGTTGAAAATAAAATAAATCAAACGTAAAACAAAAAATATATTATCACATAAATTGAAAATCTTTCAATTCAATAATTAAAAATAAATAAAAATAACAACAATAGTATCTGGAAAAAAAAACGTAAATGTAACTAAAAATTGAATGTGTATCAATTTTTTTTAGTATTTTTAATACTATATTACAGAATAACATATGTCTGTAAATTATTCAATTGAAATATTTTTATACAGCTAAAATTGAATGTGCAATAAATTTTATAATATTTATAAAATATGTTTTCTTATGTTTTAGATCTTGATAATTGACTAGTAAAAAATAAAGAATTTATATATGAAAATTAAAAAAAAAACTAAATTAAAAAATTAATAAAGCAATGTGTAGTTGCTGGGATTTGAACCCAGCAACCACACGACGTAAACACATACAAAGCACGGACTTCCGTGTCTTTTTGGAAATTTGGAAAACATCTATTTGATGTTTTCCATTGTCAGTGTTAATTTAGAAAAAGAAGGAAATCTTTTTCTCATTTTCCAATTGTAAAATTTTGTCAAACTAAACATTAAACTTTATTTTTCAGTTTCCTTGAAAAATTTTTCTGGAAAAGACCCCTAATTTTCTACAACTAAACAGGGCCTAAGTGTTTTTCTATTGAATTGGATTCATGGCTATGTATGTATAGATTAACAATAATAATGGAAGAAATCCCCACAATAACTTCTTATTATATACTTCCAGTGTTTTTAAGCTTGCATGGCATGCTTGATATTGCATTCTTCTTCACTTGCACATCAGCTTCTCCTTTCTACTTCATTTTTTTTTCCTGAAAATATATGACTCTTTATGGTGGTTAGCAAACCTTACCCCATTGTCATTCCTCAGCTCTTGGCCTTCCTAGTATGTTGGCTGTAGTGCTAATGATGCATGACTTGTGCTACCCGTGTAGCTGTAATATTACCTAGTTATTGGTATAATGTTGTGATTTCAATGGAAATGAGATGATTCCATGTTCTGTATTTTAATAATAAGTTTTGCTAATTATCTTGCACATTGATTACTTGAGGCCATGCTATTCTGTTTGTTCATTGATGTTAACGTCAAACCTTTTCTCAGGTGGGGCCAAGTTTTTATATTGGATGCTCTTTCCAGACACAAGGCTGCTGATGCTCGTGAGGCTGAAAATATAGTGGAACGAGTAACTCCACGATTGCAACATGCAAATTGTGCTGTTGTACTCTCAGCTGTTAAAGTAATATGCTATCATTGTCTTGTTGGTGCTTTGATTTGTCACTTTTAATGTAGTTTCTTTTTCAGTTATCAAGTTATCATGTTTAATCAATTGTTATTTTTTTTGTTTTTCCATTTTCGCTTCGATAGATGATTCTCCAACAAATGGAACTCATTACCAGCACAGATGTTGTCAGAAATCTTTGCAAGAAGATGGCTCCTCCTCTTGTGACTTTACTTTCTGCTGAACCTGAGATTCAATATGTTGCATTGCGGAACATCAACCTAATTGTACAGAGGCGACCTACAATACTCGCACACGAAATTAAGGTAATTAACATAGGCCTGGCAACTAGATGATTTTTACAAATTTGTTTATAACTTACAAGAAAATTCTAACTTGTTCATGCATATGGTCATGTTTTTATGTAATTGTTGTTACGAAATTCAGGTTTTCTTCTGCAAGTATAACGATCCTATTTATGTGAAGATGGAGAAGCTAGAAATTATGATAAAACTTGCTTCGGACCGAAATATAGATCAAGTATGCTTTTTCAAGTCTATAATTTAGTGAAAATGTTATATCTATTTTCTGTCATGGGTTAACTTGGACTTTTTTAGGCTATAATCTTCTGACAAGGACTTTTGCAGGTTTTGTTGGAGTTCAAAGAGTATGCTACAGAAGTAGATGTGGATTTTGTCAGAAAGGCTGTCCGTGCCATTGGCCGTTGTGCTATAAAGTTGGAGCGAGCAGCTGAACGCTGTATTAGTGTTCTGCTTGAGCTGATTAAAATTAAAGTGAATTATGTGGTTCAGGAGGCTATCATAGTGATCAAGGACATCTTCAGAAGATATCCTAATACGTAACTTATAATTATTTGTGCCCTATTACTCACAAATTCTGGTTCCAGTTGCTCTAAAACTTAAATTCTCAATCATATATTCTTTTGTAGCTATGAATCTATCATTGCAACACTATGTGAGAGCCTGGACACTTTAGATGAACCAGAAGCTAAGGTATGTTTTCATCAATGTTATTCACAATCCGTACTGACATGATTACACTTAATTCTTAAAATTCTTTTTTTCTCTGTTAAGGCGTCCATGATTTGGATAATTGGAGAATATGCTGAACGAATTGACAATGCTGATGAACTGCTGGAAAGCTTCTTAGAGAGTTTCCCTGAAGAGCCTGCACAAGTCCAGTTACAATTGTTGACTGCGACTGTTAAACTCTTCCTGAAAAAGCCAACTGAAGGCCCTCAGCAGATGATTCAGGTTTTTCTTTTTTACTTGTATTATTGTAGTCGAGTAACTCATGGTATGGTTTTACTTCTTCTCATAATTGGTCGTGTGTTGATATTTAGGTTGTAATGCTTTCTGTTCGGCTCATCTTCTAATGCTAGTAGGATATGGTGACATATGGGTTTGTTGAACCTGATATTTTATTTAAAAGGTTTCATATTTATGAGTGAAAATTGGAAATCCATGTGTCCCTGTAATAAGGTTACGTTTCATATAACACTGCTTTGTAATCATTACTATTCTACAAAAGCAGAGCTTCTTTGATTTTATTCTCTTCAAGGAGAAAGTAGATGGAAACATAAAATTTTTCTGCTTGTAGCTTGGGGAAGTGATACTGTCTTACCTACAATCTTGTATTTGTGTAGTACCCCCCAGGGATCTGTGAAGCTAATGAGTTGCTGTGCTACAAGATAAATACATAACATACAAATTTAAGTGGATAAAACTGTGAATACAATACTATGCTCGATATTTTGAATCAATTATTTAATATTGAAAAGTTTCTAAAGCAAAAGCGTAAAGGAACGAGACAATGCATAAATGGTGAATTCATATATATATACTTATTATGCAGTGTTTTTTTATTTTGTCAGGTTCTTCCTGTCGAATTTCTCGTTTTATCCTTTTTGAAATTTGACTCGTAAAATTCTAGTGTTGAGTATAGGTTGTCAGGTAATACTTTTATATTGTTTGTCTAAAAATGTTGTTTGTCTAAAAATGTTGATATCCTCATCTGCTGCAGCTATTGACATGATGTCTTGTGTTTCTTGCTACATTTTATTGTGTACTTTGTTATCATTTTGACTCTTCGACTAGATTGGAAGTTTGGAACAATATTTTTTTGACATTAATGGCTGCTCATTACTCATTTTATACAGTTATACATAACATGCCCTTGAGTAAACTCAGTGTGCATATCCTTCTTAACAGGTTGTTTTGAACAATGCTACGGTAGAAACTGACAATCCTGATTTAAGGGACCGTGCATACATATATTGGCGATTGCTATCTACTGATCCTGAGGTGGGCGTTTTACCCTTGTCTTGGTTTGCTTGGTATTCATATGATGTATGTGTGTTTGTGTGTGTGTATGCAGTGTATACATATATACAAAATTTCATTTAACTCCATAGGTGGATATTGAATGTATGATTTGCATTTTTTTTTTTTTGAATAAGATGATTTAAATGTGTTGGGTGGGGGAAGGCACAGAGCTCATAGTTTACAACATTGCTTTCAAATGAACCTGCCACTAGTAGAACAAATTCATCCATTTGGCTGTATATGTTTCACTTAATTTGCCCGCATGAGCTATTTGTAAGTTTTTAACATATAGCCAATGCAGTTCCTTTTGTCTCTCCAATTTGTGGGACATATTGTAGTAAATGCTGGCTGAGTTAGATTCCAGTATTTTACTTAGACTGTAACAAGATCCAAAAGGGCGACCCAGTACCCTAAGGCTCCCACTATGTGGGGTCTGGGGAGGTTATATTTACTCAGCCTTACCAGCACATACTTTTGTGGAAAGGCTGTTTCCAAGATTTAAGCCCATGGCCTCCAGGTCACAAAGCAACAACCTTACCGTTGTGTCAAGGCTCACCCTCCACAAACTCCAAATTGTTTTGAAATTCCTTGTCATATTTGGTGCTTAAACTTATGGATTCATTTAAGATTTTTGTAGTGAAAATTTTAGTTGTTATCTGATAACTGGCCTTTAATCTTTCAGGCGGCTAAAGATGTTGTGTTAGCAGAGAAGCCTGTGATTAGTGATGATTCAAACCTACTTGATCCATCACTTCTAGATGAGCTGCTTGCAAACATTGCCACTCTCTCATCTGTGTATCACAAACCTCCTGAAGTATTTGTGACTCGTGTCAAGACTGCAACACCGAGAACTGAAGACGATGACTACCCTGAGGGAGGGAGCGAAGCAGAGTCATCTTCTTCACATCAACCTATTGATGGTGGTGCATCACCTCCAACAAGTGCTAGCAATGTTCCTTATCCTGGAGCAAGGCAAGCTGCCCCGGCCTCACCTCCACCAGCTTCTTCCGTTCCAGATTTGCTTGGTGACCTTATAGGCCTGGATAACAATGCCATTGTCCCTGTTGATCAGCCATCTACTCCATCTGGGTAAGTATGGAAGGAAGAATGAATTACTATTGGGACTGTGGACTTGTGACCACAGAATTTAAATACTATTCTATTGTGAAAGGGTCAATTTGGCTCGTAAGGTCTATTTTCCCTAAACCATACTCGGTATCAGTTTGTTCCTTTATGTTGCATTTTTTGTCAAGTCAGTCTAAAATATCAGGTTTCAGCGTCAGAAATTTGTATGCAGAAAAAAGCCAGCAATATCACTTCCCACTTTTGGATGAATTTGACCAAAAATGCCAAAATGTGAACTATTTGTTACCTAAAGTTCATTTTGTAACAAATTGATCATGGAAGGCTAGGGGTATATTCACCCTTTTTCCCACCATACCTTGGCTAGTATTTTGCAAAGCTGCATCTGATTGCTGCTTTCATCCACTGTGGACTCACTGCAGAATCTGCATCTTATAATCACGTGCCTAAAGTGATACTTACTAGATCTTTTAACTTGCTGCAGCCCCCCTTTGCCAGTCCTAGTTCCTGCATCAGTTGGTCATGGTTTACAAATCAGTGCACAGCTAACACGGAGAGATGGCCAAATATTTTATTGCTTATTGTTTGAGAACAACTCACAGGTTCCCCTTGATGGATTTATGATTCAATTTAACAAGAACACATTAGGTCTCGCTGCTGCTGGGCCTTTGCAGGTTAAAGTTTTACCTGAACTGTAAAACCAATTTTTACTGTTTTCCCTCCCTCATTTTGAATGATGACATATTGTCTTCTTGTCTGTTAGGTTCCTCAAATGCAACCATATACTGCAGCTAGTACTTTGCTCCCTATGGTGTTGTTCCAGAACTTGTCTGCCGGTCCTCCAAACTCACTTTTGCAAGTTGCTGTGAAAAATAATCAACTGCCGGTACTTTACTTCAATGACAAAATTCCATTTCATGTCTTCTTCTCTGAAGACGGGAGGATGGAGCGTGGAAGCTTCCTGGAGGTAATAAAAATAATTTTTCCTTGGAGTATCCTATAGATAGATGAAGCACTAAGGTGCAAGGAATATCCTATAGACAGATGAAGCACTAAGGTGCCGTTTGGTTTGGTTTGCGGAGTGGCAATTCCATTGGAGTTGAATAGAAATGAATGAAAAAAAAAAAGTGGAATATGATAGCCTATTGTCTTGGATCCATCATAGTTATTGGAATAAAAGAATTTGTATTCCACTTCTCTTGGTATAGCTATTCCTTGGTCAAGTGGAAGAGCTTATATTCCACATCTCCTGGAATAGCTATTCCTTGGTGAAATAAAAGAACTTGTGTATTTAATGGAATAGCTATTTCATGAATGGCCATTCATTCTCTTTAAAATCAACTTAAGTGTTAGAATATGAATAGACAAGGAAGAGCTATTATATTCTTCGTCTATTTCATGAACCAAACATGTCATAAATCTACTAAGTATTGGAGGTTTCATTTGGTTATACTGCTACTACTTGTTCTTTAGCTTTCCTTTGTAGTTTGTACTAATAGTCTATACATGTAATTTTGTCTGTGAGATGAATCAGATACTCGGGGAATTTGCATCAAAACTTCTGCCTGATCTCTGGTAGCCATTTAATATCAATCATTCCATGAACTTGAGGAATTAAGTGCGGATACTAGTAATGGGTTCATTGCACTATTTTGTAGTACTAAAGGGACCTTGTGGATTTCATTATATAATTCAAGGGCAATATGCCTCATAGTGAACTTTTAGTATGAATTTGGTCCTTCAATCTGACAATTTTTGTCAAATTTGTCCAAAATGATACACATAAACAACAAAAATTGACATGTATCAGCATCTGAAATATACTCGTCAAACAAAAGAACACAAACCACCATATGTTGGCATGCGTCAGTTTTGGACTAAATTGGCCAAATATGCTAACTTGTGGAATGCATTTGTACCATTTATTGGGGACAAATTGGTAATGCTAGAGTCCTCACTTTGTCAAGAATATGTCAGAAACATGGCATAAATATAATCTGGACTTGTAAGAAGTCCTCAATATGATGGATGTACTTGGGCCGTAGAAGTGTTTTAATAGTGAAAAGTTGGCCAAATACATCAGCAGCTCCTCCACCTACCTCCCTCTGAACTTGGTGTTCAGGAAAGTGTCCCTGTAGCTCCCTCAACTTGGCGAAAATGCACCAGTTTGCCCCCTGAATGTCATGTGTCAGCATCTGATTGGAGAGAAAATCAGAAAAATAACATCTTTGAAAAACTCAAACAAATCAGAAGCTGACATGTGGCACTAAGGGGGCAAATTGGTACACTTTCTGAAAGTTGAGGGAGCTACAGGAACACTTTCCAAAATTCAAGGGGCAATAGGTGGAGGTGACAAGTTGAAGGAGCTGTTGATGTATTTTGCCTGAAAAGTTTGTAGTTAGCTAGTATTGCCTGAAAATCTATTACTAAACATAATTGTTACATTGGCTTTGCAGACATGGAGATCCCTTCCTGATACAAACGAGGTCTCAAAGGACATTCCGGGAGCTGTAGTGAACAACGTAGAAGCTACTCTAGACAGGTTGGCTGCGTCAAACATGTTCTTTATTGCAAAAAGGAAACACGCCAACCAAGACGTATTCTACTTCTCGACTAAAATACCACGGGGTGTACCCTTTTTGGTTGAGCTTACAACTGCTGTAGGAACCCCAGGGGTCAAGTGTGCCATAAAGACCCCAAACCCTGAGATGGCACCTCTTTTCTTTGAAGCTGTTGAGACCCTCCTCATGGTTTAATTTCATTTTTCCAAGGTATTTTTATTTTTGTCTCTGCAAAATCTGAGTCGTGTAGTGATTTTTTTACTGATAATTTTGGCACTAGTTATTACTTTTATTTTTGCAATTGTATCAACACTAGACGCAGCTATGAATTTTCTTAATATTTTTAGTAATTGGTAACATATTCACTTATTAGTGTTCTATTGATATTTATAATTAATGCAAGATTTAAGTGTTTTTCTTCTTGTACAGACTGAGATTGGAATCAAAACTTTTCATTCATACTTTACATTTTCTACTACATATTCACGAGGAAGTGTAGCAAGGACTTTAGTGTAGGATTAGAATTCTCTAAAGAAACTTTAGAGTAAAGTTAAAGAGATATAAGGAGAAATTTTGTTTTAGGGAAGTGTGCATTAAATCCTTTGAGATGCATTTGATTCACACAAGGAAACGGAAAGGGAATTAGGAAAGAGAATAGTATGGAATGGAATGAAATAGCCTTTGATTTCCGTATGTGTTTGGTTATAGTTCGGAAAGGGAATGAAATTCCCTAAATCGATTTTATTGTTTGATTAATCAAAACTGAAAACTCCAAATCAACCATAAATTTCCAATCTAAAACCGTTAAAAGCTGAAATCTATTTCATAAATTCATTCAAAGGTTTAAATTCTATTGAAATTTTAAGTAACGAATCAATTGGTAATATGAAACTTGAAAACGCATAAAGATTGATGGGCAGGGGCATAATCGATGGCACGAACCTGGACAAATGCTGGCTTTGTTTGGGAGGAAGTTGTTTGAAGGGTTTGTAGAGGAGAGGAAGATGACTTCCATGTTTGGAAGCAAGAATTTTCATAACTGATGGAATTGCACATAATCCATCTCCTTTAGGTTCTGTCACCAAATTTGGTGAGAACCGAGCGGAAGGCATATATAATTACAAAATTATCCTTTATTATTTTATTTTTCATGAATAGATTTGTTATTGAAGGGTAATTGAGTAATTTATTGTTAACTTTACGGAGAATTTATTGTTAACTTTACATTATAAAAGCATCTCTTCTTCTCAAACACACTGTGATTCCGTCCCTTGCGTTTCAATCAAATTTTGTCCTTTACTTTCCTTTCCTTTACTTTCCTTTAAATTCTTGACTACCTTGCTCCCAAGACCCTAAGGCAAAGGGAAAAATTGAGCAGCCACCGTCAAAGCTCCCTTGATAATCAATATATATTTGAGACTTTCATGTTTTCTAGTCTTTTCATTCTACTGTGTTTTTGTCCAGCCCACTTCCTTTTTATTTTCTCTATTCACTTTTCTATGGTTAGTCTTTTCTGTTCTTGTGCACACACCACACGTTTTTCCCTTTCGTATACGAGCAGTTACTAGTTAGATAATTACAAAATTCTAACGGTTTGTTAACGTAGAATATGTAACTGCTTTATATACATACATATATATTTACACAATAATGAGTTCGTTATTTGAAACAAATAATTACTCCAATTCTTATCGAGTTATTCTAAGTCCTTTAACTTTTATGTCAATTTAATTGTAGAGAGAATGGTATTTAAACTTAAATCGATTTAATGTTCATAATGATTCGCGACCATCACACAAAGTCGCACATAATTTTAAATCGAAACACATAATACACATGAGCCACAAAGATTAACTTAAAATATCTCACATGTTTGCATATTAATTTCAATATTCTTTCTCGAAAAGCAATTTGTATTTGAGTTGTAAATCCATTAAAGTTGACGGTAATTGTGGCGACGGCGAGGTATTGGCGGCGAAGATTGAGATGACGTTGACGATGGTGAAGCAGGTGGAGCTGACGGAGACAACATCCACAACGATGAAGGCCAGTGAGATGGTGGCTGCTAGTCCGATGACAACTAGAGATAGAATATACAAGTGATAAACCAAGGAAAGGGAATACAAAACCATCTGTTGTACGGGGTAATAATCTTAATAATAACTTTTCTATAATGCCTATATTCCGTTTACGGCCAATAAACTATTCAAGCAGTGAACCTTACATTAATGTATCTTTATAGTCGATCTTATTCTGATATCTCTATAGATATTTTGCATTTTTGCAATCCTTCTTTTATGTCACGTACTTTACATTAATACTTTGCATTTTTGCAATCCTTCTTTTATGTCAAGTACTTTACATTAATACTTTGCATTTTTGCAATCCTTCTTTTATGTCAAGTACTTTACATTTATGTGTTTTACACCGTTACAATACTTGTCATTCAATTTGATAACTTGTAAATCTGACTTGTTACCTGCCTATTTCATTTAATTATTTGAATGATTTGCTGCTGATTTTATGATGATTTTGTGTTTATTTAGGTTATGAATGATATTTGGACTGATTTGACAAGTTGGGAGACTATAAAAGTATTTTTCGGGATCTTGGAGCAAAGTGAAACTAAAGAGCTTTTATTTCATAATTGAAGATAAAGACTTCCAGATTTATTTTAGGCTTTATTCCCTTTTATCCTTTTCCTATTTTGTCTTTACCTTTTTAGTTATTTAGGACAACTCTACTTTTTTATTTAGTCTTTTATTTTAATGAGGATATCTTTTCCTTATTTAGATTAAATTTTATTTTAATATAAATAGGGAGGATTGTTGCACTAATGATTCTTCTCTTATTTGGTCCTTGTGACCAACGTCTCCTTCTTCTCTTTCTTTAATGAATTACTTTTATTTTTATTTCAATTTATGAGTAGCTAAGTTTTTATCTTTAGGTTGAGGAAAAATCAAGGCTAATTGCATGTTGTGAGGCTTGTTCTTAATCTTTCTTTCGAATATCAATTTTCGATTAAACTGGTAATATCTTTCTCATTATACTTTTGATTTCTTTAATTTGACCAATTGTTGCTTTTGGAATTATAACGAATTGTTATTTTCATTGAATTTATGCTGCTCATAGTTTAATGGAAAATTGTAACAAACGATTTCTTTTACAAGTCTTCGTGGTTTATTCGATTTAAATCAATCTTTATGCTTGATCATCATAATTTTGGTTTAAATTTGATTCTTCAAAACTTAATGCTTTTTGACGATTAAATCTTGTATGCTTCCTGCAAGTGCGTCTTATAATCGAGGGTTTTTGGTTTAGTTCATCTAAAATCAATCCCATATTTAGAAAAAAATTTAACTATGCTGTTCATGGTTATAACCAACTAATTGATATTTCAAAAATCTATATTTTGTGCCTATGATCAGTTGCAACTAAGTTGAGAATATCCTTAATCGGAAGAATTTTTATTCATTTATATTTTTCATCCTTTAAATTCAGTTTTTATATTTTTATTGCAACCAATCTCTAAACCCCCATTGTATTGTAATTTTGCTGGTTATTAATTTCGATAGAATTGATTTCTTAGTCTCTGTGGATTCAACCCTACTTACTCATAAACTACAAAATCCAATCAATAGAGTAATCTGAATTATTTTTGGTGGATTCTACACCCATAAAATTTTGGCGCCGTTGCAGGGGATCGAATACTAATTAGTTTTATTTGTTTTGATGACCATGTTTGACCGAGGGAGCAACTCAGTAATGACTCTCGAGGAGATGGTGATGCTCATGGCAGAAAACATGCTTCGATTTCAACAATGGAGGGAGTTACGACTTCAGAATTTGCAAGTTCAAATGAGTCAAATAGCCACAACTTTATGTAAGTTTGAGAATCAAGGTACGCTTCAATCTCAAGACGAATTCAAAAATGAAACTGTTTACCCGGAGTCTAGGGTAAGTGTCTGTGATAACTTGGACTCTAGTGGAAAAGTTGATTCAGATCAGCAGATTAATACTAATGGTAATGAATCAAATCTGAAAATTACAAAATTTGTAGTCAACCAAATTCTTTTTCCAAAATGTTTGTCAAAAACCAAAAACGAAGAGGATGATGATGAGCTAAAAAACTTGTTTTTGGATGTTGAGATTAATGACTAGTTTATTGATTCTTTTAAACAAATTTCTGATGTGGTGGGTAATATTTTGAACGAATCATTGCTCATGAATTTGGGAATTATTTTCCTCGACGAAATTAATGCCATTAACTCATATTTTCTGTTGAATAATGAGTTGAAGGAAACTCTTAAGGGATTGGGCATTGAAGAACTTAGTTCTGAATAGATAGCATGGGATCCTGGTTGAACGAAATAAGCGTTGAGCTAAATGACATTAAACAAAAGCGCCTTTTTGGGAGGCAACCCAAAGTTTTTTTTTTTTTTTGCTTTCATTTTTATTTTTTTAGTTTAATAGTTTTTTTTTCAAAGGGTATAAGTGTAATATTTTCAGTTATCTTCAAGCTTGGTTTCACTCTCATCAGCATCTGTCAGCTTTTTCAGCCCTAACAGTAGCACCCAAGGCTGCCTCGTCACACCTCCCTCACTTCCCTGTATATTCTTTCCTTGTCCTTTGCTTTTCACTTTTCTTTTTGACATAAATGAGGACATTCATGATTTAAGCGTGGGGGAGGGAATTTTTGCTGAAATTTTTGAATTTTTTTTACACTTGGTTTTGATTTTGATTGTCCTCAATAAACACAATCGAGTAAAAGGGATGTCACTTAAATGGACTAGTTAAACAAGTACTAATTCTGACTTATCTAGCCATATTTTGATATCGAGAACTAATTTCAGAAACGGGTGCCCAATTGACTGCAATTTGAAAGTTGCTATATAAGATACTTAGCCTCGATTGAATGATTGAAAAGTGAAACATGATTGTATAATTTGCATGTGCTTAACTTGGACTTAGCCTATATTTAGATTCTTTGTAACATGGAAGCTTTATCGAGACCTTTCATTATCTCTGTTGGTATAGATTAAGGTTTTAGCAAGTAAAACAGGTGCAGCGGAAATTCAAAAATTTAATCTAGTTCCCTGGATCTCCTAAGCATGGCATGATTGATAATAGTGATAGTCTTAAATTATTCTAGGTCATAAACACTTATTAAAAAGACCTAATAATAATTTAACCACTTACCAGTTGAAGCGTGAATCTCATAGTCGGTAGAAAGACCTATCAGCTACGTGCACATACTCCAAAGTAGAAGCCCTCTATAAATAGTCCCACTAGTACAAAAAGGGCCTCTAGGGTCGCACCTTTTCAGTCAGTTTATGAAATAATCGTCTGGAAAAGTGTTTTAAAAAATGCGGAGGACGCATTACGGATGGTTAAAATTCAATAACCGTCTGTATTGTGCAATGGTAATTGTAAAATGGACAATACGGACGACTATTAACTTTTAACTTTCCGTATTGCTCAATAGTAATTTTAATGAATAGAGGTATACGGACGGTTAAAAGTTGATAACCGTCCGAATTGCCTTAACCTAGTCTCTCAAACCCGGTCACCCTCATTCTCTATCTATCTCAAAATCGCAAAACCTCAAAACCTCTCCATCATTTCGCTCCGCGGCTGTCTCCCACCGCCGATGTATCTCCTTCTTGCTGCCATCTCGCTACCCCCAAACCAGTGTGCAAAGCCCTCGCTGCTGCCTCCGCCGCCCCCAAATGCACTGCAAAACCCTTGATAAAAATTGCAAAACCCATCCCCCTCATTTTTTCCCTTCCACCGCCGTGTCCTGCCACCACTATTTCTCCTTCTAGCTTCTGTCTCCTACGATCATTACAGTTCCTTCCTTCCACGAATTCGTAGCCAAACCTCCACCCCACTAATTCACACTGCCGCCGCCATTGATATCAACCGCCCTCCATCTCTGGTCAAGGTTAGTTATGTTCTTTTATACCCTCTCTGTATTTCCAGTCTTGTTATTTTTTACACTGATTACTTTCTTGTGTATGAAAGCTAAATTGGGGATTATATTTCATTTCTTTCTCATTTGAATATTGTAGTTTCATTTTTGATAACTTGAAAGATTGGGTTGATAAACTAGGGTTATTAATATGGCTCTTTAATAGTAATTAGAGTTTATAATTTTTTCAATTACTACTGATTCAATATGTAGAGGGAAGAGCAGAAGATACGGTAAGCTGAGGGGTTTCTATAATCAAGGTTGACCACCGCCGGCGAGCTTCTCACTATTGAGCCTCAGGAGCTCTAGTTTCCTTATAATTACCTCTCTCATTGTTCTTCTCTCTTACGATCTTTTGCCTTTTGCTATTATTGATTTTTTGTCCTTTTTATGTTGATTCAAAAGTTCAATTGAAGAAGCAGATCTCTTACTCCCTTCAGCTTGCAAATAAAATCGATGATTATATCACTTTCAAGGTTCTATAAAATTTCATCTCTGTTTAAAATTTCATGCATTTCCAATTATACTCTTGCTTCCTCCTTTTTTGATTTTTAGGGATTTTATTTTGCATTTCACTTTTAGGTTAAGACAACAAATTTGAAGAAGTACTGTGTTAGGCCTAACACTGGGGTTGTGTCTCCAAGGTCCACTTGTGATGTTACTGGTAGTTTTCTCCTTTTAATTGCTCAAAGTTTAGTTCATTAGTTAATTACTATACTTAACTGATTTAGTATTAGAAGTGGCAAGGATTGTTTATTGATGAAATTGGATTTTCATTTTGCTTCAATTAGTTACAATGCAAGCACAAAAGGAGATGCCTTCTGATATCCAATGTAAGGACAAATTCTTACTTCAAAGTGTAGTTACAAGTCCTGGAACTACAACTAAAGACATCAATCCAGAAATGGTAGTCAAGTTTGCTTTTTTATTCTTTCTGTCCTTTGTCCAATCAATTCCAGTTTTAACCAGTTCTTGCTTTCTTAAATTTTTTTCCTTTATTGTCTATAGTTTAATAAAGATTCAGGGAGTCTCATCGATGAATGTAGGTTAAGGGTTGCTTATGTAGATCCACATCGATAACCCTCACCAGTTCGAGAAGAATCTGAGAAAGGTTCTTCGGCTAGAGCTTCTATATCTGATAATGGAAACCATAGCTCTTCAGAGCATACAGTTGTGAGTCTTGTACTCATCTAATTATTATGTTCTCGACGCAATGATGCTATACTTTGATTTGATCTTTATATTATTCATTTCTGGCTGTTGGTTTCAAAAGCTTATGTTGACACATATGACTCCCAAGATGTCTCATTTGAGGTATTTTCTATTCTCTAGTATCAAAAAAATATACCTGTGTACCTATTGGCGATGGCAAAGTAAAAATTATTGCACGTTGTAATGCTATACCTATATATTCTTTTGAAATCACTGCTTTTTTTACACGAAAACCATGTCTTCATTAATCTATTGATGCTCTCTACCACATGCCACGACTTGATATTACTTAGGTGTGAATTTTGTTGTTTTTAGGAGAAAAATCTAATTTCCAAACTGACAGAGGACAAAAATTCTGTTGTTCAGCAAAATATCAAGCTTAGCAAAAAATGGTAGGCACTTGTTATATTCACTCGTCATATTAATGCCTTAAAAAATACAGTGTTGGGTTTACTAGAAATTGATTGTATTGTATATAGTACTACTGCTTTTTATAGGTTCACTGATTGTGAATGTAGCATTGAAATTTTTTTTTAAAAAAATCTAAGTATTTCGGACGGTTGTTTACTACAACCTTCCAAAATAGTTAATATTCTAGGATGAAATTTCTCGGTGTATTGCGGATGGTTCTTCTGAAAGAACCGCCTGCAATGATCCTTATTACGGATGGTTCAAAATCGTCCGCAATGATCCCGATCATTCCCGTTGCGACCTTTGTGGATGGCTTGAAACCGTTTGGAATGGCCTAAAATAACAGTCCGTAATGAGCTTTTTTGTACTAGTTTCCACACGACCACCACCGACCAAAACCTTCTAGAAAGGAAGAACTGATAAATAAGCGGAGAATAGCTAGATCCTCCCTACTAATTTATTCTAGAAGAAATTCCCTTAGTTTTCTATTCTAAGTAAATACGTCTTTCGACGGATTACTTTTAGGAATCAGAACAACTAAGAGAATAAGAGAGCAAGAGAGGGATTATGAAATTTTTGGACGAAAAATAATGGAGGAGGAGACTTATATTTATAGTGGTTAGGAATTATTCAAAGGACAATAAAGTCCCTAACCTCAACCAATCAGAAATAAAATAAAAAAGGGCGAACTTGTATTTTAATTAAACCCTAGAGGAGTTGGAAAACAACTATACTACTGGGAGCTTGCTTAGGGAGCAAGCTCCTAGGCCAGCAGTCCCCTTGTGGGCTTGCGCAGGAGCGTAAACCCATAAGGCTTGCGCAGCTGTGTAGGCCCCCGGGCAGCGCAGCCCCTCATAGGCTGCGCTCCACGCAACGCGCAATCATTTGCGTGCTGCGGCCCGCAATGCAAGCCCATAAGGGCTGCACTCCACGCAACGCGCAATCCTTTGCACGCTGCGGCCTGCAATGCAAGCCCATAAGGGCTGAGCGCCTGTGCAGTCCTTTAGGCTTGCACAGTGCACAAGAGGGATGCTCTTTGCAGCCAGCTTCTGCGTGCCCCATGGGCCACGTGCAGCATTGTTCCAAATAGTGCTGCAATGTAGCATATGCGTAGGTCTTTTATATACTGTCCTACAGTACATTTTCTGACCCACTTACATAGATTTATCCAACATCCAATATTGATAAATCCCGCTAAATTCAGTCCAGTCTCCCCTTATTTATTTTATCCTCCTTATTATTTATCAGGCTCATTGGTCCAATGAATATTGTTCTAACTAATATGTTATGGTCTAACCATACTTCCTTGCTCTTCTAGATTAGACCTAGTCTAACGATTCTTTAC
This sequence comes from Euphorbia pulcherrima, assembly GCA_947683365.1. Taxonomy (NCBI): domain Eukaryota; kingdom Viridiplantae; phylum Streptophyta; class Magnoliopsida; order Malpighiales; family Euphorbiaceae; genus Euphorbia; species Euphorbia pulcherrima. The sequence continues at coordinate 20,162,851 of CANTUS010000001.1, forward strand.
ATAGCTCAGTTGTAACTCAAAGTGTGTGACCTTATAGGATCCCGTAATATCGGGCCGCCAAAAGTTTAACTCGGCTCAATCCCTTTTAGGAATTGACCTACTCGGAGCTCCAGACCGTTATGTACTCCAATTACTTTGATCGGTCATAATGGCACTGTAGCAAAGGTATATGACCCCTCAATATTCGGAACGTCACTTGCATGTGACTTAATCCCGGTTCTATAATAGTATCAATACAATTCACTCCTTCTATTAACTGTTAAGTAACATCTGGTTTTTAGGACTCAGTTTAAGTGTTAGTCCACTAGTAGCTTTGATAGCTACCCCAATAGTTTAGTCTTGCTGCCAAAGTACACCACTCAACCATTTAACGTGTTGATCAAGATCCCATCCTATCAACTCATACTCTGATCAGAGGTTTACGAGTGTGTCACTTCTAACAAGTGGCCAAGGTACATCTCCCTTATATTGCTATAGTGGAGTGATAGATTCCACCTTGACTACTCAGCTTACCAACGACAGACATCAACTACACCCGTAATTATCCGTGGCATCCAATCTATACAATGTATAGGTATAATCCAAAGTATAGCAGCATCTGAACAAGGTAACTAGTATCTCAGGTCTAAGGATATTTGTATTGCTACTGCAATGAGATGATTAAAACACCAACACATTATATAGATTGCCGAGTGTTGTCTCATAGCGGTCTCCAATGTATTTCCCTCAATACATTCATGTGTTAACCCAAGGTACCACCCTCTAGCACTGGAGATATGTTACTCTGAATCATATTCAAGAGTTATGACGACACATGCTAATCTATCCATATTCATCAATGTCCAGTCTTGATGATACTACGACTAGGGATATTTAGACAAATCATAATTGCACACGAACCAGTTCTAACCAACATAGTCTCACTATGCCCTTGCAATACGTGCTATGATTATGTCGTGGACTTTTACAAACACACCAATGAATATATTTTAAACCAGTCATAATATATTTTCATAGTCATTGATATAACAAAAGAATGCCTTTATTAATATAACTTCGTTCGTACAAATAAAACTAACTAAGATATATCGCCCTAATTGCCTCTAGGGCATATATCATGTTTAACATTCTCTAGCATTGATCTTGGTGGTTATTTTCTGTTTGTGAGTTTTGTAAATAAACGAAACGAGCCTTACGCGGCTAGCAACCAGGTAAAGTCTCTTTCATAGGACCGCTAGAGGAAGAGCAAATTGCGACTAACAACCTGATGTGGACTCTTTCATAGGAAGAGAAAAATAGACTATGTGTTTAAAAAAAGAAAAAGTAGAAAAAAATAGAAAGTTTGCTGTAGAAAAGAAAAAAAGAAAAAAGAAAAAAAATGTTATGGCTAGTTTTTAGGGACCCCACCAAGTAAAATGTACAATAACTTCAATATAAGATAGGAATAAATCTTCTTATGGCTACAAGGAACTTTAAATAGAAAGCTAAGGTAAACTCTGAACTTTAAGAGTAATTAACTGTATGTTTATGTTTATAATTGGTAAAAATTCTTGGGGTTAAGTTTTCGAGCAAGGCCGTACGCTTTTAAAAAGAAATCTGTCAATTGGACTACCGTAGCTTTGAAAGGCTCTCTATCAAAATGTTGGTGAAAATAAGTCAGTGTTTGCAAAAATATTTAGGGTCTTTTATTTGATTTAATTCCTTATTCTTTTGAGTTTTTTATTGTTTGCTTGAGGACAAGCAAAAGGCAAGTATGGGAGAATTTAATAACTCGTAACTCTGACTTGTTTCCTGCCTATTTCATTTAATTATTTGAATGATTTGCTGCTAATTTTATGATGATTTTGTGCTTATTTAGGTTATGAATGATATTTGGGCTGATTTGACAAGTCTGGAGACTATAGAAGCATTTTTCGGGATCTTGGAGCAAATTGGAATTAAAGAATTTTTATTTCCTAATTGAAGATAAAGACTTTCAGATTTATTTTAGGCTTTATTTCATTTTATCCTTTTCCTATTTTATCTTTACCTTTTTAATTATTTAGGAAAACTTTACATTTTCATGTAGTTTTTTTATTTTAATGAGGATATCTTTGGCTTGTTTAGATTAGATTTTATTTTAGTATAAATAAGGAGGATTGTTGCATTAATAAAATCATCTCTTGTTTGGTCCTTGTGACTAACGTCTCCTTCATCTCTTTCTTTAATGAATTACTTTTATTTTTATTTCAATTTATGAGTAGCTAAGTTTTTATCTTTCGATTGAGGAATAATCAAGGCTAATTGCATGTTGTGAGGCTTGTTCTTAATCTTTCTTTCAAATTTCAGTTTTCGATTAAACCGGTAATATCTTTCTCATTATAATTTTGATTTCTTCAATTTGGCCAATTGTTGCTTTTGAAATTATAAGGCCGAATGCTCTCTAATACTCCTCAACTTGCACACTTTTACCTTAGATATACTCAAACTTTCAAGTGGACCTTCGGGGTACCTAAACTTATCAAAAGTGAGCCTCTATGCTACCTCAATCTGACTAAACCAGTCTCAACCAAAGGGCGTGAAAGACATGCGCAAGTCATGTGTCAAATTGAAAAGTCAAACCTATAATAAAATGACACGTGGCATTTTTGGTGAAAAATCATAGAAGTCCATGTAGCAATTTCATTAAAACCTCTATTTCTTTTTTAACTGCAACAATACCCTCTTCTTCCTTCAATAAAAAAGTTTTAAAAATTAAATAATTAAAAAACCTAAATTTGAAAAAGCATTCGCATCCACCCGCTCATGTCGCCGCCTGTTTCTGAAAATCGACGATGGTGAAAGACGGATTGTTCGCCGGCGGAATCGAGAACGAGGTTCAATCAATTTAGATCGGAAAGCTGATGGCAAAGGATTCAATTTCTGTGGAGGGGAAATAGGTGGCGCCATTTTTTTTGAACCCAGGAGAAGGCGAAATTACCGGAAGTTGTTTTGGTGGGGTTTATTCGTTGATTTGATTTGGGTTCCTTATAAAGTTCGTAATTTTGTTCTTTTGTTGACTCCCCGATTCACCCAGATGCAAAGAACTTAGCAAATTGAAGAAAAGATTGAAGAGAATGCCACGCTGGAAAAAACAAATGCGGGCGAAGGACGGCGACGAGAAGCACTGGAAATCAGCTCACGACGGTACTGGAGAAGGAGAACGCGAAGGACGACGAACTGAGGATGAATTTTAAATCTCGACACATCCATGGAATTGGTAAAATAATCAAAAAAAATTTCTTCAATATATTCAAATTTGTAAATTGCAAGATGTGGGATAAGCAATCCTGGAAAGTTATTCAAGAGTATTAGAAGGCTCAGCAGTTAGCATTCAACATTGTTGCTTGGATTGAAGTGTTGATTTTGCTGAAGATAATCAATTGCAGCTAATGATTATTATTTGATTTTGATTAACAAATTTATTGTAATTGGAATTGAGAGTAATAGAGTAAAGAAAGAAGAGGACATTTCTACAATTAGAAAAAGTAATAGGGATTCTTTTATGTTTTTTTTTGGTAAAATATGGTCAACACTGCCACTGAAGTCAAACCAGTACACCTCATATGCCACGTCAGATATAGGTAGTAAAGAGGCTCACTTTTGATAAATTTAGGTATCTTAGAGGTTTACTTGAAAGTTTGGGTATGTCTAAGGCAAAAGTGCACAAGTTGGGATGTATTAGAGAGCATTCAGCTGAATTATAATGAATTGTTATTTTCATTAAATTTATGCTGTTCATAGTTTAATGGACAATTGTAACAAACGATTTTTTTACAAGTCTTCATGGTTTATTCGATTTAAATTAATCTTTATGCTTGATCATCATAATTTTGGTTTAAAGGTGGTTCTTCAAAACTTAAATGTTCTTTGACGATTAAATCTTGTCTACTTCTTGCAAGTGCGTATGATAATTGAGGGTTTTTGGTTTAGCTCATCTAAAATCAATCTCATATTTAGAAAAAGAATTTTACTATGATGTTCATGGTTATGACCAACTAATTGATATTTCGAAAATTTATCTTTTGTGTCTATGATCAATTGTAACTAAGTTAAGAGTACCCTTAATGGGAAGTGTTTTTATTCATTTATATTATTGCAACCAATATCTAAACCCCCCTTGTTTTATTTACTTTTATTATAATTTTGCTGATTGTTAATTTGAATAGAATTGATTTATTAGTCTTTGTGGATTCGACCATACTCACTCATAAACTGCAAAATCCAATCAATAGAGTAATATGAATTATTTTTGGTGGATTCGACACCCATTCACATTCAAAATAAGACCGTTGAGGAACTATCACAATACATTCTCAATAGTTTGCCATAATATCGACTAATCCTATACTTGAGACAAAGATCCACAACTATAATCATTTAATTGTGGCCTTAAAGCATGCGACAATTTCAACATCTATAGTGAAAGTAGCAATAACAACTTGCTCCCACTTTACCATTATACTAATTCATTTTCTTTATTGGAGAGGAAAGTCTTTCCATCATGTAACATATTTGACAAGGAGTATGTCATTAAAATATAGAACCAACTCTCACTGATCTTCGTATAGATACATCGATCAACAATGTTCTTTACAAAACCATGCGACAATATGGTATTATTTAACTTAAGATACCAATGTTGAAAAGCTTGTTTTTGTCCATATATTTACTTGTTTAACTTATATACCAATCCACTTTTTCCTCTAAGTCACCATTAAGAAAGACGGTCTTTACATCCATTTGGTGAAGCTTGAGATCATAATGAGCCACCAAAGCCATAACAATTTTCAACGAGTCCTTCTTTGAAACTGGAGAGAAGGTCTCTTTGTACTCAATGGCATCCTTTCGAGTATAATCTTTAGCGACTAGTCTAGCTTTATACCTTTCAATGTTACCTTTAGAGTCACGTTTGGTTTTGAATATCCATTTACATCCAACTTGTTTCTCCCCTTTAGGTAACTCAACTAAATCAAATTACTGTCATCCATCAATTTCATCTCTTCTTTCATAGCATTAAACCACTTTTAGAATTACTACAATCCATGGCTTGCTTGAAAGAGACTGGATCCTTATCAATGCTTAAGTCACATTCATGCTCAAGTGAGTAGATCACATAATCATTTGAAATAGCTGATCTTTTTGGTCTCCAAGACCTTCTTAACGCTACTTCTTGTGTTATCACTTGTTTATGTTCAACTTGTTCATTGTTAATCAGTTCATTATTAGCATTATTGGAAGGTGGGTTTGGAATGTTCGTTTGTCATTCAATTACATTGTTGAACTTTGATACAATAATTTGAAAAACAACTATAGGAGATACATTTTCCATAGGTGTTTTATTACCTATTTGAATAACTCGAACATCCATCTTATATGGTTCACAACTCCCACTAGCTTCACCATTTTCCATGAATCGAGCATTGCCAGACTTAACTATTCTCATACTATGATTGGGGCAATAGAATCTGCCTAAAAGTTTTCCAGATAACCGATGAAATAACCATTAGAAGCTCTTGCATCAAGTTTCCTTTCATGTGGATTATGTATCCTTACTTCTGCTGGGCAACCCCAAACATGTAAATGCCTTAAACCTGGTTTCCTTCCCGTCCACGGTTCATAAGATGTCTTGGATTATAGCAATGTACCTTTACTTGGAACTTTATTAAGCAAATAGATAGCAGCCTTTAATCCATACATCCACAATGATAAAGGTACATTGCTATAACTTAGAATACTCCTAACCATATCCATAAGAGTATGATTCTGCCTTTGTCATACACCATTTGCTGTGGTGTATCTGGCATAGTGTATTCCGTACGTATGCCTCGACTTTCAAGAAACTTGACTAATGGACCTAGGGGGATTTACAATAATTAACATCAAGATTAAACTTATACAAACCATCAGCTAATGTACTGGAACCATAATAGTACTTAAGTTTGTACAAAGAAAATATTTCATGTCCAATCTTAAGATTAAATCATACATTATCCAACATATAAATAGAAATTAAAATCCTAGCACATTCAGGAATATAAAGACACCTTTATTCAACAACCAGCATCTAAAATCAATTTGTACGTCCCAATTCATACTATTCATGCCATCATTCTATTTCTCATATACAAGGACTCATTTATTCCGTTTATGGTTTGGATCGAAAAAGAATCTCTTCTTTAACGCTTTGACTTTCATTTTATGTATTTAACATCACCTTTGGGCAGAAAATTAAATACATAACCTTAAATTGTCATTGATGCTATAACTTGAAACAAATAATTGACTTTTTCTCATTACGTTCCGATTAACATGCAAAACACCTTTGGGCAGAATGTACATGTTAACCATATATAAACAACAAAATCCCATAATGTCATTAACCACAAGCAATGATCTACCTTTGGGTCATCTCCTAGCGTTGTGATTGATGATCTCAATTTTCTAGTGTAAATCTTTAATGTCATTTAGCATCCCTCCCACTAAGACAATTGACTATACATATTTTAAACATTTAATAAATCGAACAAGGCTACTTTGGTGACTAGTATGTTCACTATTCAATAATCATTTAAATATACAAACACTTATAAAATGTTTAATCAAATTGATCAAAGATCACTTTGGTGACTAACATGCCCTCCATACATTAAATATTTAAAATTTGAATCTTTCAGGGGCGTTTGGTAAGGGATTTTCAGAAAAGGGAAAGAGAATTAAAATGATTAATTCCCTTTGTTGATGTTTGTTTGGGAAAATGAAAAAAATTTATTACCCAACTTAAAGATTTGGATTACCCATAACTCGTTAACCCATTACCCCCAAACCCCCTAAGGTTTTCTATTCACTTTCCTGGGTTTTCTAACGTGCTTCTCTCAAGCAAACTGTTTCATCTTCTTCGTTCCCACTCCACACACCTGGCATTGTTTGTTCGGTCTTCTTCGCTGTCGTTACTGACTCCATTCCTCCGGTAAGCACTTTGTCTCCTTATAGCTGCCATTCTTGTTGATTTTAGGTCTTCTTTTCTACTGTGTTTTTTTAACTTCGATGAACTATTTCATATTCTTCGTCACTGTCACTCAGACGGTGTTGCTGGCAATATTTCGGTAAGCGTTTGATCTCTTCATCACTGCCATTCCTGTTGATTTCAAACCTTCTTTTCAACTGTGGTTTTTTCTAATTTGGAATTAAAATAGCCTTGTTGTTGCAGCAACATCTACAAAATTATACCTAGCAGACCCAATTCAAATAACCAAACAGAGACAACTAATTCAAATTTCCTATTTTTCTTTAAGAAAACTAAATTGCGTTTTTATTCTTTCACATGTTTGTTGATTTAGGCAGTTTACACATCTAATTAAGCAATATCTCAATACATTATCTAGGCTAGTTTATAATGGAAGTTTTCAATTGATCATAGAAATGTTCAAATTTTGTATATGGCTTAAAAAAGTGAAATAGTCTTTATTTATGTTATTTTGTACAGAAATGACATGCATTGGTCATTCATTGAGAAGGATAAGAGTTTATGACTTTATTCAATTACTTGTTACCTTAATCAACTATGTAGTGTTATTGATGCGATACAAAATTAGAAAGACACTACATAATTCTCCATATCTAGCACTAGATAAACAAACTATGAGAAAAATGAGATTGCATAACTTGAATAGAATGATTAGAGAAAGTGATATTTTGTGTAGAAACTTTCTTCATATTGATGGACGAACATTTGGTGTAATTATTGAAATGGTGTGAGATGTTGGTGGGTTGAGTGGGACAAGAAATGTGTGTTTGGAGGAGATTGTTGCTAGCTTTTTATATACACTAGCTCATCATAAAAAGAATAGAATGATTAGTAGTTCCATGCTTGTTTGAGGGCAATATTAAAGTTGCATGTTGTGTTGCTTAAAAAGCCTACTCCTATACCAGAGGATTGTGATGATGATAGGTGAAAGTATTTCAAGGTACAATAAGCAAACTCTTATTGCATAAAGATACATTACATATTATATTATCTAAATTGTTTTCTTTTTAATTTTAGAATTATTAGGTGCACTTGATGATACAATAATTAGTGTAAATGCACCTTCCGATGATCTGTCTAAATATCGAACAAGGAAAGGTAACATATCAATGAATGTATTAGGAGTGTGCTCACCTGAAATAGAATTCATTTATGTTCTAACTTGTTGTGAGGGATCATCACATGATGGTTTTGTTCTTAGAGATGCTATCGCTAGACCTAATGGTTTTAAGGTTCATAAAGTGTTTTATTCAGTTAAGTTTGTACAAGCTAGTGTATAATAAAATAGTTTTTTATTTGTGAAGGTTTTTATTACTTATGTGATGGTGGGTATACAAATGGAGAAGGCTTCCTTGCACCATACAGAGGACATCTTTATCATCTTAGAGAGTGGAATAATGATCTACGCAAACCTCGAAGTGCTGAAGAGTATTTTAACTCAAGGCACGCATCAGCTAGAAATGTGATTGAATGATGCTTTGGGTTACTTGAAGGAAGATGGGGAATTCTTAGAAGCCATTCTTGGTTTAGTTTAGAAACACATGGTCACATTGTGCTTGCATGTGCTTTACTACATAACTTGGTAAGGAGATACATGTCAGGATCACTCGATGATGATGAACTATTTAAAGATGATGAGAGTGACGATGACGATGAAATTGATGACAATGAAAATGATGAGGAGTATATAACCTCAATTAACGTATCCGACCCGTGGACAAAGTTTAGAAATACATTAGCTCAAAACATGTTCAACAATTGGAGAGCTAGAAATCATATATAATTTATGATGATATTTGGAATTTTTATTTTGTTTTATTCGGATTCGTGTTAGTATTTGTTATTGGAAATTCTAATACTTTATTATGGAATATACAAATTTGTTTTGCTTGTACATGAATTATTGTGTTTTTTAGAATTGTTTTGGATTTTTTTATTTATCATTGGAGTTGGAATGAAATATAAGAATATAAGTTGAGAAAAGAGTTTTGATTCACCAATTTAAACCAAATACCAACAAAAGGAATGAAGGGGAATCACATTCTCTTTCCTGAACATATCCAAACACTAAAGATAATAAAAGGGAATTACATTTCTTTCCTTTCTATCCCCTTTGTTGATTCCCTTTCCGTTTCCCTGAGTGAACCAAACGACCCCTTGTTGTCATATAACCTTAACTAAATCTTTTATACATGAACATTGATATGCATATAACAAATGGTTAAATAAACTAAGCAAGATCACTTTGATGACTAACATACTTTTTTTACAACAAACATTTAATTTACACAACTTGAACTTTACGAGATAAATCAAAATCTCAAATATTTTCATTGTTTTGACCTTAATAGGCATAACATGTATAATCAACACTTAATGAAATACTTTCATTTGTTTTAATCATGTCTTTTAACTTTAATTGGCACTTTAATACTTCAATTTCAATTATTAAAGAAATAAAGAGATTCCTTTCAGTTTTTCTTACCTTATTATTTCTCAACTTTCATATTTTCTATTTCATTCTCTTATGAATGAAAAAAATAGAAAAACAATTATATTAATTAAAAAAAAACTTCTCTTACACTTATTCCATCTCAATATATATATATATATATATATATATATATATATATATATATATATATATATATATATATATATATATATGTGTGTGTGTGTGTAATTACATTTTCATTACTGTTTCTTTTTTGAACGGAGATTTTGAAGTCTTTACATGATAAAAAAGAAATCCAATATTCCATACAGAAATCCATTCTGTAATTGGAAAAACAGCGTTGTTTCATCACTGGTCGCAATCATGACATTTAGTCGCGATCGTGGCTTGATTTCCAATAACATTCTGTTTCATTTGTCTGAATTATATCGCGATTTTTGACAGCTCGCGTCATGACAAATTTGTCGCGGTCATGACTGTCGCAAATCAAACTACAGTTCAAACTTCAAACTTTAATATCTCATTCACCGTCCATCCATTTTAGGCGTATCATATACTGTTGGAAAGCTCTTAAAATATAGAATTCAATGACATAAAATTGTAATTCAATTCCATACCTAATTCACCATCTAAATAATGAATCATCTACTTTTAATTATCTTTTCTCTAAAATGATTTCTTACTTTCTATTAACAATAATGAAAGGGAAATCACACAAACTTTGCCAATGGAATCAAAAGAGTTTTCTATGCAATTCAAACAACACATCATTAAACCAAATCGACAATAGTGCATATATTATCATGAAATACAATCATGTGCATATCCTACACCAGTACTATTATTGCCATTGCGACATAAGAGCGCATGAATAACACCATAACAACCCAACAATCAATTCAATACAAGTTGGTCATATTTCTTTATATGTATTCTAATATACCGCCAACAACCAAAATCAAAACAATGTCTTTATCTTGAATCATATGTCAAAATAAATTAAAATTGAAAGTATATAATACATAATAATCAATCAATTTCAAGAAAAGTATGCCCTGATACCAATTGTAAGAACTTTTATAATCCCATAACGATTTCAATAATGAAATCTATAATGACCATAATCCATAAACTATAATTGGATAAATTCCCATGACCACTTGTCTAGAATTGAATGATAAGAATAAGAAATTTTTAATGATTAAGCGGAACCGTACCTTTAAATGCGTTTAACCATAACGAAGAGAAATCACATTCTTGATCCATGGTAAAGAGAGCGAATCATTCTTTCTCCTCTACTTTCTGTAATCGACCTCTTGATGATGAGAGATACAAAAATCGTAATTTTTAGTAAGTGGAATAAAACATTTGAATTCATAAAAGAAGGGAAACAATACAAGAGATGTATTGTACTTAGACTCCGCTCTTTTGGACTGTACTAAACTAAACTGAATTGAATTTATTAATTATACTTATTAATAAATCTGAATCATTATTAAAATAATAATAATTAAAAATCAATTATTTTTAAAACTAATAATCGTAAATACTAATAATTAAAATAATAATACTAAATAATATTAATTAATTTAAATATATAATAATAAAATAAATAATACTAATAAGTTAATGAATATAATAGCATCTAGTTTCAATAAAAAAATTTAATTAAAATTAATTTATAATAAATATAAATATAAATAATTAATTATAATAAATATAAATATAAATAATTAATTATAATAAATATAAATATAAATAATTAATTATAATTAATTATAATAAATAATTATTAATAATTATTACAATATTCAATGATAAATAAAGTAATTATCAAAACTATTTAAATAATATTTAATAATAAAAATATAATTCTTATATTTATTATCAAATGATAAATTTTTTTAATAATTATAATTAATTATTACAATTACAAGTAAATAGTAATTGTAATTAAAAACTATTTGAATAAGAATTATTATTAGCTATTATTTAACTTATATTATTTATTTACAATAATATTTTAGCTCACTCCATTTCATTTAACTATATGTTTTAATGAGATGATGAAAAATAATATATGACAAGTCAAATAAAATAAACTATATTGCTAAAGTAAAAAGTTTACAATAAGCCCAATAAGATAAACTTAAAAAAATTAAAAATTAAAACTTCAATCTTCCCCCAGTGAGACAAACTTAGAAAAAATAAAAAATAAAAATTCAATCTTCCTCTATATAATCTATATTGTCATCATTTTCATTCACTACATCTTCATGTTCATTATTTCCTGGGTTGAGTTGTTCCGTATTTTCTGGGTTGGCGTGCCAAATTTGTTGTGCAATAGATTTTTGCACTGCATTCAAGGCATTTTTTCGACTGCGCTCAAACGTATTAGAATATGTTATTCCTTCAGTATTCACTTCATGTTGTACAACCGGTATCCCAAGCTTCCACTCTATAAACAATCCCTCTTATAAGAGTTTCATGCAAATTAATCGGAAAGAAATCAAGACCAAATGTGATTTTTATTTTTTACTTTTTTGTACCTTATAAGTGTCCTAATTAAATTAAAATATCAAGTTAAATTAGGATGAACATTGATTGGGAAAAATTAGTATTTGATTATAAAGAAAATAAATATTATTAATTCTCATTTTGTATATCTCATACTGAATAAGATATTGATTAAAAAAAACTTTACATCTATTATGAATATGTTTCATTTTCACTCTATATACAATCCTTCTTATACGAATTCTAAACAAATCACTTGAGAAGAAACCAAGATCAAATATGATTTTATTTTAGGTGAAGTTTAAAAACAGATCATGTGATTTCACTCATTATAAAAAATAGGGATGTGGTTTGAAAAGTTATCAAATTAAGAAATTTTTGACTTACAACCTAGATGTGAGGGTAAAATCGAAAATCACTATTTTTACCCCTCTTAAAGAAAAAAAAGAAACCATCCCATTTCACCCTTTCTCTCTCTTCGTTTCCTTTTCCATCTTCACTTCTTCTCCTGCTTCTCTGTAACCACCCAGAATTCTAATTGGAAGAGCCAAGGTAGGAGAAGAGCTTCAGTTTTAGTTTGGAGTTTCGACTTAAGGATAAAAACTAAAGTTAGACTTTTGACTGGGAGCATAGTTGTGTTGAAATTTAAGCCAATTTCATCGTTTTTTCATATTTAATTTCAAATTTCTTATTTGGTTCAATGGCTTTCTTTTTCATAACACATTTATTTTAATTTTTAAAAACCATGAAATTAGAACTGTGTATTTAGTCAATCTCCATTGATTATCCATCAAAGTAAACTATAATTAAAAAAAACATATTCTGCCATTAACAGAAAAAACCATTGGTTATATTTTACCTTTGACAAAAATTATCAATGTACCCGAAATGATGTGTAAAACTACTAACATGTGGTACATTTTAATCTTTGTTGGCGCTTTGGTTAATAGAATTTATAAGAGTATTGAAGATGGAGAAGAGAATAAAGAGAGAGAAGGGGTGAAATGTGAGGGCTTCTGATTTTTTAGTTAATAGGGGTAAAAATAGTGATTTCGGATTTTCTCCCTCACATTTAAGGGTGCCGTCAAAAAGTTCTTAAGATAACTTTTCAAACCACAGAATCCCTTTTGAAAAAAATAAATAACACAATCCTCGTTTTAATAAACAGTAAAATTACATGATATATTTTTTTAAGTTTATCCTTTTATTTTTTGCTATTTTTGTGTCCTAAGAAGAATCTTAAATAAATTAAAATATCAAGTCAAATCATGATGGAAATAAATTAGGAGAAATTAGGATTTCATTATATGAAAAATCAATATTATTAATTACTATTGTATAAATCTCATGTAGATTGTAATATGGGTACATATTATACATTATATTGAGGGGAAAAAATAGATTTGACATTTGTTTACTTACCATGTACTGATTTGATTAAATTTAAATATTATAACTAATTTATAAAAATATTATTTGATATTATAATTATAATTAACAAAATTTAAATATATTAGTAATAATCATTAATAATTATTTTTCAGTATTATGAATAACTATTATCATAATAATAATAATAAAAATAAAAATAAAAATAATAATAATTATTATAATTATTTTGTAATAATTTAATATTATTTATTTTATAAATATTATATAAATATTAATTATATTATTTAATTATTAAGTTTTTTAATATCAATAATTTTTATTGTTATTTATTATTATAATCAATTATTATGATTAAATTTGAATGATAATTTTTATTAATTTTTATTAATTTGGATTATTCACTATTTATATTAATAATAATATTAAAAATTGGACTGAACTGAATTGAATTAAATCAAACTGCAGTTTAAAAGAACATGGCCTTAATTAGAACAAAATTGACCAGAACTAGAAACATTGATAATCAATATATATTTGAGACTTTCATGTTTGAGTTTCTTACAAAAATCCCACAAAAACTAAAATAATTTGATGATACCAGGCAATTACTAGACGAATACTAGATATTTACCAGATAAATACCAGACCATATTCATGTGATTATTTTCTCTTATTTTTGTTAATTTGTAAATTATTTATGATTGGACAGTAGATATATAATTAGTTTAACTTAATAATCAATTTTATAATTACATGGAGTAATGAGCTAGAGGCTTTTAGGGTAGTGAGATAAGGGGCTTTTATAAAAATTAATTAAAAAGATAAAATAATTTGGATTAAAAAGTTAGCCCAAAACTAAAATACAAGAAGCATGAGAAAATATTTACACGGACAGGGTTCCCTTTAAAAAAAATTCCAAACTTTGTGTACTATGCATACTATTCAATAGATTCTTAATTTTTTTTTGTTCTTTTTATATTTATCTCTCAAGCCGTTCTTTTTTTTTTACCTTCACTTTAGAGTTTTTTATTCGCCTCTTTTTTTTATCTTCGAAATGAAATCCACTATAATTTTTTTTCCAATTTTTTTGAACTGTCAGATATCCAATATATATCGAATAGAAGTCCAATAGAAATCAATAAATGTAGAATAACTTGAATTCAAGACAATAGATGGATTTTTAATAGATCAGAACTTTAAATTATACTTTTACATATGTCTAATATCAACTTCAAAATAAATTTTCTAATAGAAGTCTATTAGATGTCCAATAGGTGTCTAATTGTAGATAACGACGATTTGCAAAATCAAAAGACGGCGGAAGTCTTGATCGAAAAAGCTTCGGCAACAATAGTGAAACACCTGTAGAACTGAGTTGGAGAGCAACACATACATCATGCTTCTAAATCTAGTACTCAATATGGAAGAGTATTAACTCGGGCTTCAAAACCATAATCTCAGCCTACAATAAGATAATTGAAAGTGATGTGGAAATACAATCAACCAGTCAACATATATCTATTAAAATGAATCAAACTATACAATTATTCTTCACTCAAGCTTTAAAGACCAACTTCCATAAACACATTTGGATTGAAGAGGGCTCTTTCTTAATATATTTAAGTTTATTTCATTCACAAAGTTTTAATAAGATTAGGACAATGACTGATAATAGCATGATAATCAAATATTCATATGAGGTATTGCATTAGTGGCAACAAAAAATGCAAGTGTTTCTTAAACGACATGTATCAAGCATGATAATATTATTATGATTTCAAAATAGAAATCAATAAATGTAGAAGAACTTGGAATCAAAACACTAGCTGAAGATTTTAAGCTAAACTTGGAATCGCAAATGAAGAATAACAACCAAAACTTCTCAATTTCAGCAACAAATAGAGTAAAATCCCACACCCAAATACCAAAGCAGCACTAGATATAGTCAAAAGAAACAACAACACAAACTAACATAATAGTTCTATGTAACCCTGTCAAAACTAAAACATATCAACTATCTATTGGATATATACCAGATAACATATTCCAAACCAACATGATTATAATTTAGGTCACTAATCAACAACGATCTCAGCCTTAATTTGGAATACAAGCACATTTTTCAAGACCAAAATTGCTTGCTCCACCAGCACCCTAATTAAAATGGTCATTAATAACTAAGAAAAAACTACCTTAGCTTTAAAAGACATAGTGTGCATTTTCAATTTCAACAAAACAATTCCATAGAAAAGCTGTCAAAACTAAGATATACCAATTATCTATTGGATATCTAATAAATGTCTATTGGATATCTATTAGATGTCTAACAGATTCCAAACCAACATGATTATGATTTAGGTTGCTAACCAACATCGATCTCAGCCTTAATTTGGAATACAAGCACATCTTTCAATGCCAAAATTACTTGCTCCACCAGTAGCCTAATTAAATTGGCCATTAATAACAAAATAACTACCTTAGCATTTTATCAAACATATAACGTGCACTCTAATTTCAACAAATGAAATGTTTAAAAAAATACAGTATGAACTACAAATCCTCTATTAGAGATAACAAAATGAACTACAGAATGAACTAGAAAAAATGAAATCAAAAGAATGAATCAAGATAGTAAAATCTCCCATTGGAGACAACAAAATGAACTACAAATCTCAAAATCAAAAGAATGAGATAAAAACGAAATCAAAAAACCATGAAACAACTTCAATTTAGGATCCAATGAACAGAAACAAAAACACAGGTGCAAAATAACCAAAATAACGATCAATCAATGGCGAAAATCAAAAAGAAGAAGAAGAGAGTAAAATCACTTAAATAAAGAAGAAGAAGAAGAAGAAGAAGAAGAAGAAGAAGAAGAAGAAGAGAATGATCGCACCCGAGGAAGAGAAAAAATACAGAACACAAAGGGAGGAAAAACAATTACTGCCAAAATATAATCCTAATTATATATATAAACATGTAAAAAGAATTAAAAAAAATAAAAAATAAAAAATATTTAAGTGTCATGGGAAATCCGTAGTTATTTTGAAAAAAAATGCCCATCATGAGAAATACTCATGAGATAAAGAGAAAAAGGGTAATAAATTTGGTTCTCTAGCATAAACAAACAACAACAAAAAGAATGATAATTTTTTATTCCCTTTTCCTTTTCTAAAAGTGTGAAACCAAACGCTTCCTTAGTGTAATAAGGTGACAAGTCAAAAATATGAAAATGTGAATATTTATATATATGAAAAAGAGAAACTTATGTTTGTTTTAACTCCTTTTTTTGGGATTTTATATCAAACACCTGGCTTCTTACACATTCCTCTCATCAAAGGGTTGAGAATTTATTAAGGAGTATTTAATTAAAGTGAAAAAATAATTAATTAACTGTTAATAAATTTTCAACTGTTAAATTGTAGAATAGTGTAAAATGTCAGATGTTTAATATAAATTCCCCTTTTATATAAGAAAGAAGAAATAGGAAAGAGAGAATCAATTTTATGTAACACCTTGAGTTTGACCGACTACCCCCCACAAACCAATATGAGTCTTTCTAGTGAGCTTTCTCACTCACTCACTTCCTGGAAATTACTTCCCAAGAGGTCACCCATCCTAAGATTGCTCCAAGTCAAGCACGCTCAACTTTGGAGTTCTCCCAAGTAAGCTACCGAAAAAAAGGTGCACCTTCTTGGTATAGGTAGTACCAATCAAATCACTTAAGTCTCTCTCAATTGTAATGTCTCATACCATCATAATCTCGAAATCCTTAACCATTCTCAATTGTACCGTCCCATACCAGGACAATCTCAAAACCCTCTATTTCGGGTGTGGATTCGGTTCATTTCTGTCCCCATCGACATCCTTCATGGCCGCTCTTTGCTCAAGTCTTCTACCCTGGCGCCACCCCTCTTAGGACCGGGTCGCTACAGGCCCACTAGCTTCCGCCTGGTTCATCCCCAAACCACACCATACTGGGAGAGAGCTGGCTCTGATACCAAACTGTAACACCCTGAGTTTGACTGACTGCCCCCGCAAATCAACACGAGTCTTTCTAGTGAACTTTGTCCTTACTCGCTCAATTCTATCTCTAATATCAAGAAAATCGTATAACAAGTTCAGCTACTTACCCGATTCCCTTTACTACCCTATATCTTCTTTTGCTATTCTTGTTCCTCTAATACGTTTTTTGGAACTTCTAAAGGTTTTGTAGAGTTTAATATCAAGTTTTCCATCTATCTTATCCCCAAATTAATCTTATAAAATATTATGTGTCCTTGTAATTGATCAAATAAATCACCAATACGAGGTAAAGAATATTCATTTTTCACAGTGACTCGATTCAACTACCTATAATCAATATAATATTATCCTTCTTATTTATAAATAATACTGAAGCACCCCAATGAGACACACTGGTTCTTATAAAACCTTATTGCAAGATCAAACAAGTAGGCACTACCTTACGTTCACCTTGGGAAACAACTCGTGACTGACATGACGACTCTAAACTAACTTCTTTAGTAAAACAATCGGTAATGACACGTTGCTTCATCAATCAATTCAAACCCAATATCACATAAAAATATCTAAAATTGATTTATAACAATCAATTCACTTGAAAGAATTCCTTTCAATACTTCTTCTATTTCTCAAACATCCTTTCGCTTTGACCAAATGATGGAGGCTCTTGTACCACAGAGCATCTTGACGTACTTTCGATTCACGTGAATGCATAAGTGATCCTATAGGTGGCGTTTTGGCTGGTTCCTCTCTCCTCGGGTTACCATTTTCATCAGCCCTATGTAAAGGTGATAAAATGTACAATCCTAACTTGTATTAACTTTTATATGTGTATGCAAATGATGTTCCTATGATCATATCCCCGCTTTGATATCAATTGAAACAACCCAATACCATATACTAATCACCAAAATCCTAATCACAACATATAAATTTTCTTTTAAAATACTTATACTTCTTTGTATATATAATCACTTCTAACATTATATCTTTTTACAAAACAATCTTATACAAAGCAAAACCAAAACCCGACCACCGATCTATACTATATGCTTGTCATGTGAGGAGAGAGAGCGAGATGGAACACAACCAACCAATCTTTCGTTAATGATATCTACAGGTGGTGAGCTTCTACAAACTTTGTCACCTCTGAAAAATTTAGCGCTTTATATGAGGCGCAACTCAGTAAATATAAAGAATCTATGAATTTATCAAACCACATGTATACACACATTCAAAAAGTCAACATATGGACATTCAAATATGCTTATGAATGATTCATTTATTTATTTGTTGTGACATTTCAGGCCAAACTATTGCCCCTGGATACATGTAACATATAACATTTGATTTTTGCTGGCCAGCCTGTATAACAATTGGTTGACCTTTCGGTCCAGATAAATAATTGGTTAACCTTTCGTTCCATTTGTCAAATATTGCAATTGGTTGACCATATAGGTCCAGTTGAACAGAACATGTATTGCAATGTTTGATCAGTTACGTCACAACGTCTCTTTTACTTTCCTACTTATTCATGCTCATGTACATATATGAATTCAAGTTGAATCCTATCAAATATTTCAAGTACATATATCATATCAATCTCACATATCAAATACAATACTCACTTATACTTATCCAATAATTCACATTAACCGTTCACCAATATTCACTTATAGCCACAATCCACGTATTAATACCATCTCAATGCAATTTACATTTTATATCAATTATAACCACACAATACATATAACACAATTCAAATACAATTTCAAATTAAAATAATCATATCACTCAATTCACATTAAGACAATTTACACATATCCATTCAAATAACACATCAACATATTTCACCCATAAATTCATATCATGTTTATACTCACAGATTATCCGAGCTAATTCTCTAGGAAACAACTTGGACATTCCTCTGTTATCCTTTCACGGTTTTGAGCTCCTATAACATAAATTTATGTCAAATATAAACATACATATACATCTTATTTCCTTTTGTATTTATATAAAGATTAACATAAACTAGAATTTCTATCTATATGACCTTAATGACTATAACAATTGATATCTATCGATTCATTCAACGAAATAACCTGATTCTGGTTCCATTTTACTCTTAACACATAACTTCATAACATATCAAAATTTCATAATTTTCTGATAACTTTTCCATTTGTTACGAATTTTGTATTTTAAACTCAAAATCTGTCCTGTTTTACCTACACTTAGAACTAGCGTTCTTATGACCTCACTTCACTTCAAAATTCATAACTTTCAACTCACTTACTCAAATGCGCTGATTCTTCTTTTGTTCAAATTCTAATACACAATTCCATAACATACTAAAACCTCAAAATTTTCAAAGCCTTACACGATTTATAGTGAATTTTCTTCAACGCCCTATTTCAACCCGTTCTACCTGGACAACATCTTAGTAAAACGACCATAACTTTCTATAAACAACATGAATCGACCTGATTCTTTTTCCTACTTAAACTATACATATAAGCGAATAACATATCAAAAACTCAGAATTTTCTAAGTAGTATAACAATCCGAGATTAGTTTTAAAACTCACCCCATCTCTTTGGTCATCCAATTCTGCACACTTCATCTTATAAAAATCATAGCTATTGATCTACTCAACTAAAAATCCCTAAACTTTTTAGAAACCTTCCTAAGAAATAGATGAACAAATCCCTAGTTTACTCTCTATCTACTAATTATGTCTCTAACACAATGAAAATTGAATTACAAGTGTAACGAGTTACCTGATTCTTTCATTCACCTCCTTCTTCTACGTTTCTCTTACTCCTTCTCCCTTCCTTCCTAACTTTCGTATTCTCAATTTTTTTCCTTTTAAGGCTAATTTCAGATATTTATCTCTTCCTTATCACTTCCACAATTATCTATAGGCTAAAATGACCATTTTGCCCTTCCTTTCATTATATAATACTTACACTTATACTATACTATACTTATACCAATAATAAACAACTCAAGTACTAATTTAATTACCAACTATAATTTCTACTTTTATCTTCATAAAATTTCAAATCCACTTATATATTTAAGTGTGTGTATATATATATATCCAATATATTTTAAACCAAATATACCAAAATTAATATATTTATTATATATTTATACTTCATCTAATAATTTCTAATATATAAACATACATGTACATCTTATTTCCTTTTGTAGATATATAAAGATTAACATAAACTAGAATTTCTATCTATATGACCTTGCTGATGTTAACAATTGATATCTATCGATTCATTCAACCAAATAACCTGATTCCAGTTTCATTCTACTCTTAACACATAACTTCATAACATATCAAAATTTTATAATTTTCTGATTACTTTTCCATTTGTTACGAATTTTGTATTTTAAACTCTAAATCTGTCATATTTTGCCTGCACTTAGAACTAGTGTTCTTATGACCTCACTTCACTTCAAAATTCATAACTTTCAACTCACTTACTCAAATGCGTTGATTCTTCTTTTGTTTAATTCTTAATACACAATTTCACAACATACTAAAACCTTAAAATTTTCAAAGCCTTATACGATTTATAGTGAATTTTCCTTCAACGCCCTGTTTTAACACGTTCTACCTGGACAACATCTTAGTAAAACGGCCATAACTTTCTATAACCAACATGAATCGACCAGATTCTTTTTCCCACTTAAACTATACACATAATGGAATAACATATCAAAACCTCAGAATTTTCTAAGGTGTATAACAATCCCAGATTAGTTTTGAAACTCACCCCATCTCTTTGATCATCCAATTCTGCACACTTCATCTTATAAAAATCATAGCTATTGATCTACTCAACTAAAAATTCTCAATTTTTTTAGAAAGCTTCCTAAGAAATAGATGAACAAATCCCTAGTTTACTCTCTATCTACTAATTATGTCTCTAACACCATGAAAATTGAATCACAAGTGTAACGAGTTACCTGATTCTTTCATTCTCCTCCTTCTTCTACGTTTCTCTTTCTCCTTCTCTCTTCCTTCCTAACTTTCGTATTCTCAATTTTTTTTTCTTTTATGGCTAATTTCAGATATTTATCTCTTCCTTATCACTTCCACAATTATCTATAGGCTAAAATGACCATTTTGCCCTTCTTTTTCGTTATATAATACTTACACTTGTACTATATTATACTTATACCAATAATAAACAACTCAAGTACTAATTTAATTATCAACTATAATTTCTACTTTTATCTTCGTAAAATTTCAAATCCACTTATATATTTAAGTGTGTGTGTGTGTGTATATATATATATATATATATACATATGTATATATATATCCAATATATTTTAAACCAAATATACCAAAATTAATACATTTATTATATATTTTTACTCCATCTAATAATTTCTAATATATAAACATGCATATACATCTTATTTCCTTTTGTATATATATAAAGATTAACATAAACTAGAATTTCTATTATCTATATGACCTTACTGACTTTAACAATTGATATCTATCGATTCATTCAACCAAATAACCTGATTCTAGTTTCATTCTACTTTTAACACATAACTTCATAACATATCAAAATTTCATAATTTTCTGATTACTTTTCTATTTGTTATGAATTTTGTATTTTAAACTCTAAATCTGTCCTATTTCTCCTGCACTTAGAACTAATGTTCTTATGACCCCACTTCACTTTAAAATTCATAACTTTCAACTCACTTACTCAAATGCGCTGATTCTTCTTTTGTTTAATTTCTAATACACAATTTCATAACATACTAAAACCTCAAAATTTTCAAAGCCTTATATGATTTATAGTGAATTTTCCTTCAACGCCCTATTTCAACCCGTTCTACCTGGACAGCATCTTAGTAAAACAGCCATAACTATCTCTAACCAACATGAATCGACCTGATTCTTTTTCCTACTTAAACTATACACATATGGAAATAACATACCAAAAACTCAGAATTTTCTAACCAGTATAACAATCCCAGATTATTTTTGAAACTCAACCCCTCTTTGATCATCCAATTCCGCACACTTCATCTTATAAAAATCATAGCTATTGATCTACTCATCTAAAAATCCCCCAATTTTTTAGAAAGCTTCCTAAGAAATAGATGAACAAATCCCTAAGTTACTCTATCTACTAATTATATCTCTAACACCATGAAATATGAATCACAAGTGTAACGAATTACCTGATTCTTTCATTCTCCTCCTTCTTCTACGTTTCTCTTTCTCTTTCTCTCTTCCTTCCTAACTTTCGTATTCTCAGTTTTTTTTCTTTTACGGCTAATTTCAGATACTTATCTCTTCCATATCAATTCCACAATTATCTATAGGCTAAAATGACCATTTTGCCCTTCTTTTTCGTTATATAATACTTACACTTGTACTATACTATACTTATACCAATAATAAACAACTGAAGTACTAATTTAATTACCAACTATAATTTCTACTTTTATCTTCATAAAATTTCAAATCCGCTTATATATTTAAGTGTGTGTGTATATATATATATATATATATATCCAATATATTTTAAACCAAATATACCAAAATTAATATATTTATTATATATTTATACTTCATATAATAATTTCTAATATATAAAAGGCCTAACATCTGTGCTATTGCTGGTTTACCCTTTGAGTCCCTCTGCTATACATGTTACCTTTCTAGTCCCTATGCTTTGGGTTCCGTTACCCATTCGATCCTTATTTTAATGAGTTCAAAAAAACCATGCCACGCTGAACTCATGTGTCATTTATTTGCTGACATGGCACCACTTATAACAT
The DNA here is from genome assembly GCA_947683365.1 of Euphorbia pulcherrima. NCBI lineage: Eukaryota > Viridiplantae > Streptophyta > Magnoliopsida > Malpighiales > Euphorbiaceae > Euphorbia > Euphorbia pulcherrima. The sequence goes on from CANTUS010000001.1 coordinate 20,186,121, forward strand.
TTAATTACAAGCTGGATCTTCTTCTTTATTTTGTTTCTTTCATCTTTCTCTTTTTTTTTCTTTCGTGAACTCATTATCGGCAATTTATAATATTGCATATGTCCAAAATCATAAAATTCATTCATCAAAATCTCAGCATTATCTCTTGCTGAGAAGCACACATGAGAATTAACCAATCAAGGAAAGTCTATGGTGACAAAAAAACACCTGAGAAGAACATCCATGAATTACTCAGTTGATAGCAGTCTCCGGTGCCGGGAAAAGGACCTGAGAAGTAAAGCGATCGCAGTTTCAAAATCAATTAATAAATTCAACTTGAATTTCGAAGTCCCCTTTATTCTACTTTACAGTACTTCTTCTTCCAATTTAAAAAACCCAGTACCAGTTTAACAATTATAAATTAATTCTATTTGAACCTCATTTTGTCCTTTCTTCTTCTTCTCAAACGAATTCTCAACTGAAATAACTTAATTGTGTTGTCTAAATAATTCATGATTTAAAGAAATAAAATAGGCTTATGTTAATCGATGGTGAATATGAACTCAAATTAACATGGAATCGTAGAAAATGAAACGGTGATTGCAGTTGCTTTAATGAAGTAAAACACAAATGAAATTGGTTTGAAGAGGGAAGCTGAATTTAAGTTTTATGTACAGGTGTATGCTTTTGAGTGGAGGGTATATAAGAAACACTCACCTATCATGACACATAGATAAAATAATGCCAAGTAGATCCAGCTTCTTCGGGTATGTTAAGAAAAGGACCAAATGGATAACGGAACCCAAAGCACAGGGACTAGAAAGGTAACGTGTATAGCAGAGGGACTCAAAGGGTAAACCAGCAATAGCACAGGGTCCAAAAAGGGTGTTAGGCCTATATAAAATACATATACATCTTATTTCCTTTTGTATATATATAAAGATTAACATAAACTAGAATTTCTATCTATATGACCTTACTGACTTTAACAATTGATATCTATCGATTCATTCGACCACATAACCTGATTCTAGTTTTATTTTACTCTTAACACATAACTTCATAACATATCAAAATTTCATAATTTTCTGATTACTTTTCCATTTGTTACGAATTTTGTATTTTAAACTCTAAATTTGTTACGAACTAGTGATCTTATGGCCTCACTTCACTTCAAAATTCATAACTTTCAACTCACTTACTCAAATGCGCTGATTCTTCGTTTGTTCAATTTCTAATACACAATTCCATAACATACTTAAACCTTAAAATTTTCAAAGCATTACACGATTTATAGTGAATTTTCCTTCAACGCCATGTTTTAACTCGTTCTACATGGACACATTTAGTAAAACGACCATACATATACTTCTTATTTCCTTTTGTAGATATATAAAGAATAACATAAACTAGAATTTCTATCTATATGACCTTACTGATGTTAACAATTGATATCTATCGATTCATTCAATCAAATAACCTGATTCCAGTTTCATTCTACTCTTAACACATAACTTCATAACATATCAAAATTTTATAATTTTCTGATTACTTTTCCATTTATTACGAATTTTGTATTTTAAACTCTAAATCTGTCCTATTTTGCATGCACTTAGAACTAGCGTTCTTATGACCTCACTTCACTTCAAAATTCATAACTTTCAACTCACTTACTCAAATGCACTGATTCTTCTTTTGTTTAATTTCTAATACATAATTCCATAACATAATAAAACCTCAAAATTTCCAAAGCCTTACACGATTTATAGTGAATTTTCCTTCAACGCCATGTTTTAACCCGTTCTACCTGTACATCATCTTAGTAAAACGACCATAACTTTCTATAAACAATATGAATCGACCTAATTCTTTTCCTACTTAAACTATACACATAAGGGAATAACATATCAAAAATCAGAATTTTCTAAGCAGTATAACAATCCCAGATTAGTTTTGAAACTCACCCCATCTCTTTGATCATCTAATTCTGCACACTTCATCTTATAAAAATTATAGCTATTGATCTACTCATCTAAAAATTCCCAAATTTCTCAAAAAGCTTTCTAAGAAATAGATTAACAAATCCCTAGTTTACTCTATCTACTAATTATGTCTCTAACACCATGATAATCGAATTACAATTGTAACGAGTTACCTGATTCTTTCATTCTCCTCCTTCTTCTATGTTTCTCTTTCTCTTTCTCTTTTCCTTCCTAACTTTCGTATTCTCAATTTTTTTTTATTTTATGGCTAATTTCAGATACTTATCTCTTCCTCATCACTTCCACAATTATCTATAGGCTAAAATGACCATTTTACCCTTCTTTTTCATTATATAATACTTATACTTATATTATACTATACTTATACAAATAATAAACAACTGAAGTACTAATTTAATTAACAACTATAATTTCTACTTTTATCTTCATAAAATTTCAAATCCACTTATATATTTAAGTGTGTGTGTGTGTGTATATATATATATATATATCCAATATATTTTAAACCAAATGTACCAAAATTAATATATTTATTATATATTTATACTTCATATAATAATTTCTAATATATAAACATACATATACATCTTATTTCCTTTTGTATATATATAAAGATTAACGTAAACTAGAATTTCTATCTAGATGACCTTAACAATTAATATCTATCGATTAATTCAACCACATAACCTGATTCTAGTTTCATTTTACTCTTAACACATAACTTCATAACATATTAAAATTTTATAATTTTCTGATTACTTTTTCATTTGTTACGAATTTTGTATTTTAAACTCTAAATCTGTCCTGTTTTGCCTGCACTTAGAACTAGTGTTCTTTTGACCTCACGTCACTTCAAAATTCATAACTTTCAACTCACTTACTCAAATGCGTTGATTCCTCTTTTGTTCAATTCCTAATACACAATTCTATAACATACTAAAACCTCAAAATTTTCAAACCTTATACGATTTATAGTGAATTTTCCTTCAACGCCATGTTTCAACTCGTTCTACCTGGACAACATCTTAGTAAAACGGCCATAACTTTCTATTAACAACTTGAATCGACCTGATTCTTTTTCCTACTTAAACTATACACATAAGGGAATAACATATCAAAAACTAAAAATTTTCTAAGTAGTATAACAATCCCAGATTAGTTTTGAAACTCACCCCATCTCTTTGATCTTCCAATTCTGCACACTTCATCTTATAAAAATCATAGCTATTGATCTACTCATCTAAAAATCCCCAAATTTTTCAGAAAGCTTCCTAAGAAACAGATGAACAAATCCCTACTTTACTCTATCTACTAATTATGTCTCTAACACCATGAAAATCGAATAACAAGTGTAACTAGTTACCTGATTCTTTTATTCTCCTTCTTCTACGTTTCTCTTTCTCTTTCTCTCTTCCTTCCTAACTTCCGTATTCTCAGTTTTTTTTCTTTTATGGCTAATTTCATATACTTATCTCTTCCTCATTACTTCCTATAACTATCTATAGGCTAAAATGACCATTTTGCCCTTCTTTTTCATTATATAATACTTACACTTATACTACCAATAATAAATAACTCAAGTACTAATTTAATTACCAACTATAATTTCTACTTTTATCTTCATAAAATTTCAAATCCACGTACATATTTAAGTGTGTGTGTGTGTGTGTATATATATATATATATATATATATATATATATATATATCCAATATATTTTAAACCAAATATACCAAAATTAATATATTTATTATATATTTATACTTCATCTAATAATTTCTAATATATATGCATAAATAAATAAAATGATGTGTAAAATGGGATGTTACATTTTAGGCCCCGTTTGTTTGCAGGAAAATAATGTGCTGGGGAAAATATTATGCAAGGGAAAATATTTTACAGGAAAATAAAATATTTTTCTGTGTTTGGCCCCAATAGTGGAAAATATATTTTCGTGTTTGTTTAAAATATTGGAAAATATTTTGTAACCACAAAATTTAAATACTTAATATTATTTATTTTTATATATTAACATTTTTTTATCATATTTATATAAAAATAGTGAAATATTGAATTATTATTTTATCAAAGCAAGTCTTGTAGAACAATTAACATTTTACATAATAATAAATATAGGTGGAGGTAGATTAAAAATGGTATGTGGTAACATTAATGGTGAAGGTGAAATATACATAGGTAACAATGGTGGTGGTGGTGGCTTTATAGGTGTAGATGAAAATAGAGATCGTGGTGGTAAAAGCAAAGATAATGGTGGTGGTAAAAATTGGGAGGAGGAGGTAGTGGTGGTGGAAGAGGTGGTGATAGTTGTGGTGGTGAGTCAGAAAAAATGATGGTGTTAATGGTTAAGGTGGGATGGTGTGAAAGATGATCGGAAATTGTTTCCCATCTTTTAGAGAGTAAAACATTTTCCATTATTTACACTATATTTTCATGTTGACTTATAAAATATTTTTCATTAACTTGTTTTCAAATAAAACAAACGCCAAAAAATTTAAAAAATATTTTTCTACACAATATTTTTATGGAAACAAATGAGGCCTTACAAGTTTGATCAATCTTCTTCCAAATAAAAATCAAATAAAATGACTTGAAAGGCGAAACCAGCAATTACTCAACTAGCCTTAATTAATAAATCGTATTACAGAACAGAACTCACCATTTAAATTTGTCTTAATTTAACAAACGTTCGAGTAATAATAACAATTTTATTTTCTATACTTTTTTTTATTAAAGAGTATTGTCTATTAAATAAAATCAGAATTAATTACAAGTTTAATTAAAGGTGGATAAATATAAAGCCAAGTCATCATATAAGTTGAAGAATCAACTGCTCAAGCTAACAATTGTGCAGAATGATTCGCAGACCGATAGACATAGACAAACATAGAAATACTAAATACAGTTCACCGAGTTAAACACTGGACAAAATACATAAACATAACACAAACAAACTAAACTTGTTATTACCACAAGACAAACACATGCCCTTAGGCAAGACTTAATCTGAAAACAAAAAATATAAAACGTTGCAACCTATATTTTCTTAACCCCCAACAAACGACTCCATCCACAACCATAAACTGCTTACGTCATAACATCAACCGCTAGTCCAAATCTGAAACGATCTTGTTCAGAGATAGATCTGGATGTCTTCTGTGAAAGATCAACAAGTATCTTATCTAAAGGCGGATGAGGTCCAACCTAGTTGTAAAACTATCGAGAGTGAAATATGTAATAACAAATCGATGTTTGAATAAGACGATCGATCGTATAGTGGATGATAATAAAGTGATTGATGCAAATTGTTCACACAAAAAATTTCAAAATTAAAAATAAAAAAAAAAAAGACACCAAAATAAAAGATAAGAGGAAGAAAAACCTAATTAGAATTTTGCTCCCTCCCTAATAAACAACTTACCATCGAAGGAGGCAGATATTCTCATTTTGTTTACTTGTTTGCAAATTTGTTTCTAATTTTTTCATTGGAAAAATATTTCAAGTTATCAAAAAAATATCTGCTTTCAGTTTTGCCATCGATTTCCCGATTAGAAATTCGCCTTATTTAGTATTTTCTCTCATTGAAATTTTTCTTAAAATTGGACTAACTCGGTTGGTAAAAAAAACTGTATATTAATGTGTTTTTACTTAAAATTGTTGGAAATTTTATGTTAATTTTATTTCAAAAGAAATGTTATAAGATTATTATTAAATGTATTTTATGTTACCATAACAACTATGTATTGTTTTTATAATCACATTCTTTTTTATCTTAATTTTAGTTTGGTTTTATAAAGGAATTCACATAGTAAAAGAAAAGAGTTTGGTTTTTGAAAGTAACTTATAAAAATTACTGCACATAGACACGTTTATTAATATTAATGAGTTTTTAATTAATAAAATATTCAGCTTGGAGAAGTCTTCAAAGTATGACTTGTTCTTGGCTATTTTTTAGGGATTTCATCAACAACAAATATTTGTTGATTACGGTGGATTTCATACATTTTAACCGCTTATTTTATCTATAAAAAAGGAGTATTAGTTCTTTTGCAAGGATTGATGAAAAAGATATGCTTTTCTTCTATTCCAACCTTTATTCTGGACATGTTGCATTTCTGTTTTTACTCCAATTAATTTGATTGAAGAGACTGTTTAATCCTGGAAGGAGCTTCAAGTATAGTGTCGTTCGACATGACTCAGCTTATTGGTGTTCCTATTCCTTAACTTATTATAATCTTCATTATGTTTTTATATTATTTGTACTGATTATATTTATATTTTGATGCAAGACGGAGATCGGAAAATTCTATAAGGAGGGCACTGCGACGAGTTTGTCACTCCTACATCCGCAAGAGAAAATATGAGATCAAATTTTTATTTCATTATTTTATTTTGTAATTGTTAGCCAATAAAAATATTTCATTTTCTGATCCTAAAGCTAATGAAAGCGCTTGAGAGTTGCGCCACGAAAGTTAATTAGCTTAAGCCATGAAAAATAAGGGGGGTAGAATATCCAAATCAATGAAAATTACTTGTAAAAATAATTATGCAGTGATATGTGGAAGAACAATGAAGTAAACTTGCTTTTAATTGTTTATAAGTTCAATTATGCGCCAATCATACAATTATAGAAAAACGTTCAACGTAATTAAGTTAAAGACTTAATTAGTTGTTTTATTACATATTAGGGTAGCTTTTACACAAGTAAAAGCATGCAATATAAAAGAGGCATACTTATGTGGCTGTTTGGCAATATTAGGTGATATAAACACTAGGTAAGAGCCTAGGGGTAACCATAGCAGAAAGGGGCACTTTCTTTTGCAAGGCGATCCCAAAGCTTTCCTCCATGTTAAGTTGATCAACTCCATTTGGCAAATCCCAATCAAAAGTGTGCAAGAGAGTCCCTAAAACGTACTCCACCATAACTATACCCATTCTATACCCTGCACATATTCTCCTTCCTCCCCCAAATGGAATCAACTCAAAGTCATTCCCTCTTGGCTCTATTTTCGCGTTCTTTTCGGTCATAAACCTTTCTGGGTTATACTCCAATGGATTTTCCCACGTGTTCGGGTCTCTCCCTATTGCCCAGATGTTTACACTTAGTCTTGTGTTTTTCGGAATATAGTAACCATTCACTTCACATGCTTCTTGTGAAATTCTTGGTAGGTTTAAGGGTGTTGATGGATGCTTCCTATAAGTTTCTTTGCATATGGCTTGTAAGTACGGGAGTTCCGGTATGTCTGATTCTAATAGCTGTCTGTCTCGGCCTATTACTTTGTCCATCTCATCTTGAGCTCTCTTTAGGATTGATGGGTTTCGTAACATCTCGCTTAGTGCCCATTCGATTATGCTTGATGATGTATCTGTCCCTGCAGTGAACAGATCCTTGCCAAAAGAAAAAAACGAGATTTAGAAAAAGTCAGCATACTTGCTACAAGGAAACGGGTTGACTAGAAAATCCGTCTGAAAAATTAGTTATGTGATTTTACTGACGGAATATCCGTCGGAAAGAGCAAATTTCCGTCTAAAGTTGTTAAAGTAGAAAATAAGATGATGTGATAATATGTAGTTATATACTCATACCAAGAGAAGAGCTTTAATGTGTGTAATGGTAAGATTTTCACCACCCTCAGAATCCTTCACATTAGCCATAACAACATCAAGAAAGTCGGGTTTCCCCTCACGCAGATTAGCAGTGGCCGTATGTTCATCTATCATTTTTGTCAACAACACATCGAACTTCTTATGCAATCCCTTCATCCCTTTCTCAATCCCTTGCAAGTCCATCCAACCAATAGCCGGTATAAAATCTCCAACATTAAAATACCCGGCCGAAGTCATAAGCTCCACCACCATATCCTTAAACTCGTTAGACTCCGAACCTTTCATAGCAAACACACGTCGACTAAGTATCACTTGACCGATCATATTAGCCACCCCATAACTCAACATATCAGCCACAACAATCGGCTCGTTTCTATCACTAGCGTCACACATGGCTCGTAACATGTGACCAAGCTCGCAAGCTCGAACATGAGCCCAGTCCTCGATGGCTTTACCCCCGAGCATATGAAGGTTACTTAGTTTCCGCAAAAGTTTCCATCTTGGCCCATATTCTGCAAAGGCCAAATCTTGAGCATTGTAGGCTAAAAGGGTTGCCCCAGCATTGGGAGGGCGGTTCGAGAAATTGAGATCTAGGGTTTTGAGGAAGGCTTTAGCGGCAGCTGGAGTGGAGGCAACAACCATAATCGAAGTGCCCATTTTTAAGAACATGACAGGGCCGTATTTTTTGGCTAATTCGGCAAGTTTGACATGGGGCATTGACCCTAGAAGAGGTAGGACTCCTACTAGAGGCCACCCTTTTGGGCCTGGAGGAAGAGGGAGAGAGCTACGACGAGGATATTGTTTTTTGATTAGAGAGAGAATGAAGAGACGAGTCATGAGAAAAAGAAGGATTGAAATACACAGTTGATGCAAAGGAAATGTGTCTAGTCCGGCCATGTTGGAAGCTATTTGTGTTATGATATGTTGTATGCATAGATTAACTCCATATTTGTAGTTACAGAAAATCTACGTGTGAAGGTTAGGTTTGGGCACGTGATATTTATTTGGAGCAAATGCCAACTACCGTTGCGGAGTAGAGACAATAGATAGAGGAATGACAGTCCGAGAGTGAAGTTGGTGGATTCGGTAGGGTACAACATCGAAAAAGTTACTAAAAGATAGCTCAGTATACAGGCCCCGCGTTGAGGGATAGCGGAGAGTGCGACCGCTTAGGGCCTATAGTTGAAAGGGCCTAAAAATATATTTTTATTTAAAGCTTTAATTGTTATTATTAAAAGGGTAAATATAAACATTAAAAAATGATATATTAATTGGTATAACACTCATCAAACTTAAAGAGGCAGGTTCATGAGATACTCTAAATCAAAGCAAATTGAATAAACAAACTGTATAACTTAATCAAATTTGTTTTTAAAAAAAACTTAATCGTATTTATTTCAAAAGTTACAATAAAGTTACGAGAAATTGTTAAAAATATGTCTAACTAAAATATTTATAAAATTTACCATTAAGTCAAACTAATTACATATATACAAAAAAATATAAATAATTTATAAATTAGCAAAAACAGTGGAAAATAATTACATAAATACCATATAGTAGTTATATGATAAATATCTAATATTCGTCTAGTAGTTATCTAGTATCAACACATTACCATGCAATAGTTATATAATAAATATCTAGTAATGATAATTATCTACTAAATCAACACACACACACACACACACACACATATATATATATATATATATATATATATATATATATATATATATATATATATATATATATATATATATATATATATTTAAAAAAACTATCAAAATCAAAATTTACTAGATATCTACTACACATCTAATACTGATTTACGATATGTTTACTAGTTATCTACTAGATGTTTACTAAATATCTATTACATATCTAATACCGATCTACTAGATGTGACTAGATAACTACTAAACGATTACTAGATATTTACCAGATAACTACTACATGGTATCTTTGTAATTATTTTCTGCTATTTTTATTAATTTGTAAATGATTTATAGCATGCCTAAATTATTTAGGTTTTTATGGTTATTTGTGTAAGAAGCATGCACGACAATCTAACTCAAAGTTTCACGAATTTGAGAATTGCCATATACAGGTTTTTGAATTCCTTAATTTCCTTGGTAACCAAATAGAATTGCCATCGTTTTTTTTTTCTCATGTGATCCTATCTCTATTGTAACATGCATGAGATAATATCAATTTTACCGTGGTAGCATGCAATTATGTTGATATATCAATCATCTAACGGTGAAGTGATCGTATGCAAATTTTTTTTATAGATTGCTCTTTTGCTCTCCAACTATTTAATTGATACTACAATTTTCGCTTCTAACATATTTCAATTTTCAATCCAGGCGAACGAACCAACTAGCTCTATTTAAATACAAATCCAAAAATTTGATTGTAGTGCACAACTAGTAGTGAAGTGTGGAGCTATGGGTAATGTTTTTAACTTTATTTTGTAACATAAACTCAATGGTATTTATAGAAGTGGGGCACAAAAATACGAATGGAAACTACATAATATCTACTTACAATGTCCACTTTTTGGAATTAAAAATGGAAAATGAAACTTTTTGGAATTTTTTCTTATCTAATGTGCGTGTTGAGGTGGATAACAGAATTGATTGTTCGTTTTAACACGATAATTGGTCAGCGCAGATTAACCTGGCATCTCTTTTTCCCGATCTATATATGATTTGTAATAGGAAGGGATGCTCGGTTCAAGAGGGGTGTGGCGTTATTTTTGGCAATGTTAGGTTCTCGAGACCCTTTTGAAAGCGGAATTTGAGGATTTCATATAGAGAGAGATGCAGCCAACTTCAGAACTGGCTGTTACAAAATTGTCCGAGGTTATTTACCATGACAGGCTGATTCCGATGGGGGCAGTAGTGGCACGTTGGGTTTTCAGAGGCGGCAGATCGATTTGTGTGGGGTTTAGACGAGCAGAAGCAGTTTTCAACATCCTCCTTTTGCACTGGGTTCTACAAAAATTGGCCTAAACCAAATGTGGATTTTTTGTCTATCTAGGAGGCGTGTCTTATGCCAAAAGTGCAATTTTTTAGGTGGACTATTTTTCATGACCGTCTTCCGACGAGAGCATTTCTTTTTCATCATCGGCGTCAGGCTGTTGTGGATAAATGCCCGTTCTGTGACGGGGAGGAGACAACAAATCATGTGTTATTTCATTGTGGTGATAGTTATAAAGTATGGGTACAATCTTTTAGATTGTTTGGATTTGCGATTGTAATTCCATCTTCGGGGCATGAGTTTTTGCAGATGTGGCGTGGTTACTTTTCCCCGGGGTTGTGTCGGGAGTTCGGAACTTCGTTATGATTTTTGATTGCATGGGCTATTTGGAAGCGGAGAAATAAGTTCATATCTGAGGGCGTGCTGAGCTCGGAGGATCATCCTTACGCATGTATTTATTTATGCTGGTTTATTTTTAGGCATAGAAGGCGGCATGTTGCGTTTTTGGCATCGGATGTTTGTAATCATCCGAATATTTTACTTTCTTGTACCTAAAATTTTTTTATCTCGCCTTAAGATCAATTATTTATTTTTTAATAAAAGAGAGGTGCGTGTTTTGTAGGGAAGTGGGGGTGTCAACCTAGTTAGGACCTCTACCCTAAAATTTTTACCAACTCTAACCTATTAGCCTTTGAAAGAACACGTTGTTCCTCCGAGGGTTTTTAAAAAACTTACAATGTCCACTTTTGCTTAATTTAATCTCCTGGATGTGACTTTCATTGAAAATCCTAAATATATATAAATGTCCATGTCAAAAGTTTTCAACCCCTAAGAGCAAGTTTAACCATATTTCCTATTTTTCATTCTTTAAACTCTATTTTAAAGGATTTACAGTGTTTTTGCTTCAATCATCTTTCCTATTTTTTATTCCCTATATCACATTCTCCAAAAATAACAATATTATATTATTATTATTATATTAATTCTTTTACATCATTTCTATTCTAATCAATTAGGGGTGGCAATGGATTGGATATAGAGTGGATATGGATAAATCCATTCAAAATCCATTTTTAATGGACAAATCCATATCCGCTCCATATCCAATGGATTTAAAATTTTTATATCCTTATTCATATCTTAGGATATGGATTTGGATATGAATTATAAATAGATTTTAAATTTTTAGCCCAAATGATGCAAATGAGCTGTGTTGCCCAAATGATTCTTGATTAGCCCACGTTTAAATATTTCTATTGTATTCAATTATAAATTTTAGCCCACGTTTAAATATCTCTATTTAAACAAAATCAGTGCTACTACACCCAAATTCTATCCCAAATGTGAAAATACGTTCCGGGGCTCGGTTTCGTGAAAAATCGAAAAATCCCAAAAAATTATGAAAAATCCAGAAAATAAATGTGGTGCAAAAAATTTTCAGAAAATGTTTTTGGAAGGGACCGGAAATGTGACAATACGTTCCGGGCCCGGTTTCGTAAAAAATCGAAAACTCCCAAAAAATTATGGAAAATCCGAAAAATAATGAAAATAAATGTGGTGCAAGAAATTTACATAAAATTTTTCCGGAATAGCTCGGAAATGTGAAAATACGTTTCAGGGACTGGTTTTGTAAAAAATTGAAAAATCCCAAAAAATTATTGAAAATCCGAAAAAATAAAGAAAATAAATGTGTGCAAGAAATTTTCAAAAAATATTTTTGAAATGGCTCGGAAATGTGAAAATGATTTCATAAAAAATCGAAAAATCCCAAAAAATTATAGAAAATCCGTAAAATAGAAAAAATAAATGTGTTACAAGAAATTTTCAAAAACTGTTTTTGGAATGGCTAGAAAATGTGAAAATACGGTTCAGGGACCAGTTTCGTAAAAAATCAAAAAATCCTAAAAAATTATGGAAAATCCGTAAAATAAAGAAAATAAATGTGTTGTAAGAAATTTTAAAAAAATATTTTTGGAATGGCTCAGAAATGTGAAAATACGTTTTAGGGACCAGTTGCGTAAAATATTGAAAAAATCCCAAAAAATTATGAAAAATTCGAAAAAGAGAGAAAATAAATATGGTGTAAGAAATTTTCAAAAAATATTTTTGGAAGGTCTCGAAAATGTGAAAATACGTTTCAGGGACCGATTTCGTAAAAAATTGAAAACTCCCAAAAAAATTATAGAAAATCCGGAAAGTAAAGAAAATAAATGTAGTGCAAGAAATTTTCAGAAAAATATTATTGGGAGGGCTCGAAAATGTGAAAATATGTTTCAAGGACCAGTTTCATAAAAAATTGAAAAGTCCCAAAAAATTATGGAAAATAAAGAAAATAAATGTGGTATAGATAGACTAAAATAGATTACGCAAAGTAATTAGATTTTGTATAGATAAACAAAATTCAAGTCTAAGTGGATATCCTATCTAAATCCAAATCAATTTTTGTTGGATCCAAATCCAATTCAAATCCAATGGATTTGAAAACAAAAGGATTTGAATTAAAGGATATGGATGGATGCAAAATCCATTACTATCTCTATAATCAACCAACAAAATAATTCAAAAAAAAACAAAAAGTAAAAAGAAATATAAAAAAATAATATTCATTCCCTAAAATAGGGTTCCCTATTAGGGTTCCCTATATATAGGGAACCCTATTATAGGGATATACCATATAGGGAATGGATGGATTCCACCATTCCTTATATCCATTCCCTATTTTAAAGTAATCCTTAAAATAGGGAATAGTTGGATTTGCTCTGATAAGGTGTATGATGGCCATAAGTAGTAACCAATCTTTTGCATGTTTTTCCACTTTTTTTCCAAATACTTGCATATAAACAAACGGTGGTGATGACCGAGTATCAAATGAAGCGACACTTTTGTACCGCCATGTCTTTTTTTTTCTTTTTTATTTATGGGATCATGGGGCTATTGGACAAACAATATATGCGATTTTTTAATTTTCAGTGGGTGTGATCAGGGGCGGACGCAGAAACACAGTTAAGGGGGAGAAAAATTTAATGACATAAATACCATATATTACAATAACAAATTTTAATCTCAACTTATAATGAAATTCTAAATTAATGTATTAAAAAATAACAAATAAAGGAAAAATAACTTTATTGATTTATTTTGTACTATCATTTGTTGAACCTTAATAAATATCAATTCAAAATATATATAAGAAGAAGAAGTAGGAGAGGAGAAGAAAAAACAAACTATTATATTTATTAAATTGCATTGCCAGAAAGGAAAAGCAGAATGAGTAATGGACATCGTTAAAAACACTCTACAGGAGGTGCTGAGTTTGATTCCTCTGCACTACATTTTTACTGGACTCAATCTAATTACGGGATGCTAAAAACAATTACGGGGTGCTTAAAATACTAATATCAAACTAATTAATAATAATTGAAACAAATGAATAATGGATGATGGAAAAATAATAATATATAATAAAAAATGGATGATAGTGGGCAAATTTATAATGGATGATAATATGCTTAAATGGATAATACTATTGATGCCATTAAAATAGTAGTATGCATGTTAAAGTTTTATAATGGAAATGATGGATGATATATACTATTTACAAGTTTTTTTTATGGAAACTATTTACAAGTTTTTAATGCTAGATATCTTCCTTTTCTTAATGTATTTTCTTTTATACAAAATTTGTATATGTATAGTAGAAATAGATAAATTGATATAAAATAATATAATAATAATAATTGTTGTATAGTTAATAAGAGAATATATTAATTTATGCATAGTTATAATACTTGAAAGACTAAATGAGATCATATATATGAATTCAATATTAAATTTATTTGATTGTTTTTGGATGGTAGAGAGTGATCTCTTCAGTATTGATTGATGATAGCATTTTTTCAGATATTAGATTTCAAAATACACTCAAGAGAGTTTTTCTGAGCTAACCTCTCCAGAGTTTTAACTCAAAGGTTTAGAGAAAATACAAAGTTTTATTTTCTAAAAGCTGTGTTGAGAACAAGGTTCTCAACTCCCTTTTATAGATAAATTTTTTTAATTAAAGGCGGAGGTCGGAGAATCGGGCTCGATTTTATTAAATAAAAGAAAATAAACAAAGAAGTAAAAAACTGAAAATCATAATAGTCAAACAACCATTTAGACACTAGAATAGTACTATAAGCTAAGGAGAATACTTTCGAGGAGGTTTACGCTCCCGTTTAGGTTATTCCCTCCGCTCCAGCTTAGCTCGAATAGATAACTTTTGTTTTCTTGGATATCGTGGGATAGTGTCTTCCCCATCTATCTCACGCCAAATGCTTTCATCGTACGAAGAGAATGAATACTCTTGTCTGTCAGGTGTTAACTGTTTGGCTTTACTTTTCAGTTTGACCTCTTCTCGCTCCGCAAAGCCAACCCAAGAGCCCGAGACACCTCTCTCTAGTTGTGAATAATCTGACTCTAAATTCTCTTATAGCGGATCTTCATCAGTGTCATCCTTGCTCAGATTTTCTTGCTCAAATTATTCTAAAATATCGGTGAATTTTCCATCCTTAGGCTTATGTAAGACTTGGTTTTCCGCTGTCAATGGAATTTCATCTGTAATTTTTGCAAGAGGAACTTCGGCCCCAATTTGGTTAACTGGCTCCGTATTTTCATCTGTATCTTGTAAAACCCCAAACAGATTAGCATGCTCAACATACATTGTTGAACTTGTTCTAAAGGCATCGCACCTTCCGTAGCCTTACTCCCCCCCCCAAACCGGTTTTCCCTTGACTTGAACCTCTGAATGCGACTGTTTGCCCAAATTCTCCCGTAAGCGTTGTTGCACCTCCAGTAGAGGAATAATTGTTGCAACCGTTGCATTTTTCCTCAGACTAATGGATGTATCCGTCATTTGAGCTGAAGTTTTCTCCATATTACCACCTGCACCCGCATTTGAATTCTTCTTACCGCTATGCACATTTTGCCATTTATCATGGGTATGAGGTTGCTCCCCCTTTTTGGTTGGGATATCTCCCCTTTTTCTGCCCTCCGAAGTAGTGACCTCAGAGGGCTTTTGTGGCTTTGTGCTTGGCCTGATTTCTAGTCGTCACTTGCTTGCTATTATTCTTGTTATCTCTACAATCATGCCAAGAATGCCTGATGATAGAACAAAGTTTGCAAAAATGTGGAATATTTTCATATTCAACATCAACCCAAAGTTGTTTCCCCTCACATTCAACACCTACAATACTAGGAATTGCATTGACCAAATCAACATCTACCAAAAGTCGAGCAAAATGCCCAAAATCCCCTTCTAACGTAGTTCTGTCCACCCTAATAAAATTACCAATTCCTTTTGAGACAAGCCAGAACTGAAGCATCCCAATATTCCCATGGTAAATTATACAATCGGACCCAAACCAAGGCCCTTATCGTCTTTCGTTCAGCCGGGTCCAGGGTTGAACCCTAAAGGTTCCCGATTTCAAACCAATAATCCCCCCTCTAAATAAGTAAAAAAGTAAAAAATGAATTACATGCTAAATAAGTAAAAAAGTAAAGCTACCAACAAATGCCAGTAAACAAATACAATAATTCACATAAGGACAAATAAAAGAGAAAAAGAAGAAGATAAAGGTAGGAATCCTTATTTTCAGTCAGTAAAGACATGATTCTCTGTTACAAATGTCTAAATTTTATTCTACTATTGTAATAAGTGATGTGGCTTAGTCTACTTTGCTATGATTAGATGCTTCTTCATCAAGTAGGCCACAAGTTTCACATGAATGTCTTAGATGATTCTAGCTTTTTTGGCAAAGGAATTATTTGGATGTTTGATCAAGATTGGGAATTCTTAATTCAAGGAACTTCTTTTCAAATTCATAAAATATTGCTTCTATTAACTGATTCCATGGGTACTTCCTTTATAGAATGTGTTTCTATCAACCAATAATCAAATTTATAATTAATTCTTGCATCGCCTTGTAAACATGCTAATTGTTTGATTATTCCAGAGAAAAGTGTTTGATTCCATAACACTCTTTCCTCATTCATGATTGGAATTTTTTATGATTCAATTCCTGGATATTACCTATTTGATATTCCCATTAGGATGTATGCAAAAGAAAGTGTTAACTCCTCTCCTTCTTCCAAAAAAATAGGGATGCTACTGAAGTATCTTAAAAAGACCATTCTTTCTTTTGCATTATTCTTGAAATATAATGAAACAAATCTTCTAAATTTTTCTGGGAAATATTTCAAGACATCTAATTTGTTCAAATAGATAGTGTCTATTAGTCCATGTAGTGCTAATTCATATGCTTCCATAGGGTTTGCTTCTGTTAATACAACCATTTTTGTCTTCATCTGGTCTTTGGATACATATTTCTGCTACGATCATTGTCATTATAGTTTAAGATTATTTGGGACCATTTTATGTATTTGTCAAGATAGGTTCTCATCATTTCTTTGATTTCTGATGCTGTTTTGATTTGGGCAATTGTAGGAATTCGTCCCAAAATAGTTTTTTATTTCATGAACTTTGTTGGATAATATTTTTTCTTTGTATGTTCCATAAATAGTACCGGTATCTTCTAAAGCCTTTTTTGTCAATTCTAAAGATGGATATCTTTAATGAATAATACCAGATTGTCCTTGGATAAATATTGCAACGTTAGCCCATTCATAAAAATTGTTGGTCCCCGTGAGGGTTTGAATAAGGTCAGAGGGGGGTGAATGACCCTTTTTCGAGGAATTAATTAGACTTTAAATAGTCTTGTATAACGTGTCTAATTATGTTTCGGATATAATGGATTTGGATGATGCATATATGAAATGTTATGCAGTAATGTAAAGAGTTAGAAAATCAAACACAGTAATTTTATCCTAGTTCGGCCCCGCCTACTCCAGTCCCCAAAATTTCCTTCCTTCGAGCTTTTTCACTAGTGGATTCCTTTCCAACTGGCAGGAATCAAGCCTTACAATTTATCTCCGGATGGTAACCCCTTTCGGATGTGGGATATACCACTAGAAGCACCAACTCCTAGCTAAGTCCTCTTGTCTTTAGTAGGATATACCACTTAGATTTCTATCCAAACCTATGCTGAGTCCTACAGGAAAGCACCAACTCTAAGCTATATCCTAATCTCAATACTCACCCAAGTATGAGATTTTTACAACTTGTTTTTCTCAAGTGTTTTGTTTTTGAATTCCTCAAGTTTGTAATTCACTTGATAACTCTTACAAATTGATTGGAAATGATTTATTTCTTGGAGGGATTCTGTCACTGATTGTAGTAGTGGATTTTCTTGTATATGTTTTTTCTTAGAACAGCCAATCATAACTTGTGAAGTTTCTCTTTTATAGGCTTCTGTCATAAATGTAGCAATTGTGGGTTGTTGACGTTGAATTAAATCTTCAACGTTGATCAGGTAATATGTGGCACTTCCGGATCCGTTGATCAATCCATTAGACTGATTAATTATTCCGTTGAATCCTTAGGATTGAGGCTAAAATGTTATCAATGATCATTTTCCTTGTATTTTAGTGATTCACCAACTTTTATGCCAGTAGCCAGGATGTGTAAGCTCCATGCGCCCTTCCTATTGGTCTAGGTAGAAAAAGATTGTTACCTTTTCTCTTTCATGTATCAGTCCTTCTGTCCTTTTCTGAAAAGTGTGCTAGCTGTCATTTTTATCTTTCATAAGGGAAAAGGATCTTTGACTTTTTAGACCAAAAAGGTGGAGGGAAAATGAATTTTTGAAACTTTCCCCTTTGTCTTGTTAACTGATTCTTCCGGATGATTTTAGTCTTTGATATATCCGAATGTTGTTCAATCAATCTTCTTCCGGATGCTGATTTTGAGCGGTTCAAAGTTTGTTTCCTTTCCAAACTTTAACCGGATCCTTCTATTATATGCTTAGGTACTTGTAACTAATATCCAGATGACTTGTTTTGGACTTGATGGTTCCATTCTGGGTTAAGGAGATTACATGATTTATATCTATAGTTTTTGTTTTCTTTAAACTTGATCCGAATTGTTCTAGAATTAATTCTTCCAGATCATTGTTCCTAACAATCTCCCCCATTTGATGGAAATAAAAACTAAGCACATGGAAAAAGGGGTTTATGAGCTAAGTATGATTCTTGATACTTAGTCATTTACAGGTTTTACTGCCTCATAATCTAAGCATCCTAACTCCCACAATATTTGCGATTCCTAGGTTCTAAGTTTTTAAAGTACAATTACAGATTGTACTTAGAATCAATTTTGAGTATCAATTTCTCACTATATATACATCTGTAGTTAACAATAGTTCACCTCGTGAAGTTCTAGACTACAATTACAGAAATATATATAGATGAAAATAGAACTAGCTATTACAAATTTGTACATTGAAGAGAAAATAGCTATTCTAAGGGACGATCTACTCTTCATTTGCCCCCTTTTCTGGATGACTCTCCCTCTTCTCCTTTTCCTTTCTCCTCCTTTTGGTTTTTATCAGCTTGGAAGTCTATTACCATCAAAGTGCGTGTATCCTAACTCTTTTACCATACCTCTGAGTAGATTGAGTAATCCAAATTGCCTTGTAAGCGCTTCTCAATAATTATCTCAACCGTTGTCAGAAGGAGATGGATTGACCTTAATAGGTTTCGAAGCTCTTTGTAAGATCTGGTCATTTTGGGAATCATTTTCAAGGCATGGGCTTCGTCCTCCTTTTTAAAGTATGGGAAAAGGGACTTAAGGAGGGTCAAACCACACTTATAGCCAAAGAAGCCAGTGTCGCCAATGTGTTTGACCAAGTCGCTAATCACCGGAATAAGAATACTATCCAGAGTAGAAGGTGAAAATTCAAAAGGAGAGATGGATAGATTAGCCATACCTGACTTTGGTAGATCAATATCCTTGCAAATGTCTCTCTGGATGTTGTGGATACTAGAATTGAGCATTGTGAGATCCTTGTGAAATTTCTCCTTTGAATCATTTATCAAGGTGTCTGTTCCATTAATCTAGCCAGTAAACTCAGTACTTATGTTATTCATGTGTTTTTCAAGGAGTTTGGGCAGTCCTTCATCAAGAAAATTTGTTAACATTTCTTGGGTAGCTTGGTGCTCCTCATTCAAGAATGTTAATCCGGATGTGATTCCTTGACTTCCTTCAACAATCGCACAAGGAATGAATTTTTCCAAGTTTTCAAACTTGCGATCCAGGTATTCTTTGAGCTCAGTGGTGACATCTGTGGAGGAAGAGGTAATTTTATCCGTTAGAGTCGCACAGTTATTGTCAGCTCCGGTGTGAGCTTGATTTGCAGAGCGATTTACTCTGGTAATATTGGAGTTTATCTGATTCAGCACCGGAGTGATTTTTGATAAGGAGGCTTCTGCAATTAGTTCAGCTGAGGGAAATTCGTGTACTCTTCTTTAAATGTTTTGGACTAATCCCTTGATTTCCCCTAACTCAGACTTCATATTTGGAGCCATGGACTGGTCATTGATAATGCTCTCCAAGGATTTAAGTTGAGTGCATATGCTTTGGAGAGTTTTCTTTACATAGCTTTCTTCATGCCTATCAACTGCAACTTCTTGGATCATCTTTAATGCAGTTGTCAGCTTGTCAACTCTCTCAAGATTATTCTTAGGAGTTAGCTGTTTGGGAGTGCTTTCAGAAGAAGATGTTTCTTCTGACTCAGAACTGCTTCCAGAATTCTCAAAGCTTGAAGATTCTTCATTCTTCTCCTGACTACTTTTCTCTTCTTCCTTGTCCTCTTCCAACCTAGCCTCCGGACTAGCCTCGCCCTTAGAGTTCATTTGAGAAGTGTGCTTATTGGGTCCCAGACTAGTTCCCTCCTCCAGAATATTGTGTTCTAAGATTGACTGATTTTCCTTAGATGCAGTTTGGGTGTCTAAGTTGTCCTGTATTTCATTGGCATCATCGGCCGGAATATCAGTAGTATTAAAGGTGTTTGGGGTGATGATTACCTAATTTAGCTCATGAGGCTCTATATGCTCTTCTTCATTTTGCTCTACCAATCCAATATCTGGAAGACTGGAACTATCCTCAGTCTCCCCTCCTATTGCCTTGATAGGACTTATAATATTCTCTTCTGTATCCAGAATGATGGTATTTTCCTCATCATTTCCTCCAATTGCTTGGATAAGACTTGCCATAATCAACATCTCAATTTCTGAAATGGTGGAATTATCCTCACCATCCCCTTCTATTATTGTTTCAGGACTTTCCAGTTCAACCACTTCTACTTCAACATTCATTAAGCTATCCGAAAGAGGCTCTGTTCTTGCTTTGAATAGAAACAGGTCTTCATCTGGAACTTTGCCTCCTTGAGAAGTACTAAATCTGTTGAGGCGATCAGGACTGAAGGACTATTAGTGACTGCTGCTCCGGATAAGCCTCCGGGTCCTTCCTTAGTTAGTTTATTTACTTTAAGATTTTCCCGAACCACTGACATCATTTCCTCATACTGAGGATCCTCCAGAAGGATATTATCTGGTAGGACCGGTCTCTTAGTAAAAATAACTAGTTTCTTGCCCTTGCTTAGATCTGCTGGTGTAGAGGCTTTGGGGGTTAGCTCTTTAATAGTGATCCCAGCCGTTGGCTTCTTGGTAGCTAATTTAGCTCTTTTTGCTTTGAGGGCCTCATTAAAATTTAATCCATTCCGGGGTAAATCACTTCTTGAGTACAGGCTCCCCATCTCTAGTTTCCTCGCTATCTGAACCATCATCCTCTACCAGGATATTTTCAATACTTATTTTCTGCCCCTTCTCCCATCCTTCTTTGATTGCAGTAGCAGCTATTGCAATGTTCTCATTGGCTTCTAGTTCACAAACTGGCTTTTTCTTTTTATCTGCTGCTTTGATGAGCCTTCCTCTTCTCTTAGTCTTCTCAGGTGTGGTTTTCATCAATTGTGTGAGAGGAAATCTATCCTCATCATCTTCCTCAACAACTGGCTTTATATTGATCTTTCTTTGAGCCTTGGACTTAGTTGTTCTGGCCTTCGGAGAAATTTCAATTCTGGCCTTTCGGACTCTACTCTTCTCCTTTCTTTCTTCCCTCAGCCTGATTGCCTTTTCTTCATCCCATGTTTCTCTGGATAAATTAACTCCATTTGCAAGGAGGATTCTGGTGATAAGAGTGCTATAGGATTTCCTGTACTATCTTAGGAAATGGATGATCGGGACTAGCATATTCACAACCCTACTTTCAACTCAGTGTTGTAGGACATAGTGTTGAAAGGAAGAGGCGATGGTTATGGATTCTTTTTAGATAAGGACCAATTTAGCCAAGATATATTAGAGTATCCTAGGTCTTTTTGGCCAGTAGGTGGAGAATTTATCTCCAAAGTAGCGAGCTGAAAGGCACTTCTTTGGATAATACTTGACCAAGAGTTCATCTCCATCATTCCCCAACTGAACTCCATCATTCTTCATGTTAAGTTATTTTACAAAGAATTGCGGCATAACAGTGATAACTTTTCCTTGAACCTTGGTTCTGAGAGTATCATAGTACGAGTGTACTCTCAAGTTGTCATAGAATTCTTTAACAAAATCCAGATAAGTGGGACAGTTGATTTTTAAGAAACCTACAAGGTGTTGATCCTTTAGAAGCTGCAAGTAGGGTTCTATGTTGAATAGAAAGTTATCTCCTAAGTAGTCTGTTGGGAATATAGAGTCAGGATTTTTCAATTTCAGAGGGGTGAAATCTTCATCTTTAAGATCAGACTCTTGAAAGATGTATCTGGGAGGAGGAGGAGGAGTGATTTGATTAGATGCCATTTGAGAGTTTGAAGGAAGTTTGGAAATTTTAGGGTTCTGAGAATTGAAATTTGCAGAGTAACAGTAAGAGTATTACTTGCATGAAGAAGGAAAAGGATTTTGGGGGGTTTTTATAGAATTCCCAAAGTGAGGGTATAATAGTAATTCAGATGCAGTTAAATTTAATCGGATTGATGAGGTGGCAGTAAATTTTGAGGAAAGTGGTAAATGGCGTTTAAACCAGAGAATTGGAACGGTTTATTTTGTAAAATGATAGTTGCTTTTGCTGCGCGTGTGATGCCCAATAAACGTTTGAAATTTAAAACGTGTACAATTACTTTTATGCACTTTTACTACCAATTGTCTTTTTTATCTACTGAGCTGGCAATCTTCTTCCAGATTCATAGTCAGTTTTTACTCCTTTTTCTCTTCATGATCCCTTAACCTAAAGAAGTCCATAATTTATTCCAGATTGTCTTCCAAATTCTTTTTCAAATTGGATCAGACATCCCAATTGACTCTCTTAGCTTGTTGAATTGATCTTTACTTAATGGCTTAGTAAAGATATTTGCCCTTTGCTCATTTCTTAGAATGTAGACTAGTGCAACATCCTTCTTCATTACATGATCCCAGATGAAATGATGTCTTATATTAACATGCTTCATCTTGCAATATAGCACTAGATTCTTTGACACATTAATGGCACTTTTGTTGTTACACATTACATCCACACATC
The DNA here is from genome assembly GCA_947683365.1 of Euphorbia pulcherrima. Classification (NCBI taxonomy): domain Eukaryota; kingdom Viridiplantae; phylum Streptophyta; class Magnoliopsida; order Malpighiales; family Euphorbiaceae; genus Euphorbia; species Euphorbia pulcherrima. Next base: position 20,209,194 of record CANTUS010000001.1, read on the forward strand.
CGGACTGAACTTCAAAATCCTCTAACTGTTGCTTGATCCATAAGAGTTGAGCTACCTTACTTCTAGCTGCCATATATTCTTCTTCTGTATTGATAAGGAACCTAAAGTTTGCTTCTTGCTATACAATGATACCAAGCAATCTCCAAGAAAGTGGTAGCCTCTAGAGGTACTCTTTCTTTCAAGAGTATCTCTGCCATAATCTGCATCTATGAAGCCCTGTAGTGTGAAGTCTCCATTACTAGGACACCATAACCCAACTTTAGTTGTTCCCAACAGATATCTGAGGATTCTCGTTACTGCCTTGAGATATGAATCTTTAGGATTGGACTGATATCTTGCACAGTAGCAAACTACATAATGTATGTCAGGTCTACTTACTGTGAAGTATAGGAGTGATCCAATCATTCCTCTGTAGAGCTTTTGATCTACATCTTCTCCTTCACAATCCTTTAATAAGACTGTATCTGATCCCATGGGAGTGGTCATTGGTTTGCTCTTGTCCATTTTAAACTTCTTTAGAATCTCCTTGGTATACTTGGATTGATTAATGAAAATCCAATCCATACTTTGTTTGATTTGCAGAACAAGAAAGAAATTGAGTTCTCCCATGATTGACATCTCAAACTCCTTCTGCATTTGAGTGCTAAATTCTTCACACATCTTTTCATCTATTGCTCCAAAGATGATGTCATCTACATAGATCTAGACTAGAATAACATCATCCTTTTTCTTCTTGATGAAAAGAGTTGTATCTGCCTTACCTCAGATGTATCCCTTGGATATGAGGAATGTAGTGAGTCTCTCATACCAAGCTCTTGGTGCTTACTTCAATCCATAAAGGGCTTTCTTTAGCTTGTACACATGATCCGGATGTCTTGAGTCTTCAAATCCAGGTGGCTGCTTGACATAGACCTCTTTCTGAATGACTCCATTTAGAAATGCACTTTTGACATCCATTTGGAATAGTGTGAATCCCATAAATGATGCAAAAGCACATAGGATCCAGATTGCCTCTAATCTTGCAACTAGTGCAAAGGTTTCTTTAAAGTCAATCCCTTCCTGTTGATTGTAGCCTTGGGCAACCAATCTTGCTTTATTTCTCACCACAACACCGGATTCATCTAGCTTGTTCAGGAATACCCATTTGGTGCCAATGATTAACTTCCCCTTTGGTGGTGACACAAGATCCCAAACATCATTTCTGGTGAACTGATCCAGTTTTTCTTGCATTACCATCATCCAACTTTCATCCCCTTTGGCATCTTGAAATTTCTTTGAGAGATAAAAGCAGCATGGCTCATCATCCTGTTGAGTTGTCCTCTAGTTCTGACTAGATTTTGAACATTGTCCAAAATAGCTTCAATCAGATGATCCATGAGAGTCTGGATCTCTCTTTGAAGACCTGCATGCTGATCTGGAGCTTGTTCTTCAATTGCCTCAACTCCTTCTTCTCGATTATCCATAAAGTTTATCTCATGATGATTGAGATAACCTTGTGGAGCTTCTGAGTTGAGAGTGATTCCTTCATCTTCTTCTTTGTACTTCTTTATTTTAAAGGAATCCGAGATATGCATTTCTTCTTTTTCTTCAGTATTTTCAACTTTCAGTTTAGTCTCATCGAAATCTACATATATTGAATCTACCACTGTTTGGGTTTGTTTGTTATAGCCTCTATAAGCTTTGCCATGTATTGAGTACCCAAGGAAAATTGCTTCATCAGATTTAGGATCAAATTTTCCTAATTGCTCTCTATCATTCAGGATGTAGCATTTACATCCAAAGGCTTTGAAGTACCCAATTTTGGGTTTCCTTTCCTTCCAGATTTCATATGAGGTCTTTTCTATGGTCTTTCTAATGAGAGCTGTATTTATGATGTAGCATACTGTGTTTATGGCCTCACCCAAAAATACTTAGGCAGATTGTTCTCACTTAGCATTGTTCGGGGCATCTCAACTAAGGTTCTATTTTTCCTTTCAATAACCCCATTTTTTAAAGGTGCATGAGGAGCAGAAAAGTTATGCTCAATGCCCTTGGAGTCATGAAATTCAGCAAAATGCTTATTTTTGAACTCACCTCCATTATCACTTTAGATGCGTGCAATGCTTATGCCCTGTTCTACTTCTATCCGGATGAATATTTTTGAGAACTGGTCAAAGGCTTCGTCTTTGCTAGCTAGCAAAGTAACCCAGGTATAGCGAGAATAATCATCCACTATGACCATGGTGTATTCTCTTCTACCTAAACTCATTGGTTTAATTGGACCAAAGAGATCAATGTGCAAGAGTTCAAGAACTCTTTTGGAAGGTATATATGAGATGGAAGGGAAACTTTTTCTATGTTGTTTACCTAATTGACATGTAGTGCATATGTGATCCTTATCAAAAGCTACCTTAGGCAAACCCACAACCAATTCCTTTTGGCTAATTTGGACAAGAGGTTCATGCTTACATGTCCCAACCTCTGGTGCCATAGCCATGATTCTTCTTCTTTAGACACCAAGTATATATTCTTTTTCTCATTTTTAATGTTAATCAGTAAACATTATTTACTCTAGGTGCATAAACAATGAGTTGATTTGACTTACTATCAAAGATTGAGCATCCTCCGGAATCAAAGGTGACTTTCCTTCCTTTATCACAGAGTTGTGCTACACTTAGCAAGTTGAACTTCAGTCCATCAACTAGTGAGACATCTTCTATTTTTATTTCAGATCCAATGGTTCCATGTCCAATTATTTATCCCTTTTGGTTATCTCCAAAGCTTACTTTTCTACCTCTCCTCCGGATTAAAGTGATGAAGGCTTTCTCATCACCAGTCATGTGCCTTGATCATCCACTATCAATGTACCATATATATTGATCTACTGTAGACCTAAGGTATACCTGCAAAATAGATCAAGTGGGTTTGGCTACCCAATTAGATTTGGGTCCTCTCGGGTTATCAACCATTTCAGGCCAAGGATAAACATCATAATAACCATTTTTTAATCTACATAATTTAGTAATATGATTGTTTTTCCCATAAAACCTGCACCCAGAGATGGGTATGCTCTGCTCATTCTTCTTCTGGATCTTTTTAAGATCCTCTTTTCCTTAATTTCCAATGTATACGGCTTCTTGTATACTTATCTGTCCAGTGTGTATCCGAAAGCTGGTTCGAGGTACAATTTTTGCTCTATGGTTCTTTCTTTACTTGACAGGTTGTTCATCATACACTGCCTTGCCCTTTCCATTTTGAGCAGCTGTGAATCTTTGTGCTTGAGGTTGCCTACTAACTTTCTTTTCTTTTTGATTTGGGGCACTGGATTCTCGTGATTTGAATTTCTTGGTACTGCTTGCCTTGGATTCCTTCTTCTTTGTGAAGGATCTGATTTCGTTTCGGATGCTTCTTTCATTAGGGTTAGCCCTGTTAAGTTTGCACTTAAGATATGGACTTGACTTCTTAGGAAATTCTCCTCAACCACATCCATATGCTTTGTGGTCCTTATCAGATTTATATCGTGTGCCATTGCTTCGACATCTTCAGCAAGCTCTAACACTTATCTTTGTAGGGATTCAATGGCTTTGGTGTTTTTCCTCACATTGTGGATCGCAACCCTAAAGCTCTAGCAAGATCAAGGTTAGAAATAGAATTATAGTGAGAGTTTACCTAAGTAGTGGCTGTCTCTGATTCTGACTCCTTAATTTGCTCAGTATCTTGCTTAGATGGATTTCTTCCGGATTGCTCTCCTTCTGAATATGTTAGTGCCATGAATGCACAGTTAGCTATTTCTTTTTCCTCTGTGGAAGATGGACTGCTACTTTCTTCACTATTGCTCTATGTGGCCACCATAGCTTTCTTCTTATATTTCTTGTCTCTTTTGAGCTTGGAGCATTTGGTTCTGAAGTGGCCTTTTTCTCCACATTCAAAGTAGGCAGCATCTTTTTCCAGATCTTTCTTTTCTTCCGGAGCCTTTCTTGGCTTATCCCTTCTTGAAGTGCCTTCCTTTGATCTTTTTTATTCATACCTTCTAGATCTCCTTCTATCTTTCACCTTTAGGAATCTATCAAAATATTTGGCCAACATAGCCATATCTTCTTTGTTGTAATTAGATTCCTTTGGTAGCTTATCTGATCCGAAGGAGGCTGATCCAACAGAATCTGCCTTGAGCTCAATGGCCTTCTTTCTTTCTTCAGGCTTTTCCTCTTGTTGGCTATATCTCTCCAAGGATAACTCTTGAGTTAGGAGATTACCAACGAGTTTATCATTACTATATAAGTTTAAGTCATGAGCTTCCTCAATGGCAGTCTTCTTATTGTCCCATTCGTTGATGAGACTCCGGAGTATTTCTTAACCATAGCTACTTCTGAGATTTCCTTTCCAAGCCTCTTCATCTCATTTACTAGATTGGTGTATCTAGTATTCATGCTATTGATGCATTCTTTGGGCTCCATCTTGAAGGATTCTAGCTTTTACTGTAGAAGATCAATTTTGGCTTCCTTGACTTTGTTTATTCCTTCATAGGCTACTTCAAGCTTTTGTCAGATCTCTTGTCTTGTTTCACATTCGGAGATTATGTTGAATTCATCTGCACTAAGAGCATAATGAAGCAGTTAATAGCATTTGCATTTTCACACTACTTTTTGTAATCGTTCTCATCCCATAAACTTGAGGGCTTTCAGGTAGTTATACCCTCTACTTCGTGAGTAGGGTCATCTGGGCCATCTTCAATGGCCATCTATACCATCATGCTTTGTGCCTGAATTAAATTCTTCATCCAGTTTTTCTAGAACGTTTAGTGTTCACCGGCGAAGAGTAGAGGATGGGTAATAGACATACCCTCCTGAAGGAGTTGTGAGTTTTGGAAACTCATTTTGATTCTTGGATCAAAATTAGACTTTTAGCACGAGATTATTGGATCTCTAGTTTTGAACACTTGCTCTGATACCACTTGTTGGTCCCTATGAGGGTCTGAATAAGGCCAGAGGGGGATGAATGACACTTTTCGCAGAATTAATTAGACTTTAAAAAGTCTTGTGTAGCGTGTTTGATTATGTTATGAATATAATGGATTCGGAAGATGCACATATGAAATGTTATGCAGTAATGTAAAGAGTTAGAAAATCAAACACTGTAATTTTATCTTGGTTCGGCCCGCCTACTCCAGTCCCTAGAGTTTTCTTCCTCCGAGCTTTTTAACTAGTGGATTCTTTTCCAACTGGCAGGAATCAAGCTTTACAATTTGTCTCCGGATGGTAACCCCTTTCGGATGTAGGATATACCACTAGAAGCACCAACTTCTAGCTGAGTCCTCTTGTCTTTAGCAGGATATACCACTTAGGTTTCTACCCAAACCTAAGTTGATTCATACAGGGAGATCCACTTAAAGCACCAACTCTAAGCTATATCCCAATCTCAATACTAACCAAAGTATGAGATTTTCACAACTTGTTTTTCCCAAGTGTTTTGTTTTTGAATTCCTCAAGTTTATAATTCACTTGGGAACTATTACAAACTAATTGGAAATGATTTGTTTCTTGGAGGGATTCTTTCATTGATTGTAATAGCGGATTTTCTTGTATATGCTTTTTACTAGAACAACCAACACCTTCTCAACTTGTGAAGTTTCTCTTTTCTAGACTTCTGTCATAAATGTAGCTGTTGTGGGCTGTTAAAGTTGAATTAAATCTTCACTGTTGATCAGGTAATATGTGGCACTTTCGGATCCGTTGATCAATCAGTTAGACCGATTAATTATTCATTGAATCCTTGGGATTGAGCCTAAAAGTTGTCAGTGATCGTTTTCCTTGTATTTTAGTGAATTACAAACTTTTATGCCAGTAGTCCAGATGTGTAAGCTCCACGCGCCTTTCCTATTGGTCTAGGTAGAAAAAGGTTGTTACCTTTTCTCTTTCCTATGTCAGTCCTTCTGTCCTTTTCTGAAAAGTGTGTTAGCTGTCATTTTTGTCTTTCATAAGGGAAAAGGATATTTGGCTTTTTAGACCAAAAAGGTGGAGGGAAAAGGAATTTTTGAAACTTTTCCCTTTGTCTTGTTAACTAACTCTTTCGGATGATTTTAGTCTTTGATATATCCGACTGTTATTCAATCAGTCTTCTTTCAGATGCTGATTTTGAGCCGTTCAAAGTTTGTTTCCTTTCTAAACTTTGACCGGATGCTTCCATTATATGCTTAGGTACTTGTAATGAATATCCAAATGACTTGTTTTGGACTTGATGCTTCCATTCTGGGTTAAGGAGATTACATGATTTGTTTCTATAGTTTTTTTTCTTCAAACTTGATCCGGTTGGTTCTGGAATTAATTCTTCTAGATCATTATTCCCAATAAAAATGCCTCTTTGCGGCCTATTATGGATTATATAATAGGCTTTATTGGATTGTTTGACTAACTGCGGTAATCCTACAGTTATATCAGCTGGAGTGATTAATATAGTTTTGCCTTTATCATTGTTAGACTCAGGCTGTGTAATACTGGTGGAAGTTAATATAGCTTTACCTTTATCATTGTTAGATTCTGGACGTGTGATATTGGTGGAAGTTGATGGTTCTTATTTATTATGTTTTTTCTGATGATTCACTTTCGTCTGCCCAAGACAATTTTTTATCCGTAGGAAGACTGGCTGATACTGAGTAGGTATTTGCTGGGGTATTCTTGTGTTAGACCCTGATAATCCTTTGCTTAATGCGATATTGGTTTTGATTTGAGCTATATTTGCTTTAATTTTTTTCCACATTTGATAATATTTGATCCAATTGATTATTTTTCTGCTTCAATTGATTGGCAATGACTGCTATGGCTGACTCCATTCTCTTGTCAAAGTGTCTGCTCCGTAATTTTCTTCTGACTTTATTAATACTACCTGAAATTTATAATAAGATAATTCTAGTTGCCAATGAATTAATCTTCCTTGATTATAATGAGTATTTATTTTATTTCGAATAAATGTAGTGACATATTTACTATCTGTTTTAACAATAAAATGTTTTGGAAGTAATTGTATTTTCCATTTTCGTACGGTATGTAATAATGCAAGTGTTTCTCTTTAATGGGTAGTGTATCTTTTTTAGGTATCCGTAAAGGTTCATGTTGTACCAAGCACAAGTTTGACTGACTCAGTGGCTGACTCAGTAAGTGCTTAAGTTTTGATCATAACAATTAAGTTCAGTTTGAGTTAATTAAATCAATAATAATGTTAAAATAAATAGTCTATAGATATATGTGGGTTATTAAATTCAAGGGTAGAATTTTATGTCTCCGCTGACCTAGCTATTTAGTATAACTCTGAGCTAATCTGGGCTGAGTATGTACGTTAGTCGCTGACTAAATACTATTCACTCAGCGCTCGATATTTAGATTGTGTTTCAGTTGTGAATAAGTTTACATCTTTTGCTGAGTACTTTAAGTCTGTCAATGGCACTGACCTTTCTATTTGAGGAAAAATGGAATCTTTGCTTTTAGTGTTGCTTTTTACAGTACATTAGTGAGACAAAGACAAAAAGAATTAATGCCTTGACAAAACTCCAGTTTATGAAGAAAAGGACAAAGTCTTTAAGAATCAAGCTGCAAAAAGTCATTTGCCAATTTGGGTATTCTGTAAATCAACAACATTGTATCGCGCACTTTGTAAAATGTTAGATTACTAGAAGGAATGGGAAGACGGCACGTGGCAAGTCAGTGCGAGATCTCTCTAACGAAAGATTGGCATCAAACGACAAAGGATTCAAATTGAAGCTCAAATTTCAATCTAACGGATTGATTTCTATCTCACTATCTCTTAACGGGTCGATTTGAAGGAGCAATGGGTGAATAGATGAGCTGTCAATTTTAGAAGACGCTAAGACAAGTTCACCGACTACCTTCTTAATTCTAACTATAAAAGGAGCAAGAAGGCAAGCGTTAGAACTTGGTGACTACACCTAAATTTCTCAGAAGCTAAAACTCTACCAATTTACAAGCTTTAAAGAAGTTCAATCAAGGAAGCAATTACTCAGTGAAGAATTTGATTTGAATAAGAGAGATTAGAATAAATCACTTGAATTGTAAAATCTGACTGTCTATAACTGGTTCAACGTTTCTATAAGTTGATTCCAGTGCTTGTTTAGAATTTGTAGAGTTGCTAGTAGAAGAGGGTATTCTACTCAACGGGTGAGCGATTACAGATTGGGGGTACTTTCTGTAATTTGGGAAATTTGTGAAAGGCTTCTCCTTCTAGGATAAAGGAGTTGAGATTAGTGAATTAAATCCAAGACTCTCTCTTGGGACTAGATGTAAGCACAGGTTGCCGAACCAGTATAAAATCTCTGTGTTCTTTACTTTAAAGTTTTTTCAGATTTTACTCAGTCAGCTGACCTACTTAGTGGAGCTCATATAATCGCGAAAAAGCTTCTTAAGTTATTAGAGCGAGTCATTCACCCCCACTGACTCATTGTGTGTACGTATAGGGACCAATAAGTGAAATCAGAGCAGTTCTCATTCAAAATATTTCATAATCTTGAGATAAAAACCATGGCGTACAAAGGAGGAGAATCCAGTGGAAGAGCCCAAGCCTATATTCTGCCAGAAGGCATGTCAGTCACCAGCCCTCCCATGTTTAATGGTGAGCACTATACTTATTGAAAAACAGGATGAAGAATTTTATCCAGTCTCAGAGCATGCATGCTTGGATGACTATTGTTGAAGGGCCATTTGTTCCTACTATAGTGAAGAATGGAGTGCGTATTGATAAGTACTCTGATAAGTAGGACAATCAGGACTTGGTCATATTGAAAGAAAATGCAGCTGCTATCAACTATCTCTATTGTGCTCTTGATGCAACTGAGTTCAACTGTATTTCATGCTGTGAAACTACTAGAGAGATATGGAAGAAGTTGGAAGTAACTATTAAGGCACTGACAAGGTCAAGGAGTTCAAGATCAATATATTCATGAAGGATTATGAATGGTTCTATATGCAACCCAAGGAAGATATTTCCAACATGAACACTAGGTTCATGAATATTGTTAATGAGCTGAAAAGACTTGGCAAGACGTTCATAGAAAAAGAGACTATCAAGAAGATCTAGAGAAGTTCAAAATAGGATTGGGATATAAAGAAGTGCTATTGAAGAAGCTCATGATTTGAAGACCTTTAAGTTTGATGAGCTGATCGGATCTTTGCTGACTCATGAAATGCCCTTTAAGTAATATGAAGATGAGTCCAAGAAGCATAAGCACAAGGAAAGAGAAAGCTCTAGCAGAGCTATTATTCTTAAGGCTAAAAGTGATGAAGATATCTCTGAGGAAGATTATATAGAGGATAGGAAGGAGGAGATAGCGCTGATGGCCAAGAATTTTGATAGATTCTTAAAGAAAGATAAGAATTTCAAAAGGTTCAGAAGGCTAAGCAGGTACAAGAAAGGAGCAGATGAAAAACCACAAAAAGAATTTAACAAAGAGCATAACAAAGATATCAAATGCTTTGAATGTGGTGAGAAGGGGCATATCCAGTCTAGCTGTCCCAAAGCTAAGAAGGATAGGTTCAAGAAGAGAAAGCATTAGAAGGCTCTTGCTACTACTTGGAGTGACTCTGAACAAGAATCATCATCCTCAGATGAAGAGGCATAAGATTCTGTAAATGTGTGTCTCATGGCAAAGGATAATCAACCCAACTCAAAGTCAGCTGACCAATCATCTACTTCCGCTGCCAATAAATCAGCTGACCAGAGCAGAGCAAAGGAAAGCAAACTGAGGTAAATTTTGAACCCCTTTTGTCTTCAGATGAACTTGTTGCAGTATGTAATAATGTTATTAATGTGACTAAGAAGTCATCCAAATACATCAAAGTACTCCAGAGGAGGTGTAATGATTTAGAAAATGTTAATTCTTCTACCTCACTTGACATCTTATACCTTATGAAAAAAGCTGAGTACCATGATGGATATAACAGCAAGCTCACTAAGAAAATGGATGAGTTAGTTGTTAAATTAACAGCTTTGAAAAAGGTGCAGGTCCCTCTTTAACCTAGCAGGAATACTCAGAATAATCGCATTCAATACTCTAAGAAGGTTTATAAAAAGAGTAAAGTGAGCAGGCCCAATCCTAAGGCCATCTGTAATTTTTATGGAAAGCCAAGACATGCTACAGTCATGTGTAGACATAAAAATGAGTGCTATGATGAGTATGATTGGTCAAGGATGACCACCACTAATAAGGGAGGACCTAGTCAAAAAAGGCAGGGGTACCTAAGAAAACTTGATTATTTTGCAGGTGAGCCTGAGATGCACTGATGACAGAATAATGTGGTATTTGGATAGTGGATGCTCGAGGTATATGACAGGTGATGAAAAGCAATTCATTGCATTGGAGCGTAGAAAGAATAGAAGTGTCAGTTTTAGAGACAACAAAAAGGGAAAGATTGTTGGCAATGGCACTGTGGGAGTCAAGCCTTCAATTGATAATATGTCTCTTGTGAAAGGCCTGAAGTTCAAGTTGCTAAGCGTTGCTCAAATGTGTGACAAAGGCAAGAAAGTGATATTTGACTTAGCGGGCTGCTTAGTCATTAATGGTAACTTTGACCAAACTATTCTTTATGCTCCTAGAATTAATAATATCTATATGATTGATTTATCCCCTGGCTCTAATGACATATGCTTAGTTTCTAAGGAGGAAAACTCATGGCTATGGCACAGAAGGTTAGGACATATCAATGTGACGAATCTGTCCAAATTAGCCAGAAAATAAACTTGTTGAGGGATTACCCAATCGAGCCTTTGAAAAAGATAGACTCTGTTCAGCGTGCTAACTTGGTAAATAATTTAGGAAGACCTTTAAATCCTTAGTTGATATATCTTCTTCTCATCCCCTCGATCTTCTACACATGGATTTGTTTGAGCCAGTATTGCTAGGTGGAATGAAATACACTATTGTGGTTGTAGATGGTCTGACCAGGTTCACTTGGAGTGTCTTGCTAGCAAGCAAAGATGAAACATTTGAATCATTCTCTAGGTTGGCTACCCGGATCATGAATGAAAAAGACCTTAAAATTCATAGAATCCGCAATGACCATGGAAGAGAATTCAAAAACAGGCAATTTGAGGAATTCTATTCTAAGCATGGTATTGACCATAATTTTTCTGCCCCTCATACACCTCAGCAGAATAGGGTTGTTGAGAGAAAGAATTGCACTATTATAGAGATGGGTCATTCTATACTGAGTGATAACAATCTACCAAAGTATTTCTAGGGAGAAGCTATTAACACAGCTTGTTACATTCTAAACAGGGTTTTAATTCGCCCAGTTTTGAACAAAACTCCTTATGAATTTTTGAAGGGGCGCAAGCCCAAGGTTGGTCATCTCAAGGATTTTGGTTGTAAATGCTTCATATTAAACACTAAAGACCAATTGGCTAAATTTGACCCCCAAGGCTGATGAAGGAATCTTTCTAGGTTACTCAACACACAATAGGGCATAAAGAGTGTATGTCAAGAGAATCAGTACTTTCGAGGAGTCTATGCATGTAGATTTTGATGAAACTAATAATATAGGTAGAGAAGCCGGTGATGACGAAAAGGAAAAGGAGCAAGTCAGCAAATCAGTCAGTCAGCCCATTGTTCTTCTTGATCCAGTTCCAGAAAAAGAAGATTATAAAGTTGACTTGGACCAATCCATCAACTTTGGTGATGATGTAGATGCTCAACCAATAACAATAGCTCGGTGAGCTGATCCTGATCTACAAAGAGAAGTTAGAGCAAGGAGAGATCACCTAGTTGAGAAGATTCTTGATAGTGTGCAAAATCCAGTGCTGACTAGAGGTCAGTTGAATAGAATGGTGAGTCATTTAGCATTTATCTCATTGATTGAACCAAAGAAGTTTAAAGATGTCGAGTTTGATAACAACTGGATGATTGCAATGCAAGAGGAGCTAGAGCAATTCAGAAGAAATGAAGTTCGGGATCTAGTGGAGAAACCTAGAGGCAAGTCAATCATTGGCACCAAATGGGTGTTCAAGAACAAGCTAGATAAAGCTGGTAATGTTGTCAGAAATAAGGCCAAACTAGTTGCTCAAGGCTACAATCAACAAGAAGGCATTGACTATTGAGAAACCTTTGCACCAGTAGCAAGACTTGAAGCTATAAGAACTTCAAGCTATTTCAAATGGATGTTAAGAGTGCATTTCTTAATGGTTATATTCAAGAAGAAGTCTATGTAAGACAGCCCCCAGGCTTTGAAGACCAAAAGTTCTCAGATCATGTCTTCAAGCTGAAGAAGGCTCTTTATAGACTGAAATAGGCACCAAGAGCTTGGTATGAGAGACTGGCTAACTTTTTACTCAGTAAAGGTTATGTCATAGGAAAAGTAGATACAACTCTGTTTCTCAAGAAGAAGCATCAAGATGTGTTGCTTGTCCAAATCTATATTGATTATATCATCTTTAGAGAAACTAATGGAAAGCTATGCAAAGAGTTTAGATAGCAGATGAAGAAAGAGTTTGAAATGTCAATGATAAGAGAGCTTAATTTCTTTCTTGGTTTGCAAATCGAGCAAGGTGATGATGGGATCTTCATTAGCCAAGTTAAGTATGCCAAGGAAGTACTAAATAAGTTTGATATGGATAAATCCAAGCCAATGTCAACACCCATGGCCACTGATACAATTCTGAGTAAAGATGAGGAAGGTAAACCTGTAGAGAGTAAGCTCTACAGAGGTATTATTGGTTCTTTATTTTACTTAATTGCTAGTAGGCCTGACATTCAATATGCTATATATTATTGTGCAAGATATCAAGCTGACCTCATAGAATCTCACTTAGCTGCTGTTAAGAGAATTCTCAGGTATTTGTTAGGCTCTATTGATGCAGGTTTATAGTATCCAAGTAATGCAGATTTCACTCTGAAAGGATACATAAATGCTGAATATGGAAGGGATAAACTTGAAAGGAAAAACACCACTAGAGGATGTCATTTCCTTGGTGATTGTCTAGTAACATGGTATAGCAAGAAGCAGACTTTTGTGGCTTTGAGTACAGCAGAGGCTGAGTACATGGTTACAAGAAGTTGTGTAGCACAACTACTATAGATCAAGAAACAATTGGAGGATTATAGTATAAAGTTTACGTGTCTTGAAGTCACATGTGAGAACAAGAGCGCAATTGACCTATCCAATAATCCAATTCAACATAGCAGGATGAACCCTGTCAATATTAGACATCACTTCATAAGGGATTATGTGCTAAAAGGAGAAGTCAAGCTCACATACATTCCCACTGAAGAACAGCGAGCTGACATATCCAAAAAGCCTTTTGGAAAGGATCAATTCAACACTTTGAGGTAGCTAATCGAAATGTCCAATCCAATTTAAAGAAATTCTTTCCCCGCTGACCAGTTCTGGAGATGACCAAATTTCTAGGGCATACAGGTTCTGCGAATTAGGTTAAGTATTTCTTCTTCGCGCTTGAATTTTGGACATGTCATTAAAACTGTCACTGGTTTCTTTTTAAATTCAAAACTGATAGAAATGGTAGCAAATTTAAAAATGATCTACATTCAGACACTATGACTCCGTGTATTTTGTCATCATTAATCTCACTATAACTGTTGATGAATCTCACCATTGATTTATGACCATGGACTGTGAGTCATACATGTAAGCTTTGCAGGTTTAAGCGAAGAGTCTTTGGCTATTTAAAGAGAAATTCAAAAGAGAGAAAGGTTACTTTACCAAACTTATTTTCTGAAATCTTCTTCTCAAAGTCCCCAAATTCACTATTTCTTTCAAAGCAACTTCTATTGTGAGTTCTTCAGGAAGATTGTCTAAAACTAGATTTGAGGAATCCCTATTTGTGAGGGATGAAAAAGATACATGTTGGGTTACTACCATGGATCATATGGTGCAAATGGTGATTGGAATCAACAAGAGGGAAGATCTGTTCATCCCAGCAGGAACTGGATATACACCAAATGAATGGTGTACTAGGGAAGAAGCTATAATTGAGGAGTCTATAATAGTTGATATGCTTAGTTTCTCTAGCGACGAGTGATTTGGGAAGTGGACAAGCCAACATCATCTTAGAGGATTTTTCGAGATACTCAGTGGGTGATGTGAGCAAGTAGTGAAAAGATTCTTTCATGGTATTCACATGGTAGAAGGTTTCAAGGACTTATTTATTACTACCATCATGGGGAAGAAAGTCTATGTGACTCCAAAGTTGATAGCTGGGTTGTTAGGTATACGAGAAAGAGGGCTCAGAATGCGTATTGTTAGGGATGAAGAGCATGTGGACATCCCTATTGACTTTGAAGTTCCCACTGACTGTAAGGTAGGAGAACTTATAGCCTTATTGTCCACAAAGGAAGGAAAGCAGGCGCATGAATTGGTGACAAAGGTGTTGCTGCCTAAGACTACTTCTACAGGAAGCTGCTCAAAGTTTGAAAGAGTGTTTGTCTATGCTCTGACCAAAGGGATGTCCATCTACTGCCCCTTGGCAATTTTGTACAGATTTTTTAAGGTGTCCAAGCACTCCAAGCACGTGGTCTATGGGCATCTTGTAATGGAGATTTACACGACTTATGAGCTAGATTTTGAAGGATGGGCATAGAAAAGCAGAATCACTCTGAAAGTGATAGAATCAAGAATTTTGAGCAATGCACACTTTCATGGGTTGAGATGTGATGAGAAGCCAAATAACACCAAGTATATAAAGCTGAAGAAAGGAGAGGTCATAATGAAGGACCCAAAAGCAATAATGCCAATAAGACCAATTAAGCCAGAGGAGGAAGATCAGACTCTGGATGCTTTTATGGCTAAGGAGCTTGAGAGGATTACCAAGCTGAGAGCAGAGAAAGGTGAAGAAAATGCTGAGAAGAAGGGAAGCAAGAAGGAGGTCAGAAGAGACTCTAAGAAAGAGGTAAAGAAGGCGAGCTCAGCTAGCTCTAATCCTGTAGTTGCCCCTGTCTCTAGAAAGATAAATCTACTAAGAGAACTAAGGATGAGAAGCCTAGAGAGCGAGTGCCAAGGAGATTGAAGAAGAGAAGAGAGTAGAGGATAAGTTGAGAGAGGAGATGCCTCTGATTAGAAGTAAGAAGAGGAAGAGTAAGGAAGCTCAGCTTAATGGAGAGAAGGCTGCAGGATATGAAGCTATATCAGTTCTTGTAACTAAGGTAGGTCAACTTAAGAAAAAGCTGATGGTGGAGAAGTTAACTGTCGTAGTCTAGAATATTAAAGAGGGAGAGAAGGTGAAGACAGCTGAGGCTGAGAGAATTAAGAAGAGACAAGAGGATTTAGAAGAGGAGATAAGAAGAAGAGCTGAAGAGTCAGCAGCAAAGCCTAAGGCTGATACTGAAAAAGTGATTGAAACAGCTCTAGCTAGTCTAGCTAACAAATCTATTCCTGAAGTAGTAGAGGAGATGATAGGAGCTCTAGAGGGAATTAAAAATCAGGGAGAGCAGGAAGTTAATGATGATGAAATAGTGGAAGCTATAGAGTTTGATATGAACAAAGAAGACCAGCAGGTCAATTTGACGACTAAGGAAGCCAAGGAAGAAAAGAAGGAAAAGAAGAGGAGGTTGTCTAAAAAGATGAAGGTTATATTTGATGAAAATGAGGGAGATTTAGAAGATAAGGAGGAAGGAGAAGCTATAGTTGAGCCAGAAGCTCCACTGACTGAGCAAACCTTAGCTCAGGTCAGTGAGCCAGCTATTGAAGGTGCTGAAGGAGGAAAACTTGAAGAAAACCAAGACCCATTTCTTTTTCCCAACCTATCCATAGAAATACCCCTATCACCTACACCAATATTCATGTAACCTTTACCTGAGACCCAAATTCCATCCACATCTAATTCTGACAAATCAAACTCCTCAAACTCTGACCAAACACCTAAAACTGCTATTATCCCATATCTATCTCTAGTTGGGTCTCCAGCGCATAAACCATAGCTTCTGGAAGGACTAGTCATCATAAGTCCTCCAATTATTGAAGAGATACCAGAACCACAACAACCATAACCTCAACCTCATCCCTAATGGGAAGCGAAAGATTTCCAGGATTAAGGATAGATGAGGAAATAGTTTCTGAAATTATTAGATCACTACTATTTAAGGAAGTCGTAAAGAGAATTAAAAAGGCTGTTGAGCCAGTGGAAGGTTTCATGGGTGTTATTGAGGAGATCAAGACCCATTTCAAATTAGTGGAGAAGATTTATGAGAGCAATTATCAAGTCCTGATTGAAGAAAGACACTTCAGGAATTCTATAATTGATAAGTTCAATCTTGTGTTGCAGGGAATGCAGGCTGTGCTGAATGGTTATAGCATTCTAAGTAAGGAGAACGATCTCAATTCATCCAAGATAGATGTAATTGTAGATGCCATCAATACGTTAATCATTGTAGTTACTAATCAAGGCAACTCCAATATGTTGAAGCAGATGAAGGGAGATATTTTGAAGGGAGTTAAGGACTCTGAGGAAGTAATTTTGACAGCGCTTATGAGGCTTAATATATCTGACGCTCTGAGTAGCGATATTGTTATGCTAGAAGCTAAATAAAAACCATCTGTGCACCAGAAGCTTGGTCATATTCGTGATCAAATTGAGGTTTTTTATTCTGATATCATTAAAGATGCTTAAGCAATTGACCAAATTCACAGGTAAGTGTCCTCGCATATCAGCAGCACTCCTATGCTATAGTGGATCTTAAGGGAGAATAATCAAGCTAAGGCTCTGGCCAGTCTCACCCAGATTTCAAAGGAAGGACTGAATGCTCAATACCGAGTCAATCAATCTTAATCTTGTGCTACTATGGCACTCTTTGCTTTTCTCAGGGAGCAGGACTTTCTTTCAAATAAGATCTATAAATTGTTACTTCAGAACTTTTCTGTTAACATTTATGGAGAACTCAAGCATTTTGATGCTTCTCTGGGCTCGTTTGATCGTCAAGCTCAAGCCATTTTGGATGCAGTGGCAATGGGGGAGAAGGATCATGAGAAGTGAGAGCAAGAGGAGAAAGAGAGAGATCCATGGGTAGCTGAGTTTGCTTATGAATTGTCCAAGAATTTGGAGCGCATTAAAAGCAATATCTTAAGACTTGTAAGAGGAAAGGAAAGGAGATTCAATCGCCAAAAGAGAAGAAGTCTAGGTGGGATCAGAAAGCTTTTGAAGAGGGAAGAGAAATTCTTGGAGGACCACATATGCCTAAGTAGAATACAATTCATTGTAATCTGCAGTGTTGATTGTAAAGCTTAGTATAGATTAACTCTTTGTTATATTTACTCAAGTTATCATTATATATAAAGATTACTTATTCTATTCTAATTTAAGATCTTATTAACTTCTTGTATTTTTTGTCAGAGACATATATATATATATATATGTGTGTGTGTGTGTGTGTGTGTGTGTGTGTGTGTGTGTGTGTGTGTATCAAGCATGTTTGTAAGGTAGCTCTGATCTAAATATCTTATTGATTTAATTCTCGCTCAGTTAATTGCCATTGATCAAAATGGGGGAGATTGTTGAACCAAACACAAGTTTGACTAACTCAGTAAGTGCTTAAGTTTTGATCATAACAACTAAGTTCAGTTTGAGTTAATTAAATCAATAATGATGTTAAAATAAATAGTCTATAGATATATGTGGGTGTAAATATATATCAAGCATGTTTGCAAGGTAGCTCTGATCTAAATATCTTATTGATTTAATTCTCGCTCAGTTAATTGCCATTGATAAAAATGGGGTAGATTGTTGAACCAAGCACAAGTTTGACTGACTCAATAAGTGCTTAAGTTTTGATCATAACAACTAAGTTCAGTTTGAGTTAATTAAATCAATAATGATGTTAAAATAAATAGTCTATGGATATATGTGGGTTATTAAATTCAATGGTAGAATTTTATGTCTCTACTAGCCTAGCTATTTAGTTTAACTCTGAGTTGTTCTGGGCTGAGTATGTAATTTATCACTGACTAAATACTATTTACTCAACTCTCGATATTTAGATTGTGTTTCAGATGTGCATAAGTTTACTTTCACTGAGTTACATTATGGCTGTCAATGGCACTGACCTTTCCATTTGAGGAAAAATGGAATCTTGTCTTTTAGTGTTGCTTTTTACAGGACATTAATGAGACAAAGACAAAAAGAATTAATGTCTTGACAAGACTCCGTTTTATGAAGAAAAGGACAAAGTCTTCCAGAATCAAGCTGCACAAAGTCATTTACCAATTTGGGTAATTCTACAGATCAATAACATTGTATCTCGCACTCTGTAAAATGTCAGATTACTAGAAGGAATGGGAAGACGACACATGGCAAGTCAGCATGAGATCTCTCTAATGGAATACTGGCATCAAATGACAAAGGATTTAAATTGAAGCTCGAATTTCAATCTAACGGATTGATTTCTATCTCACAATGGTGTGATTCTATCTCTTAACAGATCGATTTGAAGAAGCAACGGGTGAATAGATGAGCTGTCAATTTTAGAAGATGCCAAGACAAGTTCAACGGCTACTTTCTTAATTCCAACTATAAAAGGAGCAAGAAGGCAAGCGTTAGAACTTGGTGATTACATCTGAATTTCTAAGAAGCTAAAACTCTGCCAATTTACAAGCTTTAAAAAAGTTCAATCAAGGAAGCAACTGCTCAGCGAAAAATCTGATTTGAACATGAGAGATTAAAATAGATCATTTGAATGGCAATATCTGATTATCTGTAATTGGTTCAATGTTTCTATAAGTTGATTCCAGCTCTTATTTAGAATTTGTTGAGTTGCTAGTAGAAGAGGGTACAGTTAAACCTCTATAAATTAATACTCGATAAATTAATAACCATGATAAAATTAATAATTTGTTCAATCCCAACTTGGGACTAGTACAAAATTTGACCCTAATCTATAAAATAATAAGATAATAACTTTTTTGAAATTCCAGTGTATATATATTGGTCCCAACGAAACTATAAATTAATAATTACTAAAAGATTCCAAATTCTAAGATTGTCTAGTAAAAAAGGAATCTATAGTCACTTGTTTTTTGTGTTAAACTTCAAATCTATATTGAGTTCATCTTTAAATCTCCTCATTGCACTTAAGAATTAGGGCATTGTCTTCTTGTACTGCAACAAAAAGTTTGATATTATTCCTTGACTAACTTTTAAATCGAAAGTTTTGTCAACCCACTACACCAAATCTTATTAAATGCATCCTTGGTGATCTCTCTTATACTCGCATAACAGTTTTCATTGTTGATTGGTCATGGTTGATTTTTGAACACCTTTTAGTTTAAGAGCCATTGTGATGTGATTTTAAAAATTTTCAATGGACATTTTATAGTGATCAATTTCTAACCATGTTTAATGTACATGAAGAATAAATGTGCCTGGAAACTTGTTTTTGTAATTTATTTTTTGGTACCATGAACTAACTTTTTACTTATTAAAAAACAATGAACTTGACAAATTCAATTAATTTGTGAATATAAATTGGACTTGGAAATTTAAAGGTCATACGTAAAAATTCTTTAGATTAATAAATTATTAATTTATCGATATAATAATATCTCGCTAAATTAATAAAATATCTCGATCCCAATATTATTAATTTATAGAGGTTTTACTGTATTCTACTTAGCGGGTGACGATTACGGATTAGAGGGTACTTTCTGTAATTGGGCAAATTTGTAAATGGCTTCTCCGCCTAGGGTAAAAGAGTTAAGATTAGTGAATTAAAGCCAACACACTCTCTTGGGAGTGGATGAAAGCACAGGTTGCCGAACCAGTATAAAACTCTGTGTTCTTTACTTTGAAGTTTTTCCAGATTTCACTTAGACAACTGACCTACTCAGCGGAGTTCGTATAATCGCGAAAAGATTCTTAAGTTATTAGAGCGAGTCATTCACCCCCCTCTGACTCATTGTGTGTACGCATAAGGACCAACAGTTCCAGAAATATATTTAGCTATACTTTTTAAAGAAACAAATTGTTTAGTTTTAAATAATGCTCTAAGAGTATAATGTGTTTCTTCCATTAATTCTTTTCCTTTTTCTTGTTTGTAAGTTTGTAATAATTCATATGGTTTACTAGTTTCATGGAATTCTGTTCTTCTACAAGGAATTGTATTTTCTTCTTCTTCACGGTGGGTTATCATCCGGTTTACTTCTGCTTCTATTGATGTTTTTGTCCTTGAATTATATGGCTCGGTTCGTTGGGAGGAAAGGGATGAAATGTAGGAGGAACTTACTCCAATCATAAATCAGCTTAACAATGTTATTGTTTGTGGGGATCTCAACAAGGTTTTATCTTCCTCATAACATTTTAGTGGATTTCTTGCTCCTTCGATTACTGGATTTCAAGACTTTATCAACGACTGTGCACTCATGGATATTCCTTTCCATGATCGTGACTATACGTGGTATAATATCCAGGCTTTTTCTCGTATTGACAGGGTCCTTGCTTCATTGGATATTCTTGATTGTTGGTCATCATTATCGATCACGACTATTGACTCTGGTTTGTCAGATCACTTCCCCATTTTATTCCAATCGCATGTTGTTGTTGATTCTGGTCCTAAACCCTTATGCTCACTTAACTGTTGGTGGGATAATCAAGCATTCTTCCCTTTTGTTCATGATTCTTGGCAATTCATTTGCTCGGATTATGGTTCTTGCGACATTTCTTTCGAGATGAGACAGTTACGATTTGCTATTAGACCTTGGCATAGTGAAAACTTCGGCAATCTGGAGGGGAAATTTTCTGACCTTAAATCTAGGGTATTATCACTCACATCGAGTAGTGTCACTCGGCCATTATCAAAAATGGATTCATTAGACCTTGATTTGGCTCGAAATTCTTTACTGCAATTTTGATTAAGCTTGGAAAAGCTTCATCACCAACAGTCTCATGTTTCATGGTCCCCTTTGGGCGATAACAATACGACATTCTTTCACCATACGGCTTTGGCTAGATTTAGAAACAACCGAATTTCTTCTCTTAACATTAACAGCAGTTTTACTTATGACGACGCTTCAATCAATGTTGCCATAGCAGCCTATTATGATGATCTCTTCTCAGCATCACCTAGCATCCCTTTCTCCCTTCGAAAACCCTCCTTTGCTCGTATCACTGCCTCCAAAAATGCTAGCCTTACCAGACCTTTTTGTGAAGATGAAATCTTAGCCTCTATTAACGCTTGTAATGACAATAAAGACCCAGGTCCTAACGGGTTCAATTTCTATTTTTATAAGCCGGCTTGGATTTTCTTAAAGACAGAAATTTTGCACCTAAAATTCCATGAATCCTCTTATCCACCGGACTCTATTAAGACTTCATTTACATTCTTATTCTAAAAGTGTCTGGGTCATGCTTCCTGAACAATTTCAGGCCAAGTGCACTTGTTCACGACATTTATAAGATTGTTACAAAGCTTCTAGCTGCCTGCCTCCAACATATTCTGCCAGAGCTTATTTCAGGGAACCAATTTGCTTTTGTCAAGAATAGAAACATCCATGAATGCTCCTTCTTGTCTTCTGAGATCATACATTCAATTCATAAACTTCATCATTCTTGTTTAGTACTCAAGCTAGACTTTCATAAGGCGTTTTTGAACAAATTGGGCTTTGACAAAAAATGGATTTCATGGCTCTTTAATTGTCGTAAAAAAATCCACAACCTTGATCTTGGTTAATGCTTCCCCTATACGGCATATCAAGCTTAGGAAAGGTGTCAAGTAAGGTGACCCTATTTCTCCTTTCATTTTTGTCTTAACTATTGAGGGCCTCAAACAGCTTATCGACTCAAGTATTCTAGAAGGATTAATTCCTGGATTTAAAATCGATGACTCTCTTCCGGATATTTCCCTTTTACAGTTTGCGGATGTACTATGTGTTTCCTCCCGCCTTTATTCGTATTTTTCGTTGCTTTAAACTGATTTCGGGTCTCAAAATTAATTACCATAAGAGTTCGCTTCTTAGTATTAATGTGGAGGATCGAATGCTTGCCTCTTGCGCTTTGCATCTTGGATGCAAGATGGAAAAATTCCCGATCTCTTACCTAGGGACCCCTTTGAGCTATAAGTGGATAAGTGTTTCATGTTGGGAGCCATTGTTGGCTAAACTCAAATCATGGTTAGTAGACTGGAAAGGGCGTTGTCTTTCCTTTGTAGGTCGAGAGGTCCTGATTAAATCGGTTCTCTCTTTGATTCCTATTTACCTTCTCTCTCTCTATAAAACACCGGAATAATCTATACTACGCTTGTGTAGCTTATGAGGAACTTTTTATGGAGGGGTGATTCGACTAGAAATGGTTTGTGCAAGTGAGTTAGGATACTGTATCTCTGTCGAAACTGCTTGGGGGATTGTTTATTAGAGATTTTAGAATTGTTAATTGTAGTTTGCTACTCAAGTGGCTTTGGCGAGTGCACTCGCAAGGCAACTCTTCTCTGTGGTTCATATTTTGTGTTCGTCATCATGGCTTTCACTCCTGGTGGGATATTGTTTACTCAGATAGTTCTCGTCTCTCTCTTATATAGTCTAATGTTATGTCTTATTGCTATCGCAATCAGCATTATTGGGGCTTCTTCTCTACAACCTGTCGTATCCGTGTATGTAATGGTGAATCTTTTTCTTTTTGGAGAGATAATTAGACCTCCAACCAACCCCTACGATCGCTTTTTCCCAACTTATTTGAGATGTGCAATTATAATCGTGTGTCTATTCAAGATAGTTGTATTTTCCTATTTGGTGATAATGCTTTTGAGCGACTATTTTGGAAGCGGCATCTTCAGCTTTCCTTGCAATCTAGATGTATTGAACTTAAAAACTGGATTTCCATGGCTCTTCCATCCGCTTTTCCTTCTTTGATGAGCATAGATAATCTTGGGCAGCAGGTGCTTCTTCAGTTCTCTAATGAAAGGGACCATTTGCTTTGGGATGTTGGGCCAAATAAAATATTTTTGGCTAATTTATTTTACGTAGGTCTTTATCTTGCTATGCAGCAGCCCACTACCTCTTTTAATCAAATTTGCCACACTTTAATGCTTCCACGAATTCAATTCTTTGGATGGTTATTATTTCATAGACGATTGCGTACACGAGCCTTACTTCTCCAACGCGGCAGCAATGTGATTGCGAATAGTTCATGCCCTTATTGTTTGGAAGTAGAAACTGTGGATCATGCATTAATTTTTTGCCGAAGAAGTTGGGTTGTGTGATGCAAGCTTTCAAATGGTTAGGCATTCAGGCTGCGATCCCAGCTCATATCTACGAGTTCCTACAATTGTGGCGTTCTTACTTTGCGCAAGGCTTGCGACGCGACTTTGCAACCTCGGTGTGGTTTTCTACTGCCCGATCTCTATGGAAGGCTAGGAATCGATTCGCCTTTGATGGCATAGCTGCAAATGAAGACCCTCTCATTTCGTCTATTTATTCTTGTTGGTTTTTATTTAAATGTAGGAAACGTATGGTTTATCTTTCGATTTCAAACTTATTCACAAACCTAGCATCTGTACTTCTTTTGTAACCTCCTTGGTTACCATAATTATATTTCTCACCTTGAGGGAGGTTTTTAGACTGGGTTTGTGGAGCACTTGTCACCCCACTCTTTTCCTTCCTTAAGGCGTAATTCTTTAAAAAAAAACTTTAGCATGCATACTACTATTTTAATGGCATTAATAGTATTATCCATTTAAAGCATATTATCATCCATTATGAATATGCCCAGTATCATCCATTATATATTATATATTATTATTATTTTTCTATCATCCATTATTTATTTATTTTAATTAGTTTTAATGCATATCTAGTTATCTGAACATATTTTAAAAAATTTATTATCTCCCTGAACTTTTAAAGTGATTCCGTAGCTTCCTCAACTTTCAAAAAGTTTACCACTTTGCTCTCTAAATGACACGTGTCAGCTTCTGATAGGTTTGACTTTTCAAAGATGTCATTTTTCTGATTTTTTTCTCTCCAATCAGAATCTGACACATGGCATTCAGAGCAAAGTGGAGCACTTTTTAAAATTTGAGGGAGCTATGGGGTCACTTTAAAAGTTCAGGGAGGCAATAGATTTTTTATAATAAGTTCAGGTAGCTAGATATGTATTAGACCTTTTAATTATTATTAATTATTTTAAGTATCCCCATAATTATTTTTAGCATCCCACAACCTTGGTATGATCAAAACGACATCGTTTATACCTTAGTGTAAAATTAAGTAGGCCAAATGCATCTTTACCTCTCTAAACTTGGCACAAAAAGTTTACTGCCCCCTGAACTTTCAAAAGTTTCTCTCAGCCCCCTAAACTTGACAGAAATGTATCAGTTTACCCCTGAACTTAGTAAAAGTGTATCATTTTGCCCCTTAAATGCCACGTGTCATGTTCTAATTGATTTGACTTTTTAAAGATGTTATTTTATCCTTTCAATCAAAAGCTTACAAGTGGCATTCAAGGGGCAAAATGATACACTTTTACCAAATTTAAGGGACAAATTGATACATTTATCCAAGTTTAGAGGGCAAAGAGAAACTTTTAAAAATTTAAGGAGGCAATAAATTTTTTATGTTAAATTTAAAGGGATAAAAATATATTTAACCAATTAAATAAAAGACGCAAACACAGATAATATAGAAACTGCGATCTTTAGGTGAAGGACAACTTCCCAAAGCCAATTGAACTATTGACAATTATTACTCTCCCTAGTGTCGTTATACATAACATTGAAAAGTTATCATAGAGGTTTGGCCCCTATAAGGTCAACATGGGTCCGCCCCTGGATGTGATATTGTGCCTAACTTGACACACCACCCACCTTGCTTGGTAAAGACTCACAAGCTTATCTGTCAGAGATGAAACATGCAACACACACATGCATACATACTACATTATGGATTTGAATTAGCTAGGAGTTAGGCCAAACATTGACGCGTCAAAAAAAACAGATATAAATAATAAGGAAACCGAGTTGATCAACTTGTCAAACACGTATATTTTTTTAACTTAAAAATACAACATATATAACTCACAAGTTTCACTTGCAATTTTTTTTTATCAACTTGGTAAAGAGGATAAAAAAAGGTAAATTATAAAAACATAACATGTGGTTAATGGTTTCCAAAATAGGTTGTATGTAATTTTTTTTTAAAATGAGGTTTATAATTTCAAAAAGTTAGTAAATAGAGGCTTTATAATGTTAAACTATGTCAAGACAAAGGGCAATTTCATTCACTTTAAACTAAAATTTTATTAGTTGACTAATAAAAATAAAATACACCCCAACCATACTTTTTGAAATTTTTTGAGAATTGTAGATAAACTTTAAAACAATCATAATATAATTAATTTTTTTAAAATTCATACGATTCATGAAATATAGTCTTTATATAATATTGTTAAGTTATGAGAATGTTGAATTAAATATCGTCTATAACATTATTATAATTATTAAAGAAATAATATTTCTTTTATCAATTTTTACTTTTTTAAACTTCATATGTTCTTTTTTTTAAAAATTCCATAGACTCGTCAAACCACAAGTAATGTTTCGTTTGAGAACATAATAAACATATTTATTAATTTGTTTATCTTCATAATCATTTTATTTTTAAACATTTTAGTAATTTTTTTTATAAAAATAAGATCGACATCTTTTTTTTCTCTGTTTTTCCATTCTAATATTCATTCATAATTTCAAATCACTACCAATAAGATGTAGCTCAATTGATAATGCAAGTTAAGTAAGTTGGACGAGAACAAGGTTCAAATCCCATTAAATACATTTGTTAGGAGGGGTGAGGAGCCTTAACTGTGACTAAACCTCGAACAGGATTATCTCAAGGTAGAATCTTGTAAATTTACCAAAAAAAATAAAATTTAAATCACTAGTTTTATAACCAATGTTATCAATACCGTACCGAGCCTCATACCAGCGAGGTCAATAGTATGTGGTATAACCAGTATTACTGGTATTATTGGTGGATATACCAATTTTTTATTTTTTAAAGAATATACAGTATTTATGGTTTCCAGCAACTATTGCTACACTTTTTAGATCTTTTGCAACGCTTCTGCGTGTTGTAGAGGAATTTTTTTATAAAAATATATATTATTTAGAATTTTCAGTGGTTATTGCAACTCTTTTTTGAGTCTTTAGCAACGCTTTTGTCTTTAGCAACGCTTTTGGGTCTCTAGCAACGATTTTCTAAGTTTTTAGCGATACTTTTACTTATTGTCATAAGAATTTTGAGAAAATCAGGTTTGAATCGGTACGTCGGTTTATCAGTTTTTTCCGGTTCAAGCCTGTTCTCACTGGTTGTTTACTAACTTTATCGTAGCCATGGTCGGTTCACTATAAAACCGATTGAAATTCTTACATAATATAAGTCATGAATATGACTTGATCAAAACTCAAAAAATTACCTGGTGCACCTTAACACCTAATCAAGAATAATAATCAATCCACATAGTATCAGCTATAGAATCCCTTAACAATTCTCCTTCACTAATTCCAGCAATATTATCTTCATCATCATCCTCCGATGTATCGGTGCGATTTCTAAGTTCATTGTCAACTTCTGCTAGTATTAATTCACTTGGATCTACACCCATTAAATAGTTATGCAAAATACAACAAGCAAGAATTATTTGATTTTGTGTCACAACGTCATAATGTGGCCTTGTTGAACTTCCTATTATTGGAAAAAAAATTTTTAACCACTCCTGTGAGCGGACGGCTGTTTGCGCGGCTGCGGCGCGGGGCCGGGCCCTGTCGGGCGGGCCCTCTTTTTGTGCGTCGGGGAGACGAGTGTGATGTGGTTGAAAAGAAAATGATTTTGTGTATTGTAATGCTTAAAAGATACGAGATCGAAACCCCGTACTTAGAATAGAGTCGCCACCCGGTTCAGCTCAACCGGGAAATTTTCGGTACGATTTTCCCACCGGGTGGTTGGACCATACCTTAAGTAGAGATTCCGAGTTCGGATGATGTTATGTACTTTTCATTAGGCCAAGTTAGGATACTTCATTCATTCTTAATCGGTTTAATCCACCCTATTTATTCGTATTTTCAGTTATTTTGTGGTTTTCGCGTTTATCAAGCAATTGAAGCAATAAATAAAACATTTACAAACGTAAAAGAAAAGTAAGTGCGGAAAATAGAATTATTACAAGATTTTCAAGTCCTGTACATTTTCTACGTAACAAATGAAATACCCGAATGTCCGATATACATCTACCTACAGAGGATAGTTGACACAGATATGGCATATTTTATTTATAACATCATAAAGCCCGATTGGATGGCTAAAACGAGATTTGAATGGCGTTTACGGGGAAATTCCATTTTTATCCAAATTTTAGATTCGGTCGTTGCTTTAATCAGATTACAAGTGAATATACCACTCATCGAGGGGCGGGTCTGTTTTCAGGAGGTTTTGAACCTCCATCGTTGCACTATAGGTCCTACCTTCAGAAAATAAATTAGTTGGGAAACAAACGAAGGCAATACTGCTGTTCAGAAAGCCATGCCGCCGTCGGGCATCTGATGTCGCCGATGACATAGGTGATGTCGCTGGCGGCATGAATGATGCCGCCGGCGACATCGATTATGTCATGGGCGACATCAGCATGCAGACAGGCACAGGGCTTTCTGAGTACCGTAAAAAAAAAGGGTTTCTGTGAGAAAACGAGATCTCCGGGGAATGCGACGCTAACGGCCGTATCCACGATGTCTCTCGCGACATGGGTGATACAGTCGGCAACATCACATGTCTCCGGCGACTTCAATTTCTTGCAGCAGCAGCGGTTTGCAGTTAAAATAACCGAAAACTTAAATCAAATACAAATCAACAAAAAAAATAGTGCAAAACAATAATAATAAAGCCGAAGAGCTATGAGACTCAGGATTTTCACCTCGGGGTAGTGAATCCAACTCTTCGTGAACTGAACAATAACGCCTCCGGGGAGCTTGGAACGATAATTTGATTGTTAATTTAAAGGTTTTAGGTCTCTAAATTCTATTCAGTTGATTTAACCCAAAGACCCACCGATTTAAGCTCACAATCAGAGAGTTCGAAGAAGAAAAACCGGGAAAAGTGGATTAGAATCCTTTTTCCTGCCTTTTCTAGTTCTTATCTCACTAAAATCTACTCTCGATTTCAGCTCTTAATTGCCCAATTTAGCTCCTTTCTTCCACAATTTCAGTCCCCCCCTCAAATGCAGTTTTTGGGTGCCTTTTATAGGCAAATTGGGGTATTTTTCGAGACCTTTTTGACTTATTCCGCCGAAAGTGCCGACATGCTGTCTGTGGAGAACCCATTTTCGTGCCATATCGCCGGCGACATGATGATGTTGCCGGCGGTATGGTTCATGCCGCCGGCGGTATGGTGATGCCGCCGGCGGCATGAATGATGTCGGTGGCGACATCATTCTCCAGCATACCGACAACCAACGGGTCAAAAAGCCTAAAAAGTCGGGAAAAGTGGCTTAATAGTGGAAAAAGGCATCTTTATGACTTTTTAACAATATTTTAAAGGGTATTTATTATTTGGGTGTAAATCATCGGTTCAAGCTCCTACCGAACGCGTTATCGGCTACGTCGAACTAGATTCTACCAATTATAAAATTCACAAGGAATATTATTTTGGTAATAAAAATTCTGAAGAGAACTTTTATTTTGAGGTATTGAAATCGGGTACACGTCATCATCGTCTCGCGAGAGGGACTGCAAAATCCCGTGCTCACAGGCTGCCCCTCGGGAGATCACTGCTGACACAGGTCAGTATGATCACACGAAAGAGCAAGGGATAGGAACGATACCTGAAGGATGACTGGTTTGTCCCTTGGTCGGACTTATGCTTTGTCGACTGTTCGTCCCTTGGTCGGACTTACGCTCTGTTGATTGTTTATCCCTTGGTCGGACTTATGCTCTGTCGATGGTTTGTCCCTTGGTCGGACTTATGCTCTGCGATTGTTTGCCCCTTGGTCGGACTTATGCTCTGTCGACTATTCGTCCCTTGGTCGGACCTACGCTTTGTTGATCGTTTGTCCCTTGGTCGGACCTACGCTTTGTCGTTCGTTTGTCCCTTGGTCGGACTTAAGCTTTGTCGTTCGTTTGTCCCTTGGTCGGACTTACGCTTTGTCGTTTGTTCGTCCCTTGGTCGGACTTACGATTTGTCATTTGTTCGT
The DNA here is from genome assembly GCA_947683365.1 of Euphorbia pulcherrima. Lineage (NCBI taxonomy): Eukaryota > Viridiplantae > Streptophyta > Magnoliopsida > Malpighiales > Euphorbiaceae > Euphorbia > Euphorbia pulcherrima. The sequence goes on from CANTUS010000001.1 coordinate 20,238,336, forward strand.
CCCTTGGTCGAACTTGTGCCTCGAATAAAGAGGTTTGCCCCTTGGTCGGGCTCCTGCTTTGAATAAAGAGGTTTGCCCCTCAGTCGGGCTTCTGCTTTGAATAAAGAGGTTTGTCCCTCAGTCGGGCTTCTGCTTTGAATAAAGAGGTTTGTCCCTCGGTCGGACTTACGCTTCGTCATTTGTTCGTCCCTTGGTCGGACTTACGCTTCGTAGAGAATTCGTCCCTTGGTCGGACTTACGCTTCGTAGAGAATTCGTCCCTTGGTCGGACTTGTGCTTCGTTGAGAATTTGTCCCTTGGTCGGACTTGTGCCTCGTAGAGAATTTGTCCCTTGGTCGGACTTGTGCCTCTTAGAGAATTTGTCCCTTGGTCGGACTTGTGCCTCGTAGAGAATTTGTCCCTTGGTCGGACTTGTGCCTCGTAGAGAATTTGTCCCTTGGTCGGACTTGTGCTTCGTAGAGAATTTGTCCCTTGGTCGGACTTGTGCTTCGTAGAGAATTTGTCCCTTGGTCGGACTTGTGCCTCGTAGAGAATTTGTCCCTTGGTCGGACTTGTGCTTCGTAGAGAATTTGTCCCTTGGTCGGACTTGTGCCTCGTAGAGAATTTGTCCCTTGGTCGGACTTGTGCCTCGTAGAGAATTTGTCACTTGGTCGAACTTGTGCCTCGTAGAGAATTTGTCCCTTGGTCGGACTTGTGCTTCGTAGAGAATTTGTCCCTTGGTCGGACTTATTCTGTTGAGGTTGCCCTTCGGTCGGGCTCACTATGAAGAGATCGCCCTTCGGTGGGGCTTTTGTTCTAAAGAGATTGCCCTTCGGTTGGGCTTGTTCTGTTGAGGTTGCCCTTCGGTCGGGCTTCTGCTTTGAATAAAGAGGTTTGTCCCTCGGTCGGACTTACGCTTCGTCATTTGTTCGTCCCTTGGTCAGACTTACGCTTCGTAGAGAATTCGTCCCTTGGTCGGACTTACGCTTCGTAGAGAATTCGTCCCTTGGTCGGACTTGTGCTTCGTCTACTGTTCGTCCCTTGGTCGGACTTACAGTTCGTGGGGAGTTTGCCCTTCGGTCGGGCTTGTCACTTCATATAGTGATTGTCTTTTGGTCAGACGTTTCACTTTAAAGAGGTCGCCCTTCAGTTGGGCTTTCGTTCTGAAGAGATTGCCCTTCGGTTGGGCTTTTGTTCTGAGGAGATTGCCCTTCGGTTGGGCTTTCATTCTGAGGAGGTTGCCCTTCGGTTGGGCTTTCATTCTGAAGAGATCGCCCTTCGGTTGGGTTGGTTTGAAGAGATCGCCCTTCGATCGGGCTCGTTTGAAGAGATCGCCCTTCGGTCGGGCTTATTCTGTTGTGATCGCCCTTCGGTTGGGCTTGTTCTGTTGAGATTGCCCTTCAGTTGGGCTTTCGTTTTGAAGTGATTGCCCTTTGGTCGGGCTCGTTTGAAGAGATTGCCCTTCGGTTGGGCTCGTTTGAAGAGGTTGCCCTTTGGTCGGGCTCGTTTAAAGAGATCGCCCATTGGTCGGGCTCGTTTCGAGAGATCGCCCTTCGGTCGGGCTCGTTTCGAGAGATCGCCCTTCGGTCGGGCTCGTTTTGAAGAGGTTGCCCTTCGGTTGGGCTTGTTCTATTGAGATTGCCCTTCGATTGGGCTCGTGTTTGGAGAGGTCGCCCTTTGGTGGGGCTCATTTTGATGAGATTGCCCTTTGGTCGGGCTCGTTTGAAGAGATTGCCCTTCGGTTGGGCTCGTTTGAAGAGATCGCCCTTTGGTCGGGCTCGTTTTGAGAGATCGCCCTTCGGTCGGGCTCGTTTTGAAGAGGTTGCCCTTCGGCTGGGCTTGTTCTGTTGAGATTGCCCTTCGATTGGGCTCGTGTTTGGTATAGCGATTGTCCTTTGGTCGGACTTTCACTTTGAAGAGATTGCCCTTTGGTTGGGCTTATACTTTGTCTACTGTTCGTCCCTTGGTCGGACTTACAGTTCGTGGGGAGTTTGCCCTTCGGTCGGGCTTGTCACTTCATATAGTGATTGTCCTTTGGTCGGACGTTTCACTTTAAAGAGATCGCCCTTTGGTTGGGCTTTTTGTTCTGAAGAGATTGCCCTTCGGTTGGGCTTGTTCTGTTGAGATCGCCCTTCGGTTGGGCCTCCATTTCTGAAGTGATCGCCCTTTGGTCGGGCTCATTTTGATGAGATCACCCTTCGGTTGGGCTCGTTTGAAGAGATTGCCCTTCGATCGGGCTCGTTTGAAGAGATCGCCCTTCGATCGGGCTCGTTTGAAGAGATCGCCCTTCGGTCGGGCTTGTTCTGTTGTGATCACCCTTCGGTTGGGCTTGTTCTGTTGTGATTGTCCTTTGGTCGGACGTTCACTTCGAAGAGGTTGCCCTTCGGTCGGGCTCGTTTGAAGAGATCGCCCTTCGGTCGGGCTTGTTCTGTTGTGATCGCCCTTCGGTTGGGCTTGTTCTGTTGTGATTGTCCTTTGGTCGGACGTTCACTTCGAAGAGGTTGCCCTTCGGTCGGGCTCGTTTGAAGAGGTCGCCCTTCGATTGGGCTTTTGTATTTTGGCATAGTGATTGTCCTTTGGTCGGACTTTCACTTTAAAGAGATTGCCCTTCGGTTGGGCTCGTGTTTTGGAGAGACCGCCCTTCGGTTGGGCTCATTTTGATGAGATCGCCCTTCGGTTGGGCTTTTTTTAAGAGGTTGCCCTTCGGTTGGGCTCGTTTGAAGAGGTCGCCCTTCGGTTGAACTCATTTTGATGAGATCGCCCTTCGGTTGGGCTCGTTTGAAGAGATTGCCCTTCGATCGGGCTCGTTTGAAGAGATCGCCCTTCGGTCGGGCTTGTTCTGTTGTGATCGCCCTTCGGTTGGGCTTGTTCTGTTGTGATTGTCCTTTGGTCGGACGTTCACTTCGAAGAGGTTGCCCTTCGGTCGGCTCGTTTGAAGAGGTCGCCCTTCGATTGGGCTTTTGTATTTTGGCATAGTGATTGTCCTTTGGTCGGACTTTCACTTTGAAGAGATTGCCCTTCGGTTGGGCTCGTGTTTTGGAGAGACCGCCCTTCGGTTGGGCTCATTTTGATGAGATCGCCCTTCGGTTGGGCTTATTTCGAAAATCTAGTTTGGAGGGGCAACATTGTTGGCGGCATGACTTACATCCGGCGGCATGAGTTGATGTTTCTGGCAGTTTGAGTGATGCCGCCGGCGGCATAGGCTGATGTCGCCGGCGGTATGGATGCCACGTGGCAGCTTTGACTGGTCAGATAATTTCAAAATTTGAACTAAATGAGGCGATGTCGCCGGCGGCCTAAGTGATATCGCTGGCGGCATGGGCTGATGTCGCCGGTGGTATGGATGCCACGTGGCAGCTTTGACTGGTCAGATAATTTCAAAATTTGAACTAAATGAGGCGATGTCGCCGGCGTCCTGAGTGATGTCGCCGGCGGCATGAAGTGATACCGCCAGCATCATAAAGTGACAGTTTCAGATTTATTAAAACTCCTCGAATCCCGCGCGGCAGTTTAAAAAGAGATTGAAACTCTTTTCTTCCCCATTCTCTCTCAAAACCGTATCCCTTCTCTTCTCTCCCAAAGCTCCTTGATTTTTATCTTTGTGTTTTCAAATTATGAAGAGGATTAGTAATGCTTTCAGGGGCAAACCCAAGGCTAGGGAGAGCCTGCCCGATTCTTCCGTCGAGGGTTTGAAAATCCTTTCTGTTCCCACTGCATACGGCCTCAAGGAGACGGCCAAAATGTATGGCTATGGCATTAACTCTCCTATCAACAATCTGACTCCAGAGAAGGAGAAACATCTCTGTTATATCCAGGTAATCCCCAAAAACCTGAATTACTTCTTTTTGAATTCGATTTGATTTTGCTTTAGATTTTGAAAACATGCCATGATAGGGGTTTAAAATGTGGAATATCTCAGTCATTGCATGCTTTAGGATCGATTTTTGCCTTGTGGTTCGATTGATTGTGATTTTTGGCATGATGGGTGCGATTTAGGGAGAAAACAGGTTCTGCCCGCGTAGAGTGATGTCGCTGGCGGCATGAATGATGCCGCTGGCGACATCAATGTTGTTGCTGGCGACATCAGCCTTTGCCAAAGGCTTTATGGGAATCTGATGTCGCTTCTGTTGAAGCTGATGTAGCCGGCGACATGAGCCATGCCGCTGGCGGTATGGGCTGATGCCGCCGGCGATATCGCTCTTAACAGAGGCGACATCAGCAGCCTTTTTGACAGAAAATGCACAGAATTAATCCGTTTTGTTTTCGATTTTGCAGCCATACGAACTGACTTACACAGGAGGGATTGGCACCATCGGCGAGTGGTGGCATCATATTTCAGAGAATGATCCCGAGCTTTCACTCGCGATTAACGAGACGGGGTTTGGGGATTTGGCTCGAATCATGCCTATGTTGATGCCTAAGCTACCTCATTCTTCAGTAACGGCCTTGACTGAAAGGTGGTCCGAGACTACCCACACCTTCCATCTCCCCTTTGGGGAAGTTACAATTACCCCTTCTGATGTGGTAGCCATGACCGGCCTTCCTTGGACGGATGAGGTTATCCATTTTGACGTCTACATGGATAAGTACCATGTTGAGAGGCCCGTGGTGAGGCGGGTAAAGGAGTTGTTCGGACTAAAGCCCGCTTCTGGGCGGCTGTCCTATGGTGAGCTGTACCGTTATTGGACCCAGGTGGATGTGGTGCCTGAGGAGGAAAGGGAGGCATGTGTCCGTTCCTTTGTGATCTCACTACTCACCGTGCTGTTCTTCCCAATCTCGGGGAGTAAGATCAACTACATACTTATAACCGCGGTGGAAGATGTGCCGGGAATCAGGAGGAAGAATTGGCCGAGGGCCATCTTGGCCCAATTGTACCATGGGCTGGACGTGGGAGCCCGGAAGAATGAAAAAGCCCTTCGCCTTTGCCATCTGCTACTCCAGGTATCACTTTTTGTAGATATTCTCCTTGATAGCATGTGTTCTCGTTTATTGCTTGACATTTTTTGGATTGATCGATCGGTCGTCATTTGTGCAGGCCTGGGCCTTTGAGCATCAGATCCTCCCGCCGATGGAGTTTAAGACGGTTGTGCCACCGAACTCTCATTTCCTTGCCCGCTGGTGCGGGTGCATCGGTGGGAAGGCCAAGTATCCTACGCTGTATAGGGAGGTCCTCAGAAGCGTGCGATTGAGTTCGGTACGTGAATTTTTTTTTTTTTTTATTTGGTCTATGGACTTATGTTGGTTGTTTTGATGTAGCTCGTCTTGGACCCGTTTGATGGGGTGGAGAACTTGGCTGAGGTCGCACGGGTTCGGAGGGAGGTGGATGACCGCCGGTTTGTGATTGAGTGCCCCCTATCCCAGCAGTGGTATCTGGGCGAGCGCGTTCGGGGTTGGAGGTCCCTTCCGGTTGCTGCTAGACCGGTGCCTGCCGATCCTCCGCGGGGCTTGTGGTGGCCTCATTTGGTGATTTCTGCCGAGGCCGACAAAGCCGATTATATTGAAGGGAACGGCCGAGTGATCCCTAGCGTTCCTGGCCTCTATGAGCGGCTTTTTCAGCGTCTACTCCCCGTGTGTCCTCGTATCCATGGCGACGATACAATTGAGTATCATAACGAGCAACGATTGGAGGACGAAAAGAGGCGCCTCGGAGGCGTTGTGGAGGATGACGATGAGGATGATGATGAAGATGAAGCGCTGGAAGGGGATGTTGCAGTCGACCCTGAGGGGGAGGATGAGGTAGGTGCGGGTGTAGCTGGCGGGAGCGTGCCGATGTCCCAAGGGGAGCCACGTTCTTTCGGGGTATGATTGTGTTTGTGTGTATGATTTTGAAGTCGTTTAGGGATGTTGTTGACGTGTGACTTTCATGTTTTGCAGGAACCTGCGAGAAAGAGGGGTCGGGATAACCAGAGTGGGACCCGACATTATGGTGCGCCGGAGGGCATAAACTTCGTGGAGGGGAGATTGGTTAATCCGTTGGAAACCACCTTCCTGTTGATGAACTCGCGAGGCGAATTCACTCATAGGAATGTTGGCTCGAGCCGGCAAGCCCCGATTTTCATGCCTGAAGATACTACCTACGTAAGACCTAATAATTATTTTCTTATTAAGTCTTAGAAGTGGGTGTCTAAGGGTATGCTTTTTGGATTTTCTAGGTGGCGCGGAGTCATGTGGAGCAGCTTGCGGAGAACAATTTTGTTCTCCGGGATACCCTCATTGGGCAATCGCTTCTTGTTCAGGTATTTTATGCACATGTTAAGATGGGATATATGTATGGATGTTATGCATGATATGCAAGGCTGATATTTTCTCCGGTTTGCAGGATTTTTTAGCCCTTTCTTTGTCTAATGCTGATGCAGCCCGGCGACGGTATGAGGAGGACACTGCAGCTTTACAGCGCCGCGTGAGCGATCTCGAGGGACAGCTGGCGGCCACCGCTCAAGAACAGAGAAGTAAACAGAGTCTGGACCGTGTGCACCCTGGGGGTACCAGTCGTAGGGGGGTCAAGAAGTCTGCCGGCCGACGTGTGTTTACCGCGGCTGAGGAGTCTAGTAGTGTTCCCATGACGGAGGGAAGAGAGGCAGACGATGTTGACGATTGGTTCGCAAGTCCCGATGACGTTTCATCACGTCCAGCCGGTAGTGGCGGGCATGCTTAGTTTTACTTTTCCTTTTCGTTTTGCCTTTGAGTTCTTGTTTGTACCTCCGATACATTGGGGTTTTGATAAATTTGATTTTGTTATGATGATTTGGTACAATTTGAGCAATTTGCGCCTTCGGGCTTTCATAAAAATGAATTGCTATTTTGACAAGTCATGGGGAATGTAGCATAGGATTGTTTACAGTTTTTGTACAGGTCTGAAATGGCAGAAATGCTTCTGATGCCGCCCAGAAAGTTGACCCTATGCCGCCGGCGGCATCACCCAAGTCGTCCAAATTGATCCTATATCGCCGGTGGCATCAAATACATTGCCAGCGGTATCATGATATCGCCGGCGGTATCACTCTTATCGCCGGCGGCTTCAATCTTCCAGCAACCTGTTTTTGACCCTTCCGTCCGTTTCCATCATGGCAACCCATAACCAAAAGCTGTGGGGTTTTCCGCAAAGCCTGGGGAACACAGATTTTGGGCTCCAATTTGACCCCATGGTTTGCATGGACTATCCTTTCGGGTTTTCGCCCTAACAGATTTATTCCGACCTTTGAGCGCGTAGTGTCTTCGATTAAGCTTACTTGTGATGTTTCCATCCTTCGATTGCCAGGCATTCACATAATCACAAGCACAGATGTTCCAATATGAAAGACCCTTTTATCGAGTGAACTTAATTTGAGTACAAGATGTTGGCAATCATTTCCATTAATGGGACCCTTGGTGTTAACCAGCCTTTGCAGGTTTTCAAGTTAACATCTTATTGTTTTTCTCTCGTGCCCTAATTTTCGTCTGAACCGCCCTTTTCGGGTTTTCAGTTCAACAGGCGTTATTGACTTATCCCCTAATTTTTGTACAGCCAGTTTGTAGGGTACCGACCGTCGGGTGTAACCCTAATTTTTGCCCAGTCAATAGAAGACCGACAGGCGGGCGATTATTGTATATATATATATATATTTTAGTGTGCCGCTTTTTCTGATTTATTTCTTTTGTTTAGACCTGATAATGCTTAAGCTTGTCTTGGTCGACTAGATCGATGAACTCGCTTCTTGTCTACGCTCATGACTCTAACAGCCTCACTTATTTGGTGCCATTTCCGATCATACGATGGTCTCTTCAATCTGATCTGAACTTAACCTTAGTACCAGAAGGTCTCAAACTTTTCAGTGCTGGGTCTATGACTCTTGGAAAGGGCATAGGATATCTGATTTGCTTTTGTGCGCATAGTTGTGCTTTTGCAGATTCTCCAAGTTCCTTGGTGCCCGTTCGATTTTCGCCTGGATCCCCCAGTTCATTCTGACCTTCAAAGTTACGTTGGGAGCTTTTGGCTGACCTTGTTGTAAGCCGTTTAGTTTGCGGGAGTTTTTGGTGCTTACTCTAAAGCTTCATTGATTGGTTTGATTGTTGTCCTGAACGCTATTCTGATTGCTCTTTCAATTTGTGTTTTGTAGAGCCCTTCTTGTTTAGGCCTAAATTTGTATTCTGTATTAGTGGTGATGGGTTGTGAGCAAGTGATGTTCGGCTTAAGGACCTTTTGTTTTGGTGCCTTTGTAGTGGTTGTTTGCCTTTAGACTAGGTGTCCTTGGAAGTGGTTGTCCCCTGACCTTTGTTAGCCGAAGGGTTTGATGGGGTTGATTTGTATCGAGTGAAGATGTGTTTCTCTTCAAATTTGGTCGCGTTCTCGGTGGTGATGTTGGTATGAGATTTTGGCTACGATGTTTGTTTGATGGAGGCTGGGCTCCGTTGGGTGTAAGCCTTGATTCCCTATTTCGGGGGACCGATTGATACTTCTTTGGTGGCTTGAAGGTGTACCGATGTAGGGCCGTCGAGTCAATTCTAGAAAGGACCCATGGCGTTCCGAAAATCTGATTATTGAGCAAAAGCATTATCATGGTCTTTAAGCACTTTATTATCCCTCATGTGTTTGACAACGTTTAAATTATTGGATTTAATTACCACATAATGTACTCAATTTAATTCCATTTAATAAAAATTTCTTACATACTGAAAGCGTCGTACGTATGCTCATATGAAGACGCTGATCAAAGGGTACAGACACAATCATAAGTAAGAAAAATGGAAGTAGCTCATGGAGCTAAAAGGTCTGAAGTCCAAGGATTGCAAATCGGGATTATTCGTCCTCATCGTCAGAGCGTGATTTTCCCCCACCATTTGAGTAGATGGCCTTGATGAGATCTTGAGGAGCTTTTCGTTGTTTGGAAAAGCTGGGATTAATCATCCGTGTCCGATTGCCAGACTCTGGTATAGGGTAGGATGCCCTTTCAGGGTCGGTAATCTTCTTTTCATCCACTAGTCGTTGGATGGTACGGACCAAAGCTTTGCATTGGTTGGTGTTATGACCCGACAACATGTGATATCTGCAAAAGCCTTTTCCTTCTTCTCTCATGGGGGGATTGAATTCATGAAGAGGTTTAAGAATCCCAGCTTCCTTCAATCCGGTGAAGATTACATTAAGTGGCAGTTTCCACGGATTGGTTCTATACTTAGGACCGTTGTTTGGCCGAATAATGGCAACTGGTGCCGACTTCTGATAGGTCTCTTGGTCCACCATGATTTGAGGTGGGGGTGTGGGTGATTCAGTGTTACGAAAGAACTGGTCTTTCTCTGATTGGACCCTTCCCTCTTGAGAGCAGTCTGCTATCATCAATTGACGCAAGAAGTCTTCAACATTGTGTTGCATGACTTGGTCGTATTGAGGAAGCATCGGGGCAGCGGAGATTTTAAATTGTGATGGGGTGACCAAAGTTGGTAAGGTGTTAAAGAGTGGTGGAAGAATTGGGCTCTGGGCCCCTTCTCTTTGTCCAGGGTAAGCGGTTGGCGGTGATTGCCAGAGTGTACCGCCATCAGGTGTCATGCCCGGAGATCGCATGACCTGGTCGAAGTCCTGTCTTTCTAGGACCTTCTTGACGGATACATACACTATCTCCTGAATGATGTTTCTAAACTGATCGGAATTCAGAAACTGAATGATAGCAGCGGTGATTTCCGATCCAAGAGATGGCGGGTGAGCTGTTGCCCCTACGGTGGAGGGAAGGCTAGCTTGTCCTCTGGATGAGGTATGGTTGTCATCATGGGGAAGAGATATGGTTGGTTGTGAAGGTCTCGGTTCAAGAGGAAGGCTGCTTAGAATCACGAGTCGCAGATCAGACCATGAATGGGTTGTAAATGGTATGGATGGTATGTATGTATGTCTTTTTATGCTCTGGGGGTGATGTGTAGTGCACATGGCTGCACGTAGATGTGGTTAGAGATGATGTGATGGCTTATCCCTCCAACATATATGAGACGTGTGTACTTCATGTCGTACATAGCGATATGTGGTGACGCAACGGAGGTACAAGAGAAGTCCCACACATGTTGCTAAACCTCTTCCACGGGTGGAAGTGATAAGGGTAAGTTGATTTATTTTCGGCTCTTAAAGCCAATGCATGGGGGTGTATGATCATAGAGCACTTAGCATGCGAATCGACCCTGTTCCAACCTTTTGACTCCCGCGTAACACCTCTTTGGTAGGATGGAGTTTGGCTGCTTCACCGGTAATGGCGAAAGTAGCGCGTCCCAATTATTTTATTTGTTTTGGGTAATCCTAAGGGGAAATGATGTGCTAAGGCTCCTAACGCGGCTTTGGTATAGGGTTGTTGATGTAGAAGGTTCCCGTTTACCTTGATTCCACGTTTACTCAATCACTACCCGAATGGGCGTGGTCATAGGAGTTTACGTGTTGGTTAAAACGAGTGATCCACCCACTAGGCATCCTCAATTCCAACAGGGCATGAGTGATGCTTTGTGAGCTTCTCGGGTAAAATAGGGTACCTAAAATTACCGAACTATCTACACGCGTGAGAACAAGACGTCATAAGAAAAGAATGAAGTTTTGATTTGGCCAATGATTTCAATACATCATCAAAATCTTTTAAACTATGAAAGAAGGTTCAAGTTTAAAGAAAGTCCCCAGCGGAGTCGCCACTGTGAGCGAACGGCTGTTTGCGCGGCTGCGGCGCCGGGCCGGGCCCTGTCAGGCGGGCCCTCTTTTTGTGCGTCGGGGAGACGAGTGTGATGTGGTTGAAAAGAAAATGATTTTGTGTATTGTAATGCTTAAAAGATACGAGATCGAAACCCCGTACTTAGAATAGAGTCGCCACCCGGTTCAGCTCAACCGGGAAATTTTCGGTACGATTTTCCCACCGGGTGGTTGGACCATACCTTAAGTAGAGATTCCGAGTTCGGATGATGTTATGTACTTTTCATTAGGCCAAGTTAGGATACTTCATTCATTCTTAATCGGTTTAATCCACCCTATTTATTCGTATTTTCAGTTATTTTGTGGTTTTCGCGTTTATCAAGCAATTGAAGCAATAAATAAAACATTTACAAACGTAAAAGAAAAGTAAGTGCGGAAAATAGAATTATTACAAGATTTTCAAGTCCTGTACATTTTCTACGTAACAAATGAAATACCCGAATGTCCGATATACATCTACCTACAGAGGATAGTTGACACAGATATGGCATATTTTATTTATAACATCATAAAGCCCGATTGGATGGCTAAAACGAGATTTGAATGGCGTTTACGGGGAAATTCCATTTTTATCCAAATTTTAGATTCGGTCGTTGCTTTAATCAGATTACAAGTGAATATACCACTCATCGAGGGGCGGGTCTGTTTTCAGGAGGTTTTGAACCTCCATCGTTGCACTATAGGTCCTACCTTCAGAAAATAAATTAGTTGGGAAACAAACGAAGGCAATACTGCTGTTCAGAAAGCCATGCCGCCGTCGGGCATCTGATGTCGCCGATGACATAGGTGATGTCGCTGGCGGCATGAATGATGCCGCCGGCGACATCGATTATGTCATGGGCGACATCAGCATGCAGACAGGCACAGGGCTTTCTGAGTACCGTAAAAAAAAGGGTTTCTGTGAGAAAACGAGATCTCCGGGGAATGCGACGCTAACGGCCGTATCCACGATGTCTCTCGCGACATGGGTGATACAGTCGGCAACATCACATGTCTCCGACGACTTCAATTTCTTGCAGCAGCAGCGGTTTGCAGTTAAAATAACCGAAAACTTAAATCAAATACAAATCAACAAAAAAATAGTGCAAAACAATAATAATAAAGCCGAAGAGCTATGAGACTTAGGATTTTCACCTCGGGGTAGTGAATCCAACTCTTCGTGAACTGAACAATAACGCCTCCGGGGAGCTTGGAACGATAATTTGATTGTTAATTTAAAGGTTTTAGGTCTCTAAATTCTATTCAGTTGATTTAACCCAAAGACCCACCGATTTAAGCTCACAATCAGAGAGTTCGAAGAAGAAAAACCGGGAAAAGTGGATTAGAATCCTTTTTCCTGCCTTTTCTAGTTCTTATCTCACTAAAATCTACTCTCGATTTCAGCTCTTAATTGCCCAATTTAGCTCCTTTCTTCCACAATTTCAGTCCCCCCCTCAAATGCAGTTTTTGGGTGCCTTTTATAGGCAAATTGGGGTATTTTTCGAGACCTTTTTGACTTATTCCGCCGAAAGTGGCCGGCATGCTGTCTATGGAGAACCCATTTTCGTGCCATATCGCCGGCGACATGATGATGTCGCCGGCGGTATGGTTCATGCCGCCGGCGGTATGGTGATGCCGCCGGCGACATCATTCTCCAGCATACCGACAACCAACGGGTCAAAAAGCCTAAAAAGTCGGGAAAAATGGCTTAATAGTGGAAAAAAAGCATCTTTATGACTTTTTAACAATATTTTAAAGGGTATTTATTATTTGGGTGTAAATCATCGGTTCAAGCTCCTACCGAACGCGTTATCGGCTACGTCGAACTGGATTCTACCAATTATAAAATTCACAAGGAATATTATTTTGGTAATAAAAATTCTGAAGAGAACTTTTATTTTGAGGTATTGAAATCGGGTACACGTCATCATCGTCTCGCGAGAGGGACTGCAAAATCCCGTGCTCACAACTCCAAATGTCCTCTCAATTGCATTCCGCAACGATGCATGACGATAATTTAATAATTCACGAGGATTTTGAGGAGGATTTTTGGAATACTCTTTTAAGTGGTATCGTTCTCCTCTATAAGGTGTAATCAGACCACGTCTTAACTTGAATCCAGCATCTGCAAGATAATATTTTCCTAAACACACGTGGAAAATTGTTAGAGTGATGAATTTTAGGTTTATACTATATATAAGAAATAATGTCTTAAACTTTCCCTGTGGGATTTGTAAAGGAGGAACTTATTTTTCTAATGCATTTTTCAATATTCTTGAATCGAGCGTTGTTTTTTCCCATCCAACTAACACATATGTGAACTTTAAATCAAATGTACATGCGGCTAATACATTTTGTGTTGAGTGTTCCTTCCTCCCACGATATCTAGGAGCATCTACAGTAGAAACTCTAACATGAATATGTGTTCCATCGATAACACCAACACAATCTTGAAATTATTAAGTTCAATATTTATTAACCATCAAGAATGTGCACATTTCATAGAACATAAAATTACTTAAAAGCTTATCATAGAATCTTTTGTTGCTCAAAATTTGTAGTGGAATTTTTGAGCCATCAAGTTGCTTAATGAAAACTCCTCCTAATGCAATTATTGCATCTAAAAAATTGTGGAAATGTCGACTCATAGTCTCACCGGAATGACGAAAGAAGAAACACGATGAGAGACATTATGTCCTAACAGCCGAAGTGATTTTGCTACTTGTTCTTCAACCGTCACTCGTAAAGTAGGTCTAAAACCGCCGTGCTTATCTAATATATCACACAATCCTCTAAAAGCAATAGGACTCATTCTTATCACACTTTGACAAAGATAACTAGAGTCTAAAAAGTTCATTAACTCATCTCGCACTCTTTCTCCCTTAGGCCTTAATTCATGCGGCACTGAACTTTGACTAAAAAGCTCATGCTCTGCAAACCAAACAACTACATCACAAATAAGCTGAATCACTGCTGATTGTTGTTGTTGCTGCCATCTGATCACCATACTAAGTTTATCTTCATCCATTTAAATAAATAAAAGAGTCATCAATGAATTTAGTACAAGGTCTTCAACTGTATTCCCAATGATTTCATTAGCAACATTTATTGAATTTCTTATTCTGATATAGGCTTAAACACATTTGCAACAAAGAAAAACAATCTGCTATTTGTAATTTTTTTTAAACTTGACGAGTACCTTATACTAAAATATAAGGTGTACTAATTATTAACATATGTAAATTGTGTACGAAACCAAACAATACACATGAGATTTTAAAAAGAAAAAAAGCTCAATCAATTCAATCAACTAGTACACACAGTGAATTCAGTCTTGGAAATTTGAATTCTTTGTATCAATTCTATTATGAGGTGTCCATATAAGACTTTGGCTTCCTAATTGGTCCCTCCTAAAATGAGTTTTGATAGGAAAACAGTGTACCCACATAAACAGACACTCGAATGGAAATCAACGTGAAAATACTGGAGAAATAAGGAAAAATGTCAGTAACCTAACCAAAATGCAAGCAATGAGCAAAACAGACAGACATAATATTTAAATAATTATGGTAGGCAATTAACTGTAGTACAAAAATTGAAAGATATGTTGACTGAAAAAAAGAGAGGAACTAAAACAAAGAACCATCAACATTATTAAAGTCTCAAATATGGAAACCCTTATATGAAAAATCAACTTCAAAACTATGAATATAATTTTCAAAGTCTCAAAATGTTCAATGTACTAATCTTCATTCACAGTAGTTCATCTTGCCATCTTGGTAATCTATTAATGTCCATTCTAATGTGAGCCTATTCTAATACTTCGAAGTGCAGATTACTGATTCAAGCTTTTGTTCAGTTTAATCATATACTTGTTTGTGTGGTCTATTTTGTGTACTCATTGATGCTTGAAGCATATTATTTAGCATTTTTCCAGGAAAACAAATTAACAAAATTTTCCTTCTGTCTCCTTTTACATCTTAATTCGGCTTTGATTATTGTTATTATTTGTATACTATTATCATTCCTCAAGAACCACTCACATTTGTAACCAAAAAAATGAAAGATATGTTGAATACAAAGCTAGAGAGGAACTGAAACAGAGAACCATCAATATTATTAATATCTCAAATTTTAAAACCCTAATACACAAATCAACTTCAAAACCAAATTATCAACACAAAATGATACTTACTTGAAAGAAGAAGTCAAGTATTCCAAAATAAGAAGAATGGGTGGCAAAATATTATGTCCTGTAAAAGGGAATTTCGAAAATTAGTATGTAATCAACAAAAGTAGAGTAAAAATAGATAGAATTACCTCACTAGAGTGTTTGAACCAACTATTGAGGAACAAGTTCATGCCATTGAGCAAAAATAAAGTGCACCGTTCTCAGATAAGTTGATGCACTATTCAAAATTTTTTTGAATGAACACTATTCATGCTACTGTTCATATACTATTCAAAAAAATTTTGATGAACACTATTCATATTTTTTTATTTTTTTATCTTATTTTGACATTATCTTTCAAACTATTTATTTTTTTACATGCCGCTTTAGAGTTTTTTGTTCGTCTCATTTTTATTTTTGAAACATCATCCATTGTGATATACTTTTTCGAAAAAAAAAATTGCGGTTGTTAGATATCTGATAAGTAACTGGTAGATACCTAGTAAGAATGGTATTTTCATATGTTTGAATTTCTGTTTTTAATTCAACAGAATTTTATAAGTATTTGGTAAGTAACTGGTAAGAATCGTATTTTCATATGTTCTTAATCTTTGTTTTTAATTTAACGGAATCTGGTAGGTATCTGGTAAGTAACCGGTAGGTAACTGGTAAGAATCGTATTTTCATATGTTTTTAATTTTTATTTTTAATTCAGTAGAATCTGGTAGGTATCTAGTAAGTAATCGGTAAGAATCGTATTTTCATATGTTTTTAAATTCTGTTTTTAAATCAACAGAATCTAGTGGGTATCCGGTAATTATTTGTTTTTAACACAACAGTTGAAAAAAAGTTTTTGAATGTATCTAGTAGGTATCTTGTAAGTGCATGATAAGTATCTCGTAGGATACTAGTAAATTCATGAAATAATGTAGAAAGCTGTTACAAAAATAAACTTGATGGATTGAACAAACTTTCAATGAATATAAGGTTCATACCAGGTTCATACTAGATATCTACTAGTTACTTACCAAATATTGAACTTTTGTAAAAAAAGTTTTTGAATGAATTTGGTAGGTATTTGACAAGTATCTGATAAGTATCTGGTAGAATGCTAGTAAATATATGAAATATGGTAGAAATATATAATAAAAATAAACTTGATGGATTCAACAAGTTTCCTATGAAATATAAGATTTCTATCAGGTTCCTACCAGATATCGAACAGTTTAAAAAAATTCAAAAAGTATATCACAGTAGATGGCGTTTCGAGATAAAAATGAGATGAACAAAAAACTCTAAAGAGGCATGTCAAAAAAAATGAACAGTTTGAGAAATAATGTTAAAATAAGATGAGAAATTAAAAAAAATGAACAACAGTGGGTAATAAAGAAATGAGAGAGGCAGATATATTTAAAGAAGAAAGTGGAGAGTAAGGGAGACAAAAGGTTTGCTTGGAGCGTATGGGTTGAAGATTTTGAAACTTGTTTGGTTAGAGAAAGTTAGGGCTTAAATGTTGAGATGATAGGAAACTTTATTTTCTATATATTTATATAAAAAAAAGCCGCAGAAAAAAGGAGCTACAAGTTCAAACTCGTGGGAAAGAATGGGTGCAAGTTGAGGGATCATAATTATAAATATGTACTAAACATTAAGTTTTCTATCATCCCAACATTTGGCCCTAACTTTTCTAACCAAATAATTTTCAAAACTAAAGCAATACGTTCTACCCTTGGTCTCCACTATTCAAGCTACTGTTCACGTGCACTATTCACATTTTTTTCATTTTCTCATCTTATTTTGCCATTATCTCTCAAACCGTTCATTTTTTTGACATGTCATTTTAGAGTTTTTTGTTCATCTCATTGTTATCTTTGAAACGCTGTCCATTGTGATATACTTTTTAAAAAAAAATTCAACTGTTCGATATATGGTAGGAAACTGGTAAGCACATGGTAGGAACCTAGTAGAAATCTTATGTTTCATTAGAAGTTTGTTCAATCCATCAAGTTTATGTTTGTAACATATTCCTACCATATTTTATATATTTACTAGCATTATACTAGATACCTACCATATACATTCAAAAACTTTTTTACAACTGTTTCATATCTGGTGGGAACCTTAAATTTCATTGAAAGTTTGTTCAATCCACCGAGTTTATGTTTCTAACAGCTTTCTATATTATTTCATGAGTTTACTAGCATTCTACGAGATACTTACCATGTGTTTACTAGATAGCTACCGGATACTTACTAGACATGTTTGTCAGGCGGGCTAGGTCGGGTTCAGGTCGGGCCTAATCGGGCTTTTGACTAAAAACATCAACCCAAGCCCGGTCCAGCTAACATTTCAAAACTTTGGGCTCTGGCCGGGCTTTAGAGGTCATTCCCAAGCCCGGCCGAAAGCCCATAAGTAGATTTCTTTTAATTTTTTTGGTATACTAAAAGAGTAAAAAAAAAAATTTTATACAAATATATCCAAATATTACATATAAGGGTAAATTTCAAAAAAGTACCATGTGGTTTTGGTCTTTTTCGAAACGAGGATCATAGAATTTTTTTTTAAAAAAAGAGGATCATGGTTCAAAACGTTATCAAAAAGAGGAAAAAGTCTGGACGACTTTAGCAGGTTAAAATTGAAAATCGCAATTTAGGTCAATATAAAAGGCAAAAAAATTCCAAAAACAAATGAAACTCCTTTTTTCATGAGACACGATCAATTTTCTCATCATCCTTCTTCTTCAAAATCCATTCTCTTTTTATTTAAAATCCAATCTCTTTTTAATCTCTCTTAGAACCCTAACTTTGACAAAATCTTTTTATTTTGATTGTTTGAATAGAAAACCCTAATTATCCGTAATTATGAGTTTGCAAATGTCGAGTAGTTCAAAATCTTCCAGTTCAAACTCACATATGCAGAGAAGGAGATGTGATTACGGGTTGATTTGTCTAATAATAACAACTTGGACGGGTCAAAACATAGGAAGGAGGTTTTTTGGTTATGGAAGATACAGGGAATTAGGTGCTTGCAATTACTTCAACTGGTATGATTTGTTGATGTGTCCAAGGGGGAGAGAGTTTGCGCTTCAAATGTCAACGAAGTTGAAGAAATGTGAAGCCGAGTTAGGTGCAACTGTGAGAAAGGTAAAAAATTTGGAGTTGGAATTGAAATTTGAAGTTGAATTTAAAAGGCAGTTGGGGGAAGAAATTATGAAATTGAAGTCTGAATTTGAAGTGAAAAGGAAAGTGAAAATGCAATCCATTATTCCCAAAATAAATATTTTTGATCTATTTGTGTTGATTGTGGTGTAATTTCAGTATTACAATGGACTAACTAAGAATGGGGAAAGTCATGGTTTTTAGAACCGGACCGGCCACCGAACCCGCGAAGGCAGTGGTTCATGGATTTAAGGTTCAACCGGATTAAATCGGTGGTCGAACCAAATTTTCTTAAAACATGTAAAAATACTAAATATTTTATATAATTTCATATTAAACATGTAATATAAGTTATACTCATATAAAAATTAATACTATTAAATAAAGTATTCTATAATTTAAAATTAATATTTCAAATAAAAATAAAACACAAGATAATAACTAATATAATCTAATGTAAGAATGCAAACTGAATTCCATATTGTATAGATTGGATAAAAAAAGTTAATAAATTTGATTTATAATATATAAAATTACGCATTAAAAGAATTAAAATTTATGCACAATATGTAAAATAAAAAAGTTATATATCCATTTAATATAAATTTAATCAAAAAACTTGGAATAAAGTTATTTAAAAAAATTATATATTATTTCGTTATGAAAAACATTTAAAGCTGTTATTGAAAAAAATATTTTAAATTTAATAAAATGTGTAGTCTATGAAATAAAAAAAATATTTATTATTATTTTTTATAATAAAATATTATTAAAACAATTTAAAAATTAACAATATATAATATAAAAGGTATATAAGGAGAAAATGTTACTACTTATGTGTGGTACTCAGTTGGTAGAGCATGTATTGAAACATGTGTTGGAGGTTTTGTATTCAATTCCCACCACCAATAATTTTTAAAAAATTATGATTTAAGAGAACCGGAAACCAGTCACCGGTCGAATCGGCCGGTTCCCGATCGAACTGGACGGTTCGACCGGTCGTTGACCGATTCTTGACTATGTCAAGAATCTAGTCAAACCGGACCAGACTAGGCACCGGTTTCGATCGAACCCGGTCCGATCGACCGGTCCGGTCCGATTTTCAAAACCATGGGGAAAGTGATGGGATACTTTGCTTACCTTGAAGCTGAAATGGTTTCTTTTGTTGTTATTTAGGTTTATGTTAGTTAATTGAAAGGGAAAATATGACTTTAGCTTAACATTTTGTTTTCAGTTTGTGTTTGGTTATTATTTGCTTTAATGTTGTAATGGAATGCAAAATTGGTGTCATTTGGTTATAAATGAAAGCAAAATTGGTGTCAATCGGTTTTCTACTTTAGCATTTTTAACTTCATTTTGTTGTGAATGTGGTTCTGAAAGTTAAAGTTATGGTAGTTTTTGTTTGGTTTACACCAAATGAGTAATTTTGCATAGAGGACATAAAATGAGTCATTGAAAATAGATGATATAAAATGGCTAATATTGATAGAATGTCAGTAGTCAGACATTTACATCATTCACCTAATTGGCAAATTCAATAAGGAGCATAAGTTAAGTAGCATAAACAAAATAGAATAGCAATGTTATAGCCACAAGTGTAATCCAAAATAAGGCAATATTAAGTAGCCTAAACGAAGTAGAATATGTCAATGTTGTAACCAAACACCTAATTGGCACTTTCTACATATCCAAAATAGTACAAAATACAAGCAACAAAAGTAAGTAATTTGTGGGTTTGCGGTGGATGTTCCCCATTCTTACTGCCAAAGCTTCCAAATTTGCTGCTCTAGATGGATTTTTATAACCAGCTGGGGATGAGACAAAGTTTGCAGGACGACGTAATCTCTTCGAAGCAGCAGCAATAGTATAATGTTGTATAACTGGGTGGAGGTCTTGGAGGCCTAGCTGAAGGAGGTGGCACCCTTGAACTTGATGGAGCAGTTGTAGGATATGGCATCCTTGAGCCTGATGTAGCAACTGAAGGAGGTGGCATGGTTGAGCCTGGTGCAACAACAGGTGAGGAAGACCTTTGAAATGACATGTTGCCCATTCTCCTACCCCTTATTGATTTGGTATTTTTTGAGGTTGGGTTCATAGGTCTGTTTGTGTTGACTGGTGGTGGGGTTGATTGGGATTGAGGTGTGAATCTTGGGATTGGTGGTGGGGTGGGTTGGGATGGAGTTGTGTTTCTTGGGATTGGTGGTGGGGTTGGTTGGGATGGAGTGGTGTTTCTTGCCACTAATGGTGGGGTGTTTATTTCCTGCAATCCAAATCAAAACATTTATGACAACATATCAACATTATCAAATGAATTCCAGTATGCTATAAAAGACCTAGGAACAGCATGAATATAAACTACTTTGCAAGACTATCAACATGATACATACAATAACACATATCACTTAACCTATAACACAAACTCCAATATTACCTCTAACTTCAAAATTAAGAAAAATATATGTATAATTACATTTGGTTGACTCATACCTCATTTTCTAAATTAGGCCTGCCTTTTGATGATTCCCCAATAACCTGCATTGAGAACCAAGTATGGATGCCAAAAGTTCATATGAAACAGAATCAAATCAAACATTAGTATGCATATAATGTCTTACAAACTGCCATCTTGATGCTTGTTTTCGATTCCTAGCATGCCAAGTTGTCTCCCTAATGATGTTAGCTCTACATCCTCTTGCATTATGACCCTTCTGTTTGCATTTCCCACAAGTCACATACCCACCTGCCTTTGAGCACTTATATGGATTCCTTGCCTTATTAGGAGCCCTTACACTCTTCTTCCTAGGCCTCCCCGGTGGCTTCCTCATAACCTATAGATGTATGTTAGGGTATGGGGTACTTTCCCACTCTTCTTGAGAAGGCAGTGGATTGTACAAGTTTTGTACACATCCAAGTTAGTAGCTTTGCTGAAGTATGGATGCACATACTTTTCTGGCTCTTCTCTATTGGAATATATTACAGCAACAACATGTTTGCATAGGAGCCCACTTAGCTGCCACATTCTGCATGTACAGGTCTGAGTAGAGAGGTCAACATTCCTCTGGCTTGTTCCACATACAACCTCATACTTGTTATTTCTTGCTAGAGTACAAAAATAGTTCCTAGTATCCACCTTCTTCTGCTCCAACAAATCTTGATAATGAGGAGTGATAGGGCCCAAATATTTCTGCATTCCAACTAGCTTCACATACTGCCTCTTCATGAACTTCTTCCTTATGTACTCAAACATGGACAGTATGGTCATGTCTTTAGCTTCGAGAATGTACTTATTGAAACTCTCTGAAGTATTGTTCTGAAATAAACCATATTTGCTCATCTCTGAGAAATAACACCTTGCCCAGGTCTTAGGATCACGATTCATAACCCATTCGTAAGCATTCTTATCAAACTCTCCCAGTACCTTCATTCTCTTAAGGAACAACTTCTCAGTGCCAGCTGTGGCAACCCTCCATAACATTTTCTTATAATCCTTACCCTTGTAAAGTTGCTTAAAATTTTCATGCCATACTTCACACAGAACCTAGGCTCCATATTTGGCTCTAACTCATTTAGAGCCTCGACAAATCCCTAATGACATATAAAGAATCATATTTCAGCAAGACAAGTTCACATATGTTAGGTCATTTATAAGGAATACTAAATTCCTAAATTAAAACTATTTCAGCAAGATAAGTTCACACATGCTATATCATTTATAAGGAATACCATATTCCTAAAATAAAACTATTTCAGCAAGATAAGTTCACATATGCAATAAATTAACGATTTGATGCTCTCATAACTCCACTTGGAAATTTGAAAAGGAGACATATCTTCTGTTGGTCAGACATAAACACCCATCCTGTTTGTGATGCTCTCCTATAGTCTTCAAACAACAGTTCCATGAATCAATTCCAAGATGCTTTACACTCTGAATCCACACATGCAATTGCAAGAGGGTATAAATGTTCATTTCCATCCTTTGCTACTGCATATAAAAGTTGCCCTCCCATGCTTGTTTTCAGATGGCAACCATCTAGGAAAACTACTGGTCTAAATCCAACAAAGTACCCTAACTTTTGAGGTGCAAACCTCACATATATGTATTGGAATATCAACTTCTCCCTTGGAATCCTTTGAACTGAACCTTCAACCATCTCTTCTACAATTTTCCTTTCCAATTCACTCTTATTTTAACCAAGCTTCCTGGGTTGGTCTTCATTATAGTTTCTCCATAATCCCAAAGCCTATGATATTGTGCTTGTATTTCTCCATCAACCAACTTAGTAGCTCTAGTTTTTGCCCTGTAGCACATCATTGGTCAAATCTCAGCACCCGATTCCCTCTTCACCTTCTTTATCATTGCTTCTACTTCCATCTTTATGTTGTCTCTTAAATCATCAAGGTACTTATTTGCTATGTATTTAGAATCCACTTTGTGGTTGTTCATTGACCTTACACATGTATGAGTTGGCTGCAAAGTCTTAATCTGGAATGTATTGCAATTTCTTAAATTTGATGCTCTAATTTTGAATCCATAATTTTCCTTACATACAACACTGATTACAGTCTTACAGTTCTTACTGAATACATGGCATGTCCCTCTCTCTACTGCCCATCTCCTTAGAGCATCACAAAATTCTTTAGGCCCAGTGAATACCATTCCTGTTCATAATTCCCCATTTCTTTCATTATACTGAATAGTGTGTTGGTGGCCCTCCTCATCAGAAATTTGTGGACTGTGAAGTTTATCATCCATTGATACATGTGGCTCATTAAACTCTCTCATATCCTCTTTATTAAAGTCCACACCAACATCTTCAAATCTTAAATCTTCTAAATTCTCTTCCTCACAGTCAGTAAGTAATACATGATGATATGAATCTCCATCCTCATCAGAAAAATCAAACTCTTCATCACCTTCTATACTTGAGTCATCTTTGTATGAGTCATTTAATACATAAAAAATTACAATGAAAATAAGAACCTATCACATACAGATTTCAACTTACAATTAGTCATTTCATATAAGTCATTAAAAGCAACATTGTATTAAGTTTAGAACATACCTTCTGCCTCATCATCTTCTTCACTTTCAGCCCCCATGTTTATTTCTTCTTCCCCATCACATTGTTCATCATCATCTGAATAACCTATTACATATAATCATTTCATAGCATCAATAAAAAGCATGGAAGAAAATAACTTAAAGGATAACAAAAAAAAATTGACATATCAATATTTATCATACCTTCTGCTTTATGTTGTTATTCTTATTGAGAAATTGAATCTGCTTCTTGTTCTTGTTCATTAAAGTACACATCTACATCCTCCTCATGATCACCTTCAAAATGCACACTAGTCCCTTCCTCATCTTGTACTCTCTCATTATGTATATCTGAGTGACATATTAAATAGATTAACATCAGTAAATCATTCCAAAAAAGAAAAGTATGCATGATCTTGGAATTCAGTATTTATCATACCTTCTGCTTCGTGTTGCTCTTCTTGTTGAGAATATGAATCTGCTTCATTAAAATACACATCTACATCCTCCTCATGATCACCTTGAAAATGCACACTAGTCCCTTCCTCAACACTTTCCTCATATCCAATGCCATCAGCAAAACAAAAGCCAAATATCATACTTGGTGATTCTTCAACATGAATTTCTCCAAAATCTCTTATGGGGACTAACTTTCTCACATTGTCACCTCTACCATCTACATGACTATTATCAACTCCACCTACATTACTTGCATTTCCTAAATTAACCACTGATATTGAGTCCCCTTCATTATTTAGATTGCTACCTACACCTTCATTTCTATGACAATGTCCATAATTCTGCAAATTCATCTCTTCCTCAACATCCATCTCTTTTTCTGTCTCATTCTCCTCATCTGAATCTACTACTGTCTCACTCTCCTTATCTGAAACTTCTACTTCACCACTCCTCTCATCTGAATCTTCTACTTCAACAATTGGTTGTTGAATACTATTTCTACCATATGGATAATACACTTAAAGGGGACCCAAAACTTCAACATAAAAAAAGATGCATTTCACTATCTCCTTTATTATACTCAATCATATTATATGCATCTTTATCATGTATTATCTCCTCATATGCATAACAGCCAGACAGTCCCTAATCTTAAACCAAATTCTACACCCTCGTTTATATCCTAGCCTAGTAGCATAATCTTGCAAATATATTGCACTAAATGTATCAAGGTCAGGAGTGCAATAACAAACTTTACCACATAAATGTTCAATTTTATCTTCTTCGTTCTCCTACTCAGCAGACCAATTCCACCCTTGATGTATAACCAAATTAAAATCAGCCACATTATCCATCCTCAACACTGATAATCAAAACAAACACAAATCAACACATTAACATTGCATTCACTCATGACCAAAAACATAAAAAGAACTGTCAATTTGATGTTAACAGTTACTGGTCCTAAAAAACCTTAACTCGATGAAATTTGAAAAAATCAAACAAACGGCCATGTAACCATGAATATTAAACACCATGAACTTTTAACAAACACATTTCATCACAAAGTTTACTACTTTTTCTTCATTTTAACAAATTTCACACTGTAAGCCAAACCCTAGACTGCAAAAATGAATATTTAGACCATATATTAGGAGTTTTAAGATGAGAAAATGAAGAGTGTGGTGCTTACCTTGTTAATCAAGCAATGGTTGGTCTGATGATGAACAAAAACTCGATTTCCCTTCAAGCCATTTTCTTTAACGCGGCAACAACAGATTCCAGTCTCTCAAAATGAAAGAGTGGATGAGACTTCACAAATTTAGGTTTGATGTTCAAAAAAGGAAGAAATTATAAGTTGTTATGGGTATGAAGTTTGAATATGGGTTGAATCGTGGAAAAAGTGGGAGGGAGGAAGTTGAAATGTCACATTCTGGAATTTTTTTGCCTTTTATACTGACCTGGATTGCGATTTCTGATTTTACCCCTGCTAATTTGACGTCGTCCAGACTTTTTCCTCTTTTTGATAACGTTTTAAACCATGACCATCTTTTAAAAAAAATCTATGATCCTCGTTTTGAAAAAGACCGAAATCACATGGTACTTTTTTGAAATTTACCCTACATATAATTACATTCTCTACTTGAATAATTTAATAAATAGATAATATTATTGTAAAAATTCAATAGGTTGAAATATAGAAATCCAAAATAATTATTAAATATACTATATAAATATTTAATAAATATAATAATTATTCATCGGATCGGCTTGGGTATTTACATAAAAACCATGGCCGACCCATAAAATATCGGGCTTCAACAGGCTCGGGCTCGGGCCGGGCTTTAGAGAAAAATGAGAGCCCATGCCCGGCCCATTTGAGCGGGCTCGGGCCGTGTCGGGCAGGTACCCAAGCCCGTGAACACGTCTAATACTTACCATGTACTTACCAGATACATACCAGATACTTATCATGTACTTACCAAAACCTACCATATACATTCAAAACTTTTTTACAATGGTTTAATATTTAGTAGGAACTTAGTAGGAATCTAGAAAGTTTGTTCAATCCACTACGTTTATTCTTATAACAATTTTCTACATTATTTCATGAATTTACTAGCAACCTACCATATACTTATCAAATACCTACCAGATATTTATCAGGTACTTACCATATACATACCAGATACTTACTAGATACATTAGAAAACTTTTTTCAATTGTTCAATATCTAGTAGGAATTTGGTAGGAACCATATATTTATCATTCAAAACATAAACCCAAACATATAATATAAGGTTCCTATCAGATATTTACCAGTTACATGCCTGATGTCGAACAACCAAATAATGGATGACGTCTCGAAGATAAAAATGAGACTAACAAAAAGCTTTAAAGAGACATGTTAAAAAATGAAAGGTTTGAGAGATATTGACAAAATAAAATAAAAAATTTAAAAAGAATAAATAGTTGCATGAACAGTAAAATGTCTCATTAATAATGAAAACTTAAAATTGGTTAGAGATTGAAAAGAATAAAAAAGAATTAAAGAGATAAATATAAAACTTATATAGTATAATATATTTTAAATAGTAAAATAATTCATAGTGAATTTTTTTAAAAAGCTCAATTTTTAAGTTTTTTCAAGTTACTATAATGAAAAATTATGAAAATCAATAACAGATGATTCCTAATTAGTATTAAAATTTAAAATCTCTTATCCAATACTAAAATATATTATTTTATTAAAAACTTATAAATAAAATTTTTCGTGACAACAACTTTCAAACGGCGCGTTATAAAACATGTCAATAAGCCCCCCGGCTTACGTTGGTTTCTCACTGACCTGTCTTCTCCCCAAAGAAAACAAAGAGAGCGAAATGGCGGACTCATCATCGTCAACTGCCGCAACAACGCCGGCGAAGTCAGATGTAGAAACTGAGGAACTTCTTGATCGGATGTTGACCCGATTAGCCTTGTGTGACGACTCCAAACTTGAACCCTTACTATCAAAGCTCCTCCCGTTCACTCTCTCCTCCCTCTCCTCTCAGTCCGCTCCTGTTCGTAATAAGGCAAGACCTTCATTCTCTATTTCTGCATCTTAGTTGTCTATACTGCTATCTCTTTTTAATTTCATTGTTATTTTGAATTAATTCTGCTCAAACCTGAGATGAACTTCATCTTTTACTGGAAATTTCTGATTGAGTGTCAGTTCTTATTCAATTTTCTAGGGCGTTATTTTCGTGTTGAAATTTACTTAGAATGCTGTGGAAATGATTCATCTTTTTCCACATTGTCACTTGCCTAGACGAAGAATAAGAGGGAGGAGAAGCTGTCGTATTAACAATGTTGAATGAATGTTATATATTCCTTTCTGAGTTATGTTCTTAATGGAATTCCCTATATTTTTTATCATATAACAATTCTGATTGTGGTGAATATGTCGATTACCCTTCTTTTCTTTGTGAAGATTCCCAACAAAGTGGGAGGGACTGCCTACTTATTTTGATATTTCTTATTTCTTTTGACAAACTAAATCCTTTGTTTTGCCATAAGAGTGCTATGCTGTCCTTTGCTCATGGATTTACATACTAGCCTCGAATTGCATCTTCCAAACAAAATATTATTTGACATTTTTGTTGTTTACATTTGACATTTTTGTGTTTAGATATACTTTCAGTTGAACTATGGAAAGTATTCAGCATATAACTGGTTTTCACACAGAGAAACAAAAGTTGTACTCTATATATTCAAAAGAATGGCGAGCATCTTCAGAGCACACCAGACTCCCCCGTGATTGGAAAATGTGAACATGTTATACAGTTCAAAATTTTAAACCAAGTTGTCGGAGGTGCTACTCAAGTATCATAGCTTCTTTATTGTTCGAAGTTTAGTTTAAGGGTTGCTGAGAGTTGGACAAAACTCTTGGGTGATTGGTTCAGCGTAACTCTGACGTTCCTCTTGCTCATGCGTGACCAGATCGCATTGACGTTCCTCTCCATCACTTGGGTGTTTGGATCATTCTTGTCATTCAACTGTGCTTTGCCATGGATTACCTTAACCAGTGTCTCACAATCACTCTCAAGTTCATACTCCAAAATCTAATCAGTAATGGAGAATGCTTTCGTAAGCAACGAAAGAGCCGCATAACTCTCGGCAACATCTACCCGAGTGTGATCGGCCAACCTCAAGCAATCGGTGTAAAGGAAATCACCACCTCCCGTACTAATGATACCCCCAGTGTAGGTTTCACCGCTCCCGCCTCATTGAGCCGCGTCACTGTTGACCCGAATGGCTTCAGGCAAGACCGGCTGACGCCACCGTGCTTCTCTGTATTCATGCCCTTTCTTGTTAAGCCGCACTTGCCAAACAAATGGGTCATTTCCACCATCCTCGAGCACTTTGTCATTCTTGTCGAACGCATTGGGATCATCAGCCAGTAAAACATTCACAATATCGGCATTATCCACAGGCAAATCAATAAAACAGATAAGACAAATGATTCTAAAAATTCAGGTGTTAAGATCACCAAGAAATTTAAGTTTCTTCTTGGCTGAGAAGAGCCGACATAATTGAGATTGATATACTGTTGTGGCCGGGAGATCAAG
Organism: Euphorbia pulcherrima; assembly: GCA_947683365.1. Lineage (NCBI taxonomy): Eukaryota > Viridiplantae > Streptophyta > Magnoliopsida > Malpighiales > Euphorbiaceae > Euphorbia > Euphorbia pulcherrima. The sequence continues at coordinate 20,266,422 of CANTUS010000001.1, forward strand.
TACGAATCTTTTGATCCCATACTCTTCAAAATGAGGATACAGAGAGATGGGGGCTCTCAGTATGCCCAGCCCAACACCCAAGTTATCAGGGCTTTCATCTAATGATTTGGGTGGTTGGCTGGGCATATTGAGAGCCCTTATCTCTCCGTGTTATCATTTTGAAGAGTATGAGATCGGAAGAACCATACTTGGTCTCTTGGCCATAACAGTATGTCAGTCCAATTCTGTCAGCTCTTCTCGGCCAAGAAGAAACTTAAATATGTATGTGATCTCAACATCTGATATTTTAGAATCATTTGCCTTGCCTGTTTTATTGATTTACTTGTTTTTATAGGTGAACAATGCCGATATTGTGAATGCTTTCCTGACTGATGATCCCAATGCGTTCGACAAGAATGACAAAGTGCTTGAGGATGACAGATGTGACCCATTTGTTTGGCAACTGCAGTTGAACAAGAAAGGGTATGGATATAGAGAAGCACGGTGGCGTAGGCCGGTCTCGCCTGAAGCCATTATGTTCAACAGTGACGCGGTGAAACCTACGTTGGGGGTATCATTAGAACGGGAGGTGGTGATTTCCTTTACGCCGAGTGCTTGAGGTTGGCTGATCACACTTGGGTAGATGTTGCCGAGAGCTATGCGGCTCTTTTGTTGCTTACGAAAGCATTCTCCATTACTAATTCGAACTCTGAGTATGAGCTTGAGAGTAATTGTGAGACTCTGGTTAAGCTACTCCATGGCAAAGCTCAATTGCATGACAAGAATGATCCAAACACCCAAGTGATGGAGAGGAACGTCAATGCGATCCGGTCACTCATGAGCGAGAGGAACGTCAGAGTTACGTTCAAGCAAGCTTCGTTTCTTACTTGAAGGCTGAACGTGATTGGTTCTCAGTGATACTTAAATATGAGACCATTTGGTACTAACGCTGGGGAGAAAATGATTGGACAAAGTTGTGTGTGGATATATTGAATGAAATAAAAAAAACAATATGAGTTAAGTGAGGGATTTATAAGTTGGAAGGGATGATAGAGTTGTATTGGTATATTTTACATATGCTTCCCTTGAAAAAAAAGATTTGGTAATTCTTGCTAAAATGAGGCAGTTGTTTCTGATTATATTAATAGCCGGTGTCCCTTCGGGCTGGTTGTGACATAATTGTTTATAACTAGGCCTAAGCAGTAGAATCCTAATTTACCACTTGGGATTTTATTTGTGTATGTATCCTTTATTCCTTATTTTGAGTTTGAGATGAGAAGTACGCTTGAAGTTTAGTTGATAAACTATCTCTTATTTTTTTCCTTTTACCGGAGATTAATGATGTTTGTGCATTGTCTTTTGTTTAATTGGATTTGGTGAATGCGTTGTAATATATGCTGTCAAACTGCTGGGCTCCCACTCCAATTTTTTTTTTCCGCTTGCTATGACAGGTTCTTGAAATTTTGAGTCATGTGAACAAAAGAGTGAAACATCAGTCTCAGATTGGCTTGCCATTACTGGAGTTATGGAAACTGTATACAGAAGCTGATGTTACCCCTATGGTTAAGAACTTCTGCATTGTTTATATTGAGATGGCATTTGAACGTGTAGCTGTGAAGGTATGTGCATCTGTGATGAATGGTCCGACACACTGTCCTTGTTATAAACCTTCTCATTTTGTTAGCTGTAGAATGTATCAACCTGAAAATTTATAGACTGGGCATTGTGCTGTAGGAAAAAGAACACATTGCACCTATGCTTGTGGCTAGCATTTGTAAAGTTCCTGATCAACATCAAGATATTATACTGAGAATGGCTACTAAGGTATGTTTCATATATCTCACCTCTTCAAATAATTTGGTATTTGCTAATAGGCTTTCCAATCTTATTTCACTTCACGAATCAAGTTTTAACTCATGTGAAACAATTTTATTAGTCTTTTCTTCGTCACATGGAGAATATATGATATTTCTATTTCAACCTGCTAGGGATAATATAACAGCTGTTTTTGTTGTCCTTTAGTGGTCTCTTATTTTAAATTTTAATAAGCATTCTTTTTTTCAATCCTTGATAGGACCATCCTTTCTCATTCTGTCTTTTTTTTCTTACTTCTTGCTTACAAATTCATCATGTTATTAGTTGTAACTACTATGTTTTGTACCATTTTAAAACTATTTTGCTAGTGTGTGATAAGAATAAGTGATTCATCTGCTTGAAATTTTGTATAAAATTCAAATGTTTGCATGTTTTATGCTCGCTGACTCATCTGGGTTTCAGGTGATTGGTGAATGCCATGCTGGTGGGATCCATGAGGAGGTTGCCATAAAATATAGATCACTTCAGGGTTCTAGGGATAAGGAATTGTTTATTGAATTTTGCCTTCATTTGATGTTGTACCAGCAACTGTCTCAAGGGTCTGTATCTTAAGTGTATCATTAAAGCAGCAGCATCTTTCAATGATTGATGGTTTTAATTTGGGAGCTTCTTATTTGCTGCAGTGGAGGATGCCCACCTGGACTTTCAATTGCTCAAAGCAATCGTGTTGCTGGAAAAGATTCTTTGAAAAATGATGTGCTTCTTATCCGAAAGGTGAAAATAAAATGTTTTGGCTTTTTTGCAGTGGAAGCGAGGATTGTTCCTTTGTTATCTTATAACTGTTTTTGACCTTTCTGCTTTCGTGAACAGTTGGGAGTTTTGAACGTCATTGAGACTATGGAGCTTGAGCCGGAAGTTGTTTATCCGTTATATTTTGCTGCTAGTGTTGATTGGTTTGTGATTTTTTCAATATATAAAAGAAATTAATCTTCTTTTTTTCAGTCTTCTACTTAGATATACTGAAATTAAATAGATAATTTAAATTTTAAGATGTGGGCTAGTTTATCATTGTTTATTGGTTTCACCTTTTCAAGTCAAGAACCTGTCATGAAAAGGGGGGAGGAGCTTCTTAAGAAGAAGGCATCAACTGCAAATTTAGATGATCCGAAGTTGATAGGCAAAATGTTTATTTTGTTTAATGGTAAAAGCTATGAACTCAATCGGTTAACTACTTAATTGTTACCCAGTTATAAAGTTTGTTGATATTTTGATTATGAAAACAATTCTATGAAGTCCTGTATGTTATTTATAATTTCATAGCCATCAATGAACTTTCAAGTTCTTTGAGAGTGTGTTGTGTTGGAGTTCATATTTTTTTTCAATTTGGATATCATATATTTTTTCCTGGTAGATTTTCTTACTCTACATCTACCTAGTGCAGGTACTAGTGCAGTTGAGAACGTTGCTCCGGATCTTAGGGTCACTCCTGCCAGTGTTGCTTTTAGAACAAAGCAGATGTCTATATTTTGCCGTTCTGTGACAGCAGCAAGCAGCTTTCCAGCAACTCTGCAATGTATTTTTGGTTGCATATATGGTATGAATCATCTTTTTTTAATATCTGTTACATGTATTTCGAATGTTAAACTAATTAGTTGGGCTGTTATGTGTTACTGGATGGAATTCACCTAGAATGATGTTATTTTTATTAGAAAGAGTATGTCGAGAGTACTCTTCCAATTTTTTTCGGCATTTGTTACTGTTCAACATGTCAATGTGTTTAAATGATAAACTTGTAATAGCCGTTTATTATTTGTGTCAGTTTTTGCTTAAGATAGCTATCTCAAATCTCCATGGCATGCCTGGGGAAGCCAATATTTTAGCCCATTTTAATTGCAAATAATAAGTAGGTTATCAAATAGAATTTCTCTTGTTTTAACTTCTCCAATGAAATGTTCCAGAATGTGAACAATTGCAAAAAATAGATGGTGTCCTAACACCATTGTTTTTTTGAAATTTCCTTGCATAAGACTTGCAAATATCATATAACTATTTGTGCTTCTACAAAATGCCAAATATATGAAGAGAAAAGGGTAACAGATTTTTCTGTATTCTTATCAGCCTCTCTATAATGACCCATCTTTGACATAGTATTTTGCCTTGTTTACATTTTAATGTTCTTACACATTGCTTTTCCTATATATCTATATTTGTGCTGGTTTATGATGATTGTGTAGTAGCTTCATGGTTGACTTCTTTGTTTATTGAAATCTTAATTGATCTAGGGAGTGGTACTACCTCAAGGTTAAGGCAATTGGGAATGGAATTCACTGTTTGGGTATTTAAACATGTAAGCATCTTCTCTCTATATATGAATTGTAAATTTTAGAGTGTTATGAGGAATTTTTGGCCTTTAAGGAAAATAGATGAAGTTGATGGTAGAAATGTAACCCTGTGGTTCCAAAACAGTACACAAATAATCCTGTGATCTTTCAATCTAACATAATCTTCATGCGAAAGTCAACATTTTCAACATATTTTAAAAATATTTTCATTAATATTGGAAAGTTTTCCAAACAATTTTATCAACTTCACAAATTTTTGCGTTATTTATTTTTAAAAGCATAAGCTCTTGTTGGAAAAATTCAAATTCCGACACTAAGATCTAATGTTTTCTTATAATAAACCAATGTGTTAAATTGTAGGTAAAATATGAAAGGAGTTTTGAGTTTTCAGGAGAAATAGTGGACAATAGACTACTTTGGTTATATTGCGAAACAGCTAGGTTATTTCCGTGCTATTTTGAACCACAAGGTTTGATTTTTTGTGAAACTGGAAAATCACAAGGACTATTTTTGTACATTTCCCTTACATTTATATTCCCTCTCCCTCCGTTTGGAAACATTCCTTCCCAATGAATTCAATTCATTTGAAATCATTTTATACAAGATTCAAAATATTTATACATAAAATGATCTGAAATGAATTGAATTCCTTGAAAACGAATGTTTCCAGACACACCCTCTGTCCTACGTATCAAAACCAATTGGAATTGTGCCATATGGACCTCCAAAAATATGTAGTTGTGATGAACTTAATTAAACACGATTGATGCAGTATATGACTTGTTGTGCTATAATTTGTAAGTGCATTTAAAACTTTTCTGCTATATTTGTTGCATTGGAAGGTCCCTTGGATAAGCATAATTGATCTACTATGCTTGAATTGTAATAATATTTCTATACTTTACCAGTGATCTGGTTGTGGCCCCCTCTAATGTAATTCGGATTGTTGCTTGGGATTGTGAGAGTTCCTTTACTTTTGTCCTATTTCAAATAATTTACAGGTGCTTATGAGGGAGAACCCAACATTCTCTGATTTGAGAATCTCTTTATAATGATCTCTCATTCTTTCTTCCTGTCCATCAATTCCAATACCACTTGAATACAGTTCCTTAGGGAGCAAAAATGATTGAATTGTCATCTCTTTATAATAACCTTGCATATTAAAAGTAAGTGGTTTCTTGTCCACTGTTGCTGCATGGATTTCTAAGATTGAAAGTAAATAGAAATATGACTGCCTAAAACACGCATACACGCAATATTACCTTAGGGCACAAGACAATAGTATAACTTCAGATAAGGGGTTCCTTAAAGTTGTTCACCTAGAAAGAAATAAAAGTTAATTATGCTGGTGCTAACTGCAGGCTACAAAGTTGATGACAAACACAATTGAGTAAGAAATTGTAAACCTTATATTTGACAGTATTAGTAAGGTGATTAAGGTACTGAAAATTGTAGTAGACTCGGAACTATAGACATGAAATTGGAATTGGAAATGGATCTGAAGTGTTGGATAAGATAGCCTAGAGGTAACTCTGAAATTTCTTTTTATTTTTTTGGCATTTTACTTGGTAAAGACAATTCAATTGGAGACTAGAAATATCATATAAAGACAATAATGTGAGCTTAATGGCACTGATTTTGACAAAGTTATTGTAAATTTTTTTCAAAACTGACTTGTAATAAAGTCGTTTTTGTTTGAAGTATGACTCCCAAATAAAAGAAGACTGTCTTCATTTCTTTTAATTCTTTAAGAGTTGTTAAGCTGTGGATTACTTTAAAGGACCATTGATGAAATTAATTCGATTGTCATATAGTATACACATATGTAATGTAACTAGAAGTTCTATGATGTATTTTTGCTATTTCAGCACTTCTTTGTAAGTTTGGTGAAGTTTTGATCTCTTGACAGATTCATGATATTATTTTTTACATGCATAATCCAGGCACAAATTGATCAGCTAAAACTTATGGGCCCAGTAATACTTAATGGAATTCTGAAGTTACTTGATAGCTATTCAAAGTCAGATTCAGGTATTGGCAAGTCCTTTTGATAAATACTCATTTGATGATATGAAGATATGTAGGATATTATTTTGAGTGATTCAACTCAATTTGCATATTCCAATGTAATTAATGTAATTTAATTTCAGATGTTATTGCCAGGGAGACCAAAACATTTTCTTTTCAAGCAATTGGTTTGCTTGCACAACGTCTGCCACATTTATTTAGGTACTTATGTAACTGGTCTTCAGTCTTTTATCGATTAATGTGATAAAATAACTAATGGCTATTCTCACTTGTCTCAGAGACAAGGTTGACATGGCTGTCCGTCTTTTTAATTCATTGAAAGAGGAGGCTCAGTCTCTCCGTTTTGTTATCCAAGATGCAACTAATTCTCTTGCTGCTGCATATAAGGTTTTCTACTGAACTTTGCAAATGTAGGGTTCTTCATTTTTGTCTTTCAGTTGAAGGTTAAATCATTCGGCTTTAATTTTGGTGCTTTCAAGTTTTACATGATTTAGGCTGTTATGCTGCTTTTTTTGTTGCATTCTGCTACTTAGAAATCTGTCTCCAAAATGTTGGTAGTTCTGTGTTTTTTCTTGACTATTTTATAACCGTGAGAATTGCTATTTAAAAACTACCTCCGTTTTTCAGTAAGTGTCAGTTTTGGAGAGTAAATATTTTTTGAAATATCTCACTTTTTGGATTACGATGCATTTATGCCTTATCTTTTTCCCTTTTTCCCTTACTTACTCCTTCATTGTAAATATCAAAAAGAAAATGAAGAGTCTATACATATTTTAAAAAAGGAATTGTTCTAAGCATATATTAGTAATTTTATTGCCACATTTAATTTAGTCTTGGTATTTGAGAAATTGTCAAAAGTGACACTTATTAAAAAACGAAGGGAGTATTACAATAGTTTGTTGGGATGCATTGATAATGGTGGTGGTGGTTTGAACATTTTTTCTCATGTCCTGCTGCTACTATTTACAATAATTGTCATTTTGTGATATTACTGTTTTCATTTGACAAACACTAATTGTTTTCACATTTCCAGATGGAATGATGATGGATGGCTTTTTTTATAGTAATGTGTCTGTTATCATCATTATACTATTTGGGAATGTTTATGTCACAATGAAAATATTATTTTATTATTCCAAAATGAGTTCTGAAAGCATCTTGTTGATACAACCTTCCCGTCGGAAGAATGTCGGAATCCTAAGTGCTTATGTTTGTGCTATTTCCAGAAATGGGGTTTTAGATTATTGAAGACATGAAATATTTGGATAACTTGTTGGGTTATCCCCTTTTTTGTATTTTTCAGATCTCTAAATCCTAGGCTCTCAGGCAAGGCAGAGCGGTGCTGAAGCGCCTCATCAAGTCGCCATGCCTTTAATGAGGCGCCGCCTAAGTGAGCGCTTTTGGTAGGGCCTAGTGCCTTGGGCAATTTGAAAGTGTAGCTCATTGAGGGTGCCTAGCGTTTTTAATAACACTGCGTTGCACTAGCTAGCACCAGTTTCACTGTTGTTTCATCTTATAACATTTGTCATAATCATTGAGCATTACCCTGGCTAGGATTTGTTTACTGCTCTTTATGCAAACTGATGCGCTTATCATCACAACCATGTGCCTTGTCAAGATTCAATAATGACTCACAACGACAAGCATATATAATAGACTAAAGACCGTTAAGTTCTGGATAATGCAATAAATAATAGTGTACAGATATATTAATGAGTGATAGAAAATGGCTTGCGAAATTGAGGAATGAAAACAAAGGAAAAATCAAGCTACTGCTCAATCTTCTCTATCAAAGCAGAGCCATCTTCAAATGTAGCCAAAAAGCTACAATAGTATATTAGTCGATAGTACTATAGCCCATAGCCAACACCTCTTTAAACCCTCTCCTTTCCTTCTTCTGCTCTCCAGCTCAGCCACCAAAATAACTAACTTTACCCTGTCACATACATTGCCTTCTCTCTTTCTCCTCACATTCACTTTCCACTCCTTGAGTCTCTTGTGACGCCCAATTCAGAACATTCACAACCCATTCTATAGCAGTTTCATAGGCACATTTGATTTTGTTGTAATCGCAATCATTGCTACTTGCAACAGCATAAACAATCTTATTGGCATTCGCCTCCATAGTTGTGCATATGGCAATATGGGGGTGTTAGAATATGTAGGATAGAGAAATAGAGTAAATGGTTTAAGTGGTTGGTGAGATAGCTTGAGTGTTTAGGTAGGTTAGATAGTTTGGGTGGGTTAGATAATAAAGTAGCTTTAGGTCAGTAGGATTTTCTGAAATGAATGTGAATAATACATATTTTGAGAATCAGTGATGTAAAGGCAAGATGTAGTCTTTAAATTTTCATCTATGTTAATTACTAATAATGACATTACATATTCTCCTTACCGTAATTGTTTCACATCCGCATGTTGCTTACTCTACAGAATTAGTGATATGAAACTATATGAATTCAGGCTTCTACTTTTCTGTGCTTCTGGACTATATTATTATCTATTTATTACTGATTTTGGTTCAAATTTAAAATCTGTTCTGAATTGTGTTGACTTACTCTGCATTTTTTCCGTTGATGATGATGTTATCATTTGCATGTCAGGGAGCCCCTGCTTCAGTATTGATGGATTTGGAGACACTTCTATTAAACAACTCTCAAGTGGTACGGGGTGAAATATGAAATTATGCATGCTGTTATGCATAGAACTATCTTCTTTTCTGCTATAATTTGTAACTCATTCTTTATAATTCAAACATAAAATCTTTCTATTGCCGATCAGGAAGCAAATGAAGTGCGTTTCTGTGCTGCGAGGTGGGCAACATCATTATTTGATTCGCAACACTGCCCAAGTCGATTTATTTGTATGCTTTTAGCCGCAGATTCAAGGTTGGATATAAGGTAGGAAGTTCACCATATATATATTTTCCTCTTTTGTTTATAATAGCTTATATGGATATGCTAGAGATTGAACTTTTTTAAGTTGAAATTTGTTTGGTCCATCCCAATATGAATGTTTTTATTACTTCATATAGGTAAATATTTTGTAATACAAGTAGATTGGTGTCCTTAAAATGGAATTTTTAAGAACCAGATATTAAAATCTTCCTTGAAATGTAAAATATTTTGGATTCTTAGTAAAACGAGTTGATTCGACATACTCTCTGGCATCCAATGTCGGCATCCCCCTTGATATCTGTTCTTGTCGTCGATGTTTGCATTAAGTTATCTATACCTCTTATTATGTGCATACCCATCAAAAGTTTAAAGGGGTGCAAACTGCCAGTAGTTGTTGCGAATGTTTTAAAAAGTGCTAGGCGCTAGTCTGGCGGTCGAGGCTTCAAAATGCCTAGGCGGGGCCTAGGCGGAACCTAGGCGAATTTGTATTTTTTATTTTTAAATATTTTTTAATATGTAAAAATATAAATTCAGCTAAAAAATAAATCATAATAATATAAAATATAAAAAAGATAATTTATAGCATGTTTTAAAAACAGTGTTCTGAAAATTCCGGCCTATGCCGATTTTTCAAACAAAAACCCCGCCTAGGACCGCCTAGCCCCGCCTAAATCGGTCAACCGCCTAGGACCGCCCGACTACCTAAAATCGCGGCGGTGTTATGAAAAGTCCCGCCTAGCCCGATTTTTTAAACACTGATTGTTGCCTCTTCAGTTGTTTGAATACCCAACATTTGTTTGTAAGGATTGTAGACCACGGTTGTTTTTGCAGATCTTGTTGATTATATGAATTGTATTGCTTTAATGCTCTATAATATCCAAATTTATACTTCTACGACTTGAAACATGTTTGTCACCAGAGAGCCATTTTTGTGTTTGGTCCTTGAAAACTAACCATGTTATTAATTGCCATCCAAAATCACTTTTAGGTACCTTGTCTTCTTCCATAAATCTGAGGTGCATTCTAAGACAGTTCCTAGTCAGATTGTGTTTCTTAAGCAGTTCATAAAAAAAAAGAAGTTTTTACAGGTTGTAACAGCTATAGGAGTTGATTTAGGAACAATTACAGAAACAGGATTAATTCCTTTCCTAATCTGATTCAGTCAATGTGTATATATTTCATCAATACAAAGTAGATAAGACAATTCTCTCATTCTGTCTCACAAACAACATGGTATCATAGCCCAATTTTGGGATTCTGACATTCTGTAGGAAAATCAGAAATTTCTTCCCCTTTTTCTGAAACACTGTATACTGTTTGTGGGTTCAGAAATAAAACCCTGTTATTTTGTTTCACCTCCATCCTAAATCAACTCCTACAGCTGTTACAATCTGTATCAGAAGTCAAGTTCCAGTTTATATATGAAGGAAAATATATCAGGGGAAACTTGGACATTGAGGAAGTATTTTACAATTTTTAAGTTGGGTTGAGCTTCAGAAAATGGCGAATTCGTTTCTCACCTTAGCACTCACACATCAAACCTGCATATTTGGAATGATTTTATAATATATTTACTTATGCTTCCTTTTGTGGATTTGCCTGAAAAGATAAATGAATTTTCAATTTTTAAAATTGAACTGAGAAACTGCATTGATACGAGGCTAGTTATAATCAATGCACAAAACTTACTGTGTACTGAAACTCTTCCTCTGTTTTTTTTTTGCGTTTTTTTAATATTTATTACTTAATACTCCAGTAAAATAGTTTTTTTTCCTCTCAAAATCCTATGTAATTAAATGAATTCTAAAATCAATTCAATCAAATCATTTTCTACCAGTCTAACAAGAACAAACAATTAAGATTCTTAGTGACCATGGGATTGAGGCATCCACAATTATGATGTTTGAACATCCGTGTGGCAAGGACAAAGGAGGAAAAAGCGCGATGGAGGGTGTTTGTTGATGAAACAGTTGGTTTTATTTTTGTTACACTGTTTTTGTGTCATTCCGTCATGTAAAATCTTATTAAAGAACTATTTAAATGACATCTTTTGTGTTTTCCTTTGTCTGCTCTTCTTATCTTTCTCTCTCAAGGGAAATGGCACTTGAAGGCTTGTTTCTTGTCAAAGATGATAGCCGCACTAGCAATGAAATTCTCAATTTTAGATATCCTAAACCTGGAGCCTTGTTGGGTTATATTCTAAAACAGCAACCAAAGTTGTTAGATTCTAGTGAAATAAGGGAGCAAAAGCTTCTTTTTCCATCAAAGGTGTATGTGGCTATGATCAGATTTTTATTGAGGTGCTTTGAGTCAGAGTTAGAGCAGAACAACTCGCTTGAGAGATCATCTGAATTTCTTTCATCAGTGGAGACTATGTGTTTACTGCTAGAACATGCCATGGGATATGAAGGTTCGGTTGAGCTGCATTCATCCGCTTCACAGGCACTAATTACAATTGCATCTTATCTTCCAGAGGTTTGCAACTTCTGTGATATTATATAAACTGCATTTCTTCTATGTGAATTTATATGTCACTTTTTTTTCTGGGTCTCATAGGTGATAGCGTCTCATTTTGTATCTCGAGTTGCATGGCTGAAGCAATTGTTGAGTCATGTAGACTTTAGCACCCGTGAATCTTCAGCGCGTCTACTTGGCATAGCTTGCTCTGATCTCCCAATTTCTCAATCTTCTGATCTTCTATCTGAACTACTATCTTCAATCAGCAGATCTAATAATTTGAGGTTTGTAGCTTGCAATGAACTCCTTGCTATAGTTTGGCTAGCGGTTGTGCAATTTCGGAATCTTGAGTTCAATGAAATTAATGTTTCAGGTTTGAGGCGCATCATGGAATGCTGTGTGCTATTGGATACATCACTGCAGAGTGTATATCCAGGACTCCAGCTGTGAGTTTGATTTTGTAATTTGCTTATTTTTCATCTCTCATATTTAATAATGCACTATTCACTACAGCAGGCACACACTGTTAGCATGCATAGCATTCATTTGCATGGGAGTATGTCGTTAAAGATACCAGGGGTTTCAGGTTTGCCATGCTAGAATGCAAATTTCATGCCGACTACTAAACTTCTTTATGAATTTTTACAAGTTTGTTGCATTTTGATACATGGGTCTTTAATTGAAAACATTGAGAAAATGGAGAAAAAAAAGAAAAATAAAGAAGGAAAGAAAGAAAGAGAAAAGTCGCAAGAAGTGACCAGAGACAATGAATTATGTTAAATAGTTTGGTTCCCAATTTCACACCTCAAAAGCCTCATTAGCATTTTTCCTCTATGTGAGAGTTAAGTGAAATTAAAGAGAATAGGAAAAGCGCTCTGTATATTTGGTTAATGGGGAAGCTTTGCATTAATGCAAGTTTGCTCCTCAATTAAACTACATACGGCTAAACAATCTGCAACAAGTTACACCTCATCTTTTACTCTTATTAATTCAAGTAAAAAAAGTAAAAACAAAACCAGAGAAAGAAATACCGCCATCAGTACCAGCTTCATACCTCAATAGATAACTTAGTCATATTCCTCCTTTGACTAATAGTTATACGGCCATGTGCACTCAAAATTTCCCTAATTATGACATCAAATTACTCATATCATCTAACAAGATAAGCTAACAAGTAAACAATGAAGCAAGCTAACACGATGCACCTTGATTCTTTGTTGGTGACTCAATAACTCTGATCTGCAGCGCCTGCTAAACTCACTTTACCTTCTTGCTTCACAACTTGCTCTGATACAACTATCGGCTTTATTAGAAGGCTTGATCAATGGGCATTTGATATTTTTTGTGTATTTCCTTGTGAGCCAATGATACATATGCATATCTTTTTCTCCTTGTTGAGTGAGAGTGTAAAATACGATTTAAAATAGTGTTTATATAAATGTACTCCCAGTCTCCCACCTAATAATTAAAACTTTATTACTCGGTCAAGTAGGTATGTGCTTTTTATGGTCAAAGTATAACACGGATTCTATGTTGGAGTTACATTCACAATTACGAGGTCAAGTAGGTATGTGCTTTTTATGCTCGAAGTTTTGACAAGCATTGTACCTGGGGGTTACTTGCACAATCATGCTTGCTGTGGTTTCAAATGAAGACTGCTATGTGATGGACTGGGAATTGCCATTGTACATGTACACAAAGAGCATGACTAGCGGTTTTCATGACCATTAAGTATTAAATAGTTATGTCACTGACACGATAGTATGTTTGCATTACATAAAACAAAGTTCTACTTTACTTTGTTTATAGTGCTCTTTGTACATGCTTATCTTTTTTCCTTCTATGGAATGACTGAAGACTTCGAGTATTCTCTTTTAACCTCTATTGGTTCTTGCTTTCTTATCCTTGACCATTTTCTTTTTGGCAATATTCAGATTTCGCCATTGTACTGAGATTTTGAATTGCTAGCAATTTATTGACTGTTTCTGACATGGTTCTTAGCAGATCCCAGGGACATTGGTTCATAATGTACTTAAATCCTTGACTGATGTTGTGAACTCTGAGACTGCGATTCTGTCCTCTGTTGCTATGGAAGCTTTAGGTCATATTGGTCTACGCCAAAAATTACCTCCACTTGTTGGTAGTTCTGGTTCAGGTGAAATATGTAGGTTCAATATTTATTTGAGCATATTCCTGGAGGTTCTGTTTATCACACATTCCCTTTGTTAATCTGCAGTTGAGATTCTGTCACTCTTACAAGAAAAGTTGAGCAAACTACTTTCTGGCGATGATATTAAAGCAATTCAGAAAATTGTTATCTCCCTTGGCCATATATGTGTGAAGGAGACGTCTCCTTCACACCTCAATACTGCACTTGAATTAATTTTTAGTCTTTGCCGGTCAAAGGTGTGTGGAAAATATGTAATTTATGGCCTAATTTGCTGAGTTTATTTTGTCACATCAGTTGTACTTGTACTAATATATTTTCATTTAAGTGGAATTACATCTAATCAATGTAGTCTTGGAGCTGTACAGGTTGAGGATATTCTTTTTGCTGCTGGGGAGGCTCTTTCATTTTTGTGGGGCGGTGTTCCTGTTACTGCTGATTTGATTCTTAAAACTAATTACTCTTCACTATCCATGGCATCAAACTTTCTTCTAGGGGATGTTAACTTGTCTTTCTCAAAATATACTGTGAATGAGAGCATTGAAGCTAATGAAGACTACCATGTAAATGTTCGAGATGCAATTACAAGTAAATTATTTGACACTCTTTTATATAGTAGCAGAAAAGAAGAGCGTTGTGCTGGAACTGTTTGGTTATTATCACTGACGATGTATTGTGGCTGCCATTCAACTATTCAACAAATGCTTCCAGAAATTCAGGTTTGTCGTTCGCTAGAGGCCAAATTTGAATTATTTTTCGGTTGACCAACAATATTATCATATTGCTTATGTGTGACAAATTATGAGGCTGGAATTCATAAAAAGGATGCAGTACCAAAGTCTCCTATGGCTTTGCATCATTATGATTTTGTTCTTTTTATGATGAACTTGAAACTAAAGTCTTGAAGCTTAAACATAGCTGTTTTACATCGTTTATAAATGTAATCTTTCAAAACACAAATCTGTAGATCATAACCAAACATGTCACCTATAAACACAACACGCACGCAAGAAAGAGGTCCTTGTGTTGCTAGATGGAGCAATTATGCAGGAAAAGTCGTAAAAGGGCTTATGAAGCTCGAGAAAACTGATTCCTTGAGGAGTAATCGAAGTCTACTTTAGTGCTTTAGAAGCTTATGAAGATAAATGCTAGATATAATTCAACTGAAGTATTTGGAGTAAAAGTATAGTATAGTTGATTGTGTATATTGAACTCAGTTTAAATTTCATATGATCCCAGAGTCAAACATATTAGGTTTGATGATTTGATTTTTTTTCCCACATATAACTATATATTATACCGCAATAAATCAGATAGCTGTGGTTTCTCACATACATGACCTCTTAAAGCCCTTTAGTTTTTTTTTCTGTGACAGGTATGTTGAGGCATGATGAGATATATTTGAAATGCAAATATATCCTTGCTATTAAATTTTAGTCATTACCTGACTAAATGTTCTTAGCTTCTTGAAATCCTTTATCCTATTGATTTTCATATTGGATTTCATATTAAGGTTTTTATTTTATGCAGGAGGCATTCTCTCACTTATTAGGTGAGCAGAATGAACTTACGCAAGAATTAGCATCTCAAGGCATGAGTATTGTATATGAACTTGGTGACGCATCAATGAAGCAAAACTTAGTAGATGCTCTGGTCTCTACTTTGACTGGCTCAGGGAAAAGGAAAAGAGCTATCAAGGTAAAGCATCTTATTTGACTTCTTTTGGTGCTTGAATTCATAAAATTATGGATTGAATTTTGAGCCTTAACATTCAGTTGGTTGAAGACTCTGAGGTTTTCCAAGAGGGCACTATTGGCGAAAGTCTCAGTGGAGGGAAACTTAGCACCTACAAGGAACTTTGCAATCTAGCTAATGAGATGGGTCAACCAGACCTGATTTATAAGTTAATGGATCTGGCCAATCATCAATCTTCTTTGAATTCCAAGAGAGGTGCTGCTTTTGGGTTTTCAAAGATAGCCAAGCAAGCCGGGGATGCCCTTCAGCCACACATGAGATTGTTGATCCCACGGCTTGTTAGGTACCAATATGATCCAGACAAAAATGTTCAGGTATGCAGTTTTTGTGCTTCTGAAAACTTTTGTTCTGAATGTTCTTTCATGAGAGTCACATGCAAACTATTGTGTTTTTTTTATTATTTTCATTTGTTTGTAGTACTACGATAAACTATGAAATGATTCTGCATCTGGCATATATTTCGTTGATAATATTTTGTTGTCAATTATGATTCACTATTGTACAGGATGCAATGGGACATATATGGAAATCACTAGTTGCTGAACCTAAGAAAACTGTTGATCAATATTTGGATGCTATTATTGATGATTTACTAATACAATGTGGATCGAGGCTATGGCGATCACGAGAAGCTTCCTGTCTTGCCATTGCAGATATTATCCAAGGACAGAAATTTGAGCAGGTTGTCATCCTAATTGGAATATTCTGATTTTCTAGTTGAGTAGTTTATCACGTATTAATTTCAAAATTCAAACTAAGATACAATACTTGCATCATCTATCATCATTGATCGATTTGGTACATGTGTGTAGACTTTCATTTTCCACATTACTCCTCAAATAATTTGTTAATCAATAACAATGAAATACTAGTTAGACTATTGAAATGATTGACTCCAGCTTAATGCTTCTCTCCTGAAGTTATATTTTCCATGACAAATTCTCTTTTTTTAATTATCATGTCTTAAAATATGATTACTACATTAATATTTAACATTAAGCCTTCTCTCACAATTTAAACAACAGCAATTTATAGAAAAAATTAACAAAATTGCATTGGTAATGTAAAACGTTAGTGCAACTGTTCAGTAATGAGGGGTAGATAGCAATCTGTTCAGTAAGTATGTTTCTGATGATGATATGTGTTGCAATCTGAGACTGAATGGCACATATTCTATAATATTCGAACTCAAAGAATAAATTGAGTCCTGGGTTTAGCATCAAAGGTAAAACTCTACAAGATTTTATATCCTATTACTCTTTCTAACTATTACTTGGATACATACAGTTTTCTTATGCAATATATCTGATTTCAAGTTGCATTTTTCTATTTCGTGTTCGTTTGTCATATACGTAAATACTGATACTCTGAACATCAACTACAACTTCATTAATAATAGTCACTTATTATATGCATAGTTCCAAGGTAAGAATGTTGATTATGCATAACAAAATGTTTGGATTAGTGGGCAATTAGTTTTTTATTAGTTCTAATTTAAGAGACCAGTCTTTGTCGGCCTTTTTTCAACCTCCAAACCTTGCTGGTTTTAGAGTGCAAGAAATGGGTTGGAGTAGTATTGGTTCCAACCCATTTAATTTTATAATTGGTGGTTGTATAAGCTCAAATATTTTTAGTTATTTCTAACCTATAGTAGTTTGAATGGTTTGGTTACATGGATGATGTCTTTGAATGGAGTTGTAATAATTCATGCATGTTTGTGAGAAATTTAACTGTTAAGTGCTTATTTTGAAAATCTAAATCTTATGAATCTTTTACTTTATGAATCTTCAATTATGTTTGTCTGTCTAAATTCATTGAAATTACAAGAATTAGATAAGCTGAAAGGAATAAGACATCAGAAATGTTAGGTAATTAGCTGGAGTGTCATGATCCTGCATAGTTCATCAATGTAACCCATAACCATCAACTCATGTCACGATTATAAAGAAAATAATACATGGAATTTAAGATTAAATGAGTCACCCTAATATTCTGCAGCCCCTCTCCACTAAGCCTATGACTATTATAAGTTTGAATGCCTAATATTCTTTTGTGTTACATATTGTTTAATTGTGATTAATGTTAGCGTTAAACACTTATAAGGGTTCTATAGATATAGAAACAGAAAGTGCATAATTTGAGTACCAATTGCAACAAAGTAACACAAAGGGGTAGGGGTCAATGTTAACTTTTTTGGTTTTAATGCTTAATTTAGAGCAATGAGAGATTCATGAGAAAAAAGTTCAACAGTTCAATGGCCAAGTAATGCATTTTTGTAAGAATTAGGTCCTTTTAGACACGTTCACTCTTGCCCTTTTCAGGTTGTATTCCTTCCTGTTCCTATCATTGCAGCGTAGTAGAAACATCTTTAGATCAGTCTTATAATGAATGCTGTTTAGGCGAAAAGTCTTTGTATTTCTCAAAAGCAGATGAATTTTGTATGTCTGCATTTGGAGGTTAAGCAGTGTCTGTTTAATTTCCGAGCTTTGGATCGAGTTGTGGGATACCTGAATGTCTGGAAATAAAACTTCCTTCTGGTTTCTGTCCTAGTCTGCCTATGGTGGTAGACAAGGTTAAAAGGTCAGTAGAGAACCATGAATCCATTAGAAATTTTTGATGAAATATGACTTCTTCTCTTAATGAAATCAACGTCCTTTAAAACGGATTACAAAGGTAGGGAATAACAAGGACTCCTCTTATTTGGACAAAGTTAGCTAGAACAATAAAATATTAATGAATCCTAAACAAAATAGAGCCATGAAATTAACACAAATTTGACTAGGCAATAAACTCGGCAAACCTGCTGCAGAATATTTAAAGAATCCTACACAAAGTAGGACATCTAAACCTGTTTCTTTTTATCCATGCATTAACCTTTGATATAATTTTTTCATTGGTGGTTTCTTAACATTGTCACAAGCCATTTTAGTCACTTGAATCTGTTTATTCATCTGAGAAACACAGTGAGTGGGACGGTTAGTAGAGAACAACTCTCTGGAAAGCAATATCTTTGTGTTTTGTCTCGTGTTTGCTCTTTATGTCTTATGAGATCTTTTATACATGCTTTCTTGTTATATCTAACCCAACCTGTTGGTGATGTAAATTCTTACAAATATTATGCTATTGTACCTATGACAATAAGGCATATTTTTCTTATTGTGTCTTTTAATTTTTATTTATTCTTTATGCAAGGTTGGAAAGTATTTGAAGAAAATATGGATTGCAGCATTCCGTGCCATGGATGACATAAAGGAAACTGTTCGAAATGCTGGTGACAGATTAAGCCGTGCTGTGTCTTCATTAACGATAAGATTATGTGATGTCTCATTAACTGAAGTATCAGATGCTAGCAAAGCAATGGAGATTGTTTTACCTTTATTGCTTGCAGAAGGCATATTGAGTAAAGTTGACAGTATTCGTAAGGCTTCAATTGGAATTGTCATGAAGCTTGCAAAGGTTAGATATGTACTGTTCAAATATCTCAAGAAACATAAATGTTGGATGATCACTTAGTGGAGAACTAATCTCCTTATCAACTTGTTCAAATATGTGAACTTTGTGGTCAAGACTTGAGCAATACTTAACATTAAAAACAATATACTTCAACTGCAAGTAGAGGCATTGTGGAAGCTCATCTGGGATGACCACCTGTTTCTACTGAACCTAATCTGTATACTCTGACCTAGGGGAGAGCAAGAAACCTAATGAACTGAACCGAACCTAAGGACCGAATTGAACCGAACCTAACCGGACTGGACCAAACTTATTAGGTTCGGTACTTGGTTCTAATATTTTGCTTATTTGGTATTCGGTTCGTTCTTGGTTCTAAGAAAAAAAACCCAAAAAAACCGAGAACTGAACCTAATTAGGATAATATATAAATATATGCAAAAAATTTGAGGGAATCTCATACTAGAAGCCTAACTATTTGTGAACATTAGAATTTTTTATTTATGTTTTTTCAAAATATTAATGTAATATGTATTATATGGAAAAAAACATAGGGAATTCCATATTAAAACCCAACAAATGGCGAACATTGGAACATTTTTTTATTAATTTTGATTGATTTATATTATTTGTGATATTTTATAAGATACAAATAAACTCATTGATTGAGTGTTGATTGAATTAGTTTTTTTAATATATTTTACTATCAATATTATCAAATTTTAAGTTTAGCAAGTTATCAAATTTCATAATAAGTAATTCAAATAATAATTACATCTTTAACATGAAAAGGAAAATTTGGTTCTATACTAAACCAAACTGAACCGAACCGAATTTAATTAGGTTCGGTATTAGGTTCCTAATTTTCTTGTTATTCGGTTTTCGGTTTATTTGGTTCAGTTCGGTTCTTGGACCAAACCGACCAATGCTCTCCCCTACTCTGACCGAAGATATTAAATGATTTTTATTATGACTTTAAGGGGGGGCGGGGATAGTTCAGGAGCTCATTGAGGCCCATTTATCTTTGCGTATCTGCAATTCTGCATTGGCTTTTAATCCCCTGAATACAAACCTATTAACAATTATTTTATGCGTCATAGATCAAAAGGCTGATTTAGGCGAAACATTTCTTAGCTTGTTGATTTCTTTATAAGAAGAAAATGTGCAGGATATTAATTGATGAAGGCAAGTTATTAATAGATTTCATCCCAAGGGGTGGAGGAGAACATGGTTCGAATCCCACTAAATACACTTGTTGGGAGGGGTGAGGAGCCTTAACTGTGACTAAGCCCCGAACAGGATTATCTCAACAAAGATACTAGTAAATATTACCAAAAAGAAATTTCATCCCAAGGGGATGCTTCTTTTTTCTTTTCATATATTTTATATTTATATTTATTAGTATTTGTATTACTTCCCCTATCCCAGATAATAAGATTGCTTCTTTTTCTTTAAATTTGAATAAAAAATCTATTTTAACTGGTTAGAAACGTAAATTTTCCGTATTGTCATACTAATATGTCCGTACATGTGTGCCTGCGATAAGCGTGCATGTATTATTATTATTATTATTATTATTGTTATCATTATTATTATTATTGTTATTATTATTATTATTATTATTATTATTATTATTATTATTATTATAACAAAGACATGCCTTTTCTCAGTAGAAAGCACATTTGATAGACTAAAGGAAGTGTGATTTAGAGTGGATAGTAAAGGAAAAAAAGAGATGCATATACTTGTATGTAAAATTCTCAGTTTATCTATAGTGATCTGTTCATTTATTTTGGTTGTATTAGTGTCATGTGTTTGTGGATATAACAATACATTTTTTAAATTTCAGGGTGCAGGGATTGCACTTCGTCCACATTTGTCTGATCTAGTTTGTTGTATGCTTGAAAGTTTATCAAGTCTTGAAGACCAAGGCCTCAACTATGTAGAGGTTTGTGTGCTGATATAGCATTCTTCTGAACTTCATGTGCTTATCGTATTACTTAATAATCAAATCATTCATTTGTCTTCTAGTTGCATGCTGCAAATGCTGGGATTCAGACAGAGAAGCTTGAGAATTTACGCATATCAATTGCAAAAGGTTCTCCAATGTGGGAAACTCTTGATCACTGCATCAATATTGTGAACAATGAATCATTGGATGTCTTGGTACCTCGGCTTGCTTCTCTGGTTCGATCTGGGGTTGGCCTCAACACTAGGTGGGTAAAGATATCAAATTTATTCAATTCATTTCTTTGAAATTAATAATCCATTACTTTCTCTTTTTTAAGTAGTCTTCTTCCGCCCCCTTCCTAAGTTCACTCACAAGTTTGAGAAACAGATGAATATGATAGTTATCAGAATCTTAAGATTCGGTTCAATTCAACCCCAAACCGATTCGAATCTATGGGGTGAATCTAAATTCATCCTGAATCTTAAGATTCAATACCGATTCAGTAGCGAATCTTACGATTCTACCAATTCGGTCGATTCATGATCTTTGCTAAATTAAAGCATGGTAGAACCGTAGAAGCATATTATTTTGAAGACGATGAAATTAAATATTCGACTCAAGGTAGCGAAAGTCGATTGCCCCACCAGTCAGTTGCCAAATCCAATAAGTTGACAATGGTCTCCCAACGACGTGGACCGGTTGTGCACCGATATGTGCCACATCTATGTTTTGCTTTAAAGTTAGTCTCTAATTTAGAAAAAGTGGAAATTAAGTCTCTTTGAATACTAATTGAAAATTATCTTACCTTAAATAATAATTCATGTTCAACATCAACTCTAGATCATTTAACATAAAAATCGAAGCTAAATTAAGAATATATTACTATAGACTAAAACTTTTATTAGGATTATATATTCATTAGGTTTGAATTATGAGTATTAATTTGGTTACATAATTCTTTTAACATTAAACTTGCATGTCTGAATAAAATTAAATAATATCTTTGAAGTTAAACATTTTAAATGTTCTGTTTTTATAATTTTATGAACACGAACCGAATCTTACAATTCGATTCACGATTCCCGATTCACAAAATAGGGATTTCGATTCTTGATTCGAATCCCAATTTGACAACTATATCATATATATTTTATAATACTGAAACTGAGAGTGCAATCTAAATTGATATAGATATTTTTTTCAAACCTTTTCAGTTAGATTTTAAGCTGAAGAAATAAATAGTATAGCAAATCTTGCATAGAAATTTTAACCTATCTAAACCCTTGAATTCTGGTTAGGTGGTCCTGCTAATCCATATAATGGGTTTGAAGAAATTTTTTTTTTTTTTTCATGAGGCATAAAGTAGCCCAATTCTTTTTGCAGGGCCGGCGTTGCTAGCTTTATTAGCCTATTGGTTCAGAAAGTCGGAGCTGATATAAAACCATATACAAGTACATTATTAAGACTGTTGTTTCCAGCCGTGAAGGAGGAAAAGAGTGCTGTTGCAAAACGTGCTTTTGCAAGTGCTTGCGCAATAGTTTTGAAATATGCAGGTCCTGCTCAGGCTCAAAAGTTAATTGAGGAGACTACAGCTTTGCACACTGGAGAAGGGAATGCACAGATCTCATGCGCAATGCTTTTGAAAAGCTATTCCTCGATGGCATCTGATGTTATTAGTGGATATCATGTGGCAATAATTCCAGTTATATTTATCTCAAGGTGCGAATGGTGATTGTTGTCAAACTAATTGAAGCAATTGACGTTATTTATCTTTTTATCTTTTGCCAAAATATTTCAATTTCCTTTTGACTGCATTTGTTAGTTGCTAAAAGCCACAATTCGTAGAGTAAACTGAATCAAATAACTTAATATTGCATTTAACTGAAGTCTAAGCTTATTTATGTGATGTGTTTCTTTCATTTTTTTTCCTCGCACAATAATCAATCACTATATGCCAAAACTTATTTTGCAGAAACATTGATAATATGAAAATGTCCATTATTTCAATGGGGCCAAAGATTCACCATTCTTTGGCTTCAGATTATAATGGACCAAAGCAAAATGACTCATTAAACTGTCTGAGCTTCTTTTGTTGTGAAGTGACGGATAGCTGTTGCAACTCCACTTCGGGGTCAATTGGAAACAACCTCGTTGTGATTACAGAGGTAAGGTTGCGTACACCCGACCCCCCGCTTGTGCGGGAGCCTTGTTAGGCATTAGGGTAATTTTGTTGTTGTTATTGTTGTTGTTGTATTGATAATATGAAAAAAAGTAAAAATAAGACTATTTTTTCTTGAAATATAACTGCATAATGTTAAGCATTTCAATAAAGCTAGACAAGTGCTGTTAACTGAGATGATTTCATGAATTCATTTTTGGATTGTCTTAGTACTACCTACTTGTTTGTTATAGTTTCTTTGAAAGAAGTCAACTTCATGGTGAACATGATTTTATTTGAAAAACTTCTTTTTGCCATATATTTTACCTTAAATAAGTTACTTGTAGGTTGAGATTTTTCTCCACTTCAGATTTTGAAATTTTGAATTGCAGATTTGACCATGATAAGCATGTTTCGGGTTTATTTGAGGAGTTGTGGGAAGACATGGCAAGTATTGAGCGGGTCACTGTTCAATTGTATCCGGACGAAATTGTTTCTCTCATTCTTGAGGGACTTGCATCATCATCTTGGGCGAGGAAGAAAAAAGTGAATGTTTATTCTACTTCTGTTTTGATCTTTCTGTTTCAATTCTCATGGATATGAAGGGTCACTCCTTCCCTCATTTTTCAGTTCTTGTAAGTCTTAATATTATGTCTTACAATAATTGTCTCTGCTGTGAACATGCAGTCGGCCCAGGCAATTTGCAAGCTTAGTGAAATTTTGGGTGAATCACTGTCTTCTTATCACCATGCTCTTCTTGAAGCTCTTATGAAGGAAATGCCTGGTCGGTTATGGGAGGTATGATTATTCATTCTTGTATCTCAAAGTGATCAGTGCAAGTGTGAAATCAAATCTATTCCAGCTAATGCTAATCATGGAAACCAAAGTTTTCTTGATTTGCGTTGTTTAGTTGAAATGGTACACACATATGATCCAAGCCCATCTAGGTAGCATGAAAACTTCTAGACACTAATGTTTCGTTTCCGTTTCACATACATATGATTCAAATTAACTGTTGGTTCTTAAAGTAATTTGTGATATTAATCCATCTTGCATGTTGCTTACTATGGTGATAATAATTAATTTGTGTGCTTATACACTCTGCAATTGCCTTTTGTTTGCTAATATATTTTACTGTGACAGGGGAAGGATGCTATTTTAGATGCAATTGGTGCACTATCCATGTCATGCCATATAGCAATTGCCTCAGAAAATCCTGCCACTCCCAAGGCAATTTTAGATACTGTATCATCTGCATGCATGAAAAAGGTGAAGAAATTTCGAGAAGCTGCTTTCCATAACCTTGACCAGGTAACCATTAGTGAACACACTCAATCTTGTATTTAGCAGGACCTACTTTTTCCTGTGGACAAGTGAAACAGTTGCTTATCGAACAGACCAAAATTTGTTAGCTTTTTACTATTTATAGAGAGTAGTAACTAAAAGAGAATCTGAAAAACCATAGTCGAAAGCTCCAGATTATTATAAAATGGCTGATAAATAGGTTTTTTATGAATAAGTGATCGAACTGCAATATTTTACAAGATGTTGCTCTTTGTAAGCCTCCTGGACAATATTGTTTTTTTATTTTGCATTCCAGATTGCTGAGTGGCTATCACTTGAAATCTAACGGCTTAGTAACAAAATTAAACCCCTCAAAAGCCCAAGCGCCAATACCTCAATACAATCTGTCAGATTGATCTTAATTTTCATTTTATTTTACTTGTCATAATGTGTCTCCTGATGATAAAAAAAATGTTAAATCTTCATATTGTGTCAGGTTCTTGACCTGAACTAGAATATTAGAAGAGAAAGAGAAGGAATAGAGAGAAGAAGGAAGAAGAGGAAGAGAGAAATTAGGAAGAGAAGTGAGAGAACCAGAGAATTAAGAGAGGGAAACATTCTGATTATTATTCATTGATTAATTTCTGCAATACAGCAGTAGGTATATATACTAAGTTCTGTAACAAAACAACCCAACTATTTCCTAACAACCTGTCTTAGTCATAGTCGTTACGGGCACAAGGCGCACTGAGACGCGAAGGGGTCAGGCGCGCCGAGGCACTAGGCGAGGCGCACGCCCGAGGAACTCGAGGCGCATACTGAAAAAAGGGGCAGTAAACTATTAATTACCAGCCATAACAAACATAAAATGCAATAAATAGTAAAAAAATATACTAAATCACATTCAACATGACTAACCATAATCACTCTCAATCTAACTACCCATAATCAAACCCTTATTAATGCAAAATCTAAATAAAAAGTTCAATCAAACTACAAAAGTTACCAAATAATAGATGGTAGATTCCATATATAAACTAAAACATAAAGTTGAACTCTATTCTAATTGTTGACCTCATATCCAACATTTCGTTCTCATCATCTTCAAACTCATCCACCTCAAAGCCATTGTTTTCTTCATCATCATATAGAGAGAATGAAGCAACATTTTCAACACTACATAATAGGGCTAACCGCCTTTTTGGGCCCTGTGCTATTGGTAGTTTATCCTTTTGGTCCCTCTGCTATGCACGTTACCCTTTTAGTCCCCGTGCTATTAATTCCGTTACCCAAATGATCCCTTTGTTAAAGGAGTTACAACTCCTAAGTCACATAGGATCCACGTGGCAAATAACGGTTATGTGGCGCCACATCATTTTTATAATAGAAACACAAATTACTTTAAGGACTAAATATTCATTTAAACCTCTTCTTCCTGACTCACTGACTCACGGTCTCTTAAAGCCGAACCCTAAAAATCTCAAACTTGGAAAGTAACCAAAATCCTCCAGATCAAAGAGAAAGAAGGCACCTATTTTTCTAGGTTCGAAATTGCTCTTCTATATCGATTTCTTTAGGGATTCTACTTCTCTTGATCAGTTCCATTGGATTGAATTAATCAATCCTCTAAAACTTGTGCAATTTTAGGAACTAGCTTTGGGAAAATTGGGGACAACATGAATCTCAGATTGGATGCCATGGATACGAGGTTCTTCATCTAAATTTGTCGTTGGATTCAAAATTTGCATTCTATAACTCAATGGAAGTTGAAGTTGCTATGTTTTTTGCTTTTTTAGTTATTGATAGTCTTGGAATACAAGAACTTGGTTTCTAATTTTGGGTTTCTTTTTGCTAGTGATGAACACTCTAGCTAAAATTTATCTGGGTTTTTGAAGGTAGAGAAATTTGCTGCGAAAGTTGGTTCCTTTTTTTTAGTCAAACCTGTTTTAGAGCAGATAAGCAGAACCCACTATGTTCTGAAATTTAATTTCATATAACAATAATTCTTCAGGCCCTCTTGTTGGTATTTGGTTATGAGATCTTTCATATGATCTTTTAAAGAAGACGTGACTAGATTGGATTTGAGACTTGTGATTTTAAAGGCTTAGTGATATTGGGACTACTATTCAAAACCAGTATCCAGTTCACCAGTTTGATCTAAACGCACTATTAAGCAAAATTTAAATATAAAGATAATACAAAATCATTCAAGCTTTATGTAGTTTGTGTCCTATGAAAAAATAAATTTAGTTTTTCGTCTGACATTTGATTTCTTATACCCATATTGAGTGAGGAAGAAGAGGTTTAAATGAATATTTAGTCCCTAAATTAATCTATTTTTCTATTATAAAATGAAGTGGCGCTACGTAATCATTATTCTTGCCATGTGGATCCTATGTGGCGTGGGAGTTGTAACTCCGTTATCAAAGGGACCATTTGGATAACGGAGTTCATAGCACAGGGACTAAAAGGGTAACGTGTATAGCAGAGGGACCAAAGGGATAAACTACCAATAGCATAGGGCCCAAAAAGGTGGTTTGGCCCTATCTATTTTATCATCCCCCCTTACTCCTTTAGCACCATAAGAAATGATGAAAGTTTGATTTGAATGGGTTGATTTCTTTCCTTTTCGTTAAGAAATGTCCGATAGATGATATCGTATCTAATGAAATAGATATTGCTTCTTTAGTCTTATTTTTATTTTTTTTTTTAACTAATATATTATTCTATTTGGTCAACATCGTATATGTTTCACAATGCTAAAAAAATAGTAAAAAACCTTCTTTATGCACTGAGGCGCGCCCGAGGCGCAAAAGGTGCAAGGCAAGAGGCGCGCCTCATGAACCTCGACTTGCCTGACCCTCTGTGAGGCACTGGCCCTTGAGCCTCGAGCGCCCGGAGCCCGAGGCGCGCTTGAGGCGCGCCCGTAACAACTATGGTCTTAGTAAAAGACTACCCTTATACAATATCTGAATTGCTAACATACTAATGACTACTTGCAATACCTGACATATTGATTCGAAAGGTTAAACTAAAATCAGTTAAGAAAAAACCTAAACATCTAGTCTACAGGAGTTGAAGTGTGAATTCTCCAAGATAAAAATATGATAGGCAAGACAATTGATTGAGTTAGGGGCTCCATGAACAGTGTAACCTACAGCGCATTGTGTTGATATACGGACACGTAACAACCAGGCATTCTAATCTTGAAATAGGTCCCATGATGCAAGTAATGACATTTGGATTTTGTAGAGTACCTCGATCCAAAAAATTATCTAGAATGTTTGGTTTGCTAGAACTTCTTTCTTAATTTTGATTAGCCTTTATGTCATTTCTATCCATTGTTAATTCACTTGCTTATAATTCTGGATCCACTAATTCTGAAATTGTAACGGCTATTACTGATTTGTATATCATTGATCTGCCATTGGCATATAACCTTGCAATTTGTTGTTTCAGTTGTGGTCCCTTTCTAAGTAAGTTTATTGTTATGTTGTTTTTGACAGGTTATAAAAGCTTTCGAAGATCCAGATTTCTTTCACATCATTTTCCCACAATTGTTCCAGATGTGCAAGTCAGCTTTTGAAAATATATCTGGTCGGGCACCTAGTGCAAGTGACATTTCCAAAGCAGGTTTAGTGTTGACTCAGTTATTCACTCAAACGCTAAAATTTTCTAATTAAATGGCTGTGAAAGAACCTATAGTTAGCAGATTACTATAGCTACGCTAGCAAATTTTACTAAATACCAAAAAGACACATTTGTTATCTATACAAAGCATTCTTCAAACTGTTTTAAGTTACGTTAAATTGTACGTTAATGCTATCCATTGTAGTAAAACGCGCGCTTAAAGCGCTAGGCGTTCTAGGCGATTAACCTGGCGCATCACAGCTTCTTAGGCGGTGTATGTGGCAAAGGCGTGCGCCTAGGTGTGTAAGGTGCTAGGCGCAAGGTGAGGCGCAAATACTTGAATTTTTAGGGTTTTTTTTAAAATTAGGTTAATAGTGAATGACTCCTATTAAAACTATAAAGCCCGCCAAGTGCCAACTACTTTTAGTTTTCCTATTTGGCTATTTAGTAATTAAAACCTATTAAACTCTCATTTATTTATTCCTAATTAACACAGAATACTAATCGTCCTTTGTCTCTCTTCTACTCTATAATATCTGTCCTCTCTTCTCCATTTTATATGTGTTTGAAAATATGGCCGATCAATCACCAATCCTTCTAGTTCGAAGCTGCCTCCACTTTCTCTCGTCTACAATTTCCTTTACTTATATTTTGGATTGATAGGAATTAGTTTTATGGTTATAAACTTTGAATTCTTGAATTTATTAAGTGAAGTGAAAAACTTTTTATTTTATATTTTTTTAAGGTCATGCGCCTTGGGTGCGCCTTTTTGTGCGCCTTCGCCTCGCGCCTAGGCGACAGGACCCCGTCACCTTGGGTGCGCCTAGCGCATTAACTACTATGATGCTATCTATCCAAATTTATTGATATTCTTGATTCTTTTTCCTCAACTTGTCTGTAAATTTGTTTAGTGTTTCTTATCCCTTTTTTCCTTTCTGATGTTCATAGATTGTGTTACAGAAAAAAACATATTTCAAGGCATTTTAGTTTCTGAGCATTATATTTTTGGATACAGAATCAGAAAATAATGAAGATTCGGCTGCCCCACTAGAAAAAGTTTTGGGCTGTGCAGTGTCCTGCATCCACGTGGCACGTGTAACTGATATTCTTGAAAGGAAAGAAAACTTGTTGGAAATGATAATGATCTTTCTCTCTCCTTTGTTTCAGTGGACAGGTATTTACTTCTACCAAGTTGTATCTTCGATTTTTTGCAGAACCACTTTGCTTATAGACCATTGAACTCTTTTTTGGCCAGTCAAAACATCGGCATTCTCTTTGATTAAAGAAATTTGCTCAAGGTTTAGCAACCTTGATGACTCTGAAAGAGTATCCCTACATGGTAGCATGACTTCATTAATTCAAGAGGTAATCGGAGTTCTTTTTTTCTAAAGATCTTAACTGAAATGGTTAAGCTAACGACTAACTTGCTTTATTCTTCTTTTGCTTCAGCTGTTTCACTCTGCATCTCCAAAGATACTTGAATGCATAAGCACCGTTAAAATTGCCCAGGTATATCCTTGTTTAGTTATTACATCAAATCTTCTTATCAGTAGTATACTGGAAAACCGATATGCCTAAAATCTGGGAAAACAGAACTTTTTGGTCCCTATTCTATAAACGCTTTTCCATTTGGTCCATGTGGTATACGCATTACCTATTTGGTCCCTATGCTATGAAATATATTACCTTTTTGGTCCCAATGCTATTCCATTATTATCGAGTTGGTCCTTGTGCTATGTAATAGTCAGTTCGTCACCCATTTGGTTCTTGTAGTACTATGCAATTTGGATATTCTAGGTAATCCGTACTAAAGGGACAAAAAAGGTAACAACGGGAACCAAATAGGTAATATGTATGTATAGTACATGGACTACGAGGCCTAAAAAGGTCTTTTTGCCCTAAAATTTGACTCTTAGTAACTAATTTTACATATGAGTCTAATGGACTTGCAAAAGGATATTCATTTTGTAGTGGACGTGTATGGTTGAGCTTTATTTGGTTGAATTTAGGTTCACATAGCTGCATCGGAGTGCCTTGTACAAATCACCAGGCAGTACGGAGAGCTCGTGCCATCAGTAAACTGGATGGAGGTAGGCTTCAAAGAAGAGCTTCTTCATATTTATGAGGTGGAAAAAAATGAGGTGGCCAAGTCCAATTTGAAGAAGTGCGTTGACATGCTTTAGAATTTATTCATTAGTTTGCAATTGGATATTAATTAAACAAGCTTATGTAGTTGAAGTAAATGTTAATTTTGTTTTATAACTATGGATGTCAGCTGAGCTGAGATATTGCCTACTTAATTTTGTACGGAAACTTTAGGTTCTATGTATATATAGCCTACTTAATTTAATTTTAAATTAAAAATTAAGTAATAAATTTACAAACAGTCATGAACATTAACTAATAATTACAGTAAATAGCCGACTGATAATCTAAGGTGAAGGTCTAGATTCGCTAATAACTACATCTGAAAATATCATCCCCCAATTATATTCTGCAAGGTGCATTTTATTTGTGACAAATTTATTACTCGCTTGTACTTTACAATTACAACTATTGGATCCAAATTCGTACAGCTAATCCAGTTGTCTGTGTAGCAACAATTTGCCAAAAAAAAAAACTCATTATGCAAATCTAATCTTTTGAAATGGAATCTTTCACGGTGGCGACTTGGTTTTGTTTGCTTACTTTGTTATAATCGCCGTTAGATTAAATTTCTATTTCACTAATTTAATGCTAATGAAAGATAACGTAACTTTGATTTTGTAAACACAAAAAATAAAAAAAACTTAAATATTCTTTTGATATTTTATGGAACCGTTAAATAAAGAAAGTTAAATGTAAAGGGATTGTACATGCATGACAAATTCGACTCAAGTTGAGTTGTAATCAACCAATAAAGTTCTACAAACCAAACTAATATGGAGAACAAAGAACAAAATTCCTTGTGTAGAGATTACATATCAAAGAAAATATCATGTATCATTACAGAAGGCAACCGATTATATAAACCATATGAAATTTAAAGGGGAGTGGTTGTTGCTGTAGTAAAGTGTTTTTAATAATTTTGTAGTGCTACAGTTTAATGTCCCCATATACAATCTAAACAATATCTTTTAATTATTATCAAACATTTAAAACACTATTATGTCAAAGTGGTAAAATGCAATTATTAAAGAAGTCTATGAACAATCAATAAATCGTCAAATTGATCAAATAAAAGCTACACACGTGCTCTTAGTTCTCATTTGACTCTAGCCTTTTGACATGCCCGCTCAACTTAAAAAAAAAGCATTAATGGAAATAAGTATAGGTTATTTTGTATAAAATAAAGTAATTATAGAAAATAATTTTAATTTAGGTTATGTTCTTTTAGATTTGACAAGCTCAATTTTATTTAGTTCCTCTAACATAATTATAACTAAATTCATTTTCTTTTTTTTTGTCCTGAATTATAAAAATCTAACATATGTTGTTGTGTTTTTTTTTTTATGTTGGTAATTACTAATTAATAACCCATTTATATTATAGGATAATCATGTAATATTTGATTTGTTTTTATTTGAAGGAATACCAGTAAGAGCTGCTGCTACTCTGTAGTCTCTCTCAAGTGGCTCAACAAAATTGTTTGGGTATTCCTAAAAATGGACGCAGATGAATTTCAACGTCTTCTTCGTATGTTCCCTGTTGTTCGCTCTCGCGATTACCGTGTATTTCCCTCTTTTTTTCCCTTTTGCTTTATCATTTTTTCACACGAATTTTAGTAATACTTTCTTCAATGTCAGCTTGACTTGGACCCCTCTAGGCCATCCACTTCTCGCGCGCCACAAACGGAGGCAATTTCTACTTCTAATTGTTTCTTCTCTTTGATTTTCTATGTATTCCATGACTCATGGATTGTGATTTTCCGTTACAGGTGCAGAAGTGGGAGGACCCACAGGAAGGGGATCGCACGAGAATGGACAACGAAGCTGCTCTTGATCTACATGGTATTCCTTGATTTGTTGATTTTGGAGGTTTAGATCTTTTTCTTTTCTTTTTTTACTGTTTTTTGAACTTGTTTTTCAAATGATTTTGTTTCAACGGATGCATTTTGGGAGAAGCTGAAGTTGGTAGCTGAGAGGAAGGTATGTTAATCTATTTAATTAGTATTTGGTAGCTGAGAGGAAGGTATGTTAATCTATTTAATTAGTATTTGCTTGTTCAACTGGAAATTCTACTCACTGGATTTTGTGATGCTTATATCAAGTTTTGAATTCCTAATAAACTTTGTCTGAGTTTGTGCGTGCATATATCCAATATATACATATAAGATTCTCATTACTTGCTGAATTGATAAGGGAAACCATATTTTTTGCTTCCTCACCTGGCCAAGTTTTGACTTTTGGCCCTTGAATTTTAGTTTTGTAGGATCTGGATTTGGCCGCTAAACTTTGATATTTGTTAAATTCAGCTTTTTATGAGATGGAAACATCATACTTGTTGTTCGTGAGTATTTTTTAACAGACAAAACTTTGATTTTGTAAATTTTGAAAGAAGAGATAGCAAAATGTGTTGTTTAATCGAGATGATTTTGCCTATTAGGGGCTATAATTTAAAGAAGTTCAAGACCAAATCTCTCAAAATCAAAATTTAGAGGCTGAAATTCAATATTTATAGTCAGGTACAATAACCAAAAATTTTATTTTCCCCATGTTCTGACTCATTAGGGTCAATTGGAAACAGCCTCTCTGTATATACAGGGGTAAGGCTGCGTGCACCCGGCCCCTACCCCGCTTGTTGTTGTTGTTGTTGTTGTTGTTGCTGCTGCTGGTGGCTAGATCATTTGTGAATCTCTCCACGCCGCTTGCTGCTGCTGCGCTTGCTAGCCACTTGCTAGTATTCGGACCAAATTGATATACTACTATACTAGTCAGACCTCTCCCTGCCCACGCCGCTTGCTAGTATTCGGACCAAATTGATATACTACTATACTAGTCAGACCTCTCCCTGCCCACGCCGCTTGCTAGTATTTGGACCAAATTGATATACACTACTATACTAGTCGGACCTCTCCCTGTTTAGGAAGTTGTTATACCTGTATTGTTTGTGTCAAATAAAAAGAGAAAAGAAATGGATGTTTGCATGGAGATTTTGGTTGAGTTGTGAAACATGCTGCGAAATGAATATCTCTGCGGTGCCATTAATAAGTTCCAAAACATCATGGACAGGCAAATATCCAATTTGAATTGAATCATAAGAATTTAGATAAATCAATACTCCCTCCGGTTCCAAAAACTAGTCGCTTTTGGACTTTTCATGAAAACTAATAAATATTTAATACTCTAATAAAATGACTAAAGTATCCTTGATGAAATTCTCTTTCTTCTTAATTATCATTTTATAATTTCATCAATACCTATACTCTTTCCTAAATAATACAAGGAAAATTAGAGAAAAAATTTTAGAAGTTGCTTTGATATTCTAAAATGACAAGTAAAAGGAATCAAGGTAAAATCCCTAAAGAAACTAGTTTTTGGAACTGGAGGGAGTATAAGAGAATTGCATAAATTTTGGCCTAGTATTAGAGCTTTATAGTAATTTTTTTTATTAAAATGTTGGTTTTTGGTGGACTTGGTCTACGAAATTGAACTTGTGTTTGACACCTAATGATTTCGGGGCTTAAAACCTTGTACATGACATAATTTGTTAGTTTGGCATTTAGACCTCAATTTTGGCACATTTGGCTCCCCTTTAACTTTTCTATTACTTTGTGTGCTCTGTAGAAGGCGTTTTGTCAATAGTGTCATGCAATTATGCAACTTCCCTTATATTTCTGAACTTTTAATCGAATGATTTGAATCTCAACTTGTGGAGAAAATCAAAGTCTGGCGGCTAGATATAGTAATGTTCAATAACAAAACTATGCCAAGTTTAGAGGCTACACATGCTGAAAATGAACTGTGAGGGTCGAAATGAAATCTATTCAATTGTAAAATATTGTTTTTTCATGCTAGCATGCAGCATGAAATTTACAGATATGTGAGCTTTGAAGTAGATTCTAATGACTGGACTATTCATCGTTTTGTCATAATAGGTTAATGCAACAACTTTCCGCATAATAATTTGGAACAGCAATAGAATCAAAACAAATTTATGACGTGTTGACGAGTTGTTAATAATTTTATTTGCGTATTAGGAGCTTGAATAATTCTGGAATATGCATCTTTGTATCTTTTTTATAATATGGTAGTTCATAAAAGACAATCAGAATAAGGGAAGAACATGACTGTTAGAAGCATCTCAAAAGACAAAAATGTGGAGTTGATTGCCTTGCCTGTTTATTCCCCTTCCTTTATGAAGTTCTCTTTTTACTTTTTAGGCATGTTATGCTATTATATTTTTAATGCCAATTCCCGTGTTGATTTATATAGGTAGGTCTGGCGGGTGCTAAGAGATTCTGCGATGCTTTCCAACGAGTCCATAGGCAACTGGTACACATCACAATCGTGTCTCAGTTTGTTTGTTTCAATGGATAAGGGGATTGAATGGTTTTTTCGGATGCATCTTCGAAAAACTTACATGTTCATCTTATCTCCTAAAAAAAACACTTTTGTTGATTTGTAATTTTGGATTTTGTTACGTGTAGGTCTATAAAGAGCTGAGTTTGGAAGCTGCCCGGAGCTTGATAAACTCTGTTGGGAGTTCTG
Source organism: Euphorbia pulcherrima (assembly GCA_947683365.1). Taxonomy (NCBI): domain Eukaryota; kingdom Viridiplantae; phylum Streptophyta; class Magnoliopsida; order Malpighiales; family Euphorbiaceae; genus Euphorbia; species Euphorbia pulcherrima. Next base: position 20,301,024 of record CANTUS010000001.1, read on the forward strand.
GATGACTCTTTTTGGCCTTGATGTGTATTAGTTTTCCCCATGCTTGAACTTGTGTTCTAAATTGGCGGTCTATATTAGTAAGGTAATGGATATTTGTTTAGGCAAATGGAGATTGGAAGGTTTCATGTTTTTATAGCAGTGTTATTTTTAAAAAAAAAATTATAACGTGAACATAAAAAGAGCTTGTCTAGTAGTGCATTTGGGACCCTAGTTTTTTAAAAGAAATTTTGTTCATTTAATTGTGTACATGAGATTTCTAAACGTTGGTACTTTCAAATTTAAATGGATATGCAACTGTTGCCAAATTGGGTTCCAGGACAGTACCACTGGAATTAAATCTCAATACAGAGTTTTAATGAGTCTGAGTAAGAAGTTTATTTATTTTTAGAGCCAATTTTGGGTGAAGTTTGAGCTAATTAAGGGTAATGTGTTCAGCCTAATATTTGTAATGTCTTTGAATACATCGTTCCCAAATTAGTCTCCTTTTATGTCCCTATTTAAATATTGACTCGTGTCTATTTTTATTATTCTTTTATTCTTTTTCAGTTTATCCCTCTTATGAATGTAACACATGTCAAATGATAAATGGAGGGAGGACATTAATTTCGAGACGGTAGATTTGAATCCAAATATGTTAAGTGGAATTTTAGAAGTTTACGGAGAAAAGTGCGTCTAATGACAACCGTAAGAGTTCCGATGGAATTTGGGATAATTAATCTCCCCTTTTGATATGGAATAAACTATTTGTTGGATATTTGCAGTAAGTTCTAAGAGTATTCCTATTGATTTTGTAAAAATCTGAATGTACCTCTTAAAGATAAATTATAAAAAAAAGTGATCTTTATTTAGTATAATAAAAAAAAATTTGATAAAAAATAAAAAAATTATTTAATAAAATACTGCTAATTTTGTTAAAACTTTTGTGTTTGCTCAATTCAAATCTTATGATTGTGCAATTTTACAAATAATTAATGAGACTTGAGATTTTTAAACAGTTTAGAAAAGATGATACGTATGAGTAGATATTAAAACGACTTTCAATATAGAAGTGAATTACTTATAACAGGTACTATAAAATGGAATAAATAAAAAATACATAATAGGCATCAAATTAGTATTTAACTAATTACGGTACCAATACGCTGTAGCTCAGTTGACAACGCATGCTGAGTAAACTCGAGGAAAATAAAGTTTAAATCTTATTAAATATACTTATAGAAAGGTGAAGATCATTAACTATAATTAAGTTCCAAACAACGCTGTGTCGATGAAATACACGTAAATATTAAAAAAATAATTACTGTCATTAAAAATTAAAAAATAAATCAAATTAAAGATTTTGGTTCATTTTACCAACTTTTGATCATTATAAAACAAAAAATACTTGGACGCGAGGGGCAACTACGGAAATTGAAAACACTGAAAAATCCTAGTTAAACCCTAATATCCCCTGCCAATTTCAGTGCTTTGTATCGTGAAGAAAATGGCGAAACGTTTGATTCCAACACTGAATCGCATTTTGGTTGAGAAAGTAATTCCTCCTTCAAAAACCACTTCTGGGATTCTTCTTCCTGACAAAACCCCCAAGGTTTTTCTATTTCCTTCCATTCAACCTTTCCGCCTTTGCTGATTTTATTTTTCCTGTAATCCGCTACGTGTAGGTTTTGTTTTAGATTTGGCTCATTCTATACAATTTGTTCATTGAGGTATTTCTAGTTCACATGATCATTCAAGTTTTGTTTCATGATTTCAATTTTATTCTGTTTGACTCCACTGCTCTCAAATTGTTTTTGCTATTATCGCAAGTCATAATCGATGCCCAAACTAGATCCTAGACAAGATTGATAGTGCATGAATTCTCTACAATAAGATCTTGTTGCCTTATCTAGCCCCTTATAGTCTTAATTAACATTCTTTAAGCCCATGAAGTCCGTTAGATAGCTTATGCATATTAATTTCAGTTTATTATCCTTTTGAAGTTTCAGGACAAATTTGTCCTATGCAAACACATTACTCCAAGCTTCAATGTGACAAATAAATGGAAGTTATTGGTTTCTATTTTACTCGATTGAAGTATTGCATAAGAATAAAAATTACATTAAAAGAAACAAGAAAAGAAAAGAAAGGAAAATATTGAAGCTTTACTTCTTGGAATACAAGGGTCCAGTTATATCCTCAACAGACAGCCTCAAATGTTATTTGTTTTTGTTTGGACTTTTGTTCTTCTGATCACTTAAGTTAATTTTGAGCTTACTAACCTTTTTATGTTGGGTTATTGTAGCTGAACTCTGGAAAAGTGGTTGCTGTGGGTCCCGGAGCTCAGGATAAAGATGGAGAACTTATTCCTGTGAATGTGAAGGAAGGAGATACTGTTCTTTTGCCTGAATACGGCAGCACTGAAGTTAAACTTGGTGATAAAGAGTGAGTATTACTTTCTTTTTTAGAGTGTACATTACCCACCTCAATTTTGTCTTATAATTTCTGAATTTTTCCTTGGGTTTTGTTGGTCTCCCCAATTTTGGTTGTGGTAATAAAAGTTATTTTTATTTCATGCATGACGCACAACATTACACATTGCTTTTGCTAGACGGAGATTTTCGTCATTCACTAATATAACTCAGAAAATTGTGAACTTATAATGGCTGTGAAGTTATTATACTGGTAGAGTAACCGGTAGACCTCAAGTTTTCATATTCTTTGCATTTTAATTAAAGTAAACTAGGTACCACAGTTTTCTAATTGATAGATGTTTATTATGATATCTGTGGCAGTTCTTATTATCCATTTCTAATGTTGTTTTACAGTAAATTTTGAACTATTATATATACCTGGCTTTCACTTGGTATGAAGTTATTTTTTATGCATTTCTATTGCAGATGTTACTTACATTAGTCTGGTTTTTTACAGCATAGTAACTGGAGAACATTTGATTGATTTTGCTATACACAGAATTCTGAAGCTTTAGCAATGCTATCTATTATTCAATTCGCATATTGCATTTGCACGGGAAAATGGCATATTAATGTAATGTAGAAAATATAGGAATAAATTCTAACATACTTAAAGATTTAAATTTCCCAAAATTGTCTCATCATATCATTGTATAAACCATAATTGAAATTATGTGTAGGAATAAATAGAAGGTACATCTGTAATAATGAATTAAAGAACAGGGGCTAAACATATAAAATTGAGATATATGGATCAAAGTGGTGGACTGTGCTGGATATAGGAGTCAAATTTTGTCTGTTGTTTGTGTAATGGCTGGTTTATTGTGTCTGTTCATGTTCTCTGAGATACTAAGGCTGTTCTTTTTGCTGTTTCACTTGTATGGAATCAGTTTTTTTGATGTTGCACTATCAGCATAATCTTGAAACATTCCTGATTGGATTACATATATACAATTGTTTCAGGTATCATTTGTACCGAGATGAAGATATTCTGGGAACTCTCCATGACTAATACTCTACAAATATTGGAAATTAACAGAGTTAGATACTTGTGAGTTCAACAACTTGCTTAGATTCTAGTTACTTGCTGTTCTACAGCATTCCATTTGACACTTGTATCAATTTTACGCAGATCACCTGCTTGTGAGCTTGGAATTTTATTTTATTTTGCTGAAAAGCCCTTTCAGATGATATGTTTTAGTGAAGAGACTAAAAGTCCATGGAAGCATATGTTTTCAAGTTACATGTAATGTGATGCCCCTTTTACTCATTCAATGGGTTGAATATGCCGTTTTAAGGTGAAATGTTAATTATTATGCTGGCATATTTAGAATGTAACCTCATACAGTCTAAACTTACAATGTTAATCTGTTTCTTCCGATGAATCTAGTAAATAAAATAATATTTCATTATATTATATTGTGCGTAATAAGCAAATTCTGCTCGTACAGCACATAAATGAGTACATCAGTTTTTACACGAATGCTCGGACCATAACAAATTGGTTACACGAATCAATCATATGATACAGGGCTAAACCTTTTTTCCTTTAAAGTATTAGTTGTATATAAATGTGAAAAATACATAATAGTATAGCAGGATAAAGACCTCTGATTCTCATATTTTAGAGGCACGGTCAGGTGCAACACAGCTCAAGGTAATAGCCGTTGTTGATCCAGATGCTCGACCTAAATGGTTGGTTATGAACTCCCCGGCAGCCAGGAGTTCAGTTAAATCCACATTAGTCCTGACACCCAACCCATGAAGCATGTATATAACATCTTCAGTCGCCACATTCCCCGCAGCTCCCTTAGCATAAGGGCAACCCCCTAGCCCTCCAACCAAACAGTCCACTGTTGTAATCCCCATCTGTCCAACAATACCATGCATTTATTAAATTGCTTGTTCGAATGGATCCATCTTAAGAACTACAAGCTTTTGAACATAAGGCGTACCTGGAGAGAAACCAGTATATTAGGAAGGGATTGCCCATAAGTATCATGGAAGTGGACAGCAAGCTTCTCAACCGGCACCACTTCCATTACAGCTTCAAGCATGGGAATAACAGTTCCTATACAAAAATTGGAAATATATATAACAATAAGGGAATATTTTTTTAGAATAAAGACAAAGATTCCTAGTAGCTAATGCAGGCTGCTAAAAATTTGGAATTGTTCAACTACTAGCAATACAACATTAATTGTTCTGAAATGTTGAAGAACAAGAGCTTCAAGAAAATTTGAGAGGAGCAATGGAAGCTATCTACAATACATATCAGCTACAATTGCAGATTAAAGCAAAAGTGAAGTCACAAGATTACCAGGTGTGCCAACACCAATTGTATCAGCAAGAGAAATTTCAAAGCAACCCATGTCGTGAAGTTCTTTTGCCACGTATGCCACTTTTGAAGGTGGAATTGCTCCTTCAACTGGACACCCAACCACACATGATACATACCTGTCAAAACATTCAAAAACCAGATACACTATAACCGCAAAAGCATCTGAATATGAGCAAATTAGGCATTCTCAAATATATTTGACGAACAAATTCATTGCTCACTAGGGCAAGTTCTGCAAATGATTTACAGTAGAACTAAAACGGAAAAGGGCATACCCGCGAACTGGGATTCGAAGTTCTTTAGCTGCATGAGTGACAGCATGATACCGAGCAAGACTCTCTTGAATGCTACAATTAATGTTTGATTTTGAAAATGACTCAGAAGCTGATGCAAAAATAGCAACTTCCTTGGATCCTGCAGCAACAGCTGCTTCAAATCCCTATAAAAGAAAGATACGACAGCGACAGGATTTCAATTAGATCCTAGTCACATTGTTACGTGTAGCATAGTAAGGTTGCCAGAGATGCACACTTTTAGATTAGGTGTCAGAACAGGTAGTTTACATCCCTCTAAACTTTGAACTGCAGTCATCACATCTCTTGCATCTGCTAACTGTTTTAAGAATATTCACAAAGATCAGGGAGAGAGAAATTATTACATTACAGAAACAAAACTATGTAGTGACATTTAAGCAGATAATGGTGATCCTAACAGAGTAACACACAATGATCCTGTCCAAACCAACATATTTGCTTTAAAGCTACAATTTTATTATGTTTTTTAAACAAGCATCTTCATTATCAAGCAAAGATCGAGATAAAGAAGAGGTTATTTAGAGCTATGGTGACAGGTTGTATAATGAAAGCAATTTGTATCTCCTAAATAGGTTCTTTAAACAAGCATCTTCATTACCAAGCAAAGATCGAGATAAAGAAGAGGTTATTTAGAGCTATGGTGACAGGTTGTATAATGAAAGCAAAATACCCGTGGAACCTATTTAGGAGATACAAAACTTGTAGCCTCAACCACTGGCAACCCAGAAGACACTAGTCTGCGTATTAGTTCAATCTTGACATTCGTAGGTACAATATTTTTCTCATTTTGTAGTCCATCTCTTGGACCAACTTCCACAATTTTCACAAACTTCGGCAAGACCCTAAAAAACTGCTTCATTCAGATAAACATAAGAGCTTGAAACAAATTTAATAGCCTATAGCATAATATGTCAGAGCTACAACATATATAGTGAAGCATCTCACAAATTCAATCAGGAAAAAGATTACTACAAATATAAAATTATCTAACAAGACATAAACCAAGTAGTAAATGAAAAACAAGTATACAATTTTACGATCCAAAAACAAATATATTCACCTTGTTTGTTAATTCACGCATATTTTTATCACTGGATTTAGAGTTATATTGATGATCCGGAAAGTAACGCGAATCCCAGACGGTTTCACAAGCCATTTGGTTCTTGGCTATGTTCCTAGTATGTCTTTTCCAAGGAAAAGTTTCTCCTGAGTAATGTATTATTAATGAACAAGATAAGAATTTAATGGCCCGCATATTTAATTATTTTACCTGTTTCATTTTGTTAATATTTTAGTGTAATTGGATTAATTAGTTTGACCAATGCGATTGTGACATTTCATTGAACAAGTATGGAGAGTGCGGAGTGCACACTTGTTCGGGTTCTGTTTATGATTTGGGGGGCCCGGGGGCAGCGCCCCTGGGTGCGGCGTCTAAGGGGCGGCAGCCCCTGGCGGGGTCCAGGGGCAGCGCCCCTCGGCAGGGTCCGAGGGGCGGCAGCCCCTGGCACGCATCCTTTGGAAAAATTCATCAGAAAATGAATTTTTGTCCGAAACAGTATCTGTTGGACACAACTGAATCTCGGAATAAACATGTCTTTTGGACATGGCTGCTACCCCAAACAGCATGTCTGTTGATGTTTTGGCTATTTATTTCACCAAAACGATATTGACAATACACAGAAAAATTCGGTTGAAATTTCACAGGAATAAAATTCTTGTTCTTGAATCTTTTTCTGATTTTATCCGATTGAAAAATTTAGTAAACCGGCCAAATAAATTTCAATCTGATAGTATTTTCGCGACTTCAGAAATATCCAAGTAATTCCCGATTTCCAACACGTCTTATATTGAGAAAGAAAATGCAACAAACCTAACTTAGTAGCTCTAAAGTGATGAAACTAAGAGCTTTTCTGCCCTACTGGTTCTATCAAATTCAAAAAGCAATTGTGTTTTTGAGTGACTAATCCTTAATTTTTAGGGAAAAGCACCAAAATGCACTAACTTGTATAAAATAATAACCAAAATGCCATAAAAATATGCTTGTAACCTATTTGGAATATTTTGAAAACTTATTAACCATAACTCGCTCTTAATTGCCATTCTATCTTCTGTGCTATCATTCAACAACCCAACACCCAACAACATGCTCTACTGTCCACAGCACCTTCATCTCCGCCTCCACCTTCCCCACAACCACCGCACTTTCACCGTCTCCGGCAACCTCCACCACCACAAACCACCGCATTAATTATTAAAAAAAAAGAATCAGTAGGAATTAACTGTAAAATGAAGAGGAGGGGGGACTAGGTTCACTTAGGCCATTCGATATCATGAAGAATGTATGTTCTTAAATGCAATATCTTTGAGAGGCTTAGTGGCTGAATCATTGATTTATCAAAGCCTAGTTTCTTTTTCGCTATGCCTTTAGGCTTCAGAGTCATGGTGGAGTTGGTGGCTATCTAGTTTGATACAATCATTAATTAATTAAAATGATTGTTGGTTCCGTGTCAGTGTAATTGTATATCAATTATGATGAATTACTTTGCTACATAGTAAGTATGAATGCATTAGTTTAGTACTTAAGATATATCCATCAGTATTCTTACAAGTATAAATCTTGTAACTTGCAGTCACACTCAATGTCGCCTCTGGAAGTTGGTGCTGTTGTTTCCGTCTTGCTTGGGTTTGCACCTCCTACTAAGCTTTCAGATGCTGGTTCAGCAAAGGTCTTTTTGATGATAACTGTTGTTGTCTAATATATTTTGATCTCTATTTTTGAAATTTCAGGATTCGGGATTTGAAATTTTTGTTTCAACACTGATTTGGATGAGCATCTACTACAAAATCTGTCAAATATCAGAAAAATATCAGAATTATATTAGAATTATATCAGAATTATATTAAATACGTATCTGATATATATCTGTTACATATCAAACATAATCATTATTCTTCGTTCCATCTACAATTTTTACTTTCCATATGCATTTTTTTCTCACTAAAACAATTTCGAATTGATTTCGAGCAATTGAATAGGATTTCTGCTGCATTTTTTTGTTTCAACACTGATTTGGATGAACATCTACTATAAATCTGTCATATATCAGAAAAATATCAGAATTATATCAGATACGTAACTAATATATTTTTGATATAATTCTATTATAATTCTAATATAAGTTTCTTTATATTTGCAATGCCCATTGAATTGTTATATATCTACTATATATCTGATAAATATATATCATAAGTCTAATATAAGTCCCTTATAAGTTTAATATAAGTCTCTTTATATTTGCAATGCCCATTGAACTGGTATATATCTATTATTAATCTGTTATAAGTCTGATTTGGATTAACATCTACTACAAATCTGTCATATATCAGAATTATATTAGATATGTATATAATATATTTATGATATAATTATAATATAAGTCTCTTTGTATTTGTAATGATCATTGAATTGTTATATATATCTACTATATATACATATATATATATATATATATATTATAAGTCTAATATAAGTCCCTTATAAGTCTTTACATTTATAATGCCTATTGAACTGATATATATCTATTATAAATCTGTTATAAGTCTGTTGAAATAAATATATTAGATTTGTAACAGGGCGAAAAAAAATTTGGGAAAAGTATATCACACTGGATGACGTTTCGAAGATAAAAATGAGACGAACAAAAAACTCTGAAGCGGCATGTTTAAAAAATGAACGGTTTGAGAGATAAATACAAATTAAGCAAAAAAAATTTAAAAAACAACCTAATGAATGTAAAAGTTAATAAGGGCAGTTATTAACAAAACTTTTTGTAGGATTTAGGTTATTGGGTGAGAGAAATTATTTTGGGAAATTGGGGCAAAATGAAAATTTCCCTAATTACTATGCTAACTCACATGCAACTGTTGGATGAGCTGTAGCTTCTTCCTTCAATCCAGCAATTTCCCATTCCCATATCATCAACCCTGGGCCTGCAAGCGCTGGATGAAAACCTCTGGATCCTGTCAATAGTATCCACACTCGGCAACTTGTCAAAACCAAGGGGCTCTTCCAAACTTGACATTGCTGAAACAGAATTGAGAACTGCAAAAACAGAAATAAACTATTTTCGGGTGAACAAAAATTTGAAGAAGTGTTTATCACCAGCATCCAATTAGAAAAGAAGATAGAGTAACTCATGGTAAACAGAAGAGCAATGGGAAATATTTAGCAGATGTTCAAAAAAAGCAATAAAGAAGAAAAACTATAAAAAGGAAAATTTCCGAGAAAATTGATGAGACATGGTCCAGGTAGATTATATGAAGCAAACTGAGAATGCATCAATCTACATAATTCCCAAAGTTCAACTTCCCCGTAGATGGAATGGAATTAAGTTATTTGAGATTTACATTGTCATTTCAAATGCATAAAAAAAAAAAAAAAAACAAGTCAGGTCTTGTAATATCAATGGATCACTGATGTTTTATATCACATTGAAGTGAAGGAAGTACGGGATGCAAAATTGAGTTATTTAAAATATTTCCAGAAACCCAGTATCCTTTTACACTCCGTTTCAGCAAATAAAGAAACCATAAATTCGCCAAGATATGCAAATAACAACGGGAAAGGAAAAACTCCTGATATCAAACATTGGATACAAAATTCCACTCATTTCCTTAAATGAAATTCAGTCACATGACGAAACAGTAGAGGAAAAAGGAAAGGAAAGGAAAGCAAAGAAAAGAAAAAATTAAACTGTAAGTCAACAAAACAGGGAAAGGGAATAATCGAATAGAAAGGAATAATAGCAAGTAGGAAAAAATGAATATACCTGGAACGGAAGGAGAAGATGAGAAAGATTAGGTTTAGAGGCAAAAGAGGAGTAATGGGAAATCAAAGAATTGGCGGGTAGATGGAGGGGAACCTTTTTTTTTTTGGATAAAAAAGTTGCATATAAAATCAACAGACAGATACAGGCATGTCTTTGGCAACTAGAGGGTTCGGAACCTCTTCCAACATGATGATGGCGAGATTGCATTTCAATCCCCATTTAGCTAGTTCGTGAGATACCACATTAGTTTGCATAAAATTGACAGTAGAAAAAGACAATATAAGGTTCCTAATATCATCCACTATAGTCTAGCAGCTCAATTATTCCTTTGCACGCTTGGATTGCTTCAGAATTGTCTGAAGCCACCAAGATTTGATCAAAACTAGCCTCGACTGAGTACCGCAATCCAGCCTCAACACTCTTTAGCTCCGCTTCATGTACCGAAAGACACATCCCTAGGTTCACATCATCACTTCGCCTTTCTCATTTCTCACAATAAAACCTCCGGGAATTCTCGTTTGGCACCGCTGCGTCCACGTTCAGTTTTAAAATTCCGCCATCCGGTGCTGCCCTAGTAGAGTTATTCCGCTGTTTACAAGCTGGGGATGATGTTCCTCCTTCCCTTATTCGTTTTGACAACTGCTGCTCCAACCTTTTGGTCAATAGATGGTTCGGTCTCGGTTTTTCGCTATGAGAAACTCTATTAAATTCCCACCAAATGACAAAAGCAAACGAGGCCAATTCATTGGAAGTTAGGTATCGATGACACTCCTGAAACCAATCATAACAACTATCTCCACAGAATTTGTAAGCTTTAATGCCCACATCCTTCCATACTTGTCTAGCCTTTGGACACCACTTGAAGATATGCATAATCGGAGTAACAAAGGCAGCTATTGGTGATTGACCAAATCTTCCTCTTCTTTAACTCAGAAGGGCAAGGAAGAATGTTGTTTGCTGCCCCCCATAAACAATGCTTTACTCTAGGGTGAACATCTCCAAAGCTTGGTTTGTGATACCGAGGATGATGCCCACTTCCCAGCATCTAAATTTCTCTTATAGGCACATTGATAACCCTCTTTCACCGAATAATTACCGTGCTTCGTAAACCGCCAGAAAAACGAGGGGGCCGAGATAGGGGAAGTTTGAGGATTTGTTGGGCAGTTTCCTCATGAAAACTATCTTTGCTTTGATAATACCGACTTTCCTGGTTCTACTCTCCCCATCAATTAAGCTACTCACAAATCCCGTTGGGGGATTCATCTTGAGACTCAACGGTCTTGAACAAGCAGCACCTTCTATCCATTTGTCCTTCATAATCCGAATGTTTGTTCCCATTCCAACTCTCCAACCCTCTTCAATGATATATCGAGCTGAACATAAACTTCTCCATATATAGCTACCTCCTTTACGGCAATCAGCTGTCAGAATATTTCCCGAGGGAAAATATTTAGATCTGAACACACGGGCACACAAAGAATTAGGATTCATAATGAAGCGCCAAACTTATTTAGCTAGCATCGCTTGGTTGAAGGACAACACATGTTTAAAGCCAAGGCCCCCCTCAAACTTGCGACACTCCCACTTTTTCCAATGAATACCCTTTTTCCGATCATCTGAACACCACCAATAATTAGCAATAACCTGCTGTAACTCTTGGCGAAAGCAAAAGCAAAGCAAAACAATAATTTAAATTATATAAAAATTAATCCTACTTTATCTTGGCTTCTCTGAATCTTCCCCTCACCCCCTTCAACTTTTAAAAATTCCTCTCGTCCCCTCGAACCTTTTTTTTCAAAGTCCAAACATCTCGCCACTTTTTCTAATTTAAGTCACGTCACTTGTCACGTAGGATTGGAGGAGTTGTAAGATACGCTTTTATAAGTTCGAGGAGGTGAGAGGAATTTTTGCAACTTCAGGGGGCGATGGGTTACTAAAAACAAGTTGAGGAGCGTCCGGATGCGATTAAAAATTATGAATTTATTAATATTTGTAGACTTGAAATTTAAGTTAGTGTGAAAGGAAAGGGAGACTAGGATGGTATTGCCGGCTATACTTTTGTCTTCTCACTACTCTACTTTTTATGTTAGTCAAACATTACTAACAAGTAACCTTTAACGGGATAAGTAACAAGTTGAGCAGTGAAATGAGGTGGGAGTTGCCAAGTTGTTATCTCCCAGTCCCATCTCTTTGGCAACGGCATGATATCATACCATTGCTTTTTTCGCCAAGTTGTTATTGCCCACCTCATTTCACTTGTTACTTATAACGGGTCATTTGCGATGAACGAATCGAAGAAATGTGTTTTATTGCAAACGTCCAACCACATGATGGTATGATGTTTTTGTGAACACTGTCCCATTTTTTTTCAACATGGCGACGTTGGCCCGCGGAATGGAATCGAATATAAATAAATGAAAGGAATGTGAAATATTATAGACTAATTATCTTAGGTCAACTATAGTTATTCCCATCTATTACACATCCCAACATGGAATAGTTTTTCATAGGTACGTGAATACAAAAATTTTATATTCTCACAATATTGTAATACTTAGAAATAACTATGATGAATTCAAAACACAAAGTCCATCATATCATATTTCACAATTTTTTTCATTCATTTCAATTTTTGTTCTACTAGCCAGAAATGTCATGAAATTATTTGTCATCCAAATGTGGGATTAAGTACAATGGGCAGCAATTGGTATGCATCTTTAAAAAAGATTTTAAGATGTATTTGGAAGCAATGGAGGAATAATTTAGTGATAAATAATTTGTATTATTCAGCGGAATGGATCTAAGTTGTCACAGGAAGCCTGAATTAGAATACTGTCACTTTAACAAAAAAGAAAAGCTCTCTTGCTTCCACACAAGCATCATCAGCAAGCAAATACTAAATCCATAATAGGAAAACCAATGTCATGTCTTTCAAGAAACCAATGTTAATGTCTTGGCATGTTACAAATGAGTCAATGAAATTACACTTTCTCCCCTCTATTATTACAGCTTGTCAGCAATTTTACTCAATATACAAACACATGTTCGCACACAGCAGAGATATTATGATTCATGAATTCCCCAATTTAAGAGGAACTTATTTCAATTGTAAAAAATGAAAAAAAAAAAAAATTTCAAAATTTCAACAAGAATGTCCGAATCTCCATAGGACCCAACTCGACAATAAGAGTCGAGGTATCGACAATACCACCTCTAATAGGTGAACCTTCTTCGCCATTATCACCTTCCACTTTCCACTTCATCTTCTTCATCTCCGACTTGTTCTGGTTTGCTGATAAGCTCATTTCCTTCACATCCTTTATCTGGATTTCAAAATTTATTATGTCAATATAAATGTTCCAACTATATAATTGAAATCTACACATTTCGAACATATATTTACCGCTTTTCCTGGAAACATTCTCTTGAGCTCAACTTTAGCCAGTTTTGAATACGTTGGATCTTCGCCCCCCTGTCCACATTACAACATAGACCTCTAAACTGTTTAAACAATTCTAGTTACCAATCAAACTAGAATCTTTATAGATAAAATCAAATAAAATGTGTTTTACCTCGTACAGTTGTGCCAACCGAACAAGTACACTTCCATCATCAAGCTCCTGCACGAAAAGGATTAGAACGAGCGAAACACATATCAAACTCTACATCTATTCATACAACCAAATAAAATAATCCTTGCCTGAAGAGTGATTAAAGCAACGTTCAAAGGCAAGCTATAGCCTGGATCCAAGGCAGTTCCTTTCGTAGCATAAGATGATTTCCAAGTCTCGGCTTTCTGTACAGTAAATTTTACAATTAAAATTTACATCATTTCGCACAGAATGAATGGCAAAAGAAACTTTACCTCATGTGCAAAGGCTAAAAGAAGCGGTGAATAAATCTCTTGACCAATGGTCCGGCGCCAAGACGACCCCTCTCCTAGTTTGTTAACGCTCAAATAAAACTTCCCTCGAACCTGAACGAAGGGGCACCAACACAGTATAATTTTTGTTAAAATTTGCGAAAATCCAACAAATCTGTTGCATTAGGGGAAAAATCTTTTTGTTTTCCGTACCGTTAACCCTTCACATTTATGTCCAATACAAACACTTTCATCAAGGGCTTCATCAACTCCTCTTCCATCATCATAGAGCATACGCCTTGCATATAGAAAATGAAAAAAAGTTTTAGTAGGTTGGAACTTTATGAAATATAATCTATAAATTTAAGACAATGCAGAAATTTGAACCTATGTAACATAAGTTCTATTTGACCGTCTGCAATACTGGCACCACCAACAGCACGATCTACCAAAACTGACAGTTCAAATCTTTTATCCACAATATACATTCCGAGGTTCATCTGGAAAGTGAAGAAAAGATTAATGTTAATATAAAAAAGAAAATATATCAGATTATGAATTAACAAAATTATTTAATTATAGGCAACATGGTAATTTGCGGAAAACCATTGTTCAAATTGTTCTGAACTACAGAAAATTATCAACCAGAACCATTTAGACTCTTGGTGTTGATTATTATTTTAAATGAGAATAATTACTGGATAATAGTTTCCTGCTTGAGGTTGATTAACTGAAAGGTTCCAATCAGCTCTATTATCTCGAATCTGCAAGGGGAAAACCGCCATAGAATCAATCAAGCGCTATAATTTAAGCGACTTAAAACAAGAGATCAAATTGCTGATAGCTTATAGTTGAAATTTACCCTCTTTAGAAAGTCCCTCCCATTAGAATCAGTATAGAACACCTTGTTTGTGACCATATTTGAGGTCATTCGTGTGACCACCTCTTTTCCAACACTATCGTCAATGGGTATTGGCCCGATCTTCAAAAAGAAATTATCAGATATGACGAGTCTAAATCTAAAGAATCAAACAAATTATAGTCAGCTCAAGTATTTAGAGCAAGAGACTTACAGTAAATTCAATTTCGGCATGTTCTTTGTCTTTGTAAACTCTTGTGGTCTAATCAACAAACATGTACACATTAAAGTCAGAAAAATCAGCCAAGTGATATGAATTCACTACTCAAATCAAAGTTTCAAAAGTTGATGACACCTGGCTGATAAATGAATTAAATTGCTGCTGGATCTCATGAACTACAGAACCCCGATTAACCGTAAAAGATGCCTGTAGATTGTGCAAATGAATTTTTGTTAACAACAATTCTCTGAGGACAAGAAAATCACTGATAAAGCAACAAAAAGAGAATAAATTACATGTCTTGAAGCAATAGTGGGATCGTTTCCAGAAGGTCTGAAAATATAAGCACCAGAATATTGCTGCAAAAAAATCCACTCACAGTTAGCCGCCTGAATTTAAAGCGAAACATAAAATCCTTCTTAACAAACGGAATTTACATACCGAGCTATCAGAGCTTGATTCATACCAACTATAGCTTTGTTGAATCGGGATATCAACCTAGTAAAAGGTACACAAACCAAGTAAAAATGTAAAACATAACCAACTGAAATTTACAGACAATCTCTACTTTCATGGACATTTTTTACCCCAGTTCGGGAATTGTACATTCTTGTGAGTTGGCCAGAGATAGAAGAAAAGCACAATTTCAAATCTCCAGGTCCAATTTCAAAGCTCTTCTTTTCCAAACTTTCACTGTCCGAAAGTCCATGTCTTCTTTTCGCTTCATTGTTTCAACCAACAGGAAAAGGACAAAAAAAACGAAATACTTCAGTTTTCATGTTTCTTCTCTTTTAAAATATGAACACAGTTCAAGAGGAGAGAATCGTACAGATTCCGGAAGGGGCATTAGCAATGAAATACGTATTCCAGCCAAGCGGCGGCACTGAAACTGGAAAAACAAGCCAGTATGTAGGTACTTGATTGGGTGACTTCCCTGTGTAGACCTTCAAATAGAAGTTCCTTAATTCGCTCGTAACATCATCCATTTTCACGTATTGGGACTGAGTGGTTTTTCCCGTAGAATCCGATACAATAAGGTTGGCATCATTTACCTGTTATTAGGGCCATTTACAAATGACAGTTGAAACACTAAAAACTTCCGTTTATCAACACCTTAGTAATAACATACTGTAAAAATTTACATACTGGTATACGAACGAAGTCTGTACGATTCCATCCAAGAGGGTTGTAGACAACCATAACCTGAAATTAATCAATTGAATACAATAAAAACAGAACCTTTAAGTATTCAGATAAAAAATACAATTGATATTTAAAAGTAGTACCAAACTATTTCCAGCTTTAGTTTCTTCTGCTGCTGGACAATAACTGATATTCAGCAATTGGCACTGCTCACAAAAAGGAAAAACAAAATCTTAACTATCTAAACAGCCAATGGAAACAATTTAAAAAACGGAAAAAAAAATGAAATGAGAAGGAAAACACCTGAGTAAAAGACAATGCAGATGCTGTACATTGACCACCTGATTTTTTTCTTACTAAACATGATAAAGCAGAACTTGCAACACCTTCAGCCTATATAAAATTAGTTATAAAACATAAAAATTATGAAATGAAAATGTCACAAATGGAAAGTAACAGGCGGAATTTCGAGAGAGACAGGTCCCACCTCAGATGCTCCAATATCCAGTCGTTTAGCCCAGTCATCAGTAGTATGTTGTTTAGCAGTCCCAGTGACAGCATCATGATGTTGGGCTATTCCTAAAGCATCTCCAAGCCTATAAGTGTTGGGACCCGACGAATTTTTTCCAACCAAGAACTCAAGCTGCCGAGCAGCCTGGTTTAGACACACAAAAATTATATACATTTTTTTAGCGAAAGAAATTTTTTTATCTAACATAATAAGATGAGAAGTTTTGAGTAAGAGGGATAGTATTTTTTTGGTATACCAAATAGTAGCCGCTCAAGTACCGAACATATCCCTTGAAGCCAGGGCGACTTGTAAAATATCCGGTCCAATATGCATTTATCCTATCTGCATACCTACCAGTAAACAAGAAATACGCCCAATATACTCGGTATAAAAATTCCTTTCATTTCATCACAAGTGCCAAAGAGAACACAGTGATACTAACGGAAAAAAATCGTCTGTTTTTAGCGGCCATGATTCATCTGCTGCATTTTTTGCATCAGTGTAGATAGACGGTGTAGAATATAAGGCATGAACTCGACCATCCTGCATAAAATTGAACACATAAAACAAACTATATTAAAGTACAAACTAAAAATTTAGTTTATAATACATATCAAAGACTTTTCTGGCATATTGTTCATTTTTTATTTTTTATTTTTGGTGAGAAAGAACTACCTTGTTAACATAGTGGATCAATTTGTCCATTTGCTTGAACCAAGATTCAGCATATTGATACTGAAAATCATCACCCATTGTCCACATAATATGGTTTGTCCTCGTTACATTTGCCTGCGAAAAAAATTATATAAAATCTAACAACCTACCAAATTACATATTTAGAGAGAACTTAAGATTATACTTGGTTCAAAGCGGCATTTATAAATTCATCAACCCGTTGCTGAACGTTGTAGTCAAATAATAGAGGGTTATCCTGCAATATCAAATGCAGCAGATCAGTGAAAACCTCTAAACGAGAACCGCGGTAGTTTAGAAACAGAAACGAGAACCTGAACAGGCTGAAAATCATCAAACACTTCAAAATGGAAACCGGGTGGAGGACTATAATGTACAGGAAAAGCATTGGTAAAAATCTGAAAAGGGCAAACAATAATCTCAAAAACAATTTCAAAGAAAGTAACTAAGAAAGTGAAAGCACTATTTTGCTTTAAACCTGAGAGGAAGACCCAAAAGTTTTGGACCCCCGCCATATAACCTCTAGAGCCTTATTTAATTTACGTACTGCTCTATCCTGGTAATCAATCCTCGCAAAATGTAAAGAATCGAATCCAAGCTGCCATATTTATAATGCCAAAACAAGTTTCAGATTTCTGTAGAACAGATGCAACGGAAATGGTGTGCAATTACAAAAAAAAAATACATCTACCTCAGCCCCAAGCAGGTATGCTTGAACTGCAGAGTGTCCAAATGGGTCAATTTGCCATCCAGCACGAGGAGTTTTATTAAATTGCGCCTTTATAGCATGGTGACCGAGGGTTGTTTGGTCAATCATGTCTATGTAATGAGTTGCGGCCTCATCGTGCATACACCAACCGCCGTTTCTGTAATTGAAAGTCAAAATGAATGTCAAAGATAAAAGCCATATACATAAGTAAGTTTATGGTAATAAAATCTATATGGTCAGTTGCATACACGAATTCCAGTTGCTCTGAATTAACTAGTTTCCTCACTCGATCCTGAATTTCATCACTTTGTTCTAGCCACCATCGTTGGAAAAAAGCCTATCATCAATTTAAGCACCATTCAATTGTGATGATGGATAAATTGCTTGATTTTTACTAAAGCCATCGAAAACCAGCAAAGGAATGTGAAATTGAACTATAAATTACTGAATTCCAAAGACTGTTGTTCTAATTACCATTTCAGCATAGATAAACTTCCTATTGGGATCTCGAAGCAGTGCTTCCACAACTGAATCCAGCACATTCTCAACACAAGCATTCTACAAAAAAAAAAGTCAAAATATAAATTTTCCATTTTTCTTCACAAATTTGAATTAATGAACAAAATTGAGAAAAAAGAAAACCTGAATAGAATTGTTTGATCCAACATAGTACTGATCTATAGTCTTTAACCAACCAACATCATCATGTGTATGAGGTACCAAATGAACATTAATTTTTCCAGGTACAATCCCAACACCAGGATTATACTTGATATTACCACAATTGACTGTCACCAACAAAACAAAACCAGATAGAAAAATCCATTGTAAAAAACTACCCATTTGAAAACCCAGGAGCAGAACAAGAAAGGATAGAAAAGTTTGGTCTTTTCCATGAGTTGACAGCCCCAATTTATAGAGGGATGAAGATGGAAAAACCTTGGTTTCTTCTCTGGAAATTTAATGCCGGCCGAAGAATAAAGATTTTGTCTTTAGTTGTAGAAAGTTTGATTTTACAGTATTATACTAATAAAAGCTTCTAAAAGGGATTTGAGAGTAAAGGTTTCTTACTTTTTGAGGATCAGGGACTGGAAAAAGAAATCGCGGGGGACCCAAAACGGAATCATCTAATTTGGTATGAGGCAGCTTTATAGCTCTAAAATAGAAGCTCACCAAACAAGCTATTTGCATTTGGCAAACAACAGCTGCCAATTATCTCAAATTACTGCATTGGACTCTCCTTTCTCCTCTTTCTGTCGGGCTATGTTTGTTTTGATTTGGAAGCCAGCGGTTTACACCATAACTCTATTTTAATAGTAGTCTTTGTTTAATTAATTTGAGATATTTATCACATAGAATTAAAAAAAAATCTTATTTCAATGTACATACGTGTCGGTTTTACCAGCGACGGACTTTGGCCCGACTCATTAAAAATAGCCAATGGAAAAAGACTACGGAAAAATTGTTAACATAGCAGCTCCAAAATACTACATGAATATATTACTTCAATTTTTATAGAAAAAGTTAAATGATATTTTCAGTACAAATATTATTAAATGTTCAACTGAAAAACCATATAACTAGTATAAACTTACTGGTATAAGTTTTGTATTGTGAAAAATATTTGTACAGTAGAAATATATTGATATGTATATAAAGTCAAGAACATACTTTTGTAGACATATGGTAAATGTATTTTTTATTCAATTTATTTTTTAAAAAAAATTCATAATACGGGTAGAAGAATCACCGGGTGTACCCGTCGTTTAAACATGTTAGTCATTCGTTAACCTTATCTTTTTAATTTCTATCATAAAAAAGTCTATTTTACTTTTTTTTCTTTATCGTTACATAAAATTAACGATTATTTTGATTATTTTACGGAAAAAAACAAGTATTTTGATTAGTTTTTAACGTGTACATTTTGTGACGTAGAATACTTCCATTTCCATATTTAATAAGTCTTGTGTTTTTCATCACATGTGATTATGTACTTGTTGTCCATATATATTGATGATGAAGAACATAATATTATCAAGTGACAGTCACTGGAAACTTGCGAAAATATCCTGTATCTACATTTTGATTGTGGGCTAGCTTCTCTATCTAAATAAATGTAAATTTAAAGGAAGGCCTAAAATTTGGGACAATAATTTTTTTTTAGAATTTAAATTTATTATCTTTATTTATGTGTTTCCTATCATATTTTTTATTTAAATTTTGTCAAACATTCAGACACATAAGAAAGAACTAAAAAAATAAAAATAAAAAATTTAAAATAAAAAATTAATTAAAAACAATTAACACTTGAAAAAATAAAATTTGAATAGAGAAGCATACAATTGGCAACAATAAATTTGAATCTTTTTTCCACAATCAAATCGATAAAGAAAACCTATTTAATTGATTAGTGCACAAGTCGAAAAGATCTCTGGTTTTTGAAATTTGTATTAAGAAAAACATATTCGATTGGAAACTTCCGATAGAATTAAAATCAATTTGAAACACTGTCAAAAAAAAACTTTTAGCACTAAAGTCAATTTGAAACACTATCAAAAAACACTTTTTAGCATTAAATTCAATTTGAGACGTCATAAGAAATGGCACATACAGAAACTTCAACCCATATAGGATATGACATGTAAATATTAATTAGGGTAAAGTAAAAAAAAATTTACTATATTATTTTATTTATTTATAAATAGAGTTTGAGAAAATATTTTTTTAGAAGGAGGTCTGAAGTTTGTAATCATCAGTATTTTAAAAAATATTAGACGTTAGTCAGACGGTCAGGACTTTAAAGGACCTAAACGGGGACTGAGAGTGGGCTAAACAAATTTATATTTTTTAATTTTTTATTATTTATACATAAAAATATAATTTCAACTAAAAAATAAATTATAAAATATTAAAAAATATATTTTAAAATTAAAAATAAAATTAAAAATAAAATTTTTATTATAAAAATATTTTTACATACTTTTATTTTATTAATTAAATTATTTTTAATAAATTAAAAATATTAAACTATAATTATTATAAATATTAATAATTTAAAAAATTAAATTCAACCACTTGAAAATATAAAGTTGGATAAATAGGGCGGAGAAGGCGGGGATTTTTAAAAGGTAATGGTTAGCAAAATGGAGATTTTCTTTCCCTTCCGTCAAAATCAGTGACGTGGCCAAGGATATAATAGGAAATCTACATTTTCTCTTCTCACCAGCGTTGACTCAGTTCATCCCCTTCCCCTCTCTGCCAATGCCAAAACCTTGATCTTATGAAAAACCCAACACCCACTCCATCGACCACCCCTCCTTCTGCCGATTCTTTCTCCCCTTCCGACAAAGATGACTCCGATTTCATTTCGCTATCGGAAACCCCTCTTCCCTCTTTGCATGCCCGAATAAATTTGTTCGCAACCTGATCCAGTGATGCAATAATTACTAGGATCAAACACACCTTTAAGAATAGGTGTTGCACAGCTCTCTGGTTAATAATTTCCCTTTTCTTTATCAACCTGCTATAGGAGCATAGAAAAAATCTTGGGATTTGCAAAACTCATATAGAATTCTTCTGGGTTTCTCTTTCTCTCTCTAAAAAATTATATTTCTCCATCTTAAATGTGTAGATTCATGTTCTAGAGTATTGGGAACTGGAATTTCAACTGTAATTTTAGAATATCATGTATCCAAATTGATGAACTGGAACTGGAATTTCCCTTTCAAGTGTTGCATCGTTTTCAATTTGATGAATTGGCTAGTGGGTTTTTTAATTACAAGCTCGAATTCAGCTGGGTATTTGAGTTGTGCTGCGAAGATGACATTGTTTAGTGGATTAGGAACTGGGTGGTGTTCAGTTTTTGGTTTTCTTGTGCTAGCACTTGTTGCGGAGCTTTACTGAAAAGAAGAGTAATCAACTCAGATGAAGAATAAGTTGAGCTAACAACGATAAGGAGTTTGGCATTTTTTTTTAATTATTTTTAAAATAAATTATTTTCATAAACTTTTAATAAAATTATATATTTTAACTTTCAGCAAGGCCCTTAAGAAGATGAAGCAGAGAAAGGACTTCCACCGGCGTAACTGAATTTGATAATAGGGTTTTTTAGGAGAAAGATGAAAAAATTAGGGTTTTTCGAAATTACCCCTTACCACATCATTCATAGTGGTAGTGTTAATGAAAAATAACGGCTATAAATCTCAGATTTTCATTTATAAAAAAAAATTTCTCAAACCCTATTTTAAATGAGAGAAATTATATAATATTTTTTTAAAATTTATAATATTTATTTAATAAGTAAAGAGATAATAAATATCACTCATCTCTAAGTTTTAAAAAAATTAATATAGTTCATAAAAAAATTAATTTAGTTTCATTGCATATTTTTTGTTTGGATAGTAATAAAACGTTTTCCTACTCTTTTATGAAATAAAGTTATTTTCAAAATAATCCTTAATCATTACAAAGTTATATAGTTTAATTTCTTTCGACTTATATATTCCAAAAGAAATAATTAGTTGCAATCTTGGGAACTAACATGACCAATTATTAAGGGGAGTGAGTCGAGTAATTATTTAAGGTTCTGAAGGCCTTGAATTTTAATTTAGATTTAGTATGAGAATAGAAAATGTTATAAATAATAAAAGTGAGAAATAAAATCACAAGCAATATATGTCCCAGCCGTAAACACGTTAGTAATTCCTCACCTACGATTCCTTTTAAAGTCTTTAATATAAAAATAAACAAATACATTTTAATGAGTTTATTTAAATAAAAAATAGTCTTTACTTAATATAACAACATGACTATATTATAATTTTTTAGTTAAAAATTAAATATAATCTTTAATTATCTTTTATTAATTTTATTTCGCAAAGCTCTCGTAGAGAAATAGAGTTAATAAAAAGTTTAAGTATTTATTATTTTATAATTATATGATAATGATTTAACATTAAAATTTTAAGTACTTTTTTTAATTTGTATTTTTCATCTTTCTTGTTTCAAAGTAAAAAAAAATCTAATAGATATTTTTGTATTTCAAAAAATAACAAATACTAGTTTGATTGCATCACTATATATTTTGAGTTTCTAATACTGTATTTAATTAAATTCATTATATTATCATACCTTTCAAATATCATTAATTAATAAAATTGAGAATGTTATTATAGATAAATTTCTTATGAAAAATCATCGAAATTTGTTTCAAAAATAATTGGACAATGAGAATTTCAAATAATAATATTGTAATTTAAAAAATATATGTATGTACCAAAGTTTAAAAATTTTTTTTGTTGTTTATTAGTGAAATAACATTATGTTGGTGAAATCTTTTGAAATTTTTTTTCATGGAAAATACAAGGAAATACCATTTTTATAGGATTTTTTTTATATACCTAACTTTCGTTTTCTTTAGCTGTATACCACTTTTAAGGTTATTATTTTTCTCTTTACCACAACCTTCTCTCTCATATTTAATTTAATTTTCATAACTTAAAACGATTGTATCTCACAAACCGTTAATTTTTTCGACATGAGCCTTTAGAATATTTTGTTCGTCTTATTTTTATCTTTAAAACAAAATCCGTATTGAATATTTTTGGAGGAAAAAAAATTTCGGAGTCTCATACAAGTTGTTTACTACCTTTATACCAGGTATAAGAGTTTTTTTTGCTTTAAATAGAACAATGTTGCTAATGTTTTATGTTATATACCTAGAAATAAATGGAAAACTGGTGCTATAAAGACATTATACCACTCTTATACCAGGTATAAGAATTTACGAAACATTAGTAAAATTGGTATAAGATGCGAAAAAAAATTTTTGCTCAAAATATTCAATATGGATTTTGTTTTAAAGATAAAAATAAGACGAACAAAATATTCTAAAGACTCGTGTCAAAAAAATTAACGGTTTATAAGATATAGTCGTTTTTAAGTTGCAAAAATCAAATTAATTAGGTGAGAGAGAGTTGTTAGAATGAGGGTTCTTGTTTTTATGTAAAACTAAAATTCAAAAGTTAAAATATTGTAATTAAGAAAGAGTTAAGGTAATTAAGAGAAGTAAGTTTTTATGGTGGGATTTAAAAAATGTTAAACTGGTATTTACAAAATTGAAAGCTCAAAATCTTGTATCGGGCTAAGTTGCCCTTTTTTCATTCTATAAGGGCCCTATTTCATTGGGAAATTGTAAGAAATATAGGGGCTAACTAAAATATTTACCTCTTTACCATTTACTTTTATAAATAAATGTTTGGTCAGCTTTTAAACTTTCTCTTTTCATCCCATATGTTCCCCCTTTTCCTTGTTCCCCGTGTGATTCCTTCCCTTTTTTTTACTTTTTTTTACTTTGTTTTGCATTTATCTCGCAAACTGTTGATTTTTTCGATATGCCGCTTGAGAGTTTTTTGTTCGTCTCGTTTTTATCTTCGAAATGCCATCCATTGTGATATTTTTTTCCAAACTTTTCGTCACCTGATAAAATGCTGGTATTTTACTGGTAAAATGTTGGTAATATACTGGTATTTTGCTGGATGTGCTGGTATTTTGCTGATATTTTTCTGTTATGAGGTGGTTTTTTTTATTTCTTTCATAAAATGCATGTTTATTAGTTTATTTCTTCACGCCTAATATTTTGCTGGTGAAATGCATGTTTTTATGAAAGAAATCATACAAAAACTAGTTTATAGTAGCAAAATACTATGTGTAATGAAATAAACTAATAAACATGTATTTTATGAAAGAAATCAAACAAAAACCACCCCATACCAGCTATGGAAAATTGAAACCAAACATAAGCGAGTTTTTATGAAAGAAATCAAACAAAAACCAGTTTATACCAGCATTTTACTAGCATTTTACAAGGTGTGAAAAATTAAACTAAATGTAAGCATCTATTTTATTAAAGAAACCAAACAAAACCCACTTTATACAAACATTATACAAGGTGTGAAAAACCCAAACATAAACATCTATTTTATGAAAGAAATTGAATAAAAACCACTTATATCAGCATTTTACCAACATTTTACAAGGTGTGAAATATTAAACTAAACATAAGCATCTATTTTATGAAAGAAACCAAACAAAACCCACTTTATATCGTCATTATACAAGCATTATACAAGGTGTCAAGAACCCAAACATAATTAAGCATCTATTTTATGAATGAAATCAAACAAAAACCACTATATACCAACATTTTACAAGGTGTGAAGAACCCAAACATACTTTGATGATATACTTTTTTTGAATTTTTATTTTTGCAGATATGTAAAAGATGATACAAGCATTATACTAGCAAAATTCCAGTTTTGGAAAATTGAAACCAAACATAAGCATGTTTTCATATAAGAAATCATACAAAAATCAGTTTATATCAGCAAAATATTAGGTGAGAATAAATAATCTGATAAACATGCATTTTATGAAAGAAATCAAACAAAAACCACCCCATACCAGCAAAATACCAGCTCTGAAAAATTGAAACCAAACATAAACATATTTTAATGAAACAAATCAAACAAAAACCAGTTTATACCAGCATTTTACTAGAATTTTACAAGGTGTGAAAAATTAAACTAAACGTAAGCATCTATTTTATTAAAGAAACCAAACAAAACCCACTTTATACAAGCATTATACAAGGTGTGAAGAACCCAAACATAAACATCTATTTTATGAAAGAAATCAAATAAAAACCACTTATACAACATTTTACCAGCATTTTATAAGGTGTGAAATATTAAACTAAACATAAGTATCTATTTTATAAAAGAAACCAAACAAAACCCACTTTATATCATCATTATACAAGCATTATATAAGGTGTCAAGAACCCAAACATAATTAAGCATCTATTTTATGAAAGAAATAAAAAAAAACCACTTTATACCAGCAGTTTACAAGGTGTGAAGAACCCAAACATACTTTGATGATATACTTTTTTTGAATTTTTATTTTTGCAGATATGTAAAAGATGATACAAGCATTATACTAGCAAAATACCAGTTCTGGAAAATTGAAACCAAACATAAGCATGTTTTTATATAAGAAATCATACAAAAACCAGTTTATACCAGTAAAATATTATGTGAGAATAAATAAACTAATAAACGTGCATTTTATGAAAGAAATCAAACAAAAACCACCTCATACCAGCAAAATACCAGTTCTGAAAAATTAAAACCAAACATAAGCATGTTTTTATGAAAGAAATCAAACAAAAACCAGTTTATACCAGCATTATACTAGCACTTTATAACGTGTGAAAAATTAAACTAAAATTAAGCATCTATTTTATGAAAGAAACCAAACAAAACTAACTTTATATAAGCATTATACAAGGTGTGAAGAACCCAAACATAAACATCTATTTTATGAAAGAAATCAAATAAAAACCACTTATACCAGCATTTTATCAGCATTTTACCAGGTGTTAAATATTAAAGTAAGCATAAGCACATATTTTATGAAAGAAACCAAACAAACTTATATCATCATTATATAAGCATTATACAAGGTGTGAAGTACCCAAACATAATTAAGCATCTATTTTATGAAAGAAATCAAATAAAAACCACTTTATACCAGCAGTTTTACAAGGTGTGAAGAACCCAAACATACTTTAATGATATACTTTTTTCGAATTTTTATTTTTGCAGATATGTAAAAGATGATACAAGCATTATACTAGCAAAATACTAGTTCTGGAAAATTGAAACCAAACATAAGCATGTTTTTATATAAGAAATCATACAAAAACCAGTTTATACCAGCAAAATATTATGTGAGAATAAATAAACTAATAAACGTGCATTTTATGAAAGAAATCAAACAAAAACCACCTCATACCAGCAAAATACCATTTCTGGAAAATTGAAACCAAACATAAGCATGTTTTTATGAAAGAAATCAAATAAAAACCACTTATACCAGCATTTTATCAGCATTTTACCAGGTGTTAAATATTAAACTAAGCATAAGCACCTATTTTATGAAAGAAACCAAACAAAACCCACTTTATATCATCATTATATAAGCATTATACAAGGTGTGAAGTACCCAAACATAATTAAGCATCTATTTTATGAAAGAAATCAAACAAAAACTACTTTATACCAGCAGTTTACAAGGTGTGAAGAACCCAAACATACTTTGATGATATACTTTTTTCGAATTTTTATTTTTACAGATATGTAAAAGATGATACAAGCATTATACTAGCAAAATACTAGTTCTGGAAAATTGAAACCAAACATAAGCATGTTTTTATATAAGAAATCATACAAAAACCAGTTTATACCAGCAAAATATTATGTGAGAATAAATAAACTAATAAACGTGCATTTTATGAAAGAAATCAAACAAAAACCACCTCATACCAGCAAAATACCATTTCTGGAAAATTGAAACCAAACATAAGCATGTTTTTATGAAAGAAATCAAACAAAAACCAGTTTATACCAGCATTATACTAGCATTTTATAATGTGTGAAAAATTAAACTAAAATTAAGCATCTATTTTATGAAAGAAACCAAACAAAACTAACTTTATATAAGCATTATATAAGGTGTGAAGAACCCAAACATAAACATCTATTTTATGAAAGAAATCAAATAAAAACCACTTATACCAGCATATTATCAGCATTTTACCAGGTGTTAAATATTAAACTAAGCATAAGCACCTATTTTATGAAAGAAACCAAACAAAACCCACTTTATATCATCATTATATAAGCATTATACAAGGTGTGAAGTACCCAAACATAATTAAGCATCTATTTTATGAAAGAAATCAAACAAAAACCACTTTATATCAGTATTTTACCAGCATTTTACAAGGTGTGAAGAACCCAAACATACTTTGATGATATACTTTTTTCGAATTTTTATTTTTGCAGATATGTAACAGATGATACAAGCATTATACTAGCAAAATACCAGTTCTAGAAAATTGAAACCAAACATAAGCATGTTTTTATGAAAGAAATCATACAAAAACCAGTTTATACCAGCAAAATACTAGGTGTGAATAAATAAACTAATAAACATGCATTTTATGAAAGAAATCAAATAAACACCACCTCATACCAGCAAAATACCGGTTCTGGAAAAATGAAACCAAACATAAGCATGTTTTTATGAAAGAAATCATATAAAAATCAGTTTATAC
Organism: Euphorbia pulcherrima; assembly: GCA_947683365.1. Lineage (NCBI taxonomy): Eukaryota > Viridiplantae > Streptophyta > Magnoliopsida > Malpighiales > Euphorbiaceae > Euphorbia > Euphorbia pulcherrima. The sequence continues at coordinate 20,329,135 of CANTUS010000001.1, forward strand.
CAGTAAAATACTAGGTGTGATGAAAATAACCCATAAACATGCATTTTATGAAAGAAATCAAACAAAAATCACCCCATACCAGCAAAATACCAGTTCTGGAAAATTGAGACCAAACATAAGAATGTTTTTATTGAAGAAATCATAAAAAACCAGTTTATGCCAACAAAATACTAGGTGAATTATAAACTTGCATTTTATGAAGAAATCAAACAAAAACCACTTCATATCAGATTTATACTAGCAAAATACTAGATTTATACCAGATTTTGAAAAAGTTTGGAAAAAAGTCTAAAAAAGTATATAACAATGGATAGCGTTTCGAAGATAAAAATGAGACAGACAAAAACGTCTAGAGCGGCATGTCAAAAAAATAAATGGTTTGAAAGATAAATATAAAATAAGAAAAGAAAATAAAAACAAAAATATTTTGTGTATACTGTTTGGAGAGGACTGTATTTTATGTTGTTGAGGCTCTCTAAAATGTATTTATGTTGTTGAGGCTTGTGAAATTGGACACTAGTGTTATTGACTAAATTTTTAATAAAAATTATTATTGAACTTTGATACAGTTATATACTTTTTTTATTTTATTTTTTACTCAGGGTCCTAAAAATATTCTGAACGGACCGAGAACTAACCATTGAATCTCAATTTCAAATAGCACCTTTCCCTCCCCTTAGTGATACGGGAAGCCGCACGACAAAAATTAACGTGGATTGCAAAAAATGTCAAGTTCCCGAAATATGCATATATTTGGCCATATCTCAATTTACGCAATATTTAGAAATGTGCATTAATGATGGTCATTGGCAAATGTCTTAAAACACTAGTTGAATTTTATTCAATGATGATAGCTTTCATCATAATATGTTGTCTTTTTTCAGAAGGAAATTTAATTTTTGAGATTTTAGGGTTTGAATTCAGGGTTTTTAATTTTTTTTTTATATTGGGAGGAAGTTGTGGTCACGAGACCAAGTCTTCGGGTTTGAATATGGATTATAAATAAATTTTAAATTTTTAGCCCAAATGATGCAAATGAATTGTGTTGTCCAAATGATTCATGAGTACCCCACGTTTAAATATTTCTATTGTATTCAATAATAAATTTTAGCCCACGTTTAAATATCTCTATGTAAACAAAATCAGTGCTGGTATATCCAAGTTCTATCCCAAATGTGAAAATACGTTCTGATGCCCGGTTTCGTAAAAAATCGAAATATCCCAAAAAATTGTGGAAAATCTAGAAAATAAAGAAAATAAATGTGGTGCAAGAAATTTTCAGAAAATGTTTTTAGAAGGGACCGAAAATGTGAAAATACGTTCCGGGCCCCCATTTCATAAAAAATCGAAAACTCCTAAAAAATTATGGAAATCCGGAAAATGAATAAAATAAATGTGGTGCAAGAAATTTTCTGAGAATGTTTCTAGAATGGCTCGGAAATGTGAAAATACGTTTCAGGGACCGGTTTCGTAAAAAATTGAAAAATCCAAACAAAATATGAAAAATCCGGAAAATAGAGAAAATAAATGTGGTGCAAGCAATTTTCAAAAAATATTTTTGAAAGGGCTCAGAAATGTAAAAATATATTTCAGGGACAAGTTTCGTAAAAAATCGAAAAAATCCCAAAATATTATGAAAAATCCAGAAGATAGAGAAAATAAATGTGGTGCAAGAAATTTTCAGAAAATATTTTTGGAAGGGCTCGAAAATGTAAAAATACGTTTCAGGGATTAGTTTCGTAAAAAATCGAGAACTCCTAAAAAATTATGAAAAATCCGGAAAGTAAAGAAAATAAATGTAATGCAAAAAAATTTTCAGAAAATATTATTGGAAGGGCTTGAAAATATGAAAATACGTTTCGGGGACCGATTTCGTAAAAAATTGAAAAGTCCCAAAAAGTTATGAAAAATAAAAAAATAAATGTGGTATAGATAGACCAAAATAAATTATACAAAGTAATTAAATTTTATATAAATAAATCAAATTCAAGTCCAAGTGGATGTCAAGTAGATATCCCAATCCAATATAGTGGTTGAGTTTTAGAATGTGTTGGGAAGAATAATTACATTTGAATAGTGCTTGAACAAATACCATAACTTAAATCCTTGCAAATTACCCTAAAGTAGTAAAGTAAAAACCCTCTTTTATTGTTTCCGGGAGCAGGAGGAACGGAAGATACGAAACTGGGCAAAGGGGAAGCACGATGAATACGAACAAGGAAGAAGAGGAAGAGGAAATAGTTTGCTTAGATGAATCTTTGTTCATCAACGACAAGTAACCCCTTTTTCATTTCCATTCTTTATATTTCCTTTCTATGCATGTTGATGCTTGTTTTTCGTTGTGTTCAGCTATCAGTTAACCACTTTTACTTTTGGGTCTCATGTTCTTCAACTCCTCTGTCTTCAATCCGCTTCTAGTGAGTTCTTTCTCCTTTCCTTCGCTTCATTATTGTCAACTCATTGTATACTACGTTTCTTGCCAACTATTGATGAAATACCTAACCTAATGTACACTTAATTTCAGTTCCGGGTATTTCTCTTAATTCTTTTGTAATGCAATATACATATAATCTCTGGCATTGATGCATTTCATTTTGATATATTTAACAGTATGTGGTGCAGCTGACTTTGATTTGACAGGGCAACTGGTATGGCCTGGTGCTATGCTATTGAATGATTATCTCTCCAAAAATGCTGAGATTCTTAGGGGATGCTCCGTTATTGAATTAGGATCTGGCGTTGGTGAGTTCGAGACTTTGGTTCTTGTTCTAAGCCTCTTTTTTTTTTTTTTCTTTTTTCTGTTTTTAACTGACTTAGCTAATTTAGGGGGAAAGGCAAGACTTGGCCTTTCTGAATATCTATTTTCAGGACAAAACAAGAAAAGAGCCTTTGTCGTGCATAGCAATTCCAGAAAGTTTTCATTGGTGTTTATAATCTGCTATTGCTGTTTCTAAATTGCAGGAGTTACTGGTATGCTTTGTGGCCGATTTTGTCACCAAGTTGTGTTAACTGACCACAATGATGAGGTGTTAAAGGCAAGGTTGCTGGATTATTCTCATTCTTAAAATATAGATTATGGTCCTGCTGTAGAGTATTTGCTTATTGTGATGATTCACATAATTGATTTGCTTTCAGATTCTGAACAAAAATATAGAGCTTCATGCACCTTCTGTAAGCCCCAATTGTTGTGCTGGTGAGGGAATTACGTTCTTACTTATGTTCTTATACTGTTGTTGATATTAGGTCATAGTTTGTGTTTGGTTTCTTACATGAAGAATTAGCAGCTGAGAAGCTAGAGTGGGGAAATTCAGACCATGTAAACCAAATCATACAAAGATATTCCGGTGGTTTTGATCTGATTCTTGGAGCTGACATTTATATCCTCATAACTTAGCCCATTTTTATCATCTTATTTTCAAACAATAAGCATTAGCCTAAATTCGATATTTGGCTTTCTATGTTGAAGTATCATACTATCATGTCAATGTGTTCAATGAACATGGCCCAAGTCGGAACTCTTAGTTGCAAATGGCATGATATCTTTTAATTCATTATATTCATGACATCTTCTTTGACGGCATGTAAGCTTTCAGCAGTCAAGTGTTCCATTGCTTTTTGATACCGTGCAACAGCTTCTTCGCATTAGAGGGGGACAGTGTAAATTCATCCTAGCCTATGTATCTCGAGCAAAGATGTGAGTATCGCTATTTGAATATTGTCATATGCTCAGATTTTTATAGTTATTTTGCTCTGAATAAATAGCTCGGTGCTTGTCCAATTTTATTCGAATAAACAAAATACTCTCCTTAATAAATTCTTTGTTTCGAGTGCAGGATGGATTTATTGATTGTCAAAGAAGCCGCTGAGCATGGGATGAAGATGAATGAAGTAAGTGGGAGCCGAGCCGTGGTTGGAAATCATGAAGGAGTTATCTTTGAGATATTCTTGAATAAAGTTTAAATCGGGAACTTCATCGGTGAAGGACAGTCAAGTGATCATTTAGAAGATGGAAAAAGAATTTACTTTGTAATTTCAAAACCAATATCAAAGATGCAGCCAAATTTGCTTTGTTTTGGAGAGTTGAACTCCAGGGCGAAATCATATTTTTTGGTGACACATTTTGGACCTTGAGCTTATTTATATTTCATATTTAACCTTTGTCAGAACTTTGTTTTTTCGCTTCTTAAAATAACTATAGAGATTGATGAGACTTTTAATCTAGTATTTTCAAACAATGAGTTCATGATGTAATGTTCATAGAGAACCACAATGATTTCGAATCTACTTCCAAATCTCCTGCAAGTTCACAAGCAACAATTTCTGAAACAACATGCAAATAAGTGATTACATTTTTTTTCTTCTAGCTAACCGGTTTACAATGTTTGTTGACTACCAAAATACAATTCAGTAAATCACCCATAACAGAAGTCTGGGATACGAAACTAGAAAATAATACATATGAATGGGAGACTCTTCACTTGGCTAGTGGCTTCAAAATGAAGTTGCCATAGGTAACTCTTGCAGCTTCATTGTACAACAGTCAGTCAGTGGTACTCCCACTTGTTTCCAAACCTTCTAGAGTGTGTTTCTATAAAAAAAAAAAAATACTCCAAAAATGACAAGCCGGACTTGCAGTGATGGAGCTAGCGAACTAACCAGAGGATCAATGGACGAAAAATCTTTTAAAGAGTACAACGGGACATCCATCAGTGACATCTGTCATTAATTCCATCCCAAATTTCGTTAGTGAAGCCAACTTCAATATAAATTCTGTAATGGAAATGATCCATTTTGCAATGGAAATTTCCAATGGTGGATTTTTTTTCCATGCCGGGGTCAGCGAACCCTCATTGACCCCCTCTTAATCTGCCACCTCCGAATTCAATGTTAGGTCTTTGCCATATGCAGCAATAAGTAAAGCCTCTGCTCTTCCTGCAATTTTCAACTGTAAACACATCAAACCTCACCCAACCTCAGTTTTCAAAATAGATGTATTTGTTCTATTTTAGAATTTATCTCTTCTAATATACATTTATAGTTCATCTCTTTAGTAGCTATGGTGGCAAGTATTTGGATAGACTAGAAATAACATCTAGATAGGCCATAAGAAATTATGGTACTTCACAAAGTTAAAAGTAACAATAAATACCGTGATCCTTTTTCCTTGTTAGAGAGGAACTCAATGATGGAAATAGTGTTGAAGCAAGCTTCCGGCTTTCATCCTGCCAAATCCTAATCTTGTTAAAATTAACCAAATTTGGGATTCTATGCTGTTGTTTAAAGTAATATCTACAGAAAAAGGTGTTCTGGCTTTAATGAGCGAAGAAAAAAGAACTAAGGAAATCAACCTTTGTAGATCTACTTCCGGAGAGTTCAAATTTGTTCTTCCATGAAAGAGATGTTACTGGAACTACAGAGAACCCTGAAGCCACTAATACTCCAATCCATAATCCATAGGAAAAGCCTCCTCCCCACCACCCCTTGACCAAGACAACACGAAAATACCCTTAATCATCCTTTTGACACTATTTCAATATTGCCTTTATATTTTAGGAATAGTTGTTCATATATGCTATCAATATCACACACTAACCTGTTTTCCATCTTGTGGAAATGGGGTTGATTGTTCAATGTATGCAGTAGTTCCTGAAATTGATGAAAGCATGATTTTCATGTTTTTTTCGTTGAGGCATATGGAGAAGTTAAATAGAACAAGACAATAGGAAACTAAAACTGCTCAATACAGATGAGAATTAGGATAAATAATAAAGCCTGAAAAGGAAAGTTAAGAAACACAGCAAGTCTTCAAATCTTTGTTATACAATATGCATGATTGTAATTGTTACTGTCTTTCAGCAGTCAAAGACGCAACCTAATTACAAGCCGCTGAATGTAAACCTTGCTTCTCAATGTGGCCAGTGACAAACAAACAGCAAAAAAGAGTCTTCAAAATTTTGAAAAATGCTAAATTATTATTGATACAACAGTCAAGAACTCAAGCAGAAGAATGCAATAACAGGATAACGTAAGACATACAGTAAGAGGTGAGCAAAAACATTTGAATCAACCAATCAAAAGTAATAGTTGTTTCCATAATGTAGTTATACATACCGATTGGAGCATTGAAGCTATGAAGCAAATGAACAATAGACTTTGCATCTAATCGTGTTCGAGTACTTTTACCAACCAAAACCTTCAACTGAGGCGAATCAAACACCTACAAGGATAAAGAAGTTATCATGCTTCTTGGCTTGGAAATAAAATCGAAAACAGGCAAAAATTTCAGAACATAAAAAAAGCCGCTGGCATGTAAACGTCTTCAGTTAACTACTTAACTATATGCTTTACCCTATGATATGATTTTGATAATAAATCAGAAAAGAGTTCTAGTTTCTAGAATTTCTTTGCTCAAAAAAACCGCTGGCATGTAAATGTCTTCAGTAAACTACTTAACTAAATGCACCCTTTTTTGCTCAATTTTCCATCTAATCCGGCCAAAGCCAATTTTGGCACCTGTACTTGCCTCAATATCGCCAATAAATCCCTAATCTTTCATTTCGCTCCCTGTAGTTGGAATTTTTAGAATAACTTGAACCCTAACCAACTCATCTTTTTGACATCTCTCTTAATTTCTGTTCATTAAGTAATGCCAAATCAAAGATATGAAATTTAGGGGAAATAGGGCTAAACTTGGCTTTGTTCAGTCAAATTGCCTCTCAAATGTCTCCAATTTGAGGGTTCAGCCACACAAATGAAGAGTATACCAAGAATTCGAATACAACCAAACCAATTTTAAGACATCAATGCAAAAATTGAAAAGCAAATAACAAAAAGAGAAGTGACTAACCTGAGCAGCACAACCGGAATCGTCAAATTTCAAGACGGCGAGAGCACCGGAAGTATCCGGGTCAATACCAATGACCCAACGGGAACCCACATTGAGCGATGGAGCAGAAGGAGAAATGTGAGACTTATCAACAGGAAAAGGACAAGACAGGGAGTGTAACCAGTTCTCCTTCAGCTGTCTGGTAGCTTCTACTGCAGTAGCCTTAGCTGTTAGACGGTGCCTTAAAGCACTAGTAGTAGTGCAAGTACGAGATGGACCAAGGGGATTTAAGGGTTTCAGGTAAGAGAAATTGGGGCTTGGGATTAACAGGAACTTGTGTTTGAATCTCAAAAAAATTGAATTCATGAATCGGGTATTTGGGGTTTCCAATTTCTGTGGTCCAATTTGCAGGGCATCCATGAACAGAGAGCTCTGTTATTCACTACCAGCTCTTTGTTTTTTTGGGTCCTTTCAATTGCCCCAACAGTCAATTTGGAAATGGATCTTTTTTTTAATCTCGGAGTAAGATTAAAAGAAAAGTTAAGACAGATATGCAGAAAAGTGAGAAAAAAAAAGGATAAATTTAAACTACATTTTCAACTTTGAGAAGTATGTATGCAATCAATTTTGTTTCATGCCTTTCTAGTTCAGGGTCTTCCCTGAAAATTCCTGGACATTCAACTTGTGTCATTTAAACCTTTCAGGTTCGAACCACGAGTAGAAATTTTTTGGCTCAATTTAAAAAAACAAATATTTTATTAAATTTATAATAATGTAATATAGACATTTATCTGCCATATTTCCACTTTTAAAAGACGCGGGTTTTAATGGCAATAGAAGTGGCAAAAAAAAAAAACTAACAAGAAGCCCAAGTATTAAGATTATAGTGTGAAACGCGGGAAATTCTTGAGAATCTCGACCCCTCATCAAAATATATACGAATTTATAAAGCTCCTTAAATATTTTATATCTTTCATTACTTTATTAAAATATTTACAACTATACCACCTATATAAACTCCCCTATTTAGTCAGTTTTGTTAACACTTTTCTCTCCAACTCCTTCCTTCTCTTTTAATTTCCTCTGTGAGCTCATCTTCTCCTTTGCATTTTCTCTTGCCGATCTGATCTCCCCATCTCCGATTTTGTTGCCGTTGTTTCTCCGATGCTATGGTTCTTCAATTTTCTCTTCTGAGTTCATCTTCTTCACATATTTTTGCGTTTTTTATTGTTGAGTTGATCTCGCCATTCTACAGTTGCTGCCGTTGCTCACTTGCTACTCTGGTTTTGCGATTCCATTCCTTTCTCTTTTTGCTTTTCGTAATTTCGATTTTGACTTTCTATTGCGATTGAGTTTGAGTTTGTTCTTGACTCATTCTGCAAATTTTGAGATTCTAGTTCCTACTTTTGTTTTTAAGGGAGGATATTGCTATTCTAATTCAATATAATGAAACATGGACTTGTGATGCTAAGTTTGCCTCCTTTAGTGCGGTTGGTGGCTTGATTCCTAGGTCACTTAGCTTTTCTGTTTTTAAACGCTCTATAATGGATAATTTGGAATTAGATGAGCAGAATTGTGATATTAAGGTTGAGGATCAAGTTTCAAATGGATATCCTGTTGTGGAGAGATCAAGAATGATCTGTCTGTTCGATTTTATATTCAATTGGAGTCTAAAAAAATGCTGATCATTGACAATCCTCTATGTGTTACAGCAGTCCTGTTGTTTCTGTTGATGCTCAAGGTAATCTTTGATTCATATTTTAGCTTTTCATTATTGCTTTTATAGTTGATGGATTGTTATCTGAGTTGTCTATCATGTTTCTATCGGATAGCTAAAAAGTATCTACTAGATATCTGATACTTTTGATACAGTTTTTGCTTTGGTCTATCAGATGTATACAAGACATCAACCAGGTATTTATCGGATGTCTTGTAATTGTTAGAAAACAATGATACGGAGAACAAGTCCAAGAACAGATCCGGATCAAGTTTGAAGAAAACAAAAACATAAGAACAAAAACATGTTATCTCCTTAATCTAAAATGGAAGTATGAGGTCCAAGACAAGTCATCAGGACATACATTGAAGACCATAAATACCTAAGCACATAATGGAAGCATCCGGTTAAAGTTTGGAAAGGAAACAAACTTTGAATCGTTCAAGATCAACATCCGGAAGAAGAACTAATTGAATAACATCCGGATATATCAAGACTAAAATCATCCGGAAGATAAAATTAAAAAGACAAAGGGAATAATTTGAAAGTTAAATTTCCCTCCACCTTTTGGTCTAAGAGTCAAAGATCATTTCCCCTTATGAAAGAAAAAAATGACAGATATTACACTTTTCAGAAAAGAACAGAAGGACTGACACATGAAAGATAAAAGGTAACAACCTTTTCTACCTAGACCAATAGGAAAGCCGAGTCGAGCTCATACTCCGGACTACTAGCATAAAAGTTGGTGAATCGCTAAAATACAAGGAAAACGATCACTGACAACTTTTTAGTCTCAATCCCAAGGATTCTAACGGGATAATTACTCAGTCTAATGGACTGATCAACGATTTCAAAAGCGCCACATATTACCTAACCAACAGTGAAGAATTAATTCAACACAACGGCTACATTAATGATAGAAGCCTATAAAAAGGAATCTTCACAAGTTGAGAAGGTGCTGGTTGATTCAAAAAAGCATTATACAAGAAAATCTCCTATTGCAATCAGTGACATAATCCTTCCAAGAATCAAACCATTCAAAATCAGTTTATAAGAACTCTCAAGTAGAAATTATAAACTTGAAGAGTTCAAAATACTTTCAAGAGAAAAATCAATTATAAAAATCTCATACTTGGGTGAGTATTGAGATTGGAATATAGCTTAGAGTTGGTACTTTAAGTGGGATCTCCTTGTAGGACTCAGCTTAGGTTTGGGTAGAAATCTAAGTGGTATATCCTGCTAAAGACAAGAGGACTCAGCTAGGAGTTGGTGCTTCTAGTGCTATATCCTACATTCGGAAGGGGTTGCCATCCGGAGATAAATTGTAAGGCTTGATTCCTGCCAGTTGGAAAGGAATCCACTAGTGGAGAAAGCTAAGAGTAAGGACACTCGGGGGACTGGAGTAGGCGGGGCCAAACCAGGATAAAACTATGTGTTTGATATTCTAACTATTTACTTTATTTGCATAACATTTCATATTTGCATCATTCGGATCCAATATATCTGGAACATATCAAACATGCTACACAAGACTTTTTAAGTCTGCTAATTCAGCAAAAAGGGTCATTCACCCCCCTCTGACCTTATATAGACCCTCACAGGGACCAACAAGTGGTATCAAAGCAAATGCTCACAACTAGAGATCTAAAAATCTCGAGCTAAAGGTCCAATTTTGATCCAAGAATCAAAATGAGTTTCCAAAACTCACAACTCCTTCCTAAGGGTATGTCTATTACTCATCCTCCACTCTTCACCAGTGAACACTACATGTTCTGGAAGAATTGGATGAAGAACTTCATTTAGGCACAAAGCATGATGGCCATTGAAGATGGCCTATATGATCCTACTCACGAAGTAGAGGGTATAACTACCCGAAAGCCTTATGAGATGAGAATGATTACAAAATATAGCATGAAAACACAAATGCTATTAATATGCTTCATTGTGCTCTTAGTACAGTTGAATTCAACAGAATATCCAGATGTGAAACTGCACAAGAGATCTGACAGAAGCTCAAAGTGACCTATGAAGGAACAAACAAGGTCAAGGAAGCTAAAATTGATCTGCTACAACAAAAGCTAGAATCTTTCAAAATGGAGCCCAAAGAATCCATCAACAACATGAATACTAGATACACCAATCTAGTAAATGAAATGAAGAGGATTGGGAAGGAGATCTCAAAAGTAGACATGGTCAAGAAAATACTCTGGAGTCTCACCAAGGAATGGGACAACAAAATAACTGCCATTGAGGAAGCTCATGACTTAAACTTCTATAGTTATGATGAGCTCATTGGTAATCTTCTAACTCAAGAGCTATCCTTGGAGAGATATAGCCAACAACAAAAAAACCTGAAGAAAAAAAGAAGGCCATTGCGCTCAAGGCACATTTCGCTGGATCAGCTTCCTTCGGATCAGACAAGCAACTAAAGGAATCACATTACAACAAAGAAGATATGGCTATGCTAGCCAAATATTTTGATAGATTCCTAAAGAAGAAAGATAGGAGGAGCTCCAGAAGGTATGAGTCTAGGAGATCAAAGGAAGGCACCTCTAGAAGAGATAAGCCAAGAAAAGCTTCGGAAGAAAAGAAAGATCCGGAAAAAGATGCTGCTTGCTTTGAATGTGGTGAAAAATGCCACTTCATAACCAAATGCCCCAAGCTCAAAAGAGATAAGAAATACAAGAAGAAGGCTATGGTGGCCACTTGGAAGAATAGTGAAGAGAGTAGCAGTTCGTCTGATTCTTTAGAAAGGTGATAATCCATGGAAGCTGACGAGTTTGAAGGAAACCCTAAACTGTTGTTGGGGTCTTCAGGAATCATGGAGGTTGATAACATTAGGAAGAGGATACTATCACATCTTCCTTGAGTCGCAAGCTACTAAACAAAAGGTTTGGAGTTGGGTCTTAATCCTGGTGTTTTCCGTCTTCAACCATGGCAACCCGATTTTGATCCCTCGGCTCAAAAATCCACAAAAGCCCTCATTTGGGTTCGTTTGCTTTCGCTCCCCTAGGAATATTAGGATCCGGCAATTTTATCCTATATTTCCAAGGGTATTGATGAACTTCCAAGAATAGACAAGCCCACATTAGAAGGAGATTTTGGACACTTTGGTCAAGTGTTGATCGATATAGACCTTGCAAACCCTCTTATTCCTGTGATAAGGGTGGAAAAAGAAGGAAAACGGCTATGGATTAATTTGGAGTATGAAAATCTGCCTAAATTCTGTAAGTTATGTACTACGATTGGTCGTTCTTGGAATGAGTGTCGTTTAAACAAACCTAAGGCAGAGGTAGAAAAGAAGAAATCAGATAGTGTAAAACTTGGTGAGGAGAAAGCTATAAATTCGAATTTATTTTCAAAGGAGCAGACCGTAAATGCTACGAGTACCGCGCTACCAATGAAGGATGTCAATAATAGAATTAGAAGTGAACTGGATCAAACAGGGAACTCTAATGCATTATTTGTTCAAACAGTACCAGTCGAAAATCCCAATCAGATTGATGCTAATAAGATAATGAAGAAAGTGGTTGTGAGCATGGGCTTTTTGATCATAAATGGCAAGGAGCTTAGGGGTTGGTCTTAATATAAAAGGGACCATTCATTACAAATTAACGAGGGAGCTCATTTCAGAAATAGTGGGCGGCACACTAACTCCAGAAGAAAAAAATTGGGTTTTCTTTGGATTGAGGGGAGCTTATTTCAGAAATAGTGGGCGGCACTTCCCAACAAACAACAGAAAGTGTTTCTTGGATTGAATGGGGGCTAATTTTCCAAAAGGTGAGTGGTGGCATACAGAGGGAATTAGGGAGAATTGGGAAACTTGAGTTTAATGTTAGTTCTAATCTCATCTTGATTTCTCAATTTATTTTCTCCAACTCATTCAACCAAAACACACTGAACCATATGAGTTTCTTTCAATCAAACACCAAACACAAAACCAAAATTAAAATCATTTCAAACCCTACACCTAACATGGTCATTACAGGTTTCGACGGTTCATTTTGAGTAGATCCGGCTCGATAAAATCCGACAAAGGCTTTAAAGATCAGTCCTCAGAGATTTACCTAGATCTGACTATAAAAATTAAAGGTAACAAATCCCTTTATTTTAGTATTTAATTTATTTATTTTGGTGTGAGATTTATATGTTTAGTATTATTATGTTGTTAATAGTGGTATTATGGTTAGATAAGTACTATTTTGTATCTCATTAGTATTATATGTGTTATTATATTGGTTGTTAGTTTTGTCTTTAGTGTTATTAGGATTATATTATTAGTATGGTTGATTTCATGTTTTTTTTAATGCTACTGTGTCGTACTCGTCGTCGTCATCATCATCATCATCATTATTATTATTATTATTATTATTATTATTATTATAACTGTATGCATATAGGCCATTTACTTACTGTTTTTATTATTATTTTCATTATTAGTATTATTACGATTTTAGTAGATAATGTTATTACTATTAGTATTAGTTTATGGCTATTACCATTTTATACTCTTTGAGTCATCTAAATATGCTTTTCGGAGATGTTATTGGATTTTGAAGAGGTAGATTCACGGCATATGGGTAATCTTCTAAGTCTCTTAAGCTCGTTTTGGCATGCTACTTGTTGTTTGCTTTACTTATTGATTTGTGTGTTTTATTTGTGCTGCTCCAAGGAATTAATCTCGTTGATGTCATTACCGATGTCATGATACCGCTACCGATATCAACGTCCTTGTAGGACTGTTTTAGTATCCGAAATATCGTGAAGTTACTGTTTAGATATGTGATATTGGTTCCCCATCACCGGGATATCTGTATTGATATCATTATATCGGTAATGGCATGTCCTTCCGGGCAGCAGCTTCGTTTTCTTTCTTCCCTTTTGATCGTAGATTTAAGTTTCGATATTTAGGATGAACCGCGAAATGATGGGAAACCCAGTTTTCCCCAAAAACAGTCCTCACTTTATTCACATGCGGCATTTTCACTAATAAACTAGTTAAAATAAGAAATCGAGTCTAAAAAATGGGTTTTTCACAAGACGTGTTTAAGATTCGTTACTTTTTATTTATCGCTCGGATTTTATCGATTGACTGATTTTCACGCTAACCGAGTCTTGTCTTGTATCTAATTATGCATGTTAATGGGTGATATGCCATGCTATTTGTCTTATCTGTGCTAACCGTTTTCAGTGCAGGTAGATTAAGCTAGATGAATGTTAGGCCTTCGGGTATTTTTCATTTATCGCATTAGAAACAATGTATAGGATTTTTTAAAGCCCTGTAATAATTTATTTGCTTTATTTTACCACTTTATTGCATGATGCGCCGAGTGATGTATGGACTATTTTAACCAAAAACTCTAATTAGAAGGATTTAAATTGCATAAGAACTAAAGTCAACTTTACTAAAATGTAAATGGTTTGATTTAATAAATGAAAAGTAAGCAACATCATCCAAACTCGGAATCTCTGTTTTAAGGTATGGTCTAACCACCCGGTGGGAATATCGTACCTAAATTTCCGGTAGAGCTAAACCGAGTGACGACTCTATCTTAAAATACGAGATTTCGAGTCTCGTATCTCTTAACGCTTAAATTGGACTAAAACATCAACTTCAACATCACTTTTATCAAATCACTTTTCCTCACATGATCATTGAGGATCAATCCTTCGGTTCGCTTCGCCGCGCTTATCTTTCCCGCCCCCTTAAGGGTCGGGATAACATCGCGTGCTTACACTGGCTCTCATAAGAGTACTCATTCGAATGGTGAGGAAACTGAGTCGGAATCTGTATACGAGTCTATTGAAATTCAAGATGAAGATTCATAGGACTCTGCTCTTAATGTAGTGCCTTCTCAAGAGGATATAACACATGGGGACGATGATTCTCGAGTGAATGTGTCTGAAGCATAGGAAGTGGAAACTGAAACCAATCTAATTGGTAACAATAAGGAGCACTACGCTACAAGCAGTGGGAAATTTTAGGGAGATTATTCTGATGAGGAGGCAGGCAGTAAATGCGTGCTTGATAAAGCGCAATTCCAAGTTCAAATAGAGAAACAGATAACCAAAGGCCGAGGTAGGGGTTGCGGTAAAGGTATGAGTGGAGGTCAGGGACCGGGTAATGGACACAGTAATGTGAAATCTTCTAAAAATAAATGATGAACGTATTGTTCTAGAATTATAGAGGAGTTGCAAATTCTTCTACTCAACAGGTGTTATTTAATTTATGTAAGACTTCTCATCCAAATTTTCTTTGTCTAGCGGAACTGATGATTAATTTTGATGATTTTCCTACTCACTTCTGGAGATCGCTTGGGCTACATTTTTGGGCCTGCAATATTAAAGAGTTACCTTCCATGTGGGTCCTTGCGGGTTCTTCTATTTTAATATCTCGTATTACTTGTTTAGATCAACATATAAGATTTGAATCTATTTTTCATGGTAAACATTTTTTTTATCATTTATTTATGGAAATAATTTGGTTGTTACTCGTTGTTCTTTGTGGACTGATTTATCGGCCTTGTCTAGTAGCGTTGATTGCCCTTGGTTAATGTTGGGTGATTTCGATGCAGTTCGTGGTATCCATGAGAAAATGGGTGGAAACATTAACGTTTGTGCTTGTCATGAGTTTAATGATTTCTCCGATAGTCTTGATTTTACATATTTACCTATGCAAGCTCCATTGTTTACTTGGACTAGCGGAAGAAAGGGTAGTAGTCTGATACAATGTCGACTTGATAGGGGGATGGCCAATTCACTATTTTTTGACAGTTGGGATTCTGTACATTGCCAGCTTCTACCGCGATATAGATAAGATCATAATCTAATATTGGTAAAGTGTGCAATAGGTGTTCCAATTACCTCACAGTTTTATTTTCAAAGCATGTGGGTGACACACCCAAGTTTGCACTCTTTTATCGCAGAGAATTGGTTTTCGTGCACCCATTTGGCTCCAATGCACGCTATGGCATATAAATTAAAGTTTTTGTGCCAACAACTTAAGGTTTGGAATAGGGAAGTGTTTGGTAACTTGCAAGCCCGTATTTCATTGCCAAGAGACCTTAATGGCTGTGCAATATGACATTGAGGCTCTCGGCTTCTTTGACGAATTGGCTACTAGAGAACTAGAAGCTCATGCAAACCTGGATATGGTTCTGAAGTAGTAGGAAATTTATATGAGAAAAAAATAGGCAGAATTGGTTACGGGGAGGGAATCGGAATAAAAAATTCTTCCATCGTCTCACTGTGGCAAGGAAAGTTAATGTTGGTATCTCATTGATTCGTATAGATGGGGATTTGGTAGAGGACCCTATGCTTATCTCAAATCATGTAATATCCTTTTATCAAAATCTCTTTTGAAATCCCAGGACTATTTTTTAGACGTTGATAATGTTCGGCAGGTCATCCCAATGGTAGTTACAGATGGGGAGAGTTTATCTTTGATGGCACGGCCGTCAATCAATGAGATTAGAGCTGTTGTCTTCAATATAAAAGGTGATAGCGCACCGGATCCTAATGGGTTCATCGGAAAATTTTTCCAATCTTATTGGGATATTATGGGTACCGATGTTTGCCATTTTATATGGTGGTTTTTTTATGAAGGCAAGTTAACTACGGGTTTAAATTTTAGCATCATGGTTCTAATTCCCAAGGTGGAGGGGGTGGATAGCATCTAACAATATCGACTTATTGCTTGTTCCAATTTTGTCTTCAAAGTGATCACAAAAATTCTCGCCAATTGCTTGGGAGATATTATTTCTAGAATTATTTCAGACCATCGATTCGGGTTTGTTAAAAGCTGAAACATTACTCACAGCATATCTTTAGCATCAGAATGTATGAATGTTTTGGACATGAGAGATTTTGGTGGCAAAATGGCATTAAAGGTGGATATTCGAAAAGCCTTCAACACTTTAGACTGGGGGTTTTTGCTTGATGTTCTTGATAGCTTCGGGTTCTCTCTACAGTTTCGTGAATGGATTTTGGAAATCCTATCAAATTGTCGAATCTCTATTGTGGTAAATAGCAAACCTACTGGTTTTTTTCTTGTTCTCGAGGGGTGCTTCAAGGAGACCCATTATCACCTTTGCTTTTTTGTATCGCAGAGGAATTTCTAAGTCTTTCTTTATTGAAGTTGGTGAACTCGGGTTCTTTTCAGCCAATGAGATACACAAGCTCTATATATTTCCCATCTCATTTGCTCTATGCGGATGACATTAGGGTTTTTGGGGCAGCTACAATGAAAAATTTTAGAACGTTAAAGAGGATATTCGATGACTATGCTTCTTTTTCTAGCCAGATTGTGAATTGGCGGAAATCTTCGGTATACTTCGGCAGAGGAGTACAACGAGATCGATTAAGACAACTGGCGTTAACAATGGGAATTCAATTCTTTGATTCTCTTTTCTCATATTTGGGTGTCCCGCTTTTTCGAGGAGCTCCAAAATAGCGTGAGTTGGGATGTGTAGCTAATAAAATACTCAATAAGTATTTAGGGTGGAAAGGAAAGACCCTATCGATGGCTGGCCGGGTTTGTTTAGTAAACTCGGTAATATAAAGTTCACTATTACATTCATTTTCTATTTATCGATGGACGATTTCTCTTCTCAAAGGCAATTAGAAACTTCATATGGACGGGTTCAACGTAAAAAAATAAGCTCATTTCGGTCCCGTGGTGGATTTATTGTAGAGATGTGAAAGATGGGGGTTTGGGGATAAAAAACTTAAGATTCCTTAACCAATCTACGCTTACTCGGTTGTGTTGGGATCTTATCGATGCGAAATCATTTGCTATGTAAGTTTTTTGTAACAGATTCATGCTAAAATCAGGTGATATCGGCACTTCGCCTTGTTGTTCATCAGTTTGGACTTCTTTAAAGCCAATTTTTAGGTTGGTGCGTGAACGAACATGTTGGTTAATTGCTAATGGTTGTAGAGTTAGCTTTTGGTTTGACAATTGGGTTGACACGGCTTTGGTTGAAGGTGTGGAGGAAGCTCAATCTCGAGAATTACATGGTCATGTGGTTGATTATATATCAAATGGTGTTTGGAATTTGCCAAACCAACTACCAGTAGAAGTTGTGGAAGATATTTAGGCCGTTAATTTTCTTCATTCATAAGATGATATTTGCGTATGGAAACCAATGACGGATGGCATTTTTTCTGTAAATAGCATGTACAAAGAGTTGCACAACGAACCCCCGATTTAATTAGATACTATTCCTTTCTTATGGAAGTTATATTTGCCTCCATCTCGTTCTTTTTTGTGCTAGAAATTATTTCATGGATATGTATCTACTGAATGTGTGCTACAAGGAAGGGGTATTTCATTAGCATCCCGCTGCATATTGTGTGGGAGATCAAATAAATCTCTTTCCCATCTTTTTCTACATTGTGAGTTCGCACAGGTGTTGTGGAAGGCAATAGAGTCTTTTTTTGGCAGAGATTTGCATAGGGATAATGACATTGGGGAATTGTTTTGATGAGCTAATGAACATTGGTGTGGGGCCTAAATGTTTCCGATATGGAATGTAGCGGTCATCATTGTCCCATGGGTAATATGGCTAGCCCGAAATGATGCAATTTTTTAAAACAAGCACCCATGCATTGGAGCTTGTCTTAGACATATATGGAAGGCTATGAGGGAGGTGGAGTACTTTCATATTGGCTCCACAACTACGATAAATGATTTTTCAGATTCTAAAGAAGCTTGGTTTTCAAAATTTTCCAAATCGAAAGGATAAAATCATCTCAGTTACTTGGCACCTGCCACCATCAGAATATGTGAAAGTAAATATTGATGGCTCAGCCTTGGGGGCACTGGGAGCAGCGGGTTTTGGAGGACTATTTTGCACTCCTAGGGGATTTCCTCATGGAGCATTCACAGGTAATTCCTAATTGGCATATGCTTTTGAAATGGAGTTCATGGCTGCAATTTACGCCATTGACAAGGCCTATGAATTTGGGTGGCGTAAGCTTTGGATTGAAACTGACTGCACTTATGTAGTTCGTATCATTGAGGAGAGATCGTTGCGGGTTCCATGGTCGCTTAGAGTAAAATGGGAGGCTGCAATCAAAAAACTTCAACATATGTCTATTATGGTTACACATATTTATCATGAGGGAAACAAAGCAGCCGGATGCACTTGCGAGGCACGGGGTTGTACATGGCGATTCATGGTGGCATTCACATCCGGATTTCATTAGTTCTTTTATTGCTGATGATTTCGCTTCTAGAACGATGTATCGTTTTGTTTCTTTACTCTCTTTTATCTTGTAATGCCTTTTTTATTTTATTAATAATATGAGCCCTCACTATTCTTAATAAGGAGTTATAAGGGGTGTCAATTTTGTTGGGATGTCTTACCTTATTAAAATAGTAGGCATCCATCTTCAATAAAACAAAAGAAAGTTTGTGTTGGATCTTTTTGTGGGTTCTGTTCCTTTTTTCTGAAATTAGTGATTCTTATGATATGTTTTTGTATAATTGTTTTATGTCTACTTGTGATCTATTATATGTTTATCAGATGTTTTATCATCTGTCTATTGGATTTATAATAGTTGTATACTAGTAAACTACTGGATGTCTAATAGATGTTTACTTGTGATCTACTAGATGTTTACCATACATTTTATCATCTATCTATTTGTTTTCTACATCTGCTCCAAATTATGTTTAAATAATTTACTACATTTGATGCACTTTTTATTTTCTTGGTTCAACAAAAGTTTATGTGTGATTCTTTTTAGTTACCATTGTTTCATATATTATTTAAGTGATGAAACCTTTTTATATCAGCTGTCTACTAGATGTCTACTGAATTCATACCAGGTTTCTACTAGATGTTTACTGAATTTATACCAACTGTCTACTAGTGTCTACTAGATATCTAGTAGTTGAGTTTTCCATACTTTCGTTAATACATGAAAGTTTTTTTAGTCTGTCCATTGTTTATAAGTATTGATGTCTTTTTACATGAAAAATTTCTTATCAAACACATAATTTGCAAATGCAATATTATAACTTGTCAAATTCGGTATGTTTAAAACATAGTAGTAATTCAACTACTTATATTCCTATCTACTGAAGTTCTATCAACATATCAAACACAAGCAAATTGAAACTAATTTTCTACATCTATTCATGTTCTCACATGCTCCTCGTCACTAATTTTCTAGAAGTACTCAATGCCAAAATAGAGAAGTTTGTCACCGAGAAGAATGCAGATGCAGCTCTTTTGTGATTGTTTTATTTCTCTGATCAAGAGGTTGTGAAGCAGTGTGTTCTGTGGTTTCAGATTTGGTCCCTTGAAGAAATTTTCAAATATTATCTCCTTTAACATGTTCAACAAATATGTCGGGAGATTTTCTTTGAAGAATGATATTACTTTATCGTCTGCTGATTTTTTCACACTAGGAACCCATTTAGTGTTTTTTGGGTATATGAGTTGGTACTTTGGTGTTTCTTGACTGGTTGGCACCTGCATAAGTTGTAAGATGAGAAATTATACAAGGTATTTAAATTTCACGACATCTATTGTTAGGAAAATCTAAGAATAAATAAAGCATTTATTCAGTTTGACCAAATTATGTAGCATAATTAATAAAATAGAATCTATTTGGCATTTAGTTGTTATCTGGTAGATAGCTTATAGCAGTCTGGTAGATGTCTAGTTAACATGTGGTAGATTTGTTGGAAAACTTGTGTTTAACTTACTTTCAAAAAAAACTAATATCCCACGTGGATTTCCATCAAATGAATTTTTGACTTTATATTGAGATGTTCCATATGGGCTTGCTAAGTTGTGAGAGGAAATAGGTGGGTTCTTGCGCACATGAGCTATTTCTAGTGCAAATTGGTGAATTCTCCCCTGTGTGAGCGATGGGTACCATGCTCGAAACTATTTTATATTTTTACTGATAAAATAATATCTGTCAAAAATACTTTGTGAATTTAATTTACTTATCCGTAACTGTTGTTTTTAAGAGAATTGTATTACCAACAGCTACGTGCATAAATATTATAGCAAGTCTTTTAATTTGCTTAAATGCTAGCAGCTAATTTAAAATAAAAAATCACGAGGAGAAGTTTTCAATCAATGATTTCTTATTTATGAAGATTATCGGTCGGTTACGTAGATGATGAGAACAATTTGGATGATCGATAGTATGGTTTGAACGATTTTTGAACGCTTTCGTGATTAGAATGAGAGCTGAGTAATTTTTTCTTGTTTGGGCCGTATTCTTATAATTTCTTTTCCCTGTTTATCTTTATTTGGAGATTGTCCGTGGTATGAGCTAAATTATTTTGGGTATTGTGGTCCCAAGCCCCCAATTTAAAGAAACAAGACCATCTTCTTCCATCTTTCCCATCTGTGGCTAAAATTCTCAGGCCGTTTCGTCCCTCACCTTTCCCATTGTTCAGTTTGTCAATCTCCTTTGATGAAGAGAAAGTGTCATGAGATCGGGGCCCTCTAAAATTCGAGGCCCTGAGCGACCGCTGCTACTGGCCGGGCCTGCTGCTGCCACCGGCGCCTCACTTCTCGCCGCCTCTGGTCGGAAACCTCTATTTCCCTTTAAATGCCCCACTTTTCACTCTCAAATTAGCTCTCGCACTAGGAATAGTCGGTGGAACTCCAATGGAGAATCCAGTAGTTCCCAGAATTTTATAGTCAAGAACAGACGACATGGGGATAACGATGCTGTTGAAGAAGATGATGCGGGGAACGGAAAGAAGCGGAGATGGTGGTCGGATAAGCCGCCGGAAGAAGAACCTCCTAGTATTTTGGAGGAATTTATAGACAGTCTTTGGATTTTAAAGGTAATTTTCTTTTTCTTCTCAAAATTGCCTCAATGTTTAATCGAAATTGTATCCCGTTCATGGTGGTAAACAGGTGTTTGCATTTGAATTTTTGAAGTACCGTTGTAGTTATTTATTTGGTAGGCTCTTCTTTTGTCAAATGACTTATTAAACCGCTGTTGCAGCGGAAACAACCTCAATAATTAAGGGGGTATGTTGCTGCTCTTTTTTGAATCATGTTATGAAGGTTGTGTTCTTTGACAAGGATTATTGGGAGCTACATTTGTACACACCTTTAATGTGTTGAGCATGGGATATTTTTCTTGTTTTATGATCATTTTCCAAGTCATGAATGTGATTAGGTAATTTTAGTAAACAAATGTTGGAAACTGTGTGAATGCAGCTATCGAAATTCTATGGGTGGACACTACCACCTATGATAATTTCAGCACTGATTGCAACGGGTCCCAAGGCTTTCCTTATGACATTAGCGCTCTCTGTTGGGCAATCAGTTATATCCTTTGTATTTCAAAAGTTAACAGGAAGGAGGACAAGCAGTAAGCCAAGACAAAGGGCTAGAAAGAGGTGGAAACCATTTGGGAGCTATCCAGGCAATGTTGAAGCAAGGCAGGAGAGTGTAGAGGTAAATGAGGTGCCCGTGCCTGGGTCTTGGGCAGTTAATGATGATGATTCAGTAAAAAACAACAAGCAAGGTGCTCCATCTTTTGGTGGATGGGATGAATTGGATAGAATGGAATCCATGCAGCCTCGTAAGGCAGCTCAGAGTGGAAGAAAAGCGGCATCAATGAGAGGCAAATGGGGTAGAAGAAGACAAGAAAGTGATGCGCCGTTGCTATTGAGACTGTTGATTGCTGTTTTTCCATTTTTAGCATCTTGGACTAAGATGCTTTAGTGGTTTCACCTTTGCTGGTCAGAAAGAAAGCTTAACTTGTCATTGTTATATTGGCGGAGCTTTAAAATGACTCTAATATGGATGACAAGCACAACTTACATTGACGAAGCTAGCCAAATAACCAGAGGATCAATGGACAAAGATATTTTGAAGAATGCAAAAGCATTTTGTGGATGAAGCTTTCAGTGACATCCCTTGCTAATTCCATCCCAAATTTCGTGAGCATTCTGCAATAATAGAGTACAACAGGAAATGATCCATGTTGCAACTGAAATTTGCAATGGTGAATTCATTTTTCTTCCACAAGCCTGGCCCCTCTTAATCCGCCACCTCCATATTCAATGCCATATGCAGCAATAAGTAAAGCCTCAATTTTCAAAATAGATGTGTTCCATTTTAGAATTGATTTCTTCTTAAATACCACTAACTATTGTCATTTATGGTTCCTCTATTTTTAACCTTGTGCCTTAGTGTGCCTTTTGTAGCTATGGTGGCAAGTATGTGGATGGATTAGAAAGAACATCTAGATAAGTTATAAGAAATTATGGTACTTCACAAAAGGTAGAGTGAAAATACATACCGTGCTCCTCCTTCCTTGTTAGAGAGGAGTTCCTGGCTGTTAGTGTTGAAATTATGGTACTCAATGATGGAAATAGTGTTGAAGCAAGCCTCTGCCTTTCATCCTGTCAAAATTAACCATATTCTATGAAAATTCCAGAGAGTCACAAATTTCGTTTCAACCACTAGTATCTCTTGAAAAATGATTTCTGCTTTGTAAGTTCAAATATATTTTCCCTCATTATGATAAGATTTTTATTTAATTAGTAGAATATTTTTCTCCAAATTCAATTCCGTTTATTTTAATAGAAAAACAAAAATCTAATAAACTATCAATTCAAATCTTACTTATAATCTTGTATTGTTGTATATATGTCACGGGTTGTGTATATATTTATATACAATTTTCTTAAGCTTAAGCTTGGAAAATCATGCATGGGATTTGGTTTCAATGTCTTTGTTATCTACAATAGACATGTGGTCTTATCCTTATTCCAATATATACATTATTTGGTATCTTTTGTCATAGATAGTTTATAAATAAGTAAAATCCTTTGATGTCTAGAGAAGAAACGGTTGCATTCTTTATATTATTTTCTTCTGAACCCTTTTTCATATTATTGATCAAGGTAATATTATAATGTCACATGTGATGTGATGGATTTTTAAGTTTGACTTAGACTATTTGGATTTTCATAATTTAAATAGGATAAGACAAATTATTGATTCTGAGAAACAAAATACTAAATGCATATTTGTAAGTATATCACATCATAATCCCATGTGTGTTGATTGAGATTGGTGCTAAAAATTTGAATTAAAATCTTGACTAATATGTGTAGAAAACTTTAATTTAGAAATGGATTATCTAAAAAAATGTTTGAGAAATTAGTTTAGTTAGGTTTATGAAACAAATATATGAAACGAAATTATTTTTTATCGTATATTTATCATAAGAAGCTCCATGCTACCTTATTAACATGAAATTTGGAGAAATTGTTTGGGACCGTAGGAAAATCTCATGAGTTCACCAAGAGCCTAACTGCTAAGCTAAGGCCACTCATCAATTGGGTAAAAATGGATCGGCACCAATTTTTTCAGCAATTAAAGAAATTCTGTATGCTCGAGCTTGTCCATGTTGTATTAGAACTTTAGTCGTCCTAATGAGTTCAACGGTACTTGAAATTGTAAAGAAATTCTGACTGATATTTTTTGCGAAGAACACCAAGATTAGGTATAATTATAGTACTAAAAAACTACAAAACGGAAGCCTTTTTTGTATGGATATGGAGACGAGAATATCAATTTACATGGATGTGGCAATGAATGAGTTTGACTTGGACAAAGAAAACACCACCTGGCTATTCTATACATAGCAACAAACAGTTGAGCAAAGAGAGAATTTCTCTTCTTTCTTTCTTTCTTTCAATATGTTAAAAACGCAAATAAAATAAACAAACATTAGAAACTTCTTTTGTAATCAAGGCAGAAGAAACCCAACTCTTCCTATCTATTATTATAAAGATGCAAGAGTTGGGTTTCAGAGACCATAACCAGTCTCTTCTGCACTCTTTTCTCCTTTCTTCTAAACCCAATTTCCTTTTGAGAGCTTATTCCATGGATTCACCTTTCATTATGTCTTCCAAGTTTGCTTCTTTTTACACTAGCGCACCCTCTTCACCTTCTAGGTCATGGTTCTCTCCTAACATTTGTTTCTCTAGTGTCCCTAGTAGCCCCGCCAGGCGAATTTTCAAATCTTCTCCCAGCCCTAGTGTTGAGGCTCTATCCGTGACCCCCGATACAACATATGGTGACAAAAGTCCCGAATTTGAATTCGAAACGAGTCATCGTTATGATGCTAACGTGGCAGATGAGGCGACAAAGAAGTGTCATACAAGGCACCACGAGTCGCTTCCTGCGATGGCATTTGCCGACGATTTGTTTTGCGAGGGAAAGATGATGCCTTTAAACCCGCCGCCTTCTCAGCTTTATTCTTCTTCATCTTTCAATAATTTTTCGTCCCCGGGAAACCCGAACGGGAAGTTTAAAATCCCATTTACTAGGAGGAGTTTGTGGAACGACGATTTCGATCCGTTTATGGTGGCGTTAGAGACGGTTAGAGAAGAGAGGAGAGAAGGGGATCATAGGAGGGCAAAGTCTATGTTGCCTCTTAAGGCATGCACAACATTTGACGTAGAGGAAGAGATGCAGGAGAATTGTTTACACTCAAGGCCATCAATAAAGATGGTAAGGCCCAATGAGCCTGAAGAGAATGGGCCGGTTAAAAGCCCAATAAGGTTGACTGAGCCCAAGGGAGTAACATTTGCAAGAAGGGCTAGAATGGTGAAATTGGGATACAATTATGAAAGGCCCACAAGCCCAGGCCCAATTGTATTACAAGTAGAAGCGAATGAAAGAAGAAGAAAAAATAAGTGGCAAAAAATGTTGAGTTTTACAAAGAAAAGAGGCATTGAAGAAAAGGATCAAAGTGTGGAATTTGCAAGGTCCAAATTGAGAAAATTATCATTTAAATCAAACAAAATGGTTCAACAGAAAAAAGGAGTTCCAGTTGCAAAAATGACTCTTGTTAGATACCGGCCGAAGCTACTTTTGTGCATGGGTTACGGGGCTAAAATTGCATAAATTGTTGTTTGTCTTCTTGGATTGGGTCTTAGAGCATGTTTGGCACTGCGGTGGACCTGCTTTTTCTGTATATTTTGTCATGTACATTTTGGGAAAGCTAATACAGATTGACATTGTTTCCGGAAAACAATGTTCCATTGCAGCCACATAACAGCCATTAGTGATTTTTTTTTCCATTTTGATTTTGCTGCTTTTCATACAAGTTGATCTAAGGTGTGTGTCTTTTGCCATTGCAGCTTGTGAATACATATTTAAGAATTATAATATTCATACTTTCTATTTTTTCTTAGCTCAATATTATAGCAACTTTTAGCATATTTTTGGCTGAAATTGCCTTTAAATTTATTAAGAAACCCAAGATTGAATTATAAAGTTGACACAAAATATATAATAAGGTTGGTACTACAATTAGTAAGTAATTGTACATTAATTGCAGTAGTTGGAGATGTACTCTGTACACCAAATTAAAATCAATCCTTACTCTAAAAAACTAGCAAAATAAGAGAAAGATGATGTCCAGATTCATATCATGGATGCTATTTCTTAACTATTACAACCACAATATTTTTTTACATATAACTATTAAGAAAAAAATAATAATTTATTCCAAAAAATCAGAAGGCCAAAGCTGCTTCCACCTGGAAATTTCAGTAATGGAGTGAAGCTTTCTAATACCACCATAAAATCCATCAGCTTCATTACCTTCTTCTCTATGATCTTTCCTTTTAATAATAGTACTTCTCCACCTTGATCCTCTACTGTATTGATGGAACTCCAACACTACCCTTTCTGTATTAATCACAAAAATAAGTTCAATTCAGGTCCAATAAATTCGAATTAAGTTCAAGTCAGTTCAGTTCAGCAATTACACGTCAAGGCAACAAAATGAAGGGAACAAGAAATGATTTTGAAGGTCCCCAAAAGATTCCAAATTAGCAAACATAAGAGAGACAATTTGTTATGGTGTTTATGACCATGTTTGTTGAAGCTATGACATCTTCTTCAATTGGGTCTTTTCTTTAGGGACCACTCCACTAATTAGTGGTCCACTTCTTCATTCCCAATATCTCATCCACATTTTCCATTCATTGGTTTCAGAGTCATAGGCCTAATAATTTTAATTATAGTACTATCAATTTGGTTCTACTTAATTCATTTTTAAAACAAGATAAGCAATGAAATAAACAAAACAAAACCAGAAAGCATGGAACTAACCACTCTTATGACATCTGCAATAATTTTCATTCCCATCACAAGACTCCAAGTGGCCTACAACACCATACCACCATCCTGCATTTGCAACAAGTTCATTTTTCTAACATTAATTTTATCAAAATTAGCAAACCAATTAATCAATTAATCAAAGAAAGAAAGAGACAAACCATAAGGGAATTCTTTGTTTCTTCTCCATTGAATTTCAATATGATCACCAGGGGTTAACTCATTTAAGCAATCAGAGATGTGGAGATTATGAGGGCAAGTATCAATAGGTGGAGCTCTAAGCCTATCCCATCCTACCCCTCTCTCTATTGCTATTGCTCTTCTCCCATGTGGAGGATACCTATCCAACAAAAACACATCAAATTTTTGTATTACTTTTCATTTTTCAATAATTTAAATTAAAATTAAGAATCAACCCTCTCTTTATATCAACTTACCTGGCTTGAAATGTATCAGTATGTGGCTCATAGCTAAGCTCAGCATCATAACATGACAGCATAAACCCAACATGACCATTCTACAATAAAAAAAACAATTAACCAATTCAAACATCATATATTGAACCTCCAAAAAGTATAAAGTTTAGAGCTTCATTAAAAATTAGCATACCTCACGGTTATAGACTTGAGCAGGGAACCAAAACTCGCCGGTTTCGAGAGCCAGGAACCAGGACATGGTAGAATCAACAAGCAAACTACTATTGTGATTCATAGTATTAATGTTATTGTTGTTGACCTTTGATTTCATCCAAGGAAGGGGCCAAACAATTGATAAGAGCTTCATCAAACCTTTTGGTCTGCCTTGTTTGTTATAAATACCCATTTGCTTACTTGAAGCTACATGATATTGCCACTCTCTATAGGCTGCTGGACCTATAATTTTACCCCATTTTTGCTTCATATGCCTCTCCCATAAATGGTCACTCACACATCTTTCTCTTAAAGAAGAACAAACTTGAGCCATTTTGCAAAGCCCTTCTGGAGGTAATTTTTCAAGAATGCATTCCAAGGCCAATTCTGGCAAGTCCAAAATTCGCATCTTTTCTTCATGATTCTCATCTAAATCATTTAAAGGTTTTTCTAATTTTGACCCACAAGGAGGTATTGCCACTTTTGTCAAAGACATGGTTGAAGATTTGAAAAGGGTATTTTTGATTGACCCAAAACAAGGAAAAAGAAACAGGTCTTGCCAAAACCAGAATGGCAATAACCTAACCTCAGCTGCCCATGAAGGAAGTGGGTTGAAAGAGAGGGACTTTAGGAACAAGAAGGAGAAACATGTAATGAACAAGTAAAGAAACATTTGGAATTAATAAAATATACAACTTATCTTATCAAAAAGAATTAGAAATTGGGAATTTCTGTTTATGGGTCAACTTCAAGTTTGGCATAAAATTATAGATTGTCCAAAGTGGAACCAATTATAGAAATAAAGCAAGTAGTGCAAAGGGAGAAAAAAAAAAAAAGGAAGAGAAGACCCAATTGTATTGTTCTACCTTCTTCTTCTTCTTCTTCTTCAACAACAACAACAACAACAACATCACCAACACCAAACCCACCTTAGAAACAAGAAAAAAATATCAAAAGGTGGGATCTTTCAACAAAATTAATACAAAAAAAATACCTTCCAAGAAATGGGTTGTTATTGGTTTTGAGAGAGAGCCCACCAAACCCTAGCAGTGGGCCTCCTCCTGTAAAATGTATGAACTTTCTCTCTCAACCTTTCAAATCTAAATCCTCAAAGAACAAATTCACTTCGGTAAAGATTACCCAAAATGAGAATCAAATTTAACAAATTGGTAAAGACAGCCAAAACAACTGTCAAAATAAGATAGGATGAAATGGAACAAATTGGATGAACCAACAAAGCCGGATGATGAAATCAGCAAATAGACCAATTAATAAGATGGTGGAGAGTGGGGTATTTTCAGATCTTGATATGGGTCTCTGACACCTGGAAAATCCCAAGTCTAGATTCAGAGACCCAAATCTCTTTAAAGATTACAAATTTTTGGGTGAATCAAAAATCTATTCAAGTTAAGAAACACAGATCTTGAGGTTAGTAAGGGATTAGAAGGCAGCACAAATTAGGTTAGGTGTGCCCTCCCCTCCAAAACGAAACCCAAGATCTGTGCAAGAACAAATTGGCAAATTACACCTAGCTGAAAAGTGGGGAAATGGGATTTGATTAGATAAGGTAGTGTGAAAATATGAGATGATACAACATCAATGGGTGGTTATGGTGAAAGTGAAATTACTAATATAGAAAAGGAAAACATGCAGTTCAACAACTTCCTAACAGTAATTAGATATGTTATTGGTGGCTATTAAGAGGAGTAATTTAATACCAGTTATTAAAAAAAACGAGTAATTTTAGTAGGAAATTATATTATTAAAAAAAACGAGTAATTTTAGTAGGAAATTATATAAAGAATGGGGTAACTTCAACGGCTGCAATCAAGTGTTTGCGAATAATTTAATGTTAGTTTTATTTGATTTAATTTAATTTATAAATAAATAGTTTATAAATATAATTTTATGGTTTGGATTATAAATAAATTAAATATAAATATATTAAAATTTAGTTTGTTAATTCGTGAATAAATTTAATTAAAGGTTCGTAAATAAATTCGTGATTGACCCGATAAATGTTCGTGAACTAATTCGATTATTATCATTTCATATTAAAAATAAAATTTTATATAATTAAAATAAAACATGGCTATATAAAATTAAACTAGTACATCAACTATATGTATAACATTACTCAATCTAATTTTATTGCTCATTTTAAATTATGTATTGAATTAAAAATGTTATTCACGAACAATAGACAATCTCATTCGCGAACAAATTAACGAACTGTTCACGAACAAAATAAATGAGTTGTTCGTGAACAGCTCGCGAATTCAAGCTCGGCTCGACTCGTATTCGATTAAAAATTAAATAAATAAACACAAATAAGTTAAAACTCGACTCAATTCAACTCGTTTACGTAACTTCACCTATAAAATGGCCCTCTTTTTTTTAGTAATATAAATATACAACAAAAATAATTTAGATAGCTGAATTTATACGGAGTCCTTTGTATAAAATATAAGTATACCACAAATTTACGATAAAATTACTATAGCATTTACCTGTGAATATTGGTTGAAATAATTTTATCCTTATTCTCACATTTTCTCATAAATATACGTACTTTACATTTGGATACATTTTTTTCAAAGAACACATTTATTTAAAATCATTTTATATATAAGATTTAAAAATTTTATACTTAAATTTTTTATTTGCACACATTATTTTTCAAATAATTCAATTCATTTTATTATACACAAGGTTAAGAAAAATTTATGCATTTAATCTTTAACAAAGTAAATTCCTTAAAAAAATTCCAAACACTAATAATAATCTGATATTAATTAATTTCCTACAACACGCACTATATTTTAATCTGATAAATTTCTATATTTGGAGGAAGCCACTATACACATTACCTGGTTCGTTTATACAGATTCCGACATACTGACGTGAAAAAGTATCACTCCATACATCAATTGACACATATTCCATTTTATTCACTTTTTTTCTATATAATGAGATATATATCGATTGATGTATAAAGCGACACTTTTCAATCCTAAAATACCGATAACGAGACTCATATAAAAATTTCCTATCCAATACATTGTTATCAAATTCTCTTAACCTATAGTTAGTTTACACGTAGGATTGTAGCCTTTAATTGTGGAATTTGTGTTCCTATTTCCTGGATAAATACTCCTATATGTCATCCCATTGCCACTGCCAACTAACCCAACTTGCTTTCTTGCTTAGATTTTCGTATTTTGTAAGTTCCTATGCATAAGGGCAAGTCGAGCCCGTCGTCCCCTTTTTTAAAAAAAAATTCTCTAAAATAATTTTATAATAAAATTAAAGAGAGATATAGATAAAAAAATAAGGGAAGAATTTTATTAAAAATTGTGTAATTAATTTTAACCATTTAAAATGTAATGAATGGTTAGATATTGGTCAACTTTACCCTAAAATAAGTTTTCAACTTTAGAGAATCTTACTCCTTTTTTCATATCAAATCTTATATTCCTCTATAATTTAATATTGCTACAATATCCATATACTTAATCATTCATTCCAAATTTTTACACCAAATCATAACATTATTATTTTATTACTTTCTATCTAACTTTTTACCAAATAAGAAATTAAAAATATAAAATAAAACCTGAAAAAAGAAATTAAAAGAACGAAAAGAAAAAAAATATAATAAAAAAATATATAAAGGTGCTAATGTACCCTTCCAAATATGGAGTATCATAGCAATCCTATTATTTAGCCTTGAGTTTTGGTGCTCCACAACCCTACATTTGCTGGACAAGCCTTAAGGAGATTTTCCTATTTCCATTATATTTTTACTAAAGCCTTGTTTAGCTCATGGTTTATTAAAGTATGGTGTGGTACATTATCATATAGTATAGTATGGTTTCTTAAAAGTTTTTATTTGGATATATGTTATAGTATTGTATGATTTTCTAAAAATTTTAATTTAATTTGAAGGAGAACTATAGTGAACTACAAAATTCGTGGTTTAATTTTCATAGTTCTCAGAACCATAAAAAATCCATGGAGAATCATAATTTAAAAAGAATCATGCGACCAAACAAAAATTTTTAATTAGAACCACACTATACTACCAATTAACCATAAAAAAAAAACCATGAGATAACTTATACCATTGGGCATTCACATTTCACTCTCATATCCATGGAGCTAATCAGTAATCACCAAATGCCAAAATTAGAAAACATTTTAGTTTTTGTTCCCGCTTTAAGTCCAAGATGGACCTCGATTGTACAGATAGACATTCACCGACGAGATTTCATTCTTTAATTGGTTAGGATAGGATGTGGTTGCATTTGTTCTGTCTTAAGTAGAAACTTTGTTTTTTTCAGTCTTAAAGGTTTTCTCTAACTGCTTTTGTTTTCATCTTATTACTTCACAACCCGAGGCAAGGTGGCACTACTAAAAAACGTTGAAAACAATGCTTTAAGGGGAACTTTGGCACGGGGTTTCAGGAAAGGGAAATAGAATAAAAATATGTTATTTCTTTTATTGTTGTTTATTTAGTAGAAGGAATCAAATTTATTACCCCTTTCTCTTCTTTCCATTATCCAAAAAGCCTCTTACCCATTACCCCATGTACATCAGGATTTAATATTCCCTTTCCTTTATTGCTTATTTTATTTCTCTCTTACTGCCTACAAACTCCAAACTCAATTTATTGTTTTTTAAAGAAGCTTAATTTAAATGTAATTAAAGGTAACTACAACATGATGATAAGTAATTCATTGATATGAAGTTATAAACTTGTACAGTGATGGATTATGAGAATTCCGACAGCAGATGACCTTGCCCATTGTTTGAAGACTTTTTAACACGTGACCTACGCATTCTTTGGTTTTCGATTGGGCAAAACTCGAAGTCACAGACGAGTTTGTTAAATGGTTTGCATATTGCTCCATAATACATCTCTAGTTACGACAACAATATTTATATCTAAATGAAAAGAGATTATTCAATGGCTGAGCTACCCACCAAACTCGGCTCAAGCTAGCTCTTGTAGGTCGGGCTTGAACGCTTTTCTTACTAAGTTCGATTTGAGCTTGAACCCATCAAAGCCTGAAAATTTATAGACAAAACTTAATTTTTATATAAATATTCGAGTCTGGTCTAACGAAAAATTTAATAGTTTGTCTAAGTATTTTTGTACTTAAAATTGTTGGGGATTTGGGCTTTAGGGTATAATTGCATATATAATTTATATGTCTCTTTCTCAAATTATTACTTAACTGACATTTTGTAGCAAAATAAATTTAATGTACTCAAATCCTAACTTCATATCTCAATTAATGTACTCAAATCCAACTTTATATAATTTGTGTTTTAGCTATATTTTGAATTTTTTTGGAAAAACAATATAGAACTTAGTGAATGGGCTTATGAACTGGCCTTAGAAATGATTTAATAAATTCGGCACGAACGCAAAGTTTTAGAGTGTGGGATAGACTGGACTTAGACAAAGCCTGAGCCCCACAGAGTGAACAATTCTACTAAATGAAAGTAATCTAAGTAGCATTTTAACATCGAGCCTATTAATATCATTGGGTACGTATCATCTTCTGCTCTTTGGCATTAATAACTTCACATTGCTATTTCATTTTTTTTTTATATAACTTTCTGTTTTTATTATTAATATGTTGATTCTATAGTAAAAAAAATATAACATATGGTCTTTTCTAACTAATTACACATATTTATCTATTTGTCGAGCATTTTATACATATTTCTTAATTATTATATGTCCCGGAATAATATATAAGATTATGTTGGTTGGGATATATAAAAGTTATTAAATATAAGTTGTTCACATATAGAAAAGTTAGCGCAGAGGTCAAACAAAATGTGGGTTGGTAGATAGAAGTTGCTTGAAGAACTAATTGATGGATTAGGATTAGGATTAGGATTAGATCAATAGAATCAGGTAAGGATAGGCCCCGCTTTGAAACCTCTAAAGCCCCATTTTATTTGTTAACATAACTTTAATCATCCTAATTATATCTTATAAATTTCTACATCCTTAGCTTATTGAAAAACCAATTTAAATTTTTGGTGCCTAGAAAGATTCTACATTACGTAATTTCTTAGCATTTTTTTTTTGAGGTTGGAATCTAAAATTCCTTTGAAAACACTTTGGTACATTAAAATTTTATTACATGTGGATTATTTTACTATCAATTTTTAGTTTGAGTGTAATTATAACTTTCCCTCGATAAATACGTTTTTTTCCTTCAACGTTTTTCTTTCATCCTTTCTCCTTTTGGACTTCCACCTCCTGCGTTAATATTATCTTTTATGGTCTTTGAAGATTTAGTGTGAATTTATTTCTCTCGTTTTGTTGTTATATAGGCTCTCATTTTTCTTATAAAAAACTAAGTGTTAAGTTTTAAATACATAAATCCTTAATAGACATATATAATTCTATCTATCAATTATTTAATTAATTCTTTTTACAAAGAGTATATATGCTTGTGCCTTAATTAACAAGACATGTGTTATGAAATTACATAGTGTGAAACCAGAGAACAATTTACTCTAATCGAATCTAATCAAAGTGCATATAATTTTATTCAATAAAAGCCCAGGGTGTTAGATCATGATCATGCGCACTCACAAACTATTCAATTTCTTATAGTATAAATATGCCTATTTTTATCTATCTTTTCCAACGATTATGGAAGCAAATAAAAATAAGAAATGAAATTGAAAGAATTTAAACATAAGGTGTGTTGAAGTAACACGTACGTACCACTAGAAGATGATATAAATTGAATTGTGGGGCATTCTTTTAGGCATATTCTACGTGTGATTTCCTCGAGCTATACCTATATGGTTATGCTTTGTCTCCTAAAGCTGAAGCATCTCATACATCAAAAACCATCAACTACTCAATTTGTTGGTCCACCCATTTCCTTTCCATTATAAATTTCAGCCATTATATGTATGTAGATTTTTTTTATACTTAACTATTACTTTCCTATTCATCATACTTGTGTAATGTTTAATACAACAGTAATACTTAATTTGTAAAAATAATATTGTATTAAGGTAACTCTAGTTATATCCAGCTCTAGTAGCCCCAAAATTAATTTTATTTTTTTTCTTCTTCTTATAGTCCCTAAATATTTACAATTTAAATCTTTTTTCTCATCATTCTCTAACAATGCTCTTATCTAGCTTTAGCATTCAAGTGGTTACATTGCCGGGGATCTTTGGATACCAGTGAGCCCAGTGCTAATTTGGATGTTCATGCAAGAAAT
Source organism: Euphorbia pulcherrima (assembly GCA_947683365.1). Classification (NCBI taxonomy): domain Eukaryota; kingdom Viridiplantae; phylum Streptophyta; class Magnoliopsida; order Malpighiales; family Euphorbiaceae; genus Euphorbia; species Euphorbia pulcherrima. Next base: position 20,363,712 of record CANTUS010000001.1, read on the forward strand.
TATTTCCTTTTCTTATTTGGTCTCTAACATATTATTAATTATTTTTTACTACAACTTGGCAGATAGTTACATGTCGTCAAAATGAAGTACTAGAGTTAGAACTTGTACCTACTTGGTCATTGTTAGTCTACAAATTGTTAATGACTTAGGATGTGTTTGAAAAGCTAATTTTTAAGAAAATTTAATTTAATTAAATTTATTTTGTCAAATTCTCTTGTTTGAAACTAAAAAATATTGATAGAATTCAAATCATGCAAGATTTGAATTCTTACGAATGTAACAAATAGAAATCTTGCCAAAAGTTGCATGATTTTGAAGGAATTCATTTGAACTAAGCTTTTGGTTATTATTTTTACCATATTATCCCATACATGCTTTTATTTTAATAAGTAAAATTACTTGTGTAAATAATTTTGAAAAAAAAATGTTAAATAAGTATATTACCAATTAATTGAATTTGTTTCCAAACAAAAAATTTGTTTGAAGAAATCAATTCAGTTAAATTCTATTTAGTGAATTCAATTCAATTCTTTTTCCATTTTCTTGTGGAATTGTTTCCAAACACGAAAAGGCCACTTTGGAGATAATTCAATTCGATTGAATTTTTTTTTGTCAAATTCCCTTGTTTTGAACAAAAAAATATCGATAAATTTTAAATCATGCAAGATTTGAATTCTTGTGAATGTGGGGAATAGAAATATTGCTAAAACTTGCATGATTTTAATAGAATTCATTTGAGCTAAGCTTTTGATTTTTACCATATTATCCTTTACATGCATTTTTCCTGATATTTCATAATTTTTTAGAAATTTTTGAAATTTTACGAAATCGGGCTCTTAAAACATATTTTCACATTTCTAGACCCTTCCAAAAATATCATCTAAAAATTTCTTACACCAAATTTATTTTCTAATAAATTTATTTGATTGTTTTTCTCTCTATTTTATATAGACTGGAACAAGGATACTTTTATCTGCTCTATAGTTTCATTCGTGTAAAATACATTTACTTTTGAAAATGTATATTGTAATTTTATGTAAGACAAATTAATTCATGAAATAAGGGAACCGGTCAATGAAAAATACAAATGGATATATATTTATAACACGATTTCAATTAAAGTACACACAGCTATAGCACAATATTTCAATTTGACATAATTTAAGTAAACTAACAATAATAAAATTATAATACAATTACATCAATTTGATAAGACTAAAAATATTAAATGACTTGTAAAATAACTTGTTAGATCTAACTTAGAAGCATTCTACCTTAGAATATAGAAGATTCAAGATAGAAGTTTTGAAGATAACAAGAACGTTGAATCCAAATAAGAAGATAATAAAAGTGTTGCGATTTTTTCCAAGATTACAGAAATTAAACATGCATTCAAAAGTAAAATCGTAAGAAAACTAAAGAACACAAGAATTTTAACGGAGTTCCCTCCTAGCGGTACATTTACCCGAAGGACCAATAATCGAGGTACGTCTCCGGACAAAGGACTTTGGCAGATTTTATTGATGGCAAAAGAGATACACAAGATGTTCAGATTAACAGGCCATAAACAATCCAGCTCTCTAAACTAGCATACTGAAAAAGATCAAACTTAGGATACTAAACCGAAACAGAGAACAAAGATTACACAACCTCACAAAGCCACCAAGAACAGATTAAGAGATCTAAGAACAATCACAGCCAAAACAAAAAAAAAATCTCGCATACCCTAGTCTCGATGGAATACCCCCCTTTATAGCTTCAAGCAACCGTTTTACTCCCGAAACTACCTCATAACAACCTCTAACAGATTCGTGCCATCTCACGTGCCAAGGAGCTTTAAAGATTATACCGAGCACATGGCCTTCTAGAGTTGCAGAAATGTAAAGAAAAAAATAAAGGGTTAAACAGAGGAGAGAGAGAGGGAGTGAGCAGCTGATGAATGAGAGGAGAGATTAAATAGCTAGGGTAAGCACAAAATCGGGTAATGGGTTTAAATTAGGGTATTTGGGCTTTCGGGTTTGTGGGTTTGTGGGCTTAGCACATGAGTTGCTAGGCCAAACTATAATTTAGGCCAACAATCTCCACCTTTTGGCTGCAGCTTTTCTACCTTATCAATAAGTACTACCTCAAAGTCCTTTGCACTTTATAATTAAATAATTTAGGACTTACGAGCATAAACTTGACACATGGCCAAAACTCCTCCTCACTAAGCCTTCTGCACCTTTAGGCAATAATAAATCAGAACTTAGTGGCACAATTTGACATAAAGTCAAACTACGCCTCACTAAGGTTTAAGCACTTGAAATCAGAAAACAAATTGTACTTCAGTATGGGAAATAATAAACAACACTTATCACCAAAAATATTGATCTAAAACGCATTTTAAAATTCCTCTTAGACTTATCTTTAACTCACATAGCATTGACAAAACTATTACCACATATAAACTATTTTCCAACTTCAGAACATAAATTACAGTGCTAAAAAACAGTAGCAACAAGATGAGAGCCAAAACAAGCAGAACTTTTATTAAAATCACTTGACTCCACCTTAACAGAAACAGTATCATGCAAAGCAACTTCAGAAACATTAACAACAGTTCTGTCATAAGCAACTGGATTACATTGAACAATCTGAAAACTTTCATGATTAACTTTCTCTACCAAATTAGCAGGTTTACAGTAATAAATAGCAGGCATACAGGAATTAACAGAGGCATAACCAATAGTAGAACCATTCAGAACATACAGGCCTTTATTCAAACTTCCACTCAAAACACATTTATTGTTTTTGACAATGTTTAAAACTCCACCTTGAGAAGAAAATACAAGACCTTTACTATCTAAATGACTAAGGGAAATCAAATTTCTCTTAAGACCGGGAACATACATAACATTGGTCAGCATGAATTTAGAGCCATTATCACATATGAACTTAATACAGCCAACACCTAGCACATCACAAGAGACACTATTTCCCATGTAAAGTTTACTGCCTCTATCAAACAATTCAAGATTTAGAAATAAATCTTTCCTAGGTGACATGTGAAAACAACAACCTGAATCTAGAATCCAAGAATTCAAATCACAAGACTGACTCACATTCAGCACTTCAATGTCATCAAATTCAGCAATGTTATTCATAGCTCCACCTTGTTCTACATTTTCAGTTTGGTTATTATTCTTATTAAACCTTTCTTTATAAAACCTCCTAGTATGACCTACTTTCTTACATGGTAACAAGTTATATTTTTATTAAACCTAGGCTCATTGCTATTACTAGTCTTATTATCAACCTTCTTATTCTGATGATGACTAGACTTTTTCTTAGAATTCGGCTTATTACTATTATTTTCCTTAACAAATAGACCTTCACTAATCTGATTTTTACCTTTAGACTCAGATTCAATTTCAAGTTCTTTCATTTTTAAGGCAGAAATAATATCATCAACTTCTAAGTTCTCCCTATCATATTTTAAAGCTTCCTTTAAAGATTTAAATTTTTCAGGAATGGAATTTAACAAAATTATGGATTTATTTTCATCACTAACTATAACAATAACATCTTCTAAATTATTAACAAGCTTTTGAAAAACATCATAATTTTTATCAACACTCTTTTGAGGATCCATTTTAAAACTAAAAAATTTTTCTTTAAGATAAGCTACTTTGGCAGTGTTAGTGGTCAAATACAGGCTGTCCAATTTAGACCAAAGCAAATTAGCACTCTTTTGATCCCTAACTCTCCTAAGCACATTATCAGACAAGTTTAAAATTACGGTAGAATAAGCCAATTCCATTAAATCAGTCTTTTCATCATCAGACATAGAATCAGGAAGACTGGCCATACCTTTAAGAGCCTTAACACATTTATTCTGAACTAACACAGCTTTCATTTTATCTTTCCAAAAAAAAAATCACTCTTACCATCAAATTTATCTAGACTAATCCTAACAGAAGACATCTTGAAAACAAACAAGATAGACAGGATTAAAATAATTTGATCAAGTGCAATTAGACAGATAAAACTGAAAGCAAACAGCAACATACAAGACTAGGATAAAGCTCAAGACCTTAAATAGGATATTTCTAATGAATAAAATAAAGCCAATTAGCAAACTGAATAAAAGATCACAAAGGCCAACAGATTAATATTCAAGACTAGTTACCCAAAAACAGTATACTATATGGCCAATTAACACAAAGACAATCCTAAAAGCATGCCAAAAACTAACCAACAATCCAAACAACAGCAATACAACAATTATTACTAAGCTACTGGTATAAAGTGAAAGATTATACTTACAATGGCTTAATCTTCTTGAACAGCTGATAAATTTTGCAATTTAAAAGAAAGTTTAGGAAGTTACCTCTTATGCAGCCTTTAAAACTAATGGAGACAACCTCACCGATCCAACCAAACATTCAAGTCCAAAAGAGTTTCCTCACAAGAATAACAACAATGAAATAGAATAAAGAATCGGCAAAGATAAAATTACAATTAATAGAAGCAGGAAGATATTATCAAAGTTTGTTGAAACCTTAACACCACTCTAAAGTCTAAAAGAGTAAACAATAACAAAAATAATACCCCTTCTCCTAATATATACATGCATTTTCACCCCTCCAATTCAGTTTTTTTGCTCTCCACTCATTCAAATGTGTTATTTAGTCCACTCTTTTTAAAGGTAGGTTTTTGTGTTTATTTGTGTTTTTTTTAATTTTCCGAATAATATTAACATTACAACACCAATCAGTGCTTATTTTTTTTCTATTTGTTGTATTACTGTAGGAAATTGCTCATAATTAAGGCTAAGGTATGTGGTTACTGGAAAAAAATCACATGTTCCCATTTCGGTGTCCCCTTCTATGTCCACCATTCATTTTTTTACACGTGACAATTTAAATAATTATTTTATTATTTTTTACTTTTACTTTCCTCATTTTCATCACATCTCTCCTACAAATTTAACACATGTCAAAAAATGAATGGAGGACATGAAATGAGACATCTAAATAGGGACATGTGATTTTTTTTCCGTGGTTGCCATCTTAATTAAGTTATAATTCCAAAATCTCTTTTGGTTTGCCTTATGTACTACTACAATCTCTACAATAAATATGATATTTTTTCATGGTTTGTCATATGACCTAAGTTTTTTATACCACACATAACATCACGTTATTTTTGTATTTTATAAATTTTTCACTACATTGTTTTATGACTTTTTTTTGGTAATGACAATGGTTTATGACATAAATAATTTGCATAGTACTATTTACTATTATTTTCAAGACAATAATACTTCATTTTTTTTAAAATAAGTAGTTTATTTTATTGTTTGGTCTAAAACATTTGTAGATTAAATTAATAAAAAAAGTGAATAATCTTAAAAGTTTACTTATGTCTAGTAAAATTGAATATATTTGATGTATATTTGGTTCTGAAAATATACCAATGAAGTGCTTGAAGAATATAATTTTGTGATTATATATTTTACTTGTAAGTGGGGGATTAGTAAGATTTATAATATGAGATGGTGCTAGAATCAATTTTAATCAATTATACTTGCCACGTAGCTTTATTTTTTTTAAAAATTAATATTTTTTTAAAAAAAATTAATTTTTTTTATATATGAAATAGTGAGGGAATATTTTGATTCCCTCACCGTACGTGGATCACCTTTTAGGTGGTTAAAAATACTGCTACAATATAATATTTTATACTATCCAAAATATGGTCCCTCCAATTATCTAACAGCAATTTTAGTACAAATTAAAAATACTGTACTATAATAATATTTTTATATCCCATTAAATAAATCTTATATGTATCTTTTTTTCTAACTAAACATTATATGCGTTCTTATTTATACGGTAAGTATTATTTAGAGCGTTAATCCGAAGAGTTGGAGGTTGAAGAAAAGTAGAAGTCCCTACCGATTCCTTTTATTTTATTTTTTAATTATATTTAATATATACCATTAAATAAAACATGTTGGAACTTGAAACCAACTAATTGACAGCTGGGGTCCATATCTTTTTACACTATTAGAATGACGTGTAAATTTTGATAACCCACAGAAGTCATTTCCTACCCAATACCGGGGAGTACTAAAGTAAAATATATTTATTTAAATTTGTTTAATAATATTTTTACTTTTACCTTTAAAATTAGATTTATTTAGCGGACGGATTGAGACGGATTTAATCAGATTTTTAATTAAAAATATTAATTTAAATTCGGTTTGATTTATATTTAAAATTTTAAGTTTGAGCTAGGCTTTAGAGATTATTTTTAAGCTCGATTCAAAGTTCATAATAGATTTTTTTTAATTTTTTAGTATATTAAAAGAGTAAAAAAAGATAAAATTTTATATAAATATGTCTAAATCTTACATATAATTACATTCTCTACTTTAATAAGTTAATAAATAGATAGCATTATTGTAAAAATTTAATAGATTAAAATATAAAAATTTAAAACAATTGTTAAATATATTATATAAATATTTAATAATTATTCATTAGGCCGGGCGTTAGAGAAAAATGAGAACCCAAATCCAACCCATATGAGTGGATTAGGACTGAGTCAGGCGGGTACCCGAGCCCATGAACAGGTCTAACTACAACTACAACCTACTAATTATTTTAGTGTTAAATTTACATTTAACTTTAATTCAATAATAAATAAAATTACCTTTTGTGATGAACTAATTTTTTATAATTACCTCTTGCGATGAAGTGTAAAATAATTTTTCATTAAATATCTATTTTCATTATTTTTATTAGCCAGTTTCAAATCAGTTTTTATAATTATTCATTTATTTGTATATTAATATTAGATGAAAAGAATTAAAATGTAATTAATTTATTTTATTAATTAATTTTTGGAGTATTGAATAGTTATTTGTTTATATAGTTTAATATATAAAAAATATTATCAATGAACAAAATCCAAGTGTAACATGGTTATTTACTCATTATATGTAACGCCTTGCTTCCCTCAGGCGAGAGCGCTTTTATGGAGCCTAGCGCCTCGGGCAAGTTAAAACTGTAGCGCCTCGAGGGCGCCTAGCGCTTTTAATAATACTGGCATACATGCATTAGATTAGGGTTCTGAAATATTGCCTGATTGAATATTACTTCCCTCTTGTAAGGGATTTGGGTTCTGATATCACTAGGAGTCTGGGACTAAGTTCATTCAATGTATTTGCCATGAAAGTTTGGATATTAGTACCAAGTGTCACGGGCTGAGTTTTTCACAATGCACCGTGCGGCACTAGCACTTAAACAACCCTCAATAATGTGCTAGCAAAGCCTTAACACAAGCATTGACAACGGGTTGGACCCTCGTGCGCGGAAGCGAATAAATATGCAGAAGTGATAAGCAATCAAGGGGACTTGTTAGAACTCGAACAAACTTTATTAAAGCTCAAAAAGTATGTTACAATGCTTACAATACTCTCCAAGCTCTCTAAGACTTGTGCTTTGCAAGGTTGAAAGCAAAACGAGGGGTGAAGCCCGTTATATAGGCATTCCACCTCAACCAATGGCTAAGATTGATTTGCCTAGAATATTCTATAATCCAATGGCTACAAACACTTATTCTAGAGTTTTCATGCCATAAAAATATGCTAAAAATCCGAGTTAAGTCGGGTTGCAAGCTTCCAGATGCGTTAGGATGATTCTGCCCCGTTTCCAAATATTTAGAAATGTTCTCCAGACTTCTCGCAACGCTTCTGACAGTTTTAGACGGAATGCGGCAGCGTTGGGCCGGGCCTGCTCGCGCCCTGTGCTGCCTAAAACAGCCCAATCTCGCACCTTTGCCTTTTCTCTTCATATTTTCTTGCACAATATTTTGCTCAAACCATCGTTCACACCCCACGGACCTTACTACAAAGTTCAGCGCTCATCCGATATCGTTATGGGCCAATTTCCCTTGTATTTGTGTGAGCTTTTTCCATGTGGATGGTTTCCCTCACCCCGTCTTTGCACACTTAGGCACTTGTGGCATACTTGTACCCATTTGCGAGCTTCTTCGCTTGTGAATGACCTTGATTTGGTGGACAAAAGTGATGGGCTGTGACACAAGGATGTTGTTATTAGGTATGAATGTAAATTGTTTCTTAGGTGGGTGTAGCAGAGACCACAGAGAAAGCATCCGGAATCGCATAACATGAATGTATATCAGCTCTAAGGTCCCATGTTTAAAGAGTATGTTCAGTTCAAATAGATGTATATCAAGGACACGGGATATGCTAGTAACTGAAGGATTTTCAAAGCTTTAGGGACTTTCTTATATTTGGTATTGTCTATCTAGAAATAAAAGTTAATTTTATGTTCTTTTTCATAAACACAAGTTGTGTTTTGAAAACTAAGGGAGTATATGCATATTGATTGGGTAAGCAAATTCCAATATTTTTGGATTTTAAAGTTATTGAATATGAAGCATACACTTGTGTCTACTGCAATTGCATTAATTAAAGGGTAATTGCCATCTATAGCAATTTAAGAAAGTTTATGTGATTGGGAAACTTAATTGTGTCATTGCATTATGTGTTTTTTTTTTTGGTAAATTCTGTTGCATTAAGTATGCATACTCTTATATCAATTTTTCATTTATTGATCCCACTATTTCTATATATAACCTGCGCTGTGCAGCCATTGAATAAAGTGATTGCTAGGGATATTACAATATTTTAATAACAGATGCTTTCTTAATTATAAATGTCACACTAAATTAAAGAGAATAATTGAACAAATGATACAGAATTTAAATGGTTCCGCAGATTACTTACTCCATAGGAAAAGGATTGGGATTCTCTGCAGTTGGATACCAACCGAGGAGAAAAGTCAAAATCTTTTTCAAAATTACTTTGAATAATTTTTAATTGGAAAAATCTGAGCCATTCATTTTAAATGAATGGTTCAGATCATCCAACTTTACTCTACAACCGCATAATCCTCTCCTTGTCTCATAAAAAAAAAGTTGTAACTAAATTAATCTTTTTATTTCTATTGTTTTTTTAAAAAAAAAATAGTGCACTCAAAATATTAAGTAAAAGAAAAAAATTTTGATGGGGGTTTGAGAATTACATTGTAAGCCCAATCTGAGCATGTAGTCTAGCAGTGAGGTGAACTGAGTTCAAGTTAATGGTTTTAACAGAAAGTTTGATAAGCTCAACCCATATCCAGCTTAGTTCACCCGATATTATTTTGGAGTACAAGTTCGATTTAGGAATGGATAGAGTAGATTGTATTCAAAATTAATAAAGGATGAATTAAGCCACTCAACTTGGTAGGTAAGCGGTTAAGATTGAATCTGTAAGATTCGAGTCACATTTCTATCTTATAAACCTCAGTATGAAACTGACATTGAACCAAATTAGGAGTAAGCAGCAAGAATGAAATCAAAAGTTAGGGAATTAGGATATGGATATTATTAAATTAGGTAATTAAGATGAAAGTAATGTAGCTTTGAGTAGCCTACACTCAACACCTCATCTGTTTCATTCAATTAATTAATGATTGTATATGTGAGGGTACTGGTGTGCCCGAGAATGGAAGAGTGAATTGAACCCAAAAAAAAATATTGGGTGGCTGGCACATCACCGTGACATGTGATTCATAGCTGGCTGGAACATTGCCTTTTGCAACAAATACTAGTATTATTTTGAGTTTGATTCCCCGACTTCCCCTCCTATTTCTCCCATTTTCTTGAAAATATGAAATAATTAGATAACCACACCTATTGAAAAAAGCAAAACTACATATCAAGTATATGCCTTCACTTTTCTAGGCATTGCTTTTACTCAAATTATATGGTTCTCTTTTTTATATATAATACGTGTAATTGAGATGGAGACCAAATAAATAAATTAATTGTAATTAGAGGTTATTATGACATTCATCTCACACAACAGGAGAAACAAATCTTGAGTCCAACTCATATTTACCTACTAATGGATACAATCTCCTCATGATATGGATTTGATGTACTTTTATCCTCAACCAATAGTTAAGCATTTAATACATGTCAAAGCATATGGTTGTCCGGTTAGTTAAATGCTATTAATACAAATACTAATTCATTATTCTTGACAATGGGGCGTGGAGAAATTTTTTTTGTTTTATTTTTACTTTTAAAAATTGTTCATTCAATTAATTATTCTCTTGAATTTGTAAGAGAATAATTTTTTAAAAATATTTCATATACCTGTTAGGGATGGGCGCGTGTCGGATCTAAACCGGATCTATATAGATCCAGATCCATTTCGTTTTTGACATATATGATCCAGATCCATTGAATCTATAAAATTAGACACTATTTATATCCAATGGATTCCGCAAATCCGAATCCAAAACGGATCTTTAAATTAATTTTAAGAAATACGACCATTGTAAATATTAATAACCAATTGACAATTTGTTCTATGTTATCATAATCATAGCTTCTTACAAAAAAAGGATAGAGGTTAATGTGTAATTTCAAGGATCAAAATAAATATAATGCAAATTGAAAAAAAACTAAATCAAATAGAACTATAGAAGAGAAGCGTAGGCACCAAACAAGGTAAGTTCGATAAGACTTTAAAATTGAAAAATATATAATAGAGAAAGTTGAGTTAAGAGTGAACAAATACAAGTATATATAAAAAGATCCGGTTCTCTGAAAAAATCTTATATTGAATTCATATTTTTTTTTGTTAAATCCAGATTCCGCCCAAATCCAATGAGTCTAAAATGATTGGATCCTGATCCTCAAAACGGATCCGGACCGGATCCAAGATCCAATCGCATCCCTAATACCTGTTCATATGACAATAAAGTAGCAGCAGCAACCATTCCTAAATGTAAACAAACATACAACCACGTGCAAATTACTTAACTAATTGAAGTCAAAAAAATTGTTGGGGGTGCACCAAGCTCTAAAAAGTTACCAAATTCATGGGCATTGAAACTTCAAAATAGCATTCTCACTAGTCAACAAAAAGAAATGAGAGCAAAGCAACAATATCAAAATATGATAAAGATACACAACTTTCATCTCCCCAAGCCACTATCACACACAGCTTCTAACTCAATTTTAGGCATATTTAACTCCAACACAAAGTACACATATACCATAATTAAAAAAATCTCCATCACACTTCTGTCGATTACATATCGGCCTCCTCTCCCTCCTCTTCGTCCTCATAATCGAGCTCCTCATCAGCTGTAGCATCCTGGTATTGCTGATATTCAGAAACAAGATCATTCATATTACTCTCTGCCTCAGTAAACTCCATCTCATCCATTCCCTCCCCAGTATACCAATGCAGAAAAGCCTTCCTTCTGAACATAGCCGTGAACTGCTCACTAACTCGCCTAAACATTTCCTGGATCGAGGTCGAGTTTCCAATGAAAGTCGACGACATTGAAAGTCCCTTAGGAGGAATATCGCAGACGCTCGACTTCACATTGTTTGGAATCCATTCCACAAAGTAGGATGAATTCTTGTTTTGGACATTGATCATCTGCTCATCCACTTCTTTTGTGCTCATTTTACCCCTGAACATGGCCGAGGCTGTCAGGTATCGGCCATGTCGTGGGTCCGCGGCACACATCATGTTCTTTGAATCCCACATTTGCTGTGTGAGCTCTGGAACTGTTAGGGCGCGATACTGTTGGGAGCCACGTGAGGTAAGTGGAGCGAATCCAACCATGAAGAAATGAAGACGAGGGAAAGGGATGAGATTCACAGCAAGCTTCCTGAGATCAGAGTTAAGTTGTCCAGGGAATCGAAGGCAGCATGTTACCCCACTCATAGTTGCAGAGATCAAATGATTGAGATCACCAACTGTTACAAAATTAACATTGCCAAGTTAAATATTCATTCAGCGTTAAATTTTCAAACTGATTAGATGGGTAGGTGTAAAACTCCGAAAAAAATCCTACAGTATTTAGTAGAGCATAAGAAGTAAGCCATCCCATCAGTACATATGGTAATAATAATATTCATAATATCCAGTAACAGCAGCTCTAGACTCTTGTTCAAGACTAACATTAATATCACCATATGTTCTACAACAATGGAGCACGTAGAACTATAGTATAAACTGCAACATATTGAATGAAATCAAAATTCTTCACTTACAGCTTGGAGTGGTCAGTTTGAGAGTCCTGAAACAGATATCATATAAGGCTTCATTGTCCAACACCATGCATTCATCAGCATTCTCAACCAATTGGTGTACTGACAAGGTGGCATTGTATGGCTCAACAACCGTATCTGAAACCTTGGGTGATGGGAAGACAGAGAAAGTAAGCATCATCCTGTCAGGGTATTCCTCTCTGATCTTTGAAATCAAGAGAGTTCCCATTCCAGAACCAGTACCACCACCGAGAGAGTGGCAAACTTGAAAACCTACATAAATAAAAAAAACAGAATTAAAGAATAACTTATAAATCACATGGCAAACAGGGACCAGTTACTGTGGCAAACTTCAGATTCCTTTCTTTTGGCTTCAGAAACACACGATATGTATATAATCAAGTACAGATTAGTCAGAAAACTACAGCTTAAGTTAGTCAATTTGTAGAACTAATAATTGAAATCACTAGAATACAAGAAGATATGATATGATTATACCTTGAAGACAATCACAGTTCTCAGCCTCCTTTCTAACAACATCCAGAACAGCATCAATAAGCTCAGCGCCCTCAGTGTAATGGCCTTTAGCCCAGTTATTTCCAGCACCAGACTGGCCAAACACAAAATTATCAGGCCTGAAGATCTGACCATAAGGACCAGTTCTCACACTGTCCATGGTACCAGGCTCAAGATCCATAAGCACAGCTCTAGGGACAAATCGTCCGCAAGAAGCCTCATTGTAGTAAACATTTACACGCTCCAACTGAACATCGGAGGATCCAGTGTAACGTCCAGTTGGATCAATGCCGTGCTCGTCGCAAACCACCTCCCAGAACTTAGATCCGATCTGGTTTCCGCATTGTCCACCTTGAACATGAAGGATTTCTCTCATCTTTACGCCTCTGGAAACAAGTTTATATCAGATCTACAACCTTCTAAGCCGATTTGAACTTTATTGAAATTCACAGTGACTAGTGAACTGATTTAGTCAATTGAAACATCTTTGAAGAATTTTCTCATACAGAAACAGGCAAAATCATAACAATTGGATAATGGAAACATTCTAAAGCTAACCAAACATCAATTAAGGGCAGTATTGAAAGAAGATTCAAACGTGAAGAAATATATCACACGAAGTTACGAAGATCTGAGGTTGAAGATCTCACCAGATAAACGGCGGTGAAATTGGCAATTTCCGGTGATCCGGCGGAGTGAGGATCACTGAAGTGAAGAGAGAGGGAGTATTCGCTCTGCAGATATTTAAGCAGAGCGAAAAGATGCGAGTATATAAAGAAATGACAGGCCAAGAACGCCAGATCCTACGGTCAATATAATTTCCCTCCGTTGGGTGAGGGAATGTTTCAACGGTGTGGATACTGGTTCTAGTTTGACTGATGTCATTTGTTACATTTTTGAAATATATCTTTTTGAAAATATAATTTGTGGGTAAATGACTTTCATTGCCATTTTTTAAATGACTTTGTTGCCCTTTCATGTCTTCCACATTTGGGGAGACGGCAGAAAGTTGTGGCGACACGTGGAGAGGATACAAGACAGCTTGAGTAGGGTCCACCTACGTTGTTGCTACTGTATAATGAACCTTCCTTTTTTAAAATGAATTCTTTAAATATGGAGAATTCTGGAGAATCCTTTATAATAATAATACTTTTTATAATTTTATTTTTTTAATTATCTTATTAATTAAATAAAATAAATATAATATAAAAAAATTAATAAAATAATAATAAATTATTAAATTAAATATAAAGAATAAAAAATAATTAAAATAAAAATATTATAAATTTTTTTAAATGAAATTTAAGGAATGAAAAATAGAGAAAATTATACTTCTTATATGAGTAATTGAATTTGTGGTGGTGATAAACTTGTAATGGCATTCTCATCCCTCGAAATTTGATTTACAAATTGTTATGTAACTTTATTTAAAATTTTGCTTGAGCTTATAATAGTAATAAAGTAAAATTTTATTTTATTTAATTTGAGTATGAACTCAAATCTATAATCTTTAAAATCACAGTTTGAAGGCTCAACCATTAATTTAAGTGTTATGTAACTTATGTTTACATAGGTAGTTAATTAGGATAAAGAAGTTAAAAAGTATAACACGTAATATGAAAATATAATTTGAAAAAATAACAATTATCCAAATTGAATGATAGAGATTGTAGTTAGAACAATTTTTTTTTCACATAGGAGTAACAATTTGGCATTACAATGTTGTATTCCATTTAATTTGAAGTAACTTAACACAGCTACAAATTTAAAATAAATTGTTTTGATTACCTCAGTGTAGTTCAATCAAGTCAAAAAGAATCTGGACTATGGTGTACTTTTAGGCTACTCCATACAATTTTGAAAATGTTTTACTAATCTCCAGAAATAGTTGTTCCAGTAATTCACCTAACTAATTCTTTTATTGAATTCAACTTAATTTTTACAGATCATGCACAAAAATCAATTAAATTGAAAAGGTCCCTAACACACAAGAGTTTGTTTTGTACAAGTACCTCTTTCTAATCTGCCATTGAACTCTGTTACCTTCAAAAGCATTTTAAAAAATAACAGAATGTCTATTCTTAAACTTATCAATGCGTTCATGACTCGTGAGAACCATTGTGAAACTTCTTTAATCTTGACACAGTTGCACATATTAGATTCAAAAAATTTCTTGTCATATCTAATAAACTATGTGTGAAAGGATTAACTTCTACTTGACCAAACCGCCACTTATTTTCTCGTGCCCGATTCTTAATATCAAACTCAGCGGTTGTTTTATAGTGACTTCATTTTTTTTTTGTTACCGTGTCATTATCATCATGGATCAAACTTCACGTCACTAATTCAATAATGGTAAGGGACAAAGTAAAGCAAAAACCAAAGTCACAATGCCTTCGCCTAAACTCAAATATGAAAATCTCAATAACCGATATTTCACTTACATAACTTAAAAAAGATTAACCTTTTTTCTTCTCCTTATCTCACGTTATCTTCAATATCAATATTGTCAAAAAAGTTAATATAATAATTAGAGAAAAATCTAAGAAACATAAGGCATCTTGTCACCAGAAAAAAAATATTAAGTTAATAATTCTATTATTTCTGCTCAATTCCAAAATCTGTTACACTAGTGTGCAAGTTAGTTGATTGTTCTGAAAAAAGATATAACATATATTTTTTTTGGTTCTATCCAATTCCTACACGCATCGTTTTCTTACTCCACCTTTTTTGCAGTGTTCGTTTCTCCGCTATCCTTAGTCATCTTAGATTCATCAAATTCCATCAACTGTCAAATGCCAAACAAAGAATGCAGCCTATTAATCTTCACCAAATCGAAATATATCAGTAAACATGTAATGTCTTTGAAGAGTTGTAGAAGAAACCTGTTTGACTTCGCCATTCCACAACACATGAACTGCTAAACATCCTATTGTGGCTGGCACAATGTACAAAAGTGCGGGCTGAAAAAAACACCACACGTCCATTAATCACAACTTAACAATAGTTAAAAAGTAACAAATGACGAAAACCAGTGTGCGAAAAGACACCTGTGCGGCCTGGAACCAGTTCATGACAACAATTGTAAGGACGATTCCCGATGTGTATCCCAGAAAAGCACTCTTGAAGTACTGGCTATCTTTTCCTCTAGAGGCATCAAATCTCAATGCCAATGCTACAAATATACCTGACAAAAAGTACATGATCAATCATCACTGATGTTCAAACGAATAAGATCATGCATGAGCCCAAATTCTTAGCAAGTTACCAGGGATTACAATGTCACCAAGACCGAGCATGGAAAAGGGTCGAGTAGCAACCCCTGTTGGGAACAAAAGCTAGCGAAAAATAAAATGGTTACATAATTAGAATTGTAAATGCTAAACCCACTGTAATCAGCTGGATACAAATTTTTCATTTATTGGGAATTAACCTTTATAGGAGCATCAAAAGATTTTGCAACACTGACCATCACAGGAGTGAAGAAAACCCAGAAAATATCATATACAAAGAGTCCCGCCTGTAACAAAAGACAAAATGAAAATTTCAGAACCACTCAAGTTAGCACATAGGTGAAAATCCTACTACATTTGACAACTTTTCTGAGTATAGAAAATGAAATTCAGGGAAATTGTCAAAAAGGCTTCATACTGCGATGAAGAAGATGGCTTATAAAAAGCTTAACTACTTCCTTGAGTAACAACTTTGCGAAATTATTTTTCCCCCTCCATCCAGAATTTCTTGCATTTTGATATATAAATCTAATGTTGCAATACTATATCGGATGATGCCCAATATAAAAGAAAGTGGTGCCAGAAGATACAAGCAGATGCGGGAACTAAGAGAAGCACACTTTTTGCCAAGAATCATGAGAAAAAATAATTCAACGAATTGCACAGTATAGGTTTAGAGGGTGTTGTAGAATTCTGTTACTGTTGATGCCAAAAGTACAAGAGAAACTTTAGAAGGGTAGCATTTTAAGTAGGATAAATAGATCAGAAAACATGTCTGTAACTTCTTACCAGTAGGATGGCACCTGTCTTGAAAGCCCCAAGAGAAAGCATTTCAATTCCCTGAATATAAAAAAAAAAAATTCCCGAATTATTATACACAACGAAACGACCATTTCTACCTTAAAACTCATTACAACTATTTCACATTTTATATATCAATTGAGATTAAACACAACCAACTCTAATGACTTCAAAAAAGTATGTACGCAAAATTTGCAAAACAAATCCTGTTAAATAGTGTTTAATATAGCTTAAAGCTAATGGTACCAAAAATTTAATGGCTTGAAGCCAACGTTACAATAAAATCCAGTACCTCGTCAAATTTTGATATGGAAAAGAAAGAAGAAAGCACACGAAGCAAAGAGAGCACAACAATTACAAAAGAACATTTGCAACAGAATTCCTTTTGAGTAGTGCCAGACCTGAATGCAGAAAGACAACCCCAAAACATTGTTGGCCAGCCAATGCTTCTTGGAAGCATACCATGCACAGAAAAAGGTCCCAGGAATTGCAGCTATAATCTGAGATCTGGTGAACTCAATCTCCAAAGCTGCGTAAAAAAGTGCAAGGAAAAGTAGTCAGTCTGCATAGCAGGAACAATGTTGTCAACTAGATCTATTACAATTAGATAGTAGTGGAATACTAATGCCTAACAACACTCTTATGACAGGTGAGAACAATGCAAATAAACTCATTTGGTAACAAGCAAGTTTATCCCGACTCCAGGTTTTAGATCTTCACATAAAACTTTGCGTGCTATGTCAAACAAATATGTCACCTAGAATGTGATGATCATTCAAATGAAAGGAGAAGTAGAAAATAAACACAAAAACTTGCATCTGGCCCTATTTCGTTAGACCATAAATATAAATCAAAATAAACATTAGGTCAATGTAATCTGAACAAAAGATCAAACAAAATGCAGGTATCCACTCATCAAGAACTTGAAATTTCTTTATAAACCCATACTAACGCCAATAAGATATTAATATATTTTGAAAAAACTCTTAGTTGTTATTTTGCAATGGTTTAGAATATTACTTGCACAGCCCAGTTCAGAAGTATGACCAGCAGAACTATAAATTTCAGAGAACACAAGGAGATGGAAAAGAAAGAAAGCAGAAGAGGAAGACACCATGCAAACTGGAAACCTACTTAAAGCACATTCACAATAAATATGCACTCAAAATCAGCACTTACAGCGAAAATATGGGAAGCGCCATATGATAAGGTCATCATTCCAACTGTTTGGCGAATATCGTTTCATAGTTGGTAACAATGTTGCCCTGTAAAATAAAGGAGAGATGTTCACACAATGCCCAAAAATATATGATAGCAGTAATTTAGATACAACCGTAGTAGCATTGTAGCAATTACAATAGCAATACCAAAAACAACAGCAATAACATTAATAATAATAACAGTGTAATACATAGCATAAACTAATTTATATAGGCTTCATCAAATCTGTAAACAGTTCAATAAACCAGGGAAAGAACATACGAAAGTGCAATGATTCCAAGCACGAAAAAGTAGCAAGTCAGTACAGCATTAACCAAGTCTTTTGAGAGAAACTTGAAGAGTAGGAATAATGATAACAGCATTGCACTCCCAACAAATGGAAAGCGCATTGCATGCTCCTTGGACATTGTCTCCTGAAAGAATAAAAACAACAAACTTAACAGCTGCCATCAAAGTAGAAAATGAACCAGAGAATTACAATAAAAAATGAACAATGGTACTTGAAATACTCACCGTAGGTGGAGTTGGTTTCACAGATCGGTAGCATCCAACATAAACTGTGAGACACGCAGTTAAGATGACATTTAAATTTGGATTCACCTTCACAACAAGAGGTGCCAACATCAGACCTGCATTTTGAGACCATAAGCACAATATCCAAAAGCACAAACAAGATACAAATATCATATAAAATATAAGTGAAAACAAGGTAATTGGGTTTACATATAAATAAAATTATGAAACAGGAAACTTTAGACTACTGGCTGGAAAAAGGGCTGAAAGGAGGCTATCAATTTCAGAAGCACAGCAATACAGGGATCAAACCAGACAACAGTAACGAACTTCATGGGCACATGGAACACTGAATGACAGGAGGAGGAGGAGGAGGAGGAGCTTGATATGAAAATTATCGATAGGAGAGTACAGTTTCTTTGGAGAAGGGTTTTCATGGCTTAAAAAAGGGAACTTTTATGGGAAAAGAGAGACTAAACCAGATGTAGAAGACAACTGGCAAAGGACAGAATGACAGCACACAAATTAAATAATATACACTATTTTATTGTCTAATAGATAGGCCATTAACTGAGAAAACAATTCTGAGAACCTTCTAATTACAATTAGTTCAAGAAGTTGTTAACTAAGAGAAGTATTAACTCATGTTCACCAAAAATAAAATGAAAACACTACAATATTACAATAATAAATAGTTCATATCAAATCTGAGTATATTGCGCAATAGAATAAACATCCACACACATCACTGAACCCATTACAGATAATATAAACCGCAACTAGATAGTCACGGAAGTGCCCCCAAACATGTCTTAATTCCCCGACCATTAAGAAAAGCGCGCTCATATAATTCTGTACAAGGTTTTCATCTTCATTGAGAAATTAGGCTATTCCATAAAATCATTGAGTTGGACCATGTAGCTGCAGTATATATGTTCTTTTACAAGCATTATTGATATCCAAACTTCATGGATGCAGACTAAACTAGAAAAAAAAAACTTATATTGGAAAATAACAATAACTACCATTTGTAGGCAAGCATGCAATATAAAGAATATGGAAAGAGGGGAGCCAAACGGGGAGAAAAAGTCATAAATTTTGTAAAAAAACAATGGCATGAGTTTCAAATTTCAAAAGAAGTCTCAAGATGCGAAAAACCAACTAGTTAATAGTTTCATCAGGGATGCCTCTTTGATAAGTTGACTGCAGACCACATTCTCTGCAGCTACATCTATCAGTCACCGCCACTGAATAGATGTTCAAAAAATAGCATAAACGTTGAGTTCATCCACATAACTGAAATAAAACCTAACGGCTAGCTGAACTGAAATTCAGTGGAACAAACCGCATATGTTGAATCTTACATAAATTGTTTTTTAAGTTTTTTCAAGATAATTTCAATTATAAAAATAAATACAGTAAAAATTGATCACTTCTGAAATGGCTAAATTTTTCTTTTCTTTCCCTTCAAAACTATAACACATTATAGGAGGTAAGGAATTCAGAGAAATTATATGTAATTCAGAACTCAGAAAAGTAGCTGACAGGTTAATTTACATTACTAAACGCATCTCCAGGCCCAGTAGCACAAGTAGGTAAAACTTAAGAGTACTATTTACAGAAGATAAAACCATAAACATCAGCATAGGAACCAATCTCCCTGGAAACTCATTTCATAGAATTTGGATTGCCATTGCTTAAACTATATGTTTTAACCAATTAATGTGTCAATGACATTGCATAAGTTCCCCAAAATTTTTTAGAGAATTTCTTACTAAATGAAAAACCCCACTTTCTTTTCCTGTTATAATTTGCATTTACCTCTATTTGCATCATAAACATGCTACTGCTTCCTACATTTCTTAAGATAGCTTCCAGTGTCAGTTTAAGTTTCAATGAAAACAGACGACCAGTTACTCTGACTAAGAAAACAGCATAACAAAATTCAAAACGAAAACAGACATCAAACCCGTAGGCAAATTACAGCATCCTAACTGAATCAGTATACAACTTCACAGTCAGACAGTCAATTAAAACTATGAGCAACAAACCTGCTAAAGCAATGTTGGCAATCCGTTCACCGTTCTTCATTTCTTTTTACTCTTATTAAACCTTCTGGACTATAGTTCAGGAAACGGCAGTCCAATTCTAGTGAACAATGAACACTAGAAAATCGAATCAATACCTGTCCAATAAAAAAATTAATCAGTAATCTGAATATATAAATGACGAAAGAACAGGATATAGATAGCTAAGAAAACTACAAATATCAAGTTATATAAAAGCAGATTATCTTATATACTCAGAATTTGAAATAAACAACACTTCAATCAAAGGATCTATCATGATTAGAACAAAACAACAAAAATCACAAAATTCATGGCTCAAAACTCAAAATTCAACCAAACAGGAAAGGAGAGAGATTTACCCGAGAAGTGCCCCCTTTCTCCCTCTACGAACAGATCGGGAGAGAGATTTGCGATTTTGATACAGAAAGATAGGGTTTTACAGGAGTTACAATTGCTCTGTATATGAAATTTAATGTGCAGAAGATGGTAATTATATAAATCCTTATTCGTACAGGGCGGTCACACAAGTAAAGCTCACTGCCAATACGAGCAGAAAGTTGCTGCGGAAAAAATTTCCAAATGAATATTCATTGCTACGTGTCTATGTTCCATTGGGTGGAGGGTGTCATTTATGGTGGGTATGATAACTAGGAAATGTAGCATGGAATACAACGTCAGTTACCGCATTTCCCCGTTTAAGCTTGGTTATTTTCATCAGTCCGCTTCGGCCCAATTTAATATTGAATATATATAAATTTATATTGAAATAAATTTAATTAAATATTATTGTTTATAAGTTAAAAAGAATAGGATTTTAGGGCATTTTTAATAGATTGTTCATCCGAATAATAGCCTTTTTATGTAAATAATAATACACAATTAATTGAAAAATTATTCTACACTAACACGTTTATTTTCTCTTTTTTATGTAATGTGACATAATAAATATTAGACATTATCTATTTAACCTTTCATATATAGACAATCAAATATACTACTAACTCATCAAATTAATTAATATTTTAATATTTAATATTAAAATAAATTTTAATTAAATATATTTTATTATTTAATTACACCATTTAAATAAAATAAATAATTTAATATAACTCTTTTTTATAAACAATATCCATTCTTAAAATAATTTCCATATCATCATTTTGAATTTCTACTGTAATCATGGAATTCGTGGTTACTTCAAGGAAAGCCACGTCCCACGACCTATAAGATTTCGCCACATCATCGATACCTGATTATCATATTCTTTCTTACATTTCACCTAGTTGAGATTTTATTGTGATATTAGTTTATATTCTGGAAATATTAAGAGCTTTTTTCACAATTTTATAATTCAAAATTGTTTTCAACCTACTTTTCTGAAAAAACTATACAGTATTTTCAGCATACGATGTAGTGCAGTTTTTGTACGTAAATTTTTTCATCAAAAGATTATTATTTTGTAAAACTCATCCATTCATCATGATCAAATAAAAATATAATGAAAAAACATGTCTTATTATCATGGTTTTAAAAAACCGGATCGACCGGTCGGACCGAATTTAATTAAAATTGGTGGCTGGACCGATCTGATTTGTACCGATTCTGTCTATGTTAAAAAATCTAAGGACAACCGGTGAATCGGCCGGTCTAATCGATGAACCAGAAACCGGTACAGAGTTCGGGTTCGTAACGGGTCAGAAACATAAAAAAAATTCAAATTTGTTATTTGAAAAAAACTCTAAATTCATCCATGAAAAATCTTATATTTTCACTTTTCTCTTGAATTATTCTTTTTTTTTCCCTTTTTCTTCTGTACTAACTTTCTAAATATTTAGAATATAAGACTCATCTCATATCAATGTTCACTTCACTCAATATCTTTGAAATTTTAGATGAGAGACTAGATGAAGACGAATGGAAGAAAGTTTGAGAAAGAGGTTTTTGAAATATACCAATATTCATTTGAGATCCTTGAAAAATAGAGTTTGGTATAATAGTGATAATGACTTACTCCTGCCATGATTTTACATTTCAAAGAAAGTAAACTGATTTTTAATTAGAGGCAAATGGCTATGGCCTAGGTGAGTATAGAGTTTTTCTATTATCTCATTTTCCTTAATAAAAAGTAATTGTAATTAATTGAAATATGAAAGTAACTTTTTATATAGATTTTGGCTCTACTGTATTATTTTATTTAAGAAAAAATTTTATAATAAATTATTAAATATATTAATATTTTAATAATAATAAGAGAATTCGATTTGACCACTAATTTAATTCGATTGAATTTTAAATTTATAAATCGTTCTTTTTTTGGTTAAGTGATAATCCAATTCTAAAAGTCATGTTTATTATTAAAATATCAAATGAAACATTAATCGGATAATTTAGTGATTGCTCATGTATTTTTATCACAAGTTATTGTGTAGCCCAAAATTCCATTCTTATTATTTATGATTTTGTTCAGAAATTACATTTAAATTGTAGAATTATATTCAAATATATGAGAAAGTTCTTAAATTCGCTAGACCTGTTCGTCGGGACGGGTTGGATTGGCCCGATTTTAATTAGGCTTTTGACTAAAACATCAATTTAAGCCTAGTTTGGCCTATATTTTAAAATTTTGGCTTCGGATTGGGCTCGGATCGGGGTTTAGGAGGTCATTCTTAAACTTGGTCCAAAGCCATAATTGATTTCTTTTAATTTTTTTACTAAAAGAGTAAAAAAATAAAATTTTATATAAATATGTCCAAATCTTACATATAATTACATTCTCTACTTGAATAAGTTAATAAATAGATACATTATTATAAAAATTCAATAAATTAAAATATAAAAATTTAAAATAATTATTAAATATATTATATAAATATTTAATAAATATATTAATTATTTATTGGATCGGCTTGGATATTTACATAAAAATTAAGCCTAATACATAAAACATCGGACTTTAACAGGCTCTGACTTGAATTGAAATTTAAAAAAAAATAAGAGCTTAAGCCCGACCGGGCTCGAGCCGGACCCAGCGGGCGCCATGAACAGGTCTAAAATTCGCCACTATTCTCAAACACTTCTTTTAGAAAGCGGAGTCGCCCAAAAAAAATTAATGTTAAATACGACCACTGTACTTTTTTTATAAATACAATCACTGTACTTTAATTTAAGAGAAACTGTTCCATTATATACACCAAATTATTTTTAGCATGGTTTTCAGATTCGGATCAGCCATCAAACCAATGAAATGAATAGATCATAAATTTAAAGTTTAACCGAATTAAATTAGTGGTTGAATTAAATTTTATAAAATGTGTTAAAATACTTATTTTTGTAATAATTTACTGTTAATTAAGTAGTATAAGTCATACAATAAAATACAAATAATTAATAATATATAATCTTATTTTTTTATAATACAAAGTTGATTATTCAAATACAAATAAAAAATATAACATAAATCATCATAATTTGCTAAAATAAATCACTAATTTTATAGTAAGCAAAAATCATCATTAATTAAAGAAATAAATTACTCCCTCTATCTTTTTAAAATAGACATTATAGCTTAAAATTGGATTATCAAAATATTTATTATTTACATTTTTTTAGGTACTTTTTTTATTATTCTTTCAACTATGCCTTTAGTATTAATTGTACTTATGTTGAAAAATCAAGGCATTAACTTGAGATACAAGGGTAAACTAGTATCTTCATATTTTTTTTTGAAATATATGAATTTTAAAGAGGCTGGGTATTGAACCCAGGACCTCCCACCTCTATTTAAATTTTTTTAGAGGTGCACCAATTGAGGTACACTTAATTAATGTATTTTTATATCTTTAATAAATAAATTTATTAAAAAATATAAAACTTATAGAAAGATAAATAAAAAAAATGAAGGAAGTAATTTATTTTAAGAATGTGATTAATTAGTTGTCAGAAAAGTCCATATTAATGACCAATTTGAAAACAAGAAATAAATAAGAGAAGTCATTTCAGCAGAATTAAATAGGAATCACTTATAAGAAATTAAATAGGAATTATTTGATTTGGAAGAAGAAAATGAGATCGGAAAACTTTTTCTCAATTGAATTAAAATAGAGTTTAATTAAGTGTAATTAACATTTAATTAGGAAGGAAAAAGGGATTATGAAAAGTTTGTTAAATTAGGTGTAATTAGTACTATTAATTATAATTATTAAACAATTGACATTAAATTCTAACCCTATCATTAATTAGAATTTAAATAAAAAAAGTATAATAAGAAAACCGGTTGGTGCATGAACCGGCCGGTTTTCGGTTAGTCAATGACCGAATATTGACTAAAAGATAAATCGGTTGAAAATCGATCGGACCAATGGTCAAACCTGGTTCGATCGGTTGGTCTGGTTCGGTTTTTAAAACTATGATTTTTAGGATAAACTTTAAAAATATGCCACGTGGTTTTCTGTTTTGTAAAAGGGTTATTGTGAAATTTTTTGTTTCAAAAGGGTACACGTGGTTTAAAAAGTTAATAAAAACATGATTCTCAAAATTTTGAAAGCACATTTGGAATAGTATATCTCAGTTATTTCAATAAATTCAGCATTCTTATATTTCAACTATATTATTTGTGAATTATTTATCAGGATTTGAGTAAATTTAGGAAACTTTTCATTTTGTTATGATTTTTTAAAATTATCGTTTATTTTTAATTAATATCAATATTTATACTTCTTAAAAAAATTTAAAATTTATCACTAGTGTGTGTTGTATTTTTATAAACAAAGCTGTAAAATTTTACTTTAAAATGGATAAAATTACTCTTCCAAATGTGGTTTTAAAATTTTAAAAAGCATGTTTTTACTAACACCTTTTTGAAACAAAAAATCTTACAATAATTTTTTTACAAAATAACCAAACTACAGAGTATATTTTTAAAATTTACCCTTATTTTTAATTAAAAGGTGAGCTACTTTATAAAGTGAGTAAAATGATTGCCCATAAAACTAAGACGTTTATTTCACTATAATTTTGTATTTTGAACAATCATAGTAGTTTATTTATATACGTGTATCATTGAATCGGTATGATTTGGTCTAACTGTGTATCATTAAATCGGTATGATTTGATCTGATTGACATTATCTTTCAAAAAATTTAAATCATATAAAATTTATAAATTCAAACCCTGACGATTAATAAAATTAATAAAAAATATCTCATATTATTAAAAAAAATATAAGTAGTGTCATTGTAAGCTAAGTGATCAATCTTTGTCTAGGAAAGAATAAGAAGGGCTTCACAAACACTACAGGTCATTCAGCCTATTGTTTGTGTCCCTTTTAAATTTTTTAAATTTTTTGTATTATCATCATATACAAACTTTATAATTACAATTATAATACTTCCCTACGTTTTTGGCTTTTTGTACATTCACACTTCAATCCTATATGATTTATGGCTAATTATTGGCATTTCAATAAAGTTGGTTCCACTAGGATATGTGTTTGTATTTTTTTAATTAGTCCTATTGTTGTGAGTTTCAATAGTTTCTCTTGTTCATATCCTTACAAAATAAGAACTATTGCCTATTTGTACATGTATATGTATATATTTTTCTCGTTTTATATGCACATTACCAATTAGAAATTTTAGTATCTAAGAAACCTGGACTGAAAGTTGTAAAGTTTTCTCAACTATGGATACACAATAATAAGTTCAAATTTTTTTATAGGTTTGCATTTGATAATTAATTATTTTCTGCTTAAATTCGTTGAGTCTGCTATTTTCCTTATTGAATTTTTGTTTTAAAAAAAATTTATGGTCTCTTTTAGGTACCATTCTTTAGGAACTTTTAACTTTTAACTTTTAGATATTTATTAGCCAAACACATTTTACATATTTAACAGATACGATATATTCATGTTATATATTTATTGTAAATACTTTTTTTTTGCTCATTTGGTTATTAAATTCAGATTTGATTCGGGCCGCGTATCTGAATATGGTGGGTGAGTCTCTCAATAAGGATTTTTTGCATTCATTAGGACTCGAGCTCGAGACCTTGCTTAAGCGATACCGAACCGCTTACCAATTGAACCAACTCTTATTAATTTTATTATAAATACTTTAACCATATATAAACATATTTTTTGTCAGATTTAATGTCTTCTAACAAATATATATTAAGTTTTTTTTATTAGATTTCCAACATGTGTGTTGTCGCCGAACACTATAAATGCATATCACTTCTGACATATTCGTGGGTCATGATGGGCTGGGCCAGTCTTGTCGGGCTCGTGATAGGTTGGGTTCGAGTTAGGTTCGAGCTGAGTTCAATTTACCCAATAAAATATATAATAATATTGAAATAAATGTGTATTTAAATTTTATTACATGTACTAAATTATAGATATTTATTATATTTATTATATCTACATAATATTAATTACATCATTTTTGCAAATATAAATGCACTCCGACCCTTCTGTAACTATTAACTCGCATTTATGAATTTAACAACTAAAATAAAAAGAATACAGGTCGGCCAATCAATGGAATCTTAGATGAATCCCAAACGTATCCCATATATTTTACACGTTTTAATGAGATTTAGGGTCTGATTGAACAAAATTCAAAAAATAGTCTCTCAAATTCGACTAATATACAACGGGCTAAGCGTGGAGTAAGGCTCACGAACATGTCTACTTATGATATAATGATTTGGATATCTTTTACACAAGTATTATCCATTAACTTGCATGACAAATAGGACATCCAACAAATTTTTAATAGATTTTTCACAATACAATAAAAGGTTCACGAAAAAAAATATCACGTCAACTTTTGTTTCGAATATAAAAAGAGATAAACGGAAAACCTCTAAAGTTGCAGATAAATAAATGAATAGTTTGAGTGATATATGAAAAATATGAAAAAAAAGATTTGGATTCACTAATGTTAGGATTATTTAAAGTTATACATTTCAGTCAATTTCAATCATTCATTAAATTTTAATGCTTCAAATTTTATTACACTATAGAGCCTACAATCAACTAAAACTAAATATAAATCATTAAAACTTAATAAATAATTGAAACTACATAAAACATGTAACTTTACAAACATCTAACTCTAAATAATCTAAATAAAAAAATTGACACTGAATGATTTGTACGTTTGTCGGTGGAACGTACAAGGGACATTTTGAAACTTAGGGCCTCTGTCTTATTTGCCACAATTTTTGGCCCAACTTTCTTTAGCACAATTACTATAAAAATTTAAAATAATTTACCCTTATCATAAGTAATTTATAAAAAAAGCAAAAACATGGAAAACTAATTATAAGAATACCATGTACACATATAAAATTTTAACACATTCCTTCCTCATAAGTATACATATTTAATTATAATTTTTTTTGCCTTATTTTACATATATCTCTCTAACCGTTCATTTTTTTGACATTTCGCTTTAGACTTTTTTATTCGTCTCTTTTTTTATCTTCGAAAACAATATTCATTGTGATATGTTTTTTCCAAATTTTTTTGAACTGTTAGATATCTAGTAGTTATCTATTAGTATCTCATAATTATCTAGTAATTGTCTAGTTGTTATCTAGTAAATCATAACTTCAAATAGATTTCTAACACAATTTATAACAGATTCAAATAGATTTTTTAAGAGGATACATTTCTACTAAATGTCTACTATATATCTATTAGATGTTATATTTTATAAAATATTTCATAAAAACTATCAAAATCAAGATCTACTAGATATCTAATATAGATATACTAGATGTATGAAATATATGTTAGATGTCATCAGATTCCATAAAAAATATTAATATTAAAATACACTATATATCCAACAACGATTACTAGATGTTCACTAGATATCTACTAAATATTATATTTTATACAATAATCATCATAAAAAGATATAGATCTATATATATTTTATGAAATCATCATATACACATCTGTTATATATCTATTAAATATATGTTTGATGTTATTAGATTACATTAAAAAAAACTTATAATTAAGATATACTAGATATCCGTTCATTTTTTTTATATGCCGCTTTAGAGTTTTTTTGTTCGCCTCTTTTTTTATCTTTGAAACGACATCCACTGTGATATGTTTTTTTCAAAAAAAATTTGAACTGTCAGATATCTAGTAGTTATCTATTAGTTATCAGGTAATTATCTAATAATTGTCTAGTAGTTATCTAGTAAATCATAGCTTCAAATAGATTTGTAGCACAATTTATAAAAGATTTAGTTAGATTTTTTAAGAGGATACATATCTATTAGATGTCTACTATATATCTATTAGATGTTATATTTTATAAAATATTCCATAAAAACTATCAAAACCAAGATCCAATAGATATCTAACACAAATATACTAAATGTATGAAATATATGTTAGATGTCATCGGATTCCATAAAAAAATGTTAATATTAAGATATACTAGATATCCAACAACTATTACTAGATATTTATTAGATATCTAGTAGATGTTATATTTTATAAAATAATCATCTTGAAAAGGATATACATCTATTTATAATTTATGAAATCATCATATACACATATGTTATATATCTATTAAATATATGTTTGATGTTATTACATTCCATTAAAAACTATTATAATTAAGATATACTATATATCTTAAGGTGATATAATGGATACCTACTAGATAAATACTAGATAAAATTTTTTGCAAATGTCACAGTGGATATCATTTCAAAGATAAAAATAAGACAAACGAAAAACTCTAAAGCGGCATGTCGAAAAAATAAAGGGTTTAATGGATAAATGAAAAATAAGAAAGAAAATCAAAAGAAAAATAGGAGGAGAGAAACACGGTGAGGACTTATATTTACATGACATTTCTGTAAATAGTTTGTATGTTTAACAAGCATGACAAATTTATAAATATTTTAGTGAGATACGTATGTTCTTGATAATTTCCCATTCATTCATGTAAAAAGCCTCTAGTATTGTTGAATAAGTTGTCTTATGAAACAAATTAAGATTAATAAAATTTTTGTTTTAAACCCGTCAACCATATCATATGCTTTTGGGTGTCTATAATACAAGAGCTAATACAAAATTTGATGTTGTATACCTCAGTTTTTCAAGAAATGTGATAGATGATAAATGTTTTATTCTAATTATTAAAATTGAATTCATGACTACAGAGATCATAAGTTTGAATCACATTATAAATGTGTTAAGAATTTATCTGTTTATTCAATATATACGCAATTGCACATTTTAAAAACATGGCCTAAAGTACTACTTGTAGAAATATTTTGATTGCAAATTAGGCTTTTGTGTCAATGACAGATGTCAGAATTAATGTGTATACATATGACTGAAAATATTAGATTCAATGAAGAAGAGAACTATATATATGATTGGACTACCAGACAGAACTGTTTCTAAGAGATGGTCAGTATGACGACCACCCAAAGTGCATAGTCAAACGGGATCTAAAATAAAAAAATAAGACTTTTTAATTTGTAACATGTGATGAGTTTGAATAAGATAATACTTTTCTACAAATAAAATTGGTTAGATTTAAGTTGAATTCAAACATCTCCAAATTTTTTAAAATCAAAATGTCTTTTTAAGATTACTAATATTTATTTGCCTGATGCAAAAAAATATTAGGATTGAATTTACGTGTAAAAAGGTTTCAATTTTGCCATAAGAGCAAGCTAGAAATAGACCTCCTAGTAGATTAGTAGAATATTGATAAGACGTCTCTGGAAGCTAATGTTGTCAAACCATACTCTTCTTTCAGTCAGTTCAATCGATTTTATCACGAATCAATTATAATTACGATACGGTTTAATATAAAATAATTTTTTAAAAATCGATCGAAATAAATCGAAAAAATTGGTAAATCGGTAAACCAATTCAAACCCTTGTTTTCTAAAAAAACTACAAATAACCCATCAGAAGGCTTTGGCGACACACAAAAGCGTGCAAAAGATCCAAGTATGGTAATAGCCACTGAAAATCTCTGTTATCTATAATATCTGACGCACCATGCATTACAAGTCTACTAAAATCAATAACTATCTATTTTCTAGTTTAATTTATGTTTAGAATAAAAAATTTAATTTATTTTTTACTCATATCTAAATTAATATTTTTAAATAATATATATTGAAATTAATATTTTTAAAGAATATATATTCTTTTAAAAATAAAAAATCGATAAACTACTAATAATATCAATAATATTAAGTACCAATAATTTTATCAATATGATATTCGGTACAACATTAATAACATTGCGCGAAGCTAAATATGGAGATATACTATTGGTATGGACAATAAATAATGTATATAAATTAGCCATGCCAACTCCCTGAGGCTCCGTTATTACGGACTTTAATTTAATATAGTTTAGTTCAATTCATTTCAAATAACTTTAGTTCAATTCATTTTAATTCAGTTCAGTTCAGCTATACGTAGTTATAAATTTATACTGAAATAAGTTTAATTTAATTTAATTCAGCTTACTTTAATTTAATTTAATTTAACTTTTAAAAGTCGAAAAGAATAAGTTCTTAATTGGATTAAATTGTATGGTTGGAGTGAAAACAGAAAAGAATTAATTTATTAATCATATTTATGTGTCTCAATTTCATAATTTCATCTAATTTTACAAAGCATATAATCAGTAGTATCATTTTTCATCTCTTGGGCCAAGTAACTATTACTAATCTCAATCTGGTAGGACGGTATTATGGCTTACGGGCTTTTGAGTGTAGGAGTCTATGTAGTTCCATATATTATTTCCTATTTCCATGACAACATTTTAGGATAACCTCGTAACCACATAATATTGATTCCATTATGAATATATGATATTTAAAAAAAAGATAATTTTAACTATTTCATATACTATTATTTTTTTGAGTTTTAAGAATATTATTTGTAATTGTGGTAAAAGCTTAGGGACAGTTTGACTGTGAGTTTTTACAGTTTTTTTCAGCAGTTTTTTTAAAAAGCTCGATTTTCAATTTTTTTTGAAAGCTGCAGATTTGATTTTGGAAAAAATAAATTAGACAGTTGCTAATTAATTAGTATGAAAAATCAAAATATGCTGTTCAAAGCCAAAATATGTAATTGTATTAAAATTTGTGAGAGCAACTTATTTTGACAGCAGCTTAAAAAGCAATGCCAAACTGCCCCTTGGTCCAGTGGTTGAGCCTTGAAGCTGTGATCTTAGAGGTCACAGGTTCGAGTCCACACTCGGGCGGGATGGGATAAGGTTTTCCTTTGTTATTATTGTAAGCCAATGTGAGATAATTTTTTTTAAAACAAGAATATAATTTGTAATTCTCTATCTTTTGCATTATTCTTTTTTTACTTAAAGGTTGAGAACCATAATATGGCCTCTATTATTAAAAAGGAGAAAAGAAAAAGAAAAAGAAAAGAAAAAGAAAAAGAAAAGAAAGGAAAAAAAAAGCAGAAAACAAAAAGAATAAAACAAATAAACTCCTTGTGAGGGAGACTAATAGCTCGGTTTCCTGCGGTCATATTAAACTTGCTCTCTAGTAGCAATCACTAAACCTTTCTTTTTCTGGATCGAATATGGCTCCAATTGAAGGCGGCGGTTTGCGTAACCCGCAATCATGTTGCATGCATACCCACTTTCATTAGGGTTAGATTTCGTGCTTTTGGAAGCACTAGCATTAATTGAATCTATAAGAGCCTTCAATCTCGCATTCGGCGATAAACTTTACCGACTAGTTTTCTTTTTCCTCTTGACTGTTTCCCAAGTATTATCTGTTTCCGCAGCCTCATCCTGCTCAGCTAAATCAGCCCAAGGTCCCCCCTTCTCAGTAATGGCAAGAGTTTGAGGTTCCTTATTGTGGTTCAAAGACACTTCTAGCTCAATCCCCTCAATGTTGTCAATTCTTTCTCTCACCGACGATGTGTTCTCCAATACCTCATCAGTTGCGCTATTCTGCTCTCCAATGGATTGCTCGTCATCAAATTTCTCCTCCTCTGAATCATCCGAGGATTCCTGACTCGCGACCGGAGTTGTAGCTTTTTACTTTTTTGTGAGGCTATCTTCCAAATTGCAAAAGATGTGTCTAGTCGATACAACTCTTTTATTCCTCTCTTCAATAGCTATTTGGCGTGGCTTGCTACATTGAAATAATTCCAAATTAGGCTGAAATCCACCCTCTAGGGTAGCAAAAGTGTTGGGCTGAGGTTGTGGAGTTGGCGGTCTGGTTCTAGTTCGTGGAGGATTCTCCCTTGCCGATTTCATCCCTTTAGGAGGCTGATTGGATTCTCTCGGCTTGGTGTTTCGACGGCATTCATAAGCCTCCTTCGATTTTTTTTGTGCGAGTTCAATCTGCAAGTGGCGGTTGTATGCCCAACCGATGAACAAATAGTGCATAAAGATGGTATGTTTTTATATTCCAAAGTGACCCAAATCTTGCCAGTCTTAGTATCAACCCGAATGGAGTCCTGTAAGGGTTTTGCGACATCAGTATCAATCAGCATTCTTGCATAGTGACCAAATTCCCCCTCAATATTGTTTCGGTCAAATCATAATGGTACACCAATGCCTCGAGCAATATGAGTAAGAATTCTTCTATCCTAAAAGATCCATGGCAAATTGTAAAACGCACCTAAACTTGAGCTGTTTTTGACTTGTATTTCAAAGGATCAAAATTTGGATTCTAAGGTAGGTGTCGCAAGATACCAGGCTGCAAATTGAGATTACCCCTACTTCTAACAAGATTGAAAGCAATTTCATTATTGAAAATAATATGGAAGAAACCCTTACCCAAAGAGATTAATTTCCAGTCCATCTTCAGGCCCCAAATTTTGTCAAGTTTTAATTTCAACTCAGAGTGCTTCCAGGGGATTTCTCCTTTTGACAAAGTGATTCTGCCCACCATTGAGAATTGACATGATTTCAGACTCTCTTTGTAAAGAGTTTGTGGAATCTGTATTGCTTTGTATCCGCCACCGGCGTCAATGATACGTGAAGCCGGAACCGCATGAGTTGGATCAACAGGAGGTTTACCATTAACCATAGCCGAAGCAATCAAAGGAACATTAGCTTCTACAATCTTGGCATCCGATCCCTTCAGAATACTAGCAAAACTCGGTTTAGATTTAGGGTTAACGACTTTTGAAGCGAACGATTGATGGGTGTCAGCAAGCTTGTCCTTGCTGTTGCAGTAGAATGAGAGATAGGAAGCATCCATGGTGGGAAAAATAATGATCCGCCAGAAAAAAGAGCAAGAAAGGCCGGAATGGCAGCTAGGGTTTTTCTAGAGTTTCATCGCCCAAACTCTACTCGATAAAGCAATATATCAGTTTCAATTCCTATCTTTTGCATTTTTCATTAGTACCTCCAATTATCTATTATTAAGTGTGTTCATTGAAAATATTAATGTTACATATACTTTTTTTGATAGTATTTGCTTAACTAGCAATTATAACTATTGATTTTTAAAGATATATCACAAATTAGTTGTTTGGTTTACTAATATTTTGATATTTTATTATATTATAGTATTGTGATTGCATTAAAAAAATAAATGTATAAATTAAAAAATATTAAATATGAAAATATCACTAGCAATAACACTTTTGTTACAAATGTATATTTTTGTAAATTTTAATAATAATGGCATAATAACGTATAAAGTGACTTGAGTATATAATAAAGGTAAAGCATAGGGATGTAGTAATAAGAAAATATAAAATATAAGATTGTATACATTAATTTTTCAAAACATGTGAAAGTAGTAGTATATTTTATTAAATTTAAGGAACATTATAATTATTTATCCGTAAAAAATAAATTATATTTTTATAACAATGATGGAGTTTAGTTGCGGATTGCCTATTTCATACAATAATAAAAATGAATTAAATAATATAAAATATAATATGGATTCATCACAGTTGTTCATAGATTTATTACACTTTTCATGGAACGACTAATATAGTGTGTAATAAAAGAATTCCTATTTTCATGATAATAGTAATAGTTAAAAATAGTTGTGATATATACCATACAAAAAGTCATACTTCACATTAAGAATCATAAAATTTCATCAACCAAATATTTCATAAGATGATAAGAGATATAGATTAGTATAATTAAGACAAACCCTGTCATCTTTTACTATTATTATAATTAGTGTAGTACCCGTGCGATGTATGGATAAGTTATTCATAATAAATAAGTTTAAAATTCAAAAAATTTATTTTATAGTATATATTTTATTTCGTTAAAGTATGCGCTAATTGTATTATTCGACATATCAAGTAACGATATTATACATCTATTCCTACAAAACCAAAATAACGTACAAAAGTTCAAAATCAACGTATATTTAAATTAAAAGTACAATTATATTTTATAATTTTTGTGTTGATTCGTTTCAATTTCCAAGTATGTAAAATAGATATTTTATATTCAGTTGAAAAAGTACTAACCTGTATGAATCCATAAAGACAAATATTAAAGTATAAACTTTTATCTCCATAGCTTCCGTGCTTATCAAACTCGTGTAGTCTTTCATTTTTACTATATATGCTTTGATAAAAATGTTTTAAGTGATTGCGAAAATTGGTCACAATTTATAAGTGTATAACAATAACTATAATTCACCTTAATTAATTATTTTCGTATAAAAAGTAGTTATTGCTATTAATCATTATTATTTTTTTAAATCAAACCTATTCGGAAAATATATTAAAATTAATTTCCTAAAATTCCGATTGAAGAAGCATTGATTTAATATTGATTTAGATTTATGAAAAATTTCCAATTTAATAATTATTGTAGACGCCAATAAAATCTGCTCATATATAATGTAAAATAAATTCAAGTAAAGAAAGCTATTATGTGTCAACAAATAATTAAAAAAGTTAGCAATAACATATCAAATATTTAGATTGGTAAAAAAATAAGAATCAGTTTGTAAAAAAATTTCAAACAATTGGACAATAAGAACAACAACTTAAAATTTAAAAAATATGACTCTATTGATTATAATCCTATTAAAAAAAAGTCACATTAATTCTTAAATAGGATTATAATCAATACAATAAAATTAAATAAAATCAAGAACAAATTAAATTCTTAAAACTTATTTAGAAGATATATTAGTTGATCAAATAATTAAAAATATTCCATTTTTATCATAAAAATGAGTAAATACTATTATAAAATTTAAATTTTTTTCTTAAATAAGATTATAATGAAAAAAAAGAGTCCCATTAATTCCTAAATCTATTTCTTAAAATTTAATTTATTGCAATTTTATTACATATAATTTGTGATAATAATGGAATATTTCTATCATTTCACTTGACCAAATAATTTTAAATATTCTCTTATTATCTATAAGGAGTAAATACTACTATAAAATTTAAATTTTTTCTTAGATGGGATTATAATCAAACAATCAGCAATATTTTTTCCACTTTGAAGAAAATAATATAAGACTTGCAAAATTTACCCAAAAAATTGGAAAGGTAGAAATAGGAAGAAATAACACCTGTTTAAATAAAATAATCCAACAATACAAAATAAATAATACATAACACCAAATAGTAGTTCTGCCAAATTTGACAATATCTCAACAAATACTAATCTTTCTTTAAAAAGAGATACATCAACTATTCTTCTCCTTCTTAATCCTCATCTGTTTTGCTCGATTGCTCGAAAGTTGTGCATTATCTTCATCTGTCAATATTGACGGTGTCAGAGTTTCATTTCTTATCTCTATAGGTGTGACAAGAGAATTGACCTCATTTTCTGATACTAAATCCTGTCAAACAAAAATAAATAAAAAAATAAATAACAAATTAAATTCAAATCATAGTAGATAAATGAATCATTTGTACTTATAATATAAATATTAGAAGTACCTTGAAATTTTCATTTGCATTTGGAAATTGATCAACATCGAAATTTGGATCCTATTGTAAAAAAAATTTAAAGTTAAAATATATATTAACTAAAATGCAAATAATACAACGTACTAATTTAAAGTCTCCTATAAAATAAAATTAAACTTATAGTCAATAAATTTTGAGAGAGAGAAAGATTATATTGTTTCAGAAATTGTTCATCTTGCGTAAGTTTAACCACAGAATACACTTCATCATAATATTTTTTGCTCATAACTGAAAGTTTAAACATAATATCTCTTCCTGTAATGTTCTCCAAATCCATTGGTATAGGTGTTTCACCAAGTGCATCTGTCATCTAATATAATTTTAAAAGACAAAAAGCAATAAAAGATGTTTAAAATATTATTAATGGAGAAAAAACTAAAATTAATTGGAATTCAAAGAAGATATATTATTGATGTGCTAAAAGTATGTACCTCAATTATTGCATCCCTCAATTCATTTATAGTTTTTCCAATCAATTGTTGCGCTTCATGATCCCAAATTAGTCCATTACACGAACTTGAAGCTTATATTTGTGAAACCAATTTGAATGTTTAATTCATTACAATTTTAATATCAAAATACTTTAACTATATTAATTGAATAATTGAAAGCCAAATTTTAGATGCACAATGTTTACCTGTGGAAAGTCGATTAATTAAAACGATTACACTTTTGGCAAAAAGAACTTGTTGCCCATTTACTTCTACCTTTTTGAAACATTTGCTATTTCTACACCCCGGATATGACCGCCCATTTTGGCACTCTAAATCAACAATTTTTTACCACAATCCAAACAACTCCTTCCTGAATAATTGTAAAAATTATTATAAAAATAATTATGATGCATTATTTATTTATGGATGATTTGAGAAAAAAAGAGAAATTGTTTACCATGTTTTAATTGAGAATATTTAATTAATTTAAACAAATTTGCTTGCCAAAAATAATGTACTTGTTTACATTCCACCAATTCTGCGATTGTCTTTACTTGTACTGATCCACTTGCTATCTCTTCGGGCACAGAGTATACATTTTGAGATGATATTTGAGTTATCCTTTCAGAGCCCCATTGACTAACAGAGAGCAATCTAAACTCAAACCATAAGAAATTGGTATTAGGGAAATTATAAAGTACAACATTTTATGCTGGTTATATTTAAATATTTAAATTAAATTAATAGCAAAAAAATAACTGTAATATTTTACCTTGATTCAAATTCCGATACCTCAGGAAGGTTCAGATTAATCCACAGTTTGGACGCATGTCAAGTATTAGCAACCTCCTACTTACCTACATTGTTAAAACAATATTAAAATTGAAATTTAAAATTTATTTGTAAATTTTTTTTAATTAAATCGAAATACTGCAATTTTAGTCAAAAGCGATTTTAAAAATTATAATTGAACGCCATTACATGAAATCTAAAATAATTAAAAAATCAGTACCTCTGTATTGCATTTGATTTATTTCGTTATGAAATGGTCCAAAGGCGGAGAATACGTACTTAGAGGGTCCATTGCATCTTAGTTGGATTTATATCGCATATAAAATTCGACTTAGATAGTTGAACTCTAAGTGGGTTGATATCATCCATCGAATTATGTTTCTACTTCAACGTAATGAACAATATACTTTTCTATAATTATCTGGTGCTTTCCTATCAAAATTTGATGAGGAAAAAAGAGTCACACGGATTCTTATATAAGAAGGAGTAAGTACTGCTACGAAATTCAAATTTATTCTTAAATATGATTATAACCAACAAAATTAAATAAAATCAAGAACAACATTAAGTTTTAAATAAATAGATTTAAGAGATATATATTATTTTGATTTGTTTCCATGATTCACCCTAATTAATTATTTCCTAATAAAAAGTAGTTATTGCTATTAATCATTATCATTTTTTCTAAATCAAACCTATTCGAGAAATATATTAAAATCATTTTCCTAAAATTTCAATTTAAATCCATGAAAAAATATCCAATTTAATAATTATTGTAGACGGTGATAAAATCTGCTCATATATAGTGTAAAATCAATTAAAGTAAAGAAATCTCTTATATGTCAATAAATAATTAGAAAAGTTAGCAATAACATATCAAATATTTATATTGGTAAAAAAAATAAGAATCAACTTGTAAAAAAAAATTCATAACAATTGAACAATATGAACAACAAATTAAAATTTTAAAAATATGACTCTATTGATTATAATCCTATTTAAGAATTAATGTGACTTTTTTTCCTCATCAAATATTTTATTATTATTATTATTATTATTATTATTATTGTTGTTGTTGTTATTGTTGTTGTTGTTAGTATTTTAATTTTATATTTTGGTATTGTTATGATTATTATTATTATTATTATTATTATTATGAATATAACTAAAATATAATTTTATTTTTTAATATATAAATTTGTTATTTTGATTTTATTCATTATAAAATATCATTATTATAGTAATATTAATGTGACTCTATAAGATGCGTCTACGCTAACCGTACTACTAAAAGGTAATCTAAGTCAGATGCGTAAAATACCATTATTATATTAATATTTTCAAATAATATTAACCATTATTACGAGACCAATATTATATTAATATTAATGTGACTCAATAAGAATTAATGTGACTCTATAAAAATTAATTGACTACTTTTTACTTATCAAATATTTTATTATTATTATTATTATTATTATTGTTGTTGTTGTTGTTATTATTATTATTATTATTTTATTTTTGTAATCGGCATGTGTTATATATTTAGTATTATTATGATTAGTATGAATACCAATCAATTTTAAATACTCATCAAATATTTTATTATTACTATTGTTATTATTGTTGTTATTATTATTTTAATTTAATTTTAATTTTATATTTTATATTTTGGTATTGTTATGATTAGTATGGATATTAACTAATTTTAATTACCATTATTATAAATAAATTAACCAATTTTTATAATAATAGTATTATATATATATAAAGAGTAATATAAATTAGAATAATATGGTAATAAAATAAAATAAATTTAATAATAAAATGTTACTATTTTTTTAAAGGTGTAGTGGTAAAAAGGTAATTTAGGATTTCTAGATATAGATTAATACAAACTATGTTATCTTTAAACATAAAATTTAAAAACATATCTTCTGATTTAAAAGAGGATAAAGTATTTTTTTTTAAAGTTAGTAAATATATGAAAAAAAAATTTTAAATTTGAAATTATGTCATGATAATGGTAATTTTTATCCATTTTCAGCTGAAAATTTACAGGTTGGTTAATAAAAATACAATATACTTTTGTGATAAATTTTGAATTTTTTTGAAAAGTGTAAATATTTTTTTAATTAAAAGACGATGATATTTTAAAAACTCATAACAAAATGAAAATCTCTAAAATTTATTAAAATTTATATATATAATTGATAAATAATATGATTAAATTATAGGAATGTTGAATTGATTAAAATACTATTTATACTACTGGAAAAAGACATTTTGTAAAACATAACTCATTTTTTATATTTATTTGTTAATATTTGAAATCACAAACTCCGTTTTAAAAATAAAAATACTTTGAGTACTTTTTTAAAAATGAGTTAAACACGTAAAATTTTACCCTATCTCATATCGTTCATTCGTTTATATGGAAAACATTTGCTAGAAATTAGAATAATTAACAATAGAACCGTTAATTTTGATTTTTTAAGATGCAGCTTGGAATGAATGATTTGAAAATTTTACCCTATCTCATTTACTTTTTTAAAACTCTGTGAAACAAAGATGGGCAAGTTTAAACATAAAAGTGCATAAGAATTGATCGCTACAATTAAAATAACAAATCTATAGGTTTCTAAATTCAAAAGTAAAGTAGAGCACTCAACATGTAATATGAATTATAATAAAAGTTTTAAGCATAAAAATTTGAAAAGAAACTAGACATTGTAACACTAATAAATTATGAACTAATTATAATAATTTTTTAATGAATAGTTGATTCATTATGATCATAAAATTTAAAATATTATTAATATTCAATAAAATTTAAAGTATTAATATTATTACATAATTTTTATCATAAAAATCGAAAAATAGAAACATATTAAATATTTTTTTTTATTTTTTACTATATCAATATTTGACTTTAAAGAATTGATTAATTATTTTTTATTATAACATTTTTCCTGTTACTATTGTAAGTCTAAAGATATATGTTAAAAAAATTATCTCTTTAAAATTACAATAATAATAAAGGAAAGTCTTAACTCACTTAACCCATATATAAATTTAAACCTATGACCTCAATGTACAATGCCTCAAGGGTCACAATTACTGGAAATGGTGTTATTGTCATCCAAAGTAAAATATCCAACTTATGGGATTGGATCCACCTATTTTGGT
Organism: Euphorbia pulcherrima; assembly: GCA_947683365.1. Taxonomy (NCBI): domain Eukaryota; kingdom Viridiplantae; phylum Streptophyta; class Magnoliopsida; order Malpighiales; family Euphorbiaceae; genus Euphorbia; species Euphorbia pulcherrima. Next base: position 20,404,576 of record CANTUS010000001.1, read on the forward strand.
GAGATTTAAAAAATGGATATATGAGCCTATTTTGGTGAGATTTAAAATATCCAACTTATGGGATTGGATCCACCTATTTTGGTGTTACTGTCATCCAGAGTAAAATTCACTTGTTTTGGAGCAATATCTTGCACTCGAGCTTGAAATATTGACGTCACATTCTTTACTTTAATTTTTAACTTATAAGTAGTAGTATTGAAGTGAATTGATAAGTACTTATTTTTATATAAATTTATATGTATGCAGTACTGAACAATACTGAACTGATTATAAGTTGAAAAATATAGGGGGCATGTCACTAGGTATTAACAAATATCTCACTTTTTGACATTACACGCATGCGCACATAATACAAATTCTATTTCTCCTGTTATTGTGTTACTTTTGCCCTTGAACATATATGCTTCTATTCTTAAAATGTGTGACCTCATCCATGGTCCAATATCCAGTTAGTTGAACTTGATTATGAACTCAACTCCTTGGACCTTAGTCAGAGTTTGAATTTTGAATATACGTATTAAGCAAACTGAATTGAAATGATCGCTTTCATTAATAGGTCTCTCCCGTATCTGAGTCGAGCCCGAAATAATCGACCAATGACAGGACAACAATTGGGAATGAAAAAATGCGTCTGCAATAACAGTTCAAAAACTAGTTTATTGAGTAAGGTGGACGGCTGTGCCGGTGATTAGTTATCACTTATCATTAACTAGTTTATTTAACAAGTAAAATTATTATTGATAAATGGAAAATTACTAGAGGCACGTGATTAATTATATTATTTTTTTATATCAGTGAGTAAACTATGTTTAAATGTTGAAGTAGAAAACAAAAGAAAAAAAATAAGTAAAGGCAAGAAAAGGAGAAAAAGGGGCAAGGCACGGGGCTCTATAAATCCCATTAAAATAAGAGACAGACACCTTATTTTACGCACCTTAGCGTGCTTCCCTCCTACCCATCCGTACCATTGGGCCCCATTCCCTTTTTCTTTCTCTTTTTCATTACTATCTTTTTAATTTCTAGCTGATTGATTTATAGCGAGTTTATAAGGTCATTAAGTTTAGGTAAAATAGTTTATAGATTCAATGAAGTATGATAACTTCATCTACACTATTTTATTTAAAATAATTAATTTTCTTTTTTTTTTCAATTTCTTCCATTTAAATTTATTAATTATAATATTATTTTAATTAAAATAATTAAATTTTCTGCAGTTAAAAAAATAATTTTTTTCTCTTATCTCTCTTATTACTTTTTTTCGTCGTTCTTCTACCATCTAAAGTTATTATCCTTCTTTCATTAAAATAAATTAAGTTTACTGCATCAAATATATATTTTCGTGAGAGCACTGCTCACACTTTTTCATATTTACGCTTAAATTTAAATTCATAACTTCAATTATTTCAAATAAAACTAAAATATTTATACAATTTAAAACCTACATATTATTATTTTTATATAGATAATACAATTCTTAAATAGTATCAAAATAAGAATTTAAACAATATATAATTAATTAATTATATACAATTTAATGGGTGATGACATTTGCCGCCCTTTTTATATTTACCCACCATAATTCCTTATATTAGTTATATTTATTTATTACAAAAAACAATTAATATTATTTGTGCCTTTTTCACACCTACAACTTAAAATTATTTATATGTCATTTATATTTATTTATTAAAAATAATATTTCATATAAATAATTTATAAATATTAAAAAAAGCTAAGTCAATTATTATTATACTTACGAGTAATATAATTATGAGTTAAAATAATAAATTAAATGGTTAACATATTATTGTATTTTTTGAGTTTGTATTAGTCGAAGATTAAAAAATACAATGATTTATTAATTTTATTAATAAAAGAGTGAATTGTTCAATATCCAAAATGAATGGATCAATATACATTAGAAATCATTCAAAAGAGACTTGTAAGAAACTAAATGATATATTGAGATTTTCAATATTCAGTCGATTTTATATTTAAAAATATAAATTTTGATCTTCTTTGTTCTTAGTTTTATTTTACGCTGTTTAATTTCCTTTTTATAATTTGTATTGTTATTCTAATATAATTTGTAATAAGTATTAATTTTTATTTACTTTTTAGGTTTTCTATTTTTATAATTATTTTTATTTGAATTAAAATATTATTTATTTTATTTAATATTAATATATAAGTATAACATTAATTTTATTGGTCGTAAGGACATTTTTGTCATCATGGGGGCAATAAGTGTAAAAAGGGGCGGTGAATAGCGATACGGAATTTAATCTATTAAACTAGAAATTGACTTGATAATTAAGAAAACTAATGAAGCTAGAAACCATATATTCCAATTTACTAATTAACAAAAGTTTCGACACATGAATTTAATCCACAACCTAAGAGCTGAATCTCAATTTCAAACACATCAATTACAATTAAAATCAACAATAAGCTTACAAGAGCCAAATTTCATTAATTTTGTGGCCACCTGATTCAATTTCTTAATTTATATATCAAAATTCATAAAAATAATTAATAAATAAATTGAAAGAAAAATTAATTCATAATAAATTTAAAAGAATAATTACTAAACGCATGTGATATGTATAGAAAGTTTTAAATAAGGAGATAATTAATGATAACTAATTTTTTGAAATACAATAAGGAGATAATTAAAGTTTTAGCTCCTATTGGTTCCGTTTTATCGGATTGTAAGAACGTTTTGTCTTTTTTTCTGAACATTTCAGTAGTTTTTGCTAGTAGGTCTGTGAATCAAGCTGCTCATCAGTTAGCTAAAGCAGCTGATTCTTCGACAGGTAGGAGGACTTGGTTCAATTGTTGTCCACCTTTAATTAGAGCCGTTGTGTACTCTGATCTTATGCAATAGACTACATTTCTTCGGTAAAAAAAAGTTAATAATAAATCATTAATTGTTACGCTACACTAATAATGGAATAATTAATAATAATAAATCATTAATTATTATAGATAAACTTATCCTACGCTACCTTACTCCGACGTGTACCGTATAATTATTGTATATACTACAAAATAAGCCATAAAAAATACTTCAAATTTATAAAATAAAAATGCTTATAAATGATTTTTTTTGTATAAAAAAAATTTTCAAGTAATGAGAAATACACTTATTTTATTTTATGCTAATATTTGGAATTTAACTTCACCAATTTTGGAACAAATTTTATTTAGTAAAATTTTTTTATTATAATTTAAAAAAATTATTCATTTGTTTTGTGATACCTAATCTGTGGTATTTGTTTATTTGTAAATACATTTAATAACTTGTACAAAATAATTAATAATTCAAACAAATTAAAATAGCAAACTAATAACACTACTTCCCATGTTTTCTTTAACCGTCGATTTAGAATTTTGGCAAAAACATCAAATTGCAGTAGAATCTGCAAAGTTATTATCAAAAAGACCTAGAATTTTTTAAAATTTTACTAATTAAAATACGCTCTTCTCTTTTAAATTTTTTAAATCAGGCTTTACTCTATTATTTAAGAAATTTGCAGCTCTTCTCTTCTGAAATTTCTCTCGTTCTCTCTGGATATAGTTCGTCGTTCTTGAATCTGGATTCATTCTAGCATTCTTTCATCTCAAATTTATTATTCATTACTGATTTCATTCTACAATTTGTCTTCTACATAAACAATTACAAACTGATATGTGATCTGCTTTTTTCTCTCTATTGCAATTTTGCATTGATTTTTAACAATTGAAGATGAATAACATTTTTGTTTTGCTTCATGTCAGCGAATCATGGACAGATGATAATAGATTTGTTGGATTCAAAGTAGTTAGATTGAGAGTCCATTCCAACCAAATCGATTTATTGGATGATAATAGGTTTATTGTTTGTTCTTGTGTATTTGTAGCATATTTATCAGGCTTGCAGTAGATTTATAGCAGATTTGTACTAGATTTATATCTCTTACAAATCTGTTATAAATTTAATATAAATGTGTTATATATCTATTATAAACGTAGAATAAATCTCTATATCTACTACAATCATGATAAATGTCTAATACAAGTATTTGATGAATATATAACAAATTTATAACAATATTGTATCGGATAGGAATATAAATGAAGTGTTTCTTTGTATCTGTTACATATTAAATACATATCTATTATATATCTGCTACAAACATGATAAATGTCTAATACAAGCGTTTGATGAATATATAACAGATTTGTAACAATATTGTATCAAATAGGAATATGAATGAAATGTTTCTTTGTATCTATTACATATCTAATGCATATAGGTTATATATCTGCTACAAGCATGATAAATATCTAATACAAGTGTTTGATGAATATATAACAGATTTATAACGGTATTGTATAAGATAAGAATATGAATGAAGCTACTAAAAGTCTAAAACAAGTCTTTGATGAATATATAACATATTTATAATAGTTTTTTATCTGATACAAACCTGTTATATTTCTGTTATAATGAAAAACGTATAAAAGTTAGTATAGTAAATATGGCGTAAAGAAATTACGGAAAACGTATTTTGGTTAATTAGAAACTTAATATGAGTTTTTGATAATTTAGCTAAAGTTGACCATAAATTATTTTGTCCAAATAAGATATAACTGACAATTTCCCTAGAGTTTTTATCAATATTTATTACACTGTTAAATTCTAAATTAGAGTTTTCATCGATACCAATTTATTACACTATTAAATTCTACTAGAATTTTCATTCATACAAATTTAGATTTTATGTGGCAAAGACTTAATTTAGTGGCTGAGCCTTGAAGCTGTGATTCTAGAGGTCGCAGATTCGAGTCCACACTCGGACGGGGTGGAATAAAGTTTTTTTTTTATTATTGCAAGCCCATATGAGGTAAATTTTAAAAAAAATAGATTTTATATTCAAATATATTTCTTCTTAGGGCATGTTTGGAATCATTTTGTCACGAAAAAGTTTTACTTATAAACTTTTAATTAACAACATATTTTGATACATGACAAAAGATTTTAAATCTTAATATTAATTAATTAGGAACTGTTTGCTATTAATTTCTAAAACTTTTTTAGGCAACAGATAGGAAAAACTTAAAAATGATACTTTTCAGAAAAGCAATACGAAAAAGCAATCCTGACCCAATATATATCTCCTCTCTCGTTATTAATACATAAGTAAATTCAAAATAAAATTATAAAAAAAGTATTAATAATGTAAATTGATAATAAAATAAAAAAAACAATTAGAAAAGAATGATGAGTAGGTTTTTTTCAGATTCTAATTTTTTGACGTATACTTAAGTGAATGGAATTTCTCAAAGTAATAAAATTTAACGGACTGCACCAATTAAATAAAAAATTTTACTCCCTTCAATTTTAAAAATTAGTCATTTTATATATTTTTTTCTCTATTTTTATTACTTATCATTCTTTATTTTTAATATAAATTTTTACTCTTTTCTTTCTACTATACCCTTATTAATTATAGTTTAATTTCAATACATATATTATTTAATTAATATTAATTTAAGTGTAAATAAATAATTTTATACTATTCATTAATTATTTCTTAAAATTTATAAATTTATCTAAAATAATTAATTTTTAGAACCGAAGGAAGTAATTATATATGTCATGTATAAATGGACTTCAATATATCAAATACCCGAAAAAGTAAGTGACCCAAAAGAGTCTGTAAATTATTTTTTCTCCTAAATTATTTTGTATTTACGTATTCACCTATAATCAAATGATAACTTCCTTTTATTTTCCAAAATCAATTGAATATGTATAATTCAAGTTTTGTTGAAACCACGTATTCCATTATTCTTAAAAACAAAATATAGAGTGAAAGAATAACTTATAGTTTTTTTTGAAGAAGAAGTATAACTTATAGTTATTATAGGGAAATTGTTAAAAATATATTATTTAAGTTTTATATTTATATTTTTACTTTATTATTTATTTTTTTTTTACTCTTTAATCAATTTTTAGTTTCTACTATTAAGGAATACGCTCCAATACTATTCACGCTACTGTTCACGTACTATTCATTTTTTAAAAAATTTTTTCATCTTATTTTGACATTATCTTTCAAACCGTTCATTTTTTGACATGTTGCTTTAGAGTTTTTTGTTCGTCTCATTTTTATCTTCAAAACGCCATCTATTATGATATACTTTTTCAAATTTTTTTTTTCAGTTGTTTGATATCTGGTAAGTAACTGGTATATACCTGTTAAGAATCGTATTTTCATATGTTTGAATTTCTATTTTTAATTCAATAGAATATGGTAAATAACTGGTAAGAATTATATTTTCATATAATTTTAATTTCTGTTTTTATTTCAACAAAATGTGGTAGGTATGTCGTAAGTAACTGATAAGAATCATACTTTCATATGTTTTTAATTTCTGTTTTTAATTCAACAGAATCAGGTAGGTATCTGGTAAGTATCTGTTTTTAACTCAACAATTGAAAAAAGTTTTTAAATTATCTGTAGGTATTTGGTAAGTACCTAGTAAGATGCTAGTAAATTCATAAAATAATTTAGGAAGTTGTTACAAACATAAACTTAGTGGATTGAACAAACTTCCAATGAAATATAAGGTTCATACCATATTCCTAACATATATCTACCAGTTACTTACTAGATATTGAACATTTGTAAAAAAGTTTTTGAATGAATCTGTAGGTATCTGGTAGAATGCTAGTAAATATATGAAATATAGTAGAAATATGTTACAAACGTAAACTTGATAGATTGAACAAATAATTTCCAATAAAATATAAGAATTCTACCAGCTTCGTACCAGATATCTACCACTTACTTACCAGATATCGAACAGTTGAAATTTTTTTTAAAAAAGTATATTACAATGGATAGCGTTTTGAAGATAAAAATGAGATGAATAAAAAACTCTGAAACGACATATCGAAAAAATAAATGGTTTGAGAGATAATGATAAAATAAGATGAGAAATTAAAAAAATATAAATAGTGTTTGATTAGTGTAGGTAAACAGTAGCATAAATAGTAGAGAACATGAGTGAAACGTACAACTTTAATTTTAAAATTTATTTAGTTAAGAAAAATTATGAACCAAATATTAGAATGAAAGGAAATTTAATATTTTTTACATATTTATAAAAACTCATTATTATACTCGTTCTATTTCTATCCTATTATTTCAACTTTTTTTTTACATTTTCATTTCCAGTGTTGGAATAATCCAAAAACAATATTGTCTATCGTTCGACTTTATGTAGAATCAGTTGGGGGCCTGATAGGCGGTGGTTTATCCTATGGTGGATATTTGCGATTTAAGTCCGTTTATCTCCAACTTATGAACTTAGCCAATACAAAGCTATATGGTAGCACCTAATTTTTTCGATTCTTCAGTTCGATTTATGATTTCTCATTCATGGACGTTGATAAGATCATTCAATTTACTAGCACCTTATTAAGTGCAAAATTTCACATTCATTAATAATGAAGGATATCCACTAGCATATCCGGTGACTAATCATCTCGCTGATTTGTAGGCTCACTATAAAGTGAGGTAGTTGTCCAAGGATTAAGGTTGCTCCATACTCAAAGCTGAAGATTAATTTTAGAACATGTAGTCAAGGATGAATTAGCCTTATTCACTCAACCATACCCCTTAAGACGGTAAGTATAATTATTAAACCGAATCGAATAGAGTGAAAACCAAACAGTCTTAAAAATAATCGAATCAAACCGAATTACTAGATTGGTTTGAATTATTAGCATCATTACTTTATTGAGTTCAATAATTTAGTAGTGGTGCTAAAAAAAAACAACTTATGGTCAGAAGCGATATAATCTATATTTCTACATTTTCAACTCTAAACTTTTTTGATTTATTAACACACAAGTCAGTAGCGATATACTCTCACGAATAGGGCTCTAAATGAGCCGAGCCATTCATGAATAACTTGGTGTTCAGCTTGATAAAAGTTTGACTCGATTTGTTAATGAACTGTTTGTGAACATAATTTCTGGGCTCGACTTATAAATGAACTGAACATGAACAAGCTGTCGGGGAATTACTGAAAATAACTTGGATAATCTCTAAAGTTGGGATAACACTTCCAGATTAAAACTAATTTGGTGGCTCTTTCAAATTTTTCAATCGGATAAAATCAGAGTAAAAATCAAGAACTTAGAATGTATTTTTCGTTGTGAAGAAAAGTAAACCAGATTGCAGAAAACATTACCAGTGACAGGTTTTTATAAGCCTGAAATGAGCAGTTGTAACGGTTCGAAGAAAAAGCGTTGCTAAAAGTCGTGTCCATTCAAGCAGTTGCAACGGTTCAAAATAGAAGCGTTGTGAAAAGTCGTGTCCTTTCGAGCAGCCGCAATGGTTCAAAACAAAAGTGTTCTAAAGGTTGTGTCCACTCAAGCAATCACGATGGTTCTAAAAGAAGCGTTGTGAAAGGTAGCTCCCGGACCCTCGTAAGCTAAGTATCATGATAGTGCTTGAACAAGCGTGCACTCCACACTCTCCCAAATTGTTTGGTGAAATATTACGATCGCATTGGTCAACTAGTTGATCCAATTACACTAAAATACCAACAATCCTTCCCCATTTTAGTGTAATCCATGATTAACTAAACAAAATCACAATAAATAACAAACTTATGCATAGCTGAAATATCTTGACGATTGAATTTCAGCTTAGTATATTATACATTCCAAATATTCAAATAACTAAAGGTGTCACTATGGATTGAACCTTTGTAAACCATCTTGAATACATGAAGATAATATACATATAAGTTAGCATTCTAACATGTTCTTAACACTATCTTTTACTACCCTTGTGTCCCTATCCTTCACAAGCACATCAAAGTCAAGTCCGAAAATTCTTTAAGTGGCTAAACTTCATGCTCATGTAGGTAGCTCTTTTACTATTGCACATGCATATACAATTTTTCAAAAAAGCTATTAAGAAGTCTTGAGTGGACGACGTTTTGGATGGGCCGCAAAGCCGGGCCGGTGGACCGGTCTCTATGATAATGATATGGGCGTGATGGTGATTATGAAAATGGTTTAACATGTTTTAATGTCCAAAAGATACGAGATCAAAGTCCTTACTTAAAATAGAGTCACCACCTGGTTCAGCTCAACTAGGAAATTTTGGTTCGATTTTCCCACCGGGTGGTAGACCATACCTTAAATAGAGATTCCGAGTTCGGATGATGTTATCTATTTTACATTGGCCAAGTTAAAAGGTTTCATTCTTTCTTAATCGATTTTGATCCACCCTATTTATTGTGTTTTCGATTATTTTTTGTTATCGCGTTATCAAGCATTCAAAGCGGTAAATAAATAAATTATTACAGTCATCCAAAAATAAATGCAGAAATTAAAATTATTACAAGGCTTTCGAATCCTATACATTTGTCTATACAATAAATTAAAATACCCGAAGGCCTAACATACATCTAACCTAAATCTACCTACACAAAATGGTTAACACAGATATGACACGTATATAGGGTATATCACACAAAAATGCCGCCCCTGGCAGTAGGGTCTGGGGGTGGCAGCCCCTCGCGGGGTCCAAGGGGCATCGCCCCTTGAGGAGTTGAGGGGCGATAGCCCATTGCGGGGTTACGGGGCAGCACCCCGGGCGGGGTCCAGGGGCCGAACCCCAGGCTGGGGTCAAGCTACCTGGCTAGCTAAAAAATTTTTGATTTTAGAATATAAGTTCCCTTTGAAAAATTCATTTTTCGAACGAATTTTAGGGAAAAGTCCATTTTGGATATGATTGTTATTTTATCCAAATTATTGGTGAAAATGCAACATGTTATGGGGTTTGGACCATTTTCGGGGAGTTTTGGACTCCCATCGTTGCACTGTACATCCTAGCTTCGGGAATTAAACTAGGTCAAAAATAAAACAGAAATAAAATTGCTGTCCAGAACTCCATACCGCTGGCGGTATGAATGAGTCCGCCGGTAATATCATTGATACAGGCAGGCTGTATGACATTCTGGATACCATAAAGAAAGGGTCTTGTAAGAATATAAGGCATTGGGGGAAAATGAGGCCATTGGTGGTATTAACGATGCTGCTGGCGGCATGGTTGATACCGCCCGCGGCTTCAGTTTCTTGCAGCAGCTGTTTTTGGTTGGAAAGAGACCAAAAGCCCAAAACTAAGCACAAAACAACAAATAAACACAACAAACAAGTAAAATGAAAGCCAAAGAGCTTTGAGACTCAGAATTTTTACCTCAGGGCCGTGAATCCACCACTTCGTGATCCAATAACACATCCGGGGAGCTCAAATGATGATTTGGGTAGTAAATGAGGTATTCAAGGCTCTAAAACCTATTAAATTGATTTTTAATCTAGAGTCAATTGATTTTAAGTTAATATTAGAGAGTTCAATGAACAAAAACCAAGAAAAGATGGAGTGATTCCTCTTTTCTTACCTTTTCTTGACCTTATCCCACTAAAACTAATCAAAATCTCCCTAAAATTCAAGTGTGTAATTGCCAACCCTTTCATCAGCTGAGAAATGGCCTTTATATAGGCTAAAATCCGTTGGAAATTGCCTTTGATCAATTATCCGTCGGATATCGAGCAAAAAGCCACACAAGGCCATGCCGCAAGTGGCATGGATGATACCGCCGACGGTATCAGCTAGGCCGCCGACGGCCTCACTCTCTTGACAGGTCTGAAAAGCTTGCACAAATCATGCCCAAAATCGGGGAAAGGGAGAGAAAATCCGGCAAAAGGTGATTTTGACAAAAAAAAAATGAATTATTAGGCTCCTTTTTAACTTTTTATGGGTATTTTGGACTAATTTATTTTTTGGGCGTAAATCATCGGTCTGAGCTACCACCGGACGGGTTTCCGATCACATTGAACTGAATTTTTCTGAAAGTAAAATTCGTAGAGAATTTTATATCGACAATAAAAATTATAAAAAAAGATTTTTTATCATGAGGAATAAAATCGAGTATACATCATCATCGTCTCGCGAGAGAGACTGTAAAATCTCGTGCTCACAGGCTAGCCCTCGGGGGATCACTACTGCCACATGTTAGTATGATCGCATGAAAGAGCAAGGGTTAGGAATTATACCTGATGGACGACAAGGTTTTGATTATGTCAATGCCTCTATTTGGTGACTGGTTTGCCCTTGGTCGGGCTTGAGCTTTGAGATTGATTTATCCCTTGGTCGGGCTTGAGCTTTGATGACTGGTTTGCCCCCCCTTGGTAGGGCTTGAGCTTTGAGGAGATCTTACCGAGAAGGGTCCGAAGAGCCAGATTGGTCTTATGCCAAGAAGGGTCCGAAGAGCCAGATTGGTCTTGCACCAAGAAGGGTCCAAAGAGCCAGGTTGGTCTTTCGCCGAAAGGGTCTTACGAGCCAGGTCAGTCTTTGGTGGAGAGAGTTTGCCAAAGGGGTTCAAAGAACTAGGTTGGTCTTTCACCAAAAGGGTCTTACGAGCCAGGTCGGTCTTTGGTGGGGAGAGTTCGCCAAAGGGGTTTGAAGAGCCGGATTGGTCTTTCACCAAGAAGGGTCCAAAGAGCCAGGTTGGTCTTTTGCCAAAAGGGTCTTACGAGCCAGGTCGATCTTTTGTGTTAAGAGAGTTTGCCAAGGGGGGTCCGAAGAGTCGGATTGGACTTTCGCTAAGAAGGGTTCGAAGAGCCAGGTTGGTCTTTTGTCGAAAGGGTCTTGTGAGCTAGGTCGATCTTTAGTGGAGAGAGTTTACCAGGGGGGTCTAAAGAGCTGGATTGGTCTTTCTCCTAGAAGGGTTCGAAGAGCCAGGTTGGTCTTTTGCTAAAAGGGTCTTACGAGCCAGGTCGATCTTTGGTGGAGAGAGTTTGCTAAGGGGGGTTCGAAGAGCTGATTGGTCTTTCGCCAAGAAGGGTCCGAAGAGCCAGGTTGGTCTTTCGCCGAAAGGGTCTTACGAGCCAGGTCAGTCTTTGGTGGAGAGAGTTTGCTAAGGGGGGTCTGAAGAGCTAGATTGGTCTTTTGCCAAGAAGGGTCCGAAGAGCTAGGTTGGTCTTTTATCGAAAGGGTCTTACGAGCCAGGTCGGACTTTTGTGCATGGGGTGCCTACGGTAATCTGCAGCAAATGCCTTTGGTTTTGCAGTAAGTGTCCTTTGAGTAAAAAGTGTTACTTGTTTTTCATTTTACGTCAACTATCATTTGTAGAGTGCATGAGGTGCACCTGTATTAAGAATTAGAGAAACTAGAGTTAGTCAAAGGATAAGTGATATTTTTACTGCTTGATCGATTTTGTGAAACAAACATATTTTTGCCCCTTCGATCAACAGTATAAATAGAAGTATGAACTGTAAATTGAGTTAGGATTTTTTGGGGGGCCTGGAAGAGTCGTTGTGGAGGTTTGACAGGTTGTCTGAACCATCTTGAGCGTGCCCCTTGAGGTTTATTTTTGATCGGTAGATGACTCTAAGAAATTGGAGAGAACTCTGCCCCTTCCAAGTTCTACTTGTTGATTTATGGATGGTCCCAAGAGGCTGGAGGAAACTGTGCCCCTTCCAAATGCCCCTTGTTGATCAGTGGATGTTGGATAATTGGTCGGTGTAGCTTGATCGACGTGTTTAGGGATCTTGCCCGCTTTCGTGCCTTAATAGTTTTTCTTTGGATATTCTGAGAAACAGAGATTACAAGAGTGTATGCATGAAATGTATGTATTAAAGATGCATGATTATGAGGTATTCCATTGAATCACACTGGATGAGCAAATGATGCCTCTATAGTGACTAGGTAGGCTCATGTGATAGGAGTGAAGCTCTTGAAGAACGATTACTACAAAGGGCTTAGACCTGAGTTTGAGTCCAGTTTGAGGCTCGATCTTTTTTTTTAGGGAGGGGGGGCGAACGATGTTTGTCTTTCTCCCAATGATGGCGTACCTTTGCTTTTCTTGATTATTTTTATTTTGGTTCTAATAGACTGCCCCAAGGGGTTTTCAATCTATCGAACCTTGTCTTAACTTTTGCCTAGATCGCCCTTTCAGGTATTCAATCAAGCAGACATGTTTCTTGCATAGACCATCCTTTTCGGATTTTCAGCCTATCCTTTTTTTCTTTTTCTTCTTTTTTTTTTTTATTTTATTCTCTTCTTTTTATTTTCTTCTTTCTTCTTTCTTCTTTTTCTTTTTCTCTTTGTCTTTTGCTCGGACCACCCTTTTCGGGTTTTCAATCTAGTAGACTTATTTCTGACTTTTGCATAGACCTGGATGTTTCATTCTATCCGGATTCATTTGTCTTTTAGATGTTGAATTATTGAGCACTTATAGAGATGAGCTTTGAGTACCCTCTATTAAGTTTATTTGCGATGTTTCCACCATTTGGCTGCCAGGCATTCATACAATCACAAGCATAAAGATTTCAGTACGAAAGATACTTTCATTAGATGAATTTAATTGGAGTACAAGATGTTGGTAACCGTTTCCATTAATCAAACTCCAGGTGTTAACTAATCTTTACAGATTTTCAAGTTAACATCTTACTATTTTTCTCTCGTGCCCTAATTTTTGCCTGAACCGCCCTTTTCAGGATTTCAGTTCAGCGGGCAATTTTCTAAAGAGATACCCTAAATTTTGCACGACCAGTTTGTAGAATACCGACCGTCGAGTGTTACCCTAATTTTTGCCCGATCGGTAAAAGACTAAAAGGTAGGTGATTTATTATATTTATATATATATTTTTTGTGTGCTACTTTTTTTTCTGATTTATTTCTTTTGATTAGATGTGATAACACTTAAGCCTGTCTTGGTTTACGGGGTTCACAAACTCACTCTTGTCTATGCTCCCGATCTTGACTCCCTCACTTATTGAGTACTTTCTTGATCGTACGGGGGCTTTATTCTGATTGGCGATACCGCGAGAGTTCGGTTCTTAAGAATTTTGATGCTTATGAAGCGCCTTCTTGATTGGTGCTATGATTGCTTCTTTAGTCGATGGTTTATATGGAGAAGATAGTGTTTAATTGCACTTCTCTCAGTTAATTTGGAAGTTGCCCCTTGAAATTGAATTTTGTTGTGTGAGGTCATGTGACGAGATGAGTCGGACCGAGCCAAGACGTGTTCCTATACGAATTTGGCTATCTCCTCGATCCTTGGACTAGTGTAGGATTCGACTTTTATCTGCTTTGAGAAGTATTGCACGACCATTTTGGTGAGCTTGTATCCAAGATTTGATGATGGTTGAATCTTATCGATCGTATTCATCCTTCATGACAGGAATGACCAAAGAGTAGAGAGACTATGAAACCCGATAGGAGGAAAGTGTCATAAATCCCCCTAAATCTGTTATTGATGGCCCCTTTTTATCTTAGCGATGCAATTGCAATTTAGGTTTTGCAAGGTATAGACCACCTGCTAAATCTTCTTTTTGAGATAGTCTGTGTGATGATTGTAAATGATGAAGCTTCTATTCGATTTGCTTGCACTTGGTACCTTTGGGGATAGGATGCTTGGAAATTTGGTGGCCTATTCTGAGCGTATCTTTGTATGACCAGGCGTAAGCATTATCACGATCTTTAAGCACTTTTATTATCTCTCATTTTTTAACAAGAGTTAAATTATTGGAAATGGTTACCTTTTGAGAAATTTCAGTTGTGCTCGAATTAATTTCATGCAATGAAGTATCTCGAATATTGAAAATATCATGTGTATGCTCATATGAATGCGTGGATCAATCGGGCAAAACATGAAATGAGCAAACAAAAGAAAAGTTGCTCGAGGAGCTGAGAGTTACAAACACGACATTATTCAAATTAAAAGTATAAAGAAATCTAAAGATTATAAATCAAGGCTTTTCACCCTTCACAGGTGGAGGGTCTATGTTGCTGATGCCGGCGGTGAGCTAAGTCTCATTCTGCTTGGTACTTAGCAAGACGTCCCTCACTTGACTTGACCCCCTCAGTGAAGACCTTGGTGAACTGCCTCATGGCCTTGATCATCAGTTTCTTTGCTTCACTTTAACCATGTTTCCTTGCTAAAACTGTCATGGCCTTGATCATGGTGGCTATAACCTCCTTGGCCTCTTCATCGTTTGACCCCTCGTCCTCATTATCGGAGCACGATTTTCCCTTGCCTTTGGAATAGATGGCCTTGATGAGTTTTTGTGGCCCATTCCCTTATTCAGGTGACCCAGGATTAGTCATTCCTGTCTGGTCGTCAAACTTTGGTAGGTGGGAATTCGCATTGCTAGGTGCCCTTTTTGGCTCAACCATCTTTCCTCTCTTTATGAAACGGTGTATGGCATGAACCGGAGTCTTACATTCATTGGTGCGATGACCTAGTAAGACATGATATCCATAAAAACTTTTCCTTTTATCTTTTACGGGGGGTCTGTACTGGCGAAGGGATTCAAGAAGGCCGACCTCTCTCAATTTGGCAAAGATTACATTAAGCGGTAGCTTCCATGGGTTTGTACTTTTTATGAGAACAAGACATGGTTCGGTGATGGCAGTGGGTGCTGATTTTTGAGAACCCTTTTGGCCCATTTTGGCTTGAGATGGGGACGCGCTTGATGGATGCGTGCTGGGGCTTTGGAAAACCCGATCTTCCTTT
This sequence comes from Euphorbia pulcherrima, assembly GCA_947683365.1. NCBI lineage: Eukaryota > Viridiplantae > Streptophyta > Magnoliopsida > Malpighiales > Euphorbiaceae > Euphorbia > Euphorbia pulcherrima. The sequence continues at coordinate 20,420,170 of CANTUS010000001.1, forward strand.
ATTTGGACTTCCCCCTCTCTCTGATTATAATTAGTGGCCACTAGTTGACGCAAGAGGGTTTCAATTTTGGGTGTCATGCCCGAGGTTGCATGAACTGGTTGTATTGAGGATGCATCAGAGCTGTAAATAGCATGAATTGTGATGGAGTGGCTAACGTCAGAGGAATTGGACTCTGGGCTCCTCCCCTTTTTCTGTGGTAAGCAAATAATGACAATTGCAAGAGCATTTCATCATTAGGTGGCACCCCCGGAGATTGCATGACCTGGTCACTAGTTCGGGGGATAAATGACTGCTGCAGGGTAGCCGCTACTGCAGGTGTCACGCCCGGAGATTGCGTGACCTGATGGGAGTTCTAGTTTTTTAGGGATTGCTTGATGGATGTCTAAACAGCTGTCTAAATCAGTTCCCGCATAATGTTTTGAAATAGATCTGAACTCAAAAATTGGATGATGGCGACGGTGATTTCAAAGCCAGAAGACGAAAGGTGAGCCATTGTAGAGGTAGGGGCAAGACAGGTCTATTCTTTGGACAGGGCAGTGTCATCATCATTGTGAGGAAGAGACATGGCTGGTTGCGAACGTTTGGATTGGGATAAAGACTGTTTAGGATCATGAACCGTGGGTCAGACCATGAATGGGTTGTAAATGGTATGGATGGTATGCATGCTTTTTATTTTTGGGAAGTGATGCATGATATGTATGGCTGCACGAAGATGTGATTAACGATGATCCGACGACTTATCCTTCCAACATAGGTGGGACATTCATACTCCTAGTCATGCATGGAGACATGTCGTGACTCAATAGGGGGTACAAAAGAAGTCCTACGGATGTTGCTAAACCTCTTCTATGAATGGAGATCGGTATGGGTAAGTTGAGTTTTGGCCCTTGAAGCAGATGCATGGTAATGCATGAGCACGTAGCACATAACACACAAAAGCGTCCCTCTTCCGACCTTATGACTCCTGCATAACGCCTCTTTGGAAAGGATGGAGGTTAGTTTCTTCACTGGAAATGGTGAAAGAAGGGCGTCCTAATTATTTTCATTATTTTGGTAATCCTAAGGGAATAAAGTGCTAAGGCTTTTTCTAGCGTGGCTTTGGTATAGGGTTGTTGATGTAGAAGGTTCTCCTTTACCTTGAATCCATGATACTCAACCACTTCCTAAATAGGTGCGATCGCAGGAGTTTACGTGTTGGTTAAAATGAGTGATCCACCTACTAGGCATCCTCAATTCCAAATAGGGCATGAGTGATACTTTTGCGAGCTTCTCGGGTAAAAATGGGGCAGCTAATATTACCAAACTATCTACACGCGTAAGGATAAATTGATTAAGAAAGAATGAAACCTCTTTACTTGGCTAATGTAAAATAGATAACATCATCCAAAATCGGAATCTCTACTTGAGGTATGGTCTACCACCCAGTGAAAAATCGTACCAAAATTTCCCGGTTGAGCTGAATCGGGTGGCGACTCTATTTTAAGTACGAGATTTCGATCTCGTATATTTTGGACATTAAAACATGTTAAACGGTTTTCACAATCACCATCATGCCCATATCATTATCATGGAGACCTGTCCACCGGCGTGGCCTCGCGGCCCTTCCGAAATGTCATAAGAGTCGCCACTATAAGCGGACGATGTTTCGGATAGGCTGCGAGGCTGGGCCAGTGGACCGGTCTCCATGATAATGATATGGGCATAATGGTGATTGTGAAAATGGTTTAACATGTTTTAATATCCAAAATATAAGAGATAGAAATCCCCGTACTTAAAATAGAGTCACCACCTGGTTTCAGCTCAACCGTGAAATTTTGGTACGATTTTCCCACTGGGAGGTAGACCATACCTTAAGTAGAGATTTTGAGTTCAGATGATGTTATCTATTACATTGGCCAAGTTAAAAGGTTTCATTATTTTTTAATCCGTTTTGATCCACCCTATTTATTGTGTTTTCGGTTATTTGTTGTTATCGCGTTATCAAGCATTCAAAGCGGTAAATAAATAAATTATTACAGTCATCCAAAAATAAATGCGGAAATTAAAATTATTACAAGGCTTTTGAATCCTATACATTTGTCTATATAATAAATAAAAATCCCCGAAGGCCTAACATACATCTAACCTAAATCTACCTGCACAAAATGGTTAGCACTGATACAACACATATACAGGGTATATCACACAAAAACGGCGCCCCCGGCAGCTGGGTTGGGGGGCGGCAGCCCCTCGCAGGGTCCAAGGGGCAGCATCCCTTGCATGGTCGAGGGGCTGAGGCCCCGATAGGATCAAGGGGCGACAGCCTCTTGTGGGGTCTCGGGGCAGCGCCCCGAGCGGGGTCTGGGGGCAGAGCCCCAGGCTGGGGTCGAGCTACCATGTTAATTCAAAAATTTTTGATTTTAGAATTAAGTTCCCTTTAAAAAATTCATTTTTTGAATGAATTTTAGGGAAAAGTCCATTTTGGACACGATCGTTATTTTATCCAAATTATTAGTGAAAATGCCACATGTTATGGGGTTTGGACCGTTTTCGGGGAGTTCTGGACTTCCATCGTTGCACTGTACATCCTAGTTTCGGGAATTAAACTAGGTCGAAAATAAAATGAAAATGAAACTGCTGTCCAGAACTCCATACCGCCGGCGGTATCACTGATGCCGCCAGAGATATCATTGACACAGGCATGCTGTATAACATTCTGGATACTATAAAGAAAGAGTCCTATAAGAAAATAAGGCATTGGGGGCAAATGAGGCCATTGGCGGTATCAATGATGCCGCTGGCGACATGGTTGATACCGCTGGTAGCTTTAAATGCCTCCGACAGCTTTAGTTTCTTGCAGCAGCTGTTTTGGCCAGAAAGCAACCAAAAACCCAAAACTAAGCATAAAACAACAAATAAACACAACAAACAAGTAAATGAAAGCCAAAGAGCTATGCGACTCAGAGTTTTTACCTCGGGGCTTTGAATCCACCTCTTCGTGATCCAATGACACCTCCGGGGAGCTCAAATGATGATTTGGGTAGTAAATGGGGTATTCAAGGCTCTAAAACCTATTAAATTGATTTTTAATCCTAAAGTCTACTAATTTTAAGTTAATATCAGAGAGTTCAATGAACAAAAACCAAGAAAAGATGGAGTGATTCCTCTTTTCTTACCTTTTCTTTACCTTATGCCACTAAAACTAATCAAAATCTCCCTAAAATTCAAGTGTGTAATTGCCAACCCTTTCATCAGCTGAGAAATGGCCTTTATATAGGCTAAAATCTGTTGGAAATTGCCTTTAATAAATTATCCGTCGGATATCGAGTAAAAAGCCACACAGCTGTTTTGCAGCAGAAGGCCATGCCACCGGCAGCATGGATGATACCGCCGACGGTATCAACGAGGCCGTCGGCGGCCTCACTCTCCTGACAGGTTTGAAAAGCTTGCATGAATCGTGCCCGAAATCAGGAAAAGGGAGAGGAAATCCGGCAAAAGGTGATTTTGACGGAAAAAATGAATTATTAGGCTCCTTTTTTGACTTTTTATGGGTATTTTGGACTAAATTATTTTTTGGGTGCAAATCATCGGTCTGAGCTACCACCGAACGCGCTACCGGACACTTCAAACTGAATTTTTCAAAAAGTAAAATTCGTAGAGAATTTTATATCGGTAATTAAAATTCCAAAAAAAGAATTTTTATCATGAGGAATAAAATCGGGTATATGTCATCATCGTCTCGCGAGAGGGACTGTAAAATCTCGTGCTCACAGAAGTTAAACTTTAACCTCCTTTATCTTGCAGGTCTGAACACACAGCTTGGGATATTATTATTCATGTGTTCCAATCTCTATATATTATTCTTTCCTCATTGAATTCAACACCTAACGTCATATTAGGTGGGAATTAGGTATCTCAACATGAGAGATATTAGATGGACTTTAACCCTATCCTAATAGCCGACTTGTGCATAAGATCTCTTCTTAGCTCTTTCATTAAATGATCGGCTAAATTATGCTTATTTTTTACAAACTCTAATGATATAATGCCATGCATGATGCGTTCCCGAATCATTCTATGTCTCACACCTAAATGTCTTGACCTGCCTTTGTATACTTATCTATAAGCATTTGCTAAGGCAGCTTCATTATCACACTGATAGATTTAGGTGATATTTGTTTAGCTCACAATTGAGTTTTATAAATTAGATCTCTTAGCCATTCAACTTCTTTACCAGCTGTTGCTAATGCTTCAAACTCAGATTCCATTATCGAATCAGTGATACAAGTTTGTTTCTTTGACGGCCAAGAGATAACACCTCCCCTAAGAAGGAATACCCACCAACTTGTGGAAGAACTATCTTCTTCATTAGAAATATAACTAACATCCGAATAAACTTTAAAAACCGAAGGAAATCCTGTATAAATCAAACCATAAACCGAAATGGATTCATCCATTTTCATGTCATGTTGGAAAAATTGACCTAGAATCCTTAACAATTCATTATATTGTTCCATGATCGGTCTAGAATTAACCATTTTATAGTTAATAAAATTACTAACCAGGAACTTCTTACTTGAAGCGTCTTCTGCCATGTACTTTAATTCTAGAGAATCCTATAGTTCTTTTACAGACTCAACATTTTGGTAAATATAAAAAAGGGAATCAATCATACCGTTCAAGATGTGGCTGCGATAGATGTAGTCATCGTTCTCCCATTTGCAGCGCTTTCTAGTTTGCTCCGCTGTTTCATTTTTAACAACTTCTGGCAATGGAGTACTCAGAACAACACAACCTTCAGTGTAGTCAACAAAAATGTATCTTCTTTTGCCATCTATGAAAATCCTGACCCTCAAACTTGTCCAGTTTCGGAAACTTGCTTGTCATTTCCTTTGCAGATTCATTGTTTGTCATTTTCAGAAAATTGGTTTCAATCTTTGAAACTTACTAACCAAGGAAAAATGCATGCTTCAAATGAAATTAGTTTCAATCTTTGTTGGGGAATTACTGAAAATAACTTGGATAATCTTTGAAGTTATGATAACACTTTCAGATTGAAACTAATTTGGTGACTCTTCCAAAATTTTCAATCGGATAAAATCAAAGTAAAAATCAAGAACTTAGAATGAATTTTGGTTGTGAATAAAAGTGAACCAAAATGCAGAAAACATTGCCAATGCCAGGTTTTTATAAGCCCAAAATGAGCAGTTGCAATGGTTCAAAGAAAAAGCATTGCTAAATGTCGTGTCCATTCGAGCAGTGGCAGCTGTTCAAAACATAAGCATCGCAAAAAGTTGTGTCCTTTCGAGCAGTCGCAAAGGTTCAAAACATAAGTGTCCTAAAGGTTGTGTCCACTTCAACTGTCGCGGTGATTCTAAACAGAAGTGTTGGTCCCTATGCATACACTCAAAGAGTCAGAGGGGGGTAGGTGAATGACTCACTTTAATAACTTAGGAAACTTTTTCACGATTGAAAGAACTTTGCTGAGAGGTCAGCTGGCTGAGTGGAAATATGGAAAACTTTAAAGAAAATGACATAGAGATTTTTATATTGGTTCCGAAACCTGTGTTTACATCTAGTCCCAAGAGAGTGTCTTGGCTTTAATTCAATAATCTCACTCCTTTACCCTAGGCAGAGAAGCCTTTCACAAATTTCCGTAATTAAAGAAAGTACCCTCTAAACTATAATCGCTCACCCGCTGAGTAGAATACCCTCTTCTACTAGCAACTCAAAAATTCCAAAACAAGAGCTGGAATCGACTTATAGAAATGTTGATCCAGTTAAAAATGATCTGATATTACAATTCAAATGATCTATTCTAATCTCTCTTGTTCAAAGTAGATTCTGGCTGAGTAGTGCTTTTATTAGTTGAACTTCTTTAAAGCTTATAAATTGGCAGAGTTTTGCTTCTTAGAAATTCAGGTGTAATCACCAATTTCTAACACTTGCCTTCTTGCTTCTTTTATAGATGAGATTAACTTGCCTTGGCATCTTCTGAAATTGACAGCTCATCTATTCACCCATTGCTTCTTCAAATTAATTCGTTAGGAGATAGAATCACACTGTTATGAGATAGAAATCGATCCATTAGATTGAAATTCGAGCTTCAATTTAAATTCTTTGTCGTTTGATGCCAGTCTTCTTTTAGAGAGATCACGTGCTTACTTGCTACGCGTCGACTTCCCATTCTTTTTGGTAATCTGACATTTTGTAGAGTGCGCGATACGATGTTGTTGATCTGCAGAATTACCCAAATTGGCAAATGACTTTTTGCAGCTTGATTCTGGAAGACTTTATCATTTTCTTCATAAATCGGAGTCTTGTTAAGGCATTAATTCTTTTTTCCTTTGTCTCATTAATGTCTTGCAAAAAGCAACACTAAAAGCAAAGATTTCACATTTCCTCAAATGGAAAAGTTAGTGCCATTGACAGACATAAAGTAACTCAGTGAAAAGATAGATCAATAAGCTCAGCTGAAACAAAATCTAAATATCAAGTACTGAGTGAATAGTATTCAGTCAGCTATTAAAGTACACACTAAGCCTAGAATAACTCAGAGTTAAACTAAAAAATTAGGTCAATGGAGGTATAAAATTCTACCATTGAATTTACTTACCCGCATACAACCATAGACTATTGTTTTTAACATCATTATTGATTTAATTATCTCATACTTAACATAATTGTTATGATCAAGACTTAAGCACTACTGAGTCATCCACTGAGTCAGTCTAAACTCGTGCTTGGTTCGTCAATCTCCCCCATTTTGATTAATGACAATTAACTGAGCGAGAATTAAATCGATAAGATATCTAGATCAGAGTTACCTTACAGACATGCTTGATATGTCTTTGTTCAACATCTTCATTTTGCTCAGAGTGAATGCTAACTTCCCCATAATCCTTAATTCTTCTAAGATCAGCATTCCTCAATACTTCTCATATTTTTTCTGTAAGATCAGAGACATATATATAGCATAAAATAGAAGAAGTTAAGAAGATCTTAACTCAGAATAGAATAAGTAATCTTTATATATAATGATAACTTGAGTATAGATAACAAAGAGTTAGTCTATTCTAAGCTTTACAATCAGCATTACAAACTACAATGAATTCTATTCTACTTAGGCATAGGTTATCCTCTAAGATTTGCTCTTCTCTCTTCAAAAGCCTTCTGATCCCACCTCGACTTCTTCTCTTTTGGTGATGCAATCTTCTTTCATTTCCTCTTACGAGTCTCAAGTTATTGCTTTTTAATGCGCTCCAGATCCTTGGACAATTCATATGCAAACTCAGCTACCCTCTAATCTATCTCTTTCTCCTCTTGCTCTCGCTTCTCGCGATCCTTCTCCCCCATTGTCATTGCATCCAAAATGGCTTGAGCTTGACAATCAAACGAACCTAGAGAAGCATCAAAATATTTAAGTTCTCCATAAATGTTAGTAGAAAAGTTATGAACTAATAATTCATAGATCTCATCTGAAAGAAAGTCCTACTCCCCGAGAAAAGAAAAGAGTGCTACCATAGCGCGAGATTGAGCATTCAGTCCTTCCTTGGAGATCTGGGTGAGACTAGCTAAAGCCTTGGCTTAATGATTCTCCCTTAAGATCCACTCTAGGATTAGAGTGCTTCTGATATGTGAGGACACCTGCTTGTGAATCTGATCAATTTCTTGACCATTATTAATGACATCAGCATGAACAGCCTTAATTTGATCACAAATATGACTAACCTTTTAGTGCAAAGATGGTTCTTGTTCAGCTTCTGACATAACAATTTCGCTGCTCAGATCGTCAAATATATTCAATCACTTAAGAACAGATAAAATTCCTTCCTCATAGTCCTTAACTCCCTTCAAAATATCTCCCTCCCTTCGCTTCAACATATTTGAGTTGCCTTGATTGGAGACTACTATGATCAGAGCATTGATGACATCAATAACTGCATCTATCTTGGATGTATTGGCATCATTTTCCTTGCTTAAAATGCTATATCTATTCAGCACTGCTTGCATTCCCTGTAAAATAGGGTTGAATTTATCAATCAGGGAAATTCTGAAGTCCCTCTCCTCATTCACTACTTTGCAGTTGCTTTCATAGATTTTCTCAACTTTCTTCTTAAGCTCAGCAACCTCCATCTTCAAATAGTCAGCCTTTCTACCTACAATATATAACAAAGGCAAAGTGTGGGATACTATAGCCTTGACTAATAAGAACTAGGTAGGGACTGATTTGAAACAATCCTTCATCTCCTCAGCAGCAACCAAAAATCCTTGCACTGGCTCAATAGCCTTTACAATCCTCCTTAGAACTTCCTCAGACAGCAATGATTTGGCAATTTCAGCATCTATCTCTGCATCTTTCCTTAGTTATGGAAATCTCTCCCATCTAAACCTCCTTATATCTCCTAACAAAGCAGCTTGGGGGTTAAATTATGTTTGGGGTTGTTGAGGTGGTTGTTGTTAATGTTGTGGTGCTGGAATCTCTTCAATAATTGGTGGACCTCTAATGACTGGTCCTTCCAATAGCAATGGTTCATGCACTAGAGATCCAATTGGTGAAAGATATGGAATAATGGAAGTTTCAAGTGATTAGTCAAAATCTGAGGTGCTTGGCTGGCAGAATTAGATGTGGATGGTATTTGGTTTTCGGGTAAGGGTTACTTGGAAATTGGTGTGGGTGATAGGGATGTTTCAGTTGATAGGTTAGGAAAAGAAATGGGTCATAGGTTTCTTTAGATTGCTCCTTCTCAACACCTTCAACATTAGACTCACTGACCTGAGCTAAGGTTTGCTCAGCCAGCTGAGCTCCCTACTCAACTACAACAGCTTCATCCTCCTTGTCCTCCAAATATCCTTCATCTTTATCAAAAATCATCTTCATTTTCTTGAAGATTCTCCTTTTCTTTTCTCTCCCGTCTTCCTTAGCTTCCTCAGCAGTCAGATTAATCTGTTGGACTTCTTCATTAATGTCAAGCTCTACAGCCAGCATAATTTCAACATCACCATCCTCCAGTTGTTCTTGATTTTCAATACCTTCTAAAGCTCCTATTATTTCTTCCACCACTTCTGGAACAGATTTATTAGTTAGACTGGCCACAAAGTTTTCAATAGCTTTCGCAATATTAGCCTTAGTCTTAGCTGCAGACTCTTCAGCTCTCCTTCTTATCTCTGCTTCTAAATCCTCCTGTCTCTTTCTAATTCTCTCAGCCTCAGCTTCCTTCACTTTCTCACCCTCTTCAACATTATAGACTACACTAGTCATCTTCTTAACCATCAACTTCTTGTTAGGCTGACCTACCTTAGGCATAAGAACTGATGTAGCTTCCTGTACTATAGCCTTCTCAGCATAGAGCTGAGCTTACTCACTCTTCCTCTTCTTACTCCTGATTAGAGTCATCTCCTCTCTCAACTCTTCCTCTGCTTTCTTCTCCTCTTCCTTCTCTTTCTCAGTCAGCTCTCTAGGCTTCTCTTCCTTAGTTCCCTTGGTGGATCTAGTCATTTTAGGGATAGGGTTAGCTATAGGATTAGAGCTCACTGAGCTTGCTTTCATTACATCCTTCTTGGAGTCTCTCCAAACCTCCTTCTTGCTTCCTTTCTTCTCTACCTTCTCTTCTCATCTCTCTACTCTCAGCTTGGTGATCCTCTCAAGTTCCTTAGCCACAAACACATCAAGAGTTTGATCTTCCTTTTTAAGCTTAATAGGTCTCATTGGCATAATAACTTTAGGGTCCTTCACTCTGATCTCTCCCTTCTTTAGCTTGATATACTTGGTATTATTTGGCTTTTCATTACATCTTAAGCCATAAAAGTGTGCATTGCTTAGAATTCTTAATTCTATCACCTTCAGATTGATTTTGGTTTTCTGAACCCATCCTTCCAGGTATAGCTCATAAGCCTTGCAAATCTCCATCACAAGATGCCCATAGACCATTTTCTTAGACATCTTCAAAAATCTGCGCAGAATTGCCAAGGGCCAGTTAATGTACATCCCTTTAGTTAGAGCTTAGACAAACACTCTTTCAAAATTTGAGCAACTTCCTATAGAACTAGTCTTGGGCAGCAACATCTTTGTTACCAATTTATGCACCTGCTTTCCTTCCTTCGAGAACATTAAAGCTATAAGTTCTCTGGACTTATAGTTAGAGGGAACTTCATAATCAATGGGGATGTCCACATGCTCTTCATCCCTAATAACACACATTCTCAGCCCTCTTTCTTGTATACCTAGTAACCCAGCTATCAATTTGGGAGTCACATAAACTTTCCTCCCCATTATGGTATTCACAAACAGACCCTTGAAACCTTCAACCATGTGGATCCCATAGAAGAATCTTGTTACAACTTGCTACGATTTCTATCAGTTTTGAATTTGAAAAGAAACTGGTGACAATTTTAATAACGTGTCTAAAATTCAAGTGGGAAGAAGAAACACTTAACCTAATTCGCTGAAGCTCAGAGTATGCCCTAGAAATTTAGTCAGCTCTAGAATTGGTCAGCGGGGAAAGAATTTCTTCAAATTGGATTGGACATTTCGATTAACTCCCTTAGAGTGCTAAATTGATTTTTTCCAATAGGCTATGTGAATATGTCAGCTCGCCGTTCTTCAGTGGGAATGTATGTGAGCTTGACTTCTCCTTTTAACATATGATCCCTTATTAAGTGATGTCTAATATTGACATGGTTCATCCTACTATGTTGAATTGGATTCTTGGATAGGTCAATTGCACTCTTATTATCACACATGACTTCAAGACACTTAGACTTTATACCATAATCCTTCAATTGTTGCTTGATCCATAGCAGTTATACTACACAACTTCCTGCGGCCATGTACTCAGCCTCAGCTGTACTCAAAGCCATAGAAGTTTGTTTCTTGTCATACCATGTTACTAGACAATCACCAAGGAAATGACATCCTCTAGTGGTGCTTTTCCTTTCAAGTTTGTCTCTTCCATAGTCAGCATTTGTGTATCCTCTCAAAGTGAAGTCTGCTTGATATCTTGCACAATAACATACAATAGCTAAGTGAGATTCTCTGGGGTCAGCTTGATATCTTGCACAATAACATACAACATATTGAATGTCAGGCCTACTACCAGTTAAGTAAAGTAGAGAACTAATAATAGCTTTATAGAGCTTACTCTCTACAGGTTTACCTTCCCCATCTTTACTCAGAATTGTATCAGTGGCCATGGGTGTTGACATTGGCTTGGCTTTATCCATGTCAAATTTCTTGAGTACTTCCTTGGCATACTTAACTTGGCTTATGAAGATTCCATCATCAACTAGATTGATTTGCAAACCAAGAAAGAAATTAAGATCTCCCATCATTGACATTTTAAACTTCTTTTTCATCTACTGGCTGAACACTTTGCATAGCTTTTCATCAATTACTCTAAAGATGATGTCATCAATATAGATTTAGACTAGTAACACATCTTGATGCTTCCTTTTGATAAATAGAGTTGTATCTGCTTTTCCTCTAACATAACCTTTACTGAGTAAAAAGTTAGTCAGTCTCTTATACCAAGCTCTTGGAGTCTATTTCAGTCCATACAGAGCCTTCTTCAGCTTGAAGACATGATCTAGATATTTTGGATCTTCAAAGCCTGGGGGATGTATGAGATAGACTACCTCTTGAATATAACGATTAAGAAATGCACTCTTAACATCCATTTGAAATAGCTTAAAGTTCATATGAGATGAAAAAGCATAGAGAATTCTTATGGCTTCAAGTCTTGCTACTAGGGTAAAGGTTTCTCCACTGTCAATGCCTTCTTGTTGATTATAGCCTTGAGCAACTAATCTGGCCTTATTTTTGACAACATTACCAGCTTTATCTATTTGTTCTTGAAAACCCATTTGGTGCCAATGATTGACATGCCTCTGGGTTTCTCCACCAAAATCCCAAACTTCATTCCTTCTGAATTGGTCTAGCTCCTCTTGCATTGCAATCATCCAGTTGTCATCAAACTCAACATCTCCAAACTTCTTTGGTTCAAACAATGAGAAAATTTTTGAATGACTCATCATCCTATTCAGCTGACCTCTGGTCAGTACTAGATTTTGCACATTATCAAGGATCTTCTCAACTGGGTCGCTCTGACTTCTCTTGGTAGATCAGGATCAGCTTGCTGAGCTATCATCATTGGTTGAGCATCTACATCATCACCAAAGTTGATGGATTGGTCCAAGTTAACTTTATAATCTTCCTTTTCTGGTACGGGATCAGGGATAACAATGGGCTGACTGACTGATCCGCTGACTTGTTCCTTTTCCTTTTTTTTATCATCACTGGCTTCTTGACCTGCATTATTAGTTTCATCAATATCTACATGCATGGGCTCCTCTAAGATGCCAGTCCTCTTAACATATGCTCTGTATGCCCTACTGTATGTTGAGTAACCCAGGAAGATTCCTTCATCAGTCTTGGGGTCAAATTTAGCCAGTTGGTCTTTAGTGTTTAATATGAAGCATTTACAACCAAATGCCTTGAGATGACCAACCTTGGGCTTACGCCCTATGAGCATGGGCTTTTCGGTGTTGCCTTGGAACGATTATGACTTTTTGCTCCGACCTTGCACGGTTCTAGCAATTTATTTTTGTCCGAATTTGAATCACATTTGGAGACGTTCCCTTTGATGACTTTCGGACTTAAGCGTACCTAATCCTATTTTAACTACCTTTTAACTGCTTGTTTCATTCAAAAATGTGTTTTAAAACCTCTTCTTGCATTTTTTATGGTCCCCCTCTCACCAGCTAGGGCTGCAACCGTCGTCGGCGGCGACCACCATCCTTGTGGTGACTGCCGCTGCTTATAGTAGCTGCGGACTCCGTCCCTATCGTACCATATTATCATGAGGTGGTCACCCCCGCTATAACCACCCACACCGTGACAATAGCGGTGGCCGCCATAACGATGGCAGCCCCCATGGTACGGCCTGACACAGGTTGTGCCACTTCGTTACCCCTCTCGCCTCTCAATTGGGCCACGTATTTTCCTCGAAAATTCACCTAAGCCGATGGATTTTTGAGTGTGGGAGTATTTAAACCTATATAGGAGAGAGATTATAAGCGGAGCTCCTGATTTTGGAATTTGAATCTGAGTTTTTGAGAGAAAATGAGAACTATAGTGAGAAAGGGAAGAACTAGAGAGAGAAAGCTTAAGAAAAGCATAAAATCTAGGTTTAATCCATCCTAATCTCGATTCTTAGTTGTTCTTAGACTTAATCTAGTAGCTTAAATACTAAAATCAGCTAGAAATCATGGGTTAATACGGATTAAATAGGGTTTTAGAGACATTTCTCAAAAGACTACCTAAATATTCTGTCATTATTTTTGTCGCTAATTCTGTCAGTCTCCATCACAAAGTCATCAAAGTGACCTCACCAAAGGTTGATTCGAGTCTCCAAATATAGATTCACGGCCTAGAGGTAACAAAACTGAGTTCCCTTAATCTTTAACTTCATTTTATTGTATATTGTTGTTGTTCTTGGTGTTTGTGGTTTTGTTTCTTCGTTTTTGTTTGGTTTTCTTGGAAAACCGTTCGAAAATAACCCGACCTCTATAGAGATGGCCTTTACCTCCATCCTTATAGCCTTGACCGTATTATTATAGCGGTGAAAGCTATAGCTATGGAGGTGAACTCTGCCCCTATAGAGGTCTCGTATTTCTTGCGATTTTTGGGTACTTTCATATCCAAATCCATTGAATCAAGATTATTTGGATGTTTTAAGTCCAGATCTGTTGATATATAGCTGATCACGACTTAAAATATTGATGATTTTGAGTTTATGGGTGCAAGAACATTGAGATCCCCCTTTAAATTGAGCTTCGGTGGTCATGGCTGTAGCAATAACCCCAACCTTCATCGCTATAGCGTCCACCGCTACTGTGGTAGTGGTGGAGGCTATAGCAACGGCGGTCAAAGCTGCTGCCATAGCTTTGACCGTCGAAACTTGGTTTTAAGCCTTTTTTGTTATTTCCTTGCTTTTTTGACCCCGTTTTTCACCCAAAATATTTTCTAAAAATCTAAAAATCTGTAATTTTTTAATTTTATTTATTTTTCATTTAAATTGATTAAATAACTATTAAATCTCTAAAAAAATGCCTTTTTAACTCTAAAATTTCTCAAAAAATATTTTTCATCATGTTATGTGTTTATTTTCTGACCATTATTTATTTATGCCTTATTTATGCGTATTCGTATATATTTTGCATTGTTTGGAGCTGGGTCCATGTTGGTAAGCTCGGCTCTGACTCGGTTTTGCCCTTTTATTTATTTAAGCGCTTTATTTACTTTCTCGCATTAGAAAAATGTATGGGTATTTATAAAGCCATGTAATAATTTTATTTTTTTGCTTTATTTATCGCTTTTGTATGATGTATGGCTATATATACCGAAAACTCCAAACATAAACTAGATTTAAATCGTATAAGAAATAAAGTCGTGCTTATTAAAATGTAACCGTTTTTGATTTATTATATGAAAAGTAAGCAACATCATCCAAACTTGGAATCTCTGTTTTAAGGTATGGTCCAACCACTCAGTGGGAATATCGTACCTAAATTCTCGATGGAGCTAAATCGGGTGGCGACTCTATTTTAAAATGCACGATTTCAATTCTCATATCCCTTAACATGCAAAGTGGACTTAAATTGAACATCAACATCGATTTTATCAGTCTATATTTTTATCACGCTAAAATGAGGATCAATCCCTTTGGCTCGCTTCGCAGCACTCGTTACTTTCCTCCCTTATGCTACGCATCTCAAAAGGTTCGGGTTGGGAAGAGGTCATCCGCTTATAGTGGCGACTCTGCTGGGGATCTCCTTTTAACTTAAAACTTGATAATCGCTTTCGCTTTCAAATTTTGGTTAAAGGATTTTGATGATATGCCTAAATCGTTTTTAAATCAAAGCTTTATTTCTTATGCCTTTTGAATCCACCGTTGAGTTAGATTCTAAGTTTTAAGGTGCCATTATTTCAAGCCCATGAAGCTCACTTGTATACCTCATGCCCGCCAGGAATTGGGGATATTTATGGGTAGATCACTCATTTTAACCAAAGCATAATTCCCTTGATCGCACTCATTTGAGGAGTGGTTGAGTTACATGGAATCAAGGTAAATGAGACCCTTCTATAGTATCATTCCACGATACCAGCAGTTTAAGACTATAAACCGCGATAAATATAGCCATAGCAACTTCCCCTTAGGTTCACCAAAACAATTTAGAATTAGGTTGCATACTCTCTTACCGTTCCTGGCGCTAGAGTTACCCCAGATTCCAAATCGGTGTTGTGCAGGGGTCGTAAGGTCAGAAGAGGTTTTATTTGCTTTCGTGTGCTACTTGTGTTATGCTCATGCATACGCACTTCATGCATAGGCCGTCTGTGGCCGACTCTTAATTTCACTTTTTGCTTACCTCTATTCTTCCCTCACTTGAAAGGGGGAATTTAACAAAATGCTTGAGATCGTTTGAGTCCTGACAACCTAAATCTAGTTCACTAGGCACGATGAGGAATTCACACGTCTCACATATTTTAGGGTTAAGCTCTGCATTATAAGCTCTTCTACTCTTTACCTCTCTAAACCACCCCCATATATTTGGCATTCATCACTCGAATTATTATGCAATCATCCATTTCATTCATGGTTCGATTCGGGCTGATCGTCTTCTAATTTCTCTGGCTAGGTCAAGACATCCTTATCGCCACAGTCCTCTTTGGCTTTGACTTGATCCCCGTTTAATTCGCTGGCCAGTGAGTTCAGTGTCAAAATCTATTCTTCCTACCATGTCTGATCTGTATTTGAATGATGCGCCTCATAAGAGTACTCCTTCCCCTTCTCCTTCCCCACCTCATTAGAATCAGGGTCAGTCTTAGTCGAGATAGCCAATGCCATGGCCATGTTCTTACAATCAGATCTATTTTAAGTCACCATTCAAGAGCAGGTCCGATCGGCTCTTGAGGAGGAGAGAGATATTCAGAGGCCATCAGGGCCTCTAATTCAAGCTTAGGGAGATATGGCTCAACATGTATCTAGTCAGTTTCCACCTATTCAGCCTCAGTCTTTAGCTCCACCGCTCCCACCTGTCTGACTGGTTTAGTTTGGTCAGAGTTCCTCGGTTCAGCCTCCCACATCTTTTGCTCTACCAGTATTTTCCTTTCCTCCTCCCCGTACCTTTGAGGCCTATCAGTCAGGATCCTATATTCCCCACTCTCTCAGGGGGTTTTACTCTGTAAATGGTTGTTCCTTCTAGTAGTTTCATTATCTCTTTGACTCTGCCAACGCCTTTTGTGCCATGACCTCCTAATTTCGTGGTTTCTCCATGCAGAACTACTTACCTCAAAACCCCTTTGCTTGCCCTCAGATTGAGATCCCTGCTCCTCCGCCATTTCAATTTAGAGCATCCTTGGTGCACAACGACCAGGTCATAAAGCCTCCGGGTGTAACACCATGCGACCAGGTCATGCAACATTCAGGCATGACACATGAAATAATGGCATTCTTTAAGTAGCTTTTGAATAAGAGCGAAGATAAAGAAGAGGTGAGGGATGAAGATTGGGTACCCAAGAACTTTTCAATGCCTAGAATGGAAGGCTACTCCAGTGAGGGACCTTCCAATCCCACATTGTGATGTACGAGGGATTATGCATGTCCAAAAAATTGGGGACAAAGTTTTGGCTAAGTTATTTCCGTGTACCCTATTAGGACTTGCTCTCGAGTGGTACAATACTCTCCCAAAGTTAACAATTCTAGATTGGAAACTCCTGTTTGAAGCCTTAATTGCCCATTACGATTTCAATTCCACAATGGAAACCACTATTCAGCATCTTGAGGCGATCAAGCAACAACCAGATGAACCTTTTAAGACGTACTTCAATAGGTGGATGGCCACTCAAGTCCTGTTGAAATAGAAGCTTAGTTTGAAGGAAATGATCCTGAAGTTGCTCGACGGGGCTCTCTCGATTCTCCATAAGGAATTAGAAATTGACTCTTTTGAATCCTATCAGAAAGTTTTTGAAAAAGCCGAGAAAATTGAGCATCGGGAGGAGAAAAAGAAAGCAAATAAGCTGAGTGGGAACGAGCATGGTTTAAGAAGAATGAATCAAGTGAAATTGCGCCAGCTCCTGCTTAAGGTAAATCACCTGCGGTACAAACCGTGGCCCAAGAAGAAGTATCTGTAGTCCAAGTCACTCCTCCTCCTCAGCAACCATTTGTATCTCTGTGGAAGTTGCCTCTTGGAATTATATTTGCTAAGATGTATAAAGCAGGCCAGTTAAAGCCTCTGCGTGATGTCAGGGCTCCTCAGTCGGATGAAAAAGGAAATTTCTGCAAGTTTCATATACAGAAGGGGCATCAAACTGATCAGTGCAGGACTCTAGCTTCCACTATCGCTCGTATGGTCAAGGAAGGAAAGATGGCTAAAATAGCTAGGAAGCCGAGTACTATGGAAAACCCTTTGCCTAATTTTAGGGGCAAGGTCTCTAAGATCAGCTATGGTCTTAGGGAAGAGTCTATCCTGAAAATGATCTTCGAGGAATTCATAATGGTTATCGGCTCGGGTCTACTTTGTATTCGACATGGTCTCGCAGTCTAACCCTACGGTAAGCTCTATGGAAATTGAAGGAATGGGGCAAGAAGATGAGACCAAGACCAAAGATGTGGAAATGGTAAAAAGGCGCCGTTTAATGTTGATGATTATATTCTAAAAGGAGAGTATTTTGATGAAGAGTTTTAGGCTTTCAATGTGGATGAATGTGAGTTTCAGGACTTATCGTTGGTTTGAGCACTGGATTTTAACGATCCTTCTCACGAAACTATGATAAGAGCTATATGATGTAATGTCTACTACTATAGAGTTGAGTTTGGGCAAGGTTTGGAGACCTATTCTGCCCTTAGGGACCCCGTACGGGCGCTGCTCAGTGGTACGAATCCACTGGCAGACCCGTACGGGTCCCCTTGTACCGTATGGGTGGGGCCCCACCCGTACGGGTACCATTGTTGCCTAAACAGGCTCTTTTAGAAGAATTTCCTTTCCTATTTTGAGAAAAGGCAGGTCATAAATGTGATTTATTGCATTCAAACCTCCTTTCCCCTATAAAAAGGGGTCTTCACTTCACATTTTTACACGCACACTCTTCATATAAAAAATATACTAAAACTCTAGCAATTTCTATAGGTATAGAAAAGGTATAGCGGGGGTATAGGAGGTATAAGAGAAAACCCTTCCTTTGAGGTTTTATCCATATTTTATTCATTCCTAGCTTCTTTTATTAGGATTTAGGGGAGATTCTGTTCACACAAATACTCACTTAAATAGTCCTATTCCAACTACTTTGGCCGGGCTCTCTCAACAGTAAAAGGGATCACCTCAAACTGGATTCACGTCAAAAAGGTAACGCTCCTGAGTTTCAAAGAGACTCACATCTCAGTTATTTCATTATTATTATTCTCCGCTTCTCTTGCTTTACCTATTTCTTTTATTTCTTGTTTGGGGTCTGGTCCTAGCCCGTATGAGCCTTATTGGCACCATATATCCCTAAAGATATAAAATCAGAGCGCCATACTCATACGGAAGGAAATCCCTTTTTATTTTATTTTTCTGCCATCAATCCATTAATTTGTGAAACTGTAAACGGAACTAAACAAAGCTTCTGTCTGGACCAGACAAGAGCCGTATGGGTACGCTATACCTGTACGGGTCCTACTCACCCGTACTAGTACCAGCCCTAGGCAGATTCCCAAACCCATATTTAATTGGTTAAAAATCAACCCAATTCACCATTTGCCATGCGATCAATTTAACTAATAATCCAGTAAATCAACCCACAAAAGTTAAATAGTGTTTTCACGATAAAATACGCTGAAGTACTGATTTATGGTGTGCTATAAATTGTGCTAACATATGTGGATGCATGGGAATTTATTTTCATTTTTTGTTTTATAACTTAGAACAAATGTATAGGTTCTCTTTGTAATTCCCCCATTTTTCCCCCGGTTGTAATTTTTATCCCCCCCCATTTATTGCTTGTGCTTTATTGTAATATGTAAACGCATGTAACGAGTGTGAAAGAGTGTGGAAATAGGATTTCTGTGATAATTCCCTAAATGATGAAAACTAAAATGGTTTTACGCGGTGAATGTAATTTTGAATCAATTAAATGAGAAATAAGTGACTCATCCGATACCCAAATCTCTGATCTAATAGGTACGAGTCTCCCGCACAGAGGGAACCATACCAAAACTCTTTCCCAAATAGACAACTTAGGTGGTGAGTCTATCAATTGTATTGAAATTTGGGTCTCGATTCTTTTATTCATTAAAATTTGACTTATTGTGCAAACTTTAACTAAAGAATTTTTTATCACGCCTAAATAAAACCAAAACCCCCAGTGGGCCCTGCCTCTCTCACACATGCGCCAAGGGAGGCCCACATGTCATCGACACCTCACAGTGGCGACTTCGCTGGGGAATTAATCTTTTAACCTATAAAATATTGGTTTGTTTTAAAAGCTTAACAGATTAAGATGAGCACCAAAAATCATTTAATTGATTCAACCCGCTTTATTGGGAAACAATGATCCGGATAAAAATCTAAACACAAATCCGGATCAAGTTTGAAAGAAACAAAAACAATGTATGTCATTCTCCCAAATCCAAATGGAAATATCCGAATAAAGATCAAGACACAAGTCATCCTTTGAACAAATTAAAAAAAACTAAGAACTAAGGGAAATCATCGGATAGAGTTTGGAAAGGAAACAAACTTCTAACCCTTAAGACCAGCATCCAGAAGAACTGATTGAAGCCATCTCCGGAAGATAGATCCGGAGCATATAGGTCTAAAAGACATCCGAAAGACCTATATTTCAAATATAGGGAAAGTCTTCAAATATACCTTTCCTTTTACCCTTTTTGGTCTATGAAAATCAAAGATCCTTTCCCCAAGACAAAGATAAAATGACAACTTGTATATTTTAGAAAAAGTTAAAAGGGTCTGATACCGAACAGAGAAAAGCTAACTACCTTTTCTCCTCGACTAATAAAGGCGCGCGTGGAGCTCACATCTTAAAGCAATTGGTATGAAAGTTGGTGCATCACAAAATGACAAGCAAAACGATCACTAACAACTTTTCAGCCTCAATCCCAAGATTTTAAACGGATCAAAATACAGTCTAACGGATTGATCAATGGACCCGAAAGCTCCATATCACAACCTAATCAAGGGTGAAGATTGGATAAAAGCTCACCAACCGCAAACGGCTACATTTATGATCAAAGCCTATAAATGGAGCTCTTCACCAAATGAGAAGGTTAACTAATTGATCTACAAAAGCAAGTAACAAAGAAACACGTATACAATCAGTTGATATACTTCCTCCAAGAACCCTTGATTTGAAATCTATTTGTAAGGATTCCCAAGTTAAACTATAAACTTGAGGAACTCCAAAATCCAACCCTTTGTTAAGAACCAAAGTGTAAGAATCTCCAACTTGGGTAAGTTGAGAGATTAGGATATAACTTGAAGTAGGTTCTTTGAGTGAGATCTACCTGTAGGACTCAACTCAGATTCAAGGTGGAAGGCTAAGTGGTATATCCTACTAAAGATAAGAGGACTCAGGTAGGAGTTGGTGCTTCTAGTGGTATATCCTACTTCCGGAAGGGGTTACCATCCGGAGATAAATTTCTAAGGCTTGATTCCTGCTAGTTGAAAAGGAATCCACTAGTGGACAAGCTCGGAGGAAGGAAACTCCGGGGACTGGACGTAGGCGGGGCTAAACTAGTATAAAATACTTATGTTTGATTTTCTTTCTCTTTTACTTAATTGCACATATTTGCATCATCCGGATCCATCTTCCCAATCATAATCAAGAACGCTACACTAAAGACTTTTTCAAGTTTGCTAATTTCGCTAAAAAGGGCCATTCACCCCCCTCTGCCCTTATAAATACTCTCACAGGGACCAACAAGTGGTATCAGATCAAGTGCCCAAACTAAAGATCTAATAATCTCGAGATAAAGGTCCATATATTTTGATTCACATATCAAAATGAGTTTCCAAAACTCACAACTTCTTCCCGAGGGTATGTCTGTTACCCATCCTCCGCTCTTCACCGATGAACACTATACGTTCTAGAAAAACTGGATAAAGAACTTTATCCAGTCATAAAGTATACAAGCATGGTTAGTTATCAAAGATGGCCCGTATAAACCTACTTACAAAGTAGATGGTATGACTACCCAAAAGCCATCAAGCTTGTGGGATGACAATGACTTTAAAAAATTGTGTGAAAAATCAAATGCTATTAATATGCTTCATTGTGCTCTTAGTGCAGCTGAATTCAATAAGATATCCGGATGTGAGACTATAAAAGAGATATGGGAGAAGCTGGAAGTTACCTATGAAGGAACTTCTAAAGTAAGAGAGGCTAAGCTAGATCTACTTCAACAGAAGCTTGAATCCTATAAGATGGAGCCTAAGGAATCAATCAGTAGCATGAACACTAGATACACAAATCTAGTAAATGAAATGAAGAGGCTAGGGAAGGAGACTCTAGAAGTAGAAAGGGTCAAGAAAGTGCTCCGGAGTCTCACCAAGGAATGGGATAATAAAGAGACTGCCATTGAGGAAGCTCATGACTTAAATTTTTACAGTTATGATGAACTCATTGGCAATATTCTAACCCAAGAATTATCCTTGGAGAGATACAACCAATAAGAAAAGAAACCTGAGGAGAAAAAGAAGGCCATTGCTCTTAAGGCAGAATCCACCGGATCAGATTCATCCGGAGAAGAAGAGCAAATTGATGAGTTAATGAGCACCAAAGATTAACTAGCTTTACTGACCAGAAGGCTGAATTGATTCATACAAAAAAAAGATAGAAGGAAATAAAAAAGATATGAATCTTGGAAAATAAGAGAAGGCACCTCTGGAAGAAGTAAGCCCAGAAGGAATCCTGAAGAAAAGAAGGATCCGAAGAAAGACGCTGCCGATTTCGAATGTGGTGAAAAAGGCCACTTTAGAATAAAGGGCCCTAAACTCAAAAGAACTAAGAAGTTCAAAAAGAAGGCAATGGTTGCTACCTGGAGCAACAATGAAGAAAGTAGTAGCTCATCTTCAACAGAAGGAGATGAGACTGCTAACTGTGCATTCATGGCTCTGACTGAATCGGAAATAGAGCAATCTGAAAGGGATGCCTTCAAGCAAGAAATAGTGTAAATCAAAGAATTAGAATCAAAACAGTAAACATTGAGGTAAATTCTTGTTCTAATTCTACCTCTAACTTTGATCTTGCAAAAGCTCTTTCTATTATTATCAAGGGAGTGAAGAAGAATGCGAAAGCAATCAAGTCTCTGAAAAGAGCAATACTAGAATTAGCTGAAGATGCTGAGGTAATGGCACAAGACATCAATTTAGTTAGAGCAACCAAGCATATTGATGTAGTAGAAGAAAACTTTCTGAGAAATCAAGTCCAGATTCTGAATGCAAATGTAACGGGACTGGATAGAGAAGTAAATCTATTAAAGAAGCATCCAGAAAGAAACCTAAAATGAAGAATCCAAGAAGAGATAATCCTCCTCCTCCTCAGAACAGGGTTTAAAGGAACTCAAATCAAAGGATAAATGGAGTAAGAAGATAGCCACAAGCTCAAAGATTTACTGCTGATCAGAAGGGAAAGGCTAAGATAGGTTATAACCTATAACCTATCAAGTAAAGAAGAAATTATAGAGCTAAAGTTGCACCACCAACCAACTTCCAAAATTATACTGGACCATCCACTAGTGTGCAAGAAGCTGGGTATAAAGGTAACTACGGAAGGGAGGATCTAGAGAAGATCAGCAAAAAGCAAAAGCAAAAATACCTATTTCAGGGTGTAGGTTTTGTGGGAAAAATAATCATATGACTAAATCATATAGATTAAAAAAGGGCTATTATGATTATTATCCTTAGCCTGAAATGCTTATTAACCCGAGAGGACCCAAATCTGATTGGGTACCCAAACCCATTTGATCTGTTTTGTAGGTATGCCTTAGATCCAGAGTAGATCAACACACCTGGTACATTGATAGTTGATGCTCAAGGCACATGACAGGTGATGAGAAGGCCTTCATCATACTAACCCGAAAGAAGGGAGGCAAAGTGAGCTTTGGAGACAATTAAAAGGGTCAGATCATTGGTCATGTAATCATTGGATCTAGATTCAAGATTGAAGATGTCTCACTGGTTGATGGACTGAAGTTCAACCTGCTAAGCGTAGCCCAATTATGTGACAAAGGAAGAAAAGTCATATTTGACTCTGCAGGCTGCTCAGTATATAACAGTAAGTTTGATCAGCTTATTCTTTAGGCACCTAGAGTAAATAATGTCTATTCTGTAAACATTAAAAATGATAAGAAGAATATATGCTTAGTGTCTAAAGAATAAGAGTCATGGCTATGGCACCGGAGGTTGGGACATGTAAACATGAACCTCCTATCCAAATTAGTCAAAAAGGAATTAGTTGTGGGTTTGCTTAAGATTGCTTTTTGATAAGGATCATCTATGCACTGCATGTCAACTAGGAAAATAGCACAAGAAAAGTTTCCCTTCCATCTCATACATTCCTTTTAAAAGAGTACTTGAGCTCTTGCATATTGATCTCTTTCTTTCAATTAAGCCACTGAGTTTAGGTAGAAGAGATACACTATGATCATTGTAGATGACTATTCTTGATATACTTGGGTTCTCCTGCTGACAAGCAAGGATGAAGCTTTTAAGCAATTCTCTAAAACATTCATCCGGATAGAAGTAGAATAGGGCATACGTATTGCACACATCCGGAGTGATAACAGTGGAGAATTCAAAAATAAGCATTTTACTAACTTTTGTGACTCCAAGGGTATTGAACATAATTTTTCTGCCCCCACACTCCTCAACAGAATGGAGTAGTTGAGAGAAAGAATAGGACCATTGTAGAAATGGCTAGAACAATGCTTAGTGAAAATTATTTGCCAAAATATTTCTGGGGTGAGGCCGTAAACACAACTTGCTACATCTTAAATAGAGCTCTCATTAGAAAAACTATAGAAAAGACACCATATGAAATCTGGAAGGGAAGAAAACCAAAAATTAGGTACTTCAAAGCATTCGGGTGTAAATGCTACATCCTTAATGATAGAGAGCAATTAGGAAAATTTAATCCTAAATTTGATGAAGCAGTTTGCCTAGGCTACTCAACATATAGTAAGGCTTACAGAGTCTTCAATAAATGAACCCAAACTGTGGTAGAATCTATACATATAGATTTTGATGAGACTAACACTGTAGGAAAGAAAAGCTACACTCCGGAAGATCAAGTTTTTGAAGCTGAAAAATCTGGAGAAAAGGAGGAAGCAGGAATTCCTGATTCACTTCAAATCAAGAGGTACGAAGAGGAAGATAAAGGAATGTCTTTTGATCCAGAAATACAATAAGTCAATCTCAATCAACAAGGGATTGAATTTAAATTAAGGAGTAGATGAAACTGAAGTGGAGCAAGTCTAAGTTCAACATGAAGGCCTAGAAAGGGAGATCCGGACCCATAGAGATCATTCCGTAGAGAATATTCTGGATGATGTTTACAATCTAGTTAGAACCAGAGGTCAGCTCAACCGGATGATGAGCCACGCTGCTTTTGTCTCTCTCATAGAGCCAAAGAAATTTTAAGAAACTGAAGGGGATGAAAGCTGGATAATGGCGATGTAGGAAGAGCTAGATCAATTCACCAGGAATAATGTATGGGATCTTGTGCCCTCTCCTAAAGGAAAATCAATTATAGGCACTAAATGGGTATTCTAGAATAAACTTGATGAATCCAGAGTAGTAGTAAAAAATAAGGCAAGACTAGTCGCTCAAGGCTACAATTAGTAAGAAGGAATTGATTTCGAAGAAACTTTCGCTCCTGTAGCAAGACTGGAAGCAATACGAATCCTATGTGCTTTTGCATCATTCATGGGGTTCACATTATACCAAATGGATGTCAAAAGTGCATCTAAATGGTGTCATTCAAGAAGAAGTATATGTCAAGCAACCACCCAGATTTAAAGATCCAAAGCATCCAGACCATGTCTACAGGCTGAAGAAAGCTCTGTATGGATTAAAGCAAGCACCAAGAGCCTGGTATGAAAGATTAACCTCATTCCTCATATGCAAGGAATATACCAGAGGCAGGGCAGATACCACACTCTTCATTAGAAAGAAGAAGAATGATATTATTCTAGTCCAGATCTATATGGATGATATCATTTTTGGTGCCACTAATGAGAAGATGTGTAAAGAATTCAGCTCTCAGATGTAGAAGGAATTTGAGATGTCCATGATGGGAGAGGTCAACTTTTTCCTTAGTCTACAAATTAAGAAAAGTCCAAATGGAATCTTCATCAATCAATCAAAATACACCAAGGAAATCCTAAAAAAGTTTAAAATGGACAACAACAAACCAATGTCTACTCCAATGGGTTTAGACACAATCTTATCCAGGGACTATAAAGGAGAAGATGTTGATCAGAAGCTATATAGAGGAATGATTGGTTCACTTCTATACTTAATAGCTAGCAGACCTGACATACACTATGCAGTATGCTACTGTGCAAGATATCAAGCCAACCCCAAGGATTCTTATCTCAAGGCTGTCAAAAGGATACTTAGATATCTCCCAGGAACCACTGAAGTTAGGTTGTGGTATCCTAGTAATGGAGACTTCACACTCTAGGGGTTCACAGATGCAGACTATGGTAGAGATACTCTTGAGAGAAAAAGTACATCTGGAGGATGTCATTTCCTTGGGGACTGCTTAGTATCATGGTATAGCAAGAAACAAACTTCAGTTGCCTTATCCACCATAGAAGTAGAATATATGGCAGCTGGAAGTTTTGTTGCTCAACTCCTATGGATCAAACAATAACTTAAAGATTATGGAGTGCAATCCGGATGTATGGATGTATTGCGTGACAGCAAGAGTGCTATTGATGTGTCAAAGAATCCGATGCTTCATAGCAGGATGAAGCTTGTCAACATAAGACATCATTTCATCCGAGATCATGTAATGAAAAAGGATGTTGCATTGGTATATATTCCAACCAATGAATAGAGAGCTGATATCTTTACTAAACCACTAAGTAAAGATCAATTTGGGAAACTAAGAGAATTAATTAGGATGTCAAATCCAATTTAGAGAATCTCCAGAAGTTAGTTTTGAATCATGCCGGATCCTGAAATAGAAACTCACTCCAGAAGACAAGAAGAGTTGGGAAGATCTATTCTGGAAGATTGCCACGTCAGCCGACAACAATGACATATAGTAGTAAAAGCTCATAAAGGTAACTGTTACGTTTTGAATTTCAAAAGGCCATTAGCTGTTACAAGCGCGGTAAATATAGCAGTTAATTCAAAAATAAACCGTTCCCATTCTCTGGTTAAACTGAATTCACCTCTCTCCTAAATATTGGCCTAACATATCATCAATCCAGTCAAAATAGCCGAAGTCTGGATTACCAATATATCTTCACCTCAGAAATTCTATATAAACTCCTTGAAATCCCTTATCTTCTTCACACGAGCAACTACTCTACTGTTACTCTGTAAAAATTCAAACCTAAAACTCAATCTCCTAAAAAATTTCTCCATAATGGCAACCATAAACACCTCCAACACCCTCAAAATCCTACCCAGCAAAAATCTCTTTCAAGTATCTGACTTGAAGGATGCTGATTTTGAGCCCCTCAATCTCAAAACCTTCGACTCTGTCATACCCACTAATCACTTAGGTGATGATTACCTATTCAGAACCCTCCTTTCTTCACTCTAATTGAAGATCAAAATCTGGGTGATCTTCTAAAGATAAATTACCCAACATACCCCAAGCTGGTAAAAGAGTTCTTTTCAAATCTCAGTGCTCACAATCATTTTGACGCCTTACGCACTGAGGTACAGGGGAAAGTTATAATTATCACTCCAGAATTCTTTGAGAAGAATCTGAACATGAAGAACTCCAAAATTATATTGAGGAAAGATGGGGATGAGACTGGAGTTGAGTATGAGTCCAAACTATGCTCCACCAGAACTACTTCGGCGATAAATTCTTAATGTACTTCCCCCGAATGCCTAGATTCTTGCAACACGCTCTGGCCAAACTCATCCTAATAAGGAAGGGGTCATTGACTACAGTTTTTTCCCTCTAGCACTGCATCTTATAGCACTGGGTTGGGAGTGTGGAAGTAAACTGGCCAGTCTTGATCATTCACTATCTCAAGACCCATGTAAACTCGCATGGAGCCTTGATAACAAGAATTCTCCAAGCGGCGGAAGTGGATCTGACCGATTTTGAAGGGATTTATCGAAAGCCCATCTTAGAGAAGAATTTTGTCAATCTCCGCTTTGATGAGGAATGGAATGAAGAAAAGGCAATACTGAAGAGGGATGAGCGGAAGATTAAATCCCGGAAGATAGTGAATCTAGAAGAGGAGGCTCTTGTTCCCAAAAGGCCCAGAACCACCAAAGCCAAGGCCAAAAAGCAAGTTGAAAAGGCTCCAGAAAAGATTGATGAGGACACTCTCCCCCTCACTCAAATTATGAGCTCCGACAAGCCTAGACCCAGGGGCAGACTGATTAAAGCTATAGCTAAGAAAGGATAGCTTGCGCATGCTGCGGGTCTACCTCAAATTGCCATAAAAGCAATTGAGGCTGGAAGGAGAAAAGCCAAAAGAACATTGGCTAAGATGGAAGAGGAGGCAGATGATGAGGAAACAGAGGATGAAGCTACTCCTTAAAAGAAACTAAGGAGAAGAGGACTCACTTTTGATGAAGCCCTCACTAACCAATAAAAGAAAGCCAGTGAAGGCAGGAGGCTAGCTAGAATAATCCTAAATGAGGAGGCAAGGTAGTATAGGGAGAGAGCCACTTTAGAGAAAGTAAAGTCCAGCAAAGGGAAAAATGTTCCTGGTACAACAGAATTTGTAGGACAAGATGATGAGCAATATGATGAAATTTAGGCCGCAATAAACGAAAACAGTGAAATAAATTAGGGGAGAGCAACTATAGGACCTGGCAAATCATCTCAAGTTCTCCGAATTCTTATACATCCAAATGATATGGATGCTCTGTCAAAGATTTTGAAAGCAGATGAATTCATATTTGCTAATAGAACAGGACCACTTCCGGAGAATCTGCTTGGATCCAGCAATAAAGTCATTAATCTTGAAAGTCCTAAAAACTCATTTGAGAAGGATGTTGAGGAAAATACCAACATGCTTGAGGGAGAAAAAGAAAGTCCTAAAAAGGCAACTATAGAGGTGGTTAAGGACAGTTCCAACCATCCGAAGGCAAGGCTAGAAGAGGAAAAGAAGGATGAGGATCAGACGCTACTAACCACTAAGGTAACCCCCGGACTTTTTCATCTCTATTCTAAACATGAAGAGCACAACTTAGCTATAATATCTCACAATGTAGCTAAGGATATAGTGCCAAACCCAGATGCAACAGCTTCGGAGGTGGGAGAAAGTCTGAGCTCCAAAGGGCATACTTCTATAGTGGATCCTGCGGGCAAGGCTACTACAGAGGAAAGGGAAATGAGTAAGGGTCGAGAAGAGAAATGAGCATTGGAGGCTCCGGTTTAGAAGATTATAGCCCCTTCGAAAGCAGTTCAAGCTCCAGAGATGAATCTAGCTCATCCGATTATGACTCATCTGGACCCTCCAACAAAAACTTCCCTCCTCGCACAAAATCAGTGACTCTCCCTGATGAAAACTCCAAAGAATCCAAAGTAAGTGCCACTGTTAAACACCTTTAGGAGGCAACTCTTGAGCAAAATGAGGAGGGATTTATCAAGAAGAGTCTCCTGATAATATGCACCCATCTAAAAGCTGTAGAGAAGGAGTTGCTCAGGCAAAAGTCTAATAGAGCAGTCCGAAAAGATTTAGGTGAGATCAAAGAAAGGTTGAAGTGCCTCCTTAAAATTGAGCAACAAGTCATGAACTTCCCAACTCTCGGAGCTCTAGCGGCAGCTTCCCTTTCTGAGATCCAGTCGCTTTTAAATGAGCTAAAGGAAAGCGCCTCCACAGCAAATTGCAATGCCAGTCAAGCCAATACTTTGGCCTCTAATAACTGTGTAACTATCCTAGACAGAATGTCCTCCTCCGCCACTGATGTATCCACAGAGATCAAGGATTCTATTAACTCTAAGTTTGGAAACTTGACGAAGTTCATGGAGAATAGAGACATGAAACCTACTCTGCTGAACCTAGAAACTGATCAGCTAGTAACTCAGGAAATGCTTGCCAACTTCATAGACAAAACAATCCCTAAGGTAAAAGAAAAAATCTTAGATGATATGGGTGATGAAATGCAAGCTCGCAACTCCGATATTGAGCAAACAATAAATTATTGGAAAAAGACTGTCTCCAAAGAGCTCAAGGATCAAACAAAGTCTATCCACAATATCCGGAAGGGCCTCAGTGAAGAAATCACCCTCCTTCAAGTTAGAATCAATAAGTTATCTATCTCCAAATCCTCCTCATCTCCGGTCCTTTTAGACAGTCAGCTCATTCCTGTCATGCACAATCTTATACAAGCTATAGGGGACTCAGGGTTCATGAGCCAAAAATGTTTGACTACTCTAATCAAGGCCATGTTTCCCTATTTTGATCCCAAGGCCAAGAGCATATTCTGCACATTTTCCTCAAGTCTCTCAATCTTATGATCAACTTCGGAGGTCCTTTCACCCTTATTATTTGACTCCACCCATAGTGGATCATATTATTGATGAGCATGCAAAAAGCAACAAGGACTACTCGATCTACTCCTCTTCCTGGCAGCAATCATGGGACAAGTGGACCTATATGGTTATTGATCCCCTGGATAGAAGCAAAAAGGGTGAGGAAGATCAAAGTCATCAAGGAGAAGGAAACGGGAAAGGAAAGACGCTGCAAGTCCAAAAGTGTGGTCCATCGGAGAGATAGTTAAGCTAGCTAGATAATCTTATAATACTTCTGTAATAGCTAGATTCACTTTATATGTATTTTTGAAACTTGTAACGCTGAACTTCATGATGTTAACCATTATTAACAGCAGAAGTATATATGAAGTGAAAAATTCTTAACTATCAAAACAATCGCTTCTAAAGTACAATCTGTAATTATACTAAAACAAAATTAGATGCAGAAATCATGGGGGAGTTAGGATGCTAAAATTATGGGGGAGCATTGTAAAAGACTAAGTAACAAAAGTTACACCTAGTAAATACACCCATACTTAGATGACTTATGTTTTTGTTTCCATCAAATGGGGCAGATTGTTGGGAAACAATGATCCGGATAAAAATCTAAAAATAAATCCTGATCAAGTTTGAAAGAAACAAAAACAATGCATGTAATTCTACCAAATCCAAATGGAAATATCTGAATAAAGATCAAGACACAAGTCAACCTTTGAACAAATTAAAAAAAATTAAGCACTAAGGGAAATCATCCGACAGAGTTTGGAAAGGAAACAAACTTCTAATCATCAAGACCAACATCCGGAAGAACTGATTAAAGCCATCTCCGGAAGATAGATCCAGAGCATATAGGTCTAAAAGACCTCCGAAAGACCTATATTTCAAATATAGGGAAAGTCTTCAAATATACCTTTCCCTTTACCCTTTTTAGTCTATAGAAGTCAAAGATCCTTTCCCCAAGACGAAGACAAAATGACAGCTTGTATATTTCAGAAAAAGTCAAAAGGGTCCGACACCGAATGAAGAAAAGCTAACTACCTTTTCTCCTAGACCAATAAAGGCGCGCTTGGAGCTCACATCTTAAAGCAATTGGTATGAATGTTGGTGCATCACAAAATGACAAGCAAAATGATCACTGATAACTTTTCAGCCTCAATCCCAAGATTTCAAAAGGATCAAAATATAGTCTAATGGATTGATCAACAGATCCAGAAGCTCCACATCAAAACCTGATCAAGGGTGAAGATTGGATAAAAGCTCACCAACCACAAATGGCTACATTTATGATTAAAGCCCATAAATGGAGCTCTTCACCAAATGAGAAGGTTAACTGATTGATCTACAAAAGCAAGTAACAAAGAAATACATATACAATCAGTTGATATAATTCCTCCAAGAACCCTTGATTTGAAATCTGTTTATAAGGATTCCCAAGTGAAACTATAGACTTGAGGAACTCCAAAATCCAACCCTTTGTTAAGAACCAAAGTGTAAGAATCTCCAACTTGGGTAAGTTGAGAGATTGGGATATA
This sequence comes from Euphorbia pulcherrima, assembly GCA_947683365.1. Classification (NCBI taxonomy): domain Eukaryota; kingdom Viridiplantae; phylum Streptophyta; class Magnoliopsida; order Malpighiales; family Euphorbiaceae; genus Euphorbia; species Euphorbia pulcherrima. Next base: position 20,451,418 of record CANTUS010000001.1, read on the forward strand.
ACTTGAAGTAGGTGCTTTGAGTGAGATCTACCTGTAGGACTCAGCTCTAATTCAAGGTAGAAGGCTAAGTGGTGTATCCTACTAAAGATAAGAGGACTTAGCTAGGAGTTGGTGTTTCTAGTGGTATACCTACTTCTAGAAGGGGTTACCATCCGGAGACAAATTTGTAAGGCTTGATTCCTGCCAGTTGAAAAGGAATCCACTAGTGGATAAGCTCGGAGGAAGGAAACTCCAGGGACTAGACGTAGGCGGGGCCGAACCAGTATAAAATACTTATGTTTGATTTTCTTTCTCTTTTACTTAATTGCACATATTTATATCATCCGGATCATAATCAAATACGCTACACTAAAGACTTTTTCAAGTCTACTAATTCCGCTAAAAAGGGCCATTCACCCCCCTTTGCCCTTATAAATACTCTTATAGGGACCAACACGCTTTTGTTTTCATCATTATGGAAAATTATCACACTCTATCTTCTCATCTCCTTCTCTCTTTAGTTAGATTCACTCTTCTTCTAGCGCTAGGATATGGTGCCCTATTATTTCTACGACACTCACGATAGTGATGCCTATGACTGCCAGGGATATTGGGTACACGTTAGTGGGTGGAGCACTCATTGCCATCTCCCTCTAAAAAAGGCTTGATGCGATAGGAACCTTCTACATCAACTTCCGATATGTCCCTACACCATTCTTATAAAAAGCTATAGAATTTTACCTTTTAGGTACCCTGATTTCTGTATGAGAGTAAACTAAGGAAGAATACCCTCAGACTCAGTGGGAGAAATAAGGACGAAACCGATCACTTCACATGTGTTGTGACTAACCCCTCCATGCATACACCATCCCATACATGTACTGATCTGTTATCACCTCAGCTAAAACCAAACCTTAAAGTGAAAAAGCTTGGTAATAATCTTAAGTCCATTTGACCCATATCCCGGTCCCTCTAGTGTAGTTAAGGGTTGATCCACATCAGTCCCCGGGTATTTCGTCCAGCAATCAGTTTAGTTTGGTTTATCTTTCTTCCTATCATCCTGAGGAGATGTCTCGCATCCTAACTCCAGTTGGCCAGATTGATGTTGAGGTTAAGAATGTTGCTACTGGGGAGGAGGCAAATGCATCGAGGACCGAGATTAGGTCAGAGATCGCAAATGCCATCTCTTAGTACTTGGGAAGTGGTTAGTTCTTAGACCGAATGAATGATGAGAAGCTAGTTACCATCAGGGCAATCTTGACCGAGTAGAGAAGGCCAAATGCCCCTGTTAGTGCTCCAGCAGTGAATGCAGCAATCAGTGAGCCGGTATAAGGAATTTCTCATAATTAATTTACTCAGTTTTGATTGCCGCCAGTACAGACTCAAGGGGATTCTTCCAGTTAGTTTGGTCAGTTAGGTTCTATGGGTCCATTCGGTTCAGCTAGCTTACTATTTTAGTTAGTGGTACAATGGCCCCTCTAGTCATTAGTCAATTTACTCAACCTAGCTAAGGGTTTCTACCGCCGCCATGTCAGTTTGGGGCATCAGGTCCGATCCCAAATTTTATGGTCATGCCTAAGGGGATGAACTTTCCTCAATCAATAGGTTTACCCTTAGGTGTGATTACCTAATCAGAGGGATCATCTCTATCTTCAGAATTGCATGACCTACTTCAGAAATTGCTTGCTACTAATCCTGGCCCTCAACCATCAGTCTAAGCAGCTAGAGAGGAGGATTGAGTCCCTGAAAACTTTAGTATGAATAGCATAGTGAAGTATAAGGGAATTGGTCCACCTTAATCTCACATCACCACCTATTAGAGGGTTATGAGAATCAGGAAGTTAAGTGATAAGGTTCTAGCCAAAATGTTCCCCTGCACCTTAGAAGGTGCTGCTATCGAATGGTACAACACTCTATCAGATGAAGTGATCGGAAGTTGGAAAGCTTTATCGGAGGCTTTCATCGAACAGTATGGTTTCAATGCCACCATTAAAACTACCATACAGAATTTAAAGGCTATCAAATAGGACCCCAATGAGAAGCTCAAACCCTACTTCGAAAGATGGATGGCCACTCAAGTTCTATTGAAGGATAGGTTAAGCCTTCCAGAGATAATTGTAAAATTGATGGATGGTGCCCTACCAGCTTATCGTAAGGTTCTTGGTATGGATAAATTCTCTAGCTATGTTGAGGTCTTTGAAAAAGTTGAGAAGTGGGAAAGAATCAAGGAGTTGGAGAAGGCAAGTGTACCGGCCAAACCTTGGTTCAAAAAGAACGACCTTCAGCCCCAGCCCGGGCTTCTAAGTCAAAACTCGGCTCTGATCCTTAAACAACAGTAGTGTAAGAAGAAGTGACTGTAGTCTGTACCATAAAAAATGGCATTTCCCCTTAGAAAGCATCTCTGCCTACCATCTTCACCAAGTTGAGGGAGCTCGGCCTTGTCCAAAGTATTAAGCCCTACATCCCACCCAAACCTGAAGACAGAGATCAGTTTTGTGCTTATCACGTCAGTAAGCGGCATCGTACTGGTGCTTGTAGGGATCTACTTAAGGCAATTCGCGGTTTGATTAGGGATAAAAAGATTTAGGAACCCGAGCTTAAATCCAACACCATGAATAACCCCCCTACTAAATTTTGAGAAACAGGTCACAACTGTTGAATCAGGCTTACCCTCCCACCATGTCTTCAATATGATCTCACAAGCTAATCCTATGGTTCACTCGGTAGTGGCCTTGCTAAATGAGCCGATCCCCATTGACATCAATGCATTTAAGTTAGAAGGAGTATATAAAGAGGAGGCTATGTTGGTGTAACCTATACCAATTGACATCAATGCTTATGTATTGGAGAATGATGAGCTCAAGGGACCTGCTTTGTTGGTGGAAACCCCTGAAGGGAGCAGTTACATGAAAAATAGGGTGTTGCATGTCACTCAAAGTGGAAGGATTCCTTCCGATCCTCTCCCAAGAAGAAGAAGGGGCAGAGATGTAGATATCCGGGTCATTCTAAGCATCGATCACGGCCTAATCTTCACACCTGCCATTGAAACTCAAACCTCAGCCGGCAATGAGAAGAAAGATTCAAAAGTCACCCCTCTCATCCAGTAATTACAAGTGACCCCTACCAAGTACAACATCTAGCAGCTCCTCATTGACTCTAAGGATCATCGCAAGGGTCTAATAGAAAAGTCGAGTATGAAAGCTACACCATCTACTACTCTAGTTGAGGTATTCTCAGTTATCGAGGGGTCTCCTCCTGATCAGATTTAACCCATCAAGTTTTATCGATCGGACCTCCCAGCCAAAGGAAACAAGCATAACAAGGCACTCTTCATTAGGGTGCAAATCTTTAATCGTTCTATTCCTTGTGTTATGGTGGATGACGGTTTCGCTCTTAACCTCTGTCCAACTAAGATGCTTCCTTATTTAGGACTGGATGAGTCCATAATAGAGAAGTCTAATACTGTTATAAGGGCATATGATGATATGCAGAGGAGTGTCATTAGGGTCTTCGAAGTTGAAGTTATAATTAGGAAAGTGAAGTCCAAGGTCCTGTTCACTATTCTCGATATCCCTGTCACCTACTCATTACTGTTGGATCGACCTTGGCTCAATGCATTGGGAGCCATCCCTTCTACTATTCATTAGAAAGTTAAGCTCATCTACAATGGCACGCTAGTGACCATTGATGTAAATGAACTGTCCATCATAGCGGCTATGGAAGTTAAGGAAAAGGAATCTAGGGTGGCTGTAGCTCACCAAGGCACGGGATCTTTAATTAAGGGGCGCATATCACTCAAAATTGAGAAGATAATGATGAATTAGGGTTATGTAAGGGGTAAAGGGCTCGGAAAGGATCTGCAGGGAATGCTGGAACCTCTCTTACCTCTTTAATGGCCATTTAGGCTCGGTCTAGGGAATCGTCTAGGTGCCAAAATGTCCAAACCTTAGTCCTACCTCATGATAGGAACTGAAATCAAGCAAAAGGAATTCACAGGTGAAGAGGAACCTGTCAAAGTTAGTGTCAAAAGGGTCCCTGGTTTTGAAATGTTCAATAATGTATATGACTTCAAGAAAGGCTGCCTGATTGAAACCTCAATTTCTGTGGAAGTATGTGGGAATGCTGAAGAAGATGAAATGAATGAGGCAATCAAGTTCATCACTAAAGCACTAGTGGTTCTTATGAGGAAGAATTGAAAGAGGAATGAGAAAGGCAATCCCATCAGTAAGGCTGTCAAGAACTTAGCAAAAGTAGTGGCCGTGGAAACACAAGCAGGCTTGCATACCAAGGCTACCAATTCAACTGTCAATCAACAAGACCCTTTGCCTGTGGAGGATGATTTAAATGATGTAATTTTTAATATTACAAGCATTTTTAATGCAAACAATGCCGCTTATAAGGCATATCATGAATGAGTTGTAAGCATCAATATCTTTTTTAACATGTCATGAATAAATTGATACACCTATCATTCACATTTTCCTTGAGTATTTCATTCTAATGACATCATGCACTCATAATAATAACATTCTTAAAACTATCATCATATTCATTAATGAAGTTGACCTTGGGTGCAACGCAATGGTATAGACGTCCAATGGTTAAAACCTATCATCAAAAGAGAGATAATAAAGGTGCTTAGCAAACATGGTAACAATTAGCCCAAGTCCTTCTTTCTTTACGAAGGGGAAAGAGTATAAAAGCATGAAGACTCATGAAAATACCAACCGCATAGAAAGTATGTATAGGGGCATAAAATGCCCAGACCTTTCGAAAGCTCTAAAGAGAAGCTGGTCATAAGTCAATTAAAAATATTTTGTTAAAGACGGTAGCTACTTACAGAGATTGGGCTGATAGACTTTCATTCGTAGTTTGGGGTTACAGAACCAGTGTAAGAACTCCCATCGATCAAACACTTTTATCTTAGTATATGGAATGGAAGCCGTATTACCGATTGAAATAGAAGTAAGATCCCTAAGAGTGAAACTCGAATTGCAGTTAAAAGAATTAGATTGGATAAGGGCCAGGTATGAATAGTTGAATGCAATAGATGAAAAGCAACTCAGGGCACTTGACCATCTCCAAATGTACCAACAGTGTATAGCATGAGCTTATAACAATAAAATCAGATACCCGAAACAATCTCTCAAGGTGGGTGATCTGGTCCTCAAGCAACTATGCCAAGTTAACACCGACACTAGGGGCAAGTTTAGGCCTAATTGGGAAGGACCATTTGTCATAAAGAAGGTTCTTGGTAAAGGAGGAATCAAGCTTATAGAAATGGATGGAAATGAGTTCGTGAATCCAGTGAATCAAGATATGCTCAAGCGTTATCATGTTTAGGTCAAAAGAATTAAATCATAAAAAAAGCAGCACAAAGAATAAAAGAAATAAAGAATAAAGCACCCGGCGAGTGGTCCTCTACTGCTTAGGCAAAAATTAGGGTGCAGCTTGCTGATTGGTATTCCACAAATCGATCAGGCAAAAGTTAGGGTACTTTAATAAAGGCCGCTAGGCTGAAAACCCAAAAAGGGCGGCCTAGGCAAAAGTTAGGGCATCGAGAGAAAAATGTCAGTTGCTTTTTGGAAAATCTGTAAAAGACCAGATGTACTCAAATTAATCTCATTGATGAACATGTTATGATTTTGCTAAGAATCTTGGTCTTATGAATGCATGCATGTCTTTAGGTGAAATAATCGCTGGTATCTGAACATCAATTTTTTCTCTATGTGTTATGCATAATTGCATTCATCTTTGTCACACATTCGCAATATTCAGAAAAACCTGCTGGATTGAAAACTCGAAAGGGCAGTCCAGGTAAAAGTTAGGGCAAAAAGAAGAGAAAAGTCTGTTGGGTTGAACCGTCAAGGAAAACTCAGGAAAAAAATTAAGACAGCCTACGGGATTGAAAACCTGAAAGGGCAGTCTCGATAAAAATTAAGGCAAAAACTTGCTAGGTCGAAAACTCGAAAGGGCGGTCTATGAAAAAGTTAAAGCTAAAAAGAAAAAAAGTCCGCTGTGTTAAGCCGTTAAGGATAGCCCAGGCAAAAATTAGGACAAAAAGAAAGGAAAATTAAAATGTTCGATAAGTCCCCTCACATGGAGTGGCCTATGCAAAAGCTAGAACATCACCCAATCCCCTCACCATAAAATCACCAGAAGATGGGTTCTCAAAGCAACAATATTCAAACAGTCTAAGTTCAAGCAAAATCCACATGCATAAAAGAAATATCAAAAGTACCAATCCAAAAGTTTATAGTCAAAACAAGCCATGTAGGGCTAGAAAAGTACTATCAGTTCGTAATCATAATCTAAGCAGTCGGGGGATCCTGTCCCTAGCGACCCTCCTAAGGCTGATCTTAAGTATCCGCTAGTAGATCATCCATGTCTATAGTCATACGGTCCTCAACATCACTAGTACCAGTAGCCGGCTGGGCGGGGGCCCTAATCTTTGAGGTCCCTGTAGCAGTCCCAGCAGCAACACTCCCCTCAACCTGCTGATCCACGCCTCTCTGAGTCACTAGATATGTAAAAAGATCATCCTCAGACTCGTCGTCAAAAGGGACAAGTGTCTGCCTCTCCTCAGTCATCCTCGCTAGCTGACCCTTAACGTCTCAATCTCGGCCCTCGCCCCGAGCGGTCTCTGCCCTAGCCCGATCAGCCTCAGAAGTCTGCTCCTATAAAAATCTGGCTCTATCCTTAGAAGCGTCCAAATCCTAAGCAGACCTGCTCTGCTCTATGGCCAGCAAAGTCTATAACAGAAATCATAAGATCAGTACATATACACAAATGTTATGGCATGCATGCATTATTTGTTGAAATTTTTTAGGAAAACAAAACTTATCGAAGCTAGTGCATCCTGGGCCAGTAGCAGATCCTGCACTAAAAAATAACCCCGGGCTATCCTTTTAACCTCGAAAATGGTCACCTGAAAAGAAAGGGTCACATCGGAATAAGACATCTTAAGCAGTAATAGACGAAGGCCAAGGTAAAGCGTTCCTTATATGGGTGGAATCGGAAGGAGTGAAACCGAAAGGCTGGACCGACTCCTTGAGCTTCTTGACAACCCAATTCTCTGAGTGGTCGAGGAGCTGAAAGAAAGTATCCAACTCAACCCAGAGGATGCCCTTCCTCACAGAACCGGAGGCTTGAGATCGCTTTGCCGGTGGCTTAGGGGCAGTAGTAGCAGCGGTAATAGTAGACCTCTTCTGTGTAGAAATGGGAGGCTGTAAATAATGAGGAATCAGATTTCAGACCATAGTCAATTACAGAAAAGGTAAGGTATTCATGAAGGCCAAGTTAGAGGCATACCTGAGAAGAAGGGGTAGCAGACCTAACGGAGCCCCTGGTGCTCTGAACTATAGATGGACCCCTACGGTCACCCCTCAGTCCGCCCTCCTCCTCCTCCTCATCATCATCATGATCATTATCGCTATTGCTTTAATGAAACTCCAGGGGCTAGTCCTCATGATGGATCCTGTCGTAGGGTGGCAGGAGGGAGGAATCAATAAACTCAGCATAAAGGCCCTCAACAGACAGCATGCGAGCCCCCTCACCTAGCAAGTACAGCCCATGATCGATCCTCGATATGAGATGAGGCCAGAAGATCCCCTCCGGGATTGGGGGAGGGATCAGTCTCTCCACCATAGCACTGGTCCTCCACCCTTGGACCTGCTCACCAAAGTATCACTCGTAGGAGAGTGGTGACTCCAAGGCAAAGCAATGGTCGTCCACATAAACCCGCATATGCTCAATGGCTTCAAAGGTGGCCAATCTCTCCCATGGGTCTTGGGTGACCTACATAGAATGAATGCACTGTGAGTATCACAACCCAGTAAATACAGTTTCTATTAATGGTTTGTCAAAGTGTAAAATGCAGGTTCACACTACGTCATAGATGGCTTACCGCAACAAAAAGGGAAAGAGTTGCCTCGAAATAGTTGCGTTTGTGATGAAAAATTGAATTTCAGCAACTTTTTATGAAAATATTTGAAAGAAGTTGCATTATATAAAAAATTTACGAATTACTATATTATCTGCAACTTTTTTAAAAAGAATCTACAACTTTTTTAAAAGAGTTGCCTTCGATGCTCATGAATAGTAAAGAAACCAATGGCGGGAATTACTCTCGCTCATTCCCTTCAGCAATTAAATAAATAAAAAAAAGAAAAGAAAATTGGCCAGGTATATAAATCACTCTACTCACTTTTGTCTCTCTCCTGCGACCACGAAACTACCCTAACTCTCACCAAAATGCTAATTAACCGGCGTATCCCCTTCTTGACCCATTCTCAGGCCATCTCCTTCACCGATTTCCTGTAAATCCCATCAGTCTCTCACCATTTCTGGAAAACTAATTTCCTTCTCACCGTTTCTCAAAAACCCATCGCACTGTTTTGTCTTCTCCAAGTCCATGCTTCTGATGTTCCGATTCTGAGGTTTATTTCAATTTATGTTTATTTCTCATGTTTATGTTTCATTTAATTTTATTTTAGGACATTACATGTTCATAGGTAAATGAATTAGGGTTTACATGTTTTGGTGGATGGAATTTAAACACAAACAAGATTTAATTGAGTTCTCAGTTCTGTTTGGGTGTAGATAGAACTAACGTTGGCATTTTCTTATGGGTTGATTTTTCGATTTCACATATAATTGTTCCTGGATGTACATGCGTGTGTTTTATATATGACTTTTTGTTTCTAGGTATTAGGATTCTCATGAATTAGGTTAGTTAGTTGATAATATTTTCTATTTCCTCTTAACCAAAACGATTTCAACATCTCTGAATTGTTGATCTGCTGCTGCCCAAAATAGCTACTGCTTTTATGGATGTATTATATTTTTGTTTTATGAATATGAAACATTATTGAGTTGCAGGCTTTTTCAACATACGTTGTTGTTTTATGCCAAAATTTTGTTTTCTAGATTCTTGCTTTCTTTATTGTAATTCAAAATGTTATTTAGCTGTATCAGAGAAGTCGGACGACTGCTTGACAGTTTTGGAAGCTAGTGGGAATTATAATCATTCAATCTATTGACACGTTAATTAAAATCAGGATGTGATCCTTTTGTTACTATTATTCATGTGTTATGACTATGAGTGGTAACTTTTCACTTGATTTTCTGCTAAATGGCCAATGATTTTGATTTTTATGTCTTCTGTTGTTTGTTTTGGTTTAATTGCAAGTTATGTCAATTGTGAAAGTTGATTATGCATTAAGTAAAATAAAGAAAATTTACAAGTTACATATGATTCAATGTGTTTCTTTTTATTATCTAAAACATGTAATCTGTAATTGATCCCATATTTTATCAGGGTACCTAAAGTTTGACAGAACAAACATGTGAGCATTTGGTGAATAATAAAATACATACTATGGTTTGTGTTGTGTGATTTTTAAATGATATAGTATAATTGTTTTCCGTCGAGGTATTGGAGTTGATGTAAACCTTATGCATATGACATGGCAAATATGACATGGCAACAATTACCAACTTTTGATGTTGATTTTGTGAATTCCTCTTCCCTTTTTGGCATTCTGTTACAAGGTTTTTTTGTGTGTTTCCTTTGGTTGTAAATTTGAATGTTGTCTCAAATAAAATAATATTGTTACTTGTAGTTGCTAATGTGCTATTTTCTATTTGGATTTGTTTGTCATTTTTTCTTAAAGCTTCCTTATGCCAATTTAGGTTTTGTATTAAATGTATTAAAATAAAATAATTTATAGCTTCCTAATTAACTTGTATATCTCCGTTTTCTCTTCTCTTAACCCTCCTCCTGTTTCTTTTCCAATTCCAAATTTCTAGACTCCGGTGCTCATCGGAAAGTTGCTGCGTACCTTCGTTCGCTGTTTCTTTTTCAATCCATAGATTTAGGTTAGTAAGCCGGATTCACTTGTTTATTTTCAATTTATTTCTACTCTTCTAATTAAGATTAGTTTTCTTTCTAATTTCTGAAATTAGGGTCAATTATTAAAACTAAAATTTTGATATCATTAAATTGATAGTGAAGATATGAAATTTAGTATGAAACTGATATTAGTTTAGTATTAATGAAGTACTGAAATTGAGTTTAAGTCAAATTATTAGTTCAGTTTAGTATTAGTATCATTGTTTTGTTGTTTTAGTAGTTTTAGTGAAATTGGAATTCAAATTAGTTTTGTATTATAAATGAGAATGCTATTGGCTTTCTATTTAAGTTTAGTATTAGAATGAGTTTACTATTTAACTTATTTCTAAATGGTTATTGTGTAATAATCCTTTCCTTTTTATAGGTTGTTCACTTTTAAAGGCATCTGGAGTGATTGAACATAAGTTAACAAAGTTGGACTTGTAGCTATAAAAGGTATAGATTTGTTAAATATTGAGTACATATAATTTGATTTTTTATATGTTGTTTGATGAGTGCTGTAAATCTTTGTTAGATGTATTTACTCACCATACATAAATGGCATGCTATATGTTATCTCATTTTAGTTCATCTATTAATGTATGACCCTAGATTAAGGTTAACACTATTATATATGAAATTATCACATGATTGAAAAAAAATTACATTTACTCTTCCTCGTTCTCATAACTAGATTAATAAAGGTCTGTACTTCACCTTAACTTCATCTTCCCATGTTAAATCTTAACTTGAATTCTATCCCAACTGATTTTTTAGTTTATGTGCCAGTTTAACGTGCTATAATAGAAATTATAAATGAAATAAAATGAAATTTAGTGTATATCGTTTGTTGGTTTTATGAAATTTGTTGCTGGTTTTAATGTTGAATTTCAAACAGAGTGCAAATTAAGTTAATCTGTGTTGTTAGTTACTGTATTACTAAAAGTTATGTAGAATATTTAAGTTAGATAGCTTCATTCATTCTATGTAGTCATGGATGATGAAGACAACCATTGGGTGGAGCACCCAAGACACAGTGATGTGTATATCAATGGGGTGAATGATTTCTTGAGGAATGCATTTCCCATAAATAATGTAGGCAGCGAAATGAGATGCCCTTACATAAATTGCCAAAATCAGCAATGGCATTGTTGAGATGCGATCTTCGAGCATCTCATTTGCAATGGTGTTTCGCCTATATTTTTCCAATGGGTCTATGAGACATCCATAGAACCCAAAACTAACTCCAATGATGTGGATTATCATCCGAGCATATTGTTCGCAGATGATCTTGATACGATGTTGCAGACCACTTATCGAGACTTCGTCAATTGTGAAGAAAGAAATGAAGGACCACCTGAAGGAGCGAATGCAGAAACACAAAAGTTTTATAGACTTGTTGAAGAAGGAAAACAACCACTATATCCGGGGTGTAAAAAATTTTCTACATTAAGTTTCATGGTTCGATTTTACCATGTTAAGTGTAGTAGTGGAATGACAGAATCTTGCTTCACTATGGTGATGGGTTTGTTGAAGGAGGCTTTCCTCCATGCCAATATACCTAAGTCTTTTAGTTATGCGAAGAACACTATAAGAGATTTAGGACTTGACTACTAAAAAGTACATGCATGTCCCAATGATTGCATGTTCTATTGGGGTGTGAACGAAAGTGGTGAAGCTTGCATAAATTGTGGTTTATCTAGGTGGAAAGTGGTGGAAAAGAATGTTGTTGGTATTGATAACAATTTTGAAGGAAAGACTCGGAGGATTCCAGCTAAGGTGATACAATATTTCCCACTAAAACCAAGGATTCAAAGACTCTTTATATGCAAAGAGTTATCTGAACTTATGAGATGGCATGCAATAGAATGAAAAAATGATGGAAAGCTAAGACATCCAGCCGATGGTGAGGCATGGAAGGCGATGGATCCTAACTATCCTCATTTTTCATCAGAAGTACAAAATGTGTGATTGGGTCTAGCTTCCGATGGGTTCAATCCATTTCGTACAATGAGTATAACTCATAGCGCATGGCCTATTGTATTAGTCAACTATAACCTGCCTCCTTGGTTAAGCATGAAAGCTGAAAATTTAATTCTTTCTACACTTATATCTGGTCCAGATTCTCCTGGGAATAATATTGATGTATATATGCAGCCCTTTATTGCTGAGTTGAAAGAGTTGTGGGATGTCGGGTTGGAAACTTTTAACGTCTTAGCTAATAATAGTTTTACATTGCGTGCAAGTGTGCTATGGACTATTAGTGATTTTCCTGGATATGCAATGCTATCAGGTTAGAGTACGAAAGGAAAATTAGCTTTCCATCGTGTAATTATGAGACCATTTCTATGTATTCGAAACACATTAAGAAAATGTGTTACATGGGGCATAGGAAGTTTCTTGATAATTCACACAAATATAGGTTCAATGAAAGAAGATTTGATGGAAAAATTGAAATGGGGATGAGTCCTTCAATTCTTAGTGGAAAGGATATAGAAATTCTGTTATGTGATTATGAGAATGAGTTTGGGAAGAAGTAGAGAAAGCGGAAGGGTATTGCCGATACACCTTGGAAGAAGAAGTCGATATTTTTTGAATTGCCTTATTGGGGTAATAATTTAGCTAGACATAACTTGGATGTCATGCATATAGAGAAGAATCTATTTAACAATATTTTGGGCACTTTACTCGATATTAGTAGAAAGATAAAAGACCACTTGAAGGCTCGCAAAGATTTACAAGATTTGGGAATTAGAAAAGCATTGCACCCTATTATTTCTAATGACGGAGAGAATTTTGAATATAGGGCAGCAAGCTTTACCATGACAAAGGAGGAGAAAGATAAGTTCAGTTCTGTTTAGTTTTGAGGGATGTGAACTGCCTTACGGATGTGCATTGAATATAAGTCATTGCGTAGACATGAAAGAGAGGAAGTTGTCATGGTATAAAAGTCATGATGCACATTTTATACTACAATATTTGCTGCAATTTGATGTGAAAAATCAATGACACCCAAAGTTGCATTACCCTTGATTAGATTAAGTTCATTCTTTAGAGGTATATGCAGCAAAGTCATTGATTTGGGAGAAATTAAGAAGTTGCAGCGACAAATTGTAGAGATACTATACGACTTTGAGACCATTTTCCCACCTTCTTTCTTTGACATAATGGTACACTTACCCATTCACTTATGCAAGGAAATTGAATATGGTGGTCCAGTCTATAGTCAATGGATGTTTACAATTGAGCAATACTTAGGTAAATTGAAGTCATATGTTCGGAGTTGGAGTAAACTAGAAGCCTCAATTGCAGAAGGACATTTTGGCCGAATAATGTATAACTTTTTGCTCTAGATTTTTGGGTAGAGAATGCACTGTTAACAACTACTATTGTTATGAAAGGTTTGGAAGTTTGAATAAGGGATATCCTTTAGGGACAAGGAGAAATAAAGACGGAAAAAGAATTCAGCTAGATGATGATACATTCTTAATAGCTCATCGGTACGTGTTATTCAACTGTGACATCGAAGAAATACAACCCTTATCAAGTAAGAATAAAATTTAATTTTTTGTACAAATTAGAGTGAGCTTAAAAAATTACAATAACTAATTCTATCATTCGCTTAATAATTGTAGTGAACATCGAACCATGGTTGAGAATCAAGTCAAGTCAAGGAAGTATACAATAGAGAGAACACATACACAAGAGTTTGATAAATGGTTAAGGAAAGAGGTATCAACACAAGTTAACAAATCAAAGGAACTTTCTGCCTTAGCTAAAGGCCCCAATCGAGTTGCTAAGAAGTTTACTGGCTATTGTATAAATGGTTACAGATTTCATATAAAGCAGAGAGATGACAATCATACCACACAAAATAGTGGTGTATTTGTTGCAGCCTTAACCTCTAGTTTTTCTAGTACTAGGGACAGAAATCCGATAGTTGGGAGTGTTGGTTATTATCGATCAATCGAAGAAATCATTGAAATTGACTATTGGGGAGTTTTTAATTGGGTTTTGTTTAGGTGTTGTTGGTATAAACAAGAGAAGGATAGTTATGGTTTTACTATGGTGAACTTCAATAGGTTATGCTAATAAAATGATCCATTTGTTATGGCCCAAGTTGAACAAGTGTTTTATGTTGAAGATCCAGTTGAAAGGGGTTTGCGTTATGTGGTCAATCAAATGGAATTAGACTCTCGTCATACATAAGACCATAACAGGATCTTCTATTGTAATTTTAGGTCTGTTTTGTAATGTCATTGTATGGACAGTGTATTTATCTTTATTCTTGTGGTATATTGTAATATTTTAACTATATTTGGGAAATCTTGTAACACTTTGATAGCGTGTAATTTTGTCTATCTTTTGGGGTATATTGTGATAATTTATGTATTGGAATTGATGATTAGTATATATTTTTAATATTTTTCTCATATATAGCTGTGAATAAATTATAGTATCCATTCTTAATAATTTATGCATATACAGTTGTGAATATGCTGTTTACATATTACTAATTTGACATTTTTTTCTTGGTGTCTTTATAGAAATTAAAGGACAGAATGTGGATTACTTTTCATCATCAGGGGACTTTCACCAACACTTCATATGTCGGAGGTAAAAGTACTAATGTTGGCAAGGACATCGATACAGACTGTTTTGGTTTTCCTGATGTGGCGGAGTACATCAAGGTTTTACTTGGATACACTGAAATTGGAGGGATTTACGTTAAAGGTGAAACTGGTGTATGGGAACTTGTTGTCAATGACACAAATCTTAGGAAATTCATTTCTAGGGATGAGTTAGATTTTTACATCGATAATACGGTTGATAAGTCGATACAACCCTTCCCTAAACTGCCAACAAATGTGGAAATATGATCCAGGCCAAATTTCATCCAAGGTAAATTTTGTAGCTTTTTGGGTTTTAATGCATTGATTAATAAGAAATTGGAATTACTTTTCTTTTAACTGTTCAATTTTGAATGTGCATCCATGAAAATTCAACCGAAGTGCCAGTTCGTGACTCTCCAAAAAATGAAAGCACAAGAAATGACTAAAAAGGAAGTGGGGAGAAAGGTTACTTCTAAGAAGAAATTGACAGTACAGGACAACATAAAGTTTGCAGATGAGTCGAATCGACATGATGCACTTTCGTATGACAAAGTCAGAGAGATGAATATCATTTCCAACAATGAACGCCTTGTTTCTCTCAATTTGCCAGAGTTAGCTGCTGGTTTGAAAGTTTCAGGAGGAACAAGTGCCAAACGAAAGGTCAAATTATAGAGGGTAGTGATGGGTATTGTCCTGCCAATGACATTGAGGGTGGGCGGAGCAGTGAAGATGAATCTGAAGTTATTTCAAAGGTGCATGAGCTGTCCAATTCTTTTGAATTAAAATAGTTGCATCATTTGTTATGTTAATCTTAATTAATATTATGCAATATTTGTCAGCAAAATAAGAAAGGTAAAGATGGAAATACTCGCACAACCCGAACTCAATCTAGTCTTGCTGGAGTTGCACACAAAGGTGATAAAGAATAGGTCTTTATTATCCGTTTAATTATAAATTCATCTGTATACCCAAGTTTTTATTTCAAATAGTGCATTTGAATTGTTTGCAATTCGTTCTTACCTAAGGTTTACTAATTTTAAGGCATGAGATAAATTAAAATTACCAATGTAATTATCATAAATTATTAGATTAGCAATGTAAGGAACTTCCTAAATTAGCTAATCGGTATTATTTTTTATTAAGAAAGATAAAATCGGTAGAATTAATTATATAATTTTATTAATTCTTTGTATGAATTAATGTTGATAAACTTGAAGTTAAATTTCTCCTTCGATCTCCATTTAGAATGGTAGGAGTAGAACTCTGTAATTGAGTACAAAATTCTTCATAATTTAGTCAACGATCATATTTCCATGTCACTAGAGAGATTGTCACTACTGTCATTGATTTATACTTTCATCTTATTGCCTTTTATTTTTGAATAAATATGTTGTTGCCTAAGGTTCATAGTGTTTTTTCTTGCTTTAATGACAATATTTGCTCGTGCCACATTATTGTTTTCATTGTATATAACATTTTCTACCTTGTGTAAGTTAGGTGGATGAAGGCAAAACATACCGACCTTATGCAGAAGATAGAAAGAAGAGCTTGAGTGGTGATAAAAATTCTGAAGCAAATGCTACTGACATGGAATTAGCATGCTTAATGAAAAGTTTACGTTTGGCACAGGTTTTCTGGTTTTTAACTTTGTTTACTACATTCACAATCACATAGATAGTATTACTGATATTCTATTTTATGAATTCGATTACTGCTAGGTGGATGATGCCAAAAAAAATCCCACCTTCTAGCCCTGCCTGTAATACATGGTCACGGAGACAAAAAGCTATTATGGTAGAATAGAATGAGACAGAAGTACAAGCTGTAGGTGATACGAAAGAGGTAACTGATTTATATTCTACCAATGTATTTGTACGTACATATTTATTTGCTTCCTTAATTCTCAATTAACATAGCTTAACATATGTTATTTATTGTTTAAATGACCTTATAATAAGAATAGTTTTTTTTGTAATAATTGAAAATGTGACAATAAATTAGTAGAATATACTCATGATCAGCATCTTTATTTTCAATCTAAACCTGTAAAATGACCATTATCTTAAGTAATCATTGGATTACGTTTCAATCTATACCATTTCTAGTCTTTAGTTTTGATTTTGTTATATTGAATCCTGAAAGTGAAACTTAGACTGTTCATTAAACTGCCATTGTTACAACAGTTACAACGGATTCGAAATGATGGGATTGGATCCATGGCTAATTTTTTGGCTCTGCGCGAACAACAATGACAAGAAAAGCAAGTTGGAAAAGCGGTGTTGACCTAGCCTGACTCTCAAACTTTAGAAAAATCTACAAGTTGCTACTTACATTTCTAAACAATGAATACACTTTTATGCATACCATGGATTAATTTGGTAACTTTTTAGTGTATTTTAGCAGAATGTTCAAAGAGAAGAGTGAGAGGAAAAACAAAAATGGTTGAAGTACATACGAGGAAGTTTGAGGATCGAAATTTAATCCCTCTGAATGACAAGTTTCAACCTATTTCAAGTGATACTTCCTTGATTTCAAACTTTAGCAGTTTCTTGGGAACCTTAGCAAAGCATTTTGTGCCCCTTAGTTATATTAGTTGGCACAAAATTCCTAATAAGAATAACCTATAAGAGTTTGTGAAGGTAAGCCTTGCAATTGTATGTGGTACTTCTTCATTTAGCAACTAAAATTAATTGATTTCTTACATGTGTTAGAAAAAGTACATCATTCCTGAAGAAGGAAAACCTTGGGTACTGAAGATAATTCGTGATTCATGGAAGGTGTTTAAGAGTCGTATCAAGAGTACACATAAAGTATTTATGACAAAGATGCTGAAAGGCTAAAAAATAGTCCAACTGATATTCCACTTGAAGAGTTCAAGGTGCTCTTGACATATTGGGGAAATCCGAAAGTGCAGGTACATAACAATGTACTGTTATTACATTTGATTAGCAGTGTCAGTTACACTTTTGTTATTCACTTGTTACTACTAATTTGTAGGAAATAGCTGCGCGAAACACTGCAAATCGGAGGAAGATCGTTGAAACACACACTGCAGGACCAATTAGTTTTGCTCAAATAAGCAATAAAATGGTAATTTTCATTTAGCATCGGATATTGCTGCTGTTATGATAAATCTAGTAAAATGGTACATTATTTCGTTTAGAATTGTCGTAAATTAGCTTAATCACACTTGGAACTTAGGCTGTTTTAAATTTCTTTATAGTTATCTTCAATGGAGTAACGAACTACCTATCAACATTAGTACATAGTTTGTGGTTATTGTTAACTAGAAATTTCCTATAGTTGCACTTGGCTACTGAATTCACGTTTAGGTAATATGTTAGTTATTGAACCAGTCACACCTATAAGTTAGATAATTGCTGCCCTTGCATAGGAAACAATAATCTCATTTTCTAACCAGTTCTTACCTTGAAAGAGAAATTGTTGATTTCAGTATAAAGTTGTTAAAGGCACGCCACATGTAAGGTAAGGTACCGTACCTTGGGCACACGCCTTGTGTGCTTAGGCATGATTTTTGCTGTGCGCCTCAAATGCCTCAGAGACACTTTTTTAAGGTTTTAACTTTAACATGTGTTGTCCATTTATTTTTAAGAGTTTTGACAATAATTCAAGGTTAGATAATCGTAATTGAATTTCTATTCAGGCCCATGCCTTGCCTAGCACCTCACCTTCAGGGGCGCCAGGCCCCCTGGGGCCCAGGTTACGCCTAGCTCCTTAACAACTATATTTTAGTATCTCAAAAACTGCAAATTTCATATCTCACAAGGTAGAAAAATTCATTTTGATTCAAATGTTGTCTGTTATTGCAGTATATGTAGTTATGTTAATGGTATTGGTTCAGTTATTGATCACTTTTGTTGGACTACTAGTTTTGCTTTTGCTTTTGCTTTCTTATTCCATATTTGATATTACGGTTTTCCTTCTATGTTAGCAACTTAAGAATGATAACGGTGTTGCACCATCAAAAGCAGAACTGTTTATTAAGACCTGTAAGCACAAAGAAGGACGTGAATACAAGTCACCTACTGATGTGATAAATACTCGACTTGTAAGTATGCTCTTTATTGGGAAATCTTAGTAATAAAATGATTTTATAAATATAAATGGTGTAGTAATCTAATGTAGTAGCATATTATTTATTTATTACAAACCATAGATCTGAATAATAGCTTACCTTTAGATTTTGGATGGTCACATTTACTTACCTCTATAAATAACAAAAGGATAATATTATTAATGCCATTTTTTCAGTCAATTTTTCAAGACATGTGCTCGTCTGGTGCAAATAGTGAGAGCGTTGACCAGGTTGTCTCTGGTAATCCATCACATTGGGATTCATGGCTTATTGGGAGGCGTGTATTGCCATAGAAGTCGAAGACAGAATCAACAGCTTTAAATAGTTCACAAGTGCCCATTGATGTGGAAGATTTGACAGTAAAGATCAAAGAAAATCTAAAAGTTGAAGTGCAGGATACTATCAAACAACAAGTACAGGATAACATGGCTGCTCTTGTGAAGAAACTTGTTAAAGCTAATCATGGCCTTCAACTTAATTTGGATGCTCTTCATTACACATGTGAGAATGATGACCAAGTGTCTTATGAAGACATGTCATTCTAAGGGCTTCAGTTACCACCTTTTAAGTTTGTCATGTGAACTGTCTTTCTACACATTATCTTTTGGATTTGACTTATGTATGGATGTCTCTTTTGGATGCTTTTGAATTGTCTTTCCTTATGTATGAAGTATTCTAGAAAGCAGACATGGTTTTTGCTTAAATACTTGAGTATGATATTACTACTATTATTAATGTTATCAATATTAATTCAATAGGTATTTTATTTATTGTCTACCTGCATATTGTTTTAACAGGTGTTGCATTGTACACTAATTGAAAGTCTTGAACAATAATGTCGAGGTGTTGCATTATATATAAATTAGTTGCCAAAAATACAATGGTATTCCAAATGAAAGGTTGCAATTGTCAGATAATGTGCCATTCATAAAAGTTGCATTTGTGTCAATGCATTGCAATTATTAAAAAAACCCATTAATCAAAAGCGTTGCCGATTTTTTCTTAAGTGTTGCTTTTACCAACCAAAAGCATAACAAACAGGAGTTGCAATTACGGTAAAAAGTGTTGCCATTGTTAATCAAATGGCCGTTAACCGTAAAATCTACCATTTTTTTGCAACTCTCATAATGTGTTGCGTATAAGTGTAAAAGCGTAGCTGAAGGCATATAATGCAACGTTTCTCACTATATTGCATTAAATATGGAAAAGAGTTGCCGAAGCGACCTATTGCAAGGAGGAAAATATGAACCCTTTTGTTTGGCAAAAGAGTTGCAGACTCACATATGGCAACTTTATTGGCACCTTAAGCAATGGAGTTATTGTATGCCATCTATGGCGTAATGTCAATAGGTAAGAAGCTTACCCGATCCTAGCGCAACTGGCGTAAGAACTCTCGTTACCATACTATAGTCAAGGCTGATTCTACCAAGCCCCATCCATCGGGATATGATGTGCGGCATCTCAGGATGCATGGGCAATCCTGGCCTAGGAATCTCGAAAGCCCAAATATGCAAGACAAAGTAAGGATTAGTTGCAACCCAGTTTAGACAAAGGGTTAAAGCATAAGAGATTAGTTGAGGATTTACCAGTAGTATCATATAGCAGATCTTAAGCTCAGACTACTCACCTTGGACACCTACATCCAATCTATAGTATAGCTGTGCCAGGATGGCCCGACACTAGTTCTTGCGAGGCACAGCCCTAAGATCCTCCACAATAGAGAGCAAACCATAGTTGAGGTTGCTCAGGTAGATAGGGAAGAAGATAATAGTAGGAATGTCAGCAAGAAAGACCGGGCATACTGATCCCTCCTATCAGCTGCAATAGGACTCGGGTGCCCGATCTAGTAAGCGTGCAAGTCCCCGTACTTGGACTTGTTCATCCTGCCCGGACGAAGCCCAAGTAATATGAAAATATAGGCCTTCACCTCAGGCCGAGAATGCCACTGGTCGGCATAAACATCAAAATGGACCACGTCTTTGCTCTATGCCAAGCCTGTGGTGGCGCACACATCTGAAGGCGAAATGGTGACCTCCTCTATAGGTAAATGGGATGTATGGGTCGTATTTGACCATCTCTCTACTAGGGCCAAGATAAGATCAGGGGCCAATGTCTTGGGGGCCTAAGGGATAGCCCTGATGATGTCATTGAACCCAAAGGAATCTATGCGGGCTAGTAGCTCTATATCTCCTATGGCACGAATCTCCTTGTACCATTTCCTACAAAAGCTCAAGGCTCCCATAGTCTTATATTAGAACTACAGAAATAGAATCATAGATTAACAAGGTTAGAACATAGTAGACAAGTCAGAAAATCAAAAAAGGATTGTAGAAATCAAAGGAAACAAGGTTCTATCCCTAAGGACAGTACCCGTACGGGTAAGCCCCACTCGCACGAGTCCGCAATCCAGACCCGTGTCAAAATTAAGTCCCGTACAGGTCCTCTACAAGCTGTCCCTATACGCATAAACTCCCTAAAAATCTAAAATAGCATAATCTCAACCAAAGTTCATCTGAAACTATCCTAAAAGCATCCTAGGCTAAAGTTACATGCATCAGGCTCTATTCTAAGGTCTAAAACACCTTAAATTATACCAAAATCCAAGGAATCACCGAAAGTTCAAAATTGGAAAACTGATAATCGAACGGAATTATCTAGAATTTTGAGGCATGGGTCTCAGGAGAAGGGATCAGTGGCACTTCAGAAGCGGGAGTAAGCCCTAAAAATGAGTCTCCCTGATGAAATGCATACCGAATGAAAATCGGGCATTCTCAAAGCCCCGAATTGCCAACCGGGGGTAAGTCCTCGAGTTTAGGAGAAAAATGACCAGTCTTTAGGATCTTTTTATACATGTTTTATTGATTTTATGAGTAAAATCGCCAGAAAATGCAAATAGGAAGTTTTGGTGTAAGGCGGGATGTGAAGGGGCTAATCTGCCTTTTGAAACCCCTGTTAAGGACCCGTACGGGTCCCACCCCACCCATATGGGTCCCCTTTTCTAAGAACCCTACCTGTACGGGTCTAGCCCACCCGTACGGGCCCTCTCTCGCCATTCACAGGCAAATTTTCGTGTTAGTGTTTCAACAAGCACTGGGAGTTCATCCAGTTCAAGCTCGGGGCCAACCCCACTCCCTCTCAACCTTATATTTCCATTATATTTGGACAAGTCCCTAAGCTCACCTTGATCCTTTATTGAAGGGGCAAAATTTTTTTTTATTTTCACAAAAGTCAATCAAGAATCAAGGTAAGACATTTTTGAATTGGTCACTAACAAGGATAATTTTCGTATACAGGTCCATCCTAGCACAAGAATTCTTCCGCAGTAAACAAATCTTACTAGGAAAGAATTCCCTACTAGAAAAGGTTTTACCAAAGGATATTACTTTACTGCCCAATAGCAGAGTATATCCAGTGGCATTCCTCCACCAATGCAGGGGCATCCCCCCATTGACCAGTAACGGAATCAACCAAGGGGGCATCCCCCTATTCCCTAGCAGCAAAATCAACCAAGGGGCATCCCCCTACTTCCCAGTAGTGGAATCAAATCCAAGGGCATCCCCCCACCAATCCAGTAGTGGAATCAAATTCAGGGGCAACCCCCCAGTAATCCAGGGGCGTCCCCCACTTCCTAGTAGCGTTATCAAATCCAGGGGCATCCCTCCGCCAATCCAAGGGAATCTCCCCACTTCCCAATGGTAGAATCATGTCCAGGGGTATCCCCCACCAATCTAGGGGCATCCCCCTACCAATCTAGGGGAACCCCCCACTTCTCGATAGTGGATTCGGTAGACCCTAGGGGCAGTCACCCTAGGAGCAATCCCCAATAGCAAAACAAGCAGCCATCGGGCCAAACCCGACATTTCCTCTATAGAATTTTTAGTTATTCAAAATCACCATCAGTCAAGAGAGTCATCTACCTTAAGAAAGGGATACACCACCACCAGCTGAGAAAGACATCCGCCTCAAGAAAGGGATATATACAGTTATGATAGACGATCCGTCTTGGGAAAGGGGTATGAGGAGAAGTCATCCACCTTAAGAAAGGGATACACCGTCAGGAAAGTCGATCTGCCTTAAGAAAGGGATACACACCTTCCCCAAGCAGAGTCACTAGGGATGGGTGCGGTAGTAAAAGGAAAGTCATCCACCTCAGGAAAAGGATACACAGTGGCAAGGACAGTAATCTACCTTAGGAAAGGGATATGTAGTTGCAAAAGGAGAGTCATTCACCTCAGGAAAGGGATACACGGTAGCAAAAGGAAAGTCATCCACCTAAAGAAAGGGATACATATTCCCTAGTAGAGTTTCAACGGGTACGCATCAGCAAAGGAAAGAAGTAAACCATAAGAAAGAAACTCACTCAGGATATCGCCTCAGGTACAATTTCTAAACCCTCACTCACATCGTGAGATCATACAGATTCGTATCTGCGATGATCCCACGAGGGGCAGTCTGTGAGCACTGGATTTTAATGATCCTTCTCACAAAACTATGATGAGAGCTATATGATGCAATGTCTTTTAGGTGTTGTCTATCAGAGGTGTTCCTACTACTACAGAGTTGAGTTTGGCCAAGGTTTAGAGACCTAGTCTACCCTTAGAGACCTGTACGGGTGTTGCTCGGTGGTACGGATCCACTTGCAGACCCGTATGGGTCATTCCCACCATACTCCTGGGAGGGGACCCGTACGGGTCTCCTAGTACCCGTACGGGTGGGGCCTCACCCGTATGGGTACTATTGTTGCCTAAACAGGATCTTTTAGAAGGATTTCCTTTCCTATTTTGGGAAAAGGCAGGTCATGAACGCGATTTATTGCATTCAGACCTCCTTTCCCCTATAAAAAAGGGTCTTCCCTTCACATTTTTACACGCACACTCTTCATATACAAAATATACTAAAACTCTAGCAATTTTTATAGGTATAAAAAAGGTACAGTGGGGGTGTAGGAGGTATAAAATATGGAGAAAGCCCTTCTTTTAAGGTTTTATCCATATTTTATTCATTCCTAGCTTCTTTTATTAGGATTGAGGGGAGATTCTGTCCAGACAAATACTCACCTAAATAGTCCTATTCCACCTACTTTGGCCGGGCTCTCTCAATTATAAAAGGGATCTCCTTAAAGTGGATTCTCCTCAAAAAGGTAATGCTCCTGAGTTTCAAAGAGACTCACATCTCAGTTATTTCATTATTATTATTCTCCGCTTCTCTTGCTTTGCCTGTTTCTTTCATTTCTTGTTTCGGGTCTCGTCCTAGCCCGTTCGAGCATTGTTGGCACCATATATCCCTAAAGATATCAAATCAGTGCGCCATACTCATACAGAAGGAAATCCCTTTTTATTTTATTTTTTTGCCATCAATCTATTAATCTATGAAACTGTAAACAGAACTAAACAAAGCTTCTGTATGGACCAGACAGGATCCATACGGGTGCTCCCTGTTACTTGTATGGGTCTCACTCACCCGTATATGTACCAGCCCTAGGCAAATTCCCAAACCCATAATTAATTGGTTAAAAGTCAACCCAGTTCACCATTTGCCATGCAATCATTTTCACTAATAATCCGGTAAATCAACCTACAAAAGTTAAATAGTATTTTAACAACAAAATACGCTGAAGTACTGATTTATGGTGTGCTATAAACTATGCTAACATCTGTGGATGTAGGGGAATTTATTTTCTTTTTTGTTTTATAACTTAGAACAAATGTATAGGTTCTCTTTGAAATTCCCCCATTTTTCCCCCGCATGTAATTTGTATCCCCCCCATTTATTGCCTATGCTTTATTGTAATATGTAAATGCATGTAACAAGTGTGAAAGAGTGTAGAAATAGGATTTCTGTTATAATTCCCTAAATGATGAAAACTAAAACGGTTTTACGCGGTGAATGTAATTTTGAATCAATTAAATGAGAAATAAGTGACTCATCCGATACTCGAATCTTTGATCCAATATGCACAAGTCTCCCGCCCAAAGAGAACCATACCAAAACTCTTTCCAAAGTAGACAACTTGGGTGGTGAATCTATCAATTATATCGAGATTTGGGTCTCCATTCTTTTGTTCATTAAAATTTGGCTTATTATGCAAACTTTAACTAAAGAATGTTTTGTCACGCCTAAATCCAACCAAACCCCCCAGTGGCCTCCGCCTCTCTCACACAGGCGCTAAGGGAGACCCATACATGATCCACACCTCACAGTTGGTTTATGAGGAGCCGTCCTATCCGTTTGAAACCCTGGCCACCAAGAGCATGTTAATTAATGTAATTCTATGTATCACCCACAGCGGTCTAGTGTACCAGCCTAAGGACAATCGTCTCCATATTGAGGATGATCCAGTCCTGAACCCCATTAAAACTGTAGCTAAGCCGTGGGCGTTGCCTCCTTAGGCCGAATCCAGCCCTGACATTGATCTGCTTATCACCCAGTTAAAAACTACTCATGCTCGTTTTAGTATATGGCAGATAGTCCTTGGTTCCGATGAATATCGCCAGGCTCTCATTAAGAGACTTTTGGAAATTGAAGCAAAGCCTACTACTTCAGCAGTCAAAATGTGCAGTATAGTAGGGGTAAGCCTCTCAGTTTTGAGAAGTGAGGAGGGTGTAGTGTTTTCCTGCAGGGATTTCCCACCTGAAGAAATTGACTATAACTATGCTCTTTTCATTTGTGTTCAGATTTTGGATCGAACCATCCCGTGTGTCATGGTTGATGATGGATCGGCCTTGAATCTATGTCCATTGAAAGTTCTTCCTCACTTTGGGTTTGTTCGAGGACATGCTTGAAAATCCAACACTAGTATCCGTGCTTACGATGATTCGAAGAGAGGTGTGATTGGTGTATTCAAAGCTGAGGTAACAGTGGGGGAAGTCAGTAGCAAGGTGTAATTCACTGTTTTGGACATTCATATTACTTATTCATTGCTATTAGGTCATCCCTGGAACCATGCTTTAGGATCTGTTTCTTCAACATTCCATCAGAAAATTAAGCTCAGAAAGAATGATGGAAAGCTTTTTGTCATTGAAGCTGACCAAGCATCTCTGATGGCCGTTATGGAGGCCAAGGAGAAGTCTGGATTTTGGGTGGCTGTTGTCCATGATGATAAGCCTAAGGTCCCTTCCTATAAGCGCTATTCATCTACTGCTAGGAAAATGATGAAAAGGCACGGCCATGTGCCGGGTCAAGGGCTAGGAAAGCGCCATAGAGGAATGGTTGATCCTATCCCAATCAAGAGGCATCCAAAGCAAGCTGGTTTTAGATAAACCACAAAGAAGGTTTATAGGAATCTTCACCCTATGTACTATAGTGTGATTAATGTTTGTGAAGTTCAAGGAAAGCGGGTCTACAAAGGGGAATTAGAACCCGTTGAGCATGGTGGTCAGATTTGGCCAGGTTTTGAGATCTTTAAAGATGCATATGACTTTGAGAAGGGTTGCCTTTTTGAGGGGGAGGAGAACCTAATTAAGCCTGTATCTGTTGTTGCATCCGATGAGAAAGATAAGGGGAAGCAGTATCTTAATTCAGATGAAGAGAAGCCTGGTGATCAAGAGATTAAAGATGTTGTGGCTGCCATGTCTAAGGCCATGGCTGTTCTGCTTAAGAGGTGGAAGAAGAATGATGAAGCCAATCCTCTTGCGAAAGCCGTGAAGAAGCTCGCCCGATCTCTTACTTCTAAAGGAGACAAGTTGAATGTCGAGCAAGAGAAAGCTCTGGATCTCGACCAGGACTCATAGAACCTACCGAGGGTGTCAACTATGCTGATGTCGCTGCTCAAGACCCTCCGCCTATGGAGGATGACTCTATCTATGATGATGTAACTTTTAATATTTCCAATGTTTTTGATGAGAATAATGTAGCCTATAAGGCCTTTCATTCAATGAAAGATTCTGATTTTGCTTATTTGCTTGATGTTTCACCCGACTGGCCCATGCATTCATTTAATCATAAGCATAATATGTTGAGTATTCATGATATTTCTTTAGCTGAAATAAACTTGAGTACAGATGATAACCAAAAAATGTTAGCCCTTTCTAATGACTTAACCCCTGAGATAAAAAGAAAGATAATCAAAGTGCTAAAAGATCATGTTAACGCCTTTGCTTGGTCACATATGGACATGCCTGGTGTCGATCTCCATATCACCAAGCATTGCATTCCAACCGATCCTAGATATCATCTTATCAATCAAAAATTCCAAAGAATGAGACCGGAGTGGGCCGATAAGGTTAAGGCGGAAGTTGCTAACATGATTGAGGCTAACGATGTCGAAGTCGTTGAGTATCTGACCTGGTTATCGAATATTGTCTCGGTTCTAAAGAAAGACGGAAGATTAAGGGTTTGTGTGGATTATCGGGATTTGAACAAGGCTTCACCGAAAGATAACTTTCCTCTACCTCACATCGATATGCTAATTGATAGCGCTACCAGGGCCACTATGTACTCATTCATAGATAGGGGATATAATCAAATTCTAATGGAAATAATTGATAAAGTTAAGACAGCTTTCATTACAGAATGGGGAGTATTTTGCTACCGAGTTATGCCGTTTGGTTTAAAGAACACTGGGGTAACCTATCAGCGAGCTGTCACCACTCTCTTACATGACATGATCCAAAAAGAAGCAGTGGTATATGTGGATGACATATAGGTTAAGTCTGATACCAGAGAAGAGCACCCTATAGTTTTGGAAAAGTTTATGACTCACATTGAGAAATACAACTTATGCCTTAATCCGAAGAAGTGCATTTTTGGAGTTACATCAGGGAAGCTTTTGGGTCGCATGGTCAGTTAAAGAAGGATTGAAATGGATCTAGACAAGATTAAAGAGATTAGGGATATTCTCGCTCTGAAGAAAAAAAAAGAAGTCCGGTCTTTCCTTAGTTCTCTTTAGTATGTCAGCAGGTTCATTTCTCTCCTCACCACCATTTGTGAGTAATTCTTCAAGCTATTAAGGAAGCACCAATCGATTATGTGGGATGAGCATTGTTAGATTACCTTTGATAAAATCAAGGCTTACCTTCTTCACCCACTTGTCCTTCATCCTTCCACCCGGGTAAGCCATTGATCTTGTACTTGGCGATCGACGACTCCACCATAAGGGCAATGTTGGTTCAAGAAGATGACAGTAAGCGTGAACATATAGTGTACTAGCTAAGTAAGAAACTTTTGGATTATAAAACTCATTATTTAGTCATTGAAAAGCCATGTGCGGCTATGGTATGGCTCACAAAAAAATTGTGCCACTACTTCCAGCCATATAAAGTTTAGGCCGTTGCTAAGGTTGACCCAATGAAATATTTTTATCAGTCGCCAACTTTAGCAGGGAAGTTGTCAAGATGGTTACTGTTGCTCTTTGAATTTGATATTGAGTATGTTACAAAGAAGGTTATCAAAGGTAGAGCAGTTGTAGAATTTTTGGCAAACCAAGCTCTTGAATCCGATCATGTCGAGAACTTGGACTTTCCCGAGGAGAAACTAGCTGTGATTGATGTCGTGAAACCTATGTGGACTATATATTTCGATGGTGCCATGAACAGATTCAAAGCGAGCCTGTGAGCGGACGGCTGTTTGCGCGGCTGCGGCGCGGGGCCGGACCCTGTCGGGCGGGCCCGCTTTTTGTGCGTCGGGGAGACGAGTATGATGTGGTTGAAAAAGAAAATAATTTTGCATGTTGTAATGCTTAAAAGATACGAGATCGAAACCCCGTACTTAGAATAGAGTCGCCACCCGGTTCAGCTCAACCGGGAAATTTTCGGTACGATTTTCCCACCGGGTGGTTGGACCATACCTTAAGTAGAGATTCCGAGTTCGTATGATGTTATCTACTTTTCATTAGGCCAAGTTAGGATTCTTCATTCTTTCTTAATCGGTTTAATCCACCCTATTTATCCGTATTTTCAGTTATTTTGTGGTTTTCGCGTTTATCAAGCAATTGAAGCGATAAATAAAACATTTATAAATGTAAGGAAAAATAAGTGCGGAAAATAGAATTATTACAAGATTTTCAAGTCCTGTACATTTTCTACATAACAAATGAAATACCCGAATGTCCGATATACATCTACCTGCAGAGGATGGTTGACACAAATATGGCATATTTTATTTATAACATCATAAAGCCCGATTGGATGGCTAAAACGAGATTTGAATGGCGTTTGCGGGGAAATTCCATTTTTTTCCAAATTTTAGATTCGGTCATTGCTTTAATCAGATTACAAGTGAATATACCACTCATCGCGGGGTGGGTCTGTTTTCAGGAGGTTTTGAACCTCCATCGTTGTACTATAGGTCCTAGCTTCAAAAAATAAATTAATTGGGAAACAAACGAAGGCAATACTGCTGTCCAGAAAGCCATGCCGCCGTCGGGCATCTGATGCCGCCGATGATATAGGTGATGTCGCTGGCGGCATGGATGATGCCGCCGGCGACATCGATTATGTCACGGGCGACATCAGCATGCTGACAGGCACAGGGCTTTCTGAGTACCATAAAAAAGAGGTTCCGTGAGAAAACGAGGTCTCCGGGGGATGCGATGCTAACGGCGGTATCCACGATGTCTCTCGCGACATGGGTGATACAGTCAGCAACATCACATGTCTCCGGCGACTTCAATTTCTCGCAGCAGCAGCGGTTTGCAGTTAAAATAACCGAAAACTTAAAGTAAACACAAATCAACAAAAAATAGTGCAAAACAAAAATAATAATGCCAAAGAGCTATGAGACTCAGGATTTTCACCTCGAGGTAGTGAATCTAACTCTTCGTGAACTGAATAATAACGCCTCCGGGGAGCTTGTAGCGATAATTTGACTGTTAATTTAAAGGTTTTAGGTCTCTAAATTCTATTCAGTTGATTCAACCCAAAGACCCACTGATTTAAGCTCACAATCAGAGAGTTCGAAGAAGAAAAATCGGGAAAAATGGATTAGAATCCTTTTTCCTGCCTTTTCTAGTTCTTATCTCACTAAAATCTATTCTCTCGACTTGAGCCTCCTAATTGCCCAAATTTAGCTCCTTCCCTCTATAATTTCAGTCCCCCCCTCTAAATGCAGTTTTTGAGACCTTTTTGACTTATTCCGCCGAAAGTGGCCAACAGGCTGTTTGTGGAGAACCCATTTTGTGTCATGTTGCCGGCGACATGATGATGTCGCCGGCAGTATGGATCATGCCGCCGGCGGTATGGTGATGCCGCTGGCGGCATGAATGATGTCGGTGGCGACATCATTCTCCAGCATACCGAAAAACAACGGGTTAAAAAGCCTAAAAAGTCGGGAAAAGTGGTTTATTAGTGGAAAAAGGCATCTTTATGGCTTTTAACAATATTTTAATGGATATTATTTAGTTTGGGTGCAAATTATCGGTTCAAGCTCCTACCGAACGCGTTATCGGCTACGCCGAAATGGATTCTACCAATTATAAAATTCACAAGGAATATTATTTTGGTAATAAAAATTCTGAAGAGAACTTTTATTTTGAGGTATTAAAATCGGGTACACGTCATCATCGTCTCGCGAGAGGGACTGCAAAATCCCGTGCTCACAGGCTGCCCCTCGGGAGATCACTGCAGACACAGGTCAGTATGATCACACGAAAGAGCAAGGGATAGGAACGATACCTGAAGGATGACTGGTTTGTCCCTTGGTCGGACTTATGCTTTGTCGACTGTTCATCCCTTGGTCGGACTTACGCTCTGTTGATTGTTTGTCCCTTGGTCGGACTTATGCTCTGTCGATGGTTTGTCCCTTGGTCGGACTTATGCTCTGCGATTGTTTGCCCCTTGGTCGGACTTATGCTCTGTCGACTATTCGTCCCTTGGTCGGACCTACGCTTTGTTGATCGTTTGTCCCTTGGTCGGACTTAAGCTTTGTCGTTCGTTTGTCCCTTGGTCGGACATACGCTTTGTCATTTGTTTGTCCCTTGGTCGGACTTACGCTTTGTCGACTGTTCGTCCCTTGGTCGGACTTACACTCTGTCGACTGTTCGTCCCTTAGTCGAACTTACGCTTTGTCATTTGTTCGTCCCTTGGTCGGACTTACGCTTTGTCGAATGTTCGTCCCTTGGTCGGACTTACGCTCTGTCGACTGTTCGTCCCTTAGTCGGACTTACGCTTTGTCATTTGTTCGTCCCTTGGTCGGACTTACGCTTTATTGACTGTTCGTCCCTTGGTCGGACTTATGCTTTGTCGACTGTTCGTCCCTTGGTCGGACTTACGCTTCGTCATTTATTCGTCCCTTGGTCGGACTTACGCTTCGTCATTTGTTCGTCCCTTGGTTGGACTTATGCTTCGTAGAGAATTTGTCCTTTGGTCGGACTTGTGCCTCGTAGAGAATTTGTCCCTTGGTCGGACTTGTGCTCGTAGAGAATTTATCCCTTGGTCGGACTTGTGCCTCGTAGAGAATTTGTCCCTTGGTCGGACTTGTGCTTCGTAGAGAATTCATCCCTTGGTCGGACTTGTGCTTCGTAGAGAATTTGTCCCTTGGTCGGACTTGTGCTTCGTAGAGAATTTGTCCCTTGGTCGGACTTGTGCCTCGTAGAGAATTTGTCCCTTGGTCGGACTTGTGCCTCGTAGAGAATTTATCCCTTGGTCAGACTTGTGCCTCGTAGAGAATTTGTCCCTTGGTCGGACTTGTGCCTCGTAGAGAATTTGTCCCTTGGTCGGACTTGTGCCTCGTAGAGAATTTGTCCCTTGGTCGGACTTGTGCCTTGTAGAGAATTTGTCCCTTGGTCGGACTTGTGCCTCGTAGAGAATTTGTCCCTTGGTCGGACTTGTGCCTCGTAGAGAATTTGTCCCTTGGTCGGACTTGTGCCTCGCAGAGAATTTATCCCTTGGTCTGACTTATGCCTCGTAGAGAATTTGTCCCTTGGTCGGACTTGTGCCTCGTAGAGAATTTGTCCCTTGGTCGGACTTGTGCCTCGTAGAGAATTTAACCCTTGGTCGGACTTGTGCCTCGTAGAGAATTTATCCCTTGGTCGGACTTCTGCTTTGAATAAAGAGGTTTGCCCCTTGGTCGGGCTCCTGCTTTGAATAAAGAGGTTTGCCCCTTAGTCGGGCTCCTGCTTTGAATAAAGAGGTTTGCCCCTCGGTCGGGCTCCTGCTTTGAATAAAGAGGTTTGCCCCTCGGTCGGGCTCTTATTTGGTACAGTGATTGTCCTTCGGTTGGACTTACAGTTCGTTGATTGTTTTCCCCTTGGTCAGGCTTACGCTTCGTCGACTGTTCATCCCTTGGTCGGACTCACGCTTTGTTGACTGTTTGTTCTTTGGTTGGACTTATACTTTGTCTACTGTTCGTCCCTTGGTCGGACTTACAGTTCGTGGGGAGTTTGCCCTTCGGTCGGGCTTGTCACTTCATATAGTGATTGTCCTTTGGTCGGACGTTTCACTTTAAAGAGGTCGCCCTTCGGTTGGGCTTTCGTTCTGAAGAGATTGCCCTTCGGTTGGGCTTTCGTTCTGAGGAGATTGCCCTTCGGTTGGGCTTTCATTCCGAGGAGGTTGCCCTTCAGTTGGGCTTTCATTCTGAAGAGATCGCCCTTCGGTTGGGTTGGTTTGAAGAGATTGCCCTTCAATCGGGCTTGTTTGAAGAGATCGCCCTTCGGTCGGGCTTGTTCTGTTGTGATCGCCCTTCGGTTGGGCTTGTTCTGTTGAGATTGCCCTTCGGTTGGGCTTTCGTTCTGAAGTGATCGCCCTTCGGTTGGGCTTGTTCTGTTGAGATTGCCCTTCGATTGGGTTTTCGTTCTGAGGAGATTGCCCTTCGGTTGGGCTTTCATTCTGAGGAGGTTGCCCTTTGGTTGGGCTTTCATTCTGAAGAGATCGCCCTTCGGTTGGGTTGGTTTGAAGAGATTGCCCTTCGATCGGGCTCGTTTGAAGAGATCGCCCTTCGGTCGGGCTTGTTCTGTTGTGATCGCCCTTCGGTTGGGCTTGTTCTGTTGAGATTGTCCTTCGATTGGGCTCGTGTTTGGTATAGTGATTGTCCTTTGGTCAGACTTTCACTTTGAAGAGATTGCCCTTCTGTTGGGCTTGTTCTGAAGAGATTGCCCTTCGGTCGGGCTTTTGCTCTGAAGAGATCGCCCTTCGGTTTGGCTTGTTCTGTTGAGATCACCCTTCGGTTGGGCTTTCGTTTCTGAAGTGATCGCCCTTTGGTCGGGCTCATTTTGATGAGATCGCCCTTCGGTTGGGCTCGTTTGAAGAGATTGCCCTTCGGTTGGGCTCATTTGTTGAGATTGCCCTTCAGTCGGGCGCACTATAAAGAGATCGCCCTTTGGTTGGGCTCTCGTTCTGAAGAGATTGCCCTTCGGTTGGGCTTTGTTTCTGAAGAGATCGCCCTTCGGCTGGGCTTTCATCCTGGAGAGGTTGCCCTTTGGTTGGGCTTTCGCTCTGAAGTGATTGCCCTTCGGTTGGGCTCATTTTGAAAATCTAATTTGGAAGGGCAACATTGCCGGCGGCATGACTTATATCGCCGGTGACATGAGTTGATGTCGCCGGTGGTATGGATGCCACGTGACAGTTTTGACTGGTCAGATAATTTCAAAATTTGAACTAAATGATGCGATGTCGCCGGCGGCATGAGTGACATCGCCGGTGGTATGAGCTGATGTCGCCGGTGGTATGGATGCCACGTGGCAGCTTTGACTGTCAGATAATTTCAAAATTTGAGATAAATGAGGCGATGTCGCCGGCGGCCTGAGTGATATCGCCAGCGGTATGAGCCGATGTCGCCGATGGTATGGATGCCACGTGGCAGCTTTGACTGTCAGATAATTTCAAAATTTGAGCTAAATGAGGCGATGCCGCCGGCGGCCTGAGTGATATCGCCGGCGGTATGAGCTGATGTCGCCGGTGGTATGGATGCCACGTGGCAGCTTTGACTGTCAGATAATTTCAAAATTTGAGCTAAATGTGGCGATATCGCCGGCGGCCTGAGTGATATCGCCGGCGGTATGAGCTGATGTCGCCGGTGGTATGGATGCCTCGGGGCAGCTTTGACTGTCAGATAATTTCAAAATTTGAGCTAAATGAGGCGATGTCGCCGGCGGTCTGAGTGATATCGCAGGCGGTATGAGCTGATGTCGCCGGTGGTATGGATGCCATGTGGCAGCTTTGACTGTCAGATAATTTCAAAATTTGAGCTAAATGTGGCGATGTCGCCGGCGGCCTGAGTGATATCGCCGGCGGTATGAGCTGATGTCGCCGGTGGTATGGATGCCTCGGGGCAGC
Source organism: Euphorbia pulcherrima (assembly GCA_947683365.1). Taxonomy (NCBI): domain Eukaryota; kingdom Viridiplantae; phylum Streptophyta; class Magnoliopsida; order Malpighiales; family Euphorbiaceae; genus Euphorbia; species Euphorbia pulcherrima. Next base: position 20,485,204 of record CANTUS010000001.1, read on the forward strand.
TTTGACTGTCAGATAATTTTAAAATTTGAGCTAAATGAGGCGATGTCGCCGGCGGTCTGAGTGATATCGCAGGCGGTATGAGCTGATGTCGCCGATGGTATGGATGCCACGTGGCAGCTTTGACTGTCAGATAATTTCAAAATTTGAGCTAAATGAGGCGATGTCGCCGGCGGCCTGAGTGATGTCGCCGGCGGCCTGAGTGATGTCGCCGGCGGTCTGAAGTGATACCGCCGGCGGCATGGAGGAACAGTTTCAGATTAATTAAAACTCCTCGAATCCCGCGCGGCAGTTTAAAAAGAGATTGGAACTCTTTTCTTCCCCATTCTTTCTCAAAATCGTATCCCTCTCTTTTCTCTCCCAAAGCTCTTTGATTTCTATCTTTGCTTTTTCATATCATGAAAAGGATTAGTAATGCTTTCAGGGGCAAATCCAAGGCTAGGGAGAGCCTGCCCGATTCTTCCGTCGAGGGTTTGAAAATCCTTTCTGTTCCCACTGCATACGGCCTCAAGGAGACGGCCAAAATGTATGGCTATGGCATTAACTCTCCTATCACCAATCTGACTCCGGAGAAGGAGAAACATCTCTCTTATATCCAGGCAATCCCACAAAAACCTGAATTACTTCTTTTTGAATTCGATTTGATTTTGCTTTAGATTTGAAAACATGCTATCATAGGGGTTTAAAATGTGGAATATCTCAGTCATATTGCATGCTTTAGGATCGGTTTTTGCCTTGTTGTTTGATTGATTGTGATTTTTGGCACGATGGGTGCGATTTAGGGAGAAAACAGGTTCTGCCCGCGTAGAGTGATGCCGCTGGCGGCATGAGTGATGCCGCTGGCGACATCAATGTTATTGCTGGCGACATCAGCCTTTGGCAAAGGCTTTATGGGAATCTGATGTCGCTTCTGTTGAAGTTGATGTCGCCGGTGACATGAGCCATGCCGCTGGCGGTATGGGCTGATGCCGCCGGCGATATCGCTTCTAATAGAGGCGACATCAGCAGCCTTTTTGACAGAAATGCACAGAATTGATCCGTTTTGCTTTCGATTTTGCAGCCATACGAACTGACTTACATAGGAGGGATTGGCACCATCGGTGAGTGGTGGCATCATATTTCAGAGAATGATCCCGAGCTTGCGCTCGCGATTAAAGAGACGGGGTTTGGGGATTTGGCTCAAATCATGCCTATGTTGATGCCTAAGCTACCTCATTCTTCAGTAACGGCCTTGACTGAAAGGTGGTCCGAGACTACCCACACCTTCCATCTCCCCTTTGGGGAAGTTACAATTACCCCTTCTGATGTGGTAGCCATGACCGGCCTTCCTTGGACGGATGAGGTTATCCATTTTGACGTCTACATGGACAAGTACCATGTTGAGAGGCCCATGGTGAGGCGGGTAAAGGAGTTGTTCGGACTGAAGCCCATTTCTGGGCGGCTGTCCTATGGTGAGTTGTACCGTTATTGGACCCAGGTGGATGTGGTGCCTGAGGAGGAAAGGGAGGCATGTGTCCGTTCCTTTGTGATCTCACTACTCACCGTGCTGTTCTTCCCAATCTCGGGGAGTAAGATCAACTACGTACTTATAACCGCGGTGGAAGATGTGCCGGGAATCAGGCGGAAGAATTGGCCGAGGGCCATCTTGGCCCAATTGTACCACGGGCTGGACGTGGGAGCCCGGAAGAATGAAAAAGCCCTTCGCCTTTGCCATCTGCTACTCCAGGTATAGATTTTTTTTTTTTGAAATATTTCCCTTGATAACATGTGTTCTTATGACGTCCTTTGAATTGATCGGTCGTTATTTGTGCAGGCTTGGGCATTCGAGCATCAGATCCTTCCGCCGATGGAGTTTAAGACGGTTGTGCCACCGGACTCTCATTTCCTTGCCCGCTGGTGCGGGTGCATCGGTGGGAAGGCCAAGTATCCTACGCTGTATAGGGAGGTCCTCAGAAGCGCGCGATTGAGTTCGGTATGCGAAATTTTTTTTTTTTTTTTTATTTTATTTTTTTTATGGGCTTATGTTGGTTGTTTTGGTGTAGCTCGTCTTGGACCCGTTCGATGGGGTGGAGAACTTGGCTGAGGTTGCACGGGTTCGGAGGGAGGTGGATGACCGCCGTTTTGTGATTGAGTGCCCCCTGTCCCAGCAGTGGTATCTGGGCGAGCGCGTCCGGGGTTGGAGGTCCCTTCCGGTTGCTGCTAGACCGGTGCCTGCCGATCCTCCGCGGGGCTTGTGGTGGCCTCATTTGGTGATTTCTGCCGAGGCCGACAAAGCCGATTATATTGAAGGGAACGGTCGAGTGATCCCTAGCGTTCCTGGCCTCTATGAGCGGCTTTTTCAGCGTCTACTCCCCGTGTGTCCTCGTATCCATGGCAACGATACAATTGAGTATCATAACGAGCAACGATTGGAGGACGAAAAGAGGCACCTCGGAGGTGTTGTGGAGGATGATGATGAGGATGATGATGAAGATGAAGCGCTGGAAGGGGACGTTGCGGTCGACCCTGAGGGGGAGGATGAGGTAGGTGCGGGTGTAGTTGGCGGGAGCGTGCCGATGTCCCAAGGGGAGCAACTTTCTTTCGGGGTATAATTGTGTTTGTGTGTATGATTTTGAAGTCGTTTAGGGACGTTATTGACGTGTGACTTTTACGTTCTGCAGGAACCCGCGAGAAAGAGGGGCCGTGATAACCAAAGTGGGACCCGACATTATGGTGCGCCGGAGGGCATAAACTTCGTGGAGGGGAGATTGGTTAATCCGTTGGAAACCGCCTTCCTGTTGATGAACTCTCGAGGCGAATTCACTCATAGGAATGTTGGCTCGAGCCGGCAAGCCCCGATTTTCATGCCTGAAGATACTACCTACGTAAGACCTAATAATTATTTTCTTATTAAGTCTTAGAAGTGGGTGTCTAAGGGTATGCTTTTTGGATTTTCTAGGTGGCGCGGAGTCATGTGGAGCAGCTTGCGGAGAACAATTTTGTTCTCCGGGATACCCTCATTGGGCAATCGCTTCTTGTTCAGGTATTTTATGCACATGTTAAGATGGGATATATGTATGGATGTTATGCATGATATGCAAGGCTGATATTTTCTCCGGTTTGCAGGATTTTTTAGCCCTTTCTTTGTCTGATGCTGATGCAGCCCGACGACGGTATGAGGAGACTGCAGCTTTACAGCGCCGCATGAGCGATCTCGAGGGACAGCTGGCGGCCACCGCTCAAGAACAGAGAAGTAAACAGAATCTGGACCGTGCGCACCCTGGGGGCACCAGTCGTAGGGGGGTCAAGAAGTCTGCCGGCCGACGTACGTTTACCGCGGCTGAGGAGTCTAATAGTGTTCCCATGACGGAGGGAAGAGAGGCAGACGATGTTGACGATTGGTTCGCAAGTCCCGATGACATTTCATCCCGTCCAGCTGGTAGTGGCGGGCATGCTTAGCTTTACTTTTCGTTTTTTTGCTTTGTTTTGCCTTTGAGTTCTCGTTTGTACCTCCGACACATTGGGGTTTTGATATTTTTGTTATGGGCTAGAGGATTCGATACAATTTGAGCAATTTGCGCCTTCGGGCTTTCATAAAAATGAATTGCTATTTTGACAAGTCACTGGGAATGTAGCATAGGATTGTTTACAGTTTTTGTACAGGTCTGAAATGGCAGAAATGCTTCTGATGTCGCCCAGAAAGTTGACTCTATGCCGCTGGCGGCATCATCCAAGTCGCCCAAATCAATCCTATATCGCCGGCGACATTAATTACATCGCAGGCGGTATCATGATATCGCCGGCGGTATCACTCTCATCGCCGGCGGCTTCAATCTTCCAGCAACCTATTTTCAACAATTCCGTCTGTTTCCGTCATGGCAACCCATAACCAAAAGCTGTGGGGTTTTCTGCAGAGCCTGGGGAACACAGATTTTGGGCCCCAATTTGACCCCACGGTTTGCATGGACTATCCTTTCGGGTTTTCTCCCTAACAGATTTATTCCGACCTTTGAGCGCGTAGTGTCTTCAATTAAGCTTACTTGCGATGTTTCCATCCTTCGATTGCCAGGCATTCACATAATCACAAGCACAGATGTTCCAATATGAAAGACCCTTTTATCGAGTGAATTTAATTTGAGTACAAGATGTTGGCAATCATTTCCATTAATGGGACCCCTGGTGTTAACCAGCCTTTACAGGTTTTCAAGTTAACATCTTATTATTTTTCTCTCGTGCCCTAATTTTCGTCTGAACCGCCCTTTTCGGGTTTTCAGTTCAACAGGCGTTATTGACTTATCCCCTAATTTTTGTACAGCCGGTTTGCAGGGTACCGACCGTCGGGTGTAACATTAATTTTTGCCCAGTCAATAGAAGATCGACAGGCGGGCGATTATTGTATACATATTTTTTTTAGTGTGCCGCTTTTTCTGATTTATTTCTTTTGTTTAGACCTGATAATGCTTAAGCTTGTCTTGATCGACTAGATCGATGAACTCGCTTCTTGTCTACGCTCATGACTCTAACAGCCCCGCTTATTTGGTGCCATTTTCGATCATATGATGGTCCTTTCAATCTAATCTGAACTTAACCTTAGTACCAGAGGGTCTCAAACTTTTCAGTGCTGGGTCTATGACTCTTGGAAAGGGCATAGGATATCTGATTTGATTTTGTGCGCATAGTTGTGCTTTTGCAGATTCTCCAAGTTCCTTGGTGCCCGTTCGATTTTCGCTTGGATCACCCAGTTCATTCTGACCTTCAGAGTTACGTCGGGAGCTTTTGGCTGACCTTGTTGCCAGCCGTTTAGTTTGCGGGAGTTTTTGGTGCTTACTCCAAAGCTTCATCGATTGGTTTGGTTGTTGTCCTGACCGCTATTTTGATTGTTCCTTCAACTCGTGGTCTGCAGATCCCTTCTTGTTTAGGCCTGAATTCGTACTCTGTATTAGTGGTGATGGGTTGTGAGCAAGTGATGTTCGGCTTAAGGACCTTTTGTTTGGTGCCTTTGTAGTGGTTGTTTGGCTTGTTGGTTCGTTTGGTAAGCCGATTGCGACATTGGTTGCATAATCGTCTTCGTGGCTTGTGGGATGAAGGTGTTTGCCTTTAGACTTGGTGTCCTTGGAAGTGGTTATCCCCTGACCTTTGTTAGCCGAAGGGTTTGATGGGGTTGATTTGTATCGAGTGAAGATGTGTTTCTCTTCAAATTGGGTCGCGTTCTCGGTGGTGATGTTGGTACGAGATTTTGGCTACGATGTTTATTTGATGGAGGTCGGGCTCCGTTGGGTGTAAGCCTTGATTCTCTATTTCGAGGGACCGATTGATGCTTCTTGGGTGGCTTGAAGGTGTACCGATGTAGGGCCATTGAGTCAATTCTAGAAGGGACCCATGGCGTTTCAACAGTCCGATTATTGCACTGAGCAAAAGCATTATCATGGTCTTTAAGCACTTTGTTATCCCTCATGTGTTTGACAGGGTTTAAATTATTGGATTTGATTACCACATAATGTACTCAATTTAATTCCATTTAATAAAAATATCTTAAACACTGAAAGCGTCGTACATATGCTCATATGGAGACGCTGATCAAAGGGTACAGACACAATCATAAGTAAAAAAAATGGAAGTGGCTCATGGAGCTAAAAGGTCTGAACTCCAAGGATTGCAAATCGGGATTCTTCGTCCTCACCGTCAGAGCGTGATTTTCCCCCACCATTTGAGTAGATGGCCTTGATGAGATCTTGAGGAGCTTTCCGTTGTTTGGAAAAGCCGGGATTAATCATCCGTGTCCGATGGCCAGACTCTGGTACAGGGTAGGATGCCCTTTCAGGGTCGGTAATCTTCTTTTCATCCACCAGTCGTTGGATGGTACGGACCAAAGCTTTGCATTGGTTGGTGTTATGACCCGACAACATGTGATATCTGCAAAAGCCTTTTCCTTCTTCTCTCATGGGGGGATTGAATTCATGAAGAGGTTTAAGAATCCCAGCTTCGTTCAACCCGGTGAAGATTACATTAAGTGGCAGTTTCCACGGATTGGTTCTACACTTAAGACCGTTGTTTGGCCGAATAATGGCAACACGTGCCGACTTCTGATAGGTTTCTTGGTCCATCATGATTTGAGGTGGGGGAGTGGGTGATTCAGTGTCTTGAAAGAACTGCTCTTTCTCTGATTGGACCCTTCCCTCTTGAGAGTAGTCTGCTATCATCAATTGACGTAAGAAGTCTTCAACGTTGTGTTGCATGACTTGGTCGTATTGAGGAAGCCTCGGGGCAGCGGGAATTTGAAACTGTGATGGGGTGACCAAAGTTGGTAAGGTGTTAAAGAATGGTGGAAGAGTTGGACTCTGGGCCCCTTCTCTTTGTCCAGGGTAAGCGGATGGCGGTGATTGCCAGAGTGTATCGCCATCAGGTGTCATGCCCGGAGATTGCATGACCTGGTCGAAGTCCTAACTTTCTAGGACCTTCTTGACGGATACATACACTATCTCCTGAATGATGTTTCTAAACTGATCGGAGTTCAGAAACTGGATGATAGCAGCGGTGATCTCCGATCCAAGAGACGGCGGGTGAGCTGTGGCCCCTACGGTGGAGGGAAGGCTAGCTTGTCCTCTGGATGAGGTACGGTTGTCATCATGGGGAAGAGACATGGCTGGTTGTGAAGGTCTCGGTTCAAGAGGAAGGCTGCTTGGAATCACAAGTCGCGGATCAGACCATGAATGGGTTGTAAATGGTATGGATGGTATGTATGTATGTCTTTTTTATGCCCTGGGAGTGACGTGTAGTGCGCATGGCTGCACGTAGATGTGATTAGAGATGATGTGATGGCTTATCCCTCCAACATATATGAGATGTGTGTACTTCACGTCATACATAGCCATATGTGGTGACGCAACGGAGGTACAAGAGAAGTCCCACACATGTTGCTAAACCTCTTCCGCTGGTGGAAGTGATAAGGGTAAGTTGATTTATTTTCGGCTCTTAAAGCCGATGCATGGGGGTGTATGATCATAGAGCACTTAGCATGTGAATCGACCCTGTTCCGACCTTTTGACTCCCGCATAACACCTCTTTGGTAGGATGGAGTTTGGCTGCTTCACCGGTAATGGCGAAAGTAGCGCGTCCCAATTATTTTATTTGTTTTGGGTAATCCTAAGGGGAATGATGTGCTAAGGCTTTTTTTTTTCTAACGCGGCTTTGGTATAGGGTTGTTGATGTAGAAGGTTCCCGTTTACCTTGATTCCACGTTTACTCAATCACTACCCGAATGGGCATGGTCATAGGAGTTTACGTGTTGGTTAAAACGAGTGATCCACCCACTAGGCATCCTCAATTCCAACAGGGCATGAGTGATACTTTGTGAGCTTCTCGGCTAAAATAGGGTACCTAAAATTACCGAACTATCTACACGCGTGAGGACAAGGCGTCATAAGAAAAGAATGAAGTTTTAATTTGGCCAATGATTTCAATACATCATCAAAATCTTTTAAACTATGAAAGAAGGTTCAAGTTTAAAGAAATTCCCCAGCAGAGTCGCCACTATGAGCGGACGGCTGCTTGCGCAGCTGCGGCGCGGGGCCGGACCCTGTCGGGCGGGCCCGCTTTTTGTGCATCGGGGAGACGAGTATGATGTCGTTGAAAAAGAAAATGATTTTGCATATTGTAATGCTTAAAAGATACGAGATCGAAACCCCGTACTTAGAATAGAGTCGCCACCCGGTTCAGCTCAACCGGGAAATTTTCGGTACGATTTTCCCACCGGGTGGTTGGACCATACCTTAAGTAGAGATTCCGAGTTCGGATGATGTTATCTACTTTTCATTAGGCCAAGTTAGGATACTTCATTCTTTCTTAATCGTTTTAATCCACCCTATTTATCCGTATTTTCAGTTATTTTGTGGTTTTCGCGTTTATCAAGCAATTGAAGTAATAAATAAAACATTTACAAATGTAAGGAAAAATAAGTGCGGAAAATAGAATTATTACAAGATTTTCAAGTCCTGTACATTTTCTACGTAACAAATGAAAGACCCGAATGTCCGATATACATCTACCTGCAGAGGATGGTTGACACAAATATGGCATATTTTATTTATAACATCATAAAGCCCGATTGGATGGCTAAAACGAGATTTGAATGGCGTTTGCGGGGAAATTCCATTTTTATCCAAATTTTAGATTCGGTCGTTGCTTTAATCAGATTACAAGTGAATATACCACTCATCGCGGGGCGGGTCTGTTTTCAGGAGGTTTTGAACCTCTATCGTTGTACTATAGGTCCTAGCTTCAAAAAATAAATTAATTGGGAAACGAACGAAGGCAATACTGCTGTCCAGAAAGCCATGCCGCCGTCGGGCATCTGATGCCGCCGATGACATAGGTGATGTCGCTGGCGGCATGGATGATGCCGCCGGCGACATCGATTATGTCACGGGCGACATCAGCATGCTGACAGGCACAAGGCTTTCTGAGTACCATAAAAAAGAGGTTCCGTGAGAAAACTAGGTCTCCGGGGGATGCGATGCTAACGGTGGTATCCACGATGTCTCTCGCGACATGGGTGATACAGTCAGCAACATCACATGTCTCCGGCGACTTCAATTTCTCGCAGCAGCAGCGGTTTGCAGTTAAAATAACCGAAAACTTAAAGTAAACACAAATCAACAAAAAATAGTGCAAAACAAAAATAATAATGCCAAAGAGCTATGAGACTCAGGATTTTCACCTCGAGGTAGTGAATCCAACTCTTCGTGAACTGAACAATAATGCCTCCGGGGAGCTTGTAGCGATAATTTGACTGTTAATTTAAAGGTTTTAGGTCTCTAAATTCTATTCAGTTGATTCAACCCAAACCCACTGATTTAAGCTCACAATCAGAGAGTTCGAAGAAGAAAAATCGGGAAAAATGGATTAGAATCCTTTTTCCTGCCTTTTCTAGTTCTTATCTCACTAAAATCTATTCTCTCGACTTGAGCCTCCTAATTGCCCAAATTTAGCTCCTTCCCTCTATAATTTCAGTCCCCCCCCCTCTAAATGCAGTTTTTGGGTGCCTTTTATAGGCAAATTGGGGTATTTTTTGAGACCTTTTTGACTTATTCCGCCGAAAGTGGCCGACAGGCTGTTAGTGGAGAACCCATTTTGAGTCATGTCGCCGGCGGTATGGATCATGCCGCCGACGGTATGGTGATGCCGCCGGCGGCATGAATGATGTCGGTGGCGACATCATTCTCCAGCATACCGACAAACAACGGGTTAAAAAGCCTAAAAAGTCGGGAAAAGTGGTTTATTAGTGGAAAAAGGCATCTTTATGGCTTTTAACAATATTTTAATGGATATTATTTAGTTTGGGTGCAAATTATCGGTTCAAGCTCCTACCGAACGCGTTATCGGCCACGCCGAACTGGATTCTACCAATTATAAAATTCACAAGGAATATTATTTTGGTAATAAAAATTCTAAAGAGAACTTTTATTTTGAGGTATTGAAATCGGGTACACGTCATCATCGTCTCGCGAGAGGGACTGCAAAATCCCGTGCTCACAGGGCCTCGGAGTTATATTATTCACAGTCGTCAGTGAAGTTATCCCTCTGTCTAAGGGATTGGAGTTTTCCACTACTAATAATGGGGCCGAATACAAAGCTTGCCTATTTAGTCTTGAAGCCCTGTTGCTTGTGGGGGCAAAGCATGTTTCTATAACTGGAGATTCATCTTTGGTAATCCATCAGGTTGTGTGGGATTAGGATATGAAGGAAGAGTCTCTCCATCCTTATGTAAATGCCATGTGGGATTTATCAGCTCACTTCGAGACATATCTCTATCGGCATATCCCTTGAGATGAAAATCAGATTGTCGATTTTTTAGCTACACTGGCTTCGATGTGGGAGGGTCCTCAGTGCCAACCCATTTGCTCTGATCTTAGTTTCTGCGAAGGTTCCTTATCATTCGCGCGACATTACCCAAGTATTCACCATCAGTGATGAACCCTGCTGGTATTTGGATATTGTACAATTTCTCCGGCATGGTCAGTATCCTACGAATGCTACAAAATCCGATCAAACTACTCTATAAAAGTTAGCCTTTCAATTCAGAATCATCGACGATGATCTCGTTAAGCAAACTTCTAATGGTTTGTTGCTCATGTGCTTGACTGAATCCGAAGCCCGTTGGGTTATGGGTGACGTTCATACGGGTAATTATGGACCACACATGAATGGCCTGGCCTTTTAGTTAACTCTGATCGTCGATTGTGTCTTCGAGGTTAAGAGGTGTCACCAATGTCAGATTTATGGAGATATTCAACATCTTCCACCTATCGAGCTCCACAGTTTATCTACTCCGTAGCCATTCTCAATGTGGGAGATAGATGTAATTGGTGGGATTCGGCCATCGTCAACTAATGGTCACTGCTTCATCATTGTGGCAGTGTATTATTTCTCAAAATGGGTGGAAGCCGAATCATACACCAGTATCACCGCCAAGAAAATGGCCAAGTTTATCGAGAAACATATTTTTGCTCGGTATGGGCTGCCTCATCATATTGTATCAGATAATGGGGTTCAGTTCCAAGGGGCAACAACCAATCTAATTGAGAAATATGGTATTGAGTATCATAGATCTTCACCTACCGTCCTCAGGCCAACGATGCGGTGGAAGCAGCTTATAAGTCTATTAAGAAAATCCTTTCCAAGACTATTGCTGGTTATCGTGATTGGGCTGATAAGTTACCATTCGCGCTTTGGGGGTATTAAACAAGCATCAGAACTCCTATAAGTCAAAACCCTTTCTCTTTAGTTCACGACATGGAAATAGTCTTATCAGTTGAGATTGAGGTGAAGTCTCTGTGAGTAGCACTTGAATCCAAACTTGAAGAGACCGAATGGATAAGAGTAAGGTTCGAACAACTGAATACCATGGACGAGTAGCGCTTAAGAGCCTTGGATAGCCTTCAAATGTATCAGCAACGTATGGCAAGAGCTTACAGCAGACGGGCCAAGCATCTTTGATGTCTGTTGAAAGCCAATGACTCAGTTCTGAAGTAAGTAAAGCCTACCACCACTAATCCAAAGGGGAAGTTTCGACCATATTGGGAAGGACCTTATGTGACTAAGAAAGTTCTCAGTGAAGAGGGAATGAAAATCATGGATATGGATGGTTATGAGTTCACGAACCCCATCAATTAGGATCGGTTAAAGCGTTATTATATCTAAATTAAAAGAATCAAATCCAGAAAAGCAGCACATAAAAATTAAATAAAATCAATCACTCGGCGAGTGGTCTTCTATTGCTTGGGCAAAAATTAGGGTGTATCCCGCTATTTGGTATTCTAAAAACCAATTAGGCAAAAGTTAGGGTGCAAGAATAGCCCGCTAGACTGAAAATCTGAAAAGGACGGTCTAGGAAAAAATTATGGTAAAAGTAAGCTGCGAGAGTTTGTTGGCTAGAAAACCTTCATAGGCTAGTTAATACCACAGTTTGAGTCAGTAGAAATGGTTATCATCATTATGTACTCAAGCTTAATTCAATTAATGGAAATGTCACTTCTATTGAGCTCTTATGTTTATGTGGAAATGAATATATTGGGCCCTATAGGTGAAATATTGCAGATAAGTCAAAATTGGGATGCCATTTAGTTCAAATGCTTGCACGCCAAAAAACATATCATAAAGAGGCATAAATTTTGATAGGCTGAAAACATCTAGGTCTATGCAAAAGCCGGAAAGTTCATTGTATTGAAAACCCTAAAAGGGTGGTCGAGGCAAAAGTTAGGACATAAAAGCAATAAATAAAAGTTTGATGCACCTGACATAATGTTTAGGCCTATGCAAAAGTAAAGACACATGAAAATAAAGATAGCGTGATCATCATCAATCACCCAGAGTGGCCTGCACCCTCATCATCATCATCATCATCATCATCATCATCATCGTCATAGTCAGAATCAAAAGCTCTAACCAACCCGCTATCAAAGGATCACATCCCGCCCGCCTGCCTATCTCTCTACTCGAACTACAAGCACAGGTGCTTCGCCCGACTCCACAATCTCCCAACCTATCGAAGCCATCCTCGGTAGAATCCATCAGTAGGGATAGTGTCCATTCGGTCGCAATCCATGGTCTCATAGCTCACTTGACATGCTAAAACCCCTCTAGCATGATCAAGAAGATGGGTTGAGAATGGCCTGGCCTCGAAGTCATCTAAGCAAAGTAGGACCGTTTGTCATCGTCCCCACTGTCGGTACAAGCAATAAGGCGAGTAATGCACAAAGTACCGCAACCCTATGAGCTGAACCTTGCTGCTATCGGTATCCACCAGAACGTCAAAGATCTCCCACCAGCAGTAGACCTAGTGAATGTCTGCATCGGATAGACCCTTTATGATCGCCGTCTAATGGTTAAATATCAGGGTATCGTGGTTAGCAGACACGAGCCCTGCCAAGGTCATTCCTAGGCTCATATCATCTTGGATTGACCTGAGGATCCTAGGGCAGAGCTAGCTTCTCTAAAAGCCAAACCTGCACATCAGATTCAGTTTTAGTTTTAAATTCAGTTCCAGATTTAGTATACCAATTCAGATTTAGTTTTAGATTCAACATTAGATTCAGATCCAATTTCAGATTTAATTTTATATTCAGATTCAGTTTTAGATTCAGCATTAGATTTAGATCTGGTTTCAATTTTAGATTCAGTTTTAGTATCAGTTTTGGGTTCAGGGTCAGTCAGAGGAATACCTGTAGCACAGAGAAGTGATCCCCGATGAGGTCAAGATGATCAGCAACTCTATCTAGATGAAGTAGGGTGTCTGCTAACCCTATAAATAATGAAGAGATGCCCACTGAGGCCTGTCCAATGATCAAAATAAGCTAAAATGGGGCAACGGTGCCAACTCCGTAGAGAAACTCGGCCATAAGCAGTAGAGCCACCATAAAAGGATAAGAGATGTGCAATCTGGGGGTAGCTACACTCCAGTTAAGTACCTTGCTGAGATAAAATCCCGGTGATTCAGGAATCTGGGAAGGGAAGGTAGTAGGGGCATCTAGGTTCCTTAACTAGGTCAGCCGATCCTCGGCCCAAAAATGCACCTCCGATATAGCAAATTGCATCCTACGAGTGCAAATCACCCCGAGAATAGCATGGTACTCCTACACCATAGGGCACAGCTCAAAGCTCGAGAAGCGGAACACATAATACATCGGGTCCCAGTAGAGGAATTCTGCATGATGGAAGGCCACGTTCATCGATCTGCTGGTAATGTATCGGAGTTCTACCAATCTAAAAACCTCCAGCCTCGCCCAATCAGGGCTCCCTAAAGTGCGCAAGAACTGCCTTAGACATGCATTGTGTGTCACTATCAGTGATCTCTATTATCTAATCACCTGACAAATAAAATCGCACTATTATTAAATTCAGATGATTTTAGAGATTAATCAATTTGTTCATACTCAAGCATCTACCACGCCTAACATTCATCTAGCAAGCAAATAATATAATAAAAAATGCAAGCAAGCAATCACATAAGTCAAACCAAATAAAATAGCTAAGTATCAAGTCACCAGTGTATCAGGTGAACACTAAAATGCAGCAAGAAAAGAAAAGATAGTCATTAAGGTATCTGAAGAGTAGTAAGCTAGTGCAGAAGTGTATCAATCTGGTGACGTGGCCACCGCAGCCGTCAATCCTCCCCGTTATAATTGGATCGGATGTATCTTGTCCTATTGTCATCCTCACTCTCCTCACCCTCTGTGGTATCTCCCGCAAGAGTACGAGATGATGCGGGCTCAGAGGAATGCTCAGGGCAGATTGCAGACCTCATAAAGGACACCTTCCTCATCCCTGTAGCACCGTGGGTAAGGCTTGAAGACCCAAATCACCTCGCATCAGCCATGAAGCCTTGACCATCACCTCTAGCTTCTGCGTTGCGCCTCGGCCTTGCCCTTTGGGTTGGGCCTCGAAATTATCTCTCTGAACTCACAAAGTCTGAGCCTCATCGCTTAGTTGCACTAACTCTCGAGCATACGTAGCTCTCTCCTCCGCGTACTAAGTTCTCTCGAATGCCATCTAGCTCTGATATTCCACCAGCTCCCTCTCGGCACGCAGTCGACCCTCTTCACTGGTCCGGACCCGATCCTGCTTTATTACAATGAAGACCTACACATATCAGTAGCCATAGAAATATGATCAGCCCTAACAAATCATGCATCTTGCATACATTCATAATATCCATATATATGTTATCATTTTTTTTGTAGGAAATGAAAAAGAAAAGGAAGCAAATACCCCAGAAATGGAATCTCGGGCTAAGGCCATATCTTTCATCGAAAAATATCCCCGAGCTATGCCCTTAGCCTCGAAAATAAGCACCTGCATATTAGAAACAATATCAAGCCAATCACTATGACCAGACAACAATCTATCATAATCAGGAAAGTACATACATGAGTGATATTGGGAGGGGTGAAGAAAATGGCCATGGTAGTCTCCTTAATGCATTTAACCTCGTGCACTCCTAGTTGACTCAGAACTCACAGCTCTCGCTCCCTTGCATTCCCCAAGACCCCCTGGAAAAATTTGTGAGTTGGGATTCCCCTAGCTAGAGGACTCTCTTTGAAACTACGGTCCCTATGAAGTATCTCCTAGGCCACTACAGTTAGCGCCGCTAGTCCCTCTTCTCTTCTTGCGAGAAGCCTAAAAAAGAGCAAGCCAAATGTCTGTCAAAGCAGTGAGACAATTGTCATAAAAAAATCAGAATGAATCCTCAATAGCCAAGTTGTACCTTCTTCTATCGGGGCAGGAAAACTCTAGGGCCGACAAGATCCTCAGCATCGAAAGGCACGCCATCCTGATCTATAGCTATGCCACCGCCCTCACCATTTGAAGGGGGCTCGTCATCATCATCGTCATCACCACCATACTCATCGCTACCCTCGGCCATCATGCCATCATCTTTGAAAATCTTGAATTTTTCAAGTGGGGATAATCTCCGGCAAGCGAGAATAAGATGATCTAGATGAGCAGTATTATCTCGTCCGAGTGATGACACTCTCTCCTGGTTGCCGTCCATATACCTCACCTGATCCCTGTACCCACTGGCACATCGGGTGGAAATCTCCTCTAAAAGTTAATGCTAGTCCTCCTTCTCTAGATACGCTCCCTGAAGTACCACTCCTGACTCTAGGGGCACTCAAGTACGAATCAGCAGCCATCAACCCCTTGTGGCTATGAGCTCCTCCCCGGATCTCTCTGATATGATCGTAATATGGCAATCCTCTCTAGGGCTCTGCAATGAGTTGAAAAATAACGATAAATCACTATGAGTATCTCTCCTTTTGTTTATACAGTTTCAAACTAATGGTTTTAAGTAAATGTACAGGAATAGATTCTATTACCCAATGTCGGTGAAGCTGCCTCAGGTACTCCCTGTACCAAAAGTGCCCTCAGGTATCCTTATCTTTCCATCCTACCATCCACCAGGCTATGTAATGAGAACCATCCGGGGGCTGGCCATCAGACTCGGGTGGCGGGATGACCCTATGTGCATACGCTTATACCTACAAAGGGAATGGCAAAGTCAATTTACCGTCAGTATAGTTAATTTAGATTTTTTGGTGGGTGGAATTCCTAACCTAAATCCAGAAGGCCCCAGCCTTGAACCCATTGATATCCCTACAGGTCAAGCAATCGATGGTGTAATACATCTGCCCGAGTATAGCCCGAGGCCAATTCCACTCTCGAAAGATGGTCATATCCTCAAGAACGCTAAGCAAGCCTGAAGTAACCACGCTCGAGGAAGAGGGAAAGAATAGGGTAGTGAGCAGTGTGATGACGAAAGATTGGAGATACTAAGTCAATCTTTTACCGCTAACGTCGGTCTCATGGGTCCAATATGTCTCAAGAGCAGCATACTTAAGCCTATCTTTCCTTAGGGGAGGAACCCCAAGGACCGCCTTTACTCGAGCCCGAGAGGCTGGCTGATCATGAAAACGGTCAAGATATAGGTCCAAGTTGATCACTCACCCCTTCAACGGAAACATGTCATCGCCGCCACATCAGAAGGGGTAATAGTCAGCTCCCCAATCGGTAAGTGAAAGGTGTGGGTGGTCTCGCTCCACCACTCAACTAGGCATGCCATGACCATCTGACTCATAGGCTTATGCCCCATCAGTAAAGCCTCTATCAATGGCACCAAACCCGTATCTGTGATCGCCTTGATGAGAGAGAAATCCTGGGTCGCCCGTGCTTTTGCCTTTATTTTTCCCCACCATTTGGCACAACGGCTCATGGATCCCATGGTCTTGCAATGATGGGTCTGCAAAATGTTAAATGTCGAGGGTTAGTACCGAAAGAAATACAAAAGCAAAAGATAAATATGCAAATTAAGCAAAGAAAGCCAATTTTCAGCACCTAGATCAACTCAGAACTGTATTTTGAAAATAAAATCAGGGTCAGAGCAAAAAATCAGTCGGAGAAGCTCCCCCAAGACTTTTTTCGGGCTCTCCGGCGATAGATCCGCCGCCTCCGCCATCACGGCAGCATTCACCACCACCATGATGGCATCCACCACTATAGCAGGGGTGGTCACCGCTGCCCCTATAGCGGTGGCGGCGGCGGCGGCGTTGGTTCCCGGGCCAGATTCCGATTTCCTCTCCCAAAAAATCCAAAATTTTGAGCAAAATTTCAGTCCAAATTCGCCAAAATTAGTGCCTAAACAATCCTAAAGTCGTTCTAAATCCTATTTATCAATAATTTCACCAAAAATCCAAGCCTAGATGCCTAAGAATTCAAAATTAGGTCACAGGCATAAAGTACAAAATTCAAAATTTTAATCGGGTTTTGGTAGATTACCTGAAGAGATGAGGCGTGCCTATGTAATTCTGTGTATACATCCGGGGTTACGAGTAAAGAGTATATCCCAAATACTTGTCTTCTCGGTGAAGTCCATATGCTTGGACGACTGATAGGGCACACAAACCGTGGCTAGTCATGCGTAAGGAACTATGGTCAATCCTACTAGATCCCTTCTTGATCTTTTAGGAATGACAAATTGAAGAAAATCGAATCCATTTGTGGGGTTATAAAAGGAGAAAGAGATAAAGAAAGGAAAAAGTTGTTAAGAAAGAAAATAAAATGGAGGGAAACGTGAATACATATGAATAAAAAGGAAAAAAAAGGAATATATTCCTTTTTGTCATTTTCTATTTGGCATATTCTCCAGAATATTCCTTTCAGTAAAGGGACAGATCTCTCCGATCGGTTATCTCCTTCTAGCTCCCGGATATCTTTAAACTCTGCTGTTTTATATTCCACCCTTTTTTATTGTTAATTGAAGGGGCAAAAATTTTTGTTCCCCCAAAATCAATTAAGCAATAAAAAATGGAAAACCCATCTTGATAAGTCTATTAATGGCGCGTTCTCAAACTGTCAGTAAATAACCAATCCAAGATTTCCCACTTTGAGAGGTCCATGGATGATGCGTCTCTGTACCGTCCATAGACAACCAACTCAAAGAATTTTCGATCCTCGCCTGGTCCATTGATGATGCATCCCTGTATCATCCGTAGACAACCATTTCAAGAATTCCCTTTATCCCTGCTTTATTTTTCTTGAAAGATCTGTTGATGGCAATCCCAGTAGACAATCAGCTCAGGAATTCACAACTCAGGTATAACCTTATAGCCCTTGCTCTTTCGTGAGATCACACTTGGCCCGCCCAGTGGTAATCTCATGAAGGGCAGCTTGTGAGCACGGGCTTTTCGGTGTTGCCTTATAATGATGATGACTTTTTCTCCGACCTTGCACAGTTCTAGCAATTTATTTTTGTCCGAATTGGAATCACATTTGGAGACGTTCCCTTTGATGATTTTCCGAATTAAGCGTACCTAATTTGTTTTAACTACTTTTTAACCGCCTGTTTCATTTGAAAATGTGTTTTAAAACCTCTTCTTGCATTTTTTGTGGTCCCCTCACGCCTGCCGGGGCTGTCGCCGTCGCCTCCTTCGGCGGGTAGCGGTGACCGCCGCTGCTCATAGCCGCGGTGGACTCCGCCCCTATTATGCCACGTTGGCACGGGGTGGTCACCCCCATTGTGGCGGCGGTCACCACCATATGTATGGCATTGCCTGACACAGTTTGTGCCACTTCGTTACCCCTCTCTCCTCTCAATTGGGCCACGTATTACCACACACGAATGAATCCTATTCAACTACTAGCTCCACCCTTGGATAGAACGATGAAAGTTATCCCTTCTTTCATACGAGACAAAGAGATTGAAGCTGTAAAAGCATAGTAAATAGCTCCCGAGAAGGTAAGACATAGTCAAGCCGATGGATTTTTGAGTGTGGGAGTATTTAAACCCATCTAGGAGAGAGATCACAGGGGAGCTCTTGATTTTGGAATTTAAAATTTGAGTTTTTGAGAGAAAATGAGAACTAGGGAGAGAAAGGGAAGAACTTAGAGAAAGAAAGCTCAAGAAAAGCATAGAATCCGGGTTTAATCCATCCAAATCTCGATTCTTAGTTGTTCTTATGCTTAATCTCGTAGCTTAAATACTAAAATTGGCTAGAAATCACAGGTTAATACGGATTAAATAGGGTTTTAGAGACATTTCTCAAAAGACTACTTAAATATTCCTCTATCACTATTTTTGCCACTGATTCCATTAGTCTCCATCACAAAGTCATCAAAGGGACCTCACCAAAGGTTGATTCGAGTTTCCAAATATAGATTCACGGCCTAGAGGTAACAAAACTGAGTTCCCTTAATCTTTAACTTCATTTTATTGTATATTGTTGTTGTTCTTGGTATTTTTGGTGTTATTTCTTCATTTTTGTTTGGTGTTCTTGGAAAATTGTCGGAAAATAACCCGACCTTTATAGGGATGACCTTTACCTCCATCCTTATAGCCTTGACAGCTATTCTTATAGCAATGAAAGCTATAGCTGTGGAGGTGAATTCCGCCCCTATAGAGTTCTCGTATTTCTTGTGATTGTTGGGTACTTTCATATCCAAATCCATTGAATCAAGACTATTTGGGTGTTTTAAGTCCAGATCTGTTGATATATAGTTGATCAAAACTTAAAATGTTGATGATTTTGAGTTTATGGATGCTAGAATATTGAGATCCCCCTTTAAATCGAGCTTCGATGGTCAGGGCTGTAGCAGCCACCCCGACCGCCGTCGCTATACCGTCCACCGCTACTGTGGTAGCGGTGGAGGCTATAGCAATGGAGGTCAAAGCTGTTGCCATAACTTTGACCGCCGAAACTTGGTTTTAAGCCTTTTTTTGTAATTTCCTTGCGTTTTTGACCTCGTTTTCACCCAAAATATTTTCTACAAATCTAAAAATCTGTAATTTTCTAATTTAATTTTAATTTGATTAATTTGATTTATTTTTCATTTAAATTGATTAAATAACCATTAAATGCCTAAAAAATATCTTTTTAACTTTAAAATTTCTTAAAAAATATTTTTCATCATGTTATGTGTTTATTTTCTGCCCATTATTTATTTATGCCTTATTTACGCTTATTATATTTTGCATCGTTTGGAGCTAGGTCCGTGTTGGTAAGCTCGGTTTTGACCCGATTTCGCCCTTTTATTTATTTACACGCTTTATTTACTTTCTCGCATTAGAAAAATGTATATGTGTTTGTAAAGCTATGTAATAATTTTATTTTCTTGCTTCATTTATCGCTTTTGTGTGATGTATGACTATATAAACCGAAAACTCTAAACATAAACCGGATTTAAATCGCATAAGAACTAAAGTCGCGCTTATTAAAATGTAAACGTTTTTTATTTATTAATTGAAAAGTAAGCAACATCATCTGAACTTGGAATCACTGCTTTAAGGTACGGTCCAACCATCCGGTGGGAATATCGTACCCAAATTTTAGATGGAGCTAAATCGGGTGGCGGCTCTATTGTAAAATGCGGGATTTCAAGTCTCGTATCCCTTAACATGCAAATTGGACTTAAATTAAACATCAACATCGATTTTATCAGTCTATATTTTTATCATGGTAAAATGAGGATCAATCCCTCCGGATCGTTTCGCAGCACTCGTTACTTTCCTCCCTTATGCTACGCATCTCACGCGATCCGGGTCGGGAAGAGGTCGTCTGCTCACACGTCCCTTCCAAAGTTCAAAGGGAGTTTTATTTAAAACTGGGTGAATTAAAACCTTGTTTAGAATGTTACAAGCTGTGTTAACAACTTCTCCCCAGAAACACTTTGGTAGATTGTTATCACTCAACATAGAATGACCCATCTCCACAATAGTGCGATTCTTTCTCTCAACAACCCCATTCTGCTGAGGTGTACAAGGGGAAGAAAAATTGTGGTCAATACCATGCTTAGAACAGAATTCCTCAAACTGCCTATTTTTGAATTCTCTTCCATGGTCACTGCGGATTCTATTAATTTTAAGGTCTTTTTCATTCATGATCTGGGTAGCCAACCTAGAGAATGATTCAAATGTTTCATCTTTGCTTGCTAGAAAGAGAATCCAAGTTGTTGGTATTTTAGTGTAAATAGATCAACTAGTTGACCAATGTGGTCGTAATATTTCATCGAACAAGTCAGTAGAGTGCAGAGTGCACAGTTGTTTGAGTTCTATTACGATACTTTGCTTACGAGGGTCTGACCAATGGACATGTCTTTTTGCAACACTTCTGTTTTGAAGAGTTGCGACTGTTCGTATCAGGTCTATAAAACATGGCATTGGCAACACTTGCATGCAGGGTTTTTTTTGCAACATTCTCTACAATTTTGGTTCTTTTTTCTTCACAACAAAAATTCATTCTAAGTTGTTGTCATTTCTGATTTTAACTGATTGATCTATTTGGTAGAACCGCCAAATAAGATTCAATTTGAAAGTGTTCGTCATGACTTCAAAATTATCCAGGCATTACTCAATCGGATTTCATCAACAAAGAATGACAAATGTTTTTTCTAACATTCAAGGCTTCATTCTACTGGAATTCCCCAAAAAGATTGAATCTAATAATGTCGCTTGAAGCCTGAGTTTTTCACTGAAAAGGTACGAATTCGATTCATTCTCTTACGATTATTGTCTGTGTCTCGAATTTTGATTTCTCGATTTTTCGGAAAACTTCCAGATTTTTCCCCTGTTTTGTTTTGATGTTTTATCTTGTTATATAAATCCAATTTGAATTATTCTTGATTCTATTGATATCTAAAGAAACTAAGGAATATATGTTCAGAAGAAACCTTATTTAATTTCATTCGTTTTTAATGTGAAATTTTCGTTTGAAGTTGTGTCATGAAATATGTTTTCAGAAAATCTCATTTTTATACACTATTTAGTATTTTGATAATAACTTTGGTTATACAATTTGGATTTCTGTGATTCTAGTGGATTTGGAAAGCTGAGACATGTGGCTAATTATGTTTAGAATAAAATTTTTTGATTTGATGATGTTTTAATAGAGAGAAATGCAGGGGAAGTCAGGTTATGAAATCTGGAAAATTCTAAAAAATATGAATGTTGATTTTATCGTGTTTTAATTGAAGTTTGATGCTTTAAAATTTAGGATTTGAATTTCCTAATTATTGAAGTTATGTTGAATTATGTTTGATGGACATTTTCATTTTTGGTTGTTTATGGCGGTATAAATGTTCTTTTTCTCGAGTCATTTTGTGTAAATGATGTGTTTAGGTTCATTTTTTCGTAAAAAGAACAACGCCATTGGACTCAGGACGTTGAAAAACCTTAGGAGGGGTTTGGTCGGAGGCCAGAATCATTTTCGAAATTATTAAACTTCAGACGTCGTTATTCTGAATTTTGGAAGGGAATCTAAGTCCGTTGCATAATCCGTCAGAAATGAAAAGTTGCGATGGTTCATTTGGGGCAACTATTTTGTGACGGTTTCTGAATGCGGCGGTTAGTTTGTTTGTGAGGGGTTCTGCATCCGTCAGAAATTCCATCGCAAAATGGATAGTCAAGACGGTTGGTTTTGTGACAACCGTTTCTGACGGTTTATGATATATGATGATGCTTCGTGCAGCAGTTGTGGTAGCACTTTAGTGATCTATTGTGACACTTGTTTATGTGTCGCCAGAAATAAGGTGATTATTGGATTTGGCAACATTTTTAAAGCGTTGGCAGAACAAGTTTTTTGAGTTTTTTTTTTGTCCTTGTACAAGGTAACTTCTGTTCATGTGGCAATTTTGGGGTTGACTATGGTTAATGCCATGTGGCATTTGATGTGGCATTGATTTAATTTTTTGGTTTAATTGCCACGTGCCAGTCAAAAGTCAAAGTTAACTGGTCAACATAATGCCACACGACGCGTCTCTAATGGTCCCATATGTGTTTTTACGATTTAAGGCCCTAAACAACGTCATTTTCCTCCAAAATTTTTCCTAGCCCACCATTTTTATATTTTTTGAATTTAATGGTTAATTTTTTTAGAATTTTTTGAAGTTCATAAAGGTGATTATTTGATTTATTTCGTGTAAATTTATTCATGAAAATTGTAGAATATAGTTTATGAATTTTATAAAAATTTATAATATGTTAGAAATTAATTTTACAAAAGTTTTCATTTGTTGGTTAATGCGAAAAACCTTATAATTCATCAAATGGATATAAACTCTACATTCCTGAATGGTGAATTCAATGAGGAAATTTATATGAAACAGCCAGAAGGGTATGTCAGGTTGTGAAAATAAGATATGCAAGCTAAATAATTGCTATATGGACTAAAATAAGCACCAAAAGCTTGATGATGTGGTTTTGTCTAATGATTTTGTTATAAACCAAGTGGACAAATGTATATATAGCAAGTTTGATACTTTTGGTAAAGGAGTTATAATTTGATTATATGTAAATTACATGTTGTTTCGGTACTAACCAAAGCCGGGTTGATAAAACAAAGAAGTTTTTTGTCATCTAGTTTTGAGATGAAGGATTTGGGGATGCTGTAGTGATTCTTGGTATAAGAATCAAGCGAAAGAACAATGCTATTTCAATTTCTCAATCTCGTTATATTGAGAAGATTTTTTTAATAAAGTTAACTTCATAGATTGTTCTCCAGTTAGCACTCTAATGGATTCCTTCAGTTTTTTGAAGGTTAGTCAGATACAAGTTATATTTCTTATGAGGAGGATAGTTCTTCTATAAGTGGATGGGTATTTCTTATTGGGGGAGGTGCTATTTCTTGGGTGTCTAAGAAACAAACTTGTATGAGTGATTCGACAATGGAATTTGAGTTTGTAAAAACTGAATGTAATTTAGCCGATCATTTAACTTAAGGGTTAAGAAGAGATCTTGTGTGCAAATTGGCTATGGGGATGAGATTAAAGTCCATCTAAAATCTCTCATGTTAAGATACCCAATTCCCACCTAATATGACGTAAGTTGCTAAATTTAATAAGGAAAGCTTAACATCTAGAGATTGGAACACACTAATAATAACATCCCAAGGTGTGTGTTTAGACTTGCAAGATAAAGGAGGTTGAAGTTTAACTTCTTAATAGTTCTTTTAAAAAATTGCATATGCAGATGCAAGAGTAAAAGAGCTACCTATATAAGCATGAAGTTTAGCCACTTTAAGAAGCTTGGACTTGGCTTTGATATGCTTATGAAGGATAAGGACACAAGGCTAGTAAAAGGTAATGTCAAGTAAGAACATGTTAGAATGTTGACTTATGTGTATATTATCTTTGAGTATTCAAGATGGATAGCAAAGGTTCAATCCATAGTGACACCTTTAGTTATTCAAATACTTGGAATGTGTAATATACGAAGATGGAATTCAATCATCACGATATTTCATTTATGTATGAGTTTCTTATTTGTTGTGATTTTGTTCAGTTAATCATGGATTACACTAAAATGGGGGAGGATTGTTGGTATTTTAGTGTAACTGGATCAACTAGTTGACCAATGTGATCGTAATATTTCAATGAACAAGTAATGAGAGTGTAGAGTGCACGCTTGTTCGAGTTTTATTACGATACTCAGCTTACGAGGGTCCAGGAACTACCTTCGCAACACTTCTAGTATGAACTATTGCAGCTGCTCGAATGGACATTTCTTTTTGCAAAACTTCTGTTCTGAAGAGCTGCGACTATTCGTATCAGGTTTATAAAACATTGCATTGGCAACACTTACATGCAGGGTTTTTTTGCAACATTCTCTGCAATTTCACTTTACTTCACAATAAAAATTCATTCTAAGTTCTTGTCATTTCTGATTTTATTCGATTGATCTATTTGGTAGAACCACCAAATAAGATTCAATCTGAAAGTGTTCATCACGAGTTCAGAATTATCCAGGCATTACTCAACCAGATTTCATCAATAAAGAATGACAGACGTTTTTTTTAACATTCAAGGCTTCATTCTATCAGAATTCTCCAACACAAGTGAACCTGGTCAGATCATCTACAACCATAAGATTGTATTTCATTCCACCTAGACATGTTGGCACAACTGGCCCAAACAAATCCACGTGAAGAAGATCAAGGGGATGAGAAAAAGATATATCAGCTAAGGATTTAAAGGTCTTCCTAAATTGTTTCCTAAGTTGGCATGCTGAGTAGAGTGTATCTTTTTCAAAGGCTAGCTTAAGTAATCCCTCAACAAGTTCATTTCTGGCTAATTTGGACAGATTGGTCATATTGATATGTCCTAACCTTCTGTACCATAGCCATGAATTTTCCTCCGTAGAAACTGAGCATATATCATTAGAGCCAGGGTATAAATCAATCATATAAACATTATTAATTCTTGGAGCATAAAGAATAGTTTGGTCAGAATTTCCATCAAGGAATGAGCAGCTCGCTGAGTCAAACATCACTTTCCTGCCTTTATCACACAGCTAAGTAACGCTTAGCAAGTTGAACTTCAGGCCTTTCATAAGCGACACGTTATCGATTAAAGATTTGACTCCTACAGTACCATTGCCAAAAAAAATTCCCTTTTCGTTGTCTCTAAAACTGACACTTCCATTCCTTCTTCGCTCCAATGTGATGAATTGCTTTTCATCACCTGTCATATGCCTCAAGCATCCACTATCCAAATACCACATTCTTCTTTCATCAGTGGATCTCAGGCTCACCTACAAAATAATTAAGTTTTCTTAGGTACCCATGCCTTTTTCTGGCTGGGTCCTCCCTTGTTAGTGTGGTCATCCTTGACCAGCCATACTTATCATAGTAACCATTTTTTTGTCTACACATGACTGTTGCATGTCCTGACTTTCCATAAAAATTACAAACGGCATTAGGGTTGGGCCTGCTCACTTTACTCTTTTGAGAAACCTTCTCAGAGTAGTGAGTGCAGTTAGTTTCAGTATTCCTGCTAGGTTGAAGAGGGACCCACACCTTTTTCAATGCTGTTAATTCAGCAGCTAGCTCAACCAATTTCTTAGTGAGTTTGCTATTATATCCATTATCATACTCAGCTTTTTCTATAAGGTATAGGATGCCAAGTGAGCTAAAGGAGTTGACATCTTCTAGATCATCACACCTCCTCTAGGGTATGTGGATGTATTTAGCTGACTTCTTAGTCACATTAATAACATCATTAAGTACTGTAGCAAGTTCATCTGAAGAAAAAGGGGGTTCAGAATTTACCTCAGTTTTCTTTCGCTTATATCTACTCTGGTCAACTGCTTTATTGGCAGCCGAAGTAGATGGTTGGTCAGCTGACTTTGAGTTGGGTTGATCATCCTTAGCCATGAGACACACATTCGCGAAATCTTGTGCCTCTTCATCTGAGGTTGATGACTCTTATTCATAGTCACTCCAGGTAGAAGCAAGAGCCTTCTTATCCTTTCTCTTCTTGAACCTATCCTTCTTAACTTTGGGACAACTAGACTAAGTATGCCATTTCTCACCACATTCAAAGCATTTGATATCTTTGTTATGCTCTTTATTAAACTCCTTTTATGGCTTTCATCTACTCCTTTCTTGTAATTGGTTGGCCTTCTGAAACTTTGGAAATTCTTATCTTTCTTCAAGAATTTGTTAAAATTCTTGAAGAATTAGCGCTATCTCCTCTTTATCCTTTGGATAATCTTCCTCAGAGGAATCTTCAGCTTTAAGGACAACATCTCTGCTTAAGCTTTCTCTCTCCTTCTAATTGTGCTTCTTAGACTCATCTTCATATTGCTTTAAAGGCATCTCATGAGCCAACAAGGTTCTGATCAGCTCATCAAACTTATAAGTCTTTAAATCATGAGCTTCTTCAATAGCGTTCTTCTTTGCATACCATTCCTGTGTCAAATTTCTCAAGATTTTCTTGATAGTCTCTTCTTCTGAGAAGGTCTTGCCAAGTCTTTTAAGCTCATTGAATATATTCATGAAACTGGTGTTCATATTGGAGATATCTTCCTTGGGTTTCATATGAAACCATTCAAAATCCCTCATAAGGATATTGATCTTGGGCTCCTTGACCTTGTCAGTGCCTTCATAAGTTACTTCCAACTTCTTCCATATCTTTCAAGCAGTTTCACACCCTGAAACACGATTGAACTCAGTTGCATCAAGATCACAATGGAGATAGTTGATAGCAATTGTATTTTCCTTCAAATTGGAAGGGTCCTGATTGTCCCACTCATTAGAGTACTTAACAACGCATACTCCATTCTTTACTATAGTAAGAATAAATGGCCCTTCAACAATAGCCATCCAAGCATGCACGCTTTGAGACTGGATGAAAGTCTTCATCCTATTCTTCCAACAAGTATAATGCTCACCATTAAACATGGGAGGCCTGGTGACTGACATGCCTTCTAGAAGAATGTAAGGTTGGGCCCTTTCGCTGGATTCTCCTCCCTTGTACGCCATGGTCTTTATCTTAAGATTGTGAGATCTTTAAAATGAGAACTACTTTGATACCAGTTATTGGTCCCTATGTGTACACTCAAAGTGTCAAAGGGGGAGGGGTGAATGACTCGCTTTAATAACTTAGGAAACTTTTTCGCGATTGAAAGAACTTTGCTGAGAGGTCAGTTAGCTGAGTGGAAATCTGGAAAACCTCAAAGTAAAGGACACAGAGATTTTTATAATGGTTCAGCAACCTATGCTTACATCCAATCCCAAGAGAGTGTATTGGCTTTAATTTAATAATCTCACTCCTTTACCCTAGGTGGAGAAGCATTTCACAAATTTCCCCAATTACAGAACGTACCCTCCAAAGTGTAATCGCTCACTCGCTGAGTAGAATACCCTCTTCTACTAGCAACTCAATAATTCATAAATAAGAGTTGGAATCAACTTAGAGAAACGGTGATCCAGTTACAAATGATCTGACATTATAATTCAAATGATGTATTCTAATCTCTCTTCTTCAAAAAATATTCTGGATGAGTAGTGCTTTTCTTAGTTGAACTTCTTTAAAGCTTGTAAATTGGCAGAGTTTTGCTTTTTAGAAATTCAGGTGTAATCACCAAATTCTAACGCTTTCCTTCTTGCTCCTTCCATAGATGGGAAAGTAGCCATTGAACTTGCCTTGGCATCTTCTGAAATTGATAGCTCACCTATTCACCCCGTTGCTTCTTCAAATCAATCAGTTAGGCGATTGAATCACACCATTCTGAGATAGAAATCAATCCGTTAGATTGAAATTCGTGCTTCAATTTGAATTCTTTATCGTTAGATGCTAGTCTTCTGTTAGAGAGATCTCGCGCTTACTTGCTACGTGTCGACTTCTCATTCATTCTAATAATCTGACATTTTGTAGAGTGCGCGATACGATGTTGTTGATCTGCAGAATTGCCCAAATTGGCAAATGACTTTTTGCAGCTTGATTCTGGAAGACTTTGTCATTTTCTTCATAAACCGGAGTCTTGTCAAGGCATTAATTCTTTTTGTCTTTGTCTCATTAATGTCCAGCAAAAAGCAACACTAAAAGCAAAGATTCCATATTTCCTCAAATGGAAAAGTCAGTGCCATTTGTAGATATAAAGTAACTCAGCGAAAAGATAGATCAATAAGCTCAGCCGAAACAAAATCTAAATTTCAAGCGCCGAGTAAATAGTATTAAATCAGCGACTAAAGTACATACTCAGCCTAGAACAACTCAGAGTTAAACTAAATAGTTAGGTCAACGGAGACATAAAATTCTACCCTTGATGTTACTTACCCGCATACAACCATAGACTATTTATTTTAACATCATTATTAATTTAATTATCTCATACTTAACTTAATTGTTATGATCAAAGCTTAAGCACTACTAAGTCATCCACTGAGTCAGTCCAAACTCGTGCTTGGTTCAACAAGAAGCATTGCGAAAGGTAGCTTCCGGACCCTCGAAAGCTAAGTATTGTAATAGAGCTTGAACAAGCGTGCACTCTGCACTCTCCCAAATTGTTCGATGAAATATTATGATCACATTAGTCAACTAGTTGATCCAATTACACTAAAATACCAACACAAGCCTAAGCTCGGCTCGAAAGCTCGTGAACCTGCTTGATTAGAGGCTCGTGATTAAGTTCGTGATCTGGCTTGTTAAAAGTTCATGAACTATGTTTATTATCATTTTTACACATCAAAAATAAAATTTAAACAATGAGTAAAAATTATTCTAGATCTATACACTTGAACTAATCATTGATTCTATCTATTTAACATTATAATTTAAAGTTTGTTGATATAAGAATTTTAACTATTCATTATGTAATAATTCAACGATATTATAAATATAAAATCTTAATATTATTTAATGTAATAAATTTGATATTATTATTTTTATTTGTATACAGAATAATTGAGCTCGTAAATGTTCGTGAACAACTCGTGAACAAACGAATTGTTAAATGAACTGTTCGTGAACAAAAATTTTAAGCTTGAACCAAGCTTGAAACTCGTTCGTACTCATTAAAAAACTTAGTAAACAAACATGAACATGCTGAAACTCGGCTCGTTTACAGCCCTACTCACGAAAGCTTTTGGCTAGGGTTAGTGTGGTGTAGATTATCATATTTACATATTTTCCAAAAGATCATTTCAGATCTAAAATCTAAGCGTTGGGAAGGATTTTTGGATATTAATTGTGTTATTCACGTAGATTTTGATGATTGGGTTGCTTGATTTTTGATTTATGAACTTCAGTTTAAGATTTATGGCTTTTTATATTTTGTTGTTTGTTTCGCTCCCTCATGAATAGTCTTGTTTGTTCTATGTGGCCTTTTTATTTTCCTCATACGAATTTATCACATTTTGTGCTGATGTATTTACTTGTTTTAGTCCATTATATTTGTCTTGATAATCTGATTATGGAATGAATATGATATGCATTATATAATATTAAAATGCAAAGTAATTAATGGAAATCAAAGCCGCAAAGGAGGATAGCCTTTTCTAAGTCTTCCGCAATAAAACTGAACTCTAATCATAAATAATTTTAATGTAAGGCCATGTTATTGGTATGTGATAGCTATTGTTGTGAAAAAGTTAATTTACAAATGTTTTATAAAATACGTTATAATTAGCGATACTGAACTGAATAAAAATATATTAATTTAAGTGTAAATCTATATGTATGTAATATATATAATAACTGAACTGAATTAAATAGATTATAAGTTGAAAATAAAGCAGGCTTAAATTAATTTTCCATTTATGGAAGGTTTTATGGCTAGGTGTACTTGTGCGCCATAACTTACTACACATTCATCTAATAGTTTCTTCGACTAATAGAAACAAAAATAGTGAAAATTGATTTACCTAAATTATATAAGATAAAATGTAACAAAAATGACATTCATGTCAAACGAATCATATTGGGTGGATAGTATCATATAGCCTGGTTGTTCATTTCGCTCTGATTTAATACATCTTCAACTATCTGAACTTGTCTCAAAAAATTTATTGGCTCCCTGAACTTTTAAAGTGACCCCGTAGCGCCCTCAACTTTCATAAAATGCGCCTCTTTGCTCCCTAAACGCCACATATCAGCTTTTGATAGGTTTGACTTTTCAAAGATGTCATTTTTCTAATTTTTTTCTCACTTCAACATAATCTGACAAGTAACATTAAGGGAGCTAAGTGGAACACTTTTTGAAAGCTAAGGGAGTTACGGGGTCACTTTAAAAGTTCAGAGGGACAGTAAATTTTTTAAATTAAATTCAAGTGGCTAGATATGCATTAGGCCTTTTGCTCTACTTACTGTTAGACTTCGGTCTATATAAACTTTTACCATGATGTACATTGCATGTAAAGTTTGTAAACTATTTATGTGTGTTCATTAATATACATATGTAATTATATGCTTAATAGTCTAATATATTTGGTCATGGTCGGTTGGGTCACGTTCAGGCTAAGCCGAAGTATTCATATAATTAAGTTTATCTTTGAACTTTTGCATGTTAAAAGAGTTTTGAGACCACAACATAGATCTGTATATTTTGAAGTTGGTTTTCGGCCAAGCACATGAGTAGGAGCAATAAGATGTCGCGCCATACAACAACCAAGCTTGGTTGAACAGTCAAATTTTAATCAGGATTAGTTGTTTGTAGAATGTTAATTAGAAAAAATTATGCTGGATGATAAATTGGTAATTATGAAACTTAAAAACTGTATTTATGCTATGACTTGGTCGATTCTTATATTTTCGGGCTCTAAATAAAATAACATATGAAGAAATAAATCGGGCCCTTAAAAAATCAATTATTTATTTTTTATAAAAACATTGCAGGATAATTAATTTATAATTTTGACTTAGATATAGTTAAAGACATGCTTTTAATCTAAGGGTCAAACTTTCAACCTTTAGAATTCAACTACCCATTTTACTATTAAGACTAATACTCTTAGAATCTAATTATAAAATAAAATATATATTTCATATAATAAAATAAAATGAGAATTAATTATATCCTGTTATTTCAACGAAAATGAAAATAAAAACCAAATGAAGGCCCTGGGAGGTGGCACCCATTGCACCACCTCTGAGGCCGACCCTGGTTATGACCCCAAACTTTGTCAGTATTGAAATGTAGACAAATTTTTTTGTAAATTTTCCTTCATTTATCTCAAGCAAGTCCAAGTGTTCAATTAGTAAATATTATCAGAATAGAGAAAAAATCTATAAGAAAATAATCGGTTAAATATCATATAAATGAATTCTTTTTAATAAATTTGAAATGTGGTTATACGCGGTAAAAGAATTGAACTAAAATTCGATTTAAGTCAGTGGCGGCTAGGGTTTCAAGAAAAAATTTCGTGGGTTCCAAGGAACCGGCCTCTCCTCAGCCACCGTGGCCGGGGGATGTAGACGAAGGCGCAGAACGATGGTCGGTGCAGATAGAGGGAGGTTTTAAGGGTTAGTGAACGAGGCTGGGGGCTCATTGAACCATGTTAAGGGGGCGGCTGCTGTGTCCTTCAGAGACACGTTGGTGCAAACAAAGGTTGGGGTGACTGTAGTAGACATAGAGGACGATATAACTATATTGGATGATGATGTATTCATAATAAAGGAAAATAATAAGGCTTCTATTAATTTTTCCAATATAGTGCATAACCTAATGGCGGAGAACATGAGGTTCACCGTTTTCATGAAATTGCTTGGGAGGGCCATTGGATATTGCTCGCTCCACTTACAGTTGATAAGGATCTGGAGGGCAGTTGGGGTTTTTAACCTAGCTGATGTTGGTAATAGTTACTTCATGATCAAGTTTGGGTGCAAGGAAGATTTTTAGCGAGCAGTGACGGATGGGCCATGGATGATATATGGGCACTACCTTATTGTTCAACCATGGACGCCTGACTTCTCGGTAACTCGTTTGAATGTTCAATCGCTTGTAGCATGGATCCGGTTACCAAACCTACTAGTGCAATTCTATATACCTAGCATCTTACGAGCTGTACGAGGAGTAATTGGAGAAGTGGTATGAGTAGACAAGATTACTGAAACAAGTTCAAGGGGGAGATTTACGAGAATTGCGGTTAGTTTGGATTTACGTAAGCCATTATTATCATATATTGAGATTGAAGGGAAAAAACAAGCGGTGGAGTATGAGGGTTTCCCTACCATATATTTCTTGTGTGGTATGTATGGGCATGTGAAAGAAAATTGTACGTCGGCTTGTAAGTAGGGTGATGCTGAGGGGGTAAAGGAGGTGAGGGATAAGGTGGCTATTGATGCGGCGAGAGACGGTAGTGATGAGGATAGGGGGTTTGGGCCTTGGATGCATGCTAATCGACGTAAGGGAGGGAGTAGGGTTGTGAATAATGGGGCTCAGGGAAGTGCGTTAGGGAAGAAACCTGGTGATATGAGGTTTTCGCTTGTGGTGGAGAGTGGGGAGCAAAGGAATGGGTCCAGGTTTAGTGTTTTGAGTGTGGGTGAAGGGGACGAGGAGGTATATGAAGCTATAGAGATGGAAATAAAATTTGCGGGGAGTGGCGAGGTAGAGGTGGTTGGGAATGGTAGTAGGGTTGTTATTGAAGGTGTAAAGAACAACGGTTTGGGTGATATTTTGAAGGAGTCTCAGGGTGGTGGTGATCGAATAGTGGTCAAACTTAGTGACAAGGGGGAGAATGGTGGTGCAGTTAGTGATATGCCGCCTTGTAAAGGGCCTGGTGGGCTGTGTGTGAGTAAGGGGGGATGAGTGCGGTTGTGCTGACTATGTCGGCTAGTGGGATGATGAATTGGGATGGTCGAATGAAGATCAATGCGGTTAGAAATAATCGAGTGGGGGTGAATGAGGTGACGACGAAGGTGTACGGTCTTGATGGTATGAATCATTCAGTAGTTGTTATGTAGGCGGAGGTGGCAAGCACTATAGTTTTCCAGGCCTTAGGGAAGCAACCACTACCGACCCTTGTAATAGACGGGTCTGACCTAGAGCGAACTGGGTCGGATAAGAAGCATAAGGAGACAGGGGGGGTAGTTATGTCAAAGAAAGGCAAGAATGTGAAGATTAAAAAGAAAGTTATCATGTCGGTGCTGAATATAGAGCAAGGCGTGTTCAATATGGTGGGATCGGATATAGAGGTGGAGGTAGCTGAGTTTGAGGGCCTGCGATAGGTGGTATTCTGGTTGGGTATGTTTCCCTTAATATTTTGTGTTATGGGTACAAAATTTATTGTATGGAATGTTCAAGGGGCGGGGGGGAGTAAGATCTTGAGGGTTATGAAAGACTTAGTGCATAGACATAAGCCGGCTGTTATGGTGTTGGTTGAGACTCGAATTAGTGGTAATAAAGCTAACCGAGTGATTAGTAAGTTGAAGTTTTACTGTTCTCATAGGGTAGATGCCGTTGGGTTCTCGGGGGGTATTTAGGTGTTACGGAGGAGTGATATTGAGATTGAGATCGTGGAGAATCACAAGCAGTTCATTCACTTATTCTTGAGGAGAGGCGATGAGGAGTTGGGTTTCTCTACAGCTATTTGAGCGAGTCCTCATAGAATGGCTAGGAGAGAGCTATGGAGTCGCTTAAGTTGTATTATAGAGAGGATGAATGATAAATGGTTAGTTTCGGGTGACTTTAATGCAATTTTAAGAGAGTTAGAGTGTAAAGGGGGGTCGAGTTCAAGGGTGAGAGCGTGTAGGGAGTTTGGGGAGTTTGTGGATATGAGTGCTCTTATTGACCTCGGATTCTTAGGACCACATTTTACATGACAACGTGGCTTACTCTTGGAGAGACTAGATAGGGCTTTGTGTAATGAGTAGAGGATGGTTGCCAAAGAGGGAGCTAACGTCCAACATTTAGCAAGAGCTGAATTTGATCATTGTCCTTTGCTTATTTCCTTTGGTGGAAGGCGTTTAAGGAGAGGAGATCTAAAACCGTTCAGACTTTTTAGGGAGTGGTTAGATCATGGGGATGTGAAGGGCTTAATTTCATATGCGTAGAATGGCCCTAGGTCTGTTTGTTTGAAGTTACAACACTTGGCAGCTGGCTTTCAGGAATGGAATAAGAATGTAGTTGGTAATATCTTTTATAGGAGGAGGAAGTTAGAGAATCGTATTAGGGGGGTTCAAAGAGTGATGGAGGATCGGTGTTCAAATAGTCTTATTGTGCTTGAGCGGGAGTTAGTGGCCGAATTAGATGTGGTCCTTGAGCAGGAGGAGAGTTTTTGGTTACAAAAGTCTAGTAAAAAGTGTATGCAGTTAGGGGATAGAAATATGAATTTTTTTCTATAACTCAGTCATTACACGAAGGCACCATAATAAGGTTGTGGGTATTCGGTTAGATAGTGGTAAGTGGTGTACTGAGGACGAGATGAAAAGGCAGATGGCAGTAACTTATTACAAGCAGATATATCCAGTGGAGGTGGAGGAGTTGCCAAGGGGTGAGGTGGTGGGTAGGCATTTTAGGGGCTGTTTTCTGAGGGTGGACGCCCAGAGTTTGCTTGAGTTAGGGAAGAAGGTATTGTGAGAAGAGGTGAAGGCTACACTATTTGAGATGCAACCGTGGAAGTCCTTGAGACATGATGGATTCCAGGCAGGTTTTTGCCAAAGATACTGGGATATTATAGGCCAATAGGTGTGTAATTTTGTTAGGCAATCTTTTGAGACGGGTAGTATGGATGATTGGCTAAATAAGACTCTCATTGTTTTTATCCCAAAGAAAGAAGCACCGCAGAATTTTTCGGTCTTTCGCCCGATTAGCTTGTGCACTGTCTTGTATAAGTTGGTCACGAAAGTTATAGGGAATTAGTTGAAGAGAGTTATGGAGGATATTGTTATGCCTAATCAGTCCAGCTTTGTTCCTAGATGCCACATTACAGATAATATTGTGGTTGCACAGGAAATAGCCCATTCTATGCGCTTACAAAAGGGGAAAGCGAGGTGGATGGCTTTGAAGATTGACTTGGAGAAAGCTTATGATCATTTGATTTGGAGTTTTATTGTGGATACGCTTTAAGATGTTGGTCTCCCTGCGAATTTGGTTATACTAATCATGAGTTGGGCGGGGGGGTCGATGCAGGTGATGAGGAATGGCGTACCCATTGAGAGTTTTAGGCTGGAAAGTGGAATAAGGCAAGAGGATTCTATGTCACCTTATCTATTTGTGTTGTGTATGGAGCGGCTCGCACAGGGGATTGAGAGAAGTGTAGCTGAGGGGGGGGTGGCGTCCTTTTCAGAATTCCAGGGGGAGCTCATATTTCACATCTGATGTTACTAGATGATCTGCCATTGTATGCGGAGGCCAGTAATTATCAGGCAGGGGTTGTGGCACGAGTGTTGGACTATTTTTGTCTATATTCAGGAGCTAAAATTAATAAACAAAAGTCAAATATAGTTTTCTCGGCTAATGTGCCGAACGTGGAAGGAAGGAGGATTGTGGTGGTGGTGGGATTCTCAGTAGCTAACTCGTTAGAAAGATACCTGGGTGTGCCTTTATTGGATTGCAGGGGTAGTAAATCTGATTATGGGTACCTATTGGAAAAGATAAGGAGTAAGCTGAATGGGTGGAGGGCAAAAGCTTTATCCTTGTCAGGAAGGGTCACATTGATTAAGTCTGTATAGTCTGCAATTCCTTATTTTATGATGCAGACAGCTAGGTTACTACAGTCTCTTTGCAAGAAGATCGAGGCAATTATTCGAAGCTTTCTGAGGGGTGGTGCTGGGGGGATAAGAAAATTCACCTTGTCAATTTGACGGAGGTGTGTCGACCTCTATATGAAGAAGGATTAGGTATTTGGAGACTGCAAATTATGAACTCGGCTTTTATGATGAAAGTTGGGTTCCAACTACTAGCTAAGATAGATTCATTGTGGGCTAGGGTGCTCCTAGATAAGTTCAAGTGTGATAATTTTGCAAATGCGGCCATTAAAAAAGGCCAACAAGCATCAAGCTTCTGGCGGGCCGTAGTGCGAGCTAAGGATGAGGTGTTGGTGGGGGAGAAGTGGACCGTCATGAAGGGAGATGCCATTTGTTTTTGGGAGGATTCATGGGCCGGCGATTCAGGGCCTTTGAGGCTACTTGCTTTTGGTCCAATCTCGGAGGAGGAGAGGGGTTTGAGGGTATGCAATATGGTGGGTATAGATGGTAATTGAAAGTGCGAATTGCTGGAAGGAAGGCTGCCCAACTCGTGTCTTATCAACTTACCTCTGTTTGATGTCCTAGTAGGGGATCTAGGGAAGAAGATATTTGTTATTGGAATGGTAACTCAAATGGCAAATTCACGATCAAGTCAGCGTGCGAGATGTTGAGTGGAGATAGTGGGGATGGGCTTAATGAAAGGTGGCGGGTGGTTTGGGATTGGCAAGGACCGTACCGTGCCAAGTCGTTTCTTTGGCTGTGTTTGCATGGTAAGATTTTAACGAATATTGAACGAAGTAGGAGACACTTGAGTGTTGATGAGCAATGTGCTATATGTTATGCTGGTAGGGAGGATATCGACCATGTGTTGAGGGGGTGTGAGTTTGCAAAAATGGTATGGAAGGAATTGGTTCCAGGGGTGTGTAGGGGTACTCTAGAGGGTGGGAATGTAATTGATTGGTTGATTATTAACTTATGCTCCAAGGTAATGCATGGGCAATTAAATTGGGGTTTGCTTTTTGGGGTGGGGTCTTGGATGTTATGGAAGTGTCGTAATGCCTTTGTGATTGACAAAGAGGTCAATGATATGAGAAGAGTGGCTGAAACGGTGAGGGGCTTGGCTATGGCCTTTAGGGACGGTGGTGGTGAGGGGCAGATGAAACCTACTAGAGAGTGGAGGACGATTTCTTGGGTACCTCCGAGGGGTGAGTGGGTTAAAATTAACTCGGACGGGTCGGTGAGGGGTGTGGAGTGCAACGCGACTTCGGGTGGGGCGATTCGAGACAGTCGAGGCCGATGGTTAGTGGGGTACGCTAGGAAGATAGGTAGATGCTCGATCGCGAGGGAGGAGTTGTGGGGTGTGTTAGATGGGTTGGAGGTTGCTTGGAGTAGGGGATATCATAATACGATTGTCGAAATGGATAGCAAGTTTGCCCATGATGTGAATCAAAAAGGTGTGGTGGAGGCGAATGATTAATACAGTTTGGTGGTGGAAATTAAGAGGCTGTTGGAGCGAGATTGGGTGGTCGAGGTGTAACATATTTATCGAGAAGGTAATTGCGTGGCTGATCGCTTGGCGTGGTTCACGGATTCGTTGCCGCTAGGTTTGCATGTGTTCGATAATCCATTGCCAGGAATTCTTACTTTTGTGCTACATAATTTAATAGGTGTTTTAACTCCTAGATTTGTTTTAACTTAGCCTTGTGCTTTTCCTTTTTTATAAAAAAAAGAATTGAACTAAAATTCACTCCATGAGAATAAGAAATATGTATACTTTGCCAACTTCAGTAACCAAATAAAATATTGTTTTGCAACTTTATGGAATAAGCAAGTGCCAAGTTTACAGTACACCTTTAAGCTATATAAAAAGTCTTAAGAGTTTGTTTCCAAGAGGGCTGAATTGTTGCAAGTGAAAGGATGGAAAATCCAATTGCTTATCTACGAGTTTTGCTATGTTTTTCTAGTCTACTATTCTGAAACGCTCCTTTTCAATCTTTTCCTATAAGTAACAGAATTGGAGCTTGTTTGATATTGCTTTTTAACCTGCTGTCCTAATAAATTGTTATCATAAACTTCTAATAGAACTACATATTTTAGTTTTAAACAACATATTTTGATCCTTCATATAAATGAATTAGGAACTGTGTGATTTATTTTTTGCAAAATCAAATTCACTGTTTCTAGGAAAAGCTTGAAAATGAAACTGTTCAAAAAATAAGCTAAAATAAGCACAACCAAACTGGTCCTTGATTTTAGAAAAAATAAATTAAACAAATCTTAATTAATTAGTATTAAAAGTTCTATTAAAAGTTTGTAATAGCGACTTATTGACACAACAGCTGAAAAAGGCATACCAAACCAGAAAACCATATTGCTTTTCTATTTATTATCCAATCCACACTTCTGAATAAATACTTCACAAGGGAAACTAACTTGGATTTGATGTCAGAGGAGAGAACTAATTATTTAGCTATGTTATTTGAAAGTACTAGAACAAAATTGAAATTGAAATTGAAATTGAAATCAGCTCATCTTTTTGAAACTAAATTAAAATAAGTAGAAAATATATATGGCCTAAACTTTGTTCTTTTTAAGTGAACTTAATATATAAATTTAAGTTGATTTTTTAAATTTGTGCAGTCGTTTACCTTTCATTTTTAAATGCAAGAAAACATCTCATTCTAGATGTGATTGAATTTGAAATAACTAAAGGTAATAAATTCATTCTTAATCACTAACAGATTCACTATAATTCGTAGTAATATTTACTTCGACATAAGTATGCAATAGCACATAATACATGTTTGGTCCTTTTTTAAAAAAGAGCATGTGCAAATTATATTATTAAATACAAAAACTCTCCAACCCACCCTGATCTGATTTATACATATGACATCTAGAGTTACATATTTAGTCTTAACCATTAGACTAAGACATCAACCACTTGACATGTTTGATTCATTGAATACTGACTATTTCATGAGGGTTTGAATATAATTTTTCGGTGTTATCAAAATAGTTTCGTATCGGCTGGTTCGACCGATTTTATCACTAATCGACCATGACTACAGTACAGTTTAACTTAAAAACGATTTTTTTAGGAAAATGCTCTAGCAACACATAGAAGCGTTGTAATAGACCCAAATAGCGTTGCAAAACACCCAAAAACCGTTGCAAAGGACCAATATGATGTCTAATATAACTACTAATTATACCGATAGTTAGGGCAGAGCAAAAAAATATGGTTTTGAATTCGGACCGGACCGACCAGTCAAACTGGGCTCGACCGGAACCAGTGCCTGGTCCGGTCGGGTTTCATCCAATTGTTGACAGAATCGAGAACCGGTCAACGCCCGGTTGAACCGGCCGATTAAATTCAATTGGAGATGATATCCTTAGGACCAACTGCTCGGAAACCTTTATAAAATTGTTTTAGAAAAAAGACCTTTATAATTTCCAAGCTTTTGACCGCCACTGCATTATGAAAAATAACATTAGCAACAATAAACATAAATCTCTTCTACCGAGATTGTAATCTTCTTAAGTATAGATTCAATTTAAGATCATGAAGTAAAATTCTTTTCTTCACCTGAAATCGATTTATATAAACTATTTTATGATCATTCACTCATTCACACCTTGGTCTTTGAACTTTTGAGGTAACTTGCATTGAATAATTGATGAAATATTTTCACCTATTTGAACTTCTTCATTACAATTATGTTTCTTTTTATCACTGGATAGCATTTTAAGAAACATATCATATTTAGGGGTTTGTATAACATCACAAGAAAATGTGTCTTTTACCTCGATGTTCAGAAATACTTTTACTAACCCACCATCCACCTTTTCCTCATGATTCTGCAATTTGTTTTGGAAAAAGTGGCTGGATAGTTGATCATTTAGGCTTGTTTGGAACTAAAACAGTTGTAGAAAGCTTATGTAAACTTAGCTCAGATTCAGTATACTCCCTCGAGTCCAGGTTAACCTCAAGGTTTGGCCCAAAGTCCAGTTCGGCCTTGCTGCTTGTAATTTCAATCTCTATTTTGTATTTCGAAGTTATATAACAAACATAATTAACTTCAATTTCAAAGAACATACCTTGAATTTCCAACTTACTTGATGAGGTAGATGCTTGACTTGCTTGATTTTCCATATTCTGGATAATCATTTTAGTCTCTTGTTGAAATCGAAGTGTATCTGCTGCCATCGTTGCCATCATCTCTTCAAGAGACATGTGTGCTATATTTGAACGAGGTTGAAAATCTTGCTCCATATGTTGCTGCCCATTGATACTCGAAAACACATTTACTTGATAATCCTCTCGATAAAGTATAGGACATGTATCGGTCACATGTCCAATAACTCCACAAAATTCACAAGAAACCAGTGGTGGTGTTCTTCCTAATGCTGCTAGTATGTTTCCAAGTGTCATAGTGGCTGCCTTCTTCTAGAGATTCTAGAGTCGGTCAGTCCTGGTCATTAGTTAAAAAAAATTAATTAGTCAATTCCCTAGCATCGGCGCCAAAATTTGATGTGTGTCAAATCCACCAAAAATAATTCCTATTACTCTGGCTAGATATAAATTTGTAGTAGCAGTAAATAAGGTCGAATTCATAGAAAATTGACAAACTAATCTTCTTTCAAATCGATGACCAAAATAAAAACAAGTAAAGAATGGGAGTTTTGAGAGTTTGATTTTTAAACTAAAAATAAATAAAATAAAATAAAGATGTGAAAATAATTAATAAAAAGTTCTTTCAATGAAATCGTCATTTTGACTCATGCTGAATTGATCACATATATAAAGATAATCTTACCTTATAACCAATTGGTTTAACTGCATTGATTCATCAATTACAATTAAGTATCTTTTTCTAAGTTAGATTAAAAACACCTGCAATTAATCTCTTAACTGTGTGATAACCCTATACCCAACATATAAGTTTAACCACAAAATTAGCATTATGATTTGAAGATCCAATTCCTATCAAACATATAAGTTTAACCACAAAGTTAGCATTATGATTTGAAGATCCAATTCCTATCAAACTAATCAGCCAACATAAAATAATTTGTTAGACTCAACTACAACCACGATTCCCAATAATCTACTTGTTACCATAAATCAATTATAAAAATACCAATGAGTTTATAAGAGAATAACAATATATTAATCAAGAAATAGAATTCAAGGGGCTCAACTCGAAACTTAAACTCAAATAATAATAAAAATACAATAGATTGAGAAGTTGAGAATTGAAGATAAGAACAATTAAAACAAGCCTCACAATCCAATTATGGCTTTTTATATAAATATACACAAATTAAAGTTTCCTTTTAGTCCAACATTTGGCCCATATCTTTCTCGGACCAAATAAGTATAAAAAAATCTCGTCGTATGTTCCAAGGCAAACCTTTCACCTCCCTTACCCTTCACTTCATTAAACATTTCAATCGTCTGAAATGGTGATTAACGATTCAAATTCCATCAATTTTGCTCTGCAAACTGCCCAATCTATCGCATTATTCAAGAATCAAAACATGATAACATTCATTCCCTAAACATTTCAATTTGACATCAATAGGTAAGATTTCTCATTACTTAAAACCAGAAACTATAGTAGTTTATTAAGTAAGATTCTAACGTCGAACTTGCTAAAAACTATAGAAACAATGGCGCCAAAGAGAGAATCGCAAAATTCAGTTCCAGAAAACAAAGCGAAAAGAATAAAGGTCCTAACGCAAAAAAGCACAGAACACGAAGTGCAAACTCAGCGAAATCAGGTAAATGTAAAACTACATATTACTTACATTATTCAAAGAGACGGTTAGATATTTGATTGAGTGTGCTAAACTTATTAAATATATGATCTGATCTACTAAATTTGTTAAAATTCATGAATAAAGTATAAAACTGGTATATAACTGGTAAGTATCTGATAGGAAAAACAACTATCTTAATGTGAAATGCATTTGATGAAAAATGAGTAGGTAACTGGTATGAAAATAGTAAGAAACTGATAACTGTTGAGATTAAAAATTTAAATTATTGTAATATATCTTAATATGCTTGAATAAAGTATGAAACTAGTAACTAACTCATAAGTATCTAGTAAGATGAACAACATTATTAAATTTTCTATGTATGGAACTGGTAACCAGCTGGTAGGTATATAGTAAGATGAACAACATTGTTAAATTTGCTATGTACGAAACTTGTAACAAACTGGTAATTATCTCGTAAGAGGAACAACATTGTTAAATATGGTATGCATCTTGCTAAAAAATATGAATAGAAAACTGGTAGGTAAATGGAAAGAAACTCATAATTATTGAGTTTGAAACTTTAAATTCCAATAATATATCTTAAAATGCTTAAATGAAGTGTGAAACTGGTAACTAACTAGTAAGTATCTAGTAAGATGAGTAACATTGTTAAATATGTTATGCATCTCCTGAAAAA
Source organism: Euphorbia pulcherrima (assembly GCA_947683365.1). NCBI lineage: Eukaryota > Viridiplantae > Streptophyta > Magnoliopsida > Malpighiales > Euphorbiaceae > Euphorbia > Euphorbia pulcherrima. Next base: position 20,527,094 of record CANTUS010000001.1, read on the forward strand.
TATGGACAGCAAAATGGTAGAAACTACTAATTGTTAGTATATTAAAGTGCTTGAATGAAATAAAGAACTAAAAAGTGCTTGAATGCTATATATCTGGTATGAAGAACAAGATTCTTAAATGTGTTATACATCTGCTGAAAAAAATGAATAACAAACTGGTAAAAAATGGGTAGGAAACTGGTAAATGCAATGGTTAAAAGGATAATGCCATTCTATCTACACAAATTCAACTTCTTCTTTGGCTTAGGAATCATGGAGAAAGATGAGTGTAGAGGCAAAAAGCCAGTAGAAAATCTAGAGATAGTAATGGTTGAGGACTTGCCACAACAAATAAACAAGTAAGTTGATATACAACACAAACACATAAAAACTGATTGTAATTCTCCTGCTCTATCTATAAATGTTTGTCGATCAAATGAATTACTAAAACAACTTTCTTTGAATCAAATTTGCAGTAATTGTGGTGTCTATGTCCTAAGCTATGCCGAATACGTGATTGAGGAAAAGAAAATTCCAGACAATTTTGACATAAATGACCAAAGGAAAGATTAACATTAAGACTGTTCAAACATGAGGAGACAAGATTGATGAACGACGAAGAGAGTGATGATGATATTTATCACTCATTGGAAGACATGTTTGGTTAAGTTGGTAGCTATTTAATTTCAATGTTAATTGTTGGTTTTATTTCAACTAGAACAAGTTAAGTTTTTAATGCTTGGTAATATTTGAACATCATTTATTTCATGGGAATGCTTAGGATTTATATTTATCGTATTTAATTTGATTAAGAAAGAACAAAGTTTGTGAATATTCCAGTTGATATAATTTATAAACAAAGGTTACAGCAAATTTGGAAATTAAAACAAAAATTATAAGGTTCCAAAATATGGTAGGAAACTAATAGATAATTAGTACTAGGTATAATAAATTATTGTCATGAAAACTAAATTGTTGTCAACAAAAACAGTGGAAATGTAATAAACTTCAATAAAAAAAAGGGGATTTAAAGTGATGTCAAAGAAAAAAATGACAATAAATCCATGATATTAAAAAACCAGCTTCCCAACAGGTAAGTACCAGACAAGTACCAGATAAAAAGGGAGTAATGAAAAAATAATACAAAAAAATCATGTAATGAAAAATAAGTAAAAAAGTGGTGAAAACCAAATAACTCAATATTCAATAAGATGTTTGTAATTATTAATAGATTGAAACGTTGTGTTCTAAGAAAACTTTTCACCTTCCTTACGCTACACCTCTCTTAAACCGTTTCGAATGATAGTTATCATTTCAAATTCCATTATTTGCATCAATTTCGCTCTATACGTTCTCTTTCATTGGCGCACTAATCCAAATCTTAAAGCGATAACTCCAGTCGTTCATTAAACAGTTCTACCAAACACAGGTAAGATTTCTGCAAAAAAAACTTCAAATTGTTCATCATAACCTGCTTGAATAAAATTAGTATCAAGTTGAACTTCCTCTTAACTGCAGATACAAATGGCGCCAAAGAGATCAAATGAAAAATCATTTCAGGGGGAACAATAAAAAAAGAAAGTAGGCTCAAAACAGGGAGGAAACTAAGATAGAGAAGCATAAAGCAAAGGTAAGAACTAAAAAAATGCATATTGCTTACAATTTTTCAAAGTTACGGATAGACATTTGTTTAAATCTGCTACATTTGTTAAATATATGATTGAATCATTTAAACTGATTGAATCAAGTACAAACTTATATAAATGGTATATATCTCGTAGGAAAGAAAAAGTGTGTTTAAACTAGTATTCATGTGCTGAAAAGTGAATATAAAAATAAAAATGGTAAGTATCTGTTAAACATGTGGTTGAATCTGTTAAATTGATTAAATCAAGTACAAAATTGGTCTCTATCTGGTAAGAAGAAAAGATGTGTTTAAAGTGGTATGCATGTACTGAAAAGTGAGTATAAAACTGCCAATTGTTGTGGTTCAAATTTTAAATAATATATCTTATAATGTTTCGTATGAAAAAATAGTTTCTGATAGGAATAACAATATTATTAAATAGTGTTAAATAGTATTTATTTAGAATTAAATATTTTTTATTTTTCGTCAATAGAAAATGGTAGAAAACTGGTATGTATCTGATAGGAATAACACCATTATTAAATTTGGTATTTCAATGAGTTTGGTATAGATCTGCTAACAAGATAATATGAAACTGGTAAAAAAATGGTATGTATCTGGTAGGAAAAATAACATTGTTAAATTTGGAATGCATATGATGAAAATTGAATATGCGACTAGTACTTAGTTAAAAGTGAAAATTTAAATATCGTATCTTAAACTACTTGAATCAAATGTATATCTAGAACTAACTATTATATATCTGGTATGAGAAAATCTATGATAAATATGGTAGGCATATGCTAGGGGACTGATAAGAAACTGATAATTTTGAGATAGAAATTTTAAATAACAAATCTTGCAATAGTTGAATCGAATATGAAACTGCTAAAAAACTGGAAAGTATCAAGTGAGAAAAGAAGCTGTCTTAAATGTGGAATGCATATGTTGGAAAATTTATAGGAACTTGGTAGGAAACTGCTAACTTAAATCATTGTGTTTTTCTTGAACCAGAGAGCAAAGAGAATGGAGCTTAAGGTAAAACGTGTTACAAGACCATATGCTCTAGATGATTTTGCACTGATTGGAGAGAGAATAAACAACATGAAGGAAATCAATGAATTCTCTAGGTTCTTAACAAAGGACAAGCTTAATGAGAGACTGTAAGTATATTTTCAATCTTAAATATCAACATTTCTCTTAAAATCATTATAAGGTAATGAATCTAATTATTTTACATTGCAACAACATTGTACAGTAAAGGGAAGTGGTACGCTCAAGATGCTATACAAAGATTCAGGTATAAGACAATAGATATATCAACTAAGACATTTTGGGCTGAATTATTCTTCCTAGGAAAGTACTTAGCGAGTGAGGTACGAATCTTACAAAAACTCATAATCAAATTAACCATTTATAAATAGTATATTTCTGTAATATAGCTGGTAAATACAACAAAAATTAAAAAGTAAAGATTAGATGAAAAACAGAAAGAAATAAATGTCATATGGTATGAAACTAGTAGGAACATGGTAGGATACACCAGAAACAATATTCAGAAGCATTGAAAAAATAAATTTAAGTCTTAAAACTGATAGAAAATACACTATAGATAAATTACATGTTAAAAAAATAATAGAGAATGGATTGAGGTGTGTATCTAGTAAAAAAATTGATAGATATCTGGTTGCAAGAAAATAAAGTATCAAAACTGGTAGGAACTTAGTAAATAACTGGTATAAAGTGCATGGAACCAGATTTGAACTGACAATCTGATATGATTCATGCTACAACACCTAGATCTTGGATTCTACTACTTCAGGAAGAAGGGAAAACACTGCACGAGAATCAGTTACAGCTTCATGATGACAGACTTTGAGTTTGATGAGGCTGTGAAAGAAAGGATCAAACTGATATACACATATTCAAAAGAGGAGGAGAAGGAAATCAACATTACAGATACAATTGCATCACGAATCTTGGGGATCGGAATGCACTGCATTAAAAATGGGAGGAAGTTGAGAATGTTTTCTTCCCAACGATGGCCAGGAAAGACCATTGGATTCTTGGAAGATTTGAAATAGGATCAAGGAAACTACATATTTATGATTCAAAGAGAGATAGAGGCAGCTTCAAAGAAATAATAGAAGTAGCAGAAATATATGCAAGGATAGTACCATACTCTATCAACAAATTCAAATTCTTCAGCAGCACTCAAATCATGCAGACAGATGCATATAAGGGAAAGGAACCAATAGAAAACCTAGAGATTGTAATGGTAAACAACTTGCCACAACAAGAAAAAAAGTAAGTTGATCTATAACATGAAAACATAAACACACATAAACACACTGGTTGTAATTGTACCTCTCTATTTATATATGTCTGACTATCAAAAGATTTACTAAAACAACATTCCTTGAATGAAATTTGCAGTGACTCTTGTGTCTATATCTTGAGCTATGCTGAATAAGAAATAGAGCAGAAAGTGATTCCAAATGACTTTGACATAAATCAGCAGAGTAAGAGGTTGGCGTTAAGCTTATTCAAACACGGGGAAACAAAGTTAATGAACGGGGAAGAAAGTGAAGATGATATATACCACAATTTCGATGAAATGTTTGGTTAATGGTAGTTTGATTTGGAACAATATTTAATTTTTTGGGTTAGTTTTTATTTAATTCAGAACAGGTTTTTAATTATTTCGTGGAAATGCTTAAGATTTTCTTTTAACTGATGGGAATGCTTAGGATTTTAATTTATCTTATGAAGAATGCTTAGATTATTTAATTTGATTAAAAAAGAACAAAGTTTGTGAATATTGAAGTTGATAAAATTTATAAAGAAAGATTACAACACATTTGGAAAATTAAAAAATTGACAAGGTAGCAAAAATATGGCAGGAAATTAGTAGGAAATCGGTATATACATGGTATGACAAATTGTGGTCATGAAAATTAAATTGATATCAACAAAGACAGTATAAATGTCAAAAAAATAAGATTGATAAAGGGATTAAAAGTGATTTCAAAAAAAATACCAGCTTCCCAACATGTAATTACCACATAACTACCAGATAAAAATCAACCAATGGCAAAAATAATACAAAAAATCAGATAATGACAAACTGATAAGATACTGGTTAAAAAAAGTAATAAATCTATATAAGAATAGGACTGAAAAAATTCAACAAAAAATATCTTGAAAGTTGGAAAAGTCATATAAATTTAGATGCAACAAAATAGTCAAAAAGTTATATATATCTAGATGGAGGGAGTAATTTTGAACATTGAAAATAGGCTAAAATTAAAAATTCCAATAAGTCCACATTTCAAGACCTAAAATTCGCTGACCTGAAAAGTTTGAAAACAACACACCAAATGAAAAGAAACTGTTTCACTCCCTCCACTAACCATCTCGAATAACTACAAATTCATTTCAAAAAACAACAATCTACTTCTTCCAGCCAGAGACGATTTACTTCGAAATTCCTACATAAAGTTAAGTTCTAGTAAGATTTCTGGAAAATTTTAATTATTTTGTTAATTTTTAGTTATTTATGTAAGATTCTTGTGTTTAAGTCGAATTTGCTACAAATTTTAGTTAAAAATGGCGCCTAAAAGAGCATCAAAGACACAAGTTCCATGAAAACAGGCAAAGAAAGCAAGAACTTCAAAGAAGAAGCACGCATCCGAAGCAGACGAACATGAAACTAAACAATTTCAGGTAACTAACCCTAACAAAGTGTGTATTACTTATAATATGATCGAAAATGATTGTTAAAATAAATTGTATATGGTAGGGAATAGGGAATCATATAGACAGATTTAAATATTTTGGAACATTTTTAAGTGGTACGAAACTGGTATCCACATGGTAACAACTAGAAAACAGTTTGTTCTGATTAAAAAACTACAATAGATAAAAAAGGAAAAACAAACATTATGTTATAAATTTTGTTAATAATCATGCACAAACAAGGTAGCAAGCAAAAAAGACTAAAAAAATTGTTGTAAAATAAAATCAATCAGAGATACAATGACAGTCGTAAGGTATAAAAAACTACTACAAATCTGGTAGAATAAACTATACTGCTACCGGAATATATTAAAAAAATAGCCATGAGTGTTTAAAAAAAGACAGAAATTGGAAAGTATCTGTTAGAGACCTGTTTGTTATACAATATGAGAAAAAAATTGACAAATCTACTAAGTAAAAATACCGAATGAGTTAAAAACTGGTAGTTATATGGTAATTAACTAGTTGAGAACATTAATATACAATTAAACTAAAAGAAAAAGAAATAAAAATACAATATAACGCACTGAAAGTAAAAATGATTACATTATACAGCATAAAACAGTACACTTGATGTAAAAAATGTTCAAGTTGTTAACTAAATTATACAACTGGTAGCTATGTGGTAAATATATGTTAAGAGAAAAAAATAATTACAAATGATATACACCGGCTAAGAATAGAGTAGAAACATGTTAAGAAGCTGGTTAGTAGAAGAGGTAGGAAATGGAATAGCTTCTTATTTCATGCTAAATATATAATATAAAATAATCAATCTTACTGTGTGTATAGATACAAGCATGTAATTCAACCGATAGAAGAATACTTATACTATGCGGTTTTCTTCAAAATCAAGCACTTTCTACTTATAACTAGACTGCTAGCAACATTGCAAGATGATTACAAGATGCTGGAGATGCATTCATCGGAAGAATTCTGTAACAAGTACTTTCCTAGAAATGAAAAAGAGATAACAAAGGAAAGGATGGAGAGAATTTTGAAGGAGGAGAATGATGGCAGTAGCAGCATGCCAAAAAGAATAGAAATTGAAAACGACAATGGCTACTTCACACTTGCAATGGTGTATTTCTTTAGCTGCTACTTAATGGGAATCAGACAAAATCAAAATATCCCAGTTCAGTACTTTGATGCCGTGTGCTCGGGAGAGTACACAAAAGCAGAATGGGGTTACCTTTCTTACATAGAAATAATAAGTTCATTAAAAAGGAATGGAAGGAAAGAAGGAAGACCGGGTACGTATATACTAAAGGGAATGCCAATGGTGTTACAAGTATGGTTTTATGAAGTCCGCGGAGCGTGTGAAGGAGTAGTTTGTGAGAGGGTAGAAACCAAAGAATTTAGAGAAAGGTTCTCTAAATGAAAAAGTTACAACAGATATTTCAAGACCTCCGGATTTGAAAAGAATATATTCAACATAGTAGAAAAGTTTGTAAGTACCGCACAACTAATATAAACAGAAAAAGTTTTACAAATGCCTTCTTTTATAACTTATAATAAAAACTTGTAATTTGAATGAGACCAACCGAAGAAGAAATCGCCAACCTCCCTCTAAATGAATTCATTCCATGGCCGGAGCCGGAGCCAAGAGAACTAAATGAAGAAATAAGCCAACCAAAGATAATAGAGGAGATGAGGAACCTTGCACGAACAGTGGATGAGGGATTTGCTAAAATAAGAAGAAGGGTTAAAATAATAGAAGCAGATCAGATGAATGTTAATCAGTAGGTTATTGAGATACAGAGGATTATTGAGGACAATAACCTCAGAAGAAAGGAAACAATTGTTCAAAGCTCGTTAGAGAGGAGCGAAAAATCAAATGGTAAATCTGATGGCTAGGATGGCAGAGATGGCTCGAAAGAAAAAAGTTCAAGCTTTGACAATAATGACCACCAAAGCAATAACAAAGACACTAAGCGTACCGAGAATGACCCCAGTGGGAGAGATGATGAGGAGGCCACAGATAAAACTGAGGGAGAATAGAATAAAATATGTTGACGGAAACCGAGTTAAGAAGAGATGCACATATAAGTTCTTCAACAAAAACATTGATTTATAAATACTAACATTAAAAATTAAATGAAATTAGCAACAGGAAGAAGTCAATGAAGAAAATGTTGGTAATAAAGATGTTGAAACAGTTACTGAAACAAACGAGACCGAAATGAATATATGTGTAAGTATAAATATTGAAATAAAATTTGCTAATATAAACACAAGAACTAACACTACAAAAAACTTGAATAACAGAATACGGTAGTGGGGAACATGGAGCAGACAGCAACAGTCGATATTGACGGAGAAAACCAACAAATTGATGAACTTCAAGGAACTGAAGAAGACAAAGAGGTAAAGAACTGGGAAAAAATTATCTAGTAGGAAACTGGTATGTAACTAGTAAATAGATTGGAAAATAACTAAAACATAAAAGAGACTATGATTACAACAAAAGAGATAGGAATAAAATAAAAAGATCTAAAAAAATACTGAATATTGTAGGTAACTGGTAAGAACCTGGTAATAATGTAATGAAATATAAAAACAAATCATTATTCTGAAATTCATGAAAACTAAAACTTGAATAAAATATGAAAAATAAGATACACAAGTGCAAAACTCGGGGCAAGTAGCCACAACAGAAAATCAGGAACTTGGACAAGTGCGTATTCTGTTATGCAAATAAATTGATTAATACATCATTACATGCATGAGAAATCCTTAAAAAAACTCATTGATCGATTTTTGTTTATTGTTTTTAATACTAAAAAGGGACCTGAATATAAATCAGAAGCACCAAAGGCACCAAGATCAACAAGGAAAAGGAATGTTGTAGCAGTATTGGGAGAGAGGAGACTAACAAGATCAACAAGCAATGTAGGATCATCAAAGACGGCAAAGTGATGGCAGCAAATATGATATCTACCGTAGATTTATTAGATGTATTTGATTTCTGAACAGAAGTTATGTTTTTGGGTTTTATGAATTTCAGAACAAGCTTTTAATACTTTGATTTATTTAATTGAGAACAGGATTTGAAAAAAGCGAAGTTGATAGAAACAAATATAAATCACATTTGGAGAAACAAAAGAAATGGTACGCAAGTGGTGAGTGTTTTTTTTTTTAAATTATTATATTGAAACTTAAATTGTAAAAAAGAAAATGCAAAAACTGGTAGAAAACTGGCAATAAAAATTTACGGAAATAAATAAAATACTAAAACAAAAAAATTAATGAGACAAAGAGAATGTTATGTAATAAAATGGTACATAAGTGGTAAGTAACTGTTAAGAAATTTTGTTAGGTTAGAAGTTAACTTGATAGAGATAATTACATCAAATTTCAATAATATTAATTATATAAATAATACACAAAATAGTAAAAAAAAACAATGTATTTAAAATGTGGTAGATAAGTGGTAGCTAACTAGTATCCAAAGTTTCATTAACAATTCCTACTAATATAAACAAACTGGGCTAAAAATTAAGTCCTTTTCTATCAGTCCAACCAATTTCATGACTTGACTTATTAAACAAGAATAAAAAAAGTTTCTTAAACCCACGCAAAAACCTCTCCACTTCCTTCACCTACGATTTCAAACATTTCAAAAAAACTGAAACCCATGATTTCATCATTTCACTCATTCTCCTTCATCTCACATCAAGATTTGAATTTCCAGCGCACGATTTCCACCAGGCAAAATACAATTTCCTTTATTTCAGCACTCCACTACATCAGTAAAAACAAAATTAGGTAGGCTATAGTTTCATAGATTTACATACGATTTTTAAAAGAGATAGATCGAGTTAACTCCAATATTCTACTTCTGCTAATGTTTGTTTAGTTGCAAAATAGAGAAAAAAAAATGGCACCAAAGAGAGCAGAAGGCAAATCTGCAACCAAAAAGAGCACCAAGCAAATCGTTGTTAAGGAGACTAAAGCAAAAACTACTCAAGAAAAAGAAACTACAACGCAGCAAACTTAGAGTCAGGTAACTTACTAATGCATAAGTATTACTTACGATTACTAAAAATAATATTATTAGATCTGGTAGAAATTTGGTAATCAAACAGCAACAACTAAAAAATTGTCTAAACGATTCAGATCTAGTACAAAACTAGTAAAAAAAACTGGTAATAAGATAGTAAAACCTAAGAAAAAATAGCAATAAAGTCTTAAAAGTAAAAAATATAATGCATTAGAGAGTGTTAACAGTTAACATATGGTAGAAATCTGGTAATCACGTAGCAACACCTAAAAAATTGTATAAAACATTCAAATCTGGTACAAAACTAGTAAAAAAACAGGTAGTAAGATAGTAAAACTTGGGGAAAATAGCAATAAAGTCTTAAAAGTAAAAAACAATGCATTGGAGGGTTCTACCAGTTAAGATATGATGTAAAAATTCTTCTAGTTGTTGAAACAAGCAAGAAAATGGTAGCTACATGGTAGCTATCGGGTAGGAAGAGCAACTGTGTCAACACTTGTTTGGATCTAATAAAAATTAGTTGGTAACTGGTAGCTACATGGTAGATAACAATTACTTTTTTATAAGCATGGTATAATCTAGTTTAAAAGCATAGTTATCTGTTTGGAAGTACATCTATGACCTATTTGGAATGAATATGGTTTAAATTAGTAGAAAAATGACAGGTAACTAGTAAATAACCGGTATGAAAGGAGGAAATGATGAAAATTAGTTGGTAACTGGTAGCTACGTGGTAGATAACAATTATTTTTTTATAAGCATGGTATAATCTAGTTTAAAAGTGTAGTTATCTGTTTCGAAGTACATCTATGACCAATTTGGTATGAATCTGGTTAAAATCAATAGAAAAATGGAAGGTAACTGGTAAATAACTGGTATGAAAGGAGGAAAATTCTTAAAAGATAATTAAAGATTTAAAACATGCACAGTAAATAACTTTTTATTTCATGATGACTGTCAAAACTAAAGTTGTAGTTTTGAAATTTGCAGAGGTACAATTTGGTTATAACACCTGAGGAGAGATACACTTCTGCCCTCCATGTTGCATCTAATAAAGATATAATCGATTTTGGCCTCATCAATACCGCCGGTGGTATCATCCATGCCGCCGGCGACATGAATTTCTGCTGTAGAACAGCTATGTGCCTTTTTGCTCGATATCCGTCGGATAATTGATCAAAGTCAATTTCCACCGGATTTTAGCCTATATTAAGGAGGCATTTGCAGCTGATGAAGGGGTTCAACACTTCAATCACTTGAAATCGTAAGGAGATTTTGATTATTTTAGTTAGTTCTACTGAAATAAAGTCTAGAAAAGGTAAGAAAAGAGGATTCAATCCATCTTTTCTTGGTTTTTCTGTACTGAACTCTCTAATATTTAGGAGAATTCTTAGGTTTAGAATCACCAAAATAGAATTTTGAGCCTTAAATTCCCCATTCACTAACCAAATCATCATTTGAGATCCCCAAAGGTGTCATTTGGATCACGAAGAGGTGGATTCAATGCCCGAGGTAAAAATTTTGAGTCTCATAGCTCTTTGGCTTTCATTTTACTTGTTTGTTGTGTTTAATTACTGTTTTGTGCTTAGTTTTGGGTTTTCAGCCGCATTTCAGTCGTTAGCTACTGCTGTTGCAAGAAACTAAGCTGCCAAAGGCATTTGAAGCTGCCGGCGGTATCAACCATATCGTCAGCGGTATCGTTGATACCGCCAGTGGTCTCATTTTCCCCCAATGGCTCTATTTTCTTGCAGCACCCTTTCTTTATGGTATCCAGAATGTCATGCAGCCTGCCTATGTAAATGAGATTGCCAGCGGCCTCATTCATACCACCGCGTGGTATGGAGTTTTGGATAGCAATTTTATTTTTGTTTTATTTCCGACCTAGTTTAATTCTCCGAAGCTAGGATGTAAAGTGCAACGACGGGAGTCCAAAACTCCCCGAAAATGGTCCAAACCACTATAACATGTGGCATTTTCACTAATAATTTGATTAAAATAACGATTGTGTCCAAAGTGGACTTTTCCCTCAAAATGCCTTCGAAAAATGAATTTTTCAAAGGGAACTTATATTCTAAAATCAAAAATTTTTTAGCTAACCTGGTAGCTCAACCCCAGCCCGGGGCTCTGCCCCCAGACCCTGTCCGGGGTGCTGCCCCGTGACATCGCGAGGGGCTTCCACCCCCCAACCTCGCTGCCGAAGGCGCCGTTTTGTTTGATAAACCCTGTATACATGTCGTATCTGTGCTAGCCGTTTTATACAGGTAGATTTAGGTTAGATGTATTTTAGGCCTTCGGGTATTTTATTTATTGTATAGACAAATGTATAGGATTTGAAAGCCTTGTAATAATTTTAATTTTTGTATTTATTTTTGGATGACCGTAATAATTTATTTACCGCTCTTGAATTCTGGCTAAATAACGCGCTAACATAAAATATAAATCGAAAACACAAAAATAGTGTGGATTAAAACCGATTAAAAAAGAATGAAATCTTTTAACTTGGCTAATGAAAAATAGATAACATCATCCAAACTCGGAATCTCTACTTAAGGTATGGTCTACCACCCGGTGGGAAAATCATACCAAAATTTCCCGGTTGAGTTGAACCGGGTGGCGACTCTATTTTAAGTACGGGATTTCGATCTCGTATCTTTTGAACATTAAAATATGCAAACCATTTTCACAAACACCATCATGCCTTTTATTTCCATGGACACAGGTCCGTCGGCCCGGCTTCATAGTCCATCCGAAATGTCATTTGCTCACAGTGGCGACTCTGCTGGGGATCCGTCTCTTCAAACTTCAACTTAAAATTTTCAATAAGTTTAAAAGACTTTGATAATGTATTGAAATCATTGGCCAAATTAAAACTTCATTCTTTTTTATAACATTTATTCCTTACGCGTGTAGATAGTTCGGTAATATTAGGTGCCCCATTTTACCAAGAAGCTTGCAAAAGTATCAGCCATGCCCTGTTTGGAATTGAGGATGCCTAGTGGGTGGATCACTCATTTTAACCAACACGTAAACTCCTGTGACCACACCTATTTGGGGAGTGGTTGAGTAATGTGGAATCAAGGTAAACGAGAACCTTCTACATCAGCAACCCTATACCAAAGTCGCGCTAGAAAAAAGCCTTAGCACTTCATTCCTTTAGTATTACCAAAACAATGAAAATAATCGGGACGCACTTCTTTCGCCATGTCCGGTGAAGAAGCTAAACTCCATCCTTTCCAAAGAGGCGTTACGCAGGAGTAATAAGGTCGAAAGAGGGACATTTCATGTGCTCTGTGCTACGTGCTCATGCATCACCCCTGCATTGGTTTCAAGGACCAAAAATCAATCAACTTACCCTTATCGATCTCCATTTATGGAAGAGGTTTAGCAACATTTGTAGGACTTCTTTTGTACCCCGTTAAGTCACGACATATCACTAAGCGTGATGATGGGTACAAACGTCCCACATATGTTGGAGGGATAAGCCGTCGCACCATTGCGAACCACATCTACATGTAGTCATACATATCACGCATCGATTATTAAACAAGTCATGCATACCATCCATACCAGTTACAATCCATTCATGGTATGACCTGTAATTCACGGTCCAAAATAGTCTTCCTCCCAAATCCAAACCTTCGCAACGAGCAATGTCTCTTCCTAACAATAATGATGACACTGCCCTGCCCAAAGAATATACCGATCCTCTCCCTACCTCAAGAATGGCCCCTCCACCATCTCTTGGCCCTAAAATCGCCACAACTATGGCCCAGGTTATCAGTTTGGACCTCTTTCGGAATGTTATTCAGGAACAGATTCAAGCAACTATTCAAGCAGCTATTAGACAAGCCCTAGTAAACAAGAGCTCCGACCAGACTACACAATCTTCGAGCTTGACACCTGCAACTATGGCTATATTACAATAGCCATCCGTCCCCCGAGCCAGCGACTAGGTCATGCAATCTACTGACACGATACCCAATGGAGAAACACTCTTACAATCACCGCTATCTACTTATTATGGGCAAAGAGAAAGAGCCTAAAGTATAGTTTCTCCATTATTCTCTAGCATCTTGCCTCCAACATTGGTCACTCCATCACAATTTATGCTACCCACAGCCCTAACGCCTCCTCAGAATGATCGGGCCATGCAACCTCCAGGCATGACACCTGAAGTAGAAGCCTTCTTATGTTGACTGGTGGCATCTAACTATGACTAGAAAGAGGGGGAAGTCCAAGCAGAGGAAGATCAGGTTTCCCAAAAAATTATGACTAAAAAGAGGGGGAAGTCCAAGCAGAGGAAGATTAGGTTTTCCAGAACCCCAGATCGTACACATCCCTATCTCAAACCAGAATAGTCTAAAAGACCTCTCAAAAATCGGCGCCAGCTGCCACTATCCAGCCAAGCAGTGGTCCTACAGGTAGCACCAACCCATGGAAATTGCCACTTAATATAATCTTACTTGAATTATGGGAAGCCGGCCTTCTCAAATCCCTTTGCGATTATAGATCCCCCATAGAAGACGAAAGAAAGAATTTTTGTGGGTATCTTGTCCAGCTAGGTCACCGCACCAATGGGTGTCAAACTTTGGTTTAAGCCATTCATCGTTTGGTAAGGGAAGGAAAGGTTATTGAACCCGAAAGAGTGCCTAGCGCTATAAACTTCCTCTTGCTAAAATTCAGTAACCAGATAAGGATGACCAATCCTAGCTTGCTTAAACAAAGAGATGGGCCATATGATCTCATCAAGGCCATCTACCCCAAGGGCAAGGGAAAGTTATGCTTCGATAGTAAGGATCGTGAGTCAAATGATGAAGAGGTTATGGAAGTTATTGCCACAATGATCAAAGCCATGCTGGTTCTGACAAAGAAAGGGCAGAAATACAGAACAAGGGGAATGAGCAACCCACTAATCGAGGCCATGAAGTAGTTCGCCGAATGAAAGACATTTCGCAGGCTCAGGCTTTTGATCATGATAACGCATTGATCAAGAATGGTCTCGCTACCAGCATCTCTAATGAAGAACCTCCGCTTGTGGAGGATGAAAAGCTTTAATGTGTAATCTTTTCTTTATGTTTTCAATTTGAATAATGTCATGTTTGTAACTGTCAACTCCATGAGCAACCTCCTATTTTGTTACTTGTTTCATGTTTTGTCCATTAGATCCATGCATTCATATAAACATACGTATGATGCTTTTAGTATTCAAAACACTTTATTGCATGAAGTCAATTCTAGTACAAATGGAATCTCCCGAGTGTTAATCATTTCCAATAATTTAACTCCCGTTAAAAACACATGTGAGATAATAAAAGTGCTTAGATTCCATGATAACGCTTTTGCCTAGTCGTGCTCATAAGATATGCCTAAGATCGATAGTCAGATTGCCGAACATCATGAAAAAAGAAGTCTGGTCTCTTCCAGAATTAACTCAGCGACCTCACAATGATGCGCAAGCACACCTTTAAGCTACTAAGGAAGTATGGACTGGTTTCCTGAAATGAAAAAATCATGGCATACATTTTCGCCCACCCATGCCATTCCCTTATCAATCCTTGCTAAAAAAATTCCCTGCTCCATGGCCATTCTTGGCGTGGGGGCATATACGATTAGAGAACTCTGGCCTTTATTAAGTAAACGCCGTAGTTATAAAAGAAGCCGAATCTTACACCAATATCATCGCCAAGAAAATTACTAAACTCATAAAAACACACATCTTCACCTGACACGACTTAAACCACCACAAACTCCTCAAATAATGAAGATCAGTTCCAAGGGACAACCACCGCTAAGAAAATAAAGTATTGGATCAAGTATTACAGATATTTACCTCACCAGACATATGCTAGTCATACAACTGAAGTCGCAATAGCCTGTTAAACAAACCAGCTACATGAGCTACCATTCACCCTTTCAGAAGCATCAAGTAAAAGCCCCCTAAGCCAAATGTCACTTGGTTTATAGAAATGAGATACAGTTGGAGCTGAGGTGAAGTCATTAAAAGTCGCGTTAAGAAGAGCACCGAATGGACGTAGATGAGACGCGAACAAATGCCATATACGAATAACGATTAAAGGCCTCAGAAGTCTATTAGTGGCATGTGTTAGGGATACACAAACAACCGAGTCAAGCATCAGAGGTGTCCAATAATCTATCTTTGAAACAATTCAAACCTTCCAACACAGATCTAAGTGGGAAATTATGACCGACTTTAAAAAGACCTTGCAAATGCCTGGTGGAAGAGGCAATTAAGGTCATGGACAAGAACGACTTCATCGACCTAATCAACCAAGATGGGCTTAAGTGTTATCATATACAAACAAAAGAAATAAATTAGAAAAGTGCACAATAAAAAATATATATAATAAATCACCCGTCTTTCAGTCCTTTACCGATCGAGCAAAAATTAGGGTGACATCCGATGATTGGTATTCTGCAAACCGGCCGTGCAAAAATTAGGGCATGAGAGAAAACAGTAATATGTTAACTTGAAAATCTATAAAGACTGGTTAACATCGAAAGTTTGATTAATGGAAATGGTTACCAACATCTTGTACTCCGATTAAATTCATCCAATAAAAGTATCCTTTGTACTGAAATCTTTATGCTTATGACTGCATGATTATCTGACAGCCAAATGGGCGAACATTGGAAGCTAACTTAGTAGAGGATACTCAGAGCTCATCTGTATAGTGCGCAATGATTCAAAAAAAATAAATCCGAATAGACTAAAAACATCCAGATCTATGCAAAAGTTGGAATAAGTCTGCAGGATTGAAATCCTAAAAAGGGCGGTCCAACTAAAAATTAAGACAAGTCTCGATAGATTGAAAACCCCTGGGGGCAATCTATGCAAAAGTTAGAGTAAAAAAAAACAAAAACAAAAATAACGAAAATTGCAATTCTGGAGAACTGAAGTTGCCAACGATTTGAATCATGTCGGCGGCTGCATGGTCATAAAAGGCGGCGGCATTAGTGAAGCCGTCGGTAGTATGGAACTATTCTAAAAAATTCTAGGCCTGTTTTAGCCCAGCTAAACCTATCTGTAATCTGTAAAAGTTTTATAATCTATTCCTAAGGCAATTCAAAGCGAAACATCCATTTTATTCAAATTCAAGGCCTGAAGGGGCAAATGTACCGAATATCCATATCCTAAGCCTAACAAAACCAAAACACAACAACTCAAAATCATTCAAAAATCCAAAAGCCAAAGCAAAAAATCCAAAACCAAGCCCGAATTATTCAAACCCCAATGTAATAGAGGTACAAGCCATCAATGCAAAATCAAAATAAAGCTAAAACATCCCGCTACCATCCCTCGGCTGCGATGAATACTCCAGCTCGTCCACAAGGAAGCAGTTGACAAAGTCCTTATCCTTCTCTCTATCCTCCATCATCTGGATACTGATCGACTCAACAGGCATAGCAGCAGGACACCTGCCAGCCATCACCTTCCTCCCTCTACCACTGGGCTCACCTGAGGTTGTACGGTCCATATTGTGCTTGCTTCTCCTCTCGCACACCGTAGCATCCAGCTACAACTCTAACTCACTAACTTGTCACCTAAGCTCCTAGTTCGTAGCCTCGGTCTATTGGGCATTAGAGAGTGTTATGGCCATGAAATCCTACAAAACCACAAAACCCATACACATCATTCATAACATCCATTCATGCATTTTTAAGAATTAAAACATCATTTGAACATACAACTACCTTAGTAAGAAGGGCCTGGGAAACCAAAGTATCTTGAAGAACGAAGGCATTCCCGGCTATCCTCTCTGCCTCACTACGAGTAACCTGAAAAATCCAAAAAGAAGGGGCAGTCAAAGGTTAGTCTCAAAGGAGAAATCACATAAAGTATCATACCTGCATCTTTGCTAAGCTTACATGAGTGGTGTCTGGAGGTATAAAATCCATGGAATGAGCACTTGGGGTGATGTGTCGAATGTTAAACTCGCCATTTGGGCCTATAAGGAGGAAGGACTCCTCCAAAGTGGTAGAGAAGCACCCCGATAATATATCGGCGTACTCTGGCCTATCCCGATCTCATACCCGGCTGCTCTTAGGATGGTTCCTTCTTCAGAGGTGGCTGCAAAATAATAAAAAACAACACAAAGGCAAGGGTTAGCAACCATTTTTTGGACCAATAATAGACATATATGTTATCAGACTCGATCTTACATCAGAAGAGTAGTGCTCCTCATGGGCCACCGGCATATCCTCGCTGACCTCATCCTCTCCCTCGGAATCATCCTCATCGGCGTCCTCTTTCTCCTCCTCTTCCTCGCCGCTGCTTATGACACTCTTAAGTCACTGCTTCTCCTCTCTATTCTTCTGTAGATGATACCCAATGGTGTTATTACGATGGATGCGTAGGCATATAGGAAGTAGGTGCTGCTGGTGTTAGTTATAGGAGCTGGAGATGCTCTCCATAACTCCATCGTTCCCCTCTAAGTAGGCAGCTTTATCAGCCTCGGCAGTGATAACTAGGTGGGGCCACCATAGATCGGTGGGAGGTGCCTAAGGCACCAGCCTAGCAAAAGTAGGGACATCTCTCCAGCCTAGTACCCGGCTCTTCTAGGTACCACTTAAGGGATAAGGGGCACTCCATAACAAACCGCCGATCGTCCACATGCTCCCGGAATGCAATTGTATCTGTAAGTTTAGACACCTCATCGAATGGATAGCAGATGACCTGATCAAACAACCAGGCAAACAATAAATGCAAGCACAATGTAAATTCATATATGCACTTTATCTGCTAATGTTTTGTTTAAGTGTGCAATAGGGGCAAGAGTCAAAAAGATTGCATACCGGGCTTAAATTTAGGCTCCTCAGCGACTCTCTGTAGCTAGTGGGGTACTTGCCAAGCCCCCCAATACCCCCGCACCAGCGACCAAGGAAGTGAGAACTAGCCAGCACAGTGATCTTGAATGTGACTGGTGGGAGGATCTGGCACTCAAAGGCCCAAACCTGCACAAGTAATAATGAATCAGTCCAAAACATCCAAAAGAAGAAGAGCAGACAAATTAAATAAGGCATAAAAAAAGGATAAGCAAATGCTTTTAGGAAAGGTATACCTGTAGGAGCAAGTGGCTAAGCAAAAGGACCTTGCCCTTCTTCCTAGCACCCGCATCCAGCCCATGATACATCTGTGCCAGAATGGCCCTGGGCTAGTTTTTCTCCTTGAGAGTCTTAACATCCTCGACCGCAGAGATCAACCCATAGTTGATCTTGCTACTAGAGACTGGAAAGAATAGCGTAGTTAATAATGAGATAAAGAAAGAGCGGACGCAGGCATCCCACTCAGTCTCGGGTACCACTCCCACTTCTACCCAATGCTTTTGGAGCTCCCCATATGATAATCGCCCTGAGGTAGGCTTCAAACCAAATAGCTTCATCACCCTCTTTGCCACGGGCTTTTTAAGATAGTATTTCTTCATATACACGCCAAAGGGGATGACGTGATTCATCCAAGAAAGCCCGATCATAGCCACCACATCCGAAGGAGTGATGGTCACCTCCCCTAAGGTAAGATGGAAGGTGTGGGTGATCTCGGACCATTTCTCAATCAAGGCAGTAAGAGCTGAATGGGAAAGTTTTACAATAAGCAAAGGCATAACGAGGGCCAAGTCTCTAAAGCTCACAACATCAATGGCAGCCACGAGCTTGGGGTATTTATTCTCGATGCATTGCCACCACTTACCCATAGTCCCCATGCCCGCAGTGCAAGTTAAACCCAGTAAAAAAATTGGATAGAAGCAGACATATAAGTTTTTGGCTATTATTCAACTTCCTGATGTTGCTGAAGCTGGATAGTATCGCTGTTGGATCAGTGACACCGCTGGCAACATCAGCAATATTGCTAGCAATATCACTGTAAGCAGTAGCGATATGGCTAGGCTTTAGGCCTTTTTGGAAGGCTTGAAGCCGTTAGCGGCATGAGTGAAGCCGCCATCGACTTTAATTTTTGCGGGCAGATTCCAGTTTCACCTAAAATCAAACTAAAATTGCACCAAAATCACAAAAATGCAAATAATCATAACTGAGGCATAAAAACAGTAAAAATAAAACCTATGGCATGCAATATTAGTTTCTACGCTTTTAATTTCATATTCATAACCCTATCATGGCAAAATTTTGAGCCTAAGAAATTCGGGTTTTGTAGCATTACCTGGACATAGGAAAGGTGCTTCTTCTTCTCAGGAGTCAAATTTGTTATGGATGAATTAATTATATAGCCATACATCTCAACGATTTTCTTCAAACTGTAAGCAACAGGAACCGGGCAATTTTCAACCCCTCGATAGAAGAATCAGGCAAATTTTTTGGCCTCATACTCGTTGATTTTCTTCCAAACACTTTCTTCAACATGATTAAGAGTAAAAAGAGAAGATATTAGAGTTTGAAGAGTTTGCAAGGAAGCGGAGAATCTGTTTCAGAACCAACTGCCGGCAGAATAGGAAAAATAAGTGTTTTAATTCAAATTAAACACAAGCGTGAAATACGAGGAGTCAGAAACCTCCACTTTATACCGCCGGTGATATTAATTCAAACTGCCAGCAACATCACCAGGTCACCAGCGGTCTCATCCTCACCAGGGGAAATTTTGTTGAATTTTATTGACCAGTCAAAGGTGCCATGTGGCACCTCATATCACTAGCGGCATCAATCAACCGCCAGCGGCATTACCCAAGCACCAGCGACATTAACTCCTCTAAGGGCATTTTAATTATCTTTTCAATAGTTCAATAGGATCTCGGCTTAAGCCCCCGACATTCTAGGACTTCTGAAACCCTTGTGTTTTTTTAATTTATCACGTCTTTACTATTGATCGAAGGGGCAAAAATATTTTAGTTTCACAAAATCAATCAAGCAGTAAAAACGTTATATAAAACTCTATCTAATCTTGTTTCACATATCACTCATTGCAGGTACTACTGCAAGGGGCAAGCTAAGTATCCTCATCTAGGTCACCGCCTGCACCGAACGCCAATTGAAGGTCCCGGTATGACCCTATACATGTCACCTTTGGGTGTACCCTTGGAATGCCAACTGAAGTTCCCGACAAGACCTTATACATGTCGCCTTTGGGTTCACCCCTAGAACACCAATTGAAGGTCCCAGTATGACCTTGTATGTATCCCCTTTAGGTTCACCCCTAGAACGCCAATTGAAGGTCCCGGTATAACCCTGTACGTGTCACCTTCAGGTTCACCCCTAGAACACCAACAAAAGGTCCCGACATGACCTTGTGCATGTTGCCTTTAGGTTTACCCCTGGAACGCCAACTGAAGGTCCCGACATGACCTTGTACGTATCACCTTTGGGTTTACCCCTGGAATGCCAACTGAAGGTCCCGGTATGACCCTGCACGTATCCCCTTCGGGTTCACCCCTAGAACATCAACTGAAGGTCCTGGCATGACCCTATACGTGTCAGCTTTGGGTTCTCCCCAGGAATGCCAACTGAAGGCCCTAGCATGACCCTATAAATGCCGCCTTCGGATTCAACTACCATCCTGTCATCCTCTAAACCTAGCACGCTAGCTGTCAAGTACGATTTCTAGCCCTTACTCTTTTCGCACAATTATACTGACATATGGCAGCAGTGATCCCATGAGGGGCAGCCCGTGAGCACGGGATTTTACAGTCCCTCTCGCAAGACGATGATGACGTATACCCAATTTCATTCCTCATGATAAAAATTATTCTTAGAATTTTTATTACTAATATAAAATTCTCTACGAATTTTATTTTCAGAAAAAATTTAATTCGACATGTCCGGTGGTATCTCAGACCGATGATTTGCACCTAGAAAATATTTTAGTCCAAAATACCTATAACAAGTCAAATAAACCCCTAATAATTCAGGCTATGCCACTAAAATTGCTTTTGGCCAGATTTTCTTGCTTTTTCCCCAAGTTCGGGCTTAATTCATGCTTGCATTTCAGACCTGTCAGGAGAGTGAGGCCATCGACGGCCTCATCGATACTGCCGGCGGCATGAATTTCTGCTGCAGAACAGCGGTATGCCTTTTTGCTCGATATCCATCGGATAATTGATCAAAGTCAATTTCCACCGGATTTTAGCCTATATTAAGGAGACATTTGCAGATGATGAAGGGGTTTAACAATTTCACCACTTGAAATATTAAGGAAATTTTAAGTATTTTAATTAGTTCTAGTGGGATAAAGTCTAGAAAAGGTAAGAAAAGAGGATTCAATCCATCTTTTCTTGGTTTTTCTTTACTGAACTCTCTGATATTTAGGAGAATTCTTAGGTTTAGAATCACCAAAATAGAATTTAGAGCCTTAAATTCCCCATTCACTAACCAAATCATCATTTGAGCTCCCCAGAGGTGTCATTTAGATCACGAAGAGGTGGATTCACGGCCCCGAGGTAAAAATTCCGAGTCTCATAGCTCTTTGGCTTTCATTTTACTTGTTTGTTGTGTTTAGTTGCTATTTTGTGCTTAGTTTTGGGTTTTCGGCCCCTTTTGGGTCGCTAATTGCTGCTGCTGTGAGAACCTAGAGCCGTTTGAGGCATTTAAAGCTATCAATGGTATCAACCATGTCGCCAGCAGCATCGTTGATACTGTTAGCGGTCTCATTTACCCCCAACGGTTCTATTTTCTTACAGGACCCTTTCTTTATGGTATCCAAAATGTCATATAGCCTGCCTGTGTAAAAGAGATCGCCGGCAGCCTTATTCATATCGTCGGTGGTATGGAGTTCAGGACAGTAGTTTTATTTTTGTTTTATTTCTGACCTAGTTTAATTTCCAAAGCTATGATGTACAGTGCAACGAGGGGAGTCCAAAACTCCTCGAAAATGGTCCAAACCCCATAACATATGGCATTTTCACTAATAGTTTGGTTAAAATAACGATCATGTCTAAAGTGGACTTTTCCCTAAAATTTGTTCGAAAAATGAATTTTTCAAAGGGAACTTATATTCTAAAATCAAAAATTTTTGAGCTAACCTGGTGGCTCGACCCCAGCCCGGGGCTCAGCCCTTGGACCACGCTTGAGGCACTACCCCGTAACCCCACGAGGGGCTATTGCCCCTCGACCCTGCAAGGAGCGCTACCCCTTAGACCCCGCAAGCGGCTGCCGCCCCCCAACCCCACTGTCGGGGGCCCCATTTTATGTGATATACCCTGTATACGTGTTGTATCTGTGCTAACAGTTTTGTGCAGGTAGATTTAGGTTAGATGTATATTAGATGTATGTTAGGCCTTCAGGTATTTTTGTTTATTGTATAGGCAAATGTATAGGATTTGAAAGCCTTGAAATAATTTTAATTATAGCATTTATTTTTGGATAGCTGTAATAATTTATTTACCGCTTTTGAATGCTTGCCAAATAACGCACTAACATAAAATATAAATCAAAAACACAAAAATAGGGTGGATTAAAATCAATTAAAAAAGAATGAAATCTTTTAAATTAGCCAATGTAAAATAGATAACATCATCCGAACTTGGAATCTCTACATAAGATATGGTCTACCACCCGATGGGAAAATCGTACCATAATTTCCTGGTTGAGCTGAACCGGGTGGCGACTCTATTTTAAGTATGGGGATTTCAATCTCGTATCTTTTGAACATTAAAATATGCAAACCATTTTCACAATCACTATCAAGCCCATTATTTCCATAGAGACTGGTCAGCCGGCCCGGCTTTGTAGCCCATCCGAAACATCGTCCGCTCACAACACTTAAGGCGCAAAAGAATGTTCTGCACAACCTGCTTGTAAGAGAAATAGACCGGAACAACAAAAATTGCATGTTTATTCTAATTGGACACAAGCTGGTCCACTTTGGGTTAAAACACTTTATATTGATTAGTGGGCTAAGAGAAACACCGGAAAATGATTACAAGATGCTATAAACAAGACAATCAGATAACTTATGCTCAAGGTACTTCCCAGGAAATTGATGCAAGATCATAAGGCCGATGATGGAGAGGATTCTAAAAAAGACCAATCATAATGACATCAACCAGCAAGGAAGGGTCGAGGTTGAGAATGATGAATAGTACTTCATCCTTGCTATGGTATACTTCATTACCCACTACATCATGGGTTATGATAAGAAAGGCAATATCTCGCTTCAATACTTCGATGCAGTTTATGAAAACAACTACATGAAGGAAGCTTGGGGATACTTATCTTTCCAAGATACCATCAAATCCCTAAGAACAAATGCACGAAAAAGAAATAGACCACAATCATACTTGGTCAATGGATTACAGATGGTATTGCAACTATGGTTCTATGAGGTGTGTAGGGAATGTGAAGGGAGAATCTATGACAGGATAGAAATTGCAAAATTCACAGGAAGATTTTTCAAATGGAAGCCTTATGACAAAAATTGGAAAATTATCGGCCTGGAAAGGCTTCTGTTTGACAAGGGTGATAAGTTTGTAAGTAATATCCACAACTTATAAGAAAGTTATTGCAACTTATTACCACATTGTACTATATCTGGTTTTTTTTAGAGTTCCATTGTTTTCTAAAAATATTTAATTTCTCACTAAGATATCTACTATATTTTTACTAGACACCTATTAATTTGTTTCTATCATGTAAATTTTAGATGAACGTCAGAAAGATTGAACCAATAGATGATGAAATGATCAATATCCCACTAGATGAATTCAATCCATGGCCAACACCATTAGAACTTCAAGAAAAGGTTATAATCCAGCCTGATATTGTAGACGATATGAAGAAATTGGCAAGAACAGTGGAAGAGGGATTTGAGAAGATAAATAAGAGACTAGATATGCTTGAAGGAAAAGTAATCGAGATGGTGAAAATTCTTGAGGAGAACAACCTCACAAGAAAGAGAAAAATGGATCAAAGCTATTTGAGAGAAGATGAAGAATCCGATGACAAGACTGTGACATTAGGATCAGGAGAGAGTTCAGACAAACACATCAACAAAGATGAAAATTCCAATGATGGTAGCAATGGGCAGGATAGCTCAGAAAATAAAGATTCAGAATATGATGAAAGTGGAAGCTCAAGAAACAATGATGATGACTCTAGTGAGAAAAACAACAAAGCACAACTGATTGAAAGTAATATAGACGAGGATACCAACAAGACAATGAACATAAATGTAATCACATATAAAAAAATATTCCTAAAAAGAAATGCATTGATGAAATTTAAAATTTAAAACTTCTGAAATTTGACAGTAGACAAGAGCCAACGATAAATATGACAAGGAGGAAGATGTTGAAGTGGTCGCGAACACTGATGACACAGAAATGCAGGGAACAATGATTAAAAACACTCGACCACTAGCAATAGTCCAATTGGAAGAAAAAAACATAGAAAAGTGATGAGGTTAGAGGGGCTGAAGAACTGAAGGAGGTAAGTGACAGAAAAAATAATCTATAACTTATAATTATAACTAAAAATAGCAAAAAAAGATGTATAACATGTAAATATAAAATGATTACAACACATGATACAGAAGACTGAATCTCGTAGGTACATGGTAGGAGCATGATAGCTATATTTTACAAGCATTGAACAGTATTAAACCTACTAAGAATCTGGTGAATATCTACTAGGAACCTATATTCCATCGCATATGAAACTATAATGTATAAAACTGGTAGATACCTCTTAAGAATATGGTTTGGAGAATAAATGTTTCAACACTGTTGTAAATCAAGTATGGAAATGCTAACTAACAAATTACTCAATACTGTAAATAAATGGTAGATACTAGTAGATATCTGATTCGGATGATGAATTTCTTAAATATGGTCTAAATCTAGAATCTATAATGTATAAAACTGGTAGATACCTCTTAAGAATATGGTTTGGAGAATAAATGTTTCAACACTGTTGTAAATCAAGTATGGAAATGCTAACTAACAAATTACTCAATACTGTAAATAAATGGTAGATACTAGTAGATATCTGATTCGGATGATGAATTTCTTAAATATGGTCTAAATCTAGAAATTACTGAATATTCTAAATAATTGGTAGATATCTATTATAGTTAATGAAAGTTTTTAATATAATACAATTCTTTTCTGTTCTTATCTTGATAAATATATTTATGACAAAAAAATGCAACTGCATCAGAATGAATGTTTCTAATCTGAAATTCACCAAGACTAATGCTTGACTTAAATGTAAAAATATGGCACAGAAATTGAGATAACAGCTGAGATAGCTACAATTCAAGAGGAAGAAAACAATGAAGAAAAAGATGGAGCAGAAATGCCTCAAGCACAAAATAAGGCGACAGAAATAGAGGAAATGGATGAAATGCAAACACAATATGAGGTAAGATAATCCAAAAGTAGACATCTAAAAATGATTCCAACAAAAAACGAAACTTAAGAAATGGAGCAATTGTATTTGATGAAAAAAAAATGTAGATATGTGGTACAAATATGGTAGCAACCTATTACATCTCTACTAAACATCAAATACAAATATGATAACCATGAAAACATCAACATAGTTTTCAAACAGTCTGCAGAAGCAGAAGATGATTTTATGCCAACAACAAGATTGGAAAGTGAAGAGCAAAGGATGGTAAGAAAAACCATAAAAATTTATCGAATATATAAAGTAAATATAAAACATTGATGCATACTAATTCTTAAAACAGGTTGTGGTTAAAGATGTTGAACATGACAAGAAAGAAGTTGAAAGAAAACAAAAGGACACGGGATTGTATGAAAAGCAAGATGTAATGGAGGAAGAAGTAGGCCATGTGATTGAGGAGGCAGAAATGGGCCTCGGTCCAAAAAAATCATGAAAAAGCTAAAGAGAAAGTTCGTAAACAGCCTCCAAGCTTAAATGTCATGAACCTATTACATTCTCTACTAAACATCTAATATGTATAAGATAACCATGAAAAGATTAACATTGTTTTTAAACAGTCTGCAGAAGCGGAAGACGATGTTATGCCAACAACGAGATTAGAAAGTGAGAGCAAGGGATGGTAAGAAAAACCATAAAAATTTATCGAATATATAAAGTAAATATAAAACATTGATGCATACTACTTCTTAAAATAGGCTGTGGATAAAGATGTTGAGCGTGACGAGAAAGAAGATGAAAGACAATAAGAGGACACGGGATTGGATGAAAAGCAAAATGCAATGGAGGAAGAAGTAGGACATGTCCTTGAGGCGGCAGAAATGGGCCTCGCTCTAGAAAATCGAGAAAAAGCTAAAGAAAAAGTTTATAAACAGCCTACAAGCTTAAATGTCAGGAACTGGGACCTCATCAAAGAAATTGGAAGGAAAGCAGCAGCGAGCATCAGCCAACCTAAGAAAGTAATACAATTTCAAAGAAGATATAAGAAATCTGCAAAGAAGATAAAACCACTACCAACATTCCACCCGCTATCCCAAAGTACAGTTGAATCAATATAGAGCACCCAGAAAGAGGAACCCAAAGAAAAGACTGTAGAAAGACAGATGACCAAAATGGACACATATGAGATTGAGATGGCAATCGCAATAGAAAGTCTACAGAAAGGAAAGGTACAAAATCTGAAAACAAAGGAATATAACACTTACAAAAAATCATTGCATTTCTAATCAACCTTCTTTTATTAATATTATTAGGGTGAATCACCTTTTTCTTTAGACTCTAATGACTGCGCTAAGCTCGATAAAATAGAGGCTGACTACAATGAAAAAATATCAGAGAAGAAAAAATATGAACAAGTGCATATACTGTTATGAAAAACAATAAATCATCCACACATTATTACATGCATAAAAGTACTTATAAAAGTAATTTCTTTTTTGTCTTTCTTATAGGAATAAGGAGAGAAGACAACACAAAAAACAGAGAGCAAAAAGACAGAGATCTAAAGTAGCTGAGCCAGAACAACGCAAGAAGGGAGCAATTAAAATATCCAGCAAAATAACATCACCATACACGCCAAGCTTTGGATCAGAGCTCAAAGAGAAAAAAAAGTTGATGGTAAATATGTGCTTGATGACTACGCACTCATTGGAAAGTCAATAAATGATAAGGAAGCACTTGACAAATTGACATGATACCTGACACATGACAAGCTGATGAAAGAAAGTAAAGCATTGATCTTATATATCAACATTTCATTAGATAAATATATTAAATAATGAATCTGATTATTTGAAACAACAAATACAATCAACAGGGGAGATAAATGGTATGAGAAAGATATAATACAGAGATTTACATACAAGCTCATCGATATATCGACGAAAACATACTGGGCAGAACTGTTCTTTCAGGGAGAATACCTCACCAGTGAGGTAAGATCTTATAAATAAGAAAATGTAAAGAAAAATGATTGGAAACACATTTGAAAAAAAGAACAAAAGAGAAATAAGTACTAAGTGGTTGAAAATTGATAGGGGCAAAAATCTATAGGAGACTTTGTTCAAAATCACGGAACATATAGTTATAAGTCTCAAAACTAAATGAAAATGCATTATATATTGGTTATATATTCAAAAGGCTTAATTCTCTCCCATGCCCCCCAATTTTTGTGAAAACACCTTTCATATCTCCCAACTTTCAAAAAGTCCTCTGAAGTACCCCAACTTCTAAAAAGTACACCTTTGTGTTACCTTAAGCTGACGTGGCAGCTGATGTGTTTGGGTTTGACCAAAGGGGCGCGTATGTTGAGTTCCAAATGTCTAAAAATTAAATAAAATTAATATTTCATAAAAAAACACATAAAAAATATCTAAATAGTTTTTGTACTGTAAAATAACCCTCTTCCTTCTTTCGGGCCATTCCAAAAACATTTTTTAAAAAATTCTAGCACCAAATTTATTTTCTTTATTTTCCAGATATTCCATAACTTTTTTGGATTTTTTTATTTTTTACGAAACGGGACCCCGAAATGTATTTTCACATTTCCGTACCCTTTCAAAAACATTTTTTAAAAAATTCTTGGACAAAATTTATTTTCCGGATATTTCATAATTTTTTGGAATTTTTTTATTTTTTACGAAACCGGACTCCGAAACATATTTTCACATTTTTGGGCCCTTCCAAAAATATTTTTTGAAAAATTCTTGCACCACATTTATTTTCTTTATTTCCCAGATATTCCACAATTTTTTGGGATTTTTTTTATTTTTTAAGAAATCGGACCCCGAAACGTATTTTCACATTTTTGGCCCTTCCGAAAACATTTTTTAAAAGATTCTTGCACCAAATTTATTTTCTTTATTTTTTCGGATATTACATAATTTTTTGGGATTTTTTTTATTTTATACGAAACCGAACCCTAAAACGTATTTTCATATTTTCGGGTCCTTCCAAAAACATTTTTTGAAAATTATTGCACCAAATTTATTTTCTTTATTTTTCGGATATTCCATTATTTTTTAGAATTTTTTTATTTTTTAAGAAACCGGACCTCAAAACGTATTTTCGCATTTTTTGGCCCTTCCAAAAACATTTTTTTTAAATTTCTTGCACCAAATTTAGTTTGTTCATTTTTCAGATATTCCATAATTTTTTAGAATTTTTTAATTTTTTACGAAATCGGACCCCGAAATATATTTTCATAGTTTCGGCCCTTCCATAAACATTTTTTCAAAATTTCCTCCACCAAATTTATTTTCTTTATATAATAAAAGTTAAGGAGGGCTTAAATGAATTTTGTCAAGGTTTTTATAAAATCCATTGTAGAAGATGATATTTTTTGTTGAATTAAAACTATAGGGACTTAAAAGAAGTTTTGTAAAGATTTTTTTGAAATTTTGTTAGTTTATGTCACATGGCATTATGTCATTTGTTTGACTTTTCCAAATTTATGGTATTTTTTATTAAATTAAAATTACACATAAAAGTTATGTAGAAAATGGTATTATTGTAAGGCTAAGATTGATAGGGATTTTAATGTAATTTTTCCAGGGATATTTTAAAATTTTTACAATATAAATGACACATGTCAAGTAAAGATTAGTTTATTCAAATTAATAAATTCATTGTAGAAATGGTCTTTTGGTGGAATTAAAATTATAGGGACTTAAAAGAATTTTTTTTAAGGTTTTTTTTGAAATTTTTTAGTTTCTACCACGTGTCATTATCTTATTGGTTTGACTTTTCCAAAATTTTCAACTTGGCAGCGAGTGAAATGCACTCTCCTAGCTGAGAGTGAGCGAGTGGGTATAAGGTAGAACGGAGACACACCTTTTGAAAGTTTGGATAGTTCGGAGGACCTTTTAAAAGTTGGAAGGTATGAAAGGTGTTTTCACTCAAGTTGGAGGGCATGGGAGAACATTAAGCCCATTCAAAAACTATAGAGTACTGAATATGGTAAGTATGTGGAAGAAATCTGGTATTTGTCTAGTAGGAAGAAAAGAATGTTGTGATTCTTACAGGTATCTGGTAGGAATGTATTACTTATGTGGTAGGATATACATGAAACCTTATTTGAACTGAGTCTTTAAGTTAATAAATTAATAATCTGATATGATTAATGCTGCAGCATATAGACCTTATATTTTAGTACTCAAGGAAGAAGGGAAAACATTGTGACAGAATCAAATACAGCTTCACAACAACCAATTTGCACTTTGATGGGCTTGTACCAGAAATGCTTATAGAGTTAGACAGTGGAAAGAGCGATGAAAAGATTGCAGAGATGATAAGAAATGACAACGAATTGTCTTCATGCATCTTGAGCACTGGGATGTATTGTATCAAACCGTGGGAAGAAGTTGACCACGTGTTTTTTTACTAATGATGGCTGGCAACCAGCAATGGATTTTAGGAAGATTTGAAGTCAAGACAAGGAAGCTCTATATATACGATTCATACAAAGATAGGCCCAGCAAGAGATACACGAGAGAACCAGCGGAAAGATATGCAAGGATCATACCCTACTATCTGAACAAATTCAAACTATTCGGCAACTCTGATATCATGGAAACAAAGGTGTACAAGGACAAAGAACCACTCGAAGATTAGGAAATAGTGATGGTTCAAAACTTGCCTCAACTAAAATATAAGTCCATTCATGCAAAAAAACACACTCTAACTCTATCTCTCTATATATCTCTAACTGCAATCAAAAGCAATACTAAAAACTATCTCTTCAAATGAAATTTACAGTTATTGTGGTGTTTATGTTGTAAGTTATGCTAAGTATAAGATTGAGAGGAAGAAAATGCCAAAAAATTTCAACATCAGTCAGCAGAGGAAGAGGCTAACACCAAGCTTGTATAAACACTAAAAACAAATGAAGAAAGCGAGGATGAAGTTTTACAAACATATAGTCAGATGTATGGTACTCCCAAAATATATTGATTCAAACATATTTAGTTAGTATTTGTCTGTTACATGTAATTTAGAACAAGTTTTTCAATAGTTAAATTTGAAATGTTATATAGTTCCAAATTATAGACAGTTTTTATTTCATTAATAAAAAGTTTGTAAATAATGCAGTTGATATACAGACTGGTTACAACGGATTTACAAAAAACAAACAAAAAACAAAAACAATATTGTATCAAACTGGTAAGTAAGTGGTAGGTACCTGATAAAAAAAAGTATTGTTCCAATGAAACCTTCTTTCAATCAACAAAACAACATAGTCAAGACTTTTTTGAGGTTAAAAATGGCAACGACTTAAAAATAAAAAAAAAATAGAAATGTAAATTGATTTGGAATAAATTCAAAATCAATGTATGAAGGAAATCAAGTAATGTAATACTAAAAAGGTACGAAACCGGTACGTAAGTGGTAGGCAAATGGTACGAAAAGTATTTCTGATTAAAACTAACTTGTTAGCAATAAAAAGCACTTAAAATCAAAGAAAATGGAATATAAAGTGATTTGAAGTAAATTAAAATTCAATGTATGGATAAAAAAGGCAATGGAATGCAGAAATAGAGAGGAAAATGGTAGAAAAGTGGTAAGCACTTGATATGAAAAATAATTCTATTAAAAATTATATTGTATTCTACTGAAAAGGAGCAAACAAGACTTAAACATCAAAAATATTAAAAAAAGAATGAAATCATACTGGCTTGCAATAAATTTATGGTCAAAGTACAAAAATAATTGAATAACATGTGGGAAACAGGTACAAAGCTAGTAATATCAAATAATCCATTACTTAAAAAACAAATTACTTAAAATCTGGTATGGAACTGGTATACATCAGGAAAAAAAATAGTATCAACATTACCATTGAAAAATGAAACACTAAATTGACATCCTAAAAATGAGTTCTCAACAATCAAAGCTCCAAAGAGCCAAGTTTTTACAACTTCTAAATAATAACGGCAAAAAATGGTTAATAGATGATCTTACTAGGCAATTATCACTTCGCTCCCGGACAAATTCTCTTGGTATGCCCAATAAGCTGACAAGAGCTCCAACGTACGCTGACATTCTTATTTAGTTGATAAGCAGACCTCATTCTATGTTTCCTCGGCCTCCCTACTCTGACAACAGTGGTCCGTGGGAGAACAACTTGATCCAAGATATCTGAAGGTATTTCCCAATAATTTCTTGAAGGCATGGGATGTATAATTTCTACATAAGTTTCAAGCATCTTTTCTTTCGTAAAGTAAGGCAAACAATAACTAATTGACTTTAAACTGTTCTTCCTTACATAAGAAAGAGCATGAGCACAAGGATTCTCATCAATCTGAAACCTCTTACAAGTACATGTCCGCAATGGCATATCAACAACATATTCAAAACTGTTACTCTTAACACACATCAAATGGTCAACAGATGGCACGACCTAAATGATCAAAAATAAAAGGAAGAAAGAATACATGAACAACAATGATCCAGTTCACATATAGAAAACGTTACAACACATTTAGAAGGGAAGGGGAAAAAACAGAGTAGCAGAATATGTTGAGAAATAAGTGGTATATATCCCTTAGGGATAACAATTGTAATGAAACCTAACTTCCAATCAGTAAAAAACTATACAAATGACTAAAAATCAACAAAAAAAAGAATTTAAAGTAATTTTCAAAAAATTATAATCAATGTATATAATTAAAGATATAGAAAGGCTTCAACAATTGGAAAAAAATAAATCAAGTATTTGAACGAAGAACAGATGTAGGAACGAAGGAAACTGGTAAAAAATTGGTAGGAAACTAGTAAACTTCACAAAACCATCTCATATAAAATTTAAAATTGTTGCAAAAGCAAGATATAATGCCAATTGCATATTCCCATTTCATGATATTGCAAAAACTGTAAAGAAAATAAAAAAAGGTGCAAAGAATAAGAGAAAGGAAGAAAGCCGAACCTCCATTTTTGAAGCAAGAGCATACTTTTTCAATAATTTTTTTGTGATACCTATCTATCATATCTGTTCTAGTTTTCTAACCAATATTTCTATTCGTATGGAAAATATTTTGCAGCAAATTCTGCAAGAAAGCAACGAGCGATGAAATGGGAAGGCTCTTCGCTGCTTTAGTCATAGAGTTGAGTGACTCTGCATTGTTCAAAGTCATTACACTATATCTGTTAGAGGTTGAATGTGCCCGACTCCATTTCTTGACACCAATACCAATTAAATAAGCTAGAATACCTTCATTAATATTCGCCAAATGAGACATATTCTGTTCAAAGCGACAAACTGAGTACGAATAGCTCGCAAGGCGAAAGTACTTCGACATATCTTCTAAGTTGCTTTTGTACTTAGATTTCAAGTTTTGGAGGAGGTGATAGGTGCAGATACCATGCATCACACCGGGGTAAACATTCTTGTAGGCTTTTTCATTACTCGGATGAAGGTTCGAAATAATAACCATATCAGGTCTATCACCAAATGCACCCCTGAACTGCTTGACAAACCACTCCCATGACTCGTCATTTCCTCCATCCACAACAGCAAAAGCAAGAGGGAAAATCTTCTCTACATGATTTGGTAAAAAAAGAAACATAAAAGAAACAAATCAATAACTAGCTAGTAATAACATGGTAACAATGAAAATCATAAAAAAAGACACAACAACCATGAAAATCACCTACTGAGTCATATGCACAAGCACACAAGAGCGTGTCGTTATAGCATGTCTTCAGAAAAAGTGGCATCTGCCACGACAATAGGCCTGCAATGCTTCCAACCTTGAATACATGCATGCAGCGCCATGAAGAAATACTTGAAACAACTTCCATCCATTACAAGATTAAGAACTGAACCAGGATTTGTTTGACGAATCATGTACATCATACTGGGCAAGGTGCTATATGATTCATAGGGAGTCCCTCTAATTAACTTTAGTGCTTCTTCTTTAGAACGCCATGCTTTCTAATAATTTGTATCTGCACCTAAACCATTCAAGACATCATTGATAATATCTCATGGATTGTAAACCCTCTTCTCACTAAGAAACGTATTCTTAATATGCTTGGCAATAAAAGTTCTAGTTGCCTGCCTCTTGTCACTGTTTCTCAAATCTAGGCTTCATGTATGATCCCCACAGTACTTCCTCACAACAAAAAAATTCACTGTTTTTTTACTTTGACGATCTAAAAAACCAAGAACAGATTGAATCAATGCAATTAAGATAATACCGATTCTCACAAGATTTATAAACTTTGAACTGGAAGTTGTTTTTTTATAGCTGACAGAAATCGTAAGGAAACGAATTCGGATACTTACCTTTTTCAGTGCCCGAGATCGAAGAACGCCGCCAATAACATCATTTGTATGCAAAGTCGTTGACTAATCCATGATATGTCGGGATTAAGTCATTATTTCCACGACTTCTTCAGGATTAGGCGAAGAACAGATCTGAAACCCGAGTAATGGGGTTACCGGGAGAGAGAATATGTGTTGGTGTAATATCTAGCTAGAAGGGAAAAAATGAATTTTCCACTCATTTTTCTGCAATGCACGTCCGTGCATGTATAAATAAGAATAAAAATTTTATTTAATTATAATCAAGCCCTTAAACTCTTGATTATTTGTAATTAAATTCTTAAAGTTTAATAACTTTTCAATCAAGTCCCTAGACTTATTTTATTCTATAATTAAATCCAATTACCCAAATTAGATCGGATCCTTTGACCCAATTGACCCACTCACGGGCAGACCGGGTATTTCCAACATCTCCTACTCGCACTTAACGGGTCGCATTTCGTACAAGGTAATCATATCTTCTTGTTCCCGTGAAGTTGTGCGACCTGCATACTATCAGGAACACTTTGTCTTGCACCCATTAGGGTCTGCCAAGACTATCCTGAGTGGTACATAACCAAGTAGAGTAATATCTTGAATTCAGTACATCTCGCACCTGTTAGGGTCTGCCAAGATGATTCTGAGTCACACTTAACCTAATAGGTTAAACTATAGTATTATTAATAATATCACATTGATATATTGTGTGTATGCTTTACCCTAGATTGGTCGACAATCACCCACTTCCACATCATTAGGGATCTCGGAAGCCTTAATCTGTTGTTCACTATCTTACATCAAATGTAATGATAGGCTAGCCAGTGAACTAACAAAACTCTAGTGAATGTTCATTGGCCATATCTTCCTTTTGAGTTATCCATTCCATATAGAACTAGTTCGGACCACTAACCAATCTCTCCCAAATCGAATCATATCATTATCTCTCGGTGATTGATCAAATTGTCCTTGCTAGTCCTTACTTCTCAAGATAACACAATAGTAATGAGGGTAAGGTCCAAAACCACTTCAATTCATGGACTGAGTCTCACATTAGAGAAGTTGAGATCCTTGTACAGCTTACAAACTTCCCATCTTATGGTCGCTAAGCACATATTATCCCGAGGACTCACTCCTCTCCCACTTTGATAATGTGCCATAGTGTTCTTTACTTTTACCCTTATAAAGGATCACATGTCTATTCTCAATAATATGAACTAACACTATGTAAAGGTTTCAGTTACAATGCACCTTAGCATTTAACCTTGTTCTACTTCAAGAACTATGTTTAGCTATTCAGACAGAACATGACATATCATCATGTGAACTACACAGTTCTTACCTGATTCCTTCTTGGATTCAATACACATTGTTCTATACAATATAGCTTTCCTTGTTACTTAAACAAGTCGATTCATGATTTTGAACAAGTTCCCGAATCACACATAGTATGCTTAAAATCAATCTCATCCTAGTCTGTACCCACCTGGTAACACTAGGGTAAACACTCATGTGAGTAGGCTACTTCTCTGTCTGACATGCTATAAACGATAATTAATATATATACATACACATACATTGCTCATAGTATACAGCTAATTTATATCATCACGGTATCGTTCATGATTTGAAGGGTATGTTAAATGAGGTAATTAGATAAATCTAATATACATTTAACCCTTTAATATATTTCATATACACATCATTAGGGACATGCTTCGTAAACAAATCTGCAAACATGTAATATGTAGACAAACACCTCATGTTGACATCTCCTCGTGTACTTGAGTGTATAACTAACTGATACTTGATTTCGATATACTTATACCTTAAATGATATTACGGGTCTATCGTTTAAGCTATCAATGCTTGACTATTACTTATAAATAGTCGATTGTTGTTTGGAGCACTTGGCATAAAATGACTCACTAGTCACTCTAGACAAACAACATGTTGGACCATGGCTGAAAAAACACAAAATTCAACTTTAGCCTTAGCCAATATGCATCTGAGTATCCTATAAGGTCGACTTCCTTAGCCTGATACATCATAGCAAAATCAACAGTCCTTTACAAGTATCTTACAATTTCTTAACGGTGTTCTAGTTCTCTATTACTGGAATAGATCAATATTCACTTACAATGCCCACGGCATAACAAATATTAGGTCTGGGGTAAGACATAACATATATGATGTTTCCATCAGATGGAACTATTTCCATATTCTCACACTTTTAGGAGTTTCAGGACAAATGTTTAAACTAAGAAACTATGCTCTTAGTCATAGGAATACTTATGGGTTCATAATTATGCATAAAGAATCTTTTTCAAACTCTTTTTTATGCAAGATTCTTGAGGTGAAGATACTCATTTATCTTTCTATCCATTGAGATCTTAAGCCTTAAGATATATGAAAACTCCCCAATGTCTTACATATGAAGTTACTCGATAACCAATCTTTCACTCAATGGTATATATTTAGTGGTCCTCATTTACCATTGAATACCATAACGTTAAGACCACATGAGATCATAAATTGACTTATTCAATTATGCAAGCCTCGTGCTCGCAAATAATTTGGACAAACTCTCTTAGTAGTACCATATAGATATCTCGTGATAATTTTCCATTGAGAAAAGAAGTTTGTACATTCATTTAATGTAAGTCTAACGTAAAGTATAACTACCAAAGCTATACAATTCTTAACTGAAAATTAAATATTCTCATAATGTATTCTTATCAGTTTGAGTATACGTGTTCCTTAATTATAAGCCAAGTGCTTTTACTTTATTTTGATAATATACTTGCTCTCAATAACTTTATGTCCTTTATATATGTCAACTTAATTCTTCTTCCATCACATGAAACTATTCATTTCCCCTTAAACACTTAATTTTAAGGTGGAACATTTTCCATTTTTATCACTTAGGCTCCGAGTCTTTAGAAATATATCTCATATATTTATCGCAACTCGAAATTCTTTCCTTTAAGCTCATTTCTATACTCTCAATTGCATCAGAATTACTATAATGATCTGAGCTATCACTTAAGCTAAAAAATTGACTCCCACTTGAATCAATAACATTGTTGGGTTCTCGACTCCCCCATGGAACGAGATCCCTTAGATTAATATGATCATTATAAACCAATACATTTGAATTACTCCCACTTGAAGATACATCCAAAACATTAGGTTTACGAGTCTTATTAAAAGGAAATATTTTTGCCTAACACTCAATCTTTGAAACTCATTTTCAAAGAAATCAACATTTCGTGATTCAAATTCTATAACCGGTCTATCCTTATTCTCCCCCACAAAAACATATCCTTTTGATATGTCAGATTATCATGAAAAGATACCTTTTATACCTAATGGGCCTAATTTTCCAAAATTATTAAAGGTAGTGTGGATGTAAGAGATTCAACCCCACGATTGTAAAAAGGATAAACTATATTTTTCCTACCATATATCCTATAGGATGGAAGAAACAGATTTTAAGGGTACTTAGTTTAGTACACGTACCTAACCATTTTTAGAAGAATCTCATTCTTCCATCATAAAATCTATATTGCTATAGAGTATAGAGAATAAACAACTAATGTTCAGTCTTTTATTCATCACACAAGAATGTAAGTACAACCAAAAAGTACTCTTTATCGCCTCAGTTTAATACTTACATCCAAATCTAGTTGATTTGCTACAACATTCATAAATCTTTTAACAGGTAAAAGCTTCAGATTTATGGAAAATCAAGTAGTTTATGCTATAATGAGTATGGTCATCAATCAATGTGATATTAGGCCTATGCTTACCCTTATATCTATTGAACCATAAATGTCATAGTGAATAAGTTGCAAAAATATATTGTGTTCTAGTTTATCTCTAAGAATTGATACGTTGTTTGCTTTTCTTGTGGAACCTATCACACGGTGATAATTTAACATTTTTAAATAATCTATCACAATATGCCTAGAGAACTCATTCTTCTTAACTTTTATGATATAATCATGTTGGATATGATGTATGACCTTAAGGCAATTAGGGCAATATATCTTAATTATGTAATGGTACGAATAATTTGTTTAATCAATAAAGGCATTTGATCTTTTGTCTATATCAATGAATTTGTATATATATTATGACTGGTTAAATATATTCATTGATGTATGTATGTAAAAGTCCTTGACATATCATAGCATGAAGTCAGAGAAATTATAGTTGGACTATATTTTGTGGAACCTACTTCATGTGCAATTATGATTATGTCTAAACTATCCCTAGTCATAGTTTCATCAAGAAAGGATATTGATGAAGCGAAAAGACTAGCATGTGGTCAACTTTCTTAGAAAGGGTCCAAGTAGTTAATCTCCTAAGGACTGAAGGTGGTGCTTTAAGTTTGAGACATGGATATATCTGGGTCATTACTATGCACTCATTAATTTAGGGTGTTACGGGTGATTACAGGTATAACGATGACAGTACGTTGGTAAGCTGAGTAGTCGAAAAGAATCCATCGCTCCGAATATATCAAGGAGTTGTACCTAGCCACTTGTTAAAGTGATGATTCCCATATGCCTCTGATCAGAGTATGTGTTTGATAGAAATGGTTTCTAGTCAAACACACTATAGTAAAAGGCAATATACTTCGGTAATAAGTAAACTACTAGGATAGCTTGGAGCAACCTCGCTATTAGTGCGTTAACACTTTAACCGAACCCTAAAAACCAGATGGTACTAATATTAAAGAATGGAAGGAATTAATCGCACCGGATAACTATTGCATTAACCGGGATTAAGTCATAAGCATAAATGACATTCCGAGTAATGGGGGATGGTAGACCCTTGGTAGAGACGTACTACAGTCGTTTAAGGTAATCGAGTTCTATTCACGGTCTAGAGCATCGAGCCAATGGTTCCATTAGAATAAGGGTTGGTTAAGGCTTAACAGCTCAATACTTCGGGATCTTATAAGGGCACACACATTGGACCTTCATCGGACTAAGTAAAGAACTAATAGATTTATTCTATTACGAAAATATAATATAAATAATAATTAGATTATTTTTTAATTGGTTAGAAATGATTAGATCATTTTGGATAAACCAAGGAATTTATTTTAACCAGTAACTAATTAATTAGAGTCATAAATAAATTATAATTGATTAGATCAATTTTGGTTGGACCAAGAAATTTATTTTGACTGGTAACTAATTTATTTAGGTCAAAAATAAATATTTATTTGAAAAGAATTAAGAGGGGAATTTTACATTGGCGAGTTACATTGGACAGAGAGTACAAAAGTATTTTTTACAAGCTTGGGTGCGCGGGAATACACAGAAAGATGCGCGAGCAATGCTAGGCATTGCTGGCGGCAACTTATGAAAATGGGCTGCACATTCGTAGCCCCTAAAGGGGTGCGCCGCGAGGCCTAGCTCCATGTAAGGCAATCTCGCAATGGCTTACCTTTCAAGCTGCCATATGCAGCGTGCGTAGCACGCTGCATGTAGGGTGGGTCACACACGAATCCTTTGGATCCGCGTGTTACTCCCATCCTACATTGCTTTTGGGGAGCAATTGTTTTGCTCCCCAAGCCTATATATAGGCTTCCCCTTCTCTTGTTTCAAGTGCACCATAGCTCAGAGCATAAATCCTAAGCGAGATATTTTTCTCTCGGGTCTTTGAGCAAGTTCTTTTTGAGGAGCTTGAATTTATTCGAGCACCTTGAGTATATATTTTTGGGTGAGGCTTCAGGAGTGGTCTAGCAACTACTCGAGGCTTCTTAGTTCTTCCTCCTGGGGAGGTTTTGGTTGGTGGGGTTCGTTTGGAT
Organism: Euphorbia pulcherrima; assembly: GCA_947683365.1. Classification (NCBI taxonomy): domain Eukaryota; kingdom Viridiplantae; phylum Streptophyta; class Magnoliopsida; order Malpighiales; family Euphorbiaceae; genus Euphorbia; species Euphorbia pulcherrima. Next base: position 20,566,992 of record CANTUS010000001.1, read on the forward strand.
ACTCATAGAAGTTATCCTACGGTTGGAGGCTTGTACAAGAGGGTTCTGCTAAAGCACGCTTCAACTGGTAAGTTCCTTTTCTTTCTTTTTTATTATTAGATCTTTTTTTAAGCATTTTTAGACTTAATAATATGCTTAGGTTGTTTTGCATGCTTAGTTTATTTTAAGCTTAGGTTATAACTTAGAGTTATAACATGCTTAGGTTATAACTTAGAGTTATAATGTGCTTAGGTTATAGCTTAGAGTTATAACATGTTTAGGTTATAGCTTAGAGTTATAATATGCTTAGCATAAAATATACATGCTAGGATATAATTTAGAATTATATATGCCTAGCCCTTTTGCATGCTAACCCAGGTAGAGAATTATTTAGTTAAGGCTATATTTAATTTATATGCAATTAATAGGAGTTCCTGGGGACAGGGACAAAATTTTGAATTTCCGCCATGCATGTTATGAATGTTCAATCTGACTGTCAGTTCCCAACAGTGGTATTAGAGTCAGCCTATTTAGTGCATAACTAAGTTAGAAGCGAACTAAATGTTTTTCTATATGAAACGATTTGTTTATTTAATTATTTGGAACAATATATATGAACTTGTGCCCTTCATTTCAAGGTTAGAAAATGGTTATGAATTATTTTGAATAAGCCTGCTCAACTTACTCAAATAATAAAAGTTTCAATAATTTATTTAAATTACATGGGTTATAGATGCTTTCAATTTACATGAGTTGAAAGAACCAAATTTATTAGTTATAGAGAATCCATTTGTCTTTGAGTTCGTGCCCCGTATTTGTTCTGGCTAAGGTTTGGACATGGTGTCTACTCCTCATATGGCACCTCTCCTACCTAGGAACATATATTGGTACAGCTTGAATTGACCAATCGGGGATTAAATATGGACTAATTTATTTCTAATATATAAGATGGTGCTTATATATGTTTCTATAACAAAGTAACGAATTAAATTTATTGAATAAAAGCTTAAAGGAAATGCAATATAAATTTAACAAATATAAGTGTTAATTATTTTGCATATAATCTAGGTTGATGGAATAATTATTATAATGAGCTTGAACCCCCATAAGGTTAGACCTTATAAATTAATTCTAAAATACGCTGAATTAATATAAGTTATTATAATTTTGTTCATCTGATAAAATCCTAGATTGGGTGAGACGTTTAACACCAATAAAATCCCAAAGTAAATATATTAAGGCAAGTTATAGTCTTCCTTACTCAAATTTATAATACGGTCTCTTTGGGCTATAAAAGTGCTATGCAAAGCATTCCTTCTAGTCCACATTGATTGGTTGTAAAGTTTGGGATAGGGACTGCCTTAACGAAACTGGGGTAGTCCACCATAAAATTGGGGACTAGGCCCAGATTTGAGATAGATTCAAGGAGATGCTAACGTAAGAGCACACGTCCCTTGGGATTAGGGAACTTGAATGAATTAGCAATTGCATGAGATGTAAATGGAATGGGATTCCAACTATGACTCACTATTACGACTTGGCTTATAAAATTGGGGGTTATAATAGACTAGTTATAGATGCTACCTACTAGGAAATTTAGCTGGGCTGAAATTCCCGAATTCAATAGAATGGGCTATTGTAAATTTTGAAGAAAATAGTAGGACAAATGTATTTAATTAAAAGACCTTATATTAAATGCATGTACTTAAACTAATATCTGAACATTTTTCGTTGCTTATTTCTTAGGTTGAAAATGACTTCCAATGTTAATCTCCGTATGTTACTTAACACCAAATTGAATGGCTCGAACTTTTCCAGATTGGTTTCGAGCTGTGAGAATAGTTCTCAGATCCGAGGGAATTGCCTATGTTCTAAGTAAAATTTTCCCTATAGAACCTGATGTTGAGGATCATGTGGAACATGATGCTTGGTTGAAGCACAAGAAAGATTGTGAGACTGCCATGTGTATCATGTTGGGGTCCATAAATCCTGAGCTTCAGAAACAACATGAGAATATGCCCTTAGAGGACATGGTTCTCCATCTTGAAGAACTCTTTTCGGAGAGGGAAAGGACAGAGAGGTATGAGACCTCCAAGCTCCTTTTCGGGACCAAGATGCAGGCTGGCACCTCTGCCTCTCAGCATATACTGAAACTCTTGGGATACCTTGAGAAGCTGAATCGATTGGGATTCGAGATGAATCATGACTTGAGCATTGACTTATGTTGATGTCCTTGATAGATAGTTACTCAGGCTTTGTGACTAACTATTACATGAACAAGATTAATTATACTATCCCTAAATTAATCAACATGCTGAAAATAGTAGAACCTCATATCAAGAAAGGTCAAAAACCTCTACTGTTGGTTGAGAAAGGCAAGGCTTCTAAGAAGAAGAATCAGGCACTGGGTGCCAAGAAAAGAATCAGTAAAAAGAAGAAAGAAAAGAAGGCAACTAAGTATGTCTACTTTCAATATGGGAAACCAGGACATTGGAAGAGAGATTGCAAAGCTCCTGCTTCTGAGCATTTGAAGAAGAAGCTTCAGAGGCATCTACTTTAGGTATGTTTGTAATTGAAAATTTTACTACTTTTTCGCGTAAATCCACTTGGGTATTAGATACTGGTTATGGTTCTCATATCTTTACTTCTGTGCAGGGACTAACTATAGAAAACTTGTAAAAGATGAGATGGACCTACACGTGGGAAATGGAGCTAGAGTTGTTGCATTAGCCGTAGGGAGTTTTAGTCTTATTTTGCCAAGTGGACTTGTTTTAGTTTTGAATAATTGTTACTACATTCCAAGTGTTACTAAGAATATTATATCTGTTGCGTGTTTAGCAGCAGAGGGATTTGAAATATTATTTTTGAATAATAATTGTCAGATTTGTTTGAATAATGTTCTTTATGGTTATGGAATGTTGAAAGGTGGCATAACAGAAGTTTTCAATATAAACAATGTGAAGAAAGTTAAATTAGATAATGAGAATTCCTTTTACTTATGGAATTATCGTTTAGGCCATATAAACAAAGATTGCTTAACCAAGTTGCATAAGCATGGAGGATTGGGCCCTATAGACTTGGAGTCTTATGGTGATCGTGAACCTTGTTTAAAAGGAAAAATGACAAAGTTACCCTTTCAAGGAAAGGGTGAACGGGCCACGAGTACATTGGAACTTATACATACTGATGTGTGTGGTCCAATGAGTGTTCAGGCACTAGAAGGATACGCCTACTTCATAACCTTTATTGATGATTACTTACGATACGGTTATTTGTACTTAATGAAGCACAAGTCTGAAAGTTTTAAAAAGATTAAACTATTCAGAGCTGAAGTAGAGAAACACCTTGAGAAAAGTATTAAAACACTTCAATCAGATCGAGGTGGAGAATACTTAAGTTAGGAGTTTCAGGATTATCTAAAGGAAAATGGGATAGTTCCCCAGTGGACCCCTCCTTATACGCCCCAGCACAACGAAGTGTTAGAAAGGAGGAATTAAACTTTATTAGATATGGTTCGGTCCATAATGAGCCATGCAGATCTCAGTATATCCTTTTGGGGATATGCACTAGAGAGCACGATTTATGTTTTAAACAGAGTGCCCTCTAAATTAGTTGATTTTACACCTTATGAAAGATGGTGTAATAAGAACCCATCTCTAAGTCACTTAAGAGTATGATGCTGTCCTACTATAGTAAAAAGGATAGCGTCAGATAAGCTAAATGCCAAGGCTGACAAATGTCTGTTCATTGGATATCCAAAGGAAATGATTGGATATCTGTTTTATCAACCCGAAGCACAAAAGGTATTTGTGTCTCGGAATGATCACTTTTTGGAAAAGGAACACTTACTTACAAAAGTCAGTGGGAGCAATATTGAACTAGAAGTTTAAGAGAAAGAAAGAGATAATCGACTGATTGACCCATTTTAGATACACAAGAGAGTGTGATCCAAGAACAACCTACCAAAACACAATCATTGCGAAGATCAGGTCATGTTCATAAGGGTCCCGATAGATATGGGTTTATCATCACTGTTGATAAGGAACTATATCTCATAGAGGATGATGAACCAAGGACATATGATGAGGCAATGAAAAGCTCATATTCTGATAATTGGCTAAAAGCCATGAAATCAAAAATGGATTCCATGTACGAGAACCAAGTTTGGAATTTGGTTGATGCACCACAAGAGGTTAGACCAATTGGGTGCAAGTGGGTCTTTAAGAAGATGACAGATATAGACGGTAATGTAATTACCTATAAAGCAAGGTTGGTTGTGGAAGGTTATAGTTAATGGGAAGGTATTGACTATGATGAAACTTTCTCACCAGTAGCCATGCTTAAATCCATAAGGATACTCCTTGTCATTGCTTCTCATTACGATTATGAGATCTGGCAGATGGATGTTAAAACAGCATTCTTGAATGGGGATTTAGACCGGGATGTGTATATGACACAGCTTGAGGGTTTTACATCTTAAAATTACTCGAAGGTATGAAAGCTACAAAGATCCATTTATGGACTTAAGCAGGCATCCAGGAGTTGGAATATAAGGTTTGATCTGACAATCTGAGAACTGGATTTTTACCCAAATGCTAATTAGCCTTGTGTTTAAAAGAAGGTTAGTGGGAGTGCAGTTTGTTTTTCTAGTATTGTATGTTGATGACATTCTGCTAATAGGAAACGTCATTTCTCTTCTTCAAAATGTTAAAGTATGGTTACCAAGAAAGTTCTCCATGAAAGACTTAGTGAAGCAGAATTTTTACTAGGTATAAAGATCTATAGAGATAAATCCAAGAGGTTGTTAGGTCTTTCTCAAAGTACATATATAGACAAGGTATTGAATAGGTTCAACCTTGAGCATTCTAAGAAAGGTTATCTTCCAATGATAAAGGGGGATGAGTGTCCGAAGATAGCTCAGGAGATAATGCACATGAAGGATATACCCTATGCATCCACGATAGGATCCATCATGTATGCTATAATATGTACTAGGCCAGATGTCTCTCAAGCTTTGAGCTTTACTAGCAGATATCAATCAAATCCAGGTGAAAAGCACTAGATGGCCGTCAAGGCAATTCTTAAGTACTTGAGAAGGGCTAAGGATGAGTTCTTAATTTATGAAGAAGGTGACCTCATAATCAAAGGTTACACTGACTCGAGTTTTCAATCTGATAAGGATGACTTTAAGTCTCAATCAGGTTTTGTGTATGTGTTAAATAGAGGGGTGGTATGCTGGAAGAGTTCCAAGTAAGAAACTACTGCTGATTGAACCACGGAATCTGAATACATTGCTGCATGTGAAGTGGCAAAAGAAGCTATCTGGTTAAAGGGATTTATTGGTGATCTCGGTGTGGTGCCTGAGGCTGTTAATCTAATTGCTTTGTATTGTGATAACAATGGTGCCATAACTTAGGCAAAAGAACCACGATCTCATCAGAAAAATAGACATGTATCCAAAAAGTATCATATAATCAGGGAGATTATTGATGCTAAGATAATAAGATTAGAATATGTAACCACTGATTAGAACCTCATGGATGGTCTGACAAAGCCATTGACTCAAGTCAAGCATGACCAGCATGTTAAAGCATATGGATTAAGACATATGGCTAATTGGCCTTAGTGTAAGTGGGAGTTTGTTGGATATGATGTATGCCCTTAAGGCAATTAGGGCGATATATCTTAATTATGTAATAGTACGAATAATTTGTTTAATCAATAAAGGCATTTGATCTTTTGTTTATATCAATGTGTTTGTATATATATTATGACTGGTTAAATATATTCATTGATGTATGTATGCAAAAGTCCTTGACATATCATAGCGTGAAGTTAGAGAAATTATAGTTCGACTATATTTGGTGGAACCTGCTTTATGTGCAATTATGATTATGTCTAAACTATCCCTAGTCATAGTTTCATCAAGAAAGGATATTGATGAAGCAGAAAGACTACCATGTGGTCAACTTTCTTAGAAAGGGTCCAAGTAGTTAATCTCCTAAGGACTGAAGGTGGTGCCTTAAGTTTGACATATGGATATATCTGGGAGATATAGTAAGATAAACACTTGGTATATATATCAATGTGTTAGTGTTTATCTTCATGCAATAAGCTTTGTGAATGTCCTCATACTTGAGATACTAGTTACCTTGTGTGGTACCATTGCTATACTTTGGGTCATTACTATACACTCATTAATTTAGGGTGTTACGGGTGATTATGGTTATAATGATGACAACACATTGGTAAGCTGAGTAGTCAGAAAGAATCCATCGTTCTAGATATATTAAGGAGTTATACCTGGCCACTTGTTGAAGTGATGATTGCCATAAACCTCTGATCAGAGTATGTGTTTGATAGAAATGGTTTCTAGTCAAACACACTATGGTAAAAGGCAATATACTTCGGTAAAAAGTAAACTACTGGGATAGCTTGGAGAAACCTCGCTATTAATGGGTTAACACTTTAACCGAACCCTATAAACCAGATGGTACTAATATTAAAGAATGGAAGGAATTTATCGCACTAGATAACTATTGCATTAACCGGGATTGAGTCATAAGCATAAATGACGTTCCGAGTAATGGGGGATGGTAGACCCTTGCTAGAGGCGTACTACAGTCGTTTAAGGTAATCGAGTTCTATTCACGGTCTAGAGCATCGAGCCAATGGTTCCATTAGAACAAGGGTTGGTTAAGCCTTAACAGCTCAATACTTCGGGATCCTATAAGGTCACACACATTGGACCTTCATCGGACTAAGTAAAGAACTAATAGATTTATTCTATTACTAAAATATAATATAAATAATAATTGGATTATTATTTAATTGGTTAGAAATGATTAGATCATTTTGGATAAACCAAGGAATTTATTTTGACCAGTAACTAATTAATTAGAGTCATAAATAAATTGTAATTGATTAGATCAATTTTGGTTGGACCAAGAAATTTATTTTGACTGGTAACTAATTTATTTAGGTCGAAAATAAATATTATGTGAAAAGGATTAAGAGAGGAATTTTGCATTGGCGAGTTACATTAGACCGAGAGTACAAAAGTATTTTTTACAGGCTTGGGTGGGCGGGAATACACCGAAAGGTGCACGAGCAATATTGGGCATTGCTCGCGGCAACCCATGAAAATGGGCTGCATATGCGTAGCCCCTAAAGGGGTGCGTTGCGCATGCAAGGCAAGCCCGTAAGGGCTTGTCTTGCAAGCTACCACATGCAGCTTGTATAGCACGCTGCATGTGGGCGGGTCACACGAGGATCCTTTGGATCCGCACGTGCAACCCGCGTGGGATGGGAGTTACTCCCATCCCACATTGCTTTTGGGGAGCAATTTTTTTGCTCCCCAAGCCTATATGGTGCACTTGAAACAAGAGAAGGGGAAGCCTATATATAGGCTTCCCCTTCTCTTGTTTCAAGTGCACCATAGCTCAGAGCATAAATCCTAAGCGAGATATTTCCTCTCGGGTCTTTGAGCAAGTTCTTTTTGAGGAGCTTGAATTTATTCGAGCACCTTGAGTATATATTTTCGGGTGAGGCTTCAGGAGTGGTCTAGCAACTGCTAGAGGCTTCTTAGGTCTTCCCCCTAGGGAGGTTTTGGTTGGTGGGGTTCGTGTGGATACTCATAGAGGCTAGCTATCCTACGCTTGGAGGCTTATGCAAGAGGGTTCTACTAAAGCACGCTTCAACTGGTAAGTTCCTTTTCTTTCTCTTTTATCATTAGGTCTTTTTCTTTAAGCATTTTTAGACTTAATAATATGCTTAGGTTGTTTTGCATGCTTAGTTTATTTTATGCTTAGGTTATAACTTAGAGTTATAACATGCTTAGGTTATAACTTAGAGTTATAACATGCTTAGGTAATAGCTTAGAGTTATAACATGCTTAGGTTATAGCTTAGAGTTATAATATGCTTAGCATAAAATATACATGCTAGGATATAATTTGGAATTATGATATGCCTCGCCCTTTTGCATGCTAAACTAGGTAGAAAATTATTTAGTTAAGGCTTTATTTAATTTATATACAACTAATAGGAGTTCCTGGGGACGGACAAAATTTTGAATTTCCGCCATGCCTGTTATGCATGTTCAATCTGACTGTCAGTTCCTAACAAATCGCCTATGCAATATACTAACTTTATCGTTTTAAAGATTAGTTAGTCAATGAAAAAACAAAAATTTTCCATTTGATAATTAGTAATGTACACTATTACAATAACATCAATCTTATAAGAACTAGATACATAGAATCTACTTTTAGGAATGAAGAAACATAAAAATGGAAAAATTTACGAATAAACTTATTAGTCATAAACTCATATCATAAATTAAATTTTGACAAATATTAGGAGAGTACATCACATCTTGTAGATATTTGATTTGCTCTTGTTGCAAATCTATTCTACATGTGTCAATCCACAGGACTCCAACCCGATGGTTGTTTTCTATATAGATACTTATATCTCTCGTGACAATTGTCAGAAGTTCACAAAGATACTTCGGTCCTTGCTCATATTACATGCTGCACTTGAATCAATTCCCAAGAAATAAGATTTCATTATCAATATAGATCTTATACGAAAGTATTATTCACGTTAAAATTTAATACTTATACATGTTTGTACTTAATGCTCTATACCATTGTTCCATTTATTTTGGCAATTTTAGTAAATCACCTATGTAATGTTGACTGTCTATTGCCTATGGACCTCTTAATTTATATTAGTATGGTTAAGACCCATTTACTTGTTCTTTTAGCTTTACATAGATGCTTCACACCAACCAAAAATCCTCAAGACACTTCCTTTCTAAGTTGTTTATATGCCAAATGCATTTAAGACAAAATTTAGTTGGCAGAGGACAACATTCTTCCAGATGCAAAGAGCTGGTGACATCGTCAAAAGAAGCTAATCTATAAAAATGAGTTAGATGTGTCATATATGCTCCCACTAGAACCAAAGAACATATCACCAATTAGAACTTCTTTCATATTGGTAATAAAAAATACATGTCTCACATACATGTCATCCTTTAGTAATATAATCATTAATAGCACTTAGTAAAATAATTCGGGTTAGTGAATTCTTCCTCCCCTATGCAAGAAACATATTCTTGTCATTCAAGGAGTTTGTTTGTGCTGCTTTCTTTGAATTCATACACAATAGTTCCCAAAGCATAAAACGATTGTGGTCATCCACACAAACCCAATTTATAAATTTCAGATTTGCTAATAATTACCATTAAGTTTTTAAATCTGCTACAAATACTTTTGAAGCAGTAACCATTACTGATCTTCTTTATCAGTAATGGTGAGACTAAACACGAATTTAAGGATTTAGGTCAATTATCATGAGCAATTATGTGTTAATTACTATTCACTTAAGGATAAACTATCCGAGAAATATAAGTGATAACCCTAGTTTCGAAAGAAGTACGTATACCCAATCATCAACCAGGTGATAACACTCATATTTACTCAGTTTATTCCGCCATATAATAGTAATTATATGTGTTTGGTTGTTTATCAAATAGTTCTCTTTAACTATAATGTATATCTTTAAATGCACTTTAGACCTATTGCCTTAAATTAGTTCACTTAACTAAATGCATTTAAAAATATGTATTGAACATTTTACTATACATTATTATTGAAACTAATTCGGATTTAAATAGGGCATTTAGTCCTAAAAGTTTTATTCTGGTTTATATAATTTATTTAAATTATTTAAAATTTCATTAAAACAAAAATAAAGAACAAAATATATAAGAATTATATAAACCATATAAATCACATAAATTTAAACAAATAAAACATAATCCCAAAATATATTCAACAAATATCATGCAAATTTCTTGTCCAAAGAACCATAACAAACAAATATGAAAATGAGGCTAAACAAATAACAGCCTTATATTGTTAACTACCACATAATGTACTCTATGTGTGTAAATATACTTATACGCCTTTTTAGAAGTGAGATGGACATTGAGTATCTCAAATCCAAAAATAAATATCATTCTCAATGACATTACTCCTTTTGAATTACCCTAGACCAGCTCAATAAGTCAATGTTTATTCCTTTGATCGAACAAGATGGTAATTAATCAAATAACATATTAAAGAACCTAATTGTTCTTTAATAATTATCAAATAACAATTCAAACATATTGAACAATAAGTTATAGGAGTTTTTGTATCTCAAAGACGTATTTGTAGAATCTATATTGCTTTCCAATAAGATAATTAATACACTTATTGCATTTATATATGCAATATAAATACATGATCCACAAAGTATCAATATTAATGTACAACTATAATATCGAGAACCACTTTTTCTCAAACTTTTTATCATATCCGTGACCCTTGTCCTCTGAAAAGGTGTCCTTGATGATGTGGGGTTTGCACCATTTTGACCATCTACAACATATGTAATAAGTCAATATTATAATTGTACAAATTATTAACTTAAATATATTATAAAAATATATTTACCATAAATTTATATAACATAAATATAAATTATATAATTATCACAGAAATAATTAACTCAAAATATATTACAATAATATATATGTATATATATATACCCATAGATATAAAGTAAGTTAATTATTAAATAAATAATTGACTATATTAAATATGTAGTTAAAACATATTTAATATCAAATTTATGTTACATAAACATAAATTTCATATGAATTATCACATTATAATTAATAACTCACATATATAGTACCAAAATATAGTTTTTATTTAAATTATACAACTTAAGTATAATTGTAGTCAATTATATCAATAATTAACTTAGAGAATTTAATGGTATTTTTTTTTAAAAAATGTAACTTATACATAATCACGTAAATTTGATTTTCCAAATTAATCAACAAATAAAAATTTCAAAAAAATTCACATTAGATCCTAAAATCAATTTCTAACGTATTAGAAATTTTTATAAAGCTAAAAAACTAATTTCTATAATTTTTATGAATTTATTTACACAAAATAAATCAAATACTCACTTTTATGGATCTCAAAAATTTCTGAAAAATTTACCATTAAATCCAAAAAATATGAAAATGGTGGAGTAGGAAAAATTTTGAAGCAAAATGACATTGTTCAGGGCCTTAAATCGCAAAAATACATATTGGACCATTAGGGACACGCCATGTGGCATTCTATTGGTCAACTAACACTTTTGACTGACACGTGGCAATCAACCATTGACCGGTCAGCCCCAAAGGTTAAACCAATGCCACATCAGATGCCATGTGGCATTGACCATAGTTAACACCAAATTGTGCCTCGTGAAGTTAAGGACAAGAAAAAACTTCTAGCGACAGTTTCATTAAGCGTTGCAATAGATCGCTTTAAACATCTGTCATCTTGATTTTTTTAGCGACACTATTTCAAAGAGTTGCAACAACTACTTCACAAACCGTCACCATAGTTCATGAACCGTCGCAACGGTTATCACGAAAAACCAAACCGTCGCGCCCTTACATTTTGCGACAGAATCTGCGACGGACGCAAAATCCCATAGAAAACGCAGAATTTTGAATTTCTGCCCCTTTCTTTATCGAAAATGATTCCAGCCTCCATGAAAGATCCATCCCAAGGTTTTTCAACGCTCCGAGTTCAATGGCATTGTCCGTTTTACGAAAAAACGAACCTAAACTCATCGTTTACACAAAATGACACTTAAACTCAAACTTTTTCTGTAGAATAGCAATGTTTTTCGCACCATTAACAACCAAAACTCAAATGGTCATTTTATGGACGAAAATACTGTTCATAACAGTAAGTGATTCGGCCAAAAATGATATTACAGTGAAAAAACATGCCAAAAAAACATATTTCCCATTATTTTCATACTTTTTGCCGTAAATTTGACTAGAAATTCACGAAAAACTTCTCGAATACAGAATTCAGAAATTTCAGAATATTTGTGAGATGAAGAACATATAAAAAATCATTAAAACACGTATAATCATTGCCAAAACACCCACTTTGATACCAATGACGGAAATCGTAAAGAAACAAATTCGAATACTTACCTTTTTCTGTGCCCGAGATCGAAGAACACCGCAATAACATCATTCGTATGCAAAGTCGTTGACTAATCTACGGTATGTCGGGATTAAGTCATTATTTCCACGACTTCTTCAGGATTAGGTGAAGAACATATGCGAAACCTAAGTAACAGGGTTACCAGGAGAGAGAATATGTGTTGGTGTAATATCTAGAAGGGAAAAAATGAATTTTCCACTCATTTTTCTGCAATGCACGTCTGTGCTTGTATATATAAGAATAGAAATTTTGTTTAATTGCAATCAAGCCCTTAAACTCTTGATTATTTGTAATTAAATCCTTAAAGTTCAATAACTTTTCAATCAAGTCCCTAGACTTATTTTATTCTTTAATTAAATCCAATTACCCAAATTGGATCGGATCATTTGACCCAATTAACCCGCTCACGGGCGGACCGGGTATTTCCAATAATAGCATACAAGCTCATGGCATTCTTCAATGTTGACTTGTCCTTAAACACTTATCCAACCCTCACAGTGTCAACAGTAGGTTCACAAATCTCAACATCCTGAAAATCATCTTCAACAGAATCTTGCTCAACAAGACAATTCATCCTATCAAACACCATATCAGTAATATTCTCAATGTAGAGGTCATGATCATCATAAGAATCTTGTAAAACATTGGAACTGGAAGCAACAACATCAATTTCCATCTGATTCTCTACTTCCTCAACTTACATACAAGACAAATCAAGCTCTTGATCTATTTCAGAACCTAAAGACAAAATAAGAATGTAACATACCGCAAAAAAACAACAATGTACAGAATCTAGTAACTACCTGGCGAGAAACAGGTATCAAACAACAGAAAAAAATACTAAATAAAACATGAGTAAAGAAAATGAATACTTGATCAATACATCACAAAAATTTCAAAAACATAGTTTTAAAATATCTACAATATTTATATCAAAACAGCCAAGTGTTTATTTAAAAAAACAAATACTAGTAAGGATATTATCAAAAATCTATTATGAAACTGATACAATCATGATAAAGAACCAAACAAGAAAAAAAAATAAACGAGTAGAATCTAGTAGCTAAATGGGAGGTATCGAGTATGAATGTAAAACACAAAGCATGAATTAAGGAAAAAAACTACCAGCACATTAACATATTCCTACCAGATACAGAAAAATAAAATCAAAATTCAAAAAAAATAAGAAGAAAAAGTAAAAATTACCTTCAGCAATCTGAGTAATAACAGGGACCTTAGTGAGAGACAAAACGGATAATCACTCAGATGGGCACTTCGATATTTACAAGAAACGAAAAACTGGAAAAAAAAATGGCCATTGTTTATCTCCATGGAGGATCTCCAGTAGAAACTTGAAATTCAATTTTTCAAATCTTTTAACTTATCATCTAGCTTCAAGCTTTCAAACAGAAGTTTTTGGAAATCACCAAAACTTGAGGAGCTAGAGATCGTAAAACTAGCAACTTTATATCCTCAGCCCAATAACCATAATAGTATATCAAAACAGGAAAATGATCCATCCTACAAAGATTCAAAAGTCAAAAATAAAGAAAAACAATCAATGGAAACACATTAACATCAAAAAAAGAAAGGATGTGAATGAGAAAAAACAGATTGAATTACATAACGCTACTACAAAACTATCACTTACCAAATGTTAAATGTTCATGATATACACATCATACAAAAAATGTGAATAAAAAACAACAAATGCTAAGTTTTCATTACTTATACAGCAACTAACTGCTTACTTACCAGATACTTACAAGATGCTATGTGTTCATTATATACCGCTTACTTACCAGATACCTAGTTCATTATATACCACTTACTTACCATATACTTACCAGATTCTAAGTATTCATTACTTACAAAGCACACAATAGCTATCCAAAACAACTCAGGAAATTCATTAAACATTTAACAACATTTAAATACATATCTAACAACGATAAAATGGAAACATATAGCAACATCAGAACTACCACTTACTTATCAGATACTTAACAGATGCTACGTGTTCATTACCTATACAACATACAATACGAATCCAAAACAACTAAGTAAATTCATCAAACATTTTACAACATTTAAAAGACATAGCAAAATCATACCAGGTAACTACTACTTACTTTCCAGATACTTGAAAGATGATAAGTGTTAGTTACTTACACAACACACAATAGCAATCAAAAACAACTAAGGAAATTCATCAAACATCTTATGTGCAAACAAATAAAATGATTCATTAAACACCTTATATGCAAAATTCTTAACGCATACAAATCTTCAAATCAAATGATTATAACATGTTTGAAATCAAAATCAAACAAAATAGATCACAAAACTAAAATGATAAACCAAACTTTTCATTTACACAACAACAAAACATTAGATCCAAAAAGATTTCAAAAATAAAAAAAAAAGCTAATCGCAATTTTGAAATCAAAAATATAAACCTAGTTGTAAGTAGAGAATAACTTAAATTGTATATCTAGGAACCGCAATAATAATGAAGAGAAAAGGATTGCCGGACAAAGAATTACAATTCTAACGCAAGAGATCGATCTTACAGAGAGAGCAAGATGTAGAGAAAATCGTTGAAGAGAGGGAAACCCATAGTGAATTTTTCCAAAATAGAGGCAGAAGACGCAAAGTAACGAGCTTATATAGAACGTACGGAGAAAAATTAAAAACTTAAATTTGGTCAGAAAGTGCAAAGAAAACTTAAAAGGTTAATTTGGTAAATAGGAAACTTAAACCATGTATTTTTAACAATTTTCAATCCAATTATAGCCTTAAAATCGACTTCACTGAAAGAATATGATTTAGCTACTCATAATAGAAATAAAAATAACTAAAAATCTTATTGAAAATATAAGAACAAATTAAGAACCACGTTTTTACCAGAGAGAATTGAGATAAGAGATGATTTTCCCTTCTGTTACAAACCCATGCTTAAATAGGCTAAAGAAATCCTCACTAACAAGGAAAAAAATATCTCATGAATAAATTTAAAGACTAACTAGGCTCTAAAAAATTTCTAAAGTGCTCAATAGGAAAAAGTGAGAAAAGATGAGAAAATGAAAAGAGATAAATGAAAAATAAATTTTCATTCTAATCCGGAATTCTCTTGATATGGTGTAATATTGAAGTTCCAAAATAGTCTTCAAGAAATAATGAAAAGCTTCTAAAATGCCTCAATAATCTCCAAACTTGCCAAATCAACCTAAGACTCGAATAAGCACAAATCTAATCCAAAATAAGCAGCAAACCATCCAAATAATAAAATAAAATAACATCAAAATATGTATAATTTAGGGTAAACTTCAAAAAGTACCTTATAGTTTCACTCATTTGTAAAATGGGGTCTGATAAATTTTTATTTACAAAATGGGGTCTGTGGTTTCAAAAAATTTGCAAAATGGGGCCTTGGCTTCGAAATAGTGGTATTACATTGAATATTTTAAACAATTTAACATTCTGATAATTTAACCTCATTATTTAAAAAATATACGTCATAGTTTGAGCAATTTTCGGAGATTTTTTTATTTTTTATAATTTTTTATAGTTTGTTATCATAATTTAATGAAGAAAAAATATTTGCACAAATAAAAAAATTTCAAAATTTTTCACTGATGTGTATTTTATTTTTAATAACCATCCCGCAAAAATTCAGATAATAATGAACAAGATGACCCATTTTCGTGATATAATTTAATATTGAGGATCTTTTATTTGCAAATTTTTTGAAACCACAGACCTTGTCTTGAAAAAAAAATTCTTCAGACTCCGTTTTACAAATGAGTGAAACCACAAACAAGGTACTATTTTAAAGTTTACCCTATAATTTACACATCATCCCAAACCGGCCAGCTCAACCACTCCCAGTTTAGTGGGTCACTATATTTAAAAATAATCTTTATTGTTTATGGATATTGAACTCAAGACCTCTAATGTTTAAACCTTATGCTCAATCACTAGACCACTACAATCAACTGACATATAGTTCTCACTCCATAGCTTTATATTATAAATCATTTAACTTTGAAATTATTTTAAGTAAAACTAAATTATTATTCTTAAAAAAATTAAAAAAAAAATTAATTTTTGTTTGATAAATCGTTTGAATTTGATTAAATGTATTATATTTTTAAATTTATTTCATTCAATTATAAATTATATTTTTAATTTGTTAATACAGCCAATGACATTTAAATTTTTAAACTATTTTTCAAATTTTAACTTATATTTTTTTATTTAATATATTGTATTTAAAGTTATAAATTTTATAAATTTATTTTTTAAGTGAATAATTTTTATATAATACAAAATAAATTTAATATTAATAATCTATTATTTTCACTACATTATGTTGTATTTAATTTTTTATTGAAAGTATTAATATAAATTGTAAAGTAATAATATAAAATATTATTAATTATTGGTAAGATATAATTTATATTTACATATTTAATATTAAATTATTAAAAATATTAATATTTTATATATTTTATATATTTTAGAAAAATTCGGTTCGATCATCAATTTAATCCGATTGAACCTTAAATCCATAATATGCTCCCTTCAACGGTTCGATGGTAGTTCGGGTTTGAAAACCATGTAAAAAACAAAAAATCAAACCAAACCAAAAAACTGAACCGAATTGAACCAATATTTGGTCTCGTTTTGGTTCGGTTTCGGTTCGATTTTTCGAATTAGAGGACAAAAAAAAGAAAATCGAACCAAATCGAAAAATTGAACTGAGCCAAACCAAACCGAACCAAATTATTTCGATTTGATTTTCAGTTTTTATTCTCTCCATTACTAGTTTTCATTTTGATTTGATTTGGTTCAATTTTTGAACTAAACCAAATTTTACTCTGCCCTATCAATAGAACCGAAAATACAACCTACTAAAATCTTCACTTATATGACATCTGATATAACTTTTATTACATTGCAATTTTTTTCCCATTGATAAAAGAGAATAGCTTATCATATTCAAAAATCTCTCATCTATTTTTATTTCTACCCTCGTATAATAATCATAATCAAACCAAACATTTATATACATTACCAAAAAAAACAAACATTTATATACATAAACAGTGGGAGTAGTGAGTAAAAAAAATGTGTAGGGGTCATGGAAGAAGCTGTGCAAGGAAGGCAAGAAGAAGAAGAAGAGAAGGTGAATGAATGAAAGAACAGGTGTCATGTGACTTTAGACACCCCCCATATACTTACAAAAACTATACTACAAAAGTCTTCATTTCCCTCTCTCTTCCCATATTCTCACTCCAATAATAATCACAAATAACTATATAATAAATAATATGGCTGAACCCTATAGCCCTAGAGAGATAAAAGTTTTGAGTAGCCGAAAAGCCTAGATAGAGAGTCAGTGAGAGGTAGACAGGAACCCACCTCCCCCCCTCTTTTCCATCTCTTGTTTAATTCATCTTTTCAAAGACAACCAACAAGAACAACAATACTATGATTATCAACATAAAGGATGCAAACTTTGCCTTAACAGAAGAGTGAGAGGGTGTTTAACAAGTTCGTTATACTGCATTTCTATTTACTGTTTCTTCTCTTCTTCTTCTTCTCTGCCATATCTGCTGATCTTTTCTGCAGACGAGAAATCAAAAAGAAACTCAGATTCAGACTCAGTCCAGTATAAGTCATTACTAGTCTCTCTCTTCTCCTTTCATTTATTTCTTTCCTTTTCATAAAAGCCAAACTGACAGTTGGGAAGATTTTTGTATTCTATATTGCCAATTCCCCCCCAAATCTATCACCAATGCCCGTTTTTGTGTTCTCGTTGCAGATATTCCATTGATTTTTATATTTTTAAAGCTTGCCCTTCTTCCCTACAAACAAGATCTCTCTTTCTCTTCTGAAATTTCAGAGATTTTGTTTTGACCCCACCTTTCTCTTACATAACACCTACATCCATAGATTCACTCTCTCTTCTATTATTGTGATAAATCAAGGGTTGCCATATACCCACTTGGTTTCTGTGTATAAAACTTGTTTCTTTCTTGTGAATTCTATCTAAAGATATCTTATTTATCAGTAGTTGTGGCTACTACAAGGAATAGTCGACAGCTCTTTTCTTCTGATTCTAGAGCTTTTGCAGATTGGGCTTCTTCTTCGTCGTCTAATTCAGCTATCCGTGCCGCCGGCCCCGACGATCTTTCTCTCGGCTTTAATGCCGGACCCACCGCTGCTGCTGCCGCCGCCGGTGAAGGACCCACCTGGCCACCCAGACAGCTTAACTATGGAATTCCTCCTGAAATGGGTATGTTCGTTGTGGCTCCTGCTTTCAGCCATCATCATCATCATAGCCAACACGACGCCGCATCGCTTAATCTGGCGGCCGCCGCTGGCGATCCGATTAGTTCTTCGAATGCTGCCACTGCTCTCGGCGTCGGCGTTGGTGTAGGTGTTATTCCACTTCTCACAGCGGCGCCTTGTCTCGCGGCGCAAAACATGGATGATCAGGATTTCTTGAATAATGGCCGCAACAAGATAAGTGGGATCCAGTTTTGGCAAAACCAGCCTACCCAATATAATAATATTAAAAAAACTGCTGCTTCGATTCTTGATCACAATCATTCCTCGGCGAATCTTCTCCCCACCACCGGAGGCGGCGGTGGGATTGGTGGAAATTCAAATTCGGCATCTTCAGGCACTACAACTTGCCAAGATTGCGGAAACCAAGCTAAGAAAGACTGCAGCCATAGGAGGTGCAGGACATGCTGCAAAAGCCGGGGCTACGACTGTTCTACTCACGTGAAAAGCACGTGGGTACCAGCTGCCCGGAGGAGAGAGCGGCAGTTAATGGCGGCCACCGGAGGAGGCGGTGCAGCTTGCTCTTCTGGGTCTACTTCTGGGGCTAAAAAACCTAGACTCTTAAATTCACAGACAACTTCTCGTACTTCTACCTCAAACACTACTACTCCGAGAAGCTTTGAAACTAGCTCAAGCAATCAAGGTTTGAATTTTGATTCATAATTTCATGAAATTCTGATTAGGGTTTGTAATGCGGTTCACAAAGTTCACATCTTTATGCAAATTCCCAAATTTTGAATATAGGGTTTGAAGCAATTTTCAAAGAGGGGCTGCCGGGGCAAGTACGTGCACCTGCAGTATTCAAGTGCGTTAGAGTGACCGCCGTCGACGACGGCGAAGATGAATATGCTTATCAGGCGGTGGTTAAGATCGGCGGCCATGTTTTTAGAGGGTTTCTCTATGATCAAGGTGTTGAAACAATCCCTAACATTTCTGAATTGCATTTGGGCGGTGGAGATGGAGTAAGAAACGGAGCCTCCGGCTTGGATCCGGCCGATGTTTATGCTGCCGGCGGAGGAGGAGGGTTGCTTCCTGCTTCAGCTGCTTATGGTAATCCCATGAATTAAAATTCATTTGAGGTTTATGGATTGATTAGTATTGTATTGTTTTCTTTTTAACTTATGCTAAGCTTCTGATTCTTGCTAGATTTGGATATTATTTTTCAGCTTCTTGGTTTTGGTTGTCTCGTCTTTTACTGTGTAAGGGATTATAACTTCATCTGCTAAAGAAGCTGCATTTTCTACTATGTTAATTAGATTTATCTCTGTAACGAAACTTAGGACAAAAATGGATAATAAATGCTGAAAAATCGTCTTCTGGTGGAGATATCTAGCTTCTTCTTTCTTGAAGTTGCAGCCTTTTTTAAATTTTTAATTTTGTTTTTCTTTGATAAAGTGAAATCTACAGTGTAAAGTGTTGAAATCCATCATCTGAGGACATCCAGAGCATGGTTGTTATTGCTGTCGTAACTCTTGTCGTGAAAACTCAACTCACACACATCATAAAATAACATATTTTAGAATTAGATAAAAGATTTTGACTCTTAACCCTAATTAATTAGGGTCTGCTTGTATGCTACTGATTTCCTAATGTCAAAATCCGTTGTCACAGGAAAAGCTTGAAAATTGAGCTTTACGGGGCAACAGTTTGAGAAAGCAATCCCATACTCGCCATTAATGTTGCATTTTATGAGGGTAATGCTTAGCATAAAAATGGTTTATTTAGGTGTGAAATTTCCCTATTGATGTAGTTAATGTATTCTTCTATAGTTACCTTATTTGCAATGATCCAATCATATAATTACATTGATTGTTAGAAGCCTAACATATAGTTGCATTGTTTTAGGTTTCCTGTTGGGTTAGTTTGGTTGTTCTTCAACTAGAAGTAAATGTAAGGATGAATCATTATTGCTTCCCTTTAGGCTGTAGGTCTTAGACTTGTAGGATGACAAGTTGTTGTAATGTCACCATCATATATTACCAAACAAGAAAGAGTAATTCATGGGTGTCTTTTTCCGCTCACTTCACTCGTAACATTTTATTTGTAATATGGACAAACCTTGAATTTGAATAAATTCTTTAGAACTTGTTGTACTCACTTATTTTGCTACCCTTGTATTGGTAATGCATATTTCCATTTCTTAAAGGTTATTTCAGCATTGATTGGTTTTGATTTTTGAACTTTTGGACACATTGAGTTTTTCTTTGTTTTTTATTGCATCCTTTGTTTTAGTTATTGTGTACTTGTTAAATGGTTTTGTTGATTAACTGAACTTGCTAGGGTAAATTGAATTGTGATAATCCAATGTATGGAATATTTAAACAGTATTTTATACACTGATTTTAGTAGTTTGGCAAGAATGTTTGGCTTGTATTGATGCTTTATTCCTTGTGATGCTTCAACTATATGTATATATTTAAGTCAGTTGTCCTCAGTTGTCCTTTTTTGGTTATCATAATAGTTTATGTATTAAATGTTTATTTTCTTGATTTGTTGTTTCTTTCCGTCCACTGACATGTTGTTCCCCATTGGATCTCTTGATTAGGTTTTAGATTTTGTCATGTGAATGATAATCATTTTATCTTTTCCATTTTCTTAATATATAATGGTGTTTATTAATGTTTAGTGTATTGCATTTTCACTGATTCGAGCCGTGGAATCAGTCACTGGTATCTTTGATTTTGGGCGTAAAAACCCCTCTTTATTGAGAAAGTATGCATTATAGAGACAGATTTGTGCTTTTGTCCAATTTAGGTACCATTAAAATTTAGTGTAGGCTGAATTCTTGGCTGACAGGTTTGTTTATTAGCATTATTATCGTATACCATTTGTTGTTTATTTTATTATTTAATCCATAATGTATGAAATATCTTTGTGTCATTTAGTGAAATGAATATCGAGGGATGAAAAAGTTGGTTTTGCCAGTTATAGAATGTTATATTACTTGTAATGTATCACAGCGTGTTGATAGAATTATGGGTTCTTCGTCAAATCAAATCATATTGATGATATTCTATGCTTCTATAATGGTGTACAACATGTGCATTATGGTGTATATGTTTATTTGCTGGAGTTATGTTGGCACTTTTGTGTAATATATATGTTTTCATTCATATATGTACATGTTTTTTTTTCAAGTATAGATATGTTTGTAGTCATCGGTATACCCGTCTTGTTTATAAGTATTCTCTTTTGTGGCAAACCTTGTTTAGTGGAGATTGAATCTGCGAGTGCTCCTCGTATCAGTTGATTGAAATACTGTATTTTTTTAGTTTGTTTGCTTGTTGCGAATTGTTATCGTAGATTTCATATCAATTGAACATGTTTATTTGTCTGTGATTTCAACTCTTGTATCTTTAATAGATTTTCTATTTTCAGATCTAAATGAACCAACTTTTTAATAAATTGGGATTTTGAAGTGGAGGTATTTTGGGAGATGTACCAATTGTGTTATACACTAAATTGGTTAAGTGAAGCAACTTCGTTCAACTTATTGTTTGTTTCGTTTTTGCTTTTCCTATTGGGATTTTGCCTGCTAAGTTGTATGTGATGTGGATGCCTTTAACGTGTATTCAATGGATTTTTGAAATTCTAGAAATTCCATAATGTTACTATGGGTAACTTGTTTCTGTAACAGGTAATAGATTCCCTGATACTACAGAGCTTTTCATACCAAATAGGCAAGGCGCTAATTGTGTTAAATTGTTACTCATAATTCATAGCATACGATAATCTGCTAATATAAAGAAATGCATATCTTTGTTTTCATTGTTTGATGATAGTCAATAATTTTATGAAAGGAATGATAATAACAATAATACTCCCTCCATCATTTTTTACTTGTTTTCTAACATATTTTATATTTTTTAAGGAATTAATTAATTAAGATAGAAAAATGCTATTTTACCCTCTAATTGATGCTTAGTTTTTTACTTCATTGTAATTAATAATAATGGGATAAATGAGGATATAATTAAAAAAATAATTTAAAATATGTCTAAATATTTAAAAATGATAAGTAAAAAAATATTTAAAAAAGTATAATTATGAAAAAATAAAAATATCATCAATTATTATTTCTGGGATTTATGCCTGAATGGCATAGTGTTAAGAGAATTTATAAAAAAGATGTCAGTTTCCTGATATGGGTATTTTCTCTCAATTTCCATTTTCAGATGCCCTAAAGATTCTGTTTTACACTATATTGTTTTTTTTTACGGTTATTAAGTTATTTTTATATAATATTTATCATTTTGCTAACTACTGTTATGGCTAACTCAGTGATGTTAAGAGAAATAATCATATACCTTGAAAACAAAGAGTAATCGTATAATACTATTCAAAAAATGGCTTCAAATATCATGAGAAAAAAACGGAATGATGTGAGATAGAAAAGTGAGAGATTATCATGTGGATAGGGTTCAAGAGTTGAGAAAGATGACTGACACACTATTATTGAAATTAATGGTCGGTCCATATATCAGGAATTTTAATTTTGGTTTTATTTATATAATTGCTTAAGTTATCACATAGTAAAGATTCCCTGCTTCCATCAAACCCCATTATATAATCAAAGCGTGGAATTGATGAACATCTTTGTGACCCACAAGGGCAGTATTTTCAACTCAGTTGTATATTTCTTGACTCAGGCAGACATTACCTTATTGTCTCTAGATAAATATAATAATAACTAATCCGTAGAATTTATTACGGATCATATGCACCTATAGCATCTTATTTTGGCACTAAAAGCTTTATGCTTACATGAAATTTTAAAAGTTTCTATTTGCTTCGTATGCGTGGCAAAGAGCACCCGTTTATTCCTCGTTACTGATGTTGTTATGTTTTATTTGTCATGTGCAACATAAGATGATGAGAATGAGCTAATAGGATATATTAGATGAATTGAATGAAAAAAATATACCCTATCATGCTTATATAAATTAATCGAATCCTTTGATTCAGTAATAGAGAATTTGTGGGTCTCGAGAGTATTAGTCTCGATAAGCTGAGTGGGCAAACAAGTGAAATTAAGTCCATCTAACACAAAACAAATTAGTTTGTGTTAAAGTTCAAATTATACTATTTATATACTACTCATAATCCATGTTTATTTCTCATGTAATATAATCCCAACATTTCCAACACTCTCCCTCAAGTGCAATGTAGATCAGTTGCCATTAGCCAAATATTCTTTGGCCTATCTCCTTTGAGGCTGAAGGTCAACAATGGGTCTAGTTTTTCTCCTCTAGCCCAACTCCACTGGGACTTTAAACACGAACCCATGATCATTTCGGCTGTTAGGCCTTCTATTGCTCTGATACCATGTAGAGAATTTGTAGGCCTTGAGAATGTTGGACTCGATATGCTGAGTGAGCACACAAGTGGGGTTAAGCTAGCGGGAAATTGTCAAAAATATACATGTCTCTCTAAAATATTTACAAAATTCACCATTAAGTCAAATTAATTATATGTATAAAAAACATAAACAATTTACAAATTAACAAAAACAGAAGAAAATAATTACATAAATATCATGTAATAGTTATATGGTAAATATCTAGTAATCGATCTAGTAGATATCTACTACATATCTAATACCGATCTACTAGATGTTTACAAGATATCCACTAGACGTTTACTAGATATCTACTACATATCTAATACCGATCTACTAGATGTTTACTAGATAACTACCAAACTATTACTAAATATTTACCACCTAACTACTACATGATATTTTTGTAATTATGTTCTATTATTTTTGTTAATTTATAAATCGTTTATGGCGTGCCCAAATTATTTTAGTTTTTATGGCATTTGTGTAAGAAGCCCTAAGCTCATCTAATACAAAACCAATTAGCTTGTGTTAAAATCCAATCTACAACACTCGTAATACTTATTATTTGTTGGATAACCCCAACATCTCCATATTGGATGAGCTAATAGGACACATGAGAATACCTATTTTTTTTACTAATTTTTTGAAACCATGATCCCCATTTTATAAAAAAAATTTCCAACCGCCATTATGCAAATAGGATAATTTTGAAACTTACAAAATATGAAAGGCTTTATAATTAAAATGGTTTTGAAAAATGAAACTTTTCAGTGGTGGTGTAATTGCTAGTGCTTTTATACATGTCTTTAAAAAAATATTACAATTTACAAGTGTGCCTTAGAATCCCTTATTATGTCCCTAATCCCTAGCTATTGTTAAACTAATCCATAGATGCTAATGATCAAAATAGTTTTTTTGTTTCAAATATATAGAGAACAAGCCATTGTTTATTCTTCATAAATGTTAAGATGCAAGAAAAGTACTCCACCACTTTCTAATATTATACATATGATTATGAAACAAGTTATTATTTTATTAATGAGTATCGTTTTAGTGGTTCTCAACTATACTTAATTTTATTATACTATAATTAATGGTAGTGCCTGGATAAAATTTGAGAGGGAGCAAAACATCAACCAACAAAACTTTAATAGAGAAGTCACTTAAGAAATGGTAAACTTCCTTTACATTCTTGATGTTCAGCTCAGAAAAACAACAATTGTAATACTTTTATATTTAAGCCCGGAAAATGTTTTAGTTGAGTCCATATAAGTGAAAACTAAAATTAGGTGAAGTTTAAGACATCGTGAAAAAGTCAAATTGATGCATGACAACCTTATTTGAAATAATTTAGAGAATTGTTTTAACTTTAGTATTTTTTTTTTGTCTATGAAATATAGCTTTCTTTCCAACAATTTTTTTTTTGCAGGCTCTTTGTTCTTTAGGTTCAACTCATGAACCAACACCCGAATTCTGATTATTTGGAGACATATGGCTCGCTTTGTGACACCCCGATCTAACATACCATATGTTGTCTCGATACAAAGATTTGATGAATGGCATAAATACTCATTTATATCATCCTTCTTGACAAATTTAAAACAATGGTTTGAGTGGCTAGTACAAAATGATGTTGCTTCAGTTGAAAGGGCTACCATGTTAATCTGTCCTTGTTCTTCTACCTTTCTTTTAGATGTTCCAATTTATGAGGCCAATGCTTAGCATAAAAATGGTTTATGTAGGTGGGAAATTTCCCTATTGATGTAGTTAATGTATTCTTCTTTAATTCCCTTATTTTTTATGCTTCAATCACATAATTACCTGGATTGTGATACAAGTCTAACATTAAGTTGCAATGTTTAATTTCTTCCTGTTGGGTTAGTTTGGTTTTAGGCTTGGGGTTGAACTCCAATGGCTTAATGACCAAAAAGTCTTGCTTGTTCTTAGTGATCAACTTATAATTTCATCAGTATTTAATCTCTCTCCTGTTAAATGCACGAGTAAATTAGGCAAAGATGATGAAAAATATATTGATATTCTAAACTGACAAATTAAAAGAATCAAGATGAAAAAGCTAAAACTGTCGATTAAAAAAATTAAATAAAATTTAATTGAAAATAGTTCGTAATCTTTAAAATTTTATTGAAAAAGTACGATTTTTTTATAGTTATTTTATTTTTTACAAAGTGATCATATTTTTATCTTCATGGTCATTGGATAAATGTTTGAATTTTGATCCGACGAACATGAAGGTAGAGCAATGGCTATTTTCTTAAAAAAAAAAATTAACCATATAGAATGCACCGAAAACTATAACTGTAACATATGCTAATTAATGGACCAAAACCATATAATAATTAACAATGCAATATAGTCTAAAAATAAAGATAAATAAGTATATTATTATTTAAAATATACTAAAAATATGGAATTATTTTAAAAAGAGAATTAAATAATGGAATTATTTTAAAAAGAGAATTTTGTTTTTCTTTGGATATTTTATTTGGAAATTGTTAAAAATATACTAATTAAGTTTCGTATTTACATCTTTAATCTCTTGTTTATTCTTTGCATTCTCTAATTAATTTTAAGTTTTCATTATCAATGAATACACGTTAACACTGTTCACACATACTGTTCACATTTTTTTTAAATTATTGTTTCATCTTATTTTGACATTATCTTTCAAACCATTCATTTTTTTAACATGCCACTTTTTGTTAGTCTCATTTTTATCTTTGAAACGTCATCCATTGTGATTGGGATTGAAAACGGGGTAGGGATTACCCGAATCCGATGGAGATCCGCCTCGATAAGAATAGGTGGGGAATAGATGGAGAATTTTTTATACCCAAAATCTTAATTAATACTGATATGGATATGGAGAATGAATCCCCCAATTCAATAATTCCCTCAATCCAATCCCAAAATAATCTCCATTGGAGAATCCTCGAATAATACCTAAAACCTCCAATTATTTTTATATTTTATATTAGTCATAGGTAAATATGGTTGAACCTATGGACATATGGACTTAAGTCCTTTAAATATTTTAATTTTCTTACAATTCTGATGGGAATCCATTAGTATAAAAAAAAACTAATGTGTTCTACCTCCGCCTCCTATGCTGAACAGTTTATTTAGTTTATTAGGTTTGATGTTGAATTTTATTGCTTTTCTATTTTTAATCTTTCATTATTTTCAATTTTGTTGTATGAAATTTTAGAAAAATGTAAATTATTTATCTTAGTGGGGAATTGGAGGATCCCCATTGTGGAATGGAGAATTTCGGATGAGAAAATGGAAGAAAAATTATCTCTAAATTTTTAATGGATATGAGGATGAAGGAAATTTTTTCTCTGAAACTTTAGTAGGTATGGATATAGAGAATGCATTACCCGATCCGATAAGCCATATTTTCAACCTTAATTGTGATATATTTTTTCGAAATTTTTTTTGTCTATTTGGTATATGGTAGATGCATGATAGATACCTGGTAAGAATCTTATTTTTATATGTTTAAATTTTTATTTTTAATTTAACAGAATCTGGTAGGTATCTGGTGGGATGCTGATATATATTTATGAAATGTAATAAAAACCAGATACAAATATAAATTTGGTGGATTAATCAAACTTTCAATGATATATAAGATTTCGACCAAGCTCCTACTAAATATTGAACAATTGAAAAAAAAGTTTTTGAATGTATCTAGTAGGTATCTAATAATTATCTGGTAGAATGCTAGTAAATATATGAAATATGGTAGAAATATGTTACAAACGTAAATTTGATGGATTGAATAATCTTCCAATGAAATATAAGATTTCTACGGTTCTTATCAGATATCGAACAGTTGAAAAAAGATTTCGAAAAAGTATATCACAAAGATGATGTTTTGAAGATAAAAATGAGACTAATAAAAAATTCTAAAGTGATATGAAAAAAATAAATAATTTGAAAGATAATAAAAAAAAAATTATACATTGCTCCAACAGTGCTAGAATGTAAAGATTTATAAAATTAGTTCTTATTTGATTAAAAAATTAGGACCCAACGGATAAAACTTAATTTTCAACTCATTTTTATAAAAACCCCAATTTTTTTAAGGAAACCGTATTTGGTTGGTTTGGAAGACATCAATATCATGAGTATGGAAATACTAAATATGAAACCAAACAGACCCAACTGAGAGGGACATGAAAACCTTTATATTAAAGGGATATCTACTAGCTCCTCACATTCTAACTTTAGTTAGACGGTCGGAGTTTAAAAATATTTAAGTAAAGTTTAGATGGAATTTAAGTAAAATTTAAATAGGAATTAAGTCAATTTATATTTTTTATTTTTAAAAAATTATTATATATACTTTTTAATTAAATTTATATTATTATATATATAATAATATAAATTTAATTAAAAAGTAAATTATAATAATACAAAGTATAAAAAAGTATAATTTAGATCATGTTTTAAAAATTATTAAATGGCATAGAGCATATTGTTTCTGATTTTGAGAGTCAAAATGCTAATTTTATTGTGAGAACGCTTTAATATACTTTAGTTTTACCAATTAAACTACTTTTTATTGGTAAACTATAATTATTATAAATAATTATACTATAAAAAATCTAAATTAAGCGTCGCCTAGGCGGAAAAATTAGATTAGACGATACTTAGACTGCAATAAATCGATCGAACGTGTGACAACATCCTAAAAATAAAAAATCGGGCAGCAAGCTCCAACCCCTGATAGAGTGCTTACATTACATCATCCTCAGGTATTATTCTTCTCCCTTTATATTATATACGTTCTTCATTACTTCAGTTAAATCCCCTTTTTTTCCTTTTTCAACTTTAATCTCTCATTATAATTTTTTCCTTTTCTCTTTTTTCAGTAGTCGTAAGGATTTCCTTTTTTATAATTTCTGTATAATATTTTATATTTTATGTAATCTTGAGTCCCATCCTATGTTATTTTTCTTTTTCGGGTTTTGTAATTCAGTTTCCACCTAATTGAGATTTTCAGGTAACAATTAATATCTTGAGAATGAACAAGTTGAAATCTCAATTCAGGATTCATTTTATAAATCTCAGTTCAAGATTTTAATATCAGCCTTAATTGGTCTTTTTTTCAGTATTCGAAAGATTTACTTGTTTTTTCCTTTAATTCTATATATTTTTATATTTCGTGAAATCTTTGATACTATCCTATCCTATGTTATTTTTATTTTTTACATAATCCTTGTTTTTGAGTTCGGTTTTCTTTCTTCAGTATTCAAAAGATTCACTTGTTTTTTTTGAATTTCATATATTTTTTTTTATATTTGATTTAACCTTTGATCCTAACCTCACTACACCATAGATGGCATGCTGAAACGGAATTAGAAAATTGTTGCCTTAAAAGAGTTGCGTTTGTGATGAATTATAAGACTATAACTTTGTTGAAAAGGGTTGCATTATCTATAAAATTCTTAAAAAAACCTAGTTTAGGCAACCCTTTATAAAATTGTCGCCTTAATAGGTTAATGAATAGTAAATTTCTACGTATACCTCTGTTTAAGAATAAACTACAAATTATATATTAAAAAATTTATGTATTTAATTAATTACTAATTAATTAAAGTTTAAAATATGGAATTTTTTCTTAAATAGGATTATAATCAACGGAATTATATTTTGGCATTGTTATGATTATTTTGAATATTAAACAATTTTAAATATCATTATTATCGAAAAAATCGAAGTAAACATACAACTAATTAAAGTAATAATTACACTATAAAGTATTCATAATTATTGATAAGAACTATATTACAAAATTATTATAGTAATTAATGATTATTTGACCTTTAAATTAATATACAAACGGACAAATACAAGGAAAACTCATCAAAATAGTTAACATTTCACTTTTACTATAAATACTAACTAATTAAAATTTGTTGATTATAATACTATTTAAGAATTAATGTAACTCTTTTTTCCTCATCAAATATTTGACACGGAATCATAATATAACTGAAAAAAGTATAAATTATAAATTATAAATCTGTTTAAGAAAAAATTTGAATTTTATGATGATACTTACTCCTATAATAGAATATTTTAAATTATTTGGTCAACTAATATATTTTCTAAATCTATTTATTTAAAATTTAATTTGTTGTTCTTAATTTTATTTAATTCTATTAGTTTTTCACAATTTAATTTAATACACGATATAACATATTTTTTAGCTTTAATATTTTCTATTTTTTATATTTATATATATATATATATATATATATATATATATATATATATATTACAAAATAAACTTATTATTGATATACTTATTACAAATGACCTATCCGTGCACATGTACTATACTAGTAAAAATATAAAAACAAAAGTATTTCTCTCGCCTAGTATAAGATGCACTTAACTTGATAGCGTGCGGAAGCGAAAAAGAATACATTTCTGTACTAATATTGTGAGAAACGAAATTGGAAAATAAAATTGATGAATTTATGATAGATGAATGTTTTTGAATCATATACAAAACCATTGATTGTTTTTAGAAACAAACAAAACCCTTTAGTTTTTGGAAACTAATAAAACCCAATTAGTTTTTGGAAACTAACAAAACCCAAATGTGTTATAACACAAATATTTTCACTAAACTTATACTCTGATATATGTTATTACAAATTGTTTCTTCCTTTCTATAAAGAGAAAGGAAGAGTTACAATTAACTAAATAAACTTAAATCTAAAAAGAGTTACAAAAATAATTAAGACACTTAAAAACTAAGGGTTGTAAAAGACAATTAAAAGCTAGTAAAACTAATGCCTACATAATGTCATGTTTTATGACTTATTATTAAAACTCTAATAAAGCAAAATAAAGATAAATAATATTTTCTAACTTATTATTATCAGCAAAAACGTACCTAAAATATCAGTTAGCATAAATTTTTGCTAAACAAAAAGTGCCATAAGTAAATGAGTTTATTTGGGCATTTGGGCTTTATATTTTATAGCAGCTTCAAAGTAACAAATCAAGTTGATTTTACACTGAATGATCCACAAATCCGCATTTGAAACCATGAAGATGTTCCTTCGATTAACCAATCTAAATTGCCACAAAAAAAATAAAGAACATAATATTTTGCCTCGTCGTCATTTTCCCCTTCTTAAAAAAGATTCGTCCTCGAATCTTGTAATTCTAGAACATAAGGAGAATCATATATTTGAAAATTACCACAAACAGATTTTTTCTCACAAAATTGTTTCATCTCAATATCCACGTGCCAAAATTCCTTTTCAATTTGAAGTTGAGATGCTTCTTTTCCAAAAAGCTCATTCTCAGCTCTTGAATTGTTATAATTTTATTTGTAGGAACAAACAAGTCTCTTACAATCTCTTCTGATTTATTTTCACCGCAACAAATAGATTTGATATTTTCTGATGCATTTTCATTGACTGAGACATCTAAAAAGGACTTTGGTGGGGTTGTAAATGCTGGTTCATTTTTGGAAGAATAAAAAAATTTGGTAAGTGGAGTATGATTGGAAAGAGATGAAGAATTTTCCATTTGGTCGAGACATTTAGAATTTTTCAAGGAATATGGGTTGGTTAAGACATTTGAAATGGATTTTGGAGGGGATATGAATATTCATTTCTCTGGCGAAGAAGTGAGTAGGTTGGAAGTGGTACTATGATTTTGAAGATTAGAAATATTTTGAGGATAAGACTTGAATTTATGGTTGGTTCATAACTTTTTGTGCACATGTGTTTCCAGGGCATTGTTCTTGGCCTTCAGAGCATCTAACTCTGACCTCAATTTCTTGAATTCAGCAATGAGATTTTGATCTAGAAACATGATTTGTATTCGTTCTTCAAGGGTGACACAAAAATTACAATGTAAAAAGAAAATTAGGATGACGAATCCTTTGCTCGGATACCAAATGATGGCGTGCGGAAGCGAAAAAGAACACGTTTCTGTTCTAATATTGTGAGAAACGAAATTGGAAAATAAAATTGATGAATTTATGATAGATGAATGTTTTTGGATCACATACAAAACCCTTGATTATTTTTGGAAACAAACAAAACCCTTTAATTTTTGGAAACTAATAAAACCCAATTAGTTTTTGGAAACTACAAAACCCAAATGTGTTATAACACAAATATTTTTACTAAACTTATACTCTAATATATGTTATTACAAATTGTTTCTTCCTTTTTATAAAGAGAAAGGAAAAGTTACAATTAACTAAAGAAACTTAAATCTAAAAAGAGTTACAAAAATAATTAAGGCACTTAAAAACTAAGGGTTACAAAAGATAATTAAAAGCTAGTAAAACTAATGCCTACATAATCTCATGTTTTATGACTTATTATTAAAACTCTAATGAAGCAAAATAAAAACAAATAAAACATTTTCTAACCTATCATTATCAGCAAAAACCTACCTAAAATGTCAATTAGCATAAATTTTTGCTAAACAAAAAGTACCATAAGTAATGGGCATTTGGGCTTTATATTTTATAGCAACGTCAAAGTAACAAATCAAGTTGATTACACTGAATGATCCACAAATCCGTATTTGAAACCATGAAGATGTTCCTTCGATTAACCAATCTAAATTGCCACAAAAAAATAAAGAACATAATATTTTGCACGTCATTTTCCCCTTCTTAAATAAGATTCATCCTCGAATCTTGTAATTCTAGAACATAAGGAGAATCATATATTTGAAAATTACCACAAACAGATTTTTTCTCACAAAATTGTTTCATCTCAATATCCACATGCCAAAATTCCTTTTCAATTTGAAGTTGAGATGCTTCTTTTCCAAAAAGCTTCTCATTCTCAAGATTTTCAAGCTCTTGAATTGTTATAATTTTATTTGTAGGAACATATTAGTCTCTTACAATCTCTTCTGATGTATTTTCACCGCAACAAATAGATTTAATATTTTCTGATGCATTTTCATTGATTGAGACATCTGAAATGGACTTTGGTGGGGTTGTAAATGCTGGTCAGTTTTGGAAGAATCAAAAAATTTGGTAAGTGGAGTATGATTGGAAAGAGATGAAGAATTTTCCATTTGGTCGACACATTTAGAATTTCCAAGGAATATGGGTTGGTTAAGACATTTGAAATGGATTTTGGAGGGGATATGAATATTCGTTTCTCTGGCGAAGAAGTGAGTAGGTTGGAAGGGGCACTATGATTTTGAAGATTAGAAATATTTTGAGGATAAAACTTGAATTTATGGTTGGTTCACAACCTTTTGGGCACATGTGTTTCCAAGGCATTGTTCTTGGCCTTAAGAGCATCTAACTCTGACCTCAATTTCTTGAATTCAGCATTGAGATTTTGATCTAGAAACATTATTTGTATTCGTTCTTCAAGGGTGACACAAAAATTACAATGAAAAAAGAAAATTAGTATGACGAATCCTTTGCTCGGATACCAAATGATGGCGTGCGAAAGCAGAAAAAAATACGTTTCTGTTATAATGTTGTAAGAAATGAAATTAGAAAACAAAATTGATGAATTTGTAATAGATGAATGTTTTTGGATCACATACAAAACCCTTGATTGTTTTTGGAAACAAACAAAACCCTTTAGTGTTTGGAAACTAATAAAAACCAATTAGTTTTTGGAAACTAACAAAACCCAAATGTGTTATAACACAAATATTTTCACTAAACTTATACTCTGATATATTTTATTACAAATTGTTTCTTCCTTTTTATAAAGAGAAAGGAAGAGTTACAATTAACTAATGAAACTTAAATCTAAAAAGAGTTACAAAAATAATTAAGGCACTTAAAAACTAAGGGTTACAAAAGACAATTAAAAGCTAGTAAAACTAATGCCTACATAATGTCATGTTTTATGACTTATTATTAAAACTCTAATAAAGCAAAATAAAGACAAATGAAACATTTTCTAACTTATTATTATCAGTAAAAATGTACCTAAAATATCAGTTAGCATAAAATTTTGCTAAACAAAAAGTGCCATAAGTAAATGAGTTTATTTAGGCATTTGGGCTTTATATTTTATAGCAGCGTCAAAGTAACAAGTCAAGTTGATTTTACACTAAATGATCCACAAATCCGCATTTGAAACGATGAAGATGTTCCTTCAATTAACCAATCTAAATTGCCACCAAAAAATAAAGAACATAATATTTTACCCGTCGTCATTTTCCCCTTCTTAAAAAAGATTCATCCTCGAATCTTGTAATTCTAGAACATAAGGAGAATCATATATTTGAAAATCACCACAAACAGATTTTTTCTCACAAAATTGTTTTATCTCAATATCCACATTCCAAAATTCCTTTTCAATTTGAAGTTGAGATGCTTCTTTTCCAAAAAGTTTCTCATTCTCAAGATCTTCAAGCTCTTGAATTGTTATAATTTTATTTGTAGGAACAGACAAGTCTCTTACAATCTCTTCTAATATATTTTCACCGGAACAAATAGATTTAATATTTTCTGATGCATTTTCATTAATTGAGACATCTGAAACAAACTTTGGTGGGGTTGCAAATGCTGGTTCATTTTTGGAAGAATCAAAAAATTTGGTAAGTGGAGTATGATTGGAAAGAGATGAATTTTCCATTTGGTCGACACATTTAAAATTTTTCAAGGAATATGGGTTCGTTAAGACATTTGAAATGGATTTTGGAGGAGATATGAATATTGTTTCTCTGGCGAAGAAGTGAGTAGGTTGGAAGGGGCACTATGATTTTGAAGATTAGAAATATTTTGAGGATAAAACTTGAATTTATGGTTGGTTCATAACGTTTTGCGCACATGTGTTTCCAAGGCATTGTTCTTGGCCTTCAGAGCATCTAACTCTGACCTCAATTTCTTGAATTCCACAATGAGATTTTGATCTAGAAACATGATCTATATTTGTTCTTCAAGGGTGACACAAAAATAAAATGGAAAAAGAAAATTAGGATGATGAATCCTTAGCTCGGATACTAAATGATGGCGTGTGGAAGTGAAAAAGAACACGTTTTTGTTCTAATATTGTGAGAAACGAAATTGGAAAATAAAATTCATGAATTTATGATAGATGAATGTTTTTGGATCACATACGTACCTAAAATATCAATTAGCATAAATTTTTGCTAAACAAAAAGTGCCATAAGTAAATGAGTTTATTTGGGCATTTGGGCTTTATATTTTATAGTAGCGTCAAAGTAATAAATCAAGTTGATTTTACACTGAATGATCCACAAATCAACATTTGAAACCATGAAGACGTTCCTTCGATTAACCAATCTAAATTGCCACCAAAAAATAAAGAACATAATATTTTACCCGTCGTCATAACTCCTATATCTTAAACCATACTCATTATTAAAATGATTCTCATTATTTAAAATAAAAATAAACAATAAAATTATTATTAATGATAATATTTTTTATAAGTATTAATAATTATAAATAATTTTATAAAATAATAATCATTATGAACAATAATATTTAATGAATTATAATATTAATTGTTGGTCCCTGTGAGGGTCAATATAAGGTCAGAGGAGGTGAATGACTTTTTTACGGAATTAACAGACTTTAAAAAGTCTTGTGTAGCGTGTTTGATGGCTTCCGGATATTATGGATCCGGATGATGCAATTATGAAATATAATGCAAATATAAATAAAGAGTTAGAGAAAATCAAACACGATGATTTATACTGGTTCCGCCCCGCCTACGTCCAGTCCCCAAAGGTTCCTTCCTTTGAGCTTGTCCACTAGTGTGATTTCTTTCCAACTGGCAGAAATCAAGCCTTACAGTTCATCTCCGGATGGTACGCCCAACCTCTAGCTGAGTCTTTTTGTCTTTAGCAAGATATACCACTTAAACTTCTACCCTAAATCTAACCTGAGTCCTACAGGGAGATCCCACTCAAAGCACCTACTTCAAGCTATATCCCAATCTCAATACTCACCCACGTAGGAGATATCTTACACTTTGGTTTCTATCAAATATTTTGGTTTTGGACTTTCTTAAGTTTATAACTCACTTAGGAATCCTTACAAACTGATTTCCAGTGATTTGGTTTTGGAGGGATTTATGAATCTAATTGCTTTCTTTAGAGTTCTCTTGTTATATGCTTTTGTGAAATCAACCAGCACCTTCTCAACTTGTGAAGCTTCCCTTTTATAGGCTTCCATCATAAATGTAGCCATTATGGATTGGTAAGCTGTAGTTAATCTTCACCATTGATCAGGTAAGATGTGGCGCTTTCGGAGTCGTTGATCAATCCGTTATATAGTAATTTGATCCGATTGAATCCTTAGGATTGAGGTTGAAAAGATGTCAGTGATCATTTTTCTTATTTTTTAGTGTCATACCAACTTTTATATCATTAGCTTTTTGATGTGAGCTCCACGCGTCTCCTTATTGGTCTAGGTGAAAAAGGTTGTTTCCTTTTTCTGTCTGGTGTCAGTCCTTTTGTCCTTTTTCTGAAAAGTGCGGGCTGTCTGATTTGTCTTGCTTATGGGGAAAGGATCTTTGACTTTGTTAGACCAAAAGGTGGAGTGAAAAGTTGTCTTAGAGACTATTCCCTTTGTCTTGATATATGAGTCTTCCAGATGTCTTCAGACCCAATATTTTTGGTTCTGTCTTCTTCCGGATGCTTGTGCAATCAGTTCTTCCAGATGCTGATCTTGAATGGTTCAAAGTTTGTTTCCTTTCCAAACTTTAACCAAATGTTTCCATTAATGCTTAGGCATTTGTCTTCACTTGTCTTGGACTCTGGATGATTTGGATTATCTCTGGATGAAATTACTTAGGTTCTTTTATACTTAGGTGTTTTGTTTTCTTCAAACCTGATCCGGGTTGATTGTGTTCCAGGTCATTGTTTCCCAACAATCTCCCCCATTTGATGGAAATAAAAACCTAAGACAACTAAGCATAAGGAAAGGAGTTTATATGAGCTAAGTATGATTCTTGATACTTAGTCATTTACAGATTTTACTCCTCAATAATCTAAACATCCTACTCCCCCAATATTTTGCATTTTCGGCTTCTATATTTTTTAAGTACAATTACAGATTGTACTTAGAAGCAATTTTGTGTAAATGTGTTTCACTATATATATACTTCTGCTGTTAACAATGGTTAACATCAATGAAGTCCAGGATTACAAAGACAGAGTATATATAAGTGAAAAATTATCTAAGCTAGCTATTACAAAGTTTTTACATGAGATCAAAAGCTAGCTACACATTTACCTATCTATGTCCATATGCTCTCCTCCTTTGCCTTTGCTATTTGAACTTTTCTCCCCCTTATTGTTTTCATCTTGTTGGGGGTTTCTGCCATGCTTCAGAGTAGATTAAATAATCTACATTCCCTTGTGTGCGCTTTTCAAAAATTGTTTCAATAGTGGCCAGAAGGAGTTAATAGGGCTTTAGAAACACCCGGAGGTCTATATATGATTTAGTCGTGTCCGGAATCATTCTGAGTGCACGGGTTTGATCTTCTTTATCAAAATAGGGAAACATACATTTGAGGAGTGTTAACATGCACTTGTATCTGAAGAATCCAGTGTCGCCTATATGTTTGACAAGATCATTGACCATTGGATGAACAAGGCTGTCTTGGGTGGAGGAGGAAGATCCGGATGAGGTGAGTGAAAGATTATCCATACCTGACTTTAAAGCATTAATATCATTGCAGATATCTCTCCAAACATTGTGGATGATGGAGTTAAGCGTAGTGAGATCCTTATGGAAAGCATCTTGGAGAGTTTTAATCAAGTTATTAGCTCTAGAAGAGTGGCTTCCACTATCTTCACTGATTTCATCCACCTGCTTCTTTTATAGATCTGGGAGAGCCTCATCAAGGAAGTTTGTAAGCATTTCCTGTGCAGCTTGATGCTCTTCATTTTGCAGTTGAAGCGTAGAAGCAATGTCCTTTTCTTCTTTTGTAACAACATCCGGAATGAATTTTATCAAGCCTTCAAACTTGTTATCAATGTGCTCCTTAAGCTCAGCAGATAGAGCTATGGAAGAGGACGTGACCTTATCCAAGATTGTAGCACAGTTGTTTGTGGCCACTGTATTGGCTTGATTTGCAGATCTGTTGGCTCCGGTGATGTTTGTGTTTATTTGCTCAAGGATTGGTTTGACCTTGGCAAGGGAGACTTTCGCCACTAGATCAGCAGTGGGAAAGTCCTCCACTTTCTCTGCTACTTTCTTGACATCCCCATTTATCACCTCAAGTTCCTTCTTTAAATCCAGAGGCTGGAATTCTTCAAGAAGTACCTTTTTCACTGCTCTCAAGTGTTTGCAGATGTACTGGAGGCCTTGTTTGATGTAGCTTTCCTCTTGTTCCTCATGAGTAGCCTTTTGTACAATCTTGAGTGCTGTGGATATCTTTTTAGCTCGTATTGGATTTTTATTGGTGGCAGGCATTCTGATTGGGCTTGCTAGAGGAGTTTCAGATTCAAACCTGCTTCCAGTCTCATCAAATCCGGATGTTTCTGCCTCAACTGATTCTTCTTCTTCTTCTTCTTCTTCTTCTTCTTCTTCTTCTTCTTCTTCTTCTTCTTTCCTCTCTTCTTCCAATGGTTCCTCCGGACTAGCCTTGCCCTTTGAGTCCACTCTAGGAGCGTTCTCATTGGATCTCAAACTGTGTCCCTCCTCTGGAACTTTATGTTCCGGGTTGGACTCCTGATCCTTAGATGCAATTGGAGAATGTGCATCTAAGTTGTCCCTATGTTCAACTTCTGTTCCAACACTAGTAGTGATGTTAACATTAATATCAAATGATACTAAGTTGGGGATTACCTCAGTAGTTGGCATTTTGTTCAGATAAGCTGCTTCTATACTTCCTTCCTCAACCTTCACAACCCCCGAATGATTGGTAATGTCCTC
Organism: Euphorbia pulcherrima; assembly: GCA_947683365.1. Lineage (NCBI taxonomy): Eukaryota > Viridiplantae > Streptophyta > Magnoliopsida > Malpighiales > Euphorbiaceae > Euphorbia > Euphorbia pulcherrima. Next base: position 20,605,656 of record CANTUS010000001.1, read on the forward strand.
AGTCATCCCTTCTATTGCATGTAGAGGACTTGTAATAATAATAATCCCTTGTCCTGAAATGGTGGAATTATCCTCACCATTCCCTCTAGTTGACTTTTTAGGACTTTCCAATTCTACCACTTTCGGGTTCACATTCAGCAAGTTTTTAAGAAGAGGTCCGGATCGAGCTTGAAAATTCAATAAATCCTCATCCTGGTACTTTGCTTCTTTAAGAAGCCCCAGATCCTTTGATGATATAAGGACTGGTGGGCTGTGTGATTCTGCTGCACCGGGTGATCCTTCGGGTCCTCTTTTGTCAGAAGATTGATCTTTTGACTGTCTTTCACAACCGACATCATCCCAACAAATTGGTGATCTTCCGGAAATATATTATCATTAGGTATTGGCTTTTTGGTCAATGGCACAATCTCCTTCCCTTTTTCGAATTCAATAGGAGTGGTGGTTTTGGGAGTTAGTTCTCTTATGGTTATACCGAAAACAGGTTTTCGAATTGGGAGTTTTGCTCTAGCTTTCTCTGCCTTCAAAGCTTCTATAAATGTCAATCCTCTCCTTAGGAGTTGCTTTTTAGGGGCAGGTTCCCCATCCCTTGTTTCTTCACTATCAGACTCATTCTTCTCTGTTAACATAGCTCTTAAGTTCAGTTTCTGTCCCTTTTGATACCCTTCTCTAATTGCAGCAGTAGCCACTGCAATATTTTCCCTTGCTTCCAACTCACATAATGGTTTCTTCATCCTATCAGCAACTTTGATTAGCCTTCCCTTTAGCTTTTTGACTGAAGATTTAGCCAGTAATTTGGTTAATGATAGAGTATCCTCATCAACTTCCCCCGTCGGAACTAGGGCAAGTTTCTTCTGTGCCTTTGGTTTGGTGGTCCTTGCTTTCTTAGGAACCAGAACCACCTCCACCGGACCCTTAACCTTTCTAGCCTTGCACTTCTTGTCATCCCGTAGCTTCTTGGCTTTCTCCTCATTCCAGGTCTCCCTAAAGCTTAGCTTCTTGAAATTCTTCTCTAGAATTTCCTTTCTAGTTACAGACTGGAATTCGGTTAAATTTACTTTATTAGTTAGAAGAATCTTGGTGATCAGGGCACCATGAGAATTCCTATGCTGCCTCAGATAGTGGATGATGAGCACAGGCATGTTCACTATTCTACTCTCCACCCAGTGTTGTAACACACAGTGTTGGAATGATGACACTGTAGTGAGAGATCCCTTCCGGATTAGAACTAGCTTGGTATGCTGTAGGAACCTTGGCACTTATGGAAAGTAGGTAGAGAATTTATCCCTGAAATAGTTTGGATGTAGCCACATCTTTGGTTCATACTTGACTTTTTGCTCATCTTCATCGATTCTCAGCTGGACCCCATCATTCTTCACGTTCAGGAATTTTTCAAAAAATCTTGGGGTAATCGTAATCACCTTTCCCTTGACCTGAGTTCTTCGATCTTGAAGAAATTAGTCAGGTGTTGATCCTCAATCAATTTGGAGTAGGGGTTAGTTTCAAACAGAAAGTTATCTCCCAAAAAGTCGGTGGGGATAACGGAGTCATTGGTTTTTAGTTTGAGGGGTTTGAAACTATAAAGATGTTTTCGGTAGGTAGCATTGTGGGCCCTTCACTTGTCATGATTGGAGCCATTTGAGAGATTGAAGGAAATTAGGGTTTGTGATTTGATTTTAGCATAGTAACAGTAGATAAGTTGCTCGCGTGAGGAAGAAGAGGTAATTTGAAGTGTTTATATAGATTTTTCAAGGTGAGGGTATTTTAGTAATCCAGATGTCGTTAATTTGGCTGGATTCATGACATGGCAGTCGGGATTTTAAGAGAGATGTAAATTCAGTTTAATCGAAAAATGGGAACGATTTATTTTGAAAACCAACTATTGAATTTACCGCACGTGTAACACCCAATAAACATTTGAAATTCAAAAAAAAGGAACAATTACTTTTCAGTGCCTTTTCTGCCATGTGTTCTTTTTGTCTGCTGATATGGCAGTGTTCTTCTGGAGTTGAGTTTTCTTCAATTCTCCGGATTCCTTATCTTGCCAATCATCCAAGTTAGTCTTGAACTATCTTCCGGATTTTTCTTAAATTGGATTAGACATTCCAATTGATCCCCTTAGCTTGCCAAATTGATCTTTACTTAATGGTTTAGTAAAGATATGCTCTTTGCTCATTGGTTGGGATGTAAACCAAAGCAACATCCTTATTCATCACATGATCCCGGATGAAATAATGCCTTATGTTGACATGCTTCACCCTGCTATGGAGAACTGGATTTTTGGACACATCAATGACACTCTTGCTGTCACACATAACATCCACATATCAGGATTGAACTCCATAATCTTCTAGTTGTTGCTTGATCCAAAGGAGTTGATCTACACAACTTCCAGCTACCATATATTCTGCTTCTGTGGTTTATAGAGCAACTGAAGTTTGCTTCTTACTGTAACATGATACCAAGCAGTCTCCAAGGAAATGACTACCTCCGAATGTGCTTTTTCTCTCAAGAGTATCTCCATCATAATCTGCATCAGTGAACCCTTGGAGTGTGAAATCTTCATTACTAGGATACCATAGCCCAACTTCAGTGGTTCCTAGGAGATATCTAAGGAATCTCTTTACTGCCTTGAGATGAGAGTCCTTAGGATTGGCTTGATACCTTGCACAGTAACAGAATGTATAATGTATGTTAGGCCTGCTTGCTATCAAGTATAGAAGTGAACCAATCATGCCTCTATAAATTTTTTTATCAACATCTTCTCCCTCATAATCCTTGGATAGGATTGTATCAGAACCCATTGGAGTGGACATTAGTTTTCTCTTGTCCATTTCAAACTTCTTCAAGATCTCCTTAGTATACTTTGACTGGTTAATGAAAATCCCATCTGGACTTTGCTTGATTTGTAAACCAAGGAAGAAATTGAGTTCTCCCATCATGGATATCTCAAATTCTTTTTGCATTTGAGAACTGAATTCTTCACACATCCTTTCATCTGTTTCCCCAAATATGATATCATCCACATAGATTTGGACCAGAATAATATCATTCTTCTTTTTCTTGATGAAGAGGGTTGTATCTGCTTTACCCCGGATATATCCCTTAGATATGAGAAATGTGGTGAGTCTCTCATACCAAGCCCTAGGTGCTTTCTTTAATCCATAGAGGGCCTTCTTCAGTTTGTAGACATGATCTGAATACTTTGAGTCTTCAAATCTAGGTGGCTGTTTCACATAGACTTCTTCCTGGATAACTCCATTGATAAATGCACTTTTAACATCCATTTGGAACAATGTGAATCCCATGAATGATGCAAAAGCACATAGAATCTGGATTGCCTCCAGTCTTGCTACAAGGGCAAATGTTTCTTCAAAGTCAATCCCTTCCTGTTGATTGTAGCCTTCGACAACTAATCTTACCTTGTTTTTCAGAACAAATTTGGATTCATCTAGCTTATTTTAGAACACCCATTTGGTGCCAATGATTGACTTTCCCTTTGGAGGTGCCACTAGATCTCACACATCATTCCTGGTGAATTGATCTAGTTCTTCTTGTATTACCATCATCTAGCTTTCATCTCATTCAGCATCTTGAAATTTCTTTGGCTCAAAGAGAGAGATAAAAGCAGCATGGCTCATCATCCTATTGAGTTATCCTCTGGTTCTGACTGGATTTTGGACATTATCCAAAATAGCTTCTACCGGATAATTTCTATGAGTCTGGATTTCCCTTTGTAAGCCTTCATATTGGATTGGAGCTTGTTCACCTTTGTCTCAACTACTTCTTCTTGGCCTTCATTGAAGTCAATCTCTTGTGGGTTGAGATTATTGTTGTACTTCAAGATCAAAGGATATTCCTTCATCTTCTTCTTTATACTTTTTGATTTGGAATGAATCAGGAATTTCAGCTTCCTTCTTTTCTCCAGATTTTTCAGCTTCCGAAATTGGATCTTCCGGAGTGGAACTTTTCTTACCTGCATGGTTAGTCTCATTAAAATCTACATGTATAGACTCTACCATAGTTTGGGTTCGTTTGTTGAAGACTCTGTAAGCCTTACTATGTGTTGAGTAGCCAAGGAAAATTGCTTGATCAAATTTAGGATCAAATTTTTTACTTGCTCTCTATCATTTAGGATGTAGCATTTACATCCAAATGCCTTAAAGTACCCAATTTTGGGTTTACTTCCCTTCCAGATTTCATAGGGGGTCTTTTCTATAGTCTTTCTAATAAGAGCTCTATTTAAAATGTAGCATGATGTATTTACGGCCTCACCCCAGAAATATTGTGGTAAATAATTCTCATTTAGCATTGTAGTAGCCATTTCAACTATGGTCCTATTTTTTCACTCAACTACTCTATTCTGTTGAGGAGTATGAGGGGTAGAGAAGTTATGTTCAATGCCCTTAGAGTCACAAAATTTAGCAAAGTGCTTATTTTTAAACTCACCACCATTATCACTCCGGATGCGTGCAATGCTTATGCCATGTTCTACTTCTATCCAGATGCTTGTTTTTAAGAATTGGTCAAAGGCTTCATCTTTGCTTGCTAGCAAGAGAATCCAGGTATAGCGAGAATAATCATCCGCAGTGACCATGGTGTATTCTCTTCTACCTAAACTCAATGGTTTGATTAGAAGGAATGTAAGAGATGGAAGGGAAATTTTTCTTATGTTGTTTACCTAATTGACATGCATTACATAGATGATCTTATCAAAAGTAACCTTAGGCAAACCCACAACTAATTCCTTTTTGGCTAATTTGGACAGGAGATTCATGCTAACATGTCCCAACCTCTGTTACCATAGCCATGAATCTTCTTCTTTAGACCCCAAGCAGATATTCTTTTTCTCATTTTTAATGTTAATAGAATAGACATTGTTTACACTAGGTGCATAAAGAATGTGTTGATTAGACTTATTATTATAGATTGAGCAGCCTCCAGAATCAAAGGTGACTTTTCTTCCTTTGTCCCAAAGTTGGGCTACACTTAGCAAGTTGAATTTCAGTCCATCAACCAGTAAGACATCTTCTATCTTTAATTCAGATCAAATGGTTCCATATCCAATGATCTGCCCTTTTTGACTGTCTCCAAAGCTCACTTTGCCACCTTTCTTTCGGGTTAATGTGATGAAGGCCTTCTCATCACCTGTCATGTGCCTTGAACATCCACTATCAATGTACCAAGTGTGTTGATCTACTGTGGATATAAGGCATACCTGTAAAATAGATCAACTGGGTTTGGGTACGCAATCAGATTTGGGTCCTCTCGGGTTATCAACCATTTCAGGCTAAGGATTGACATCATAGTAACCATTTTTAAATCTACATAATTTAGTAATATGATTGTTTCTCCCACAAAACCTACACCCTAAGATGGGTATGTTCTGCTCCTGCTTCTTTTCGATCTTTTCAAGATCCTCCTTCCTATAGTTCCCTCTATATCCAGCTTTTTGCACACTTGTAGATGGTCCGGTGTGTATCCGAAAGCTGATTGGGGGTGCAACTTGTTGGGAACTGACAGTCAAATTAAACATGCAAAAGAGGCATGACGGAAATTCAAAATTTTGTCCCTGTCCCAGGAACTCCTATTAGTTGCATATAAATTAAATAAAGCCTTAACTAAATAATTCTCTACCTAGGTTAGCATGCTAAAGGACTAGGCATACCATAATTCCAAATTATATCCTAGCATATTTATTTTATACTAAGCATGTTATAACTCTAAGTTATAACCTAAGCATAAAATAAACTAAGCATTCAAAAATAACCTAAGCATAATTATTAAGTCTAAAAACACTTAAAGAAAAAGACTTAATAATTAAAAGAGAAAGAAAAAGAACTTACCAGTTGAAGCGTGCTTTTGCAGGACCTTCTAGCACAAGCCTCCAATCGTAGGATAACCTCTATCAGTATCCACACGAACCCCACCAACCAAAACCTCCCCAAGAGGAAGAACTAAGAAGCAGTTGCTAGACCAGTCTAGAAACCTCACCCAAAAATATAAACTAGCGATGCCCGAATAAATTCAGGCCCCACAAAAATAACTTGCTCAAGTACCCAAGAGATTAATTATCTCGCTCAGAATTTATGCTTTGAGCTTGGTACCATTTGAAAGGAAAGGGGATAACCTATATATAGGCTTGGGGGAGCATTTTGCCCCCCCTTTTAAACGAGGTGGGATGGGAGTAATTACTCCCATCCCATGTGCACAGTGTGTCACATGCTGTGCACATGCAAGGCAAAGCCCTTATGGGCTTTGCCTTGCTTGTGGATTGCGCATGTGCAGCCTATTTTTATGGGCTGTCGCGAGCAATGCCGAGCATTGCTTGCACACCTTTCGGTGTACTCTCGCGCACTCGAGTCTGTACAAAATACTTTTATACTCTCAGTCCAATTAAACTCGTCAATGCAAAATTCCCCTTTTTAATCATTTTTCAAATATTTATTTTCTGACCCTAATAAATTAGTCATCATTCAAAATAAATTTCTTAGTCCAACTAAAATTGACCTAATCAATTATAATTTATTTATGACTCTAATTAATTAGTTACAGTCAAAATAAATTCCTTGGTCTATCTAAAATTGATCTAATCAATTTTAACCAATCAAATAATAATCCAATTATTATTCCTGTTATATTTTTGTAATAGAATAAATCTATTAGTTCTTTACTTAGTCCGATGAAGGTCCAATGTGTGTGACCTTATAGGATCCCGAAGTATTGAGTTGTTAAGGCTTAACCAACCCTTGTTCTAATGGAACCATTGGCTCGATGCTCTAGACCGTGAATAGAACTCGATTACCTTAAACGACTGTAGTACGCCTCTAGCAAGGGTCTACCATCCCCCATTACTCGGAACGTCATTTATGCTTATGAATTAATCCCGGTTAATGCAATAGTTATCCAATGTGATAAATTCCTTCCATTCTTTAATATTAGTACCATCTGGTTTATTGGGTTCGGTTAAAGTGTTAACCCACTAATAGCGAGGTTGCTCCAAGCTATCCCAGTTATTTACTTGTTACCAAAGTATATTGCCTTTTACCTTAGTGTGTTTGACTAGAAACCATTTCTATCAAGCACATACTTTAATTAGAGGTTTATGGCAATCATCACTTCAACAAGTGGCTAGGTACAACTCCTTAATATATCCGGACCGATGGATTCTTTTTGACTACTCAGCCTACCAACGTGCTGTCATCACTATACCCGTAATCACCCGTAACACCCTAAATTAATGAGTGCATAGTAATGACCCAAAGTATAGCAATAGTACCACACAAGGTAACTAGCATCTCAAGTATGAGGACATTCGCAAAGCTTATTGTATGAAGATAAACACTAACACATTGATATTTATACCAAGTATTTATCTTGCTGCGGTCTCCAATATATCTCCCAGATATATCCATGTGTCAAGCTTAAGGCACCACCTTCAGTCTTTAGGAGATTAATTGCTTGGACCCTTTCCAAGAAAGTTGACCACATGCTAGTCTTTCTGTTTCATCAATATCCTTTCTTGATGAAACTATGACTAGGGATAGTTTAGACATAATCATAATTGCACATGAAGCAGGTTCCACCAAATATAGTCCAACTATAATTTCTCTGACTTCATGCTATGATATGTCAAGGACTTTTGTATACATACATCAATGAATATATTTGAACCAGCTATAATATATATGTATAAAAACACATTGATATAAACAAAAGAACAAATACCTTTATGGATTAAATAAATTATTCATACTATTACATAATTAAGATATATTGCCCTAATTGCCTTAAGGGCATACATCATATCCAACACAACTTCTGCTGCATGGTTCCTTCTTTGCTTAGCAAGTTGCTGATTATATACAGCATTAGCTTTTCCTTTTTCTGCAGCTGTGTATCTTTGGGCTTGTGGTTGCCTGCTAACCTCCTTCACTCTATGGTTGGAAGGCTTTGGATTTTCTTTGGCAGTTGGATGTTGATTTCTTTGTGTATTCTGCATTGGGTTCCTTCTTGGTTATGAGGGGCCTGATCTCTTTCCAGATGCTTCCTTTATCAGGGTTAGCTCCCTATCAAACCCCATCAACTTAGCACTTAATATCTGCACTTGATTTCTTAGGAAGTTCTCTTCAACCACATCAATGTGCTTTGTGGCTCTTATCAAATTTACATCTCGTGCCAATACTTCACCATCTTTAGCATGCTCTATCACTTGTCTTCGTAGTGATTTGATGGATTTTGTGTTCTTTCTCATATTCTTGATCACAATAGCTAAAGCTCTAACAAGTTCAAGGTTAGAAACAGAATTAGAGTGAGGGTTTACCTCAGTACTGGTTGTTTCTAATTCTAATTCCTCGATTTGCATTGTGTCTTACTTAGAGGTATTTCTTCTGGATTGCTCTGCTTCCGGATCAGTCAGTGCCATGAATGCACAGTTGGAAATTTCTTCTTCTTCTGTTGAAGATGAATTGCTACTTTCCTCATTGTTACTCCAGGTAGCCACTATTGCCTTCATCTTGTGCTTCTTGGTTCTTTTAAGCTTAGGGCATTTGGTTCTGAAGTGGCCTTTCTCCCCACATTCAAAATACGCAGCTTCTTTTTTCGGATCCATCTTTTCATCCGGATTCTTTCTAGGCCTATCTCTTTTGGATGTGCCTTCCCTTGGTCATCGGGATTCATATTTTCTAGACTTCCTCCTTTCTTTCTTTTGTATGAACCTGTTGAGCTGTCTAGTTAATATAGCTAGTTGCTCCTTGGTACTTTAGGATTCTGTGACTTGCTCTTCTTCTCCCGATGAAGCTAATCCAGTGGATTTTTCCTTAAGTGCAATAGCTTTCTTCTTCTCTTCAGACTTCTTCTCCTGTTGGCTATATCTCTCAAGAGATAGCTCTTGAGTCAAGAGATTGCCAATGAGCTCATCATAACTATAGAAGTTTAGGTCATGAGCTTCCTCAATGGCAGTCTTCTTGTTATCCCACTCCTTGGTAAGACTCAGGAGTACCTTCTTGACGATGTCTACTTCTGATATCTCCTTTCCCAGCCTCTTCATCTCATTCACTAGATTTGTATATCTAGTGTCCATACTGCTGATGGACTCCTTAGGCTCCATCTTGAAAGTTTCAAGCTTTTGTTGAAGTAGATCTATTTTGGCTTCTTTGACCTTGTTTGTTCTCTCGTAGGTCACTTTCAGTTTCTGCCAAATTTCCTATATAGTCTCACATCTGGATATTCTGTTAAATTCAGCTGCACTAAGGGCATAATGAAGCATGTTAATAGCATTTGCGTTTTCATGCAATCTTTTATAATCATTCTCATCCTATAAGCTCGAGGGCTTGATGGTGGTTAAACCATCTACCTCATGTGTAGGCTCATATGGACCACCTTTAATGGCCATCCATGCCATCATACTTTGAGCCTGAATGAAATTTTTCATCCGATTTTTCCAGAATGTGTAGTGTTCACCGGTGAAGAGTGGAGGATGGGTAATAGACATACCCTCCGGAAGGAGCTGCGAGTTTTGGAAACTCATTTTGATTCTTAGATCAAAATATATGGACCTTTAGCTCGAGATGGTTAGATCTCTAGTTTGAGCACTAGCTCTAATACCACTTGTTGGTCCCTATAAGGGTCAATATAAGGTCAGAGGGGGTGAATGACCCTTTTTCGCGGAATTAACAGACTTTAAAAAGTCTTGTGTAGCGTGTTTGATGGCTTCCGGATATTGTGGATCCAGATGATGCGATTATGAAATATGATGCAAATATAAATAAAGTGTTAGAGAAAATCAAACACGATGATTTATACTGGTTTGGCTCCGCCTACATCCAGTCCCCAAAGGTTCCTTCCTTTGAGCTTTTCCACTAGTGTGATTTCTTTCCAACTGGCAGAAATCAAGCCTTACAGTTTATTTTCGGATGGTACCCCATTCCGGATGTAGGATATACCACTAGAGGCACCAACCTCTAGCTGAGTCCTTTTGTCTTTAGCAGGATATACCACTTAGACTTCTACCCCGAATCTAAGCCGAGTCCTATAGGGAGATCGTACTCAAACCACCTACTTCAAGCTATATCCCAATCTCACTACTCACCCAAGTAGAAGATATTTTACACTTTGATTTCTATCAAAGATTTTGGTTTTGGACTTCCTTAAGTTTATAACTCACTTAGGAATCATTACAGACTGATTTTCAGTGATTTGGTTCTTGGAGAGATTTGTGAATCTGATTGCTTTCTTGTGGGTTCTCTTGTTATATGCTTTTGTCAAATCAATCAGCACCTTCTCAACTTGTGAAGCTTACCTTTTATAGGCTTCCATCATAAATGTAGCCGTTGTGGGTTGGTAAGCTGTAATTAATCTTCATCGCTGATCAGGTAAGATGTGACACTTTTGGAGCCGTTGATCAATCCGTTAGACAGTAATTTGACCCGTTTGAATCATTGGGATTGAGGCTGAAAGATGTCAGTGATTGCTTTTCTTATTTTTTAGTGTCACACCAGCTTTTATACCATTAGCTGTAATTAATCTTCATCGCTGATCAGGTAAGATGTGACACTTTCGGAGCCGTTGATCAATCCGTTAGACAGTAATTTGACCCGTTTGAATCATTGGGATTGAGGCTGAAAGATGTCAGTGATTGCTTTTCTTATTTTTTAGTGTCACACCAGCTTTTATACCATTAGCTTTTTGGTGTGAGCTCCACGCGCCTCCTTATTGGTCTAGGTAAAAAATTTTGTTTCCTTTTTCTATCTGGTGTCAGTCCTCTTGTCCTTTTTTTGAAAAGTGCGAGCTGTCTCTTTTGTCTTGCTTATGGGGAAAGGATCTTTGACTTTGTTAGACCAAAAGGTGGAGTAAAAAGTTGTCTTGGATACTTTTCCCTTTATCTTGATATATGAGTCTTCCGGTTCATACCCAATATTTCTGGATCTGTCTTCTTCCGGATGCCTGTACAATCAGTTCTTCCGGATGCTGATCTTGAATGGTTCAAAGTTTGTTTCCTTTCCGAACTTTAACTAGATGCTTCCATTAATGCTTAGGTGTTTGTCTTCACTTGTCTTGAACTCTGAATGATTTGGATTTGTGTCTGGATGAAATTACTTAGATTCTTTTATACTTAGGTGTTTTATTTTCTTCAAACCTGATTCGGACTGATTGTGTTCCAGATCATTGGTTTCCAACAATAATATTTCATATTATTATTATTATTAATTATGTCATATTATATAGTTACTTTATTTAACCATTATTTTACATTTTTCATCATTGAATTAAAATAATTATCATGCATCTTATAATAAAAAATTATAAAATAATGAGTACTTTATAAGTTTTTCAAAAAAAAATGAGTACTTTATAAAAAAAATAAAGTAACAAAAGAATTATTATTATTATTATTATTATTATTATTATTATTATTATTATTATTATTATTATATCCACTTTTATCGTTTTTGCCAAAATAAAAAAATACAAGCGTAGACAGTCTCATTCTTTCCTTCGTTCTGTCTTATCGTTTCCTCTCGCCTTTCCCCTAACCCCAACCCCAACCCCAAACCTTGAACTTCGCCACCTGCACCGTCGAACCCTGAGTTCCGATGGCGATGACTCCCTCTCACCGTCGTCTAGATGTCGTTCCTCACTTACTTCTTGCTGCCAAATCAGGTTAGATTTTCAGTTTTAAGTCCAAATCCCTAATCGAGGCCTCTGCTCCCCGCACCTACGACTTGCTGAGAAAGCTCATCCAGAGCGTTCTCTCCTCCGACTCCTCTAGCGGCGTACACTCATCGTTTTCCTTAGTTACTCCCTCCTCCGGCGTTTTCCAGGTCTTGATTTCTCTGTTTAATCTCAATCTCGTCTGGATTTCATTAAATGCCTTTATTTTTGGGTTTCTAATAGGTTGGGGGTGGAATTACATAAAAATGAGTTTCAGGTCATAAGATTTTGGTGGAATTACATATTATAATAGCAATGTGGATTTTAAGTGTATCGGATCCGGATTCTTGTGCCGATCCAAAGACAGCACAGATCGACGCTGCTAAACGGATTAGTCTTGGCTGCCCTGTGGCTGATGTTCCTGTTAGTGATTATGTGATCGATTCTCTCTCGCTTCGCTATTGAGAATGGTTTATCAATAAGTTTATCGCATTTGAGGCTTTTGATTTCAGTTAATTAGAGTTAAATTTGGTTAAGTTGTTTGACTTCTGTACCTTACAGGATAGGATTTTAATTGTTCATTTCTCTTTTATGGAATCATTTCATCAGAATTGGTAATAGTGGTTTGTCTTTTTTCGGGATTGACCTTCCATTTGTCATTTTAGGTTCCTTGGAGATATTTTGGTCTTAAAGTTTTCTTATGGAGCAAATGTTATCAATTGTATATCAGCATTAGATGTTTCAATAGTTTCTAGAGCATTAGGGTTTTTTTATTTAATTCTCTTGGGGTACTTATCCAATTATCAAGCTGTCTTGGGTTGAATTGTTGTACATATTTTGTTCAATTTCATTCCAGAGAGATTTTGTATGCGACGCACTGCCCTGTGCGTTGGTTGGAATTAGAGCAGGGAGGGTCGGGCTGGGCCGGGCAGACAAATATATGGCTCTGTCCAAGCCCAACTCAGCCCACATTAGTAACTAGTGGGCTCGGGCTGGGCCGGGCTTGAACATGACATTTCGTTCTCAAGCCCAGTTCAGCTCGCCCATAAAATAGTTATTAATTTTTAAAAATATATATTATTAATAAATAATAGTAATAAATATACTAATATTCTTTTAATACAGAGGAGAAAGAAAAACAGGACATACAAAAGGAGGCTACATAATCAAACGTCTTCTAGAATGAACTGCATACCCAAACTATAAAGAACACAAAAAGGACCAATTTTAGCTGAAGATACATATATAATTACAATCATGGTCAAGAATATCGAGTAAAACTGACGGACGACATCCAAAAGGTTTTATGTATGCATGTATGTATGTATAGACCGGGCCGAGCTGGGTCGGGCTTGGGTTATTATTTAAAAATCAAGCCCAACCCACTATATGCTCGGGTTTTAGCGGACTCGGGCCTGGGCGGGCCTATACTAAATTATGTTTGTCCTAGCCGATCCATGAAAGTCGGCCTGGGAGGGCCAGATGGGCCACGGATCACATGAACATGTCTAGTTGGAATGAACGACCAACTCATGAGCAAGTACATTGAATTTGGGGCGGATAGGTTGCTAGGTGCGCTAGGAGTGGGTAAGATGTATAATGTGGTTAACCATTTGATTGGATGGAATTGATATCTTTGCAAGGGAAGACGAATTTCTTTGAAAAGAGAGTTGGGGAGTATCAGAAGGCTTCTGTAATGTCCAGTATCAATGGGAATGGGGAAACCCATGTATTTAAGATGGACGAAGATTTCTAGATGCTTTTATGACTTTTACTTGGTATATTCTAGTAGGATTTTAGGCTTAATTTCATTCATAGTACATTAATTATACCTAAAGTCTCACTTTCATACATAAACTATACTTTATTTCATTATCATACATGAACTTGTATGTCACCTCCTAACATAATCATTTTACCTGTTTCTCTAAGTTTAACACTGAAACGGGTCCCAATAAAAATTATATTACTCGTAATGCCCTAATTTCTCTTCCTAGTCATCTCTCTCTTGTCATTAATCATATTATTGCTTAATTAATTTTTTTCCTAATTATCTTCCCCTTTCGCTCTCTACCCTTCTCCATTTCATTTCAAATATCCTTTTATCTATCGTAATTATTTTTTACTCAATTACTGCTTTGCTAATGATCTCTCCTTATCTCTACTCTATCATTTTAGTATTCTTCTGTGCAATTTTATTTGCTTTATTTTTTCACTCTTGATAATGTTTCAAGATAACCTCCGTACAAAATAATAAAATGCTTATTTATAACAATATATGTATCACCTCCACTGCAGAATAATGAAATGCTTGTTATAGCAAACTATTTTCGGCCTTGCAAGAAGGAATCATAACCATATGAATGTGTTCAAATAAATTCTTATGTAACACATAGTGAAAAGGATCACAAAAATCACAAGATAATAAACACCAATGAGTAACTAGGAGTCATTCTGCAAAAGTTATCCAAAAAGAAACATAAGCTCAACAATTGTTTCATTCTGTAAATTTCTTTGTTCACTCTCCTTGACTTTGTTGACTATGGCCAACTTGAGTCACGTTGCTTTCTTGACTTCCATTAGGAACATAAGCAAATGGTATAGAGTGGCTTGATACATATTGAGTTGTTCCCTGTTAAGAAAACGAGGAACTTCATTTTGGGACAAACTAAATTTTGTTGTCAAATTCAGATAATCTAAATGGCACTTCTAATATTCCTAGCTTAATAGAGTTACTTACATCCATCATCCACCTCATTGTTTGTGGTGCACTAGGCGGCCTTTCAAGATTGGGCCTTGATGTATTTTCGTTCGATGTATTGGTCCTTGCTGCATTTTGTCCCGCTCCCCTAGCACTTGATTGTCTCGTTGTATTAGGCATTCGTAAATTTGGCCTTGCTGAACCTGCTTCTGATGCATTTGGATAATATAAGATATTGTATACACTTTAGGTATAAAATAATAAAAGCATAAGCAACTTGTGCCTTATATTTTCGATTTAACATTAGCCTTACCATTATTCCTTGCAGTAGTTCCCCTCCTCGTTTTGACCTACAATGAAGTTCTCACATTCAATAATTAAATGCACGGATTTGAAAAATTACTAAAATAATTACTTACACTTGGTTCAGTGGTAGATGGTGGTTCTTTACACCTTCTTTTGTTGTGGTCTTTTCTACCACAGTTGCTACAAGTCATTATAGTTCCCTTTCTACTGAGCTTTCCTTTTCGAGCAGATTCTTCTAATTCTTCGGGTTCCTTTCTTCTGTTCTTCTTTTTCCTTCCTCTTTTAACTCTGACCGGAGATGGAGGAACAATTAAGATTGGCTCTTCGGGATTTGGCCATTGGTGACTGCTATTTGTTGGCTCAATGAAAAAACCATAAACCTTCAAATATGTCTCCACTGAGTAACAATTGTCCAAATAATTAGCTGGATTATCATTGTTGCCAATGATGGCAGCACTTGCATGACTACATGGTATGCCTGTGAGTTGCCATCTCCTACATGTGCATGTCCTGGCATTCATATCCACCACATACTGATTACCAAAACCACTAACTTGAACAGTTGGACCTCCTGAGTAAGTCGGCTCAAAATGTATAGCAAAATCAATGTTCTTCACTAATTTTTTCATTATCTTTGGACACCATTTAGCAGTGTTGCTCTTCAACCAATCACTCTTCTTCTTCATCCTTTTCATCAACTTGATAATCATCTCATTCATTGTAATAATCCCTTTGTCTCTTGCATCTAGTATGTACTTATTAAAGCACTCAACACATATTGTTCAACAGCATATCACATTTAGACTCTTCTTTAAAAAAGGCCCTAGACCATTGCCTAGCTGGTCTTCCCTCTAGCCATTGTCTTGCTTCAGGACATTTAACACCAATTTTCTCCATATAACTATCAAACTTTGCCGGATAAGGTGCTCTTGCAGCATCCCAGAGCATGTCTTTTAACTCTTTGCCTTTAAATAAAGTTCTAAAATTTGTGTACATGTGTCGTACACAGACTCCATGTTCTGCTTGTGGGAATAAAGTTTCAACTGCATTTATGAGTCCCTAATAAATAAATAAATACAATCAATACACTAATAACTAAATAAATCACTTATATTGCAGAATATATAAAAGTAAGAGTTACCTTTTGTCTGTCAGACATGAATGTCCAATCCATGGTGTTTACAATTCCTAAATCAGATGCTAAAAGTTGTAAGAACCAACTCCATGTCTCTATGCTTTCAGTTTCAACCATTGCATAGGCAATAGGAAATATGCAGTCATTAGGATCTACACCAACAGCTGATAACAATTGCCCTCCATACAATCCTTTGAGCCAACACCCATCCAAACCAATAAAAGGTCTACAGCCCGCTAAAAATGCTGATTTCAAAGCATTGAGACATACATACATGCCAACAAATCTTCCATCTTTAAACCTGCCCATTACAGTGCTTCCAGGATTTGACCTTAGTAACTCAAGTCTATACCTACAATAATGAAGATTTTTAGTATAGAAACTAAAGTTCAATATGTTCATTAATTAATAAGTCAAATAGATTCTACTACTGACATTCTTCATATTTAATCCAACTCATAGCTAAGTATACAAGCCAAAGAAAAATTAATCACATTTCTTAAATGTCCAAATCTTCAATATCTGAACTAACAATTTTATATGAAGAGGTCAATTCACACTTCTCTATTTTGACACTTCAAATAGCAACACTAACAAAATAAAGAACATAAATTTTGAATTTAGACTAAACGATGCATATATTCAGTTAGGTAATAATATCAGTCCATTAACTCTAATAACATTACAAGACAAAGCATATTTAGACTTTTAGTAGCATACCGATAGATGTTATCATATTGAGACCTTTCATCCCCATTGATCTTTTCAAGAGCATATGCTTTGGCACGAAATGCCTTCGTTCTCCCAATTATTAGCCCTTTAGTCCTGCCAATGTCATCAATTAATGCACTAATCTTCCAGTCTGGGTCACTCCTAAAATCCTCCAAATATCTTTTCGCAATCCATCTTGCTGTTAGATGGTAATTGGTATTCACCTTGATGCAGGTATGCACAAAACTACCTCTCTTCACCTGCATTGTATGGTTGAATTCATCATGAAAATCTAATCTTAAAGCATATACCCTCCACATACATTTTTCACCTTCAAAAGTTACTCCTTTGCACACAGCTTCAACTATTTTCTGCTCATTCCTTTTAAACCGAATTTGATGTCTGTTGTTTATTCCATGATTTCTACAAGCTTCTTTGAATTGTCTACAATTGATGAACAACATTCCAATTTTGAATTCGGGGTCTTCAAGGTCCCTTTCAGCTTGAAATTCAGGATATTTGACCCTTCCTTCATTCTCTGAATCTGACTCACTATACAAAGCATCTGAATCTCCATAATCTGATGAATTTTCTTCAAGCTCAAACCTCATACCAGTTTCATATCCAGTGGTTCCTATTTGATCATCATTTCTTTGTCTCCGTGTTGATCTAGTTTTTTGCCTAGGTTGCCTAGCTTCCTCAATCCCATTAACTAAATCATCATCACCATCCTCTAAAACATAATCCAAATCATGAAAACCATCTTCCTCCTCTTGGTGACCTTGTACACTTTCATTTCCAGTGTTCACATTATCACTGTCTGAATTATTACCATCACCAACTTTAAAACCCCTACCCACAAGTTCATGGATACTAAAGTCACCTAAAAATTCATCCAACATGTCATTTCCCCTTGAAGAAAAATCTTTCCCGACAGCACTAGAAGAACTATTAACCCCATCTATATTTACCTTGAAAACCTTATATGTGGTACCTATTGTCAATCAAATAATTATATAAATAATGTATCAATGAATTACAACTTTATTTTTCTTATTTAATAATGAAAACAAGCAATTCGAATTTCTTGAAAACTCATGTAATTTACTCTATTTAACATAGTAATACACTCCCATATAGCAAACTACCACCAACCAATTAACAATTAAATATATAGTATTGAATACAGTGGCTACCAATAACCATTTAAACTCATAATAATATAAAATTAAAAAAGCAGAAGCCTTACCATCCATCGTGGCCATTGATTTGAGTCTCTTTTGCTCCATAGTGCAAAACGTATTTGTCTTTTATAATGGGGCCACTGTATTTAGAAATTCAAAATATTCTATGAGTTTCAATCCCTAATTTTTCATCAAAAGCGTAACTTTTCTCATTCACATACAGTAGCGGAAGTAATAAGTAAAGTGAGATAGAAAAAGCCAGCAGAAGGAGACAGAAAGATATCTCAAAGCACAAAGGAAAACCGTATAAAACAAAGTAAAAGATAATCGAAATACATATGAAGTTTTTGTCCACTTACCGAGCAAGCTTTCCAATGTTAAGGCGTAATTTTATTTCATAAGGTTTGAATTTCCTTTCACTGTAAATAAATTTGATCATCTAGAATTTGAATAAGAGAAATTAATTAGTTGGAAGAGAGAGGGGGACTAAATACATAAAAAGAGAAGTGTAAAGGTCGTAGCTTTGGGAGGGAAGAAGTGAGGTTATTATAGGTAATATAATTTTTAGGGGGAACCGTTTCAGTGTTAAACCTAGAGAAATAGGTAAAACGATCATGTTAGCAGGTGACATACAAGTTCATGTATGATAGTGGAATAAAGTATAGTTCATGTATGAAATTGAGACTTTAGGCATAATTAATGTACTATAGGTGAAATTAAGCCTAGGATTTTATAATTGTCTTTTTACGTAAGTAATTTTTTTTCTCTTTTTTTGAGGCTTTCATTTGTTTTTCAGCTGTATTTGCTGAACTCTGTGAAGCGATATAAGAAATGATGGATTTCACAGTGTGGGTTGCTATCTGTAAGACTTTTTTGACATTTGGTAATAAATAATAGGTCAACTTGTCTATTTTCTGATGGGGTTAGTTTCAATTGTTTTCGTCAATTGATGGGTTCTTATCTGTTACGCAAAATGACGTACAATTGCCATTTTGTGGTTGAATTAGAAATTAAGGAAAGTAATTATCATTGTGAAAGAGAATTAGTTTCTTCTATCGTTATAATCATTGTTGTCTTGTTGGTGAAAGAGTTGGAAAGAATTACTGTTGCATAATTGAATTGAAAAATTTAAAATAATGCTCAAGATGTTAGAGGTTGCTGAATGTTTAAGATCTGATCTCATCATTGTTCACACACAAATAGCAAAATTTAAAAATTCTACTTATCCTAGTTAATTGTCAAATTGCTAAATTGTCCACACTCCACAAGTAAGAATTTAGGGACAGAAATCATTATGTTATTTTCTTTTATGTTTTGTGGTAAACTTCCAGCAAAAATGAACAGATTGATATATCTCTATTGATTTTTGGTTGAAGTGTAGATTAGGATATTCATGTGAAAAAGAAATTTACTTCTTGAAAGGTTCATTTAACTTTCAAATAGTTTAGATATTGTTATTTTGCTTCTGCATTTTATGACCTTGTATGTGTTGTGTTGGTGTTGATGTTTTTTTTCCTTAATTTTGATAAAAATGTTTTTCTGCAACAACATCCAGGAAAGTGTAGTGTACATGTTTAATACATTGATTTTGGAGAATTACGATCTTTTTCACGAATAATTTGATGACGATGATTGTGAGCAGGATGATCTAGATGAGTATTCAAGCCATTCTTCAAATTTTCGTATTGGTAATCGAATGTGGGGAGACAACGGTTATGCTAGGTCAATGCGTCTAGAAACATATTTATCGGCCGAGATTATTTGTCGCGTGAAGTTAAGAAGAAAGAGCCAACAAAAGAAAGGATATGGCAATGTACCGCTGGCATGTTCTATTTTTTGCTGGCTTTTTCTTCTTCAATTCCCATGATAAACTAGCATCCAAATCTTGATTTATTTCGTTGAGAAACATGTCTTGCTTTTTCACGCCTCGAGTTAATATAATCATATATTGTCTCTCCTTCTTCAAATACCGATACGAAGAAATAATGAACTCAAATGCTCATCTAAAGCATCCTTCTCATAATCATTGCCTTCATATTATTCGTACGGACAATAATTCTCCAGGCCATCATAAGCATCATCATGATGACTTGGAAAATCAATATCACTAAAAAACATCTTGATTATCCACAATCAGGGATCTAACTAGACAGCTCTCTAGGAGAATTCATGCCTATTTCACCCATTGTCTATCAAACAAATTTTAAATAAACCATTTCACTCCTTTTAATGAATTTTTGAGATTTTCTTTATTTTTTTTATGTGGCAAAAGTTTAGTCTAGTGGTTGAGCCTTGAAGTTGTGATTCTAGAGGTCATATGTTCAAATCCACATACGGGTGGAGAAGGATGAGGTTTTTCTTTGTTATTATTGTAAGCTCAATGAGGCAAATTTTTTAAAAAAATATTTTTTATTATTTTAGTTGACGTTAAATTAAAAAAAATTGAGTTTATAAACTCTATTCAAGTGATTATATTTGATAAAAAAAAATGCATGATAGTTATATATTGAAATCTCACTGGACTCGGATATTATTATAGAAAAATATAAAGTCCAAAACAAAGAAAACAAGAAAAAGAAAGAAAGAAAAAGAAATTTACTTCTTGAAAGGTTCATTTAACTAACAAATAGTTTAAGTATTGTATATTTTCTTCCGCGTTTTATGACCTTATACGAGTTGTGCCGGTGATGTTTTTTTTCTTTAATTGAAAAGAACGGTGATTTCTTTAATATCACCCAAGATTACATGTTTGAGGAAAGTTTATTTTTAATCCATTGATTTTGGAGAATTATAATGTTTTTGGTATTACTTTGAAGTGAATACTTTGAAGGCGATGATGAAGAAGTAGGATGATCGAGATGAGTATTTAAGCCATTCTTCAAATCTTCGTATGGGTAATCGAATGTGGGGTGACATCGGTTATGTTAAATTGGTGCATCCAGAAATGAGACATGTTTTTCTACTAAATAATCAAGATTATGGTGTTGCTTCATCAGTGAAGTTAAGAAGAAAGAGCCAACAAAAGAAAGAATAGGGCTGGCGCGGAGATTTGGAGCTGCTCATAAGGCGGTACGCAACAACATTAGGTATTGGTGGAAACGATGCGGCATTTGTCAACAAATTCACGTTTAAGGGTTTTTTTACATGTTAGGCTGTTCTATCTTTTGTCGGCTCTTTCTTCTTCGGTTCTCATGATGAACAACACCTGAATCTTGATTTATTTGGTCGAGAAAAATGTCTCACTTCTTGATGCCTTGATATAACATAATCATATATTGTCTCTTCTCCTTCGAATACCAATACGAAGAAATGATGAATGACTTAAATACTCATCTAGATCATCCTCCCCCACTTCATTGCCTTCAAATTATTCGTACTAATAATAATTCTCCACGCCATTATAAGCCTCCTTATGCCGACGTGGAAAATTATTATCCATACCAAAAACATCTTAATACCAAATAATAGGAGGTATTTGGGTATATGAAAAGGTAGCTTCTCATGAGACACTATGTTTATATTTTGATTGAAGAAGAAGAACGATTACCATTGGGTAAATATTATGAACATCAAACAATTGAAATTTAAATTTTAAGACAGTTTTGTACAACTTATTGGAATGACAGATTTTTGTTGGCATATGAAAATAATGGTCATAAGGGCATATGGTCAGTTTTTAAAGTGTAAAATGGACATTTAATACATATTTTGAATCAAAATGTTTGATACATGTATTGTTGGGGCTAAAAAAGAAAACTTCTTTACGTTTATACTTTGGATTATAAGCAAAATTCATCATTTTCAGATCTAAACTCTTTCTCTGCTCTCTATTGGTCCTTTTAATAGCAACAACCATTCCATCATTTAAATTTAACTTCGAAAACTGAAGCAGACACCTCTATCGAGGAAGGACTGGATATTATTTGTTACTTCTTCTAGCTCCTTGAATCAGAACTTGATCGGGACTCCGACAACAACTTTTCTTACCAAACAATACTTAATGCGAAGCTTTCGTCCTTCTAAAGCTAATCGCACTACTAGTTTACTTCTCCGGTTATATTGGAGGCGGATTATGAGGTGAGAGAGAACAACAAGCATATATAGCAACTTCGGCACCAAGAATGAAAAAGCGTTTGAGAGATGAAGAGATACATGTGCAATGACTGAAAACTATGAGATTGATGACGGTTAAAAAAAGCAAATATATGCGCTTTTTGGTCCTCCATTCTTTTATTTACAACTCCACTTTAGGGTCAATTAGAAATAACCTCTTTGTAGTTATAGGGGTAAGGTAATATACATCCGACTCCTCAATTCCTCTTATGCGGAATTCTTGTTAAGTATTGAGGTAATGCTCTTGTATATATGAAAATATGGAACTTTGAAACAAGAGTTTTATATTATTTGTATTATTAGTATGGCCAGCTTGGAGTCTAAAATTATTGCACTTGACTAAAAATTCCAATTTTAAAACTGTTTTTAAGTAGGGTTATTTTATGATGACTTTATTTTTTCTTAATTTACTTTCATTACCATTGAATTAAACTTCATCTTATTAATTTAATAGTAATAAAAGGCAAATTAACTTTTATTTTATAAATAATAAAATTAGCATAGCTCGAGAGTCAAAAAGAATTGGAATTTACCAATATAATGCTTAATAGGCCAAAAGGTATTATTAAACATGGGCCAATTCCCAAATTTGACTATTTAGATGAAATGGATTGTGTCCACAAAATGAAACAAACATCCTGAACTGTCTTTAGCAAGTAATATAATTGGGACTTACCAATTACCATATAATGTTTAATGTACTTCCCATTCTCTAACAAATTAACCAACCATATATACATCAATCACTTCCCCATCAAGAGCTAAAAAATGGCCGACTTTTACTCCACCGATATCTCCTCCACCTTGAACAATCAAAGAAAGCATATAGGGAGACCTCCCGGTTCAAAGAACAAGCCCAAGCCACCCGTTATCGTCACAAAAGACTCGGCCTCCTCCATGAAGTCGGCCATCCCCTAAATCTCTATCGGGTATGACATCATTGGTTCCATCATTAAATTCGCTACTAATAATCATGTCGGTGTAACTATTCATAAACTCTCTCTTTCATAAGGCGGCTAGGGTTTTCTCCTGAACCCTAGCCGTCCAGATTTTTTCCATCGGCGTTTGGCCGGCGATTTTGTCAAGGATATTCGGATCTCTACCTGCCGTTCAATAGGAGGATGATCAGGCAACTTCCACCGGCATTTTTCCTTTAAGAGCTCTGGTGATTAAGCGGCTAGGGTTGTCCTAAAATCCTAGCCGCCCAATTTTTCTCCACTGGCGTTTGCCCTGTGTTTTTTACAAGGCTTCTCCTTTCGAAAGTAGGGCGATTAGGCGGCTTCCACCGGCTTTTAGCTGTCTTTTTGCAGATCGGTTTTTCGACAGGAGAGCAATTGGCGGCTAGGGTTCAGTTTGGCCGGCTTTTCGACTGGGGGTTGACGGTTTGTTTCTCGGATTTCTTCTACCGACGTCGTTCCGGCAATCCTTGGAGGAGATGCTCCCCCCCTTTTGCTTGCTTTCACTGGCGATTCGGCCAGCAGTTTTCAACAAGGGTATCAGGTTTTCATGTCCTTTGGCATTCATCGTTGTCTGCGGCTTTACACAGGTGGTGCCTTTTCGGGCAGTAGTGATTGCTAGGTGATGTTATTCATCATCGCTTCCGTTAGGACTTATCATCTCAGCTTTGCGAGATTGACTATGGTGCACCACGGGAATCTTCTTCCAGTCGTTCACTTCTGCTATGGATCTTTCGATTATTAGGTTCACACTCTGTTGTGATTGGGATCTTTGATTTATTATTATTACACTAGATTGCAATTAGCTTTGTTACATCCTACGGATATTTTTATTTTTCTTTTCTTTTATTTTTCTTTTTTATTGTTGCTTTTTCTTTTCCTTTTTAATAAATGACGCCGATTTTTTTTATCAAGCTTAACATTTACTTAAAAAAAAATAGTTTTGGCTACCTTTCATATAACTCAATCTCTCCTTTTTTTTCTTCATTATATGGTACATGGAAATTTATTTTGCAAGAAGTTTTAACTTTTGGCCTAATGCATCCGGATCCTTCTAAACTCGGTGCAATCGCCGCTCTCCCTTTGAATTTTTAAGTCTTCCTCTTGCCCCGTTAACTTGTCTAAAAAATATCTCAAAATCTCCTCAATTCTATGCGGCAGCTTATGTGATAAAAGTTGAATAACTAAGCAAGTGATTTAACTGAAAAAATGATATATTGGGAAATAAGATAATAGTTAAGGGTAAAAAGTCTAATTGAGATTCAATCCACCAAGTCTATTCTGTACTCGACGCCATCCTTCTCCTCCTCGCCGTCGCCACCGTCCACCTCCTCGCTGGAACTCATGGACCTCCGATCAAGCTAACATTCCGTTTACCTTCGATCACTTAAAACAGAACCATTCCGTAGCTATACACATCGGATTTTTCTGAAACGCCGAGCTCTAATAGCCATTCCGGCGCTAAATATCATCTAGTACCTCGAATGTTCGTGATTACTCTCCTCTCATCTTTCCTCATTAGCTTTGAGAGACCAAAATCTGCTACAATTGCTCAGAAATTCTCATCTACTAGAATATTTTCCGGCTTTACATCCAGATGCAAAACCCTAGATCTGCTATCGTGATGAAGATAGGAGAGTGGGCTAAGGAATTTGCCATGGCTGAATCTGAAGTTGGTTATGAATATAGTTCCTTTTCTATAGGGCACCAATGCGTTGTTCGTTTCCGCCCTACTACCACCCGTTGCTCCCAATTCAAAGCGGTCCATTATGGTGCGTTTTTATAGTTTGTGATTTTTCTAATTTGTGATGTTTATTGTTTTAGTTTCTGAAAATCATATTTACTTATTGCAACTAATTAGTTGTTAAGTGCTTGTGAAATTGGCATCTGGGTTTGCATTTTATTTTTCTTGGTTGTATGATTTGATTTAATGATTTGGCATCTGAGTTTTGAGTTTTGAGTTCTGATTTTGAATGGTAAACAATTGATTCTTGGCCCTTGATTTTTCTGGGTTCTGTTTGGATTTTCTTAAGATTTAGTTTTTCTAATTTGGGTTTTTTTGGTTCATACTTCCCATTTTGTTCATACTCCCATTTTTTGGGTTTTAATTTTAACAAGAAAGAAAAAAGGCTCTGAAATGCTTTTTCAACTGGTTGTAGGCGGTTCGGTGCTTACCGTGGTAGATTGGGGAAGATTTATGAATTAGTTTTAAAAATCTCAATGTTTTCCTTTCTATAGAATAGAATAGATAAATTTTTATTGGATGCTCAGCTCACTATTTTTCCGGTGTTACGCGGAAAATGAAGAACTCTGGTTAGGACAGTATTTTTTTCTGGTGGTAAATCTGAAAATGGAAATGTTAGTCGAGGACGATGGTGTTTTTTTAATGAAAATAAAGAGGAGTTTTATGAAATTTTTACATGTAGTTCTAAGAGAATTTTGAAAAATTAGAACATGTTAGACTTTTCAACTTTATAACCGCCGCTTGTGTTTTAGACTCTCCACAATAAGGCTGATCGGGGGATCCTGCAATTTAGATAAGTTTAAGGAGTGAGAGAAAAATTTAAAAATTTAAAGGAACGAAGGATTTTTAAAGTTAAATTTAATGAGTCCGAATATATTAGTCCTTTAATTTTTAATTGAATATCACTAAAAAAACAGAAATGGATAATGGGAAACGCCGCACCTAGTTTATACAGTACACAGTAAGGAAAATGTGTAAATATTGACAATAATGTGATGTAGTTATAATTATTTAAACTATGAACATGTATTTATATAAAGAAATAAGATTATTTTACTATGACTTTATTATTTTTTTTATTATTATTGGATTTAAATTCATCCCACTAATTTAATCTTGATAAAGTGTAAAGTAACTTTAATTTTAAAAAAAAATAAAGTCACAATAGCCTTTTTTTTATTGAAGAATATTATCTATTACATAAAATTAAATTCAATTTGACGAGCGTCGAAATTGTCAAAAATAAATATTAAACCATTTAACACCATACAAATAAATCTGTAGTAATGGCAAGCGGGATCGTAATGCAATAAAAATAAATAGAAGGGGGTTTTGAAGGTTGTTTTGACTATACAAGTAATAAATTATAAAAACTGAAATTTAAAAGGGTTAAAAATATATGATTAAAATTCTTCCGGTCAAGGATGCTTTCAGCTTAGTTGCAATTGATCATAGGCATAAAGATAGATTCTCGATTTATCAATTAGTTGGTTATAACCATGAATAACATAATTAAATTCTTTTTCTAAAGATGAGATTGATTTTAGATAAGCTAAATCAAAAACCCTCGATTATTAGACGCACTTGCAAGAAGCAGAAAAGATTTAATCATCAAAAAGTATTAAGCTTTGAAGAACTAACTTTACACCAACAAGTTATGAACAACACAAAAGGTTGATTTAAATTGAATAAACCACGAAGACTTGTAAAAGAAAACGTTTGTTACAATTTTTCATTAAACTATGAACAACATAAATCTAATGAAAATAACAATTAATTATAAATCCAAAAACGACAATTGGCCAGGTTGAATGAATTGAAAAGATAATGATAAAGATATTACCGGTTTAGTCAAAAATTGAAATTCGAAAGAAAGTTAGAATCGAGCCTCACAATTAACAACTAGCTTCAAGATTACTCTTTAACCGAAAGAAAACGAAATTAGCCGCTCATAATTGAAGAAAACATAGTCGAAAGTTTCATTGAAAGTCTAAGAAAAATTAAACATCTGCAAACTTCACTTATGGAATGCGTTCTCCCTCTAAAAAGTAGTTAACTGAAAATATAAATACTAGACTAAAGTCCTAATCAGATAATGACTTGAAATAGGAATAAAATCCTAACTGAATAAGTAAAATATGTCTAGAAAATAATATCCTTAAAAGACAAATCCTAATATGATACTACTTATTCGGTTGCTTTGAAACTCTTGAATAGGAAAATCGAAAACTGATAAAATCCAATTCCGAGCATCACAGACCCGTAACTTTGACCTTGATTTTCGCCCAGAATAAGTGCGAATTTGGAGTTGACTATTAGACATGAAAATTTAGATTGTTCTTTGAGGTTTTCAACGCATCCTGAATCGCCCCAATCCGACGTTGTATGAAGAAGTTATGGCAAAAATACGAACAGCTGTCCAGAATGTTCCAAAAACGCACCAAAATCGGCATTTTGTGAATAAAGTCCACTTTAGCACCCGAATTACCTAACCCAATCAATTAGGTCCAAAATTAGTAGTATCGAAGCCTAAAACACACAAAATAACACTTATAATCACGTAAAAATAACATCCCATCACAATTACATCTCTAATCAAAGGTGGACAAATATAAAGTCAAGTCCTCATACATGTCGAAGAATCAACTATTCTAGCTAACAATTGTGCAGATGATTCGCAGACCGATAAACATGGACCAGCCTAAATACTATAAACAATTTACAAGAGTTAAAATTCTGAACAAAATACACAAACAGAACACACACTAAACTTGCTATTACCGCAAGGGATCATGGAGGGACTTTTTCGACATTTTCAAGCCATAAGAGAGGGCCCTCATCCAATCCTACATGCACACCTACCCTTCAAACCTGTATATTGAACCCCATACTTGAGAAAGACTTGTGACAACATTAGTAATAGTCTATAAATCACGGAAACTCCGGTGACATGACGTTTTCGTGTTTCGGAAACGTTTCGGAAACGGAAACTTTCAGAAACCCCTACAAAACGTTTCTGGGGCAGTTTTCGCAATTAAAGAAAGTTGGAAACTCGTTTCATTAAATTCCGGAAACCGTTTCCTAAAAATTCTTTCAACCTTATGAGTCAATTTTGGTTTATTCTAAAACTAAACTTCCAATGCATTTATTGTGTAAGTCCCTAAACATATATATTATGTTTGAATTAAAATTTTTAAATACTAAGTGACCTTAATTAGATGAATATGATTTGATAGGTGTCAAATTATAAATATTTACATTAGAATTATTTTATAATTAATAAATATATTTTAAATGTAACTTATTTTAGTATTTCATTATTTTATAAAAAAATGAAATTATATGAATTGAAATTTTATATTTTTTATATTTATAAATGTACCCCTAAATTTTTATTATTTACACGTTTCCCCTCAGTTTTCGAACCTATATATTTTTGAAATGGCGTTTTCCGGTTTCCGTTTCAATTTCAGTTTCCGTATTACCTAGGTAATAGTAAATTCCCCTCAGCCTGGTGTGAACTCCTAACCTACTGATCTTCATCCAACAGTTAACTCGATGCCACTTTGGTTGCCACAAAGAAATTTCGCCCTGAGGCAAGACTGAATCTGAAAACAAACGTTAAAATGCGGCAACCTATATTTCCTTAAACCCCAACTAGCGACCTCGAATATCCAAAACCATAAATTCCTTGCACCATAACATCAACCAGTAGCGTATATCTGAAATAATCTTGTTGCATGGAAATAGATTTGGGTGTCTTTTGTAAAAGATTAACAAGTATATTGTTTAACGGCGAATGGAGACCAACCCAATTGTAAAACTATCAAGATTGAGATATATAACAACAAATCTGTGTTTGAAGAAGACGATCGTATAATGAATGATAAGAAAGTAGTTGATGTAGATTATTCTCATAAAAAACTCTGAAATTAAAAATAAAAAAAAAAAGATAAGAAAATAAAAGATACGAGGAAGAAAAAGCCTAGTTACACTTTTTCTCCATTTCTAACAAACAAGAAGGGAAAATTCTTTAAATAAATGGCTGCTAGGTCACAATAGCCTTTATTGAAAGGAATGATAACAAAATAAGTATTGGAAATATATTTGCATAATATAAGAAAGTATAAACAGAGTTACAATATTGATTGAATATATTAATTGAAAATAAAATTTAAGTTTGAAGACTGATAGCAAAAAAAAATCGGTAGATAATTTGACTGAAATAAGTCACAGGAAATGCACAAGACAAGAGTAGTGGAATTGGGAATTTGACATCAGTTGTTAACATGCCTTTGGCATAAAACCCAAAAAAGTTTTTCACTCTATTTCTTGAGATTTGAATTCCGAAGCAAAAATAAAACACTAGCGTTTAGGAATTTCCATGCCATAAATTAGTGTCTACCAAAACTCAATCTTCAACAACCGATATGATTTCGATGTTTAAGTAATTAAATAAATGAAAATTAGAGATGTTTAATCACATATAATGTAAAGTCATTAGATTTTCTAAAAAAACTTTTCACAAGCTTTTTAACATCAAAAACATTTTTTCGGTTCCTCTTATGTTTTTTTTCTTCTATTTATTATGTACATATTTTCACTTTTATTCCTTTGTTTTAACAATGATTGTTGACCATATCTATTGTATCACATATGTTTCTATATCTGTTTCAAATTTTTTTTTAAGAATTATAAATTTTGAAGATGCTAGGTATTGAACCTAGCACCTCCCACCACTACATTGATCATGTACAAAATATGTACATAAATCTGTTTCAAATTAATATAACCTAAATGAAAATTATTGTTCAATTAAAAAGAAATGGAGTAAAATTTAATGAAAATATTTCGTAATCCTTAAAAATTTTATTGAAAAAGTATGAATTTTTTAATAGTTACTTTGTCTTTTATAAAGTGCAAATACTTTTCTCTTCATGGTTATTGGATAAATGTTTGAATTTTAATCCAATGGCCATAAAGGGCATAGTAATGATTTTTTTCTAAAAAATAACCTTAAAATGCACTAAAAATTATAACTGTTACACATATTAATAAATGGACCAAAACCATATAATAATTAACAATACAATAGTCCAACAATAAAGATAAATAAGTATATAATTATTTAAAATGTAATAAAAATAATGGAATTATTTAAAAAAGAGAATTTTGTTTTTGTTTGGATTTTTTTTTCAAGGAAGCAGTATTTGGTTGGTTTGGAGGACATAAATATTCTGATTATGGAACTACCACTATAAGAAATCAAGCAATTTGTGACAACATAAGTTGTCACAAGAACTAAAAAATTGTCACATCACACAATTTGTTACAGTAAAAAGTTGTCACAGGGTCGTCACATATAACTCCGTAATAAAAAATATTTTCAAATATAACAATAAAATATTGCCACAAATATTACAGTTTTGTGACAATAATAATCTTGTCACCTTAAAGTTATTTGTTACAACTTTTGTTGTAGCTGAATGTAAAGTTTCTTGACACAAATAAGGATATTGTCACATATAATACAACAAAATAAACTAAAAAAAGTGACAACTTTCACAAATCGTCACAGAACAATATATTGTGACAATAATAGTTGTCACACAAAAAGTTAGAAGTTGTCATGGAAGTCTAATTGTAACATGAAAAGTCGTCACAAAATAGCTGTCACGTATAACTCCGTAACAAAAGGTATTTTTACATGTGACAAAAAAATATTGCCACAAAATATCACATTTTTATGTGACAATAATATTCTTGTCGCATTAGTTACAACTTTCGTTGTAACTAGAAATATAGTTTCTTGTCACAAATAAGCTTATTGTCACATATAATGCAACAAAATTAACTAAAACTATGTGACAACTTTCATAAGTTGTCATAAATGATATATTTGTGACAACAATCTTTGTCATATAAAAAGTAATAAATTGTCACATAAGTCTATGTGACATGAAAAATTGTCACAAAAGTCGCCACTTATAACTCCATAAAAAAAGATATTTTCAAATGTGACAATAGCATATTGTCACAAATATTGAATTATTTTGTACCAATAATATTCTTGTCACATTAATTTCAATTGTTACAACTTTTTGTTGTAATTGAAAAGGAAAAAAGGGTCACTATATATATAGTTACAATTTTAACTTGTTGCAAATATTATTGTAATTCCTCACTGCTACCATATTTTGGATTGAAGGGAACTAGAAGAAAAGAGTATCAAAAGAACAAAATATGGAAAAGCTTTGAAACAAAGTCCATATACCAAGAAAAAAACTCCTAATGGATCAAACAAAAAAATAAAATGCAAATCATCATAATCAGTAGACAAATGACTTAAAATTTTCGGTCTGAAGAAAGAAAGTTATAATGCAAAAGCCACTTTTCAGATAAGCAAATATTAATTACAATCGTACTGAATAATTATAGCAAGAGAAATTATGAACAAAAAGAAGAAAACATAATATATAGATACCATTTTCCAGATCAAATAAGATAATCAATTTTTATATTATTCATATAAAAATGTAAGCTTACAGGTCAACAAATATAACAAGTGTAAAAGGACCTTTATAAATTTTGGGGAGAGAATCCCTAGAAACATATACAGCTTAAGTGCACAAATTTCAAAGCCATAACTCCATCAATACCCTAATCAAATTTAGTTAGTGTCACTCTGACCTGCTTAAAAATGGGCAGGCCCTTTCTTATATTCAGAGCTCATTTAGTACACAAGCAAGGCTAGAACTGCCACGCTTGTCCAAAGCTTACATCAATCTCTGAGCAAACTTACCATTACTGATCCTCTTTGCGTCCTCATTAACACAACAAAATTACTATTACCAAGTATTCTATATGACAAAGTTTAAGTCCACTGCAGAAGCTGAGAACCCGCTTAATTACAGAGCACATATTATTTTAAAATAAATAAACCACTATTTGAGGGGTGTGTATTTTGGACCAAAATCATGTTAAGACAAGGAAGAGCATGGTTTAAAGTTTTGGTTGATTTTCAACCATAAAACTTATAATTTATATTTTGAATAATTTTTACATTCACAAAACAACTTGAATTCAACATGATCTTCAATTCATAGTTTGCATATTCTTGTCTAGCCAGCGAACATGGAAGAATATGACTGGACAAAATCTACTAAAGGAAGAGCGACACAGGTGTGCAAAAAATATATGTAACTATTACCTGTAGTCCACATGACAAGGAGAGCTAGAGCCTGGATAGAAATCTAAAAGATGAATGTTGTTGGCAGATGTTGATCCAAGTGCACACACATGCATTAAGTCATTATTTCAACATGATTTCCACAATGCATAGGCATATGACAAATAGAAGTCTTATCAGGCTTAAAGACAATTTCAGGGGGAAAAACTAGCACAATAGGGAATCTGAAATATAATCCACGATATGCAAAACGCAAATCAAGCTTGAGACAAGTTCCATGGTCCAAATTTAATATTAGCAAATAGTAACCTAAAGAGATTTCAAACTAATACAACAAGTTTAAAAGTTTCTAACATGTAGCAATAACAAAGAGCGGTCTGTTGTAGAATATGAACACAGGTTATAGTAAAGCAGTACTGGAGATGCAGTACCCTGGCACACACAAGCATATGACACTAATGAGCATACTTTCATTATGAATATGAATGCCTATTTATAGGCTTACATAAATATAAGAGATGACATAATTTAAAACCTAACAACTATAATTCAAATTTAAGACTTATCAACTTAAATCTAATATAATCTAATCAAAACAAATATTATTTTCTAAAATATTTTCATATCATCTAAAACTAACTACAGCTTTAAAAGTCAATTTCCAACACGGTCAAGTTGAATGTGTTCAATACATGCACATGATTATACCATAATAAAAACACATAATTCTAGATTCTAACCTTTTTTATACTTCATTCTGCAGGTATGTTACTACAAAAAGGACAGCTAAACAATGATACTTACAGAATAGGATCCGATAAAATTCAGAATCAATGACGAATCAAATCCTCAACTAACATCCGAAGCCCACTAAATCAGCTCCATTATTGGGTTTGTCATGATTCTCATCAACAAAAAATAGAAACTAAAAAATACCACTTATCTGTGGAGGATTAAGTTCATGAAAGCACATGGTACATAGAAATATAACATGTCAGAGCCAAGAAAATGGGGACTTACACGTCTGAAAACAGTCATGTTAGATTGCTAGAATAATCTGTCATAAACCTGAATACTTTAGTATAGCAAACCAAAGAATCTAGTACACAATATTATCTCATCCTAGGTACTTGAATTGAATATTCAGTTCTTCTAATCAGTATAGGGAGCTAATAATGGAGTAATCAAAGTTATTATCTGCTGCTCTTCCTTGAACATATGCTGGGTAATTGATGTTTGGAGAACTTGAGTACGAGAAGCTAACTCTTTGCGGTAGTACACTTTATTTTCTTGATGAGAATTTAAATCTGAAGTAGTTGATCAATTGGTTATCAAATACGGAGGCTCAAATAGACATTATATATGACTCTCCAAATGGGACTATTACCCAAAATAACAATGGATTCCTACAATACGATCATACTGGCCTTTTCAAACCTTCATTAAAATCAGGCCCCTCCTTGGAATTGAAAGATTTATCCAACCTAAACTTATTCTTCAATAAATCTACCTGAATTTAAAATAAGCAGAAGTGTTTCTGGGTTATCAATTTGGAACCAATACAAAAGTTACATAACTAACATTGAAATTTATTAAGATAATTACGTCTTGAAAGTTACAGTTACCTTTTCTTAACTTCGTGCACTTCCAATAAAGTAGCACTCCATCAATTTCAGAGAACGAAACAAAGAAACTTGAGTATAACAGCAGTATTCAACAATTCCACCATTATATCATGCACTTATTCCTAAGAATTATCTAATCAACAATTTCATGAGTTATTTGCGGAGTAAGTGGTGTAGCAAGCAAAACCAGCAGCTGACAATCCTTCAACAGATTATGTGGCTACCGGAGTAAAAGTAGTACTACTTAATTCATCAATCCTCTTTACGTCTTCATTACAACATTAATCATCCAATCAGCATATCCAAACACCAAAAGCAACACTCTGTCTGTCCCCTTTATCTTCCCGCATAAAGTAATAATTATGAAATTAATTTATTAACCATGGTTCAAGTAAGAGGAAGGAGTAACTTTTTTTACACTCAGGCACTATTTGTTTTCTTTCACTTACAATCAGAAAAACAAATTCAATTCAGATTAGTGTAACCCAGGATTAGATAAATCATAATTGTCAAGAGTCTAAATCGCACTCAAAGCGCTAGGGTCTTGCTTCACACTTTTACGCGATGCCCAAAAGAACCGCTCGCTTTATTGAAAAAAACCGCACTAGTGTAAATTTTCGCAATATATATATATATATAGACACACACTTCAAACTAATAAATATTAAAAATATCACAAGTCACAATGATACACAAGAAACAAGTCATTAAAATCCAAAATAAAGATTATTACAGTCTGAGAGACAATCTGACAGTGATGGAGAGAAACGATTAAAGGAGTTGTGAATGCAGCTATAGTGAATGACAGCTTCTGAAATTCAAATAATTAGTCTGAGAGACAAAACATAAGCAAATTAGGGTAAATAAGTGGGCCAGTTCTTATATTTTTCATTTAAAAATCAATTAAAGACTAGGGCACTTTTTTTTAAAAAAAGATATCACTTTGTGCGCTTGGCACACCCTGTGTGCTTCTGTTCAGCAGAAGTGTACAGGGTGTACTGCACTTTTGTGCTTCAAGCGCAAAAGCGATTGACAACTATGAAACAAATTCAACAAGGACACAACTCCTAACAAATGCATAGTACTGAATAAAAGCGCCCTTTGGCATGGGTAGAAATAATTATGCAATGATTAATCAAACACCAATGATTATTTGGAAAACATTTGATCTGTATAATGATTTGAACTCAAATGGAACAACCCAGCAAAAACTCTATCTTCAAGCAGCAGGAGCAACAACAAAAGAATATAAAAAAGAGTCCAGATCACCATATTATAATACCTATTTGAAGGTGTACCATGTATTTTGACTTAAACAATTAGCAATATTAAAGGCACAATAGTCTAATAGACATTGGAATTTACAAGATCAATACAACGTAACTGAACCTTGACATCACTTGTTTTAAACCAGAGTTGTAATTCGAGGGGATTGGGAAGCAACCAGGTTCATAATATGTGAAAGGGCACTAAAAAAAATATGATATTTGGTAGAATGTGGCAATAATAATAATGTAAATGAACTCATAAAATCTGATGTTGACTATAGAGTTCTACAACCCAAGTAGCTGCATAATCCTATATGTTCCCATTACATTTGGCATCTTAAAAAGGAACCGGGATGGATTGAGGCAAAATGTAAGAGACGACGTGACAATGGAGGAGGAGACGGCGGCCAGCTACTGCAGAGAATTAAAATCCGATTTAAGTCGAAATGTAGCCAAAATGACCTTGGTCGGCGGCGCATTGGAGTTAGCAAGTTGGTGGCAGGACAACGACGATGTTAGTCTTCTTCAAATCGGTTTGGCATGCGGCGGCGCTTGACCTGGTGGTGATATATGAGTGAAATGAACAAGAGGAGAAGCGGGGGTGGCGGCTGTGAGTTTAAAGAGAGTGAGGGTTTTGTCTACGCGTGACATTGTGGAGGGAGAGTTAGGTTAAACTCATTTTTTAAAATATTAATTTTTTTTTAAGAGGCTAGGTATTGAATCTAGCACCTCTATTATTATATTGAGTGGCCCATCAATTGAGCTACACTCAATTGGTGGTTAAACTCATTGGGTCATGTATATTTATTTTCCAATTTTTTTAAATCTGTAAATAACCGTATCATGTATTTTTCAACTTAATACATTTTGCATTTTCACCTTCATTATATACAGTTCATTTATATTATTTATTAATATTATTATTAATGAAATATAATTATTAAAAATATAACATTTACAAGTATTTTCATTAATATAATATTAGTCAGGGCTTAATCACAATTAATGCTCATCACCCCTCCTAACAAGTATATTTAGTAGGATTTGAGGTTAAGGTATTGATTATTGTATTAAGATCTTTTTTATGGTTGAGACAAAATCCGTAATCCTAGAAGCTACAGGTTCGAACCACATCTGAGGTGTATTGAGGATTTTTCTTTATATTTAATAATATAAGAGTATTTGCACAAATTTCAAAAAAAATTATAGTAAGGTTATAGTTTTTACTTTTTAGTAAATAATTCTAAAATACTTTTATATGCCTTGGAGGAATAATTTTATTTCAAAAATATTCATAAACATACTATATTATTTATTATAATTAATTAAAATATTTGGGGTTTGGTGTTTAAGGTTGAGGGTTTGGGGTTTGGTGGTTAGGGTTGAAGGTTTGAGGTTTAAGGTTTAGGGTATATCTTTTTAGAGTTTAAGAATTGTTTTTTTTATGCTTAATTACACAAAAAAATTGTTATTCAATTATGTCCAGTTAATAATAATAATAATAATAATAATATTGTTATTACTATATTGACATGTATATATATAATAAGATTTTAGTTTTACTTTTAAATAATATAAAAATATTTCTATATGATTCATAGAGAAATAATTTTCCCATGTATAATTTTCCTATTACTTTGATATAGTTTTTATATAAATTTATAACTTTCCTATATATTTTTTATGCGTATTTTATAACTAAACATAATATTAGAACTATCTTAATCATTTTGTATTACTCTTCAAATTAATCGTAGTCTTGAGATTTTGTTGTCACATGATATTGAGTAGTTTAAGTTACAATTTTTTCCAATATGAAGTATAGTTCTTAATATATGTCATATTTTTCATGCCTACACATTTTTTATAACTATATATATATATCCTATATAATTTGTATAACTTTTCAACTTAAACTGATTGTCATAAACTAATAAATTATTTGCAAGAAGCTTGTCATTCATCACACAGATAATTTTCGTGATGGTAAAAAAATTTATTATCACGTATTGATAGTTTGAGTTACAACCTTTACTTATAACATAACTATTTTTTTGTTTCAAGTTAAACTTATTGTACCAAAGACAAAAAAAACTCTGCAACAAGTTTTTTTATGTCGTAGCACATATAGTTTTTATGACAATAAAGAATTTGTTATCATGTATTGAATAGTTTTATTTACAACTGATATTTGCAACTGAAGAATTTTTTGTTCCTGGTTAAATTTATTGTCACAAAAATATTATATTTTTTTCAACAAGCTTTTTATGTTATCAACCATATAGTTCTTGTGATAATAAAAAAATTCTGTCGCATATTGAATAATTTTAGTTACAACTGTCACTTGTAACATAAGTATTTTTTGCAACAAGATTTTTATATTGTCACATATATAGTTTTTTTAACGATAAAGAATTCTGTCACATATTGAATACTTTTAGGTACAATTGTTACTTGTAATATATGTATTTTGTGTTTCAAGTTAAACTTATTGTCACAAATTTAATATATTTTTTGCGACAAGCTTTTTATGTTGTCATGTTTATTGCTTTTATTGCTTTTTACATATAACTAAAGTATTTTTTGTTTCAAGTAAAATCTATTATCGGAAACTAATATATTTTTTGCAACAAATTTTTTTATGTTGTCACATATATAATTTTTGTGATAATAAAAAATTATTGTCACATATTGAATATTTTTAGTTACAATCGTTACTTGTAACTATAGAGTTTTTCTGTTTCAAGTTAAATTTATTGTCACAAAAGTAATATAGTTTTTACAACAAGCTATTTATGTTGTCACACATATAGTTTTGTGATAATAAAAATTTATTGTCGCATATTAAATAGTTTTGGTTATAACTTTTACTTGTAACCAAAGTATTTTTTTATTTCAAGTTAAAATTATTGTCACAGAAATAATATATTTTTTGCAACAAACTTTTAATGTTGTCACATATATATTTTGTGACAATAAAAAGTTATTGTCGTATATTAAATATTTTTAGTGACAGCTATTACTTGTAACTGAAATATTTTTTGTTTCAAGTTAAAGCTATTGTCACGAAACTACAAAATATTTTTAACAAGATTTTTTTGTTGTCACATAAATATTTTTTATGACAATAATTTTTTTATTGTAACAAATTCTAAATTATAGGTTACAACTTCAGTTGTAACGGAAAAAAATAGTTACGATCTTAAAATATTGTCACAGAAACATCTATTATATGTGACAATTTTACGATAAAATTTCAGAAAACTGATTTTGTGACGGTATAAATTTTATTGTAACGAATAATAGCCTTTTTGTAATAGTAAAATTATTGTTACAGATTAACTATTTTCTTGTAGTATATAAAATATGAAACCAAACAGACCAAAGTGAGAAGGGCATGAAAACCCTTATATAAAGGGATCATCTACTAGTTCCTTACCTATCCTCAGGTATTATTCCTCTCTCTTTATATTATATACGTTCTTCATTAATTACTTCAGTTAAATCCCCTCTTTTCCTTTTTCAACTTTAATCTCTTATTATAATTTTTTCCTTTTTTGTTTTTTCAGTATTTGGAAAAATTTCCTCGTATCTTTCCTTTTTAAGTTCTATACTATAATATTTTATATTTTATATAATCTTGAGTCCCATCCAACGTTATTTTTCTTTTCCGGGTTGTTTCGTAATTCAGTTTCCACCCAATTGAGATTTTCAGATAACAATTAACATCTTGAGAATGAACAAATTGAAATCTCAATTCAAGATTTATTTTATAAGTCTCAACCTTAATTGGTCTTTTTTCATTATTCAAAAGATCTCCTTGTTTTTTTTCCCTTTAATTCTAGGGTAAACTTTAGAAACATGCCTGTGGTTTGGTCATTTTTCAAAAATGTGCTTGTGGAATTTTTTTTCAAAAGGATGTCTGTGGTTTTAAAAGTTTTCAAAAGGGTGCTTGTGGTTTGAAAATTACAGTGCTACGCCAGTTATTTCAATAAATTAAACATTCCTATATTTTAACTATATTATTTAAGAATTATATATCAAGATTTGAGTAAGATTGGGAAAATTTTCATTTTATTTTGATTTTTTAAAGTTATAATCAAATTTTAATTAAAAAATATTAATACTTCTCAAAAAATTCTAAAATTTATCACAAATGTGCATTATATTTTCATTAACTAAGCTGTAAAAAATATGGTTTTAAAATTTTGGAAACCCTCTTTTTTCGAACTTTAGAAACCACATGCACCCTTTAGCAAAAGAAATTCCACAAGCATCTTTTTATAAAACCAGCAAACCACAAGATATATTTTTGAAATTTACCCTTAATTCTATATATATTTATATTTCATGAAATCTTTGATAATCCTATAGTATTTTTATTTTTATATAATCTTTGTTTTTGAGTTCGTTTTCTTTCTTCAGTATTCAAAAGATTCGCTTGTTTTTTTTAATTCCATATATTGTTTTATATTTTATGTAACCTTTGATCCTACCCTATGTTATTTTCTTTTATGTTTTGTGGTAAACTTCCAAAAAAAATGAACAGATTGATATTTGCAATTTAAGGGATTGTATCGTATCTATTATGTGCAAGAGTCTTCTTGAATTGCTATTGATCTTTGGTTGCATTCATTCTCAATTCTGATTTTAGGTTGAAGTGTAGAATAAGATGGATATTTACGAAAAAGAAATTTACTTCTTGAAAGGTTCACTTAAAGCACAAATATTTTTTTCCTTAATTTTAATAAAATGTTGATTTCTTGAACAACATCCAAAGTACTGTGTTGTTTAATCCATTGATTTTGGAGAATTACGACATTTTTCACGAATAATTTGATGACAATCTAGATGAGTATTTAAGTCATTCTTCAAATTTTCGTATTGGTAATCGAATGTGGGGAGACAACGGTTATGTTTAGTCAATGCATCTAGAAACGAGACATGTTTATCGATCCAGATTATTTATCAAGTGAAGTTAAGAAGAAAGAGCCTACAAAAGAAAGGATACATCAATGTACCGCCTGCATGTTCCCTTGTTCTATCTTTTGCCGGCTTTTTCTTCTTCGGTTCCCGTGATAAACCAACATTCGAATCTTGATTTATTTCATCGAGAAACATGTCTCGCTTTTTCACGCCTTGACTTAATATAACCATATATTATCTCTCCTCCTTCAAATACCGATACAAAGAAATGATGAAGGACTCAAATGCTCATCTAGGGCATCCTTTTCATAATCATTCCCTCCCCACCCGTATGTGGACTCGAACCTATGAACAGCTTCAAGGCTCAACCATTAGGCTAACTCTTTACCACATAAAAAAAAAAGAAAATCTCAAAAATTCATTAAAAGGAGTGAAATGGTTTATTTAAAATTTATTTGATGGATAATGGGTGAAATTGGTAAATATTTTTTTATTATTTTAGTTGACGTTAAATTAAAAAAATGAGTTTATAATCTCTATTCACGAGATTTTATTTGATAAAAATATGCATGATAGTTATATTTTGAAATCTCACCGGATTCGGAGGATATTATTATAGAAAAATATATAGTCCTAAAAAAAGAAAACAAGAAAAAGAAAGAATGAAAAAAAAACCTTCTTGAAAGGTTCATTTAACTAACAAAAAGTTTAACTATTGTGTTTTGCTTCCTCTTTTTGTGACCTTATACGAGTTGTGTTACTGTTGGTGTTGGTGTTTTTTTTCCTTAATTGAAAAGAACGTTGATTTTATTTAATATCATCCAAGATTACATGTTTGAGGAAAGTTTATTTTTAATCCATTGATTGTGGAGAATTACGATGTTTTTGGTATTACTATAGAGTTGTATAATAGTGAATACTTTGAAGGCGATGATGAAGAGCGGGATGATCGAGATGAGTATTCAAGCCATTCTCAAATCTTCTAATGGGTAATTGAATGTGGGGTGACAACAACTATATTAAATCGGTGCATCCAAAAACGTGGCATGTTTTTCTACTAAATAATCAAGATTATGGTGTTGCTTCATTAGTGAAGTTAAGAAGAAAGAGCCAACAAGAAAGAATAGGGCGGGCGCGGAGAATCAAACTTGGAGCTGCTCATAAGGCGGTATGCAACAAAATTAGGTATTGGCGGAAACAATGCGGCATTTATCAACAAATTCACGTTTAAGCGTTTTTTTACATGCCAGGCTATTCCATCTTTTGTTGGCTCTTTCTTCTTCGGTTCCCATGATGAACAACACCCGAATCTTGATTTATTTGGTAGAGAAACATGTCTCACTTCTTGACGCCTTGATCTAACATAATCACATATTGTCTCCTCCTTCGAATACCAATATGAAGAAATGATGAATGACTTAAATACTCATCTAATTCATCCTTCTAGAAAACTTGTAACATCGGTGAAAAAAGAGTTATTGAGCGT
Organism: Euphorbia pulcherrima; assembly: GCA_947683365.1. NCBI lineage: Eukaryota > Viridiplantae > Streptophyta > Magnoliopsida > Malpighiales > Euphorbiaceae > Euphorbia > Euphorbia pulcherrima. Next base: position 20,646,649 of record CANTUS010000001.1, read on the forward strand.
CGGTCGCTATTAACATAACCAACGAAATCTTTCGGTTTGTGATCATTGCCTTCAAATTATTTGTACTAATATCTTTGTGTCAATTAGTGAAATGAATATTGAGGGATGAAAAAGTTGGTTTATTTTTTAAAAACCTCGGAGGAACAATGCGTCATTCCAAAGGAAAAAAGTTGATTTTGTCAGTTATGGAATGTTTTATTCCTTACACATGTTGATATAATTATGGGTTCTTCGTCAAATCAAATCATGTGGTGAGATTTTTTGCTTCTATAATGGTGTACAACTTGTGCATTATGGTGTATATGTTTATTTGCTGGAGTTATGTTGGCATTTCTTTTTTGTAATGTATGTGTTTTCAATTCATATATATACGATTTTTTTGTTAAGTATGGATATGTTTGTAGTCATCGGCTATGCCAGTCTAGTTTATAAGTACTCTCTTTTGTGGCTAACCTTGTTTAGTGGAGATTGAATCCAAGGGATTCAAAGTTGATGTCCCAAATTAGTGTCCTACATGCCACGTGTATTTTTATTATTATTTTATTCTCTTTTAGTTTTGCTTTTCTATAAATATGCTACATGTCAAAGTATGAATGGAGAGGCATTAAAGGGGATACCAATTTAGGGACACCAGATTTTATTTCGAATCCGGGAGTTATTCTTGTATTAATTGATCGAAATACATAAATTTTTAGTTTGTTGCTTGTTGTGAACTATCAATTGACCTTGAACATGTTAGGCCCAATAATAGATTACGAGAAAAGATAATAGCAGCAGAATAAAAAGACATAGATTTTTACGTGGAAACCCCAAATGAATTAGGGAAAAACCACGGGACAAACTCCGAATAATTCTCCACTATAAAATAATAGTAGGTATACCAAGAGATTACAAAATAGTGGCACACAAGTGTTTCCCAAAACCTCACTATTTTTTCTCTTACCCAACTCTTAGGAACCCCTTTCCTAAGTTTATATGTACAGATTATATTCTTATATCTGTGCTTTTTTTTCAATCTCAATCTCTCAAATGAGGCAGAATGTTTCTCTATTTATTGGAATTGAAGACGCATGAAATGACTGTCTTTTAATTCCTTTAATTATGCCACCAATCACCACCGAATTCGACCACCTCCTTTTTTGTATTTTTCTTCTTTTTCTTTTTCTTTTTTTAATTATTTCAGTGGGTCCCACATTTAAAGGGACACCACTCAACAAATCTCCCCCTCCCAACTATATTGTGGGACTCTCCATCCCGGTTGCTTTGACATACTAATCAAGCTTTTCTTTTGGAACGACTTTTGTCAGCATATCGGCAGCATCGTTGTTTGTATGAATCTTCTGCAACTTGAACTCTTTTTCCTCAATGGCAAGTCTGAGCCAATGATACCTTACATCAATATATTTTATCCGCGCATGATACATAGTATTCTTGCTCAAGTCTAGTGCACTTTGACTATCACAATAAATTATGTAGTCTTCTTCTTGCACACCCAATTCTTGAAAGAATCGCTTTAACCAAAGCACTTCCTTTCCTGCTTCTGTTGCTGCAACGTACTCTGCTTCAGTTGTTGATAATGAAACACACTTTTGGAACCGTGACTGCCATGAAATAGTTCCCCCTTAGAATGTAAATGAGTAAACTGATGCAGATTTTCTTTCATCAAGGTCACAGCCATATCCGCATCTGTGTAACCAACAAGTGCTGGCTTCCCACCTCTAAAGGTTAAACATAATTTTGAAGTTCCTCTCAGGTATCTAAAGATCCATTTAACTGTTTCCCAATATGTCTTCTGGGGATTTGATAGGGATCTACTCACACCTCAAACTGCATGAGCGATGTCTGGTCTCAAACACACCATTGCATACATTAAACTGCCGACCGCTGAAGAGTATGGAACATTTGACATAGCTTCTTTATTTTTCTCGGTTGAAGGGAAGGATTTCTTACTCAACTTGAAATGAGCGGCAAGTGGAGTGCTAACTGGTTTAGCATTCTTCATATTGAACCTTTCTAGTACCCGTTCAATATATTTTTCTTGGAATAACCACAGCCTGCTGGACCTTCGATCTCGGGTAATCTCCATTCCAAGAATTCGTCTTGCCGGTCCCAAATCCTTCATGTCAAACGCCTTAGACAAATCACCCTTCAACTTTGTAATCATTTTGGCATCTGGCCCAACGATTAGCATATCATCAACATATAAAAGAAGAATGATAAATTTTCCATCAGAGAATTTATGGACATATACATATGGATCAGCTTCTGTCCTCTTGTATCCTTAATTCACCATGAAGGAATCAAACTTTTTATACCATTATCGCAGGGCTTGTTTTAACCCATACAAACTTTTCTTCAGGCGACAGACCATGTCCTCCTTTCCCTTGACCTCGAAATCTTCTGGTTGTTCCATAAAAATTTCTTCTTCTAAATCCCTATGTAAGAACGCAGTTTATACATCAAGCTATTCTAACTCAATATTCAAGCTGGCTACAAGACCTAGCATAACTCGAATGGAACTCATTTTCACAACTGGTGAAAAAATCTCATCAAAGTCGATACCTTTCTTTTGAGTGAAGCCTTTGACAACCAATCGAGCTTTGAATCTCACTAGGTTTCCATCATCTTTCTTCAGCTTGTACACCTATTTGTTCTTGAGTGTTCTCTTCCCTTTTGGAAGTTTCACTAGCTCGTATGTGTCATTCTTCTTCAAAGAATTCATCTCCTCCTGCATGGTCTTCATCCAACAATCTTTATCTTTACAAGATTGCACATCTTGGAAGCTTTTAGGCTCCCCCTCATTAGTGATTAAAATATAATCAGAACTGGAGTATTTTGTAGATGGTTGGCGTTCTCTGATTGACCTCCTTAATTGAGGTTCTTCTTCTGGTAGAATGGGGTTCTCTGGCTCTCCCTGCTCAATACGCTCTTCATTCGTATCTTTATCTACAATCGTATCTTGATCCCTCACAACTGGCTCTTCTTCTCCATCTTGTTCTAATTGATGCATTCTTCTTTCTGTGGCACCATCTAATACATTGCTCTCTGGTGTAATATCAATAACACTGTCACTTGTAGATCTTTCACCGATGATATCATTCTCATGAAATACAATATATTGACTCCTTACAATTTTCTTTTTCCCCGGATCCTATAATCTGTAGCCGAACTCTTCATCTTCATAACCGACAAAAGTGCAAGGAACTGATTTATCATCAAGCTTTAGCTTTGCTCTTTAGGAACATGCATAAATCAAGTGAGAGTATGAGATATTTCTACCTGTCCAGACCCTCTCTGGAATATCAAAATCCAAAGGTGCTGAAGGTAGTCGGTTGATAAGATAGACAACAGTATTGACAGCTTCTCCCCAAAATGACTTAGGTAAGGTAGCCATTTTGAGCATGGATCTAACTCTTTTGATAATGGTATGATTCATTCATTCAGCAACGCCATTATGTTGAGGTATACCAGGAATTGTCTTTTCATGCCTGATACCATGTTGACTACAGGAATCCTTGAACTCCTTGGAGGTATACTCACCACCATTATCTATGCGCAAACACGTCAATGGCACTCTAGTCTCCCTTTCCACCATTGCATGGAATTGTTGAAAGTGCTTGAATACTTGATCCTTTATACGGAGCAAATAAATCCATGTCTTCCTTGAGAAATTATCAATGAAGGTAAGAAATTATCTTCTTCCTCCAATGGATTCTGTATCCATGGGTCCACAAACGTCAGAGTGTACCAACTCTAACTTTTTATTTCTCCTTCTAGAGCTTTTCTGAAATGAAACTCGATGTTGCTTCCCAAATAAATAGTGATCACACGGATTAATTTTTCCTCTAGCTAATGGGATGAGGGACTTCTTAGCCAGTATATTCAACCCTTTCTCACTAACATGCGCTAGTCGCCTATGCCATAAATTTGGTGAAGCATCATCTCCAACTGTATTCAGTTGACCCACACATATTATTGCGTGCGTTTTGTATAGCAACACAATCTTCCTTTCGCCACCACTAACGATCCTTTAGTGAGTTTCCAATTTCCATTGCCTGTATGATTGTGATAACCTTCCTTGTCCAATACACTAATAGACAATAGGTTTAACTGAAGATTTGGAATGTGTCGCACATTTTTAAGTGTTAATGTGCATCCGACACTTGTCTTCACGCAGATATCACCAATTCCCACCCTTTATGAGACACTATTATTTCCCATTTTAATAGTACTATAATCACCTGCTTTATGTGTTGAGAAATATTCCCTTTTTGGAACACAGTGGTATGAGGCACCAGAATATACAATCCACTCGGTATCTGCATCTCCAACATGACAACAATCTGCATCATGAGATATTAAAGCCACCTCTCCATCTTCTTTTGTGACTGTAGCAGATGTATTTTTGTCATTATCATGACTTTGGTTTGCATTCTCTTGTTTAAAGAAACGACAGTTCCTTTTGAGATGGCCCTGCTTTCTACAGTGGTAACATGACCTCTTCTCCCGGGACTTGGATCTATCTTTTGATTTTTCATTCCCATGACCTCTACTCTTGCTTTGACCCCTGTTTTCAGTGACAAGGGCTTGTGAACTGGTACTGGCAACATCTCTTCTACGAAGTTATTTATTAAGTAGGCTATTCTTTACCATAGACATTGTTACCACACCATTTGGAGCTGAGTTACTCGGTGATACAACAAGAGTATCCCAACTATCTGGTAGAGTTCCTATCAAAAGATATTCTTGCATCTCATCATCCAAGGACATACCAGTGACTGCTAACTCACTTATGAATCCTTCAAAGTCGTTCAGGTGTTGTGTGATTGATCGTCCCTCTGTCAATTTCAAGTTCATGACTTTACGAATCATGAACACTTTTCCTTAAGCATTTTTAGCCTCATACATATCCTCTAGCTTCTTCTAGAGAACTTTGTTTCATTCCTCACGTGGTTGTGCAGGCTAGCATCTATCCATTGGCGTACTATACCCAATGTCTACTTCTTCAACTCTATCCACTGCTGATCTTTCATATCCTTCGGCTTTGCATCGTCACCCTCAATTGGATCATATAAATCTTTATAATTGAGGTAGTCCTCTATTCTGGATTTCCACATTGAATAATTTGTATCCGTCAATTTGATCATTACACCGTCATTCGCCATGTCAAAAATTAAAGAATGGCAAAATTTTACTATTCACGAATTTTACTATTCACATAAATAGTGACTGTATATGTGAATAGTACTGTATACCCAAATAATACTTGTATATTAGAATAGTAATAGTATGCCTCCTGTATACTTAAATAATACTGTTCATAAGATAATAGAATATAATTAGTATTGTATATGAATACTATTATTCAAGTTACTATTTTACTATTCACTCAAATTGCGTACCTGCGACGGTTTTTCGAATGGATTGCGCCACCGGATTTATCGTAATTTTCTCGTTGTCGTGGTATATTTATTTTTGAAAAATATATCTACGGGTTTTACTGATAAAATAACCTTCGGCTCTGGTACCACTTGTTAGGCCCAATAAAAGATTATGAGAAAAGATAATAGCAGCAGAATAAAAAGACACAAAGAGTTTTACGTGGAAACCCCAAATGAATTAGGGAAAAATCACGGGACAAACTCCGAATAATTCTCCACTATAAAATAAGAGTAGGTACACCAAGAGAATACAAAATAGTGGCACACAAGTGTTTCCCAAAACCTCACTACTTTCTCTCTTACCCAACTCTTAGAAACCCCTTTCCTAAGTTTATATGCACAGATTATATTCTTATATCTGTGCTTTTTTTTCAATCTCAATCTCTCAAATGAGGCAGAATGCCTGTCTATTTATTGGAATTGAAGACGCGTGAAATGGCTGTCTTTCAATTCCTTTAATTATGCCACTAATCGCCACCGAGTTCGGCCACCTCCTTCTTTGTACTTTTCTTCTTTTTCTTTTTCTTTTTTTTTAAAATTATTTCAGTGGATCCCACATTTAAAGGGACACCACTCAACAAACTCCCCCTCCCGACTATATTGTGGGACTCTCCATCCTGGTTGCTTTGACACACTGATCAAACCTCTCTTTTGGAACGACCTTTGTCAGCATATCGACAGCATTGTTGTTTGTATGAATCTTCTGCAAATTGAACTCTTTTTCTTCAATGGCAAGTCTGAGCCAACGATACCTTACGTCAATATGTTTTGTCCGCGCATGATACATAGTATTCTTGCTCAAGTCTAGTGCACTTTGACTATCACAATAAACTATATAGTCTTCTTCTTGCACACCCAATTCTTGAAAGAATCGCTTTAACCAAAGCACTTCCTTTCCTGCTTCTGTTGCTGCAACGTACTCTGCTTCAGTTGTTCATAATGAAACACACTTTTATAACCATGACTGCCATGAAATAGCTCCCCCTGAGAATGTAAATAAGTAACCTGATGTAGATTTTCTTTCATCAAGGTCACTAGCCATATCCTCATCTGTGTAACTAACAAGTGCTGGCTTTCCACCTCCAAAGGTTATACATAACTTTGAAGTTCCTCTCAGGTATCTAAAGATCCATTTAACTGCTTCCCAATGTGTCTTCTAGGGATTTGACAGGAATCTACTCACAACTCCAACTGTATGAGCGATGTCTGGTCTCGTACACACCATTGCATACATTAAACTGTCGACCACTGAAGAGTATGGAACATTTGACATAGCTTCTTTATTTTTCTCGGTTGAAGGGAAGGATTTCTTACTCAACTTGAAATGAGCGGCAAGTGGAGTGCTAACTGGTATAGCATTCTTCATATTGAACCTTTCTAGTACCCGTTCGATATATTTTTCTTGCGATAACCACATCCTGATGGACCTTCGATCTCGGGTAATGTCCATTCCAAGAATTTGCCTTGCCGGTCCCAAATCCTTCATGTCAAACGCCTTAGACAAATCACCCTTCAACTTTCTAATCATCAACAATTAGCATATCATCAACATATAAAAGAAGAATGATAAATTTTCCATCAGTGAATTTCTGGACATATACACATGGATCAGCTTCTATCCTTTTGTATCCTTGATTCACCATGAAGGAATCAAACTTTTTATACCATTATCGCGGGGCTTGTTTTAACCCATACAAACTTTTCTTCAGTTGACAGACCATGTCCTCCTTTCCCTTGACCTTGAAACCTTCTGGTTGTTCCATATAAATTTCTTCTTCTAAATCCCCATGCAAGAATGCGGTCTTTACATCAAGCTGTTCTAACTCAAGGTTCAAGCTAGCTACAAGACCTAGCATAACTCGAATGGAACTCATTTTCACAACTGGTGAAAAAATCTCGTCAAAGTCGATACCTTTCTTTTGAGTTAAGCCTCTGACAACCAATTGAGCTTTGAATCTCACTAGGTTTCCATCATCTTTCTTCAGCTTGTACACCCATTTGTTCTTGAGTGTTCTCTTCCCTTTTGGAAGTTTCACTAGCTCGTACGTGTCATTCTTCTTTAAAGAATTCATTTCCACCTGCATAGCCTTCATCCAACAATCTTTATCTTTACAAGATTGCACATCTTAGAAGCTTTCAGGCTCCTCCTCATCAGTGATTAAAATATAATCAGAACTGGAGTATTTTGTAGATGGTTGGCGTTCTCTGATTGACCTCCTTAATTGAGGTTCTTCTTCTGGTAGAATGGGGTTCTCTGGCTCTCCCTGCTCAATACGCTCTTCATTTGTATCTTTATCTACAATCATATCTTGGTCCCATACAACTGGCTCTTTTTCTCTCTCTTGTTCTGATTGATGCATTCTTCTTTCTGTGGTATCATCTGATAGAATCCTCTCTAGTGTAATATCAATTACACAGACACTTGTAGATCTTTCACCGATGATATCATTCTCATGAAATACAATATCTCGACTCCTTATAATTTTCTTTTTCACAAGATCCCATAATCTGTAGCCGGACTCTTCATCTCCATAACCGACAAAAGTGCAAGGAACTGATTTATCATCAAGCTTTAGCCTTTGCTTTTTAGGAACATGCATAAATGCCTTGTAGCCAAATACCCTCAAATGAGAGTATGAGACATTTCTACCTGTCCAGACCCTCTCTGGAATATCAAAATCCAAAGGTGCTGAAGGTAGTCGGTTGATAAGATAGACAGCAGTATTGACAGCTTCTCCCCAAAATGACTTAGGTAAGGTAGCCATTTTGAGCATGGATTTAACTCTTTCAACAATGGTATGATTCATTCGTTCAGCAACGCCATTGTGTTGAGGTGTACCAGCAACTATCTTTTCATGCCTGATACCATGTTGACTACAGTAATCCTTGAACTCCTTGGAGATATACTCACCACCATTATCTGTGCGCAAACACTTTAATGGCACTCCAGTCTCCCTTTCCACCATTGCATAGAATTGTTGAAAGTGCTTGAATACTTGATCCTTTGTGTGCAGCAAATAAATCCATGTCTTCCTTGAGAAATCATCAATGAAGGTAAGAAAGTATCATCTTCCTCTAATGGATTCTGTATCCATGGGAGCACAAACGTCAGAGTGTAATACTCTAACTTATTATTTCTCCTTCTAGAGCTTTACTGAAATGAAACTCGATGTTGCTTCCCAAATAAACAGTGATCACTCGGATTAATTTTTCCTTTGGCTAATAGGATGAGGGACTTCTTAGCTAGTATATTCAACCCTTTCTCACTAACATGTGCCAGTCGCCTATGCCATAAATTTGGTGAAGCATCATCTCCAACTATATTCAGTTGACCCGCACATATTGTTGTGTGCGTTTTGTATAGCGAGCAACACAATCTTCCTTTCGCCACCGCCAACGATTCTTTGGTGAGTTTCCAATTTCCATTGCCTGTATGATTGTGATAACCTTCCTTGTCCAATACACTAACAGATAATAGGTTCAACCGAAGATCAGGAATGTATCGCACATTTTTTAGTGTTAATGTGCATCCGACACTTTTCTTCACCCAGATATCACCGATTCCTACCATTTGCGAGAGACTATTATTTCCCATTTTAATAGTACCATAATCGCCTGCTTTATATGTTGAGAAGTATTCCCTTTTTGGAACACAGTGGTATAAGGCACCAGAATCTACAATCCACTCGGTATCTACATCTCTAGCATGACAACAATCTGCATCATGAGATACTAAAGTCACCTCTCCCTCTTCCTTTGTGACTGTAGCAGATGTATTTTTGTCATTATCATGACTTCGATTTGCATTCTCTTGTTTAAAGAAACGACAGTTCCTTTTGAGATGGCCCTACTTTCCACAGTGGTAACATGACCTCTTCTCCCAGGACTTGGATCTATCTTTCGATTTTTCATTCCCATGACCTCTACTCTTGCTTTGACCCCTGTTTTCGGTGACAAGGGCTTGTGAACTGGTACTGGAAACGTCTCTTCTATGAAGTTATTTATTAAGTAGGCTATTCTTTACCATAGACATTGTTACCACACCATTTGGAGCTGAGTTACTCGGTGATACAACAAGAGTATCCCAGCTATCTGGTAGAGTTCCTATCAAAAGACATTCTTACATCTCATCATCCAAGGACATACCAGTGACTGCTAACTCACTTATGAATCCTCCAAAGTCGTTCAGGTGTTGTGTGATTGATCGTCCCTCTGTCAAATTCTTGCTCTTTAACATGCTTCTTACCATATCGATCACCATTCTATTCTTTCTTTCGACTACACCATTTTGTTGAGGCGATCTCGGGACTGAAAGGAAATGACATATTTCGTGATGCTCATAGAATCTTTTGAATTCATTTGATGTGAATTCTTCCCCTCTATCGGATCTTACGGCTTTGATGTAATAACCGCTTTCTTTCTCTACTAGCGCCTTGAACTTCTTAAAAGCGCTAAACACTTCAGATTTCTCCTTTAGAAAGTAAACCCATGTCTTCCTGTTATAATCATCAATGAATAGCAAGAAATATTTATTGCCTCCCAATGATGTTGGTGTTATTGGTTCGCAAACGTCGATATGAATGAGCTCAATGGGCACCTTTACTCTCTACATGGACTCCTTTGGAAAATTGGTTCAGGATTGTTTTCCAACCAGATAGCCTTCATAAAGCAGATAGGGTTTATCAATCGAGGGAAGACCATGCACCATCTTCTTCTGGCTTAGTAGTTTCGAACCTCCAAAATTGAGATGCCCAAATCTCAAATGCCAAAGCCAATGAAAATCCTTCATGCAAGCTTTCAAGCACTTTGCAACATCAGTCTTGATGTTGAGAGTGAACATTCAGTTCTTTTACATAGGCACACTTACAAGCAGCTCCTTTTTCTCGTTCAACAGCACCAACTTTCAGTTCGTCATGTGAACTTGGTAATTTTTCTCCAACAGTTGTCCCAAGCTTAAAATGTTGCATTTCGTGTTTGGAACATAATAAACATTGGTAATGAATTGGTGGTCTTCATTCTTCAAACGAATTAGAATGGTTCCTTTGCCTCTGATGGGAACTTTGGACGAATCCCAAAAAATAACATTTCCACTGAATGATTGGTCCAGCTCTACGAACATCTTCTTGTCTCCACACATATGGTTACTTGCACCATTGTCAAGATACCTTATGTTGATTTCTTCACTTTGTTCACCTTCACGGGTAAGTAATACCGTGTTGGTTACATCCACCTCTTAAATGTTGTTTGTCGTCTCCTCTGTTTGGTTCGGTGGGCTCCAACATTCTACTATGTAATGGCCCAATCTAGAGCAGTTGTAGCATTAGACATTTGACTTGTCACGTCCATCATTTTGCCTCCAATTTCCTCTTCCTCATCCTCATCCACGGCCAAAACCTTTGCCTTTTACGGACTAGTTACTTCTATTATTATTTTCATTTCTTTTGGATTATTGCTTTCTGCCAGGCCCTCTTCCTCTTCCATTTCCTCCACGGCCTCGACCACGTCCTCGTCCGTAATGGCTAGAATCTCCACCACTTTCACCTTTGAATGAAGCATTTGCTGCCAAAACTTGTTCCATAGACTCTTCTCTTTGTCTGTTTAGTCTCTCCTCACGTGCTTGTAATGAGCCGACTACTTCATCGATGGTCATTTTACTTATATACCGTGACTCTTCTAATGCCACCACTATATAGTCAAACTTTGGTAGTAGTGACCTTAGAAGTTTTTCAACAACTCTCGACTCTTCAAGCTTTTCTCCATATTGCCTCATTTGGTTAGCGACAGACTTTAACCGTGAGGAGTAATCCACAACCGCTTCTGTCTTCTTCATCTTCGTCATCTCAAATTCTCCTCTCAACATTTAAAGCCAAACTTTCTGCACTTTCTCTTCTCCTTGAAGAGAAACTCGTAGTATGTCCCAAGTTTGCTTAGAGGTGGTTGCTTCTACCACCTTGTCAAGCATGACATCATCTAACCCTTGATGGATTAGACTAAGTGAATTTTGGTCACTCCAGTGTTTCTTATGCAAACTGTCATTTTCTGCTTGAGACAGTTGTGCATTTTCAGCCGGGACTGGGACTGTGTAGCCATTTTCAACAATGTCCGATACATCTTGAGCTCCAAGAATCACCTTCATTTTGATACACCAATTTTTATAATTGGTTTTGGTAAGTTAAGGGAAACTGAAAGAAACACCGTTGGAATTCATTTTTTGTAGAGGACAATCTGATTCTAGGCGTATAGGCGCTGTTGCGACGCTTCTGGAAGTTTTTGCGACGCACGCAACTTATAGCAACACCTTCATCTGTCTCTGGCAACACTTCTGGCAGTCTATTGCAACACTTCCAGAATACTGCAACGCCTGGAATTAAACTCGACTTTTTCTTTCACTCGGGAATTTATTTTTCGGGAAAAGGATCGGATTCCAAAATAGCTGTACCACATTGTTGAGGTAATGAAGAGGACTAAAGTAACTAATAAACAAAATTATATTACAAACTTTCAATTTTATTACAAGGCCGAATACAAACTCTCACAAAAGTGGCACTTATTTCACACTCACTCACACACCTTACTTACTCTCACTCTACTAAAAAAAGACTAAGTTTAGCTCCTTATATCCAGTTCATGACCAGCACTTTTGTTGATATATTCCACACATTTTTATCTGCTCCCACTCCTTTTATTTAGCCCATACTTCTAATTTTTTGTTTGTATACAATCAACCCAATCTTGTTTGCTAACCCATAACGAAAGCAAATAATTTTTTTATTTTTTTATCTTAACTGCCCATTACTTGGTTAATAATTGGAAGCTAGGTATCATACATTTGCACCTCATCTTCATCTGCCAATTGTTGTCTAGTATTGAGTAATAGCCCGTGCATGCAACGTGAAAGTGTCTCCTCGCTTTGCATTATTTTGTTTTCTAGCTCCACACCTATGCAATGTGCTGCCCATTTCATCTTTTTAAATAAGTTTATAATTTATTATTTTAACACTCCCCCGTAAACTTAATTCTTGGTTAATCCCATCGATGCACGTAATTGATTGAACACATCGTATTCAAGTGGCTTCAGAAAGATGTCCGCAATTTGATCTTGCGCTTTAACATACTTCAGTGCTACCTCCTTTTGTTCGATGCATTCTCTAATAAAATGAAACCTTGTGTCGATGTGCTTGCTTAGATCATGGAACACCGGATTTTTCGCTAACGCCAAGGCTGACTTGTTATCGACAAAGATATCAGTTGGATCATGTTGTGTCATTTATAGTTCCTTCAACAATCACCGTAACCAAATCGCATGACACACACATGAGGTTGCGGCAAATATTCAGCTTCACATGTTGACATTGTCACAATTGGTTGCTTCTTTAAACTCCAAGTAAACGCCGTGTCACCAAGAAAAAATACATACAATTCCGCTAGTGCTTTTCCGATCATTCTTATCAACGGCCCAATCACTATCACTGTACCCAACTAATTTGAATTCTTCAGAATTTGAATAATGCAATCTAAAATTAGTTGTACCTATGATATAGGGGAGTATTCTTTTCGCTGCATTCCAGTGAGATTCCTTCGGTTCTTCCATGTATCTGCTCACTAGTCCAACTGCATACAAAATATCTGGCCTCGTGCACGTCAGGTATTTGAGACTCCCGATCAAACTTTTGAAAATTGTCTGGTTCACCCTAACTCCATTTTCATCCTTGGTCAATTTCAAACTACATTCGACCGGAGTGCTGACAGGGTTGCAATTCTCCATCTTAAATTTCCTCAAGATCTCCTTGGCGAAGCCACTTTGACAAATAAAAATTTCATCATCACTTTGCTTCACTTCAATGCCAAGATAGCACGACATCAGGCCAATGTCAGTCATTTCGAATTCATGAGTCATCGTCTTCTTGAAATCATTAAACAATTGAGGATTGTTCCCGGTAAAAATAAGATCGTCCATCTACAGACAAACAAGCAATATGTCTCCACCTTTGACTTTCACGTACAAGGCATACTCATGTGGGCACTTGAAAAATCCATTCTTGTGGAAATATTTGTCAATACGGGTATTCCAAGCTCTCAGTGCTTGTTTGAGTCCATACAATGCCTTCTTCAGCTTCAACACTTTTCCTTCGTGACCTTTGGCAACATAACCAGGTGGTTGTTGGACATAGATCTCTTCCTCCAAGTAACCATTTAAAAATGCTAACTTGAGATCCATTTGGTGGATCGTCCATCCATTTTGTGTAGAAATTGATATCACTGGTCTGATGGTCTCCATTCTTGCGATAGGTGCAAACACTTCATCATAGTCAATACCGGGTTTTTGACTATATCCCTTTGCGACTAACCTCGCCTTATGTCGAACGATTTCTCCATCTGCATCCTGATTTGCCTTGAACACCCATTTGACTCCAATGGGCCTTTTGTGAGCTGGAAGTTTGGTCAACTCCCTTGTCTCATTCTTCTCAATTGTTTAGATCTCCTCGTCCATGGCTCTTCTCCAGTTTTTATCTTTTATGGCCTATTTGGCATCAATGGGCTCACTATCACTAAGATGACAGTAGAGAGTTAATTCTTCACAAGCTCTCTCGTAGCATCATAGAGTTCTTCAACTCGTTGGAATTTTTGCGATCTTCATCCAGGACTTTTCATTTTCACCGTCTACTTGTCCGAGAGATGCAACTGAAATAGAATTGCTTGACATTCACGTTGTGGCTATTGTGGTTGGTTCCTCCGCATCACTATCATTGTTTTCATCCATAGGAAAGGATAAAAACTATAGTTCTTTTTATCATCGTTCCACTCCCAAACTGCTTCCTTGTCAATAGTAACATCCCTACTAATGATCGTCTTCCTTGGGTCAAGATCAAACATCTTGCAACCTTTTGAAAATTCTAAATATCCCACGAACAAGTATTTTTTGCATTTGCCGTCCAACTTTCTCCTTTCTTCATCCCGCAACATGAACATGTGCAACAATCCCAAAAACACAAAAAAAGAGATATTGGGCTTTCTCCTACTCCATGCTTCTTGGGGTGTCATATCTAGGACACTTATTGTCGGGGACCGATTCAAGATGTAGACTGCACAATCAACTGCTTCTGCCCATAACTCTTTGGGCAAATTCTTGCTCTTTAACATGCTTCTCACCGTATCCATCACCGTTCTATTCTTTCTTTTGACTACATTTTGTTGAGGCGATCTTGGGACTGAAAGGAAATGACGTATTTTGTGATGCTCGTAGAATCTTTTGAATTCATTTGATGTGAATTCTTCCCCTCTATCGGATCTTACGACTTTGATGTAATAACAGCTTTCTTTCTCTACTAGTGCCTTGAACTTCTTGAAAGCGCCAAACACTTCAGTTTTCTCCTTTAGAAAGTAAACCCATGTCTTCCTGTTATAATCATCAATGAATTGGAAGAAATATTTATTGCCTCCTAATAAAGTTGGTGTCATTGGTCCGCAAATGTTGGTATGAATGAGCTTAAGGGGCGCCTTTGCTCTCGACATGGACTCCTTTGGAAAACTGGTTCGGGATTGTTTTCCAACAAGACAGCCTTCACAAAGTTGATGGGGTTATCAATCGGGAGAAGACCATGCACCATCTTCTTCTGGCATAGTAGTTTCAAACCTCCAAAATTGAGATGCCCAAATCTCAAATGCCAAAGCCAATGAAAATCCTTAACGTAAGCTTTCAAGCACTTTGCAACCTCAGTTTTGATGTTGAGAGTGAACATCCGGTTCTTTGACATAGGCACACTTGCAAGCAGCTCCTTTTTCTCGTTCAACAGCACCAACTTTCGGTTTGTCATGTGAACTTGGTAATTTTTTTCCAATAGCTGTCCCAAGCTCAAAATGTTGCTTTTCATGTTTGGAACATAATACACATTGGTAATGAATTGGTGGTCTCCATTCTTTAAACAAATTAGAATGGTTCCTTTGCCTCTGATGGGAACTTTGGAGGAATCCCCAAAAATAACATTTCCACTGAACGATTGGTCCAGCTCTACGAACATCTTATTATCTCGACACATACGGTTACTTGCACCATTGTCAAGATGCCATATGTTGTTTTCTTCACTTTGTTCACCTTTACGGGTAAGTAATACCATGTCAGTTACATCCTCCTCTTGAACGTTGTTTGCCGTCTCCTCTACTTGGTTCGGTGGGCTCCGACATTCTACTGTGTAATGGCTAGATCTAGAGCAGTTGTAGCATTAGACATTTGACTTATTACATCCATCGTTTTGCCTCCAATTTCCTCTTCCTCGTCCTCATCCTCGTCCATGACCTCTGCCTCTTGTGGACTAGTTACTTTCGTTATTATTTTCATTTCTTTCGAATTATTGATTTCTGCCACGTCCTCTTCCTCTTCCATTTCCTCCAATGCCTCGACCACATCCCCGTCCGTAATGGCTAGAATCTCCACTACTTTCACCTTTGAACGAAGCCTTTGCTGCCGAAACTTGTTCTGTAGACTCTTCTCTTTGTCTGTTTAGTCTCTCCTCACGTGCTTGTAATGAGCCAACTACTTCATCGATGGTCATTTTACTTATGTCCCTCGATTCTTCTATTGCCACCACTACGTAGTCAAACTTTGGTAGTAGTGACCTTAGAAGTTTTTCAACAACTCTCGACTCTTCAAGCTTTTCTCCATATTGCCGCATTTGGTTAGCGACAGACTTTAACCGTGAGGAGTAATCCACAACCGCTTCTGTCTCCTTCATCTTCATCATCTCAAATTCTCCTCTCAACATTTGAAGCCGAACTTTCCGCATTTTCTCCTCTCCTTGAAGAGAAACTCATAGTATGTCCCAAGCTTGCATAGAGGTGGTTGCTTCCGCCACCTTCTCAAACATAACATCATCTAACCCTTGATGGATTAGACTAAGTGCCTTTTGGTCACTCCTGCGGTTCTTATGCAAACTGTCTTTTTTCTGCTTGAGATAGTTGTGCATTTTCGGCCGGGACTGGGACTGTGTAGCCATTTTCAACAATGTCCGATACTTCTTGAGCTCCTAGAATCGCCTTCATTTTGACACACCAATTTTTGTAATTGGTTTTGGTAAGTTAAGGGAAAGTGAAAGAAACACTGTTGGAATTCATTTTTTGTAGGGGAGAATCTGATTCTAGGCGTATGGGGGCTATTGCGACGCTTCTGAAACTTTTTGCAGTGCACTGGACTTATAGCAACACCTTCAACTGTCTCTGGCAACACTTCTGGCATTCTATTGCAACACTTCCAGAATACTGCAATGCTTGGAATTGAACTCAACTTTTTCTTTCACTCGGGAATTTATTTTTCGGGAAAAGGATCGGATTCCAAAATGGCGCAGGTACGACTTTATTGGAGTAATGAAGAGGAATAAAGTAAACGATAAAAAAATTATATTACAAACTTTCAATTTTATTACAAGGCAGAGTACAAACTCTCACGAAATAGGCACTTATTTTTCACTCTCACTCACAGACCTTACTTACTCTCACTCTACTAAAAAAAGACTAAGTTTAGCTCCTTATATCCAGCTCATGAACGACACTTTTGTTGATATATTCCACACATTTTTATCTGCTCCCACTCCTTTTATTTAGCCCATACTTCTGATTTTTTGTTTGTATACAATCAGCCCAATCTTGTCCGCTAACCCATAACGAAAGCAAATAATTTTTTTTGTTTTTTATCTCAACTGCCCATTACTTGGTTATTAATTGGAAGCTAGGTATCATACATTTGCACCACATCTTCATTTGCCAATTATTGTCCAGTATTGAGTAATAGCCGGTGCATGCAACGTGAATGTGTCTCCTCACTTTGCATTATTTGTCTGCAAACCAAAGCCAACTACATTGTTTTGTTTTCTAGCTCCACACCCATGCAACGTTCTGTCCATTTCATCTTTTTAATTAAGTTTATTTTTTTATTATTTTCACACTCCCCCGTAAATTTAATTCTAATTCTCGGTTAATCCCAACAATGCACGTAATTGATTGAACACATCGTATTTGCGTAGCTTCGTAAAGATGTCCGCAATTTGATCTTACACTTTAACATACTTCAGTGCTACCTCCTTTTGTTCGGTGCATTCTCTAATAAAATGAAACTTTGTGTCGATGTGCTTGCTTCGATCATGGAACACCGGATTTTTCACTACCGCCAAGGCTGACTTGTTATCGATAAAGATATCAGTTGGATCATGTTGTGTCATTTGTAGTTCCTTCAACAATCACCGTAACCAAATTGCATGACACACGCATGAGGTTGCAGTGGCATATTCAGCTTCACATGTTGACAATGTCATAATTGGTTGCTTCTTTGAACTCTAAGTAAACGCCGTGTCACCAAGAAAAAATACAAATCCGCTAGTGCTTTTCCGGTCATTCTTATCACCGGCCAATCACTATCACTGTACCCAACTAATTTGAATTCTTCAGATTTTGAATAATGCAATCCAAAATTAGTTGTACTTTTGATATAGCGGAGTATTCTTTTCGCTGCATTCCAGTGAGATTCCTTCGGTTCTTCTATGTATCTGCTCACTAGTCCAACTGCATACAAAGTATCTGGCCTCATGCACGTCAGGTATCTGAGACTCCCGATCAAACTTCTAAAAATTATTGGGTTTACCCTAACTCCGTTTTCATCCTTGGTCAATTTCAAACTACATTTGACCGAAGTGCTGACAGGGTTGCAATTCTCCATCTTAAATTTCCTCAAGATCTCCTTAGCGAAGCCACTTTGACAAATTAAAATTTCATCATCACTTTACTTCACTTCAATGCCAAGATAGCACGACATTAGGCCAATGTCAGTCATTTCGAATTCACGAGTCATCGTCTTCTTGAAATCATTAAATATTTGAGGATTATTCCGGGTAAAAATAAGATCGTCCACGTACAGACAAATAAGTAATATGTCTCCACCTTTCACTTTCACAAACAAGGCATACTCATGTGGGCACTTGATAAATCCATTCTCGTGGAAATATTTGTCAATACGGCTATTCCAAGCTCTAGGTGCTTGTTTGAGTCTGTACAACGCCTTCTTCAGCTTCAACACTTTTCCTTCATGACCTTTGACAATATAACCAGGTAGTTGTTGGACGTAGATCTCTTCCTCCAATTAACCATTTAAAAATGCTAACTTGATCCATTTGGTGGATCTTCCATCCATTTTGAGCAGCGATTGAGATCACTAGTCTGATGCTCTCCATTCTTGCGACAGGTGCAAATGCTTCATCATAGTCAATACCGGGTTTTTTACTATATCCCTTTGCGACTAGCCTCACCTTATGTTAAACGATTTCCACATCTGCATCCTTCTTTGCCTTGAACACTCATTTGACTCCAATGGGCTTTTTGTGAGCTGGAAGTTTGGTCAACTCCTGTGTCTCATTCTTCTCAATTGCTTGGATCACCTCATCCATGGTTCTTCTCTAGTTTTTATCTTTCATGGCCTCTTCAGCATCAATGAGATGACAGTAGAGAGTTAATTCTTCACCAAGCTCTCTCATAGCATCATAGAGTTCTTCAACACGTCGGAATTTTTACGGTCTTTATCTAGGACTTTCATTTTCATCGTCTTCTTGTCCGGGAGATGCAACTAAAATAGAATTGCTTGACAATGATGTTATGGCTATTGTGGCTGGTTCCTCCGCATCACTATCATTATTTTCATCCATGGGGATAGGATAAAAACTATAGTTCTTTTTATCATCGTTCCACTCCCAAACTGCTTCCTCGTCAATAGTCACGTCCCTACTGATGATCGTCTTCCTTGTGTCAGGATCAAACATCTTGCAACCTTTTAAAATTCTAAATATCCCACGAAAAAGTATTTTTTGCATTTGCCGTCCAGCTTTCTCCTTTCTTCATCCGCAACATGAACATGTGCAAGACTCTAAAAAACATGAAAATGAGAGATATTGGGCTTTCTCCCACTCCATGCTTCTTGGGGTGTCATATCTGAGACACTTGTTGTCGAGGATTGATTCAAGATGTAGACTGCATAATCAACTGCTTCTGCCCACAACTCTTTGGGCAAATTCTTGCTCTTTAACATGCTTCTCACTGTATCCATCACATTTCTATTCTTTCTTTCGACTACACCATTTTGTTGAGGCTATCTCGAGACTGAAAGGAAATGATGAATTCCGTGATGCTCATAGAATCTTTTGAATTCATTTGATGTGAATTCTCCCCCTCTATCGGATCTTACGGCTTTGATGTAATAGCCGCTTTCTTTCTCTACTAGCGCCTTGAACTTCTTAAAAGCACCAAACACTTCAAATTTCTCCTTTAGAAAGTAATCCCATGTCTTCCCGCTATAATTATCAATGAATAGCAAGAAATATTTGTTGCCTCCTAATGATGTTGGTGTCATTGGTCCGCAAACGTCGGTATGGATGAGCTCAAGGGGCTCCTTTGCTCTCGACATGGACTCCTTTGGAAAACTTGTTCGGGATTGTTTTCCAACAAGACAGCCTTCACAAAGCTAATGGGGTTTATCAATCGCGGGATGACCATGCACCATCTTCTTCTGGTTTAGTAGTTTAAAACCTCCAAAATTGAGATGCCCAAATCTCAAATGCCAAAGCCATTGAGAATCCTTCACACAAGCTTTGAAGCACTTTGCAAGGTCAGTCTTGATGTTGAGAGTGAACATCCGGTTCTTTAATATAGGCACACTTGCAAGCAGCTCCTTTTTCTCGTTCAACAGCGCCAACTTTCGGTTCATCATGTGAACTTGGTAATTTTTCTCCAGCAGCTGTCCCAAGCTCAAAATGTTGCTTTTCATGTTTGGAACATAATACACAAAATGTTGTTTGCCGTCTCCTCTGCTTGGTTCGATGGGCTCCGACATCCTGCCGCGTAATGGCCAAATCTAGAGCAGTTGTAGCATTGGACATTTGACTTGTCACGTCCATCATTTTGCCTCCAATTTCCTCTTCCTCGTTCTCGTCCACGTCCACGACCTCTGCCTCTTGTGGACTGGTTACTTCCATTATTATTTTCATTTCTTTTGAATTATTGATTTCTGCTACGTCCTCTTCCTCTTCCATTTCCTCCACGTCCTTGACCGCGTCCTCATTCGTAATGGCTAGAATCTCCACTACTTTCACCTTTGAACGAAGCCTTTGCTGCCAATACTTGTTCTATAGACTCTTCTCTTTGTCTGTTTAGTCTCTCCCCACGTGCTTGTAATGAGCCAACTACTTCATCGATGGTCAGTTTACTTATGTCCAGCGATTATTCTATTGCCACCACTACGTAGTCAAACTTTGATAGTAGTGACCTTAGAATCAACAACTCTCGACTCTTCAAGCTTTTCTCTATATTGCCGCATTTGGTTAGCGACAGACTTTAACCGTGATTTTTAAAATGATTAAAATTAATTTATTATATTTAAAGTTAATATTATTCAATAATAATATTATTTTTTAAAATGATTAAAATTAATTTATAATTATAATTAACAGAAATTATAATTATTATTTTATTTAATAAATATTATTAATGATTCTAATTATTTATTATTTTTATAATAATAATTATAAAAATATAATATTATTATATTTAAAATATTAATTTTATTTATTTATTTATTTATTATTATTATTATTAAATATTAATATTTACAATCAATTATGATATTAATTAAAAATGGAATAGAATTAATATTAATACTATTTATTATTATTATTATTATTATTAATTATTGTTTTATAATGATTATAATAAAAAATATTATTATGTTTATAATATTAATTTTATTTGTTATTAAATATTATTATTTATCATTTATTATAATAGTTATTAAAATAGTATATAGAATAAAAATAAAGGGAATAGCATTACCTACGTGGAAGAGGAGAATGAGATAGAGGAATATGGGGTATTCAAATAAAGAATTATGAGTAATGAAAAATAAATAAACTAATAAACAAACAACAACAAATGAAATCTTATCGTCATCATTACCTTATTAGTACTAATAGTAATTCTCCATGCCATTATAAGCTTCCTTCTGGTGAGGTGGAAAATTAATATCCATGCCAAAAACATCTTAATTCTCCACAATCACAGATTAAATCACACAACTCTAAGGAGCATGTATACCTATTTCACACCATTATTCATTAAACTAAATTAACAAACAAACTATTTCACACCTTTCTAATAAATTTTATTTGAATTTGAAATTTCTTTTTTTTTTATAAGTCAAGTTGGTACAAAATCAACAATTCGAATGCAATCTTATATTTTTATTTTTTCGATTTAATTTCATTGACATTAAATTAGAAAATTGAATTTAAGTCCTGCTATATATGTTTTTGTTGTAGAATATGAACATAGATTATAGTAAAGTAATACTGCAGATGCAGTACCCTAGTACATATAAGCATATGACACCTACGAAACACATTTTTATTATGAATATAGATGCCTATTTATAGGGTTACAAGGATAAAACTAACAAGACATTTTAAATTTTAAATACAATCTCTATCAACTAAAAATAAAACATAATCCTAACAAATATTTTCTGATAAATCTAATATTTGACTATTTCAAATATAAGCTTCAAAGAGACAATTTCAACACTCCTTGGCTCTGAAGCTGTGAAGATTTATTCAAAACATGAGTTGTGATTTTAGGCATGGATATATGACATGAAAAAATATTCAATGTCATTGGCATGGGTCATTTTATGTGGTCACGGATATGGTTGAGTCATGGATATTGGCGATTGGCATGATTTTTGGTTATGGGTTATGGGTCATGGGCATTGGTTATAGGCATTAGTCATGGGTCATTGGTCATGGGTCATGTGGCCTGAGCTTTGAATGTAAAACTCATCCTTTGTTGTATCTTCATACTCTTGTTGCATCATCATGGCACTCTTCCGACTGTCTTGTAAAATCTTCGACTGAAGCATATAAGTCCTGCAAGAAGATAACTCTGATACTACTGTTGCAGAATATGAACATAGATTATAGTAAAGTAATACTGTAGATGCAGTACCCTAGTGAAAGATTGGTCAAAGAAAGGGTTCCATGAGCTAACCTTCACAGAAAGAGAAAGGGTCTGCCTTCGCCGGAGATGGTGGCTACAACACTGAAAAGGGCGTCAAAGTGACTAGCCGTGTGAACGGCGTAGCCTCTTTGATGGTTAACTCGGCGACGGTAATAAAGAGGAGGCAAGTAAGTAAGTGAATTCTAGGGTTTAGAATGTGATACCTGAGCATGAGGGTGACCCCATATTTGTAGTGAATGGTGTCCTTGTTTCATCATGAGTGTCTTTCCCCTATTGGCGGTGAGGAGTCCTTATTAGCCAAGGATCCTATTTAGATGTGATTTCCTCTATAAGAGGTTTCTTCTTATTTATCCATTTAGGAAATGATATTCTTCCTATTTATCTATTTAGAAAGAGGAGTTATAATGGGGTTATATCTCTTAATTAGGCCAGTGTGACCAAGACCCTCCATTCGGCTAGCCGAATGGCGATCCTACTTCGAGCCCGACTGGTGACGTGGCACCTTGTTGGTCTTCCATTTGACATCTGTAAAAGATCGAATAAATAGAAGCCTCCCCAAGTGTTTTGCCAAATTCTTTAGGATTTGTACCGACCGCATGAGCACTCAGCCAGATTCTTCATCTTCTATTTTGGATCCACATGTCGAGTGAGCACTCAGCCCTAACTCTTCATCTTTACCCATAATCAGTTCGTGATGGCTAATTCATCATTAACTTCTCCTCGAGTAACGCTTAAACCGTGGATGAGGTGATACTTGGATATGATCAATGGCTATATTTGAAGAGGTGTCTTTTCACAACTGGTTTAAATAGAGTATTTCCCTTCATTTCACACTTTTTACACTTCTTCTTCTTCGCTTTGAAAGCTTCTGATTTTTATTTCTCCGGCCACTTTAGAACTTCTGGTGGGGTTTCCCGAGCAAGCTTTTTGTCATCATTCTCTTCTTCTAACTGTGATGAGTCTCTAATTTTGAATTCCTTTGCTTCTAGCTTCATATTTTTGCAAAATGTGCTTTAATTTTCCACTGTTTTCTGGGATTTTACTCTCCCTACATTTGTTCTGATTTGCTCTATAAGTCAAGGTGCTTTGTGCTTTTGATTTCATTTTTGTATGTACGCTACTCTCAATCTTACACTTTGTTCCTCACCTGATTCTGGCTTTTGATTTGTACATGCCATTATTGCTGTATTTTCCTAGAAATTGCATGCTTGTTAATCATTGTTCTTCAATTTAGCACCTTTAGTTCTTTAAATTTACTATAAATAAGGAAATGGTGTGATGAATCTTCATCCGGTAGTAGCTATGATAGTGAGGAATCCTATAAATTGTAATATAAAATGGTCAAACTGTTGTCTAGGTTGTGCCCACCTTTGCAAATTGATAAGTCTAATTACCATCCTGCCTCTAGGGTTAAGCGTACCGCTAG
This sequence comes from Euphorbia pulcherrima, assembly GCA_947683365.1. Taxonomy (NCBI): domain Eukaryota; kingdom Viridiplantae; phylum Streptophyta; class Magnoliopsida; order Malpighiales; family Euphorbiaceae; genus Euphorbia; species Euphorbia pulcherrima. The sequence continues at coordinate 20,670,553 of CANTUS010000001.1, forward strand.
AAGGAAGATGAGTAACTTACATGCATCCAATCGGGTCCGTTTGACGGATGATGTAAGTGTTGAGCATATGATCCGAGTAAGCCTCGAGTCAGACTCTTCTAAAGTTATAGAGGATGTGGATAACTATAGGGATGAAGAAGGCCTTCATCTAGATGAAGTGGTGGGCATGAGTGGCCGAATGGAGGAGGAAGGCTCTTTTGAAGAAGAGGAAGAGGGAGGAGCATGACTCCCCGAGTGGATGACATGATTTCATGCATCCATGAGGATCACATTGAGAAGGAGGCCATGATGCATCCATGGCTAAGGGATTATCATGTCCTTCTTTTGAGTATGGATTAAAGAGTGAACGCTCCTCTGGCTGGATACTTTAGCATGTATTTGGATGTCATTAGAGGTAGTTTTAGGTATCCTCTTCCAGCATCCATCACCAACCTTCTAGAGGTGTGGGGGTTATATTCGGCTGAGTTGCATCCGAATGCCTAGGTGGTGATGATGGGGCATCACCAGATGTGTCTTGACTTAGGCCTGGCTTTTAACGCCACCTTTTTTCATAAGATTTGCTCTATCAAGCGGAATAAGGATGTTGACCATTATCAGTTTGTGAGGAAGAATGGTATGTACCGCTTCTCCAATCGGCCTTCTTCTGTTCATCATTACAAGGAGTTTTGGTTCTACATTCGGGTGAATGATGACTACCCTTCTTTTCCTTCAACCTAGTCCATCGTGACCACGCCTAAGAGAAGGACTAAGGCCAACGATCCAGACCCCCGGCTATAGATTTTTTGCTCCCTAGAGTAGTACAGGTGGAGTTTTAATTTGGTCGCTTGGGCCTCTATTTTTGGATACCATCTTCTTGCTCGTGCACCGATAGGGTAAATCTATCTTCCTAGGCCGATTGCAGCAACTGATATACTACTTTTCTTATTTCTATTTTTTGTATTTTAGGTAAACATGTTTGATCTTGAATCTACTCATGCTCTTCTAGTGGCCAAATAGTCGCAGCGAAAGAACAACTGTACTCAAGCGGTTGCTGTAAGTGGGGCTAAGAGAAAGCCATCTGAGTTCCAAGGATCGAGTAAGTGGGTCGCCGTGACCCTTCTGGATACATCCTCCGGTCCGGATGTGCATCTCCCTTGCCTTGAGGTATACATATATATATATATATATATATATATATATATATATATATATATATATATATATATATATATATATATATATATATATATATATATATATATATATATATCTTGGCAATTTTACTTTTTATAGGCTACTCCAACCGGTCACAGGATGGATGGGGGTTTTTTTATTTCTCCTCGCCCTTCTCCCCAGCAGGAATTGGCTGATTTATGGATCAATCCTTCTCAAACCTCCCTTGCACAGATGTTGCCATGCAAGGTGCTCTGAAAAGTGCTTTCCCCCTCCGTGTCGATGCAGAGGGTTACAAAGGGGAGCATATTGCCTTGCTTTCATCTCTTTTCTCTGAGGACCTCACTCGAGTATTTCATATTGTCTTTTGTTGGCTTTTTTGCTCATGGATTTACGCTAAGTGTTTTTCTCCCATTCTCAAGCTATGTCCTAAGGCTCATAGCTCATCCAGAGGGCATGTAATAATAGCGAGATGAAGCTAAAATTAAAGGAGAAAGAGCTTACTGATACTAAGCGGAAGCGCACATTGGCCCAGAAGAGTACCCTCAAGCTCGAGGATAAGAGGGATAAGGCCCAAAAGCTCCAAGTGGAGAGTGATCGGGTGAAAGATGAGTTAGAGGCCAAGGTAGCTGCCTTGGAGAAGGAGCTACCAGCCACTCGAGAGGAGGCTTCTAAGGCCAAGGGGATGGCTGCTATGATAACCGACATACTCGATGATTACATCTTCCTTTATAATGAGATGATCTTCCAAGCGTGCCAGTGTGTTCATCCGGACCTTTCTTGGTCTAATATCGACGATGTGGATTTGCCATCTTACAATGACGTAGATTCTTATAAAGCTACCCAAATGCTGAAAATGTCATAGACTAGGAGGGTCTAGGAAGCGGTGAGGCTCAAGATGCAGATCCCCCGGTAGAGAATGTTAATGAAAAGGCTGCTGGTGAGGATCTTGATGCCGGCTCCAAATATGTTCCTCCTCTAGCCGAATGAATCTTATTTTGTTTATATTTTGTTTAGGCCTTTGGGTCATAGTTTTGTAACTTTTAGTACAATTGCCTTTCATGGAATTTATTTATACATGCTTTCAATTTTCTTTAATTTCATGTGCTTGTAGAGTGGGTTATTCTTGTGTTTTTCTTTGAATGTTTTTGCTATGCTTATTTACCTCCCTGATCCATTAGGATGAATGAATGTTTACATTTAGTCATAAGGATGGTTACTGCATATTTTTCTTTTAATGCTTGACGGAGCTTCATTCGGTCTTAGAGACAAATGCTTTGATGTTTTATTCATTCTTTGTGATGAGTACTTTTGGTTTAGGATTTTCCTAAGTATATTGTATTCGGTCTCGGGGATGAATGGTTTAACTTAAGATTTTTCTTTGCATGTATCATGCCTTGTATTCTTTCATTCGGTCAAATATCATGTCCTACATATGTTTGTAGTGTCGTAAGCCTTATTTCTTGCTTGGATTTTTTAGGTGCTTGGGGGCTTATGGGTTGCCTAGGTCTCTGAATATGCCTGAGGACTCAAATTAGTCTAGGTTTTACTAAATATGCCTGCAGGCTTACGAATGGCCTAGGACTTTTATTCACCTGATGGCTTCTGGGGCCTAGGACTTTTTGTTATGCCTGTGGTCTTATAAGTTCAGACTAGGACTTTTGATATGCCTGAGAGCTCAAGTGTGGTCTAGGACTTTTGTCATACCTGAGGGCCTAAGTGGCCTAGGACTTTTACAGAGCCAGGTGCACGTAGCCGATCTGACGCCGACTCTGTGGTCCGGTAAAGTGCTAAGAGAGTTTTATCAGAACTTCTAAGGTGCACAAGTATGTAACATAAATTGAATCTTTACTTATTAGAAAAAATAGGAAGATTACAACCTCCAGGCTTATGGTGTGATGCCAGATGAATGTCCGCTTGAGGAGTGCTTCCTTGTTAAAAACCTTGTCATAGAAAAAACCCAGGGGGAAAGAATCTATAACAAGGGAAAAAGAGTGCAGGCACTTGGACCCTAAGGGTTCGTAGCTATATGATATTTTCTAAGGCTAGCTATGTTCCATGTCTTAGGGAGTTCTTTTCCATCCATTTAGCTGAGTCGGTAGGTAGCGGGTCTCATGACTTGAGTGACTTTGTAAGGTCCTTCCTAGTTGGCCCCTAGCTTACCTATGCCTTCTTTGCTTTATGATGCTTCCGTGTCCCTGAGCACTAGATTGCCTTCTTTAATTCTCACTTCTTTAACCTTCTTGTCATGGTACTTGGCGATACGGGATTTGTATGGGGCCATCAGGATGTAGGCTCTATCTCTGTGCTCTTCCAAACTATCTAAGTGGTGTCTTAGGTTGATGTCATTTTCTTCTTCTATGTAATAGACCACTCGATCCGAAGGACCACCAATTTCCACTGGTACGACTCCTTCCACCCCATGGACTAGGGAAAATGGGGTTTCTCCAGTCTGTCGGCAAGGAGTTATTCTATACAACCATAGGACATTGTTCAACTCTTCTGGCCATACGCCTTTCTTTCCCTCCAGTCATTTCCTTAGTCCTTCTCCAAGCATCTTGTTGGTTCTTTCCGTCTGCTCATTCGTGTGTGGGTGACCTAAAGCTAACTTTTTAATCTTTAGATATCTGAGCTCAGCATTCTTTAGTACTTTGCTTGTACAGTAGATCGGATGATGGTTCCCATCTGCTTCTCTAATCAACACTGATCCAACTACTTCATTTGTAGCTGCTAGATACATGATTAATTCTTCATACTTCTCTGGTTGACTCAAGAGAGGTGGTGAACTTAAGAATTCTTTGATGTTCTCAAAGGCTTGCTGGCTGTGTCTATCCCAACTAAATGCTTTATCCTTCTTGAGAGCTCTATAAATTGGGAGACATCTTTTAGCTGAAAATGAGATAAAGCGGCCAAGTGCGTCCACCCTTCCATTCAGCTTTTGAACATCATTTAGCGTCTTGGGTGGCTCCATCTTCATGATAGCCTATATCTTCTCTGGGTTCACCTTGATTCCCCTTTAAGAGATTTAGAAACTGAGGGACTTACCACCTCTTACTCTGAAAGTGCACTTTTTCTGATTTAATTTGAGCTGATATTGCTGTAGGGTTTTAAACACGGCTTTAATATCTTCTGCGTGTTCCTCCAAGCTTCTACTTTTGATAATCATATCATTAAAGTAGACTTCCACTATTTCTCCTATTTGGCCTTTAAACATATCATTCACTAGGCATTGATAGGTGGCTCCAGCGTTCTTCAAGCCGAATGTCATAACCTTGTAACAATACATTCCTTCATACGTTATGAAGGATGGTTTTTCTTTATCGGCCGGATTCATGGGAATCTGGTGATATCCTGCTTTTGCATCTAGCAAGGAGTATATGGCACAACCAGCTGTTGAGTTTACCAGTTAATCAAAGCTGGGAAGTGGATAGCTGTCTTTTAGTGTTGCTCTGTTGAAATCTATAAAGTCCACGCACATTCGCCAAGCGCCGTTTGCTTTCTTCACCAAGACTACATTCACTAGCCACTTAGGGTAACGCACCACTTGGATGTGGTTGGCTCTTAAGAGCTTTAATATATCTGCTTCAATTGCCTTCTACCTGTCTGGCATGTGATTGTGCTTCTTTTGCTTTATCGGAGAAGCTTTTGGGTCAAGGTTTAAGCTATGTTGAATTACTTCAGGTGGTACCCCCATCATATCTTCATTAGACTAGGAGAATGTGTGTTGTTCTTATATCAGCACTCAGCTAATGTCTGCCTTTATAGGTTCTGGGAGGTCAGCGGCTATGCATACTTGCTAATTAGGCCTAACAGTTAGTGTTTCCATGAGACCGACTGGCTTATCATTCTCCATTTCTTCTAGTTCCATGACTGCTTCATCAGTCTTTAGTGATGCTAAGTAGGTCTCCTGCGCACTAAAGGGTTGCCTGTAATTACCGCAGCCCCCTTTGTGTTAGGAATCTGCATGACCAGGTGCTTGATTGAGATCAGTGCATCTGACTAGCCTAGGAATGGTCTACCAAGGATGATGTTATAATCGATTAGCACATCAATGATTATAAAAATGAGTTTTTCTCTCTATTTGGTTTTGTGGTCACCAAGCTCAACTTCTAGGGTAGTCTGGCCGAGTTTTGGAATCGAGTGACCACTAAGACCGATGAGTGGTAAGTGGTATGGCATCATCTAACTATGATGAACTTATAACTTGTTAACCACTTCTTTCCTAATTAGATTGATAGAGCTGCTAGTATCAACAATTATCTGCCTGACATTGTACCCTTCTACTAAAGCCTCTAGGGCAAAGGGGTCCGCATACGGGTTTTTTTACTAAGCTTTATTTCTAGAAAGGTCTGCTGAGTTCCTAGTTGTCTTCAATGTTTGATCTTTTGCGCTTGAAACTCTTTCCTTTTGAGGGGGATCCTTCGAAGCCTGGTCCGCCTGTGATTACCATTACAAGCCCTTTGGCTTCTATAAGGATTTGAATTCACCATCCTTCTTTGGTCCGGATCTGCTTTCTTTAGTGATCCCTTTGCAAATTATGAAAGCTTCCCTTGCTCAATTAGGGCATAGATCTCATCTACTAGGCGCAACATTCATCCATATCGTGGCCTCTAGATTTATGGAATTTGCAGTACTTGTTCGTGTCTTTCCCAACGAATTGCTCGGGCGTCACCCTTGGATATTTGATGGATTTATTGTCATCACTTTATTGTACATCTAGCAAGATGTCATGGAAGGGAGCATTCAATTCTAGTCTGTATCTACCTTGGGTGGAGGACTGCTCGCGGTAGTTCCCCTCTTCTTCCCATCCTTTCGGTCTTTAGGCCGGGTCCTTTCAGATGTCTTGTGCAGCCTATCCACTTTGCCACTTCAATCATATTTTTCGCAATAGTGACAAGCTGATCCAGTTTTTTAGGTTGTCTTTGAATGAGCTATGGATGGAGCCTTTAATTCCTTGTGCCTCTAATCATAGCTTCCCTAGCGATGTTATAATACAGGTCTCCTCTTTGCAGGCATGCTTTATTGAACCACTCAATGTAAGAGTGGAGTGATTCATCCATCCTTTGAGTGATCTCGTTGAGGGTATGAGTGGTGGTTCTTTCTGGAATAGAGTCGATGATTTGCATATAGAACTTCTGCCTCAAGTTATCCCATGAATCTGTGGACTCGGCTGGCAATGAGTCAAACTAGTAGGCTGCCGGAAAGATTAATGTGTTGGGGAAGTTCCTGCAGGTGTGTGCTTTCGAGATGTATGCTAAGTCCATCTTGTTCTACTATAATTGTCAATGAATGGTAGCTTGACTCAGGGTTTAAGCTATTCCGTGAGGATCTTCGCACTGAATGGAGAGTCAAAAATTTCTAGTAGGGGTTCTTGTAGAAAAGCAATATAGCCAATGAGACTTTCCTTGAACATCCTTTAGAACTCCAGGTCATTCTAATATCTGAACTTCTTAGGCTTTGACTGTAAACCTAGTGGTAGTGGCGAAGGAAGATGAGCAGAGTGAGTTAGACCTTGATACAGATCACTCAAGTGGAAGAAGCCTGATGGAGTAGGTCCTCATGGGTAGTGTGCGTGGTATACAGGTTCATTTGCCGTAGCCCATTCTACTTATCGGGCTTTCAACATGCCTATCAGATCCCTCCACAAAGTGACTTCCATGCCTTTATCAGCGAAGGACATGCCCAAGCTGTCATTACTTTAAGATGGTTGGGAGCCATTTCCTGCAATGTTAGGACTCGGGTGAGCGTTGTATGGCCCTACCAAGTGAGTATTGAGAGATCTATACTGTTGCTCATTGTGTTGCCCTTCGGGAAGAGCGTTGTGTGGCTCACCCTGATTGGTGTTGAAGGATCCTCTTAGGTGAGCGTTGTAAGGCATGACCCAGTGAATGACAGGATAGATGAGAGCCTCCGCATGGTGTAGCGGTCCGCTTGTTGTGTGTCCAGCCATTCCCTCCTTCATCACTCCAAATAGATTCCTTCGTAGTTGATTTTGGTCTTCGGGGGAAACCTAATAGTATTGAGCAAAACTTTTGAAGAACGCCATTCCGGCTGCAGAGTTTATCGGCGGTGCTACGGTGAAATCCATGGCTGGGATTATGGAGGAGAGGGGTGCCGCTGTAGTTGATTGGGAGTTGATCGCCATCCCTGAGTCATCGGCGTTGTCATTGGCCATTTGGTCATGGTTTTGGCTGTCATCCATCTGGTTGGATTTTGTGTTCGTTGGAAGATAAAATTCTCGTCGGAGCAAGTAAGTTTGTCCACGCTCGCAGCACCACTGAAAAGATTGGTCAAAGAAAGGGTTCCTTGAGCTAACCTTCACAGAAAGAGAGAGAGGGTCTTCCTTCACTAGATATGGTGGCTGTAGGACTGAAAAGGGCGTCAAAGTGACTAGCGGTGTGAACGGCGTAGCCTCTCCGATGCTTAAGTCAATGATGGTAATAAAGAGAAAGCAAGTAAGTATGTGAATTCTAGGGTTTAGAATGTGATACCTGAGCATGGGGTGAGCCCATATTTATAGTGAATGGTGTCCTTGTTTCATCAGGAGTGTCTGACCTCTATCGGCGGCGAGGAGTCCTTATTAGCCAAAGATCCTATCTATGCGTAATTTCCTCTATAAGAGTTTTCTTCTTATTTATTCGTTTAGGAAGGGATACTCTTCCTATTTATCTGTTTAGGAAGAGGAGTTATAACGAGTTTATATCTCTTAATTAGGCCGGTGTGACCAAGATCCTCCATTCAGCTAGCCGAATGGCGATCATGCTTCGAGTCTGACTGGTGACATGGCACCTTGTTGGTCTTTCACCCGGTATCTGTAAAAGACTGAGTCAACACTTGGTACACACAAGCATACGATACTTATGAAGCACATTTTTATTATGAATATAGATGCCTATTTATAGGCTTACAAGGATAAAACTAACAAGACATTTCAAATTTTAAATATAATCTCTATTAACTAAAAATAAAACATAATCCTAACAAATATTTTCTAATAAATCTAATATTTAACTATTTTAAATATAAGCTTTTAAGACACAATTTCAACGATATTAAGGAGATTCTTCTTTTATAATTAAAAACACGCGACGTGATAGACATGTATTGAAATCTCAAAAGAAAAATACAATACTAAATTTTTTGAAGAGTGAAATTGAATAAATAGTTATGTCGGAGATATTTGGGTTTGAAAAGGTTTCTCATGAGAAAATAAGGGCATGTTTAGTTTTAAAAAATGTTTTCATTTTCATTTTCCAATTTTCTTTTTCATTTCAAAATTTTCATTTTTTCAAATATAAAAGTGAAACATAGAAAATATGTTCGTATCTAATTTTTCATTTTCTACATTTTTAATGAAACATTTTAAATGATATATCGTCATTTCAAAATTTTCATTTTTTCAAATATAAAAGTTAAAAATAGAAAATATGTTCAGTTGTATCTAATTTTTCATTTTCATTTTCTACATTTTCAATGAAACATTTTAAATGATATATCGTACAAAGCTAAAAATAATTTTTCTTTTTAAAAAAATTTGCTTCATTAGACTTACAATACTATTCTTACATAAAAGGACCACAATACCCAAAATAATTTAGCTCTCATGTCATAAACAATCTCCAAATAAAGAAAAACAAGGAAGAGAAACTACAAGAATACAGTCCAAACAAGAAAAAACTCCCAAGCTCCCCTTCTCTCAAAAAAATAAGCGATTTCAACGAAATTCAAATTCAAAAGCATTCAAAAACCGTTCAAATCCAAACTACCGATCATCGAAATTGTTCTCATGATCTACATAACCGACAGATAATCTCCATAAATAAAAAATCATTGATTGAAAACTCCTCCTCCTTATGATTTCTTATTTCAAAATCTGAAAAAGCTCTAATGGTAACAAACAAAAACCCTAACGTTGTTCTCAAATTATACAATTTTCAGGAGCTGATCAGTGAGGCATAAAATAGGTTGCGATGCCCCAAAAAGACCAGCAACAAGAAGCGAAGTAAAGAAAATAGCAAACAAGCAAACTAAAAAGGAACTAGCAACCACAGAACCACAAATATTTCATACTAACTCAAAAACAACTTAATTTAGTCTACTAAAACATAATATCTTGCTTTAAGCTAAAAACAAGAACTAAAAAACCAAATGGTTTAGGAAAAATGAAATCGAAGTAAACTTGTTAGATCTATTAAAGTAAATAGCAAAAGTGAATCCCTACTGGATAAATATTAGATATCCATCACATATATGATAGATTTCTACCAAATTTCTATTATGTATACATTGCATAACTAGAAAGAAACATATTATATAGAAAATGAAATCAATTATGTGTGATAGTTGAGATATAAATATACCTAAACAAGTTATAATACATACTATAAGTCTACTAGATATCTACCGGATTTTTACATAATGTCTACAAGATACTATATAGATGTCAAACAATTCAAGTATGTAGTAGATCTGATACAGGTTTGTCAAATACATGAATGGTTTCATTATTCAAATGCAAATTTCTGGTTGTGGCTGTGATATACATATATGGAAGAGTCTAAAGTATGTAGTAGATCCGATACTTGGGTTTGTCAAATACAGGAATGGTTTCATTATTCAAATGCAAATTTCTGGCTGTGGCTTTGATATACATATATACAAGAGTTTAAACATAAATCAGATGTTTATTGGAAATTTACCACATGTTAACTAAACATCTACCAGATAGCTATAAGATATCTACTAGATAATAACTAGATATCAAATAGATCCAATTTTATTAATTGTGCTACATAATTTGGTCAAACTGGGTAAAAGCTTTACTTATTCTTAGATTTTACTAACAATAGTTGTCGTGAAATTTAAATACCTTATATAATTTCTCATCTTACAACTTGTGCAGGTGTCGACCAATCAAGAAACACCAAAGTACCAACTCACATACCTAGAAAACACTAAATTGGTTCCTAGTGTGAAAACATCAGCAGACGATAAAGTAATATCATTCCTGAAATAAAATCTCCTGACATATTTGTTGAACATGTTAAAGGAGACAATACTTGGAAATTTCTTCAAGGGACCAAATCTGAAACCACAGAACACACTGCTTTATAACCACTTGGCCAGAGAAATAACACATTCACAAAAATGCTGCATATGCATTCTTCTCGACGACAAACCTCTCTATTTCGACATTGAGTACTTCTAAAAAATTAGTGATGAGGAGCATGTAAGAACATGAATAGATCCATAAAATTGTTTCAATTTGCTTGTGTTTTGTATGTTGATAGAACTTAAGTAGATAGGGATATGAGTAGTTGAATTACAAATCTGTTTTAAACATACTGAATTTGACAAGTTATATTATTGCATTTGTAAATTACGTGTTTGATAGCAAAAAATTTTCATGTAAAAAGACATCAATACTTATAAATAATGGATAGATTAAAAAATCTTCCATGTATTAACGAATAGAACATAATAACTAAGTATGGAAAACTCAACTACTAGATATGTAGTAGATACTAGTAGACAGTTGGTATAAATTCAGTAACCATCTTGTAGAAACCTGGTATGAATCCAGTAGACATCTAGTAGATAGCTGATATAAAAAGGTTTCATCACTTCAATTATATATGAAACGACGGTAACTAAAAAGAATCACACATAAACTTTTGTTGAACCAAGAAAATGAAAAGTGCATCAAATGTAGTAAGTTATTTAAACATATAATTTGGAGAAGATGTAGAAAACAAATAGACAGATGATAAAAATATTTGGTAAACATCTAGTAGATCACAAGTAGACATCTATTAGACATCCTATACAACTATTATAAATCCAATAGATAGATGATAAAACATCTGGTAAACATATAGTAGATCACAAGTAGACATCAAACAATTATACAAAAACATATCATAAGAATCACTCATTTTAGAAAAAAGGAACATAAACCATAAAAAGATCCAACACAAACTTTCTATAAAACATAACAAATAGAAAAGCTACTTCAATGTTCAAGTATTCAAATGTTTGAATCATATTGAGAAAAAGACCTTATTTCCTACTCTTACAAGATCACCTATTATGCCCAACTTTCCCACACGAACAACATTTGACAGTGGATGTATTCCTTTTATTCCATGCCAAACATTATCTTTCTTTTCTTGGTCTGCCTACTTTTGCCCTGACATCTGGAGGAAGAACTACTTGTTGCTTAATATCGTCAGGTGAAACCAAAGAACCTCTTAACAACAACAGATATATAGTTGATTCATATGCTGCTAACATTTTCTCTTTCGTATAATACTCCAAACAATAACCATATGTAGACATATAGAATTTCTTTATGTGAGCAAGAGCATGTGCACACGGAAGCTCATTTATTTGAAAAACATTTCGTGTACAAGTCCTCTATTCCAAATCAACAGAAAACTCTAGACCGTTATAACTAACGGATACCAAACAACTAGTCGTTGGATTTACCTAGCACAATTGAAACAAACAAGAATCAAATGATAGATCTATTTGATATATATTAAACACCAAACACTTAGTATATACTATAATAACTACTACAAACTGTAATAAAATTACAAGACATCCGATAAATACTTGGTAGATGTCTGGTATACATCTAATAGACCAAAGTAAAAACTATATCAAAAGTATCAGATATGTAGTAGATACCTGTTAGCTATCCAATAGAAACATTATAGATAGCTCGGATAACAATCCATCAACTATAAAAAAACAAGGCCTAATGCATCTGAACCCCCCCTAAACTTGGCCCTAATAGCCCTTCGTCCCCCTTGGACTTTCAAGTTTTCCTCTCTCCCCCTGAACTTGTCTAAACCGCACCTCTCACCCCTCTAATCCGATGTGGTAGGTGACATGGCTTGAGTTGAAAATTTGAGCGAGTTAGTTGACTAGAATTTGGAAAAAAAGGATATATTAGGACTCGATAAACAAGTTTAGGGTAAAAAAATCAAAAAAAAAAAAATCAAATTAACCCTTCTTCTCCTCTTTGTCCCTCCGCCGATGCTACTCCATCCGCCTCCACCACCCAACCCTTCTCCCCCTCTTTGTCCCTTCCGCCGCTACTCCCTCCGCCTACACCACCTTACTCTTCTCCCCTCTTTGTCCCTTCTACCAGAGACGCTACTTCATACACCACTTACAGCAGTAAAGGAAACAATAGCGGTAATGGCAACGATGATAATGATGGGGATGGGATTGCGGGTGATAGTGTAGGTGATTAGATTTAGCTATTGCGATTTAGGTTGGTAGATTTTCGAGGCAGTTGTTTCATTAGCTGAGTCAATTGAGCATCTCCAACCCAGCCCTAAAATGGGGTTAGAGATGCAGAATGGAGCTCCAACGGAGCTCCTATCTTTGCCTCTAAAATAATGGAGCAACACTATTGCTCCCCTATTCATTTTTATATTCTTTTTTTCTTTTATTATTTTATTTAGTTAGTTAATGTTTATTTATATTAATTAGATAAAATAATAATAATAAAAAGTTAGGTAAAGAGGAATAAAATAATTATATTTTATTTTGAAGTAAAAATTTAAAGTGTAAGGTTGGAGAATAAACACTGTAGCTGCTTCAAATTATAGAGTTTTAGGGGAAAAGTAGTGGGGAGGGTTGGAGATGCCCTTAGACTTCAGAGAAGCGCTTTTAGCTGATTATTCGTTCTTTGCTGAGGTTGGTTTTGAATCAATTTTGAAATGGATTATGTTCTTCTCAGTTTTAACTATGATAGCAATTTTGAAACTGGATGTTCAAAATTCCTCATGCTATTGGTGGGTTGATTTGGTTGTTGTCTAGGAGCAATAAATGGGAAAAATTTGTGTTGTTTTGACTTTGATTATTCTTTTTTGCAGGAAATGGAAGGAGGGGGGAAATTGATTACTTGCCTGCTTTCAAAGAGTTCAGCTTTGAGCAGTTAAAGAATTCAACTTCAGGTTTTGCAGTTGAAAACATTATGTCTGAACATGGGGAAAAGGGTCCAAATGTTGTTTTGCTGTTAAAAGATTCAATAAAAATGCTTGGCCTGATGCTTGACAATTTTTGGTACCCATTAACTGTCTATTATCTTGCCGAATTCTCAGAATTGAATGGTTGATTTTGATGTTTGATTCCGTTTTGATGGTTTGTCATAGAGTTAATTTCTTTTCATATGTTCATAAAGTAAAAATTGATGAAAAATGAACAGTGTAATTTGTTGAATTATTAGCATTAAGCCTTGTTATTATTCTGAAAAGTTTGAGTTTTAATTTTGTCATCAATGGCTGATATCAATTATTGAATTTTATTTGTTCATTGAAAAATATGAAGGGAAGAAAAATGTAGAAGAAGATGTTTTTGATACAAAATAATTACTAAGGGCTTAAGCGAAATTATTTCATGGATTTTTTTTTTGTATATTTGACATTATATACCACATGTAAGATAAGTATTGGTTTGAATTTTTCAACTATCACATTAGGCAGTGCCTGGCATACACCTCCCTCAATGTGACTGGTTTAGTTGTGTTTATAGGGGCGAGAGGTGTGGCTTAGACAAGTTTAGGAGCGTGAGAGGAAAACTTGAAAGTTCAGGGGGCGAGGGGAGATTAGGGCCAAGTTCAAGGGTTCGGATGCATTAGGCCTAAGAACAATGATGAAAAGCTAAAATATGAATCAAAGATTACCTTGAGCATCAACAGAAACAACAGTAACTGCTGTCACATATAGAGGATAGTCAATAATGAACATATTTTTAGACTTCAATTTAATATAAAACCAAAAAACATCATTCTTGATATCTCCACAACAAGATATCCATCTGAAACTTGATCCTCAATCTTAATATCACAATTCTGCTAATCTAACTCTAAACTCTCCCTTCTAGAGCTTTTAAAAAGAGAAAAGCTAGGTGACCTAGGAATCAAGCCACCAACAAAACTGACTAAACAGGGGAGTTTATATAGGTTATATAGTAAATATTTTAGCCAAGTAATGAAAGCTGTAAAATATTTAAGGAGCTTTGTAAGTTTGTATATATTTTGGTGAGGGGTTGAGATTCTAGACAATTTCCCAAAGGGAAACTTTATCCCACCCGCCCCCTTATGTTGACTTGAACCTGTGACCTCTAGGATCACAGTTTCAAGACTCAACCACTAGACCAAAACCTTTGTCATAAGCTGAAAATTAATTAAAAAATTTTATTTACCTTTTATTTCAAGCTTGAAATTTTGATGGTTCAATCTAATAAAAAAACTATATATATATATATATATGTATATATATATATATGTATATATATATATATGTATATATATATATATATGTATATATATATATATATATATATATATGTATATGTATATATATATATATATATAAATTACATGACAATGCATGTGAAAATCAAGTTAGAATAATAATTTAATGACAAGTGAATGGATAACATGAGGCATGTGGAGGCCAAACTCGGACATGTAACTAAAAGAAACAAAATAAACAAAAATATTGACAATGGGTATTGAAACTAAGTTCTGTAGGTGTAAGTTTGGAAAATTCTGTGTTGATTTGGAATAGGCTTCAAAGTCGTTTTCATCTTGTAGTTACAATAGGAATATTTTGAAAAACTTGTTTCTAATCATTCTCGAAGAAAATTTGTATAACTAAACATTTTCCAATTTTTTAAGAAATTTTTTTCTAGAAAACAGCTATAATTTTCTTCTACTAAACAGACCTAACTATTTATATTTTGATAGTAAAAGAAGATGTTGGTCTCTGTTATAGTCAAACTAGTTCTAGAGGGAGGGGGGGGGGGGGGGGTGGGATTGAACTATATAGGAATTAAAAAATCTTTTGCGGAAGCACAATATAATAGTTCAATGGCATTAACGTAGTCTTCATAGCAATTCAATAGATCATCCAACATGCCAACATATAACAGTTCAATAGCAATAATATAGTTCAATATCAAGATTGCACCAATCTATATAAAGCAATAACAAGCTGGCATTCAATAGTTCAATAGTGATAATGAGTTCAACAGTAATCAAGTATCAATATTAGTAACACAGTAGATAGATAGCAAATTAGCACGGTTACCAATATAAGAATTGGTTCAACAGAGAATATATACTCAATAGCACAAGCAGACCAATATTAACATACAACAAGAATAACAAGATACACTGTTGATAATCTAACTAACAGTATTCAACACATACTATAGTAGTCATACGAGTAACAATGATCAGAGCAATATGGTACAAGTATGAAGATACTCAATATCAATAAATCACTCCACAATAGCAGAAACACACCAATACTAACATCAATACAAGAGATATTTCAACAGCAAGGTAAATAAAAAGGTTTAAGGTTAAAAAAAGCAAACTCAACGATTTATCCTGGTTTAGCAACCTCGTGCTTACCTCCAGTCCACGTGCCTCCGGCTATTGTGCTTTAATTCACTAAGAATTCTTTTCAACAGGTAGAATCCAAACCTATTTACAACTTAGTCTATTCCTTACTTGTCAAAACTCTCCCCTTTACAAGTTCTGAATACAAACTAAGTTACCCTAACTAAATTAATTCTCTACCTAGGTTAGCATGCGCAGGCTAGGCATACCATTGCTCTAAGTTATATCCTAGCATATATATTCTATACCTAGTATGTTATAACTCTAAGCTATAACCTAAGCATAAGCATAAAATAGACTAAGCATGCAAAACAACCTAAGCATAATTATTAAGTCTAAAAACGCTTAAAGAAAAAGACCTAATAATTAAAAGAGAAAACTCACCAGTTGAAGTGTGCTTTAGCAGAACCTTCTTGCACAAGCATCCAAGTGTAGCATAGCCTCTATGAGTATCCACACGAACCCTACCAACCGAAACCTCCCAACAAGGAAGAATTGTAGAGCTTTGAGTAACTGCTAGACCACTCAAATATTAACTAGAGGGGCCTTAAAATATTCGAGGCTCCTAAAAAATATTCCTCTAAGTCAACTCAAGAAAGCTCAAGTCAAGACTCAGAAGAGAACTTAGTGTGTTGTGAAAAGGGGTGAACGGGGGTGCCTATTTATAGGCTTGGGGATGCCAAACGGCTTCCCCATTTCTGATGTGGGATGTGCATTTTGCACATACCACACGTGGGTTTGACTAGCGGGGCTTGGAGCCCCGCGGGTTGGCCCTCGTGTAGAGTGTTCCTAGCAGGCTGTACGTCTCTCAAGCTAGGCTTGCGAGGAATCCCACATTGGACTTCCAGCGCTGCTGTGAGCCTACAGTGCAGGCTTTCGAGCACTTTGCGATACAACGTGTCGCGATTCCCGCAACCTATTTGCAGTCCAAAATGTCCAACATTTTTCTGGGTACAACTCGTTTGAAAAATTCCTTTTTGATCCTTTTCAAAATAATTTATATTTTATTTATGACCCTAATAAATTAGTTTTCGGTCGAAATAAAATCTCAGGTCTAACCATTCTACATTTAATATTCTTGTAATAAATAAAGTCTATTAATTCTTTACTCAGTCTGATGAAAGTCCAATGTGTGTGACCTTATAGAATCCCAAAGTATTAAGCTGTTAATGTTTGACCTATCCTTGTTCTATAGGAACTATTGGCTAGAGGTTCTAGATCGTAATTAGAACTCGATTACCTTAAACGACTATAGTACGCCTCTACTAGGGGTCCACCATCCCTCATTACTCGGAATGTCATTTATGCTTATGACTTAATCCTGATTAATGCAATATTTTCCCAATGCGATAAACTCCTTCCATTCTTTAATATTAGTACCATCTGGTTTATTGGGTTCTGTTAAAGTGTTAACCCACTAATAGCAAGGTTGGTCTAAGCTATCCCAGATTGTTTACTTATTATCAAAGTATATTGCTTTTTACCATAATGTGTTTGACTAGAAACTATTTCTATCAAACACATACTTTGATCAGAGGTTTATAGCAATCATCACTTAAACAAGTGTCCAACTACAAGTCCTTAATATATCCGGACCGATGGATTCTTTCCGACTACATAGCTTACTAATGTGTTGTCATCATTGCACCCATAATCACCCCGTGACACCCTAAATTAATGAGTGTATAGGTAAGAACCAAAGTATAGCGATAGTACCATTCAAGGTAACTATTATATCAAGTATAAGGATATTCGTAAAGCTACTCCATAAAGATAAACACTAACACTATGATATATTTACCAAGTGTTTATCTTATTGCGGTCTCAAATATATCTTCTAGATATATCCATGTGTCAAACTTAAGGCACCACCTTCAGTCTTAGGAGGTTAATTGCTTGGACCCATTCCAAGAAATATGACCACATGCTAGTCTTACTGTTTGATCAATATCCTTTTATGATGAAACTATGACTAGCAATAGTTTAGACATAATCATAATTGCACATAAAGTAGGTCTCACTAAACATAGTCCCACTATAATATCTCTCTCTTCATGTTGTGTTATTTCGACGAATTTTGAATGTAGATATCAATGAATATACTTTAACCAGTCATAATATATATGAGCACATCAATATAAACAAAAGATTAAATGCCTTTATTAATTAAACAACTTATTCGTACTAATACATAATTAAGATATATTGCCCTAATTGCGTGAAGAGCATACATCATATCTAAAAATCTCCCACTTGCACTAAGTCCAATTAGCCATATGTCTTAATCAATATGCTTTAACATGTTGATCATGTTTGACTTAGTCAATGGCTTCATCAGACCATCCACGAGGTTCTGATTAGTGGGAACGTATTCTAATCTTATCATCTTAGGATCAACAACCTCCCTGATTATATGATACTTTCTAAGTACATATCTTTTCTTTATGAGACCGTGATTCTTTTGCTTGAGCAATAGCACCATTGTTACCACAATACAAAGTAATTGGATTAACAATTTTAGGCACCAAATCGAGATCACCAATAAATCCCTTTAACTAGATAGCTTCTTTTATTATTTCACAGGCAACAATGTACTCAAATTTCGTGGTTGAATCAATAATAGTTTCTTGCTTGGAACTTTTCCAGCATACTGCTCCTCCATTAAATACATACACTAAACCCGACTGAGACTTAAAGTCATCCTTATCAGATTGGAAACTCGCATTAGTGTAACCTCTAATATTGAGATCACCATCTCTATATATCAAGAACTCATCTTTAGTCTTTCTCAAGTACTTAAGAATTACCTTGACGGCCATCCAGTTCTTTTCACCTGGATCTGATTGATATCTACTCGTAAAGCTCAAACCTTGAGAGACATCTGACCTAGTACATATCATAGCATACATGATGGATCCTATCACGGATGCATAGGGTATATCCTTCATGTGCATTCTTTCCTAAGCTATCTTTGGACACTCAGCTTTAGATAGGTTAGTCCCCTTTGTCATCGAGAGATGACCTTTCTTTGAATGCTCAAGGCTGCACCTATTCATTACCTTGTCTATATATGTACTTTAAGAAATACCTAACAGCCTATTGGATCTATCTCTATAGATCTTTATACTTAGTATGAATGCTGCTTTCTCCAAGGTCTTTAATCTAGAACTTTCTTGACGACCATACTTTAATATTTTAAAGAAGAGAAATGTCATTTCCTATTAGTAGAATGTCATTGATATATAATGGTGAGCACTGGATTTTAATGATCCTTCTCATGAAACGATAATGAGAGCTATATAATGCATCCTTCTATAGGTGTTATCTACTTGGAGTGATTTCAATGTAGTTTGGTCAAGCTTTGTCAAACCTAAAACCCAGAAAACTAGCGCCTAAGCCCTAAAAGGTCTAAAAAGGTCTGAAATGGTCAAAACCGATCAAAACTTGTCAAAATCAATCAGTTCGGGTGATTTTGGGCAGTTCTGGGAAGTTTTGGGCAAAATTGGTTGGATCGGTCCTTATAGATCCGTACGGGGTCGACTCGAATCCGTACCGATCTATATGGATCCATACGGGTCAACCTGGATTAGTATGGGTGGAACCGTACGGGTCCTCCAGATGGGTCCATCCCATCCGTACCGGTCCAAAAACTTCCCAAATTATGCAATTAGGTACCAATGGCACCCGTACGGGTCCAGGCCACTCGTACCGATCCCCTAGACCCCCAAATAATAGGTTTTAATGCCCAAATCTGCCATAAATGAATATATTTTGCCATAAAAGAAGATAATTCGACATAGTAAATATGATTTGCCATAAGCAAATATATTCTGCCATAAAAGAATATAATTCGATATCGTAAATATAATTTGTCATATAGCAAATATAATTTGCCATAAACGAATATATTCTGCCATAAAAGAATAAAATTCGATATAGTAAATTATATTTGCCATATAGCAAATATAAATTTCTATAAGCGAATATATTCTGCCATAAAAGAATATGATTCGATATAGTAAATATAATTTGCCATAAGCAAATATAATTTAACATAAAAGAATATAATCTGCAATAAGCGCATAAAATCAGCCATATAATGCTTTCAGACATTTTTTCCCTATAAATAGAGGCCATTTTCCTCATTTCAACAAAAACACACAACATACACAACTGAGAAATCTTAATAGAAAGCAAATACTACTACAAGGAAATTATTCTAACAAGTTCTTGAGGTTATAGTAAGGGTATAGAAGAGGTATAGAAGTTATAAAATAGGGGAAACCATTCCACATTGGTTTTGCCCACATTTTATTTCTTTCTAACTTCATATTTAGGATTGGGGGAGGTTCTGTCCACACAAACACTCATCTAAAACAATTCTAAATCCATCATTTCGTTATCAACTTTGACAAAGTTTGCATTTGACATTATAATCGCTCTAAATTGGATTCATCGTATAAAGGTGCGCTCCTGAGTTTCAAAGAGACTCACATCCCCGTTATTTTATCATTATTCTCTACCTTTTCTATTCTATCTATTCTCTTATTCTTGTTTTGGGTTTATTCCTAACCCATATGAGCCTTATTGGCACGTTATGTCCTTAGGGATATTAAACTGATGCGCTATACTCATACGAAAGGAAATCCCATTTTTATTTCATTTCTTCTCCATTAATCTGCTCATTAAATTGAACTAAGTTTCTGCCTGGGACTAGACAGGACTCGTACGGGTCTGCCATACTCGTATTGATCCTCCTCGGTAGCCATAAGGGTCCCACCCACCCATATGGGTACTGATCCTCAGGTAGAACCCAGTATTCATTTTCAATCGGTTATAATAAATCCAACTCACCATTTTTAATGCGATCATTTTCACTAATAATCCAGTAAATCAACCCACAAAAGTTAAAATGTGTTTTTATAACAAAATACGTTGAAGACTCGTTATTTCTCTCCGATCCTAGAAGCCACCTAGGCACTATTGATCGTAAAATCGCCACGCTAACATAATCAGACATTTCCTAATAAAATGCTGACTTATGATGTGCTATAAATTGCGCTAATCTTTGTGGATGCAGGGGAATTTATTTTTATTTTGTTTTATAACTTAGAACAAATGTATAGGTTCACTCGCATTCCCGCATTTTCCCTCGGTTGTAATTTTATTCCCCTTATACTGCTTGTGCTTTTATTATAAACTGTTAAATGCATGAAAGAGTGTAAAAAAATAGATTTTTGTGATGATTCCCTAAATGATGAAAACAAAATGGTTTTACGCGGCGAATATAATTTTGAATTAACTAAATGAGAAATAAGTGACTCATTCGATACCCGAATCTCTGATCTAAAAGGTACGAGTCACCCACTCAATGGGAACTGTACAAAAACTCTTTCCTAAGTAGACAACTTAGGTGGTGAATTTATCATTTGCATTGAGATTTGGGCCTCGATTCTTTTGTTCATAAAAATTGGCTATTTGTGCAAACTTGAACTAAAAAGGTTTTGTCACGCCTAAATCCAACCAACCCCCATTGGGCCCTGCCTCTCACACAGGTGCCAAGGGAGACCCACACGTCATCGACACCTCACAGTGGCGACTCTACTAGGGAAATAATCTTTTAACTTGCAAAATTTAGGTTTGTTTTAAAAGTTTAAAAGATTAGGATGAGCACCGAAAATAATTTACTTAATTCAACCCATTTTGTTTTTCATCATTTGGGAATATTATTACGCTCTATCTTAGATGCACTCTATCTTTATTTATTAACCTCACCATGCATCATTACATATGCCTCATTGAATCCATGCATATATTGATCGTTTGGTTCTCACCTAAGCAAGAATCAAAGCTTGGTAACCATCTCAAGTTCATTTGGTCCATATTCCGGTTTCTACGCAACCAAATTCAGTTCAGTTAAGTGTTAAATCTCCGCCTCTCTCTCTTGTTAATTCATCATCCATTCAGTTTGGACAGTTGGGTTCAGTTGGTCCTTATGATTCAGTGGGTATGGCAGTTCTGACAACCGTCAGTCGATCTATTCAGCCTAGCCCAGGATTTGTGCCGCTACTATTTTAATTTGGGGGATCTAGCCAAGGTCCCAACTGCGTAGCCGCACCTAAGGGGACAACCTTCCATTATCCAATAGGTCTACCCTTTGCTGTGACTACGAATGCTCAATAATCTTCTCCTTCGATCCAAGCCATAAAAGAGGACTAGTGCCAATACAAGTAGAAGCTCAAGATTGGGAAACTACCGATTCACTGATGGATCCTATCGAGATAAATGATGAAGACCCTCCACATTAGGATGATGATTTTGAGGATGAGGTAACCCTTTAATATTGCTAGTGTTTTAATGTGACACGATGCACTTATAAAGCACCTGAAAAATAAATTGATGCATTCACATTATATTTGAGCATTTCATTCTTAAAGATATCGTGCACTCATTAAATCAACATTCTTAAAATTTTCATCATGTTTATTAAATAAATTGAATTTGAGTACATCGCAATGTTATAAGGTTCCAATGGTTAAAACTTACCACAAAAAAGAGAGAGAGAGATAAAAAGTGCTTAGCAAACATGATAGCCTTAGGTCTTAGCTCATCTTTTTCTGTAAGGGGGGATGACGATACACATCACTAAGAAAGAAAGCTAAAAGCCAAAAAAAATAGAGGAAGACATACTTCACATTAAAAGCACCATTGAAGGAAAAGATCTTACAAAACAAATCCAAAATCAAGGCAAGCTTAAATCCAATGCTCTTCCAAAACCTTCAAAAGGGTAAACCATCACATCCAACAAATGGGCATTTCTTATCCATGTAGGTACCTCCCTTGGACCTATATTCCCATCAAAATATCCCTCCAAAAATGCTTTCTTTGTTTGTTCAAAAGAAAGAAGATCCCCCACCCTACATAATGATCCCAAACCTTGCCCATAATGACATGGCCTCCTTTCATAAAAGAGAAAAACATGTTCTTTCCAACACTAAATGGCCCAAGCTTAAAAAAATAGAGTCAGATACCTAAATCAATCCCTTAGGGCGGGTGATCTAGTTCTCAAACAACTACACCAAGTTAACATTGACGCTAGGGGCAAGTTCAGGCCTAATTGGGAAGGGCCGTTTGTCGATGAGAAAATCCTGGGTAAGGGAGGAATTAAGCTAAGGGGTATAGAGGGAAATGAGTTTGGGAATCCAGTGAATCAAGAAAGGCTTAAGAACTATCATGTCTAGGTTAAAAGAACTAAATCACAAAAAAGCAGCAGGCCAAAAAAAAAATAGTAAATCACCCGGCGAGTGGTCCTCTACTGCTCGGGCAAAAATTAGGGTGCAACCCGATGATCGGTATTCCGTAAACCGGTCAGGCAAAAGTTATGGTACTCCAACAAAAATAAAGCTCGCTAAGTTTAAAACCGGAAAAGGGAGGCTTAGGCAAAAGTTAGGGCATCGAGAGAAAAACGTCAGTTACTTTCTAGAAAATCTATAAAAGACCAAAACCATTGGAAACTATTAGCATTGCTTATGCACTCAAATTTAATTTCATTGATGAACATGTTATGATTTGCTAAGAATCCTAGTCTTATGAATGCATGCATATCTTTAGGTGAAATAATCGCAAGTATGTGAACATCAATCTCTTCTCTACATTTTGTGCTCTTTGTTATTATCTGTACTGCGCATATCATTCAACAAAAGACAAAATACTGATAAGCCATAAAAAAATATAATAAGGCTTATGCAAAAGTTGGAAGAAGTCTGCTAAATTGAGCCGCCAAGGACAGTTCAGGCAACAGTAAAGACTAAAAAAGAGAAAAGAAAAAGAAAAAGAAGAAAGAAAAGAAAAATACAAAATCAGTTTGATAGATCACATCACATCAAGCAGTTTATGCAAAAGTTAGAACTCAATTAAAAAACGCCAGTATCTTGCACTTGCTTTTATTCTTCAAGCATCATTTGTAATAGCAGTGTTTCATAGTTGGGATAGCTCAAGTTTAGTTTCCCATTGTGAAGTTACTCGAAAGCACACATCACCCGAAGTGGCAAGTGCTTCCATTAGCATCATCCAACTTGCACTATACTACAGTGTGGACACCACTAAGAGGCGAAAAGAAAGGAAGTCTATTGAACTAAGCCACCAAAGATAGCTCAGACAAAAGTTAAGACAAAGAAAGAAAAATCTTGCTAGATCGAAAACCTGAAAGGGCAGTCCCTACAAAAATTAAGGCAAAGAAAAAGAAAGAGAAGTCTGTTGGGTTGAGCCGCCAAGGAAAATTCAGGCAAAAATTAAGATAGTCTGCTGGATTGAAAACCCAAAGGGCGGTGCAGGAAAAAGTTAAGATATAAGAAAAGAAAAATACAAAATCATTTCGATAGGTTGCATCATATCAAGCAGTCTATGCAAAAGTTAGAACTCAAATTAAAAGCACACAGTGCTTCCACTAGCATCATCCAGCTTGCACCATGTTACAATTTGGATACCTCAAAGACGCACCCCCCTAATCTGCAAAGAATGAATCTCATCCGATCAAATCACCAGTGCAAAGGAGTATATGCATCCATGTAGGCCTAAACAAATCTACAACAGGCATAAGGATCTTATCCAAATCTTGGTAGTACTCATCGGTCTTAGTCGGGCCAGTCTTTCAGTAATCCAGAGCTTCAAAATTTTGGTTACTAGTTAATTCATCAACAATTCAAGCCTTCATCAAAGAAGGAAAGCAATAATATCATTGAGGTAAAGGATCAATCAAGGACCCGGATAAGTAAGAAAAGCACAACCTAATCTAAGCTACTGGGGGGTCCTGTCCCTAGTGCTCATCCTGAGTCTGGTCCTGTACATCCGCCAGCAGGTTATCTATGCCTATCATCACATGATCTTCTGCCCCACCAGTATCCACAGTAGACAGATCAAGAACCCTAGTCTTCGAAGCTCATGCTATACTTCCAGCGGTAATACTGATCTCCTCTACTCGTTGCTCTACCTTCTACTCAGTTCCCGCCACTTGAGTGGCCATCGGCACCACCCGACAAGCTGAACTATCCTCTTTTGACAAAGAATTGGATAGATCAGGTATCTACTTACCCTCGGTCATCTAGGGCAACTGAACCCACAACACTTGAACCTCAGCCCTCGCTCGAGCAGACTTCAACCCTCTCCAACTCCTCCTCCATTGGCCTGAAATGGTTGCCAGTAGCAATGGCTACTTGCAATTACTCCTCCAAGAACCTACCTCGCTCCTTAGAGGCATCCAAATCCTGAGCGAACTTACCATAAAGTCTGTAACAAAAGCTAGGGGATTAGTATACATATGTGTTGGAAACAATCATCCGAAACAATAAATAATCTGGATCATGTTTGAAGTAAACAAAACACCTAATTATAAAATGACCTAAGTCACTCAATCCAGATGTATAACCAAATCATCCAAAGTCCAACATAAGTGAAGAAAATTACCTAAGTATAAATGGAAGCATCTGATTAAAGTTTGGAAAGGAAACAAACTTTGAACCGACCAAAACAGCATCCGGAAGAACTGATTGCACAAGATTCCAAAATAAGACAGATCCGAAGATATTAAGTCTAAAGACATCCGGAAGACTTAGATATCTAGTTAAAGAGAATAATTTGAAAATTGTATTCCCTTCATTCCTTTGGTCTCCAAGTCAAAGCTCTTTTCCCAAAATCAAGATAAAAATGACAGCTAGCACTTTTTAGAGAAAGGACAAAGGACTGGCATAGGAAAGAGAAAAAGGTAACATCCTTTTACAACTAGACCATTGAGAAAGGCGCATGGAACTCACACCAAAAAGGTACTAGCATAAAAGTTGGTGAGTCACTAAAATACAAGGAAAATGATCACTGACAACTTTTCAGCCTCAATCCCAAGGATTTAAAAGTGTCAAAATTTTTGTCTAATTAATTGATCAACGGTTCTAGAAGCGCCACATATTACCTGATCAATGGGGAAGATTTGATTATAACTCAATAACTCACAATGGCTACATCTATGATGGAAGCCTATAAAAGGAAACTTCATAAGTTGAGAAGACGTTGGTTGGCTTCAAGAAAGCATACACTAGAAAATTCACTAAGAAATCAATCAGTTACTCAATCCCTCCAAGAACCAAATCATTGAAGACCCGTTTATAAGGATTCCTAAGTAAATTTATAAACCTTAGGAAGTTTAAAACAAAAAACTTTGAGAAAAATAAAAGTGTAAAAGATCTCCGACTTGGGTGAGTAGTGAGATTAGGATATAGCTTGAAGTAGGTGCTTTGAGTGGGATCTCCCTGTAGGACTCATCTTAGGTTTGGGTAGAAATCTAAGTAGTATATCCTACTAAAGACAAAAGGACTCAGCTAGGAGTTGGTGCTTCTAGTGGTATATCCTGTTAGATATGATGTATACCCCTAAGGCAATTAGGGCGATATATCTTAATTATGTAATAGTACGAATAATTTATTTAACCAATAAAGGGATTTGTTCTTTTGTTTATATCAATGTGTTTTTCTACACATATATTATAGCTGGTTAAAATATATTCATTGATGTATGTATACAAAAGTCCTTGACATATTATAGCATGAAGTCAGAGAAATTATAGTTGGACTATATTTGGTGGAACCTACTTCATGTATAATTATGATTATGTCTAAACTGTCCCTAGTCACAGTGTCATCAAGAAAGGATATTGATGAAACGGAAAGACTAGCATGTGGTCAACTTTCTTGGAAAGGGTCCAAGCAGTTAATCTCCTAAAGACTGAAGGTGGTGCCTTAAGATTGACACATGGATATATCTGGGAAATATATTGGAGACTGCAGCAAGATAAACACTTGGTATAAATATCAATGTGTTAGTGTTTATCTTCATGCAATAAGCTTTGCGAATGTCCTCATACTTGAAATGCTGGTTGCCTTATGTGGTACTATTGCTATACTTTGGGTCATTGCTATGCACTCATTAATTTAGGGTGCTACGGGTGATTACGGGTATAGTGATGACAACACGTTGGTAGACTGAGTAGTCGGAAAGAATCCATCGCTCCTGATATATTAAGGAGTTGTACCTGGCCACTTGTTGAAGTGATGATTGCCATAAACCTTTGATTAGAGTATATGTTTGATAGAAATGGTTTCTAGTCAAACACACTATAGTAAAAGGCAATATACTTCGGTAATAAGTAAATAACTGGGATAGCTTGGAGCAACCTTGCTATTAGTGGGTTAACACTTTAACCGAACCCAATAAACCAGATGGTACTAATATTAAAGAATGGAAGGAATTTATCGCACTGGATAACTATTGCAGTAACCGGGATTAAGTTATAAGCATAAATGACTTTTCGAGTAATGGGGGATGGTAGACCCTTGCTAGAGGCGTACTACAGTCGTTTAAGGTAATCAAGTTCTATTCACGGTCTAGAACATCGAGCCAATGGTTCCATTAGAACAAGGGTTGGTTAAGCCTTAACAGCTCAATACTTCAGGATCCTATAAGGTCACACACATTGGACCTTCATCGGACTAAGTAAAGAACTAATAGATTCATTCTATTACAAAATATAACATAAATAATAATTGGATTATTATTTGATTGGTTAAAATTGATTAGATCAATTTTGGATAGACCAAGGAATTTATTTTGACCGGTAACTAATTAATTAGAGTCATAAATAAATTATAAATTGATTAGATCAATTTTGGTTCGACCAAGAAATTTATTTTGAATGATGACTAATTTATTAGGTTCAGAAAATAAATAATTGAAAAGGGATTAAAAAGGAAAATTTTGCATTCGCGAGTTTAATTGGACCGAGAGTATAAAAATATTTTGTACAGACTCGAATGCGCGGGAGTATACCGAAAAGTGTGCAAGTAATGCTGGGCATTGCTCGCGGTAGCCCATAAAAATGGGCTGCACATGCGCAGTCCAAAAGCAAGGCAAAGCCTACAAGGGCTATGCCTTGCCATGTGCACAGCGTGTGACACGCTGTGCATATGGGATGGAAGTAATTACTCCCATCCCACATCGCTTAGAAGGGGGAGCAAAATGCTCCCCCAAGCCTATATATAGGCTTTCCCATTTCCTTTCAAATTGTACCAAGCTTAAAGCATAAATCCTAAGCGAGATAATTAATCTCTCGGGTACTTGAGCAAGTTATTTTTGTGGAGCCTGAATTTATTCGGGCACCGCTAGTTTATATTTTTTGGGTGAGGCTTCTAGAGTGGTCTAGCAACTACTCGAGGCTTCTTAGTTCTTCCTCCTGGGGAGGTTTTGGTTGGTGGGATTCGTGTGGATACTGATAGAGGCTATCCTACGATTGGAGGCTTGTGCAAGAAGGTCCTGCAAAAGCACGCTTCAACTGGTAAGTTCTTTTTCTTTCTCTTTTAATTATTAAGTCTTTTTCTTTAAGCGTTTTTAGACTTAATAATTATGCTTAGGTTATTTTTACATGCTTAGTTTATTTTATGCTTAGGTTATAACTTAGAGTTATAACATGTTTTGTATAAATAAATATACTAGGATATAATTTGGAATTATGGTATGCCTAGTCCTTTAGCATGCTAACCTAGGTAGAGAATTATTTAGTTAAGGCTTTATTTAATTTATATGCAACTAATAGGAGTTCCTGGTATAGGGACAAAATTTTGAATTTCCGTCATGCCTCTTATGCATGTTCAAATTGACTGTCAGTTCTTAATAGTGGTATCAGAGCCTGCCTATTTAGTGCATAATTAAGTTAGAAGTAAACTAAATATTATGTTCTAAATGAAATGATTTATTTATTTAATTGTTTGGAATAATATATATAAACTTCTGCCTTTCATTTAAAAGTTAGAAATTAGTTATGAATAATTTTGCATAAGCTAGCTCAACTTACTCAAATTATACAAGTGTCAATAATTTAATTAAATTACATGGGTTATAGATGCTCCCAATTTACATGAATTAGATGAACGAAATTTATTAGTTCAAGAGAATCCACTGGTCTTCAGGTTTGTGCCCATATTTATTCTGGCTAAGGATTGGACTTGGTGTCTACTCCTCATAGGGCACCTCTCCTACCCGGGAACCTATATCGGTGCAATTTGAATTGACCAATCGGGGGATTAATATGAACTAATTTATTTCTAGTATATAAGATGGTGCTTATATATGTTTCTATAACAAAGTAAAAAATTAAAATTATTGTAAAAAAGCTTAAAGGAAATGCAATATAAATATAACAAATTAAAGCGGTAATTATTTTGCATATAATCTAGGTTGATGGAATAATTATAATAAAGAGCTGAACCCACCTAAGGTTAGACCTTATAAATTAATTCTAAAATTCCCTGAATTAATACAAGTCATTATAATTTTGTCCAGCTGATAAAATCCTAGATTGGGTGAGACGTTTAACACCAATAAAATCCTAAAGTAAATATATTAAGGCAAGTTATAGTCTTCCTTACTCAAATTTATAATACGGTCTTTTTAGGCTATCAAAGTGCTACGCAAAGCGTTCCTTCTAGTCCACATTGATTGGTTGTAAAGTTTGAGATAGGGTCTGCCTTAACAGAGCTGGGGTAGTCCACCATAAAATTAGGGGCTAGGCCCAGATCTGAGACATATTTAAGGAGATGCTAATATAAGAGCACACGTCCCTTGGGATTAGGGAACTTGAATGAATTAGCAATTGCATGCAATGCAAATGGAATTGGATTCCAACTATGACTGACTATTATGACTTGACTGATAAAATTGGGGGTTGTAATAGACTAGTTATAGATGCTACCTACTAGGAAATTTAGCTGGGCTAAAATTCACGAATTCAATAGAATGGGCTATTGTAAATTTTGAAGAAAATAGTAGGAAAATGTATTTAATTAAAAGTCCTCATATTAAATACATGTACTTAAACTAATATCTAAACACTTTTCTTTTCTTATGTATTAGGTTGAAAATGGCTTCCAATTTTAATCTCCGTATGTTACTTGACACCAAATTGAATGGCTCGAACTTTTCTGATTGGTTTCGAGCAGTGAGAATAGTTCTCAGATCTGAGGGAATTGCCTATGTCCTAAGTGAAATTTTCCTTGTAGAACCTGATGTTGAGGATCATATGGAACATGATGCCTGGTTGAAGCACAGGAGAGACTGCCATGTGTATTATGTTGGGGTCCATGAATCCTGAGCTTCAGAAACAACATGACATGCCCTTGGAGGATATGGTTCTCCATCTTGAAGAACTCTTTTCGGAGAGGGAGAGGACAGAGAGGTATGAGACCTCCAAGCTCCTTTTCGGGACCAAGATGCAGGCTGGCACCTCTGCCTCTCAGTATGTATTGAAACTCTTGGGATACCTTGAGAAGCTAAATCGATTGGGATTCGAGATGAATCATGACTTGAGCATTGACCTTGTGTTGATGTCCTTGACAGATAGTGACTCAGGCTTCGTGACTAACTATTACATGAACAAGATTAATTCAACTATCCCTGAATTAATTAACATGCTAAAAACAGTAGAACCTCAGATCAAGAAAGATCAGAAACCTCTACTGTTGGTTGAAAAAGGCAAGACTTCTAAGAAGAAGAAGCAGGCACTGGGTGCCAAGAAAAGAATCAGTAAGAAGAAGAATGAAAAGAAGGCATCTAAGTATGTCTGCTTCCAATGTGGAAAACTGGGACATTGGAAGAGGGATTGCAAAGCTCCTCCTTCTGAGCATTTGAAGAAGAAGCCTACAGAGGCATCCACTTCAGGTATATTTGTAATTGAAAACTTTGCTAATTTTTTGCAAGAATCCACTTGGGTATTAGATATTGGTTGTGGTTCTCATATCTGTACTTCTGTGCAGGGACTAAGGAACTGTAGAAAACTTGCAAAAGGGGAGATGGACCTACGCGTGGGAAATGGAGCCAGAGTTGCTGCATTAGCCGTAGGGAGCTTTAGTCTTGTTTTGCCAAGTGGAGTTGTTTTAGTTTTGAATAATTATGATTACATTCCAAGTGTTACTAAGAATATTGTATCTATTGCGTGTTTAGAAACCGAGGGATTTGAAATTTTATTTTCAAATAATAATTTTCAGATTCGTTTGAATAATATTCTTTATGGTTATGGAATGTTGAAAGGTGGCATTTATATTCTTGATACTAAAACAGAAGTTTTCAATATAAATAATGTGAAGAAAGTTAAATTAGATAATGAGAATTCCTTCTACTTATGGCATTGCCGTTTAGGCCACATAAATAAAGATCGCTTAACCAAGTTGCATAAGCGTGGAGACTTAGGCCCAATAGACTTGGAGTCTTATGGTGATTGTGAACCTTGTTTAAAAAGAAAAATGACAAAGTTACCCTTTAAAGGAAAGGTTGAACGAGCCACAAGTACATTGGAACTTATACACACTGATGTGTGTGGTCCAATAAGTGTTCAGGCACTAGGAGGATACTCCTACTTTATAACCTTTATTGATGATTACTCACGATACGGTTATTTGTACTTGATGAAGCACAAGTCTGAAAGTTTTGAAAAATTCAAACTATTCAGAGCTGAAGTAGAGAAACAGCTTGAGAAAAGTATTAAAACACTTCGATCGGATTGAGGTGGAGAATACTTAAGTCAGGAGTTTCAGGATTATCTAAAGGAAAATGGGATAGTTCCCCAGTGGACCCCTCCTTATACACCCCAACACAATAGAGTGTCAGAAAGGAGGAATCAGACTTTATTAGATATGGTCAGGTCCATGATGAGCCATGCAGTTCTTAGTAAATCCTTTTGGGGATATGCACTTGAGAGCGCGATTTATGTCTTAAACAGAGTGCCCTCTAAATCAGTTGATTTTACACCTTATGAAAGATGGTGTAACAAAAAGCCATCTCCAAATCACTTAAGAGTATGGGGTTGTCCTGCTATGGTAAAGAGGATAGTGTCAGATAAGCTAAATGCCAAGGCTGACAAATGTCTGTTCATTGGATATCCAAAGGAAACAATTGGATATCTATTTTACCAACCTGAAGCATAAAAGGTATTTGTGTCTCGGAATGCTCACTTTTTGGATAAGGAACACTTACTTGAAAAGGTCAGTGGGAGCAATATTGAACTGGAAGTTCAAGAGGAAGAAACAGATGATCAACTGATTGACCCCGTTCTAGATACACAAGAGAGTGTGATCCAAGAATAAACTGTCGAAACACAATCCTTGTAAAGATCAGGTCGTGTTCATAAGGGTCCCGATAGATATGGGTTTATCATCACTAATGATAAGGAACTATATCTTGTGGAGGATGATGAACCAAGGATATATGATGAGGCAATGAAAAGCTCAAATTCTGATAAATGCAAAAGGCCATGAAATCAGAAATGGATTCCATGTATGAGAACCAAGTTTGGAATTTGGTTGATGCACTACAAGAGGTTAGACCAATTTGGTGCAAATGGGTCTTCAAGAAGAAGATAGACATGGACGGTAATGTAATTACCTATAAAGTAAGGTTGGTTTCGAAAGGTTATAGCCAACGGGAAGGTATTGACTATAATGAAACCTTCTCACCAGTAGCCATGCTCAAATCCATAAGGATACTCCTCGCCATTGCTGCTCATTACAATTATGAGATCTGGCAGATGGATGTAAAAACAGCATTCCTGAATGGGGATTTAGACCGGGATGTGTATATGACACAACCTGAGGGTTTTACATCTCAGAATGGCTTGAAGGTATGCAAGCTACAAAGATCCATTTATGGACTTAAGCAGGCATCCAGGAGTTGCAATATAAGGTTTGATCAGACAATCCGGGAACTGGATTTCTGCCCCAATGCAAATGAGCCTTGTGTTTACAAGAAGGTTAGTGGGAGTGCAGTCATTTTTCTAGTATTGTATGTTGATGACATTCTGCTAATAGGAAATAACATTTCTCTTCTTCAAAACGTTAAAGTATGGTTGTCAAGAAATTTCTGCATAAAAGACCTTGGTGAAGCAGCATTTATACTAGGTATAAAGATCTACAGGGATAGATCCAAGAGGGTGTTAGGTCTTTCTCAAAGTACATATATAGACAAGGTGTTGAATAGGTTCAACCTTGAGCATTCTAAGAAAGGTTATCTCCCGATGACAAAGGGGATTAACCTATCTAAAGCTGAGTGTCCGAAGACAGCTCAAGAGAGAATGCGCAAGAAGGATATACCCTATGCATCCGCGATAGGATCCATCATATATGCTATGATATATACTAGGCCAGATGTCTCTCAGGCTTTGAGCTTTACGAGCAGATATCAGTCAGATCCAGGTGAAAAGCACTGGATGGCCGTCAAGGCAATCCTTAAGTACTTGGGAAGGACTAAGGAGGAGTTCTTGATTTATGGAGAAGGTGATCTCACTATCAAAGGTTACACTGACGCAAGCTTTCAATCTGATAAGGATGACTTTAAGTCTCAGTCAGGTTTTGTGTATGTGTTAAATGGAGGGGCAGTATGCTGGAAGAGTTCCAAGAAAGATACTACTGCTGATTCAACCACGGAATCTGAATACATTGCTGCATGCGAAGCAGCAAAAGAAGCTGTCTGGTTAAAGGGATTTATTGGTGATCTCGGTGTGGTGCCTGAAGCTATTGATCCAATTACTTTATATTGTGATAACGATGGTGCCATAGCTCAGGCAAAGGAACCACGGTCTCATCAGAAAAACAAACATGTATCCAGAAAGTATCATATAATCAAGGAGATCGTCGATGCTAAGATAATAAGATTAGAATATGTACCCACTGATCAGAACCTCGCGGATGGTCTGACAAAGCCATTGACTCAACTCAAACATGACCAGCATGTTAATGCATATGGATTAAAACATATGGCTAATTGGCCTGCAAGTGGGAGTTTGTTAGATATGATGTATGCCCTTAAGGCAACTAGGGCGATATATCTTAATTATGTAATAGTACGAATAATTTATTTAATCAATAAAGGCATTTGTTCTTTTATTTATATCAATGTGTTTTTATACATATATATTATAGCTGGTTAAAATATATTCATTGATGTATGTATACAAAAGTCCTTGACATATCATAGCATGAAGTCAGAGATATTATAGTTGGACTATATTTGGTGGAACCTACTCCATGTGCAATTATGATTATGTCTAAACTGTCCCTAGTCACAGTGTCATCAAGAAAGGATATTGATGAAACGGAAAGACTAGCATGTGGTCAACTTTCTTGGAAAGGGTCCAAGCAGTTAATCTCCTAAAGACTGAAGGTGGTGCCTTAAGCTTGACACATGGATATATCTGGGAGATATATTGGAGACCGCAGCAAGATAAACACTTGGTAAAAATATCAATGTGTTAGTGTTTATCTTCATGCAATAAGCTTTGCGAATGTCCTCATACTTGAGATGCTAGTTGCCTTGTGTGGTACTATTGCTATACTTTGGGTCATTGCTATGCACTCATTAATTTAGGGTGCTACGGGTGATTACGGGTATAGTGATGACAGCACGTTGGTAGATTGAGTAGTCGAAAAGAATCCATCGCTCTGAATATATTAAGGAGTTGTACCTGGCCACTTGTTGAAGTGATGATTGCTATAAACCTCTGATCAGAGTATGTGTTTAATAGAAAAGGTTTCTAGTCAAACATACTATGGTAAAAGGCAATATACTTCGGTAATAAGTAAATAACTAGGATAGCTTGGAGAAACCTTGCTATTAGTAGGTTAACACTTTAACCGAACCCAATAAACCAGAGGGTTCTAATATTATAGAGTGGAAGAATTTATCGCACTAGATAACTATTGCATTAACCGGGATTAAGTCATAAGCATAAATGATGTTCCGAGTAATGGGGGATGGTAGACCCTTGCTAGAGGCATACTACAGTTGTTTAAGGTAATCAAGTTCTATTCACGGTCTAGAATATCGAGCCAATGGTTCCATTAGAACAAGGGTTGGTTAGGCCTTAACAGCTCAATACTTCGGGATCCTATAAGGTCACACACATTGGACCTTAATCGGACTAAGTAAAGAAGTAATAGATTTATTCTATTACAAAATATAACAAAAATAATAATTAGATTATTATTTGATTGATTAAAATTGATTAGATCAATTTTGGATAGACCAAGGAATTTATTTTGACCCGTAACTAATTAATTAGAGTCATAAATAAATTATAAATTGATTAGATCAATTTTGGTTAGACCAAGAAATTTATTTTGAATGATGACTAATTTATTAGGGTCAGAAAATAAATAATTGAAAAGGGATTAAAAAGGGAAATTTTGCATTGGCGAGTTTAATTGGACCGAGAGTATAAAAATATTTTGTACAAACACGAGTGCGCGGGAGTACACCAAAAGGTGTGCAAGCAATGATGGGCATTGATCGCGGTAGCCCATAAAAATGGGCTGCACATGCGCAGCCCAAAAGCAAGGCAAAGCCCACAAGGGCTTTGCCTTGCCATGTGCACAGCGTGTGACACGCTGTGCATATGGGATGGGAGTAATTACTCCCATCCCACATCGCTTAGAAGGGGGAGCAAAATGCTCCCCCAAGCCTATATATAGGATTTCCCCTTTCCTTTCAAATTGTACCAAGCTCAAAGCATAAGTCCTAAGCGAGATAATTAATCCCTCGGGTACTTGAGCAAGTTATTTTTGTGGAGCCTGAATTTATTCAGGCACCACTAGTTTATATTTTTTGGGTGAGGCTTCTAGAGTGGTCTAGCAACTACTCGAGGCTTCTTAGTTCTTCCTCCTGGGGAGGTTTTGGTTGGTGGGGTTCGTGTGGATACTGATAGAGGCTATCCTACGGTATGAGGGTTGTGCAAGATGGTCCTGCAAAAGCACGCTTCAACTGGTAAGTTCTTTTTCTTTCTCTTTCAATTATTAAGTCTTTTTCTTTAAGCGTTTTTAGACTTAATAATGATGCTTAGGTTATTTTTACATGCTTAGTTTATTTTATGCTTAGGTTATAACTCAGAGTTATAAGATACTTAGTATAAAATAAATATACTAGGATATAATTTGGAATTATGGTATGCCTAGTCCTTTAGCATGCTAACCTAGGTAGAGAATAATTTAGTTAAGGCTTTATTTAATTTATATGCAACTAATAGGAGTTCCTGGGACACGGACAAAATTTTGAATTTCCGTCATGCCTCTTATGCATGTTCAAATTGACTGTCAGTTCCTGACATATCCTACATCCGAAAGGGGGTACCATCCAAAGATAAACTATAAGGCTTGATTCCTATCAGTTGGAAAGGAATCCACTAGTGGAAAAGCTTGGATGAAGGAAACTCTAGGGACTGGAGTAGGTGGGGCCGAACCATGATAAAATACTTGTGTTTGAATTCCTTACTCTTTATTCAATTGTATTGTTATTTTCATAACTACATCATCCGGATCCATCCTCCGAATCACATTCAAACACGCTACACATAGACTTTTTAAAGTCTTATTAATTTGGCAAAAAAGGGTCATTCAACCCCCCCCCCTCCCCTCTAACTTTACTTAGACCCTTACAGGGACCAACAAGTGGTATTAGAGCAAGTGCTCAAAACTAGAGATCTAACAATCTCGAGCTAAATGTCCAAATTTTGATCCAAGAATTAAAATGAGTTCTCAAAACTCACAACTCCTTCCCAAGGGTATGTCCATTACCCGTCGTCCACTTTTCATCGGTGAACACTACACGTTCTGAAAAAACTGGATGAAGAACTTCATCCAAGTACAAAAGCATGCAAGCATGAATGGTCATTAAAGATGGCCCATATGAGCCTACTTATGAAGTAGAGGGTATCACTACCCCGAAAGCCTTCAAGATTATAGGATGAGAATGATTTTGAAAAGTTGTATGAAAATGTAAATACTATTAACATGCTTCATTGTGCTCGTAGTGCAGCAGAATTTAACAGGATATCTGGATGTGAAACTGTACAAGAAATTTGGGAGAAGCTAGAAGTAACCTATGAAGGAACCAACAAAGTTAGAGAAGCCAAGCTTGATTTACTCCAGCAAAAGCTTGAATCCTTCAAGATGGAGCCAA
This sequence comes from Euphorbia pulcherrima, assembly GCA_947683365.1. Lineage (NCBI taxonomy): Eukaryota > Viridiplantae > Streptophyta > Magnoliopsida > Malpighiales > Euphorbiaceae > Euphorbia > Euphorbia pulcherrima. The sequence goes on from CANTUS010000001.1 coordinate 20,707,169, forward strand.
AAGAATGAATTAGTAACATGTACACTAGATACACCAATCTAGTGAATGAGATGAAAAGGCTCAGAAAGGAAATATCTGAAGTAGAAATGGTAAAGAAGGTGCTCCAGAGTCTCACCAAGGAATGGGACAACAAGAAGAGTGCCATTGAAGAAGCTTATGACTTAAACTTCTATAGTTATGATGAGCTCATTGGTAATCTCTTGACTCAAGAATTATCGTTGGAGAGATATAGCCAACAACTTAAAGCTAACTCTGTCGGATTAATCTCTTTTAGATCAGAAAAGCAGCCAAGAGAATCAAAGTATAGTGAAGAAGATATGGCTATGCTAGCCAAGTACTTTGACAAATTCTTGAAGAAAAATGATAGAAGGAAATCCAGAAGATTCGAATCAAGAAGGCCTAAGGAGGGCACCTCAAGAAGGGATAAGCCAAGAAAGGCTCCGAAAGAAAAGAAAGATCCGAAAAAAGATGCTGCCTGCATTGAATGTGGTGAAAAGGGGCACTTTAGAACCAAATGCCCTAAGATAAATAGGGAAAAGAAATATAAGAAGAAAGCTATGGTGGCCTCATGGAGCAACAATGAAGAAAGTAGCAGTGCATCTTCAATAAAAGAAGAAGAGGCTGCTCATTGCGCGTTCATGACATTGACTGATTCGAAACTAGAGAAATCCGGAATAAATTCATCCAGGCAAGATACTGAGCAAATTTGAGATTTAAAATCAGAAACAATAAATATTGATGTAAACTCTCATTCTAATTTTGTTTCTAACCTTGATCTTGCTAGAGCTTAGGAGGTGGTTATCCACAATGTGGCCATAAAATCTGTACAACGACAAGTTCTAGAACTAGGTAAAGATGCTAAAGCAATGTCCTAAGACATCAACCTGATGAGATCCATAAAGCATATGGATGTGGTGGAAGAGAACTTCCTGAGAAGTCAAGTTCAGATCTGAAGCACTAACTTGACAGGGCTAGATAGGGAGCTAACCCTGATAAAGGAGGCATCTAGAACAAAATGAGATCCTCCACAAAGAAGGAAAGATCAAGGGATACCAGGACCAAGTAATCCAAATTAGAAGAACCCGTTGCCCTCGAATTTCAAGGGAAGGAAAGTAAGCAAGCAACATCAAGCACAGAGATTCACGGTTGCTTAAAAAGGAAAAGCTAAAGCTGTATCAAACGAGCAACCTGCCAAATAAAGAAAGAATTATAAAGCAGAAGTTGTACCTTCAATCAGCTTCCAGATACATTCCGGACAGACTAGTATATAAGTAGTTAGATATGTTGGAAACTATGGAAAGGAGGATCTAAAGAAGATCTAAAAGAAGCAGGAGTAAAGCAGACTCACCTTAGGGTGCAGGTTTTGTGGGAAAAATAACCATATTACTAAATTATGTAGATTAAAGAATGGTTATTATGATGTTTATCCTTGCCTGAAATGGTTGATAACCTGAGAGGACCCAAATTTGATTGGGTACCCAAACCCACTTGATCTTTTTTGCAGGTATGCCTTAGATCCACAGAAGATCAACACACATGGTACATTGATAGTGGTTGCTCAAGGCACATGACTGGTGATGAGAAAGCGTTCATCACTTTAATCCTGAAGAAAGGTGGAAAAGTAAGCTTTGGAGATAATAAAAAAGCACAAATCATTGGCCATGGTACCATTGGATCTAAAATACAAATAGAAGATGTCTCTCTAGTTGATGGACTGAAGTTCAACTTAGTCAGTGTAGTCACCTTTGACTCTGGAGGATGCTCAATCTATGATATTAAGTCTAATCAACTCATTCTTTATGAACCTAGAGTAAATAATGCTTATTGTGTTAACATTAAGAATAATAAAAAGAATATATGCTTGGTGTCTAAAGAAGAAGAATCATGGCTATGGCACCGGAGGTTGGGACATGTTAGAATGAACCTTCTGTCCAAATTAGCCAAAAAGGAATTGGTTGTGGGTTTGCCTAAGGTAGCCTTTGATAAGGATTACATATGCACGACATGTCAATTAGGTAAATAGCATAAGAAAAGCTTCCCTTCCATCTCATACATACCTTCCAAGAGAGTTCTTGAACTCTTACATATTGGTCTCTTTGGTCCAATCAAACCATTAAGTCTAGGTAGAAGAGAATACACCATGGTTATTGTGGATGATTATTCTCGCCATACCTGGGTAGCTTTGCTAGCTAGCAAAGATGAGGCCTTTGACCAATTCTAAAAAATATTCATCCGGATAGAAGTAGAACATGGCAAAAGCATTGCACACATCCAGAGTGATAATGGTGGTGAGTTAAAAAATAAGTACTATGCTGAATTTTGTGACTTCAAGGGGATTGAACATAACTTCTCTACCCCTCATACCCCTTAAGAAAATGGAGTTATTGAGAGAAAAAATAGGACCACAGTTGAGATGGGTAGAACGATGTTAAGTGAGAATTATTTGCCAAAGTATTTCTGGGGTGAGGCCGTAAACACAACATGCTATATTTTAAATAGAGATCTCATTAGAAAGACCCCTTATGAAATTTGGAAGGGAAGGACACCCAAAATTGGGTATTTCAAAGCCTTTGGATGTAAATGTTACATCCTGAATGATAGAGAACAATTAGGAAAATTTGATCCTAAATCTGATGAAGTGATTTTCCTTGGCTACTCAACACATAGTAAATCTTATAAAGTCTATAACAAACAAACTTAAACTATGGTAGAGTCAATATATGTAGATTTCGATGAGACTAACCACGCAGGTAAAAGAAGTTCCACTCCGAAAGATCTGATTTTGGAAGCTGAAAACTCTAGAGAAAAGAAGGAAGTCCAGATTCTAGATTCCTTCTAAATCAAGAAATACTAAGAAGAAGATGAGGAGATATCCTTTGATCCAAAAGTACCACAAGCTGATCTTAACCCATAAGAGATAAATTTCAATGATGACCAAGGAGAGGCAGTTGAGGCAGAAGTAGAACAAGGCCCAATCTAGCATGAAGACCTACCATGCGAAGTTCGGACTCAAAGGGATCATCCGGTTGCAGCCATTCTGGAAAATGTCCAAAATCTAGTCAGAACCAGAGGATAACTCAATGGAATAATGAGCCATGCTGCCTTTTTTTCTCTCATTGAGCCAAAGAAATTTCAAGATGCTAAAGGAGATGAAAGCTGGATGATGGCTATGCAAGAAGAACTAGATCAATTCACCAGAAATGATGTTTGGGATCTAGTGTCACCACCAAAAGGAAAGTCAATCATTGGCACCAAATGGGTATTCTAGAACAAGCTAGATAAATCTATAGTAGTGGTAAGAAATAAGGCATTTTTGATTACCCAAGGCTATAATCAACAGGAAGGGATTGACTTTGATGAAACATTTGCCCCTATAGCAAGATTGGAGGCAATCAGGATTCTGTGTGCTTTTGCATCATTTATGGGATTCACATTGTTCCATATGGATGTCAAAAGTGAATTCCTTAATGGAGTTATCCAAGAAGAAGTCTGTGTGAAGCAGCCACCTGGATTTGAAGACCCAAAGCATTTGGATCATGTATACAAACTGAAGAAAGCTCTCTATAGATTAAAGCTAGCACCAAGAGCTTGGTATGAGAGACTCACTACATTTCTCATATCCAAGGGCTATTTCTGGAGGAAGACTAATACAACTCTTTTCATCAAGAAGAAGGATGATATCTTGTCCAAATTTATGTCGATGACATCATTTTTAAAGCAATAGATGAAAGGATGTATGAAGAATTTAGCTCTCAAATGCAAAAGGAGTTTGAGATATCCATGATGGGAGAACTTCACTTCTTTCTTGGTTTACAAATCAAGCACAGTCCAGATGGGATATTTATAAATCAATCCAAGACACCTAGGAGATTCTCAAGAAGTTTGAAATGGACAAAAGCAAGCTAATGTCCACTCCAATGAGTTCAAATACAGTCCTATCCAAGGATTGTGAAGGAGAAGATGTTGATTAGAAGCTATATAGAGGAATGATTGGATCACTTCTATACTTGACAGCTAGTAGACCTAACATACACTATGCAGTTTGTTATTGTGCAAGATATCAAGCAAATCCTAAGGATTGACATCTAAAGGCAGTAAAGAGAATTCTCAGATATCTCCTAGGAACTACAAAAGTTGGGTTATGGTATCCTAGTAATGGTGACTTCACACTTCAAGGCTTCACTATTGTAGATTATGGTAGAGACACTCTTAAGAGGAAGAGTACATTTGGAGGCTGTCACTTTCTTGGAGATTGCTTGGTATCATGGTATAGCAAAAAGCAAATATTAGTTGCCTTATCAACCACATAAGCTGAATATATAGCAGCAGGAAGTTGTGTAGCTCAACTCCTATGGATCAAGCAACAATTGGAAGACTATAGAGTCTAATGCGGATGTGATAAAGTGATGTGTGACAACAAAAGTGCCATTGATGTGTCAAAGAATCCAATACTTCATAGTGGGATAAAGCATGTTAACATCAGGCATAATTTCATCCTGGATCATGTGATGAAGAAGGATGTTGGATTGGTATATATTCCAACCAATGAGCAAAGAGCAAATATCTTTACCAAGCCATTGAGTAAAGATCAATTCAACAAGCTAAGGGAGTTAATTGGAATGTAAAATCTAATTTAAAGGAAAACTCGGAAGAAAATTTAGGATTACTTTGAAGCTCTATGAGTCATGGAATCTAGAAAAGAAGAAAAATTTATGCTGACTCAATATTCGGATCAAAGACTACCAGATCAGCAGACAGAAAGGACACATGGCAATAAAGGCGCTAAAAAGTAACTGTACATGTTTTGAATTTCAAACTTCTATTGGGAGTTACACACGCTATAAAATTAAATGGCCATTTTTACAATAAATTATTGCCATTCTCTGGTTTTAATGCCATTTACTTCTCTCTTAAATTCTGCCTGCTATGTCATCAATCCAGTTAACTTTAACTATGTCCGGATTACCATTATACCCTCACTTTGGAAATTCCATATAGACCCCCTGAAATTTTCTGTTCTTCCTCACACGAGCAACTCACTACTGTTACTCTTCAAAAATCCCTTCTCAAACCCTAACTTTCTCAAAAACCTCTCCAATGGTAGCCATAATGTTGAACAACAAAATTCAAATGCTTCCTCAAAAGAACATCTTTGAAGAATCTGCTCTCAAAGATGAAGACTTTACACCCATAAACTTAAAACCCAATGACTTAGTAGTTCCCGCTGACTACTTGGGAGATAATTTCCTATTCAAAACAGACCCCTACTCAAAACTAATTGAAGATCAGCATCTAGGTGATTTTCTCAAGATCAATTGCCCCACCTATCTAGATCTGGTGCAGGAATTCTACTCAAACCTCAGAGTTCACTCCTATTATGACGCTCTCAGAACAAAGGTGCAAGGGAAGGAAGTCACCATCACTCCGGAATTCTTTGAGAAGTTCCTAAATATGAAGAATGATGGCGTCTAGTTAAGAAACAATGTGGATGAAGAGCTAGTTAAGTATCACCTCAAGATGTGGCTGCATCCCAATTATTTTAGCAACAAATTCTCAACCTACTTGCCGGAAGTACCAAGATTCCTCCAACATACTCTCGCCAAGCTAGTTCTGATCCGGAAGGGCTCTCTAATCACCATTTCCTCTTTTCAGCACTGTGTTTTACAACATTGGGTGGAGAGTAGAGTGTTGAACATGCTGGTGCTAATCATCCACTATCTAAGATAACACAGAAATTCCTATGGTGCCCTGATCACCAGAATCCTAGTGGCAAATGAACTAAATCTCTCTGGATTCCAAGATGTCCATGGAAAAGAAATCCAAGAAAAGAATTTCAAGAAATTGAATTTCGAAGAGACATGGAATGAAGAGAAAGCCAAGAAGCTAAGGGATGAGAAAAAGTCTAGGGCTAGCAAAGTAGTGGATCTGGTTGCAGATGCTCTGATTCCTAAGAAGGCTAGAACCACCAAACCCAAAGCAAAACAACATCAATCTTTGGTTCCGGTGGAAGAAATTGATGAGGATGCCCAAACCATTACTCAACTATTGAAGAAGATCCAGAGAAGCCCAAGCCAAGAGGGAGATTGATAGAAGCTCTAGATAAAAAGAGGAAATCTACAAAAATCCTAGAGGTTGTAGTGGAGGATGTGGAGATAGAAGATGAGGCTTCGGTACCTAAAAGCGGGCAGTTCATTAGAAAGGGTTGCATATTTGATGAGGCAGTAGTAGCCTAAAAGAGCAAACCTAAGAAGAGTACAGGAATAGTAATTGATGAGGGAACAACAATGAGGGCTGAAGAGAAAGAGTTGGCTAAGGCCAGGAGAACTGAGGGCAAGCATGTGTCTGGATCTAATGAGGAAGTCACTCCGGATGACTCCCAATATGAAGAAATAAGGGAAGCTATCAAGGATAATAACATAATAAATAAGCTTAACACAGAAGGACATGGAGGTTCTTCCAGTACCAAGACCATTCTGATTGATCCAACAGATATGGTAACTTTCACTCAGGATCCGAAAGCGAATCTATTTCCCTTCATGCCCAGGATCGGACCACTTTCGGATAATCTGCTTAACCCGAAAGCTGAGACCATCAATGAAGAAATGCCTAAAAAGAAAAGTGGAGAGGGTGCTGAGGACATTACCAACACACTTGGGGAAGTAGCCAAAAGTCTAGAAAAGGCAAATGTAGGGGGAGACTAAGGACATTGCCAGTCTTTCGTGGGTTGTGGAGGTAGAAGAAGGAAGAGTAGAAGCTTTCTCTCAGAATCAAACACCAATGACCGAGGTAATTCCTCACACAGTTTCCTTTGATGTAAATACTGATGATGTTGTTACTGTTGAAACAATAGTTACAAACTAGGACAACTTAGATACACACAATCAAAATTTATCTAAGGAATAAGAGCCTATCCTGGAACACATCATTTCGAAGGAGGGACATGGTCTAAGACCAAACGAGAACACTTCTAAAGTGGGCTCTAAGGCTGAGACCATTCCGAAGGTAAGGTTAGAAGGAGGGAATCAAGAAGGAGCGGAGGAGTCCTCCGAAAAACAAGAAGAGACAAGTAATGAAGACTCATCCGGATCCTATAAAATTGGAAGTAGCTTAGGATTTGAGACCTCCTCCTATAACAGTCTAATCAGAAAGCAACTACTAGCATAAATCGGACCAAAGTCAAAAAGATCATAATAGCGCTGAAAATACTGCGTGATGCTACACATGAGGAACATGAGGAAAGCTATATCAAGCAATGTCTCCAGAATATATGTAAGCAACTCAAATCCGTAGAGAAAGTGTTGTATAAAAAATCCTTCGCTCTGGACTTGAAAGCATAACTTAGGGAAATAAAAGGGAGTGTGACGAAAATTGAAAAGAAAGTGGAGGATTTTCCCACTACAGAATTGGTGGCGAATGTATCACTTGCCAAAGTCACCCCGGTGTTAAATGAACTAAAAACAAGTGTTGCAGCAGCAAATCGCTCTACTGATCAGGCAAACACTGGAGCCACAAACAACTGTGCCACTATCCTGGACAAAATTACCTCCTCCTCCTCTGAGCTAACCAAAAAATTAAAGGAATATCTGGATACCAAGTTTGAAAACTTGTCAAAATTCATCATTGAAAGAGAAGAAAAATCTGCACTCCCCGCCTAAATGAAAGGCAACAGGCAATTTGAACAAGCTGACCAAGTTCATAGAGGAAGATATGCCTAAGCTGTTTACTAAACAGATGGAAAATATTACATAGGAGGTCACATGGCAAATGAATGGGCAGGATACAGTCATAAATAATGCTAAATAGGCTCTTCATAAAGACATCATGACTGTAAATGATAGTATTCACAACTATCGAAGAGACATGGGGAAGGAAATCGAGAAAGTGCTCTCTAATCTGTCTAACCTATCAATATCCGGATCTTCCTCACCTTCTATTCCAGACAACCAGCTACTTCTTGTTCTTCAAGACCTTGTACAACATATAGGGGATACAGGCTTCTTTGGCCACAAAAGAATAGCTACCCTCCTAAAAGCCCTGTTTTCCTATTTTAATAAAAAGAAGAACATGTCATACATATGCATGCTTACATCACTAAGTCTTATACCCATCTCCGAAAGGTCTTTCGGCCCCTGCATCTAGCTCCGGCTGGTGTGGATACAATCATAGACAAAATAAGAAAAGGAAATGTGGATTCTTCCATATACTCCACATCTTGGCAGCAAAGCTGGGATGGTAAAACCTACGTGGTAATTGACCCCTAAGCTGATGCAAACAAAAAGGGGGAGAAGCAAGGCAAAGGAAAGGAGAAGAGGGGAGAATCATCCGGAAAGAAATAATTTTGTAATAGATTAGCTATTTTGGTCCAATGTAAAATCTGTAATAGCTAGTTTCATATTTTTCACTTATGTATTTCTGTATCTTATAATCCGAAACTTCATTGATGTTAACTATTGTTAACAACAAAAGTATATATAGTGAAAACTTATTAAAAAAATGGCTTCTAATGTACAATATGAAATTGTACTAGAAAAACCTTAGAAACTAGAATTGAAAAATTTTGGGGGATTTAGGGATGCTAAAGTTATGAGGGAGTAAAAATTGTAAATGACTAGGTATAAGAACCATACTTAGATCATAAAAACTCCTTTTCCTTATGCTTAGATAACTTAGGTTTTTATTTCCATCAAATGGGGGAGATTGTTAGAAACAACGATCTGAAACAACAAATAATCTGGATCAAGTTTGAAGTAAACAAAACACCTAAGTACAAAAAGACCTAAGTCACTCAATCTGGACATATAGCCAAATCATCCAAAGTCCAAGACAAGTGAAGAAAATTATCTAAGCATAAATGGAAGCATCCGGTTAAAGTTTGGAATGGAAACAAACTTTAAACTGCCCACTACAGCATCCAGAAGAACTGATTACACAAGCATCCAAAATAAGATAGATACGGAGATATTAAGTATGAAGACATTTGGAAGACTTAGATATCTAGACAAAGGGAATAATTTGAAAAATACATTCCTTCCATTCCTTTGGTCTGCAAGTCAAAGATCTTTTTCCTAAAAGCAATAAAAAAATGATAGCTAGCACTTTTCAGAGAAAGGACAAAGGACTGCCTTAGGAAAGCGAAAAAGGTAACAACCTTTTTCACCTAGACTAATGAGAAAGGCACATGGAACTCACACCAAAAAAGCAATGACATAAAAGTTGGAGAGTCACTAAAATACAAGGAAAACAATCACTGACAACTTTTCAGCCTTAATCCCAATGAGTCAAATGGGTTAAAATCTCTCTCTAACAAATTGATCAATAGTTCCGAAAGCGCCATATATTACCTCATCAACAGTGAAGATTTGATTATAGCTCAACAACTCACAACGGCTACATTTATGATGGAAGCCATTAAAAAGGAAACTTCACAAGTTGAGAAGGTATTTATTGGTTTCAAGAAAGCATACATTAGACAAATCGATAAGAAAGAAATCAGTTACTCAATCCCTCGAAGAACCAAATCACTGAAGACCCCGTTTGTAAGGATTCTTAAGTAAAGTTATAAACGTGAGGAAGTCTAAAACCAAAACCTTTGTGAAAAACCAAAGTGTAAAAGATCATCTACTTGGGTAAGTAGCGAGATTGGGATATAGCTTGAAGTAGGTGCTTTGAGTGGGATTTCCTTGTAGGACTCAGCTTAGGTTTGGGTTGAAATCTAAGTGGTATATCCTACTAAAGACAAAAGGTCTCAGCTAGGAGTTGGTGCTTCTAGTGGTATATCCTACATCCGAAAGGGGGTACCATCTGGAGACAAACTATAAGGCTTGATTCCTACCAGTTGGAAAGGAATCCACTAGTGGAAAGGATTAGAGGAAGGAAACTCTGGGGACTGGAGTAGGCGGGGTGGAACCAGGATAAAATACTTGTGTTTGAATTCCTTACTCTTTATTTATTTTCATTGCTATTTTCATAACTGCATCATCAGGATCCATCCTCTGGACAACATTTAAACACGCTACGCAAAGACTTTTTAAAGTCTTATTAATTCCGTGAAAAAGGGTCATTCACCCCCCCCTCTGACCTTTTTTAGACCCTCACGGGGACCAACAATAAATGTTCATACATCATGCATCGTTTAGTTTTGAGTTTTGCATGTTTAAACTTACCATGAGGTTATCCTGAACCAATATCAGATCCAACACTAGAAAGAAGCATAATCCTCATTTGGGCATACACTGTCCATCCATACTTGTGCAAGTTCATGAAAGGCAGGCACACTAGTCAAACTCAGATTCCACTTAAACCCATCCTCACCTATATGGGTCCCCAGCAGGCGTATGCATCCCATCCAATAACTTCTTCAGCCATACGGGTCAGCATCAGGTGTACGGCTCCTACCTGGCCATACGGGTCCTCCCTCCTATTTTAAAACAGTTTTCTAAGTAAAACAGAACTTCTCAGTAGTAGGGACACATCATATCCAAATTGGGGGCAAACCCCACTTCTTAAACCCCTTTCTTTCAGCTAATTAAGGGCTAAACCCCTAGCTCACCTTGACCCTTGATTGAAGGGATAAAGATTTTTTGTTTACATAAAGTCTATCGAGAATCAAGGTAAGCCAAGTCAAAGCAATTGCTAACGTGAATACCTTTTCATGTGCAGGTTCATTCAAGGGGAGGATCCCTAAATGGTCAAAACATCAAGGGGCAAGAATTATCCTAGAAGAAAACCTTAGCAGAAAATCATCTAGGAAGACACCTCCCCAGCAAAGAAGTCAGTTGGGGGGCATCCCTCCATTCCCTAGCAATGGATACCATCAAGGGGCATCCCCCCTATCATCTAACACCCTAGAGGCACCTAACCTAGAGACACTGCCCAAAGTCACACAATCAAGTGGCATCCTCTCATCATAAAGCACCCTAGGGGCACTCCCCAATAGTGCCAGCTAGTAGAAGGGGCATACTAGGGGCACCCCTGTTCAAGTTACGACCAACACAACATCACTAAACTTGGTCTTTTCTTTTAATCAAGGCAAGTCCTAACCCAAATATGTCAAAGTTTTACTGATCGGTTCCATTTTTATGTAGAGAAAACCAGGAAGAGGTATCTGTAGGAAAAAAAGGAATTCCCCCAGCAACATTACAACCCATGGGGCATCATTCAAAGGACATATCCAATAAAGGTACCGACCAAGGGGCACCAGCTAAAGGGTATCTTCCCAAGAATCATTCCCAACAACTAGACTGTTGAAGGGATCATTTCCCCAACAAGTGAACCATTTGAGGCCCATCCCACCAATCGGTCAAGCCACCCAAGGCAATTTCCAAGGGAACCCACCAGAAGCTAAGTTTCCCTTTCTAAGGGGCACCCCCTAGCAATCCAAGTCATCTAGGAGACTTGCTCCCAGGTAGTTAAACCACTCATAGGCTATTTTCTCCCTAGTAGTCAGGCCGCTCTAGGGGAATACCAAAATAAGATTAGGACCAACCCAATATCTCTTTACTCACTCTTTATAGTTAATTAAAGGCAGAACCCCAATATGTCTTAATACTTAATTGAAGGGGCAAAAATTTTGTTCGTCATAAAATCAATCAAGAATTAAGATGTATTATTCCAAGTCATATTCTGATAGAGCTTGTTTTTCCCTTGCAGGTAAACCAAGACAAAACTTAAATGCCAACCAAAGGGGCATCTCTTCTCCAGTAGAGCATCCATGCTAGGGTAGTTCATTCTCCAGTAGAAGGAACATTCAACGGGCATCTCCCCTATCCCCACAAAGAGTCAATCATGTCCCCAACGGTCAGGCGGTTAGAAAAATCATTCCCACTGTCAAAAGAATACTTGAGGGGCATCAACCCCAAAGCCTCCCAACGGTAAATTTCTAGGGGCCCCCCCCAAATAGTCAAGTTTTCTCAAGATAGTTTCCAAAGATACTCCCCAACAGCTAGGATGTCCCAGGAACACCTTCCTCCAAACAATTGAAATTGCCCCTGAGCAGTTTCTCCCCAGCAGTCCAAATGGACTAGCCATTCAAAAGCCATCTCCTCAGCAGTTAGCACCCCAAGGGCACCCCGATTCGAGTTAGGGGTAAACCGAACATATCTAAACTTGGTTTACATTTCATAAGGGACTAATCCCATATCTTCATTCTTGATTGAAGGGGAGTTTTTTTTGTTTAACACGAAGTGAATCAAGAATTAATATGTATAATTTCAGACAGTAACTAATACACTGGTTTTATTGTTTTTTTTTGCAGGTAGCTCAAAACCATCAGCAGGAGAGTCATCTGCCTTAGGAAAGGGATACACCAGCAGCTGGAGAGTCATCCACCTTAGGAAAGGGATACACCAATAGCAGGAGAGTCATCTACCTTTGGAAAGGGATACACCAGCAGTCGAAGAGTCATCTGCCTTAGGAAAGGGGTACACCAGCAGCAAGAAAGTCATTTGCCTCTGGAAAGGGATACATCATCAGCAGGAGAATTATTCACCTTAGGAAAGGGATGCAATATCAACTAGGAAAGTCAATTCACCTTAAGAAAGGGATATGAGGAGAAGTCATCCACCTTAGGAAAGGGATACACTAGCATCAGTTAAAGGAAAGTCATCTACTTTAAGAAAGGGATACGCACAAGAAAGTGGTGATGTTCGCCTTAAGGAAAGAACACTAAGGAAAAGAGTTTGCCGGAACCCACCTATATCACAACATTATAAAGACCTTTATAGTGGCAAACTAGTCAGACTTAGGCTCAACTAAAGCCCATCCCCAGCAAGTGCACGGGCACTCACTTCCATTTTAAGTTTGATTTCTTACCAAGAGGGAGTGCCAGCTAATAGAAGGGGCATGCTAGGGGCACACCAAGTCAATTTGGGATAAACCTAACATCTCTTCGCTCAATCATTATAGTTAAATTCGGGGCAAGCCCTCTAGCTTACCTTGATCCTTGATTGAAGGGGCAAAAATATGTTTGCTTTCACAAAAGTCAATCAAGAATCAAGGTAAGACGTTTTGAAATTGATCATTAATAAAGATGATTTTTGAGTACAGGTCCATCCTAGCACAGGAATTCTTCCCCAACAAACAAATATTACCAGGAAAGACTTCCCTAGTAGAAGAGGTTTTACCAAAGAATATTACTCTACACCCCAGCAACGGGGTTAGCTAAGGGGTATCCCTTCATTCCCTAGTGATAAAATCAGTCAACCAAGAGGCATCCCCCCATTCCCCAATGGCGGAATTAGTCAACCAAGGGGCATCCCCCGTCACCGAGCCCTCCAAGGGGCATTCTTCGAGAGGCATCCTTCCAAGGGGCATTCCACCCTAAAGCGATCGGGCTAAACCCGACATTTCTCACACTTAGTTTACAGCTTATTCAGGGGTCAACCTCCATGCACACATCTTTATTCTTAATTGAAGGGGAAAATTTTTTTGTTCATCACAAAGTCAATCAAGAATAAAGATGTGTCTGCTTAGACAATGACTAACTTGGTGTTTGATTATTGACTCTTTGTAGGTCATTCAAAATCCTCGACAGGATAGTCATCCGCCATAGGAAAGGGATACATCAGCCGGGAGAGTCATCCGCCTTAGGAAAGGGATATGGCATCAGTCGAGAGAGTCATCCGCCTTAGGAAAGGGATACACCAGTTAGGAGAGTCATTCGCCTTATGAAAGGGATACATCACCAGTCAGGAAAGTTGATCTGCCTCAAGAAAGGTATACAATAGTCAAGAGAGACAACTGCCTCAAGAAAGGGATACACCATCAGCCAGGAAAGTCGATCCACCTTAGGAAAGGGATGCACCAGTCAGGAAAGTCAATTCTCCTTAGGAAAGGGATACACTAGTCAGGAAAGTCGATCCGCCTTAGGAAAGGGATACACCATCAGCCAAGAAAGTCAACATGCCTTAAGAAAGGGATATACACACCTTCCCCAGTAGAGTCACTAAGCATGCACAGTAGAAAAGGAAAGTCATCCGCCTCAAGAAAAGGATACGCATTGGTAAACGAAAGTCATCCGCCTCAAGAAAGGAATACGCATTGATAAAGGAAAGTCATCCGCCTCAAGAAAGGGATACGCATCGGCAAAGGAAAGCCATCTGCCTCAAGAAAAGGATACACATTGGCAAAGGAAATTCATCTGCCTCAATAAAGGGATACGTATTGGTAAAGGAAAGTCATCCATCTCAACAAAGGGATACAAATTGGAAAAGGAAAGTCGTCCGCCTCAAGAAAGGAATAAACATCGGCAAAGGAAAGCAATCCGCCTTAAGGAAGGGATACCCAATTGCAAAGGAAATTCATCCGCCTCAAGAAAGGGATATGTATTGGTATAGGAAAGTCATCCGCCTCAAGAAAGTGATACAAATTGGCAAAGGAAAGTCGTCCGCCTTAAGAAAGGGACCCCTAGGAAAGGAGTTCACCTTAAGAAAGGAACTCACCCATGTCATCACCTCAGGCATAATTTCTGAACCCTCGATCACATTGTGAGATCATACAGATTCGTACCTGTAATAATCCCATGAGGGCAGTCTATGAGCTCTGGATTTTTATGATCCTTCTCACGAAACGATGATGAGAGCTACATAATGCATCCTTCTACATGTGTTATCTACTTGGAGTGATTTTAATGCAGTTTGGTCAAGCTTTGTCAAACTTAAACCTTAGAAAACTAGCGCCTAAGCCCTAAAAGGTCTAAAAAGGTCAAAACCAGTCAGTTTCTAGCAATTTCGGGCAGTTCTGGGAAGTTTAGAGCAAAACTGGCCCCGTATTAATCCATACAGATCCATACGGGTCAACTCGGATATGTACCAGTCAATATGGGTTGACCCAGATCCATACCTGTCTGTACGGGTCAACCCAGATCCATACGAGTGGATCGGTTGGACCCGTACGGGTCCCCTCGACCCATACGGGTCCCTCCCATCTGTACCGATCCAAAAACTTCCCGAATTACCCAATTAGATACCAACGGGACCCATACGAGTCCAAGCCACCCGTGCCGGTCCCCCAGACACCCAAACAGTCCATTTTAATGCCCAAATCTGCCATTAAAGAATATAATTCGATATAGTAAATATAATTTGTGAGATAGCAGATATAATTTGCCATAAATGAATATATTCTGCCATAAAAGAATATAATTCGATATAGTAAATATAATTTGCCATAAGTGAATATATTTTACAATAAAAGAATATAATTCGATATAGTAAATATAATTTGCCATACAGCAAATATAATTTACCTAAGCGAATATAATTTGACATGAAAGAATATAATCTACCGTAAACGCATAAAATCAACCATTTAATTCGTTCAAACTTTTTTCCCCTATAAATAGAGGTCATTTTCCTCATTTCAACAAAAAACACACAACATACACAACAGAGGAATCATAATAGAAAGCAAATACTACTATAGGAAAATTATTCTAGTAAGTTCTTGAGGTTATAGTAAGGGTATAGAAGAGGTTTTAAATAGGGGGAAACCATTCCACGTTGGTTTTGCCCATATTTTATTTCTTTCTAGCTTCATATTTAGGATTGGGGGAGGTTCTATCCACACAAACACTCACCTAGGAATATTATAAATCCATCATTTCATCATCTACTTTGACAAAGTTTCCATCCGGCATTGGAATCGCTCTAAAGTGGATTCACCGTGTAAAGGTAAGCTTCTGAGTTTTAAAGAGACTCACATCCAACTTATTTTATCATTATTCTCTGCCTCTTCTATTCTATCTGTTCTCTTATTCTTGTTTTGGGTCTGGTCCTAGCCCATATGAGCCTTGTTGGCACCTTATGTCCTTAGTTAAACTGGTGCGCAATACTCATACGGAAGGAAATCCCATTTTTATTTCGTTTCTTCTCCATTAATCTGCTTATTAAATTGAACTAAGTTTCTGCCTGGGACTAGACAGGACCTGTACGGGTCTGCCATACTCGTACCGATCCTCCCCAATAGTCGTATGGGTCCCACCCACCCGTACGGGTACCGGCCCCCAGGCAGAACCCAGAATTCATTTTCAATCGGTTAAAATCAATCCAACTCACCATTTGCCATGCAATCATTTTCACTAATAATCCGGTAAATCAACCCACAAAAGTTAAAATGAGTTTTTATAACAAAATACGTTGAAGACTCGTTATTTCTCTCCGATCCTAGAAGCCACCTAGGCACTATCGATCGTAAAATCGCCACGCTAACATAATCAGACATTTCTTAATAAAATGCTGACTTATGATGTGCTATAAATTGCGCTAATCTTTAGGAACCTATATCGGTGCAATTTGAATTGACCAATTGGGGGATTAATATGAACTAATTTATTTCTAGTATATAAGATGGTGCTTATATATGTTTCTATAACAAAGTAAAAAATTAAAATTATTGAATAAAAGCTTAAAGGAAATGCAATATAAATATAACAAATTAAAGCGATAATTATTTTGCATATAATCTAGGTTGATGGAATAATTATATTAAAGAGCTGAACCCACCTAAGGTTAGACCTTATAAATTAATTCTAAAATTCCCTAAATTAATACAAGTCATTATAATTTTGTCCATCTGATAAAATCCTAGATTGGGTGAGACGTTTAACACCAATAAAATCCTAAAATAAATATATTAAGGCAAGTTATAGCCTTCCTTACTCAAATTTATAATACGGTCTTTTTAGGCTATCAAAGTGCTACGCAAAGCGTTCCTTCTAGTCCACATTGATTGGTTGTAAAGTTTGAGATAGGGTTTGCCTCAACAGAGCTTGGGTAGTCCACCATAAAATTAGGGGCTAGGCCCAGATCTGAGACATATTTAAGGAGATGCTAATATAAGAGCACACGTCTCTTGTGATTATGGAACTTGAATGAACTAGCAATTACATGCAATGCAAATGGAATTGGATTCCAACTATGACTGACTTTTATGACTTGACTCATAAAATTGGGGGTCGTAATAGACTAGTTATAGATGCTACCTACTAGAAAATTTAGCTGGGCAAAATTCACGAATTCAATAGAATGGGCTATTGTAAATTTCGAAGAAAATAGTAGGAAAATGTATTTAATTAAAAGTTCTCATATTAAATACATGTACTTAAACTAATATCTAAACACTTTTCTTTTCTTATGTCTTAGGTTGAAAATGGCTTCCAATTTTAATCTCCGTATGTTACTTAACACCAAATTGAATGGCTTGAACTTTTTTGATTGGTTCCGAGCAGTGAGAATAGTTCTCAGATCTGAGGGAATTGCCTATGTCCTAAGTGAAATTTTCCCTGTAGAACCTGATATTGAGGATCATGTGGAACATGATGCCTGGTTGAAGCACAGGAAAGATCGTGAGACTGCCATGTGTATTATGTTAGGGTCCATGAATCCTGAGCTTCAGAAACAACATGAGAACATGCCCTTGGAGGATATGGTTCTCCATCTTGAAGAACTCTTTTCGGAGAGGGAGAGGACAGAGGGGTATGAGACCTCCAAGCTCCTTTTCGGGACCAAGATGCAGGCTGGCACCTCTGCCTCTCCGCATGTACTGAAACTCTTGGGATACCTTGAGAAGCTGAATCGATTAGGATTCGAGATGAATCATGACTTGAGCATTGACCTTGTGTTGATGTCCTTGACAGATAGTTACTCAGGCTTCGTAACTAACTATTACATGAACAGGATTAATTCAACTATCCCTGAATTAATTAACATGCTTAAAACAGTAGAACCTCAGATCAATAAAGATCAGAAACCTCTACTGTTGGTTGAAAAAGGCAAGGCTTCTAAGAAGAAGAAGCAGGCACTGGGTGCCAAGAAAAGAATCAGTAAGAAGAAGAATGAAAAGAAGGCATCTAAGTATGTCTGCTTCTAATGTGGGAAACCGGGACATTGGAAGAGGGATTGCAAAGCTCCTCCTTCTGAGCATTTAAAGAAGAAGCCTACAGAGGCATCTACTTCAGGTATATCTGTAATTGAAAACTTTGCTAATTTTTCACAAGAATCCACTTGGGTATTAGATACTGGTCGTGGTTCTCATATCTGTACTTCTGTGCAGGGACTAAGGAACTGTAGAAAACTTACAAAAGGGGAGATGGACCTACACGTGGGAAATGGAGCCAGAGTTACTGCATTAGCCGTAGGGAGCTTTAGCCTTATTTTGCCAAGTGGACTTGTTTTAGTTTTGAATAATTATTATTACATTCCAAGTGTTACTAAGAATATTGTATCTGTTGCGGGTTTAGCAACAGAGGGATTTGAAATTTTATTTTTGAATAATAATTGTCAGATTCGTTTGAATAATATTCTTTATGGTTATGGAATGTTGAAAGGCGGCATTTATATTCTTGATACTAAAACAGAAGTTTTCAATATAAATAATGTGAAGAAAGTTAAATTAGAAAATGAGAATTCCTTCTACTTAAGGCATTGCCATTTAGGCCACATAAATAAAGATCTCTTAACCAAGTTGCATAAGCGTGGAGACTTAGGCCCAATAGACTTGGAGTCTTATGGTGATTGCGAACCTTGTTTAAAAGGAAAAATGATAAAGTTACCCTTTAAAGGAAAGGGTGAACAAGCCATGAGTACATTGGAACTTATACAAACTGATGTGTGTGGTCCAATGAGTGTTCAGGCACTAGGAGGATACTTTTACTTCATAACCTTTATTGATGATTACTCACGATACGGTTATTTGTACTTAATGAAGCACAAGTCTGAAAGTTTTGAAAAATTTAAACTATTCAGAGCTGAAGTAGAGAAACAGCTTGAGAAAAGTATAAAAACACTTCGATCGGGTCGAGGTGGAGAATACTTAAGTCAGGAGTTTTAGGATTATCTAAAGGAAAATGGGATAGTTCCTCAGTGGACCCCTCTTTATACACCCCAACACAATGGAGTATCAGAAAGGAGGAATTGGACTTTATTAGATATGGTCAGGTCCATGATGGGCCATGCAGTTCTTAGTAAATCCTTTTGGGGATATGCACTAGAGAGCGCGGTTTATGTCTTAAACAGAGTGCCCTCTAAATCAGTTGATTTTACACCTTATGAAAGATGGTGTAATAAAAAGCCATCTCTAAATCACTTAAGAGTATGGGGTTGTCCTGCTATGGTAAAGAGGATAGCGTTAGATAAGCTAAATGCCAAGGCTGACAAATGTCTGTTCATTAGATATCTAAAGGAAATAATTGGATATCTGTTTTACCAACTTGAAGCACAAAAGGTATTTGTATCTCGGAATGCTCACTTTTTGGAAAAGGAACACTTACTTGAAAAGGTCAGTGGGAGCAATATTGAACTGGAAGTTCAAGAGGAAGAAACAGACGATCAACTGATTGACCCCGTTCTAGATACACAAGAGAGTGTGATCCAAGAATAAACTGTCGAAACACAATCCTTGTGAAGATCAGGTCGTGTACATAAGGATCCCGATAGATATGGGTTTATCATCACTAATGATAAGGAACTATATCTTATGGAGGATGATGAACTAAGGACATATGATGAGGCAATGAAAAGCTCAGATTCTGATAAATGGCAAAAGGCCATGAAATCAGAAATGGATTCCATGTACGAGAACCAAGTTTGGAATTTGGTTGATGCACCGCAAGAGGTTAGACCAATTGGGTGCAAATGAGTCTTCAAGAAGAAAACAGATATAGACGGTAATGTAATTACCTATAAAGCAAGGTTGGTTTCGAAAGGTTATAGTCAACGGGAAGGTATTGACTATGATGAAACCTTCTCACTAGTAGCCATGCTCAAATCCGTAAGGATACTCCTCACCATTGCTGCTCATTACAATTATGAGATCTGGCAGATGGATGTAAAACAGCATTCCATAATAGGGATTTAGACCGGGATGTGTATATGACACAACCTGAGGGTTTTACATCTCAGAATGGCTCGAAGGTATGCAAGCTACAAAGATCCATTTATGGACTTAAGCAGGCATCCAGGAGTTGGAATATAAGGTTTGATCAGACAATCCGGGAATTGGATTTCTGCCCAAATGCAAATGAGCCTTGTGTTTACAAGAAGGTTAGTGGGAGTGCAGTCATTTTTCTAGTATTGTATGTTGATGACATTCTACTAATAGGAAATGACATTTCTCTTCTTCAAAACGTTAAAGTATAGTGGTCAAGAAAGTTCTCCATGAAAGAGCATGGTGAAGCAGCATTTATACTAGGTATAAAGATCTGCAGGGATAGATCCAAGAGGGTATTAGGTCTTTCTCTAAGTACATATATAGACAAGGTGTTGAATAGGTTCAACCTTGAGCATTCTAAGAAAGGTTATCTCCCGATGACAAAGGGGATTAACCTATCTAAAGCTGAGTTTTCGAAGACAGCTCAAGAGAGAATGCACATGAAGGATATACCCTATGCATCCACGATAGGATCCATCATGTATGCTATGATATGTACTAGGCCAGATGTCTCTCAGGCTTTGAGCTTTACGAGCAGATATCAGTCAGATCCAGGTGAAAAGCACTGGATGGTCGTCAAGGCAATCCTTAAGTACTTGAGAAGGACTAAGGATGAGTTCTTGATTTATGGAGAAGGTGATCTCACTATCAAAGGTTACACTGACGCAAGCTTTCAATCTGATAAGGATGACTTTAAGTCTCAGTCAGGTTTTGTGTATGTGTTAAATGGAGGGGCAGTATGCTGGAAGAGTTCCAAGCAAGAAACTACTGCTGATTCAACCACGGAATCTGAATACGTTGCTTCATGCGAAGCAGCAAAAGAAGCTGTCTAGTTAAAGGGATTTATTGGTGATCTCGGTGTGGTGCCTGAGGCTATTGATCCAATTACTTTATATTGTGATAACAATGGTGCTATAGCTCAGGTAAAGGAACCACGGTCTCATCAGAAAAACAAACTTGTATCCAGAAAGTATCATATAATTAGGGAGACTGTTGATGCTAAGATAATAAGATTAGAATATGTACCCACTGATCAAAACCTCGCGGATGGTCTGACAAAGCCATTGACTCAACTCAAACATGACCAGCATGTTAAAGCATATGGATTAAAACATATGGCTAATTGGCCTGCAAGTGGGAGTTTGTTAGATATGATGTATGCCCTTAAGGCAATTAGGGCGATATATCTTAATTATGTAATAGTACGAATAATTTATTTAATCAATAAAGGCATTTGTTCTTTTGTTTATATCAATGTGTTTTTATACATATATATTATAGCTGGTTAAAATATATTCATTGATGTATGTATACAAAAGTCCTTGACATATCATAGCATGAAGTCAGAGATATTATAGTTGGACTATATTTGGTGGAACCTACTTCATGTGCAATTATGATTATGTCTAAACTGTCCCTAGTCACAGTGTCATCAAGAAAGGATATTGATGAAACAGAAAGACTAGCATGTGGTCAACTTTCTTGGAAAGGGTCCAAGCAGTTAATCTCCTAAAGACTGAAGGTGGTGCCTTAAGGTTGACACATGGATATATCTGGGAGATATATTGGAGACCGCAGCAAGATAAACACTTGGTAAAAATATCAATGTGTTAGTGTTTATCTTCATGCAATAAGCTTTGCGAATGTCCTCACACTTGAGATGCTAGTTGCCTTGTGTAGTACTATTGCTATACTTTGGGTCATTGCTATGCACTAATTAATTTAGGGTGCTACGGGTGATTACGGGTATAGTGATGACAGCACGTTAGTAGACTGAGTAGTCGAAAAGAATCCATCGCTCCGAATATATTAAGGAGTTGTACCTGGCCACTTGTTGAAGTGATGATTGCCATAAACCTCTGATCAGAGTATGTGTTTGATAGAAATGGTTTCTAGTCAAACACACTATGGTAAAAGGCAATATACTTCGGTAATAAGTAAATAACTAGGATAGCTTGGAGCAACCTTGATATTAGTGGGTTAACACTTTAACCGAACCCAATAAACTAGATGGTACTAATATTAAAGAATGAAAGGAATTTATCGCACTGGATAACTATTGCATTAACCGGGATTAAGTCATAAGCATAAATGATGTTCCGAGTAATGGGGGATGGTAGACCCTTGCTAGAGGCATTCTACAGTTTTTTAAGGTAATCAAGTTCTATTCACGGTCTAGAACATCGAGCCAATGGTTCCATTAGAACAAGGGTTGGTTAAGCCTTAGCAGCTCAATACTTCTGGATCCTATAAGGTCACACACATTGGACCTTAATCGGACTAAGTAAAGAACTAATAGATTTATTCTATTACAAAATATAACATAAATAATAATTAGATTATTATTTGATTGGTTAAAATTGATTAGATCAATTTTGGATAGACCAAGGAATTTATTTTGACCCGTAACTAATTAATTAGAGTCATAAATAAATTATAAATTGATTAGATCAATTTTGGTTAGACCAAGAAATTTATTTTGAATGATGGCTAATTTATTAGGGTCAGAAAATAAATAATTGAAAAGGGATTTAAAAGGGAAATTTTGCATTGGCGAGTTTAATTAGACCGAGAGTATAAAAATATTTTGTACAGACACGAGTGCACGGGAGTATACCGAAAGGTGTGCAAGCAATGATGGGCATTGGTCGCGGTAGCCCATAAAAATGGGCTGCACATGCGCAGCCCAAAAGCAAGGCAAAGCCCACAAGGGCTTTGCCTTGCCATGTGCACAGCGTGTGACACGCTGTGCATATGGGATGGGAGTAATTACTCCCATCCCACATCGCTTAGAAGGGGGAGCAAAATGCTCCCCCAAGCCTATATATAGGCTTTCCCCTTTCCTTTCAAATTGTACCAAGCTCAAAGCATAAGTCCTAAGCGAGATAATTAATCTCTCGGGTACTTGAGCAAGTTATTTTTGTGGAGCCTGAATTTATTCGGGCACCGCTAGTTTATATTTTTTGGGTGAGGCTTCTAGAGTGGTCTAGCAACTACTCGAGGCTTCTTAGTTCTTCCTCCTGGGGAGGTTTTGGTTGGTGGGGTTCGTGTGGTTACTGATAGAGGCTATCCTACGATTGGAGGCTTGTGCAAGAAGGTCCTGCAAAAGCACGCTTCAACTGGTAAGTTCTTTTTCTTTCTCTTTTAATTATTAAGTCTTTTTCTTTAAGCGTTTTTAGACTTAATAATTATGCTTAGGTTATTTTTACATGCTTAGTTTATTTTATGCTTAGGTTATAACTTAGAGTTATAACATGCTTAGTATAAAATAAATATACTAGGATATAATTTGGAATTATGGTATGCCTAGTCCTTTAGCATGCTAACCTAGGTAGAGAATTAATTAGTTAAGGCTTTATTTACTTTATATGCAACTAATAGGAGTTCCTGGGACAAGGACAAAATTTTGAATTTCCGTCATGCCTCTTATTTATGTTCAAATTGACTGTCAGTTCCCAACATATCCTACATCCAGAAGGGGGTACCATCCAAAGATAAACTATAAGGCTTGATTCCTATCAGTTGGAAAGGAATCCACTAGTGGAAAAGCTTGGATGAAGGAAACTCTGCGGACTGGAGTAGGTGGGGCCGAATCATGATAAAATACTTGTGTTTGAATTCCTTACTCTTTATTCATTTGTATTGTTATTTTCATAACTACATCATCCGGATCCATCCTCCGAATCACATTCAAACACGCTACACAAAGACTTTTTAAAGTCTTATTAATTTGGCAAAGAAAGGTCATTCAACCCCCCCTCCCCTCTAACTTTACTTAGACCCTCACAGGGACCAACAAGTGGTATTAGAGCAAGTGCTCAAAACTAGAGATCTAACAATCTCGAGCTAAATGTCTAAATTTTGATCCAAGAATTAAAATGAGTTCTCAAAACTCACAACTCCTTCCCAAGGGTATGTCCATTATCCGTCGTCCACTTTTCATCAGTGAACACTACACATTCTGAAAAAATTGGATGAAGAACTTCATCCAAGTACAAAAGCATGCAAACATGAATGGTCATTAAAGATGGCCCATATGAGCCTACTTATGAAGTAGAGGGTATCACTACCCCAAAAGCCTTCAAGATTATAGGATGAGAATGATTTTGAAAAGTTGTATGAAAATGTAAATACTATTAACATGCTTCATTGTGCTCTTAGTGCAGCAGAATTTAACAGGATATCCGGATGTGAAACTGTACAAGAAATTTAGCAGAAGCTAGAAGTAACCTATGAAGGAACCAACAAAGTTAGAGAAGCCAAGCTTGATTTACTCCAGCAAAAGCTTGAATCCTTCAAGATGGAGCCAAAAGAATCAATTAGTAAAATGAACACTAGATACACCAATCTAGTGAATGAGATGAAAAGGCTCAGAGAGGAAATATCTGAAGTAGAGATGGTAAAGAAGGTGCTCCAGAGTCTCACCAAGGAATGGGACAACCAGAAGAGTGCCATTGAAGAAACTCATGACTTAAACTTCTATAGTTATGATGAGCTCATTGGTAATCTCTTGACTCAAGAATTATCGTTGGAGAGATATAGCCAACAAGAGAAGAAGTCGAAAGAAAAGAAGAAGGCCATTGCACTTAAAGCTAACTCTGTCGGATTAATCTCTTTCAGATCAGAAAAGCAGCCAAGAGAATTAAAGTATAGTGAAGAAGATATGGCTATGCTGGCCAAGTACTTTGACAAATTCTTGAAGAAAAAGGATAAAAGGAAATCCAGAAGATTCGAATCAAGAAGGCCTAAGGAGGGCACCTCAGGAAGGGATAAGCCAAGAAAGGCTCCGAAAGAAAAGAAAGATCCGGAAAAAGATGCTGCCTGCATTGAATGTGGTGAAAAGGGGCACTTTAGAACCAAATGCCCTAAGATAAACAGGGAAAAGAAATATAAGAAGAAAGCTATGGTGGCCTCATAGAGCAACATTGAAGAAAGTAGCAGTGCATCTTCAATAAAAGAAGAAGAGGCTGCTCATTGCGCGTTCATGACATTGACTGATCCGAAACTAGAGAAATCCGGAATAAATTCATCCAGGCAAGATACTGAGCAAATTTGAGATTCAAAATTAGAAACAATAAATATTGATGTAAACTCTCATTCTAATTCTGTTTCTAACCTTGATCTTGCTAAAGCTTAGGAAGTGGTTATCCACAATGTGAGAAAGAACACCAAACCCATAAAATCTGTACAACGACAAGTTCTAGAACTAGGTAAAGATGCTAAGGCAATGTCATAAGACATCAACCTGATGAGATCCACAAAGCATAAGGATGTAGTGGAAGAGAACTTCCTGAGAAGTCAAGTTCAGATCTTAAGCACTAACTTGACAGGGCTAGATAGGGAGCTAACCCTGATAAAGGAGGCATCTAGAACAAAATGAGATCCTCCACAAAGAAGGAAAGATCAAGGGATACCAGGACCAAGTAATATAAATTAAAAGAACCTGTTGCCCTCGAATTTCAAGGAAAGGAAAGTAAGCAAGCAACATCAAGCACAGAGATTCACAGTTGCTTAAAAAGGAAAAGCTAAAGCTGTATCAAACGAGCAACCTGCCAAATAAAGAAAGAATTATAAAGCAAAAGTTGTACCTTCAACCAGCTTCCAGATACATTCCGGACAGACTAGTATATAAGTAGCTAGATATGTTGGAAACTATAGAAACAAGGATCTAAAGAAGATCTAAAAGAAGCAGGAGTAAAGCAGACTCACCTCAGGGTGCAGGTTTTGTGGGAAAAATAACCATATTACTAAATTATGTAGATTAAAGAATGGTTATTATGATGTTTATCCTTGCCTGAAATGGTTGATAACCTGAGAGGACCCAAATTTGATTGGGTACCCAAACCCACTTGATCTTTTTTGCAGATATGCCTTAGATCCACAGAAGATCAACACACATGGTACATTGATAGTGGTTGCTCAAGGCACATGACTGGTGATGAGAAAGCGTTCATCACTTTAATCCTGAAGAAAGGTGGAAAAGTAAGCTTTGGAGATAATAAAAAAGCACAAATCATTGGCCATGGAACCATTGGATCTAAAATACAAATAGAAGATGTCTCTCTAGTTGATGGACTGAAGTTCAACTTAGTCAGTGTAGTCACCTTTGACTCTGGAGGATGCTCAATCTATGATATTAAGTCTAATCAACTCATTCTTTATGAACCTAGAGTAAATAATGCTTATTGTGTTAACATTAAGAATAATAAAAAGAATATATGCTTGGTGTCTAAAGAAGAAGAATCATGGCTATGGCACCGGAGGTTGGGACATGTTAGAATGAACCTTCTGTCTAAATTACCCAAAAAGGAATTGGTTGTGGGTTTGCCTAAGGTAGCCTTTGATAAGGATTACATATGCACAACATGTCAATTAGGTAAACAGCATAAGAAAAGCTTCCCTTCCATCTCATACATACCTTCCAAGAGAGTTCTTGAACTCTTACATATTGGTCTCTTTGGTCCAATCAAACCATTAAGTCTAGGTAGAAGAGAATACACCATGGTTGTTGTGGATGATTATTCTCGCCATACCTGGGTAGCTTTGCTAGCTAGCAAAGATGAGGCCTTTGACCAATTCTAAAAAATATTCATCCGGATAGAAGTAGAACATGGCAAAAGCATTGCACGCATCCAGAGTGATAATGGTGGTGAGTTAAAAAATAAGCACTATACTGAATTTTGTGACTTCAAGGGGATTGAACATAACTTCTCTACCCCTCATACCCCTTAAGAAAATGGAGTTATTGAGAGAAAAAATAGGACCACAGTTGAGATGGGTAGAACGATGTTAAGTGAGAATTATTTGCCAAAGTATTTCTGGGGTGAGGCCGTAAACACAACATGCTATATTTTAAATAGAGATCTCATTAGAAAGACCCCTTATGAAATTTGGAAGGGAAGGACACCTAAAATTGGGTATTTCAAAGCCTTTGGATGTAAATGTTACATCCTGAATGATAGAGAACAATTAGGAAAATTTGATCCTAAATCTGATGAAGTGATTTTCCTTGGCTACTCAACACATAGTAAATCTTATAAAGTCTATAACAAACGAACTTAAACTATGGTAGAGTCAATATATGTAGATTTCGATGAGACTAACCACGCAGGTAAAAGAAGTTCCACTATGGAAGATCTGATTTTGGAAGCTGAAAACTCTAGAGAAAAGAAGGAAGTCTAGATTCTAGATTCCTTCTAAATTAAGAAATACTAAGAAGAAGATGAGGAGATATGCAGTTTGTTATTGTGCAAGATATCAAGCAAATCCTAAGGATTGACATCTAAAGGTAGTAAAGAGAATTCTCAGATATCTGCTAGGAACTACAAAAGTTGGGTTATGGTATCCTAGTAATGGTGACTTCACACTTCAAGGCTTCACTGATGTAGATTATGGTAGAGATACTCTTGAGAGGAAGAGTACATCTGGAGGCTATCACTTTCTTGGAGATTGCTTGGTATCATGGTATAGCAAAAAGCAAACATTAGTTGCCTTATCAACCATATAAGCTGAATAAATGGCAGCAGGAAGTTGTGTAGCTCAACTCCTATAGATCAAGCAACAATTGGAAGACTATGGAGTCTAATGCGGATGTGTTAAAGTGATGTGTGACAACAAAAGTGCCATTGATGTGTCAAAGAATCCAATACTTTATAGTGGGATAAAGCATGTTAACATCAGGCATAATTTCATCCTGGATCATGTGATGAAGAAGGATGTTGGATTGGTATATATTCCAACCAATGAGCAAAGAGCAAATATCTTTACCAAGCCATTGAGTAAAGATCAATTCAACAAGCTAAGGGAGTTAATTGGAATGTCAAATCTAATTTAAAGGAAAATTTGGAAGAAAATTTAGGATTAGTTTGAAGCTCTATGAGTCATGGAATCTAGAAAAGAAGAAAAATTTATGCTGACTCAATATTCGGATCAAAGACTACCAGATCAGCAGATAGAAAGGACACATGGCAATAAAGGCGCTAAAAAGTAACTGTACATGTTTTGAATTTCGAACTTCTATTGGGAGTTACATACGCTATAAAATTAAATGGCCATTTTTACAACAAACTATTGCCATTCTCTGGTTTTAATGCCATTTACTTCTCTCTTAAATTCTGTCTCCTATGTCATCAATCCAGTTAACTTTAACTATGTCCGGATTACCATTATACCCTCGCTTTGAAAATTCTATATAAACCCCCCAAAATTTTCTGTTCTTCCTCACGCGAGCAACTCACTACTGTTACTCTTCAAAAATCCCTTCTCAAACCCTAACTTTCTCAAAAACCTCTCCAATGGTAGCCATAATGTTGAACAACAAAATTTAAATGCTTCCTCAAAAGAACATCTTTGAAGAATCTGCTCTCAAAGAAGAAGACTTTACACCCATAAACTTAAAACCCAATGACTTAGTAGTTCCCGCTGACTACTTGGAAGATAATTTCCTATTCAAAACAGACCCCTACTCAAAACTTATTGAAGATCAGCATCTAGGTGATTTTCTCAAGATCAATTGCCCCACCTATCTAGATCTAGTGCAGGAATTCTACTCAAACCTAAGAGTTCACTCCTATTATGACGCTCTCAGAACAAAGGTGCAAGGGAAGGAAGTCACTATCACTCTGGAATTCTTTGAGAAGTTCCTAAATATGAAGAATGATGGCGTCCAGTTAAGAAACAATGTGGATGAAGTGCTAGTTAAGATCACCCCAACATGTGGCTGGATCCCAATTATTTTAGCAACAAATTCTCAACCTACTTGCTGGAAGTACCAAGATTCCTCCAACATACTCTCGCCAAGCTAGTTCTGATCTGGAAGGGCTCTCTAATCACCATTTCCTCTTTTCAACACTTTGTTTCACAACATTAGGTGAAGAGCAGAGTGTTGAACATGCTGGTGCTAATCATCCACTATCTAAGACAACACAGAAATTCCCATGGTGCCCTGATCACTAGAATCCTAGTGGCAAATGAACTAAATCTCTCTAGATTCCAAGATGTCCATGGAAAAGAAATCTAAGAAAAGAATTTCAAGAAATTGAATTTCGAAGAGACATGGAATGAATAGAAAGCCAAGCAGCTAAGGGATGAGAAAAAGTCTAGGGCTAGCAAAGTAGTGGATCTAGTTGCAGATGCTCTGATTCCTAAGAAGGCTAGAACCACCAAACCCAAAGCAAAACAACAGTAATCTTTGGTTCCGATGGAAGAAATTGATGAGGATGCCCAAACCATTACTCAACTATTGAAGAAGATCCAGAGAAGCCCAAGCCAAGGGGGAGATAGATAGAAGCTGTAGATAGAAAGAGGAAATATGCAAAAATCCCAGAGGTTATAGTGGAGGATGTGGAGACAGAAGATGAGGCTTCGGTACCTAAAAGCAGGCAGTTCATTAGAAAGGGTCGCATATTTAATGAGGCAGTAGTAGCCTAAAAGAGCAAACCTAAGAAGCGTACAGGAATAGTAATTGTTAAGGGAACAACAAAGAGGGCTGAAGAGAAAGAGTTGGCTAAGGCCAGGAGAACTAAGGGCAAGGATGTGCCTGGATCTAATGAGGAAGTCACTCCAGATGACTCCCAATATGAAGAAATAAGGGAAGCTATCAAGGATAATAACATAATAAATAAGCTTAACACAGAAGGACATGGAGGTTCTTCCAGTGCCAAGACCATTCTGAATGATCCAATAGATATGGTAACTTTGGCTCAGGATCCGAAAGCGAATCTATTTCCCTTCATGCCCAGGATCGGACCACTTTCGGATAATCTGCTTAACCCGAAAGCTGAAACTATCAATGAAGAAATGCCTAAAAAGAAAAGTGGAGAGGGTGCTGAGGACATTACCAACACACTTGGGAAAGTAGCCAAAAGTCCTGAAAAGGCAAATGTAGGGGGAGACTAAGGACATTGCCAGTCTTTCACGGGTTGTGGAGGTAGAAGAAGGAAGAGTAGAAGCTTTCTCTCAGAATCAAACACCAATGACCGAGGTAATTCCTCACACAGTTTCCTTTGATGTAAATACTGATGATGTTGTTGCTGTTGAAACAGCAGTTACAAACTAGGACAACTTAGATACACATAATCAAAATTTATCTAAGGAATAAGAGCCTATCCTGGAACACATCATTTCGGAGGAGGGACATGGTCTAAGACCAAACAAGAACACTTCTAAAGTGGACTCAAAGGCTGAGGCCATTCCGGAGGTAAGGTTAGAAGGAGGGAATCAAGAAGGAACGGAGGAGTCCTCCGAAGAACAAGAAGAGACAAGTAATGAAGACTCATCCGGATCCTATAAAATTGGAAGTAGCTTAGGATTTGAGACCTCCTTCCATAACAGTCTATTCAGAAAGCAACTACTAGCATAAATCAGACCAAAGTCAAAAAGATCATAATAGCACTGAAAATACTGCATGATGCTACACATGAGGAACATGAGGAAAGCTATATCAAGCAATGTCTCCAAAATATATGTAAGCAACTCATATCCGTAGAGAAAGTGTTGTATAAAAAATCCTTCGCTCTGGACTTGAAAGCATAACTTAGGGAAATAAAAGGGAGTGTGACGAAAATTGAAAAGAAAGTGGAGGATTTTCCCACTACAGAATTGGTGGCGAAAGTGTCACTTGCCAAAGTCACCCCGGTGTTAAATGAACTAAAAACAAGTGTTGCGGCAGCAAATCGCTCTACTGATCAGGCAAACACTGGAGCCATAAACAACTGTGCCACTATCCTGGACAAAATTACCTCCTCCTCCTCTGAGCTAACCAAAAAATTAAAGGAATATCTGGATACCAAGTTTGAAAACTTGTCAAAATTCATCATTGAAAGAGAAGAAAAATCTGTACTCCCCGCCTAAATGAAAGGCAACAGGCAATTTTGAACAAGCTGACCAAGTTCATAGAGGAAGATATGCCTAAGCTGTTTACCAAACAGATGGAAAATATTACATAGGAGGTCACAGGGCAAATGAATGGGCAGGATACAGTCATAAAAAATGCTAAATAGGCTCTTCATAAAGACATCATGATTGTAAATGATAGTATTCACAACTACCGAAGAGACATGGGGAAGGAAATCGAGAAAGTGCTCTCCAATCTGTCCAACCTATCAATATCCGGATCTTCCTCACCTTCTATTCCAGACAACCAACTAATTCCTGTTCTTCAAGACCTTGTACAGCATATAGGGGATACAGGCTTCTTTGGCCACAAAGGAATAGCTACCCTCCTAAAAGCCCTGTTTTCCTATTTTAATAAAAAGGAGAACATGTCATACATATGCATGCTTACATCACTAAGTCTTATACCCAGCTCCTGCATCTAGCTCCGGCCGGTGTGGATACAATCGTAGATAAAATAAGAAAAGGAAATGTGGATTCTTCCATATACTCCACATCTTGGCAGCAAAGCTGGGATGGTAAAACCTACGTAGTAATTGACCCCTAAGCTGATGCAAACAAAAAGGGGGAGCAGCAAGGCAAAGGAAAGGAGAAGAGGGGAGAAGCATCCGGAAAGAAATAATTTTGTAATAGATTAGCTATTTTGGTCCAATGTAAAATCTGTAATAGCTAGTTTCATATTTTTCACTTATGTATTTCTGTATCTTATAATCCGAAACTTCATTGATGTTAACTATTGTTAACAACAGAAGTATATATAGTGAAAACTTATTAAAAAAATGGCTTCTAA
The DNA here is from genome assembly GCA_947683365.1 of Euphorbia pulcherrima. NCBI lineage: Eukaryota > Viridiplantae > Streptophyta > Magnoliopsida > Malpighiales > Euphorbiaceae > Euphorbia > Euphorbia pulcherrima. The sequence continues at coordinate 20,738,775 of CANTUS010000001.1, forward strand.
AGTACAATATGAAATTATACTAGAAAAACCTTAGAAGCTAGAATTGAAAATTTTTGGGGGATTTAGGGATGCTAAAGTTAAGAGGGAGTAAAAATTGTAAATGACTAGGTATAAGAACCATACTTAGATCATAAAAACTCCTTTTCCTTATGCTTAGATAACTTAGGTTTTTGTTTCCATAAAATGGGGGAGATTGTTGGAAACAACGATCGGAAACAAAGATCCGAAACAACAAATAATCTGGATCAAGTTTGAAGTAAACAAAACATCTAAGTACAAAAAGACCTAAGTCACTTAATCCAGACATATAGCCAAATCATCCAAAGTCCAAGATAAGTGAAGAAAATTATCTAAACATAAATGGAAGCATCCGGTTAAAGTTTGGAATGGAAACAAACTTTAAACTGCCCAAAATAGCATCCGGAAGAACTGATTACACAAGCATCCGAAGTAAGACAGATTCGGAGATATTATGTATGAAGACATTTGAAAGACTTAGATATCTAGACAAAGAGAATAATTTGAAAAATACATTCCTTCCATTCCTTTGGTCTGCAAGTCAAAGATCTTTTTCCCAAAAGCAATAAAAAAATGATAGCTAGCACTTTTCAGAGAAAGGACAAAGGACTGCCATAGGAAAGCGAAAAAGGTAACAGCCTTTTTCACCTAGACTAATGAGAAAGGCATATGGAACTCACACAAAAAAAGTAATGACGTAAAAGTTGGAGAGTCACTAAAATACAAGGAAAACAAACTGACAACTTTTCAGCCTTAATCCTAATGAGTCAAATGGGTTAAAATCTCTCTCTAACAGATTGATCAACAGTTCCGAAAGCGCCACATATTACCTCATCAACGGTGAAGATTTGATTATAGCTCAACAACTCACAATGGCTACATTTATGATGGAAGCCATTAAAAAGGAAACTTCACAAGTTGAGAAGGTATTTATGGGTTTCAAGAAAGCAAACATTAGAAAACTCGATAAGAAAGAAATCAGTTACTTAATCCCTCGTAGAACCAAATCACTGAAGACCCCGTTCGTAAGGATTCCTAAGTAAAGTTATAAACGTGAGGAAGTCAAAAACCAAAACCTTTGAGAAAAACCAAAGTGTAAAAGATCATCTACTTGGGCAAGTAGCGAGATTGGGATATAGCTTGAAGTAGGTGCTTTGAGTGGGATTTCCTTGTAGGACTCAGCTTAGGTTTGGGTTGAAATCTAAGTGGTATATCCTACTAAAGACAAAAGGTCTCAGCTAGGAGTTAGTGCTTCTAGTGGTATATCCTACATCCGAAAGGGAGTACCATCAGGAGACAAACTATAAGGCTTGATTCCTACCAGTTGGAAAGGAATCCACTAGTGGAAAGGATCAGAGGAAGGAAACTCTAGGGACTGGAGTAGGCGGGGTGGAACCAGGATAAAATACTTGTGTTTGAATTCCTTACTCTTTATTTATTTGCATTGCTATTTTCATAACTGCATCATCAGGATCCATCCTCTGGACAACATTTAAACATGCTACACAAAGACTTTTTAAAGTCTTATTAATTCCGTGAAAAAGGGTCATTCACCCCCTCTCTGACCTTTTTTAGACCCTCACAGGGACCAACAATAAATGTTCATACATCATGCATCGTTTAGTTTTGAGTTTTGCATGTTTAAACTTACCACGAGGTTATCCTGAACCAACATCAGATCCAACACTAGAAAGAAGCATAATCCTCATTTGGGCATACACTGTCCATCCGTACTTGTGCAAGTTCATGAAAGGCGGGCACACTAGTCAAACTCAGATTCCACTTAAACCCATCCTCACCCATATGGGTCCCCAGCAGGCGTATGCATCCCATCCAATAACTTCTTCAGCCATATGGGTTAGCATCAGGTGTACAGCTCATACCTGGCCATACGGGTCCTCCCTCCTTTTTCAGAACAGTTTTCTAAGTAAAACCAGAACTTCTCAGTAGCAGGGACACATCATATCCAAATTGGGGGCAAACCCCACTTCTTAAAGCCCTTTCTTTCAGCTAATTAAGGGCTAAACCCCTAGCTCACCTTGACCCTTGATTGAAGGGATAAAGATTTTTTGTTTACATAAAGTCTATCGAGAATCAAGGTAAGCCATGTAAAAGCAATTGCTAACGTGAATACCTTTTCATGTGCAGGTTCATTCAAGGGGAGGATCCCTAAATGGTCAAAACATCAAGGGGCAACAATTATCCTAGAAGAAAACCTTAGCAGAAAATCATCTAGGAAGACACCTCCCTAGCAAAGAAGTCAATTGGGGGGCATCCCTCCATTCCCCAGCAATGGATACCATTGAGGGGCATCCCCCCATCATCTAACACCCTAGAGGAACCTAACCTAGAGACACTGCCCAAAGTGACACAATCGAGTGGCACCCTTTCATCATAAAGCACCCTAGGGGCACTCCCCAGCAGTGCCAGCTAGTAGAAGGGGCATACTAGGGGCACCCCTGTTCAAGTTACGACCAACACAACATCACTAAACTTGGTCTTTTCTTTTAATCAAGGCAAGTCCTGACCCAAATATGTCAAAGTTTTACTGATCGGTTCCATTATCATGTACAGGAAGCCAGGAAGAGGTATCTGTAGGAAAAAAAGAATTCCCCCAGCAACACTACAACTCATGGGGCATCATTTAAAGGACATATCCAACAAAGGTGCCGACCGAGGGGCACCAGCCAAAGGGCATCTTCCCAAGAATCATTCCCAACAACTAGACTGTTGAAGGGATCATTTCCCCAACAAGTGAACCATTTGAGGCGCATCCCACCAATCGGTCAAGCCATCCAAGGCAATTTCCAAGGGAACCCACCAGAAGCTAAGTTTACCTTTCTAAGGGGCACCCCGTAGCAATCCAAGTCATCTAGGAGACTTGCTCCCAGGTAGTTAAACCACTCATAGGCTATTTTATCCCTAGTAGTCAGGCCGCTCTAGGGGAATACCAAAATAAGATTAGGACCAACCCAACATCTCTTTACTCACTCTTTATAGTTAATTAAAGGCACAACCCCAATATGTCTTAATACTTAATTAAAGGGGCAAAAATTTTGTTCGCCATAAAATCAATCAAGAATTAAGATGTATTATTCCAAGTCATATTCTGATAGAGCTTGTTTTTCCCTTGCAGGTAAACCAAGACGAAACTTAAATGCCAACCAAAGGGGCATCTCTTCTTCAGTAGAGCATCCACGCTAGGGTAGTTCATTCTATAGTAGAAGGAACATTCAACGGGCATCTCCCTTATCCCCACAAAGAGTCAATCCTTGTCCTCAATGGTCAGGCGGTTAGAAAAATCATTCCCACTGTCAAAAGAATACTTGAGGGGCATCAACCCCAAAGCCTCCCAACGTTAAATTTCTAGGGGCACCCCCCAAATAGTCAAGTTTTCTCAAGATAGTTTCCAAAGATACTCCCCAACAGCTAGGATGTCCTAGGAACACCTTCCTCCAAACAATTGAAATTGCCCCTGAGTAGTTTCTCCCCAGTAGTCCAAATGGACTAGCCATTCAAAAGGCATCTCCTCAGCAGTTAGCACCCCAAGGGCACCCCGATTCTAGTTAGGGCTAAACCGAACATATCTAAACTTGGTTTACATTTCATAAGGGACCAATCCCATATCTTCATTCTTGATTGAAGGGGAGTTTTTTTTTGTTTAACATAGAGTGAATGAAGAATTAATATGTACAATTTCAGACAGTAACTAACACAATGGTTTTATTATTTTTTTGGCAGGTAGCTCAAAACCATCAGCAGGAGAGTCATCCGCCTTAGGAAAGGGATACACCAGCAGTTGGAGAGTCATCCGCCTTAGGAAAGGGATACACCAACAGCAGGAGAGTCATCCGCCTTTGAAAAGGGATACACCAGTAGTAGGAGAGTCATCTGCCTTAGGAAAGGGGTACACCAGCAGCAAGAAAGTCATTTGCCTCTGGAAAGGGATACACCATCAGCAGGAGAATCATTCACCTTAGGAAAGGGATGCAATATCAACTAGGAAAGTCAATTCACCTTAAAAAAAGGGATATGAGGAGAAGTCATCCACATTAGGAAAGGGATACACTAGCATCAGTTAAAGGAAAGTCATCTACTTTAAGAAAGGGATACGCACAACGAAGGGGAGATGTTCGCCTTAAGAAAAGAACACCAAGGAAAAGGGTTTGCCTTAAGAAAGGAACCCACCTATATCACAACATTATAAAGACCTTTACAGGGGCAAACTAGTCAGACTTAGGCTTAACTCAAGCCCGTCCCCAGCAAGTGTACGGGCACTCACTTCCATTTTCAAGTTAGATTTCTTACCAAGAGGGAGTGCCAGCTAATAGAAGGGGCATGCTAAGGGCACACCAAGTCAATTTGGGATAAACCTAACATCTCTTTGCTCAATCGTTACAGTTAAATTCGGGGCAAGCCCTCTAGCTTACCTTGATCCTTGATTGAAGGGGCAAAAATATGTTTGCTTTCACAAAAGTCAATCAAGAATCAAGGTAAGACATTTTCAAATTGATCATTAATAAAGATGATTTTTTAGTACAGGTCCATCCTAGCATAGGAATTCTTCCCTAGTAAACAAAAATTACCAGGAAAGACTTCCCTCGTAGAAGAGGTTTTACCAAAGAATATTACTCTACACCCCAGCAATGGGGTTAGCTAAGGGGTATCCCTTCATTCCCTAGTAACAAAATCAGTCAACCAAGAGGCATCCCCCCATTCCCCAATGGCGGAATTAGTCAACCAAGGGGCATCCCCCGTCATCGAGCCCTCCTAGGGGCATTCTTCGAGAGGCATCCTTCTAAGGGGCATTTCACCCTAAAGCGATCGGGCTAAACCCAACATTTCTCACACTTAGTTTACAGCTTATTCAGGGGTCAACCTTCATGCACACATCTTTATTCTTAATTGAAGTGGAAAATTTTTTTGTTCATCACAAAGTCAATCAAGAATAAAGATGTGTCTGCTTAGACAATGACTAACTTGGTGTTTGATTGTTGACTCTTTGTAGGTCATTCAAAATCCGCTGCAGGAGAGTCATCCGCCATAGGAAAGGGATACATCAGCCGGGAGAGTCATCCGCCTTAGGAAAGGGATACGTCATCAGTCGAGAGAGTCATCCGCCTTAGGAAAGGGATACACCAGTCAGGAGAGTCATTCACCTTATGAAAGGGAAACATCACAAGTCAGGAAAGTTGATCTGCCTCAAGAAAGGGATATAATAGTCAAGAGAGACATCTGCCTCAAGAAAGGGATAGACCATCAGCCAGGAAAAGTTAAACCACCTTAGGAAAGGGATGCACCAGTCAGGAAAGTCAATTCTCCTTAGGAAAGGGATACACTAGTCAGGAAAGTCGATTTGCCTTAGGAAAGGGATACACCATCAGCCAAGAAAGTCAACATGCCTTAAGAAAGGGATATACACACCTTCCCCAGTAGAGTCACTAAGCATGCACAGTAGAAAAGGAAAGTCATCCGCCTCAAGAAAAGGATACGCATCGGTAAACGAAAGTCATCCGCCTCAAGAAAGGGATACGCATTAATAAAGGAAAGTCATCCGCCTCAAGAAAGGGATACGCATCAGCAAAGGAAAGCCATCTGCCTCAGGAAAGGGATACACATTGGCAAAGGAAATTCATCTGCCTCAATAAAGGGATACGTATTGGTAAAGAAAAGTCATCCACCTCAAGAAAGGGATACAAATTGGAAAAGGAAAGTCGTCCGCCTTAAGAAAGGAATACGCAACGGCAAAGGAAAGCCATCCGCCTTAAGGAAGGGATACGCATTGGCAAGGGAAATTCATCCGCCTCAAGAAAGGGATATGTATCGGCATAGGAAAGTCATCCACCTCAAGAAAGGGCTACAAATAGGCAAAGGAAAGTCGTCCGCCTTAAGAAAGGGACCCCCAGGAAAGGAGTTCACTTTAAGAAAGGAACTCACCCATGTCATCACCTCAGGTATAATTTCTGAACCCTCGATCACATTGTGAGATCATACAGATTCGTACCTACAATGATCCTATGAGGGCAGTCTGTGAGCTCTGGATTTTTATGATCCTTCTCACGAAACAATGATGAGAGCTACATAATGCATCCTTCTACATGTGTTATCTACTTAGAGTGATTTTAATGCAGTTTGGTCAAGCTTTGTCAAACTTAAACCTTAGAAACTAGTGCCTAAGCCCTAAAAGGTCTAAAAAGGTCAAAACCAGTCAGTTTCGGGCAATTCCGGGCAGTTCTGGGAAGTTTCGAGCAAAACTGGCCCGTATTAATCCATACAGATCTATACGGGTCAACTCGGATATGTACCGGTCAATATAGGCTGACCCAGATCCATACCTGTCTGTACGGGTCAACCCAGATCCATACGAGTGGACCGGTTGGACCCGTACGGGTCCCCCAGACCCATACGGGTCCCTCCCATCTGTACCGATCCGAAAACTTCCCAAATTACCCAATTAGATACCAACGGGACCCATACGAGCCCAGGCCACCCGTGCTGGTCCCTCAGACACCCAAACAGTCGATTTTAATGCCCAAATCTGCCATAAAAGAATATAATTTGATATAGTAAATATAATTTGTGAGATAGCAAATACAATTTGCCATAAAGGAATATATTCTGCCATAAAAGAATATAATTCGATATAGTAAATATAATTTGCCATAAGCGAATATATTTTACAATAAAAGAATATAATTCGATATAGAAAATATAATTTGCCATATAGCAAATATAATTTACCTAAGCGAATATAATTTGACATGAAAGAATATAATCTACCATAAACGCATAAAATCAACCATTTAATTCGTTCAAACCTTTTTTCCCTATAAATAGAGGTCATTTTCCTCATTTCAACAAAAAACACACAACATACACAAAAGAGGAATCATAATAGAAAGCAAATACTACTATAGGAAAATTATTCTAGTAAGTTCTTGAGGTTATAGTAAGGGTATAGAAGAGGTTTTAAATAGGGGGAAACCATTCCACATTGGTTTTGCCCATATTTTATTTCTTTCTAGCTTCATATTTAGGATTGGGGGAGGTTCTATCCGCACAAACACTCACCTAAGAATATTATAAATCCATCATTTCATCATCTACTTTGACAAAGTTTCCATCCGGCATTGGAATCGCTCTAAAGTGGATTCACCATGTAAAGGTAAGCTTCTGAGTTTCAAAGAGACTCACATCCCACTTATTTTATCATTATTCTCTACCTCTTCTATTCTATCTGTTCTCTTATTCTTGTTTTGGGTCTGGTCCTAGCCCATATGAGCCTTGTTGGCACCTTATGTCCTTAGTTAAACTGGTGCGCAATACTCATACGGAAGGAAATCCCATTTTTATTTCGTTTCTTCTCCATTAATCTGCTTATTAAATTGAACTAAGTTTTTGCCTAGGACCAAACAAGACCCTTACGGGTCTCCCATACCCATACCAATCCTCCCCAATAGTCGTATGGGTCCCACCCACCCGTATAGGTACCGGCCCCCAGGCAGAACCCAGAATTCATTTTCAGTCGGTTAAAATCAATCCAACTCACCATTTGCCATGCGATCATTTTCACTAATAATCCGGTAAATCAACCCACAAAAGTTAAAATGAGTTTTTATAACAAAATACGTTGAAGACTCGTTATTTCTCTCCGATCCTAGAAGCCGCCCAGGCACTATCGATCGTAAAACCGACACGCTAACATAATCACATTTTTCCTAATAACATGCTGGCTTAGATGTGCTATAAACTGCGCTAATCTTTGTGGATGCAGGGGAATTTATTTTTATTTTTTTATAACTTAGACATGTATAGGTTCACTCGTAATCCCCTATTTTCCCCCGGTTGTGATTTTATTCCCCTTTTACTGCTTGTGCTTTTATTATAAATGGTTAAATGCATGAAAGAGTGTGGAAAAAGAGATTTTTGTAATAATTCCCTAAATGATGAAAACAAAACGGTTTTACGCGGCGAATGTAATTTTGAATTAACTAAATGAGAAATAAGTGACTCATCCGATACCCTGAATCTCTGATCCAAAAGGTATGAGTCTCTCACCCAATGGGAACCGTACCAAAACTCTTTCCTAAGTAGACAACCTGGGTGGCGACTCTATCATTTGTATTGAGATTTGGGCCTCGGTTCTTTTATTCATAAAAATTGGCTATTTATGCAAACTTGAACTAAAAAGGTTTTATCACGCCTAAATCCAACCAACCCCCAATGGGCCCTACCTCTCACACAAGCGCCAAAGGAGACCTATACGTCATCAACACCTCATTAATATTTGTAATAACATTAAGAAAACTGCTGCACTCCCACTAACCTTTTTGTAAACACAAGGCTCATTAATATTTGGACAGAAATCCAGTTATAGATTATCTGATCAAACCTAATATTCCAACTCCTGGATGTTTGCTTAAGTCCATATATAGACTTTTATAGTTTGTATACCTTCGAGCCATTTTGAGATGTAAAACCCTCAGGTTATGCCATATACACATCTTAATCTAATCCCCATTCAGGGATGCTATTTTAACATCCATCTGCCATATCTCATAATCATAATGAGCAGCAATGGCGAGGAGTACTCTTATGGATTTTAGCATGGCTACTAGTGAGAAAGTTTTATCATAGTCAACACCTTCACGTTTACTATAACCTTTCGCTACCAACCTTCCCTTATATGTAATTACATTACCGCCCATGTCAGTCTTCTTCTAGAAGGCCCACTTGCACCCTATAGGTCTAACTTCTTCTGGTGCATCGACCAAGTTCCAAATTTGGTTTTTGTTTATAGAATCCATTTCTTATTTCATAGCTTTAAGCCATTTATCGGAATCTTAGCTCTTCAATGCTTCATCATAGGTTCTTGGTTCATCATCCTCTATGAGATATAGTTTCCTCTCATCAGTGATGATGAAACCATATCTCTCGGGACCTTTATAAACACAACCTAATCTTCGCAATGATTGTGTTTCAACAGGTTGTTCTTGGATCACAACTCCTTTTGTATCTAGAACTAGGTCAACCAATTGATTGTCTATTTCTTCCTCTTGAACTTCCAGTTCAAGATTGCTCCCACTAACTTTTGCAACCAAGTGTTCCTTTTTAAGAAAGTGAGCACTCCGAGATACGAATACTTTCTATGCCTCGGGTTGGTAAAATAAATATCCAATGAACAGATATTTGTCAGATTTAGCATTTAGCTTATCTTATGTTATCCTCTTTACCATAACAGGACAACCCCATACTCTTAGGTGACTCAGAGATGGCCTTTTATTACACCATCTTTCATAAGGTGTAAAATCAATTAATTTAGAGGGCACTCTATTTAGTACATAAACTGCACTTTCTAGTGCATATCGCCAAAAGGTTTTACTGAGATCTGCTTAGCTCATCATGGACCAAACCATATCTAATAAAGTTTGATTCCTTCTTTCAAACACTCTATTATGCTGGGGCGTGTATAGAGGGGTCCACTGGGGAACTATCCCATTTTCTTTTAGTTAAACTTGAAACTCTTGACTTAAGTATTCTCCACCTCGATCAAATTGAAGTGCTTTAATACTTTTCTCGAGTAGTTTCTCTACTTCATTTCTGAATATTTTCAACTTTTCAAAACTTTCAGCCTTGTGCTTCATTAAGTATAGATAACTGTATCGTGAATAATCATCGATAAAGGTTATAAAGTAGGACTATCCTCCTAGTGCCTGAACATTCATTGGACCACATACATCTGTACGTATAAGCTCCAATGTACTTGTGGCTCGTTCACCCTTTCTTTTAAAGGGTAACTTCATCATTTTTCCTTTTAAATAAAGTTTGCAATCACCATAAGACTCTACGTCTATAAGGCCTAAGTCTCCATGCTTATATAACTTGGTTAAGCGATCTTTGTTTATATGGCCTAACGACAATGCCATAAGTAGAAAGATTTCTCATTATCTAATTTAACTTTCTTCACATTATTTATATTAAAAACTTTTATTTTAGTATTAAGAACATAAATGGCACCGTTGGTCCCTATGCACACACTTAATGAGTCCAAGGGGGTTAAACGACTCGCTCTGATAAAATAGATACTGTTTCGCGTTATGATGAACTCCGCTGAGTAGGTCAGTTGGCTGAGTAGAAATCTGGAAAAACTTCAAAGTAAAGAACACTGAGATTTTATACTAGTTTGGCAACTTGTGCTTACATCCAGTCCCAAGAGTGTGTCTTGGCTGTAATTCACTAATCTCAACTCCTATACCCTAGGCGGAGAAGCCTTTCATAAATTTCCCCAATTATAGAAAGCACCCTCCAAACTATAATCACTCACCCGCTGAGTAGAATACCCTCTTCTACTAGCAACTCTACTAATTCTAAATAAGAGCTAGAGTCAACTTATAGAAACGTTGATCCAGTTATAAAAAAATCAGATATTACAATGCAATTGATCTATTCTATTCTCTCTTGTTGCAAAGCTGATTCTCACTGAGTGGTTCCTTTCTTTATCTGAACTTCTTTAGAGCATGTAAATTGGCAGAGTATTGCTTCTTAGAAATTCGGTTGTAATCACCAAGTTCTAACGCTTGCCGTCTTGCTCCTTTTATACTTGAAATCAAGAATGTAGCCATTGGGCTTGCTTTGGCATCTTCTGAAATTGACAGCTCATCTATTCACCCATCACTTCTTCAAATCAATCCGTTAGGATATAGAATCACATCATTATGAGGTAGAAAAACAATCCGTTAGAGATGGCTTAAGATTTGAGCTTTTATTTGAATTCTTTGTCGTTTGATGCCAGTCTTCTGTTAGAGAGAACTTATGCTGACTCGCTACACATCATCTTCCCATTCCTTCTGGTAATCTGATAGTTTGCACAGGTCGTAATACTAAGTTGTTGATATATAGATTAGCCCAATTTGGCAGATGACTTTTTACAGCTTGACTCTGGAAGACTTTGCCTTTTTCTTCAAAGACCAGAGTCTTGCCAAGGCATTAATTCTTTTTAACTTTGTCTCATTAATGTTCTGTAAAAAGCAACATTAAAAGCAAAGATTCCATTTTTTCTCAAATGGAAAGGTCAGTGCCAATGACTAAAGATAAAGTAACTCAACAAAATGATAAAACAATAAACACAGCTAATACAAAATCTAAATATCAAGTACTGAGTGAATAGTATTTAGTCAGCGACTAAAGTACATACTCAGTCCAGAATAACTCAGAGTTAAACTAAATACCTAGGTCAGTGAAGACATAAAATTCTACTCTTAAATTTAATAACTCACATTTAGCCATAGATTATTTATTTTAACATCATTATTGATTTAATTAACTCAAACTTAACTTAATTGTTATGATCAAAACTAAAGCACTACTGAGTCAGCCATTGAGTCAGTTCAAACTTATGCTTGGTTCAACAATCTCCCCCATTTTCATCAATGGCAATTAATTGAGTGAGAATTAAATCAATAAGATCTTTAGATCAGAGTTACCTTACAAACATCCTTGATATATCTTTATTCAACATCTTCATTTTACTCAGAGTGAATGCTAACTCCCCTTGTGGCAAAGGCTTGGTCTAGTGGCTGAGCCTTAAAGCTGTGATCCTAGAGGTCGCAGGTTCGAGTCCACTCTCAGGCGGGGTGGGATAAGGTTTTCCTTTGTTATTATTGTAAGCCTATGAAAGGCAAAAAAATTTTTAAAAAAAAGAATGCTAACTCCCCCATAATTCTTGATTCTTTTTAGGTCAGCATTTCACAATACTTCTTATATTTTTCTGCAAGATCAAAGACATATATGTAGCAAAAAATATAAGAAGTTAAGAAGATCTGAACTTAGAATAGAACAAGTAATCTCTTCTATATATATTAGTACAGCTCAACAGAAAGTTAACTTATACTAAGTTTTACAATCAGCACTAAAGATTACAATAATTTCTGTTCTACTTTAGCATAGGTGGTCCTCTAAGGTTAGCTCTCTTTTCTTCAAATGCTTGCTGATCCCACCTAGACTTCTTTTCTTTTGGAAGTGCAATCTCTTTTCTTTTCCTCTTACGGGTTTGAAGATATTGCTTTTTCAATTCACTCTAGATCCTTAGACTGTTCATACGAGAACTCAACTACCCTTTGTTCTCTCTCTTTCTCCTCCTGCTTATGCTTCTTGCGATCCTTCTCCCCTATTGCCATTGAATCCAAAATGGCCTGAGCTTGATGATCAAACAAGTTTAGAGAGAGATCACCATAAAAATTAGAAGAAAAGTTCTACACCAGTGACTCATAGATTTCTTAGGATAAGAAGTCCTACTCTCTGAGAAAGCAAAGGAGTGCCACCATGGCATGAGATTGAGAGTGATTTACCTGGTACTGAGCACTCAGCCCTTCCTTAGAAATCTGGGTAAGACTGGCGAGCGCCTTGGCTTGATTATTTTCTCTTAAGATCCATTCTAGCATAGGAGTGCTTTTGATGTGTGAGGACACTTGATTATGGATCTGATCAATTATTTGACCATCAGTATAGACATCGACGTGAACAAATTTGATTTGATCACGAATGTGACCAAGCTTCTGATGAAGAGATGGTTCTTATTCAGCCTTTGACATAACAATGTCACTACTTAGAGTGTCAGATATATTCAATCTCTTCAAGCCCTTCAACATTTCTTCCTTTAAGGCCTTTACTCCTTCCAAAATATCTTCCTTTATCTGCTTTAGCTCTTTGGAATTACCTTGATTTTTATTTATAACAGTGATCATCGCATTGATGGCATCAATCACAGCATCCAGCTTTGTTATGTTGGTGTCATTCTCCTTGCTCAGGATGTTGTATCCACTAAGCATAACATGCATCCCCTGCAAAACTAGATTGAACTTGTCAATCAAGGAGTTTTTGAAGTCCCTCTTCTCATTCACTACTCGATAGTTGCTTTCATATATCTTCTCCATTTTCTTTTTCAGCTCTGCAACCCCCATCTTTGAATACTCAGCCTTTCTACCTACAATATTCAAAATAGGCAAAGTATAGGATACTTTAGCCTTTACCAGTGAGAACTGGGCAGGAACTGATTTGAAGTGGGCTTTTATCTCCTCAACAGCCTCCATAAAACCTTGCACTAGCTCCACAGCCTTGGCAATTCTCCTCAGACCATCCTCAGACAGCAATGACTTAGCAATTTCAGCATCAATCTCCTTATTTATCCTTAGTCCTAGATATCTATCTCTTTCAAACAACAGAGCAGCTTGGGTTGAATTAGGGTTAAGGTTATAGTGGTCGTTGGTCATTTAGAATCTCTTCAAAAATATGAGGACCTCTAACAACTAGTCCTTCTATCATTAATGGTTCCTGAGCGGGAGATCCAATGGGGGAAAGCAATAGGATTATGGTTGTGATGGCTATTTGGTTAGAGGTAGAGGTGTTTGGTTGGTGAAAGTTAAATTGTTTAGAGGTGGATGGTGTTTCGGTTTCTAGTAAGGGTTGCATGGATATGGGTGTAGGTGAAAGAGGTGTTTCAGTAGATACGTAAGGAAATAAAAATGTATCTGCTTGTCCTCCACAACCTTCTCTCCTTCAGCAGCTTCAATAGTTGGCTCACAGACCTGAGCTAGAGTTTGCTCAATCAACTGAGCTTCCTGCTCAACTACAATCTCTCCTTCCTCCTTATCCTCCAAATCTCCATCTTCCTCATTAATCACCACCTTAATTTGCTTAAAAAACCTCCTCTTCTTCTCTTTTCTCTTCTCCTTTGCCTCCTCAACAAATGAAGCAAAAATTTGCTGGCCTTCTTTTTTAACAACATCAAATTTGACTACATTCACATCATCATATTCCTACTCTTCTTCACTCTGAATCCCTTCTAGAGCCCCTATCATCTCATCAACAGCCTCAGGGCTTGACTTTTTAGCCAGACTTATAGATGCCTTCTCATAAGCCTTTTCTACTTCAGCTTTATTCAAAGCAGCTGACTGTTCTTCTCTTCTCCTTATCTCTTCCTCCAGATCCTCCTACTTCTTCTTTAGCCTTGCAGCCTTAGCTGCCTTTATCTTCTCAGCTTCCTCAACATTCTAGACTACGCTAGTTAGCTTTTTTACCATCAGCTTCTTCTTTGGTTATCCAACTTGAGGCACAGGAACTGATGTAGCTTCCTGTCCTATAGCCTTTTCATTATCAAGTTGAGCATCCTCACTCTTTATCTTCTTTGATCTCTTCAGAGGCATCTCCTCTCTCAGCTCTTCCTCAGCCCTCTTCTCTTCTTCTTTCTCTTTAGTAGTCAGCTCTCTATGCTTCCCATCCTTGGTTCCCTTTCAAAATCTAGACTTTTTAGGAATAGGGCAACCCCTGGATTTGAGCTAGCTGAGCTAGCCTTCTTCTCAGCCTTCTTAGAGTCTCTCATGACCTCCTTCTTGTTCTCCTTTTTCTTACCACCTTCTTTTCCTCTTTCAGCTCTTGACTTTGATATCCTCTCAAGCTCCTAAGCCACAAAAGAGTCAAGAGTTTGGTCTTCATCTTCTAGTCTGATTGGCTTCATGGTCATGATAGCTTTTGGGTCCTTCACTCTGACCTCTCCTTTCTTGAGCTTGATATACTTTTTATTTTTAGGCTTTTCCTCACATCTTAAGCCATGAAAGTGGGCATTACTGAGTATTCTAGACTCAATAACCTTCAGAACTATCCCACTTCTCCGAGCCCATCCTTCTAAATCTAGCTCATAGACCCTACATATCTCCATCACTAGATGCCCATAAACAATGTGTTTGGACACTTTTAGAAATCTATATAGAATGGCCAATGGCCAGTTGATACGCATTCGTCTTGTGAGAGCGTAGACAAACACTCTTTTAAACTTCAAACAACTTCCTGTAGATGCACTCTTGGGCATAAGTACCTTCGTTACCAACTCATAGGCCTGCTTTCCCTCCTTCATGAACATGGAGGCTATAAGTTCACCAGCCTTATAGTCAGTAGGAACTTTATAGTCTATAGGGATGTCCACTGGCTCTTTATCCTTCACAACTCTCATTCTCAGCCCTCTTTCTCTCATTCCCAGTAAATTGGCTATCACCTTAGGAATCACATATACTTTCCTCCCCATCATAGAGGTGACAAACATGTCCTTGAATCCTTCTACCATGTGGATGCCATGGAAGAAACTCTTAATAATCTGCTCATAGCAGCCACTAGGGATTTCAAAGAACCCTCTTAGATAGTGTTGGCGCATCCACTCCCCAAATCACTCATCGCTAGAAAAGCTGAGCATATCAGTAATGATTGGGTATTATACTTTATCTCCTTCTCTAATACAGCACTTAGTGGGTGTATACTCAGTTCCTATGGGAATGAATAGATCTTCCCTTTTCTTAAAGCTCACTACTACTTGGGCTAAATGATCAGCGGTAGTAACCCAACACGAATCGTCTTCATTTCTAACAAATAGAGATTTTACTGAACTGGGCATAGATGATCTTCTTGAAGAACTCGCCATTAGAATTGCTTTGAAAGAGATTAGAGAATTTGGAGTTTTTAGGAAGAAGATTGCAGAAAAGGAATTTGGTAAAGTAACCTTTCCTTCTTTTGTATCTTTCCTTAAATAGCCAAAGAACCTTCGCCTAAGCCTGTAAAGCTTACATGTATGACTCTCAATCCATGGTCAGAATTCAATAGTGATATTGATCAATGGTTACCGTGAGAATAATGATAATGAAATACTCGGAGTTTAAGTGTCTGAATGTGGATTGTTTTTAAACTTGCTACCGTTTCTATTGGTTTTAAATTTGAAAAGAACTCGGTGATAGTTTTAGTGACGTGTAAGTACGAAGAAGAAATACTTAACCTAGTTTGCATAAGCTCAGATTAGAAGATAGGTCAGCTCCAGAATAGGTCAGCGGGGAAAATATTTATTCAAATTGGATTGGACATTCCGATCAGATCTCTCAAGATGTTGAAATGATCCTTTCCAATAGGCTTTATAAAGATGTTAGCTCGCTGTTCTTCAGTGGGAATGTATGTGAGCTTGACTTCTCCTTTTAGCACATGATCCCTTATGAAGTGATGTCTAATGTTAACATGCTTCATCCTACTATGTTGAATTGGATTCTTGGATAGGTCAATTGCACTCTTGTTGTCATACATGACTTCAAGGCACTTAAACTTTATACCATAATCTTCCAACTGCTACTTTATGCTACACAACTTCCTGCAGCCATGTACTCAGCCTCAGTAGTTTTTAGAGCCATAAAAGTTTGATTTTTGCTGTACCATATTACTAGACAGTCACCAAGGAAATGACATCCTCCACTGGTGCTTTTCCTTTCTAATTTATCTCTTCCATAATCAGCATCTGTGTATCATCTTAGAGTGAAATCTGCATTACTTGGATACCATAAGCCTGCATCAATAGAGCCTAGCAAATACCTGAGAATTCTCTTAACAGTAAGTGAGATTCTCTGGGGTCAGCTTAATATCTTGCACAATAACATACAACATATTAAATGTCAGGCCTACTAGCAGTTAAGTAGAGAACCAATAATACCTCTGTAGAGCTTACTCTCTATAGGTTTACCTTCCTCATCTTTACTCAAAATTGTATTAGTGACCATAGGTGTTGACATTGGCTTCGCTTTATCCATGTAAAACTTGTTGAGTACCATCTGTTGGTCCTTGTGAGGGTCTTTATAAGGTCAAAAGGGGGTGAATGACCCTTTTTCACAGAACACACAGATTTTAAAAAGTCTTAGTGCAGTGTGTTTGATTATGATCCAGATGATGGATCTGGATGATGTAGTTATGACAACATAATGCAATAAATAAAGAGTTAAAGAAATCAAACATAAAGGATTTTATCCAGGTTCGGCCTCACCTACTCTAGTCCTCGGAGTTTCCTTCCTCCGAGCTTTTCCACTAGTGGATTCCTTTTCAACTAGAAGGAATCAAGACTTACAATTTATCTTCGAATGTTAACCCCTTCCGGATGTAAGATATACCATTAAAAGCACTAACTCCTAGCTGAGTCCTTTAGTCTTTAGTAGGATATACCATTTAGACTTCTACCCTGAATCTAAGCTGAGCCCTACAAGGAGTTCCATCTCAAAGCCCCAACTTTAAGTTGTATCCCAATCTCACAACTCACCCAAGCTAGAGATCCTTACACTCTTATTTTCACAAAGGTTTTAATTTTGGATTTCCTTAAGTTTATAACTCACTTAGGAATCCTTACAACAGATTTGGAATTAATTAATTCTTGGAGGAATTGTAAACTGACTGAATGCTTGTGCTTTATTACTTACTTTTGTCAATCAAATAGCCAACCTTCTCAATTGGTGAAGCTTCCTTTTTATAGACTTTTATCATAAATGTAGCCGTTGTGGGTTGTTAAGCTTGTATTAAATCTTCACTCTTGATCAGGTTATAGGTGGCTCTTTCGGAGCCGTTGATCAATCCGTTAGACTATAATTTGACCTATTTGGATCCTAGGGATTGATGCTAAAAAGTTATCAATGATCGTTTTACTTGGCTTTTTATGATGCACTAACTTTTACACTATTAGCTTTTTTATGTGAGCTCCACTCGCCTCCTTATTGGTCTAGGTGAAAATGTTTGTTAGCTTTTTTAGTCGGTGTTAGTCCTTTTATCCTTTTTACTAAAAAGTGCAAGCTGTCACTTTTGTCTTGTTCATGGGGAAAGGATCTTTGACTATGTAGACCAAAAAGGTGGAGGGAAAAGTTATCTTTAAAACTTTTCCTATTATCTTTAACCATGAGTCTTCCAGATGTCTCCAGACTCATTGTCTCTGGATCTCTATACTTCCAGAGTTAGGGCAACCAGTTCTTCCGGATACTGTTCTTGAGGGATTAAAGCTTGTTTCCTTTCCAAGCTTTATTCTGATGATTCCATGTGCTTAGGTACTTAATATTTTTAATGGATAACCTTGTAGCTGGTTCTTTGACTAAATGTTTCTATTTGGATTTGGTGAATTTACAAAGTTTTAAGTTTTTGTTTCTTTCAAACCTGATCTGGATGGTTTAGATTAATTTTGTGATCCAGATCATTGTTTCCCAACAATCTCTCCCATTTTATAGAAACAAAAACTAAGTACAAGGGAATGGATCATATATGAGCCAAGTATGATTCTTGATACTTGGTCATTTGTAGGTTTTACTCCCCCATAATTCTAGCATCCTAACTCCCCTAATATTTTTCAATTCTGGCTTCTAAGTTTATTTTAGTATAATTACATAGTATACTTTAGAAGCAATTTTTGAGAATTAGATATTTTCACTATATATACTTCTGCTGTTAATAATAGTTAACATCAATGAAGTTTAGATTACAAATAACAGAAATATATAATAGTGAATCTAGCTATTATAAGATTTTATAAAATTATAGCTAGTCTAATTCTCTCCGAATAGTCCTCCTTCTCCTCCTTCTTTTTCTTTCCCTTTGCTTGCTCCTTCCCCTTGTAGACTTATCTCCCCCTTTTATTGCCAGCTTGGGGATCAATCACCATATAGGTCTTGTTATCCTAGGCCTCTTGCCAAGCTTTTGAGTAGATAGAGTAATCAGGATTACCTTTGGTTCATTCAGCAATAATATGGTCAATAGTAGGAGGAGTAGGATAGTAAGGTTGAATTGTCTTCTTTAACTGATCGTAGGATTGTTTGATGGATGTATGAATGCACAAGACAAACTCTTGATCCTTTTTGTCAAAGTACAGAAAGAGCACTTTAAGGAGAGTTGTCATTCCCTTCTAACCAAAGAAGCCAGAATCTCTAATTGCTTGGATAAGGTTATGGAAGACTGGAAGGAGCTGGCTTTCCGGAATAGCAGGAGAGGAAGAGGATCCAGATATTGAGAGGTTATTGATTCCAGTTTGGAGAAAGGTTATTTCTTCACTAATCCCTTTTCGGATATTATGAATGGATTTCATTTGAAGAGGGATTTCTTTGGTGATGGATGCCTTCCAATCATTTATTATCTTCTTTAATCCAGCCAGATGACTCTGCATTTCATCACCCATATCATCTAGTATTTTATCTTGGATTTTTAGAATAATCTTCTTAATAAAGTGTACTAGCATTTCCTAGAGAACTTGCTGGTCTACTCCCAGATCATTGATGATAGGTTTGAGGTCCTTCTCAGCCATGAATTTTGACAAGTTTTCAAACTTGGTATCTAGATAGTCTTTAATTTCTTCTGAGAGCTTAGAAGAGGAGAAAGTGATTTTGTTAAGTACTATGCTATAATTGTTTAAAGTAAGGGTGCTGGCTTGATCAGCAGTTCGGTTAGCTGTGGAAAAATTTTCTTTAAGCTCATTTAAGGTTGGTGTGATCTGGGAGAGAGAAGCTTCAACAATAGCTCCTGGAGTGGGGAAATCTAAGACTTTTTCTTCTATATTCTTCACTGATTGTTTGATTTCACCCAACTCCATCTTCACATCTGAACCAAAGGCTTATTTAAGTAATTCCTTTTCAACTCCTCTTAGATTAGTGCAGATAGTTCGGAGGCTCAGCTTGATGTACCCTTCTTCATTTTCCTCTTGAGCAGCCTCTTTTAGTAAGTGAAGTGCGGCTGAAACCTTAGCCTTTATTGTATTGTTAGCCAGAACTCTTATAGGACTAACTTTAGGAGGTAACTGTTTTTCAGAGGTGCTGGAGGAGTCATCTCTGGAACTAGAGCTACTTCTGGATGGTTCATTATCTGCTTCGTTATTACTCTCCTCTGAATGAGACTGATCTTATTCTTCTCTCCTTTCATCCGACCTTTCCCCCAAACTGGCCTCACCCTTAGGGTTTGCTTTAGAAGTGTTCTCTTTAGATCTCAGACTATGTCCCTCCTCCGGAATGATATTATCCGGGTTAGGCGCTTGTTCCTTAGACATAATTTGAGTTACAGTGCCTAAGTTATCCTTATTAATAGTTTTTGTAATATCAACAGCAAAATTAGTACAAACATTTAAAGGAGCAATGTCAAGGGGTACCTTATTCATTAGCGATGGAATTTGAATCCTTGAGTCTTCTATTCTTACTTCACTTCCTCCCACCACAACCCCCGGATGAGGGGAAATGTCTTCTGTCACCCCTTTAAGTGCCTTTTTAGGACTTTTAGTACTACCCCCAGGCATGTTGGAATTGTCCTCAACACCCTCTATAATTGCCTTTACAGGACTTATTTCTGCTGGGACCTCTACTTCTGAATTCAACAGGTTCTCCTTAAGTGTTTCTGTGATGGGTGGGAAGTTGAATGAGCCAGATTCTGGAATCTTTGATATCTCAGCTAAGGCAGCTTGATCTATAAGGATTGGTGTAGTAGAGGATCCTTCGAGTCTCTTTATAGCCTGACTATTTATTCTATAATTATCTGCTATAGATGCCATCATCTCCTCATACTGTGGATCTTTCGGAAGGATTTCCTCATTGGCTTCAGGCACATTTTTGCCTTTTAAATTTTTGGCCATAGCCAACTCTTCCAATATAACCCACTTAGTAGCCTCTTCATCAATCATAATGTGAGTTGGCTTCTTGGCTGTCTTCTTTTGATGTTTCTGTGCCTTAACTGCTTCATCAAAAGTGCACCCCTTCCAGGTGAATTACTTCTTTGGCACTTGTATTTTATCTTCTGTTTCCTCCTCATCAGACCCATTTTTCTCTATCAGTAAATTTGATATTTTTCTCTTTTGCCTTTTCTGATAGCCCTTTCTTATCGCAGCAGCAGATAATGCAATTGATTCTCTTGCTTTCGGATCACAAACCGGGCTCTTCAATAAATCAGCTGTCTTGATTAGCCTTCCCCTTGATTTTGGCTTTTCTAGAGATTTGTTAAGCAGTTGGGTGATTGTTTGGGAATCATCATTCTCTTCCTCATCCATTGGAATCAAGGCCAATTCCTTATTTGTCTTAGGCTTGGATGTTCTAACCTTTTTAGGTACCAGACCACTTGCTTCTGAATTTGCAGCTTTTCTGGTATTGCTTTTCTTCTCATCTCTTAGCCTCTTAGCTTTATCCTCATCCTAGGTTTCATTGAATCTTATATTGAGGAAGTTCCTCTGCATAATTGGCTTTCCACTGACACCTTAGAATCCAGTCAAATCTATCCCATTTGCTTGAAGAATCCTTGTGATAAGAGCCCCATGGGAATTCCTATGATGCTTAAGATAATGAATAAGAAGCATATGCATATTGACGTCCCTGCTTTATGCCCAGTGCTCTAATAAATAGTACTGAAAGGAAGACACTGTGGTTAGTGAGCCCTTCCAGATTAAGACTAACTTTGCTAGCATATGCTGAAGGTATCTTGGGATTTGAGGAAAATATGTGCTGAATTTGTCTCCAAAGTAGTTTGGATGCAACTACTGTTTGGCTTTATACTTGACTTTATGTTCATCACCATCAATCTGTATTTGAACTCCTTCATTTTTCATGTCCAGATGCTGCTCAAAGAAATCTGGGGTAATTGTAATTACTTTGCCCTAAACCTTGGTTCTCAGAGCGTCAAATTTAGAGTTTTCATAGAGATTTTCATAGAACTCTTTAACAAGGTCTGGATACATAGGGCAGTTGATCTTGAGGAAATTCGTGAGATGCTGATCTTCTATGAGTCTAGAATAAGGGTCCATTTCGAATAAAAAGTTATCACCCAAATAATCTATGGGGATAATGGAGTCGGAGGGTTTTAAATTGATGGGAATGAATTCTTTATCTTGAAGATTAGACTCTTTAAAGATGTTCTGGGTTGGAAGCATTACAGGTCTGTATTTAGTCATAATTGCAGCCATTTTAGAGAAAGAAACTAAAGAAATTAGGGTTTAGGTTTCAATTTTTGTAGAGTAATAGTAGAGTAGTTGCTCGCGTGAGTAAGAAAGGTGAATTCGAGGGGTTTATATAGAATTTTCAAAGTGAGGGTAGTTTGGTAATCCAGACGTCAGTAATTTGGTTGGATCGATGACATGGCAACCGAATTTTTAAGAGAGGTAAATTCAGTTTTACCGGAGAATAGGAACAATTTACTTTGAATGATAACTGAGGTATTTACCACGTGTGTAACAGCCAATCGACTTTTGAAATTCAAAAAGTTATTGTTACCTTTTTTGCGCTTTTTCTACCATTTGTCATTCTTGTCTACTAACGTGGCAGATTCTCTTCCTGGATGAAAGCTTCATCTCCTCCGGATGTATCTTGCAAAGGATCCACCATGACTCTGGATTGTCTTCCGGATTATCTTCAAATTAGATTGGACATTCCAATTGACTACCTTAGCTTCCCAAATTGATCCTTACTCAGTGGCTTAGTAAAGATATTTGCTCTTTGCTCATTGGTTGGAATGTGTACCAATGCAACATCCTTCTTTATCACATGGTCCCTGATGAAGTGATGCCTTATGTTGACATGCTTCATCCTGCTATAGAGTACTGGATTCGTTGACGCATCAATAGCACTTTTGTTGTCATACATATCATCCACACATCTGGATTGAACTCTATAATCTTCAAGTTGTTCCTTAATCCGAAGGAGTTAAGCTACACAACTTTCAGCTACCATTTTTTCAGCTTCTGTAGTAGACAAGGCAACTGAAGTTTGCTTCCTTTTGTACCATGATACTAAGCAATCTCCAAGGAAATGGCAACCTTCGGATGTACTCTTTCTCTCAAGAGTATCTCTGCCATAATCTACATCAGTGAACCCTTAGAGTGTAAAATATCCATTACTAGGATACCATAACCCAACTTCAGTGGTTCTTAGGAGGTAGCTTAGAATCCTCTTTACTGCCTTGAGATAAAAATCCTTAGGATTGGCTTGATACCTTGCACAGTAAAAAACTACATAGTGTATGTTAGGTCTGCTAGCTGTCAAGTACAGAAGTGAGCCAATCATCCATCTATAGAGCTTTTGATCAACATCTTCTCCTTCACAATCCTTGGATAGGACTATATCTAATCCCATTGGAGTGGACATAGGCTTGCTCTTGTCCATTTTAAACTTCATAATTGAGTCCTCTCGGGTTAATAACAGATCAAGTGGGTTTGGGTACCCAATCATAATTGAGTCCTCTCGGGTTAATAACCATCCTAGGACAAGGGTAAACATCATAATAACCATTTTTAATCTACATAATTTAGTAATATTATTGTTTTTCCTACAAAACCTGTACCCTACAATGGATCTATTCTATCCCACTTCTTTTTTATCTTTTCAAGATCTTCCTTCCTATAGTTCCCTCTATATCCAGCTTCTTGTACACTGGTAGATGGTCCGGTGCGAATCCAAAAACTGGTAGGAGGTGCAACTTCTGGTCCACAATTTATTCTCTGTTTGATAGGCTATTAGTTGTAAGCCACCTTAGCCTTTCCCTTTTGAGTAGCAGTATATCTTAGGGCTTGTGGTTGCCTGTTAACTTCCTTTATCCTTTGATTAAGGGTCTTTTGGAATCTGTTCTGAGTAGGAGGATGATGATCTCTTCTTGGAGCTTTTGTCTCCGGCCTCTTCCTAGATACTTTTTTAATAGATTGATTTCTCTATCCAGTCCCATTACATTTGCATTTAGAATCTGGACTTGATTCCTCAGGATGTTTTCTTCCACAACATCAATATGCTTGGTTGCTCTAACCAGATTAATATCTTGTGCCATTGCTTTAGCATCTTCTGCTAACTCCATCATTGCTCTCTTGAGGGACTTGATAGCTTTTGCATTGTTCTTTACACTCTTGATTACAATAGACATAGCTCTAACAAGGTCAAAGTTAGAAGTAGAATTAGAACAAGAATTTACCTCAGTGTTTGCTGTTTCTGATTTTGATTCTTTGACTTGTATTGTATCTTGCTTAGAGGCATTTCTTCCAGATTGGTCTGCTTCCAGATCAGTTAGAGCCGTAAATGCACAATTGGCAGTCTCCTCTTCTTCTGTTGAAGATGGGCTGCTACTTTCTTCACTGTTGCTCCAGGTATCTACCATTGCCTTCTTTTGGAACATCTTGGTTCTCTTAATCTTGGGACATTTTGATCCAAAATGGCCTTTTTCTCCACATTCAAAACATGCAGCTTCTTTTTCTGGATCCTTCTTTTCTTTCGAATTTTTTCTAGGTCTGTCCCTTCAGGATGTGCCTTCTTTTGATTTTCAAGATTCATACTTTCTTGGTTTCCTTCTGTCTTTCTTTTGTATAAATCTATTGAGTTTTTTGGTCAACAGAGCAAGTTGATCTTTAGTGCTTAGTGATTCAGTGATTTGATCTTCTTCTCGTGATAAAGCTGATCCGGTGGATTCTGCCTTAAGTGCAATGGCTTTCTTTTTCTCCTCAGGCTTCTTTTCTTGTTGGCTATATCTCTCCAAGGATAACTCTTGGGTTAGAAGATTACCAATGAGTTCATAATAACTATAAAAGTTTAAGTCATAGGCTTCCTCAATGGCAGTCTTTCTGGTGTCCCATTCTTTGGTGAGACTCCGGAGCACTTTCTTTACAATCTCTACTTTAGAGATTTCTTTTCCCAGCCTTTTCATCTCATTCACTAGATTGGTGTATCTAAGGTTCATGCTGCTGATTGATTCTTTAGGTTCCATTTTGAAGGATTCAAGCTTTTGCTAGAGTAAATCAAGCTTGGCTTCTCTTACTTTAGTATTTCCTTCATCGGTTACCTCTAGCTTCTCCCCAATTTTATTTACTGTCTCACATTCGGATGTTTTGTTAAATTCAGCTGCACTAAGAGCACAATGAAGCATATTAATAGCATTTATGTTTTCTCATAACTTTTTAAAATCATTCTCATCCTACCTACTTAATGGCTTTCGGGTAGTCATACCCTCTACTTCATAAGTAGGCTCATAACGACCATCTTTAATAACTAACCATTCTTGCATGCTTTGTGACTGGATGAAGTTCTTCATCTAATTTTTCCAGAACGTGTAGTGTTCACCGATAAGGAGTGGAGGACGGGTAATGGACATACCCTCGAAAAGAAGTTGTGAGTTTTGGAAACTCATTTTGTTATATGAATCAAAATATTACACCTTTAGCTCGAGATTGTTAGATCTCTAATTTTGAGCACTAGCTCTGATACCACTTATTGGTCCATGTGAGGGTCTTTATAAGGTTAGAGGGGGGTGAATGACCCTTTTTCATGGAACACACAGACTTTAAAAAGTCTTAGTGTAGTGCGTTTGATTATGATCCGGATGATGGATATGAATGATGCAGTTATGACAATATATTGCAATAAATAAAGAGTTAAAGAAATCAAACACAAAGGATTTTATCCTGATTCTGCCCCGCCTACTCCAGTCTCCGGAGTTTCCTTCCTCCGATCTTTCTTTACTAGTGGATTCCTTTCTAACTAGCATGAATCAAGCCTTACAATTTGTCTCCGGATGGTAACCCCTTTTGGATACAGGATATACCACTAGAAGAACCAACTCCTAGCTGAGTCCTTTAGTCTTTAGTAGGATATACCACTTAGACTTCTACCCTGAATCTAAGCTGATTCTTATAGGGAGTTCCCACCCAAAGCACCAACTTTAAGTTGTATCCGAATAGCACAACTCACCTAAGCTGGAGATCCTTACACTCTTATTTTCACAAAGGTTTTGGTTTTGGATTTCCTTAAGTTTATAACACACTTAGGAATCCTTACAACATATTTGGAATTAATTGATTCTTGGAGGGATTGTAAACTGATTGAATGCTTGTGCTTTGTTACTTGCTTTTGTCAATCATATAGCCAACCTTCTCAATTGGTGAAGCTTCCCTTTTATAGGCTTCTATCAGGTGACGCTTCCAAAGCCATTGATCAATCCGTTAGACTATAATTTGACCCATTTGAATCCTAGGGATCGATGCTAAAAAGTTGTCAGTGATCCTTTTACTTAGCTTTTTATGATGCACCGACTTTTACACCATTAGCTTTTTGGTGTGAGCTCCACGCGCCTCCTTATTGGTCCAGGTGAAAAATCTGTTAGCTTTTTTAGTCAGTGTCAGTCCTTTTGTCCTTTTACTAAAAAGTGCAAGCTGTCACTTTTGTCTTGTTCATGGGGAAACGATCTTTGACTATGTAGACCAAAAAGGTGGAGGGAAAAGTTATCTTTGAAACTTTTCTATTTCTTTAAGCATGAGTCTTCTGGATGTCTTTAGACTCATTATCTCTAGATCTCTATGCTTCCGGAGTTAGGGCAATCAGTTCTTTTGGATGCTGATCTTGGGGGATTAAAGCTTGTTTCCTTTCAAAGCTTTATTCTGATGATTCTATGTGCTTAGGTACTTGATGTTTTTAATGGATAACCTTGTACATGGATCTTTGACCGGATGTTTTCATTTGGATTTGGTGGATTTACATAGTTTTAAGTTTTTATTTCTTTCAAACTTGATCCGGATGGTTTATTTTAATTTTGTGATATGGATCATTGTTTCCCAACACTTTCTTGGTATACTTAGCTTAGCTGATGCAGATCCCATCATCACCTTGCTTGATTTGCAAACCAAGAAAGAAATTAAGCTCTCCCATCATTGACATTTCAAATTCTTTCTTTCTCATCAGTTGCTCCAAAAATGATATCATCAACATAGATTTGGACAAGTAACACATCTTTATACTTCCTTTTGATGAACATAGTTGTATCTACTTTTTCTCTGACAAAACCTTTACTGAGTAAAAAGTTAGTCAGTCTCTCATACCAAGCTCTTGGAGCTTGCTTCAATCCATAGAGAGCCTTCTTCAACTTGAAGACATGATCTAGAAAATTGGGGTCTTCAAAGCCTAGTGACTGTCTGACATAGACTTCCTATTGAATATAACCATTAGGAAATGCACTCTTAACATCCATTTGAAACAACTTGAAGTTCATATTAGATGCAAAAGCATAGAGAATTCTTATGGCTTCAAGTCTTACTACTGGTGTAAAGGTTTCTCTATAGTCAATGTCTTCTTGTTGATTGTAGCCTTGAGCAACTAGTCTGGCCTTGTTTCTGACAACATTACCAGCTTTATCTACCTTATTCTTGAAAACCCATTTGATGCCAATGATTAACTTATCTCTGGGTTTTTCCACTAAATCCTAAACTTTATTTCTTCTGAATTGGTCTAGCTCCTCTTGCATTGCAATCATCCAGTTGTCATCGAACTCAACATCTTCAAACTTCTTGGGCTCAATTAATGAGACAAATACTGAATGACTCATCATTCTATTCAGCTAACCTCTAGTCAGCACTAGATTTTGCATACTATTAAAGATCTTCTCAACTGGGTGATCTCTCCTTTTCTTTTGGTAGATCAGGATCAGCTCACTGAGCTACTGTCATAGGTTGAGCATCATTATCATCACCAAAGTTGATGGATTGGTCCAAGTCAACTTCATAATCTTTTTTTTATAAAACTAGATCAGGAATAACAATGGGCTGACTAACTAATCTGCTAACTTATTCCTTTTCCTTTTCATCATTAGTGGCTTCTTTTCCTGTATTATTAGTTTCATCGAAATCTACATGCATTGATTCGTCTAATGTGCCAGTCCACTTAACATACACTCTATATGCCTTTCCGTGGGTTGAGTAACCTAGAAAGATTCCTTCATCAACCTTAGGGTCAAATTTAGCAAGTTGATCTCTAATATTTAATATGAAGCATTTGCAACCAAAGGCCTAGAGATTACCAACCTTAGGCTTGTGCCCCTTCCAAATTTCATAAGGAGTTTTGTTTAGAATTGGGCGAATTAAAACCCTGTTTAGAATATAACAAGCTGTGTTAACACCTTCTCCCTAGAAATACTTCGGTAGGTTATTATCACTCAGCATAGAACGACCCATCTCTGCAATAGAGCGATTCTTTCTCTCAACAACCTTATTCTACTGAGGTGTATGAGGGATAAAAAATGTGGTCAATATCATACTTGGAAAAAAAATTCCTTAAACTGCCTGTTTTTGAATTCTCTTCCATGGTCACTGCGGATTCTATCAAATTTAAGGTCCTTTTCTTTCATGATTCGGGTAGTCAACCTAGAGAATGATTCAAATGTTTCATCTTTTCTTGCAAGCAAGACAATCCAAGTGAACATTGTCAGATCATCTACAACCACAAGGGTGCATTTCATTCCACCTAGACTAGTTGGCAACACTGGCCCAAAAAAATCCATGTATAGAAGATCAAGGGGACGAGAAGAAGATATATCAGCCAAGGATTGAAAAGTCCTCCTCAATTGTTTCCCAAGTTGACATGCTGAGCAGAGTCTATCTTTTTCAAAGGCTAGATTGGGTAAACCCTCAACAAGTTCATTTTTGGCTAATTTGGACATATTGATCATATTGACATGTCCTAACCTTCTGTGCCATAGCCATGAGTTTTCCTCCTTAGAAACTAAGCATATATCATTAGAGCCAGGGGATAAATCAATCATATAAATATATTTAATTCTAGCAGCATAAAGAATAGTTTGGTTAGAGTTACCATCAATGACTGAGCAGCCCGCTGAGTTGAAGATCACTTTCTTACCTTTATTACACAACTAAGCAACTCTTAGCATATTGAACTTTAGGCCTTTCACAAGAGACACATTTTCAATTAAAGGCTTGAGTCCTACAGTGCCATTGCTAACAATCTTTCCCTTTTGGTTATCTCCAAAACTGACACTTCCATTCCTCTTTCGCTCCAATGTAATGAATTTCTTTTCATCACCTATCATATGCCTTGAGCATCCACTATCCAAAAATCACATTCTTCTGTCATTAGTGGATCTCAGGCTCACCTGCAAAATAATTAAGTTTTCTTAAGTACCCATGCCTTTTTCTGGCTATGTCCTTCCTTATTAGTGGTGGTCACCCTTGACCAGTCATACTCATCATAGTAACCATTTTTATGTCTACACATGACTCTAGCATGTCCTGACATTCCACAAAAATTACATATGATTTTAGGATTGGGCCTACTCACTTTACTCTTTTGTAAAACCTTCTCAAAGTGGTAAGTGCGATTACTTTGATTATTCCTGCTAGGTTGAGGATGCTCCTACACATTTTTCAAAGGTGTTAATTTGGCAGCTAACTCATCCATTTTCTTAGTGAGTTTGCTGTTATATCCATTATGGTACTTAACTTTTTACATAAGGTATAGGATATCAAGTGAGGCAGAAGAATTAACATCTTCTAGATCATCACACCTCCTTTGGAATACTTTGATATATTTGGATGACTTCTTGGTCATATTAATAATATCATTGAGTACTGCAACAAGTTCATCTGAAGACAAAGGGAGTTCAGAATTTACCTCAGCTCGCTTTCCCTTGTCTCTGCTCTGGTCAGCTGATTGATTGGCAGCGGAAGTAGATGGTTGGTCAGCTGACTCTAAGTTAGGTTGATCATCCTTTTCTATGAGACACACATTTGATGAACCTTGTGCCTCTTCATCTGCGGATGATTAATCTTGTTCAGAATCACTCCAGATAGCAACAATAGCCTTCTTATCCCTTTTCTTCTTGGATCTGTCCTTCTTAGCTTTAGGACAGCTAGACTGGATATGCTCTTTCTCACCACATTCTAAGCATTTGATATCTTTGTTATGCTCTTTATTGAATTCTTTTTGTGGTCTATCATCTGCTCCTTTCTTGTACTTGCTGGGCCTTCTGAACATTTTTAAGTTCTTATCTTTCTTCAAGAACCTGTTGAAGTTCTTGGTCATCAGTGCTATCTCTTCCTTCCTATCCCTTGATATTCTCTATCAGAGGATTCTTCTTCATCAGCCTTATGAACAACAGCTTTGCTAGAGCTTTCTCTTTCCTCGTGCTAAAGCTTCTTGGACTCATCTTCATATGGCCTCAAAGACATTTCATGAGTCAGCAAGGTTCCAATCAGCTCATCAAACTTATAGGTCTTCAAATTATGAGCTTCTTCAATAGCACTCTTCTTTGCATCCCATTCCTGTGTCAATTTTCTCAAAATATTCTTGACAGTCTCTTCCTTTGTGAAGGTCTTGCCAAGTCTTTTTAGTTCATTGACAATATTCATGAACCTGGTGTTCATGTCCAAATTATCTTCCTTGGGTTGCATATGAAACCATTCATAATCCCTCATGAGGATGTTGATCTTGGACTCTTTGACCTTTTGGTACCTTCATAAGTTACTTCCAACTTCTTCCATATCTCTCAAGCAGTTTTATAGCCTAAAATGCGGTTTAACTCAGTTGAATTAAGAGCGCAATGAAGATAGTTGATAGCAGCTACATTTTCCTTCAATGTGGCTAAGTCCTTATTGACCCACTCATCAGAGTACTTATTAACATGTACTTCATTCTTTACAATAGTAGGAACATATGGCCCCATAACTATAGCCATTCAAGCAGGCATGCTCTGAGACTGGATGAAATTCTTTATCCTATTCTTCCAATAAGTATAATGCTCACCATTAAACATGGAAGGCCTAGTGATTGACATGCCTTCTGGCAGTATATAAGCTTAGGCCCTTCCACTGGATTCTCCTCCCTTATAAGCCATGGTCTTTATCTCAATATTGTGAAATCTTTACAAAGAGAAATAGCTTTGATACCACTTGTTGGTCTCTATGCACACACTCAATGAGTCAGAGGGGGGTGAATGACTCACTCTAAAAAATAGATACTTTTTCGGTATATGATGAACTCCGTTGAGTAGGTTAAATGGCTGAGTAGAAATTTGGAAAAACTTTAAAGTAAAGAACAATGAGATTTTATACTGGTTCGCTAACTTGTGCTTACATCCAGTCCCAAGAGAGTGTCTTGGCAATAATTCACTAATCTCAACTTCTTTACCCTAGGCGGAGGAGCCTTTCACAAATTTCCCCAATTAAAGAAAGTACCCTCCAAACTATAATCGCTCACCAACTGAGTAGAATACCCTCTTCCACTAGCAACTCAACTAATTCTAAACAAGAGCTAGAGTTAACCTATAGAAACGTTGATCTAGTTATAAATGATCAGATATTACAATGTAATTGATCTATTCTATTCTCTCTTGTTGCAAAGCTGATTCTCTCTGAGTGGTTGCATTCTTGATTTGAACTTCTTTGAAGCTTGTAAATTGGCAAAGTTTTGCTTCTTAGAAATTCAGGTGTAATCACCAAGTTCTAACACTAGCCTTCTTGCTCCTTTTATACTTGAAATCAAGAATGTAGCCGCTGAACTAGCTTTGGCATCTTCTGAAATTGACAGCTCATCTATTCACACGTTGCTTCTCCAAATCAATTTGTTAGGAGATATAATCACACCGTTGTGAGATAGAAAAACATTTTATGGAGATAGATTGAGATTCGAGCTTCAATTTGAATTCTTTGTCGTTTGATGTCAGTCTTCCGTTAGAGAGAACTCGCGCTGACTTTCTACATGTCATCTTCCCATTCCTTCTGGAAATCTGACAATTAACAGACCACGCGATACTAAGTTGTTGATCTACAGAATTTCCTAATTTGGCAAATGCCTTTTTGCAGCTTGATTCTGAAAGACTTTGTCTTTTTCTTCATAAACCGGAGTTGTCAAGCCATTATTTCTTTTTGTCTTTGTCTTATTAATGTTCTGCAAAAAGCAACACTAAAAGTAAAGATTCCATTTTTCCTCAAATGGAAAGGTCAGCGCCATTAACTAAGATAAAGTAATTCATCGAAATGATAAAACAATAAACACAGCTGATATAAAATGTAAATATCAAGCGCTAAGTGAATAGTATTTAGTCAACGACTAAAGTACATACTCAGCCTAAAATAACTCAGAGTTAAACTAAATAGCTAGGTCAACGAAGATATAAAATTCTACCCTTGAATTTAATAATGGGCAAACTTCAAAATCATGTCATTTGACTATTTTGCAAAAAGGTCCTTATAAATTTTTTTTTTCAAATGGGTGCTTGTGGTTTCAGAAGTTAGCAAAAACATGCTTCTCCAAATTTTGAAGCCACATTTGGAAAGGTAATCTCGTCCATTTCAAAGTGAAATTTTGCAGCTTTGTTTATAAAAATACGATACACATTAGTGATAAATTTTGCAATTTTTTGAGAAGTATAAATATTTATATTAATTAAAAATTGAAGATAACTTTAAAAAATCATAACAAAATGAAAATTTTCCAAAATTTACTCAAATCTTGATAAATAATTCACAAATAATATAGTTGAAATATAAGAATGTTGAATTTATTGAAAAAAACTGAGATTATCCTTCTAAATATAGTTTCAAAATTTTGTGAAGCATGTTTTTGCTAACTTTTGAAACCACAAGTACCATTTTGAAATAAAAAATTCCACAAGGACCTTTTTGCAAAACGGTCAAACCGCATGACATTTTTTTGAAGTTTTCCCCTTAATAACTGACATATAACCATAGAATATTTATTTTAACCTCATTATTGATCTAATTAACTCAAACTTAACTTAATTATTATGATCAAAACTTAAGCAATACTTAGTTAGTTAGAACTTGTGCATGGTTCAACAGCCACCATTTAACATTCCATAGCCATAAAGAACATTATTTAAATGAATCCGACAATTATTATTCGAAAATAAAATTTCAAATCCCTTTGCTGCTAAATGCGCAACAGAGATAATATTCTTAGTAATATTTGGAATATAGTAAAAATTATTCAAAACTAAAACTCGGTCACTCGGCAAAATAAGACTAAAGCTCCTTACGGCTAATGCAACAACTCGGGCTCCATTTCCCACATGTAGGTCTATGTCCCCTTTTGCAAGCCTCCTACTGTTCCTTAGCCCTTGCACAGAAGTACAAATCTGAGAACCACAACTAGTATCCAATACCCAAGTTGACTCATAAGGAAAAGTAGCATAGTTTTCAATTACAAACATACCTAAAGTAGATGCCTCTGCAGGCTTCTTCTTCAAATGTTTAGAAGTGGGAGCTTTTCAATCCCTCTTCCTGTGTCCCGGTTTTCCGCACTGGAAGTAGACATACTCAGATGCCTCCTTTTTACTCTTTTGTTTCTTCTTCTTCAACCCTTTAACTTCCCTTTTGGTGACAACATTCTTTGGGTCGATATTTAGAGAAAATTTATTTGTAGACTTACCTAAAATTCTTTTTCCCTTGGCATTGAACCTTTTCAACACATCAATCAATTCTGGGATTGTACAATCGTATCCTTTAAAGCAATTTTCCTTTACGAAATCAGCATAGCTCATGGGTAAGGAATCCAAGATGATATCTATTCCCATTGATCGATCAACTATAGATCCTAGTGATTCTTATTTCACCATGAAATCTCTAATCTTGTTGATGTGTGCTACAACACTTGTCCCTTCCTTCATCTTGGAGTTGAAAAGTTCTATAGTTAAATTCAACCTTTCATACCTTGCCTTTTCAGACAAACCCTTCAGATGGATCAACATGGTTTCAAGATTCATGTGATCGCACTGTGAACATTGTTAGCAATGTTGGTGTGTCCTAGTTCTCAGGCATTGGTTCTTACATTATGTATATACTAATAGTGTCACATTATAAAGGCAATAATCTACTGCATATATATCTTGTGCTATAACATGAGTAGAGTATCCATTGATTGATAATCATAAATATCCCAAGTCTGTTTTAATCATGGGAATGAATAAAACGAAAGACTTGTATGTTGGATGATCTATAGCAATGTAGTTGCTATGTCACTTGGTAAGTAGATCATGAACATAGGCACATGTTGAGAACATAGGGTTGGACCAATCCACACAGCAAGGTCACATGGTTGTATGTCATAGATAATTTGCTAAGTAGGTCTTAATAGTCCTCAGACTTGATTTCAACTTATTATTAATGTGGAAGTGGGTATGCTGTGGCATATTACTAATGGGTCCTTAAATATTGGATTACAAGTACGGGTATGCTCGGTATATTTTATGACCATGTTAATAGTAGGGTTGAAGTGATAGGATTGCCATTAGTTTGATAAACCGAAATGAATCACCGGCCACTTGATGAATAAAAGGGATAAGGACATCGAATAAGTCATTGACTTATTTTATCATTTTATTCAAGATTAAGAAATATGATGAACTGCATAAGGGGGTGACAAGCACCATGCCTCTTGTTCATTATATTGATGTCAGCTGGCTAAGGACTTTGTGAGATAACTACTGGGTTCAGTATCTTTTAGAGACGGTTGTAATATATCCTAATTGGAGACTGTAATGGTTTGCTAGAATCCGCTTACAGTCTATGGGTGAATCCCATTGCCAACATATGGACAGACCCAAAAGATTGTGCACTTAGAACTACTGATCCGGGATTCCTTGTAGATGCAATATTGTGGGACTGGATGAACAATTGATTATTAATTCATTGACATGTCAAGTTAATGTAATTGAATAATCACAAACACGAAGAGATTAATTTACTTAATGAAGTAATATAATTTAGCTTATATTATTCATTAAGTAAAACTAAGTCTATGTTTAATTAAATTACATATGGTATTTTTTTAATTGTTAATTATTTAAATTCATATTGAACAATTTAGTTAAATGTTAGTTTAATCAATAAAGATTGCATACTAAAATAATTAGTTGACTTTGTAAAGTTAATTAAATATAATTGTAGTATGACATACAAATTGATTAAATTAAATTAAATTGTTTTAATTTTTAGTTAAATTATGAATTATAAATAATGTCAATTAAAAATTGTTTAAAGAATTAAATTTAGTGATTTAATTATTAAATAAGATTTTTAATGGGGCCAATTTATAATTAAATTAAACCTAAACCCTAATTGACTAATTAGAGTATAAATAGCAAAATAAAAACAAAACAAAACAAAACCTAATTAACCTATATGAACATCACGTTGGCAGCCACGTAGAAGGCAGAAGACGTTTTCATCATATTAGAGTATGGGTTCTTGGGGTTTTCCTTTGTCCTTCGTCCCTATGGTTAGTATCGGTCTCAGTTTGAGAGTAGTTCGTACATGTGAGATTGGAGAGCTTCTATTTATGAACTTCATGGCATCCGTCTTTCAAGGAGATTTTACCAAGAAAGTTTTTATTTGTTAAAATAAAATCGGTTTTGAAACTCTATCAATTGTTCTTGAAAAGATCCTATTCCGAATTCGAGAAAATTTTAACCGGTAATTCCGCCTTCGCGGTTATATTTTCGATCGTAATTCCCTTCAATTGGTATCATGAGTGAGGTTGTTTCAAGAAAATTGATGGGTTTCTTGATTCTTTAAGGGTTTTTAATCCTAATGGAAAAAGTTCTGAATGAATTTCTTGAAATTTCTATATTATTCTTAAATCAATTTTAAAGATTCATAAGGAATGGTTTAATTAGATTTAAAAATAGTTATATTGGATTTCAAGATTTAAAAGGTTTTTCTATTTTGATGTAAAAGGTTTAAGGAATTATTTTTGATGTTTTTATAATTTTTGCTCAAGTTGATTAATGAATAAGATTAATTTGTTAAATTAATGGTTGTAATTAATCGGTGTTGAATTCAGTCAAAAGATCAAAGATTCTTGATCAGTGAAAATTTTCTATTCGGTAGAAAATGTTTCGGAGTCTTGATTTGGGTTTTTGCTATTTTTCCCAAATTGCATGTTTAATCTTAGTGGCTAGGTTCTTGAGTTATTATATGTGTTTATTAAAGTTTTAATTAATCGAGTTGAATTTAATTAATTTAACATAATAAATAATATATATATATATATATATATATATATATATATATATATATATATAAACCTCTAGGGAGAATGCGAAATATGGATTCTGCCCACAGATGCATTGGACGCCACACTATGTCCCATTTTGGG
The DNA here is from genome assembly GCA_947683365.1 of Euphorbia pulcherrima. NCBI lineage: Eukaryota > Viridiplantae > Streptophyta > Magnoliopsida > Malpighiales > Euphorbiaceae > Euphorbia > Euphorbia pulcherrima. The sequence continues at coordinate 20,774,513 of CANTUS010000001.1, forward strand.
GGTCCATATGGAAGCCCAATGTGGACAGGCTGTCCACGAGGTGGACAGCGCTGTCCACAACATGGATAGGGCTGCCCCCAGCATGGACACCAGTTTGTTCGGGGACGCGAGTCCGGGGTTTACCGAAATAATTTTTAACTATTATTCATTTTGGTAAAACGGTTGGGCCGGATCGTGTTTTAAAATTATCAAGTATTTTAAATTTATCCGGTGCCAATAATTTAAGTCGGATTATCTACTAATTTGAAGGAGCGTATTATGTAATCCGAGGTTAAATTATAATTGTTGTAAAATTATTCTAAGTTCGTTTTGCAATTTCGAACTGCTAACCCGAATTGTTTTAAAATAAAGTTTCGGTTATTTTATTAATTCTGGGTCATAAAATTTTAATGTTTAAAATTATCTAAAGTCCGTTTTAAAGATTTTAAAGCGGCTGAACCGGATTGTATCAAACTAACATTCCCGTTATTTTATTAATTCGGGGTCATAAATTCTAATATTTTGAAACTGTTAATTTTAATTAATTGGAATTTAATAAATTATAACTTGTGGCATTCATATTCAATTTATAAGTTGAATATGTTAAATTTTAAAATTAGCCTAATAGACTGTGGTACCGGTCATAGTTGAGGTGCTAAATTTTGAAATAGTGACCCCCTAATTCGAGTGGGAGCAGAATTGTATATTTTGCAAAATGGTTGCTAACCATTGGGTCTTAACAGGCTTTAAGTCACAATTGTCAAAGCTTAGCGATTTCATCAGGTATCTCAGCTCAATATAGTAAATGTAATTATAATTGTTATGACCATGAATCATATTAGTAGATATAAGTATGATGGTTGGTTTGCTAAATTCGTAATTTAGAATTCTATGAGTCCAAATGAAATTTGGTTTAAATATTCAATATTTGTTAATACCAATAGAAGTTTTAAATTATATTTTTGTACATTGAACCTCATTTTATATATAGAATATGGATACATTGTATCTAAAATAATTACATGGACCCGATTCATTATATAAGCTGACAATACTTAAATAATCCATTAAAATATTGAGTCACTTAAAAGTGTTTCTCGGATTCGCACCTGTGCCACCCATTGAAGTTATTGTACTTTATGCTCAGTAGGGTGCATTATGTTATTAGTGGGCCGCGTAGGGTTAGGATACTTTGGTATGGCTAACATGTGGAATGATGGTTTGACTCAACGGGTTTTTGTTCTAACCTAGTTAGGCCCAGAACACAGATGGGTAAAGTACCAATACACCCATCAACTAAGAGTCCTTTTGTGAAAAGGATTAGATAGTTTATCCTACCAGACATTCAATAATGGGTTTTTGTTCGAGCTCAGCTCGGCTCATTAGTGGAGGGTTGTCGATCTTGGAATAAAGCCAATAAAATCATCAACATAAATTAATCTGGATTAATTAATTTGTTTAATGGCTTTAAAGAGCTTTATTTTTAACTTTGTATTGATTATTCTGTGTAGATAACAAATAAATTTCAGCAATAAGAACCAATCATTCAAACTACAATACATCCTTGAAAAGGACTGGCTATCTAGGCAACACTTCATTGATGATAGTTTTGAGACACGGATCAAAGGAATGTGTGGTAGATAGTCCTAAGCCCACTGACAGGGATACTATACCGGCCTAATTAGGGTGGTATGTAAATTCAAGAGGGACAGCCGGGATGTGAAACACCTTGTGTTGGCTTAAAATTTTCCTGAATTGTGCAAATGATTAGAGGATATACTAGCCTATGATGTGATTAGGTCTCTTAACGAGATGTTTCATGAGCAAATTTATCAAGAGAGGTTCTTGATCACTAGGGTGTTTCAGTCCTACAAGATGTATATGAGTACTTATGTGTAGAAGATGGAGAAACTCATTAAGGGTTTTGTTCATCTTAGTACACCAGTTGCATGAGAGTTGGTAGTTAGAACTGTCTTGGCCTTCCTATTTGAATCCTATGACCATTTCATTATGAGATACAAGCCATAGATGAGTATGACTATAGTTGAGCTGCAAGAGTTACTTGAGCTAACTAGGAGTTTGGTAAATAGGACTCAGTCAGAGTTGATGGTGGATAACCGATTCAACATTAGGGCATAGATGAGGCCTTGATGTTAAAGAGGCTCATGACTAAACAAGGAGTTAAGTCTGCACTACATCCAAAGGTTATGGTTATCAAATACAAGCATACTGGAATAGAATGAGAACATGTCCTTAACTATATCGGAGAGTTTATGAAAAGCATTGAACATTTTTCATAGCGGTATCTAAGTTATAGATATGATTATTTCTCTTCAACATCACAAGTACTTGATACTAGTGGTTCTAATATTGATAATGTACAAGAACTTAAGATGAGAGATAATTGGGATCTAGACAAGTGAATTCTTATAAATGGAGTTCAAGTAGAGGCCATTAAAAATTAAAGAATGTCACTTAAAGATAGCCGATTAATTATTTTGATCCTGAAATGAAGAATTTTGTGCTCACATAGATTGTGAACTTTATTTCTTTTTCAGTCAAGAACGATTCTAGATATTCAACTTTTCATTGATAATGGATATAATTGGTATATCTCGGAATTGTTATTTCCAATCTTAAATGTTAGGAATAGTCGTTTCCTTGAGTTTATCAAAATGAATTTGATCTATAACATAAATGCAATGGGATAAGCATGAGATGTTTGATCTAGTCTGTTGGGGAATTCCGATAGAATGAAGCCTTGAATATCTATAAAAAAAGTCTCTCAATCTTTGTTGAAGAGATCTGATAAAATGATGCATGGATAATTCTGAAGTCGTGACGAACACTTTCAGATTGAATCTTATTTGGCGGTTCTACCAAATAGATCAATTGGATAAAATTAGAAACGACAAGAACTTAGAATGAATTTTTGTTGTGAAGAAAAGTGAACCAAAAATTACAGAAATCGTTGCACAAAACTCTTTCTATAAGTGTTGACAATGCCATATTTTATAGACCTGATACAAACAGTTGCAACTCTTCAGAACAGAAATGTTGTGAAAAGAAGTCCATTCGAGCAGCTGCAACAGTTCATAGTAGAAGTGTTGCGAAAGGTAGCTCCCGGACCCTTGTAAGCTAAGTATCGTAATAGAACTCGAACAGACGTGCACTCCGCACTCTCCTAACTTCTTCGATGATATATTACGACTGTATTAGTCAACTAATTGATCCAATTACACGAAAATACCAACATAGTCTGTATCCAAAAGTTATTTAAGCCGAGTTAATAAGAAGCATATGTCTAAGTTTTTCCACAGAAAGCTTACGATCACTTGATTGAAAATCATTTGATCATGTGGGTTCTTTGTATACTTAGTGCAATAACATAGAAGCTATTCAATAGACTTATAGACGTAGCAAATAGCTTGGTGAGCCTGAAGTGCAGTGGAAGCATGTGTAGGGCCTTAGGCGTATATGCTAGTCAACGAAGTTATTCGATAAGTGACTAACACGATGGACCCAAAATGCAGTAGGAGTGTATATAAGTCCAAAAGCGTGATAGCTGGAAATAGACATATTTCTTAGTTATTCTTGGGGATGAATTTTATTAGTATAGCTAATAAGATTAGATCCATGGACCTTGATTAAGTTAAGGACTCTGAGAATAAAGCAGAGAAATATATAGGTCATAATATCAAGGTTTTTGGTGTAACCAAGAAAGTAAGCATATTAAAACCTAATTTGAACTATCTCCCAACACCCGAATTGAGGACATGTCTCATTTGACTACTGGTTTGCAACATCACACTCTAACTGAGGCTACTGAAAGAGCACCTTATGAAATATGGATAGGCTGAAGCCTAATGTGTCTTTCTCTAGATTTTGAAATTATGAAGTCTGAATCTAATGGTTGACATGAGATTGAATATCTGTGTCATGATATTGATGTTGGATTGGCACAAAAAAATCTACCTAAGCCTATTTATGAACTACCCATTGGAAACCAAAGGGTATTGCACCTATAACCCTGCCTAAACATAGTGTTTGAGGCTTGAAAGGGTGTTTTATAAAGGATGCATTTCTTTGAGAAAAGTAGTGGGAGCATGGTTGAACTTGTAAGTAAAAGGCGCACAAATTTTGAAAGGACAGATCATATTTTTACATTTAAGCTTTATATGTTTGAAGCATAAATTGTAAAGACATAATTGCACTAAAAGACATGTCGGTTCAATCACAAACTAGAGAAATGCAGTTTCTCTCAAATAGTGATGACTATTATCATGACTCATGAATAAGAGATTTGGAACCCATTGGAAGCTATTGAATCTTCAAGTAGCAATTCAATGATAATTTTATAGACATGTGTGTACATGATGTTAACCAGTAACGTGATCACATTTCCAAACATTGTATTATAATAGTGTAGTTATGATTGGGAAGATTAAAAGTAGCTCACAAAAGTTATAGTGAATACTTTACAATGTAAGCTTTAGGCAAAATCGTGACATTTTGGTTGGATGCAGATCTACGCTGTTAGATTAGATCCAAGAGAATGACTTTTAGGATGGTAATCTATGAATTTAGATTTGATCCGATTGATTATGATCTATGAGATAGATTAAATCAAGTTATCCAAATGAGGCAAATTTACGACGTTAAATTTGATCATGGATATTTAGATTTATGAGGTAAGTCAAATCGGCTTATACCTGAAGACCAGATGTATTCTGGTAAATGTTATAATTGCTGAAAGTTGTATAATGAGCTGAAAGCTCTATATAGTGTATTTGTTAATTCTACAATAGAAACTGAACATATAGTAGCAATGTATTGCTACGAGTGGAAGTGTTTGAATTAGGAAGTTCATAAGTAAGTTAGGATGGATGGATCCTAGACCTACTTGATGTTTTCCGCGACAAAAACGGGGGTAACTGCACAAGCTGTAGGGACTAGGTCATAAGTTTGAACACATGTTCAGTATGTCGAAGACATGTCATTATATGGGGTTGATACAAGAACAATGTCGTTGATTGTCAAACCAAAAGTCCATCGTGGATGGAGCTTAATAGATTAGTTCATTTCTATAAAGATTAGGGCAATGCTTGCTATGAACTAGTTCAAGTGGGAGATTATTAGAAATGTTGGTGTGCCCTAGTTCTCAGGTATCGGTTCTTACATTATGTATATACTAATGGTGTCACATTATAAAGGCAATAATCTACTACATGTATATCTTGTGCTATACCATGAGTAGAGTATCCATTGATTGATAATCATAAATGTTTCAAGTCTGTTTTAATCATGGGAATGAATAAAATGAAAGACTTGTATGTTGGATGATCTATAGTAATGTAGTTACTATGTCACTTGGTAAGTAGATCATGAACATAGGCACATGTTGAGAACATGGGGTTGGACCGATCCACACAGCAAGATCACATGGTTGTACGTCATAGACAGTTTGCTAAGTAGGTCTCAATAGTCCTCAGATTGGATTTCAACTTATTATTAATATGGAAGTGGGTATGATGTGGCATATTACTAAAGGGTCCTTAAACATTAGATTACAAGTACAGATATGCTCGGTATATTTCATGACCATGTTAATAGTAGGGTTGAAGTGATAAGATTGCCTTCGGTTTGATAAACCAAAATGAATAACCGACTACTTGATGAATAAAAGAGATAAGGACGTCTAATAAGTTGTTGACTTATTTTATCATTTTATTCAAGATCAAGAAATACGATGAACTGCATAAGGGGGTGACAAACACCATGCCTCTTGTTCATTATATTGATGTTAGCTGGCAAAGGACTTTGTGAGATAACTACTGGGTTCAGTATCTTTTAGAGACGGCTGTAATCTTTCCTAATTGGGGGTTGTAATGGTTTGCTAGAATCCGCTTACAGTCTATGGGTGAATCCCATTTCTAACATATGGACAGACCCAAAGGATTGTGTACTTAGAACTACTGATCTGTGATTCCGTGTACATGCAATGAAGCAAGACTGGATGAAGCATTGATTATTTATTAATTGACATATCAAGTTAATGTAATTGAATAATCACAAACACCAAGAGATTAATTTACTTAATGAAGTAATATAATTTAGCTTATACTATTCATTAAGTAAAACTAAGTCTATGTTTAATTAAATTACATATGGTATTTATTTAATTTTTAATCAATTAAATTCATATGTTACACAATTTAGTTAAATGTTAGTTTAATCAATAAAGATTGCATATTAAGATAATTAGTTGACTTTGTAAAGTTAATTAAATATATTTGTAGTATGGAATACAAATTAATTCAATTAAATTGTTTTAATTTTATACTTAAATTATAAATTATAAATAATATTAATTAAAAATTGTTTAAGAAATCAAATTTAGTGATTTAATTATTAAATAAAATTTATAATGGGGCCAATTTATAATTAAATTAAATCCAAACCTTAATTGACTAATTAGAATACAAATAGCAACATAAAAACAAAACAAAACCTAATTAACCTATATGAACATCACGTTTGCAGCCACATAGAAGGCATAAGACGTTTTCATCTTATTAAGGTATGGGTTCTTGGGGTTTTCCTTTGTCCTTCGTCCCTACGGTTAGCACCGGTTTCGGTTTGAGAGTAGTTCGTGTATGTGAAATTGGAGAGCTTTCACTTGCGAGCTTCATGGCATCCGTCTCTCAAGGAGACTTTACGAAGTAATTTTTTATTTGTTAAAATAAAATCGGTTTTGAAACTCTATCAATTGTTCTTGAAAAGATCCTATTCCGAATTCGAGAAAATTTTAACCGGTCATTCCGCCTTTGCGGTTATATTTTCGATCTTAATTCCCTTCAAACGTATTACAGGATTCATTATACCTAACAGAAAGTGTGACACATAGACTGAATCATGTAGATATGTCAACCATGCTCTCTGAAGTTCAGCCAGTGCATCAGTTCTAGGACACTCTGCAAATGGTTTATCTAGAACATATGCTAATTCATAATCCATAAGGGTATCCCTTACTTCCTTGATCCATTCACGGTAGTTAATTGCAATTAAAATTTGGATGTGGTTAAGACGGAGTTTAATATCGGAGTTCATTTTCAACCTAAGATGTAAGAAAAGAAAAAATGTTTAGAATTTAGTATATAGTAGATGTATTTAACATAAGGACTTTTAATCAAATACATTCGTCCTACCATTTTTCGAAATTTATAATAGCCCATTCTATTGAATTCGAGAAATCTATCTTAGTCGGATTTCCAAATAGGTAGCATCTATAACTATTCTCATATAGCCCCCAATTTTATGAGTCAAGTCATATTAGTAAGTTGTAGTTGGAATTCCATTCCATTTGCATCGCATGCAATTGCTAATTTATTCAAGTTCCCTTAAAATTAAGGGACGTGTGCTCTTATTTTAGCATCCCCTTGAATATGTCTCAGTCCTGCGGCTAGTCCCCAATTTTATGGTGACCTACCTCAGTCCTGTTGAGGCAGACCCTATCTCAATATCTATAACTGATAGATGTAGACGAAAGGTATTGGTCCCTGTGAGGGTCTATATAAGGTCAGAGCGGGTGAATGACCCTTTTGCAGAATTTACAAACTTTAAAAAGTGTTGTGTAGCATGTTTGATATGGTCCGAATGTGACGGTTCCGAATGATGAAAATGTAAAATAATGTGCAATAAAGAAAAATAAGTAAGAGAATCAAACACAATGATTTTATCCTAGTTTGGCCTCGCCTACTCCTGTCCCCAGAGTTTACTTCCTCTAAGCTTTGACCACTAGTGTAATCCCTTTCCAACTGGCAGGAATCAAGCCTTAAAATTGTCTCCAGAGATTTATTCTCCTCCTGATGTAGCATATACCACTAGAAGCACCAACTCCTAGCTGAGTCCTTTTTCTTTAGTAAGATATACCACTTAGGTTCTACACAAACCTAACCTGAGTCCTATAGGGAGATTCCACTTAAAGCCCCAACTCTAAGCTAGATCCCAATCTCACTACTTACCCAAGTATGAGATCTTACAACTGATTTTTCAAATGATTGGTTTTTGAATTCCTCAAGTTTATAACTCACTTGAGAATTCTTACAAAAACAGATTTGGAAACTTTCTAGTTCTTGGAGGGATTTTTGTTTACTGATTGAATTAGCTTGAATTCTCTTTTGTAATAGCTTCTTATGAAATTAGCCAACACCTTCTCAATGTGAAAAGATCCCCTTTTATAGGCCTTGATCATAAATGTAGCTGTTATGTACCATTAAGGTAGCTCTTGATTCTTCATCGTTGATCAGGTATGATATGGCGCATCCGGAGCTATTAATCAATCCGTTAGACTGAATAAATATCTCATTTGAATTTTTGGGATTGAGGCTAAAAAGGTTATCAGTGATAGTTTGCTTGGATTTTAGCAATTTGCCAACTTTTATTCCATTTATTTTTAGTGTGAGCTCCACACGCCAGTCCTATCGGTCTATGTTGAAAAGGGTTGCTACCATTTTATTTTTCTTGTGTTAGTCCTTTTATCCTTTTCTAAAATGTGTGCTAGTTGTCTCTTTTTCAATTTCTAAGGCAAAAGGATCTTTTACTTCAGACCAAATGTGGAGGGAAAAGGTAAATTTTAAGCTTTTCCCATTGTCTTGATAATTGGATCTTCCGGATGTTATCAGACTTAATACATCCAGATGCTTCTTCAATCAGTCTTTTCTTTCGAATGCTGGTTTTGAGCGGTTTAAAGTTTGTTTCCTTTCCAAACTTTAACTGGATGCTTTCCTCATGTACTTAGGTGTTTGGAGTCTTCAGTATGCATTCGGATGTCTTGACTTCGACTTGTGATTTTGTTTTTGTTATGGACTTAGGAGATTATGTTTTTGTTTTCTTCAAACCTGATCCGGATATATTTTTGAATTGGTTCTTCCGGATCATTGTTTTCCAACAATCTCCCCCATTTGATGGAAATAAAAACCTAAGTACATTTAAGCATTATCATAGGAAGTTTTTATAAACTAAGTATGATTCTTGATACTTAGCCATTTATAGTTCTACTCCCTCATAATTCTAGCATCTGACTCCCTCATTATTTTTGGATTCTAGCTTCTATATGTTTGAAGTACAATTATTGATTATACTTAGAACTAATTTTTTGTATAAGTCTTTTTCACTATATATACTTCTGATGTTAATAATAGTTGACATCAATGAAGTTTCGGATTACAAGATACAAAAGTATATAAGTGAAAGAAAATTGACATAGCTATCTATTACAAGATTTTACAAATTAGAAGTAAATCGCTATACTACAATCTGTACTACTCTTCCACATCCTCATCTATAGCCTTGCCTTCTTTGGTTAAGCTCTCCTTTTTATTTGCATTTGATTGGGGGTCCATTACCATATAAGTCCTTTGATCCCAACTCTTCTTCCATGCTCCGCAATGCATGGAATAATCAATATTTCCTTGAAGGCGCTTTTCAATAATTGTATCTACCGTGGCAGGAAGGAGATGGAGTAGTTTAAGGATGTTTTGGGGCTGTTTGTAGGACTTAACAAGATCTAGAATCATCTTTAAAGTATGTTGTCTATCTTTCTCTTCAAAAAATAGGAACAGCGCCTTGAGAAGTGCAAGGTTGCACTTATCCGCAAAGAATAATGTATTCCCCAATTTGCTGCATAAGGCTTTGAAGGATTGGGAGGAGAAGGCTTTCGAGACATTATAAACTTTGGTGTTGAGATTGTTGAGGTCTTTGTTAAAGGACTCCTTCAAGTTATTTATGAGCTTGTCTGTTTTTGAGAGATGGAATTGAAAAACTTGGCTCACATCTTCCATATATTTCTCTATAAGCTTGGGTAATGCCTCATCTAGAAAGTTACATAACATTTCTTGAGCATCCTGATGCTCTTCATTCAGCAAGGTTAGCCCAGATGTAACATCCTTTGTGGATTCGGTGATGGTAGTAGGAATGAATTTTTCCAAGCTTTCAAACTTGCAATCAATATGCTCTTTTAGCTCTACTTTCAGATCTGTTGAGGAGGAGGTTATTTAACCTATAATGGTAACATAGTTGTTATCATCTCCAATGATAGCTTTAGTTGCAAAGCGATTGGCTCCTACAATATTGGTAGTTAGCTGATTCAGCTCCTAAGTGATCTTCGAAAGTGAAGTTTCTACTACTAGCTCTACTAAAGGGAGTAAATCCACTTTCTGTTGAATGCTCTTGACTAACCCCTTGATTTCTCCCAATTCTACCTTAAGATGCAGAGTCATGGATTTTTCAATTATGAGACTCTCCACGGATTTAAGTTGTGCATATATAGCCTGGAGCGTTCGCCTAATCTCATCTTCTCTATGCCCTTCAATAATGGCTTGCTCCAACAAACTCAGAGCCATGCAAATTATTTCACCTCTAGTGGGCTTTGGATTTATGGTTGGGTTTTTTGGCAATCTTTCAGGAGTGGATTCTTCTCCGGATCCAGAGCTACTTCCGGTTTTATGTTCTGATCGGGAGGATTCTTCATCCTCATCATTTTCCTCATTCTTCTCTTGCTCTTCTTACCTTTCTTCCGACCTTTCCTCTGAAGCATTTTGCTCTGGGATAGACACATATACCTTTGATGCATTTAGAAGGTTTGCATCCAAGTTTTCCTAAATTTCAGTGGCATCACCAGCCATATCATCAGTAGGATTGGAGTTAGAGATAGGAATTACCTATATGTTTTGTAGTTCTGAGTGCTCTACTTCAGTCTGCTCTTCTTCATCTTTCCCACTATCAGCTTCCAGAGGATTGGAATTGTCCTCAATCCCCCTACAAGTGCCTTGATAGGACTTATGGCTCTTACTTCCTCAGCTTCCTTCTGGATGTCGGCACTGTCATCAACATCCACTTCAGATTCCTTTACAGGACGTTCTACCTCAATTACTGCTTCTTCTGGATTCAATAGATTATCCAACAGAGGTTCTATTCTTGCTTTGAATATGTATAGGTCTTCCTCCGGATATTCACTCTCTGTTAGAAGGCCAAGATCTTTTCAGGAAATGTGGATAAATGGACTATTAGTTGTTATGGTGCCAGAAGAGTTTCTTGGTCCCTCCTTTGTGAGTTGATTGGCTTTTAGGTTTTCTTTTACAACTTCCATCATCTCCGTATACTGGGGATCTTTCAGATTAAGGTTGTCCGGAATGATGGGCTTTCTAGCAACCATAATTTCTTCCCCTTTACTCATATCTGCTAATTTTGTAGCTTTGGGAATTGGCTCTTGAATCTGGATTCCAGCAGCAGGCTTTCTCACTAAAAGTTTAGCTATTTTGGCCTTTAAGGCTTCACTAAACGTTGATCCCTTCCGGATGAGAGATCATTTAGGAATAATTTCATCCTCTTTTATAGTGCTACTAGGCTCATCTCTTTCATCAAAGATCTCCTTCAGAGATTGGTTGGCTCCTTATACTCTTCCTACTTTAATGGCAGCATCAGTAGTGTCAATGGTTTCATTGTCCTCAGGAATAGCAGTTTTCTCCCTTTTGGCCGTAGCCTTAATGAGCCTACCCCTCTTAGGCTTTTCCAGAGATGTTTTTAGTAGTTGTGTAAGGGTAAGGGTATCCTCATTTACCTCCTAAACTTACTCCACTATAGGCTTTAAGTTTACTTTTCTTTGAGCTCTGTGCTTAGTGGTTTTAGCCTTCTTAGCTTCCGAAGCTAGTTCCACGAAACTTTCGGCCTTCCGGATCTTGCTTATTTTCGCCCTTTCCTTCCTCTATTTTAGAGCTTTATCTTTATTCCAGACTTCCCAAAAGATAGCCTTTTAAAGTTCTTCTCTAGGATTTCCTTTCCTTGAATGGATTGAACTCCGGATAGATTTATTCCACTTTTGAGAAGGATTTTAGTAACGAGTGCGTCATTAGAGTTCTTATGCTGCTTTATGAAGTGGATGATTAGAACTAGCATGTTGACAACTCTACTCTCTACCTGATGATGTAGAACGCAGTGTTGAAGGGAAGATGCGGTGGTGAGAGAGCCTTTTCGGATCAGGACAAACTTGGCTAGGATGAATTGCAACACCCTAGGGATTTCTAGCCAGTAGGTAGAGAATTTATCTCCAAAGTAGCAAATTGGGAGCCACATCTTGTGATGATACTTGGCTATGAGCTCTTCTCCATCATTTCTTAGAACCCTATCATTTTTCATCTGAAAATGAGTCATAAAGAACTCTAGGGAAATTGTTATCACCTTTCCTTGCACCTTGGTTCGGAGGGCATCAAAATAAGAGTGGGCCATTAAGTTATTGTAGAATTCTCTGACAAAATTTAGATAGGTAGGAAGGCTCATCATGACGAAGACCTCAAGATGTTGGTCTTTTAAGAGTTGGGAGTAGGGTTCATTACTAAGCAAGTAGTTATCACCCAGATAGTCTGATGGAACTATTGAATTGGGGCTTTTGAGTTTTAGAGGAATAAAGTCCTCAGTTTTTAGATAATATTCTTTAAAGATGTATCTTGGAGGAGGAGGAATGACTTGATCTTGAATGCTTACCATTTAGGAAATTTGGAAGAAGAAAGTTCGGGAATTATGGTTCTGAAAGAAAAATTGCAGAGTAACAGTAGATGAATTACTTTGCGTGAAGAAGATGAGAGAATTTGGGGGGTTTTTTTAGAATTCTCAAAGTAAGGGTAGTTTGGTAATCCATATGCAGTTAAAGTTAACTGGATCAGTGACATGGCAGTTAATATTTAGGAGAGAAGTAAATAGCGTTTAAACTGGAGAATTGGAATGGTTTAATTTGTAAAGAGCTATTACTTTTGCGTTGCGTGAACTGCTTAATAAATTTTTAAAATTCAAAACGTGTACTGTTACCTTTTTGTGCTTTTACTCCCATGTGTCATTCTTGTCTGCTGAGCAGGAAATATTCCTTCTGAATCCATCACTGAATCTTCTTATTTGTTTTCCTTGAGTTTCTAAGGATCTTTATAATTCTGAACTGTCTTCTGGATTCTTCTTCAAATTGGATTTGACATTCTAATTGCTTCTCTTAGCTTGTTGTACTGATCTTTACTTAAGAGCATAGTAAAGATGTCTGTCCTTTGCTAATTTGTGAGGATGTAGACCAAGACAACATCATTTTTCATTACATGATCCCAGATGAAATGGTGTCTAATATTAACATGTTTCATCCTGCTATGGAGCACTGGATTCTTTGACACATCAATTACACTTTTGTTGTAACACATCACATCTGCACATCCTGCTTGTACACCATAATCTTCCAATTATTGCTTGATCCATAAAAGTTAAGCAATACAACTTCTTGCTTCCATGTATTCAGCCTCTGTAGTTGATAAGGCCACTAAAGTTAGCTTTTTGCTATACCATAATACTAAACAATCTCCAAGAAAATGACAGCCTTCAGATGTGTTTTTTCTCTCAAGTGTGTCTCTTCCATAATCTACATTAGTGTATCCTTGCAAAGTGAAAACGCCATTGCTAAGATACAATAGCCAACTTCAGTTGTTCCCAGTAAGAACCTAAGCACCCTTTTTATAGCCTTGAGATGAGAATCTTTTGGATTTGCTTGACATCTTGTATAGTAGCAAAATGCATAGAGTATGTTAGGTCTACTAGCTGTCATAGCAGTGATCCAATCATCCCTTTGTAGAGCTTCTGATCTACATCTTCACCTTCATAATCCTTTGAAAGGACTGTATCTAATCCCATAGGAGTGGACATAGGCTTACTCTTGTCCATTTCAAACTTCTTCAAAATATCCTTGGTGTATTTAGATTAGTTGATGAAAATTCCATCCGGACTCTGCTTGATTTGTAGACTAAAGAAGAAATTGAGTTCTCCCATCACTGACATCTCAAATTCCTTATGCATTTAAGTGTTGAATTCTTCGTACATCTTTTCATCTGTTGCTTCAAAGATGATGTCATCTATATGGATTTGAACAAGAATGACATCACCCTTTTTCTTTTTGATGAAAAGTGTTGTATCTACCTTGCCCCGGATGTATCCGGGGATATAAGGAATGAAGTGAGTCTCTCATACCAAGCTCTTGGTGCTTGCTTCAATCTATGGAGAGCTTGCTTTAGCTTATACACTTGGTTTGGATGCTTTGAGTCTTCAAATCCAAGTGGTTGCTTGACATAGACTTCTTCCTGAATCACTCCATTTAGGGATGCACTTTTGACATCCATTTGGAACAATGTGAATTCCATGAATGATGCAAAAGCACATAGAATCTGGATTGCCTCTAATCTTGCTACAGGAGCAAAGTTTCTTCAAAGTTAATGTCTTCTTGTTGGTTGTAGCCTTGGGCAACCAATCTTGCCTTATTTCTTACCATAACTCTAAATTCATCTAGCTTGTTTCGGAATACCCATTTAGTGCCAATGATTGACTTTCCCTCAGGTGGTGGTACTAGATCCCAGACATCGTTACTGGTAAATTAATCTAGTTCTTCTTGCATTGCCATCATCCAGCTTTCATACCCTTCTGCATCTTGAAACTTGTTTGGCTCAATGATAGAGATAAAAGAGGCATGGCTCATAATCCTATTGAGTTATCCTCTAGTTCTGACTAGATTTTGAACATTGTCTAAAATGGCTTCAACCGGATGATCCTTGTGAGTCTGGATCTCTCTTTGAAGATCTACATGTCGTACTGGAGTTTGTTCCTCATCCGCTTCAACTCCTTCTTCTTGATCATCAATGAAGTTTATCTCATAATGATTGAGATATTCTTGTAGTGCTTCTAATATAAAGTTGATTCCTTCATCTTCTTCTTTGCACTTCTTAATTTGAAAAGAATTTGGAACCTACACTTCTTCCTTTTCTTCAGCATTCTTAGCTTCTAGAGTTAAGGCTTCCAGATTGGAACTTCTTTTCCCTACATGGTTAGTCTCATCAAAATCTACATGTATAGACTCTATCAGAGTTTGGGCTCGTTTATTATAGACCCTGTGAGCTTTGCTATATGTTGAGTAGCCAAGGAAAATTGCTTCATCAGATTTAGGATCAAATTTTCCTAGTTGCTCTCTATCATTTAGGATGTAGCATTTACATCCAAAAGTTTTGAAGTAGCCAATTTTGAATTTCCTTCCCTTTCAAATTACATAGGGTGTCTTTTCTATAGTCTTTCTAATGAGAGCTCTATTTAAGATGTAGCATATTGTTCGAGCCATTTCAACTATTGTTCTATTTTTCCTTTCAACAGCTCCATTCTGTTGAGGTGTATCAGGAGCAGAGAAGTTATGCTCAATGCCTTTGGTTTCACAGAATTCAGCAAAAGGCTTATTTTTAAATTCTCCTCCATTATTACTCCAGATGCGTGCAATGCTTATGCGTTGTTCTACTTCTATCCGGATGAATATTTTTGAGAAATGGTCAAAGGCTTCATCTTTGCTAGCTAGCAAAGCAACCCAGGTATAGCGAGAATAATCATCCACTATAACCATAGTGTATTATCTTCTACCTAAACTCATTGGTTTGATTAGACCAAAGAGATCAATGTGCAAGAGTTCTAGAACTCTCTTAGAGGGTATATAGGAGATGGAATGGAAACTTTTTCTGTGTTGTTTACCTAATTGACATGCAGTGCATATGTGGTCCTTATCAAAAGCTACCTTAGGCAAACCAACAACCAATTCCTTTTTGGCTAATTTGGACAGGAGGCTCGTGCTTACATGTCCCAACCTCCGATCCTAAAGCCATGATTCTTCTTCTTTAGACACCAAGCATATATTCTTTTTCTCATTTTTAATGTTAACATAATAGACATTGTTTACTCTAGGTGCATAAAGAATGAGTAGACTTACTATCAGTGATTGAGTATCCTCTAAAGTCAAAGGTGACTTTCCTCCCTGTGTTACACAATTGTGCAACACTTAGCAGGTTGAATGTCAGTCCATCAACTAGTGAGACATCTTCTATTTTTAATTCAGATCCAATGGTTCCATGCCCAATTATCTGTCCCTTTTGATTGTCTCCAAAGCTTACTTTTCCACCTTTCTTCGGGATTAAAGTGATGAAGCCTTTCTCATCACCAGTCATGTGCCTTGAGTAATTACTATCAATGTACCATGTTTGTTGATCTTCTTTGGATCTAAGGCATACCTGCAAAACAGATCAAGTGGGTTTGGGTCCCCAATCAGATTTGGGTCATCTCAGATTATTAACCATTTTAGGCCAAGGATAAATATCATAATAACCTTTTTTAAATCTACATATCTTAGTTATATGGTTATTTGCTCCATAAAACCTACACCCTGTGACTGGTTTGTTCTACTTAAGCTTCTCCTCAATCTTTCAAAGATCCTTTTTCCCATAATCTCCAGAATATCCTGCTTTGGCAAGATTCGAACTAGCTTGTTTGGTTTGAATCCGATAGTTGGCTGGAGAGGAAACTTCTGCTCTATAGTTTTTCTTTTGCTTAGTGAGTTGCTCATCATAGACCACTTTAGCCTTCCCCTTTTGAGCAGCTGTGTATCTATGAGGTTGATTCCTTTGTCTTGGTAGAGCATTGTGTTTTTAAGGTTGAGGTTACTTCCAAATTTTCTTTTACTTTGTAGGTTCCGGATTACTTCTTTGATTTGAGGATCTAGTTTCCTTTCGGATGCCTCCTTTATCAAAGCTAGTTCCTTGTCTAGCCTGGTTACATTTGCCCTCAATATTTGCACTTGATTCCATAGAAAGCTTTCTTTTACCACATCAATGTGCCTTGTGGTTCTAATTAAGTTTATATCTTGTTTCATTGCTTCAACATCTTCAGCCAGTTCCATTACTTGTCTTTGGAGGGATTTGATGGCCTTTGTGTTCTTCTTCACATTGTTGATTATGATCTCTAAAGCTCTAGCAAGATTTAAGTTAGATACAGAATTTGATTGAGAGTTTACCTCAATACTTGATGTCATAGATTCTGACTCTTCAATCTACTCAATGACTTGCTTTGATGGGTTTCTTCCAGATTGCTCTACTTCTAGATCAGATAGTGCCATAAATGCATAATTTACAGTTTCTTCATATTCTGTTGAAGATGAGCTACTGCTTTCTTCACTGTTTCTCTATGTGGCCACCATTGCGTTCTTCTTATATTTCTTATCCCTTTTAAGTTTAGGACATTTGGTTCTGAAATGGCCTTTCTCTCCGCATTCAAAGCAGGCTGATTCTTTTTTCGGATCTTTCTTGTATTCTAAAGCTCTTCTTGGCTTGTCTCTTTTGGAGGAGCCTTCCTTCATTCTTTTGGAATCATACTATCTAGAGCTCCTTCTTTCTTTCCTTCTCAGGAATCTACCAAACTGCTTGGCTAGCACATCCATTTCTTCTTTGTTGTAGTAAGGTTTCTTTAACTTCTTTTCTATTCCGGAAAAGACAGATCCAGATGAGTCTGCCTTGAGTGCAATGGCTTTCTTCTTTTCTTCCGACTTCTTCTCTGGTTGATTGTATCTTTCCAAGGATAGTTCTTAAGTCAAGAGATTACCAATGAGTTCATCATAACTGTAAAAATTTAAGTCAAGAGCTTTCTCAGTGGCTGTCTTTTTGTTATCCAACTCTTTGGTGAGACTCCAAAGAACTTTCTTCACCATATCTACTTCAGAGATCTCCTTTCCATGCCTCTTCATTTCATTGACTAGATTGGTGTATCTGGTATTCATGCTACTGATAGATTCCTTCAGTTCCATCTTGAAGGTTTCAAGCTTTCACTGAAGAAGTTCTATTTTTGCTTCCTTGACTTTGTTGGTGCCTTCATAAGTCACTTCAAGTTTCTGCCAAATCTCCTGTACAGTTTCACATCAAGAAATACTGTTGAATTCAGCTGCACTAAGAGCACAATGAAGCATGTTAATAGCATTTGTATTTTCATGCAGCTTTTTATAATCATTTTCATCCCAAAAATTTGAGGGCTTTCGGGTAGTTAAACCCTCTACTTCATAAGTAGGAATATATGGGCCATCTTTAATGGCCATCCATGCCAACATGCTTTGAGCCTGAATGAAATTCTTCATCCCATTTTTCCAGAATGTGTAGTGTTCACTGGTGAAGAGTGGAGGATGGGTAATGGATATACCCTCCGAAAGGAGTTGTGAGTTGTTGAGCACTTACTCTAATCCCACTTATTGGTCCCTGTAAGGGTCTATATAAGGTCAGAGGGGGTGAATGACCCTTTTACTGAATTTACAGACTTTAAAAAGTCTTGTGTAATATGGTCTGGATGTGATGGATTCGGATGATGCAAATGTAAAATAATGTGCAATAAAGAAAAGAAGTAAGAGAATCAAACACAATGATTTTATCCTGGTTCGGCCCCGCCCACTCCAGTCCCTAGAGTTTCCTTCCTCTAAGCTTTGTCCACTAGTGTAATTCCTTTCTAACTGGCAGGAATCAAGCCTTACAATTGTCTCCGGAGATTTATTCTCCTCCGGATGTAGGATATACCAATAGAAGCACCAACTCCTAGCTGAGTCATTTTTCTTTAGTATGATATACCACTTAGATTCTACCCAAACCTAAGCTGAGTCCTATAGATAGATTCCACTTAAAGCACCAACTCTAAGCTAGATCTCAATCTCACTACTTACCCAAGTATGAGATCTTACAACTGATTTTTCAAAGGATTGGTTTTTGAATTCCTCAAGTTTATAACTCACTTAAGAATTCTTACAAAAATAGATTTGGAAACTTTCTAGTTCCTGGAGGGATTTTTGTTTACTCATTGAATTAGCTTGACTTCTCTTTTGTAATAGCTTCTTATGAAATCAACCAGCACCTTCTCAATGTGTGAAGATTCCTTTTATAGGCTTTGATCATAAATGTAGCCATCGTGTACCGTTGAGGTAGATCTTGAATCTTCACCGTTGATCTGGTATGATGTGGCTCAACCGAAGCCATTGATCAATCCGTTAGAGTAAGTAAATGTCCTATTTGAATTTCTAGGATTGAGGCTAAAAAGGTTGTCAGTGATCGTTTATTTGGATTTTAGCGATTTTCTAACTTTTATCCCGTTTGTTTTATGTGTGAGAGCCACGCACCATTCTCATTGGTCTATGTTGAAAAGGGTTGTTACCTTTTTCTTTTTCCCATGTCAGTCCTTTTGTCCTTTTCTAAAATGTGTGCTAGCTGTCTCTTTTTCAATCTTCAAGGCAAAAGGATCTTTGACTTCAGACCAAATGTGGAGGGAAAAGGTAAATTTTAAACTTTTCCCTTTGTCTTGATAATTGGATCTTCCGGATGTTATCAGACTTAATACATCCGGATGCTTCTTCAATCAGTCTTTTCTTCCGGATGCTTTTGAGCGATTTAAAGTTTGTTTCCTTTCCAAACTTTAACATGATGCTTTCCTTGTGTAGTTAGGTGTTTGGAGTCTTGAGTATGTATCCGGATGTCTTGACTTGGACTTGTGATGTTGTTTTCTTTATAGACTTAGGAGATTATGTTTTTGTTTTCTTCAAACCTGATCGAGATATATTTCTGAACTGGTTCTTTCGGTTCATTGTTTTCCAGCAAAAGGAAGGCTTTGCGCAACACTTAATGGCCGAAAAAGATCGTATTATAGATTCGAGTAAGGAAGACTATAACTTGCATTAGTATATTTACTTTGGGATTTCGTATTGGTGTTAAACGTCTCACCCAATCTAGGATTTTTTAAATTGACATATTTATAATAATTTATATTAATTCAGGAAATTTTAGAATTAATAAAAGGTCTAACCTTTGATGGATTCAAGCTCTTTATTATAATTATCCTATCAACCTAGATTATATGCAAAATTATTAACATCCTTTATTTGTTACATTTTGCATTTCTATTAAGATTTTATTCAATAATTTAATATTTACTTTGTTATGGAAACATATATAAGAATCATCTTATATAATAGAAATAAATTAGTCCATTATTAATCCCCTCTTGGTCAATTTGAGCCACACTAATTTAGGTTCTCAAGTAGGAAAGGTGCCCTATGAGAAGTAGACACCAAGTCCAATCCTTGCTAAAACAAACGCAGGCACAAACTCGTAGACCATGGATCCTCTTGAACTAATAAATTTTGTTCTTTCAATTTATGTAAATTGAAAGCATCTCCCTTGTAACTTATATAATTTATTGAGTCTTTGATAATTTTGATAAGTTGAATAGGCTTATTCGAAATTATCTTTATCCATTTTCTAACTTTGAAATGAAAGCCTAAGTTCATCTATTGTTCCAAATAATTAATAAACTTTAAATCACTTCATATAGAAAATAAAATTTAGTTTGCTTCTAGCTTAATTATACACTAAATAGGCAGTCTTTGATACCACTGTTGGGAACTGACAGTCACTTTGAACATGCATAACAAACATGGTGGAAATTCAAAATTTTGTCCCTTGTCCCTAGAAAATCCTACTGGTTGCATATAATTAATTAAAGGCCTAACTAAATTAATTCTCTACCTAGGTTAGCATGCATACGCTAGGCATACCATAACTCTAAGTTATATCCTAGCATAAATATTCTATACCTAGCATGTTATAACTCTAAGCTATAACCTAAGCATAAGCAAAAAATAAACTAAGCATGCAAAATAACCTAAGCATAACTATTAAGTCTAAAAATGCTTAAAGAAAAAGACTTAATAATTAAAGGGGAAAGCTTACTAGTTGAAGCATGCTTTAGCAGAACCTTCTTGCACAAGCCGCCAAGTGTAGGATAGCGTCTATGTGTATCCACACGAACCCCACCAACCAAAACCTCCTAATGAGGAAGAACCTCAGAGCTTTGAGTAGTTGCTAGACCACTCCAAAACCCACCCGAAAATATTAACTAGAGGTGCCTCAAAATATTCGAGGCTCCCCAAAATTATTCAACTCGAGAAAGCTCAAGTCAAGACTCAAAAGAGAACTTAGTGTGTTGTGAAAAGGCGTGAAGGGGGTGCCAATTTATAGGCTTCAGGAAGCCAAATGGCTTTCCCATTTTCGATGTGGAATGCGCAAAATGCACATCCAACATGCAGGTTAGACCCGCTGGGCTTGGAGCCCTATGGGCTGGCCCGTGTGCACAGCGTGCTTAGATGTTGTGTATCTTGCAAGCCCAGCTTGTGAGAAATCCCGATCTGGGCTTCCAGTGAAACACCCCTATCATATAATAACTATAGAAAAATACTATAGAAAATTTTTTTTTTTAAAATATTCATATATTAACACAACCATAATATTTCTCATCAACTCTAAAATCGTTCATTTATTACAAACCATAATTATGTTTGATTTAAAAAAATCAAAACCCAACCACTTTCTATTCTATATGCTTGTCATGTGAGGAGAGAGAGCGAGATGGACACAGCCGACAGACCTTTCTTCCATGACAGCTACAGGTAAGAACCTTCTAGTACAATACTTTATCTACAACTTCAACAACTGAAAAATATAGCGATTTATATGAGTCGCCACTCAGTGAATATAAACAATCAATGAATTTAACAATCACATACAGTTACACCTTCCAATTAAACATACAGTCATTCTTATATACTATTGGATGATTCATTTATTTAATTGTTGTGACATTTCCGGCCAAACTATTGCCCCGGGATACATGTAACATTTGTAACAGATAATAATTGATTTGCTGGCCAGCTATATAACAATTGGTTGACCTTTTGGTCCAGATAACAATTGGTTGACCTTTCGGTCCATTTGTCAAATATTGCAATTGGTTGACCATATAGGTCCAGATAACAGAACATGTATTGCAATGTTTGATCGGCTATGTCACAACGTTTCTCTTTATTTCATTTGTCCCTGTATAATTGCGTATATCATGATTAATTCAATTATCTCAAGTTTCACCAAATAAACATATGCTCATATAATTCAAATTCCCCAAATAACATATAATCATTCAATTCACAACAATTCACCAAACATTCAAATATCACATATCAAAACATTTCACCTATTCATATCATGTTTATACTCACAGATGGAATGCTAATTTCCACGAAATCGACTTGTTTCCTCCTCTTGAACACTTTCACGACCTCGTGCTCCTATAAGCATAAATTCACATCAATACATTTCACCTTGTGTTGTTTTCTATTTATAAAGTTTTCATGGCTTAAACCATTGTTACTTATATACTTGTTCTTATGACCTTGCTCTACTTAAAAATTCATAACTTTCAATTCACCTCTCCAAATGATCTGATTCTTTTTTTATTCTATCCCTAATACACAAGGCCATAACATACTAAAACCTCAAAAATTTTAGAGTCTTATACGATTTATAGGGAATTTTCCATCAAAACCTATTTCAGTCCCGTTTTACCTGGACAGCAACGTAATAAAACGGGTATAACTCTCTCTACACAATATGAATCGACCTGATTCTTTTTCCTACTTAAACAATACACATAAGGGAATAACATATCCAAAAATCAGAATTTTCTAAGCAGTATAACAATCCCAGATTAATTTTGAAACTCACCCTATCTCTTTGATCATCCAATTCTGCACACTTCATCTTATAAAAATCATAACTATTGATCTACTTGTCTAAAAATTCTCAAATTTTGCAGGATAAATCTTGACATAAAGAAGAACAATTCATCTTCTTACTAAAACTGCTAATTCTAACTTTAACCTAACGAAAATCGCACTACAAAATTACTGAAATACCTGATTCCTTCCTTCTAGATCTCTTCTTCTCTTCTTCCTTTCTCTTTGTTCTTTGCTTTGTGTTTTAGGAGATGAAGAACTGATCTAATTCTTATCAGTTCATAAAAAGATCTAAGGGGTCAAAAGACCAATTTGCCCTCAAGTTCTTTATTTATTACAAATACTAACTATACTAAATACATGTATATATATCTATACCATACTAATACTAATTCTAATACTAATTCTTATACTTAAATCCTTATGATATATCACAATTTTATTCAACTTTATATGTTCTAATAATAATTTTATATCTATAACATAACTATACTCCACTTATTCCTTAAAATTCTATAGCCATATAATTCGATACCTAGATATTAACTATCGTATTTTGTATGGTTGAAATAACTATTACTTTCACTAACCAATTTTAATAAATATAACATGTAAAATTTAAATATAATGACATATAACAGATGTGGACAAACGCAAATATAATGCATGAAATGGGATATTATAATTCTCCCCCCCTTAAATAATTTCGTCCTCGAAATTAAACACCTGAATCAGGAAACAAATAAGGATAGTCCTTTCTCATTCGATCTTCTGTTTCCCAAGTGGCTTCTTCTACTGAATGACTTTTCCAAAGTACTTTTACCAATGGTATTTCTTTGTTTCGCAATTGTTTGGTCTTATACCCGATAATTGCTACTGGTTCTTCTACATAACTCAAATTATCAGCAATCTCTATCTCTTGGTCCTTCAATACATGAGTAGGGTCTGACCGATACTTCCTTAGCATGCTCACATGAAAGACATTGTGAATTTGAGCTAACTCTGGTGGTAATGCCAATTTATAAGCAAGCGGACCAATTCTTTCAAGAATGTCATAAGGCCCTATATACCGCGGACTAAGCTTCCCTTTCTTCTTAAACCTTAGTACGCCTTTCCAAGGTGATACACGAAGAAAAACTTTGTCCCCTACTTTATATTCCTTTTCCCTTCTATGTTGATCAGCATAACTTTTCTGTCTATCTTGTGCTGCCTTGATTCTTTCTCTTACTATCTTCACCTTTTCAACTGTGTCTTGTACTATTTCTGGACCCTCCAAAACTCTCATCCCTTCTTCATCCCAACAAATAGGACTTCTGCATTTTCTTCCGTAAAGAGCCTCATACGGTGCCATTCCAATACTACTATGATAGTGATTATTATAAGCGAATTCTATTAGAGCAACATATTCATCCCACGCACCTTTGAATTCCATAGCACAAGCTCGAAGCATTTCTTCCAAAGTCTGAATTGTTCTTTCTGATTGACCATCTGTTTGAGGATGAAAAGCAGTGCTAAAGTTCAATTTTGTGCCCAGTGCCTGCTGTAAACTTCTCCAAAATCGAGATGTAAATCGAGGATCTCTATCTGATACAATAGACACAGGTATTCCATGTAATCTGACAATTTCATTAACATACTTCTTCGCCAAATTCTCCAATGAACAACCCCATTGTATGGGTAAAAAGTGGGCTGATTTTGTCAATCTATCAACAATAACCCAAATAGCATCATTCTTTCTTGGAGTTTTCGGAAACCCGTACACAAAATCCATAGTAACCATCTCCCATTTCCAAACTGGTATAGGTAATGGTCGTAATTTCCCTGCTGGAGCTTGATGTTCAATCTTTACTTGTTGACATATCAAACACTTTGAAATGTATTCAGCAATATCCTTCTTCATTCCAGACCACCAAAAATGAGAGCGTAAGGTATGATACATTTTTGTCATTCCTGGATGCATAGCATATGGAGCAGTATGAGCTTCTTCTAAAATTTCCTTCTTCAAATTATCAACATCAGGCACACAAATTCTTTGTCCCAATATCAAAGTATCATTTTCTACTGTAAAATCAGTGCTCTTTCCTTGCTTGACATTTTCCATAATCTCTTTTAATTGCGGATCTCGAACCCGAGCTTCCTTAATTCTGTCATGTAACACTGGTCTTACCTTGAAGTTAGCTAATAATGCACCATTTTCGCCCAATTTTAAGTCAACATCCATTGCTCGCAATTGAACTAAGTATGGGAGTTTAGAAACTTGAACATTAGCCATTACACTACTGGATTTTCTACTTAAGGCATCAGCTACAACATTCGCTTTTCCCGGATGATATTCTATCGTGAAATCATAATCTTTTAACAATTCTAGCCATCTCCTCTGCCTCATATTCAATTCTTTCTGACTCAACAAATATTTCAAACTCTTATGATCAGTGAAAATCTGAAAAGTTTCTCCGTACAAATAATGCCTCCAAATTTTCAAAGCAAACACAATAGCAGCCAGTTCTAAATCATGCACTGGATAAGATAATTCATATGGCTTTAATTGTCTAGATGCATACGCAATTACCTTCCCATGTTGCATTAAAACACAACCCAAACCTTGGTGAGAAGCATCACTGTAAACAATAAATCCACCAGTGCCAGTCGGAATTGTCAAAATCGGAGCTGTAGTCAATCGTTTCTTTAATTCATCAAAACTTTTCTGGCAATCATCTGTCCACTGGAACTGTACATTCTTTCGTAGTAATTTTGTCATTGGAGCAGCAATAAGAGAAAACCCATCAACAAATCGTCGATAATACCCTGCTAATCCCAGAAAACTTCTTACTTCTGCTACATTTTTCGGAGCTTCCCATTGAACCACAGCTTCGATCTTTTTAGGATCAACCTGAATGCCTTGACCAGAAACCACATGCCCCAAAAATAAAACATGATTCAACCAGAATTCACATTTGCTAAACTTTGCATATAGCTGTTTTTCTCTCAAAATTTGAAGCACAATTCTCAAATGTTGCTCGTGTTCTTCATTACTTTTCGAGTACACAAGTATGTCATCAATGAAAACAATGACAAACTTGTCAAGATACTGTTGAAATACCTTGTTCATCAAAGCCATGAAAGCTGCAGGTGCATTTGTCAAACCAAATGGCATCACCAGAAATTCATAATGTCCATATCGAGTTCTGAAAGCTATTTTTGGAACATCTTGCGTTGAAATTCCGAGTTGATAATACCCTGACCTCAAATCAATTTTAGAAAATACACATGCTCCTTGCAATTGATCGAATAAATCATCAATACGAGGTAAAGGATATTTATTCTTCATAGTTACTCGATTCAACTGTCTGTAATCAATGCAAAGTCGCATAGTGCCATCCTTTTTCTTAACAAACAATACCGGAGCACCCCAAGGAGACACACTAGGTCTAATAAATCCCTTATCAAGTAACTCTTGTAATTGCTTTTTCAGCTCTTTTAATTCCACTGGAGCCATTCTATATGGAGAAATAGAAATCGGTGCAGTTCCTGGCACTAAATCAATGGTAAATTCTGCTTCTCTATCAGGTGGCAATCCTGGTAGGTCCGCAGGAAATACATCGGGAAATTCTTTAATAATAGGAATATCATAAAGTGATACATCTGATACTTTGGTGTCAATAACATGTGCTAAATATGCCTCATATCCACCCTTGATTAACCGAAAAGTATTAATTGCAGAAATTAAACAAGTCGGTACTATCTGACGTTCACCCTGAAAAATGACTTTTAGCTTATCTGATGTCTCTAAAATAACTTCCTTGGTGAAACAATTTACTACTGCATGATGTTTTTCCAACCAATCCATACCCAAAATCACATCAAATTCTCTAATAGTCAATCTAATCAAGTCCGCACTTAATATAACCTTGTCAATTTGAATCAAACAATTTCTGTACACTTGATTTGCAATCACCAATTCACCCAAAGGAGTTCCCACATAAAGATCAAATCTCAAAGGTTCATAAGCCATATGCAATTGTGATGCCAAGTTTGATGATATAAATGAATGGGTTGATCCAGGATCAATTAATGCACAAACATCCATGTTGCAAATAGAAATCTTACCGGTAACAACTTCTGGTGCGTCAATAGCTTCTTGTCGAGTCATGGCAAAAACACGAGCCTGTGTTGGAGGCCTAGAACTCTGAGCCTCAGATCTACCAATATTGCTTGTTATTATTCCTCTACCCCTACCTCTTCCTGTTACTACACCAGCTCCCCTGCCTCTGGTATTCTGAACTGTAGCCTCTGATTGAGCTCTTTCAGTTGCTTCTATTCGTTTTGGACAATCACGTATTAAATGTTCAAAAGAGCCACATAAGTAACATGCTCCAGTCAGTTTCCTGCATTCGCCTTCATGCAATTTACCACATAGTATACACTGAGGTTTTTGTCCCGAGCTTTGTCCCTGACTTTGTCTCGAATGAGTTTGCACATTTGTTCTTCCTCCTCTATTCCCAGAATATCCTCCTCTAGGTATAAACTGTGATGGAGAAGAATTTGTTTGATGCTTAGCAGACTTTTTACTTTGGTCACCACTAAAATCACCGTAACCTCTTCTAGCTTTATAATCTGCTTTCTCTTTTTCTAGTCTTTCAGCCCTAACTGCAGCATTTTTCAACTTTAGGTAACTTTCAAGTTCAAATGATGATATCTTTGTTCGAATTTCATATCTAAGCCCATCCTTAAATTTCCTGCATCTATCCTTTTCAGTCGCCACTAATGTTGGTATATAATTGGATAGCTGATTGAACTTAACTTCATACTCGGCCACTGTCATCCTCCCTTGTCTTAAGTTCAAAAATTGCTTTCTTTTATCATCAATGTACACATCAGGCATATAATTACTTTTGAATTCCCGCACAAAATCATCCCAAGTCAAGATAGGAGGCTGAACAGTGCTCCCCGGGATAGTGTCCCACCAGTCATAAGCATCATCTTGAAGTTAAAATACCGCATAATCGAACTTCTCATCAGGAGTACAATGCATCATATTGAAAACTCTTTCCAACCTTTTTAACCATCTTTCCGCTATTGTAGGATCTGTAGTTCCCTTGAATTCTTCTGCACCTTGTTTCTTCAATTTATCGAACCTTCTTTCTCTTTGGACAAATGTTACAGGTGCTGGCACTACAGGTATTTCCTGATGATGCTGTAAATTTGATGCATGAGAATGCATAGGTGATGCGGATATAATAGGTTGGATTTCTACAGGTTGATTTACGGCTGGTCCCTCTCTCCTCGGGTTAACATTTTGGTTCTCATCAGCCCTATATGAATATGATAACATGTTATAAGATAACATATACTAATCTTATATTATGTATGCATTTGTATGTCCCTATGACCATATCCCCGCTCTGATACCAACTGAAACACCCCTATCATATAATAACTATAGAAAAATACTATAGAAATTTTTTTTTTTTAAAATATTCATATATTAACACAACCATAATATTTCTCATCAACTCTAAAATCGTTCATTTATTACAAACCATAATTATGTTTGATTTAAAAAAATCAAAACCCAACCACTTTCTATTCTATATGCTTGTCATGTGAGGAGAGAGAGCGAGATGGACACAGCCGACAGACCTTTCTTCCATGACAGCTACAGGTAAGAACCTTCTAGTACAATACTTTATCTACAACTTCAACAACTGAAAAATATAGCGATTTATATGAGTCGCCACTCAGTGAATATAAACAATCAATGAATTTAACAATCACATACAGTTACACCTTCCAATTAAACATACAGTCATTCTTATATACTATTGGATGATTCATTTATTTAATTGTTGTGACATTTCCGGCCAAACTATTGCCCCGGGATACATGTAACATTTGTAACAGATAACAATTGATTTGCTGGCCAGCTATATAACAATTGGTTGACCTTTTGGTCCAGATAACAATTGGTTGACCTTTCGGTCCATTTGTCAAATATTGCAATTGGTTGACCATATAGGTCCAGATAACAGAACATGTATTGCAATGTTTGATCGGCTATGTCACAACGTTTCTCTTTATTTCATTTGTCCCTGTATAATTGCGTATATCATGATTAATTCAATTATCTCAAGTTTCACCAAATAAACATATGCTCATATAATTCAAATTCCCCAAATAACATATAATCATTCAATTCACAACAATTCACCAAACATTCAAATATCACATATCAAAACATTTCACCTATTCATATCATGTTTATACTCACAGATGGAATGCTAATTTCCACGAAATCGACTTGTTTCCTCCTCTTGAACACTTTCACGACCTCGTGCTCCTATAAGCATAAATTCACATCAATACATTTCACCTTGTGTTGTTTTCTATTTATAAAGTTTTCATGGCTTAAACCATTGTTACTTATATACTTGTTCTTATGACCTTGCTCTACTTAAAAATTCATAACTTTCAATTCACCTCTCCAAATGATCTGATTCTTTTTTTATTCTATCCCTAATACACAAGGCCATAACATACTAAAACCTCAAAAATTTTAGAGTCTTATACGATTTATAGGGAATTTTCCATCAAAACCTATTTCAGTCCCGTTTTACCTGGACAGCAACGTAATAAAACGGGTATAACTCTCTCTACACAATATGAATCGACCTGATTCTTTTTCCTACTTAAACTATACACATAAGGGAATAACATATCCAAAAATCAGAATTTTCTAAGCAGTATAACAATCCCAGATTAATTTTGAAACTCACCCTATCTCTTTGATCATCCAATTCTGCACACTTCATCTTATAAAAATCATAACTATTGATCTACTTGTCTAAAAATTCTCAAATTTTGCAGGATAAATCTTGACATAAAGAAGAACAATTCATCTTCTTACTAAAACTGCTAATTCTAACTTTAACCTAACGAAAATCGCACTACAAAATTACTGAAATACCTGATTCCTTCCTTCTAGATCTCTTCTTCTCTTCTTCCTTTCTCTTTGTTCTTTGCTTTGTGTTTTAGGAGATGAAGAACTGATCTAATTCTTATCAGTTCATAAAAAGATCTAAGGGGTCAAAAGACCAATTTGCCCTCAAGTTCTTTATTTATTACAAATACTAACTATACTAAATACATGTATATATATCTATACCATACTAATACTAATTCTAATACTAATTCTTATACTTAAATCCTTATGATATATCACAATTTTATTCAACTTTATATGTTCTAATAATAATTTTATATCTATAACATAACTATACTCCACTTATTCCTTAAAATTCTATAGCCATATAATTCGATACCTAGATATTAACTATCGTATTTTGTATGGTTGAAATAACTATTACTTTCACTAACCAATTTTAATAAATATAACATGTAAAATTTAAATATAATGACATATAACAGATGTGGACAAACGCAAATATAATGCATGAAATGGGATATTATATCCAGCACCGCTACGATAGAGCTGGCAAGCCCAGTCTTGCGGGCCTTCGCAAGTGCCGTACTGCGGCACTTGCGAGCCAACGGTGTTGGCTTTCGCGCATGTTGCGATGCAACATGTCGGGAGTCCCGCAATCCATTCATAGTCTAAAAATTCCAACATTTTTCTGGGTCCAACCCGTTCGGAAAAATTGAAACACCCTTATCATATAATAACTATAGAAAAATACCATAAAATTTTTTTTCTTGAAAAAATATTCATATATTAACACAACCATAATATTTCACATCAACTCTAATATCATTCATTTATATTACAAACCTTAATTATGTTTGATTAGAAAAACCAAAATCCGACCACTATTTATTATATATGCTTATCATGTGAGGAGAGAGAGCGAGACAGACATAGCCGATAGACCTTTCTTCCATGACAGCTACAGGTAAGGACCTTCTAATACAATACTTTATCTACAACTTCAACAACTGAAAAAATATAGCGATTTATACGAGTCGCCACTCAGTGAATATAAACAATCAATGAATTTAACAATCACATACAGTCACACCATCAAAATAAACATACAGTCATTCTTATATACTATTGATGATTCATTTATTTAATTGTTGTGACACTTCCAACCAAATTATTGCACCGGGATACATGTAACATTTATAACAGATAACAATTGATTTGCTGGCCAGCTATATAACAATTGGTTGACCTTTCGGTCCAGATAAACAATTGGTTGACCTTTCGGTCCATTTGTCAAATATTGCAATTGGTTGACCACATAGGTCCAGATAACAGAACATGTATTGCAATGTTTGATCGGCTATATTACAACATCTCTCTTTATTTCATTTGTTCCTGTACAATGGCGTATATCATGTATAATTCAATTAACTCATGTTTCACCAAATAAACATAGGTGTATATAATTCAAATTCCCTAAATAACATATAATCATTCAATTCACAACAATTCACCAAGCATTCAAATATCACATATCAAAACATTTCACCCATAAATTCATTTCATGTTTATACTCACTTATACTTATCCAATAATTCACATTAACCGTTCACAAATATTCACTTGTCACCACAATTCACATATTCATACAATTAACACATCAACACATTTCACCCATAAATTCATATCATGTTTATACTCACTTATACTTATCCAATAATTCACATTAACCGTACACAAATATTCACTTGTCACCACAATTTACATATTCATACAATTAACACATCAACACATTTCACCCACAAATTCATATCATGTTTATACTCACAGATGGAATGCTAATTTCCACGAAATCGACTTGTTTCCTCCTCTTGAACACTTTCATGACCTCGTGTTCCTATAAGCATAAATTCACATCAATACATTTCACCTTGTGTTGTTTTCTATTTATAAAGTTTTCATGACTTAAACCATTGTTACTTGTATACTTGTTCATATGACCTTGCTCTACTTAAAAATTCATAACTTTCAATTCACTTCTCCAAATGATCTGATTCTTTTTTCATTCTATCCCTAATGCACAGGGCTATAACATATTAAAACCTTAAAAAATTTAGAATCTTAAACGATTTATAGGGAATTTCCCATCAAAACATGTTTCAGTCTCGCTTTACCTGGACAGCAACATAATAAAACGGGTATAACTCTCTCTACACGACATGAATCGACCTGATTCTTTTTCCTACTTAAACTATACACATAAGGGAATAACATATCGAAAAATCATAATTTTCTAAGCAGTATAACAATCCCAAATTAATTTTGAAACTCACCCTATCTCTTTGATCATCCAATTCTGCACACTTCATCTTATAAAAATCATAACTATTGATCTACTCGTCTAAAAATTCCAAAATTTTGCAGGATGAACCTTGACATAAGGAGTAACAATTCATAATATTACTAAAACTGCTCATTCTAACTTTAACCTAACAAAAATTGCACTACAAAGTTACTAAAATACATAATTCCTTCCTACTAGCTCTCTTCTTCTCTTCTTCATTATGCTTTGTTCTTCGCTTTGTGTTTAGGAGATGAAGAACTTATCTAATTCTTATCAGTTCATACAAAGATCTAAGGTGCAAAAGACTAATTTGCCCTGAAATTCTTTGTTTAATACAAATACTAACTATACTAGATACATATACGTATATCTATACCATACTAATACTAATTCTAATACTAATTCTTATATACTAATTCTAATACTAATTCTTATACTTAATCCTTATGATATATCACAAATTTATTCAACTTTATATGTTCAAATAATTATTTTATATCTATAACATAACTATACTCCACTTATTCCTTCAAATTCTATAGCCATATAATTTGGTACCTAGATATTAAATATCGTATTTTGTACAGTTAAAATAACTATTATTTTCACTAACCAATTTTAATAAATGTAACATGTAAAATTTAAATATAATGACATGTAACAGATGTGGACAAATGCAAATATAATGCATGAAATGGGATATTATAATTCTCCCCCCTTAAAGAATTTCGTCCTCGAAATTAAATACCTGAATCAGAAAACAAATAAGGATAGTCCTTTCTCATTCGATCTTCTGTTTTCCAAGTGGCTTCTTCCACTGAATGACTTTTCCAAAATACTTTTACCAATGGTATTTCTTTGTTTCGCAATTGTTTGGTCTTATACCCGATAATTGCTACTAGTTCTTCTACATAGCTCAAATTATCAGCAATCTCTATCTCTTGGTCCTTCAATACATGAGTAGGGTCTGACCGATACTTCCTTAGCATGCTCACATGAAAGACATTGTGAATTTGAGCTAACTCTGGTGGTAATGCCAATTTATAAGCAAGCGGACCAATTCTTTCAAGAATTTCATAAGGCCCTATGTACCGCGGACTTAGCTTCCCTTTCTTCGTAAACCTTAGCACGCCTTTCCAAGTGATACACGAAGAAAAACTTTGTCCCCTACTTCATATTCCTTTTCCCTTCTATGTTGATCAGCATAACTTTTCTGTCTATCTTGTGCTGCCTTTGATTCTTTCTCTTACTATCTTCACCTTTTCAACTGTGTCTTGTACTATTTCTAGACCCTCCAAAACTCTCATCCCTTCTTTATCCCAATAAATAGGACTTCTGCATTTTCTTCCATAAAGAGCCTCATACGGTGCCATTCTAATGCTACTATGATAGTGATTAATATAAGCGAATTCCATTAGAGCAACGTATTCATCCCACGCACCTTTGAATTCCATAGCACAAGCTCGAAGCATTTCTTCCAAAGTCTGAATTGTTCTTTCTGACTGACCATCTGTTTGAGGATGAAAAGCGGTACTAAAGTTTAATTTTATGCCCAATTCCTGTTGTAAACTTCTCCAAAATTGAGATGTAAATCGAGGATCTCTATCTGATACAATAGACACAGGTATTCCATGTAATCTGACAATTTCATTCACATACTTCTTCGCTAAATTCTCCAATGAACAACCCCATTGTATGGGCAAAAAGTGGGCTGATTTCGTCGATCTATCAACAATCACCCAAATAGCATCATTCTTTCTTGGAGTTTTTGGAAACCCGTACATAAAATCCATAGTAACCATCTCCCATTTCCAAACTGGTATAGGTAATGGTCAAAATTTCCCTGCTGGAGCTTGATGTTCAATCTTTACTTGTTGACATATCAAACACTTTGAAATGTATTCAGCAATATCCTTCTTCATTCCAGACCACCAAAAATGAGAGCGCAAGGTATGATACATTTTTGTCATTTCCAGATGCGTAGCATATGGAGCAGTAAGAGCTTCTTCTAAAATTTCCTTCTTCAAATTATCAACATCAGGCACACAAATTCTTTGTCCCAACATCAAAGTATAATTTTCTACTGCAAAATCAATACTTTTTCCTTGCTTGACATTTTTCATAATCTCTTTTAATTGAGGATCTAGAAACCTGAGCTTCCTTAATTCTGTCATGTAACACTGGTCTTACCTTGAAGTTAGCTAACACCATTTTTGCCCAATTCTAAGTCAGCATCCATTGCTCGTAATTGAACTAAGTATGGGAGTTGAGAAACTTGAACATTAGCCATTACACTACTGGATTTTCTACTTAAGGCATCAGCTACAACATTCGCTTTTCTCGGATGATGTTCTATCGTGAAATCATAATCTTTTAACAATTCTAGCCATCTCCTCTGCCTCATATTCAATTCTTTCTGACTCAACAAATATTTCAAACTCTTATGATCAGTGAAAATCTGAAAAGTTTCTCTATACAAATAATGCCTCCAAATTTTCAAAGCAAACACAATAGCAGCCAGTTCTAAATCATGCACTGGATAAGATAATTCATATGATTTTAATTGTCTAGATGCATATGCAATTACCTTCCCGTGTTGCATTAGAACACAACCCAAACCTTGGTAAGAAGCATCACTGTAAACAACAAATCCACCAGTGCCAGTAGGAATTGCCAAAATCGGAGCTGTAGTCAATCGTTTCTTTAATTCATCAAAACTTTTCTGGCAATCATCTGTCCACTGGAACTGTACATTCTTTCGTAGTAATTTTGTCATTGGAGCAGCAATAAGAGAAAACCCATCAACAAATCGTCGATAATACCCTGCTAATCCCAGAAAACTTCTTACTACTGCTACATTTTTTGGAGCTTCCCATTGAACCACAGCTTCGATCTTTTTAGGATCAACCTGAATACCTTGATTAGAAACCACATGTCCCAAAAATTAAACATGACCCAACCAGAATTCACATTTGCTAAACTTTGCATGCAACTGTTTTTCCCTCAAAATCTGAAGCACAATTCTCAAATGTTGCTCGTGTTCTTCATTACTTTTCGAGTACACAAGTATGTCATCAATGAAAATAATAACAAACTTGTCAAGATACTGTTGAAATACCTTATTCATCAAAGCCATGAAAGCTACAGGTGCATTCGTCAAACCAAACGGCATCACTAGAAATTCATAATGTCCATATCGAGTTCTAAAAGCTGCTTTTGGAACATCTTGCGCTGAAATTTCGAGTTAATAATACCCTAACCTCAAATCAATTTTAGAAAATACGCGTGCTCCTTGCAATTGATTGAATAAATCATCAATACGAGGTAAATGATATTTATTCTTCACAGTTACTCGATTCAACTGTCTGTAATCAATGCAAAGTCGCATAGTGCCATCCTTTTTCTTAACAATACCGGAGCGCCCCAAGGAGACATACTAGGTCTAATAAATCTCTTATCAAGTAACTCTTGTAACTGCTTTTTCAACTCTTTTAATTCCACTAGAGCCATTCTATATGGAGAAATAGAAATCAGTGAAGTTCCTAGAACTAAATCAATGGTAAATTCTGCTTCTCTATCAGGTGGCAATCCTGGTAAGTCCACAAGAAATACATCGGGAAATTCTTTAACAATAGGAATATCATCAAGTGATACATCTGATACTTTAGTGTCAATAACATGTGCTAAATATGCCTCACATCCACCCTTGATTAACCGAAAAGTATTAATTACAGAAATTAAACAAGTCGGTACTATCTGACATTCACCCTAAAAAATGACTTTTAGCTTATCTGATGTCTCTAAAATAACTTCCTTGGTGAAACAATTTACTACTGCATGATGTTTTTCCAACCAATCCATACCCAAAATCAAATCAAACTCTCTAATAGCCAATCTAATCAAATCCGCACTTAATATAACCTTGTCAATTTGAATCAAACAATTTCTGTACACCTGATTTGCAATCACCAATTCACCTAAAGGAGTTCCCACATATAGATCAAATCCCAAAGGTTCATAAGCCATATGCAATTGTGATGCCAAGTTTGATGATATAAATGAATGACTTGATCCAGGATCAATTAATGCACAAACATCCATGTTGCAAATAGAAATCATACCGGTAACAACTTCTGGTGTGTCAATAGCTTCTTGTCGAGTCATGGCAAAAACACGAGCCTGTGTTGGAGGCCTAGAACTCTAAGCCTCAGATCTACCAATATTGCTTATTTTTGTTCCTCTACCCCTACCTCTACCTGCTACTACACCAGCTCCCCTGCCTCTGGTATTCTGAACTGTAGCCTCTGATTGAGCTCTTTCAGTTGCTTCTGTTCGTTTTGGACAATCACGTATTAAATGTTCAAAAGAGCCACATAAGTAACAGGCTCCAGTCAATTTCCTGCATTCGCCTTTATGTAATTTACCATATAGCATACATTGAGGTTTTTATCCCGAGCTTTGTCCCTGACTTTGTCTCGAATGAGTTTGCACATTCATTCTTCCTCCTATATTCCTAGAATATCCTCCTCCAGCTATAAATTGTGATGGAGAAGAATTGTTTGATGTTTAGCAGACTTTTTACTTTGGTCACCACTAAAATCACTGTAACCTCTTCTAGCTTTATAATCTGCTTTCTCTTTCTCTAGTCTTTCAGCCCTAACTACAACATTTTTCAACTTTAGGTAACTTTCAAGTTTAAATAATGATATCTTGGTTTGAATTTCATATCTAAGCCCATCCTCAAATTTCCTGCATCTATCCTTTTTAATCGCCACTAATGTTGGTACATAACTGCATAGCTGATTGAACTTAACTTCATACTCGACCACTGTCATCCTCCCTTGTCTTAAGTTCAAAAATTATTTTCTTTTATCATCAATATACACATCAAGCATATAATTACTTTTGAATTCCTGTACAAAATCATCCCAAGTCAAGATCGGAGGCTGAACAGTGCTCCCCTGGATAGTCTCCCACCAGTCATAAGCATCATCTTGAAGTAAAAATACCGCATAATCAAACTTCTCATCAGGAGTACAATGCATCATATTGAAAACTCTTTCCAACCTTTTTAACCATCTTTCTGCTATTGTAGGATCTGTAGTTCCTTTGAATTCTTCTGCACCTTATTTCTTCAATTTATCGAACCTTCTTTCTCTTTGGACAAATGTTGCAGGTGCTTGGACCACAAGATTTTCCTGATGATGCTGCAAATTTAATGCATGAGAATGCATAGGTGATACAGATGTAATAGGTTGGATTTCTACAGGTTGACTTACGACTAGTCCCTCTCTCCTCGGGTTAACATTTTGGTTCTCATCAGCCCTATATGAATATGATAACAAGTTATAAGATAACATATACTAATCTCATATATTAACACAACCATAATATTTCACATTAACTCTAATATCATTCGTTTATATTACAAACCATAATTATGTTTGATTAGAAAAACCAAAACCCGACCACTTTCTATTCTATATGCTTGTCATGTGAGGAGAGAGAGCGAGATGGACACAGCCGACAGACCTTTCTTCCATGACAGCTACAGGTAAGGACCTTCTAATACAATACTTTATCTACAACTTCAACAATTGAAAAAATATAGCAATTCATATGAGTCGCCACTCAGTGAATATAAACAATCAATGAATTTAACAATACATACAGTCACACCTTCAAAATAAACATACAGCCATTCTTATATACTATTGGATGATTCATTTATTTAGTTGTTGTGACACTTCCGGCCAAACTATTGCCCCGGGATACATGTAACATTTGTAACAGATAACAATTGATTTGCTGGCCAGCCATATAACAATTGGTTGACCTTTCGGTCCAGATAAACAATTGGTTGACCTTTCGGTCCATTTGTCAAATATTGCAATTGGTTGACCATATGGGTCCAGATAACAGAACATGTATTGCAATGTTTGATCGGCTATATCACAACATCTCTCTTTATTTCAATTGTTCCTGTACAATGGCGTATATCATGTATAATTCAATTAACTCATGTTTCACCAAATAAACATAGGTGTATATAATTCAAATTCCCCAAATACCATATAACATTCAATTCACAACAATTCACCAAGCATTCAAATATCACATATCAAAACATTTCACCTATAAATTCATTTCATGTTTATACTCACTTATACTTATCCAATAATTCACATTAACCGTTCACAAATATTCACTTGTCACCACAATTCACATATTCCTACAATTAACACATCAACACATTTCACCCATAAATTCATATCATGTTTATACTCAATTATACTTATCCAATAATTCACATTAACCGTACACAAATATTCACTTGTAACCACAATTCACATATTCATACAATTAACACATCAACACATTTCACCCATAAATTCATATCATGTTTATACTCACAGATGGAATGCTAATTTCCACGATATCGACTTGTTTCCTCCTCTTGAACACTTTCACAACCTCGTGTTCCTATAAGCATAAATTCATATCAATACATCTCACCTTGTGTTGTTTTCTATTTATAAAGTTTTCGTTACTTAAACCATTGTTACTTGTATACTTGTTCATATGACCTTGCTCTACTTAAAAATTCATAACTTTCAATTCACTTCTCCAAATGATCTGATTATTTTTTTATCCTATCCCTAATACACAAGGCTATAACATACTGAAACCTCAAAAATTTTAGAGTCTTATACGATTTATAGGGAATTTCCCATCAAAACCTATTTCAGTCCCGCTTTACCTGGACAGCAACGTAATAAAACGGGTATAACTCTCTCTACACAAAATGAATCGACCTGATTCTTTTTCCTACTCAAACTATACACATAAGGGAATAACATATCAAAAAATCATAATTTTATAAGTAGTATAACAATCCCAGATTAATTTTGAAACTCACCCCATCTCTTTGATCATCCAATTCTGCACACTTCGTCTTATAAAAATCATAACTATTGATCTACTTGTCTAAAAATTCCAAAATTTTGCAGGATGAACCCTAACATAAAGAGGAACAATTTTCTTCTTACTATAACTACTAATTCTAATTTAGCGTAATAAAAATCGTATTACAAAGTTACTAAAATACATGATTCCTTCCTTCTAGCTCTCTTCTTCTCATCTTCCTTATGCTTTGTTCTTTGCTTTGTGTTTTAGGAGATGAAGAACTAATCTAATTCTTATCAGTTCATACAAAGATCTAAGGGGAAAAAGACCAATTTGCCCTCAAATTCTTTATTTAATACAAATACTAACTATACTAGATACATATACGTATATCTATACCATACTAATACTAATTCTAATACTAATTCTTATACTTAAATCCTTATGATATATCCCAATTTTATTCAACTTTATATGTTCAAATAATCATTTTATATCTATAACATAACTATACTCCACTTATTCCTTAAAATTCTATAGCCATATAATTCGGTACCTAGATATTAAATATCATATTTTGTATGGTTAAAATAACTATTATTTTCACTAACCAATTTTAATAAATATAACATGTAAAATTTAAATATAATGACATGTAACAGATGTGGACAAATGCAAATATAATGCATGAAATGGGATATTATAAAAATTCCCTTTTGATCCTTTTCAAAATATTTATATTTTATTTATAGCCTAATTAAATTAGTTTCCGGTCGAAATAAAATCTCTAGTCTAATTAGGTAATGGTCTAACCATTCTACTTTTAATATTCTCATAATAGATCAAGTCTATTAATTCTTTACTTAGTCCGATTAAAGTCCAATGTGTTTGACCTTATAGGATCCCGGAGTATTTAGTTGTTAAGGTTTGACCAATCCTTGTTCTATAGGAACTATTGGCTCGAGGTTCTAGACCGTAATTAGAACTCAATTACCTTAAACGACTCTAGTACGCCTCTAGCAAGGGTCCACCATCCCCCATTACTCGAAACGTCATTTGTACTTATGACATAATCTTGGTTAATGCAATAGTTACCAAATGCGATGAACTCCTTCCATTCTTTAATATTAGTACCATCTCGGTTAAAGTGTTGACCCACTAATAGCAAGGTTGCTCTAAGCTATCCCAGTTTATTTACCATAATGTGTTTGACTATAAATTATTTCTAGTAAACACATACTCTGATCAGATGTTTATAGCAATCATCACTTGAACAAGTGGTCAAGTATAACTCCTTAATATATCCAGAACGATGGATTCTTTCCGACTACATAGGTTACAAACATGATGTTAACACTATACCCGTAATCACCCGTGGCACCCTAAATTAATGAGTGTATAGGTAAGACCCAAAGTATAGCGATAGTACCACACGAGGTAACTAGTATCTCAAGTATGAGGATATTCTCAAAGCTACTGTATAAAGATAAACACTAACACTATGATATATTTGCCAAGTGTTTATCTTATTATGGTCTCCAATATATCTTCCAAATGTATCCATGTGTCAAACTTAAGGCACCACCTTCAGTCTTAGGAAGTTAACTGTTTGGACTCATTCCAAGAGAGTTGACCACATGCTCGTCTTACTATTTCATCAATATCCTTTCTTGATGAAACTATGACTAGGGATAGTTTAGACATAATCATAATTGCACATGAAGTAGGTCTCACTAAACATAGTCCCATTATGATATCTCTCTCTTCATGCTATGTTATATAAAGGACTTTTGTACATAGATATCAATGAATATATTTTAACCAGTCATAATATATATGAACACATCGATATAAAAAAAAGATTAAATACCTTTATTAATTAAACAAATTATTCGTACTAGTACATAATTAAGATAAATTGCCCTAATTGCCTTAAGGGCATACATCATATCTAACATACTATACCACAAGAAGTGTATCCCCACTACTTATAACCGTAGTAGTGCCACTCACAATGACAAGTGATAAGTAGATATAGGTGAAGAAAGTTTACCATGAACAATTACTTTCTTCAATAGCTATTCTAGAAAAATGATTACAATGATGTCCTAGCTATATGTTTCTGAGATCTCTCTGTAGAAATGATGCAATGAAGCTCAATATCTCTTTGCTTCTAAATATGAATGTTGAAGATCTCTTGGTGTGATCTTCGTATATTCATACACACTCTTATTCTTGAATCATCTTCATTTTATAGTGTCCTTGAAGAATATGACCGTTTGTAGCCATTTATAGCCGTTTAAATTCTTGATAAGCTTCATCTTGTAGTCTATTGGTCTTTAACTAGCTGTTGAGAGATAGCTTAAAGTTTCAGGTGGTCATCTAGCCGTTAATTACTTCATATGGTGTGCCTTGTAACTCTCCTTGATCATCTTGTTGACTTTGAGCTAAAAACAGAAGATTCTTCCAGGTGCTGAAGAGTTTTCATAAATGGTATTGACAGACTATTGTTGGAATATGTCAACAACGCTTTTTGTCATATTGGGAAACTGTCAGCATCTTTTCTTTTTCAGCAGTGTTAAGCTTCGTGCAAGCATCTTTGCTTTCTTCAATGACATTGGGCTTCGTGCAAGCATCTATTCCTTCGCCAATGACGTTAGGCTTCGTGCAAGCAACTATTCTCTTTATCTTTTCAGCTGTTGAGCTTTGTGAAAGAATCTTTTCATCATGTCCAATGTAAAGCTCCATCTTCCAAAGTATGCATTTGCATATAAACACATATTCTCCTTGCTTCTTTAAACCACAACAACTCAACATCGAATTTTGGTTCTCAAAATATAAAGTTAGTCAACTTGAAAACATGACATCTTTATATAAAAAGCATTCATAACAATTAAAGGACAATCTTAAATATATTCTACAAAGCATTATATATGGCACTTTCAAGAATTACATACACATATTATTAGCAATAATTATGTAGTGCCAAAACTTGCAATGAACATATAGAGTCACCATAATAAATTACAAGTGAGTATATTCTAATTCTAAATTGGTTTGTCATCTTCAAAACACTAACACTGAGATTACAACAATCTACCCCATTTTGATGGTGACAAAACAATTTATGAAAGACAACATAACTCCCCCATAATTAGAGCTAGGGTGAATTAATCAATTAAGCACAATAGCATGAAATCATGATTAGAGCAAAAGAAGGTAAACATTTATTGAGCATCAGAGCAAGTGGTTATAAAAAATTAAAGCACAAATGATAACTCAATAGCAAATAAATACTGCAAATGATATTGTCTATTGAAGCACAAAGTCAATAGCCTGAAGTTGCTATTGACAAATAGCTGTATAAAACAATAGAAGTAAAATTGGCTAAGTCCTAATGGATGCTCACATAGCCATCCAACAAAACACAAGCATAATAAAATGGCTAAGATCCTAAGGTAGCTATGGTCCTAACATGATGCATAACTAAGCAACCTAACAAGCAAAAAGTTTCAACATCCAAAACATCACAAAAAGGTTAGGGCTTATGCATCAAATCAAGGTCTTCAGTGCTCGGAGGGGCTAGCTCAACATGGTCTTTCATTTTCTCCCCCATTTTGGCATCATCAAAGAAATGGGAGTGAGGAAAAGTTGAAATGGTAGGATAGAAATGTTGCTAGGACAAGCTTGATCAGGAACCTTTTTCAATATACTCCTGATAGCAGCAAATGTCTCCTTCTGAACTCAAGTGGTCAATTCCAACTTAGCATTGATGTTCCAACTTAGCATTGATGTTCTCAACAGTTTCCAACCTTAGCAGCTTTGTCTTTACTTTATCAATAGCATTTTGGAGTGGGTATACCTTGATCAATCAATTAGCCAACTTTCTTTCCAAGAGTATCTAAGACTAGAGAGTGATTACATACAGTTTCACAAGCATCTTGAAGCAGCCTCCAGTTCTCCTTAAAATTATCAAGAAGTTGAGATTCACCAAATTTGTAAGACAGTACCGGAATGGAAGAATTTAATACTCTGCTTAAGATCTATAATCTGTTGTTGAATGCTCTTCTGAATATCAGCCATTTCGAGAACTTTTGGAGACATTGAATTTTTTTATTACATCCTTTAAAACACAAAGGTGGTCAATGTTATAGTGATCGTAATTGTTTGAATGGTTTTGTTGACTAATTGAATCTGAACTGTAAATTGAGAAAAAATATCCAATGTATGGAATATTTAATCAGGATTTTATGCATTTTATAATGATGTGTTGCATTTTCCACATTTTTAAGACTATATGCATGACTGATGGGAAGCGGAGCACAACTAAAAAGTTGTCTCTAGTTGGTAAAGGCTCTAGATGTAGCATTGTTACTTATTAATATTATTGTTGAAATTTCAGCTTATTATGTTGAACATTCTCTTGGTGAGACAATGTTAAAGATATTATGAGCTGCCTGAGTGATATAGTGTTCAGACTCCAGAGAACACTAGCTAATTGTGAATACAAATTTTTTTTTAAAGTGACAATTTCCTGAAATGGGAATTTTCAGATGCCCTAAAGAAATTTTTTGTTTTTATATTATGCTTCATATATACACTGTCCAAAGCTAAATTTTAGGTTACAAATTTCGAACATAAAGAAAATGTAACAAGCATCTATTTTATATGACAAAATTTTACAAAAAAGTATTGTGACGGTAAAAAAATTTATTGCAACAGATAATAACCTTTGTTTTGTTGCTTATTTGATTAACCAGAGCTTTGCACATCTAAATCCGACCCGGGTAGCACATATAGTCATGGTGGGCGAGTCTCCCAGTGGAAATTTTCTACATTCACAAGCTTCTAATCTGAGACTTTGCTTAAGTGATACCAAACTGCTTATCATTTGGATCAACTCCTCGTGGTAGATAATAACCTTTTGTTTACAAATTTTTTAGTATTAGATAAATTGTTGTCACATATAAACTAATTTCTTGTAGTGCCCTCAAAAAGTCAGGTTGAACTCCAATGGATTAATGACCAAAAAGTCTTGTTGTTCTTAACGGTCAGCTTATAATTTTATCGGTATGTAATCTCTCCTATTAAATACAAGAGTAAATTAAAAAAAAAAGATGAAAAATGTATGAAGAGCAGGATGATCGGGATGAGTATCTAAGTCATTCTTCAAATCTTTGTATGGGTAATCGAATGTGGGGTGACAATGACTATGTTAAATTGGTGCATCCAAAAATAAAACATGTTTTTCTAATAAATAATCAAGATTATGGTGTTGCTTCATTAGTGAAGTTAAGAAGAAAGAGCCAACAAAAGTAAGAATAGGGTGGTGCGCGGAGATACAAACACAAACTTGGAGCTGCTTATAAGGTGGTACGCAGCAACATTAGGTATTGGCAGAAACGAAGCGGCATAGCAATGATGCTTTATCAACAAATTCACGTTTAAGGGGTTTTTTACATGCCAGGCTGTTCTATCTTTTGTCGGTTCCTTCTTCTTCGGTTCCCATGATGAACAGCACCCGAATCTTGATTTATTTGGTCGAGAAACGTGTCTTACTTCTTGACGCCTTAATCTAACATAATCATATATTGTCTCTTCTCCGTCAAATACCAATACATAGAAATGACGAATGACTTAAATACTAATCTAAACCATTCTCCTCGTCACCATTGTTTCTAAATTATTCGTACTAATAATAATTCTCCACGCCATCGTAAACTTCCTTATGGTGATGTGAAAAATTATTATCCATACCAAAAACATCTTAACTCTCCATAGTCAGTGATTGAACTACACAACTCTAAGGAGTATATATGCCCATTTCACACCATTATTCGTTAAACTAAATTAACAAATAAACTATTTCACACCATTCTGATAAATTTTATTTGAATTTGAAATTTCTTTTTTTTCTAAGTCAAGTCGGTACAAAATCAACAGTAAAATGATAATTCTAATGTAATCTTTTATTTTTATTTTTTTATTTAATTTAATTGACATTATATTAGAAAAT
This sequence comes from Euphorbia pulcherrima, assembly GCA_947683365.1. Lineage (NCBI taxonomy): Eukaryota > Viridiplantae > Streptophyta > Magnoliopsida > Malpighiales > Euphorbiaceae > Euphorbia > Euphorbia pulcherrima. Next base: position 20,819,172 of record CANTUS010000001.1, read on the forward strand.
TGAATTTAAGTCCTGATATTGTATTCAGGAGATTCTTTTTTATAATAGAAAACGCGTGATATATATATATATATATATATATATATATATATATATTGAAATCTCAAAAGAATATAATTTTATATGAAAAGCGAGATTGAATAAGTAGTTAAATAATAGGAGATGTTAGGGGTAGGAGATATTTGGGTATATGAAAAGGTAGTTTCTCATGAGACACTTACTGTTTTATATTTTGATTGAAAAAGAAAGAATGATTAACATTGGGTAAATATTATGAACATCAAACAATTGAAATTTAAATTTTAGGACAATTTTGTACAACTTATTGGAATGACAGATTTTTGTTGGCATATGAAAACAATGGTCACAAGGGCATATAGTCAAATTTTGATTGTAAAATGGACGTTTAATACATATTTTGAACCAAAAATTGTTTAATACATGTATTTTTGGGGCTAAAAAATAAAACTTCTTTACGTTTATAATTTGGATTATGAGCAAAATTCATCATTTTCAGATCTAAATTCTTTCTCTGCTCTCTATTGATCCTTTAATAGCAACAACCATTCCATCATTTAAATTTGATTTCAAAAACTGAAGCATACGCACCTTGGTCGAGTAGGAGTAGGGACTGGATATTATATGTTGCTTCTTTTGGCTCCTTTGATCAGAACTTGATTGGGACTCCCGCATCGACTTTCCTTGTGAAACAATACTTAATGCAAAGCTCTCGTCCTTCTAAAGCTAATAGCATTACTAGTTTACTTCTCCAGTTATATTGGAGGCAGATTATGACGCGAGAGAACGATGAGCATTATGTAGCAACTTCGACACCAAGAATGAAAAAGCGTTTAAGAGATGAAGAGATACACGAGCGATGACTATGAAAATGATGAGATTGATAACAGTTAATAAAGCAAATATACACGCTTTTTGGTCCTCCATTCTTTTATTTGCAACTTTACTTCAGGGTCAGTTAGAAATAACCACTCTGTAGCTATAGGGGTAAGGATGTGTACATCCAACCACCCAATACCGCTTGTGTCGAAGTCTTGTCAGGCATTTGGGTAATTTTGTTGTTGTATGTATGAAAATATGGAGCTTTGAAACTAGAGTTTTGTGTTATTTGTATTAGTATGGGTAGCTTGGAGTCTAAAACTATATTGTACTCCACTAAAAATGCCAATTTTTTAAATTGTATTTAAGTAGGTTTATTTTATGATGACTTTGTTTTTTTCTTACTTTGCCACTATCCATTTGATTGAACTCCATCCCACTAATTTAACAGGGATGAAAGGCAATATAAAAAGTAAAAGGGAAATTATAAGGAATAAAGAGTTTGATTAAAGCATTTACACAATTACCCTCTACTTTTATGAATAACTTTTTTGATCATTTTTTAAACTTTTCCTTTTCAAGGTCATACATTCCTCTTGTTTTGCTAGTTCCTGCCCAGCAGGCATGTTCTTTCTTTTTTTTACTTTTTTTGCTTTTATCTTGTAAATTGTTGATTTTTTTTATACGTGGCTTTAGAGTTTCTTGTTTGTCTCGTTTTTATCTTCAAAAGTAGATGCATGATGATATAATTTTTTCGAGTTTTTATTTTCGAAGATAGGTAACAACATTATACAAGGTGTGAAAAATAAAACTAAACATAAGCATCTATTTTATGAAAGAAATCAAACAAAACTCATTTTATACCAGCATTATACCAAGTGGAAAAATAAAACCAAACATAAGCATCTATTTCATGAATGAAATCAAAAAAAAAACTACTATATACTAGCATCATATAAGGTATGATTAAATAAAGTAAAACATTAAACATCTATGTTATGAAAGAAATCAAACAAAAATGACTTTATATCAGGTGTAAAAAATAAAACCAAACATAAGCATCTATTTTATGAAAGAAACTAAAGAAAAACCACATTATACCAGCATTATACAAGGTGTGAAAAAACAAAATGTTGAATCCAGCACAAGTTTGACTGGCTCAGTAGTGCTTAAGTTTTAATCATAACAGTTAAGTTAAGTTTGAGCTAATTAAATCAATAATAAGGTTAAAATAAATAATCTATGGTTACATGTGAGTTATTGAATTCGAGGGTAGAATGTCAATTTTTCGCTGACCTAGTTATTTAGTTTTAACTCTGAGTTGTTTTTGGGTTGAGCTGTTTACTTAGTCGCTGACTAGAAACTGTCCACTCAGCACTCGATATTTAGATTATGTTTTCAGCTGAGTATATTTCTATATATTTCATTGAGTTACTTTATCTTAGTCAATGGCGCTGACCTTTCCATTTGAGGAAAAATGGAATATTTGCTTTTAGTGTTGCTTTTTGCAGAACATTAATGAGATAAAGATAAAAAGAATTAATGCCTTGACAAGACTCCGATTTATGAAGAAAAAGACAAAGTCTTCCTAAATCAAGCTGCAAAAAGTCATTTGCCAATTTAGGAAATTCTGCAGATCAATAACATTGTATCTCACGCTCTGCAAATTGTCAGATTACCAGAAAGAATGGAAAGATGACACGTAGCAAGTCAGCGCGAGTTCTCTCTAACGAAAGTCCGGCATCAAACGACAAAGAATTCAAATTAAAGTCGAATCTCAATATGTCTCTAACGGATTGTTTTTCTATCTCACAATGGTGTGATTCTATCTCCTAATGGATTGATTTGAAGAAGCAACAGTTGAATAGATGAGATGTCAATATCGAAAGATGCCAAAGCAAGTTCAACGGCTACATTCTTGATTTCAAGTATAAAAGGAGCAAGAAGGCAAGCGTTAGAACTTGGGGATTACACCTGAATTTCAAATAAGAAAAATTCTACCAATTTACAAGGTTTAAAGAAGTTTAAATAGAGAAAGCAACGACTCAACGATAATCCGCTTTACAACAAGAGAGAATAGAATAGATCAATATCATTGTAATATCTGATCATTTGTAACTGGATCAATGTTTCTATAAGTGGACTCCAGCTCTTGTTTATAATTAGTTGAGTTGCTAGTAGAAGAGGGTATTCTACTCAGCGGGTGAGTGATTAAAGTTTGAAGAGTACTTTCTGTAATTGGGGAAATTTATGAAAGCCTTCTCCGCCTAGGGTAAAGGAGTTGAGATTAGTGAATTAAAGCCAAGACACTCTCATGGGACTGGATGTAAGCACATGTTGCCGAACCAGTATAAAATCTAAGTGTATTGTACTTTGAAGTTTTTAGATTTTACTCAGCTTACTGACCTACTCAGCAGGGTTCATTATATCACGAAAAAGTATCTGTTTTATTAGAGTGAGTCATTCGCCCCCCTCTAACTCACTAAGTGTGGGCATAGGGACCAACAAGTGGTATTAGAGTAAGTTCTCATTGTAAGGATTTTACAATCAGAAGATAAATATCATGGTGTACAAGGGAGGAGAATCCAGTGGAAGGGCAGAAGCTTATATTCTGCTAGAAGGCATGTTAGTACCAGGCTTCCATTGTTTAATGGTGAGCATTATACTTATTTAAAGAATAGGATGAAGGATTTTATCCCATCTCAAAGCATGCATCCTTGGATGGCTATCGTTGAAGGAACATATGTTCTTGCTATCATGAAGAACAGAGTACGCATTGATAAGTACTCTGATGAGTGGGAAAATTAAGACTTGGCCAGATTGAAGGAAAATGCAGCTGCTATCAACTATCTCTATTGCACTCTTAATGCAACTGAGTTCAATCTCATTTCAGGCTGTGAAATTGCTCGAGAGATATGGAAGAAGTTGTAAGTAACTTATGAGGGTACTAACAAGGTCAAAGAGTCCAAGATCAACATCCTTATGAGGGATTATGAATGGTTTCATATGCAACCCAAGGAAGATATTTCGAACATGAACACCAGGTTCATGAATATTGTCAATGAACTAAAAAGACTTAGGAAGACCTTCATAAAAGAATAGACAATCAAGAAGATTTTGAAAATTTTGGCATAAGAATGGGATGCAAAGAAGAGTGTTATTGAAGAAGCTCATGATTTGAAGACTTATAAGTTTGATGAGCTTATCAAAACCTTGCTGACTCATGAAATGTCTTTGAAGCAATATGAAGATGAGTCCAAAAAGCTCAAGCACTAATGACCAAGAACTTCACTAGGTTCTTGAAGAAAGATAAGAACTTCCAAAGGTTCAAAAGGCCTAGCAAGTACAAGAAAAGAGCAGATGATAGACCACGGAAAGAATTCAACAAAGAGTATAAAAAAGATATCAAATGCTTTGAATGTGGTTAGAAAGGGCATATCTAGTCTAGTTGTCCTAAAGCTAATAAGGACAGATTTAAGAAGAAAAGGGATAAGAAGGCTCTTGCTGCTACCTAGAGTGATTCTGAATAAGAGTCATCATCCTCAGATGAAGAGGGATAAGATTTTGGAAATGTATATCTCATGGAAAAGGATGATCAACCTAACTCAGAGTCAGCTGACCAACCATCTACTTCCGCTGCCAATCAATCAGCTGACTAGAGCAAAGATAAGGGAAAGCGAACTGAGGTAAATTCTGAACCCCTTTTATCTTTAGATGAACTTGCTGTAGTACTTAATGATGTTATTAATGCAACTAAGTAGTAAGCCAAATACATCAAAGAGCTCTAGAGGAGGTGTAATGATCTAAATGATGTCAATTCTTCTACCTCACTTGACATCTTATACCTTATGGAAAAAGCTGAGTACCATGATAGATATAATAGCAAACTCACTAAGAAAATGAATAAGTTAGCTACCGGATTAATAGCTTTGAAAAGGTGTGGGTCCCTCCTCAACCTAGCAGGAATACTCAGAGTAACCGTATTCACCACTCTAATACGGTTTCTTAAAAGAGTAAAGTGAGCAAGCCCAATCCTAAGGTCGTATGTAATTTTTGTGGAAAGTTAGGACATACCATAATCATGTGTAGACACAAAAATGGTTACTATAATGAGTATGACTAGTCAAGCATGACCACCACTAAAATGGGAGGACCCAACTAGAAAAAGTCATGGGTACCTAAGAAAACTTAATTATTTTATAGGTGAGCCTGAGATCCACTGATGACATAAGAATGTGGTATTTGGATCATAGATTCCTGAGGCATATGACAGGTAATGAAAAGCAGTTCATCATATTGGAGCGAAAAAGGAATGGAAGTGTCTGTTTTGGAGACAACCAAAAAGGAAAGATTGTTGGCAATGGCACTATAGGAGTCAAGCCTCTTGTGAAAGGCCTGAAGTTCAATTTGCTAAGCATTTCTCAGCTATGTGAAAAAAGTAGGAAAGTAATCTTTAACTCAACGGGTTGCTTAGTCATTGATGGTAACTCTGACCAAACTATTCTTTATGCTCCTAAAATTAATAATGTTTATATGATTGATTTATCCCATAGATCCAATGATATATGCTTAGTTTCTAAGGAGGAAAGCTCATGGCTATGGCACAGAAGGTTAGGATATATCAATATGACCAACCTATCCAAATTAGCCAAAAATGAACTTGTTGAGGGTTTACCCAATCCAACCTTTAAAATAGGTAGACTCTGCTTAGCATGCCAACTTGGGAAATTATTTAGGAAGACCTTTAAATCCTTAGCTGATATATCTTCTTCTCGTCCCCTTGATCTTCTACACATGGACTTGTTTGGGCCAGTGTTGCCAACAAGTTTAGGTGGAATGAAATACACCCTTGTGGTTATAGATGATCTAACCAGATTCACTTGGATTGTCTTGCTTGCAAGCAAAGATAAAACATTTGAATCATTCTCTAGGTTGGCTACCCGGATCATGAATGAAAAGGACCTTAAAATTAATAGAATCCATAGTGACCATGGAAGAGAATTTAAAAATAGACAGTTTGAGGAATTCTATTTCAAGGATGGTACTGACCACAATTTTTCTGCCCCTCATACACCTCAGTAGAATGGGGCTGTTGAGAGAAAGAATCTCACAATTGCGAAGATGGGTCATTTTATGCTGAGTGATAAAAACCTACCAAAGTATTTCTGGGGAGAAGCTATTAACACAACTTGTTACATTCTTAACAAGGTTTTAATTTGCCCAATTTTAAATAAAACTCCTTACAAACTTTGGAAGGGGCATAAGCCCAAGGTTTATCATCTCAAGGCCTTCGGTTGTAAATGCTTTATATTAAACACTAAAGACACCCTGGCTAAATTTGACCCCAAGGCTGATAAAGGAATCTTTATGGGTTACTCAACACACAGTAGGGCATACAGAGTGTATGTGAAGAGGACTGGGACATTAAAGGAGTCAATGCATGTAAATTTTGAAGAAACTAACAATAAAGGTAAAGAAGCCAGTGATGATGGAAAAATAAGAGGAACAAGTCAATGGATTAGTTAGTCAGCCCATTGTTATTCCTAATCCAGTTCCAAAAAAAGAAGATAATGAAGTTAATTTGGACCAATCCATCAACTTTGGTGATGATAATGATGCTCAACCTATGACAGTAGCTCAGTGAGCTAATCCTGATCTACCAAAAGTAGTCAGAGCAAGAAGAGATCACCCAGTTGAGCAGATACTTGACAATGTGCAAAATCCAGTGCTGACCAGAGGTCAGCTGAATAAAATGATGAGTCATTCAGCATTTGTCTCATTGATTAAACCTAAAAAGTTTGAAGATGTTGAGTTCGATGACAACTGGATGATTGCAATGCAAGAGGAGCTAGACCAATTCAGAAGAAATGAAGTTCGGGATTTGGTGGAGAAACCTAGAGCAAGTCAATCATTGGCACCAAATGGGTTTTCAAGAACAAGCTAGATGAAGCTGGTAATGTTATCAGAAATAAGGCCAGACTAGTTACTGAAGGCTACAATCAACAAGAAGGCATTGACTATGGAGAAACCTTTGCACCAGTAGCAAGACTTGAAGCCATAAGAATTCTCTGTGCTTTTGCATCTTATATGAACTTTAAGTTATTTCAAATGGAAGTTAAGAGTGCATTTCTTAATGGTTATATTCAGGACGAAGTGTATGTCAGACAGCTGTGAGCATGGGATTTTACAGTCCCTCTCACGAGACGATGATGACATGTACCCGATTTTAATGCCTCAAAATAAAAGTTCTCTTCAGAATTTTTATTACCAAAATAATATTCCTCGCGAATTTTATACTTGGTTTCGGTAGGAGCTTGAACCGATGATTTGCACCCAAATAATAAATACCCATTAAAATATTACTAAAAGTCAAAAAGATGTCTTTCCACCCATTATTAAACCACTTTTCACGACTTTTTTGGCTTTTGGTCCCATTAGCTGTCGGTATACTGGAGGTTGATACCACCGACGGCATCAGCCATGCTGCCGGCGGCATCACCATATCGCCGGTGGCATGGCCCGAAATGGATCCCTCCACAGATAGCCTTTTGGCCACTTTTGGCGGAATTGGTCAAAAAGGCCTCAAAAAGCACCCCTTTCACCTATAAAAGCACACCTTGAGCTGCATTTTTGGAAGGGAAGAAAGAAAGGAGAAATTCAAGGTTAGGATTTTAATGTGGGAATAGATTTTAGTGAGATAAGAACTAGATAAAATAGAAAAAAAAGGATTCCGATCCATTTTTCCTAGTTTTTCTTCTTTGAATTCTCTGATTGTGAATTTGAAATCAGTAAGTCTTTAAGTTAAAATCAACTTAATTGGATTTAGAAACCAAAATCACTTAAATTTACTGCTAAATCGTCGTAACAAGCTCCTAGGAGGTGTTTCTTTCGATTCTTGAAGAGGTGGATTCACGGCCTCGAGGTAAAAATCTTGAGTCTCATAGCTCTTTGGCATTAACGTTACTGATTTGTGTTAAATTTTCGTCGATTTATATTCATTTTTGTGTTTTCGGTCATTTTTTACTGCCACCACTGCTGCCTACAAGCTGATAACACTGGTGATATAATTGATGTCGTCGGCGGCATTAGCCATGTTGCCAGTGACATCAGTCATATCGCCAGCGGCATCAGTTGTATCGTCGACAATATGACTTTTCAGACAGCAGTTTTATTTTCATTTGTTTCCGGATTAGCTCATTTTTTGAAGCTAGAACATATGATGTAATGATGGAAGTTCAAAATCTCTTGCAAACAGATCCCACCCCATAATGTGTGGGTATTTTCACTCATAATCCGGTTAAAGTAATGATTGAGCCCAAAATTTGATTAAAAATGGAATTTCCTCGAAAACGCTATTCAAATCTCATTTTAACCATCCGACTGGGCTTTATAATACTGTAAATAAAATATGTTATACCCGTGCTAACAATCTTCTACAGGCCGACGTATATCAGATATTCAGGTATTTTATTTATTGCATAGAAAAATATATAGGACTTGAAAACCTTGTAATAATTTTACTTTTCGCACTTATTTTTTTTATGGCTGTAAATATTTTATTCATTGCTTCAATTGCTTGATAAACGCAAAAATAACTGAAAATACAAATAAATAGGGTGGATTAAACCAATTAAGAAAGAATGAAATATCTTAACTTGACCTAATAAAAAATAAATAACATCATCCGAACTTGAAATCTCTACTTAAGGTATGGTCCAACCACCCGGTGGGAAAATCATACCGAAAAATTTCCCGGTTGAGCTGAACTGGGTGGTAACTCTATTTTAAGTGCAGGATTTCGATCTCGTATCTTTTGAGCATTAAAATATGCAAAATCATTTTCCAAACACATCACGCTCATCCCCTATCATTCTAAGAGGCCGGCCCGACCAGGCCTGGCCCCGCTGCCGCCGCGTGAAACGTCGTCCGCTCACAGTGGTGACTCTGTTGGGGATCTTTTCTCTAAACTTGAACTTTCTTTTATAAAGTTTAAAAGATTTTGATGATATATTGAAATCATTGGCCAAATTAAAACTTCATTCTTTTTTGATAACGTTTTATGCTCACGCGTGTAGATAGTTCGGTAATTTTTGGTGCCCTATTTTACCCGAGAAGTTCATGAAGTATCACTCATGCCCTGTTGGAATTGAGGATGCTTAGTGGGTGGATCACTCAGTTTAACCAACACGTAAACTCCTACGATCGCACCTATTCGGGTAATGATTGAGTAACGTGGAATCAAGGTAAACGAGAACCTTCTACATCAACAACCCTATACCAAAGCCGCACTAGAAAAAGCCTTAGCCCATCATTCCCCTTAGGATTACCCAAAATAAATAAAATAATTGGGATGTGCTTCTTTCGCCATTACCGGTGAAGAGGCCAAACTCCATCCTTCCAAAGAGGCGTTACGCGGGAGTCATAAGTTGGAAGAGGGACGATTTGCGTGCTATGTGCTATGTGATCATGCACCCCCATGCATCGCCTTTAAAAGCTGAAAACGAATCAACTTACCCTTACCACTTCCACCCGTGGAAAAGGTTTAGCAACACACATAGGACTTATCTTATACCTCCGTTGCGTCACCATATATCGCTATGTATGACATGAGTTACAAACGTCCCACATATGTTGGAGGGATAAGCCATCATGTCATCATTAACCACATCTATGTGCAGCCATGTGCATCACACATCATTCCGAAGGAACAAAAAGCATGCATACCATGCATACCATTCACCAATCCACATATGGTCTGATCCACTGCCTACCATTTCAGCTAGGAGGAGGCGCACTGATCGTCCTACCCCGGCTTGGAAAAGGATAGAGCATCACCTGATACGTCATCCTCTGACCCTAATTGTCACCACGAAAGTTGAAGGAATTCCCCACACCGATTACAACGGGGAGTCAGATTCAGAACGAGTTCAATTAAGCCAAAATCCCTCTCGACCAGCCATGTCTTTCCCAAGAAATGAAGGGATCCCTCCTCCAAAAGAGCCCTTTGGCCCTACTTCTAGCTCGGGAATAGGATCCCAACCACCACCTGGTTTCGACTTTACCAGTGCTATGATGCAATTCCTGAACTCGAACGCTTTCCAAGCTTCTATCCAAACTATGGTTCAGGCAACCGTTAAGCGAGCTCTTGAAGACAGGAATTCCGATCAAGTATCAACATCTGATATTCAGGCCCCAAATGGTTCGGCACAGATATTGACCATTCTGGTAGAGGCGAGACTCATTGCACCTATGTTTCAATCAACCCAACCCATGGCGAGTCCATTCCAGTTTGGGTAGGCTTCAGCTTTCTTGTCAACTTTGACCATCCCATCAGTTGTGCCTTTCAACCCAAGACCCTTCGCTCAAAGCTCCACTCCTCCGGTATTCACTCACCAAAGCTCAGTTTCTCGGCCACTACCCTCCTTCACACCTCCGCAGTTTATTATGACTCCTAAAGGGACCACCTACCCCTAAAATCCATTTGCCAGCCAGCTGACCATTCACCCTCCGCTACCTCCGACACTCAACACCAAGTCATGCAACCTCCGGGCGTGACACCTGAGGTAGCCACCTTTGTTTAGCAAATGATAGCTTCTCAAACCATCAATGACCAGGTCGTGCATTCTCCGGGCGCAACACCTAAAGCCTCGACTATCTCTCACAAACCTGTCAGCGACCAGGTCATACAGCCTCCGGGCATTATGCCCGAGATCCAAGCTTGCATCAACCACCTTATCACTGATAAGAAAGCCAAGAGGGACGAGGATTAGGTCCCAGATAACTTTACTATGCCAAATATGGCCCATTATGATGGCTCGAGAGCACCTGCCTCTCACATTATAATGTATGAAAGAGTGATGCGCGTGAAGAAGCTGAGTGATAAGATGCTTGCTGAAATGTTTCCCTGCTCCTTTCGGGGTCCTGCCCTCGAATGGTATCACACTTTACCGCAACATATTATCGCCGACTGGACTCTCTTATCCGAGGCATTGAAAGTGCATTATGGTTTCAATACTATGATGGAGACGACCCTCTAGCATCTTGAGAGGGTCTGCCAAATGCCCAATGAAACCTTTAAGCAATACTTCAATAGGTGGATATCAACTCAGGTCTTGATGAAGTCCAAGCTCAGCCTTGAGAAAATGATTGTCAAACTCCTCGAAAGGTCTCTCCCCCTATTCCGCAAGGAAATGGCTACAGATTCCTTTCTTTCTTACAAGGCTGTGTTTGAGAAAGCTGAGAAAATTGAGCGTGAGAAGGCCGAGAAAGCGGGGAAACCATGGTTTAGGAAGAATGAAGCTCAACCCTCAGCCCTGGCGCCTGCTAAGCCAAAAATACCGGCTATAATTCAAGCCATTTCTCATGCCCCCGCTGCGCCACTCACAGCCAATCCGGCTCCATCAATGATTACCATAATCTAACCTCCTCGTCCCCCTTTCATTTTGACCAACCCTTATAAATTGCCCCTACGGGTCATCTTCCAGCGCTTGAGGGAAGCAGCTTTCATACAGTCCCTTCAGGAATACAAGCCACCTAGACCTGAAGATAAGAATAACTTCTATAATTATCACGTTCAGGTAGGACACCAAACCAATAACTGTAAAGCCCTGCTCTCAGCAATTTAGTGGTTGGTTAGCGAAGCAAAGATTGCTGAACCGAATAAGGCTCCGAGCACTATAAATAATCCTTTACCAAACTTCGGAGGTAAGGTCAGCATGGTCCAATCTGGTTTATCCAAAGCCACAGTCTTCAATCCCCTTGCTCGAGGGCCGGACAGTAGTAAATCTATCTTGGTCATCCGTTCAGGTCTACCATCTTGCTCAATTTTTGACCTTATTAATCAAGCCAACCCGGGAGTCAACTCCATTTAGGGAATGGAAATTGATCCAAACCAACCAAAGTAAGAGAGCCACAGGTCTAAACCATTTGTGGCAAAAAGAAAGAAAGATGAGGGGAAAACACTATTTAGCATAGATTCCTTTGTTTCGAAGGAGAACTATTTTGATGAGGATGGGGAAATGGCTCGAGAGACCAAGGCAATAAGCACCAATTTGTTCAAGGTTGATCACCATGACCTTTTTAATGTAGATAAGTATAAGCTACAAGACCCAGATTTGGACTCCAAAGAGCAACAGTACCTATTTGAAATGCGAGCCACCAAGAGCGTCTTGCTCGATAATGTCCTCAATATTACCTGAAGTGGTCGCGTATATCAGCTGAAAGACCGATATCTTCGCCTAAATAAAGACCCGATTCCTGGCAGAGTTAGAACTACTGTAAGACCCCCTTCTCCACCTCCACTTGTCCCTACTAATCTTGAGATTGACCCCCTTACTACCCAGCTAAAAAACACCCAAGCCCAATATAGCATCACAACTAGTAATTGACTCTCGAAGGCATCTCAAGGGTTTAATCAAATGGCTCCTTGATCTGGAAGCTAATCCGACCACCTCGATCATTGAGATGTGCGCCACAATAGGAGAAGGCATTCCCCTAAGAAAAGGGCCTTAGATTATGTTTGACAGTTTTGATCTTACGCTCGAGGGAAGGGATCACAGTAGGGCCTTATTCATTCGGATCCAAATTCTTGATAAAGTCATCCCGTGCGTTATGGTGGATGATGGCTCTGCTCTAAACCTATGCCCTCTAAAAATCCTTCCTCAATCTAGGGCTGTCAAAGGACATGCTTGAAAGGTCCAGCACGATTATTAGAGCTTACGATGATTCAAAGCGTAATGTAATTGGGACTTTTGAGGAAGCAGTCACTGTCGAAGGTGTGGCAAGCAATGTGTGTTTCACTGTACTTGACATTCCTATTACCTATTCTTTATTGCTTGGCCGACCATGGCTCTATGCTTTGGGTGCAGTTCCCTTCATACTACACAAAAAAATCAAGCTAATTCATGATGACAGAATGGTGACAATAGAGGCCGATCCTACTTCCATTATGGCTGTTATGGAAGCCAAAGCTAATCTAGAAAAGGGCCTTCAGATTGCCATGATTAGCAAAGCTCAGAAGCCTCTTCCCCTTTGGCACAGCTACCTTCACGCGGGGTATGGGCAAATTAATGAAGAAATCTGGTTATAGGCTTGGTAGAGGTGGAGGAATACACGAATAGGGAATTATTGAGGGATTGGAGCCGAAGGTCCTTATTCATGGAGCTGGGTTGGGATATAAGCATAGAAAAGCCTACCGTCGCGTCCCATCTTGCTACTATCGTATGGTCACTATTTATGAGATCCAAGGCAAGAGGCCTTATAAGGGGGAGCCTGAGCCAATCAAGTATGGCTGGAAAATATGGCCCGAGTTTAAGATCTTTAAAGATGTCTATGACTTTAAGACTAGTCACATGATAGTTTCAACTGAACCCGAGCCTATTGAACCTGATGCGCCTGTCAATGTTGTTTCTAATAAGGCTAAAGGGAAAGTTAAGATGTATCCTGAGGATGAACCTGAGAGAAGTGTAAAGAGTCTATCGATCCAGAAATTGAGAACGTTGTGGCAATCGTGACAAAAGCTATGGCACTACTAATGAGGAAAGGCTGGAAGGGTACCAGGGAACAAGACGCTATGATAGCTATAGTAGAAAAGCTCGCCAGGGCTCTCACCGAAAAGGCCGACCTGTCTGAAGGGCCATCACTCCCCATTGCCTAAAAGACCGCTCTAGAGCATGACCTAAATGCCATCCTGATAGAGGATATAGAGGACACTTCTCCCATCGACGTCGCTACTGAAGCCCCTCTACCTATGGAGGAGGACATGGACGATGTAATTTTTAATATTTCTGATGTTTTTTATGCAAATAATGCCGCTTTTGAGGCTTTTAATGCAATGAATAACTACCGTACTACTTACTTTTTTGATATCTTTCCTGATGGATCCATGCATTCACATAACAATATGCATAATGTTTTTGCATTAGTGATACATTATTAAGTGAAATAAACCTAAGTACATATGACAATCCCAAAATGGTAACCATTTCCAAAGATTTAACTCCCGAGGAAAGAAGTGAGATCATAAAAGTGCTTAAAAATCATGTTAACGCTTTTACCTGGTCGTACAAAGACATGCCTGGGGTTGACTGATAAATCGCCGAACATAGAATCCCAACTGATCCTAAATTTTGACCTATCAAGCAGAAGCTCCGCCGATTGAGACCTGAATGGACAGAACAGGATAAGGCAGAGGTTTCAAGGTTGAATGAAGCTTGATTCATAGAAGTGGTAGAATACCCAACTTAGTTGTCCAACATCATTTCAGTGCCGAAGAAGGATGGTAGGGTCCGAGTCTGTGTGGATTTTTGAGACCTCAATAAAGCCTCACTAAAAGATGACTTCCCTTTCCCACACATCATTGTCCTAATTAATAGCACCGCCAGGGTGGCTATGTATTCATTCATGGATGGGTTCTCAGGGTACAATCAGATTCTGGTTAACATTATCGACAAAGTCAAAACAGCGTTCATCACTGAATGAGGGGTGTATTGTTACAAGGTAATGCCATTCGGGTTGAAAATTGCTGGGGCCACTTATTAGTGAGCTGTAACCCCCTCCTACATGACATGATCCATAAAGAAGTGGAAGTGTATGTGGATGACATGATTATGAAGTCTGCCACTCGAGAGGAGCACCCTACTGTTCTTGACAAGTTCATGACTCGTATTAAAAAAATATAATCTTTGCCTAAATCCAAAGAAATGCATATTTGGAGTTACCTTCGGCAAGCTGTTGGGACACATGGTTAGCCAGAAAGGGATTGAAATGGATCCAGACAAAGCTAAAGCCATTAGGGACATGCCTCCCCCTAAGATAGAGAAGGAGGTTCGATCGTTTTTAGGATCCTTGCAGTATGTTAGTCGGTTCATTGCTTGCCGAACTTCTATTTATGAACCCATCTTTAAACTATTAAAGAAATAGCAACCCGTGGTATAGAACGATCAGTGCCGAGTAGCATTTGATAGAATCAAGGTATATCTTGTCCATCTACCCGTCTTGACAACCCTCATCCCAGGGAAACGACTCATCCTTTATCTGGCCATTGAGAAAACTTTCGTCGGGGCCATGCTTATCCAGGAACATGATGATAAGCGTGAACATGCCATCTAATATTTGAGCAAGAAGTTGTTAGATTATGAAACTCGGTATTCGATCGTAGAAAAGACCTGTACTACCATGGTTTGGCTCACTAAGAAGTTATGACATTATTTCCAATCTTATCGCATCCAAGCCATAGCCAAGATTGATCCAATGAAGTTTCTTTGTCAATCCCCTACTTTGGCCAACAAATTGTCCCAATGGCTGCTTCTCCTGTCTGAGTTTGACATTGAATATGTAACTCGGAAGGTCATTAAGGGGCGGGCCGTAGCCAAATTCCTGGCTAATCAACCCCTTAGCTCCGACTATAAGGAAAATTTCGAGTTTCCTGATGAACAGCTGGCCTCTATTACAACCCTTGACGACGATTGGACAATGTACTTTGATGGTGTTGTGAACCGCCGGGGAGCAGGTCTCGGGGTCATCATCGTCACACCAGATAATGAGCTAATCCCATTGTCCAAATGTTTAGAATTCGCTATCACCAAAAATGGCGCTGAATATAAAGCTTGCCTGTTCAGCCTCGAGGCTCTTCTTTAGGTTCAGGCACGCCATGTATCCGTCATCGGAGATTCAGCTCTAGTTGTCCGTCAGGTTATTGGAGATTGGGAAGTTAAAGAAGAATCTCTCTGTCCTTATGTTGAGGCTGTCCATGAATTGTCTGAGAAATTTACCTCGTGCTTATACTGCCATGTCCTTCGAGATGAGAATAAAATGGCAGATGCTCTTGCCACTCTCGCATCCATGTGGGAAGGAACCCAATAATAACCTATCGACCCTTTGATTTTGATGTCCACCAAGATCCCATATCATGTTCAACTGACTCCTCCAGTTCTCGCCATTTCATCCGAACCTTGTTGGTATTCTGACATCATCCTATTTCTTCAGACCGGCCAATACCCCACAGAGTCTTCTGACTTGGACCATACCACCCTACGGCGGCCCGCTATCCAGTTTTGTATTATGGATAATGATCTATTCAAGCACACCAGTGAAGGCCTACTTCTCCGTTGCCTCACTGATTCCGAGGCCCGAAACGTAATGACCCAGGTCCATCCCGATGACTGTGGCTCTCATATGAACGGTCTTGCTCTCGTAAAGAAAATCCAGCAGTTGGGGTATTTTTGGCTCACTCTCACAGTCGATTATATCACCCAGGTCAAGCGATACCACCAATGCTAGGTTTATGGAGATATGCAGCATCTGCCACCCACCGAGCTCCATCACTTATCCACCCCTTGGCCATTCTCAGCATGGGTTATAGATATAATTGGTGAAATCCATCCTTCCTCGACAAACGGCCATAAATTCATTATGGTAGCAGTAGATTACTTCTCGAAATGGGTGGAAGCCGAATCCTTCACTAATGTCACCTCCAAGCAGATGGCCAAGTTCATAGAAAAGCACATCTTTGCTCTATATGGGCTCCCACACCATATAGTCTCAGACAATGGAGTACAATTTCAAGGAGCAACTGCTTCTCTAATTGAGAAGTATGGGATCGAGCACCATAGATCTTCTCCATACAGACCACAAGCTAATGGAGCTGTTGAGGCAGCCAATAAATCGGTGAAGACGATTCTTTCCAAGATGATAGCCAGTTACAGGGATTAGGCGAATAAGCTACATTTTGCTATCTAGGGATACCGCACCCGCATACGTACCCCGATGGGCTAAACTCCGTTCTCCCTGGTCTATGGGATGGAAGCAATCTTGCCAGTTAAAACTCAGGTGACATCATTAAGAGTCGCTCTAGAGGCTAAATTAGAAGAATCCGAATGGACTCAGGCGAGATTTGAACAGTTGAACATGATGGATGAGCAGAGGTTGAAGGCCCTCGACAACCTCCAGATGTACCAACAACGTATGGCTCAGGCATATAACAGCCGGGTAAGACATCAAAAGTTCCCCCTGAATACCGATGATCTAGTCCTCAAGCAGTTGAAACACTCTACCACTGATGCGAGGGGTAAATTCAGGCCAAACTGGGGAGGACCATATATGATAAATAAGCTGCTTAGAAAAGGGGCAGCTAAACTTATGGACATGGATAGGAATGAGTTTGTAAATCCCCGTAAACCAAGACAGGCTTAAGCGTTATCATGTTTAATTTAAAAGAAATAAATCAGAAAAGTAGCATACCAAAAAATATATATATATATATATATATATATATATATATATATATATATATATATATATATATATATGTGTGTGTGTGTGTGTGTGTGTGTGTGATAATTATCCGCCTTTCAGTCTTTTACTAATCGGGCAAAAATTAGGGTGACGCCCGACGATTGCTATCCTGAGAACCAACCGTGCAAAAAATAGGGGATGAGATAAACCCGCTAGATCAAAAACCTGAAAAGGGCAATCTAGGCAAAAGTTAGGGTATGTGAGCAAAGAACGAGTGCCTTCTAGAAAACCGATCTCAGCTAGTTGGCACCGGGAGTTAAATCAATGGGAATGTCAACCAAACGTCATGTACTTTATTTTATCTCAATTAATAAAAGTTCTCTTTTATTGAATTCTAAATGCTTATACTTATGTGGATCCTGTATTCATAAGATTAAGACAACTCCAGTAAGCCTTGGACAGAGTTCATTTTATTTCAAAAAAAAAGAAAGATCTGACAAAAGCAAGACTCAAATCAAACTTCCCACATCATCGTTACAGTGCCTAGAGATCCGCCTCGGTGTGCTAGTAGGAAAGGGGTCCTCTCCCCGCTCCTCACGTTCCCCCTCAAAACGGGCCCATGACCGCTTTTGATGGGTCGGCAAGTCTCTTATCTCAGCAAGCGATCCCCAGTAGTGTGTGTCAGTTTTGATGGTTTCTATGTGATCATAATCCAGAATCTTAAATACAGCCTCCCTGGACCACTTCTCCCGAATATGGTTGACCCACCTAGCTTTGTAAACTCCGATCTAGTTGTGGGGTAGTTTGATTAGAACTCTTTGCCTCTTTCCATACCGACGACACAGCCGGTAAAGGGTATAAAATGAAGATTTCTCCAGACCTACAAGTTGAACACATGCTCCCCAAGATTCTACAGCCACATCCTGAATTCTCCACCAAGGACTAACCCACTAAACCTGCACGTCAGTATACCCACTCAAAATGGACACCCAATCATCATATGTCAACTCGTCGAAATTAGCCCGCATAAGCCCTCTCTCCCTCAAGTGGACGGGAAGATACTTTTTCGGGTTTCCTCGTAGCGCCTCCCTCAGCTTTAGCTTCTCCATTAGCCATACCTATAATTCAAAACTCAGGCAAGGATTGGGGAAGGAAATATATGGGATCAGAAAGAACAAAAGGTACCTGTAATAATATGAGTTGATCTCCGATAAGTGACGAGTCAACAGAAGCAGCATCCACATTCAAAAAACATCGGCCAACCCCATAGCCATGGGAGAAGCCCCTGTCGACATAGGGCTGATGAGCGAAATCAGCCTAAGCGGAGCAATTAGGCTCACTCCACACGTAAACTCTGCCATGAGTAGCAATGCCACCATGAATGGCAAAGCAGGATGGGATCGGGGCACTCCACGGCACCACTCTAAAACTGCTCCGAGCTGAAACCCAGGTTTATTGGGCAACCAAGATGGAAATGGGTCCACAGAATCCAAATTCCATAACCCTCGAGGAATTCCATCTATGCCAAAATGAAAGTTCGGCAACGCTAGAGAAACACATTTAGGACCCGGTGTCCCCAAAATAGCGTGGAATTCTTCGAGCAAGGGGCAAAGCTCGAACAACGAAAATCAGAAAATGTGGTCCATTGGATCCCAAAAAGATAGTGCGGCTCAAAGGAATTTACGGCTCACGGGCCACGCCGCGACATATCGAAACCCCCAAAGCCTGAATTTTTCAAGCCTCTTCCAGTCTGCATTCCCTAGACTCTGTAGAAAAACCCATAGCTTTTGATTATGGGTTGCCATGACAGGAATGGATAGAATAGTTGAAATCAGATTGCTGGAAAATTGATGCCACCGGCGATATGGGTGATGCCGCCGGCGATATGGATTAGATTGGGTGATATCAGATGATGCCGCCGGCGATATGGACTTTCAGACAGCCCTGTATATATTATTTTAGCTGGATGAGTTTAGGCGATATGGGTCATGCCGCCGGCGATATGAAGTGAATTTTCTAGCGACATCAGAAGCATTTCTTCCATTTCAGACCTATACAAAACCTGTAAACAATCCTATACTAGGTTTCCAATGCCTTTCTAAACAGCGACCCATTCTTATTCAAAATAAAAAGCCCAAAGGCACAAACCATCCAAAAATTCTGAATGTCTAGACCACGAAAGAAACAAAACCCAATATAAAGAAAAAAAAACCAAATTATTCCAACCCCAATGTATCAAGGGTACAAACAAGGAAATAAAAAAGGAGAGCAAAATAAAAAAAAAAACTAGGCATGCCCACCACAACTGGCTGGGCGGGATGAAATGTCATCCGGGCTTACAAGCCAATCTCCAACATCGTCCTCATCTTCCTCCCTTCCCTCTGTCATGGGCACACTGCTGGACTCCTCAGCCACGGCAGGCGGGCATCGGCCGGTAGACATCTTGATCCCCCTACGACTAGTACTACCAGGGTGAGTATGGTCCAGGTTCTACTTACTTCTCCGTTCCTGATTAGTGGCTGCCAGCTGACCCTCAAGGTCACTCACGCGACGCCGTAGATCTGTAGTCTCCTCCTCGTACCTCCGCCGGGCTTTATTAGCATCTGATACGGAAAGGGCAAAGAAATCCTGTAAGCCAGGGAAAATATCAATAATGCATATCATTCATAACATCCATACATGCATCCCATCTTAACATATGCATAAAATACCTGAGCAAGGAGCGACTGTCCTGATAAGTGTATCTCGGAGAATAAAATTGTTCTCTGCGAGCTGCTCCACATGGCTCCGTGCCACCTGAAAAATCTAAAAGGCAAATCATTAGACACTTGCATCCAAGGGTAAATAAGAAAATAATTATCAGGCCTTACTTAAGTAGTATTTTTGGGCATAAAAATTAGAGCTTGCCGGCTCGAGCCTATATTCCTAAGGAGGAACTTGCCTTAGGAATTCATCAGCAGGAATGTGGTTTCCAACGGATTGACCAGACGCCCCTCCACAAAGTTTATGCCCTTCGGCACACTATAGTATCGAATCCCACTCTGGTTATCCCGGCCTCTCTTCCTTGCGGGTTCCTGAAAAACATGAAAGCCACACATCAACAATGTTCCTAAATAATTTCAAAATCATGCATATAAGCATAATCATACCTCAAAAGAACGTTGCTCCCCTTAGGACATCGGCGCACTCATGCCGGCTACATCCACGCCCACCTCATCCTCCCCCTCGGGCTCAATCCCAACATCCCTTCAAGCGCCTCATCTTCATCATCTTCTTCCTCCTCGACGTCCACAATACCTTTAAGGCGCCTTTTCTCATCCTCCAACCGTTGTTCGTTATGATACTCAATCGTATCATTTTTGTGGATATGGGGACACATAGGGAGTAGAAGCTGCTGAAGCTGCTCGTAGAGGCCAGGGACGCTAGGGATCACTCGGTTGTTCCCCTCGATATAATCAGCCTTGTCAGCCACGGAGGTGATCACCAAATAGGGCCACTATAAGCCCCTAGAAGGATCAGCAGGCACCGGTCTATCAGCCACCGGGATGGACCTGCAGCCCCGGATGCACTCACCTAGGTACCACTGCTGGGACAGAGGGCACTCATTCACGAACCGACGATCATCTACCTCCCTCCTAACCCTTGTGACCTCTGCTAGATTCTCCACCCCATCAAATGGATCCAGGACAAGCTACACCAAAACAACTAATATAAGTCCATAAGCAATTTTTGTTTTGTCTAAATGTAAAAACAAAGACTAAATCAAAAGTTGCATATCGAGCTTAACCGCACGCTCCTCAGGTCTCCCTATATTTCGTAAGGTACTTAGCCTTCCCACCAATGCCCCCGCACTAGCGAGTGAGAAAGTGGGAGCCCGGCAGCATAGTCTTCTTAAACTCCACCGGCGGGAGGATCTGATGCTCGAAGGCCCAAGCCTGCACAAATAACGACCAATCAATTCAAAAAATGTCACACAATAAATGAGAATGTGTACTATCAAGTCAAATACTTTCAAAGAGATGTACTTGGAGTAGCAGATGGCAAAGGTAAAGGGCTTTCTCCTTCTTCCGGGTTCCCACGTCCAGCCCATGGTACAGCTGAGCTAAGATGGCCCTCGGCCAATTCTTCCCCCTAATGCCCGACACGTCTTCCACAGTAGTTATAAGCATACAATTGATCATCCTCCCCGAGATTAGGAAGAACAGCATGATAAGCAAAGAAATCACGAAGGACCGGACACAAGCCTCCCTCTCATCCTCGGGCACTACATCCACCCGGGTCTAGTGATGGTATAACTTACCATAAGATAGCTGCCTAGAAACAGGCTTCAGACCAAATAGCTCCTTCACCCGCCTCACCACGGGCCTCTCAACATGGTACTTGTCCATGTAAGCATCAAAATGTATGACCTTGTCCGTCCAAGGGAGGCCGGTCATGGCTACGACGCCAGAGGGTATAATCGTAGCTTCCCCGAAAGAGAAGTGAAAAGTATGAGTGGTCTCAGACCACCTCTCAGTTAAGGCTGTCACTGTTGAATGAGAAAGCTTAGGCATCAGCATTGGCATTATCCGGGCCAAGTCCCCGAATCCTGTCTCATTGATGGCAAGCGCAAGCTCGGGGTTGTTCTCCGAAATATGGTGCCACCATTCACAATTGGTGCCCATTCCCCCTGTATAGGCCAGTTCATATGGCTATAAAATTAGAAACAAAATGGATCAGTCCTGCTTATTTTTCATTAGAAGAGCTGCTGATGTTGCTTCTGCTAAAAGTGATGTTGCCGATGGCATCACTCCATACCACTAGCTGCATGGATGATACCGCTAGCAACATCACTTTAAACAGAAGCGACATCAGACTCCCATAGGCCCTTTTGCAAGGACTGATGCTGCCAGCGACATCACTCATATCGCCGACAACATCACTATATGCAGGCAGAACCTGTTTTCCCCAAAATTGCACCCATCGTGCTAAAACCACAAAAATCGCAATCAATCAAATAATAAGCCCAAAAAGGTAAAAATTGATCCTAAAGCATGCAATATAGTCAATCTATTTCATACTTAAACTCCTATCATGGCACGATTTCAAACCTAAAGCCAAATCAAATTAAGCCCAAAAAGAAGAGATTCAGGTTTTGTGGGATACCTGAACGTAGCAAAGGTGCTTCTCCTTCTCTGGCATTAGATTTGTGATGGGTGAATTGATCCCATAGCCATACATCTTGGTCGTCTCCTTCAGGCCATAAGCAGTAGGAATGGAGAGAATTTTCAATCCCTTAATAAAAGCATCAGGCAGGTTCTCCTAGCCTTGGTAGATTTACCCCTGAAAGCCTTGGTGATTCTCTTCATGATTTGAAAGACAAAGAAAAAATCAAAAAACTTTGGAGAAGAGAAGAAGAGGAGGTACGGTTTCTCAATAATGGGGGAAGAAGGGAGTTTCAATTCCTTTTAAACTGCCGTATGGAATTCAAGGAGTTTTAATTTATCTGAAACTGTCCGTTCATGCCGCCGACGATATCAGCCCATGCCGCCAGCGATATCACTCATGTCACCCGCGACATCGCCCCTTTCAGTTCAAATTTTGAAATTACCTGACCTGCGAAAAGCTGCCACGTAGCACTCATGTCGCCGGCGACATCAATCCATTTCGCCAGCGATATCATTCATGCCACCGGCGACATCACTTCTCCAGTTTAAATTTAGCATAAGTCCGACCAAAGGGCAACCAATCTACAAAACACAAAACCCAACCAAGGGACAATTTCTCCGCAAAGCATAAGTCCGACCAAAGGGCAACCAATATACAAAACACAAAACCCGAGCAAGGGACAATTTCTTCGTGAAGCATAAGTCCGACCAAAGGGCAACCAATCTACAAAACACAAAACCAACCAAGGGACAATTTCTCCATAAAGCATAAGTCCGACCAAAGGGGAACCAATCTACAAAACACAAAAACCGACCAAGGGACAATTTCTCCGTAATGCATAAGTCCGACCAAAGGGCAACCAATCTACAAAACACAAAACCCGACCAAGGGACAATTTCTCCATAAAGCACAAGCCTAACCAAGGGGAAACCAATATACAAAGCACAAAACCCAACCAAGGGACAATTTCTCTGTAAAGCATAAGTCCGACCAAAGGGCAACCAGTCTATAAAACACAAAACCCGACCAAGGGACAAACTCCCCATAAAGCACAAGCCTGACTAAGGGGCAATCAATATACGAAACAAAAGTCCAACCAAAGGATAAACTCTCCATAAAGCATAAGTCCGACCAAAGGGCGTCCTTTACATAAAGGTCCAGCCCGACCAAGTGGCAATTTCTTCACAAAGCATAAGCCCGACCAAGGGGCAACCTCTCTATAAAGCACAAGGTCCGACCAAGGGTCAAATCGGTCACCCATTAGATATCATTCCTACCCCTTGGTCTTTCGTGTGATCATACTGACCTATGGCAGTAGTGATCCCCCAAGGGGCAGCCTGTGAGCATGGGGTTTTGCAGTCCCTCTCACGAGACGATGATGATGTGTACCCAATTTTAATGCCTTAAAATAAAAGTTCTCTTTAGAATTTTTATTACCAAAATAATATTCCTCGCGAATTTTATACTTGGTAGAATCCAGTTCGGCGTGGCCGATAATGCGTCCGGTAGGAGCTTGAACCGATGATTTACACCCAAATAATAAATACCTATTAAAATATTACTAAAAGTCAAAAAGATGCCTTTCCACCCACTATTAAACCACTTTTCATGACTTTTTTGGCTTTTAGGCCCGTTAGCTGTCGGTATGCTGAGGCTGATGCCACCAACTACATTAGCCATGCCGCCGGCGGCATCACCATACCGCCGGCAACATCAGCCATATCGCTGATGGCATCACCATGTTACCGGCGGTATAGCCCGAAATAGGTCTCTCCACAGACAGCCTTTCGGCCACTTTCAGCGGAATTGGTCAAAAAGGCCTCAAAAAGTACCCTATTTCACCTATAAAAGCACACCTTGAGCTGCACTTTTGGAAGGGAAGAAAGAAAGGAGAAATTCAAGGTTAGGATTTTAATGTGGGAATAGATTTTAGTGAGATAAGAACTAGATAAAATAGAAAAAAAAGGATTCCGATCCATTTTTCCTAGTTTTTCTTCTTTGAATTCTCTGATTGTGAATTTGAAATCAGTAAGTCTTCAAGTTAAAATCAACTTAATTGGATTTAGAAACCAAAAGCACTTAAATTTACTGCTAAATCGTCATAACAAGCTCCTAGGAGGTGTTTCTTTCGAGTCTTGAAGAGGTGGATTCACGGCCTCGAGGTAAAAATCCTGAGTCTCATAGCTCTTTGGCATATTACTGATTTGTGTTAAATTTTAGTCGATTTATATTTATTTTTGGGTTTTCGGTCATTTTTTACTGCCACCACTGCTGCCTACAAGGGTGACATAATTGATGTCGATGGTGGCATTAGCCATATCGCCAGCGACATCAGTCATGTCGCCGGCGACATTAGTTGTATCGTCGGTGATATGGCTTTTCGGACAGCAGTTTTATTTTTATTTGTTTCCGGATTAGCTCATTTTTCAAAGCTAGAACATATAATGTAATGATGGAAGTTCAAAATCTCTTGCAAACAGATCCCACCCTGTAATGTGTGGGTATTTTCACTCATAATCTGGTTAAAGTAACGATTGAGCCCCAAATTTGATTAAAAATGGAATTTCCTCGAAAACGCCGTTCAAATCTCATTTTAACCATCCGATCGGGCTTTATAAAACTGTAAATAAAATATGTTATACCCGTGCTAATAATCTTCTGCAGGCGGACGTATATCAGATATTTAGGTATTTTATTTATTGCATAGAAAAATGTATAGGACTTGAAAACATTATAATAATTTTACTTTCCGCACTTATTTTTTTTATGGCTCTAAATGTTTTATTCATTGCTTCAATTGCTTGATAAAAACAAAAATAACCAAATAACTAAAAATACAAATAAATAGGGTGGATTAAACCAATTAAGAAAGAATCAAGTATCTTAACTTAGCCTAATGAAAAATAGATAACATCATCCGAACTCGAAATCTCTAGTTAAGGTATGGTCCAACCACCTGATGGGAAAAAATCGTACCAAAAAATTTCTCGATTGAGCTAAGCTGGGTGGCGACTCTATTTTAAGTGCGGGATTTCGATCTCGTATCTTTTAAGCATTAAAATATGCAAAATCATTTTCCAAACACATCACGCTCATCCCCCATCATTCCAAGAGGCTGGCCTGACTGGGCCCAGCCCCGCTACCGCTGCGTGAAACGTCGTCCTCTCATAATAGCCCCCAGGCTTTGAAGACCCCAAGTTTCTAGATCATATCTTCAAGTTGAAGAAGGCTCTCTATAAATTGAAGCAAGCTCCAAGAGCTTGGTATCAGAGACTGACTAACTTTTGACTCAGCAAAGGTTATGTCAGAGGAAAAGCATATACAACTCTATTCATCAAAAGAAAGCATCAAGATGTATTAATTGTCTATGTTGACGATATCATTTTTGGAGCAACCGATGAGAAACCATGCAAAGAATTCAATCAGTAGATGAAGAAAGAATTTGAAATGTCAATGATAGGAGAGCTTAATTTCTTTCTTGGTTTGCAAATCAAGAATGGTGATTATGGGATCTTCATCAGCAAAGCTAAGTATGCCAAGGAAGTACTCAAGAAGTTTGACATGGATAAAGCAAAGCCAATGTCAACACCATGGCCACTAATACATTTCTGAGTAAAGGTGAGGAAGGTAAACCTATAGAGAGTAAGCTCTACAGAGGTATTATTGGTTCTCTACTTTACTTAACTGTTAGTAGGCCTGACATTCAATATGTTGTATGTTATTGTGCAAGATATCATGCTGACCCTAGAGAATCTCACTTAGCTGTTGTTAAGAGAATTCTCAGGTATTTGCTAGGTTGTATTAATGCAAGTTTATGGTATCCAAGTAATGTAGATTTCACTCTAAGAGGATACACAGATGCTGACTATAGAAGAGACAAATTAGAAAGGAAAAGCACCACTAAAGAATGTCATTTCCTTGGTGACTGTCTAGTAACATGGTACAATAAAAAGTAAACTTCTATAGCTCTGAGTACTGTTGAGGCTAAATACATGGTTGCAGGAAGTTGTGTAGCACAACTACTATGGATCAAGCAGCAATTGGAGGATTATGGTTATGAGGTGTCGATGACGTATGGGTCTCCCTTAGAGCCTAGGTGAGAGGCTGGGCCTATTGGGGGTTGGTTGGATTTAGGCATAATGAAACCAATTTAGTTCAAGTTTGCATAATTTAGCCAATTTTAATGAATAAAAGAATCAAGACCCAAATCTTGATACAAATGATAGAGTCGCCACCCAAGTTGTCTACTTGGGAAAGAGTTTTGTTACGGTTCCCATTGGGCAGGAGACTCATACCTTTTGGATCAGAGATTCGGGTATCAGTCGAGTCACTTATTTTTCATTTAGTTAATTTAAAATTACATTCACCGCGTAAAACCGTTTTATTTTCATCATTTGGGGAATTATTAGAAAAATCTTATTTTTCTACACTCTTTTACACTCGTTACATGCATTTACAGATTACAATAAAAGCACAAGCAATAAATGGGGAAATAAAAATTACAATCGGGAGAAAAAGGGGGAATTACAAGAGAACCTATACATTTGCTCTAAGTTATAAACAAAAATAAAATAAATTCTCCTGCATCCACAAAGATTAGCAAAGTTTATAGCATCTCATAAGTCAGCATTTTATTAGGAAAAATGTGATTATGTTAGCGTGGCGGTTTTGCAATTGATAGTGCCCGAACGGCTTCAAGGATCGAAGAAAAATAACAAGTTTTCAACATATTTTGCAATAAAAACACATTTTAACTTTTGTGGGTTGATTTATTGGATTATTAGTGAAAATGATTGCATGGAAAATGGTGAGTTGATTGATTTTAACTAGTTAAAAGAAAATTTTGGGTTCTTCCTAGGGGCCGGTACTCGTATAAATGGGTGAGACCCGCACAAGTGCTGGTAGGGGCCCGTATGGGTATGAGGGACCCTTACAGGTCCTGTCTAGTCCAAACATAACCTTAGTTTATTTTAACAAATAGATTAATGGAGGAGAAGTGAGATAAAAAATAGGATTTCCTCCCGTATGAGTATGGCGCACCAATTTAACATCCCTAAGGATATAGAGTACCAATAAGGCTCATATTGGTTAGGACCAGACCCAAAACAGGAATAAAAGAACAGATATAATAGAAGAGGTAGAGAATAATGATACAATATCTGAGATGTGAGTCTTTTTGAAACTCAAGAGGGTACCTTTACGACGTGAATCCACTTTGAGGCTATCCCTTTGCTAAGAGAGAGTCTAGCCAAAGTATATAATGAAATGGAGATTTTAGGACTATTTAGGTGAGTATTTATATGGACAGAACCTCCCCCTAATCCTAATAAATGAAGCTAGGAATGAATAAAATGTTGACAAAACCTAAAGGGATGAGTTTTCTGCCCATTTTATACCTCTTATACCTCAACTATACCCTTTCTATACCTATAAAAACTACTACAATTTTGTCTATGGTATTGTATATCTTGTTTGTATCGTGTCGTCTATAAAGAGGTGAGGAAAGTCCCCCATTTATAGGGGAAATGAGGTCTGAATGAAATAAATCGCATTCATGACCCGATTTCTCCCGAAATAGGTAAGGATCACCTGCCATAAAGCCTGAATAGGCAACAACAGGACCCATACAGGTGCGGTAGGACCCGTATGGGTCCCCTCTAGGCGTACAGGAGGAAATGACCCATACGGGTCAGCCGGTGGATCCGTAGCACTAGGCAGCACTCGTACGGGTCCCTAAGGGATCACTAGGTCTCCAAACTTTGGCCAAACACAACTCTACAGTAGTAAGAATACCTCTGATGGATAACACCAATAAAAGATTGCATTATCTAGCTCTCATCATTGTTTCATGAGAAGGATCATTAAAATCCAATGCTCACAAACCACGCCTCATTGGATCACTACAGATACAGATCTGTATAATCTCATAATGTGAGCGAGGGTTTAGAAATCATACCTGAGGTGATGAAATGGGTGAGTTGCTTTCTTGATGCGAACTTCTTTTTTAGGTGTTCCTTTCTTGAGGCAGACAACTTTCCTTGCTAATGTGTATCCCTTTCGTGAGGCGGATGACTTTCCTTGCCAATGTGTATCCCTTTCTTGAGGCGGATGACTTTCCTTGCCAATGTATATCCCTTTCTTAAGGCAGATGACTTTTCTTGCCAATGCGTATCCCTTTCTTGAGACGAATGACTTTCCTTTGCTGGTTCTTATCCCTAACAACTTTATTGGGGGAAGGTGTGTGTATCCTTTTCTTAAGGCGGATCGACTTTCCTGATTGGTGTATCCCTTTCCTAAGGCGGATCGACTTTTCTAACTGATGTATCCCTTTCCTAAGGTAGATGACTCTCCTATTAGGAATTTTGAAGGACATGTAAAAAGACAACAATCAAAAGCCGAGTTAGTCATTGTCTAAGTAGATACATCTTTATTCTTGATTGACTTTATAATGAACAAAAAATTTTACCCCTTCAATTAAGAATAAAGATGTGTGGATGGGGGGTTAGCCTCTAAATAAACTGTAAACTAAGTGCGAGAAATGTCGGGTTTGGCCGAATCACTTTGAAATGGAACGCCCCTTGGAAGGATGCCTCTTGAAGAATGCCCTTAGGAGGGCTTGATAATGGGGGGGATGCCCCTGGATTGGCATATTCCGCTGCTGGGGAATAGGGGGATGCCCCTGGACTGGTAGGGGGATGCCCCTTCATTGACTCTGTTGCTAGGGAATAAGTAATGTTCTCTAGTGAACTCTTTTCTGTTAGGGGATTATTTCCTGACAAGACTCACTTATTGGGGAGAATTTCTCATACCTGAGTGGATCTGTATACAAAATTATCACTGTTAGCGATCAATCCAAAAATGGCTTACCTTGATTCTTGATTGACTTTTGTGAAAAAAAATTTTGCCTCTTCAATCAAGGATCAAGGTGAGCTAAGGGGTTTTGCCCTTAATTTAACTGTAATACAAAGTTTAGGAGCAGTGGGGTTGGCCCTGAGTTTTGACTAGATGTATCTCTGGCGCTTTCATGAAGCTACGGTTCAAAATCTGCCCCTGGATGGCATGAAGAGGACCCGTACGGGGTAGGCTAGGACCCGTACGAGTGAGGAGCTTGAAGAATGGGACCCGTATGAGTGGGGTGGGACCCGTATGGGTCCTTATCAAGGGGGTTCAAAAACTGATCAAACCCCTCATATCTCGCCTTACACAAATTTTTCCCATATTGCAATCCCCGGCAATTTTCTCCCTAAATTTGATCAAAATGTATAAAAAGATCCCAAAGACTGGTTGTTTCTCCATTAGGCGCAGACCTATTCATCGAGCGGGCTCGGGCCAGGCTCGGGCCGGGCTTTATCAAGCTTTTCACTAAAAGCCTCAACCCAAGCCCGACGCGGACCACACTATTATAAATTCGGGTTGGGCCGGGTTGGGCTGGGTTCGGGCCGGGCTTATAGCATTATAAATCTCTAAAATATATTTTATTAACATAAATGAAAAAAACAAATTGTAATGAATCTATGTATGAACATAACAAAATTCTTATGAAAATGAAATCAACAATAGCAGTAAATCAAGAGATTACACCAAAATAAAAAGGAAATGATGAGATTTAATGGAGAAAACTATTGAAATAAAAAAAATAAGAGAAGTCAATATAATGTTTTGGAACTGGAGATCAAATTGTAACATGGAGCAGTATAAAAGAATAATGAATTTGATATGCAGTGAAGGTAGAATAGATGGCTTGGGCTTAACTCATCAGAATAAAGTACTATAATATAATATAAAATATAATTAATAAACTAATTTTATTGATCGGGTCGGGCTCAGGTATTTATATCAATACCAAGCCCAGCCCATAAAACTCCGTGCTTAGTCGGGCTTGGGTTCGGGCCGGGCTTAGACCAAAAAGGAGTGTCCAAGCCTGGCCTATAAAAGCGGGCCTGGACCGGGCCGGGCTGTGGTCCAGCCCATGAACATGTCTAATTAGGCTCTAGGATTTGCCCCGGGTGGGCAATTCGGAGCTTCTGGAATGCCCGATTTCAATCGGGTATGTTTTTCACGAGAGGGACTCGTTTCTGGGACTCAGTCCTACTTTTGAAGTGCCTCAGATCCCCCTCATGCCTCCAAACACCAGGTATTTTCCTTGATTCTCCATTTTTTCCATTTTTTGAGTTTGTTGGAATTTCTCAATTTTTGGCATGATTTAGGGTGCTTTAGACCTTGAAATAGAACCTGATGCATGTAACTTTAGCCTAGGATGCTTTAGAGACTGATTTGAATGAACTTTGCTGAATTTGGATGGATTTTGGAATTTTGGGAAGTTTTGCACAATGCTACTATTGCAGGGGACCGGTACTGGTCCTATTTTTGGTACGAGAGCCTCATATGGATCCGTACAGGTGGGGCGGACCCGTTTGGGTCCTGTCCTTAGTGATCTAATGCTTAATTCTCTGCCTTTTACAATTCTTTTCTAATTTGCCTGCTGTATCCTAACCCTATTGAGCTATAATTTTGTCCTTACAGTTTCAGTACAAGACTGTGGGGGCCTTGAGCTTCTACAGGAAGTGGCATGAGAAGATTCATGCTACGGGGGATACTGAGCTATTAGTCCTCATAGATTCTTTTAGGTTCAGCGACATCATCAGGGTCATCCCTCAGGCTCCGAAGACACTGGCCTCGGGCGCTATTTTAGCTCTTACGGAGATATAGTCGGAGACGACCTATACTTTTCATTTACCGATCGGGGAAGTCACCATCATTCCCTCGGATATGTATGCTTTGAAGGGATTAGACTGGAGTGCGGACATCGGCCATCTTGAGATCTACGCCGATAGATGGCATTCTCGGCCTGAGGTCAGGGCCTATATAGCAAGATTACTTGGGCTTCATCCTGGAGGGACAAACAAGCTCAAGTATAGGGACCTGCATGACTGTTGGATCAGGTAGCCGCATCCCATTGCTGCAGATAGGAGGGAACAATATGCTCGGTCTTTCCTGCTGATATTTCTTATCAGTGTCTTCTTTCCGGTCTACTTGAACAACCTCAACTATAGTTTGCTCTCTGTTGTCGAGGATCTTGCCACTGTGCTAGACAAGAATTAGTGTCGGGATATCCTGGCACAATTGCACTATAGGCTAAATGTTATAGTTTGAGGCCAGTAGTCTTAGCTCAAGATTTGCCATCTGATTCTATTGGTGATTCTTGCACTCAATCTTTTGCACTTTAACCTTTTATTTGAACTGCTTTAGAACTCATTTCACTTTATCTTGCAAATTTGGGCCTTTGAGCACTGGTTCATCCCCAGGTCGTGTTTGCCCATACAGCCTGAGACACCATACATCATATCCAGGTGGATGAGGCCTTGGCAGGGTCAGTCCTTGGCTATTGCTTAGTATAGAGAGTTCCTTCGCCAACTGCGCTCTGATCAAGTAAACTTCTTTCATGCTAAACCTGTATCTTACATTTCAATAAACCATTAGAAAAAACACAAGGTTATGATACTTATAGTACATTTACTTTGTGCAGGTCATCCAAGACCCGTGGGATAGGTTGGATACCTATAGGGACATTAGGCGGATGCGGGTTGTCGTGGATGACCGCCGCTGTATCCTGGAGTCGTCACTCTCCCTTGAGTGGTATTTTGGCGAGCGAGTCAGAGGGTGGAGGACCAATGCTGTGGTAGAGAGCCCAATCCCTCCCCCGATCCTAGCGGGCATCTTATGGCCGCATCTGATGCCAAGGAGAAACCAGGGGCTAAACCTATTGGGCAAGGGAGCTCGAGTGCTATCAGTAGAAGGCTCCTACGCTAAGTTTATTAATTCCTCGCTCCTTTCTCCTTACGAGAGGATCCATTACAGGGACGTCCCCCTCGAGTTTCATTAGAGCAACAGTGATGGTGATGATGATGAGGGTGGTCTGAGGGGCGACCGTGGGGGCCCTTCTATAGTTCGGAGTGCCAAGGGCCCAGCTAAGTCTGCTACCCCTTCTTCTCAGGTATCTCCATAACTTCGCCTTAGTGAATACCTTGTTATTTCTTAAAATTGATTATGACCTTGAGTGTAATATTTTATTGTTATAGCCTCCCGCTTCCACGCGGAAGAGGTTTGCAGCTAGCCTGCTGACCGTGAGCCACCGGTAAAGTGGTCTCATGCTTTGGGGACCGTGAGAGAGGGAGTTCTCCAAAAAGAGTTAGATACCTTCTTCTGACTTCTCGATCATTCAGGGAAGCAAGTTATCAAGGAGCTCGAGGAGTCGGTCCAACCCATTGATTTCACCCCTTCCAGCTTCACCCATGAAAGGAATTTCCTGATTTAATCTTATGCTTCATAGTGATTGCTTAGAATGTCCCATCCTAATGTGAATTTCTCTTTCAGGTGACTATTTTTTAGGCTGGGTGGATTGTCAGGGGTTATTTTTCTGTTCGAAACCTGTTGTTAGCTCAGGATGCGCTAGCTTCGATAAGTTTCTTTTACCTCTAAAATTTAACAAACTATACATGATGCATGCCCTGACATATACGTATGTGTACTGATTTTATGATTTCTATTATAAACTTTACTGGCCATAGAGCTCAGTAAGTCCGCTCAGGACTTGGATGCTTCTGAGGAGAGAGCTAGGTTCTTGGAGGGGCAGTTGCGAGCAGCCACTGCTAAGGTTGATCAGGCTAGTGTTGAGACCGCCCAGGCGAGGGCCGAGATAGAGATGTTGCGAGGCCAACTGACATAGATACCGAGGATAAATAGACAATAGAGCCGTCTAATTCTGAGTCCGAGGATGATCTTTCTACCTACCGAGTGGTGCCAATAATGACTCTGAGAGGAGGAGCTGAGCAGGAGGTAGATCAACATATTGGAGGAGCCAATGCTACCACCGAGGGTGTAGCAGAGACTAAGGACCATGTGATTGTTAATATGGATGACCTATTGGTGGATGCAAAGGATCAGACTTCAGAGGATCGCCAGGGACAGGATCCCCTAGTAGCTTAGATTGTGATGCACGTTTATTTTTAGGACGTTTGATACTTTTGGGCCCTGTGTAAGTTACTTTGGTGTAAACTTGGATTGGTACCTTTGACATTTAACTTTCTATGCATGCTGATTTTTCTTTTCCTAAACTGAGATCATTGAATATTTCTACTTGTGGACCTGTATTACTTCTTGGCATAGCTAACAATGAGATCAAGTCTGGCCGGTTTAAAATTAACACTCTTGGGGATACGCATCAAGTGATTTTATAGTGAGTGGACTAAGTGATGTTCTAACTTTTGCATAGGCCATTCGATGTGAGATGACCTATCGAAAAAAATTTTCACTTCTTTTCATCTTAATTTTTGCCTGAACTATCCTTGACTGCTCAGTCCAGCGGACTTTTTCTTTTTAGCTTTAACTTCTGCCTAGACTACCCTTTCAGGTTTTCAATCTAGCAAGCTTTTTTCTTTCTTTTAATTCTTTGCCTTAACTTTTGCCTGGACTGCCCTTTCGGGTTTTCAATCCAGCAGGCTTCTCTTTCTTTTTCTTTTCATCCATTTTTGTCGGGACCGCCCTTTTAGGTTTTCGATCCCACAGACTTTTTCTTTCACTGTCTTAACTTTTGCCTGGATCGCCCTTTTAGGTTTTTAATCCAATAAACTGTCTTAATTTTTTCCTGAATTATCCTGGGCAGCTCAATCTAGCAGACTTTTTATTTCTTTTTCTTTCATCTTAACTTTTTCCTAGACCGCCCTTTCGGGTTTTCAATCCAGCAGACGATTACCGAATTTTTCATAGGCTTGATTTCTTTTGTGACCTATCAGTACTTTTATATTTTATTGACAACATATGCACAATGAAGAGAATAATAATAAATAACACATAGAGAAAATTTGATGTTCACATTTCGCTCAATTATTTCACCTAAAGACATGCATGCATTCATAAGACCAAAATTCTTAGCAGTATCATAACATCTTCATTGATGAGATTAATTTGAGTATATAAGCAATGGTATCCAATGATTAACTCCTACTGCCTATTGGTCTTTTACAGATTTTCCAAAAAGCAACTGACATTTTTCTCTCAATGCCCTAACTATTACCTAAGCCTCCCTTTTCAGGTTTTCAACTTAGCGAGCTTTATTTGCGTTTGAGTACCCTAACTTTTGCCTGACCAATTTACGAAATATCGATCAACGGGTTGTACCCTAATTTTTGCCCGAACAGTAGAGGACCACTCGTCGGGTGATTTATTCTTTATTTCTTTTTATTCTTTGTGATGCTTTTTTGTGATTCAATTCTTTTTACCTAGACATTATAACTTTTAAGTTTATCTTGATTCACTGGATTTACAAACTCATTTCCTTCCACATCCATAAGCTTGATTCCTCCTTTGCCAAGGACTTACTTTACAACAAACAGTCCTTCCTAATTAGGCCTGAATTTGCCTCTAACGTCAGTGTTGACCTAGCGTAGCTGTTTTAGAACCAGATCACCCACTTTGACAGGTTATTTTGGGTATCTGACTCTATTATTGTCAGCTCAAGCCATACGCTGCTGGTACATCCGTAGGTAGTCAAGTGTTTTGAGCCGCTTTTCATCTATTACATTTAACTAGTCATACCTAGCCCTTGCCCAATCTGACTCTTTTAATCAGGCTTCGAGTTCCACTCTTAAAGATCTTACTTCTATTTCGACCGGTAACACAAATTCCATTCCACATACTAAGGAGAAAGGTGTCTGATCAGTGGGGGTTCTTATAATGGTTCTATACCCCCAAATTGCAAATGGAAGTTTATCAGCCCAACCATTGTAGGTACCCACTGTCTTTAATAAGAATTTCTTGATTGACTTAATAATGATCAGCTTCCCTTTAGAGTTCCTAAAGGACTTGGGCATCATCTTGTAACCTAAGGTGCTTTTTTTCATCCTTTATAACCAGAGCTAGCCTGCTGTTGATGCTCTCATGAGTCTTCTTGGTCTTATTTCTTAATGACGTGTACCTTCGTACCCTTCTTCCCCTTCATGAAGAAAGACGGACTAAGACTTATGATTATCATGTTTGCTAAGCACTTTTATTATCTCTCTTTTATTCGGTGATGAGTTTTAACCATTGGATTTTTATACCATTGCAATATATTCGACGTCAACTTCATTAATAAATATAATGATATTTTAAGAATGTTGTTGTTATGAGTTCATGATGTCATTAGGATGAAATATTCGAGCGAAATGTAAATGAGAGATGCATCAATTTATTCATGACATGTTTTAAAAAGGTACTAATGTTACAACTTATCCATGATATGCCTCATAAGCGGCATTGTTTGCATAAAAAATGTTTGCAACATTAAAAATTACATCATTTGAATCATCCTCCACAAGCGGACAGCCTTGTTGATCAACCTTGGCAATACTAACAGCTGAATTGGTAGTTCCGATTAGCAGGTTCACATGCGTTTCTTTGGCCACTACTCTTGCTAAGTTTTTGACAGCCTTGCTGATGGGATTTCCTTTCTCACTTCCCATCCAATTCTTCCTCATAAGTACGGTTAAGGCCTTAATGATGGACTCAATTGCTCCATTCATTTTGTCTTCTTTAGCATTCCATAACACTTCCATAGAAACTGAGGTTTCAATCATGCAGCCTTTCTTGAAATCATATACGTCATTGAAGATCTCAAAACCAGGGACCTTTTTGCCCCTCACCTCGACAGGTTCTTCCTCACCTGTGAATATATTTTGTTTCACCTCAGCCCCTATTATAAGGCAGGACTGGGGTTTAGACTTCTTAGCATCTGGGCGATTCCCCAAACCAAGTCTGAATGGCCATGGAAGAGGCAAAATAGGTTCCAGCATGCCCTGAAGATTCTTACTGAACCCCTTTCCTTTCACATAATATTGCTTCATCATAATCTTTTTGATTTTAAGAGATATGTATCCCTTAACCGAAAACTTCATACCCTGGTGAGCTACAACCACCCTAGATTCCTTTTCTTTGGCTTCCATAGCTGCTATAATAGATGGTTTATCGGCTTTAATGGTCACTAGCTTGTCGTTGTGGATGAGCTTAACTTTCAGGTGGACTATGGAGGGGATGACCCCTAATGCATGGAGCCAAGGACGACCTAACAATAATGAGTAAGTGACAGGGATATGAAGGATAGTGAATAAGACTACTTCACTCCCCCAACTGTAACCTCAGCTTCAAAGACCACAATGACATTCCTCTTCATATCATCATACGCCCTTATAATAGTATTGGATTTCTCCAACATGGATTTGTCTAGCCTTAAGTGAGGTAGTATCTTGGCTGGGCAGATATTAAGGGCAGAACCATCATCCACCATAACAAACGGGATAGAATGATCAAAGATCTGCACTTTGATGAAGAGTGCCTTATTATGCTTGTTTCCTTCAATGATCTAACGGATAAAATATAATGGGTGCAACTTGACTAGGAGCAAATCCCCTAATAACTGAAAACACCTCAACTAAGGTAGTGGAAGGTGTAGCCTCCATGCTCAAAAACTTTTCTATAAAACCCTTGTGATGATCTTCAGAGTCAATAAGAAGCTGCCAAATGCTATACTTTGCAGGGGTAACTTGAAATTGTTGGATGAGAGGGGTGGCTTTCAAATCTTTCTTTCTAGTACCAACCGAATTTTGAGTCTCAATCGTGAGTGTAAAGGTTGGACTATGATTGACACTTAGGATGACCTGGATGTTCACATCTCTACCTCTTCTTCTTTTTGGGAGGGCATTAGGAGGAACCATTCCACTTTGGGTAACATATAACACCCCATCTTTCATATAACTCCTCCCCTCAAAGGTAAGGTTGGCCCTTCGAGGTCATTATTCTCCAATACATAAGCATCGATATCAATTAGCTCTGGTTGAACCAACATAGTCTCCTTATTATAAGTACCTTCAAACTCGTACGCATCGATATTAATGGGGGACCGGTTCATTAAGTAAACCCACTACTTAATAAACCATAGGGTTAGCTTGTGTGATCATGTTGAAGACATGGTGGGAGGGAAACCCTAACTCAACAGCCGTAACCTATTTCTCAAAATTTAGCAGTGGGTTATTCGTGGTGTTGGGTTTAAGCTCAGGTTCTCATATCTTCTTTTCCCTAATCAGACCACAAATAGCCTCAAGTAGATCTATATAAGAACCAATGCAATGACCCTTGTTAACGTGATAACCACAAAATTGATCCTTATCCTCAGGTTTGGGTAGGACATAGGGCTTGATACTTTGAAGAAGACCAAGTGCTCTCAACTTAATAAAGACAGCGGGCAGTGGTGCCTTCCAAGGGGAAATACCATCCTCGATGGTGCAAACTATAGGCACTTCTTCTTGCACTACCGCTGTTTTGGGATCGAAGCTAGACCTTAGGGCTAGGGCTGAAGGGTCATTATTTTTAAACCAAGGTTTTGCCGGCACACTTGCCTTCTCCAATTCCTGGATC
This sequence comes from Euphorbia pulcherrima, assembly GCA_947683365.1. NCBI lineage: Eukaryota > Viridiplantae > Streptophyta > Magnoliopsida > Malpighiales > Euphorbiaceae > Euphorbia > Euphorbia pulcherrima. The sequence continues at coordinate 20,856,837 of CANTUS010000001.1, forward strand.
CTTTCCCATTTCTCGGCCTTTTCAAAGACCTCTACATAGCTAGAGAATTTATCCATACCAACAATCTTACGATAAGCGGGCAAGGCACCATCCATCAACTTTACAAATCATCTCGGGGAGACTTAGTCTATCTTTCAATAAAACTTAATTGGCCATCCACCTTTCAAAATAGGGCTTGAATTTCTCATTGGAGGCCTGCTTGATCGCCTCTAAATTCTGTATAGTAGTCTTAATAGTGGTATTGAAACCATACTGCTCAATAAAAGCTACATATAAAGCTTTTTAGTTTTCGATCACCTCATCTGATAGAGTATTATACCATTCGATAGCAGGACCTTCCAGGGCACAAGCGAACATCTCGGCGAGGACTTTATCACTTAGCTTCATTATTCTCATAACCCTCTGATAGGTGGTGATGTGAGATTAAGGTGGACTAGATCCTTTATACTTTGATATGCTATGCATACTAAAGTTTTCAAGGACCCAATCCTCCTCCCTAGTGGTTTGAACTAATAGTGATGATGGCTGAATGCTGGGATTGGTAGCAAGCAATTTCTGTCGTAGATCACGTAATTCCATGGACAAGGGTGATCCATCTGACTGAGTAATCTCACCCAAGAGTAAACCTGTTGATTAAGGGAAGGTCATCCCCTTAGGTGTGACCACAAAATTAGGGGTTGGGCTGGATGCCCCAAACTAAAATGGTGGCAGTACAAACCCTTAACTAGGCTGAGCGAACTGACCGACGGCTGGTGGAACTACTATACCCATCGATTGTAATGGGTGGCTAACTGAACCAAATGGACTAACTGAACCTAACTGACCCAACTTGTTAGAGGACTCTCCACGGATCCGAATAGGTGGCAACTGAAATTGAGTGAAGGTATTATGGGTAACTCTTGAAAGGGGTAGCTACTCACTAATCACTGTATTCACTGCTGGAGCACTGACAGGTGCGCTATGAAAAGTATTGACCATTCTCTCCTCGACCAATATTGCCCCAGTGGAAGCTATCATCTTATCATTCATTCGATCCAGGAACTAATCACTTCCCAAGTGCTGTGAGATTGCATTTGCAATATTCAACCTAACCTCAACCCTTGATGGATTTGCCTCCTCGCCAGTAGCAACATCCTCAACCTTAACATCAATCCAGCCCTTTAGAGTCAGAATGCAAGATTTTTTTTAGGTTGATAAGCAGTACTAGGATCAATCAGACCAAACTGACTTCTGAATAAAATACCCGCAGGTGGAGCAACCCTTAATTGAGCTAGAGGAGGTGGATGTAGTGGTGGAGCCGGAATTTGAGTCAAACGAACTTGAGAACGTTACCAAGTTTTAACTTTTTGAGCTTTGGTTGAGGTTGTAACCAAAAGATCAATACATGCATGGGATGCGTTATGCATGCACAAATTACAACGATGCATGGTTGGGTTAATTATAAGGGAATAAACACAACACATGTAAATTGATCAATTCTATCCTAATTTCTCCCACCAGTTGTGAGGGTATTCTTCCTTAGTCTAACCTCACATAGAAATGGGTACCTAGAAGGTAAAATTCTAAGGCTTTATATAAGAATGGTGTAGGGACATATCGGAAGTTAATGTAGAAGGTTTCCAACGCATCAAGCCACTTTTGGAGGGAGATGGCAATGAGTGTTCCACCCACTAGAGTGTCCCTAATTTCTGGCGGGCATGGGTGACACTTTTGTAAGCTTTGCGGAAAAATAGGGCACCCTAACCTAGCGCTAGAAGAAGAGCGCATCTAACTAAAGAGAGAAGGAGATGAGAAGATAGAGCATAATAATTTTCCCAAATGATGAAGAAGAAAATGAGTTAAATTAAGTAAATGATTTTCGGCGCTCATCTTAATCTTTTGAGCTTTTAAGACAAACCAAAATTTTGCAAGTTAAAAGATTATAATCCCCAGCAAAGTCGCTAATGTGAGGTGTCGATGACTTGTGGGTCTCACTTGGCGCTTGGGTAAGAGGTAGGGCCCACTGTGGGTTGGTTGGATTTAGTCGTGATGAAACCATTTTAGTTCAAGTTTGCACAATTTAGCCAACTTTAATGAATAAAAGAATCGAGACCCAAATCTCGATACAAATAATAGAGTCGCCACCCAAGTTGTCTACTTGGGAAAGAGTTTTGGTACGGTTCCCATTGGGCGGGAGACTCATACCTTTTGTATCAGAGATTCGGGTATTGGATGAATCACTTATTTCTCATATAGTTAATTGAAAATTACATTCGCTAGTAAAACTGTTTTGTTTTCATCATTTGGGGAATTATTACGAAAATCCTATATTCTACACTCTTTCATACTCGTTACATGGGTTTACAGATTACAATAACGTACAAGCAATAAATGGGGGAATAAAAATTACAACCGGGGGAAAAAGGGGGAATTGCAAGAGAACCTATACATTTTTTCTAAGTTATAAAACAAAATAAAAATAAATTCCCCTGTATCCACAAAGATTAGCACAGTTTATAGCATCTCATAAGTCAACATTTTATCACGAAAAATGTGATTATATTAGCATTGCAGTTTTGTGATCGATAGTGCCCGAAAGGCTTCTAGGATCGGAAAGAAATAACGAGTTTTCAACGTATTTTGTTTTAAAAACACATTTTAAGTTTTGTGGTTTGATTCATCGGATTATTAGTGAAAATGATTGCATGGCAAATGGTGAGTTGATTGATTTTAACTAGTTAAAAGAGAATTCTGGGTTTCGCCTGAGGGCCAGTACCCGTACGGATGGGTGGGACTGTATGGGTATAGGGAACCCGTTTGGGTCCTGTCTAGACCAGACATAACCTTAGTTTAATTTAAAAAGCAGATTAATGGAGGAAAAGCGAGACAAAAATGGGATTGCCTCCCATATGAGTATGGCAAACTAGTTTAATATGCCTAAGGGCATAGAGTGCTAACAGGGCTCATATGGGTTAGGACCAGACCCAAAATAAGAATAAAATAACATATATAATAGAAGAAGCAGAGAATAATGATCAAATAACTGAGATGTGAGTCTCTTTGAAACTCAAGAGCGTACCTTTACGACGTGAATGCACTTTGAGGCAATCCCTTTGCTGAGTGAGAGTCTAGCCAAAGTAGATGATGAAATGGAGATTTTAGGACTATTTAGGTGAGTATTTGTATGGACAAAACCTCCCCTAAATCCTAATAAACAAAGCTAGGAATAATAAAATGTGGACAAAACCTCAAGGGATGGGTTTTCTCCCTATTTTATACCTCCTATACCTCAACTATACCCTTTCTATACCTAGAGAAAGTGCTAGAATTTTGTCTATGGTATTGTATATCTTGTCTGTATTGTGTCATCTATAAGGAGGTGAGGAAAGGCCCCTATTTATAAGGGGAAATGAGGTCTGAATGTAATAAATCGCATTCATGACCTAATTTCTCTCGAAATAGGTAAGGATCATCTGCCATAAAGCCTTAATAGGCCCGTAAGGGTCCCCTCCACGCGTACGGGAGGAAATGACCCGTAAGGGTCCTCTGGTGGATCCGCACCACCAGGCAGCACCCTTACAGGTCCCTAAGGGCGGACTAGGTCTCTAAACTTTGGCCAAACTTAACTCTGCAGTAGTAGGAACATATCTGATGGATAACACCTGTAAAAGATTGCATTATCTACCTCTCATCATTATTTTGTGAGAAGGATTGTTAAAGTCCAGTGCTCACATACCGTCTCTCGTGGGATCACTACAAATACGAATCTATACGATCTCACGATGTGAGGGAGGGTTTAGAAATCATTCCTGAGGTGATGACATGGGTGAGTTCCTTTCTTGAGGTGAACTTCTTTTCTGGGTGTCCCTTTCTTGAGGCGGACGAATTTCCTTGCCAATGCGTACTTTCCTTGCTAATGCATATCCCTTTCTTGAGGTGGATGACTTTCCTTACCAATGCATATCCCTTTCTTGAAGCGGATGACTTTCCTTGCTAATGCGTATCCCTTTCTTGAGGCAGATGACTTTCCTTGCCAATGCGTATCCCTTTCTTGAGGTGGATGACTTTCCTTGCCAATGCATATCCCTTTCTTGAGGCAGATGACTTTCCTTTGTTAGTTCTTATCCCTGGTGACTTTATTGGGGGAATGTGTGTGTTTCCCTTTCTTAAGGTGGATCGACTTTCCTGACTGGTGTATCCCTTTCCTAAGGCGAATCGACTTTCCTGACTGAAGTATCCCATTCTTAAGGTGGATGACTCTCCTATTAGGGATTTTGAATGACCTATAAAAAGACAATAATCAAACGCCGAGTTAGTCGTTGTCTAAGCAGAAACATCTTTATTCTTGATTGACTTTGTGATGAAAAAAAAATTTTGCCCCTTCAATTAAGAATAAAGATGTGTGGATTGGAGGTTATCCCCTGAATAAACTGTAAACTAAGTGCGAGAAATGTCGGGTTTAGCCCGATCGCTTTGAAATGGAATGCCCCTTAGAAGGGTGGCTCTCGAAGAATGCCCTTGATAATGTAGGAATGCCCCTGGATTAGCGGATTCCAATGCTTGAGAATAGGGGGATGCCCCTGGATTGGTGGGGGGATGCCCCTGGATTGACTCCACTGTTGGGGAGTAGAGTAATGTTCTCTAGTGGCTTTTCAAGAAATGAGCGATTTGGGAAGTTGACGTATCAACACCGTCTAAGAGGATTCTTCGAAATCCCTAGTGGCTGCTTTGAGCAGATTGTTAAGAGCTTCTTCCATGGCATTCACATGGTAGAAGGATTCAAGGACATGTTTATAACCATTATGATGGGGAGGAAGTTGTATGTAACTCCCAAGCTGATAGCTAATTTGCTGGGAATGAGAGAAAGAGGGTTGAGAATGCGAGCTGTGAATGATGAAGAGCATGTGGACATCCCAGTAGACTATGAAGTTCCCGTTGACCATAAGGCTGGTGAACTTATAGCTTCCATGTTCACAAAGGAGGGAAAGCAGGCCCATGAGTTGGTAACGAAGGTACTTTTGCCCAAGACTTTATCTACAAGAAGTTGTTCGTAGTTTGAAAGAGTGTTTGCCTATCCTCTCACAAGAGGAATGAGTAGTAACTGGCCATTGGCCACTGTGCATAGATTTTTGAAAGTGTCTAAACACATGGTGTATTGGCATCTGATGATGGAGATATGCAGGGCATATGAGCTAGATTTAGAAGGATGGGCTCAGAGGAGTGGGATAGTTCTAAAGGTTATTGAGTCCTAAATACTCAGTAATGCCCACTTTCATGGCTTAAGATGTGAGGAAAAGCCTAAAAATACAAAGTATATCAAGCTCAAGAAAGGAGAGGTCAGAGTGAAGGACCCAAACATGACAATGAAGCCAATTAGACCTGAAGATGAAGATCAGACCCTTGATGAGTTTGTAGCAAAGGAGCTTGAGAGGATAACCAAGCTGAGAGTAGAAAAAGGAGAAGATAAGGCTGAGAAGAAGGGAAGTAAGAAGGAGGTCAAGAGAGACTCCAAGAAGGAAGTGAAGAAGGCGAGCTCAGCTAGATCAAATCCGGTGGTTGCCTCTATTCCTAAGAAGTCCAGATTTGCGAAGGGAACCAAGGATGAAAAGCCTAGTGAGCTAACTGTCAAGGAGATAGAAGAAGAAAAGAAGGCAGAGGATGAGTTGAGAGAGGAGATGCCCCTGAAACGGTTGAAAAAGAGGAAAAGTGAAGATGCTCAGCTGGATTGTGAGAATGCTGTAGGATAGGAAGCTACATTCACTACACCATAGATTAATTCTGCCAACTAAAAATTAAAGTGTTGGCATCAAAGTGTTGGCATTTTGATAAAAAAAATAGTTTATTCAAACACTTATTTGTAAATATTAGCAAAAGCCTACAAATGATAACACATTTATTACATGTATAAGAGTGTTGGTAAAAAATGATAAAATTATAGAATTTGGTGGGAAACTCAGAACCATTTTAATTTTAAATAGTTAAAAAAGCCATCTTTCCCCAAAAGCTACTTTTCCCAAAACTTCAATCGCACTTCCTCGAAATCAAACACTTCGCACCTCTGTCGAAATCGCAAGCCAATCTCTCGCCGCTCCCTTCATCTCCTTCATCGTTTTGGTCTCCGCCGTAGCTCCCTTCGTCTCCTCCATCGTTCTCTGTCTTCGCTGCCACTCCCTTCTTCTCCTCCGTCATCTACGGTTAATTTCTCTCTTTTCTTGTTTCTGTGTCAATCGAAGGATTTGAGTAACTGATCATCGCATTTCAACTACGATGAGTACTAATACGGTGGCATCGAGTGCAGCCACCAACGGATCGATTGATTATGTTGCTCCTAGAAGGAATTCTAAAAGGCCTAAATATGATTTTCGTTCTTTGCTTTGTTTTAACTGGAATTTTTAAATTCTTTTGGGGTTTGTGAGCTTTTTTTTTTTTAGTTAGATTTGTGGGGAATCGACGGTTTTAGTTCGTTTTCTTGTTGATTTCTTAGTTCAGCAGGTTTCTGATTGTTGTTCTTTAGATTTTTGAAAGGCTAATGTAGTTTTCTCTTATTTCAGATTCAAGGTTTACTCAACAAGAACTTCCAGCCTATAAGCCGATTCTCACACCACAATGGGTAAATTTTCTATTTGTTATTTCATTTTGATGTTTCTAATTTGGTCAGCAGTATGTATTATTGAATGGTCGACTCTGAATCGTTTTGTGCAGGATATATTATAGTTACAGAACAATTGCAATTTGGATTTTTAGATTATTCAAGCTGCTTCATACTCTCTAATTGGCATTTTTTGCTCCAGTTATTGTTTAGTTACACTTTTCCTGAAGATAATCTGAACAGTATAAAAAATTCTTTCATTGTTTTAGTTCATGTTTGGCTTAATCTAAATTTATTGTTTGGCTGAATCAGGGCAATGTGGGTCTAATTTTCACAAAGGGTAAATCAACTATCTATTATATTTCAAATGATTGAAACATATTTGATAATTTCTTTGATTTTATTGTCGTGAAAGTTATACCTTGCGAGTTTCTACGTGTTCCTGATATGAATGCCTATTTGGCTTATATCCCTTTTATATAACATTTAAGTATGAATTTTCTGGATAATAGAGATGTTTTCTGATTATCAGAAAGTGGTTGTAGGCATTTTGGATTGAATTGGGCACATGTTGACCCGAAAACTTCGATTCAAAGAGGTCAAAAGTTCTATGTTTGTGTGAATGAGTTCCTGCCATGAGTGATGATGCCTCTTCAAGTGGTATGTGTTAAAGAAACTCAGAAGAAGGGAAAGGCTATGGCCTCCTTTTGTTTTGGTGGTGGTACTCTTCAAGGTCACTTGCTGGTTAGTACTTGTACTTCCCCGCTCATCATATCATTTTAGCTTGAAATTTGAATATGCTTAGACCGCTCTTTATTCTTACACTCAGTACAAAGGATATGTGAATCAATTGAAAAACTAAAATGATATATCTCTTAATAATTACAATTGTAGGATGATAAGTTTTTTCTGAGCTATGATAATGCACCTAAATCCATATGTTACAGCTTTTTATCTATGAGTTTCACAAGTTGCATTGATTAAATTTTAAAAAGTTGATGTGATTTTTGTTAGATATGGTGTATGCCTTAGAGGCAATTAGGGCGATATGTCTTAGTTAGTTTTATTTGTACGAACAAATTTATATTAATAAAGGCATTCTTTGTTATATCAATGAATGTGAAAATATATTATGATTGGTTTAGAATGTATTCATTAATGTGTTTTCCAAAGTCCATGACATAATCATAGCACGAATTGCAAGGGCATAGTGAGACTATGTGGGTGAGAACTAGTTCGTGTGCAATTATGATTTGTCTAAATATCCCTAGTCGTAGTGTCATCAAGACTGGACATTTATGAATACCGATAGACTAGCATGTGTCGTCATACCTCTTGAATTTGATTTAGAGTAGCATATCTCCAGTGCTAGAGGGTGGTACCTTAGGCTAATACATGAATGTATTCAGGGAGATACATTGGAGACCGCTATAAGACAACACTCGGTAATCTATATTATGTGTTGGTGTTTTAATCTTCTCATTGCAATAGCAATACGAATATCCTTAGACTTCAGATACTAGTTACCTTGTTCGAATGTTGCTATACTTTGGATCATACCTATACGGATGATTACGGGTATAGTTGATGTCTGCCGTTGGTAAGCTGAGTAGTCAAGATGGAATCTATCATTCCATTATAGCAATATAAGGGAGATGTACCTTGGCCACTTGTTAGAAGTGACACACTCGTAAACCTCTGATCAGAGTATGAGTTGATAGGATGGGATCCTGATCGACACATTAAATGGTTGAGTAGTGTACTTTGGCAGCAAGACTAAACTACTGGGGTAGCTACTATATCTCCGAGTGGACTAACACTCAAACCGAGTCCTAGAAACTAGATGGTACTTAACAGTTGATAGGAGTGAATTCTATTGATACTGTTGCAAAACCGGGATTAAGTCACAATGCACGTGACGTTCCGAATATTGAGAGGTCATATGCCTTTGTTAGAGTGCCACTATGACCAATCAAAGTAATTGGAGTCGATAACGGTCTGGAGCTCCGAGCCGGCCAATTCCTAAAAGGGATTGAGCCAGGTTAAACTTTTGACGACTCGTACGGGATTCTATAAGGTCACACACTTTGAGTTATGACCGAGCTATGTAAAGAACCGTTAGACTAGGTCTACTCTAGAAGAGCAAGGAAATATGGTTAGACCATAACATATTGGTTAGATCAATATTCATTGGTTGGACTAATGAACCTGATAAATAATGAGGATAAAATAAATAAAGGAAAGACTAGACTGAACTTAGCGGGATTTATTAATATTGGATGTTGAATAAATCTGTGCAAGCAGGTCTGTAAATGTACTGTGTAAAAGACATGCATAATGGCCACATGGCAGCACTGTTTGGAACATTGATGCGCGTGGCCCATGGGGCATACAAAAGCAGCCTGCAAGATGTAGCCCACTTGCGCATAGCCCTTATGGGCTTGCGCTGCATGGAGCGCAGCCTATGATGGGGTGTGCTGGTGCGCAGGTCCATGCGTAGCTGCGCAAGCCTTGTGTGCGCAAGCCCACAAGGGACTACTGGCCGAATGGCCAGTAGTCTCCAATCAAATTGGGAGTTTTCTCCCTAAGCAAGGTCCCAGTATTTGAGTTGGTTTCCAACTCTTCCAGGGTTTAATTAAAATACATGTTTGCCCTTTTATTTTATTTTTGATTGGTTGAGGTTAGGGACTTTATTGTCCTTTGAATAATTCCTAACCACTATAAATAAAAGCCTACCCCTTCATTATTGTTTGTCCTGAATTTCATAATCCCTCTCTTGCTCTCTTATTCTCTTAGTTGTTCTGATTCCTAAAAGTAATCCGTCGAAAGACGTATTTACTTAGAATAGATTACTAAGGGAATTTGTTCTAAAATAAATTAGTAGGGAAGGTCTAGCTATCTTCCGCTTATTTATCGGTTCTTCCTTTCTATAAGGTTTTGGTCAGTAGTGCTCATGTGGACTATTTATAGAGGGCTTCTACTTTGGAGTCTGTGCACGTAGCTGAGGGGTCTTTCTACCGACTATGGGATTCACGCTTCAACTGGTAAGTGGTTAAATTATTATTAGGTCCTTTTAATAAGTGTTTATAACCTAGAATAATTTAAGACTAGCACTATTATCAATCATGTCAGGCTTTGGAGATCCAGAGAACTAGATTACATTTTTAAAATTCCGCTGCACCTGTTTTACTTGTTAAAACCCTTAATCTAAACCAACAATTTTTACGGGCATACCCATCTTTAGTCCTTCAACAAGTTGTAGTTCCAAATAATTTCTTTTTCATTTGAAATATTTTACCATTGGTTCCAGGGGGTGCTTCTAATTCTTAAGGAAGAAGTAAAACGGCTTCCTAGTGGGAAGATGAAGAAGAAAGTAAGATCTAGAAATATTAATGAACTTGTTTGTGTTGAACTGATCTCATGACTACTTTTATAACACTATACATGTTATTTATGTGATGTGTTTGGGCATTAACTCTTTTCTTTTAGGAGAAGTAAGAGGTTATTATTGAAAAGATGCATGAAACAAGTAAAAATCAGAGATTCATTAACTCTTTGCAAAATAAGATTAATGTAAAAAGTTATTTACCTTTCCCTTCTTTCCTTTGGATGACTTTGTTTTGACCAAGGGAAACTACCTTTATAACTCTGAACTGATTTGTTTTTCTTTTTTGTCAGAAACTAGCAAAGCCCAATAGGGACGCACCGTCCAAAGCAGAAATGTTCATCGAATCGTAAGAAATTGCCAATTTTAAATCTTGTTATCTATTGGATTGTCTTGTTGAACTGATATTTAGCTATTCTTTATCTGCCTAATTAAGTGCCTCATCATTGCAAATGAAGCCATAGTTGTCAAAAGCGAAGCGAAGGGCAATCTAAGCGCTTCTGTGGAACAGAAGCACACAGGGTGCGCCAAGTGCACAAAGTGAGCACTTTTTGAAATTTTCATCTCTTTCTTTCATTCTATTTGATATTTTTTATGTCCTTCTTGTTATAGATGATGTATGCCCTTAAGGCAATAAAGACGATATATCTTAATTATGTAATGGTACGAATAATTTGTTTAATTAAAAAAGGCATTTAATCTTTTGTTTATATCGATGTGTTTATAAATATATTATGATTGGTTATAATATATTCATTGATATATATATATATATATATATATATATATATATATATATATATATATATACAAAAGTCCTTGACATATCATAGCATGAAGTCAGAGAAATTATAGTTGGACTAAATTAAAAGAGATCTGCTTCATGTGCAATTATAATTATGTCTTAACTATCCCTAGTCATAGTTTCATCAAGAAAGGATATTGATGAAGCAGTATGACTAGCATGTGGTCAACTTTCTTGGAATGGGTCCAAGTAGTTAATCTCCTAAAACTGAAGGTGGTGCCTTAAGATTGACACATGTATATATCTGGTGGATATATTGCAGACTGCAATAAGATAAACACTTGGTATATATATCAAGGTATTAGTGTTTATCTTTATGCAGTAACTTTGCGAATATCTTCATACTTGAGATATTAATTACCTTGTGTGGTACTATCACTATACTTTGGGTCATTCCTATACACTCATTAATTTAGGGTGTCATGGGTGATTACAGGTATAGTGATGACAGCACATTGGTAAGCTATGTAGTCCGAAAGAATCCATTGCTCCAGATATACTAAGGAGTTATACTTGGCCACTTGTTGAAGTGATGATTGTTGTAAACCTCTGATCAGAGTATGTGTTTGATAGATATAGTTTCTAGTCAAACACATTATGGTAAAAAGCGACATACTACAGAAACAAGTAAATAAATGGGATAGCTTGGAGCAACCTCGTTATTAGTGGGTTAACACTTTAACCGAACCTAACAAACCAGATGGTACTAATATCAAAGAATGGAAGGAGTTTATCGCATTTGGCAACTATTGCATTAACCAAGATTAAGTTATAGGCACAAAAGACGTTCCGAGTAATGGAGGATGGTAGACCCTTGCTAGAGGCGTACTGCAGTCATTTAAGGTAATTGAGTTCTATTCATGGCTTAGAAACTCGAGCTAATAGTTCCAATAGAACAAGGATTGGTTAAGCCTTAACAGCTCAATACTTCAGGATCCTATAAGGTCATACGCTTTGGACTTTAATCAGATTAAGTAAAGAATTAATAAATTTATTATATTACTAAAATATAACATAATAATAATTGAATTATTATTTAATTTGGCCAAAAAATATATTATGACCGATAGCTAATCATATTAGGGTCATAAATAAATTAAAGTATTGGTTGAAATGATTGGATCATTTTCTGGTTAAGCTAAATATTTATTTTGACCGGTAACAAATTTATTAGGGTCATAAAATAAACATTTGTTTGAAAGAGATTGAAAAGAATTTTTCCAAATAGGTTGGACCTAGTTAAAAATTACCCGAGGATTTTTCCAAGGACCAGATCACAAAAGGGGACTGTGGGCTCACAGCATGCTGATAGGCAGCGTGCGCAAGGGCCCGCAGTGCGGGCTCGGAAGAGCTCACGGTGGAGAGCCCAGCGCGAGCTCCACCGTTAGATGGGCTTGCAAGAATCCCACAATCCCAAGCTTGCGGTGGCGCACAGCTGTGCACAGCACGTTGTGTGCGCGGGCACAACCCACGAATCCAATTGGATCCATGGGTCAAACCCACTTGTGGGGTGTGCATTTCGCACATCCCACATCGGAAATGGTGGAGCAATTTTGCTCCCCCAAGCCTATAAATAGGCTTCTTCATGCCCCCTTTCAAATTGCACCAAGCTCACAGCATAAATTCTGAGTTGAGATTCCTAAAATAAAATCTATCGGGTCGACTTGAGCAAGTTCTTTTGAGGGGCCTCGAATATTTTGAGGCATCTCTAGTTAATATTTTCAGGTGGGCTTTTGGAGTGGTCTAGCAACTACTCAAGGCTCTTTCGTTCTTCCTCATTGAGAGATTTTGGTTAGTGGGGTTCGTGTGGATACTCATAGAGGCTATCCTAGGCTTGGAGGCTTGTGCAAGGAGGTTATGCTAAAGCACGCTTCAACTGGTAAGTTTACTTTCTTTCTCTTTTAATTATTAGGTCTTTTTCTTTAAGCATTTTTAGACTTAATAATCATGCTTAGGTTGTTTTGCATGCTTAGTTTATTTTATGCTTAGGTTATAACTTAGAGTTATAACATGCTTAGTATAAAATATTTGTGCTAGTATATAATTTAGAATTATTATATGCCTAGCCTATGCATGCTAACCTAGGTAGAGAATTTATTTAGTTAAGGCTTTATTTAATTTATATGCATCTAATAGGAGTTCCTTAGAACAAGGGACAAAATTTTGAATTTCCACCATGCATGTTATGCATGTTCAAAGTAACTATCAGTTTCCAACAGTGGTATCATGAGCTTGCCTATTTAATGCATAATTAAGTTAGAAGCGAACTAGATTTTATTTTCTACATAAAATAATTTAAAGTTTACTAATTTTTTGGAACAATAGATGAACTTAGGCTTTCATTTCAAGGTTAGAAATTGGATATGGATAATTTCGAATAAGCATGCTCAACTTACTCAAAAATTATCAAAGACTCAATAAATTATATAAGTTACAAGGGTTATAGATGCTTTCAATTTATATGAATTGAAAGAATGAAATTTATTAGTTCAAGAGGATCCATGGTCTTCGAGTTTGTGCCCGTGTTTGTTTTAGCAAGGATTGGACTTGGTGTCTACTTCTCATAGGGAACCTCTCCTTCTTGGGAACGTATATCGGTACAACTTGAATTGACTAAGAGTGGATTTAAAATGGACTGATTTATTTCTAGTATATATAATATGGTGATTATATATGTTTCTATAACAAAGTAAAAAATTAAATTATTGAATAAAAGCTTAAAGGAATATATATATATATATATAACAAATAAAGAATGTTAATATTTTGTATATAATCTAGGTTAATGGAATAATTATAATAAAGAGCTTGAACCCACTTAAGGTTAGACCTTATAAATTAATTCTAAAAGTCCCTGAATTAATATAAATTATTATAAATATGTCCATCTAATAAATCCTAGATTGGGTGAGACGTTTAACACCAATACAAAATCCCAAAGTAAACATGCTAAGGCAAGTTATAGTCTTTCTTACTCAAATTTATAATACGGTCTTTTTTGGCTATAAAAGTGTTGCGCAAAGCATTCCTTTTGGTCTATATTGATCGGCTATAGATATTGAGATAGAGTTTACCTTAACAGGACTGAGGTAGTCTACCATAAATTGGGGGCTATCTGCAGAACTGAGATATATTCAAGGAGATGCTAATATAAATGCACACGTCCCTTGAAATTAGGGAACTTGAATAATTAGCAATTGCATTTGATGTAAATGGAATGGAATTCCAACTACAACTTACTAATATGGCTTGACTCATAAAATTGGGGGTCATATTAGAATAGTTGAAGATGCTACCTACTTGGAAATTTAGCTAGGCTATACTTCCCGAATTCAATAGAATGGGCTATTGTAAATTTTGAAAAATGGTAGGATAAATTTATTTAATTGAAAGTCCTTATATTAAATATATGTACTATATACTAAAGTCTAAACAATATTTCTTTTCTTACATCTTGGTTGAAATCTTTATTTTAATACAAACGTTCGCATTGATAACGAATTTTGATTGGCTCTAGCTTTAAAGGGTTTGTTTAGAAATGTGAGGATAGTCCTCAAAGCCTTGGGCTTGGCGTGTACATTGTATAAGCCCGAATCTAAACAACATGATGGAAGCAATTGTGCTTGAAACAGATTTGCATGAAATACATATAGGGAACTAGGATACAACACCTTGGAGATTGTTAACATTCTTGTTACCTTATGTAAGTAACTGGCAGGAGACAAGGATAAACATCAAATCAGATGTTAGGATCCATGTTACCTAAGCTACAAGCGCATCATAAAATCATGGACTTGAAAGTCTATGTCTTTACATCTTTGAGAAAGGATTTTCCATGGTGAAAAATTTGAAACAAAATATTTTGATATAAATTGGCAGGTCCAATTAGTTAGAAATTTGAATGGTTCATATGTCTCGAAGAAGTAAAGGGACACATGGTGTCTAGTTTTGAAGCAGGATAGAGCATAGTGAAGAGAAAAGTAAAAAGAATACTGAGAATTTTGTCTAGGAGACAAAATGATTGTTTTTAATATGAAATATTGGAAACAAGATCTTCATTTCAATATGAGTTATTGAAAATAAGATCAAGATAGCTAAAGTCTCATAACATGAGAAGATGAGGCTTGGAGCTTCCACTTCAAGATGTTTAATATTGAGAATTTCTATATCTCAAGGAAATTCTAAATTGGTATGGAATACCTAATTAGAATCGTATATCCATACAAAAGTATAGATATTGTTGAGAAGTAGAGTTTTGGACAAAAGGAGAGTTGTACCTACGAAAAATCATTAGAGCTTGATGGCTGCTATTGATGTAGGAACTTAAAATCTCCATTTTGCTAAATTTTGTAACAAGACAAAGTGATAGTCAATTTTCATTATAAAGTATTATTTCCTGCTTCACAGCAGATTGAATTTTATTCCAATTTTATAAAAGGTATTATCAAAGTTGTGAATGATATTTTATTGTAATGTGACAAATGATATTTTGTAATTGCAAAATCATATTCTCAAATACAAATATTGCTAAGAGAAAAATTAGATAATGAGAAATCTTTCTACTTATGGCATTGTCATTTATGCCATATAAACAAAGATCGCTTAACTAAGTTGCATGAGCGTGGAGACTTAGGCCCAATAGACTTAGAGTCTTATGGTGATTGCGAACCTTGTTTAAAAGAAAAAATGATGAAGTTACCCTTTACTAGAAAGGGTGAACGAGCCACAAGTACATTGGGATTTATACATACAGATGTATATAGTCCAATGAGTGTTTAGGCACTAAGAGGATACTCCTACTTCATAACCTTTATTGATGATTATTCAGGATATGGTTATTTGTACTTAATGAAGCACAAGTCTGAAAGTTTTGAAAAGTTCAAAATATTCAGAAATGAAGTAGACAAACAACTTAAGAAAAGTATTGAAGCACTACGATCTAATCGAGGTGGAGAATACTTAAGTCAAGAGTTTCAGGATTATCTAAAAGAAAATAGGATAGTTCCCTAGTGGACCCCTCCTTATACACTCCAACACAATGAAGTGTCTGAAAGGAGGAATCAGACTTTATTAGATATGGTTCGGTCCATAATGAGCCAAGCAGATCTTAGTAAATCCTTTTGGGGATAAGCACTAGAGAGCGCAGTTTATGTATTAAACAGAGTGCCCTCTAAATCAGTTGATTTTACACCTTACGAAAGATGGTGTAATCAAAGGCCATCTCTAAGTCACCTAAGAGTATGGGGATGTCCTGCTGTGGTAAAGAGGATAGCATCAGATAAGCTAAGCGCTAAATCTGACAAATGTCTGTTCATTAGATATCCAAAGAAAACTATTGGATATTTATTTTACCAACTCGAGGAACAAAAGATATTTGTATCTCGGAGTGCTCACTTTCTTGAAAAGGAACACTTACTTGCAAAAGTCAGTGGGAGAAATTTTGAACTGGAAGTTCAAGAGGAAGAAACAGACAATTAATTGATTGACCCCGTTCTAGATACACAAGAAGGTATGATCCAAGAATAACCTATCAAAACACAATCATTGCAAATATCAAATTGTGTTCATAAGGGTCCCAAAAGATACGGTTTTATCATCACTGATGATAGGGAACTATATCTCATGGAGGATGATGAACCAAGAACCTATGATGAAGCAGTAAAAAGTTCAGATTCTGATAAATGGCTAAAAGCCATGAAATCAGAAATGGATTCCATGTATAAGAACCAAGTTAGGAATTTGGTCGATGCACCACAAGAGGTTAGATCGCTTAGGTGCAAATGGGTCTTCAAGAAGAAGATTGGCATGGACGGTAATGTAATTACCTATAAGACAAGGTTAGTTACAAAAGGTTATAGTCAACGTGAAGGTATTGACTATGATGAAACTTTCTCACCGATAACCATGCTTAAATCCGTAAGGATACTCCTCACCATTGCTGCTCATTACGATTATGAGATCTGGCAGATGGATGTTAAAACAGCATTCTTGAATGGGGATTTGGACCGGGATATAGATATGACACAGCTTGAGAGTTTTACATCTCAGAATTCGAAAGTGTGCAAACTACAAAGGTCCATTTATGGACTTAAGCAAGCATTCAGGAGTTAGAATACAACGTTTAACCAGACAATCCGTGAACTAGATTTCTATCCAAACATTAATGAGCCTTGTGTTTACAAGAAGGTTAGTGGGAGTGCAGTCGTTTTCTTAGTATTATATGTCGATGACATTCTACTAATAGGAAACGACATTTCTCTTTTTCAAAATATTAAAATATGGTTGTCAAGAAAGTTCTCCATGAAAGACCTTGGAGAAGCAGCATTTATACTAGGCATAAAGATCTATAGAAATAGATCCAAGAGGCTGTTAGGTCTTTCTCAAAGTACGTATATAGACAAGGTGTTGAATAGATTCAACCTTGAGCATTTGAAGAAAGGTTATCTCCCGATGACAAAGGGGGATTAACCTATCTAAGGCTGAGTGTCCGAAGACAGCCCAAGAAAGAATGCGCATGAAGGATATACCCTATGCATACGTGATAGGATCCATCATGTATGCTATGATATGTACTAGGCCAGATGTTTCTCAAGCTCTAAGCTTTACTAGCAGATATCAATCGGATCGAGGTGATAAGCACTGGATGGTCGTCAAAGCAATTCTTAAGTACTTGAGGACTAAAGAAGAGTTTTTGACATATGGAGATGGTGACCTCACAATTAAAGGTTACGCAGATGCGAGTTTTCAATCTGACAAGGATGACTTCAAGTCTCAGTCGGGTTTTGTGTATGTGTTAAATAGAGGAGCAATATGTTGGAAAAGTTCCTAGCAAGAAACTAGTGTTGATTCAACCACGGAATCTGAATACATCGCTGCCTGCGACGCAGCAAAAGAAGTAGTCTGGTTAAAGGGATTTGTTGGTAATCTCGGTGTGGTGCCTTAGATTGTTGATCTAATTACTTTGTATTGTGATAACAATAGTGCTATAGATCAGGCAAAGGAAACACGGTCTCACCAGAAAAATAGACATGTATCCCGAAAGTATCATATAATCAGGGAGATTGTTGATGCTAAGATAATAAGACTAGATATTTACCCACTGATCAGAACCTCGTGGATGGTCTGACAAAGCCATTGACTCAAGTCAAAAATTACCAGCATGTTAAAGCATATGGATTAAGACATATGGCTTATTGGCCTTAGCGCATATGGGAGTTTGTTAGATATGATGTATGTCCTTAAGGCAATTAGGGCGATATATCCTAATTATGTAATGATACGAATTTGTTTAATTAATAAAGGCATTTAATGTTTTGTTTATATCGATGTGTTTATAAATATATTATGAATGGTTAAAATATATTCATCATTGATATATATATACAAAAGTCCTTGACATATCATGGCATGAAGTCAGAGAGTCTATAGTTAGACTATACCTAGAGAGATCTATTTCATGTGCAATTATGATTATGTCTAAACTATCCCTAGTCGTAGTTTCATTAAGAAAGGATATTGATGAAGCAGTAAGACTGGTATGTGTCCAACTTTCTTGAAATGGGTCCAAGCAGTTAATCTCCTATAACTGAAGGTGGTGCCTTAAGATTGACTCAAGGATATATCTGGTGGATATATTAGAGACCGCAATAAGATAAACTCTTGGTATATATATCAAGGTGTTAGTGTTTATCTTTATACAGTAGCTTTGCAAATATCCTCTTACTTGAGATGCTCGTTACCTTGTGTGGTACTATCACTATACTTTGGGTCATTCCTATACACTCATTAATTTAGGGTGTCACGGGTGATTACAGGTATAGTGATGATAGCACGTTGGTAAGCTATGTAGTCGGAAAGAATCCATCGCTCTAGATATATTAAGGAGTTGTACCTAGCCACTTGTTGAAGTGATGATTGCTGTAAACCTCTAATCTGAGTATGTTTTTGATAGAAATAGTTTCTAGTCAAACACATTATGGTAAAAAGCAATATAATTTAGTAACTAGTAAATAACTGAGATAGCTTGGAGCAACCTTGCTATTAGTGGGTTAACACTTTAACCGAACCCAACAAACCAGATGGTACTAATATTAAAGAATGGAAGGAGTTTATCGCATTGGGCAACTATTGCATTAACCAGGATTAAGTCATAGGCAAGAATGACGTTCCGAGTAATGAGGGATGGTAGACCCTTGCTAGTGGCGTACTATAGTCGTTTAAGGTAATCGAGTTCTATACACGGTCTAGAACCTCGAGCCAACAGTTCCAATAGAACAAGGATTAGTTAAGCCTAAATAGCTAAATACTTTGGGATCCTATAAGGTCACACACATTGGACTTTAATAGGACTGAGTAAAGAATTAATAGATTTATTCTATTACGAAAATATAACATAATAATTGGATTATTGTTTAATTAGTCCAAGAATTTATTTTGACCGGTAGCTAATCATATTAGGGTCATAAATAAAATTAAAGTATTGGTTGAAATGATTGGATCATTTTTTGGTTAAGCTAAATATTTATTTTGACCGGTAACTAATTTATTATGTTCATAAAATAAATATTTGTTTGAAAGGGATTGAAAAGAATTTTTCCAAATAGGATGGACCTAGTTAAAATTACCCAGGGATTTTTCCAAGGACCAGATCACAAAAGGGGACTGCGGGCTCACAGCACGCTGCTAGGCAGCGTGCGCAAGAGCACGCAGTGCGGGTTTGGAAGTGCTCGCGCTAGAGAGCCCAGCGCGAGCTCAACCACAAGCTGGGCTTGCGAGATACTGCAAGCCCAAGCTTGGGGTGGCGCACAACATGTTGTGCCCCGTGGGCACGGCCCGTGGATCTAATTGGATTCGCGGGTCAAACCCGCTAGTGGGATGTGCATTTCGCACATCCCACATCGAAAATGGGAGAGCAATTTTGCTCCCCCAAGCCTATAAATATGCTTCTCCATGCCCCCTTTCAAATTGCACCAAGCTCAAAGCACAAATCCTAAGTTGCGATTTCTAAAGTAAAATCTCTCGGGTCGACTTGAGCAAGTTCTTTTGAGGGCCTCAAATATTTTGAGGCATCTCTAGTTAATATTTTCGGGTAGGCTTTTGGAGTGGTCTAGCAACTACTCAAGGCTCTTTAGTTCTTCCTCATTGGGAGGTTTAGGTTGGTGGGCTTCGTGTGGATACTCATAGAGGCTATCCTAGGCTTGGAGGCTTGTACAAGTAGGTTCTGCTAAAGCACGCTTCAACTTGCAAGTTTCCTTTCTTTCTCTTTTAAATATTAGGTCTTTTTCTTTCAGTGTTTTTAGACTTAATAATTATGCTTAGGTTGTTTTGCATGCTTAGTTTATTTTATGCTTAGGTTATAGCCTAAAGTTATAACATGCCTAGTATAAAATATTTGTGCTAGGATATAATTTAGAATTATAGTATGCCTAGCCTATGCATGCTAACCTAGGTAGAGAATTTATTTAGTTAAGGCTTAATTTAATTTATATTCATCTAATAGAAGTTCCTTGGAACAAGGGACAAAATTTTGAATTTCTGCCATGCATGTTATGAATGTTCAAAGTGACTGTCAGTTCATAACACCTCTATCCACTGTTCTGATTCTTTCTGTTTGGAGCTTCTATTAGTTAGTTTTAGTTTCCGTTTGATATTTGGTACTTGTTAATTGATATAGGAAACATAATATTTACGTAATTCAACAGTTTTAGTTTTATGGACATAACCAGATTTAGTTTTATGGGTTAATACATAATATTGTCTCTTAGTTTGGGTTACTTTTTACACGTTCTGTATTTTACCTAGTGCGCTTTTTTTCGATAAAGTCATCACTGTTTTTGCGTAGATGTAAGATTACGTAGGTCTATCAGATAATTGATTTTTAATATATATATATATATATATATATATATATATATGTTATTACTTTCATATATAGATATGTGATATATATTTCTTCTTTCATTGACTAAAATTCAAGAAATGTGTGCATCTGGCGCATACAGCGAGAGTGTCAAGCAAATGTTGAATGGTGAATCATCGCATGGACATTCTTGGCTCGGTTGTAGGCATGCATCACAAAAAAAGGCCAAGGGAAAATCTATAGTAAGCACTACAAGGTTGGGTGAGATAATGCAACAACTAAGGAGCCAAATGGAGGAAACCTCAATTTGGATGCCTTTGGTAAGTGCTCAAGTGACAATGATAATGCCTCCTTTAAAGAGACACAAGAGTAATACTTGGCTTGTTGTTATGGCACTATTTTTTGGATGTAACTAGTACTTTAACCTATTACTTTATATGAATGTTATATTAGTACTTTATGGATGTCATATTAGTACCTTTTGGTTTTAACAGGATTTCAATCATTTCACAATATGATAATATAGACAAATGTAGAACAAAAAAGTGTTGGCTAATCTATAAATATAAGTTGCTGTTAACATTAAATGTAAAATTAAAAAGAGTTGACATTTCTAATAAAAGTGTCGGTATAACACATGGTAGTGTTATTCCCATATACTTTTACCAACACTTGATAAATATCGTCAAAAGACAGTGAAACGTTATTAAAGGGTCATGTGTCAACACTTTTTACTATATGGCTATAAATGACCAAAAGTGTCAGCATAGGGACCAATGGCCACGTTGCCATATGGAACACCATTTTTTGATAAAAGTGTAGCCAGTTCCTCTATGATAACACATTTTTTACATTAGGTCTCACTTTTTCGGTGTTGGAAGAGCCAATCTATGGTGTAATGATTAGTTCATGTGCCTCAGGTAGGTCAGCCAAAGAAGAAGCTGATGGTAAAGAAGCTTACTGCGTAGTCCAGAATGTAGAAGAAGATGGGATGATAAAGGCAGCTAAGTTTATGAGGCTAAAGAAAAAGCAGGAGGATCTGGAAGAAGAGATAAGGAGAAGAGCAGAAGAGTCGGCGGCTCTGAATAAAGCTGAAGTAGAAAAGGCTTATGAGAAGGCATATACAAGCATGGCTGAGAACTCAATCCCTAAGGATGTTGATGAGATGATTGGGACTCTGGAAGGGATTGAGAGTGAAGAAGAGCAGGAAGATGATGATGTGAATGCAGTGGAGTTTGATGTAGTTAAAAAAGAAGGCCAGCAGATTGTTGATTTGACTGCTGAGGAAGCAAAGGAGGAAAGAAGAGAGAAGAAGAGGAGGCTA
The DNA here is from genome assembly GCA_947683365.1 of Euphorbia pulcherrima. Classification (NCBI taxonomy): domain Eukaryota; kingdom Viridiplantae; phylum Streptophyta; class Magnoliopsida; order Malpighiales; family Euphorbiaceae; genus Euphorbia; species Euphorbia pulcherrima. The sequence goes on from CANTUS010000001.1 coordinate 20,878,778, forward strand.
TTTAAGAAAATGAAGGTAGTGATTGATGAGGAAGATGGAGATTTGAAGGATAAGGAGGAAGGAGAGATTGTAGTTGAGCCAGAAGCTCAGCTGACTAAGCAAACTCTAGCTCTGGTCAGTGAGCTAGCTAGTGAAGGTGCAGAAGGAGAGAAGGATGAGGAGGAGCAAGAAGACATAGTCTTATTTCCTAACCTATCTGCTAAAATACCTCTTTCACCTACACCTATATCCATGCAACCCTTACCAGAAACCCAAATACCATCCACCTCTGAATAATCTAAATCTAACTAATCAAACACCACAACCTCAAATCGAATAGCCAGTACATCCATAATACCAATGCTTTCACCCATTGGATCTCCAGCTCATCAACCGTTAATGATAGAAGGACCAGTTGTCAGAGGTCCTCATATTTTCGAAGAGATTCTAAATGACCAACAACCACCATAACCTCAACCACAATTCAACCCCCAAGTTGATTTGTTGGGAGATATAAGGAGGTTTAGAAGAGAAAAGGTATCTAGGACTGAGGACAGATGAGGAGATTGATGCTGAAATTACTAAGTCATTATTGTTTGAGGATGTTCTAAGGAGAATTGGTAAGGCTGTTGAGCTAGTGCAAGGGTTTATGGAGGCTGTTGAAGAAATGAAGGCCCATTTTAAGTCTGTCCCAACTGCATTTTCGCTTACCAAGGCAATAGTTTCCCATACTTTGCCCATTTTAAATATTGTAGGTAGGAAAGCTGACTACTTGAAGATGTTGCAGAGCTGAAAAGAAAATGGAGAAGATATATGAAAGCAATTGCCGAGTAGTGAATGAGGAGAGGGACTTCAAAAACTCCTTGATTGACAAGTTCAATCCAGTTCTACAGGGGATGCAAGCTGTGCTCAGTGGATACAGCATCCTAAGCAAGGAGAATGACACCAAAACGGCCACTGGATGCTGTGATTGATGCCATCAATATGCTGATCACTATTTATGAACAAATGACATTCAGATGGCTGGAAAGCCAGGCCAGAGGACCGACCTCTTAAAAATAATGAGTGATGTAGGCGTGATGTGATCGAAAATGGTTTTGCATATTTTAATGCTTAAAAGACACGAGATCGAAATCCCATATTTAAAATAGGGTCGCCACCCAATTCAGCTCAACCGAGGAATTTGGGTACGATTTTTCCACCGGGTGGTAGACCGCACCTTAAATAGAGATTCTGAGTTCAAATGATGCTATCTATTCTATCTTGGCCAATTTAAGTGTTTCATTCTTCCTTATTTGGTTTTAATCCAACCTATTTTTGTGGTTTCGATTTATATATTGTGTTAGCGCATTTTAGCAAGCAATCAAAGCGATAAATAAATTATTATAGCCATCCAAAAATAAATGCGGAAATTAAAATTATTACAAGGCTTTGAAATCCTATACATTTGTCTAAAGCAAAAAAAAATAAAATACCTGAAGGGCTAGACATACATCTAACCTAAATCTACCTACACAAAAAGGTTAGCACAGATATGGCACGTATACAAAATATATCACACATAGCGGCGCCCCCGACAGCGGGGTTCGAGGGGCAGCGCCCCCGACAAGGTCAATGGGCGGTGGCCCCTCGCGGGGTTCCGGGGCAGCGCCCTAGATGGGGTCCGAGAGCAGAGCCCCAGGCTGGAGTAGAGCTGAGTTCATTTTGGAATAAAAATTCCCTTTGAAAAATTCATTTTTCGAATGAATTTTTGGGAAAAGTCCATTTTGAACACCATTATTATTTTAACCAAATTATTGGTGAAAATACCACATGTTATAAGGTTTGGACTATTTTTAGGGAATTCTGGATTCACATCGTGATATTGTACATGCAAAATACGAAAAACGAGAAAACTAGATCAAAAGGGCAACAACGGGGCTTCTGCCCAGAAACCCATCCCGCAGGCGGCATTGGTGAAGCCGATGGCGGCTTCACTTGTCGGCAGTTTGGGTGATGCAGCCGACGGTTTTGGGATTTTGTAGAAACAGAACCAGACGACCAAAAATGGCCAAAACGCCGAAAAACAAACCTAGAACACTAAATAACACCACAAACAGCAAGAAAACATGCCTAAGATCTCAAGAGACTTAGGAATTTACCTCGGGGCCGTGAATCAACCTCTTCGTGTTCCATAGACGCCTCCGAGAAGCTCAAATAATGATTTTGGGTAGTGTTTAGAAGATTAAATAATGTTTCTCTAAAAATCCTATTAGATTGATTTTAACCTAGGATTTCTACTGAATATAAGTTTTAATCTAAGTGATTTGAGGAAGAAAAACCAAGAAAACATGAATTGAATCCAATTTCTTACCTTTTCTTCCCTTTCTCTCTCTAAAATTGCTCTCTCTCACTGTTAAAACCCTCTCAAATTTTCTACTGATGTTCCTCCCCCTTCTCCCCCTTGTTTTGATGTTTTAAGGGCAAAAAATTGAGCTAAAAACTGACTTTTTCTGATTATCCAGCGAACATCGAAGAAAAAGAAAAAGTTGGCAGACTGTTGTAGAGGCTAATGCCACCGCCGGCATGGCTCAAGCCGCCAGCGGCCTGAGTGAAGTCGCCGGCAGCTTTAAGCCCCTGCTGGCATTCTGCCAACTGGGGCCCACAGCCTAAAAAGGTGCAAAAAGGCTAAGAGCAGGTCAAAATTAGATTTTTTGAATTTTCAGGGTATTTTAATGTATTTTCGGATGTTTTGAGATATTTTAAGATATTGGGGATATTTGGGGTGAGAATCATCAGTTCGAGCTTCCACGGACGCATAGTCAGACATGCAGAACTGAATTTAAACGTTAATAAAAATTTGAAATGAATTTTTAACGAGGATTAAAATTTGAATATACGTCATCATTGTCTCGCGAGAGGGATTGCAAAATCCTATGCTCACACTATTGTAAACAAAATCAAGGCAACTCCAAAGACCTGAAGAAGATAAAGGAAGATATTTTGCAAGGAGTAAAGGCCTTAGAGGAAGAAGTGTTGAAGGGCTTAAAGCAATTGAATATATCTGACGCTCTGAGTAGCGACATTGTTATGTCAGAGGCTGAACAAGAACCATCTCTTCACCAGAAGCTTGGTCACATCCATGGTCAAATTAAGTCTGTTCATGTTGATGTCTATAATGATGGTCAAGTAATTGATCAGATCTATAAGCAAGTGTCCTCACACATCAGAAGCACTCCTATACTAGAGCGTATCTTAAGAGAAAATAATCAAGCCAAGGCTTTGGTTAGTCTCACCTAATTTTCCAAGGAAGGGTTGAGTGCTCAGTACCGGGTAAATCAATCTCAATCTCGTGCCATGAAATCTATGAGTCGCTAGTGCAAACCTTTTCTTCGGATGTTTATGGCGATCTCAAGTCTTTTAAGGCCTCTCTAAACTCGTTTGATTGTCAAGCTCAAGCCATTTTGGATTCAATGGCAACGGGGGTAAGGATCGCAAGAATCATGAGCAGGAAGACAAAGAGAGAGATCGAAGGGTAGCTGAGTTCTTGTATGAGCTGTCCAAGGATTTGGAGCGCATTGAAAGATAATATATTGAGACTTGTAAGAGGAAAGGAAAGGAGATTGTGCTTCCAAAGAGAAGAAATCAAAGTGGGATCAGCTAGCATTTGAAGAAAGAAGAGTCAATCTAGGATGACCACCTATGCCTAAGTAGAATAGAACTTATTGTAATCTTTAGAGCTGATTGTAAAACTTAGTATAGGTTAACTTTTTATCGATATGTACTCAATTATGAATATATATATATATATATATATATAAAAGATTACTTGTTCTATTCTAAGTTAAGATCTTCTTAACTACTTTTATTTTCTGCTACATATATGTCTCTGATCTTGCAGAAAAATATAAGAACTAGTGTGGAATGCTGACCTAAAATGAATCAAGAATTATATGGGAGTTAGCATTCATTCTAAGCAAAATGAAGATGTTGAACAAAGACATGCCAAGTACATTTGTAAGGTAACTCTGATCAAAATATCTTATTGATTTCATTTCTCGCTCAATTAATTACCATTGATCAAAATGGGGGAGATTGTTGAACCCATCACAAGTTTGACTGACTCAGAGGCTGACTCAGTAGTGCTTAAGTTTTGATCATAATAATTAAGTTAATTTTGAGCTAATTAAATTAATAATGAGGTTTAAATAAATAATCTATGGTTACATGTGAGTTATTGAATTTGAGGGAAGAATGTCAATTCTCCGCTGAGTTAGTTATTTAGTTTTAACTCTGAGTTGTTTTTGGGTTGAGTTGTTTACTTAGTCGCTGACTAGTAACTGTTCACTCAGCGCTCGATATTTAGATTATGTTTTCAGCTGAGTATATTTCTATATCTTTTGCTGAGTTACTTTATCTTAGTCAATGGCGCTGACCTTTCCAATTGAGGAAAATGGAATCTTTGCTTTTAGTGTTGCTTTTTACAGAACATTAATCAGACAAAGACAAAAAGAATTAATGCCTGACAAGACTCCGGTTTGTGAAGAAAAAGACAAAGTCTTCCCGAATCAAGCTGCAGAAAGTCATTTTCCAAATTGGAAAATTCTACAGATCAACAATATAGTATCGCGTACTCTGTAAATTGTCAGATTACTAGAAGGAATGGGAAGATGACAAGTAGCAAGTCACCATGAGTTCTCTCTAACGAAAGACTAGCATCAGACGACAAAGAATTCAAATTGAAGCTCGAATCTCAATCTATCTCTAACGGATTATTTTTCTATCTCACAACGGTGTGATTCTATCTTCTAACGGATTGATTTGAAGAAGCTACGGGTGAATAGATGAACTGTCAATTTCAGAAGATGCCAAAGCAAGTTCAACGGCTACATTATTAATTTCAAGTATAAAAGGAGTAAGAAGACAAGCGTTAGAACTTGGTGATTACACCTGAATTTCAAAGAAGCAAAATTCTGCCAATTTAGAAGCTTTAAAAAAGTTCAAATTGAGAAAGCAACCACTCAGTGAGAATCAGCTTTACAACAAGGGAGAATAGAATAGATCTATAGCATTGTAATATATGATCATTTGTAACTGGATCAATGTTTCTATAAGTTGATTCCAGCTCTTGTTTAGAATTAGTTGAGTTGCTAGTAGAAGAGGGTATTCTACTAAGCGGGTGAGCGATTATAGTTTGGAGGGTACTTTCTGTAATTGGGGAAATATATGAAAGGCTTCTCCGTCTAGGGTAAAGGAGTTAAGATTAATGAATTAAAGCCAAGACACTCTTTTGGGTGTAAGCGCAGGTTGTCGAACCAGTATAAAATCTAAGTGTTCTTTACTTTGAAGTTTTTCATATTTCTAGTCAGCCAGCCGACCTACTCAGCGGAGTTCATCATATCGCCAAAAAGTATATGTTTTATTGTAGTGAGTCATTCACCCACCCCCCCACCCACCCCCTCTTACTCACTGAGTGTGCCCATAAGGACCAACACAAAACATTAAACATCTATGTTATGAAAGAAATTAAACAAAACCACTTTATATCAGCATTATAATGTTGGGAACTTACATTCACTTTAAACATGCATAATAAGCATGACTGAAATTCAAAATTTTGTCCCTTGTCCCTAGGAACTCCTATCAATTACATATAAATTAATTAAAGCCTTAACTAAATTAATCTTCTACCTAGGTTAGCATGCACAGGCTAGGCATACCATAATTCTAAATTATATCCTAGCATTAATATTTTTATACTAATCATGTTAAAACTCTAAGCTATAACCTAAGCAAAAAATAAACTAAGCATGCTAAACAACTTAAAAGTAATAATTATTAAGTCTAAAAATGCTTAAAGAAAAAGACCTAATAATTAAAAGAAAAAGAAAGGAAACTTACCAGTTGAAGCGTGCTTTAGCAGAACCTCCATGCAAAAGCCTCCAAGTGTAGGATAGCCTCTATGATTATCCACACGAACCCCACCAATCGAAACCTCCCAATGAGGAAGAACTGCAGGGTTTCGAATAGCTGCTAGACCACTCTGAAAACTCACCCGAAAATATAAACTAGAGGTTCCCAAATTAAAATATAATTTGGGATCCTCAAACTATGATCCGCGATGATCAAAAAGTTCTTCTATGTCAGCTCAAGAATCCTCACTAAAGACTATCGAAAAATGCAACAAAGATGTGAACTTGATGTGATGTGAAGAGGAGAAGGCCTTCTTTTATATGAAGAAGAGAGCAAAAATGCTCTCCATTTAATAATGTGTGGGATAGGGATCCCTTTTAATATATATTTCTTTTAATTCTCCTTTCTTTTAATTTATTCATGACCCTAATAAAATTAGTTACCGATCAAAATAAATTCCTGGCTAAACCAAAAAGTGATTTAATCATTTTAATCAATATTTTAATTTATTTTATGACCCTAATAAAATTAGTTACCGATCAAAATAAATTCCTAGCTTAACCAAAAATGATCTAATCATTATAATCAACATTTTAATTTATTTTATGACCCTAATAAAATTAGTTACCAGTCAAAATAAATTCCTGGCTTAACCAAAAATGATCTAATCATTTTAATCAACATTTTAATTTATTTATGATCCCAATAAAATTAGTTACCGATCAAAATAAATTTTTGGTCTAACCAAATAATAATCCAATTATTATTATGTTATATTCTCGTATTATAATAAATCTATTAATTCTTTACTCAGTCTGATGAAAGTCCAACGTGTGTGACCTTAAAAGACCCGAAGTATTGAGCTATTAAGGCTTGACCAATCCTTGTTCTATAGGAACTATTGGCTCGAGGTTCTATACCGCGAATAGAACTTAATTACCTTAAATGATTGTATTACACCTCTAGCTAGGGTCCACCATCCCCCATTATTCAGAACATCATTTGTGCTTATGACTTAATCCCGGTTAATGCAATAGTTGCCTAATGCGATGAACTCCTTCCATTCTTTAATATTAGTACAATCTAGTTTGTTGGGCTCGATTAAAGTGTTAACCCACTAATAGCGAGGTTACTCCAAGCTATCCCAATTATTTACTTATTACCAAAGTATATTACTTCTACCATAATGTGTTTGACTAGAAACTATTTCTATCAAACACATACTCTGATCAGAGGTTTATAGCACTTCAACAAGTGGCCAAGTACAACTCTTTAATTTATCCAGAATGATGGATTCTTTCCAACAACGTAGCTTACCAACGTGTTGTCATCATACCCGTGATACCCTAAACTAATGAGTGCATAGGAATGACCCAAAGTATAAGGATAGTACCACACAAGATAACTAGTATCACAAGTATGAGGATATTCGCAAAGCTACTGCATAAAGATAAACACTAAACCTTGATATATATGCCAAGTGTTTATCTTATTGCGGTCTCTAATATATCCACCAGATCTATCCATGTGTCAATTTTAAAGCCCCACCTTCAGTTATAGGAGATTAACTGCTTGGACCCATTCCAAGAAAGTTGACCACATGCTAGTCTTACTACTTCATCAATATCCTTTCTTGATGAAACTATGACTACGGATAGTTTAGACATAATCATAATTGCACATGAAGCAGATCTCTCTAAGCATAGTCTAACTATGATCTCTCACTTCATGCTATTGTATACAGATACCAATGAATATATTTTAACCAGTCATAATATATATGGACACACTGATACAAACAAACGATTAAATGCCTTTATTAATAAAATGAATTATTCGTACCATTACATAATTAAGATATATTTAATTGCCTTAAGGGCATACATCATTTCTAACAAACTCGCACTTGCACTAAGGCCAATTAGCCATATGTGTTAATCCGACTTAAATACCTTTTTGGGTCCTGTTCTATAACTCAAATGCCCTTTTTGTGTCTGGCCTATTGAAATTGCCTATTTGGTGCCTGACGTATTCAATTTTTGCATATTTGGTACCTGATATATTCAATTTTAGTACGACAACTTAACGGATTACTGAGGGTCGACAATTCTATGCATGATCAACAATATATATTCATTTTCCAAATGATGACAATGATATTTCATGTTTTTGTGATGTTAGATGGACACTTGATGTACAAAATTTAAATAGGTCAGGCACCAAATAAGGTAATGTTGAATACGCCAGGTACCAAATTGGCGGAAAGTGAATACACCAGATACCAAATAGACAATTCCAATAGGTCAGACACCAAAAGGGCATTTGAGGTATAGAACAAGACCCAAAAAGGTATTTAAGTAGTCTTAATCCATATGCTTTCATAAGTTGGTCATGTTTGACTTGAGTCAATGGCTTTGTTAGACCATCAATGAGTATCTGATTAGTGGGGACATATTCTAATCTTATCATCTTAGTATCAACAATCTCCCTGATTATATGATACTTTTTGGATACATGTATGTTATTTTCTGGTGAGACCATGGTTATTTTGCCTGAGCTATAGCACCATTGTTATCATAATACAAAGTAATTGGATCAACAATCTCAGGCACCACACTGAGATCACCAATAAATCCCTTTAACTAGACAGCTTCTTTTGTTGCTTTATATATAGCAATGTATTCAGATTCCGTGGTTGAATCAGCAGTAGTTTCTTGCTGTCCGGTAGCCATGCTTAAATCCATAAGAATACTCCTCGCCATCGGTGCTCATTATGATTATGAGATGTGGCAGATGGATCTTAAAATAACATTCCTGAATGGGGATTTGGACCAAGATGTGTATATGATACAACCAGTGGGTTTTACATCTCATAATGGCTCAAAGGTATGCAAACAGCAAATGTCTATTTATGGACTTAATCAAGCATCTAGGAGTTGGAATAATAGGTTTGATCAGACAATCCATGAACTGGATTTCTATCTAAACAATAATGAGCCATGTGTTTACAAGAAGGTTAGTGGGAGTGCAGTCATTTTCTTAGTATTATATGTCGGTGACATTATACTAATAGGAAACGGCATTTCTCTTCTTCAAAGTGTTAAAATATGGCTGTCAAGAAAGTTCTCCATGAAAGACCTTGGAGAAGCAACATTTATACTAGGTATAAAGATCTATAGAGATAGATCCAAGAAGAAGTTAGATCTTTCTCAAAGTACATATATAGGCAAGGTTCTGAATAGGTTCAACCTTAAGAATTCTAAGAAAGGTTATCTCCTGCCCCTCCATTTAATACATACATAAAAACCTGACTGAGACTTAAAGTCATCCTTATCAGATTGAAAACTCACATTAGTGTAACCTCCAATTGTGAGGTCACCATCTCTATATATCAAGAACTCATCTTTAGTCCTTCTCAAGTACTTAAGAATTGCTTTGATGGCCATCCAGTGCTTTTCACCTGGATCTGATTGATATCTACTCATAAAGCTCAAACCTTGAGAGACATCTAGCCTAGTGCATATCGTAGCATGCATGATGGATCCTATTGCAGATGCATAGGGTATATCCTTCATGCGCATTCTCTCCTGAGCTGTCTTCAGACACTCAGCCTTAGATAGGTTAATCCCCCTTGTCATCGGGAGATAACCTTTCTTAGAATTCTTAAGGTTGAACCTATTCAGAACCTTGCCTATATATGTACTTTGAGAAAGACCTAACATCTTCTTAGATCTATCTCTATAGATCTTTATACCTAGTACAAATGTTGCTTCTCCAAGGTCTTTTATGGAGAACTTTCTTGACAGCCATATTTTAACACTTTGAAGAAGAGAAATATCATTTCCTATTAGTATAATGTCATCGACATATAATACTAAGAAAATGACTGCACTCCTACTGACCTTCTTGTAAACACAAGGCTCATTAATGTTTAGATAGAAATCTAGTTCACGGATTATCTGATCAAACCTATTATTCTAAGTCCTATATGCTTGATTAAGTCCATGAATAAACATTTGTTGTTTGCATACCTTCGAGCCACTATGAGATGTAAAACCCTCGGGTTGTGTCATATACATATCCTGGTCCAAATCCTCATTCAGGAATGTTTTTTTAACATCCATCTGCCACATCTCATAATCATAATGAGCACTGATGGCGAGGAGTATTCTTATGGATTTAAGCATGGCTACCGATGAGAAAGTTTCATCATAGTCAATACCTTCATGTTGACTATAACCTTTCGCAACCAACCTTTCCTTATAGGTGATCACATTACCGTCCATATCAGTCTTCTTCTTGAAGATTCATTTGTACCTGATAGGTCTAACCTCTTCCGGTGCATCGACCAAATTCCAAACTTAGTTTCCGTACATGGAATCCATTTCTGATTTCATGGCTTTAAGCCATTTATCAGAATATGAGCCCTTAATTGCTTCGTCATAGGTTCTTGGTTCATCATTCTCCATGAGATATAGTTTCTTATCATCTGTGATATAAAACCATATCTTTTGGGACCTTTATAAACACGACATGATCTTTACAATGATTGTATTTCGACAAGTTGTTCTTGGATCACACCTTGTTGTGTATCTAGAACGAGGTCAATTAGTTGATTGTATGTTTCTTCCTCTTGAACTTCCAGTTCAAGATTGCTCCCACTAACTTTTGCAAGTAAGTGTTCCTTTTCCCAAAAATGAGCACTCCGAAACACAAATACCTTATATGCTTTGGGTTGCTAAAATAAATATTCAATAGTTTCCTTTGGATATCCAATGAACAGACACTTATCAGATTTAGCGTCTAGTTTATCTGATCCTATCATCTTTGCATTAGCAGGACAGTCCCATACTCTTAGGTGACTTAGAGATGGCCTTTTAATACACCATCTTTTGTAAGGCATAAAATCAACTGATTTAGAGGGCACTCTATTTAATACATAAACTGCACTCTCTAGTGCATGTCCCCAAAAGGATTTACTGAGGTTTACTTGGCTTATCATGGATCGAACCATATCTAATAAAGTCTGATTCCTTCTTTCAGACACTCTATTATGTTGGGGTGTATAAGGAGGGGTCCATTGGGGAACTATCTCATTTTCCTTTAGATAATCCTAAAACTCTTGACTTAAGTATTCTACACATCGATCAGATCAAAGCACTTTAATACTTTTCTCAAGTTGGTTCACTACTTCCTTTCTGAATATTTTAAACTTTTGAAAACTTTCAGACTTGTGCTTCATTAGGTGCAGTTAACCATATCGTGAGTAATCATCAATAAAGGTTATGAAGTAGGAGTATCCTCCTAGTGCTTGAACACTCATTGGACCACATACATCAGTATGTATAAGCTCCAATGTACTCGTGGCTCGTTCACCCTTACCTTTGAAGGGTAACTTCGTCATTTTTCCTTTTAAACAAGGTTCGCAATCACCATAAGACTCCACGTCTATTGAGCCTAGGTATCCACGCTTGTATAACTTAGTTAAGTAATCTTTGTTTATATGGCCTAAACGACAATGCCATAAGTAGAAAGATTTCTCATTATCTAATTTTCTCTTAGCATCGTTTATATTGAGAATATGATTTTTATAATTACAAAATATCATTTGTCAATTGCAATAAAATATCATTCATAACTTTGATAACACCTTTTATCAAATTGGAATAAAATTCCATCTGCTATGAAGTAGGAAATAATATTTTATAATGACAATTGAATTTCGTCCTTTTACAAATTAAGTCAAATAGAGATTTTAAGTTCCTACATCATCAGTATCCAGCAAGCCCTAATGATTTTGCGTAGGTACAGTTCTCCTTTTGCCAAACCTCTACTTCTCAACAATATCTATACCTTCGTATGGATATATGATTCTAATTAGGTATTCAATACCAATTTAGAATTTCCTTGATGTAGAAAATTCTCAATATCAAACATCTTAAAGTGGAAGCTTCAGGCCTCCTCTTCTCATGCTATGAGACTTTAGTCATTTTGATCTTATTTCCAATATTCCATATTGAAATGACGATCTTGTTTCCAATATTTCATATTGAAAACAATCATTTTGTCTCCTAAACAAAATTCTCAGTATTCCTTTTACTTTTCTCGTCACTCTGGTCCATCCTGCTTCAAAACTAGACACCATGTGTCCCTTTACTTCTTTGAGATATGAACCAGTTAAATTTCTAACTAATTGGTCCTGCCAATTTCTATCAAAATATTTTGGTTCAAATTTTCCACCATGGAAAATCCTTTCTCTATGATGTAAAGACATAGACTTTCAAGTCCATGATTTTATGATGCCCTTGTAGCGAAGGTAACATGGATCCTAACATCTGACTTCATGTTTATCCTTGTCTCCTGTCAGCTACTTACATAAGGTAACATGGATGTTAACAATCTCCAAGGTGTTGTATCCTAGTTTCGTTTCTGTATTTGATGCATATCTGTTTCAAGTTGAATTTCTTGCATCATGTTATTTAGATTCGGGCTTATACATTGTACACGCCAAGCCCAAGGCTTTGAGGATTATCCTCACATTTCTAAACAAACCCTTTGAAGCTGGAGCTAATCAAAATTAGTTATCAATGCGAACGTTTGTATTAAACTAAAGATTTCAACCAAGATGTAGAAAAAGAAATATTGTTTAGACTTTAGTATATAGTACATGTTTTTAATATAAGGACTTTTAATTAAATACATTTATCCTACCATTTTTCAAAATTTACAATAGTCCATTCTATTGAATTCGGGAAGTCTAGCCTAGCTAAATTTCCAAGTAGGTAGCATCTCAACTATTCTAATATGACCCCTAATTTTATGAGTCAAGCCTTAGTAAGTTGTGGTTGGAATTCCATTCCATTTACATCAAATGAAATTGCTAATTATTCAAGTTCCCTAATTTCAAGGGATGTGTGCTCTTATATTAGCATCTCTTTGAATATGTCTCAGTCCTACGGCTAGCCCCTAATTTTATGGTGGACCACCTCAGTCCTGTTAAGGCAAACCCTATCTCAATATCTATAACCGATCGATGAAGACAAAAAGGAACGCCTTGGCCAACACTTTTATGGCCGAAAAAGGAAGACTATAACTTGCCTTAATATATTTTCTTTGAGATTTTATATTTTTGTTAAACGTCACACCCAATCTAGGATTTATTAAATGGACATATTTATAATAATTTATATTAATCCAAGGATTTTTAAATTAATTAAAAGGTCTAACCTTTAGTGGGTTCAAGCTCTTTATTATAATTATTCCATCAACCTAGATTATATGCAAAAATATTATCATTCTTTATTTGTTATATATATTGCATTTCCTTTAAACTTTTATTCCATAATTTAATTTTTACTTTGTTATACAAACATATATAAGCATCATCTTATTTACTAGAAATAAATTAGTCCATTTTTAATCCCCTCTTGGTCAATTCCAGTTGCACCGATATAGGTTCCGAGGTAGGAGAGGTTCCTTATGATAAGTAGACACCAAGTTCAATCCTTTCCAGAATAAACTCGGGCACAAACTCGAAGACCATGGATCATCTTGAACTAATAAATTTCGTTCTTTCAATTCATGTAAATTGAAAGCATCTATAACCCTTGTAACTTATATAGTTTATTGAGTCTTTGATAATTTTGAGTAAGTTGAGCAGGCTTATTCGAAATTATCTATATCCATTTTCAAACCTTGAAATGAAATCCTAAGTTCATCTATTGTTCCAAACATTTTAATAAACTTTAAATCATTTCATATAGAAAATAAAATTTAGTTCACTTCTAACTTAATTATGCACTAAATAGGCAGGCTCATGATACCACTGTTGGGAACTGACAGTCACTTTGAACATGCATAACAGGAATGACAGAAATTCACAATTTTGTCCCTTGTCCCTAGGAACTCCTGCCTATAAATTAATTAAAGCCTTAACTAAATTAATTCTCTACCTAGGTTAGCATGCATAGGCTAGGCCTACCATTATTCTAAATTATATCCTAACATAAATATTTTATACTAAGCATGTTATAACTCTAAGATATAACCTAAGCATAAAATAAACTAAGCATGCAAAACAACTTAAGCATAATAATTATTAAGTATAAAAACGCTTAAAGAAAAAGTCCTATAATTAAAAGAAAAAGAAAGGAAACTTACAAGTTGAAGCATGATTTAGCAGAATCTCCTTGCACAAAGCCTCAAAGTGTAGGATAGCCTCTATGAGTATCCATACGAACCCCACCAACCGAAACCTCCCAATGAGGAAGAACTATAGAGTTTCGAATAGTTGTTAGACCACTCCGAAAATCCACCTGAAAATATAAACTAAAGGTCCCCAAATTAAAATATAATTTGAGATCCTCAAACTATGATCCGCGAGGATCAAGAAGTTCTTATATGTCAACTCGAGAATCCTCACTGAAGACTCTCAAAAAATGTCGCAAAGATGTGAACTTGATGTGATGTGAAGAGGAGGAGAAGGCCTCCTTTTATAGGAGAAGAAGAGCAAAAATGCTCTCCATTTAGCAATGAGGGACAAGGAAAATCTCTTTTAATATATATTTCTTTTAATTCTCCTTTCTTTTAATTTATTCATGACCATAATAAAATTAGTTACCGGTGGCTTAATCAAAAACTGATCTAATCATTTTAATTAACATTTTAATTTATTTTATGACCCTAATAAAATTAGTTACCGGTCAAATAAATTCTTGGCTTAATTAAAAAATGATCTAATCATTTTAATCGTCATTTTAATTTATTTTATGATCCTAATAAAATTAGTTACCGGTCAAAATAAATTCTTGGCTTAACCAAAAAATAGTCTAATCATTTTAATCAACATTTTAATTTATTTATGACCCTAATAAAATTAATTACCGATCAAAATAAATTCTTGGTCTAACCAAAGAATAATCCAATTATTATTATGTTATATTCTCGAAATAGAATAAATCCATTAATTCTTTACCCAGTCCGATGAAAGTCCAATGTGTGTGACCCTTTAGGATCCCGAAGTATTGAGCTGTTAAGGCTTGACCAATCCTTGTTCTATAGGAACTATTGGCTCGAGGTTCTAGACCGTGAATAGAACTTGATTACCTTAAACGACTGTAGTACGCCTCTAGTAAGGGTTCACCATCCCCCATTACTCAGAACGTCATTTGTGATTATGACTTAATCCCGGTTAATGCAATAGTTGCCCAATGCGATGAACTCCTTCCATTCTTTAATATTAGTGCAATCTGGTTTGTTGGGCTCGGTTAAAGTGTTAACCTACTAATAGCGAGGTTGCTCCAAGCTATCCCAGTTATTCACTTGTTACCGAAGTATATTGCTTTTACCATAATGTGTTTGACTAGAAACTATTTCTATTAAACACATACTCTGATCAGAGGTTTATAGCAATCATCACTTCAATAAGTGGTCAGGTATAACTCCTTAATATATTCAGAGCGATGGATTCTTTCTGACAACATAGCTCACTAACGTGTTGTCATCACTATACTTGTAATCACTCGTGACACCCTAAAATAATGAGTGCATATGAATGACCCAAAGTATAACGATAGTACCACACAAGGTAACTAGCATCTTAAGTATGAGGATATTCGCAAAGCTACTGCATAAAGATAAACACTAACACCTTGATATATATACCAAGTGTTTATCTTATTGCGGACCCTAATATATCCACTAGATATATCCCATGTGTCAATCTTAAGGCACCACCTTCAGTTATAGGAGATTAACTTCTTACACCTATTCCAAGAAAGTTGACCACATGCTAGTCTTACTGCTTCGTCAATAGCCTTTCTTGATGAAACTATGACTAGGGATAGTTTAGACATAATCATAATTGCAAATGAAGCAGATCTCTCTAAGCATAGTCCAACTATGATCTCTCACTTCATACTATGATATATGTCAAGGACTTTTGTATACAGATATCAATGAATATATTTTAACCAGTCATAATATATATGGACACATTGATATAAATAAAAGATTAAATGCCTTTATTAATAAAATGAATTATCCGTACCATTACATAAGTAAGATATATCGCCCTAATTGCCTTAAGGGCATACATCATATCTAACATATACCATGTGTGGAAAACAAAACCAAACATAAGCATCTATTTTATGAATGAAATCAAACAATAACCACTTTATACCAGCTTTATACCATGTGCGAAAAACAAAACCAAATGCAAACATATACTGTAGCAGAAGGAGAAGGAGGAGTTTCTAACACTACAAGAAACTGAATTTTTAGTGGCGAAAAATTAGTGGCGAAATTAGATTCGCCACTAAAGGTATCAAATTAGTGGCGAAAGCATTTTTTGCCACTGATAATAGCTTTTACTGGCAATTCCTCGCCATGAAAGAATATATTTTTAGTGGCAAAATTTGAATATTGCCACACTAAAAGATATTTAATTAGTGGCAAAAAGTAAAACTCGCCTCTATTGGTAAATGATACAGTGGGGAGCTTCACCAATAAACATTATATAGAGTGGCTAAATTTAAATCTCGCCACTAAAACATTATGCATTTCCCCACTATTAGTAAACTCTAATGGGGAACTTCCCAAATCGCCTCAAGTAACAATTCCAACATTTTAAAGTTATCAACAATTCCGACATTTTCACTTTGCAAGAAATAAAAAAATTTCATAGATTAAAAAAATTGTGACAAAATGACCAAATTTTTAAAGGAAAAATATAGAAATACAATGTTTTAGATCAATTAGTTTTGATAGAATATTGTTTGAAATATAATTTAGTAATTAGTTTTACAAAATTAGGTATTTTGGTGTATTTCCCAAATTTTATTGCTGGTTTTCATTCATAAGTGTTTAAAAGGTAAAATAGTAATATAACATGGAATATTAGTATACTTTTACCCAATATCTTTTACTAAAATTTTGTATTATTTTTAATTAAAAATAAATGAATAATCGACTCTTCTAATCCAACCGTTCATATGTTCTTTAGTTCTTTTTCTCTTCTTAGAGGGCGTTTGGTTCACATCAGGAAAGGGAAAGGGAATCAAGAAAGGGAAAGGTAAGGAAAAGAATACAATTCCCTTTGATTGGCTTATGTGTTTTGTATTGTCAAGAATGGAAATAAAATTACTCCTGATTCCATTTATTATTTCTTAAATTAAAGAAAATCAGTTATTTGATTATAATATAATAACAATAATTTTATATAATTTTAATTAATTAATTATAATCAATAAAAATATAATTAATTAATTATTATTGATTACTATTCATATTATATTTATAATAATGGTAAAAATAATATTAATATTAATAATATATATTATTAAAATAATAATATTTACTTATTATTTAATATATTATTAAATTAATATTTTTTTCAAATATTTTTAATAATAAATAATAATAATATTAATATCTTACTATTATTTAATAATATTATTTATTATTAAATAAATATTATTAGATATTATTAATAATAATAAAATATAAAAATAATTAATAATTATTTTTATATATTATTATTAATTATATAAAATAATAATATTATTTATTATTATTATTATTTATATTATATTATTTTTAATTAATATATAATATTATTATAATAATATTTATTATTATTATTTTATATATTTATAATCATAATAATAATAATTTAATTATAAGATACAGTATTATAATAAGATAAAAAAAAAGAATGTTAATATTTAATGAAACGGGAGAAATAAAAAAATCTTTAAAAAAATAATCATATTACCTCAAAGTAATGAATTTAATTTTCTTATTCAATCCAACAATTTTGATTCCCTTTCTAAACGCCCCGCAACCTGTACCCCTCTACCACCATCTTCTTCCCGCTTCGATGTTGAAGCAACTTTCAGCTCATCGCATCTCATCTCCAAGCTCACTCTCCTCTCTTCGCCGCCGCCGGCGAGCTCTCTGTCGTGCTCACTCTCCCTTATTTTTATTATTAACCTAATTACCCAAGCGCAGATTCCATCGACAACACAACTCTCATCCTTAAATCTGAGTCCCTCACCTCGACTCTGCGGTTCTCTCTTGCAGTTTTCCGTTGCTTCCCCTGCTGTAATTGATGATCACCATGGCATTAAAATCCGCTCCAATCGATGGCAACAGAATTTTGGTTTAAATTTTTTCGATCTCTGGCTAATTATTGCACTGTGTTTGATGTTTTTTCTAGCTGAATTTTATTTTTGTAGGCTCAAAGATTGTGAGGCTAGGGAATTCGAGCAGAAGCAGAGGCAGGTAAAAGTGAAAGCCTGTATTAAAGTTGTTACATTAGGGGAAATTTTAATTATTGCTCTTGTTCAATACTAGAGCTGTGATTTGAGGGGAAATCTTAATAATCTCCGTTTTTTTAGGGATCCCTATATGTTTTGGAAAACACTTGTCGTTTATTGTAAGAATTTGTTATTATTCCTGATACAGAGGCACTCTTCAAGTTGACCTTGAAGATGTCATGTGTTAATTATAATTCTTGGCTCCTGTATGTTGTGAATCTTCATATGATTTCGTTTGTTGAGTGTATGTAGCAACTGTATCCAAGTCTATATTAATCAGAATGCACCCAAGGCTTAGTTGAGTGTTTTTTCTTTGCTGTGATGTTACATTATTTCCTAAATTTATTTAAGATTTGGAATTTAATTTGTTTTATTCATAAATATTGTAACTAGTTACAATCTAATGTATTGTGACCGGTCGAGAGTTGTAAGGACAAAATTACAGGTGAACTAGACACACTTTGTCCAACAATTTCATGTGAAAGAACCACAGGTGCTAGTCTAGGAACAGATGCTGTTTTTATGGGTGAATGAGGTTTTGGTGTTCTTAAGATCAGATAATAAAACACTATTGTTTTATTTTTGTTATACAATGAAGTTTACATTGTTTTTAACTAAATATGTAAGAAGTGTTACTGCCTTATTGGATTTATTTGGGGCTAGAGTGTTTTCCTTCATATTTAGTCCTCTTGATTATTGGGACCAAATATCTTGGATATAATCTAAAGTTTAAGTTGCATTTCTATTGCTTAGCGGTAGAATAATTAAATTTTTTTGTCTTTTCTCATTCCTTGACACTACCTAATTGGATTTGCTTACAGCTAGAGTGTTTGCCTTCAGATCAAGTCCTCCTGATCGGGAACATATTAAAGCAGAATGCAAGCAATCACATCAACAATGAGCTTTCTTCATCCGTATATATCATGCAATACGATCCATTTTATATGCAGAAGTTTTTTTAGGAGGTACCTCTATTTACATGTGTGCAACTCTGTTATTTTCCCTTTTTGCATTTCTCTCTTTAGTCGTTGGCCTGGTTTTATTATATATCAATCTTTTGCATGTGTTTAATATGAGATAGATGATACTAGTCCGATAGAAGCTTTTAGTAGATATGGTTCATGGGAGATTTTTTTTGTGATCAACCAATAACCTTACTATTTTTTAAGTCCCATTAACTACAAGAAAATGAATTTTTAGTGTGGAACATTAGTGGTCAAATTATATTCACCATAGAAGTTGTAAATAGTAGCAAACATAGAATTAAATTAGCTTGATATACTGATTGGCATATGCCATGATGTTAATTGGATTTTGTTCTCATTCTGATACTTGAGTAGGTAATGATCCAACTCTACATTTAGTCTGAGATTGTGAAGGTTTATTTGTTTCGTCATATACAATTATTGATAATAAGCCCGAGTCTATTTGCCTTTCTAATTTCATTCTCTACAGTAGGGATTTACATAGTACCTGTGCTCATACTATTATTGTATCACATTATTATTTCTTCAAGTTTTCTTTGTCCTTTGAATTGCATTATATAGAGTTTCAGTTAAATCATCTACCATTCCCAAAAGAATGAATCTGTATGTTAACTTGTATGCCCATATCTTGCTTTTTGGCTTCATGACAATAATCTGAAAACACTTTTGATTTTAGTAAGCACTTTGTCTGGCTGTCTCTAATGACAATGTTCCGAATTAAGTTGGTCGGTTCGGTTTGGTTACTATTCTTATTTCAATTTGGTTCAGTTTGTATTTTTAAGCTTTTTGGTTCCCGGTGTATTCGATTCGGTTATTCAACCTAACCGACCGATGAACATCCCTAGTCATTTATATAGAATATTAGAAGTATGACCGATTTCCTTGCCTTAATTCTTTTCTCGGGAGGAATATGAAGATTGTTGAAAATTCAATTTATGATTTTTCTCAAGATCACTTGCCATTTAGAGTGGACTTTATTTGATAAAGAGGGCAACTTTTTATATTTTCTTTCATTCATGATCAGACTTGCCATTAAGAATGTGATGCATGTTTGGTTTTCGCCCACTTGTTTACCATTGAAATTACTGTGCTGGAACTAATTGCTTGAGTTTTAATGTCCCTTTTTAAGAGTGAGAAGTTCATATATTTAGTTAAGCTTTCAGATTTAGCTTGACCCCTTTTTTTGGCGGTTCTCTTTAAAATTGTAGTTGCTTTTTGTCATGTTGTGAACATTAATTGATGTTGATTTGGGTTCTGGGAAGACTAAACTACTATTGTACATATAGAATATACTTTCTCCTAGGTTATTGTTTCTATATTCTTGATAAAATCGTAATATCCTTTTCTTTTTATTATTCTATACATCAAGGGAACAATGTAGATACTTAATATTCCAAAATGGGGTTAATATACCTTTTTAAAACTGACAATGTAGAACTTTAGTATATTAGCAGCTTCCTTCAATCCAAAGTTTTTTATGTATCTATTCTATTTAAAATGATCTATATATTGTAGGGTAATTAAAAAAGAAAATATGTTCTATTGTGGCAAAAAATTTCCCACAAAAGCAAATTTTCCCCACAAAAGCCTCATCTTTTGTGGCGAATTCATCATTTGTGGTGAACCTTTTCGTCACAAAAAGTAATCACTTTTGTGGCGAAATACATCTTGCCACAAAAGCTGATATTTTTGTGGCGAAATTTTTCGCCATAGAAATAATCTCTTCTGTGGTGGAATATGTTTTCGCCATAAAAGTGATTAATTTTTGTGACGAAATTATTTTCGCCACAAAAGGTTTTTGTGGGAAAAAAGGCTTTTAGTGGCGAAATTTTTCTCCACTAAAAGTGCAATTTCTTGTAGTGTATCTTTTCGATGCCATTAATGTTTCATTATCAACAATCCGAATCAGGTTTGGTTTAGAATACAAATACATGAATTATAAATTTTTTTATCAGTTTCGTACCTTTGAATTCTTAATGATGTTGAATGCGATTTTTTATTCTGTATTCAAATTCCGAAATGGAGATTAATGGTGAATTTGTTGAGTTGAAAACTGAAATTGATAGTTACCGGAATGAGGTAATGCCTAACTACCAATATAAATTAGTCTAATTAGTACACACCTATACCCACCAACTGTTCAACGAGGTAATGCCGAACGGCCATCCCTCATAAAAAATATCGCTCCAAATAGGATAAGAAAAACAGCATGAAATCAAAGAATGATCATCCGCAAATGAATCTCCACATAACGGAAAAAGTTCAACATCAACATACCTCTGGCGTAGTCTACAGATAGTTGGTAGTGATTTCGTAGCAAGCTTCCATAAGAATAATTGTACTCTAAGTGGGACTTGAAGATCCCCAACATTACTCCATGAATGATTGATGAAATTAGACTGAAATGTATTATACCCTTCTTGTTTTAACTACTCATAATAGCATTACTTAACAGAAAAATCACCTGATGGTTTGAATATCCAAAATAATGAATCTAGCTGTCGTTGCCGAGGGAGACTAAGTTGTCGTACTAGTAGCTGGCCATCCTCATGTAATACATTTCGCAACTTCTGAATGTCATCTGGCTATCTGTTCTTAATAAGTTGTTGACCGTTGCATTTTCAAGACCAGGCACCACCAACGACTACACCCTCGGATTAGAAATAGATGGCAGCCAATTATATGCCCAGATGTTAACATGTTGTCTGTTTCCTATACGCCACGCTATTCCATGATGTAAAATATTTTTCGTTGAGTGCAAGCCTCTCCAAATGAAACTCGGGTTGGATTTTATTGGTGCCTCAATCATGAGCAGTGAGGGATATATGGATGTTTAAAGATCCAGCTTACTAGCATGTTCGGTTGAGTTACATTCCTCCAAGTCCGCTTGCATAATAATGCCTTGTTGAACTCTTTCAAATTTCTGAAATTTAACCCTCTGTCCTCCTTGGCTTGACAAAGCCTTTGTCAACGCATCCAATAAATCGAAGAACACCACCTAAAATTGGAAAAAACATTTTCCAAGCAAGCTAAGTATGAGGTGGGAGTAAGAGAACTTCCATAGCATATATAGGCAAGGCTTGTGCTACAGATTTTAACCTTGTACCTTGTACTTAAGTCATTCTTTAAACTACGTTTTCGTAGTCCAAGGTATGGAGACGGATTTGGGTTCTCTAAAGTTGGGATGTGGTAAAGTTGTATATTTCAATTAATCTCAACCATATATTGAGTTTTAATGGTTTAGATTTACTCACACTATGGACCTTACAAACTGTTAAAACTAAATCTGAACCATAACAACTCAACGGATTGTAAGAATTAACTAAAATATACAACTTTAGAGAATCCAAATCCGTGTGGAGACGCTAGTTATGCTAGATTAGGACGCTAAGGATCGATACATGTTTCTCCATCAAATAATGGGGTGCATGTTCATATGTTGAATCTTAGAAGAAAGCGACAAAATATAGAATAGTGTGGTGTGCGAAGAGGACCCTCAAGACTAAAACTACTGATATTGTAGTACCCAACAATATTTCATAAAACTTGGGCTGAAATGATTTTACAATATATATACGCTCCCATCGAGTTAGATATGCATATAAATTTTATGTAATTATAACTTAAATGCATAATCATTTCCACCAAAGTCTTACCAAATGATGTTGTGCACTGCCTTATCAGCAGCTTCACGCTTAAGGGACCTCTTCGCATGCGGTCCTATAATCATAGTTGTCAAATCGGGATTTAAATCGAGAATTGAAATACAAATTATGTGAATCGGGCGTTATGAATCGAATCGAATCGTAACATTCGGTTCATGTTAGTAAAATTATAAAAACACAACATTCAAAATGTTTAGCTTAAAAGATATTATAAAATTCTAGTCTACATATGCAAGTTTAATGTTAAATAAATTATGTAACCAAATAAGTACTAATAATTCAAACCTAATACATATATAATCCTAATAAAAGTTTTAGTCTTTTTTTTAAGAAATAAAAGTTTTAATCTATAGTAATATATATTCTTAGTTTAGCTTAGATTTTTTTGTGTAAAATGATATAGAATTTGAAAAGTTAATGTTAAACCTGAATTATTATCTAGAGTTCATGTGAACTTTTGGAGACATAGAATAATTTTTTTATTATATCCTTTTTAAAACACAATAGTGGTCAATGTTTTAGTGATCGTAATTGTTTAAATGATTTTGTCGATTAACTGAATCCGGTACTGCAAATTTCCAACTATGAAATATTTTAATAGTAGTTTATACAATTTATAATGATGTGTTGCGTTTTCCACATTTTTAAGAGCATATGCATGATTAATGGAACGCGGAGCGCAACGAAAAAGTTGTTGGTAAATGCTCTAGTTGTTAAAAGTAAATTAAATTTAATTACTAAAAATCCTTTATTACCATATATTTTTTTAATAATGTAAATAATTAAGTTAATATTTGTGATTTTGGACAGATATTGTGTAAAGAAGATAAGGATAAGATTGATGAAAATTTGTACATGATTAATGAATAGTTTTAGCATGTCAAGTTGTATTGATGGGCATCATTTGTTGACATAAGACGTAGAAGACATATTTGGAAAATATTTTAGTTGGAATAGAAGATTTGTGGGGTATTATTGTTTGGATTTTGTGACTTGTAAGCTCTATATAAGAGCTGATATCTGAATGTATAAGTAGAGTGGTATTTATAAAAATATAAAGTTTTGTGGGTTGTATTTTTGGAGCTTTGTATTTCAAGTTTTGCCATTTTATTAAGTTAAGCCATTTGTCAATTCAATAAAGTGGTACCAGAGCCATTTTGAAACCCGATCCTCTTCCCGAGAAACTTTTTCAAGTGAAAAAGTTGAGTTTGAGAAATTTCAGGTGTTACAGTAATCTAGAAGTGTCGCAATTAGACTGTCAGAAGCGTTGCTAAAATCTGCAGAAACTGTTGCAGTACGTATTTTGTGTTGCTAGAGATCCAAAAGCGTTGCAACAGCACCTGTACGAAATAAAAATCAAGTTCTTTGAATAGTCTCTACAAAAATGAACACCAACAATATTCCCTTCAATTTTCCTCAACTTACCAAAACCAATTACAAAAATTGGTGCATTAAAATGAATGCAATTCTTGGAGCTCAAGATGTTTGGGATATTGTCGAAAAAGGTTACGAAGTCCCAGTTGAAAATGCACAACTATCTCAAGCAGAGAAAGATAGTTTGCACAAGAATCGAAGAAACGACTAGAAGGCACTTAGTCTAATCCATCAAGGATTAGATGATGTAATGTTTGAGAAAGTGGCAGAAGCAACCACTTTCAAGAAAGCATGGGACATTTTTAAGACCCATGCCTTCTATTGACCCTGGTGCTATCCCCACAAAATATTGAGTTTCATTCCCATCCACGTGCCTTAGAGCCTGTTATTGTGGACATTGTCAAAACCTTACAAACCATCCCCTCGCCATCGAAATCATTATCTGGAGTTAGAGAAACCGTTCCTTCATATTCAAACAATCGGCCTTTTCAAAATTATGAACACATGGTATCAGAATCTAGAATCCATACCAGTAGTGGCTCAAGCTCCTTTGGTCCAGACATTGCAAATAGGAATAGAGTCATAATTCGTTCGCAACCACACGTTTCAGGTATTTCTAAGAACCTACTTACCCTCGAGATTGGTAAAAAGATTGGTCTTTTCAAAGACAAGCATAAGGGGACCATACTTGTGATAATGGAAGTTTCTTCGAAAACTGGAGTGGCTCGCTAGCCAGTCTCTTTTAAGGGATTTATCTTTGATTATGTCATTGTCCTTCATTAGCTAGAATTGTCGAGGTGGTACACTTAATGGTTCCAAACAATCTTTCTTATGCTCTTAGATAAGAAGAGCGAATTTGGATTTTTTTCGTCTTGAAGGAGACTAAGTCCAGAGGAATTTCTCACATGGTAGCCCGCAAATTTTAGGAACACAATGATTTTGATCTTCACTGCTCTCCTTCTCAAGGTCTAACGAGGGGTCTTATATTTTCATGGAACACAAGTTTACTACAGGGAATGGTTGTCTCTTATTCTATGTGTTGGGTTTTAGTTCATTTGAATTCCTCCCTCCTTGATGTTTATGTTCTGGCACTTTATGGATCACTAGATCCGATGGTTCAAAACCAAATGTGGCTGGAATTACACCCCCTAATTTGGCAACATCCGAGGATTATGGTTTGTGGGGATTTCAATGAAATTCTTTTTCCTTTGGAGTGCTCGAGCGGAAGAATTTTACCTTCATTTGAGTGCTTTCGGAACTTCGTAAATGATAGTGAATTTATGGATCTCCCCTTACACGGTCGTGACTATACCTGGTCTAACAGTTAGTCATACTCTCGCATCGATAGGGTCTTAGTCTCGTGTAAAATCAGATTTATGGCCAGCAATGTTGATCACCACTATTGATTCCACCCTATCAGACCACCTGCCAATTCTATTCCATTCACACTCACTTGTTTGCTCAGGTCCGAAGCCATTTTGTTCTTTAAATTGCTGGTGGGACCACTCGGATTTTTTATCGTTCTCCCATTCTCAATGGGAGAGCATATGTGGATTATTTCACGATAGAGACATTTCTTTTAAACTGTAAGAATTGGGTTCTCAGATTAAAGCATGGCATTCCTTGAATTTCGGCAAGCTAGAATAGAAAATTACAGACCTAGAGGCTAAAGTCTTGTCACTCACCTCTAGTTCAATGACTCAGCCTTTACCAGATTTGGTCTCTTCAGAGCTATTGTGTGCTACAGCCACCCTTCTCTAGCATCATCATAGTCTTGAGAGTATCATACATCAGCAATCATGGGTTAACTGGTCCTTATTGTGAGGTGACAACTCCTCCTTTTTCCATCGCATTGCCTCAGCCCACTTCAGAAACAATAGAATCTCCTAATTGGAAGTGAATGGCAATTTAGTTTATGATCTACCTACCATCACTTTAGCAATTAGGGACTTCTACTCAGACTTGTTCTTACCACCTGTCACTATGCCTTTTTCCTTATGGAATCTCGATTTTAACAAGGTACCAACCGCGTCAAACACTGTGTTGATTACCCCCCCCCTCCCCCCCCTCTCAAAAGACGAGGTATGCTCTACCATTTGCTCTTGTAACGAAAATATAGCACCCGATCTGGACGACTTCAACTTTTTCTTCTACAAAAGATTTTGGAGTGTTATAAAAGGGGAAATTATAACTATTCTAAACCGATTTCATGCAACATTGAGGCTTCTGTCATCAATTAAAACATCATATACAGGGCTCATCCCCAAAGTGCCCGGTTCCTTATAACTTGGTGATTTTCTACCAATTGCTTTGATCCATGGTATCTATAAGATAATTGCAAAACTCTTGGCCAACCGACTACAACCTACTTTGCCAACGCTGATTTCTGATAATCAATTTGCCTTCGTCAAAGATAAACATTCACCAGTGTTCCTAGTTTCAGAAGTGATTCATTCTATCCATTTGAGGAAACAATCCTATTTGGTCCTCAAGCTTTACTTTCATAAAGCGTTTGATAGCATATCCTAGGCATACGTTGACGCCGTGATGTTTAGCATGGGCTTTGATAACAAGTGGATCTCTTGGCTATCAAATTGTAGAAAAGGCTCCATCACCTTGATATTGGTCAATGGCACTTCAAGTGAACGGATCAGATTACACAAGGGAGTAAAGTAAGGAGATCCACTTTCTCCCTTCATTTTTATCCTTGCTGTTGAGGGGCTGAAATGACTTCTTGATGTTAGTATCTGAGAAGGCTTACTACCGAGTTTTAAATTGGATGAGAGTCTTCCTGATATATTATTGTTACAATTTGCGGATGACACACTTTGTTTTCTTCCAGCCGATCCTACCATTTTGCCAATCCTTCTCAGAATTCTACGATGTTTTGAGTTGATCTCAGGGATAAGAATCAATTAACATAAAAGTTCACTATTGGGAATTCATGTGGAGGAAAGTTATTTGCATTCTTGTGCTTCATTTCTTGGCTGAAAAATTGAAAATTTCCAATGACATATCTTGGAGGGCCCCATTCTTATAAGCTTTTGCCTATCTCGAGCTGGGACCCATTGATTGCTAAATTTAAAACTCAATTGGCTAATTGGAAAGGAAATTGCTTATCTTATGTCGGTAGGGTGGTCCTCGTCAAATCAGTCCTCTCTTTCCTACCAATTTACTTACTATCATTACACAATTTACCAGTTGCAATTGATAGACAATTGGTTCAGATGATGAAAAACTTTATTTGGCGAGGAGATTCTGAGGTTGGTGGTATAAGCAAGGTTAGCTGGCAAATAATATCATTGCCTAAGTTTTTAGGTGGCTTGTACATTCAAGACTTTAAATTGGTTAATTGCAGCCTTCTTCTCAAATGGTTATGGAAGATCCACGGTCTATGGTATTCTTATTGCGTAAGATGCCATGGTTTTCGTTATTGGAATGATGTTGTTATGTCAGACCCATGTTGTTTATCACCAATTTGGCATAGTATAGTGACCTGTTGCTACCATAATAAGGGCCTCTGGAATTACTTCACCTTTAACTACCACGTCATAATTGGGAATGGACTTGACTCGTCTTTTTGGTAAGACGATTGGACATCGAATCAATCCTTACAATACCTTTTCCATGATTTGTATATGCTTTGCAGCCGAAAGTCAGCCAATGTTAAGGAAGGATGCACCTTTATTTTTGACAATCTTGAATTAGGAAGACCCTTCTAGAAGCGTCAATTGTGGATTATTATGCAAGACCGTAACTACAACTTAGGTCATGGATTATTTTATCATGCCTTTTGTTCTTTTCAGCCCCGCTCGCAAAGGGTCAGTAGCACACACCAATTTTATTGGATACTACTGATGGATTTTGATGGGAAATTGGAAAAGGAAAAATTTATAGCGGAGTAAGCTTCTGCAATGGTTTTTATCTCTCCCCTAGATGGTCCAAACCAAGAGTTGATTTTAAGATTCTGTGGAATTCTATGTTGCAACCAATTAAATTTTTTTGTTGGCTTTTACTCCATGGTTGTCTCCCTACAAGATTATTTCTTTCCTGGATGTCGGCAAATACACGATGATGGCTGTCCATTTTGTTCTCAATCGGAAAGCACTGACCATGCCCTTCTACACTGCAATAGAAGTAGAGCGGCTATGGTTCTCCCTTGGCATGTGAGAGGTGGGGCCTACTGGGGGATTGGTTGGATTTAGGCGTGACAAAACCTTTTTAGTTCAGGTTTGTACAAATAGCCAATTTTAATGAATAAAAGAATCAAGACCCAAATCTTAATACAAATGATAGAGTCGCCACCCAAGTGGTCTACTTGGGAAAGAGTTTTGGTACGGTTCCCATTGGGCGGGAGACTCATACCTATTGGATCAGAGATTCGGGTATTAGATGAGTCACTTATTTCTCATTCAGTTAATTTAAAATTATATTCACTGCATAAAACCATTTTTGTTTTCATAATTTGGGTAATTATCATAGAAATCCTATTTTTCTACACTCTTTCACACTCGTTACATGCGTTTACATATTACAATAAAGCGTAAGTAATAAATGGGGGAATAAAAATTACAATCGGGGGAAAATGGGGGAATTGAAAGAGAAATTATACATTTGTTCTAAATTATAAAGCAAAATAAAAATAAATTCCCCTACATCCACAAAGATTAGCACATTTTACAGCATCTCATAAGTCAGCATTTCATTAGGGAAAATGTGATTATGTTAGCGTGGTGGTTTTACGATCGATATTGCCCATCGACTTCTAGGATTGGAGAGAAATAATTAATCTTCAATGCATTTTGTTGTAAAAACACATTTTAACTTTTGTAGGTTGATTTACTAGATTATTAGTGAAAATGGCAAATCACAAATGGCGAGTTGGATTGATTTTTAACCGAATTAAAATGAATTCTGGGTTCTGCCTGGGGGCTGGTACCCCTACAGATGTACCAAGCTCGAGCCATGAGTTATTGGTACATCTGTTGGTACATCTATTGCTTTTAACTACTCATATCTAGCCCTTGCCCAATCTGACTCTTTTAACTAGGCTTCGAGTGCTACTCTTAGAGATCTTACTTCTGTTTTAACCGGTAACACAGCTTTCATTCCATATACCAAGGAGAAAGGTGTCTGATCAGTAGGAGTTCTTATACTGGTTCTATACACCCTAAATTACAAATGGAAATTTATCAGCCCAGTCTCTGTAAGTAGCTACCATCTTGGACAAAATCCTCTTGATTGATTTATTGGCAGCCTCAACTGCCCCGTTAGCTTGCGGCCTATATGGAGAAGATCTATGATGCTCGACATTGAACTTCTTAAATAATTCCGTCGTGGCCCCTTGAAACTGAACCCTATTATCAGATACCACATGATGCGGAACCCCATACTGAGCAAAAATATGCTTCTCTATGAACTTGGACATTTTTTAGGAGGTGATACTGGTGTAAGATTAGGCCTCTACCCATTTTGAAAAATAATCAACTGCGATTATAATGAATCGGTGCCCATTGGTTCTTAATGGCCGAATTTCACTGATTATATCTATCCCCCACACCGAGAAAGGCTAAGGAGTAGACAAATTGTGGAGTTTGGATGGGGGTAAATGTTGTATATCCCCATGAATCTGGCACTCATGACATTTCTTAACCTTGTCGACGCGGTCGGCGTTCATTGTGGTCCAGAAATACCCCATTCTCTGAATTTTTCTAGCTAAAGCCATCCCCTTCATATGCGGGCCACAATCCCTTGAGTGTACTTGAGTCATTACCCTTTCTGCTTCCTCTTCTGTTAAACATCTCAACAATAATCCTTCAATCGTCCTCTTAAAGAGATCATTGTTAACTAGTCTAAATTGGGTCGCTAACCTTCTGAGAGTCAGGCGACCTAAACCTGATGACCTTTTGGAACACTTCCCTTCTTTCAGAATTCTTTTGATGTTGGCATACCAACAAACCTCTTACTCCTTGATGGTCATAACTTGAAACATAAAATAGGGAACGAGCTGTTTCTATAATAAGTGGACGGATGGGCTGAGGCTCTT
Source organism: Euphorbia pulcherrima (assembly GCA_947683365.1). Taxonomy (NCBI): domain Eukaryota; kingdom Viridiplantae; phylum Streptophyta; class Magnoliopsida; order Malpighiales; family Euphorbiaceae; genus Euphorbia; species Euphorbia pulcherrima. The sequence goes on from CANTUS010000001.1 coordinate 20,909,040, forward strand.
CTCCCTCCCACATTAAAGCCAAAGTAGCCAAAGAATTTGCCATCTGATTCTCATCCCTTAATATATATTGGAAGAAGCATTGACTGAATTGCACTGATAAGTCCCAAACTACTTCCACAAACGGCCTGAGCGACTCTTCCTTGATTTCCCATTCCCCTACAACATGCTTTATTACTAGTGCTGAATCATCCATCACCCTGACTTCCTTTTCCCCTACTTCTAAAAGGGCATCAAGACCAAAGAGACAAGCTTCATATTCGGCCCTGTTATAAATGACTGGAAATTCCAAGCGCTTACTCAGCAAGATAACCTCACCTTGCGTGTGATGATGATTACCCTGAGACCGACACCTTTTGATTCATAGCCCTATAAAAATACATGATCTATTCGGCCTTCTCCACTTCTACTATTGCTAACTGCTCATCGAGAAAGTCCAGATTTTTAACATAATCAAACTCTATAGGTTGACTTGCCAAAAATTTAGCCACTGCTAATGACCTTCTTCATGATATACTTGATATCAAACTCCCATAATAACAGGAGCCAACGAGAGAGCTTCTATGCCAACATGGGGATTGATAAAGATACTTCAATGGGTCCACTTTTGCAACTACTTGGATTATGTAGGATTGGAAATAATGCCTCAACTTCTTGGTTAACCATACCATTGTTGCACAAGTCTTCTCTACTACTGTGTATTTTGTCTCATATTCTAACAACTTCTTACTTAAATAGTAGATGGCATGTTCACTTTTATCCTCTTGCTCTTGGACCAAAATTGCCCCTACGAATAACTCCTCTAAGGCTAAATAGAGAATCAGCGGCTTATCGGGAATCGGAGGCTTCAAAACTGGAGGGTTCATGAGATAATCCTTTATCTTATCGAAGGCTATCTGGCATTGCTCATTCCATTCTCTCAGCTGATTCTTTCTCAACAACTTAAAGATTGGCTCACACACTGTTGTTAACTTGGTAATAAAACGGCTCACATACTGAAGCAATCCAAAAAACGACCTAACTTCCTTTTCAGTTATAGGAATAGGCATCTTTTGAATGGCTTTAACTTTGTTAGGGTCAACCTCGATCCCCCGTTGACTGATGATATGGCCTAGGAGTTTCCCGGAAGTCACTCCAAATACACACTTCTTTGAATTCAAACGCAGGTTGTAATTCTCAATTCTGGTCAAGAACCTTTCTAAAATCTCAGGATGCTCTTCCCTGGTTTTTGACTTTGCTAACATATCATCTACATAAACCTCAACCTCTTTGTGGACCATGTCATGTAGCAAAGCCGTCATAGCTCTTTAATAAGTTGCCCCTGCATTCTTTAACCCGAAAGGCATTACCTTATAACAATACACCCCCCATTCTATGAAGAAGGTTATCTTGACCTTGTGAATGATGTCCATTAAGATCTGATTGTACCTAAAAAACCCATCTAAGAATGAGTACATTACAGCCCTAGCAGCACTATCTACCATTACATCGATATGAGGGAATCATTTTTTGAGGAGGCCTTATTTAAATCGCGAAAGTCGACACACATTCTGACTTTTCCATCTTTCTTGGGAACTGGGACAACATTTGCTAACCACTTCGGATACTCAATTACTTCAATGAATTTAGCTTCTAATAACCTGACAACTTTAGTTTTTATTGTATCTACCCATTCTGTACACAGTCTTCTTAACTTTTGTTTGACTGGTTTGAACCTAGGGTCGGTTGTGATGCGATGCTCAGCAATTTAGTGATCTACCCCAGGCATGTCCTCGTAAGACCAGGCGAAAGCATTAACATGTTTTCTAAGCACTTTTATTATCACTCTTTTTTTAATAGGTGTTAAGTCGTTGGATATTGTTACCATTTTTGGATTTTCCTTAGTTCCCAAATTAATGTTATGCAATGAAGTATCATGAATGCTAAAAATTTTATGCATATGGTCAGATGAATGCATGGTGCCGTCAAGCGAAACATCAAACAAGTAAGCAAATCACTATCATTATTATCAGGATGCCTGCAGGCTACATTATTTTTATTACATATTATTGCATTATTATCCTCCACAGGTGGAGGGTTTTCTTGGTCGCTTATCAAGATATGAGTCAGGTCGTGATCCAAATCTTGCAACTGCTTCTTTATTAATACATCATCCACGATTTCTCTTGTGACTTGGGCCAAGTTCTTTAAGGCTTCTTGAATAGGAGTCTTCTTCTTAACCCCCAAGCATAATATGGTATATATTGAAGTAATGAGGGTATCTATGGCTTTATCCACTTCAATCTTTGATGGGTCACTGTCTTCCATTTTCTTGAAACATTTCTCTACTTCTATGGCGACTTCATAGCTTTTAAAAATGGTCTTGTAAGATTTCACAAATGCCATCTTATGGAGGTGAGGAGATAACCCAAAGATGAATTGATCAGCTAATTCTTTCTCCTGAGGTTTCATTTTAAGAGTTACCAAGACTGTTAACCATCTCTTAAAGTAATTTCTCCTGAGGTTTCCTTTTAAGAGTTACCAAGACTGTTAACCATCTCTTAAAGTAACCATGGATAGGTTCTCCACTCCATTGCCTGATTGTTATAAGGTCAAATATGGATGGTTCTTCTCTTGCTTTCTTGGCTTCTATGATGCATTTCTATACCTCATCTTCCTCTAATCCTGAATTGATCATGTCTACTTCCTTCCCTCTCCTCTAAGGTTCACAAACTTTGCCTTTGTCAATGAGTACCATGATGGCTTTGAAGAGATCCTCACATACTTTAGTCGGATGATCAGAGCTAACGTGATATACGCAAAAATTGCACCTCTCCTCAGGCTTTGGCTAGACATATGGTCAAAGATGATTAATCAACTTGTACTTCTTTAGCTTTTCAAAGAGGCTTAAAAGAGGAGTACCCCAAGGTGAGATGTTATCGAGAGTCATAGGATAACCTTCTGGTCGTGAGTCATACTATAGGGTAAACCCATGAAATAAGGGAGGATTATCCCCTTTGGAATAACCACAAAGTCAAGCAACTGACTCGGATCCTTGCTACAGTAAACTTGCAACACGGCCTCTTGATAAAGTAGGTAGGACCCATTACTGGCTGTGAGGAGCGTTGGGTTCGCTAGCTGAATAAACCGACTGAATTGAGCCATGGATGAGCTGGGAGTGAGGAAACTTGTCAAATCTTGAACTAAGGTGATAACCAAAAGATCAGTACATACATGGGATGCGTTATACATGCACAAATTACAATGATGCATGGTTGGGTTAATTACAGGGGAATAACACAACACATGCGAAGCAATCGATTTCGTCCTTATTTCTCCCGCCAGTTCTAAGAGTATTCTTCCTTAGTCTAATCTTATATAGAAATGGGTACCTAGAAGGTAAAATTCTAAGGCTTTCAATAAGAATGGCATAGGGACATATCGAAAGTTTAATGTAGAAGGTTCCCATCGCATCAACCTTCTTTTGAAGAGAGATGGCAACACCTACTAGAGTGTCCCCAATTCCTGACGGGCATGGGTGACACTTTCATAAGTTTCATAGAAATAATAGGGCACCCTAACTTAGTGCTAGAAGAACAATGCATCTAATTAAAGAGAGAAGAAGATGAGAAGATAGAGTGTGATAATTTTCCTAAATGATGAAAAAGAAAATAGGTTGAATCAAGAAAATGATTTTTGGTGCTCATCCTAATCTTTTAATCTTTTAAAACAAACCAAGATTTTGCAAGTTAAAAGATTATGTCCCCAGCAGATTCGCCACTATGAGGTGTCAATGATGTGTGGGTCTCCCATGGCGCCTTTATGAGAGGCTGGGCCCACTGGGGGTTGGCTAGATTTAGGCGTGACAAAACCTTTTTAGTTCAAGTTTGCACAAATAGCCAATTTTAATGAATAAAAGAATCGAGACCCAAATCTCGATATAAATAATAGAGTCGCCACCTAAGTTATCTACTTGTGAAAATGTTTTGGTACGATTTCCATTAGGCGGGAGACTCATACCTATTGGATCAGAGATTCGGGTATCGGATGAGTCACTTATTTCTCATTTAGTTAATTCAAAATTACATTCACCGCGTAAAACTGTTTTTGTTTTCATCATTTGGGGAATTATCATAGAAATCCTTTTTTTCTACACTCTTTCACACTCGTTACATGCGTTTATATATTATAATAAAGTGTAAGTAATAAATGGGGGAATAAAAATTATAATCGGGGGAAAATCGGGGAATTGCAAGAGAACCTATACATTTATTCTAAGTTATAAAACAAAATAAAAATAAGTTCCCCTACATCCACAAAGATTAGTACAGTTTACAGCATCTCATAATTCAGCATTTCATTAGGAAAAATGTGATTATGTTAGCATGGCAGTTTTATGATCGATAGTGCCCGGGTGGCTTCTAGGATCGGAGAGAAAGAACGAGTCATCAACACATTTTTGTTATAAAAACACATTTTAACTTTTGTGGGTTGATTTACTAGATTATTAGGGAAAATGATCGCATGGCAAATGGTAAGATGGATTGATTTTTAATCGAATTAAAATGAATTATGGGTTCTACCTGGGTGCTAGTACCCATACGGGTCATGTCTGGTCCTAGGCAGAAACTCAATTCGAAATAGATAAATTAATGGAGGAGAAATGAAATAAAAATGGGATTTCCTTCCGTATGAGTATAGCGCACCGATTAATATCCCTAAGGACATATGGTGCCATTAAGGCTCATATGGGTTAGGACCAGACCACAAGCAGAAATAAAAGAACAAATATAATAGAGGAGGCAGAGAATAACAATAAAATAACTGAGATGTGAGTCTCTTTAAAACTCAAGGGCGTTACCTCTACGGCGTGAATCTACTTTGAGGTAATCCCTTTGCTGTTGAGAGAGTCTAGCCAAAGTAGATGAAATAAGACTATTTAGACGAGTATTTATCTGGACAGAATCTCCCCTAAATCCTAATAAATGAAGCTAGGAATGAATAAAATATGGATAAAACCTCAAAGGATAGGTTTTCTCCCTATTTTATACCTCTTATACCTCAACTATAACCTTTCTATCCCTATAGAAACTACTAAAATTTGTGTATAGTATACTTACTATGTTGTATATGAGTTGTGTGTTATGAAAATATGAGGAAAGGGCCCTATTTATAGGGGGAAATGAGGTCTAAATGCAATAATTTGCATTCATGACCTGCCTTTTCCCAAAATAGGTAAGGGAAAACTTCTGAAAGAGCCTAATCAGGCAACAAGAGGACCCGTACGGGTAGGGCCCCACCCGTACAGTCCCCCCTCAGGCGTACGAAAGAAATGACCCGTACAGGTCCGCCAGTGGATCCGTACCACCAGGAAGCACCCGTACGGATCTCTAAAGGCAGACTAAGTCTCCAAGCTTTGGCCAAACTCAATTCTGCAGTAGTAGGAACACCTTTGATGGATAACACCTGCAAGAGAATGCATCATATAGTTCTCATCATCATTTCGTGAGAAGGATCGTTAAAATCCAATGCTCATATCGGCATGGATTTCAATCTTCAATTGGGTTGGTATAAACTTAACATTTCCAAACTCGATGCTGCAATTCCTTCAATAGTGAATAACTTTCTTCAAGGCTGGTAAGAGCATGGAATTTGCAACTTCCTTATGGTTCACGATAGCATGGTCGTTGAGGACTTCTAGAAACAAATTCATTTTTTATGGTATGGCTTTACAGGATGATCACCTGATTTTATGCTTAAATCTATGTTGGTTTTATTATAACTGTAAGAAGCATCCCGTAGTATTTCGTTTCCAGATATAGAATATCAACGATATAGAATTCCAATATGTAAGGTCTATGAGTCATCACAGAAAAGCTAATGTAGTAAAGCATCAATATAGAATTCTAATATATTTATATATATATATATATATATATATATATATATATATATATATATATATATATAGTGACTCTTATAGTGAGATTCACAAAAGTTCGGTTATATGAGAAAGTAATAACCCCGGATTAGTCAAAATATCCGAGACCAAAAACCCAAATGTTCGTCTCCTACACTTAAAAATAAACCAACAATAAGAGATGCTAGACATGAACAAGTCTTCAGATGATATGACGCCTTCAAAAATAATTTTTTTCTCGGCTTCCATATAGACCACGCAAGGAAAACCAAAGAGAAGTTGTGAATTCCATGCATAAACCTTATTTAAAGAAAGTTTGCCTTATATTCAAACAATCATATGAATACGGCAGTGCTTTATTGATACCGAGCCATCGAAATGCATCCCACTAAATAAGGTTGCTATTGTTGTAAAACACGATCGCATGCATAGTTTCAAGTTCCGAGTAGTAGGGGGATAAGTCGTCATTTATAAAGCCACAACCTCGTTGGTAAATAAATGATTTAGTTGGTAAGCGACTAGGGGTGTTAACAAGCCCAGTGGCTCACAAACAGTTCGAGATTCAGCTTGGTCCAAGCTCGGTCAGAGTTCGACTCGATAAAGGTCGACTCGAGTTCGGGATTGACTCAAGTTATTAACAAGCCAAACCAAGCCTTCTAAGGTTCGACTCAAAAGCTCGCAAACATGTTCGTATAATTTTTGTAGTCAATAAATTAGTCAAAAATAAATTAATTATACATGATTGGTGAGTATTAATTATTCATTTACGATAATTATTCGTAAAATGATAATTTAAAATAACTTGCTACTTCTTTGCAAGAGTGGTGATGAATATGGAATTACATTGGATAGAACGTAGAAAGGGATGAAATGAGAGTGATTACGAATCATGGCAAAAATATTATGATGTTAGTTTAAATTTTTAAAATTATGTATTTTTTAAGCACGAATATATTGCGTTATTTTTTTGGAAATATATATTGAAAAAGTGTAACAAAATGTCATGTTACTGACGCAATCCTATTTTTAACTAGTGTTACCATAAATCAGTTTTAATCATCAAAGTTGAAACACTTAGGGGCAACACTTTTAGTTTGTGTTGCAATAGTTCATATATGTTAGGGATCTTTTAGGCTCGCGAAATCGAGCCAAGCTTCATTTTTCTAAGCTCGATGAGCTTTGAGCCGAGTCAAGCCCGAGCAAATATGTTCACGAGCCAAGCCGATCCTTGCACTATTCAGTCTCAGTTCGGCTCGTTAACACCCCTATCACTGACAATGAAACAACAGCCACCCAAAAAAATGAATCTTGGGCTACATATATGAGCTCTAAACAATCTGAAAATTAACTGTAGTTTGAGGCCAGTTGGTTGTTTGGTAAAATCCCACACAGAAGGAAGAAGTTGAGAATAATTTATTACGTTCGATAACCCATAAAAATCGATCAACTTTCGCCCTAAATCAGTTGTCCCTACTGCCCAAACTGACGCCATTTATAGGAGGTTCAGTGATGTCAGCAACAGTCGAAGAAGGTTGAGAGAGAGTTGGGCAGGCCATAATGATCCAGTTCCAAAGCTCAATACATTGATTCTAGCTTATAATCCTAAGGCCTCGTTTCTAAAAGGGTTAAGAGAAACCATTATTCCCAAAGATAAATTCACATCCAAGCAAACCGAGCAATGTTTCTGATTGCATACAAAATAAAGGTCTACAAATAGATATGAGAGAGATTGGTTCGATGTCCAATTATCATTCCAAAAGGAAGACGATATCCCATTACCAATCCTAACCCAACAGTCAGAGTTAGAGAAATCCCAAAAACATTGATTATGATGGCGACATGAAATATTGTTCATCCAAATAGGCGAAAGTTGTGAGCTAGTGCAATTAGCCACATCAAACCAAGATTGATAAATCCATGTCTTATAACACAGTATATGAACCATGAATACCCTTGATCGAAAAGTCACAATTTCTAAAGCCATTTTATGAGAAGACTAGAATTCATCAACTTGAAATCTCTAATGAAAAATCCACCAAGGTTTTTAGGAAAGACTATAGTGTTCCAACTGAATTTACAAATACCTCTATTGTTTGAATTCCCACGCCATAAAAAATTCCTCATCATTTGACACAAATTGTCATACATAAAACCAGACAATTTGTAAAGCGGCATCAAGTAGATAGGGAGAGAAGAAAGGATTGACTTGATTAGGACCACCCAACCTGCATATGAGAGATAACTCCCTTAGCTAGCTAAGCAATTTCTGAACTTGGAGATCAAAGGATCCCAACATGATATATTTGGTCGTTTAACACATAGAGGAGCTCCTAAATAAACAACTGGAAAGCTGTCAGTGTGACAACCCAATAAAGTTGCACAAGAGTGAAGGACCTGATCTTGTACGTTGATACCAAAGAGAGAGCTCTTATGGTAGTTAATTCTAAGGCCAAAAATAAGCTCAAAATAGCGAAGTATCCAAATAAAGTTCGGTATTAAAAATATATCAGCTGGGAGAAAACAAAGCGTGTCATCTGCAAACTGAAGAAGGGAGATGTATGGGAGGGAATCATCAAGATGGAAACCTGGAAGCAGACCTTCCAGAATACTTCAGTCAAAAAGTTATTTCAAGCCCTCAACTACCAACAGAAAATGAAGGATGATAGTGGGTTGCCTTGCTTTATACCCTTATGAAACCGAATTGGTTCGCAATGAGAGCCATTGATCAAGATAGACGTTGAAGAGCGTTTCTGACAATTAGACATCCACGTTATCCATTTTCTGTCAAAGCCCATTTTTCTGAGAACTGAATCAATATAGTTAAGAGATGCTGCCAAAGGCCTTGTGGAAGTCTAGTTTCAGAACCAAGCAAGATTGACGGCTAGCATGAATAGAGTGAACGACTTCCGTAACTAAAAATGAGCATTCATGTATACATCTACCCTGAACATGTTTTATATGACAAAATCACAACAAAATTTTACAAAAAATTATTAAGACAATAATATTTTTATTGTACCAGATAATAACCTTTTTTGTCGTGTATCTAGTTAACCGAAGCTTTGTTCTAACTACATTTAGATCCGACCCGGGTCACACGCTGGTTATGGTGGATGAGTCTCTCAATGTGAACTTTCTACATTCACAAAGTTTGAACCCAAGATTTTGCTTAAATGATACAAAGCCGCTTACCACTTGATCAACTCCTATTTGTAAATAATAACCTCTTTGTTACAACAATTTTAGTGTTAGATAAATTGTTGGTGCCCTCAAAAATTGGGGTTGAACTCCAATGGATTAATGACCAAAAAGTCTTGTTGTTCTTAATGATCAACTTATAGTTTTATCATTATTTAATATTTCTCCCCAATTAAATGCAAGAGTAAATTAGAAATGAATTATGAAAAGATCATTGATATTCTAAATTAATAAATGAAAAATCAAGATGAAAAAATTAAAACCGTCAATTAAAAAGAAAATGAGTAAAATTTAATTGATAATATTTCATAATCCTTAAATATTTATTGAAAAATTATAAATTTTCTATGATTATTTTATTTTTTAACTAAGTGGACATACTTTTCTCTTCATAGTTAATGGATAAATGTTCGAATTTTGATTTAATGGCCATAAAAGATAAAATAATGGTTATTTTCTAAAAAAATTTAACTATAGAATGCATCAAAAACTAAAACAGTAACATATATTAATAAATGGACCAAAGCCATATAATAATTAATAGTACAATAGAGTCTAACAATAAAGATAAATAAGTATATGATTATTTAAAATATACTAAAAATAATGGAATTATTAAAAAAAGAGAATTTGTTTTTGTTTGGATATGTTTTTTTTTCTGCTTACCAAACAGATCAAACAGAGAGGGACATGAAAATCCTTATATAAAGGGAACACCTACTAGTTCTTAATTACTCTAGTTAAATCCCTTTTTGTCCCTTTTCAACTTTAATCTCTGAGTATAAGTTTTTCCTTTTTTCTTTTTTCTTCTTTCAGTAGTAAAGATTTCCTTGTATCTTTCTTTTTAAAATTTTATATAATAATTTATATTTTATGTAATCTTGAGTCCCATCCTATGTTATTTTTCTTTATCGGGTTGTTTCATAATTCAGTTTCCACCTAATTGAGATTTTCAGATAACAATTAACATTTCAAGAATGAACAGATTGAAATCTCAATTCAAGATTTTAATATCAACCTAACTAGTCTTTTTTTCAGTTCCTTTTTTTTTCTTTAATTCTTATATTTCATGAAATCTTTGATAATATCCTATGTTATTTTTATTTTTACGTAATCTTTGATTTTGAGTTTGGTTTTCTTTCTTCAGTATTCAAAAGATTCGCTTGCTTTTTTTTAATTCCATATATTGTTTTATATTTATGTAAACTTTGATCCTACCCTATTTTATTTTCTTTTATGTTCATATTTTCTTTTTTATGTTTATATTTGCAATTTATGTACATATCTATTATCTGCAAGAGTCTTCTTGAATTGTTATTGATTTTTCGTTGGATTAATTCTTTTTTCTGAATTTAGGTTGAAGTGTAGACTAAGATGGATATTCAAGAAAAAGAAATTTACTTCTTGAAAGGTTCATTTAACTTACAAATAGTTTAGATATTGTTATTTTGCTTCTGCATTTTATGACCTTATACGAGAGTTGTGTTGGCGTTGATGTTTTTTTCCTTAATTTCGATAAAAAATGATGATTTCTTCAATAACATTCAAGAAAGTGTACTGTTTTGTTTAATCCATTGATTCCGGAGAATTAAATTCTCACGAATAATTTGATGGCGATGATTGTGAGCAGGATGGTTTAGATGAGTATTTAAGTCATTCTTCAAATTTTTCGTATTGGTAATCGAATGTGGAGAGACAACGGTTATGCTAGGTCAATACGTCTAGAAACGGGATATATTTATCGACCGAGATTATTTATCACATAAAGTTAAGAAGAAAGAGCCAACAAAAAAAAGGATAGGGCAAGGCAATGTACTGCATGTTGGCATGTTCTATCTTTTGCTGGCTTTTTCTTGTTCAATTTCCGTGATAAACCAACATACAAATATTGATTCATTTCGTCGAGAAGCATGTCTCGCTTTTTCACTCCTTGAGTTTATATAATCATATAATATCTCTCCTCCTTCGAATACCAATGCTAAGAAATTATGAAGGACTCAAACGTTTATCTAGAGCATCCTTCTCATAATCATTGCCTTTAAATTATTGGTACGAATGATAATTCTCCATGCCATCATAAGCATCATCATGATGACTTGGAAAATTAATATCACTAAAAAAATATCTTAATTATCCACAATCAGGGATCCCACCAGACAGGTCTAAGGAGAATTTATGCCTATTTCACCCCATTATCTATCAAGCAAATTTTAAATAAACCATTTCATTCCTTTTAATGAATTTTTGAGATTTTCTTTGGTTTTTTATGTGGTAAAGTTTAGCCTAGTGGTTGAGCCTTGAAGCTGTGATTCTAAAGGTTATAGGTTCGAGTCCACGTACGGATGGGGAGGGATGTGATTTTTCTTTATTATTATTGTAAGCCCGATGAGGCAAATTTTAAAAAAATTATTTTTATTATTTTAGTTGACGTTAAATAAAAAGAAAATTGAGTTTATAATCTCTATTCAAGAGATTTTATATGATAAAAAAATTCATGATAGTAATATTTTGAAATCTCGGATTGGAATACACCGGACTTAGATATTATTATAGAAAAATGGAAAGTCCTAAAAAAAGAAAACAAGAAAAAAAAAAGAGAAAAGAAATTTACTTCTTGAAAGGTTCATTTAACTAACAAATAGTTTAAGTATTGTGTTTTTCTTCTGTGTTTAATGACCTTAAACGAGTTGTGTTGGTGTTAATGTTTTTTTTCCTTAATTGAAAAGAACATTGATTTCTTTAATATCATCCAAGATTACATGTTTGAGGAAAGTTTATTTTTTTAATCCATTGATTGTGGAGAATTATGTTGTTTTTGGTATTACTATACGGTTGTATAATAGTGAATACTTTGAAGGCAATGATGAAGAGCAGGATGATCGAGATGTGTATTTAAGTCATTATTTAAATCTTGGTATGGGTAATCGAATGTGGGGTGACAACAGATATGTTAAATCGGTGCATCTAAAAATGAGACATGTTTTTCTACTAAATAATCAAGATTACGGTGTTGCTTGATTAGTGAAGTTAAGAAGAAAGAGCCAACAAAAGAAAGAATAGGGCGGTGCACGGAGATTCAAACTTGGAGCTGCTCATAAGGCGATATGCAAGCAGCGAAACAAGTTCGTGTTCGAGGGAGTGCTGAGTTCGGAGGACCACCTTTACTCATGCGTCTATTTATGTTGGTTTATTTTTAAACATAGAAAGCTGCGTGTACAGTTTTTGGTTTCGGATTGTTTTTAATCATCCAAATCTTTTACTTTCTTGTAACTGAATTTTTTTTTTATCTCACCTTGAGATCAATCATTTAATGAAAAGAGGGGTGGGTGTTTTGTAGGCAAGCGGAGGTGTCAACCTAGTTTGGACGTCCGCCCCAAACTTTTTTCCTTTGGAGGGACACGATGTTCCTCCAGGGGTGTGAGCAAGGGATTTTGCAGTCCCTCTCGCAAGACGATGATGACGTGTACCCGATTTTAATGCCTCAAAATAAAAGTTTTCTTTAGAATTTTTATTACCAAAATAATATTCCTCGCGAATTTTATACTTGGTAGAATCCAGTTCGGCATGGCCGATAACGCGTCTGGTTGGAGCTTGAACCGATGATTTACACCCAAATTATAAAATACCCATTAAAATATCATTAAAAATTTAAAAGATGCCTTTTCACCCATTTTTAACCACTTTGGGTGACTTTTTAAGCTCCTAGGCCCTCTGGCTGTCAGCATGCCAGAGGCTGATGCCATTAGCGACATCGGCCATACCGCTGACGATATCACCATGTCGCCGGCGGCATGACCCGAAGTGGGTCCCTACACAGACAGCCTTTTGGCCACTTTCGACGGAATTAGTCAAAAATGTCTCGAAAATCACCCCATTTCACCTATAAAAACACACCTTAAGCTGCAATGAAGTGGGGGGGAGACCATCTAAGGTTAGAGGTTTAATGTTAGAATGAGAAAAAAGATTTTTAGTGAGATAAGAATTAGATAAGGCAAAAAAAAAGATTTTAATCCATTTTTTTCTGGTTTTTCTTCTTTGAACTCTCTGATTGTGAGCTTAAAATTAGTAAATCCTGTAGTTAAAATCAGCTTAATTGGATTTAGAAACCCAAAACACTTAAATTTACTACTAAATCATCGTAATAAGCTCCCCGGAGGTGTTTCTTTTTGGTTCACAAAGAGGTGGATTCAAGACCCCGAGGTAAAAGTCCTGAGTCTCATAGCTCTTTGGCATTAATATTACTGATTTGTGTTGATTTTTGCTCATTTTTGGGTTCTCGGTCATTTTTTACTGTTCCCTATTGCTGCTGCAAGAAATTGAGGTAGCCGGAGATGTGTGATGTCGCCGGCGGTATAACCCATGTCACCAAAGACATCGCTGATATCGTCGGTGGCATAACATTCCCCAGAGACTTCACTTTCTTGTGAGACCTTTTCTATATGGTACTCAGAAAGCCATGTAACCTGTCTGCATACTGATGTCACCAGCGACATCATTGATGTCGTCGGCGGCATCATCCATGCCGCCAGCGATATCAACCATCTCATCGGCAGCATCATCTGCGTCATCGGTGACATGACTTTTTGGACAGCAGTTTTATTTTCATTTGTTCCTAGACTAGCTTATTTTCCAAAATTAGGATATACAGTGCAATGAGGGAGGTCCAAAACCTTCCAAAAATAGACCCCACCCCATATCATGTTGCATTTTCACTTATAATCTAGTTAAAGCAACGATTAAATCTAAAATTCGGTTAAAAAATGAAATTTCCCCATAAATGTTGTTCGAATCTCATTTTAGCCATCCAATTGGGCCTTATAATATTAAAACATGCCATATCTGTGCCAACCATCTTCTGCAGATAGATGTATATAAGACATTCAAGTATTTTATTTATTGCATAGAAAAATGTATAGGACCTGGAAGCCTTGTAATAATTTTATTTTCCGCACTTATTTTTGAATGGCTGTAAATATTTTATTCATCATTTCAATTGCTTGATAAACGCGAAAATAACAAAATAACTGAAAACACAAATAAATAGGATGGATTAAATCGATTAAGAAAGAATGAAGTATCTTAACTTGGCCTAATGAAAAATAGATAACACCATCCGAACTTAGAATCTCTACTTAAGGTATGGTCCAACCACCAGGTGGGAAAATCATACCAAAAATTTCTCAGTTGAGCTAAACCGGGTGACGACTCTGTTTTAAGTACGAGATTTTGATCTTGTATGTTTTGAGCATTAAAATGTTCAAAACCATTTTTCAATCACATCACTCACATCCCCCGTTTCTTTTAGAGGCCGGCCCACCGGCCCGGCTCCATAGCCACTACTCAAAATGTCGTCCGCTCACAGTGGTGACTCTGCTGGGGATGATCTCTTGAACTTATCTTTTCATAAAGTTTAAAAGATTCTGATGATGTATTGAAATCATTGGCCAGATTAAAACTTTATTCTTTTTTTAACAATTTATCCTTACGCGTGTAGATAGTTCAGTAATTTTTAGGTGCCCCATTTTACCTGAGAAGCTCACGAAGTATCACTCATACCCTGTTGGAATTGAGGATGCCTAGTGGGTGGATCACTCATTTTAACCAACATGTAAACTCCTACGATCACACCTATTTGGGAGTGGTTGAGTAACGTGGAATCAAGATAAACGAGAACCTTCTACATCAATAACCCTACACCAAAGCCATGCTAGAAAAAGCCTTAGCACATCATTCCCTTATGGTCACCAGAATAAATATAATAATTGGGATGCGCTTCTTTCGCCATTACCGGTGAAGAAGCCAAACTCCATCCTTCTAAAGAGGCGTTACGTGGGAGTCATGAGGTTGGAAGAGGGACAGTTTGCGTGATATGTGCTCCGTGATCATGCACCCCCATGCATCAGCTTCAAGACCCAGAAAGGAATCAACTTACCTTTACTACTTTCGCTTGTGGAAGAAGTTTAGCAACACACGTAGGGCTTCTCTTGTACCTTCATTGTATCACCACATATCATTATGTATGACGTGAGATACAAACGTCCCATGTATGTTAGAGGGATAAGCCATCGCATCATCTCTAACCACATCTATATATAGCCATAAGACAATAAAAGTCATGCATATCATCCATACCACTCATAAAACCATTCATGATCTGATCCACTACCTACCTTTTCAGCTAAGAGAAGGCGAACTGATCGTCGCACCCTAGTTTGGAAGAGGATAGAACACCGCTTGATTCATCGTCCTCTTACCCCTATTATCACCACAAAAGTCGAAGGGGTTCTACACACTGATTCCAGCAGGGAGTCAGATTCGGAACAAGTTCAATTAAGCCAAAACCCTTCTCAACCAGCCATGTCTTTTCCAAGAAATGAAGGAATCCCTCCTGCCAAAGAACCCTCCGACCATACTTCCACCTTGGGAATGAGATCCCAGCCACCGCCTGGCTTCGACTTTGCCAGTTCTATGGCATAATTCCTAAATTCGGATGCTTTTTAGGCTTCTATCCAAACCACTATTCAGCCTGCCGTTAAGCAAGCTCTTAAAGATAGAAATTTTGATCGAGTATCAGCATTCGATATGTAGGCCCAGAATGGTTCTGCACAGATGTTGACCAGTCTGGTAGGAACAAGACCTGTTGTACCTATTTCTCAATCAACCCAGCCTATGGCAAGCCCGTTCTAGTTTGGGCAAGCTTCGGCTTTCCTATCAACTTCGATTGTTCCATCAGTTGTGCCTTTTAATCCAAGACCCTTCACTCAAAATTCTACCCCTCCGGTATTTATTCACCAGTGCCCAGCTTCTCAGCCACTACCCTCTTTCACTCCTCCATGATTCATTGTTACTCCAAAAGGTAACACTTACTCCCAAGATCCTTTTGCTAACTAGCTGACCATTCGTCCTCCGCTACCTCCGACACTTAACGACTAAGTCACGCAACCACTGGGTGTGACACCCGAGGTAGCCACTCTTGTCTGACAAATGATAGCTTCCCAAACTGCCAATAACTAGGTCTCGCATTCTCTGAGCGCGACACCTGAAGCACTAGCTATCTCTCATAAACTGGTCAGTGATCAAGTCACGCAGCCTCCGGGCGTGACTCCTGAGATCCAAGCTTACATCAACCGTCTTATCACCGATAAGAAATCTGAAAGGGACAAAGACTAGGACCCCGATAATTTTACTATACCGAATATAGCTCATTATGATGGTTCTAGAACACCTGCCTCTCACATTATAATGTATGAAAGAATAATACGCGTGAAGAAGTTAAGTGATAAGGTGCTTGCTGAAATGTTTCCTTGTTCTCTTCGGGGCCCTGCCCTCGAGTGGTATTACACCTTGCCACAGCATATTGTTGCCGACTGGAATCTTTTATCTGAGACGTTGAAGGTCCATTATGGTTTTAATACTATAATGGAAATAACCCTCCAACATCTTGAGAGGGTCCGTCAAATGCCCAACAAAACTTTTAAGCAATACTTCAATCAGTGGATGTCAACCCAGGTATTAATGAAATCCAAGCTAATCCTTGAGGAAATGATTATCAAACTCCTCGAAGGGTCTCTCCCCCTATTCCACAAGGAAATGGCTATTGATTCTTTTCTTTCCTATAAGGCTGTATTCAAGAAAGCTGAGAAAATTGAGCATGA
Source organism: Euphorbia pulcherrima (assembly GCA_947683365.1). Classification (NCBI taxonomy): domain Eukaryota; kingdom Viridiplantae; phylum Streptophyta; class Magnoliopsida; order Malpighiales; family Euphorbiaceae; genus Euphorbia; species Euphorbia pulcherrima. Next base: position 20,925,789 of record CANTUS010000001.1, read on the forward strand.
GGCAGAGCGTGAGAAGGTCGAAAGAATAGGGAAACCGTGGTTCAGAAAAAAAGAAGCTCAACCCTCAGCCCTGGCACCAGTTAAGCCTAAAGCACTGGCTGTAGTTCAAGCTATTTCTCATATCCCCGCTGCACCCTTCGCAATCACTCCGGCTCCGTCAACGGTTGCCACAATCCAGCCTCCTTGGCCCCCCTTTATTTTGGCTAACCCTTATAAGTTGCCTCTACGGGTCATCTTCCAACATTTGAGGGAAGCATGTTTCATACAGTCCCTTCAGGAATATAAGCCACCTAGACCTGAGGATAAAAACAACTTCTATAACTATCATTTTCAGGTAGGACACCAAATCAACAATTGCAAAGCCCTGCTCTCAGCAATTCAACGTTTGGTTAGCGAAGCAAAGATCGCTGAACCGGATAGAGCTCTGAGCACTATGAATAATCCTTTGCCAAAATTTGGGGACAAGGTTGGCATGGTCCAGTCCAGTTTATCTGAAGCCACAATCTTTAATCTCCTTGCTCAGAGGTCGGATAATAATAACTCTATCTTGGTCATCGATTTGGGTCTCCCATCTTACTCGGTCTTTGATCTAATCAATCAAGCCAACCCAGGGGTCAACTCCATCCAGGAGATGGAGGTTGATCCAAACCAGCCAAAGCAAGAGAGCCGCAGGTCTAAACCATTTGTGGCAAAAAGAATGAAAAAACACTATTCAGCATGGATTCCTTTGTTTCAAAGGAGGACTACTCCGTGGTGATGAGTAAGTGGTTCAAGAGACCAAGGCTATAAGCACCAAATTGTTCAAAGTTGATCAAAATAACCTCTTTAGCGTGGATAAGTATGAACTATAAAACCCATATTCGGACTCTGAGGGACAACAGTATCTGTTTGAAACACGAGCCACTAAGAGTATCTTGCTTAATCATGTTCTCAACATTACTCGGAGTGGCGGCTTATATCAGCCTGAAGACCGGTATCTCCGCTTAAGCAAAGACCCGATTCCTGGTAGGGTCGGAACTACCGCGAGACCCCCTTCTCCACCTCCGCCTGTCTCGACCAGTCTTCAGGTTGACCCTCTTATTACCCAGCTAAAAAACACCCAAGCCCAATACAGTATTTGGCAGCTGGTAATCAACTCCAAAGGGCATCGCAGGGGCTTGATTAAATGACTCCTCGATTTAGAAGCTAATTCGGCCACCTCGGTCATTGAGATGTACGCCACGGTGAGGGAAGGCATTCCCCCGAGAAAATGGCCTCAGATAGTCTTTGACCTTTTTGATCTTACACTCGAGGGCAGGGATCATAACAGGGCCTTGTTCATCTAAATCTAGGTCCTCAATAAGGTTATCCCGTGTGTCATGGTGGACGATGGCTTCGCTCTAAATCTATGCCCTCTAAAAATCCTTCCTCATCTAGGACTATCGGAGGAGATGCTTGAAAAATCCAGCATAGTTATCAGAGCGTATGATGATTCAAAGCACAATGTAATTGGGACCTTTAAGGTAGAAGTCACTGTGGAAGGTGTGGCAAGTAATGTGCGCTTCACTGTACTTGACATTCTTATTACCTATTCTCTGTTGCTTGGCCGATTATAGCTTCACACTTTAGGCGGTGTTCCCTCCACATGACACCAAAAAATCAAGATTATTCATGAAGACTAAATGGTGACTATAGAGGCTAATCCCGCCTCCATTATGGCTGTTATGAAAGCCGAAGCTAGTTTAGAAAAAGGCCTTTAGATTGCCATGATTAACAAAGCTCTAGAGTCTCCTCCTATTTGGCATAAATACCTTTATGCGGGTATGGGTAAACTGATGAAAAAATCTGGTTACAAGCCTAGCAGAGGTAGAGGAATACACGAGCAGGGAATTGTCGAAGCATTGGAGCTAAAAATCCTTGCCCATCGAGCTGGATTAGGATATAAGCCTAGAAAAGCCTATCGCTGCGTCCCTTCCTAATACTGTTGCATGGTCACTGTCTGTGAAATCCAAGGTAAGAGGCCTTATAAGGGAGAGCCTGAGCCGATCGAGTATGGCGAAAAAATGTAGCCCGACTTTGAGATCTTTAAAGATGTCTACGACTTCGAGACCAGGCGTATGATAGTTTCGGCTGAACCCAAGCCCACTGAGCCTAGTACACCTGTCAATGTTATTTCTAATGAGGCTAAGGGAAAAGGTAAGATGCATCCCAAAGATGAGCCTGAGGGAAGTAATGAAGAGTCTACCAATCTAGAAATTGAAAATGCTATAGCAACGGTGACTGAAGCTATGGCACTGCTGATGAAGAAAGGGTGGAAGGGTGAGAGAACCAAGGAAGAAGATGTTATGACAGCGATAGTAGGGAAACTCACCAAGGCTCTCGTCGAGAAAGCTAACTTATCTAGGGGGCCATCACTCACCATTGCATAAAAGACCGCTCTAGAGCACGACCCGAGTGCCATTCTGATAGACAATACAGAGGATGCTCCTCCTATTGATGCCACTACTGAAGCCCCTCCGCTTATGGAGGAGGATATGAACGATGTAATTCTTAATATTTATGATGTGTTTGATATGAACAATGCTGCTTGCGAGGCTTTTAATGTAGTGAATAACTCTAGTTCTGCTTACTTGTTTGATGTCTTTCCTGATGGATCCATGCATTCACATAACAATACGCATAATGTTTTTAGCATTAGTGATACATTATTAAGTGAAATAAACCTAAGTACAGATGACAATCCTAAAATGGTGACCATTTCCAAAGATTTAACTACTGAGGAAAAAAATGAGATCATAAAAGTTCTTAAATATCATGTTAACACTTTTACCTGGTCATACGAAGACATGCCTGGGGTTGATCAATAAATTGCCGAGCACAGAATCCCAACTAATCCTAAATTTGGCCTGTCAAGTAGAAACTCCGCTGATTGAGACCAGAATGGGCAGATCGGGTTAAGACAGAGGTTTTAAGGTTGATTGAAGCTCGATTTATTGAAGAGGTGGAATACTCGACTTGGTTGTCCAACATCATCCTAGTTCTGAAGAAGGATGGTAGGGCTCGGGTCTGTGTGGATTTCCAAAATCTCAATAAAGCCTCATCGAAGGATGACTTCCCGATCTCGCACATCAATGTCCTGATTGATAGTGCTACCAGGGCAGCTATGTATTCGTTTATGGATGGGTTCTTGGGGTATAATCAGATTCTGGTTAATATTGTCGATGAAGTCAAAATAGTATTCATCACTGAATGGGGGGTGTATTGCTACAAGGTAATGCCGTTCGGGTTGAAAGATGCTGGGGCCACTTATCAGTGCACCGTAACCGCCCTCTTACACGACATAATCCATAAAGAAGTGGAAGTGTATATGGACGATATGATTGTGAAGTGTGCTACCCGAGAAGAGCACCCTACTATTCTTGATAAGTTCATGACTTGTATTGGAAAGTATAACCTCCGCCTAAATCTAAAGAAGTGCGTGTTTGGGGTTACCTCTGGTAAACTGTTGGGGCATGTGGTTAGCCAAAAAGGAATCGAAATGCATCCAGACAAAGCCAAAGCCATCAGGGATATACCTCCACCTAAGATAAAGAAGGAAGTCCGATCGTTCTTAGGATCCTTGCAGTATGGTAGTCGGTTCATTGCTCGCCTCACTACTGTTTGCGAACCTATCTTTAAGCTGTTAAGAAAGCAGCAACCCGTGGTATGGAATGATCACTGCCAGGTAGCATTTGATAAAATCAAGGCGTATCTTGTTGATCCACCCGTCTTGACACCCCCCATCCTAGGGAAACCACTCATCATTTATCTGGCTATCGAGGAAACTTCTGTCGGGGCCATGCTTATCCCAAAATATGCTGATAACCATGAGCATGCCATCTGCTACTTGAGCAAGAAGTTATTAGATTATGAAACTCGGTATTCAATTGTGGAAAAGACATGCGCTACCATGGTTTGGCTCACTAAGAAGTTGCGACATTATTTCCAATCTTATTGTATCCAAGTCGTGGCTAAGATTGATCCAATGAAGTTTCTTTTTCAGTCCCCTACTTTAGCCAGCAAATTATCCTAATAGTTACTTCTTCTGTCTGAGTTTGACATTGAATATATGACCCAGAAGGTCAATAAAGGGCGAGCCGCAGCCAAATTCCTAGCTAATCAACCCCTTAGCTCTGACTATAAGGAAAATTTAGAGTTTCCTGATGAACAGCTCGCCTCTGTTACAATACTGCCAGGTAGCATTTGATAAAATCAAGGCGTATCTTGTTGATCCACCCGTCTTGACACCCCCCATCCTAGGGAAACCACTCATCATTTATCTGGCTATCGAGGAAACTTCTGTCGGGGCCATGCTTATCCCAAAATATGCTGATAACCATGAGCATGCCATCTGCTACTTGAGCAAGAAGTTATTAGATTATGAAACTCGGTATTCAATTGTGGAAAAGACATGCGCTACCATGGTTTGGCTCACTAAGAAGTTGCGACATTATTTCTAATCTTATTGTATCCAAGTCGTGGCTAAGATTGATCCAATGAAGTTTCTTTTTCAGTCCCCTACTTTAGCCGGCAAATTATCCTAATAGTTACTTCTTCTGTCTGAGTTTGACATTGAATATATGACCCAGAAGGTCATTAAAGGGCGAGCCGCAGCCAAATTCCTAGCTAATCAACCCCTTAGCTCTGACTATAAGGAAAATTTAGAGTTTCCTGATGAACAGCTCGCCTCTGTTACAATCCTTGACAATGTCTGGATAATGTACTTCGATGGTGCAGTGAACCGCCGGGGGGCAGATCTTGGGGTCATCATCGTCACGCCAGATAATGAGATAATCCCATTGTTCAAATGGTTAGAATTCGCTATTACCAACAACGGCACTGAGTATAAAGCTTGTCTATTCGGCCTTAAGGCTCTTTACAGGTTTAGGCCTGCCGCATATCTATCATTAAGGATTCGGCTCTAGTTATCCGTCAATTTGTCAAGGATTGGGAAATTAATGAGGAATCTCTCTATCCTTATGTCAAGGCTGTTAGCGAATTGTTTGAGAAATTTGCCTCGTGCTTGTACCGCAATGTCCCTCAGGACGAGAATCAAACACCATTTCATCTAAACCTTGTTGGTATACTGACAGCGTCCAATTCCTTTAGACCAGTCAATATCCTATGGCTTCTTCTGACTCGGACCGCACCACCCTACGATGGCTCACTCTCCAGTTCCATATTATAGATAATGATCTATTCAAGTGCACCAGTGACGGCCTACTTCTTCATTACCTCACTGACTTTGAGGCCCAAAATGTGATGACCCAAGTCCATGCCGGTGATTGTGGCCCTCAGATGAATGGTCTTGCTCTCGCAAAGAAAATGAAACGGTTGGAGTATTTTTGGCTCACTCTCACAGCCAATTGCATCGCCCAGGTCAAACGATGCCACTAATGCCAGGTTTACGGAGATATGCAGCATCTGCCTCCCATTGAACTCCATCATTTATCCACCCCTTGGCCATTCTCAGCATGAAGGATAGACATAATTGGTGAAATCTATCCTTCTTCAATAAACTGCCACAGATTCATTGTGGTAGCAATAGATTACTTCTCGAAATGGGAAGAAGCCGAATCCTTCACCAATGTCACCGCCAAGCAGATGGCCAAATTCATGGAGAAGCACATCTTCGCCCGATATGGACTCCCACACCATATAGTCTCGGACAATGGGGTACAATTCCAAGGAGCAACTGCTTCTCTAATCGAGAAACATGGGATCGAGCACCATAGATCTTCCCCATATAGACCACAAGCTAATGGATCTGTTAAGGAAGCTAACAAATTGATAAAGGTGATACTTTCTAAAATGATAGTCGGTCACAGGGATTGGGTAGATAAGCTATATTTTGCTATTTGGGGATATTGCACCAGTATTCGCACCCCAACAGGCCAAACTTCGTTCACCCTGGTCTACGGATGGAAGCGGTCTTGCCAGTTAAAACTCAGGTGACCTCCATAAGAGTTACTCTGAAGAGTAAATTAAAAGAATCTGAATGGATCCGGGTGAGATTTAAATAGTTAAACATGATGGATGAACAGAGGTTAAAGGCCCTCGACAACCTCCAGATGTACCAGCAATGAATGGCTCGAGCATATAACAGTCGGGTAAGACATCAGAAGTTCCCCCTGAAGGCTAGTGATCTAGTCCTTAAACAGTTGAAACATTCTACCACTGATGCGAGGGGTAAATTTAGGCCAAACTGGGATGGACCATATATAATAAAGAAGGTGCTTAACAAAGGGGCAGTTAAGCTTATGGACATGGATGGGAATGCGTTTGTGAATCCCGTGAACCAAGACAGGCTTAAGCGTTATCATATATGATTTCAAAAGAAACAAATCAGAAAAGCGGCATGCTAAAAAATATATACAAGATAATCACCCGCCTTTCAGTCTTTTACTGATCGGGCAAAAGTTAGGGTGACGCCCGACGATTGGTATCCTGCAAACCAGCAGTGCAAAAATTAGGGGATGAGTCAAACCCACTAGTTTGAAAACCCGAAAGGGGCGATCTAGGCAAAAGTTAGGGTTGGTGAGCAAAGAGCAAGTGCCTTCTAGAAAACCAATCTAGGCTAGTTGGCACCAGGAGTTAAATCAATGGGAATGTCAACCAAACATCGTGTACTTTATTTTATCTCAATTAATGAAAGTATCTCTTTTGTTGAAATCTAAATGCTTATGCCTATGTGAATCCTGTATTCATAAGATTGAGACAACTCCAGCAAGCTTAGGACAGAGTTCATTTTATTCCATATCGAATGCGCAAAAAAAATAAAAAAATAAAAAAATAAAAAAAAATTCAGATAAAGTCTGATAGGTCGGTCACCCCGACTAGCCTATATGATAGATAGGACTGACAAAAGGGTGTCTCAAACCGAACTTCCTACATCATCATCACAGTACCTAGAGATCCGTCTCGATGTGGTAGTAGAAAGGGGCTCCTCCCCTTGCTCCGCATGCTCCCCCTCAAAGCGGGCCTACGACCACTTCCAACGAGTCGGCAAGCGTCTTATCTCAGCAAGCCATCCTCTGTAATGTGCGTCTGTCTCGATGGTCTCCACATGATCATAATCCAGAATCTCAAATACAGCTTCCCTAGCCCACTTCTCTCGGATATGGTTAACCCACCTGGCTTTGTAGATTCCGATCTGGTTATGGGGCAGCTTGATTGGGATTCTTTGTCTCTTGCTATACTGACGGCACAATCGATAAAGGGTGTAGAATGAAGATCTCTCCAGACCTATCAGCTGAACACAAGCCCCCTAGGATTCTACAACCACGTCCTAGATCCTCCACCATGGACTAACCCACTGAACTTGTGCATCGGTATACCGCCCCAAAATAGGCACTCAATCATCATATGTCAGCTGATCAAAATCGGCCCTCATAAGCCCCCTCTCCCTCAAATGAATGGGTAGGTACCTCTTCAGATTCCCTCGTGGTGCTTCCCGCAACCTCAGTTTTCCATCAACCATACCTATAATTCGAATCCAGGTGAGGATCGAGAAATAAAATGGCAAAATTGAGAAGAACAAAAGGTACCTGCAGCAAAATGAGCTGGTCTCCGATAAGTGACGGGTCAACAGAAGTGGCATCCATGTTCAGCAAAACATCGGCCAACCCCACAGCCATGGGAGAAGCCCCTATCGACATGGAGCTGATGAGTGAAATCAGCCTGAGCGGTGCAATCGGGCTCACTCCACTCATAAACTCCACCATGAGTAATAATGCCACCATGGATGGCCAGGCAAGATGGGATCAGGGCGCCCTACGGCACCACTCTAAAACTACTCCAAGCTGAAACCCAGGTTTGTCAGATAACCGGGAAAGAAATGGGTCCACAGAATCCAAATTCCATAACCTTCAAGGAATTCCATCCATGCCAAAATGAAACTCCAGCAGCGCTAGGGTCATGCATTTGGGATACGGTACCCCCAAAATAGTATGGAACTCTTCAAGCAAGGGGCATAGCTCGAAAGATGAAAATCGAAAAACATGGTCCATTGGATCCCAAAAAGGCAGCGCCGCTCGAAGGAACTCGCAGCTTATGGGCCATGCCGCGACATATCAAAACCCCTAAAGCCTGAATTTTTCAAGCTTCTTCCTGTCTGCATTTTCCAGACTTTGTAAAAAACCCTGTAGCTGTTAATTATAGATTGCCATGACAGGAATTAACAGAATGGCTGAAATCGGATTTCTGGAGAAGTGATGCCGCTGGCGATGTGAGTGATGCCGCCGGTGATGTGAGTGATGCCATCGGAGATGTGAGTGATGCCGCCGGCGATGTAAATGATGCCGCCGGCGATATAAATCAAATTGGGCGGTATCAACTAATGCCGCCGGCGATATGAGCTTTAAGACAGCCCCTGTATATACTATTTTAGTTGGTAGAGTTTGGGCGATATGGGTCATGCCGCCAGCGGCATGGAGTTAATTTTTTAGCGGCATCAGAAGCATTTTTCTCATTATAGACCTGTACAAAACCTGTAAACAATCCTGTAACCCATTTCCAATACCTGTTCAAATGCAATCCATTTTATTTGAAGTAAAAAAAGCCCGAAGGCATAAACCATTCAAAAATTCCGAATATCTAGACCACCAAAGCAAAACCAAACAACAAATCTGAATTATTCTATCCCCAATGTATCAAGGGATCAAACCAAAATCCAAAAAGCAAAATGAAAATATAAAGCTAGGCATGCCCGCCACTGCCGACCAAGCGAGATGAAATGTCTTCGGGACTCACTAGCCAATCACCAACCTCATCCTCATCTTTCTCCATACCTTCTGTCATCGAAACACTGCTGGACTCCTCAACTGTAGTAAATGCATGACGGCCAGCGGACATCTTCACTCCCCGGTGATTGGTACTACCGGGGTGCGTGCGATCTAGATTTTGCTTACTCCTCCGTCCCTGAACGGTAGCCGCCAGCGACCCTTAAGGTCACTCATGGGACGCTGGAGTCCTGCAGTCTCCTCCTCATATCTCCGTCGGGCTGCATCAGCATCTGACAAAGAAAGGGCCAAAAAATCCTGCAAGCCAAGGGAAAACATCAATAATGCACATCATTTATAACATCCATACATGCATCTTATCTTATTTTAGCATAGACATAAATAAGGAATGTACCTGAACAAGGAGCGATTGCCCGATAAGCGTGTCCCAGAGAGCAAAATCATTCTCTACAAGCTGCTCCACATGGCTCCACGCCACCTGTAAAATCTAAAAGGCAAATCAATAAGCACCCTCATCCAAGGGTAAACTAGAAAGCAATTATCAGGCCTTACATAAGTGGTGTTTTCTGGCATAAAGATTGGAGCATACCGGCTCGAGCCTATGTTCCTAGGGAGGAACTTGCCCCAAGAATTCATCAGCAGGAACTGGGTCTCCAACGGGTTGACCAGACGCCCCTCCACAAAATTTATACTCTTCGGTACACCATAATACCGCATCTCACTCTGATTGTCCTAACCTTGCTTCCTCGCGGGTTCCTAAAAAACATGAAAGACACACATAAGCGACATTCTTAAACTCAAACGATTGTAAATCATGCACGGAAACGAGATCATACCTCAAAGGAGCGCTGCCTCCCTTCGGACATTGGCACACTCCCGCCAGCGGCATCCGCGCCCCCCTCATCCTCCCCATCGGGCTCGATCCCAACATCACCTTCAAGCTCCTCCTCTTCCTCCTCATCTTCCTCCTCCTTGACATCCATAATACCTTTGAGATGCCTTCTCTCCTCCTCCAGTCTTTGCTCATTATGATACTCAATTTTATCATTCTGATGGATGCGGGGACACAAGGGGAGAAGACATTGCTGGTGCTACTCATAGAGGCTAGGGACGCTAGGGATCACTCGACCGTTCCAGACAATATAGTCAGCTTGGTCGGCCTCAGATGTAATCACTAGATGAGGCCACCATAAGCCCCTAGAAGGATCGGCAGGCACCGGTCTATCGACGACCGGGGACAAACCTCCAGCCTCGGACGGGCTCCCCCAAGTACCACTACTGAGACTAGGGGCACTCCATGATGAACTGACGGTCGTCCACCTCCCTCCTAACCCTTACAACCTCCTGCAGGTTCTCCACCCCGTCAAATAGGTCTTAGATTAGCTGCACCAATAATCAACCAAAACAACTGATATAAGTTCACAAACACTTTTTGTTTGGTTCTAAGTGTAAAGGCAAAGGACTAAATCAAAGATCGCGTATCGAGCTCAATCGCGCGCTCCTCAGGACCTCCCTGTACTTGGTGGGATACTTGGCCTTCCCGCCAATAACCCCATACTAGCGGGCGAGAAAATAGGAGCCCGGTGGCACAGTCTTCTTGAACTCGACCGGCAGAAGGATCTGATGCTCACAAAGGCCCAAGCCTATATAAGTAACAATTAAATCAGTTTAAAAAGCATCCATAATAAATAAGACGAGCATAATCAAGAAAAATGCTTCCGAAAAGATATACCTGGAGTAGTAGATGGCAGAGTCGGAGAGCCTTCACCTTCTTCCGAGCTCCCATATCCAGCCCGTGGTATATTTTGCCAAGATGGCCCTCGGCCAATTCTTCTTCCTGATACCCGCCATGTCCTCCATAGCGGATATCAGCACGTAATTGATCTTGCTCCCCGAGATTGGGAAGAATAGCACGGTGAGCATGGAAATCACAAAGGAGAGGACACAAGCCTCTCTTTTATCCTCAACCACCACATCTACCCGGGTCCAGTGTTGGTGCAACTCGCCATAAGATAGCCGCCCTAAGACGGGCTTCAAACTGAACAGCTCCTTCACCCGCCTCACCACGGGCCTCTCGATATAGTATTTATCTATATAAGCATTGAAGTAAATGACCTCATCCGTCCAGGAAAGCCCGGTTATAGCTACGACATCGAAAGGCATAATTATCACTTCCCCAAACGAGAAGTGAAAAGTGTGGGTGGTTTCAGACCACCTCTCGATAAGGGCTATTACGGTTGAATGAGAAAGCTTGGGCATTAGCATTGGCATAATTCGGGCTAAGTCCGTAAATCCCATCTCATTAATGGCGAGCGCAAGCTTAGGGTCCTTCTCAAAAATATGGTGCCATTACTCGTCGATGGTGCCCATCCCTCCGGTATAAGTTAGTTCGTTCGGCTGTAAAAATTAGAAACAAAATAGATAAGTCCTGTTTATTTTCTCATCACTAGAACCTGGTGAAAGGCTGTTGATGTCGCTTCTACTAGAAGTGATGTCGCCTGCAGCATCACTCCATACCGCTGACGGCATGGATGATATCGCCGGCGATATCACCTTAAGCAAAAACGACATCAGGCCTCCTTAAGCCTTTTTACAAGGTCTGATGCCGCCAGCGACATCACTCATATCAGCGGCAATATCACTACCTGCGGGCAGAACCTGTTTTCCCTAAAATCGTACCCATCGTGCCAAAACCATAAAAAAATCGTAATCAATCAAACAATAAGCCTAAAAACAGTGAAAATCGAACCTAAAGCATGCAATATCAGTTTATAATCAACTATTTTAGGCTTATAAACTCCTATCATGGCACGATTTCAAGCCTAAGGCTGAATCAAAACTCAATCCAAAAAGAAGAAATTTGGGTTTTGCGGGGATTGCCTGGACGTAGTAGAGGTGCTTTTCCTTCTCTAGGGTTAGATTAGTGATGGGGGAATTGATCCCATAGCCATACATCTTGGCTGTCTCCTTCAGGCCATAAGCAGCAGGAACTGAGAGGATTTTTAGCCCCTCGACGAAGGAATCAGGCAGATTCTCCCTAGCCTTAGTAGATTTCCCCTTGAAAGCCTTGGCAATTCTCTTCATGATTGAATGATGGAGAAAATCGAAAGATTCGGAGAAGAGAATGAAAGGGGGTACAGTTTCTGAAGAATGAGGAAGAAAGGAGTTTTACTTCCTTTTAAACTGCCGCACAGAATTCGAGGAGTTTTAATTTATCTGAAACTGCCAATCCATGCCGTTGGCGGCATCACGCCATATCGCCGGCGACATCGCCCCCTTCAATTCAAATTTTGAAATTGCTTGACCAGTCAAAACTGCCACGTAGCATTCATGTCACCGGCGGCATCACCCCATACCGCCAGCGACATCACTCATACCGCCAGCAACATCGCCCCCTCTAATTCAAATTTTGAACTTGTTTGACCATTCAAGCCTGCCATGTGGCACTCATGTCACCGACGGCATAATTCCATATCGCCAGTGACATCATCCAGGTTGTCGGCGATATCAACTACCTCCATGGCTTTTTTCTGCCATCCGCAGTGAAATCCTGGTTCCGGCCCTGACATCCCGGAACTACACTCCACCAATCCACAAAGCATAGGTCCAACCAAAGGACAATTTATCCATAAAGCATAGGTCCGACCAAAGGACAATTTCTCCATAAAATGCAAGTCCGACCAAAGGACAAACCCTTCACAAAGAACAAGCCCAACCAAGGGGCAACCAATCCATAAAATATAAGTCCGACCAAAGGATAAACTATCCACAAAGCACAAGCCCTTACCAAAGGACAAACTCTCCAAAGCATAAGCCCAACCAAGGGGCAATCACTCCTCAAAAGCATAAGCCTGACCAAAGGACAAACTCTCCACAAAGCTCAACTCCGACCAAAGGACAAACCCTCCACAAAGCGTAAGCCCGACCAAAGGGCAACCAATCCATAAAGCACAAGCCCAATCTAGGGGCCATCTCTCCACAAAGCTCAAGTCCGACCAAAGAACAAACTCTCTACAAAGCTCAAGTCCGACCAAAGGACAAACCCTCTATAAAGCACAAGCCCGATAGGGGCAATCTCTCCACAAAGCTCAAGTCCGACTAAAGGACAAACCCTCCATAAAACGTAAGCTCGACCAAAGGGCAACCACTCCACAAAGCATAGGTCCGACCAAAGGACAATTTCTCCACAAAATGTAAATCCGACCAAAGGGCAACCAATCTACAAAGCACAAGTCCAACCAAGGGGCAATCTCTCCGTAAGGATCAAGTCCGACCAAGGGGCATCCTTTCCACAAAGCACAAGTCCGTCCAAGGGGCAAACCAGTCACTTGTTAGGTATTATTCCTATCCCTTGCTCTTTCGTACGATCATACTGACCTGTGGCAGCAGTGATCCCCCGAGGGGTAGCCTGTGAGCACGGTATTTTGCAGTCCGATTTTAATGCCTTAAAATAAAAGTTCTCTTTAGAATTTTTATTACCAAAATAATATTCCTCACGAATTTTATACTTGGTAGAATCCAGTTCGACGTAGCCGATAACAAGTCCGGTAGGAGCTTGAACCGATGATTTACACCCAAATTAAAAAATACCCATTAAAATATCATTAAAAATCAAAAATATGCCTTTTCACCCACTTTTAACCATTTTAGGCCAATTTTTAGGCCCCTAGGCCCGCTGGCTGTCGGCATGCCAGAGGCTGATGCCACTAGCGACATCGGCCATGCCGCCAGCGATATCACCATATCGCCGACGGCATCATCCATACCGCTGATGGCATCACCATGTCACCGGTGGTATGACCCGAAGTGGGTCCCTGCACAAGCAGCCTTTTGACCACTTTCGGCGGAATTAGTCAAAAAGGTCTCGAAAACCACCCCATTTCACCTATAAAAACACACCTTGAACTGCAATGAAGTGGGGGGGAACCATCTAAGGTTAGAGGTATAATGTTAGAATGAGAAAATAGATTTTTAGTGAGATAAGAATTAGATAAGGCAAACAAAAGGATTCTAATCCATTTTTTTCTAGTTTTTCTTCTTTGAACTCTCTGATTATGACCTTAAAATTTGTAAATCCTGTAGTTAAAATCAACTTAATTAGATTTAGAAACCCAAAACACTTAAATTTACTACTAAATCATCGTAATAAGCTCCCTAGAGGCATTTCTTTTCGGTTCACGAAGAGGTGGATTTAGGACCCCGAGGTAAAAATCCTGAGTCTCATAGCTCTTTGGCATTAATATTACTAATTTTTGTTGATTTTTGCTCAATTTTTGGGTTCTCGGTCATTTTTTATTGTTCCCTATTGCTGCTACAAGAAATTGAGGTCGCCGGAGACGTGTGATGTCACCGGCGGTATCACCCATGTCACTAGAGACATCGTTGATACCGCCGGTGGCATCACATTCCCTAGAAACTTCACTTTCTTGTGAGACCTTTTCTTTATGGTACACAGAAAGCCATGTAACCTGCCTGCATACTGATGTCACCAGCGGCATCATCGATGTCGTCGGTGGCATCATCCATGCCGCCGCCGGTATTATCTGCGTCATCGGCGACATGACTTTCTGGACAGCAGTTTTATTTTCGTTTGTTCCCAGACTAGCTTATTTTCTGAAATTAGGATATACAGTGCAACGAGGGAGGTCCAAAACCTTCTAAAAATAGACCTCACCCCATATCGTGTGGCATTTTCACTTATAATCCAGTTAAAGCAACGATTAAATCTAAAATTCAGTTAAAAATGGAATTTCCTCACAAATGTCGTTCGAATCTCATTTTAGCCATCCAATCGGGCCTTATAATATTAAAACATGCCATATTCGTGCCAACCATCTTCTGCAGATAGATGTATATCAGACATTCAGGTATTTTATTTATTGCATAGAAAAATGTACACGACTTGGAAGCCTTATAATAATTTTATTTTTCGCACTTATTTTTGAATGGCTGTAAATATTTTATTCATCATTTCAATTGCTTAATAACCACGAAAATAATAAAATAACTGAAAACACAAATAAATAGGATGGATTAAACTGATTAAGAAAGAATGAAGTATCTTAACTTGGCCTAATGAAAAATAGATAACATCATCCGAACTCGGAATCTCTACTTAAGGTATGGTCCAACCACCCGGTGGGAAAATCGTACCAAAAATTTCTCGGTTGAGCTGAACCGGGTGGCAACTCTGTTTTAAGTACGGGATTTTGATCTCGCATGTTTTGAGCATTAAAATGTGCAAAACCATTTTTCAATCACATCACTCACATCCCCCGTCACTTTTAGAGGCCGGCCCACCGGCCTGACCCCGTAGCCGCTGCTCAAAACGTCGTCCGCTCACAAGGGGTTTTTCAAGAAAAAATAAGGCGATATGCAACAACAATAGGTATTGGCAGAAATGATGCGACATTTATCAACAAATTCACGTTTAAGGGTTTTTACATGTCAGGCTATTCTATCTTTTGTCGGCTCTTTCTTCTTCGGGTCCCATGATGAAGGGTCCCATGATGAACAACACTCGAATATTGATTTATTTGGTCGAATCACCTATGCCTTGAATTGCTAAATTCCAAAATAAATATACACCGATATTGTATGATCTTTTGCAACTGATTTATTTTAAATTATCAAGAATTAGTGAATAATCTTCGTTAGGAAAAGATTTAGATCTAAACTTGGAAAACCTAATGAAGAACGACAATCAAAACTTCTTAATTTGAGCAAAAAATAGAGCAATATCCCACACCCAAAAATCAGAGCAACAGTAGATCTAGTCAAGAAACAGCAGCACAGAACTATCATAAACGATTCCATAAAAATATTGTTGAAACTAAGATCTACCACTTGTCTATTGAATATCTACCATGCGACTATTGGATATCTACCATGCGACTATTGGATAAAAAAATTTGAAAAATCATAGTGGATGTCATTTTAAAGATAAAAATAAGACGAACAAAAAATTCTAAAGTGACATGTCGAAAAAATAAACGGTTTGAGAGATAAATGAAAAATAAGAAAGAAAATTAAAAGAAAAAGGGGAATGACATAGTTGTAAATAGAATGGAAGAGAATGTGTATTTGTATATAGTTTGACTTACAATGAATTTGTAAATAATTTATAAAGTATGGGTATTTTTGATATTTGTCTTTTTATAAAAAGCTTAAAATTATTATACTTGACTAAAAATGCCCATTTTTAGTCTGTTTTTAAGCAAATAAAAGTCAAACAAATGGATTTACCAATAACTATATAATCTTTAATGGCCAAATAGATATTATAGAAAAACTATTAAGAATATTTATATTTTATAAATTATTTACAAATTCATCATTAAGTTAAATTATTTATAAATATATATTTTTTTAACTATTTATATATCATGTCTTTCACTTATTTCTCCCATCTTTTCTTTTGATTTTTTTTCTTATTTTTCATTTAGCTCTCAAACCGTTTATTTTTTCGACATGTCGCTTTAAAGTTTTTTGTTCGTCTTATTTTTAGCTTCGAAATGATATCCACTGTGACATTTTCGAATTTTTTTGAACCAGTAGATATCTAATAGATGTTCAATACACATGTGATAGAAGTCTGGTAGACATATGGTACATATAAGTTTTTGATGATTTTTTTATGGAATTTTTATGTTAGTTTGTGCAAATCTTGAAATCAAACCACCAGCTAAACAATGATAAATTAGTGGCAAAAATTAAAAAATAACAAGAAGAGAAGATAATCTAGATACGATTTTCAGATCAAGAAAAGAACGCAAGAATAGATCCAATAGAAAGAAAGTACAGTGTACAGATCAAAAGAGAAAAAAGGCTAATGAAAAAATAGATTCCACACATCTACCAGACTTCTACCACATGTCTATCAGACATCTATAACATGTATACCAGACATCTACCACATGTCCATCAGTTGAAAAAGTTCGAAAAAGTCACAGTGGATGTCATTTCGAAGATAAAAAAGAGCAAACAAAAAACTCTAAAGCGGCATATTAAAAAAATAAACGGTTTAAAAGATAAATATAAAAGAAAGTAAAGAAATTAAAACAAAACCACGAACAGGTGGAGAGAGGGGGAACGTATATTTAAAAAAAAATTCTTTTGATTTAAATTATTTTATTAAAAGAATTGTTTTTTTTCCAAGAGCCCGGCCCAAATCCCAAATTTCATTAAATGGATTTGGTCTACAAAATGACACAAACATCCTAAACTGTTTTTAGCAAGTAAGAGTAAAATAATTGGGATTTACCAATTGCCATATAATGTTTAATGCACTTCCCATTCTCTCACAAATTAACCAACTATATCTACATCAATCACTTCCCCATTATTTTCTTAAAGTAAGAGCTAAAAAATGGCCGACTTTGACACCACCAATATCTCCTCCACCTTGAATACTCAAAGAAAGCATAAAGGGAGACCTCCTGGATCAAAGAACAAGCCCAAGCCACCCGTTATCGTCACAAAAGACTCGGACTCCGCCATGAAGTCGGCCATCCTCCAAATATCCACCGGCTATGACATCATTGGTTCCATCATTGAATTCGCTACTAATAACCATGTCGGTGTAACTATCTTGAGTGCTACGGGGCTAGTACGAGATGTCTCGATCTGCCACCTATCTTTGTCTTTACCTGGACCCTTTAGCATGCTTACATTGTCTGGCTCGTTTATTTGTTCGACTGCTTGTAGTTTTGGGATAACTCTTGCAGGGACGCGAGGAGAAGTTTTTGGCGGAGTTGTGGCTGGAAAAGTTGTGGCTGCTAGTCGAGTGGTGGTGGTAGTGGCTACGTTTGTTAGCCCAATAGTTTGTAAGGTGCCAAATGATAATGATGTGGACAACCCAAGTCGAGTTGATGGCTATATATCTCATGATACTGTGTCCAATTCTCCTTCTCCTTTTAATTGCTAGTTCATGTAAAAAAAAAATAGTTTATTTTGTTTTAAATAATAGTTTTGGGCCTTTCAGCTACCTTTCATATCTTTACAAGAATTTGTCATAATTGAACACTTTTTCCAAATTAATTACAGATTTATTAAAATATCTACAAGATTACCATGCTTATTGAATATATCTTAACTTCCTCCTTTTTTTAATTGTATTTACACAATTATCATGTTACTTTTTTATTATTTTTCATTTATCTCTCAAATCATTTATTTTTTCGACATGCGGCTTTAGAGTTTTTTTTCGTCTTATTTTTATCTTTGAAATAACATCCACTGTGATTTTTCATCATTTTTTAATCCAATAGATTTCCTTTAGATCATCTGTAGATATCCAATTGATCACTGTAAATTTCCTTATTTTAACTTCCTCCTTTTTTCAGTTCTATTTACACAATTGTCATGTTGCTTTTTTTTTCCTTATTTTTCATTGATCTCTCAAACAGTTTATTTTTTCGACATGTTGCTCTAGAATTTTTTGTTCTTATTTTTATCTTTAAAAGGACATCCAGTGTGATTTTTCGTTATTTTTTTATCCAATAGATTTCCTACAGATCATCTATAGATATCCAATAAATCACTAAAAATTTCGTTGTATCCATCGTTATGCGGTTACTTTATAAACTGCTGCCACTGACACCATTGTAAATATTTTACATGTATAATTTAGGAGTCTTCTACCTTTTAAAATTGGACATTCATGTGTTATTCAAAGGTATCCTAGTTTTACTGATTTCTATTGGACTTCTATTATATACCTATTGGATATATGACAATTAAAAAAACTTGATAAAAGTATATTATCATGTATCTACTTTCGAAGATAAAAAAGAGACGAACAAAAAAACTCTAAAGCGGCATATAGAAAAAAATGAACGGTTTGAAAGATATAAGGAAAACAAATAAAAAAATTAAAAAAGAATATGGAAGTGGCTTGTATTGGGTGGGATAGGTGTGAAGTGTTGTAATTATTTTAGAAGCATAGTATATTTGAAATTATTTTATATTTTTTTATAACATCTGACCCAAATTATTTTTTTTTGTGTATTTATGTAAAACCCCTATCTTTAACTCAGTCTCTCCTTTTTATTCTTGATGATATGGTACATGGAAATTTATGTTGGGAGAAGTTTTAATTTTTAATTAATGTTACCACGTTTCATTGGGCTTATTTGAAATTGTTGTCAATTTGATGTCACGAAAAGTTCATTTACAAACTTTTAATAAAATAATATATTTTAACATTGAATATAAGATTTTAACTCTTAATATTAATATATTAAAACGGTTTGCTATTGATTTCTAAAATTTTTCGAAACAACAGCTTAAAAAGCTTAAAAATAAAGCTTTTCAGAAAAGTAGTCTGAGAAAGCAATTCCAAACTGAACCAGTATATCACGGAAATTAAAAAAAAAACAGAAATGAATTATGGGAAACGCCACAACTAATTTATATAGTATACGGTAGGAAAACGTGTAAATATTGACAATAGAGTGATCTATTTATAATTATTTAAACTATGAATATGTATTTATACAGTATATTTCCTTTTTTTTAATATTTATAAATATTTTCATGAGATAAACTTAGATAATTTTATTTGGGGCTTAGTCACAGTTAAGACTCCTCACTCCTTCTAACAAGTGTATTTAGTGAGATTCAGACCTTATTCTCCTCTAACTTATCCAGCTTGCGTTGCCAACTGAGCGACACCTCATTGATATATAGTTTATTTCTTTAATAAAATGAATGATAACAAAATAAGTATTGGAAATATATTTGCATAATATAAGAAAGTATAAACAGACTTACAAATTATTGATTGAATATATTAATTTAAAATAAATTTGAATTTTGAAGAATGATGTCGGTAAATAATTTGACAGAAACAATTTTCTATATAGTCACAGGAAATGGCAAAAGTACACTAGTGGAAAAAGGGGATTTGGTATCGATTGTAACGGGCAATTGGCACCATATATACATAAACAACCCAAAAACGTTTTTCACTCTATTTCTTGAACTTTGAATTCTGAAACAGAAATAAAAACACTAGCGTTTAGGAATTTCCATGCCAGAAATTAGAGTCTACCTAAACTCAATCTTCCACAATCTATATGAAATATTTTGATGTTTAAGTAATTAAATAAATTACATCTACTTTGACATTTTCGAATTTTTTGAACCAATAGACATCTGGTAGATGTCCAATAGACATGTGATAGAAGTCTGGTAGACATATGGTAGATATTAGTTTTTAATGGAATCGTTATGTTAGTTTGTGCAAATCTTGAAATCAAACCACTAGCTAAACAATGATAAATTAGTGGCGAAAATCAAATAAATAACAAGAAGAGATCTCTAATCGAGATACGTTTTGCAGATCAAGAAAAGAATGTAGAAACAGATTCAATAGAGAGAAAGTACAGTATATAGATCAAGAGAAAAAAAGCTAATGAAAAAATAGATTCTACACATCTACCAGACTTCTATTACATGTCTATTAGACTTCTATAACATGTCTACCAGACATCTACCACATGTCTATCAGTTGAAAAAGTCACAGTAGATGTCATTTCGAAGATAAAAAAGAGACGAACAAAAAAATCTAAAGCGACATATCAAAAAAATGAAGGGTTTGAAGGATAAATGCAAAAGAAAGTAAAGAAATTTTAAAAAAAACATGAACATCAGCTAGCAGCGGAGGGGAAGCATAAATTTAGAAGAAAAAAATTTTGTCCAAATTATTTTATGATAAGGGGTATTTTTTATAAGAGCCCCTTATAAATTTATACTGAAATAAGTTAAGTTCAGTTCAATTCAATTTAATTCAGTACAATTTTTAAAAGTTGAAAAGGACAGGGCTTATATTTTTTTTCTATTTATTTATGTACATATTTTCACATTTATTCCTTTATTTTAACAGTCATTTTTTACCATATATTTAGTATCACAAATGTTTCTATATCTGTTTTAAATTAATATAACCTAAATGAAAATTATTGTTCAATTCGAGTATGTCATATAGAAGGAAATTTGTTGTTTAATTGAAGTATCTAGGTTGTATCATTCTATACATTGTACGGAGCTTGTAAATCATTTACATGTTGAATTGGGGTGGACTTTCAGTTTACCAGTTTACAAATTATCATTATTTTGAATATGTTACATAGAAAGAAATTTGTAGTTTAATTTTTTTTTTTGGTAATTTGTAGTTCAATGTAAATATGTTTGCATTGTATCATTTGTATATATAATCTCAACCCTTCATCTTATTATTATTTAATAGTGGCTATTTCACTTCAATAAACATAAAAATACTCTTTCTTTCTTTCCTTTTCGAATTCTAAAATAATAATGAAAAACACACATTCTCCATTTCAATTATATAATGCAAACTAATCCACGGCATCGACATGAATCATGATCAATAAGTCCACCATGGTACATCAATAGAAACCTTACTATCTTTATTGAAGATAAGAAAGCAATAGACCAAAGGATAGATCTTTTTAGGATTGTTATTGCTTTCATGTTTTTTTATATAAGCAAATTCACGATTTTACACATTCGAAGAAATTCATTTTTCCTTAATGGTTTCGCAAATTATATTTTGATATTGGGGGATATGGATTAGGGTTTATAGATTAGAAAACTATTAATTTGGTTTGCAAGTTCCAAATTTGGTGGGTTGATTTTTCTTTTAAATGTAATTGAATTGAGTTTTTGTTCTGTTTTTTCAAAGGCTTGTAAGATGTCTGTTTTTGGAGGAGAGTTGGAAAAAACAGATGTAAAAGAAGAGAGACTTTGCACACCGTCAAATCAAATATAAAATGAAGGGTTGAGATATTAAAGTATCAAAGTTATCAATATAACATTACTTATAATACATATGAGCTTTCAAATATTGATGAATAAATAATTTTAGTTATTTTATATTTATATATTATAAATACTAATTGTTTTGAATTTTTATATTTTGTTTACCGAAGATTATGAGTCTATTGCATCAAATTAAAAGTGATTACAACTCTAATTAAAGATGAATACTTGTAGTACTATGTCTCCCTATCTATCGAGAAATTAACTGCTCTAACTAATAAATATGAAATATAATTTACAGACCTATGAACATAAATAATCTTAATATTGATAAATAATAATAAAAGGTCTTTACAATCTTAATGTTGGATTTTTATACTTTAATCTATTAGATTTGTGTATCCGAGTACAATGAATTTTACCATGAATTAAAAAGTTTGAGTGTATATATATATATATATATATATATATATATATATATATATATATATATATATATATATATATATATATTATATAAAATTTATTTTTTTTATTTTTATTTACTCTATCATAAAAATTTAAAAGAAATAATTATTTACGACAATGGATTGGACTTGTCAATGATATTTTAAGCTCGGTCAAAGAATAAAATTTTAAAGTGTGAATCAAACCGACTTTTAAATTGATATTTTATCATTTTTTTAATTCAAACCGAACTTACATACTATTCTTTCATATCACTATTTTAAAAAAATTTCTATAAATATTTTTTAAATTTTCCACTTTCTGTTTTAATTATAAAATAAGTCAATAAAAAATAATTAATTAATAAAACAGGAAAAATATTTTACTCAAATAAAAACAGGAAAAACAACCAAAGCAGGGTAATTACATTGTTGATTCACTTCTCCCTTAACAAAAAAGACGCCCCATCAAACGCGGCCACCGCCACCGCCACCGCCACCGCCACCGCCACCGCCACCGCCCTGTGCTCTCTTGCTATTGGGGCTACAATTTCTAATCAACTTTTATTCTTTTCCTTGTCCTCATTTTCCTTTTCCAATTTTTTACACTAACGAAATATCAGTTTAATCAATTAAGTTGATTTTAAATAAATGGTATAAATCACTGGTTTGATGATTTAATAGCCCAGAACCTAATTAGCTAGGCCTTTCTTTACAATTCTAGCATTAGTTATTCAATGATTTTGTGTTTTGATTGGGTTTGGAAGTATGATGTATTGTTACCCATTCGTTCTTTGTGCATGATGGGAAATAATGATCTGAAAAAACAGACAAGTATCTATCCGGATCAAGTTTGAAGAAAACAAAAACTTGCAAGCTTAAAGAAAACAAAAACTTATAAGAATATGTAATCTCTTAAATCCAAATGGAAGCGTATGATCCAAGACAAGCCTAAGCACACATTGGAAGCATCAGTTTAAAGCTTGGAAAGGTAACAAACTTTGAACCGCTCAAAATCAGCATCCGGAAGAACTGATTGTAATAGCATCCGGAAGAAGATAGATCCGGAGATATTAAGTCTGAAGACATCCGGAAGACTTAAATATCTAAAGACAAAGGGAATAATTCAAAAATTACATTCCCTCCATTGTTTTGGTCTCCAAGTCAAAGATCCCTTCCCCACAAGTAAGACAAAAATGACAGCTAGCATTTTTCAGAAAAAGGACAAAGGACTGACATAGGAAAGAGAAAAGGTAACAACCTTTTTGTACCTAGACCAATAAGAAAGGCACGTGGCGCACACACATCGGAGTACTAGCTCAAAAGTTGGTGAATCACTAAAATACAAGGAAAACGATCATTGCCAACTTTTCAGCCTCAATCCCAAGGATTCAAACGGGTCAAAATCTCTGTCTAACGGATTGATCAATGGTTCCGGAAGTACCACATATTACCTAATCAATGGTGAAGATTAAATTCAGTTTTAACAACCCACAACGGCTACATTTATGATAAGAGCCTATAAAAGGGAAGCTTCACAATTTGAGAAGATGTTGGTTGTTTCAAGAAACCATACATAAGAGAATTCGCTAAAGCAATCAGTTACTTAATCCCTCTAAGAATCAAACAAATTCCAAATCTGTTTGTAAGGATTCCTAAGTGAGTTATAAGCTTAAGGAACTCCAAAATCAAAACCTTTGAGAAAATCAAAGTGTAAAAAATCTCCTACTTGGGTGAGTAGTGAGATTGGGATATAGCTTGAAGTTGGTGCTTTGAGTAGGATCTCCCTGTAGGACTAAGCTTAGATTTTGGATAGAAATCTAAGTGGTATATCCTGCTAAAGAAAAGAGGACTCAGCTAGGAGTTGGTGCTTCTAGTGGTATATCCTACATCCGGAAGGGGTTACCATCCGGAGATAAATTGTAAGGCTTGATTCCTGCCAGTTGGAAAGGAATTCACTAGTGAAAAAGCTCAAAGGAAGGAAACTCCGGGGACTGGAGTAGGCGGAGCCGAACCAGGATAAAACTCTGAGTTTGATTTTCTTACTCTTTACTTTTGCTTTATATTTCATATTTACATCATCCGGATCCATCATCTGGAACATAATCAAACACGCTACACTAAGACTTTTTAAAGTCTATTAATTCCGCGAAAAAGGGTCATTCACCCCCCTCTGACCTTATTCAGACCCTCACATGGACTAACAAGTGGTATCAGAGCGAGTGCTCAAAACTAGAGATCTAACAATCTCGAGCTAAAGGTCCAAATTTTGATCCAAGAATCAAAATGAGTTTTCAAAACTCACAACTCTTTCCCGAGGGTATGTCTGTTACCCGTCCTCCACTCTTCACCGGTGAACACTACATGTTCTGGAAAAATCGGATGAAAAACTTCATACAAGCACAAAGCATGATGGAATTGATGGCCATTGAAGATGGCCCATATGAACATGTTCATGAAGTAGAGGGTATGACTACCCGAAAACCCTCAAGTGCATGGGATGATAATGATTATAAAAAAATGTGTGAAAACGCAAATGCTATTAATATGCTTCATTGTGCTCTTAGTGCAGCTGAATTCAATAGAATATCCGAATGTGAGACTGTACAAGAAATTTGACAGAAGCTAGAAGTGACCTATGAAGGAACAAATAAGGTCAAAGAAGCCAAAAATGACCTGCTACAACGAAAAGCTAGAATCCTTCAAAATGGAGCCTAAGGAATCAATCAGCAGCATGAATACTAGATACACCAATCTAGTAAAGGAAATGAAGTGGTTGCGGAAGGAGATCTCAGAAGTAGATATGGTCAAGAAAATAATCCGAAGTCTGACTAAGGAATGTTATAATAAGAAGACTGCCATTGAGGAAGCTCATGACTTAAACTTTTATAGTTATGATGAACTCATTGGTAATCTCGTAACTCAAGAATTATCCTTGGAAAGATATAGCCAACAAGAGAAAAAGCTTGAAGAAAGAAAGAAGGCTATTGCACTCAAAGTAGATTCAGCCGGATCAACCTTCTCCTGATCAGACAAGTTACCAAGGAATCTAGCTATAACAAAGAAGATATGGCTATACTGGCCAGATGATAGATTCCTAAAGAAGAAAGATAGGAGAAGATCCAGAAGATATGAATCCAAAAGATCAAAGGAAGGCACCTCTAGAAGAGATAGGCCAAGAAAAGCTCCGGAAGAAAAGAAAGATTCGGAAAAAGAAGTTACCTACTTCGAATGTGGAGAGAAAGGCCACTTTAGAACCAAATGCCCCAAGCTTAAAAAGGATAAGAAACACAGGAAGAAGGCAATGGTGGCCACTTGGAGCAATAGTGAAGAAAGCAGTTGCTCATCTTCAACAGAAGATGAAGACACTGCCAAATGTGCATTCATGGCACTGACTGATCCGAAAGTAGAACAATCCAGAAGAAATCCATCTATGCAAGATACTGTACAAATTGAAGAATCAAAATCAGAAACATCCAGTACTGAGGTAAAATCTCACTCTAATTCTATTTCTAACTTTGAACTTGCTAGAGCTTTAGGGATTGTGATCAAGAATGTGAGGAAGAACACAAAAGCCATCAAATCCCCACAAAGACAAGTAGTGGAGCTCGCTGAAGATGGTGAAGCATTGGCACAAGATGTTAATTTGATGAGAGCCAATAAACATATTGATGTGGTTGAAGAAAACTTCCTGAGAAATCAAGTGCAGATCTTAAGCGCTAACTTGATAGGGTTAGATAGGGAGCTAACTCTGATGAAGGAAGCATCCGGAAGGAAATCAGGTCCTTCTCAATAACGAAAGAATCTAGGACCATCAAATCAAAAAGAGAGGAAACCTCAGAGGCAGCCTCAAGCACAAAGATTCTCAGCTGCTCAAAAAGGAAAAGCAAAGGTTGTATCAAATGAGGAACCTACCAAGCAAAGAAACAATTACAAAGCAGAAGTTGCACCTCCAACCAGCTTCCGGATACACTCCGGACAGACAAGTATACAAGAAGCTGGATATATTGGAAACTATGGAAAGGAGGATCTCAAGAAGATCCAGAGGAAGAATAAGCAAAGCAAACCCATCTTAGGGTGCAGGTTTTGTGGGGAAAAACATATTACTAAATTTTGTAGATTAAATAATGGTTATTATGATGTTTATTCTTGGCCTGAAATGGTCGATAACCCGAGGGGACCCAAATCTGATTGGGTACCCAAACCCACTTGATCTATTTTGTAGGTATGCCTTAGATCTACAGTAGATCAACATATATAGTACATTGATAGTGGATGCTCAAGGCACATGAATAGTGATGAGAAAGCCTTCATCGCTTTAATCTGGAAGAAAGGTGGAAAAGTAAGCTTTGGAGATAACAAAAAAGGATAGATAATTGGAAATGGAACTATTGGATCTAAAATAAAGATAGAAGATGTCTTATTAGTTGTTGGACTGAAGTTCAACTTGCTTAGTGTAGCACAACTCTGTGATAAAGGAAGACAACTCACCTTTGACTCCGGAGGATGCTGAATCTATTATAGTAAGTCAAATCAACTCATTCTTTATGCACCTAGAGTTAATAATGTTTACTATGTTAACATTAAAAATGAGAAAAAGAATATATGCTTGGTGTCTAAAGAAGAAGAATCGTGGCTATGGCACCAAAGGTTGGGACATGTAAGCATGAACCTCTTGTCCAAATTAGCCAAAAAGGAATTGGTTGTAGGTTTGCCTAAGGTAGCTTTTGATATGAATCACATATGCACTGCATGTCAATTAGGTAAATAGCATAAGAAAAGCTTCCCTTCCATATCATACATACTTTCCAAAAGAGTTCTTGAACTCTTGCATATTGATCTCTTTGGTCCAATCAAACCATTGAGCTTAGGTAGAAGAGAATACACCATGGTCATTATGGATGATTATTCTTGCTGTACCTGGGTTGCTTTGCTAGCTAGCAAAGATGAAGCCTTTAACCAATTCTCTAAAATATTCATCCGGATAGAAGTAGAATAGGGCATAAGCATGGCACGCATCCGGAGTGATAATGGTGGGGAGTTTAAAAATAAGCACTTTGCTGAATTTTGTGACTCCAAGGGCATTGAGCATAACTTTTCTGCACCTCATACACCTCAGCAAAATGGGGTTATTGAAAGAAAAAATAGAACCTTAGTTGAAATTGCCCGGACAATGCTAAGTGAAAACAATCTGCCTAGATACTTTTGGGGTAAGGCCATAAACACAGCATGCTACATCATAAATAAAGTTCTCCGGGAAGTGGTCTCTACTCTTGAATCCGTGGAGGAATTAATCACTAATCAATCACTATCTCCGAATTTACAGTCAGATGTTGGGGAAATCAAAGGCAGTGTGCAGAGAATAGAAAAGAAAGTAGAAGATTTTCCAACTACAAAATTAGTAGCAGAAGTATCCTTGGCCAAGATCACTTCGATTCTAGAGCAGATGAATTCAAATATAGTAGGAGCAAATCGCTCTGCTAATCAAGCTCTTACCGGAGGGGATAATAACTGTGCAACTCTCATGGGCCAAATCACTTCAACATCTACAGAACTCTCCACTGAGCTCAAAGAGTACATGGACCAAAAGTTTGAAAACCTTGAAAAATCTCTTCCTAGGGCTGTTGCAGAAGGTGGAAAGAATACTATCTCTGAGCTCAAAATGCTAAATGAGGAACATTAAGCAGTACAAGAAATGCTTACAAACTTTCTTGATGAAGGCCTCCCCACACTTTTAAAGAAGCAAGTGGATGAGATTAGTGAGGATAATGGCAGCCATGCATCCCGAAACAATGACTTAGTAAAAGCTCTTTAAGAGGCTTTTCACAAGGATCTCACTACGGTCAACACAAGTATCCACAATGTCCGGAGACATATCTGCCAAGATATTGAATCCATAAAGTCAGGTATGGCTAATCTATCCATCTCCTCTTCTGGGCCTTCATCCTCAACCCATTACAGTCTTCTCCTTCCAATGGTCAATGACCTTGTCAAACATATAGGCAACACTGGATTTTTTGGATACAAGTGCAGTTTGACTCTCCTTAAGTGCATGTTTCCATATTTTGACAAGGATGATCAAGCCCATGCACTAAGGATGATTCTGGATATGACCAGATCTTATAAAGAGCTCCAAACTCTACTAAGTCCATTCTAACTCCTTCCTGCCACAGTTAAAGAAATCTTTGAAAAGCGCTCCTAAGGAAATGTAGACTAGTCTGTTTACTCCGAGGCATGGCAGAAAAGCTGGGACAAGTGCACATATATGGTTATCAACCCCCAATCTGATGAAAACAATAAGGGGGAGAAGAGCACAACCAGCAAGGGAGTTGATGATATGGAAGTAGATAGGTAAATGTCTAGTTAGCTATTGTTATCAATATGTAAAAATCATGTAATAGCTAGCTTTGAAAATATTCACTTATATGTACTCTCTATCTATAATTTGGAACTTCATTGATGTTAATCATTGTTAACACAAAAGTATATATAGTGAAAAACATTTACACAAAAATGCTTCTAAGTACAATCTGTAATTTTACTTCAAAAATATAGAAGCTAAAGATGCAAAATTTTGGGGGAGTTAGGATGGTTAAATTATGGGGGAGTAAATCTTATAAATGACTAAGTATCAAGAATCATACTTAGATCATATCCCCTTAGCTTAATTGTGCTTGGTTTTTATTTCCATCAAACGGGAGAGATTATTGGGAAAAAATGATCCGGAAAAATAGACAAGTATCTATCCAGATCAAGTTTGAAGAAAACAAAAACTTGCAAGCTTAAAGAAAATAAAAACTTGTAAGAGTATGTAATCTCCTAAATCCAAATGGAAGCATCTGATCCAAGACAAGCCTAAGCACACATTGAAAGCATCTTGTGAGCATGGGCTATTCGGTGACCCTTGGAACGATGATGACTTATTGCTCTGACCTTGTATGGTCTAGTTGTTCTATTCTTCGAAGGTCAAATCACATTTGGCAAGTACCTTTTTGATGATTTTGGACCTTTGGCCATGCTTAAATATCATTCGCATGCATTTATAATTAACCATTTTCTTTCACTCGCACATAGTACTTTGTTTTGCAATTTTCTATAAGATTCAAACATTTCTAGTGAGTCTCGTTTATATCGTTGGATTCTAGACTCTCCGAGATTTTCATAATGTCAAGAATTGCCTTAATCGGATAGCTATAGTGAAAGTTATAGGCATCGGAAGTTTAAACCCTAAAAACCCTAGCTCCCCCTTGTTGCTGCTGCGGCCGGCGGCGGCGGCGGTAGTGGCGTGCCCTCCAGCGGACACCACCATCCTTTGTGGTAGTGAACGCCACCAGGGTGGCCACCCCCCGCCACCATGGTGGCTTCACCGCTATTATAGTAGCGATGGCTGCCATGGCTACGGCGGTGGCCGCCGTGGCTGTAGCAGCCACCGTCGTGGCGGCGGCGGCGGTTCTGGCACAACCATTTTTTGGCCGTGCCATTTCGTTTCCCCTCTCTCTTCGTGATTAGGTCATGTATTTTCCCTGAAAATTTGCTTAAGTTGGTGTATTTTTGAGTGTGGGAGTATTTAAACCCATCTAGGAGAGAGTTTAAAGGACTTTTCTCCAGAATTTAGAATTAGAAATCATTTTTGAGAGAAAATGAAGAACAAGAGAGAGAAAGGGAAGAACTAGAGAGAGAAAGCTTAAGAAAAGCATAGAATTCGGGTTTAATTCCTTCTAATCTCGATTCTTAGTTATTCTTAGGCTTAATCTCGTAGCTTAAACACTAAAATCAATTAGAAATCATAGGTTAAAATGTATTAAATAGGGTTTTAGAGACTTTTCTCAAATACTACCTAAATAATCTGTCACTATTTTTGTCGCCATTTCCGTCACTATTCCGTCTGAAATCATCAAAAGGACCTCGTCAAGGGTTGATTCGAGTCTCCCGAGTTAGATTCAGGGCCTAGAGGTAATAAAATTGAGTTCTCTCATCTATTTACTTATTTTTATTACTTTATTGTTGCTGTTCTTGGTGTTTTTGGTGTTTGTTCTTTATTTTTTCTTCGGTGTTATTCGAAAAGTGTCAGAAAAGAATCCAACCTCTATAGAGATGGCCTTCACCTCTATCTCTATAGCCTTGACCACTACTGTTATAGTGGTGAAGGCTATAGCTATAGAGGTGAACTCCACCCCTATAGAGGTCTTATTATTTCTTGCGAATTTTTGGTATTTTCTTACCCAAATCCATAAAATCAACATTATTCGTGTGTTTTAAGTCTAAATCTGTTAAAATATAGTTGATTACGACTTAAAACTCTAATGATTTTGGGTTTATGATGCAAAAATGTCGAATCCCCCATAAAATCAAACCTCGACGGTCAAGGCTATAGCGACAGCCTTGACCACTATCGTTGTAGCCTCCACCGCTGCCACTATAGCGGTCAAGGCTATAGTGATGGCGGTCAAAGTTGTCGCCATAGCTTTGGCCGCCGAAATTTTATTTTAAGCTTCTTTTTGTCTTTCTCTTGCGTTTTTGACCCCATTTTTCGCCCAAAATATTTTCTAAAAATCATAAAAATTCTGAAATAAATTAATTAATTTTTAATCTGATTTATTTTATTTATTTATTATTTAATTGATTAAATAGCCATTAAATGCCTAAAAAATGCCTTTTTAACTCTAAAACTTTCAAAAAAAATATTTTTTTTCCATAATAAAATTTGATTTTCTGCATTTGATTATTTGTGCCTTATTCGTGATTTATTTATAATGTTTCCAGCCATTTCGGTGTTGGTAAGTTCGGTTGAGGCTTGATTTCGGTCTCTCTTTATTCGCTTTATTTATTTTCCTGCACTAGAAAAATATATAGGTATTTGTAAAGCCTTGTAATAATTATTTATATACTTTATTTACCGCTTTTGTGTGATGTATGGCATATAAACTGAAAACTCCAATCATTAACCGGATTTAAATCTTATAAGAACTAAAGTCGCGCTTATTAAAATGTAATCGTTTTTATTTTAAAAATGAAAAGTAAGCAACATCATCCGAACTTGGAATCTCTGTTTTAAGGTACGGTCTTACCACCCGGTGGGAATATCGTGCCCAAATTCCTGGTGGAGCTAAACTGGGTCCCGACTCTATCTTAAAATACGGGATTTCAAGTCTCGTATCCCTTAACATGCAAACTGGAATCAATCTATCTTTTTATCACGCTAAAATGAGGATTAATCCCTCGGCTCGCTTCACAGCGCTCATTACTTTCCCCCCGTGCTACACATCTTACGAGGTCCTCGCGAAAAAAAGGTTGTCCGCACATAGTGGTGACTCTGCTGGGGATTTCCTCTTAACTTAAAATTTGGAAAATCGCTCTCATTTTCAAATTTTGGTCAAAGGATTTTGATGATGTGCCTAAATCATTTTTAGATCAACGCTTTATTTCTTATGTCTTTCGAATCCACCGCTTAGTTAGATACTAGGTTTTAAGGTGCTATTATTTCACCCCCGTGAAAGTCACTTTTATATCTCATGCTCGCTAGGAATTGGCGATATTTATAGGTGGAACACTCGTTTCAACCAACGTGTAATTCCAGTGATTGCACTCATTTGAGGAGTGGTTGAGTTACACGGAATTAAGGTAAACGAGACCCTTCTATAGTATAGTTTCACGGTACCAGCAGTTTGAGACTATGAATCGCAATAAATCTAGCCATAGTAACTTTCCCTTAGGCTCACCAAAACAATTTAGATTTAGGTCGCATACTCTCTTCCCGTTACCTGGTGCTAGAGTTGACCCCAAATTCCAAATTGGCATTGAGCGGGGGTCAAAAGGTTAGAAGAGATTAATTTTCTTTTTGTGTACTGCTTGTGTTATACTCATGCATACGCACTTCATGCATAGGCCGCCTGTGGCCGACTCTTAATTTCAGTTTTCGCTTACCTCTACTCTCCCCTCGCTTGAAGGGGGAATTTAACAAAATGAATGAGATCATTTGAGCCTCGATAAACTGCATCTACTTCACTAGGCATGGCAAGGGATTCATACATCTCACGTATTTTGGGGTTAAGCTTCGCATCATGAGCTCTTCTACTCTCTACCTCTCTAAACCACCCTTGTATGTATGGCATTCATCACTCGAATATTTATGTAATCATTCATTTCGTTCATGGTTTGATTCGGGCTGATCATCTTCCAATTTTAGAGAGAGAGTTAGATCAAGGCACCGCCACTGTCAGACTCAATCATCGTCTAGTTTGCCATTCTGTGGGTCTAAATTCAGTTTCAAGCTCAGTTTCGGAATATGGTCTTTATCTGTTATATCTGATTTACCAACAATGGATAGGGTTCCATCCTAGGGTACTCCTTCCCCTTCTCCTTCTCTGCCTCATCAGAGTCAGGGTCAAGGTCAGTCTCAGATGGGTAAAGAATTAGCCAATGCTATGGCTCAGTTTCTCCAATCTGATCTCTTTATAAATGCCATCCAAGATCAGGTTTGTTTAGTTTTATATGAAGAAAGGATTATTCAGGGACCATCTAGGTCATTTTCTTAAGCTTAGGGACAGTCTAGGATTATTTAGAATGGGACGGTTTAGGGAAGAATAGTTTGGGTTAGATTCTGTCAGTTCAGACTCCACCGCTCCTACCTCTCCGACCTATCCAACAGAGCTAGTTTCAGTTTGGTCAGAGTTCCTCTTAGCCACCCTCATCCTTTGTTCCACCATACTTTGGCTTTCCTCTTTTGAACCACCCAAGGCCTTCCCCTCAAGCTCCTACTTTCTCCACTTTCTCAGGGGGATTTTCTCCACAGATGACTGTACCTTCAAGTGGTTTTATCCTTCCTCCGACACCTCTGATGTTGTTCACACCCTCTCCTCCTAGTTTCACGATCTCCCTAAGGGGGACTGTTTATCCTCCAAACCCTTTTGCTCCTAACTTTCAAACTCATCCCTAAGTTGAGATTCCAACTCCTCCTCCGCCATTTCAATTTAAGTCCCCCTCAGTACATAACGACCAGGTCACACAGCCTCCGGGTTTGACACCGTGCGACCAGGTCACGTAGCCTCCGGGTGTGACACCCAAAATGACGGCTTTCTTTAAGCAGCTTTTGAATAAAAATGAGGAAAAGGAAGAAGTGAGGGATGAAGATTAGGTCCCCAAGAACTTTTAAATGCCCAGAATGGAAGCCTACTCTGATGAGGGACCTCCCAAATCCCATATTGTGATGTACGAGCGGATTATGCATGTCCAAAAAAATAGGGAAAAAGTTCTGGCTAAGTTATTTCCGTGTACCCTATCAGGACCTGCCCTTGAATGGTATAATACTCTCTCGGAGTCAACAATCCTAGATTGGAAGATCTTTTCAGAAGCCCTGATTACCCACTGCGGATTCAATTCTACCATAGAAATTACTATCCAATATCTCAAAGCAGTTAAGCAAAAGTAAGGTGAGCCCTTCAAATCGTACTTTAATAGGTGGATGGCCACTCAGGTTTTATTGAAACAAAAGCTCAGTTTAAAGGAAATCATTCCAAAGCTGCTCGAGGGAGCTCTCCCAATTCTCCATAAAGAAATGAAAACAACTACTTTGAATCTTATCAAAA
Source organism: Euphorbia pulcherrima (assembly GCA_947683365.1). NCBI lineage: Eukaryota > Viridiplantae > Streptophyta > Magnoliopsida > Malpighiales > Euphorbiaceae > Euphorbia > Euphorbia pulcherrima. The sequence goes on from CANTUS010000001.1 coordinate 20,959,362, forward strand.
GGTTTTTGAGAAAGCCGAGAAAATCGAGCATCGTGAAGAGAAAGAGAAAGCTAAGAAGTTAAGCGGCGGTAAACCCTGGTTTAATAAGAACAAAAATTCTTATTCTTTTGAAGTTGCTCTGATTCCGACCGAGGAAAAGGCAGCTGTAGTTCAAGCCATCGCTTAGAAGAATGTAGCCGCAGTTCAAGCCGCTCTTGCTCGGACGCCCACTTAGAAAGCGTTCATATCTCCATGGAAGCTCCCTCTTAGTGTTTTGTTTGCCAAGTTGCTAAAGAAAGGCATGGTTGACTCTCTTTGTGAATATCATGCTCCTACACCCGAAGAAAGAGGAAACTTTTATCGCTTTCATGTTTAGAAGGGGCACATAACCGATCAATGCAGGCCTCTAGGCATGGCTATTTGGCGCTTAGTGATAGAAGGGAAAATGGCCCAGCCAACTAGAAAGACCAGTACTAAGGAGCAACCATCAACAATCTCTGATAGTGAGGTAGGTGTGATCAATTCCGGTCTACCCGAAGAAATTATGTTAGCCTCAGTCTTCTCCAGTTCAGTTGACATCGCTATTAAAGCTAATTCTACTGCCAAATCTAACAACAATCTCGTGAGGCCTCTAGCGACTAAAGGAGACAAGTCATAAGTCAAGCAAGGGAAAGTTCTGGATCTCATCCCAGGTGACATGCCAATGAAAGCTAACGAGGATGCTTAATCTACCAGCACCGCAACTCAAGACCCTCCGCCTATGGAGGATGACTATCTATTTATGTAATTTTCTTTCTCTAGTACTTAGATGTGAATAATTCTGTCATTAAGGCATTTTAATTCAATCAAAGACTCTCCTTTTGCTTATTTGTTTGATGTTTCACCCGATAGGTCCATGCATTCATTTTATCATAAGCATAGCGTGCTCAGTATTCATGATATTTCTTTAACTAAAATAAATTTGAGTATAGATGATAACCTAAAATGGTAACCATTTTCTAATGACCTGACCACTGAAAGAAAAAGAGAGATAAAAGTGCTTAAAGATCATGATAACGCTTCTACCTGGCCACACCTAGCCACGCCCAGGGTTTATTGTCAGAATGTCAAGCATCGCATCTTTAAGCCTAAAACAAAAAAGAAGCTCAGTTCTTCCTTGGATAGGTTCAATATGTCAATCAATTCGTCATATGTAACTATATGCACACTTATTTTCAAGCTACCAAAGAAGCGTAAGCCAATTGTGGAGAAAGAGCATTGCAAGACTACCTCCGACAAAATCAAGGCTTACCTTTTCTTCACCCATCCGTTCTCTAATTTCCCACCCCGATAAACCATTACTTCTTCCTCGTATCCTATACCTCCAAGCCACACCTTCACATCTCTCTCCTCATTGCCCATTCTTGACGAGGCGGACAAGCATATTTGGAAAAATTGACCTTCGTTAACAAATGAACACTGCTTCATCATCTTAGGGCCAGATTACTTCTCAAAATAGGGGGAAGTCGAGTCTTTAACCGACATCAACCCCAACAAGATGGCCAAGTTCATCGAGAAATACATCTTTGCTCGGTCCGACCTACCTCTTCACTCTATTACAGATAATGGATTTCAGTCATAAAGGGCAACCCCTAATTGATCAAGAAATTTAGGCTTGAGCACCATAGGTCCTCACTGTGCAGACCATGAGGTAATGGGGCAATCGAAGCTGCAAGCCAGCTTATCAAGAAGTTTATTCCCAAGACCACCGCAAGGATCAAAGATTGAGCTGATGAGCCGTCATTCACCCTTTAAATATGTCAAACAAAAGTCAGAATTCTCACAAATAGAATACCTCTCTCCTTTGTCTATAAAATGGAAGCCGTGCTACCAACCAATGCCAAAATGAAATCCTTGAGAGTCACATTGAACCCAAGCCAAAGGGACCACCATGGACTCAAGCACAGCTCGAACAACTTGAACAATCTTCAGATGTACCAGCAGTGCATAGCAAAAGCGTACAATGATTGAGCCAAGCATGAAGAGTATCCATCAAAAGGCCAATGATCTAATTTTGAAACAAGTAAAACCTATTGGCACTGAACTGATCTAAGGGGGAATTTCTAACCAGATTGGGAAAGACCTCATGTAATCAGGAAAGCACTCGTCACAAGGGCCATGGAGATTTTGGATGGTAATGAGTTCGTAAACCCTATCGATCAAGATAGGTTGAAGCATTATCATACTTAACCAAAAGAATCAAATCCAGAAAAGCGGCATATAAAAGAATAAATAAAATTAATCACCCGGTGAGTGGTCCTCTACTACTTAGGCAAAAATTAGGGTGTATCCCGCTGATCAGTATTCTACAAACCAGTCAGGCAAAAGTTAGGGTGCAAGAATAACCCGCTAGACTGATAACCCGAAAATGGCGGTCTAGGCAAAAGTCAGGGTAAAATGAACTAAGAGAGTGTGTTGGCTAGAAAACCTTCATAGGCTAGTTAACACCAGAGTTTTGGTCAATAGAAATGGCTATCATCATCATGTACTCAAACTTACTTCATTTAATGGAAATTTCATTTTACTGAATCCTTTATGTTTGTGCTTGAATGAATACATTGGGCCCAAAAGGTAAAATGTTGCAATTGCGTCGAATGTGGGGTTCTATGCAGTCAACCCAATACCTTAAAAGAAAAGCAAAAGTAAAGATAAGAAAAGGCAAAAATCCTGATAGACTGAAAAGAAGCGAGGTCTATGCAAAAGCCGGGATAGTCCGCTGGATTGAAAACCCAAAAAGGGCGGTCTAAGCAAATATTAGGACATTAAAAGCAAAATGGTAAGCCAAGTCTGATGGGCCCAACACAATGTATGGGTCTATGCAAAAATTAAAACAATCAAAACAAAGATAAATGACTGCCATTGATCATATCAAGATATCTGCATTATCGTCATCATCATCAGAGTGCCTAAATCATTCTCCGGTCTAGTGGATTCGAAGGCTCAAATTCGTCTTCTACGCATGTCCACTCTAATCTCGACCGCGACCAAGCATCTTGAGCCTGCAATCTCCTAAAACCATCCTTGGTAGAATTCACTAGTAGTGATAGCGTCCAGTTGTTCGATATCCAGAATATTGAACTTCGCTTCGTGCACTCCCCTTGTCTTCGACATGCTCGATCCAGCAATCAATTTACAGTCGACTCGCCGCAGCTTTCCTGATTCTCATCCAGGGGCATCCCCACCTAATCTATGCGACATCCCTAATCCTCTGCTAGGGGCATTCTTATCTAGTCCGTGCAGCAAAGCAACTCCATATATTCTCTCTCCTAACAAGCAACTAAATTGAGCAAAATCGATCAGTCCAACAGTCGTGTAGCTTGGATGTGGAAGATGATCAGTCTAAGAAGGTCATGCATTCATACATTCATGCATAATATTCATAAATGTCATATCTATTGTTCCATACTAAATTCTGCAGGGAATAAAGCACAGAAAACTATCCTTGAGCCATAAACCCGACCTCCAAGCGAGCACCCATATCAACGAGCATCTCAGAATTGTTTTCGATCCTATTCTAGAGGTCGTATCCAAGGGGCATGTCAACTAATATCTTTGAGCCATACACTCAACCTCAGCAGTTTCTCCGGACTCCCGGAAATCTCATCTCATTTTATATTTCATTCTTCCATTTTTGTTGCTTAATAAAAGGGGCAAAAATATTTTTGTTCCACAAAATCAACTAAGAAATAAAAATGCAACTTATATCATTTACGAATGTTATAAAATTTCCTTGACATGTATACCATGTGGCAATCCAAATGGACAACCAACCTGATGGATCCTAAAATCAGAACTCAGATTTTCTTCTAGGGGCACTTGATGCAAATGCCCAGGGGCACCTCCAAGCAACTTTCAGCTCTTCAGGGGCACCGCGATGCAGATTTCGGCCCTCCAAGAGCACCTCAATGCAACTATCGCAAAATCAACCTAGCAATGGCTTTCCCGGACTTTCGGATACCTCCAAAATCTTTTTCTCGATATTCCATTTTTATTGCTTAATTGAAGGGATAAAAATTTTTGTCTCCACAAAATCAATTAAGCAATCAAAACTGCAATTTACAATAACTACTAACTTCTCAAGTTTCTATTCTCGATAGGTCCGTTGATGGTGTGTCCTTAAACCACCAGTAGACAACCGATTCAACTTCTACCTCTAATAGGCCCATTGATGGTGCATCCTCAAATCACCAGTAGACAACTGATTCAACTTCTACCTACGATAGGTCCATTGATGGTGCATCCTCAAACCACTAATAGACAACCGATTTAACTTCTACCTTCAATAGATCCGTTGATAGTGCATCCTCAAACCACTAATAGATAATCAATTCAACTTTTACCTTCAATAGGTCCGTTGATGATGCATCCCATGACCATCCGTAAACAACCGACTCGAAGTTCCCTTGTCTCTGGTTCGTTGATGATTCGTCCTCTAACCACCAGTGGACAACTGATTCACCTTCCTTCTCGATAGGTCTGTTGATGATGCATCCCCAAACCGTCCATAGACAACCGACTCAAGAAATCCCTACCCATTTTTCTCCCAAAGCAACCAATAATCTATCCCAAAATTGTTTGGGGGGAATCAAAGGCGATACTGAATCAAAATATCCAAGTTAAAATTTCATTCTCGATAATTCTGTTGATGGCAACCCTAATAGATAACCAGTTCAAGAATCTACACCTTAGGTGTAACCTTCTATCCCTCACTCTTTCATAAGATCACACTTGGTTCGCCAAGCGATAATCTCCTGAGGGGCAGCCTGTGAGCACGGGCTTTTCGGTGACCCTTGGAACGATGATGACATATTACTCTGACCTCGTATGGTCTAGTTGTTCTTTATTTAAAGGTTGAATCACATTTTTCAAGTACCTTTTTGATGATTTTGGACCATTGGCTGCGCTTGAATATCATTCGCATGCATTTATAATTAACCATTTTCTTTCACTCATGGGCAGTAATTTGTTTCACAATTTTCTATAAGATCCAAATATTTTCAGCAAGTCTTATTTATATTGTTGGATTCTAGACTCTCCGAGCTTTCCAGAATGTTAATAATCTCCTTAATCGGATAATCGTAGTAAAAGTTATAGGCGTCGGAAGTCCAAACCTTGAAAAACCCTAGCTCCCCTTATTGCTGCAACCGCCGCCGGCGGTGGCGGCCACAGCTGTCGTGGTGGCGGTCACTGCCACCCTTTGTAGCAGTGAATGCCACTGGGGTGGCCACACCCCGCCACCATGGTGGCTTCACCACAACCATGGTAGCGGTGGCTACCATGGCCATTGTGGTGGCCGCCGTGGCTGTAGCGGAAGCCGCCGTGCCGGAGGTAGCTGTTGTGGCACGGCCATGTTTTTATCGTGCCACTTTGTTTCCCCTCTCTCTTCATGATTGGGCCACGTATTTTCCCCGAAAATTTTCCTAAGTCAGTGTATTTTTTATTGTGGGAGTATTTAAACCCATCTAGGAGAGAGATTAAAGGACTTTTCTCTAGAATTTAGAATTAGAAATCATTTTTGAGAGAAAATGAAGAACAAGAGAGAGAAAGGGAAGAACTAGAGAGAGAAACCTTAAGAAAAGCATAGACTCCGGGTTTAATTCCTTCTAATCTCGATTCTTAGTTGTTCTTAAGCTTAATCTCGTAGCTTAAACAATAAAATCAATTAGAAATCATAGGTTAAAATGGATTAAATAGGGTTTTAATGACTTTTCTCAAATACTACCTAAATAATCTGTCACTATTTTCATCACCATTTCCGTCAATATTCCGTCTGAAATCATCAAAAGGACCTCGTCAAGGGTCGATTCGAGTCTCCCGAGTTAAATTCACGGCCTAGAGGTAACAAAACTGAGTTCCCTTATCTATTCACTTATTTTTATTACATTATTGTTGTTGTCCTTGGTGTTTTTGGTGTTTGTTCTTTATTTTTGCTTCGGTGTTTTTAGAAAACCGTCAGAAAATAATCCAACCTCTATAGGGATGGCCTTCACCTCTATCCCTATAGCCTTGACCGCTACTGTTACAACGGTGAAGGCTATAGCTATAGAGGTGAACTCCACCCCTATAGAGGGCTCGTTATTTCTTATAATTTTTGTGTATTTTCTTACCCAGATCCATAAAATCAACATTTTTCATGTGATTTAAGTCTAGATCTGTTGAAATATAGTTGATTACGACTTAAAACTCCAATGATTTTGGGTTTATGGATGTGAAAATGCCGAATCCCCCTTAAAATCAAAGCTCGACGGCCAAGACTATAGCGACAGCCTTGACCGCCGTCGCTGTAGCCTCCACCTGCTGCCACTATAGCGGTCAAGGCTATAGTGACACCGGTCAAAGTTGTCGCTATAGCTTTGACCGCCGAAATTTGATTTTAAGCTTCTTTTTGTCCTTCTCTTACGTTTTTGACCCCGTATTTCGCCCAAAATATTTTTTTAAAAATCATTAAAATTTTGGAATAAATTAATTAATTTTTAATCTGATTTATTTTATCTATTTATTATTTAATTAATTAAATAGCCATTAAATGCCTAAAAAAATGCCTTTTAACTTTAAAAATTTCCAAAAAAATATTTTTCTCCATAATAAAATTTAATTTTCTGCCTTTGATTATTTGTGCCTTATTTGTGATTTATTTATCATGTTTCGAGCCATTTCGGTGTTGTAAGTTCGGTTGAGGCCCGATTTCGGTCGCTCTTTATTCGCTTTATTTATTCATTTTCTTTATTTTTTCGCATTAGGAAAATGTATAGGTATTTGTGAAGCCTTATAATAATTATTTATTTGCTTTATTTACCACTTTTGTGTGATGTATGGCATATAAACCGAAAACTCCAAACATTAATCGGATTTAAATCGCATAAGAACTAAAGTCGCGCTTATTAAAATGTAATCGTTTTGATTTAAAAAATGAAAAGTAAGCAACATCATCCGAACTTGGAATCTCTATTTTAAGGTACGGTTCAACCACCCAGTGGGAATATCATACCCAAATTTCCTATGGAGCTAAACCGGGTGGCGACTCTATCTTAAATTACAGATTTCAAGTCTCATATCCCTTATCATGCAAACTGGACTTAAACATAACATTAACATCAATTTTATCAATCTATCTTTTTATCACGCTAAAATGAGGATCAATCCCTTGGCTCGGTTCACAGCGCTAGTTACTTTCCCCCCATGCTACGTATCTCACCCGGTCCTCACGGGAAAAAGGTCATCCGCTCACACATCTGGTTAAAGTTTGGAAAGGAAACAAACTTTAAACTACTTAAAATCAGCATCCGGAAGAACTGATTGTACTAGCATCTGGAAGAAGATAGATCCGGAGATATTAAGTCTGAAGACATCTTGAAGACTTAAATATCTAAAGACAAAGGGAATAATTCAAAAATTACATTCCCTCCATTCTTTTGGTCTCCAAGTCAAAGATCCCTTCCCCACAAGCAAGATAAAAATGACAGCTAGCATTTTTCAGAAAAAGGACGAAGGATTGACATAGGAAAGAGAAAATGTAACAACCTTTTTGTACCTAGACCAATAAGAAATGCGTGTGGCGCGCATACACCAAAATACTGGCACAAAAGTTAGTGAATCACTAAAATACAAGGAAAACGATCACTGACAACTTTTCAGCCTCAATCCCAAGGATTCAAATGGGTCAAAATCTCTGTCTAACAAATTAATCAACGGTTCCGGAAGAGCCACATATTACCTGCTTAACGGTGAAGATTAAATTCAGTTTTAACAACCCATAATGGCTACATTTATGATAAGAGCCTATAAAAGGAAAGCTTTACAAGTTGAGAAGGTGCTGATTGTTTCAAGAAAGCATACGCAAGAAAATTCGCTAAAGCAATCTATTACTTAATCCCTCTAAGAATCAAACAAATTCCAAATTTGTTTGTAAGGATTCCTAAGAGAGTTATAAGCTTAAGGAACTCCAAAACTAAAACCTTTGAGAAAACCAAAGTGTAAAAAATCTTCTACTTGGGTGAGTAGTGAGATTGGGATATAGCATGAAGTTGGTGCTTTGAGTAGGATCTCCCCGTAGGACTAAGCTTAGATTTAGGGTAGAAATCTAAGTGGTATATCCTGCTAAAGATAAGAAGACTCAGCTAGGAGTTGGTGCTTCTAGTGGTATATCCTACATCCGGAAGGGGTTACCATCCGGAGACAAATTGTAAGGCTTGATTCCTGCCAGTTGGAAAGGAATTCACTAGTGGAAAAGCTCGGAGAAAGGAAACTTCGAGGACTGGAGTAGGCGGGGATGAACCAGGATAAAACTCTGTGTTTGATTTTCTTACTCTTTACTTTTGCATTATATTTCATATTTGCATCATCCAGATCCATCATCCGAAACATAATCAAACATGCTACACTAATACTTTTAAAAGTCTGTTAATTCCGCGAAAAAGGATCATTCACCCCCCTCTGACCATATTCAAACCCTCACATGGACCAATAGTGCAAGCCTCCTTCAGAGTCTAATATTGCTGATTCTAGGCAAAGTTCATGCACTTTTTTTTGTTTTCTTGTGTGCTTGCATTATGCTTTCTTTTTTACTGCTTGATTCTTCTTTGTTTACAAACAAATCTAGTCTGCTAGTGCGTAGAAATAATCCTTAAGGAACCAATCTCATATATCTTAATTTTATATTCTTTTTTATTGCTAGAACCTTTCATGTATACTAGAAAATAGTTCAAATATTAATGGGTATGTTTGGTGTTTAATTAATTTTTTGGTATCTTATTGTGTGTTGAGAGGATAAGAATTGAATAATGAGGTTCTCTTTTGAGGAAGACAAAAGATAGAAGGTTGATAAAACTGTAGGTATGTTTTACAAGTATAAACAAAATGTCATAATATATAAAATTATGGTAAGAAAATATTTTACGCTGTTACAACCGAACATTAGAAAATATTTTTTTGTGTTCTAGTCAAACACCAGAAAACATTAAATTTTTCTGAAAAATATTTTCCTCTGCACAATATTTTCTTGCAAATAAACAGGGCCTTTATTTTAGCTTTCTTTGTCACAATCACCATTGGATTGGGTTCCACCACACTAATACAATGGTGATGAAAGATAAAGTAACTTTTACTTTATGAAAAATAAAGTTACCATAGCATTTACCCTATTTTTAATCAATTAGATCCAAATTAATAATGACACGTAGTTTTGTTGGAGATATCCCACATAGGAAACTAACAATGAAAAGGAGTGGTATATAAGTAGTGTAGATTGGGCTTTAACACAAGCCAATTAGTTTTGTGTTAGATAGAATCAACCTAACTTACATGCTCACTCACCTATCGAGCCTAACACTCTCGAGGCCCATGGATTCTCTACATGGTATCAGAACGGAAGAAGGCCTGACAGCTAATGATCCTGGGTTCGTGATTAAAGTCCTGGTGGTGTTTAGGCTAGCAGAGAAGACTAGACCCGTTGATGACCTTGAGCCTCAGTGAAATAGGCCAAGGAATGTTTAGCAAGTGGCAACTGGTCTAGGCCCAATTGCACTTGAGGGGAGTGTGGGAGATATCCCACATAGGAAACAAACATTAAAAAAGGAGTGGTATATAAGTGGTGTAGGTTAGGCCTTAACAAAAGCCAATTGGTTTTGTGTTAGATGAGCTCAACCCCACTTGTATGCTCACTTAAGCTATTAAAGCCCAACATCCTCTAGGGCCATGGATTCTCTACATGGTATTAGAGCGGAGGAAGACATGATAGCTAGTGATCCTAGGTTCGTGATTAAAGTCCTGGTGGAATTTAGGCTAGCAGAGAAGACTAGACCAGTTGATGACCTTGAGCCTAAGAGGAGATAGGCCAAGGAATGTTGGCAAGTAATAACTGGTCCAGGCCTAGTTACACTTGAGGGGGGAGTGTTGGAGATATCCCACATGGGAAACATATAATTGAAAAGGAGTGGTATATAAGTGGCATAGATTAAACCTTAACATAAGCCAATTAGTTTTGTGTTAGATGGGCTAAACCCCACTTGTATGCTCACTCAAGCTATTGAAGCCCAATACTCTCTAGGCCCATGGATTCTCTATATGGTATCAGAGAGGAAGAAGGTCTGACAGCCAGAATGACCATGGATTTATATTTAAAGTCCTGGTGGAGTTTGGGCTAGCAGAGAAAGGCTAGAACCGGTGAAGACCTTGAGCCACGGAGATGATAGGCCAAGAAGTGTTTGGCAAGTGTCAACTAGCCTAGGCCCAGTTGCACTTGAGATTCCAACTCCTCCTCCGCCATTTTAATTTGAGTCCTCCTCAGTACACAACAAAGTGATCCTGGGTTCGTGATTAAAGTCCTGGTGGAATTTAGGCTAGCAGAGAAGAATAGACCTGTTGATGACCTTGAGCCTCAGAAGAGATAGGCCAAGGAATGTTGGCAAGTAACAATTGGTCTAGGCCCAGTTACACTTGAGGGGGGAGTGTTGGAGATATCCCACATGGGAAACATATAATTGAAAAGGAGTGGTATATAAGTGGTATAGATTGAACCTTAATATAAGCCAATTAGTTTTGTGTTAGATGGGCTTAACCCCACTTGTATGCTCACTCAAGCTATTGAAGCCCAGCACTCTCCAGGCCCATGGATTCTCTATATGGTATCAGAGAGGAAGAAGGTCTGACAGCCAGAATGATCATGGATTTATGTTTAAAGTCCTGGTGGAGTTTGGGCTAGCAGAGAAAGGCTAGACCCTGTGAAGACCTTGAGCCACGGAGATGATAGGCCAAGGAGTGTTTGGCAAGTGTCAACTAGCCCAGGCCAAGTTGCACTTGAGGGGGAGTGTTGGAGATGTGAGTTTGGTTATCCCACATTAGAAATACAAGAAAGTAGTGAGTGATATATAAGTAGAGTAGATTGGGCCTTAACAAAAGCCAAATGGTTTTGTGTTAGATGGGCTCAACCCCACTTATATGCTCACTCACCGATCGATCCCACTAGTCTCGAGGCCCATGGATTCTCTACAAGTTTAATAGGTCAAATGAGATGGTAAGATATGCTTTTAATAAGATTATTAGACATTTGATTTTTTTTATAAGAAGTGAAGAACATGCAGGTTAGCTCAAGCCTATTCTAGGAAAGGAAACACCAGTAATATCCTGGGAAAGAATGGCAGCCATTCCTTGTAAGGGATGTTCCAAGTAGTGATACCCAAGGGGAAGAGAGGCCCTAAACAAAGCTAAATAATCTGCACACCGGCTGCCTTCACGGAATATATGTTGAAAGCAAATGATCCAATCTCGACCAATCAGCTCCTAAAAACTCCTAACAAGACTATAGTAATTACTCCCATTCAAATTTGCCTTACAGACTATATCAGTATTGAATTTACTATCAACCTCGACAACTACACGCCTAAATCCCTTATCTCATGTTGGTTGCAAGCCATCTAAAATACCCCACAATTCTGCTCGTGCTATCGAGTAAATTCTGATGTTCCTCGCATAACCGCCCAACCATTCTCCACTCCCACCTCTAATAACCCCCCCCCCCCCCTCCCCCTCACTTAATGCTAAAAATCCTCTCTCTTTGAATAAGCCGTCTGAATTTAGTTTGACCCAATTCGAGGGAGGCGGACTCCATCCAACGAGCAATAATTCTTGATTAATTCACACCCTTGCTATAGCCATTTCTACCGATAGAAAAGCTTCAGTCATGCCTACTATTGCTGCATTGAGCACTCTCCCTTCGGTCATTATCCCTTCAAACATAAATAGAGCAAGTTTGTATTTGTGAGCACTATTAGTCTATCACCAAACAACAAAATGATCTCTAAAAAAATTGTTGACATTGTTAAGAATCTACAGGATTTGTGAGTGTTTGGCTCGATACCTTGAGTGAGCACACAAGTGGAGTTGAGCCCATCTATCACAAAACCAATTGATGGCATGCAGAAGCGAAAAAATAGAATAGAATGGAAAATGGACTAATTTGAGATGGGTGAATGCTATTGGATCACATACAAAACCCTTTAGTTTTTTGAAACTAATAAAACTCAATTAGTTTTTTGAAACTAACAAAACCCAAATGTGTTATAACACAAATATTTTCTCAAATTGATAATCTGATGTGTTCTTTATATTATATTTTCTTTCTTCCTTTAAATAAGAAAAAGAATGGTTACAAATAGAAGACATTTAAAGCTAAGGAGTTACAAAGAAATGAAAGACACTGTGAGCACAGGATTTCGCAATCCCTCTCGCGAGACGATGATGACGTTTATTCGAATTTTAATCCTTATTGAAAGTTCATTCCAAATTTTTATTAAAGTTTGAATTCAGTTTAGTGTGTCCAACTATACGTCCGGTGGAAGCTTGAACCGATGATTCTCACCCAAAATATCCCCAATATCTTAAAATATCTCAAAATATCCTAAAATATGTTAAAATATCTTTAAAAATTCAAAAATTTGCTTTTTCACCCGCTTTTCCCCCTTTTTTAGCTTTTTAGGCTGGCTGGCCCTGGTTGGCAGACAGCCAGTAGGGGCCTGAGGCCACCGGCGACTTTACTCAGGCCATCGACGGCCAGAGCCATGCCGTCGGTGGTATAACCCTTTGTGAGAGTCTGCCAGCTTTTGCCACTATTCTTGAAACTCGTTGGTTAATCGAGGTCTTTAGCTCATTTTTTTCCCTTAAAATATCAAAAGCAGAGGGAAGAAGGGAGGAGAACATTTGGAGAAAAATTTGAGAGCTTTAGGAGTGAGAGAGTGTGATTTTAGAGAGAGAAAGGGAAGAAGAGGTAAGAAAAGGGATTTAATTCATCTTTTCTTGGTTTTTCTTCATCTAATCTTTTAGATTAAACTTAAAAGTAGTAGAAATCTTAGGTTAAAATCAATCTAATAGGATTTTTAGAGACAAACTGTTGGTCCCTGTGAGGGTCTTTATAAGGTCAGAGGGGGGTGAATGACCCTTTTTCGCGGAATACACAGACTTTAAAAAGTCTTAGTGTAGTGTATTTGATTATGATCCGGATGATGCAATTATGATAATATAATGCAATAAATAAAGAGTTAAAGAAATCAAACACTAAGGATTTTATTTTGGTTCGGCCCCGCCTACTCCAGTCCCCAGAGTTTCCTTACTCCGAGCTTTTCAATTAGTGGATTCCTTTCAAACTAGCAGGAATGAAGCCTTACAATTTGTCTCCGGATGGTAACCCCTTCCGGATGTGGGATATACCATTAGAAGCACCAACTCCTAGCTGATTCCTTTAGTCTTTAGTAGGATATACCACTTAGACTTCTACCCCGAATCTAAGCTGAGTCCTAAAGGGAGTTCCCACTCAAAGCACCAATTTTAAGTTATATCCCAATCTCATAACTCACCTAAGTTGGAGATCCTTACACTCTTATTTTCACATAGGTTTTGGTTTTTGGATTTCCTTAAGTTTATAGCTCACTTAGGAATCCTTACAACAGATTTGGAATTAATTGATTCTTAGAGGGATTGTAAACTGAATGAATGCTTGTGCTTTGTTACTTACTTTTGTCAATCAAATAGCCAACCTTCTCATTTGGTAAAGCTTCCCTTTTACAGGCTTTTATCATAAATGTAGCCGTTGTGGGTTGTTAAACTTGTAATAAATCTTCACCCTTGATCAGGTTATAGGTAGCGCTTTCAAAGCCGTTGATCAATCCGTTAGACTGTAATTTGACATGTTTGAATTCTAGGGATTGAAGCTAAAAAGTTATCAGTGATCGTTTTACTTGGCTTTTTGTGATGCACCAACTTTTACACCATTAGCTTTTTGGTATGAGCTCCACGCGCCTCCTTATTGGTCTAGGTGAGAAAGTCTGTTCGCTTTTTTAGTTCGGTGTCAGTCCTTTTGTCCTTTTACTAAAACGTGCAAGCAGTCACTTTGTCTTGTTCATGGGAAAATGATCTTTGACTTCATAGAGCAAAAGGTGGAGGGAAAAGCTATCCTTGAAACTTTTCCCATTGTCTAGTCTTTCGGATGTCTTTAGACTCATATTCTCCGGATCTGCCTTCTTCCGGAGATATGGCAATTAGTTCTTCCGGATGCTGTTCTTGAGGGATTAAAGCTTGTTTCCTTTCCAAGCTCTATTCTAATGATTCCATGTGCTTTAGTATTTGATATCTTCAATGGATAGCCTTATAGCCGGATCTTTTTCTAGGTGTTTCCATTTGGATTTGGGATTTACATAGTTTAAGTTTTTGTTTCCTTCAAACCTGATCTGGATAATTTAGTTTAATTTGTGGTCCGGATCATAGTTTCCCAACAATCTCCCCCCATTTGTTGGAAATAAAAACTAAGTACAAGGTAATAGAGTATATATGAACTAAGTATGATTCTTGATATTTAGACATTTACTGATTTTACTCCCTCATAATTCTAGCATCCTAAATCCCCCAATATTTTTCAATTCTAGCTTCTGAGTTTGTTTTAGTACAATTGCAGATTGTACTTTAGAAGCAACATTTTGAGAATTAGATATTTTCACTATATATACTTCTGCTGTTAACAATAGTTAATATCAATGAAGTTTATATTACAAATTACAGAAACATATAATAGCGAATCTAGCTATTACAAGATTTTTGCAGAACATAGCTAGTCTAATTCCCTTCGGATGGACCTTCTTCCTTTTCTTTCCCTTTGCTTGCTCCTTCCCTTTGTAGACTTATCTCCCCCTTTTTTTCTAGCTTAGGGATCAATTACCATGTATGTCTTGTTATTCCAGGCCTCTTGCCAAGCATTTGAGTAGATGGAGTAATTAGGATTACCTTTGGATCTTTCAGAAATAATACGGTCAATAGTAGGAGGAGTAAGATAGTAAGGCCGGATGGTCTTCTTTAAATTGTCATAGGATTGCTTGATGGATGGATGAATGTGCAAGACAAACTCTTGATCCTTTGGATTATAGTAAGGGAAGAGGACCTTTAGGAGAGTTGTCATTCCTTTATGACCAAAGAAGCCGGAATCTCCAATGGCTTGAATAAGGTTATGGAAGACCGGAAGGAGCTGGCTTTTCGAAATAGCAGGAGAGAAAGAGGATCCAGATATTGAGAGATTATTGATTTCAGTCTAGAGTAGGGTGATTTCTTCACTAAGCCCTTTCCGGATATTATGCAAGGATTCAGTTTGGAGAGAGATTTCTTTAGTGATGGATGCCTTCTAGTCTGTTATTATTTTCTCCAATCTAGATAGGCAACTCCCCAGTTCGTCACCCATGTCATCCAAAATCTTCTCCTGGATTTTGGGGATGGTTTTCTCAATAAAGTGCACCAGCATTTCTTGGGTGACTTGCTGGTCCACTCCTAGTTCTTTTATGACATGTGTGGTGGTCTTTTATGACCATGAATTTTGACAAGTTTTTAAACTTGGTATCCAGATAGGCTTTAATTTCTTCTGAGAACTCTGATGAGGAGGAAGTGATCTTGTCAAGTACAATCCTACAGTTGTTTAAAACCAGGATATTGGCTTGATCAAGGGTCCGATTAGCTGTGGAACCATTTTATTTAAGCTCATTCAATGTTAGCTTGATCAGAGAGAGAGAAGCTTCTACTATAGCTCCCAGAGTTGGGAAATCCAAGACCTTGTCTTTTATTTTCTTAACTGAATTTTTGATTTCACCCAACTCCTTCTTTACATCCGATCCAGCAGCTTATCTTCGCAGTTCCTTTTCACTCTTAGATGGGTACAGATAGTCCTAAGGCTCTGTTTGATATACCCTTCCTCATTCTCCTCTTGGGCAGCCTCTTTTAGTAGATGAAGTGCTACTGAAACTTTGGCTTTAACTGTGTTATTTGCAGGCACTCTCATGGGGCTAACTTTGGGAGGAAATTTTTATTCAGAGGAGTTGAAGGATTCATCTCCAAACTAGAGCTGCTTCCAAAGGGTTCATTATCAGCTTCATTATTGGTCTCCTCTGAATAGGACTTATCTTGTTCTTCTCTCCTTTCTTCCTACCTTTCCCCCGGACTGGCCTCGCCCTTAGAATCAGCTTTAGAAGCGTGCTATTCGGATCTCAGACCCTGTCCCTTCTTCAAAGTGATATTATCCGGGTTGGGCTCACCTTTCTTGGATACATTTGGAGCATGTGTATCCAAGTTGTCCCTTGTTTCAACTGTTGTGTTATTAACAACAGTTATATCAACATTAATATTTAAAGTAGCTTTGATAGGAAGTACCTCACTGAGTTATGGTTGGGATAGGATGATTGTCTCATCACGTGCTCCCACTTCAACCCCCGGATGACTGGAAGTGTCCTCATTCATCCCTCCAAGTGCCTTTTCAGGACTTATTATACCTCTCCCATGCACATTAGTAATGTCCTCAATGCCCTCTACTGTTGCCTTTGCAAGACTTATTATTGCAGGGATCTCAGCTTCCGGAATTAGTAGGTTCTCTAGAAGAGGTTCTGTGATGGGTAGGAAGTTGAATGATCCGGATTCCAAAATCTTTGAGACCTCAGCCAAGGCAACTTGATTTATGAGGATTGGGGTAGTTAAGGATCCTTCAGGTCCTTCTATGGCAAGATTGTTGATTTTGTAGTTGTCTGCCACGGAGGCCATTATTTCTTCATATTGAGGATCCTCGGGAAGGATATCCTCATTAGTTAGGAGAACATTTTTTCCCTTTGAGCTTTTAGCCTTAGAAAACTCCTCCACAACCACACTCTTTACTACCTCTTCATCAATGACTATAGCAGTTAACCTCTTGGCCATTTTCTTTTGATGTTTTTATGCCTTTACTGCTTCATCAAAAGTACACCCCTTCTAAGTGAATTACTTCTTTGGTGCTGGCATTTCATCTTTTGTTTCTTCTTCATCAGACCCAGTTTCCCCCTTTAATAATTTTGATGTTTTTCTTTTCTGGCCTTTCTGATAGCCCTTTCTTATTGCAGTAGCAGCTACAGCAATAGTTTCCCTTACTTCCGGATCATAAACCGATCTTTTCAATAAATCAGCTGTCTTAATCAGCCTTCCCTTGGGTTTTGGCTTTTCTGGAGATTTATTAAGCAGCTAGGTGATTGTCTAGGTATCATCATTCTCCTCTTCATTCAGAATTATAGTCTTCTTTTTTACGATCTTGGGTTTTAAAGTCCAGGCCTTCTTTAGAATCGGAGCCTCTGATGGATCGGTGGTTTTTCTAGCTTTGCTTTTCCTCTCATCTCTTCGCTTTTTAGCCTTTTCTTCATTCCACTTCTCCCCATATTTCAATTTCTTGAACTTTTTCTCTAATATTTCCTTACCAGTGACGGATTCAAATCCGATAAGGTTAATTTTATTTTCAAGCAGGATCCGGGTGATGAGAGCACCATGAGAATTTATATGCTGCTTGAGGAAGTGGATTAGTAGTACAGGCATGTTGACTACCCTACTCTCTACCCAGTGTTAAAGCACACAGTGTTGAAATGAAGACACTGTGGTAAGAGATCCTTTCCTTAGGAGCACCTGTTTCACCATGACATGTTAGAGGTATCTGGGAATTTGAGGAAAGTATGTGGAGAATTTATCTCCAAAGTAGTTTGGATGCAACCATTGTTTAGCTTTATGCTTTACTTTCTATTCATCACCTATCAGTTCATAGCAGAACACCCTTATTTTTCATGCCCAGATGTTGTTCGAAGAAATCTGGGGTAACAGTAATTTCTTTGCCCTGGACCTTGGTTTGAAGAGCATCAAACTTGGAGTGAATGCTTAGATTTTCATAAAATTTATTGACCAAGTAAGGATATGTGGGGCAGTTGATCTTAAGAAAATCCGTGAGATTTTGATCTTCTATGAGTTTGGAGTAAGGATCCATCTTAAATAAAAAATTATCCCCCAAATAATCTGTGGGTAGTACGGAGAAGGTTTAAAACTTACGGGGATAAAGTCTCCATCTTAAAGATCAGACTCTTCAAAGATGTTCAGGGTTGGAAGCATTACAGGTCTAGCATCAGTCATGATTGCTGCCATTTTAAAGAAAAGATTATAGGAATTAGGGTTTAGGTTTTGTTTTTTGCAGAGTGACAGTAGAGCAGTTGCTCGCATGAGGAAGAAGAGTGAATTTGAGAGATTCATACAGAATTTTCAAAGTGAGGGTAGTTTGGTAATCCGGATATCGATAGTTTGGCTAGGTTGATGACATGGCAACCAGATTTTTAAGAGAGAGGTAAATTCAGTTTAACCGGAGAATAGGAACGGTTTATTTTGAATGATAACTATCGAATTTACCGAGCGTGTAATGCCCAATAGACTTTTGAAATTCAAAAAGCAACTGTCACCTTTAAGCGCTTTTACTACCACTTGTCCTTCTTGTCTATTGACGTGGCATACTCTCTTCTGGAATAAATTCCTCTCCAATACTTCTTCTCTTCCGGACTAGGCTATCTTGCTAATGGTCTAGATTAATCTTGGATTGTCTTCTGGATTAGCTTCAAATTGGATTTGACATACTAATTGATTCCCTTAGGTTACCAAATTGATCTTTACTTAATGGCTTTGTAAAGATATCTGCTCCTTGCTCATTGGTTGGAATGTATACCATTGCAACATTTTTCTTCATTATATGATCTGTAATGAAATGATGCCTTATATTGACATGCATCATCCGACTGTGGATACTGGATTCTTTGACATATCAATAGCACTTTCGTTATCACACATAACATCCACACATCCAGATTAAACTCCATAATCTTTAAGTTATTGATTGATCGAGAGGAGTTGAGCTACATAACTTCCAGCTACCATGTATTCAACTTCTATAGTGGATAAGGCAACTGAAGTTTGCTTCTTGCTGTATCATGAAACTAAGCAATCTCAAAGGAAATGGCAACCTCCGGATGTACTCTTTCTCTTAAGAGTAACCCTGCCATAGTCTGCATCAGTGAACCCATGGAGTGTGAAATCTCCATTACTAGAATACCATAACCCAACATCAGTGGTTCCTAGGAGGTATCTAAGGTTCCTTTTTACTGCCTTGAGATGAGAATCCTTAGGATTGGCTTGATATCTTGCACAGTAATAAACTGCATAATGTATGCCAAGTCTGCTAGCTGTCAAGTATAGGAGTGAGCCAATCATGCCTCTATAGAGCTTTTGATAAACATCCTCTCCTTCATAATCCTTGGATAGGACTGTATCTGACCCCATTGGAGTGGACATGGGCTTGCTCTTGTCCATTTCAAATTTTTTCAAGATTTCCTTGGTGTACTTTGACTGGTTAATGAAAATCATATCCTGACTTTGCTTGATTTGTAGACCAAGGAAGAAATTAAGCTTTCCCATCATGGACATCTCAAATTCCTTCTACATTTGAGAGCTAAATTCTTCACACATATTTTCATCAGTTGCTCCAAATATTATATCATCCACATAAATTTGGACTAGAATGATATCATTTTTCTTCTTTTTGATGAATAGTGTGGTGTCTGCTTTGCCTCTGATATAACCCTTAGATATAAGGAATGAGGTTAATCTTTCATACCAAGCTTTAGGTGCCTACTTTAATCCATAGAGAGCCTTCTTCAGCTTGTAGACATGATCTGGATGCTTTTGGATCTTCAAATCTGGGTGGTTGCTTAACATAGACTTCTTCTTGGATAACACCATCCATTTGGTATAGTGTGAACCCCATGAATGATGCAAAAGCACATAGAATCGGGATTGCTTCTAGCCTTGCTACAGGAATAAAGGTTTCTTTAAAATCAATTCCTTCTCACTGGTTATAGCCTTGGGCAACTAATCTTGCCTTGTTTCTCACCACCACTCGGGATTCATCAAGCTTGTTCCAAAAAACCCACTTGGTGCCACTGATTGATTTTCCTTTAGGGGGCGGTACTAGATCCCATACATCATTCCTGGTGAATTGATTTAGCTCTTCCTGTATTAACATCATCCAACGTTCATCTCCTTTAGGATCTTGAAATTTCTTTGGCTCTATGAGAGAGACAAAAGCAGCATGACTCATCATCCTGTTAAGCTAACCTCTGGTTCATACTAGATTCTGAACATCATCTAGAATATTTTCAATGGAATGATCTCTTTGTGTCCAGATCTCCCTTTGTAGGCCTTTATGTTGAACTAAGACTTGCTCCACTTTAGCTTCAACCACTCCTTCTTGGCCTTCATTAAAGTCAATCTCCTGTGGGTTGAGATTAACTTGTTGTATTTCTGGATCAAAGGATATTCCTTCATCTTCCTCTTTATACTTCTTGATTTGAATTGAATCAGGAATTCCTGCTTCCTTCTTTTCTCCAGATTTTCAGCTTTCGGAACTGGATCTTCCAAAGTGTAGCTTTTCTTTCCTGCAGTGTTAGTCTCATCGAAATCTACATGTATTGACTCTACCATAGTTTGGGTTCGTTTATTGAAGACTCTGTAAGCCTTACTATGTGTTGAGTAGCCAAGGAAAATTACTTCTTCAGAGATAGGATTAAATTTTCCTAGTTGCTCTCTATCATTAAGGATATAGCATTTACATCCAAATGCTTTGAAATGCCCAATTTTGGGTTTTCTTCCCTTTTAGACTTCATATGGGGTCTTTTCTATGGTCTTTCTAATAAGAGTTCTATTTAGAATATAACATGCTGTATTCACACCTCTCCTCAAAAGTATTTTGGCAAACAATTTTCATTGAGCATTGTTCTAGCCATCTCAACTATGGTTCTATTCTTTCTCTCAACAACTCCATTCTGTTGAGGAGGGTGAGGGGCAGAGAAGTTATGTCCAATGCCCTTGGAGCCACAAAAATCAGCAAAATGCTTGTTTTTAAATTCTCCACCATTATCACTCCAGATGTGTGCAATTCTTATGCCCTATTCTACTTCTATCCGGATGAATGTTTTAGAGAATTGGTCAAAGGCCTCATCTTTGCTTGGTAGCAAGAGCACCTAGGTATATCGAGAATAATCATCCACAATGACCTTGGTGTATTCTCTTCTACCTAAACTCAATGGTTTGATTGGACCAAAGAGATCAATATGAAAGAGCTCAAGTACTCTTTTAGAAGGAATGTATGAGATGGAAGGGAAACTTTTCTTATGTTGTTTACCTATTTGACATGCCCTGCATAGATGATCCTTATCAAAAGCAACCTTAGGCAAACCTACTACTAATTCCTTTTTGGCTAGTTTGGACAGGAGGTTCATGCTGACATGTCCTAACCTCTGGTGCCATAGCCATTATTCTTCTTCTTTAGACACCAAGCATATATTCTTTTTTCATTTTTAATATTTATAGAATAGACATTACTTACTCTAGGTGTATAAAAAATGAGTTGGTTGGACTTATTATCACAGATTGAGTAGCCTCAGGAGTCAAATGTGACTTTTCTTCCTTTATCACAAAGTTGGGCCACACTTAGCAAGTTGAATTTCAGTCCATCAACCAATAAGACATCTTCTATCTTTAACTCAGATCCAATGGTTCCATGACCAATGATCTATCCCTTTTGATTGTCCCCAAAGCTTACTTTGCCTCCCTTCTTCCGGGTTAGTATGATGAAGGCCTTCTCATCACCTGTCATGTGCCTTGAGCACCCACTCTCAATGTACCAAGTGTGTTGATCTAGTATGGATCTAAGGCATACCTGCAAAATAGATCAAGTGGGTTTGGGTACCCAATCAGATTTGGGTCCTCTCGGGTTAATAACCATCTCAGGCCAAGGGCAAACATCATAATAACCATTTTTTAATCTATATGATTTAGCAATATGATTATTTTTTCTACAAAACCTGCACCCTGAAATGGGTATGTTCTACTTTTGCTTCTCGTTGATCTTCTCCATATCTTTCTTCCTATAGTTCCCTTTATATCCAGCTTTTGTATACTAGTGAATGGTCCGGTGTGAATTCAGAAACTGGTTGGAGGTACAACTTCTGCTCTACAATTTCTTCTTTGTTGGATAGGTTGTTGGTTGTAAGCCACCTTAGCCTTTTCCTTTTAAGCAGCTGTATATCTTTGGGCTTGTGGTTGCCTACTAACTTCCTTCATCCTTTGGTTAGGGGTCTTTTGGAATCTGTTCTGAGTAAGAGGATGATTATCTCTTCTTGGAACTTTTATTTCTGGCCTCTTCCTGGTTATCTCCTTTAATAGATTGATTTCTCTATTCAGTCCCGTTACATTTGCATTTAGAATCTGGACTTGATTCCTAAGGAAATTCTCCTCCACAACATCAATATGTTTGGTTGCTCTAACCAAATTGATATATTGTGCCATTACTTTAGCATCTTCTGCCAACTCCATTACTGCTTTTTTAAGGGACTTGATTGCTTTTGCATTCTTCTTTACACCCTTGATTACAATAGATAGGGCTCTAACAAGGTTAAAATTTAAAGCAGAATTGGACCAAGAATTTACCTCAGTGTTTGATGTATCTGATTCTGATTCTTCAATTTGCACTGTTTCTTGCTTGGAGGCATTCCTTCCGGATCTGTCAGTGCCATGAATGCACAGTTGGCAGTCTCTTCTTCTTCTTCTGTTGAAGATGAGCTGCTGCTTTCTTCATTATTGCTCCAGGCAGCTACCATTGCTTTGTTTTTGAACTTCTTGGTTCTCTTGAGCTTGGGACATTTTGTTCTAAAATGGTCTTTTTCTCCACATTCAAAATAGGCAGCATCTTTTTCTAGATCCTTCTTTTCTTCCAGATTTCTTTTGGGCCTGTCCCTTCTGGAAGTTCCTTCTCTTGATCTTCGGGATTCATATTTTCTGGACTTTCTTCTTTCTTTTGTAGGAACATGTTGAGCCTTCTGGGTAATAGAGCTAGTTTCTCCTTAGTACTTTGAGGTTCTGTCGCTTATCCTTCTTCTTCGGATGAAGCTGATCCGGTAGATTCTGCCTTTAGTGTAATGGCTTTCTTTTTCTTTTCAGGCTTCTTTTCTTGTTAGCTGTATCTCTCGCTCTTGAGTTAAGAGATTGCCAATGAGCTCATCATAACTATAGAAGTTTAGATCATGAGCTTCCTCAATGATAGTGTTCTTGTTGTCCCATTCCTTGGTGAGAATCTGGAGCACTTTCTTCACCATCTCTACTTTAGGAATTTCCTTTCCGAGCCTCTTCACCTCATTCACTAGATTGGTGTATCTAGTGTTCATATTACGAATGATTCTTTTGGCTCCATTTTGAAAGCTTTAAACTTCTGCTGGAGTAGATCAAGCTTAGCTTCTCTTACTTTAGTGGTTCCTTCATAGGTTACCTCCAGCTTCTCCCAAATCTCTTTTGTAGTCTCGCATCCGGATATTCTGTTAAATTTAGCTGCACTAAGAGTACAATGAAGCATGTTAATAGCATTTGCATTTTCATGTAACTTTTTAAAATCATTCTCATCCCACATACTTGATGGCTTTCGGGTAGTCATACCCTCTACTTTATAAGTAGGTTCCTATAGGCCATCTTTGATGACTAACCATGCTTGCATGCTTTGTGATTGTATGAAGTTCTTCATACGGTTCTTCTAGAACATATGATGTTCATCGGTGAAGAGTGAAGGACGGGTAATGGACATACCCTCAGGAAGGAGTTGTGAGTTTTGGAAACTCATTTTGATATATGAATCAAAATATGTGGACCTTTAGCTCAAGATTGTTAGATCTCTAGTTTAAGCACTTACTCTGATACCACTTGTTGGTCCCTGTGAGGGTCTTTATAACGTCAGAGTGGGGTGAATAACCCTTTTGTGGAATACATAGACTTTAAAAAGTCTTAGTGTAGTGTGTTTGATTATGATCCGGATGATAGATCTAAATGATGCAATTATAACAATATAATGCAATAAATAAAGAGTTAAAGAAATCAAACACTACAGATTTTATCCTGGTTCGGCCTCGCCTACTCCAGTCCCTAGAGTTTCCTTCCTCTAAGCTTTTCCACTAGTGGATTCCTTTCCAACTGGCAGGAATCAAGCCTTACAATTTATCTCCGGATGGTAACCCCTTCCGAATGTAGGATATACCACTAGAAGCACCAACTCCTAGCTGAGTCCTTTAGTCTTTAGTAGGATATACCACTTAGACTTCTACCCTGAATCTAAGTTGAGTCCTACAGGGAGTTCCCACTCAAATTACCAACTTTAAGTTGTATCCCAATCTCACAACTTACCCAAGTTGGAGATCCTTACACTTCTATTTTCATAAAGGTTTTGGTTTTTGGATTTCCTTAAGTTTATAGCTCACTTAGGAATCCTTACAATAGATTTAGAATTAATTGATTCTTGGAGGGATTGTAAACTGAATGAATGCTTGTGCTTTGTTACTTGCTTTTGCCAATCAAACAGCCAACCTTCTTATTTGGTGAAGCTTCCCTTTTATAGGCTTCTATCATAAATGTAGTCGTTGTGGGTTATTGAACTTGTAATAAATCTTCACCCTTGATCAGGTTATAGGTGGCGCTTTTGGAGTCGTTGATCAATCCGTTAGACTATAATTTAACCCGTTTGAATTCTAGGGATTGATGCTGAAAAGTTGTCAATGATCATTTTACTTGGCTTTTTGTGATGCACCAACTTTTACACCATTAGCTTTTTGGTGTGAGCTCCACGCGCCTCCTTATTGGTTTAGGTGAAAAAGTCTGTTAGCTTTTTCAGTCCGGTGTCAATCCTTTTGTCCTTTTACTGAAACATGCAAGCTGTCACTTTTGTCTTGTTCATGGGGAAAGGATCTTTGACTTCATAGACTAAAAGGTGGAGGGAAAAGCTATCCTTGAAACTTTTCCCATTGTCTTCAAGCATGAGTCTTCTAGATGTCTTTAGACTCATATTCTCCGGATCTTCCTTCTTCCGGAGATATGGCAATCAGTTCTTCCGGATGCTATTCTTGAGGGATTAAAGCTTGTTTCCTTTCCAAGCTTCATTCTGATGATTCCATGTGCTTAGGTATTTGATATCTTCAATGGACAGCCTTGTAGCTGGATCTTTGTCCGAGTGTTTCCATTTGGATTTGGGATTTACATAGTTTAAGTTTTTGTTTCTTTGAAACCTGATCCGGATAATTTAGTTTAATTTGTGGTCCGGATCATAGTTTCCCAACACAAACATTTTTTAATCTTCAAATCACTGCCCAACTCGGAGTTGTCATTGGATCACGAAGAGGTGGATTCACAGCCCCGAGGTAAATTCCTAAGTCTCTTGAGCTCTTTGGCATTATTTCTTGTTGTTTGTTGCATTATTTGGCATTATATGGTCTACCACCCGGTGGGAAAATCGTACCTAAATTTCCCAGTTGAATTGAATCGGGTGGCGGCTCTGTCTTAAATACGGGATTTCGATCTCGTGTCTTTTAAGCATTACAATATGAAAAACCCATTTTTTTGCCATCAAATTGCGCCTATATATTTTTAAAGGTCGGTCCTCGGGCCCGCTTCGTAGCCGTCCGAAACGTCGTCTGCAGACAGACACTTAAAGCTAAAGAAATGTTACATGGAAATAACGACGCTTAAATAAAAAACTTCCTACATTAAACTAATTTCAATGAAAAATTATTAGCAAATTAATAAAGATCAATAAAACTATAAAGCTTATTCCTAGCAAAACGTCCTTAATATATCAACTAACGTAAAAGTGTTATAAATAAAATTTATCTTAAGTAAACGAGTATAATTGGTTTTCATATTGGATAAAGGCTTTAAAATATCAAATGAATTTCATTTTGCACCGAATTCTCCATAAATTTGCATTTAAAACGATGATAATAATTTTAGGATATAGCAGTTCAATTTGGCACAAAAAAATTACGAAAATATTAGCGTGCTCATCATCATTCTCCCGTTCTCCAAAATGATTCATCCTCGAATCTTGTAAGTCCAAAATATAAGGGTATTCATTAGTTTCAACAACACTAGAAACAAATTTCCTTTCTGGAACATGCTTCTTATCAATACCCAAATGTGTAACCTCTTTTCCGATTGTCAAAATCAAATTTTGTTTCTTTTCCAAATTCAAAACTATATAGTGTTTCAATTCTAAAAAGCATTTCATTCTCAAGATTTTCAAACTCTTCAATGGCCATAAGTTTCCTTGTAGGACAATCAGATTCCAAATGATCATACTCTTGACATGTTAAGCATTTTACAATCTCTTTGGATACACTTTCTTTGGAACATATAGACTGGACATTCTCAAAATCATTTTCACTGCCACAGGCTTTTGAAATAGAGGGTGTGAATATTAGTTTATGCGGAGAAGTAATGGGAAGATCGGAAAGAGATGAAGAATTTTCCACTTGGTGGATCCATTTAAAATTTTCAAAGGAATTTGATTTGGTTAAGACATTTGATATGGATTTTGGAGGGGATATGAATATTCGTTTCTTTGGCGAAGAAATGAGTCGGTTGAAAGGTGTACTATGATTTTGAATATCATAAGTATTTTGAGGACAAAAGATGATATTATGGCTGATTCCTAACCTTTTGCATATATGTATTTCCAGGCATCTTTCTTAGCCTTCAAAGCATCTAGTTCCATCCTTAACTTGTGAAATGCAACAGTAAGGTCTTGATCTCCATACATGATTTTTTGTCTTTTCTTCAAGAATGTAACAAAAATGAAATAATGAAACAAGGATGCGTAATTCGTGGCTCTAATACCAAATGATGGCGTGCGAAAGTGAAAAAATAGAATAGAATAGAAAATGGACTGATTTGAGATGGGTGAATGTTTTTGAATCACATATAAAACCTGTTAACTTTTAGAAACTAATAAAACTCAATTAATTTTTAGAAACTTATAAAACTCAAATGTGTAATAACACAAATATTTTCTCAAATTGATAATCTGATATATTCTTCTTTATATTATATTTTCTTTCTTCCTTTAAATAAGAAGAAAGAAAAGTTATAAATAAAATATATTTAAAACTAAGGAATTTAAAAAAAATAAAAAACACTTTCAACTAAAAAATGTTACACTTAAAAAAAACCTCCCACAGACAGAAGTGTCATCACATGGGACCCGCCTAGTGATGCATGTTTTGAGGGCGCCAAGTGGCAACCAGTGCGGAGACGTATGAATCTGATCGTTAAATCAGTTAGAGGTTAAGCTCCATCCTCTTCCTTATCTTTCCTTCCAAAATCCCATCCACCATTTATCTCCTCTCCTTCACCTCGACTCGTTTCAACTCACGGAACCCCAACTCAGTGAATGGCACTGTTACCCCCACAGCTAGAGACCTTCTTTCTCCACTCTGCCATCTCCAACTTCAAAACCTCTACTAAAAACAACTGCCTTACTTCCAGACCCATAACCCAATGCTCTGCGATTGCATTAGACTCGCCCACGCCGTCCTTATCTGGTGTTTCTGGGATCCGGTGGGGTTCCGCTAGCTTGCAGGGCGCCCGTGATGACATGGAAGACGATTTCATCCTCCGATCTGACGGCCTTAACGGCTTCTCCTTCGCCGGCGTCTTTGACGGCCACGGCGGTGTCTCTTCTGTTAACTTCCTCAGGTTCGTTATCTTCCAAATTCCCTAATTCGTTCAAATTTGATTTTCAGTAGCACCAGATAACTGAAATTAGCCATATTTTTGTTGTAATATAGGGTTAAAGAACTCGTAATGCTTGTATACTTGGCATCTATACACTGTATTTGTTTGGGACCAATTCTGACTAGAAATTAGTTATTTAAAACTTCTGTTATGCTTTTCAGTTACTTCAAAATAATTTGTTTTCTTATTAAATCATTGAATTGTATAGGTTGAAATATTTCCAAACAGATTTTATGATTAAAAAAATAGTTGAATCCTAATTTGTCAAAGTGAAAGGCCTTCAAACAAGGGGTTCATGATCATAAATGTATTGTATGTGCTCGATATGAGGAGTCAGAATGACAGAAG
The DNA here is from genome assembly GCA_947683365.1 of Euphorbia pulcherrima. Taxonomy (NCBI): domain Eukaryota; kingdom Viridiplantae; phylum Streptophyta; class Magnoliopsida; order Malpighiales; family Euphorbiaceae; genus Euphorbia; species Euphorbia pulcherrima. The sequence continues at coordinate 20,987,175 of CANTUS010000001.1, forward strand.
ATTTGGAAATTTTCTATGTAATATCAATTCTCTTGTCATTTTTATGTAATTGTCAATTACAGGGATGAGCTATACAGGGAGTGTGCTGCCGCTTTACATGATGGGTTGCTATTGAGTGGAAAAGATTTTGATGCCATACAAAAATCAATCAAAGAAGCTTTCGAAAACGCTGATGCAAAGCTGTTAAAGTGGTAAGCCAATTACACTTATTGGAATTTCCGAAAAGAAATTATGATGATTAACCGATCTGCTTTTTCTTAAGGCTTGAAACAACTGGTGAAGAAGATGAGTCGGGTTCAACAGCCACTGTTGTGTTCATTGGAAATGATATGATTGTAGTTTCACACATTGGAGACTCTTGTGTGGTAATTTCAGAATGATATATCAATTATTTGATCTGAATGCCGTGTTATTTTTCTGGTTACCTATCTCTTAACAGAATACTCTGGCAGGTCCTTTCCCGTTCTGGAAAAGCAGAAGCTTTAACTGATTATCATCGGCCTTATGGAAGCAGCAAGGCTTCTCTTGAGGAAATCAGAAGAATCCGTGAAGCAGGTGGATGGGTGTGTTTTTGTACTGTTCTTTGATTACATTTGTCCATTTTTTTATACTGAAGTCATCCTTTTAGGCATTATATAGCAAACCGTTGCACCTTTCCTGCATCATAATTCACGCTTATTTATAGTTTTCCTAGCCTGTAAGATTTGATTGCTAATAGATTGCTAGTACTTTTTTCTGCTTTGCTATTGGACAATCATATGCGTTTAAATTTTTTTCAAGAATTCACATTCTTCCTTCTAGCCAGTGATGAATTTTCATTTTAGCCTTTTCAAAGAGAACTCTACAGGCAGTTAGGCTGCCTTATGAAGGTCCACAATTTTGCTAAAACTTACATAGCTTATCTAATAATGATTCTTCATATAACGTCTGCATAGCTTATCTAATAATGATTCTTAATGTAACGTCTGCAGATTGTCAATGGGAGAATTTGTGGAGATATAGCTGTATCCCGAGCTTTTGGTGATATAAGGTTCAAGACTAAGAAAAACGAGTGAAGTATTTTAATCCCTAAGATTTGATATTGTATTGATTGGTAAAACACACAACTGTAAAGCAATTCAGCATATTTATGTTCTAACACTATTCTCTAAAATTTTGTAGGATGGTGCAGAAGGGAGTTGAGGAAGGTAGATGGTCTGAAAAATTTAGTTCTAGGTACGAAATTTTCTGTTTTTTTAGAACCCTGCTAATTTATAATCATGCAGTTGTTATGGCACTTAACTTGTAAAACATAATTTTAAGCTTCTGAATTTTATGCATTCATGATGCTATTAAGCCCCGTAACTTCAAGTTTGATCTATTAAGCCCGTAAACTTTGTGTAAGTGTTATATAGAGCCACTCAACTTCATGTGTACTGTTTGTGTTAAGGACTTTTTGTCAAGTCCACATCTTTTATGGTGAAAGCATGGTATTTGTGATACAGTAAGGGGACTTAATAGTTTTCAAGTTTATGTTTAGCATAGAAAATTAAAACTCAAGGGATTCAAAATGTGCTTTACCTAATTAGTTTGATGAAAGCCAATGCAAATTACCATTTGGAATCAACGTGAAGGAACTAAAATATCATAGAACCCAAGGCTTGTTGCTTTCTTTTCACTATCTAGTTTACTCTGATATGAGACGGTATGAGTCCTCAAAAAGTAGAACTCTCCCAATAATTTTTTCGCCATCCCCAAGGCTTGAACTTAAGAGCTAAGAGTCTGAGACTTTGATAACCACTCCAACCAACAACTTGTTGCTTACCCCTTATGAGAAGACCATAAAATTCACCTTGCTTTTGGATTTTCATTTACTGCTAAATGTGCGTGACAATTACATACTTATATTGAAGATCATCTCTAAATTTGGTTTGGACAGAGTTCGCTTCAAGGGGGATTTGGTTATTGCATCTCCAGATGTTGTTCAAGTATCCCTTGGTTCAGATGCAGAATTTCTATTATTAGCTTCAGATGGTTTATGGGATTACATGAACAGGTACTTTACTCCATTTCTGACTCAAAATCTCATGTTCTTTGTTGAGTTGTCAATGGAACTGCCAAAAATAAATCTAGACAGCAAACCATTGATTAAAGAGCTTAAACGAGGATATATAAGGGCTAAGGAGTAGATGTGTCAAAATAAAAGATTGAAAGCTCAATTGATAAAGGGTTCAGTTCATAGTTGTCAAATCGGGACTTCGAGAATCGAAATCCCAATTTTGTTAATCGGGAATCGTGAATCGAATCGAATCATAAGATTTGTTTCATGTTCGTAAATTATAAAAAAAAAACATTAAAGATTTTTAAAATATTGTTAAATTTGATCTAGATACGCAAGTTTAATATCAAAAGAATTAAAAATACTTAAAATTCAAATCTAATGCATATATAATCCTAATAAAAGTTTTAGTTTCTGGAAGTATATTCTTAGTTTAGCTACAATTTTTATGTTTGGAAATTAGATTACAACACTTCTAGTAGTTATCAAGAATTTAAAAAGTTGATGTTGAACATGAATTTGAGGTAAGAGTTTATTTCAATTAGAATTTATAGAGGCTTGTTTTCCAATTTTTCCTAAATTAGAGGCTAATTTTAAAGCATAACATGGATGTGACACTTCACTGCACAACCGCTCCACCACTTAATCGCCCAGAGTTCATTGTTGGCCTAGGGTTCCTCCTTGCTTCGACGACTAATTGGTGGGGCAATCGACTTTCGCTACCTTGAATCAAATCTTTAATTTCATCATCTTCAAAATAATATGATTCTACCATGCTTTTATTATGGAGCATGAATCGACCGAATCGGTAGAATCGTAAGATTCGTCCGATTCACTACTAAATCAGTATTGAATAGTAAGATCCAGGATGAATTTAGATTCACCACATAGATTTGAATCGATTTGGGGTTGAATCGAATCGAATCGTAAGATTTGTATTCTGATAACTATGGTTCAGTGTATGAGAACAAAATACAGGGGACTCAATATGTAATGACAACAAAGATCAGGTGTTTCAAGATGCTTTATTTATTAACAGAATATATGCGAAAGTTTTGAATATCGTGCTTGTGTGTTTTTTATATTCTGTTTCAGTTCGGATGCAGTTACTTTCGTTAGGAACCAACTTAGGCAGCATGGAGATGTTCAGGTGAGTACATACACAGTATTTTTTTTATTTTTCTTTTTGGTGTTCTACCTTCCATTTACTGGATAGATGATGTTATTACTGTCTAGTAGAGCTAATGTTTCTCTTGTAATATTCTGACTTCAGGTAGCTTGTGAAGAACTAGCACAGAAAGCTCTGGTAATTACCTATATTCAAAATATTCAACTTATCTACTTGAATAATTTTAGGCTCCAACAATATAAATTTGGCTATATTGCAGGATCTACGTTCACAAGATAATATTACAATAGTTATCGCTGACTTAGGGTACGTATGGTATCTATTTCTCTATTTCTACTTGTTTAAATTTTTTTTTTTAAAAAGCTGTAGCTGTGCTTTCATATTTTTAGTTCCATCAATGTGAAAATTACAAGAAATCAAAATTTGAAAAATCATAGAAATTTGGCTAAATTTGACAATATTGATAAATATTTGTTTTTTCTCTGGTTCACGTGATGAGATAGAAATCCAAAAGTAAAACACGTGAATAGGAAATGGAAATGCATTGATTTTTGTCTTACAATATGGCTTGTAATAGTGAATTTGACTAAGTAAACTAGGAAAGATAGAGCGAGGAAAGATGAGCTCAACCGCTACAGGAATTCCGAATTCCGTCGCTACTCATTGAGCAGTGCCAATCACTACAAATAGCCAAATACAAAAAATTTCACTCTCTCAGCACAAAACCTTCACAGCAACTCTCTCAAGGTTCCAAACGACACGTCTATCATGAATTCTACTCTGTATGGAAATGTTTCAAAAATAAGACCAGTCGAATTTTGAGGGGGAAAAAGGTGTTAATCTGGTTTTTCAAATTAATTGATTTATCCTTAGTGTTTCTGTTGACTTTCATGTTACCAAATGAATTTTCATCCTTGATTACTTGCAATATAACTTGCTTGAAGAGATGCTTATTGATATAAAACTATGAATTCGTTAAACATATATATTTGTTGGTTATAAACAGGAAAACAGAGTGGCAAAATTTGCCAGTAGAGAGACAAAATGTATACATGGAGTTGGGACAAGCTTTGGCAACCGTTGGTGTTGTGTGGCTCGGAATTTGGATGTCAGCTCAGCTTTCTTTCTTAAGCTAAAAAGCTTCTCTGCCACACCCTTCCCTTCCCTATGTATATAAATCAGTATAGTAGATAGTAAAGTATAGATACCGATGGACGAATAAACTACTTTTCCATCGTTTTTTTTATGTTTCAGGGTAACACTGTATATTGTGGATTGAAATTTCATGCTGGCTCCAGAATTGGGGGGAAAAAACATTATGTTAATCTCTGGACATTTTGTACTTTGTTTCTTGAGTTTCAACTTTTGGGGTCTACAATACACAATTCTGACTATGTATTTTTTTTTTGGTATTCATACAAAGTCATACAATTCTGACTTTGTATGAATACAATCGTTGTGTTCCTTTGTTTCTTGTTAAATAAATTACACATTTATGTAGAAATTCCAAAAACGGTATTTGGTTTACATCAACATTACCCCAATGCCTAACAAGATTCTCTTCCCATTTTTTATGACTTCCCTTGATACATATTTCACTACCGTATAATTCATACAAATTAATATAAAAAATGTCAAAACTGTTTAAAATTAAGAACAGATAGTTACTACAGAAACTCTAGTTTACAGCTAGTTACTATACAATGTTAATATTGAACCATTTGCTTATATTTCGTCTTCAGCTTTGATAGTCTTTTCTGCATCGACAACTGGTCGACTTTCCTTCCAAGTTTATCCAAGTAGAACACAACTTTCTTAAGAGTCAGCATTACCTCTTCACTTTCATACCCAAATTCTCTTTCCTGAATCTTCAAAACCCTCGCCAGCAACTCCAGTAACTCGCTGTCTGCTCTTCCCAATCTGGTCTGAATCGAGACCAAACAATCCAAAGCCTCCCCTGTATCATACAAAGGCGAAAACTTGAAATTAACGGTCCAAAATACATCTAAAAAATCAAAATGAAGCTTACCAACAGGAAGTGAATCTTTTCCAAATGCCTTCTCACGAAGGCTCAAAGCCTCTAATGCAAGTTGTTCAGCTTCTTCATCTCGATTTAAACTGTATAGTGTCACTGCAAGATGAAGCATTGGGAAGGTGATAGATTGATCATCTGGACCCACAGTTGTCGTCATAATATCCAAACATGCCCTCAATAAACGTTCAGCTTCGACATAGTTTTTTGATTGTGAATAGGAAGTTGCGAGATTTAGAAGGTGTGTTACTGTGCTAGGATCCTGTTTTCCCTTAGATTTTTCGGTAATTAACAAGCATTCTTCCAGTAGCTCACGCCCTTCATTTTCCCTACGAGTAACAAATTTGGAACAAGAAAAGAGATAAATAAGGACCGAAAATACCCAATCATATTAGGACACATATATTCAAAACAACTAAGTTATTTGGGCATGCATAATTAAAACCTTCAATATTTCGAGGGTACAATATAACCCTCATCATTGATGACGACAACACTCAATGTTGCGCCTGCTCAAGTAAATATTAATGCAATTAATTCAAAAACCAAATTACATAATCCTTGAAAAAGGTATCAATTGGCTACCGAAAAAAAATAACGAGTGTAATATTGCACCCTCGAAACTTCAAGGGTTTAACTGCACCTGTCCACACATGCAAAAGGCAAAATTGGGCCTAAAGTTTGCTGAACTAGCTATAAAATTTTAAAAGAATATATAAAATAATTTGTAATATTTGATGAAACATGAATATGAATTTACTAAAACTGATATATATTATCTAATTAGGCTTTTACCTTCCAACAACATGAAGTAATTCTGCTAAATCAATCCTCATCTTCTCCAAAACGCTATCATCCAGATCCATATGATTTGTGTCTTTAATAATCTGAATAGCTCTTTTATACATGTCAATAGCTTCTTCTACTTTCCCTGTATAAAATCAGACACACATAGGATATCTGAGTTTATTTGAAGAATATAATATAACTAACATGAAACATTGTCAAGATTAAGTACGAACATAGTATTTAAGTTAAGAATTCCGCAATAAGCCAATAACTATTGATTCTATCACTAAAGCAAAAAAAATGTCATCTTTAAGTTTATCTAACCTGTTGAGCATTTCACATGAGCTAGAGAACACAAAGCCATACTAAATCTTCCATCATTTTCTCCATACAAATTCCTGTATATGCTTAAAATTCTAGAGAAACACGGATAAGTAATGAAGTCAATAACCTTAAATAATAAAATAAATTGTATATTATTCTGTAAAGGAAAAAAAAGTAACCTCATAAATTGAGCTTCTCCATCCTTATTCCTTCCTTCTTTAATAAAAAGATTGGCCAGATTAAACAAAGGGACCACTAGATCTTCACACTCCACCCCGCTTCTTGATTCTAGAATTTTGATCACACGATGATAGACATCTATTGCTTTCGTTGCTCTCCCAATGGAACCAAGAACTTTTGCCATACCCAAAAGTGGCGAGGCTAGAAATGTACTGTTTTTCCCTAAAAGTAAACATTTTGTTTTAGATATGAAGTTCTTCCTACTATAGAATCTGACAAAGAATTTCCAAATAAAAACAAATCCAAGTAAAAGAAAAGACGTGTTGTTTACACAAAGCTCGTATTAACTGAAATACAATGGTGAAGGAAAGAACAAAAGGAATTGAATATGCCTGTTGGTTCAAACATCTTTATCCAGCACTAAGTAACACATTTTAATTTTAACAAATGAATGGTTACAGTAATATCAGCGACAAAATGGTTTCAAACTTATAGGAAACACACTCAAGATATGACCAAGTTGTACTGCTCTGATAGAAGAACACAAGGCTCTGTGAAGCATTGCATTGTACTTACCGTATTTCATTTCTAGAGAACCAATTGCTCTCTGATATACACATAAGGATTCCTCTAACTTCCCCAAAGCTGAATACATGTTTCCCATATGAATTAGTATTGAATCCAGAAGGTGCTCATCATCGTTTAGACTTTCAACAACCATATTCAACTGGCCATAAATTAAAACAAAACATCAGAAAGAAAGTGACTAATTAGTTTCAGAGTGTAAATAAAGAACTTATATAATCAAATTTTTAGCCAGTCATCCCATGAATATTACAGTTACAATAGCCAAGATCTGATTGAAATAAAACATGCCCATTAAAGAAATAAAAAATTAAAAAAAATTACCAAATTGAGTGTAGGTCCAACAGACTTTAAATCACCAACACCCATGTATCCCAAGGCTGTAATATCAAGTGTAGCTGCTTCTTGAATGCCTCTTTTACCCGCATAAACCTGCTCTTTCACAAATTCGTAGTTTGCTTGGAGTAGATCGAGGGCTTCATCTTTGTTTCCCATCATAAATATTGTTTTGACTTCATTAAGGAACTCTTGCAATTCTCCCTCCAAAGCATTCAGCCCATCTGATGGGTTCTCAGGCAGTGTTTCAGACCTATTAATAAAAATCCAAACATAACATCAGATCCTTCAACTTATAATCCATTCAGTTTAGTACTTATATGTACTGCATACATATAAATTTACACTGAAATAAGTATAGTTCAGTTCAATACACCTAATTATAAGTTGAAAAGAACAGTCCCCAAGGCTGCAAATACTTTATATGAACAAATCCTAAGAGTGATATCACAATACATCATACTAATATTTCGATTAGTCAAATGGTGAAATCATCCAAGAACACGTAAATGTAAGGATCTGTAATTATGCTGTTTCTAACCTCATGAAGTGGCTTGCATTTACTGCAGAAGCTCTCAACAGATGTTGCCAAATAGGGGCTCTAGTGTGTACCATGCATTGTTTTTGGAGGCAAATTGAGAAGCATTTCATTCCTTTGTGATGGCTCAAATTCAAGTGCCCACATCTCAAAGTAATCCTGAAATGTCCAAAATAAGAGAACACAAGACCAAAACCTTTTAATGCCATCAAAAATATGATATGAGACTAATTCAGATTGGTTTGACTGGAAAGAGTCTCTAATCTCTCAAGATTTGTCTCAATTTTGATTAATAGCTTATGCAACAACACTGAATTCAGAGAAAGACCAAGTCAAGGTTGCACCTAAAACCCGTTAATCAAATAAATTTACCCAAATAAATATGAGGTTTACTTTAATAACACATTAAGAAGCCATGGAATTAATCCTTGAGAAAGATGATGAACATATCTCTATGTTTTTTTTATAGAATAATGCTATCTTGAGTTTGAACCCTTCACTTGCATTTTTTCCAATCCAAGCTTAAAACTTTCTCAAAGACAAAGCATAATTCTGATGTCGGGTGGAAAAGTTTCACCTTAAAATAAAACCAAGACAATGACACGTTGAATTCAAGTAGAAGAGACCGAACCGACTGAGAACTTTCTAAATTCAAAACAAAGAGAAGCAATCCCTAGCCAATATAAACTAGCGACAAAAACAAAACATTAAACAAAAGCAGAAGAAATCGAGATTGAATAAAAGCAAAGAAGAATAGAGTACCGAGGGTTGGTTAAGGAAGGATAAGATAGGAGAGGAGCAGCCATTTGGAGGAATTGCAGAGCAGATAAAGAGAGGTAAAGCTCCCTAGATATAACAACGCCGAAAGGCAATTAGCGAGTCCCTTTGAACCACAACGAGGTGGGGAAATATCGGAAAATGGAGCTTTTTTTCATAGTGAAACCATTTTGGTTTTCTTCACGAGGACGCGGCTCAACACTTTCCGAGGTTCAGTTAAACAGATGCGCATTTTGTAACTCATGCTCTGCCTAGAGAGCAATAACAATAAGGGGCTTTTACATTAACGGCTAGGAAACATAAAATTATTTAGGCCAAGTTGAGTAATAACAAAATTAGAAGGAATTTGAGAAAAATATTACAAATTTACAGTGTTGGTTAAAAAAAATTCCAAACAACATGCCTTTTAATTTTTTTATTTTTTCATTATTTTACATTTATCTTTTAAATCGTTTATTTTTTTATATGCAGTTTTAGAGTTTTTTTTTCGTCTCTTTTTTATCTTCGAAACGGCATCTAGTGTGATATATTTTTTCCATATTCTTTTGAACTGTCACGTATTCTATAGATATCTAATAGAAGTTCAATAGAAATTAATAAATGTAGAAGAACTTTGATTCAAAACATTAGATGAATTTTTTTATAGATCATAACTTTAAAATATATTTATAAATATAGAAGAACTTTATTTCAAAATATTAGGATAATTATACTGACATTTGGACTAAATACTGACTTCTGAAATAAGGTTTTGTTGCTGTAACCATTTTATCCTAATTAAATCAATTTTTAGACTAGATGATGACTTCTAATATTCTATATATCCATCAGACGTCAAATAGATTACCAATAGACATTTGATAAAAATCCAATAGACAATTGATGAAACATCCAGAATACAACAACAACATTACCCTAAAGCCTAACAAAGCTCCCGCACAAAACAGGATAAGGGGAGTTGGGTGTACGCAACCTTACCTCTAATTATAGAGAGGTTGTTTTCAATTGACCCTGAAATAAAGTTGCAACGGTATCCGTGACTACATAATAAAAGTTCAGACAGTTTAATGAATCATTTTGCTTTAGTCCATTTTACTTTAATGAAACATCTTGAATAATCTAACTAAATACTACATACACCCAACAGTTTTCCAATAGACAACCAATGTATGCCGGTTATTCCAACGAATAAAAGAAAGAGTAACTAAAAAAGATCAATATTCAATATACAAAATATCAGATATCAATCTATTGGAAATCTATTAAAACGTCAATTGAAACACACAAGTTAATTACACATACTTGTACAAATGTCTACTATTAACTTCAAAATAAGTGACAAATTAAAATTTAAAATATATTTGTACATATGTCTATCAATTTCAAAATAGATTTTCTAAAAGAATTCTAGTAGATATCTGATAGATGTCCAATAGATACTCCAAAAATTTCTTTTGAGCTAACTTGATGTTGTTACCCACTGTCTGAAAAGCCCATCTTAGAACACCAACAACCGATGTTGCTGCTAGTGATGCAAACATTACTGCAAATAAAATTGAACATATCAGCAAAAATGAATGAACTAGAGATCAAGTTATTGGTTTCTAAGATTCAAGCATAAGTGAAAAAGTAGCAATTAATTCACTAAGGGAATAAACACTAAAACAGATAACCAATCTTAGCAATCAATTACCAAAACTATCTGTGATCTAATTGAATGCCATATCATATATGCTGAGACTTAACTAGAATTGTAGCATTCTTCCATTTAAGTCAGAAGCATACCATTAACAAGCATTGATTAAGGGGTTCTACGCTTAAAACTAAAATTAGACTTTCAATAATAGCCAATAGAAGTCCAATTATATGCTCAATAGATGCCCCGTATATATTTAATAGATGTCTAATCACCAAAGGTTAAATCCAAAATCCCACACCTGAAATCCAAAGCTGTACTAGATCAGTTAAAAGAAACAACAACATAAACTAAATAACGATTTTATACAAAAACTACTAAAACTAAGACATATCACCTATCTATTGGATATCAATCAGTATAATTTAGCTCACTAACAAATAACAATCTCAACCTTAATTTGGAATACAAGCACACCTTTCAACACCAAAATTGTTTGATCCACCAACAACCTATTTAAATTGGTTATTAATAACAAAACAACCAGCTTAGCATTTTATCAAACACATGGTATGCACTTCAATTTCAACAAATAGAATATTAAAAAAAATACAGAATGGACTCTAAATCCTCCATTAGATACAACATAATGAACTACAAAAAACTAAATTAAAAGAATGAATCAAGATAGCAAAATCTTTTATTAGAGACAACATAATGAACTACAAATCACTAAATAAAAAGAATGAAATAAAAACAAAATCAGAAAATCAGGAAACAATTCAATTGAGGATTCAACAAATAAAATAAAAAACGCATGCCCAAAATAGGCAAAAAAACATCAATTAATGGCAAAAATCAAAAAGAAGAAGTAGAAGAACGCACATAACGAAGAGAGAAAATGCATAAAAAAGGGGGAAAACCCTTAAGGACAAAGCAAAGCCTTATATACAACGTAAATATATAAATTAAATGTTTAAAAAATGAAAAATAGAAAATGTTTAGCTGTTATTACAAGTTTGTAATTAATTTAAAAAAATGACCCCTCTTAACAAATTTATTAATAATAAGTTACTAACTTATTGTAAACTGATTTTTATTTTTTTTTTCACCCGAGAAATTAATGGTTCCATAAATATCATGGGAGCAATTCTAGTTGATTGTGCTTTTTAGCTTATTGTTTAAATGTTACCTTTTAACTTAAAAGTGGTGAAATAAGTAATAAATGTTTTTTTAGTCTCTATTTAGTTGATACTTAATAGTTGCTCATTAAACTATAGACCAGCATAATATGACATGGTTTGTTAAAAAATTTTATTTAGATATATTTTATGATACGATGTAAATTTTTTTTTAAAATTATTTTGATTTGATGGATAATTAAATCCTAATTTTGATTTTCTAAAATTTTGAACTATAAAAAATACTATAAAGTAAAGCCAGCCAACTTTTAAATTAGAATCATAAAGCATACCATAAAGTTAAAACCAAACTTTTAAATTAGAATCAGATACCCTACCTTCCAAAAAACATAAAGTTTACTTATTGTGATTAAAACTTGAAGACCAACCTCTTCTTTAGTGAGAGGGACTAATTTATTTTTAAGTAGTCATTAAGAATTAAATCTTGAGATATATATAGAGCAACCTTAAATTTTAGGGTCGCCACCCTATCCTTTGAAGTACACATAAATTGACGATTGGGGATTAATTTAAATGTGAACATAACGTAATGGTGTTGTTCATAGTTAAGAAGAATCTATCCAGAACCATTTGGTTCCAAAAATCTAGGAAAAAAACTTAAAGCAGCTTAAATTTGTTTGGTTTCATGATTTGATTATTCAGTTTTAGAGAGCAAGTATAACTAAATCTGCTTAGGAGCAAGTTTTTAATAAATTTTAAAGGAAGGGAATGCAAAGGAAAGAAGATTAAGGGGTGAAATTTAAGGAATGAAAAATTTTTAAAATTATTATATTTGAATGTAAGGGGTGAGTTTTTAAAGAAAAATTAAAGTAATTATATATATATACCCTTTATGTATTAAAGTTAAAAAGTTGGTATAAATGGTAAAAAATTAAAGAAATAAAATGTAAAATTGGAATAAAAATTGGGAAGGTTCCACCATTTTGGTGGGATGGCGCTTTTAAAGGATTACTGAGGAACTCAACTTCCATTGAATAGGATCCCATGTCCATGATCCACTCTCCGAGACACGAGATCTTGAATAGTATCATTTCCTTTCCTTTAGACTTTCTTTGGGGCAAGTTTTTAAAGAATTTTGAAAGAATGAAACGTGAAGAAAAAGAAAATGAAACATAAAATTTTAAAGGAATGAATTATATTTAAAATTACGGTGTTTGAAAAGAATGGAAGGATTTATAAAGAAAAATATATATTTAAATTACTAAAACACCCTTAAAAAATAGAAAAGTCATATATTAATTAAGACAACAGGGCTAAAACCGTGAATTGCATACTGTCTCCCTTCAAATCCCACTTCAAATCCCACCATATTAGTGGGATTGATTTGCTGAGAAATTAGTGAGTTGGCAGGAATTCATTTATCGCCTTATCCTTTCCATTCCTTTCACCTTTTGTCTTCCAAACATGAGAATCAATTTTCATCCATTCCAATCGCATGAAATTCATGGTCCCAAGCAGACCCTTAATAAACATCCTCCCAAGCAGACCCGCACCGCGAAAACAGACTCAGTTCGTCAAACCACGCGCCACCGTCTGGGCAACATACGTTCCATTCCCGTTGCCCGGCGTCTATTGCCTCTTGATCGCCGACATTGGAGATGTTTTGATCAGTTTCATCTAAAACAAGTCTGATTAATTCTCTAGGTTTTCGATGGCATTGCTCCTATCCTATATTTCTTCACGGACCTCCACAAGAAGGTTGCTGAAACCCTGTTTCTCCTCGCTCTATCTCTTCAACAACTCCACATTAACCGGTACTTCAGTTTTCCCTTTAAAATCACCAAACCCTGATACTAATACTGCCATCCCCAAATTTGATCAATTTACTCCATTTTACAATTTCGGATTTCACTATCAATCTGTATTTCCCAATTTGAGGTTTGCTCAAGGATTTTCTACATTACCAAGATCAGAGGATGAGAACGAGGAGAACAGGAAGCCTGGAGTCTCTTCAAAGGCGCAAGAGGTGTCATGGATTGACTTGTGGTTGCCAAGAAATGCTCGGCCTTATGCTCGCCTTGCTAGGCTCGATAAGCCAATTGGAACTTGGCTGCTTGCTTGGCCTTGTATGTGGTATGCGCTTCATTTCTTTCTGTTTTTCCTTTTCACTAGTAATCTGAATTCATTTGCTAGAAAATAGAAATAAGTTTTGGATTATATCTGTGGTTAGGAGGCTTGCGAGTTTTTCTTCCAATTATGGTAGTCCAAGCTTTTGATGAGTAAGCATGGTGCTGTATTGCATATATATAGAGATAAACGATCTATCATGAAGCTTTTTAGGGTAATGTCATGTGGCTGGAAATGTTGTCTCATGCTGGTCAATATTTTCATGAAAATACCGCCATCGAAGGGAATCATGGTCTGTGTGAGTGCCATGTTAATCTGACTCCAATGGCCTTTTTTTGGTTTCTTCTCTGTCCTCACTCATCTTAGACCGACTATGACAAATATTTATCTGTGGGATAATTTACAAGTTTAAATCACATTAGCCTCCATATAAGCTTATTTGTCGAGTCTCTTCATGTTTTCAGGGTGGGGTTGATTAAGTTGGAGGGATGGATTTAATGCCCTGTAAGTGGCTAGGTAAATTATATCAGACTCTTAACCTATTTATATAGTTTTTCATGTCTTTTTTATACCGAACTTTAAACCTGTAGCTCATTCCTGTATCCATTCTGCTTGTATGAAGATCATTGACAAGCTTGTGATGCTTTTGATTTGATTTATCATGGGCAATATATAGCTGTTATGTTGATATAAAACAAATTTTCATATCTTTCTAGGTCCATTTCAATGGCGACTTCACCGGGGAACCTTCCTGATTTTTGGATGATGACTTTATTCGGCTGTGGAGCTTTTCTTTTAAGGGGTGCAGGATGTACAGTAAATGATCTCCTTGATAGAGATATTGATACCAAGGTAAATGTTGTTTTCTCTTATTCTTTTCTTGCAGAAATGTGTTAGGTTTGGTCTTTATTCAATATGATTTGCGTACTAATTATAAATGCTTATCTTGCATTTGCTCATAATATCTGATTGTAATTGAGATATGGTTAATGTATGAAATGGAGAGTTGACTACATCGTTGGGTACTAGAGGTTTGGATATGCTTTTCTTTTGCCTAAGCAAGTTCTATCTGTTGCGCTTTCGTTAACATATTTCACTTCAAAAAAATAAATAGAGTGGGAGCTTTTTGATATATTCTGTTTGGCTCATTATGCTCACCAAACCTTTTTGGTGATGATATTTAGTTTAACATATTGAAAAGAAATTTCAGATGGTGACTGGCAAATAAAGAGTAATATGTTTGTCCACTGAAGTGTGTTGGATTTTCATTCTTTTTCACCACCTTCAAGTTGGTAAAAAATAACTATTTTTGAAGAATGGGTGAAATACGGCGAACTCCATGTGTATTTGGAGTTAATCTTGTTCACAATTGTCTATCTGGTTTTGAGAACTGGAATTTTTTCTGATGTGTATCTGTGCTGCTAGCATTAGTCTTCTTTTCCTTTTTCCTATCTTTTTTATTTTTTTTATCTTAGGTTTGCTCCTTCCCCAATTTTTTCTGCTGCAACTATAATCTGCCCAGTCGTCAACACTTGCTTTTTTTGCTCTTCGCTGCTTATTAATCAATGTCATCATGCTGTACCATTGGCTGCTATTTTTTTCTAAGCAATGCTAAATTGGCAAGTATTTATCCTTGTGCACTTGAATGACAATGTGTTCTCACTTCGAAAATATTTGGGATATTTTGTAAATTTGTGTGAGAATTGTTTAATGCAGGTGGAACGTACGAAGTTGAGACCAGTTGCAAGTGGTCTTCTGTCACCATTTCAAGGACTTTGTTTTCTTGGGTTACAGTTGCTCTTGGGACTGGGAATTCTTCTTCAACTGAATAATTATAGGTCAGTGTTCCAGAAACTACACACTACAATCACAAGTACTAGCAAACTTAAGGGGAGAAATCCTACCTAAAAGTTACAAAATGCCATTGATTCGTTTCTAGATCTAAGAACAGATGATGAAATGAAGAACAATGACATTCAGTTGCACAATAGAACAGTCACTATAGACCACACTGAATGTAAGGCAAAGCGAGACACTGACTCTCGCTGGTTTTGTTAGGCTTTGTTTATTTTATCTTGTTGCACTGCATCCCGCATTTCCCTTTATCTGGTGTTTGGCCTTGTTTGGAAAAAGAAAATCTCTGTTTCCTCTGCTTTGTTTCATCAGATCTGAGTTCCTGGCACATTAGAGTTCAGTTATCATTCAACTACTGAAATCCTTTCATTTTCATCATGAGTTTATTTTTATTTTTTTGGTAATAAATGCCTCATATTTTGACGTTTAACTATTCCAGCTGGAAAATGATGAACAACCAGCATATTAAGGGCCAGTTTGGTATTGCTTTTTAAACTGCTGTAAAAATAAGTTGTTCTCACAAACTTTGGATAGAACTACATATTTTAGCTTTAAACAACACATTTTGATCCTTCATACTAATTAATTAGGAACTGTCTGATTTGTTTTTTCCAAAATAAAATCTGCTGCTTCTAGGAAAAGCTTGAAAATGGAGCTTTTAAAAAAAGCTGCTGAAAAAATGGCCCTAAGCCTGACTTTTGTAAGCTAGGGGATAAAATTTGATAACCAGATTCAATAAATGAATTTTTTTCTTCATATATGTGATAGTTAGATGGTTGCCGTGGACATTAGTGGTGACCTATTTCTTCTCATATCATTTCTGGAGTGAAGATTCTAAGCTTTATATCGTTCCAAGGTTTCACCTAAAAGATATTGGAGGCAGTGAGGCACACTAAAGGGTAATTGTCACATATATACTTAATTGGGAAAGTAAATTAATTATGCTCTTAATATGAATTAATATAATTATACTAATTCATGTTAAGAGCATAATTAATTGACTTTTTTAATTAACTATATACGTGACAATATTGTCATGGTTTAGACCTTGACTGTAGTTGAATGAAACAGATTAGAGGAAGGGGATGAGGAAACAGAAGAAATAGGATGAGAAAATAGAGGTGAGATAGAAATTAGGGAGAAAATAGCAAAATGCTACTGATATGTTTTTCATTGATAATCTGCTCATTACATCTCAATGTATATATACTAACAATCCCACTAAAGACAAATTAGCATAACTAATCCTATCCATATGGGTACTATGGCTATTGCCTTAGGGAAAACAACAAACATAATATAAATATATAATTATACGATTCATATTAAGAGCATAATTAATCTACTTTCCCAATTAACTATATACGTGACAGTTATAAAACACGAAGATAAACAAATAAATGAAGTAAACAGAAAACAGAAGCAAGACTAGAGAATTAAAAGAAAGGAAATAAAGGGAACTATTTGAACAATAATAAACCACAATAAGGATTGAGACGAGAGAACCCTTTCTAGGAAGATGGCTTTCATCCCTCTCCACAACAATAGAGCCCTGCAAAGATGCTGTTGGAGAAACAAAATTAGCCTATCTCCTAATACAAAACCTTCTCATATTTAACCAATCCCTAGGGTGACAACTCACCCTGCAGTACACCAAAACTAATCTCACTAGGCCATGACTAACTCTTTCCAAGATTACCCTTCTCATAACTAACTTCCTTGATCATTTTCCATTCTGACCTGCTGTTCCAGTTTCTTCTTCCTTCTATAAACCCTCATTACTCTGGGCCTGTTAGAGCGTGATCCATGATTTCCTGTAGAGTTTACTCTCTATCACATATTCTCTTGCTGTCATTTGCATTTTGCACACATATGCACACTCAGATTTTTAGTTGCTCAAGCATTTTCATTTTTTTGCTCAGTGTCAGTAGTATACTACTTTTGTTTTGTAATAAGTCACTCAAGAATTGTTTTCTGTAGTCAAATTATTTGCCGTTTTACAAAATCTAGGAATTTTATAACTCGGCTCAAATTTAGCCCTCAGTTTAACGTTAGTTACAATAAAATTAAGGTGGCATTTCATTTCCTAGAAAGTCGCTGATAAGGCAAGGATATTTTAGTATAATAACACTATATTTAACACATTTTAATTACTTTCAAAAGTTATTACTTAGCTTGTCTTCATTGCTCAGTTGTTATTATACAATAATTTGTAGATCATTGCGAACTTGCCGTAAAGATTTGAAATGATTGATTTGTTTATTTTTTCACAGCCGTGTTTTGGGAGCTTCATCCTTGTTGCTAGTCTTCTCCTATCCTCTCATGAAAAGATTTACCTTTTGGGTATATCAAAATTTTTTTCTTGATTTCTGATTATTGATTTAATAACCATTATGTTTATTGGGTAAGATTCATATGGTGCAGCCTCAGGCCTATCTGGGTTTGACATTTAATTGGGGAGCTTTATTGGGCTGGTCTGCTATAAAAGGAACTTTAGATCCAGCTATTGTTTTGCCGCTCTACATGGGTGGAGTATTTTGGACCCTTGTGTATGATACAATATATGCACATCAGGTACAATATCATTGTTTGAAGTTATAATTTGATTGTGATCCTTTGGTTTCCCTGCTTCACAATCCATTTATCTTCGAACTTCTGGAAAAAGGAGTTAAATATGTCATGTTTTTTTATTCAGATCGGTGAAATATGTCTCTTGGCTTTTTTAATTTGCTGCTTACCTATGTAGCACGGAAACGGAAACGGAAATGGGGAAACGCCATTTATGAAAAATAGAGTTTCGGAAACCGTGGGGAAACGCGTAAATAATAAAAATATAGGGGTATATTTATAAATATAAAAAAGTTTATAAAAAATAATATTAATATAAATTTAATATTACATAAAATAGTAAAAAACATACACCTAAATAAATTCAATTTAAGTTAATGGAATTAGCAGTGAAAAGTGAGAAGTAGGCTTGTACAGAAGCTTATATAATAGTTTAATTAGCTAGTGAACATAATGTACTGGCGGAATACAACCATAAAGACACTTCAATTACTTTTCTAAAAGAATAAAACTTTTATTAATTAACTTCTTATTTCCCCTGGTTTTAATCGAAGGAGAGAGTTCAAAATTAATTAATAAACACAAAACGCGGATGGATGTCAAGAACAGAGCACATTGGTAATCGCATCTTCAGAATCAAAAGCTTAAAGTAAATCAAGAAGTTAGAAGCAATCATAATCAAATAATACTTGCTTCTTCAAACGAAGACACTTTCGTTACTGCTCTACTGGTCTGTACTCTGCTGCAATTTTTCTTATCTACTCTCTCAAAAATTCTGATTTTGTTTTCTATATATAATGGGAATATCGAAGAAGAAATTGACTAGAATAGGAAGAGATGGAATCGGAAAGAGACTGAAGAGGAAAATATCAGAGTAGAAGGAGACGGAATTGCAAAAAATTCACGGTCGGTGAAAGGATACGGTTTCCGGTAATAGGGGAAATGCGTTTCCAATTTTCCTTATTTACAGAAACGGCCCCGGTAGCGTCTCAGAGCAGTTTCCGGGCGTTTCGGTTTCCGAAACGTTTCTGAAACTGGGAAACAGGGTGGCTGAAGTGTTACCATGCTTCATAGCTGCTTACATGTTATTGTGCATGAGGACACTTAACCTATTTTTGTGTATCCAGAAGCTTTAGAACTTAGAAGTATTCATGGTTGTGCCTCCTTAGAGAACTGTTTAAATTATGGTTGAACAGCAATGCAATTGCTTTCATTCAGATAATTTTGTCGAAAATAACATGGTATTCATAAGTACTTTCAAGCTTCATATGTTAATATTTGGATGGTTCCTAGTGATTGTATTGGCATTATTCACCCCTTAGCAGGGCCACTTGACCTTAAAAGTAAAAGGCTCTACAATAACAATTCAGTGGTTGGAGTATTTTTATTTTATCATCTACGTTCAAGCTTTGATCTCAATAATTTTATGCAGCTTACTGGAATTGGAATATTTTTCATTAGTGCTTGAACAAATAACAGATGATATCTAATTGAGTTATATTTTAATCAATAATGGTATACTATAACATCTGCAGTTACTTTTGTCCCAGTTTTGAGCCTATTCAGTTCAATTGTATTAACTTCACTCAGCTTGCTGAAAAGCACATACTATATACTTGGTAAAAAATAATTGTTTTCTCCTACTGAAAATTTCCCTTAGCAACAGCTAGTGGAAAACGAAAAACAGGGGTTGACTTCCAATGACATAAAATATTGTTAATTTTTGGATAAAGAGAGTAAAACTCAGTTGTATAACTAATGGTACAATGTCATTGGCGATCCTACAGTGTAGAGAAACTACTGTTCCCCGTGTTTTATTGCCCAACTTAGTCTTTCGTCATGTCATTTTCCCAACATTGATCTTTCCTCTCAGACTCTTGTAACCGTAGTAAGGTGCTCCTTAGTAAAATTACTTCTATAAATTATTTGCGTTTCTGATAAATTTTCATGAATTGTTTTTTAGCATATGAAGAAAACCCAACAAAAGCTAAGGGATTCAGTTTCTGTGTATTATCATTACTCAAGTTTAAAAAACCAATAAGATGAAAAATATTAGTAACTCTGATGAGGTTGCCCAGGATCTCGTACTTAGATATCCTCTCTAAATTGTTTTTGTAACCTCAATTGGCGGATCCAATGTTGCTGCTGACTATATGGCATTACAGGAGGTAAATGGCTTGCAAGAGATGTAGTATGCAAATGAATGCTAAGAAGTTCTTACCGATGTCAAAAGTCCAGATTTGATAAGATCAAAAGCATCAAATAAAATTGAAGAACTTCTCCAGGCTGTAAAAGGCATTTGTAGCAAATTTATGCATTTGCATTTTTAGCTATGTGTAACTGTAATTTTTTTTCATGTGTGTGAAATTTAACTTTCTCCAATGTACTGAATAATGGAAGTGTAACTTAGGCTTGAGTAAAAAATATAGATACCAGATATTTTGGTGGTTTGTAAAATAATGTATATAATCATTTGTTTAGGACAAGGAGGATGACTTGAAAGTAGGTGTTAAGTCAACTGCCCTGAGATTTGGAGAATCAACAAAGATGTGGATCAGCGGGTTCGGATTGGCATGCATTAGCAGTTTTGCCCTCAGTGGATTCAATGCTGATATTCGTATGTACCTGATCCAAGTTCCTTATGATTTTTTTATTGGGCCCATTCAGTTTCCCTGTGGAACCAATACTTAATACTCTTTATTGGAGCAGGCACGCCCTATTATGCATTCTTGGCTGCTGCTTTTGGACATTTAGTTTGGCAAATATGGACAGTGGATCTATCAAGCCGAGCCGATTGCAACAGAAAGTATGTATTTTCCTATTTTATTATGCATGTATATGAGATGGCAATTTCTTCGTAGGATTATTTGAAGTTTTCAATGGCCATTTGGAAAATCTGAATGTTTCACTCTTAGAAGTTAGATGCTTAACCTAGATAGCGTGATATGCATGATCCGTAGTCCAGTTCCCCTAAACTAAACATTCATTACAAATACAAATGTGCAATCCTCTGTTTATGAAAATCGACTGTTTCAGAATGCAGATACATCTTTAATTCTTTTGGTGGGCATTGTTTCTTTATAACACATATTGTAGTGGATCCCTCTAGTTCTCTCTCAAGCTTTAAGCGTGCTTCTGTAGCAGATTGGTGGTTCTTGTGGTTTATTTGGTGCTAGGGATCTATGTTGCTAAAAAAGCCACTTGCTGAGCACTCCCGTGTTTTCGATATGTCTCGAAAACGGATTTGCCTGGAAAGTGGAGATGAATGTTTTTGGGTTCATCTCCATAATTGCTCAAAGTTGGAAACATGTCCCAAAATTTGGAGATGTGTTTCCCACAGTAGACCCCAATAAGAAAAAGGACTATTTAGATGGTTTCTAGTTAAACCATAAAAGTCAGTCGTGTTTTTCACCTTGTTTTGTGAGTATTTATTATTTCCCTGCCATTCAGTTGTCGCTTAACATTTCTTACTCTGCTCGCCTGTTATTTTTCTCATCTTCAAAATTTTGTTTCATCTCTCAAATGCAGTTCTATCATTAGTGTGCATCCACTCTATTTCACTACTATGGAGTTTTGTTGGTTAATAACTTGGTATTTGCATAATTTTATTCCTGAAAATTGCAGGTTCGTGTCAAATAAATGGTTTGGTGCTATTATCTTCAGTGGGATTATGCTCGGTAGATACTTCTAAGAGGTATAGTTAAATTTCAGCTATGAACTTCTATTTTCTGGAATTTTTTTCCCAGCTCTCTTTAGTTAAACATTGATTATCAGTTCTTTGGTGGATACATGCTCCAAAAATAGTTGAGAATATGCAGTCCTAATCTCTCCCTTGCATCATTTAAGACTTATTAGCATTAATTATCATATTTCACTAGGACCATGGAGACTTGGTTGATACAATTCAGTTCTAATAGGTTCCAAACCTAATATATGAATCCCCGAGCTGATAGAGCTTCCAATACTATCCTGAGGAATGTGCCTTTACGCCAAATCTTTTGGCCTTTGCACTTGCCTAAATTTCTCTAATAAGGCACGTACTGCGAATTAGCCTTTAATAAGCCCATGTATGCGCAAGTTTTTGGATAATCTAACCCTTGACAAATGGATCTGTCAGGCATATCTCACAATTTTCGAGTATCCTAAAATTATATGTACAAGGGCTAATTTAGGCTAAAGCAACATTCAGGTGCTTATTAGAGAAATTTAGACTAGTAAATGGTAAAACAGTCAATGACAAAAACTTGTCAAGCACTGCTGCAATAGGTTCAACGAACTTTCCTTCTGAAAATGTTACCTTAACCCTATGCAGTCTCTGGTAAGTCATTTTTTAGCTTCTAAACGTTAGAAAAGACCAATATATAATCTATGTGCCGTCATTTTTGGTTCGTTAAGTGATCATCCATATAAGGGTTATAATATCAGGATAGGTTTATTTTAATATATTTAGTATAAGTGGACAGAAATATATTATCATTCGCCAGTTAATCAATAGGAATATCATGCAAGTTTAGTATTGTGGTCGATCATTACAGTGGCACTTCTTTTACATGCATTTTACATTCAATTTCTCTAGCCTGCATTCAAATATTGACCTTAACAAAAAAATATCTTCAATTCCGGGGGTTAGTTACTTCATTGGCTCCTGAAATATAAGTTGTTTAGTTTAATGTTTACGATATATGCTACATGTACATTATCGGGTTACTTTATTATATAGTCTTGTTATTCGTATGAACCCTTAAAATTTGGAACCAGCACTTGTTTTCTTTGAAGGTTTCCCTTTCATCTCCCTATGTTTATTTTTTTTTTCAGCCATCAAGGTCTATCATGTAGATGTTGTTTGTGTGTATGTGTATTATTTTTCATATCAGCTGTTATAGAATTTATCCTTTTTGACTTGAAATTCATTTCTGCATTGGTTTGAAATATGTTCTGTGAATTTTTCGTTTTACAATTTTCGTTGTGATTATCAGGTGGGTGGTAAATCATATAAGCAAAGTGGCAGCATCAACCATTCACTTGAGTTGATGAGCATTCATTTGAATTATATAGAGATATAAAGAAATGGACCGAAGCATTTATTGTGTCGAAATGGAACCCCAATTTAGTTCACTATTCAATGGTGAAAAGACTTGTATACTTGTGCTTTTGTTTTGCACATTAATAAATATCCTCTATAGGCATAGATAGTTGTTGCTGTAAGGGTCTTGTCTATTACTATCTATAGATTAAACATCTGTTTTGGAAATGGAAATGGATATGGATGGTGTATATTTTTTTAGGGGAATTGTTACAAATGTCATCACTAATTTGGTTGTGTCAATAGTATTAGTACATGATATGAACTTTTTTTTGGTTATATCCTTCTGCTGAGCCAATGATTCAAGTATAATTTAGGCTCAGGCTTTATAATTGCGCCATTTGGGGTGTCAATGTTACCAAAATTAAGTTAAAATTAGGCGAAATTAATTTGCCCTGTCTGAGCTGAGGTCACATATAACGCAAGCTTTGCCCTGATTGGTTGAATCTCTGTAGAAGCAGACATGAGTTTTGATATTTTCTACACCCACAACTTAATTTTGGTATTTTCATTTCATTCTATCAATTTAACTAGATGTTCGAAACTGTTGATTTTTGACAAAAAAATATACATAAAAAACTATAATTTTGTATCAAATTGATTGTAAAACTGAATTTACATTGATATAGAAATTCTGGAAGCTGGAAGCAAGGGTGATAATAATATGAGAAAGGGTGGTAATAGGCCCACATTTTCTAAGATGAAGAATCAATTAACAAATCAATATACGTCAATATCAACATAAATTGATAAATATGCTTATCTGATCATGATAAAAAAAATATAAATTGATAAATATGCTTATCTGATTATAATTGGGAGTTGATTCAGCCAACGTACGATTTTTCCAACAATCAGTCCAATAAACCAAGTGGCATAAATCTGACCTTTCGAGCTTGATCTTTTACTACTTACCAACTTTGACTTGGATTTTTAATTCCATAGTCAAGTTTTAATTAAATTTTCAATTTCTTTATCAAATTACATGAAATACAACTTGCATAACAGCATTTTTTCTCCTCTGCTTTTTAAGTATTTGATTCTACTATTCTTAACACAAAAAAACTTTCAACCTGATTTCCAGAATTAATATCTGAATGAATTTTAAATTTTAATTGCAAATTGACCTTTTGATGTATGTACAAGTTAAACGCAGTTTAATATAACATAACACTCATCGACATTTTAAAAAAAGGATAAAAAGAAATGGCACTTGTTTAGTAGCAAATTAATGAAATTACATGACATTAGCAGACAAATTGATACTTAAAATTTATTTTGGACCAAACAAATTGTGAAAGCTAAGTTTACGAGCCAGATCAATTGTATATACTAGAGTTTTTATATTGATGAAGAGCAAAATAACTTTTTACTTTTCAACAAAACAAAGTCAATGTAAAATTCACTCCCATACTAAAGCATCCGTCAAAGTCGCCTTGAGTTTACAGCACTTCTAACTCTGACTTGGTTTATAGTGTTTTCATGTCGCTTAAACTAGATTCAACTTAACTTACAGGCTCAAAGTTCACCTAAACAAACTCGAAATTCTGAGCTCAAAGTTCACCTAAACAAACTCGAAATTCTGACTCAGTAGAATGGGGAGCAAAAATGCAAAACTAATTTGAAATAAACACCGAAATCTTGTCTACTGTTACAGGAAAACGGAAGCATTATAGGAACACAGATGCAGAGTTCCCAAAGTTGTATTTACAATGGAACTCTTTCACTGATTTCAAGATTCATCATTTGGACAACAAACAATTCCATAAGCATGTGAACCATTTCACGCCAAAATTCTGGGCTCCCCATGATCATTCATTTTTTATAAATAAAATTTAGGATAAAAATGAGTGACTCTTACTTCAATTTGCAGCCACTGATACATCAACTTTACATGCTCCCTGCTTCATCTCTTAGGGTCCATCTTCTTGTGCTGAATCAAATGTACAACGCAGACATTAATATTCAGATTTGTAAAGCAGCTAGTAAGTCCTTGCAATAACACAGAGATACAGACTGAGACTTACTACTTAAAATGAAGCCCTGAAGCAAACTCTGAGCTCTCTCTACTTGGTCTGGAGTACCTGATATTTGAATTGTCTTTTCTGTCACGTCTTGTCTATCATCCACTAGCGTTATATTGGCTCCAGACAACTGTCTCAAAAAATCAGACACATAAATTAGGAGATGCAACTAAGAAATTTTCGTTGCTAAAGGAATTTAGGCTTACCTCACTAATTTGTGCAAGCTTGTTCTTTGATTTTGTCACAAGCTTGGGCACCGCATGCTCTGGTATGACAATTTCAAGTATACTCCTAGTAACAAGGGGTACAGGGATTCTAACAAGGACAAGAATATGGATGTTACCTAGAGGTGAAGTCAATGCTAATCCACAAAATAGAAACATTAATATCATAAGCTACCTATTAACTGGAGTTGCAACATCTTGGCGACGTTCACTTTCATTCTGCTTCACTTTTTCAGCGCTAGATCCTCCAGCATCCTACAAATGTAAGATAAAAGGAAGCGAGAGTTCCAGGTTAGTTAAAAAACGAGAACATCTTATGGAAAATGCACTTCCTATGGCCAGCAAATATGCCAAAAGCTTTCTCAATCTGACAGAGAAGAAAAACATTTACAATTTCACTATACTAATTTTGGCTAGTTGTTGAATTCCATTTTACGGCTTTTGATAGAGCTTCATGGCGTCGGAAGATCCATATAGCCGACCCCACCTAGCGTGGGATTTCAGACTTGGTTGGTTGGTTGGTTGAATTCCATTTTAGGCCTTGTTGTTTCATAGACTCCAAGTGGGTTGAATTTGCAAAGAGTCATGAAGACGGTTGTGGTGCATTGAACTAAAGCTTATTGTTGTTTAGAATATTCTCAATAGGCATAGCAGATATAATGAACTTAAGATACAGTATGGTTAAGTAAAGAAGCTACCCGATAACCCTTAGATCCAAAAGCTGAAGCTGACAGGTAGGTATACGGACAATTTTTGTTATGTATAAAAAATGAAGCGAAGGGAGAATCCCCCTGAAAAGATAAAAACCTTTGCTGGTGGTGTGGCTGCTGGTGGCTGCATATTTTGAAATGTTGCAATAGGAGGTTCACCACCGCTATGACCATCTCGAGCTGGGGTCGTGTTTTGTGGAGAAGCAGACTCCAATCTCATAGCATTCCCACCATTATCTGGTGTATCCTTTAGGAAGAATTCTTTGTACAAGTAACTCCTTAATCTTGATGTCACTTCAACTAGAGCTTTTCGAGCTGCTCTTATTTCCCCTTCGATCTGGAGAATATTATGAAATAACAATCAGAAACATAGAAAAAATAACAGATACTCTTGACATACATCTTGTTGAGCCTAAAATGTCCACACTGTTTCATTTTTGTCAGAAAGATGTCAACAGTAAGTACCAATTGTGGATAAATGTACACGTTGCCAATATGAGAAACAAATGTTTTATGCACTAAAAAGGTCCACTTCAAGCACTACTTACAACAACAGCAACAACAACATTACTCCAATGCCTAAAAAGGCTCCCGCACAAGAGGGGTAAGGGGGGTCAGATGTACGCAACCTTACCCCTGTAATTACAGAGATGTTGTTTCCAATTGACCCTGAAGTGGAGTTGCAACAGGTCTCCGTGACTCCACAATAAAAGAAGCTCAGACAATTTAATAAGTCATTTTGCTTTAGTCCATTATAATCTAAAGCCAAAGAATGGTGAATCTTTTGCCCCATCGAAATAATGGACGAACTTCAAGCACTACTTAATACTAAAATTGCCCAACTAGTTAATTTGTTTGATGGAACTTCTGTCTACTTTATTTACCGAGCCAATAAAAAATCTGGAATATTCACTCAAATGGCATCAAACACCACCAATATAAAATATCATGGCTTTTAACAAGCATTTATTTATTCAGCATTCATCATATCAAAGGGCATACCTGTACAAGTTCATCAGCTCCTGATACGTAAGAAGGAATTTTTTCCCTAGGCAAGATTTGTATTTTCGCACCGGTTAATCTCGACATCTCAGATAATGATCCATCTCTTCCCTCCAGACATCCGATTTCACTGGAAGAGACAACTAATTTTGTTTTTACAATATTGTCTTTATCCGCAACAAGATCAGCAATATGAGTTTGAATATGCAACAAAGCCTCTTGAGCAGGAAATAGCTCATCATCAGGACCCTGCACACAAACAAAACACTTTCTTCTAATGTACTCCAAAACAAAACAAAACAAGGTAAAAGAAGGCCAACGAGATCTTATAAACACAAGAAATATACTCATTACAGAGTTGATAGTAAACGAAATTCGAACTCAATTCGTAATTATAAAACGATCAAAATAACTTGTAAGCTATACTATGCGCAGCTCAGTAAGGGCCTATTCTCTTGGAGTACAATTCAATTCAGTTCAGACCAGTTCAGTTCAATTCAGCTCACTTCATTTCAGTTCAATTCAGTTCAACTTTCAAAAGTTGAAAAGAACAGGGCCTAACTGTTACAGATGCATAAGCTGTTATAAATGCAACACCATACTTAATCTTGACAGCTTAATCGGAACATAGATCAAGTTACGAGAAGTACCTCCTCAGATGAAACTATGATAATCTGCTCATCTGACCCAGACACAGGATCAGAAACCCTAACATCAACTCCAACTTCATTCTGAAGCAAATCTACAATGCCATCTACTTCTCCAACAACTTTGTTAACCTTTTCAGTAGGGCAAATCATTCTGAACACAAGGTCCTCGCCATAATAGTGCTGTGCACTGTCAGCCATGGGAGCCCCAGCTTCATATGTATAACCAGACTGTCGGGAGGAATAGTTGTTTCTGTAATTGTTGGAAGATATTCGTGGTCCAAATGAAGGCCCATCTACTGATGATCGTCGACCTGCATTACTTATGTGAGGCATATAATCCTCATCGGGAAAAAATCGATCTGGTGAGTGTGCCCGCCCATGGAAATTCCCATGACCAGTTCGGTCGCGATGTTGACTCTCCCTCAGGCGCGATGAAACAATTGCTATGGCATTTTTCACTGCATTGGCATCACCTACAATCTGCAAAATTTGTGAAATCTCAGTATCAACATCTACTTGTCAGCTAAATCAAGAAAAGCCAATAGCCATATAGTGTTTGCTCTCCATTATAAAAGCAAATAAACTCAAGAAATTAATTACTGAAGCATCAAGGTTTCACAATACTGAAAATTCACAGGTTAAACACTCAACTATCCAATACAGGCTAATCATAAGATGATTCTCCAGCAAAGGAAACAGAGCAACAGCCATCATTGAGCATATCAAATAGTTCAGTTTCTAGTCAGCTAAAAATTAAGAAATTAGATCCCCTAAGCTCAGTTGAGTTCAAGACAGTCATCATCATCTGTTTACTGTTTCATCTTAATGCTTTTAATTAGGAGTGATTTAAAGCAATTTAGAAGCAAGTGTCTGAAAATGGTCCATTTTCTGATAAAATTGTGAAGGAAAAAGTCCGGGAATAGTAAGGTTCAGGTCAAGAAACCTGTACAATCTCCTCAGCCATGGATACGCAGCGAGGCAAAGAAGCATCTCTAGGCAAAACCCTAATCTGAGTCTTGGTCTCATTCCTCATTTGCTCAATAATTTTCCCCCCTTTGCCCAGCAAACACCCAACATGCATTCTCGATACAACTAACCTAGTCGCCACTCTATTTCCTCTACCACCATATTCCTCCACTTCATTCCCATACCCGCTGCCATTCATCACAAACTGCGCATCACTCTCGAGAATCCTATCGTGTATCAAGAACAGCGCCTCCTGAGCCGGAGAGAACGCAGGCATTCTCCCGTCGGGGTCCCGGCGTCGCGTATCGGAAATCTCGATGATTCGCTCTTCATCTCCGGGGATCAGCTCGTGAACGTTGATCCAGGCACCAGTGTGTAGTCGAATAGACTTGATTATACTCCCGGACTTACCGATTACTCCACCGGCTTTGATATCGTGGCAGAGAATGCGGTAAGTGGTGGTTACCATCAAGGGGGAGTCCAATTGGGGCTTGGATTGGCGGTTGTTGTTGTTGTTGACGGCGGTGTTGCCGCGATGGCGGTGGTTATTGGGAGTGTAGTGGTGGTTGTTGTTGTTGTATCGTGGTCTAGTCCTACCTCCTCCTCCTCCCATAGTGTTGCTGTGGTTATCATAGTCCTGATGGTCATGGTAGTAGTTCCGTTTAGATCTAGATCTGTCCATCTAATCTAACAGATTAAGGTCTAAAGAATTTATTGCTGGTGATTTTCTCCGTTTTTCTAGTCAGTGGTAGGAATTGCTTCGACTGTTTTGAGTGTTTGGCCCCCGGTAAAATCAAAAGAGAAAATGGAAATGCTTATGATATTCTCTGAGGATTTATAGCACATGGAAATCAATGATCTCTGAGAGTTCAAAGCATTTTGAAGTTGAACTGAAGAAGAAGAAGAAGTACAGGTGACAGCATAGCAATGAAGATATTATTTAACGCAACACCACTTCTTGCTTCACATTTTCTCTTTCGTCCATCTCGAGATAAACTCCCCCACCTTAAAACGCTGTCGTTTCGTTGTTATGTCTGCCATTTTTCCTCCCTGTGGTCAATGGTCAACCTTCTGATAAATAATGGGTAAATTTTGTTCAAATAATTTGTGGTAATAATTAACTACACGATACAAGAATCTTGTCTAAGTTATAGGATTATAAACGCATCCCAATTGAGATTATGTTAATATTTATCTTAATTTATTAGTAGTAACATTTTAGCATATTTATTACATGCAAAACGCAATCGGTTGAGATTATGTTACACAAGACCAAAAAATATATGCATCTAAAAGCCAAAAAAACATCTTTAGAGTGTTTAATGTGTCTCACAATCATTCCCACCGTAGGAACTTTGTGTAAGAAGAAACTCTTTTTGGGTTATCAACCTTGTAACTAGGAACACCTAGTTTTATTTTGTATAACTATCAATTATTTGTCCAAAAAAAAATCATGTCATATACTAGTATGCCTAAGTATATAAATATTATAAAAAAATATATTACTATCAAGGCTAATATTTAGCTAGACACCTTATATTAGGCGGCGCCATCTATTATCAAAACTCTCTATCAGCCCTTTAAGCTTGAAAAAATTATATGATGGTTCGGTGACGAAAGGATCTTTCTCCTTATTTAAATGATATGTGTCCTATAAATGAATAGAATGTATTAGCATAAAGTAGTTTTCTAGGACACATGTCATTTATGCAGGAAGAAGGATCATTTGATTTCAGACTATTGTATAATTTTTCATAAATTTGGTAAAAGTGCACTTGCGAGCTCCCTGAATCCACGTTCATCTTGTGAATGGTTTAACTTTTCAAATGTCTCAACTTTTTTATTTTTTCACTTCAATCAAACTATGACACGTGAGACTAAAGTGACTCGTGAGTGTACTTTATCAAATTTAACTGCTAAAAAATTTTAAATGTTGGAGGCTTGAGAACTAATTGCTGAAAATGTTTGTCACAAAAACAAAGTTAATAGAAATGGTTCTAATTCAAAATTAGGGCATGGAAAGTACTTGTTGAAAGTTAAATAGCCAAAGGCCGCTACTCTCTCTTTAACTTCATCTTCTCTTTTAAAACCATATCAACTCCACCACACAGTCATCTCGGTAGCATTCTCTCCACATCGCCGGTCTCTTTCCCCCACGGCTCATTAGCTCTGTCAATTTCAGCCAGGTAATTTAACTGTTACATTATCATTTCGCAAAAGCATGATAAGTCTCGATAACATAGCATATCTTTTCAACTTTACGTGATAATCACTGAGATTGATTGCTTTTGTAACTTTTAATTTTGCAGTTACTTTCAATTGTAGCTTCAAGCATGCCAGAAGTCCAGACCCCGTGGGATTTCAGCTGGTATCTCTCTCTCCGCCTCTCCGCTATTTACAGATTTTGAACTTTACTGTGTTCTGTCGTTAGAAAAGTTTCCTTTTCGGGGGGTTCTTGATATTTAATGTATTATTGGATTTGGTGGTCATGCTTTGCTGACATTTTTTTAGCACTTTTCTCTATATTTATTTTTCCACTCATTTACATTATGGAAAGTAATTTTATAGTGACCGTTCTCCTTTCCATTTGGACTGAACTGTGAACAACAATGATTCAAATGTCTAATTACTTTGATGAATGTTGAAATATGAAGAAACAAAGATATAATATCCGTGTTGAAAACTTCGAGAGAAACTGATTAACTGATTCTAGTTTATATTTTACTTAAACGGTTGAGAACTATTGTTTTGCTCTATACTCTTTTCAAACTTGATAATGAATCTTTTACTATAGTAAGATGAAATCCACTACTTTCACAAACTCTTTATTGTTTAATATTAATTACATGCAGTGACTTGGAAGTAGACTTTGAGTCTGAGGGGAATGCCTCCATCGTTCATGCAGCACTCGCTGTCGATAAAGAGGTATTACTTAAACAACTCTTGCTTGGCTAACTAGTATCTCTTCTGTTCTTGTGGCTGCCCAAATCTTAGTTTCACCCTTTAAACTTTAATTTGGTGAGTCATGGCTCCCTAACTTTAGTTTTGGTTACAATGTACCCCTGAATTGATGATATCGTCATGTTTGAAACTTTGAATGCCACGCGTCTTAAGCTTGAACATTGATTTGGTTCCACAAACTTGATCTTTTCTTCCTTCATTGGAACTATAATTTCATACGGTGTCCCATAAAAATGATTTCTTCACTCTTGAACTTCAATTCTGTATCGTGTAGCATTCAAACTTGATAGTGTTGTACAGTATGGTTTACATTTCATCCAAAAGCGAAGTTCAAAGATGCAATCTTACAAGTATCAAACTGAAGATCAAGGGATAAAAGTCAAGTTTTGACCAATGACATTGGTCAAAAATGTTGTTTTGCCTCTCTTTGTTCTTGTTTTTCCTATTCACACCATGTCATTTTGTCTTCTATCACAGTTGCAGCCAGATAAAGTGAAAAGGCACATGTCGATCTCTGGTGGGAAGTTATCAGTGTAAGTTTGTGTTCATGATTGATGTTTTTTGTTCACATTTTCTCTTTATATATAATACTGGAATTTTGTGCATTTTTCCCATATGTACTAATGGTATCAAAGCTTATGATAGTATGATTTCATAGTTATATGCTACTGCAAACAAAGCATGCCCTAACAAACATCAACAAAGAAAAAAAAATACAAACTTCTCCCGTGGGATTAAATTTAAATTGAAATATAGCTTTCGATTAAACAACATCTAATATGAAGTAGCTTGGTATGACATAACTGTTAATTGTCTTATACAGGATTTTGTTTGTCAGTTCTTGAACTCCTTTTCCACCCCTGTTAGTGATTCTGATTGTAAATGTTTTTATATGGTATTTTATGACATGTTCTGAATTCGAAATGCTTTGTATAAGATTGCGGTATAAGTTGTAAATTAATGGTTATGGGTCTAATGAGATGCCAATTTGAGATTTGTGATTCTGATTTCAAGTATCTGGTCTTTTAAAATCTGTAATGAGTTTGATAGATCTATATGCCTGTCTCCATTGAATAAGGTGTATTTATTTTTATTAAAGTACTGTGATAGAAGTCTCAAATTCAGTGAAACAGAGTTTGATTTCTCTGCCAATGTGTTAAAACAGAACAAGACCTTGCATTTTGATAGGTTGTTAATTTCATCATTGTTAACTGATAGGCGCTTTGAGGCAGTGGAGGCGAGATTTCTGCGAGCATCGTTTTCGTCTTTCGTGGATGTCCTTACACTCACAACTAAAACAATTGAAGAGTTCGGGAATTGAAATACACAGTAATATGTGATTAACGTTATCAAATTATAAGTAGTGTATTGTATTGCCGAACTTTATCATAGACATGTCCATCTCCCATTGGTTCAGGTATTATTCGTGTTGAATTGGTATTCCTAGTAAAAAAAAACTCAAGTTGGCCAACAAATGTATCTGTAATTTGAGGTTTCATTTATGTACCATGAATTTTTGGTCTAGTATCTCTTGTTCCCTTAAATTTAGTCGGGTTCAATGTTAATGAATTACAAAAATGGCAAAAAATATTACGATTCAGATTGAAATAAAAAACGTCTAATGCATATTAAGCTACTTGAACTTGTCCTAAAAAATCTACTGCTTCCTTGAACTTTTAAAGTCACCTCGTAGCTCCCTTAACTTTTAAAAAGTGCTCCACTTAGCTCCTTCAATGTCATGTGTCAATATCTAATTGAAGAGAAAAAAAATCAGAAAAATGATATATTTGAAAATTTAAATCTATCAGAAGTTGACACGTGGCGTTTAGGGAGTTTAGTGATGCACTTTATAAAAGTTGAGGAGGCTATCATGTCACTTTAAAAGTTCATAGGGCAGTAAGTTTTTAGAATAATTTCATATAGCTGCATTAAGCTAAAAAGAAAATAGAATTCCATCAATAGACTAGATAAAGCCAGTTAATATCCCCTTTGACTTCTAATTTTGGATTTACCATTGGAAAGGTTTATCACCATAATTTAAGCCTGTATTTCACCTCAATTCCACCATGTGAAAACAATTTTTTTTATATTACTATTTGTATATATATATATATATTACTCCCTTCATCTATAAAATATTATTCATTTAACTAAATTATTAAAATTAATAAAAAATTTATTACACAATTAAAATGATTAATTTATCCTTTACTAAATTTTCTTTCTTCTTAATTACTCACTTATAATCTTAACAATACATAATCTCTTTTATTGTTAATAAAAAGGCAAATTAGAGAAAAAAATTGTACAAAATGCATTGATAATCTAAATTGACAACTAAAAAGAGAATTAATAAAATGACTAAAGAGATAATAACTTCTAGACGGAGGGAGTACTAATTTCTATTGTGCTACCGTGCCACGTGATAATAAGTGAAAAATAACTATATGTGAAAAATCGTTTGTTTTCAATAAACTAGAAAATGACTTCTAAAACGGAATGGTGTTCACGAGAGAAACAAAACTTGTATTCGTAAAAAGAAAAGTCACATGTTTTGAAGAGAATCATGAGAAAACAGAAAAATTACAAATATTTATATTTAACCACGTGCCTTTTTTTAAAAAAAATTGTACTGATGTGCCCTTGCTACATTGAGATTAGAGTAAGGCTATATTTCTTTTTAACCGAAATTAAATTGAATTTAGTGTAATTTATTGTTAGAATAAATTAAGTGAACCGAATTTTTTTTTGTTGTACATCTGATTCATCAGAGCTTTGTTCTGACTACATTTAGATCCGATCCGGATTGCGCGCCTGGCTATGGTGGGTGAGTCTCCCAATAAGGATTTTGGGCATGCGCTAGGACTTAAACTCGAAATCTTACTTAAGCAATACCAAACCGCTTACCACTTGGACCAATATTATTGGTGAACTGAATTGAACTTTACAAAGGATAAGTAAATTAATTACCAATTGCCATACTTCCATGTGAATTATAGAGTATAGTCGTAGTGATGATATAGATAATTAAAGTTCAAATGATAAGAGCAAAGTTTATTGATAGTACCACTAACTTACACGATGCAGCCCCTTGCATTAATTTCTTATTGGAAATCGTTGTCGTCAGTAATTCTCTAATTACTTGCATTCAATAATTAATCAATCCTAATTATTCTTCGTACCTCTTCTTAAGTATAACGTCAACTCTACACACCCTTTCATGCACATATATATGGAATCTCTTAATCAATTCTAAACACCTTTTCATTGATTCTTTTTTTCTTTCTAAATTGGTATGGATTCTATTTCTAACATCCCAAACTCACAAAACATGAATCTTATCGACTACGACCTAGATGAAACATTCCAAATGTAACCTATTTTACTTTTTTTACTGGTTACAACAAATTCAAGTAATCAATTTATGTGCTCATTTTTACTATACTGTTATATATGCAGGATGTCTGAACTGCCGTCTTTGGGGAGCATTATCAACTTGGATTCATATTCTTCGAGTACTTGGACATTGAACAACAATGTTTATTGTTTCGAAGACATTAAAGGCGAAACTGAAAGCTCCATTTTGCATCCATGGGACTGGACTAATAATATTTACGATCAACCACAAATACCGAAAACCGAGTTGGTTTGTGACAATGACAATAAGGAAAAAAGGGTAAAAGTTGTAAGTGGAAGGAAGAGAACAGTTCAACTGGAATTGGAAGAAATTCAAAAACATTTTCATCTTCCAAGTACCACAGCTGCTAAAGAGCTGAAAGTGGGTTCGACTGTTCTGAAAAAACAGTGCAGAGAATTCAATATCATGAGATGGCCTCATAGGAAAATCAAGAGTCTTAAAGCACTTATTAACAATGTTAAGGTACGTACGTTTTTATATATGTTATTATTTTGCAACTTTTAATCATACATATACTGATTATTTTGTTACTTAGTTAGTTGATGAGAATATTTTATTTTGGTTCACATTATATATACATTATGAATTTCAAATGTCACTGTCTCGTTTGGTTTTGCTATATTGTTTTGCAACCATATGAATTATTTAGCATTTCTCTTAAACATTAAAGGGGGAAGAACACAGCCAATGCTTTGGATTATTTAGTATTTCTCTTAAACATGGCAAAACGAAATGTTGAGATATGGAAAAAGATACCAAGACAGAGATTATATTTTGTAAACTGCATGCATAGGGAAAATCGAGTATTAAAACATAATATAAATAAAACTTGTTTATTCTTAACTCAATTTCAAACTTCGCAATATGCATATTATATTCTTATGTATGGTTCTTGAGTTGGATGAATGAACAAGTATCTAGATTTGCGTTTTCAGAAAAAAGGAAAGAAAGCTTTGTTGTTAATGTCAATTAATAGTTTATGTTAATACTTAAAATGTATATGAACTATTTAGTAAAGTAATTTACATAATTGATATTGGGCCTTGATCGCTATTATTTTTGTATATCTGACTTCTAAATCTAAATGTAGTTATCATGCGTTTTGTTTTTTATAATTGGTTTAATTTTGAAGGGGTTGAGGTTTAAACTTGAGTCTCTTAAGAGCTTTCAAGCCGTTTTTTGCAATCCATTTAATGATGATTTGTCGTACCTTTTATTGATATAACTAATTGAATGTATGGAATGTAGGAAATGGGAATGGAAGAGGAGATAGAGATGCTGGAACAACATAAAAGGATTGTAGAGATATTACCAGATGTACAACTAAATCGAAAAACCAAAAAGCTAAGGCAAGCTTGTTTCAAAGCCAATTACAAGAAGAAAAGGCTGCTTAATTACTATACCTAATTTTGAGATCTAGTTCATTTTTTCAGGGCTTAGTAGTTAGGTTTACACGGATACATGTACTTTGATGGTTTTTATAAGTAGTATATCGGTTTTGAGTTCACTACGGACATGGAATTTTATAGAAAGCTCTAACTTTTTGTACCATTCTTCCGTCTAATAGTTGAGAATTGATGAGAGCTTAATTAAATATTCTCTCATATTAATTAAATCCTCTCTCACCAATTCTCAACCATTGAATGAGAGAAAGGTACAAAAAGCCAGAAATTTTCTATAAATTCTCCTACAGGCAGATAGACTCAAGTTCAACTCACAACTCTCTAAGCATGGTTAAATTGCCTAAAAAAGATTTAAGTCTTTTTTTACATCAATATATATAGATATGTAGTCAATATCTTTTTTTTTGCTAAGATAGTCAATATCTTCTTTGTTTTCAAACAAATATACCTTATCATTCATCCCATAGAAAATAAATGAAGAATGATGAGCTCTTATTTTCCATATCTGTTTTACTTGTTTCCTTAAGAACTATAAGATGCAGTAGTAAGTACCCCCGTAGGAAAAAAAATTTTAATCCAATTTTATTATTCTGAAATTGAGTGTTCTAAGAAATTACACAAGAAAATTGAATTAGTTTAAATAAATAATTAGTCTTTAAAATATAGAATTCCCTGAATTCTCGTAAGTTATGACTAAGAGTTCTAACTCATGATTTTTTTTACATAATAACTATATTATTTTATCTTGCATCACCTTAAATCGTTTTGAATATGATATTTTAATCTTCACTATGATGTTGAAATAGCGTACAGTCAAGTGGAATTATCCACTTGTTTGTGAATAATGTTGTATAAACATGGATCCATAGCTAAAAATTGGCTGAAGAAATAATTAAAAATGACAAATATTGAATTTAGCTAATATGGATCACTTCTTGTACTTATTGTACGAATTGGCTGAAGAAATAATTAAAAATTACAGTTTTAATATGGATCATCTAGTTTTGCATTTATAGCTTGGCTCAAGCTCATAACAACTCAACTTGAATTTACGAGCTCTCAAGTAATAATTAAGAACACATTTAATAAATCAACTAATATTAACAACAAAAAAAGTTTATTATTAGAGTCATTATAGAAAGCGCTTTAGATCGCTAATGTGTGAGCTGATGTCAAACTAATAGTGTAGCTTGAATCGAGCTTTAATCGAGTCGAATTTATAAACTAGCTCAATTCTCGTGCCTTCGTCTCCATGGAATCACTTGCTTACAGCTTTCATAGATGTTGCTCTGCATAGAACACAATTACCAATCCATCATGAACCACCACACATCCATTATTATTTTTAACAAAAAACTTGAAAGAATTGAGTACGAGAAGCTGGAAATTAAGACAACTTACAAGAAAGTAAGAAGTAGTAGAGGAAGAAAAGAAACTGGATTTTCTTGAAATCCTTATAATCTTCACTTTGGCATCACTACTTTGAGTATCTCTGTTGTTCCTGCAGCGCCTAGAACCAAATAAACTGCTGCTAAACGACGCCGTAGATGACAGTGATCGAGAGCGACACAAAGGCAAATTAGACAAACTATTCAATGAATCATCTAGAACACTTGTAGGGGAAGGCTGCCTAATTGCAATTGCTTGAGTTGGAGGCAACTGCAATTGTAAGCACCTTACAGCTTTTGATTTGGGTTCAGTGGGTCTTGGCTTTCCGGGCGCTTCTTCCCATTCAAATGGTACAGTGGCTAATTTTTGTACTGGCGGTGTTACTGTTATTTCTCCTGCTGCTTCTTTTACCCTCTTTGGTATTGCATTTAACCTCAGTTTTAGCTCAGATGACCCCATCGCTTCTGGAATAATGAAGCAGTGATCTTTTCAACAAACTAACATAAACCCAGATGATGTTTTGCTAAAATTCTAAGAGGGTATAATAAAGCAATGATCTTTTTTTCTTAAAAAAAAAAACCAATGATCTTTTCAACAAACTGACAAAAACCCAGATGATATTTTGCTAAAATTTTAAGAGGGTAGGGAGGAAACCTTTTTTTCTGTACATATATAGATAGAATTGAAGTAACGCTCCTGCTGGAGCTTTTCTTCTTCACGAGAGAGACAGTGCTGTATTTGTTTTCTCACAAGTCACAAGGGTTAGCCAATGAAGGGGTGTGTGTGGGTCCCCTCATTCAACAAATATCAATTATTCTACCCACCAACAACGGTCATTTGTTCTTCTCAAATCATTTCTCAATAATCTACTAGTCCTGTCACTTATTGTACTTAAAACTGTATTTGATTATTATAACAATATAGATCATTTCCATGAGATTTTCCAAAAAAGAATTTATAAAAAAAATAGTGTGGTCTTTCTCTATATATTGAAGCACATTCCTATATTACTTCCTCAATTTGATCATTCCTTCACAAGCCAGTGTGCCTTCCAGATCTCCGATAATTCGAGCTATTCGAACTTCCAGACCTCTTTGTACTTCCTGAAATAGACTTCTAATGTTGTCATTAAACCTCTTCGTGTCGAAACTTACTGACTTATCAACCTCTGCTGCAACCCCAACAAGTCCAGAACCAATCTTGGTCTGAACTTCCATCAATTTCTGTCCAGTTGCAACCATATATCTCTGAACCTGAAAAGTTTCTTCCAAAAAAATCTCCAATGTCTTTTTCTCTCCTTTTGTTCGCAACGTATTCAAATCTCCATTCCTTAAGTCCACATCATTATCATGCTATGAAAAATTCACAACATATCAGCAATATGACCATATCAAAAATTATAGACTAAATATAGGAATTGAAATGAAGCTTACCATTCGCTTACAAATTTCGTCGATCTTGCTTTGAAGAGATTGGTATCGGCTGATTTGCTTGTTAAGTAAAGACGTCAACAAGTCAAAGCCCTTGACCTCCTTTTGTTCCGAGTTTTCTTGCTTTCCTGTGAGTCTCTCTAGCATTAGAAGTTGCTGCTTAAGCCTCTTGATCTTGTATGAAACTCCAAGAGCTTGAAGATCCATTCTCCATGGTGAATTACTTGTCTTTATATTGCTAGGTGAAGGCGATTTGTCCAAAGTTTCAACCTTTTCAGGACTTACACTTGTTTCCTCCATTAAAGCCTCGGCCTTTACGTTCTTCTGTTGTTCGAACTCTGGATTTTCTTTTCCAGGGACTGCCTCTTCTTTTATTGCTTCATCCTTTTCCAGATTTTGTGTGTCAACAATCTTATCAATGGAAACATCGTTTGAGGTTGTCGTCTGATCAATCTGTGGTCTTAGTTGCGCTTTCAAGGTATTGAATGCTTCTTGCCTCTCGAATAACAGTTTTTCCAGTTTCATGTTTTCGTGCCTGAGCTGTGACATGTCTTGGTCTAGATTCTCGACATGAGACATCAGTCGCTTCGATTCTATTTCCATACTGAGCATTTTCCACCGGAAAGATTCTAACTTTTCGTCTTTGAGTCTCATTTGTTCCACAAAAGCATCGATTTCTAAGTTACGCCTTTTCTCTATTGTATCGGAAAATTTCTCTGCTTCGGTTTGAACCCACCCTTCTATCCGCTTCACGTCAGCTGTAATTGCTTCAATAGCAACAGTCGAAGGAAGAAAAAACAATGAATATTGAAATTTAATTCAGAATAACTTAATGAAAAAATGCATATCGAAAACCGAGTGCTTAAAAGTCAGTTTACCTAGTTCACCATTTCGGAATTCGGGATTTTCATAGTCAAGAACATAATCAGGAGTCTGTGCTCTAGTTTTTTTAACAATCTGTGAGGACCCTCCTACAATTGAAGGACCATCTGCTCTTAAATTCGGGCGTAAAAACATATTTCTTAAAGAATTTCTCTGATGTTTAGAAGCAGCTGTTGTTTTCCGCATTTCAGTTTCCACTTCAGCTTGCTTCTTTTGCTTCTCAGCCGAATCGAATTTGCATTTCCTGAACATTACAGACAAGATCTTATCTTTCTGCTCCGAATCTTTTTTCAGTTGTACAACTTCCATTGACAATTTCCGAGCAAGTAAAACCAACTCCTCCTTTTTCTGTGATACCAATTCAATCTCTTTCCTTTTAGCTTCAAGTTGTCTGAGAGCTCTACCAAGCTCAGCTTCGAGCTGTCTTTGGTTCGACACAAGTTCAAGGAAAGCGGTTTTATGTTTCCAAAGATCAGTAGAATACTCTTGAGCTTCTCGCGACGCATTTTGCCTCAGTTCTTCTGCCACACTTTCAGCTTTAACTAATTTTTCTTCAGAATCTTTCCTCTTAGACTCCTCTTGCTTTAAAACAGTGTCTTTCAATTCGACCAACTTCTCCATCTCTTTCAGCTTATCGTTTATTTCGGAAATGGCTTCTTCTTTTCGTCTTTGTTGAGCTCTCAATTCGTTAATAAGAGCTACAATCTGTAGCCTTAGCTTCTTCCTTTCAATAAACCAACTTTGTTCTTGCGAAGCAAAGATGCCCACAACTTTCTCATTGGCTTTTGCATCCTCTCGCCGCATTTGCTTTAGCTCTTTGATCCCTTTTTCAGCAATTTCGAGCTTTTTTAGATGCTCGAAATTCCCACTATTCTCTTGTTCTCTCTGAATTCTCCATACAAGTAATCCCAAGAGTTGAGCACTCCCTTGAAGCATTTTATCGCATAATTCAGACCATTTTTCGTCATTCTCTTTGTCTGATCTTGATATGACTTTAAGAGCAAAGAAAGCACACGAAACACCAAAATACATCGGATAGAAGCTATTCGTCTTCATTTCCGAGGGACTTAAACATGAACCAACAATTCCTTTTTCATCCATTTCTAAGAAACTAAATTCCCTTCTTTTCCTAAACAACACATGAATGAAAAGCACTAAAAGTTAAAAGTGAACACATGGAAGACATATTTACCTAGGTAGAATAATTGAGGTGAGGCATGAAAAGTATCACAATAATTGAGAAACAATATTGCAAAGCAGAATTGAAGAAAACAAGAACAAATAATTATAAATCAGAGAATAAAAATTGAACCTTTATAGGAAGAATTTTAGTATTGTGCTTCAATGGACAACAATGCAAAGTAGAATAAAAGGAAAACAAGAACAAATAATTATATATCAGAGATAAAAATTGAACCTTTAAAGGAAGAATTTAGTATTGTGCTTCAAAGGGCTCTTATCTCAAAAAGCTGAAATCTTCAACAACCTGGAGAAGAAGAAAGGAACTGCATTTATTATGTGAAAGTCAACATTCAGCCAGTAAATATGGCAAGCAAATGCTAAAAGCATGTTGTGTGTATATATGCTACGCGTGTGAAAGGACTGTAGAGGATAAAACTGAAAAAAGGGAAATCTGAATTGAGATACCCTGGATTTCAGTGAAAGACTGACCCAAGTAATCTCTCATTTCCACCATTATTACTTTGTTCTTCTGCTGTAATGGGAAACAAAAGCACTAGATTCCTGCTCCTTTGTCTTCCATTAATACAACTGGCTTACCTGTCTGAATGGACTTTTTTGCTTATAAAAACAAGTTGGTTTTAAGAATTGAGGTTTTTTACAGAAAACAATGATAATGGCTATCATAACTAAAGCTGTTAATCCTAGTGGGTAAAATTGCAAAGGAATTGTTTTCAAATTTGATTAAACACCTTACCAATAAAGTCAAGATCCTGGATTGTCTTTGTTGTAAACAAAATGAACCACATAAGTTTTTCAAAAAAAAGAACCACATAAACTTGTAGAGATATACCTATGGACCCCATTATTATTTATTATTTCAAAGTTCAAACAGTATAATCAAAATCCATAAAAAATCAGAATGTAAAACCCATACCCATTAATGTTATCGGGAATTATTAGAATAAGACACAAAAAAGGAAAAGGCTTTTGTTATGCAAAGATGAAAAGAGATATTGCACACATGTATGCAGAAATGACACAGTGAGATAATGTGTACCTGAAATGATAAAAAGGGCAAAGTGAAATGATGAAGTTGATGGGTCCAATTCCAGAAGGGAAATTTGATTTCTTTTCTCTTCTGTACTTCTGCAAGTAAGCTTTGGTCTATAAAGCTACACAATAACCCATCTTTTTTAAGATTAATTCTCTGCTAAACAATTTTTATATTTTAAGATCCACTCTTGGAATTCGTAGTTTATTGTACAGATATTAATTATTATCCTCTTTAGTTATTTTATACCCGTATTTTTTTTTGCCAGTACGGATTCATTTCTCCTTTTCTTGGCTTCTTCTACTTCCAAGTAAGCATTGATGATAGTGTTATCTACTCATGCACTTTTCTTACCATTTTAAATCACTACAGTTAAGATAATTTTAACAATAATTTTTGTATTATTTTTATTCAACTCCCTTATATGATTTTTTTATTACAAAAAATTATGAAATAAATTGTTCTCACAATTTTGATCTGGGCACGCTTAAAGGCCAAATGTTTTTCAAAGATTATTTGTTCCAAGGATTAAGCTTTCAACCTATAGGATTTAAATAGTCATTTAACTAGTACATTATGCAACTTAGTGATATGATTACGTACGTATTAAGTTATTTTGTTTTTAATAATACTTATATCAAAGTTTATAGAATATTTTTGTAATTGCAATTTAATTTTATATTATTTATCAAATAATAATAAATAAAATTAAAAAATATAATGAAAACTCAGACAAAATTCATTTTGTGAAGAAAAAATATCATAGAAGTACATTATACAACGGAAAAACTGAGGTTTAAATCATATAAAAATAAAACAATTGGAATTAATAGATTAACAAAACGGTGCCGGCTATCATAACTTTGTTGTAAAATAAAGTACAATGACGTTGCAA
Source organism: Euphorbia pulcherrima (assembly GCA_947683365.1). Classification (NCBI taxonomy): domain Eukaryota; kingdom Viridiplantae; phylum Streptophyta; class Magnoliopsida; order Malpighiales; family Euphorbiaceae; genus Euphorbia; species Euphorbia pulcherrima. Next base: position 21,030,500 of record CANTUS010000001.1, read on the forward strand.
TCTACACCACTAATTTAGAACATACAGACAACTCAACCATTGAAGTCGTAAAACCAATTTTGACAGGTTACCTCTCTTGCCTGTAAACTATTGATTTCAGAAAAACTCCCGATTCGAATAACTGCTCTAAATATGTTTGTGCTTCGTTATCTTGTCATCTTGTGTGTCTTGTTCTCTCCTGCATATTTTCAATAAGCTTTCAAAAAACTCTTTCCCCGAAGAATTGCTTTAACCCTCAAAGTGATTTCGTCACATTGAAAGTCTTATTCTCTTCGCAAAAGGTAGGTCTTCTCTTTCCCGTTTCAATGATTCCAATATCTAAATACGACCTAATTAATCTCACATCCTATTTCATATGTGAACTAAACGATAATGAAAGTTTCATTCTCATGTTAGAGAGCCAGTGGCGCAGAGAGAAGGAGGGACAATGTCGGCCATCGAAACACACCCCTCCCCCGCAATACCCATCCGATGGTTCCTTAATTGAAATCCCTCCTCCATTGCTTCATTTAGAGCAATTGTAAGGTCACGAAGCCCTTGTTTTTGTTGTCGAGAAAACTAGTAGTAAAGATGATGAAAAGAATTCATCACTACTATCTTTTTCGATTGGAAAAGAATTCATTAGAACCAATCTAGGTTCTCTCCTCTTGGTTGAAACCGTTTTGTGTGAATAGAAAAGTGCATATTTGAGACTAATTCTTGTTTCTTCACTTTTACTTAACCTTAAATTATGACTGACTGCTATGATTTTTCTTTGTATCCAGTGCTGGCTGTTGGTAAATTCATTTACTTTTCTTTAATTTCTATTGTCGATTTCTGATTTTCAGCTAGAGTTTAGATTAGAATTAACGATGATGTTCATGGCGGTTATATATTGGAAACTATAATGTTTAACTTCCATTCATCATGCAAATGATCTTTCAGTTTACAATTGATTGTTTTAATTTCTTAAGGTTGTGTTTGTGTTTGTATTTGTGTCTTCTTGAGTGTGATTACATTGGGGAACTTTATGCTTATGTTAAATTTTCTTTCCCAAGTAGAACATTTAAGTAGGGTAGCTTCAAGTTGCAGCAAGAATAAAACTAATTAGCTGGTAAGTGTAAATCTATTCAAGTCCTTGCCAATTCTGCCGAGTAAGTTTTATGGTACCATTGCATGCTTTTATTCTTTTCACATTCTTTTTAGGATTGTGATTAGGTATTTGGGATTAATCGAATATGGAGTACTGAGAATTTTTATGTTGTTTATTATTGCTTGGAAATAATGTCATTGAGTAGTACTTGGCCAATTTCAACTTGCAAGGATATGAGGGTATAGAGATTTGAAGATTCGTAGTTTGTTACCTTCTTCGTTTATGTTTCTGTTAATAACAATATGAAAAAGAATATAGAGATTTGAAGCTTCGAGTGTACGCTCTCTAATTACTATTTACTACCTTTTAGTATGTAGGGTTTATGCTTTGCCAAATGCCAATTACTTAATTTATACACGAGTGCAGAAATGGCCAGTAGTGTTGGATATGATGTATGTCCTTAAGGCAATTAGGGCGATATATCTTAATTATGTAATAGTACGAATAATTTGTTTAATCAATAAAGGCATTTGTTCTTTTGTTTATATCAATGTGTTTTTATACATATATATTATAGCTGGTTAAAATATATTCATTGATGTATGTATACAAAAGTCCTTGACATATCATAGCATGAAGTCAGAGAAATTATAGTTGGACTATATTTGGTGGAACCTACTTCATGTGCAATTATGATTATGTCTAAACTATCCCTAGTCACAGTGTCATCAAGAAAGGATATTGATGAAACGGAAAGACTAGCATGTGGTCAACTTTCTTGGAAAGGGTCCAAGCAGTTAATCTCCTAAATACTGAAGGTGGTGCCTTAAGCTTGACACATGGATATATCTGGGAGATATATTGGAGACCGCAGCAAGATAAACACTTGGTATAATTATCAATGTGTTAGTGTTTATCTTCATGCAATAAGCTTTGCGAATGTCCTCATACTTAAAATGCTAGTTGCCTTGTGTAGTACTGTTGCTATACTTTGGGTCATTGCTATGCACTCATTGATTTAGGGTGCTACGGGTGATTACGGGTATAGTGATAACAACACGTTGGTAGACTGAGTAGTCGGAAAGAATCCATCGCTCCGGATATATTAAGGAGTTGTACCTGGCCACTTGTTGAAGTGATGATTGCCATAAACCTCTGATCAGAGTATGTGTTTGATAGAAATGGTTTCTAGTCAAACACACTATGGTAAAAGGCAATATACTTCGGTAACAAGTAAATAACTGGGATAGCTTGGAGCAACCTTGCTATTAGTGGGTTAACATTTTAACCGAACCCAATAAACCAGATGGTACTAATATTAAAGAATGGAAGGAATTTATCGCACTGGATAACTATTGCATTAACCGGGATTAAGTCATAAGCATAAATGACGTTCCGAGTAATGGGGGATGGTAGACCCTTGCTAGAGGCGTACTACAGTCGTTTAAGGTAATCAAGTTCTATTCACGGTCTAGAACATCGAGCCAATGGTTCCATTAGAACAAGGGTTGGTTAAGCCTTAACAGCTCAATACTTCGGGATCCTATAAGGTCACACACATTGGACCTTCATCGGACTAAGTAAAGAACTAATAGATTTATTCTATTACAAAATATAACATAAATAATAATAGGATTATTATTTGATTGGTTAAAATTGATTAGATCAATTTTGGATAGACCAGGGAATTTATTTTGACCGGTAACTAATTAATTATAGTCATAAATAAATTATAATTGATTAGATCAATTTTGGTTGGACCAAGAAATTTATTTTGAATGATGACTAATTTATTAGGGTCAGAAAATAAATAATTGAAAAAGGATTAAAAAGGAGAATTTTGCATTGGCGAGTTTAATTGGACCGAGAGTATAAAAATATTTTATACAGACTCGAGTGCGCGGGAGTACACCGAAAGGTGTGCAAGCAATGCTGGGCATTGCTCGCGGCAGCCCATAAAAATGGGCTGCACATGGGCAGCCCAAAAGCAAGGCAAAGCCCATGCACAGCGTGTAACACGCTGTGCATATGGGATGGGAGTAATTACTCCCATCCCACATTGCTTATAAAGGGGAGCAAAATGCTCCCCCAAGCCTATATATAGGCTTTCTCCTTTCCTTTCAAATTGTACCAAGCTCAAAGCATAAATCCTAAGCGAGATAATTAATCTCTCGGGTACTTGAGCAAGTTATTTTTGTGGAGCCTGAATTTATTCGGGCACCGCTAGTTTATATTTTGGGTGAGGCTTCTAGAGTGGTCTAGCAACTACTCGAGGCTTCTTAGTTCTTCCTCCTGGGGAGGTTTTGGTTGGTGGGGTTCGTGTGGATACTGATAGAGGCTATCCTACGACTGGAGGCTTGTGCAAGAAGGTCCTGCAAAAGCACGCTTCAACTGGTAAGTTCTTTTTCTTTCTCTTTTAATTATTAAGTCTTTTTCTTTAAGTGTTTTTAGACTTAATAATTATGCTTAGGTTATTTTTGCATGCTTAGTTTATTTTATGCTTAGGTTATAACTTAGAGTTATAACATGCTTAGTATAAAATAAATATGCTAGGATATAATTTGGAATTATGGTATGCCTAGTCCTTTAGCATGCTAACCTAGGTAGAGAATTATTTAGTTAAGGCTTTATTTAATTTATATGCAACTAATAGGAGTTCCTGGGACAGGGACAAAATTTTGAATTTCCGTCATGCCTCTTATGCATGTTCAATTTGACTGTCAGTTCCCAACAGTGGTATCAGAGCCTGCCTATTTAGTGCATAATTAAGTTAGAAGCAAACTAAATATTATTTTCTAAATGAAATGAATTGTTTATTTAATTGTTTGGAACAATATATATAAACTTCTGTCTTTCATTTCAAGGTTAGAAATTAGTTATGAATAATTTTGAATAAGCTTGCTCAACTTACTCAAATTATACAAGTGTCAATAATTTATTTAAATTACATGGGTTATAGATGCTCCCAATTTTACATGAATTGGAAGAACGAAATTTATTAGTTCAAGAGAATCCATTGGTCTTCAAGTTTGTGCCCATATTTGTTCTGGCTAAGGATTGGACTTGGTGTCTACTCCTCATAGGGCACCTCTCCTACCTGGGAACCTATATCGGTGCAATTTGAATTGACCAATCGGGGATTAATATGAACTAATTTATTTCTAGTATATAAGATGGTGCTTATATGTGTTTCTATAACAAAGTAAAAAATTAAAATTATTGAATAAAAGCTTAAAGGAAATGCAATATAAATATAACAAATTAAAACGTTAATTATTTTGCATATAATCTAGGTTGATGGAATAATTATAATAAAGAGCTGAACCCACCTAAGGTTAGACCTTATAAATTAATTCTAAAATTCCCTGAATTAATACAAGTAATTATAATTTTGTCCATCTAATAAAATCCTAGATTGGGTGAGACGTTTAACACCAATAAAATCCCAAAGTAAATATATTAAGGCAAGTTATAGTCTTCCTTACTCAAATTTATAATACGGTCTTTTTGAGCTATCAAAGTGCTACGCAAAGCGTTCCTTCTAGTCCACATTGATTGGTTGTAAAGTTTGAGATAGGGTCTGCCTTAACAGAGCTGGGGTAGTCCACCATAAAATTGGGGGCTAGGCCCAGATCTGAGACATATTCAAGGAGATGCTAATATAAGAGCACATGTCCCTTGGGATTATGGAACTTGAATGAATTAGCAATTGCATGCGATGCAAATGGAATTGGATTCCAACTATGACTGACTATTATGACTTGACTCATAAAATTAGGGGTTGTAATAGCCTAATTATAGATGCTACCTACTAGGAAATTTAGCTGGGCTAAAATTCACGAATTCAATAGAATGGGCTATTGTAAATTTCGAAGAAAATAGTAGGAAAATGTATTTAATTAAAAGTCCTCATATTAAATACATGTACTTAAACTAATATCTAAACACTTTTCTTTTCTTATATCTTAGGTTGAAAATGGCTTCCAATTTTAATCTCCGTATGTTACTTGACACTAAATTGAATGGCTCGAACTTTTCTGATTGGTTCCGAGCAGTGAGAATAGTTCTCAGATCTGAGGGAATTGCCTATGTCCTAAGTGAAATTTTCCCTGTAGAACCTGATGTTGAGGATCATGTGGAACATGATGCCTGGTTGAAGCACAGGAAAGATCGTGAGACTGCCATGTGTATTATATTGGGGTCCATGAATTCTGAGCTTCAGAAACAACATGAGAACATGCCCTTGGAGGATATGGTTCTCCATCTTGAAGAACTCTTTTCGGAGAGGGAGAGGACAGAGAGGTATGAGACCTCTAAGCTCCTTTTCGGGACCAAGATGCAGGCTGGCACCTCTGCCTCTCAGCATGTACTGAAACTCTTGGGATACCTTGAGAAGCTGAATCGATTGGGATTCGAGATGAATCATGACTTGAGCATTGACCTTGTGTTGATGTCCTTGACAGATAGTTACTCAGGTTTCGTAACTAACTATTACATGAACAGGATTAATTCAACTATCCCTGAATTAATTAACATGCTGAAAACAGTAGAACCTCAGATCAAGAAAGATCAGAAACCTCTACTGTTGGTTGAAAAAGGTAAGGCTTCTAAGAAAAAGAAGCAGGCACTGGGTGCCAAGAAAAGAATCAGTAAGAAGAAGAATGAAAAGAAGGCATCTAAGTATGTCTGCTTCCAATGTGGGAAACCGGGACATTGGAAGAGGGATTGCAAAGCTCCTGCTTCTGAGCATTTGAAGAAGAAGCCTACAGAGGCATCTACTTCAGGTATATTTGTAATTGAAAACTTTGCTACTTTTCCGCAAGAATCCACTTGGGTATTAGATACTGGTTGTGGTTCTCATATCTGTACTTCTGTGCAGGGACTAAGGAACTGTAGAAAACTTGCAAAAGGGGAGATGGACCTACGTGTGGGAAATGGAGCCAGAGTTGCTGCATTAGCCGTAGGGAGCTTTAGTCTTGTTTTGCCAAGTGGACTTGTTTTAGTTTTGAATAATTGTTATTACATTCCAAGTGTTACTAAGAATATTGTATCTGTTGCGTGTTTAGCAACAGAGGGATTTGAAATTTTATTTTCGAATAATAATTGTCAGATTCGTTTGAATAATATTCTTTATGGTTATGGAATGTTGAAAGGTGGCATTTATATTCTTGATACTAAAACAGAAGTTTTCAATATAAACAATGTGAAGAAAGTTAAATTAGATAATGAGAATTCCTTTTACTTATGGCATTGCCGTTTAGGCCACATAAACAAAGATCGCTTAACCAAGTTGCATAAGCGTGGAGACTTGGGCTCAATAGACTTAGAGTCTTATGGTGATTGCGAACCTTGTTTAAAAGGAAAAATGACAAAGTTACCCTTTAAAGGGAAGGGTGAACGAGCCACGAGTACATTGGAACTTATACACACTGATGTGTGTGGTCCAATGAGTGTTCAGGCACTAGGAGGATACTCCTACTTCATAACCTTTATTGATGATTACTCACGATACGGTTATTTGTACTTGATGAAGCACAAGTCTGAAAGTTTTGAAAAACTCAAACTATTCAGAGCTGAAGTAGAGAAACAGCTTGAGAAAAGTATTAAAACACTTCGATCGGATCGAGGTGGAGAATACTTAAGTCAGGAGTTTCAGGATTATCTAAAGGAAAATGGGATAGTTTCCCAGTGGACCCCTCCTTATACACCCCAACATAATGGAGTGTCAGAAAGGAGGAATCGGACTTTATTAGATATGGTCAGGTCCATGATGAGCCATGCAGTTCTTAGTAAATCCTTTTGGGGATATGCACTTGAGAGCGCGGTTTATATCTTAAACAGAGTGCCCTCTAAATTAGTTGATTTTACACCTTATGAAAGATGGTGTAACAAAAAGCCATCTCTAAATCACTTAAGAGTATGGGGTTGTCCTGCTATAGTGAAGAGGATAGCGTCAGATAAGCTAAATGCCAAGGCTGACAAATGTCTGTTCATTGGATATCCAAAGGAAACAATTGGATATCTGTTTTACCAACCCGAAGCACAAAAGGTATTTGTGTCTCGGAATGCTCACTTTTTGGAAAAGGAACACTTACTTGAAAAGGTCAGTGGGAGCAATATTGAACTGGAAGTTCAACAGGAAGAAACAGACGATCAACTGATTGACCCCGTTCTAGATACACAAGAGAGTGTGATCCAAGAACAAACTGTCGAAACACAATCATTGCGAAGATCAAGTCGTGTTCATAAGGGTCCCAAGAGATATGGGTTTATTATCACTAATGATAAGGAACTATATCTTATGGAGGATGATGAACCAAGGACATATGATGAGGCAATAAAAAGCTCAGATTCTGATAAATGGCAAAAGGCCATGAAATCAGAAATGGATTCCATGTACGAGAACCAAGTTTGGAATTTGGTTGATGCACCGCAAGAGGTTAGACCAATTGGGTGCAAATGGGTCTTCAAGAAGAAGACAGACATGGATGGTAATGTAATTACCTATAAAGCAAGGTTGGTTGCGAAAGGTTATAGTCAACGGGAAGGTATTGACTATGATGAAACCTTCTCACCGGTAGCCATGCTCAAATCCATAAGGATACTCCTCGCCATTGCTGCTCATTACGATTATGAGATCTGGCAGATGGATGTAAAAACAGCATTCCTCAATGGGGATTTAGACCGGGATGTGTATATGACACAACCTGAGGGTTTTACATCTCAGAATGGCTCGAAGGTATGCAAGCTACAAAGATCCATTTATGGACTTAAGCAGGCATCAAGGAGTTGGAATATAAGGTTTGATCAGACAATCCGGGAACTGGATTTCTACCCAAATACAAATGAGCCTTGTGTTTACAAGAAGGTTAGTGGGAGTGCAGTCGTTTTTCTAGTATTGTATGTTGATGACATTCTGCTAATAGGAAATGACATTTCTCTTCTTCAAAACGTTAAAATATGGTTGTCAAGAAAGTTCTCCATGAAAGACCTTGGTGAAGCAGCATTTATACTAGGTATAAAGATCTACAGGGATAGATCCAAGAGGCTGTTAGGTCTTTCTCAAAGTACATATATAGACAAGGTGTTGAATAGGTTCAACCTTGAGCATTCTAAGAAAGGTTATCTCCCAATGACAAAGGGGATTAACCTATCTAAAGCTGAGTGTCCGAAGACAGCTCAAGAGAGAATGCGCATGAAGGATATACCCTATGCATCCGCGATAGGATCCATCATGTATGCTATGATATGTACTAGGCCGGATGTCTCTCAAGCTTTGAGCTTTACGAGCAGATATCAGTCAGATCCAGGTGAAAAGCACTGGATGGCCGTCAAGGCAATCCTTAAGTACTTGAGAAGGACTAAGGATGAGTTCTTGATTTATGGAGAAGGTGATCTCACTATCAAAGGTTACACTGACGCAAGCTTTCAATCTGACAAGGATGACTTTAAGTCTCAATCAGGTTTTGTGTATGTGTTAAATGGAGGGGCAGTATGCTGGAAGAGTTCCAAGCAAGAAACTACTGCTGATTCAACCACGGAATCTGAATACATTGCTGCATGTGAAGCAGCAAAAGAAGCTGTCTGGTTAAAGGGATTTATTGGTGATCTCGGTGTGGTGCCTGAGGCTATTGTTCCAATTACTTTATATTATGATAACAATGGTGCCATAGCTCAGGCAAAGGAACCACGGTCTCATCAGAAAAACAGACATGTATCCAGAAAGTATCATATAATCAGGGAGATTGTTGATGCTAAGATAATAAGATTAGAATATGTACCCACTGATCAGAACCTCGCGGATGGTCTGACAAAGCCATTGACTCAAGTCAAACATGACCAGCATGTTAAAGCATATGGATTAAAACATATGGCTAATTGGCCTTAGTGCAAGTGGGAGTTTGTTGGATATGATGTATGTCCTTAAGGCAATTAGGGCGATATATCTTAATTATGTAATAGTACGAATAATTTGTTTAATCAATAAAGGCATTTGTTCTTTTGTTTATATCAATGTGTTTTTATACATATATATTATAGCTGGTTAAAATATATTCATTGATGTATGTATACAAAAGTCCTTGACATATCATAGCATGAAGTCAGAGAAATTATAGTTGGACTATATTTGGTGGAACCTACTTCATGTGCAATTATGATTATGTCTAAACTATCCCTAGTCACAGTGTCATCAAGAAAGGATATTGATGAAACGGAAAGACTAGCATGTGGTCAACTTTCTTGGAAAGGGTCCAAGCAGTTAATCTCCTAAATACTGAAGGTGGTGCCTTAAGCTTGACACATGGATATATCTGGGAGATATATTGGAGACCGCAGCAAGATAAACACTTGGTATAATTATCAATGTGTTAGTGTTTATCTTCATGCAATAAGCTTTGCGAATGTCCTCATACTTAAGATGCTAGTTGGCTTGTGTAGCACTGTTGCTATACTTTGGGTCATTGCTATGCACTCATTGATTTAGGGTGCTACGGGTGATTACGGGTATAGTGATAACAACACGTTGGTAGACTGAGTAGTCGGAAAGAATCCATCGCTCCGGATATATTAAGGAGTTGTACCTGGCCACTTGTTGAAGTGATGATTGCCATAAACCTCTGATCAGAGTATGTGTTTGATAGAAATGGTTTCTAGTCAAACACACTATGGTAAAAGGCAATATACTTCGGTAACAAGTAAATAACTGGGATAGCTTGGAGCAACCTTGCTATTAGTGGGTTAACACTTTAACCGAACCCAATAAACCAGATGGTACTAATATTAAAGAATGGAAGGAATTTATCGCACTGGATAACTATTGCATTAACCGGGATTAAGTCATAAGCATAAATGACGTTCCGAGTAATGGGGGATGGTAGACCCTTGCTAGAGGCGTACTACAGTCGTTTAAGGTAATCAAGTTCTATTCACGGTCTAGAACATCGAGCCAATAGTTCCATTAGAACAAGGGTTGGTTAAGCCTTAACAGCTCAATACTTCGGGATCCTATAAGGTCACACACATTGGACCTTCATCGGACTAAGTAAAGAACTAATAGATTTATTCTATTATAAAATATAACATAAATAATAATAGGATTATTATTTGATTGGTTAAAATTGATTAGATCAATTTTGGATAGACCAAGGAATTTATTTTGACCGGTAACTAATTAATTATAGTCATAAATAAATTATAATTGATTAGATCAATTTTGGTTGGACCAAGAAATTTATTTTGAATGATGACTAATTTATTAGGGTCAGAAAATAAATAATTGAAAAAGGATTAAAAAGGAGAATTTTGCATTGGCGAGTTTAATTGGACCGAGAGTATACAAATATTTTATACAGACTCGAGTGCGCGGGAGTACACCGAAAGGTGTGCAAGCAATGCTGGGCATTGCTCGCGGCAGCCCATAAAAATGGGCTGCACATGCGCAGCCCAAAAGCAAGGCAAAGCCCAAAAGGGCTTTGCCTTGCCTATGCACAGCGTGTAACACGCTGTGCATATGGGATGGGAGTAATTACTCCCATCCCACATTGCTTATAAAGGGGAGCAAAATGCTCCCCCAAGCCTATATATAGGCTTTCTCCTTTCCTTTCAAATTGTACCAAGCTCAAAGCATAAATCCTAAGCGAGATAATTAATCTCTCGGGTACTTGAGCAAGTTATTTTTGTGGAGCCTGAATTTATTCGGGCACCGCTAGTTTATATTTTGGGTGAGGCTTCTAGAGTGGTCTAGCAACTACTCGAGGCTTCTTAGTTCTTCCTCCTGGGGAGGTTTTGGTTGGTGGGGTTCGTGTGGATACTGATAGAGGCTATCCTACGACTGGAGGCTTGTGCAAGAAGGTCCTGCAAAAGCACGCTTCAACTGGTAAGTTCTTTTTCTTTCTCTTTTAATTATTAAGTCTTTTTCTTTAAGTGTTTTTAGACTTAATAATTATGCTTAGGTTATTTTTGCATGCTTAGTTTATTTTATGCTTAGGTTATAACTTAGAGTTATAACATGCTTAGTATAAAATAAATATGCTAGGATATAATTTGGAATTATGGTATGCCTAGTCCTTTAGCATGCTAACCTAGGTAGAGAATTATTTAGTTAAGGCTTTATTTAATTTATATGCAACTAATAGGAGTTCCTGGGACAGGGACAAAATTTTGAATTTCCGTCATGCCTCTTATGCATGTTCAATTTGACTGTCAGTTCCCAACAAGTAGGGTTGCAATATTTGGGTTGGTTTAGGAGAAAAATGACTGGAAAAATGCTGAAAAAATGCAGTACAGGCACTGAGGTCGGTTATTTCAAATAACCGGCTGCAATGCGTAAAGTAATGGAGTAATGGCATTAGTCGTTGAAAAAAACAGACTCCATTGCTAATTAACAACAATGTGGTCGGCTGTCTCAAAACAACCGACGGCATTGTTGATAAACAATACGGTTTATTTTTTACAATCGAATCAGTTCTTTCGACAACCCACGCCATTGCTATTGCTTTAGAAATTTGAATGCCCTTGTCCTAGCATAGGATACGCTCAATGAAAGTTTTTTCTAACTCTTTTCGAAATCCCGCCGCAATCATCTCTCTCTCTCTGTGGCTTGTACACTGTCATGATTGAATGTTAGTGGAAGGCAAATTTTTCGCTTGTTTGATCTATGCTTTTACTAGTATGGTGTTTTATTTCTGTTTTATGTGATTGATTTCTTTAATTTTATACACTTTGTTTGATTGAATGCTTAGTTGTGTCTCTGTTGGCTTTATTACTTTCCCTTAGAGAATATGTTAGTTAGTTAAATATGCTAAGTTCATAGGTACTGTTGTCTCTCTACTTTTGAGATAGTCATACTCAGTTTGAGCTCTAGTTAGTCGTGATTTTCGGATAGCTTAGCCTATGACTAAGGCCTTTTTTGGCTCAATTTCAGCTCAACAACTTCCAGTAGCCTAGCTAATTTGTCTGGCATCCGCATATCCATAATTGGCTCATCAGGAATGATAGAATCACATGTAATCTGGATAATGCTTCAGTTTTCACCCTCTATTTGAGTTAGTTAAGGTCAGTGTCTACTTGATTTTGGCTATTTGACTATAGTTGGCCTGATTTGAAATTTTTAAGTACTTTTTATTTACCAATATTAAAGTTTTGGCTAAGTTAAATCAACAAATGTTTTGCTCTTTAAATAGTTTAACTATTTTCACCATTTTGGCTTAGAGCATCCATTCGTAGCATGCTATAATAACAAGCCTTCATTCAAAGTGTTTATATACTCTTAACATAAAAGTAGGCCTCATGAATATAATGAATTATATGAATAAGATTAAACATTTGTCTTTAGTTTTCTAGATTCAATTTTTTTCCACTTGTGTTTTTTAACATAGTACATGTAAGGCTAGAATTTCAAGTTATTTCGACATTAAATGTTTGATGATTTTGCTCCTTTTTAAGACTCACATTGGTGGTGTGTTTTTTTGCGATGCAATTGTTGCATTAGCTTGTTGAAATTCTCATGATCATTGTGATACGGTTGTTTTGTATTTACTTTAGAACGGGGCCATTGATTTTATGAAACAGGTGAATCAAATTTTTCATTATATCAAAACAGGAAGATATAGAAATTTACGTAGAAGAAGCGTCTTTGCATCTGTTTCTGAAAATATTGTCAGTGACACTTTTCTTAGCTATGCTTGCAATGGTTATGGATTCCATGAAGGAATTGGACCAAGCCAACGTGATGGATACATGCGACATGCTTTGTTAGAGGCTCCTTTTGTGGTAAACATCTTTTGTTTGTTGATTAAAAATTTAGTTTCTTCTAGTAGTATTTTAGTAAAATAATCATGTGTTTTAACATAACTAATTGTTAAGCCAGAGGCCACTTTGTTGAATAATGTACTTCTTCAATATTTTATTTTTTGAATTTTGAAACTCTGGTAATATAACTGTCCTTATTATTCATTACAGTATATAGCACAATACCTTTATTGGAAAACTAGTGTTTAAAGTTACTTTCAAAAGAACCAATATCCCACAAGAGTTTTTGACAAGTGAATTTTTGACTTTATATTGAGATGTTCCATATGGGCTTGCTAAATTGTGAGAGGGAATAGGTGGGCTCTCACGCACATGAGAGAAATGGCCTATTTCTAGTGCAAATAAGTGGATCCCCCCTGCGCGGCGTGGGGACTTTGCTCAGGACTATTTTATTATTTTTATTGAGAAAATAATATTAGTTAAAAATATTTTTCAAAGTTTATTTCTTTACCCCGTAACTGTTGTTTTAAGAGAGTTAAATGGGTAACAGCTATTTGCATTTAAATTTGTAACAGTTCTTTTGCTTTGCTTAAATGCTAGCAGCCATATTTTCATTATTATTTGCGTAACTCCTCTCCGTTACAATTTTAATGCCTATGTTTCTTTCACCTACAAAAAGGCTTTTAGTGTTTCATTTTAAAATACATCGAATCTTATTCTCTTCTCTTCTCTACTTTCTAGATGTATACATGCATTTCTGATTCCTATCGCCAAGTTCAAATCGAGCTTGACAGAGTTGTTTAGTCCCGGAAGGAACTATGAAGTATCCTTTAAGGACAACGTCTCCTACGTGACTCAACTCATTCTAACGATTACTTTCTAAAGTTTGCTTCGTTCCAGATTCCAATTGCTGCAACAGCTTGTTTACCTGCACATCCGAATCTTCATCCGGAATTACTTTCAGATCCAGTTTGCTTCCAGACACATTTATCTTCCGGATCAGTTCCTGACCTTCCGGATCAGCTTCATCTTCCGGATCATTTTTTACTCCGGATCCAGCCGGAATTCTACATATACAGGAATATTTACCAACAACCTTGACATTGATATACATCAGGTTAAGTATGATTATTGTAAATGTATATGAAGTTGAGTATTCTCATTTTTTTCTTATTCTTTAGCGTTTTGATACCATGGAATGATTTCAACATTACTATCACCTCCCTGATATTTGGTGATAGGCCTTTATTCCTTTGCTACAAAGAATTAACTAATTACAATTTTATCACATCATCATTGTGTTAATATAGAGTAGCCGAAAATTCTATGTTGCAAAAGTGGCAAGGATCAACTTGTATTTTTGTGCTCATTTTAGGTATATAATTATGTTACAGCCTTGGCCCTCTCTCGCCTTCAGGTTTCCACTGTGATGGATGCAAAACAGGGAGCATTGGTATACTCTATGATGGTCACTTTTATTTGTTCATTGCTTGTATTTCTATCAACATGCACATGTCAATCATTATGTTGTGATTCAATTGAAGCAAATAGTAGCTTCGAATTTTGTTTACTTAATATTTTTTAATCCAATAAATTGCTAAGTGAATCAATCTAAGTCTTGTTGTTGCATTAAGTGTTTTTTAGAGTTTGCATTTATACTAGGAGCCTTATGTCTGCTGATAATTGTAATAGGCTCTGGAAATGCTTTAAATCCTAATACTACTGCAATTAGATATAAATTGCATGTTATTTCATTCATTTATTCTATAAAAGTCAAGAATATTGTATATTTTCCCATTTGTATACACCCGTTTAAAATATATTTCTCTTTTCCAATGTTTTGGTGCAATTTTAGAACTTAGTTATTAGAAAGGAGATTTTGAGGAGCCAATGTTTGATCCTTCGTTATCTCTATCCACTCTTCACACGACGGAATTGTCATTACAATAATGTAATTTGTTTTTTACCGCTGTACTAGCTTGTTGTTTTGTGCGTACTACATAAATGATATTTTGTGCATACATGTTAATGTTATCAGGTAGGTTATTCCTTTTGTGCACTGATTCCATAAATTTGAGTTCCCTTCAATCCAAATTATATATTATGGACTAGTGAGTTGTTATACATTATTAATTGTAACTATAGATTGATGGTGACAAGAAAAAAATTGTAACTAATGTGTATACATCTTTTAAGCTGCGAGAAGGCGAGCGCCTCAACACACCATTTTCCAGGTGGGAGGCGCGCAAGGCACTGGAATAGATATTGAGAAAGGAAGGATGGTGAATAATATATTTAGAGAGATCAAAGAAGAGAGATAGCCATATAGGTAAAAGAGGTAGAACATGTAAAGATTCTGATAAGAAGAAGAGAAGTAGCAAAAAGTAACAGAGATTAGGATCATAAATTTTGATTAATCCATTGATCATAATATTTGCGAAAATATATTATTGAAATGATAAAAAAAAAGTTTATTAGAAAGTTTCAAAATTTTACTAAAGTTACTGAAACATGTACAAATCTTGCATAAAAGATTACTTAATTTTTGTAAAGCTAACGCTTGAAAAAAGCCGTCAACTAAATGAGAAAAATGAATGAAACATGCATTTCAAATGATAAATAAAGGGTTCACGTAAATTTTTAGAATTTAAAGAAATGAATTTAAATTCAAATATATATTACGTGAGGACTACTAAATTTTGTAAAGTTGACACTTTACAAATATGTTTACCTTTAGGAAAATTGATCGTTAGCTACAACAAATATCATTTAAATAGTAAAAAAATAAAGTTCACGTAAATTTTTGAAAATTACGAAATTTATTGAAACTTAGACATATTTTACGTGAACGACGACTTAAATTAAGTAAAGTTAATACTTCACGAAAAAATCTTTAACTCTGCAAAAAATTGAGTAACACTGAATAACAACTGCAAAAATATATTAATAAAATGATAAAAAAAGTTTATTCAAAAGTTTTGAATTTTACAAAAATTATTGAAACATACACAAATCTTGCGTAAAAGACTACTTAATTTTCATAAAGTTAACGCTTGAAAAAAATCGTCAACTTTATGAGAAAAATGCAATTCAAATGAAGGGTTCATGTAAATTTTTAGAATATTACAAAATAAATTAAAATTCAGATACATATATTACGTGAAGACTACTAAATTTTTGTAAAGTTGACACTTTACAAAAAAAATATCTTCACCTTTATAAAAATTGATTGTTAATTGCAACAATTATCAATTAAAAATAAAAAATAAAGTTCACGTAAATTTTTAAAAATTTATTAAAACTTGGACATATCTTACGTGAAAAAGCGACTTAAATTTAGTAAAGTTAATACTTTATGAAAAAAATCTTAACTCTGCAAAAAATTGAATAACAATTACAACAATATATTATTGAAATGGTAAAAATGTTTATTAGAAAGTTTTAAATTTTACAAAAGTTATTAAAACATACACAAATCTTGCATAAAAAAACTACTTAATTTTCGTAAAATTAAAGATTGAAAAAAATCGTCAACTTAATGAGAAAAATGAATGAAAAGTTCAATTCAAATGATAAATAAAGGGTTCATGTAAATTTGTCCAATATAAAGATTTTACATTAAACGTAGTTTTCTAACTAATTGAATACTTGTATTTTCGCAGTTGCCCTTCATTTTTTGCAAAGTTGGAGATTTTTCAGTAAAGTATTAGCTTTACGAAAATTAAGTAGCATTTCACGTAAAATATATCTAAGTTTCATTAAATTTCGTACAATATAAAGATTTTACGTTAAACGTAGTTTTTCAACTAATTGAATACTTATATTTTCGCAGTTGCCATTCATTTTTTGCAAAGTTAAAAATTTTTCAGTAAAGTATTAACTTCACGAAAATTAAGTAGCATTTTATGTTAAAATATATCTAAGTTTCAATAAATTCCGTACAATTTAAAGACTTTACGTTAAACGTAGTTTTTCAACTAATTGAATATTTATTTTTTCACAGTTTCCATTCTTTTTTTTTGAAAATTTAATATTTTTTGGTAGGTATTAATTTTACGAAATTCAAGTAGCATTTCATGTAAAATATATCTAAGTTTCAATAAATTTTGTACAATTTAAAGATTTTACGTTAAACGTAGTTATCAACTAAGTTAATACTTATATTTCGTAGTTGTCATTCATTTTTTTGAAAAGTTGAATATTTTTCAATAACGTATTAACTTTACAAAAATTAAGTAGTATTTCACGTAAAATATATCTAAGTTTCATTAATTTTGTCCAATATAAAGATTTTAAGTAAAACGTAGTTTTCGAACTAATTGAATATTGATATTTTCGCAGTTGTCATTTATTTTTTGTGAAGTTGAACATTTTCAGTAAAGTATTAGCTTTACGAAAATTAAGTAGCGTTTTATGTAAAATATATCTAAGTTTCAAAAAATTTCCTATAATTTAAAGATTTTAGGTTAAACGTAGCATTTCACGTAAAACATATCTAAGTTTCAATAAATTTCGTACAATTTAAAGATTTTACGTTAAATGTAGTTTCAACTAATTGAATACTTATATTTTCGCAGTTGACATTCATTTTTTGTGAAGTTGAATATTTTTCAGTAAAGTGTTAACTTTACGAAAATGAAGTAGCATTTCACGTAAAATAAATCTAAATTTCAATAAATTTTGTACAATATAAAGATTTTACGTTAAACATAGTTTTCCAACTAATTGAATACTTATATTTTTGCAGTTACCATTCATTTTTTGCAAAGTTGAAGAATTTTCAGGAATGTATTAACTTTACGAAAATTAAGTAACATTTCATGTAAAATATATCTAAGTTTCATTAAATTTCGTACAATATAAAGATTTTTTTTGTTAAACGTACTAATTAATGAAAAATTATATTTTCACAGTTGCCGTTCATTTTTTTCAAAGTTTAATATTTTTCAATAAGTATTAATTTTACGAAAATTAAGTAGCATTTCACGTAAAATATATCTAAGTTTCAATAAATTTCATACAATTTAAAGATTTTACATTAAATGTAGTTTCAACTAATTGAATATTTTCGTAGTTGTCATTCATTTTTTTGCAAAGTTTAATATTTTTCACTAAAGTTTTAACTTTACGAAAATTAAGTAGCATTTCTATTAAAATATATTTAAGTTTCAATAAATTTTGTCCAATATAAAGATTATGTTAAACATATTTTTCCAACTAATTGAATACTTATATTTTCCCAGTTGTCATTCATTTTTTGCAAAGTTGAAGATTTTTCAGTAAAATATTAACTTTACGAAAATTAAGTAGCATTTCACGTAAAATATGTCCAAGCTTCAAAAAATTTCATACAATTTAAAGATTTTATGTTAAACATAGTTTTCCAACTAATTGAATACTTATATTTTCGCAGCTGTCATTCATTTATTGCAAACTTGAAGATTTTTCAGATAAGTTTTTAACTTTACAAAAATTAAGCAGCATTTCGCGTACAATATATCTAAGTTTCAATACATATCGTACAATTTAAATATTTTACGTTAAACATAGCTTTCCATCTAATTGAATAATTATATTTTCGCAGTTACCATTCATTTACATAAAATGCTACTTAATTTTTTTAAAGTTAATACTTTACTGAAAAATCTTTAACTTTGCAAGAAATATATCCAAGTTTCAATAAATTTCGTACAATTTTACGTTAAACTTAGCCATATAAGTATGGTTATATAATAATCTCTCTCTTTCATCCATGTAAAGTTGCAAAAATGTGTTGGTTAGCTTGTAATTTAAACTATTGCGGTAAATTATTAAATGACTAAAATTAAATAAGTGAATATGTGCTTGACATATTTAACTTGAGAACACGACCAAATGTAGAATATTAAGATTGGATAGCTGAAACAATTTTTAAATGGTAAACAAATTAATGCTATCTACATAAGTTGTTTTACTAATGATGTTCTTGCTAATGAAATAAATTGTTTGTTGGTTTTATCAATACCAAATAAATTCTCTCACATTTGTTGCATCTCAATCTAAGATGGAATCATCTTTCCGGCCGATTTTCAAGATAATGATTATAACAAATTTCAGAAATACTAGTAAACGAACTTGTGTACTTACATGGTTGATTTAAGTGATAAGCGACTAGGTGTCACTTAAGCAATGTCTCGACTTGGAACCTTGTGAATGTAGAAAATCCCATTAAGAGACTCACCCACCACAGCCAGGTGCGCAGTTTAAGTTGGATTCGAATGAAATCTGGGCAAAAGCTCTGGTGAATTGGGTGGGCAACAAAAAAAATTAAACTAACATGTATTGAATTACGTAAAATATTAGGACTGTATAAAATTTATTGAAATATTGACTTATTTTACATGTAACACTAGTAGTTTTTCGTAAGATAAATACTTCATAAAAAATTAACATTGATGATGGTAAAAAAGTTTGTATCAAATAAAAGAAAAACTAAGTTTAAGGTAAAATCATCAATATTAGTTAGTTATATATTATGTAAAAAAATATTTATTTTCATAAAGTTAAAACTTTATAAAAAAGTCTTTAACTATAAAAAAATGGATGACAACTGTAAAATATATTATTTTAATAATAAAATAATGAAATTAAAGTAAATTATTAAAACTTTATATATTAATTAAAATATAAACATATTTTATGCGCACGAAAAAAAAACTCTACAAAAAAAGATTGATAATTTTATAAAAATATTTATATTCAAATAACAAAAAAGTTAGGTTTCAGCTAAAGTCATCAAAATTTATGGCCATTATTTCAGGTGAAAAAAAATCGTGCCTTGAACATACATGTAGAATATTTTAGATAACAAATAATGTTAATTAGATTTAGAAGTACTTGGATTAATTATTGAAGTAATAAAATATATTTTAAATAGTAAATGTCCCGAATGAATGAATATCCATTATAGTAGGACCATTACACCCATTAACCTGCTATTACAAGTTGATTTTATTTTACTTTACCTTTTTTTTATCTTAAGTTACCACATGTCTATATCCTAATGGATATTAAAACGAAGTATAACTACTTTATTTTTTAATAAAGGATAGAATTTACCTAACAAAACAAATTGGTTACTGATTCTTACAAATGGATGATAAATAGAAATGTATGGACCCACAAACTTTTAATATTCGTTGTTCCAAATTGCAATTCACCAGTATCACACTAGTTAGCTAGCACAGCATCGGAAACAAAACGAATACTCCGGAATATGAATTTGAAAAATGCAAGTTTAAAAAGTGTGGAAATGTTAAACAATAAAAATAGATGTATATAATTATAAATATATATTGATATAAATTATTCTCTTAACAACAAAAATTTAAAGAAAAACGATTAGATAATTTACCAGAATCAGCTTTTGTTATTTACAGAGAAAGGGTCTAGAAACCTAACTTATCTAGTTTCCACAAGTTTCAGTTGGTTTCCATGGCTTTTTTGGGCCGGTGACTAAGTTTTTTTCTATTACTTGATTAAATTTCACCCCACTAATTCAATGGCGACGAATGCAAAAATAACAAAGTAACCACACCATTCAATTTACCACCTGGTTTTCAAAAATCAATTTTCTTAGGAAGTAAATTCAGATATGCTAGTTTGTGTCAATATACAGGAGTAACTAACCAAAAACATACTTGAATGAAAAGTATAAACTCTACCAATGCCACATTTAACTAAGCTTGAATCCTATAATTGCTGTTAACTGCACAAATTGGACCCAAAAAATATTGATGCTAAAAGAAATGCCATCCTACAATTCACAAAAACCTAATATTGGAAGCAATTGTTGATCCTCAAAATTCACTAGTATTTATACATCCTCAAAATTATATCCAGCTGCCCATCTATCTCATTTGTGAAAGAACAGGCCCCTTTTCTTCTTCTTTTTGCTTGCCTGCAATCCAATACAATACCCAACATATTGTCATTTTGCTTCCTGTCAGTTACTCAACTGCATTCCAAATTTCCAATATCTTAATCCTACAACTTAATTAAAGAATCTGCTGACACTGAAAATATCAGATGAAGCACTTTTCACCTTTCAAAGCAGCTTCTTAAAATAGAAGAAATCTTCCGATATAGTTTCAATCATACTAACAGCCATTGCCAAGCAACATGCATGACTATATCGATGGAAATTGGAAACTTTGAATGGAAAAGGTAAAAAGTTCCAAACTTGTGGTTTTGCTCCTAAAGCAGTATAATGGTTGAGAAAGGGCAAACCTAGTGCACAAAGCTCCTACTATGTGCAATGTTAGGGGAAGGATTGGGCCGCTTTTAGTGTAGGCAGCCACCCCTACACTTGGCAAGAGACTACCTCGACTACTTGAACCAGTGACCTTCAGGTCACATGGCAGCAACTCAACTGTTGAGCAAAGGCTCACTCTTAATTGCAGAACCAACCAAGCCTTAATCCCATGGTGGGTTGGGTCGGCTGGTTTTTATTCAAAAACATATATATAGAACACCACAGATGAATAATCTCAAAATCATGACCATCTATTCCAGGTCATTTTAGATGGGGTAAGAGAGAGAGAGAGAGGAGACATGTATGATTATAAATCATACCTGCAAGATAAATAATCTTAAAGTCAGCACAATTGTGTCTCTGGCACTGTAAAGAGGGGAAAACAATGAAAGGAGTGTTAGCATAGATAAAAAAGAGGGACACCTTGCAGAAAGGCATGCATAATTGTAATTGCATAAGAAGCTCTTCAGATCACCGTCCCAAACTTTCTTGAAACTTGAAACAAGGACAGAACAACATCCAAAAGTTGGAAAACTGAAAGTGCAATTTTAATACTCTCTTTTTTAATAAAATAACAATAAATCTCCTCTAGTAAATGCATTATATTCTATTAATTGTAGCAGCTAAGAAATAAACAATCATTAGGTGATATTGATCTTATTTTGTTTCAGCTTAGCACACCATCCAAAAGAATTCAGAAATGCACTACTATTGAAACTCACCTGCTACTATCCGCTGAGTTGTCAGCTCGTAACACATGGTGAGCATTACTAGAACTGGTAATTTCAAATTCTGTAGGGTGTCCATATGGGATTGAAACCTAGTCAATGAAATATAACTAAAATTGAGCAATAATGGAAGATTTGTTAGCACTAGTTTCACTATACTATAAAATATGTTGGCTAGCCATACAATAACAATAATTTTGAACACCCAAGACAGTTACTCTCAATTGAAATAAATAAAACATAGCAATCTTAAGTTGAACACAATTATGACTAATTGACTACCTATTCCAACTCGAGATCAATTTGAAACTGCTAAAGTGCTTTAACAAGCTTATTCTTGCAATCCTATGAAGATGTTAAGAACTGAACTCAACAAATATTCAGTGCTTTTGAAAGGCTAATACGAACTGCATACTCCATCAGACTTCCGCAAAAAAGCATAGTAACAACCCTTGTACTGTCCAGCTTCTATCTGAAATTTTATAATTACACCCAGCCATCTCTCTGTTAACTTGTGCATTAAAACTTTTTCTTTCCATATAAGAAATTGAAACAATGGTTTGGTTTGCCTACAGAAAAGGATATCTCATTTACTAGATCACTTCAACTCTACCGAACAAATTTGATTGAAAAAAAATACCACAAGAAGAATCCTAAAACCTAGATGATTTAGCCATACTCGTGCAGGCATTGAAAGAGAATAAGCAAGCTAGAAATCATACAGTTGTGCTTAATGAAAACTTCTCATTAACAACAACACCACTCGATCCGCTGCATTTTATGCTATAACCTTTCCTCTTAATAGCCAAAGTTGCCGGCTCCCATATGTCAAGATATCCAGTCTGTAACAAGAAACAATACATGATTTAATATATAAACAAAATGAAGAAAATTTGAGAAGAAGCCTCTGTTCTCCCACAAGAAGTCATACCGGTATGGATATTCTATACGAAGCATGACCATTATTCTGGGCTCTTTCAATATGGATCTGCATTCCAGGATCTGTAAACAAGAAAGGAATAAGTTATACCATTTATAAAAGAAGCGGCTTCAAAGAATAAATTAAGTATATGTAAAGAGAATTTTGTGGCCTTTTATAGGCCTCATAATTGTTAAAAAATGCGAATGTAGATGCTATTCTCTTAACGATAAACTGTCAGAAAACTTTTACTACAGCAATATTGAGCAAAACAGATACTGAAGTCCAAAATAAAATATTTTCTTTCGTGACATGCCAACATATTAAGATATTTGTTCAGAATTAATCTCTGAGTCATGATGGACAGACTGGTAAGGAAGAGGGAGACTGTTACAAAACTGATAAGCAAGATGGGACAAAAGTAGCAATTTCAAGAAGCATTAGCTTCTATTTGCTGTACATTCAACAAATTTTAGAAGGCACCAGCAAGTTTGTTTCCTGATAAACTCAGAGAACTCAAAATCCATTCAAACAGTTCATTCTAACCACTTTGAAGTCAATTACTAACCACAAACAATCTTTCTTTGCTCATTTGCGAACACCTTCACAAGTTCTCCCTGCAGGAATTAGTAGAGAGAACGAAACCAAATTAAAGAGACTGTCAAATACAGAATCCCATGTTACAGATTAGAAATAATAAAAAACATTCAATTGATTCGAAACTTAAATGCACACTTTTGCACAGTGACCAGATGCCACTGATTTCTATATTTAAAGCTGAGTGTTCTCAACATTGGCCTGATCTGCTGGATTAGTTAACGGGAAGACAAAACCATCATCAATGGAAACTAGAAATGGATGCACATAATGAGCAAACTCGGAATTTAAAACATTATTTGCAACCTCCCTTTTGGACACCTTAAATGCAAGATTTTTGCAGAATAAAATGGACTGCTTTACTAATGAAATAATGCAGTACTTCAAGGTCAACTAATGACATTAGAAGAACTTGAAAGTAGGTAACAGCGCCAGACAAGGGATTAATATTTTAACTAGTTTATTATGCAGAAACCAGAGTCCTGCCATTGGTTGCATAATGCAATTTAATCCTCTTAAAAATGAAATAAATGGTTCTTTATAATTTAAGAAAGCAGTTTTTCAGTAATAATATTGCATAATTTAGTCCCCAAGTTTATAATCTTGGTTCCTTCATTTGACAGATAAAATAACACAAGCCACTGGTTCAAGTTCAAGGACTAGTATGTCATTTCATGAAAAATGTGAAAGACTTGAAAGATAATTGTACTTGAAATGGAGAGAAATGTATAATGCATTCGAAGGGGCTCTTTCTAAGTTTAAAGAGGTTATGGAACACCTGATTCTCTTTTGTTCTTTTCGTCATTAAAAAAAGAAATAATTTGAGGGATATCTAAAATATGCAGGGAGTTCTTCAGAAACATAAGCGCATACATAGGTCAACTAATTTCATTGAAAATAAAAAACTGAGAGCTCATACCTTGCGTTTTCTATCATCCAAAGGCTGGATTTCTATAGCAAGATAGGTATTAACATCATCAGCAGTAACAAGATAATTTGGCTGCTTTGCTCCTGTAAAAAGATTATCATCTCAGATGTGGGAGGAATTAAACGTACACCCATAGGTATACAAAAGACAGAGAGCAAGAGAAAGGTAGGTTACCATCAATATAATCAACAGATCCATCTTCCAAATGGCGCACCCACTTGTGCAACAGAAAGTAAGAACTATGAATTAGCATTATATGGAAGTACACAATATGCTAAAGGCATAGTCCCAAACTAAATATGCTAAAGGCATAGTCCCAAACTAACTTCAAAATCACTAATGATAAGAACCAAGCAATCCTGGAATGGTACCTCAAAATTACAACTGGTTGTTCCATTGATAGAGTATCCAGAGGCCTGAAGTTCTCGTCCAGGAAATGCTTCACCTGAAATTTGGAGACCCTCAATTGCTGGCAATGGATCATCATCGGCAGCTGAACATTGCAACCACAATTCCGTTCAGACAGCTAACAATAGTGAATAAACTAAAAATGAAAAAGGGAAAGGGGAAAAAAAACCAGGCCTCACCCTCAGAGTAGGAAGAAGTAGGTTCTTCAAGAACAGAAGGAATGTAAGGTGAATATGAGGTACTAGGATCACCAAGCGTTGTGGTTCCCCTATTGGCTGAAGATTCTCTCTCATTCTTGTGCCCCTCTGCTTCTGGATCATCTATCTCTTTATTTCTAACAGGTTCTCGAATTGCGACTTGTCTATTACTGGTTTCTTCACCATGATGCACAGTGCGTGTATCAACCGCAGTAACTGTGTATTGTGCTGGCACAACATTTTTAACAGGGTTTCTGGTAAAAAAAACGAACCGTATCAGTGCAAAAGAAAGAGAACACTAGAGAATAGATGCAAAATCTTCTTTGTAATAGTCATAATCTAGAGATTCGAAATATTCATAGCTTAATCACAGTGAATTAATTTAGCTTCAGCTGAAAGAGAGTCCTATTCCACAAAATTTCCACCCATACCAAGTAGTACATTACTGTAAGAACCAAATAACAAACAGGGACACTTTCCCATGCTACCATAAAAGAATCAAGGTACTTTCATTATTTTCAGCCTTAGATAAAGCCTAGTCTATCTCCTCCCAAATGTGATTTTGGAGGAAGGGAGGCGCTCCCAGAAAAGACGTCAAGAAGATCCCAAACTAGCACAAGACAATTTTCAACAAATATTGAGCTACTGAACAATACAGTAATATTGATCCTCCTATTGTGTCATTCAAGCTGCATCCTGGTCAGCTATAGTTGAGAAAAATATTAGCATCTAATGAATGTTGTTTACTAGGTTCAAATACTTTTCCAGTGCTTATACCTATGAGCATAAGAACTTTCTTTGCTGATGCTAACACTACATAGTGCCAGCCTATGATTACAAATTCAACAGACAGATTTGGTTAGGTCACGGTACTCGATAGAAAAGTGCATGTTACTAATTTTTTTAATTCACTGAGCTAACAACCAAGCTCAACACAGACTACTCATTCATCTGCAATTCTATGACAGAGTTTGCACAATTTTCTTGTTGGAAATGGAAATGCCTATATTTATACCAGTAAGATATCTATTTCAAGAATAATGCAGACACTTAAAGCTCCACATATTTTGGTTTTCCTTCCTACTAGTATCACCTCTCCAGCAAATCCAACTAAATGTTTTGCGTTACTATCTGGAACGAAAACCTGCAACCTTTTTTAGCAATACAGCCACAAGGTCCCACCATCCTCTCAGTCTCGCACTAATATCAATCATAAATTCATTTCCAGCCATATCAAGTTACAAATAAAAGACTCAATTATTCCAGCAAAAGCTGATATACATCGATCACTTGCATGAAATCATTTTCTTGTCAACATCATTCTTGAACAAAAGAACAACTTCAGCAGAACATCCAGATTCTGCTACAATCTACCATGCACTATGTATAGAATCATCATGCATTTACAGACCAGCCAACATAAGAATTCAATGAAACAGAACCCACCAACAAATGGAGATGGTTGTAATGTGTACATTCAGTGCACAGTAGCAGTCTCCATTTGACCAGGCTCACCTGCTTGCAAGAGGTGAATATCTTCCCCTATCATCCGCTTCCGTGTTTTTGGCAACACCACCACCCAAACCTCTCTGATGATGGCTCACAACATCCCATTCCGCAGTTCGTGCATCAGGGGAAGCCAATGGTGTATTTCCTAAGTAATTTAGCTGTGGCACCAATTCAAGCCCTGTTTTGTTCTGACAACAAAGAGAAAGAATTTGCTGTTACATATTGCTAAAAAGAAGATTTGAGCAAACCAAACTTACCAGCGCTGCACCAGCTGGATTAGAAGGCGACTGAGATGCAACATTTGAGTGGTGAACATCCAAACTGCAAGGTGCTAACTGATACTGGGATTCCTTGAGCTTTGACTAGAATCAGGTAAAGAAAGTCAACAACCACCACTCATAATGGAATCAACAAGCAAACAGAATAATATTTGACACAAAAAAAACCTTAAAAAACTAAAGATTCGAAGACAAAAGATGAACACTGGAATTTAAATCCAAAATTTACTCATGCTCTGCACAGCATACCTCAGTTCGGATGAGTTTCTCCTGGAGATGCTTGAACAGAACCTGTAGAAGGCCTCCACAATGAGAACAGAGAATATAACTTCAGCAAATAATAACGGATAAATAACAAAGAATAAAAGAATCGATGTAGAGAAATAGTGGTTCCAAAACAAGGAGAAAGTGACAAGGTTTACAGCAAGCATGAGATAAATAAAACAAAGAGCCAAACAAATAAATCTGTCAAACCACAGACAAATTATTGAAAGCTCTTAAAAAAGGAATTTTTACTGTAGTTTTATGAAAAAAAATTTCAAGTTTGCTTAAGAAAAACAAATTGTTGTTTGGTATTCTGTTAAGCAGGCCTTATGAAGGACCTGGTCCTACATTCAGAAAACACATAGTCAATCAATGCTCCTAAAAAAATACAGTTAGTTTTGAATAGTGGTTTACTTATTAGCATGTATTGTATTGTTGGGGGTAAAATCTTGCCCACATGCTTTATTTTCCCTAAGACGCTGACTAGATAAGCAGAGAAAAAATTGTTTAACACTGAAGTAGACAGCATAGTAGTCAAAGGTGCGCGAGGCGCGCGCCTTGGCGCAAAGGCGCAGCGAGGCTCAGCTTTGCGCCTCACTGGAACGCAAGGCGTCCTTTCCTGTAAACTCGCACGCCCGGGTGTGCCTTTTTCCAGGCGCACAGGCGCAGGGCTTTTTAAGTTAGGCGCTTAATTGTTATTTTTTTCATTTAAATAAATAACAATCAGCTCTTAATTGTTATTTTTTTTTATATCTTTTGATAAATATTAAAATAAATAATAACCAGCTCTTAATTGTTATATTTTTCATTATATACATTCAAAGAAAAGGAACTGTGTTTAGAGCATAAGAAGCTAAAAGGCATTGTGTTTGTCAAATACAATCAAACACTCAAGATGCGTCATGCTAAAGAGGCTCTTGATCCTGTATCTTTGGATGACATTGATGATAGCAATGAGTGGTTGGTTGGGAAGAAGTTGAGTGATCAAGACTAGGAAACACTAGGAAATCAAAGGCTAGGAAACAAGACAATCCACCATCTCCAAGTTCAGCGGCTTTAGAATTAGAAGATAAAGAAAGTGATGACGATGATTTAGATGGAGAAAGCACGGAAGGGGAATTGGAAATACTTGAGGATGCTAATGAAAACTTAGATTACCCTAGTGATGAATGATTTTCTAGTCTGTGCTTGTGGCTCTCCATGCGATGAATTTTTTTTGGATTGTTATTATCTTTAATTTAGGATTATGAACTTTTTTTGTTATTGTGGACCATTATGACTGGTGATA
Organism: Euphorbia pulcherrima; assembly: GCA_947683365.1. NCBI lineage: Eukaryota > Viridiplantae > Streptophyta > Magnoliopsida > Malpighiales > Euphorbiaceae > Euphorbia > Euphorbia pulcherrima. The sequence goes on from CANTUS010000001.1 coordinate 21,058,732, forward strand.
TTTTGATAACTTTAAGTTTTAAGTATTTATATTATATATATCTTTATATATCTATAAGACTATAAATATATTTTAGAAATTTTATACTTGTGCGCCTTTCTTGTTCCGGGAGCGCGCCTTTTTTGCGCCTTGCGCCTAGGCGACAGGCGAGACCCTAGCGCCTTGCATGCGCCTTCGCGCCCTCGACTACTATGGTAGACAGTTCAACTAATGCATTTTGCAGGAAACATGAACAGTATAATTTCACTAATTTGGGATTCGAGTTTTAATGCAGTGCTTCGATTTCGCAAAATAAAATGCACTCGATGTTCCTTTAAATGTAATACAAATATTGTCCAAATTTATAGGAACAAATGTCAATGCACAGACGAATAATCATGCTATGTAACATAAAACTAGTAATAATCATGAGCCAAGTTACCAGTCCAAACGACAACTACCGGCTGAACCAAAATTATCATGTATCTAGATCAGCTTGAAAAACGCTTGACAACTATGATAAAGGCTAAACGTATATATCCAGACCAGGTATGGATTAACGCCAGAAAATTCATCACAAAACCATGTTTAAACGAACAGTATGTACCTAAGAAAAGAATAAGAGAATCCCTTGTCACAGGGAACTAATACCAATGAGATTAGGACAGAAGTGGATGGCTTCGGGCAACTTTAGATAAAATCATGGTGCAGATCAAATTGTAGAAAAATCAAAACAATACAATTATTTGAATACATAGATGTAGACATTAACAAGTGAAAGCAAAAGCCTATAACAAAGGGAGTAAAAGTATATGCATTCCAATTATATTCCAGAGACAATATAAAATAATTTGACACTGACCCTGACATTGCTAACAATTGATTGAGCATCTGGAACTGGTGGCTGCAAAGAATACTCTGCAAGAATAGGCAGCAAAGATGACACAAATGTTGTTCTTTCTTGTTGTACAGCCTGGAAAACCAAAATGAGGACCTCAAACTTCAATCTGAAAACATCAATCCAAGAAAAGGTGGACAGCAGCACCACAATAAATTATTGCAAGCACAATAATAGCAGATCATTTATGATAATCACAATGCCGCTCAAGACATCAAATAGCAGATATGTATTCTAATCAATTATCACATTTCAATTAATGGCATCAGTTCTTTCAAAAAAAATAGCCTAAAAGTGTCAAATGTTGCCTAACTGGATATTACAAGCACTTTTAGAGCAAAAGAAATGAAGAAGCGCTTGTATTTAATGCAAAAGGATTTGACACGCAGAAGTTTCAAGTTGGAAGGGAAGTAGAAAATTTTTCAACAAAATCATATGACTTTTTTGGATTAAATTTCATATAGATTAAATATGAGAAAATTATGCAGCAACTAAAAAATAATAAACAGAACAAGATGCAAACCTGCAAATCATATGTTAGCCGTATATTTTCTTCTATTACGTCTTGTCTGTAGGAGAGAGCTTTTGATGCAGCATCAACAAGGTCCTGCTGTTGTTGATCAAAGGCCTAGTGAGGAATGAGGTCAAAGTTAGGTGATATATTACCCCCATCAAACAAGGGAAACAGAAAAACAGAAAGGTCAGATTAGCTTTTGATGAAGAAACAAGATAGGACTGCCTACCAGTCGCATATGAGCAATCCGCTTTTCCAGAACACATTTTTCATTGCGTAATTCGGCTTCCTATCAAAAAATGTTTCAGTATTAGGCACTTAATTTGCATATAACGTGACAACACAGGCAAAACAAATATCTAGGAATAATTAGAAGTGGTATTCTCAATCTACCTTCATAGAATAGTCAGAAAGATGTTTTTTCATCTGCAAAATTTCTTCTTCATGATCTCGAATTTTTAGAGCAGAATCCTAAATACATCATTTAAGAATTCAAATATATTCATGTGTGTAAGCATTAATGCATGTATTTATGTATGTGAAGGCCTTCAAAACCCAAACGTTAACACCTGTTTCAATAGAGTATTAGAATTCTTCACTTCATCCATTTGAATTGACCCATGCCCAGCCGAATTGAACTGTAAATCATATCCTCCTTCAATCGGATACCTAGGAGAAACATGGAAGATTGTCTCAAACTGTATCTATCCTCTATTACATTGAGTTCATGTGAATTACCTTCGAGGAGATACTGATAGGGCAGATGGTGAAGATAACTGAGAAGGATCTGCATGTATCTTGCTACTGTTTAATTGGCTTTCTGCTCCTCTCTTTATGGAAGAATCCTCATTATGTTTCATAACAGTGTCCATGTTCCTAATCTTATCTTCAAGATTAACAAAAGAAGGAATGGATGGATAAATCTCGTAAGGCCCACGAGTTCTCCCACTCCGTTGATCAACTGGATGAGATCTCTTTACCATTGATTCATTAATTTTCTGTCATATACCGCAGCCAATGAAAAGGTGAAAATTCTGCTGAGCCATGACGACTACAACTAATTGCATACCATAACAAGCAGATGCTGGACAAAAATATATTAGCATTTAGCAGTGAACTTTAAACCCCAAAAAAATGCAGAACCAAATACAAATACGTTTTTTTATTTCTTTTGTACTGCATGTGAAATTTTAACCAAGAAAAACACTTACATCAAACACATCACCCCTAGTTCAAAAATAACTAAAGCAAGAACTCCATTTAAAGTGGAAGTGAAGATTATTTACAAATTAGAAGAAGGACTACATGCAGTTAGACCTGAATTTGGTTATCTCTGTATTAACTTTGGAGCCCTCTTGTAAATATGTACTAATGCAAATGTGTAAATTTAATTATAATATATCCATAAGAAGCAGGCATTTGTTCAGCATACAACATAATGAATATATGGTTTAAAAGAGGTAAGCAATAGCTGCTGTGCATTTTAAAGATCAATTGTCAAAGAACATTGCAAAGAACTTTCAGAACTCTAGTTATTGTTTTAGATTGTTAAACCATACACCACATTGGAACAAGATAATATTCTGATCATGAATCTTTTCTTCACCCACTCAACAAATCTTTTGAAATGAGACCGTAAACTCAAGATGATTGTACACAGGCAAAACAATTTAAGATTGCACAGGCATAGAATCAAAAGCACATTCTTCAACCCAAAATAACTTGCAAAAAAGAATCAGGTGTCATAATTCACCTTCAAGAAGTATAAAGAATAAAAAAACAGGGTTATAAGAAAAAAGAATTACTCACATATATTTCAAGTTCTTGAGTTTTTCTCTGTAGCTCACCCCTTAATCGGGTATTCTCTTCTCCCTGAGAAGTAGAGTGCAAAAAGTTACTAACAAGCAACACCGAGAAGGAAGTTTTTCAACCACATAAGATGTATGCCAGACACTACACCTTCACGTTTACTGATCAACGAACCAAAGTCCAAAGCAAAAGCATTGTAACTAAGTGATGAATAAAACACATAACCGACTAAAAACACACACAAAAAGGGATAAAGATTCAAAGAACACACAAAATGAGTAACAAAAACTTCGATTATAATTTCAACCAAAGAGCATACCTGTTGTCTGATTGTGGCGTCCGCAGCTTCAAGTGCTTTCATAACCTGAACCAAGGTGTCGTTAATATCGCTGGTATTGGCGTCAGAGTTGGCGCTACGACTAACATTAGAAGTTGAAGAAGATGCGGAATCCTTCAACGCTAATCCCGACATCTTACTGGCTAGCTTCCCTTCAAGACCATTATCCATGGCCAAAATCCAAACGAAGAATCAATCAAGAACAAGTTGTGTAGCATAAAACTCGGTGGAATTGGAAATAGAAAGGCTAATAACAGTGAAATGGAGACGGAAGAAACTAGAAAAAGAGTAGCAAGAAGAATAGAAGAAAAACAGTTGATGGAATAGGAAATGCGAGAGAATTGGGAAACCCTAAAACCAATCAAGAAGAGGGAGATTAGATGAATGAATTGATTCACACAGAGTGAAATGGGGGGTATGGTATGCGCAAGGAAGGCCGCGTGTTAATGAAGACATTAATTATTTTAAGCGGAATTTTTTTTTATTTTCCTTTGTTTGTACTTTTATGGAAAGATGATGGTGATTATTACGATAATCGACGATCATAGCAACTTACTTCTCATATTAGTTAGCGATATTAAACTCACTCATCCTTTGTTTTCGTCTACTTAAAACAATAGCTCACATATACTTTAATTTTTAAGATTAGAAGGCTTATTTAGTTTTCAAAAAGTTGTTTTCTTATTTCCAGTGGCGATATGCAGGGGTAAAAATTTGATTGAGACATTTTTATTCAATAAAAAATATTTGATGCCTTAAAAATTATATCTAATTAACAAAAATGATATCAATTAAGTTGTTGCAATCCCACTATCGATCATTGTGTTAATTTATTAAGTTATGTATTTTTTAAAAGGAAATGACGGCCGAAAAAAAAGTCTAACATTTTAACGTGAAAATAATTTAAAGTTTATTAATTAATTAATTTACATGTTGTTAAGTACTATATAGTATTATCATTAAAAAAAGTACTAGTATTAAATAAGTTAAGAAAATTACTTTTTTAATTGTATAAAGTAAAACGAGAGGAGGGAAAAATTGAAAGGAAATATGGGCTTATGTGATGTGAGGCATTTGGGCTTTCTTGATTCATATTTAAATATAATTTTCAGAATCGGATCGGACACTGAATTAGTGAAGGTAGTGGTTTATGAGTTTAAGGTTTAATCGGATTAAATCGGTGGTTGAATTAAATTTTTTTAAAATATATAAAAATACTAAATATTTTATATAATTTGATATTAAATATGTAATATAAGTTATACTCATATAAAAATTAATAATATTAAATAAAATATTCTATAATTTAAAGTTATATTTCAAATAAAAATAAAACACAAGATAATAACTAATATAATCTAATGAAAGAATTCAAACCGAATTCTATATTGAATAGATTGGATAAAAAAAGTTAATAAATTTGATTTATGATATATAAAAATTACACATTAAAAGAATTAAAATTTATACACAATATGTAAGATAAAAAAATTATATATTCACTTAATATAAATTTAATCAAAAAACTTAGGATAACGTTATTTAAAAAATTTATATGTTATTTCGTTATGAAAAACATTCAAAGCTGTTATTGAAAGAAATATTTTAAATTTAATAAAATGTGTAGTATATGAAATAAAAAAATTTATTATGGTTTTTTTATAATAAAATATTATTAAAATAATTTAAAAATTAATAATATATACCCCCTTCATCTTTTTAAAATAGGCATTCTAGCCTAAAATTGGATTACCAAAATACTTGTCATTTACTCTTTTCTAGGTATTTTTTCATTATTCTTCCAACTATATCCTTAGCATTAATTGCACCTTGGTTGAAAAATTAAGGCATTAATTGGAAATACAAGGGTAAACTAGTATTTTCATATTATTAATAAATGAGTTTATTAAAAAGTGTGAAACTTGTAGGAAGACAAGTAAAAAAATATGGAGGGAGTAATATAAAAGTATATAAGGAGAAAATGTTACCACTTGTGTGTGGTAGCTCAGTTGGTAGAGCATGTATTGAAATATATGCTGGAGGTTTTTTGTTCAATTCCCACCACCAATAATTTTTTAAAAAACATGATTTAAGAGAACCAAAAATCGATTATCGGTTGAGCCGGCCGATTCCCGGTCAAACCGATCGGTTCAACCGATCGTTAACCGATTCTTGACTATGTCAAGAATCTAGTCAAACAGGATCGGACACCGATTCCGATCGAATCGGGTCCAACCGTCCGATCCGGTCCGGTTTTCAAAACCATGGTTTCAAACCGTCCGATCCGGTCCGGTTTTCAAAACCATGGTTTCAAACTTATATGTAATTAGTTTCTTATCAAAACTAATCTTTTAACAAAATTATTAAAGGCAACTTAGCTAAATACAAGATATTGTATTTTTAATTTTATAAATACCAATCTTACATTTTTTAAATCCCACATAAGAAGTTAACTTCTTTTAATTACATATACTCTTTTTTAATTGCAAGATTTTAACTTTTAAATTTTGTATTTACCTTAGAGCATCTTTAGTAGTTAGTCTATTTCAATAATAGTCTTGACACATAAGTAAAAATAGACAATCAACTAAAAAATGACTCTACACTAGCTTGTCTATTTTCTCTTTCTTATATAATGTGGCACAATAAATGTTGAACATTGTCTTTGATCTTTTACATGTAGACAATCAAATAGAAAGCCAAGTCATCAATTTTATTAATATTTTAATGCTTAATTTAAAATTCAAATGTTGGTTAGTTGTGAAAGAGATATAATTAATTATTTTTTAATGAAATCCACTATGAAATAGACAATCTAGTGTAGCTAGTTTCTTAAAATATATTGTCTATTTTCAAAATTATTGGCATATCATCAATGTGGTTGTCTGTTCCACATGCCACATAATCTTAGAATTCACTGTAGTATCTACTAAAGATGCTCTCAATATGAGATCCCTCATTCCAACAATTTTCTCTCTCTTAATTAATTTAATTTTTACAACTTAAAAATAACTATATTTCACAAACAATTAATTTTTCGACACGAGCCTTTAGAATATTTTATTCGTCTTATTTTTATCTTTAAAACGAAATCAATATTGAATATTTTTTGAGCAAAATTTTTTTTTGCATCTTATACCAATTTTACCAATGTTTTGTAAATTCTTATACATGGTATATGTTGAATTATGCCTAAGATTGCTGATTTGAATTTTAGATTTTTAATTAGCTTTGAATAGTTCCTTGTTTTACTTAGTCATTGATTTCTTTTATTTAGTTGTGATTGAAATATTATTCTCCTATGAAATAGTTCTTTAGTTTGCCACTCATTATTATATAATGAGGCCTAATTATCAAATATAACATATCATATTCTCACAATATCAGATTTCTGCAACTTCACTTCTCTAACATTTCATAATGCAATTCCAATTTTGTTCAAATGCTTCTTAATCTTTTTTTATAAAACACCAACAATTGGTATCGAGAGCTGTAATTGTTCTTACGGGACCTGATGGAAGGAGAATCAAGCACTCCACATCTTGTACCACCAACTTTTTATGGTGATAATTATCAAATATGGGCTGTAAAGATGGAGGCTTACTTGGATGCTCTAGATCTCTGGGAAGCAGTAGAAGATGATTACGAGTTGGATGATTTGCCCAACAATCCTACTGTAGCATAGATGAAATCCTACAAGGAGAGAAAGACTAGGAAATCCAAGGCAAAGGCGTCCTTATTTGCAGCAGTTTTCGCTTTAATTTTCACTCGAATAATGAGTTTCAAATCAGAAAATGCTATTTGGGAATATTTAAAGAAGGAATACTCAGGAAACGAAAGGACCAAGAAGATGCAAGTGCTCAATCTTATTCGAGAATTCGAATTGCAGAAAATGAAGGAATCTGAAACCATCAAGGAATACTTTGATAAACTACTTAAAATAGCAAACAAAATCAGATTACTCGGGACTGATTTCACCGATACTCGACTGGTAGAAAAGATACTAGTCACAATTCCTGAAAGGTATGAAGCATGTCCAATATCCTTGGGGAATTCAAATGATCTATCAGCAATCACTCTGTCAGAACTAGTGCATTCCCTTCAAGCCTAAGAGCAGAGAAGACTTATGAGAGAAGAAGGAAGAGTTGAAGGAGCTTTGTTCACACAAGTTTCAAAAGGAAAGAGGAAAAATCTCAAATGTAGTCATTGCGGAAGGTATAATCATGAAGAAAGCGATTGTTGGCATAAAGGGAAACCTTTTTGCTCCAAGTGCAAAAGATTTGGTCATTTATCGAAGACTTGTAGAACACAAGAAAATCAAGCAACGGCAAATCAAGCCGAAACAATCGAAAAGGAAGAAGACTATCTTTTCTAGTAGTGCATCAACATTGTTGAATGGTGAGAAGGGCATCATTCAAATTAGAGAGAAGGGATCCAATAATCAAAGGTTGATAAGAAGGGCATCAACATTGTTGGATGGTGAGAAGGGCATCACTCAAATTAGAGAGAAGGGCTCTAATAGTTTCAATCAAATTGGCAAAGATTGGGAATCAACAATTCCTGATCCAAGGAGGAGTGTTGAATTATCCCTTAAGATTGCTGATTTGAATTTTAAATTTTTAATTAGCTTTGAATAATTCCTTGTTTTACTTAGTGATTGATTTCTTTTATTTAGTTGTGATTGAGATATTATTCTCATATGAAATAGTTCTTTAGTTTGCCACTCATTATTATATAATGAGGCCTAATTATCAAATATAACATATCATATTTTGCAACTTTACTTCTCTAGCATTTCATAATGCAATTCCAATTTTATTCATATGCTTTTTAATCTTTTTTCATAAAACACCAACGGGTATAAGAGAGGTATAATGTCTTTATAGCACCAATTTTTCATTTATTTCCAGGTAGATAACATAAAACATTAGCAATATTATTTTATTTAGAGCAAAAAAAACTCTTATACCTGGTATAAAGGTAGTAAAAAACTGGTATAAGACTTCGGAATTTTTTTTTGCTCAAAAAATATTCAATATGGATTTCAATTTAAAGATAAAAATAAGACGAACAAAATATTCGAAAGGCTCATGTCGAAAAAATTAACGGTTTGTGAGATATAGTCGTTTTAAGTTGTGAAAATCAAACTAAATATAAAGGAGAAGGTTGTGGCAAAGAGAAAAATAATAACCTTAAAAGCGGTAGACAGCTAAAGAAAAGGAAAGTTAGGTATATAAAAGAAATATCTTATAAAGATGGTAATTCCTTTTATTTCCCAATTGTTAAAGGGTAAATAGGGAAAATAGTCATCATCTTTAACAACATCCCTAAAAAGATACAGGTTAGATTATTTACGCCACTCAGGACACTGTTGCTCCTCCTGCAAGTTCTTGGTGGCAATGATCCGTTTGGAGGGGCCAAACCGTAGTATTTTCACATGATCTCCGATGACTACAGAGGCAAGTGCCTCTGTGTGCCCTCCCCCAGCTTTGCCCATGCTTATTCGTTTCAGAAAATTGAAAAATATATCTTTTTCATTTTTTACATGTAGTGGTAGTAATGGCGAGGGTGTAGATGGATGTGAAGTATAAAAGACGGTTGTGGGGGTGAAGGTGGAGTAAATGAAGGAGGTGGAGGAGGTCGTGGCGGTAGTGATGGTAGAGAAGGTAGAGAAGAAAGTTTCTGTGAAAAGTTGTAGTGGTAGAGGGGAGGCGGAGATTGACGTGACAAATATGGGTGAAGATGATAGTGTTAGTGGCAATACAAGATCAAGTCAAAGTTTGGTAGGAGTATTTATCGCTATAAGGCTCGTGTGCTAGCCTAGCCAAAGACTACAACCAACAAGAGGGTACAGAACATTGATTCTAGTTATGAAGATGGCCACGGAAGATATAAAAGACGTTGCCCTGCTGTCTGCTATTGGCATATACTCCTACAAGGTGATGCTTTTCGCTCTAAAAAACGTCCGTTCGACTTACCAGCGAGAAATGACCAACATCTTCAAATAACTTCTTCATCACAAGATTGAGTGCTGTGTGGATGACCATCGTTTGAAGGTGTAAGAGGTGAAAGTACCGATGGTGGTGTCTATAAAGACGATGGTGGTGGTATTGGAAATTTATTGAATTTATTTCAAAAGAAATTATATCATATGTTAAAATATTTTTATTAAGTCATTTTATATTTGTCTTTATAACTCATACTATTTTTCATATGTTATGCCTATCTTAATTAGTTTTCAATTCAAAATTAACTGACATTATGCCAGACTTTCTATTGTGTGGCCGTTCATATTTCAACGGGTACATTTTAATTATTGTCATTTCAATGCTATTTATTTTGACCGTAACCGATCCTTTTCATTAGATTGCAGCCATTATGTTTTTACTATAAAAATGGTCCTTTTATTTGTGTTTTTGTGTGAACCATCATTTTTACTCCAACATGATATTGTTTGGGATACAATGTTTTTTTCTCCACTTACCTTCTCTGTTTTATAATTCTGGATATAATATCGCATTTCTGTTCCTAATCTAACTAATCGGTTGAAGAAGCTGTTTAATCTTGGGAGGAACTACAAGTATCCTTTAAGGACAATGTCTTAGACATGACTTAGCTTATCGGTGTTTACGTTTCTTTAACTTATTTATAATTTTCTACAATATTATTTCTACATTATTTCTATTGATTATAGTTATTCGTTTGGTTGAAGGTGGGACCGAAATTCTATAAGGTGATCATATCAACTAAGTGGAGGTGGAATAACTCTATAAGGCAGACACTTACAACTTAGCTTAGCACTCCCACATCCGAGAGAGGAAAACAAGGATGAAATATATATTTATATTTATTTAATTTTGTAATTGTTATCCAACAATCTTAAAGGATATTTACGGTTCTTCGTCATGATGAATTTATTCTTTGTATGACAAATTTTATAGTGGAGATGGATTTAGGGACAACAGTTTTGTTCCAATTGATGAGCAGTGATCCAGGTGATGAAGTGAGAGTAGAACACACTCTACTACACATAATCGATATACCTGAAAATGTGGGGGTATTGTAATAAAGTTCCAAAAACTTAGTTTGTATGTTCATAGTTTGAGTTGAACATATATAATGTTGTGTATATATATATATATATATATATATATATCACGTGTTTAATGTGATTTTGGGAATGAGAATCATAAGGATGAATGATGATATCTTTCAACACTACGTTGGAAAAACTTCTTTAAGAAGTTTGAGTATATCCCTTATGATTATAATTAATATTCAATGAAAGAGAACTGTGGTCATTGACCAACCATGATAAAGCTAGTAAATACTTGAGAGATACCATGAATTATGGTATTTATGTTGTGAATATCTGTTGTACTAATTGAACATTTGGTTCATATGAGACACCATATAAGTTATGAGTTATGGAAAAGTTTTTTTCATAATTCTTGAAAAGTGTGGGGGTGTTTTGATAAATGAATTCTATTTTGAGAAGTAGGAAAATTTTCTACTATTTGTGTTCATTTTTTTTAAAGTCTTATCATAAGGTTTTAATACACTATGTTGAGAAACTTTTAATAAGATTGTGTGTACCCCTTATGGTTTCATATATTCAATTAAATGAATTATGTTGAGAGTACTATATCTATGGTATTTAATTTTGTGGGCATCCATTGTACAAGAAGGGTACAATGATAATTTTATATGAGATAAATTTCACTCTTGGTGGTGGAATAATATGAATGTCAAGCAAGCAAAGTTTGTTGCTTGAGAATTGGCATATACTTGAGGCTAAATTTTTAAATAATTTTCTTAGTATGTATTCCTTTGGGAATAATATTATCATCCTTGATAACAATGGTTTGTGATTGCCTAACGGCAATGTCTATCTCTAAAATAAGATAGATAATCTTGTTGGAAACATATTAAAAGTTATTTCAAAAGAAAATTTAAAATAAAGAATATTGGAAAATATATATTGTGAAGTTGCAACTGAAAGATGGTAATTATATCCATTAATTAATGTGAGTCAAGAGTGATTTTGGCCAAATCATCTGACTAAATTTTGAGATATATTGGAAACTTCAGAGAGGATGGGACTAAAGCCATTTGAAATTAACAAAGGTGGGAACCCAACTTACATGAGTGAAGATCCCACAGAATAGGTTCACATGGGTAATAGCAAGCCTTTGTTAGTTCTGCAAGCACTAAAAATAGTGTCTCAATCCTAGATGTGAGGTAGTGCTATGTTGCATATTTTGAGAGGTTGAGTTATAAGAACTCTTAATGAATTTCATAGCTCTTATGAGTGGTGTATAAAGTGCAATATACACTTGATGAAATCACCTATGTAAGTGTGAAGTGGTGCCGCTTCCATGAGATATTGGCACTATCTCTAGAGCACTTATGAAAGACCAGGCACGCACATGGTCTAAAGTGGAGCACCACGGCGTTGTTCAGAAATGTACTTGGTATAATGCGATATGTAAGATCTCTATCTTACAGTAGCACTTATTTGGTTCATAAAAATTATATGTTTCACCAAATATTCCGTAAGTTAAATTTTACCTATCTAATATTGGTTCATAGTCCAAAAGACACCAATACCATGCATTATATGTCAAACCTGAGATATCCAGAAAAATTCTATTTTTGAAATTTCTTTTGAAATAAGTGGGGGATAGTTTTCAATTCAAAATTAACTGACATTATGTCAGACTTTCTATTGTGTGGCCGTTTATATTTCAACGGGTACATTTTAATTATTGTCATTTCAATCCTATTTATTTTGACTATAACCGATCCTTTTCATTAGATTGCAGCCATTATGTTTTTACTATAAAAATGGTCTTTTTATTTGTGTTTTTGTGTGAACCATCATTTTTACTCCAACATGATATTGTTTGGGATACAATGTTATTTTCTCCACTTACCTTCTCTGTTTTATAATTCTGGATATAATATCGCATTTCTGTTCCTGATCCAATCAATCGTTGAAGAAGTTGTTTAATCCTGGAACGAACTACAAGTATCCTTTAAGGACAATGTCTTAGACATGACTTAACTTATCGGTGTTTACGTTTCTTTAACTTGTTTATAAATTTCTACAATATTATTTCTACATTATTTCTATTGAATATAGTTATTTGTTTGGCTGAAGGTGGGACCGAAAAGTGGAGGTGGAATAATTCTATAAGGCGGACACTTACAACTAGCTTGGCACTCCCACATCCGAGAGAGAAAAACAATGATGAAATATACATTTATATTTATTTAATTTTATAATTGTTATCGAACAGTGGTGATATCAGAGATGTGGGTGGAGGAGGAAGTGGTAACGTCGAAACAAATGCTTGTGGTGACTGTGAAGAATAAGACATTATTGTAAAATGTGATAATGTAATGGTGTAATGAAGATAGTTGTGATGGTGGCAGCGATAAAAATGGTGATAGCCGAATTGTTAGTGGTAGGTGAAGAAGTTGGATGAGGTAGTTGTAAGGAGATTATAACATGGAGTCGGGTATTTTAAAATACTCTACTCTTGATAAATGACACATATCTCATTAACTATAAAATGAGATATGCGTCATTCATCGGAGTAGGGTATCTTAAATACCCGTCTCGCGGTAAAAGTTGTCATTTGAGTAATGGTATAGACAGTTGTTGTGGTAATCAGATTCAATGCATATAGTAGTTATGTTTATTTCAGTGCATCCATAAAACATAAAAATATCTAATTGTGGAGTAAATTGAAAATGAAAAACAGCAAACAAATTTTGAAAAAGAAATTAACCTATTCTGTAGATTCTAGTTTTCATTTGAAATTTTTTTTCTTGGAGTTTCTTACTTTCGAAGTTAGTTGATCTTTTTTTTAATACAACATTCTTCTCTTTAAAAATAATTTGATACCGAAATTGATTTTTTTTTCTAAAATAGTGATCTAATTGTGGATTAACCGATATGTTAGTTTGTTTAGTGTTAATTTCTAGGTGGATTACAAGTGAACAAAATTTTTTATATAAATATGTTTAAATCTTACATATAATTACATTATTTACTAAATAAAAAGATGCCTTAGAGTGAAGTTTAAAATTTCAATACAATAAAATCTAGGCCTAACACCCTTTTTGGACCCTATGCTATTGCTGGTTTACCCTTTGAATCCCTCTGCTATACATGTTACCTTTCTAGTCCCTGTGCTTTGGGTTCCATTACCCATTCGATCCTTATTTTAACGGGTTCAAAAAAATCATGCCACGCTGAACCCATGTGTCATTTATTTGCTGACATGGCACCACTTATAACATTTAATTACAAGCTAGATCTTCTTCTTTATTTTGTTTCTTTCATCTTTCTCTTTTTTTTTCCTGAACTCATTATCCCGCAATTTATAATATTGCATATGTCCAAAATCATAAATTCATTCATCAAAATCTCAGCATTATCTCTTGCTGAGAAGCACACACGAGAATTAACTAATCAAGAAAAGTCTATCGTGACAAAAAAGCTTGAGAAGAACATCCATGAATTACTCAGTTGATAGCAGTCTCCGGTGCCGGGAAAAGGATATGAGAAGTAAAGCGATCGCAGTTTCAAAATCAGTTAATAAATTCAACTTGAATTTCGAAGTCCCCTTTATTCTACTTTATAGTATTTCTTCTTCCAATTTAAAAAACCCAGTACCAGTTTAACAATTATAAATTAATTCTATTTGAACCTCATTTTGTCCTTTTTTCTTCTTCTCAAACGAATTCTCAACTGAAATAACTTAATTGTGTTGTCTAAATAATTCATGATTCAAAGAAATAAAATAGGCTAATGTTAATCGACGGTGAATATGAACTCCAATTAGCATGGAATCGTAGAAAATGAAACGGTGGTTGCAGTTGCTTTAATGAAGTAAAATACAAATGAAATTAGTTTGTAGAGGGAAGCTGAATTTAAGTTTATGTACAAGTGTATGCTTTTGAGTGAAGGGTATATAAGAAACCATTGCCTATCAGGACATGTAGATAAAATAATGCCAAGTAGATCCATCTTCTTTGGGTCTGTTAAGAAAAGGACTAAATGGATAACGGAACCCAAAGCACAGGGACTAGAAAGGTAACGTGTATAGCAGAGGGACTCAAAGGGTAAACCAGCAATAGCACATGGTCCAAAAAGGGTGTTAGGCCTAAAATCTAAAATCCAAAACAATCATCAAATATAATGTACAAATATATTTTAAATAAAATTATTATTTGTCAGGCTGAAATCAGGCCGGACTTGAGTACTTATATAGAAAATCAAGTTTAGCCCATAAAACTTCAGACTTTACCAAACTCTGGTCAGGCTTTCTACAAAATTGAGTGTTCAAATCTAACAAATTATTAAGCAAGGTTAGGCCAACAGCATACCGAGCTAAAAACCTATGTAATTAATAAGGGAGTTTTACATAAAAGGGCTAAAAAAATAAAAAAATTTGAAAAAAATTAATTAATAACAAAAACACAATGAACAAGACAAAGTAATTACAAGTATACGGTGTATTCAAAAAATATTCCAAACTTTCCTTCAGAAGCATGATGCATGTGTACAACATGTTTTATTTTTAATTTTTTTGTTTTATTTTGCATTTATCTCTTAAACCGTTCATTTTTTCAACATACCGCTTTAGAGTTTTTTGTTCGTCTCCTTTTTATCTTCGAAATGACATCCACTGTGATATATTTTTTCTAATTTTTTTCGAACTGTCACATATCCTATAGATATCCAATAGAAGTTCAATAAAAATTAGTATATGTAGAAGAACTTTGATTCAAAACATTAGATGAATTTTTTTTATAGATCAGAACTTTAAAATATATTTGTAACTGTAGAAGAACTTTGATTTAAAACATTAGGATAATTCTACTAACATTTGGACTATATACTAACTTCTGAAATAAGGTTTTGTTGTTGTTACTAGATGATGACTTCTGATCTTGTATGTATCCATCAGACATCAAATAGATTACCAATAGACATTTGATAGAAATCCAATAGACATCCTATATAAATCCAGTAGACAATTTATGACACATCCAGAATACAACAAAAACAACACCACCAACAACAATAACATTACCCCAACGCTTAACAAGGCTCCCCCACAAGCAGGGTAAGGGGGGTTGGGTGTACACAACTGTGAGCACAGGATTTTACAGTCCCTCTCAAGAGACGATGATGACGTACACCTGATTTTATTCCTCATAATAAAAATTTTTTTTAAAATTTTTATTACCGATATAAAATTCTCTATGAATTTTATTTTCGGAAAAATTCAGTTAGGCGTGTCCAGTAACGCGTCCGGTGGTAGCTCAGACCGATTATTTTCACCCAAAAAATAATCTAGTCCAAAATACCCTAAAGAAGTAAAAAAAGGGAGCCTAATAAATCAGTTTTTCCGTCAAAATCACCTTTTGCCGAATTTCCTCTCCCTTTCCCCTATTTCGGGCACGATTCGTGCTTGCTTTTCAGACCCGTCAGGAGAGTAAGGCCACCAGCGGCCTCATCCATACCGTCGGAGGTATCATCCATGCTGGCAGCGGCATGGATTTCTGCTGCAGAGCAGCTGTGTGCCTTTTTGCTCGATATCCGTCGGATAATTGATCCAAGACAATTTCCACCGGATTTTAGCCTATATAAAGACCATTTCTCAGCTGATGAATGGGTTAGCAATTACACACTTGAATTTTAGGGAGATTTTGATTAGTTTTAGTGGGATAAGGTGAAGAAAAGGTAAGAAATTCATTGAACTCTCTGATATTAACTTAAATTCATTAGACTTTAGGATTAAATATCAATTTAATAGGTTTTAGAGCCTTGAATACCCCACTCACTACCCAAATCATCATTTGAGCTCCCTGAAGGTGTCATTGGGATCACGAAGAGGTGGATTCACGGCCCCGAGGTAAAAATTCTGAGTCTCATAGCTCTTTGGCTTTCATTTTACTTGTTTGTTGTGTTTATTTGCTGTTTTGTGCTTAGTTTTGGGTCTTTGGTCATTTTCCAGCCAAAAACAACTGCTGCAAGAAACTGAAGCCGTCAGAGGCATTTGAAGCCACCGCCGGTATCAACCATGCTGCCAGCGACATCGTTGATACCGCTAGTGGCCTCATTTGCCCCTAATGGCCTTATTTTCTTGCAGGACCCTTTCTTTATGGTATCCAGAATGTCATGCAGCCTGCCTATGTAAATGATATCGCTAGCGGCCTCATTCATACCGCCAACGGTATGGAGTTCTAGACAACAGATTAGTTTTCATTTTATATTCAACCTAGTTTAATTTCCTAAGCTACGATGTACAGTGCAACGATGGGAGTTCAGAACTCCCCGAAAATGGTCCAAACCCCATAACATGTGGCATTTTCACTAATAATTTGGTTAAAATAATAATCGTGTCCAAAATGGACTTTTCCCTAAAATTCGTTCGGAAAATGAATTTTTCAAATGGAACTCATATTCTAAAATCAAAAAATTTTGAACTAACCTGGTAGCTCGACCCCTGCCTGGGGCTCTGCCCTCGGAACCCCGCTAGGGGCTACCGTCCCTCGATCCCGCTAGGGGTGCTGCCCCTTGGACCCCGTGAGGGGCTGGCGCCCCCCAACCCCGCTGTCGAGGGTGCCTCTATGAGTGATATACCCTGTATACGTGTCGTATCCATGCTAACCATTTCGTGCAAGTAGATTTAGGTTAGATGTATGCTAGGCCTTCGGGTATTTTATTTATTGTTTAGAAAAATGTATAGGATTTGAAAAAGCCTTGTAATAATTTTAATTTCTGCATTTATTTTTGGATGAATGTAATAATAATTTATTTATTGCTTTGATTGCTTGATAACGCGAAAACAACATATAAACCGAAAACACAATAAATAAGGCGGATTAAAACCGGTTAAGAAAGAATGAAATATTTTAACTTGGCCAATGCAAAACAGATAACATCATTCGAACTCGAAATTTCTACTTAAGGTATGGTCTACCACTCGGTAGGAAAATCGTACCTAAATTTTCCGGTTGAGCTGAACCGGGTGGTGACACTATTTTAAGTACGAGATTTCGATCTCGTATCTTTTGAACATAAAGCATGATAAACCATTTTCACAATCATCACTCATCACGCAACAATCATTTTCAAAAGGAGACCGGTCCATCGGCCGGGCCTCGTGGCCCTTCCGAAATGTCATCCGCTCACAATAACCTTACCTCTGTAATTACAGAGAGATTGTTTCCAATTGACCCTAAAATGGAGTTGCAACGCTATCCGTGACTTCATAATAAAAGAAGTTCAAACATTTTAATTAATCATTTTACTTAGTCCATTTTGCTTTAATGAAACATCCAGAATAATCTAACAAAATACTACATACAACCAATAGTTATTCAATAGACAACCAATGTATATCACTTATTCCAACGAATAAAAAAACAGTAACTAAAAAAGATCAATATTCAATATACAAAATATCAAATAATAATCTATTAGAAATATATTGAAATATCAATTGAAAATACACAAGTCAATTACGCATACTTATACAAATGTCTAATACCAACTTCAAAACAAGTGACAACTGAAATTTAAAATATATTTGTACAGATGTCTATTATCAATTTCAAAATAGATTTTCTAAAAGAATTCTAGGAGATGTATGATAGATGTGCAATAGATGTTTGATAGATGTTCAATAGATGTCTAACAGACACTCCGAAAATTTCTTTTGAGCTAAACTGATGGTGTTAACCACTGCCTGAAAAGCCCATCTTAGAACACCATCAACCGGTGCTACTGGTAGTGACGCAACATTGCTGCAAATAAAATTGAATCAAACCATATATCAGCAAAAGTAAATGAATTACATATCACGTTGTTGGTTTATAAGATTATATCCTAATTGAAAAAGTAGCAACTTATTCACTAAGGGAATAAATACTAAAACAGTTAACCAATCTTTGCAATCAATCACCAGAACTATGTGTGATCTAATTGAATACCATATCATGCTGAGACTCAAATAGAATTGTAGCATTCTTCCATTTAAGTCAGAAGCATACCATTAACAAGCACTGATTAAGGGATTCTTCGTTCAAAACTAAAATTAGACTTGAGTCCAATAATATCCAATAGATGTCCAATATCTGCCCAATAGATGTCCAATAGATATTCAATAGATGTCCAATAACAAAACAACTAGCTTAGCATTTTGTCCAATAACACAAACAAGCAGATTTCATAAAAATATGAACTAAAGCATCAATCTACAATTTGTAGAGAGTGTCAATTGATGGTTCCAGATCTCTGTCATACATAAACACAACCTTAAATTTTTTTCTTATATCACAAAGAATTAGAGTAATTCTTTGTTACAATTCAGACTCATGATGTATCAATTTACTTATCTAAAAATAAGCTAATTTGAGTACCTGACGTCTGAAGTCCAATCCATTCGATTGTAACATTCTTCCATTAATAAGCACTGGTTAAGGGATTCTAAAGACCAATAATATCCAATAGATGTCTAATATATGTCCAATAGATGCCGAATAGATATTCAATAGATGACAAATAACAAAACAACCAGCTTAACATTTTATCAAATACATGATGTGTACTAAAATTTCAACAAAACATAAAAACTTCTTTTTCAATTTTAGGCCATTCAAAAAATACCAAAAGCAAAATAAATCAGTAGCTAGAAACATCAAATCTATCAACAAGAGAAAAATCAGCAACTTTATCTTGAAATCGAAATAAAAATACAGAAAATGAAATCAAGCTTCAATGAACAAATAAAAAAAAAACCTGAAAAATATCTAAATAACGACGAATCAAATGTCGGAAAACGAATTGCAAGGAGAAGAAAGAAACAGATCGAAAAGAAGAAGAAGATGATGATGATAATCGAACTAAAAAACAGATCGAAAGAAGAAGAATATGTTATCTATGGCAAAATCGTTAGAGAGAAAACTCAGGAATAAAAGAAGAGAAAACATGGTAGAGCGTAGAAAATATGTTTAAGAAAATAAAAGCAAAAAATATTTAATTACTATAATATTTATGTAAATAATTTGAAAAAAATGAACCATCTTAACAAATTCCGCTTAATAATCCATTTCATTATGACTCGCCTTTTATATTTCTATGTTCACATTGTTTTAACAAAGTTCATATTATAATAACCCATATTTTTATATTTATAGTAAAAAAATTACTTTCCTACATTGAAAATAGCTATACGACATCAGCAGAATAAATTTTGAAGAATACAGGATCATGATCATGTTAACTAAATAAAATGAGAATTTTATTTTATTTTCCATCAACGAGTAGGATATAGCACACGCGATCTTTGTAAAATTATACTCCCTGTTTTTCAAATTGTCCACGTAATATAATCCTCAAAATAAATAAAAATTCATTACTGTTGAAAAGTAACATGTATATTAGATGGATTGATGTCCATTTATGCTTCATTAATCTTCATTTATGAAATTAACTTTTAGTCTCCCTTATTTCTTCTATAAATTGTAATAATAATTTTCATCATTGTAAAAAATACCAAGATTAATACATATATAATATTTCTATATTTTCTTTCTTTGATTATATTATATTCCTAACACGTTACCAGTACGAGTTTGCTCTATTTTAAATCGCAATAGAATTTGTTTTTTTTTTCGATTTTTCGAAGAATCTACCCAGCCATATGTTTTTTAACATTACCGGAATTCTAACTGTTGAATCGTCATGAAATTTGGTCAAAAGGTTCCTAACATCTTTTTCTTTGTTTTTCACCTTTGGATTGTCGTGAAATTTTCTAAAAGGTACTTTCGTGTAAGGTAGAAGTGGTACAACTATCTTTGGTATATTTTTTCTTATTATCATATATGTTAATTTGTTCAGTTATTAGCTATTGATGTTACTGAAGAATTAATTTTTATGAGTGTTGAATGATGAAATTTTATTTTCAATTGGTATCGACAATATAGTTATATCAAGATCTTGAAGATCTTTAAAAAATGATGTCATGTTAATTTTACTACAAAAGATCCTGAAGATCTTCGAAAAATTATGAGCATGTGAAAGTAATATAATCTACCAAAAGGCTCATTTTATGTGGAATAAAATTTTTGGACTTTGTTTGATATAAACTTATATATGCTCACGTAGGAGTACATGCTCTTAAGCAATATTAAAATGAATAATTAATGATTTTCACATTGATATATTTTTGAAATAAATATATCACGATGACGAGAAAATTACAACGAAATTGGTGGTGAAATCCGTTTGAATTACTAATGTAAATTGACAATGTTGATGAATAGTAGAATAGTAATCTACTATTCATTTTGAGAATTTAATTTTGCCATCATTTACTATTTGAGTATATGGTTACTATTTTGTTACACTGATACAATTCATGCATCCACATACGCTTAATATTTATGGATACGATACTATTTATGTATACAGTTATTATTCATGTAAATAGTGAATTTCGTGAATAGTGAAAATATAATGAATAAAGTTTTTGTTAAAAAGCAATGGACATGTTTTATTAGATCAAATATATTTCATGAAGTGAATGTGATATATTCTCTAAAGTGAATATTATATCATTATAGAAATTTTAATGGTAAATTTATAGTCATTAATATAATTATATAACCACATGAAGTGAAAAATGAAATTGGGCATATAATATAACCAATACTTGTGACAATATGACTATAATGATAGAATATATGCTAATTACTCATTAACCTAACATTTATATTTTTGCTTTCATTAACATTTAATTTTTATTTTATTTTATTATTATTTACTTAATTTTATTCAAGTTATAAAATATACTATAGTAAGATAGTCGACTATTAAAGATCTTGTAGATCTTTGTTAAATTATAATATATATGGTATCAGTTATTTTATATGAGTGTGCTAGCAATTTTCACTTGTAGTGGAATATCAAATTGATGATAATAATCACCACTAGAAGTGGAATATCAAATTGAAATTTTTGATAGAAGGAAATGAACATTTCCTAGTATTAATTGACGTCAACGATAATAAAGCAAATGTTATAATCCAGATATGAGTAAAATGAATATTATTATGATATTAGTAACACAAAATTATTGAACGCTCCTGAAGAGCCAGTGTTAATGTATCAAGGGATAAAGTTTGGTAAAAGCTCAAGAAGAAGCTAAATATTTTTCTACTCAAAATATGAGTAATACAAAAGTTACCATTATATCTGATATTATAATTACAATACGAGGCTCCATAAGAGTTGGCATTTTATTACAAAGGGAGATAAAAATTATAATAGAAAATGCATTCTTTCCCTGAATTCTCACAGAATTTTATTCATGAAAATTAGCTGTGAAAGAAGACATTAAAAGAATGTTTTAAAACCAGATTTTGTGATCAAAATATATGGATTTATACACGTGCAAAATTAGATCATCCTGATTCAAAAATGATGAGATAAATTTAGAAAAATGCACATGGGCATCAATTGAAGAACCATACATTTCTTTAAAGTAATAAATTATTATGTGTTGCATGTTCGCAATGAAATTGATAATAAAACCTTTCAAAAGTAAGGTTGGAATTAATCTCTATTCTTACAATGTGATATATGTGGACCAGTTAATCCACAATGTGAATTTTTTGTTATAACTTCCTGAAGAAGTAGAAACACATGTTAAATAAGATGTCACATGTATGTTGGAGTGTTATATTCCATACTTTTAATGATTTGTTTATAAATTGGGATAAAAGGTTAAAATCCAATAGCATATGTTCAAATTCAAAATAATCTGGCAGAATCATTTATTAAACGGCTGCAATTAATTGCACGAGCGTTAATTATTCGAACAAATATCCCAACTATAGTTCAGGCTTATGCAATATTGCATGCAACAAATCTTATATATTTAAGACCAACAAGTTATTAATATTTTCCCCATCACAATTAACTTTTGGTCATAAGCCCAATATTTCTCATCTTAGAGCTTTTGGTTGTGCAATATATGCATTTATTACTTCATCATATAGGACTAAAATGAGTCCACAGAGGATATTAGAAATTTATATTGACTACAAATCTCTCATTCAATAGTTAAATATAATTGAGTCATTAACTAATAATATATTTACTGCATGATTTGCAGATTGTTACTTTTAGCACTTTTCCAAAATGAGGGGGAGAATAAAAATATAATTTTAGAAAAGAAAATAATATGGAATGCTCCATCACTTTCTCATATGGATCCAAAATGAGTATTGAGCTTTCATATACTTGTAAATGCATTAATTCATATTGAGCTTTATGAAAAACCAATTGATAAAGCGCTTTGTCATGCTTGAAGCATGAATGACCAGTTAGTTAAAGGATAAAAATCCTCAAAAAAAAATATCGACAACAAAGATATTCGTGTTAAAGATAAAGATATATTTAATTACTTTCCATTTCAGTATATTATTATTATTATTATTTATGTTCTTTCATATTCATATTCATATTTTATTTATAGTTTATCATAAATACGCGTATCAATATAAATACACTTCTTGTAGAAGTGCGAGCACCTGAAATTGTTGAAAATGAAGAAATATAAATTATATAAGTACCGAAAAATAATGGGATAGAGAATAAATTAGTTGTAGACCATATTTTGCCTGTCATGTGGCACTGATTATTGAAAATGAGAATATGAATCATGAACTGCAGTCTGTTCAAGAATTTAAACTAGATGTGGTTCGCAAAAATGGAAAGTTGTTTTTCAGGTAGAATTAAATTCTGTTAAAAAATAAAGTCTATGGACATGTTGTTCGAATACCACAATGGGTAAAACTTTCGAGTATAAATATTTTTTGTGAGAAAATATAGTATTGAGATATAAAGTGAGATTTAAAGCACAAGATTTTTTTTAGTTAGACAATTCAAAAAAATTTAAATATGCATTTGACATTGACATGAAAGTCCCTGAAGGATTAAAACTACTGAAAAATATGGAATATGAAAACTTTATTTAATATATATGCAAAGATCTCTATATAGATTAAAATAGTCTGGACGCATGTGGTATAATCGTCCCAGTGAATATTTATTGAAAGATGGTTATAAGAATGATCCTATTTGTCCGTGTGTTTTCCTAAAGAAAGCATGATCTGAATTCACCATCATCTCACTTTATGTTTATGATTTGAATATCATCGGGACTCCTGAAGAGATTCCAAAAGCTGGATTCCTAGAAAAGAGAATTTGAGATAAAAGATTTTGAAAAAACAAAGTTTGTCTTGGTTTACAAATTGAGCATCTAGATAAAGGAATTTTTGTGCATCAATCCAATTATACTCAAAAGGTGTTGAAACAATTTAACATGGATAAAGCACATCCATTGAGCAATCTGATGGTTGTACGATCACTTGATGTGAAAAATGACTCGTTTCATCTACGAGACGATAATGAAGAAATTCTTGGTCCTGAAGTACCATATTTGAGTGTAATGGGTGCATTTATGTATCTTGTTAAACATACAAGGCATGATATTACATTTGCTGTTAATTTATTATCAAGATATAGTTGTGCATCAACTAGAAGATATTGAAATGGAATTGAACATATAATGCGTTATCTTCAAGGAACCATTGATTTGTGTTTGTTTTATTCATATGAAAATAAACCTCAATTAGTTGGATATGCACATGCGGGTTATTTATCTAACCCACGTAAATCTCGGTCAAACGAGTTATTTATTCACATATGAAAGTATGGTTATATCTTGGCAATCGACGAAGCAAACTATCACCACTACTTTCTCAAGTCATACTGAATTAATAGCAATTCATGAGGCTAGTCGTGAATGTGTATGGTTAAGATCATTAACAAAGCATATTCGATATGCATTTGGAAAATCAACGGCTAAAGAATATCCGACGATGATATATGAAGACTATGTAGCTTGTATTGCTAAACTGAAGGAAGGTGACATTAAATGAGACAAAATTAAATATATTTCACTAAAATTCAAAATTAAATATATTTCACTAAAATTCTTCTTACTCATGACCTTGAAAAGAATGGTGAAATAAATATTCAACAAATTCAATCATGCAACAATTTGGCAGACTTGTTCCCAAAGCATTACCTTCTGCAACTTTTAAGAAGTTGGTTTACAACATTGGAACAAGTCGTTTCAAGGAATTTCAATATTCTTGTGATCAGGGGGAGTAAATATTGTACTCTTTTTCCCTTAATCAAAGTTATTATCCTACAAGATTTTTCTTTAATAAGGTTTTTAACGAGGCAGTGCCCCATTCGCAATAATAGACATTAAAGGGGAGTGTTGAAAAGTAAAATGTGTATTATATGAATTGATGTCCATTTATGCTTTATTAATCTTCATTTATGTAATCAACTTTTAGCCTCCCTTATTTCTCCTATAAATTGTAATAATTTTCATCATTGTAAAGAAACACTAAGATTAATACATATATTACATTTCTATATTTTCTCAATTTGATTATATTATATTTCTAAAAATTACACTAATAAATTATAAATTTTTTTATATTAAAATATCTTTCTTTTTTTAAAAAAAATATCTTTTTTTTAACAACTTATGATAATCTCTAACTTAATTAATACAATATCAATATCAAATTAGAAAATGAAAAATAATAAAGAGACGATTAGAAAATTGGTGGGGGTAATAAGGAGTCCATAAATGTTAAAAGTAGGAAATTAGAGGATCAATGTGGTAGGTAACGTGAGCAGTTGTGTGCTTTATGCAAATTCCCCCTTTATGTAAATCTGATCATATTATTACAAACATATTTTTTTCTTAAAAGCTCCAAAAGCTCCTCACATTATAAATTTCACACCGACCTATGGAAGGGATGATATCATGATAGAAGTCATATGCAGGCTTTACGCAAGGATGTTTATACAAAAGATCTGGTTTTGGACAAAAAAAAAAGACTATTGTAAGTTTTAAAAATCTCATTTATACACATAACAAAATTTAAGAGTGCCAAACCATTTTTCCCGGAAATTCCCCCATTCAGTATTCACCATTCACACACTTAAAGGCATCAAAAGTTGTATAGAAAAGAGAAACTGCCATTGATTTCGTTGAAATGTCAGAAATATTTACTGGTAATAAGTAAACACATGCCTTAAAAGCTCATATATCCTGCAGTTTCATGAAATGTAGGAAGCCATTACAACAAGCCATTCATAGTTGATCTCTTCATGACTTCATCTGATCATACATATATAACCCAAAGGCATGTTATGGATCATTTTCATTACATTAGATCAACAGAACCAGCAAGGGAACACATAAAACTAAGAACAAGACAAGAGCTACTAACTTGATGAGATGCCAAACTATCATATATAATCATAATCTAATCACAATTCTGAACTATAACAAGTTCAAAGTGACAAGTAACTTCGAATAGGTGTGAAAAGAGCTTCCAATAGCTATAAATCTCAAATTTGACTCCTAGCCGATGCAATGGAACTTAATAGGAAGTTGAGTTGAATTGAATTGACTTTTAACAAATACTGGGAAAAAAACAAAAGCTTACAATCAAAAAGAGCTAAGAAAGTAAACATGAATGAAAAAAGCATGCAAATTTAATCTGCCCAACATTCACATTTCATTGCAATGCCAAGAAATATGCAGGGTGAGACGAGGAAATAACTGTCCAGAAATCAAATGTTACAAAAGTGTGGCTCAAAGAAAGAAACCAAAGGAATTTGAATTCCAGAAAACCGACCAATTTACAATATGAAAACAACCAATCCATTTGGATTGTGAAAAATATAAATATACATATGTGTATATGAAATCCAATTCAACCATCAATGCACTTAAATCCCCTACAAACCCACAGCCAAATCCCAAATAAAACAGCACAAATCACCAAATCCAAAATGAAAACAACCCAAACATGTTTCCTCCATATCTGCTTAGCCTTTTGCTTGCTATCACCATAATAAAACCCATTCCCATTATGATTCTTGTGCATTGACACCGAAAATTCCCTATTCATCATATTATTCCCATTTTCACCCACATGATTTACCTTATTGTCCATCATTGAGCCAGCAAAATCCTTCAAGTTCCCCTCTCCGCCGCCGCTACCTAACCCCCTCTTTTTTTTCTTCATCATCAACATCATCTTCCCCGGCTTCTTAAGCAAGGGAGTCGTTGTACCCCTTGAATCAAAGCTTAGCGTCCGATTCTCCCTTGTTACCTCCGTGAAAGAGTTAACTAAATCTGAATCCAATGCGAGTATTTCGCGTAAAAAGGGATAGAAAGTGGTTTGAAGACAGAGATCAGTAGGATTATCGAATTTTTCTATTGGATTAGACGCCATTTGCTCCTTGAACGCCGTCTTTACACGGTCTAAGAACCAGAAACTATCCGATTTCTTAAGATCTTCATCGCAGATCACAAAGTAAGTTATCTCCGATCGAAAAAAGAATGTGTAAGTCTTCTTGCGAACCGTATGGGAGAAGATGAAGTGATGAGATGGAGTTTTCTCTATGCACCGTTTGCCAATTTCTTCAATTCCTGGATGTTTGGGAGAAGAAAACTCTGAAAGAATAATTGATCCTTTTGCAATGCACGCGTAGAAGATCATATCTGGATTTGAAACCATTTCATAGGTAGTATTTAGTGATTATGAAGAAATCAATGACGATTTGACTTTAGGAGAGAATATGGGAATTAAAATCAAATTGCAGAAGCAGAAATTTGGCATTGCAAATTCGAAAAGAGAAATTCCATTCTTTGGTGTCAATTTGATATTTTCCTGTCAACGAAGATACGGTTTCGGAATCTTCATTTCTCTCTAGGGTTTGGAAAGGAAGAGGTAAGAAGAACAGAACGTTTGATACAGCCAAAGGTTGAAAACAGAATAACGGCTACGGGGGAGGACTTGGCCCTCTTTTTCTGATCTAATTACGGATGTGCCCTTTATTTACTTCAATATTTTACAATGAATTTCCCCGCTCAATTATTGATCAAAATCCACCAATTATAATATAAGATAAGATAGGCAATGAAATAAGGTAAAACAAGGGCTAATGGTAAAAAGTATTATAGTAATAAAATGCTTAACATTAACTAAAAAACACAAGTTTGGTAGAATATATAACACCAATAATTTTACTTGATTATTGGTGTTACCAAAAGCAACTGATGATGAGGCTTTTGAGAAATACAAGAGGGCTAAGAAAGAAGCTAAGAAGGCTGTTAGTCAAGCACGAGGTAAATACTTTGAAGGCTTGTACCAAAAGCTAGGAACACGTGAAGGAGAGAGAGACATATACAAGCTAGCTCGATTGAGGGATAAGAAGACAAAGGATTTGAATGGAGTCAAATGCATTAAAGATGAAACACAAAGAGTCTTGTTAGGAGATAGAGAGATCAAAGAGAGATGGAGAAACTACTTTGATCGGTTATTCAATGATGGAAAGGAAGATGACATTGCAGGATTGGAGGTAAGCGGAGTTGAGAAAAACCTAAATTACACAAGAAGAATTACGCATAGTGAAGTGAAGGAAGCTCTGAAAAGGATGAAGGTAGGGAAAGCATATGGGCCAGATAACATACCGATTGAGGCTTGGAAATGCCTTGGAGATGAGGGAATAGTTTGGTTAACCAAACTATTTAACTCTATATATAGGGAGAGGAAAATGCCAGACGAGTGGAGAAGAAGCACCCTTATACCTATATTTAAGAACAAAGGAGATATACAAGACTGCTCTAATTATCGAGGTATTAAACTGATGAGTCATACAATGAAACTTTGGGAGAGAGTGATCGAACACCGTCTTAGGATGATCGCGAAGGTTTCCGCAAACCAATTTTGTTTCATGCCTGGTAGGTCCACGACTGAAGCTATTTTTCTTCTGAGAAATCTAATGGAGATATATAGGGAGAAGAAGAAGGACATTCATATGGTTTTCATTGACTTAGAAAAAGCATATGATAGAGTGCCGAGGAAAGTACTTTGGTGGGCACTGGAGAAAAAAGGTATTTCCGTAAAGTACATAAACTTAATAAAGGACATGTATGAAGGGGCGGTAACAAGTGTTAAAACTGGACAAGGAGTGACAGAGGAGTTTCCCATCACGATTGGATTGCATCAAGGATCATCTCTAAGCCCATTTTTATTTGCCCTAGTTATGGATGAGTTGACCACCAAAATACAAGACGACATCCCATGGTGTATGTTGTTTACGGATGGCATCGTTTTGGTTGATGAATCAAGAGAAGGGGTTAACAAGAAGCTAGAAGTGTGAAGAAATGCGTTAGAGAGTAAAGGTTTTAAGTTAAGTAGAAGTAAGACGGAGTATTTGCACACCAAGTTCAGCTTACGGAAAGGAGACGAAGGAGAAGTAAAACAAGGAGATACAATCGTACCAAAATATAAACGATTTAGGTATTTGGGCTCTATCTTCCACGAGGAGGGGATGATTGATGAAGATGTAACTCATAGAATTAATGTAGGATGGATGAAATGGAGAAGTGCTACCGGAGTCTTATGTGACAAAAAGATATCTTTGAAAGTGAAAGGTAAATTCTATAGAACGGTGGTTAGGCCAGCCATGACATATGGGAGTGAATGTTGGGCTATTAAGACGCAACATATTCAAAGGATGAATGTGGCGGAAATGAGGATGCTTAGGTGGATGAGTGGGCATACAAGGATGGATCGAATTAGAAATGAGTGCATCCGTCAAAAGACCGGTGTGGCACATATTGAGGATAAACTGAGAGAAGGACGACTAAGGTGGTATGGACATGTGCTACGTAGGCCAATAGATGCTCCAGTTAGAAAATGTGAGAACTTATGGATAAAGAGTAAGGGTAGAGGGAGAGGTAGACCTAAGATTACTTGGAGGGAAACTATTTCTAAGGATATGTGTTTACTCGGTATGGATGAAAATTTGGCTTTTGATAGAGCTTCATGACGTCGGAAGATCCATATAGCCGACCCCACCTAGCATGGAATTTAAGGCTTGATTGGTTGGTTGGTATGTTAATACATATTGCATTATTGCTTTCTGACCACCAAACCAATTTAAGAATATTCATATGTCCATTCTTACAAGAATTTTTTTTTTCGCTCTCATTAATAGGGCCGTAAACGAATCGAGTTGAGCTCGAACATTGACTGTTTAACTTCTGTTCATTTAAATTTTAATGAACATGAACCGAGCTCGAGCTTGGTCAAACCGAGCTCGAGCCGAGCTTTGAGCCTATCTCGAGCTTTGTTTAAATCGAGAGGTCAGCTTTTAAAAAAGATAGAATCCGTAAGATGAAGAATCATAGATGAAAGATTTAAACACTACAAATGATTTTCATTGTACTAAGAAGAGGAAGAGGGGGAGTGTTGTATTGGCGACTGCGTTTTTTAAGACGAAAATGAAATTAGAGTTTTACTGAGCATGTAGCGATTGATGAATATATATAGTAGGGATTGAATTAGATCCGAATTACCTTTATTAAGCTTTATATCCATCCTTTCTCTTTTTTTATCTATATTTTATATATCACATTTATACATATTTTTTCTTTACTGTTTATTTTATATTTTTATATTTTACTTTATACATTGTTATATCTATTTTACACATACACTATTTTATACTTATTCATAATCTATCTATTTCATAAATATAATGTATAAAGTTTTCAAATATGTTAACGAGCATGTTCACGAGCCTGTTGGCGAACTAGTTCGCGAGCCTCTTATCGAGCATGTTCACCAGCTTTCGAGCCAAGTATCCCCTTGTTCAAGCTTGGCTCGTTTACGATAACGAGCCTGAAATTTTATTCACGATCAAACTCATTTATTAACGAATCGAGCTCGAACGAGCTTTGACCGAACCGAGCGCGAGTAATTCACAAATAATTTGACTTATTTACAGCCCTACTCATTAGTCATTATCTTGATGTGGAATCCTTTGTTGAAGTAAAAAAGGCAACTCATTATTTGGAGGAACCTTTTTCCAATAAATTTACTTACATCTTGCGCTAAATAAAATTTGGTGGTAAATATATCCCTCTAACATTAAGGTTTAGAGTACGAGTTTCACTGATACAAAATATCAAACCCCGTGATTAACAATTTTTACTCTCATTAGAGATTCTAAACCGAAAATGTGAACTCTATATTGTGAAATTTTTCAGATCTTTCTGTCACGTTTTTCTGCTCAAATTACACCAAATCTTGCTTCGATTCAAACCCACAACCTATTAATGACATTCCAACTTTCAAGATTTGAGCCCCAAACTGGAGGTTTGTTTATGATATCATTATAAACCAAGTTCACAATAAGTATAGATCATAATTCTCCTCCAAAAGAAAAAAAAAGTACAGATCATAATATGAAGAATATATGGAGTACAATGATAAAAAGAAAAAAATAATAACGATAACAATAGTGAATGTGTAACTAACTACTAAACAAAAAGAATGATAAATATTTAAAAGTAAAAACTATAAACTATAAACTCAAACCCCAAGATGAAAAAAAGACGAGCCTTGAGAGTGGTCCCTCTTGAAGATCCTATTTATCTAAATTTATTCAACAAACCCTTGTAATTGAATCTGGCCTCAATTTGTCTATATACTTGGTAATTTCTGAATGTCTGACAAATTTGTCAGTAAGGGACTAAATCATCTGACACTTACAAGTAGATAGACCAAGACCAAATCAGAAATCTGCAGCTAACTGAAAAAATTTAGAAAAAAAAGAAGAGGGACAAGAAAGTAGTTTCATTTGCCCTGCTTTTCACCTCTTTTCACCTGTTTTTAGAATTTTGGAATGAAAGGAAGCACTTAGCTTAGCTGACATAGGGAGGATCAATGAAGGCCCATTCAAAGACCTGCTGGTATTGAACTGCGGCATTTTCCCAAGTGTAGTCCTTTTCCATTCCTCTCTTCATTATTCCTACCCATGACTTCTTATGATCTCTGTATGTCTTCACTGCTAGTCTTAATGCCTGTCATTTTCGCAACTTTATAACTAAATTGCCTTTTTGAATTGAAATATACGGTCCAAATTCCAAACTTTAAGACAGAAAGTTGAAAACAGAGAAGAAGTGATACAGTTGACTTACAGATAGCATAGATTCTTTTGATAGTGGAGAAAATGTCCACCTGCCCAATAAGAACGAAATATAAAAATTTTAATGTCTACAGGTGTACTTCTATAGTCTACAATATAGTTTGATGATGTAAAATGTATGGAGAAAAAATTTTGATCCGTAAATAATAAACTCCAAAAGAGGAATAGGGTTTGAATAAAATATAAAAGAAATCAATTATTCACTGATGTAAACAAAGTCAAACAACAAAACTTTTCAAGTTTTCACCCACTAAATTGTTTTCATTGATTTACTTAATAGTGTAATTTCCAGTAGCTCTAACATTTTTGGGGACAGTTAAACTAATCTTGTCGTTTCATTTTTGTTTTTGCTCTTACTTAATTTTTTAGTAGTACCAATGACCCAAAATATTTAGACAAATGCCAACAGATTTACCGACATCTATTAAAAGGAAAATGAACCAAGGAAAATTTTAGGGTAACACTGAAAATATGAAAACATTAGTGATCGGTTCGACGTTGTCCAAATTTATTGGGGTAATTATGTATATGTACCTTAAATGGTGAATAAACTAAGGTAATTTCATTTTTTTTACCAACATTCAGACAACACTGCATAGGAAAAAATTCAGGACTTGTGAAACTTAAGACATGGTCAAGTATAAGGCTGATTATGGATATCAAAGACCCTAAGGGAGAGTGGCATTGCTTTCCACGACGTTTGAAGAAAAGATGACAACAACCCCAAACTCGCCCCAAACTCGCCGTAGGAAAGTTTTCAAGTCTGAGTAGTTACTTTTTGGATAATTAAGCCCAAAACTAAGGTTAGGTATAACTTGGCATTTAGAGCTAGATGTCAAGTTGAAGGGTCAAATTGATGCCTAAACCTGATTTCAGACTTTATTGATCCTACATGCCAGTTCAGGACTAAATTGATCTTTATCCATTATTCAAATAATTAGCATATGTTTGTTGATCTTTTTGAGCTTTCAATGGTCTAAATTGAGATCTTTGTTCTTTCACTTGTACACATTTAGCCGTTGAATATTCATTGACTTACACATTGGATCCTTAGAAAGTTAAACTAAACCTTTGATCAAGCACTCCGTGTGCAGGTTCATGAACGATTAATGGCTCAATTTGTAAAAAAGATACATCAAGGTCCCAATTATTTGATAGGTTCATAAATGATCAAGCAAGACACAAATAAAAATAAAGTACTTGAATCTCCATGTGTAAAGCCAAGGATACTTTATTCCTTCTCTTTTTATCCTTATATCCTTTCAGATGATCAAAATGCACATATTCAGACTACTATGACATTTAACAACTGAAAATGGACTCTGAAAAGAAAGGGATACACTTGCTTAAGGTTCTAGAATAAGTCACAACACTAGTAAAATTTGGATAATCTAAGCCCTTACTGACAAATCTACCAAAGCATATCTCTCATTTTCCGTTGATTAGTTCAACAGGATCTAAGAGAATTATAATCAACGAGGTTTAGGATTCATGAAGTACCAGTGAGAGAATTGTTTAACAGAATTTAAAATCTATCCAGGGCTAAATTATCTGCAATTAAAATTTGTAGGGGCTAACTATCGAAGGGGACGAAAAATGACTTTTTTTCTGTAAAAAGATCATGTAGTGCAAAAGCTTAAGGAGAATTACATACCCTGTGCCTTCTCCAAGACCTCCGTTTGCAAATGGATCAAAGGTTTGAACTGTATCCTGATATATACACAGAAACGTTGATTTAATGCATATATATCTTGCACAAACAACAATTTCAACTTCATAAAACATTTTCACTCACTCTAAGTCCTCCAGTGGCATGAACTACTGGCACAGTTCCATATCTCATTGCATACAATTGGTTTAGCCCACACGGCTCGAATCTTGAGGGCATTAGTAATATGTCACATCTGTTCATTTCAAAAAAACAGTGTCGTTGAGTTAACATCAAACATAGTAATAAAAATATCTTGAACTGCATCAAGATGACTGAAAATTTTCGATTACCCTGCAGTTATCCTGTGAGAAATTGGGACATTAAACCCTACCCAACCTCGGAATTTGTCTTTGTATGTTGACTCTGCTGATCTCATCCAGTCTTCATAGAGCGGGTCCCCAGACCCCAGCATCACCTGAATACATATTATACAACATTAGTTGTCTGAAGGAAAGCTGATAAGGGCGTGAAGGCTAAAAATTTCATAAATTGAACTGTTGAACTATTAGCAGCTATTCATTTCAAAACTATGATTGTCTACCGAGATATCTTGATTAAATACTTCAAATCTCAAATGTATAATATGGGCTTCAATTCAAATGTACACCACAAAAGAACAGAATAGAATAAAAGAAAAGGCCAAGTCAGATCTGAAAGTGCAGAAAAAAAAACGAAACAGAAAAAAACTCACTTACGAATTGAATATCATCTTCGAGCAGCTCAGGAACAGCCCAACGAATCAGGTCAATGCCTTTTTGATAGTCCAGTCTCCCAATGAACCCAATCTACAAATTGCAACTTCAATCAACTTATAGACATAAGCTTCAATAATCGGCAGAGTGCACATTAAAAAAATCAGAATGCTACCAATGGACAGTCCGGTTTTATAGGAAGACCCAATTCCTTTTGCAAAGCAGTCTTACACTGAGCCTAACATTTACCAAGAAATGGGGTCAGAGAATAATGCTTCAAAAATATTAGTTACAGTGAAAAATTAAACAGAAAAAGTAATGCACAACCTTTCCCGATAGGTCATCAACAGAGTAATGGAAAGGGATATGCTTATCTGACGATGGGTCCCATTCAGAAACATCAATGCCATTTGTGATCCCTAGTAAAAATATATATCAAATGAGGCACCAAAACGAATATAATTGCAACAAATGATTGGATTGAACATAAAAAAAGAGAGGCCTCAATTATGGTCTTGGATAAGAAGTTAAATAAAATACCATTCAATACCATCCTTCGACTACATAGCAGCTCATCGAGCCCATATCCACCTTCAACAGTTGTTATTTCCCAAGAATAGCCCTGCAATTATTATTTAAGTGTCAGGATGACGAAGTAATAATTGTGGAATGAAATCAACAAAGAACTATTATTATTAAAGACAATCGACTTCAGAGTTCGCCAAATTTCAATGATTTGACAGGAATGACAATCAAAAAGAGATATTCAACTTTGTAATATTTAAGAATTGAAAATTAAAAAGAGTGAATTGTAGCATAATGACCTTGCTAACTGTGAGAATTCGATCAGCAGTCACAATTGCACCCTTTAGTACATTTACAGCTTCGCCTCTGTCAAGTGCATGAGCCCTTGCCCATGTTGGGAACACCCATTCCAGCGCTCCATACCACTCTGAAGGCAGTCCAAAATTTTGATATGTAACTGCAGGTTCCACTCCCTTGCATAAAAACACAATTACTCAACCAAAATTGCAAAATTGAACCTTAATCACCTAGTGCCTCATTTTATCTCTTTGGAAGATCAAAAAGACCTAAGAGGAAGATAAAGTAGGGTGTGTCATACAACAAATAAAATGACAAATAGGCATTTACTTGATGAGCAAGGTTATGTATGACAAGAACACTTCGAGCATCCTTATAAACACCATATGGACGATATTTGGCAGCCAAGAGTCTGAATCAAAGCACAGAAACAGATTAGTAACTAACTTAATGATTACAACAAACTGTATCTAACACACACTTGAAACAAAAATTATCCTACAGTTAAAAGCATATAAGTGAAAGGACCAAATTTTTGAGCTAACAAATACATGTATGTAATGATTATCTAAGGAGTGCTTACACAGGGACCAGGCCAGCATGCCAGTCATTTGCAAGAAAAAGACATTTTACACCATAGGTGTAACCTCCAAGTGGAAGGACAAGTGGAGCTTCACATGCTGCATGGCAAAGTAGAGTGAAGCGAAACTGAAAACCAATAATACGAAAGCATTTCATTATTCTTGAATCAAAGGCTTCACAATAAATGCCAGTCTTCTAGCAGGAATCAAGAGCAAAATACCTGATTATCACCAAAAGCACCATAGCTATCACCATATGGATTTCCAGGACGATGATATGAAGGATGGTCAACAAAAACCTAAAGGAAAACATTTGTTATAATCACAGAGATGCAATGATATGGCAAGAAAAATGAAAATGTGCTCAAAATGACCATCGCAAAATTATTTTGTTGAGAAACAACATCCAATATTTAGAGGACCAAAAAGAGAAAAAACCGTATTATTTTGCAAATTTACAATTGATGAAAAGCCAAAAGTCTCACCCAATCAACACCTTCCCTATATTCATGGAAAAAGCCAACTTCTTGTTCCCCTCCAAAGCAAAAAACCTTTATGCGGCACTCTAAATCTGAAGTATTAGCAAAATTCTTATCTTGAGGACTCCCATGCAAGTATCTGGGAGAAACAACCATCACACGGTGTCCACGAGCAGCAAGTGATATAGGCAGAGACCCACAAACATCTCCTAATCCACCTGTCTTTGAATAGGGTGCTGCTTCAGCGGTAACAAAAACAATATTTTGTTTTACTTTGGCTTTAACTTTGTCCTTGCCTACATTGTCCACTGTTTCTGCAACTCTATCTACATCTTTGTGAGATTCTATTGCTTCCCTATCACCTGTATATCAAGTTCAAAAAATTGTAGAACTCTCATCATTTACCATATTGTACAATGCAGCATCAAACAATTTAGTTTAAAAATTCAGCCATAGTCAAGTCTCAACCTGGAAAACCTAAAACATCTGCATGACTACGCATAAACAAGTCACTTTTGAATTCATTATGCATAATATCAGGTTATCAACAAATAGTAAGCATTGTTGGAAGTTCCAAATCCAGTGAGCAAGCATTGTTGGAAATATCAAGGGCACAGTACGAGTACATAGTTAGTTTGCTGCTTTTGCCTATCAAAAAGAGCAATAAAATTTGACATGTAATTTTTGTAGTGATTAACTAGCTTATCAAGTTACTATTAGATTCAGCATTATTTAAGAGATGCAGACATATTCATTTACAAATCCTTATGCAGCATCTTCAAAAAGAAGGAAAGCTAGAAAGTCATGAGTCAGCCTTCACTTGATTAGCGATTGCAATACTATTCTTACAATATTATTTCAATTAGTTCGATTATTTGCAATTCCTTGAAATAATCGTATTGTCCTAAAGGAAAGGATTGAGTTCTCTTGTTTAATTTCTTCAAAGAATAAAATGGAATTTAATCCCTCCAAATCAACTAGGAGTTTCATAGAGTTATCATTAGTCACATCTTGCTATTTTTCGAAATTACTATAGGGAGAATCTACCATGCCTTACAGACACAAGTAACCATTTTACACAAAATAGGAGCAAGGCATAAAAAATGGGGCCTGAAGTAACCAGCTCCACCCCAAAAAGTAAGGTTTTACTCTTAGCAGTTGTCTAAGTACGACAATTCAATAGTTGATAAAGGGCATAATAACTATACTAATCTAATATCATAATGACGATTTATATTAAAATAGAAAAGAAAAGATAAAAAGAAGTAGAGCAATGATTAAAAAAATAAAGGAAAGAAAGAATAATACCAGAGTGAGAAACGAGATTAAAGCCAATAACAGAACCAGAATCATCCCGCTCAGTACCGAGCAAAAGCGCTTTATCACGCTCCTTACTATTATCAACAGCAGAAGATGCATCGCGTCCAATTGTATCTGATCGGACTAAGAACAGAGGGCCGCCATTTTTGGGAGTAGGGCGAGTGAAAGAGAGCTGAGTGAAAGGGGCAAAAGAGGAAACAGGTAATTTAGGAAGAAAAAGAGAAGGGGAAATGGAGAAAGAGTCCATAGCTGAGTAAACAGAGGAGAAGAGAGGAAGAAATTATTGGATTGAAAATTAAAGGAGAAGAAAGGAAACTGTGATGAAGGGGAAAAGAACAACAAAATAACAGCTGGTTGCTTTATTATTTTGATTTATTTGTAAATAAATAAGATCCAGGAAAAGCGCGAAATCCAAAACTAGATCATTTTCCCTTTTCAGAAAGCCCATTCATTCATCCATTAATTGTTTGGTTTTGCCACGTCTGCGTTTCGTGTGGGGCCACGTCAGTGTTTTCATGTGGGGGTCTGTCTGACATGGCACTACCTCTGCCGGGCGCCCTTTGCTTTTGTTTTCTTCTGATTTAGATGTATGGAAGATTGATGTGCTAAAGTAATCTAGCCACTGTTTTATCAACTTAATAATTTGAATTTAATACAAGTTAAGTAAATTTATTAAACTTCATTTTAAGTTTATTCGGATGTAAATTAAGTGAACATGAACTCAACTTATTTTTTTTAAAAAAAATATGCCTTAAGTAGCTATAATAAAGAAGTAAATCAAATAAATAAAATAATTTTTAAACAACAATGACTAAATTTTTTTATTATCATTTAATGAGCGGCGTGCAGTTAGATTTCAATTAGTATAAAGAACATTTATATATTTTATTTCATTTAAATAATTACCAAAAATTACTAGTTGGGTTAAAGCCCATAAAAATTTCAATAAAAACTTTAGTCCACAACTTTTATGCTATAAAAGGGGCAAAGGATGTTGAAAAATTTACTTCTTTATACTTAACTTCGGAGTTGCTTCTGGAGTCGCACTAGAAAGAGGCAACGCTTTTTTGAAAATTGTTGCAGAAGCTCAAAAACTGGATCAGAGGTAACACTTCCGAAGGCAACACTTCAGGAGGCAAACTGGTCGAGAGGCAAACTTGGTGTAGAGGCAACGCTTTTATCAACAACTGTTGCAGTAGCTCCGAAACTGGATCAGAGGCAACGCTTCTCTGATCAGAATCTGTCGCAGAAGCTCAGAAGCTGGACCAAAGACAACGCTTTTATCTGAAGTAGTTGCTTAAAGACTGAAATTCTGGACAGCGGGTTTATGTTTTTAGGGGCTAAAATTCAGCAGTGAAAAGTTGAATTTTAATGTTCCCGGAACCAATTTGAAGCTATAATTAACAACACTTTGAAAGCAAATGTTAGAATAAGTTGAGTTCGTGTCTAAGACATTGTCCTTAAAGGATACTTAGTAGTTCCTCCTAAGATTAAACAACTTCTTCACTCTCGATTTGAGAATGGCGACAAGAATCAGAAATGCTTTATTATATCGAGAAAATAGAGAAAGAAGAGAGTATGTAAAAATTAGTGTATCACAAAAGAAAACCCGCTCATCTTTTTATATGAGGAAAAAGAATCGTTGCTCATTAAACTCATTTTTTCTGTCAGACCATTAAAACAAATGAATGTTTTGATGTTACAAAACATTAAATACAAATATAATAGTTGGTGATTTATTTTGACATTAAAACACAAGTTAAAGAGTAACTCCCACGTGCCATAAAAATATTTTGACTATTTTTCTCATAAAAAAATACCATAAAATCTTTTCTTTTGAAAGTAACAAAAATCTCTTATTTTTCCAACAAAGGACAACATTTGTACGTTCTTTCACATTCAACAACTTTTTTACGTTCTGCTGGTATAAATGTGTTTTTTGTTTGATTGAGATTTTGTTTAGTCGCACCTGGTATAATGCTGGTTTAAATATTTTTTTATTTGTTTTGCTGATATAAACCCGGTATAATGTCAGTATAAATGTATTATTTATTTGATTGCTATTTTGTTTAATCACACATGGTACAAACATGGTAAAATGATGGTATAAATGTAATTTTTGTTTGATTTCTTTCATAAAAATAGATGCTTATGTTTTTTTACACCTGGTAAAATGCTGATATAAAGTGGTTTTTATTTGATTTCTTTCATAAAAATATATGCTTATATTTTTTGTTTTTCACACCTGGTATAATGCTGGTATAAAGTGGTTTTTGTTTGATTGTGTTTTTCACACATGGTATACCGCTAGTAGAAAATGATTTTTGTTTGATTTTATTTCATAAAATAGATTTTTATGGTTTTGGTTCTTCACATATGGTATAATGTTGGTTTTTCACACCTTGTACGATGCTGGTAAAATGCTTGTATAATGCTGGTATAATGCTTTTATCATCTGTTACATATCTTCAAAAATAAAAACTCGGAAAAAGTATATTATCATGGATGTACTTTCAAAGATAAAAACGAGACGAACATAAACTCTAAAGTTACATATCGAGAAAATCAGCGATTTGCGAGATAAATGCAAAACAAAGTTGAAAAAAATATAAAAAGGGAAGGAATCGCATTATGGGGAGGAACGTACAAGTTGAAAAAGAAAAGTTTAAAAAATGATCAAAAAGTTAATTATAAAAGTAGAGAGCAATAGTGTAAATATTTTAATCAACCTCTACATTTCTTACAATTTCCCTAAATAATAGTAACTAGAATTTTAGGGTCCATTTTTCCTTGTATTAGAAGTTTAGAACATTTTGTATCTACTATAAAAAAAAAGTATTGATAATTATATTGATGATAATCTTTCTTAAAATACAGAGAACTATTAAAAATAATATATATGCTATAACTTATGAATATGGTGCAAAATTCTCATAGTTGTTTAATATTTTGGCTGCAATATACACCAATTTGTCAAACATATTACGCAAAAGCTACACAAAGTACGAATAATTAAAAGGTTAAAGGAAACTTGTTTCATTTCCAATAGTTGGACAATTACAAATACGTTTCCACAGATTTAGAATAAGTTCATGACTTGTATCAGATTTCCTGTTTATGTTTTTTCGTTATGTTTTTGTGTACCTAGAGATGTGAATTTTATGCGGGCTAAATGCCCATAAAATTTAAAATAATTTGGACATCCTATAAATTATTTACTAATTAATAAAAATAATAAAAAATAATTACAAAAATATTATGTTATAGTTATCTGGTATATATCTAATAGTCGTCTAATAATTATCCAGTAAACATCTAGTATATCGGTATTAGATATGTAGTAGATATCTTGTAAACATCCAGTAGATCGGTATTAGATATGTAGTGAACATCTAGCAGATCGGTATTAGATATGTAGTAGATATCTAGCAGATCGATTACTAGATATTTACCATATAACTATTACATGATATTTATGATATTATTTTCTCCTATTCTTGTTATTTTGTAAATTGTTTATGTTTTTTTATATATGTAATTAGTTTGACTTAATGGTGAATTTTATAAATATTTTAGTGAGATATGTATATTTTTTACGATTTCCCATTTTATGTGGTATAGAAAGCCCATAAATGATTTGGGATTCGCTACATTAACTTGCTGGTCCCTGTGACCCTTTTCGCGGAAATAAACAGACTTTAAAAAGTCTTGTGTAGCGTGTTTGATTATGTTCCGGATATGATGGATCCGAATAATGCAAATATGAAATGTTATGCAAAAATGTAAAGAGTTGGAAAATCAAACACAGTAATTTTATCCTGGTTCGGCCCCGCCTACTCTGTTGGGAAACAATGATCCGGAATAACAGTCTAGCAACTATCTGGATCAAGTTTGAAGAAAACAAAAACTTGTAAAAACACAAGCATGTAATCTCCTAAATCCAAATGGAAGCATCCGGTTTAAATCAATCCATAAGGACATCCATTGAAAATCATAAGTACCCAAGTACATATTCGAAGCATTCGGTTAAAGTTTGGAAAGGAAACAAACTTTAAACCGCTTAAAATCAGCATCCGGAAGAAGATAGATCCGGAGATATTAAGTCTGAAGACATCCGGAAGACTAATAATTCAAATATTTCATTCCCTCTACATATTTGGTCAGAAAGTCAAAGATCCTTTCCCCTTATGAAAGACAAAAATGACAGGTTGCACTTTTTAGAAAAAGACAGAAGGACTGACACATAAAAGAGAAAAAGGTAACAACCTTTTTCACCTAGACCAATAGGAATGGCGAGTGAAGATAACGACTTCGGACCTCTGGCATAAAAGTTGGTAAAACACTAAAACCAAGGAAAACGATCACTGGCAACTTTTGAGCCTCAATCCCAAGGATTCAAACGGGTCAAAATCTGAGTCTACCGGATTGATCAACGGCTCCGAAAGCATCACATTTTCCCTGATCAATGGTGAAGATTAAATTCAGTTACAACAACCCACAACGGCTACATTTATGATAGAAGCCTATAAAAGGGAAGCTTCACAAGTTGAGAAGGTGCTGGTTATTTTGAGAAAGTATACACAAGCAATCATTTACTTAATCCCTCCAAGAATCAAATAATTCCAAATCTGTTTGTAAGGATTCCTAAGTGAGTTATAAACTTAAGGAAATCCAAAACCAAAAACTTTGAGAAACAAAGTGTAAAAGTCTCACACTTGGGTGAGTGGTGAGATTGGGATATAGCTTAGAGTTGGTGCTTTAATGGGATCTCCTTGTAGGACTCAACTTAGGCTCGAGTAGAAATCTAAGTGATATATCCTGCTAAAGACAAAAGGACTTAGCTAGGACTTGGTGCTTCTAGTGGTATATCCTACATCTTGAAGGGGTTACCATCCGGAGATAAATTGTAAGGCTTGATTCCTGCAAGTTGGAAAGAAATCCAACAGTGGAAAAGCTCGGAGGAAGGAAATTTCAGGGACTGGAGTAGGCGGGGCTGAACTAGGATAAAACTCTGTTTTTGATTTTCTTACTCTTTACTTATTTGCATTATAATTCATACTTGCATAATCTAGATCCATTGCAACCGGAACATAATCAAACAAGTGGTATCAGAGCAAGTGCTCAAAACTAGAGATCTAACAATCTCGAGCTAAAGGTCCAAATTTTGATCTAAGAATCAAAATGAGTTTTTGAAACTCATAACTCCTTCCCCGAGGGTACTCTATTACCCGTCCTCCACTCTTCACCGATGAACACTACACATTCTGGAAGAACCAGATGAAGAACTTCATTCAAACACAAAGCATGCTAGCATGGATGACCATTAAGGATGGCCCATATGAGCCTACTCACGAAGTAGAGGGTATAACTACCCGAAAGCCTTCAAGTTTATGGGATGAGAACGATTATAAGAAATTGCGTGAAAACGCAAATGCTATTAATATGCTTTATTGTGCTCTTAGTGTACCTGAATTCAACAGAATATCCGAATGTGAGACTGCGTAAGAGATCTGACAGAAGCTGGAAGTGACCTATGAAGGAACAAACAAGGTCAAAGAAGGCAAAATTGATCTGTTACAACAAAAGCTAGAATCCTTCAAAATGGAGCCCAAAGAATCCATTAGTAGCATGAATACTAGATACACCAATCTAGTAAATGAGCTAAAGAGGCTTAGGAAGGAGATCTCAGAAGTAGATATGGTCAAGAAAATACTCCGGAGTCTCACCAAGAAATGGGACAGCAAAAAGACTGCCATTGAGGAAGCTCATGACTTAAACTTCTATAGTTATAATGAACTCATTGGTGATCTCCTAACTCAAGAGTTATCCTTGAAAAGATATAGCCAATAGGAGAAAAAGCCTGAGGAGAGAAAGAAGGCTATTAAACTCAAGGTAGATTCAGCCGAATCAGCCTCCTCCGGATTAGATAAAGAACCAAAGGAATCTAAATACAACAAAGAAGATATGGCTATGCTGGCCAAGTATTTTGATAGATTCATAAAGAAGAAGGATAGGAGGACATCCAAGAGATATGAATCAAAAAGATCAAAGGAAGACACCTCTAGAAGAGATAGGCCTAGAAAGGCTCTGAAAGAAAAGAAGGATCTGAAAAAAGAAGCTGCCTGTTTCAAATGTGGAGAGAAAGGCTGTTTCAGACTCAAATGCCCCAAACTTAAAAGAGATAAGAAACACAAGAAGAAGGGTATGGTAGCCACCTGGAGCAACAGTGAAGAAAGTAGTAGCTCATCCTTAACAGAAGAAGAGGAAACTGCCAACTGTGCATTCATAGCACTAACTGATCTGGAAGCAGAACAATTCAGAAGAAATCTATCCAAGTAAGAT
Organism: Euphorbia pulcherrima; assembly: GCA_947683365.1. Classification (NCBI taxonomy): domain Eukaryota; kingdom Viridiplantae; phylum Streptophyta; class Magnoliopsida; order Malpighiales; family Euphorbiaceae; genus Euphorbia; species Euphorbia pulcherrima. The sequence goes on from CANTUS010000001.1 coordinate 21,102,411, forward strand.
ATTATGCACATTAAAAAATTAGAATCAGAAATAGCTAGTACTGAGGTAAACTCTCGCTCTAATTCTGTTTATAACCTTAATCTTGCTAGAGCTTTAGGGGTGGTGATTCATAATGTGAGGAAGAACACCAAATCCATAAAATCCCTACAAAGACAACTTCTGGAATTAACTAAAGATGCTGAAGCAATGTCATAAGACATTAATCTGATGAGAACCACAATGGATGTGGTAGAAGAAATTTTTTTGAGAAGTCAAGTTCAGATCCTAAGTGCTAACTTGACAGAGCTAGATAGGGAGCTAACCCTGATGAAGGAGGCATCTGGAAGGAAACCAGATCCTTCTTAAAGAAGGAAAAATCAAGGGCAAGTAGCACCAAGAAATCCTTAGCAAAAGAATTCGGTGCTCCCAAATCTAAAGGAAAGAAAACGAAAAGAAAATTGAGCAAGCAACCTCAAGCACATAAATTCACAGCTGCTCAAAAGGGAAAAGCTAACACTACATCACATGAGCAACCTGCCAAGCAAAGAAAAAATTACAAAGCAGAAGTTGCACCTCCAACCAGCTTTCGAATACACTCCGGACAGATAAGTATACAAGAAGCTGGATATGTTGGAAACTATAGAAAGGAGGATCTTAAGAAGATCCAGAAGAAGCATGAGCAAAGTAGACCCAGGGTGTAGGTTTCGTGGGAAAAATAATCATATTACTAAATTGTGTAGATTAAAAAATGGTTATTATGATGTTTATCCTTGGCCTGAAATGGTTGATAACCCGAGAGGACCTAAATCTGACTGTGTACCTTAACCCACTTGATCTGTTCTGCAGGTATGCCTTAGATCCACAGTAGATCAACATACACGGTACATTGATAGTGGATGCTCAAGGCACATGACTGGTGATGAGAAATCCTTCATCACTTTAATCCGGAAGAAAGGTGGAAAAGTAAGCTTTGGAGACAATAAAAAAGGACTGATCATTGGCCATGGAACCATTGAATCTGAAATAAAGATAGAAGATATCTCTCTAGTTGATGGGCTGATTTTAACTTGCTTAGTGTATTACAACTCTATGATAAAGGAAGAAAAGTCACCTTCGACTCCGGAGGATGCTTAATCTCTGATAGTAAATCAAATCAACTCATTCTTTATCCACCTAGAGTTAATAATGTTTACTATGTTAACACTAAAAATGAGAAAAAGAGTATATGCTTGGTGTCTAAAGAAGAAGAATCATGGCTATGGCACTAGAGATTGGGACATGTAAGTATGAACCTCCTATCCAAATTAGCCAAAAAGGAATTGGTTGTGGGTTTGCCTTGGGTAGCTTTTGATAAGAATCATATATGCACTACATGTTAATTAGGTAAACATCATAAGAAAAGCTTCCCTTCTATCTCATACATACCTTCCAAGAGAGTTCTTGAACTCTTGCATATTGATCTCTTTGGTGCAATTAAACCATTGAGTTAGGTAGAAGAGAATATACCATGGTCATTGTGGATGACTATTCTCGCTATATCTGGGTAGCTTTGCTAGCTAACAAAGATGGAGCCTTTAACCAATTCTCAAAAATATTCATCCGGAAGGAAGTAGAACAGGGCATAAGCATTGCACGCATCCAAAGTGATAATGGTGGTGAGTTAAAAAATAAGCACTTTGCTGAATTTTGTGACTCCATTGGCATTAAGCATAACTTTTCTGCTCCTCATACAACTCAACAAAATGGGGTTGTTGAAAGGAAAATTAGAACCTTAGTTGAAATGGCCCGGATAATGCTAAGTGAGAATAATCTGCCTAGATATTTTTGGGGTGAGGCCGTAAACACATCATGCTTCATCATAAATAGAGCTCTCATTAGAAAGACCTTGAAAAAAGACCCCATATGAAATCTGGAAGGTAAGGAAACCCAAAATTGGGTATTTCAAAGCATTTGGATTTAAATGCTACATCCTAAATGATAGAGAGCAATTAGGAAAATTTGATCCTAAGTCCGATGAAGCAATTTTCCTTGGCTACTCAATACATAACAAAGCTTACAAAGTCTATAACAAACGAACCCAAACTATAGTAGAGTCAATACATGTTGATTTCGATGAGACTAACCATGCAGGAAGGAGACGTTCAAATCCAGAAGATTTAACTCCGAAAGCTGAAAACACTGGAGAAAAAGAACAAGTGCAGATTCCAAATTCCTTCCAAATCAAGAAATATAAGGAAGAAGATGCACGAATTAATCTCAACTCAGAAGTTCCACAAAGTTATCTTAATCACCATGAGATAAACTTTATGGATAATCAAGAAGAGGCTATAGCAGTTGAGGAACAAGCTCCAGACCAGCATGCAGATCTTCAAAAAGAAATCCGGACTCACAGAAATCATCTTGTAGAAGCCATTTTGGATGATGTCCAAAATCCAGTGAGAACCAGAGGATAACTCAACTGGATGATGAGCCATACTACTTTTATCTCTCTCATTGAGTGAAAGAAATTCCAAGATGCAGAAGGAGATGAAAGCTGGATGATGGCCATGCAAGAAGAACTAGATCATTTTACCAGGAATGATGTGTGGGATCTAGTGGCACCACCAAAGGAAAAGTCAATCATTAGCACCAAGTGGGTATTCCGGAATAAGCTAGATGAATCCGGAGTCATAGTAAGTAATAAAGCAAGATTGGTTGCCCAAGGCTATAATCAGTAGAAAGGCATTGACTTTGAAGAAACTTTTGCTCCTGTAGCTAGATTGGAGGCAATCTAGATTGTATGTGCTTTTGCATCATTTATGGGATTCACATTGTTCCAAATGGATGTCAAAAGTGCATTCCTAAATGGAGTCATTCAAGAAGAAGTCTATGTCAAACAGCCACCTGGGTTTGAAGACTCAAAGCATCTGGATCATGTATACAAATTGAAGAAGGCCTTTTTATGGATTAAAGCAAGCACCAAGAGCTTGGTATGAGAGACTCACTACGTTTCTCATAACCAAGGGGTATATCCGGGGCAAGGCAGATACAACACTTTTCATCAAGAAGAAGATGGATGATGTAATCTTAGTCCAAATTTATGTTGATGACATCATCTTTGGAGCAATAGATGAAAGATGTGTGAAGAATTTATCACTTAAATGTAGAAGGAGTTTGAGATGTCAATGATGGGTTCTTCCTTGGATTACAGATCGAAGAAAGTCCGGATGAGATCTTCATTAATCAATCCAAATACACCAAGGAAATTTTGAAGAAGTTTCAAATGGACAAAAGCAAGCCAATGTCCACTCCTATGGGCTCAGATACAGTCCTATCAAAGGATTGTGAAGGAGAAGAAGTAGATTAGAAGCTCTATAGAGGAATGATTGGATCACTATTATACTTGACAGCTAGCAGACGTAATATACATTATGTAGTTTGCTACTGTGCAAGATACCAATCCAATCCTAAGGACTCACACCTCAAGGCAGTAAAGAGAATCCTTAGATATCTCCTAGGAACCACTGAAGTTGGATTATGGTATCCTAGTAATGGGAATTTCACACTCCAAGGCTTCACTGATGCAGATTATGGCAGAGACACTCTTGAGAGAAAGAGTTCATCCAGAGACTGTCACTTTCTTGGAGATTGCTTGGTATTGTGGTATAGCAAGAAGCAAACTTCAGTTGCTCTATCAACCATAGAAGCTTAATATATGGCAGCTTGAAGTTGTGTAGCTCAAATCCTATGGATCAAGCAACAATTGGAAGATTATGGAGTTCAATTCGGATGTGTTGAAGTGATGTGTGACAACAAAAGTGCCATTGATGTGTCAAAGAATCCAGTGCTCCATAGCAGGATGAGGCAAGTAAACAATGGGCATCATTTCATCCGGGATCATGTAATGAAGAAAGATGTTGCACTTGTATACATTCTAACTAATAAGCAAAGAGCAGATATCTGTACTAAACTATTAAGTAAAGATCAATTCAATAAGCTAAGGGACTCAATTGGAATGTCCAATCAAATTTGAAGAAAAATTCAGAAGCAAATCAGGGATTAGTTTGAACTTTTTCAAGTTAAAGAGTCAAGAAGAAAAGAAGAAGTAATTTCGACTTGGATCTGGAGAGACTATTGCTAGCTCAGCAGAAAGGAATGACATATGGCAGTAAAAGCCTGTAAAGGTAACTGTCCACTCTAGAACTGTCTACTTTTTGAATTTCAAACATTAATTGGGTGTTACACGCGCGGTAAAATTAAATGGCTGTTTTAAAAATGAACCGTTCCAATTCTTCGGTTAAACGCTATTTACCTCTCTCCTAAATATTTAACTGCCACATCATCAATCTAGTTAAACTTATCGAAATTAAGATTCCCAAATTACCCCACTCTGGAAATTCTATATAAACCCCCCAAAAATCCCTCTTCTTCTTCACGCAAGTCATTTTCTACTATTACTCTACAAAATTCCAAACTCAAAACCCTAAAATTCCTAAATCCAGTTCTTTAAAATAACAACAATGGCAAGAACCAAAGATCAAGATGCTGTCTTACTAAAACACCTAGCTCCTGCAGATTCACTCAAAAGTGAGGAATTCATTCCCTTGAATCTCAAAGATTCTGATTCTATTCCTCCCTCAGATTATCTAGATGATGAATATCTCTTCACCACAGAACCCTATATTCAACTCGTTTCAAAAGACCAACATTTGGAGATCTTTATCCGAATGAAAAACCCAACCTATCTGACTTTAGTGAAGGAATTTTACAAGAACCTGAAAATCCACAAATACTACGATGCCATAAGAACCACTATAAAAAGGAAGGAGATCATAATAACTCCAAAATTTTTGGTGACTCACTTAAGAATGAAGAACAGTGGAGTTATAATGAGAAATGATGAGGACGAGCTGAAAGTCAAATATGATCCAAAGATGTAGCTTCTGGAAAGATTATTTGGAGATAAAAATAGCCATTCACTTGCCTCAAACTCCCAGAACTCTACACTTTGTGATGGCTAGATTAATTCTAATCCGGAGGGGATCCCTTAATACTGCCTCTTCATTCAAGCATTGTGTCATTCAACACTGGTTTGAAAGTAGAGAAGTCAACATACCCATTATGCTAATCCATTACCTAAAGCAACATCAACACTCTCATGGTCCCCTTATCATAAGGATCTTAGCTGAGAATCAAGTGGACTTCATCGGAGAAGAACCCATTGAAGGCAAAGCCATTCTTAAGAAAAACTTCCTGAAGCTTACCTTTAATGAGAAATGGGATTATGAAAAAGCTATTAGGCAGAGGGAAGAAAAGAAGGAGAATAGCAAGGGCAGGAGGGCCGAAGTTGAAATTGCTCCGGAAGCTAAGAAGGCAAGAACTACAAAGTCCAAAGTTCAAAGGAAGATAAATATTTAGCCTGTGGTAGAAGAAGATGTTGAGGATACAATTCCTCTCACTCAATTAATGCAGAATACTCCTACGAATCCCAAGAAAAGGGGACGGCTAATTAAAGATGCCGATAAATCAAAAAGGCCAGTTTGTGAACTAGAGGCCAATGAAAATATTATAGTAGCTGCTACTACAATCAGGGAAGGTTATAAGAAAGGGCAAAAAATTAGTATAGAGGATATCATGGCTGAGGGAAATGGGTCTGACAGTGAAGAGATCGAAGATGGGGAACCATCACCCAAAAGGCAACTCCGAAAGAGTGGATTGACATTCAGAGAAGCTTTAAAAGTAAAAAAAGCAAGCGCAAAACTCCCCATAAAGAAGCCTGTTGCCGAAATAAGCATTAAGGAACCAACTCCCAAAGCAGCCACTTCGGCTGATTTAAGTAAGGGCAAGGAGCTGGTGATATTTACTGAGAGGTCAATTCCTAAGATAAAATCTTTCATGGAGACCCTCAGTTTGCTAAAATAATGTCTGTTGTCCGGGACAATCAAAAGATAAATAACCTGACAAAGGAAGGACTTGGAGGCTCATCCGGAGCAGAAATAGAATCAGAGAGTCTACCTATTCTACTAGCACCAAAAGATCTTGAGCTTCTTAAGGAGGCCAAGTATCCGAATGAAGACCTATTTCCCTTTTAGGCAAGCTCAAGGCCTCTTCCGGAGGACTTATTAAATGTAGAATCAGAAGTGGTGGAGCTGGAAAGTCCTGAAAAGGCATTTGGAGGGAATGGTGAGGACAATACCACCATTCCAGGAAATGAGATGATAATAGTAGCTAGTCCTATCCAGGTAATAAAAGGGAATGATGAGGAAAATACCATCATTTCGGATATAGAAGAGGGAGTGGTAAGTCCTATAAAGGCAAAGGATAGGGAGACTAAGGACAGTTCCAGTCTTCCAGATATTGGGAGAGAAAATCAGAATGAAGAAGAACAAGCAGAAATTCAATAATCTAATCAGGTAATTCTTCTTCCAAATAATTCCAATGCTGATGAAACTCTGGCTAATGATGCCGTTGAGATTGAGGACAACTTAGGCACAACCACCCCATTTATGCCTAAGAATAACTAGTCCATCCAGGAATAAAATGTTTCAAAGGAAGGAACTGGTCTGGGACCTAATGAGAACACTTCCAAAGTGGGCTCTATGGGCGAGGCCATTCCGGAGGAAAGGGAGGGGAAAGAGATATTGTGCCAAGGGCTGAAGAGAAGAGAGATGATGTAGAGTCATCCAGATCATCTGACAGCAGTTCAAGTTTCGGAGAAACTTCATCCTCCTCTTCCGGTAAACTGATAAAGCCTAGAATTGTAAATCCCCAGCCAACTAGGCGTGAAAAACTAAGAGTAGCTCTGAGACTGATAGAAGAAGCTACTGTTGAGGGACACAGGGAAGACAATATTTCCAAAGCTCTCAGGGAAGTTGTCTCTTCTCTTAAATCCGTGGAGAAATTAATAATTGATCAATCACTATCTCCAGATTTACAATAGGATGTTAGGGAAATAAAAGGCAGTGTATAGAGAATAGATATGAAAGTAGAGGATTTCCCAATTACAGAACTGGTGGTAGAAGTATCCTTGGCCAAGATCACTCTGGATTCAAAGCAAATGAATTCAAATATAGCAAGAGCAAATCGCTCTACTAATCAAGCTCTCACCGTAGGGGATAATAACTATGCAACTCTCATTGGCTAGATCCCTTTAGCATCTATAGAACTCTCCACTAGGCTGAAAGAGTACATAGACCGTAAGTTTATAAGCTAGGACAAATTCAAACCTGTAGCAGTTGCCGAAGGAGGGAAAGACATTACTTTAGGGCTTACTTCGCTCAATGAGGAGCATCAAGCAACACAAGAAATGCTCACAAATTTTCTTGATGAAGTCCTCCCTAAACTGCTAAAGAAGCAAGTGGATGAGATTAGTGATGACAGCGGCAACCATGCATCCGAAACTGATGATATAATCAAAAACTTTTAAGAGGCTTTTCATAAGGATCTCACTATGCTCAACACAACCATCCATAATATCTGGAGAGCTATCTGCCAGGATATAGATGTGTTAAAGTCAGGTATGGATAATCTATCCATCTCCTCCTCCGGATCCTCATACTCTTCTCTGGGCAATCTTCTGATTCCGGTGGTTTACAATCTAGTCCAGCACATAGGGGATACTAGGTTCTTTGGGTATAAGTGTGGTCTAACTCTCCTAAAGTGTATGTTCCCATACTTTTATAAGGAAGACCAGGCTCATGCCTTGAAAATGATCCCTTCAATGACCAAATCTTACAAGGAACTCCAGAACTCCATAAGGCCACTCAACCTGCTTCTGGCAAGTGTTGATACAATCATTGAAAAGTGCTACAAGGTAATGTGGACAATTCTATCTACTCAGAGGCATGGCAGAAAAGCTGGGACAAGCCCACATATATGGTAATAGACCCCCAATCAGATGGAAATAATAAGGGGGAGAAGAGCACAACCAACAAAGGAGGTGATGCTATGGAAGTAGATAGGTAAATGTTTAGTTAGCTATTGTTATCATGTAAAAATCTTATAATAGCTAGCTTTGAAAATTTTCACTTATATGTACTCTATATCTATAATTCGGAACTTCATTGATGTTAACCATTGTTAACAGTAGAAGTATATATAGTGAAAAACATTTACACAAAAATGCTTCTAAGTATAATATGTAATTGTACTTCAAAAATATAGAAGCCAAAGATGCAAAAATATTAGGAGAGTTAGGATGCTTAGATTATGGGGGAGTAAATCTTGTAAATGACTAAGTATTATGCATCATACTTAGATCATATCCCCTTTTGCTTAATTATGCTTAGTTTTTATTTCCATCAAATGGGGGAGATTGTTAGGAAATAATGATCCAGAATAACAGTCAAGTAACTATCTGGATCAAGTTTGATGAAAACAAAAACTTGTAAAAAATCAAACATGTAATCTCCTAAATCCAAATGGAAGCATCCGGTTTAAATGAAGCCATAAGGACATCCATTAAAGATCATAAGTACCTAAGTACATATTGGAAGCATCCGGTTAAACTTTGGAAAGGAAACAAACTTTGAACCGCTTAAAATTAGCATCTAGAAGAACTAATTGTATAAGCATCTAGAAGAAGATAGATCCGGAAATATTAAGTTTGAAGACATCTAGATTACTTAAATATCTAGACAAAGGGAATAATTCAAAAATTACATTCCCTCCACATATTTGGTCAAAAAATCAAAGATCCTTTCCCCTTATGAAAAATAAAAATGACAGCTTGCCCTTTTCAGAAAAGGACGGAAGGACTGACACATAAAAGAGAAAAAGGTAACAACCTTTTTCAACTAGACCACTAGGAATGTCGCGTGAAGATCACAACTCCTGACCTCTGGCGTAAAAGTTGGTAAAACACTAAAATCCAAGGAAAATGATTACTGATAACTTTTCAGCCCTAATACTAAGGATTCAAATAGGTCAAAATCTAAGTCTAATAGATTGATCATCGGTTTCAAAAGCACCACATTTTCCCTGATCAATGGTTGAGATCAAATTCAATAACCCACAACGGCTACATTTATGATAGAAGCCTATAAAAGGGAAGCTTTATAAGTTGAGAAGGTGCTGGTTGTTTTGAGAAAGTATACACAAGAGAATTCGCTATAGCAATCAGTTACTTAATCCCTCCAAGAATCAAACAATTCCAAATCTATTTATAAGGATTCCTAAGTGAGTTATAAACTTAAGGAAGTCCAAAACCAAAACCTTTGAGAAACAAAGTGTAAAATTCTCACACTTGGGTGAGTGGTGAGATTGGGATATAGCTTAGAGTTAGTGCTTTAAGTGGGATCTCCCTGTAGGAGTCAGCTTAGGTTCGGGTAGAAATCTAAGTGGTATATCATGCTAAAGACAAAAGGACTCAGCTAGGAGCTGGTGCTTCTAATGGTATATCCTGCATCCGGAAGAATTACCATCCGGAGATAAATTATAAGGCTTGATTCCTGCCAGTTGGAAAGGAATCCACTAATGGAAAAGCTAGGAGGAAGAAAACTCTGGGGACTGGAGTATGCGGGGCTGAACCAGGATAAAACTCCACATTTAATTTTCTTACTCTTTTTGCATTATAATTCATACTTGCATCATCCAGATCCATTGCATTTAGAACATAATCAAACACGCTACACCAAGACTTTTTAAAGTCTAATTAATTCCGTGAAAAAGGGTCATTCACTCCCCTCTGACCTTACTCAAACCCTCACAGGGACCAATATACTCTAGTCCCCGGAGTTTCCTTCCTCTGATCTTTTCAACTAGTGGATTCCTTTCCAACTAGAAGGAATCAAGTCTTACAATTTATCTCCGAATCGTAACCCTTTCTGGATGTAGGATATTCCACTAGAAGCACTAACTCCTAGCTGAGTCCTCTTGTCTTTAGTAGGATATACCACTTAGATTTCTACCCAAACCTAAGCTGAGTCCTACAGAGAGTTCCACTTAAAGCACCAACTTTAAGCTAGATCTCAATCTCACTACTCACCCAATTATGAGATTTTACACTTTGTTTTTCTCAAAGATTTTGGTTTTGGATCTCTTCAAGTTTATAACTCACTTGGGAATCCTTACAAACTAATTTGGAATTGTTTGATTCTCGAAAGGATTAAGTCACTGATTGTAATAGCAAATTCTCTTATGTATGCTTTCTCAAAAACAACCAACACCTTCTTAACTTGTGAAGATTTCCTTTTATAGGCTTCTATCATAAATGTAGCCGTTATGAGTTATTGAAGTTGAATTAAATCTTCACCGTTGATGAGGTAATATGTGGCGCTTTCGGATCCGTTGATCAATCCGTTAGACTGATTAAATATCCCGTTGAATCCTTGGGATTGAGGCCTGAAAGATGTCAATGATTGTTTTCTTGTATTTTTGTGATCCACTAACTTTTATGCTAGAAATCTGGAGTGTGAGCTTAACGCACCTTTCCTATTGGTCTAGGTAGAAAAGGTTGTTACCTTTTCTCTTTCCCGTGTCACTCCTTTTGTCCTTTCTTGAAAAGTGTGCAAGCTGTCATTTTTGTCTTACTTAAGGGAAAGGTATCTTTTACTTTTTGGACCAAAAGGTGGAGGGAAAAGTTATCTTTGAAACTTTTCCCTTTGTCTCGATAACTGTATTTTCCGGATGGATTTACCGTGTTGAATCTGGATGCTATTTCAACCAGTTCTACTTTTGGATGATGATCTTGTGCGGTTTAAAGTTTGTTTCCTTTCCAAACTTTAACCTGATGCTTCCACTATATGTTTAGGTACTTTTCATTTCCAATGGATGTCTAGATGACTTGTTTTGGACGTGATGCTTCCATTTTGGATTAAGGAGATTACATGTTTTATTTCTTAAAACTTTGTTTCTATAGTTTTTATTTTCTTCAAACTTGAATTATTCTGGAATTAATTCTTCCGGATCATTATTTCCAACAATCTCCCCCATTTGATGGAAACAAAAACTAAGCACATGGAAAAGGGGTTTATGAGCTAAGTATGATTCTTGATACTTAGTCATTTACGAGTTTTACTCCCCCATAATCTAAGCACCCTAACTCCCCCAATATTTTTCATTTCTAGCTTCTAAGTTTTTGAAGTACAATTACAGATTATACTTAGAAGCAAATTTGAGTTTGAATATTTCATTATATATACTTCTGTTGTTAACAATGGTTAACCTCATGAAGTTCCAGATTACAAGTACAGAAATATATAAGTGAAAATAGAACTAGCTATTACAGATTTTTACACTGAAAGAAATAGCTATTCTAAGCTCTTCATTTGCCTCCTCTTCTGGATGACTCTCCCTCTTTTCCTTTGCCTTTCTCCCCTTTTAGTTTTCATCAACTTGGGGGTCTATTACCATATAGGATCTTTTATCCCAATTCTTTTGCCAGGCTTCTGAATACACTGAATAATCCATATTTCCTTGCAAGCGATTTTCCAAAATAGTCTCAACTGTGGATTGAAGGAGATGGAGTGGTTGGACTCATTCCTTGAGGTGCTTATATGATTTAACCATGTCCAAAATCATCATCAGAGTATGCTTCTGGTCTGTATCCTCAAAGAATGAGAAGAGAGCTTTTAGGAAAATTAAGTTGCATTCGTATCCAAAGAAACCTATGTCCCCAATTGCTTGGATAAGGTCTTGGTAGATTGGGAGGAGAAGACTATCCTGATTGGTAGAAGATGAAGATCCAAAAGGAGAGATGGATAGATTAGCCATACCTGACTTTAATAGATCAATATCCTCAATGATGTCTCTCTGGATGTTATGAACACTTGTGTTAAGAGTTGTCAGATCTTTGTGAAATGCTTCTCTTAAGTTATTAATAATCCGTTCTGTTCCCGAGACATGACTCCTAACCTCATCACTGAAATCATCCATTTACTTTTTCAACAGTTTTGGGAGGCCTTCATCAAGAAAATTAGTTAGCATCTCTTGTGCAGCTTGATGTTCTTAATTGAGCAAAATGAGTTCGGAGGTAATTCCTTTTCCTCTTTCAATAATTGTTCCAGGAATGGATTTTTCCAAGATTTCAAACTTCTGATCCATAAACTCTTTAAGCTCATTTATGATATCTGTGGAAGAGGAGGTGATTTTATCCATTAGAGTGGCACAATTGTTATCAGCTCTAGTGTGAGCTTGATCTGCAAAGCAGTTTGCTCCTATAATGTTAGAATTTATCTGATTTATCATCGGAGTGATGTTGGATAATGAGGCTTCTGTAATCAGTTCAACTGAGGGGAATCCTTGAACTCTTCCTTCAATGCTTTGGACTAATTCCTTAATTTCCCCTAACTCAGACTTCAAATTCGGAGTAATTGACTTATCATTAATAATGCTCTCTAAAGATTTAAGCTGAGTGTAGATACTTTGGAGGGTTCTCTTAACGCAGCTTTCTTTACGCCTCTCCACTACAACTTCTTGGATAATTTTTAGTGCAGTTGTCAGCTTGTCAACTCTCTCGGGATTGTTCTTAGGAATGAATGGTTTGGGTGTATCATCAGAGGAGGATGTTTCCTCTGATCTAGAACTGCTTTTGGAACTCTCAGAGCTTGAAGATTTTTCATCACTTATCTCTTTCTCAACGGATTCGTTCTTTTCTTTTTCATGCTCTTCCAACCTAACCTCTGGAATGGCCTCGCCCTTTGAGTCTACTTCAGAAGCATGCTCATTGCATCCCAAACCATTTCCCTCCTTTAGAACATTGTATTCCAGGATGGACTGGTTGTCCTTAGATGCAGTTTGGGAGTCTGCACCCAAGTTATCCTGTACTTCAACGGCATTAACAGCTAGAATTTCATTAACAGTAGAGATGTTTAGGAGGATGATTACCTGTTTGGTTTGTTGAGGTCTGTATATTCTTCTTTATTCTACTCCACTAACCCAACATCTGAAAAATTGGAACTGTCCTCAATCTCCCCTCCAATTTCCTGGATAGGACTTGCAACAACCATTATTTCATTCCCTAGAATGGTGGAATTGTCCTCACCATCCCCTTCAATTGCCTTTTTAGAACTTTCCAGCTTAACCACTTCTACTTCCACATTCATTAAGTTATCCGAAAGAGGCCCTGATCTTGCTTGGAAGTGAGAGAAGTCCTCATCCGGATATTTGACCTCTTTGAGAAGCACCAGATCATTTGATGCAATTAGAACAGGTGAGATATCTGTAGTTGCTGCTCTGGATGAGCCTCTAGGTCCTTCTTTTGTCAGTTTATTTTGCTTTTAATTATCCCAACTACTGACATTATCTCATCAAATTGAGGATCCTTAGGAAATATATTGTCAGGAAGCACTGGTTTCTTAGTGAAAATCACCAGTTCCTTGCCCTTGCTCATGTCTGCTGATGTAGAGGCATTGGGAGTTGGTTCTTTAATGGTTATCCTAGAAGCTAGCTTTTTGGCAGCCAATTTTAACTTTTGGGCTTTTAGAGCTTCTACAAAGGAAGGTCACTTCTTGATGAACTGCTTTTTCTGGACATGCTTCTCATCTTCAATTTCTTCACTGTCTGACCTATTATCCTCTACTATGATATCTTTAATGCTCCTTTTCTGCCCCTTTTTATATCCTTCTTTGATTGCAGCAGTAGCTACTGTAATGTTCTCACTTGCCTCCAGTTCACAAACTGGCTTCTTCTATTTATCTCCTACTTTAATGAGCCTTCCCCATCTCTTACGCTTTTCAGGTGTGGTTTTCATGAGTTGTGTAAGGGGTATTCTATCTTTATCAACTTCCTCAACAACTAGATTGAGGTTTATCTTTCTTTGAACCTTGGGTTTAGTTATTCTGGCTCTTTTGGACTCCGGAGCAATCTCAGTCACGCTTCCAGCTTTCTAAACTCTGGACTTTTCTTTCCTTTCCTCTCTCTGCTTAATCGCTTTTTCTTCGTCCCATTTCTCATTGAAAGTAAGCTTTAAAAAATTCTTCTTTAAGAGGACCTTTCCCTCAATGGGTTCTTCTTCAGTGAAGTCTACTTGATTTTGAGTTAAGATATTTATGATGAGAGCACCATGAGAATGTTGATGCTGCTTCAGGTAGTGCATTAGCAGAACATGCATGTTGAGTTCTCTGCTTTCAAACCAGTGTTGAATGACACAATGTTGGACTGAAGATGCATTGTTAAGAGATCCCCTTTGGATAAGGATTAATCTAGCCATCACGCAGTGGGGAGTTCTAGGAGTCTGAGGCCAGTGAGTAGCTGTTTTATCTCCGAAAAATCTCTCAGGAAGCCACATCTTTGGATCATACTTGACTTTGAGCTTATCTTCATCATTTCTCATTATAACTCCACTGTTCTTTATCTTATAGTGAGTGATAAATAATTCTAGAGTAATTATGATCTCCTTCCCTTTTACTGTAGTCCTGAAGGCATCGTAGTATTTGTGGATTTTTAGGTTCTTATAAGATTCTTTCACCAGAGTGGGATAAGTTGGGTTTTTCATCCGGAGAAAGATCTCCAAATGTTGGTCTTTTAAAAGGAGTTGTATGTAGGGTTCAGTTGTGAAAAGATACTCATCATCTAGATAGTTGATGGAGGAATAGAGTCTGAATCTCTGAGGTTTAATGCAATAAAATCTTCCGCTTTGAGTGATTCTACTGGAGGTAGGTGTTTTGGTTAGACGAAAGCTTGATCTTTGGTTCTTGTCATTGTTGTAGCTTAAAGAACTAAATTTGGGAATTTAGGGTTCTGAGAATTGAATTTTGTAGAGTAACAATAGAGAATTACTTGTGTGAAGAAGGAGACAGATTTTTGGGGGGGTTTTTATAGAATTCCTAAAGTGAGGGTGTAATCATAATCCAGACATAGTTAAATTTAACCAGATTGATGAGGCGGCAGTTAAATTTAAAGAAAGAGGTAAATGGAACCGGAGAATTGGAATGGTTTATTTAACAGGTTTTGAGTTTTACCGCGCGTATAACATCCAATAAACGTTTGAAAATGTGTATAGTTACCTTTATGTGCTTTTACTGCCATCTATCAAGACTGTCTGCTAAGCTGGCAATATTTCTTCCAAATTCACAGTTAACTTTACTCTTTCTTCTCTTCCTGACTCCTTGACTTATAAAAGTCCAAACTAATCCCTGATTGTCTTCCGGATCCTTCTTCAAATTGGATTAGACATTCCAATTGACTCCCATAACTTATTGAATTGATCTTTACTTAATAGCTTAGTAAAGATGTCTTCTCTTTGCTCATTGGTTGGAATATGAACTAATGCAACATCTTTCTTCATCATATAATCTCGGATGAAATGATGTCTGATGTTTACATGCTTCATCTTGCTATGGAGCATTAGATTCTTTGACACATCAATGGCACTTTTGTTATCACATCCAGATTAAACTCCATAATTTTCTAACTGTTGCTTGATCCATAGGATTTGAGCTACACAACTTCCAGCTGCTATATATTCTGCTTCTATAGTTGATAAGGCAACTGAAATTTGCTTCTTGCTATACCATGACACAAAGCAATCTCCAAGAAAGTGACAGCCTCCGGATGTACTTTTTCTCTTAAGAGTGTCTCTGCTATAATCTGCATCAGTGAAGCCTTGGAGTGTGAAATTCCCATTACTAGGATACCATAATCCAACTTCAGTGGTTCCTAGGAGATATCTAAGGATTCTCTTTACTACTTTGAGATGTGAATTCTTAGGATTAGATTGATATCTTGCACAGTAGCAAACTACATAATGTATGTCAGGTCTGCTAGCTGTCAAATACAATAGTGATCCAATCATTCCTCTATAGAGCTTCTGATCTACTTCTTCTCCTTCACAATCCTTTGATAGGATAGTATTTGATCCCATAGGAGTGGACATTGGCTTGCTTTTGTCCATTTTAAACTTCTTTAGAATCTCCTTGGTGTACTTGGATTGATTGATGAAAATTCCATCCGGACTGTGCTTGATTTGTAAACTAAGGAAGAAATTCAATTCTCCCATCATTGACATCTCAAATTCCTTCTACATTTGAGTGCTGAATTCTTCACACATCTTTTCATCTGTTGCCCCAAAGATGATGTCATCTATATAGATTTGAACTAGAATAACATCATCCTTCTTCTTCTTCTTGATGAAAAGGGTTATATCTGCCTTGCCCCGGATATATCCCTTGGAAATGAGAATGTGGTGAGTCTCTCATACCAAGCTCTAGGTGCTTGCTTCAATCCATAGAGGGCTTTCTTCAGCTTGTACACATGATCCGGATATTTTGAGTCTTCGAATCCAGGTGGCTTCTTGACATAGACCTCTTCCTGAATAACTCTATTGAGAAATATACTTTTGACATCCATTTGGAACAATGTGAATCCCATAAATGATGCAAAAGCACATAGAAACTGGATTGCCTCCAATCTTACTACTGGTGTAAAAGTTTCTTCAAAGTCCATGCCTACTTGTTGATTGTGGCCTTGGGCCACCAATCTTGCCTTATTTCTTACCACCTTTCTAGATTCATCTAGCTTGTTCTGGAATACCTATTTGATGCCAATGACTGACTTCCCATTTAGTGGTGACATTAGATCCCAAAAATCATTCCTGGTGAATTGATCTAGTTCTTCTTGCATTGCCATCATCCAGCTCTCATCTCCTTCAACATCTTGAAATTTCTTTGGCTTAATGAGAGAGTCAAAGGCTGTATGGCCCATCATCCTATTCAGTTATCCTCTGGTTCTGATTAGATCATGGATATTATCCAAAATGTCTTCAACTGGATAATTTCTATGAGTCCGAAACTCTCTTTAAAGGTCTGCATGCTGATCTGGAACTTGTTCCTCAACTACCTCAACTTCTTCTTCTAGATTATCCATAAGATTTATCTCATGATTGATAGGATAATCTTGTGGAACTTCTGAGTTAAGAGGGATTCCTTCATCATCTTCCTTGTACTTCTCGATCTAGAAGGAATTAAGAAACTGCACTTCTTCTTTTTCTCTAGTATTTCCAGTTTCTAGAGTAAAATCTTCCAGATTTAAGCTTCTTTTTCCTGCACTGTTAGTCTTATCAAAATCTACATGTATTGACTCTATTACTATTTGGATTCATTTATTATAGATACTGTAAGCTTTGCTATGTGTTGAGTAGCCAAGGAAGATTGCTTTATCAGATTTAGGATCAAATTTTCCTAGTTGCTCTCTATTATTCAGGATGTAACATCTACATCCAAAGGCTTTAAAGTACCCAATCTTGGGTTTCCTTCCCTTCCAGATTTCATATGGGGACTTTTCTATGGTCTTTCTAATAAGAGCTCTATTTATGATGTAGCATGCTGTGTTTATGGCCTCTCCCCAAAAATACTTAGGCAAATTATTGTCACTCAGCATTATCTAAGCCATCTTAACTAGGGTTCTATTTTTCCTTTTAACAACCCCATTTTGTTGAGGTGTATGAGGAGCGGAAAAGTTGTGCTCATTGCCTTTGGAGTCACAAAATTCAACAAAGTGCTTATTTTTGAACTCTCCCCCATTATCACTCCGGTTGCGTGTAATGCTTTTACCTTGTTCTACTTCTATTCGGATGAATATTTTTGAATATTGGTCAAAGGCTTCATATTTGCTAGCTAGCAAAGCAACCAAGGTATTGTTGGATATAATGTATGCCCTTAAGGCAATTAGGGTGATATATCTTAATTATGTAATAGTATGAATAATTTGTTTAATCAATAAAGGCATTTGTTCTTTTGTTTATATCAATGTGTTTCTTTGTATATATATTATAGCTGGTTAAATATATTCATTGAGGTATGTATACAAAAGTCCTTGATATATCATAGCATGAAGTAAGAGAAATTACAATTGGACTATATCTGGGGGAACTTACTTCATGTGCAATTGTGATTATGTCTAAACTATCCCTAGTCATAGTTTCATCAAGAAAGGATATTGATGAAGTGGAAAGACTAGCATGTGGTCAACTTTCTTGGAAAGGGTCCAAGCAGTCAATCTCCTAAGGACTGAAGGTGGTGCCTTAAGTTTGACACATGGATATATCTGGGAGATATATTGGAGACCGCAGTAAGATAAACACTTGGTATATATATCAATGTGCTAGGGTTTATCTTTATGCAATAAGCTTTGCGAATGTCCTCGTACTTGAGATGCTAGTTACCTTGTGTCGTACTATTGCTATACTTTGGGTCATTACTATACACTCATTCATTTAGGGTGTTACGGGTGATTACGGGTATGGTGATGAAAGCAAGTTGGTAAGCTGAGTAGTCGAAAAGAATCCATCACTCCGGATATATTAAGGAGTTGTACCTGGCCACTTGTTGAAGTGATGATTGCCATAAACCTCTAATCAGAGTATGTGTTTGATAGAAGTAGTTTCTAGCTAAACACACTATGGTAAAAGGCAATATACTTCAGTAACAAGTAAACTACTGGGATAGGATGGAGCAACCTCGCTATTAGCGGGTTAACACTTTAACCGAACCCTATAAACCAGTTGGTACTGATATTAAAGAATGGAAGGAATTTATCGCACTGGATAACTATTGCATTAACAGGGATTAAGTCATAAAAGCATAAATGACGTTCTGAGTATTGGGGGATGGTAGACCCTTGCTAAAGGGTTACTACAGTCGTTTAAGGTAATCGAGTTCTATTCACGATCTAGAGCATCGAGCCAATGGTTCCATTAGAACAAGGGTTGGTTAAGCCTTAAAAGCTCAATACTTCAGGATCCTATAAGGTAACACACATTGGACCTTTATCAGACTAAGTAAAGAACTAATAGATTTAATCTATTATGAAAATATAATATAAATAATAATTGGATTATTATTTAATTGGTTAAAATTGATTGGATCAATTTTGGATAGACCAAGGAATTTATTTTGACCCGTAACTATTTTAGTAAGGTCGTAAAATAAATATTTGAATTGGAGAAGGAGCTAGAACTGCAAGAAAAATGAGGGTTGGACCCTTCACAAAAAGGACCCGTAAGCCCGAAGGCTTTGTGGGCCCACTCGAGCTTGCACTTGCACTGGCCTACAGTAAAGGCCACCTGTGAGCTAGGCTCACAGGAAGTCCCGCGAGGCCTAGCCCGTGGGACAAGGCAGGCTCGTTAGAGCTTGCCTTGTACAACCCTTGCCACCCACGAGCTAGGGTCGAGGGAGAACCCGCGAGGCCCAGCCTGCGGGATAAGGTAGGCTCGCAAGAGCCTGCCTTTTGTGGTAAGGACCCGACTTGCAGAGTAAGTTGGGTTGGCATGGGCAGCACGCAGATCCTATGGGATCCATGTGTTGCCAAGGGCGGGATGGGGATTTTTCCCCATCCCGCATTAAATGCGGGGATCCCTAGCTCCCCCTATATATTGTGCCCCCTTTCTCCATTGTTCAGTGCACCAAATTCAAGTGGATCTTGAATCTCTAGTATATATATTTTCGGGTGAGAATTTTGGAGCGATTTAGCAATTGTTCAAGGTTCTTCGGTTCCTTCTCATTGGGTGGTTTCGGTTGGTGGGGTTCGTGTGGATACTCAAGGCTATCCTACCTTGGAGGCTTGTGTAACGAAGTTCTGCTAAAGCATGCTTCAACTAGCAAGTCTTCTAATTTCTCTTTTAATTATTAAGTCCTTTTCTTTAAGTGTTTTTAGACTTAATAATTATGCTTATGTTGTTTTGCATACTTAGTTTATTTTATGCTTAGGTTATAGCTTAGAGTTATAACATGCTTAGTATAAAATAAATGTGCTAGGATATAATTTGGAATTATGGTATGCCTAGTCCTTTTGCATGCTAACCTAGGTAGAGAATTATTTAGTTAAGGCTTTATTTAATTTATATGCAACTAATAGAAGTTCCTAGGGACATTGACATAATTTTGAATTTCCACCATACCTATTATACATGTTCAATCTGACTGTCAGTTCCTAACAGTGGTATCAGAGCCTGCCTATTTAGTGCATAATTAAGTTAGAAGCGAACTAAATATTATTTTTTATATGAAATGATTTGTTTATTTAATTGTTTGGGACAATATATATAAACTTGTGCCATTAATTTTAAGGCTAGAAAATGGTTGTGAATAATTTTGAATAAACCTGCTCAACTTACTCAAATTATACAAGTATCAATAATTTAGTTAAATTACATGGGTTATAGATGCTTCCAATTTACATGAATTGGAAGAACGAAATTTATTAGTTCGAGAGAATCCATTGGTCGTCAAGTTTGTGCCCGTATTTATTCTGGCTAAGGATTGGACTTGGTGTCTACTCCTCATAGGGCACCTATCCTACCTGGGAACCTATATTAGTGAAATTTGAATTGACCAACGGGGATTAATATGAACTAATTTATGTCCAGTATATAAGGTGGTGCTTATATATATGTTTCTGTAATAAAGTAAAAAATTAAATTTATTGAATAAAAGCTTAAAGGAAATGTAATATAAATATAACAAATAAAAATGTTAATTATTTTGCATATAATTTAGGTTGATGGCATAATTATAATAAAGAGTTGAACCCACCTAAGGTTAGACCTTATAAATTAATTCTAAAATTCCCTAAATTAATACAAGTTATTATAATTTTGTCTATCTGATAAAATCCTAAATTGGGTGAGTCGTTTAACACCAATAAAATCCCAAAGTAAATATATTAAGGCAAGTTGTAGTCTTCCTTACTCAAATTTATAATACGGTCTCTTTGGGCTATTAAAGTGTTGCGCAAAGCGTTACTTCTAGTCCACATTGATTGGTTGTAAAGTTTGGGATAGGGTCTGCCTTAACGGAACTGGGGTAGTCCACCATAAAATTGGGGGCTAGGCCCAAATCTGAGACATATTCAAGGAGATGCTAAATATAAGAGCACACGTCCCTTTAGATTAGGAAACTTGAATGAATTAGCAATTGCATGCAATGCAACTGGAATGGGATTCCAACTGTGACTTACTGTTATGACTTTACTCATAAAATTGTGGGTTGTAATAAACTAGTTATAGATCCTACCTACTAGGAAATTTAGCTGGGCTAAAATTCCCAAATTCAATGGAATGGGCTATTGTAAATTTCAAAGAAAATAATAGGAAAATGTATTTAATTAAAAGTCCTTATATTAAATACATGTACTTAAACTAATATCTAAACTCTTTTCTTTTCTTATGTCTTAGGTTGAATATGAACTCCATTTTAAAAATCCGTTTTAAATACATTCAAACTTTAATACCAATTAACTATCATGAATGGATCAAAGACGTAAGGGATATCCTTGAGGATTATGAGTTAGTATACATTCTTGAGAATCCATTCGCAGGAATTCCTAGCACTGATTCACCCGCTATTATTAAGGATGCATGGTTGAAATATATTAAGGATTCGGTTTATGTCTTTCACATGCTGTTAGATAATATGAATCCTGAGATAAGTTCACAGTGCGATCATATGAGTCTGCAAACCATGTTGATCGATCTAAAGAGTTTGCCTGAAAAGGCAAGGTATGAAAGGTTCAAATTAACCAGTGATTTTTCAAACTCTAAGATGAAGGAAGGGACAAGTGTTGCAGCACACATCAACAAGATTAAAGATTTCTTGGAGAAATTGGAATCGTTGGGATCTTCGATCGGTCAATCCTTAGGATTGGATATCCTGTTGGATTCTTTACCCATCAGCTATACTGTATTCGTAAAGGAACACTGCTTTAAAGTTCTCGACTATACTTTCCCAAAAATTATTGATGCGTTAAGAAAATTCGATGCCAAAAGCAAAGAAGTTTTAAGAGAGTCTACAAACAAACATTCTCCAAAAAATGGACCGGATGATTCTGTCACCAAAGGAGTAGTTAAAGGGTTTAAAAGGAAGAAGAGGACATCTAAGTATGTCTATGACCAATGTAACGTACCATTGGAACAAGAATTGTAAAGCTCCTACTTTTGAGCATTTGAAGAAGAAGCCTACAGAGGCATCTACTTCAGGTATGTTTGTAATTGAAAACTTTGCTACTTTTATGTGTGAACCCAATTGGGTATTAGATACTGGTTGTGGTTTTCATATCTGTACTTCTATGCAGGGACTAAGGAACCGTAGAAAACTTGCAAAAGGGGAGATGGACCTACGCGTGGGAAATGGAGCCAGAGTTGCTACATTAGCTGTAAGGAGTTTTAGTCTTACTTTGCCAAGTGGACTTGTTTTAGTTTTGAATAATTATTACTACATTCCAAGTGTTACTAAGAATATTGTATCTGTTGCGTGTTTAGCAGCAGAGGGATTTAAAATTTTATTTTTGGATAATAATTTTCAGATTGTTTGAATAATATTCTTTGTGGTTATGGAATGTTGAAAGGTGGCATTTATGTTCTTAATACTAAAATAGAAGTTTTTAATATAAACAATATGAAGAAAGTTAAATTAGATAATGAGAATTCCTTCTACTTATGGCATTGTCGTTTAGGCCACATAAACAAAGATTGCTTAACCAAGTTGCATAAGCGTGGAGACTTGGGCCCAATAGACTTGGAGTCTTATGGTGATTGCAAACCTTGTTTAAAAGGAAAAATGATAAAGTTAAGGAAAGGGTGAGCAGGCCATAAGTACATTGGAACTTTTACATACTGATGTGTGTGGTGCAATGAGTATTCAAGCACTAGGAGGATACTCCTACTTCATAACCTTTATTGATGATTACTCTCGATACGGTTATTTGTACTTGATGAAGCACAAGTCTGAAAGTTTAGAAAAGTTCAAACTATTTAGAGCAGAAGTAGAGAAACAGCTTGAGAAAAGTATTAAAAAACTTCGATCAGATCGAGGTGGAGAATACTTAAGTCAGGAGTTTTAGGATTATCTAAAGGAAAAAGGGATAGTTCCCCAGTGGACCCCTCCTTATACACCCCAACACAATGGAGTGTCAGAAAGGAGGAATTGAACTTTATTAGATATGGTCAGGTCCATGATGGGCCATGCAGATCTTAGTAAATCCTTTTGGGGATATGCACTAGAGAGCTCAGTTTATGTTTTAAACAGAGTGCCCACTAAATCAATTGATTTTACACCTTATGAAAGATGGTGTAACAAGAAGCCATCTCTAAGTCATTTAAAAGTATGGGGCTATCCTGCTATGGTAAAGAGGATAGCATCAGATAAGCTGAATGCCAAGGCTGATAAATGTCTGTTCATTGGATATCCAAAGGAAACAATTGGATATCTGTTTTACCAACCCGAAGCACAAAAGCTATTTGTGTCTCGAAATGCTCACTTTTTGGAAAAGGAACACTTACTTGCAAAATTCAGTGGGAGCAATATTGAACTGGAAGTTCAAGAAGAAGAAACAGATAATCATATGATTGACCCCATTCTAGATACACAAGAGAGTGTGATCTAAGAATAACCTGTCAAAACACAATCATTGCGAAGATCAGGTCGAGTTCATAAGTTTCCCAATAGATATAGGTTTATCACCACTAATGATAAGGAACTATATCTTATGGAGGATGATGAACCAAGGACATATGATGAGGCAATAAAAAGCTCAGATTCTGATAAATGGCTAAAAGCCATGAAATCAGAAATGGATTCCATGTACGAGAACCAAGTTTGGAATTTGGTTGATGCACGGCAAGAGGTTAGACCAATTGGGTGCAAGTGGGTCTTCAAGAAGAAGACAGACATGGATGGTAATGTAATTACCTATAAAGCAAGGTTGGTTGCGAAAGGTTATAGTCAACGGGAAGGTATTGACTATGATGAAACTTTCTCACCAGTAGCCATGCATAAATCCATAAGGATACTCCTCACCATTGTTGCTTATTATGATTATGAGGTCTGGCAGATGGATGTAAAAACAACATTCCTGAATGGGGATTTAGACTGGGATGTTTATATGACACAACCTGAGGGTTTTACATCTCAGAATGGCTCGAAGGTATGTAAGCTACAAAGATCCATTTATGGACTTAAGCAGGCATCCAGGAGTTGGAATATAAGGTTTAATCAGACAATCTGGGAATTGGATTTCTGCCCAAATGCTAATGACCCTTGTGTTTACAAGAAGGTTAGTGGGAGTGCAGCCATTTTTCTAGTATTATATGTTGATGACATTCTGCAAATTGGAAACGACATTCCTCTTCCTCAAAATGTTAAAGTGTGGTTATCAAGAAAGTTATCCATGAAAGACCTTGGTAAAGCAGCATTTACACTAGGTATAAAGATCTATAGGGATAGATCTAAGAGGCTGTTAAGTCTTTCTCAAAGTATATATATAGACAAGGTATTGAATAGGTTCAACCTTGAGCATTCTAAGAAAGGTTATCTCCGGATGACAAAGGGGATAAACCTATCTAAGGCTGAGTGTCTGAAGATAGCTCAGGAGAGAATGCAAATGAAAGCTATACCCTATGCATCCATGATAGGCTCCATCATGTATGCTATGATATTTACTAGGCTGGATGTCTCTCAGGCTTTGAGCTTTACGAGTAGATATCAGTTAGATCCAGGTTAAAAGCACTGGATGGCCGTCAAGGCAATCCTTAACTAGTTGAGAAGGACTAAGGATGAGTTCTTGATTAATGGAGAAGATGACCTCAAAATTAGAGGTTACACTGACCCGTGACAAGGATGACTTTAAGTCTTAGTCATGTTTTGTGTATGTGTTAAATGGAGGGGCGATATGCTGGAAGAGTTCCAAGCAAGAAACTACTGCTGATTCAACCACGGAATCTGAATACATTGTTGCATGTGAAGTAGCAAAAGAAGCTGTCTAGTTAAAGGGATTTATTGGTGATCTCGGTGTGGTGCCTGAGGCTGTTAATCCAATTACTTTATATTGTGATAACAATGGTGCCATAGCTCAGGCAAAGGAACCACGGTCTCATCAGAAAAATTGACATGTGTCCAGAAAGTATCATATAATCAAGGAGATTGTTGATGCTGAGATAATAAGATTAGATATGTACCCACTGATCAGAACCTCGCGGATGGTCTGATAAAGCCATTGACTTTAATTAAACATGACCAGCATGTTAAAGCATATGGATTAAGACATATGGCTAATTGGCCTTAGTGTAAGTAGGAGTTTGTTGGATATGATGTATGCCCTTAAGGCAATTAGGGTGATATATCTTAATTATGTAATAGTATGAATAATTTGTTTAATCAATAAAGGCATTTGTTCTTTTGTTTATATCAATGTATTTCTATGTATATATATTATAGCTGGTTAAATATATTCATTGATGTATGTATACAAAAGTCCTTGACATATTATAACATGAAGTAAGAGAAATTATAGTAGGACTATATCTGGTGGAACCTGCTTCATGTGCAATTATGATTATATCTAAACTATCCCTAGTCATAGTTTCATCAAGAAATGATATTGATGAAGCGAAAAGACTAGCATGTGGTCAACTTTCCTGGAAAGGGTCCAAGCAGTCAATCTTCTAAGGACTGAAGGTGGTGCCTTAAGTTTGACACATGGATATGTCTGGGAGATATATTGGAGACCGCAGTAAGATAAACACTTGGTATATATATCAATGTGTTATTGTTTATCTTTATGCAATAAGCTTCGCGAATGTCCTCGTACTTGAGATGCTAGTTACCTTGTGTAGTACTATTGCTATACTTTGGGTTATTACTATACACTCATTAATTTACGATGTTGTGGGTGATTACAGGTATGGTGATGACAGCACGTTGGTAAGCTGAGTAGTCGGAAAGAATCCATCACTCTGGATATATTAAGGAGTTATACTTGGCCACTTGTTGAAGTGATGATTGCCATAAACCTCTGATCAAAGTATGTGTTGGATAGAATTGGTTTCTAGTCAAACACACTATGGTAAAGGTAATATACTTCGGTAATAAGTAAACTACTGGGATAGCTTGGAGCAACCTCGCTATTAGTGGGTTAACACTTTTACCGAACCCTATAAACCAGATGGTACTGATATTGAAGAGTGGAAGGAATTTATCGCACTGGATAACTATTGCATTAATCGAGATTAAGTCATAAGCATAAATGATGTTCTGAGTAATGGGGATGGTAGACCCTTGCTAAAGGCGTACTACAGTAGTTTAAGGTAATCGATTTCTATTCACGATCTAGAGCATCGAGCCAATGGTTCCATTAGAACAAGGGTTGGTTAAGCCTTAACAGCTCAATATTTTGGGATCCTATAAGGTAACACACATTGGACCTTCATCGGACTAAGTAAAGAACTAATAGATTTAATCTATTTTGAAAATATAATATAAATAATAATTGGATTATTGTTTAATTGGTTAAAATTGATTGGATCAATTTTGGATAGACCAAGGAATTTATTTTGACCTGTAACTATTTTAGTAAGGTCTTAAAATAAATATTTGAAATGGAGAAGGAGCTAGAACTGCAAGAAAAATGAGGGTTGGACCCTTTGCGAAAAGGACCCGCAAGCCTGACAACTTTGTGGGCCCACGTGAGCCTGCACGAGTGCATGGGCACTCATGGTCTGCAGGTAGCGCAAGTTAGGCTTGCACTAGGCTGCAGTAAAGGCCACCCACGAGCTAGGCTCGCGGGAAGCCCCGCGAGGCCCAGCCCGCGGGACAAGGCGGGCTTGCAAGAGCCTGCCTTTTGCAGCCCTTGCCACCCGTGAGCTGGGCTCGTAGGAAAGCCCGCGAGGCCCAGCTCATGAGATAAGGCAGGATTGCAAGAGCCTGCCTTTTGCGGTAAGGACCCGACTTGCAGAGCAAGTTGGGTTGGCGTGGGCAGCACGCAGATCCTATGGGATTCGCATGTTGCCAAGGGCGGGACGGGGATTTCTCCCTATCCCGCATTAAATGCGGGGAGCCCTAGCTCCCCCTATATATTGCCCCCTTTCTCCATTGTTCAGTGCACCAAATTCAAGTGGATCTTGAATCTCTAGTATATATATTTTTGGGTGGGAATTTTGGAGCGATCTAGCAATTGCTCAAGGTTCTTCGGTTCTTTCTCATTGGATGGTTTCGGTTGGTAGGGTTTGTGTGGATACTCGAGGCTATCCTACCTTGGAGGCTTGTGTAACGAAGTTCTGCTAAAGCACGCTTCAACTAGTAAGTCTTCTAATTTCTCTTTTAATTATTAAGTCCTTTTCTTTAAGTGTTTTAGACTTAATAATTATGCTTATGTTGTTTTGCATACTTAGTTTATTTTATGCTTAGGTTATAGCTTAGAGTTATAATATGCTTAGGTTATAGCTTAGAGTTATAACATGCTTAGTATAAAATAAATATGCTAGGATATAATTTGGAATTATGGTATGCCTAGTCCTTTTGCATGATAATCTATGTAGAGAATTATTTAGTTAAGGCTTTATTTAATTTATATGCAACTAATAGAAGTTCCTAGGGACAGGGACATAATTTTGAATTTTCGCCATGCCTGCTATGCATGTTCAATCTATTGTCAGTTCCTAACAGTGGTATCAGAGCCTGCCTATTTAGTGCATAATTAAGTTAGAAGCGAACTAAATATTATTTTTTTATACGAAATGATTTGTTTATTTAATTATTTGGGACAATATATATAAACTTGTGCCTTTAATTTTAAGGCTAGAAAATGGTTGTGAATAATTTCGAATAAGCCTGCTCAACTTACTCAAATTATACAAGTATTAATAATTTATTTAAATTACATGGGTTATAGATGCTTCCAATTTACATGAATTGGAAGAATGAAATTTATTAGTTCGAGAGAATCCATTGGTCTTTAATTTTGTGCCCGTATTTGTTCTGGCTAAGGATTGGACTTGGTGTATACTCCTCATAGGGCACCTCTCCTACCTGGGAACCTATATCGGTGAAATTTGAATTGACCAACGGGGATTAATATGAACTAATTTATGTCTAGTATATAAGATGGAACTTATACATATTTCTGTAACAAAGTAAAAGATTAAATTTATTGAATAAAAGCTTAAAGGAAATGCAATATAAATATAACAAATAAAAATGTTAATTATTTTGCATATAATCCAGGTTGATGGAATAATTATAATAAAGATCTGAACCCACCTAAGGTTAGACCTTATAAATTAATTCTAAAATTCCCTGAATTAATACAAGTTATTATTATTTTGTCTATCTGATAAAATCCTAAATTGGGTGAGACGTTTAATATCAATAAAATCCCAAAGTAAATATATTAAGGCAAGTTATAGTCTTCCTTACTCAAATTTATAATATGGTCTCTTTGGGCTATCAAAGCGTTGCACAAAGCGTTCCTTCTAGTCCACATTGATTGGTTGTAAAGTTTGGGATAGGGTTTGCCTTTACAGAACTGGGGTAGTCCACCATAAAATTGGAGCTAGGCCCAAATCTGAGACATATTCAAGGAGATGCTAAATATAAGAGCACACATCCCTTAGGATTAGGGAACTTGAATGAATTAGCAATTGCATGCGATGCAAATGGAATGGGATTCAAACTGTGACTTGCTATTATGACTTGACTGGTAAAATTGGGGGTTGTAATAGACTAGTTGTAGATGCTACCTACTAGGAAATTTAGCTAGGCTAAAATTTTCGAATTCAATAGAATGGGCTATTGTAAATTTCAAAGAAAATAGTAGGAAAATGTATTTAATTAAAAGTCCTTATATTAAATACATGTACTTAAACTAATATCTAAACTCTTTTCTTTTCTTATGTCTTAGGTTGAATATGAACTCCATTTTAAAAATCTGTTTTAAATACATCCAAACTTTAATAGCAATTAACTACCATGAATGGATCAAAGACATAAGGGATATCCATGAGGATTATGAGTTAGTATACATTCTTGAGAATCCATTCGCAGGAATTCCTAGCACTAATGCACCCGCTATTATTGAGGATGCATGGTTGAAATATATTAAGGATTCAGTTTATGTCTTACACATGCTGTTAGATAAGATGAATCCTGAGATAAGTTTACAATGCAATCACATGAGTCTGCAAACCATGTTGATCCATCGAAAGAGTTTGCCTGAAAAGGCAAGGCATGAAAGGTTCAAAATAACCAGTGAACTTTCAAACTCTAAGATAAAGGAAGGGACAAGTGTTGTAGCACACATCAATAAGATTAAAGATTTCTTAGAGAAATTAGAATCGTTGGGATCTTCGGTTAATCCTTAGGATTGGATATCCTCTTGGATTTTTTACCCATCAGCTATGCTGATTTCGTAAAGGAACGCTGCTTTAAAGTTCACGACTGTACTTTCCCAAAAATTATTGATGCATTAAGAAAATTCGATGCCAAAAGCAAAGAAGTTTCAAGAGAGTCTACAAACAAACATTCTCCAGAAAATGGCCCGGAGGATTCTGTCACCAAAGGAGTAGTTAAAGGGTTTAAAAGGAAGAAGAGGACATCTAAGTATATCTATGACCAATGTAAAGTACTATTGGAACAAGAATTGCAAAGATCCTACTTCTGAGCATTTGAAGAAGAAGCCTACAGAGGCATCTACTTCAAGTATGTTTGTAATTGAAAACTTTGCTACTTTTCTGCGTGAATCCAATTGGGTATTGATATTGGTTGTGGTTCTCATATCTGTACTTCTGTGCAGGGACTAAGGTACTGTAGAAAACTTGCAAAAGGGGAGATGGACCTACGCATGGGAAATGGAGCCAGAGTTGCTACATTAGCTGTAGGGAGTTTCAGTCTACATTAGCTGTAGGGAGTTTTAGTCTTACTTTGCCAAGTGGACTTATTTTAGTTTTGAATAATTATTACTACATTCCAAGTGTTACAAAGAATATTGTATCTGTTGTGTGTTTAGCAGCAGAGGGATTTAAAATTTTATTTTTGAATAATAATTGTCAGATTTGTTTGAATAATATTCTTTATGGTTATGGAATGTTGAAAGGTGGCATTTATGTTCTTAATACTAAAACAGAAGTTTTCAATATAAACAATGTGAAGAAAGTTAAATTAGATAATAAGAATTCCTTCTACTTATGGTATTGTCGTTTAGGCCACATAAACAAAGATCGCTTAACCAAGTTGCATAAGCGTGGAGACTTGGGCCCAATAGACTTGGAGTCTTATGGTGATTGCAAACCTTGTTTAATTGGAAAAATGATAAAGTTATCCTTTCAAGGAAAGGGTGAGCGGGCCACAAGTACATTGGAACTTATACATACTAATGTGTGTGGTGCAACGAGTGTTCAGGCACTAGGAGGATACTCCTACTTTATAACCTTTATTGATGATTACTCACGATACGATTATTTGTACTTGATAAAGCACAAGTCTGAAAGTTTTGAAAAGTTCAAACTATTTAGATTTGAAGTAGAGAAACAGCTAGAGAAAAGTATTAACACACTTCGATCGGATCGAGGTAGAGAATAGTTAAGTCAGGAGTTTTAGGATTATCTAAAGGAAAACGGGATAGTTCCCCAGTGGACCCCTCTTTATTCACCCCAACACAATATAGTGTCAGAAAGGAGGAATGGTACGTTATTAGATATGGTCAGGTCCATGATGAGCCATGCAGATCTTAGTAAATCCTTTTGGGGATATGCATTGGAGAGCGCAGTTTATGTTTTAAACATAGTGCCCTCTGAATCCATTGATTTTACACCTTATGAAAGATGGTGTAACAAGAACCCATCTCTAAGTCATTTAAAAGTATGGGGCTGTCCTGCTATGGTAAAGAGGATAGCGTCAGATAAGCTAAATGCCAAGGCTGACAAATTTCTATTCATTAGATATCCAAAGGAAATAATTGGATATCTATTTTACCAACCCGAAGCACAAAAGGTATTTGTGTCTCGAAATGCTCACTTTTTGGAAAAGGAACACTTACTTGCCAAATTCAGTGGGAGCAATATTGAACTGGAAGTTCAAGAAAAAAAAAACAGACAATCAACTGATTGACCCCGTTCTAGATACACAAGAGAGTGTAATCCAAGAACAACCTGTCGAAATACAATCATTGCGAAGATCAGGTCGTGTTCATAAGGGTCCCCATAGATATGGGTTTATCATCACTGATGATAAGGAACTATATCTTATGGAGGATGATGAACCAAGGACATATGATGAGGCAATAAAAAGCTCAGATTCTGATAAATGGCTAAAAGCCATAAAATCAGAAATGGATTCCATGTACGAGAACCAAGTTTGGAATTTGGTTGATGCACCACAAGAGGTTAGACCAATTGGGTGCAAGTGGGTCTTCAAGAAGAAGACAGACTTGGATGGTAATGTAATTACCTATAAAGCAAGGTTGGTTGCAAAAGGTTATAGTCAACGGGAATGTATTGACTATAATGAAACTTTCTCATCAGTAGCCATGCTTAAATCTATAAGGATACTCCTCGCCATTGCTGCTCATTATGATTATGAGGTCTAGCAGATGGATGTAAAAATAGCATTCCTAAATGGGGATTTAGACCGGGATGTGTATATGATATAACCTGAGTGTTTTACTTCTCAGAATGGCTCGAAGGTATGCAAGCTATATAGACCCATTTATGGACTTAAGTAGGTATCCAAGAGTTGGAATATAAGGTTGATCAGACAATCTAGGAACTGGGTTTCTACCCAAATGCTAATGAGCCTTGTGTTTACAAGAAGGTTAGTCGGAGAGCAGCCGTTTTTCTAGTATTGTATGTTGATGACATTCTGCTAATAGGAAACGACATTTCTCTTCCTCAAAACATTAAAGTGTGGTTGTCAAGAAAGTTCTCTATGAAAGACCTTGGCAAAGCAGCATTTATACTAGGTATAAAGATCTATAGGGATAGATCTAAGAGGCTGTTAGGTCTTTCTCAAAGTACATATATAGACAAGGTATTGAATCGGTTCAACCTTGAGCATTCTAAGAAAGGTTATCTCCGGATGACAAAGGGGATAAACCTATCTAAGGCTGAGTGTCCGAAGATAGCTCAGGTGAGAATGCAAATGAATGATATACCCTAGGCATCCGTGATAGGCTCCATTACGTATGCTATGATATGTACTAGGCCGGATGTCTCTCAGGCTTTAAGCTTTACGAGTAGATATCAGTCAGATCCAGGTTAAAAGCACTGGATGGCCGTCAAGGCAATGCTTAACTACTTGAGAAGTACTAAGGATGAGTTCTTGATTTATGGAGAAGGTGACCTCAAAATTAGAGGTTACACTGACCCGTGATAAGGATGACTTTAAGTCTCAGTCAGGTTTTATGTATATGTTAAATAGAGGGGCGGTATACTGAAAGAGGTCCAAGCAAGAAACTACTGCTGGTTCAACCATAGAATCTGAATATATTGCTGCGTATGAAGCAGTAAGAGAAGCTGTCTGGATAAAGGGATTTATTGGTGATCTCGGTGTGGTGCCTGAGGATGTTGATCCAATTACTTTATATTGTGATGACAATGGTGCCATAGCTCAGGCAAAGGAACAACGATCTCATCAGAAAAATAGACATGTATCCAAAATGTATCATATAATCACGGAGATTATTGATGCTAAGATAATAAGATTAGAATATGTACCAACTGATCAGAACCTTGCGGATGGTCTGACAAAGCCATTGACTGAAGTTAAATATGACCTGCATGTTAAAGCATATGGATTAAGACTTATGGCTAATTGGCCTTAGTCCAAGTGGGAGTTTGTTGGATATGATGTATGCCCTTAAGGCAATTAGGGCGATATATCTTAATTATGTAATAGTATGAATAATTTGTTTAATCAATAAAGGTATTTGTTCTTTTATTTATATCAATGTGTTTCTATGTATATATATTATAGCTGGTTAAATATATTCATTGATGTATGTATACAAAAGTCCTTGACATATCATAGCATGAAGTCAGAGAAACTATAGTTGGACTATATCTGGTGGAACCTGCTTCATGTGCAATTATGATTGTGTCTAAACTATCCCTAGTCATAGTTTCATCAAGAAAGGATATTGATGAAGCTGAAAGACTAGCACATTGTCAAGTTTCTTAGAAAGGGTCCAAGCAGTCAATCTCCTAAGGACTGAAGGTTGTGCCTTAAGTTTGACACATGGATATGTCTGGGAGATATATTAGAGACCGGAGTAAGATAAACACTTGGTATATATATCAATGTGTTAGTGTTTATCTTCATGCAATAAGCTTTGCGAATGTCCTTGTACTTGAGATGCTAGTTACCTTATGTGGTACTATTGCTATACTTTGGGTCATTACTATGCACTCATTAATTTAGGGTGTTACGGGTATAGTGATGACAACACGTTGGTAAGCTGGGTAGTCAGAAAGAATCCATCGCTCCGGATATATTAAGGAGTTGTACCTAGCCACTTGTTGAAGTGATGATTGCCATAAACCTCTGATCAGAGTATGTGTTTGATAGAAATGGTTTCTAGTCAAACACATTATGGTAAAAGGCAATATACTTCGGTAACAAGTATACTACTGGGATAGCTTGGAGCAACCTCACTATTAGTGGGTTAACACTTTAACCGAACCCTATAAACCAGATGGTACTGATATTAAAGAATGGAAGGAATTTATCACACTACATAACTATAACATTAACCGGGATTAAGTCATAAGCATAAGTGACGTTTCGAGTAATAGGGAATGGTAGACCCTTGCTAGAGGCGTACTACAGTCATTTAAGGTAATCGAGTTCTATTCACGGTCTAGAGCATTGAGCCAATGGTTCCATTAGAACAAGGGTTGGTTAAGCCTTAACAGCTCAATACTTCAGGATCCTACAAGGTCAGACACATTTGACCTTCATCGGACTAAGTAAAGAACTAATAGATTTCATCTATTACGAAAATATAATATAAATAATAATTGGATTATTGTTTAATTGGTTAAAATTGATTGGATCAATTTTGGATAGACCAAGGAATTTATTTTAACCCTTAACTATTTTAGTAAGGTCGTAAAATAAATATTTGAATTGGAGAAGGAGCTAGAACGGCAAGAAAAATAAGGGTTGGACCCTTTGCGAAAAGGACCCACAAGCCCGAAGGCTTTGTGGGCCTATGCGAGCTCGCACGAGTGCATAGTCACTCATGGGCTGCAGGCAGTGCAAGCTAGGCTTGCGCTGGCCTGTAGCAAAGGCCACCCATGAATTGGGCTCACAGGGAAGTCCCGCGAGGCCCAGCAGCAGGACAAGGCAGGCTCGTAAGAGCCTGCCTTGTGTGGCAAGGACCCGACTTGCACGCGGATCCTATGGGATCCATGTGTTTCCAAGGGTGGGATGGAGATTTTTCCCCCTCCCACATTAAATACGAGGAGCCCTAGCTCCCTGTATATATTGTGCCCCCTTCCTCCATTATTCAGTGCACCAAATTCAAGTGGATCTTGAATCTCTTAGAATATATATTTTCGGGTAGGAATTTTGGAGTGATCTAGCAATTGCTTAAGGTTCTTCGGTTCTTCCTCATTGGGAGGTTTCGGTTGGTGGGGTTTGTGTGGATACTCATAGAGGCTATCCTACCTTGGAGGCTTGTGTAACGAAGTTCTGCTAAAGAACACTTCAACTAGTAAGTCTTCTAATTTCTCTTTTAGTTATTAAGTCTTTTTCTTCAAGTGTTTTTAGACTTAATAATTATGCTTAGATTATTTTGCATGCTTAGTTTATTTTATGCTTAGGTTATAGCTTAGAGTTATAACATGCTCAGTATAAAATAAATGTGCTAGGATATAATTTGGAATTATGGTATGCCTAGTCCTTTTGCATGCTAACCTAGGTAGAGAATTATTTAGTTAAGGCTTTATTTAATTTATATGCAACTAATAGGAGTTCCTAGGGATAGGGACATAATTTTAAATTTCCGCCATGCCTATTATGCATGTTCAATCTGACTGTCAGTTCCCAACAGGTATAGCGAGAATAATCATCCACTATGACCATGGTGTATTCTCTTCTACCTAAACCCATTGGTTTGACTAGACCAAAGAGATCAATATGTAAGAGTTCAAGAACTCTTTTGGAAGGTATGTATGAGATAGAAGGGAAGCCTTTTCTATGTTTTTTACCTTATTGGCATGCAGTGCATATGTGATCCTTATCAAAAGCTATGTTGAGCAAACCCATAACCAATTCCTTTTTGGCTAATTTAGACAGGAGGTTCATGCTTACATATCCCAACCTCCGGTGCTATAGCCATGATTCTTCTTCTTTAGACACCAATCATATATTCTTTTTCTCATTTTTAATGTTAACACAATAAACATTATTTACTCTAGGTGCATAAAGAATGAGTTGATTTGACTTACTATCATAGATTGAGCATCCTCCGAAGTTAAAGGTGACTCTCCTTCCTTTATCACAGAGTTGTGCTACACTTAGCAAGTTGAACTTCAGTCCATCAACTAGTGAGACATCTTGTATCTTTATTTCAGATCCAATGGTTCCATGTCCAATGATCTGTCCCTTTTGGTTGTCTCCAAAGCTTACTCTTCCACCTTTCTTCCTGATTAAGGTGATGAAGGCTTTCTCATCACCAGTCATATGCCTCGAGCATCCACTATCAATGTACCATGTATGTTGATCTACTGTGGACCTAAGGTATACCTGCAAAACAAATCAAGTGGGCTTAGGTACCTAATCAGATTTGGGTCCTCTCAGGTTAGCAACCATTTCAGGCCAAGGATAAACATCATAATAACCATTTTTTAATCTGCATAATTTAGTAATATGGTAATTTTTCCCACAAAACCTGCACCCAGAGATGGGTTTGCTCTGCTCATTTTTCTTTTGGATCTTTTTAAGATCCTCCATTCCATAATTCCCAATGTATCCAGCTTCTTGTATACTTATTTGTCTAGTGTGTATCCGGAAGCTAGTTGGAGGTGCAATCTCTGCTCTATGATTCTTTCTTTGCTTGACAGGTTGCTTATTTGATATAGCCTTAACTTTTCCCTTTTGAGCAGTTGTGAATCTCTGTGCTTGAGGTTGCATGTTAACTTTCCTTTTTTTTGATTTGGGGGCACATGATTCTTTTGATTTAGATTTCTTGGTGCTGCTTGCCTTTGATTTCTCCTTCTTTGTGAAGGATCTAATCTCCTTCTGGATGCCTCCTATATCAGGGTTAGCTCCCTATCTAGCCATGTCTAGTTAGCACTTAAGATATGCACTTGACTCCTTAGGATATTCTCCTCAACCACATCCATATGCTTTGTGGTCCTTATCAGATTGATATCTTATGCCATTGCTTCAGCATCCTCAGCTAGCTTCAGAACTTGTCTTTTTATGGATTTTATGGCTTTTGTGTTTTTCCTCACATTGTGGATCACCACCCCTAAAGCTCTAGCAAGATCAAGGTTAGAAACAAAATTAGAGTGAGAGTTTACCTCAGTGGTGGCTGTATCTAATTACGATTCCTCAATTTGCTCAGTATCTTACTTGAATGGATTTCTTCTAGATTGCTCTTTTAGATTTGTTAGTGCCATACATGCACAGTTAGCTGTTTCTTCATCCTCTATGGAAGATGAACTGCTACTTTCTTCACTGTTGCTCCATGTGGCCACTATAGCTTTCCTATTATATTTCTTTTCCCTTTGGGGCATTTGGTTCTGAAGTGGCCTTTTTCTCCACATTCAAAGCATGCAACATCTTTTTCCTGATCTTTCTTTTCTTCCAGTGCCCTTCTTGGCTTATCACTTCTTGAAGTGCCTTTCTTTGATCTTTTTTATTCATGCCTTCTAGATCTTCTCCTATCTTTCTTCTTTAGGAATCTATCAAAATATTTGGCTAACATAGCCATATCTTATTTGCTGAAATTAGATTCCTTTGGTTGCTTATCTGATCTAGAGGAGACTAATCCGATAGAATCTGCCTTGAGTGCAGTAACCTTCTTCTTTTCTTTAGGTTTTTTCTCTTATTGGCTATATCACTCTAAGGATAACTCTTAAGTTAGGAGATTACGCATGAGTTCATCATGACTATAGAAGTTTAAGTCATGAGCTTCCTCAATGGCAGTCTTCTTGCTGTCCCATTCCTTGGTGAGACCCCGAAGTATTTTCTTGACCATATCTACTTCTAAGATCTCCTTGCCAAGCCTCTTCTGAGATCTAACATTCTTTGGGATCATCTTGAAGGATTATAGCTTTTTTGTAGCAGATCAATTTTGGCTTCTTTGACCTTGTTTGTTCCTTTATAGGTCGCTTCCAGCTTCTGCCAAATTTCTTGCGCAGTCTCGCATCTGGATATTCTGTTGAATTTAGCTGCACTAAGAGCATAATGAAGCATGTCAATAGCATTTGCATTTTCACGCAATCGTTTATAATAATTATCATCTCATGAACTTGAGGGATTTCGGGTAGTCATACCCTCTACTTCGTGAACAAGCTCATATGGGCCATCTTCAATAGCCATCCTTGCTATCATGCTTTGTGCTTGAATGAAGTTTTTTATCCAATTTCTCTAGAACACGTAGTGTTCATCGGTGAAGAGTGGAGGATGGGTAATAGACATACCCTCAAGAAGGAGTTGCAAGTTTTGGAAACTCATTTTGATTCTTGGATCAAAATTTAGACCTTTAGCTCGAGATTGTTAGATCTCTAGTTTTGAGCACTGGTGTAAGCACGGGATTTTACAGTCCCTCTCGCGAGACGATGATGACGTGTACCCAATTTTAATGCCTCAAAATAAAAGTTCTCTTTAGAATTTTTATTACCAATATAATGTTCCTTGCGAACTTTATACTTAGTAGAATCCGGTTCGGCGTGGCCGATAACGCATCCGATAGGAGCTTAAACCGATGATTTACACCCAAATTAATCAAATCTCTAAATACCCATTAATATATCATTAAAATTCAAAAATCCTGCTTTAACCGCTTTGACACGTGTTTGGCAGTTTTTAGGCTTGTGGACCCGCTAGCAGTCAGCTTTTTGAAAGCTGATGGCGCTAGCGGCATCACCCCATGCCGCCAGTGGTATCATCCATATCGCCGGCGGCATGGCCAAATCGGGCTCTACAAATAGCTTTCATCTTCTCCCTTGGGACAGTCTCTTTTTTGCTATTTCGGTGAAAATGGCTAAAAGGTCTCCAAGACCACCCCAATTCGCCTATAAAAACACACCTTAGGTTTCAAGAAAAAAGGGAGGAATATGAAATTAGAACGTACAGAATTCTAGAGTGAGAAGCTAGTCCTAGTGAGATAAGAATTAGAAAAGGTTTTTTTTCTTTGAACTCTCTGATTGTGAGTCTAAAATCAGCAGACATTAGATTAAAATCAATCTAAATAGGAATTTAGAGACTTAAGTACCTAATTTACTACTAAATCATCATTACAAGCTCCCCGGAGGCATTCCTTGGTTCACGAAGAGGTGGATTCACGGCCCCGAGGTAAAAATTCTGAGTCTCAAAGCTCTTTGGCATATTGCTGGTTTGCGCTGATTCTTGTTAATTTGTGTTCTTTTTAGGCTTTCGATCATTTTTCGACCTTTACCTGCTGCTGCTGCAAGAAATTAAAGTCGTCGGAGACATGTGATGTCGCCGATGGTATCACGCATATCGCTAGAGATATTGCTGATAACGCTAGTGACATCACATTCCCCAGAGGCCTCTCTTCCTTGTAGGACCCTTTCTTTATGGTAGTCAGAAAGCCATACAACCTGCCTACAGACTGATGCCTCTAGCAACATCACTGATGTCACTGGTGGCATCAGCCATGTTGCCAGCGGTATGACCTTCTGGACAGCTGCTTTATTTCTTTCTTTTTCGACCTAATTTAGTTTCCGAAGCTAGGATACGCAGTGCAATGATGGAGGTCCAAAACCTTCTGAAAATAGACCTTACCCCATACCATGTGGCATTTTCACTAATAATCCGGATAAAATAACAATCGAATCTAAAATTTGGTTAAAAACGGAATTTTCCTCAAATGCCGTTCAAATCTCATTTTAGCCATCCAATCGGGCTTCACAATGATATAAATATTTATGCCATATTCACGCTAACTCGGGTATTGTTTGGTTTACTAACTATATATGATAACGTGCCGCATCGGTGATAACCATTTTGTGCAGGTAGATTTAGGTTAGATGGATGTTAGGCCTTCGAGTATTTTCTTTATCGCATATAGAATGTATAGGATTTAAAAGCCTTGTAATAATTTCAATTTCTGCATTTACTTTTGGATGACTGTAATAATTTACTCGATGCTTGATAAACGCGATAATAATATAATAACCGAAAACACAAATAAATAGGATGGATTAAACTGAATGAAATGTTTCAACTTGCCCTAATGAAAAATAGATAACATCATTTGAACTCCAAATCTCTACTTAAGGTACGGTCTACCACCTGGTGGGAAAATTGTACCAAAATTTCCCGGTTGAGCTGAACTGGGTGGCGACTGTATTTTAAGTACGAGATTTCGATCTTGTATCCTTTAACACCTAAACTGAACTTAAATCCAACTTCGACATCAGTGCTTTCATCACACGTAAGACAAGGATCAATCCCTCGGCATGCTTCACAGCGCCAGTTGTATTTCCCCGGTGCAGCGCATCTCACGCGGCCCCCGCAAGCGGGGAAAAGGTCGTCAGCTCACAGTGGCAACTCTGCTGGGGACTTATCTCTTTAAACTTGAACTTATATTTTCATAAAGTTTAAAGGATTTTGATGATGTATTGAAATCATTGGCCAAATTAAAACTTCATTTTTTTAAAATGTTTTATCCTAAAGCACGTGTGTAGATAGTTCGGTAATTTTTTTAGGTACCCCATTTTACCCGCGAAGCTCATGAAAATATCACTCATGCCCTGTTGGAATTGAGGATGCCTAGTAGGTAGATCACTCATTTTAACCAGCATGTAAACTCGTGCGATCGCACCTATTTGGGGAGTGGTTGAGTAAGGTGGAATCAAGGTAAACGAGAACCATCTACATCAGCAACCCTATACCAAAGCCGTGCTAGAGAAACCCTTAGCACTTCATTCCTTTAGGATCACCAAAACAAATAAAATAATTGGGATGCACTTCTTTCGCCATTGCCGGTGAAGAAGCCAAACTCCATCCTTGCCAAAAGGCGATACGCAGGAGTCATAAGGTTGGAAGAGGGATGATTTGCGTGCTATGTACTTCGTGATCATGCACCCCCATGCATTGGCTTCAAGAACAAAAAATGAATCAACTTTCCCTTACTACTTCGGCCTATGGAAGAAGTTTAGCAACATATGTAGGACTTCTCTTGTGCCTCCTTTGCATCACCACATTTCACTATGTATAAGGTGAGATACAAACGTCTAACATATGTTAGAGGGATAAGCCGTCGCATCATCTCTGACCACATCTACGTACAGCCATACATTTCATGCACCACTTCCAAAAATAAAAAGCATGCATACCATCCATACCATTTACAACCTATTCATGGTCTGACCCACAGTTTATTATCCTAGACAGTCTTCCTCCCAAGATCTTTGCAACAAGCCATGACTCTCCCTTATGATGATGACCTTATCCTGATTGAGGACCAAGCTAGTTCCACCCCTACCGTGGGACCAGTTCTTCCGCCATCTCTCAGTATAGAAATCGCCGCCGTCATGACCCAATTTGTCTGTTTAGATCTCTTCCACAACACTATTCAGGAATAAATCCAAACAATAATGCAGTTATTTGTTAGGCAAGCCGTAGCAAATAAGAACGCCAGTTGGATTTCAGGATCAGGCCATCAGCCTCAGTACTAGAGTGATTTCATTTGGGATGGCTCAGAACAGGTTCTAGGTAGCCTACTAGGGGCATGGCCAGCTTGGTTCATTCAACCTCCTATCCGGTCAGTTCCAACTCAGCCCTAGCCCAGTTTATTCTAACTCGATCAAACTCCTGTGACTCGGCCAGCTTTCTCTTTCGTACCTCCAAGCCCAAGGCATAAGGCCTAAAACTAAATCCTCCTTCCATTTCGTGACGAACTCACCCAGTAAATCTCAGCTCTCCCTAAAGAAATAACCCGACCAGCAATGCCGCCACCGCCTTTTAACACGGCACCTCGGAGGATGACCTACCAGTCAAACCTTTTTGGTCCCTGACTTAATCAACCGACTCCTTATCCCTACAGTTAGTTCGAAAGCCATGACCAGGTCACGTGATCTCCGGGCATGACACCTGAAGCCATGCATCAACCAGCCAACGGCCAGTTCATGCAACCTTAGGGCATGACACATGAGGTGGAAGCTTTTTTACACCAGCTAATGCCGGCTTATCAAAGGGAAAGGGAACCCCAAAGAAATAGCTGTTGGGTCTCCAAGGGTTCTAGTATACACCAGGTAGAATGCTATAAGGGGTCAAGAGCATTACCATCTTAGGCCGAGAGGAGCCGAAAAGCCTCTCAAGAACCTATCCCAGCTGCCATTATAAACCCTTGGGTTTTACCCCTCAATGTGATTTTCACCAGATTAAGAAGAGATGGTCTCATTGAGCCCCTTTGTGAGTACAAAAACCCAGCAAAAGATGAGAAGGGAAACTTTTATGGGTATCATGTCCAGTGGGGACATCGCACGAGTGAGTGCCAAACCTTAGCCCGAGCTATACATCGTCTGGTGAAGGAAGGAAGAATAGCCGAGCCAGATAGAATGCCTAGGGTTATAAAGCTCATTGACTAGGCAAGTATGACCATTTCTAGTATGCCTAAGCGAGCGAATGAGCCACATAAGCTCACCAGGGCAGTCGGTTCTGAGGATAAGGCTGGTGGAAAGAGAAAAATGTACCTTGACAACCAGATTAGGAGGGCTAGATTTAAGCAAACTGGAAGGATGGATAATGTATGGCTTAGAAAAGATGATGATGTCCAGGCAACAGGCACCCAAGTTAGGCCCTAGAGAAGGCCTCCAATACTTCACTCCCGATCAATTCCCACCCAAAGGCGTGATCTTAGAAGGCCCTCCGCCTGTGGAGGCTGATGTCTTTTAATATGTAATCGTTAGATTTATTTGCTTTGTTTTATTGAACTTTTTATGTACCAAACTTTGAGCTCCATGAGCAACTTCTATTTTTCTTACTTATGTCATGTTTCTACCATTTGATCCACACATTCATATAAGCATACGCATGATGCTTCTAGTATTCAGGATATTTTACTGTATGAAATTAGTTTGAGTATAAGTGAAGATTCTTATTTGATAATCAAATCCAATAACTTAACTCCTGTCAAACACATGTGAGATAATAAAGTGCTTAAAGACCGTGATAATGCTTTTGCTCGGTCCCCAGATCAATAGTTAGATTTTTAAACACCACGGGTCTCTTCTAGAATTAACTCAGCAACCCCACAACGGCGCACCTTCAAGCTACCAAAGAAGTATCAATTGGTTCCCTGAAATGGAAAATCACAGCATGCATTTTCACCCACCCACCCCTTTCCCTTTTTTCAAACCTTCTCCAACAATTCTCTGCACCCTGGCCATTTTTGGCATGGGGGCATAAACGATTGATGAAACCCAACCTCTGTCAAATCAACACTGTAATTGAATCTCACACTAATGTCACCGCCAAGGAAATGACCAAACTTGCAGAGAAACACATCTTCACTAGCACAAATTAACCCGCATCAAACCCCTCAAGCAATAAAGATCAGGGGGCAACCACCGCCAAGAGCATAAAGTATGAGGGTAAGCACCTTTACCCCACAAACCACGAAGATAAGAGCACAACGGAAGTCGTGATCAACTTACCAAGTAAACCAGCAAAACAAGCTACCATTTCACCTTTCAAAGGCACTAAGTAAAAGGCCCCCTAAACCAAATGTCACTTGGTCAAAACCCTCCACCACCAGTACAAGGGGAAAATTTAGGCCTAACTAGGAAGGGCTGTACAAATTGCAGACTGAAGGAGCAATCAAAATAGCAATCAAAACGACAATCAAACCAACCAAGAAGGCTTTGTGTAAGCGCTATCACTCCCATAAACTAAACTCATTGCAATATGGCCAATCAAAATCAAAGCAAGGTTGCCCGATGTAACTTTGAAGGTCAGAATGAATCAGGTGATCCAGGCAGAAATCGAACGGACACTAAAAACCTTAGGGAATCTGCAAAGGCATAACTAAATGTATAACAACAAGTCAGATACCTAATACCCTTGCTAAGAGTCATAAACCCGACATTGAAGTGTCTGGAACCTTCCAACACCGACGTTAATAAAAAGTTCAGATCAAATTGAGAAGGTTGTCATGTGGCCAAAGATGATACCGAATGAGCAGGGCTATTAAAGTCATGAGCACGGACAAGAGCGAGCTCATCGACCTAGTCAACCAGGATAGGCTTAAGCGTTATCAAGTCTAAACAAAAGAAATAAATCAGAAAGGTGGCACACTGAAAAATATATATAATAATCACCCGCCTTTCGGTCTTTTACTGATTGAACAAAAATTAGGGTGACACCCGACGATCGGTATCCTGAAAATTGGCCGTGCAAAAATTAGGGGATAAGACAATATCGCCCGCTGAACTAAAAACCCCAAAAGGGTGGTTCAGATAAAAATTAGGGCACGAGAGAAAAATAATGAGATGTTAACTTGAAAATCTCTAAAGGCTGGTTAACACCAGGAGTTCGATTAATGAAAATGATTATCAACATCTTGTACTCAAAGTAAATTCACTCGATAAAAGTGTCTTTCGTACTGAAACCTCTATGCTTGTGATTGTATGAATGCTTGGCGACCAGGAGAAGAAAACATCACAAGTAAGCTTAATCGAAGATGCTCTGAGCTTATAAGTGTTTCTTTTCTAAAAAAAATCCGGATAGACTGAAAACATCTAGGTTTATACAAAAGTCAGAATA
Organism: Euphorbia pulcherrima; assembly: GCA_947683365.1. Lineage (NCBI taxonomy): Eukaryota > Viridiplantae > Streptophyta > Magnoliopsida > Malpighiales > Euphorbiaceae > Euphorbia > Euphorbia pulcherrima. The sequence goes on from CANTUS010000001.1 coordinate 21,146,033, forward strand.
AGTCTGCTGGGTTAAAAACCTGAAAGGGTGGTCCAGGCAAAATTAAGACAAGGCTTGATAGATTGAAAACCCCTTGGGGCAGTCTATGCAAAAGTTAGAGTAAAAAAACAAAAAAAAAGAGAAAAAGCCCAAATTTCTCCAGTTCCCTTCAATCTGCGTTCCCCAGGCTTTACAGGAAGCCCCATAGCTGTTGAGTATAGCTTTCCATAGCAGAATTTGAAGAAATGGCCGAATCTGTGTTTCTGGGCAGTTGATGCCGCCGGTGGTATGGGTGTGGGCGATTTTGAGGTGATGCACTTGGCGATATGAATGATGCCACCAGTGGCATGGAATTAATTTTCCCGGCGGTATTAGAAGCAGTTTCATTATTTCAGACCTATACAAAACCTATAAATAACCCTATAAAACATTTTCAATTCATGTTCAACTGCAATCCATTTTATTCAAAGAGCCTAAGGGCGCAAACCATTCAAATATTCTGAATATCTAACCTACCAAACCAAAACCAAACAACAATCCAAATTATTCAAACCCCAATGTATCGACGGTAAAAACCAAAATTTGAAATAAAAAGCAAAATGAAGATATAAATCTAAGCATGCCCGCCACTGCCGTGCGGGCGAGATAAAATGTCCTCAGGGCTTACTAGCCAATCATCAACCTCATCCTCATATTCCTCTCTTCCCTCAGTCATCGGGACACTACTAGACTCATCAACTACAGTAAATGGGCGTCGGCCACCAGACATCTTCACTCCTCTACGGCTGGTGCTACCGGGGTGTGCGTGATACAAGTTTTGCTTGCTCCTCTGCCCTTGAACAGTAGCCTCCAATTGACCCTCAAGGTCGCTCACATGACATTTGAGTGCTGCGGTCTCGTCCTCATGTCTCGACCTGGCCGCATCAGCATCCGATAGGGAAAGGGCCAAGAAATCCTACAAACTAGGGAAAATGTCAAATGCGCTTCATTCATAGCATCCATACATACATATTATGTTATTTTGGCATGTCATAATAGGGAATATACCTGAATAAGCAACGATTGCCCAATAAGTGTATCCCGAAGAGCAAAATTGTTATCTGCCAATTGCTCTACATGATTCCGTGCAACCTAAAAAATCCAAAAGGTAAATCAATGAGCACCCGCATCCAAGGGTAAGCAAGAAAGCAATTACATGTTCTCAAGCCTTATATAAGTAGTGCTCTCTGGCATGAAGATTGGAGCATGCCAGCTCGGACCTATGTTCTTGGGTTAGAACTCACCTCGGGAATTATGAGCGGATAACGTTTCACGCGGCGGCAGTAGGGCCGGGACTTTTGGCCCATTAAAATGATGGGGAGATGCATGTAAAGTGTTTGGAAAATGATTTTGCATATTTTAATGCTCAAAAGATACGAGATCAAAATCTCGTACTTAAATTAGAGTCGCCACCTGATTCAGCTCAATCGAGAAATTTTCGGTATGATTTTCCCACCGGGTGGTTGGACCATACCTTAAGTAGAGATTTCGAGTTCGGATGATGTTATCTATTTTTCATTAGGCCAAGTTAAGATACTTCATTCTTTCTTAAACGGTTTAATCCATCCTATTTATTAGTATTTTTAGTTATTTTGTTGTTTTCGCATTTATCAAGCAATTAAAATAGTGAATAAAATATTTACAGCCATAAAAAAAGAAGTGCGGAAAACAACGTTATTATAAGGCTTCCAAGTCCTATACATTTTTCCATGTAATAAATAAAATACCTGAATGTCTGATACGCATCTGCATGCAGAAGATTGTTAGCTCGGGTATAGTATATTTTATTTGCAGTATTATGAAGCCCGATTGGATGGCCAAAATGAGATTTGAATGACGTTTTTGAGGAAATTCCATTCTTAACCAATTTTTAGGCGTCATTACTTTAACCGGATTATAAATGAAAATAAAAATGTTGTCCAGAAAGTCATATCACCGACAATACAACTGATGCCGTCAGCGACATGACTGATGTCCTTGGCGACATGGCTGATGCCACCGGTAACATCAGTTACATCACCGATGATATCAGCTTGTAGGCAGCAGTGGTGGTAGTAAAAATGACCGAAAACCCAAAAATGAATATGAATCGACAAAAATTTAACACAAATCAGTAATGTTAATGCCAAAGAGCTATGAGACTCTGAATTTTTACCTCGAGGCCGTGAATCCACCTCTTCATGAACCGAAAGAAACACCTTTGGGGAGCTTGTTACGATGATTTAGTAATAAATTTAAGTGCTTTTAGTTTCTAAATCCAATTTAGTTGATTTTAACTTAAAGACTTACTGATTTGAAACTCACAATCGGAGAATTCAAAGAAGAAAAACCAGGAAAAATGGATCGGAATCCTTTTTTTTTTTATTTTATCTAGTTCTTATCTCACTAAAATCTATTCCCACATTAAAATCCTAACATTTTAATTCCCTCCCTCTAAAATGCAGCTCAAGGTGTGCTTTTATAGGTGAAATGGGGTGCTTTTTGAGGCCTTTTTGACCAATTCCGTCAAAAGTGGTCGAAAGGCTGTCTATGGAGGGACCCTTTTCGGGCCATGCCGCCGGCGACATGGTGATGCCACCAGCGGTATGGCTGATGTCATCGATAGTATGGTGATGCCGCCAGCGGCATCAGCCTCAAGCATACCGACAGCTAACGGCCCAAAAGCCAAAAAAGTCTTGAAAATTGGTTAATAGTGGGTGGAAAGGCATCTTCTTGACTTTTAAAAATATTTTAATGGGTATTTATTATTTGGGTGTAAATCATCGGTTCAAGCTCCTACCGGACACGTTATCGGCTAAACTGAACTGGATTCTACCAAGTATAAAATTCGCGAGGAATATTATTTTGGTAATAAAAATTCTATAGAGAACTTTTATTTTGAGGCATTAAAATCGGGTACACATCATCATCATCTCGTGAGAGGGACTACAAAATCCCGTGCTCCCAGGCTGCCCCTCAGTGGATCACTACTACCACAGGTCAATATGATCACACGAAAGAGCAAGGGATAGGAATGATACTTGACGGGTGACCGGTTTGACCCTTGGTCGGACCTTGTGCTTTGTAGATAGGTTGCCCCTTGGTCGGGCTTATGCTTTGTAGAGAAATTACCCCTTGGTTGGGCATGAGCTTTGCGGATTAGTTGCCCCTTGGTCGGGCCTATGTTTTATGGGGAGTTTATCCCTTGATCGAGTTTTGTGTTTTGTAGACTGATTGCCCTTTGGTCGGACTTATGCTTCACGGAGAAATTGTCCCTTGGTCGGGTTTTGTGTTTTATAGATTGGTTGCCCTTTGGTCGGATTTATGCTTTGCGGAGAGTTGTCCCTTAGTCGGGTTTTATGTTTTATAGATTGGTTGCCTTTTAGTCGGACTTATGCTTTGCGGAGAATTGTCCTTTGGTCGGGTTTTGTGTTTTATAGACTGGTTGCCCTTTAGTCAAACTTATGCTTTGCGGAGAGATTTTCCCTTGGTCGGGTTTTTTATTTTGTAGATTGGTTGCCCTTTAGTCGGGCTTATGCTTCACAGAGAGTTATCCCTTGGTCGGGTTTTGTGTTTTATAGATTGGTTGCCCTTTGGTCGGACTTATGCTTCATGGAGAAATTGTCCCTTGGTCCAGTTTTATGTTTTGTAGATTGGTTGCCCTTTGGTCGGACTTATGCTAAATCTGAATTGGAGAAGTGATGTCACCGGCGGCATGAATGATATCACTGGCAGCCTGGATTGATGTCGCCGGTGATATAAGTGCAATGTGGCAGCTTTGACAGGTCAGGGAATTTTAAAATTTAAACTGAAAGGGGCGATGTCGCCAGCGACATGAGTGATGTCGCTGGCTGTATGGACTGATGTTGCCGGCGGCATGAACGGACAGTTTCAGATAAATTAAAACTCCTCGAATTCAGTGCGGTAGTTTAAAAGGAATTGAAACTCCCTTCTTCCTTATTTATTCAAAAAAACCATTCCTACTGCTTCACATCTCTTTCTCGAAATCCTGCAGTTTCTTCTTTGATTTTTTAAATCATGAAGAGAATCACTAAGGCTTTCAGGGGCAAATATACCAAGGCTAGGGAGAACTTGCCCGATTCTTCTCTCGAGGGATTGAAAATTCTCTCCGTTCCTACTGCTTATGGCCTGAAGGAGACGGCCAAGATGTATGGCTATGGGATCAATTCTCCTATCACCAATTTGACCCCAGAGAAGGAGAAGCACCTTTGCTACGTTCAGGTAATCCCACAAAACCCGAATCTCTTCTTTTTGGGTTCAGTTTGATTTGGCTTTAGGTTTGAAATCGTGCCATGATAGGAGTTTAAGTGTGAAATAGATTAACCATATTGCATGCTTTAGGATCGATTTTTACCATTTTTGGGCTTATTGTTTGATTGATTGCGATTTTTGTGGTTTTGGCATGATGGGCACGATTTTAGGGAAAAACAGGTTCTGCCTGCATATAGTGATGTCGCCGGCGACATGAGTGATGTCACTAGCGGCATCAGTCCTTAGAAAAGGGCCTATAGAAGTCTGATGTCACTTCTGTTTAAAGTGATGTCACCGACGGTATCATCCTTGCTGCTGGCGGTATAGAGTGATGCTGCCGGTGACATCGCTTTTAGCAGAAGTGACATCAGCAGCTCTTCTGATGAGAAAATAAGTAGGATTGATCCATTTTGTTTCTAATTTTACAGCCGTATGAACTGACCTATACAGGGGGAATAGGCACCATCGGTGAATGGTGGCACTATATTTCGGAGAACGACCCCGAGCTTGCGCTTGCCATCAATGAGATAGGATTCGAGGACTTGGCCCGGATAATGCCAATGCTAATGCCCAAGCTTTCTCATTCAGCAGTGACAACCCTAATTGAGAGGTGGTCTGAGACCACCCATACTTTTCATATCTCTTTCGGGGAAGCTACAATTACACCCTCTGACTTCATAGCCATGACCGGCCTCCCTTGGATGGATGAGGTTATACATTTTGATGCTTACATGGACAATTACCATGTTGAGAGGCCCGTGTTGAGGTGGTTGAAGGAGCTGTTTGGTCTGAAGCCTATTTCTGGGTAGCTGTCTTATGATGAGTTGTACCATCATTAGACCCGGGTGGATGTAGTGCCCGAGGATGAGAGGGAGGCTTGTGTCCGGTCCTTCGTGATTTCTTTGCTTACCATGCTATTCTTACCAATCTTGGGAAGCAAGATCAATTATGTGCTTATAACTACTGTGGAAGACGTGTCGGGCATTAGGAGGAAGAATTGGCCAAAGGCTATCTTGGCTCAGCTATACCATGGGCTATACGTGGGGGCCCGAAAGAAGGAGAAAGCCCTTCGCCTCTGCCATCTGCTACTCTAGGTACATCTCTTCAAAAGTATTTTACTTGATAGTACACATTCTCATTTATTGTGTGACATTTTTTAGATTGATTGGTCGTTATTTATGCAGGCTTGGGCCTTTAAGAATCAGATCCTCCCGCCGATAGAGTTTAAGAAGACTGTGCCGCCAGGCTCTCACTTCCTCACTCACTGGTATGGGGGAGTTGGTGGGAAGGCCAAGTACCCTATAAAATATAGGGAGGTCCTGAGAAGCACGCGGTTGAGCTCGGTATCCAACTTTTTATTTTAGTCTTTGTTTTTACACTTAGACAAAACAAAAGGCATTTATGAACTTACACTGGTTGTTTTAGCTAATTGTTGGTGTAGCTTATCTTGGATCCATTTGATGGGGTAGAGAATGTAGTAGAGGTCGCAAGGGTTAGGAGGGAGGTAGACGATCATCAGTTTGTGATTGAGTGCCCTCTGTCCCAGCAGTGGTACTTAGGTGAGCCCGTCAGGGGCTGGAGGTCCGTCCCAGTGGCTGATAGACCAGTGCCTACTGATCCTTCTAGGGGCTTATGGTGGCCCCATTTGGTGATCACCTCCGAGGATGACAAGGCTAATTACATTGAGGGGAACGGCCGAGTGATCCCTAGCGTCCTTGGCCCCTACGAGCAGCTTCAGCAGCGTCTACCCCTATGTGTCCCCGCATCCATAGAAACGATATGATTGAGTATCATAATGAACAATGGTTGAAGGATAAGAAAAGGCGCCTCAAAGGCATTGTGGACATTGAGGAGGAAGAAGATGATGAAGATGAGGCACTTGAAGGGGATGTTGGGATCGAGCCCAAGGGGGAGGATGAGGTAGGCGTGGATGTAGCCGGCGGGAGTGCGCCAATGTCCGAAGGGGAGCAAAATTCTTTTGAGGTATGATTGTGCTTATATATATGATTTTGAAATTATTTAGGAACGTTGTTGACGTGTGGCTTTCATGTTTTTCAAGAACCCACAAGGAAGAGAAGCTGGATGACCAGATTGGGACACGACACTATAGTGAGCCGGAGGGCATAAACTTTATGGAAGGGCATCTGGTCAATCCAGTTGAAACCACATTCTTGTTGATGAATTCCTGAGGCAAGTTCCTCCCTAGGAATATAGGCTCGAGCCGGCAAGCTCCAATTTTCATGCCTAAAAATATTACTTACGTAAGGCCTGATAATTATTTTCTTATTAAGCCTTGGATGCGGGTGTCTAATGATTTGCCTTTTAGATTTTTTAGGTGGCACGGAGCCATGTAGAGCAGCTCACAGAGAACAATTTTATTCTCCGGGATACACTTATCGGACAGTCGCTTCTTGCTCAGGTATTTTATGCATATTTTAAGATGGGATGCATGTATGGATGTTATGAATGATATGCATTGTCGATATTTTCTCCAGCTTGCAGGATTTCTTAGCCCTTTCCTTGTCAGATGCTAATGCAACCCGGCGGTGGTACGAGGAGGAGACTGCAGACCTACAGCATCACGTAAGTGACCTTGAGGGTCAGCTAGCAGCCACCGTTCAGGAACAGAGAAGTGAGCAAAACCTGGACCGTGTGCACCCCAGTAGTACCAGTCGTAGAGGGATCAAGATGTCTGCCGGCCAACGCCTGCCTGCTGTGGTTGAGGAGTCTAGTAGTGTGCCCATGACAGAGGGAAGGGAGGAAGATGAGGACGATGTTGGAGATTAGCTTGTAAGCCTTGATGACATTTCATCCCACCCAGCCGGTAGTGGCGGGCATGCCTAGTTTTCTTTTATTTTGCCCTCTTTTTTTTATTTCCTTGTTTGTACCCTTGATACATTAGGGTTGGAATAATTTAGTTTTTTCTTTTTGTTGGGTTTTGTTTCTTTCATGGTCTAGACATTCAGAATTTTTGGATGGTTTATGCCTTCAGGCTTTTTATTTTGAATAAGAATGGGTCGCTATTTGGAAAGGCATTGGAAACGTTGTATAGAATTATTTACAGGTTTTGTACAGGTCTGAAATGGAAGAAATGCTTCTAGTGTCGCCAGAAAATTCACTTTATGTCGCCGATGGCATGATCCATATCACCCAAACTCATCCAGCTAAAATAATATATACAGGGCTGTCTGAAAGTCCATATCGCCGGCGGCATCATTTGATATCGCCCATTCTAATCCATATTGCGGGTGGCATCATTTAAATCGCCGGCGGCATCACCTATATCGCCGGTGGTATCAATTTTCTAGTAATCTGATTTCAACTATTCTATCCATTCCCGTCATAGCAACCCATAATCAAAAGCTATGGGGTTTTCTATAGAGTCTGGGGAATGCAGACTGGAAAAGGCTTGAAAAATTCAGGCTTTGGGGGTTTCGATATGTCGCGGCATGGCCCATGAGCCGCGAATTCCTTCGAGCGGCACTATCTTTTTGGGATCTAATGGACCACGTTTTTCAATTTTCATCGTTCGAGCTTTACCCCTTACTCGAAGAATTCTGCGCTATTTTAGGGACACCGTGTCCTAAACGCATTTCACTAGCATTGCCGGACTTTTATTTTAGCATAGATGGAATTCCTCGAGGGTTATGGAATTTGGATTTTGTGGACCCATTTCTGTCTCGGTTGCCCGATAAACCTGGGTTTCAGCTTAGAGCAATTCTAGAGTGGTGCCGTGGAGTGCCCCAGTCCTATCCTGCTTGGCCATTCATGGTGGCATTACTACTCATGGCGGAGTTTATGTGCGGAGTGAGCCCGATTGCTCCGCTTAGGCTGATTTCGCTTATCAGCCCTATATCGACAGGGGCTTCTCCTATGGCTGTGGGATTGTCGATGTTTTGCTGAACATGGACGTTGCTTCTGTTTACTCATCACTTATCGAAGATCAACTCATATTATTATATATACCTCTTCTTCTTTCTGATCCCGCATATTTCCTTCCCTAATCTTTACCAGAGTTTTGAATTATAGGTATGGCTAATGGAGAAGCGGAAGTTGAGGGAGGCGCCACGAGGAAATCCAAAACAGTATCTTCCCGTCCATCTAAGGGAGAGAGGGCTTATATGGGCTGATTTCGACGAGTTGACATATGATGATTGGGTGCCTATTTTAAGGGGGTATACTGACACGCAGGTTCAGTGGGTTAGTCTATGGTGGAGAATTCAGGATGTGGTTGTAGAATCTTAGGGAGCATGTGTGTTCAACTGGTAGGTCTGGAGAAATCTTCATTTTATACCCCTTACCGGCTGTGTCATCAGTATGGCAAGAGGCAAAGAGTCCCAATCAAACTGCTCCACAACCAGATCAGAGTTTGCAAAGCTAGGTGGGTCAACCATATTCGAGAGAAGCGGTCCAAGGAGGCTGTATTTGAGATTCTAGATTATGATCACATGGAAACCATCGAAACTGACGCACACTACAGGGGATGGCTTGTTGAGATAAGAGACTTGCCGACTCGTCGAAAGCGGTCATGGGCCCATTTTGAGGGGGAATGTGCGGAGCAGGGAGAGGACCCCTTTTCTACTAACACATTGAGGCAGATCTCTAGGTACTGTGACGATGATGCGGGAAGTTCGATTTGAGTCTTACTTTTGTCAGAACTATCAAGCCCCCGCCCCTTTTTTTGCATCCAAAATGAAAGTAAAACAAACTCTGCCCAAGGCTTTCTGAAGTTATCTTAATCTTATGAATACAGGATCCACATAAGTATAAGCATTTAGATTTCAACAAAAGAGAACTTTTATTAATTGAGATAAAATAAAGTACGTGATGTTTGGTTGACATTCCCATTAATTTAACTCCCGGTGCTAACTAGCCGAGATCGGTTTTTTAGAAGGCACTCGCTCTTTGCTCACGTACCCTAACTTTTGCCTAGATTGCCCTTTTCGGGTTTTCGATCTAGCGGGTTTGTCTCATCCCCTAATTCTTGTACGATTGGTTCACAGGATACCAATCGTCGGGTGTTACCCTAATTTTTGCCCGATCAGTAAAAGACTGAAAGGCGGGTAATTATCACGTATATATTTTTTAGTGTGCTACTTTTCTGATTTGTTTCTTTTGAATTAAACATGATAACGCTTAAGCCTGTCTTCATTTACGGGATTTACGAACTCATTCCCATCCATGTCCATAAGTTTAGCTGCCCCTTTGATAAGCAGCTTCTTTATTACATATGGTCCTTCCCAGTTTGGCCTGAATTTAGCCCTCGCATCAGTGGTAGAGTGTTTCAACCGCTTGAGGACCAGATCACTGGTCTTCAGGGGGAACTTTTGATGTCTTGCCCGACTATTATATACCTGAGCCATACGTTGTTGGTACATCTGGAGGTTGTCGAGGGCCTTCAACCTCTGCTCATCCATCATGTTCAACTATTCAAATCTCACCCAAGTCCATTCAGATTCTTCTAATTTAGCCTCTAGAGTGACTCTTAATGAGGTCACCTGAGTTTCAACTGGCAAGACTACTTCCATCCCGTAGACCAGGGAGAATAGAGTTTGGCCCGTCGAGGTACGTATGCTGGTGCGATATTCCTAGATAGCAAAATGTAGCTTATCTACCCAATCCCTGTAACCGGCTATCATCTTGGAAAGTATCATCTTTACCGATTTATTGGCTGCCTCAATAGCTCCATTGGCTTGCGGTCTGTATGGAGAAGATCTATGGTGCTCGATCCCATACTTCTCAATTAGAGAAGCAGTTGCTCCTTGAAATTGTACTCCATTGTCCGAGACTATATGGTGTGGGAGCCCATACCGAGCAAAGATATGCTTTTCTATGAACTTGTCCATCTTCTTGGCGGTGACATTGATGAAGGATTTAGCTTCCACCCATTTCGAGAAGTAATCTACTGATACCACAATGAATTTATGGCTGTTTGTTGAGGAAGGACAGATTCCACCAATTATATCTATCCTCCATGCCAAGAATGGCCAAGGGGTGGATAAGCGATGGAGCTCGGTGGGTGGTAGATGCTGTATATCTCTATAAACCTGGCATTGGTGGCATCATTTGACCTGGGTGATACAATCGGCTATGAGAGAGACAAAAATACCCCAGCTGTTGGATTTTCTTTATGAGAGCAAGGCTATTCATATGAGGACCATAGTCACCGGCATAGACCTGGGTCATTACATTATGAGCCTCGAAATCAGTGAGGCAATGGAGAAGTAGGTTGTTGCTAGTGTGCTTGAATAGATCATTATCCATAATACGAAACTAGAAAGCGAGCCACCATAGGGTGGTATAGTCTGATTCAAAAGAATCTATGGGGTATTAGCCGGTCTAAAGAAATAGGACGATGTTAGAATACTAACAAGGTTTGGATGAAATGGTGAGAACTGAAGGAGTCGATTGAATATGATATGGGATCTTGGTGGATAGCAAAACCAAAAGGGCAGATAGATTGCTATTGGGGTCCTTCCCACATTCACGCGAGAGTGGCGAGAGCATCTGCCATTTAATTCTCATCTCGAGGGACATGGCAGTACAAGTATGAGGTAAATTTCTCAGATAATTCGCGGATAGCCTCAATATAAGGACGGAGAGATTCTTCTTTAACTTCCCAATCTTTAATGACCTGACGGACAACTAGAGCTGAATCTCTGATGATGGATACATGGCATGCCTAAACTTGAAGAAGAGCCTCAAGGTTGAACAGGAAAGCTTCGTATTCAGCGCCGTTGTTGGTGATAGCAAATTCTAAATGTTTGGACAATGGGATTATCTCATTATCTAGTGTGATGATGATGACCCCGAGACCTGCTCCCCGGCAGTTCACAGCGCCATTAAAGTACATTGTCCAATCATCGTCAAGGGTTATGGCAGAGGTGAGCTGTTCATCAGGAAACTCTAAATTTTCCTTATAGTTGGAGCTGAGGGGTTGATTAACCAGGAATTCGGCTATGGCCCGCCCCTTAATGATCTTTTAGGTTACATATTCAATGTCAAACTCAGATAGGAGAAGCAGTCATTAGGACAATTTGTCGGCCAGAGTAGGGGATTGATAAAGAAACTTCATTGGATCAATCTTGGCTACGGCTTGGACGCGATAAGATTGGAAATAATGTTGCTACTTCTTAGTGAGCCAAACCATGGTAGTACAGGTCTGTTCTACTATTGAATACTGGGTTTCATAATCTAATAACTTCTTGCTCAAATAGTAGATGGCATGTCCACGCTTATCATCATGTTCTTGGACAAGCATGGCCCCGATGGAAGTTTCCTTAATGGCTAGATAAAGGATGAGTGGTTTCTATTGGATGGGGGGTGTCAAGACCGGTGGATCGATAAGATATGCCTTGATTCTATCAAACACTACTTGGTAGTGATCATTCCATACCGCGGGTTGCTGTTTCTTTAACAGTTTAAAGATGGGTTCGTAAACAGTAGTGAGGCGAGCAATGAACTGACTAACATACTGCAAGGATCCTAAGAATGATCGGACCTCCTTTTCTGTCTTAGGGGGAGGCATGTCCCTGATGGCTTTAGCTTTGTTTGGATCCATTTCAATCCATTTTTGGCTAACCACGTGTCCCAACAACTTTTCGGAGGTAACTCCAAATACACATTTCTTTGGATTTAGGCGAAGATTATACTTTTCAGTGCGAGTCATGAACTTATCGAGAATAGCAGGGTGCTCCTCTCGAGTGGCGGACTTCATATTCATGTCATCCACATACACTTCTACTTCTTTATGGATCATGTCATGTAGGAGGGCGGTTATAGCTCGCTGTTAAGTGGCCCTAAAATTTTTCAACCCGAACAGCATTACCTTGTAGCAATACACCTCCCATTCAGTGATGAATGCTATTTTGACTTTGTCGACAATGTTAACCAGAATCTGATTGTACATTGAGAACCCATCCATGAATGAATACATAGCTACCCTGGCAGCACTATCAATCAGGACATCAATGTGTGGGAGTGGGAAGTCGTCTTTTAGCGAGGCTTTATTGAGGTCTCAAAAATCCACACAGACTCGGACCCTACCATCCTTCTTCGGCACCGGGATGATGTTGGACAACCAAGTCGGGTATTCCACCACTTCTATGAATCGAGCTTCGATCAACCTTGAAACCTCTATCTTGACCTGTTTTTGCCCATTCAGGTCTCAATCGGTGAAGCTTCTGCTTGACAGGTCAAAATTTAGGATCAGTTGGGATTCTATGTTCGGTGATTTATCGGTCAACCCCATGCATGTCTTCGTACGACCAGGCAAAAGCGTTAACATGATTTTTAAGCACTTTTATGATCTCACTTCCTTCCTCGGGAGTTAAATATTTGGAAATGATTACCATTTTAGGATTGTCATAAGTACTTAGGTTTATTTCACTTAATAATGTGTCACTAATGCTAAAAATATTATGCGTATTGTTATGTGAATGCATGGATCCATCAGGAAAGACATCATACAAGTAAGCAGAATAAGAGTTATTCATTGCATTAAAAGCCTTATAAGCAGCATTGTTTGCATCAAAAACATCAGAAATATTAAAAATTACATCGTCTATATCCTCCTCTGCAGGCGGAGGGGCTTCAGTAGCAACATCGATGGAAGAAGTGTCCTCTGTATTGTCTATCAGAATGGCGTTTAGGTCATGCTTTAGAGCGGTCTTTTGGGCAATGGTGAGTGATGGCCCTTGACACAGGTCAACCTTTTCGGTGAGAGCCCTGGGGAGCTTTTCCACTATGGCTGTCATATCGTCTTCTTCCCTGGTACCCTTCCATCCTTTTCTCATCAGTAGTGCTATAGCTTTTGTCACGGTTGCCACATCATTCTCAATTTTTGGATCGATAGACTCTTCATTATTTCTTTCATCCTCAGGATACATCTTACCTTTCCCTTTAGCCTTATCAGAAATAACATTGACAGGCGCATCAGGATCAGTAGGCTCGGGTTTAGCTAAAACTATCATGTGACTAGTCTCAAAGTCATAGACATCCTTAAAGATCTCAAAGCCGGGCCACATTTTCCTGCCATACTCGATTGGGTTAGGCTCCCCCTTGTAAGGCCTCTTGCCTTGGATCTCACAAATGGTGACCCTGCGGCAGTAGTAAGAAGGGACGTAGCTGTAGGATTTTCTATGCTTATATCCTAATCCAGCTCCATTAATAAGGACCTTCGGCTCCAATGCCTCAATAATTCTCTGTTCGTGTATTCCTCCACCTTTGCCAGGCTTGTAACTAGATTTCTTTATTAATTTGCCCATACCTGCGTGAAGGTAGCTATGCCAAAGGGGAGGAGGCTTCTGGGCTTTGCTAATTATGGCAATCTGAAGGCCCTTTTCTAGATTAGCTTTGGCTTCCAGAACAGCCATAACAGAAGCAGGATCGGCCTCTATAGTCACCATTCTGTCATCATGAATTAGCTTGATTTTTTGGTGTGGTGTGGAGGGAACTGCAGCCAAAGCATAGAGCTATGGTCGGTTAAGCAATAGAGAATAGGTAATAGGAATGTCAAGTACAGTGAAATGCACATTGCTTGCCACACCTTCACCACACCTTCAACAGTGACTTTTGCCTCAAAAGTCCCAATTACATTGCACTTTGAATTGTCATAAGCTCTAATAACCGTGCTGGACCTTTCAAGCATGTCCTCTAACAGCCCCAGATGAGGAAGGATTTTTAGAGGGCATAGGTTTAGAGCAGAGCCATCATCCACCATGATGCTCGGGATGACTTTATCGAGAATTTAGATCCGGATGAATAAGGCCCTATTGTGATCCCTTCCCTCGAGTGTAAGATTAAAACTGTCAAACACAATCTGAGGCCCTTTTCTCGGGGGAATGCCTTCTCCTATTATGGCGCACATCTCAACAATCGAGGTGGTTGGATTAGCTTCTAGATTAAGGAGCTGTTTGATCAAACCCCTGCGATGCCTTTCAAAGTCAATTACTAGTTGCCAGATGCTGTATCGGGCTTAGGTGTTTTTCAGCTGGGTAATAAGGGGATCAACCACAAGACTGGTAGAGACAGTCAGAGGTGGAGAAGGGGGTCTTGCAGTAGTTTTAACTCTGTAAGGAATCAGGTCCTTGTTTAGGCAAAGATATCGGTCTTCCGATTGATATACGCGACCACTCCGGGTAATATTGAGGACATTATCAAGCAAGATGCTCTTAGTGGCTTGCATTTTGAATAGGTACTATTGCTCTTCAGAGACTGAATCTGGGTCTTGTAGCTCATACTTGTCCACACTAAAAAGGTCATGGTGATCAACCTTGAACAAGTTGGTGCTTATGGCCTTGGTAGCTATTTCCCCATCCTCATCAGAATAGTTTTCCTTCAAAATAAAGGAATCTATGCTGAACAGTGTTTTCCCCTCAGCTTTTGTTCTTTTTGCCACAAATGGTTTAGACCTGCGGTTCTTTTGATTTGGTTGGTTTGGATTAATTTCCATTCCCTGAATGGAGTTGACTCCCGGGTTGGCTTGATTGATAAGATCAAAAACCGAGTAAGATGGTAAACCCGAACCGATGACCAGGATAGAGTTACTACTATCCGGCCTATGAGCAAGGAGATTGAAGACCGTGGCTTCAGATAAACCAGATTGGACCATACTGACCTTACTTCTGAAATTTGGCAGAGGATTATTCATAGTGCTTGGAGCCTTATCCAGTTCAACAATATTTGCTTCACTAACCAACCACTGAATTGCTGAGAGCAGGGCTTTACAGTTGGTGGTTTGGTGTCCAACCTGAACGTGATAATTAAAGAAGTTATTCTTATCTTCAGGTCTAGGTGGCTTGTATTCCTGAAGGGACTATATAAGACCTGCTTCCCTCAAGCACTGGAATATGACCCGCAGGGGTAATTTATAAGGGTTGGTCAAAATAAAAGGGGGATGAGGAGGTTGGATTGTGGCAATCATTGGCGGAGTCAAGTTGACTGTGAGGGCCGTAGCGGGGGCGTGAGAAATGGTTTGAATTGCAGCCGGTGTTTTTGGCTTAGCTGGTGCCAGGCTTGAGGGTTGACCTTCATTCTTCCTGAACAACAATTTCCCCGCTCGGTCGGCCTTTTCACGCTCTGCCTCACGCTCAATTTTTTCAGCTTTCTCAAACACAGCCTTGTAAGAAAGAAAGGAATCTGTAGCCATTTCCTTGCGGAATAGGGGGAGAGACCCTTCGAAGAGTTTGACAATCATCTCCTCAAGGCTAAGCTTGGACTTCATCAAGACCTGAGTTGACATCCACCTATTGAAGTATTGCTTAAAGGTTTCATTGGGCATTTGATGGACCCTCTCAAGATGTTGGAGGGTCATCTCCATTATAGTATTGAAACCATAATGCACTTTCAATGCCTCGGATAAGAGAGTCCAGTCGGCGATAATATGTTATGGCAAAGTGTGATCCCATTCGAGGGCAGGACCCCGAAGGAAGCAGGGAAACATTTCAGCAAGCACCTTATCACTCAGCTTCTTCACGCGCATCACTCTTTCATACATTATAATGTGAGAGGCAAGTGCTCCTGAGCCATCATAATGAGCCACGTTTGGCATAGTAAAATTATCGGGGACCCAATCCTCGTCCCTCTCAGGTTTCTTATCAGTGATGAGGCAATTGATGTAAGCTTGGATCTCGGGTGTTATGCCCGGAGGCTGCATGACCTGGTTGCTGATCGATTTATAAGAGATAGTTGGGGCTTCAGGTGTCGCGCCTGAAGAATGCGCAACCTAGTCATTGATGGTTTGAGAAGCTATCATTTACCAAATAAAGGCGGCTACCTCAGGTGTCACGCCCGGAGGCTGGGTGACCTGGTTGGTGAGTGTCGGAGGTAGCGGAGGGCAAATGGTCAGCTGGCTGGCAAATGGATTTTGGGGGTAGGTGGTGCCTTTAGGAGTCACAATAAACTGTGAGGTGTGAAGGAGGGTAGTGGCCGAGAAATTGGGCTTTGGTGAATGAATACTGGAGGAGTGGAGCTTTGGGCGAAGGGTCTTGGGTTAAAAGGCACAACTGATGGGATGGTTGAAGTTGATAAGAAAGCTGAAGCCTGCCCAAACTAGAATGGACTCGCCATGGGTTGGGTTGATTGAAACATAGGTGCAATGGGTCTCACCTCTACTAGACTAGCCAATATCTATGCCGAACCGTTTGGGGCATAAATATCAGTTGCTAATACTCGATCGGAATTCCTGTCTTCAAGAGCTCGCTTAAAGGCTACCTAAACCGTAGTTTGGATAGAAGCTTGGAAAGCGTCCAAGTTTAGGAATTGCATTATAGCACTGGTAAAGTCAAAACCAGGTGGTGGTTGGGATCCTGTTCCCGAGCTAGAAGTGGGGCCAAAGGGCTCTTCTGGAGGAGGGGTCCCTTCATTTCTTGGGAAAGAGATGGCTAGTGAAGGGGGATTTTGGCTTAAACTTATTCTGAATCTGACTCCCCGCTAGAATCGGTGTGGGGAATTCCTTCGACTTTTATGGTGACAATCGGGGTCAAAAGATGACATATCAGGCGATGCTTTATCCTTTTCCAAGCCGGGGTGCGACGATCAGTGTGCCTCCTCCTAGCTAAAATGGTAGGCAGTGGATCAGACCATGAATGGATTGGTGAATGGTATGCATGGTATTCATGCCTTTTATTCCTTGGGAATGATGTGTGATGCGCATGGCTTTACGTAGATGTGGTTGGAGATGACGTGATGGCTTATCCCTCCAACGTACGAGGGACATTTGTACCTCATATCATACATAGCGATATGTGGTGACACAACGGAGGTACAAGAGAAGTCCTACGTGTGTTGCTAAACCTCTTCCACGGGTGGAGGTGGTAAGGGTAAGTTGATTCATTTTCGGCTCTTAAAGCCGATGCATTGGGTTGCATGATCACAGAGCACATAGCACGCGAATCGTCCCTTTTCCAACCTTATAACTCCCGCGTAATGCCTCTTTGGAAGGATGGAGTTTGGCCTCTTCACTGGTAATGGCAAAAGAAGCGCGTCCCAATTATTTTATTTGTTTTGGGTAATCCTAAGGGGAATGATGTGCTAAGGCTTTTTCTAGCGTGGCTTTAGTGTAGGGTTGTTGATGTAGAAGGTTCTCGTTTACCTTGATTCCACGTTACTCAACCACTACCCGAACAGGTGCGATCGTAGGAGTTTACGTGTTGGTTAAAACGAGTGATCCACCTACTAGGCATCCTCAATTCTAACAGGGCATGAGTGATACTTCGTGAGCTTCTCGAGTAAAATAGGGCACCTAAAATTACCGAACTATCTACACACATGAGGATAAAACTTTATAAAAAAAGAATGAAGTTTTAATTTGGCCAATGATTTCAATACATCATCAAAATCTTTTAAACTTTATGAAAGAAAGTTCAAGTTTAGAGAAAAGATCCCCAGCAGAGTCGCATCTATGAGCGGACGACGTTTCGTGCGGCGGCAGTAGGGTCGGGCCTTCGGGCCCATTAATATGACGGGGAGATGTACGTGAAGTGTTTGGAAAATGATTTTGCATTTTTTAATGCTTAAAAGATACGAGATCGAAATCCCGTACTTAAAATACAGTCGCCACCCGGTTCAGCTCAACCGAGAAATTTTCGGTACGATTTTCCCACCGGGTGGTTGGACCATACCTTAAGTAGAGATTCCGAGTTTGGATGATGTTATCTATTTTTCATTACGCCAAGTTAAGATACTTCATTCTTTCTTAAATGGTTTAGTCCATCCTATTTATTTGTATTTTTAGTTATTTTGTTGTTTTCGCGTTTATCAAGCAATTGAGGCAGTGAATAAAATATTTATAGCCATAAAAAAAAATAAGTGCGGAAAATAAAGTTATTACAAGGCTTCCAAGTCCTATACATTTTTCCATGTAATAAATAAAATACTTGAATGTCTGATATGCGTCTGCCTGCAGAAGATTGTTAGCTTGGGTATAGCATATTTTATTTACAGTATTATAAAGCCCGATCGGATGGCCAAAATGAGATTTGAACGATGTTTTCGAGGAAATTCGATTCTTAACCAATTTTTAGGCTCAATCATTACTTTAACCGGATTATAAATGAAAACAAAACTGCTGTCCAGAAAGTCATATCGCCGAGGATGCAACTGATGCTACCGGCGACATGACTGATGTCGCTGGTGACATGGCTGATGCAACCCGCGATATCAGTTATGTCACCAGCAATATCAGCTTGTAGGCAGCAGTGGTGGCAGTAAAAATGACCGAAAACCCAAAAATGAATATAAATCGATGAAAATTTAACACAAATCAGTAATGTTAATGCCAAAGAGCTATAAGAATCAGGATTTTTACCTCGAGGCCGTGAATCCACCTCTTTATGAACCGAAAGAAACACCTCTGGGGAGCTTGTTACGATAATTTAGCAGTAAATTTAAGTACTTTTGGTTTCTAAATCCAATTAAGTTGATTTTAACTTAAAGACTTACTGATTTCAAACTCACAATCGGAGAATTCAAAGAAGAAAAACCAGGAAAAATGGATCGGAATCCTTTTTTTTTCTGTTTTATCTAGTTCTTATCTCACTAAAATCTATTCGCACATTAAAATCCTAACATTTTAATTCCCTCCCTCTAAAATGCAGCTCAAGGTGTGCTTTTATAGGTGAAATGATGTGCTTTTTGAGGCCTTTTTGACCAATTCCGCCGAAAGTGGCCAAAAGGCTGTCTGTGGAGGGACCCTTTTCGGGCCATGCCACCGACGGTATGGCTGATGTTGTCGGCAGTATGGTGATGCCGCCGGCGGCATCAGCCTCCAGCATACCGACAGCTAACGGGCCCAAAAGCCAAAAAAGTCGTGAAAAGTGGTTTAATAGTGGATGGAAAGGCATTTTCTGACTTTTAATAATATTTTACTGGGTATTTATTATTTTGGTGTAAATCATCGGTTCAAGCTCCTACCGGATGCGTTATCGGCCACACCGAACTGGATTCTTCCAAGTATAAAATTCATGAGGAATATTATTCTAGTAATAAAAATTCTAAAGAGAACTTTTATTTTAAGGCATTAAAATCGGGTACATGTCATCATCGTCTCGCGAGAGGGACTGCAAAATCCCGTACTCATAGGAATTCATCAGCAGTAACCGGGTCTCCATTGGGTTGACCAGATGCCATTCCACAAAATTTATACCCTCTGGTACACTATAGTATTGCGTCCCGCTCTGGTTGTCCCAACCTCTTTTCCTCGCGGGCTCCTTAAAAGCACGAAAAACACACATAAGCAACATTCCTAACCCAAACAATTGTAAATTATGCACATAAATGCAATCATACCTCAAAGGAGCGGTGCCCCCCTAGGACATTGGCACACTCCTGCCAGCTACATCTGCACCTATCTCGTCCTCTCCCTCAGGCTCAATCTTAATGTTGCCTTCAACCTCCATCTTAGCCTCCTCTTCCTCTTCTTCTTCCTCCTCAATATCCACTATCCCTTTGAACCGCCTCTTCTCCTCCTCCAGCCTTTACTTATTATGGTACTCGATTGTATCATTCCTATAGGTGCGGGGGTACAGAGGGAGTAGGCGTTGCTGGTGCCGCTTATAGGAGCTTAGAATGCTCGAAATGACCCAGCCATTCCCCTTGATATAATCGACTTGGTCAGCCACGGATGTAAGCATCAGATGGGGCCACTATAGGCCTTTAGGTGGATCGGCGGGCACCGGTCTATCGGTGATAGGGATAAACCTCCAGCCCCGAACATGCTCCCCCAAGTACCATTATTGGGATAAGGGGCAGTCTACAATAAATTGACGGTCATCCACCTCCTTCTTGACCCTCGCAACTTCCAGTAGGTTCTCCACCCCGTCAAACGAGTCCAGAATAAGCTGTAACAACAATCAACCAAAACAACTGATGTAAGTATAATGTAAATTCATAAACGCTTTTGTTTACTAATGTTTTGTTTTAAGTGTGAAATAGGGACTAAATCAAAAGATCGCATATCGAGCTCAATCGCACACTCCTTAGGACCTCCCTGTACTTCATGGGGTACTTGGCCTTCCCGCCAATACCGCCACACTAGTGGGAAAGAAAATAGGAACCTGGCGACACGGTCTTCTTAAACTCGACAGGCAGAAGGATTTGGTGCTCAAAGGCCCAAGCCTGCACAAGTAACAATTAATCAGTTAAAAAAACATCCACAGTAAATGAGACATGTATAATCAAGTAAAAAGCTGCCAAGGAAGGTGTACCTAAAGTAGCAGATGGCAGAGACAGAGGGCCTTCCCCTTCTTCCGAGCACCCGCATCTAGCCTGTGATACATCTGCGCTAAGATGGCCCTCAGCCAGTTCTTCTTCTTGATGTCCGCCACATCCTCCACCGCGGATATCAGCCCGTAGTTGATCTTGCTCCCCGAAATCGGAAAAAATAGTATGGTGAGCAAGGAAACCATGAAGGAGCGGACGCATGCATCCCTATCATCTTTCCACACCACATCCGCTCTAGTCTAGTGTTGGTGCAGCTCACTATAGGACAGCTTTCTTGAGACAGGCTTTAAGCCAAATAGCTCCTTCACTCACCTCACCACGGGCCTCTCAGTGTGATACTTGTCCATGTAGGCATCAAAATGGATGACCTCATCCATCCATGGGAGCCCGGTCATGGCCATAACATCAAAAGGCATAATTGTTGCCTCCCCAAATGAGAAGTGAAAGGTATGGGTAGTTTCAGACCAGCTCTCTATAAGAGCCGCCATAGCCGGATGGGAGAACTTTGGCATTAACATGGGCATAATTTAGGCTAAGTCCCTAAAGCCCGTCTCATTCATGGCTAGCGCAAGTTCAGGATCCTTTTTTAAAATATGGTGCCACCACTCACCGATGGTGCCCATACCTCCAATGTAGGTCAGTCCATGCGGCTGTAAAAAATAGAAATAATAGATAAGTCTCAAGTCTTTTTCTAGCTCTTATTTCCTGCTACAAGATTGTTGATGTCGCTTCTACTGGAAGAGATGTCGCCAGCGATATCATCCATACCGCTAAAGTATGGATGATGCCGCTGGCTACATCACTATAAGTAGAAATGGCATCACACTTACTTTAGCCTGTTTCATGGCCTGATGCCACTGGTGACATTGCTGATGTCGTCGGTGACATCATAAATTGCGGGCAGAACTTGTTTTGCCCCAAAAATCACACCCATCACTCCAAAACCACAAAAATCACAATTAATCAAATCATAAGCCTAAAAACAGTAAAAATTGAACCTAAAACATGCAATATCAGTTCATAATCAATCTATTTTAAGCTTATAACTGCTATTACGGTACGATTTTGAGCCTAAGGCTAAATCAAAACTCAACCTTAAAAGAAGAACTTCGAGTTTTACAGGATTACCTGGATGTAGCAAAGGTGCTTCTCCTTGTCCGAGGTCAGGTTGGTAATGGGGGAATTGATCCCATACCCATACATCTTGGCCATCTCCTTTAAGCCGTAAGCAATAGGAACTGAGAGAAGTTTCAGCCCCTCAATGGAGGAATCAGGCAGGCTCTCCCTAGCCTTAGTGGATTTTCCCTTGAAAAGCCTTGGCAATTCTCTTCATGATTGGAATAACGAAGAAAGTGAAAAATTTGGAGAAGATGGGAGTGAAAAGGGGATACGATTTCTACAGAATAAGGAAGAAAGAGTGTTTTGCTTCCTTTTAAACTACCACACAAAATTCGAGGAGTTTTAATTTATCTGAAACTGCCCGATTCATGCCACCGACGGCATAATTCTATACTGCTAGTGACATTAGTCATGCCGCTAGTGACGTCGCCTCCTTCGATTTGAATTTTGAATTTGTTTGACCAGTTAAAGCTGCCACGTGGCACTCATATCGCCGATGACATCACCTTAAATTGCCAGTGACATCATTCATGTCGCCTGCGATATCAGCTCTCTCCATGCCTTTTTTCAGCCATCCTCGATAAAATCCCGGCTCTAGTCCCAACATCCTAGGACTTATAAACCTTTGTACTTTTTATTATTACATTTTTATTGTTTATCGAAGGGGAAAAAATATTTTTTATTTCACAAAATTGGTCAAGCAGTAAAAACGTCATCTAAAGTCTGTCTAATCTTGTTCTCATTCTACTCTTCGCAGGAACAATCCACAAACGTAAAACTAATATGCTCATTTTGTATGCTACCTGGAGATTACGGCATGACCCGGTACATGTCAATCTTCGCTCGAATGCCAACTAAAGGTCCCTAATACAGTCTTTGTACATATCACCCTCTGGGTTCACCCCCAGAACGCCAACAGAAGGTCCCAAATACAGGCTCTATATGTATCACCCATTGGGTTCACCCCCAGAATGCCAACTGAAGGTCCCTGATATAGTCTCTATATGTATCGACCTTTGGGTTCACTCTCCGTTCACCAACCAGAGATTACGGCATGACCCTATACATATTGATCTTCGAATTCATCCCCTAGAAAACCTTTGGAGATTATAGAACAACCCTGTATGTTCTGATTTTCAAGTTCACCCCTAGAACGCCGACTAAAGGTCCTGGCATGACCCTATTCATGTCACCCTTGGGTCCACCCCTCCAAGATCGCAGCGTGACCCCGTACATACTGCTTTCAGTTTTAACCATCGTCCTATCATCCAAGACTTCTGAAACCCTTGTAGTTTTTTTTATTATTATTACGTTTTTAATGTTGATCAATGGGGCAAAAATATTTTTGTTTCACAAAATCGATCAAGCAGTAAAAATGTCATTCAAGAATCAGTCTGATCTTTTACTTGTTACTTATTATAGGAGCTACATTCTACCTCTCCACAAAGCATAAGCCCGACCAAGGGATAATCTCTCTGCAAAGCATAAGTCTGACCAAGGGACAATCTCTTTGCAAGGCACAAGTCCAACTAAGGGGCAACCAATTCACAAAGCACATGTCTGACCAAGGGGTAATCTCTCCGCAAAGCATAAGTCCGACCAAGGGGCAACAATCCATAAAGCAAAAGTCCGACCGAGGGGCAATCTCTCCATAAAGCATATGTCCAACCAAGGGACAACCAATCCACAAAGCATAAGTCCGACCAAAGGGCAATTTTCCATGATTAGTCTGACCAAGGGGAAACCAATCCGCAAAGCATAAGTCCGACCAAAGGGCAATTTCTCCACAAAGCACAAGTCCAACCAAGGGGCAACCAATCCACAAAGCGTAAGTCCGACCTAGGGGCAATCTCTCCATAAAGCACAAGTCTGACCAAGGGGCAACCAATCCAGAAAGCGTATGTCTGACCAAGGGGCAGTCTCTTCGCGAAGTATAAGTCTGACCAAGGGGCAACCAATCCATAAAGCATAAGTCCAACTAAGGGGCAATCTCTCTGCGAAGCATAAGTCTGACCAATGGGCAACCAATTTACAAAGTATAAGTCCGACCAAGGGGCAATCTCTCCGCGAAGCATAAGTCCGACTAAGGGGCAACTAATCCACAAAGCATAAGTCAGACCAAGCAAAGCATAAGTCAGACCAAGGGGGAATCTCTCTGCGAAGCATAAGTCCTACCAAGGGGCAACCAATCCATAAAGCATAAGTCCGACCAAGGGGCAATCTCTCTGCGAAGCATAAGTCCGACCAAGAGGCAACCAATTCACAAAGCATAAGTCTAACTAAGGGGAAATCTCTTCATGAAGCATAAGTCCGATCAAGGGGCAATCTCTCTATAAGGATCGAGTCCGACCAAGGGACATCCTTCCTATAAAGCACAAGTCCGACCAAGGGGCAAACTAGTCATCCATCAGGTATCATTCCTATCCCTTACTCTTTTGTACGATCATACTGACATGTGGAAGCATTGATCCCCCGAGGGGCAGCCTATGAGCACGGAATTTTGCAGTCCTTCTCATGAGATGATGATGACGTGTACCTGATTTTAATGCCATAAAATAAAAGTTCTCTTTAGAATTTTTATTACCGATATAATGTTCCTTGCAAACTTTATACTTGGTAGAACCCAGTTCGACATGGCCGATAATGCGTTCGGTAGGAGCTTAAACCAACGATTTACACCTAAATTAATCAAATCTCTAAATACCCATTAATATATCATCAAAATTCAAAAATCCTACTTTGCCCCCTTTCACCTATGTTTGGCAGCTTTTCAGGCTTATGGGCCCGCTAGCAGTTAGTTTTTTGAAAGCTGATGCCGCCAACGATACATCCATATTGCCGGCAGCATGGCTAAATTGGGCTCTGCAGACAGCTTTCATCTTCTCCCTTGGGACAGTCTCTTTTTTGCCATTTCGGTGAAAATGGCTGAAAGGTCTCGAAGACCACCCCAATTTGCCTATAAAAACACACCTTAGGTTTCAAGAAAAAAGGGAGGAATATGAAATTAGAACTTAAAGAATTCTAGAGTGAGAAGCTAGTTCTAGTGAGATAAGAATTAGAAAAGGTAGGAAAAAGGATTTGAATCTATTTTTCTTGGTTTTTCTTCTTTGAACTCTCTAATTGTGAGTCTAAAATCAGTAGACATTAGATTAAAATCAATCTAAATAGGAATTTAGGGACTTAAGTACCCAATTTAACACCAAATCATCATTACAAGCTCCCCGGAGGCGTTCCTTGGTTCACGAAGAGGTGGATTCATGACCCCGAGGTAAAAATTTTGAGTCTCAAAGCTCTTTGGCATTAATATTGCTGGTTTATGCTGATTCTTATTGATTTGTGTTCTTTTCAGGCTTTTGGTCATTTTTCGACCGTTACATGCTACTGCTGCAAGAAATTGAAGTCGCCGGAGACATGTGATGTCACCGGCGGTATCACTCATGTCGCTAGAGACATCGCTGATACCGCTAGTGACATCACATTCCCCAGAGGCCTCACTTCCTTATAGGACCCTTTCTTTATGGTACTCAGAAAGCTATGCAACCTGCCTCTAGCGAATTCACTGATGTTGCTGGCTGCATGGCCTTCTGGACAACTATTTTATTTCTTTATTTTCCGACCTAGTTTAGTTTCCGAAGCTAGGATACACAGTGCAACAATGGAGGTCCAAAACCTTCTGAAAACTGATCTTACCCCATTCCGTGTGGCATTTTCACTAATAATCCAGATAAAATAACAATCGAGTCTAAAATTTAGTTAAAAATAAAATTTTCCGTAAATGCTGTTCAAATCTCATTTAAGCCATCCAATCGGGTTTCACAATGATATAAATATTTAGGCCATGTTCACGCTAACTTGGGTCTTGTTTGGTTTGCTAACTATACATGATTCATAATATGTCTCACATAATGTGCTGCATCGGTGCTAACCATTTTGTGCAGGTAGATTTAGGTTAGATGGATGTTAGGCCTTTGGGTATTTTATTTATCGCATAGAGAACGTATAGGATTTGAAAGCCCTGTAATAATTTT
The DNA here is from genome assembly GCA_947683365.1 of Euphorbia pulcherrima. Classification (NCBI taxonomy): domain Eukaryota; kingdom Viridiplantae; phylum Streptophyta; class Magnoliopsida; order Malpighiales; family Euphorbiaceae; genus Euphorbia; species Euphorbia pulcherrima. The sequence goes on from CANTUS010000001.1 coordinate 21,171,670, forward strand.
AATTTCTGCATTTACTTTTAGATGACTGTAATAATTTACTCGATGCTTGATAAATGCGATAACAACATAATAACTGAGAACACAAATAATTAAACTGATTAAGAAAGAATGAAATGTTTCAACTTGGCCTAATGAAAAATAGACAACATCATCCGAACTCGGAATCTCTACTTAAGGCACGGTCTACCACCTGGTGGGAAAATCGTACCAAAATTTCCTAATTGAGCTGAATCGGGTGGTGACTCTATTTTAAGTACGGGATTTCGATCTCATATCCTTTAACATCAAAACTGAACTTAAATCCAGCTTCGACATTAGTGCTTTCATTACGCCTAAGATAAGGATCAATCCCTCGGCACGCTTCACAGCTCCAGTTGTATTTCCCCCATGCGATGCATCTCACGCAGCCCCCACGGGCGGGGAAAAGGTCATCTGCTCACAACTGGCTTTGATACAATTTGTTGGTCCTTGTGAGGGTCTAAATAAGGTTAGAGGGGGGGGGGGTGGGTAAATGACCCTTTTCACGTAAATAAATAGACTTTAAAAAGTCTTATGCAGCATATTTGATTATGTTCTGGATATGATGGATCCGGATGATGCAAATATGAAATGTTATACAAAAATGTAAAGAGTTAGAAAATCAAACACAATAATTTTATCTTGGTTCGGCCCCGTCTACTCTAGTCCTTGGAGTTTCCTTCCTCCGAGCTTTTCAACTAGTGGATTCCTTTCCAACTAGTAGGAATCAAGCCTTACAATTTGTCTCCAGATGATAACCCTTTTCGGATGTTGGATATACCACTAAAAGCACCAACTCATAGTTGAGTCCTCTTATCTTTAGTAGAATATACCACTTAGATTTCTACCCAAACCTAAGCTGAGTCCTACAGAGAGTTCCACTTAAAGCACCAACTCTAAGCTAGATCTCAATCTCCCTACTCACCTAAGTATGAGATTTTACACTTTATTTTTCTCAAAGATTTTGGTTTTGGATCTCTTCAAATTTATAACTCTCTTGGGAATCCTTACAAACTGATTTGGAATTGTTTGATTCTCGAAGGGATTAAGTCATTGATTGTGATAGCAAATTCTCTTGTGTATGCTTTCTAAAAAACAACCAACACCTTCTCAACTTGAGAAGCTTTCCTTTTATAGGCTTCTATCATAAATGTAGCCATTATGAGTTGTTGAAGTTGAATTAAATCTTCACCATTGATTAGGTAATATGTGATGGTTCTGAATCCATTGATCAATTTCTTAGACTGATTAAATGTCCCGTTGAATCCTTGGGATTGAGGCTTGAAAGATGTCAGTGATCATTTTCTTATATTTTTGTGATCCACCAACTTTTATGCCAGAAATCCAGAGTGTGTGCTTCACGTGGCTTTCCTATTGGTCTAGGTATAAAAGGTTGTTACCTTTTCTCTTTCTTATGTTAGTCCTTTTATCCTTTCCTCAAAAGTGTGCAAGCTATCATTTTTGTCTTGCTTAAGGGAAAGGTATCTTTGACTTTTTCAAACCAAAAGGTGGAGGGAAAAGTTATCTTTAAAACTTTTTCCATTGTCTCGATAACTGTATTTTCTGGATGAATTTGCCTTGTTGAATCCGGATCCTATTTCAACTAGTTCTAGTTTCGGATGATGATCTTGTGCGGTTTAAAGTTTATTTCCTTTCCAAACTTTAACTTGATGCTTCCATTATGTGCTTAGGTACTTGTAGTTTCCAATGAATGTCAAGATGACTTGTTTTGGACATGATGCTTCCATTTTGGATTAAGGAGATTACATGTTTTTTCCTTAAAACTTCGTTTCTGTAGTTTTTGTTTTCTTCAAACTTGATCCGGATTATTCTAGAATTAATTCTTCTGAATCATTATTTCCAACATAACTTTACTCTAAGGTAAGAGGTAATCAAAGAAAGTATATTTAAGGTACCAAATTCTAGCTTTCTAAAATGAACTAATGAATATAATTTATTCAAATATTATCTAAAGTCATAAATTCAATTCCTTATAAATATAAGAGAAATTACACTATTTGGGATTGAATATTTAGTCTAGGGTAAAGCACCTAACTAGCCATGGTTTGCAAAATAATTACATATTTGGCCCAAAAAAGTTCGTATAACTGAAATAGAATATTTTAATTACCCTTTAACTTTTATATGCTCTATATAACATAGACTTTCCTCTTCAATTTGCTTATTCAGGAAGTTTTCCGTTCTTTTGTTCTCAAATCTCTATCATTTTCCATGATTTGTGGATCTACATTATTAAATATTGATTCCTTCTTGCATTCTTCCAACTCAAATCTGTTATTCATTATCGATTTTCCTCCGCAAATTTGTGTTCTTCGTGAAGAATTCCATATTGATCTCTGCTGTATTTTTTCTCTCTCTATTGCGTTAAAGAATTTAAATAGCTTATTCAAATTTGAAACATGAACGACATTGCTATTGTGTTTCATGTAATGATACTTCAAGGAATTCATTTTTTCATCCAGCTAAGCTAAAAGCTCCTTCTGTGATGATTACTAAATTATCTCTGTGCATAACAACCATTCTCGTTGTTCCTGAATGTTTACAAGCACTGATTTGGATATTCTGGTGCATCTTTATATATCTTATACAAATCTACTATATGTCTGTTATATATTTATTATAGATCTAATAAATTCCTAATACAAGTGTTTGATACGTATATAATAGATTTATCAATTTTAGATCTAATATGGATTTATAGATCTAATAAATTCCTAATACAAGCAGGCTGAGTAAGTTGGAGGAGAACAAGGTTCAAATTCCACTAAATACACTTGTTGGGAGGGGTGATGAGCCTTAACTATTACTAAGCCCAGAACAAGGTTATCTTAATAAAGATACTTGTAAATATTACCAAAAAAATATCAGTTTTGTATTAGATTGGATTATTATTGAAGTGTTTGGCATAATGTATAAGTTATTTATCTGTTACATGTCTATTTCATATCTGGTACATACCTAATATAAATCTAATATACATCTATTATAAATCTATTATAAGTTTAGTATATATCTCATATTAGTGATCAATGCATTTATAATAGATTTATATTAGGTTTATGTTACACTGAATTACTTTTGTGAAGTGTTTAACATGTTTAGTTAAATATGTATATGTTATATGTCTACTGCAAACCTAATACATGTTGGAACAAATATGTAATAAAAACATGTCCATATACATATGGTCCATTAGTGTCTTACAGAAGTATTATGGATTTTAGTGATGATAATATAATAGAATTTAAAAATTAGATAAGTTTTTGTTATGTTATTCAACTTATCTGTTATATATCTGATATTTATCTACTACAAATATGATATATGTCTTTTTTTTAAAAATAAATGTTAAAAAAGATATGTGCAAATGCATATGAATACTATGTGTCTCATAGGAGTGTTTTGGATATCAAGCATGCATATCCAATGCATTTTAATCATTAGTGAAGAGTTTGTTATGGTATTTTAGCTATCTGTTATATATCAATTACAAATCTGCTACATATGTAATATAATTAAAAATAAAGTTTTCCTTTAGTTTATGTAGTAGAAGGATGCAGTAGCCTGACAAGAGATTTTCCTCTCCAAATAGAATACAATCCTTTAACTTTTAGTGTCAAAGGATCCTGGATTACTGATCATTCTCTATATAGATCAATGACATTTGTAATAAACATTTTGTAAGTGTATAATGAATTTGAATCATAATTTCACAAACATTTTGATAAATATTTCTTAGAATTCTAGTAGATAGTGTAATCTAGTGTTTGAATCTTCTTTTTTATGAATTTTTCCGAAGCAATGACTTATGTATTAGAGTTATAAAAGAGTTATAGTAGGCCTATACTAGACATATAACAAACTTGTATTAGACTTACAACATATTTCTAATAGATAAGAGTTAGATAATATCTGTTGCATTTCTAGTATATATCTGTAATAAGTCTACAATAAATATATTTGAGATAATAGAGATGTGAGTTTTGGGGAAACAAAGATTGAAATTCATTAAAAAACAAATAGAACGTACAAAATGTATTATCAAACACATCAAAAGTACTTGTCCAAAAAAACTAAAAACATTAAAATAACAACTATAACTAAAAATATGAAAGACATCAACTAAAACTAAAAAAAATTCTGCAGTCTCTGACTACTCGTAACCACTAACAATATCTTCATCACTCTCAATATTTTATTCTCTTTCTCGTTCCATGATTTTACAAACTGAGAGATAAGCGCAATCTGAATAAATCCGCATCAAGATTCTTGGGCATTGCTTTTTTTTTATTATATACTCGATGATGTCTTAGTTGGATGTCACGCTCAATCCAGCTGCTAGCTATCTGAATAAATAGGAGCATAAAGGCTGAATTATCTCTGCAAAAGGGTTCTCTTCTCATTTCCTCTGCATTTGTAACAAAAAAATGTGTTATTTGGATATTTAATAGACATTAATACACATATAACATCAATCCCACTAAACACTACAAACATTTTGATAATCTATTATATGCATGTTATATATATATATATAATAAAAGTAGCAAAAAGATTTGTATTAGATACATAACACTTGTAAATTAGTCAAAAGACTTTACACACTCTTATACCTTCATTTTCTTACATTTACATACATTATATTAGACATATAACAGACTCGTATAGGATATATAACACTTGTTAATTAGCCAAAACAATTCAAACGCTCGTATACCTTCATTTTCTTACATTTACATACATTATATTAGACATGTAACAGACTTATATCAGATATATAACACATATTAATTACCTTGGAGGCTTCCTATACTCATTTTCTTATATTTGCATACATTATATTAGACATATAACAGACTTGTATCAGACATATTACACTTGTTAATTAGTTAAAACAATTCAAACACTCTTGTACCTTTATCTTCTTACATTTACATACATTATATTAGACATATAACAGAGTTGTATCATATAAACAAAGTGCACTGGCCATTTCAAAATTTAACCTAACTGATGTATTCATGATGTATATTTGATATACAAGAGCAAATGAATGATTTTACATTTATTGTTTCAAGAATCTCTATGAGCGGACAACGTTTCGGAAGGGCTGCGAAGCCGGGTCGAAGGACCGACCTCTTAAAAATATATGATGAGTGATGTGTTAGTGGTAGAAAATGGTTTTGCATATTTTAATGCTAAAAAGATACGAGATCAAAATCCCGTACTTAAGATAGAGTCGCCACCTAGTTCAGCTTAACCAGGAAGTTTAAGTACACTTTTCCCACCGAGCGGTAGACCATACCTTAAATAGAGATTCCAAGTTCAGATGATGCTATCTATTTTACATTGGCTGAGTTAATAGTTTCATTCTTTCTTAATTGGTTTTCATCCACCCTATTTATTGTGTTTTCGATTATATTGTCTTAGCGCGTTATTTAGTAAGCATTCAAAAGCGATAAATAAATTATTATAGTCATCCAACAAATAAAAATGCAGAAATTAAAATTATTACAAGGCTTTCAAATCCTATACATTTGCCTAAAGCAAAAAATAAAATACCCGAAGGTCTAAACATACATCTAACCTAAATCTACATGCATGAAAAGGTTAGAACAGATACGACATGTATACAAGATATATCATACAAAGCGACGTCCCATGTAGTGGGGTTCGAGGGGCAGCGGTCCCTTACAGGGTTCCGGGGTGCTGCCTCGGACGGGTTCTAAGGGCAGAGCCCCTGGCTGGGGTTGAGCTACCACGTTAGCTCAAAATTTTTTGATTTTGGAATAAAAGTTCCCTTTGAAAAATTCATTTTTCGAATGAATTTAGGGAAAAGTCCATTTTGGATACGATTATTATTTTAACCAAATTATTAGTGAAAATGCTACATGTTATAGGGTTTAGACCATTTTTGGGGAATTATGGATTCCCGTCATGGTACTATACATGCAAAATACAAAAAACAAGAAAACTAGGTTGAAAGGGCAACAATGGGGTTGCTGCCCAGAAACCCATACCACTGGCGGTATGGGTGATACAACCGACGGCATCGGTGAAGCTGATGGCGGCTTCACTTGTTGGCGGTTTTGGTGAAGCCGCCGGCAATTTAGTGAAATCGCTAGTGGTTTTGGGATTCTACAAAAATAGAACCAAACGATCGAAAATGGTTAAAACTCTAAAAAACAAACTCGGAACACCAAATAACACCATAAACAACAAGAAAATATGCCAAATGGCTTGAGAGACTCATGAATTTACCTCAGGGCCGTGAATCCACCTCTTCATTTTCCAAAGACACCTTTAGGAAGCTCAAATGATGATTTTGGGTAGTGATTTGAAGATTAAACGATGTTTCTCTCTAAAAATCCTATTAGATTTTTTAACCAAAGATTTCTATAGATTTTATATTTATCCTAAGAGATTAGATGAAGAAAAACCAAGAAAACATGAATTAAATCCATTTTCTTACCTTTCTCTCTCTAAAATTGCTGTCTCTCTCACTCCTAAAATCCTCTCCAATTTTCTATTGATGTCTCCCATTCTTGAACCCCTTCCTATGATGGTTTAAGGCTAAAAAATGAGCTAAAATCTGATTTTTATGATTATCTGACGGGTTTCAAGATAAAAACCAAAAGCTGGCAGATTGTCGCAGAGGGTCATACCAGCAACGGCATAGCTTAGGCCATCGGTGGCCTGAGTGAAGTCACCGGTACCATGGTTGATGCTGCCAGTGGCTTTAGGCCCCTACTGATAGACTGCTAAATGGGGCACATAGCCTAAAAGCTGAAAAGGGGGAAAAATGGGTCAAAAAGCACATTTTCTTAATTTTGAGGGTATTTTAATGTATTTTGGGATATTTTAAGATAGTGGGGATATTTTGGGAGAGAATCATCGATTCGAGCTTCCACGGACGCGTAGTCGGACGTGCTGAACTGAATTCAAATGCTAATAAAAATTCGAAATGAATTTTTAATGAGGATCAAAATTCAAATATATGTCATCATTATCTCGTGAGAGGGACTGCAAATCCCGTGCTCATAGGCTTCCCCTCAAGAGATCACTGCTGCCATAAGTCAGTATGATCTCACAAAAGAGCAAGGGTTTAGAAATTGTACTTGAGGGTGGTGTGTCGGACTCAAAGGAGGACGAGTGCATTGACTCCATCATGAACTTCGATCAACGTTTGGTAGGTGAGAACTAAAAGGATGATGGGTACATTGACTCAATCACAATCTTTAATTGATGTTCTATAGGGGCCAGGACCCAAAGGATGATGCATATGCTGACTGCATCATGACCTTCAGTATGCATTCGGTAAGGGAGAACCCGAAGGATGAAATGTACACTGACTATATCATGACCTTCAGTTGACGTTCTATAGGGGTGAACCCAAAGGATGATGCGTACACTAACTACATCACAACCTTCAGTTAGCATTCGGTGAGGTTAAACCCAAAGGATGACATGTACACTGACTATATCATGACCTTTAGTTAACGTTCCATAGGAGTAAACCCAAAGGATGATGCGTACACTGACTACATCACGACCTTCAATTGGCGTTCAGCGAGGGAGAACCCAAAGGATGACATGTACATTGACAATATCACGACCTTCAATTGACGTTTTATAGGTGTGAACCTAAAGGATCATGCATACACTAATTACATTATGACCTTTAGTTGATGTTCGGTGAGGGAGAACCCAAAGGACGACATGTACATTGACTATATAAGGACCTTTTATTGACGCTCAATAGGGGTGAACCTAAAGGATGAAGCCTACAGTAACTACATCACGACCTTTAGTTGACGTTCAGTGAGGGAGAACCCAAAGGATGACATGTACACTGACTATATCATGACCTATAGTTGACATTCCATGGTGGCAAACCCAAAGGATGACCCATACACTAACTGCATCACAACCTTCAGTTAGCAAGAGAACCCAAAGGATGACATGTACACTGACTATATCATGACCTTCAGTTAACGTTCTATTGGAGTGAACCCAAAGGATGAAGTGTACACTAACTGCATCATGACCTTCAATTGGCGTTCGGTAAGGGGGAACTCAAAGGATGACATGTACACTGACTATGTCAGGACCTTTAGTTGACGTTCCATAGGGGTGAACCCAAAGGATGACGCGTACACTGACTGCATCATGACCTTTAGTTGACATTCGTGAGGGAGAACCCAAAGGATGACATGTACGCTGACTATATCACGACTTTCAGTTGACAATCCATGGTGGGCAAACCTAAAGAATGATACATACACTGACTACTTCATAACCTTCAGTTGGCATTCGGTGAAGGAGAACCTAAAGGATGGTATGTACACTGACTATATCATGATCTTCAGTTGACGTTCCATAAAAGTGAACCCAAAGGATGACGTGTACACGAACTACATCATGACCTTTAGTTGGGATTCGATGAGGGAGAACTCAAAGGATGACATGTACCGTGACTATATCATGACCTTCAATTGACATTCCATAGGGATGAACCTAAAGGATGATGCATACACTGACTGTATCACGACCTTCAGTTATTGTTCAGTGAGGGAGAACCCAAAAGATGACATATACACTGACTATATCACGACCTTCTGCTAATTTCAATAAGTGCTGACCTAAAGGACGGCATGTACAGTGACTATACCGTAACCCTTTACTGATTTCAACAAGTGCTGACCCAAAGGACGGCATGTACACTGACTATACCGTGACCTTCTACTGATTCCAATGAGTGCTGACCCAAAGGACAAAATGTACATTGAATATACTATAACCATTTGCTGATTTCAACAAGTGCTGACCCAAAGGATGGCATGTACATTGACTATACCGCGACCTTCTACTGAATTCAATGAGTGCTGACCTAAAGGATGACATGTACACTGATTATACCGCAACCTTCTGCTGACTTTAATGAGTGCTGACCAAAAGGATGACATGTACACTGACTATACCATAACCTTTTATTGATTTTAATGAGTGCTGACCCAAAGGACGACATGTACACTGACTATATCATGACCTTCTACTAATTTCAACGAGCTTGACCCAAAGGACGGTATATACACTAACTATACTGTGACCTTTTGTTGATTTCAACGAGTGATGGCCTAAATGATGATAATTTTTTTGTTTGACCTTTGCAGTTATATCTGTAATGAGAGATGAGTAAAATGAGATTAGCTAGGCTTTTTAAATAACATTTTTATTGCTTGATCAATTTGGTGAAACAAAAATATTTTTGCCCCTTCGATCAATAGTAAAAATGTGAAAATAAGAAATACGAGAGTTTTAGAAGTCCTAGAGTGTCGAGGGCTTGAAGAGCCGGATTAGTCTTACGCCAAGAAGGGTCTGAAGAGCTGGATTAGTCTTGTGCCAAGGAGGGTCTAAAGAGCCAGGTTGGCCTTTTGCTAAGAAGGGTTTGAAGAGCCGAATTAGTCCTGCATAGTTTGACATGATGTTGAAAATGCGAAAGGTTTAGGGATCTCGGGTCTCCGAGGAATCATTGCAAAAATTCATTAAATCAGGAAAAAGTTGTGAAGGCATTTGAAGTCATTGTAGGTAGTTTGATGCTGCTAATGATATGGCTATGGTGTCACCGGTAAGGGGTGCCATGTGTTCCCTTTGGCCAATTGATAGAGTCCAGATAGATGTGTCTTATAGAGTTAAGGTCGTCGGTGATATGATAAATGGTTGGACTAATGCCCTGAGCGAAAGTGGGAAGCGATATCCCGAGAGCATGAGGGAATAATGTCCCGAGCAAAAGTAGGAAGTGATGAGTTGAGCGAAGGTGGAATCAACACCCCTAGAGCAAATGCAGGAGCTATATCTTGAGAGCATGAGGGAGTAATGTTTCGAGTGAAAGTGGGAAGCGATGCCCCTAGCGAAGGTGGGAGCTATGGTCCTAGCCAAGATGGGAGTGATGTCCCGAGTGAAGTTGGGATCAATGCCCCTGATGATGACGGGAGTGATGTCCTAAGCAAAGGTGGGATCAATGCCCCTAGTGATGAGGGAAGAGGATGACCCTTACGAAGGTGGGAGCGATGTCCTTGCCAAAGGTGGGAAGCGATATCCCAAGAGCATGAGGTAATGATGTTTTGAGTAAAAGTGGGAAGATTTATCGCAGGTAAATGTGGAAATGATATCCCGAGCAAAGGTGGGATCAGTGCCCCTAGTAAAGGTGGGATCCATGCCCGTAGCGAGGGAGGGGATGATGTCTCGAGCAAAGGTGAGAGCTATGCTCCTAGCGAGGGTGGGAGCAATGTCCCGAGTAATGGTAGGAGCAATGTCCCAAGTGAAGATGGGAATGATGGTGGGGGCAATGCCCCTAGCGAAGGTAAGGGCAATGTCCTGAGTGAAGGTGGGACCGATGTCCTAGCGATGATGGGAGCGATATCTCAAGAGAAGATAGGAGCGATATATTGGAAAACAATGATCTAAAAGAACAAATTGAAGACAGATCCGGATCAAGTTTGAAGAAAACAAAAACAATAAAACAAATATCCAAGGAACAAAAACATGTAAAAATGGAAGCATAAAGTCCAAGGAAAGTCACCAGGACAAACATTGAAGACTACAAGTACCTAAGCACAAAATAAAAGCATTCGGTTAAAGTTTGGAAATGAAACAAACTTTATACTGCTCAAGATCAGCATCCGGAAGAAGAACTGGTTGAAATAGCATCTGGATATATGAAGACAAACTTCATCTGGAATATAAAGTTTACAAAGTTAAAGAGAATAATTTTAAAGTCATATTCCCCTCCACCTTTTGGTCTAAATGTCAAAGATCCCTTTCCCTTGTGCAAGACAAAAATGACAGCTAGTACACTTTTCAGAAAAGGATAGAAAGACTGACAATAGGAAAGAGAAAAGGTAACAACCTTCTCTACCTAGACCAATACAAAAGGCCCGTGAAGCACACACTTCGGATTTTTGGCATAAAAGGTGGTGGATCACTAAAATACAAGGAAAATGATCTCTATAAACTTTTTACTCTCAATCCCAAGGAATCAATAGGATAATTAATCAGTCTATTGGATTGATCAGCGGATCTGGAAGCTCCACATATTACCTAATTAATGGTGAAGATTTAATTCAACTTCAACAACTCACAATGGCTACATTTATGATACAAGCCTATAAAAGAGAAGCTTCACAAGTTGAGAAGGTGCTGATTGTTCTAAGATAAGCATATACAAAAGAATTCACTATTACAATCAATAACATAATCCCTCCAAGAACTAAATTATTCTAAATCAGTTTATAAGAATTCTCAAGTAAGTTATAAACTTGAAGAATTCAAACACAAAACACTTGAGAAAAACAAGTTGTGAAAATCTCATACTTGGGTGAGTATTGAGATTGGGATATAGCTTAGGGTTGGTACTTTAAGTGGGATCTCCCTCTAGGACTCGGCTTAGGTTTAGATAGAAATCTAAGTGGTATATCCTACTAAAGACAAGAGGAATCAGCTAGGAGTTAGTTATTCTAGTGGTATATCCTACATCCGGAATGGGTTACCATCCAGGGACAAATTGTAAGGCTTGATTCCTGCCTATTGGAAAGGAATCCATTTATGGAAAAAGCTCAGAGTAAGTACACTTCGGGGACTAGAGTAGGCAGGGCCAAACCAGGATAAAACTCTGTGTTTGATTTTCTAATCTTGTACTTAATTTATATAACATTTCATATTTGCATCATCCGGATCAAATATATCGGATCATAAGGACCAATAAGTGGTATCTGAGTAAGTGCTCATAACTAGAGATCTAACAATCTCGAGCTAAAGGTCCAATTTTGATCCAAGAATCATAATGAGTTTTCAAAACTCAAAACTCCTTCCTGAGGGTATGTCCATTACCAGTCCTCCACTCTTCACCGGTGAACACTACATATTCTAGAAAAATTAGATGAATAATTTTATTCAGGCATAAAGCATGATGGCATGGATGGCCATTGAAGATGGCCCATATGATCCTACTTATGAAGTAGAGGGTATACCTACCAAAAAACCCTCAAGTTTATGGAATGAGAATGATCTTAAAAAATTGCGTGGAAATACAAATGCTATTAATATGCTTCATTTTGCTCTTAATGTAGCTGAATTCAACAGAATATCTAGATGTGAAACTGCACAAGAAATCTAGCAAAAGCTTGAAATAACCTATGAAGGAATAAATAAGGTCAAGGAAGCCAAAATTGATCTGCTACAGCAAAAGCTAGAATCCTTCAAGATGAAGCCCAAAGAGTCCATCAGTAGTATGAATACTAGATACTCCAATCAAGTAAATGAGATGAAAAGTCTTGAAAGGAGATCTCAGAATTAAATATGCTCAAGAAAATACTCTGGAGCCTCACAAAGGAATGGGACAACAAAAAGATTGCCATTGAGGAAGCGCATGACTTAAAATTCTATAGTTGTGATGAACTCATTGGTAATCTCCTAAATTAAGAGTTATCCTTGGAGAGATACAGCTAACAGGAGAAAAAACCTGCAGAAAAGGAGAAGGCCATTACGGTTAAGGTAAATTTAGTTGGATCAGCTTCTTCCAGATCAGACAAGCAACTAAAGGAATCCCATTACAGTAAAGAAGATATAGCTATGCTAGCAAAATATTTTTATAAATTCCAAAATAAGAAAGATAGAAGGAGATCCAGAAGGTATGAGTCAAAGAGATCAAAGGAAGGCCCTTCAAGAATAGACAAGCGAAGAAAGGCTCCAGAAGAAAAGAAAGATCCGGAAAAAGATGCCGCCTGCTTTGAATGTGGAGAAAAAGGCCACTTCAGAACCAAATGCCCCCAAGCTCAAAAGAGACAAGAAATATAAGAAGAAGGCTATGGTGGCCACATGAAGCAAAAGTGAAGAAAGCAGTAGTTCATCTTCCATAGAGGAAGAAGAAACTGCTAACTGTGTATTCATGGTACTGATAGATCCAGAAGGAGAACAATCCGAAAGAAATCCATCTAAGTAAGACACTAAGCAAATTGAGGAATCAAAATCAGAGACAACCACCATTGAGGTAAACTCTCACTCTAATTCTATTTCTAACCTTGATCTTGCTAGAGCTTTAGGGATTGTGATCTACAATATGAGGAAAAACACCAAAGCCATAAAATCCCTACAAAGACAAGTCCTAGAGCTAGTTGAAGATGCTGAAGTAACGGCACAAGATACCAATCTGATAAGTGTTAGGAACTGACAGTCACTTTGAACATGCATAACAGGCATGACGGAAATTCAAAATTTTGTCCCTTGTCCCTAGGAACTCCTGTTACTTGCATATTAAATAAAGCCTTAAATAAATAATTCTCTACCTAGGTTAGCATGCATAGGGTAGGCATACCATAATTACTAAGAATGTTATAACTCTAAGCTATAACCTAAGCATAAAAAAACTAAGAATGCAAAACAATCTAAGCATAATTATTAAGTCTAAAGACACTTAAAGAAAAAGACTTAATAATTAAAAGAGAAAGAAAGGAAACTCACCAGTAGAAGCGTGCTTTAGTAAAACCTCCTTGCACAAGCCTCCAAAGCTTAGGATAGCCTCTATGAGTATCCACATGAACCCCACCTTCCAAAACCTCATCGAGAGGAAGAACAAAAGAGCCTTGAGCAGTTGCTAGACCACTCTAAAAGCCCACCCAAAATTATAAACTAGAGGTCCCCAAATTAAAATATAATTTAGGAACGTCAAACTATGATCCGTGAGGATCAAAAAGTCATTCTTCGATAATCCTCACTGAAGACTCTCGAAAAATGCCACAAAGACGTGAACTTGAAGTGTGAATCGAGAGGAGGAAGGAAAAGCCTATTTATAGGTTTGGGAAAGCAAAATGCTTCTCCATTTTTCCAATGTAGGATAGAGAAAACCCTTTATATATATATATATATATATATATATATATATATATATATATATATATATATATATATATATATTTCATTTAATTATCCTTTCTTTTAATTTATTCATGATCCTAATAAATTTAGTTACCTATCAAAATAAATTTCTAGCTTAACCAAAAAATGATCTAATTATTTTAATCAACACGTTAATTTATTTGTGACCCTTATAAAATTAGTTACCAGTCAAAATAAATTCTTGGTTTATCCAAAATGATCTAAACATTTTAACCAATGTCTTAATTTATTTATGACCCTACTAAAATTAATTACCGATCAAAAATAAATTCTTGTTCTAATTAAATAGTAATCCAATTATTATTATGCTATATTTTCATAATAGAATAAATCTATTAATTCTTTTACTCAGTCCGATGAAGGTCCAATGTGTGTGACCTTATAGGATCCTGAAGTATTGAGCTGTTAAGTCTTAACCAACCCTTGTTCTGTTGGAACCATTAGCACAAGGTTCTAGACCGTGAATAGAACTCGATTACCTTAAACGACTGTAGTACACCTCTAGCAGGGGTCTACCATCCCCATTACTCGAAACATCATTTGTGCTTATGACTTAATCCCGGTTAATACAATAGTTGCCTAATACGATGAACTCCTTCAATTCTTTAATATTAGTACCATCTGGTTTATAGGGTTTGGTTAAAGTGTTAACCCACTAATAGTAAGGTTAATCCAAGCTATCCCTGTTATTAACTTGTTACTGAAGTATATTGCCTTTTACTATAGTGTGTTTACATAGAAACCATTTCTATCAAACACATACTCTAATATGAGGTTTATAGCAATCATCACTTTAACAAGCGGCCAAGTACAACTCCTTAATATATCCGGAGCGATGGATCCTTTCCGACTACACAACTTACCAACATGATGTCATCATTATACCCATAATCACCCGTGACACCCTAAATTAATGAGTGCATATGAATGACCCAAAGCATAGCAATAGTACCACACAAGGTAACTAGTATCTCAAGTATGAGGATATTCGCAAAGCTTATTGCATGAAGATAAACACTAACACATTGATATATACACCAAGTGTTTACCTTACTGCAGTCTCTAATATATCCATGTATCAAACTTAAAGCACCACCTTCAGTCCTTAGGAGATTGACTGCTTGGACCCTTTCCAAGAAAGTTGACCACATGCTAGTCTTACCGATTCATCAATATCCTTTCTTGATGAAACTATGACTAGGGATAGGTTAGACATAATCATAATTGCACATGAAGCATGTCTCACTAAATATAGTCCAACTATAATTTCTCTGACTTCATGCTATGATACATCAAAGACTTTTTGTATACATACATCAATGAATATATTTTAACCAGTCATAATATATTTATAAGCACATCGATATAAATAAAAGAATAAATTCCTTTATTAATTAAACAAATTATTCGTACCGTTATATAATTAAGATATACTGTCCTAATTGTCTTAAAGGCATACATCATATCTAACAAACTCCCATTTGCACTAAGGCCAATTAGCCATATGTCTTAATCTATATGCTTTAACATGCTGGTCATATTTGACTTGAGTCAATGGCTTTGTTAGACCATCCGCAAGGTTCTGATCAGTGGGGACATATTCTAATCTTATCATTTTAGTATCAACAATCTCTTTGATTATATGATACTTTCTAAGTACATGACTGTTTTTCTGGTGAGACTATGGTTCCTTTGCCTGAGCTATAGCACCATTGTTATCACAATACAAAGTGATTGGATCAATAATCTCACGCATCTCACTGAGATCACCAATGAATCCCTTTAACTAGGCAACTTCCTTTGCTACTTCACAGGCAGTAATGTACTCAGACTCCATGATTGAATCAATAGTAGTTTCTTGCTTGGAAATCTTCCAGCATATCGCCCCTCCATTTAATACATACACAAAACCTGATTGAGACTTAAAGTCATCCTTGTCAGATTGAAAACTCACATCTGTGTAACCTCTAATTATGAATTTACCATCTCCATATATCAAGAATCCATCTTTAGTCCTTCTCAAGTACTTAAGAATTATCTTGAAGGCCATCTAGTGCTTTTCACCTGGATCCGATTGATATCTACTCATAAAGCTTAAAGCTTGAGAGACATCTAGCCTAGTACATATCATAGCATACATGATGGATCCTATTGTGGATGCATAGGGTATATCCTTCATGCATAGCAATGGCAAGGAGTATGCTTATGGATTTAAGCATGGCCACCGATGAGAAAGTTTCATCATAGCCAATGCCTTCACATTGACTATAACATTTTGCAACTAACCTTGCCTTATAGGTAGTTACATTATCGTCCATGTCAGTCTTCTTCTTGAAGACCCATTTACACCTGCTGGGTCTAACCTCTTGTGGTGCATCAACCAGATTCTAAACTTGGTTCTTATACATGGAATCCATTTCTAATTTCATGGCTTTTAGCCATTTATTAGAATCTGAGCTTTTCATTGCTTTATCATAGGTTCTTGGTTCATCATCCTCTATCAGATACAGTTCCTTATCATCAGTGATGACAAAACCATATCTATCGGGACCTTTATAAACACGACATGATCTTCACAATGTTTGTTTTTTGGTAGGTTATTCTTGGATCACACTTTCTTATGTATCTAGAACGGGGTCAATCAGCAAATTATCTGTTTCTTCCTCTTTAACCTCCAGTCCAATATTACTCCCACTAACTTTTGCAAGTAAGTGTTCCTTTTCTAAAAATTAAGCACTCTGAGACACAAATACCTTCTGTGCTTTGAGTTGATAAAATAAATATCCAATAGTTTCCTTTAGATATCTAATGAATAGACACTTGTCAAATTTAGCATCCAACTTATCTGACGCTATCCTCTTTACCATAGCATGACAACCCCATACTCTAAGGTGACTTATCCTTAAAAGGATTTACTGAGATCTACTTGACTCATCATAGACCGAACTATATCTAATAAAGTCTAATTCCTCCTTTTAGACACTCTATTGTGTTAGGGCGTATGAGGAGGTGTCCACTGGGGAACTATCCCGTTTTCCTTTAGATAATCCTTAAACTCCTGAGTTAATTATCCTCCACCTTAATACTTTTCTCAAGTTGTTACTCTACTTCATTTTTGAATAGTTTGAACTTTTCAAAACTTTTAGACTCGTGCTTTATTAAGTACAAATAATCGTATCGTGAATAATCATCAATAAAGGTTATGAAGTAGGAGTATCCTCCTAGTGCCTTAACACTCATTGGATCACATACATCTGTATGTATTAGTTCCAATGTACTTGTGGCTTATTCACCCTTTCCCTTACAGGGTAACTTTGTCATTTTTTCTTTTAAACAAGGTTCGCAATCATCATAAGACTCCAAGTCGATTGGGCCTAAGCCTCCACGCTTATGCAACTTGGTTAAGCGATCTTTGTTTATATGGCCCAAACAACAATGCTATAAGTAGAAAGATTTCCCATTATCTAATTTTCTCTTAGCAATGTTTATATTTGAGAATATGATTTTGTAATTATGACATATTATTTGTCATATACAATAAAATATCATTCATAACTTTCATAATAGCTTTTTTCAAATTGGAATAAAATTTCATCTGTTGTGAAAGAGGAAACTATATTTTATAATGCCAATTGAATTTCGTCCTTTTAAAAATTTTAGCAAAATGGAAATTTCAAGTTCTTACATCAATAGCAGCCAACAAGCTCTAATGATTTTTCGTAGGTACAATTCTCCTTTTTGCCAAAATACTACTTCTCAACAATATCTATACTATCGTATGGATATATGATTCTAATTAGGTATTCCATACCAATTTATAATTTCCTTGAGATGTAGAAATTCTCAATATTAAACATCTTGAAGTGGAAGCTCTAACCCTCCTCTTCTCATGCTATGAGACTTTAGCCATTTTGATCTTATTTCCAATATCTCATATTAAAATGAATATCTTGTTTCCAATATTTCTTATTGAAAACAATCATTTTGTCTCCTAAACAAAATTCTCAGTATTCTTTTTACTTTTCTCTTCACTCTGCTCTATCCTGCTTT
This sequence comes from Euphorbia pulcherrima, assembly GCA_947683365.1. Classification (NCBI taxonomy): domain Eukaryota; kingdom Viridiplantae; phylum Streptophyta; class Magnoliopsida; order Malpighiales; family Euphorbiaceae; genus Euphorbia; species Euphorbia pulcherrima. The sequence continues at coordinate 21,189,712 of CANTUS010000001.1, forward strand.
AAAACTAGACATCATGTATCCCTTTACTTCTTTGAGATATGAACCATTTAAATTTCTGACTAATTGGTCCTACAAATTTCTATCAAAAGATTTTGGTTCAAATTTTCCACCATGGAAAATCCTTTCTCTAAGATGTAAAGACATAGGCTTTTAAGTCCATGATTTTATAATGCCCTTGTAGCTAAGGTAACATAGATCCTAACATCTGACTTGATGTTTAACTTTGTCTCCTTTCAGCTACTTACATAAGGTAACATGGATGTTAACAACCTCCAAGGTGTTGTATCGTAGTTTCCTCCATGTATTTCATGCATATCTGTTTTAATTAGTTATCAACGCAAATGTTTGCATTTAAATAAAGATTTCATCAGAGATATAAGAAAAGAATTATTGTTTAGATATTAGTTTTAGTACATGTATTTAATATAAAGTCTTTTAATTAAATACATTTGTCCTACTATTTTCTTTAAAATTTACAATAGCCCATTCTATTGAATTCGGGAATTTTAGCCTAGCTGAATTTCCTAGTAGTTAGCATCTATAACTCGTCTACTATGACCCCTAATTTTATGAGTCAAGTCATATTAATAAGTTATAGTTGGAATCCCATTCCATTTGCATCACATGTAATTGGTAATTCATTCAAGTTCCCTAATCCCAAGGGACGTGTGCTCTTATTTTAGCATCTCCTTGAATGTGTCTTAGTCCTGCGGCTAGCCCCCAATTTTATAGTGGACTACCCAGTTCTGTTAAGGCAGACCTTATCTCAATTTTTATAACCGATTAATGTAGACAAAAAGGAATACTTTGCATAACACTTTTGTAGCCCAAAGAGATCGTATTATAAATTTGGGTAAGGAAGACTATAACTCGCCTTAATACTTTGGGATTTTATTGGTGTCAAACGTCTCACCCAATCTAGGATTTTATCAGATGGACATATTTATAACAATTTATATTAATTCAGGGAATTTTAGAATTAATTTATAAAGTCCAACCTTAGGTGGGTTCCAGCTCTTTATTATAATTATTCCATCAACCTAGATTATATGCAAAATAATTAACACTTTTATTTGTTATATTTATATTGCATTTCCTTTAAGCTTTTATTCAATAAATTTAAATTTTACTTTGTTATAGAAACATATACAAGAACCATGTTATATACTAGAAATAAATTAGTCCATATTTAATCCCCTCGTTGGTCAATTCAAGCTGCACCGATATAGGTTCCCAGGTAGGAGAGGTGCCCTAGTAGATGTAGACACCAGGTCCAATCCTTAGCCAGAACAAATATGGGTACAAACTCGAAGACCATGGATCCTCTTGAACTAATAAATTTTGTTCTTTCAATTCATGTAAATTGGAAGCATCTATAACCCATGTAACTTATATAACTTATTGAGTCTTTGATAATTTTGAGTAAGTTGAGCAAGCTTATTCAAAAAGAATCTACAACCATTTTCTAACCTTGATATGAAAACACAAATTCATATATTGTTCCAAATTATTTAATTAAATTTAAAACATATCATATAGAAATAAAATTCAGTTCGCTTCTAACTTAATTATGCACTAAATAGGCACGCTCTCATACCACTGTTGGGAACTAACAGTCACTTTGAACATGCATAACAGGCATGGCAGAAATTCAAAATTTTGTCCCTTGTCCCTAGGAACTCCTATTAGTTGCATATTTAATAAAGCCTTAACTAAATAATTCTCTACCTAGGTTAGCATGCATAGGCTAGGCATACCATAATTCTAAATTATATCCTATCATAAATATTTTATACTAAAAATGTTATAACTCTAAGCTATAACCTGAACATAAAATAAACTAAGCTGTAAAACATCCTAAGCATAATTATTAAGTCTAAAAAGACTTAAAGAAAAAGACCTAATAATTAAAAGAGAAAGAAAGGAAACTTACCAGTTGAAGCGTGCTTTAGCAGAACCTCCTTACTCAAGCCTCCAAGCGTAGGATAGCCTCTATGAGTATCCACCCGAACCCTACCTACCTAAACCTCCCCGAGAGGAAGAACTAAGGCGCCTTGAGTAGTTGCTAGACCACTTCAAAAGCCCACTCGAAAATATAAACTAGATGTCCCCCAAATTAAAATATAATTTGGGATCTCAAACTATGATCTATGAGGATCAAAAAGTTCTTCTTTGACAGCTCAAGAATCCTCACTGAAGACTCTCAAAAAATGCCACAAAGACGTGAACTTGAAGTGTGAATAGAAAGGAGGACTCAAATTAAAATATAATTTTGGATCTCAAACAATGATCTGTGAGGATCAGAAAGTTCTTCTTTGACGGCTTGAGAATCCTCACTAAAGACTCTCAAAAAATGCCATAAAGACGTGAACTCGAAGTGTGAATAGAAAGGAGGAAGGAAAAGCCTATTTATAGGCTTGGGAAAGCAAAATGCCTATTTATAGGCTTGGGAAAGCAAAATGCTTCTCCATTTTTCCAATGTGGGATAGAGAAACCCTTTTAATATATATATATATATATATATATATATATATATATATATTCATGACCCTAATGAAATTAGTTACCGATTAAAATAAATTCTTAGTTTATCCAAAATGATCTAATCATTTTAACTAATGTCTTAATTTATTTATGACCCTAATAAAATTAGTTACTAGTCAAAAATACATTCTTGTTCTAATAAAATAGTAATCTAATTATTATTATATTATATTTTCATAATAGAATAAATCTATTAATTCTTTACTCAGTCCGATGAAGGTCCAATGTGTGTGACCTTATAGGATCCCGAAGTATTGAGTTGTTAAGGCTTAACCAACCCTTGTTCTATTGGAACCATTGGCTCAAGGTTCTAGACCGTGAATAGAACTTGATTACCTTAAATGACTGTAGTATGCCTCTAGCAAGGGTCTACCATCACCATTACTCGTCATTTGTGCTTATGACTTAATCTTGGTTAGTGCATTAGTTTCCCAATGCGATGAACTCCTTCCATTCTTTAATATTAGTACCATCTGGTTTATAGGGTTCGATTAAAGTGTTAACCCACTAATAGTAAGGTTGCTCCAAGCTATCCCAGTCATTAACTTATTATGGAAGTATATTGCCTTTTACCATAGTGTGTTTGACTAGAAACCATTTCTATCAAACATATACTCTGATTAGAGGTTTATAGCAATCATCACTTCAACAAGCAGCCAGGTACAACTCCTTAATATATCCAGAGCAATGGATTCTTTTTGACCACATAGCTTACCAACGTGCTATCATCACTATACCCGTAATCACCTATGACACCCTAAATTAATGAGCGCATAGGAATGATACAAAGTATAGTAATAGTACCACACAAGGTAACTAGTATCTCAACTATGAGGATATTTGCAAAGCTTATTGTATGAAGATAAACACTAATACATTGATATATACACCAAGTGTTTACCTTACTGCGGTCTCCAATATATCTCCCAGATATATCCACGTGTCAAACTTAAGGCACCACCTTCAGTCCTTAGGAGATTGACTGCTTGGACCCTTTCCAAGAAAATTCACCACATGCTAGTCTTACTGCTTCATCAATATCCTTTCTTGATGAAACTATGACTAGGGATAGATTAGACATAATCATAATTGCACATGAAGCAGGTCTCACTAAATATAGTCCAACTATGATTTCTCTAACTTCATGCTATGATACATCAAGAACTTTCATATACATACATCAATGAATATATTTTAACTAGTCATAATATATTTATAAGCACATCGATATAAATAAAAAAAATAAATGCCTTTATTAATTAAACAAATTATTCGTACCATTGCGTAATTAAGATATATCGCCCTAATTGCCTTAAGGGCATACACCATATCAAACAAGAAGGACCACAAAGCACATTGATGTAGTGGAAGAAAAATTCTTAAGGAGCCAAGTGCAGATGTTAAGTGTAAACTTAACAGGGCTAGATAAGGAACTAACCCTAATAAAGGAGACATCCAGAAAGAAATCAGAACCTCCACAAAGAAGGAGAAATCCAAGGCAAGCAACACCAAGAAATTCAAATCAAAAGAATCTGATGCCCCTAAATCAAAAGGAAAAGAAAGTTAGCAGATAACCTCAAGCACAGAGATTCATAACTGCTCAAAAGGGAAATGCTCAGGTAGTGTATGATGAGCAACCTGTCAAACAAATAAAGAACAATAGAGTAGAGATTGCACCTCTAACCAGCTTTCGGATGCACACTAGACAGACAAGTATACAAGAAGCCAGATACATATGAAATTATGGAAAGGAGGATCTTAAGAAGATCTAGAAGAAGCATGAGCAAAGCAGATCCATCTTTGGGTGCAGGTTTTGTGGGAAAAATAATCATATTACTAAATTATATGGATTAAAAATGGCTATTATGATATTTATCCGTGCTCTAAAATGGTTGGTAACCCGAGAGGACCCAAATCTGATTGGGTACCCAAACCCATCTGATCTATTTTATAGGTATGCCTTAGGTCCACAGTAGATCAACATACATGGTACATTGATAGTGGATGCTCGAGGCACATGACTGGTGATGAGAAAGCCTTCATCACCTTAATCAGGAAGAAAGGTGGAAGAGTAAGCTTTGGAGACAACCAAAAGGGACAGATCATTGGACATGGAACCATTGGATCTGAAACAAAGATAGAAGATGTCTCACTAGTTGATCGACTAAAGTTTAACTTGCTAAGTGTAGCACAACTCTGTGATAAAGGAAGGAAAGTCACCTTTGACTCTTGAGGATGCTCAATCTTTGATAGTAAGTCAAATCAACTCATTCTTTATTCACCTAGAGTAAATAATGTTTATTGTGTTAACATTAAAAATGAGAAAAAGAATATATACTTGGTGTCTAAAGAAGAAGAATCATGGCTAATGCACCGAAAGTTGGGACATGTAAGCATGAACCTCCTATCCAAATTTGTGGGTTTGCCTGAGGTAGCTTTTGATAAGGATCACATATGGGTAAACAATATAGAAAAACTTCCCTTCCATACATACCTTCCAAAAGAGTTCTTGAACTCTTACACATTGATCTTTTTGGTCCAATCAAACCAATGAGTTTAGGTAGAACACAATACACTAATGGTCATAGTGGATGATTATTCTCGCTATACCTAGGTTGCTTTGCTTGCTAGCAAAGATGAAGCCTTTGACCAGTTCTCAAAAATATTCATCCAGACAGAAGTAGAATAGGGCATAAGCATTGCACGCATCTAGAGTGATAATGGAGGAGAGTTAAAAAACAAGCACTTTGTTGAATTTTGTGACTCCAAGGGTATTGAGCATAACTTTTCTGCTCCCTATACACCTCAACAAAATGGGGTTGTTGAAAGGAAAAATAAAACCTTAGTTGAGATGGCCCGGACAATGCTAAGTGAGAACAATTTGCCTAAGTATTTTTGGGGTGAGGTCGTAAACACAACATGCTACATCTTAAATAGAGCTCTCATTAGAAAGACCATAGAAAAGACCCCATATAAAATCTAGAAGGAAAGGAAACCCAAAATTGGGTACTTTAAAGCCTTTGGATGTAAATGCTACATCCCGAATGATAGAGAGTGACTAGGAAAATTTGATCCTAAATCTGATGAAGCAATTTTCCTTATCTACTCAACACATAGCAAAGCCTACAGAGTTTATAACAAATAATCCCAAACAATTGTAGAGCCAATACAAGTAGATTTTGATGAGACTAACCATGCAGGGAAAAATGGTCCAATCCGGAAGACTTAACTCCGGAAGTTGAAAATATTGAAGAAAAAGAGAAAGCGCAGATTCTGGTTTCCTTCCAAATTAAGAAATACAAGGAAGCAGATGAATGAATAAATTTCAATACAAGAGCACCGCAAGGGAATCTCAATCAACCTGAGATTAATTTTATCGATGATTAAGAAGTGGAAATTGAAGCAGAAGAGGAACAAGCTCTAATACAACATGAAGATCTGCAAAGAGATCTCCGAACTCTCAGGGATCATCCGATTGAAACTATTTTAGACAATGTTCAAAATCCAGTCAGATGCAGAGGACAACTCAATATAATGATGAGCCATCCTGCTTTTGTCTCTCTAATTGAGCCAAAGAAGTTTCAAGATGCTGAAGAAGATGAAAGTTGCATGATGTTGATGCAAGAAGAGTTGGTTCAATTCACCAGAAATGATGTCTGGGATCTAGTGCCACTTCTGGAAGGAAAATCAATCATTGATACTAAATGGGTATTCTGGAACAAGCTAGATGAATTCGGAGTTGTGGTGAGAAACAAGGCAAGATTGGTTCCTCAGGCTACAGTCAATAAGAAGGTATTGACTTTGAAGAAACCTTTGCACCAGTTGCAAGATTAGAGGCAATCCGGATTCTATGTGCTTTTACATCATTTATGGGATTCATATTGTTCCAAATGGATGTCAAAAGTGAATTTCTCAATAGAGTTATTCAAGAAAAGGTCTATGTCAAGTAGCCACCTGGATTTGAAGACCCAAAACATCTGGATCATGTGTACAAGCTGAAGAAAGCCCTATATGGATTGAAGGAAGCACCAAGAGCCTGGTATGAAAGGCTCAGTTCATTCCTAATATCCAAGGTTTACATCTGATGTAAAGCAAATGCAACCCTTTTCATCAATAAGAAAAAAGGGGGGATATCATTCTTGTCTAGATCTATATGGATGACATAATCTTTGAAGGAATAGATGAGAAGATGTGCGAAGAATACATCATTCAAATGCAGATTCGAGATGTCCATGATGAGAGAATTGAATTTCTTCCTTGGTTTACAGATCAAGCATCCGTATGGGATTTTCATTAATCAGTCCAAGTATACCAAGGAGATTCTAAAGAAGTTTGGAATGGACAAGAGCAAGCCTATATCCACTCCAATTGGATCAGATACAGTCCTCTCAAAGGATTGTGAAGGAGAAGATGTAGATCAGAAGCTCTACAAAGGAATGACTGGTTTACTTCTATACTTGACAGCCAGTAGACTTGACATACATTATGCAGTTTGCCACTGTGCAAGATATCGGTCCAATCCTAACGATTCACATCTCAAGGCAGTAAAGAGAATCCTTAGATATCTACTAGGAACAATTGAAGTTGGGTTATGGTATCCTCATAATGGAGACTTCACACTACATGGCGTCAAAGATGCAGACTATGAGAGAGATACTCTTGAAAGAAAAAGTACATCCAGAGGCTGCCACTTCCTTGGAGATTGCATGGTATCATGGTACAATAAAAAGCAAACTTCAGTTGCCTTATCCACCATAAGAGCAGAGTATATGGCAGTTAGAAGTTGTGTTGCTCAACTCATATGGATCAAGCAACAGTTGGAAGATTATGGAGTTTAATTCGCATGTGTGGATGTTATATATGATAACAAAAGTGCAATTGATGTATCAAAGAATCTAGTGCTACATAGCAGGATGAAGCATATTAATATAAGACACCATTTCTTCCAGGATCATGTAATGAAGAAGGATGTTGCACTAATCTACACTCCAACAAATGAGCAAAGGGTAGATATCTTTACTAAGACACTAAGTAAAGATCAATTCAACAAGCTAAGAGAGTCAATTAGAATGTCTAATCCAATTTGAAGAATAATCTGGAAGACAATCTAGGATCAATTTGGACTTTTATGAGTCAAAGAATCAGGAAGAGAAAAAGAAGTAAAGTTGACTATGGATTCGGAAGAAGATTGCCAGCTCAGTAGATAGAAAAGACAAATGGCAGTAAAAGTGCAAGAAAAGTAACTGTACAAGTTTTGAATTTCAAACGTTTATCGGGTATCACACACGTGGTAAAAGGCAACTGTCATTTTACAAAATTAACAATTCGAATTCTCTGGTTTAAATGCCATTTACCTCTTTCCTCAAAATTAACTGCCACCTCATCAATTCGATTAAATTTAACTGCATTCGGATTACCATTATACCCTCACTTTGGGAATTCTATAAAAGCCCTTAAAATCCCTCATCTTCTTCACGCAAGTAATACTCTTACTGTTTCTCTGCAAATTTCTCTCCAAAAACCCTAGAATCAAATATTTTTAAAAAATCTCCAAAATGGCATCAAATTAACTCACTCCTCCTCCTCCTCTAAGATACATCTTTAAAGAGTCTGATCTTAAAGATGAGGATTCACACCTCTGAAACTAAAAAGTCTTAACTCTGTAGTACCAACAGACTACTTGGGAGATAATTATTTATTTAACACGGAACCCTACTCGCAGCTCATAAAAGATTAACACCTTGAAGATTTCCTAAAAATCAACTATCCCACCTATCCGAAATTTGTCAGAGAATTCTATGACAACTTGAGGATACACTCCTACTATAATGCTCTCAGAACCAAGGTCCAAGGAAAAGTAATCACTATCACGCCGAAATTCTTTGTAAAGCTACTCAACATGAAAAATGATGGAGTTTAGTTAAGGAATAATGGGAATGAACTACTGATCAAGTGTCATCCAAGAATGTAGCTTCCAGCCCACTACTCTGGAGACAAATTCTCCACCTACTGGCCACAAACACCCAGAATACTCTAATATGTCTTAGCCAAATTGGTCCTTATCTAGAAAGGATCTATAACCACCGTCTCTTCTTTGAAACACTGTATCTTGCAGCACTAGGTTAAAAGTAGGGTTGTAAATATGCCAGTCCTAATCATCCATTTCCTAAGACAACACAAGAACTCCCATGGAGCTCTCATCACTAGAATCCTTCTAGCAAATGAAGTTAATTCATCCGGAGCCCAATCTATTCAAGGGAAGGAGATTCTTGAAAAGAATTTTAAGAAATTAAGTTTTGAAGAAACATGGGATGAAAAAAAGGCAATCAAGCTATGGGAAGAAAGAAAGTAGAAGAGCAGAGTCGATAAGGCCAGAGTTAAAATTACTCTGAAGGCCATGAGAGCCAGAATAACTAAGTCTAAGGCTCAAAGAAAAACTAATCCCAAGCCAATTGTTGAGGAAGTTGATGAGGACAGACTACCCCTCACACAATTGATGAAAACCACACCTGACAAGACTAAGAGAAGAGGAAGGCTCATTGAAACAGCAGATAAAAAGAAAAAGCTAGTTTGTGAACTCGAAGCAAATGAGAACATTGTAGTAGCTGCTGCTATGATTAGAGAGGGATGGAAGAAGGGGAAAAAAAGATCCATTGAAAACATCCTAGTAGAGGATGATGATGCAGATAGTGAGGAAACCCGGGATGGGGATCTTGTCCCCAAGAAGCAGTTCATCAAAAAGGGATCTACCTTTAAAGAAGCCTTAAAAGCCCAAAAATTGAAATTAGCTGCCAAAAAGACAACTACTGGGATCACCATTAAAGAACCAACCGCCAAAGCCTTTACACCAGTAGATTTGAGCAAGGGCAAGGAACTGGTTATTTTCACAAAGAAACTAGTCCTACCAGATAACATGGATCCGAAGGATCCTAAGTATGAGGAAATGATGTTAATTGCCTTGGATGACTTTAAAGAGAATAGGCAGACTAAAGGGGGACCTAGAGGCTTATCCGAAGCAACACCCACTAATAATCCTTCAATGCTTATAGCCTCAACTGATCTAGCACTTCTCAAAGAGGCAAAGTATCCAGATGAAGACTTATTCCTATTTAAAGCCAGAATAGAGCCTCTTCCAAAGAATTTATTGAACTCAGAAGTAGCGGTGGTTGAGCTAGATAGCCCTGAAAATGCAACAGGAGGAGATGGTGAGGAAAATTCTACTATTCTAGAAAATGAGATGGTAGTAGTTGTAAGTCCTATACAGGTAATTAGAGGGGAGACTGAGGACATTTCCAGTCTTCCGAAATCTGGAGCAGGCAAGCCATTAGCTAATCCAGAAGACGCCACTGAGGTAATCCCAGACTCAGTCTCTTTTACAGTCAATACTGATGTGCTTGTGATTGAAAATAAAGAAGTTGATAAAAATGATAACTTAGATACTGAAACCCAAAGGATGACATGCCCAACCCAGAACAAAACAACCCGGAGGAGGGAAATGGTCTGGGATCTAACGAGCACACTTTTGAAGTGGACTCAAAGAGCGAGGCCATTTTGGAGGAAAGGAAGGAAGAAGAGGAAGAGGACAAGGAGGAAAAAGAGAGCAGTCAGGAGAAGGAAGAAGAATCCTCAAGCTCTGAGGAGTCCGAAAGTTGTTCTAGGTTAGAAGAAGCATCCTTATCTGAAAGCACTCTCAAGAAGCAAATTCTTAAAAACAATCCTGAGAGAGTTAATAAGCTGACAATAGCATTAAAAATGATACAAGAGGTAGCAGTTGAGAGGCAGGAAGAAAGCTATGTTAGGAGGACTCTTCAAAATATATGTACTCAACTTAAGTCCATGGAGAGCATTATCAATGACAAGTCTTTGGCTATAGATTTGAAGTCTGAGTTTGGGGAAATCAAGGGAGTTGTCCAAAATATTAAAAGAAGAATACAAGGATTTTCCTCAGTAGATCTAATTGCAGAAGCTTCACTTTCAAAAATCACTCCGCTGCTGAATCAATTGACTTTCAATATCGCAGAAGCAAATCGCTCTATAGATTAAGCTCTCACCGGAGCTGAGAACAACTATACAACCCTCATGGGTTAGATCACCTCCTCCTCCTCCACAGAAGTAACCAATGAGCTCAAAGAGTATCTGGATTGCAAGTTTGAAAACTTGGAAAAATTCATTCCAACAGCAGTTATAGAAGCTGGAAAAGGAATTACATCTGGGCTTACCAAGTTATATGAAGAACATCAAGCTACCCAAGAGATATAATTTCCTAGAAAAGGGACTCCCCAAACACTTGAAGAAGCTTATAGATGACATCAGTGAAGACTTTGTAAGTCACTTGTCTAGAATAAATAAGCATATAAAAGACCTAAAAGAGGTATTTCATAAGGATATGACAACCTTTAATTCGAGCCTTCAAAATGTTCAGAGAGATATAATTGAGGAAATGGAGCTCATAAAGTCAGGTATGGCTAATATAGCTCTTAATGCTCCTTCTAACTCATCCGGATCATCATCTACCAATCCGGACAACCTTCTCTTACCAATCTGCCAAGACCTTGTCCAATCAATTAGGGACACAAGTTTTTTGGATGCAAATGTAGCTTGACTCTCCTTAAGGCTCTCTTCTCATTCTTTAAGGAAGCAGACTGAAAGCATGCTCTAAAGATGATTCCTGACATGTACAAGTCATACAAGCACCTCAGAGAATAAGCCAAACCACTTTATCTCCTTCTAGCCATAGTTGAGACTATTCTAGAAAGGTGCCTATAAGGAAATGTGGATTATTCAATTTATTCAGAGGCCTGGCAAAAGAATTGGGATAAAAGAACCTATATGGTCATCAACGCCGAAATTGATGAAAACCAAAAGGGTGAGAAAGGCAAATGCAAAGAGGGAGAGTCATCTAGGAAAGGGGAAAATGAAAAGCTGCTGTTGCTGATTCTCTAGAATAGCTATTTTTTTCAATGTACAAATTTGTAATAGGTAGCTCTATTTTCACTTATACAAATTTCTGTAATTGTGATCTAGAACTTCCATGATGTTAACTATTGTTAACAGCAAAAGTATATATAGTGAAAAACATGTCCAAAATTTCTTCTAAGTACAACTATCAATTGTACTTTAAAAACTTAGAAGCTAACATGCCAAAATGTTGGGGGAGTTATGATGCTCAGATTATGGGGGAGTAAACTTGTAAATGACTAAGTATCAAGAATCATACTTAGCTCATATAAACCCCTTTCCTTGTGGTCATATGTGCTTAGTTTTTGTTTCCATCAAATGGGAGAGATTGTTGGAAAACAATGATCTGGAAGAACAAATTGAAGACATATCCGGATCAAGTTTGAAGAAAACAAAAATAAGAAAACAAATATCCAAGGAATAAAAATATGTAAAAATGGAAGCATAAAGCCCAAGGTAAGTCATCAGGACAAACATTGAAGACTACAAGTACCTAAGCACATACTGTAAGCATTCGGTTAAAGTTTGGAAAGGAAACAAACTTTATACTGCTCGAGATCAGCATCTTAAAGAAGAACTGGTTGAAATAGCAACCGAATATATGAAGACAAACTTCATTTGGAAGATAAAGTTTGCAAAGACAAAGGGAATAATTTAAAAGTCTTCCCTCCTCCTTTTGGTCTAAAAGTCAAAGATCCATTTCCCTTGTGTAAGACAAAGATGATAGCTAGCACACTTTTCAAAAAAGGATAGAAGGACTGACAATAGGAAAGAGAAAAGGTAACAACTTTTTCTTCCTAGACTAATAGGAAAGGTGAGTGAAGCACATACTCCAGATTTCTGGCATAAAAGGTGGCGGATCACTAAAATACAAGGAAAATGATCACTGATAACTTTCTAGTCTCAATCCCAAGGATTCAATGGGACAATTAATTAGTCTAACGGATTGATCAACGGATCTAAAAGTGCCACATACTACCTGATCAACGGTGAAGATTTAATTAAACTTCAAGAACTCACAATGGCTACATTTATGATAGAAGCCTATAAAAGAGAAGCTTCACAAGTTGAGAAGGTGCTGGTTGTTCTAAGAGAAGCATATACAAAAGAATTCACTATTGCAATCAGTAACATAATCCTTCCAAGAACTAAATCATTCCAAATCAGTTTGTAAGTATTCCCAAGTAAGTTATAAACTTGAAGAATTCAAAAATAAAACACTTGAGAAAAACAAGTTGTAAAAACCTCATACTTGGGCGAGTATTGAGATTGGGATATAGCTAAGAGTTGGCGCTTTAAGTGGGATCTTGCTGTAGGACTCAGCTTAGGTTTGGGTAGAAATCTAAGGGTATATCCTGCTAAAGACAAGAGGACTCAGCTAAGAGTTGGTCCTTCTAGTGGTATATCCTACATCCAGAAGGGGTTACTATCTGAAGACAAATTGTAAGGCTTGATTCCTGCTAGTTAGAAGGAATCTACTAGTGGAAAAAGCTCGGAGTAAGGACACTCTGAGGACTGGAGTTGGCGGGGCTAAACCAGGATAAAACTCTGTGTTTTATTTTCTAATCCCTTACTTAATTTGCATAACATTTCATATTTGCATCATTCGGATAAAATATATCTGGATCAAACAAGCTACATAAGACTTTTCAAAGTATGATTAATTCCGTGAAAAAAGGTCATTCAGCCCCCTTTGACCTTATATAGACCCTCACAGGGACCAACACGATATCTCGAGAGAAAATGGGAAACGATGCCCCTTGATGCCTTTTGTATTAAGTAAGGGTGACTATTGCCTGTAATTGTTGGATAATTGGTTGACCAAGCTTGATCGATATTTGGTCGACTGGTCAATCCTTGTGTTTGGGTATTTGCCCTTAGTCATCTTGTTCATCGATAGATGATGCCATTTGACTTGATTCACGGTCGGGGAAGAGCTTGTAATTGTCCTTAACCTACATTAAGACGAAGTAGAGAGAAAACGTTAGCCCAAAGCGTGAATTGCATTTTTATTGTTTAATTGAGCATGTCGAGAGCAAAAATTGTTTCCCCTTCAATTAATAATAAAAATGGAAGTATGAATTGTAAATTGAGTTAGATTTTCTTGGGGGTCTAGAGGAGTCATTACGGAGGTTTGATGGGTTATCTGAACCGTCTTGAGTGTGACTCTTGATGTTTCTTTTTTATCGGTAGATGACCCCAAGCAGTTGGAGAGAATTGTGCCCCTTCCAAGTTCTTCTTGTGGATCTATAGATGAACCTAAGGTGTTGGAGAGAAATGTACCCTTCCATATGCCTCTTGTTGGACTATAATTGTTGGATTATTGGTAGGCTGAGTTTGTTTGATGTGGTCAAGGTTATGCCCCTAGCTTTCATGTCTCAATAATCTTCCTTTGGATATTTTGGGAAATAGAAATTGCAAAATTGTATGAACGTATTAAAGATGCATGATCATATTCTTTTCAGTTGAATCATGTTCAATGGGTAAATGATGCCTCTACACTGACTAGGTAGGTTTTCGTGATGGAAGAAAAACTGCTTAAAGATGATTGCTATGAAGGCCTTGGGCCCGAGTCTGAGTTTAATTCAAGGCTCAATCAAAATTTAGCTCTCAGTCTGTGTCGGGCTCTGATCAGGTTGAGTTATTAGTTTTTAATGCTCGACGTTTGCTTTCTAAACCATGTCAAGGAAAGATAGGGTACTTTATTTACGACCCTAGATTGCGACACAGATGACGCTATCACTACTGATGAATCCTACCAAGTATGATCGGTAACAGTTAGGCCTTTGCATGCTTGTGAGAAGCGTTCGCAAGCAAAGCTAGAGTGGGCATCTGGTGAGGAAAATCTCAAAATTTTCTTGATTTGCATTCGCATGGTGGTGAAAGAATTTGATGTGACATGTGCATTTGTCTACCTTATTAGTGGTTCTAATTTTTACATAGACCCGATCGATGTGGTAGGCTATCAAACCTTATCTTAACATTTGCCTGGACCGCCCTTTCAAGTTTTCAATACGGTAGACATGTTTCTTGTATAGACTGTCCTTTTTTTATTTTCAGCCTATCTCTTTTTTTTGTATTATTATTTTTTGTCTTTATTTTTGCCTAGACCGCCCTATTCGGGTTTTCAATCCAACAGACTTATTTTTGACTTTTTCATTGATCTGGATGTTTTCAATCTATCCGGATTTATTTGTCTTTTATTGGTTCAATTATTGTGCACTTATACGGATGAGCTTTGAGTTCCCTCCATTAAGTTTACTTGCGATGTTTCCACCATTTAGCTGCCAGACATTCATACAATCAAAAGCATAGAGATTTCAGTATGAAAGATTCTTTCATTAGATGAATTTAATCAGAGTACAAGATGTTAGTAACCGTTTCTATTAATCAAACTCCTGGTGTTAACCAGTCTTTATAGATTTTCAAGTTAACATCTTACTGTTCTTCTCTCATGCCCTAATTTTTGCTTGAACCACCCTTTTTGTGTTTTCAATTCAGTCGGGTGATTTTTTGAAGTGATACCCTAATTTTTGCCCGACTGATTTGCAAAATACAAACCATCGGGTGTCACCCTAATTTTGCCCTATCGAGAGAAGACTGAAAGGCGTGTGATTTATTATATATATTTTTTTGTTATGCGCATTTCTGATTTATTTCTTTTAATTTAGATTTGATAACGCTTAAGTCTGTCCTAGTTGACTAGGTCGATGAACTCATTTTCGTCCATGCTCATAATCTTGGTTGCACCATTTATCGACCACTGTCCTGACCATACAGGGACTTTCCCACTTTGATCTAAACTTCTCCTTGACGTTGGGGTTGGAAAGTTCCAACTGCCTCAATGCTGGGTCTATGACTTTTGGCAAGGATATTAGGTATTTGACTTGTGCACTCGACCGTGCCTTTGCAGATTATTTAAGGCCCCTAGTGTCCTCTCGACTATCACATTGAATTGCTCTATCCATTTTAACCTTCAAAGCCAAATCGGCTAATCTTACTTCAGTTTCGGATGGCCATGTCATAAGGAGTTGGTCGTGAGGGAGCTTTGATGTTTATGTAGAGTTCTAAATGGTGAATGGCAGTGTTTTAACCTGACCTCTGTAGGCTGTTGGGATCTTAGAAAGCGTCTCTTTAATTAGTTTATTCTCCGTTTTGATTGTCTCTTAACCGTTGTTTGTGCGAGGAGAATTTGTAGCATTCAATTACATATAACTTGATTAATTTTAAAATTGCCCCTTAAAGTTGAACTTTATTGTCTGAGGCGATGTGACGAGATGGGCCGTACTAATCCAAGGACATGCTTCCTTGTGAATTCGGTCATCTTCTTATTAGCTAGACTGGTGTTGGATTGAACTCCGAGCTATTTTGAAAAGTACCCCATGTCCACTTCAATATACTTATATCCATGAGTCGATGATGGTTGAATCTTATCGTCCCTACTAATCCTTTATGATGAGAATGGGTGAAGAGTAGCGAAACTGTGAAGTCCAATAGGGGGAAGGTGTTGTTCATTCCCATGACTCTGATGTTGATGGCGCCTTTTCTCCTTGGTGATGCAATTGGCACTTTGGGTTTCGTAAGGTATAGACCACCCGCTGAGTCTTCTTTTTGAGATAGTTCGTATACTGGTCATAAACGGTGAAGCTTCTATTTGATCGGCTTGCACATGGTACCCTCAGGGATGGGATGCTTGGATATTCAGTGGCCTATTCTGAGTATATCTTCATATGACCAGGCGTAAGCGTTATCACGATCTTTAACCACTTTTAATTTTTCACATTTTTTTAACAGGAGTTAAGTTATTGGAAATGATTACCACTTGAGAGGTTCCATTTGTACTCGAATTAGTTTCATGCAATAAAGTGTCATAAATACTAAAAATGTCATGCATATGCTCATATGAATGCATGGATTATTTAGGAAAAACGTGAAACAAGTAAACAAAATGATAGTTGCTCGTAGAGCTGAAAGTTTCAAACACGAAATTATTCACAATGAAAGCATAGAGAAATCTAAAGATTACACATTTAAGTTTTTCATCCTCCACAGGTGGAGGGTCTTTATTATTGATGTCGGCGATGAGACTATCCTCAGTAGGTTCCATCAATGTGCCATCCGAGTTGAAAGCTAGAGTCTCATTCTGCTTGGTGGTTGGCAAGATATCCTTCATCTGACTTGCCCCTAGGTGAGAACCTCGGTGAACTACTTCATGGCTTCAGTTAATGGTTTACTCATTTCAACATTTTCGTGCTTCCACCCTTTCTTTGTTAAAACTTTCATCGCCTCAGTTATTGTGATGATTACCTCTTTGACCTCTCTATTGCTAAATTTCATGTCCCTAGCTTCATCAGAGCATAGCTTTCCCTTTCCTTTGTCTTTCCTTTGGAACAGATGACCTTGACGAGTTCTTGTAGCCCATTTCCTCATTTAGGAAAGCTAGAATTGGGCATTCTTGTCAGGTTGCCAAACTCCGATAAGGGGAAATTCATAGCGCTAGGCACTCTTTGGGGTTCATGCATCTTTCCGTCCCCTACCAAACGGTGTATGGCTTGGATCAACGTCGGACAGTGATTGGTGTGATGACCTGTATAAACATGATATGAATATAAGTTTTTCTTATCTTTAGGCTTGGGGGGGTTTATACACGCGAAGGGATTTGAGAAGTTCGGCTTCTCTTGCCTTAGCAAAAATTGTATTAAGCAGGAGATTCCATGGGCTTGTATTACTTGCGAAGACAATGCATGGCTCGGTAGTGGCAGTTGGGGCTGATTTTTGAGAGGCCTCATTGTTCATCCTTACCTGAGACAGGGATGTGCCTGATTTATGATAGCTATTTGATTGACACATGCTAGAGTTCCTGGAAACCCGACCTTCATTTCTTTGGAGTTCCCCCTATTTCTAATCATAATTAGCTACCATAAATTGACGCAAGAAGGTTTCAACTTTGGGTGTCATGCTCGCAGGTTGAATGACCTAGTTGTATGAGGAGGGAATGTTTCCTTACGCTGCAAGTGGCTAAGATCATTTAGGTTTTCCACAATGGTTTGGCTGGGAAATCAACGGGTTTTGGGGGTAGGTAGCCCCCTTGGGTGTGACACCAAAATGGGGAGGCATTGTGGATACGAGTTACGCAAATTATGATTAAGTGACCAATGTCTGGGACAAGCCATGGGAAAACAAGGGAAGAACTGAATCTTAGGTTTCTTTCCTATGTTTAGATAAAGATGGTTGCCAGAGAGCTTCAACCTCAAGTGTCATTCCTAGAGATTGCATGACCTGGTTGCTAGATTGAGGGACTGTGGGTCGGCGGGCGAGTGCCTCAACTATAGGTGTCATGCTCGGATATTGCGTGACCTAGTCCTTAATTCCAAGCTGGGCAGGCGAAGGAGGCGTTAATAACTCAAGACAAGGATGGGACACCAGTTGGGCATCAAAAGTAATTTGGGGGTAAGTCAGTCCTTGAGGTGTTATAATGAACTAAGGATGACTGGGAGTGAAAAGTGGTGGAGGCACTGTAGGCTGGGCCAATCTACTCGAAGAAGCTGAGAATCGATGAGTAAAATCATCGGAAGATGGGGGGAGAAATGAGCTTTTAGCTATAGGCCTCGGGTTTTGGGTTGAGAAAGAAAAAATTAGTTAGGCCATCGAGGTTTGACCAAATTGGAATAAGCTAGACTGAGATCGGGTCAAAGCTGACTAAACTAGAGGCTGAGGGAACTGAACTGATCATGCCCCTATTAGGCTGGATAGAACCTGAGCTAAATAATTCTAGATAAACCCATTTTGATTTTGAGTCTAAATATCTGATTCTGAAACCCGGTCAGAACTCTTATCTTTCAAAGCTTGTCTAACAGCTGCTTGAACAGTTGCTTGAATTTGTTTCTGGATAGTGTTTCAAAAGAGATCTGAACTGATAAATTGGGCCATGGCAGCTATAATTTTAGAGCTAAGAGATGGCCGAGGATCTGCCCTGGGGGTAGGGGTGGGACTGGTTTGCTCCTCAGGCGGTGCAACCACATCATCATTGTTGTGAGGAAGAGTTATGGTTGGTTGTAAAGACTCATATTGGAAAGCCAGACTGCTCATAAACATGAATTTTAGGTCAGACCATGTATGGTTTGTGTAATGCTATGGATGGTATGAATGCCTTTTTATTTAATAATCGATACGTGACATGCTTATTCTTATGGCTGCACATAAATGTGGTTAGAGATGATGCAAAGGCTTATTCCTCCAATATACGGGGGATGTTCATACCTCTCGTAATACATGGTGATTTATTGTGAGGAAGAGTTATGGTTGGTTGTAAAGACTCATATTAGAAAGCCAGACTGCTCATAAACATGAATTTTAGGTCAGACCATGTATGGGTTGTGTAATGCTATGGATGGTATGAATGCCTTTTTATTTAATAATCGATGCGTGACATGCTTATTCTTATGGCTGCACATAAATGCGGTTAGAGATGATGCAAAGGCTTATTCCTCCAACATACGGGGGATGTTCGTACCTCTCGTCATACATGGTGATTTGTTGTGACTCAACAGAGATACGAAAGAAGTCCTACGGATGTTGCTAAATCTCTTCCATGAATAGAGATTGGTAAGGGTAAGTTTATTATGATTTGGGCCGTGGAAGCCGATGCATGGGTAATGCATGAGCACATATCAAATGAAGCGCCCCTCTTCCAACCTTATGACTCCCGTGTAACGTTGTTTAAAAAGGATGGAGATTAACTTCAACACCAACAAATGGTAAAAAAGTGCATCCCATTATTATTTTTTATTGTTTTTGTTCCTAGGGGGAAATAACTATGATGACTTTACTAACGTAGCTTGGTATAGGGTTGTTAATGTAGTAGGTTCTTGCTTACCTTGATTCCATATTACTCAATCACTTCCCAAATAGGTACGACCACAGGAGTTCATGTCTTGGTTGAAACGTGATCCACCCACTAGGAATCCTCAATTCCCATAGGGCATGAGTGATACTTTCGAGAGCTTCTAGGGTAAAATGGGGTACCTTAACCTGAAAACACAAACTAGTCTACATGCGTAGGATAAAACGTCATAAGAAAGAATGAAGTTTTAATTTGGCCAATGATTTCAATACATCATCTAAATCTTTTAAACTTATTGAAAATTTTAAGTTTCAAGTTTAACGAATAAATCCCTAGCAGAGTCACCACTGTGAGCGGCTGACGTTTTGGACGGGCTGTAAAGCCGGGCTGGAGGACCAGCCTCTTAAAAATATATGATGAGCGATGTGTTAGTGGTAGAAAATGGTTTTGCATATTTTAATGCTTAAAAGATACGAGATCAAAATAGAGTCGCCACCCGGTTCAGCTCAACCGAGAAATTTAGGTACGATTTCCCGATCGGGCGGTAGACCATACCTTGAATAGCAATTCTAAGTTTGGATGATGCTATCTATTTTACATTGGCCAACTTAACAGTTTCATTCTTTCTTAATCGGTTTTAATCCACCCTATTTGTTGTGTTTTTGATTATATGGTGTTAGCATGTTATTTAGCAAGCATTCAAAAGTGATAAGTAAATTATTACAGTCATCCAATGAATAAAAATGCAGAAATTAAAATTATTATAAGGCTTTCAAATCCTATACATTTGTCTAAAGCAAAAAATAAAATACCTGAAGGCCTAAACATACATCTAACCTAAATGTACCTGCACGAAAAGATTAGCACAGATACGACATGTATACAAGATATATCACACCAAGCAGTGCCCCCGGTAGCAGGCTCTGAGGGGTGGTAGCCCCTTGTGGGGTCCAAAGGGCAGTTGTTAGTCCCTGTGAGGGTCTTAATAAGGTCAGAGGGGCGTGAATGACCCTTTTTTGTAGAATATACAGACTTTAATAAAGTCTTAGTGTAGTGTGTTTGATTATGATCCGGATGATGCAGTTATGATAGTTAAAATGCAATAAGTAAAAAGTTAAAGAAATCAAACATAATGGATTTTATTCTAGTTCAGCCCCGCCTCCAGTCCCTGGAGTTTCCTTCCTCTGAGCTTTTCCACTAGTGGATTACTTTCCAACTGGCAGGAATCAAGCTTTACAATTTGTCTCTGGATGGTAACCCCTTCTAGATGTAGGATATACCACTAAAAGCACTAACTCCTAGCTAAGTCCTTTAGTCTTTAGTAGGATATACCACTTAGACTTCTACCCCGAATCTAAGATGAGTCCTACAGGGAGTTCCCTCTCAAAGCACCAACTTTAAATTATATCCCAATCTCACAACTCACCCAAGTTAGAGATTCTTACACTCTTGTTTTCACAATGGTTTTGGTTTTGAATTTCCTTAAGTTTATAACACACTAAGGAATCCTTACAATAGATTTGGAATTAATAGATTCTTAGAGGGATTGTAAACTGAATGAATGCTTGTGCTTTGTTACTTACTTTTGTCAATCAAACAGCCATCCTTCTCATTTGGTGAAGCTTTCCTTTTGTAGGCTTCCATGATAAATGTAGTCGTTGTGGGTTGTTGAACTTGTAATAAATCTTCACCCTTGATCAGGTTATAGGTGGCGCTTTTGGAGCCATTGGTTAATCCGTTAGACTACAATTTAACCCGTTTGAATTCTAGGGATTGATGCTGAAAAGTTGTCAGTAATCATTTTACTTGGCTTTTTGTGATGCACCAACTTTTACACCATTAGCTTTTTGGCGTGAGCTCCACGCGCTTCCTTATTGATCTAGGTGAAAAAGGTTGTTAGCTTTTTCAGTTCGGTGTCTGTCCTTTTGTCCTTTCTCTAAAAAATGCAAGCTGTCATTTTGTATTTATCTTGGGGAAAGGATCTTTGACTTTATAGACCAAAAGGTGGAGGGAAAACCTATCTTTGAAACTTTTCCCATTGTCTTCAAGCATGAGTCTTCTGGATGTCTTTAGACTTATATACTTCGGATCTGCCTTCTTCCAGAGATAAGGCATTCAGTTCTTCCAGATGCTATTCTTGAGGGATTAAAGCTTGTTTCCTTTCCAAGCTTTATTCTGATGATTCTATATGCTTAGGTATTTAATGTCTTCAATGGACAGCCTTGTAACTGGATCTTTGTCTGGATGTTTCCATTTGGATTTGGGATTTACATAGTTTAAGTATTTATTTCTTTTAAACCTAATCCGGAGAATTTAATTTAATTTGTGGTCCGGATCATCGTTTCCCAACAATTTCCCCCATTTGATGGAAACAAAAACTAAGCACAAGGGAATGGAGTATATATGAACTAAGTATGATTCTTGATATTTAGACATTTATAGATTTTACTCCCCCATAATTCTAGCATCTTAACTCCCCCAATATTTTTCAATTCTAGCTTCTAAGTTTATTTTAGTACAATTGTAGATTGTACTTTAGAAGCAACATTTTAAGAATTAGATATTTTCACTATATATACTTCTGCTGTTAACAATAGTTAGCATCAATGAAGTTCAAATTACAAATTACAGAAATGCATAATAGTGAATCTAGCTATTATAAAATTTTACAAATACAGATAATAGCTAGTCTAATTCTGATTTCCTCCGGATGGTCCTTCTTCCTTTTCTTTCCCTTTGCTTGCTCCTTCCCCTTGTGAACTTATCTCCCCCTTTTTGTTGCCAGCTTGGGGATCAATCACCATATATGTCTTGTTATCCTATGCCTTTTGCCAAGCATTTGAGTAGATAGTGTAGTCAACACTACCTTTAGACCTTTCATCAATGATCTTGTCAACTATAAGAGGAGTGAGATAGAAGGGTCAGGTGGTCTTCTTCAAATTGTCATAGGATTGCTTGATAGATGGATGAATTTACAAGACAAGCTCTTGATCCTTTGGGTCATAGTAAGGTAAAGAGGACCTTGAGGAGAGTTATCATTCCTTTGTGACCAAAGAAGCTGAAATCTCTAATGGCTTGTATAAGGTTACGGAAGACCAGAAGGAGCTGGCGTTCTAGAATAGCAGGAGAGGAAGAGGATCCGGATATGGAGAGGTTATTTATTCCATTCTAGAGTAGGGTGATTTCTTCACTTATTCCCTTCCGGATATTATGGATAGACTCCGTTTGAAGAGAGATTTCTTTGGTGATGGATGCCTTCTAGTCTGTTATTGTTTTCTCCAATCTGGATAGGCGGCTTCCCAGTTCATCACCTATGTCATCCAAAATCTTCTCCTGGATCTTGGGAAGAGTTTTCTCAATGAAGTACACCAGCATTTCTTAGGTGACTTGCTGGTCGACCCCTAGATCTTTTAAGGCGGGTGTGGGGTCTTTCTCAGCCATGAATTTTATCAAGTTTTCAAATTTCTTTGGTGTTGGATGCCTTCCAGTCCATTATTATTTTCTCCAATCTGGATAGGCAGCTTCCCTGTTCATCACCCATGTCATCTAAAATCTTCTCCTAGATCTTGGGAAGAGTTTTCTCAATGAAGTACACCAGCATTTCTTGGGTTACTTACTGGTCGACCCCTAAATTTTTATGGTGGGTTTGGGGTCTTTCTCAGCCATGAATTTTGTCAAGTTTTCAAACTTAGTATCTAGATAAGCCTTTATTTCTTCAAGAGCTCAGAGGAAGAGGATGTGACCTTGGCAATTATAGTTCTATAGTTATTAAAAGCTAAGGTATTGGCTTGATCAGCAATCCGGTTAGCTGTGGAACTATTTTCTTTAAGCTCATTCAAAGTTGGCTTGATCAGAGAGAGAGAGGCTTCAGCTATAGCTCCTGCAGTGGGGAAATCCAAGACCTTGTTTTCGATTGTCTTTATAGATTTCTTGGTTTCACCCAGCTCCTTCTTTATTTCTGGATCATTGGCTTATCTGAGTAACTCTTTTTCAACTCCTCGTAGATGAGTGCATATAGTCCAGAGGCTCTGCTTGACATACCCTTCTTCATTTTCTTCTTGGGCATCCTCCTTGAGCAAATGAAGTGCTGCTGAAACTTTAGATTTGATGGTGTTGTTAGCAGGCACTCTCATAGGGCTAGTTTTGGGAGGAAATTCTTCTTCAGAGGAGCTTGATGTGTCATCTCCGAAATTTGAGCTTCTTTCGGAGGGTTCATTATCTATTTGATTGTCACCTTCCTCTAGATCTTGTTCTTCTTCCCTCTCTTTTAGCCTATCCTCCGTACTTGCCTCACCCATTGAGTCCACTCTAGGAGTGTTCTCATTAGATCCCAGACAATGTCCCTCCTCCAGAGTAAGATTATCCAGGTTGGGCACACCTTCCTTGGATACATTTTAGACATGTGTATCCAAGTTATCCTTTGTTTCAATTACTATTTCATCACTGGCAATAGCATCAGTATTATTAAGAGGGTTTATTGGGATTGAGATTACCTCATATGATGGCAAGATGTTCTGAACAGCTTCTTCTTCTTTCCTTTTCTCTACCTCTACCTCCGGATGACTAGAACTGTCCTCAGTCATCCCTCCAAGTGACTTTTTAGGACTTATTATACATCCCCCAGGCGTATTGGTAATGTCCTCAATGCCCTCTACTGTTGCCTTTATAGGACTTTATCTCTGCTTGATTTCTAGCTTTTGGACTTAGCAAATTTTTTGAAAAAGGCTGTGTAATGGGTAGGAAGTTGAATGATCAGGATTCTGGAATTTTATACGGCTCAACCATGGTATTTGAGTTAATTAAAATTGGCTGAGTAAAAGATCCCCTAGGTCCCTCAATGGCTAAACTATTCAGCCGGTAGTTTTCTGCCACAGAGGCCATTATTTCTTCATATTGAGAATCCTCCAAAAGGATGTCCTCATTGGATCCGGGCACATTCTTTCCCTTTGAGCTTTTGGCCTTAGCCAGCTCCTCCATAACTACCTTTTTTGCTGCCTCCTCATCAATGACTATAGTAGTTGGCCTCTTTGCCATCTTCTTCTGGTGCTTCTGAGCCTCTACAGCCTCATCAAATGTACAACCCTTTCGGGTAAATTGCTTCTTTGGCAGATGCATTTTGTCTTCAGTTTCCTCTTCATCAGACTCATCTCCCCCCTTTAAAAATTCAGATGCTTTTCTTTGCTGGCCTTTCTGATAGCCCTTTCTTATTGCAATAGCGGCTACTGTAATGGTTTCCCTTGCTTTCGGATCACATACTGATTTTTTCAATAGATCAGCTGTCTTAATTAGCCTTCCCCTTCGTTTTGGCTTTTCTAGCGATTTATTGAGTAGTTGGGTGATGGTCTGGGTATCCTCATTAACTTCTTCATCTGGATTTACAACTGGCTGTTTTCTAGCTTTGGATTTAGCGGTCCATGCCTTCTTGGGTATTGGAGCTTCTGTTGGATCGGTTGTTTTTTGAGCTTTGCTCTTCCTTTCATCTCTTTGCTTTTTAGCCGTTTCCTCATTCCACTTCTCTCCGTAATTTAATTTCTGAAAGTTTTTCTCCAAGATTTCCTTACTAGTGAAGGATTCAAATCTGGTAAGGTTTATTTTATTGGCGAGGAGGATCTGGGTGATGAGCACGCCATGAGAATTTACATGCTGCTTGAGGAAATGAATGATTAATATAGCCATATTAACTACCCTGCTCTCAACCTAGTGTTGGAGCAAAAATTTTGAAATGAATACACTATGGTGAGAGATCCTTTCCTTATGAGCACTAATTTGGCCATCACTTGCTGGAGATATCTGGGAATTTGAGGGAAATATATGCTGAATTTATCTCCAAAGTAGTTTGCATGCAACCACTGTTTAGCTTCATACTTAACTCTCTGTTCATCACCGTCAGTCCTCAGCAGAACACCCTCATTTTTCATACCTAGATGTTGTTCGAAGAAATATAGGGTAACATTGATTTCTTTGCCCTAGACCTTAGTTTGAAGAACATCAAACTTGGAGTGAGCATTGAGATTCTTATAGAACTCCTCGACCAAGTTAGGATATGTGGGGCAGTTAATCTTAAGAAAGTCTGTGAGATTTTGATCTTCTATAAGTTTGGAGTAAGGATCCGTCTCAAATAAGAAATTATCCCCCAAGTAATCTATGGGTAGTACGGAGTCAGAAGGTTTAAAACTTACGAGGATGAATTCTCCATCTTGAAGATCAGACTCTTCAAAGATGTTCTAGGTTAGAAGCATTATGGGTCCATCTCTTTAGTCATAATTGCAGCCATTTTAGAGAAGAGTTGAAGAATTTAGGGTTTGGGTTTCTATTTTTGCAGAGTAACAGTAGAGTTATTGCTTGCTTGAGGAAGAAGGAGAATTTGGGGGGTTTTTTTTATAGATTTTCCAAGGTGAGGGTATTTTGGTAATCCAGATGCTGGTAATTTTAGCTGGATTGATGATATGGCAATCGAATTTTGAGAGAGAGGTAAATTCAGGTTAACCGGAGAATGGGAACGGTTTATTTTCAATTTACCGCACGTGTAACACCCAATGGACTTTTGAAATTCAAAAAGTAACTGTCCTCTTTATGCGCTTTTACTGCCATTTGTCCTTCTTGTCCACTAATGTGCCATACTCTCTTCCGAAATAGATTTCCCTCCAATACTTCTTCTCTTTCAGATTGAGTTTTTAGCCTAGGATCCGGCTTGATTTCAAGCTATCTTTCGGATTGATCCTAAATTGGATTGGACATACTAATTGACACCCTTAGCTTTCCAAATTGGTCTTTACCTAGTGGCTTAGTAAAGATATCTGCTCTTTGCTCATTGGTTGGAATATATACTAATGCAACATCCTTCTTCATCACATGATCCCTAACGAAATGATACCTTATGTTGACATGCTTCATCCGGCTATGGAGTACTGGATTCTTTGACACATCAATAGCACTTTTGTTGTCACACATAACATCAACACATTCGGATTGAACTCCATAATCTTTAAGCTATTGCTTGATCCAGAGGAGTTGAGCTACACAACTTCCAGCTGCCATATATTCAGCTTCTATAGTGGATAAGGCAACTGAAGTTTGCTTCTTGCTATACCATGACACCAAGCAATCTTCAAGGAAGTGGCATCCTCCGGATATACTCTTTCTTTCAAGAGTATCTCTCCCATAGTCTGCATTAGTGAATCCTTAGAGTGTGAAATCTCCATTACTAGGATACCATAATCTAACTTCAGTAGTTCCTATGAGGTATCTAAGGATCCTTTTTACTGCCTTGAGATTAGAACCCTTAGGATTGGCTTGATATCTTGCATAGTAATAAACTACATAATGTATGTCAGGTCTGCTAGCTGTCAAGTGTAGGGGTAAGCCAATCATCCCTCTATAGAGCTTTTGATCAACATCTTCGCCTTCATAATCCTTGGATAGGAATGTATCTAATCCTATTGGAGTGGACATAGGCTTGCTCTTGTCCATTTTAAACTTCTTCAAGATCTCATTGGTGTACTTTGATTGATTAATGAAAATCCCATCTGAACTTTGCTTGATTTGTAGACCAAGGAAGAATTTGAGTTATCCCATCATGGACATCTCAAATTCCTTCTGCATTTGAGAGTTGAATTCTTTACACATCCTTTCATCGGTAGATCCAAATATGATATCATCCACATAAATTTGGACTAAGATGATATCATTCTTCTTCTTTTTGATGAATAGGGTGGTGTCTGCTCTGCCTCTGATATAACCCTTAGATATAAGGAATGAGATTAACCTCTCATACCTAGGAGCCTGCTTTAATCCATAGAGAGCCTTCTTCAGCTTATACACATGATACGGATGCTTTGGGTCTTCAAATCTGGGTGGTTGCTTAACATAGACTTCTTCTTGGATAACACCATTTAGAAATGCACTCTTGACATCCAATTGGTATAGTGTGAACCCCATGAATGATGCAAAAGCACACAGAATTTGGATTGCTTCCAGCCTTGCTACAGGAGCAAAGATTTCTTTAAAATCAATTCCTTCTTGCTGGTTATAGCCTTGGGCAACTAATCTTACCATATTTCTCACCACCACTCCGGATTCATCAAGCCTGTTCTAGAACACCCACTTGGTGCCAATGATTAATTTTCCTTTAGAAGGTGGTACCAAATCCTATACATCATTCTTGGTGAATTGATCTAGCTCTTCCTACATTGCCATGATTCAACTTTCATCTCCTTCAGCATCTTGAAATTTATTTGGCTCCATGAGAGAGACAAAGGCAATATGACTCATCATCCTATTGAGCTGACCTCTGGTTCTCACTAGATTCTAAAAATCATTGAGAATATTTTCAATGGAATGATCTCTGTGTGTCCGAATCTCCCTTTGTAGGCCTTCATATTGAGTTGGGACTTGCTTTACTTCAGCTTCAACCACTCCTTCTTGGCCTTCATTAAAGTCAATCTAATATAGGTTGAGATTGACTTATTGTACTTCTAGATCAAAGGATATTCCTTTATCTTCCTCTTTGTATTTCTTGATTTGAAATGAATTAGGAATTCCTGCTTTCTTCTTTTCTTTAGATTTTTTAGCTTCCTGAACTGGATCTTCCAGGGTGTAGCTTTTCTTACCTACAGTGTTAGTCTCATTGAAATCTACATGTATTGACTCTACCGCAGTTGGGTTCATTTTTTGAGACTCTATAAGCCTTACTATGTGTTGAGTAGCCAAGGAAAATTGCTTTATCAGATTTATGATCAAATTTTCATAGTTGCACTCTATCATTAAGGATGTAGCATTTACATCCGAATTCTTTGAAATACCTAATTTTTGGTTTTCTTCCCTTCCAGATTTCATATGGGGTCTTTTCTATGGTCTTTCTAATGAGAGCTCTATTTAGAATATAACATGTTGTATTCACGGCCTCTACCCAATAGTATTTTGGCAAATAATTTTCATTAAGCATTGTTTTAGCCATTTCAACTATAGTCTTGTTCTTTCTCTCAACAAATCCATTCTGTTAAGGAGTGTGAGGGGTATAGAAGTTATGTTCAATGCCCTTGGAGTCACAAAAGTCAGCAAAATGCTTATTTTTTAATTCTCCACCACTATCACTTCGGATGCGTGCAATGCTTATGCCTTGTTCTACTTCTATCTGGATGAATGTTTTAGAGAATTGGTCAAAGGCTTCATCCTTGCTTGCTAGAAGGAGAACCCAGGTATATCAAGAATAATCATCCATAATGACCATGGTATATTTTCTTCTACCTAAACTCAAAAGTTTGATTGGACCAAAGAGATCAATATGCAAGAGCTCAAGTTCTCTTTTAGAAGGAATGTATGAGATGGAAGGGAAACTTTTCTTATGTTGTTTACCTAATTGACATGCAGTGCATAGATGATATTTATCAAAAGCAACCTTAGGAAAACCCACAACTAATTCCTTTTTCGCTAGTTTGGACAGGAGGTTCATGCTGGCATCTCCTAACCTCTGGTGCGATAGCCATGATTCTTCTTCTTTAGACACTAACTAGATATTCTTTTTATCATTTTTAATGTTTACAGAATAGACATTATTTACTCTAGGTGCATATAGAATGAGTTGGTTGGACTTACTATCATAGATTGAGCAGCCTCCGGAATCAAATGTGACTTTTCTTCCTTTGTCACAGAGTTGGGCCATGATTAACAAGTTGAATTTCCGTCCATCAACCAATGAGACATCTTTTATCTTTAACTCAGATCCAATGGTTCCATAACCAATTATCTATCCCTTTTGATTATCTCCAAAGCGTACCTGGCCTCCCTTTTTCCGGGTCAATGCGATGAAGGCCTTCTCATCACCTGTCATGTGCCTTAAGTATCCATTATCAATGTACCAAGTGTGTTGATCTAGTATGGATCTAAGGCATACCTGTAAAATAGAACAAGTGGGTTTGGGTACCTAATCAGATTTGGGTCCTCTCAGGTTAATAACCATCTCAGGCCAAGGGTAAACATCATGATAGCCATTTTTTAATCTACATGATTTAGTAATATGATTTTTTCCCATAAAGCCTGCACCCTGAAATAGGTATTGTGAGCAGAAGACCCCCTATCCCCCTGCCTGCATGGTAAGCTTTAATGCTCTTCGGCATGGGGTGGAGAAACAACGAGCGTTGTAAAGCGGGCTAAGGTATGATCCTTATTTTAGCGTGATGAAACTGGATAATGGAAGCGATGTTGAAGTTGAAATTTAATCCGATTAATGGGTTAAGGGATACGAGACTTAGAATCCCGTATTTTAAAATAGAGTCGCCACCCAGTTAAGCTCCACCAGGGAATTGGGTACGATATTCCCACCGGGTGGTTGGACCGTACCTTAAAACAGAGATTCTAGGTTCGGATGATGTTGCTTACTTTTCAATTTTTAAATCAAGCCGATTATATTTTAATAAACGTGACCTTAGTTCTTATGTGATTTAATCCGCTTATTGCTTGGTGCTTTCGGTTTATATGCCATACATCACACGGAAAGCAATAAATAAACAAAGCAAGAAAATAAAATTATTACAAGGCTTTACGAATACCTATACATTTTTCTAATACAAGAAAATAAATAAAGCGATAAATAAATAAATGGGTGAAACCGGGTCTTAATTGGGTTTACCAACTCGGATCTGGTTCCAAATGAAGCAATAGATATATAAGAATAATCACAAATAAAGCATGGATAAATAAATATGAAAAATAAACGCAAAGCTTGAAGAAAACGATATTTTTGGATTTTTCGGGACAAAAACATAATTTTTGGGCGTTGATCAATTATCTAACAACCTAAAAAGGGTGAAATAAATTAACTAAATATCCAAAAATAAGTTGTAATATGTTCAGAATATTTTTGATATTTTTAGTTGGTGGAAAACAAATTATTTAGATTTATTTAGCAAAAACACTATTTTTAAGCCATTAAAATGCATATTAAATCAAATAAAAATAAAATATAAAATCTAAAAATAGAATAAAATAATAAAAAATAGTTTCAGATTATTTGGGAATTTTTGAGAATTTTTTGGGTTGAAATCGGGACTGAAAAAGCATTAAAATGACAAAAACTGGGTCAAACGACCGAAATGGGGCCGAAAATAATAGAATAAAACAAACAGGGATCATTTGGACTTTTTACCAGTAGGCCAACTCAGTGAGGTGGTAGGCCGACTCAGGGACATGGTAGGCCACCTCAACGAGGTGGCCTAGATGACTCTCAGTCGGCCTTCATCCCACTAAAGTGGCCAGCCGAAAAAAGTGTCTAAACAAGCCGGAATCGACCTTTTTGTGCCTGAAAACCCAAGATTGCTAAAATTTCAAGTCATTTCTTACCTGTTACAGTAGATTCGGACTTAAAATGCTTAAATAACTTTGGTTTTTCAGTTTGGGGGAAAAGAACCCAGAAAGTCCGACAAAACGACGATTGGCCGCTTGATCAACCCGTAGGCCGACTGGACGATGCAGTAGGCGGACTCAGCGAAGCAGCCTAGGCAATGTTCAGTCGGCCTGACATTCGCCAGAACAGTCAAGCGGATTTTTGATAGAAAATCACAAAAAGGACGAATAAAGTGGCCAAACGCCCGGAAAAATAACCAAAACACACCAGCATAAATAAATAATAGAAGAAATAGATTGGAACTTAGAAAGTTACCTAAAGGCCGTAAATCCACTCTCGAGACTCGAACCGGATGCTTGGCAATCTTTGTGACAGATTTGAGATGAAAACCCGACGAAATAATCGATTTAGCAAAGGGATTTAGTGATTTGTGAGGAAAAAAGTCCCTAAATCCTATTTAAACCAATTTTTACCTACGATTTCTAATAGATTTTAGTGTTTAAGCTACAAGATTAAGCCTAAGAACAACTAAGAATCAAGATTAGAGAGGATTAAACCCGAACAGCTTTTCTTGAGCTTTCTCTCTCTAGTTCTTCCCTTTCTCTCTCTTGTTCTTTTATTTTTCTCTCTCAAAAATTCCAGCCAAAGAAAACGTGGCAAAAGTCCTTCAAAAACTAATTTTGAGGGGTATTTGTGGACTCTTCAAGTGTGAAAAACCCAAATTGATCCTCCAAATGTCAATTTTTAACGGAAAAGACCTAAAACCCGACTTTTTCGCCCAGAAAAAAACTCGAAAAAAATCTAAATAAAGGGACCCCGCCAGGAAGTCGCGCCACCGGCACGATCGGGCGAAGGCCACGTCAGGTGATGTGTTAGGTCGTATCACATGACGCGTGGTCCATGCGGCCCGGTGCGTGGACTACGTGGCCTAGCCTTTCGTCGATGTTACCTGCCGTCGCCGACAGATCAGGGTACCCTAGGAAAAAAAAAGCAAATGGGGACCAACCCGCTGGGCCCCAAATGTGAACA
The DNA here is from genome assembly GCA_947683365.1 of Euphorbia pulcherrima. NCBI lineage: Eukaryota > Viridiplantae > Streptophyta > Magnoliopsida > Malpighiales > Euphorbiaceae > Euphorbia > Euphorbia pulcherrima. Next base: position 21,221,427 of record CANTUS010000001.1, read on the forward strand.
AATTACACTACGGGCATTCGAACGGGGCGATTCTTGACATTTCGGGGAACCAAGAATCCAATGATGGAATCGAGACTCGCTAAAAATGTCCGGATTTTTAAGGAAAAAATCGCAGAGCAATTTGCTACGGGCGAGGGAAAAGGAAGTGATTTAAAAGCAATCTAATTATTGTTATAATCGGGGTCAAAAGATCTCAAAATTGTCAACAAAGAACTTGCCGAACGCAATTCGATTCTAAAATAATAGAACAACTAGACCGTAAAAGGTTAGATCAAAAATTCATCATCATTCCGAGCATCATCGATAAGCCCGTGCTCACAGGCTGCCCCTCATGAGATTATCATTTGAATGGTCAAATATGATCTCACAAAAGAGCGAGGGATAGGAGGTTATACCTGACTTATGGATACTTGAATCGGATGTCTTCTGGGATTGCCATAAACAGACCTATCAAGAACAAAATTGACTTAGAGATTAATTAGGTATTACCTTCGTCGCCCCAAACTGTTTTGGGATAGATTACTGGTTGCTTCGGGAAAAGATGAATAGGAATTTCTTGAGACTATTGTCTACGGATAGTCATGGGATGCATTATCAATTGACCCATTGGAGGTAGAGGTTGAATGAATTAGTTGTCTACTAGTGGTCCGGGAATGCACCATCAATGGACCTATCGATGATTAGAGATTAAATTGGTTATCTACTGGTGTGGTTTGGGAACACACCATCAATAGACCTATCGAGGATTAGAGATTGAATTGGTTGTCTACTGGCGGTTTGGGAACACATCATCAACGGACCTATCGAGGATTAGAGATTGAATTGGTTGTCTACTGGCGGTTTCGGAACGCACCATCAACGGACCTATCGAATTAGATATTGAATTGGTTGTCTACTGGTGGTTTGGGTACTCACCATCAATGGACCTATCGAGGATTAGAGATTGAAATGGTTGTCTACTGGTGGTTTAGGAATGCACCATCAATGGACCTATTGGAGGTGAGGCCAAATCGATCATATCGGAGACAACGAGAATGTTGAGAATGCCGAGGGCTTCACTGAGGAATGCTGAGAACTTCTAACAAGGTCGGACTAGGATTTGCTTGACTTAAATCTCATGCCGGGAATGTCAAACGAGATCCCTTGACTGAAAGGCATACTAAAAACTAAACTGGAAGGTGCCGAGCACTTCTAATGAGGTCAGACTGGGATATGTTTAGCTTAAATTGCATTTCAGGAATATCAAAGGTGATCCCTGGGCTAGAACGCATACCAAGAACTTATTTGGAAGGTGTCGAGCACTTATAATGAGGTCGGACTAGGATTTACTGAAAAGTGCTTGAGGAGGCTCGTTGAACTAAATGCATTATGCCTGCCACAGGAATTTTAAGATATTAGGGAGAGATATGAGCTGCGCTTTTGTTGCTTAATTGATTTTGCTGAGATAAAAAAAAAATTTTGCACCTTCAATTAAGCAACACAAATGGAAGAATGAAACTAAAATAAAGTTGAGATTTCTGGGAGTCCGGAGAGATTGTTAAGGCCGAGCGCTGAGTCTGGCTAATATGCCCCTGGGTATTTGGATTGAGGTGCCCCTAGATATTTGCATTAAGGTGCCCCTGGGTATTTGCATTGAGGTACCCCTGGGTATTTGCATTGAGGTGCCTCTGGATATTTGCATTGAGGTGCCCCTGGGTAATTGCATTGAGGTGCCCCTGGGTATTTGCATTGATCATTCTTCTAAATTTCACCATGGTGTGCCTGTCAAGAAGGCTTTAAAGCATTAGTAGATGATATAAATCTCATTTTTATTGCTTAATTGATTATGTGGAACAAAAAAAAATTTTGCCCCTTCAATTAAGCAATAGAAACGGGGGAAAAATAAATAAGAGTTGAGATTTCTGGGGAGGCCGGAGAAACTGCCAATGTTAAGTATTGAGACTAGCATATGTGCCCCTGGGAGAAATTCTACCTTTGAATATGGGACAGAAGATAATTTTAAGATGCCCCTTGATATAGGCTCTTATTTTATTTCCTGTGGAATTCAGCATAGAATAATAGACATGAACATTATGCATGAATGTATGAATGCATGAGGAACTCGCACTGGTCATCTTCAAGCTGACTGGTTAACTTGCTTGATCAACTTTGCTTAATCTGGGGAAAGATTGACTTGCTTTAAAAGGGAGGATATATAGAATTTCTTTACGGTACGGACAAGACAAGAATGTCCTTAGAGGAGGATGTTCTGTAGATTAGGTGAGAATGCCCCTGATGGAGAACTAGGGAAGCTGCAGTGATTTGACTGCAAATTGATTACTGGATCAGGCATGATGGAGACAAAGGGGGTGCATGAAGCAAAGCTCAAGATTCTAGATAATGAACGACCGGGCGCTATCACTACCAATGAATTCTTCCAAGGATGGCTCCACAGGATTAGAATATTGTGGAATCAAGATGCTGGTTGTAGTCAAAAATTGAGCGGATATGGGCGAAGGACAAATCTCAATCCTTCGAATCCATTAGACTAGCAAACATATTCATTCATTTCGATGCTGATAGCGATGATGTAGATATCTTGATGTGATCGATGGCAGTCATTGATCTTTGGTTTGGTTGTCTTAATTTTTGCATAGACCTCGACATTGTGTCAGGCCCATCAGACTTATCCATATTTTGCTTTTGAGTTCTAATTTTTGTCTGGACCCCCCGTTTCGGTTTTCGATCCAGCGAACTATCCCGGCTTTTGCATAGACCTCGATTCTTTTCAGTCTATCAGGATTTTTGCCTTTTATCTTTATCTTTCTTTTCTTTTGAGGAATTGGGTTGACCGCACAGAACCCTAAGTTTGACTCATCTGTTGCATTTCGTCTTTTGGGCCCAATAAATTCATTCAAGCATAAACATAAAGAATTCAGTCAAAGTGATATTTCTGTTAAATGAAGTAAGTTTGAGTACATGATGATGATAACCATTTCTATTGACCCAAACTCTGGTGTTAACTAGCCTATGAAGGTTTTCTAGTCAGCATGCTCTCATGGATCACTTTACCCTGACTTTTGCCTAGGCCGCCCTTTCGGGTTTTCGACCTAGCGGGTCATTTTTTTGTACCCTAACTTTTGCCTAAATGGTTTATAGAATACTGATCAACGGGATACACCCTAATTTTTCCCTGAGCAGTAGAGGACCACTCGTCGGGTGATTGATTTATATATGCTTTTTATGTGCTGCTTTTCTGGATTTGATTCTTTTGGTTAGACATGATAATGTTCCAACCTGATTTGATTGATAGGGTTTACGAACTCATTACCATTGATAATCATGCCCATTGGATCACATATATTTCTGAATACACAAAGTCCTACCTAATCTGGTCGGAATTTCCCCTTTAGGTTGGTATTGGCAGGCTTTTCTCACTTTGGAATTAGATCATTGGCCTTTGGTGGTGCCTCTGATGCTTGACTCGGTTGTTGGGTGCCTTCAGTTTTTGATACATCTGAAGATTGCTCGAACTATGCTTTAGTCCATAGGGGTCCTTTTGACGCTGGGTTCAACATGACTCTCGGTTTCAGTTGTTCTTGGTTAGTAGCACGATTTCCATTTCTCAAGCACAGGACACAAGGTATTCAGAGAATTTGTACACTTGCACTGTACCACACAAAGAGCAAATGGTGGTTTATCTGCTCAAACTTTGACCTTGTGGTGCTTTTGGTCATAAACGTCTTGAGAATTTGGTTTATGGTTTTAGTTGTCCCATCGGCTTGTGGTTGGATGGGCAAAGGTCTGCGGTGGTCGGACCCATTTTTCTTGATCGATCAGGGGTTACCCCTTAGGATTAAAATCCATTATCCGAAGTGATGTGATGAGGTAGGCTGTACCTAGGGAAGATGTGTTTCTCATTAAACTTGGCCATCTTCTCGGTGGTAATGTTGATGAAAAGGGTCGACTTCCCCCTACGCTAATGAGGGTCGAATCTTGTCGATCATATATAGGCTCATCTTTTCTTCAGTAGCTTCAAAATTGGTTTGCACATAATCGCGAGGCCGGCGATGGACCGATTGACATATTAGATCCATCCAAGGAATGACTGAGCTTCTTTTACTATTTTAGTCACGGAGATGAGATGCTCCGATGACGAACCCTAGGTGTTTAGGCATGATTAGGTGAAAGTGTTATCATGATCTTTAAGCACTTGTTATCTCTCATTTTCTTCCAAAGGTTAGGTCATTAGAGAGTGGTTGCCATTTTAGATTATCATCTGTACTCAAACTTATTTCAGTTAAAGAAACATTATAAATACTGAACACATTATGCTTATAACAAAAATGAATGCATGGACCCATCGAGTAAAACATCAAACAGATAAGTGAAAGGAGAGAGTCTTCCATTAAATCAAAGTGCCTTAGAGGTAGAATTGTTCATATCAAAATGCTAGAAACATAAAGAAAGAAAATTACATTATAGAAAAATCATCCTCCACATGCGGAGGGTCTTGATTTGTGGAGCTGGTAGGCTGATCATCCTCGGTAGCTTCCATTGGGGTGTCACTCAAGATGAAGTCCAAAACCTTTGCCTGCTCAGCTGATAACTTTTCTTCTTCATGCGCTAAAGGCCTTACGGGATTCTTGTCAGAGTGGAGGGCAGAAATTGCTTCCATAACGGGGTTGGATGAATCAGAAAAGGCCATTACCAATACAAAATCCTCAAGGAGACCAAAATTGATGGCGCTCACTTCATCATCAAAGCCTAGCGATGGCTTTTCCTTAGTGTTGGTGTTCCTCGCAGGCTCATCCACTTTTCTTTCTATTACCAAAGCGCCAAATAGCTATACCTAAAGGTCTACATTGATCTGTTGTATATCCCTTTTGAACATGATAGCGACAAAAGCTCCCATTCTCTTTTAGCATAGGAGAACGATACTCACGAAGAGGGCTAATCAGGCCTTTCTCTCGTAATTTGGCAAATATAATATAAAGAGGAAGCTTCCATGGAGACAGGAATGCCCTCTGACCAGGAGCTCGAACTGATGTGGTTTGCACTGCGGAAACATTCTCTTGATCAATAACTTGAACTGCAGGTGCCTTCTCCCCAGTTAGGGCCAGAGCAAATTCAAAGGATTAAGAGTTATTGCCCTTGAACCAGGGTTTGCCACTTGGCTTGCTAGCCCTTTCCTTTTCCTCCCGGCACTCGATCTTTTTAGCATTTTCAAAAACCATTTGATAGGACTCAAAAGAGTCAGTCTCCATCTCATTTCGAAGGAATGGGAGAGCCCCGTCAAGCAGTTTCGAGATCATTTCTTTAAGGCTGAGCTTTTGCTTCAAGAGGACCTGATTGGCCATCCATTGATTGAAATAAGATTTGAAATTGATTGAAATAAGATTTAAAAGCTTCATCGGGCTTCTGTTTGACTGGCTCCAGATGTTGAATTGTAGTCTCCATTGTAGAATTAAATCCATAGTGGGCAACCAAAGCTTTAGATAGGAGTTTCCAATCTAGGATTGTGGACTCTAAAAGGGTATTGTACCACTCGAGAGCAGGGCCTGAAAGGGTACATGGGAACAACTTGGCCAGCACCTTATCCCCAATCTTTTGGACATGCATGATTCGCTCATACATAACTATATAGGACTTAGGGGGGCCTTTGCCTGAATAAGCATCCATTCGGGGCATTGAGAAATTTTCAAGCACCTAATCATCATCTCTTACTTCCTCTATATCCTCGCTCCTGTTTAAAAATTGCCTGAAGAAAGCCGCCGTTTTGGGAGTCATGCTCGGAGCCTGCGTGACCTGGTCACGTGAAGATGACCCGAACTGAAAGGGCTGAGGAGATGGGGTTTCGATCTGGGGGTGAGAAAAAGGATTTTGAGGGTAAGTAGTCATGTAGGGAGTGAGCACAAAGCTAGGGGGTGAGGTTATGAAAACATTCGGCTGTGCCGGAGGAACAATAAAGCCACTCGATGGGACTGTCATCTGAGGAGTAAATCCCCCTAAGAAAGTAGGGAGAATAGGAAATTGGGGAATAGGCCCTGAGTGTACAGGGGGATAAAAATCGAAGGTTGGTGGAGGAGATAATAAGGGCAGCTGAGAAGAGCTCTGTCCAAACTGAAATTGGCTTTGTTGGATAGGACGAATCGGAGGGAGCGGTGGTACCAAAAATTGATTCTGAACTGGTGGAGACTGAACTGTCTCCCCTAGAGCTTGAAAAATAGGCCCCGCTGACCATTGAGACTCTCTTTCCTCCCTAAGAGTGGATCTAACCTACTCTTTAATAGTGGCCCGAAACATATCCCATTGCAAGAACATAGCCATAGCATTAGCCAATTCGGATCCCAACTAAGATTGGCCTTGTCCTTAACCCAGATGAGGGGAAGAAGGAGAAGGGGAAGGGGTGCTCTCATGAGGTGCATCATTCAAACATGGATCAAACATGATCGGAAGAGCAGATTCTGATAACTAACAATGAACTAAACGACAACCGAGTTGCAACCAAAGAGGACTTCGACGGCAAGGATGCCTTGACCTAACTAAATAAATCGGAAGATGATTAGCCCGAATCGAACCATGAATGAGATGGATGATAATATAAATATTCAAGTGATGAATGTTATACATACGGGTGGTTTAGAGAGGTAGAGAGTAGAAGAGCTTATGATGTGAAGCTTATCCCCAAAATACATGGTATGTCAAATTCCTCGCTATTCCTTGCGAACTAGGTGCAGGTCGTTGGGACTCAAACGATCTCAGGCATTTTGTTAAATTCCCCCTTTCGAACGAGGGGAGAGTAGAGGAAAGTAAAAACCAAAAATAAAATGTTGGCCACATGCGGCCTATGCATGAGGTGCGTATGCATGAGCACAACATAAGTAGCACACGAAAGCAAATAAACCTCTTCCAACCTTATGACTCCCGCGTAACACCAATTTGTAGTCTAGGGTTAACTCTAGCGCCAGGAAATGGCAAAAGAGTATGCAACCTAAATCTATATTGTTTTGGTGAACCTAAAGGGAAGTTGCTATGGCTAGTTTTATCATGGTTTATAGTCTCAAACAGCTGGTATTGTGAATGACACTGTAGAAGGGTCTCATTTACCTTGATTCCATGTAACTCAACCACTCCTTAAATGAGTGCGACCGCGGGAATTTCACGTTGGTTGAAACGAGTGTTCCACCTATAAATATCCCCAATTCCTGGCAGGCATGAGGTATACAAGTGAGCTTCACGGGGGTGATAAAATGGCACCTTATAACTTAGGATCTAACTAAAGTGGTGGATCAAAAAGGCATAAGAAATAAAGCTTTGATTTAAAAAACGATTTAGGCACATCATCAAAATCCTTTAACCAAAGGTTGAAAATGGGAGCAATTTTCAAGTTTTAAGTTAAAGAAAGGTCCCCAGCAGAGTCGCCACTGTAAGTAGACGACCCCCGATCCCCCCGCCCGTACGGTAAGCTTTAATGCTCTTCGGCGTGGGGCGGAGAAACAACGAGCGCTGTGAAGCGGGTTAAGGGATGATCCTTATTTTAGCGCGATGGAACTGGATAATGGAAGCGATGTTGAAGTTGAAATTTAATCCGATTAATGCGTTAAGGGATATGAGACTTAGAATCTCGTATTTTAAAATAGAGTTGCCACCCGATTAAGCTCCACCAGGGAATTGGGTACGATATTTCCACCGGGTGGTTGGACCGCACCTTAAAACAGAGATTCTAGGTTCGGATGATGTTGCTTACTTTTCAATTTTTAAATCAAGCCGATTATATTTTAATAAACGTGACCTTAGTTCTTATGCGATTTAATCTAATTATTGCTTGGTATTTTTGGTTTATATGCCATACATCACACGAAAAGCAATAAATAAACAAAGCAAGAAAATAAAATTATTACAAGGCTTTACGAATACCTATACATTTTTCTAATACAAGAAAATAAATAAAGCGACAAATAAATAAATGGGTGAAATCGGGTCTTAACTGGGTTTAATAACTCAGACCCGGCTCCAAACGAGCCAATAGATAAATAATAAAAATCACAAATAAAGCATGGATAAATAAATGTGGAAAATAAACGCGAAGCATGAAGAAAACGATATTTTTGGATTTTTTGGGATAAAAACATAATTTTCAGGCATTGATCAATTATCTAACAACCTGAAAAGGGTAAAATAAATTAACTAAACATCCTAAAATAAGATTTAATATGTTCAGAATATTTTTGATATTTTTAGTTGGTGGAAAACAAATTATTTAGATTTATTTAGCAAAAATACTATTTTTAAGCCATTAAAATGCATATTAAATCAAATAAAAATAAAATCTAAAATCTAAAAATAGAATAAAATAATAAAAAAATAGTTTCAGATTATTTGGGAATTTTTGGAAATTTTTTAGGTTGAAATCGGGACTAAAAACACATTAAAATGATAAAAAAAAATTAGGTCAAAAACTACCGAAATAAGGCCGAAAACAATAGAATAAAATAAACAAGGACCATTTGGACATTTTTACTAGTAAGTTGACTCAGTGAGGTGGTAGGCCGACTCAGCGACATGGTAGGCCGCCTCAACGAGGTGGCCTAGATGACTTTCAGCCGGCCTTTGTCCTACTGAAGTGGCCTGCCGGAAAAAGTGTCTAAACAAGCCGGAATCGACCTTTTTGTGCCTGAAAATCCAAGATTGCTAAAATTTCAAGTCGTTTCTTACCTGTTACAGTTGATTCGGACTTAAAACGCTTAAATAACTTTGGTTTTTCAGTTTGGGGGAAAAGAACTCATAAAGTCCAACAAAATGACGATTGGCCGCTTGAGCGACCCGTAGGCCGACTGGACGAAGCGGTAGGCCGACCCAGTGAAGTGGCCTAGGCGACGTTCAGTCGGCCTGATGTTCGCCGGAATAGTCAGCCAGATTTTTGACAAAAAAATCACAAAAAGGACAAATAAAGGGGCCAAACGCCCGGAAAAATAACCAAAAACACAGCAGCAGAAATAAATAACAGAAGAAATAGATTGGAACTTAGAAAGTTACCTAAAGGCCGTGAATTCACTCTCGAGACTCGAAACGGACACTTGGCAAGCTTTGTGATGGATCTGAGATGAAAACCCGACAAAACAACCGATTTAGCAAAGGGATTTAGTGATTTGTGAGGAAAAAAGTCCCTAAATCCTATTTAAACCAATTTTTACCTAGGATTTCTAATAGATTTTAGTGTTCGAGCTACAAGATTAAGCCTAAGAACAACTAAGAATCAAGATTAGAGAGGATTAAACTCGGATTCTAGCTTTTCTTGAGCTTTCTCTCTCTAGTTCTTCCCTTTCTCTCTCTTATTCTTGTATTTTTCTCTCTCAAAAATTCCTGCCAAAGAAAAAGTGGCAAAAGTCCCTCCAAAACTGATTTTGAGGGGTATCTATAGACTCTTCAAGTGTAAAATACCCAAATTGATCCCCCAAATGTCAATTTTTAATGGAAAAGACCTAAAACCCGACTTTTTCGGCCAGAAAAAAACCCAAAAAAAATCTAAATAAAGGGACCCCGCCTGGAAGTCGCGCCCTCCGTGCGTTCGGGTGAAGCCCGCATCAAGTGATGTGATAGGCCCCATCACCTGATGTAGCCTAGCCCTAGGCCGCGTCACATGATGCTGCCAGATCTAGGCCGCGTCATGCGACGTGGTCTGGCAGACAGCGTGAGCCACGCGGCCTACCTCATGGCTAACGTGGCCTGCCGCATGGTCCATGCGGCCTGGCCTTCCGTTGGCGGCACCAGCTGCCGCCGATGGATTGGGGTAACCTAGGAAAAAAAGCAAATGGAGCCCGGCTCGCCGGGCCAGAAACACAAATGAATTACACTACGGGCATTCGAACGGGGCAATTCTTGACATTCCGAAAAGCTCGGGGAACCAAGAATCCAACGATGCAAACGAGACTTGCTGAAAATGTCCACATTTTTAAGGAAAAAAATGCGGAACAATTTACTACGCGTGAGGGGAAAGGAAGTAATTTAAAAGCGATCTAATTATTGTTATAATCGGGGTCAAAAGATCTTAAAATTGTCAATAAAGAACTTGCCGAATGCAATTTGATTCTAAAATAATGGAACAACTAGACCATAAAAGGTTAGAGCAAAAAGTCATCATCGTTTTGAGGGTCACCAAAAAGCCCGGGCTCATAGGTATGTTCCTCTTTTGCTTTTTACTGATCTTCTCTAGATCCTTCTTCCTATAGTTTCCTTTATATCCAGCTTTTTGTATACTGGTGGATGGTCCGGTGTGAATCCAGAAACTAGTTGGAGGTGCAACTTCTGCTCCACAATTTCTCCTTTATTTAATAGGATATTGGTAGTAAGCCACCTTAACCTTTCCCTTTTGAGCAGTAGTATATCTTTGGGCTTGTGGTTGCCTGCTAACTTCCTTCATTCTTTGATTAGGGGTCTTTTGAAATCTGTTCTGAGTAGGAGGATGATTATCTCTTCTTGGAGCTTTTGTCTCTGGCCTCTTCCTGGATACCTCATTTAGTAAATTGATTTCTCTATCCAGTCCTGTTACATTCGCATTTAGAATCTGGACTTGATTCCTAAAGAAGTTCTCCTCAACAACTTCAATATGCTTGGTTGCTCTAACCAGATTGATGTCTTGTGCCATTACTTCAGCATCTTCTGCCTACTCCATTACTGCTCTTTTAAGAGACTTGATTGCTTTTGTATTTTTCTTTACACCCTTGATTACAATAGATAGAGCTCTAATAAGGTCAAAATTATAAATAGAATTAGAACAAGAATTTACCTCAGTATTTACTGTTTCTGATTCTGATTCTTCGATTTGCACATTTTCTTGCTTGGAGGCATTTCTTGTGGATTGCTCTACTTCCAAATCAGTTAGTGCTATGAATGCACAGTTAGCAGTCTCTACACCTTCAGTTAAAGATGAGCTATTGCTTTCTTCACTGTTGCTCCAGGTGGCTACCATTGCCTTCTTTTTAAACTTCTTGGTTTTCTTAAGCTTAGGACATTTTATTCTGAAATGGCCTTTTTCTCCATATTCAAAACAGGCAGCATCTTTTTTTGGATCCTTCTTTGCTTCCGAATTTCTTTTGGGCCTATCCTTTCTGGAAGTTTCTTCTCTTGATCTTTGCGATTCATATTTTTTGGACTTCCTTCTTTCTTTCTTTTGTAGGAACCTATTAAGCCTTCTGGTTAATAGAGCTAGTTGCTCCTTAGTACTTTGAGGTTCTATGGCTTGTCCTTCTCCGGATGAAGCTGATTCGGTAGATTCTGCCTTTAGTTTAATGGCTTTCTTTCTCTCTTCAGGCTTCCTTTCTTGTTGGTTGTATCTCTCCAAGGACAGCTCTTGAGTTAAGAGATTGCCAATGAGCTCATCATAACTATAGAAGTTTAGGTCATGAGCTTCCACATTGGTAGTCTTCTTGTTGTCCCATTTTTTGGTGAGACTTCGGAGCACTTTCTTCACCATCTCTACTTCAGGAATTTCCTTTCCTAGCCTCTTCACCTCATTTACTAGATTGGTGTATCTAGTCTTCATATTACTAATGGATTCTTTTGGCTCCATTTGAAAGCTTCAAACTTCTACTGGAGTAGATCAAGCTTAGCTTCTCTTACTTTGGCGGTTCCTTCATAGGTTACCTCCAGATTCTCCCAAATCTCTTTTACAGTCTTGCATCCAGATATTCTATTGAATTTAGCTACACTAAGAGCACAATGAAGCATGTTAATAGCATTTACGTTTTCACACAACTTTTTAAGGTCATTCTCATCCCACATACTTGAGGGCTTTTGGGTAGTCTTACCCTCTACTTTATAAGTAGGCTCATATGGGCCATCTTTAATGACTAGCCATGCTTGCATTCTGTGTGATTGTATGAAATTCTTCATCCAGTTCTTCCAGAACGTGTAGTGTTCACTGGTGAAGAGTAAAGGACGGGTAATAGACATACCCTCGGGAAGGAGTTGTGAGTTTTGGAAACTCATTTTGATGTATGAATCAAAATATTGGACCTTTAGCTCAAGATTGTTAGATCTCTAGTTTTGAGCACTTACTATGATACCACTTCTTGGTCCCTGTAAGGGTCTTTATAAGGTCAGAGGGGGTAAATGACCCTTTTTCGTGGAATATACAGACTTTAAAAAAGTCTTAGTGTAGTGTGTTTGATTATGATCCGGATGATGAATCCGGATGATACAGTTATGACAGTAAAATGCAATAAGTAAAAAGTTAAAGAAATCAAACACAAATGATTTTATCCTGGTTTGGCCCCGCCTACTCTGGTCCCCGGAGTTTCCTTCCTCCGAGCTTTTCCACTAGTGGATTTCTTTCTAACTGGCAGGAATCAAACCTTACAATTTATCTCCGGATGGTAACCCCTTCCGGATGTAGGATATACCACTAGAAGCACCAACTCCTAGCTGAGTCCTTTTGCTTTTAGTAGGATATACCACTTAGACTTCTACCCCGCATCTAACATGAGTCCTACATGGAGTTCCCACTCAAAGCACCAACTTTAAGTTGTATCCCAATCTCACAACTCTCCCAAGTTGGAGATTCTTACACTCTTGTTTTCACAAACGTTTTGGTTTTGGATTTCCTTAAGTTTATAACACACTTAGGAATCCTTACAACATATTTAGAATTAATTGATTCTTGGAGGGATTGTAAACTGAATGAATGCTTGTGCTTTGTTACTTGCTTTTTTCAATCAAACAGCCAACCTTCTCATTTGGTGAAGCTTCCCTTTTATAGGCTTCCATCATAAATGTAGCCGCTGTGGGTTGTTAAACTTATAATAAATATTCACCCTTGATCAAGTTATAGGTGGCGCTTCCGGAGCCGCTGATCAATCTGTTATACTGTAATCTGAACCATTTGAATTTTAGGGATAGATGCTAAAAAGTTGTTAGTGATCATTTTACTTGGCTTTTCGTGATGCACCAAATTTTACACCATTAGCTTTTTGGTGTGAGCTCCATGCACTTCCTTATTGGTCTAGGTGAAAAAGGTTGTTAGCTTTTTCAGTCCGGTGTCAGTCCTTTTATCCTTTATCTAAAAAATGCAAGCTGTCATTTTGTCTTTATCTTGGGGAAAGGTTCTTTGACTTTATAGACCAAAAGGTAGAGAGAAAAGCTATCTTTGAAAGTTTTCCCAATGTCTTCAAGCATGAGTCATGAGTCTTTCGGATGTCTTTAGACTCATATACTCCGGAATAGCCTTCTTCCAGAGATAAGGAATTCGGTTCTTCCGAATGCTGTTCTTGAGGGATTAAAGCTTGTTTCCTTTCCAAGCTTTATTTTGATGATTCCATGTGCTTAGGTAATTGATGTCTTCAATGGATAGCCTTATAGCTGGATATTTGTTCGGATGTTTCCTTTTGGATTTGGGATTTACATAGTTTAAGTTTTTGTTTCTTTCAAACCTGCTTTGGATAATTTAATTTAGTTTATGGTCCGGATCATTGTTTCCTAAAAGCAGCGCCCCTTACGGGGTCGAGGGGGTAGTAGCCCCTGGCGGGGTTCCGGGGTAGCGTGCCTGGCTGGGGTCGAGCTACTAGGCTAGCTTGAAAACTTTTGATTTTGTAATAAAAGTTACCTTTGAAAAATTCATTTTATTTTAGGGAAAAGTCCATTTTGGACACGATTATTATTTGAACCAAATGATTAGTGAAAATGCCACATGTTATGGGGTTTGGACCATTTTCGGGGAATTCTGGATTCCCGTCATGGTATTGTACATGCAAAATATGAAAAACGAGAAAACTAGGTCAAAAGGGCAACAATGGGGCTACAACCCAGAGACCCACACCGCCGCCGGCATGGGTGAAGCCGATGGTGACTTCACTTGCCAGCGGTTTGGGTGAAGCCACCGGCGATTTGGTAAAATTGCCGGCGATTTTGGGATTCTATAGAAACAGAATCAGATGACCCGAAATACCAAAAAATACCCTAAACAATAAGAAAATATGCCAAAGAGCTCAGGAGACTCAGGAATTTACCTCGGGATCGTGAATCCACCTCTTTGTGTTCTAAAGACGCCTCCGGAAAGATCAAATATTGATTTTGGGTAGTGATTTGAAGATTAAACAACGTTTATCTCTAAAAATCGTATTAGATCAATTTTAACGTAAGATTTCTATAGATCTTGTATTTATCCTAACAGGTTAGATGAAGAAAAACCAAGACAACATGAATTAAATCCATTTCTTACCTTTTCTTTCGTTTCTCTCTCTAAAATTGGTCTCTCACTCCTAATATCCTCTCCAATTTTATACTGATGTCTCCCCTTATCAAACCGCTTCCTCTGATGTTTAAGCTGAAAAATGAGCTAAAAATTGATTTTTGCGATTATCCGGCGGGTTTTATGATAAAAAGTAAAAGCTGGCAGACTGCCGCAGGGGGTCATACGGCCGGCGGCTTCAGGCCCCTGCTGGTAGACTACCAAACGGGGTTCACATCCTAAAAAGCTGAAAAAGGGGGAAAATGCTAGTCAAAAAGCAGATTTTTGAAATTTTTAGGGTATTTTAATGTATTTTGGGATATTTTAAGATATTGGGGATATTTTTGTGAGAATCATCGGTTCGAGCTTCTATGGACGCGTAGTCGGACACACTGAACTAAATTCAAATGTTAATAAAAATCGAAATGAATTTTTAATGAGGATCAAAATTCAAATATATGTCATCATCGTCTCGTGAGAGGGACTGCAAAATCTCGTTTTCACAATCTTACAGATATAAAACATGTATAAGAGATATATCATATATATATACCAGATATATAGTACATTTCTTCAAATATATTACTTAAAACAAATATATATATTAGACATATACTAGAAATATAACAGATTCATGCTAGATCTTAAATTCAAACCTACTCTTACCTTCTTCTGAGTTTATGAGTGGCATCTTTCCCCATTTGAAGTCCTTATATGCACACTCAATGAGTGAGAGGGTGGTGAATGACTCGCTCTAATAAAAAAGATATTTTTATGCTATATGATGAACTCCGCTTAGTAGGTCAGCTGGCTGAAATATGAAAAACTTCAAAGTAAAGAACACTGAGATTTTATACTAGTTTGCCAACGCGTGCTTACATCCAGTCCCATGAGAGAGTCTTGGCTTTAATTCACTAATCTCAACTCCTTTACTCTAGGCGGAGAAGCCTTTCACAAATTTCCCCAATTATAGATAGTACTCTCTAAACTGTGATCGGGTCACCTGCTGAGTAGAATACCCTCTTCTACTAGCAGCTCAACTAATTCTAAATAAGAACTGAATCAACTTATAGAAATATTGATCCAATTATAAATGATAAGATATTACAATACTATTGATATATTCTATTCTCTCTTTTTGAAAAGCTGATTCTCGCTGAGTAGTTGCTTTCTTGATTTGAACTTGTTTAAAGCTTGTAGATTTGTAGAATTTTGCTTCTTAGAAATTCAGGTGTAATCACCAAGTTTTAACGCTTGCCTTCTTGTTTCTTTTATACTTGAACTCAAGAATGTAGTCGTTGAACTTGCTATGGCACCTTCTAAAATTGACAGCTCATCTATTCACCCATTGCTTCTTCAAATAAATCTGTTAGGAGATAGAATCACACCGTTATGAGATAGAAAAACAATCCATTAAAGACAGATTAAGATTCGAGCTTCAATTTGAATTCCTTATCGTTTGATGCCAGTCTTTCGTTAGAGAGAACTCGCGCTGACTTGCTACATGTCATCTTCCCATTCCTTCTAGTAATCTAACATTTTACAGAGTGTGCGATACTATATTGTTGATCTGCAGAATTACCTAAATTGGCAAATGACTTTTTATAGCTTGATTCTCGAAGACTTTATCTTTTTCTTCATAAACCGGAGTCTTGTCAAGGCATTAATTCTTTTTGTCTTTGTCTCATTAATGTTATGCAAAAAGCAATATTAAAAGCAAAGATTCCATTTTTCCTCAAATGGAAAGGCCAGTTCCATTGACTAAGATAAAGTAACTCAGTGAAAGATAGAGAAAAATATACTCAGCTGAAACAAAATCTAAATATTAAGCATTGAGTGAATAGTTACTAGTCAGCAACTAAGTAAACAGCTTAACTAAAAAAGAACTCAGAGTTAAAACTAAATAACTAGGTCAGCGGAGAATTGACATTCTACCCTCGAATTCAATAACTCACATATAACCATAGATTATTTATTTTAACCTCAATATTGATTTAATTAACTCAAACTTAACTTAATTGTTATGATCAAAACTTAAGCACTGCTGAGTCAGCCATTGAGTTAGTCAAACTTGTGTTGGGTTGAACATTCTCCCCCATTTTGATCAATGGAAATTAATTGAGCGAGAAAGTAAATCAATAAGATATTTAGATCAGAGTTACCTCAATAGAATGCTTGATATATCATTGTTCAGCATCTTCAATTTTCTGAGAGTGAATGCTAACTCCCCCATAATTCTTGATTCCTTTTAGGTCAGTATTCCTTAATACTTCTCATATATTTCTACAAGATTAGCAATATATATATAGCAGAAAATACAAGAAGGTAAGAAGATCTTAACTTAGAACATAAATGAGTAATCTTTATATAAATTCATAACTGAGTACATATCAATAAAAAGTTAACCTATACTAAGTTTACATTAAGCACTAAAGATTACAAAGGATTCTATTCTACTTTGGCATAGGTGGTCCTCCAAGATTAGCTCTTCATTCTTCAAATGCTTGCCGATCCCACCTTGAATTCTTCTTATTTGAAAGCGCAATATCCTTTCCTTTCCTCTTACGAGTCTCAAGTTATTGCTTTTTAATGCGCTCTAAATCCTTGGACAGCTCATACGAGAACTCAGCTACCCTTTGATCTCTCTCTTTCTCCTCCTACTCACTCTTCTCACGATCCTTCTTCCCTATTAACATTGAGTCCAAAATGTCTTGAGCATTATGATCAAACGAGCTCAGAGAGGCCTCAAAAGTCTTGAGATCGCCATAAACATTAGAAGAAAAGGTATGCACTAGCGACTCAAAGATTTCTTGGCATAAAAGTCCTTCTCTCTGAGAAAACAAAGGAGTGCCACCATGGTGTGAGATTGAGATTGATTTACCCTGTACTGAGCACTTAGCCATTCCTTGGAAATTGGGTGAGACTGGCAAAGCCTTGGCTTGATTATTCTCTCTTAAGATCCACTCGAGTATAAGAGTGCTTCTGATGTGCGAGGACACTTGTTTATAGATCTGAGCAATTGCTTGACCATCATTATAAACATCAGCATGAACAGACTTAATTTGATCATGAATGTGACCAAGTTTTTGGTGAAGAGATGGTTCTTATTCAGCCTCTAACATAATAATGTTGCTACTCAGAGCATTAGATATTTTCAATCTCTTTAAGCCCATCAACACTTCTTCCTTTGGGGCCTTTACTCCTTGCAAAATATCTTCCTTTATCTGCTTCAACTCTTTAGAGTTGCCTTGATTTCTATTAACAACAGTAATCAATGCATTGACGGCATTAATCACAACATCCAGCTTGGTTGTGTTGGTGTCATTCTCCTTGCTCAGGATATTGTATCCACTGAGCACAGCTTACATCCCTAAAGATGGATTGAACATGTCAATCAAGAAGTTTTTGAAGTCCCTCTCCTCATTCATGACTTGATAGTCACTTTCGTCTATCTTCTTCATTTGCTTTTTGAGCTCTGCAACATCCATCTTCAAATACTCAGCCTTCCTACCTGCAATATCCAAAATAGGCAAAGTATGGGATACTATAGCCTTAACTAGTTAGAACTGGATAGGAACTAATTTAAAATGGGCATTTATCTCCTCAACAACCTTCACAAAACCTTGCAGTGGCTCAACAACCTTTGTAATTCTCCTTAGAACATCCTCAAACAACAATGAATTAGCAATTTCTGCGTCAATCTCCTCATCTATCCTTAGTCCTGGATATCTTTCTCTTCCAAACCTCCTTATATCTCCCAGTAAAGTGGCTTGGGGGTTGAATTGGGTTTGAGGTTTTGGTGGCTGTTGTTCATTTGGAATCTCTTAAAAAATACGAGGACCTCTGACAACTGGTCCTTCTATCATTAACGGTTCCTGAGCGGGAGATCCAATGGGTGAAAGCATTGGGATTATGGCAGTGATGGCTATTTGGTTAGAGGTTTAGGTATCTGGTTGGTTAGAGGTGGATTGTTCAGAGGTGATGGTATTTGGGTTTCTGGTAAGGGTTGCATGGATATGGGTGTAGGTGAAAGAGGTGTTTCAGTAGATAGGTTGGAAAATCAAAATGTGTTTGCCTTCTCCTCCTCATCCTTCTCTCTTTCAGCACCTTCAATAGTTGGTTGACTAACCTGAGCTAGAGTTTGCTCAGTCAGCTGAGCTTCCTGCTCAACTACAATCTCTCCTTCCTCTTTATCCTCCAAAACTCCATCTTCCTCATCAATCACCACCTTCATTTTCTTAAACAGCCTCCTCTTCTTCTCTCTTCTCTCCTCTTTTGCTTTCTTAGCAGTCAAATTAAAAATCTGTTGGCCTTCTTTTTTAACTACATCAAATTCTACTACATTCATATCATTATCTTCATGCTCTTATACACTCTCAATCCCTTCTAGAGCCCCAATCATCTCATCAATAGCCTCAGGGATTAACTTCTCAGTAGGCTTGCAGATGCCTTCTCATAAGACTTTTCTACTTTAGCTTTATTCACAGTAGTTGACTCTTCTGCTCTTCTCCTTATCTCTTCCTCCAGATCCTCTTGCTTCTTCTTTAGCCTTATAGCCTTAGCTACCTTTATCTTCTCAGCTTCCTCAACATTCTGGACTACACCAGTTAGCTTCTTTACTATCAACTTCTTCTTAGTCTGACCTACTTAAGGCACAAGAACTAATGTAGCTTCCTATCCTATAGCCTTCTCACCATCCAGCTGAGCATCCTCACTCTTTCTCTTTTTTAATCTCTTTAGAGGCATCTCCTCTCTCAGCTCTTTCTCAGCCCTCTTCTCTTCTTCTTTCTCTTGGCAGTCAGCTCTCTATTCTTTTCATCCTTGGTTCCCTTTAAGAATCTAGACTTTTTTGAAATAGGGGCAACCACTGGATTTAAGCTAGCTAAGCTTGCCTTCTTCTCAGCCTTCTTACAGTCTCTCCTGACCTTCTTATTCTCCTTTTTCTCACCACCTTCTTCTCCTCTTTTAGCTCTCAACTTTATTGTCCTCTCAAGCTCCTGAGCCACAAAAGATTCAAATGTTTGGTCTTTATCTTCTGGCCTAATTGGCTTATTGTCATTATAGCTTTTTGGTCCTTCACTCTGACCTCTCCTTTCTTCAACTTGATATACTTAGTATTCTTAGGCTTTTTCTCACATCTTAAGCCATAAAAAGTGGGCATTACTGAGTATTCTAGAATCAATAACCTTTAGAACTATCCTACTTCTTTGAGCCTATCCTTCTAAGTCTAGCTCATAGGCCCTGCATATCTCTATCACCAGATGCCCATAAACCATGTGCTTAGACACTTTTAAAAATCTGTGTAGAATGGCCAGCAGCCAATTGATACTCATCCCTTCAGTGAGAGCATAGTCCAATACTCAAAATTTGATCAGCTACCAGTAGATGTTGTTTTGGGCAATAACACCTTTGTTACCAGCTCATGAGCTTGCTTCCCCTTCTTCGAGAACATTGAGGCTATGAGTATACCAGCCTTATAGTTAGCGGGAACTTCATAGTTTAATAGGATATCCACATGCTCTTTATCCTTCACAGCTTGCATTCTCAGCCCTCTTTCTCTCATTCCCAACAAATTAGCTATTAGTTTGGGAGTCACATATACCTTCCTCCCCATTATAGTGGTGACAAACATGTCCTTGAATCCTTTTACCATATGGATGCCATGGAAAAAGCTCTTAGTGGGTGTGTACTCAGTTCTTGTGGGAATAAATAGATCTTCCCTTTTCCAAAACCCAACGCTACTTGAGCTAAATGATCAGCGGTAGTGATCCAACAAGAATCATCTTTATTTCGTACAAAGAGAGATTTTACAAAACTGGGTACAGAACATCTTCCTAAAGTACTCACCATTAGAATTGCTTTGAAAGAAATTAGAGAATTTTGGGTTTTTAGGAAGAAGATTGCAGAAAATGAATGTGGTAAAGTAACCTTTCCGTCTTCTGTATCTCTCCTTAAATAGCCAAAGACCCTTCGCCTAAACTTACAAAGCTTATGTGTACGACTCATAATCCATAGTCATAATTCAATGGTGAGATTGATCAACGGTTACCATAAGATTAATGATAGTGAAATACATGGAGTTATAGCGTCTGAGTGTGGATCATTTTTAAACTTTCTACCTTTTCTATCAGTCTTGAATTTGAAAAGAAATGGTTGGTAGTTTTAATGACGTGTCCAAAATTCAAGCGTAAAGAAGAAATAATCAACCTAATTTGTAGAAGCTCAGAGTGAAAGATAGGTCAGCTTCATAATAGGTCAGCAGGAAAATATTTCTTCAAATTGGATTGGACATTCCGATCAGCTCTCTTAAGATGTTGAATTGATCCTTTCCAATAGGCTTTGTAAAGATTTTAGCTTACTATTCTTCAGTGGGAATGTATATGAGCTTGACTTCTCCTTTTAGCACATGATCCCTTATGAAGTGATGTCTAACATTGATATGTTTCATCCTGCTATGTTGAATTGGATTCTTGGATAAGTTAGTTGCACTCTTGTTGTCACACATGAGTTCAAGGCACTTATACTTTGTATTATAATCCTCTAATTATTGCTTGATCTATAGCGGTTATGCTGTATAACTTCCTACAGCCATGTACTAAGCCTTAACAGTACTTAGAGCCATAGAGGTTTGCTTTTGCTTATACCATGTTACTAGAAAGTCACCAAGGAAATGACATCCTCTAGTGGTCCTTTCTCTTTCTAATTTGTCTCTACCATAGTCAGCATCTGTGTATCCTCTCAGAGTGAAATCTACATTACTTGGATACCATAAACCTACATCGCTAAAGCCTAGTAAATACCTAAGAATTCTCTTAACAGCAGCTAAGTGAGATTCTCTGGGTCAGCTTGATATGCACAATAACATACATCATATTGAATGTTAGGCCTACTAGCAGTTAAGTAAAGTAGAGAACTAATAATACCTCTATAGAGCTTACTCTCTATAGGTTTACCTTCCTCATCTTCACTCAGAATTGTATTAGTGGCCATGGTTATTGACATTAGCTTGGCTTTATCCATGTCAAAATTCCTAAGTACTTCCTTGGCATACTTAGCTTGGCTGATGAAGATCCCATCATCTCCTTTCTTGATTTGCAAACCAAGAAAGAAATTAAGCTCTCCCATCATTGACATTTCAAATTCTTTCTTCATCTGCTTTCTGAATCTTTACTTAGCTTCTCATCAGTTGCTCTAAAAATGATATCATCAACATAGATTTGGACAATTAATACATCTTGATGCTTTCTTTTGATGAACAGAGTTGTATCTAGTTTTCCTCTAACATAACCTTTATTGAGTAAAAAGTTAGTCAGTCTCTCATACCAAGCTCTTAGAGCTTGCTTCAATCCATGGAGAGCCTTCTTCAACTTGAAGACATGATCTGGAAACTCAGGGTCTTCAAAGCCTGGGGGCTTTCTGGCATAGACTTGCTCTTGAATGTAACCATTAAGAAATGCACTCTTAATATCCATTTGAAACAACTTGAAGTTCATATGAGATGTAAAAGCACAGAGAATTCTTATGGCTTCAAGTCTTGCTACTGGTGCAAAGGTTTCTCCATAGTCAATGCCTTCTTGTTGATTGTAGCCTTGAGCAATTAGTCTGGCCTTATTTCTGACAACATTACCAGATTCATCTAGCTTGTTCTTGAAAACCCATTTGGTGCCAATTATTAACTTGCCTTTGGGTTTCTCCACCAAATTCCAAACTTCATTTATTCTGAATTAGTCTAGCTGCTCTTGCATTGCAATCATCCAGTTGTCATAGAACTCAACATCTTAAAACTTTTTAGGTTCAATCAATGATACAAATGTTGAATGACTTATCATTCTATTCAGGTGGCCTCTGGTCAGCACTGGATTTTGCACACTGTCAAGGATCTTTTCAACTGGGTGATCTCTTCTTGCTCTGACTTCTTTTGGTAGATCAGGATTAGCTTGCTAAGCTACTGACATGGGTTGAGCATCATTATCATCACCAAAGTTGATGGATTGGTCTAAGTCAACTTCATAATCTTCTTTTTCTGGAATTAGATTAGGAATAACAATGGACTCACTGACTGATCTGCTGACTTGTTCCTTTTCCTTTTCATCGTCACTAGCTTCTCTACCTGCATTGTTTGTTTCATCAAAATCTACATGCATAGACTCCTCTAATGTGCCAGTCCTCTTGACATACACTTTGTTTGCCCTACTATGTGTTGAGTAACCTAGAAAGATTCCTTCATTAGCCTTGGGGTCAAATTTAGCCAATTAGTCTTTAGTGTTTACTATAAAGCATTTACAACCAAAGGCCTTGAGATGACTAACTTTGGGCTTGCTCCCCTTCCAAAGCTCGTAAGGAGTTTTGTTTAAAACGAGGTGAATTAAAACCCTGTTTAGAATGTAACAGGCTGTGTTAACAGCCTCTCCCCAAAAATACTTTGGTAGATTATTATCACTCAGCATAGAATAACCCATCTCCGTAATAGTGCGATTCTTTCTCTCAATAACCCCATTTTGTTAAGGTGTATAAGGGGCAGAAAAATTATGGTCAATACCATGCTTAGAACAAAATTCCTCAAACTGGCTGCTTTCGAATTCTCTTCCATAGTCACTATGGATTCTATTAATTTTAAGGTCTTTTTCATTCATGATCCGTCTAGCCAACCTAGAGAATGATTCAAATGTTTCGTCTTTACCTGCAAGCAAGACAATCCAAGTGAACCTGTTCAGATCATCTACAACCACAAGGATGTATTTCATTCCACCTAGACTTATTGCCAACACTAGCCCAAACAAATCCATGTGTAGAAGATCAAGAGGATGAGAAGAACATATATAAGCTAAGGATTTAAAGGTCTTCCTATTTTGTTTCCCAAGTTGGCATATTGAGTAGAGTCTATCTTCTTCAAAGGCTAGATTGGGTAAACCCTCAACAAGTTCATTTCTAGCTAATTTGGACAGATTGGTCATATTGATATTTCCTAACCTTATGTGCCATAGCCATAAGTTTTCCTCCTTAGAAACTAAGCATATACCATTAGATCCAAGGGATAAATCAACCATATAAACATTATTAATTCTAGGAGCATAAAGAACAGTTTGGTCAGACTTACCATCAATGACTGAGCAACCCGCTGAGTCGAACATCACTTTCCCACCTTTATTGCACAGCTGAGCAATAGTTAGCAAATTAAACTTCAGGTCTTTCATAAGAGACACATTTTCAATTGTAGGCTTCACCCCTACAGTGCCATTGCCAACAATTTTTCCCTATTGGTTGTCTCCAAAACTGACACTTCCATTCCTTTTTCGCTCCAATGTTATGAATTGCTTTTCATCACCAGTCATATATCTCGATCATCCAATATCCAAATACCTAATTCTTCTATCATTAGCGAATCTCAGGCTCACTGTAAAACAATTAAGTTTTCTTAGGTACCCATGCCTTTTTTTGGCTAGGTCCTTCCTTGTTAGTGGTGGTAATCCTTGTCCAGTCATACTCATCATAGTAACCATTTCTGTGCCTACACATGACTGTTGCATGTCTTAACTTTCCATAAAAATTACAAACGGCCTTAGGATTGGGCCTGCTCACTTTACTCTTTTAAGAAACCTTCTCAGAGTGGTGAGTGCGGTTACTTTAAGTATTCCTACTAGGTTGAGGAGGGACCAGCACCTTTTTCAAGCTGTTAATTCGGTAGCTAACTCATCCATTTTCTAAGTGAGCTTGTTGTTATATCCATCATGGTACTCATCTTTTTTCCATAAGGTATAAGATATGGAGTGAGGTAGAAGAATTGATAACTTCTAGATCATCAGACCTCCTCTGGAGTACTTTGATGTATTTGGATGACTTCTTGTTCACATTAATAACATCATTAAGTACTACAGAAAGTTTATCTAAAGACAAAGGAGGTTTAGAATTTACCTCAGTTCGCTTTCCCTTGTCTCTGCTCTGGTTAGCTGATTGATTGGCAGCGGAAGCAGATGGTTGGTCATCTGACTCTGAGTTAGGTTGATCATCCTATGCCATGAGACATACATTTGCAGAATCTTATGCCTCTTCATCTAAGGATGATGACTATTGTTTAGAATCACTCCAGGTAGCAGCAAGAGCCTTCTTATCTCTTTTCTTCTTGAACATGTCCTTCTTAGCTTTAGGACAACTAGACTAGATAATGCCCTTTCTCACCACATTAAAAGCATTTAATATCTTTGTTATGTTCTTTATTGAATTATTTCAGTGGTCTATCATATACTCCTTTCTTGTACTTGATAGGCCTTCTAAACCTTTAGATATTTTCATCTTTCTTCAAGAACCTGTTGAAATTCTTGGTCACTAGTGCTATCTCTTCCTTTCCATCCTCTGGATATTCTCCTTCAGAGGATCTTCTTCATCAGCCTTAAGAATAACAGCTCTGCTAGAGCTTTCTCTTTCCTTATGCTTGAGCTTCTTGGATTCATCTTCATATTACTTCAAAGACATTTCGTAGGTCAGCAAGGTTCTGATCAGCTCATCAAACTTATAGGTCTTCAAATCATGAGCTTCTTCATTAGCACTCTTCTTTGCATCTCATTCCTGTGTCAAACTTCTCAAAATCTTCTTGAAAACCTCTTCTTCTGTGAAGGGCTTACCAAGTCTTTTTAGTTCATTGATAATATTCATGAACCTGGTGTTCATGTTTGAAATATCTTCCATGGGTTGCATATGAAACCATTCATAATCCCTCACGAGGATGTTGATTTTGGACTCTTTGACCTGTCAGTAACTTCATAAGTTACTTCCAACTTCTTCCATATCTCTCAAGCAGTTTCACAACTTGAAACGCGGTTAAACTCATTTGGATCAAGAGCGCAATGGAGATAGTTGATAGTAGTTGCATTTTCCTTCAATCTGGCCAAGTCCTGATTGTCCCACTCCTCAGAGTACTTATCAACGCGTACTCCATTCTTTTCAATAATAGGAATATATAGCCCCTCAACTATATCCATCCAAGCATGCATGCTCTGAGACTGGATGAAATTCTTCATCCTGTTCTTCTAATAAGTATAATGCTCTCCATTAGACATGGGAGACCCGGTGACTGACATGCCTTCTAGCAGATTATAAGCTTGGTCCCTTCCACTAGATTCTCCTCCCTTATACGCCATGGTCTATATCTCAAGATTGTGAAATCTTTATAATGAGAACAAGCTTTGATACCACTTGTTGGTCCCTAAGCGCACACTTAATGAGTCAGAGGGGGGTTGAATGACTCGCTTTAATAAAACATATATTTTTTTATGATATGATGAACTCCACTGAGTAGGTCAGCTGGCTGAGTAGAAATCTGAAAAACTTTAATGTAAAGAACACTGAGATTTTATACTAGTTTGGCAACTTGTGCTTACATCCAGTCCTAAGAGAGTGTCTTGGCTTTAATTCACTAATCTCAACTCCTTTACCCTAGGAGGAGAAGCCTTTCACAAATTTCCCCAATTACAGAAAGTACCCTCCAAACTGTAATCACTCATCCGCTGAGTAGAATACCCTCTTCTACTAGCAACTCAACTAATTCTAAATAAAAGCTGGAATCAACTTATAGAAACGTTAATCCAATTACAAATGATCAGATATTACAATACTATTGACCTGTTCTTTTCTGTCTTGTTGAAAAGCTGATTCTCACTGAGTAGTTGCTTTCTTGATTTGAACTTCTTTAAAGCATATAGATTGGCAGAATTTTGCTTCTCAGAAATTCAGGTGTAGTCACCAAGTTCTAACGCTTGCCTTCTTGTTCCTTTTATACTTGAACTCAAGAATGTAGCCGTTGAACTTGCTTTGGCATCTTCTGAAATTGACAGCTCATCTATTCACCCGTTGCTTCTTCAAATCAATCACACCGTTGTGAGATAGAAAAAAAATCCATTAGAGACAGATTGAGATTCGAGCTTTAATTTGAATTCCTTGTTGTGTGATGCTAGTCTTTCATTAGATAGAACTCGTGCTGACTTGCTACGTGTCATCTTTCCATTCCTTCTGGTAATCTGACAGTTTACAGAGTGCACAATACTATGTTGTTGATCTACAAAATTTCCTAAATTGGCAACTGACTTTTTGTAGCTTGATTCTAGAAGACTTTATCATTTTCTTCATAAACCAGAGTCTTGCAAAGGCATTGATTCTTTTTGTCTTTGTCTCATTAATGTTATGCAAAAAGCAACATTAAAAGCAAAGATTCCATTTTTCATCAAATGGAAAGGCTAGTACTATTGACTAAGATAAAGTAACTCGGCGAAAGATAAAGAAAATATACTTAGCTGAAATAAAATCTAAATATCAAGCGCTAAGTGAACAGT
Source organism: Euphorbia pulcherrima (assembly GCA_947683365.1). Taxonomy (NCBI): domain Eukaryota; kingdom Viridiplantae; phylum Streptophyta; class Magnoliopsida; order Malpighiales; family Euphorbiaceae; genus Euphorbia; species Euphorbia pulcherrima. The sequence continues at coordinate 21,247,956 of CANTUS010000001.1, forward strand.
TACTAGTCAGCGACTAAGTAAATAACTCAACTAAAAAACAACTCAGAGTTTAAACTAAATAACTAGGCCAGCGGAGAATTGACATTCTATCCTCGAATTCAATAACTCACATGTAACCATAGATTATTTATTTTAACCTCAGTATTGATTTAACTAACTCAAACTTAACTTAATTGTTATGATAAAAACTTAAGCACTACTGAGTCAGCCATTGAGTCAATCAAACTTATGTTGGGTTCAACACCCTTCTTAGCCATAGTAGGAGATTTGCTTGTTGTTTGTTTCTTCTTATGAGCCATTATCACTTAAATTTGACAAAAAAATCAACAATATCAGAAAAAACAAATATCAACAGAGAAAGCGCAACTAATTTTTAGGTTTTCGAGATGTTTACCTTGAATTCTTGTATAGAGAAACTCAAAACAGATAACAGAGCTTGATAATAGAAAATCAAAAAGATAGCTTGAACGGCAGAAACTCAATTCCAAAGAAATTGAAAGATGATAAGTGAGAAACAGAAAAGCAACAAGGAGAATGGTATACAAAAACGATTTCGAAGAAGGCTTTTAAGGACAAATTATGAAGCAATAATGGTAGAAAAACGATGATAGTAGAAAGCGATAACATATTGATTATATGTAGAATGTGGAAGGCGTAAGAAAGTTATGGAGAGCATGTGAATTTTATGAAGGGCGTGTGTAGGTTATTCACAAAACAGATCGGGAGCTTTTCGTAACTGGGCTAAAGTTTGGTCCAGATTATTTTGCACAAATGAGCATATTGGACAATTACCCTTAAGTATATATATGTGTGTTTGTTTTTTAAGGCCCTGTTCTCTTGGATTACGATTCAATGTAGTTCAGTCCAGTTTAATTCAATTCATTTCAGTTCAGTTATGCATAGTTATAAATTTACACTGAAATAAGTTCAGATTAGTTCAGTTCAATTCAGCCCAGTTCAGTTCAGTTCAACCTTCAGAACTTGAAAAGAACAGGGCCTAAATTGAAAGTTTGTTTTTTACAAATTAAGGCCCTGCTATTTTGGACTGCAATTTGGTTAAGTTCAGTTAAGTTCAGTTCAGTTCAATTCAATTCAATTCAATTCAATTCAGGTCCATCCAATTCAGTTCAGTTCAATCTTTAATATTATTATTAATAAATAGTGAATAATTCTAATTAATAAAAAAATTAATAAAACCATTCTAATTTAATAATAATAATTGATTACAATAATAAATAATAATAAACATTATTGATATAAAAAATTAATAATTAAATAATATAATTAATATTAATATAATATTTATAAAATAAGTAATATTAAATTATTATAAAATAATTATATTAATAATTATTTTTATTATTATGATAATAGTTATTAATAATACTGAAAAATAATTATTAATGATTATTATTAATATATTTGAATTCTGTTAATTTTAATTATAATATTAAATAATATTATTTATAATTTATAAATTAGTTACAATATTTAAATTTAGTAAAATCAGTACATGGTAATTAAACATTTGTCAAGTGTATTTTTTTCTTCAATATCATGTATAATATGTATTACAATCTACATGAGATTTATACAATAATAATTAACAATATTAATTTATTTTAAGTTTGTCTCATTGGACTTATTGTATTTACTTTAGAAATATAGTTTATTTTATTTGACTTGTCATATATTACTTTTTATCATCTCATTAAAACATATAGTTAAATGAAATGAAATGAGCTAAAATATTATTGTAAATAAATAATATAAGTTAAATAATAGCAAATAATAATTCTTATTAAAATAATTTTTAATTATAATTAGTATTTACTTGTAATTATAATAATTAATTGTAATTATTAAAAAAATTTAACATTTGATAATGAATATAAGAATTATTTTTTTATTATTAAATGCTATTTGAAATAATTTGGATAGTTACTTTATTTATCATTGAATATTATTATAATTATTAATAATTATTTATTATAATTTATTATTATTAATTATTTATATTTATATTTATTATAAATTAATATTCAATTTTTTTTATTGAAACTAGATTCTATTATATTCATTAACTTATTAGTATTATTCATTTTATTATTATATATTTAAGCTAATTAATATTATTTAGTATTATTATTTTAATTATTAGTATTTATGATTATTAGTCTTAAAAATAATTGGTTTTTTTATTATTATTTATTTAATGATTTAGATTTATTAATAAATATAATTAATAAATTCAGTTCAGTTAAGTTCAGTACAGTCTAAAAGAATGGAGCCTAATTAACTTTGTATCACTGATTCAGTCATGAGTTTTTTTTTTTCATTAGATATAAATCAGTTATGTGTTTATTATTTTTCATTATTTTTGCACTCTTTTTTCTTCTTTTGATCTTGTTCTGTTGTTATGTTTTGTGAATGATTAGAATAAGTTATAGTTTAAAGTTGTTAAATTAAAACAATTTCAATTAATAGTTGAGGTTGTTTTTTCTTTTAATTAGGAGAGAGATAGGAGAGAGATAGTTGAAAACTTAATTTAGAGAATCTAAATCAAACTTAAGGTTAATATTCTTAGCTTATCATAGGTACAATACGAAACTGAATTTCTTTTAATCCATGCGTGACAAATGTGAAACTACCGCACTCGAGGAACATATCTAACTAGAGGTGAATTTAATTTTTAAAATCGTCCTTTGCGAGAAGTACTCCTAAAGCAACATTCCATCTATTAATTACAAGTAATGGCAGAGCAAAGCATAAAATAAAAGTAAACACACAATGAATACAAAAACTTATTAACTCAAGTTGATAGTTCCGATTTACTGAAGAAAACAAACATAGTGCCCAACCCTTAAAAGCTAGTATCAAATTATATCACAAAATGGCAAATACACATGAATCCACTATAAATCACGTTATAAAAACCTAAAAAACACAACAAGTACATAGAACTGTAACAGTGACTGGTCAACTCAAATCATTCCGCCAACCATGACCATCAATGGGAGGGAACCTCCAATCCTCAACACTACCAGCACCAGGACTATAGCCACCAGCGACCCGTCTTGACTGAATTCGGGGAATCCCATTATTCTTAGGGTTAGGGCTTTTTGAGTTGAACTGGTAAGAAGCTTTTCCTCTTTCTCCTTCTAAGCTTAAGGAATCACTGCCCAAACCTTTCCTAGCAGATGAGTTCCATTGAGTGCGAGCCTTTGCTATAGCAGATTGAGTCGGGGCCATGTAACTCGGGATATGGCCGTTAAAGCTTGAATGTCTTTGATGTTTGGTTGATGATATTCCCTTGTTGAGTGGTGGAGTGATTACATGATCCATCTCTACTGTTTTTTCAGACGTATTGTCTTCAGTTGTGGTGTTTGTTTTTAAAGTCATAAAAGAAGCCTCATTTGGTACCAAATTACGTGCATTATACGGTTGTGATAACATCCACCTCTCTAACGAGTTCCATCCTTCGTCTTCATATACTCCTTTCTCTTTCCCATTTGACTCTAAATTCAACTCTTGTTGATTCTGTTGCTGTCAACAATACAAACCCATGCCAATTGGATCACAGCCAGCTACTAATTGATAGAGATAATAGACACTGTTTTTACATTTAACTTTTCGGAGTTTAGTAATTAGAGTCACATTTTGTTTTAGTAATTAGAATCACATTTTTCAGTCCTAACAATTGGATTTGCTAACTGAACTTCGGCACACACTACAAAATATAAGAGATTTGACAACAAAGTATATCCATGCCAAAAGTACAAAAGTTATTGTCATACTTTTATGCAACAACTCGGATGTTGCTGCTATAATAGTATGTATTCATAACCAAATTTGATAAAATTTTGTAATCTTTGACTTGTGTATAAGAATAACGCTTAATATTTCTACAAATTATTTCGTCGCCAAATCAGAAAATTTTCATAGTGACAATACATGGTGTGATTGTGCATGAAGGATGTTCACTGATTTGATGCCTAAAGACATAAGTACAACCACTCTTAAAAACTCACGACTTTACACTTAATTTATTCTTAATAGAGTGGACCCCCTCCATTAAGGGACATTAAAATGGTTGCTACGATCACATTATAAGGTTGTAAAAATTTGGTTGACTACTGACCTGAGTGGACTGATAGGAATAAGCATAAGCAAGAGCTCCCTCCCTTTTGATATGTTTCTTTGACGCAGCCAATTCCATGATCTTGTCTGAAGTTTGCTTTCTGTTATCCCAACTTAACTTGTTTTTTGATGAGCTGTTATTATTATTAACGGATCTCCTTCTTGGTTCTTCTTTTTCTTGCTGTAGATTCTCATGAGCCAGCTGAAGTGTGCGGGCTCTCACTACTCTAGACTGAACACGTACCAATGCTTGCATAGACCTCATTGTCATTTGTGCTTGCTTTCGTACATTATGCCCTCTCACCAATGCTTGTATCCTTACTAATCCCTTCAACGCCCGCAATGCTCGTCTCGCCTACAATATATATACTCACAACTTCACATTGTCATATATATACTCAAAATTAATTATACTCCCTCCATCTAGAAATAATGGTATTTTTAACTAATTCACACTTTTTAAGATAACAATTAACTAATTAAGGTAATTTACTTATTTGCCCTTTAATCAATGCTCTACTCTATTCTCAAAGCTTTTCATTAATGGTTACAACAAAAAACGTATTCCCAACTGCTATAATTAATAAGGGCAGGATTGAAAGAGTGTGACAAAAAATATTTAGAAAATAGGAAATGACAACTAAAAAAAGATGTGAAAAAATATGTAAAACGACGTCCATTTCTAGATGGAGGGAGTATTAATTTAAATTGTATTAGTTGTCTTTTATTCAAATTCAATTAGTCGGTCTAAGGTTACAAAAACACAGTGAATCCAATGTTTAAGTGACATTATCCCATAGCTAAATTAAGTCAAAGCAAGTATAATAGAAGTCATTGGCATTTAATAAAAGCACGGATAGAAAGTGAGAATGGCCTATATAGCATGGCATGGCAGAGCAAGCAATTAGTGCTGAAAATGAAAGGCAACGAACAACTAATGAATGAACTTAAGAACACGTAATTAAGAGAGGGAGACAAGAGATCTAATTACAAGATAGCCCCTGTAGTGTGACTGAATAAGTGTAGCAGCTCTTTCTTCCTTATTAGAGTGACGCCTATAGCCACCGCCAGCCAATCTAACAACCTTAGCAGCTGCGACTGCTATGGCATGATTTATATCTTTACTCGCTGGAGTAGTACATACTGTACTGCTCTCTTCATAATTGTTAGTTATATGATCTGGAGAACTTTCTGCTGGGAAGTGTTCTACTGATACTTCTTCTGCTGCCTCTTGTCGCCATTTCTCTACATCCTCTTTCTGAAATAGTATTACCCAAATATTCACTCTGAGATTAAGTAATTTAACTTGACGTTTGGATTGAATTTAGTATACAACAAAACACAAAATGATATTTTTGTGCCCATAGCCTAGCAACCAACTGAACTTTCACAACAAGTTTGTCATTTTAAAGTCTTCCTTTTATTCCAACAGAGATTCCCTAGAACATGAAAATCAACTTTAGAGAGCACTTTAGTAAAACTAAGGCCTTCATTCCATTCTAAAAGGCTACTATCCAATACACATTTTTTTTCATAAAAATTCTCACACTTCCTCGTACATCCGTCTCTAACTCTACTAATTTGAAGTTATTTTCGAAAATCTTTTTTACTTTTAACCCATCCTCTATATGAAACACCCCCCAAATTTACTACTCATTTATTACCCTTCCGTTTTAACTTTTTAAGAGGGCAAAAAGGTAAATTTGGTTTAATTAGATATAGAGGTTATTTCTCATCGCTCATATACAGCTAAAGTTGATTTCATAAGGGCACTTAAATATTAGTGTTTCATATTGCTCATTTTTTGGCTTATAAGTAATTTATAAGAAAATTAAGCTCCCATTTTTTTGAGCTTATAAAAAAGTAACTTATCAGTCACCTAATTCTGAAAAAAAAAATTTTTACCATATTACTATATTTTACTTATATACAAAAAAAAATCACTTTATCTCTATTTATCATTTTTAGTCATTTCATTGATTTTTAAAGTTATAGGCTCTCTATAAGTTATTTTAACGAATATTTCAACAACTTATAAGTTAATTATAAACAAACTTTATTTTTAAGATTTTTGTTAGCTACAAAGTGCTTATAAGCCATAGCCCAAAAAGCACACACAATAATAACTTCAAATAGGACGGACGTATAAAGGTCACTGGGTGTTAGAATAGCTTCCAAAATATCATTTTGTCACAGGCAATGGACGGTTATTTATTTACATGATGTTCCATCACTTTTCAAGTTCAAATATATTATTTTGAACTAATAAAGCTTCAGAGTAGACAAGTGTAACTTAATTCATAGAACATCTAGGACTAATGTAGGTAAAAAAAAAGTTTGTATTGGCTTATGTACTTGAAGCAATTTGCACTTCAAAACTTTAAATTGAATTTTTGGCATTTCAGGACTTGGTTGTGACCATTTATTTTGACTCGTTTATTCAGTGGTGACATCAGCCAAATATAATGCTAATTTATGCCAATTGCCTAGCACGAAGCAAGGTTGGGCTTGAGCTATATTTACTGTATTGATTGATGAAAATTGTTTGACCAAAAGCAAGATATTTATCCATTAATGACCCCATCAATTGTACAGCAAATGATACCCAAATCAATTAATGCGGAAATTTTGTCATGATAAAGATACAACTAAGTAAATCACATGTGTGATCTACACAAATGATGTGATAGCTTTGTTGTCATGATAGTAAAATGTCATACGGATTCAAGCTTATTAGTTGGGGACCATATTTATATATGTTCATGGTCCTAAATACCTCTAAAAGAGTAGCTCATCTTCATTATTGTGGACCTATCATCTCATCATTTATACCAGTTTATATCCTTATAATTGTAATGAACTAAGGCATAAAATCGTTCATTATTTGCATATAAAAAGAAAAAGAATTGGTCATATTTTACCTACAATTCCCCGAAAGTGCTATATTACACCAGAACTCCAGCTGAAGACTAACTTTTAGTACTAAAATTATTATTTGTTACCAAATTTTCAATATTTCACATAACATAGTCCCATAGAAAATTACGCCAAAATATGTTTGAATATTTACAGATGATCTTGATAAATTACATATATAATTCATTGCAAGAGTTAAAGTTAAAGTTGATTTCCAAGGTAGTATTATATATAAAATGAGTGAAACACATTATCCCGAGTTGGATTCCAATTGGGCACATAAAACCATGGTGGAAAGAAGAGTCATTCGATTTGACAAATACTTTAATAAGTAATAACCACAATCAAAATTAATTGGGATACAAGTAAAAAAAATTCAATAACGATTCACCAAAATTAAATTTTCCATTTTAAACAACATTTCAATAAATTTTAGTCTTCCATTTTAAATAAGTAATGAGTATTTTTACTGTTTCTCTCGTTCGTTCTCATTCGCACCCTCTCGGCTTGATATCACTTAAGCAAGGTCTTAGTTCGAATCCTAGTGAATGCAAAAAATCTTTAGTGAGATACTCACCCACCATAACCAGGTACGCGACCCGAGTCTAATCTGAATGTTGTTGAAGCAAATCTCTGATAAACCAGATGGGTAAATAAAAAAATTTCTCACCCTCTCTCTATAATTTTGCTCTAAAATTCTAAATTTGGAGAATCGTCTTTCGAAGAAATATTAACTGCTTGTTTTTAAATGAAGCAATAATTAAAATGGTGATCAATGAAAGGCCCTTGAGTTATGCTTATGAATCAAGGAAGCATTAATGTAATTAATTGGTTAGCAAAATTTAAAAAGGCGATTAGTTAATTACCTTAGTTAGTGCAGGAGATAGGTCCTTATATGGATTAGATGATTTGAAAACCTTTTTCACCGACCAAAACCAACCTCCTTCTTTCTTCCCCATCCAATCAATCTTCTTTCTGCTGCAAATATGTTTAATTTCACGCTGAAAAATAAACAACAAAGTTTCAGACTAATATATAAAAACGAAACATTTCGTAACGGAATCTCATTAATCAGACACCATAAAAGGAAGGTCACATTGCAAAAGCAGTTTAATTAAGCAGATTCTCACCTCTTCGATTGAGATATTTGAATCGATTACATAATAGATGAAAAAATTGAAGCTCTAATGGAGATCGGAAGGAAAAAGTGGAAACTGAAGAGAAGAATCGAAAGTGAGAAATGAAGAAGAGGGCTGAGAGCAGTAACTCCAAATGGCGCGATGCCAAAATCACATTTATACAGTTTGTGGGAATTTTAAACCAATAGGATCCTGGCCCGTTTGGATGCCTTCAAAAAACCGGCTTTTGAGGTTTGAACCACAAAAGTACGTAACTAAGGTATTTGGTAGTGATAAAATTTATTAAAGGGTTCCTTTTTAAGGGGGAATTCAATTCCTTTTTAAACCCCCATTAAATTGAAACTTTTGAGGTTCCTTTTTGTGGTTTAAATTATGTAATTCAATTTTAATATTTTTAATAACATAAATAAAACTTTAAAAAGATGTCTATTTTAGTCATATTATATCTCCAATAGCAATCATAAATTATATTTTTACCAAACACTATAAATATGGACTAGTTAAAAATAAACATCAACCATGAAAAATAAAACTGCAACAGTAAACCGCAACAGCAACAGTGAGACGGTTGTAGTATTAATGGGATAAACTTCAAAAAAGTACCACGTGGTTTCACTCATTTGTAAAATGGGGTCTGAGGAATTTTTTTTGCAAACTAGGGTCTGTGGTTTCAAAAAATTTACAAAATAGGGCCTATGGATTCAGAATAGTAGTGTTACATTGAATATTTTTAACAATTCAACATTCTAATAATTTAACCTTATTATTTAAAAATCATACGTCATGATTTGAGTAATTTTCGTAGATTTTTTTTAATGATTTTTTAAAGTTTGTTATCATAATTTAACTAAAAAAATATTTACACTATTCAAAAATTTTCACCGATGTGTATTGTATTTTTAATGATCATCCCGTAAAAGCTCAGATAAAAACGAATAAGATTACCCATTTTTGTGACATAATTTAATATTGAGGATCCTTTATTTACAAATTTTTTGAAACCACAGATTCTATTTTAGCAAAAAAAAAATTTCTAAGACCCTATTTTACAAATGAGTGAAACTATATGGTACTTTTTTTAAGTTTACCCATTAATTTTATTAGGGGTAATTGGTGTTTGTGTAAGGGAAATATATGAAAATACCAACTTTGTAAAAAAAATTATTTACAAAGCTATCTTTTGCTTTAGCTTTTTACCACTTTTTAGGTTTATGTTTTTCACTCTACCGTAATTCTCAATTCCCCTTCTAATAACTATTTCCCCTAATTAATTTGATTTTTGTAACTTAAAAACGATTATATTTCACAAACCTTTAATTTTTTTAACACGGACCTTTAGAATATTTTATTTATCTTATTTTTTATCTTTAAAATAAAATCCATATTAAATATTTTTTTTAAAAAAAAATAAATAAAAATTTTATATAAATATATGTAAATCTTTCTAGATAATCTTTTTTATACTGAGGGAAAAGTAAAGAAAACAGAAAAAAAAGAAAATACAAAGCAAAGACAATCAGCTACAAATTGCCTTGCCCCTTATGAAGACACAAGGACCGAGAAACATGAAGTCCTTCAATATCCCAATTCAGCAGATTGATTATGCTATCATGTGGTTTTTCCAGAACCTTAACTCCCACATGCGCTAAAGAAGCTAATCGTGCCAAATGGTATGCACAAGAATTTCCTTCCCTAAAGCTGTGCACAACTTGAACCTGGTGGAAGCTCTCCAATAGCTGCAAAATGATGTATATCATATTCTTACAAGGATGTTCTGGTAAAGAAAAGTTTCCAGTGCCATTCAACCACATAACCAGGTCTGAAGAATCAGATTCCAATATAACATTAGAGAACCCCTTAGCCATAGCGATTTTGACCCCTGTATAAGTTGCCCACGCCTCAGCAAGGAAGGAATTACCCTTTCCAATGTTATAAAGAAATCCAATCTGCCATATTATGAGCACGGGCTTTTCGGTGACTCAGAACGATGAGAGCTTTTTGCTCTAACCTTTTATGGTCTATTTGTTCCATTATTTTATTATTGAATCACGTTTGGCAAGTTCTTTGTTAACGATTTTGAGATCTTTGACCCCGATTAAAAATAATTGAATCGCGTTTAAAATGTTAACCGCTTTTCGTGATTTTTTCCTTAAAATCCGGACATTTTCAGCAAGTTTCGTTTGTACCGTTGGATTCTTCACTCTCCGAGCTTTCCAGAATGTCAAGAATCGCCCCGATCGGATGCCCGTAGTGTAAGTTTTTGCTTTTCAGGCCCGGCCTTCGCGGGCCCCCCTTGGCCTTTCCCCCTGGTGCCTCGATCAGGCGGCGGCGGCCCGCACCGCCGCTGGAATGTGGGGCCGCGTGGACCACGGGGCCTGGGCTAGGCCGCGTCACTGACGCGGCCTTCGCGAAAGGTTTCTTCAGTCAATGTTTTTCCGGTTTTTCTTGGCCATCAAGTAGGGTTTTGGGATTTTTCTGTCAAATTTTGACATTTGGGGATTAATTCTGAGATTTTGCACTTGGAAAGTCTATAAAAACCCATTAAAATTCTGATTTGGGACTTTAGGAATGATTTTTAAGAGAATTGACTTCTTAGAATTTTCTAAGTTTTAGGGAGAAAGAGCTTAATAATATGGGGAAATTTAAATCAACACACTTAGTTCTTGATTTCTAAATCTTATTAGGCCTAATCTTTTAGCTTAAAACACAAAATCTATTAGAAATCTTAAGTAAAATTTGGTTTAAATAGGATTTATGGACTTTTTCCTCACAAATCACTAAATTCCTTGCTAAATTGGTTATTGTTTCGTCGGATTTTTGTCTCAAATCCGTCACAAAGCTTGCCAAGCGTCCGGTTCGAGTCTCGAGAGTGGACTCATGGCGTTTAGGTAACCTTCTGAGTTCCAATCTATTTCTTTTTGTTATTTATTTCTGCTGTTGTGGTTTTTGTTGTTTTTCCGGGCGTTTGGCCCTTTTTCTTCGTCCTGTTTGTGATTTTCTGCCAAAACTCCAGCTGACCGTTCCGGCAAACGTCAGGCCGACTAAATGCCTCCTAGGCCACCTCGCTGAGTCAGCCTACCACTTAGTTCAGTTGGCCTACGGGTCGCTCAAGCGGCCAATTGTTGTTTTGTCGGATTTTCTGGGTTCTTTTTCCCCCAAAACTGAAAACCCAAAGTTATCTAAGCATTTTAAGTCCGAATCTACTATAACAATGTAGGAAACGACTTGAAATTTTAATAATCTTGGTTTTCAATCATAAAAATGTCGATTCCGGCTTGTTTAGACATTTTTTCCGGCATACCACTTCAGTGGGAAGAAGGCCGATTGAGTGTCATCTAGGCCACCTCGCTGAGTCAGCCTACCACCTCACTGAGTCAGCCTACTGGTAAAAATGTCCAAATGGTCCCTGTTTGCTTTATTCTATTATTTTTGGCCCTGTTTGTGTTGCTTTTTGGCCTTGTTTTTGTTATTTTAATGCGTTTTCGGTCCCGATTTTACCCGAAAAATCTCTAAAAATCACAAATAATCTAAAATTAATTAAATTAATTTTTATAGCTGTTGAAAATTATTTTATATATTGCTTAACGGGTTAAATGACTTAAAATGGTTTTTAACTAAATAAATCTAAATAAATCATTTTCCACCAACTAAAAATCCCAAAAATATTCTGGAAATACTAAATCTGATTTTAGGATGTTTAGTTGATTCGTTTCACCCTTTTTAGGTTGTTAGATAATTAATTAATGCCCAAAAATTACATTTTTGTCCAAAAAAATCTAAAAATATGTTTTCTTCATGATATGTGTTTATTTTCCGTGTTTATATATCCATGCTTTATTTATGATTATTCCCAAATATCTTTTGCCTTATTTGGAGCCAGGTCCGAGTCAGTAAGCTCGTTTAAAACCCAATTTTGCCCTTTTATTTATCTATCGCTTTATTTATTTTCTTGCATTAGAAAAATGTAAAGGTATTTGTAAAGCCTTGTAATAATTATTTTACTTGCTTCATTTACCGCCTTTCATGTGATATATGGCATATAAATCGAAAACTATAATCGAATTTAAATCGCATAAGAACCGAAGTCGCATTTATTAACATAAATGGCTTGATTTAAAAATTAAAAAGTAAGCAACATTATCCGGACTAAGAATCTCTATCTTAAGGTACGGTCTAACCACCCGGTGGGAATATCGTACCCAAATTCCCAGTGGAGCTTAACTGGGAGGCGGCGACTCTATCATAAAATACGGGATTCTAAGTCTCGTATCCCTTAACACTTAAATCGGACTAAATTTCAACTTCAAAATCGCTTTCATTATCCATTTTCATCACGCTAAAATAAGGACTATCCCTTAGCACGCTTCACAGTGATGGTTGTTTCTCCACCCCATGCCGAAGAGCATTAAAGCTTACCTTGTGGGCGGGTGATTCGGTCATCAGCTCACAGTGGTGACTCTGCTGGGGAACTCCTTTTTAACTTAAAACTTGAAAATCGCTTTCATTTTCAAACTCTAGTGAAAGGACTTTGATGATGTGCCTAAATCATTTTTAAATCAATGCTTTATTTCTTATTCCTTTTTCATCCATCGCTTAGTTAGATTCTAAGTTTTAAGGTGCCACTTTATCAACCCCATAAAGCTCACTTGTATACCTCATGCCCGCCAGGAATTGGGGATATTTGTGGGTGGAACACTTGTTTCAACCAACGTGTAATTCCTGCGGTCGCACTCATTTAAGGAGTGGTTGAGTTACACGGAATCAAGATAGACGAGACCCTTCTACAGTGTCGTTCACGTCACCAGCAGTTTGAGACTGTAAACCACGATAAAACTAGCCATAGCAACTTCCCTTTAAGCTCACCAGAACAATATAGATTTAGGTTTCATACTCTCTTGTCATTTCCTGGCGCTAGAGTTAACCCCAGACTACAAATTGGCGTTACGTGGGAGTCATAAGGTGGGAAGAGGTTTATTTACTTTCGGGTGCTACTTGTGTTGTGCTCATTCATGCAAAGCTCATGCATAGGCCGCCTGTGGCAGATCTTTATTTTTGGTTTTTGCTTACCTCTACTCTCCCCTTGCTTGAAGGCAGAATTTAACAAAATGCCTGAGATCGTTTGAGTCCCGAAGAGGGTCTCGTCTATCTTGATTCCGTGTAACTCAACCACTCCTTAAATGAGTGCGACCGCAGTTTGAGACTGTAAACCACGATAAAACTAGCCATAGCAACTTCCCTTTAAGCTCACCAGAACAATATAGATTTAGGTTTCATACTCTCTTATCATTTCCTGGCGCTAGAGTTAACCCCAGACTACAAATTGGCGTTACGTGGGAGTCATAAGGTGGGAAGAGGTTTATTCACTTTCGTGTGCTACTTGTGTTGTGCTCATTCATGCAAAGCTCATGCATAGGCCGCCTGTGGCAGATCTTTATTTTTGGTTTTTGCTTACCTCTACTCTCCCCTTGCTTGAAGGCAGAATTTAACAAAATGCCTGAGATCGTTTGAGTCCCGAAGACCCGTACCTAGTGCGCTAGGCATAGCGAAGAATTTGTACGTCTCACATATTTTGGAGTTAAGCTTCGCATCATAAGCCATTCTACTCTATACCTTTATAAACCACCCGTATGTATAGCATTCATCACTCGAATATTTATGTCATCATCCATCTCCATCATGGTTCGATTCGGGCTGATCAACTTCCGGTTTAATCAGTTAGGTCAAGATGTCTCCGTCGCCAAAGCCCTCTTTGGTTGTGACTCGATTGCCATTTAAGTTCATCATTCAGTGTCAGAATCGGTTATTCCTACCATGCTGATATTCCTTTATCTAGCGGGTTTCCGATCAAGGGCACTCCTCCACTAGTCTCTTCTCTATCGGTTGATCAGGGGCAATCTCAGTTAGGTTCAGAGTTGGCTAATGCTATGGCTATGTTCCTCCAATCAGATATGTTTTGGGCCACTATTCAAGAGCAGGTTAGATCTGCTCTCAGGGAAGAAAGAGAGTCTTAGAGGCCAGTGAGGCCTGTTTTTCAAGCTCCGAGAGAGATAGTTCAGTCTCTGCCAGTTTAGAATCAGTTTTCGGTCCCTCCGCTCCCACCTATTCATCCTATCCAGCAAAGCCAATTTCAGTTTAATCAGAGCTCTTCTCAGCCATCCTTATCATTTGCTCCACCAGCCTTCGATTTTTCTCCCCCTGTGGACTCGAGGCCTATTCTCCAATCTCCTATTCTCCCCGCTTTCTCATGGGGATTTACTCCTCAGATGATCAAGTGGCTTTATTATTCCTTCGGTGCAGCCAACTGTTTTCACACCCTCTTTCCCTAGCTTTGTGGTCACTCCTTACGAGGCCACTTACCCTCGGAATCCTTTCTCTCACCCCCAGGTCAAAACCCCAACTCCTTCGCATTTCTAGTTTGGGTCATCTCCAAGCGATCAGGTCACGCAGCCTCCAGGCGTGACACCCAAAATGGCGGCTTTCTTCAAGCAATTTCTGAATAGGAGTGACGATAAAGAAGAAGTAAGAGATGATGATTGGGTGCCTAAAAATTTCTTAATGCCCCGAATGGAGGCTTATTCAGGCAAAGGACCCCCCAAGTCCCATATAGTGATGTATGAGCGGATCATGCGAGTCCAAAAGATTGGGGATAAAGTGCTGGCTAAATTATTCTCGTGTACCCTTTCAGGCCCTACTCTCTAGTGGTACAATACTCTTCCGGAGTCCACAATCCTAGATTGGAAACTCCTATCTGAAGCTTTGATAGCCCACTATAGATTTAATTCGACAATGGAGACTACCATTTAGCATCTTGAGGCAGTCAAGCAAAAGCCGGCTGAATCCTTCAAGTCATATATCAATAGATGGATGGCCACTCAGGTTCTCTTGTAGCAAAAACTTAGCCTAAAAGAAATGATCCCAAAGTTGCTTAACGGGGCTCTCCCGATGCTCCGGAAAGAAATGGAGACTGACTCATTCGAGTCCTATCCGGAAGTTTTTGAAAAAGCTAAGAGGACCGAGCACCGGGAGGAAAAGGAAAGGGCTAGCAAGCAGAGTGGTGGCAAACCCTGGTTTAACAAGAGCAATGATTCTCAGTCTTCCGAAGTCACTCCGGTTCCGATCAAGGAAAAGATAGCTGTAGTTCAAGTCATCGCTCAGAAGAATGCTTCCGCAGCTCAAGCCGAACCTGCTCAGACACTTGCTCATAAAACATTTGTGTCTCCGTGGAAGCTTTCTCTTAGTGTTTTGTTTGCCAAGTTGCTCGAGAAAGGCTTGCTTACCTCTCTTTATGAATATCGTGCTCCCACACCGAAAGAAAGGGGAAACTTTTATCGCTATCATATTCAGGGAGGACACATAATAGATCAGTGCAATCCTCTGGGCAGGGCCACTTGGCGTTTGGTGCCAGAAGGGAAAATGGCTCAGCTTACTAGGAAGACCGATGCTGAGGAAAAGCTATCACTGAGCCCGGGCGATGAAGTAGGTGTGATTAATTTCGGTCTCCCTAAAGATATTGTATTGGCTATGGTCTCCTCCACTTAAGCCAATACCCCTATGCAAACCAATTTTGCCCCCAAATCTGACAAGAATCCCGCGAGTTCTCTAGCGGATGAAGGAGACAAGTTATCAGAGGAGCAAGTAAAGGTTGTTGGACTTCGTCCTGGACGACGCTCTAATGAAAGCTACTGAGGATGATTAGTCTACCGGCTCTACCAATCAAGACCCTCTACATGTGGAGGCTGATTTTCTATAATGTAATTTTCTTTCTTTATGTTTCTAGTATACAGATGTGAACAATTCTGCCTTTAAGGCACTTTAATTTAATGAAAGACCGCTGGGTCCATACATTCATTTTATCATAAGCATAATGTGTTTAGTATTCATGATGTTTCTTTAGCTGAAATAAATTCGAGTATAGATGATAATCAAAGATGATAACCATTTTCTAATGACCTAACCTCTGAGAGAAAATGTGAGATAACGCGTGCTTAAAGATCATGATAATGCTTTCGCTAAATCATACCTGACCCTGCCCAAGGTTCATTGTCAAAATGCCAAGCGTCGCATTTTTGCACCCAAAATAAAAGAAGCTCAGTCCTTCCTTGGATAGATCCAATATGCCAATCGGTTCATCACTGGTCTCACATCCGTGCGTAAACTGATTTTCAAGCTACCGAAGAAATATCGGCCCATTATGGAGACAGAATATCATCGGATTATCTTTGACAGAATCATGGCTTATCTTTTTTGCCCACCCATTCTCCAAATTCCCAACCCCAATACACCATTGGTCCTTACTATTATCCAAACCCTTCTAAATCCCCAAACCTTCCATGTTTCTCCTAATTAGCCATTCTCTGCGAGGGGGACACATGATCGGTGAGATTCAGCCTTCATCAACAAATGAGCAGTGCTTCATCATCGTAGGGACAAGTTGCTTCTCAAAATAGGGGGAAGCCAATTCTTTCGCCAGCATCACTGTCAAGAAAATGGCTAAGTTCATCGAGAAGCGCATCTTTGCTCGGCATAGCCTACCCTATCGTATCATCTCAGTTAATAGGGTTTTAGTCCTAAGGGTAAACCCGTGATTGATCAAGAAATTTAGGTTTGAACACCGTAGGACCTCACCGCATCGACCATGAGGTAATGGGGTAACCGAAACCGTAAGCCAGCTTATCAAGAAGTTCACTTCCAAGACCGCCAAAAAGATCAAAGATTGAGCCTATGAGCTACTATTCACCCTCTAAAGATGTCAAATAAATGTAAAAACTCTCGCAAACCGAGCACCTTTCTCCTTTGTCTATGGCATGGAAGCTGTGCTACCCACCAATATCGAGATGAAGTCCTTAAGAGTTATAGTCAAAAGGACCCCCGTGGATTAAAGCGCGGTTCGAACAGCTTGAACAGTCGTCAGATGCATCAAAAGTGCATAGTGAGGCCGAGCAACAACCGTGTTAAGAACTATAGGTATCCATTGAAAGCCAGTGACTTGGTCCTAAAGCATGTAAAGCCTTCCACCACCGATCCAAGGGGGAAGTTTTGACAAATTTTAGAAGGTCCTTATGTGATTAAGAAAGGCACTTGGTGTAAGGGGCATGATTATCAATGGTAATAAGCTCGTAAACACTACCAATCATAGCAAGTTGAAGCATTATCATGTCTAACCAGAAGAATCAAATCCAGAAAAGCAGCACATGAAAAAAATAATAAATCAAATCAAATCACCCGGCGAGTGGTCTTTTACTGCTCGGGAAAAACTTAGGGTGTATCTTGCTGATTGGTATTCTACAAACCGGTCAAGCAAAAGTTATGGTGCAAAAACAACCCCCTAGATTGAAAACCCGAAAAGGGCGGTCTAGGCAAAAGTTAGGGTAAAAGTGAGCTACGAGAGTGTGTTGGCTAGAAAACCTTCATAGGCTAGTTAGCACCAGAGTTTGGGGCAATAGAAATGATTATCATCATCATGTACTCAAACTTAATTCAATTAATGGAAATGTCACTTTTACTGAGTCCTTTATGTTTGTACTTGAATGAATATATTGGGCCCAAAAGGTAAAATGTTGCAAATAAGTTGAACGCAGGGTTCCGTTCAGTCAACTCAATTCCTCAAAATAAAACAAGGATAAAAGGCAAAAATCCTGATAGACTGGAAAGAATCGAGATCTATGCAAAAGCCAGGAAAGGTCCGCTCGATTGAAAACCCGAAAAGGGCAGTCCAGACAAAAATTAGGACATGAAAGCAAAAATAAACAAGTCTGATAGGCCCAACACAATGTTCGGGTCTACGAAAAAATTAAGGCAACCAAACCAAAGATAAATGACTATCGTCGATCACATCAAGATACCTGCACTATCATCATTATCGTTGTAGTGCTTGAATATCCTCTACAATTTAGTAGACTCGTAGGGCTCAAATCCATCCTCTACACGCGTCCACTCTAATCTTGACCATGGCCGATCATCTCGAGTCCGTAACATCCTAATCTTCCAAAGCCATCCTTGGTAGAATTCATTGGTAGTGATAATGCCCGGTCGTTCGTTATCCAGAATCTTGAGCTTTGCTTCATCACCCCCCTTTGTCTCCGTCATGCCTAATCCAACAATCAATTTACAGTCAAATCACCGTGACTTCCCTAGTTCTCCACCAGGGACATTCCCACCTAATCTGCGCAACATCCCTAATCCTCCGCTAGGGGCATTCTTATCTTATCAATACCGCAAAGCAATTCCATGCATCCTCCCTTTTCAAGCAAGTCAATCTTTCCTTGATCAAAGTCGAGCAAGAAAGTTAATCAGTTAGCTTGAAGATGACCAGTCTGAGTATCTCATAAATTCATGCATAATGTTCATAAAGGTCATGCCTATTATTCTATTCTGAATTCCACAGGAAATAAAGTAAGGAAAAATATCCTCGAGCTATGCGCTTGACCTCCAAGCAAGAGCCTATATCAAGGGGCATCTCAGAATTGTCTTCTATCCTACATTCGAAGATAGAATTTCACCTAGGGGCACATTAGCTAGTCTCGGTGCTCAACACTGGTAGTTTCTCCGGCCTCCCGGAAATCTCAACTCTTATTTCTTTTTCTTCCATTTTTATTGCTTAATTGAAGGGGCAAAAATATTTTTGTTGCACAAAATTAATTAAGCAATAAAAACACGATTTATATCACTTAATAATGCTTTAAAGCCTTCTTGACAGGTACACCACGGGACAATTCAGAAGGACATCCAACCCATTGGATCCTAAAATCAGAACTCAAAAGTTTCTCCTAGGGGCACCTCAATGCAAATAATTAAGGGCACCTTAATGCAAACACCTAGGGGCATATCGATAAGGTAACTAGGGGCATCCCAACACATGTTTCAAGCTGCATTCAAGGGGCATATCAGTCAGACTCGGTGCTCGGCCTCGACAATCTCTCCTAACTCCCGAAAATCTCAACTTTATTTTAGTTTCATTCTTTCATTTTTGTTGCTTAATTGAAGGGGCAAAAATTTTTATCTCGGCAAAATCAATTAAGCAACAAAAGTGCAGCTCATGTCTCTTTCTAATATCTTGAAACTTCCGTCGTAAGTACAATGTGCTTAGTCTAACGGTCTCCTCAGGCATTTTCAACAAATCCCAGTCCGTCCTTACTAGAAGTTCTCGGCACCTTTCAGTTAAGTTCTTGGTGTACGTTCCAGTCCAGAGATCTAGTATGATATTCTCGGCATGCCATTCAAGCCAAGTAATTCCCAGTCCAACCTTGTTAGAATTTCTCGGCACCTTCCAGTTAAGTTCTTAGTGTGCATTCTAGTCCAGAGATCTAGTTTGATATTTAAGGCATGCGATTCAAACCAAGTAATTCCCAGTCCGGCCTCGTTAGAAGTTCTCAACACCTTCCAGTTAAGTTCTTGGTGTGCGTTCCAGTCCAGGGATCTTGTTTGATATTCTCAGCATGCGATTCAAGCCAAGCAAATCCCGATCCAACCTCGTTAGAAGTTCTCAACACCTTCCAGTTAAGTTCTTGGTGTGCGTTCCATTTTAGAGATCTAGTTTTATTTCTTGGCATGTGATTCAAGCCAAGCAAATCCTGGTCCAACCTCGTTAAAAGTCCTTACCTTCCAATTAGGTTTTTGGTATGCGTTCTAGTCCAGGGATCTCTTTTGATATTCTCGGCATGTGATTCAAGCCAAGCAAATCCCAGTTCAACATCGTTAGAAGTCCACGACACCTTTCAGTTAAGTTCTTAATGTGCGTTCCAATCTAGGGTTCTTGTTTGATATTCTCAGCATATGATTCAAGCCAAGCAAATCCCCGTCCGACCTCGTTAGAAGTTCTCGGCACCTTACTGTTAAGTTCTTGGTGTGCATTCCAGTCTAGGGATCTTTGTTTGATATTATCGGCATGCAATTCAAGCCAAGCAAATCCCAGTCCGATCTCGTTACAAGTTCTTGGCATTTCTAAGTGACGCCCTCGGCATTCTCGGCATCCCCCTTGTCTCTGACATGCCTGATCCAACCTCTACCCTCTGATTGATCCATTGATTATGCGTCCTATGACCATCCGTAGACAACCACCTTAAGAAGTCCCTACTCCTCTTTTTCTTAAAGCAACCAACCAATCCATCCCGAAACCGTTTGGGGTAACAAAGGCAATACCGAATCAATCTCTAAGTAAATTTCATTCTTGATAGGACTATTTATGGTAATCCCAGAAGACAATCAGTTCAAGAATCTGCAAGTCCGGTATAGCCTCCTATCCCTTGCTCTATCGTAAGATCACATTTGACCCTCGGAAGGATGATGGCTTTTTGCTCTAACCTTTTATGGTCTAATTATTCCATTATTTTAGAATCAAATCACGTTTGGCAAGTTCTTTATTGACGATTTTGAGATCTTTGACCCCGATAAAAAATAATTGAATCGCATTTAAAATGTTAACCGCTTCCTTTCCCCTCATGCGCAGTAATTTGTTTCATGATTTTTCCTTAAAATCCGGACATTTACAGTGAGTCTCGTTTGCATCATTAGATTCTTCACTCTCCGAGATTTCTAAAATGTCAAAAATCGCCCCGATTGAATGCCCGTAGTGTAAGATGTTCCCATTTTGGGTCCAGCCTTCGCCGGGCCCCCCTTGGCCTTTCCCCCTGGTGCCCCGATCCGGCGATGGTGGCCGGCGCATCTGTTGGAATGCCGGGCCGCGTGGCTTCCGTAGCCCTCTAGGCTACATCATATGACGCGTCCTAGATTGGGCCGCATCATGTGACGCGGCCTCGGCCAGCCTCGTCACTGAAGCTGCCTTCGTGCGGGGTTTCTTCAGTCGGCGTTTTTCTGGGTTTTCTTGGCCACCAAGTCGGGTTTTTGGATTTTTTTCCATCAAATTTTGACATTTGGGGATTAATTCTGAGATTTTGCACTTAGGAAGTCTATAAAAACCCATTAAAATTCTGATTTGGGACTCTATGACTAATTTTTAAGAGAATTGAATTCTTAGAATTTTCTAAGTTTTAGGGAGAAAGAGCTTAATAATATGGGGAAATCTAAATCAACACACTTAGTTCTTGACTTCTAAATCTCATTAGGCTTAATCTCTTAGCTTAAAACACAAAAATCTATTAAAAATCTTTAGTAAATTTTGGTTTAAATAGGATTTAGGGACTTTTTCCTTACAAATCACTAAATTCCTTGCTAAATCGGTTATTGTTTCACTGGGATTTTGTCTCAAATCCGCCACAAAGTTTGCCAAGCGTCCGATTTGAGTCTCGAGAGTGGATTCACGGCCTTTAGGTAACCTTCTGAGTTCCAATCTATTTCTTTTTTTTTATTTATTTCTGCTGTTGTGTTTTTTATTATTTTTCTGGGCGTTTAGCCCTTTTTCTTCGTCCTTTTTGTGATTTTTTGCCAAAACTCCGACTGACCATTCCGACGACTGAACGTTACCTATGCCACCTCGCTGATTCGGCCTACCACTTCGTTTAGTCAGGCTACAAGTCGCTCAAGCGACCAATTGTTGTTTTGTCGGATTTTCTAGGTTCTTTTTCCCCAAAACTGAAAAACCAAAGTTATCTAAGCATTTTAAGTCTGAATCTACTGTAACAATGTAGGAAACGACTTGAAATTTTAATAATCTTGGGTTTTCAGGCACAAAAATGTCGATTCCGGCTTGTTTAGACACTTTTTCCGACAGGCCACTTCAGTGGGATGAAGGCCGACTAAGTGTTATCTAGGCCACCTTACTGAGTCGGCCTACCACCTCACTGAGTCGGCCTACTGGTAAAAATGTCCAAATGGTCCCTGTTTGCTTTATTTTGTTGTTTTTTTGCCTTGTTTTTATTGTGTTTGGCCATGTTTCTGTTATTTTAATGCCTTTTCGTTCCCGATTTTTACCGGAAAAATATCTAAAAATCACAAATAATCTGAAATTAATTAAATTAATTTTTATAGTTGCTGGAAATTATTTTATGTATTGTTTAATGGGTTAAATGACTATTTAATGGCTTAAAATGGTTTTTAACTAAATAAATCTAAATAAATCGTTTTCCACCAACTAAAAATCCCAAAAATATTCTGGAAATACTAAATCTAATTTTGTCCCAAAAAATTCAAAAATATGTTTTCTTCATGCTGTGTGTTTATTTTCCACGTTTATTTATTCATGCTTTAATTATAATTATTCCCTTATATCTTTTGCCTCGTTTAGAGCCGGGTTCGAGTCAGTAAGCTCGGTTAAAACCTGGTTTTGCCCGTTTATTTATCTATCGCTTTATTTATTTTCTTGCATTAGAAAAATGTATAGGTATTTGTAAAGCCTTGTAATAATTATTTTACTTGCTTCATTTACCGCCTTTCGTGTGATGTATAACATATAAATCGAAAACTCTAAACTATAATCGGATTTAAATCGCATAAGAACCGAAGTCGCATTTATTAACATAAATGGCTTGATTTAAAAATTGAAAAGTAAGTAACATCATCCGGACTCAGAATCTCTATCTTAAGGCATGGTCCAACCACCCGGTTGGAATATCGTACCCAAATTCCTGGTGGAACTTAACCGTATGGCAACTCTATCTTAAAATACGGGATTCTAAGTCTCGTATCTCTTAACACTTAAATCAGTCAAAATTTCAACTTCAACATCACTCTCATTATCCATTTTCATCACGCTAAAATAAGGACTGTCCTTTAGCACCCTTTACAGCGCTCGTTGTTTCTCCGCCCCACGCCGAAGAGAATTAAAGCTTACCTTGCAAGCGGGGGATTCGGTCGTCAGCTCATACATATACCTTCATGGTTACGAATAATACCCCCTACTGCTATATGATTAGACAATACGTCACAAAACCCATCAGTATTAATTTTGACCTAACCCTCAGGTGGTTTCTTCCAAGCGATAAGCAATTCTTCAACTCTTGGAATGTGGGATAAAGACAGGGGTGACCAAGCTTTCTGGCATGACTCCACATAACATTTTATGACCCCATTCTTATTCTCTAGGATGTTAGCCCCATTACAAAAGACTCTGTTATTTTGCCATTTCCAAGTCCACCAACAAGTAATGCAGAAGATGATGTTCTAAGGGCAATTCCAAACAAGAATTTGATTACATCTAATATTCGAAGTCCACCAATTCTTATATGTACACCTAAAGAAATTAGGAAAGAAAGATGATACCCCCAGTGACCTACACACCTTACGGCTAAAACGACAATCTCGAAAAATATGTCTACTGGACTTCGGGCCCAACGAGCAGGAGCTATAAGAGTCATACTCAATAAGGTGTCTACGGCACCGTTGTTCATTAGTCAGCAATTTCCCTTGGTAAGCTAACCAGGAGTGAATTGGATTCCAATAGGCATTTTCAGTTTCCAGATGACACCTTAAGTGGTGTCAGTGATAGATTCCATAGGTGGGGAGAGCATACTGAAAGCGGATTTTGTTGAAAACATATATGTAGGAGATTTGGATCAGTTGATTATGTCCTCACCAAGATCATCTCTACTAATTTTAATAGTTATCAATCTTAATAATATCTCATGAGGAAGAAGTCGTTCCAATGAATCCCAATCCTAATCTCCAGATTCATTCACATAAGCATTAATGCTCTTATCAACATGCTCTATCAGAATATTGTTCATGTAGTCAATAAGAGGTTTATCTATCAGCCATGGGTCTTTCCAAAAAAGTACAAGAGCTCCATTTTTTATAGACCAACTCGTACCTTTCTTAAATTCCGGTAACACTTTGAGGATACTTCTCCATAAGAAGGATTTGCGCCTTGAATTCTCAATAAGGTAGAAGAGATCGGATTGCCCTATGTATTTACCCTTAAGCAACTTAACCCACAATGCCTCTTGCTCCTTAATGATCCTCCATAGAAGTTTTATAATGAGAGCCATATTATGAGACTTGCTAGGACGAATGCTAATGCCCCCTTCCTTCTTTCCACTACAGACTTGTTCCTAAGAGACTAAGTGGATCTTCTTCATACTCTCAGTGCTGCCCCAAAGGAAACTCCTATTAGCTTTGTTTAGCGATTCTAAAGTAGCTGATGGGAGGAGATTGGTCTACATGGTATAATTTGGTATGTCGCTTGACCGCCTTGATAAGAGTTGCACGTCCTACCAAGGAAAGGTTTGAGGCTTTCCAGCCCGAGAGGTGAGACTGAACATTCTCTACTATAGAGGTAAATGTTTGCTTGGTCACCTGATCATCCAATAAGGGGACCCCTAAGTATTTCCCAATGCAAGACGATAGAGGGATTCCACATCGACCACTGAGAGATCTACCCATAGTCGAGCTTACTTTCTTGGACACACAAAGGCAAGATTTGTGCAAACTGAATTTCTAACCCGAAAAGTCACAAAACTTGGCTAGATAAGATTCCATCACTTCTATTTGATCTAAAGAAGCTTTGCTAAATAACAATAGATAATCTGGGAAGAATAGATATGTTATTATAGGAATTTCTCTTGAACATTTGACACCTTTCTACAACCCATCCTTAACTTTAGCTTAGATAAGGTGCCCTAACCTCTCCATACATAAACAAAAAGGTACGGTGATAGAGGGTCTCCTTGTCTAATACCTCGAGTCGGTCAAACACTGTCAATCATACTCCCATTGAATAGAATACACATCAAGGAAGTATATATACACTTGTACACAACATCAATCCACTAAGAAGGTATACCAATGCTCTTTAAGGTGCCCACTATAAATTCCCACCTAAGCCGATCATAAGCTTGTTGAGAAACAATGATCCGAAAGAATCACTTTAAGAACAAATCCGGATCATGTATGAAGTAAACAATACCTCTAAGTTCAAGAAGAATACATCCAGATATATATTGAAGATAATAAATCACTAAGTCCATGAAGAAAGCATCCGATTAGAGTTTGGAAAGGAAACAAACTACTAATTCCTTAAAAACAACATTCAGAGAAAGACTGATTGAAGAGCATCCAGATAAGTTAAAGTCTGAAGACATCCGGAAGACTCAACTTATAAGATAAAAGGGAAAAGTTCAAAATTACCTTTTCCCTCCACATTGGTCTAAAGTCAAAGTTCTTTTTTCCTTGGAGAATGAAAAAATGACAACTTGCAAGCTTTTCAGAAAAGGATAAATATCTGACTTGGAAAGAGAAAAAGGCAACAACCTTTTTAACCTAGATAAATTATATGGCGCGTGGAGCTTACATAACTGACAAAGTTTGCCTAAAATCTGGTAGTGCATAAAAAGCCAAACAATCGACTACTGACACTTTTTTGCATCGATCCCAATAATTTAAATGGGTCTAATAATGTGTCTAACGGATTGATCAATGCCTCTGAAAGTGCCACCTCATACCTTATCAATGGTAGAGATTGAAGATTAACCCAATGGTACACAATGGCTACATTTATAATCAAAGCCTATAAAAGGAAGGCTTCAAATGTTGAGAAGGTGCTAGTTGATTTTAAAAAGGCTATTACATTAAAAACTCAAGAAAATTCAATTAGTAAACCAAATCCCTCTAAGAACCATCAACTCAAATCAGTTTGTAAGAATTCACAAGTGAAAGTTACAAACTTATAGAATTCAAAACCCTTTCTTTTGAAAATTAATTGTGAAACCTCATACTTGGTTGAGTATTGAGATTGAAACTTAGCTTAGACTAAAAGAGTTTAAGTGATATATCCTAGTGGGACTCAACTTAAATTTGGGTAGTATTTAAGTGGTATATCTTGCTAAAAGAAAGGACTCAGCCAGAAGTTGGTGCTTTTAGTGGTATATCCTACATTCGAAAGAGAGGTTATCATCCGGAGACAACTAGAAAGGACTCAGCTGAAGATTGGTGTCTTTAGTGGTATATCCTACATCTGGAGGATAAAACATCTCCAGAGACAATTGTAAGGGCTTGATTCCAGCTTATTTAAAGGGATCTCACTAGTGGACAAAGCTTGAAGGAGGAAACTTCGGGGACTGCACGTAGGCAGGGCCGAACTAGTATAAATCTCTTGTGTTTAATTTTCTATTCATCTTTTACTTTATTGCATCATATCTCATATCTGCATCATCTGGACTCATTAACTCCGGAGTAAAATCAAACACGCTACACAAGACTTTTATAAGTCTATAAATTCCCCAAAAAAGGGTCATTCACTCCCCTTTGACACTAAATACATATGCATAGGGACCAACAAGTGGTATCAAAGCAATTGCTCATAACTAGAGATGTAACAATCTCGAGCTAAAGGTCTAATTTAGTCCCTAAAAGCAACACGAGTTTCAACAACTCTTAGATTCTTCCAAGGGTATGTCCATTACCCGACCTCTACTATTCACCTGTGAACACTGCACGTTCTAGAAAAATTGGATGAAGAATTTCATTTAGGCCCAAAGCATGCTAGCATGGATAGCCATTAAAGATGGTCCATATGTCCCTACCTATAAAGTTGAGGGAATCACTACAAGGAAACCCTCCAATCAATGGGATAAAAATGATTATAAGAAATTGCGTGAAAATGCAAATGCTATTATCATGCTTCATTGTGTTCTTAGTGCAACAGAATTTAATAGAATTTCAATATGTGAAACTACACAAGAAATCTGGCAGAAGCTTGAAGTGACCTATAAAGGTTGATCTCCTACAATAAAAGCTTGAAACCTTCAAGATGGAACGAAAGGAATCAATCAGCAGCATGAATATCAGATACACCAATCTAGTTAGTGAAATGAAAAGGCTTGGAAAGGAGATCACTGAGGTGGAAATGGAAAAGAAAGTTCTCCAGAGTCTCACCAAGGACCAAGGAATGGGACAATAAAAAAGATTGTCATCGAGGAAGCTCATGACTTAATTTTTTATAGTTTTGATGAAATCATTGGTAATCTTTTAACTCCAAAGTTATCCTAGGAGAGATACAGCCAATAAGAGAAGAAGCTTAAGGAAAAGAAGAAAGGAATTGCCCTCAAGGCGGAATCATCCAGAATAGAAAAGAAGGCTAGGGAATCTCAATACAATAAAGAAGAGATGGCTATGCTAGCCAAACAATTCAACAGATTTCTGAGAAAGAAAGAAAGAAAGAAGAAGCTCTAGAAAATTTGATTCTAGAAGAAGAAAAAAGAGCTCCTTAAGGAGAGACAAATTCAGAAAGGCATCGGAAGAAAAGAATGATCCGGAGATAGAAATTGCCTGCTTTGAATGTGGATAGAAAGGACATTTCAAGTCAAAACGTCCTAAGCTCAAAAAGGATAAGAAATATAAGAAGAAGGAAATGGTGGCCACATGGAGTGATAGTGAAGAAAGCAGTAGCTCATCTTCCACAGAGGAAGAAGGAACTGTAAATTATGCATTCATGG
This sequence comes from Euphorbia pulcherrima, assembly GCA_947683365.1. NCBI lineage: Eukaryota > Viridiplantae > Streptophyta > Magnoliopsida > Malpighiales > Euphorbiaceae > Euphorbia > Euphorbia pulcherrima. The sequence continues at coordinate 21,275,473 of CANTUS010000001.1, forward strand.
CACTAATTGAGTCGAAAGCAGAACAATCCGGAAGAAAACCATCATAGCAAGTCATTGAGAAAATTAAAGAATCAGAGTCTGAGATAGCCAGTACTGAGGTAAATTCTCACTCTAATTCTATATCTAACCTTGATCTTGCTAGAGCTTTAAGGATTGTGATCAACAATGTGAGGAAATAAAAGCCATCAAATCCCTTCAAAGACAAGTGAGGGAGCTCGCTGAGGATGTTAAAGTAATGGCACAAGATATCAATTTGATAAGAGCCAAAAGCATATTGATGTTGTTGAAGAAAACTTCATAAGAAATCAAGTGCAGATATTGAGTGCAAATGTAACTGGGCTAGAAATAGAACTAGATCTGATGAAGGAAGCTACCGAAAGAAATCCAAGGCCAACTCCTGGAAGAAAACAAATATCCTCAAATCAAAGGAGGAATCCGAAACCTCATAAACAAAAGAAAGTCCAAAAGCAACCTCAAGCACAAAACCATATTGCTCCACCGGGTAAAGGAACTTAAACTCAAAGATTCACAACTGCTCAAAAAGGAAAAATTGTAGCAGTCCATGATGATCAATCCACCAAGAAAAAGAAAAAATACAGAGTAGAAGTCGCTCCTCCAGCCAACTACCGAATCCAAACCAAATAATCAAGTCCAGATCTATCTAAAGTAGGGTATTCCAGAGACTATGGAAAGAGGGATCTACAAAAGATTGAGGAGACGCTCAAACTGAACAAACCAATCGCTGGGTGTAGGTTTTATAGAGTAAATAACCATATGACTAAAATATGTAGATTTAAAAATGGTTATTATGATATTTATCCTTGGCCTAAAATGGTTGATAACCTGAGAGGACCTAAATCTGATTGGGTGTACCCAAACCCACTTGATCTATTTTGAAGGTATGCCTTAGATCCACTGAAGATCAATAAATATGGTACATTGATAGTGGGTGCTCAAGGAATATGACTATTAATGAGAAAGCCTTCATCACTTTAATCTAGAAGAAAGGTGGAAAAGTAAGCTTTGGAGATAATCAAAAGGGCTAGATGATTGGGCATGGAACCATTGGATCTAAATTAAAGATAGAAGATGTCTCACCAGTTGATGGACTGAAGTTCAACCTGCTAAGTGTTGTACAACTCTGTTACAAAGGGAGAAAAGTCACCTTTGACTCCGGAGGCTGCTCAATCATTCATAGTAAGTCAAATCAACTCATTCTTTATGCACCTAGAGTAAATAATGTCTATTCCATTAACATTAAAAATGAGAAAAAGAATATATGCTTGGTGTCTAAAGAAGAAGAATCATGATTATGACACCGGAGGTAAGGACATGTTAGTATGAACCTCCTATCCAAACTAGCCAAAAAGGAACTGGTTGTGGGTTTGCCTAAGGTTGGTTTTGACAAGGATCATATCTGCACTACATGTCAATTAGGCAAATAAACTAGAAAAAGTTTCCCTTCTATCTCCTATATACCTTCCAAGAGAGTTCTTAAATTCTTGAATATTGATCTCTTTAGCCCAATCAAGCCAATGAGTTTAGGTTGAAGAGAATATATTATAGTTATAGTAGATGATTATTCTCGCTATACCTAGGTTGCTTTACTAGCAAGCAAAGATGAAGCCTTTAACCACTTTTCTAAAACATTTATCCAGATAGAAGTAGAACAGGGCATAAGCATCGCATGCATCCGGAGTAATAATGGAAGAGAATTCAAAAATAAGCATTTTTATTGAATTCTGTGAATCCAAAGGCATTGAGCACAACTTTTCTGCTCCTCATACACCTCAATAAAAATGGGTTGTTGAAAGGAAAAATAAAATAATAATTGAAATGGCTCGAACAATGCTAAATGAGAATAGATTGCCTAAGTACTTCTGGGGTGAGGCCGTAAACACTGCATGTTACATCTTAAATAGAGCTCTCATTAGAAAGACTATAGACAAAACCCCATATGAAATCTGGAAGGGAAGAAAACCCAAAATTGGGTACTTCAAAGCCTTTGGATGTAAATGCTACATCCTAAATGATAGTGAGAAACTAGGAAAATTTGACCCTAAATCTGATGAAGCAATTTTTCTTGGCTACTCAGTACATAGCAAATCTTATAGAGTATACAACAAAAGAACTCAAACTGTGGTAGAGTCAATATATGTAGATTTTGATGATATTAACCATGCAGGAAAGAAAAATCAAGATCCAGATTACATAGTTCCTGATGAAACATAATCAGAAAAGGTTTCAAATCCATTCCAAAGAAAGAAGTACAAGGAAGAAGATGATCAAATCAATTTCAATAGTAATGAATCTCTAGAGAACCTTCATGAAATTAACTTCAACGATGAACAGGGACTAGAAGAAGTTGATATAAATGAAGAGCAAGCTCCACAACCTCATGAAGAACTTTAAAGAGAAATCTGGACTAGCAGGGACCATCCGATTGAAGCCATTTTGGACAATTTCCAAAATCCAGTCAGAACCAAAGGACAACTCAATAGAATGATAAGCTATGCAGCATTTATCTCTCTCATTGAGCCAAAGAAATTCCAAGATGCAAAAGGTGATGAAAGCTGGATGATGGCCATGCAAGAATAACTAGATCAATTCACAAGGAATGATGTATGGGATCTAGTTCCACTATCAAAAGGAAAATCTGTCATTGGCACCAAATGGGTATTCCAGAATAAGCTAGATGAATCCGTAGTTATTATAAGAAATAAAGCAAGACTGGTTGCTTAAGGCTATAATCAGTAAGAAGGTATTGATTTTAAAGAAACATTTGCACCAGTAGCAAGATTGGAAGCAATCAAGATTCTATGTGCTTTTGTATCATTCATGGGATTCACTTTGTTCCAAATGGATGTTAAAAGTTCCTTTCTAAATGGAGTTATTCAAGAAGAAGTCTATGTTAAGCAACCACCTAGATTTGAAGATTTAAAGCATCTGAAGCATGTGTACAAGTTGAAGAAGGCCCTCTATAGATTAAAGCAAGGACAAAGAGCTTGGTATGAGAGACTCACTTCATTTCTCATATCCAAGGGTTACATCTAGGGTAAAGTAGACACAACCCTTTTCATCAAGAAGAAGAAGGGTGATGTCATTCTTGCCCAAATCTATATGGATGACATCATCTTTGGAGCAACTGATGAAAGGATGTGTGAGGAATTCAACTCTCAAATGCATAAGGAATTTGAGATGTCAATGATGCGAGAACTCAACTTCTTCATTAGTTTTCAGATTAAGCAAAGTCCACATAGGATCTTTATAAACCAGTCTAAGTACACCAAGGAGATATTAAAGAAGTTTGAGATGGACAAGAGCAAGCAAATGTCCACACCTATTAGATCAGACACAGTTCTGTCTAAGGATTGTGATGGAAAAGATGTAGATCAGAAACTTTGTAAAACAATGATTGGATCACTTCTATACCTAACACCTAGCAGACCTGACATACATTATGTAATTTGCTATTGTGCAAGGTATCAAGCCAATCCAAAGGATTCACATCTCAAAGATGTAAAAAGGGTTCTTAGATATGTTCTAGGAACTACTGAAGTTAGTCTATAGTATCCTAGTAATGGCGATTTTACATTGCAAGGGTACACTGATGCAAATTATGGAAGGGATATGCTTGAGAGAAAAAGCACATCCAGAGGCTGTCACTTCCTTGGAAATTTCTTGGTGTCATGGTATAGTAAGAAGCAAACTTCAGTTGCATTATAAACCACAAAAGCTGAATATATGGCAGCTGGAAGCTGAGTTACATAACTCTTATAGATCAAACAATAATTAGAAGATTACGGTGCTCAAGCAGGATGTATTGGTGTTATATGTGACAATAAAAATGCAATTAATGTATCAAAGAATCAGGTGCTACATATTAGGATGAAGCATGTTAATATCAGGCACCATTTTGTCAGAGATCATGTCATCAAGAAGGATTTAACTTTGGTCTACATTCCAATAAATGAGCAAAGGCCCGACATCTTTACTAAGCCATTAAGTAAAGATCAATTCAACAAGCTAAGGGAAGCCATTGGAATGTCAAATCCAATTTGAAGAAGGATCCGAAAGAAAAACAGAGTCATTTTAGTCTTCTACAAATCAATGAATCAAGGAAGAAATAAAAAGTGATTCAACTCTAAATCTAGAGGGGAAAGTTGCCAGCTCAGCAGACAAGATTGAGAAATAGCAGTAAAAGCACAAAAAAGTAACTATAAACATTTTGAATTTCAAATGTTTATTAGGCAACCCACAACAGCTTGATTTAAATAAACCATTCCAATTCTCCGGTTTAAATGCCATTAACCTCTCACCTAATTTTTAACTGCCACATCATTGAGCCAGTTAGTTCTAACTACTTCTGGATTATAAAATAACCCTTACTTTGAAAATTCTATAAAAAAAACCCCTAAATTCCTTCTTCTTCACGCGAGCAACTAATCCCTATTACTCTGTAAAATTAATTTAAGAAATCCTAAATTCCCAAATCTTTTCTTTCTAAACCTCACAAATGGTAAGAACTAAGAATCAAGCTACTCTTCATCCCAAGAACTTGGTTCTAGAAGACACTCTCAAGGATGAAGATTTCATCCCAATCAAGTGTAAAGACACTGGCACCATTGTGCCATCTGATTATTTAGGTGATGAGTACTTGTTTGCCATCAAACCCTATGTTCAACTCCTCCTAAAAGACCAACATTTGGAGATCTTTCTCTAAATGAAAAACCCAACCTATCCACTTCTTGTCAAAGAATTTTATAAAACCTAAAAATTCATAAATATGCTAACATCCTTCGGACCACAATATAAAAGAAAGTGATAACTATCAGTCCTGAATTCTTCATCACTCACTTTGAAATGAAGAACAGTGGAGTAATCATGAGGAATGATGGAGATGAGCTCACTATTAAATATGATCCCTAAATGTAGCTTCTTGAAAGGTTAGGGATAAAACCACCACTCATTAGCCACAGACACCAAGGACTCTTCAATACGTGATGGCTAGAATTATTTTAATTCGAAAGGGATCCCTCAACAGCGCATCATCCTTTCAGCATTCTGTCATCTAACACTTGGTTGAGAGGAGAGAGGTTAATATGCCAATTTTGCTCATTCACTACATCAAGTAACTTAAATACTCTCCTGGCGCTTTTATCACAAAGATCCTTGCTCAAAATCAAGTGGATCTATCCGGAGCAGAGTCTATTGAGGGAAAAGTAATTCTTGAGAAAAATTTCCTCAAACTAACCTATAATGAGGTTTGGGATAAGGAGAAGGCACTAAGATAATATGAGAGAAAAACAGGAGAAGATTAGGATCTAGAAGGTCGGAGGAACTAGTGAAATTGCTCCTATAACAAAAAGGGCTAGAACAAATAAGCCCAAGGCTCAAAGAAAGATAAACCTAAAGCCTATTGAAGAAGCTATCCAGGAAGTTGATAAGGATACTATGACTCTCACCCAGATAATGACACAAGCCCTAGAACCGCCAAAGAAAAGAAGGGGGTTACTAAAAATAGCTGCAAAAAAGGGAAGAAATGTGGAAACTCTAGAGGTAATGGTAAAAGACCAAACTCCAGAAGTAGCAGAGGCTATCCTCATCGGAAGGAAGAGAGGGGTTGATCAAACTTTGGAATAGATAATCAGGGAAGGGGATGCTATTGAAAGTAGTGGTACTGAGGAGGAAGAGATAATTCCCAAGAGGCAGCTTCTTAAGAAGAGATCCATCTTCTCACAAGCCATTAAAGCCAAAAGAGAAAAGCTAGTCACCAAAAAACCCACCGCTGGAATAACAATTAATGAACCAGCTCCCAGGCTTTCAAAAGAAGAAGAAATAGTCAAGGGAAAATGAGCAAAGGAAAGGGAAAGAATGTGGAATTCACTGTAAATATTGCTCATCTAGAAAATATTCATCCGGAGGATCCGCAATACAATCAAATGATGGAGGTCATTAAGGATAATCTTAAGGCAAATTGTCTTACAAAAGAAGGACCTGAAGGTTCATCCGAAGTAGCAACTCAAAAAACTCCTTCGGGTAACCCAACTCCATCCATAGTCATCTCTCCCTCTGATCTTCAGATACTATAAGAAGGGAACAGTGAAGAAGATTTATTCTTCTTCAAGGCACGAACTGAACCTCTCCCTGATTCTCTTCTTCTTCTAGAGTTGAAATAGCTATAGTTGAAAGTCCTATAAAGGCATTTGAAAAGGATGTTGAGGACACTACCAACATTCCAGAATAAACTGAAGAAGTGATAACCAAAAGCCCTGAAAAGGCACTTAAAGGGGAGCTTGAGGAAAATGCCATTCTTCTTGAAGCAGAAGTTGAAGAAAGAGTTGATAAAAATAGTAGAGCCCACAGAACAAACGAACGCAGAGGTAACTCTTTACTCTGACTCAAATCCTGCTTCTATAAATGATGTTGCCACTGAAAAACAACGCAACTTAGATGCACCTTCTAAAAATGCATCTAAGGAAGTTGAGCCTAACCTGGAGCTTAATGCACCATAGGAGAGAGAGAGTCTGAGACTTGATGAGAACACTACTATAGTGGACTCAAAAGGCGAGGCAACTCCGGAGGTTAGAATGAAGAAAAAGGTATAACAATCTAAGAACCCTGAACAAGAAGAATTCTCAAGTTCAGAGGAGACTGAAACCGGAAGCAGCTCTAGATTAGAAGAGGAATCCTCCATTGATATTGACGTTAGAAAGAAGATCACAAACCCTAACCCATCCAGAGCTGAGAAGGTAAGAATGGCCCTAAGCCTACTAGAACAAGTCACCTTGGAAGGTCAAAAAGAGGATGAATTCAAGCCCATGCTTCGAGAGATATGCCAAAGAGTAAGACTTATGGAAAATCTGTTAAGAAATCAGTCCATGGCTCTGAATCTGAAAGAAGAGTTGGGAGGAATAAAGATAACAATTGGGAACTCTGAGAAAAGGGTGAATCAATTTTTCGATGCTGAGCAAGTAGTTGAATCCTCCCTCTCAAAAATCACTCTGGTTTTGAATCAGCTAACTTCACAAATAATAAAGGCAAATTGCTTTACTACTCAAGCTACAACTGGAGCTGATAATGATAATGCATCAATTTTAGAACAGATTACCTCGACCTCCTTTGATATCAAAAGAGAGCTTAAAGAGCATATTGATCAGAAATTTCAAGAACTAACAGGCTCTCTCCCAACTGCCATTACAAAAGGATGAAGTTTAATAACCTCCGGACTTTTTGATCTAAAGGTGGAACTGTAGGCTTCTTAAGATTTACTCAAACAATTTCTAAAGACTAATCTGTCAAAATTACTAGCAAAAGCATTCGAAGACATTGGCCATGATTGCAAGAATGGTCTAGCTGATGTCAACACCAATATTGGCAACTAGAAGAGCACCTTTGACATGGAGCTTTAGAATCTAAATGAAAGCATTCATAATACCAAGAAAGGAGTTGCTGAGGAGGTCCAAAAACTATGCTCTGGTACAGTTAATCAAGCGACTTCATCTAATCCCTACAACAGTAGATAAAATCATTGAGAAACGTATGTTAGGCGATGAAGATTACTCTATCTACTCCGAAGCTTGGGAAAGGAAATAGTGTTGAACCAAGCACGAATTTTACTGACTCAATGGACTGACTAATTAGTGCTTAAGTTTTAATTATAACAATTAACTTCAGTTTTAGTTAATTAAATGAATAATGATGTTCAAATAAATAGTCTATGGTTGTTTGAGGAGTTAGTAAATTCGAGAGTAGAATTTCGTGTCTCCGCTGACCTAGCTATTTAGTTTAACTCTGAGTGATCTGGGTTGAGTATCTATGACAGTCGCTGACTTAGTAATATTCACTTAGCACTTGATATTTAGATTTTGTTTCAACTGTGTGCTTTACGATTATATTTTTCACTTAGTTACTTTAAGTCTGTCAAAGCTGTTGACTTTACCATATAATGTAAAAAGGGATGTTTGGTTTTAGTGTTGTTTTTTGTAGGACATTAATGAGATAAAGACAAAAAGAATTAATGCCTTGACAAGACTTAGAATTATGAAGAAAATGATAAAGTCTTCCAATGCAAAGCTGTAAAATGTCATTTTCCATTTTTGGCAATTCAGCAGATCTACCAACCTAGTATCGCGCGCTCTGCCAAATGTCTGAATACTAGAAGGAATGGGAGGATGACACGTAGCAAGTCAGCGCGAGTTCTCTCTAATGGAAGATTGGCATCAAACCATAAAGGATTCAAATTGAAGCTCGAATCTCAATCTAACGGATTGATTTTCTATCTCACAACTGTGTAATTCTATCTCTTAAAGAATTGATTTAAAGAAGAAACAGGTGGATAGATAAGCTATCAATTTTAGAAGATGCCAAAGTAAGTTCAACGGCTACTTTCTCAATTCATCTATAAAAGGAGCAAGAAGGCAAGCGTTAGAACTTGAAGATTACACCTGAATTTCTTAGAAGCTATATCCTTATCAAAATTCAAGCTTTAAAGAAGTTCAAGCAAGAAAGCATAACTCGACCAGAATCTGCTTTAGAATAAGAGAGAGTAGAATAGATCATTCAATTGTAATATCAGATCATTTGTAACTAGATCAACATTTTATAAGTTGAATCCAGCTCTCGTTTAAACTCTTAGAGAGTTGCTGATAGAAGAGGGTATTCTAGTCAGCAGGTGAGCGATTGTAGTTTGAAAGGTACTTACTGTAATTGGGGAATTTGTGAAAGGCTTCTCCACCTAGGGTAAAGGAGTTGAGATTAGTGAATTAAAGCCGAGACACTCTCTCGGGACTGGATGTAAGCACAGGTTGCTGAACTAGTATAAAAATATCAGTGTTCTTTATCTTACTATATTTTCCAGATTTTACTCAGCCAGCTGACCTTACTCAGGGGAGACTTTAATTATCATAAAAAACTTTCATAAGTTTGAGAGTGAGCCATTCACCCCCCCCATCTGACTTATTGAGTGTACGCATAGAGACCAACAAGTGGTATTAGAGCAGTTCTCATTTCTAAGATTTCACAATCTTTGAGACAAAGATGATGGAGTATGAAGGAGATTCTAGTGGAAGAGCCTAAGCTTATATTCTGCTAGAAGGCATGTCAGTCACCAGGCCTCTAATGTTCAATGGAGAGCATTATACTTACTAGAAGAACAGGATAAAGAATTTCATCACGTCGTAAAGCATGCATGCTTGGATGGCTATTATAGAAGGGCCATATGTTCATACCATTATAAAGAACTGAGTGAAGGTTGATAAGTACTCTGATGAATGGGCCAAACAGGACTTGATTAGACTGAAAGAAAATGCACCTGCTATCTACTATTTTCATTGCACTCTTGATGCAACTGAGTTGAATCATGTTTCAGGATGTGAGACAGCCAAAGTAATATGGAAGAAGTTGGAAGTGACTTGTGAAGGTACTGACATAGTGAAAGAGTCAAAGATCAATATGCTTATGCGGGACTATGAGTGGTTTTATATGAAGCCTAATGAGGATATTTCTAACATGAACACCAGGTTCATGAATATAGTCAATAAGCTAAAAAGACTTGGCAAGACCTTCACAGAAGAAGAGACTATCAAGAAGATCCTTAGAAGCTTGACTCAAGAATGGGAAGTAAAGAAGAGTGTGATTGAAGAAGCTCATGATTTGAAGACCTATAAGTTTGATGAGTTGATGGGAACCTTGTTGACTCATGAGATGTCTTTAAAGTAATATGAATATGAGTCCAAGAAGCATAGACATAAGGAAAAAGAGAGCTCAAGTAGAGCTATTTTTCTGAGAGGTAATGATGATGAAGAAGATTCCTATGAGGAAGGATATCCAGAGGACAGAAAAGAAGAAATAGCTCTAATGACCAAGAATTTTTGAAGGTACTTCGAAAAAGATAAGAACTTCCAAAAGTTCAGAAAGACAGGCAAGTATAAGAAGGGAGCAGATGATAGACCACGAAAGGAGTTCAACAAAGAGCATAACGAAGATATCAAATGCTTTGAATATGGAGAGAAGGGGCATATTCAGTCAACCTGTCATAAAGCTAAGAAGGACAAGTTTAAGAAGAAGAAGAGTAAGAAAGCCCTTGCTGCTACCTAGAGTGACTCTGAACAAGAGTCATAATCCTCAAATGAAGAGGCAAAGACTTTGCCAATGTGTGTCTTATGGCTAAGGGTGATCTGCCCAACTCAGAGTCAGCTGACCAACCATCTAGTTCCGCGGCCAAACAATCAGCTGACCATAGCAGAGACAAAGGAAATCACACTAAGGTAATTTCTAAACCCCCTTTGTCTTCAGATAAGCTTGCCACAATACTTAATGATGTCATTAATGTGACTAAGAAGTCAACCAAATACATCAAAGTACTTCAGAGGAGGTGTGATGATCTAGAAGATGTCAATTCTTCTACCTCACTTGACATCCTATACCTGATGGAAAAGGCTGAGCACCAAAATGGATATAACATCAAACTCACTAAGAAATTGGACGAGCTATCTATTGAATTAACAGCTTCAAAAAAGGTACGAGTCCCTCCTCAACCTCGTAGGAATACTCAAAGTAACCGCACTCACCACTCTGAGAAGGTTTCTCAAAAGAGTAAAGTGAGCAGGCCTAACCCTAAGGCCGCTTGTAATTTTTATGGTAAGTCAGGACATGCTACAATCATATGCAGACACAAAAAAGGTTAATATGATGAGTGTGACTCGTCAAGCCTGACCACCACTAACAAGGGAGGACCCAGCCAGAAAAAGGCATAGGTACCTAAGAAAACTTAACTGTTTTACAAGTGAGCCTGAGATCTACTAATGATAGAAGAATGTGGTATTTGGATAGTGGATGCTTAAGGTATATGACAGGTGATGAAAAGCAATTCATCATATTGGAGTGAATAAGGAATGGAAGTGTCAGTTTTGGAGATAATAAAAATGGAAAGATTGTTGGCAATGACACTGTAGGTGTGAAGCCTTCAATTGATAATGTGTCTCTAGTGAAAGGACTAAAGTTCAACTTGCTAAGAGTTGCTCAACTGTGTGACAAAGGCAAGAAAGTTGTATCTAACTCAGCGGGCTGCTAGTCAGTGATGGTAACTCTGACCAAACTATTCTTTATGCTCCTAGAATTAATAACGTTTATATGTTTAATTTATCCCCCAGCACCAATGATATATGCTTATTTTCAAAGGAGGAAAACTCATGTCTATGACACAAAAGGTTAGGACATATCAATATGACCAATCTGTCAAAATTAGCTAGAAATGAAGTTATTGAGGGATTACACAATCTAGCCTTTGAAAAAGATAGACTCTACTAAGCATGCCAACTTTAGAAATAATTTAGGAAGACCTTTAAATCATTAGTTGATATATCTTCTTCTTATCCCCTTAAACTTCTACACATGGATTTATTTGGGCGTGTTGTGCTAATAAGTCTAGGTAGAATGAAATACAGCCTTGTAGTTGTAGATGACCTGGCCAGGTTCACTTGGATTGTCTTGCTAGGAACCAAAGATGAAACATTTGAATCATTCTCTAGGTTGGCTACTCGGATCATGAATGAAAAAGACTTTAAAATTAATAGAATCCACAGTGACCGTGGAAGAGAGTTCAAAAACAGGCAGTTTAAGGAATTATGTTCTAAGCATGGTATTGACCATAATTTTTCTGCCCCTCATACACCTCAGCAGAATAGGGTTGTTGAGAGAAAGAATTGTACTATTGCAGAGATGGGTCATTCTATGCTGAGTGATAACAATCTACCAAAGTATTTCTAGGGAGTGGCTGTTAACACAGCTTGTTATATTCTAAATAGGTTTTTAATTCACCCAATTTTGAACAAAACTCCTTATGAACTTTGGAAGGGGCGCAAGCCCAAGGTTGGTCATCTCAAGGCCTTTGGTTGTAAATGCTTTATATTAAATACTAAAGACCAGTTGGATAAATTTGACCCCAAGGCTGATGAAGGAATCTTTCTGGGTTACTCAACACACAGTAGGGCATATAGAGTGTATGTCAAGAGAACTGGTATCTTAGAGGAGTCCATGAATGTAGATTTTGATGAAACTAAAAATGCAGGTAAAGAAGCCAGTGATGATGAAAGAGAAAAGGATCAAGTCAATAGATCAATAAGTCATCCTATTATAATTTCTGATCAAGTACCAGAAAAAGAAGAAGATGAAGTTGACTTGGACCAATCAATCAACTTTGGTGATGATGTAGATGCTCAACCAATGACAGTAGCTCAGCGAGCTGATCCTGATCTACCAAAAGAAGTCAGAGTAAGGAGAGATCACCTAGTTAAGAAGATTCTTGACAGTGTGCAAAATCCAGTGCTGACTAGAGGTTAGCTGAACAGAATGATGAGCCATTTAGCATTTATTTCATTGATTAAATCAAAGAAGTTTAAAGATCTGAGTTTGATGACAACTAGATGATTCCAATGCAAGAAGAGCTACATTAATTCAGAAGAAATGAAGATTGGAATTTGGTGGAGAAACCTAAAGGAAAATCAATCATAGGCACCAAATGGGTTTTCAAGAACAAGTTAGATGAAGCTGGAAATGTTGTCAGAAATAAGGTCAGACTAATTGCTCAAGGCTACAATCAACAAGAAGGCATTGACTATGGAGAAACATTTGCACCAATAGCAAGACTTTAAGCCATAAGAATTCTTTGTGCTTTTGCATCCCATATGAACTTCAAGTTGTTTCAGATGAATGTAAAGAGTGTATTTCTTAATGGTTATATTCAAGAGGAAGTCTATGTCAGACAGCCCCCAAGCTTTGAAGATCCAAAGTTTTCAGATCATGTCTTCAAGCTGAAGAAGGCTCTATATGGACTGAAACAGGATCCAAGAGCTTGGTATGAGAGACTAACTAACTTTTTAATCAGTAAAGGTTATGTCAGAGGAAAAGTAGATATAACTATATTTATCAAGAAGAAGCATCAAGACGTGCTGCTAGTCCAAATATATATTGATGATATCATATTTGTAGCAATTGATGAAAAGCTATGTAAAGAGTTCAGCTAGCAAATGAAGAAAGAGTTTTAAATGTCAATAATGGGAGAGCTTCATTTTTTCTTGGTTTGCAAATCAAGCAAGGCAGAGATGGAATATTCATCAGCCAAGCTAAGTATGCCAAAGAAGTACTCAAGAAGTTTGACATGGATAAAGCCAAGCCAATGTCAACACCCATGGCCACTTATACTATTCTGGGTAAAGATGAGAATGGTAAACCTGTAGAGAGTAAGCTCTATATAGGTATTATTGGTTCTCTACTTCACTTAACTACTAGTAGGCCTGACATTCAATATGCTGTATGTTATTGTGCAGGATATCAAGCTGACCCTAGAGAATCTCACTTAGCTATTGTTAAGAGAAATCTCAGGTATTTGCTAAGCTCTATTGATATAGGATTATGGTATCCAAGTAATACAGATTTTAGTCTGAGGGGATACACAGATGCTGACTATAGAAGCAACAAACTTTAAAGGAAAAGAACCACAGGAGGTTATCATTTCCTTGGTGATTGTCTAGTAACATGGTATAGCAAGAAGCAGACTTTTATGGCTCTAAGTACAGCTGAGCCTGAGTACATGGGTGCAAGAAGTTGTGTAGCATAACTGCTATAGATTAAATAGCAACTAGAGGATTATGGTATAAAGTCTAAGTGCCTTGAAGTCATGTTTGACAATAAGAGTGCAATTGACCTATCCAAGAATCCAGTTCAACATGGCAGGATGAAGCATGTCAATATTAGACATCACTTTATAAGGGATCATGTGCTTAAAGGAGAAGTCAAGCTCATATACATTTCTACTGAAGAACAGCGAGCTGGCATATTCATAAAGCCCATTGGAAAGGATCAATTCAATACTCTAAGATGGCTGATCGGAATGTCCAATCCAATTTAAAGAAATACACTCCACTCTGACCTATTCTGAAGCTGATTAAATTAGGGCACACTCTGAGCTTCTGTGAATTAGGTTAAGTATTTCTCTTTGGCGTTTGAATTTTGGACATGTCATTAAATTGCCACCAATTTCTTTTCAAATTCAAACTTGTTAGAAACGGTAGCAAGTTATGAAATGATACATATTCAGTAGTAGATATCCCGTGTTTCTCGCATTTATTGATCCTATGGTATACTCTGTGCAATCTCATCGTTTATCTTAAGACCATGGATTATGAGTCATACATGTACCTTTGCAGGGATTTATCAAGAGTTTTTGGCTATTTAAGGAGAATTTCAGAAGAAGAAAGGTTACTTTACCAAAATTCTCTTCTGCAAACTTCTTGTAAAATTCCCAAAATTCTCTAAGTTTCTTTAAGCTAATTCTATAGCGATCTCATCAGGAAGATCAGCAAAACCCAGTTTTGAAAGACCTCTATATGTGAGAAATAAGAAAGATACCCACTAGGTTACAACTCAAGACCACATCGTGAAAGTGGCGATTGGAATCATCAAAAGGGAAAATCTATTAATCCCCGTTTGAACAAAGTATATTCCTACTAAATGGTGTTTTATAGAGAATATTGAAGTAGAGAAACCAACCACTATAGATATGCTGAGTTTTGCAAGCGATGAGAGATTCAGAAAATGGACGCGCTAGCATCACTTGAGAGGATTCTTTGAAATGCCAAGTGGTTGCTTTGAGGAAATAGTTCAGAAATTTGGTGGAAGGTCAGAAGGATCTATTTGTAACCATAATGATGGGGAGGAAAGTTTATGTCACCCCAAAGCTAATTGCAGGTCTATTAGGGACGAAAGGGGGAGGGCTTAGATTGGGGGTAATGAATGATGAAGACCATGTGGATATCCCCATAGACTATGAGGTTCATGATAATTATGAGGTAGGGGAACTCATAGCTTTTATGTTCACAAAAGAAGGGAAGCAGGCACATGAGCTTGTGACCAAGGTACTTTTGCCCGAGACTGGTTTAACTGAAAGCTGTTCAAAATTAAAGAGGGTATTCGTCTATGCTCTGACCCATGGCATGAGAATTAATTAGCTCATGGCTATTTTGCATAGATTCTTGAAGGTCACCAAGCATATGGTGTATGGTCAGTTGGTAATGGAGATCTGCAGAGCCTATGAGCTAGATTTGGAAGGTTGGGCTGCAAAAAATAAAATTTAGCCAAAGATAATTGAGTCTAAAATATTGAACAATGCTCACTTTCATGGACTAAGAGCCTATAAAAGACCTGCTTACACCAAGTATATCAAGCTGAAGAAGGGAGAAGTCAGAGTTAAGGATCCCAAGGCTATTATGGAGATGAAGCTTATTCAGGCCCATGAAGAGGATCTGACCTTGGATGCCTTTGTGGCAAGTGAGCTTGAGCGAATTACCAAGCTCAGAGCTGAGAAAGGAGAGGATATGTCAGAAAAGAAAGTTGTAAAGAAAGAGGTCAGGAGAGACTCCAGGAAGGAAGAAAAGAAAAGGAGCTCAGAGAGCTCTATTCCAGTTGATATTCCTAAAAAGACTATATCATCTAAGGGAACTAAAGAAGAAAAGACCCATGAGCAGACCCCAAAGGAAATTGAGGAAGAAAAGCAAGCTGGAGAGGAGCTGAGAGAAGAGATCCCCTTAAAAAGGGAGAAGAAAAGGAAAGTTATTGAAGCTATGCTAGATAAGGTGACTGCTAAGGGTAAGGAAGCTACATCAGTTCCTATACCTCAAGTAGGTCAGCCTAAGAAGAAGTTGATGGTGAAGAAAGGTACTAGAATTATCCAGGATTTAAAGGAAGTTGAAAGAGTGAAGGCTGCTGAGGAGGAAAGAATTAGAAAGAGGCAATAGGAGATTGAAGCTGAGATTAGGAGGAAGGCTGAGGAAGCAGTAGCTAACACTGAATAAATTCTGTAGTCTGCAGTAGCTAGCTTTACTGAGAAAAAAGTACCTGAAGTAGTTGAAGGGATTATTCGAGCACTGGAAGGTATTAAAAACCAGGAGCAGGAAGAAGATAGGTAGAGGTTGAGGCTGTAGAATTTAATGTACTTGAATCTGACCAGCAGGTCACTCTGACTGCTGAGGAAGTTAAAAAAGGTAAGAAGGAGAGGAGAAGAAGTCTACTAAAGAGGATGAAGGTTGTAATAGATGAAGATGAGGATGAGTTAGAGGACAATGAAGAAGCTGTAGTTGAGCACGGAGCTCAGCCGAATGAGGAATCTCAATCTCAGGTTAGCGAGTTCGCTATTGAAGGTGCTCATAGAGAAAAAGAGGAAGAAAACCAAGAACCATTAGTTTTCCCAAACCCATCTACCCAAACACAACTCTCACCTACACCTATCTTTGCCGCACCCTTACTAGAAAACCAAACACCATCCACATCCACCTCTGACCAAACAAACTCTAACCAAATAGCCATCATCCATACCAATCACCCATTGGATCTCCAATGCATGAACCCTTACTATTGGAAGGACCAGTCCTTAAAGGTCCTCCAATCATTGAAGAGATACCAAAACAACCACAACAATAACAACCACCTTAACAACCACAACCACAACCCCAATTCAACCCCCAAGCTGAGTTATTGGGAGACTTAAGGAGAATGGGGAGATCAAGGTTTCCAGAACTTAGGACAGATGCTGAAATAGATGCTGAGATAGCAAAATCTTTACTATCTGAGGATGTCCTGAGGAGAATTGGAAAGGCTATGTAGCTAGTGCAAGGTTTTTTATAAAGCTTTTGAGGAGATGAAAGCCCACTTCAAGTCAGTTCCTACTAAGTTCTCACTAGTAAAGGCAATAGCATCCCATGTACTGCCTCTGTTATCTGTTGCAGGTAGAAAAGCTGATTACTTGAAGATGGAAGTTGTAGAACTCAAGAAAAAAATGGAAAAGATCTATGAGAGTAACTACAAGTTGTTGAATGATGAGAGGGATTTTAGGAATTTCATGATTGATAAATTCAACCCTCTTTTAGAAGCTATGCTGAAAGTGCTTGATAAGTACAGTATTTTAAGCAAGGAGAATGAGGCTAATACTTCCAAATTAGTTGTAGTGATTGATGGAATCAATGCACTAATTATTGTAGTGTCCAAGCAAGGCAACTCAACTATGTTGACCAAGATGAGAGGAGATATTTTACAAGGATTCAAGGACTTAGAGGGAGCTGTGATTAATGCCTTGAAGAGGCTTAATAATTCAGATGCTTTAACTAGTGGCATTGTTATGGCAGATGCTGAGCATAGACCATCACTTCAATAAAAGCTTGGTCACATCTATGATCAAATCAAGAAAGTTCACTCCGTCATCATAAATGATGGGCAAGCCATTGATCAGATTCATGAAGTCACTACTCATATCAGGAGCACTCCCGCCCTAGAGTGCATTTTGAGAAAGAATAATCAAGCAAAGGCTTTGGCAAGTCTCACTTAGATCTCTAAGGAAGGACTTGGTGCTCAATATCAAGTTAATATATCTCAATCTCGCGCTTTGGTAGGCTTATTTGCCTTTCTCAGAGAACAGGACACAATATCATAGGAAATATACGAGCTATTGGTGCAGAACTTCTCAACCAATGTCTATGGTCAGCTTGAATCTTTTAAAGAGTCTCTGAGCTCATTTAATCATCATCCCAAGCCATTTTAGATGCAATGGCAACGGGGGATAAGGATCGCGGGAAGCATAAGCAGAAGGAAAGGGAAAGAGATCAAAGGATAACAGAATTCTCTTACAATTTATCCAAGGATCTTCATTAAGAATATCATAAAACAAGGTAGAGGAAAGGCAAGGAGATTGCACTGCCTAAAGAGAAGAAGTCAAGATGGGATCAGCAGATCTATGAAGAGAGGAGAGCCAATCTCAGAGGACTACCCTTGCCCAAATAGATAGAACAAAATCTTTGTAATCGTTAGTGCTTATTGTAAAACTTTGTATAGATTAACTCTTTGTTAACTATACTTAGTTATTCATCTATGAAAATATTACATATTCTGTTCTAAGTTAAGATCTTTGTGAGCGGATAATGTTTCGGATGGGCTACGAAGCCTCGCCAGAGGATCGGTCTCCTGAAAAATGAAGGGCGATGATGGTTGTGAAAATGGTATAACATATTTTTAATGTCCAAAAGATATGAGATCGAAATCCCGTACTTAAAATAAAGCCTCCACCCGGTTCAACTTAATCGGGAAATTTTGATACGATTTTCTCACCGGGTGGTAGACCATACCTTAAGTAGAGATTCTAAGTTTGGATGATGTTATCTATTTTACATTAGGCCAAGCTGAAAGATTTCATTATTTCTTAATCGGTTTTATTCCACCCTATTTGTTATATTTTTGGTTTATATATTATTATCGCATTGTCAAGCATTCAAAGGGGTAGATAAATAAATTATTACAGTCATCCTAAAATAAATGCAGAAATTGAAATTATTATAAGGCTTTCGAATCCTATACATTTATCTATACAATAAATAAAAATACCCGAAGGCCTAACATACATATAACCTAAACCTACCTGCACAAAATGGTTAACACAGATACGGCACGTATATAGGGTATATCACACAAAATAGTGCCCCCGAAAGTAGGGTCGGGGGGCGGTAGCCCCTCGAAGGGTCCAAGGGGCATGGCCCCTTGCGGGGTCGAGGGGCGATAGCCCCTCTCAAGGGGGCAGTGCCCCGGGCTGGGGTAGATATAAGTTCCCTTTGAAAAATTCATTTTTCGAATGAATTTTAGGGAAAAGTCCATTTTGTACACGATCGTTATTTTAACCAAAATATTAGTGAAAATGCCACATGTTATGGGGTTCGGACTGTTTTTGGGGAGTTCTAGACTCCCGTTATTGCACTGTACATCCTAGCTTCTGAATTTAAACTAAGTCAGGAATAAAAATGAAAATAAAACTGTTGTCCTAAACTCCATACTGCCGGCGGTATGACTGAGGCCGTCGGCGGCATCACCAATGCCGCTGGGGATCTCAGTTATACAGGCAGGCTGTATGTCATTCTGGATACCATAAAAAAAAGGGTTATGCAAGAAAATAAGGCCGTTAGGGGCAAATGAGGCCACTGGTGGTATCAATGATGCCGCTGGCAACATGGTTGATACCGCCGGCGGCTTCAGTTTCTTACAGCAGTTGTTTTTTGCCAGAAAGCGACCAAAAACCCTGAACTAAACACAAACAGCAACTAAAACATAACAAACAAGTAAAATGAAAGCGAAAGAGCTATGAAACTCATAACTTTTACCTCGGGGCCGTGAATCCACCTCTTTGTGATCCGTATGAGACCTCCAGGGAGCTCAAATGATGATTTGGGAAGTAAAGGGTGATGTTAGTCTCTAAATCCTATTTTTAGTGATTTCTAAACTTAAATTGCACCTAATATCAAAGAGTTCAGTAGAGAAAAACCAAGAAAAGATGGATAGAATCCTCTTTTCTTACCTTTTCTAGATCCCACTAGAACTAGCTAAAATGATCAAAATCTCCTTAAGATTTTGAGAGGTGGAAGTGTTGAACCCTTGAAATGGTTGGAAATGGCCATTTTTATAGGTTAAAATCCATTAGAAATTGCCTTGGATCAATTATCCATCGGATATCGAGCGAAAAGGCACACAGCTGTTCTACAGCTGAAGCCGACGGCGTCATGGATGATACCGCCGGCGGTATCAGTGAGGCCACCGACAGCCTCGCCCTCCTGACAGGTCTGAAAAGCTAGCACGATTCAAGCCCAAAATCAGGGAAAAGCAAAAAAATCCGGCCAAAAGCAAATTCAACGAGAAAAACTGAATTATTGTGGTATTTTTTGACTTTTAATGGGTATTTTGGACTAAATTATTTTTTGGGTGAAAATATCAGCCAGAGCTACCACTAAAGGCATTACCAGATATGTCGAACTAAATTTTTCCAAAAATAAAATTCGTAGAGAATTTATAGGAATAAAATCGGGCATTCATCATTATTGTCTCGCGAGAGGGACTATAAATTCTCGTGCTCACAATCTTCTTAACTTCTTATACTTTCTGCTGCATATATATGTGTAAATATTTTTGCAAAAATATAAGAGAAGTGCTGAGGAATGCTGAACTCAGAGAAGTCAAGGATTATGGGGGAGTTAGCATTCACTCTAGGCAGATTGAGATGCTGAACAAAAGTTATATCAAGCATAACTATAAGGTAACTCTGATCTGGATATCTTATTAATTTAATTCTCGCTCAAGTTAATTGCCATTGATTAAAATGGGGGAGATTGTTGAGCCAAGCACGAGTTTGACTGACTCAGTAGTGCATATGTTTTGATCATAACAATTAAGTTCAGTTTGAGTTAATTAAATCAATAATGATGTTGAAATAAATAGTCTATGGTTGTTTGAGGAGTTAGTAAATTCGAGGGTACAATTTCATGTCTCCGCTGACCTAGCTATTTAGTTTAACTCTGAGTGATCTGGGCTGAGTATCTACGACAGTGGCTGACTTAGTAATATTCACTCAACACTTGATATTTAGATTTTGTTTCAGCTATGTGCTTTAAGTCTATCAAAGCTGTTGACTTTACCATTTAAGGTAAAAAGGGATCTTTGCTTTTAATGTTGCTTTTTGCAGGACATTAATGAGACAAAGATAAAAAGAATTAATGCCTTGACAAGACCCAGAATTATGAAGAAAATGGCAAAGTCTTCCAATGCAAAGCTGTAAAAATTTATTTGCCATTTTGGGCAATTCCACAAATCTACAATCCTAGTATCGCGTGCTCTACTAAATGTCAGAATACCAGAAGGAATTGGAGGATGACTTGTAGCAAGTCAGCGCGAGTTCTCTCTAACAGAAGACTAGCATCAAACGATAAAGGATTCAAATCGAAGCTCGAATCTCAATCTAATAGATTGATTTTCTATCTTATAGTAGTGTAATTCTATCTCTTAACGGATCGATTTGAAGAAGTAACGGGTGGATAGATGAGCTGTCAGTTTCAGAAGATGCCAAAGTAAGTTCAAAGGCTACTTTCTCAATCCATCTATAAAAGAAGCAAGAAGGCAAGCATTAGAACTTGGTGATTACACCTGAATTTCTCAAAAGCTAAATCTCTGTCAAAATTCAAGCTTTAAAAAAGTTCAACCAAGAAAGCACAACTTAACCAAAATCTGCTTTAGAATAAGAGAGAGTAGAATAGATCATTAATTTGTAATATTAGATCATTTGTAACTGGATCAACATTTTATAAGTTGAATCTAGCTCTTGTTTAAACTCTTAGAGAGTTACTGATAGAAGAGGGTATTCTAGACAGCATGTGAGAGATTGGAGTTTAGAGGGTACTTACTGTAATTGGGGAATTTGTGAAAGACTTCTCTGCCTAGGGTAAAGGAGTTAAGATTAGTGAATTAAAGCCGAGACACTCTCTCGGGACTGGATGTAAGCACAAGTTTCTGAACTAGCATAAAAATCTTAGTGTTCTTTATCTTACTACATTTTCCAGATTTTACTCAACCAGCTGACCTCACTCAGCATAGTCTTTAATTATCACGAAAAACTTTCATAAGTTCGAGAGTGAGTCATTAACCCCCCCCCCCTCTGACTCATTGAGTGTATGCATAGGGACCAACAAATAGGATGGGCAATCCTACATGGTCGTAGACTCCTCCTCAAATGCCCTAACTGATGCAAAAAAATGGGGAGAAAGGCAAAGGCAAGGAAGGTGAAGCTTCTAGGAAAGACAAGGAGTAGTAATACTTGGTTAGAATAGCTATTTTACTTGTAAACAAAATCTATAATAGCTAGTTCTGATAGTTTCCATTTATATTCTTCTATAATCTGTAATCCAAAACTCCATTGATGTTAACATTTGTTAACAGCAGAAGTGTATATAGTTAAAATATCTATTCAATAATTTACTTCTAAGTACAAGCCTTAAATTGCACTTCAAAAACTTATAAGCTAAAATGCAAAAAGATTGGTGCTAGAATTATGGGGGAGTTATATTTATAAATGACTAAGTATCAAGAATCATACTTAGCTCATATTCCCTATTATCTATGATCACCATACTTAGGTTTTTTGTTTCCATCAAATGGGGGAGATTGTTGGGAAACAATGATCCAGAAGAATCACATTAAGAACAAATCTGGATCAAGTTTGAAGTAAACAAAACCTCTAAGTCCAAGAAGAATACATCCGGATAAATATTGAAGCAACAAATCACTAAGTCCATGAAGAAAGCATCTGGTTAGAGTTTGGAAAGGAAACAAACTTCTTTAATTCCTTGAAAAAAGCATCCGAAGAAAGACTAATTGAAGAGCATCCGGATAAGTTAAAGTCTGAAGGCATCCGGAAGACTCAACTTACAAGATAAAAGGGAAAAGTTCAAAATTACCTTTTCCCTCCATATTGGTCTAAAGTCATAGTTCTTTTTGCCTTGGAGAATGAAAAAATGACAGCTTGCACGCTTTTCAGAAAAGGATAAATATCTGACTTGGAAAGAGAAAAAGGCAACAACCTTTTTAACCTAAACCAATTAGATGGCGCGTGGATCTCACATAACTGACAAAGTTTGCCTAAAATCTCGCAATGCACAAAAAGCCAAACAAATGACTACTGACACCTTTTTGCATCAATCCCAACTATTTAAACGAGTCAAATAATGTGTCTAATGGATTGATCAATGGCTCTGAAAGCACCATCTTATACCTTATCAATGGTGAAGATTGAAGATTAACCCAATGGTACATAATGCCTACAGTTATGATCAAAGCCTATAAAAGGAAGGCTTTACATGTTTAGAATGTGCTGGTTGATTTCAAAAAGGCTATTACATTAAAAACTCAAGAAAATTCAATCGATAAACCAAATCCCTCCAAGAACCACTAACTCAAATCATTTTGAAAGAATTCATAAGTGAAAGTTATAAACTTATAGAATTCAAAACCCTTTCTTTTGAAAATCAATTTTGAGACCTCATACTTGGGTGAGTATTGAGATTGGGACTTAGCTTAGACTAAGAGAGTTTAAGTGATATATCCCTGTGGGACTCAGCTTAAATTTGGGTAGTATTTAAGTGGTATATCTTGCTAAAAAAAGCATTCAGTCAGAAGTTGGCGCTTTTGGTGGTATATCCTACATCCAAAAGAGAGGTCATCATCTAGAGACAACCAGAAAGGACTCAGCTGAAGATTGGTGCCTTTAGTGGTATATTCTACATTCGGAGGAGAAAACATCTCCGGAGATAACTGTAAAGGCTTGATTCTTGCCCGTTGAAAGGAATCTCACTAGTAGACAAAGCTCGGGGGAGGAAACTCCGGGGACTAGACGTAGGAAGGGCCGAACCAGTATAAATCTCTTGTGCTTGATTTTTTATTCATCTTTTACTTTATTGCATTATTTCTCATCTCTGCATCATCCGGACTCATTAACTCCAGACTAAAATCAAACACGCTACACAAGACTTTTATAAGTCTATAAATTCTACGAAAAAGGGTCATTCACCCCCCTTTAACCCTAAATACATTGGTACAGGGACCAACAAAGCTTTCTCCAAGTTGATCTTAATCGCCACTAACCTTATTTTTCCTTTCCTCACCCTCATAGAATGGATAATGTCCTGGGCAATGATAATATTATCATTAATATACCTTACCAAGATAAAACTGCATTGATTCGGGCCTACAAGGAAAGGCAACAGGGGTTTAATCCTGTTGGCAATAATCTTAGTGATAGTTTTGTACACCACCAAACATAGGCTGATAAGGCGGAACTAAGAAATGTTAACCGGAGTGCTAACTTTTGGAATGAGCATAAGAAGTGTTTCATTAATACCTAAGATATTAGTAAAACTAGTAAAAGTACCCAAAATAAAGTCAATCACTACCCCTTTGACAATATTCCAGTGCTTTTGGAAGAAGCTAGCCAGTAAACCATCTATACTAGGAGATTTGAGGGCTCCCATACCAAAAATTGCTCTCCTAATATCAACTTCATTCACCCTAGTCCAAGCCGAGATACCCATGTTAGCATCCAAGATTGGAAACTAGCCTTCAATCTGAGAATCCGATGAAGAAGGAACTTGAGCAGCAAAAATGTTGTTGAAATAACTTACAACCAACTCTTTTAGAGCTTTTTGATCCTCTACCCACTCGCCTTCCTAATTCAACAGCCTGTCAATCTTATTTTTCTTCCTACGAGTTAATGTAGAGATATGGAAGAAATGTGTGTTCCTATCTCCGTCTGTAATCCACTTCTTTTGAGATTGTTGGTGCCAAAATAGTTCTTCTTGTTCAAGTGTCAAGAATAATTCTGATCTCAATTCTTCTTCCAGTAAAGCCATCGCGTAGGACCAATTAGATTCTAGATCTCTATTAATACCTGCAAGCCTTGCTAATAGTCTCTTCTTACAATGCTTAATATGACCAAACACCTCACGGTTTCAAATAACTACGTCTTTCTTAAAGTTTGAAGCCGCAAGGAAAAGGTTGGATTGGGGTTTCCAAATGTTCCTAACAAAATCCCCGAACTCAACGTGGGTCTCCCATCCCACTTTATATCTGAATGGTTTATTCAACAAATCATATTAAAAACCCCCCATCCTCAGTAGGACTGGACAATGATCAGAGTAATGAAAAGGAAGGTTAGTCACCGTAGCATTCGGAAAGCAAATTCTTCCCTCGGGATTAGTGTATACCCTATCCAACCTCACATAAAGTTTATTCCTTCTCCAAGTGAACCTGTGACCAAGGGCCCCCATGTCGATGAGATTCACTACATTGATTTGATGTTGGTGGTTGATGCTTCTAGATATATAGTGAGAAGACCCCCCTTGTTGGTCAGATAAAGAGGCAATATTGTTGAAATCGCCCAACACAAGCCTGTTGGGAACTGACAATCAGATTGAACATGCATAACAGGCATGACGGAAATTCAAAATTTTGTCCCTGTCCCCAGGAACTCCTATTAGTTGCATATAAATTAAATAAAGCCTTAACTAAATAATTCTCTACCTAGGTTAGCATGCAAAAGGACTAGGCATACCATAATTCCAAATTATGTCCTAGCATATTTATTTTATACTAAGCATGTTATAACTCTAAGCTATAACCTAAGCATAAAATAAACTAAGAATGCAAAACAACCTAAGCATAATTATTAAGTCTAAAAACGCTTAAAGAAAAAGACCTAATAATTAAAAGAGAAAGAAAAGGATTTTATTAGTTGAAGCGTGCTTTTGCAGAACCTTATTGCACAAGCCTCCAAGCGTAGGATAGCCTCTATGAGTATCCACACGAACCCCACCAACGAAAACCTCCTAATGAGGAAGAACCGAAGAACCTTGAGCAATTGCTAGATCACTCCAAAATTCCCACCCGAAAATATATATTCTAGAGATTCAAGATCTACTTAAATTTGGTACAAATTGGAATGGGGAAAGGAGCCCCTATTTATAGATGGAGCAAAGGCTCCAACTAATTAATGCGGGATGGGTAAATACCAATCCCGCCCCTTGGGAACATACAGATCCTAGTAGATCCGCGTGTTGCCCAAGGCAGGCTCATATGAGCCTGCCTTGTCCCACGAGCTGGCCTCACGGGCTTTCGCGTGAGCACAGCTCCTGGAGGCCCTTCTTGGCCGGGGCAAGTGCTACACATGCAGCGCATGCTCAGCCCAAGCCGCGTGCCCACGCAAGCGGGGCTTGCGTGGCACATGGCCCATAAGTGCACTATGCACTCGTGTGGCCTTGGCAATCCGATTTTTTTAGCTCCCTTTTATTTAATGACCCTAATAAAATTAGTTACCGGTCAATAAATAAAAACTCTTAATTCCAATCAAACATTTATTTTATGACCCTAATAAATTAGTCGTCGTTCAAAATAAATTGTTTGGTCTATCCAAAATTGATCCAATCAGTTTTAACCAATTAAAAAATAATTCAATTATTATTTATATTATATTATCGTAATAGATTAAATCTATTAGTTCTTTACTTAGTCCAATGAAGGTCCAATGTGTGTAACCTTATAGGATCTCGAAGTATTAAGCTGTTAAAGCTTAACCAACCCTTGTTCCAATGGAACCATTGGCTCAATGCTCTAGATCGTGAATAGAACTCGATTACCTTAAACGACTGTAGTACGCCTCTAGCAAGGGTCTACCATCCCCCATTACTCGGAACGTCATTTATGCTTATGACTTAATCCCGATTAATGCAATAGTTATCCAGTGTGATAAATTCCTTCCATTCTTTAATATCAGTACCATCTAGTTTATAGGGTTCGTTAAAGTGTTAACCCACTAATAGTGAGGTTGCTCCAAGCTATCCTAGTAGTTTACTTGCTATCGCAGTATATTGCCTTCTACCATAGTGTGTTTGACTAGAAACCATTTGTATCAAACATATACTCTGATCAGAGGTTTATGGCAGTCATCACTTCAACAAGTGGCCAGGTACAACTCCTTAATATATCTGGAGCGATGGATTCTTTCCGACTACTCAGCTTACCAATGTGTTGTCATCACCATACCTCATAATCCCTCATAACACCCTAAATTAATGAGTGCATAGTAATGACCCAAAGTATAGCAATAGTACCACACAAGGTAACTAAACTAGCATCTCAAGTATGAGGACATTCGTAAAGCTTATGGCATACATATAAACACTAACACAATGATATATATACCAAGTGTTTATCTTACTACGGTCTCCAATATATCTCCCAGATATATCCATGTGTCAAACTTAAGGCACCATCTTAAGTCCTTAGGAGATTGACTTCTTGGACCCTTTATAAGAAAGTTGACCATATGCTAGTCTTTTCGCTTCATCAATATCCTTTCTTGATGAAACTATGACTAGGGATAGTTTAGACATAATCATAATTGCACATGAAGCAGGTTCCACCAGATATAGTCCAACTATAATTTCTCTGACTCCATGCTATAATATGTCAAGGACTTTTGTATACATACATCAACGAATATATTTGACCAGCTATAATATGTATACATGAAACACATTGATATAAACAAAAGAAAAATGCCTTTATTGATTAAACAAATTATTCATACTATTATATAATTAAGATATATCGCCCTAATTGCCTTAAGGGCATACATCATATCCAACAATCTCCCACTTGCACTAAGGCCAATTAGCCATATGTCTTAATCCATATGCTTTAACATGTTGGTCCTATTTGACTTGAGTCAATGGCTTTGTCAGACTATCCGTGAGGTTCTGGTCAGTGGGTACATATTCTAATCTTATTATCTTAGCATCAACAATCTCCCTAATTATATGATACTTTCTGGATACATGTCTATTTTTCTGATGAGACCGTGGTTCATTTGCCTGAGCTATGGCACCATTGTTATCATAATATAAAGTAATTGGATCAATAGCCTCAGGCACCATACCGAGATCACCAATAAATCCCTTTAACTAGATAGTTTCTTTTACTGCTTCACATGCAGCAATGTATTCAGATTCCTTAGTTGAATCAGTAGTAGTTTCTTACTTAGAACTCTTCCACCATATCACCCCTCCATTTAACACAAACACAAAACCAGACTGAGACTTAAAGTCATCCTTGTCATATTGAAAACTCGCATCAGTGTAACCTCTAATTATAAGGTCCCCTTCTTCATAAATCAAGAACTCATCCTTAGTCCTTCTCAAGTACTTAAGGATTGCCTTAACAGTCATCCAGTGCTTTTCACCTGGATCTGACTGATATCTGCCCGTAAAGCTCAAAGCCTGAGAGACATCCGGCCTAGTACATATCGTAGGATACATGATGGATCCTATCGTAGATGCATAGGGTATATCCTTCATGTGCATTCTCTCCTGAGCTGTCTTCGGATACTCAGCCTTAGATAGGTTTATCCCCTTTTGTCATCGGGAGATAACCTTTCTTAGAATCCTCAAGGTTGAACCTTTTCAATACCTTGTCTATATATGTACTTTGAGAAAGACCTAACAGCCTCTAGGATCTATCCCTATAGATCTTTATACCTAGTATAAATGCTGCTTCACCAAGGTCTTTTATGGAGAACTTTCTTAACAACCGCACTTTAACATTTTGAAGAAGAGAAATGTCATTTCCTATTAGCAGAATGTCATCAACATACAATACTAGAAAATCGACTTCACTCCCACTAACCTTCTTGCAAACACAAGGCTCATTAGCATTTAGGCAGAAATCCAGTTCCCGGATTGTCTGATCAAACCTTATATTCCAACTCCTGCATGCCTGCTTAAGTCCATAAATGGATCTTTGTAGCTTACATATCTTCGAGTCATTCTAAGATGTAAAACCCTCAGGTTGTGTCATATACACATCTCAGTCTAAATCCCCATTTAGGAATGTTGTTTTTACATCCATCTGCCAGATCTCATAATCAAAATGAGTAGCAATGGTGAGGAGTATCCTTATATATTTAAGCATGGCTACCGGTGAGAAGGTTTCATCATAGTCAATACCTTCCCATTGACTATAACCTTTCACAACCAACCTTACTTTATAGGTAATTACATTACCGTCCATGTCTGTCTTCTTTAGGAAGACCCACTTGCACCCAATTGGGCTAACCTCTTGCAATGCATCAACCAAATTCCAAACTTGGTTCTCGTACATGGAATCTATTTTTGATTTCATGGCTTTTAGCCATTTATCAGAATCTGAGGTTTTTATTGCCTCATCATATGTCCTTGGTTCATCATCCTCCATAAGTATAGTTCTTTATCATGAGTGATGATAAACCCATATCTATCGAGACCCTTATGAACATGACCTAATCTTCGTAATGATTGTGTTTCGACAGGTTGTTCTTAGAACACACTTTCCTGTGTATCTAGAACGGGGTCAATCAGTTGATTATCTGTTTCTTCCTCTTTAACTTCCAGTTTAATATTGCTCCCACTGACTTTTGCAAGTAAGTGTTCCTTTTTCAAAAAGTGAGCATTCCGAGCACAGATACCTTTTATGCTTCGGGTTAGTAAAATAAATATCCAATTGTTTCCTTTGGATATCCAAAGAACAGGCATTTTTCAGCCTTAGCATTCAGCTTATCTGACGCTATCCTCTTTACCATAGCAGGACATCCCGATACTCTTAAGTGACTTAGAGATGGCTTCTTGTTACACCATTTTCATAAGGTGTAAAATCAACTGATTTAGAGGGCATTCTATTTAAAATATAAGTCGTGCTCTCCAGTGCATATCCCTAAAAGGATTTACTAAGATCTGCATGGCTCATCATGGACCTAACCATATCTAATAAAGTTCGATTCCTCCTTTCTGACACTCCATTGTGTTGGGGTGTATAAGGAGGGGTCCACTAGGGAACTATCCCATTTTCCTTTAGATAATCCTGAAACTCCTGACTTAAGTATTATCCACCTCGATCCAATCGAAGTGTTTTAATACTTTTCTCAAGTTGTTTCTCTACTTTAGCTCTGAATAGTTTGAACCTTTCAAAACTTTCAAACTTGTGATTCATCAAGTACAAATAACCATATCATGAGTAATCATCAATAAAGGTTATGAAGTAGGAGTATCCTCCTAGTGCCTGAACACTCATTGGACCACACACATCAGTATGTATAAGTTCCAATGTACTCGTGGCCCGCTCACCCTTTCCTTCAAAGGGTAACTTTGTCATTTTTCCTTTTAAACAAGGTTTGCAATCACTATAAGACTCCAAGTCTATTGGGCCCAAGTCTCTACGCTTATGCAATTTGGTTAAGCGATCTTTGTTTATATGGCCTAAACGACAATGCCATAAGTAGAAGGTATTCTCATTATCTAATTTAACTTTCTTCACATTGTTTATATTGAAAACTTCTGTTTTAGTATCAAGAACATAAATGCCACCTTTTAACATTCCATAACCATAAAGAATATTATTCAAACGAATCTGACAATTATTATTCAAAAATAAAATTTCAAATCCTCTACTGCTAAACACACAATAGATACAATATTCTTAGTAACACTTGGAATGTAGTAACAATTATTCAAAACTAAAACAAGTCCACTTGGCAAAATAAGATTAAAGCTTCCTACGGCTAATGCAGCAACTCTGGCTCCATTCCCCACACATAGGTCCATCTACCCTTTTGCAAGTTTTCTATAGTTCCTTAGTCCCTGCACAGAAGTACAGATATGAGAACCACAACCAGTATCTAATACCCAAGTGGATTCATGCGGAAAAGTAG
Source organism: Euphorbia pulcherrima (assembly GCA_947683365.1). Lineage (NCBI taxonomy): Eukaryota > Viridiplantae > Streptophyta > Magnoliopsida > Malpighiales > Euphorbiaceae > Euphorbia > Euphorbia pulcherrima. The sequence continues at coordinate 21,305,615 of CANTUS010000001.1, forward strand.
CAAAGTTTTTAGTTACAAACATACCTAAAGTAGATGCCTCTATAGACTTTTTCTTCAAATGCTCAGAAGCAGGAGCTCTGCAATTCCTCTTCCAATGTCCTGGTTTCCCATATTGTAAGCAGACACACTTAGATGCCTTCTTTTCTTTCTTCTTCTTACCGATTCTTTTCTTAGCACCCAATGCCTGCTTCTTCTTCTTAGAAGCCTTGCCTTTTTCAACCAACAGTAGAGGTTTCTAGTCCTTCTTGATCTGAGGTTCTACTATTTTTAGCATGTTGAATAATTCAGGGATAGTAGAATTAATCTTATTCATGTAATAGTTAGTTATGAAGGTTGAGTAACTATCTGTCAAGGGCATCATCACAAGGTCAATGTTGAAGTCATGATTCATCTTAAATCCCAATCGATTCAGCTTCTCAAGGTATCCCCAAGAGTTTCAATACATGCTGAGAGGCAGAGGTGCCAGCCTGCATCTTGGTCCTTGAAAGGAGCTTGGAGGTCTCATACCTCTCTATTCTTTCCCTCTTCGAAAAGAGTTCTTCAAGATGGAGAACCATGTCCTCCAATGGCATGTTCACATGTTGTTTCTGAAGCTCAGGATTTATGGACCCCAACAAAATACACAAGGCAGTCTCACGATCTTTCCTGTGCTTTAACCAAGCATCATGTTCCACATGATCCTCAACATCAGGTTCTACAGGGAAAATTTCGCTTAGAACATAGGCAATTCCCTCGAGTCTGAGAACTATTCTCACAGCTCAGAACCAATCAGAAAAGTTTGAGCCATTCAATTTGGTGTCAAGTAACATACGGAGATTAACATTGGAAGTCATTTTCAACCTAAGATATAAGAAAAGAAAAGAGTTTAGATATTAGTTTAAGTACATGCATTTAATATAAGGACTTTTAATTAAATACATTTTCCTACTATTTTCTTCGAAATTTACAATAGCCCATTCTATTAAATTCGGAAATTTTAGCTTAGCTAAATTTCCTAGTAGGTAGCATCTATAACTAGTCTATTACAACCCCCAATTTTATGAGTCAAGTCATAACAGTAAGTCATAGTTGGAATCTCATTCCATTTGCATCGCATGCAATTGCTAATTCATTCAAGTTCCCTAATCGCAAGGGACGTGTGCTCTTATATTAGCATCTCCTTGAATATGTCTCAGATCTGGGCCTAGCCCCCAATTTTATGGTAGACTACCCCAGCTCTGTTAAGGCAGACCCTATCCAAAACTTTACAACCAATCAATGTGGACTAGAAGGAACGCTTTGCGTAGCAATTTGATAGCCCAAAGAGACCTTATTATAAATTTGAGTAAGGAACACTATAACTTGTCTTAATATATTTACTTTGGGATTTTATTGGTGTTAAATGTCTCACCCAATCTACGATTTTGTCAGATGGACAAAATTATAATAACTTGTATTAATTCAGGGAATTTTAGAATTAATTTATGAGGTCTAACCTTAGGTGGGTTCAGCTCTTTATTATAATTATTCCATCAACCTAGATTATATGCAAAAAAAAAATTAACACTTTTATTTGTTATATTTATATTGCATTTTCCTTAAGCTTTTATTCAATAAATTTAATTTTTTACTTTGTTACAGAAATATATATAAGCACCATCTTATATACTAGAAATAAATTAATTCATATTAATCCCCATTGGTCAATTCAAATTTCACCGATATAGGATCCCAGGTAGGAGAGGTGCCCTATGAGGAGTAGACACCAAGTCCAATCCTTAGCCAGAACAAATACAGGTACAAATTTGAAGACCAATGGATTCTCTCGAACTAATAAATTTAATTCTTTCAATTCATGTAAATTGGAAGCATCTATAACCCATGTAATTTAAATAAATTATTGATACTTGTATAATTTGAGTAAGTTGAGCAGGCTTATTCAAAATTATTCACAACTATTTTCTAACCTTGAAATGAAAGGCACAAGTTTATATATATTGTTCCAAACAATTAAATAAACAAATCATTTCATATGGAAAATAATATTTAGTTCGCTTTTAACTTAATTATGCACTAAATAGGCTAGCTCTAATACCACTTTTGGGAACTGACAGTCAAATTGAACATGCATAACAGGCATGGCGGAAATTCAAAATTTTGTCCCTGTCCCAGGAACTCCTATTAGTTGCATATAAATTAAATAAAGCCTTAACTAAATAATTCTCTACCTAGTTTAGTATGCAAAAGGGCTAGGCATACCATAATCCCAAATTATATCCTAACATATTTATTTTATACTAAGCATGTTATAACTCTAAGGTATAACCTAAGCATAAAATAAACTAATCATGCAAAACAACCTAAGCATACTTATTAAGTCTAAAAACGCTCAAAGAAAAAGACCTAATAATTAAAAGAGAAAGAAAAGGATTTTACCAGTTGAAGCGTGCTTTTGCAGAACCTTATTGCACAAGCCTCCAAGCGTAGGATAGCCTCTATGATTATCCACACGAACCCCACCAACCAAAGCCTCCCAATGAGGAAGAACCGAAGAACCTTGAGCAATTGCTAGATCACTCCAAAATCCCCACCCGAAAATATATATTCTAGAGATTCAAGATCCACTTGAATTTGGTGCGAATTTGAATGGGGAAAGGAGCCCCTACTTATAGGTGGAGCAAAGGCTCCACCTAATTAATGTAGGATGGGTACCCATCCCGCCCCTTGGGAACACGCGGATCTTAGTGGATCTGCGTGTTGCCCAAGGCAACCCGGCTTGGATAGCAAGCCGGGTTGGCTTGCCGCATAAGGCAGGCTCCTGCGAGCTGGGCCTCGCGGGCTTTCCCGCTAGCCCAGCTCGCCGAGGCCCTTCTTGGGCTGGGCAAGCGCTGCACATGCAGCGCATGCTCAGCCTAAGCCGCGTGCCCACGCAAGCGGGGCTTGTGTGGCCTTTTTTTTACCCGTGGGGCCTACGTGTGCAGGGTCCAACCCTTGCCTTGGCAATCCGATTTTTTTGGCTCCCTTTTATTCAATGACCCTAACAAAATTAGTTACTGGTCAATAAATAAAAACTCTTAATTCCAATCAAACATTTATTTTATGACCCTAATAAATAGGTCGCCGGTCAAAATAAATTGCATGGTCTATCCAAAATTGATCCAATCAATTTTAACTAATTAAACAATAATCCAATTATTATTTATATTATATGTTCATAATAGATTAAATCTATTAGTTCTTTACTTAATCCGATAAATGTCCAATGTGTGTGACCTTATAGGATCCCGAAGTATTGAGCTATTAAGGCTTAACCTACCCTTGTTCTAATGGAATCATTGGCTCGATGCTCTAGACCGTGAATAGAACTCGATTACCTTAAACGACTGTAGTACGCCTCTAGCAAGGGTCTACCATCCCTCATTACTCAGAACGTCATTTATGCTTATGACTTAATCCCGGTTAATGCAATAGTTATCCAGTGCGATAAATTCCTTCCATTCTTTAATATCAGTACCATCTGGTTTATAGGGTTCGGTTAAAGTGTTAACCCACTAATAGCGAGGCTGCTCCAAGCTATCCCAATAGTTTACTTGTTACTGAAGTATATTGCCTTCTACCATAGTGTGTTTGACTAGAAACCATTTCTATCAAACACATACTCTGATCAGAGGTTTATGGCAATCATCACTTCAACAAGTGGCCAAGTACAACTTAATATATCCGGAGCGATGGATTCTTTCCGACTACTCAGCTTACCAACGTGCTGTCATCACCATACCCGTAATCACCCGTAGCATCCTAAATTAATGAGTGCATAGTAATGACCCAAAGTATAGCAATAATACAACACAAGGTAACTAGCATCTCAAGTATGAGGACATTCGCAAAGCTTATTACATGAAGATAAACACTAACACATTGATATATATACCAAGTGTTTATCTTACTGCGGTCTCCAAGAAAGTTGACCACATGCTAGTCTTTCCGCTTCATCAATATCCTTTCTTGATGAAACTATGACTAGAGATAGTTTAGACATAATCATAACTGCACATGAAGCAGGTTCCACCAGTTATAGTCCAACTATAATTTCTCTGACTCCATGCTATGATATGTCAAGGACTTTTGTATACATACATAAATGAATATATTTAACCAGCTATAATATATATACATAGAAACACATTGATATAAACAAAAGAACAAATGCCTTTATTGGTTAAACAAATTATTCGTACTATTACATAATTAAGATATATCGTCTTAATTGCTATAAGGGCATACATCATATCCAATAAAGCCATAGTTGACCCTGATCAACCTGCAAGCTCGAAATATTTTCCTACATGGCATTTCCAATAGCCCGACATTGGCATGGATAAAGTACCTGTCCTCCTTAATGATATCAACCTTAATAGAGGAGCTCTTCCAAAAAAGCCAAATCCCCCTGATAACCCAAGAGGGTCAACACAACAGAAATTCCAATCCTCGAAACAAGAAGCATACTCCCTAGCCCTCTCACTTCCTACCTTTGTTTCTAGTAAACCAAACATATTCAGATTATGGGTTTGAATTAGATTCTTAATCTGAAGAAGACTTTTGTTACTTGCACAGCCATGGATATTCCAAGTTAAAAAAAATTCATAAGGAAAAAGGTAAAATGAAACGGTCCCTAAAGCAAAAGCTTAAGCTACATTCGAGGACTTACTGGCCTGCTGCCCTGAGACAAGATTTCTGGCCTTCCCTTTAGCTCTCTCTTTCTTTAACCCTTTACCCATAACACAGTCTGGCAGAATAGGCGGTGGGACATTTTCAAGACCGATCACTTGTCGGTGCTCCTGTTTCTCATCCAATCCAATCAAACCCGTAATTCCCCAACTCTGATTCGCAATATCCATTCCTTCCATCTCGAAGTTGGATGATAGATCTTAAGGGCGCAACACCGTGATTTCATGGGGATGCGGTGCTAGGGAATTAGATACCACCTCTTTCATGTTACTGGAAATTCCCGAAGAAGGAAGGGAATTTACTAAACTAGGTGACATAGCCATCTTACATTCTCATTGGCCTTGCCACCTCCTTGGTTGGAAGAAGAAATAATAGACCCAACCTGGATAGGATTAGTAATTGGATTCTCCATTAAAGGAGCCTTATTATGATTTGTGGGCTTGGTGACATTCATGGGCCAAACTTGAGCCTGTTGAGCTTTAATGGGAGCTGCTTCTACCCTTTTAATTATCATGGCTTCATTCTCCTCATACTCAATGGGCCTTGGTCCTCTAGTTTTAATAAGGTTGAGCTTTACATCTTCAGTAAAACTCTCCTCTATTGACAGCTTAGCTATGCTTAGGGCCTCAAACCTATCCCCCTCCTTAGGCTTAGTAGTCTTATCTCTGACAGAGTTATTAGCTCCAACATGGGCCTCGATGGTCTTCCCCTTCTCAATTGACAGCAATGCCGGACGTTGCCGGAGAGTTATGTGAGGCCGATCCCGTCGCCTGAAAATTATTTCGTCTTCTCCCATTCGTCTTAGCAAGCATCCACGACCCAAATTCTTCAAAAATTCCCGGTCTTCTTAACTCAGGTTCTCCCCTAAATTTCTCAAGCTTGCCCCTTATATCAGGTTCCATGGATTTTTCCTCAGCCTTGCTGGGACATTGGTCCATATTATGACCGAATAAACCACAGGTAAAACACACGTTATGGAGCCTTCATACTCGATCCTGTGGATTCGGTTCCTCAAGCGATATTTTGCTAGTAAAGTTTTTCATAAATCGATCTCAACACAAACTCTAGCATACTTTCCTCTACTTGCACTTAAGGTGGTTTTATCCACATATAAAGCTCTTCCTATTAGATTCCCCAACTTCATAAGAGCTTGAGCATTGTAATATTCAATAGGAAGTCCGGGGAATCTCACCCAGGCCGTAATGGTAGATACGTGAAAATCATACGGGTAAAAGTGAGGTTACCATCTCGCTACTGAAATTAGATGGTCAGCCACCATCCAAGGGCCCCCTTGAAGGGCAGAAACATAATTCTCTTTGGCAGAAAATTTCACCAAATAGAAGTAGTTGTCAAGATCAATAATCCCCGTAGTCCCCATCCTTTGCCAAAATTTGTATAGCCTAGAGGCAAGATAGTTAAAACCAACCTTCCTCCCTGACACCTTACATATAAGTGAGTACCTCTATGGTTTCCAAAAGGATGTTGAAAATCGAACTCTTGGGCACCTTTCATCATCTTCCCCCTCATCTTCACTTTCTGAAAAATGCAGCAAACTCCTCCTCTGGTTCGCAATCAGGTTCTGAAACACTAGCATTCTCTGACATCTCCTCATCCCCTTCATTTGCAATACCACATAGGATGTCCTTATATGGTGATTTCTTTCTTACTGTGATGCCTCTAACTTGTCCGATTCTGATGTTATCGAAATGTCTGATGAACTCACAAGACTGTCCGCTCCTTTGATTTTCTTGTTACTCCTTTCCAGTTGATCACTTTCCTCTTCAGAGATAGGAGCAGAGTTCATAACAAGCTCCATTAAATCTTTCATATAATTACATTCAATTGTTTGAGTCCTTTAATGTTGTACCTAGCTTAGAAGAATATTCGCAGAAACTAAGGAATCTAAGCTAGAAGCTATATGTTTTAAAGATAACAAAAAGAAAATAAACGCGTTGAATGCTCAGAAGACATATAAGCCTAAAAGACAAAAAAAAAAAACCCAGAAGTACCCTAGAAAGAAGATAAAGATCAAGGGAATATCTACAGAAGAAGAAACTATTTCAAGGATACATAAATCACGTATCCCACTCACTGAAAGACAATCAAAAGCATCTCTCCAGAGTCAGAAGAAGGGTTAATAGGATAGCACTCAGAATACAAAGATCTTATTAATCACTTTCCTATAAGAGCATAATCAGAAGACATGGCTATCAAGCAAATATCATCCAAAAAATATCAAGCTCACAAGTATGATCAATCACTTAGCCAAAGTCCAAGAAAACCCAGCACTCACAGAATAGAAGCATAAAAGAAATTTCAGTGTTAAGATCATCAAATATCTTAAACTTCTGAAGTATCACTCCAAGACCAAATCACCACAATTAAAGAAACCAGTCATAAGAGAAAAGGCTCAAAAATGGCAACAAGAGAATAACTCTCGAGAAGAACAATATTCACTCAGAACCAAGTGTGCCAGTGTTGAGTGGTGTCCCTCTTATTGTGGGACCCACTGTTTAATTAAAAAAATTCAAAAAAAAAGGAGGCAGGTCGGCAAGAAATATTTTCAACAAGTGCACAGTAAATTTACTGTGCATAATTCGGCCATACGCGTTTTGAATCTCCTATAAATAGAGGAGGGTTTTTGCTCATTTGAAGAGCAGACCAACACAGAGAGTAATAGAGAAGAAACACAGATAAAAATGTAATCTGTGTAGAGAGCCTTAGGGAAAGGGTTCCTAAGAGCTGGGTAAGAGAGAAAATAGTGAGGTTTTGGGAAACACTTGAATCCACTATTTTGTAATCTCTTGGTGTACCTACTATTATTTTATAGTGGAAGAATTATTCGGAGTTGGTCCCGTGGTTTTTCCCTAATTCATTTGGGGTTTCCACATAAAAATCTGTGTGTCTCTTATTCTGCTGATATTATTTTTCTCGTGATCTATTATTGGGCCTAACAAGTGGTATCAGAGCCGAAGGTTGTTTTATCAGTAAAATTCGTGGATATATTTTTCAAAAATAAATATACCACGACGACGAGAAAATTACGGGGAATCCGATGGCGCAATCCGTTCGAAAAACCGTCGCACATAGGCATTTTGAGTGAATAGTAAAATAGTAACTTGAGTAATAGTATTCATATATAATAACTATTCATATTCGGCCATCTTTTATGAATAGTATTGTGTAAGAATATGGGCATACTATTACTATTCCAATATACAAGTATTATTTGGGTATACGGTACTATTTACATATACAGCCACTATTTATATGAATAGTGAAATTCGTGAATAGTAAAATTTTGCCATTTTTAAAGTTTCGACATGGCGAATGACGGTGTAATGATGAAATTGACGGATACAAATTATTCAATGTGGAAATCCAGAATGGAGGACTACCTCAATTGTAAAGATTTGTACGATCCAATTGAGGGTGACGACGCAAAGCCGGAGGATATGAAAGATCAGCAGTGGATAAAGTTGAAGAAGCAGACATTGGGTACAATACGCCAATGGATAGATGCTAGCCTGTACAACCACGTGAGGAGCGAAACAGATCCCAAAGTTCTCTGGAAGAAGCTAGAGTATATGTACGAGGCTAAAAATGCTCGAGGAAAAGTGTTCATGATTCGCAAAGTTATGAACTTGAAACTGACAGAGGGACGATCAATCACACAACACCTGAACGACTTTGAAGGATTCATAAGTGAGTTAGCAGTCACCGGTATGTCCTTGGATGATGAGATGCAAGCATGTCTTTTGATGGGAACTCTACCAGATAACTGGGATACTCTTGTTGTATCACTGAGTAACTCAGCTCCAAATGGTGTGGTAACAATGTCTATGGTAAAGAATAGTCTACTTAATGTAGAGCTTCATAGAAGGGAAGTTGCCAGTACCAGTTTACAAGCCCTTGTCACAGAGAATAGAGGCCGAAGCAAGAGTAGAGGTCGTGGGAATGGAAAATCGAAAGATAGATCCAAGTCCCGAGAGAAGAGGTCATGCTACCACTGTGGAAAGCAGGGTCATCTCAAAAGGAACTGCCGTTTCTTTGAACAAGAGAATGCAAACCGAAGTCATGATGATGACAAAAAACACATCTGCTGCAGTCACAATAGAAGATGGAGAGGTGGCTTTAGTATCTCATGATGCAGATTGTTATCATGTTGGAGATGCAGATACCGAGTGGATTGTGGATTATGGTGCCTCATACCACTGTGTTCCAAAAAGGGAATACTTCTCAACCTATAAAGCGGGCGATTATGGTACTATTAAAATGGGAAATAATAGTGTGTCGCAAATGGTGGGAATCGGCGATATCTGCGTGAAGACAAGTGTCGGATGCACATTAACACTTAAAAATGTGCGACACGTTCCAGATCTTCGGTTGAACTTGTTGTCTGTTAGTGTATTGGACAAGGAAGGTTATCACAATCATACAGGCGATGGAAATTGGAAACTCACCAAAGAATCGTTGGTGGTGGCGAAAGGAAGATTGTGTTGCTCGCTATACAAAACACAAGCAATAGTATGTGCGGGTCAACTGAATACAGTTAGAGATGATGCTTCACCAAATTTGTGGCATAGGCGACTGGCGCATGTTAGTGAGAAAGGGTTGAATATACTGGCTAAGAAGTCCCTCATCCCATTAGCCAAAGGAAAAATTAACCCATGTGATCACTGTTTATCTGGGAAGCAACATCGAGTTTCATTTCAGAAAAGCTCTAGAAGGAGAAATAATAGGTTAGAGGTGGTACACTCTGACGTTAGTGGTCCCATGGATACAGAATCCATTGGAGGAAGGAGCCGAGATGTTGTATTTCATGAGAATGATATCATCGGCGAAAGATCTATGAGTGACGGTGTTATCGATATTACACCAGAGAGCATTCTATCAGATGATGCCACAGAAAGAAGAATGCATCAATCAGAACAAGATGGAGAAGAAGAGCCAGTTGTGAGGGATCAAGATACGATTGTAGATGAAGATATGAATAAAGAGGGTATTGAGCAGGGGGAGCCAGAGAACCCCATTCTACTAGAAGAAGAACCTCAATTAAGGAGGTCAATCAGAGAACGCCAACCATCTACAAAATACTCCAGTTCTGATTATATTTTAATCACTGATGAGGGGGAGCCTGAAAGCTTCCAAGATGTGCAATCTTGTAAAGATAAAGATTGTTGGATGAAGGCCATGCAAGAGGAGATGAATTCTTTGAAGAAGAATGACACGTACGAGCTGGTGAAACTTCCTAAAGGGAAGAGAACACTCAAGAACAAATGGGTGTACAAGCTGAAGAAAGATGATGGAGACCTAGTGAGATATAAAGCTCGATTGGTTAAAGGCTTTACTCAAAAGAAAGGTATCGACTTTGACGAGATTTTTTCACCAGTTGTGAAAATGAGTTCAATTCGAGTTATGTTAGGTCTTGTAGCCAGCTTGAACCTTGAGTTAGAATAGCTTGATGTAAAGACCGCGTTCTTGCATGGGGATTTAGAAGAAGAAATTTATATGGAACAACCAGAATGTTTCAAGGTCAAGGGAAAGGAAGACATGGTGTGTCGCGTGAAGAAAAGTTTGTATGGCTTAAAACAAGCCCCGCGGCAATGGTATAAAAAGTTTGATTCCTTCATGGTGAATCAAGGATACAAGAGGACAGAAGCTGATCCATGTGTATATGTCCAGAAATTCCCTGATGGAAAATTTATCATTCTTCTCTTATATGTTGATGATATGCTAGTCGTTGGGCCAGATGCAAAAATGATTAGTAAGTTGAAGTGTGATTTGTCTAAGGCGTTTGACATGAAGGATTTGGGACCGGCAAGGCGAATTCTTGGATTGGAGATTGCCCGAGATCGGAGGTCCTGCAGGCTATGGTTATCGCAAGAAAAATATATTGAACGAGTAATAGAAAGGTTCAATATGAAGAATGCTAAACCAGTTAGCACTCCACTTGCCGCTCATTTCAAGTTGAGTAAGAAATCCTACCCTTCAACACAGAAAAATAGACAAGATATGTCAAATGTTCCATATTCTTCAGCGGTCGGAAGTTTAATGTATGCAACGGTGTGTACGAGACCAGACATCGCTCATGCAGTTGGAGTTGTGAGTAGATTCCTGTCAAATCCCCATAAGACACATTGGGAAGCAGTTAAATGGATCTTTAGATACCTGAGAGGAACTTCAAAGTTATGTTTAACATTTAGAGGTGGAAAGCCAGCACTTGTTGGTTACACAGATGCGGATATGGCTGGTGACTTTGATGAAAGAAAATCTACATCAGGTTACTTATTTACATTCTCAGGGGGAGCTATTTCATGGCAGTTACGGTTACAAAAATATGTTTCATTATCAACAACCGAAGCAGAGTACGTTGCAGCAGCGGAAGCAGGAAAGAAAATACTTCGGTTAAAGCGATTCTTCACCGAATTGGGTGTGCAAGAAGAAGACTACATAGTTTATTGTGATAGTCAAAGTGCACTAGACTTGAGCAAAAATACTATGTATCATGCACGGACGAAACATATTGATGTAAGATTTCATTGGCTCAGATTTGCCATTGAAGAAAAAGAGTTCAAGTTGCAGAAGATTCATACAAATAAAAATGTTGCTAATAGGCTGACGAAGGTCGTACCAAAAGAAAAGTTCGACCAGTGCGTTGAAGCAACCAAGATGGAGAGTCCCACAATATAGTCGGGAGGGGGAGATTTGTTGAGTGGTGTCCCTCTTATTGTGGGACCCACTATTTAATTAAAAAAAATTCAAAAATAAAAGAGGCAGGTCGGCAAGAAATATTTTCAAAAAGTGCACAGTAAATTTACTGTGCATAATTCGGCCATACGCGTTTTGAATCTCCTATAAATAGAGGAGGGTTTTTGCTCATTTGAAGAGCAGACCAACACAGAGAGTAATAGAGAAGAAACACAGATAAAAATGTAATCTGTGTAGAGAGCCTTAGGGAAAGGGTTCCTAAGAGCTGGGTAAGAGAGAAAATAGTGAGGTTTTGGGAAACACTTGAGTGCCACTATTTTGTAAACTCTTGGTGTACCTACTATTATTTTATAGTGGAAGAATTATTCGGAGTTGGTCCCGTGGTTTTTCCCTAATTCATTTGGGGTTTCCACGTAAAAATCTGCATGTCTCTTATTCTGCTGATATTATTTTTCTCGTGATCTATTATTGGGCCTAACAGCCAGAAGGAGCTTAAACAAACCAATGTCTCATCTTAGAGGCTATCTCACAACCTAGCCAAGTCAGGAAGGACAACACTCTGAAACGAAGAAGAACTCATGCATCAAGTTTCTCATAAGCATAAAAACCTTTGAGAAGTTGAAGATCCTTATGAAATCACGTGATACTACTTTCCCAAAAGTAGCTGTCTCAATCTCTGCAATCCTAAAAAGTTGGATATCTTTCTTTCACTAAAAGAGATAAGACACCATCAAGAAAGTGAGTTGACAAGTAAGGGCAAAAGGCTGCTTTTTGCCACCTGACACCCGACGCGTAAAAAGTAAAAGTACTAAAATAGTGTAACTGCTAAAAGTCAAAAATCAATGGATATAGTTGACCAATTTGGATTCATCTAATCGGAATATTGACTGCAGTCTATCAACAAATCAAATGGTGCAAAGAGTTGAAGCTGTTTAGAGATAACGGTAAACAACTTCTCAAAATAGAGCCATTCTAAGGAATGTATTTGTCTCACAGCAACAGTCACATTGCAGACTCTCTCTCTCTCTCTCTAGGCACGAATCAACGGTCATTTTCAAGAGAAGAGAGTATAATAAGACTTTATCCACCACAAGAAAAATTGGATAAGCTAATCACCAGAACACAAATTCAAGCAATCAAAAAGCGTAATAAAAAAGCAAACAAATTCACTTTTATTAGTTTGTAATCAAAAAGCTCGCAAGAACACACAAATTCATATCTGTTGTGAAAATGTATCTTGAGACAAAAAGATCCAAGAACATTAATTAAATCTCTTTTCATATCCACTAGAAGAAGGTGATCAAGGCAAGAGTGACTTGGTGAGGTCTTTGATTCACAACAGACTAGGCGTGGGTGTCGAGGTCGATAATCCTAAACATAATTTAGAGATGTTGGGGTTTAGAAGAATCTAAGAGGAGGAAACTCTTAGATTGAGGAATTAGAAACAGCAAGGGAAGAGTACTTTGTGCGAGCAAAGAATTTCAATTGTAAAGGCTTTTTCGCCTTAGAAGGAGTGATAAATTAGTGGATTACGGCTCGAAGGAGGAAACTTCGGGGACTTGATGTAGGTAGAGCCGAACCAGTATAAAATTCTCTTGTTTGATTTTTCTTACCTTGGTCTGATTTACGTACAACATTTACTTTTGATTATATACTCGACTTAAGTAAACAATTGAACTTAAAATCAAACATCATTCATCAATAGATTATGGACCAACATTTAATATATTACAAAATTTATTACAATTAGACCTGTTCACGGGCCCGGGTACCCGTTCGGCCCTGCCCGAGCCGCTCAAATGGGCTGGGCTTGGGCTCTCATTTTTCTTAAAAGCCCAGCCCGAGCCCGCTAAAGCCCGATATTTTTTGGGCGGGGCTTGATTTTTATGTAAATATCCAAGCCCGGCCCGATGAATAATTATTATATTTATTAAATATTTATATAGTTTATTTAATAATTGTTTTGGATTTTTATATCTTAATCTATTGATTTTTTACAATAATGCTATCTATTTATTAAATTATTTAAGTAGAGAATGTAATTATATGTCAGTTTTAGACATATTTGTATAAAATTTTGTTTTTTTTTACTCTTTTAGTATACCAAAAAAATTTTTAAAAAATCTATTATGGGCTTTGGGTCGGACTTGGGAATGACCTCTAAAGCCCTGTCCGAGCCCAGCCTGAGCCCAAAGTTTTAAAGTGAGGGTTGGACCAGACCGGACTTGGATCGATATTTTTATTCAAAAGTCCGATTAGATCCGACTCAACCCTTCCAACGAACAGATCTAATTATAATCAAATTTAAAAGTCAAATAAACTAAAATATAAAATTGAAATGTATTATTATATATAGATATATAATAAATAAAATTATTATCCGCTATAAACAGACTTATATATTTATATAAGAAATAACTTAACTTGTATAGTTTCAAACTTTAACAAGCTCAAACTAGAGTTACGCTTTGAAAAATTAAGCATGGTTATGAGACCAGCCCGACACCTCGAACTGATGAAGGTAAAGGGTCAAGAATCGATGGTTCAATTGGTTTCAACCATTTCAAATAAATATGTTAAATATATAATTTTAAATATTTTAGAATATTTTTTTAAAGAAAATCGTTTCACTGAGCTTACAATAAAAATAAAGAAGAACCCACTTCACCTCACGCAAATATTAACTCGAACCTGTGATCTCTAATACCCCAACTTTAGGCTCAGCCATAGAATATTAAAATATGATGATATAATAAACAATAAAACTATTGTCTTTCCCGATAATAAAGAATAAAATTAGTGTAAAAATACTTGCTCTTTATTTCGATACTTACACGTGATTAATTTTTTGTTACTCATCAACTAGTAAACTAATTAATATTTTGTATTGAAAAATAAATAAAGTTATTTATATGTAAAAAAATTATATAAAGTTAATCTATATCAAAATTAAAAAGTAAAGAAAAAGAAATTAGAGAATAAAAAAACCTATAATCAATTGTTCAAGTAAAAAGGTATAAATGATTTCTGTAAAAATATGAACTTAAGACACAAATTGTTTAATTTAAAATTGAAAAAGATGGAGATAAAAGAGTAAGGGATAAATTTGAATTAAATTCACTAACTTTTAAGTCTATTAAACAAAGATCATGATTTAATAGATTTATAATTAACATAAAATAAAAAATAAATAAATTATTGACTCATTTACCGATTTCGGCTCGCGGGTCCAATCGATCAATTAAACAGATAATAAGTGGATCACTTTATGGCAGGTTCTCGGGGGCAGCCAACCCACTTTTATCACCAAATTTAAGTTTTTTCGGTCCGACCGATCGGATCTGACAACATTAGAATTAAAAGTTTAAACAAGAATTATCAAAAAAAAAAGTTTAAACAAGAACAATAAGACTAGGCTAGTGACGCTAGTCTACAATTTAACGAGTGTGCCAAGGGAAATAGTAATTTACAGTCTCCAGCTCCTGTAATGCTCAATTCAGAAAATTTCTCTGCGTTTGCAGAATAGCAGGATCCACTCTCAACCCGGACCCATCAAGATCCACTCCCAACCCGGATTTCTCGCTCATCAATAGACTTGGTTTTCTTCCTCATTGTGAGTGTCTCCTTCTTTGGCCATTTTTCTGCAGCCCAGGTCTCTGATTCTTAGGAAATATTTCATTTCGTTCCCTGGTAAGCTCATTGTTGTAATGGTTTATTTTGGGTTCCTAATTTATCAGTTGTCAACTTGGAATGTTGGGGTTTGTTTGGTTGATAGTTCATTAAAATACAGAATGACATGGTTCAGTAGTATGGTACGTTATGATTTTTTAAAATTTTTGTTTGGATTAATTGTATGGTATGATATCACTTTTAAAAAAAATTAGTTTAATTTGAAGAAAAACAACGATGAACCACTAAATTTGTGCTTCTAACTATGAAAGAATCATACAACTAATAAGAGATTTTCAATTAGAGTAGTCCAACCATATTCCCTATTTTCTACTCCCTCCGTTTTTTAATAACTGTCGCTTTTGGATGAGAATTTTGTTTTTAAATAAGTGTCATTTTGCAGATTATAATGCATTTATGCCCATCTTTTTTCTATTTTGCCCTTATTTATTCCTTTATTATAAAAAGTAAAAAAATAATTAAAAGTTAGTTTTAAAGGTATAGTAGTATTTTTATTATCATATTTAATATAACATTGGTATGTGAGAAAAGTGCCTCAAGTGACACTTATTAAAAAACGGAAGGAATATTCCCTAAACTCTATTTTATAATATCTATGTTTTTACTCCAACCATCCTCCCTATTTTTCATTCTCTATGTAACATTCTCTAAAAATAGTAATATTATATTATTATTATTATTATTATATTAATTCGGGTAAATAATTATAACCTCCCTCGGGTTTTACATAATACACTACTACCTCCATGGAGTTTAAAAACCTAATTTATACCTCCCTGTGTTTTGAATTTTCTCATTACTACCTCCATATACTTTATTTTTATTATATTGTTAGGTCCCTTTTCATGTTATTATGTCATTATTTTACGAAAAGTTAACCGAAATATACATTTATAACAAAACTATTATTGTTGTGATATTTTTATATTCAATTTTCCTTTGATTTGTCCATTTTATGTATGTTTTTTATAACGCAATCATAAGACTGGAATGTAATAAAATGTCTGAAATAAGCAAAACAAACATCTTATTTATGAAATATCTTTAAAAACCAGTACATATGATTAGACCTGGGCATTAACTCGCCCGCCCATGCCCGTCTTTCATGGGCCGGGTTTGGACAAACTAATTGGAGGTTAGGCCCGTCCCGAATAAAATATGGGATGAGCTTGGTTTTAGTCCTAAAACCCAAACCCGACCTACTAAATAAATATATTAAATAAATATATATTTATTATTTATATTAGTAATAACTATAAAAAATTTTGAAATTTCTTGTAAAATTTAGCATCAAAACTCAATTTGTGACTTATATTAGAATTTTACTTACAATTATTTAGTTATAATAATTTTTTATTAAAAAAATATTTTAATTTTTTAATTGTATATATTAATTGATAAGTCCGTGGGGCCGGACTTGGGATTTGATTATTTTATAAAGGCCCGGCCCTGCCCGAGCCCGACTTTTATTTTCTATGGGATGAGCCGAGCTTGAGCTACTTATTTTTTAGCTAGGCCCGATTGAGCCCGACCCATGCCCAGGTCTACATATGATCACGGGTTAAGCAAATACTATAAAAAAAGGTATGGAACATCAATAATTTTGAATGAAAATGCTTAACAATTGATAAAGAGGGGTAGTAATGAAAAAACGCAAAACATAGGGAGGTGTAAATTAGGTTTTTAAAACACAGGGAGGTAGTAATATATTATATCAAACCTGAGGGAGATTATAATTATTTACCCTACTAATTCTATTCTATCATTTCTATTTTAATCAATAAAAAAATAAAAAATAATTTAATATTCATTTCTTAAAATAGGTTCCCAAATATAGAGAATTCTATTTTAAAGATATAATATGTAGGGAATTGTTGGATTTACACTTAAAACTGTAGCACTGAGTGTACCATGAAAAAGTCAGACAAGGGTAAATCCTATAACTTTGGACAATAAGGACTTATTTTGAACACTGAGACTTAATTTGGATAATATATATATTAAAAAGTGACAAAAAAAATTTAATTAAATCAAAATTATCATACGGACAATTTTAGTACTTTAGTATTTACTGTTTTAAAATTGTTCTAATTTCGTTTGTTTTAAATTTGTGGAATTTATCATGGCTGATCATGGAGACATTAGTCCTGAAAATGCTCAAGGCCAGAATGAAGTTAACCAAAATGGACAACTTAGTCCTATTGGTTCTGAGCCTATTAGTTTAACACCGGCTGCTTCTGTACTTGTAGGTGGACCAATTGCTTTTGGCTATGCAGCTTCTAGGCCAACTGCTTTTGGATCTACGAGTTATGGCCGTACTCAAGGAAATGGCCTTGAAATTACTTATGGTCAAAATAACCAAAATGAACAAAATGGTCCTAATGGGTTTGGACTTAACTAAAATGGACAACTTGGTCCTAATGGTTTTGAATTAAATGGAAATGGACTTTCAAGTTTTGGGCTTGTTATGCCTAATAGTCATGGGGCTTCAGGTTCATACCCTATAACGATACCTGAAAGGCTTGAGAAATTCAATGGTGTGAATTTTAAAGTTTGGCAACAAAAAATGTCTTTCTACTTAACTAGTGTGGGACTTCAAAATTTTCTAAAAGAAGATCCTCTTATTATTTCCGATGGAGTAACTGATGCTTCTGTTCAGAAATTTATTGATGGCTAGAAATTTTCTGATTTTCTTTGTAGAAACCATATTTTAAATGGTTTAGTGCCCAATTTATATGAGGTGTACACAGTAAAACGTACCGCAAAAGAATTATGGGAATCCTTAGACAAGAAATATCGAACTGAGGATGCTGGCACTAAGAAATACTTAGTAGGCCAATTTCTTGATTTTAAAATGATTGATTCCAAGCCTATTGCAAGTCAAGTGCAGGAGCTCCAGCTACTAATCCATGGGATGGAAGCTGAAAATATGCATACTATTGAGCCATTCCAAGTGGCTGCAATTATTGAAAAATCACCACCGAGTTGGAATGATTTTAAACATTACTTAAAGCATAAAGGAAAAGAAATGTCTGTTGAGGATCTTATTGTTCGACTTCGTATTGAAGAGGACAATAGAAGATCTGAAAAGAAATTTTTTGTTGCTAATCAAGCTATGGCAAAAGCCAACGTGGTGGAGGTCCTTAAAGACTCCAAGAAGGGTAAGCATTATGCTAAACCCAAGTCCAAAATGGGACCAAAAGGAGGCATTTCCAAGAAACCTAAGTTTAATGGAAAATGTTTCAACTGCAATAAGATGGGGCATAAGTCCTCTGAATGCAGGCTGCCAAAAAGGGCAAACAAGAATGAGGCAAATGTTGTTGCTGAAATTACTAAATATGTGTCTGACATCGACTTATGTGCGGTAATTTCTGAGGACAACCTGATTGACTCAAAACCAAGAGAGTGGTGGCTTGATACTGGTACTACTTGTCACGTATGTTGTGACAAAAAGTCTTTTGCTGGACTGACTTTTACAAATGACGGGGAGAAGCTCTACATGGAAAATTCTGCTACTTCCAAAGTCAAGGGACATGGAACTGTGATTTTAAAAATGACTTCTGGCAAAGAATTAAAACTGCAAGATGTCTTATATGTACCTGACATAAGAAAGAATTTAATTTCAGGAAGCCTCTTGAGTGCACATGGATTTAAGATGGTATTTGAATCTCAGAAATTTATTTTGTCAAAAGGAGGCATGTATGTGGGAAAGGGATATGAATGTAACGGAATGTTCAAATTCAATTGTATCTCTTGTAAGCATGGTTCTATTAATATGAATAAGAACAACTTTTCTGCTTATATGGTTGAGTCTTCTAATTTATGGCATAGTAGGCTTGGACATGTTAATTTTGATATGTTACGATGTTTAATTAACTTGAACCATATTCCCACATTTCATATTGATAAAACACATAAATGTGAAACTTGTGTTGAGACAAAATTGACAAGATCTTCATTTCACTCTATTGAAAGAAATTCAGAACCACTTGATTTGATATATACAGATATTTGTGACTTGAAATTTGTTTAATCAAGGGGAGGAAATAAATATTTTATTACCTTCATTGATGATAGCACAAAATACTATTATGTATATTTGCTTAAAAGCAAAGATGAAGCTTTCGAGAAATTTGTACTCTATAAGCAAGAAGCAGAAAACCAACTTAATAAGAAAATTAAGAAGGTAAGAAGTGATCGTGGTGGTGAATACGTTGCACCAATTGGTGAGTTTTGCTCCCAACATGGAATTATTCATGAAGTAACACTACCATATTCTCCTCAATCAAATGGAGTAGCTAAAAGCAAAAATCGTACTCTAAAAGAGATGATGAATGCAATGTTAACCAGTTCTAGTTTACCACAAAACTTGTGGGGCAATGCTATTTTGTCAGCAAATTATCTTTTAAATAAGACACCATGTAAGAAACAAGACAAAAACCCTTATGAGTTATGGAAGGGAAGAAAACCTTCATATAATTACTTGAAAGTGTGGGGGTGTCTTGCAAAGGTAATTGCTCCATCACCTAAACGAATGAAAATAGGTCCAAAAACAGTGGATTGTATTTTCATTGGATATGCTAGTAATAGCAATGCATATAGGTTTCTTGTGCATGAATCTAAAAATCTGGATATACACAAGAATACTTTGATAGAGTCAAAGGACGCTTCATTTTTTGAAGATGTGTTTCCATGTAAGGAAATAAGTGAAAGATTTGGATCTAAAAGGTCTCGTGAACTTGTTGAAAGTGATGGTCAAGTTGATCAACAAGATGTTGATAACAATGAAAATCTTCAATTAATGATTGAAGAAGATGATCAATATTCTCAAGAAGAGAGTGATACAGATCATAAGGTGGAACCTAGAAGAAGAAAACGGGCAAGGGTTGAAAAGTCCTATGGTCCGAATTTCTTAACATATATGGTTGAAGCGGAACCCCAAACGTATAAAGAAGCTGTAAGCTCTATAGAGAGTCCTTTATGGAAAGAAGCCATAAGGAGTGAAATTGATTCCATTTTGCAAAATCATACCTGGGAATTAGTGGACCTTCCTCCAGGAATAAACCCACTAAGTTCTAAATGGATTTTCAAACGAAAGCTAAAAGCTGATGGATCAATTGATAAGTATAAGGCGCGTTTGGTCATAAAAGGTTATAGACAAAAAGAAGACCTTGATTACTTTGATACATATTCTCCAGTGTCGAGAATAACCTCCATTAGGATGATACTTTCAATTGCCGCTTTGCGGAATCTTGAAGTACATCAAATGGATGTGAAAACTGTCTTTCTGAATGGAGATCTTAAAGAAGAAATCAACCTGAAGGTTGTGTAGCTCTAGGTCAAGAAAGGAAAGTTTGTAAATTGGTGAAATCTTTATATGGGTTAAAGCAAGCACCAAAACAATGGCATAAGAAATTTGGTGATGTCATGATGGCTAGTGGATATCACATAAATGAGTGTGACAAATGTGTTTATGTCAAAACTACAAATGAAGGATATGTTATTCTATGTTTGTATGTTGATGACATACTCATTGTAGGAAGCAATGAAAAGATGGTAAAAAGTACCAAAGATATGTTGAATTCTAGATTTGACATGAAAGATATAGGACTAGCGGATGTAATTTTAGGCATCCAAATTAAACGTTCACCTCACGGTCTCATATTCACTCAGTCTCACTATATGGACAAGATACTTAACAAGTTTAATACAGAGGATTATGGCATAGCCAAAACGCCATTAGATATCAGTCAACACTTGTCTAAGAATAGAGGTGAATGCATAGACCAAGTGGAATATGCAAGAGTTATAGGCAGTCTAATGTACCTTACAAGTTGTACAAGGCCTGATATTGCTTATACTGTAAGTAGTTTAAGCAGATTTACGATTAACCCAGGTAAAAGTCATTGGGGAGCGATCATAAGAATACTAAGGTATTTGCGGTATACTCATAATTATGGACTGCACTACATAAGAGAACCTGCTGTACTAGAAGCATATTCTGATGCTAGTTGGATAGCTGACATTAAGCATTCTAAAGGTACAAGTGGGTATGTGTTCACTCTAGGAGGAGGAGCAGTGTCATGGAAATCCTCAAGACAAACAGTTATAACTCAATCCACAATGGAAGCGGAGTTTATAGCCTTGGACAAAACTGGTGAACAAGCCGAATGGCTACGAAATTTCTTAGAGGATATTCCTGAATGGCCCAAACTTGTGCCTGCAATTTGTATACATTGCGATAATCAAGTCGAGACACATACGCCGTCGACATAATACCATTAGACAATTGATCTCAACTGGAGTTATCTCTATTGATTTTATAGGATCCAAGGATAACGTTGCGAATCCCCTAACCAAAGGGTTAAATCGAGATCAAGTTGATAAGACATCTAAAGGAATGGGACTAAAGCCCATGAATAATTAAGGCGCTATGTGAAGGAAAACCCAACAATGTTTGACTGGAGATTCCAAGATCTTGGTTCAATCGGACAACCTAATTACATAGACCTTGTGGGGTCACTGTGGGGGTAACCCTATGTCCATTCCTATAATGTAAATAGTGAAAAAACGGGTTAAGGTTAAGCAGTGCTTTTAATGGTTCTTTGTGCATCAAAGTTTGAGCAAAAGAGATCACCTATGTGAGAGTGAAGTGAGGTCACTTCAAAGGAAACTAATGGGGCTTAGTTATCCGAAACTCTTGCAGAACCAGGAGATGTTCATGACCATAATGAACATAACTATGAGAACCAAAATCGAGTTAGATTAAAATTTTGTGGTGTATATCATCATTTACACAAACGGCAGAATAGTTCAAGGACATCGCGTCTACTAGTCAGCCAGTAAAGTAAATATATAATCACAAGGGAAGGTTCAAGGGTTGAGTCAACCTATCCTATGTAAATATTGATGTAGAAATTATCACCGAATCGAAATTATCACCGAATCGAGTCTTCGTTTTCTTATTTTCTTTCATGTGGGGGATTGTTGAAAAAATAAAATAATAATAATAATAATAGTAATAGTAATAGTAATAGTAATAATAATAAGAATAATAATAATAACTTAATGGGGAAGTTTTGGTTTTAATAATATATCTTACTTTTATTATTGAATAGTAATCATAATTGCTATACTTTTACCAACTTGGTAGTAATTGATTATTACCAATTTTATTCCTTTCCTTGGCTATATATATGGTTTGATTTTAGTAGAGGAAATACACAAGGAAATTGAGAATTGGTGTTTTCCTTTGCTAGCTCTTACATGTTCATAATATTGCATTTGTCTTAAGTTCATTCTTAGTTCCTTAGTTTTTCATCTCGATGATATTCTACGCTTGGTTGAGTTCATCCAACGTCTATTATTGTATCCTGGGAGACAATAGTTCATACGGGGCAAATTCTATCTTAAGGAAACCAATTCGGGCCTCAACAGAATCCTTTCACGGTTAAAAGGTTATTTCGATATTTATCATTTTGTTAAATATTTTACTACCATTCATAATTTAAGTTACTAACATCTTATTATATTTTGTCTCTTAAAAGGAAATTACTCTATTATTAATCTCTCAAATCTAATATGTTGTACTTAAATCTATAATAGGAAATCGGTTTTATGCCTTTAATTTGAATTAGGTTTTCTAATTTTTTGAAAGTATATTCACTAAACCGGATTTGGTTTTGACAAGTGAAAATCAGAAAACAATGAAATCTGTGAATAGTAAAACATCGCACGTAAATATGTTTACATGCATGTGTTGATTTTTAGTTTTTTTTTTCTTTTCACATGTTGAATGATTGAATAAGCTGGTGTAAACTGCAAAATATGTTCAAAAATATAACTTATTTTCATTTATAAGTTTATTTAGATAAGCAAATGTACTTATTCATTGAAAATATACCTTACTTGAAATGTAAACATTATTAGGTTGTTTTAAACCGCTGAATATACCTCAAAATATACCTTGTGATTTATATGCATTTGTTTTTGTTGAATTTGGATTATATGAATATTTAAAGAAAAACTATACATATTCTTAGAAATATAGCTTAAATGAAAAATACACCTTATTCAATTATAGGTGATTTATATGCAACTTTTGCTATCTGATTTTTTCAAATTATCTTGCTATGAGAAAATGTACACAAATAAGAAAAATTATAGTTCTCTTAGCCTTATCAGCTCTCTCCCTATTCTATTCCCTTTTTTAGAAAACATTCTCATCTTTGCAAACAAGATAATGAAAAAACAAATTTGGATCATCTATATCAATCCTATATGGGAAAGACCATTGCGGTATAGGGAGTTGAAAAGCTGAACTGACTTAGAACTCAACCTTATGCAACAACTATACCTTATGTGAACTATACTCTTTCATTGAAATGTCTAACACATGAAGCTTATCTGATTTATGTTGTAATTTTCTTTTGCAGAAATCATCACTCATTTATAATACCCCGAACTTGAAAAAATGGACAAGTAAGATAGCAACAACATCGAACTATGGTGTTATTAACATCATTGACAAGTTACCGGAAAATGTCCGTCAAAAGTTCAGGGGAACTGTATTTGGCAAATTCCTTGACCTCCCTCGATTCAAAATCCACAAGATGTTGTTACAAATGCTGATACTGCACGAGGTAAAACAGGAAGATGAGAGTTACATTGTTGTTTCTATTGGAGGAGAGGAAATGAAATTCGGAATTGAACATTTCCTTCTCATTTCCGGGTTAAAAGGAATGCCGGCCAACCAAGATCAACCAAAAGAAACCGGGGCATCGTTTGAGCTCAGAACTAAATATTTCACAAATCCCTTGTCAATAAAAACGACAGAATTTGAGGAATTGATTAAGAAGGATGGCAACAACAATTTCAAAGTCAAAACGAGACAGAATTGCTGCAACTGTTTGTTGTGTATTTCATTGCTTACTTCGTAATCGGAGCAAACCCGTTCAACAACCTACCATTGTGGATATTTGATTGTGTGCTCAGTGGGGAATATACAGAAGTTGATTGGGGGGTTTTATCTTACAGAGAGACGGTCTGAAGAGATCAGGAAAGAAAACCAAAACCTCTACCTCAATCAGACCGGAAGGAATCCCATACATATGCCACAAGTATGGTTATAGAAAAATTGAAGAAAATATCATCTTTATGAAATATTTTTTTTATATACCTAACTTTCTGTTTTTTTAGCTGTCTACTACTTTTAAGGTTATTGTTTTTCTCTTTATCACAACTTTCTCTCTTATATTTAATTTCATTTTCACAACTTAACTCGACTATATCTCACAAACCGTTAATTTTTTCGACACGAGCCTTCAAAATATTTTGTTCGTCTTATTTTTATCTTTAAAACAAAATCCATATTGAATATTTTTTGAGCAAAAAAAATCCGCAGTCTTAGGCCATGTTCTTTTCAACTGATAAGTAGGTGTACTGAACTGATTGGTACTGAACTGAACTGATTGGTACTGAACTGAACTGAATGGTACTGAACTGAACTGAACTGTACTGAAACTAAACTGAATGGTACTGAAATTGAAAATTCTGAAACTAAATTATAATTAATAATATAAATAATATTTTAAAAATATTAAAATACATAATAATTAATAACACTTTAAATAATACTATACATTCTAATAAAATTTATTGATTATTACATATAATAATAATTAAATATACCATTATAAATTATTATTATTATTATTGCATTATTATTATTATTTATTGTAATTATTGTTATGAATATTACCTTATTATTTTAATTGTTATCAATATTTATAAAACATTATTACTTTTATTTAGTTATTTATTTATCTTTCCTACAAAATTATTTATGGTAGAAATAATAATTAATAATTTTAAAAATATTATTATTGGTTTCTTTTTCTTTGTTGTTATTTGTGATTACTGATATTAATTAATAATATTCATATAATGTATAAATAGAAATGAACTAAAATTGAAATTGAAGTGATATTATCATTAATAAACATTGCTTTTTAATATTTATGAATAATAATATACATTAATAATATTGATATAATGCATAAACTGAAGCTTAATATTGAATGATGAATACTGAATTCTGAATACTGAATGTTGAATGCTGAATACTGAATACTGAATACTGAATACTGAAACTGAACTGAACTGAATGGTACTAAACTGAACTGAACTGAATGGTACTGAACTGAACTGAACTGAACAGAAAATAAGTTGAAAAGAACAGGGCCTTATACCAGCTTTTTATTACCTTTATACCAAGTATAAGAGTTTTTTTTTGCTTTAAATAGAACAATGTTGCTAATGTTTTATATTATCTACCTGAAAATAAATGGAAAACCGGTGCTATAAAGACATTAAACCTCTCTTATACCAGGTATAAGAATTTAAGAAACATTGGTAAAATTGGCATAAGATGCGAAAAAAAAAATTTGCTCAAAAAATATTCAATATGGATTTTGTTTTAAAGGTAAAAATGAGACGAACAAAATATTATGAAAAAAATTAACGGTTTGTGAGATATAGTTGTTTTTAAGTTGTAAAAATCAAATTAATTAAGAGAGAGAAGATTGTTAGAGTATTTTTAGTAGACAGTGGATTTCATTATTATGTAGCATGTGAAATAGAAGCTCACATTGATGATATGTCAATGATTTTAAAAATAGACAATGTCTATAAAAAAGAGGCACACTAGATTGTCTATTTCATATAGTCTATTTCATATAGAATTGTGTAATTAAATAATAAAAAATATTCAATTACAACAAGCTTGTTTCAATGTTAAATATTAATTAATTTGATTAGACGGTAGTCCATTTGATTGCCTATATGTAGAAGATCAAATAGATAATGTCCAACATTTATTGTGCCACATCATATAGGAAAGAGAAAATAGATAAGCTAGTGTAGCACAATTTTTTAATCAATTGTCTATTTTTGACTATGTGGTAAGACTATTGTTAGAATGGACTATCTATTAAAGATGCTCTTAGAATATTATAATGGAGGATCTCATATTAAGGTAAATACAAAATTTAAAAGTTAAAATATTGCAATTAAGAAAGAGTATATGTAATTAAGAGAAGTTAACTTCTTATGTGAGATTTAAAAAATGTAAGGTTAGTATTTACAAAATTGAAAGCTCAATATCTTGTATTTAGCAGAGTTACCATGGTTATATGAGGTGTGCGGAGGAGCAACTGAAAAGCTTTTATGTGAGAATGTTGAGAAAAAGGATAAAGAATTCAAGCCAAGAGTGTTCAGTTGGAAGCCATATGCCAAGGACTTTCGGAAAAACTTTCTCAAGGACAACGTATTCAACAACAAAAAGCAAAATGTAAGTTCTACATATGCCGATTTTAATAATAGTAAATAAGCCATACCTCTTTTACAAAAGTATATGCAGTTCTAATATACCTCTCTATAAAATGGTATATTTTTAAAGCTGAAATATGTCTTCCTTTATTCTGTTAGAATAATCAGTTGCTATCAATTGTTTTGTTTAGCTGAAATTGAGAGAAATCGAAGCAACTAAGATGGAGATAGAAGAGCTTTCTCTTCAAAGCTACTATCCCTCAAATCCAGAAGAGGATGATAAAGGTGATCGCATGGAAGTAGATTCTGATGCAGGAATTGCTTATACAATTGATAATGAAATACACCATGAGAAAGAAGAAATTGAAAAAGATGTTTTAGAATCAAAATCTGACGAACAAACGGATAAAAGGGGAGAGGATGGTGTGGTTGGAAGAGTTACGAAGGGTTTGAAGCGTTATTTGGATGGAAAATTTGACAATATTGAAGAACAAATTAAGAAGATGGAAGATGGAAGGGTTATTGACCAAGCAAATGAACTTGCTGCAAAATCAAGTCATTGACTTGGAATTGTAAGTCATTGCCTTGAACAAGCAACAAAATCAACAAAAGGTATGCCATTAATTTTGTTGTTGTTTTATTACTTTTTCAAAATCTAAGTTATTAAAATAGTTTGAAACCACTTATCTACTGTAACAAAACCAAGAATTATATAAAACTATGAAAACAAAATGATACAAATTTAATGTTGATCAATTAAATCTTAAATACCTTATCAAATATCGTAAACTAACTGGTAATCACCTTCAAGATGAACTGCTTCTTTCAAAACTGACTTTGTACACAGAGGATTCTCTATTATATCTTCAGTTTGAGATCTTAACTACAAGTGAATATTTAGCCTTGAGTTCAAATTGAATTTCTGACTCCGGGCATTCATTTACAATATATCTGAAATCAGTTAAATTTGATTGTTCTGGAATAAGAACACCATGAACATTGTAATCAATGAATTCATGATATGGACTTCACCAATCATTATGATGAAGAAGAATAGCAATTTCATTAATTAGGATTCCTTTCAATTGGAGAGAAGAAAATAGATCCAATTGAAACAAAAAGAAAACCGAGTTGCACATTGAACAAATTGTGATTTGCTATTTTGAGAAAGAAAGAAATAGGTTGAGTCTAGTATGATATGATTGAAAATAGACATGTTCATGGGCCAGACTATCCATCTGACCCGGTCCGAACCTACTCTAATGGATCAGGGTTTGGACACTCATATTTTCATTAAGCCTAACCGGAGCTCGCTAAAGCCTGAAGTTTAACAGTTTAAACTCAAATTTTGTATAAATACCCGGATCCAGTCCGATAAATAGTAATTTTATGCGTTATATTTCTTTTCACTTGAGAGTGCCAGTAAGTTAGAATGGTTAATAAGAAGAATAATTTGAAATGTCCAAGAAAATGTGGGTCAATATTTATTTTAACTTTTAACACACTCAGCTTTTTTCTGTTCGATACAAATTAATACAACTAAATAACCCAATTGTAACACACTTAGATCACATGTAGAAATGAAAAAGTGATGCTATAGATTTAAGTATATATTGAATAAGTCAACTGAAAATGTAAAAATATAAAAGAATTATATATTTTTATAAAACTTGTTATGTTTGAGAATGATCCTGTAAGCCTGACAGAGTCTAAAGTTTTAAAGTGTGGACCGAGCCGGACTTTAATTAAAATTTTTAGAGAAAAGTTTGATGAAGCTCGGGCCGAACCCGGTATGACCCGCGGACAAATAGTTCTAATTGCAAACACAAAGGTAGCGAGATTAGTACGAACAGATTGTGAATACCATATTGAGGGGGATAAATATGTTGTAATTAGGAGATCTTTTTCCTTGTTAGAATAAGATTT
This sequence comes from Euphorbia pulcherrima, assembly GCA_947683365.1. Lineage (NCBI taxonomy): Eukaryota > Viridiplantae > Streptophyta > Magnoliopsida > Malpighiales > Euphorbiaceae > Euphorbia > Euphorbia pulcherrima. Next base: position 21,333,977 of record CANTUS010000001.1, read on the forward strand.
TCTTTTAGTTTAATTAGGTTGAAAATTCCAACAAAACGTACGCTATTGCAAGTTGGTTATTTTTTAGTTCAACGTGCTCTACAATGGATTCTAAGCTTTCAATGATTATTTAAGCTTTGTTCTCTTCAGTTATGAGCAATTAATTCATTTTCTTTATGTGAAATTAATTTTAAAGTTATAATTGGATTGTGAAACTTGACTTATTTATTTTTATCTTCTAATTCTTAATTTGTAATTTGCTTTAATTTTATTATTGATTAGGTTGAGGTTTCAAGTAGAACTCCTTGAGGTTTTCTCATATTCAATATATTGTTATTTTCTTATGAATTCGCTAGTGTCTTTATAATTGAATTGTGGTAACAAGTATGTTGTTGGGATATGTAATTGCAATTTAGTGTGTCAAATTACTTCATGTTGGGTGATAAATTTATTAAGAATTGAATCTTCAAATCATAATGCCAACTTTTTGAATAAATCTAGTATTCGGGGTATAAGATTAAATAAAGTTAAGAGATTTATTGCATGTTGGGTGGTTTTTAACCTAAATTAATAAAAAGATACTCAATTGTAATTGATGAATTGATACAACTAAACCAATTGATTAGAAGGTAAGATTATCCTTTTTGTTCGTGATAGATCCAACTAAATCGAAAAAAAGCTTTCACTAGAAGACTTTTCATTATTGATTCGCTTATTTATTTTTATTTTCAGTTTAACAAACAAATTAAAAAAGTCCATTTTCTTTTATTTTTATTGCATTTTACTAGTTATCAATTTGAATAAAGTTGATTGTTTTGGTATGTATCGAATTCACCAAAAATAAATCCTATTATTTTAGGATAAAATTAACTTGTAATATCGGACAATAGAGTCGAATCCATATAGATCAACACAATTAATTTTACTCTAATTGTTAACCAGTAAAATGCAATAAAAATAAAAGAAAATGAGGGTTTTCAAATTTATTGTTAAACTTACATTTCAATCAATTAGTTCAATTGTATCGATTCATCGAATACAATCAAGTATCTTTTTCTCAAATAGATTAAAAACACTTATGGTCTGTTTAATTGTAGAAAACTGGACCTATTTTTCAGAAAATTTTTCTAATGAAACTGAAAAATGAAAACTGTTGTTTAGTTGCAGAATTTTTTAAATTAAAAAATTGGAAAAGACTTTTCAGAATTTTCTAAATTATGCCTTGTGACAGAAAACATTTTTTTTATATTTTCTGAAATTTTTCAAACTCAGTTCACACGATTTGTGTATCTAATAAAACACTTTATTAATTTAATTTATTTTTTTCTAATATATATATATATATATATACACACACTTGTTTAATTAATTGTTAATAATAAAAAATCATTTTTATTAATATACTTTTAGTTTATTTATTTATTTATTTTTCTTATTTATTTAGTAGCTTTTTATTGCATATTTTTCTCACTTAATATGATCTAATTTATAAAATTTGTTTTAAATTAATCGACATTATTTTTTAACCAATAAAACTTAAACATACTTTAACATTCTTGGATTCTTAGCTCTTATTGTAGTAAGAAATATCAATTGAAGGATTCTCGTGTAAGCAAATGAATTAGGAGAAACTACACAGCATTCATCTTTAATTGCATAATGTGATAGAACAAACTTTTAGAGTGTTAAAGGCAAAAGTTAATATAGCGTAGAAAATAGTTTTTATAATTTAAACACTTCATAGACGAATCAAATTATATTTCTATCATTTTATAATTGGTTAGTTTAAAGTGGAAAAGGTTAAGGCCTAGTGGTTGAGCGTGAGGTTGTGATCCTAGAGGTCACAAGTTTGAGTCCACATTCGGGTGATGTAGGGTTTTTCTTCGTTATTATTGCAAGCCTATAAGCAAATTTTATTTGAAAAAGTTAAAATTTTATATAAAATGGATGCTTTACTTTAATTTGTAATATTTTTTATTATACTTATAATATTTTCAACAAGGTAAAATTTAAACTATAATACTGATTATTTTTTAAAAATAAAAAACAGAAACTGACTATTTAGAAAACTAAAAATTAGAAAATTTAGAAAATGAAAAATGAAAACAATTTTCTACAACTAAACAGACCCTTAGCATGCAATCAATCTCTTAACTTTATATAATAACCCTATACACAACATACAAGGTTTAATCATAAAGTTAGCATTACGATTTAAAGATTCAATTCCTATCAAATTAATCAGCCAGTGTGAATAATTTGACAGACTCAATTGCAATTACAGATCCCAGCAACCTGCTTGTTACTACAATTCAATTATAAAGACACCAACGAATTCATAAAAGAAAAACAATATGTCGAACAGGAGAAAACCTCAAGGAGCTCTACTTGAAATCTCAACCTTGCAATAATAAAATTAGAACAAATTAAGAATTAGAGGATAAAACAATCAAGAAAAGTCTCACAATCTAGCTATGGCCTTGAAATCGATCTCATCGAAAGAAAGTGAATTAGTTGCTCATAATTGAAGAAAACAAAGCTGTAATTATTATTGAAAGCATCAAATCCATAAGGAACACGTTAAACTCCAAATCAATCAGCCTGAAAGTCTTCACTTCGGTGCTGGAATTTTTAGCCTAATTAAGCTAAAAAGAAAGTCTATCTTTAGAAGGAAAACAAATCTCCTAATTAAAGTCGAATACTCAATTAGGAGATGTAAAATTCATAAACAATTAAATGACAAAAAAGGAATAAGATAAAAGGGAATAAACATAAATCTGGAAGCTATGGAATTGCAGAAGTGAAATATGAATGAAACTCCAATACAGCTTCCAAGTGAATCTCTAATCAGCTAAGCAAAACGGACAGCCTGGACCCCAGGTTAGTAGAAAGGGGACTTTTATGATCTCCAACTTATAATGGCAACTTGGGCTTCTGAAATAGGACTTTGGGCTTGAGTTTGGTCCATTGAACAACTACAAAAACTCTCAACCCGAAACTGCATATCATGGGCTTCAAGATAACTTTCAAACTTGCTTCAAAATGGTCCAAAACCTCTTCTTTTGCATTGAAATCAGCTTCAAATCTAATTTAAGTCTAAAATACAGAAAACACCACAAATTAGTAGCATCTAGCCCATAAAATCAACCTAATCTAACATCAAAAGCATGTACAATATGCACGTTATCAAATCTCCCCACACTTGCTTCCTTGCTTGTCCTTGAGCAAGCCATAAAAGAAAAAACTAAGAGACAAATCAATGCAAAGAAGTAAATAGCAAAGACAAATAAACTGGAAATTTCTTTATTCAAGAACAAGTTCAAAAAATAATACTACAATAAGAAGACTTTCAAAAGAGCGATCCTAAAGAACCAGTACGACTTAAGAAAACTTAAACTTAAACTTCTTACTTAAATTAAGTATCAACCAAATAAAAAAGCCTCACAAGATTCACTCCCACTCGATGTTTATGCCCTTGAAAGAGGAATCACTCCTCGGTAAAACCTAACTGTAATAGTACCATATACTTCCCACTCGGTCAAGTCTCCACCATAAAATGGTTAAAAATACATGTAATGTCCTAAGGCCTTTAAGGGTTACTCGGCTAGGGTTAAGGTATGGATAGAGAAGAGATTTTTGCGTCTAAGAAGATCATTCGATAATTAGTAGAGTTGATAATTGCAGCAACTCCTTGTGAATTGAGAAGATGTTGATAGAGAACTTTTCTTCTATTGTTGCACTTGAGGATACATTGATGATGGAAATTTTAGAAGCTCTTCTGAACTTGATTTGATCATGACAACCTAAAAAAATCTTACTACTTCCTAAACACTACTGGAAATGAAAGTAACAACTGAATTCTATTTGTTTTATATTTTTGTCTTTTTTCTTTTTTTTTTAAATTAAGAAAATTACAAACTACACATATATACATTGACATTGTGAAGATTGTGCTCTTGAGTCGACTTTTGCCTTTGTGGCTCTTGTTCCTCTCATTGTTATTCTTCTTTGATGATGATAATCTTCTTCCATTGTTGTTCCAATTGCTTGAAATAATGAGTACCTCTATTGGAAGATCTTAGGGTGTTTTAAGGAAATCAAAATGAAGGGAATAAGCTTGTGTTTGTAATGAAAGAAGGGTTTAAGACTCAAAATGGGTTAACTAAGGTATAATGTCAAGGGTCGACTTTTGGCTAGAAGGGTGAAAACCTAAGTGCCTTAATCTTCCAATACAAGATTTCAATTGTCGTCTTGACAAGATTAACACAAAAACATATACAAGCTTTTCATGTATTTCTCATGGTAAGTTCTAGCTAAAACAAGGCTTTGCCCACTCGGTATAAGCAAGGATTGTGCTACTTATTTGAAGTAAAAATTAGAAATTTTCAAAATTTACATGCTTAATATGTTATAAACAATCAAGCTCTTCTAAATTTCTTACGAAACCTAACATTGTATTATGCATCTTTGTTATTGACTAAAGGACTTCAAATTATCCAGATTCTTATTTTTAGTAACTTAACAAGATAGTCAACAAAGTTTAAAACAAATTTTCGACTCACAAAACCAAGACACAAGCAAAATTTAAAAATATTTCCCTCCCCCACACTTAATACCATAAATGTCCTTATTAAGTCAAAAAAGAAAGAGAAAAGCAAATGACAAGGAGAGAATGTACCCCGAAAGTGGGGAGGTGTGACGGGGCAACCTATTATGACTGAGAAATTGAGGCAACAGAGTTGCTATAATAAAGTGATAATGTGCTCATTTTGCTCTACCATCAGTCTTGTTGTCCTAACACTAATTCTTGTTGTTCTATGATCTTGTCCAATCTATCTACAACTAATTGTTGGGAATGAGATGCATCATTCAAATCTGCAAGACAAAAGAAAAATTTTCCATCTTTGTCCTTCTTGACTAGCTTCATGTTAACGAGGCACTGAATGTTAAGGGGAGGAACATAATAAGATACGGGTAAAACATGAAGGTCATTGTCAGGCAAGTGCAAATTGAAAACAATTTGTGAAACCAAATGACCCAACACTACACCTCTTTTTACCTTCAGCTACATACCCCATAAGAAATACAACTCAGTTTTAGACACTACCCCTGAACTAGATGCTCTGCCGGAAAAAAGAAAAGCAAGGCATGATTGGTGAACTTATAGTATGAGGATTCACTAGAATCATAAAAAACTGAGCTGGAACTGCATAAAGCACGATAAATGCAACATCATTAAATAAATCATGGGGGTAATCACAAAGACCATTCCTATATGCATTAGTCCTAACAAATTCATCATCCACAAAGCCTTAACAAATTCATCATTCACAAAGTCTAATAGGAGGTTAAAATTAGAGATGCTTAGGCAGAATTAAAGTACAAAACTAACCATATTAGGTACATCAACATCAACATTTTCAAGACTAAAGGCAAAAGACTCAAAAAATTCATCAACCAAAATCTGATAGATGTCAAGATGCATATTAGCTGGTAAAATTTCTTCTATATGCATCTTGACCCCTATCATATTTTTGTTGATGAATTTTTTTTAGTCTTTTGCCTTTAATTCTAAAAATGTTGATGTCATTGTACCTAATATGATCAGTTTTGTACTTTAATTCAGCCTAAGCATCACTAGTCTTAACCTCTTGTTAGGCTTTGTGGATGATGAATTTGTTAGGATTGATGCATATAGGACTGGTCTACCCCTATGATTTATTTGATGATGTTGCATTTTATCGTGCTTTAACTGGTCCAGCTCAGTTTTTTGTGAATCTTCGGACTCTATGTTCATCGATCATGCCTTGCTTTTCTTTTTTCCGGCAGAGCATCTAGTTTAGGGGTAGTGTCTAAACTGAGTTGTATTTCTTATGGGTATGTATTACAAAGGTACATCAATTTAGGTTAGTGGGTAGCTGTGCAAATGAAGGCTATGGCTGAAGGTTTATAGAGGTATATTATTGGGTCATTTGGTTTTACAAATTGTTTCCAATTTGCACTTGTCTGACATTGACCTTGAATTTTACATGTATCTTAGTCTATTCCTCTCCTTAACATTATAGCCTCGTTAACATAAAGCTGGTCAAGAAGGACCAAGCTGGAAAATTTTTCTGCTGTATTGCAAATTCCGATGATGCATCTCATTCCCAACAACTGGTTGTAGATAGATTGGACAGGATCATAAAATAACAAGAATGAGTGCTAGGACGACAAGAGCGAATGGTAGAGAAAAATGAGTGCATTATCTCTTTATTGCAGCAACTCTGCAGCCAATCTGCCTCAACAGCTCCGGCATAACAAGTTTCTCCATTACACCTCCCTCACTTTCGGGGTACATTCTTTCCTTGTCCTTTGCTATTCTCTTTCTTTTTTGACTTAAATGAGGACATTTATTTAAGTGTGGAGGAAGGAAATATTTTGCTTTCTTGATTTTCTAAGCCGCATATTTGTTTTAAACTTTGTTGACTATCTTGTTAAGTTAGTAAATATAAGAATCTGGATAATTTGGAGTCCTTTAGTCAATAACAAAGATGTAGAACACAATGCTAGGTTTCGTGATAAATTTAAAAGAGCTTGATTGTTTATAACCTGTTAAGCATGTAAATTTTGAAATTTTTTACTTCAAATAAGTAGCCAAGATCAATAGCACAACTCATGCTTGGTAAGAATTTGAGTCTTTCCTTTGCATATATTATTCAATTGAATTTTTCTTGCTGAGTGGGCAAAGCCTTGCTGTTGTAGCTAGAAATTGCAATGGGAAATACATCAAAGCTTGTATATGTTTTTGTGTTAGTCTTGTCAAGACCTTAGTTGAAATCTTGTGTTGGAAGATTAAGGCACTTAGGTGTTCACCCTTCTAGCCAAAAGCCTACCCTTTACATTATCCCTTAGTTAACCCATTTTGAGCCTTAACCCTTCTTTCATTACAAGCATATTCCCTTCACTTTGACTTTCTTAAAACACCCTAAGATCTTAAAGTAGAGGTTTCAAGCAGCTGGAATAATGATAGAAGAAGATTATCATCATCAAAGAAGAACAATAAAGAGAGGAACAAGAGTTACAAAGGCAGAAATTGACTCAAGAGCACAATCTTCACAATGTTAATGTATATATGTATAGTTTGTACTTTTCTTAATTTATGCATTTTCTTAGAAAAACATGAAAACGAGAAAAATACAAAAAAAATTCAGTTGTACTTTCATTTTCTAGTAGAGTGTTTAGGAAGTGGTAAGATTTTGTTCAGTTGTCATGATCAAATCAAGTTAAGAAGAGCTTCTGAAATTTCCATCCCCATAAAGACCTTAGGACAATAAATGCATTTTCAACCATTTTGTGGTGGAGACTTGACCGAGTGGCAAGCATATGATTCTATTATGGTTAGGCTTTACCAAGGAGTGATTCCTCTTTCAAGGGCCCGAACAACGAGTGGGAATGAATCTTCTGAGGCTTGTTCATACGTAGTTGAAGTAAGAAGTTTAAGTTTTCTTAAGTTGTATTGGTTCTTTAGGATCGCTCTTTTGAAAGTCTTCTTACCGTAGTAATGTTTTCTGAACTTGTTTTTAAATAATGGAATTTTTAGCTTATTCATATTTGCTATTTACTTCTTTGCATTGATTTGTTTCTTAGTTTTTTCTTTTAGGGAAAACTTAAAATAAGTACCATATGGTATCACTCATTTGCAAAACGGGGTCTGAAGAATTACTTTTTGCAAAATGGGGTCTGTGGTTTCAAAAAATTTGCAAATAAAGGATCTCAATATTAAATTATGTCACGAAAATGGGTAATTTTGTTCCTTTTTATTTGAATTTTTGCGGGATGGTTATTAAAAATACAATACACATCAGTGAAATATTTGAATTTTTTTTAATAATGCAAGTATTTTTTTAAATTAAATTATGATAAAATCATCGTAAATTACTCAAATCCTAACGTATAATTTTTAAATAATAAGGTTAAATTATTAGAATATCGAATTGTTTAAAGTATTCAATGTAACACCACTATTTTGAAACCATAGGCCCTCTTTTGCAAAAAAATTTAAATCACAGACCCCATTTAAAAAAAAATTCCTCAGACCCGGTTTTGCAATTGAGTTAAACCATAAGAAATTTTTTTTAAAGTTCGCCCGTTCTTTTATGGCTTTCTTGAGGACAAGCAAGGGAGTAAACGTGGGGAGATTTGATAACGTGCATGTCGTACATGCTTTTGATGTTAGATTAGGTTGATTTAATGGGCTAGATGCTACTAATTTATGGTGTTTTCTGTGTTTTAGACTTAAATTAGATTTGAAGCTGGTTTCAATGCAAAAGAAGATGTTTTAGACCATTTTGAAGCAAGTTTGAAAGTTATCTTACAGCCCAAGATATGTAGTTTCGGGTTCAGAGTTTTTGTAGTTATTCAATGGACTAAACTCAAGCTGAAAGCCCTATTTCAGAAGCCCAAGTTGCCATTATAAGTTGGAGTTCATAAAAGTCCCTTTTTGCTAACCTGGAGTCCAGGTTGTCTCGTTTTGCTGAGCTGTTTAAAGATTCGCGTGGAAGCTGTATTGGAGTTTCATTCACATTCCACTTCTGCAGTTCCATAGCTTCCAGGTTTATGTTTATTTCCTTTTATATTATTCTTTTTTTTATCATTTAATTGTTTATGAATTTTACATCTCCTAATTGAGTATTTGACTTTAATTAGGAGATTTGTTTTCCTCGTGAAAGTAGATTTTCTTTTTAGCTTAATTAGGCAGAAAATTCCAGCAACGGAGCGAAGACTTTCAAGCTGGTTGATTTGGAGTTTAACGTGTTCTTCTTGGATTTGAAGCTTTCGATAATATTTTGAGCTTTGTTTTCTTCAATTATGAGCAACTATTTCCCTTTCTTTTGATAAGATCAATTTCAAGGCCATAGTTGGATTGTGAGACTTTTCTTATTTGTTTCTATCTTCTAATTCTTAATTTGCAAGTTGTTTTAATTATATTATTGATAAGATTGAGGTTTCAAGTAGAGCTTCTTGAGGTTTTCTCTTATTCGATATATTGTTATTCTTTTATGAATTCCCCAATGTCTTTATAATTGAATTGTGGTAACAAGCATGTTGCTGGGATTTGTAATTGCAATTGAGTCTATCAAATTATTCATGCTAGGTGATTAATTTAATAGGAATTAAATCTTCAAATCGTATTGCTGACTTTATGATTAAATCTTGTATGTTGGATACTGGGTTATTGTAAAGTTAAAAGAGATTAATTGCATGTTTAGCATTTTTAATCTAGTTGAGAAAAAAAGACGATTGTAATTGATGAATCGATACGATTGAACGAATTGATTGGAATGTAGAATTATCCTTTTTTTGTCCGTGATCGATCCAACTAAGCCGAAAACACGATTTCACTAGAAGACTTTTCATTATTGATTTTCGCGTACTTAATTTCTTAGTTTAACAACAAATTTCAAAACCCCCATTTTCTTTTATTTTTATTGCATTTTACTGGTTAACAATTAGAGTAAAATTAATTGTGTTATTCTGTGGATTCGACCATATTGCTCGATATTAAAAGTTAATTTTAACCCAAAATAATAAGATTTAATTGTAGTATAGTGGTAAGTATTAGCGTCAAAATTAGATGGGTGTCGAATACACCAAAAATAAATCCCATTATTGTGAGTTAAAATTAACTTGTAATATTGGACAATAGGGTCGAATCCACATAGACCAACACAATCAACTTTATTCAAATTGATAACCACTGAAATGCAATAAAAATAAAAGAAAAAATGGGGGTTTTGAGATTTGTTTGTTAAACTGAATATAAATATACATAAGCTAAAATCAATAATGAAAAGTAAACAAAAAGGATAATCTTATCTTCCAATTAATTAGTTCAATTGTACCCGATTCATCAATTACAATTAAGTATCTTTTTCTTAATTTAGATTAAAAACACCCAGCATGCAATCAATCTCTTAACTTTATAATAACTCTATATCCAAGCATACAAGATGTGATCATAAAGTTAGCATTATAATTTAAAGATCCAATTCCTATCAAATTAATCACCCAACATGAAGTAATTTGACAGACTCAATTGCAATTACATATCCCAACAACCTGCTTCTTACCACAATTCAGTTATAAAGACACTAGAGACTTAATGAAAGAATAACAATATATCAAATAGGAGAAAACCTCAAGGAGCTCTACTTGAAACCTCAACCTAATCAATAATAAAATTAAAGTAAATTGAGAATATATATATATATATATATATATATATATATATATATATATATATATATATATATATATATGAAGTTCTAAAAGACTCTTTTACCCTTATACATTTTATAAAAAATTATCCTCATACCTTTTACATATACAGATTACTAAATTAATGTTCCTTACCATGAATAATAAATATGAAACTAACTACAAACAAAATAAAAAATAAATAAATTATTAATTATTTTTAATGAATAAAATCTAAATAACAAATCTATATATAAAAACAATAAAAAATTATATTTAACTTATAATTATAACACCAATTAGGTGTAGCTCAATTGGTACACCACTCAATGTAATGGTGGGAGGTCCTAGGTTCAATACCTAGCCTCTTCAAAATCCATAATTCTTCATAATAATCATAACAATACCAAAATATAAAATTAAAATAAAATTAAAATAACAACGATAATAATAATAATAATAATAACAATAATAAAAAAATATTTGATGAGGAAAAAAGAATCGCATTAATTGTTAAATAGGATTATAATCAATAGAGTCATATTTTTAAAATTTTAATTTGTTGTTCATATTGTCCAATTGTTTGAAAATTTTTTTTCAAGTTGATTCTTATTTTTTTACCAATGTGAATATTTGATATGTTATTGCTAACTTTTCCAATTATTTGTTGACATAAATGAGCTTTCTTTACTTTAATTGATTTTACACTATATATGAGCAGATTTTATTACCGTCTATAACAATTATTAAATTGGTTATTTTTTCATAAATTTAATTCAATATTAAATCAATGCTTCTTCAATCGAAATTTTAGGTAATTGATTTTAATATATTTCTCTTATAGGTTTGATTTAGAAAAATGATAATGATTAATAATAATAATTACTTTTTATAAGGAAATAATTAATTAGGTTGAATTATAGTTATTGTTATACACTTATAAATTGTGACCAATTTTCGCAATCAATATAAACATTTGTATCAAAGCACATATAGTAAAAATGAAAGACTACACTAGTTTGATAAGCACAGAAGCTATCGAGATAAAAGTTTATACTTTAATATTTATCGTTATGGATTCATACATGTTAGTCTTTTTTCAACTGAATACAAAATATCTATTTTACATATTTAGAAGTTGAAACGAATCAACACAAAAATTATAAAATATAATTGTACTTTTAATTTAAATATACGTTGATTTTGAACTTTTATGCGTTATTTTGGTTTCGTAGGAATAGATGTATAATATTACTATTTGACATGTCGAAAATACAGTCAGTGCCTACTTTAACGAAATGAAATATGACTATGAAACGGATTTTTTGAAGTTTGGACTTACCTATCATTAATATACTTATTATGAATGACCTATTCGTGCAACGCACGGATACTACATTAGCTAGAAGATAAAAATAAATAAGTCAAGTCTCACAATCCAATTATGGCCTTGAAATTGATTTTGCCGAAAATAAAGGAATTAGTTGCTCACCACTGAAGAGAAGGAAGCTGAAATAATCATTGAAAACTTCGAATCCATTGTAGAACAGGTTGAACTAAAAAATAACCAGCCTGCAAAAGTGTATGTTCTGCTTGAATTTTCAACCTAATTAAACTAAAAGAAAATCCTATTCTAACGAGGAAAAATATCCCCTAATTAAAATCAAAGACTAAATTAGGGGATGTAAAAAGTCTAAACAATTAAAAAAATAAAATAGGAATGAAATATAAGGCCTAATCTAAATGTGGAAGAGATGGATAAGATTTGAAGTTCTAAAATAATCTTCTATTGGAATAAATTAGCAAATTCTACAAACTCTAATCCTTGTCAGCAACTTGACTTTTGAAATAAGACTTTTGGGCTTGTATTTGGTCCATTTAACTGCTTCAAAATGGTTCCAAATCTCTTCTTTTGCAATGAAACCAGTTCCAACTTTAATTTAAGTCTACTAAGTCAACCTAGACTAATATAAAAATAGGTACAATTTGTGCATTATCATGTTGTAAGTGATTGAGAATTGAAGTAGATGAGATGATAAAAAACATCTAAATCGTAAATTATTAAAAGTTTTGAAAGTGAAATTGTGGAAACTGATTTGCAAATTCCAATTTACCCGAAAATCATTTTAATAAGGGTATAAAATAAAGAGGATATTTCCGTGTATTTAGGTTGTGTGGAATCAAATCATGAAGGGATTGGAAAAGAATTGAATTTAATTCTATTGCTAGAATTCATTTGAATTCCATTCTTACTCAATTTCTTATGTTTGAAAAACACAATTTCATAACAATTTCAGGGGGCAAATAGGTGTTTAGGGACAAGTTCAAGGGGTTCCTGATGTATTAAACCATTTTTAAATTATCATAAAAGTCACTATATTTATAAAAGAAAAACTAATGTAAATTATATAATTTAATTTTAAATTCGATCTTATAAATCAAATTCTGCGAGTGTCATGATATAGAAGACATAATTTGACTATAAAATGAAATTAATCTAGCAAATTACAAAAGTATTTCAAACTCAAAAACAACTAATTTAAACCCTTCATTTTTTTAATTTTCGACTTCACAATCTCATTTTTCATTGTAGCCATTCCATCCGTAAATCTTCCGGGCATGCGAAAAATGTTCCTACAAGATTAGGATGCTCCACAAGCCAATCCACAGCATCTAAAAGCATAGTACCCTCTAATCCCAACTTCTTCAGTGCCTCAAACATTTCTTCCTCTCTTCGTACACGGCGATTTGTGCTCATTATAACTCGAGCTATCTCTTTCATTGAACTGCTAACTTCTTGCATGTCTTCTTGAATAGCTGAATTTGCAGATGAAGCTTTTCTCTTTTTACCTTTTGATGGTGATTTTGAATGAGAAGGAAGGTTTCCAGCTCCACCTTCAGAATTCTCTGTATCTAAACAAAAATATTTTTTAATGGTTCCCTCATTCACATCATCAAAGTTTGAACTATTCTCCTTCCTCCATGTCTTTACCCTATCTTTGGCATTGAAAATATTGTTTCCGGTGGCTTTATCTTTTTCAAATATCTCCCAAAATATTTCTAAATGTATAAGTCTTTTGCCTTTGAGTGTTTTGAATTTGTCCTTGGCCTATAAAAAATAAAGAATGGCATTAGATAAAAAAATTGCAGCAAAAACAAAGGAAGATTAAAGTTCATGCGACCAATAGCAAAGCAGCTCAATAAAATAAATATGCTTAGTTCTTCTACTGCTACAACAAGAAGATAAATTACATCTGAACAATAGAAGCTATACAATTGTTAGATTCTCCTCAAAAGATTTTATCTTAGATTTATTGTTTTACAAATTTGTTATAGAAAAAGAGTAGAAACCTCTAACGTAGTGAATGTAAAATAAATGTGAAGCAACAAGTCCCATTGAAGCTTATTACCAGCGAAATAATGATCTAACAGCTTCGGAGTATCAAATATAGTAAAGCGATTTCCCAATTTTCAGAAATTCAGATACTCAAATGGAAATAAAAAATGCCTAAATTCTGTTTCACAAATCCACCACTACAATTGAAAAAGAAAGCGCTAGAGAATCCATAGTTAATAATACCTTGTAGCAAGTCTAACTAAACAGAAAAGTGCGATGATATTCCAGCAATACAATACATGCTGATTTAGTTAATCCAGAACCCACAACACATTCAAAACAGCAATGTGTACTACTGACTAATGTAAGATAGTACTAAGTGGGTTCCTTTATTTACTAATTGGACTAATGCAATGGCAAACTTAATTTTTCAATAACTACAGAAAATCCCGATGCAGTTACACTAAAGTGAATAACATAAAGCCCAAAAAAGGGGCAAATTCAGACCTAACAAGATGGGGGGAACCAACAAAATTTAGCTTAAGCATATAGAAACAATCATAGTAATGATCATTTATAGGACACTAACCCATCATAATCATACTCGAAAATTACATCAGATGAATTTAGCTTATTGCATTCAAAAATTGTAATCCAACAACAACTTTTTCATCTGGATATGTAAATTGTTAAGATCAACTAAAAACCGAGTTTAGCAAGACAAGGTCACAAAAATAATGGAAGACTCTGAGATGCAAAACATAACAGAGCTCTAGCTAGTGAAAAAAAAAGCAAATTAAATAAGAAATTGAGAAGGAACGAACCGAACAGAAACTAAGAAAGCTTGAAATATTGAGATGGCTTTAACGTATCGGAGATATAACGACGGAGACGTGTAAAAATGTAAAGTGAGAATTTAAAATCCAGGCCAAAATGAATTCTCCCAAAATCAGTCCACTTTTAGCCTGATTTCAAAATGATTTATTTTAAGTAAGTCTAAATTCCACAAAATTTGAATTCTTTTCACCTTCATCCTTTCCAAACCAGGGAACTAAGCAAAAGAAATTCAAATGAATTAAAATCCCTATCCAAACAAACCCTTAATGAATATGCTTCCTGTATGGTGCAAAAGTAACATTTCTGTCAAATTTAAGGGCTGAAATGTTAATTTACACAATGGTTTGACAGTGTCCAGCTCCCAAAGCTCAATTCAGTAAATTATTCTGCTTTTGCATAATAGCACACTCAACTTCTCTAACGCGGGTCACTCACCACCGGGCTACCGTCTTGTAGTCTCGACGGCCGGTCACGGCCATTATCTCTCAACCGCTGAGACCCATCAAGATCCACTCCCAACCCGGATTTCTCGCTTCTCAGTAGACTTCGTTTTCTTCCTCATTGTCAGTGTCGTCTTCTTTGGCCATTTTTCTGCAACCCTAGGTTATATCATTTTCTCAGGAAATATATCATTCCGTCCCTTGGTAAGCTCATTTCTGTGATATCTTTTTTTGGGTTCGTAATTTATCAGTTGCGCACTTCGTAATTTAAGATGGAATTTCTCCAGTCATTGTTAATCGCTTAAATCTTCTTTTAAGGTTGGGATTAATTCCCAATTTCTAATGTAAGAATTTTTAAAGTGGTTCAATTCCTAGTTATTAGAACAACTGTTTTGCATGCACAAAGATAAACCGTTTGTCAGTTAATTACAAGTTAATATTGTTTAAATTGGTATAAATCCATAAGAACATTTCTTTGCATGTAGAAGAACAGTATCAGATATTTGAAGTCTTTTTTATTTAATTTAAAACTTTATTGAGTTGAAGTGAGCCAATGTAAATGATGGTTCTACTACATCTTTTAATTTCATAAAATGTTCTGGTCGGTTTTCAGCTGACTGGAAATTCATAAGCTTTTGGTTTGGAAGATGATCGCTGGTTGAAAATTACGGAAATTTCTTTAAATTATTGATGCTTGAATTATTATTGTTAAGCTTCATAGATAGGTTCCCGTTTAGAAATATCCTAGCCATGCATATGCTTGCGAAGTCATCGTCAAAGAAATTACTTTGTCTGAATTTCAGACATTAATCCAAAGACAGAAGATTTCAAGGCTTTTTAATTTGTTGATCACATATAGTGGGACCCTATGAAGTACGGAAACTCCTGTTACATGCTGTTTCGGCGTTTCTGAAACTCTCAGAAACTCCTACGAGACATTTCCGGGCAGTTTCCACAGTTAAAGAAAGTTGGAAACTTGTTTCTTCAAATTCCGGACACCATTTCTTACAAATTCTTTCAACCTTATGAGTCAATTTTGGTTCATTCCAACACTAAACTTCCTATGCATTTGTTGTTTAAGTCCTTCAACATATATATTATGTTTGAATTATAATTTTTTAAATGCTAAGTGGCCTTAATTAGATGCATATGATTTTATAGGTGTCAAGTTATAAATATTTATAGTAGAATTATTTTATAATTAATAAATATATTTTAAATGTAACTCATTTTAGTATTCCATTATTTTATAAAAGAACGAAAATATATGAATGGAAAATTTATATATTTTTATATTTATATATTTACACCTAAATTTTTATTATTTACATGTTTCCCCACAGTTTCCGAACTTATATTTTTCAGAAATGGCGTTTCCCGGTTTCCGTTTCCGTATCCGTTTCAGTTTCCGTGTTTCTGTGCTACCTAGGTGGGACCGTAACTAACTGAAACTTTGTCTGGGGTTTCATGTGTTGTAGGCTATTTCAATTGTTGGTAAATATGTTTTCTTCGCATCTTTCTTTTTTGGCGTCTTGTCATTTCTTGAGGTGCATAAAATGTTCTTGCATTGCATATTTTTTTAAGGATTATATTTTCTTATTGTTATTTGAAATGATATCTTCATAGCTGCAAATACTAAGTAAAGCTATCACTTCTTAGTTCTTACTTAGAGTGTTTCTGCAGGATTTTCCAGCTGCGATGACCGAAGAAACTAGCGTTCTTCCAAGTAATGAAATGCAAAATGGTAGTGCTATTCAAGCACAATCCATCGTGTACAGCGCTAAGGTTTTCAGATTGCATAACCTTTTTTAGATTCTGTTATGATGTGGCTGTTGATTGTCTTTTTTTCTATTTTATTTATGGTTATGGAAATGAAATTTGTAAAAGGTAATGAAGAAACTTACAAGTTTAAGTTACTTCTGTTTATTTACAAGGTAAAGTAGGTTAGTGAGCTATGTTCAATCATGTAACCTTGCAGAAACTTCAAGATGATCTGCACACTGCAGGAATCAAAATTAAGCAGCTTGAGGATAACTTAAAAATTTTGAAAAGTCAGCGAAACAAATTAGAAGACTCTATACTTGATTTGCAAGGTACGTTGAATTCTACATTAAGTTCCTTTTATGGAGGATTAATTCTTCTAGAAGAATGAGAGTTGTTTCCATGTGCAGTTCACTTGGATAACAAGCACATCTAGGAATAAAATTATGGTGCATTAAGTGATGGTTTTAATATAAGATTATAAGTGCAGTAACTTCCTAAGGAACCCAACTGAAAAACCTGTTTTTAGTTGGTAACTCGGCAAGCTCACAAAATTCTTGGTTCTTCAGGTGGTTTGAGTACTACATAATAGCAATGCTTAGATCTATATGCATTGCCAACCTCGATTGTTTAATTGATTTATTTTAGACAAGAAATTTCACTATCAAAAGTTTTTGCACATTTGAACCAAAAATGATGTGCATCCTATACTGCAAGCAGCTTTCCTCTCGACTTCTAGTCCATGTTTCTCAACTGGAGGGATTTGTTTTTAGATCCTAGATTAGTTTGGATTTTGCATGTGTAATTGTTTGTGATATATGATGTCTCTTTTTCTCTTTGCTATCTTTTTGTTACTAACAAGTTTCCTTTCAGTTATTCTTGGTAATTATCATTCTGCAAGACCTCCTGGTGGTGAAAATGAAAGCCTTTCCTCTAATCAGAGCGAGGAGGAAACAGCAAAACAGATTCTTCAGCATGAAAATTCTGCTGCAGGCATTCTGTGTCAGCTGACAACGCGGCATGGTACTCATGCGCCTCAGCTGACTTTCGCTAAGGATGTACTTGGTATTGTTGCTACTCTCGGCAAGGTAGATGATGATAATCTAAGCAGGTCAGTTTGAAGTTACATGTCATCTGTTTTTTGATATTTACTGAAAAGTTAGGGATTCTTCTTTGATGAAGTATGTCTTGTAATTTCAGTTTCACTGTTGACATGGCATATTGTTCCTGGTTTCTAATATAGCAATTTAATTAAGTGCTCCAGATTTCCAAGAGTTTGTTGATACTGTCATGCTGAAGTTTCGGGTTTACTAGTAGCATGATAATTTAGTTGCTAGTCATCTGCACCATCTTAAATCTACTTATTCTTTCTCAATTGCAGACTTCTTTCGGAGTACTTAGGATTAGATTCAATGCTAGGAATCGTTTGCAAGACTTACGAAGGTGTTAAAGCTCTTGAAACTCACGACAAAGAAGGCCATCTAAATAGTGACTCTGGAATTCGAGGCTTTGGTGCTTCTATTGGGCGGACCCTGGATCGTCGATATCTTGTCATTTGTCTTGAAAATTTAAGGCATGTATCTCATTCTTTTTCTTTCGCAAATCGGAATTTCACCTCTTGAATTTCACACGACTTTTTGTCCTTTTGTAGACCTTATTGTGGTGAATTTGTGGTTGATGACCCTCAAAGAAGGCTTGATCTTCTAAAGCCAAAATTGCCTAGTGGGGAGAGCCCACCTGGATTTCTTGGCTTTGCTGTAAATATGATCCATGTGGATTACATGAATTTGTTGTATGTTACTCCTAATGGTTGTGGCCTCAGAGAGACTCTATTTTATAACCTCTTCTTTGGCCTGCAAGTTTACAAAAGTAGGGTGGAGATGCTACTTGCCCTTCCTCATATAAGTGATGGAGCAATTTCGCTAGACGGAGGGATGATTAAGGCTAACGGTTTCTTTTCCCTGGGGAATCAGTAAGTGTTTTTATTTCAAAAGTGACATGAAATTTTGTTCTAATTGGGCCTTATGGTGATTTTCATTGTTTCTGTATCTCTCTTTTGTAGTTTATTTGAATTTTCCTGTTGCTTATAGGAAGTTTGAATGCAAGGGATCTTGATGAATTGTAAATTTTTTGTGTGCTATAATTCAATTTTAACTTTATAAGAGACCACCTATAGCATTTTACAGCATGAGCTTCTTACCCCCAATTTTCGATCAACCCGTCATACATAAAACAAACATTACAAGAAAATGAAAGAAATCTGTATTTCTGTCTAGGATGGTTGAGCCAGTTTCTAATTAATTCCAATATTGCACCATGTATTTCATATGATGTATCTAGACAGTATGGTATGGAACATTTTCTCGCGTCCCTTATGAGTGAGGTATATGTGTGCGTGTAAGCCTAGTGGTTAAGACTGAACTTGTGGCTGAGGTCCCGGGTCCGAATCACATCCAGGGTGGGTGGGGTTTTTTCTTTAGAAAAAAGTATATGTGCTTGTGCTTATATGCTATTTTTCATGGAAATGGAAAAACACATGGTTTGTTCACATAATTTAAACTACAGTGATGCATTTTTAATCCCATTGATATACCCAGATAAAAAGAATTACATACAAGTTGCATATGAGTGGCAAAAAAGAAATTTTAAATAAAAAAGTCTTCTGATTTTCAATAATACAAAAATGCAATCTGAAAGTATTGTACAAGTTTCTGAGAAATTTATGTTTCCAAAACGTTTCAGAAATTTGAAAACAAGGAAGCTCTTTGCAGTCAAATTTTCTGTGCAACATAGGTATCTGTGTATCTCTCATTTGGTGTCTTTTTTTCTAAAAAATTGATGTTGTTTAGGAGTGATGTGGGTGTAAGATTCCCAAAACCTGCCATGGCATCAAATACACCTGATAACTGCATGGTAATTGAGAATGAGCTTAAGCAGAAGACTTGGGAAAAGGAGAAGTTATCAGACGATATTAAACGAGAACAGTCACTGTTGAAATCTGCAAAGTACAATTTTGAGAGAAAGAAAGAAGACTTTGTTAAATTTCTGGCTCAAAGCTCTGCATACTCAGCTCAGGTATTGCCCTTAACACATCTTCAATTCCTCATTTCCTGAAATTACTAATGCATGCAAAACCTACAGCCTCATGAGATCTGAAATGACATGATACTCTTATGTTGCCTTTATACACACGCCTGAAGTGTTTGAAAGAACTAAAATGCAAATTAATACTTTGTGAAACCAGTATGATAAATAATGCATTTTAATTCTTTTAAAAGAAGCATTATGATTGAGTAGTTGCATTTGCCAGTTACTTGGTTTACCCCGGTGATGCCTCATTTTGCGGTATTTGTAAATGGAACCATAATTTTTTATTGTCTTGATAAAATGGAGGTTTATGTGCAGGCAGGCAGGACAGGATAAGTTGGGTGCTACTAGAACAGAGAATTGAATCCTTATTAGGATAGCAACTCGAAAATGTCTTATTGAGACTTTCTGCTTATTCTGTTCTCCTTTTCTGAATGGGGTTTGGAAAAACTGCAGCCTTCTCAGTTACCAGGATCAATTTGTTTTCTGAACTCTGCTGTTTGTGCATTAAGCCATGTATTAGGAGCTCTGTGTCAGCTATGTTTAGAACTTCTATAAGTAGCAACTTGCCGTCCTGTAGGTGAATTTTGCAGCTTTTTCTTTGTAAGATCTTGATAATCAGTTGGAATATTTTTATCTATGACCTTTTGTAGTTTAAATGCATAAAGTGAGTTTGGTTGTTTCAAAAATACTGTGCATTCAAATAGGATTCAACTTTTACAAGTTCATCCTGGGTTCAGAAACTGTTGTATATATTTTGCATCTTGTGAATTTATTTTGGTTTTTACTTTGAATGTTCCTTTTTTATAGTGAATAGACTTTTAATTTTTGAGGAACCTCCGACTCGAACCGAGGACCCCACCTTGCACCATATTAAGGTAAGGTTTTAAATGTCATGTTGTTGTTACATTTCTTGACAAGAGGGCGGCTGAATCTTATGTTAAAGAATTATTGTGGTTTTCCATGTTAGAAAAGAAATAAAGATTTGGAACAACATTGCCAATTTGTTGACGTGGCAACAATTTTGTTTTTAAAAAGATTCCAGCATTTATATATAGCTTTATTTTAGATAGTATTCTAATTTTGTTGTATAAGCTAAGGAAAATGTTCATCTCTTTTAAGGAATATAAGATTAAAATAAATCAAGAAAAAGTTTGTCTTAAGATTGGTAGAATAAAGTTATTATAAAGTAATAGGGTTAAAATTATTCACTGTATATGAATTTTATCTCTACCAACATAATGGTACATAAACTTTAAAACTTAATATAATAATGCACTAATTTTATATTTTATTAATATAATGATTAAAGTTATCTTTAACCACATAAATTACCTTTAACTTACTTAAATGTAGGTAATTTTTTGTTTCTTTCTTTTCAATAATTTTTTATTTAATTTTCTAATATTTTTACAATGCCTTTCTTTTCCAATCTTTCATCTCCCTTCTTGATCACCCGTCACCAAAGCATTCCTATTCCTAGTGAAGAACAAAATCATTAATAACCAGTACACTCTCTAAAAGAAGACAAGTTTCAACCAATAAGGTTGGTTCGAGTGGTAAGCGGCTTGGTATCGCTTAAGCAAGTTCTCGAATTCGAGTCTTAGATAATGCAGAAAATTCTTATTGGGAGACTCACCCACCATAGCAAGATACGCGACCCGGGTCGGATCTAAATGTAGTCAGAGCAAAACTCCGGTGAACTAGATGGAAAAAAAAGAAGACTAGGTTCAGAAAGCTTCATGGATGGCTTACTCACTGAGATGGTTTCTTCCTACAGTAATCGATTCGATGCCAACAAGTCTGTGCTCGCTGGTCATTTTATTGAAGCTATTGGCTATTATGTCGGCCACCAGCTCACCTAAAACTACTAATACAATCCTTAAACACGTTTCAAATCAAATCCTCTAATGTTGAGTTCTACTACTTCACATCGTTAATGATTTTTTTGCAGGCTCGTCTCTATGAATATGGTTGTTGGAAAATATAAGTTATTTCAAAAGAATTCATGTTACATTATGTTTAATATTTATAATATGAAATTCCATTCATTTATTTAATTAAATGGTTGACATGATAATGTTTTAATTAAAATTAATATTTTAATAATTATGATATATTAGATATATTTGTATTCGTTTTAAACAAAACCAAAGCTTGGTTTGCTTTTATTTTGTTTTTATTGATCAAACGGGTATGTGTATTTGACAAAGTCAATAATGCCGTTTGATTATATTTGATTTTGGTTGGTGAATTTGCTTGTGATTTCACCTAAAATTTTTGGTTGGTTGAGATTTATAAACGTTAATTAACAACTATTTTTGTTCTGCCTATATAAGGCCGCTCTACGGGTTGTTTTATATACAGATTGAACAATTCCCTTTCTCTATTGTTTCATTCCATTGTTATACTATTCTGGATATACTTTTGAGTTTCTGTTCCTGATCCAATCAATTCGATTGAAGAGGTTGATTAATCCTGAAAGGAACTTTAAGTATCATTTAAGGACAGTATACGGTTTCAGTTTGGTTGTATTGTTTATTTATTTGGATAATAATGTTGTTCTTTTATTTCCTATTGATCATTTTATTGTGCTATTGTTATTATTTTGTAACAATCTTAAAGTATATCTTGATGTTTTATGAAACTAATGACCTTTTTAATTTTTACTATTGCTACGAGGAAATGGATTGGAAATATTTGATTACCAAATATACGGCTAAAGGAAAGGAGTCAATATCAAAGGCCAATCTTGTGGAGTTCAATTCTACACATCCGAAAAAAAGGTACGAGCAACACCAAGGATATAAGCCTAAAATAAATAATAAAACTACCTTCAATAAAAATTGTTTAATATGTCACCATGCTCCTCAATATGAGGAAAGAGTTATGAGAAATGGCAATCCTGTTAAACCTAAAACGGTTGAAGCAGATGATAATATTATTGCGGTCGTTTCTCAAGTGAATATGGTGGCTGATGTGAATGAATGGGTTATGGACTCGGGAGCTACGAGGCACATTTGTGGAAATAAAAATGCTTTTGAGTCTTACACTCAAATAAATAGTGGAGAAGAATTTATTTATCTCGGTGATTCCTGAAATACTCAAGTTCTTGAAAAAGGAAAAATTCTTCTCAAGCTCACATCTGATAAAATATTAGCACGTAATGAGGTGCTACATGTTCCCAATATAAGAACCAATTTGGTTTCTGTAAGCCTTTTAGGTAAACATGGACTAAATGTAGTATTTGAGTCCGACAAAGTCTTAATGACAAAAGGGAATGTGTTTGTCGGAAATGGCTTTATAAACCATTGACTTTTTGTTCTTAATGTTTCTAATGTTATTAATTATAATGCAAGCTCTTCTTCGATTTATATGGTTGATTCCTTTGATTTATGGCATGCTAGATTAGGACATGTTAGTTTACCTTATATAAAGCTTTTAAACTCAAATGGTTTGATTTCAAATATTCGGTTTTCTAATTTTTAAAAATGCGGTATTTGTGTTGAATCAAAACAAACCAAAAAGTCGTTTTCCTTTATTCATAGGAAGAGTGAATTATTGAGTTTAATTCATACCGACCTTGGTGATTTGAAACAAACTATGACTAGAGGAGGCAAAAAGTATTATATTACTTTTATTGACGATTTTTTTGAGATATACCAAAGTTTATTTACTAAGAAGTAAAGATGAGGCTTTTGATAAGCTTGTGCTATATAAAATCGAGGTTGAGAATCAGTTGAATTAAAAGGATTAAATCCGACAGGGGTGGTGAGTATATTGCCTTGAATGAATTTTGTGAGAAATACGGTATTATACATGAGACCACACCTCCTTATTCACCTGAATCCAATAGTATAGCCGAGAGGAAAAATCGAGCTTTAAAAGAAATGATGAATTGTATGCTTTTAAATTCTGGTGCTCCTGATAATTTGTGGGGTGAGGCTATTTTGTCTGCTTGTCATTTACAAAATAGAATTCCTTATAGAAAAACCAACAAGACACCTTATGAATTATGGAAGGGTTATCCTCCTAATTTGAAATAAATGAAAGTGTGGGGGTGTCTTGCTAAGGTTCTTCTTCCTGAACCTAAGGAAACAAAAATAGGTTCAAAAACTTGTATTCATTGGCTATGTTGAATATAGTGTTGCCTATAGATTTCTTATGCTTAGAAGTGTATTTGAGAAAAATACTATTATTGAGACAAAAAATGCTGAATTCTTTGAAAATATTTTTCCATTAAAGACTAGAGAAATTTCCCATTCTAGTGTTGTCCTAGATGTTGACCCGGTTGCACATATTTTTCAAAATGATTTTGCGAATGAGAACTTGAGGAAAAGCAAAAGAATTCGAAAAGAAAAATCCTTTGGTAATGATTTTTATACTTATCTTGTTGAAGATAAACCTTTAACTTTTCATGAAGCTATTTCATCTTCCAAGTCAAAATTTTGGCGAGAAGCTATTGATATTGAGCTTGATTCTATTTTAAAAAATGGAACTTGAATTTTAGTTGATTTACCTCCCGGAGCTAAACCTATCGGTTGTAAATGGATTTTCAAAAAAAAACGTCATCCTGATGGTTCTATTCATAAATTTAAAGCTCGTCTTGTTGTAAAAGGTTTTAATCAAAAAGAAAATGTTGACTATTTTGATACTTATGCTCCGGTGACTAAAATTTCTTCCATTCGTATTTTAATCGCTTTAGCTTCTGTTCATAAACTTTTTATTTAACAAATGGATGTCAAAACTGTTTTTCTAAATGGAAATTTAGATGAAGAGATTTATATGGTGCAACCTGAGGGGAGTGTTGAGCTTGGGCAAGAGGGTAAAGTGTATAAATTAATAAAGTCTTTATATGGTTTAAAACAGGCTCCCAAACAATGGCACGGGAAATTTGATCAAGTTTTGATAGATATGATGGTTTTTCATCACTTGAGGTGGATAAATGTGTATATGTGTGATAATATGTCTTTATGTTGATGATATGCTTATCTTTAGTTCGAGTATTGATGTTAGTAATAGAATAAATATATTCTTATCATCAAAGTTTAATATGAAAGATATGGGAGAAGCCAATGTGATATTGGGTATGAGAATCATAAGGAAGGATAATGGTTTCCTGCTAACACAATAACATTATGTTGAGAAACTTCTTAAGAAATTTAAATATTATGATGTAAATCAAGTGAGTACCCCTTATGATTCCAAAATCCATCTAAAGAAAAATAATGGTGATCTACTGGCTCAATCCAAGTATGCACAAATTATTGGTAGTTTGTTGCACTTGATGAATTTCACACGTCCTGACATAGCTTATGTTGTGTGCAGATTGAGTAGGTATACACATAATCCAAGTGATGATCATTGGGCAGCTATATCAAGGCTTATGAAATATTTGAGAGGTACCATAAACTATGGTATCCTGTATAGTGGAAAACCCGCTGCACTAGAAGGGTACAGTGATGCTAACTGGATCTTTGATTCATATGACATGAAGTCCACTAGTGGTTATGTTTTCACCAATGGTGGTGGAGCAATAACATGGAAGTCAACAATACAAACTATAATTGCAAAATTCACAATGGAGTCTGAGTTTGTTGTGTTAGAGTTGACTTGTAATAAGGCTGAGTGGTTAAAAAACTTCTAAGCAGGTGTGCCTTTAGGAATAAAGCCAACACCATCCGTATATATACATTGTGATTGCCAAGCAGCAATATCTATTTCGAAAAATAAGACCTTTAATGGCAAAAATAGACATATACGTATGAGACACAACGTTGTGAAGCAATTACTAAGAGATGGAGTAATATCCATAAATCATGTAAGGTCAGAAGTTAATTTGGCCGATCCACTGACCTAACCTTTAGGAAAGAAAATAATCTTTGAAACATCCGAGGGGATGGGACTTAAGCCAATTTGAAATTAACAAAGGTGGGAACCCAACCTATACGAGTGGAGATCCTACGTAATAGATTCATATGGGTAATAACAAGCTTTTGTTAGTTCTGCTAGCACAAAATAAATTGCCTTAATCCTAGATGTGTGAATGTGCTATATTGCATATTTTGATAGGTTGAGTCAAAAAGCTCTTAATGAATTTCCTAGCTCTTATGAGTGGTGTATAAAGTGCAACATAAACTTGATAAAATCACCTATGTAAGTGTGAAGTGGGGCCGCTTCTATGAGATATTGTCACTATCTCTAAAACACTTATGAGAGACCAGGCACGTGTTGGAAATCAGGGATTACTTGGATATTTCTAAAGTCGCGAAAATGCTGTCAGATTGAAATTTATTTGACCGGTTTACCAAACTTTCAATCGGATAAAATCAGAAAAAGAATCAAGAACAAGAATTTTATTTGCAGTGAAATTTCAACCAAAATTTTTCTGTGTATTGCCAATATCGTTTTGGTGAAATAAATAGCCAAAATATCAATAGACATGCTGTTTGGGGTAGCAGCCATGTCCAAAAGACATGTTTATTTCGAGATTCAGTTGTATCCAACAGACACACTGTTTCGGATAAAAATTTATTTCTGATGAATTTTTTTAAAGGATGCATGGGTCATAAGAGAACCCGAACAAGTGTTCACTCCGCACTCTCCATACTTGTTCGGTGAAATGTCACGATCGCATTGGTCAAACTAGTCGATCCAATTACACTAAAATATTAACAGCCCGCTCATGGCCTATTATGGCGCACCACGGCGTTGAACAAAAGCTTATCTTGGTATAATGTGATAGCTCAAATCTCTATCTTACGTAGCAAATCTTTGGTTCATAGAAACTATATGTTTCACCAAATTTTCCGTAAGATAAATTTTATCTATCAAGTATTGGTTTATAGTCCAAAATACACCAATACCATGCATTATATGTCAAACTTGAGATATTCAGAATAGTCTTTATTTTTCAGGAAAAAAAAAACTTCTTTTAAAATAAGTGAAAAATTATTAGAAAATATGAATTATTTTAAAAGAATTTATGTTACATTGTATTTAATATTTATAATAATATGAAAACCCATTCATTTATTTGATTAAATGGTTGACATGATAATGTTTTAATTAAAATTAATATTTTTATAATTATAATATATCAGATATAATTGTATCGGTTTTAAACAAAATCAAAGCTTGGTTTACTTTTATTTTGTTTTTATTAATCAAACGGGTATGTGTATTTGACAAAGTCAATAATGCCGTTTGATTATGTCTGATTTTGATTGGTGAATTTGGTTGTGATTTCACCCAAAATTTCTGGTTGGTTGAGATTTATAAACGTTAATTAACATCTAGTAATTAACATCTATTTTTGTTCTGGCTATATAAGGCTGCTCTACGGGTTGTTTCCTATACAGATAGAACAATTTCCTTTCTCTATTGTTTCATTCCATTGTTATAGTATTCTGGACATAGTCTTGAGTTTTCGTTCCTGATCCATTCAATTTGATTGAAGAGGCTGATTAATCTCGGAAGGAACTCCAAATATCCTTTAAGGACATTGCTCGCACGACTCAGCTTTTCGGTGTTCTTTCCCACTACGATTTTGGTTTAGTTGTATTGTTTATTTATTTCGATAATAATGTTGTTCTTTTATTTCCTATTGATCATTTTCTTGTGCTATTATTATTATTTTGTAATAATGGTTTCTTGTTCTTTAGATTGGATCTTCAAATCTGGATTCAAAATTTTCTCCCTAATCCAATATCTTTTTGGTCCTAATTTGGGTTCTAATTTTGATATATTGTTTGGTTGTTCATAAAATCGGATAAGAAATTTTAGTTTTGCTTCTTAATTTTAGGTATACGATGGGGAGAGCACATTTTAGTAATCATCTTGACTTATAAAGTTGATATTTGAAGACTTTTGGACTGAACTTATTCGAGGAGAGAGCCAATCTGAACTTTTGAAGATGAATCTTAAGATATGTTTGGCAATTAGTTTTCAGGAGCGCCGAAAGCTTGTGTGTAGGGAATTGTTAGTAAAATGTAAAGTTTGTATACTATTAAGTTAAGTTTTAAAGTCCATGTACTATTATATTAGTAGAGATAAAGTTCATATTTCGTGAATGATTTTAACCCTAAAGTAATACCTTTAAAGTTCTCCAAATGAAATAAACATTTTCAGTTTATACATAATGAAATATTGAAATAGAAAGGCATAGATTGAACCAATTTTAGATTGACCTCAATTTTAGAATATCCTTTCCCCAGACCAAACTTGACCTGATAAAACCAAGTCCATATGTTCAATAAAATCCCAGCATATAAATAGCAATTCTAGAAAATTTTTAACTTCCGCATTTATAAGAATGACATTTTCTAACATTAAGTACCAAAATGAGTTATAAAAAAGAAACCGCCTAGCCACCTTTTTAGTCCATGTGCTATAATCAGTTTATCCATTTGGTCCCTCTGCTATACACGTTACCCTTTAAGTCTATGTGCTATTAATTCCGTTACCCAATTAGTCCTTTATTTAACGGAATTGCAACTTTTATGCCACCTAGAATCCATGTGTGCTAACATTTAACGACATAGAACATAGGCTTAAATTGGAAAAAGAAAAAACTTAATTTATTTAGGAATCGAACGAAAATAAGCCGTTAAATAATCTCATATAACAAGGATTCTCAATTATTATGACGACTTAAGAACACCATCAATGACTTATTTTATTATGTTTTGTTAGCCTTTCTATATCAATAATTAATCCAATTTAAATAAGTATTTTTTCTATTAATTGAAAACCTTAAAAATTGGGTATCGCTTATATAGTTTACTGGACATTTTTTTGTTGTTGCGTAGAATAGTAAATTATGATAGTAGACCTCAATTTGACATATCCAAATGGCTTGAACAATTGCAGTTTTCATTAATGACTTTGTGAGCACGGGATTTTGCAGTCCCTCTCGCGAGACGATGATGATGTGTACCCGATTTTAATGCCTCAAAATAAAAGTTCTCTTTAGAATTTTTATTACCAAAATAATATTCCTCGCGAATTTTACACTTGGTTGAATCCAGTTCGGCGTGGCCGATAACGCGTCTGGTAGGAACTTGAACCGATGATTTACACCTAAATTAAAAAAAATACCCATTAAAATATCATTAAAAATAAAAAAGATGCCTTTCCACCCACTATTAAACCACTTTTGAAGACTTTTTAGGCTCCTAGGCCCGCTGCCTGTCGGTGTGCTGGAGGCTGATGCCACTAGCGGCATCGGCCATGCCGCCGGCGATATCACCATATCACCGGCGGCATCATCCATACCGCCGGCGGCATCGCCATGTCGCCGACGGCATGACCCGAAGCGGGTACCTGCACAGACAGCCTTTCGGCCACTTTCGGCGGAATTAGTAAAAAGGTCTCAAAAACCACCCCATTTCACCTATAAAAACACACATTGAGCTGCAATGAATGGGGGGAGAACCACCTAAGGTTAGAGGCTTAATGTAAGGATGAGAAAATAGATTTTAGTGAGATAAGAATTAGATAAGGCAGAAAAAAAGGGATCCTAATCCGTTTTTTCCTGGTTTTTCTTCTTTGAATTATCTGATTGTGAGCTTAAAATCAGTAAATCTAGTAGTTAAAATCAATTTAATTGAACTTTGAAACCCAAAACACTTAAATTTACTACTAAATCATCGTAACAAGCTCTCCGGAGGCGTTTCTTTATGGTTCACGAAGAGGTGGATTCAGGATCCCGAGGTAAAAATTCTGAGTCTCATAGCTCTTTGGCATTAATATTACTAAGTTGTATGGATTTTTGTTCATTTTTGGGGTTCCCGGTCATTTTTGACTGTTTCCTATTGCTGCTGCAAGAAATTGAGGTCGCCGGAGACATGCAATGTCGCCGGCGGTATCACCCATATCGCTAGAGACATCGCTGATGCAGCCGATGGCATCACATTCCCCAGAGACTTCACTTTCTTGTGGGACCCTTTCTTTATGGTACTCAGAAAGCCATGTAACCTGCCTTCATACTAATGTCACCGGCGGCATCATCCAGGCTGCTAGCGACATCAACCATGTCGCCGGCGGCATCACTTGCATCGTCGACGACATGACTTTCTGGACAGCAGTTTTATTTTCATTTGTTCCCAGATTAGTTTATTGTCCAAAACTAGGATGTACAGTGTAACGAGGGAGGTCCAAAACCTTTCGAAAACTGACCCCACTCCATAACGTGTGACATTTTTCACTTATAGTCCGGTTAAAGCAACGATCAAATCTAAAATCGGTTAAGAACGGAATTTCTCACAAACGCCATTCGAATCTCAATTTAGCCATCCAATCGGGCTTTATAATATTATAAATTAAATATGTAATATCCGTGCTAACTATCTTGTGCATGTAGATGTAAATCGGACATTCAGGTATTTTATTTATCGTATAGAAAAATGTACAGGACCTGGAAGCTTTGTAATAATTTTATTTTCTGCGGTTATTTTTGAATGACTGTAAATATTGTATTCATCATTTTAATTGCTTGATATACACGAAAATAACAAAACAACTGAAAACACAAATAAATAGGATGGATTGAACCGATTAAGAAAGAATGAAGTATCTTAACTTGGTCTAATGAAAAATAGATAACATCATCCGAACTCGGAATCTCTACTTAAGGTATGGTCCAACCACCCGGTGGGAAAATCATACCGAAAATTTCCCGATTGAGCTGAACCGGGTGGTGACTTTGTTTTAAGTACGGGATTTTGATCTCGTATCTTTTGAATATTAAAATGTGCAAAACCATTTTCCAATCACATCACTTGCATCCCCCGTCATCTTAACTAGGCTACCGTCGCGCAAAATGTCGTCCGCTCACAGTGGTAACTCTACTGGGGAATGATCTCTTAAAGTTTCTTTTAATAAAGTTTAAAAGATTTTGATGATGTATTGAAATCATTGGATAAATTAAAACTTCATTCTTTTTTATAACGTTTTATCCTTACGCGTGTAGATAGCTTAGTAATTTTTTGGTGCCCCATTTTACCCGAGAAGCTCGCGAAGTGTCACTCATGCCCTGTTGGAATTAAGGATGCCTAGTGGGTGGATCACGCATTTTAACCAACACGTAAGCTCCTACAATCACACCTATTTAGGAGTGGTTGAGTAACATGGAATCAAGGTAAACGAGAACCTTCTACATCAACAACCCTATACCAAAGCCGCGCTAGAAAAAGCCTCAGCACATCATTCCTTTAGGGTCACTAGAACAAATAAAATAATTGGGACGCGCTTCTTTTGCCATTACCGGTGAAGAAGCCAAACTCCATTCTTCTAAAGAGGCGTTATATGGGAGTCATAAGGTTGGAAGAGGGACAATTTGCGTGCTATGTGCTCCGTGATCATGCACCCCCATGCATCGGCTTCAAGAGCCAGAAAGGAAGCAACTTACCCTTACTACTTCCGCTTATAGAAGAAGTTTAGTAACACACGTAGGACTTTTCTTGTACCTCCATTGCGTCGTCACATATCATTATGTATAACGTGAGATACAAACATCCCACGTATGTTGGAGGGATAAGCCATTACATCATCTCTAACCGCATCTATGTGCAGCCATATGACAATAAAAGGCATGCATACTATCCATACCGCTCACGAACCCATTCATGATCTGATCTACCGCCTACCATTTCAGCTAGGAGGAGGCGGACTGGTCGTCGCACCTCAATTTGGAAAACATCGCCTGATTTGTCGCCCCCTCACCCCGATTATCACTACAGGAGTTGAAGGAATTCTACACATTAATTCCAACGGGGAGTCAGATTCAGAATAAGTTCAGTTAAGCTGGAACCCTTCTCAACCAGCCATGTCTTTTCCAAGAAAGGAAGGGACCCCTCCTACCGAAGAACCCTTCGACCCTACTTCCAGCTCGGGAATGAGATCTCAGCCGCCGCTGGCTTTGACTTTGCCAGTGCTATGGCATAATTCTTAAATTTAGATGCCTTCAGGCTTCTATCCAAACCACTATTCAGGCTGCCATTAAGCAAGCTCTCGAAGATAGAAATTTCGATAGAGTATCAGCATCCGATATTCAAGCCCAGAATGGTTGGGCTTAGATGTTGACCAGTTTGGTAGGGATAAGACCTGTCGCACCTATTTTTCAATCAACCTAGCCTATGGCGAGACTGTTCTAGTTTGGGCAAGCTTCGACTTTTCTATCAACTTTGACAGTTCCATCAGTTGTGCCTTTTAATCCAAGACCCTTCACCCAAAGTTCTACCCTTCCGGCATTTACTCACCAATACCCAACTTCTCAGCCACTACCCTCTTTCACTCCTCCGCAGTTCATTGTAACTCCTAAGGGCACCACCTACCCCCAAAATCCTTTTGCCAGCCAATTGACCATTTGCCCTCCGCTACCTCCGACACTCAATGACCAGGTCACGTAACCGCGGGTCGTGACACTCGAGGTAGCTGCTTTTTATCCGATAAATGATAGCTTCTTAAACTATCAACGACCAGGTAGCGTATTCTCTGGGTGCGACACCCGAAACCCTGGCTATCCCTCATAAATCGATCGGTGACCAGGTCACACAACCTCCGGGCATGACACCCAAGATTCAAGCTTAGATCAACCACCTCTTCACCACTAAGAAATCTGAAAGAGATAAAGACTGGGTCCCCGATAATTTCACTATACCGAGTATGGCTCATTATGATGGTTTTGGAGCACCTGCCTCTCACATTATAATGTATGAAAGAATAATGAGCGTGAAGAAGTTAAGTGATAAGGTGCTTGCTGAAATGTTTCCTTGCTCCCTTCAGGGCCCTGCCCTAGAATGGCATCACACCTTACCGCAGCATATTATCGCCAACTAGAGTCTTTTATCTGAGGCGTTAAAAGTACATTATGGTTTTAACACTATGATGGAAACAACCCTCCAACATCTTGAGAGGGTCCGTCAAATGCCCAATGAAACTTTCAAGCAATACTTCAATCAGTGGATGTCAACCCAGGTCTTAATAAAATCCAAGCTAAGCCTTATGGAAATGATTGTCAAACTCCTCGAAGGGTCTCTCCCCCTGTTCTGTAGAGAAATGGCTACTGATTCTTTTTTTGTCCTACAAGGCTGTATTCGAGAAAGCCGAGAAAATCGAGCGTGAGGTGGAGCGTGAAAAGGCCGAGAGAGCGAAGAAACTGTGGTTTAGAAAGAATGAAGCCCAACCCTTAGCCCTGGTGCCAGCTAAGCTTGAAGCACTGGCTGCAGTTTAAGTCGTTTCTCAAACCCCTGCCGCGCCTCTTGCAATCACCTCAGCTCCGCTGGCGATTGCCACAATTCAGCCTCCTCGCCCCCCCTTTGTCTTGGCTAACCCTTATAAGCTGCCCCTATGGGTCATCTTCCAATGTTTGAGGGAAGCAGGTTTTATATAGTCCCTTCATGAATACAAGCCACTTAGACCTGAGGATAAAACCAACTTCTGTAACTATCATGTTTAGGTAGGACACCAAACCAACAATTGCAAAGCCCTGTACTCAGCAATTTAAATCGCTGAACCAGACAGAGCTCCGAGCACTATGAATAATCCTTTGCCAATTTTAGGGACAAGGTTGGCATGATCCACTCTGGTTTTTCTGAAGCCACAATCTTCGATCTCCTTGCTCGGAGGTCGGATAATGATAACTCTATCCTGGTCATCAATTTGAGTCTCCCATCTTATTCGGTCTCTTATCTAATCAATCAAGCCAACCCGGGGGTCAATTCTGTCCAGAAGATGGAAGTTGATCCAAACCAGATGAAGTAAGAGAGCTACAGGTCTAAACCATTCATGGCAAGAAGAATGAGAAAACCACTATTTAGCGTGGATTCCTTCGTTTTGAAGGAGGACTACTCTGATGGTGATGAGGAATTGGTTAGAGAGACCAGGGCCGTAAGCACCAAATCATTCAAGGTTGATCAAAATGACCTTTTTAGGATGGATAAGTATGAACTTCAAAACCCAGATTCGGACTCTGAGGAACAATAGTATCTGTTTGAAACATAAGCCACTAAGAGTATCTTGCTCGGTGATGTCCTTAACATTACCCGAAGTAGCCGCGTATATCAGCCTGAAGACTGATATCTCCACTTAAGCTGAGACCTGGTTCCTGTTAAGGTTGGAACCAACATAAGACCCTCGCCTTCACCTCCACCTGTCCCGACCAGTCTCGAGGTTGACCCTCTCATTACCCAGCTAAAAACACCCAAGCCCGATATAGTATTTGGCAGCTAGTAATTGACTTCAAAGGGCATCGTAAGGGCTTGATTAAACGACTCCTCGATTTAGAAGCTAATTCGGCCACCTCGATCGTTGAGATGTGCAACACAGTTGGGGAAGGCATTCCCCTAAGAAAAGGGCCTCAGGTCGTGTTCGACTATTTTGATCTTACACTCGAGGACAGGGATCACAATAGGGCATTATTCATCCAAATCCAGGTCCTCGATAAGGTTATCCCATGTGTCATGGTGGACGATGGCTTCGCTCTAAATTTGTGCCCTCTAAAAATCCTTCCCCATCTAGGACTATCAAAGGAGATGCTTGAAAAATCCAGCACAGTTATTAAAGCGTATGATGATTCAAAGCGCAATTTAATTAGGACCTTTGAGGCAGAAGTCACTGTAGAAGGTGTGACAAGTAATGTGCATTTCACTGTACTTGACATTCCTGTTACCTACTCTTTATTGCTTGACCGACCATGGCTTAACGCTTTAGGCATTGTTCCCTCCACACTACACCAGAAAATCAAGCTTATTCATGAGGACAGAATGGTAATTATATAGGCCGATCCCGCCTCCGTTATGGCTGTTATGGAAGTCGAAGCTAGTTTAGAAAAAGGCCTTCAGATTGCCATGACTAGCAAAGCTCAGGAGTCTCCTCCCCTTTGGCACAACTACCTTCATGCAGGTATGAGTAAACTGATGAAGACATCTAGTTACAAGCCTGGAAGAGGTGGAGGAATACACGAGTAGGGAATTGTTGAAGCATTGGAGCCAAAAATCCTTGCCCAATGAGCTGGATTGAGATATAAGCCTAGAATAGCCTATCGCCACGTCCCCTCCTGCTACTGCCGGATGGTCACTGTCTATGAAATCCAAGGTAAGAGGCCTTATAAGGGAGAACTTAAGACGATCAAATATGGCAAAAAAATATGGCCCGACTATGAGATCTTTAAAGATGTCTACGACTTCGAGACAGGTCGCATGATAGTTTCGGCTGAACTCAGGCCTGCTAAGCTTGATACACCCATCAATATGGTTTCTGATAAAGCTAAGGGAAAGGTAAGATGCATCTAGAAAATGAGCCTGAGGGGAGTAGCGAAGAGTCTATCGATCCAGAAATTGAAATGCTATGGCAATCGTGACCGAAGCTATGGCGCTGCTAATGAAGAAGGGCTGGAAAGGTGGGAAAACTAGGGAAGAGGATGCTATGACAGTAATAATAGGGAAGCTCACCAGGGCCCTCACCAAGAAAGCCAACCTATCCGAAGGACCATCGCTCACCAATGCCCAAAAGACCACTCTGGCACAAGACCTGGGTGCCATTCTGACAGGCAATATAGAGTATGCTCCTCCTATTGGTGCTGCTACTGAAGCCCCTCCACCTGTGGAGAAGGACATGGATGATGTAATTCTTAATATTTCTAATATGTTTGATGCGAACAATGCTGCTTACGAGGCTTTTAATGCAGTGAATAACTCTCGTTCTGCTTACTTGTTTGATGTCTTTCCTGATGGATCCATGCATTCACATAACAATACGCATAATGTTTTTGGCATTAGTGATACATTATTAAGCAAAATAAACCTAAGTAAAGATTTAACTCCTGAGGAAAAAAGTGAGATCATAAAAGTGCTTAAAGATCATGTTAATGCTTTTGCCTGGTCATACAAAGACATGCCTGGGGTTGATCGACAAATTGCTGAGCACAGAATCCCAACTGATCCTAAATTTCGGCCTGTCAAGTAGAAACTCTATCAGTTAAGACTAGAATGGGCAGATCGGGTTAAGGTAGAGGTTTTAAGGTTGATTAAAGCTCGATTCATTAAAGTGGTGGAATACCCGACTTGGTTGTCCAACATCATCCCAGTTCCGAAGAAGGATGGTAGGGCTCAGGTCTGTGTGGATTTTTGAGATCTCAATAGAGCCTCAACGAAGGACGACTTCCCACTCCCACACATCGATGTCCTAATTGATAGCGCCGCCAGGGCGGCTATGTATTCATTCATGGATGGATTCTCAGGGTACAATCAGATTCTGGTTAATATTGTCGACAAAGTCAAAACAGCATTTATCACTGAATGGGGGGTGTATTGCTACAAGGTAATGCCATTCGGGTTGAAAAATGCTAGGGCCACTAATCAGTGCGCTATAACCGGCCTCTTTCATGACATAATCTATAAAGAAGTGGAAGCGTATGTGGATGATATGATTGTAAAGTCCGCTACTCGAGAAGAACACCCTGCTATCTTGACAAGTTCATGACTAGTATTGAAAAGTATAACCTCTGCCTAAACCCAAAGAAGTGTGTGTTTGGACCTCCGACAAACTATCAGGGCACGTAGTTAGCTAGAAAGGAATCAAAATGGATCCAGACAAAGCCAAAGCCATCAGGGATATGCCTCTACCCAAGACAAAGAAAGAGGTCTGATCATTTTTAGGATCCCTGCAATATGTTAGTCCATTCATTGCTCCCCTCACTACTGTTTGCGAACCCATCTTTAAGTTGTTAAGAAAGCAATAACCCGTAGTATAAAATGATCACTGCCAGGTGGCGTTTGATAGAATCAAGGCATATCTTGTTGATCCACCCGTTTTGACACCCCCCATCCTAGGGGAACCACTCATCCTTTATCTGGCTATCGAGGAAACTTCTGATAAGTGTGAACATGCCATCTACTACCTAAGCAAGAAGTTATTGGATTATGAAACCCGGTATTTGATTGTGGAAAAGACCTACACTACCATGGTTTGGCTTACTAAGAAGCTGCAACATTATTTCCAATCTTATCGTGTCCAAGCCGTTGACAAGATTGACCCAATGAAGTTTCTTTATCAATCCCCTAATCTAGCCGGTAAATTATCCCGATGGATACTTCTCCTGTCTGAGTTTGTCACTGAATATATGACCCGAAAGGTCATTAAAGGGTGGGCCGTAGCCGAATTCCTAGCTAATCAACCCCTCAGCTCTGACTATAGGGAAAATTTAGATTTTCCTGATGAGCAGCTCGCCTCTGTTGTAATCCTTGACAACGTCTGGATAATGTACTTCGACGGCGCTGTGAACCGTCGGGGAGCAGGTCTCGGGGTCATCATTATCACGCTAGACAATGAGATAATCCCATTGTCCAAGTGTTTAGAATTCACTATCACCAACAATAGCACTGAGTATGAAGCTTATCTATTCAGCCTTGAGGCTCTTCTTCAAGTTCAGGCCCGCAGCATTTTTGTTATCGGGGATTCAGCTTTAGTTATCCATCAAGTTGTAGGAGATTGGGAAATTAAAGAGGAATCTCTCTGTCCTTATATTGAGGCTATCCGCGAATTGTCTGAGAGATTTACCTCCTGCTTATACTGATATGTCCCTCGAGATGAGAATCAAATGGTCGATGCTCTCGCCACCCTTGCGTCTATGTGGGAAGGACCTCAGTAACAGCATATCCGCCTATTGGTTATGTTGTCCACCAAAATTCTATACCAGGTTCAATCGGCTCCTCCGATCCTCGCCATCTCATCCAAACCTTGTTCGTATTCTGACATTGTCCAGTTTCTTTAGACTGGCCAATATCCTAAGGGTTCCTCTGACCATACCACCCTGTGGTGGCTCGCTGTCCAGTTTTGTATTATGGTTAATGATCTATTTACGAGCACCAGCAATGCCTGCTTCTCCATTGCCTCACTGACTTCGAGGCCCAGAACATAATAACCCAAGTCCATGCTGGTGACTGTGGCACTCATATGAACGATCTTGCTCTCACAAAGAAAATCCAACAATTGGGGTATTTTTGGCTCTCTCTCACAGCCGATTGCATCGCCCAGGTCAAACAATGCCACCAATGCCAGATTTACGGAGATATGCAGCATCTGCCGCCCATCGAACTCCATCATTTATCCACCCTTAGCCATTCTCGGCATAAGGGATAGACATAATTGGTGAAATCTATCCTTCTTCAACAAATGGCCACAGATTCATTATGGTAGCGGTAGATTACTTCTCAAAATGGGTGAAAGCCGAATCCTTCACCAATGTCACCGCCAAATAGATGGCCAAGTTCATAGAGAAGCACATTTTCGCTTGGTATTGACTCCCACACCATATAGTCTCGGACAATGGGGTACAATTTTAAGGAGCAACTGCTTCTCTAATCAAGAAATACGCGATCGAGCACCATAGATCTTCCCCATACAGACCTTAAGCTAATAGGGCTATTAAGGCAGCTAATAAATCGGTAAAGACAATTCTCTTTAAAATGATAGTCAATTACAGGGATTAGGCAGATAAGCTACATCTTGCTATTTGGGGATATCGCACCAGCATTCGCACCCCTACAGGCCAAACTCCGTTCTCCCTGGTCTATAGGATGGAAGCGGTCTTGCCAGTTGAAACTCAGGTGACCTCCTTAAGAGTCGCTCTGGAAGCTAAATTAAAAGAGTCTGAATGGACCCAAGCCAGATTTGAACAGTTGAACATGATGGATAAGCAGAGGTTAAAGGCCCTCGACAACCTCCAAATGTACCAGCAACGTATGGCTCGAGAATATAACAGTCGGGTAAGACATCAGAAGTTCCCCCTGAAGGTTAGTGATCTGGTCCTTCAACAGCTGAAACATTCTACCACTGATGCGAGGGGTAAATTCAGGCCAAACTGGGAAGGACCATATATAATAAAGAAGCTACTTCATAAAGGGGCATTTAAGCTTATAGACATGGATGGGAACGAGTTTGTGAATCCCGTGAACCAAGACAGGCTTAAGCGTTATTATATCTAATTTAAAAGAAACAAATCAGAAAATTGGCACACCAAAAATATATACATGATAATTACCCGCCTTTCAGTCTTTTACTGATCGGGCAAAAATTAGGGTGACGCTTGACGATTGGTATCCTGCAAACCAGCCGTGCAAAAATTAGGGTATGAGATAAACCCGCTGGATTAAAAACCCAAAAAGGGCGATCTAGGCAAAAGTTAGGGTACGTAAGCAATGAGCGAGTGCCTTCTAGAAAATCGATCTAGGCTAGTTGGCACTGGGAGTTAAATCAATGGGAATGTCAACCAAACATCATGTACTTTATTTTATCTCAATTAATGAAAGTATCTCTTCTGTTGAAATCTAAACGCTTATACTTATAAGGATCCTGTATTCATAGGATTAAGACAACTTCAGCAAGCTTGGGACAGAGTTCATTTTATTCCATATCAGGTAAAAAAATTTAATAATAATAATAAAAGAGGTCTGATAGTTCTGACAAAAGCAAGTCTCAAATCGAACTTCCCGCATCATCATCATAGTACCTAGAGATCCACCTCGATGATATAGTAAAGAGGGGCTCCTCCCCTTGCTCTGCGCGCTCCCCCTTGAGGTGGGCCCATGATCATTTTTGATGGGACATCAAGCATCTTATCTCTACGAGCCATCCTCTATAATGCATGTCGGTCTTAATAGTGTCTACATGATCATAGTCTAGAATCTTAAATACAGCTTCCTTGGACCACTTTTCCTGGATATGGTTGACCCACCTAGCCTTGTAGATTCCGATCTGGTTATAAGGCAGCTTGATGGGGGTCCTTTGCCTCTTGCCGTACTGACAGCACAACTGATAAGGGGTGTAGAATGAAGACCTCTCCAGACCTATCAGCTGAACACTACAACCACATGTGGGATCCTCCACCATAGACTAACCCACTGAACTTGTGCATCGGTATACCACCCTAAAATAGGCACCCAATCATCATATGTCAGCTGATCGAAATCAGCCCTCATAAGCCCCCTCTCTCTCAGATGAACGGGTAGGTACCTCTTCGGATTCCCTCATGGTGCTTTCCGCAACCTCAGTTTCTCCATCAACCATACCTGTAATTCAAATCCAGGTGAGGATCGAAAAATAAAATGGCAAAATTGAGAAGAACAAAAGGTACCTGCAGCAAAATGAGCTAGTCTCCTATAAGTGATGGATCAACGGAAGTGGCATCCATATTTAGTATGACATCAGCTAACATAGCCATAGGAGAAGCCCCTGTCGACATGGGGCTAATAAATGAAATCAGCCTTAGCAGATCAATCAGGCTTACTCCACACATAAACTCCGCCATAAGTAATAATGCCACCATGGATGGCTAGGCAAGATGAGATCGGGGCACCCCACGGCACCACTCTAAGACTGCTCCAAGTTGAAACTCAGGTTTGTCAGATAACCGAGAGAGAAATGGGTCTACAAAATCCAAATTCTATAACCTTCAAGGAATTCCATCCGCACCAAAATGAAACTCAAGCAGCGCTAGAGTCATGCATTTGGGATACAGTACCCCCAAAATAGCGTGAAACTCTTCAAGCAAGGGACATAGCTCGAAGGATGAAAATCAGAAGATGTGCTCCATTGGATCCCAAAAAGACAGTGCCGCTCGAAGGAACTCATGGCTTACGGGCCACGCCATGACATATCGAAACCCCCAAAGCCTGAATTTTTCAAGCTTCTTCCAGTCCGCATTTCCCAGACTTTGCAAAAAAACCCCGTAGCTGTTGATTGTGGGTTGCCATGACAAGAATTGGTAGAATGGCTGAAATCAAATTTCTGGAGAAGTGATGCCTCTGGCAATGTGAGTGATACCGTCGATAATGTAAATGATGCCACCGGCGATGTGGATTAAATTGGGCTGTATCAACTGATACTGCCAGTGATATGAGCTTTAAGACAGCTTTGTATATATGATTTTAGTTGGTTGAGTTTGGGCGATATGGATCATGCCATCGGTGGCATGGAGTTAACTTTTTGACGGCATCAGAAGCATTTTTTCTCATTATAGACCTGTACAAAACTTGTAAACAATCCTGTAACCCATTTCCAATACCTGTCCAAATGCAATCCATTTTATTTAAAGTAAAAAAGCCTAAAGGCACAAACCATTCAAAAATTATGAATATCTAGACCACAGAAGCAAAACCCAATAATAAAACCGAATTATACTAACCCCAATGTACCGAGGATACAAACAAAGATCTGAAAAGCAAAACAAAAATATAAAGCTAAGCATGCCCGCCACTGCCGGCCGGGTGGGATGAAATGTCCTTAGGGTTTACAAGCCAATCACTAACCTCATCCTCATCTTCCTCCCTTCCCTCTGCCATGGGCACACTGCTAGACTCCTCGGCCACAGCAAATGAGCGTCGGCCGGCAGACATCTTCAGCCCCCTATGACAGGTGCTACCGGGGTGCGCGTGATCCAGGTTTTGCTTGCTCCTCTATTCCTGAACGGTAGTGGTCAGCTGACCCTCAAGGTCACTCACATGATGCCAGAGTCCTGCAGTCTCCTCCTCATATCTCCGCC
Organism: Euphorbia pulcherrima; assembly: GCA_947683365.1. Lineage (NCBI taxonomy): Eukaryota > Viridiplantae > Streptophyta > Magnoliopsida > Malpighiales > Euphorbiaceae > Euphorbia > Euphorbia pulcherrima. Next base: position 21,375,198 of record CANTUS010000001.1, read on the forward strand.
GGGCTGCATCAGCATGAGACAAAGAAAGGGCCAAGAAATCCTGCAAGCCAAGGAAAAACATCAATAATGCACATCATTCATAGCATCCATACATGCATCTTATCTTATTTTAACATAGGCATAAATAGGGAATGTACCTGAACTAGGAGCGATTGGCCGATAAGCGTATCACAGAGAGCAAAGGTTTTTTCTGTAAGCTGCTCCACATGGCTTCACGCCACTTGAAAAATCCAAAAGGCAAATCATTAGACACCCACATCTAAGGATGAACAAGAAAGCAATTGTCAGGCCTTACATAAGAGGTGTCTTCTGGCATAAAGATTAGAGCATGCCGGCTCGAGCCTATGTTCCTAGGGAGGAACTGGCCCCGAGAATTCATCAGCAAGAATGTGGTTTCCATCGAGTTGACCAAATGCCCCTCCACAAAGTTTATCCCCTCCGATACACCATAGTACCGAGTCCCACTCTAGTTATCTCGGCCTCTCTTCCTCGCGGGTTCCTGAAAAACACGAAAAATACACATCAGCAGCATTCCTGAATAATTGAAAATCATGCACATACATGCAATCATACCTTAAAATAGCGCTGCCCCCCTTGGGACATTGGCACACTCCCGCCGGATACATCCGCACCTACCTTATCCTTCCCCTCGGGCTCAATCCCAACATCACCTTCAAGCTCCTCATCTTCCTCGTCTTCTTCCTCCTCGACATCCACAATACCTTTGAGGCGCCTTTTATCCTCCTCCAGCCTTTGCTCATTATGATACTCAATCGTATCATTCCTGTGGATGCGGGAACACAAGGGGAGTAGGCATTGCTGGTGCTACTCATAGAGGCCAGGGACACTAGGGATCACTCGGCCATTCCCATCGATATAGTCAGCTTGGTCGGCCTCAGATGTAATCACCAGATAGGGGCACTATAAACCCCAGGGAGGATCGACGGGAACTGATCTATCGGCGATCGGGACAAGCCTCCAACCCCGGATGCGCTCACCCAAATACCACTGTTGGGATAAAGGACACTCCATGATGAACCGATGGTCGTCCACCTCCCTCCTAGCCCTTGTAACCTCCGTCAAGTTCTCCACCCCGTCAGATGGGTCCAACACAAGCTACACCAATAATCAACTAGAGCAACCGGTATAAATTCATAAACGCTTTTTGTTTGACTCTAAGTGTAAAGACAAAGGACTAAATCGAAGATTGCGTACCGAGCACAATCACACGCTCCTCAGGACCTCCCTATACTTGGTAGGATACTTGGCTAACCTGCCAATGCCCCCGCACCAGCAGCGAGAAAGTGGGAGCCCGACGGCACGGTCTTCTTAAACTCGACCGGCGGGAGAATCTGGTGCTTAAAGGCCCAAGCCTGCACAAATAACAACCAATCAGTTCAAAAAGCATCAGCAATAAATGAGACATGCACAATCAAGAAAAATGCTTCCGAGAGGATATACCTGGAGTAACAGATGATAGAGGCGAAGGGCTTTCACCATCTTACGGGCTCCCACATCCAGCCCGTGGTATATCTGTGCTAAGATGGCCCTTGGCCAATTCTTCTTCCTAATACCCGCCACGTCCTCCACGGCGGATATTAGCCCATAATTAATCTTGCTCCTTGAGATCGGAAAAAATAACACTGTGAGTAAGGAAATCACAAAGGATCAAATGCAAGCCTCTCTCTCAACATCGGGCACCACATCTACCCGGGTCCAGTGTTGGTGCAACTCACCATAAGATAGCTGCCCTGAGACGGGCTTAAACCAAACAGCTCCTTCACGCACCTCACCACGGGCCTCTCAATATGGTATTTATCCATGTAAGCATCAAAGTGAATGACCTCCTCCATCCAGGGAAGCCCGGTCATAGCTACAACATCGGAGGGCGTAATTGTCACTTCCCTGAATGAGAAGTGAAAAGTATGGGCGGTTTTAGACCACCTCTCAGTAAGGGCTATCATGGTTGAATGAGAGAGCTTGGGCATTAGCATTGGCATAATTCAGGCCAAGTCCCCGAATCCTATCTCATTAATAGCGAATGCAAGCTCTGGATCCTTCTCAGAGATATGGTGCCACCACTCACCGATGGTGCCTATCCCTCTGGTATAAGTCAGCTCATACGGCTATAAAAATAAAAAATAAAATAGATAAGCCCTGCTTATTTTCTCATCACTGAAACCTGATAGAAAGCTGTTGATGTCACTTCTACTAGAAACGATGTCGTCGGCGGCATGGATGATGTCGTCGATGACATTGCTTTAAACAGAAGCGACATCAGACTTCCTTGGGCCTTTTGCAAGGACTGATGCCACCAGCGACATCATTCATATCGCCGGTGACATCACTACCTACGGGCAGAACCTGTTTTCCCCAAAATCGCACCCATCATGCCAAAACCACAAAAAATCGCAATCAATCAAATAATAAGCCTGAAAATGGTAAAAATAGAACTTAAAGCATGCAATATCAGTTTATAATCAGTCTATTTCACACTTATGACTCCTATTATGGCACAATTTCAAGCCTAAGGCCAAATCAAAACTCAACCCAAAAAGAGAAGATTCAGGTTTTGCGGGATTACCTGGACATAATAGAGGTGCTTTTCCTTCTCTAGGGTCAGATTAGTGATGGGAGAATTGATCCCATAGCCATATATCTCGACCATCTCCTTCAGGCCAAAAGCAGCAGGAATGGAGAGAATTTTCAACCCTTTGATAGAGGAATCAGGCAGATTCTCGCTAGCCTTAGCAAATTTATCCTTAAAAGCCTTGGCGATTCTCTTCATGATTAGAATGACGGAAAGAAAAATTAAAAATTTGGAGAAGAGAAGAAAGAGGGTGTGGTTTCTGTATGTGAAGAAGAGAAAGGAGTTTACTTCCTTTTAAACTGCCGCTCGAGGAGTTTTAATTTATCTGAAACTGCCTACTCATGCCACCGGCGACATCACTCCATATCGCCAGCGACATCACTCATGCCGCTAGCGATATCACCCCCTCCAATTCAAATTTTGAAATTGCTTGACCAGTCAAAACTGCCATGTGATATTCACGCCGCCGGTGGCATCATGCCATACCACCAGTGACATCACTCATGTCGCCAGTGACATCGCCCCCTCCAATTCAAATTTTGAACTTGTCTGACCAGTCAAAGGTGTCACATGGCACTCACGCCGCTAGTGACATCATAAATATCGCCGGCGACATCAACTACCTCCATGACTTTTTCAGCCATCCGCGGTGAAATCCTGATTCTGGCCCTGACATTCCAGGACTTGCATAGTGTAAGCCCGACCAAGGGGCAACCTCCCCGTAAAGCTCAAAGTCCAACCGAAGGACAATCTCTCTACAAAGTATAAGTCTGACCAAGGGACAATCACTCTACAAAGCACAAGTCCGACCAAAGGACAACCTATCCATAAAGCATAAGCCTGACCAAGGGACAACCTCTTCACAAAACGCAAGTCCGACCAAAGGACAAACTCTCCAAAGCTCAAGCCCGACCAAAGGGCAACCATTCTACAAAGCATAAGTTCTACCAAAGGATAACCTATCCACAAAGCATAAGCCTGACCAAGGGACAACCTCTTCACAAAATGCAAGTCTAACCAAAGGACAAACTCTCCAAAGCTCAAGCCCGACCAAAGGGCAATCGATCTACAAAGCATAAGTCCGACCAAGGGACAATCACTCCATAAAGCACAAGTCCGGTCAAAGGACAACCTATCCACAAAGCATAAGCCCGACCAAGGGACAACCTCTTCACAAAACTCAAGTCCGACCAAAGGACAAACTCTCCAAAGCTCAAGCCCGACCAAAAGGCAACCGATCTACAAACCATAAGTCCGACCAAGGGACAATCACCCCGTAAAGCTCAAAGTCCAACCAAGGACAATCTCTCCGTAAAGCTCAAGTCCGACCAAGGGGCATCCAATCTACCAAGCATAAGTCCGACAAAGGGATAATCTCTCTGTAAGGATCAAGTCCGACCAAGGGGCATCCTTTCCACAAAGCACAAGTCTGACCTAGGGGCAAACCAGCCACCCATCAGGTATCATTCCTATCTTTTGCTCTTTTGTGCAATCATACTGACCTATGGCAACAGTGATCCCCCGAGCGGCAGCCTATGAGCACGGGATTTTGAAGTCCCTCTCGCGAGACGATGACGACATGTACCCAATTTTAATGCCTCAAAATATTAGTTCTCTTTAGAATTTTTATTACCAAAATAATATTCTACGCAAATTTTATACTTGGAAGAATCCAGTTTGGCGTGGCCGATAAAGCGTCCGGTAGGAGCTTGAACCAATGATTTACACCCAAATTAAAAAAATACCTATTAAAATATCATTAAAAATAAAAAAGATGCCTTTCCACGCACTATTAAACCACTTTTGACGACTTTTTAGGCTCCTAGGCCCGCTGCCTGTCAGTATGCTGGAGGCTGATGCCACTAGTGGCATCGGCCATGCCGCCGGTGATATCACCATATCGCCGACGGCATCATCCATACCGCTGGTGGCATAACCTGAAGCGGGTCCTGCACAGACAGCCTTTCGGCCACTTTCGGCGGAATTAGTTAAAAAGGTCTCGAAGACCACCTCATTTCACCTATAAAAACACACCTTGAGCAGCAATGAATGGGGGGAGAACCACCTAAGGTTAGAGGCTTAATGTGAGAATGAGAAAATAGATTTTAGTGAGATAAGAATTAGATAAGGCAGAAAAAAAGGGATCCTAATCCATTTTTTCCTAGTTTTTCTTCTTTGAATTCTCTGATTGTGAGCTTAAAATCAGTAAATCCTATAATTAAAATCAATTTAATTGAACTTTGAAACCCGAAACACTTAAATTTACTACTAAATCATCGTAATAAGCTCCTTGAAGGCGTTTCTTTTTGATTCACGAAGAGGTGGATTCAATATCCCGAGGTAAAAATTCTGAGTCTCATAGCTCTTTGGCATTAATATTACTGAGTTGTGTTGATTTTTTTTTCATTTTTGGGGTTCCCGGTCATTTTTTACTGTTCCCTATTGCTGCTGCAAGAAATTGAGGTCACAGGAGACATGCAATGTTGCCGGCAGTATCACCCATATTGCTAGAGACATCGCTGATACTGCAGGTGGCATCACATTCCTCAGAGACTTCACTTTCTTATGGGACCCTTTCTTTACTGTACTCAGAAAGCCATGCAAACTGCCTGCATACTGATGTCACCAGCAACATCGTTGATGTCGCCGGTGGCATCATCCAGGCCGCCAGCGACATCAACTATATCGCCGGCGACATCACTTGCGTCGTCGGCGGCATGACTTTCTGGACAACAGTTTTATTTTCATTTGTTCCCAAATTAGTTTATTGTCCCAAACTAGGATGTACAGTGTAACGAGGGATGTCAAAAACCTTCCAAAAATAGACCCCACCCCATAACGTGTGGCATTTTTCACTTATAGTCCGGTTAAAGCAACGATCAAATCTAAAATTGGTTAAGAATGGAATTTCTCACAAACGCCGTTCGAATCTCAGTTTAGCCATCCAATCGGGCTTTATAATATTATAAATAAAATATGTCATATCCAAGCTAACTATCTTCTGCAGGTAGATGTAAATCGGACATTCAGGTAATTTATTTATCGTATAGAAAAATGTACAGGACTTAGAAGCTTTGTAATAATTTTATTTTCTGCGCTTATTTTTGAATGGCTATAAATATTTTATTCATTGTTTCAATTGCTTGATAAATGCGAAAATAATAAAATAACTGAAAACACAAATAAATAGGATGGATTGAACCGATTAAGAAAGAATGAAGTATCTTAACTTGGCCTAATGAAAAATAGATAACATCATCCGAACTCAAAATCTCTACTTAAGGTATGGTCCAACCACCCGGTGGGAAAATCGTACCAAAAATTTCCCGGTTGAGCTAAACATGGTGGCGACTCTATTTTAAGTACGAAATTTCAATCTCGTATCTTTTGAACATTAAAATGTGCAAAACCATTTTTCAATCACATCACTCGCTTCCCCCGTCATCTTAACTAGGTTGCCGCCGTCTAAAACGTCGTCCGCTCACATGCTTGACGACTGCAGTTCTCATTTATAAACATGGAAAACAAAAACTATTTTAAATATACAAAGAAAACTTGTAAGAGGTTGTTAGAAAGTCTTTTCGATCACATCTACACTGTGATTCCCAAAAACTACTTCACAAATTCTAGCAATAACCAAATTTTCTAATCCCTTAAACATCTAGAAATGCTTAGAGTTTGCTTCTCTTAAAATCAAAATCTTTATTCAAGCATACCTTCATACACTCTCAAAATCCTCTTCCATTTATTTCAATGTCGCTTGAACTCTCAGCACAAACTTTCAGCCACATCAACACTGTAGCTCGCTACCAAATTCAGAAAATAAAGCCAACTCAACATCGAGGGTGAAAAATAAGAAGAAGAAGAAGATCATAGGCATTTTCTACACTTTGATATTGGTCAATATTTTTGGCAAATTCTTTTGGCTGAGGATTTTTTAATGCTTGGATTGAAAAAAAAATCGAGTGATGCAGTAAGGAAGAAGAGGGCAGGATTGGAATTTAAAATCTGATATTAGATTATTGGTTCTACTTATTCTCATTTCAATCTCTAAATAAATTAAGTTTTTTTTTTCCAATTTAAGCCTATGTGCCGTGTCATTAGCACACATGGATACTAGGTGGCATTAAAGTTGCAGTTCCGTTAAATAAAGGACTAATTGGGTAATAGCACAGGGACTTAAAGGGTAACGTGTATAGTAGAGGGATCAAATGGATAAACTGATTATAGCACAAGGACCAAAAAGGTGGTTAGGCCAAAAAGTAACTGCCAAAACATATAATAAATTTCTCCCAACAAATGAAATTATAGCAGCTAAAGCTTCAACATCCATGCTCAACCTATTCTTCTCTTATATCATCAGCCTAGTCATAGTCATCGACAGCTATTTTTTATAGCAATGTATAACCTTCCTTTGCAGATTTCTCCAATATACTCCCCCAAGCAAATTCAATAATACAAATTGGGCTCATCATATCCAACCTATCATTGAAAATTTGCACTATCATCCCTAATGGAAACCCATGATGCGGGCATTTCTGTTAGGGAAAAAATGTATGCGCGCGGAAGCTGGACAAGGTTCGTTTTTAGGGACATTGGATATAGCCAAAATACAGCAACTAATAATTTGATAACAAAGTGCACACACAGATTTTACGTGGAAAACCCCAAACGAATCAGGGAAAAGCCACGGGCAAGGACAGAAGAATTTGACTATGCGTATAAAATAGGAGTTACAACGCTCTCTATCTATAAGGAGAAAACAACTCTCTTTAAATCATTCTCTTCTCTTATAAAAGGAATAAACCAATTAACAAACTCTCTATTTTATCCCTAGCTCACACCCTCTACAAAGCACTCACTCTCACAAACATATCGTCACAAATTGCAGCGCCTCTCCATTTATCTAGGCCTACTTTAACCTCGTGGGATATCACATTTTGAGACTTCTATTTGAGACTCTTTCGTCGTATACTTAAATAATAAACACTATATATAAGATGGACCAAATATGAATAATATTATTCAAGTTACTATTATACTATTCGCTTAAATTGCGTTTCTACGACGGTTTTTTGAACGGATTGCGCTGCTGGATTCACCGTAATTTTCTCGTCGTCGTGGTATATTTATTTTTGAAAAATATATCCACGGATTCTACTGATAAAATAACCTTCGGCTCTGATACCACTTGTTAGGCCCAATAATAAGTTACAAGAAAAATAATAACAGTAGAATAAAAGACACAGATTTTTATGTGGAAACCCCAAATGAAATAGGGAAAAACCACGGGACAAACCTCGAATAATTCTCCACTATAAAATAATAGTAGGTATACAAAGAGATTACAAAATAGTGGCACACAAGTGTTTCCCAAAAACTCAGTATTTTCTCTCTTACCCAACTCTTAGAAACCCTTTTCCTAAGTCTCTCTGCACATATTACATTTTTTATCTGTGTTTCTTAATTTTTGCTCTGCACATAAAATGAGCAAAACCTCCTCTATTCATAAGAGATTTAAAACGCGTATGACCGAATTATGCACAGTAATTTTACTGTACACTTTTTGAAAAACTCTTCTGCTGACATGCCTCCAGCCTTTTTGTTTGAATTACTTGCACCCTCTTTTTTACTTTAATTTTCAATTTGCCACTCTCTTTTAAATTTTCCTTCTTTTTCTTTTTTTTTAATTAATTCAGTCGGTCCCACAACAAGGAGGGACGCCGCTCAACAATTTCCTCAGCAAAACCTTGTAATGCCTCCACTCCACGTACAACAGCTCCGTCTGATATGGGTGAAAATTCACTATCTCAAGCCTTAGCTGTCTGGTTTTACTTGAGGGAAAGTACTCAACAAAGAATTCCCGAACAAGTGTATCCCATGTTATAATTGATTCGGGTTCAGGCAAATAATACAACCAATCCCTAGCCTTGCTTGCGAGTGAGAACGGAAACAATCTAAGTTTAACTGCATCATTTGAGACACCGTCGAAATTTAAAGTGCTGCATATCTGCAAGAAATTAGCTATATGCTTGCAGGGATCTTCTTCTGGAAGGCCATGGAATTTATCAGAAGACTGAATAATCTGAACGATTTGAGGGTTGATCTTGTAGGATGCTAGATTTTTTTGGTATCTTTATGCTAAAACTGCAATACTTCATCGAAGGTGTTGAGAATTCATTTCCAAGCTCTTTGGCTCCTTGTTTCGCCATGGATCTGTGGATTGAATGCCAAAATCTACAAACATCGACTCAAACAAACAAAAACATCTAAAATTTCATATCAGAATGTTGTAGATTCCTTGCTACCGCCGATAACGACAATATCAAAATATCTAAGCTTACCAAAATCAATTTAGGTTAGGAATATCTCACAAACTCAAACAACCAAAAACAGCATTGAGTCAATACAACAAAAACTTTTTCTGTAAGAATGTAACTTCCATGTACTTTGAAGTGATTTTTGTTATATTGTCAAATAAAAACAGTCTTCTCGTTATCTTAATCTAATATTTTCTATTTCATAGACAGTAAGAATAGTTTATGAGATTGAAAGCTAGAATTGAAACGCATTCAAAACTATGAAGCCCGCCATATAAAAAATTGAGTTAAAAAACGAGAAACAAGCATTCAAAAGCATAAAGCCTTTAAGGGCAAACATGAAGCAAATAAATCTGAGCTAATACGAAAATGAATAATACCTGGGATGATGACGTAGAAGTATTAGGTTAGAGTTACTTCTTAATCGGCACGAAACTGCTTCCCTTCATGTGCTTTTCTTCAAACTTTTCATATTCCCTTCAATTTGGTCTGTTGGGTTTCACATATATATTTCCAATATTTATCAATCTATGTCCTTCAAACTAGCCAAACATTGCATCATTTAATGCTTCCTCATTTAAATACGTACTTTTATTGAGTTTAAATTCAGTCCCTTCAATTCTAGTTCATTCCATGAAACATAAAGTTTAATTTAGCGATTTCTGAATTTGAAATCTTAAACTTATAATTCTAATGCTAAAATATTACTCTACAACTGATCTTGTCCATTTCAATCACTAGCCCAATCATAGTCCTTGGCAGCAATTTTTTGCAGCAAGTTATGCCCTTCCTCTGCAGATATCTTCATTATACTCCCACCAGCCGCAATGTCAACTCGAACTCGGTTACTCGACTCCAAACCAAAGTATAAAATCTCCACTACCATCGACAACGACAACCCATGCTCTGGGCATTTCCTCAGCAACACCTCGTAACGCCTCCATGCCTTGTACAGCGCCTCCCTCGCGTGTGACCGAAAATTCAGGATCTCGACAGTTAGCTTTCTGGTTTTACCTGCAGGAAAGTACTCAGCGAGGAATTTACGAACAAGTGTATCCCATGTTGCAATTGATTCGGGTTCATGGGAATAATACAGCCAATCCTTGGCCTTGTTGGCAAGTGAGAATGGGAATAATATAAGTTTAACTACATCAAATGGGACGTTGTCGATTCTGAAAGTGCTGCTTATATGCGAAAAATTGGCAATATGATAGTAAGGATCTTCGTGAGCAAGGCCGTGGAATTGAGCAGAAGACTGGATAATCTGAATGATTTGAGGGTTAAGCTCGTAGGATGCTTCGATTTTTGGTATTTTTATGCTAGACCTGCAATACTTCTCGGAAGGGGGTGAATCATTTTCAAGCTCTTTTCCGCCCTGTTTCACAATGGATCTGTTGATCAAATGCCAAACAATAAAATCATTTGAGGAATTTCTGAACATCAACTCAAATAAACAAAATCATCTAAAATTTCATATTAGAATGTTGTAGCTTCATCATACAGATTTTCTACGGTTAATTTGTTTAGAAAGTAATCATTACTTTGCTTTATCACCATTAAGCGGGTGGAATGAATTTTGATCCAACTATGATTATAAGCAAAGTAATTGATACTTTGTAGAAAACAAAGTAACCATAAAAAAACACCTATAACCCATCAACTAAAACTAGGTAGCACGAAGACAAAAAGAAGGAAATTGTATGTAAAAGTGTAATTAAAATATAGAGTCTATTTATAAATGCCAAATATAATATGAATTCAAATTTCCAAGACGGAAACTATGAGAGGTTAAGTGTCTAAGAGTTTCGTGCTTCCTTGATTAATATAATAAAGAAACACTATTGATCACCATAAAAAAAAAAGATTTAGAATGTCGATTGGAAAACAAATATTAGTTTCAATTATTGATTGAGAATATTAACTAAAAAAACTCAGTTAGCCCTTTTTTGGCGCATTGAATTTTTTTGTTATGAAATGGTAACAAATTAAAATCACTTGTTTGTTCCCATAGTTACCTTGTCATGCTTTTAAGAAATGCATGAAAGACAACCACCAATTTCTTCGTTTTCCACAGTGTTATACCAAAACCAAGTAGCAAACAAAGAGATATATTTAAAGAATTTATCCATTCTTTTTTCAAGGAATTCAATTCATTTTAAATTATTTTATATACAAAATTCAAAAATTTCATATTATTTGAAATAAACTGAATTCCCCAAAAAAAAAAGAATGTTTCCAAACACAACATTAGTATGTTTCAATTTCTGGAGTAGAAACAAAACATCATGCTAACTAGACTCGAACACACAAAAATAGCATTGTATCAATAAAACGACAACTTTAGATCATAATGTAGTAAAGCACTAACCTAGGATTTGAATTTCCTAAAGTTCAATACCCCACTTTACTTGTGGCAAAAGCTTGGTCTAATTGTTGAGCCTTGAAGTTGTGATCCTAGACGTCACATGTTCGAGTCCACGTACGGGCAAGTGAGATAAGGTTTTCCTTTATTAATATTAAAAAAAACACTCCATTTACTTATTCTAAAGTTGTTTCATCTCAAAATCTCGACCATTTATATTCAATTAATGGTTTTTAACTTTACAACTTTACCTACTTTAACTTTAGAGAATCAAAATTCCACTAACACGATCATAATGGAAAATATATTCTTTTTCTCACAACAGTTGAAGAGCAATAAATCAGACAGTAAGCATTCGTGAGAATGAAGCAAGCGCGACAACAAAAAAATAACAAAGCATTAAAAAGCATAAAGCCAAACAAATCAGAAATCAAGCATTTAAGAGCAGTAAAGAAGAAGAATACCAGAGCTGAGGATGACGAAGTTTCGGTTTTAGGTTTAAGTTAAGAAGTTTGTAATTGCTTCCTTTATTTAGGAGTTTTCATACCCTGTTTGGTTTCAAAGCTAGAAATTACTGAATCGGAATAGTTATGCCCTTCCAACCATTCACATCAAATAAAACCAAAATGCTCGTTTTTTTTAATAAACTTAAAAAACATGCTATATGATTTGACTGTTTTATAAAAAGGTTTTAGTAGAATTTTTTTTTTCAAAATGATGCTTGTGGTTTCAAAAGTTAGCAAAAAAAAGGACGATCACAAGGTGTGTTTTTGAAAATTAGCTTTTTGTTAATGTGATACTAGTTATATTAAGAAATTCCACGTCCCTACATTTTAACCCTATGTTATTTAAAAATTATAGATGAAGATTTGAATAAGTTTCTTAAATCTTTCATTTTGTTATGTTTTTTTAAGTTATTATCAATTTTTAATTGAAAAAAAATATTTGTACTTCTCAAATAATTTTAAAATTTATCAATAAGATGTATTGTATTATTATTTACTAAGCTACAAAATTTAACTTTAAAATGGATAATATTACCCTTTAAAATGTGGTTTCAAAATTTTGGGAATCCCTTTTTTACTAATTTTTAAAATCACATACATATTTTCGAAAAAAAAAATTCACATGTACATTTTTACATAACAATCAAACCACATTCCATATTTTTTAAGTTTACCCTTTTTATAATTAATTACACTGTTTTAGTATGTTTTAAATAACTTTATACTTTATCTTTAAATTCAATTTTTCTTCTTAGAACTTGGTCTTAGTCTGTTTTTCAATATATTTAAATAACTATACTTTCCAATTATAAATAGTTATATTTTTATAGTTATTTTATTTTATTGTGGCATTTTACTTAGTGGTGGAAAGGAGTAAAATAATAAGTACTTTATAAGAAATAAGGTTTTTATAGAAAAATAATTTTTATTATGTTACATAGGCAAGTTGTAATACTTTCTCCTAAATAATTATTTGACGCTACGGACATTGATAGCCTACGGCTAAACTTAGAACTAGTCTAGCCCAATTACTATGGTATCCGGGATACATTCTGATAACAAGGACTCCATCAATCTCCTGAACCCGCTAGGGGTGAATACGTGGTCTAAACAAGCAGATGACGACGCACCACGTCATCGGTCGCTCCACTAAGTTCGGTCTTTGCTTTGTTACGTCAGCTACAATGGATGCATTTATGATGATTCAACCAATCACGCAATGTCAGCCAAACAAAGCATTGCTCCGCTGCCTGCCACAAACCTAGGCCGGCTGTCACAAGTCAGACTAGCACATGTGGGGCACACCATGTCATCATTACGTAAATCTCTATATAAATAATGATTTTCCCACGGTTCATTAACTCTCTCATTTATTACCCTCAACCACCATTTCGCTTCTACGAATTCTCGGCCGAGCCTTGTTTTGTAGGAAAACCAGAGCCAACACAACTAACAGGGTCGGCACTCATCAACCCATAAGAATATAATCCGGTCCTTATACCTTGTTTGGATATCACATTCAATGTTGAGTTTTCACCATGTGATGCTAGTTGGAGTTGGAGGAATGTTTGCCTGATCCTTTACCGCTCAAGTAAGTAATTATTTTCAAATTAAGTCTAATGCTGGGATTATAATTTCTATAAGATGGAAATGCACTCACGATTTTGTGACTTGTGCTTGCAAGAACCCTTTATCCCATTCAATTGTTCAATCAATGGTGCAGATTTTATCATTTTGTGAGTTGGCTAGCAATAATGGACAGTTTGGGTTCGGCCGTTAAGATGGGGTTTTGGATCATGTATTTTTAAACTTAATTTCTGTAAGGGCTTATTACAGAAATGGCTAGAAATTCAAAATTATTTGCGTTAAAAGAATAAATTTTTTTTAAAAAAAAGCTCATTTCATAAATTAATTACAAACTAGTGAAATAATTAACAAATATACGGCCTACATACAAAACATGCGACCGTTTCCTTTTTTTTTCGCTTTATTTTGTATTTATCACTCAAATTGTTCATTTTTTCGATATGCCGCTTTAAATTTTTTTGTTCGTCTCTTTTTTTATTTTCGAAACAACATCCACTGTGGCATTTCAAACTTTTCAACTATCAGACATCTAATAGATGTCTGATAGATATGTGGTAGACATCTGGTAGATGTCCAATCGCCTAAGACTACAGTTTCCAAATTCTCAAATAAGTTTACGCTGATATTGTATGATATTCCGCAAGTCGTTTACTTCAAATCATCAAGGATTAGATCATAATCTTCATAGCAAAAGATTTAGAGCTAAACTTGCAAAATTCAAATGAAGAACAACAAATCAAAATTCTCAATTTGAGCAACAAATAGAGCAAAATTTGGTAGATGTTTGGTAGACATCTGGTAGATAGGGGTGTGCAGAACCGAACCGGAACCGAAACCCAAATCGAAACCGAATAAAAATAACCAAACTGAACTGAACCAAATTTATTTCAGTTCGGTTTCGGTTTTTGAAATTCTTAAAATTCGAGTTTCGGTTCGGTTTCGGTTTTCGCCACAAAAACCTAAATAAAACCGAACCGAACCCAATAAATTATTAATTATTATATTTGAATATATATACATATTATATCTAATATCCTAATCAGTACTGACGATATACAACACACTAATTAGTAAATAATAATAACAAATATGAGATTTTAACTTAAGTAGTCCTAATTTGGAAAAAATTGTTTTACTTTACAACTTTTGGAATATGACTCATTCAATAATTCATTATATGCATATCATACTACTTGAATTAATATTTTTTATACATCAATATTTATATTTATTGTTGTAAATAGAAATTTCAAAGTCTAAATACTATCAAATTTAACACATATCAAGATGAAATCACCTTAAGTCTCTCTCATATAACCCTAAAACGAAAAAAATAAATTACAAATTATTTTATAAATTATAGAGTTTCAGCAATTCGGTTATAACCGAACGGAATCAAATCCGAACCGAATTATATTCAGTTTCGTTTACACCGAACTGAACTATATTCGGTTCGGTTTTGGTTCTTACATTTTTACTAATTCGGGTTTTGGTTCGAGTCGGTTCGGTTCGATTTTTGGATCGAACCGACATTTGCTCACCCCTACTAGTGGATGTCCAATCGCCTAAGGCTACAATTGCTATAATTCTCAAATATATTTACGTTGATATTTTATGATCTTCTACAACTCGTTTACTTCAAATTATCAAGGATTAGAGCATAATTTTCATAACATAAGATTTAGAACTAAACTTGCAAAATCCAAATGAAGAACAATAAATCAAAATTCTTAATTTGAGCAATAAATAGAGCAAAATCTCACATCTGAAACCCAAAAGCAGAGCTAGATACAATTAAAGAAACAATATCACAAACTAACATAAAGATTCCATAAAAAACTTTCAAAACTTAGATATATCAGATATTTACTAGATATCTACCAGATGTCTACTAGACATTTACTAGATGTCGATCAGTTGAAAATGTTCGAAAATGTAATAGTGGATATCATTTGAAAGATAAAAATAAGACGAACAAAAAACTATGAAAGGGCATGTCGAAAAAATCAACGGTTTGAGAATTAAATGAAAAATAAGAAAGAAAATAAAAAAAAACGGAGAAACAAGAGGATGACATGATATGTAAATAAAATTAAAGGGAGAATATATTTAAAAATAATTTAACTTAATGATGAATTTATAAATATTTTAGTGAGTTATTAACATCCTGGTAATTTCCCATTCTCTAAAGTTCAATTAAGTGTTATTGTTTAATTTTGATTGTCTTTTGCAATAGTAGTCTTGGAAAACCGAAGCACCATGAATACCAAAGGAATTTGGCATATTATGAAGCAGAGTTGTGGTTGTGTTGGGATCAACAAATAATATCATATTATGAATTTGAAGTAAAATCTGTATCCTAGAGAGATAATATTAAGATTTGTCTGATAGTCTTGTAAGAAAAATTCATGTTGAAATGTATTTAATAAAAAAAACAAATAAACAAAAAAGTATTTGGGTAAAAAACTTGGAAAAAGGTTTCACCGAGATATGAACTCGGGCAACTGGATTCAGAGTCCAATGTCCTGACCACTTGACCATGGAACCTCAACAAATCTTTTATACATAATGATAAATAGATATTTTAATAACATGCATTTTTACTATATCATGATTTTAATTTCCAAGTAATTGTGATTGACATAGGTTGAACTCGCAATATATGATATTTTTACTTTGAGATATCATGTGGGAAATTTTTCGTTTTCCTTCAATCATCTTCTCGAACAATATACTATCAAGCATCCTTCGATCGACCATCCATTCTTCCTCTTTACACTAATTAATAATTTTTTTAATATAATGTGTTGGAGAATATGTGCCTTACATAAAGTATTAGTGGGGGTTTATTAAAGATTACTTGGTGAAAATCGAGGTATATATTTATTCAACATTACGATGATTTCTTCATATTGTGAATTTTGAAACACGACTTTGATACCACTTATTAGAATATAGAAGCATTTAAAATCCATGTAATAATATAATATTATTTACTTTATACCTATAGCACTGGTGGATTGACTTTGCCTAAAAAGCTTCCTGATAATGGATAATTTCCCTTCATGATAATCAATGTGAAATATTTATTCACTACCTCAATGTAATCTTTTTTTAACAATGATGGTGTTAAAATTTATGTACACTATTTTCTCTATCTCTAATTTTGCTGATTGTCTTATTTTCTTATAAAAAAGTGTCTTATTCCAGGGTGTTTAATTGGAATATATTAAAGACCTTTTTTATTTGATAAACATATTTTCAAAAGTTATCTTTATTCATAATTTAGTTTTTGGGGCTTTTGAAAAAATGTCTCTTTTCATAAAATAATTTGGATTAAATGCCATAAATAAGGAAAATAATTCCATTTATACATTATAAAACACATGCGTTGGGCATGATTATTATTAATTTTTTTCTTTATTTTTCATTTATATCTCAAACTATTCATTTATTCGATATGTTGCTTTAGAGTTTTTTGTTCGTCTCTTTTTTTTATCTTCAAAATAACATTACTATGATATTTTTATTCAATTTTTTTTGAATTGTCAAATATCAAATAGATATGTAATAGAAGTCCAATAGTTTTAGTTAAACTAGAAGACCTTGGATTCAAAACACTAGATAGATTTTTAATAAATCATAACTTTAAAACAGACTTTTACATATGTCTAATATCAATTTCAATATTAATTTTCTAGTAGAAATCTAATAGATGTTCAATAGATGTTTGGTAAATGTCTATTGCATATACAATATATTATATAGAGCAACAACAACCAAAACCTCTCAAGTTGAGAAACAAATAGAGCGAAATCTCACACCCGAATCCCAAAGCAGCACTAGACCTAGTAAAAGAAACAACACAGAAACTAAAACAACGATTCCATAAAAAACTGTATCTGGATATCTACCAGATGTCTATTGGTTTAAAAAGTTTGAAAATTTATAGTGGATATAATTTCAAAGATAAAAATTTAAAAACAAAAAACTCTAAAGCAGCATGTCGAAAAAATAAACAGTTTGAGAGATAAATGAAAAATAAGAAAGAAAATCAAAAGAAAAAGAGAAGACCGTATGGTATGTAAATAGAAAGGAAAAGAATCTAGATTTAAGATTAGTTACACTTAATTGTAAATTTGTAAATATTTTACCAACTTTGAATGTTGTTGATAAATATTCTTTTCATACAACCATTTGATGAGCCCAAACACTTAACTAAGGAATTTGTTATAATTGTTCAATATCTCTAAGCTATTTACACTTTTACCATATCATCTAATCATTTCCCACTTAAAATATATTTACCTAATAACATGCATTATTACATTATATTTAAGTCTTCTCTTTTGCCAGTTACTGTATTTCCTTCTCTCTGTTTTCTTCATTCTCTTCTTCGTGCGATTCTCTCTTTCTTCTTTGATCTTTCTTTTTCATTTTCGTTTTCAGTTTCACATTCTTCTTCTTCTTCGTTTTTGATTTCTCGCTCGTTGACTGTTTTGTGTTCTTGTTAATTTGATTTCCATTTTTGTTTTGTTTTTCCGATTGAATCTTAAATCAAAGCTTTTCTGATTTTCGATTTCCTTTTTGAGCTCACTCTTTTATTTTTGAGATTTAAAATTTCATTCTCTTTGTCTATAAAGGATGATATAACTGTTTTGATTCACTATAATTTTTTGTTTTCGATTTTAGCTAATTATTTTGATTTTGAGATTTGTAGTTCATTATGTTGTCTCTAATGGAAGATTTATTATCTTGGTTAATTATAATGGAAGTTGGACCTCTGAGCTATGGAGACAAAGTTGTTGAGTTTCTCTTTTTGAAGGATTTGATGTTTTTAGCTGCAGATTAATTTTGCTTTTGGTAGGTTTTCTGTTTTGTTGAAATCGAAATGTATGCCATGTGTTTGATAAAATGCTGAGCTATTTGTTTTGTTGCCAGATATCTATTGAATATCTATTAGACATCTATTGGGCATATATTGGACATCTATTGGATATTATTGGACTTTAGTCTAATTTTGGTTTTAAGCGAAGAATCCCTTAATCAGTGCTTGTTAATGGAATAATGCTACAATCAAATGGACTGGACTTCAGACGTCAGGTACTCAAATTAGCATATTTTTAGATAAGTCCACTGATGTATAATGAGTCCGAATTATAACAAGGAATTACTCTAATTATTTCTGATATGAGAAAATTTTTTAACGTTGTGTTCATGTATGACAGTTAAATAGAACCATCAAATGACACTCTTCACAAATTATAAATTGATGCTTTAGTTCATATTTTTATGAAATCTGAATGCTTGTGGTATTGGACAAAATGCTAAGCTGGTTGTTTTGTTATTGGACATCTATTGAATATCTATTAGACATCTATTGGGCATATATTGGACATCTATTGGATATTATTGGACTTTAGTCTAATTTTGGTTTTAAGCAAAGAATCCCTCAATCAGTGCTTGTTAATTGTATGCTTCTGACTTAAATGGAAGAAAACTATAATTCTATTTGAGTCTCAGTAGGATATGGCATTCGATTAGATCATAAATAGTTTCGGTGATTGATTGCAAAGATTGGTTAACTGTTTTAGTGTTTATTCCCTTAGTGAATTAGTTGCTACTTTTTCAATTAGGCTTGAATCTTAGAAACTAACAACGTGATCTGTAATTCATTCATTTTTGCTAATATATGGTTTGGTTAAATTTTGTTTGCAGCAATGTTTGCATCACTAGCAGCAACACTAATGGGCTTTTCAGGCAGTGGTTAACAACATCAGTTTAGCTCAAAAGAAATTTTTGGAGTGTATGTTGGACATATATTGGACATCTATCAGACATCTACTAGAATTCTTTTAGAAGATCTATTTTGAAACTTATAATAGACATCTGTACAAATATATTATAGGGTAAACTTCAAAAAAGCACTCCGTGATTTCACTCATTTGCAAAACAGGGTTTAAGGAATTTTTTTTGCAAAACAGGTTCTGTGGTTTTAAAAAATTTATAAATAAATGACCCCCAATTTTAAATTATGTCACGAAAATGGGTAATATTGTTCGTTTTTATCTGAAATTTTGCGAGATGATTATTAAAAATACAATACACATCCGTGAAATTTTTTGAATAGTGCAAATACTTTTTTTTGATTAAATTATGATAACAAACTTTAAAAAATCATAAAAAATAAAAAAATTTCTGAAAATTACTCAAATCATGACATATAATTTTCAAATAATAAGGTTAAATTATTAGACTGTTGAATTGTTAAAAATATTCAATGTAACACGACTATTCTGAATCCATAAGCCCTTTTTACAAATTTTACGAAACCACAAACCCCATTTTGCAAATGAGTGAAACCACAATGTACTTTTTTGAAGTTTACCCTATATTTTAATTTTCAGTTGTCACTTATTTTGAAGTTGATATTAGACATTTGTAAAAGTATGAGTAATTGACTTGTGTGTTTTCTATTGACATTTCAATAGATTTCTAATAGATTATTATATGATATTTGTATATTGAATATTGATCCTTTTTAGTTAATGTTTCTTTTTTCATTGGAATAAGTGATATGCATTGGTTGTCTATTGGATATCTATTGGCAAACACAACATCATGACTGATGGTCCTTATGCGTACACTCAATGAGTCATAGGGGGAATGACTCGCACTGATGAAATAGTAACTTTTTCACGATATAATGAACTCCGCTGAGTAGGTCAGCTGGCTGAGTAGAAATCTGGAAAAACTTCAAAGTAAAGAACACGAAGATTTTAAACTGGTTCGACGTCCGGTGCTTACATCCAGTCCTAATAGAGTGTCTTGGATTTAATTCACTAATCTTAACTCCTTTACCCTAGGCGGAGAAGCCTTTCACAAATTTCCCTAATTACAGAAAGTACCCTCCAAATTGTAATCGCTCACCCGCTGAGTAGAATACCCTCTTATACTAGCAACTCAACTAAGTCTAAACAAGAGCTAGAATCAACTTATAACAACGTTGATCTAGTTATAAATAATCAGATAATACAAGTCTATTGATATATTATATTCTCTCTTCTTGTAAAGCTGATTCTCGCTGAGTAGTTGCTTTCTTGATTGAACTTCTTTAAAGCCTGTAAAATGGAAGAATTTTGCTTTTTAGAAATTCAGGTATAATCACCAAGTTCTAACGCTTTCCTTCTTGCTCCTTTTATACTTGAAATCAAGAATGTAGGCGTTGAACTTGCTTTGGCATCTTCTGAAGTTGACAACTTATCTATTCACCCGTTGCTTCTTGAAATCAATCTGATAGGAGATAGAATCACGTCGTTGTGAGATAGAAAACAATTTATTAGAGACAGATTGAGATTCAAGCTTCAATTTGAATTCTTTATCATTTGATGCCAGTCTTCCATTAGAGAGATTTTGCGCTGACTTGATATGTGTCATCTTCCCATTCCTCTGGTAATCTGACAGCTTTCCTAAGCCGCGAGATAAAAGGTTGGTAGGACTACAACATTTCCAAATCTGGTAATTACTTTTTGTAGCTCGAGCTATGAAGGACTTTGGCATTTTCTTCATCAAGCGAATGTCTATCAAGGCATTAATTCCTTTTGCCTTTTCTTCATTAATGTCTGCAAAAGTGAAACTGAAAAGGAAAGATTCCATATTTCTCTAAATGGAAATGTCAGTACCTTTGACTAATATAAAGTAACTCAGTAAAATGATAAATAAATTAACATAGCTGAAATAAGATCTAAATATCAAGCGTTGAGTGAATAATATTTAGTTAGTGACTAAAGTACATACTCAGCCCAGAACAACTCAGTGTTAAACTAAATAGTTATGTCAGCGGAGACTTGAAATTCTACCATCGAATTCAATTACTCAAATATAACCATAAACTATTTATTTTAATATCATTATTGATTTAATTAGCTCAAACTCAACTTAAACGCGTCTAAAGTATTCTAAAACCCTGGCCGCCCTCTTTCTCTTTTGGCCTACTCTCCGTTCCTTTCAAGCTCTCGTTGAGGAAGAAGAAGAAAGTTTTGGCTTTCTTCTTCCTCCTCCCCTCTTTCAGATTTATGTTATTTTTCTTTTGTTTTAAATAATCTGCTGCTATTTTTTTTAGTTTCTATAACGAGATCGGCTTCTTCAATCATGGATCTGATGCTACACATCTCAATCTTGATTTTTTGGTCGGAGTGCATCCATCTTTAGACAATATACTTACAAAATCTTTTACAGTAGACACCTAAATTTCTCCTTTAAGCAAGATTGTTTTAAATCTGCAATAATGATTGATGTTATAGCGTATGCAAATGCGCTTATGGTTGTTGATCGAAATCGTTAGTTGAGATTAAGAAATATAGGCTGCAACGTTTATTTTATTTTTTTATTTTGTTTTGTTTTTTTAGTTAGTATTGCCCTATGACTTGTTTGTCTTGCGTTAAAGCAAGTTTAATATATTTTTCTTGGTTGTTTTTGTCCGGTGTTTTAACTCCGGTAGTATCTTTAAATTAGTTTTTGAATTATCTATGTTAATCGGTCTGTGAATCACGCTGCATAATTGTTAGTTAGAGCAGCTGATTCTTTGACATGTAGAGGGATTTATCCACCTTAGATTAGAGCTGTTATTGGTTCAGATTTGATATAATAGACTATATTCTTCAGTAAAAAAAACTCAAAATCAACTTAAATGTTATGATCAAAACTTTAAGCACTACCGAGTCATTCACTGAGTTAGTCCAAACTTGTTCTGGGTTCAACAATCTCCCCCATTTTGATCAATGACAATTAATTAAGCGAGAAATTAAATCAATATGATATTTAGATCAGAGTTACCTCAATGGAATGCTTGATATATCATTGTTCAACATCTTCAATTCTCTTAGAGTGAATGCTACCTCCCCCATAATTCTTAATTCCTCTTAGGTCAGCATTCCTCTACACTTCTCATATATTTCTGCAAGATTAGCAATATATGTATATAGTAGAAAATATAAGAAGTTAAGAAGATCTTAACTTAGAATAAAGCAAGTACTCTTTATATCTTCATAACTGAGTACAGATCAATAGAAAGTTAACCTATACTAAGTTTACATTCAGCGCTAAAGATTAAAAGAAATTTTATTCTACTTTGGCATAAGTGGTCCTCCGAGATTCGCTCTTCTTTCCTCAAATGCTTGCTGATCCCACTTTGACTTCTTCTCTCTTGGAGGCATAATCTCCTTTCCTTTCCTCTTACGAGTCTCAATGTATTGATTTTCAATGCGCTCCAAATCCTTGGACAGCTCATATGCAAACTCAGCTACCCTTTGATATATCTCCTTCTTCTCTTGCTCACGCTTCTCGTGATCCTTCTCCCCCATTGCCATTGAATCCAAAATGGCCTGAGCTTGATGATCAATTAAGCTTAGAGAGTCCTCAAAACTATTGAGATCGCTATATATGTTAGAAGAAAAGTTCTAAACTAGCGACTCATAGATCTCTTAGACAATGAAGTCTTGCTCCCTGAGAAATGAGAAGAGTGGTACAATGGCACGATATTGAGACTGATTGACCGGTATTGAGCACTAAGTGCTACCTTGGAAATCTAGGTGAGACTGACCAGAGCCTTGGCTTGATTGTTCTATTTTAAGATCCGCTCTAACTTAAGAGTGCTTCTGTTGTGTGAGGACACTTGCTTATGAATTTGATCAATGGCTTGACCATCATTAAAGACATTAGCATGAATAGACTTGATATGATCACAAATGTGACCAAGCTTCTGGTGAAGAGATGGTCCTTATATAGCCTCTGACATAACGATGTTGGCACTCAAAGCGTCAGATATATTCAATATCTTTAAGGCCTTCAACACTTCTTCCTCTGAGGCCTTAACTCCCCTTAAGATATCTTCCTTTATCTGCATTAGAGTTGCCTTTATTTTTGTCAACAACAATGATTAGTGCTTTGATAGCATCTATTACTGCATCTAGCTTGGATGAATTGACATCATTTTCCTTGCTTAGAATCCTATATCCATTCAGCACAGCTTGCATACTTTAGATGATTGGATTAAACCTATCAATCAGAGAGTTCCTGAGGTCTCTCTTTCATTCATAACTCTGTTGTTAGTTTTATAAATCTGCTTCATCTTCTTCTTCAACTCAGAAACCTCCATCTTCAAGTAGTCAGCTTTCCTACCTACAATATTTAGAATAGGCAAAGTATGGAAACTATTATCTTAGTCAGCGAGTATGCAGTAGGGATAAACTTAAAATGGGCCTTCATCTCCTCAACAGCTACTATAAAACCTTGTACTGGCTCAACAACCCTTGCAATTCTCCTCATTACTTCCTTAAACAATAATGATTTAGTAATTTCAGCATCAATCTCCTCATCCATCCTCAGTCTTGGATATCTTTCTCTTCCAAACCTCCTTATATCTCCCAAAAGAGCAGCTTGAGGATTGGATTGGGGTTGAGGTTGTGGTTGTTGTGGTGGTTGTTGATCATTTTGAATTTCCTCAAAACTAGGAGGACCTCTGATAACTAGTCCTTCTATCATCAATGGTTCATAATCTGGAGATCCAACAGGTGAAGGCATTGGGATTATGTTTGGGATGACTATTTAGTTAGAGTTTATGGTTTGGTTAGAGGTAGAAGTGGATGGTGTTTGTTATTCAGAATCAGGTAAAGGTTGCATAGAGATTGATATAGGTGAAAGGGATGTTTTAGTTGATATGTTTAGGAATAGGAATGTTTCTTCTTGGTTCACTCAATCCTTCTCCTTCTCAACACCTTCAACAACTTGCTCGCTGACCTGAGCTAAAGGTAAATGCTCAGTCAGCTGAGCTTGTTGCTCAACAACAATCTTTCCTTCCTCCTTATCTTCCAGGTCTCCTTCATCCTCATCAAAGACAACCTTTATTTTCTTAAATATCCTCAGCAGTCACATCAATAATCTGCTGGCCTTCTTCTTCATTATTCACATCAAACTCCACTGAGTTTACTTGCTCAACTCCTTTATCGCTGTCCTGCTCTTCTTTACTCTCAATCCCTTCCAAAGCACCTATCATCTCATCAACAACCTCAGGGATTGACTTCTTAGACAAGCTTGCAGTTGCCTTCCTATAGCCCTTCTCATCTTCAGCTTTATTCTGAGCAGCTGTCTCTGCCCTTCTTCTAATCTCTTCCTTCAAATCCTCCTACTTCTTCCTTAGCCTCACAGCTTCAGCTGCCTTTATCTTCTCAGCTTCCTCAATAATCTAGACTACGCCAGTTAGCTTTTTCACCATCAGCTTCTTCTTTGGCTGACTTACTTGAGGCACATGAACTAATATAGCTTCGTGTCCTACAACCTTCTCACCATCAAGCTGAGCATCTTTACTCTTCCTCTTTTTCCATCTTTTTAGAGGCATCTCCTCTTTTAGTTCTTCCTCATCCTTCTTCTCTTCTTCTTTCTCCTTGGCAGTCAGCTCTCTAGGCTTTTCATCCTTGGTTCCCTTGGAAAATCTGGACTTCCTAGGGATAGGGGCAACCAAAGGTTTTGAGCTAGCTGAACTTGCCTTCTTCACATCAATCTTAGGGTCTATCCAGGCCTCCTTCTTGCTATCCTTCTTCTCATCACTCTCTCCTCCTTTTTTAGTTCTCAGCTTGGATATCCTTTCAAGATCCTTATCCACAAAGACATCAAGAGTTTGGTCTTCATCTTTTGGCCTAATTGGCTTCATAGTCATTATAGCTTTTGGGTCCTTTACTCTGACCTCTCCTCTCTTCAACTTAATGTACTTGGTGTTCTTGGGCTTTTCCTCACATCTCAAGCTATGAAAATGAACATTACTGAGTATTCTTGACTCAATAACTTTGAGAGCAATTCCACTTCTCTATGCCCATGCTTCTAGATCTAGCTCATAGGCCCTGCATATCTCCATAACAATATGCCCATAAACCATGTGTTTGGACACCTTAAAAAATTTGTGCAGAATGGCCAGTGGCTAGTTGATACTCATCCCTTCAGTGAGAGCATAGGCAAACACTCTCTCAAATTTGGAGTAGCTACCAATAGATCCAATTTTAGGCAATAACACCTTTGTTACCAGCTCGTGAGCTTACTTCCCCTTCTTCGAGAACATGGAGGCTATAAGTTCACCAGCCTTATAGTCAGCGGGAACTTCATAGTCCACAAGGATGTCTACATGTTCTTTATCCTTCACCGCTCGCATTCTTAGCCCTCTTTCTCTCATTCCCAATAGATTAGCAATCAACTTGTGAGTCACATATTCCTTTCTCCCCATCATTGTGGTGATAAACATGTCCTTGAATCCTTCAACCATGTGGATTCCATGGAAGAATCTCTTCACAATCTGCTCATAGCAGCCACTGGGTATCTCAAAGAACCCTCTTAGATGGTGTTGGCGCATCTATTTCCCAAAGTGCTCATTGCTTGAAAAACTAAGCATATCAACAATGATAGGGTCTTCTACCTCAATTCCTTCTTTGAAACACCACACAGCGGGTGTGTACTCGGTTCCTACGGGAATGAATAGATCTTCCCTTTTGCTGATTCCCACCGCTACTTGCGCTAAATGATCAACGGTAGTAATCCAACATGAATTCTTACCAAAAAAAGTAATCCAACATGAATCATCTTCATTCCTCATGAAAAGAGATTTCTCAGAACTGGGTTCAGATGGTCTTTCTGAAGAACTCACCATTAGAATCACTTTGAAAGAAATTAGAGAATTTGGGGTTTAGGGAAGAAGATTGTAGAAAAGGAATTTCGTAAAGTAACCTTTCCTTCTTCTGTATCTCTCCTTAAATAGCCAAAGACCCTTCTCCTAGGCCTGCAAAGCTTATATGTACAACTCATAATACATGGTCATAATTCAACGGTGAGATTGATCAACGGTTACCGTAAGATTAATGATTATATAAAACACGAAGCTTAAATGGTTGAATGTGGATCATTTTTAAAACCTACTACCATTTCCATCAAGTTCAATTATAAAAAGCAACCAGTGACAGTTTCAACGACGTGTCCAAAATGTTGGATATGATGTACCCTTAAGGCAATTAGGGCGATATATCTTAATTATGTAATAGTATGAATATTTTGTTTAATTAATAAACATTTAATCTTTTGTTTATATCGATGTGTTTATAAATATATTATAACTGGTTAAAATATATTCATTGATGTATGTATACAAAAGTCCTTAACATATCATAGCATGAAGTCAAAGAAATTATAGTTGGATTATATTTGGTGGAACCTGCTTCATGTGCAATTATGATTATATCTAAACTATCCCTAGTCATAGTTTCATCAAGAAAGGATATTGATGAAGAGGAAAGACTAGTATGTGGTCAACTTTCTTAGAAATGGTCCAAGCAGTCAATCTCCTAAGGACTGAAGATGGTGCCTTAAGTTTGACATATGGATATATCTGGGAGATATATTGGAGACCGCAGCAAGATAAATACTTGGTATATATATCAATGTGTTAGTGTTTATCTTCATGCAATAAGCTTTACGAATATCCTCATGCTTGAGATACTTACTAGCTACCTTGTATGGTACTATTGCTATACTTTGGGTCATTCCCACACACTCATTAATTTAGGGTGTTATGAGTTATTATAGGTATAGTGATGACAACACATTGGTAAGCTGAGTTGTCGGAAAGAATCCATCGATCCGGATATATTAAGGAGTTGTACCTGGCCGTTTGTTGAAGTAATAATTTCTATAAACCTCTGATCAGAGTATATGTTTGATGAAAATAGTTTCTAGTCAAACACACTATGGTAAAAGGCAATATACTTTGGTAACAAGTTAATAACTGGGATAGCTTGGAGCAACCTTGCTATTAGTGGGTTCACACTTTAACCGAACCCTATAAACCAGATAGTACTAAAATTAAAGAATGGAAGGAGTTCATAGCATTGGATAACTATTGCATTAACCGGGATTAATTCATAAGCACAAATGACGTTCCGAGTAATGGGGGATGGTAGACCCTTGCTAGAGGCTTACTACAGTCATTTAAGGTAATCGAGTTCTATTCATGATCTAGAACCTCGAGCCAATGGTTCCATTAGAACAAGGGTTAGTTAAGCCTTAACAGCTCAATTCTTCGGGATCCTATAAGGTCACACACATTGGACCTTCATCGGACTAAGTAAAGAACTAATAGATTTACTCTATTACGAAAATATAATATAATAATAATTGAACTATTATTTAAATGATTAAAAATGGTAGATTATTTTTGGATAAACCAAATAATTTTATTTTTGACCGGAAACCAATTTATTAGGGTCATAAAATAAATATTTGATTAAATTGGAGAAAGGACTAGAATTACAAAAATCAAGGGTTGGACCCTTCACGAATAAGACTCGTAAGCCTGAAGGCTTTACGGACCTACGCGAGCCCGTATGAGTGCCAAAGCACTCGTGGGCTGCAGGCAGCACAAGCTAGGCTTGCGCTGGCCTGCAGCAAGTCCACCCATGAATTAGGCTTGCAGGAAGTCCCGTGAGGCCTAACCCATGGTATAAGGCAGGCTCGCAAGAGCCTGCCTTGTGCAGCTTTTACCACCCACTAGCAGGACAAGGCAGGCTTGTGAGAGCCTGCCTTGTATGGCAAAAGACCTGACTTTCGAGTCGGGCCAGCGTGGGCAGCACACGGATCTTATAGGATCCGCGTGTTTGCCAAGGGCAGGATGGGGTTTTCCCCATCCCACATTAAATGCAGGGAACCCTTGCTCCCCCTATAAATTAAGCCCCTTCTTCTCTATTTCAAATGGCACCAATTTAAGTTATGAATCCTACGAGTAAGGTAAACTTGAACAATATATTTTCGGGTGGGATTTTATAGTGGCCTAGCAGCTACTCAAGGTTCTTCGGTTCTTCCTCATTGGGAGGTTTTGGTTGGTGGGGTTCGTGTGGATACTCATAGAGGATATCCTATTCTTGGAGGCTTGTGTAAGGAAGTTCTGCCAAAGCACGCTTCAACTGGTATGTTTTATTATTAGATCTTTTTCTTTAAGCGTTTTTAGACTTAATAATTATGCTTAGGTTGTTTTGCATGGTTAGTTTATTTTATGCTTGGGTTATAGCTTAGAGTTATAACATGCTTAGTATAAAATATATATGCTAGGATATAATTTAGAATTATGGTATGCCTAGCCCTTTGCATGCTAACCTAGGTAGAGAATTTTTTAGTTAAAGGCTTTATTTAATTTATATGCATCTAATAAAAGTTCCTGGGGACAGGGATAAAATTTTGAATTTCTGCTATGCCTGTTATGCATTTTCATTTTGACTGTCAGTTCCCTACAAGAAATTCAAGCACGAAGAAGAAATACTTAACCTAATTCGTAGAAGCTCAGAGAGGAAGATAGGTCAGCTCTAGAATAGGTCACCGGGAAAATATTTCTTTAAATTGGATTAGACATTCCGATCAGTTCTCTCAAGATGTTGAATTGATCCTTTCCAATAGGCTTTGTGAAGATGTCATCTCTCTATTCTTCAGTGGGAATTTATGTGAGCTTGACTTCTCCTTTTAGCACATGATCCCTTACGAAGCGATGTCTAATGTTGACATGCTTCATCCTGCTTTATTGAATTGGATTCTTGGATAGGCAAACTGCACTCTTATTATCACACATGACTTCAAGGCACTTAGACTTTATACCATAATCCTCCAATTGCTGCTTAATCCATAGAAGTTGTGCTACACAATTTCCTATAGCTATGTGTTGGATATAATGTATGCCCTTAAGGCAATTAAGGCGATATATCTTAATTACGTAATAGTATGAATAATTTGTTTAATCAATAAAGGCATTTGTTCTTTTATTTATATCAATGTTTTTTCTATGTATATATATTATAGCTGGTTAAATATATTCATTAATGTATATATACAAAAGTCCTTGATATATCATAGCATAGAGTCAGAGAAATTATAGTTGGACTATATCTGGTGGAACCTGCTTTATGTGCAATTATAATTATGTCTAAACTATCCCTAGTCATAGTTTCATCAAGAAAGGATATTGATGAAGTGGAAAGACTAGCATGTGGTCAACTTTCTTGGAAAGGGTCCAAGCAGTCAATCTTCTAAGGACTGAAGGTGGTGCCTTAAGTTTGACACATGGATATATCTGGGAGATATATTGGAGACCGCAGTAAGATAAACACGTGGTATATATATCAATGTGTTAGTGTTTATCTTCATGCAATAATCTTTGCGAATGTCCTCATACTTGAGATGCTAGTTACCTTGTATGGTACTATTGCTATACTTTGGGTCATTACTATACACCCATTAATTTAGGGTGTTACCGGTGATTACGGGTGTGGTGATGACAACACGTTGGTAAGCTGAGTTGTAGGAAAGAATCCATCGCTCCAGATATATTAAGGAGTTGTACCTGGCCACTTTGTTAAAGTGATGATTACCATAAACCTCTGATCAGAGTATATGTTGGATAAAAATGGTTTCTCGTCAAACACACTATGGTAGAAGGCAATATACTTTGGTAACAAGTAAACTACTGGGATAGCTTGGAGTAACCTCGCTATTAGTGGGTTAACACTTTAACTGAACCCTATAAACCAAATGGTTCTGATATTAAAGAATGGAAGGAATTTATCGCACTAGATTACATTAACCGGGATTAAGTTATATGCATAAATGACGTTACGAGTAATGGGGGATGGTAGACCCTTGTCAGAGGCGTACTACAGTCATTTAAGGTAATTGAGTTCAATTCACGGTCTAGAGCATCGAGCCAATGGTTCCATTAGAACAAGGGTTGGTTAAGCCTTAACAGTTTAATACTTCGGGATCCTATAAGGTCACACACATTCGACCTTCATCGGACTAAGTGAAGAACTAACAGATTTAATCTATTACGAAAATATAATATAAATAATAATTGGATTATTGTTTAATTGGTTAACATTGATTGGATCAATTTTGGATAGACCAAGCAATTTCTTTTGACCGGCGACTAATTTATTAGGGTCATAAAATAAATGTTTGATTGGAATTGAAAGTTTTTATTTCTTAACCAGTAACTAATTTTATTAGGGTCATTAAATAAAAGGGAGCCAAAAAAATCAGATTGCCAAGGCGACGGTTGGACCCTTCACACGTAGGCCCCACGGGCTCGAAAGGACTCGTGGGGACTATAAAGAAAAAAAGGCCACATGAGTGCATAAAGCACTCGTGGGCCGCGTGCCATGCAAGCCCCGCTTGTATGGGCACGCGGCTTGGGGCTAAGCGTGCACTGCATGTACAACGCTTGCCCAGCCCAAGAAGGGCCTCCGCGAGCCGGGCTCGTGGGAAAGCCCGCGAGGCCCAGCTTGTGGGATAGGGCAGGCTCATATGAGCCTGCCTTGTGTGGCAAGCCGGGTTGCCTTGGGCAACACGGGGATCCACTAGGATCCGCGTGTTCCCAAGGGGCGGGATGGGTATTTACCCATCCCGCATTAAATAGGTGGAGCCTTTGCTCCACCTTTAAATAGGGGCTCCTTTCCCTATTCCAATTCGCACCAAATTCAAGTGGATCTTGAATCTCTAGAATATATATTTTCGGGTGGGAATTTTGGAGCGATCTAGCAATTGCTCAAGGTTCTTCGGTTCTTCCTCATTGGGAGATTTTGGTTGGTGGGGTTCGAGTGGATACTCATAGAGGCTATCCTATACTGGGAGGCTTGTGCAATAAGGTTCTGTAAAAGCAAGCTTTCACTGGTAAGATCCGTTTCTTTTTCTTTTAATTATTAGGTCTTTCTCTTTTAATTATTAGGTCTTTTTCTTTGAGCGTTTTAGACTTAATAATTATGCTTAGGTTGTTTTGCATGCTTAGTTTATTTTATGCTTAGGTTATAGCTTAGAGTTATAACATGCTTAGTATAAAATAAATATGCTAAGATATAATTTGAAATTATGGTATGCCTAGTCCTTTTGCATGTTAACCTAGGTAGAGAATTATTTAGTTAAGACTTTATTTAATTTATACGCAACTAATAGGAGTTCCTGGGGACAGAAACAAAATTTTAAATTTCCGCCATGCCTGTTATGCATGTTCAATCTGACTGCTAGTTCCCAACAGTGGTATTAGAGCCTGCCTATTTAGTGCATAATTAAGTTAGAAGAGAACTAAATATTATTTTCTATATAAAATGATTTATTTATTTAACTGTTTGGAACAATATATATAAACTTATGCCTTTCATTTCAAGGTTAGAAAATGGTTTTGAATAATTTTGAATAAGTCTACTCAACTTACACAAATTATACGAGTATCAATAATTTATTTAAGTTACATGGGTTATAGATGCTTCCAATTTACATGAATTGGAAGAACAAAATTTATTAGTTTAATAGGATCCATTGGTCTTCAAGTTTGTGCCCATATTTGTTCTGGCTAAGGATTGGACTTGGTGTCTACTCCTCATAGGGCACCTCTCCTACCTGGGAACCTATATCGGTGAAATTTGAATTGACCAAAGGGATTAATATGAACTAATTTATTTCTAGTATATAAATTAAATTTATTGAATAAAAGCTTAAAGGAAATGTAATATAAATATAACAAATAAAAGTGTTAATTATTTTGCATATAATCTAGGTTAATGGAATAATTATGATAAAGAGCTGAACCCACCTAAGGTCAGACCTTATAAATTGATTCTAAAAATCCCTGAATTAATACAGGTTATTATAATTTTGTCCATCTGATAAAATCCTAGATTGGGTGAGACGTTTAACACCAATAAAATCCCAAAGTAAATATATTAAGGCAAGTTGTAGTCTTCCTTACTCAAATTTATAATACGGTCTCTTTGGGCTATCAAAGTGCTACGCAAAGCGTTCCTTCTAGTCCACATTGATTGGTTGTAAAGTTTGGGATAGGGTCTGCTTTAATAGTACTGGGGTAGTCCACCATAAAATTGGAGGCTAGGCCCAGATATGAGACATATTCAAGGAGATGCTAATATAAGAGCATACGTCCTTTGGGATTAGGGAACTTGAATGAATTAGCAATTGCATGCAATTCAAATGGAATAGGATTCCAACTATGACTTACTGTTATGACTTGACTCATAAAATTAGGGGTTGTAATAGACTAGTTATATATGCTACCTACTAGGAAATTTAGCAGAGCTAAAATTCCCGAATTTAATAGAATGGGCTATTGGAAATTTCGAAGAAAATAGTAGGAAAATGTATTTAATTAAATGTACTTATATTAAATGCATGTACTTAAACTAATATCTAAACTCTTTTTCTTTTCTTCTATCTTAGGTTGAATATGAACTCCATTTTAAAAATCCATTTTAAATACATCCAAACTTTAACAGCAATTAACTACCATGAATGGATCAAAGACGTAAGGGATATCCTTAAGGATTATGAATTAGCATACGTTCTTAAGAATCCATTCGTAGGAATTCCTAGCACTGATGCACCAGCTATTATTAAGGATGCATGGTTAAATTAAGGATTCGATTTATGTCTTACACTTGCTATTAGATACTATAAATCCTGAGATACGTTCGCAATGCAATCACATGAGTCTACAAACCATGTTGATCCCTCTAAAGAGTTTGCCTGAAAAGGCAAGGTATGAAAGGTTCAAATTAATCAGTGAACTTTCAAACTCTAAGATGAAGGAAGGGACATGTATTGTAGCACACATTAACAAGATTAGAAATTTCTTGGAGAAATTAGAATCGTAGGGATCTTTGGTCGGTCAATCCTTAGGATTGGATATCCTATTAGATTCTTTACCCATCAGCTACGCTGATTTTGTAAAGGAACAATGCTTCAAAGTTCATGACTGTACT
The DNA here is from genome assembly GCA_947683365.1 of Euphorbia pulcherrima. Classification (NCBI taxonomy): domain Eukaryota; kingdom Viridiplantae; phylum Streptophyta; class Magnoliopsida; order Malpighiales; family Euphorbiaceae; genus Euphorbia; species Euphorbia pulcherrima. Next base: position 21,408,404 of record CANTUS010000001.1, read on the forward strand.
TTCCCAAAAATTGTTGACGCTTTAGGAGAATTTGATGCCAAAAGTAAAGAAGTTTCAAGAAAGTCTACAAACAAACAATCTCTAGGAAATGGCCTAGATGATTCTGTCATCAAAGGAGTAGTTAAAGGGTTTAAAAGGAAGAAGAGGACATGTAAGTATGTCCATGACCAATGTAACGTACCATTGGAACAAGAATTGCAAAGCTCCTACTTCTGAGCATTTGAAGAAGAAGCCTACAGAGGCATCTATTTTAGGTATGCTTGTAATTGAAAACTTTGCTACTTTTCCTCATGAATCCACTTGGGTATTAGATACTAGTTATGGTTCTCATATCTGTACTTCTGTGCAGGGACTAAGGAACTGTAGAAAACTTGCAAAAGGGGAGATGGACCTACGTATTGGGAATGGATCCAGAGTTGCTGCATTAGCCGTAGGAAGCTTTAATCTTATTTTGCCAAGTGGACTTGTTTTAGTTTTGAATAATTGTTACTACATTCCAAGTGTTACTAAGAATATTGTATCTGTTGCGTGTTTAGCAGCAAAGGGATTTAAAATTTTATTTTTGAATAATAATTGTCAGATTCATTTGAATAATATTCTTTATGGTTATGGGATGTTAAAAGGTGGCATTTTTGTTCTTAATACTAAAATAGAAGTTTTCAATATAAACAATGTGAAGAAAGTTAAATTAGATAATGAGAATACCTTCTACTTATGGCATTATCGTTTAGGCCATATAAACGAAGATCGTTTAATCAAGTTGCATAAGCGTGGAGACTTGGGCCTAGTAGACTTGGAGTCTTATAGTGATTGCGAACCTTGTTTAAAAGGAAAAATGACAAAGTTACCCTTTTAAGGAAAGGGTGAGTGGGCCACGAGTACATTAGAACTTATACATACTGATGTGTGTGGTCCAATGAGTGTTCAAGCACTAGGAGGATACTCCTACTTCATAACCTATATTGATGATTACTCACAATACGGTTATTTGTACTTGATGAAGCACAAGTCTGAAAGTTTTGAAAAGTTTAAACTATTCAGAACTGAAGTAGAGAAACAGCTTGAGAAAAGTATTAAAACACTTTAATCGGATCAAGATGGAGAATACTTAAGTTAAGAGTTTCAGGATTATCTAAAGGAAAATGGGATAGTTCCCTAGTGGACCCCTCCTTATATACCCCAACACAATGGAGTGTCAGAAAGGAGTCAAACTTTATTAGATATGGTCAGGTCCATGATGAGCCATGCAGATCTTAGTAAATCCTTTTAGGGATATGCACTGGAGAGAGCAATTTATGTTTTAAATAGAGAGCCCTCTAAATCAGTTTATTTTACACCTTATGAAAGATGGTGCAATAAGAAGCCATCTCTAAGTCACTTAAGAGTATGGGGTTGTCCTGCTATGGTAAAGAGGATAGCATCAGATAAGCTGAATGCCAAGGCTAATAAATGTCTATTCATTAGATATCCAAAGGAAACAATTGGCTATCTATTTTACCAACCCGAAGCACAAAAGGTATTTGTGTCTCGGAATGCTCACTTTTTGGAAAAGGAACACTTACTTGCAAAAGTCAGTGGGAGCAATATTGAACTAGAAGTTTAAGAGGAAGAAATAGACAATCAACTGATTTACCCCATTCTAGATACACAAGAGAGTGTGATCCAAGAACAACCTGTCGAAACACAATCATTATGAAGATCAGGTCATGTTCATAAGGGTCCCAATAGATATGGGTTTATCATCACTGATGATAAGGAACTATATCTTATGGAGGATGATGAACCAAGGACATATGATGAGGAAATAAAAAGCTTAGATTCTGATAAATGGCTAAAAGCCATGAAATTAGAAATGGATTCCATGTACGAGAACCAAGTTTGGAATTTGGTTGATGCACCGCAAGAGGTTAGACCAATTGGGTGCAAGTGGGTCTTCAAGAAGAAGACAGACATGGACAATAATGTAATTACCTATAAAGCAAGTTTGGTTGCGAAAGGTTATAGTCAACGGGAAGGTATTGACTATGATGAAACCTTCTCACCGGTAGCGATGCTTAAATCCATAAGGATACTCCTCGCCATTGCTACTCATTACGATTATAAGATCTTGCAGATGGATGTAAAAACAATATTCCTGAATAGGGATTTAGACCGGGATGTGTATATGACACAACTTAAGGGTTTTACATCTCAAAATGGCTCGAAGGTATGTAAGCTACAAAGATCCATTCATGGACTTAAGCAGGCATCCAGGAGTTGGAATATAAGGTTTGATCAGATAATCCGAGAACTAGATTTTTGCCTAAATCTAGTATTGTATGTTGATGACATTCTGCTAATAGGAAACAACATTTCTCTTCTTCAAAACGTTAAAGTGTGGTTGTCAAGAAAGTTCTCCATGAAAGACCTTGGTGAAGCAGCATTTATACTAGGTATAAAGATCTATGGGGATAGATCTAAGAGGCTGTTAGGTCTTTCTCAAAGTACATATATAGACAAGGTATTGAATAGGTTCAGCCTTGAGCATTCTAAGAAAGGTTATCTCCCGATAACAAAGGGGATAAACCTATCTAAGGCTGAGTGTCCAAAGACAGCTCATGAGAGAATGCACATGAAGGATATACCCTATGCATCCGTGATATGATCCATTATGTATGCTATGCTATGTACTAGGCCGGATGTCTCTCAGACTTTGATCTCTATGAGCAGATATCAGTTAGATCCAGGTGAAAAGCACTAGATGGCCATCAAGGCAATCCTTAAGTACTTGAGAACGACAAAGGATGAGTTCTTGATTTATGGAGAAGGTGACCTCACAATTAGAGGTAACACCGACGCGAGTTTTCAATCTGACAAGGATGACTTTAAGTCTCATCAATTTTTATGTATGTGTTAAATGGAGGGACGGTATGCAGGAAGGGTTCGAAGCAAGAAACTATTGCTGATTCAACCAGGGAATCTGAATACATTGCTGCATCCGAAGCAACAAAAGAAGTTGTCTGGTTAAAGGGATTTATTGGTGATCTCGGTGTGGTGCCTAAGGCTATTGATCTAATTACTTTATATTATGATAACAATGGTGCCATAGCTCAGGCAAAGGAACCACGGTCTCATCAAAAAAATAGACATGTATCCAGAAAGTATCATATAATAAGGGAGATTGTTAATGCTAAGATAATAAGATTAAAATATGTACCCACTGATCAGAACCTCGCGGATGGTCTGACAAACCCATTGACTCAAGTCAAACTTGACCAGCAGGTTAAAGGATATGGATTAAGACATATGGCTAATTGGCCATAGTGCAAGTAGGAGTTTATTGGATATGATGTATGCCCTTAAGGCAATTAGGGCGATATATCTTAATTATGTAATAGTACGAATAATTTATTTAATCAATAAAGGCATTTGTTCTTTTGTTTATATCAATGTGTTTCTATGTGTATATATTATAGCTAGTTAATTATATTCACTGATGTATGTATACAAAAGTCCTCAACATACCATAGCATAGAGTCAGAGAAATTATAGTTGGACTATATCTGGTGGAACCTGCTTCATGTGTAATTATGATTATATCTAAACTATCCCTAGTCATAGTTTTATCAAGAAAGGATATTGATGATGTGGTCAACTTTCTTAGAAAGGATCCAAGCAATCAATATCCTAAGGACTGAAGGTGGTCCCTTAAGTTTGACACATGGATATATCTGGGAGATATATTGGAGACCGCAGTAAGATAAACACTTGGCATATATATCAATGTGTTAGTGTTTATCTTTATGCAATAAGCTTTGCGAATATCCTCAAACTTGAGATACTAGTTACCTTGTATGGTTCTATTACTATACTTTGGGTCATTACTATGCACTCATTAATTTAGGGTGTTACATGTGCTTATGGTTATGGTGATGACATCACATTGGTAAGCTGAGTAGTCGGAAAGAATCCATCGCTCCGAATATATTAAGGAGTTGTACCTAGCCACTTGTTGAAATGATGATTGCCATAAACGTCTGATCAGAGTATGTGTTTGATAGAAATGGTTTCTTGTCAAACACACTATGGTAGAAGGCAATATACTTCGGTAACAAGTAAACTACTGGGATAGCTTGGAGCAACCTCGCTATTAGTGGGTTAACACTTTAACCAAACCCTATAAACCAGATGGTACTGGTATTAAAGAATGGAAGGAATTTGTCGCATTGGATAACTATTGCATTAACCGAGATTAAGTCATAAGCATAAATGACGTTCCGAGTAATGAGGGATGGTAGACCCTTGCTAGAGGCATACTACAGTCGTTTAAGGTAATCAAGTTCTATTCACGGTCTAGAGCATCGAGCCAATGGTTCCATTAGAACAAGGGTAGGTTAAGCCTTAACAGCTCAATACTTCGGGATCCTATAAGTTCACACACATTGGACCTTCATCGGACTAAGTAAAGAACTAATAGATTTAATCTATTACAAAAATATAATATAAATAATAATTTAAATATTGTTTAACTGGTCAAAATTGATTGGATCAATTTCAGATAGACCAAGCAATTTATTTTGACCGGCGACTAATTTATTAGGGTCATAAAATAAATGTTTGATTGGAATTAAGAGTTTTTATTTATTGACCGATAACTAATTTTATTAGGGTCATTAAATAAAAGGGAGCAAAAAAACTTAAATTGTTAAGGCGAGGGTTGGACCCAGCACACGTAGGCCCCACAGGCCCGAAAGGACTCGTGGGGACTATAAAGAAAAAAAGGCCACACGAGTGCATAGTGCACTCATGGGCCGCGTGCCACGCAAGCTCTGCTTGCGTGGGCACATGGCTTGGGCTGAGCATGCACTAAATGTACAACGCTTGCCTAGACCAAGAAGGGCCTCTGCGAGCTGGGCTCGCGGGAAAGCCCTCGAGGCCCAACTTGTGGGACAAGGCAGGCTCATATGTGCCTGCCTTGTGCGGCAAGCCAACCTAGCTTACTATGCAAGCCGGGTTGCCTTGGGTAGGATCCGCGTGTTCCCAAGGGGCAGGATGGGTATTTACCCATCCCGCATTAATTAGGTGAAGCCTTTGGTCCACCTATAAATAGGAGCTCCTTTCCCTATTCCAATTTGCACCAAATTCAAGTGGATCTTGAATCTCTAGAATATATATTTTTGGGTGGGAATTTTGGAGCGATCTAGCAATTGCTCAAGGTTCTTCGGTTCTTCCTCATTGGGAGATTTTTGTTGGCGAGGTTCGTGTGGATACTCATAGAGGCTATCCTACACTTGGAGGCTTATGCAATAAGGTTCTGCAAAAGCACGCTTCAACTGGTAAGATCCTTTTCTTTCTCTTTTAATTATTAGGTGTTTTTCTTTGAGCGTTTTAGACTTAATAATTATGCTTAGGTTGTTTTGCATGCTTAGTTTATTTTATGCTTAGGTTATAGCTTAGAGTTATAACATGCTTAGTATAAAATATATATGCTAGGATATAATTTGGAATTATGGTATGCCTAGTACTTTTGCATGCTAACCTAGGTAGAGAATTATTTAGTTAAGGCTTTATTTAATTTATATGCAACTAATAGGAGTTCCTGGGGACAGAGACAAAATTTTAAATTTCCGCCATGCCTGTTATGCATGTTCAATCTGACTATCAGTTCCTAACACCATGTACTTAGCCTCAGCAGTACTCAGAGCCACAAAAGTTTTCTTTTCACTGTACCATGTGACTAGACAATCACCAAGGAAATGACATACTCCAGTGGTGCTTTTTTTTCTTTTTAATTTATCTCTTCCATAGTCAGTTTGAGCGGACAACATTTCAGATGGGCTGCGAAGCCGGGCCAAAAAATCGGCCTCTTAAAAATATAATGTGTGAGGGCGTGATGGTAGAAAATGGTTTTGCATATTTTAATGCTCAAAAGATACGAGTTCGAAATCCCATATTTATGACAGAGTCACCACCCGGTTTTGCTCAGCCGGGAAATTTAGGTATGATTTTCCCACCGGGCGGTAGACCATACCTTAAATAAAGATTCTGAGTTCGGATGATGCTATCTATTTTACATTGGCAAACTCAAAAGTTTTGTTCTTTCTTGATCGATTTTAATCCACCCTATTTATTGTGTTTTCGATTATGTTGTGTTAGCGCGTTATTTAGCAAGCATTCAACAAATAAATTATTACAGTCATCCAATTAAAAGAATAATTATATGGCTTTCCAAATCCTATATATTTTTCTAAATAATTAGTAAAATACACGAGGGCCTAACAATCGTCTATCCTAAATCTACCTGCACAAAACGGTTAGCACAAATATGGCACATTGTATTAGGTATATCACGTAGCATGCATAATTAGTGAACCAAACAAGACTCGAGTTAGTGTGACCATGGCATATTTATTGTATAATTTATGGAGCCTAGTTGGATGGCTAAAAATGGTGTTTGAACGGCGTTTGTGAGAAAATATTGTTTTATTTACATTTTAGACTCGATTTGTTATTTTAACAGGATTATTAGTGAAAATGCTACATGTTATGGGGGTGAGGACTATTTTCAGGGAGTTCTGGACTCCCATCGTTGCATTGTATACCCTAGCTTTGGAAATTAAACTAGGTAAAAAATAAAACGAAAATAAATCTACTGTCCAAAATGCCATAACGTTGGTGGTATGAGTGAAGTCGCCGGCGGCATTATTGATGTCGTTGGCGATTTCACTTACACAGGCCTAGAAAATAACATTTTGGGTACCACAAAGAAAAGGTCCTATGAGAAAATAAAGCCGTTGGTGACAAAGGAATCCTCTAGAGGTATTATTGATGTCACTGGCAAAATGAATGATTCTGCCGCGGCTTCACTTGTCACCGGCGGTTTCAGCTTCTTGTAGTAGTAGTACTTAACGGTCGAAAAATGACCAAAAATCCAAAAATAACACAAAACAACAAATAAACACAACAATAAATGCCAAAGGGCTATGAGACTCAGAATTTTTATGTCAAGGCCGTGAATCCACCTCTTCGTGATCCAAATGACACCTCTGGGGAGCTCAAAATGATGATTTGGGTAGTGAACTAAGATTTAAGTCTCTACATCCTATTAAGATTGATTTTAAACTTAAGTTCTATTCATTTTTAAGTTAATTCTAAGAGAGTTCAACAAAGAAAAACTAAGAAAAGATGGAGTATTTCCTCTTTTCTTACCTTTTCTTCACCTTATCTCACTAAAATCTCCTAAAAATCTCTCTGAAAATTCAAGTTTTTACTTGCCAACCCTTAAAAATGTATGGAAAGAGGCCTTATATAGGCTAAATTTCGGAAGAAATTGACTTTTTTTAATTATCCGGTGGGTATCGAGCAAAGCATGGCAAAAAGCTGTCTGCCTGCGAAAGTCAGACCGCCAACGGTGTGGATGATACCGCCGATTGTATCAATGAAGCCGCAGGCGGCTTCACACTCTGCCAAGTCTAAAAAGCAAGGCATGGCCTAGCCTAAAAGGTGAAAAAGGTATCAAATCCGTCCGAAAGGGGTTTAAGCGGGATTTTTAGGTCATTAGGCTTATTTTTGAATTTTTTTGGGTATTTAGGACTAAATTAATTTTTGGGTGTAAATCATCGGTTCGAGCTCCCACTGGATGCGTTATCGGACACGTCGAACTGAATTTTTAAAGAATATTTTGTCTGGAATAAAAATTCGCAAAGAATTTTTATATTGAGGATTAAAATCGAATATACATCATCATCGTCTTGCGAGAGGGACTGCAAAATCTCATGCTCACAGGCTACCCCTCGGGGGATCATAGCTTTTAGAGGTGTTGAATATCCCACATTGGTTGTGAAATCGTGAAATTTCCTCAGCAGCCTCTTCTCCAATTCATTTTACCCAGTTTGGGGTTTAAAAAATTTTCAGGCATTCAAGAGTTATTTACTATTCATCCAGCGATAATAATCATCGCCTGCATCACTGTTCACCACCGATGATACTATTTATGCCGTGGTTACTATTCATCACCGGCAACATTGTTCACTGGAGTACTACTCATCACCGGAAATATTGTTCACCAGAGTTACTGTTCATCTGAGCTATATTCACCGGAAGTACTGTTTGTTAATTGTTTGTGTTAATGGGAGATCCAAAAATGAACTTATACACGTCTAGAACTACTACTTATGGGCAATCAGGTATAGCACAAAATACTAATCTTAATTCTTGGATTATTGATTTTGGTGCGAATGGACACATGACATGATCTTTACAAAGCTTCCAAACCTATACCATTTGTCCTAAAGGAAATAATGTTAGAATAGTAGATGGTTCTTTGTCTCCTATTTCTGGAACAGGTCCTGTTGTCTGTACACCTAATATTGAACTATCTTCTGTTCTTCATGTACCAAACTTTCCCGTAAACCTTTTATCTTTCAGTTCCATCACAAAAGCCTTAAATTGCAAAATCCAATTTTCCCTAACAATTGTGTTTTTCAGGACCTTAAAACTGGGAAGAAGATTGGCAGTGGCAAATTGCATGATGGCTTATATTCAATAGATGACAGTTTCAAGTTGGTAAGCCGGGCATTCTTGGAGAGAATAAGATTGTTAATCATTTGCAATGACATCGACGGTTAGGACACCCATCTTTTTTTGCTATGAGAAATTTATATCTAGATTTGTTCTCTAAAATAAATTTTGAATCAATGTCCTGTGATGCTTATGAATATGCCAAGCACATAAGAAACTATTATGCTTTAAGCAATAGTAGAAGTACTACCCCTTTCTCCACAATTCATTCTGATGTATGGGGTCCAACTAAAATAATTTCCTTATCTGGTAATCGTTTGTTTGTTACTTTCATTTATTATTGCACTAGGACTACATGGGTATATTTATTAAAAACAAAAAAATGAGGTTTTTTTTATGTTTCAATCTTTCCACAAAATGATTTGTACTCAATTTGACACCAAATAAAAATCCTGCGAACCGATAATGGCATAAATTATATGGATAAAGTTTTTAGTGCTTACTTAGAGTCACATGGGATAATTTACCAGACTAGTTGTCGTTATACTAGTGCTCAAAATGGGGTAGTAGAACAAAAAAATAGGCATTTATTAGAAGTTGCTAGATTCCTTATATTCACCATGAACTTGCCTAAACCTTATTGAGGGGGATGCCATTCTTGCTGCTGCTTACCTGATTAATAGGATGCCACTAAAAGCCCTCGACTTTAGGAGTCCTTTAGAAATGTTAAAGAGAAAAAACACATATGTTGTTCCTCTGAGAGTGTTTGGGTGTGTGTGTTTCATTCAATCATGAAATAGTGGGAAACTTGATCCGCTTGCCCTTAAATGTGTCTTTCTTAGGTATTCTCTTACACATAAAGGATATAAATGTTATTATCCTCCTTCACGGAGATATTTTATCACAATGGATGTTACATTTTAAGAGATTGAATTATACTTCAAAGAATCCCCATCACATATTCAAGGGGAGACTACAAATGAAGATGTAATGATTGATGTTTATATTGAGGGGAAGACTCCTACCAAAGAAAAAGTTGGGAGGCTAGAGACTACAAATGAAGATGTGATGGTTGATGTTAATATTGAGGGGGAGACTCCTGCTATAGAGGAAGTTGGTAGGTTGGATAGACCAAAATTGTTAAGATATTTGAGAAGAAATAGAACAGAAGAAGCTATTATGCAATCTGCTACTGACCATTCTTCTTCTTCATCCTCAGCTGAGTCACCTTCTTCTCCTTCATCTTCAGACAAGTTACCTACCTCTTATAATGATGTTGATTTACCTATTGCCCAGAGAAAAGGGGTCAGGTCTTATACTAATCATCCTATCCTTTGCTTGACTTTGTCTCTCATCATTCATTGTCTCCCTCCTATAGAGCTTTTGCTTTATCCCTCTTATCTATGTCTATTCCATAGGATTGGAGAGAAGCCATTGTAGATATGAAGTGGAAGCATGCTATGGTTGAAGAAACTAAAGCATTATCCAAGAATGAGACTTGGGAACTTGTTGTTCCTCCAACAGACAAGAAGTTGGTAGGTTGCAAATGGGTGTTCACTGTCAAATACAAAGTGGATTGCTCGATTGAAAGATACAAGGCTCGGTTGGTTATAAAAGGTTTTACTCAAACTTATGGAGTACACTGCCAAGAAATATTCGCTCCAGTTGCAAAGATGAACACCGTCAGAGTCATATTATCATGTGCTGCTAATCTTGATTGGGACTTACACCAATTTGATGTCAAAAATGCAATTCTTCATGGAGACTTGGAAGAAGAAGTTTACATGAATATTCCTCCTGGATTTGAGAACTTCTAGAGTGAAGGGAAAGTCTGGAAATTAAAGAAAGGCTTGTACGGTCTAAACTAGTCTCTAAGAGCATGGTTTGACAGATTCAGTAAAGCTATGATTTCTTTCAGTTACAAATAGAGCCAAGCAGATCATACTCTCTTCATAAAACATCAACGGGGTAAGGTCACATTACTCATAGTGTATGTTGATGATATAGTGATGATAAGAGATGACAACGAGGAGATGGATCAACTGGAAAAGTTAGTGGATCGTGAATTGGAGATCAAAGCTCTAGGAAAGCTCCAATATTTCTTGGGAATTAAGGTTGCTAGACCAAGTAAAGGGATCTACATTTCTCAAAGAAAATAAGCCCTAGACTTGTTGACAGAAACTAGGATGTTGGGTTGCAAACCCATGGATTTGCCTATTAAAAGCAATCAGAAGCTTCAGTCTAGGACCAAAGATCAGAAGCTTATGGGTAAGCTCATATATATTTCATACATGAGACCAAATATAGCCTATGCTTTTAGCTTGGTGAGTCAATTTATGCATGACCCACGAGATCCACATATGCAAGCTGTCTTTCGTATCCTGAGGTACTTAAAGTCTGCACCTGGAAAAGGCCTTCTTTTATCGAACCACGGTCATCTTCGAGCTGAAGCCTTTACGGACGCTTATTGGGCAGGATCTCTTGATGATACAAGATCAAATTCTAGTTATTATACCCTAGTAGGAGGAAATCTTATCACTTGGAGGAGCAAGAAACAAAGAGTTGTTGCTACATCTAGTGTAGAAGCTGAATACAGAGCCATGGCCCTAGGAATCTATGAGGTTCTCTGGTTGAAGACACTGCTTAAAGATCTGAAATTAGCAGAGAAAGGAAAACTATCCTTATACTATGACGATTGAGCTGCTATTAGCATTGCTCATAACCCAGTTCAGCATGACCGAATAAAACATGTTGAAATTGATCGGCATTTCATCAAAGAAAAGATAGAGGACATCAACCTTGATCTAATTCATGTTTCTTCCAAAGAACAGTTAGCAAATGTCCTCACAAAAGGCCTCGACAAACAGACGTTTCATACACTACTTTGCAATTTAGGCATGTGTAACATCTTTGCACCAACTTGAGGGGGAGTGTTGACTGGATTCTTCCCCAAGTCATGCTAATGAGCCCAATTAGGAAGATTACAATTAATTGCATTTATTTTCTTGCCTTTTATATAGGATTCATTCATGTATAAATACCCACATTGTAATAAGTTTGTAAATCAAGAGAAATACAATTATCTTTCTCAAAATTCTTCAACGGATCAATATGATCCCACGAAAAGAGCAAGGGTTTAGAAATTGTACCTGAGGGTTGTGTGTCGGACTCAAAGGTGGACAGGTTTATTGACTCCATGATGGATTTTGATTGACGTTTGGTAGGTGAGAACCTAAAGGATGATGCGTACACTAACTGCATCATGGCCTTCAGTTAGTGCTCAGAGAGGGATAACTTGAAGGATGACACGTACACTAACTATACCATGGCCTTCAGTAAGGTTAAACCTAAAGGATGATTGGTACACTGACTCCATCACTATCTTCGGTTGGCATTGGGGGAAGAACCTTAAGGATAACATGCATACTAACTATATCATTGGCTTTCAATTGATGTTTGGTGAGGTTAAACCTAATGGATGATACGTACACGGACTGTATTATGACCTTCGGTTGGCATTTGGGGGAGAACCCAAAGGATGACATGTACACTAATTATATCATTAGCCTTCAGTTAACGTTTGGTAAGGATGAACCCAAAGGATGACACGTACGTTGACTGCATCATGACCTTTAGTTGGCGTTCGGGGGAGAACCCAAAGGATGATATGTACACTGACTATATCATTGGCCTTCAGTTGACGTTCTATGAGGTTGAACCCAAAGGATGATGTATACGCTCACTGCATCACGACCTTCAATTGGAGTTCGGGGGAGAACCCAAAGGATGACATGTACATCGACTATATTATTGGCCTTCAGTTGACGTTCGGTGAGGTTAAACCTAAAGGGTGATGCCACGACCTTCAGTTGGTGTTCAGAGGAGAACCTAAAAGATGACATGTACACTGACTATATCATTAGCCTTCAGTTGACATTCAGTGAGGTTGAACCCAAAGGATGATGCGTATGCTGACTGCATCATGACCTTCAATTGGCATTCGGGGGAGAACCCAAAGGATGACATGTACACTGACTATATTATTGGCCTTCAGTTGGCGTTCTATGCCGGCGATGGCCCAAAGGATGAGGATATTTAGTTTGGCCCCTTGTGATTGTACCTACATTAAGAGCCGAGTAAAATAAGTTTAGATGGGTTTTTAAATGATGTTTTTACTGCTTGATCAATTTTGTGAAACAAAAATATTTTTGCCCCTTCAATCAATAGTAAATTCATGATAGATAAAGATACAAGGGTCTTAGAAGTCCTGGAATGTCGAGGGATCGTGCTGAGATCCTGTTGAATTTATTAAAAAGGCTTTTAAAATAGCCCTAGAAGACTTGATACCACAAGCAGATTGGCTGAAGCCGCCGGTGATATGGGGTGCCACGTGGCATCTTTGACTGGTCAAAGAAATTAAAAAATTGCCCCTAGTGAGAGTGAAGCCACTGGCGACTTGAATGATATGGCCGGCGACATGAGTTGATACTGTCGGCAGCTTGAAGTGGCAGTTTCAGGTTTAATTAAACTCCTCAATTTCCGCGTGGGTGTTTAATACAAAACAAAACTCCTTATTTCCTCATTTAGATAGGAAGAAGTAGAAAATTCCTCTTTCTCTCTTCCAAACTTGTTATATCTTCTTCCTCTTTGATTCTAAATGTTGAAAAAAGTATTCAAACGTAATCTCGCTGGTATGAAGCCTGACAATTTGCCTGATTCCTCCATCAAAGGGCTAAAAATCTACCCGATTCATGTGGCATACGGCTTGAAGAATTCCGACAGGATGTACAGGTATGGGATTGCTGCTCTCATAGATAATCTGACTACCGAGAAGAAGAAACACATCTCCTATATCCAGGTAATCCTGCAAAACTCAAATCTTTTGTTTTATTTATTTTGATTTCGATCTTAGACTCGAAATATGCCATGATAGGGGTTAAGAATATGAAATTAAGAGTATATAAACTGAAATTGCATTCTATATGGTCGTTTTTGCTTGATTTTGTGCCTAGAGATTGATTTATTACGATTTTGGTGATTATGGTTCAATTTTGGGAAAATTTAAGATTCTGCCTGGAGAAATGATGCCGCCGGTGGCTTCATCCATGCCGCCAGTTTCTTCAGGCTCCCTAAAAATAGCTTGAACCTTGTAATATCGCTGCTGATTCTAGCGACATTACCAGCGACATCGTTCGTACCATCGACTATATGGCGGATGTCGTTAGCGGCATCACTGCTTTAGTAGTGATATCGGTAGGTTCCAGCAGCTAAGAATATGGAGAAATATTGGTGACTTATTTGTTTGATTCTATTTTTATAGCCACATCAGCTCACGTGTACTAGGGGCATGGGGACTATCGATGAATGTGGATGTATATAGATGAGAAAGATCACGCTCTCCAAGCGGCCATAGATGCCACAGGTTTTAGAGCTTTGGCTTGAATTCTGCCCTTAAGGATGCCGAAGCTCTCCCACTCATCTTTGACTGCCCTGACCTAGAAGTGGTCGGAGACCACCCATACATTCCATCTTACAATCGGCGAGGTGACCATCACTCCTTTAGATGTGGTGGTGATGACCGGGCTTTCCTGGAGTCATCCACTTTGATTTTTATGTGGAGAAATACTATCTCCAAAAGCTGGTGATAAGGAGAGTGACAGGGCTATTTGGTTAGAAGACCACCTCAGGGCGGTTATCCTATGGGGAGCTTCAAGAGAATTGAATGGGAGTTGGTGTGGTTACCGAGACTCAGTGATATGCTTGTGTTTGCTCCTTTGTGATTTCTTTATTGACAGTGCTGTTCTTTCTCATTTCTAGCAGCAAGATCAAATATAGGCTGATTTCTATTATTGAGGATGTCAAGATAATTAAGGAAAAGAACTGGCCTAGGGCCATTCTTGTCCAGATATACTGCAGATTGGATGCGGGGGCTAGGAAGAAAGGCAAGGTCCTTCGGCTAAGTCACTTACTCATATAGGTATGCCTTCTCATGAGTATTTAATTATTTCCTTCGTGCCTTTTCTCATTTTTTGCCTACTTCTTTCTTGTTAGATGTATTGGATTGATTAGTTGTTGATTGTGTAGGCTTGGGCCTTTAAGCACCAAATTCTTCCCCCGGAGAAATTCAAGACAAAGGTGCCAGCAGTATTGCACTTTCTTGCTCGGTGGTGCAGGAGTGGTAGGGGATTCAACAAATACCCCACCAGCTACAGGGAGACATTAAGGAGCTTGCAGACTAGCTCAGTATATGATATTGGCTCTTATCCCTATTTCATACTAAACAAACCATTAGTTATAAATACGTTTATGAATTTAAATTACGCTTACATTGATTTACTGTTTGATTATTTGGTCAGGTTGTTAGGGACTCGTTTGATAAAGTGTCCAACCCTACCAAGGTTCGGGAGGATGTGGATGATCAGAGATTTTTGATGGAGTGCCCCTTGTCCTTTGAGTGGTATTTGGGGGAGTGAGTGCGCGACTGAAGAGATGTCATGCCCCTTGCTAGACCTGTGCCCCATCACCTCCCACCGGCATCTAGTGGCCTTATTTGACTATTACTGCCGAGGTTGACAAGGCCGATTTTCTGGATGGGAATGGCCGTATTGCAATGAATGTCCCTATCCCTTACTATGGCCACTTGTCGCTCTTGCTCCCTATGTTCCCGCGCATCCATTCTGATGACACGATGGAGTTCTATGCGAAGAAGAGGAAGGAGGTGCTAAAATGAATAGTCGATGGCTATGTGAGTAGTGATAGAGAGAAGAAAGAAGAGGGTGCTGACGAGGGTAACCCCAAGGGAGATGATGAGGTAGTTGTGGATGTACCGATGGCCCACAAGGAGGTGCCGATGGCCCACGAGGAGCATTATTCCTCAGATGTAAGATCGAGCTTATTTACATATTTCATCTTATTTGGTCCAAGATAGTCCGTTTACATTTACCTTTTATGTTGTGTTTATGTCTTTCAAGTACCTCCTAGGAAGAGGAACATGCCCGAGAGTAGTGGAGTGCTGGGCCGAGGTAGGCCCAAGGATATCAATATAGTGGAGGGGCACCTCTTAACAGCTTTGGAGGAGTCCTTCCTACTTTTGGGCCCTAATGGCAACTTCTGGATAAGGGAAATAACTCCAAGTGCTAACTCGATGGACTTCATGCCTCCACACACTGCACATGTAAGCCTTATGAAAATACAAATTTACTCCTTGAATGCATTTGATTTCTCTTTTTGGATTGCCTTTTGATTGCTTTTTTGGATTTTTTAGGTTTCTCGTAGGGAGGCAGAGCGGCTAGCGGGGAATGCTTTTTCTCTTAGGGACACCCTTATCTCTCAGACCTTATTTGCCAAGGTACCTGCGTGTTCGCAAGATATTGTAATTCAAATAATGCATGTATGAATGTTATGAATGATGTGGACTATTATTGCTTCTTTTGTAGGAATTCATGGCACTGTCACTTTTCGATGCCAACCTGGCTCGGGCGAGGTACCAGGAGGAGGTAGCTGTGAATCAAGAGCTTAGGCGCCGAGTTAGTGAGTTGGAGTAGCAATTGGATGCTACTATGTATAAGAGGAGGAGTAAGCACAACCTAAACCGCACACCTCAGGCTAGGACTAGTAGCAAGGGGAAGAAGGTGACAACTAACAGGCATCCTACTACCGAGCCTGCAGATACGAGCAGTGTCCCAATGGCCGAGGGGAGAGAGGAGGATAAGGACATCAGCCAATACTTCATAGATGATATGGAGTTCACATCTCAACCAACAGATGGTGGCGGCACGCCTCAGTTTTACTGCATTTTTAGCTTTGTCTGCTTCGACTTTAGCTTTGTTTTTGTACCCTTGATACATTAGGGTTTGGATGATTTTGGATTTGATTAGGCTTAGGATTGGATGTTTGGTACATTGGTGCCTTCGGGCTTTTGGTTTTGAAATAGGATGGATTTTAGGCTTGAATTACGTTTGAGAACAGATTAAAGGGTTTTTACAAGTTATGGATAGGTCTGAACTAGCCAAACTAAGCCTAAAATTTGCAGGAAATATTATCATATCGCCGATGGCTTCACTGATAACGCTGTCTGCATAAAAATTTTAGTCTGCTAACTAATATAGATAAAATCGCTTGCAACTGATACTGCCGGCTGATTCAAGATCCATACCGCCACCGATTTCACCCATACCGTCGGCGACTTCAACTATATCGCCGGCGGCTTCACCATTAAAATTACAAATTTCGGCTAATTTCTAGATTTCAGTCATGGAGAGCCATAACCAGCACCTAAGGAGCTTTCTGAAAACTCTAGGGGAAGCAGATTGGACGAAATTATAAAAGTTTGGGCTTTAGAGATTTTGCTACATGGCCTCATGGCCGGTTAGACCCGAGTTTCTATTGGTCTAGATTAAGGGTTTTAGCAAGTAAACTAGGTGCAACGGAAATTCAAAAATTAATCTAGTGTCCAAGGTATCCTAAGGATGGCATGATTGACAATAGTGATAGTCATAAATTATTCTTGGTCATAAACACTTATTAAAAGAACCTAATAATAATTTAACCACTTATCAGTTGAAGCGTGAATCATGTAGTCGGTAGAAAGACCCCTCAGCTAGGTGCACAGACTCTAAAGTAGAAGCCCTCTATAAATAGTTCACACGAGCACCACCGACCAAAACCTTCTATAAAGGGAGTATCGATAAATAATAGCTAGATCTTCCTTACTAATTTATTCTAGAAGAAATTCCCTTAGTTTTCTATTCTAAGTAAATACGTTTTTCAACGGATTACTTTCAGGAACCAGAACAACTAAGAAAATAATAGAGCAAGGGAAGGAGTATGAAACTAAGGACGAAAAATAATGAAGTAGGAGGCCTCTATTTAAAGTGGTTAAGAATAATTCAAAGGATAATAAAGTCCCTAACCTAAACCAATCAGAACTAAAATAGAAAGGGCAAATAAGACTATTCAATTAAATTAGGAAGTAGAGACTGACACAAACACTAGTGAGTTTGCTTGGGGAGAAAGCTCCCTAATTTAACCCTAACACTACTAGTCGGCGGCCAGCGGTGTGGCCGGTCTTGCACTGGAGTACAAGCCCGGCCCGCTAGGGTTGTGCCCTACATAGGAGAGCAAGCCATGCGGTCTTGCGTTGCTCACTAGTGGGCCATGCACAGTGCAGCCAACTAGTGGGCTGCGATCTGCAAGCTACGCAGGCCCAAGGCCTGCGCGTCTAGCACAGCCCGCATAAGCCCCTTGTGGGCAGCACACCTGCGCAACACACATTATGGGCTACCAAAGGCAGCTCGTTTGTGCAAGGCCTGCAGGCCTTTGTGCTCTTCTGCACTAGCCCGCGCACAAATCTTGCACATGCATTATCTAATAGTACATGTGCAATTCCACTTGCGTAGGTTCCCCAAACCCCACTCTGTTTGTGTTTCTACATCCCCTTTTTCTATTTTAACCTCCTTATTATTTAACAGGTTCATTGGTCCAACCAATGAATATTGGTCTAACCAATATTATGGTCTAACCATATATCCTTGCTCTTCTAGATTAGACCTAGTCTAACTGTTCTTTACACAGATCAGTTGTAACTTTAAGTGTGTGACCTTATAGGATCCCGTAATATCAAGCTATTAAAAGTTTAACCTAGGTCAATTCCTTTTAAGAATTGGCCGGCTAGGAGCTCCAGACTATTGTGGACTCCGATTACTTTGATCGGTCATAGTGGCTCTCTAGAAAAGGGCATATGACCCCTCAATATTCGAAACGTCACGTACATTGTGGCTTAATCCCAGTTCTATAATAGTATCAATACAATTCACGCCTTCTTTCAATTGTTAAGTACCATCTAGTTTCTAGGGCTTGGTTTAAGTGTTAGTCCACTAGTAGCTATAATAGCTAACCCAGTATTTAGTCTTGATGCCAAAGTACACTACTGAACCATTTTAATATGTTGATTAGGATCTCATCCAATCAACTCATACTCTGAGAAGATCTTTACGAGTGTGTACAAGTGGCCAAAGTACATCTCTCTTATATTGCTATAATGGAGTGATAGATTCCATCTTGACTACTCAGCTTACCAACATACAGACATCAACTATACCTGTAATCATCCGCATCACCCAATCTATAGAATGCTTAGGTATGACCCAAAGTATAGCAACATCTGAACAAGATAACTAGTATCTCAGGTCTAAGGATATTCATATTGCCATTACAATGAGACGATTAAAACACCAATATAATATAGATTATCGAGTGTTGTCTCATAGCAGTCTCCAATATATCTCCCTAAATACATTCATGTGTTAACCCAAGGTACCACCCTCTAGCACTGGAGATATGCTACTCTGAATCAAATTCAAGAGGTATGAGGACACATGCTAGTCTATCTATTTCATCAATGTCCAGTCCTGATGATACTATAACTAGGGATATTTGGACAATCATAATTGTACACGAACCAGTTCTCACCAACATAGTCCTACTATACCTTTGTAATACGTGCTATAATAGTGTCATGGACTTTTGTAAACACATCAATGAATATATTCTAAACCAGTTGTGAGCACTGGATTTTAATGATCCTTCCCACTAAATAATGATGACAGCTAGATAAAGAAATCTCTTATAGGTGTTATCCATCAGAGGTGTTTCTACTAATGCAGAATTGAGTTTTAGCCAAGATTAGAGACCTAGTCTACCCTTAAGGACCCTAGTGGTACGGATCCACCGACAGACCCCATACAGGTCATTTCCCCATACACCTGGTGGGGACCCATACAAGTGGAGCCCCACCCATACGGGTCCTGTTGTTGCCTATTCAGGCTTTATGGAAGGTGATCCTTACCTATTTCGGGAGAAATCAGGTTATAAATGCGATTTATTGCATTCAGGCCTCATTTCCCCTATAAATAGGGGCCTTTCCTGACCTCTTTAGAGAGACACAATACAGATAAGATATACAATGCGATAGATAAAATTCTAGCAGTTTCTATAGGTATAGAAAGGGTATAGTTGAGGTATAGGCGGTATAAAATAGGAGAAAACCCATCCCTTAAGGTTTTGTCCACATTTTATTCATTCCTAGCTTCATTTATTATGATTTGGGGGTGGTTCTATCTGTACAAATACTCGCCTAAATAGTCCTAGAATCTCCATTTCAACACTTACTTTGGCTAGACTCTCTCTCAGTAAAGGGATCAGCTCAAAGTGGATAAACACCGTAAAGGTACGCTTCTGAGTTTCAAAGAGACTCACATCTCAGTTATTTTATCATTATTCTCTGCCTCCTCTATTATATCTATTCTTTTAATCCTATTTTGGGTTTGGTCCTAATTCATATGAGCCTTGTTGGCACCCTATGTCCCCGTTAGCACCCGTATGGGTCCTACCCATCCGTACTGGTATTGGCCCCTAGGCAGAACCCAGAATTCTCTTTTAACTAGTTAAAATCAATCTAACTCACCATTTGTCATGCGTCCATTTTCACTAATAATCCGATAAATCAACCCACAACAGTTGAAATGTGTTTTTATGATAAAATACATTGAATACTCGTTATTTCTCTCCAATCCTAGAAGCCGTCCAGACACAATCAATTGTAAAAACCACCAGGCTAATAAAATCACATTTTTCTTAATAAAATGCTGACTTATGAGATGCTATAAAATATGCTAATATTTATGGGTGCAGGGGAATTTATTTTTGTTTTATTTTTAACTTAGAACAAATGTATAAGTTCTCTTGCAATTTCCCCATTTTCCCCAGGTTGTAATTTTTATTCCCCCATTTATTACTTGTGCTTTATTGTAATCTGTAAACGCATATAACGACTGTGAAAGAGTGTAGAAAAATAGGATTTCGATGATAATTCCCTAAATGATGAAAACAAAATGGTTCTACAAGGCGAATGTGATTTTGAATTTACTAAATGAGAAATAAGTGACTCATCTGATTCCCAAATCTCTGATCCAAAAGGTATGAGTCTCCCGCCCAATGGTAACCATACCAAAACTTTTTCCCAATAAGACAACTTGGGTGGCGACTCTATGATTTGTATCAAGATTTGGGTTACGATTCTTAATTCATTAAAATTGGCTAATTGTGCAAACTTAAACTAAGAAAGGTTTCATCACGCTTAAATCCAACCAACCCCCAGTGGGCCCCACCTCTCACCCATGTGCTAAGTGTTAGGAACTGGCAGTCAGATTGAACATACATAACAGGCATGGAGGAAATTCAAAAATTTGTCACTGTCCCCAGGAACTCCTATTAGTTGCATATAAATTAAATAAAGCCTTAACTAAATAAATTCTCTACCAAGGTTAGCATGCAAAATGGCTAGGCATACCATAATTCTAAACTGTATCCTAGCACATATATTTTATACTAAGCATGTTATAACTATAAGCTATAACCTAAGCGTGTTATAACTCTAAGCTATAACCTAAGCATAAAATAAACTAAGCATGCAAAACAACCTAAGCATATTATTAAGTCTAAAAATGCTCAAAGAAAATGACCTAATAATAAAAGAGAAAGAAAACTAACTTACTAGTTGAAGCGTGCTTTAGTAGAACCCTCTTGCACAAGCCTCCAAGCATAGGATAACCTCTATGAGTATCCACACGAACCCCACCAACCAAAACCTCCTCAAGAGGAAGAACTAAGAAGCCTCAAGTAGTTGCCAGACCACTCCAGAAGCCTCACCAGAAAATATAAACTAGACGTGCCTAAATAAAGTCAGGCTCCTAAAAAAGAACTGTGCTCAATACCTGAGAGAAAAATATCTCCCTTAGGATTTATGCTTTGAGCTTGGTGTACTTTTAAAAGAGGAGAGGGGAAGCCTATATATAAGCTTGGGGAGCAAAAACTCCCATCCCACGCAGGTCATGCCCGTGGATCCATTTGGATCCACGGGCTCCACCCCATATACAGCGTGTAATCCATACTGTATATACTGGCACAAGGCAGATTCTTATGAGCTTGCCTTACGAGCGAGCTAGGCATTGTGGCCCATGTCGCGAGCCTAGCTTATGGCGTGCCCAATGGGCTGCTGCGAGCAATGCGTAGCATTGCTCGCGCACCCTTTGGTGTATTTTCGCACTCCCGAGCCTGTACAAAATATATTTTGTACTCTCGGTCTAATTTAACTCGCCTTGGCAAAAATCCCCTTTTAATCCTCTTCAAATAAATATTTATTTTTTGACCCTAATAAATTAGTTACCGATCAAAGATAAATTCCTTGGCTAATAAAATTGATATAATCAATCTAGCCAATTTATTTATGACCCTAATTAAATTAGTCACATGTCAAAAATAAATTCTTGGTCCAACCAAATATCAGTCTAATTATTAGCATGTTATATTTTCGTAATAGAATAATTCTATTAGTTTTTTACTTAGTCCGATGAAGGTCCAATGTGTGTGACCTTATAGGATCCCGAAGTATTGATCTATTAAGGCTTAACAAACCCTTGTTCTAATGGAACCATTGGCTCGAGGTTCTATACCTTAAATAGAACCCGATTACCTTAAACAACTGTAGTACGCCTCCAGCAAGGGTATACCAAGCCCCATTACTCGGAACGTCATTTATGCTTATGACTTAATCCCGATTGATGTAATAGTTGTCCAATGCGATAAATTCCTTCCATTCTTTAATATTAGTACTATCTGGTTTATAGGGTTTGGTTAAAGTGTTAACCCACTAATAGCGAGGTTGCTCCAAGCTATCCCAGTAGTTTACTTGTTACCGAAGTATATTGCCTTTTACTATAGTGTGTTTGACTAGAAACCATTTCTATCAAACACATACTCTGATTAGAGGTTTATGGCAATCATCATTTCAACAAGTGGCCAGGTACAACTCCTTAATATATCCGGAGCGATGAATTCTTTCTAACTACTCAGCTTACCAACGTGCTATCATCACTATACCTATAATCACCCGTAACACCCTAAATTAATGAGTGCATAGTAATGACCCAAAGTATAGCAATAGTACTACATAAGGTAACTAGTATCTCAAGTATAAGGACATCGTAAAGCTTATTGCATGAAGATAAATACTAACACATTAATATATATACCAAGTGTTTATCTTACTACGGTCTCCAATATATCTCCCAGATATATCCATGTGTCAAACTTAAGGCACCACCTTCAGTCCTTAGGAGATTAACTGCTTGGACCCCTTTCCAAGAAAGTTGACCACATGCTAGTCTTTTCGATTCATCAATATCCTTTCTTGTTGAAACTATGACTAGGGATAGTTTAGACATAATCATAATTCACATGAAGCAGGTTCCACTAACTATAGCCCGACTATAATTTCTCTGACTTTATGCTACGATACGTCAAGGACTTTTGCATACATACATCAATGAATATATTTAACCACCTATAATATATATTCAAACACATTGATATAAACAAAAGATTAAATGCATTTATTTATTAAACAAATAATTCATACTATTACATAATCAAGATATATCGCCCTAATTGCCTTAAGGGCGTACATCATATCTAACAAACTCCCACTTGCACTAATGCCAATTAGCCATATGTCTTAATCCATATGCTCTAACATGCTGGTCATGCTTGACTTGAGTCAATGGCTTTGTCAGACCATCCGCGAGGTTCTGATCAATGGGTACACATTATATGATACTTTATGGATACATGTTTATTTTTCTGATGAGACCATGGTTCCTTTGCCTGAGCTATGGCACCATTGTTATCACAACATAAAGTAATGGGATCAACAGCCTCAGGCACCACACCGAGATGACTAATAAATCCATTTATCCAGACAGCTTCTTTTACCGCTTTACATGCTGTAATGTATTCAGATTCTGTGGTTGAATTAGCAGTAGTTCTTGGTTGGAACTCTTCCAGCATACCACCCCTCCATTTAACACATG
This sequence comes from Euphorbia pulcherrima, assembly GCA_947683365.1. NCBI lineage: Eukaryota > Viridiplantae > Streptophyta > Magnoliopsida > Malpighiales > Euphorbiaceae > Euphorbia > Euphorbia pulcherrima. The sequence continues at coordinate 21,431,830 of CANTUS010000001.1, forward strand.
CATAAAACCTGACTGAGACTTAAAGTCATCCTTGTCAGATTGAAAAATCACGTCTATGTAACCTCTAATTGTGAGGTCACCTTCTCCATATATCAAGAACTCATCCTTAGTCCTTCCCAAGTACTTAAGAATTGCCTTGACGGCCATCCAGTGCTTTTCACCTGGATCTGGCTGATATCTGCTCGTGAAGCTTAAAGACTAAGAGACATTTGGCCTACTACATATCATAGCATACATGATGGATACTATTATAGATGTATAGGGTATATCCTTCATGCGCATTCTCTCCTAAGCTGTATTCGGACACTCAGCCTTAGATAGGTTAACCCCCTTTATCATCGGGAGATAACCTTTCTTAGAATGGTTAAGGTTGAACCTATTCAATACCTTGTCTATATATATACTTTGAGAAAGGCCTAATAGATTCTTTGATCTATCCCTATAGATCTTTATACCTAGTATAAATACTGCTTCACCAAGGTCTTTCATGGATAATTTTCTTGACAACCATACTTTAACATTTTGAAGAAGAGAAATATCATTTCCTATTAGTAGAATGTCATTGACATATAATACTAAGAAAATGACCGCACTCCCATTAACCTTCTTGTAAACACAAGGCTCATTAATGTTTGGACAGAAATCCAGTTCACGGATTGTCTAATCAAACCTTATATTCAAACTCCCGAATGCCTGCTTAAGTCTATAAATGGATCTTTGTAGCTTGCACACCTTCGAGCCATTCTGAGATGTAAAACCCTCAGGTTGTGTCATATACACATTCTGGTCTAAATCCCCATTCAGGAATGTTGTTTTTACATCCATCTGCCGGATCTTATAATCATAATGAGCAGCAATGGCGAGGAGTATCCTTATGGATTTAAGCGTGGCTACCAGTGAGAAAGTTTCATCATAGTCAATACCTTCACGTTGACTATAACCTTTTGCTACCAACCTTGCTTTATAGGTAATTACATTACCATTCATGTCAGTCTTCTTCTTGAATACCCATATGCACCCAATCGGTCTAACTTCTTACAGTGCATCAACCAAAATCCAAACTTGGTTCTCATACATGAAATCCATTTCTGATTTCATAGCTTTTAGCCATTTATTAGAATCTGATCTTTTCATTGCCTCATCATATGTCCTTGGTTTATCATCCTCCATGAGATATAGTTCCTCATCATAAGTGATGATAAGCCCATATCTATCGAGACCCTTATGAGCATGACCTAATCTTCGCAATGATTGTGTTTTGACAGGTTATTCTTGGATCATACTTTCTTGTGTATCTAGAACGGGGTCAATCAGTTGATTGTCTATTTCTTCCTCTTGAACTTCCAGTTCAATATTGCTCCCACTGACTTTTGCTAGTAAGTGTTCCTTTTCCAAAAAGTGAGCATTCTGAGACACAAATACCTTTTATGCTTCGGGTTGGTAAAATAAATATCCAATAGTTTCCTTTGGATATCCAATGAACATACACTTGTTAGATTTGGCGTTTAGCTTATCTGAAGCTATCCTTTTTACCATAGTAGGACAACCCCATACTTTTAAGTGACTTAGAGATGGTTTCTTATTACATCATCTTTCGTAAGGTGTAAAATCAACTGATTTAGAGGGAACTCTATTTAATACATAAATTATGCTCTCTAGTGTATATCCCTAAAAGGATTTACTGAGATCTGAATGGCTCATCATGGACCGAACCATATCTAATAAAGTCCGATTCCTCCTTTCGGACACTCTATTGTGTTGGGGCATATAAGGAGGGGTCCATTGGGGAACTATCCCATTTTCCTTTTAGATAATCCTGAAACTCCTGGCTTAAGTATTCTCCTCCTCGATCCGATCGAAGTGTTTTAATACTTTTCTCAAGCTGTTTCTCTACTTCAGCTCTGAATAGTTTGAACTTTTCAAAACTTTCAGACTTGTACTTCATTAAGTACAAATAACCATATCGTGAGTAATCATCAATAACAGTTATGAAGTAGGAGTATCCTCCTAGTGCCTGAACACTCATTGGACCACACACATCAGTATGTATAAGTTCCAATGTACTCGTGGCGGTTCACCCTTTCCTTGAAAGGGTAACCTTATCATTTTTCCTCTTAAACAAGGTTCACAATCACTATAAGACTCTAAGTCTATTGGACCCAAGTCCCCATGCTTATGCAACTTGGTTAAGCGATCTTTGTTTATGTGGCCTAAACGATAATGCCATACGTAGAAGGAATTCTCATTATCTAAGTTAAGTTTCTTCACATTGTTTATATTGAAAACTTCTATTTTAGTATCAAAAACATAAATGCCACTTTTCAACATCCCATAACCATAAAGAACATTATTCAAATGAATCTGATAATTATTATTCGAAAATAAAATCTCAAATCCCTCTACTGCTAAACACACAACAAATACAATATTCTTAATAACACTTGGAATGTAGTAATAATTATTTAAAACCAAAATAAGTCCACTTGGCAAAATAAGATTAAAGCTTCCTACGGCTAATGCAGCAACTCTAGCTCCATTTCCCACTTGTAGGTCTATCTCCCCTTTTGCAAGTCTTCTACTGTTCCTTAGTCCCTGCACAAAAGTACAGATATGAGAACCACAACCAATATCTAATACCCAAGAGGATTCATGCAAAAAAGTAGCAAAATTTTCAAGTACAAACATACCTGAAGTAGATGCCTTTGCAGGCTTCTTCTTCAAATGCTCACAAAGCAGGAGCTTTACGATCCCTCTTCCAATGTTCTGATTTCCCACATTAGAAGCAAACATACTTAGATGCCTTCTTTTCTTTCTTCTTTTTACTGATTCTTTTCTTGGCACCCAGTGCCTACTTCTTCTTCTTAGAAGCCTTACCTTTTTCAACCAACAGTAGAGGATTTTGATCCTTCTTGATCTGAGGTTCTATTATTTTCAGCATGTTGATTAATTCAGGGATAATAGAGTTAATCTTGTTCATATAATAGTTAGTCACAAAGCCTGAGTAACTATCTGTCAAGGACATCAACACTAGGTCAATGCTCAAGTCATGATTCATCTCGAATCCCAATCGATTTAGCTTCTCAAGGTATCCCAAGAGTTTCAGTACATGCTGAGAGGTACAGGTGCCAGCCTGCATCTTAGTTCTAAAAAGGAGCTTGGAGGTCTCATACCTCTCTGTCCTTTCCCACCCTAAAATGAGCTATTTAAGATGGAGAACAATGTCCTCCAAGGTCATGTTCTCATGTTATTTCTAAAGCTCAGGATTCATGGACCCCAACATGATACACATGGCAGTCTCATGATCTTTCCTATGCTTCAACCAGGCCTTATGCTCTACATAATCCTCAACATCTGGTTCAACAGGGAAAATTTCACTTAGAACATAGGCAATCTCCTCGAATCTGAGAATAATTCTCATAGCTCGGAACCAATCAGAAAAGTTTGAGCCATTCAGTTTGGTGTCTAGTAACATAAGGAGATTAGCATTGGAAGTCATTTTCAACCTAAGATATAAGAAAAGAAAAAGAGTTTAGATATTAGTTTAAGTACATGTATTTAATATTATGTCTTTTAATTAAATACATTTGTCCTACTATTTTCTTCGAAATTTACAATAGCCCATTCTATTGAATTCGGGAATTTTAGCCCAGCTAAATTTCCTAGTATGTAGCATCTATAACTAGTCTATTACAACCCCCAATATTGTGAGTCAAGTCATAATAGTAAGTCATAGTTGGAATCCCATTCCATTTGCATCACATGCAATTGCTAATTCATTCAAGTTCCCTAATCCTAAGGGATGTGTGCTCTTATATTAGCATCTCCTTGAATATGTCTCAGATCTAGGCCTAGCACCCAATTTTATGGTGGACTACCCCAGTTCTGTTAAGGTAGACCCTATCCCAAACTTTACAACCAATCAATATGGACTAGAAGGAATGCTTTGCGTAGCACTTTGATAGCCCAAAGAGACCGTATTATAAATTTGAGTAAGGAAGACTACAACTTGCCTTAATATATTTACTTTAGGATTTTATTGGTGTTAAACATCTCACCCAATCTAGGATTTTATCATATGGACATATTTATAATAACTTATATTAATTCAGGGTATTTTAGAATTAATTTATAAGGTCCAATCTTAGGGGGGGTTCAAGCTCTTTATTATAATTATTCAATCAAGCTAGACTATAAGCAAAATAATTAACACTTTATTTGTTAAATATATATTGCATTTCCTTTAAGCTTTTATTCAATAAATTTAATTTTTTACTTTGTTATAGAAACATATATAAGCACCATCTTATATACTAGAAATAAATTAGTTCATATTGATCCCCCGGTTGGTCAATTTAAGTTACACCGATATAGGTTCCCAGGTAGGAGAGGTGCCCTATGAGGAGTAGACACCAAGTCCAATCCTTAGCCAGAACAAATACGAGCACAAACCTGAAGACCAATGGATTCTCTTGAACTAATAAATTTCGTTCTTCCAATTCATGTAAATTGGAAGCATCTATAACCCATGTAATTTAAATAAATTATTGACACTTGTATAATTTGAGTAAGTTGAGCAGACTTATTCAAAATTATTCATAACCATTTTCTAACCCTGAAATGAAAGGCACAAGTTCATATAAATAAACAAATCATTTCATATACAAAATAACATTCAGTTGGATTCAAACTTAATTATGCACTAAAGAGGCAGGCTGTGATACCACTGTTGGGAACTAACAGTCAGATTGAACATACATAACAGGCATGATGGAAATTCAAAATTTTATCCCTGTCCCCAGGAACTCCTATTAGTTGCATATAAATTAAATAAAGCCTTAACTAAATAATTCTTTACCTAGGTTAGCATGCAAAAAGGCTAGGCATACCATAATTCTAAATTATATCGTAGCACATTTATTTTAAGCTAAGAATGTTATAACTCTAAGCTATAACCTAAGCATAAAATAAACTAAGTATGCAAAACAACCTAAGCATATTATTAAGTCTAAAAATGCTTAAAGAAAAAGACCTAATAATAAAAGAGAAAGAAAGAAAACTTACCAGTTGAAGCGTGCTTTAGCAGAACCCCCTTGCACAAGCCTCCAAGCGTAGGATAGCCTCTATGAGTATCCACACGAATCCGACCAACCAAAACCTCCCCAGGAGAAAGAACTAAGAAGTCTCGAGTAGTTGCTAGACGACTCCAGAAGCCTCACCCAAAAATATAAACTAGAGGTGCCCGAATAAATTCAGGCTCCTCAAAAAGAACTGTGCTCAATACCCGAGAGAAAATATCTTGCTTAGAATTTACGCTTTGATCTTGGTGCACTTTTAAATGAGGAGATAAAAAGCCTATATATAGGCTTGGGGAGCAAAAATTTGCTCCCCAAAAAGCAATGTGGGATGGGAGCGGGTCATGCCCATGGATCCACGGGCTCCTCCCCATATGCAGCGTGCAATGCATGCTACATATGCTGCCACAAGGCAGGCTCTCGCAAGCCTGCCTTGTGCATGAACTGGCCCTCATCGCCCATACCACGAGCCCAGCTCGCGGCGCACCCCATGGGCTGGGTTTTGGGCAGCCCATTTTCATGGACTGCTGCGAGCAATGCCTAGCATTGCTCATGCACCTTTTGGTGTATTTTCACGCGCCCGAGCCTGTACAAAATATATTTTGTACTCTTGGTCCAATTTAACTCGCCCTGACAAAAATCCCCTTTTAATCCTCTTCAAATAAATATTTATTTTTTGACCCTAATAAATTAGTTACCGGTTAAAGATAAATTCCTTGGCTTATAAAATTGATATAATCAATCTAGCCAATTTATTTATGACCCTAATTAAATTAGACACATGTCAAAAATAAATCCTTGGTCCAACCAAATAATAATCTAATTATTATCATGTTATATTTTCGTAGTAGAATGATTCTATTAGTTCTTTACTTAGTCTGATGAAGGTCCAATGTGTGTGACCTTATAGGATCCTAAAGTATTGAGCTGTTAAGGCTTAACCAACCCTTGATCTAATGAAACCATTGGCTCGAGGTTCTAGACTATAAATAGAACCCGATTACCTTAAATGACTATAGTATGCCTCTAGCAATGGTCTACCATGCCCCATTGCTCGGAACGTTATTTACACTTATGACTTAATCCTAGTTGATGCAATAGTTATCCAGTGCGATAATATCCTTCCATTCTTTAATATTAGTACCATCTGGTTTGTAGGGTTCAGTTAAAGTGTTAACCTACTAATAGCGAGGTTGCTCCAAGCTATCCCAGTGGTTTACTTATTATCAAAGTATATTGCCTTTTACTATAGTGTGTTTGACTAGAAACCATTTCTATCAAACACATACTCTGATCAGAGGTTTATGGCAATCATCACTTCAACAAGTGGCCAAGTACAACTCCTTAATATATCCGGAGTGATGGATTCTTTTCGACTACTCAGTTTACCAATGTTCTATCATCACTATACCCGTAATCACCCGTAACACCCTAAATTAATAAGTGCATAGTAATGACCCAAAGTATAGCAATAGTACCACACAAGGTAACTAGTATCTCAAGTATGAGGACATTCACAAAACTTATTGTATGAAGATAAAACCTAACACATTGATATATATACCAAGTGTTTATCTTACTACGGTTTGCAATATATCTCCCAGATTTATCCATGTGTCAAACTTAAGGCACCACCTTTAGTCCTTAGGAGATTAACTGCTTGGACCCTTTCCAATAAAGTTGACCACATGCTAGTCTTTCCGCTTCATTAATATCATTTCTTGATGAAACTATAACTAGGGATAGTTTAGACATAATCATAATTGCATATGAAGCGGGTTCCACTAACTATAGTCCAATTATAATTTCTATGACTTTATACTATGATACGTCAAGGACTTTTGCATACATACATCAATGAATATATTTAACCAGCTATAATATATACAAACACATTGATATAAACAAAAGGTTAAATGCCTTTATTGATTAAACAAATTATTCATACTATTACATAATTAAGATATATCACCCTAATTGCCTTAAGGGCATACATCATATCCAACACTAAGGGAGACCCACACGTTATCGACACCTCACAGTGGCGACTCTGCTGGGGATTTAATCTTTTAACTTGTAATTTTTTGGTTTGTTTTAAAAGCTTAAAAGATTAAGATGAGCACCGAAAATTATTTACTTAATTCAACCCATTTCCTTCTTCATCATTTGGGAAAATTATTACACTCTATCTTCTCATCTCCTTCTCTCTTTAGCTACATGCGCTCTTCTTCTAGCGCTAGGTTAGGGTGCCCTATTTTTACGCAAAACTTATGAAAGTGTCACCCATGCCTAATAGGAATTGGGGACACTCTAGTGGGTGGAGCACTAATTAACATCTCCCTCCAAAAGAGGCTTGATGCGATGAGAACCTTCTACATCAACTTTTGATACATCCCTTTACCATTCTTATCAAAAGCCTTAGAATTTTGCCTTATAGGTACCCCTGTCTCTGTGTGAGATTAGACTAAGGAAGAATACCCTCAAAACTGGCAGAAGAAATAAGGATGGAATCGATCGTTTTGCATGTGTTGTGTTGCAATCCCCTGTAATTAACCCAACCATGCATCGCTGTAATTTGTGCATGCATAATGCATCCCACGCATGTACTGATCTTTTGGTTACCACCTTAGTTTAAGATTCAGCAAATTACCTCACTCCAATTCATCTTATGGCTCAATTCGGTCAGTCTATTCAGCCAGTGAACCTAATGCTCCTCACAGGTTGTAATGGGTCCTACTTGCTTTATCAAGAGGCCATGTTACAAGTTCACAATAATAACAATCTGAGTTGGTTGCCTAACTTCGTGGTTATGCCAAAGGGGATAATCCTTCCTTATTTCATGGGTTTACCATATGGCGTGACCCACGACCAAAAGGTTTATCCTCTGACTCTCGGTGACATGTACCTTGGGGTACTCCTCTTTTGAGCCTCTTCAAGAAGCTGAAGAAGTATAAGTTAATTAATCATCTCTGACCATATGTTCAGCCAAAACCTGAAGAAAGGGCAATTTTTGTGTATAGCATGTCAACTCTGATCACCCGACTAAAGTATGTGAGGATCTCCTCAAAGCCATCACGGTACTAATTGACAAAGGAAAAGTTTGTGAACCTCGGAGAAGAGGGGAGGAAGTAGACATGATCAACTTAGGGTTAGAGGAAGATAAATTATGGAAGCGCATCATAAAAGCCAAGAGAGCAAGGGAAGAACCATCCATATTTGATCTTTTAGCTATCAGGCAATGGAGTGGGGAACCTGTCCATGATTACTTCTAGAGATGGTTAATAGTCCTGGTAGCTCTTAAAAGGAGACCTCATGAGAAGGAGTTAACTGATCAATTCATCTTCGGGCTATCTCCTCACCTCTGCAAGATGGTATTTATCAAATCTTATAAGACCCTTTTTGAGAGCTATGAACCATAGAAGTAGAAAAATGTTTCAAGAAAATAAAAGACAATGATCCATCAAAATTTGAAGTAGACAAAGCTATCGATACCCTCACTGCTTCAATATACACCATATTTTTCTTGAGGGATAAGAAGAAAACACCTATTTAGGAAGTCTTAAAGAACCTGGCCCAAGTCACAAGAGAAACCGTAGATGACGTATTAACCGAGAAATAACTGTAATATCTATACCGCGACCTGATCCATATTCTGATGAGTGACTAAGAAGACCCTCCGCATGTGGAGGATGATAATGCAATCATATGTAATGAAAATGATGTAACCTTTGGGAATCCTAATAATAAACATATTAATTTTGCTTACTTGTTTAATGTTTCGCCTGACAGCACCATGCATTCATCTGACCATACGCATAACATTTTTAGAATTCATGATGCTTCATTGCATGACATTAATTTGGGCACTAAGGAAAATCCAAAAATGGTAACTATATCCAATGACTTAACTCCTATCGAAAAAAGAGAGATGATAAAAGTGCTGAGAAAACATGTTAACGCTTTCGCTTGGTCCTACAAGGACATGCCTAGGGTAGATCACCAAATTGCTGAGCATCACATCCCAACCAATCCCAGGTTCAAACCAGTCAAACAAAGTTAAGAAGGTTGCATCCAGAATGGGCCGATAAAATCAAAGCTGAAGTTGCTAGATTATGAGAAGCTAAATTCATTGAAGTGATTGAGTACCCGACTTGGTTAGCAAACATCATCCCACTCCCTAAGAAAGATGGAAGAGTCAGAATGTGTCTTGACTTTTGTAATTTAAATAGGGCCACCCTGAAAGATGATTTCCCATTAGCACACATCGGTGTATTGGTAGTCAGTGCTGCTAGAGCTGTAATGTACTTGTTCTTAGATAGGTTTTCTAAGTATAATCAAATCTTAATGGACATCATTGACAAGGTCAAGATAGTCTTCATCACAGAATGGGGGTGTATTGCTATAAGGTAATGCCTTTTGGGTTGAAGAATGTAGGGCCAACTTATCAAGGAACCGTGATGACCTTACTAAACGACATGATCCACAAAGAGGTTAAGGTTTATGTAGATTACATGTTAGTAATATCAAACACTAGGGAAGAGCACCTTGAGATATTGGAAAGGTTCTTGACCAAAATTGAGCAATATAACCTGCGTTTGAATCTGAAGAAGTGTGTGTTTGGGGTGACTTTCGGGAAGCTCCCAGGCAATATCATTAGTCAGCGGGGGATCAAGGTTGACCCCAATAAGGTTAAATCTTTTCAAGAAATGCCTATTCCTAGAATCGAAAGGGAATTCAGGTCGTTCCTTGGATCGCTTCAGTATGTGAGTTATTTTATCGCTAAATTAACGACAGTGTGTGAGCCAATCTTTAAGTTATTGAGAAAGAAATAGCCGATAGAGTGGAATAGCAGTGCCAGATAGCATTTGATAAGATAAAAGGTTATCTGATGAACCCCCCAATTTTGAAACCTCTGATGCCCGGTAAGCCGATGATTCTCTATTTAGCCATAGAGGAGTCATCCGTATGGCAACATTGGTCCAAGAATAAGATGATAAAAGCAAGCATGCTATCTACTACTTGAGTAAGAAATTGTTAGAATATGATACAAAATACTTGGTAGTAGAGAAGACATGTAAAGCAATGGTATGCTTGACCAAGAAGTTGAGGCATTACTTCCAGTCCTACAATATTCAAGCAGTTGCAAAGGTGGACCCAATAAAGTATCTTTGTCAATCCTCCATATTGGCAGGGAAACTCTCTCGTTGGATCCTGTTATTATCTTAATTTGATATTGAGTATGTCATAAAGAAGGTCGTTAAGGTGAGAGCCGTGGCTAAATTTTTGGCAAGTCAACCCATTGAGTCTGATTATGTTGAAATTTTGGATTTTCCTAATGAGCAGTTAGCAGCAGTGGAGGTGGAAAAGGCTAAATGGATCGTGTATTTTGATGGAGCTACGAATCAAAAGGGTGCCAATCTTGGGGTAATCATCATCACACCGTAAGGTGAGGTTATCCCGTTGAGCAAGCGATTGGAATTTCCATCGAATATGAAGCTCGTCTCTTTAATCTTGATGCTCTTTTAAAAGTAGGGGAAAAGGAAGTCAGGGTGATGGGAGATTCCACACGGGTGATAAAGCATGTTGTAGGGGAGTAGGAAATCGAGGAAGAGTCACTTAGGCCGTATGTGGAAGCGGTTTGGGACTTGTCAGTACACTTCAGTCAATGTTTCTTCCAATATATATCGAGGGATGATAATCAGATGGCTGATTCTTTGGCTACCTTGGCCTCAATATGGGAGGGAGAAGAAGCCCAGCCCGTCCATCTGCTCATAATAGAAATGGCTCGTTCCCCATATTATGAGAAGATTTAAGTTATGATCATCAAGGAGCAAAAGGTTTGTTGGTATGACTACATCAAAAGGATTCTGAAAGAAGGGAAGTGTCCTAAAGGGTCATCAGGTTCAGATCACCTAAATCTCAAAAGGTTAGTGACATAATTTAGACTAACTATTGAGGATCTCTTCAAAAGGACAGCTGAAGGTTTATTACTGAGATGTTTAACGGAAGAAGAGGTAGAAAGGGTAATGACCTAGTACACTCGGGAGATTGCGGCATGCATATGAATGGGATGGCTTCAGTTAAAAAAATTCAGAGAATGGGGTACTTCTGGACCTCGATGAACACCGACTGTGTGGACAAGGTCAGGAAATGTCATGAATGCTAAATTCATGGGGATATACAGCATTGACCCCCGTCCGAACTTCATAATTTATCTACTCCTTGGCCTTTCTCGGTGTGGGGGATAGATATAATCGGTGAAATTCGGCCATCATCAACTAATGGGCACCGATTCATTATAGTCGCAGTTGATTAGTTTTCAAAATAGGTAGAGGTCAAATCCTACACCAGTATCACCGCTAAGAAAATGGCCAAGTTCATAGAAAAGCATATTTTTGCTCGATATGGAGTTCTATACCTTGTGGTATTCTATAATGGGGTCTAGTTTCAAGGGGCTACAACAGAATTATTTGAGAAGTTTAATGTCAAGCATCACAGATCTATTCCATATAGGCCATAAGCTAATGGGGCAGTTGAGGACGCCAATAAATCGATAAAAAAGATCTTGTCAAATACAGTGGCTACCTATAGGGATTGAGTTAATAAACTTCCATTTACGATTTGGGGGTATAGATCCAATATAAGAACCCCCACTGATCATACACCTTTCTCCTTGGTATATGGAACGGAAGTTATATTACCGGTCATTATAGAAGTAAGATCTCAAAGAGTGGCACTCAAAGAGTGGCACTCAAAGCACAGTTAAAATAGTCAGATTGGGCAAGGGCTAGGTATGAGTAGTTGAACACAATAGATTAAAAGCGGCTCAAAGCACTTGACCACCTATAGATGTACTAGCAGCATATGGCTTGAGTTTACAATATTAGAGTCAGATACCCGAAGCAACCTCTCAAAGTAGGTGATTTGGTTCTCAAACAGCTACGCCAGGTCAACACTGATGCTAGGGGAAAATTCAGGCCTAAATGGGAAGGATCGTTCGTTGTGAAGAAAGTCCTTGGCAAAGGAGGAATCAAGCTTATGGATTTAGATGGAAACGAGTTCGTGAATCCAGTGAATCAAGATAGGCTTAAGCATTATCATGTCTAGGTTAAAAGAATTAAATCACAAAAAAGCAGCATAAAGAATAAAACAAAATAAAGAATAAATCACCCGATGAGTGGTCCTCTACTACTCGGGCAAAAATTAGGGTGCAACCCGCTGATCAGTATTCCGTAAACCGGTTAGGAAAAAAATAGGGTACTCCAATGCAAATACAGCCTGCTAAGTTGAAAACCCGAAAATGGTGGCTTAGGCAAAAGTTAGGGCATTGAGAGAAAAATGTTAGTTGCTTTCTAGAAAATATGAAAAAGACCAATAGGCAATAGGAGTTAACCATTGGAAATTGTTAGCATTACCTATGTACTCAAATTAATCTCATCAATGAACATGTTATGATTTTGCTAAGAATCTCGGTCTTATGAATGCATGCTTGTCTTTAGGTGAAATAATCGTAGGCATGTGAACATCAATTTTTCTCTGTGTTATGCAACATTATTATTCTCTTGACTGCACATATGTAATTGAATAAAAGATAAAAGTACCTGTTGGTCCTTATGTGTACACTCAATGAGTCAGAGGGGGGGTGAATGACTCACTAAAAAACTGATGAAACTTTTTTGCGATAATTACTTGCTCCATTGAGTGAGGTTAGCTGGCTGAGTGGAAAACTGGAAAATGCAATAAAGTAAAGAACACTGAGATTTTTATCCTGGTTTGGCAACATGTGCTTACATCCAGTCTCGAGAGAGTGTCTCGGCTTTAATTTACTAATCTTAACTCATTTACCCTAGGTGGAGAAGCCTTTCATAAATTCCAAAATTACAGTAAGTACCCTCCAAACTGCAATCGCTCACCCACTTTCTAGAATACCCTCTTCTATCAGTAACTCACAAAGAGTTTAAAACAAGAGCTGGAATCAACTTATAAAACATTGATCCAGTTACAAATGATATGATATTACAATTCAAATGATCTAAACTATTCTCTCTTGTTATAAAGCAGATTCTAGCTGAGTTATGCTTTCTTGCTTGAACTACTTAAAGCTTGTATTTTGCCAGAGTTTAGCTTCTTGAGAAATTCAGGTGTAATCACCAAGTTTAAATGCTTGCCTTCTTGCTCCTTTTATAGATGGATTGAGAAAGTAGCCGTTGAACTTACTTTGGAATCTTCTGAAGTTGATAGCTCAGTAGTTCACCCATTGGTTCTTCAAATCGATCCGTTAGGAGATAGAATCACACCATTGTGAAATACATTTCAATCCGTTAGATTAAAATTTGAGCTTCAATTTGAATTTTTCGTCGATTGATGCCAGTCTTCCATTAGAGAGAACTCGCGCTGACTTGCTATGGGTCTTCATTCAACTCCCTTTGGTATTCTGACATTTGGCAGAGCGCGCGATACTAGGTTGGTAGATCTACAAATTTGCCCGAAATGGCAAATGACTTTTTGCAGCTTTCCATTGGAAGACTTTGTCATTTTCTTCATAATTATGAGTCTTGTCAGGGCATTAATTTTTTTTGTCTTTGGATCATTAATGTCCTGTAAAAAGCAACACTAAAAGCAACGATTCCTTTTTACCTTAAATGGTAAAGTCAGCAGCATTAACAGACTAAAAGTAACTCAGCGGAAAATATAATCGTAAAGCACACAGCTGAAAGAAAATCTAAATATCAAGTGCTGAGTGAATATTACTAAGTCAACGACTGTTGTATATACTAAGCCCCAGTCACTCAGAGTTAAACTAAATAGCTAGGTCAGCAGAGACTTGAAATTCTACCTTCGAATTTACTAACTCCTCAAATAACCATAGTCTATTTATTTTAACAACTCACTTTGAACTTAATTATTATGATCAAAACTTTACCACCACTGAGTCAGTCCACTGAGTCAATCAAACTCGTGCTTGGTTCAACAATCTCCCCCATTTTGATCAATGGCACTTAACTTGAACGAGAATTAAATCAATAAGATATCTAGATCATAGTTACCTTATACTTATGCTTAATATGTCTTTTTTTCAGCATCTCGATCTGCTCAGAGTGAATGCTAACTCCCCCCATAATTCTTGACTTCTCTGGGTTCAACATTCCTCAACTCTTCTCTTATATTTCTACAAAAATATTATCACATATATGTAACAGAAAATATAAGAAGTTAAGAAGATCTTAAATTAGAATAGAATATGTAATCTTTTCATTAAAGAATAACTTGAGTACAGATAACGATAAGTTAGTCTATACTAAGTTTAACAATGAGCTCTAACGATTATATAGAAATTGTATTCTACTCTTTAGGCATGGGCGGGGCTCCCAAGTTTGCTCTCCTTTCTTCATAAACCTGCTGATCCCATCTGGACTTCTTTTCTTTGGGCAGAACAATCTCCTTGCCTTTCCCCTTCCTTGTCTCATGATATTCTCTTTGTATGCGCTCTAGATCCTTGGACAGATTGTAGGAAATTCAGCAATCCTCTATTCTCTTTTATTTTCCTCCTTTTCACGCTTTTTGCAATCCTTCTCCCTCATTTCCATTGCATTAAAATGGCTTGGGCTTGATGATCAAATGAGCTCAGAGACTCTTTAAAGGTTTTGAGCTATCCATAAACATTAGTCGAGAAATTTTGCACCAACAGCTCGTAAATTTCCTATGATATAGCATCTTGTTCTCTGAGGAAGGCAAACAAGCCTACCAAAGTGCGTGATTAGGATAGATTGACTTGATATTGAGCATTGAGTCCTTCTTTGGATAGCTAGGTGACCTTGCCAGAGCCTTTACTTGATTATTCTCTCTCAAAATATACTCTAGTATAGGAGTGCACCTAATATGAGCAGTCAGTTCATCATGGATTTTATCAATTGCTTCCCTATCATTGATGACATTTGCTTGAACTTGCTTATCTTTGATGAAGTGTAGGCTCTAGTTCAGCATCTGCCATAACAATGTCACTGCTCAGAGCATCTGAAATATTCAGCCTCTTCAAGGCCTTAAGCATAGCTCCCTCTGAGTCCTTGTCTCCTTTTAGCATCTCCTCCTTTATATTCCTCAGATCAGTGGATAAACCATACGTTTCTGGTTACCACTGTGATCGGATCATTAATTCCATCAAAAATAGTATTCAAACGAGCTGCGTTGTCTTCATTCTCCTTGCTCAATATGCTATACGCATTAAGTACCTTCAATATAGCTTCCAACAGAGGGTTGAATTTATCAATCAGTGAATTCCCAAAGTCCCTCTCATTATTCAACACTTTACAGTTACTCTCATAGATCTTTGCTATCTACTTTTTAAGCTCTGCAACTTCCATCTTCAAACCTCCAGCCTGCCTACCTATAATAGATAATAAGGGCAATGTATGGGATACTATTGCCTTTACCAATGAGAATTAGGTAGGTAATGATTTGAAGTGGGCCTTCATCTCCTCAACTGCTTCAAGAAATCCTTGCACTGGCTCTACAGCCTTTGGAATCCTCCTTAAGACATCCTCAGATAATAATGATTTTGCTATTTCAGCATCTATTTTAGCATCAGTCCTAAGTCTTGAAAATCTGGCTCTCCCCATTCTCCTTATATCTCCTAATAACTCAGCTTGAGGGTTAAACTAGGGTTGTGGTTATTGAGGTGGTGGTTATTGTTGTGGTTATTCAGGAATCTCTTTAATAATTGGAGGTCCTCTGATAATTGGGGGTCCTTTTAAGAGTAATGGTTCATGCATTGAAGATCCTATAGGTGAATGATATAGGATGATGGTTGTTTGGTCAAAGATGGTGGATGTGGATGGTGTTTGGTTTTCTGGTATAGTTATGGCAGAAATGGGTATAGGTGAGAGTGGTGTTTGTAAAAATAAATGGTTCTGAGTTCTCCTTCTCCTCTTCAACAACACCTTCAACAACGGACTCGCTGACCTGAGATTGAGATTCCTTAATGAGCTGAGCTCCGTGCTCAACTATAGGTTCCTCCTCCTTATCCTCCAGATCACCTTCATCTTTATCTATTACAATCTTTATCCTTTTCAACAACCCTCTCTTCCTCTCCTTCCTAGCTTCCTTAGCTTCTTCAGCAGTCAGAGTGACCTGCTGGTTAGATTTAAGTATATCAAATTCAACAGCTTCAACCTCTACAACTTCATCTTCCTCTTCCTGCTCTTCCGAATTCTTAATTCCTTCAAGAGCCCCAATCATCTATTCAATCACTTCAGGTACATCTTTCTCAGTTAGGCTAGCAATAGCAGACTGCAAAATTTTTTGAGTATCAGTCTTAACTCTAGCCGCTGCTTCCTCAGCCTTCCTTCTGATTTTAGCTCCAATCTCCTCCTGCTTCATTCTAATCCTCTCTTCCTCAGCAATCTTCACTCTCTCAGCTTCTTCAAGATCTTAGACTACTCTATTCCCTTTCTTCACCATGAGCTTTTTCTTTGGCTGACCTACTTAGGGGATGGGAACTGATGCAGCTTCCTTTCCCTTTGTAGTCACCACATCCAGCTAAGTATCAGCAAATTTCCTCTTCTTCTCCCTCTTCAAGGGCATTTCTTCTCTCAGCTCCTTTTCAGCTTGCTTTTCCTCTTCTATCTTTTACAGAGTCAGCTCACGAGATTTTTCTTTAGTTCCTTTAGATGATCTGAGCTGTTTAGAAACAAATGCTTGAACTGAGCTCACTGAGCTTCCTTGCTTTTCTTTCTTGGAGTCCTTCCTGAACTCCTTCTTACTACCCTTCCTCTTTTCCTTTTCCTCTTCTTTTTCTACTCTGAGCTTGGTAATCCACTCAAGGTCACTTTGCACAAAGGCATTCAAAGCCAAATCTTCCTCATTGGGCTGAATTGGCTTCGTCTCCATTATAGCCTTGGGATCTTTTACTCAGACTTCTCCCTTCTTAAGCTTAATGTACTTGGTGTTGGCAGGTTTCTCATTTGCTCTTAGTCCATAAAAGTAGGCATTGCTGAGAACCCTAGACTCAATTATCTTCAGTAGAGTCTTGCTCTTTACAACCCAACCTTCCAAATCTATCTCATAGGCTCTGCAGATCTCCATTACCAACTGACCATACACCATATGCTTGGTGACCTTTAAGAATTAGTGCAGAATAGCCATGGGCTAATTGATGCTCATGCCATAGGTCAACACATAGATGAATACCCACTCAAACATGGAATAGCTTCCAGTTGAGCCTATCTTGGGCAAAAGAACTTTAGTAACTAGTTCATGGGCTTGCTTCCCTTCTTTTGTGAACATGGAGGCTATGAGTTCTCCCCTGCTTTGTAGTCTTCAGGAACCTTATAGTCTATGAGGATATCAATGTGATCTTCATCATTTATCACTAGCAGTCTGATTCGTCTTTCTCTGATTCCCAGCAGACCTGCAATGAATTTAGGGGTCACATAGACTTTCCTCCCCATCATTATGGTCACGAAGTGATCCTTTTAACCTTCTATAGTATGAATTCCAAGGTAGAATCTATGAACTATTTCCTCATAACAACCACTTGGCATTGCAAAGAATCCTCTCAAGTGATGCTGGCGGGTCCACTTTTCGAATTTCTCACCGCTTGCAAAACTTAGCATATCTACGGTGGTTGGCTTCTCTACTTCAATCTTCTTCATGAAACACCACTTAGTGGGATTATACTTCGTTCTATCGGGAATTATAAGATTTTTCCTTTTGTTGAATCCAATCACCACTTTTACGATGTGGTCTTGAGTAGTAACCCAGTGAGTATCTTTCTTATTTCTCACAAATAGAGGCCTTTCAGAACTGGGTTCTACAGATCTTCCTGATGAACTCACCATAGAATTAGCTTGAAGAAACTAGAGAATTTTAGGAATTTTTATGAAAAGTTTGCAGAAGAAAATTTTGGTAAAGTAACATTTCTTCTTCTAAAATTCTCCTTAAATGGCCAAAAACTCTTGGTTAATCCCTGCAAAGCTACGTGTACGACTCATAATCCATGGTCTTAAGATAAACGGTGAGATTGCACAGAGTATACCATAGGATTAATGAAAGCAAGAAGATCAGGATAACTGCTACTGAATGTGGATCGTTTCATAACTTGCTACCGTTTTTAACAGTTTTGAATTTGAAAAGAAACTAGTGGCAATTTAATGATGTGTCCAAAATTCAAGCGGTGAAAAGAAATACTTAACCTAATTCATAGAAGCTTAGAGTGTCCCCTAATTTAGTCAGCTTTAGCATAGGCCAGAGTGGAGTGTATTTCTTCAAATTGGATTGGACATTCCGATCAACTGTCTTAGAGTGTTGAATTGATCCTTTCCAATAGGCTTTGTAAATATGTCAGCTAGCAGTTCTTGAGTAGGAATGTAGGTGAGCTTGACCTCTCCTTTTAGCACATGATCCCTTATGAAGTGATGTCTAATATTGACATGCTTCATCCTGCCATGTTGAACTAGATTCTTGGATAGGTCAATTGCATTCTTATTGTCACACATGACCTCAAGGCACTTAGACTTTAAACCATAATCCTCTAGTTACTGCTTAATCCATAGCAGTTGTGCTACACAAATTCCTACAGCTATATACTCAGCCTCAACTGTACTCAGAGCTATAGAAGTATGCTTCTTGCTATATCATGTTACTATATAATCACCAAGAAAATGACAACCTCCTATGGTGCTTTTCCTTTCTAGCTTATCTCTTCCATAGTCAGCATCTGTGTATCCCGTTAGAGTGAAATCTGCATTACTTGGATACCATAATCCTACATTAATAGAGCCTAGCGAATACCTGAGAATTCTCTTAAAAGCAGCTAAGTGAGATTCTCTAGGGTCAACTTGATATCTTGCCTAATAATATATAGCATACTGAATGTCAGGCCTACTAGCAGTTAAGTAAAGTAGAGAACCAATAATACCTTTGTAGAGGTTACTCTCTACAGGTTTACCTTCCTTATCTTTACTCAAAATAGAATCAGTTGCCATGGGTGTTGACATTGGCTTGTCTTTATCCATGTCAAACTTCTTGAGTACTTCCTTGGCATACTTAGCTTGGCTGATGAAGATTCCATCCTTGCCTTGCTTGATTTGCAAACCAAGAAAGAAATTAAGCTCTCCCATCATTGACATTTCAAACTCTTTCTTCATCTGCTAGATGAACTCTTTACATAGCTTTGCATCAGTTGCTTCAAATATGATATCATCAACATATATTTGGACTAGCGACACATCTTGAATCTTCTTTTGATAAATGAAGTTGTATCTACTTTTCCTCTGACAAAACCTTTGCTAATTAAAAAGTTAGTTAGTCTCTCATACTAAGCTCTTGGAGCCTGTTTCAATCTATATAGAGCTTTCTTTAGCTTGAAGACTTGATCTGGAAACTTTGGATCTTTAAAGCCTGGGGGCTGTCTGACATAGACTTCCTCTTGAATATAACCATTAAGAAATGCACTTTTAACATCCATTTGAAACAACTTGAAGTTTATATGGGATGCAAAAGCACAGAGAATTCTTATGGCTTCAAGTCTTGGTACTGGTGCAAATGTTTCTCCATAGTTAATGACTTCTTATTGATTATAGCCTTGAGCAACTAGTCTGGCCGTGTTTCTGACAACATTTCTAGCTTCATCTAACTTGTTCTTGAAAACCCAACTAGTGCCTATGATTGACTTTCCTTTGGGTTCCTCCACCAAATCCCAAAGTTCATTTCTTTACAATTGGTCTAGCTCTTCTTGCATTGCAATCATCTAATTGTCATCAAACTCAGCATCTTCAAACTTCTTTGGTTCAATCAATGAAACAAATGTTGAATGGCTCATCATTTTATTCACCAGACCTCTAGTCAGTACTGGATTTTGCACACTATCAAGAATCTTCTCAACTGGGTGATCTTTCCTTGCTCTAACTTCTTTTGGTAGATTAGGAACAGCTCACTGAGCTACTGTCATTGGTTTAGCATCTACATCATCACCAAAGTTGATTGATTTGTCTAAGTTAACTTCATCTTCTTCTTTTCTGGCACTCGATTAAGAATAATAATGGGCTGACTAATTGATACACTGACTTGTTCCTTTTCTCTTTCGTCATCACTAGCTTTTTTACCTGCATTGTTAGTTTTATCGAAATCTGCATACATGGACTCCTCTAAGATACCAGTTCTCTTGACATACACTCTATATGCCCTACTATATATTGAGTAACCTAGAAAGATTCCTTCATCATCCTTGGGGTCAAATTTAGTCAATTGGTCTTTAGTGTTTAAAATGAAGCATTTACAACCAAAGGCCTTGAGATGACCAACCTTGGGCTTGCGCCCCTTCTAAAGTTCATAAGGAGTTTTGTTCAAAACTGGGTGAATTAAAACCCTATTTAGAATATAACAAGCTATGTTAATAGCCTCTCCCTAGAAATACTTTGGTAGATTATTATCATTTAGCATAGAATGACCCATCTCCGTAATAGCGCAATTCTTTCTCTCAACAACCCCATTTTGCTAATGTGTATAAAGGGCAGAAAAATTATGGTCAATACCATGCTTAGAACAAAATTCATCAAACTACCTATTTTCAAATTCTCTTCCATGGTCACTGCGGATTCTATTTATTTTAAGGTCTTTTTCATTCATGATCCGGGTAGCCAACCTAGAGAATGATTCAAATGTTTCATCTTTGGTTGCTAGCAAGACAATCCAAGTGAACCTGGTTAGATCATCTACAACCACAAAGGTGTATTTCATTCCACCTAGACTTGTTGGCATAATAGGCCCAAACAAATCCATGTGTAGAAGATCAAGGGGACAAGAAGAAGATATATTAGCTAATGATTTAAAGGTCTTCCAAAATTGTTTCCCAAGTTTGCATGCTGAGCAGAGTCTATCTTTGTCAAAGGCTAGATTGGGTAATCCCTTAACAAGTCCATTTTTGGCTAATTTGGATAGATTGGTCATATTTATATGTCCTAACCTTCTGTGCCATAGCCATGAGTTTGCCTCCTTCAAAACTAAGCATATATCATTAGAGCCGAGGGATAAAACAGACATATAAACATTATTAATTCTAGGAGTATAAAGAATAGTTTGATCAGAGTTACCATCAATGACTGAGCAGCCCACTGAGTCAAATATCACTTTCATGCCTTTGTCACACAGCTGAGCAATGCTTAGCAAGTTGAACTTTAGGCCTTTTACCAGAGCCACATTATCAATTGAAGGCTTCACTCCCACAGTGCCATTACCAACAATCTTTTCCTTTTTGTTATCTCCAAACTTCCATTTCTTCTTTGCTCTAATGTGATGAATTACTATTCATCACCTGTCATATGCCTCAAGCATCCACTATCCAAATACCATATTCTTCTGTCATCAGTGGATCTCAGGCTCACCTGCAAAATAGTTAAGTTTTCTTAGGTACCCATGCCTTTTTCTGGCTAGGTCCTCCGTTGTTAGTGGTGGTCATCCTTAACCAATCATACTCATTATAGTAACCATTTTTTGTGTCTACACATGACTGAAGCATGTCATGACTTTCCATAAAAATTACACACACCTTAGGATTAGGCCTGCTCACTTTACTCTTTTGAGAAACCTTCTCAGAGTGGTGAGTGCGATTACTCTGAGTATTTCTACTAGGTTGAGAAGGGACCTGCACCTTTTTGAAAGCTGTTAATTCAGCAGCTAGCTCATCTAATTTCTTAGTAAGTTGCTATTATATCCATTTTAGTAATCAGCATTTTCAATCAGGTATAGGATGTCAAGTGAGGTAGAAAGATTGACATCTTCTAGATTGTCACACCTCCTTTAAAGTACATTGATGTATTTGGTTAACTTCTTAGTGACATTAATGACATCATTAAGTACTATAGTAAGCTCATCTGAAGACAAATGGGGTTCAGAAATTATCTCAATATGATTTCCTTTGTCTTTGCTCTGGTCAGCTGATTGATTGGCAGCAGAACTAGATGGTTGGTCAACTGACTCTGAGTTGGGCAGATCATCCTTAGCCATGAGACACACATTAGCAGAGTCTTATGCTTCTTCATCTGAGGATGTAGACTCTTGTTTAGAGTCACTCCAGGTAGCAACAAGGGCTTTCTTACTCTTCTTCTTCTTGAACTTTTCCTTTTTAGCCTTAGGAGAGCTCAATTGAATATGCCCCTTCTCACCACATTCAAAGCATTTGATATCTTTGTTATTCTCTTTATTATACTCTTTTGGTGGTCTATCATATGCTCATTTCTTATACTTACCTGTCTTTCTGAACTTTTGATGGTTCTTATCTTTTCCTAAATATCTTTTAAAATTATTGGTCATTAGGGCTATTTCTTCTTTTCTGTCCTCTGGATATCCTTCCTCAGAGGAATCTTTTTCTTCATCATTAGCTCTCAAAATAATAGCTCTGCTTTAGCTCTCTTTTTCTTTGTGCCTATGCTTCTTAGAGTTATCTTCATATTGCTTTAAAGGCATCTCATGAGTCAATAAGGTTCCCATCAGCTCATCAAACTTATAGGTCTTCAAATCATGAGCTTCTTCAATGGTACTCTTCTTTGCTTTCCATTCTTGAGTCAAACTTCTAAGGATCTTCTTGATAGTCTCTTCTTCTGTGAAGGTCTTACTAAGTCTTTTCAGCTCATTGACTATATTCATGAACCTGGTGTTCAAGTTGAAAATATCCTCCTTGGGCTTCATGTGAAATAACTCATAGTCTCTCATAAGGATATTGATCTTGGATTCTTTCACCTTGTCAGTACCTTCATAAGTTACCTCCAACTTCTTCCATATCTCTTTGGCTGTTTTGCATCTAAAAATGCGATTGAATTTTGCTGCATCAAGAGCACAAAGAAGATAGTTAATAGCAGTTGCATTTTCTTTCAGTCTGATCAAGTCTTGACTATCCCATTCATCTGAGTACTTATCAACCTTTACTCCATTCTTTATGATGGTGGGAACATATGGCCCTTCTACAATAGCCACCCAAGCGTGCATGCTTTGAGACTGGATGAAATTCTTCATCCTATTCTTCTAATAAGTATAATGCTCTCAATTGAACATTGGAGGCCTAGTGACTGATATACCTTCAGGCAGAATATAAGCTTAGGCACTTCCACGGATTCACCTTTGTACGCCATGGTCTTTGTCTCAAAGATTGTTAAATCTTTACAATAAGAACTACTCTGATACCACTTGTTGATCTCTATGCGTACAAGCAATGAGTCAGAGGGGGAGGGGTGAATGAATTACACAAAAACTAATGAAAATTTTTCACAATAATTACTTGCTCCGCTGAGTGAGGTCAGCTGGCTGAGTGGAAAGCTAGAAAATGCAATAAAGTAAAGAACATTGAGATTTTTATCCTGGTTTGGCAACCGGTGCTTACATCCTGTCCCGAGAGAGTGTCTTGGATTTAATTTACTAATCTCAACTCCTTTACCATAGGCAAAGAAGCCTTTCACAAACTCCCCAATTACAGTAAGTACCCTCTAAACTGCAATTGCTCACCTGCTGACTAGAATACCCTATTCTATCAGCAACTCACAAAGAGTTTAAAAAAAGAATCAACTTATAATATGTTGATCCAAATACAAATGATCTAGTATTACAATTCAAATGATCTAAACTATTCTCTCTTATTCTAAAGCAGATTCTAGCTGAGTTGTGCTTTCTTGCTTGAAATTCTTTAAAGCTTAAATTTTGACAGAGTTTAGCTTCTTAAGAAATTCAGGTATAATCACCAAGTTCAAATGGTTGCCTTCTTGCTCCTTTTATAGATGTATTGAGAAAGTAGCCGTTGAACTTACTTTGGCATTTTCCAAAGTTGATAGCTCAGTAATTCACCCGTTGCTTCTTCAAATCGATCCATTAGGAGATAGAATCGTACCATTGTGAAATACATTTCAATCTGTTAGATTGAAATCCATGCTTTAATTAGAATTCTTTGTTGTTTGATACCAGTCTTTCATTAGAGAAAACTCACGCTGACTTGCTACGTGTCTTCATCGCATTCCCTCTAATATTCTGACATTTGGCAGAGCATGCAATACTAGGTTGGTAGATTTGCATATTTGCCCAAAATGGCAAATGAATTTTTGCAGCTTTGCATTGGAAGACTTTACATTTTCTTCATAATTCTGTGTCTTGTCAAGGCATTAATTCTTTTTATCTTTGGCTCATTAATGTCCTGTAAAAAGCAACACTAAAAGCAACGATTCCTTTTTACCTTAAATGGTAAAGGCAGCAGTGTTAATAAACTAAAAATAACTCAGTGGAAAATATAATCGTAAAGCACACACCTGAAAATAAAATCTAAATATCAAGTGCTGAGTGAATATTACTAAGTCACCGACTATCATAGATACTCAACCCAGGTCACTCATATATAACTAAATAGCTAGGTCAATGGAGACTTAAAATTCTACCTTCGAATTTACTAACTCCTCAAACAACCATAGTCTATTTATTTTAACAACTCAACCTGAACTTAATTGTTATGATCAAAACTTAAGCACTACTGAGTCAGTCCACTGAGTCAGTTAAACTCGTGCTTGGTTTAACAACACCGATAGGTCACAATAGAAATTAGGCCTATGCAAAGTTCAGGAATCATCTGCTGCATTGAAAACTCAAAAGGGCGTCCAGGAAAAAGTTAAGACGAAAGAAAAAGAAAGAAAAAGTCTGCTGGATTGAGCTGCCAAGGATAATTCATGCAATAATTAAGATAGGCTGCTGGATTAAAAACAGAAAGGGCGGTCCAGGCAAAAGTCAAGATAAAGAAAGAAAGAAAAAAGAGCTCACTGGATCAAAAACCTGAAAGGGTGGTCCCAACAAAAATTAAGGCAAAGAAAAAGAAAGAACAGTTTGCTGGATTGAAAACCCGAAAGGGCGGTCCAGGCAAAGTTAAGGCAAAAAGAAAAAGAAAGAAAAATCTTGCTAGATTAAAAACCCGAAAGGGCAGTCTAGGCAAAAATTAAAGCTAAGAGAAAAATAAAAAGTGTGCTGGACTGAGCCGTCAAGGACAATTTAGGCAAAAATTAGGATGAAAGGAAGTGAAAATAAATGTTCGATTGGTCATCTCACATCGAATGGCCTATGCAAAAGTTAGAACGTCACTTAGTCCCCTCACTCTGAAATCACTTGATGGCACGTATCCCAAGAATGTTAATTTCAAACCAGCCAGACCTGGTCTTATTGTTAGCTATACCAAGCAGTAATACAAGTCTACAAGCGACAATATTTAATGATCTCAGTCTAGGAAAAGAAAAATCAGCATGCATAAAAAGTTAAATATCAAAAGTATCAATCTAAGTTACACCAAAGTAAGCCACGTAGAGCCCAAAGTATCAAATGTTCAGAAAATAAAAGTGCATCTCAATCTAAGCTACTGGCGGATCCTGTCCCCGATGATCCTCTGAAGTGTAGTCCTATGTATCCGCTAACAGGTCATCTATATTGATCATCACATTGTCTTCAGTCCCTGCAACACCCTCAGCAGTAACATCAGGCCCCCCAAACATGCTGATCTACCTCCTACTTAGCTCCACTCCTTTGAGTCACGATAGGTGCCAGTCGGTAGGCAAAAAGATCATCCTCGGACATAGAATCAGATGGATCCAGTGTCTGTCTGTCCTCAGTCATCCTCACCAGCTGGCCCCATAACATCTCTATCTCGACCCTCGCCAGGGCATTCTCAGCTCTAGCCTGATCAGCCTCAGCAGTGGTTACTCGCAGCTACCCCTCTAGGAACCTGGCTCTCTCCTTAGAAGCATCCAAGTCTTGAGCAGTCTTGCTGCACTCCATGGCTAACAGAGTCTACAATATAAATCATAACATCAATGCCCATACATCAATGTCATGGAATGCATCAGGCATAGTTTGTTAAAAATTTGTAGGTAATAAAAACTTACTGAAGCTAGCGCATCTTGAGCTAACAAAAGATCCCGAACAGAGAAATAACCCCTACCAATCCTCACAGCATAGAAAATAGTTACTTGAAAGAGAAAGTCACATCAGGATGGGACATTCTAAGCAGTGACTATGACGGATAAGATTAAAGTGAGAAATTCCTTACATGGGTGGAGCTGGAAGGAGTAAAATAAATGGGCTGGACCGATTCCTTAAGCTTCTTGATAACTCGCTTCCCCGAATGATTGAGGAGCTAGAAGAAGGTATCTAGCTCTGCTCAAAGAACTCCCTCTCTCACGGTCCCCAGAGTATGGGACCACTTTATCAACGACTTAAGGTTAGCAGGGGCAGCAACAGCAGATCTCTTCCACGTAGAAGCAGGAGGCTGAAACAATAAAATATTACAATCATGGTCACAATCAATTTTAAGAAGTAACAATGTATTCATGAAGGCTAAGTTAGGGGGATACCTTAGAAGAAGGGGTAGCAGACCTAGCTGCTTCCTCGGCACTCCGAACTATAGAGGGACCCCCGCGGTCACCCCTTGGTCCACCCTCATCATTATTGTCATAATCATCACCATCACTGTCGCTCTAGTGAGACTTGAGGGGGATGTCCTGGTAATGGATCCTTTCACAAGGAGGAAGGAGCGAGGAGTCAATAAACTTAGCATAGGAGCCATCTACAGTTAGCACTCAAGCTCCATCGCCCAACAGGTACAACCCTTGGTCAGTCCCTGGCATCAGGTGCGGGCAAAAGACACCCACTGGGATTAGGGGAGGGATCAGTCTCTCTACCACAGCATTGGTCCTCCACCCTCGGACTCGCTCGCCAAAATGCCACTCAAGGGAGAGTGGCAACTCCAGAATAAAGCAGCAGTCATCCATGCTAGCCCACATCCACTCAATGTCCCCATAGGTATCCAACCTATCCCATGGGTCTCGGATGACTTGCACAAATTAAATGCACTGTAAGTATCACAACCTCGTAAATATAGTTTCTATTAATGGTTTATTGAAATGTAAGATACAGGTTTAGTATGAAAGAAGTTTACCTGATCAGAGTGCAGCTTACGAAGGAACTCCCTATACTGCGCTATAGCCAAGGCCTGACCCAGCCAAGGCCCTATCCACTTAGATATGATGTGTAGTGTCTCAGGCTGCATAGGCAAACCCGACCTGGGGATAAACCGATGCTCAAAAGCCTAAATCTGCAAGGCAAAGTGAAATTAGTTCTAAAGTAGTTCGAACAAAAGGTTAAAGTGCAAAAGATTGAGTTCAAGAATTACCAGTAAAATCAGATGCCAAATCTTAAGCTCAGATTACTGGCCCCGAACCCCGACCTCTAGCCTATAGTGCAACTATGCCAGGATGGCCCGATACCAATTCTTGCCTAGCATACCAGCTAGATCATCAACAGCAGAGAACAAACCATAGTTGAGGTTGCTCGAGTAGACCAGGAAGAAGACAGTGATAAGGAATGTCAGTAGGAAAGACTAGGCATACTGATCCCTTCTATCTGTAGCAATGGGACGTAGTTGCTTGATCCAATAGTCATGCAGGTCCCCTTACTTGAGCTTGTCCATCCCTCCAGGATGTAACCCAAGTAATCTCTCTATATAGGCCTTCACCTCGGGCCGGGAATGCCATTTATCGGTGTAGACATCAAAATAAACGATGTCCCCACTCCAGTCTAATCCCGTCAAAGCGCACATATCCAAGGGGGTGATGGTGTCCTCCATGATCGATCAATGAAAAGTATTGGTCATCTCCAATCACCTCTTCATAAGAGCCTAAATAGCGCTCGGGGCCAATGTCTTTGTAGCCTGAGGGATGGCCCTAATGATGTCACTGAACCCAAAATAATCTATGCTGGCTAATAGCTCAGTATCCCCTACGGTACAAATCTCCCCATACCACTTCCTATAGAAGCTCAAGGGCCATACAATCTTGTACTGAAACTGCAAAGATAAAATTACAGTTCAACAGGGTCAGGTTATAGTGGATAAATTAGAAATCATAAAAGAATTATAAAAAGCAGAGAATTAAGGATTTCATCCCTGAGGACAGAACCCGTATAGGTCAGCCCCACCCGTACGGGTCTATATCAGGCTCTCGTACTAAAAATGGGACCTGTATGAGTTCCCCCGCCCTTATGGGTACCCTATAATAGTAACATTGTGCAAAAATTCCCAAAAATCTAAAATCCATCCAAATTCAACCAAAGCTCATCCAAATCAGTCCTTAATGCATTAGGCTCTATTTCAAGGTCTAAATCACCCTAAATCATGCCAAAAATTGAAAAATTCCCAAAAAACTCGAAAATTAAAAAATGGTGAATTACGCTAAATACCTGGAGTTTGGAGACATGAGTATCAGGGGAAGGGATCAAAGGCACTTTAGAAGTGGGAGTGAGTCCTAGAAATGAGTCCCCCTTGCAAAAGGCTTACCCGACCAAAATCGGGCATTGTTGACGCTTTGAATTGCCTACCCGGGGTAAATCCTCATGCCTAACGGAGAAACAGCCAATCTTTGGAATCTTTTTATACATTTTGATCAGTTTTAGGGAGAAACCGCTGGAGATTGTATTATAGGAAAGTTTTGTGTAAGGCGGGATATAAGGGGTCTGATCAGTTTTTGAACCTCCCCCTTAACAAGGACCTATATGGGTCCCACCTCACCTATACGGGTCCCATTCTTCAAGCTTCTCACCCGTACGGGTCCTGGCCCACCCATACGGGTCTCCTTTTGCCATCTAGGGGCAGATTTTGAACCAATGCTTTATGAAAGCACCAGAGATACATCTAGTCAAAACTCGGGGCCAACCCCGCTTCTCCTAAGCTTTGTATTTCAGTTAAAGTAAGGGCAAAACCCCTTAGCTAACCTTGATCCTTCATTGAAGGGGCAAAATTTTTGGTGTTTTCACAAAAGTCAATCAAGAATCAAGGTAAGCCGCTTTTTAATTAATCGCTAACAGGGATAATATTTGTATATAGGTCTACTCAGGTATAGGAAATTCTCCCCAATAAGTGAGTCTTACAAGGAAATAATCCTCCAGTAGAAAAGAGTTCACCAGTGAACATTACTCTACTCCCCAACAGTGGAGTCAACCAAGGGGGATCCCCCCACCAATCCAAGGGCATCCCCCCATTCCCTAGTAGTGGAATCAACAAATCTAGGGGCATCCCCCCATTGTTGAGCCCTTCAAGGGGCATTCTTCAAGAGGTGCCCTTCCAGGGGGCATTCTATTTCAAAGCGATCGAGCCAAACCCGACATTTCTCGCACTTAATTCATAGTTTATTCAGGAGCTAACCCCCTATCCACACATTTTTATTCTTAATTGAAGGGGCAAAAATTTTTATTCATGACAAAGTTAATCAAGAATAAAGATGTGTCTGCTTAGACAATAACTAACTCGGCGTTTAATTTTTGTCTTTTTAAGGACATTCAAAATCCCCAGCAAGAGAGTCATCTGCCTTAGGAAAGTGATACACCAGTCAGGAAAGTTGATCCGTCTTAGGAAAGGGATACATCACTAGTAGGAGAGTCATCCGCCTTAGGACAGGGATACACCAGTCAGGAAAGTCGATCCATCTTAGGAAAGGGATACATCACCAGCAGGAGAGTCATCCATCTTAAAAAAGGGATATAATAGTCAGGAAAGTCAATCCGCCTTAGGAAAGAGATGCAATATCAACTAGGAAAGTTGATCCACCTTAAGAAAGGGATACGAGGAGAAGTCATCCGCCTTAGGAAAGGTATACACACACCTTCCCCCGTAAAGTCACTAGGGATAAGAACCATCAAAGGAAAGCCATTTGCCTCAAGAAAGGGATACGCATTGGCAAGGAAAGACGTCCGCCTCAAGAAAGGGACACCCAAGAAAGAAGTTCATCTCAAGAAAGGAACTCACCCATGTCATTGCCTCAGGTATGATTTCTAAACTCTCGCTCACATCGTTAGATCATACAGATCAGCATTTACAGTGATCCTACGAGGGGTAGTATGTGAGCACTGGATTTTAATGATCCTTATCACGAAACGATGATGAGAGCTAGGTAATGCACTCTCTTACAAGTGTTATCCATCAGAGGTGTTCCTACTGCTGTAGAATTGAGTTTTAGCTAAGTTTAGAGACCTATTCTTCCCTAAGGGACCCATACAGGTGCTGCCTGGTGATACGGATCCACCAGCGAACCTATATAGGTCATTGTTGGTCTAGATTAAGGGTTTTAGCAAGTAAAACAGGCGCCGCGGAAATTCAAAAATTTAATCTAGTGTCCAAGATCTCCTAAGCATGGCATGATTTATAATAGTGCTAGTCTTAAATTATTCTAGATCATAAACACTTATTAAAAGGACCTAATAATAATTTAACCACTTACCATTTGAAGCATGAATCCTGTAGTTAATAGAAAGATCCCTCAGCTACATCCATAGACTCCAAATTAGAAGCCCTCTATAAATAGTCCACACGAGCACCACCGGCCAAAACCTTCAAGAAAGGGAGTACCGATAAATAAGTGGAAGATAGCTAGATCTTCCCTACTAATTTATTCTAGAAGAAATTCCTTTAGTTTTCTATTCTAATTAAATACGTCTTTCGATGGATTACTTTTAGGAATCAGAACAACTAAGAGAATAATAGAGAGCAAGAGAAGGAGTCTGAGATTAAGGACGAAAAATAATGGAGGAGCCTTCTATTTATAGTGGTTAGGAATTATTCAAAGGATAATAAAGTACCTAACCTAAACCAATCAAAATTATAAAAGAAAGGGTAATTAAAACAATTTAATTAAATTAGGAAGTAGAGACTAACATTAACACTGGGGAGCTTGCTTGGTGAGCAAACTCCCCAATTAAACCCTAACACAGCTGGCTGGTGGCCAGTAGTGTGGCTGGGCATATGCTAGAGCGCAAGCCTATCCCGCTAGGGCTATAGCCTGCATAAGAGCATAAGCCACGCCAGCTTGCACAGCCCGCTAGTAGGCTGCACACAGCGCAACCCACTACTGGGCCTCGCTTTGAGCGACTCACAGGCTGAAGGCTTGTATGTCCAGCACATCCCCTGTAAGCCCCTTATAGGCTATGCGCTTGTGCAGCCCACTATGGGATTGCACAGTGCGCACTGCAGGCTGCCAAAGGCAGCCCCCTTACGCAAGGCCTGCGGTCCTTTATGCATTTTGGCACTAGCCTTCGTACAGATCTTTCGCATGTACTATCCAACAGTACATGTGCAAATCCTCTCGCGCAGGTTCCCGGATATTTAACCTCCTTACTATTTAACAGGTTCATTGGTCTAACCAACGAATATTGGTCTAACCAATATTATGGTCTAACCATATTTTCTTGCTCTTTTAGATTAGACCTAGTCTAACTGTTCTTTACATAGCTCGGTCGTAACTCAAAGTGTGTGACCTTATAGGATCCCATAATATCAAGCCATCAAAAGTTTAACCTAGCTCAATCCCTTTTAGGAATTGACTGGCTTAGAGCTCCAGACCGTTGTGGACTCCGATTACTTTGATCGGTTATAGTGACTCTCTAGCAAAGGGCATATAACCCCTCCATATTTGGAACATCATGTGCATTGTGACTTAATCCCGGTTCTATAATTGTATCAATACAATTGACTCCTTCTATCAACTATTAAGTACCATCTAGTTTCTAGGACTCGGTTTAAGTATTAGTCCACTAGTAGCCTTAGGGGCTACCCCAATAATTTTATCTCGCTACCAAAGTACACTACTCAACCATTTAATGTGTTGATCAGGATCCCATCCTATCAACTCAAACTCTGATCAGAGGTTTACTAGTGTGTCACTTCTAACAAGTGGCCAAGGTACATATCCCTTATATTGCTCTAATGGAGTGATAGATTCCATCTCAACTACTCAGCTTACCAACGGACAGACATAAACTATACCCCGTAATTATCTATATCGCCTAGTCTATAGAGTGTTTAGGTATGACCCAAAATATAGCAATATCTGAATAAGGTAACTAGTATCTCAAGTCTAAGGATATTTGTATTGCTATTGCAATGAGATGATTAAAACACCAACACATAATTTAAATTACAGAGTATTGTCTCATAGCAGTCTCCAATGTATCTTCCTGAATACATTCATGTGTTAACCAAAGGTACCACCCTCTAGCACCCGAGATATGCTTCTCTAAATCAAATTCTAGAGGTATGATGACACATGCTAGTCTATCCATATCATCAATATCCAGTCTTAATGATACTATGACTAGGGATATTTAGACAAATCATAATTGCACACGAACCAGTTCTCATTGTAAGGGCTAGTCCCACTATGCCCTTACAATATGTGCTATAATTATGTCATGGACTTCTGTAAACACATCAATGAATATATTCTAAACTAGTCATAATATATTTTCACAGTCATTGATATAACAAAAGAATGCCTTTATTAATCTAACTTTATTCGTACAAATAAAACTAACTACGATATATCACCCTAATTGCCACTAGGGCATACATCATGTCTAACAGTCATTCCCCTATATGCCTAGAGGGAACACGTAAGGGTCCCCCCGAACCCGTACGGGTGGAACCCCTCTCGTAGGGGTCCTGTTGTTGCCTATTAAGGCTTTATGGAAGGTGATCCTTACCTATTTTGGGAGAAACCAGGTCATGAATGCGATTTATTGCATTCAAACCTCATTTTCCCTATAAATAGGGGCCTTTCCTCACCTCTTTAGAGAGATAGAATACAGACAAGATATACAATGTAATACACAAAATTCTAGCAGTTTTTATAATTATAAAAAGGGTATAATTGAGGTATAAGAGGTATAAAATAGGGAGAAAACCCATCCCTTGAGGTTTTATCCACATTTTATTCCTTCCTAGCTTCATTTATTAGGATTTAGGGAAAGTTTTGTCCACACAAATACTCGCCTAAATAGTCCTAGAATCTCCATTTCAACATATACTTTAGCTAAACTCTCTCTTAGAAAAGGGATCGCCTCAAAGTGGATTAACACCGTAAAGGTAAGCTCTTGAGTTTGAAAGAGACTCACATCTCAGTTATTTTATCATTATTCTCTGCCTCCTCTATTATATCTATTCTTTCATTCCTATTTTGGGTTGAGTCCTAACCCATATAAGCCTTGTTGGCACCCTATGTCCTTAGGGATATTAAACTAGTGCGCTATACTCGTACGGAAGGAAATCCCATTTTTATTTTATTTCTCCTCCATTAATCTATTTATTAAATTAAACTAAGGTTCCCCGCTAGCACCCGTACGGGTCCCACCCATTCGTACGAATACTAGTGCCTAGGTAGAACCCAGAATTCTCTTTAACTGGTTAAAATCAATCCAACTCACCATTTGCCATGCGATCATTTTCACTAATAATCCCATTAATCAACCCATAATAGTTAAAATGTATTTTTATAACAAAATAAGTTACAGACTCGTTATTTCTCTCTGATCCTAGAAGCCGTCCGGGCACTATCGATCGCAAAAATCGCCATGCTAACATAATCACATTTTTCCTAATGAAATGTTGACTTATGAGATGCTATAAACTGTGCTAGTCTTTATGGATGCAGGGGAATTTATTTTTATTTTGTTTTATAACTTAGAACAAATGTATAAGTTCTCCTGCAATTCCCCCATTTTCCCTGGTTGTAATTTTTATTCTCCCATTTATTGCTTGTGCTTTATCGTAATCTGTAAATGCATATAACGAGTGTGAAAGAGCGTAGAAAAATAGGATTTCAGTGATAATTCCCCAAATTATGAAAACCAAACGATTTTATGCGGCGAATGTAATTTTAAATTAATTAAATAAAAAATAAGTGACTCATTCGATACCCGAATCTCTGATCCAAAAGGTATAAGTCTCCCGCCCCAGTAGACAACTTGGGTGGCGACTCTATCATTTGTATCGAGATTTAGGTCTCGATTCTTTTATTCATTAAAATTGGCTGATTGTGCAAACTTGAATTAAGAAAGGTTTCATCATGCCTAAATCCAACCAAACCCAGTGGGCCCCGCCTCTCACCCAGGCTCCAAGGGAGACCCACATGTCATCGACACCTCATACTAGTCATAATATATTTTCAAAGTCATTGATATAACAAAAGAATGCATTTATTAATATAAATTTGTTTGTACAAATAAAACTAACTAAGATATATAGCCCTAACTACCTCTAGGGCATATATTATATCTAACAATCTCCCACTTGCACTAGAGCCAATTAGCTACATGTCATAAGCCATAACTATTAACATGCTGGTCATGCTTAATCTATGTCAAAGGCTTGGTCAGACCATCCGCCAGGTTCTGATCTGTGGGTACATATTCCATCTGTATATCCTTATCCCTTATCATATCTAGAACTATATGATATTTTTTGTGTACATGTCTATTTCTCTGATGAGACCATGGTTCTTTTGCCTAAGTAATAGCCCTAGTGTTATCACAATATAGTACTATTGGATCCTCACTATTAGACAACATGCTGAGATCACTAATAAATCTCTTTATCCAGGCAGGTTGTTTTGCTACTTCTAAAGTAGTAGTGTACTCAGATTCAGTGGTTAAATCAACAGTTGTATCCTTTTTGGAACTTTTCCAAACAACTGCCCCTCCATTTAACATAAACAGGTTGCCTGACTGTGACTTGCATTCATCTTTGTCAGATTAAAAACTCGCATCAGCCAATACCTTTACTATGAGATCACTTCCTCCATTTACCAAGAACATCTCCGTAGTCATTCTCAAGTACTTAAGGATATTCTTAACAGCCTTCCAGTGCTTCTCACCTGGGTCAGATTGAAATCTGCTCGTGATGCTCAATGCATGTGAGATATATGTTCGTGTACATACCATAGCATATATGATAGATCCTACAACGAATGCATAGGGTATTCTATTCATGCACAATCTCTCCTCTTGTGTCCCCGGACACTCAGATTTAGAAAGGTTAATTCCATGAGACATTGCAAGGTTGAACCTAGTCAATACCTTGTGTATATATGTATCTTGTAAAAGACCTAGCAGCCTCTTAGATCTATCTCTATGGATCTTTACACCCAGTATAAAAAGCTCATTCTCCAAGGTCTTTCATGGTGAACTTTCTTGACAACCACGACTTAACCATTTGAAGAAGAGAACAAGAAAAATGATTGCACTCTCACTAAATTTCTTGTACACCCAAGGCTCATGAGCATTCGTTATCGTATCATCAAACCTTATATTCCAACTCCTGGATGCCTGCTTAAGTCCATAAATGGATCTTTATAGATTCCATACCTTTGAGCTATTCTTAGATGTAAAACCCTCAAGTTGTATTATGTATACATCCCAATCCAAATTTCCATTTAAGAAAGCGGTTTTCACATCCATCGGCCATATCTCATAATCATATTGAGCAGCAATGGCCAAGAGTATCCCTATGGATTTAAGCATGGCTGCTGGTGAAAAGGTTTCGTCATAGTAAATACCTTCTCTTTGACTATAACCCTTTACCACCAACCTTGCCTTATAGGTAATCACATTACCATCCATGTCGGTTTTCTTCTTAAAAACCCATTTACAACTATAGGTCTAACCTCATCAGGTGCATCGACCAATTCCCATACTTGGTTTTCATACATGGAATCCATTTCTGATTTCATGGCTTTTAACCATTTATCAGAGTCTGAGCACTCCATTGCTTCCTTGTAGGTCTTAGTTTCATCATCCTCTATTAGAAATATTTGTTTATCGTCTATGATGAAACATTCATATCTTTCAGGAGCGTTGGGAACCCTGCTAGAAATACGCAATGGTTGTTGTGTAACAGGTTGTTCCTCGATCACACTCTATTGTGTAACAGGCATAGGAATTATCAGTTGATCATATTTTTCACCTACTTGAACTTCAAGTTTAAGGTTGCTCTCACTAGCTTTTGCAAGCAAGTGTTCCTTCTTAAGGAACTGAGCGGTCCTAGAAATAAACACCTTTTATTCATTAGGATCATAAAAGGTATATCCTACTATCTCTATATGATAACCTATGAATAAGCATTTATCATCCCTAGCTCCCAGCTTGTCTCACATTGTCCTTTTAACATAGGCAGGACATCCCCAAACTCTCAGGTGAGAAAGAGAGGGTTTATTACCATACCACCTTTTGTATGGTGTTATATTATCTGATTTTAAGGGCACACGATTTAGTATATAAACTACGCTCTCAAGTATGTATCCCCAAAAGGATTTGCTAAGACTTGCTTGGCTCATCATGGACCAAATTATGTATAACAAAGTTCATTCCTCCTCTCAGACATACAATTATGCTAAGGATTATAAGGAGGGGGTCCATTAGGGTAATATTCCATTATCCCTTAATATTCTCCACCTTGTTCTGACCTAAATATTCTCCACCTTGTTCTGACCGTAGTTCCTTAATATTCTTTCGAAGTTGTTTCTCAACTTTAATCTTATAGACTTCTAATCTTTCAAAACAATTTGATTTGTGCCTCATAATGTACAATACCCATATTGTGAGTAATCATCGATAAAAGATATGAAGTGGATGAATCCTTCATGTGCTTGCACATTTATTAGACCACATACGTCTGTGTGTATTATTTCCAATGTACTTGTAGCATGTTGCCCTTTACCTTTAAAGGGTTTCTTGATAATTTTGCCTAATAAACAAGGTTCGCATGCCCCATAAGACTCCCAGTCTATTGGGCCCAAGTCACCTTTATATGGCCTAAACTACAATGCCATAAGAAGGATGATTTTTCTTTATCTAATTTCAATCTCTTACCATCATTCATATTAAAATTTCCAGCTTTAGTATTTAAAACATATATGCCATCAATCAACACTCCATTGCCAATAAAGAACACTATTTTTCATGAATTTGATAATCTTTTTTATTAAATAAAACTTTAAATCATTCTGCTGCTAAACACCCAATAGAAATAATATTCTTAGTAATAACCGGAATATAATAGCATTTATTTAATTGTAAAACTAGGCCACTTGGCAATTTGAGACTATATGTTCCTACTCCCGATGCAATAACTCGTGCTCCATTTCTAACTCGTAGGTCCAACCCCCCTTTAGCCAGCCTTCTATGATTCTGCAACCCTTACACAGAAGTACAGATATGAGTACCAAATCGAGTATCTAATAACCATGTAGACTCATAAGGAACTATAGTGAAATTTTCAATCATGAGCATACCTGAAGTAGTTACCTTCTTGGGGCTCTTCTTCACATGCTCAAAGACAAGTGCCTTGCAAACCCTTTTCCAGTGTCCTTATTTCCCACACTGGAAACATGCGGCTCCTTTCTTATTTTTATTCCTCGTACTGAGCTTCTTCTTAGCCCTCAGCCCCTTCTTTTTCTGGGTCTTTCCCTTCAAAGGTTTGGTTTTCTCAACCTTCAGTAGATTTTTCTGATCCTACTTGATCTTAGGTTCTACTATTTTCATCATGTTGATCAATTCTGGGATTGTTGTATCAATCTTATTCCTGTAATAATTAGTCAGACACTGTGAATAAATATCAGTTAGCAAAGTCAAAATGAGATCTATGCTCAACTCATGATCCATGATAAAATCCAATCGACCAGGCTTCTTGACATAGCCAAGAAGTTTTAAAACATGTTGAGATGCTGAAGCACGAGCCTGCATCTTAGTACCAAACAAAAGTCTCGAGATCTCAAACCTCTCAGTCCTTGCTTGCTCAAAAAAGAGTTCCTGAAGATGGAGAATTATGGTATTGAGATCCATATTCTTATGATGTTTATGAAGCTCAGGATTCATGGTTCCCAACATTAAACATGTTGTAGATTCACAATCTATCTTATGCTTCTTCCATGCCCCATGTTCCTCATGATCCCCAGTATCAGGTTCATCAGGAAGGGGCTAATCCAAATCATAAGCCAAGCCTTTGCCTCTAAGGACCATCCTCACCGTCCTAAAACCAATCAGTAAAATTTGTACCATCCAATTTATTCTCAAGAATAGCGCGAAAGTTTTTATTTGTAGTCATATTCAAACTAGATATAAGAAAATAATTATTGCTTTAGCCTTAGTTCTTGTACTTGCATTTAATGTAAGGTCTTTTAATTAAATACATATTCCTACTATTTTATCAAGGTTTATTTGAAAACATAATAGCCCCTTCTATTGTCTTTCAGGAAACATGGTCTAACCATTCTCCTTAGTAGGTAGCATCTATAACTCATTTAAGCGAACCCCTGCTATCACGAGTCAAGCTAACTTAAATAGCTATAGGAGGATCTAGTCCATTTGCATCTAATGCAACTGCTAATCCATATGAGTTTCGACCAATGGACGTGCATAACCAATGATATGATTCCTCAAATGATGCCTCCAGCCCAGCATTAGCTCTGATATTATGGATAACTAACCTAGTCTGGTTAAGACTTAACCCTAATTCAAATCATATGAACAGACGATGTTAAAGAAGAAGGCACGCTGTGCGTGAGAAATTAATTCAATGAAAAAGCCTAGAATCACACTTAGATTTTTAGGAAGACTAATTTTTTCATAATATTTCAATGGGGATTTATTGGCGCAATAGGTCGTGCCTAATCTAGGACTTATACATGGACATGATTATAAAACTATAACTAATTTCCGGGCTAAAAGGAATTAGTAGATTTAACTTAGGGTCATGCTCAACTAGTAATTCATAATCATTCCATCATGCCAAGACTCCATATAGCATGCAAAACAAACAAGGGGGTTCATTGTTCAAGTTCTTGCACCTATGCCGATAAGTTTTAATTTAACAATTTAAACTTTCATTTGTAAAACCATATAATGAATCCAATTCATTATACTAGAAATCAACTAATTCAAAACGTCCCTTTGTTAATTAGAATTTAGAACCGATGAGAATTCCCAGGTAGGAGAGGCCCCCTTGAAGTGAATGAGCATCATTGTCTAATCCTTGCCAGAATAAACACGGGCCCTTCTGACTAAGTTAACCATAGACTAATTAATATAAAGAGTTTGTTCTTTTCTAATTTAAGAAATATTCCACATAATTCAAAAATTAAAGCATTTACAATTTCAAGTAAAACATTGTTAATTCTTGGATAACTACCCTGACTAAGTTTGAGCAACACTTAATCTAGTTATCACAACATTTTCTATTGCAAGAAATAAATTCCTAGGCACGGCATAGCATACTTTTAAATATTTCATAGAAAATCAGACCTAGCATATTTCTAGTCAATCATACAATCACATTAGGCAGGCTTTGATACCACTGTTGGTCTAGATTAAGGATTTTAGCAAGTAAAATAGGCCCAGCAGAAATTCAAAAATTAACCTACTGTCCAAGATCTCCTAAGCATGGCATGATTGATAATAGTGCTAGTCTTAAATTATTCTAGGTCTTAAACACTTATTAAAAGGACCTAATAATAATTTAATCACTTACCAGTTGAAGCGTGAATCCTATAGTCTGTAGAAAGACCTCTCAGCTACGTGCACAGACTCCAAAGTGGAAGCCCTCTATAAATAGTCCACACAAGCACCACCTACAAAAACCTTCTAGAAAGGTAGTATTAATAAATAAGTGGAAGACAACTTGATCTTCCCCACTAATTTATTATAGAAGAAATGCCCTTAGTTTTCTATTCTAAGTAAATACGTTTTTCGACGGATTACTTTTAGGAACCAGAACAACTAAGAGAATAAGAGAGGAAGAGAAGGAGTATGAAATTATGGACAAAAAATAATGAAGGAGGGGGCCTCTATTTATAGTGGCTAGGAATTATTCAAAGGACAATAAATTCCCTAACCTAAACCAATAAGAATTAAAATAGAAAGGGCAAATAAGACTATTTAATTAAATTAGGAAGTAGAGACTGATACAAACACTGGGGAACTTGCTTAGGGAGCAATCTCCCAAATGTAACCCTAACACTGCTGGTAGGTGGCCAGTAGTGTAGCTGGGCATGTGCTGG
This sequence comes from Euphorbia pulcherrima, assembly GCA_947683365.1. NCBI lineage: Eukaryota > Viridiplantae > Streptophyta > Magnoliopsida > Malpighiales > Euphorbiaceae > Euphorbia > Euphorbia pulcherrima. The sequence goes on from CANTUS010000001.1 coordinate 21,471,782, forward strand.
AGAACAAGCCCAACCCGCTAGGGATGTGGCCTGCGTAGGAGCATAGGCCACGCGGGCTTGCGTTGTCCGCTAGTAGGTCACGCTCTATGTGACGTGCAGGCCCAATGCCTGTGCATTCAGCGTAGCCTACGCAAGCCCCTTGTAGGATACGCCCCTATGCAGTCCACTATGCCCTTGCGTATCACGCACCGCAGGCTTCCTCGCGCAACGTCCGCATTCCTTTATGCTCTTCTGCACTGGCTCACTCGTAGATCTTCCATATGTACTATCCAATAGTACATGTAGAATTCCACACGCGCAGGTTCCCCGAACCCTGCTCTATTTGTCTTTCTACTTCCCCTTTTTCTATTTTAACCTCTTTATTATTTAACAGGTTCATTGGTCCAGCCAATGAATATTGGTCTAACCAATGTTATGGTCTAACCATATATCCTTTCTCTTCTAGGTTACATCTAGTCTAACGATTCTTTACACAGCTCAGTCATAACTCAAAGTGGGTGAGCTTATAGGATCCCATAATATCGAGTTGTCAAAAGCTTAACCTAGCTTAATTCCTTTTTAGAATTAACCAGCTCGGAGCTCCAGACTATTGTGGACTCTGATTACTTTGATCAGTTATAGTGGCTCTCTAGCAAAAGGCATATGACCCCTCAATATTTGGAACATCATGTGCATTGTGACTTAATCCCGGTTCTGCAATAGTATCAATACAATTCACTCCTTCTAGCAACTGTTAAGTACCATTTGTTTTCTAGGACTCGGTTTAAGCGTTAGTCTACAAGTATAATAACTCCACCACTATTTAGTCTTGCTGCCAAAGTACACTACTCAACCATTTTAATGTGTGATCAGGATCTCATCCTATCAACTCATATTCAGATCAGAGGTTTACGAGTGTGTCACTTCTAACAAGTGGCCAAGGTACATCTCCCTTATATTGCTATAATGGAGTGATAGATTCCATCTTGACCACTCAACTTACCAACGTATAGACATCAACTATACCCGTAATCATCCACATCACCCAGTCTATAGAATGCTTAGGTATGACCCAAAGTATGTCAACATTTGAATATGGTAACTAGTATCTCAGGTCTAAGGATATTAGTATTACTATTACAATGAGACGATTAAAACACCAACATATACTATAGATTACCGAGTGTTATCTCATAGCGGTCTCCAATGTATCTCCCTGAATACATTCATGTGTTAACCAAAGGTACCACCCTCTAGCATTAGAGATATGCCAAATTCAAGAGGTATGACGATACATGCTAGTCTATCTGTATCATCAATGTCCAGTCTATTTGATACTATAACTAAGGAAATTTAGACAAATCATAATTGTACGCGAACCAGTTCTCACCAATATAGTCCCACTATACCCTTGCAATACGTGCTATGATTATGTCATGGACTTTTGTAAACACATTAATAAATATATTCTAAACCTGTCATAATATATTTTCACAGTCATTGATATAACAAAAGAATGCCTTTATTAATATAACTTTGTTCGTACAAATAAAACTAACTAAGATATATCGCCCTAATTACCTCTAGGGCATACATCATACCTAACAATCTCCCACTTGCACTAGAGCTAATTAGCTATGTACCATAAGCCATAACTATTAACATGCCGGTCATGCTTAATATGTGTCAAAGGCTGGTCAGACCATCCACCAGGTTCTTATCTGTGGGTACATATTCCATCTGTATATCCTTATCCCTTATCATATCTTGAACTATATGATATTTTCTGTGTACATGTCTGTTTCTCTCATGATACTGTGGTTATTTTGCCTGAGTAATAGGTCTAGTGTTATCACAATACAATACTATTAGAACCTTACTGTTAGACACCGCGTCAAGATCACCAATAAATCTCTTTATTCAGAAAGCTTGTTTTGCTGCTTCTGAAGCAGCAATGTAGTCCGATTCTGTGGTTAAATCAGCAGTTGTTTTACTCTTTGGAACTTTTCCAAACAACCGCCCCCCCATTTAATATAAACAGGTAACCTAACTATGACTTGCAGTCATCTTTGACAGATTAAAAACTTGCATCAGTGAATCCCTTTACTGTGAGATCACTTCCTCCATTTACCAAGAACGTTTCCTTAGTCCTTCTCAAGTACTTAAGGATATTCTTAATAGCCTTCCAGTGCTTCTCACCTAGGTTAGATTGAAATCTACTCATGATGCTCAAAGCGTGTGAGACATCTAGCCGAGCATATACTATAGGATACATGATAGATCCTATTGAGGATGTATACGGTATTCTATTCATGCACAATCTCTCCTCTTGTGTCCCTAGACACTCAGATTTAGAAAGGTTAATTCTATGAGACATTAGAAGACAACCCTTTCTTGATTGCTCAAGGTTGAACCTAGTCAATACCTTGTCTATGTATGTATCTTGTGAAAGACCAAGTAGCTTCTTAGATCTATCTCTATACATCTTTATATCTAGTATAAATGCTGCTTCATCAACTTAACCATTTGAAGAAGAGAAATGTCATTTCTTATTAGCAGTATGTCATTGACATATAGCATAAGAAAAATGACTGCACTTTCACTAACTTTCTTGTACACACAAGGTTCCTAAGCATTTGATATAAAATCTAACTCTTTAATCGTATCATCAAACCTTATATTCTAACTCCTGGATGCCTACTTAAGTCCATAAATGGATCTTTGTAGCTTGTATACCTTTGAGCCATTCTGAGATGTAAAACCCTCAAGTTGTATCATGTATACATCCCAATCCAAATTTCCATTTAGGAAAGCGGTTTTGATATCCATCTGTCAAATCTCATTATCATAATGTGCAGCAATGGCCAAGAGTATCTTTATTGATTTAAGCATGGCTACTGGTGAAAAGGTTTCGTCATAGTCAATACCTTCTCTTTGACTATAACCCTTTACCACCAACCTTGACTTACAGATAATCACATTACCACCCATGTTGATTATCTTCTTGAAAACCCATTTGCAACCTCTCGGTCTAACCTCATCAGGTGCATCGACCAATTCCTATACTTGGTTTTTATACATGGAATCCATTTCAGATTTCATAGCTTTTAACCATTTATCAGAGTTTGAGCACTCCATTGCTTTCTTGTAGGTCTTAGGTTCATCATCCTCTGTTAGAAAGATTTTCTTATCATCCATGATGAAAAATCCATATCTTTCAGGAGCGTTGGAAACCCTGCCAGATCTATGCAATGGTTATTGTGTAACAACTTGTTCCTTGATCACACTATGTTCTGTATCAGGCACAGGAATTATCAGTTGTTCGCCTACTTGAACTTTAAGTTCAAGGTTGCTCCCACTAGCTTTTGTAACCAAGTGTTCATTCTCAAGGAATTAAGCGGTCCTAGAAACAAACACCTTTTGTTCAATAAGATCATAAAAGGTATATCCTACTGTCCCTTTAGGATAAACTATGAACAAGCATTTGTTAGCCCAGCTCCCAACTTATTTGACATTGTCCTTTTAACATAGGCAGGACATCCCTAAATTCTCAGGTGAGAAAGTGAGGGTTTATTACCATACCGCCTTTCGTATGGTGTTGTATTAACTGATTTTGAGGACACACAGTTTAGTACATAAACTGCATTCTCAAGTGTGTATCCCCAAAAGGATTTGTTAAGACTTGCTTGGCTCATCATGGACTGAACCATGTCTAACAAAGTTCTATTCCTCCTCTTAGACTCATCATTGTGCTGAGGAGTATAAGGAGGGCTCCATTGGGGTAATATCCCATTATCCCTTGGATAATCTTGAAACATTTGGCCTAAATATTCTCCACCTCGGTCTGATCGTAGTGCCTTAATATTCTTTCCAAGCTGTTTCTCAACTTTATTCTTAAAGTCTTTGAATCTTTCAAAATAATCTGATTTGTGGCTTATAAGGTACAAATACCCATATCGTGAGTAATCATCGATAAAAGATATGAAGTAGACGAATCCTCCATGTGCTTGCACATTTATTGGACCACATACATCTGTGTGTATTATTTCCAATGTACTTATGGCATGTTACCCTTTACCTTTAAAAGGTTTCTTTGTCATTTTGCCTAATAAACAAGGTTTGCATGCCCCATAAGACTCCCAGCGTATTGGGCCCAAGTCACCACCTTTATATAACTTAATTAAGCGAGCTTTGTTTATATGGCCTAAATGGCAATGCCATAAGTAGGATGATTTGTCTTTATCTAATTTCAATCTCTTAGTATCATTCATATTAAAAGTTTCAACTTTAGTATTTAAAACATATATGTCATTAATCAAAACTCCATTGCCATAAAGAACACTATTTTTTACAAATTTGACAATATTTATTATTAAATAAAACTTCAAATCCTTCTATTGCTAAACACGCAACAAAAATAATACCCTTAGTAACAACCGGAATATAATAGCATTTATTTAATTCTAAAACTGGGCCACTTGGCAATTTGAGAATATATGTTCCTACAGCCGATGCAATAACCCATGCTCCATTTCCAACTCGTAGGTCTAACCCTCCTTTAACCAGCCTTCTACAGTTCCGTAACCCCTGCATAAAAGTACAGATATGAGTACCATATCCAGTATCTAATAACCATGTAGACTCATACGGAACTGTAGTGAAATTCTCATTCATGAGCATACCTGAAGCAGTTAGCTTCTCAGGGCTCTTCTTCATATGCTCAAAGATAGGTGCCTAGCAATCCCTTTTCTAGTGTCCTTGTTTTTCACACTGGAGACATGCAGCTCCTTTCTTATTTTTCTTCTTCTTACTGAGCTTCTTCTTAGCCCTCAACCCCTTCTTTTTCTGGGACGTACCCTTCAAAGGTTTGGTTTTCTCAACCATCAGTAGATTTATCTAATCCTCTTTGATCTTAGGTTCTACTATTTTCAACAAGTTGATCAATTCTATGATTGTCGTATCAATCTTATTCATGTAATAATTAGTCACAAACTGTGAATAAATATCAGTTAGCAAAGTCAAAATGAGATCTATGCTCAACTCATGATCCATGATAAAACCCAATCGACAAAACTTCTCGACATAACCAAGAAGTTTTAAAACATGCTGAGTTGCTGAAGCAGTAGCTTGCATCTTAGTACCAAACAAAAGTCTCAAGGTCTCAAACCTCTTAGTCCTTGCTTGCTCAAAAAAGAATTCCTAAAGATGGAGAACTATGGTATCGAGATCCATATTCTCATGATATTTATGAAGCTCAGGATTCATGGTTCCCAACATTAAACATATTGTAGATTCACAATCTTTCCTATGCTTCTTTCATGCCTCATTTTCCTCATGATCCCTAGCACCAGGTTTATCAGGAAGGGGCTCATCCAAAACATAAGCCCAACCTTCACCTCTAAGGACTATCCTCACCGTCCTGAACCAATCAGTAAAATTTGTACCATCCAATATGTTCTCATGAATAGCGCAAAAGTTTATATTTGTAGTCATATTCAACCTAGATATAAGAAAATAATTATTGCTTTAGACTTAGTTCTTGTACATGCATTTAATTTAAGGTCTTTTAATTAAATACATATTCCTACTATTTGATCAAGGTTTATTTAAAAACAAAATAGCCCCTACTATTGTCTTTCGGGAAACATGGTCTAACCATTCTCCTTAGTGGGTAGCATCTACAACTCATTTAAGCCAACCCCTGCTATCACGATTCAAGCTAACTTAAACAGCTATAGGAGGATCTAGTCCATTTGCATCTAATACAACTGGTAATCCATTTGAGTTCTAACTAATGGATGTGCATAACCAATTATATGACTCCTCAAATGATGCCTCCAGCCCAACATTAGCTCCGATGTTACGGATAACTAACCTAGTCCGGTTAAGACTTAAGCCTAATTCGAATCATGTGAACAGAAGATGTTAAAGAAGAAGGCATGTTGTGCATGAGAAATTAATTCAATGAAAAAGCCTAGAATCACACTTAGATTTTTAGGAAGACTAAGTTTGTCATAATATTTCAATGGGGATTTATTGGTGCAACAGGTCTCGCCAAATCTAGGACTTATACATGGATACCATTATAAAACTATAACTAATTTTCGGGCTAAAAGGAATTAGTAGATCCAACTTAGGGTCATGCTCAACTAGTAATTCATAATCATTCCATCATGCTAAGACTCCATATAGCATGCAAAATAAATAAGGGGGTTCATTGTTCAAGTTCTTACACCTCTGCCGATAAGTTTTAATTTAACAATTTAAACTTTCATTTGTAAAACCGTATAATGAATCCAATTCATTATACGAGAAATCAACTAATTCAAAAAGTCCCTTTGATAATTAGAATCTAGAACCGATGAGAATTCCCAGGTAGGAGAGGCCCCCTTGAAGTGAGTGAGCATCATTGTCCAATCCTTGCCAGAATAAACACGAGCCCTTCTGACTAAGTTAACCATAGACTAATTAAATTAAAGAGTTCGTTCTTCTCTAATTTAAGAATTATTCCATATAATTCAAAAATTAAAGCATTTACAATTTCAAGTAAATCATTGTTAATTCTTAGATAACTACCCTGACTAAGTTTGAGCAACACTTAATCTTGTTATCACAGCATTTTCTATTGCAAGAAATAAATTCCTAGGCATGGTATAGCATACTTGAAAATATTTCATAGAAAATCATACCTAGCATATTTTTAATCAATCATACAATTGCATTAGGCAGGCTTTGATACCACTGTTGGTCTAGATTAAGGATTTTTGCAAGTAAAACAGGCCCAGCAGAAATTCAAAAATTAACCTACTGTCCAAGATCTCCTAAGCATGGCATGATTGATAATAGTGCTAGTCTTAAATTATTTTAGGTCATAAATACTTATTAAAAGGACCTAATAATAATTTAATCACTTACCAGTTGAAGCGGGAATCCTATAGTCCGTAGAAAGACCCCTCAGCTACGTGTATAGACACCAAAGTAGAAGCCCTCTATAAATAGTCCACATAAGCACCACCGATAAAAACCTTCTAGAAAGGGAGTACTAATAAATAAGTGGAACATAGCTAGATCTTCCCTACTAATTTATTGTAGAAGAAATTCCCTTAGTTTTCTATTCTAAGTAAATACATCTTTCGACGGATTACTTTTAGGAACCAGAACAATTAAGAGAATAAGAGAGGAAGAGAAGGAGTATGAAATTAAAGACAAAAAATAATGAAGGAGGGGACCTCTTTTATAGCGGTTTGGAATTATTCAAAGGACAATAAATTCCCTAACCTAAACTAATGAGAATTAAAATAGAAAGGGAAAATAAGACTATTTAATTAAATTAGGAAGTAGAGACTGACACAAACTCTGAGGAACTTGCTTGGGGAGCAATCTCCAAAATGTAACCCTAACACTGCTGGTCGGTGGCCAGTAGTGTGGTTGGGCATGCGCTGGAGCGCAAGCCCATCCTACTAGGGATGTAGCCTGTGTAGGAGTATATGCCACGCAGGCTTGCGCTGCCCGCTAGTGGGCTACGCTCTACGTGACATGCGGTCCCAAGGCCTGTGCATTCAGCGCAGCCTGCGCAAGCCCCTTGTGGGCTGCACGCCTACGCAGTCCATTATAGGCCTACACAGTGTGCACTGTAGGCTGCCTCGAGCAACGGCTGTGTTCCTTTACGCTCTTCTGCACTGGCCCATGCATAGATCTTGCGTATGTACTATCAAAAAGTACATGTGGAATTCCACACGCGCAGGTTCACCGAACCCTGCTCCATTTGTGTTTTTACTTCCCCTTTTTCTATTATAACCTCCTTATTATTTAACAGGTTCACTGGTCCAACCAATGGATATTGGTCTAACCAATATTATGGTGTAACCAAATATCCTTTCTCTTCTAGATTAGATCTAGTCTTACGATTCTTTACACAGCTTAGTCGTAACTCAAAGTGTGTGACCTTATAGGACCCCATAATATCGAGCTATCAAAAGTTTAAACTAGCTCAATGCCTTTTAGGAATTGACCAGCATGGAGCTCCAGACCGTTATGGACTCCGATTACTTTGATCGATCATAGTGGCTCTCTAGCAAAGGGCATATGACCCCTCAATTCGGAACATCATGTGCATTGTGACTTAATCTCGGTTCTGCAATAGTATCAATACAATTCACTCCTTCTAGCAACTGTTAAGTACCATTTACTTTCTAGGATTCGGTTTAAGCATTAGTCCACAAGTATAATAGCTACGCACTATTTAGTCTTGCTGCCAAAGTACACTACTCAACCATTTTAATGTGTGATCAGGATCTCATCCTATCAACTCATATTCTGATCAGAGATTTATGTGTGTGTCACTTCTAACAAGTGGCCAAGGAACATTTCCCTTATATTGCTATAATGGAGTGACAGATTCCATCTTGACTACTTAACTTACCAACGTATGGACATCAACTATTCCCCGTAATCATCTGCATCACCCAGTCTATAAAATGCTTAGGTATAACCCAAAGTATAGCAACATCTGAACAAGGTAACTAGTATCTCAGGTCTAAGGATATTCGTATTGCTATTACAATGAGACGATTAAAACACCAATACATAATATAGATTACCGAGTGTTGTCTCATAGCGGTCTCCAATGTGTCTCCCTAAATACATTCTTGTGTTAACCCAAGGTACCACCCTCTAGTACTGGAGATATGCCAAATTCAAGAGGTATGACAACACAAGCTAGTCTATCTGTATCATCAATGTCCAATCTGAGTGATACTATAAATAAGGATATTTAGACAAATCATAATTGCACTCGAACCAGTTCTCACCAACATAGTCTCACTATGCCCTTGCAATATGTGCTATGATTATGTCATGGAATTTTGCAAACACATCAATGAATATATTCTAAATCAGTCATAATATATTTTCACAGTCATTGATATAACAAATGAATGCCTTTATTAATATAACTTTGTTCGTACAAATAAAATTAACTAAGATATATCGCCCTAATTGCCTCTAGTGCATACATCGTACCTAACAATCTCCCACTTGCACTAGAGCCAATTAGTTACATGCCATAAGCTATAAGTATTAACATGCTGGTCATGCTTAATATGTGTCAAAGGCTTGGTCAGACCATCTTTGGGTACATATTCCATCTGTATATCCTTATCCCTTATCATATCTTGAACTATATGATATTTTCTGTGTACATGTCCGTTTCTCTGACGAGACTGTGGTTCTTTTTCTGAGCAATAGGTCTAGTGTTATCACAATATAATACTATTAGAACCTTACTATTAGACACCATGTTGAGATTGCCAATAAATCTCTTTATTCAGACGGCTTGTTTTACTGCTTCTAAAGCAGCAATGTACTCAGATTCTGTGGTTGAATCAGCAGTTGTATCCTCTTTGGAAATTTTCCAAACAACCGCCCCCCATTTAACATAAACAGGTAACCTAACTATGACTTGCAGTCATATTTGTCAGATTGAAAACTCGCATCAGTGAATCCCTTTACTGTGAGATCACTTCCTCCATTTACTAAGAACATTTCCTTAGTCCTTCTCAAGTACTTAAGGATATTCTTAATAGCCTTCTAATGCTTCTCACTGTATTAGATTGAAATCTACTCATGATGCTCAACATGTGTGAGACACCTAGCCGTGTACATACTATAGCATACATGATAGATCCTATTACGGATGTATACGGTATTCTATTCAAGTGCAATCTCTCCTCTTGTGTCCCCGGACACTCAGATTTAGAAAGGTTAATACCATAAGACATTGGAAGACAACCCTTTCATGATTGCTCAAGGTTGAACCTAGTCAATACCTTGTCCATGTATGTATCTTGTGAAAGGCCTAGTAGCCTCTTAGATTTATCTCTATACATCTTTATATCCAGTATAAATGCTGCTTCTCCAAGGTCTTTCATGGAGAACTTTCTTGTCAACCACAACTTAACCATTTGAAGAAGAGAAATGTCATTTCCTATTAGCACTATGTCATCGACATATAGCATAAGAAAAATGACTGCACTTCCACTAACTTTCTTGTACACACAAGGTTCATAAGTATTTGATATAAAATCTAACTCTTTAATCGTATCATCAAACCTTATATTCCAACTCCTGGATGCTTACTTAAGTCAATAAATGGATCTTTGTAGCTTATATACCTTCGAGCCATTCTGAGATGTAAAACCCTCAAGTTGTATCATGTATACATCCCAATCCAAATTTCCATTTAGGAAAGCAATTTTCACATCCATCTGTCAAATCTCATAATTATAGTGAGCGGCAATGGCCAAGAGTATCTATATTGAATTAAGCATGAAAGGTTTCTTCATAGTCAATACCTTCTCTTTGATTATAACCCTTTGCCACCAACCTTGCCTTATAGGTAATCACATTACCACCCATGTCAATTATCTTCTTGAAAGCCCATTTGCAACCTCTGGGTCTAACCTTATCAGGTGCATCGACCAATTTCCATACTTGGTTTTCATACATGGAATCCATTTCTGATTTCATGGCTTTTAACAATTTATCAGAGTTTGAGCACTCCATTGCTTTCTTGTAGGTCTTGGGTTCATCATCCTCCATTAGAAATATTTGCTTATCATCCCTGATGAAAAATCCGTATCTTTCCAGACCGTTGAAAATCCTACCAGATCTATGCAATAGTTGTTGTGTAACAAGTTGTTCCTCGATCACACTTTGTTGTGCATCAGGCATAGGAATTATCAGTTGATCATTTCGTTCGCCTACTTGAACTTCAAGTTCAAGGTCGCTCCCACTAGCTTTTGTATCCAAGTGTTCCTTCTCAAGGAACTAAGCGGTCCTAGAAACAAACACCTTTTGTTCAATAAGATCATAAAAGGTATATCCTACTGTCTCTTTAGGATAAACTATGAACAAGCATTTATTAAGCCAGCTCCCAACCTGTTTGACATTATCCTTTTAACATAGGCAGGACATCTCCAAACTCTTAGGTGAGAAAGAGATGGTTTATTACCATACCACCTTTCATATGGTGTTGTATCAACTGATTTTGAGAGCACACGGTTTAGTATATAAACTGCACTCTTAAGTGCGTATCCCCAAAAGGATTTGTTAAGACTTGCTTGGCTTATTATGGACTGAACCATGTCTAACAAAGTTCTACTCTTCAACTTAGATACACCATTGTGCTAAAGAGTATAAGGAGGGGTCCATTGGGGTAATATCCCATTATCCCTTGGATAATCTTAAAACTCTTAGCCTAAATATTCTCCACCTCGGTCTGATCGTAGTGCCATAATATTCCTTCCAAGCTATTTCTCAACTGCATTCTTAAAATCTTTGAATCTTGCAAAACAATCTGATTTATGCCTCATAAGGTACAAATACCCATATCATGAGTAATCATCGATAAAAGATATGAAGTAGACAAATCCTCCATGTGCTTGCACATTTATTGGACCACACACATCTGTGTGTATAATTTCCAATGTACTTGTGGCATGTTACCCTTTACCATTAAAAGGTTTCTTTGTCATTTTGCCTAATAAACAAGGTCCGCATGCCCTATTAGACTCCCAGTCTATTGGGCCCAAGTCACCACCTTTATGTAACTTAGTTAAGCGAGTTTCGTTTATATGGCCTAAATGGCAATGCCATAAGTAGGATGATTTGTCTTTATCTAATTTCAATCTCTTAGTATCATTCATATTAAAAGTTTCAGCTTTAGTATTTAAAACATATATGCCATTAATCAAAACTCCATTGCCATAAAGAACACTATTTTTTACGAATTTGACAATCTTTATTGTTAAATAAAACTTCAAATCCTTCTGTTGCTAAACACGCAACAAAAAAATATTCTTAGTAACAATCAGAATATAATGGCATTTATTTAATTCTAAAACTAGGCCACTTGGCAATTTGAGACTATATGTTCCTACAGCCGATGCAATAACCCGTTCTCCATTTCTAACTCATAGGTCCAACCCTCCTTTAACCAGCCTTCTACGGTTTCACAACCCCTGCACAGAAGTACAGATATGAGTACCATATCCAGTATCTAATAACCATGTAGACTCATAAGGAACTATAGTGAAATTTTCAATCATGAGCATACCTGAAGTAGTTACCTTCTCATGGCTCTTCTTCACATGCTCAAAGACAGGTGCCTTGCAATCCATTTCCCAGTGTCCTTATTTTCCACACTGGAAACATGCAGCTCCTTTCTTATTTTTCTTCTTCTTACTCCTCAGCCCCTTACTTTTCTGGGACTTACCCTTCAAAGGTTTGGTTTTCTCAACCATCAGTAGATTTTTCTGATCCTGCTTGATCTTAGGTTCTATTATTTTTAGCATGTTGATCAATTCTGGGATTGTCAAATCAATCTTATTCATGTAATAATTAGTCACAAACTGTGAATAAATATCAGTTAGCAAAGTCAAAATGAGATCTATGCTCAACTCATGATCCATGAACCCAATCGACCAAGCTTCTCGACATAGCCAGGAAGTTACAAAACATGTTGAGATGCTAAAGCACCAGCCCGCATCTTAGCACCAGATAAAAGTCTCGAGGTCTTAAACCTTTCAGTCCTTACTTCCTCAAAAAAGAGTTCCTGAAGATGGATAATTATGGTATCGAGATCCATATTCTCATGATGTTTATGAAGCTTAGGATTCAAAGTTCCCAACATTAAACATGTTATAGATTCACAATCTTTCCTATGCTTCTTCCACGCCCCATGTTCCTCATGATCCCCAGCATCAGGTTCATCAGGAAGGGGCTCATCCAAAATATAAGCTAGGCCTTTGCCTCTAAGGACTATCCTTACCGTCCTGAACCAATCAGTGAAATTTGTACCATCCAATTTATTCTCAAGAATAGCGCGAAAGTTTATATTTATAGTCATATTCGACCTAGATATAAGAAAATAATTATTGCTTTAGACTTAGTTCTTGTACATGTATTTAATTTAAGCTCTTTTAATTAAATACATATTCCTACTATTTTATCAAGGTTTATTTGAAAACATAATAGCCCCTTCTATTGTCTTTCGGGAAATATGGTCTAACCATTCTCCTTAGTAGATAGGATCTATAACTCATTTAAGCTAACCCCTGCTATCACGAGTCAAGCTAACTTAAACAGCTATAGGAGGATCTAGTCCATTTGCATATAATGCAGCTGCTAATCCATTTGAGTTCTAACCAATGGACGTGCATAACCAATTATATGATTCCTCAAATGATGCCTCTAACCCAGAATTAGCTCCGATATTACGGATAACTAACATAGTCCGGTTAAGACTTAACCCTAATTCAAATCATATGAATATACGATGTTAAAGAAGGCACATTGTGTTGGATTTGATCTATGCCCTTAAGGTAATTAGGGCAATATATCTTAATTATGTAATAGTATGAATATTTTATTTAATTAATAAAGGCATTTAATCTTTTATTTGTATCGATGTGCTTATAAATATATTATAGCTGGTTAAATTATATTCATTGATATATGTATATAAAATTCCTTGACGTATCATAGCATGAAGTCAGAGAAATTATAGTTGGACTATATTTAGTGAGACCTGCTTTCATGTGCAATTATGATTATATCTAAACTCTCCCTAGTCATAGTTTCATCAAGAAAGGATATTGATGAAGTAGAAAGACTAGCATATGGTCAACTCTCTTGGAAAGGGTCCAAGCAGTCATTCTCCTAAGGACTGAAGGTGGTGCCTTAAGTTTGACACATGGATATATCTAGGAGATATATTAGAGACCGCAGTAAGATAAACACTTGGTGTATATATCAATATGTTAGTGTTTATCTTCATGCAATAAGCTTTGTGAATATCCTCATACTGGAGATACTAGTTACCTGGTGTAGTACTATTGCTATACTTTGGGTCATTCCCACACACTCATTAATTTAGGGTGTCACAGGTGATTAAGGGTATAGTGATTACATCACGTTGGTAAGCCAAGTAGTTGGAAAGGATCCATCGCTCTGGATATATTTAAGAGTTGTACCTTGCCGCTTATTGAAGTGATGATTGCTATAAACCTCTGATCAGAGTATGTGTTTGATAGAAATAGTTTCTAGTCAAACTGTCTATGGTAAAAGGCAATATACTTCAGTAACAAGTTAATAACTGGGATAGCTTGGAGCAACCTTGCTATTAGAGGGTTGACACTTTAACCAAACCCTATAAACCAGATGGTACTAATATTAAAGAATGGAAGGAGTTCATCACATTGGACAGCTATTGCATTAACCAGGATTAAGTCATAAGCACAAATGATGTTCTGAGTAATGGGGGATGGTAGACCCTTGCTAGAGGCGTACTATAGTCGTTTAAGGTAATCGAGTTATATTCATGGTCTAGAACCTCGAGCCAATGGTTCCATTAGAACAAAGGGTTGGTTAAGCCTTAACAGCTCAATACTTCAGGATCCTATAAGGTCACACACATTGGACCTTCATCGGACTAAGTAAAGAACTAATAGATTTATTCTATTACGAAAATATAATATATTAATAATTGGATTATTACTTGATTGGTTAAAAATGATTAGATCATTTTGGATAAACCAAAGAATTTATTTTTGATCGATAACTAATTTATTAGGGTCATAAAATAAATATTTATTTGAAATAGATTAAAAGGGAATTTTTCCTTAGTGAGTTAAATTGGACCGAGAGTACAAAATATATTTTGTACAGGCTCGGGTACATAAAAGTACACCGAAAGCTGCGTGAGCAATGATAGGCATTGCTCACTATAGCCTATAGAAATGGGCTGCCCAAACGCGCAGCCCATAGGGCGCCGCGAGTGCACAAGGAGCCTGCCTTGCAGCAACATATCCAATTAGATCCATGGGCATGACCCGCGTGGGATTTGCAAATATGCACATCCCATATCGGAAATGGGGGAGCATTTTTGCTCCCCCAAGCCTATAAATAGGCACTCAATTCCCCCTTTTCGAATTGCATTAATAGCTTAAAGCAAAAATCCTAAGTGAGATTCGCAAAGATAAATCTCTCGGGTATTTGAGCAACTTCTTTTTTAGGAGCTTGATATTATTCGAGCACCTCTAGTTTATATTTTTGGGTGGGGCTTCTCGAGTGGTCTAGCAACTTCTCAAGGCTCCTTAGTTCTTCCTCTCGAGGAGGTTTTGGTTGGTGGGGTTTGTGTGGATACTCATAGAGGCTATCCTATGCTTGGAGGCTTATGCAAGGAGGTTCTGCTAAAGCATGATTCCACTGGTAAGTTTTCTTTCTTTCTCTTTTAATTATTAGGTCTTTTTCTTTAAGCGTTTTTAGACTTAATAATTATGCTTAGGTTTTTTTGCATGCTTAATTTATTTTATGCTTAGTTATAGCTTAGAGTTATAACATGCTTAGGTTATAGCTTAAAGTTATAACATGCTTACTATAAAATATATATTTTAGGATATAACTTAGATTTATGGTATGCCTAGCATATGCATGCTAACCTAGGTAGACAATTATTTAGTTAAGACTTTAATTAATTTATATGCATCTAATAGGAGTTCCTGGGGACAAGGACATAATTTTGGATTTCCGTCGTGCCTATTATGCATGTTTAAATTACTGTCAGTTCCCAACACGCTGTGTGTGAGAAATTAATTCAATGAAAAAGCCTAGAATCACACTTAGATTTTTAGGAAGTCTAATTTGGTCTTAATATTTTAATGAAGATTTATTGGTGCAACAGGTCTCACCTAATCTAGGACTTATACATGGACATGATTATGAAACTATAACTAATTTCTGGGCTAAAAGGAATTAGTAGTCCAACTTAGGGTCATGCTCAACTGGTAATTCATAATCATTTCATCATTCCAAAACTCTACATAGCATGCAAAATAAATAAGGGGGTTCATTGTTCAAGTTCTTGCACCTATGTCTGTAAGTTTTAATTTAACAATTTAAACTTTCATTTGTAAAATCATATAATGAATCCAATTCATTATACTAGAAATCAACTAATTCAAAAAGTCCCTTTGATAATTAGAATCTAGAACCAATGAGAATTCTCAGGTGGGAGAGGCCCCCTTGAAGTAAATGAGCAGCATTGTCCAATCCTTGCTAGAATAAACACGAGCCCTTCTGACTCAGTTAACCATAGACTAATTAAATTAAAGAGTTCGTTCTATTCTAATTTAAGAATTATTTCATATAATTTAAAAATTAAAGCATTTACAATTTCAAGTAAAACATTGTTAATTCTTAGATAACTACCCTAACTAAGTTTGAGCAACACTTAATCTAGTTATCACAATATTTTCTATTGCAAGAAATAAATATTTCATAGAAAATCAGACCTAGCATATTTCTAGTTAATCATACAATCACATTAGGCAAGCTCTGATACCACTGTTGGTCTATATTAAGGCTTTTAGCAAGTAAAACTGGGACATCAGAAATTCAAAAATTAACCTAGTGTCCAAGATCTTCTAAGCATGGCATTATTGATAATAGTGCTAATCTTAAATTATTCTAGGTCATAAATACTTATTAAAAGGACCTAATAATAATTTAACCACTTACCAGTTGAAGCGTGAATCCTGTAGTCGGTAGAAAGACCTCTCAACTACGTGCACAGATTCCAAAGTAGAAGCCCTCTATAAATAGTCCACACGAGCACCACCGACCAAAACCTTCTAGAGAGGGAGTACTAATAAATAAGTGAAAGATAGCTAGATCTTCCCTACTAATTTATTATAAAAGAAATTCCCTTAGTTTTTTATTCTAAGTAAATACATCTTTCGATGAATTACTTTTAGGAACCAGTACAACTAAGAGAATAAGAGAGCAAGAGAAGGAGTATAAAATTAAGGACAACAAATAATGAAGGAGGAGGCCTCTACTTGTAGTGGTTAGGAATTATTCAAATGACAATAAATTCCCTAACCTAAATCAATTAGAATTAAAATAGAAACGGCAAAGAAGACTATTTAATTAAATTAGGAAGTAGAGACTGACACAAATATTAGGGAACTTGCTTGGGGAGCTTTCTCCCTAATACAACCCTAACACTGTTGGCCGGGCGGCAGTAGTGTGGCTGGGCTTGCACTGGAGCGCAAGCCCAGTGCGCTAGGGATGTGGCCTACACAGGAGCACAAGCCACGTGGGGCTAACACTGCCCGCTAGTTGGTCGAGCCCTGCGAGACATTCTGGCCGAAGGCCTGCATGTTCAGCACAACCCACGCAAGCTCATTGTGGGCTGCACACCAGTGTAGCCCACTATGTACTTACACAGTGAGCACCACGGGATGCCTCGCGCATGGCCTGCGGGCCTTTATGCTCTTTTGCACTGGCTCACGCACAGGTCTTGGGCATTGACTGTCCAACAGTACATGTGGAATTAAACTCACACAGGTTCTTTGAACCCTGCTTTGTTTGTGTTCTACTTCCCCTTTTTCTATTTTAACCTCATTATTTAACATGTTCATTGGTCTAACCAATGAATATTGGTCGAACAAATATTATGGTCTAACCATATATCCTTGCTCTTTTAGATTAGGCCTAGTGTAACGGTTCTTTACACAGCTTAGTCCTAACTCAAAGTGTGTGACTTTATAGGATCCCATAATATTGAGTCGTCAAAAGTTTAACCAAACTCAATTCCTTTTAGGAATTGATCGGCTCGGATCTCCAGACCGTTGTGGACTCCGATTACTTAGATTGGTTATAGTGGCTCTCTAGCAAAGGGCATATTACCCCTCAATATTCAAAACGTCACGTGTAATGTGACTTAATCCCGGTTTTATAATAGTATCAATATAATTCACTAATTCTATCAACAGTTTAGTACCATCTGGTTTCTAGGACTCTGTTTAAGTGTTAGTCCACTAATAGCTATAATAGCCACCCTAGTATTTAGTCTTGGTGCCAAAGTACACTACTCAACCATTTTAATGTGTTGATCAGGATCTCATCCTATCAACTCATACGTGATTAGAGGTTTACTAATATGTCACTTCTAACAAGTATCCAAGGTACATCTCCCTTATATTGCTATAATGGAGTGATAGATTCCATCTTGACTACTCAGCTTACCAATGTATAGACATCAACTATACCCATAATCATCCGCATCACCCAGTCTATAGAATGCTTAGGTATGACCCAAAGTATAGCAACATTTGAACAAGGTAACTAATATCTCAGGCCTAAGGATATTCGTATTGCTATTGCAATGAGACGATTAAAACACTAACACATAATGTAGATTACTGAGTGTTGTCTCATTGTGGTCTCCAATGTATCTCCCTGAATACATTCATGTGTTCATCCGAGGTACCACACTCTAGCACTGGAGATATGATACTCTGAATCAAATTTAAGAGATATGATGACATATGCTAGTCTATCTGTATCATCAATGTCCAGTCTTGATGATACTATAACTAGGAATATTAAACAAATCATAATTGCACACGATCCAGTTCTCACCAACATAGTCCCACTATGCCCTTGCAATACGTGCTATGGTTATGTCATGGACTTTTGCAAACACATCTATGAATATATTCTAAACTAGTCATAATATATTTTCATAGTCATTGATATAACAAAAGAATGCCTTTATTAATATAACTTATTTCGTACAAATAAAACTAACTAAGATATATTGCCCTAAATGCCCCTAGGGCATACATTATATTTAATAGTTTCTTCATGCGACTTTGACTTTTTGGGACCGGATGGATCATGTATTCTTCGTTTGAGTTGTGCCCCTTATTTGAGGAGTTTCATGCCATATTAGGGATCTCGTGCCCCAAGCGCGTGCCCCTGGGGATTCAGAGTTCCACTTCGAAATAGATGGTGTGCTAAAAGGACTGTAGAATTTAGACTCAGTAGACCCCTTCCTATCTCGACTGCCTGACCAACCTAGATTTTAGCTTAGCACGGTATTAGAGTCGTGTTGAGGGGATCCCTGATCTCATCTTGCTTGGCCTACCATGGTTGCATTGTTACTTATGTCCGAATTTATGTGCGGAGTAGACCCAGTTGCCCCACTTTGGTTGATTTCACTTATTAGGCCCATGTCAGATAGGGCTTCCCCCAGAGCCATGGGGTTAGCGGAGACCTTGCTAAATACGGATGTCAATTCTGTCTGCCCGACCCTTATTGGTGATCACCTTATGCTACTATAGGTATCCCCTCTTATGAACTTCAATTATTCACTTCTTCTCGCTCTCATCTGAAACTGACATGCAGGTGTGGTTGATCGAGAAGCTTAAGCTAAATTAAGAACTGCATGGGAACCCGAAGAAATACTTGCCCATCAACCTCAGGGAAAGAGGACTCGTACAGGGGGATTTCAATTAGTGGATGGCTGGCCGATGGGTGTCGACCATGAGGGGATATGATGACTCACAGATACAGTGGGTTGGCCCTTAAATGAAGATCAATGGACGGCTGCTTTTTCTGATTTATTTCTTTTGGTTGTATGTGGTAACGCTTAAGCCTGTCCTGGTTCACGGGGTTCACAAACTCATTTCCATCTATATCCATAAGCTTGACTGCCCCTTTACTAAGCATCTTCTTAATTACGTACGGTCCTTCCCAAATTAGGTCTAAACTTGCCCCTCACATCTGTGGTGGAGGGCTTCAACTACTTAAGGACTAGATCTCCATACTTTAGCGGGAATTTCTGGTGTCTAACTCTAATGTTGTAAGTTCGAGCCATGCGTTGTTGGTACATTTGGAGATTATCTAGAGCCCTTAGTCCATTCAGATTCGTTCAGCTAAGCTTTTAATGTAACCCTTAATGAGCTTACTTAGGTTTTGATTGGCAAAACTGCCTCCATTTCATAAACCAAGGAGAATGGAGTTTGACCGGTCGGGGTTCGAATACTCATGCGATAACCCCAAATAGCAAAAGCTAACTTATCAGCCCAATCGCTATAGCTGGCTATCATCTTGGAGAGAATCTTCTTCACCGATTTATTGGCCACCTCAATAGGACCATTAGCTTATGGTCTATATGGAGAAGATCTATGGTGTTCAATCCCATACTTTTCAATCAACTCGGCGGTTGTCCCTTGAAAATGTACCCTATTATCTGAGACTATGTGGTGCAGAAGTCCATATCGAGCAAATATATGTTTTTCTATGAACTTGGCCATCTTCTTGGAGGTGACATTTGTATAGGACTTAGCCTCTACCCACTTAGAAAAATAGTCCACAGCCACCATAATGAACCTGTGCCCATTTATCGATGAAGGGCGAATTTCACCAATTATATCTATCCCCCACACTGAGAATGGCCAAGGAGTAGACAAATGGTGGTGCTCGATGGGTGGTAAATGTTGTATATCTCCATAAATATAGCATTAGTGGCATCATTTGACTTGGACAATGCAATCGACCATTAAGGTGAGCCAAAAATACCCCAACCACTGGATCTTCTTTGCGAGAGCAAGACCATTCATATGAGGGCCATAGTCACTGGCATGACCCTGATCAATCACCTATTAAGCCTCTGTCTCAATCAAATAATGAAGTAGTAAACCATCACTGATGCGCTTAAAGAGATCATTATCGACTATCCAGAATTGGATGGTGAGCCACCGTAGAGTTGTATGATCTAAGTCAGAGGAATCCGGAGGATATTGTCCATGTTGAAGAAACAAGATGATGTCAGAGTACTAACAGGGTTTAGTTGAAATGCCGAGGACCTGCTAAACTTGCTGAGCATGGTAGGGTATCTTAGTCGACAACAAAACTAACGAACAGATAGGTTATTCTTAGGATCCTTCCCATAAGGAGGCCAGGGAGGTAAAAGAGCCAACCATTTGGTTCTCATCCTGGGGTACATGGTGATACAAACAAGAAGTGAACTTTTTGGATAAGCTTTGGACCGCGTCGACGTAAGGGCGAAGAGATTCCTCCTTGATTTCCCAATCCCCAATGACCTAACGGATGGCAAGAGCTAAATCTTCGGTAACAAACATCATCCGGGCCCCAACCTGCAGCAAAGCTTCAAGACCGAATAGACAAGCTTCATATTCAGTGCCATTCTTAGTAATAGCAAACTCTAAGCATTTAGACAATGGAATTTTTTCGTTATCTAGAGTGACTATGATGACTCCAAGGCCTACTCCCCTTTTGTTTATAGCACCATCAACGTATATAGTCCACACATACTCGAGGATAGTGACAATTATGAGTTGTTCATCGAGAAAGTCTAAGTTCTCGGCATAATTAAACACAAGAGGTTGATTGGCCAAGAATTCTGCCATGACCCACCCTTTAATAACCTTCTTCATCATATATTTAATGTCAAACTCGAAGAGAAGCAATAACCATCAAGAGAGTTTACCGGCCAGAGTAGGGGATTGACAAAGATACTTCATGGGGTTAATCTTAGCCACATCTTGGACTCGGTAAGATTGAAAGTAGTGGCGCAGCTTCTTAGTGAGCCAAACTATGGTGGTGCAACTTTTCTCCACAATCGAGTATCAAGTTTCATAATCCAACAACTTCTTACTCAAGTAGTAAATTGCGTGCTCCCATTCATCATCATGTTCCTGGACAAGCAATGACCCTACAAAAGACTCTTCGATGGCCAAATACAGGATCAAAGGTTTCCCTAGGGTGGGAGGTTTTAGAACTAGTGGGTCGACAAGGTCAGCTTTGATTCTGCCAAATGCCACTTGGCACTAATTGTTCCATACAACTGGTTGTTGCTTTCTTAGTAGCTTGAAGATGGGCTCGCACATGGTAGTGAGACGGGTAATGAATCTACTGACAAACTATAAGGAGCCTAGAAATGAACACACTTATTTCTCTACTTTTAGCAGAGGTAAATTCCTGATGGCTTTGGCCTTATTAGGATCCATTTTGATTCCTTTCTGACTGACCATATATCCCAGTAACTTTCTTGAAGTAACTCCAAACACACACTTCTTCGGGTTCAGGCAGAGATTATACTTCTCAATACGAGTCATGAACCTGTCGAGAATAGTAGGGTGCTCTTCTTGGGTAGCAGACTTCACAATCATATCAACCACATACACCTTTACCTCTTTATGGATCATATCATATAGGGGAAAAGTCACTGTGCGATGGTAAGTGGCCCTGGCATTTTTCAACCCAAGCGGCATTACTTTGTAGCAATAAACCCCCTCATTCAGTGATGAAGGCTGTCTTGACCTTATCGATGATGTCCACTAGAATATGATTGTATACTGAGAACCGATCCATAAACGATTATATAGCTACCCTATTGGCACTATCAATTAAGACATCGATGTGGGAAAGCGGGAAGTCATCCTTAGGCAAAGCTTTATTGAGATACCAGAAGTCGACATCAACTCAGACCCTACCATCCTTTTTCAAAATCAGAACAATGTTGGATAACCATGTTAGGTACTCCGCAATTTTGTCAAAACTAGCTTCTATTAACCACAAAACCTTTTCTTTGACCTTTTTAACCCATTCTGGTGTTAACCGATGGAGCTTCTACTTGACGGGTCTGAACTTAGGATCAGTTGGGATTTCGTGCTCTGTAATGTAATGATCAACCCTAGGCATGTCTTCATATGACTAGGCGAAAGCATTAACATGTCGTTTAAGCACTTTTATTATCTCAACTTTTTCCTCAAGAGTTAAGTCATTGCAAATGGTTACCACTTTGGGGTTGTCATCAATACTTAGGTTTATTTCATTTGAAGAAGTATCGCTAATACCAAAAAACCTTATGTGTATGGTTATGTGAATGCATGGATTCATCAGGTAAAACATCAAACTAGTAAGAGAAACGAGATTCATTCATTGAAATAAAAGCCTTATATGCATCATTGTTTGCATCGAATACATAAAAATTATTAAAAATTACATCATCCGTATTTTCCTTCACAGGCAGAGGGGCTTCAGTGGTGATGTCAGCAGTAGGTGGAGCATCCTCTGTAGTCTTCATTAGAATGGCATCCAGGTCATGTTCCAAAGCTATCTTCTGGTCGACAGTGAGTGGTGATTCCTTTGATAGATTGGCTGTCTCGGTCAGGGCCTTGGTGAGCTTCTTCACAATCTCGATCATGGAGTCCTCTTCCCTGGTCCTCTCACCCTTCCAACCTTTCTTCATAAAAAATGACATAGCCTTAGTCATAGTAGCCATAACATCTCCAACTCCTTGATCCACGGGTTCTTCACCACTTCCCCCAACCCCACTCTTAGGGTACATCTTCCCTTTTCCCTTAACCTTATTAGCAATCACATTGACAGGTGCAACAGGTTTAGTGGGTTCAAGTTTAACAGAAATGACCATACAACCGGCGCCAAAATCATAGACATTGTTGAAGATCTCAAAACCAGGCCACATCTTCCTACTATGCTCGGTAGGCTCAGGTTCCCCTTTGTAAGGCCTTTTGCCTTGAATTTTGCAGATAGTCACCATGCAACTATAGCCAGTGGGAATGTAATGGTAGATCTTCCTAGGCTTATACCCTAACCCTGCGAGGCAGACAAGCACCTTTAATTCCAAGGCCTCGATAATCCCCTGCTCATACATTTTGCAACCCTTACGAGGTTTAAACCCAGCTCGCTTCATCAATTTCCCTGCACCAGGGTAGAGATAACTATGCTAAATGGGACTCAATTTTTTGGCTTTTTGAATTATAGCAACATAGAGGCCTTCATCCAACTTAGTCTCGGCTTCCATGACAGCCACAATAGAAGCGACATCATCCTTGATAGTTACTAGCCTATTCTCATTTAAGAACTTAACCTTCTGACAAAGAGTGGAGAGTACTATCCCTAGGGTATAGAGCCAAGGTCGACCAAGAAACAAAGAGTAAGTGACTGGAATGCCAAGCATGGTGAACTGCACTTTGCTTATAACCCCTCCGAGAGTAACTTTTGCTTTAAAGAACCCAATCACACTGTGCTTTGAGTCATCATAAGCATAGATTACGGTGTTGGATTTTCCAGCATTTCCTCTAACAGACCCAAGTGAGGAAGGACTTACAGGGGGAAGAGATTCAAGGCGGAGCTATCATCCACTATGACACATGGTATGGTCTTATCAAGAATCTAGATATGGATAAAATGAGCCCTATTATGGTCGTTACCTTCGACCAAAAGATTAAAATCATTGAATACAATCTATAATGTCTTTCTTAGAGGGATAGCCTCCCCGACCCTGGTGCACATTTTAACAACCGAGGTAGTCGGGGTAGCTTCTAGGTCGAGCAGCCGCTTAATCAGACCCCTATGATGCCCATTTGAATCAATGGCTAACTGCCAAATGCTAAAGCAGGCTTAGGTGTTCTTGAGTTGAGTGATAAGGGGATCAACCTCAAGGCTTATCGGAATAGGTAGAGGAGGAGAGGGAGGCCTTGCAGAGGTACCTACCCTCTTAGGGATCGGGTCCTTATTCAAGCGAAGATAATGGTCCTCGGGCCGATATACTCGGCCACTCCT
This sequence comes from Euphorbia pulcherrima, assembly GCA_947683365.1. Classification (NCBI taxonomy): domain Eukaryota; kingdom Viridiplantae; phylum Streptophyta; class Magnoliopsida; order Malpighiales; family Euphorbiaceae; genus Euphorbia; species Euphorbia pulcherrima. The sequence continues at coordinate 21,496,223 of CANTUS010000001.1, forward strand.
AGTGATGTTGAGAACATTATCGAGCAGGATACTATAAGTGGCCCTCGTCTCTAAAAGATAGGGGGTACATTGAAATCTGAGGTCGGGTTTTGTAGTACATACTTATCCACATTGAAAGGCTCATCCTGATCGACTTTAAACAGCTCAGTCGGCTTCTCGACGACAGACGCATCAACTTTAAACAATTTGGTTCTCACTGCCTTGGCCTCCTCAACCATTCCATCCTCCTTATTGGAATAATCCCCCTTCAGAATAAAGGAGTCAACACTGAAGAGTGGTTCCTTCATGGTTTTCATTCTCTTAACTATGATAGGTTGGGCTCTATGATTTTCCTTCTTGGATGGAGACGGGTCCACTTCTATTTCCTAAATTGAGTTTACAATTGGAATAGCTTGGCTGATCAAATCAAAGATTGAGTTGGATGGGATGCTCGAAAATGATGATCGGTAGTGAATCACCTCTTCCTTGCCCCCGGGTGATTAGCTCAAAGATTGTGGCTTCAGGCAAGCCAGAATTGACCACCCCCACCTTACTCCTAAAATTTGGCAAAGGATTGGTTATGGTGCTAGGAGCCTTTTCGGGTTCAGCAATCTTTCCTTCGGTTACCAAACGCTGGATGGCTAAAAGTAGGGTTTTACAGTTATTGGTTTGATGGCCTACTTGAATGTGATAATTACAAAAATTGTTCTTGTCCTCGAATTTGGGTGATTTATATTCATGGAGGGATTGGATATAACCGGCTTCCCTTAGGTGATTAAAGATAACCCTAAGTGGCAACTTGTACGGGTTGGCCAAGATAAAAGGAGGCTGGGGTGGTTAAACTGCGGCTATTGCTAGCAGAGTTTGAGTGATTGCAGGAGGGGATTGAGAGACTGCTTGAGCTACAGCTGAGGCTTTGGGTTTGGCAGGAGTCGGGGCTACAGCCAAAGCATCATTATTCTTTCTATACCAGGGTTTCCCTTCCTTCTTTGTCTCGCTTTGCTCAATTTTGCGCTCGATTTTCTCAGCTTTCTCATAAACAGCCTTATAGGACAGGAAGGAGCCAGTTGCCATCTCCTTTCGGAAAATAGCAAGTGCTCCTTCTAAAAGGTTGACAATCATCTCCTCAAGGCTGAGATTAGACTTTATTAGAACTTGAGTTATCATTCATCGGTTGAAATATTGCTTAAAGGTTTCACTAGGCAACTGACGGACTCCTTCAAGGTGTTGAAGGGTTGTTTCCATAATGGTATTGAAGCCATAATATTCAATCAGAGCTTCTGAAAGGAGTTTCTAATTGGTGATAATGTGATAAGGCAAGGTGTGATAATACCATCCAAGAGCGAAACCCTAAAGAGAGTATGGAAACATTTCAGCAAGAATTTTATCACTCAACTTCTTTACTTGTATTACATGCTCATACATAATAATATAGGGGATGAGGCATCTGACCCATCATAATATGCCATATTAGGCATAGAGAAGTTATCGGGGACCCAATCTTCGCCCTGCTGGGGTTCCTTGCCTTAGCTTGACTTGGCAGACATCACTTGATGAATATAGGCTTGAATCTCGGTGTCACGCCCGGAGATTGCTTGACCTGGTCGTTGATTAGCTGGCGGGTGAGAGCTTTGGCCTCGAGTGTCACCCTCAGAGAATACGTGACCTAGTCATTAGTTCGGGAGGCCATCATCTGACTCACAAAGGCATCTACTTCTGGTGTCACGCCTAAAGGTTGCGTGACCTAGTCGCTTTTAAGAACATGTAGAGATGGTGGAGGTATGACCAAGCAAGGACGGGTAACTAGCTGGCTGTTGAAAGGATTCTAAGGGTAAGTTATGCCCCTGGGAGTTATAATAAACTGAGGAGGGGTGAAAGATGGCGGAGGCTGGATCAGTACACTAGAAGAAGCCGAATACTAGTGGGTAAACATAGGTAAAACCGAGCTCTGAGCTAAAGGCCTCAAATTCTGAGTTATATAAGGGACAATTGATAGAGTCATTGAGGTTTGTAGAGAGCAGAAGCTTGCTTAAACTGGAATGGGCTTGCTATGGACTGAGTCGATGGTGTCGGGTGAAAAGCAGGGGGAGCTGATCTTGTCCCTATTAGGCCGGACATATTTTGAACTGAATTGTTCTAAGTCTGAGCTTGCATATTGGATTCGGAAACCCAAATTGAGTTCTTATCTTCTAGGGCCTGCTTGATAGCTGCTTAAATAGTAGCTTGCATGGAGGCCTGAAGCCTATCTTGGAATGCATCTGAATTCATAAATTGGACCATAGCACCGACGAAGTCAAAAGCGGGAGGTGGCTAAGATCCTGATCCCGAGGTGGGAGTAGGGCCTAACTAATCCTCAAGCAGAGGGATGTTCTCTTCGTTGTTCGAAAAAAGATATGGTTGGGTGAGAGAAATTCTGGCCTAGCTGAATTTGCTCTGAATCTGACTCCCTGCTAGAATCGGTATACGAAACCCCTTCAATCTCTGTGATGACTACCGGGGTGAGAGAACGACGAATCAAACGGTGCTCAGGCCTTCTCTAAATCAGGGTGCAATGATAACTTCACCTCCTCCTAATCAAAATGGCGGGTAGCAGATCAGATCATGCATGGATTGTGTAATGCTATGGATGGTGAGAATGGTTTTTTTTGTCTAATAATCAATGCGTGGTATGCTTACACATATGGCTGCAAGTAAATATGGTTAATGATGATGCCAAGGCCTATCCCTCCAACACACAGGGGACGTTCGTACCTCTCATCATACATGACGATTTGTTATAATGCAACAGAGATACAAAAGAAGTCCTACAGATGTTGCTAAACCTCTTCCACGAATGGAGATTGGTAAGGGTACGTTGGTTAAGATTTGGGCCCTTAAAGCCGATGCATGGGTAATGCATGAGCACGTAGCACATAGCATACGGAACGTCCCTCTTCTGACCTTATGACTCCCGCATTACACCATTCAAAAAGGATGGAGGTTAACTTTAATGCCAATAAACGGCAAAGAAGTGCATCCCATTTTTTTATTGTTTTGGTTCCTAAAGGGAAATGGCTATTATGGCTTTACTAACACGGGTTAGTATAGGGTTATTGATGTAGAAGGTTCTCATTCACCTTGATTCTACGTTACTCAACCACTCTCCAAATAGGTGCGACCGTAGGAGCTCATGTGTTGGTTGAAACAAGTGATCCGCCCACTAGGCATCCTCAATTCCATACAGGGCATGAGTGATACTTTCGTGAGCTTCTCGGGTAAAATGGGGCATCCTGACCTTACAATATAATCTGCATGTGTAAGGATAAGAAAGAATGAAGTTTTAATTTGGCCAATAATTTCAATACATCATCTAAATCTTTTAAAGTTATTGAAAATTTTAAGTTTCAAGTTTAAAGAGATAGATCCGCAGCAGTGTTGCCACTGTAAGCGAATGACATTTTAGATGAGTTGCAAAGTCAGGCCGGAGGACCGACCTCTTAAAAATATAATGTGTGAGGGCGTGATGGTAGAAAATGGTTTTGCATATTTTAATGCTCAAAGAACATGAGATCAAAATCCCGTCTTTAAGACAGAGTCCCCACCCAGTTCAGCTCAATCGGGAAATTTAGGTACGATTTTCCCACCGTGCAATAGACTATACCTTAAATAGAGATTTCAAGTTCGAATGATGCTATCTATTTTACATTGGCCAAGTTAAAAGTTTTATTCTTTCTTAATCATTTTTAATCCACCCTATTTATTTTGTTTTTGACTATGTTGTGTTAACGCGTTATTTAGCAAGCATTCAACAAATAAATTATTACAGTTATCCCAAACTAAATGAGGAAATTAAAAGAATAATTACATGACTTTTCAAATCCTATATATTTGTTTAAACAATAAGTAAAATACCCGAGGACCTAACAGTCATATATCCTAAATCTACTTGCACAAAATGGTTAGTACAAATATGACATGTTGTACGAGGTATATAACGTAGCATGCATAATTAGTGAACCAAACAAGACTCGAGTTAGCATGATCATGGCATATTTATTGTATAATTTATGGAGCCCAGTAGGATGGCTAAAAATGGTGTTTGAACGGCGTTTGTGAGAAAATCTTCTTTTATTTACATTTTAGACTCGATTTGTTATTTTAACCGGATTATTAGTGAAAATGCCACATGTTATGGGGTGAGGATTGTTTTCGAGGAGTTCTGGACTCTCGTCATTGCACTATACACCCTTGCTTTGGAAATAAAACTAGGTCAAAAATAAAACAAAAATAAATCTGCTATCCAGAATGTCATACCACCGGCGGTATGAGTGAAGTCATCGGTGGCATCACTGATGCTGCTGGTGCACTTACACAGTCCTGTAAAATAACATTTTGGGTACCATAAATAAAGGGTCCTACAAAAAAATACAGCTATTGGTGACAAAGGAAGCCTTCAATAGTATCATTAATGTCGCTGGCGACATGAATGATACCACCGGTGGCTTCTCTTGTCACCAACGGTTTCAGCTTCTTGCAGCAGCAGCAGTTAACCGTCGAAAATCTATCAAAAAACCAAAACTAAGCAAAAAAATAGCAAATAAACACAATAATAAATTTCAAAGAGGTATGAGACTCAGAATTTTTTGCTTGAGGCCGTGAATCCGCCTCTTCATGATGATTTGGGTAGTGAACTAAGATTTAAGTCTCTAAATCCTATTTAGATTGATTTTAAACTTAAGTTCTACTGATTTTTAAGTTAATTCTAAGAGAGTTCAATAAAGAAAAACCAAGAAAAGATAGAGTAATTCCTTTTTTCTTACCTTTTCTTCACCTTATCTCACTAAAATCTCTCTAAAAATTCAAGTTTTTACTTGCCCACCCTTCAAAATGTCTACAAAGAGGCCTTATATAGGCTAAAATCTAGAAGAAATTAACTTTTCTCAATTATCTACCTGGTATCGAGCAAAGCAAAGTAAAGAGTTGTCTACCTGCGAAAGTCAAACCGCCGGCGGTATGGATGATACTGCCGGCAGTATCGATGAAGTTGCGAGCGGCTTCACACTCTGCTAGGTCTGAAAAGCAAGGCATGGCCTAGCCTAAAAAGGTGAAAAAGATGCCAAATCCGCCTAAAAGGTGTTTAAGCGGGATTTTTAGGTAATTAGGGTTATTATTGAATTTTTTAGGGTATTTAGGACTAAATTAATTTTTGGGTGCAAATCATCGGTTCGAGCTCCCACCGGACTCGTCATCGGACACGTCGAACTGAATTTTTTAGAAAATAAAATTCATAAAGATTTTTTTATCGGGAATAAAAATTTGAAAGGAATTTTTATATTGAGGATTAAAATTGAATATACGTCATCATCGTTTCGCGAGAGGGACTGCAAAATCTCATGCTCACAGTCAGCATCAGTGTATCCTCTTAGAGTGAAGTTTGCATTACTTGGACACCATAAACCTGCATCAATAGAGCCTAGCAAATACCTGAGAATTCTCTTAACAACAGCTAAGTGAGATTCTCTAGGGTCATCTTGATACCTTGCACAATAACAAACAACATATTGAATATCAGGCCTACTAGCAGTTAGGTAAAGCAAAGAACCAATAATACCTCTATAAAGCTTACACTCTCTACAAGTTTACCTTCCTCATCTTTACTCAGAATTATATCAGTGGCCATGGGTGTTGACATTGGCTTGGCTTTATCCATGTCAAACTTCTTGAGTACTTACTTGGCATACTTAGCTTGGCTGATGAATATCCTATCACCACCTTGCTTAATTTGCAAACCAAGAAAGAAATTTAGCTTTCCCATCATTGACATTTCAAATTCTTGCTTCATCTACTAGCTGAACTCTTTGCATAGCTTCTCATCAGTTTCTCCAAAAATGATATCATCAACATAGATTTGGATAAGCAACACATCTTGATGCTTCCTCTTGATGAGCAGAGTTGTATCTGCTTTTTCTTTGACATAACCTTTGCTGAGTAAAAAGTTAGTCAGTCTCTCATACCAAGCTCTTGGAGCTTGCTTAAATCCATAGAGAGCCTTCTTTAACTTGAAGACATGATCTGGAAACTTGGGGTCTTCAAAGCCTAGGGGCTATCTGATATAGACTTCCTATTGAATATAACCATTAAGAAATGCACTCTTAACATCCATTCGAAACAACTTGTAGTTCATATAAGTTGCAAAAGTACGGAGAATTCTTATGGCTGCAAGTCTTGCTATTGGTGCAAAGGTTTCTCCATAGTCGCTGCCTTCTTGTTGATTGTAGCCTTGAGCAACTAGTCTGGCCTTATTTCTGACAACATTACCAGCTTCCTCTAGCTTGTTCTTGAAAACCCATATGGTGCCAATGATTGACTTGCCTATAAGTTTCTCCACCAAATCCCAAACTTCATTTCTTTTGAATTGGTCTAGCTCTTCTTGCATTCCAATCATCCAGTTGTCATCAAATTCAGCATCTTCAAACTTTTTGGGTTTTATTAATGAGACAAATGTTGAATGACTCATCAATCTATTCAGCTGGCCTCTGGTCAGTACTGGATTTTACACACTATTAAAGATCTTCTCAACTGGGTGATCTCTCCTTGCTCTGACTTCTTTTGGTAGATCAGGATCAGCTCGCTGAGCTACTGCCATGGGTTGAGAATCATTATCATCACCAAAGTTGATGGAGTGGTCCAAGATAACTTCATAATCTTATTTATCTGGAGCTTGATCATGAATAACAATGGGCTGACTGACTGATCCACTGACTTGTTCCATTTTCCTTTTTGTAATCATTGGCTTCTCCACCCGCATTGTTAGTTTCATCAAAATCTACATGCATTGACTCTTATAATGTGTCAGTCCTCTTGACATACACTCAGTATGCCCTACTGGGTGTTGAGTAACCCAAAAAGATTCCTTCATTAGCCTTGGGGTCAAATTTAGCTAATTGGTCTTTAGTGTTTAATATGAAGCATTTACAACCAAAGGCCTTGAGATGACCAACCTTCGACTTGCGCCCCTTCCAAAGTTCATAAGGATTTTTGTTCAAAATTAGGCGAATTAAAATCTTATTTAGAATGTAACAAGTTGTGTTAACAGCTTCTCCCCAGAAATACTTTGGTAGATTGTTATCACTCTGAATAGAACAACTCATCTCCGCAGTAGTGTGATTCTTTCTATCAATATCCCCATTCTGCTGAGGTGTATGAGGGGCAGAAAAATTGTGGTCAATACCATGCTTGCCTATTTTTAAATTCTCTTCCATGGTCACTCCGGCAGCCAACCTAGAGAATGATTCAAATGTTTCATCTTTGCTTGCAAGTAAGACAATCCAAGTGAACCTAGTCATATCATCTATAACCACAAGGGTGTAATTCATTCCACCTGGACTTGTTGGCAATACTGGCCCAAACAAATCCATGTGTAGAAGATCAAGGGGATGAGAAGAATATATATCAGCTAAAGATTTAAAGGTCTTCCTAAATTGTTTCCTAAGTTGGCATGCTGAGCAGAGTCTATCTTTTTCAAAGGCTAGATTGGGTAATCCCTCAACAAGTTCATTTCTGGCTAATTTGGACAGATTGGTCATATTGATATGTCCTAACCTTCTGTGCCATAGCCATGAGTTTTCCTCCTTAGAAATAAAGCATATATCATTAGAGCCAGGGGATAAATCAATCAAATAAACATTATTAATTTTGGAGCATAAAGAACAGTTTGGTCAGAGTTACCATTAATGACTGAGCAGCCCACTGAGTAGAAGATTACTTTCTTGCCTTTGTCACACAGTTGAGCAACGCCTAACAAATTGAACTTCAAGCCTTTTACTAGAGACACATTTTCAATTGATGGCTTGAGTCCCACAGTGTCATTGCCAATAATCTTTCCCTTTTGGTTATCTCTAAAACTGACACTTCTATTCCTCTTTCGCTCTAATGTGATTAATTGCTTTCATCACCTATCATATACCACGAGCACCCACTGTCCAAATACTAAATTCTTCTGTCATTAGTGGATCTCAGGCTCACTTGCAAAAGAAACAAGTTTTCTTAGGTACTCATGCCTTTTTTCCGGCTGGGTCTTCCCTTGTTAGTAATGGTCATCCTTAACTATTCATACTCATTATAGTAACCATTTTTATGTCTACACATGATTGTAGCATGTCCTAACTTTCCACAAAAATCACATATGGCCTTAGGATTGGGCCTGCTCACTTTACTCTTTTAAGAAACCTTCTTAGAGTGGTGAGTGCAGTTACTCTTAGTATTCCTGCTAGGTTGAGGAGGGACCTGCACCTTTTTCAAAGTTGTTAATTCAGCAGCTAACTCATCCATTTTCTTAATGAGCTTGTTGTTATATCTGTTATGGTACTCAGCTTTTTCCATAAGGTATAAGATGTCAAGTGAGGTAGAAGAATTGACATCTTTTAGACCATCACACCTCCTCTGGAGTAGTTTGATGTATTTGACTGACTTCTTAGTCATAGTAATAACAGCATTAAGTACTGCAACAAGTTCATCTAAAGATAAAGGGGGTTCAGAATTTACCTTAGTTTGCTTTCCTTTGTCTCTGCTCTGGTCAGCTGATTGGTTGGTCAAGGAAGTAGATGGTTGGTCAGCTGACTCTGAGTTGGGTTGATCATCCTTTGCCAAGAGACACACATTTGCATAATCTTGTGCCTCTTCATCTGAGGATGATGACTCTTATTCAGAGTCACTCCAAATAGTAGCAAGAGCCTTCTTATCCCTTTTCTTCTTGAATTTGTCCTTTTTAGCTTTAGGACAGCTAGACTGGATATGCCCTTTCTCACCACAATCAAAGCATTTAATATCTTTGTTATGCTCTTTTTTGAATTCCTTCTGTGGTCTATCATCTGCTCCTTTCTTGTACTTGCTAGGCCTTATGAATCTTTGAAAGTTCTTATCTTTCTTCAAGAACCTGTTAAAGTTTTTAGTCATCAGTGCTATCTCTTCCTTTCTGTTATATGGATATTCTCCTTCAAAGGAATCCTCTTCATCAGCCTTAAGAACAACAGCTCTGCTAGAGCTTTCTCTTTCCTTATGCTTGAGCTTCTTTGACTCATCTTCGTATTGCTTTAAAGACATCTCATGAATTAGCAAGGTTTCGATCAGCTCATCAAACTAATAGGTCTTCAAATCATGAGCTTCTCTGATATCACTCTACTTTGCATCCTATTCCTATGTCAAACTTCTCAAATCTTCTTGACAATCTCTTCTTTTGTGAAGTTCTTGCCAAGTCTCTTTAGTTCATTGACAATGTTCATGAACCTGGTATCCATGTTAGAAATATCTATCTTGGGTTGCATATGAAACCACTTATAATCTCTCAAGAGGATGTTGATCTTGGATTCCTTAACCTTGTCAGTGCCTTCATAAGTTACTTCCAACTTCTTCCATATCTCTCAAGCAGTTTCACAACCTGAAACGTGGTTGAACTCAGTTGCATCAAGAGTGCAATGAAGATAGTTAATAGCAGCTACATTTTCTTTTAATCTGGCTAAGTCTTGATTGTCCCACTCATCAGAGTACTTATCAACCCGTACTCCATTCTTCATAATTGTAGGGACATACGGCCACTCAACTATAGCCATCTAAGCATGTATACTCTGAGACTTGATGAAATTCTTCATCATGTTCTTTAAATAAGTATAATGCTCACCATTAGACATGGGAGGTCTGGTGACTGACATGCCTTCTAGTAGAATGTAGGCTTGGGCCCTTCTACTGTATTCTCCTCCTTTATATGTCATGATCTTTATCTCAAGATTATGAAATTTTTACAAGAAGAACTTGCACTGATACCACTTGATGGTCCCTATGCATACACTTAATGAGTCAGAGGAGGGTGAATGACTCACACTAATGAAACAGTAACTTTTTCGCGATACAATGAACTCCTCTGAATAGGTCAGCTGGCTGAGTAGAAATCTGGAAAAACTCTAAAGTAAAGAACACGGAGATTTTATATTGGTTTAGCAACCTGTGCTTCCATCCAGTCCCAAGAGAGTATCTTGGCTTTAATTCACTAATCTCAACTCCTTTACCCTAGACAGAGAAGCCTTTCACAAATTTCCCCAATTACAAAAAGTACCCTCCAAACTATAATCGCTCATCCGCTAAGTAGAATACCTACTTTTACTAGCAACTCAACTAAGTCTAAACAAGAGCTAGAATCAACTTAATAGAACGTTGATCTAGTTACAGATAATCAAATTTATTGATCTATTCTATTCTCTCTTGTTGTAAAGCTGATTCTCGCTGAGTAGTTACTTTCTCGATTGTACTTCTTTAAAGCTTGTAAAATGGCAGAATTTTTCTTCTTAGAAATTTAGGTGTAATCACTAAGTTCTAATGCTTGCCTTCTTACTCCTTTTATACTTGAAATCAAGAATGTAGCCATAGAACTTGCTTTGGCATCTTCTAAAGTTGATAGTTCATCTATTCACCCGTTGCTTCTTCAAATCAATCCATTAGGAGATAGAATCACACCATTATGAGATAGAAAACAATCAGTTAGAGACAGATTGAGATTCGAGATTCAATTCGAATTCTTTTTCGTTTGATGCTAGTCTTCCGTTAGAGAGATTTTGCGCTGACTTGCTACATGTCATCTTCCCATTCCTCTGGTAATCTGACAGCTTTCCCAAGTCGCGAGATACAAGATAGGTAGGACTGCAACATTTCCAAATCTGGTAATTGCTTTTTGCAGGTTGAGCTATGAAGGACTTTGGCATTTTCTTCATAAAGCGAATTGTCCAGTCAAGGCATTAATTCCTTTTGTCTTTCCTTCATTAATGTTTGCAAAAGTGAAACTGAAAAGGAAAGATTTCATCTTTCTCTAAATGAATATGTGAGTGCCTTCGACTAATAGAAAGTAACTTAGCGAAATGACAAATCAATTAACATAGCTTAAATGGAATCTAAATATCAAGCACTGAGTGAATAGTATTTAATCAGCGACTAAATTACATACTTGGCCCATAACAACTCAGAGTTAAACTAAATAGCTAGGTCAGTGGAGACTTAAAATTCTACCCTCGAATTCAATTACTCAAATATAACCATAGACTATTTATTTTAACATCATTATTGATTTAATTAACTCAAACTTAACTTAATTGGTATGATTAAAACTTTAAGCACTATTGATTCATCCACTGAGTCAGTCCAAACTTGTGCTGGGCTCAACAATAACTATTAAAATTCAACTATGTTCAAACAAACATCAATTCCAACTACTTAGATCCTTAATTACATAAGATTTCCATAATTCAAACATAATTGATCATCAAAACTATCTCTATTGTCTATCTATTGTGTCGATATATTACTCGTGGCTCTCAAGTTTGTTTTTTAGATATTCCCTTCCATGCATGTATAATCTTAAAGCTAGCAAACCGTGTTTTGTGGATTTGGCCATCAAACTGTTGTAGGATTGGATTATGCTCAATCATGTACTCCAAAGAGCTCGGCATAAAGATATCGCAGTCGCTGCAATTTATTTTAAAATATAATATCAGTATTATAATAAGATATTTGGATGAAGAAGATGTAATAAATCTATCCAAATACTGCTTTAATTATAATTATAAAAAGACAAGAACAAGTTACACTGTGCTTCTAAACAATTACTCATTAATCAAAAAAATTGAACAAATTGTATCCCTGATAATACATTTACATGTTCTCACATTTCTATTCAATAAAAAGAACAATACAATTCACACTTCCCTCAATTACAGAACCTGGCAAGAAATTAATAATATGTAAGAACCAATAGAAATCCAACAGACATCCAATATAAATCAAATACTCATTAATAAAAGTTCAATTTTACATAAAGGAGCTTAATAGTCAGTGTCATTTGAGATTGAACATATGAAATATTGACATTTGATGGTAGGTATAATGATGAATTGAACAAATATAAGCTTCAAGATACTAAGAATTCTTGTGGTGTCATGCTAATGTATAACCTTATTATAATTTATTATAATCTATTTTTCCCGGCACTAAAATTCCTCCAATTACTAATTGTACCAACCCCTAGCACCAAACAAAAAATGTATATGCATGAGATAGATAAGATACCGGCTCATTTTGATTTTGGAGTAGACTTCTAAGTCACCATTGCATGGTAGGGACCAAAGAAGGAGAAAAGACTCTTCCACCTATTCAATAAAAAGAACAATGCAATTCACGCTTCCCTCAACTATAGAACCTGACAAGGAATTAATAATATGTATGAACCAATAGAAATCCAACAGACATCTAATATAAATCAAATACTCATTAATCAAAATTCATTAAGGCATTTCTACAAACACTTCATTTGCACAATTGCAAGAGATAATTCAAAACAGAATTGGGGGGAAACAATTACTCCTCTCAACAATAGCTCTATATAAATAATGGAAGAAGCATAGATTGCATGCAAACATTCATGTATTTTCAAAAAGTGAACTAGTTAGAAGTAAAAGTAAAAAAAGAGCATTCTTTTTTGTTCAACTCAATAATCAAAATCTCATTCAGGCATTTCTACAAACACTTCACATGCATACTTCACATGAGATTTTTCCCAAATCAAACAATTGAACTAAGCACGAGTTTGACTGACTCGGTAGTGCTTAAGTTTTGATCGTAATAATTAAGTTTAGTTTGTGCTAATTAAATTAATAATAATGTTAAAATAAATAGTCTATGGTTGGTTGTGGAGTTAGTAAATTCAAGGGTAGAATTTTGAGTCTCCGCTAACCTAGCTATTTAGTTTAACTCTGAGTGAGCTAGGCTGAGTATCTACGATAGTTGCTGACTTAGTAATATTTACTTAGCACTTGATATATAGATTTTATTTTATCTGTGTGCTTTACGTTGATATATTTTGCTAAGTTACTTTAAGTCTGTCAAAGCTGCTAACTTTACCATTTAAGGTAAAAAGGGATCTTTGCTTTTAGTGTTACTTTTTACAGGACATTAATGAGACAAAGACGAAAAGAATTAATGCATTGACAAGACTTAGATTAATGAAGAAAACGACAAAGTCTTCGAATGCAAAGTGTAAAAAGTCATTTGCCATTTTGGGCAATTCTGCTGATCTACCAACCTAGTATCGCGCGATCTGCCAAATGTCAAAATACCAGAAGGAATGGGAGGATGACACGTAGCAAGTCAGCACGAGTTCTCTCTAACGGAAGACTAGGATCAAACGATAAATGATTCAAATTAAAGCTCAAATCTCAATCTAACAGATTGATTTTCTATCTCACAATAGTGCAATTCTATCTCTTAATGGATTGATTTGAAGAAGCAATGGGTGGATAGATGAGTTGCCAACTTCAAAAGATGCCAAAGAAAGCTCAATGGCTACTTTCTCAATCCAACTATAAAAGGAGCAAGAAGGCAAGTGTTATAACTTGGTGATTACACCTAAATTTCTCAGAAGCAAAATCTCTGTCAAAATACAAGCTTTAAAATAAGTTCAAGCAAGAATGCATAACTCAATGAGAATCTGCTTTAGAATAAGAGAAAATGGAATATCGTTCAATTGTAATATATGATTACTGTAACTGGATACACGTTCTATAATTTGAATCTAGTTCTTGTTTAAACTCTTAGAGAGTTGCTGATAGAAGAGGTTATTTTAGTCAGCAGGTGAGCGATTGCAGTTTGGAGGGTACTTACTGTAATTGGGGAATTTGTGAAAGGCTTCTCCGCCTAGGGTAAAGGAGTTAAGATTAGTGAAATAAAGCTGAGAAACTCTCTTAAGACTGGATGTAAGCATAGGTTGCCAAACTAGTATAAAAATCTCAGTGTTCTCTTTCTTATTGCATCTTCTAGACTTTCACTCAGCCAACTGACCTCACTCAGCGGAGCCTTTCACTATCGTAAAAAAAAATTTATAAGTTTGTGAGTGAGTCATTCACCCCCCTGATTCATTAAGTGTACGCATAGAGACCAATAAGTGGTATCAAAGCCATTCTTATTTCACAGATTTCACAAAGGAGAATCTAGTGGAAGAGCCCAAGCTTATATTTTGCCAGAAGGCTTGTCAGTCACCAAGCCTCCAATGTTCAATAGAGAGCATTATACTTATTGGAAGAACAGGATGAAGAATTTCATCCAGTCTCAAAGCATGCATGCTTAGATAGTTATTGTAGAAGGGCTATTTGTTCCTACCATTATAAAGAATAGAGTAAAGGTTGATAAGTATTCTGATGAATGGGACAGTCAGGACTTGATCAGACTGAAAGAAAATGCAGCTGTTATCAACTATCTTCATTGCGCTCTTGATGCAACTGAGTTCAATCACGTTTTAGGATGCGAGATAGCTAAAGAGATATGGAAGAAGTTGGAAGTGACTTATGAAGTACTAAAAGGTGAAAGAGTCAAAGATCAATGTCCTTATGAGGGACTATGAGTGGTTCCATATGAAACCCAAGAAGGATATTTCTAACATGAACACCAGGTTTATGAATATAGTCAATGAGTTGGTAAGACCTTTACAGAAGAAGAGACTATCAAGAAGATCCTTAGAAGCTTGACTCAAGAATGGGAAGTAAAGAACAGTGCCAATGAAAAAGCTCATGATTTAAAGACCTATAAGTTTGATGAGCTGATGAGAACCTTGCTGACTCATAAGATGTCCTTAAAGCAATATAAAGATAAGTCCAAGAAGCATAGGCATAAAGAAAAAGGGAGCTCAAGCAGAGCTATTGTTTTGAGAGCTGATGATGATGAAGAAGATTCCTCTGAGGAAGGATATCTAGAGGACAGAAAAGAAGAAATAGCTCTAATGACCAAGATTTTTAGAAGATACTTGCGAAAAGATGAGAGCTTCCAAAAGTTCAAAAAGACATGCAAGTATAAGAAGGGAGCAGATGATAGACCACGAAAGGAGTATAACAAAGAGCATAACAAAGATATCAAATGCTTTAAACGTGGTGAGAAAGGGCATATTCAGTCTAGCTATCCTAAAGCTAAGAAGGACAAGTTCAAGAAGAAGAAGAGTAAGAAAGCCCTTGCTGCTACCTGGAGTGACTCTGAACAAGAGTCATCGTCTTCAGATGAAGAGGCACAAGACTCTGCCAAGGTGTGTCTTATGGCTAATAATGATCTTCCAACCTCAGAGTAAACTGACCAACCATATAGTTCCGCTGCTGTGAGCGGCGGCAGCGGGGCCTGATCCAGCCCATTAAAATGACGGGGGGAGATGCGTATAATGAAATTAAAAATGATTTTGCATATTTTAATGTTCGAAAGATACGATCGAAATCTCATACTTAAAAGAGAGTAGCCACTCGGTTCAGCTCAACCGGGAAATTTTTGGTACGATTTTCCCACCAGGTGGTTGGACCATACCTTAAGTAGAGATTCCGAGTTCGGATGATGTTATCTATTTTTCATTAGGCCAAGTTAAGGTACTTCATTCTTTCTTAATTGGTTTGATCCATCCTACTTATTTGTATTTTTAGTTATTTTATTGTTCTCGCGTTTATCAAGCAATTGAAACAATGAATAAAATATTTACAGCCATAAAAAAGAGTGCAGAAAATAAAATTATTACAAGGTTTCCAAGTCCTATATGTTTTTTTATACAATAAATGAAATACCTAAATATCTGGTATACGTCTGCCTGTAGAAGATTGTTAGCATGGGTATAGCATATTTTATTTACAGTATCATGAAATCAGATCGGGCGCTAAAATGAGATTCAAACGGCATTTTCGAGGAAATTCCATTTTTAATCGAATTTTAGGCTCAATCGTTACTTTAACCGGATTATGAGTTAAAATACCCACACATTACAGGATGGGGTCTGTTTGCAAGAGATTTTGAACTTCCATCATTACATTATATATTCAAGCTTTGGAAAATAAGCTAATCTGGGAATAAATGAAAATAAAATTGTTATCCAGAAATTCATATCACTGACGATACAACTGATGCCGCCGGCGACATCAATTATATCACCGGCGATATCAGGTTGTAGATAGCAGTGGTGGCAGAAAAAAAATGACCGAAAACCTAAAAATGGGTATAAATCGACGAAATTTAACACAAATCAGTAATGTTAATGCTAAAGAGCTATGAGACTCAGGATTTTTACCTCGAGGCCGTGAATCCACCTCTTCGTGAACCGAAAGAAACACCTCCGGGGAGCTTGTTGTGATGATTTAGCAGTGAATTTAAGTGCTTCTGGTTTCTAAATCTAATTAAGTTGATTTTAACTTAAAGACTTGCTGATTTTAAACTCACAATCAGAGAATTCAAAGAAGAAAAACTAGGAAAAATGGATCAGAATCCTTTTTTTATTTTATCTAGTTCTTATCTCACTAAAATCTGTTCCCACATTAAAACCCTAACCTTTTGTTGTTCCCCTCTAAAATGCAACTCAAGGTGTGCTTGTATAGGTGAAATGGGGTGTTTTTTTAGGCCTTTTTGACCAATTCCGCCGAAAGTGGCCGAAAGGCTGTCTGTGGAGGGACCCGTTTCGGGTCATATCACCGGTGACATGGCGATGCCGCCGGTGGTATGGTGATATCACCGGTGGTATGGTGATATCACCGGTGGTATGGTGATGTAGCCGGCGGCATGGCTGATGTCGCTAGTGGCATCAGCCTCCAGCATACCAACAGCTAACGGGCCCAAAAGCCAAAAAAGTCATCAAAAGTGGTTTAATAGTGGGTAGAAAGGCATCCTTTTAACTTTTAATAATATTTTAATGGGTATTTATTATTTGGGTGCAAACCATCTGTTCAAGCTCCTATCGGACGCGTTATCGGCCACGCCGAACAGGATTCTACCAAGTATAAAATTCGCGAGGAATATTATTCTGGTAATAAAAATTCTAAAGAGAACTTTTATTTTGAGGCATTAAAATTAGGTACATGTCATCATCATCTTGCGAGAGGGACTATAAAATCCCGTGCTCACAGGCTGCCCCTCAGGGGATCACTGCTGCCACAGGTCAGTATGATCACATAAAAGAGCAAGGGATAGGAATGATACCTGATGGGTGACCGGTTTGACCCTTGGTCAGACCTTGTGCTTTGTAGAGAGGTTGCCCCTTGGTCGGGCTTATGCTTTGTGGAGAAATTGCCCCTTGGTCGGACTTTTATTTTATAGATTGGTTGCCCTTTGGTCGGACTTATGCTTTATGGAGAAATTATACCTTGGTCGATTTTTGTGTTTTGTAGATTGGTTGCCCTTTGGTCAGGATTATGCTTCGCAGAGAAATTGTCCATTGGTCGGGTTTTGTGTTTTGCAGATTGGTTGCCCTTTGGTCGGACTTATGCTTTGCGGAGAAATTGTCCCTTGGTCGAGTTTTGTGTTTTGTAGATTGGTTGCCCTTTGGTCGGGCTTATGCTTTACGAAGAAATTATCCCTTGGTAGGGTTTTATGTTTTGTAGATTGGTTGCCCCTTGGTCAGGCTTATGCTTTGTGGGGAGTTTGTCCCTTGGTTGGGTTTTATGTTTTGTATATTGGTTGCCCTTTGGTCGGGCTTGTACTTCGCGGAAAAATTATCCATTGGTCGGGCTTTGTGTTTTGTAGATTAGTTGCCCTTTGGTCGGACTTATGCTAAATTTGAATTGGAGAAGTGATATCACCGGCAGTATGAATGATATCGCTAGCGGTATGAAGCGATGTCGCCGGCGATATGAGTGCCATGTGGCAGCTTTGACAGGTCAAGTAATTTCAAAATTTATACTGAAAGGGGTGATGTCGGCGGCGATATGAGTGATGTCACTTGCGGCATAAACAGACGGTTTTAGATAAATTAAAACTCCTCGAATTCCGTGCGGTAGTTTAAAAGGAATTGAAACTCCCTTCTTCCTTATTTATTCAGAAAACCATTCCTACTGCTTCACATCTCATTCTCCAAATCCTATAATTTTTTCTTTCGTCTTTCAAATCATGAAGAGAATCACTAAGGCTTTCAGGGGCAAATCTACTAAGGCTAGGGAGAACTTGCCTAATTCGTTTATCGAGGGATTGAAAATTCTCTCCGTTCCTACTACTTATGGCCTGAACGAGACGGCCAAGATGTATAGCTATAGGATCAATTCTCCCATCACCAATCTGACCCTAGAGAAGGAGAAGCACCTTTGCTACGTTTAGGTAATCCCACAAAACCCGAATCTCTTCTTTTTGGGTTTGGTTTGATTTGGCTTTAGGCTTGAAATCGTGCCATGGTAGGAGTCATAGACTGGTTATAAACTAATATGGTATGTTTAGATTCAATTTTTTAGGCTTATTGTTTGATTGATTGCGATTTTTTGTGGATTTGGCACGATGGGTGCGATTTTGGGGTAAACGAGTTCTGCCCGCAGGTAGTGATGTCGCCGGTGACATGAGTGATGTCGCTAGCGACATCAGTTCATGCGAAGAGGCCTATAGAAGTCTGATGTCAAGTGATGTCACCAGCGGTATTATCCATGCCACTGGCGATATGGAGTGATGCCACCGACGACATCGCTTTTAGCAGAAGCAACATCAGCAGCTCTTCTGTTGAGAAAATAAGCCGGACTGATCTATTTTGTTTCTAATTTTGCAGCCAAATAAACTGACCTATTCAGGGGGAATGGGCACCATCGGTGAATGGTGGTACCACATTTTAGAGAACGACCCCAAGCTTGCGCTTGCCATCAATGAGACAGGATTCGGGGACTTGGCCCGGATAATGCCAATGCTGATGCCCAAGCTTTCTCATTCAGCAGTGATAGCCCTAACCGAGAGGTGGTCTGAGACCACCCATACTTTCCACTTCTCTTTCGGGGAAGCTACGATTATACCCTTTGACGTCGTAGCCATGACCGGCCTCCCTTGGACGGATGAGGTCATACACTTTGATGCTTACATGGATAAATACCATATTGAGAGGCCCGTGGTAAGGCAGGCGAAGGAGCTATTTGGTCTGAAGCTCGTGTCTAGGCGGCTATCTTATGGTGAGTTATTACAATACTGGACCCGGGTGGATGTAGTACCCGAGGATGAGAGGGAGGTTTGTGTTCGGTCCTTCATGATTTCTTTGCTTACCGTGCTGTTCTTCATAATCACAGGGAGTAAGATTAATTATATGCTGATAACTACTGTGGAGGACGTGGCAGGCATTAGGAGGAAGAATTAGCCAAGGTCCATCTTGGCACAAATATACCACGAGCTGGATGTGGGAGCCCGGAAGAGGGTGAAAGCCCTTCGCCTCTACCACCTGCTACTCCAAGTACATCTCTTTGGAAGTATTTTACTTGATAGTATACGTTACTCCAAGTACATCTCTTTGGAAGTATTTTACTTGATAGTACACGTTCTCATTTATTGTATGACACTTTTTGAATTGATTGGTCGTTATTTATGCAGGCTTGGGCCTTTAAGCATTAGATCCTCCCGCTGGTGGAGTTTAAGAAGATTGTGCCGCCGAGCTCCCACTTTCTCGCTCGTTGGTGTGGGGCATTGGTGGGAAGGCCTAGTACCCTATAAAATATAGGGAGGTCCTGAGGAGCGCATGGTTGAGCTCGGTATGCGACTTTTTAATTTAGTCTTTGTTTTTACACTTAGACAAAACAAAAGACGTTTATGAACTTACACTGGTTGTTTTGGCTGATTATTGGTGTAGCTTATCCTGGATCCATTTGATGGGGTGGAGAATCTATCAAAGGTCGTAAGGGTTAGGAGGGAGGTAGACGATCGTCGGTTCATGATTGAGTGCCCTCTATCCCAGCAGTGGTACCTAGGTGAGCGCATCTGGGGCTGGAGGTCCGTCTCGGTGGCTGATAGAACAGTGCCTGCTAATCCTTCTAGCGGCTTATGGTGGCCTCATTTGGTGATCACCTCTAAGGCTAACAAGGCTGATTACACCGAGGGGAACAGCTAAGTGATCCCTAGCATCCCTTGCCTCTATGAGCAGCTCCAGGAGTGCCTACTCCCTGTGTATCCCCGCATCCATAGAAATGATACGATTGATTATCATAACGAAAAATGGTTGAAGGAGGAGAAAAGGAACCTCAAAGGCATTGTGGACGTCGAGGAGGAAGAAGATAATGAAGATGAGAAGCTTAAAGGGGATGTTGGGATTGAGCCCGAGGGGGAGGATGAGGCAGGCATAGATGTAGCCAGCGAAAGTGCGCCAATGTCCCAAGGGGAGCAACGTTCTTTTGAGGTATGATTGTGCTTATGTGTAAGATTTTGAAATTGTTTAGGAACGCTGTTGATGTGTGGCTTTCATGTTTTCCAGGAACCCTCAAGGAAGAGAGGCTGGGATAACCAGAGTGGGACACAACACTATGGTGCGCCGGAGGGCATAAACTTTGTGGAGGGGCGTCTGGTCAATTCGATGGAAACTTCATTCCTGCTGATGAATTCCCGGGGTGAGTTCCTCCCTAGGAATATAGGCTCGAGCCTGTAGGCTCCAATTTTCATGCTCAAAAATACTACTTACGTAAGGCCTGGTAATTATTTTCTTGTTTAGCCTTAGATGCGGGTGTCTAATGATTTGCCTTTTGGATTTTTCAGGTGGCGCGGAGCCATATGGAGCAGCTCGCAGAGAACAATTTTGTTCTCTGAGATACACTTATCGGGCAGTCGCTCCTTGCTCAGGTATTTATGCATATGTTAAGATGGGATGCATGTATGGATGTTATGAATGATATGCATTATTGATATTTTCTCTGGTTTGTAGGATTTCTTGGCCCTTTCCTTATCAGATGCTAATGCCGTATGACGGCGGTACGAGGAGGAGACTGCAGACCTACGACGTCGCGTGAGTGACCTTGAGGGTCAGCTAGCAGCCACCGTTCAGGAATGGAGAAGTAACCAAAACCTGGACCATGCACACCCTGGTAATACCAGTCGTAGGGGGATCAAGATATCTGCCTGCCGATGCCCACTTGTCGTGGCCGAGGAGTCTAGCAGTATGCCTATGACAAAGGGAAGGGAAGAGGACGATGTTAATGACTGGCTTATG
This sequence comes from Euphorbia pulcherrima, assembly GCA_947683365.1. Lineage (NCBI taxonomy): Eukaryota > Viridiplantae > Streptophyta > Magnoliopsida > Malpighiales > Euphorbiaceae > Euphorbia > Euphorbia pulcherrima. The sequence goes on from CANTUS010000001.1 coordinate 21,517,158, forward strand.
AGTCTCGAAGACGTTTCATCTCACCCGGCCGGTAGTGGCGGGCATGCCTAGTTGTTTATTTTGCTCTCCTTTTTTTTATTTCCTTGTTTGTACCCTTGATACATTGGGGTTAGAATAATTTGGTTTTTTTGTTGGGTTTTGTTTCTTTCGTGGTCTAGACATTCAAAATTTTTGGATGGTTTGTGCCTTGGGCTTTTTATTTTGAATAAGAATGGGTCGTTGTTTGGAAAGGCATTGGAAATATAGTATAGGATTGTTTACAGGTTTTGTATAGGTCTGAAATGGAAAAAATGCTTCTGATGGTGCCGGAAAATTCACTTCATGTCACCGGCGGCATGACCCATATCGCCCAAACTAATTCAGCCAAAATAATATATACAGGGCTGTCTGAAAGTCCATATCACCGGCGGCATCACCTAATATTGCCTCACCTAATCCATATCACCGGCAGCATCATTTACATCGCCGGCGGCATCACCCATATCCCCGGTAGCATCAATTTCCCAACAATCCGATTTCGACTATTCTGTCCATTCCTGTCATGGCAACCCACAATCAAAAGCTATGGGGTTTTCTGCAGAGTCTGGGGAATGCAGACTGGAAGAGGCTTGAAAAATTCAGGCTTTGGGGGTTTTGATATGTCGCGGCATAGCCCGTGAGCCGCGAATTCCTTCAAGCTGCACTATATTTTTAGGATCCAATGGACCACATTTTCCGATTTTCATCATTTGAGCTTTGCCCCTTGCTCGAAGAATTCTACGCTATTTTAGGGACACCATGTCCTTAACGCATTTCACTGGCATTGCCGGACTTTCATTTTAGCATAGATGGAATTCCTTGAGGGTTGTGGAATTTAGATTCTGTGGACCCATTTCTGTCTCGGTTGCCGGATAAACTTGGGTTTCAACTCAGAGTTGTTCTAGAGTGGTGTCGTGGAGTACCCCAGTCCCATCCTGCTTGGCCATTCATGGTGGCATTACTACTCATGGCAGAGTTTATGTGCGGAGTGAGCTAGATTGGTCCGCTCAGGCAGATTTCGCTCATCAGCCCCTATGTCGACAGGGGCTTCTCCCGTGGCTGTGGGATTGGCCGATGTTTTGCTGAACGTGGATGCTACTTCTGTTGACTCATCACTTATCGGAGATCAGCTCATATTATTATAGGTACCTTTTGTTCTTTCTAATCTCGCATATTTCCTTCCCTAATCCTTACCTGAGTTTTGAATTATAGGTATGGCTGATGGAGAAGCTGAAGTTGAGGGAGGCACCACGAGGGAACCCGAAAAAGTATCTTCCCGTTCATCTGAGGGAGAGAGGGCTTATGCGGGCTGATTTCGACGAGTTGACGTATGATGATTGGGTGCCTATTTTAAGGGGGTATACTGACGCGCAGGTTCAGTGGGTTACTCTATGGTGGAGAATTCAGGATGTGGTTGTAGAATCTTAGGGAGCATGTGTTCAACTGATAGATCTGGAGAAATCTTCATTTTATACCCCTTATCGGCTGTGTCATCAGTATGGCAAGAGGCAAAGAGTCCCAATCAAACTGAACCACAACCAGATTGGAGTTTATAAAGCTAGGTGGGTCAACCATATTCGGGAGAAGTGGTCCAGGGAGGCTATATTTGAGATTCTGGATTATGATCACATGGAAACCATCGAAACTGACACACACTACAGGGGATGGCTTGCTGAGATAAAAGACTTGCTGACCCGTCAAAAGCAGTCATGGGCTCATTTTGAGGGGGAACATGCGGAGTGGGGAGAGGACCCTTTTTCTACTAGCACACCGAGGTGGATCTCTAGGTACTGTGATGATGATGCAGGAAGTTTGATTTGAGTCTTACTTTTGTCAGAACTATCAGACCCCTTTTTTTGCATCCAAAATGAAAGTAAAACAAACTTTGTCCAAGGCTTTCTGAAGTTGTCTTAATCTTATGAATGTAGGATCCACATAAGTATAAGCATTTAGATTTCAACAAAAGAGAACTTTTATTAATTGAGATAAAATAAAGTATATGATGTTTGGTTGATATTCCCATTGATTTAACTCCTAGTGCCAACTAGCCGAGATCGATTTTCTAGAAGGCACTCGTTCTTTGCTGACATACCCTAACTTTTTCCTAGATTGCCCTTTTCGGGTTTTCGATCTAGCGGGTTTGTCTCATCCCCTAATTTTTGCACGGTTGGTTGGCAGGATACCAATCGTCGGGTGTCACCCTAATTTTTGCCCGATCAGTAAAAGACTGAAAGGCGGGTAATTATCATGTATATATTTTTTTAGTATGCTGCTTTTCTGATTTGTTTATTTTGAATTAAACATGATAATGCTTAAGCCTGTCTTGGTTTACGGGATTTACAAATTCGTTCCCATCCATGTCCATAAGTTTAGCTGCCCCTTTACTAAGAAGCTTCTTTATTACATATAGTCCTTCCCAGTTTGGCCTGAATTTACCCCTCGCATCAGTGGTAGAGTGTTTCAACTACTTAAGGACCAGATCACCGGCCTTCAGGGGGAACTTTTGATGTCTTACCCGACTTTTATATGCCCGAGCCATACGTTGTTGGTACATCTAGAGGTTGTCGAAGGCCTTCAACCTCTGCTCATCCATCATGTTCAACTGTTCAAATCTCGCCCATGTTCAACTGTTCAAATCTCGCCCGAGTCCATTCGGATTCTTCTAATTTAGCCTCTAGAGTGACTCTTAATGAGGTCACCTGAGTTTCAACTGGCAAGACTGCTTCCATCCCGTAGACCAGGGAGAACGGAGTTTGGCCCGTCGAGGTGCGTATGCTGGTGCGATATCCCCAGATAGCGAAATGTAGCTTATTCGCCCAATCCTTATAATCAGCTATCATCTTAGAAAGAATCGTCTTTACTGATTTATTGGCTGCCTCAATAGCTCTATTGGCTTGTGGTCTGTATGGAGAAGACCTATTGTGCTCGCTCCCATACTTCTCAATTAGAGAAGCAGTCGCTCCTTGAAATTGTACTCCATTGTCCAAGACTATATAATGTGAGAGCCCATACCGAGCAAAGATGTGCTTTTCCATGAACTTGGCCATCTGCTTGGCGGTGACATTGGTGAAGGATTCGGCTTCCACCCATTTCGAAAAGTAATCTACTGCTACCACAATGAATTTATGGCTGTTTGTTGAGGAAGGACGGATTTCACCAATTATATCTATCCCCCATGCCGAGAATGGCCAAGGGGTGGATAAGTGATGGAGCTCAGTGGGTGGCAGATGCTGCATATCTCCGTAAACCTGGCATTGGTGTCATCGTTTGACCTGGGCGATACAATCGGCTATGAGAGTGAGCTAAAAATACCCCAGCCGTTGGATTTTCTTTGCAAGAGCAAGACCGTTCATATGAGGGCCATAGTCATTGGCATGGACCTGGGTCATTACGTTCTGAGCCTCAAAATCAGTGAGGCAACGGAGAAGTAGGCCGTCACTAGTGTGCTTGAATAGATCATTATCCATAATATGAAACTAGATAGCGTGCCGCTGTAGGGTGGTACGGTCCGAGTCAGAAAAATCTGTGGGGTATTGGCCGGTCTGAAGAAATAGGACGATGTTAGAATACCAATAAGGTTCGTATGAAATGGCGAGAACTGGAGGAGTTGATTGAACATGCTATGGGATCTTGGTGGACATCAAAACCAAAGGGCAGATAGGTTGCTATTGGGGTCCTTCCCACATGGACACGAGAGTGGCAAGAGCATCTGCCATTTGATTCTCATCTCGAGGGACATAGCGCTATAACCACGAGGTAAATTTCTCAGACAATTCGTGGACAGCCTCAACATAAGGACAGAGAGATTCTTCTTTAACTTGCCAATCTCCAATGACCTAACGGACAACTAGAGCTGAATCTCCGATGATGGATACATGGCATGCCTAAACCAAAAGAAGAGCCTCGAGGTCGAATAGGCAAGCTTCGTATTCAATTCCGTTGTTGGTGATAGCAAATTCTAAACATTTAGACAATGGGATTATCTCATTATCTGGTGTGACGATGATGACCCTGAGACCTGCTCCCCAGCGGTTCACAGCACCGTCAAAGTACATTGTCCAATCATCGTCAAGGGTTATAACAGAGGCGAGCTATTCATCGGGAAACTCTAAATTTTCCTTATACTCAGAGCTGAGGGGTTAGTTAGCCAGGAATTCAGCTAAGGCCCACCCCTTAATGACCTTTCGGGTTACATATTCAATGTCAAATTCAGATAGGAGAAGTAGCCATCGGGACAATTTACCAGCCATAATAGGGGATTGATAAAGAAACTTCATTGGATCAATCTTGGCTACGGCTTGGACGCTATAAGATTGGAAATAATGTCATAACTTCTTAGTGATCGAAACCATGGTAGTACAGGTCTTTTCTATAATCGAATACCAGGTTTTATAATCTAAAAACTTCTTGCTCAAATAGTAGATGGCATGTTCACGCTTATCATCATGTTCCTGGACAAGCATGGCCCCGATGGAAGTTTCCTCAATGGCCAGATATAGGATGAGTGGTTTCCCTAGGATGGGGGGTGTCAAGACGGGTGGATCGATAAGATATGCCTTGATTCTATCAAACGCTACTTGGCAGTGATCATTCCATACCACGGGTTACTGTTTCTTTAATAGTTTAAAGATGGGTTTGCAAATAGTAGTGAGGCAGGCAATGAACCAACTAACATACTGCAAGGACCCTAAAAATGATCGGACCTCCTTCTCTGTCTTAGGGGGAGGCATGTCCTTGATTTTAGCTTTAACTGGATCCATTTCAATCCCTTTTTGGCTAACCACGTATCCCAATAGCTTATCGGAGGTAACTCTAAATACGCATTTCTTTGGATTTAGGCAAAGATTATACTTTTTAATGCGAGTCATGAACTTGTCGAGAACAGCAGGGTGCTCCTCTTGAGTGGTGGACTTCACAATCATGTCATCCACATACATTTCCACTTCTTTATGGATCATATTATGTAGGAGGGCGGTTACAGCTTGCTGATAAGTGGCCTCGGCATTTTTTAACCTGAACGGCATTACCTTGTAACAATACACCCCCCATTTAGTGATGAACACTGTTTTGACTTTGTCGATAATATTAACCAGAATCTGATTGTACCCTGAGAACCCATCCATGAATGAATACATAGCCGCTCTGGCAGCGCTATCAATCAGGACATCGATGTATGGGAGAGGGAAGTCGTCTTTTGGCGAGGTTTTATTGAGTTCTCAAAAATCCACACAGACTCGGATCCTACCATCCTTCTTCGACACTAGGACGATGTTCAACAGCTAAGTCAGGTATTCCACCACTTCTATGAATTGAGCTTCGATCAACCTTGAAACCTCTGCCTTAACCTATTCTGCCTATTTAGGTCTCAACCGGTGGAGCTTCTACTTGACAAGTTAAAATTTAGGATCAGTTGGGATTCTGTGTTCGGCGATTTATCGGTCAACCCCAGGCATGTCTTTGTACGACTAGGCAAAAGCGTTAACATGATTTTTAAGCACTTTTATGATCTCACTTCTTTCCTCGGGAGTTAAATCTTTGGAAATGGTTACCATTTTGGGATTGTCATCTGTACTTAGGTTTATTTCACTTAATAATGTATCACTAATGCCAAAAACATTATGCGTATTGTTATGTGAATGCATGGATCCGTCAGGAAAGACATCAAACAAGTAAGTAGAATGGGAGTTTTTCATTGCATTAAAAGCCTTATAAGCAGCATTGTTTGCATCAAAAATATTAAACATTACGTCATCCATATCCTCCTCTATAGGCGGAGGGGCTTCAGTAGCAACCTCGATGGGAGAAGTGTCCTCTATATCGTCTATCAGAATGGCATTTAGGTCGTGCTCTAGAGCGGTCTTTTGGGCAATGGTTAGTGATGGCCCTTCAGACAGGTCGGCCTTTTCGGTGAGAGCTCTGGTGAGCTTTTCTACTATAGCTGTCATAGCGTCTTCTTCCCCGGTACCTTTCCAGCCTTTCCTCATCAGTAGTGCCATAGCTTTTATCATGGTTGCCACAGCATTCTCAATTTCCAGATCGATAGACTCTTCATTACTTCTCTCAAGCTCATCCTTAGGATACATCTTACCTTTCCCTTTAGCCTTATCAGAAACAACATTGACAGGCGCATCGGGCTCAGTAGGCTTGGGTTTAACTGAAACATCAAGTGACCAGTCTCAAAGTTATAGACATCTTTAAAGATCTCAAAGTCGGGCCACATTTTACCTCCATACTCGATTGGCTCAGGCTACCCCTTATAAGGCCTCTTGCCTTGGATCTCACAAACAATGACCATGCGATAATAGCAAGAAGGGACGCGGCGATAGGCTTTTCTAGGCTTATATCCTAATCTAGCTCCATGAATAAGGATCTTCGGCTCTAATGCCTTAATAATTCCCTGTTCGTATATTCCTCCACCTCTGCCAGGCTTGTAACCAGATTTCTTCATTAGTTTGCCCATACCCGCATGAAGGTAGCTGTGCTAAAGGGGAGGAGCCTTCTGAGCTTTGCTAATCATGGCAATCTGAAGGCCCTTTTCTACATTAGCCTCGGCTTCCATAACAGCCATAACGGAAGTAGGATCTACCTCTATAGTTACCATTCTATCATCATGAATTAGCTTGATTTTTTAGTGTAGTGTGGAGGGAACTGTGCCTAAATCATGGAGCCATGGTCAGCCAAGCAATAGAGAATAGGTAACAGGAATATCAAGTACGGTGAAACACACATTGCTTGCCACACCTTCGACAGTGACTTCTGCCTCAAAAGTCCTAATTACATTGCACTTTGAATCATCATAAGCTCTAATAACCGTGTTGGACCTTTCAAGTATATCCTCTGACAGCCCCAGATGAGGAAGTATTTTTAGAGGGCACAGGTTTAAAGCAGAGCCATCATCCACTATGACGCACGGGATGACCTTATCGAGAATTTGGATCCGGATGAATAAGGCCCTATTGTGATCCCCTCTCTCGAGTGTAAGATCAAAACTGTCAAACACAATCTGAGGCCCTTTTCTCGGGGGAATGCCTTCTCCTATTATGGCACACATCTCAATGATCGAGGTGGTCAGATTAGCTTTCAGATCAAGGAGCCGTTTGATCAAACCCTTGCGATGCCTTTTAGAGTCAATTACTAGTTGCCAAATGTTGTATCGTGCTTGGGTGTTTTTCAACTGGGTAATAAGGGGGTCAACCTCAATACTAGTAGGGATAGGCGGAGGTGGAGAAGGGGGTCTTGCAGTAGTTCCAACTCTGCTAGGAATTGGGTCTTTGTTTAGGCAAAGATATCGGTCTTCCGACCGATATACACGACCACTCTAGGTAATGTTAAGGACATCATTGAGTAAGACGCTCTTAGTGGCTCGCATTTCAAATAGGTATTGTTGCTCTTCGGACTTTGAATCCAGGTTTTATAGCTAATATTTGTCCTTGCTAAAAAGGTCATTGCGATCAACCTTGAATAAGTTGGTGCTTATGGCCTTGGTCACTTGAGCCATTTCCCCATCCTCATCAGAATAGTTCTCCTTCGAAATAAAGGAATCTACGCTGAATAGTGTTTTCCCCTCAGCTTTCTTTCTTTTTGCCATAAATGGTTTAGACCTGCGGCTCTCTTGCTTTGGTTGGCTTGGATCAATTTCTATTACCTGAATAGAGTTGACTCCCGGGTTGGCTTGATTGATAAGATCAAAAACCAAGCAAGATGGTAGACCCGAACCGATGACTATGATAGAGTTGCTACTGTCTGGCCTATGAGCAAGGAGATCAAAGACCGTGGCTTTGGATAAACCAGATTGGACCATGCCAACCTTACTTCTGAAGTTCGATAAAGGATTATTCATTGTGCTCAGAGCCTTGTCCGGTTCAGCGATCTTTGCTTTGCTAACTAATCGTTAAATTGCTGAGAGTAGGGTCTTGCAATTATTGGTTTGGTGTCCTACTTGAACGTGATAATTATAGAAGTTATTCTTATCTTCAGGTCTAGGTGGCTTGTATTCCTGAAGGGACTATATGAAACCTGCTTCCCTCAAGCGCTGGAAGATGACCCGCAGGGGCAATTTATAAGGGTTGGTCAAAACAAAAGGCGGACGAGGAGGTTGGATTGTGGCAATCGTTGGCAGAGTCGGGGTGACTGTGAGGGGCGTAGCGGGGGCCTAAGAAATGGCTTGAATTACAGCCGGTGTTTTTGGCTTAGTCGACTTCAGGGTTGAGGGTTGAGCTTCATTCTTCCTAAAGCACGGTTTCCCTACTCTCTCGGCCTTCTCACGCTCTGCCTCACGCTTAATTTTTTTAGCTTTCTCAAACACAGCCTTATAAGAAAGAAAGGAATCTATAGCTATTTTCTTATGGAACAGGGGGAGAGACCCTTCGAGGAGTTCGACAATCATTTCCTCAAGGCTGAGCTTGGACTTCATCAAGACCTGAGTCGACATCCACCTATTGAATTATTACTTAAAGGTTTTATTAGGCATTTGATGGACCCTCTCAAGATGTTGGAGGGTCGTCTCCATCATAGTATTAAAATCGTAATGCACTTTCAATGCCTCAGATAAGAGAGTCCAGTCGGTGATAATATGTTGCGGTAAGGTATGATACCACTCGAGGGTAGGACCCTGAAGGGAGTAGGGAAACATTTCAGCAAGCACCTTATCACTCAACTTCTTCACGCGCATCACTCTTTCATACATTATAATATAAGAGGCAGGTGCTCTTGAGCCATCATAATGAGCCATGTTTGGTATAGTAAAATTATCGGGGACCCAATCTTCGTCCCTCTTAAGTTTTTTATCAGTGATGAGGCGGTTGATGTACGCTTGGATCTCAGGAATCACGCCCAGAGGCTGTGTGACCTGGTCACTGTTCAATTTGTGAGAGATTGTTGGGGCTTCAGGTGTCACACCCGAAGAATTCGCAACCTGGTCGTTGATAGTTTGAGAAGCTATCATTTGCCAAATAAAAGCTGCTACCTCAGGTGTCACGCCCAGCAATTGCATGACCTAGTCATTGAGTGTTGGAGGTAGCGGAGGGCGAATGGTCAGCTGGCTGGCAAAAGGATTTTGAGGGAAGATGGTGCCTTTAGGAGTTACAATGAACTGCGGAGGTATGAAGGAGGGTAGTGGCTGAGAAACTTAGCTTTGGTGAGTGAATACCGGAGGAGTGGAGCTTTGGGCTAGGGGTCTTAGATTGAACGGCACAACTGATGGGATGGTTGAAGTTGACAAGCTGAAGCCTACCCAAACTGGAATAGAATCGCCATGGGTTGGGTTGATTGAAACATAAGTGTAATGGGTCTTGCCCCTACCAGACTGGTCAACATCTGTGCCGAACCGTTTGAGGCTTGAATATCAGATGCAGATATTCGATCGGAATTCCTGTCTTCGAGAGCTCGCTTAATGGCTGCCTGAACCGTAGTTTGGATAGAAGCTTGGAAAGCGTCTGAGTTCAGGAATTGCATCATAGTACTAGTAAAGTTAAAACCAGGTGGTGGTTGGGATCCTGTTCTCGAGCTGGAAGTGGGGCCAAAGGGCTCTTTTGGAGGAGGGGTCCCTTTATTTCTTAGGAAAGACATGGCTGGTCGAGAGGGATTTTCGCTTAACTGAACTTGTTCTGAATCTGACTCCCCTCTGGAATCAGTGTGGGGAATTCCTTTGACTACCATGGTGATAATCGGGGTTAGAGGATGACGTATCAGGCGATGTTCTATCCTTTTCCAAGCCAGGGTGCGACGATCAGTGCGCCTCCTCCTAGCTAAAATGGTAGGCAGTGGATCAGACCATGAATGGGTTGGTGAATGGTATGCATGGTATGCATGCCTTTTGTTCCTTGGGAGTGATGCATGATGCGTATGGCTATACATAGATGTGGTTAAAGATGATGTGATGGCTTATCCCTCTAACATATGTGGGATGTTTGTACCTCACGTCAGACATAGGGATATGTGGTGACATAACGGAGGTAGAAGAGAAGTGCTATGTGTGTTGTTAAACCTCTTCTACGGGTGAAAGTGGTAAGGGTAAGTTAATTTATAGTCGGCTCTTAAAGCTAATGCATGGGGATGCATGATCACAGAGCACATAGCACGCGAATCATCCCTCTTCCAACCTTATGACTCCCGCATAACGCCTCTTTAGAAGGATGGAGTTTGGCCTCTTCACCGGCAATGGCGAAAGAAGCGCGTCCCAATTATTTTATTTGTTTTGGGTAATCCAAATGGGAATGATGTGCTAAGGCTTTTTTTAGCGCGGCTTTGGTATAGGGTTATTGATGTAGAAGGTTCTCGTTTACCTTGATTCCAAGTTACTCAACCACTACCCAAATGGGTGAGATCGTAGGAGTTTACGTGTTGGTTAAAATGAGTGATCCACCCACTAGGCATCCTCAATTCTAATAGGGCATGAGTGATACTTCGTGAGCTTCTCGGGTAGAACAGGGCACCTAAAATTACCGAACTATCTGCTTGCGTGAGGATAAAAAGTTTAAAAAAAGAATGAAGTTTTAATTTGGCCAATGATTTCAATACATCATCAAAATCTTTTAAACTTTATGAAACAAAGTTCAAGTTTAGAGAAAAGATCCCCAGCAGAGTCGCCACTGTGAGCGGACAACGTTTCGAGCAGCGGCAGCGGGGCCTGATTGGTTACCCTTTGGTCGGACTTATGCTTTGCGGAGAGATTGCCCCTTGGACAAGCTTATGCTTTATAGTTTCGGGTCACGTTACGACCTTGGAGGGGTGAACCCAAAGGCGACATGTACAGGGTCATGCCCGGACCTTCAATTAGCATTCTAGGGGTGAACCCAAACGGTGATACGTATAGAGACTGTATCAGGGACCTTCAGTTGGCATTCTGGAGGTGAACCCAAAGGGTGATACGTACAGAGACTGTATCCGGGACCTTCAGTTGGCGTTCTAGGGGCAAACCCAAAGGGTGATACGTACAGAGACTGTATCAGGGACCTTTAGTTGGCGTTCTAGGGGGAAACCCAAAGGGTGATACGTATAGACACTGTATTAGGGACCTTCAGTTGGCATTCTAGGGGTGAAGCTAAAGGGTGATACATATAGAGACTGTATCAGGGGCCTTCAATTGGTGCTCTAGGGGTGAACCTAAAGGGTGATACGTATAGAGACTGTATCAGGGACCTTCAGCTAGCGTTCTAGGGGTGAACCCAAAGGGTGATACATACAGAGACTGTATCAGGGACCTTCTATTAGCGTTCGAAGGGTGAACCCAAAGATTAACATGTACTGGGTCATTTATGCTACTAGAATTAATAATGTTTATATGTTTGATTTATCCCCCCAGCTCTAATGATATATGCTTAGTTTTAAAGGAGGAAAACTCATGGTTATGGCAAAGAAGGTTAGGACATATCAATATGACCAATCTGTCTAAATTAGCCAGAAATGAACTTGTTGAGGGATTACCCAATCTAGCCTTTGAAAAAGATAGACTCTGCTCAGCATGCCCACTTGGGAAACAATTTAAGAAGACATTTAAATCATTAGTTGATATATCTTCTTCTCGTCCCCTTAACCTTCTATACATGGATTTGTTTGGGCCTGTTATGCCAATAAGTCTAGGTGGAATGAAATACACCCTTGTGGTTGTAGATGATCTGACCAGGTTCACTTGGATTGTCTTGCTAGCAAGTAAAGATGAAACATTTAAATCATTCTCTAGGTTGGCTACCTGAATTATAAATGAAAAAAACCTTAAAATTAATAGAATCCATAATGACCATGAAAGAGAGTTCGAAAGCAGGCAGTTTGAGGAATTCTGTTCTAAACATGGTATTGACCATAATTTTTTTACCCCTCATACACCTCAACAGAATGGGGTTATTGAGAGAAAGAATTGCAATATTTCGGAGATGTGTCGTTCTATGCTGAGTGATAACAATCTACCAAAGTATTTCTAGAGAGAAGCTATTAACACAGCTTGTTACATTCTAAATAGGATTTTAATTTGCCCAGTTTTGAACAAAATCCTTACGAACTTTGGAAGGGGCATAAGCCTAAGGTTGGTCATCTCAAGGCCTTTGGTTGTAAATGCTTCATATTAAATACTAAAGACCAATTGGCTAAATTTGATCCCAAGGCTCATGAGGGAATCTTTCTGGCTACTCAACACATAATAAGGCATATAGAGTGTATGTCAAGAGAACTAGTATCTTAGAGGAGTCCATGCATGTAGATTTTGATGAAACTAACAGTGCAGGTAAAGAAGCCAATAATGATGAAAAAGAAAAGGAACAAGCCAGTGAATCAATTAGTCAGTCCATTATAATTCCTGATCCAATACCAGAAAAGGAAGATAAAGAAGTTGACTTGGACCAATCAATCAACTTTGGTGATGATGTAGATGCTCAACCAATAATAGTAGCTCAGCAAGCTGATCCTGATCTACTAAAAGAAGTTAGAGCAAGGAGAGATCACCCAGTTGAGAAGATGAGTAATTCAGCATTTATCTCATTGATTGAACCAAAGAAGTTTGAAGATGCTAAGTTTGACGAGAACTGGATGATTGCAATGCAAGGAGAGCTAGACCAATTTAAAAGAAATGAAGTTTGGGATTTGATGGGTTTTCAAGAATAAGAGTTTTTGGCTATTTAAGGAGAATTTCATAAGGAGAAAGGTTACTTTACCAAAATTCTCTTCTGCAAACTTCTCACAAAATTCCTAAAATTCTCTAAGTTTCTTTAAGGTAATTCTATGGTGAGTTCATTAGGAAGATCAGCAGAACCCAGTTCTGAAAGACCATTATTGGTGGGAAATAAGAAAGATACATACTGGGTTATAACTCAAGATCACATCGCGAAAGTGGTGATTGGTATCAACAGAAGGGAAAATCTATTAATCCCCGCTGGAACTAAGTATCTTCCTACCCAATGGTGCTTTATGGAGAAAACTGAAGTGGATGCTCCAACAATAGTTGATATACTGAGTTTCTACAGCGATGAAAGATTTGGGAAGTGGATGTGTCAGCACCATTTAAGAGGATTTTTTAAACTTCCCAGTGGCTGTTATGAGGAAATTATTCAGAGATTCTACCTTGGAATCCATATAGTAGAAGGTCAGAATGATATATTTGTTACCACTATGATGCAAGGAAATTTATGTTACTCCCAAGCTTATCACAGGACTATTAGGGATGCGTGATAGAGGACTCAGACAACTGGTGATAAAGGATGAAGATAATATAGATATCCCTATAGATTATGAAGTTTCTGATGATTACAAGGCTGGTGAACTCATCGCCTCAATGTTCACCAAGGAAGGAAAGCAAGCACATGAGCTTGTTACTAAAGTTCTTCTGCCTAAGATAGGCTCTACAGGGAGCTTTCAAAGTTTGAAAGGGTATTTGTATATGCTCTGACCTAAGGGATGAGCATCAATTAGCCGTTGGCTATATTACATTGATTTTTTAAGGTCACCAAGCATATGGTGTATGGTGGGCTAGTAATGGAGATCTGCAGAGCTTATGAGCTTGATCTAGAAGGATGAGCAGTAAAGAATAATATTTAGCTGAAGAAAATTGAGTCTAAAATTCTAAGAAATGCTCACTTTTATGGACCAAGAGACAATGAGAGACCTTCCAACACCAAGTATATAAAGCTGAAGAGAGGGGAAGTCAGAGTAAAGGATCCAAAGGGTATAGTGGAGATGAAGCCTATTCAACCTAATGAGGAGGATCTGACTCTCGATGCCTTTGTGACAAGTGAGCTTAAGAGGATTACCAAGCTCAGAGTTGAGAAGGGAGAAGAAGTGCCTGAAAAGAAGGGAAGTGAGAAGGAGGTCAAGAAGGACTCCAAGAAAGAAAAGAAAGGGAGCTCGGCGAGCTCAGCTCCAGCAGTTGTTCCTAAACAGCTTAGATCATCAAAGGGAACTAAAAAATAAAAATCTCGTAAGCTGACTTCGAAGGAGATTGAGAAGGAGAAGCAAGCTGAAGACGGGTTGAGAGAGGAAATGCCTTTGAAGAGTTGGAAGAAGAGGAAAGTTATTGATGCTCAACTGGATATAGTGACTACTAAAGGTAAGGAAACTACATCAGTTCCTATACCCCAAGTAGGTCAGTCTAGAAAGAAACTCATGATAAAAAAAAGGACTAGAATAGTCTAAGATGTTGAGGAAGCTGAGAGAGTGAAGGCCGCTGAGGAAGAAAGAATCAGAAAGAGGCAGGAGGAGATTGAAGCCGAGATTAGGAGGAAGGTTGAGAAAGCAGCAGCTAGAGTTAAGACTGATACAGAGAAAATTTTACACTCTACTGTAGCTAGCTTGGCTGAGAAAGAGGAACCTGAAGTGGTTGAAGAGATGATTGGTGCTTGGAAAGGTATTGAAAACCAGGAGTAGGAAGAAGATGAAGTTGTAGAAGTTGATGTTGTGGAGTTTAATGTACTGAATTCTAACCAGTAGGTCACTCTAACCGTTGGTGATGCTAAAGAAGCTAGGAAGGAAAGGAAGAGGAGTTTGTTGAAGAGGATAAAAGTTGTAATAGATGAGGATAAAGGAGATTTGGAGGATAAGGAGGAGGAAGTTGTAGTTGAGCACGGAGCTTAGCTGACTGAGGAATCTCAAACTCAGGTTAGTGAGTCCGCTGTTGAAGGTGTTGATGGAGAGAAAGTGGAAGAAAACCAAGAACCATTCATTTTCCTAAACCCATCTACCGAAACACCACTCTCACTTACACCTATCTCTGCCCTACCTTTACTTGATAACCAAACACCATCCACATCCACCTCTGACTAAACATCTAACCCAGACTCTGACTAAACAGCCATCATCCTATATCTTTCACCCATTGGATCTCCAGTGCATGAACCATTGCTATTAAAAGGACCAGTCATTACAGGTCCTCCAATCATTGAAGAGATACCAGAACAACCTCAACAACAACAACAACCACCTCAACAACCACAACCCTAATTCAACCCTCAAGCTGAACTGTTAGGAGACATAAGGAGGATGGGAAGAGCAAGATTTCCAGGACTAGGGACAGATGCTGAAATTGATGTTGAGATAGTAAAATCACTACTATTTAAGGATGTTATGAGCACGGGATTTTGAAGTCCCTCTTGCGAGACGATGATGACGTATATTCAAATTTTAATCCTCATTAAAAATTCATTTCAAATTTTTAGCAACATTTGTATTCATTCTGGCGTGTCCGACTATGAGTCCGATGGAAGCTTGAACTGATGATTCTCTCCCAAAATACCCTAAAATATCTCAAGTATATTAAAGTGGCTTTAAAAATTCAGTAAATTAGCGTTTGACCTATTTTCCCCCTTTTTTAGCTTTTTCAGGCTATGGGTCCCATTTGGCAGTCTGCCAATAGGGGCCTGAAGCCGCCGACGGCATCACTATAGCACCAACAACTTCACTCAGGCCGTCGGTGGCCTAAGCCGTGCCGCCGATGGTATGAGCCCCCTGCGGGCAATCTGCACTTTTTCCCTATTGTTTGAGTTTTTTGCCATTTCAGTTAAAACTTCGTCCAACTAGCCCAGATTTGTTCCTAGCTCTATAAAAGACCTATTTAGGGTTAGAAGAAGAGGGGGGGCTTGGCTAAAATTTGGATTGAGAGCTTTAGGAGAGATAAAGGGAGGGTTTTAGTGAGAGAAAGTAGAGAAAAGATAAGAAAATTGTTCTTAGATCATATTTTCTTGGTTTTTCTTCTCTTAATCTCTTAGGAAAACATTAAAACTTATAAAAATCCTAGGTTAAAATCAATCTAATAGGGTTTTTAGAGACAAACATTGTTCAATCTTTAGATCACTACCCAAATCATCATTCGAGCTTCCCAGAGGTGTCATTTGGATCACGAAGAGGTGTATTCACGGCCCCAAGGTAAATTTCGAAGTCTCTTGAGCTCTTTGGCATTATTTCTTACTATTTGTTGTGCTATTTGGTGTTTTGGGTTTGTTTTTATAGTTTTTGGTCATTTCAGACCTTCTGAATCTATTTCTATAGATTTTAAAATGGTCGGCGATATCACACGGCTCCACTGTAATCGCCGGTATATGAAGCAATTGGCGGCCTCACTCAGGCTATCGGTGACATCACCATACCGCCGGCGCTATCACCCATGCCGTTGGCGGCATGAGTTTTTGGGCAGCAGCCCCGTTGTTGCCCTTCGACCTAGTGTTCTCATTTTTCTTATTTTGCATGTACAATATCATGACGGGAATCTAGAATTCCCCAAAAATGGCCCAAACCCCATAACATGTGGCATTTTCACTAATAACTTGGTTAAAATAATAATCGTGTCCAAAATGGACTTTTCCCTAAAATTTGTTCAGAAAATGAATTTTTCAAAGGGAACTTACATTCAAAAATAAAAAAATTTCGAGCTAACCTAGTAGCTCGACCCCAGCCTGGGGCTCTGCCCTTAGACCCCACTAGGGGCACTGCCTCTGAACCCCTCGAGGGGCTATCGCCCCTCAACCCCACAAGGGGTGCTACCCTTTGGACTTCGCAAGGGGCTACCGCCCCCCAACCCCACCGTAGGGGATGCTGCTTTGTCATATACCTCATATAATGTGTCCTATCTGTGCTAACAGTTTTCAGCAGGTAGATTTAGGTTAGATGAATGTTAGGCCTTCGGGTATTTTATTTATTGCATAGAAAATGTATAGGATTTGAAAAGCCTTGTAATAATTTTAATTTCTGCATTTATTTTTAGATGACTGTAATAATTTATTTATCACTTTGATTGCTTGATAAACGCGAAAACAACATATAAAACTGAAAACACAATAAATAGGGTAGATTAAAACAGATTAAGAAAGAATAAAGTATCTTAACTTAGCCTAATGAAAAATAGATAACATCATACAAACTTGGAATCTCTATTTTAAGGTACGGTCTAACCATCCGGTGGGAAAATCGTATCAAAATTTCCCAATTGAGCTGAACTGGGTGGCGACTCTATTTTAAAATACTGGATTTCAAGTCTCGTATCCCTTAACATGCAAATTGGACTTAAATTCAACATCAACATCAGATCATCTTTTCATCACGCTAAAATAAGGATCGATCCCTCGGCTCTCTTCACAGTGCCTTATTATTTTTCTACCCCCCGTGCTATGTATCTCTCGCGGGCGGGAAAAAGGTCGTCCCGCTCATAGTGGCGACTCTGCTAAGGATTTATCTTTAAACTTGAACTTAAAATTTTCAATAAGTTTAAAGGATTTTGATGATGTATTGAAATCATTGGCCAAATTAAAACTTCATTCTTTTTTATAATGTTTTATCCTTAAACACGCATGTAGATAGTTTGGTAATATTAAGTGCCCCATTTTACCTGAGAAGCTCGCGAAAGTATCACTTGTGCCCTGTTTGGAATTGAGGATGCCTAGTGGGTGGATCACTTGTTTCAACCAACTCGTAAACTCCTATGATCGCACCTATTTAGGGAGTGGTTGAGTAACGTAGAACCAAGGTAAACGACAACCTTCTACATCAACAACCCTATACCAAAGCCACTCTAGAAAAAGCCTTAGAACTTCATCCCTTTAGGATTAGTAAAATAATAAAAAAATAATTGGGACGCACTTCTTTTGCCATTACCGGTGAAGAGCCCAAACTCCATCCTTCCAAAGAGGCGTTACGCGGGAGTCATAAGGTCGGAAGAGGGACATTCCGTGTGCTATGTGCTACATGCTCATGCATCATCCATGTATCGGCTTTAAGAGCTAAGGTTCAACTTACCCTTACCGATCTCCATTCATGGAAGAGGTTTAACAACATCTGTAGGACTTCTTTTGTACCCCCATTGAGTCACGACATATCAATATGCATGACAATGAGTACTAATTATGAGCCAATGACCCCAGATCCCCCCGCCTGCAAGGTAAGCTTTAATGCTTTTCGGCGTGGGGCGGAGAAACAACGAGCACTGTAAAGCATGCTAAGGGATGATACTTATTTTAGCTTGATGAGAATGGATAATGGAAGCGATGTTGAAGTTGAAATTTAGTCCGATTAATGGGTTAAGGGATACGAGACTTAGAATCCCGTATTTTAAGATAGAGTCACCACCCGGTTAAGCTCCACCGGGAATTTGGGTACGATATTCTCACCGGGTGGTTGGACCATACCTTAAAATAGAGATTCTAGGTTTGAATGATGTTGCTTACTTTTTAATTTTTAAACAAAGCCGATTATATTTTAATAAATGTGACCTTAGTTCTTATGCGATTTAATCCGATTATTGTTAGGTGTTTTCGGTTTATATGCCATACATCACACTGAAAGCGATAAATAAATAAAGCAAGAAAATAAAATTATTACAAGGCTTTACGAATAGCTATACATTTTCTATGCGATAAATAAAATACCCAAAGGCCTAACATACATCTACCTGCAAAAGATGGTTAGCAAAGATACGGCACGTCGTAGGGGATATATGACGAATCATGTATAGTTAGCAAACCAAACAAGACCCGAGTTAGCGTGAACATGGCATAAACATTTATATCGTTATGAAGCCCGGTTGGATGGCTAAAATGAGATTTGAACGGCGTTTAAGGGAAAATTCTGTTTTTAACCAAATTTTAAACTCGATTGTTATTTTATCTGGATTATTCATGAAAATGCCACATGGTATGGGGTGGGTCTGTTTTCAGAAGGTTTTGGACCTCCATCATTGCAATGTGTATCCTAGCTTCGAAAATAAACTATGACGGAAAAGAAAGAAATAAAACAGCTGTCTAGAAGGCCATGCCGCCGGCGATATGGCTGATGCCGCTAGAGGCATGAGTCTGTAGGCAGGTTACATAGCTTTCTAAGTACCATAAAGAAAGGGTCCTACAAGAAAGTGAGGCCTCTGGGGAATGTGATGTCACTAGCGGTATCAGCAATGTCTCTAGCGAGATGAGTGATACCGTCGGCGATATCACATATCTCCAGTGACTTCAATTTCTTGTAGCAGCAGCAGGTAATGGTCGAAAAATGACCGAAAGCCTAAAAAGAACACAAATCAATAAGAATTAGCACAAACCAGTAATATTAATGCCAAAGAGCTTTAAGACTCAGGATTTTTACCTCAGGGTCGTGAATCCACCTCTTTGTGAACCAAGGAACACCTCCGGGGAGCTTGTAGTGATGATTTGGTAGTAAATTTCGTGCTTGAGTCTCTAAATTCCTATTTAGATTGATTTTAATCTAATGTCTACTGATTTTGAACTCACAATCAGAGAGTTCAAAGAAGAAAAACTAGGAAAAATGGATTCAGATCCTTTTTTTTCTACCTTTTCTAATCCTTATCTCACTAGAACTATTTTCTCACTCTAGAATTCTGTAAACTTTAATTTGAGATTCATCTCCTTTTTTACTTTTTTTCTCCTTTTTTCCCTCCTTTTTTCTGAAGCCTGAGGTTATTTTTATAGGCAAATTGGGGTGGTCTTCGAGACCTTTCAGCCATTTTCACAGAAATGGCAAAAAAGAGACTGCCCCAAGGAGGAAGAAGAAAGCTATCTACAGAGCCCGATTTGGCCATGTCGCCGGCGACATGGATGATACCACAGCGGCATAAGGTAATGCCACTAGCAGCATCAGCTTTCAAAAAGCTGTGCCAGCGGGCCCATAAGCCTAAAAAGCTGCCAAACACGAGTTAAAGGGGTCAAAGCTGGATTTTTGAATTTTAATGATATTTTAATAGGGATTTAGAGATTTAACTTAGCTTGGGTGTAAATCATCGGTTCAAGCTCCTACCGGACGCGTTATCGGCCACACCGAACTAGATTTCACCAAGTATAAATTTATAAGGAACATTATATTAGTAATAAAAATTCTAAAGAGAACTTTTATTTTGAGGCATTAAAATCGGGTACACGTCATCATCGTCTCATGAGAGGGACTGTAAAATCCGGTGCTCACAGGCTGCCCCTTAGGGGATCACTGCTTCCACATGTCAGTATGATTGCAAGAAAGAGCAAGGGATAGGAATGATACCTGATGGATGGCTGGTTTGCCCCTTGGTCGGACTTGTGCTTTGTGGAAAGGATGTCCCTTAGTAGGAGTCAATCCTTGCGGAGAGATTACCCCTTGGTCGGACTTATGCTTTGTGAATTAGTTGCCCCTTGGTCGGACTTATGCTTTGTGGAGAGATTGTCCCTTGGTCAGACTTACACTTTATGGATTGGTTGCCCCTTGGTCGGACTTATGCTTTATAGATTGGTTGCCCCTTTGTCAAACTTGTGCTTCACGGAGAAATTGCTCCTTGGTCGGACTTACGCTTTGTGGATAGGTTGCCCCTTGGTCAGACTTATGCTTTGCAAAGGGATTGCCCTTTGGTCGGACTTATGCTTTACGGAGAGATTGCCCCTTGGTCAGACTTATGCTTTGTGGATTGTTTCCCCTTGGTCGGGCTTATGCTTCACGGAGAGATTGCCCCTTGGTCGGACTTATACTTTGTAGATTGGTTGCCCTTTGGTCAGACTTATCCTTTGCGGAGAGATTGCCCTTTGGTCGGACTTATGCTTTGTGGATTGGTTACCCTTTGGTCGGACTTATGCTTTGCGGAGAGATTGCCCCTTGGACAAGCTTATGCTTTATAGTTTCGGGTCACGTTACGACCTTGGAGGGGTGAACCCAAAGGCGACATGTACAGGGTCATGCCCGGACCTTCAATTAGCATTCTAGGGGTGAACCCAAACGGTGATACGTATAGAGACTGTATCAGGGACCTTCAGTTGGCATTCTGGAGGTGAACCCAAAGGGTGATACGTACAGAGACTGTATCCGGGACCTTCAGTTGGCGTTCTAGGGGCAAACCCAAAGGGTGATACGTACAGAGACTGTATCAGGGACCTTTAGTTGGCGTTCTAGGGGGAAACCCAAAGGGTGATACGTATAGACACTGTATTAGGGACCTTCAGTTGGCATTCTAGGGGTGAAGCTAAAGGGTGATACATATAGAGACTGTATCAGGGGCCTTCAATTGGTGCTCTAGGGGTGAACCGAAAGGGTGATACGTATAGAGACTGTATCAGGGACCTTCAGCTAGCGTTCTAGGGGTGAACCCAAAGGGTGATACATACAGAGACTGTATCAGGGACCTTCTATTAGCGTTCGAAGGGTGAACCCAAAGATTAACATGTACTGGGTCATGCTGTAATCTTCGGGTAGCGTACAGAATGAGCATATTAGGTTTTCATTTATGGATTGTACCTACAATAGTTGAATGAGAACAAGATTAGACAGATTTTAGATAAAGTATATACTGCTTGATGAATTTTGTGAAACAAAAATATTTTTGCCCCTTCGATTAATAGTAAAAACGTAATAATAAAAAATACAAGGGTTTAGAAGTCCTGGGATGTCAGGGCTAGAGCCGAGATTCCACCGAGGATGGCTGAAAAAAGGCATGGAGAGAGCTGATATCACCGGCGATATGAATGATGTCGCTGGTGATATGAATGATGTCGTCGGCGATATGAGTGCCACGTGGCAGCTTTGACTGGTCAAACAAATTTAAATTTCAAATTGGTGAGAGTGATGTCGCCGGCGGCATGACTGATGATGCAAGCTGTATGGATTGATGCAGCATTGGGCAGTTTCAGATGAATTAAAACTCCTCGAATTTCGCGCGGCAGTTTAAAAGGAAGTGAAACACTCTTCCTTCCTCATTCTGTAGAAACCTTTCGCTTTCTTTACTATTCCAATCATGAAGAGAATTACTAAGGCTCTCAAGAGAAAATCTGCTAAGGCTAGGGAGAGCCTACCGGATTCCTCCATCGATGGGCTGAAACTTCTCTCGGTTCCTATTGCTTATGGCTTAAAGGAGACGGCCAAGATGTATGGGTACGGGATCAATTCCCCCATCACTAACCTGACCCCGAAGAAGGAGAAACATCTTTCCTACGTCCAGGTAATCCTGTAAAACTCAAAATTCTTCTTTTTGATTGAGTCTCGATTCGGCCTTAGGCTCAAAATCGTGCCATGATAGGAGTTATAAGCGTGAAATTGGTCGATTACAAACTGATATTGCATGTTTTAGGTTTGATTTTTATTGTTTTTAGGCTTATGGTTTGATTAATTGTGATTTTTATGGTTTTGGCTCGATGGGTGTGATTTTTTGGGCAAAACAGGTTCTACCCGCGGGTTGTGATGTCACTGGCGACATGAGCGATGTCGCCAGCGGCATCAGACCTTACAAAAAGGCCTAAGAAGGTGTGATGCCATTTCTGCTTAAGGCAATGCTGCCAGCAATATCATCCATACCACCAGTGGTATGGATGATGTTGCTGGCGACATTGCTTCTAGTAGAAGTGACATTAGCAGCCTTCCAACAGGTATCAGCGATGAGAAAATAAACAGGGACTTATCTATTTTGCTTCTAATTTTTCCAACCGCACAGACTGACCTATATTGGAGGTATGGGCACTATTGGCGAGTGGTGGCACCATATTTTGGAAAAAGGATCCTGAGCTTACGCTAGCCATCAATGAGACGGGCTTCGGGGATTTGGCCCGAACCATGCCGATGTTAATGCCAAAGCTCTCCCATCTGGCTGTGATGGCTCTTACAGAGAGGTGGTCTAAAACCACGCATACCTTTCACTTCTCATTTGGGGAAGTGACGATCACGCCCTCTGATGTTGTAGATATAACCGGGCTCTCCTGAATGGACCGTGGTAAGGTGAGTGAAGGAGTTATTTGGTTTGAAGCCCGTCTCAGGGCGGCTATCTTATGGTGAGCTGCACCAATATTAGACTAAGGAGAATGTGGTGCTCGAGGATGATGGAGATGCTTGCATCTGCTTCTTCATGGTTTCCTTGCTCACTGTACTATTTTTTCCGATTTTGGGGAGCAAGATCAATTACGGGTTGGTATCCGTCATGGAGGATATGGCGGGCGTCAGGAAGAAGAATTGGCCACAGGCCATCCTGGTGCAGATGTATCATGCACTAGATGCGGGCGCTCGGAAGAAGGGGAAGGCCCTCCATCTTTTCCATCTGCTACTTCAAGTATACCCTCCTTAGAAGCATTTTACTTGATTGCACATGTCTCATTTACTGTGGATGTTTTTTGAACTGATTAATTGTTACTTATGCAGGCCTAGGCTTTTGAGCACCAGATCCTCCCGTCAGTTGAGTTCAAGAAGACCGTGCCGCCGGGCTCCCATTTTCTTGCCCACAGGTGCAGAGGTATTGGCGGGAAGGTCAAGTACCCCATAAAGTATAGGGAGGTCCTGAGGAGCGTGCGATTGAGCTCGGTATGCGATCTTTTGATTTGTTCCCTATTTCACACTTAGAACAAAACATTAGTAAATAAAAAGCATTTATGAATTGACATTATACTTACATCGGTTGTTTTGGTTGATTGTTGGTGTAGCTTATCCTGGACCTATTTGATGGGGTAGAGAACCTGCTAGAAGTCACGAGGATCAGGAGGGAGGTGGATGACCATCAATTTGTCATAGAGTGCCCTTTGTCCCAGCAGTGGTACTTAGGGGACCACATCTGGGGCGGGAGTATTAGCGGGAAGGCCAAGTACCCCACGAAGTACAGTGAGGTCCTGAGGAGCGTGTGATTGAGCTTGGTATGCGATCTTTTGATTTGGTCCCTGTTTAACACTTAGAATAAAACATTAGTAAACAAAAAGCGTTTATGAATTTACATTATACTTACATCGGTTGTTTTGGTTGATTATTGGTGCAGCTTATCCTGGACCTATTTGACGGGGTGGAGAACCTGCTAGAAGTCACGAGGGTCAGAAGGGAGGTGGATGACCATCAGTTTATTGTAGAGTGCCCTTTGTCCTAGCAGTGGTACTTGGGGGAGCACGTCTGGGGCTGGAGGTTTATCCCCATTACCGATAGACTGGTGCCCACCGATCCTCCCAAAAGCCTATGGTAGCCCCATCTGGTGATTATGTCTACGGCTGACCAAGCCGATTATATCGAGGGGAATGGCCAGGTCATTTCGAGTGTCCCGAGCTCCTACGAGCTGCATCACCAGCGCATACTCCCTCTATGCCCCGCATCTATAGGAATGATACAATCGAGTATCATAATGAGTAAAGGCTGGAGGAGAAGAGGCAGCTCAAAGGTATTGTGGATGTCGAAGAGGAGGAACAAGAAGAAGAGGAGGAGGCTGAGATGGAGGTTGAAGACAATGTTAATATCGAGCCTGAGGGGAAGGACGAGATAGGTGTGGATGTAGCTGGTGGGAGTGTGCTGATGTCCCAGGGGGGCACCGCTCTTTTGAGGTATGATTGTGTTTATGTGTATGATTTGTAATTGTTTGGGTTTAGGGATTTCTCTTATGTGTGTTTTTCGTGCTTTTCAGGAACCTGCGAGGAAGAGAGGTCGGGACAACCAGAGTAGGACACAGTACTATGGTGTACCGGAGGGTATAAACTTTGTGGAGGGGTGTCAGGTCAACCCGATGGAAACCTAGTTCCTACTGATGAATTCCCGAGGCGAGTTCCACCCTAAAAACATAGGCTCGAGCCGGCATGCTCTAATTTTTATGTCAGAGGGCATTACTTATGTAAGGCTTGAGAACATGATAATTGCCTCCTTGCTTACCCTTGGATGCAGGTGCTTATTGACTTGCCCTTTGGATATTTTAGGTTGCACGAAGCCATGTGGAGCAATTGGCATAGAACAATTTTGCTCTCTGGGACACACTTATTGGGCAATCGCTGCTTGTTCAGGTAAATTCCCTGTTATAAGATAAGATGCATATATGGATGCTATGAATGAAGTGCATTATTGAAGTTTTCCCTGATTTGTAGGATTTCTTGGCCCTCTCCCCAACGGATACTGATGTGGCCCAGTGGAGATACGAGGAGGAGACTGCAGAACTCCAATGTCGCGTGAGCGACCTTGAGGGTCAGCTAGAGGCTACTGTTCAGGAGCGAAGGAGCAAGCAAAACTTGGATCGCACGCACCCCGGTACCACCAGTCGCAGGGGAGTAAAGATGTCTGCCGGCCGATGCTCATTTGCCACAGTTAAGGAGTCTAGCAGCATCCCGATGATTGAGGTAAGAGAGGAGGATGAAGTTGATGATTGGGTATGAGCCCCGAGGATGTTTCATCTCGCCCGGCCGGGTAGTGGCGGGCATGCCTAGATTTATACTTTCATTTTGCTATTTATTTCGGATCTTGGTTTGTACCCTCGATACATTGGGGTTTGAATAATCTGGATTGTTATTTGGTTTTGCTTTGGTAGGCTAGATATTCAGGATATTCGAATGGTTTGAGCCCTTGGGCTTTTTACGTTGAATAAAATGGATTGCAGTTGAACATGTATTGGAAATGGATTACAGGATTGTTTACAGGTTTTGTGTAGGTCTGAAATGATGAAATTGCTTCTGATGTCGCCAAAAATTAATTCCATGCCACTGGCGGCATCATTCATATCGCCAGGGGCATCACCTCAAAACTGTCTACACCCATGCCGCTGGCGGCATCAACTGACATCTCCCAAATCACTCCATGTCGCCGGTGGCATCGCCCATATTCGCCGGCGGCATAAACTGCCCAGAAACACAGATTCAGCCATTTCTTCAAATTCTTCTATGGGAAGCCATACTCAACAGCTACGGGGCTTCCTACAAAGCCTGGGGAACGCAGATTGGAGGGAACTAGAGAAATTCGGGCTTTTTTTTTACTCTACCTTTTGCATAGACTGCCCCAAGGGATTTTCAATCTATCAAGCCTTGTCTTAATTTTTGCCTGGACCGCCCTTTTTAGGGTTTCAACCCAGCAGACTTATCCTGACTTTTGCATAGGCCCAGATGTTTTCAGTCCATCCAGATTTTTTTTAAGAAACACCGATGAGCTCGGAGCATCTTCGATTAAGCTTACTTGTGATGTTTCCTTCTCCTGGTCATCAGGATTTTATACAATAACAAGCATAGAGGTTTTAGTATGAAAGACACTTTTATTGAGTGAATATAATTTGGGTACAAGATGTTGGCAATCATTTCCATTAATCGAACTCCTGGTGTTAACAAACCTTTACAGGTTTTTAAGTTAACATCTCACTGTTTTTCTCTTGTGCCCTAATTTTGTGTGAACCGCCCTTTTCGGGTTTTTAGTTCAGCGGGCGATATTGACTTATCCCCTAATTTTTGCATGGCCGATTTACAGGATACCGACCGTCGGGTGTCACCCTAATTTTTGTCCGATCAGTAAAAGACCAAAAGGTGGGTAATTATCATATTTATTTTTTGGTGTGCCACTTTTCTGATTTATTTCTTTTGTTTAGACTTGATAACGCTTAAGCCTGTCCTGGTTGACTAGGTCAATAAACTCGCTCTTGTCCATGCTCATGGCTTTGATAGCCCTACTCATTCGGTATCATCTTTGGCCACATGACAGCCTTCTCAATCTAATCTAAACTTTTTATTAACATATGTGTCGGAAGGTTCCAGATGCTTCAATGCCGTGTCTATGACTCTTAGCGAGGGTATTAGGATCTGACTTACTATTGTACACTTAGTTATGCCTTTGCAGATTCTCCAAGGTTCTTAGTGTCCATTCAATTTTCGCTTGGATTACCCAATTCATTCTGACCTTCAAAGTTACATCGAGTAACCTTGCTTTGACCTTGCAAGGAGTTTTGTTTATGGGAGCTCTGGCCCTTACACAGAGCCTTTTTGGTTGGTTCGATCGCCGTTCTGATTGCTCCTTCAGTTTGTGGTTTATACAGCCTTTCCTGGTTAGGCTTGAATTTTTCCCTTGTACCGGTGGTGGAGGGTTTTGACCAAGTGACATTTGGTTTAGGAGCCTTTCTCTTAGTGCCTTTGACAGGTGAAATGGTATCTTGTTTTGCTGGTTTACTCGGTAAGCTGATCGCGACTTCAGTTGTGCGCTTATCTTTGTAGCTTATGGGGTAAAGGTGCTTGCTCTCATACTTTCTGCTCTTAGCAGTGGTTGCCCCCTTGGGACTGATCTTTATTGCCCGAGGGGTTTGATGTGGGTTTATTTACGTTAGGTGAAGATGTGTTTCTCTGCAAGTTTGGTCATTTCCTTGGCGGTGACATTGGTGTAAGATTTGGCTACGGTGTTTATTTGATAGAGGTTGGGTTTCATCAATCATGTATGCCCCCATACCAAGAATGGCCAAGGAGCGGAGAAGTGTTGGAGAAGGTTTGAAAAAAGGGAAAGGGGTGGGTGGGTGGGTGAAAATGTATGCCGTGATTTTCCATTTTAGGGAACCATTTGATACTTCTTTGGTAGCTTGAAGGTGTACCGTTACAGGGTTGCTGAATTAATTCTAGAAGAGACCCATGGTGTTCAACAATCTGACTATTAATCTGGGGACCAAGCAAAAGCATTATCACGGTCTTTAAGCACTTTATTATCTCACATATGTTTGACAGGAGTTAAGTTATTGGATTTGATTACCAAATAAGAATCTTCATTTGTACTCAAATTAATTTCATACAGTAAAATATCCTGAATGTTGGAAGCATCATGTGTATGCTCATATGAATGCATGGATCAAATGGTAGAAACATGATATAAGTAAAAAAAAATAGAAGTTGCTCATGGAGCTCAAAGTTTGGTACATAAAAAGTTCAACAAAACAAAGCAAATAAATCTAACGATTACATATTAAAAGACATCAACCTCCGCAGGCGGAGGGCCTTGCAAGATCATGCCTTCAGCGGGAATTGATCGGGAGTGAAGTGTTGGAGGCCTTCTCTAGGGCAAAAGGAGGGTGGCTAGACTGAGCTGCAGCCACTGTTGGAAAAGCTTGGGTGGTTGCTGCCTGGACATCATCGTCTTTTCTAAGCCATACATTTTCTATCCTCCTAGTTCGCTTAAATCTGGTCCTCCTAATCTCATTTTCAAGGTACATTTTCCTCTTTCCATCAGCCTTATCCTTGGAACTGACAACCCTGGTGAGCTCATGTGGCCCATTCCCTTGCTTAGGCATACCAGAAATGGTTATAGTTGCCCGATCGATGAGCCTCTGGGCGTGACACCTAAAGTGGCTGCTTTTATTTGCCAACCGATCTATGACCAGGTCACACAACCTCTGGGCGTGATACACAAGGCTGTAGCTTTCACTCGCCAGCCGATCCACAACCAGGTCACTCAACCTCTGGGCGTGACAATCGAAATCCAAGCCTATATCAATCAATTGATGACCGCCAACTCAAATAAAGACATAGGACCCAAATGGGATGAGGATTGGGTTCCTAACAATTTCACCATGCATAGCATGGCACAATATAATGGGTCTGATGCCCCTGCTTCTCACATCATTACGTATGAAAGGGTCATGAGAGTGAAGAAGTTAAGTGATAAGGTCCTTGTTGAACTGTTTCTATGCTCTTTACGTGGACCAACACTCGAATGGTACCATACCCTGCCTTACCATATGGTCACCAATTGGAAGCTCCTCTCGGAGGCCTTAATTGACCACTATGGTTTTAACACCATGATGGAAACAACCATTCAACATCTTGAGGTCGTCCGCCAGTTACCAGGTGAGACTTTTAAGCAATACTTCCACCGTTGGATGGCCACTCAGGTGTTGATGAAATCTAATCTGAGTTTGGAAGAGATGATTGCTAAGCTTATTCATGGATCCCTTCCTATATTAAGAAAGGAGATGGCTACTGACTCATTTCCCCCGTACAAGGCGGTTTTTAAGAAGGCTGAAAAGGTCGAATGCGAGGCTGAGCCCAAGTGAGCTGCGAAGGCAGAAGAACCTTGGTTCGAGAAGAATAACGAAGCCTCTAGTGCTACCCCCACAATTGCCAAGGCTCAACCTAGCAAGGACCCCATGGTTAGTGTAAGTCCATATAAGCTGCCACTCAACGCAATCTTCACCGGGTTAAGAGAGGCCAACCTTCTCAAACCCCTTTAAGAGTATAGGCCCCTTGGGAAGGACAAAAGGAAGAATTTTTGTGGGTACCACATCCAACTGGGTCACCGCACCAATGAGTGTCAGGCTCTAATTCTCGCCATCCAACAGCTGGTGAAAGAGGGTAAGATGGCCGAACCGGAAAAAGCACCCAGCATAATGAACAAGCCCCTATCGAAATTTAGCAACGAGTGGGGATGATCGAGCCCAACCTACCTGCTGACCGATGAAGACCCTCCGTGTGTGGAGGATGACTATCTAAATATGTAATTTTCTTTAGCGTCTTGAACAATTCCACCATTGAAACTTTTAGCTTAATGAGCATCCTTTGTTTTGTTTATTTCATGTTTTGACCAATTGATCCATGCATTCATATAAACATACGCATGGCATTTTTAGTATTCGTGATACTTTACTACATGAAAATAATTCGAGTACAAATAAAACCTCCCAAGTGGTAACCCCTTCCAATAGTTTAACTCCTGTTAAAAACAAATGTAAGATAATAAAAGTGCTTAAAGATCGTGGTAACACTTACGTTTGGTCATAAAAAGACACACTCAGAATATGTCACTGAATTTCCAAGCATCCCATCCCCAGGGTACCGTGTGGAAGCTAATCAAATAAAGGCCTCACCATTTGCGACCATCACAATAGACCATCTAAAAAAAAGATTCTGTGGGTGGTCTATACCTTACGAAACCCAAACTGGAACAGCGTCACCAAGATGAAAAGACGCCATCAATACCAAATTCATAGGAATTTATAACGCCTTCCTCCTATTGGGCTTCACAGTTTCCCCGCTCTTTGACCATTCCTATCATGAAGGATAAATACTATCAATAAGATTCAATAAATGATCGTGTAATACTTCTCAAAGTAGCCAATGGTCGAACCCTACACTAGTCCAAGGATTGATAAGACGGTCGAATTCGTAAAGGAATATGTCTTGGCTCGGTCCGACGCATCTCATTGCATTGCCTCACAATAACAACGAAATCCAATTTCAAGGAGACTCCCAAATCAATCGGGGTAAACGTCTCTTGGCTCGGCGCAACATGCCTTACCATATCGTCTCAGAAAACAAAATTCAATTTCAAGGGGCAGCTTCTAAATTTATCTGGGACATCTAATTGAACACTATCCTCTCCAGACAAATCACGGACTAAAGGAGTAGTCATAACGACAAGCAAGCCAGTCAAGAAGGCACTTTTCAAGCATCAAAACTCTCGCGGTATTGCCAATCAAAATCGAAATAAGATCCCCATGCGATCAGGAAAGTACTCTATAAATGAGGCAATCAAGATCCTAGCCAAGAGCGAGTTCATCGACGTAATCGACCAAGACAGGCATAAGCATTATCAGATCTAAAATAATAGAAATAAATTAGAAAAGCGGCACAATAAAAAAAATAAATGTGATAATCACCCGCCTTTCGATCTTCTATTGATCGGGCAAAAATTAGGATGACACCCGGTGGTCGGTATTCTGTGAACTGGCAGTGCAAAAATTAGGGGATGAGTCAAAATCGCCCGCTAGACTAAAAACCCAAAAAGGGCGGTTAGGCAAAAATTAGGGCATGAGAGAAAAACAGTAAGATGTTAACCTGAAAATCTGAAAAGACTAGTTAACACCAGGAGTTCAATTTATGGAAATGGTTACCAACGTCTTGCACTCCTGTTTAATTCATCCACTGAAAGTGTCTTTTCGTACTAAAATCTTTATGCTTGTGATTGTATGAATGCCTGGCAGCCAAATGGTGGAAACATCGCAAGTAAACTTAACGGAGGGTACTCAGAGCTCATCGTAAAAGGGCACAACAATTCAACAAAAAAAGAAAACAAACAAATCCGGATAGACTGAAAACATCAAGGTCAATGCAAAAGTTGGAAACAAGTCTGCTGGATTGAAAACCCAAAAAGGGCGGTCCAGGCAACAATAAAGACAAAAGGCAAAAAAAATATAGTAAAAAAAGAGAAAAAAGAAAAACAATAATGCTTGCTAGATTGAAAACCTGAAAGGGTGGTCCAGGCAAAAGTTAAGACAAGGTTCGATAGATTGAAAACCCCTAGGGGCAGTCTATGCAAAATTTAGAACTAAAAAATAAAAAAATGAAAATACACCGTCAATGGGAAAAAGACAAGCATCATCCGCGCTCCCCATAAAAAGATCGAGCCTCCAGCTGAACTCAAACTCGAGTATGAGCCCTTCGTCTTAATCGTCCTTCAGGAACTTCACTCCTGTCACACGAGCCCACCTGGTCACTATAGAGGCATCATTTGCTCATCCAACGTGATTCAACGGAATACCATATAATCATGCATCTTTAATACATACATTTCATGTATACACTCTTGCAATTCCTGTTTCTCAGAATATCCAAAGGAAAACTATCAAGGCACAAAGGCTAGGTGCAAGATCACGAGCATGTCGATCTCTCCACCAACTAATTTCCAACAGCCACTGATCAACAATGGGCATTTGGAAGGGGCACAGTTTCCTCCAACCGCTTGGGATCACTGATAAATAAATAAGTAGCACTTAGAAGGGGTAAAGTTCTCTCCAACTGCTCGGAGTCATCTACCGATCCAAAATAAACCTCAAAGGGTATGCTCAGGATAGCTTAGATAACTTGCCAAACCTCCGCAATAACTCCTCCGGATCCCCCGAAAAATTCCAACTCAATTTGTTAAGGACTGTTATAGGATCTTCCCCGATCGCAACTCAAGTCTAACGGCATCATTTATCGATCAAAAGATGGCTAAGGGCAAGTACCCAAACACAAGGATTGACTAGCCGACCAAATGTCGATCAAGCTCAGTCAACCAATTATCTAACAATTACTGGCAATAGTTACCCTTACTCAATGCAAAAGGCATCAAGGGGTATTAATCCTACCCTTGCTTGGGATATTGCTCCCCATCTTTGCTAGGGGCCTTGCTCCTACCTTCTCCCAGGATATCACTTCCCACATCGGCCTAGGATAATGCTTCCCACATTTGCCCGGGATAACACTTCCCACCTTCAATCGGGACATCATTCCCTCATGCTCTCGGGATATCACTTTCCACCTTTTATAGGGGTATTAATCCCACCTTCTCCCAGGACATCACTCCCACCTTCGCCAGGGGGCCATGCTCCTACCTTCTCCCGGGATATCGATTCCTACCTTTGCTCGGGACGTCACCCCCACCTTTGCTAGGGGCACTGCTCCTATCATCGTTCGGGAAATCACTCCCGTCTCCCCAGGGGCACCGCTTCCATCATCGCTTAGGAAATCACTCCCATCTCCCCTCGGGACACCGCTCCGCTCATCGCTCGGGATATCACTCCATTCATCGCTCAAGAAATCGCTCCCATCTTCCCTCGGGATACCGCTCCCTTCATCGCTCAGGAAATCACTCCTATCTTCCTGAGGGATATTACTCCCTTCACCTTCGCTCGGGACATCAGTCCCATCTTTGATCGGGATATTGATTCCCACCTTCGCTTGGAATAATGCTTCCCACCTTCGCTAGGGACATCATCCCCACCTTCGATCAGGACATCTTTCCCTCATACTCTCGGGATATCACTTCCCACCTTCACTAGGGGCATTGATCCTACCTTTGCTCGGGATATCGCTTCCCATCTTCGCTAGGGGCATTGATCCAATCTTCACTAGAGGCACTAATCCCGCCTTCGGTCATATCACCTACAGCCTCAACTCTAAAAGACACATCTGTCTGGACTCGGTCAACTAGTCTAGTGAACCACATGGCATCCCTTGCCAGTGATGGCATGGCCATATCATCAGCAACATCAATCTACCAATAATGACTTCAAATTTTTCCGCATTTTGAAGATCCAACGTATTGTTGTAATAATTCCTTAGCGACCTGAGATTCCTAAACCTTTTATATTT
The DNA here is from genome assembly GCA_947683365.1 of Euphorbia pulcherrima. Lineage (NCBI taxonomy): Eukaryota > Viridiplantae > Streptophyta > Magnoliopsida > Malpighiales > Euphorbiaceae > Euphorbia > Euphorbia pulcherrima. Next base: position 21,549,911 of record CANTUS010000001.1, read on the forward strand.
TCAACATCATGTCAAACCACGCAAGACCAATCCAGCTCTTCGGACCCTTCTTGGCAAAAGACCAATCCGACTCTTCAGGCCCTCGACACTCCAGGACTTCTAGAATCCTTGTATTTTTAATTATCACTTTTTTACTGTTGATCGAAGGGGCAAAAATATTTTTGTTTCACAAAATTGATCAAGCAATAAAAACGTCATCTAAAAATTTCTAACCCCATTTCACTTATCACTCTTTGCAGGCACAACCACAAGGGGCAACCCAAAAATCCTCATTCTTTAGGCCACCGCCCACACCGAACGCCAACTGAAGGTCCTAATATAGTCTCTGTATGTGTCACCCTTTGGGTTCACCCCTGGAACGCCAACTGAAGGTCCCTGATTATAGTCTCCGTACATGTCACCCTTTGGGTTCACCCCTAGAACACCAACCAAAGGTCCCTGATACAGTCTCCGTACGTGTCACCCTTTGGGTTCACCCCCTGGAATGCCCACTGAAGGTCCCTAATAAAGTCTCCGTATGTGTCACCCTTTAGGTTCACCCCTAGAATGCCAAATGAAGGTCCCTGATACAGTCTCCGTACGTGTGTCCCTTTAGGTTCACCACTGGAACGCTAACTGAAGGTCCTGATATAGTCTTCGTACGTGTCACCATTTGGGTTCACCCCTGGAACTCCAACTAAAGATCCTTAATGCAGTCTCTATACGTGTCAACCTTTGGGTTCATCCCTGGAACGCCAACCAAAGGTCTCCGATACAGTCTCCATACGTGTCACCCTTTAGGTTCAACCCTGGAATGCCAACTGAAGGTCGCTGATACAGTCTTCGTACATATCATCATTTGGGTTCACCTGGAATGCCAACTGAAGGTCCCGACTTAACCCCGTACATGTCGCCTTTCGGTTCACCCCTCCGAGATTGTAGCGTGACCTTGTACACATTGCTTTTGGTTTCAACTGCCATCCAACATCCCAGGACTTCTGAAACCCTTGTACTTTTTATTATTACGTTTTCACTGTTGATCAAAGGGGCAAAAATATTTTTTATTTCACAAATTCGATCAAGCAGTAAAAATGTCATTTAAAAATTTGTTTAATCTTGTTCTCATACTACTCCTTGCAGGTACAACCAAAGTCGCAAACCCAATATACTCATTCACTATGCCAACCGGAGATTAAGACATGCCCCTATACATGCCAATCTCCAAATTCATCCCCTGGAACATCATTAGAGACTACAAAATGACCTTGTACATTCTGATCTTCAAGTTCACCCCTGGAACGCCAACTGAAGGTCCCGGCATGACCCCATACATGTCGCCTTTGGGTTCACCCCTCCGAGATTGCAGCGTGACCCCGCTTTCGGTTTCAACCGTTATCATATCATCTAAGACTTCTGAAACCCTTGAACTACACTCCACTAAATCTATAAAGTATAAGTCCGACCAAGGGGCAACCTCTCCGCGAAGCTCAAGTCCGACCAAGGGGCAACTAATCCACAAAGCATAAGTCCAACCAAGGGGCAACCTCTTTACGAAGCTCAAGTCCAACCAAGGGGCAACCAATCTACAAAGCATAAGCCCGACCAAGGGGCAACCAATTTCAAATCATAAGCCCAACTAAGGGCAGCCAATCCATTAAGCTCAAGTCCGACCAAGGGGCAACTCAACTGCAAAGCTCAAGCCCGACCAAGGGGCAAACTAGCTATCCATTAGGTATCAACTCCTAAGCCTTGCTCTTTCGTGAGATCTATTGTGAACTGACAGTCAGATTGAACATGCATAACAGGCATGACGGAAATTCAAAATTTTATCCCTGTCCCTAGGAACTCCTATTAGTCGCATATAAATTACATAAAGCCTTAACTAAATAATTCTCTACCTAGGTTAGCATGCAAAAGGACTAGGCATACCATAATTCTAAATTATATCCTGGCATATTTATTTTATACTAAGCATGTTATAACTCTAAGCTATAACCTAAGCATAAAATAAACTAAGCATGCAAAACAACCTAAGCATAATTATTAAGTCTAAAAAGCTCAAAGAAAAAGACCTAATAATTAAAAGAGAAAAAATAGGATCTTACCAATTGAAGCGTGCTTTTGCAGAACCTTATTACACAAGCCTCCAAGCGTAGGATAACCTCTATGAGTATCCATACGAACCCCACCAACCAAAACCTCCCAATGAGGAAGAAGCGAAGAACCTTGAGCAATTGCTAGATCGCTCCAAAATTCCCACCCAAAAATATATGTTCTAGAGATTCAAGATCCACTTGAATTTGGTGCGAATTGGAATGGGGAAAGGAGCCCCTATTTATAGGTGGAGCAAAGGCTCCACCTAATTAATGCAGGATGGGTAAATACCTATCCCACCCCTTGGAAACACGCGAATCCTAGTGGATCCGCGTGTTGCCAAAGGCAACCCGGCTTTCATAGCAAGCCGGGTTAGCTTGCCGCACAAGGTAGGGTCATATGAGCCTGCCTTGTCTCGCGAGATGGGCCTTGCAGGCTTTCCCCCCGAGCCTAGCTCGCGGAGGCCCTTCTTAGGCTGGGTAAGCGCTGCACATGCTTAGCCCAAGCCGCGTGCCCGCAAGTAGGGCTTGCATGGCACGTGGTCCACGAGTGCATTATGCACTCATGTGGCCTTTTTTTCTTTATAGTCCCCACGAGTCCTTTTGGGCCCGTGGGGCCTACGTGTGCAGGGTCCAACCCTGGCCTTGGCAATCTAATTTTTTTGGCTCACTTTTATTTAATGACCCTAATAAAATTAGTTACCGGTCAATAAATAAAAACTCTTAATTCCAATCAAACATTTATTTTATGACCCTAATAAATTAGTCGCCAATCAAAATAAATTGTTTGGTCTATCCAGATTTGATCCAATCAATTTCAACCAATTAAACAATAATCCAATTATAATTTATATTATATTTTCGTAATAGATTAAATCTATTAGTTCTTTACTTAGTCCGATGAAGGTCCAATGTGTGTGACCTTATAGGATCCCGAAGTATTGAGCTGTTAAGGCTTAACCAACCCTTGTTCTAATGGAACCATTGGCTCAATGCTCTAGACCATGAATAGAACTAGATTACCTTAAATGACTGTAGTACGCCTCTAGCAAGGGTCTACCATCCCCCATTACTCGGAACATCATTTATGCTTATAACTTAATCCCGGTCAATGCAATAGTTATCTAGTGCGATAAATTCCTTCCATTCTTTAATATCAGTACCATCTGGTTTATAGGGTTCGGTTAAAGTGTTAACCCACTAATAGCAAGGTTGCTCCAAGCTATCCTAGTAGTTTACTTGTTACCGAAGTATATTGCCTTCTACCATAGTGTGTTTAATTGGAAACCATTTCTATCAAACACACACTCTGATCAGAGGTTCATGGCAATCATCACTTCAACAAGTGGCTAGGTACAACTCCTTAATATATCCGGAGCGATGGATTCTTTTCGACTACTTAGGTTACCAATGTGCTATCATCACCATTCCTGTAATCACCCCGTAACACCCTAAATTAATGAGTGCATAGTAATGATCCAAAGTATAGCAAGAGTACCACACAAGGTAACTAGCATCTCAAGTATGAGGACATTCGCAAAGCTTATTGCATGAAGATAAACACTAGCACATTGATATATATACCAAGTGTTTATCTTACTACAGTCTCTAATTTATCTCCCAGATATATCCATGTGTCAAACTTAAGGCACCACCTCCAGTCCTTAGGAGATTGACTGCTTGGACCCTTTCCAAGAAAGTTGACCACATGCTAGTCTTTCCACTTTATCAATATCCTTTCTTGATGAAACTATGACTATGGATAGTTTAGACATAATCATAATTGCACATGAAGCAGGTTCCACTAGATATAGTCCAACTATAATTTCTCCTACTCCATGCTATGATATGTCAAGGACTTTTGTATACATACATCAATGAATATATTTAACCAATTATAATATATACACATAGAAACACATTGATATAAACAAAAGAACAAATGCCTTTACTGATTAAACAAATTATTCGTACTATTACATAATTAAGATATATTGCCCTAATTGCCTTAAGGGCATACATCATATCCAACAAGATCATACTGACAAGTGGCAGCAGTGATCCCCTGAGGAGCACACTGGGAGTATGGGATTTTGCAGTCCCTCTCGCAAGACGATGATGACGTATATTCGAATTTTAATCCTCAATAAAAATTCATTTCGAATTTTTATCAACGTTTGTATTCAGTTCGGCGGGTCTGACTACGCATTCGGTGGAAGCCCGAACCGATGATTCTCACCCAAAATACCCTAAAATATCTCAAATATATTAAAGTGGCTTTAAAAATTCAAGAAATTAGCCTTTGACCCGTTTTCCCCCCTTTTTTCAGCTTTTTCAAGCTGTGGGCCCCATTTGGCAGTCTACTAATAGGGGCCTGAAGCCGCCGGCGGCATCACCATGCCGTCCGGCGGCCTGAGCCATGCCGGCGGCCGTATGAGCCCCTTGCAGGCAATCTGCACTTTTTCCCTATTGATTGAGTTTTTTGCCATTTCGATTAAAACTTCGTCCAACTCGCCCAGATTCATTTGCAGCTCTATAAAAGACCTGATTTAGGGTTAGAAGAAGAGGGGGGACTTGGCTGAAATTTGGATTAAGAGCTGTAGGGAAGATAAAGGGAGGGTTTTAGTGAGAGAGAGAGAACAGAGAAAAGGTAAGAAAAGTGTTCTTGGATCATATTTTCTTGGTTTTTCTTCTCTTAGTCTCTCAGGAAAACATTAAAACTTGTAGAAATCCTAGGTTAAAATCAATCTAATAGGGTTTTTAGAGATAAACACTATTCAATCTTTAAATCACTACCCAAATCATCATTCGAGCTTCTCAGAGGTGTCATTTGGATCACGAAGAGGTGGATTCATGGCCCCCGGGGTAAATTCCTGAGTCTCTTGAGCTCTTTAGCATTATTTCTTGTTGTTTATTGTGCTATTTGGTGTTTTGGGTTTGTTTTTGGAGTTTTCGATCATTTCAGACCTTCTGAATCTATTTTTGCAGATTTTAAAACCGTCGACGGTATCACCCATGCCGCCGTCGGCTCCACTGTAATTGCCGGCATATTAAGCCACCGACAGCCTCACTCAAGCCACCTGCGACATCACCATACCATCGGTGGTATCACCCATACCGCTGGCGGCATGAGTTTCTGGCAGCAGCCCCGTTGTTGCCCTTTAACCTAGTTTTCTCATTTTTTGTATAATGCATGTACAGTATCACGACGGGAATCCAGAATTCCCTAAAAATGGTCCAAACCCCATAATATGTGGCAATTTCACTAATAACTTGGTTAAAATAATAATCGTGGCCAAAATGGACTTTTCCCTAAAATTCGTTCGGAAAATGAATTTTTCAAAGGGAACTTACATTCAAAAATCAAAAATTTTTTAGCTAACCTGGTAGCTCGACCCCAGCCTAGGGCTCTACCCCCAGACCCCGCGAGGGGCTACCACCCCTCGACCCCACGAGGGGCGCTGCCCCTTAGACCCCGCCACCGGGGGAGCTACCGCCCCCTGACCCCGCCGCCGGGGATACCGCTTTGTGTGATATACCTCGTACAACGTGCCGTATCTATGCTAACCATTTTTTGCAGGTAGATTTAGGTTAGATAAATGTTAGGCCTTCGGGTATTTTATTTATCGCACAGAAAATGTATAGGATTTAAAAAGCCTTGTAATAATTTTAATTTCTGCATTTATTTTTGGATGACTGTAATAATTTATTTATCGCTTTGATTGCTTGGTAAACGCGAAAACAACATATAAAACTAAAAACATAATAGATAGGGTGGATTAAAACCGATTAAGAAAGAATGAAATATTTTAAGTTGGCCTATTGAACAATAGATAACATCATCCGAACTTGGAATCTCTATTTTAAGGTCGGTTCTTACCATTCGATGGGAAAATTGTATCAAAATTTCCCAGATTGAGCTGAACCGAGTGGCGACTCTATTTTAAAATACGGGATTTCAAGTCCCGTATCCCTTAACATGCAAATTGGACTTAAATTCAACATCAACATTAGATCATCTTTTCATCACGCTAAAATAAGGATCAATCCCTCTGCTCTCTTCACAGCGCCTCGTTATTTTTCCACCCCCCGTGCTACGCATCTCACGCGGTCCTCACGGGTGAGAAAAAGGTCTTCCGCTCATAGATGTCCTAAGGAGAATTGCAAAGGCTGTGGAGCCAAAGCAAGGTTTTATAGAGGTTGTAGGGGAGATGAAAGCCCACTTTAAGTCAGTCCCTACCTAGTTCTCACTAGTGAAGGCAATCGTATCCCATGTGTTTCCTTTGTTATCTGTTGCAGGTAGGAAAGCTAATTACTTGAAGATGGAAGTTGCAAAACTCAAGGAGAAAATGGAAAAGATCTATGAGAGTAACTGCAAGGTGCTAAATGATGAAAGGGATTTCAAAAACTCAATTGATTGACAAGTTTAATTCCTTACTAGAAGCCATGCAGGCAGTTTTGGATGGGTACAACATTTTAAGTAAGGAGAATGAAACAAATATTTCCAAATTAGTTGTAGTTATTAATGGAATCAATACACTAATTATTATAGTCTTCAAGGATGGCAATTTAACTATGCTGACCCAGATGAGAGGAGATATCTTGCAAGGAGTCAAGGACTTAAAGGGAGCTATGCTTAATGCCTTGAAGAGGCTTAATATTTCAGATGCTCTAACTAGTGACATTGTTATAGAAAATGCTAAGCAGTAACCATCACTTCATTAAAAGCTTGGTCACATTCGTGATCAAATCAAGAAAGTTCACTCAGACATCATAAATGATGGGCAAGCCATTGATCATATTCACGAAGAAGTTACTACTCATATAAGGAGCACTCCCATGCTAGAGCGCATTTTGAGAGAGAACAATCAAGAAAAGGCTCTGGCTAGTCTTACCCAGATTTCTAAAGAAGGACTAAGTGCTCAATATCTGGGCAATCTATCCTAATCTCGCGCTTTAGTAGGCTTGTTTTCCTTATGCAATATCCTAAGAAATCTATGAGCTGCTAGTACAAAATTTCTCTACCAATGTCTATGGTCAGCTAGAATCATTTGAGGAGCCTCTGAGCTCATTTGATCATCAAGCCTAAGCCATTTTAGATGCAATGACAATGGGGGAGAAGGATCGTGAGAAGTGTGAGCAGGAGGAAAGGGAAAGAGAACAGAGGATAGCTGAATTCTCTTATAATTTGTCCAAGGATCTGGAGCGCATCTAAAGAGAATATCATGAGACAAGGAAGATGAAATGCAAGGATATTACGCTGCCCAAAGAGAAGAAGTCAAGATGGGATCAGCATATCTATGAAGAGAGGAGAGCCAATCTCAGAGGACCACCCTTGCCCAAGTATAATAGAATAGAATCTTTGTAATCTTTAGTGCTAATTGTAAAACTTAGTATAGATTAACTCTTCATTGTCTATACTTAAGTTATTCATATATGAAAGATTACTTATTCTGTTCCAAGTTAAGATCTTTTTAACTTCTTATATTTTTTACTGTATATATATGTGCTAATTTGTTTGCAGAAATATAAGAGAAGTGTTCAGGAATGCTGAACTCAAAGAAGTCAAGGATTATGGAGGAGTTAGCATTCTCTCTGAGCAGATTGAGATGCTAAACAAAACACATATCAAGCATAAGTATATGGTAACTTTGATCTAGATATTTTATTGATTTAATTCTCGCTCAAGTTAATTGCCATTGATCAAAATTAGGGAGATTGTTGAACCAAGCATGAGTTTGACTGACTCAGTAGTGCTTAAGTTTTGATCATAACAATTAAAAGTTCAGTTTGAGTTAATTAAATCAATAATGATGTTAAAATAAATAGTCTATGGTTGGTTGAGGAGTTAGTAAATTCAAGGGCAGAATTTCGAGTCTCCGCTGGCCTAGCTATTTAGTTTAACTCTAAGTGACCTGGGCTGAGTATCTACAATAGTCACTGACTTAGAAATATTCACTCAGCACTTGATATTTAGATTTTGTTTTAGGTGTGTGCTTTACGTTGATATATTTCGCTAAGTTACTTTAAGTCTGTCAAAGCTGCTGACTTCACCATTTAAGGTAAAAAGGGATCTTTGCTTTTAGTGTTGCTTTTTGCAGGACATTAATGAGACAAAGACAAAAATAATTAATGCCTTGACAAGACTCAGATTAATGAAGAAAAAGACAAAGTCTTCCAATGCAAAGCTTTAAAAAGTCATTTGCCATTTTGGGCAATTTTGTAGATCTACCGACCTAGTATCGCGCGCTCTACCAAATGTTAGAATACTAAAAGGAATGGGAGGATGACACGTAGCAAGTCAACGCGAGTTCTCTCTAACGGAAGACTGGCATCAAATGACAAAGGATTCAAATTGAAGCTCGAATCCCAATCTAACGGATTGATTTTCTATCTCACAATGGTGCAATTCTATCTCTTAACAGATTGATTTGAAGAAGCAACAGGTGGATAGATGAGTTGTCAACTTCAGAAGATGCCAAAGAAAGTTCAACAGCTACTTTCTCAATCCAACTATAAAAGGAGCAAGAAGGCAAGCGTTAGAACTTGGTGATTACACCTAAATTTCTCAGAAGCAAAATCTATGTTAAAATACAAGCTTTTAAAGAAGTTCAAGCAAGAAAGCACAACTCAGCGAGAATATGCTTTAGAACAAGAGAGAATAGAAAGATCATTCAATTGTAATATCTGATTATTGTAACTGGGTCAACGTTCTATAAGTTGAATCCAGCTCTTGTTTAAACTCTTAGAGACTCGCTGATAGAAGAGGGTAGGTGAGCAATTGCAGTTTGGAGGGTACTTACTATAATTAGGGAATTTATGAAAGGCTTCTCCGCCTAGGGTAAAGGAGTTAAGATTAGTGAATTAAAGCCGAGACACTCTCTCGGGACTGGATGTAAGCACAGGTTGCCGAACTAGTATAAAATCTCAGTGTTCTTTATCTTATTGCATCTTCCAGATTTTCACTTAGCCAGTTGACCTCACTCAGCGGAGCCTTTAACTTTCGCGAAAAAGTTTTATAAGTTCGTGAGTGAGTCATTCACCCCTCCCCCCCTCTGACTCATTGAGTGTACGCATAAGGACCAACACAAACCATTCATCATTTCAAATAGCTAACAAAAATTGATCTAGAATACATTTTATATAAAAAAAAACCACAAAATCATAAGAACATATGAAGCTAAGAACAAATTTTGATTTTCTTACTTGTTTTTCATGTTTGGTTCTGAATAGGAAAATCGAAAAGGAACCATTTTTGGATCACTGATTTGCACGATTTCCTCTTTCTAAAGCCAATCTAACTGTTTTTATTGACGATTCGAGCGGTTTTGGAGATTGTGTAACTTTTTTAAAGCTTTTCGAATGTTGAGTGTGGATTGAAATCATTCGACAGAAGTGGAAGGGGTAGGGAAGAATATTTTGTCTGGCAACGTAAGGTTGTGTGTATATATATAATATTTATTAATTTATGGGCGGACTGGACCGGGTTTGGAAATGAAGTTCAAAACTCAGGCCCTGCCCGGCCCAGGTCGCATATAGAAATTATGTGGGCTGGGTTAGACTTGGGCTGAGCGATATTAGTATCGGTCCGACCAAGTCCGGCCCAGCCCGCCCATTGAGCAGGTCTAAAAAATATCGAAAAAAACATTTTCCACTCTTTATTATCGTCTATGTAATGACTTTTTTTCTCACGCCAACACCAATACACTCCAACCTCGCCGCCATCAATCGGAGTTTGTCGTCGTTGCCTCCGTATCCTGTAAGTTTTTCTAATACGTCGCATTCTTCTTTTTTCTGATTTTGCGCTCCAACCTTGTACTCTTTCTGAACTGTGATTGTTCAATTCCTCAAAACTTTCACTGATGATTTTGACGATAGCAGTATTATACTCTCAAATCCTTAAAATATTGGGTGTTGATTAAGTTTCATTAGATTAGTTTTTCAATTTTGAGGTAATTAGCAATTTAATTTTTCTGCCGTTCCATTTTGAAGTAATCTTGTAATTAATCGATTTCGTAATCCAATCACAATTTCTCATTCAATAATTTTTTATATGCTTCCAATGTAGCTCACTTAACAATATAATTTTGCGCTAATTGCATAAATGGGCTGAAAATATAAAAATATTTGGCTCAAAATATAACAAATAACAAATATAAAGAAAACAGGAAAAAATATTTACAACCTTACATTGCCAGACAAAATATTCTTCCCTACCCCTTTCACTTCTGTCGAATGATTTCAATCCACACTCAACATTTGAAAAGCTTTATATATAAGAATTTTAAAGTAAGGACGTGTTATTTTTAACTTTTGAAAGTTGAACTAGACTGAAGTTGGCTGAACTAAACTAAAATGAGCTGAACTTATTTTAATGTAAATTTATAACTACACATAGCTAAACTCAACTGAACTGTAGTGGGCTGAACTGAAATGAAGTGGTATGAAATGAACTGAATTGTAGTCTAAGAGAATATGGCCTAAATAAACACCGAAAAATTCAGAAAATATTTTCCTGCAGACAAACGGGCCAAAGACTTCGAATTTTTTCTCGGAGCGATAACTCTCACGTGGAAAGCACGTGCCGACAGTATATTGGTGACTCTCCCTGTTGACTAGACCTATTCACGGGCCCGAGTACCCATCCAACTCGGCCCGAGCCCGCTCAAATGGGTTGTACTTGGGCTCTTATTTTCCTCTAAAGCCCAGCCCGAGCCCACGAAAGTTCCATATTTTATATGCCGGGCTTGATTTTTATGTAAATATCCGAGCTCACCCTGATGAATATTATTATAATTATTAAAATATTAATATAGTATACTTAATAATTGTTTTGTATTTTTATATTTTAATCTATTGAATTTTTACATTAATGGTATATATTTATTAAATTATTTAAGTAGAAAATGTAATTATATGTAAGATTTGGATATATTTGTATAAAATTTTGTCTTTTTTACTCTTATGCATAAAAAAATTAAAAGAAATCTATATATGGGCTTCATGCCGGACTTGGGAATAACCTTTAAAGTCCGGCCCGAGCCCAGCCTGAGCCCGAAGTTTTAAAGTGCGGGCCAGATTGAGCTTAGGTTGATGTTTTTAGTCAAAAGCCGATTAGGCTCGACCCGAATCAGACTCAGCCCGCCCGACCGGCTCAGCCCTTGGTTTTTCATTCTTATTCTCATTGGAAACGTCAACGTTTGGTTCAGTTTACTAAATTGTTATGTCACATTTTCCGGAAAAAATGTGTTATTCCGGTTTTTGTATCCCCTTGGATATCCCTCCTCTCAGTATCTAACACTTTGGCATCTTTTTCCTACATGTATATTTATTTTTATTATTTTTCTTTTTCTCTAACCTATACATAGCCTATATATCAAACATTGAGTTGAAGATACCAAGGGACACAACATTTAAATCCACATTTCCCATGCCTTTCCTTCTCTCCAATCGTCAGATATTTATATTATGTATTAAATTAATAAATATCATTATCTTCCATGACAAGTGCAAAATTCTCCAACCTTACACACGATGATGATAATCATTAATCACAATAATATGAGACATACCCATTAAATTCATCCCCAATTCTCTCTGACCCCTCTTTTGATTTTAAGTTCCAATAAATTTTCACTTCTCTTTGTCAAATTTCCTCTCACTTCTACTCAGCTTTTATGTCTACAACTCCACATTACTTCCCGCGATAATTTCGATTCTATGGCTGCTACTGCTGCTCTCAGATGCAAACCCTTCAGGGAAACAACTTCTTATACTGTTTCTCAGTTCCGATACTTGATGTTTAATTATATACACGCTGGTTCATGTTAAAATTGATTTAAAATTATCGGTATTGTGAACTTAATTAGCCAAAATTGAAGCCATCCACATGATGATGTTGGTAAGTGTGATTTCTAAATTGTCTGGCCAAATTATTCAACATATTTGACAAATGCTTGGTCGGCATTGTATCAACCATAAATCCAATTTGCTGCTAAAATTTTGTTCTCATTTTCACACTTAATTGTCCCACTTAATTGGCTGATTTTTTGGGCTATAAATACCATGCATTGTCGGGGCTTTCTGATTCATTCCAGTAAATACAATTAACAAGTATTTGCCTTTTGTGTGAGTTTGGGTGTATTTGGGTTAAGGGTTTGAGTATTTCTTTTTTTCTCCATTTCTTTTGTACCACTTTTGTATTATTAGTGGATTATTTCGTTTCTCTTTTCGCCAATTATTTCTCCTATTTTGTTGTTGCTATATTCGCCCAAAGTAAATATTTCATTCCGCTGCGGGTCTAATTCCCTAAAAAATTGGTACCAGAGCTAATCAATATTTATTTTGGAATTTTGAAAATTTACTATGGCGACAACAAAATTCGATATCGAGAAATTTGATAGCAATATGAGCTTTGCCTTATGGCAAGTTAAGATGAAATTGATTTTGACGCAAAATGGATTATACTAGGCGATGATGGAAGAGTTACCTGAAACGATGACAAAGGAGAAGAAACAAGATCTGGAGGATAAAGCTCTTGCTGCCATTCAGTTATGTTTATCGAACAAGGTTCTGCGAGAAGTCATCCATGAGAAGACTGCCAAAGATTTATGGGAGAAATTACAATCTCTCTACATGTCCAAAAACCTCACCAGTAAGCTTGTGGTGAAGCATCATCTCCATATGCTCCACATGGCAGAAGGCACATCCCTTAAGGCGCACCTTGATGATTTTAGTTCCATTCTTTTGGATCTAGAAAATTTGGATATCAAATACGAAGAAGAAGATAAAGCTCTTATGTTGTTGCGGTGTCTTCCTCCGTCGTTTAAGAATTTCTGCGAGACCCTTATCTATAGTAAAACCACTTTAACCGTGGAGGAGGTTAAAGAATGTTTGCTCTAAAGATCTTATTAATAAAGAGCTTTCTGGTGATAGAAATAGTTCTAGAGAAGGTCTAGTAGTTCGAGGGAGATTTAGTACAAGAGATCCCGATAGCAGCACCAATAACAATCGATCCAGATCTAAATCAAGATCTCATTACAGTAATTTGACGTACAATTACTGTAAGAAGAAAGGGCACATTAAAGCTGAATGTTTCAAGCTCCAACGGAAGAATAAAGACAAGAGTCATAGAGATGACAGTTCTGTCGAAGCCAGTGTTGCAGAAGATCAAGTAGATGCTAAAGTATATGCTGTATCCGACGATGGTGCCAGATCTGGACAAGGATGGATCTTGGACTTCTGCTTGCTCATTTCATATTTATTTCCATAGAGATTGGTTCTCCTCTTATGAACCAATAGATAGAGGAGTTGTGTTGATGGGCAACGATCATTCGCGTAAAGTTATTGGAATCGGTACTGTCAAAATCAAGATGCATGATTGTTAAAACCCTGACCGATGTTCAGTATGTTCCATACATGAAGAAGAACCTAACCTCGTTATCTGCTTTAGATGACAACAATTATAGATTTTCTAGTGGAGGTGGAGTTCTGAAGGTTTTGAAAGGTGCCCTCGTTATTATGAAAGCTAAAAAAGTTGGGAGATTGTACGTGTTGTAAGGATCAACTGCCACAAGTGTTGCCGCAGTTTCGTCTTCCATGTCAGATTCAGACATTACGAAGTTATAGCATATGAGGCTTGGCCACATGAGTGAAAAAGGTTTGTCCATGCTCAGTAAAAGGGGTCTACTTTGCGGCCAAAGTACTTCCAAGTTGGAGTTTTATGAGCATTGCATTTTCGGCAAACACAAACGAGTCAGCTTTACTGGTCGTGTTCATAGAACAAAAGGTACTTTTGGGGCCCTACTCGTGTTCCTTCAAAAGGTGGCGCTCATCACATACACACTATTATTGACGACTACTCTCGGAAGGTGTGGACTTATTTCTTGAAACACACGAATGATGTCTTTCTCACTTTCAAGCAGTGGAAAGCCTTGGTGGAGAATCAGACTGGAAGAAAGATCAAATATCTTCGCATTGATAACAGCTTGGAGTTTTATAATGCAGAATTTGACACGTTTTGTAAGGATATAGACATCTTGAGGCATCTGACAGTTCTGAGAACACCACAGCAGAATGGTGTAGCTGAACGAATGAACAGAACTCTGTTGGAGAAAGTTTGATGCATGTTGTCAAATTCTGATTTGTCTCAAGCATTTTGGGCAGAAGCAGCTACTACTGCTGCTCATTTGGTGAATCGCTTTCCTTGCGCCTCCATTAACTCTAAAACTCCTGAGGAGTTATGGTCTGGCAAACCTGCAAATTATTTTGATCTAAGGATTTTCGGGTGTCCTGTTTATATCCATGTCAATGATGGAAAATTAGAGCCTAGAGCTAAAAAGGGCATTTTTCTTGGGTATCTAGATGGTGTAAAGGGATATAAAATTTGGCTTCTCAATCCTAAGTCATAGAAGTCCGTAATGAGTAAAAATGTTGTGTTTGATGAATCTGCTATATTGAATCTAAGAAAAGATCCCTCAATTGCAGCTGACACCAATATACAAAATTCTGATAAGCATGTGGAGGTTTCGTTTGAGGTGGAGGAATCATTTACTCCATCTGATGTCTCAAAAGAGCAAATTTCAGAAAAATTGTCCAAGCCTATAGAAGTAGAAGAAACTACTACCATCGAATAGGTGGAGCGTCCTGTTGTTGAAAGCAAGCCTTATAGAGAAAGAAGAATGCCTATAAAGTTTGCAGATTATGTTACTTATGCTTTTGTAGCTGCACAAGAGATAGAATGAGTTAGTGAACCTTCCATATATTCAGAAGCCATTTCTCATGATGATTCTGCAAAATGGCTAATAGCAATGTAAGAGGAGATAGAGTCCCTGCAAAAGAACAAAATGTGGGAATTAGTGAAATCACCTAAGGATAAGAAGATTGTTGGTTGCAAATGGGTCTTCAAAAGGAAAGATGGCATTCAGGGAGTTAAGAATGCTAGATACAAAGCAAGATTGGTTGCTAAGGGCTATTGTCAGGTACAAGGAGTTGATTTCAATGATGTGTTTTCTCCTGTTGTTAAACATAGCTCTATTCGTGTTTTGCTTGCCTTGGTTGCTATACATGATTTGGAGTTGGAGCAACTTGATGTCAAGACAGCTTTCTTGAGGAGCAGATCTATATGAAACAACCAGATGGTTTAAGAAGACCATGTTTGCTTGTTGCGAAAATCATTGTACGGATTGAAGCAATTGCCTCGACAGTGGTATAAGCAATTGCCTGGACATGGCTATTCAAGGAGCCAGTATGATAGTTGTGTGTATTTTAGAAAACTTGCAAATGGCTTATTTGTATACGTTGCTTTATGTTGATGATATGCTTATTGCTGCCAAGGATATGTCTGATATCAACAGATTGAAAGCAGAGCTTAGGAGTGAATTTGAGATGAAAGATTTGGGAGCTGCTAAGAAGATTCTCGGCATGGAGATCCAAAGAGATAGAGCTACAGGAAAGCTTTATTTGACTCAAAGAAGTTTTGTTGAGAAAGTGTTGGAGCGTTTTGGCATGAAAAATGCCAAACCTGTAAGTACTCCACTCGCTGCTCATTTTCAACTTTCTGTTGCTTTATGTCCTCAATCCGAAAAGGATATTGAGTATATATCACATGTTCCTTACTTTAGTGCTGTTGGTAGTATCATGTATGCTATGGTGTATACTCGTCCTAACATTTTGCATGCAGTCAGTGTTGTTAGTAGATACATGTCAAATCCAGGCAAAGAACATTGGCATGCTGTGAAATGGATTTTGAGATATTTAAGGGGTACTACTAACGCTTGTTTGGAATTCTGATAAAGTAAGAACATGGTGGTTGGCTATGTCGATTCAGATTATGCAGGTGATCTTGATAAGCGAAGATCGACCACAGGGTATGTGTTTACCATTGGTAGTAGCGCTGTCAGTTGGAAAACTACTTTACAGCCTACAGTTGCATTATCCACTATCGAAGCAGAATATATGGCGGTAGTCGAAGCTGTAAAAGAAGCTAAGAGGTTTGATCAGTGAACTCAGTTCAAATTTTGCAAAAGATTATTGTCCGAGGGAAATATTAGTATTACTAAAATTGGTACCGTTGACAATCCAACCGACATGATGACGAAACGTCTTTCTGCCAGTAAGTTTAAGCCTTCCTTGAACTTGATTGGTGTTTGCGATAATTGAGTTTTGCCCCGAAGGGTAATTATTTCGACGATATCAAATCAAGGTAGAGATTTGTTAAAATTGATTTCAAATTGTCGGTATTGTGAACTTAATTAGTCAAAATTGAAGCCATCCACATGATCATGTCGGCAAATGTGATTTTTAAATTGCCTTGCCAAATTATTCAACATCCGCATATCATTTTATTCTCATTTTCACACTTAATTGTCCCACTTAATTGGCTAATTTTTTGGGCTATAAATATCAAGCATTGTCGGGACTTTCTGATTCTTTCCAATAAATACTATTAACAAGTATTTGACTTTTTTGTGAGATATATTCTCTTTGAGAATATTGTTCGGATACATTAGATTAAGGATTTAAATTTTTTTTTCTCCATTTCTTTTATACCACTTTTATATTATTAATAAATTATTTAATTTCTCCTTTTATTAATTATTTTTTTTATTTTATTATTATTATATTCACTTAAAGTAAATATTTCGTTTAAGGGTCTAATTCCCCGACTGTTCAGCTTCCATCTCCAACTGTCCCCACCGGACAAAATGGGACGATCATTTCGCTAACACTCCTTATCACTTCACTTCTTCAAACCTATCTCCCTACGCGGTGAGTTAGCTGAGAACGGAAGGCCGTTGTTGGATTACAGGAGTAGTAGCTATGAATCGAGTAAGGATTTTCGTAGGGATTGGAGCGAGAAATTTCCTTCGAGTAGTAATGGTGGGTCCAATTATGGGGATCCGCCGGAGGTATGGCAGCCTCCTGGGTATGGGATTGCTACGGAAAGGGTTAGCGAGTCTGGCGTGAGTGCAGTTCGTGGTGGTAAAGGTGGGTCTGGGTCGAATTCTAAGGATGACCATTGGGGTGGATCCAATTTGGGCGGTAATTTTCGTACTCCCAAGGAAATATGCAAGGGACTGGATAAATTTGTGATTGGCCAAGAACGGGCTAAGAAGGTGACTGTTCTATGTTATATTGTTTGTTTGCTTAAGATATTGGTTTTGTTTCTTCACTCGTTCTTTTTATTGATTTAGCACAAATACAATACAATGCATTCCACTAATTGTATGGAAAGGTTAACTGCTTTATGAGTTTCTCGGGTTTCAAGTGGTGGGTTTCTTGGATTGTTAAGCACAATAACTGATATATACTTCTATAATATTTGGTTTTCTTATGTTGATATGCTTATTGAATCAGTGCGTATTACTATTTCAATATTATCTTTGCGCAGGCATGAAGGCTTTTTCTAATTAATTTTCTTTTTTTTGTTCTAAATTCTTTTGTTGTTTCCTTTTTCAGGTGCTTTCTGTGGCAATATACAATCAATTATAAGCGGATTTATGATTCCATTCAGAAGAGGTTAGTTGTATTAGTGGTTTATCAATTCTTTTCTGCTAGCCATGTTTGTGCAATTTGATAATGTGGCTTACCACTAGGGGTCTATCATAAATATGATATATGTGTGTGATCAACCTGTGAAATTTCTAGTCATGCCTTGAAACTCAGCGTGTTAGAATGACATGTGAATCGACATTTCGTTAGGTTTGTTCAAAATGTCTTGTGAGTTTTTAGTGTCATGTTCTGCTTTGTTGTGGTTGACAAAGGATCCTAGTTGTTTGAAGTTTCTTGTTTTTCCTGTTCTTTTTTCAGGAAGAGAGAGCATAATATTGTATTCTCGAGTTTATCTTTATTTTTCTGCGTACTACACTACTATTGCCAACCATATAACAATCCTTATACTTGCATATGACCCTTCACTTGCTATACTGAGAATACGGTATACCCGGTTGTGTTCTGTAATTAATTTGTCAGTGAGAGGGTGAAAACTGAAAAGAGTATTGTTGGATCACACTATCACATAATCAAAAAATAATGATAGGGATTTATATATACACTCTTGTGCTTCATATTTGACTACTGAGTTCTAACATGTTAATACAACTCGGCAAGTTAGGTCAGCAGGGGATTTAGGAAATAACCACGCAGAAGCTATGGATGATGATGGTGTGGAACTTGAGAGGAGTAACATTCTTCTAATGGGGCCAACAGGCTCAGGTAATTTTTCGTTATCTCTATCGTAGTTTCTTTTTTTTTTTTTGATAAATCTCTATTGTAATTTCTTAGTGGTGTTCCAATTATTTTTTATTGTCTTGACAATAGAGATATCAAATTGATTATTATCATTGCAAATCAGAAACATAGCTCAGAGAAAAAGAGATAGTTATTCATGCATTTCCAAGTACCAAGAGATTTGGACATTGTATCTAATAAACTAGACAATGTGGTGATTGTGTAACATTTTTACTATAATTGTTACTCATACGGTTTTTATGTGTTATTTTCTTCTTATCATATTAGGATTATTAGCAGATGTCAGATACATAGAATAGACAATCGGAAACATGCTTCATTTCTTTGTCTTTAATATTAGAAAATAATATAATAACTGGTTGGAATATCGTCTTCATTTCTACTAGGACTATAACCATCTACTGGCTTGTTCTTTTTTTTATGTTGCTTGTTTATTAGATCCAGACTCATATGGTGAGGTAGTAAGATTGTTTTAAAATGTTAAATGCTCCATACTGTCACATTTGTTTACTAGTTTTTCTTGTTTCACTGTTTCATGTCATTTCAAGGACAGGGAAGACATTACTTGCCAAAACCTTGGCACGGTTTGTGAATGTTCCATTTGTTATTGCTGATGCTACCACCTTGACTCAGGCAAGTTGAAGACTTTTTCTTTTAAAGTTTATGATTATTTTCTCCTCGTTTCTTGAGGTGGAATTTCTTGGAATAATTTACATATGTATGATGTCTAGCAGCCTTACTCTCCACAGTTGTATTGGGCATTGTATATTTTTTTTAAATAATTTCGTGGTCCATTGATTGTTCTCCTCAAGCATTGTGTTTTTTAGACATGATGTAGAAGTTCTTTCAACTTCTATCCCGCACATTAGTTTTGTATATGGTAGAAAGATCAATATTTTTTCTTTGATAGAATCGTGCTTCAAGCATGGACCTTTAGTCCCAAGACGTACTTCCTCATGAGGTCGTGTATAACAAATAACTCTTCATTTATAGATTTTTTTGCTACCTTTTGCACTTTAGTACCAATGTACCATCTAGGTGCATATCAAATGGTGCTGATACATAAATATGTGTATGTGTGCGTATTTGATGGATATGAATAATAAAATACTATGCTTAGAAATTATCTAGCAAATAAAATGTTTTATCTTTTTTCTTTTATTGAGAGGAAAGAAAGTAGGTGGTGTTTTGGATGCAATGGGCGATAAGTTTGTCTTATCATATATTCCATTGGCTGTTATGGACTTGAGAACTGCTTTTTTCCCTTACCTCAGGGGGCTGTAGAGCGTAGATAGAGTGGCTTGATTCAACTCCTGTTTTTGGTGCCTGAAGAACAGCTTTGTTGACCACGAGGGACTCCAATTTTCAAAAGAACTCTTTTCTTTCCACGAACATGAAAAACTACAAATTTGTACAATTAAGGGTTGGGCCGTGTGGAAAAAGTATAAATAGATGCACGGAAACTTACATTCACTTTACACTATGCTCACATATTTTATTGTTTCTAAATCGGTAATTTCTTGGCTTTCAGTTTCTTTTTCTTTTTCCTGCCCTTGCATGTTTATTATCTGCATCTCTGGAAGGGCTAGGAGTGGTTGTATTCTCTAGGTCGAATATTATTGATGGGTATGTTGCAGGGTTATATTTTCTCAGCATTTTTTGATGTTAATGGCCTTAAAATAAATCATCTACTATGACAATTGAGGATATGTTGGGGAAGATGTGGAGTTCATATTGTACAAGCTCCTAATGGTAATTTCTTGCGACCTATGTTCCTCTTGTGTTTCAAGTACCTTTCAAAATCGTGTTCTCAGACAACGGTGTATATGCTATAACATGAGACCTTGTTACTGCATTTGTTATTTTTGGACTGGACTTGCATAGCTTTTGGTACATTGATGTGAAATTATAATTTTTAAACTTAGTTGGATCATCAAAGAGCTTCATATATCTACATAGTGTGTTTCGTTATCATTTCTTCTACATCAGCTGATAATTTGACCATTTAGCTTTCCTACCAATGCCTGTGTAACGTTGTAGCATTTAAGGTTGTACAGGAACCAGAAGAAATATGGAATTCCCTTTATGGAATTTGATTCTGGCTATTATAACCAGTCCTTTCATTTGTTTGAAGATTAAATAAGAAAGTCGTATGGAAGTCATACTTCACTGATCTGTGTTAGGTTGCGGCATATGTGAATGAAGTTGGAAGAGTTCAAGCAAATGGGGCAGTAAGCTCTGGCTGTCATGATGATGTGAATGACTAAACTTGAATCAAGAATTTGAGTATTTGACACCCGAAAGGATGAAAAATTCTCCTTACCTTAATCACAGCTAAAATAAAAATCAAGTTGTGACTAATCTGAGGTCTATGATGCATCTAGTTTCTTCTTCTAGGTTTGTTGTTCCTGTATCATTATATAATGCCCATTAAGGCCCTGTTCTTTTCAACTTATAAGTAGCAGTACTGAACTGAACTGAACTTATTTCAGTGTAAATTTATATGTATGCAGTACTGAACTGAACTGAATATAAGTTGAGAAGAACAGGACCTAAATGTGTTAGAAAGTCAAAATGCAGAGACACAATAAATAGAGTATTTTGGGAGTCAGCATAGTGAAGGAAATCAAAATCAGAACATCCGAAATTAGGACTAAACTCAGTCCCCATAGGAAGAATGAACTTCCCTCTGTACTGCCTTGTAGAGCCTCTGCTAAAAGGCAGAAAAAAAAACAATTTGAAATTCTAAATAATACTCTTTCTTCCTGAACACTCTAAATATAATTGCGTATGCCAGAAATACCACTATCCTTTAGTAGAAATACCCTTGCCCTTTGCAGGTCAACCTTCAAGACTATTCTTGTTATTGGGCTATGCCATTCTCTGTCTGTATGTTTCAGTGAAAGATCTATTCCAGCAGATACATAGAGTGCCTGCAACTTGCTGAATCTTGCCAGGGATATATTCTTGACTCATTTTGGTATAAATCTGTGATTTTCTGGGTAACATATGAAAACTGAGCGAAGTCAGCTGCACCTTCTCATGAAAATATAATCATGATAAACTCCGGCTTCCAATAGTTGGTTGAACTCTGCATTAGCATACAATGGTGTATGGTTGACTCTTACCTTTTCTTATTGTCTTTTTATTGTCTTAGGCCGCTGACTATAATGTGGCAGCTGCTCAACAGGGGATTATATACATTGACGAAGTTGACAAAATGACGAAAAAGGTACCTAAACACCATTTTATATAATCTGTTTATTATTTTTTTGCCAGTAACGTAGCTTTTGGGGAAAAAATTAAGGTTCCATCTTTCTGTCCAGGCAGAGAGTGTTAACATTAGCAGAGATGTGTCAGGCGAGGGTGTGTAGCAAGCTTTACTAAAAATGCTGGAAGGAACGGTATAGTTTCCATCACCTTCTGAAACAGTTTGATTTTAATTTACCACTTGTTATACAATCAGAATGGTGCAGTTGAAGCTGTCATGTGTGTCAACTTTTTTCGAATTAGATGCAATTTCAACGTCTATTTTTTTATGGAAGAATCTGCGTACTCATTCATTAAGGGTAAATAATTATAACCTCCCTGAGTTTTGCACTAATACACTACCTCCCTGAATTTTGTCAATACAATTTAAACCTCCATATGTTTTGTTTCCATCCAACTACTACCCCCTTCTGTCCTTTTGTTAAGTTTTATAACTTTTCCATCCAAATAAGTGATATGTTGACAAAATTGCCCTTATTTTCCTCTGCTTATTCATTTATGTTCTTTGCACAACATTTTATTTCATCTGTTCATCCTACTTTCTCCTCATCTTCGGTTGTATATATGATTATGAGATTTTATTTTTTGTTATAATAGATGTAATCATTTATATATGGATAATATATAATGTGCTACTTAACTCACGAAATAGTGTAAAACATAGAGAAATATAATCGGTTAGTATAATAGTATATATATATATATATATATATATATATATATATATATATATATATATATATATATATATATTAATATTGTATTTATCCTTATTTTTGTTCTTTCGTCACATTACCTGGTTTTTATTTATATCACTATTTTCATGAAAAATTATATTCTCAATAAAAAATAGACATGTATTTGCATTTTATTTATATATCTATGTCCTTCAAAAGATTTGTGTTAAAAAAAATTATTTTTTTGTTTTGTTACAAAAATAACAATCTTTAAAAATAACTTGTCATGAAGTTAATCATATGTGCCTAAAAAGCACAAAGATGATCAATCAATATTCTATGAAGAAATTTTTTTAAAAAATTTCCAAGTTAGGAAATAAACAGTTGAAACCGTTTTGTAATTATTTTATAATTTATCGTAAACAAGCACATAACTTAGTTGTTAATCAATAATTAAATGACAATAGAAGTAACATAAGACAGAGAAAGAGTAAGATAAACAAATGAGACAAAATATTGTGAAAAGAATATGAATTAATAAGCAAAGAAAAATAAGGGCAATTTTGTCAACATATCACTTATTAGGATGGAGAAGTTATAAAACTTAACAGAAGGAGGTAGTAGTTGGATGGAATCAAAACATAGAGAGGTTTAAATTGTATTGACAAAACTCAGGGAGGTAGTAGTGCAAAACTCAGGAGGTTATAATTATTTACCCATTTATTAATTAGTCATGATTTATTGCTTCGTTTAGGTTGTCAATGTTCCGGAGAAGGGAGCTCGTAAACATCCAAGAGGTGACAACATTCAGGTAATATACAACATGATAAGTTAGCTTTTGTTATCTGCAAATTTTTTCTCACTTGTTTTAGTAAAATATTGGTATTTTTATACATGATAACAGTTCTTTTTCTTATATTTCTTCTTTCTTGATTTATGCTTATGATAGATTGATACAAAGGATATTCTCTTCATATGAGGGGCTTTTATTGGCTTGGAGAAGACAATTTCAGAAAGGTTCGATTCGCATTCTACGTCTAAACCTTGTTATTAGATCAGTAACATAGAAAATCCTCCAATGGTACTAGGGGTAATTAGCCTTGGAAGTTTACCTTTTTTCTCGCCTATTTCGGTTGGTATCAGTGAGAGCTCCTTGGAGAAATTTTATATTGGACTGCTGGATCAATAGAATAGTGCCACCTAAAATTGAATTACACTTCATCTATATTATCAGTGGAAATTCTGATAAAATCCTCAACCTTTAACTCATTGTATTGAAAAAGGATAATTCCACCTAATCATTTAGGTTAGGTGTAATAAATTAATAGTTAGTGTTAATGGGAAATTTTATACGAGTCCCGGTATTTTAGGGTGGAAAAGTGCCGCTTCATACATCAATCGACACATGTCCCATTATGTAGAAAAAAGTGGATATAGTGAGACATGTGTCGATTGATGTATGGAGCGGCACTTTTCCACGTCAGATTGCCGGGACCTGTATAAAAGAACTCTAGTGTTAATATATAGGCTTAGTTCACTGCAACATTGTGGACCAATTGCTTAATGAAATTTGACTAGCTATCTTAAACTCTTAAAAGGCATAGGCACCCTTTTGGTCCCTATCCTGCACAGAAACTGTCCTTTTGCCCTTATCCTATTGCATATCATCAGCCCAGTTGGCCCAATTTAGGCACCATGCTACTCGTATTTCTAAATTACATTTAGAAAAACTTGTAATTTAGATGGTGTTTTATTTGTGTGGCTATATTGCACCAAATGTCTAAATTGGACCAAATGTTTTCAATTGAAGTAGGTCAAAGACAGTGGGTAAAAGGGCAATGCGTGTATAGGACAGGGGCCAAAAAGTCTTGATTCTCTTCCACAATTCTCTTTTAATTTTTCAGTCACACCAATTCAGCCACCCCAAGTGACAAGCCTCTTGATTCTCCATCTCCAGTTCCTCTTATTTCTTTTATCATGCTCTGTGCCGTTCCTCCTTATTCAATTTGCGGTGAAGTTTTGGAACAAATACCTTCTTTGAGTCTTTGACCGTGAGCTCAATTCATTATGTCATGATTTATTGGCTATCTGTTGCTGTTCACCTTTTTTTAGCACACTAGAACAGTCACAGCCTAGTCTTGTATGGTCATCAAAATTGCTCCTTGGATTTGCTATACTCCACCATGACAATCTGCTTGGAATCTTGGATTCTAATTTGATGTTCACTCTAGCTTTTAATCTTGTCACTAATCAACATTAATCCTAATTATTGATATTATTCCTAATTTAGACTGATTAGGAATAATCTCATATAGGAAAATATTAATATAGGATTCTTAATACTTCCCCTCAAGTTGGTGAGTGAATATTCTGAACTCCCAACTTGTGTCGCAGTGTTAAGAACTGATCCTTCCCCATTGGCTTTGTAAAAATGTCTGCGAGTTGGTACATATGAAGGAATGATTATTCCTGCCTGCAGCTTCTCTCGCACAATATGGCAATCGATCTCAATATGTTTTGTACGCTCATGAAACACGGGGTTTGCTGCAATGTGTAGTGCTGCCTGATTATCGGAAAATAGTGGTGTAGGAACATCACATAAGACTTTCAAATCTTGTAATATATAACGTAGCCATACTAGCTCCAAACATGCATTGGCCATTGCACAATATTCTGCTTTTGCTGATGATCTTGATACATTGGTCTGTTTCTTTGACTTCCACGAAATAAGGGAAGAACCGAGGAAGATACAATAACCTGAAATTGATCTTCGAGTTGTTTGACATCCTACCCAATCTGAATCACAATGTACCTTAAGTGTGATTATTTTTCTATGGCAGTAACAAGCCTTGTCCTGGAGATCCTTTGATGTATTTAAGGATACGAATTGCAGCAGCCCAATGTGGTTGACGTGGAGATTGTATGAATTGACTTAATGTTCGAACGGCAAACACTATGTCAGGTCTGGTGACTGTGAGGTATATTAACCTTCCTACAAGCCGTCTGTACTTGGATGGATCTTTCAATAGGTCTCCATCATCTGCAGTTAACTTTGAATGTTGCTCCATTGGAAATTTTTCTGGACGAGCATCTGTAAGCCCTGTATCTTGCAAAATATCAAGTGCATATTTTCTTTGGGACATGTAAATTCCAGATTTGGAACGAGAAAACTCAATCCCTAAGAAATATTTTAAATCACCAAGATCTTTAATGCGAAAACGTCGAAGTAAGCTTTCTTTGAGGTGCTGCATTTCTTTGAGGTCATTCCCGGTCAAAAGGATATCATCTACATAGATTAGAATGGCAGTGAATGAGGACCCTTGATGCTTTGTGAATGAAGAATAGTCTGCTTTGGACTGTTGGTAACCTGCTGTTTGAATAACATCAGAAAATGTAGAGAACCAATTACGAGAGGCTTGTTTGAGGCCATATAATGATTTGTTGAGTCGACATACAACATTCTCCCCTTGTCGACGATGTCCGGGTGGCAAGTCCATGTAGACAACTTCATGTAAGCTGCCATGTAAGAATGCATTTTGTACATCCAATTGATGAATGAACCAGTCTCTCGCGGCTGCTACAGTGAGAAGGCATCTGAGTTGTAAGTTTCGCCGTGGGTGAAAAAGTCTCCATAATCAATCCCTTCAACTTGTGTGTACCCTTTTGCTACAAGGCGTGCTTTATATAACTCCTCTTCCATTGCCTGCTTCCATTTTGGATCAAGGATAGCTTGAGCATATAAGGTGGGTTCTTTAGTGCCTATGATGTTAGCTAGAAATGTACGATGTGTAGGAGTGAAACGAGAATAAGAAAGAAAGTTTTGAAGGGGATACCTGGTTGATTTTGACAGTTGTTGACTAGAGTCGGAAAGATTGGCTTGAGATCCCATCACGTAGTCTTGATGCCAGGTAGGGGCATGTCTGGTGCGATCGGAGCGACGAACGGAAGAAGATTCTAGTGTTGCAGGTGTGTTTGAGGGTGGATTTTCTGGTATGGATGGAGGAGGAGAATTCACGATATCTGAATTTTCTGATATGGAAGGACTGATTGGTGGAGCTGAATATGGTAAATCAAGAGCTAAATTTGGTAAGACAGCGTGTGAATCGGGTAAGGATATTGTTGTGGATTTATTAAGAAAGGGAAAGATATTTTCATGGAATGTAACATCGCGACTAACAAGGAATGTGCCATTTTTCATATCAAACAATTTATACCCGTTTTGATTATTTGCATATCCAAGCAAGATGCACTGCCGAGCTCGAGAATCAAATTTTTGTTTAGGTGAAACGACAGTTGCATAATATAAACAACCAAATACCTTCATATGAGAGAGAGATGGGGTTCGATAATATAGGAGTTCAAATGGAGATTTATTTTTCAATAGAGGTGAAGGTAAACGATTAATTATATATGTTGCGGTCGAAACACAGTCACCCCAAAACTCTAATGGCAAATGTGATTGGAACAATAATGCTCGTGCAGTGTTAGGAATGTGTCTGTGTTTGCGTTCTGCTACCCCGTTTTGTTGTGGTGTGTAGATACAAGTACGTTGACATTCGATGCAATTCTTGTGAAAGAAGGCTTGCATGGAAAGGTATTCTGAGCCATTGTCGACTCGAATTGTTTTGATTAAGGCATGAAATTGAGTTTTTGCAAAAGTGACGAATGACTCTAACAAGTGTTGTGTTTCAGATTTTTGATTCATGAGGATAACCATGTGCATCTAGTAAAATCATCTACTATGGTGAGAAAGAAACGTGCCCCTGAATGTGTCGGAACTTTGTGCGGACCCCAAATATCACAATGTAACAAGTCAAAAGGAGAATGAGATTGTATTGTGCTTAATGGAAAAGGCAATCTTGTTTGTTTTGCTTTAGGACATACATGACAATTATTATGATCGTAAAAAGAATTTTTATGTAAAGGTAGTAATGATGAGATAAGCTTAAGAACCTTATGAGATGGGTGTCCGAGACGCATATGCCATAAATCAGGGATGTGCGATGCTTGAAATTATTTTGGCGGGTATTTTAATGGAGACATGTAATACAGACCATCACGTTGTTCACCCGAGCCAATCATACTCCCCGTAGTCAAGTCCTGCAAAATACAACCATTTGGGAAAAAGACAACACAACAATTTAATTGATTAGTCAATTTAATAGCAGAAATGAGGTTTAAATTGAAAGATGGAACACAAAGAACATTTTTTAGTGTGATGTCATTATTAAAATTGATTGTACCTGTGGAAGTGATAGGTGCAGTTGAGCCTGTGGGTAAATTAACGAGCGGAATTGGGGATGGTGATGTGTTAGAAAATAGATGTGAATCACATGATATATGATCGGTGGCTCCGCTATCCAAGATCCAAGGTTTTGTGAAAACAGAATTGATTGAGGCATTAGGAGTTAACATGATGCACTTGCAAATGATTTACCTTTACCGGAATTATTTGCCATGGTAGTATATGCAATAAATTAGACTTTTGAAACACCAAGATCACTGCTCTGGTACCATGTTAAAAATGAAATCAACTGAAAACTATGAACAAAATGATGAATGAAATAATTGATATTGTATTATTGAGTTGTGAATAATCAACTATATGTACATATATTTATAGTATACAAAATCACCTATGAGAAAAGGAAACAAACAAATCACCATAAATACAATTAATTATAAATAATCTTCTTAATCAACATTAATCTTAATTATTGATGTTATTCCTAATTTAGACTGATTAGGAATAATCTCATATAGGAAAATATTAATATAGGATTCTTAATAATCTGGTTAGGCAATAGTTGCATAATGTTTTAACTTGTGTGTTTACTTCCCAACCAACCAACTACCAACTAAGCCTTAAATCCCATGCTAGGTGGGGTCGGCTATATGGATCTTCCTACACCATGAAGCTCTATCAAAAGCCAGATTTTCATCCATACCTAGCAAACGCATATCCTTAGAAATAGTTTCTCTTCAAGTAATCTTAGGTCTACCTCTCCCTCTACTCTTACTCTTTGTCCTTAAGTTCTCACATTTTCTAATTGAGCATCTATTGGTCTACGTAGCACATGTCCATACCACCTTAGTCGTCCTTCTCTCAGTTTATCCTCAATATGTGCCACACCGGTCTTTTGGCAGATGCACTCATTTCTAATTCGATCTATCCTTGTATGTTGTTTTGCATTATTACAGACGTCAAGATTCTTCCATTGGGTTTGGGCGCACCAGTTCGTGCAAACATGAGGAGAGGTGGCGCTACTAGTGCTGCGGTCACTTCATCTTTATTGGAGACCGTAAGTCTTCAATAAACAAGTAACAGCTTATAGCATTTTTATATATACTTGTCTACCAAAAAAAGAATCTTTTAGTCCTAATAGCTATCTGAACTTTTATCTTTGGCAGGTTGAAAGTGGTGATCTAATATCTTATGGCTTGATACCTGAATTTGTTGGGAGATTTCCTGTGCTTGTGAGTTTGTCTGCTCTTACTGAGAATCAACTTGTACAGGTAAGACATCAAAATAATTTTGTCTCTGGTAGATACAAATCATTTGGCTTTTCTCTTAGATGATTTCTGGTGGGTAGAATTGAATTGTTTTTCCTTGATGAAATTTTGAATATGATGGAAGTTGCGTAATAATATTCTTTTAACGATATATCAGTACAAAAGACAGAGTTTAATGCTTGTATCACTCCCTTGGTCTTATTGTACTTTATGTTCCTGAAAAATTATATTCAAGATCACCGATTTTTTTTATCTGTGCTATTGTTAATTCTTAATAATGTACTATAGGTTTTGACAGAACCAAAAAATGCACTTGGAAGCCAATACAAGAAAATGTTTGAAATGAATGATGTAAGTATACCTCTTTCGATATATAGTACCTTGGAAAACTAATTATTGTATGCATTTTGCATAGAGGAAAATATGTAGAATTACATGCCTCTGATATTTAGTTGATTTGGAGCACTTTTTTTCGTTTTTCCCCTTTTGCAGGTAAAGCTGCATTTCACAGAAGGTGCTTTAAAATTGATCGCCAAGAAAGCAGTATCCAAAAATACTGGCGCTCGAGGGCTGCGGACCATACTAGAAACTATCTTGATGGACTCCATGTATGAGGTATTTTTTCAAAAATCTATACGTGAGTTATGTGCAGAAGGCAGTTTGTTAGCTTTTCAGTTTTGTTTGGTCCATTATTCTATTGAATTTTACTTTATGGATCACTAGAGTTCTTGCGTCTTCTGCATTTGTATTGAATCCAATTGTATCCAATTACTCAAGAAAACATCTCAAATTCTTGTTTGGTTATAATGCGATGATTACGAGTGATTTTGTATCTGGTATGCCTTTCTGACCTCTAGAATTCTCATGTTTGAGTCACATTGTGAGTGGGGTGGAGTTTATTTGATGTAAACGCAATTGCGCAAATTTTAAAATAAATCAATATTTTGATTTGTATTATTACTAGTGCTGATAGTCCTGCTTGAATCTCATTTTTTCGCAGATTCCTGATGTTAGAACAGGAGAAGATATCATAGATGTAGTAGTGGTTGATGAAGAGGCAGTTGGATTCGAGTCACGAGGAGCTGGAGCCAAGATCCTCTATGGTAAGGGTGCATTAGATCGTTTTTTTTCGAAAGGCAAATTGAAGAGTAAAGAGGTGAGTGTCAGTCAATACAATCTTCTCTTGAATTCCAAATTGAAACTTGTAGCCTCTAATGGATTTTAATTTTGTTCTGCAGACAAGTGCGGATGGGTCTGATGGAGAACCAGAGGCAGAAACCGAGCTTTCTTCCATAGTTGCTAGCATGTAATATATATCCTTAAATAGCCTTGTCTTTTTCTCTGTAATAATACACACATTGATTGGATATAATCTAGAAATTTGATCATACGAGTTTATACAAGTCCTCGTGTCACGCACCAAAGTTTATCCACCATTGTTGCGTGACGGCGCTATCAGAAGAGGACATGCACTTAAGAAGAATCCTGCCGTTGGTAAACTGAGGGGTGGTGGCATCAGCGCTAGGGGTGTTCTGCCTGTATGCGCATATGTCTGTCCGAGTTCAGGCATGCCGACCCAATTAGGTTTGGGGAGCTTGTCGCTAGTCTTGGACTTAACTATGAAGGGGGCTTATGCGTCCATACATGGCACAACTGGTCGATAGCTGTTGCCGCTATCCTGTTGAGCCCTCGGCAGGGCGGAACCAGTGCATGCCTGCGAAGATCAAGGCTGGCCTCGGGGTCATGCGGGAGGACCTCGTGGCGCCGCACGGGCGAAATGCTGCGCCAGACTCTCGGCCCGTGACAGATGGTATCAGAGCTGGATCGCGATAGTACGCTCCAAGCTGCAAGTCAAAGTGCTGGAACACTGCACACCCTAATGTGAAGAGAGTAATGGGCCCATGCGAGGTGGAAGTCCGCAAGGAAAGTCGGGCGACTCGCAAGCGAGCTTGAAGTCCAGGGGGACGCTCGTGTGAGATGGGAGCGTTGCACGTCCTTTGGGGAGAAAGTAATGGTTTCAGTTGACAAACCGGATTAGGTCAGGGTGAAGGCTCCACTCGAGGAAATTAAAGTGAGCGGTGAACTCCTCTCGAGTCCAGTTGTGAAGGGATCCCGTCTGGGATGGGATTGGAGGGCGACACACCTAGTCTGGAGTAGAAGAAGGTTGCAGTGGCAGAGGTACGACAGCGATGCAATCCTTGGGCGAGCGGAGTCCTTCTTCCCCTAGCACGAGGGCGTGCTAGATTTTTGGTGGGGGAGAATGTCACGCACCAAAGTTTATCCACCATTGTTGCGTGACGGCGCTATCAGAAGAGGGCATGCACTTAAGAAGAATCCTACCGTTGGTAAACTGAGGGGTGGTGGCATCAGCGCTAGGGGTGTTCTGCCTGTATGCGCATATGCCTGTCCGAGATCAGGCATGCCGACCCAATTAGGTTTGGGGAGCTTGTCGCTAGTCTTGGACTTAACTATGAAGGGGGCTTATGCGTCCATACATGGCACAACTGGTCGATAGCTGTTGCCGCTATCCTGATGAGCCCTCGGCAGGGCGAAACCAGTGCATGCCTGCGAAGATCAAGGCTGGCCTCGGGGTCATGCGGGAGGACCTCGGGGCGCCGCACGGGCGATATGCTGCGCCAGACTCTCGGCCCGTGACACTCGGAATTGGTGGATCATGCAGTCGTTTTAGCCGATAGATGCTTTGTTCTCTGCATGTTTATATCCAGAGTGAATGTGCTAGTTTTTCTGCCAAATTTGATTTTAGGATTATTTGGATGGGCATTCGTGTTTAGTTAACTAATTATAGATGTTATTTTATTAGCATAATGTGTATTAGTAGTTCTTAGCCCATTTCAAGATATGTTACAACACTATAGTTTTTTTTTCAGTTATGCGTCTTACGGTATTCAAGTCTCTTTTAAACAGATTATTTTATGTATCTCAAATTGCTTAATGTTGTGCAATATGCCGAAGTTTTTATTGTTGCGAATCTTAGGTGGAGTTTGGTTCCGGGAATGCTTGTTACTTGGAATAGAATAAAAATGAATGAAAATATGTGAAATATGGTAATCATCGGATGGAATAACTATTCCATGAGATGTATAATAATTAGGAATTGTTATTCCATCTAAGCAATTACTCTACTGTTTGACATTTTCCTTTCATTTTTATTTTATTCAATGGAATAAGCATTCGGCAAACCAAATGAACCTCTAGGGCTATAAATGAATAGAGCTACTCGTGAACAGTTTGATATTTGGCTCGGTTAAAGCTCGTTCGAGCTTGACTCGTTAATAAATGAGCTTGATCGCGAATAAAAATTTAACGAACAGAGGTTGAACAATGGGGTATTCGGCTCGAAAGCTCATGAGCATGCTCGATAAGCAGCTTTCTGACATACTTAAGAATAAGTATAGCACGTATGTAGTATAAAATTTAAGTATTTTTAAGTGATTAAATAAGTTTAAATTCATAAAATTTTAATAATGAAGTAAAAATATAATTTTAATTCTAAAACTCGATATGAGCTTGTATAACTCGATTGAACAAAACAAAGCTCGAGCTCTGCTCGGGCTCGATTTGATCAAGCTCGAGTTTGTTAAGAATTTAACGAATAGAGGTTGAATAATCACTATTTCAGCTCTCGATTTGTTACGTTATTAAGCCTAACTAGTGTTACAAAAAAAATACAGGCTCCGATACATTATTATTTCCTTTTATTATACTGTGTTTTCACTTGCATATGGGGCCAAATTTTCGTGTTTCGCAACATGGTTAGATTGACATTACTATAAATGTGATAAAGAAATTGTATCACCAGATGTATCAACCATGACATATTCCGTATTTTGAAATGAACGAAATATTCCATTTTTTGTAAAAATAAAAAGAATAAAAATTAGAACTTTATGCACATCGATTCCACCTAAATTTTATTATTTGATACAATGCTAAATAGTTTGTGATGATCACTAGCCTCAAGCAAGTTATAAAAAAATAAACAGAATTGGGTGGGGAGTTCGGTGTTCAAACTCCAGCTCTTGCAAATAGATTATGATTAAAACAAAAATTATAATTATGTGGTTAAATGCATCATAAGCCCAACTTGAGTCAATTTGTCTATCATTCTCTAAACTTTGAAATAATCTCTGTAGGCCCTTAAACTTTAGAAATAAATATCATATGTTAATTTTTGGTTGGAAAATAAAAAAATAAGAAGAATGATATCTTTGAAAAGTCAAACCATCGGAAGCTAGAATATGTCATTCAAGAGGCAAATTAGCGCACTTTTTAGAAGTTAACAGACAGTTGATTCAACTATGAAAGGATGTCGTGGCAAAGGCTTGGTCTAGTAGCTGAGCCTTGAAGCTGTGATCCTAGAGGTCGCAGGTTCGAGTTCACATTTGG
The DNA here is from genome assembly GCA_947683365.1 of Euphorbia pulcherrima. Taxonomy (NCBI): domain Eukaryota; kingdom Viridiplantae; phylum Streptophyta; class Magnoliopsida; order Malpighiales; family Euphorbiaceae; genus Euphorbia; species Euphorbia pulcherrima. Next base: position 21,583,101 of record CANTUS010000001.1, read on the forward strand.
GCGGGTTGTGATAAGGTTTTCCTTTATCATTATTATAAGCCCAAATGAGATAAATTTAAAAAAAAATATGAAAAGATATCAGTTTATAATCCTAATTTCGCGAAACTGAATTGAAAAATAACTTTAGATAAAAATCATATCCAAAAATAAAGACTTAGGTAAAGAATTTAAACAATAAATTTAAAATAAGAAAGAAAATAAGTGTAATGTTTTTCTTAAAAAATAAAAAAATAATAATTTAATTGATGGTTATTGGTTTCTATAGTTGCTTTTTACTTTGTAATATACATTAATTATATAGTAAATTTTAATTTTACAATTACATGAATATAAAAATCTTTAATCGTTTCGGACTTGTTGTACTCTCAAATTTAGAGATATTAAATTTAAATCCGTGTTCCTCTCACCATCTTTCCCAGAAAAACGTAAATTTTGTTAATACTAGTAGTAACTTTTTAGAAAACGGTTATTTTTCAGAGTTTTCTTTTAACAATTGAAGAAGGAGAGAGAGTGTATAAATGAAAAAAAAAACAGAAATATTGATAACCGTTAGATTTGCCGTCCACCTCCAAGTGTAATCGGGCGGTCGTCCGCTTTCTCTCTCTCTTTCCTGACAAAACCTCGGAAGAGAGAGAAAGAAAGTGGAAAAAGAAGCCAACGAGGGAAAACAGCTTTTTTTTGCAGTGAGAGAGAAGGGGGTTGTTTGTTTCCTGGGAATCCATCTGCCTATCTCCCTCCCCCCCTTTTTCTCCTCTTCTTCTACAGCTTTCTCGGGAAAATTCAAGAAAATCAACAGAAAATGGAAACAAAGAGAACAAATGTTTGACGAAATCAGAGAAAAAGGGAGAAGGACGAGAGAGAACAATTGAAGAATTCAGGAGATTTGGTGTCTGTACTCCAAATTAGGAGCGGTGAATTTTCTGTACCGTTATGGAATTGGATAGTATCGAGTGCGTTTCATCTACAGATGGATTGTATGATGACGAGATCCATCATCACAACCTGCATCATCATCATCAATTTGCTTCATCAAAGCCGCACAATGCCACCGTTAACAACAGCAATGTTTTGGGTCAAACCGCGATCGCCCCCGCTACCAGTGTTCATGAGTTGTTAGAATGCCCTGTTTGTACTAGTTCAATGTACCCGCCAATCCATCAGGTATCGTGTTGTTTTTATGCTACCTAAAGCTATTTCACCTATTGTCCTTTGCTTCAATTGAATTTGAATTTGAATTTGAAGGTTCTATGATGGGTTTGGGTGGATTTGCATAATTTGGTTTCGGTTAGGTTTCAGATTAATTTCGGGTGCATGTATCGTTTATTAATTGGATACTGATTGATGATTAGAAGTATTACCTATAGGTATGAGAATTTTATTTGAATCTTTTCCAATTTAGTATATATAATTCTTTCTGAACTATGAGAGCAAGTTTGGGGGAAGTGATTGATTTCCTCAACTTATTAGCCAATTTTGTGACAGTGATTAGTTGCTGAGAGGAACATTGGCCAATTCCTTATCTCTGCTTTCTACTTGTTAATTGGTTAGATTGTACAAAGTTGCGCCTATATGAGTGCTGTAGTCTCATGATAATCACATGAATTCCTCCAAAACCATCACTGCAGGTTTTCTGATGGCCCAAAGAATCTATTAACTATGTAAACTGTGAAATTGAGTTTTTCACTACGGGCCCTTTCTCAAATACTTGAAGCAAAATTTAAATTTTTGTAAAAGCATGAGTTCAAATCTTGATCTTGGCGTTATGTCATTCAATTGGCACCTATAGGTCTCAAAATTGCAAACTTTTCACAACATATGAATCACATATATTGGAGTCTCACCCAATGAGGGGTTCAATTTTGATATTTCGTTGTTAGGGGCTAAATGCTTGACCGTAAAAGGTTTAACTTGTGCTTTTTTTCAAATAATTATATTCGACTCCGATATCCAGAATAGCTCTGTCAAGTATCACCCAAAAACTCTGAAGGCCCCAAATTCACCATTTTAGTTACAAACAAACTCGAATGAAGAACTGTTCTTTCAAACTGAAGAAGGCATTTTAATCTATTTCCTCCTGTAATCCAAGAGCGCAATTCTTGGCTCTAGCTTCCTAATTGTATGTCTCCTTCTGGTAACTTGTCTCAGAAATAGGAGGTATGGCCCAAGAAAAAGCTTATTTAGTTATTTATGGTCATCTGAGTTGAACAAAGCAAAGACACAAGAGGGCTTTATACATAATCTTCCTCCTGAACAATGAAAATCTCAGTGGACAAACTAATGTATTTTACAACAACCTATTAAATATCAAATCTATTCCATAGGAGTGTTCTGCAGAGAGTTTGAAAGTTGAAACAAAATACTCTTGCCATCATTAAATAGGAATATTTTATGTTAAATTCTAATCTTTACTTTTTACTTTTCCACTTTCATAGTCGCTGTTATTCTCTCTACTCTAGTTTCTATAGTGCCTCTTCCCAGCTTCTATATTCAATTTGCGCACTGATGTTGCAGCTATTGTCTCTTGGATAATTTTGTGACCACGGAGTTCTGTTGGCTTGTTACTACAGTACACATATTGATAGGAAATATCACGTTGACTCATGAGTCATGATTGATGCATGACTTTTAATAATTTGGTATGTAAAGGATCTTTTGGCCATAACGTGTACTTATTTTGACATTCTTGATGGTTACAAAGGAGTGTTTTGGCTGTAAGGTACAAATGGAAATCTAGTCCTCACTAGTTTTAGTTTAATTGGACTTTGCTAGATGATTTTTTTCACTAGGATCTTTGTTATATTCTTAATCTTTCAGTTCTCTGTCTTTTCTTGCATTTTTTTTCTTGGCCACTAGAACAATGTAACGAGTTTCATGTTCATAACAGTGGGCAGAATCCTAGCTGGACTAGGATGTACAAAGCAGTAGCATACTTGGATTACACATCAGAACTTTAAGCAGATTCTAGAATAACTAGTCATCTCATTTAAGAATTGCATTCTGATTCTTTAGCCACTACAACAATTTAACTAAGTTGCCTGTGGACTAAGAGATACAAAGCTGTAGTGCACTTAAAATCCTAATTAAATTGTAATGGACATACATTGAGGTCTTAGTGTCAAAAGACTTACGGGAATAATTTTAAGCTTAGTTTTTGTAGGAATACTCCATTTAAATGTATGTAATTGTCATGACATTATGCTCCTGTCTGTGGCTGCTCATGAGACTACTTTTCTCTATTCAAGTAATACGGCCATTTAAAGTATTTATTTTTTGTGGGAATATTGTTGACTTTTAAAATGTGGAAGTGTTACAGTGTTCAGAGACATGATTGGGCTATTGTGGTATGCCTGTCACAGTGCTAAGTTGTCTCCTGCAATTATTTGAGAGGGTTAATAAGAAAGAATAAATGTTGGTTAAAGCATGCCTGTTTATCTCACTCTATTTTTGTAAAGAACTGATTTTCGAGTTTATAACTAATCTGGTTTCCCTATTCACAGTGCCACAATGGACACACACTGTGTTCCACCTGTAAAGCAAGGGTACAGAACAGATGCCCCACTTGTAGGCAGGAGCTTGGAGATATCAGATGTTTAGCATTAGAAAAAGTGGCTGAATCACTCGAATTGCCCTGCAAATATTACAACTTGGGCTGCCCAGAAATATTTCCTTATTATAGCAAACTCAAGCACGAGGCTATTTGCAACTTCAGGCCATATAATTGCCCATATGCAGGGTCTGAATGCTCTGTTGTTGGAGATATCCCTTTCCTAGTTGCCCATCTTAGGGATGACCATAAGGTGGACATGCACACTGGATGTACTTTCAACCATCGGTATGTAAAGTCAAATCCCCGAGAGGTCGAAAATGCAACTTGGATGCTCACGGTAACTATAGCTACTTTTCGTAAGATTATTGAACTGTATATTTTACAAATTTGCATAATTTCATTATCTAATAGATTTTGTGTGAAAAGAAGAGTGATCTTACTTTCTCTTCTATTTCATTCACTTAGATATTTGTAGTTTGGTTAATTATTCATGGCCTATTCAATATTTGCATTTGTCTATTTGGGCATGACCTTTTTAGTTTTAGTACATTAAAAAAACAAAAAAACGTTTCCTCAGTCAAAAAAAAAACGTGAAATACTTGTATCATCATTTGAAGTAGTATATATTTTGTTGACTATGCATAGAATTGTCGACCCTAAGTGATATGTTTAGCTGTATTATTTAAATTGGATATATCAAGCATCAAATAGGCAAAAACTAAATACGTCAGACACCAAATAGGCAATTTTAGTAGGTTAGACACCCCGACACCCTAAGGACATTTGAGTTATGGATTAAGACCTAATAAGGTTTTTAAGTCGATATTTGCCTGTTTTTGTTTATCTGTTATCAGGTATTCCATTGTTTTGGTCAATACTTTTGCCTGCACTTTGAAGCATTCCAGCTAGGCATGGCTCCAGTTTACATGGCATTCCTCCGATTCATGGGTGATGAGACCGAGGCTCGGAATTACAGTTATAGCCTCGAGGTTGGGGCGAACGGGAGGAAACTCATATGGGAGGGTACCCCACGAAGCGTCAGAGATAGCCATAGAAAGGTGAGGGACAGTCACGACGGTTTGATTATTCAGCGAAATATGGCACTCTTCTTTTCAGGAGGGGACAGGAAAGAACTCAAACTTAGAGTCACTGGTAGAATATGGAAAGAACAACAAAACTCAGAAGCTGGTGTTTGCATACCAACCCTTTTTAGCTGAATCAAACGTGATTTTTCAAAGATTTATGTGTTTGGGGTTGTTTTTTTTTTGTTTGTACGCATCTCAGATGTCCAGTCATGGTAATGATGGAGTGGATCAAAGTGTTTTCTGTTTTCCTTTTTTTGAAGAGTTTGTTTTCCGGTTTGTGTATAATAAACTGCTCTTGTCGTTTTGGACAACTCTATGCTTGACATAGTTTATCAGAATCTTACGATTCGATTCGATTCAATCCCAAATCGATTCGAATCTATGGAAATTCACCCGGAGTCTTACGATTGAATACCGATTCAGGGGCGAATCGGCCGAATCTTACGATTCTACCGATTCCGTGGATTCATGAACTATAATAAATTGAAGCATAGAAACATTATTTTGAAGATGATAAAATTAAAGATTTAACTCAAGGTAGCCAAAGTCTATTGCTCCACCAATTAGTCGTCGAATGAAGCAGGAACCCAACATTATGCTGCCAACAAAGAACTTCCGGCCATGACTAAGCGGTGGAGCAGTTGCGCAATGAAGCAGATCGTGTCTATATTTAGTCTTTAATTTAGGAAAAGTAGAAAATAAGTATCTTTGAATTCTAAACTTGCAAACTTAGACTAAAATTTAACAATATCTTTAAGTTAGACATTTTAAATGTTATATTTTATTATTTTATGACCTCGAACCCGAATCTTACGATTTGATTCACGATTCTCGATTCACAAAATTTGGATTTCGATTCTCGATTCGAATTCCGATTTGAAAACTATGATGCTTGATAAATGAGACACGTCTTGAATTGACTACAGAATTAACTCCAAACTTAAAAGCAAACTACCTCTAGTATTTTAGAATTCGTTAAGTTGATTGTTGGTTGGTTTCAAGCGGGTGAAGTGCCTTATGCTCTATAAATATAGCCCTTGTTGCTGCTGGAAAAGGCAGTAGAGAGACACAAGAAACACAGCAAAGCGAGTGAGAAAAGAGAGAAGAAATAATTGTTCCAGCTTCTTTGCTTCACTAAACCAGTCTGTTTTGACAAACATCGGCGGAGATAGGACCGTTGGATTGCCGTAAAATTTTGCCTCAACGATCCTGACACACTCACGGGTCTATGTTTTGACCTCAGAAATCCTTGATCGAAGTTGCGGAAGGCATTCTCATCACGGGCAGAATAACGAGCATATTGTTGCCACTTTGAGTTTCCTTTGTTTTTCTGACTTTATTAAGCTTCTCTTGTATTGTGGTATTGTTGGTGGATAGTATACTCATTCGGGATTATAGTGAGTTGTTTATCCTCAATCATCAGTAAGAGGGAAGTATGGGTGGACTCTGATAAAAGTCTCGCGGTTTTACTCTTCACACCGAAGAGGTTTCCATGTAAAAATTCTTGTGATGTTTGCTTGATTAGATTTTTATTTTTGCATTGCTATTGGTTCATTTTGGTTGAGCCTTTACATTTGATCTTGTGGGTGTGCAGTTTCCACATTAGTATTTGGGCCCAACTAATTGAAGTTCATCCACACAGTGGGCTTGGGGATGGGTTTGAATAACTACAGACTTTGAGAAAATATGACACTCATTATATCTAATTTTCATATTACTATCAAAGCATACAAGAAAATTATAAATTTGTATTAATATCATCCAATTTTTCATTAATTTTTAATTTTGAATTTGAAATTGAAAGAATTAAACATGTTTGTTTGTTTCTAATTATATGTTATCGTAAATTTTTTTGAAGCATGAATATGAAATAATTTAGATATATACTATGTTGATAAAAAAAATTTATTATTTATTTATTGACAGTAAATTGATGAATTTTCGACATAAATAAGAACTCTATTATGCAAAATAGAGAATTTTTTTCGATTCCTGAAATGAGGATGAATTTTTTTACCAAGATTTATATAAAATACATTTTTTTTACTTCAATGGCTCAATAAACCTCGTTCACAAACCAATATTTACTACCTGGTAACTTTTTAAACCGGTCTCGGATAAGGAGACCGGGTCAATACGAGCCGCTTGGCTCATGTCGTTGAGAAGATAGCTAGTCAATGATCAAAGTTCAAGAAGTCCGGCTCGGACAACATTCCAGTCGGTAACCTTTAGGACATAATAGCATTACATGGCACATAGCCGCCCCATGTGGACAGGATCTCAAGCCGGCAACAAGCCGGCTGGACAGATATTTCACCCCGTACAAGGGGGCAGAATTCAGTTGGGATCTCAATCCCTATATTTTCTCAATAGAAAGATCTTATCCTAATCTATTTGGGATTCAAGTGTCAGATAACTATAAAGAAGTTATAATCTTATCATAATCGAGACTCCTCCCAGTCTAATTGGGATGCCTCAAACGCCTATATAAAGGCCTCCTTGGTCAGGTGAAAGGTAGATTATTCTCACACTCATAACTGCTATTATTCTCTAAAACCCTTTACTGACTTAAGCATAGGAGGGTCCATTACTGGGCAACCACCGATCGCCCCCAAGTTCGAGTCTGTTTTGCAGGTTCATCGTTCAAGGGTTGAAGCTGTGAGACAAGAAGATCTATTCTGAAATATCAGTATTCGGGTACAATATTTTCACTACCTAGATCTCTAACCAAGTTACGAGCTAGAAAAAACCACCCCCACGCAAATGGTTATAAACAATTTTCATGCGGCCCAAGCTTAGTGCAGTTTAGACCTGTTCATGGGTCGGGCTATTCATCGAGTCCAGTTTGAGCCCACTCAAATGGGTTAGGTTTGGATATTCATATTATAAAGCTCAAGCCGGTAAATGCCTGAAAATCTATGGATCGGGCTTGATTTTTATATAAATCCCAAGTTCGGCCCAGCCCACCTAACGAACATGTCTAGACAACAGTTGCCCAAGATTATTTGGGATATTGTTAGAAATGCACCCCTATGACATTTGTATTTATAGATTACACCTTTTTAAAACCTATTTATTATATACCTTTTTTTTAATAAACTAATTCATGCATTACCCCATTTTCAATTATTTAGGAGATCCCTTTTTTTAGGGATGGAAGACCAGAACATTCAAAAAACTATTTCTTTCCTTTATCATATTCCTATTGATTTTGAATGGATGATTAATTCCTGTTTGATTTCTTCCGGATCGTCGTTCATCGTGATTAAGCATATTACTTCAATTTTTCCGTCTTCTTCAATTAGTTCTTATTTTTGTTCTTCAATTCTCATTCGGGTTCGGTTTTGTGCTTCAATTCGGAATCAGTCATGTCTCAAATTTCTGTCGAATTCAATCAATTCGAGATCGATTTCGATCGAAATTGACAGGATCAGAAGTGGCGACATAATTCAATTTCAGGCTCCAGCAAAAGTTTCAAAGGGAATTGGAATCACAGTCGGTGGTCGAAAATCGCGGCGACAGTACGGTTTTGATGGTTGGATGCCGACGACGGTTTTGACAATCTGAGTGGTCGAGAATTTTTCTAGTTTCAGAAGGAGGGGTTTTCAATTTTAAAATCGCGACCACTGGTTTAAACGGAATCAGAATCAACGTCGGTAGTCGGAGCCCATGGCGATGGTTTCGATGGTTTCGCTGGTACCCATTGTGTACACAATCGTATACTGTCAACCGTATTGATATACAGTACTTGATACACAATTATTTAATCTTGTATATTATTATGTAAATATTCTGTATACTGATATACAGTACTTGTATAAATAAAACTGTATATTGTCAACCGTATATTGATATACAATTCTTCTAATATTAATGATGTTAGCTCTTTAAAACTGTCGGTGTATGAATTGCAGCTATTACCCTAATTCATTGTAAAATATACGATTCCCCGCTACCAAAAGGGTTCAAGTTGCCCAACCTAGGGTTTTAGTACCGTCATGCATCAATACTGTTCATGCGTGCACAGTATCTTTTAGGGGTAGGCATCTATACTCTACATCGTTAGCAAAAGGGTTCATTTTGCCCAACCTATGGTTTTTGTTAGGATCCGGTATAAAAATAAAATAAATATTATTATTTTTTTTTCTTCAATAAGAACAAGATTACAATGGAATTAACAATTATATATAAGTGACAAAAGAACGTATAATTGAAATACTCTCAAACCTTTAACCGCAACAAAGTTATTGCAAAGGACTGAAACTTCAGTTTCCTTAAGACAATTATTCTTTCGTTACCGGTGAATTTGTCTCCTAGGATACAACCGCAATCGAAGGTGAACTCAAACCGTGTGAAGAGCAAATTACAAGAACCTAACAATAAGTAGCCTTCTCTTAAAAAGAAATGAAAACTTTGACGCATATTCTTTAGTATGAAAACCAAAAATAAACACAAAGTAAACAAGTAAACAAGAATTAGCTAGAACTTTTTAAGTGTAGAAGAATGAAGAAAGTGTGTAGAGAAAGGCTAGAAGAGTAGGGTATTTATAGGGTAGATGGCATTAACATGGATTTAAATGGCTTAAAGAGCATTAACCCTTGTAACCACCAATTTATGGTCATTAACCATGAAGGTTATGAGAAATCATATTGATTAAGGGATTAAAACCCATTAAATTCAAATAAAAAATCTGGTGAAAATAAAAATATGACATGTCAATATTTTTCAATATCGAATCACTAATTTATCGCGTCTAAATTTAACAGATGTTCAAACTTTAAACTATAATTTCTCATTCACCGTTAATCCATTTTAGGCGTATAATATATCGTTGGAAAGCTCTCGAAGTGTAGAATACAATGACATTTTTCATGTTATTCAAATCATATCTTTTCCATGTTGTAATTAAGCCTAAAGTAGATAATGCACAACATTATCTTATATTCCATATTTCCAATAATCCCCCTCATGAATGAAGATTGGAAAAGAAAACGAAACAGACGCTTTTAGAAATCGAAGGATGAAAATGCTCTTCGGCCAATATTTTCATAGGATAGATAGGCTACAACCTTTGAACCTTCCCTTGTAAAAGTATATTTACTTTACTGGCTGACTAGTAGACGCAATGTCCTTGAACTATTCTGTCATTTATGAAAACGATGATATACCCCGTACAAATATCAACACATCATGATTTTTTGATTCTTATGGTTATGTTCGTTATGGTCATGAACATCTCCTGGTTCTATAAGAGATTTAGATTACTACGCCCTAATAGTATCCTCTGAAGCGACCCCACTTCACTCTCACATAGGTGATCTCTTTTGATCAACCATTAAGGCACAAAGGATCATTAAAAGCAGAGCTTAACCTTAACCCATTATTGTCACTGTTTACATCACAGGAATGGACACATGGTTACCCCCACAGTGACTAAACAAGGTCTATGCAATTAGGTTTTCCCATTGAACTAAGATCTTGGGATCTCCAGTCAAACATGGTTGGGTTTTCCTTCATATAGCGCCTTAAATATTCATGGGCTTTAGCCCTATTTCTTTAGATGTCTTTTTAACTTGATCTCAATTTAACCCTTTGGTTAGCGGATCTGCAATGTTATCCTTTGATCCTATAAAATCAATAGAGATAACTGACGTTGAGATCAGTTGTCTAACGGTATTATGTCGACGACGCATGTGTCTCGACTTACCATTATACATAACATTTTATGCTCTTTTAATCGCTGCTTGACTATCATAACGTACACAAATTATGGGCGCAGGCTTAGGCCATTCTGGAATATCCTCTAAGAAGTTACGTAGCCATTCGGCTTCTTCTCCCGTTTTATCCAAGGCCACAAACTCAGCTTCCATTGTGGAATGAGTTATAATTGTTTGCCTTGAGGATTTCCAAGACACTACTCCTCCTCTTAGAGTGAACACATATCCAAGTATACCTTTAGAATTCTTGATGTCAGCTATCCAACTAGAATCAGAATATGCTTTTAGTACAGCAGGTTCTCTTGTATAGTATAGTCCATAATTACGAGTATATCACAAATACCTTAGTATTCTTACAATCGTGTTCAAATGGCTTTTACTTAGATTACTCGTAAATCTACTTAAACTACTTACTATATAAGCAATATCAGGCCTTGTACAACTTGTAAGGTACATCAGACTGCCTATAACCCTTGCATATTCCACTTGGTCTATGCATTCACCTTTATTTTTAGACAAATGTAGACTAACTTCTAACGGTGTTTTGGCTATGCCAATATCACCTTTGTTAAACTTGTCAAGTATCTTGTCCACATAGTGTGATTGCGTCAATATGAGACCGTTAGGTGAACGTTGAACTTTGATGCCTAAAATTACATCAGTTGGTCCCATATCTTTCATGTCAAATTTAGAATTAACATATTCTTGGTACTCTTTACCATTCTCTCATTGCTTCAACAATGAGTATGTCATCAACATACAAACATAGAATAACATATCCTTCATTTATAGTTTTGATATATATACATTTGTCATACTCATTTATATGATAGCCACTTGCCATCATGGCATCATCAAATTTCTTATGCCATTGTTTTGGTGCTTGCTTTAAACCATATAAAGACTTCACCAGCTTGCATAATTTTCTTTCTTGACCTGAATTTATATAACCCTCGAGTTGTTCCATGTAAATTTCTTCTTCAAGATCTCCGTTTGGAAAAGCAGTTTTCACATCCATTTGATGTACTTCAAGATTCTGCAAAGTGGCAATTGCAAGTATCATCCTAATAGATGTTATTCTCGACACTGGAGAATACGTATCAAAGTAATCAAGGCCTTCTTTTTATCTATAACCTCTTATGACTAAACGAGCCTTATACTTATCAATTGTTCCATCAGCTTTTAGCTTATGTTTGAAAATCCATTTAGAACTTAGTGGCTTAGTTCCGAGAGGAAGGTCCACTAATTCCCACGTATGATTTTGCAAGAAGGAATCAATTTCACTCCTTATGGTTTCTTTCCATAAAGGACTTTCAATTGGGCTTATAGCTTCTTTATACGTTTGAGGTTCCACTTCAACCATATACTTTAAGAAATCCGGATCAAATGATTTTTCAATCCTTGTCCTTTTACTTCTTCTAGGTTCCACCTCGTAATTCAATTTATTCTCTTCTTGAGAATTTTGAACATCTTCTTCAATCATTGATTGAAGGCTATCATTTTTATCAATAACTTATTGATCAACTTGATCACCACTTTCAATAAGTCCACGAGATCTTTTAGTTCCTGACCCTTCATTTTTTTTCTTACATGGAAACACATCTTCAAAAAATGAAGCATCCTTTGACCCTATCAAAGGGTTCTTATGTACATCTGGGCTTTTAGATTCATGCACAAGAAATTGATATGCATTGCTATTACTTGCATAGCAAATGAAAATACAATCCACTATTTTTGGACCTATTTTCATACATTTAGGTAATGGAGCAATCACCTTTGCAAGACACCCCCACACTTTCAAGTAATTATAGGAAGGTTTTCTACCTTTCTATAATTCATAAGGGGTTTTGTCTTGTTTCTTACGTGGTATAGTATTCAAAAGATAATTTGCTGACAAAATAGCATCACCTCATAAGTTTTGTGGTAAACCAGAACTGGTTAACATTGCATTCATCATCTCTTTAAGAGTATGATTTTTGTGTTCAGCTACTCTGTTTGATTGAGGAGAATATTGTGGTGTTACTTTGTGGATAATTCCATTTTAAGAACAAAACTTACCAAATGGTGCAACATATTCACCACCACGATCACTTCTTACCTTCTTAATTTTCTTATTAAGTTGATTTTCTACTTCTTGCTTATAGAGTATAAATTTCTCTAAAGCCTCATCTTTGCTTTTTAGCAAATACACATAACAATATTTTGTGCTATCATCTATGAAGGTAATAAAATATTTATTTCCTCCCCTTGATTGAACAAATTTCAAGTCATAAATATTTGTGTGTATTAAATCGAGTGGTTCTGAATTTCTTTCAATGGAATGAAATGAAGATCTTGTCAATTTTGCCTCAACACATATTTCACATTTATGTGTTTTATCAATTTGAAATGTGGGTATATGATTCAAGTTAATTAAACGTCGTAACATATCAAAATTAACATGTCCAAGTCTACTATACCATAAATTAGATGACTCAATCATATAAGCAGAATTAACATTGTTCTTATTCATAATAATAGAACCATGCTTATAAGAGATACAATTAAATTTAAACATCCCATTACATTCATATCCCTTGCCCACATACATACCCCCTTTAGAAAAAATAAATTTTTGAGACTCAAAAATCATCTTGAATCCATGTGCGCTCAAGAGGCTTCCAGAAATTAGATTCTTCCTAATGTTCGAAACATACAAGACATTTTATAGTTTTACTTCTTTACCAGAAGTCATTTTCAAAATCACGATTCCATGTCCCTTGACTTTAGAAGTCGCAGAATTTCCCATATAGAGTTTCTCCCCATTTTCAAGACGAGTCAATCCAGCAAAAGACTCTTTGTCACAACTGTTGAACCAAGCACGAGTTTGGACTGACTCAATGGATGACTCAGTTATGCTTAAGTTTTGATCATAACAATTAAGTTAAGAATGGGATAGTTAAATCAATAATGATGTTAAAATAAATAGTCTATAGTTGTAAGGGAGTTAGCAAATTCAAGGGTAGAATTTCAAGTCTCCGTTAACCTAGCTATTTAGTTTAACTCTGAGCTATTTTTGGGCTGAGTATCTACTTAGTCACTGACTTAGTAATATTCACTCAGCACTTGATATTTGAACTTTGTTTCAGCTAAGTGCTTTATGATTTATTATTTTCGCTGAGTTACTTTATGACTGTCAACATTAATGACCTTACCTTTTAAGGTAAAAAGGTATCTTTACTTTTAGTGTTGCTTTTTACAAGAATATTAATGAGACAAAGACAAAAAGAATTAATGCCTTGACAAGACACAGTATTATGAAGAAAATGACAAAGTCTTCCAATGCAAAGCTGCAACAAGTCAATTACCACTTTGGGTAATTTTGCAGATCTACCAACCATGTATTGCGCACTCTACAACATGTCAGAATACCAGAGGGATTATGATGAAGACACGTGGCAAGTCAATGCGAGTTCTCTCTAATGAAAGACTAGCATTAAACGATAAAGAATTGAAATTGGAGCTTAAATTTCAATCTAACGGATTGACATGTATTTCACAATAGTGTAATTCTATCTCTTAACAGATCGATTTGAAGAAGCAACAGGTGAATTACTGAGCTGTCAACTTTAGAAGATGCCAAGATAAGTTCAACGGCTACTTTCTCAATCCAACTATAAAAAGAGCAAGAAGGCAAGCGTCAGAATTTGGTGATTACAACTGAATTTCTCAAGAAGCTAAACTCTGTCAAAATACAAGCTTTAAAGAAGTTCAGTAAGAAAAAACAACTCAGTTAGAATTTGCTTTAGAACAAGAGAGAATAGATTAGATCAATCATTTGTAACTGGATCAATGTTTTTATAAGTTGAGTCCAACTCTTGTTTAGACTCTTTGTGAGTTGCTGATAGAATAAGGTATTCTAGTCAGCAGGTGAGCGATTGTAGTTTAGAGGGTACTTACTATAATTGAGTAATTTGTGAAAGGCTTCTCCGCCTAGGGTAAAGGAGTTGAGATTAGTGGATTAAAGCCGAGACACTCTCTCAGGACTGGATGTAAGCACAGGTTGCCAAACCAGTATAAAATCTGTGTTCTTTACTTAATTGCATTTTCCAGTTATTTTACTCAGCCAGCTGACCTCACTCAGCGGAGAAATTAACTATCGAGAAAAAGTTTTATAAGTTCTTGAGTGAGTCATTCACCCCCCCTCTGACTCAGTGAGTGTATGCATAGGGACCAACAAGTGGTATCAGAGCAGTTCTCATTTTACAGATTTCACAATTTTTGAGATAAAGACCACGGCGTACAAAGGAGAATCCAGTGGAAGGGCTCAGGCTTATATTTTGCCTAAAGTTTTTAGTCCCTGTGAGGGTCTGTATAAGGTCAGAGGGGGGGTGAATGACCCTTTTTCGCGGAATACACAGACTAAAGAGTCTTAATGTAGTGTGTTTGATTATGATCCAGATGATAAAGTTATGACAATATAATACAATAAATAAAGAGTTAGATAAATCAAACACAAAGGATTTTATCCTAGTTCGGCCTCGCCTACTCCAGTCCCCGGAGTTTCCTTCCTCCGAGCTTTTTCATTAGTGGATTCCTTTCCTACTAGCAGGAATCAAGCCTAGCAATTTATCTATGAATGGTAACCCCTTTCGGATGTAGGATATACCACTAAAAGTACCAACTCCTAGCTGATTCCTTTAGTCTTTAGTAGGATATACCACTTAGGCTTCTACCCTGAATCTAAGCTGAGTCCTACAGGGAGTTCCCACTCAAAGCACCAACTTTAAGTTGTATCCCAATCTCACAACTCACCTAAGTTGGAGATCCTTACACTCTTGTTTCCACAAGGGTTTTGGTTTTTGGATTTCCTTAAGTTTATAGCTTACTTAGGAATCCTTACAACAGATTTGGAATTAATTGATTCTTGGAGGTATTGTAAACTGATTGAATGCATGTGCTTTGTTACATGCTTTTGTCAACCAAACAACCAACCTTCTCAATTGGTGAAGCTTCCCTTTTATAGGCTTCTATCATAAATGTAGCCGTTATGGGTTGTTGAGCTTGTAATAAATCTTCACCCTTGATCAGGTTATAGGTGGCGCTTCTAGAGCTGTTGATCAATCCATTAAACTATAATTTGACCCGTTTGAATTCTAGGGATTAATGTTAAAAAGTTATTAGTGATCGTTTTACTTGGCTTTTTGTGATGCACCAACTTTTACACCATTAGCTTTTTGGTGTGAGCTCCATGCGCCTCCTTATTGGTCTAGGTGAAAAAGGTTGTTGGCTTTTTTAGTCCGGTGTCAGTCCTTTTATCCTTTTACTAAAAAGTGCAAGTTGTCACTTTTGTCTTGTTCATAGGGAAAGGATATTTGACTTCATAGACTAAAAGGTGGAGGGAAAAGCTATCCTTGAAACTTTTCCCATTGTCTTCAAGCATGATTCTTCCAGATGTCTTCAGACTCATTATCTCTGGATCTCTATGCTTCCGGAGTTAGGGCAATCAGTTCTTCTAGACGCTGTTCTTGAGGGATTAAAACTTGTTTCATTTCTAAGCTTTATTCTGATGATTCCTTGTGCTTAGGTACTTTATTTTTTCAATGAACAACCTTATAGCTAGATCTTTGTCCGGATGTTTCCATTTGGATTTGGGATTTACATAGTTTTAAGTTTTTATTTCTTTCAAACCTGATTCGGATATATTAGTTTAATTTTGCGATCCGGATCATTGTTTCCCAACAATCTCCCCTATTTGATGGAAATAAAAACTAAGTACGAGGGAATGGATTATATATGAACTAAGTATGATTCTTGATACTTAGACATTTACAGATTTTACTGCCCCATAATTCTAGCATCCTAACTCTCCCAATATTTTTCAATTCTAGCTTCTAAGTTTGTTTCAGTACATTTGCAGATTGTACTTTAGAAGCAATTTTTGAGAATTAGATATTTTCACTATATGTACTTCTGCTGTTAACAATGGTTAACATCAATGAAGTTCAGATTACAAATTACAGAAATATATAATAGTGAATCTAGCTATTGCAAGATTTTACAAAATTGTGCAACAAAGCTAGTCTAATTCCCTCCAGATGAACCTCCTTCCTTTTCTTCCCCTTTGCTTACTCCTTCCCCTTGTAGACTTATCTCCCCCTTTTTGTTGCTAGCTTGGGGATCAATCACCATGTAGGTCTTGTTATCCCAGGCCTCTTACCAAGCGTTTGAGTAGATTGAGTAATTAGGATTACCTTTAGATCTTTTAGTAATAATGTGATCAACAGTAGGAGGAGTAATATAGAAAGGCCGGATGGTCTTCTTCAACTGGTCATAGTATTGTTTGATTGATGGATGAAGGTGCAAGACAAGCTCTTGATCCTTAGGATCATAGTAAGAGAATAAGACCTTTAGGAGAGTTGACATTCCTTTCTGACTGAAGAAGCCGGAATCTCCAATTTCTTGAATAAGGTTATGGAAGACCGAAAGGAGCTGGCTTTCCAGAATGGCAGATGTGGAGGAGGATCCGGATATTGAGAGCTTATTGAGGCTGGTTTGAAGAAGAGAGATTTCTTCACTTATTCCTCTCTGAATGTTATGCAAGGATTCTGATTGGAGAGATATTGCCTTTGTAATTGAAGCTCTCCATTCAGTGATTATCTTTTCAAGTCCGGCCAGATGGCTCTGCATTTCATCACCCATATCATCTAGGATTTTTTCTTGGATTTTAGTAATGGTTTTCTGAATGATGTTCACTAGCATTTTGTGGGTGACTTGTTGGTCAATGCCCAGATCCACGGTAGTAGGCTTGAGGTCCTTCTTAGCCATGAATTTTGACAAGTTTTCAAACTTGGTATCCAGATAAGCTTTTATTTCTTCTGAGAGCTCAGAGGAAGAGGATGTGACCTTGTCAATTACAGTTCCACAGTTATTTAAAGCCAAGGTGTTAGCTTGATCAACAGTCTGGTTAGCTGTGGAAGCATTTTCTTTAAGCTCGTTTAGAATTGGCGTGATCTGGGAGAGAGAAGCTTCAACAATAGCTCCTGGAGTTGGGAAATCCAAGACTTTGTCTTCTATTTTCTTTACTGAATTTTTTATTTCACCCAACTCCTTCTGTACATCCGAACTAGAAGCTTATCGGGGTAATTCTTTTTCAACTCCTCTCAGATGGGTGCATATTATCTGGAGGCTCTGTTTGATGTACCCTTCATCATTCTCCTCATGAGTAGCCTCCTTCAGTAGATGAAGTGATGCTGAAACTTTGGCTTTTACTATGTTATTTGCAGGCCCTCTCATGGGGCTAACTTTTGGAGGAAATTCTTCTTGAGAGGAGCTGGAGGATTCATCTATGGAACTAGAGCTGCTTCTGGAGGGTTCATTATCAGCTTCATTATTGGTATCCTCTGAATGTGACTTATCTTGTTCTTCTCTCCTCTCTTCTGACCTTTCCCCCAGACTGGCCTCGCCCTTTGAGTCCGCTTTAGAAGCTTTCTCTTTGGAACTCAGACCATGTCCCTCCTCCGAAATAATATCATCCGGGTTAGGCACTTGTTCCTTAGACACTACTTGAGTTGTAGTGCCTAAGTTATCCGTATGTACCAGTGTTGTAATATCAATAGCAAGATTAGCACAAGAATTTAAAGGAGCAATGGCAAGGGGTACCTCATTAAATGGTGATGGAATTTGGATGCTTGAGGCTTCTTTTTCTTCACTTCTTCCCACCTCAACCCCCGGATGATAAGAAATGTCCTCTATCACCCCTTCTATTGCCTTTTCAGGACTTATGATAACTCCCCCAAGTGTGTTGAAACTGTCCTCAACACCCTCTATAATTGCCTTTACAGGACTTATTTCTGCAGGGATCTCAGCTTTCGAAATTAATAGGTTCTCCGGAAGAGGTTCTATGATGGGTAGGAAGTTGAATGATCCGAATTTTGGAATCTTTGAGACCTCAGACAAGGCAGTTTAATCTATGAGGATTGGTGTAGCTGAGGATCCTTCGGGTCCTTCTATGGCAAGATTATTAATTCTGTAGTTGTCTGCCACAGAAGCCATCATCTCTTCATACTGAGGATCCTACGGAAGGATATCCTCATTAGATCCTAGAATATTCTTGCCTTTTGAACTTTTGGCCTTAGCTAATTCTTCCACAATAACCCTCTTAACAGCCTCTTCATCAATAACTATAGCAGTTGGCTTCTTGGCTGTTTCCTTTTAATGTTTTTGAGCCTTGACTACTTCATCAAAAGTGCACCCCTTTCGGGTGAATTACTTCTTTGGCGCTGGCATTTCATCTTCGATTTCCTCTACATTAGACCCATTTCCCCCTTTCAGCAATTCTGATGCTTTTCTTTTCTGGCCTTTCTAATAGCCCTTTCTTATTACAGCAGCAGCTATTATAATAGATTCCCTTGCCTCCGGATCATATACTGGTCTTTTCAATAAATCAGTTGTCTTAATCAGCCTTCCTCTTGATTTTGGCTTTTCAGGGGATTGTTAAGTAGCTAGGTGATTGTTTGTGTATCTTCATTTTCCTCTTCATCCAAAATTATAGTCTGCTTTTTAACTATTTTGGGTTTACCAGCCCGACCTTTCTTTGGAACCGGAGCCTCTGTTACATCAGTGGTTTTTCTGGCTTTATTTTCCCTCTCACATCTTTGCTTCTTGGCCTTTTCTTCATCCCACATTTCATTGAACCTCAGATTCAGGAAGTTCCTCTATAAAATGGGCTTTCCACTAACACCTTAAAATTCGGTCAAATTTATCCGATTTGCTTGAAGAATCCAGGTGATGAGTGCCCCATGGGAATTCGTATAATGCTTGATGTAATGAATACAAAGCATAGGCATGTTGACCTCCCTGCTTTCTACCCAGTGCTCTAACACACAGTGCTGGATGGAAGACACTGTGATTAGTGAGCCCTTCTGGATTAGGATTAACTTAACTATTACTTGTTGGAGGTATCTTGGGATTTGAGGCCAGTATGTTGAAAACTTCTCCCCAAAATACCTCTCCAAAAGCCACATTTCCACATCATATTTCACTTTGGCTTCATCTCTATCTACCCTCATCAAAACTCCACTGTTCTTAATGTGAAGTGACTGCTCAAAGAAGTCCAGAGTGACTGTAATCCTTTTACCCTGAATCATAGTTTGCAGGGCGTCGAATTTCTTGTTTGCTTATAGATTATCATAAAACTCCTGGACCAAGTCTGGATATATTAGACAGATTATTTTTAGGAAGTTTGTGAGGTGCTGATCCTTAAACAACCAGGAATAGGGGTCGGTTTTAAAGAGGAAGTTATCTCCTAGGAAATCTGTAGGGATAACTAAATCGAAGGGTTTATAGTCTATAGGGATGAAATCCTTGTCTTTCAAATCAGATTCTGAGAAGACATTTTAGGTTGGAAGCATTATGGGTCCAACCTCAGTTATAATTGCTGCCATTTTAAAGAAAGGATTGAAGGAATTAGGTTTTAGGTTTTGATTTTTGTAGAGTAACAGTAGAGTAGTTGCTCACATGAGGAAAAAGAGTGAATTTGAGGGGTTTATATAGAATTTTCAAAGTGAGGGTAGTTTGGTAATTTGAATGCCGGTAGTTTAGCTGTATTGATGACATGGCAATCGGATTTTTAAGAGAGAGGTAAATTCAGTGTAACCTGAGAATGGGAACAGTTTATTTTAAAAATAAACTGTCAAATTTACCGCTCGTGTAATAGCCAATAGACGTTTGAAATTCAAAAAGTAACTGTTACCTTTATACGTTTTTTCTGCCATTTATCATTCCTGTCTACTGACGTGGCATCCTTCCGGAATAAATTTCTCCTCAATACTTCTTCTCTTCCGGATTGAGTTTTCTACCAAGGATCCGGCTTGATTTCAAGTTATCTTCAGGATTAACCCTAAATTGGATTGGACATACCAATTGACTGCCTTAGCTTCCCGAATTGACCTTTACTTAATGGTTTAGTAAAGATATCTGCTCTTTGCTAATTGGTTGGAATGTATACCAATGCAACATCCTTCTTCATCACATGAACCCTAATGAAATGATGCCTTATGTTAACATGCTTCATCCTACTGTGGAGTACTGGATTTTTTGACACATCAATACCACTTTTGTTATCACACATAACATCCACACATCCGGATTGAACTCCATAATCTTCAAGTTGTTACTTGATCTAGAGGAGTTAAGCTACACAACTTCCAGCTGCCATGTATTCAGCTTCTATAGTAGATAAGGCAACTAAAGTTTGCTTCTTGATGTACCATGATACTAAGCAATCTCCAAGGCAATGGCAACCTTCGGATGTACTCTTTCGCTCAAGAGTATCCATGCTATAGCTTGCATCAGTAAACCCTTAGAGTGTGAAATCACCATTACTAGGATACCATAACCTAACTTCAGTAGTTCATAGTAGGTATCTAAGGATCCTTTTTATAGCTTTGAGATGAGAATCCTTGGCATTGGCTTGATATCTTACACAGTAATAGACTGTATAATGTATGTCAGGTCTGCTAGCTATCTGTCAAGTATAGGAGTGAGCCAATTATCCCTCTATAGAGCTTCTGATCAACATCTTCTCCTTCACAATCCTTGGATAGGACTATATCTGATCCCATTGGAGTGGACATAGGCTTGCTCTTGTCCATTTCAAACATTTTCAATATCTCCTTAGTATACTTTGACTGGTTAATGAAAATCCCATCCGGACTTTGCTTGATTTGTAGACCAAGGAAGAAGTTGAGTTCTCCTATCATGGACATCTCAAATTCCTTCTGCATTTAAGATCTGAATTCTTCACACATCCTTTCATTAGTTGCTCCAAATATGATATCATCCACATAAATTTGGACTAGAATGATATCATTTTTCTTCTTTTTAATGAATAGTGTGGTGTCTGCTTTGCCTCTGATATAACCTTTGGATATGAGAAATGAGGTTAATCTTTCATACCAAGCTCTAGGTGCCTGCTTTAATCCATAGAGAGCCTTCTTCAGCTTGTAGACATGATCTGGATGCTTTGGATCTTCAAATTTGGGTGGTTGCTTAACATAGACTTATTCTTGGATAACACCATTTAGAAATGCACTTTTGATATCCATTTGGTATAGTATGAACCCCATGAATGATGCAAAAGCACATAGAATCTGGATTGCTTCTAGCCTTGCTATAGGTGCAAAATTTTCTTCATAGTCAATCCCTTCTTGTTGATTATAGCCTTGGAAAACCAATCTGGCTTTGTTTCTACCACTACTTCGGATTCATCTAGCTTGTTCCGAAAAACCCATTTGGTGCTAATGATTGATTTTCCTTTAAGAGGTGCTAAAAGATCCCATACATCATTTCTGGTGAATTGATCTAGGTCTTCCTGCATTGCCATCGTCCAACTTTCATCTCCTTCAACATCTTGAAATTTCTTTGGCTCAATTAGAGAGACAAAAGTAGCATGGCTCATCATCCTGTCGATCTGACCTCTGGTTCTTACTGGGTTCTGAACATCATCCAGAATATTTTCAATAGAATGATCTCTGTGTGTCCGGATCTCCTTTTGTAGGCCTTCATATTGAACTAGGACTTGCTCCACTTCAGCTTTCACCACTCCTTCTTGGCCTTTATTAAAGTCAATCTCTTTTGGGTTGAGATTAACTTGTTGTACTTCTGGATCAAAGGATATTCCTTCATCTTCCTCTTTATACTTCTTGATTTAAAATGAATCAGCAATTCCTACTTCCTTCTTTTCTCTAGATTTTTTAGCTTCCAAAACTAGATCTTTCAGAGTGTATCTTTTATTTCCTGCAGTGTTAGTCTCATCAAAATCTATATGTATTGACTCTACCACAGTTTGGGTTTATTTATTGAAGACTTTGTAAGCCTTACTATGTATTGAGTAGCCAAGGAAAATTGCTTCATCAGATTTAGGATCAAATTTTCCTAGTTGGTCTCTATCATTAAGTATATAGTATTTACATCCGAATGCTTTGAAATACCCAATTTTAGGTTTTCTTCCCTTCCAGATTTTATAGCGGGTCTTTTCTTGGTCTTTCTGATGAGAGCTCTATTTAAAATATAACATGCATTATTTCCGCCTCTCCCCAGAAATATGTTGGCAAATAATTCTCATTAAGCATTATTCTAGACATCTCAACTATGGTCCTTTTCTTTCTCTCAACAACTCCATTCTATTGAGGAGTGTGAGGGGCAGAAAAGTTATGTTCAATGCCCTTAGAGTCACAAAAATCAGCAAAATGCTTATTTTTGAATTCTCCACCATTATCGCTCCGGATGCGTACAATGCTTGTGCCTTGTTCTACTTCTATCCGGATGAATGTTTTAGAGAATTTGTAAAATGCCTCATCTTTGCTTGCTAGCAAGAGTACCCAGGTATATCGAGAATAATCGTCCACAATGACCATGGTGTATTCTCTTCTACCTAAACTCAATGCTTTGATTGGACCAAAGAAATCAATCTGCAAGAGCTCAAGTACTACTTTGGAAGGAATGTATGAGATGAAAGGGAAACTTTTCTTATGCTATTTACCTAAGATGATCCTTATCAAAAGCAACCTTAGCCAAACCCACTACTAATTCCTTTTTGGCTAGTTTGGACAGGAGGTTCATGCTGACATGTCCTAACCTCTGGTGCCATAGCCATGATTCTTCTTCTTTAGACACTAAGCAGATATTCTTTTTTATTATTTTTAATGTTTATAGAATAGACATCATTTACTCTAGGTGAATAAAGAATGATTTGGTTGGACTACTATCATATATTGAGCAGCCTCCGAAATCAAATGTGACTTTTCTTTTTTTGTCACAAAGTTGGGCCACACTTAGCAAGTTGAATTTCAGTCCATCAACCAATGAGACATCTTCTATCTTTAACTCAGATTCAATGGTTCTATGACCAATGATTTGTCCCTTTTGATTATCCCCAAAGCTTACTTTGCCTCCCTTCTTCCGGGTTAGTGTGATGAAAGCCTTCTCATCACCCATCATGTGCCTTGAGCATCCACTATCAATGTACTAGGTGTGTTGATCTAGTGTGGATCTAAGGCATACCTGCAAAACAAATCAAGTGGGTTTGGGTACCCAATCAGATTTGGGTCCTCTCGGGTTAACAACCATCTCAGGCCAAGGGTAAACATCATAATAACCATTTTTTAATCTACATGATTTAGTAATATGATTATTTTTCCCACAAAACCTGCACCCTAAAATGGGTCTGTTCTGCTTTTGTTTCTCGCTGATCTTCTCTAGATCCTCCTTCCCATAGCTCCCTTTATATCCATCTTTTTGCATACTGGTGGATGGTCCGGGGTGAATCCGGAAACTGGTTGGAGGTGCAACTTCTGCTCCACAATTTCTTCTTTATTTGATAGGTTGTTGGTTATAAGCCACCTTAGCCTTTCCCTTTTGAGTAGCAGTATATCTTTAGGCTTGTGGTTGTCTGCTAACTTCCTTTATCCATTGATTAAGGGTCTTTTGGAATCTGTTCTAAGCAGGAGGATGATGATCTTTTCTTGGAGTTTTTATCTCTGGCCTCTTCATGGATACTTCCTTTAATAGATTGATTTCTCTATCTAGTCCCATTATATTTGCATTTAGGATCTGGACTTGATTCCTCAGGAAGTTTTCCTTTACAACATCAATATGCTTGGTTGCTCTAACCAGATTGATGTCTTGTGCCATTACTTCAGCATCATCTGCTAACTCCATTAATGCTCTTTTAAGAGACTTGATTGCTTTTGCATTCTTCTTTATACTCTTGATATAATAGGCAAAGCTCTAGCAAGGTCAAAATTAGAAGCAAAATTAGAGCAAGAATTTACCTCAGTGTTTGCTGTTTCTGATTTTGATTCTACGATTTGCACTATTTCTTGCATAGAGGCATTTCTTCCGGATTGGTCTGCTTTCAGATCAGTTAGAGCCATGAATGCGCAATTGGCAGTCTCCTCTTCTTCTGTTGAGGATGAGCTGCTAATTTCTTCACTATTGCTCCAGGTAGCTACCAATGCCTTCTTTTTAAACTTCTTGGTTCTCTTAAGCTTGGGACATTTTATTCTAAAATGACCTCTTTCTCCACATTCAAAACAGCAGCTTCTTTTTTCTGATCCTTCTTTTCTTTTGAATTTTTTCTGGGTCTATCCTTTCTGGATGTCCCTTCTTTTGATTTTCGGGATTTATACTTTCTTGATTTCCTTCTATCTTTCTTTTGTATGAATCTATTGAGTTTTCTGGTCGACAGAGCAAGTTGATCTTTGGTGCTCAGTGATTTATTGATTTGTCTTCTTCTCCGAATGAAGATGATCCGGTGGATTCTGCCTTTAGTGCAATGACTTTCTTTTTCTCCTCAGACTTCTTTTCTTGTTGTATGTATCTCTTCAAGGACAACTCTTAGGTTAGAAGATTACCAATGAGTTCATTATAACTGTAAAAGTTTAAGTCATGAGCTTCCTCAATGGTGGTCTTTTTATTGTCGCATTCTTTGGTGAGACTCCGGAGCACCTTCTTCACCATCTCTACTTCAGAGATTTCTTTTCCAAGCCTTTTCATCTCATTCACTAGATTAGTGTATCTAGCGTTCATGCTGCTGATGGATTCTTTAGGCTCCATTTTGAAGGATTCAAGCTTTTACTGGAGTAAGTCAAGTTTGGCTTCTCTTACTTTGATAGTTCCTTCATAGGTTACCTCCAGCTTCTCCCAAATTTCTTTTGTAGTCTCACATCAGGATATTCTATTAAATTCAACTGCACTAAAAGCATAATGAAGTATGTTAATAGCATTTGCATTTTCATGCAACTTTTTAAAATCATTCTCATCCCACATACTTGATGGCTTTTAGGTAGTCATACCCTCTACTTCATAAGTAGGGTCATGTGGACCATCTTTAATAACTAAAGTTGGATGAAGTTCTTCATCTGGTTCTTCTAGAATGTGTAGTGTTCACCGATGAAGAGTGGAGGATGGGTACTAAACATACCCTCAGTAAAGAGTTGTGAGTATTGGAAACTCATTTTGAATTATGAATCAAAATATTAGACTTTTAGCTCGAGATTGTTAGATCTCTAGTTTTGAACACTAGCTCTGATACCACTTGTTGATCTCTGTAAGGGTCTATATAAGGTCAGAGGCCTTTTTCAAAGAATAGACAGACTTTAAAAAGTCTTAGTGTAGTATGTTTAATTATAATCTGGATGATGGATCCAGATGATGCAGTTATGACAATATAATGCAATAAATAAAGAGTTAGAGAAATCAGACACAAAAGATTTTATCTTGGTTCGGTCCTGCCTACTCCAGTCCCCGAAGTTTCCTTCCTCTGAGCTTTTCCACTGGTGGATTCCTTTCCAACTGGCAAGAATCAAGCCTTACAATTTATCTCCGGATGGTAACCACTTCCGGATGTAGGATATACCACTAGAAGCACCAACTCCTAGCTGAGTCCTTTAGTCTTTAGTAGGATACCACTTAGACTTCTACCCCGAATCTAAGCTGAGTCCTACAGGGAGTTCCCACTCAAAGCATAAACTTTAAGTTGTATCTCAATCTCACAACTCACCCAAGTTAGAGATCCTTACACTCTTGTTTCCATAAAGGTTTTGGTTTTTGGATTTCCTTAAGTTTATAGCTCACTTAGGAATCCTTACAACAGATTTGGAATTAATTGATTCTTGGAGGGATTGTAAATTGATTGAATGCTTGTGCTTTGTTACTTACTTTTGTCAATCAAACAGCCAACCTTCTCAATTGGTGAAGCTTCCCTTTTATAAGCTTCTATTATAAATGTAGCCATTGTAGGTTGTTGAGCTTGTAATAAATCTTCACCCTTGATCCGGTTATAGATGGCACTTCCAGAGCCGTTGATCAATCTGTTAGACTATAATTTGACCCGTTTGAATTCAAGGGATTGATGCTAAAAAGTTGTCAGTGATTGTTTTACTTAGCTTTTTATGATGCACTAACTTTTACACCATTAGCTTTTTAGTGTGAGCTCCATGCACCTCCTTATTGGTCTAGGTGAAAAAGGTTATTAGCTTGTTTAGTCTGGTGTCAGTCCTTTTCTCCTTTTACTAAAAAGTGCAAGCTGTCACTTTTGTCTTGTTCATGGGGAAAGGATCTTTGACTTCATAGACCAAAAGGTAGAGGGAAAAGCTATCCTTGAAACTTTTCCCATTGTCTTTAAGCATGAGTCTTCTGGATATCTTCAGACTCATTGTCTCCAGATCTCTACGCTTCCGGAGTTAGGGCAATCAGTTCTTCCAAATGTTGTTCTTGAGGGATTAAAGCTTGTTTCCTTTCCAAGCATTATTCTGATGATTCCTTGTGCTTAGGTACTTGATGTTTTCAATGAACAACCTTGTAGCTAGATCTTTATCCGGATGTTTCCATTTGGATTTAGGATTTACATAGTTTTAAGTTTTTTGTTTCTTTCAAACCTGATCCTGATAGATTAGTTTAATTTTGTGATCTGGATCATTGTTTCCCAACATCAGTCACCAGGCCTCCAGTGTTCAATGGAGAGCATTATAACTCCTGGAATAACAAAATGACTAATTTCATTCAGTCCTAGAGTATGCAAGCTTTGATTGCAATTATAGAAGGGCCATATGTTCCATCATATGTGAAGAATGGAGTATGAGTTGACAAGTACTCTACTGAATGAGATAATTATGACTTAGCCAGACTATAAGAAAATGCATCTGCTATCAACTATCTTTATTGTGCTCTTGATGCTACTGAGTTCAATCGTGTTTTAGGATTTGAGACAGCCAAAGAGATTTGGAAGAAGTTAGAAGTAACTTATGAAGGTACTGACAAAGTGAAAGAGTCTAAGATCAATATCCTTATGGGGGATTATGAATGGTTTCACATGAAGCCTAAGGAGGATATTTCCAACATGAACACCATGTTCATGAATATAGTCAATGAGCTTAAAAGACTTGGCAAGACCTTCACAGAAGAAGAAACTATCAAGAAGATCCTTAGAAGCTTAACACAAGATTGGGAATCCTAGAAGAGTGCTATTGAAGAGGCTCATGATTTGAAGACCTATAAGTTTGATGAGTTGATTGGAACTTTGCTGACTCATGAGATGTCCTTGAAGCAATATGAAGATAAGTCTAAGAAGCTCAGGTCTAAAGAAAAAGAGAGCTCTAGCAGAGCTATTGTACTAGGAGACTGGATGAGCTAGCTGCTGAATTAACAGCTTTGAAAAAGGTGTGGGTCCCTCCTCAACCTAGCAGGAATACTCAGAGTAACTGCACTCACCACTCTGAGAAGGTTTCTCAAAAGAGTAAAGTAATCAGGCCTAATCCTAAGGTCGCCTGTAATTTTTATGGTAAGCCAAGACATGCTACAATCATGTGTAGGCACGAAAATGGTTACTATGATGAGTATGACTGGTCAAGGATGACTACCACTAACAAGGGAGGACCCAGCCAGAAAAAGGCATGGGTACCTAAGAAAACTTAACTATTTTACAGGTGAGCCTGAGATCCACTGATAATAGAAGAATATGGTATTTGGATAGTGGATGCTCGAGGCATATGACAGGTGATGAAAAGCAATTCATCATATTGGAGCGAAGAAGAAATGGAAGCGTTTGTTTTGGAGACAAAAAAAAAGGGAAAGATTGTTGGCAATGGCTCAGTGGGAGTCAAACCTTCAATTAATAATGTGTCTCTAGTGAAAGGCCTAAAGTTTAACTTGCTAAGCGTTGCTCAGCTATGTGACAAAGGCAGGAGGAAAGTGATATTTGACTCAGCGGGCTGCTCAGTCATTGATGGTAACTCTGACCAAACTATTCTTTATGCTCCTAGAATTAATAATGTTTATATGTTTGATTTATCCCCTGACTCCAATGATATATGATTAGTTTCTAAGAAGGAAAATTCATAGCTATAGCACAGAAGGTTAGGATATATCAATATAACCAATCTATCCAAATTAGCCAGAAATGAACTTGTTGAGGGATTACCCAATCTAGCCTTTGAAAAAGATAGACTCTGCTCAGCATACCAACTTGGGAAACAATTTAGAAAGACCTTTAAATCATTAGCTGATATATCTTCTTCTCATCCCCTTGATCTTCTACACATGGATTTGTTTGGGCCTATTGTGCCAATAAGTCTACGTAGAATAAAATACACCCTTGTGGTTGTAGATGATCTGACCAGGTTCACTTGGATTGTCTTGCTTGCAAGCAAAGATGAAACACTTGAATCATTCTCTAGGTTGGCTACCCGGATCATGAATGAAAAAGACCTTAAAATTAATAGAATCCACAGTGACCATGCAAGAGAATTGGAAAACTGGTAGTTTGAGGAATTATGTTCTAAACATGGTATTGACTATAATTTTTCTGCCCCTCATACACCTCAGCAGAATGGGGTTGTTGAGAGAAAGACTCATACTATTGTAGAGATGGGTTGTTCTATGCTGAGTGATAACAATCTACCAAAGTATTTCTGGGAAGATGCTGTTAACATAGCTTGTTACATTCTAAACATGGTTTTAATTCACCCAGTTTTGAATAAAACTCCTTATGAACTTTGGAAGGGGCGCAAGCCTAAGGTTGGTCATCTCAAGGCCTTTGGTTGTAAATGCTTCATATTAAACACTAAAGTCCAATTGGCTAAATTTGACCCCAAGGCTGATGAAGGAATCTTTTTGGGTTACTCAACACACAGTAGGGCATATAGAGTGTATGTCAAGAGGACTGGCATCCTAGAGGAGTCCATGATGTAGATTTTGATGAAACTAACAATACAGGTAGAGAAGCCATTGATGATGAAAGAGAAAAGGAACAAGTCAGCGGATCAGTTTGTCAGCCCATTATTATTCCTGATCCAGTCCCAGAAAAAGAAGATAAAGAAATTAACTTGGACCAATCAATCAACTTTGGTGATGATGTGAATGTTCAACCAATGACAGTAGCTCAGTGAGCTAATCCTGATCTACCAAAAGAATTTAGAACAAGAAGAGATCACCCAGTTGACAAGATTCTTGACAATGTGCAAAATCCAGTGCTAACTAGAGGTCAGTTGAATAGGATGATGAGCCATTCATCATTTGTATCGTTGATTGAATCAAAGAAGTTTAAAGATACTGAGTTTAATGTCAACTGGATGACTGTAATGCAAGAAGAGCTAGACCAATTCAGAAGAAATAAAGTTTGGGATTTAGTGGAGAAACCCAAAGGAAAATCAATCATAGGCACCAAATGGGTTTATCAAGAAGAAGCATCACGATGTGTTGCTAGTCAAAATATATGTTAATGATATAATATTTGGAGCAACTAATGAAGAGCTATGCAAAGAGTTTAGTCAGCAGATGAAGAAGGAATTTGAAATGTCAATGGTAGGAGAGCTTAATTTCTTTCTTGGTCTACAAATCAAGCAAGGCAAAGATGGAATCTTTATCAGCCAAGCTAAGTATGCCAAGGAAGTACTCAAGAAGTTTGACATAGACAAAGTCAAGCCAATGTCGACACCCATGGCCACTGATACTATTCTGAGTAAGGATGAGGAAGGTAAACCTGTAGAGAGTAAGCTCTATAGAGGTATTATTGGTTCTCTACTTTACTTAACTGCTAGCAGGCCTGACATTCAATTTGTTGTATGTTATTGTGCAAGATATTAAGCTGACCCTAGAGAATCTCACTTAGCTACTGTTAAGAGGATTCTCAGGTATTTGCTAGGCTTTATTAATGCAGGTTTATGGTATCCAAGTAATGCATATTCCACTCTGAGAGGATACACAGATGCTGACTATAGAAGAGATAAACTTGAAAGGAAAATCACTATAGGAGGTTGTCATTTCCTTGGTGATTGTCTAGTTACATGGTATAGCAAGAAATGGACTTCTATAGCTCTAAGTATAGCTGAGGCTGAGTACATAGCTACAGGAAGTTGTGTAGCACGACTGCTATGGATCAAGCAGCAACTGGAGGATTATGGTATAAAGTCTAAGTGCCTTGAAGTCATGTATGACAACAAGAGTGCAATTGACCTATCCAAGAATCCAGTTCAACATGGTAAGATGAAGCATGTCAATATTAGACATCACTTCATAAGGGATCATGTGCTAAAAGGAGAAGTCAAGCTCACATACATTCCTACTGAAGAACAATGAGCTGACATATTCACAAAGCCTATTGGAAAGGATCAATTCAATACGCTCAGACAGCTGATCGGAATGTCCAATCCAATTTGAAAAAATACATTCCACTCTGACCTATTCCGCACACTCTGAGCTTCAATAAATTAGGTTAAGTATTTCATTTGCCACTTGAATTTTGGATACGTTATTAATTATCACCGGTTATCTTTCAAATTTAAATTTGATAGAAACGATAGTAAGTTATGAAACGATCCATATTAAGAGCAGTTATCTCGTGTTAATCGCGCTCATTTATCCTATGGTATACGTTATGCAATCTAACCATTGAATCTTAAGACCATGGGTTGTGAGTCGTACACGTAGCTTTGCAGGTTTAAGAGAAGAGTTTTTGGCTATTTAAGGAGAAATACAAAAAGAGGAAAGGTTACTACCAAAATACCCTTCTCTATAAATTTTCTTCCTAAATCCCTAAAATCTTTAATCTTCACCAAAGCAATTTGTAATGACAAACACATCAGGGAGAAAATCTGAACTTTTTGTGAGAAACAAGAAAGATACTTGTTGGATCACAACCCAAGATCATATTGCTCAAGTAGTTGTTGGATTCCACAAGAGAGAGAATCTTCATATCCTCGCTGGGACAAAATATATCCCTACAAAATGGTGTTTTATAGAGAAAACATAAGTGGACATTCCAATGGTAGTAGATATTCTGAGTTTCTGCAGTAATGAGAGATTTAGAAAATGGGCGCGCTAGCATCATTTGAGAGGCTTCTTTGAACTTCCAAACGACTGCTATGAAGAAATTATTTTAAGATTCTTCCATGGAATCCACATGGTAGAAGGACAGAAGGATCTTTTTGTGACTACTATGATTGGGAGGAAAGTATATGTTATTCCCAAGCTGATAGCAGGGCTGTTAGGGATACGCTAAAGGGGAATCAAGCTGAGAGTGATAAAAGATGGAGTGCATGTAGATATTCCCATAGATTATGAGGTCCCAAAAGATTACAAGGCTGGTGAATTGATTGCCTCAATGTTTATAAAGGAAGGGAAGCAAGCCCATGAGCTTGTTACCAAGGTTCTGTTGCCCTAGACAGGCTCTACAAGGAGCTGCTTGAAATTTGAAAGGGTGTTTATGTATGCCTTAATGCATCGAATGAGTATCAATTAGCCTCTAGCCATTTTGTACAGATTTTTTAAGGTTACCAAGCATTCGGTATATGGGTAGCTTGTATTGAAAATTCTGCAGAGCTTATGAGATCAATATGGAAAGATGGGGGGCAAAGAATAATGTTCAGCTGAAGATAATCGAGTCTACGGTACTCAGCAATGCCCATTTTTATGGACTCAAAGCAAATGACAGACCCTCTAACGCAAAGTACATAAAGCTGAAAAGAGGGGAGGTTAGAATGAAGGATTCCAAGGCTATCATGGAAATGAAGCCCATCCGGCCCCATGAAGATGATCGGACTTTAGATTCCTTCGTGGCTAGCAAGCTTGAGCAAATTACCAAAGCTTAGAGCTGAGAAGGGAGAAAAAGTACCTGAGAAGTAGGGAAGTAAGAAGAGGTAAAAGAAGGACTCCAAGAAGGGAGCTCAACGAGCTCAATTCCAATAGTTATTCCTAAGAAAAAAAGATCTTCTAAGGGAAATAAAGAACATAAGAGCATAGAACTGATCCCCAAGGAGATAGAGGAAGAAAAGCTTGCTGAGTAAGAGTTAAGGGAAGAGATGCCCTTGAAAAGAGAAAAGAAGAGGAAGGTAGATGCTGCTCAGTTGGATGAGGTGACTATAAAGGGAAAGAAAGCTACATCAGTTCCTATTCCCTAAGTAGGTCAGCCTAAGAAGAAGTCGATGGTGAAAAGAGGGACTATAGTAGTCCAGGATGTAGAAGAAGCTGAGAGAGTTAGAGCTACTGAAGAAGAGAGGATACGGAAGAAGCAGGAGGAGATAGAGGCTGAGATTAGAAGAAAGCTTAAGGAAGCAGCAGCCAGAGTTAAGGCTGATACTTAGAAAATTCTATAGTTTGCTATTGCTAGCCTAACACCATCCAGAAGAGCAGGAAGGAGAGGAATATGATGTGGTAGAAGTTGAAGCTGTGGAATTTAATATGATAAACTCTGACCAGCAAGTCACTCTGACTGCTGATGATGCTAAGGAAGCTGGGAAGGAGAGGAAGAGAGGGCTATTGAAGAGAATAAAGATAGTGATAGATGAGGATGAAGGAGACCTAGAAGATAAGGAGGAAGAGGATGTTGTAGTTGAGCACAGAGCTCAGCTGACTGTGGATTGTCTAACTTAGGCCAGCGAGTTTGCTGTTGAAGGTGCTGTAGAAGAGAAGGAAGAAACCCAAGAACCCTTTACTTTCCCAAACACATCCACTGAAACACCACTCTCACAACACCAATCTCTGCCTTACCCCTACCAAAAAGCCAAACACCATCCACATCCAACTCAAACCAAGCTTCTGACCAAATCAACCCAGACTCTGACCAAACAGCCACCATACCATATCTTTCCCCCATAGGATCTCCAGTGTATGAAACTCTATATTTGGAAGGACCTCCACCAGTTAGAGGACCTCCAATTATTGAGGATATTCCTGAACAACAACCTTAACAACCACAACCCCAATTCAACCCAAATGTTAAACTATTAGGAGATATAAGAAGAATGGGGAGAGTAAGGTTTCCAGGACTGAGGACTGATGCTGAGATTGATGCTGAAATAGCTAAATTATTATTGTCTGAGGAAGTTCTGAGGAGAATTACAAAGGCTGTAGAGCCAGTGTAAGGGTTTATGGAAGCAGATGAAGAGATGAAAGCCCACATCAGATCTGTACCTATACAGTTTTCTTTGGTCAAGGAAATAATATCCCATGTATTGCCCTTATTATCTGTTGTAGGTAGGCAGGCTGGTGGACTGAAGTTAGAAGTTGCAGAGCTTAAAAAGTAGATGGAGAAGATATATGAAAGCAACTTCAAGGTGCTTAATGATGAAAGGGATTTCAGGAATTCAATGATAAGTAAATTTAATCCCTTACTTGAAGCAATGGTGAAAGTACTTGATGGATACAACATACTAAGCAAGGCGAATAAAGACATCATAGCTCTTTTGAATGTTATTGTTGATGGCCTTAATGCTCTGATTGCAGTGGTAACTAAGCATCATGGTTTACACACTGAGTTAAGGGCAGTGAAGGAGCAGATGCTGAAAAGAGTCAAGGACTCAGAGGGAGCTGTTCTTATTGCCTTAAAGAGGCTTAATATTCCAGATGCTCTGAGCAGTGATATAGTTATAACAGATGCTGAATTGGAGCCTACACATCACTAGAAACTCGGTCATATTAAATACCAAATCAAGCTCGTCAAGCAAATGTCATCAATGATGGGGAAGCAATTGATAAAATCCATGATGAAGTCACTACTCATATAAGGAGCACTTCCATGTTGGAGAGGATTTTGAGGGAAAATAACCAGGCCAAGGCTGAGGGAAAATAACCAGGCCAAGGCTATGGCTAGTCCCACCCAGATATCCAAAGAAGGTTTAAGCACTCAATATCAAGTCAATCTCTCTCAATCCCGCGCTCTAGTAGGCTTATTCACCTTTCTTAGAGAAAATGATGTGATATCACAAGAAATTTATGAGCTGCTTGTACAAAAATTTTCATCAAATATATATGGTTAGCTAGAAACTTTTGAGGTGTCTCTGACCTCGTTTGATCATCGATCCCAAGCCATTTTGGATGCAATATCAATTGGGGAGAAGGATCGCGAGAAGCGTGAAAAGGAAGAAAAAGAAAGAGAACAGAGGATTGCTAAATTTTCATACAACGGCATACAAACATAATATCATGAGACCGGAAAAAGAAAGGCAAGGAGATTGCTCTTTCAAAGGAAAAGAAATCCAGATGGGATCAACAAGCTTTTGAAGAAAGGATAGCAAATTTGGGAGCCCCACCTATGCCAAAAGACTAGAATAGAATTTTTGAAATCATTAGTGCTCAATGTAAAACTTATTATAGACTAACTCATTGTTATCTGTACTTAAGTTATTATTTAATGAAAGATTGAATTTTCTGTTGTAAGTTAAGATCTTCTTAACTTCATATATTTTCTACTATATATATATATATCTGATCTCTTGCAGAAATATATGAGAAGTATTGTGGGATGCTGAACTCAGAAGATACAAGAATTATGGGGGAGTTAGCATTCACTCTGAGCAGATTAAAGATGCTGAACAAAGTTATATCAAGCATAAGTATAAGGTAACTCTGATCTAGATATCTTATTGATTTAATTCTCGCTCAAGTTAATTGCCATTGATCAAAATGGGGGAGATTGTTGAACCAAGCACGAGTTTGGATTGACTCAGTGGATGACTCGGTTGTGCTTAAGTTTTTATCATAACAATTAAGTTAAGAACGAGATAATCAAATCAATAATGATGTTAAAATAAATAGTCTATGGTTGTAAGGGAGTTAGCAAATTCAAGGGTAGAATTTCAAGTCTCCGCCTAGCTATTTAGTTTAACTCTGAGCTATTTATGGGTTGAGTATCTACTTAGTCGCTAACATAGTAATATTCACTCAAAGCTTGATATTTGGATTTTGTTTCAGCTGTGTGCTTTACGATTAATCATTTCCGCTAAGTTACTTTATGACTGTCAACGCTGCTAACCTTGCCTTTTAAGGTAAAAAGGTATCTTTACTTTTAGCATTGATTTATGCAGAAACATTAATGAGACAAATACAAAAAAAATTAATGCCATGATAAGACACAGTATTATAAAGAAAATGATAAAGTCTTTCAATGCAAGGCTGCAATAAGTCAATTACCACTTTGGGTAATTCTGCAGATCTACCAACCTTGTATCACGCACTCTACAACATGTCAGAATACTAGAGGGAATGGGATGAAGACACGTGGCAAGTCAGCGTGAGTTCTCTCTAATAGAAGACTGGCATCAAACGGCAAAGAATTCAAATTGGAGCTCGAATTTCAATCTAATGGATTGAAATGTATTTCACAACGGTGCAACTCTATCTCTTAACAGATCAATTTGAAGAAACAACATGTGAATTATTGAGCTGTCAGCTTCAGAAGATGCCCAGATAAGTTCAACGGCTACTTTCTCAATCCAACTATAAAAGGACCAAGAAGGCAAGCGTTAGAATTTGGTTATTACACCTGAATTTCTCAAGAAGCTAAACTCTGTCAAAATACAAGCTTTAAAGAAGTTCAAGTAAGAAAGCACAACTCAGTTAGAATCTGCTTTAGAATAAGAGAGAATAGATTAGATCAATCAATTGTAATATTAGATAATTTGTAAGTGGATCAACGTTTTTATAAGTTGAGTCCAGCTCTTATTTAGACTCTTTGTGAGTTACTGATAGAAGAGGGTATTCTAGTAAGCGGGTGAGCAATTACAGTTTGGAGGGCACTTACTGTAATTGGGGAATTTGTGAAAGGCTTCTCTGCCTAGGATAAAGGAGTTGAGATTAGTGGATTAAAGTAGAGACACTGTCTCGGGACTGGATGTAAGCACATGTTACCGAACCAGTATAAAATCTCTGTGTTCTTTACTTAATCTCATTTTCCAGTTATTTTACTCAGCCGGCTGACCTCACTCAGAGGAGAAATTAATTATCGAGAAAAAGTTTTATAAGTTCTTGAGTGAGTCATTCACTCCCCCTTTGACTCAGTGAGTGTACGCATAGGGACCAACAACAATATATATGACGTGTAGCACCAGTACTAGCCACCACTCTCTTGGGTTAGAGTCAATTAAATTGACTTTAGAAATTACAGCATATAAATCGATGTCAGATACATCTCTAGCAATTTTTTCTATAGCATTTGCCTCATTTTTGTTGACCCTTTTCAGCAATATACAATCAGAGGACTTGTGACCCATCTTGTTGCAATTGAAGCATTTTCCATTAAATTTTGGTTTCTTGGAAATGCCTCCTTTTGGTCCCATTTTGGTCTTGGATTTAGCAGGTTGCTTGCCCTTCTTGGAGTCTTTAAGGACCTCTACCACGTTGGCTTTTGCCATAAATTGATTAGCAACTGAGAATTTCTTCTCTGATCGTCTATTATCCTCCTTAATACGAAGGCGAACAATGAGATCCTTAATGGAAATTTCTTCCGCTTATGCTTGAGATAGCTTTTGAAATCATTCCAGGAAGGTGGTAATTTTCAATTATTGCAGCCACTTGAAACATTTCACTAGTCTCCATACGTTCCGCTTGTATCCCATGGATCAAAAGCTGGATTTCCTGCACTTGACCAACAACAAGCTTCGAATCAATCATTTGATAATTAAGGAATTGGCCTACTAAGAATTTCTTATAACCCGCATCCTCCGTTCGGTATTTCCTGTCTAAGGAATCCCATAATTCTTTTGCAGTCCGTTTGACAGTGTAGACCTCATAGAGATCAGGCACTAAACCATTTAAAATATGGTTTCTACAAAGAAAGTCCAAATGATGCCAGCCACCCACTACTAGCTGAAGAGAAGCATCAACGACTCCTTCGGGAACGACTGGGGGGTCCTCTTTCAATAATTTGTGGTGCCCCATGCTAGTCAAGTAGAAAAGCATTTTCTGTTGCCAAACTTTAAAATTCAAACAATTGAATTTCTCCGGTCTTTCAGGAATTGAAACAGGATATGATCCTGAAGCAACTCCATGACCGTTAAACATGACAACTGTTGAACCCGAAGATCCATTTCCATTAGGTCCAGAACCAATAGGACCAGATTGTCCATTTTGGTTATTCTGGCATGGAACAACATTAGAACCATTGCCTCTAGATGGTGGGATAAAGTCAGCCATTTTCTCAATTCACAAATCTAAAATACAAACAGAGTAAGTCAGCATAATTGTAATTAAGAAAAACCAAAGAAATAGAAGAAGAGAAAGGATTTAGTAAAATAATAAACTATTTTTTTTAATTGAACAACGTTTTGTTAAAAAAACAGTCTTCAATAATCCAATGTAACCTGCACTTAACTTAGAAAGAAAAATAGAGATGATTATCTTAAGATTATTATAATCCGGTATAAAAATAAAATAAATATTATTATTTTTTTTCTTCAATAAGAACAAGATTATAATGGAATTAACAAATATATAAAAGTGAGAAAAGAACAAATAATTGAAATACTCTCAAACCTTTAATCGTAACAAAGTTATTGCAGAGGCCAGAAACTTCAGTTTTCTTAAGACAATTATTCTTTCGCTACCGATGAATTTGTCTCCCAGAATACAACCGCAATCGAAGATGAACTCAAACCGTGTGAAGAGCAAATTACAAGAACCTAACACTAAATAGCCTTCTCTTGAAAAGAAATGAAAACTTTGAAGAATATTTTTTAGTATAAAAACCAAAAATAAACCACAAAGTAAACAAGTAAACAAAAATTAGCTAGAACTTTTTAAGAGTAGAAGAATGAAGAAAGTGTGTAGAGAAAGGCTAGAAGAGTAGGGTATTTATAGGGTAGATGGCATTAACATGGATTTAAATAGCTTAAAGAGCATTAACCCTTGTAACCACCAATTTGTGGTCATTAACCATGAAGGTTATGAGAAATCATATTGACTAAGGGATTAAAACCCATTAAATTCAAATAAAAAATCTAGTGAAAATAAAAATATGACATGTCAATATTTTTCAGTATCGAATCATCGATTTATCGCTTCTAAATTTGACAGATGTTAAAACTTTAAACTACAATTTCTCATTCACCATTAATCCGTTTTTGGCGTATAATATATCGTTGGAAAGCTCTCAAAGCGTAGAATACAAGGACATTTTTCATGTTATTCAAATCATAGCTTTTCCATATTGTAATTTAGCCTAAAGTAGATAATGCACAATATTATCTTATATGCCATATTTCTAACAGTTTTAGTATCATCATGCATCAATACTGTTCATGTGTGCACATTATCTTTTAGGGGTAGGCACCTATACTGTACACCTTTAATAAAAAAAGGTTCATTTTGCCCAACCTGGAGTTTTAGTATCGCCATGCATCAATAATGCTTACATATCTATTTCTATCATTAGAAAGTTAATTTACAAGTCTGTTTTGTAGCATTTTGTGGAATCCAATTTTTTATTCATATGTTGTACTGTATATGAACAACCGTATATTGTATACACTTTATGTTGTTGCATATATTTTGAGTTTATGAACAATTTATGTTGTGCTTTCGTTAGACATTAATGCTTAATTGTTTTATTTATTTCCCTAATGCACACTTCCATATATACGGTCACTTTTAAAAGTACAAAACTTTTGGTTTCCTCATCATATATTGTTGGTTGTATATTGTATACAATTGATGTCTTCCTTCTTTAATAAGGCACAATTACCGTATATGCACAATATACGCTCTAATGTAAAGTGTTTATGTAACTGAAAAAATAAAATAACATCACATTAATAAAAAGACAAACTCGTCATTCATCACAAAAAAAAACAAAAAACAGAGTTCTAAGTCACACTACGCAAATTATCATTTGTCTACGTTTCAGAGTTAAATTACACAAAACCATTTCGAACAAAATCAAAAGGTTCCAATTCAAAGTACGTAATTTATCATTCATCTTTCTGCGGCCTCAAGTATTCGCTGTTGCTCTCTACACCCTCTTCGACGTTTGTCCTCCCATGGTGGTACAAACTCATTGCAATTTGAGCCCTTTGTGTTTTGACGTCTATCTTGCTCGGTATTGGCCTTTGTTCTATTAAGTACTGTTCGTATGTTGCTACTAAGATGCCACAATCGCTGCCAAAAAAAAGGCATGTTAACATGTTTCAATGGCTACTAGGTATGTTTAAAAAAATGATCATTTAAACTGTATATCAGCAATATACAGTTTCAATGAAACTGTATATAGCTAAATACAATTTCATATATACAATTTCATTTGAAATTGTGTTTAGCTATATACAGTTTCATTGAAACTCTATATAGCTAATATATAGTTTCATTGAAACTGTATATAGCTTCATACAATTTCATTTTATCTGTATATTCCGTAGCACTAAATTTTAGTTCTGTATCTTAGTTACATTTTACGTGTATAAAATTCTTACTATCTCTCTATTTAATCTCCTTCTATCTCCCCTTTCCTCATAACTCTTTCCCCCTTTCCCCCTCTTCTCTCTCTCTCTAGTTATTCATCTCTTTCTCTCTCGAAAAGCTTTACCGTAATTTCCAACTTCAGACGATAATATGATGGCTTCTGGTAAAGAGGATTTAGGTTTGAGTTTAATCTTGATCTATAAACAAGTCATAGACGCTCTGGTTTGCAAATTTGTCACGGTGACGGAATCAAAGAAAATTGGAATTATAGTGGGTGGTAGGAAATCAAGTCGACGGTACGGAATCAAAGGAAATCGGAATAAGGTTAGATGCCGGCGACGGTTTGGACGGTGTGAGTGGTCGAGATTGGAACCAGATTCAAATGGAGGGGTTTTGAGTTTTGAAAGGGCGGCCACTAATAGAAACAACAGTGGTCGGAGCACACGGCGACGGTTTCACCGGTTACGATTGCTGGAAGCCGGAATTTGTGGGGGTGGTCAGTTGCGTGATTTTTTTCAGCTTCAGAAGGTAAGGTGGTGGTTACGTTTTAGATATTTAAATTGGTAAAGATAACTATAAAATAGAAATTTAAAATTGATTTCTAATATTATAATTGAGTATTTTATAAATAAATTTTCCTCCATATACTTTTTATTAATATTCTTTGAATTAGTATCTCCTATAAGGGTATCCCTCTGAGTTACCCTGATTATTTCGGATTCAGGATTAGGAAAACCAGTTTTAGATGCGAATGTACAAGAAACCAAACACCTCTCAATCTTGTTCCTTCTAAACCCTGAAACCTAC
The DNA here is from genome assembly GCA_947683365.1 of Euphorbia pulcherrima. Lineage (NCBI taxonomy): Eukaryota > Viridiplantae > Streptophyta > Magnoliopsida > Malpighiales > Euphorbiaceae > Euphorbia > Euphorbia pulcherrima. The sequence goes on from CANTUS010000001.1 coordinate 21,623,465, forward strand.
AATCTTTCAGTTTCAGAGTTCAATTCGGTTATGGCACTCTCTAAACCCACTTTCTTTTACCACTTCAAAGCTTTGGCTGCCCATCACCGCCTCCGCCGTCCTTTTCCGTCTCTCATTTCTCTCCGTTTCCTCTCTTTTGCATCCCCTGAAGATGCTGCCGCCGAACGCCGCCGTCGTAAGCGCCGCCTCCGCATTGAACCTCCGCTCTCGTCTCTCCACCGCTCTCAGCAACAATCTCAACCCCAGAAACCCATTCAAAACCCTAATTCCCCGAAACTCCCCGAACCCATCTCTGAAGTCTCCGGCAAACGCCTTGATCTCCATAACCGTATCTTAACCCTTATCCGCGAAAACGATCTGGAGGAGGCCGCGTTATTCACGCGCCATTCTGTGTACTCCAATTGCCGCCCGACGATCTACACTGTCAGCGCCGTCCTTAACGCTCAGCTCCGTCAGTCTAAATATGCCGATCTCCTTAGCCTCCACCGGTTCATTATTCAGGCTGGTATTGCTCCCAATGTAATTACTTACAATTTGATATTTCAGACTTATCTTGATTGCCGGAAGCCCGATACGGCCCTTGAGCACTACAAACAGATGATCAATGATGCTCCTTTCAGTCCTTCTCCGGCCACTTATCGGATTTTGATAAAAGGGTTAGTCGACAATGCTAAGGTCGACAAAGCTCTGGAATTGAAAGAGGAGATAGTTGGCATTAAGGGATTCACCCCTGACCCGCTTATTTATCACTATTTGATGGTTGGCTGCATCAGAAATTCCGATTCAGATGGGGTTTTCAAGCTGTATGAAGAGTTAAAGGAGAAGACTGGTGGAATTATCGAGGATGGAGTGGTTTATGGGGCTTTAATGAAGGGTTATTTCATGAGAAGAATGGAGAAAGAGGCTATGGAACTGTATAACGAAACTATAGGGGAGAATTCCTCTGTTAAAATGAATGCTGTTGCTTATAGCTCTGTATTGGATGCATTGTGCAAAAACAGTAAGTTTGATGAGGCTTTGGAGTTATTTGATAGAATAACAGCAGAGCATAATCCCCCTAGGCATTTGGCAGTGAATTTAGGGACCTTTAATGTTATGGTAGATGGATACTGTGCACAAGGCAAATTTGAGGATGCTATTGAAGTTTTCAGGAAAATGGGTAATTACAGATGCAGTCCTGATGTTTTGTCCTTCAATAACTTGATGGACCAGCTATGCAAAAATGGAATGTTGGATAAAGCTGAAGAATTATACGAGGAGATGGATGGTAAAGGCGTGAAGCCAGATGAATACACTTATGGTCTTTTAATGGATACTTGCCTAGAAACTGGTAGAATTGATGATGGAGCTGCATACTTTAAAAAAATGGTGGATTCAGGTTTGCGACCCAACCGAGCTGTTTATAATAGATTGGTGACTAAGTTGGTTGAATGTGAAAAGATTGATGAGGCAATTTCCTTTTATGAATTAATGGTGAAGAAACTCAAAATGGATTATCCAAGCTATAAGTTTATAATGGAAACATTGGCTGATAAAAAGGGTTTGGATGAGCTGCTTAAAATGGTGGATCCCTTGTTGGATGATGAGGCAATTGAATTTGATTTGGAGTTGCAAGAGTTAGCAAAGGAACTATTACAAAGGGAAAATAGAGGAGAGGAATTGACCGAGCTTATGGAAAGAAAAGTGAGGGAAAAAGCCGAAGCTAAGGCAAAAGAGGCCGAGGCAGCTGAAGCTGCTAAGAGAAGTGCAAAAGCTGCTATAGCTTCTTTGATTCCAAATAAGTTGTATAGCAACAAAGATAGTGAGAGTAAAGACGATGCAGTTGAGGAAGCTGAAGTTTCAAATGGTGATGAAACTATTGCAAGGGATGATACTAATACAACTGAGCAGCAGCAAACGGCTTGAATGTGCTGATAAGGAAATGGTAAATCCTGCTTTATGCTCTGGTTTTTGGTTTTATTTTCAAGTAATGGTAGGAAATAAAATATAATTGGTTTTACATGGAACTCAAATTAGTTTGCTACATTTTTCTCACCGGAGCATGTTTCCATGGATATATATTGCTATAACATGACCGTATCCATTGTCATACTGGCCACTGATTATTGTCAGTCAATCTTTAGAATGTTTTACTTTTCATGGTGCACATGAAATTTGATTCTGAGTTTGAAATTCCGTATTGTATGACAGAGTGTTAGGGACCGAGCTATTAATTTGAAGATTAAGGTGTGCTTTGAAATGTCTTTTAGCTAATTTGTTCCTGAGTTTTTGTTAATTATGCTGTTGTTGCCTTTGAAGCATTAAAAGTTTTTATCTTGTCATAATCAGAATAGACCTATACATAAGCAAGTGGTTCTTAGAATATAATTGGTAAATTGGGTTATTGATAACTTTTGAACCACATTTCTTTTATTTAATTTCGTTTCTCCTTAGCTTAGGGTGATTGCTTTCTCAATATGCTTTTCTGAAAAGCACAATTTTCAAGCTTTTTCAAACTATTGTCCCAAAAAGTTATAGAAATTAATAGTTCCTAATAATTAGAATTAAGAGTCAAAATCTTTGGTACAATATCAAAATATGATGTTTTATTAGAAGTTTACTACTGAAACTTTTTGTGACAACACCTCTTGACAACAATCCCAAGCAGGCCCTTAATGTTATTTTCGTAGTTTTTTTTAGAGGGCACGGTCTTGCTATCTCTCTCTCATTTTGATAGCATCTAAAATTGAGTATGATCTTTATAAGCAGGAGAAATTACCATTTGGCAGTTCTTGCATGTGATAAGTTAAGGTTTCTAGGCCAAATACGTGATTTGGCCTTGGGACTTGGCACAACAAGCTGAACCCTGAACTTTTAAAAGTTCTAATTAGCCCCTTAAATTTGGAAAAAGTAAACCATTTTGTCACCCACGTGAGCTTCTCTGATTGGAGAGAAAGTAAAATCAGAAAAGTGGCATCTTTGAAAAGTCAAATCAACTAAAAGTTGACACGTAGCATTTAAGGGCAAACTGGAGCATTTCTTTCAATTCAAGGGGCTAGTTGTAACTTTTGAAAGTTCAGGATGACATTCGACTTTTTGTGTCAAGTTTAGGGAGATTTCGATGCATTTGGCCTTTTATTTATTAATAGCATGAAAAGACCTCATTATATGCTTATATAACAGCCTTCGTAACCATAATGTTTTTATGCAAATTGGATCTTGGTTGTGTATTTTTTCAATGAGGAAACAAAGTGTATAGTTTATGCTCTCATTGAAAAAGAGACTATATGTACTGATAATTCTAGAGAAATTACATATTGATCATAATGGAAATAGCATATGTTTGTTGGATTATTTTGTGCATGTGCTAATTCCTTATTGCCGGTCTGTAGTGCTAACATTAAAAATCAAGTCTTTGGTTTTATTATTTGCATTTGTAGGCTTCGTAGTTAGACCAAAGATAATATACCAATGTTATGCCCGAGTTACACTGTTTCATACAGAAGTACTAGTTATATAGGATTTTTGTAGTTGTACTACAAGTTAAGACCGTTGAAAATCAACTATTAATGGAAAGAAATTGTAATAAGAATAGAGAGAATTGAAGAAGAGAAATTTTCTTACTATTTTTGTTGGTGTATGGAAGAAGTGAAAGGGTTACATATTTATAGTAAAAATTGAGGGACAAATTATCACATGTTAGAATACTATTCAAATGGTGGTTAAGTGACTATTCAAATGGTGGCTAAGTAAAAGTTCAATAATAATTCACATCAATTATAAATCAAATTTTAACACTCCCCTTTGATGTGGATTATTGCGAATGGGGCACTGCCTCATTAAAAACCTTACTATGGAAAAATCTTGTGGGACAAAAACTATAGTTAAGGGAAAAAGAGTACAATATTTACTCCCCCTGTTCGCAAGTTGACTGAATGTCTTTAAGACGATGCATTCCAATGCTGTAGACCAATTTCTTGAAAATTGAGGAAGGTAAGGACTTGGTGAACAAATCTACTAAATTATTACAAGAGCGGATTTGTTGAATACTGATTTCACCTTTCTTTTCCAGATCATGAGTGAAAAAGAATGTTGGTGAAATATGCTTTATTCTATCTCTTTAATGTATCCTTCCTTTAATTGAGCAATGCAAGCAACATTATCTTCATATATTACCGTCGGGTCTTCTTTAGTCTTTACTTTGCCACATGATTCTTGGATATGCTTAGTTAATGATCTCAACCATACACATTTGCGACTGGCTTCATGAATCGCAATTAATTCAGCATGATTTGAGGAAGTAGCTGTGATAGCCTGCTTTGTGGATCGCCAAGAAATAGCTGTCCCCCCATATGTGAATAAGTAGCCCGTTTGAGATCGAGCTTTGTGTGGGTCTGATAAATAACCCGCATCCGCATATCCAACTAATTTAGACTTAGATTCATATGGATAAAATAAGCTTAAATCAGTAGTTCCTCGAAGATAGCGCATTATGTGTTTAATTCCACTCCAATGTCTACGTGTTGGTGCTGAACTGTATCTTGATAATAAATTAACAGAGAAGGCAATATCCGGCCTTGTATTGTTGGCAAGATACATTAATGCACCTATTGCGCTAAGATATGGTACTTCTGGACCAAGAACTTTCTCATTATTTTCTCTAGGATAAAATATATCCTTTTTCACATCAAGTGATCGTACAGCCATTGGAATAATCAATGGATGTGCTTTATCCATATTAAATCGTTTTAGGATCTTTTCTGTATAATTTGATTGATGCACCAATATTCCCTTTTCCAGGTGATCAATTTGTAAGCCAATACATAGTTTTATCTTTCCAAGATCCTTCATCTCAAATTCTTTCTTTAAAGAATCTACGGCATTTGGAATCTCTTCTGGAGTTCCAATGATATTCAAATCATCAACATAAATAGAGATGATAACAAATTTAGGTCCCGATTTTCTTATGAAAATGCAGGGACAAATTTGATCATTTTTATAACCTTGTTTTAATAAATATTCACTAAGACGGTTATACCACATGCGTCTAGATTGTTTTAATCCATATAGAGACCTTTGTAATTTTATCGAGTAAAGTTCTCGCTGACCATATTTTTCTAGCAGTTTTAGTCTTTCAGGGATTTTCATATAAATATCATTATCTAGCGAGCCATATAGATAAGCTGTAACAACATCCATTAAGTGCATTTGCTAATTTTCTTGCGCTACCAAACTAATAAGATATCTAAAAGTTATTGCATCCACTACAGGTGAATATGTCTCCTCATAATCAATTTCAGGTCTTTGAGAAAAACCTTGGGCAACAAGTCTGGCTTTATATCTTACTACTTCATTTTTCTCATTTCTCTTTCTCACAAAAACTCATTTGTATCCCACAGGTTTTATACCTTGTGGCGTTCGAACTACAGGTCCGAAAACATTTCGTTTTTCAAGAGAATTTAACTATACTTGAATTGCATCTTTCCATTTAGGCCAATCATTTCTATTTTGATATTCTTCAAGAGATTTTGGTTCATAGTCCAAATTATCATTTCCAATATTTACTGCAACATTATATGCAAAAATAGGATCTATAACCATTTCATCTCGATTCCATCTTCTTTCATTACTAATATAATTTATTTAAATTTCTTCATTTTCAATAACTTCAGGTGTTTGCACTTTAGGTGATTGCACTTCAGGTGCTTCTACTTCTTCTGGAAGTGTATTTATATTAGTATTTGAATTTTCAACGAGAGTGTCTTTATTATCATTAACTCTCCTCTTTCTAGGATTTTTATCCTTTGAACCGATAGGTCGTCCACTCTTCAGGCGTGTTATCGTATTATTATTTGGTTGTTCTTCAGGAATATCAATACGTATAGGTGCATTTTTTGCTGGTATATGCGACTTGGTTACTCGTTTTGGGCCAGCAAGTGCATTAGGCAATTGATTTGCTAAATTTTGAAAATGGATTATCTTCTAAACTTCTAGTTCAGAATCTTTTGTTTTAGGATCCATATGAGAAAGTAATGAAGCATTCCATAAAATTGACTTTTCCAAAATTTCCTTTTTGCCTTCTCCCCCTAATTTTGGAAAAGTATTTTCATCAAAGTGACAGTCTGTAAAACGTGCAGTAAACATGTCTCCAATTAATGGTTCGAGGTATTTTATAATTGAAGGAAACTCATAGCTAACATAAATTATCAATCTTCTTTGAGGCATTTTGGTTCGTTGTGGTGGAGCAATTGGTACATATACTACACAACCAAAAACTCTTAGATGAGAAATATTGGGTTCATGACCAAAAGCTAATTGTAAGGGGGAATAATCATGATAGCTTTTAGGTCTTAAACATATGAGAGCTACTGCATGTAATATTGCATATCCCCATACTGATGTAGGAAGGTTTGTTCGCATAATCAATGGTCGTGCAATTAATTGCAGTCTTTTAATAAATGATTCTGCCATACCATTTTAAGTGTGAACATGTGCTACAGGATGTTCCACTTTTATCCCAATTGATATACAATAATTATTAAAAGTTTGGGAAGTAAATTCTCCAACATTATCAAGACGAATCGATTTGATTGTGTAATCGGAAAATTGTGCTCGTAATCTTATAATTTGAGCAAGTAATCTCGCAAATGCCATATTGCGTGATGACAATAAGCATACATGTGACCATCTAGTTGAAGCATCAATTAGAACCATAAAATATCTAAATGGTCCACATGGTGGATGAATCGGTCCACATATATCACATTGTATGCGTTCTAAAAATGCTGGTGATTCAATTACAACCTTAAGTTTTGAAGGTTTTATGATTAATTTTCCTTGCGAACAAGCAGCACAGAAAAAGTCATTATGTTGAAGAAACTTCTGGTTTTTTAATGGATGCCCATGTGCATTGTCTATAATTTTTCTCATCATTATTGAACCAGGATGACCTATTCTATCGTGCCAAATTTTTATATGTATCTGAATCTATAAACTTCTGGTTTATAGTTAAATTGGCTTCAATTTCATTTATAAATGTGTAGTACAAGCCAGATGGAAGAATATAATATTTTTCAAGTAAACACTTCTTTCCAAAAGTTATGCTTGTAACATAAAGATATTCTTTACCGTCTTCATTCACAGTTTCAATATGATATCCATTTCTGCGAATATCCTTAAAACTTAATAAATTTCTTTGAGAATTTGGGGAAAATAATGCATTGTTTATTGTAACTATCGTTCCCCTTGGTAAAGTAATATGAGCTCTTCCGGAGCCTTTAACAATTTTTGAGTTACCCGTTATTGTGGTAACGTTTGTCTCACCCTTTTTTAATGTGGAAAAATATTTTGAATCTTTAAGAATAGTATGGGTGGTAGCACTATCCACAATGCATATATTTTCTTCATTAGCCTTAATGTCAATTAATACTGGGAAAGAATTCATTTTCATTATTCATATTTGTCCTTTCCACTGGTGCTGGATAAAAAGAGATCCTCCATATCTAGATGGGTAATATCAATGCACTCATCATTAATATTACAATTTGCTTCCACATCAACGGGTTTCTTTAATGATGCTTGATAAAGGGTCACTAAATGTTTTGCGGTTCGATAGGTACGTGACCAATGCCCAGTCATGCCACAACGGTGACGTTTGTTCTCATCATTTTGAACATTTTTATTTTTATCAAAATTATCATTTTGATTTTTCCACTTTTTGTGGTTTTTGTTATTTTTCCACTTTTGATGGAAATTGTTACCGTGCTCATATTTACGGCCACGACCACGACCATTTTCATAGTCACGTCCACGGCCACGACCACGTCCACGACCATTAAAATTATTATTATCATAAGATGTTGCATGCACTTCAGGGAATGCCACAGATCCAGTGGGACGTGATTCATGATTTTTCAATAGAAGCTCATTATTCTGCTCTGCTAAAAGAAGACAAGAAATTAATTCATTGTATTTCTTAAAGCCTTTTTCTCTATATTGGGTCTACAGGACCATGTTAGATGGATGAAAAGTTGATAATGTTTTTTCCATAATATCCTCATCAGTAACTTCAACTCCACATAATTTTAAAGTGAATGTAATTTTGAATACAGTGGAATTATATTCAGTTACAGATTTAAAATCTTGTAGCCGTATTTGAATCCAATCAGATCAAGCTTTTGGTAACGATATCAATTTTAAATGTTCATACCTGTCTTTCAGTTGCTTCCAAAGATCCGCAGGATCTTTGACAGTTAAATATTCAGATTTCAAACCTTCATCAAGATGTCGTCTAAGAAATATCAAGGCCTTAACCTTTTCCTGCACTATGGCATCACTCTTTCATTTATTATTTTTCTAAGAACATTGATGCTAAATGAATCTCGGCATCCAGCACCCAGGAAAGGTAATATTTCCCAGTGACATCAAGTGCTACAAACTTGATATTTGCAAGTTTTGACATATCTATAATATTAAGATTAATTAGAACAAAAACTTATAATAAATAAAATTGATACCTTTTACTTTGACTAATAGAGCAAGCTCGTGCTGATAACGTGTTGAAAATTAACTATTAATGCAAAGGAATTGTAACAAGAATAGAGAGAACTTAAGAAAAGAAATTTTCTTATTATTTTTGTTGATGTGTGGAAGAAGAGAAAGGGTTACATATTTATAATAAAAATTGAGGGACAAATTATCACATGTTAGAATACTATTCAAATAATGGCTAAGTAAAAGTTCAATAATAATTCACATAAATTATAAATCAAATTTTAACAAAGCCAAAGTATTTGGTAGTTATACCAATGTCTTATTGTAGCCAAAGTAATTGTTATTATATATTGTGGCCAAAGTAATATTAAATTTATTTTACAAGGGGAGGAGCCACTTCAGAAGCTTGCTACTCGGCTCCTCAGGTGCCGCCCATGCGTTGCACTTTGGCCTGGCCCATCGCACCAAAAAGTCTTAGTTTGGCTATACAAAATGTATATAATTGTTATATATTATTTTGTAAAAAAAATTATGTCATTAGACTTACAATAATAAAAAAGAGTGATCTCTTTTAAATGTAGACTTAAACTTATAACCTCTAAAATCACAACTTCATGCTTAACTAATAAGCTAAGACTTTGGTCACAATTGTTATATTATATCATACAATTGGTATAATACTTGTATTATACTATGGTTAAACTTCATATATATATATATATATATATATATATATATATATATATATATATATATATATATATAATACTGAATTATTAAAACCAATGAAATATTTATTATAATACTAAAATAATTAATTTATCCTTTATATTTTATATAAAAATTTTCTTTTTCATAAAAAATTATCTCCCTTCTAAATGATAAATTAGGAAAAATGTGATAAAAATGAATTAAAATTTTAAATTTTCAAAATTTTGGGAAAAAAAAGTCAAAATGTCAAACTTTTGACTTGAAGAAGAGTATTGGTGATACCTTAGTTATGCTATTGTTTCTGGAATAGTTATACCTTATTTGTATAAAGTATATCATTGTATAGTAGAAGGTATATAGTAGAAGGTATGCTATTGTTATGCTAAAGATATACAGTAGTTATGCTGTTTTATACCAGTTATGCTGTTTTATACCAAAGCAATGGTTTTATAGCATTTTATTAGTAGTTGTAACATTAGTTATATCAAGGGCATACTGTAGTTTGATGTATATAAAATTGGTTTTCCCTTGGACTTTGTTTGGGAGGAAGTTTTGGGTTGGATGGTTAGAACATAAATAGGCTGAAAAAGGCGAGCTAAAAAATTAAAAAAATTTGGTTCAAACCTTTAACTAATAACAATATGGGAAGAAAAGGGAAAGATATTACGAGAGCACGGCCAATTGACAAAAAATTTCAACCTCTATTACATCATGCGCACAGTGCATTGAATTTTTTTATTTTTTTTTTATTTTTTAAAATATTTATTTTTTTATACGTCGCTTTAGAGTTTTTTATTTATTTCTTTTTTATCTTTGAAATGATACCCAATGTAATATTTTTTACCAAATCTTTTTTCTGAAATGTAAAATATGCAATAGATATGCAATAGAAGTTTAATAGAAATTAGTAATGGTAGTAGAAAATTGATTCAAAACAAAATATGAATTTTTAATAGATAAGAACTTAAATTATACTTGTACATATGTCTAACATCAACTTCAAATTAGATTTTTGTAAATATAAGTCTGGTAGCTATCTGGTAGATGTCCAATATATGTCCAATAGATGTTCAATCGCCTACGACTTGAATTACTAAATTTCCAAATAAATATACACCGATATAATGTGATCTTCTGCTACTGGTTTACATCAAATTATCAAGGATTACTGCAGAATCTTTATCAGCAGAAGATTTACAGCTAAACTTGGAATACACAAATGAAGAACAACAATCAAAACTTCCTAATTTGATCAACAAATAGAGCAAAATCTCACACCTAAAACCCAAAGCAGCATTAGATCCGTCCAAAAGAAACAACAACACAAACTAATATAACAACTTCATAAAATAAGTGTCAAAACTAATATATAACAACTATTTATTAGATATCTATAAGATATCTATCATATGTCTAACAGATTCTAAACTAACATGATTATAATTTAGGTCACTAACCAATAAAGATCTCAGCCTTAATTTGAAATACAATCACACTTTTAAACACCGAAATTGCTTGCTCCTCCAACAGCCTAATCAAATTGGCCATTAATAACAAAACAACTACCTTAGCATTTTTTTCAAACACATAATGTGCACTTCAATTTCAACAAAACGATTTCATAAAAAACAACCAAAACTAAAATATATTAGATATGTATCAGATGTCTAACAGATTCAAAACCAACATGATTATAATTTAGATCACTAACCAACAACAATCTTAGCCTTAATTTGGATTACTAACACACATTTCAACACCAAAATTGCTTGCTCCACCCAGCAGCCTAATTAAATTGACCATTATAACAAAATAAATACCTTGGCATTTTATCAAATACATATTGTGCACTTCAATTTCAATAGATAGAGTGTTAAAAAAAACATACATTATGAACTACAAATCCCCCAATTGAGACAACAGAATGAAGAAAATTATGTGTTGGAGTCCAACTTCCATTATAATGAATCAAAGTAGTATAATATCTTCTATTAAAGACAAGATAATGAACTACAAATCTCAAAATCAAGAGAATGAGCTAAAAATGAAATCAAAAGGCATGAAACAACTTCAATTTAAGATTCAAGCAAACAAAAATAAAAACAGATAGTAAGGATACAAATCAATCAATGGAAGAATTCGAAAGGAGGGGGAGGAGGAGGAGGAGGAGGAAGAAGAAGAACTCAAACATAGAATAGTGAGAACGAAAGAAAAGAATGATCGCAGATCACAAAATAAAAAGAGCACTTACTATCAAAGAATGAAGCTTATAAACAGCGTATTTATATAGATAATTAAGTAAAGAAATTTTAATTGATAAATATTTAGATGACATGGTGAAACTGTAATTATTTTAAAAATAGTGTATCATCTTGACGAATTCTCTTAATAAAATATAATAATTTAAATCAAAAGATTAATCCATAACAAAAACACAAAAAACAGAATAAAATAATTACATACATTCAATGTCCTTAAAAAATATTTCAAACTTTCTACTGACATGCGTACTTTCATTATATTCTTAATTCTTTTACTTTATTTTGCATTTATCTTTCAAATCGTTCATTTTTTCGACATGCCGCTATTAGAGTTTTTTGTTTGTCTCTTTTTTTTATCTTCGAAATGACATCCACTGTGATATACTTTTTCTAATTAGTTTTTTAAACTGTCACATATCCAATAAATATCTAATAGAAATTAGTAAGGGTAGAAGATTTTTTATTCAAAACACTATATGAATTTTTTTATAGATCTGAACTTTAAAATATACTTGTACATATGTTTAATATCAACTTCAAATCAAAATTTTCTAAATAGAAGTCTGGCAGATGTTCAATAGATGTTCAATCGCGTACGGCTTGAGTTGCTAAATTCTCAAATAAATAGACATTGATATTGTATGATATTCTACAATTGGCTTGCTTCGAACTATCAAGAATTACTGCAGAATCGTCATCAGTAAAAGATTTAGAGCTAAACTTGAAATACCCAAATGTAGAACAACAATCAAAACTTCTCAATTTGAGCAACAAATAGAGCAAAATCCCATACTTGAAACCCAAAAGCAGCACTAGATCTAGTCAAAACGAACATCAATACAAACTAAATAATAATTCCATAAAAAATGCCAAAACTAAGACATATCAACTATCTATTGGATATCTACCAGATTTCTATTGGATATTTATCAGATGTCTAACAGATTCCAAACCAACATGATTATAATTTGAGTCACTAAAGAACAACGATTTCAACCTTAATTTGGAATATAAGGACACCTTTCAACACCAGACTTGCTTGCTCCACTAGCAGCCTAATTAAATTGGTCATTAATAACAAAATAACTACCTTAGCATTTTTTTTAAACACATAGTGTGCACTTCGATTATAACAAAACAGTTCCATAAAATTGTCAACTAAGACATATTAACGATCTATTAAATATCTACCAGATGTTTATTGGATATCTACCAGATGTCTATTGGATATCTATCATATGTCTAATAGATTGAAAATCAACATGATTATAATTTAGGTCACTAACCAACAACGATGACAACCTTAATTTGGAATACAAACACACTTTTTAATACTAAAATTGCTTGCTCCACTAGCAGCCTAATTAAATTGACCATTAATAACAAAATTTATCTTAATATTTTTTCAAACACATAGTGTGCACTCCAATTTCAACAAAACGATTTGATAAAAAAAACTATCAAAATTAAGATATATTAAATATCTATCAGATGTCTAATAGATTCAAAACCAACATAATTATAATTTGTGTCCCTAACCAACAACAATATTAGCCTTAATTTAGAATACAAGCATATATTTCAACAACAAAAATGCTTGCTCCACCAGTAGCCTAATTAAATTAGCTATTAATAACAAAACACCTATCTTAGCATTTTATCAAACACATAGTGTGCACTTCAATTTCAACAAGAGAAAGGAGATTAGAACGAGATGAATTCGATCCCAAAAACAAAGAACATAAAATTGATAGGCTTCAATTTAAGATTCAATGAACAAAAACAAAAATAAAGCAAAAAAATAGCTAAAAATAATGATGAAATAAAGAACAAGAAGATAATAGCACTCAAACACGTATTGATAGAAGGAGAAAAGAATGATCGTAATTCATGTAGAGAGAAAATGAGGGAAGGAGAAGAACACGTTAATGCTAACAAAGTTCATATACTACGTGAATTTTTTAAATTAATTTTAAAAACATCACAAATAAAAAACATATACCTTTTATGGCTTTAATATAAATATTTAAAAAAGGTGCCTCGTTTCAAAAATGAGGGGGGAAACTCTTCCCTCCATTTTCAGCATTTTGCTCAATATTTTATTCCACCAAGGTGGAATCTTGGTAGAACGTACTTTATGTTATAATTTTAGCCTTTTATTTCATTTAATTTACTTCATATATTTTACTCATATTCCATTAAGATGGGCATATGAGTAATGTATCATTATTTTCCTTTATGAATTCATATATTTCTCTCAAACACAATAATTTTAAAATATTATCATTCCTCTTAAATTTTATTAGGCTATTTAGTTGTAGAAAATATGACATTTTTCCATAAACAAAACTTAAAAATGGAAACTGAAGTTTAGCTGCATAATTTTTCTCAAAATTTTTTAATTTATGCATTGCTATAGAAAACATCTTATATTTTATGTTTTCTGAACATTTTCAAATTGAATAATTATAACTTATATATAACCGACACAACACTTTATTGTTTTAATTTAAATTATATATATATATATATATATATATATATATATATTGTATAATTACTTATTAATAACCAATAAAAAAATATTTTTTAATAATATACTTTTAGTTTAATTATATAGTTATTTTTCTTATTTACTTGATAATTTTTCTTTGCATGTTTTTTATTTAATCTAATTTATATAATTTTATTTTTAAATTAATTGGTATTATTCGTTTAACCAATAAAATTTAAAATCATTTGTTATTACTTGAAATTACAAGGGTAAGACTGTATATACCCGACCCTCTCTTACCCTGTTTGTGCATGAGACTTATTAGCATTGGGGTAATGTTGTTGTTTTGGTATTATTACTTGAAATTAAAAAATTGAAAAGAAAAAATTGATAAAATGATCATTCTTTTGAAAGTTAAACATACCATGATATTCTTGATTTTTAGCTCCTTATTGTGGTAAAAAATGTCAAGTGAAGGATTTTCGTGGACGCATACAAATTAGGAGAAATTATAAATTGATCAACTTAAAGCATTTATCTTTAGTTGCACATGGTGATAGAAAAAACTTTTAGAATGTTACATAGATAAAAGTTAATTTTATAGGGTGCACACTTTATAGGCGAATCAAATAATATTTTATAATTTTGTAATTGACCAATTTAAATTTTATTTAAAATGAGTTTTATTTTAATTTATAATATTTTATTTCACCTATAATATTTTCAGTTAGTAAAATTAAAATGTAACACAAACTATTTTTCAAAAATAAAAAACGGAAACAAACTATTTAAGAAACTAAAAAACGGAAACAAACTATTTAAGAAACTAAAAATTTTGGAAAATGAAAAAAGATCAAAAATTAAAAATTAAAACAATTTTCTTCAAATAATCAGAACTTAGTATGGCTCATCGGTATATGTTTACAGTTCGAGTGTATTTTGAAATAACTAATAATAAATGTAAAATCTTTTACATGATGCCTGATATATTAGATAGAGTTTTGGGTTGAGTAGGATTTCATCTAGTTAGGTATATACAATTAATCTTTTTTAATAATATTTACATATATCTTTATTGAGATAATTTTATTTGGGCTTCAGGTCAGGCTATCCAGCAGGTCCAGTTCGAGCTCGCTTAAATGGGATAGGCTTGGACACTCATTTTATCACAAAGTCTAGGGTTTTATTTTTATATAAATGTCCAAGTCCGGCTCTACAAACAAAAATTATATTTATTTTATATTTTTATTTCATATTTAATAGGGTTTTTTTAGATCTTTATGTTTTAACCTACTAAATTTTTTAATTATATATAAAAGAATCTTATTGAAAAATGTAATTGTATGTAAAATTTAGACATTTTTTAATAAAAGTTGTCATTTTTCAATTTAGTTTATAAAATATTAAAAGAAAAAAATTATCAATGGACCATGGGCCGGAGTTTGGAAATGCTTAGTAAATTCGGCCCAAATCCGAAATTCTAAATCATGGGCTTGAGTCGAGCTAGGGTTAATGTTCTTAGTTAAAAGCCCGACCAAGCCTGCCTCCTCCGACGAATAAGTCTAATTAAAAATAGTAAAATGAGGTCCAAATAAAAAAATTATTACAATAAATACTTATTTTTTAAAAAAAAAGTAAAAATTAAACTCTCAACTAAACCTCTTATAAATTTAACAAATACTTTATCAGTTGATCTATAATTTTTTAATATTTATATTTATCTTTTAAATAATAACTAAAACTTAAAAAAAATGTATTTTTTGAGCCATTTTAACTATAGTTAGGCGATCGCACTGCCCAATGGAGCCTGTTAGTATGCATTATTAATATATCATTTCAAATAATGGATGCAAATGGCATAAATGTAATAATGAATAATTTTAAATAATTCATGATTATTGAACAGTCTCAGTTTGACGAATTTTTCGAAATTAGAATAATAGAGTATTTTTATATATATTCAGTATTATAACTTTTTGTTTTTTGTTCTGAATATTATATATACCAGTTATTTATATTCTTTTAGGAAAAAATATATTTAGGGGTAATTCAAGTGGAATTAGAGATAACTTTAAGGTCACAAAATTATTTACGGTAGAAAACATTCAGTAAATATCGTAAAAATGTTCAAAATTGAGGACATAGAAATATCATTATAAATTCTTTTAAATAGAAATAGAATGAATAAATTTTATTTGAACATAGTACAAAAAAAATCTAGTTCGGTTTTTTATTTGGGTTATTGTTGAAAAACTACATGTGGGAATAGTTAAGACATCCGCACGTGGATGATATGGCAAAAAATATGCGAAGTTTTTCTTCCACGGAAATTTTTATATGAGTTTTGATATTTTAGAATAAAAAAATATTACTTTATACATTAATTGATATATGTCCTATTATATAAAAAAAAGTAAATATAATGAAACATATATCGTGAATGATATGTCCTATTATATAAAAAAAATAAATATAATGGAACATAAATTTTATTTGAATATAGTAAAAAAAAAATCTAATTCAATTTTTTATTTGGGTCATTGTTGAAAAACTACATGTGGGAATAGTTAAGAAATCCGCACGTGGATGATATGGCAAAAAATATGGGAAGTTTTTCTTCCACGGAAATTTTTATATGAGTTTCGATATTTTAGAATAAAAAAATGTCGTTTTATACATTAATTGATATATGTCCTATTATATAGAAAAAAGTTAATATAATGAAACATGTATCAATTGATGTATGAAATGCCCACGTAAGAACGTTAACCTGTAAAAAAGAACCCTTTCTTACACAGTACTTGCTATCTGACGTGTCAATTTCCACTTATTTCATTTGACACGTTGTATTATTAATTTCACATATTGTTCTATTTATATAATGAGAATTTTTATACGAGTTTCGATATTTTAAGATGGAAAATGTCGTTTTATACATTAATTGATATATTTTATTATGTAGAAAAAAGTGAATATAGTGAAATATATATCAATTGATATATAAAACGATACTTTTTTACGTTAGAATGTCAGGATCTATATAAAAGAACTCTCTATTTAATATTATATTATATCTATAAAATCTATATTACCAAAAAAAATATCTATAAAATCTATGTCACTGTGAGAAATATCTACGGTTGAAAACTGTGGCCGTGGAATTTTGAATATGGGATCTAATTTTTTGATTCAACGACTTGAAGGGCCACAAACAGTCAAGCCTACGTCCATAAGTACCATTTAAATTATAGTAGATTCTTAAATAAAAATGACTTTTACCAAAAAAAACTAATGGAAGTTTTCGATTATTTTATAGAGGTTTGGTCTAATTTATACCCGCTTTCAATTCGAGTTTGAGTCTTCTAAAGCTCGAAATTGTGATAACTTTAAATTTTTGTCAATATCATAGCCTTATATTTAATATTTGTGTAGATAAAGGTCCTATTCTTTTCAATTTATAAGTGGTTATACTGAATTGAACTGACTAAATAATATTAAACTGAACTGAACTGAATGATACTGAAATTAAAACTTAAAAATAATTAATAATATAAATAATAATATTTTAATATATATATATATATATATTAACAAAAATAATTAATAATACTTTAAATAATACTATATATTACAATAATATTTAGTAATCCTTACATATAATAATAATAACAATAATAGAGAAAAGCACCTAATTTCACCTTATAGTGCAAAATTATTACCTAAATATCATAAAAATAAGCATGTCACCAATATAAAATTTTTAACAAACTAATTAATTAAAATACGCTCATATACAAACTAAAAAATCAGGAAAGGTTGCAGCTTATTCAAACACAATTCACTCTCATTTTCTCTCAACAGAGATCGTTGTTCGTGAATATTGCTTCATTCTTACTTTTTTCTTCTTGAATTCTTTATTTATTACTGATTTCCTTCTGTAATTTCTCTTTTGCGATATGTGATTTTGCATTTTTGATCTTAACAATTAGAAAATCAAATCAATTTATTGGATGATAACAGATTTATTGTTCGTTCTTATGTATCTGTAGCAAATTTATCAGGCTTGTAGCAGATTTATAACAGATTTGTACTGAATTTATATCTGTTACAAATCTATTATAAATTTAATAAAAATGTGTTATATATCTATTTAAACGTATAATAAATCTATATGTCTGCTATAAGCATGATAAATGTCTAATATAAGTGTTTGATGAAATATATGACAAATTTATAACAGATTTGTAATAGATTTATATCTGTTACAAATCTGTCACAAATCTAATATAAATGTGTTATATATCTGTTATAAACGTAAAATAAATCAGTATGTGCTACAAGCATGATAAATGTCTAATATAAGTGTTTGATAAATATATAACAAATTTATAACAGTATAGTATGAGATAAGAATATGAATGAAGTGTTTCTTTGTATATGTTACTAGTCTAATACATTACATATCTGTTATATATCTGCTACAAATCTAATACAAGTGTTTGATGACTATATAACAGATTTATAACAATATTGTATCATATAGGAATAGGAATGAAGTGCTTCTTTGTATTTGTTACATATCTAACACATATCTGTTATTAATTTGCTACAAATCTAATACAAATGTTTGATGAATATATAACAGATTTATACCAATATTATATCATATAGGAATACGAATGAAGTGTTTCAT
The DNA here is from genome assembly GCA_947683365.1 of Euphorbia pulcherrima. Taxonomy (NCBI): domain Eukaryota; kingdom Viridiplantae; phylum Streptophyta; class Magnoliopsida; order Malpighiales; family Euphorbiaceae; genus Euphorbia; species Euphorbia pulcherrima. The sequence continues at coordinate 21,642,096 of CANTUS010000001.1, forward strand.
TGTATCTGTTATATATGTGATATAAATCCAATACAAGTATTAGATGAATATATAACAGATTGATAACATTATTTTATCTCATACGAATATGAATGAAGTGTTTCATTGTATCTATTACATATCTAATACATATCTGTTATAAATCTATTATAAATCTATTACAAATATGTTATAAACCTATTATAAATGTGTTATATATCTGTTATAAACCTAGAATACAATGGTATGTCTCCTACAAGCTTGATAAATGTCAAATACAGATGTTTGATGAAAAAAATAAGAAATTTATAACAGTTTTGTATCTTTTACAAATCTATTATATGTATGTTATAAAAAAAGCGTATAAAAGCAAGAGGCAAGGTGAATATGGCGTGCAAAAATTAGAAAAAATGTATAGTGGTTAATCGAAGTCGGGAATTAATAGGAGTTTTTACAGGAGTCGGGAATTAATTCCTGGTTATCCCGACCCATAACTTATGGATCTACCAATTGTACTAAGGCCAATTGGTAGTTAATATGAAAACTTGTTGTGTGCTTTTGATAATTGGACTAAAGTTGACTAGCAATTATTTTAGCCAAATGAGCTGTAACGGGCATTTCCCATAGTAATAATTAAATTTATCATTATAAATTATTATTATATTATGTTTTATTATTGTTGTGAATATTAATTTTTATTATTTTAATTTTAATTAATATTTAAAAAATATTATTACTTTTATTTATTTATTTATTTTAAAAAATTATCAATTATAAATATAATAATTAATAATTTTAAACATATTATAATTACTTACTTTTTTATCATTTATGATTATTAATATTAATTAATAATATTGATATAATTTATAAATAGCAATGAACATAATTAAAATGATATTTTTAATATTAATTATTAATTATTTATTATTTATTAATAATATTAATATAATGTATAAATTGAAACTTATTACTGAATACTGAATATCGACCGTAGAATATTAAATACTAAGGCTCTATTCTTTTCAACTGATAAGTAGTTATATTGAACTGTGATATTAAACTAAATTAAATGATACCGAAATTTAACTAAAACTGAAAATACTAAAACTAAATTATAATTAAGAATATAAATAATATTTCAAATTATTAATATATATTATACTTTAATTAATAATATTACAAAATAATTAATAATACTTTAAATAATACTATATATTTTAATAAAATTTATTAATTATTATATATAATAATTACTAAACTTACTATTATAAGTTATTTTTATTATATTTTATTATAATAATTATTATAAATATTATTTTTATTATTTTAATTATTATTAATAATTTTAAAATATTATTATTTTTATATGTTTATTTATTTATCCTATAAATTTATTTATTATAAAAATAATAATTAATAATTTTAAAAATATTATTATTAATTATTTTATTTTTATTACTTATAATTATTAATATTAATTAATTATATTAATTTAATATATAAATAAAAATAATTTGAAATTGAAATAATACCGTTATTAATATTCATTGATATTATTAGTATTATTAAGAATATTAATATTAATTAATCATACTGATCATGTATAAGTTGAAATTTAATAGTCAATATTCAGGGACAGCGGCAAGGGGGTCTGGGGTTGCACCGACCCCACCCCAACCTCCGGAAACATGAAGAACCCTGGTGTTTTTGTCATCTGTGCCCCACCCCCTGCTGCCCGGCGAAGAAAAAAAATGAAGATATGGGGCTGCCTGAACGAGACGGCGCAAGGAAGAAGAAGACACAAAAGCCTTAATTATGGCCCTAAGTTGAAACGACCTCGTTTTCATGAGGAGCTTTAATATTGTTAAATGAGCCCATACTAAAACCCAGCCCATTTTCTTCTCTATAATTATGTTTCTTTGCCCTTTTGTTTCCTATTTTCCGTTCAATGCGTTATTAGAATAGTTGCCTCTATAACACAACAATTCACTGCAATTTTTTCTCCACCTCCAACTCTCTAATGGCCGATTGACGGTTGATGGAGTGCCCCACCCCATTCGAAGCCCTGTCACCTTCATTGTGAATACTGATTACTAAATATCGAGAATACTGAAATTTAACTGAATTAAACTAAACTGAACAGAAATAAGTTGAAAAGTACAGGGCCAAAGTGGTTAACGAATTTTAAAATTGAGTTTTATGAGTTTAGTTGTGAATAATATTACTTATGTTTGTTTTATTTAACTTGTTGAAATTTATCATGCTCCTCTCACTACACGTAATTATTTTCATCCATTAATTAGTTTAATTAACAATCATTTAATTTAAAAAGTACCAACTAGATTTATTATTCATCGACATTTATTTGTAAATAATATGAAAGTAATTTTTGGATTTATTAGATGTAAAGTGATTTAAATTTTAGGTGAATGCTATTGATTTTATTTTAAAGTTAAAGTTATTTTATCATTCATTATCATTAAATAAATGGGATAAAATTCAATTAAATGGTGATAGATAATCCTAAATTTTAATTAAAAATTTTGCAATTAAATTTTAACTTTTTTTAAAGAATTCATTTTGTGTCAAAATTCTAATAATGTGTGTCAAATTTGGATTGGTTTGTTGGATGAACATGTATAGCTTCAAACCCATCATATTTTAATTTATATGATTAATGAATTGATAAGTTCTATTTAAACGAATAAATCGAACATGTATTGTGTGCCCTTTCAAGTGTAAAGATTTTCTCTTCTTTCTTTCGAATGGTCTAGTGTATCAGTATTGTTCTAAAATAAATAAATGTTGTACATACTTTTAGTTATAAGTTATTGTATTACTTTATAATAACCGAATCTTGGACTATGACCGAAGAAAAATGTGTGAATATTTACCATGTCAATATCATGTCGAGCGAGATGTGGTCGAGTCATCAGCTAATAAAGTTGCAAACGATACAAAATTATTAGGACTTGATAAGATGGGGGATTTCTTACAAGAATCCGCAAGCAGCAGAGATAATAATATTTTTTTTATTCCCAAACCTTTTGAAGAGACAAGGAGAATAATTTCATCCTTTAATTGACATTATTATCATCAATAATGGTGTAATAAGTGGATCCAACAATATTTTCAGAAAATCATTTACAAATCAATACGATAGAGACGAGTGACGGTTAATTGAAATCCAATTTCTCTCAATGTTTATTATTAAGTATGTTTCGTTGATATTTTAGTATAATTGGATTAATTAGTTGGTTAATGTGGTCGTAATATTTCATCGAATAAGTCAGGAGAGTGCGGAGTGCACGCTTGTTCGAGTTCTATTACGATACTTAGCTTACAAGGGTTCGGAGCTACCTTTCGTAATACTTCTGTCATGAACTGTTGCAGCTGCTTGAATGGACATGTCTTTTCGCAACACTTCTGTTCTGAACAGTTGCAACTGCTCGTTTAAGGCTTATAAAAACCTGACATTGGCAACGTTTTCTGATTTTTGGTTGCAATCTGGTTCACTTTCTTCACAACAAAAATTTGTTCTAAGTTCTTGTAATTTCCGATTTTATCCGATTGATCTATTTGGTAGAACCGTCAAATAAGATTTAATCTGAAAGTGCAAGTCACGACTTCAGAATTATTCAGGCTTTATTCTACCAGAATTCCCCAACAAAGATTGAATCTTATTTTTCGCTTGAAGCCTGAGTTTTCACGAGTCATAAGATAAGGTACGCTTCCGTTTATATTTTTTGTCTTGATGAATCGGCATGAATCAATCATGGGTTATTTCGGATACGGGGAATTATTTCAATTGCTATCTAAGCCTTTCAAGTTCCATTCATTGAGATTATTGTTTTCATTAATTTCATTGATTTGCAATTTGTGATTATTGTTCGGTTAATGAAAAAGGGATGATGAGTGATTTATCAAATATGCGAGCGATGAATCATTGTAATCATTGTAGTGATTTATTTATGTTCTTCTTTTGGTAATTGGAAGACATTGCCTCATCCATGTGAATTCAATGACCCTTAATTACGAATCTACAAGGTGCACTAGAAAAACATTGGTTTCAAATTGATTTTCAATTTTACATGTGTGTAATTTTCGATCTTCAATTGTGAAATATATGGGCCATATGGTTCTTTTTAATAAAACATATGTTGAATAAATTTTGGTTTATGTTCAACTAAAATTTGAAAGTCGATTTTGATATTAATCAGTGATGATGATGTATGGCATATAATAATATTTTTTGTTTCTGCCATTGATGTACAAAACAAATACACTCACTTTTGCTATGTTTTTCTGTGATTTGTATGTGATTTCTCATTCTTCAAATTCTGGAAATTCTGAATTTTTTGTTTGGGAACGATTTCTGGTGAATTTTTGTCAAATTTACTGTTAAAGTATGTAAAACAGAGAAAAAATAGTGCTTTTGGAGCGTTTTAGTCAGGATTTTGTGTTCTGGTCAACAACTGAATGAAATCTTGTACTTTTAATGTTCAAATTCACGTCTGAAGCGATTATGTTCGATTTTGGGTATTTTCACGTTATTTTCACCGAAAAAGTTGCGTTTTCGCATTATTTTGGGTCAATGGCGAGTTTTTATTCTTGTTTTGGTAAAAATAACGAAACCATTGGACTTGGGGCGTTGAAAAACCTTAGGAAAGGTCTGGTTGCAAAGTGAAAAGTCACGACTATTAGTTTTGTGACAACCGTTTGTGACGGCTCATGATCAGTGGCGATGCTTCGTGTAGCAGTTGTGGTAACGCTTTTACCGTTACCAACATGCTTCGTGTAGTAGTTGGCGACAACTATTTTTCGCTGCAGTTCTTGGTTTACTGTGACAGTTTGTGAGGGATTCTGCTAAAGAATTGTCAGGTTGTGAAAATAAGATATGCAAGCTAAAGAATTGCTATATGGACTAAAACAAGCACCAAAAGCTTAGCATCAAAAGCTTGATGATGTGGTTTTGTCTAATGATTTTGTTATAAACCAAGCGGACAAATGTGTATAAAGCAAGTTTGATACTTCTGGTAAAGGAGTTATAATTTGTATATATGTAAATGACATGTAGTTTTCGGTACTGACCAAAGTCAGGTTGATAAAACACAAAAAAATTTTATCATCTAGTTTTGAAATGAAGGATTTGAGGGATGTTGTAGTGATTCTTGGTATAAGAATCAAGCAGAAGAACAATATTATTTCAATTTCTCAATCTCATTATATTGAGATGATTTTTGAATAAAGTTAACTTCATAGATTGTTCTCCAGTTAGCACTGTAATGGATTCCTTCGGTCTTTTGAAGGTTAGTCGGATACAAGTTATATTTCTTACGAGGAGGATAGTTCTTCCACAAGTGGATGAGTATTTCTTCTTGGGGGAGGTGCTACTTCTTGGGTGTCTAAGAAACAAACTTGTATGAGTGATTCAACAATGGAATCTGAGTTTGTAAAAATTTAGCATAATTTAGTCGATCATTTAATCAAAGGGTTAAGAAGAGATCTTGTGCGCAAGTCGGCAATGGGGATGAAATTAAAGTCCATTTGAAATCTCTCATGTTAAGATACCCAATTCCCACCTAATATGACGTTAGGTGCTGAATTCAATGAGGAAAGGTTAATATCTAGAGATTGGAACACACTTATAATAACATCCCAAGGTATGTGTTCAGAAATGCAAGATAAGGAGGTTGAAGTTTAATTTCTTAACAGTTCTTTTGAAAAATTGCATATGCAGGTGCAAGAGTAAAAGAGCTACCTATATAAGCATGAAGTTTAGCCGCTTCAAGAAGTTAGGACTTGACTTAATATGCTTATGAAGGATAGGGACACAAGGCTAGTAAAAGATAGTGTCAAGTAAGAACATGTTAGAATGTTGACTTTGTTGGTCCCTGTGAGGGTCTAAATAAGGTCAGAGGGGGGGGGGGGTGAATGACCCTTTTTCGCCGAATTAATAAGACTTTGAAAAAGTCTTTGTGTAGCGTGTTTGAATATGATCCGGAGGATGGATTCGGATGATGCAGTATTGAAAATAACAATGTAAATGAATAAAGAGTTAGAAATTCAGGATGTAGGATATACCACTAGAAGCACCAACTATTAGCTGAGTCCTTTTAATTTCTACCCAAACCTAAGCTGAGTCCTACAGGGAGATCCCACTCAAAGCACCTACTTCAAGCTATATCCCAATCTCACTACTCACCCAAGTAGGAGATCTTTTATACTTTGGTTTTTCTCAAAAGTTTTGGTTTTGGACTTCCTCAAGTTTATAACTTCACTTGGGACTCTTTACAAAATATATTTTAAATGGTTTGGTACTTGGAGGGATTTATAAACTGATTACTTCCTAGCGAATTTTCTTGTATATGCTTTCTTGAAATCAACTAACACCTTCTCAACTTGTGAAACTTCCTTTTTATAGGCTTCCATCATATATGTAGCCGTTGTGGGTTGTTGAGCTATAATCAAATCTTCAACATTGATAAGGTAATATGTGGGGCTTCCGGAATTATTGATCAATCCATTAGACAGAGATTTTGACCCGTTTGAATCCTTGGGATTGAGGCTGAAAAGTTGTCAGTAATCGTTTTCCTTGTATTTTAGTGACTAACCAACTTTTACGCCAATACCTTTTAGTGTGAGTTCCACACGCCTTTCTTATTGGTCTAGGTGAAAAAGGTTATTACCTTTTTTTATTTCCTATGTCAGTCCTTTGTCTTTTCTCTGAGAAGTGCTAGCTATCATTTTTATCTAGCTTTTGGGAAAATGATCTTTGACTTGTAGACCAAAGGAATAGAGGGAATGTAATTTTTGAATTATTCCCTTTGTCTTGATATATTAAGTCTTTCGGATGTCTTCAGACTTAATATCTCTGGATCTATCTTATTCCGGATGTTAGTGCAGTCAGTTCTTTCGGATGCAGTTTTGGGTGGTTCAAAGTTTGTTTCCTTTCCAAACTTTAACCGGATGCTTCCATTTATGCTTAGGTAATTGTCTTCACTTGTCTTGGACTTTGGATGTCTTAGTTATATGTCCGGATGCAATGACTTAGGTCTTTTTGTACTTAGGTATTTTGTTTACTTCAAACTTGATCTAGATTATTTGTTGTTCCGAATCATTATTTCCAACAATCTCCCCTATTTAATAGAAATAAAAACCTAAGACTTCTAAGCATAAGGAAAGGGGTTTTTATGATCTAAGTATGATTCTTGATACTTAGTCATTTACAATTTTTACTCCCCTATAATTTTAGCATCTCTTGCTCCCCCAACATTTTTCAATTCTAGCTTCTAATATTTTTGTAGTACAATTTCAGATTGTACTTTAGAAGCAATTTTTTTTGTAATAGATTTTCACTATATATACTTCTGCTATTAATAATACTTAACATCAATGAAGTTCAGCATTACATGATACAGAAATACATAAGTGAAAAGGAATCTAGCTATTACAGATTTTTCATTGAAGAAAATAGCTAAACTATTACAAGATTATTTCTTTCCGGATGCCTCTCCCTTTTTCTCCTTTCCTTTGCTTTTCTCCCCCTTTTCAGCCTCAGCAGCATGTTCCCTTTCATTGTTCTCCCCCTTTTTGTTTACATTAGCTTAAGGGTCTCACCATGTTGGTTTTACAATCCCAGCTTTGCTGCCAAGCCTTTGAGTAGATAGAATAATCCATATTTCCTTTTCTTCTGAGTTCTATAATTATATCCACAGTAGCTGGAGCTAGATACAGGGGCCGGAAGACCTTCCGGGGCTGGGTATAAGACTTAGTGATGTACGAATGCATTTGGAGGATAAAATCACGATCCTTCTCATCAAAGTAGGGAAAGAGAGCTTTGAGAAGAGTTGCAATCCCCTTATGTCTGAATAAGCCAGTATCCCCTATATGCTGTACAAGATCTTGAATGACTGGAAGGAGTTGGCTCTCCGAAATAGAAGCTGAGGAAGATTCGGATATTGATAGGTTGGATAGATTAGATAGTACTTTCTCAATTTCGGTTCCCATGTCCATTTTGTAGTTATAGACACTATCATTGACAGTCATGATGCCCTTATAAAGCTCTTCCTTGGCATTATTGATGACTGTTTCTTGCCTATTCATTTAGCCCGCAACCTCTTGTGTAATATTTTCCATTTGTTTGGCAAATAGCTTGGGCAAATCTTCCTCCATGAACTTTATGAGCTTATTCAAAATTGCATGTTGCTGTTCATTTAGGCTGGGGATAGTAGATTTTTCTTCCTTTTCAGTGATGAATTTTGACAAGTTTTTAAACTTGGTATCCAGATATTCCTTTGTTTTTATGGATAATTCAGAGGAGGAGGGGGTAATCTTGTCCATTATTGTTGTAAAATTATTTGTAGCCTCAGTGTTGGGTTGATTTGCAGTACGATTTGCTGCTGCAAGGCTTGTTTTTAGCTCATTTAGTACCGGGGTGACCTTGGCAAGTGATACCTCAGCTACCAAATCAGTAGTAGGAAAGTCCTCCACTTTCCTTTCTATGTTCTTGACACTCCCTTTTAGCTCACCTATTCCAGTCTTCAAATCTGGAGGTGAGAATTGTTGAAGCAGTACTTTCTCCACGGATTTGAGATGCTTACAGATGTTCCAGAGACTCTATTTAATATAGCTTTCCTCGCACTCCTCATGAGTAGCTTCTTGTAGGATTTTTAGTGCTATCGTTATCTTTTTGGCTCTGGCTTGATTTATACTAGTAGTTGGTATTCTGATTGGACTAGCATAGGGGGATTTAGATCCTGTACTGCTTCCGGTCTCATTGGATCCAGATGAATCTTTGTTACTGGTCTCTTCTTCTTCTTCTTCTTCTTCTTCTTCAAAGGACTCGTCTTCCTCTTCTTCTGACTGCTCCCTCGAAATGGCCTCGCCCCTTGAGTCTACTCTAGGAGCGTGCCTTTAGGAACTAAGACCGAGTCCCTCCTTGGGAATGGTGTGTTTCGGATTGGACTCTTATTTCTTAGATACACTTGGAGTATTTATATCTAAGTTATCCTCTTTATCATCTGCTATTTCAATACCAACAGTAGAAGTGTCAGCATTAACCTTAAAGGAAACTGAGTCAGGAATTACCTCAGTTATTGGAACTTCTGAATTATTTTGAGCCACTCCTTCTTCTTCCACCTCCATAACCCCTAGATGACTGGAAATGTCCTCATTCATCCCTTCACATGCATTTTTAGGACTTTCAGCTACTCCCCCAAGTATGTTGGTAATGTCCTCAACACCCTCTCCATGTGCCTTTTCAGGCCTTTCTTCATTTGAGGTCTCAACTTTCGGATTGAATAATTCTCCGAAAGTGGTCCAGTTCTGGGTATAAAGGCAAAGAGGTCATCTTCCAGATCCTAGGCTATGGTTTCCATGTCTATTGGATCAATAAGGATTGCCTTGGCACTAGAAGAATCTCCGGGTCCTTCTATTTTAAGCTTGTTGATCTTGTTGTTATCTTTGATGACTTCCCTTATTTCTTTATATTAAAGGTCATTCAGAGTGACTTCCTCATTAGATCCGGGCACATTCTTGCCTTTTATTCTCATGGCCTTAGCCAATTCTGCCTCTTCAGCCCGCTTTGCAGCTCCTTCATCAATTATGATTCCGGCAGGATTCTTGGTTTTGCTTTTCTGAGCAGCTACTGCCTCATCAAATGTGCAGCCTTTCTTAGTGAACTACCTTCTTTTGGGTACCAGATCTTCTTCTTCTATCTAATCATCATCCACTACTACTTTCGAGATATTTACAACTTTTCTTTTCTTATCTGCCGCTTTTATCAATCTTCCCCTCGACTTAGGCTTTTCCGGGCTCTTCTTCAATAGTTGAGTGAGGGTTTGAGTATCCTCATTAACTTTTTCCACCGGAACCAAAGCAATATCTAGTTTTGCTTTTTGTTTGGTGGTTCTGGCCTTCTTTGGAACTAGAGCATCTTCAACCGGATCCACTGCCTTCCTAGCCCTTGTCTTCTTCTCATCCCTTAGCTTCTTGGCTTTTTCTTCATTCTAAGTTTCACCAAAATTCAGGTTCTTAAAATTCTTTTCTAGAATCTCCTTTCCATTTACAGCCTGGAACCCAAATACATTTACTTCATTGGCAACTAGAATCCTGGTGATAAGGGCACTGTGGAAGTTTCTGCCGTGCTTGAGATAATGGATGATCAACACTAGCATGTTTATCACTCTGCTCTCCACCTAGTGTTGAAGTATACAGTGTTGGAAGGAGGATACCGTGGTTAGAGAGCCTTTTCAGATTAGAATCAGCTTTACTAGAGCATGTTGGAGAAGTCCTGGTACTTTCGGAAAATAGGTTGAGAATTTATCGCCAAAGTAATTCAGATGCAGCCACATCTTGGGTGATATTTGACTAGCAGTTCATCCCCATTTGTTCTCATCTGAACCCCATCATTTTTCATGTTCAGGTGCTTTTCAAAGAACTCCGGCTTGATTATTATCACTTTTCCCTAAACCTTGGTTCTGAGAGCATCATAATAGTTGTGAGCTCTCAAGTTATCGTAAAACTCGCGCACTAATTTCGGATATATTGGGTAGTTGATTTTTAAGAAGTCTACTAGGTGTTGATCTTCGATAAGTTTTGAGAATGGGTCGGTTTGAAAAAGGAAATTATCGCCCAAATAATCAATGGGAACAAATGAGTCATTTGTTTTGAGGTTTAAGGGCAGGAAATCTTTATCTTTGAGATCAGACTCTACAAAGATATTTAATGGAGGAAGGGTTTGGATTTTGCTGTTGATCATGATTGCTGCAATTAAAAGATTTTTAAGGATTAGGGTATGTAAGTTTGAATTTTTGCAGAGTAACAGTAATAAGTTGCTCGCGTAAGGAAGAAGAGGAAATTTAGGGGTTTATATAGAATTTCCAAAGCGAGGGTATAATGGTAATCCTGACGCCGTTAACTTTGGCTGAATTGATGGCATGGCGGATTAAATTTTAGGAGAGAGGTAAATTTTGTTTAACTGGGAATTGGAAAGGTTTATTTTTAAAACCAGCTATTGAATTTACAGCGCGTGTAACTCCCAATAGACTTTTGAAATTAAAAAAGGAACAGTTACCTTTACGAGCTTTTACTGCCATACGTCATTCTTATCTGCTGATGTGGCAATATTCTCTTCAGAGCAGAGTTATCTTCATTTCTTCTTTACTTATGGATTCCTTGTCTTGCTAAAAATCCAAGTTTTATCTTCCGGATTTTCTTCAAATTGGATTAGATATTCCAATTGACTCCCTTAGCTTCCCAAATTGATCTTTACTTAATGGCTTAGTACAGATGTCTGCCCTTTGCTCATTAGTTGGAATGTATACCAATGCAACATCTTTCTTCATCATATGATCCCTGATGAAATGATGCCTGATGTTAACATGTTTCATCCTACTATAGAGTACTAGATTTTTTGACACATTAATGGCACTTTTGTAGTCACACATTACATCCATACATCCGGATTGAACTCCATAATCTTCTAGTTATTGCTTTATCTAAAGGAGTTGAGCTACACAACTTCCTGCTACCATATATTCTGCTTTTGTGGTTGATAAAGCAACTGATGTTTGCTTCTTGCTATACCATGACACTAGGCAATCTCCAAGAAAGTGACAACCTCCAGATGTACTCTTTCTCTCAAGAGTATCTATGCCATAATTTGCATCAGTGAAGCCTTGGAGTGTGAATTCTCCATTACAAGGATACCATAACCCAACTTCAGTGGTTCCTAGGAGGTATCTAAGGATTCTCTTTACTGCCTTTAGATGTGAATCCTGAGGATTGACTTGATATCTTGTACAGTAGCAAACTGCATAGTGTATGTCAGGTCTGCTAGCGGTCAAGTATAGAAGTGATCCTATCATTCCTCTATATAGCTTTTGATCAACTTTTTCTCCTTCACAATCCTTGGATAGGACTGTATCTGAACCCATTGGAGTGGACATAGGCTTGCTTTTGTCCATTTCAAACTTCTTCAAAATCTCCTTGGTGTACTTGGATTGGTTTATGAAAATCACATCCGAACTCTGCTTGATTTGCAAACCAAGGAAGAAATTAAGTTCTCCCATCATAGATATCTCAAACTCCTTCTGCATTTGAGTGCTGAATTCTTCTCACATCTTCTCATCTGTTGCTCTAAACATGATGTCATCAATATAAATTTGGACTAGAATGATATCATCCTTCTTCTTTTTGATGAAAAGAGTTGTGTCTGCCTTCCCCCGGATATAACCCTTGGATATGAGAAATGTAGTGAGTCTCTCATACCAAGCTCTTGGTGCTTGCTTTAACCCATACAGAGCATTCTTCACTTTGTACACATGATCCGGATGCTTTGAGTCCTCAAATCTAGTGGCTGCTTCACATAGACTTCATCCTAGATAACTCCACTGAGGAATGCACTTTTGACATCCATTTAGAACAGTGTGAATCCTATGAATGATGTAAAAGCACATAGAATCCGAATTTCCTCTAATCTTGCTACAGGGGCAAATGTTTCTTCAAAGTCAATCCCTTCCTATTGATTGTAGCCTTGGGCAACCAATCTTGCCTCATTTCTCAGCACTACTCCGGATTCATCTAGCTTGTTCTGGAATACCCATTTGGTGCTAATGATTGACTTTCCTCTTTAGAGGTGCCACTAGATCCCATACATCATTCCTGGTGAATTGATCTAGTTCTTCTTGCATGGCCATCATCTAGCTTTCATCTCCTTCTGCATCTTGGAATTTCTTTGGCTCAATAAGAGAGATAAAGGCAGTATGACTCATCATTCTATTGAGTTATCATCTAGTTCTAACTGGATTTTGGACATCATCCGAAATGGCTGCAACCAGATGATTCCAGCGAGTCCAGACTTCTCTTGATAGGTCTTCAGGTTGGATTGGGGCTTGTTCCACTTCTACCTCAACTTCCTCTTCTTGACCATCATTTAAGTTTATCTCATGTGGATTGAGATTAGCTTGGGGTACTTCTGGATCAAAGGATATCCCTTCATCTTCTTCTTTATATTTCTTGATTTGGAAGGAATCTAGAATCTGGACTTTCTTCTTTTCTTCAGAGTTTTTAGCTTCTGGAACTAGATCTTCCGGAGTGGAATTTCTCTTGCCTGTATGGTTAGTCTCATCAAAATCTACATGTATAGACTCTACCATAGTTTGAGTTTGTTTGTTATAGACTCTATAAGCTTTGTTATGTGTTGAGTAGCCAAGGAAAATTGCTTCATTAGATTTAGGATCAAATTTTCCTAATTGCTCTCTATCATTTAGGATATGGCATTTACATTCAAAGGCTTTGAGGTACCCAATTTTAGGTTTCCTTCCCTTCCAGATTTCATAAGGGGTCTTTTCTAAGGTCTTTCTAATGAGAGCTCTATTTAAGATATAACATGTTGTGTTTACGGCCTCACCCTAAAAATACTTTAGCAAATAATTCTCACTTAGCATTGTTCTAGCCATCTCAATAATGGTCCTATTTTTTCTCTCAACAACTCCATTTTATTGAGGGGTATGAGGGGCAGAGATGTTCAATCCCCTTGGAGTCACAAAATTAAGCAAAGTGCTTATTTTTTAACTCACCGCCATTATCACTCCGAATGCGTACAATGCTTATGCCCCGTTCTACTTTTATCCGGATGAATATTTTTGAGAATTGGTCAAAGGCCTCATTGTTGCTAGCTAGCAAAGCTACCCAGATATAGTAAGAATAATCATCCACAATGACCATGGTGCCTTCTCTTTTGCCTGTTGGTCCCTGTGAGGGTCTTTATAAGGGCAGAGGGGGTGAATGGCCCTTTTTTACGAAATAATCAGACTTTGAAAAGTCTTAGTGTACCGTGTTTGATTATGATCCGGATGATGCGGATATGACAATATAATGCAATAAATCAGAGTTAAAGAAATCAAACACAAAGGGGTTTATCCTGGTTCGGCCCCGCCTACTCTAGTCCCCGGAGTTTTCTTCCTCTGAGCTTTTCCACTAGTGGATTCCTTTCCAACTAGCAGGAATCAAGCCTTACAATTTATCTCCAGATGGTACCCCCTTCTAGATGTAGGGTATAACACTAGAAGCACCAATTCCTAGCTGAGTCATTTTTGTCTTTACTAGGATATACTACTTATATTTCTACCCCGAATTTAAGATGAGTCCTACAAGGAGATCCCACTCAAAGCACCTACTTCAAGCTATATCCTAATCTCACTACTCACCCAAGTAGGAGATATTTTACACTTTGGTTTTTGTCAAAGGTTTTGGTTTTTGGATTTCCTTAAGTTTGTAACTCACTTAGGAACCCTTACAAACTGATTTGGAATTGTTTGATTCTTGAAGGGATGAATTTATGATTGCTTCTTATGAATTCTCTTTGTTAATTGCTATCTTAAGTCAACCAACCAACCTTCTCAACGTGTGACGCTTCCCTTTTATAGGCTTTTATCATAAATGTAGCCGTTATGGGTTGTTGAGATTGAATTTAATCTTCACCCTAGGTTGTATGTAGCACTTTCGGAGCCGTTTATCAATCCGTTAGACAATAATTTGACCCTTTTAAATCCTTAGGATTGAGGCTGAAAAGATGTCAGTGATCATTTTCCTTGTATTTTAGTGATACACCAACTTTTATACCAGTAACTTTTTATTGTGAGCTCCACGCGCCTCCTTATTGGTCTAGGACAAAAAGGTTATTAGCTTTTTCTATCCGGTGTTAGTCCTTTTGTCCTTTTTCTGAAAAGTGCAAGCTGTCACTTTTATCTTATTTATGAGGAAAGGATCTTTGACTTTGTAAATCAAAAGGTGGAGGGAAAAATTATCTTTCAAACTTTTCTCACTATCTTCAAGCATGAGTCTTCCGGATATCTTCAGACTCATTATCTCTGGATCTATCTTCTTCCGGAGCTTGTGCAATCAGTTCTTCTGGATGCTGATCTTGAAGGATTAAAGTTTGTTTCCTTTCCAAACTTTACCCTAATGATTCCAGTATATGCTTAGGTACTTGATGTCTTCAATGGATGACCTTGTAGCTGGATCTTGTCCGGATGTTTCCATTTGGATTTAGGAGTTTAAGTTTTTGTTTCTTTCAAACTTGATCTGGATATTTTAGTTCAATTTATGATCCGGATCATTGTTTCCCAACACTACCTAGACTCAGTGGTTTGATTAGATCAAAGAGATCAATATGCAAGAGTTCAAGAACACTCTTGGAAGGTATGTATGAGATGGAAGGAAAGCTTTTCTTATGCTGTTTACCTAGTTGACATGCGGTGCATATGTGATCCTTATTAAAAGCAACCTTAGGCAAACCCACAACCAATTCCTTTTTGGTTAATTTGGATAGGAGGTTCATGCTAACATGTCCCAACCTCCGGTGCTATAGCCATGACTCTTATTTTTTAGACACCAAGAATATGCTCTTTCTATCATTTTTAATGTTAACACAATAACATTATTTACTCTAGGTGCATAAAGAATGAGTTGATTAGACTTATTATCATAGATTGAGCATCCTCCGGAGTCAAAGGTGACTTTTCTTCCTTTATCACAGAGTTGTGCTGCACTGAGTAAGTTGAACTTTAGTCCATCAACTAGAGAGACATCTTCGATTTGTATTTCAGATCTAATGGTCCCATGCCCAATGATCCATCCCTTTTAATTGTCTCCAAAGCTTACTTTGTCTCATCTCTTCCGGATTAAAGTGATAAGGCCTCCTCATCACCTGTCATGTGCCTTGAGTATCCACTATCAATGTACCATATGTGTTGATCTTCTATGGATCTAAGGCATACCTGCAAAATAGATCAAGTGGGTTTGGATACCTAATCAGATTTGGGTCCTCTCGAGTTATCAACCATTTCAGGCCAAGGATAAACATCATAATAACCATTCTTTAATCTACATAATTTAGTAATATGGATCTTCTTTAAATCCTCCTTTCCATAGTTTCCAACATACCGGCTTCTTATATACTGGTCTGTCCGAAATGTATCCGGAAGCTGGTTAGAGGTGCAACTTCTGCTTTGTAATTCTTTCTTTTATTTGGTAGGTTGCTCATTTGATACAGCTTTAGCTTTTCCTTTTCGAGCAGCTGTGAATCTCTATGCTTGAGGTTGCTTGCTTACTTTCTTTTCCTTGAGATTCAGGGGCACCAAATTCTTTTACTTTGGATTACTTAGTCTTGGTCTCCCTTATTCTTTCCTTCTTTGTGAAGGATCTAGTTTTCTTTCGGATGCTTCCTTCATCAGGGTTAGCTCCCTATCTAGCCCTATCAAGTTAGCGCTTAAGATCTGAACTTGACTTCTTAGGAAGTTTTCTTCCACCACATCCATATGCTTTATGGCTCTCATCAGGTTTATATCTTGTGACATTTCTTTAGCATCTTTAGCTAGTTCCAGAACTTGTCATTGTATGAATTTTATGGCTTTGGTGTTCTTTCTGACATTATGGATAACCACCTTTAAAGCTCTAGCAAGGTCAAGTTTAGAAACAGAATTAGAATGAGAGTTTACCTCAGTATTTGCCGTTTCTGATTTTGAATCCTCAATTTCCTTAATATCTTGCTTGGATGAATTTATTCCAGATTTCTCTGGTTCCGGATCAGTCAATGCCATGAACGCACAATGAGCAGCCTCTTCTTCTTTTGTTGAAGATGCACTGCTACTTTCTTCACTATTGCTCCATGTGGCCACCATAGCTTTCTTCTTATATTGCTTTTCCCTTTTTAGCTTGGCACATTTGGTTCTGAAGTGACCTTTCTCTCCACATTTAAAGCAGACAGCTTCTTTTTCTGGATCCTTCTTTTCTTCCGGAGCCCTTCTTGGCCTATCTCTTCTTGAGGTGCCTTCTTTGGACCTCTTGGAGTCATATCTTCTGGATCTCCTCCTATCTTTCTTTTTCAAGAATTTTATCAAAGTACTTGGCCAGCATAGCCATATCTTCTTCATTGTACTTTGATTCTTATGGTGCTTTCTCTGATCCTGAAGAGGCTGATCCGGTAGAGTCTTCCTTAAGTGCAATGGCCTTCTTCCTTTCTTTTAGCTTTTTCTCTTATTAGCTATATCTCTCCAAGGATAATTCTTGAGTTAAAAGATTACCAATGAGTTCATTATAACTATAGTAGTTTAAGTCATGAGCTTCCCCAATGGTAGTCTTTTTATTGTCCCATTCCTTAGTGAGATTCTAGAGCACCTTCTTTACCATCTCTACTTCAGAGATTTCCTTTCTGAGGCTCTTCTTTTCATTCACTAGATTGGTGTATCTAGTTTTCATGCTACTGGTTGACTCTTTTGGCTCCATCTTGAAGGTTTCAAGCTTTTGCTAGAGTAAGTCAAGCTTGGCTTCTCTTACCTTGTTGGTTCCTTCATACGTTACTTCCAGCTTCTGCTAAATTTCTTGTGGAGTCTCTCATCCGGATATCCTGTTAAATTCTGCTACACTAAGAGCACAATGAAGCATGTTAATAGCATTTACATTTTCATGCAATTTTTTAAAATCATTCTCATCCCATAATCTTGAGGGTTTTCGGGGTAGTCATACCCTCTACTTCATGATTAGGCTCATATGGGCCATCTTTAATAACCAACCATGCTTGCATGCTTTGTGCTTGAATGAAGTTCTTCATCCGGTTTTTCCATAACGTGTAGAGTTCACCGGTGAAGAGTGGAGGATGGGTAATGGACATACCCTCGGGAAGGAGTTATGAGTTTTGAAAACTCATTTTGATACTTGGATCAAAATTTGGACCTTTAGCTTGAGATTGTTAGATCTCTAGTTTTGAGCACTTGCTCTGATACTACTTGTTGGTCCCTATAAGGGTCTAAATGTTGGGAACTGACAGTCAAATTGAACATGCATAAGAGGCATGACGGAAATTCAAATTTTTGTCCCTGTCCCCAGGAACTCCTATTAGTTGCATATAAATTAAATAAAGCCTTAACTAAATAATTCTCTACCTAGGTTAGCATGCTAAAGGACTAGGCATACCATAATTCCAAATTATATCCTAGCATATTTATTTTATACTAAGCATGTTATAACTAAGTTATAACCTAAGCGTAAAATAAACTAAGCATGCAAAAATAACCTAAGAATAATTATTAAGTCTAAAAACACTAAACGAAAAAGACTTAATAATTAAAAGAGAAAGAAAAAGAACTTACCAGTTGAAGCGTGCTTTTGCAGAACCTTCTTGCACAAGCCTCTAATTGTAGGATAGCCTCTATGAGTATCCACAAGAACCCCACCAACCAAAACCTCCCCAGGAGGAAGAACTAAGAAGCCTCGAGTAGTTGCTAGACCACTCTAGAAGCCTCACCCAAAAATATAAACTAGCGGTGCCCGAATAAATTCAGGCTCCATAAAAATAACTTGCTCAAGTACCCGAGAGATTAATTGTCTATGCTTTGAGCTTGGTACAATTTGAAAGGAAAGGGGAAAGCCTATATATAGGCTTGTGGGAGCATTTTGCTCCCCCTCTAAGCGATGTGTACTCCCATCCCATGTGCACATATGCTATGTTTTAATACTTTTCTCAAGTTGTTTCTCTACTTCAGCTCTGAATAGTTTGAATTTTTCAAAACTTTTAGATTTGTGCTTCATTAAGTACAAATAACCGTATCATGAGTAATCATCAATAAAGGTTATGAAGTAGGAGTATCCTCCTAGTGCCTGAATACTCATTGGACCACACACATCAGTGTGTATAAGTTCCAATGTACTCGTGGCTCGTTCACCCTTTTCTTTAAAGGATAACTTTGTCATTTTTCCTTTTAAACAAGGTTCGCAATCACCATAAGACTCCAAGTTTATTGGGCCCAAGTCTCCACGCTTATGCAACTTGGTTAAGCGATCTGTTTATGTGGCCTAAACGGCAATGCCATAAGTAGAAGGAATTCTCATTATCTAATTTAACTTTTTGCACATTGTTTATATTGAAAACTTCTGTTTTAGTATTAAGAATATAAATGCCACATTTCAACATTCCATAACCATAAAGAATATTTTTCCAACGAATCTGACAATTATTATTCAAAAATAAAATTTCAAATCCCTCTGCTGCTAAACACGCAATGGATACAATATTCTTAGTAACACTTGGAATGTAATAACAATTATTCAAAACTAAAACAAGTCCACTTGGAAAAACAAGACTAAAGCTCCCTACGGCTAATGCAGCAACTCTGGCTCCATTTTCCACGCGTAGGCCCATCTCCCCTTTTGCAAGTTTTCTATAGTTCCTTAGTCCCTGCACAAAAGTACAGATATGAGAACCATAACCAGTATCTAATACCCAAGTGGATTCTCGCGGAAAAGTAGCAAAGTTTTCAACTATAAATATACCTGAAGTAGATGCCTCTGTAGGCTTCTTCTTAAAATGCTCAGAAGCAAGAGCTTTGCAATCCCTCTTCCAATGTCCCGCTTTTTCACATTGGAAGCAAACATACTTAGATGCCTTCTTTTCATTCTTCTTCTTACTGATTCTTTTCTTGGTACCCAGTGTCTGCTTCTTTTTCTTAGAACCCTTGCCTTTTTCAACCAACAGTAGAGGTTTCTGATCCTTCTTGATCTGAGGTTCTACTATTTTCAGCATGTTAATTAATTTAGGGATAGTTGAATTAATCAGTTCATGTAATAGTTAGTCACGAAGCCTGAGTAACTATCTATCAAGGACATCAATACAAGGTCAATGCTCAAGTCATGATTCATCTCGAATCCCAATCGATTCAACTTCTCAAGGTATCCTAAGAGTTTCAGTACATGCTGAGAGGCACAGGTGCCAGCCTGCATCTTGGTCCCGAAAAAGAGCTTGGAGGTCTTATACCTCTCTGTCCTCTCCCTATCCGAAAAGAGTTCTTCAAGATGGAGAACCATATCCTCCAAGGGCATGTTCTCATGTTGTTTCTGAAGCTCAGGATTCATGGACCCCAATATAATACACATGGCAGTCTTACGATCTTTCTTGTGCTTCAACCAGGCATCATGTTCCACATGATCCTCAACATCAGGTTCTATAGGGAAAATTTCACTTAGGACATAGGCAATTCCCTCAGATCTGAGAACTATTCTCACTGCTCGGAACCAATCAGAAAAGTTCGAGCCATTCAATTTGGTGTCAAGTAACATACGGAGATTAAAATTGGAAGCCATTTTCAACCTAAGACATAAGAAAAGAAAAGTGTTTAGATATCAGTTTAAGTACATGTATTTAATATGAGGACTTTTAATTAAATACATTTTCCTACTATTTTCTTCGAAATTTACAATAGTTCATTCTGTTGAATTCGTGAATTTTAGCCCAGCTAAATTTCCTAGTAGGTAGCATCTATAACTAGTTTATTACAACCCCGAATTTTATGAGTCAAGTCATAATAGTAAGTCATAGTTGGAATCCCATTCCATTTGCATCGCATGTAATTGCTAATTCATTTAAGTTCCCTAATCCCAAGGGACGTGTGCTCTTATATTAGCATCTCCTTGAATATGTCTCAGATCTGGGCCTAGCCCCCAATTTTATGGTGGACTACCCCAGCTCTGTTAAGTCAGACCCTATCTCAAACTTTACAACCAATCAATGTGGACTAGAAGGAACGCTTTGCGTAGCACTTTGATAGCCCAAAGAGACCGTATTATAAATTTGAGTAAAGAAGACTATAACTTGCCTTAATATATTTACTTTGGGATTTTATTGATGTTAAACATCTCACCCAATCTAGGATTTTATTAGATGGACAAAATTATAATGACTTGTATTAATTCAGGGAAATTTAGAATTAATTTATAAGGTCTAACCTTAGGTGGGTTCAGCTCTTTATTATAATTATTCCATCAACCTAGATTATATGCAAAATAATTAACACTTTTATTTGTTATATTTATTTTGCATTTCCTTTAAACTTTTATTTAATAATTTTAATTTTTTACTTTGTTATAGAAACATATATAAGCACCATCCTATATACTAGAAATAAATTAGTTCATATTAATCTCCCGATTGGTCAATTCAAATTGCACCGATATAGGTTTTCAGGTAGGAGAGGTACCCTATGAGGAGTAGACACTAAGTCCAATCCTTAGCCAGAACAAATACGGGCACAAACTTGAAGACCAAAGGATTCTCCTGAACTAATAAATTTCATTCTTCCAATTCATGTAAATTGAGAGCATCTATAATCCATGTAATTTAAATAAATTATTGACACTTGTATAATTTGAGTAAGTTGAGCAGGCTTATTCAAAATTATTTATAACCATTTTCTAACCTTGAAATGAAAGGCACAAGTTTATATATATTGTTCCAAATAATTAAATAAATAAATCATTTCATTCAGAAAATAATATTTAGTTTGCTTCTAACTTAATTATGCACTAAATAGGCAGGCTCTGATACCACTGTTGGGAACTAACAGTCAAATTGAACATGCATAAGAGGTATGGCGGAAATTCAAATTTTTGTCCCTGTCCCCAGGAACTCCTATTAGTTGCATATAAATTAAATAAAACCTTAACTAAATAATTCTCTACCTAGGTTAGCATGCTAAAGGACTAGGCATACCATAATTCTAAATTATATTCTAGCATATTTATTTTATACTAAGCATGTTATAACTCTAAGTTATAACCTAAGCATAAAATAAACTAAGCATGCAAAAATAACCTAAGCATAATTATTAAGTCTAAAAATACTTAAAGAAAAAGACTTAATAATTAAAAGAGAAAAAAAAACTTACCGGTTGAAGCGTGCTTTTGTAGAACCTTCTTGCACAAGCCTCCAATAGTAGGATAGCCTCTATGAGTATCCACACGAACCCCACCAACCAAAACCTCCCCAGGAGGAAGAACTAAGAAGCCTCGAGTAGTTGCTAGACCACTCTAGAAGCCTCACCCAAAAATATAAACTAGCGGTGCCCGAATAAATTCAGGCTCCACAAAAATAACTTGCTCAAGTACCCGATAGATTAATTATCTCGTTTAGGATTTATGCTTTGAGCTTGGTATAATTTGAAAGGAAAGGGGAAAGCCTATATATAGGCTTGGGGGAGCATTTTGCTCCCCCTCTAAGCGATGTGTACTCCAATCCCATGTGCACACTCGCTGTGCACATGGCAAGGCAAAGCCCTTGCTTGTGAGCTGCACATGTGCAGTGCCGCGAGCAATGCCTAGCATTACTCGCACACCTTTCGGTGTACTCCCGTGTACTCGAGTCTGTACAAAATACTTTTATACTCTCGGTCCAATTAAACTCGCCAATGCAAAATTTCCCTTTTTAATCATTTTTTAAATATTTATTTTCTGACCCTAATAAATTAGTCATAATTCAAAATAAATTTCTTGGTCCAACCAAAATTGATCTAATCAATTATAATTTATTTATGACTTTAATTAATTAGTTACCGGTCAAAATAAATTCCTTGGTATATACAAAATTGATCTAATCAATTTTAACAAATCAGATAATAATCCAATTATTATTTATGTTATATTTTGTAATAGAATAAATTTATTAGTTCTTTACTTAGTCTAATGAAGGTCCAATATGTGTGACCTTATAGGATCCCGAAGTATTGAGTTGTTAAGGCTTAACCAACCCTTGTTCTAATGGAACCATTGGCTCGATGCTCTATACCGTGAATAAACTCGATTACCTTAAACGACTGTAGTACGCCTCTAGCAAGGGTCTACCATCCCCCATTGCTCGGAACGTCATTTATGCTTATGACTTAATCCCGATTAATGCAATAGTTATTCAGTGCGATAAATTCCTTCCATTCTTTAATATTAGTACCATCTGATTTATTGGGTTCGGTTCAAGTGTTAACCCACTAATAGCAAGGTTGCTCCAAGCTATCCCAGTTATTTACTTGTTACCGAAGTATATTACCTTTTACCATAGTGTGTTTGACTAGAAACCATTTCTATTAAACACATACTCTGATCAGAGGTTTATGGTAATCATCACTTCAACAAGTGGCCAGGTACAACTTCTTAATATATCTGGAGCGATGGATTCTTTCCGACTACTCAGCCTACCAACGTGCTATCATCACTATACCCGTAATCACCCGTAGCACCCTAAATTAATGAGTGTATAGTAATGACCCAAAGTATAACAATAGTACCACACAAGGCAATTAGCATCTCAAGTATGAGGACATTCGCAAAGCTTATTGCATGAAGATAAACACTAACACATTGATATTTATAGTGTTTATCTTGCTGCGGTCTCCAATATATCTCCCAGATATATCCATGTGTCAAGCTTAAGGCACCATCTTCAGTCTTTACAAGATTAACTGCTTGGACCCTTTCCAAGAAAGTTGACCACATGCTAGTCTTTCATTTCATCAATATCCTTTCTTGATGAAACTGTGACTAGGGATAGTTTAGACATAATCACAATTGCACATGAAGCAGGTTCCACCAAATATAGTCCAACTATAATTTCTTTGACTTCATGCTATGATATGTCAAGGACTTTTGTATACATACATTAATGAATATATTTTAACCAGCTATAATATATATGTATAAAAACACATTGATATAAACAAAAAAACAAATGCCTTTATTGATTAAATAATTTATTCGTACTCTTACATAATTAAGATATATCACCCTAATTGCCTTATGGGCATACATCATATCCAACACTAAATAAGGTCAGAGAGGGGGTGAATGACCCTTTTTCGTGGAATTAATAAGACTTTGAAAAAGTCTTTATGTAGCGTATTTGAATATGATCCGGAGGATGGATCTGGATGATGTAATTATGAAAATAATAATGCAAATGAATAAAGAGTTAGAAATTCAAACACAAGTATTTTATCCTGGTTCGGCCTCGCCTACTCTAGTCCCCGAAGTTTCCTTCCTCCGAGCTTTTTCACTAGTGGATTCCTTTCCAACTGGCAGGAATCAAGCCTTATAATTTGTCTTCGGATGGTAACCCCTTCCGAATGTAGGATATACCACTAGAAGCACCAACTCCTAGCTGAGTCCTTTTGTCTTTAGCAGGATATACCACTTAGATTTCTACCTAAACCTAAGCTGAGTCCTACAGGGAGATCCCACTCAAAGCACCTACTTCAAGCTATATCCCAATCTCACTACTCACCCAAGTAGGAGATCTTTTACACTTTGGTTTTTCTTAAAGGTTTTGGTTTTGTACTTCCTCAAGTTTAGAACTTCACTTGGGAATCCTTACAAAACATATTTTAAATTATTTGGTTCTTGGAGGGATTTATAAACTAATTGCTTCCTAGCGAATTTTCTTGTATATGCTTTCTTGAAACCAGCACCTTCTCAACTTATGAAGCTTCCCTTTATAGGCTTCCATCATAAATGTAGTCATTGTGGTTTGTTGAGATGTAATCAAATCTTCACCGTTGATCAGGTAATATGTGGTGCTTGTGAAACCATTGATTAATCTATTAGACAGAGATTTTAACCCATTTGAATCCTTGGGAATGAGGCTGAAAAGTTATCAGTGATCGTTTTCCTTGTATTTTAGTAACTCACCAACTTTTACGCCAGTACCTTTTGGTGTAAGTTTAACACGCCTTTCTCATTAGTCTAGGTGAAAAAGGTTGTTACCTTTTTCTCTTTCCTGTGTCAGTCCTTTGTCCTTTCTCTTAAAAGTGCTAGCTGTCATTTTTGTCTAGCTTTTGGGAAAATGATCTTTGAGTTGCAGACTAAAGGAATGGAGGGAATGTAATTTTCAAAATATTCCCTTTGTCTTGATATATTAAGTCTTTCGGATTTCTTCGGACTTAATATCTCCAGATATGTCTTATTTCGGATGCTAGTGCAGTCAGTTCTTTCGGATGCTGTTTTGGGCGGTTCAAAGTTTGTTTCCTTTCTAAAGTTTAACTAGATGCTTCCATTTATGCTTAGGTAATTATCTTCACTTGTCTTGGACTTTGGATGCCTTAGTTATATGTCCGGATGCAATGACTTCGGTCTTTTTTTTACTTAGGTGTTTTGTTTACTTGAAACTTGATCCGGATTATTTCCAATAGACTTATGTGTATATTACCTTCGAGTATTCAAGATGGATAACAAAGGTTCAATCTATAGTGACACCTTTAGTTATTTGAACATTTGAAATGTGTATTATACTAAGATGAAATTCAATCATCACGATATTTTATGTATCCATAAATTTGTTATTTGTTGTGATATTGTTTAGTTAATCATGGATTATATTAAAATGGGGAAGGATTATTGGTATTTTAGTGTAATTGAATTAACTAGTTGACCAATGAGGTCGTAATATTTTATCAAACAAGTCAGGAGAGTGCAGAGTACACGCTTGTTCGAGTTCTATTACGATACTTAGCTTACTAGGGTCCGGGAGCTACCTTTCGCAACACTTCTGTTATGAGCTGTTGCAACTGCTCGAATGGATATGTCTTTTCGCAACACTTATATTTTGAAAAGTTGCAACTGCTCGTTTGAGGCTTATAAAAACCTGGCATTGGCAACATTTTTTGTAATTTTTGGTTGCAATCCGGTTCACTTTCTTTATAATAAAAATTCATTCTAAGTTCTTGTCATTTCTGATTTTATCCGATTGATCTATTTGGTGAATTGCCAAATAAGATTCAATCTGAAAGTGCAAGTCACAACTTTAGAATTATTCAGGCTTCATTCTAACAGAATTCCCCAACATGTTTTCCATATTAGCTTAGGCTGTGCTTAGACGTTGGTATTTTTGTGTAATTGGATCAACTAGTTGATCGATGTGATCGTAATTTTTCATCAAACAAGTCAGAAGAGTGAGAAGCGCACGCTTTTTCAAGTTCTATTCCAATACTTAGCTTACGAGGGTCTGGGAGCTACCTTTTGCAAAGCTTTTGTTTAGAATTGTCGCGATTGCTGGAGTGGACACCACCTTTTGCAACGCTTTTGTTTTAAACCGTTGCTACTGCTCAAATGGACATGATTTTTCGCAATGCTTATATTTTGAACCGTTGCGACTGCTTAAATGGACACAACTTTTTGCAACGCTTATGTTTTGAATAGTTGCAACTGCTCGAATAGACAAGACTTCTAGCAACACTTTGTCTTTAAATTGTTGCAACTGCTTGTTTTAGGCTTATAAAAACCTGGCATTGGCAACTTTTTCTGCAATCTGGTGGCAATCTGGTTCACTTTTCTTCACAACAAAATTTCATTCTATGTTCTTGATTTTTAATTCTGATTTTATCCGATTGATCTATTTGGTAGAACCGCTAACTAAAATTCAATCTAAAAGTGTAAGTCACTACTTCAAAATTATCCAGGAGTCATTCTATTAGATTTCATCAACAAAGATTGAGAGATGTTTTTACAGACATTCAAGGCTTCATTCTATCGAAATTCCCCAATAAAGATTGATTCTTATTTTTGCTTGAAGCCTAAGTTTTCACGATTCATAAGACCCAATAGAAGAAGATGCATTTTTTATTGACTACACTGAAGGTTGTCTATGTTCTGAGTACCCACATGTCAGAAGTTGTTGAAAATGAAATAGTAGAGCAAACTAGGAAACACTATAAATGGGAGAACGATGACTACATCTGTCGTGGTCACATCTTGAACGGTATCTCTGATTCTCTTTTTTGATATTTACTATAATGTTGAGTTTGCAAAAGAACTCTAGGATTCTCTAGAATCAAAGTACATGGCAGGAGATACTTTGAGTAAGAAGTTTATGGTTAGCAATTTTATTAACTATAAAATGGTTGATTCTAGACTAGTCATGGAATAATATAATGATTTGTTTATATGTGGATGACATGTTGATATTTGGCACTGACCAAAATCAAGTTGATTAAACTAAAAAAATTTTGTCATCTAGTTTTGAGATGAAGGATTTGGGGGAGGCTGAAATGATTTTTGGTATATAAGAATCAAGCGGAATAACAATGTTATTTCAATTTCTCAATCTCATTATATTGAGAAGATTTTGAACAAATTTGATTTCAAGGATTGTTCTCCAGTTAGCACTCCAATGGATTCTTTTAGTTATTGAAGGTTATTCGGATGCAAGTTATATTTCTAATGAAGAAGATAGTTCTTCCACAAGTTGATGAGTGTTTTTTCTTAGGGGAGGTGTTATTTCTTGGGCGTCAAAGAAATAAACTTGTATTACTGATTTAACAATGGAATCTTTGAGACGTGACATGATTCAAGAACGCATTATGCATGATGTTATATCGTTAGAGTTTGTAAAAACTGAGCATAATTTAGTCTATCATTTAACTAAAGGGTTAAGGAGAGATCTTGTGCACAAGTCCGATATGATGATGGGATTAAAGTCCACCTAAAATCTCTCATGTTGAGATACCCAATTCCCACCTAATATGATGTTAGGTGCTAAATTTAACGAGGAAAGCTTAGCATTTAGAGATTGGAACACATGATTAAAACATCCCAAGGTGTGTGTTCAGACTTGTAACTTAAAGGAGGTTGAAGTTTAGCTTCTTAATAGTTCTTTTAAAAAATTGCATATGCAGGTGCAAGAGTAAAAGAGATATCTAGATAAGCATGAAGTTTAGCCGCTTCAAGAAGCTTTGACTTGGCTTTGATATGCTTATGAAGGATAAGGGCACAAGGCTAGTAAAAGATAGTGTCAAGTAAGAACATGTAAGAATGTTGACTTATGTGTATATTATCTTCGTGTATTCAAAATGAATAATCTAAGGTTCAATCCATAGCGACACCTTATTGTTCAAATATTCGGAATGTGTAATATATTAAGATGAAATTCAATCATCTCAACATTTCATTTACATATAAGTCTGTTATTTGTTGTGATTTTGTTTAGTTAATCATGGATTACACTAAAATGGGGGAGGATGGTTGGTAGTTTAGTGTAATTGGATCAACTAGTTGACCAATGCGATCGTAATATTTCGTCGAACAAGTCAGGAGAGTGAAGAGTGCACGCTTGTTCAAGTTCTATTACAATACTTAGCTTACGAGGGTCCTGGAGCTACCTTTTGCAATGCTTCTGTTTAGAACTATCGCGATTGCTGGAGTGGGCACCATCTTTCGCAACGATTCTATTTTGGATCGTTGCGACTGCTCAAATGGACACGATTTTTTTGCAATGCTTCTATTTTAAATCGTTGCGACTGCTCAAATAGACACGACTTTTAACAAATCTTTGTCTTTGAAGTATTGCAACTGCTCATTTCAGGCTTATAAACACCTATAATTTCTGCAATCTGGTTGTAATATGGTTCACTTTTCTTCACAACGAAAGATTAAGAGACATTTTTATAGACATTCAAGGCTTCATTCTACCGAAATTCTCCAATATGGGAGTAAGTTTTTGGAGAATTATAAAGGAAAGGAACATAAAGGAAAAGAAAGTGAGGGATGAAATTTTAAAGGAATGATGTAATTTTAAAATTATTGCCAGTGTTGGAAATTTATAAAAAAAGTCAGACTTTTTGTACATTTTTCTCATCCAATGATTGAGAATTTATGAGAGAGAATTTAATTAACATGATAGAATATTTAATTAAGTGTCAATCAATTCTCAATCATTGGATGAGAGAAGGGTACAAAAAGCCTGACTTTTTATATAAACTCCCGTGTTTGAGAGGAAGAAATGGAATTATAAAGGAAGATAAACATGAAAGTTACTTAAATAACGTTTAGAAACAAAAGAATTATGAGTAAATTAAAAAAAATAGGGTTATACTGATAAAACTGAACCACATCTTCTCTAAAATCCCATCAATTTGGTAGGATTAAAAATAAGGAAAATAAAGGTATCCTAAAAAAACTTAACTTTCTTTCTATTCCCTCCATTCTAACCTAAAACTTGCTCTCGGGAATTGCCTTTTTTTCCCAATTATTGCTCTAAGCAAACCCTTACTTGCTACAACTTCATATATAAAGGTGAAACATTTTGTCTTGGATGCCCAAGTTTCTTGAAAATTAAATTTTATAAAAAATAATTTTACTAAATTTGATATTCCTTAATTAAAATTTAATATGTAATAATTTTTACTCTACACCATATTTTAAACGAGAAACGTGGATGGAATATGTAGATGGGTCAAAAGGATTTAACAACAAAACACAGGAAGGCTATGTTTAAAGAAGCAGGTGCTCTGCCTGAATATCCAATTTTAGAGGGTGTTTCTTCGAGCTTATAATTAGATTATAAGTTAGTTTTAGCTTTTAAACTCTTAATTTAAGTGTTTATGAGAGCTTATTTTGGACTTATAAAGCTAAATTTTTTTTTCTTAAAAAGCCAGTTTATAAGCTGGCTTTAGCTTAAAAGTCAAAAAGTCAAAGCTATGAAAACACCCCTTAATTCCTTCGTTTTTCTCCGTTTTCATTAATTCATCATTCTTTATACTCTTTCTCAGGTTCGTCTCTTTTCTTTGATTCTATGTTTCCCGTTTTCAATTTCTTCCATTTCCATGGATACGCTTACATGGGTTTCGTTTTCTCAATTTTCTTTAATTTGGGGGTTTCGCTTTTTGATTCAGAATTATGGAGAGCGTAGCTAAATAATTTCAGAATCCATTTATTCTTCCTCATTGCTGCATTTTCTCGTTAACCAAACGGCTAGTTAATTCCTTGATTTTCAATTTTTATCCAGAAATTAAAAATGTGATTCTCTCTTAAAGGATGTGATATGAATCTCAACAAGTTGAGCTTGATATTCAAGTCTTTCATTTTCACATTCCCTTTTGGATGATCCATCATTTTCTTCCGTCCCCAATTAACTATTTTTGTTGACTAATAACATTATTATCTTTATTGTCATATCTATAGGTCCTTGGCTCTGGAAATTGATAGGGATGTAAAGGCGATGAAGATTTTGACCATAAAACCCCAATTCGAGTTTCTCGGGTTTTCAAGCTGAATTTAATGACTTGAAAGCAGCCAGGATTGTATTTAAGTTGAAAATTATATTGACGAAGATTGATTCCTTTACAACAGAGGGTTCGTAGTTGGAACATGTACAATTTAATAAGCAAAAGATACTAATTGAAGAAAAAGTTAAATTGAGGGGGAGTTTGGTTTGTTTGGGGGGTTTTACGAGAGGGAAAGGGAATTAAAATATCTGATTCCTTTTATTTCTGTTTATTTGGATAAGGGAATCAAATTTATTACCCATTTAGGATAATGAAATCACCCCTTTTGAAATCTTTCTACTACCCCAACTTCACAAAGTATTAGCGTTTCCTTTCTTTATTTTTTTAAATATTATTATGTTCGAATTAATTATAATTAATATTATTGTTATAATTATATAAATAATAATAATAATAAATACTATTATAATATTATTATATATTAATTAAAAATAATATTATATAATAATTAATATAATATAATAAATATTATTATTATCATTCTATATAATTAATAATAGTATATAAAAATAATTATTAATTATTTTGATGTCTTGATAATATTATTATAAAATATATATAATAATATTATAATTAAATAATAATAATATATATTATTATAAATTATAAAATTTAATAATAAAATAAATAATAATTTTTATAATTAATCATAATAATTATGAATATTATTAAACAATTGTTAATATTAATAATTATTATTATAAATATAAAAACAATTATCAATTATATTACTTTATATTAATACTTATATTTAATTATTTAATAATTATTATAAATATAATAATAATAATAATTTATTATAATCACACTTAATATATGTAATAATTTTAATTTATATAATAATATTAAAATAATAAAATATTTAAAATAGTGTACATAAAAATATTTATTATTATTATTATTATTAATTATTATAATAATTTTAATATCATTAATTAAATATTATATTTCATTTTATTTATTATTATAATATAATTATAAATAATATAATTATAATAATATATTAAATAATAATAAATATTACTATTATAATAATATATATTATTAATATTGATATTATTTTTATAATTATTATAAATATAATATTAATATCAAATAATAATAATAATAATTAAATTAGAATTTTATTAGTTTTATTTAATTAATTTAAAATTATATATAATTATTGTTAATATACTATAATTAAATAATTGATAATCTTTAATTCAGACAATAATAAATGAAATTATGAGCAATTTCATTCCCTTTTCTAAACATACAAAACACATGAACCAATCAAAGAAAATTACATTCCTTTCCTTATCTTTCCCTTTCCACTAAAATAATTTATTTCGGTAATGTGATACATACTTGTTTGCAATCATGTGGTCCCAACGAATGAAAGCTATCTAAACCCTTATATTATTTATGCCTTGTATATTTTTTTTTGGTAAGATAACGGTTTGAGAAATTGGCAGCTGAAAATCACAACTTTGTTCTTTCTGGTTACTTTCCTTTGTGATTTGTGGTTTATTTTCCTGATTTCTTTCACTTTCTTATTTTTTGTGTTTATAAATCAAAGAAGACCTTTAAGTTCTGTCACTATATTTATTTATTTAATGATCTTTGCACTTACAACTTGAGAGTATCTCCAAAATATCTTTTGACTTTATGTGTGGATATCGATTTGCTTACACGGGAAACTTTTGGTGTTAGCTAGCCTATTAGAGTTTTAATTATTTATCTAGTTGTTGTGAATAATTGGTCAATTCTAGATTTGCCCTCACATTTTTGTATCTATCCCTCTTGAGTTACTAATTATAACAGCTTTCAAGATAATGATGGTTATGAATGTTTGACTTTTACTAATTATAAATGAGCTGGTTTACATATAAAGTAATATATGTTCCTGTAGCTTAACAGGAACTTCCTATTTTATTCCGTTTATTTTAGTTGGTAGGATTTGTGTTCCATATACCAGAAAGCAGGTACATACAAATACAAAAATTTATAAAGATGCTATATATGTTTTAATTCTGTTAAAAAAGTAGTATGGACATGTTGAAAGGTCTTGAGACTGTAGGTTTCCTTCTCTATAAGTCAATGCTTATTATCCCATGTGTCCATTTGCATATCCCTTTTGTCAGTTTTCTGCGAGACATACTTCTGTAACTACTGCTACAGTATTTGTAATTTTTGCGTGCCCTTAAGTTCTCTTGCTTTGCTGCATATTTTAGAAGATTTGAAGTGTTTGCCTCGTATATATTTTGACGGGAAGGTAAGTCAATTATTTGGTTCGAGGGTTGTGGCTCATATATAGGTATGTCATTTGCTACCAATTTGACTATCTCTTTCGTGATCATTTAGGTTGTGATTGTGTTTATTGGCTTGTGCCTTATGTTTGTAAATGATCGATACAACTATCATGTTTAGTGGCAAAGGCTTGATCTAGTGGTTGAGCCTGTGATCCCAGAGGTCGCAGGTTCGAGTCCACACTCGGACGGGTTGAGATAAGGTTTTCCTTTATCATTACTGTACGCCCATATTTTTTTTAAAAAAAAACTATCGTGTTTAGCTTTTTTTTGTGTGTTGGCATGCAGGTGATCTCTTAGTGGTATGATCCTACTGTTAGTCCAAAATACCGTGTGTTAACCATGTTACTTAATTTCAAGGGTTGTTTTTGTTTAAAGAAGACTAGACATGTACCGGGATATGAGAAACCTTCTATTCTTGCTGCTGAAACACCCTGTGAGTTATCAATTGCTTTTGCCGCCTATAAAAAAAACTCGTGAGTTTGGTTTTTTATCATGTTGTTTTGACAATATTCCTGCTACTGACTTTTTATCATCACATTCATTGCTATTCAATGAATAATATGGGATCAGAGCAAGTGTTTTTGTCTTAATGCTTTACGCCCGACTGCTTTCTAGGATTCAGCCACTGTTGGGTGTTGTTAAAAAAAGTATTAGCGCACTTTTTTCCTTTCAGTACCTTAGTCTAGTGTCAATTTTGAATCAACATAGGTTAACTTTTCCAATATCATTAAGGGTGTGTTTGGAAACCCCAAATTTGAATTAAATTCATTTCATTTTGTATAGAAAAGTTGAAACTTTTGTATGTAAAAAGAATTGAAATCAATTGAATCCTTCGGATTTTGGATTTCCAAACACACCCTAAAGGTGAAAATGAATGATTTAATTGCATAATTAGTCAAGGAAAAAATATGGAAATAAAAATGTTTTCAGTGTTTAATAGCTATATTGTTGTACTTGAATATTGACGGTTGGCTTTATGGTATATATCTCCCTTGCAGTTACTGTTAGCGAAGTAGAGGCACTGTATGAGCTATATAAGAAATTAAGCAATTCGATATTTACTGATGGGCTTATTCATAAGGTATGTAAAGTATGCACTATGCAGTGTGTGTGTTTTTTTTGAAAAACACAGTGTGTGTGTTTAGTTTTTATGTTTATCTGTCTAACTTGAATTGCATGCATCTCTCTCTGTTTTTTATTCTGATCAGGAAGAATTCCAGCTTGCACTTTTCAGAAACAGAAATAGACGGAACCTTTTTGCAGATAGGGTTTGCACTATTAACCCTTTATTCATTTTCTTTAGTATCCCATGCTTAATAGTTATACAACGAATGTTATTTTGTACTTGTACATTTCAAGCATTCTTTAATTCAGTACTGTAATGAATTTTTTCCATTTTCTCTAGATCTTTGACTTATTTGATATAAAGCGCAATGGAGTAATTGAATTCGGAGAATTTGTTCGATCATTAGGTGTCTTTCATCCCGATGCACCTGTAGAAGACAAGGTGGAATGTAAGATTGACATTTCTACCTGGAAATTGTTTTCCCTCTATATGTACTTGCTAAATGGCAATACTGCACATCAGACATACTAAATGGCATTATTCTCTGCAGTTGCTTTCAGGTTATATGATCTAAGGCAAACTGGTTTTATTGAACGAGAAGAGGTGAGCTCCGCAAATAATTTTCTCTACCTCGAAGTCATGAACTTTTCATTTCTTTCTACATCTTTTTTTATATACTGATTATTTATCAATTTGATGGCAATAGCTGAGTTTTCTTTCGAAGAGAATGCAATTATACTAGTCATAGTTGTTAAGGGGCTAGGCGTAAAAAAATTGCCAACAGTATATGCTTGCAAAGTCAAATCAAATGCAATAACAGTACCAGAAAAAAAACTGAGAGAGTTGTTAGATGTACATATATATGTAAAATTTACATATAGCTTTAGGAATTTTTAGCCTTCAGTTAATCTAAGCCATAATAGGAATTGAATTAGGAATATCTAGCTTTGAAATATTATTAAAACTCCTAAAATAGATGAAAAACACATATTAAAGTAAGTTTAACCTTGAAAAAAAGTGTCCCAGGTGCACACCAAAAGGCACGCCTAGGCGCACAAGGCACGCTACCTCGCCTGAGGTATGGTGAAGCGCAAGACCCCATGCCCTGTGTGAGGCGCGCCTTTAACAACACTGATACAAGTAACTGATTTCTCTGATTTTATGTGTACTGAATTGGGGGACAGTTAAAAGAAATGGTGTTGGCACTTCTGCATGAATCGGATCTGCAACTATCAGATGATGTTGTTGAAACAATTGTTGAGAAGGTATCGATGAATTTCTGTTTTCTCTGTCAAATTGCTTATCCAAATTTGATCTCGAAATTATGACAGCTGTAAATTTCGCAGACTTGGACAGATGCAGATACGAAAGGCGATGGAAGAATTGATAGGGAAGAATGGAAGGAATTCGTGTCCAAGAATCCGTCTCTCTTAAGGAACATGACTCTCCCATATTTGAAGTTAGTAGAGTAGCTAACACCAAATATATTTTTTGTGATTTCTGAAGTTAAAGAGAAATACAAAGTTAGTTGTGCCTAAATCTGTAATTGAAATGTTTTTGTAATTCCGTCTGCTGTAGGGACATGACACTGGCATTTCCGAGCTATGTTTTAAGTTCAGAAGTTGAAGATTCAGAAATTTATGAATTAAATATGCCTTAGAATATACCACAATAAATTTTAAGTAAAGACAAAATCAGAAAAGATGCAGAGTAGTTTCTGAAGAGTTAAATAAGAGGAAAGTAGGAGCAAGCCACCAAGTGGAAAGCCGGTTAAGTTAGGCAAGTTTTTGCAAGCTTACATATATAGCATGATAGCAATAAGCAGCTGTAATTATGTGGTAAACTTTATAATCAAATAATGTATGTTTTGTTTGAAATATACAAGAATTTTGTGGAGTTCCCTTTGATCTCAAAAGCTTGCATTTTCTTTTCCTAAATTTCCAGATTTGATAACTTTGTGAATTCTGAATAGCAAGCTGATATTGGAAAGAAAATTTATCTCTGGCTTCCAAAATTTCATAATTACCCCCCTAAAAATCAGTTTTATTGAAATCTGATTCAAAAACTACTGATACAGCAGATGATTTGGAAAGTTATTCATATACTAATTTATCAAAACTTCACTCACTGAATCATTTTTATCTAAGAGGGATTTGAAAGCAGTTGTTGCTGTAAAAAATTATGTATTTTCTTAGAAATTCCAAGATGCAAGAGAAGTTGAACTTAATCTAACACATTGCTACTTTGGGATTGCATCCCCAACTTTTCCGAAAAGCTCTATTTTTAAGTTTTTTTAAATTGTTGTCTCGAAAAATTCTGAAAATCAACAGCAAACAATTTCTAATTAATTAGTATTAAGAGTCAAAATCTTTTGTCTAATGTCAAAATATGTTGTTCTATTAAAAGTTTGTAAATGCAACTTTTTATAATAGCAGCTATTACAACAATCGCAAACATGCCATTATCCATTTAGGGCGTGTTCACGTTGCAAAACAAAAAATGTTTTCATATATAAATTTAACGCAACATCAACTTTAAACTAACCTCCAGAGTTCATTTCACATCATTTTATAGAGCAAATTAGTGAAAATTTAAATATATGATTTGCTAATTTATTTGAAAAATTTACTATTTCTTTGTAAATACAAATTTGTTAATTTATTTTTTAAAAAGGGTCAAATTAGAAAACACAATGGTGGTACATAGGTGACTTCCTGTCCGACCCGCCCGTCTATATTTGTGAAGTGCAAACGAATTTTGCAGTGTGTTTGAAAATTGAAGCGAACTTCCACGAGCCCAAAAGCTCCAATCCAATGGATTTCGTAGAGCAAGAGCTTGATTTATTTGGTGATGACGAGTTCGATGATGATCATGGCGACAAAGACAATAATTCTACTCATAGATCTTCTCCCTCTTCCTCTTCTTCCTCCTCCTCCGGTTCCTCTTCTTCTTCCGCTGCTTCTTCTTCTAATTCTAGCGACGCCGGTGGTACTAGCAGCGCAGCCTCCGGTACTGCCAGCAGCGGCGGAGAGGAAGATGAAGAAGTCGACAATATCAAGTCTAATTTCAGGGGCTCTTCTGAGATCGATGATCGAGACCTTTTTGGTTCTGATAATGAAGATTATGTTAAGACTTGTGCCACTAGCCCTTTTCCAATCCCCGGTAATTTCTCCCCCTGTTTAATTGTAGGTATACACGTCGGGTTTTTGTTAGTCCAGTGAGGTTTCCGATTGTTGTCTAATGTTTAGACTTCAAACTGGAATTTGGGATTCCTCCTAGTGTTTGGTGAGATTTATCTTTCCACTTGGGATCATTTTCTTGTGTTTTGGCTTGCTGATATTGTATTACTTCCGAAATTTTGATTTATGAGCATGGTTATACATTGGCATAAAAAGGTATCTCTTTAGTTACTTAGCCAGTTACTGTTTGATTGAAGTGCTTCTGTTTTTGTTCCTTTTAGGTGTTTTATGAGGAGAAAAACTATGCATTACTTGTACATTATATTTCCTTGGAAACTGTTTTATCAGAGCCATTGGTTTCAGATGGCATAAGTGTTTTCTCGTGTTCCCTGCATTGTTACCACACCCACATAATTGAAATACTTAAATAAAGAAGTCTTCAGTAATATATTTATGTTCATAACCAAAAAATGATATAATTCTTTATATGCAGCATTCTTTGACATAAAGTGCTCATGTTTTATAGTATGCCTGATTTTCTGATTGACTATTGCTTCCTGTTGTTCATTTCTGCTTCTCTGTCCAAATTTTCTTGATTTTATGCAAATTTGTTTGCAGTTCTGCCACCCATACGAAATAATAGCAACCATGGTGGTAGAGGGAGCTTTGGACGTGGCCGTTGGCAAAATGATAGGGGAGCTGGCCTTCTTCCTCGACCTGGATATCCTCCGCGACAGGGTTATGGCTACAATTCAAAATTTTCTAATGGTCATCGTGATGAAAGATTTGTTTCTGAGTTGAAGTTCTTAAAGAGTGAAGAGACTTTGTCGAGAAAGATGGTTACTTTCCAGGCGGTGGGTATATATATTAATTTTATATTCAGTGTTTATAATAACTCCCTTCACTGCATGTGGTTACACTACACTGTAATTGTCACAACTTCTAGATTTTAGCAACTCCTAATATGATTTCAGCTAGATCATCATATTTCTCCGTCCTTTGTTTTGTTTGGATTTAAAGATCTTATTAGTGTTACTTTTTGTAGCTGTGTTATATTATTATGTCTATATTGTGCTTATAGGTCTGGTTATGGTGGCTGATTTTGCTTGATTATCTGTATTTACATTCTTATGAGCCCATAATGAATTCATTAATTTCGCGCTGTAGCCTTGTGAACTTGGCTGCTACAGTCGTGTGGAAGGTGGGGATGTTTACTTTGATGATCGCAGCTTGGTAAATTTTCTTAAACCTGTTTTCAAGTGGCTCAGTTATCATTTTATGAGGTTGATGGCTTTGCTTATGGTTATCTTATTGATAAATTGTATTCCACACCACTAGAGGCTCTTTAAGCGTTATATTTCTGAAGATGTTGGAGCTGATCTCAATGAAGGCTTTGATACTTTCATTGAAAAAAAAGGTGTGCCTATCCAAAACTGTGGCTGTATGTTTCTATGAAATAGTTTGGAATTTTCATTTCCAGAACTGGTTTTTTGTGGCCTTGCTTTTGTATGTTAGAAGGTTATTTTCTTGGTATGATTCTTTATAATGTTGCAATTTTTAATTGGACCCTCTGTAATAGCTTTGGGGTCCGAGGGTTTTGGAGATCTTCTTGGATGCATTAGAGACAAAAATATTCCACTTCAAAATATGCATTTCGTGGTAAGAATTTTGTTTTTTAACCACTGTTTTGTGTGCAGTTCATTCGTCTGATTAAAGTTTACCAACTAATTTTCCTTTTTTCTTTACAGACTTATCGTAACAATCTTAATAAGGTATATTACTCTTATTATAATCAATCCTTTATATTCTTAGGAAAGGTATAATTAGAATAAGATAATATGTTGATTATGATTGCAAGCAGTATGTTGCCAACTAAGCTTCAAATGATTTTAGACCTTCTTATTACATATTTCAAGTCAAATTATTTGTAGCTGAGTAATTGTTCACAACTAGGATGTGTAATCAAGTTTCGGATTGCTTAGATTTGTTAAGTAAAAACATCTAGAATTAACATGATTTTAAGCATTATCATTGTCAGTGTTGTAGAAATTCAGCAGAAAATCTTCAATGGTACATGAACACATGAACTTTGGCCATTACTAACATAACGGTACATGAACTTTAAAACTTTACATAACGGTACATGAACTTTATAACTTGGCATGAAGGTATATTAACTTATCACTGTACTACCATAATGGTACATGAAATTCAAAATTTGTCATAAACGTACATTAACTTATCACTTTACTAATAGAATGATACATGTAATTCAAAACTTGACATAAAAATACACCAACTTATCACTCTATTAATATGTTGGCTAAAAAATTTCCTTTTGCTATGGATAAATAAAGGGAACTTCTTTTTAGATATCGACGTAAATAAGGGTAAAATAGGAGTGTAGAAAAATAGATGCTGAAAATTGAATTTGTCATAAACGTACATTAACTTATCACTTTACTAATAGAATGCTACATGTAATTCAAAATTTGACATAAAAATACACCAACTTATCACTCTATTAATATATTGGCTAAAAAATTACCTTTTGCTATGGATAAATAAAGGAAACTTCTTTTTAGATATCGACGTAAATAAGGGTAAAATAGGAGTGTAGAAAAATAGATGCTGAAAATAGAGACGAGAAGACACTTTAATCAAAATATTGTAGGTAAGACTTTACAATGCTGCTGTCATAGAGGTCAAAGTGACTTAATTTATGAAATTTGGAAGTTAATCTGCAAAATTTGAAATAAGTTGGCAGTTCATTGTTTTGTTTACATGAATATAACTTTTTGAAGTAATGCACTATTGAAATTTAGCCATGCTTTCACCTCAGGGCTTGCATGTAATGTTCCTGCAGTTTTTTTTATCGGCAATCTTATTGAATATATTTTCACCAGATAATGGCAACTGCTTATATTCGACATGAGCCTTGGGAAATGGGTGTCCACAAAAGGAATGGGATAGTCTATCTTGATGTCCATAAGTTGCCAGAAAGACCGCAAAGTGAGATGGACCGTCGAAGGTACTAAATTCTTGTATTTGTATACAAGTACTTATACATACGTTCTTTGTAGAAAAGAATTAGTAGTAAGATGTCAACTTAGTACTTCTGTAAATGTCTCAGTTGTTTGCTGCATGCATAGTAGCATCTGTACTTCAATTATATAATAAATTTTTGAGCTGATAATCAATGTTATCTTTTGTGCTCTATGTAATGGAAATTTTACTCTAATTTTTTATGAAAAATGAATATCTGTACGATTGCGAGTGAATTAAAATATTATATTTACAGAACTTACCTTTTTTTATGTGTGGATTATAATCTAAAGAAAGATATAACCGTTTTAGCAGAGACTATCATGAAAAATGGAATGCAAGAGAAATATATGTATTTGAATGATAGTTTATTCTACTTGTCATTCTTATTAGTAATAACTAATAATTACTAGAAGTCTCCTAAGGTTTTTGATAACAAGATATAGTTTGGTTCCTACTTATTCAAAATCCCCTTAGGTTTATTGTACTCCCATTGAACTTACTATTTCTCAATTATAACTTTTAATATATCATTAGTTTGGTCGTTATGTTAACTTATACACTGCAGTTATTGAAAGGTTGAAGTCAAAGTGCCCTTTGGTTGATGTGATATTGAATGGGTCATATTTATTTAGTTATACACTCCTAAAACTATTTTAGTATTATGTTAATTTCAGCATGATATAGTTACTTTGAATTATTTAGTTATACAGTCCTTAAACTATTTTAGTACAGCCGTCCCCATCCAACCCATTTGTATGCTTTTAAGTTTAATGCTAAAAGGAGCTTTAGACACTCAAACTGTACACATGTTGATAAATGGTGCAAGGACTGGAAGTGCTCATCTTCAAACTGTGGGGGATCTTTAGCTCTTCATACTTTCTGTAAATTAGAAATTTGTTCATAATTAATTAATGCTTCGCCTTCAAGTTGTAATGAATCCAGGATATCTGATTTTTGTTGATTCAGATGTTATTGGGGATATTGTTTTGAGAGCTTGGCCACAGAAGATCCAAGAAGAAGTGATGGGGAAGGGATACATCATGTTGATGCCAATGTTGAGTATTGTTCTGTGCTCAAAACCAAGTTAGGTGCTCATCGTATTCTAATAGGAGCTGAAATGGATTGCTGTGATTCAACAGATGATGGGAAGAGGTTTTATGTGGAGTTAAAGACAAGTCGTGAGGTTCACATCCACACCACCTTAATTATTTTTTTGTTAATCTAAGTTTTGCTTCTGTGTTCTCTAACTTGCCTCCATGTTGCAGCTGGCTTATCATACTGAGGAAAGATTTGAGAGGGAGAAGTTGCTCAAGTTCTGGGTACATTTTCTTCCATTTATTTAATTGTTATCCGTAAAAATAGCTCTTATGCTTTTGGGGTTGTAGCCTCATAGGAAGTTGAGGGAGTACTAATAATAGTAATAAAAAATGTGATACCGAAACTAATATATTATCTTGGTAGATATTACTTAATGGACTTTGACGAATTCATGAATACGTAATTAGCTCACGCTAGTTGAAAACTTGGTTGGTAAATGTCTATTAATTTTCCATCCATTGCTTACCGGTTGCTTGCTGCCACCAACCATTGATGGTTGGTTGAACATCCCTATATAGATCTTAAAATTCTTCTGGCTTTTTAGAGAAAGATAATTTTCTGTTATATTCAGTTCTAGTAAGAAGAAAATTGAAGATGTTTATTCTAATGACACTCGTATTGTCTTCTTATGAAATCCCTTGCAGTCCATCTATTGATGGACTGATAGATTAATAGAAGATATCATGTGAAAAAACTATTATGTTGTAGGAAATAAATCAATAATCTGTATCACTTGAACTTGTAGTTGAGGAAATGGGATTTTAGAAAACCATGAGAAAGAGTACAGCAAAATTACTATAGCTCCCACTATATCATTGACAAATATTATCGATGATGGTCCAGTGATCTCGTAACTGACAAATGTGTGAAAAATTGTGCCAATAAATGGGTGAGATGATGTTCCAGTGCAATATTATCAATGTCAGTGTTCTGCATGTTCTTGTTTCAATATTTTTTGTTTATGATTGAATATGGTGAATGATTCATTTCTGTCTAGACGGTCTCAAATCGACATTCCATGTCAGACCGTTTTGACTCAAGTGTGCTCTTTTTTGAAAGTTTCATTGAACTCAATCGTGTTCAATCTTAAATGTGATCTGCCTGAAAATTTATTTTTGGTCCGCCGATGCATTATGTCCTTTCTAATGCAAGAACAAGAAGTGAATTTCTTATTGATTAACTAACTGGAATGGTTGCGGCTGTTGTAGATCCAATCATTCTTAGCTGGGGTTCCTTACATTGTTATTGGTTTTAGGTAATGTTTTTTTAGTTCACATGTTCCTGTGAAATATACATGTGTTTTTTTCGATTTTGATGGCAGTGGATAATTTTCTTATGTAAAACTGGTGTTTATCAGGGACGATGCTGGTCGACTTGTTCGTACCGAGAGACTTACAACTAAGGATATCACAAACAGAGTAAAAGCAAAGAACTATTGGCAGGTTGATCTAGTAGTGCTAAATCGTTAGTGTTGGTTATAGTAAAGCATAAATTGGTTTTCGTGACCTTGAATTGTCTATGGTGTTTGTGATTTTTGCAGGGAGGTGTATGCCTTGCATTTGCTGATGAGGTTCTCTGTTGGCTCTATGGAACTGTCAAAGAAAGTGAGTTTTTTTTATTCTCTTGTAAAACCAAAATTACAAGGGCTTTTGCAGTTATTACTGAGAATTAAACCATAATTGATGCATTCATTTTGTTATTTGGGTTCAGATGGAGATTATATTTTGCAGTTTCAACCGCCTTTTACACGGTTAGAGCTTTTGCAAGCCCAGTCTTGCCCAGACCCAATTACTAACCATGTTCTTCAACTGTAATAAGTGCCATTTCTCAACACTTAACAATGTTGTATTTGGAAGATGGTAAACTTTTGTTTATCATTTTACAACCTATTTTTGACATTTCACCCATAAAAGGCAAGTTTTGGATTGTCGTTCCTCTGCTTTTCCAAAAAAAGTATGTGAGAGCATGTTTTTTTTTGTAAAACAGGTGGATTACAGTTTTGAAGCTGCGTATAATCATTGCCGAATTCTTCTATATTTCTAACACTTGGATCAGAGTTTTAAAACTCCCCGCCTATGCGCTATTTTAGGGCTCACCTCCTGACTTTTCCTTCATCGAGCGCTATTAGGCGCTGGACCAATATATTGCTGCCTAGGCACAGCCTAATCCGATTTTTTCCGCCTAGACACCGCCTAGTCTGATTTTTTCTCCAATTTTTAAGATACCGGTACCTATAATAATTATAGTTCAATTTTTTCAATTTAAAAAAGGTAGCACAGTTGGTAAAACTATTGTATAACAAAATATTCTCACCATACAATTTTCATTTTGAATTTTAAATCGAGAAATAGTATGATATGAACCACAAAAATAAGTGAGGATATTTGCTTTTAAGGAATTGATTTTAATGTTAATGTATTTTTATATATTAAACTATATTTTTGTAAAATATTATTGTATTACAATTAATTTATTAGTTAAATTTATACTTTTATTTATTAATAATTATAAAAAATAAAAAATTTATAAATTCACATAGGTGCGGTTCAGGCTCAATTTAAGCATGGATATTGATTTTGCCACTCACGAGGGAAGCTCACAAATTTTGAAATTGATTCCAAGTTAAGAGGGAGTTTATTAAATTATGCGTAAATTAAGGCAAAATGATGTGTTCACAGACCTGTTTTTGGGCCTGCTGCCCCGGGCTCAGGCACCGATTTTTTTAATAAGTTCGGTTCGAGTTTAAACCTGTTAAAGCTTAAAATTTTATAGTCCGACTGAATTTTTATATAAATACTTAAGTATATTATAATTATATATATGTATTAAATAATTATTTTTAACTTTTATATTTTATATTAATAAAGTTTTAAATTTAAATATAGTAAGTTGTAGGATATATTAATAAATAATGTAGTTATATATAATTTTATCAATTTATTTTTTTAAAATTTATAAAAAAAAGTTATTAAAAAATTATCAACAGGTCTTGAAAATGACTTAATAAGCCCGCTTCGAACCTGAAGTTCTAAAGTGCGGGCTGCGTCGAATCTGAATTGATATTATTAATTAAAAGTCCGATAAAGTATAGCCTGCCGAACAAGGAGGTCTAGCAATTGTATCTATAATTCGTATGGGTATCTTGGATATGAGATATGACACCAATTAAGGTTAGATTGATCGGCAAGGGTTTCTAAAAAAGGGGTATTTACTGTTCAAAAATAAAACAAAACTACTGATAGACAAGTTGTGGCGGCTGTATATGTGGGAACTATAGAATTCGTTCCCAAGCTGGATTTTAAGTTTTTATAATCAATTTCTTTCTAATAAATTTTTTTTCAATTGAGACTTTTTAGGATTATTTCAACTTTTCTTTCAGCATGATGAAATGGATAATAGTATTCTACATGCAATGTATACATTTGTAAAAGGAATATCTATTTTTTTATTGTATTTGAGTATGCAAATATTGAGTGTCAATAAACCATACTCTTTTTTTTAATCCAAAAAACTATATACTCTTTTGAAATTCTTAATTTTGAAAATATATACAGATCCGAAGTACCCATACTACACTTTCAAAACATTATATACCATGGCAACATTTATTTTTTTATCATTAAATGAATTGAATTGAA
Source organism: Euphorbia pulcherrima (assembly GCA_947683365.1). Taxonomy (NCBI): domain Eukaryota; kingdom Viridiplantae; phylum Streptophyta; class Magnoliopsida; order Malpighiales; family Euphorbiaceae; genus Euphorbia; species Euphorbia pulcherrima. The sequence goes on from CANTUS010000001.1 coordinate 21,686,277, forward strand.
TCAATCATCATAGTTAGCTTAATAATTAAGACTAGACTTATAGCCTCGAGAGGTCCCAGGTTCGGACTTCATTAGGGATAAGTAGGAATTTCTCTTTCTATTTAATGTAAGCATAACTATGCAAATTAAAAAAATAGATATATGTTGATGTATTATAAACTTTTAAAACACTTTTTTTTATTGCTAATATCATATATCAAATCATTTATCTATCCACATCATCAATCCATCCATATAATTTATATATTCAATGATACATGTTTTTATGTATCCACATTTAAGGTACACATGAAAATCAAATTTCACAACCGAAATTGAATAAAAATTAGCTAACCAATCAAGCAAAGAAGGTCCACAAAGAGTTTTTTATGTCCAACTTCTCTTGACTTACAGGATTAGAGGTTGGAATAAGTGACCGGGTTTCCCACTTAATAAAGTTTTCCGTCTTTCAATTAGTTTGATAATTAAAGATTCTACACTTAAGTTTTTGTTTGAAATGTACTAGATTCAATACCATCACTAGGGCTATAGGAGAAATCCTAATAAGGTAGACCATACCATTGCACTGCGAAATAGAATTGTAATCCTATCCTTTTGAATTATCATGAACTTAGTTATATAAATATATCTTTGATTCATAGACATTATCCAACTTGTATATCAAACATTAACTTAGACAAAATGATTGTGTTGCTCGAAAAATGTGACTTCTTTTATTACGTGATATTGTTAGTTTACTTATATTGTCTATTTGATTTAATATATATGTTATTTATTTTTTCCTATGCAATCTGTCATTTTTTTTCCTTATAAATTATACTGAATGAATATAAAAAAATGTAACGCATAACCTAAAAAATAAATCGATAATGTTTATGTCGCATGATGGACCAAATAGACAAATCGTGTATGCTACCAGGTTCGAAAAAGGTGTTTTTGCCATATGTGTTGTTTTCAAGCGTGAGAGAAAGGCTAGACGAAACAGCTGGCCATGTGTATATTATTTATGACTAAGACAATCCATTCATCTACCCTCCACATATACATTCATTTCATTGACTCTTTTTTTTTTAATTTTATTCATTATCACACCTACTTTTTCTTTTTTATATAGCTAAAAAAAACAAAATAAAAATTCTACTACTTAATAGCAATAAACTTAAGATCTCAAATGAATATCCGTAGTAATGTCATCAATCAATTAATTACTACAATAAATTAAATCAAATACCCCGCATGTGAGAGAATTCTTGGTAGTAATGTCATTAAGCTACAGTTTAGTTTCTGTCTAATTTAGTCAGTACTGCTACTTATAAGTTAAAAAAATAAAGTTTTAATCCTCTAATTTCCGTGAAGTTAATTCACAAGTTCTAAGATACTATATTTCAAGATAATTCATCAATATTTACTTGCTGAATCCCATAATAAAACTTATGAATCAATTAATTTGTTATTTGACATTTGAATTTTTAATAGATTCAAGACCATGTGAACTTAAAATTTGTAAAAAAATTTACACACCGGTTTGATTCGGCTGTCGGTGGCAAGCTACATTGAGAATTTGGGCTTTGCTTAGCTACTTCAAGAAGTGTGGGAATTTGATAATAATTGGGCTTTAGACGTAAATCACAAGTACCAAACAAACACAGTTAGTTTGAGCATTAAAAGGTAGTTTGGTAAAGCCACCGACAGCTATAAATTACATCAAGTGGTATCACAAGAAACCAATGCTCATCACACAAAGTCAATAAACCCTTTGTCCTCATCTCGTCACTTTCCTACTTTCAATTATCAATCAATAATTTATCTATAACATTATTACAAAACATATTATTAAAAATTTCCTTGTCTTTCTATAGAGCATCTTATGGGTTACAAGTTACAAAAAGAACAATCACAGTTACAATATGAATTACATCAACTTTATGATAAAAAAAATTGAAATTATACTTGCGTACGATTATTAAAGTAAAAAAAAAAACATGATAGAATTTTACAGAAAACTAGATTGATTTTGTACTTTAAACTTGTAGACCAGCTAAAAATGCTACCCCAGTAGAAGGCAACCAAGATGATCCGTATATAAACTCACTAACCGTAAATTTACTTGCTTCGGTAGTTGACGTGATTACCCGATATCCGGGCCACTTGACTCGTTGACCGACGGCTCCACCCGGCCCGTAATTCATGTACTCACCATAGTATAATGTGTCAAGTGCAAAGGTTGTATTCCATTCTAGCCAACCTCTAGGGTGAATATGATCGCCCATGTTTGATAACATGTACACAACCCTAGAGTATAATTTCCATGGCCGACCGAGATAGGTCGGGTAGCTTGATTTGACCGGGGCAAGATCAGCAGCAGCCAGGATCCGACAAGCATGGATTGATATACCCGTGTTTTGATTCGGGTCTTTTCGGTTTTGAGCGGTGATCGTGTTCTTTTGTAGTGCCATAGGTTTACGAGCATATATGCTACAGTTTTGAAACACTACTGCAGCATTACCGAAAATGAAATCGACCGTTCCATATATGTCGCATTCTCGGAAAAATTGTCGATTTGAATGCACGTATAATGAATCTTGGTAACCAATAACATTGCACCGGTATACCACCGCATGATCCGCCCCTACACGGAGAGCCACCGCCTGGTGCTTGGCTGGACCCGCCCAGTTCTCGAATGTCATGTCCCGTGCTATAAATCCAGCCCCAGTAGCAGCTGTAAAAGGACAGAATAATTAATAATGAAATAAGATGGAAATTAGTACATAAAAGGAATTGACTTTTATTAATCAATAAACGTATTTGAAGGGAAAATAATTAAAATCAATAATGAAATAAAGTATATGATTAGTAGCTTTCAATCATCTTGATCTTGTTAAGCATGCATATTGATTTGATTTCTACCAAAATTAGTCATGTGTAGGGTATGGACCACAACTTTAATAATGTGATTCTCTTCTTTAAATTTTAGCCATAAATTGAATTTGGAAGGATATATAGTGGCCAACAGTATGCAAAACAACAAATTAAATTCATGAGCTAATTAAGGATCATTAAAGTCCATTTGAGAAATAAACATATAGAGTTATCTGTCCTTTGTAGTGATTCTCAGGCTGTAAAGAACATTTCTTGTGTTTTAATTGGCATAAAAGTGAGTTAACTCGTGTCCTGTACTAGCAAATAAGTTTGATGCTACGCTAAGTACATATCAATATTATTCTTAAGATACATATATACTGATCTATGAACTAAAGCGAATAGTTAATTTTATATTTACCCAATTGAAAATTCATACAAAGAGGAAAAGCTGGGTTATAAAATGAAATCCTAAAAAGGTTGAAGGGAAATAAATTGATCGTTGAAAAGGACAGAAATATGGTGAAATAGTAGATAAAAGGAATCTAATGGGCATTGCAGTCAAGAATGGGATGCCACGTTCTATTACAAGTGTCAAATGTTCTACTCCTTTACATTAAAAGCTACAGTAGAAAAAACACTAAGAATACGGATTTAAATCCACTGTCCCGTTTTTTTTCCCTTGGGTGTCTTATTACAAGTGTCAAATGATCTACTCCTTTACATTAAAAGCTACAGTAGGAAAAAAAAGAAGACGGACATGCCACGTGCAACTACCTTTAACTGTTTAGCATTCATTCAAACCATATATAGAACGGAAAATAACCATATATTATTAAGCAAACAAAAAGGAAAAAAATGTGTTGTAAATTGTAATATAAAGGATGATGTTTGGAATGAACGGTACAAAGTAAAAATGGTAAAAAAAGAAAAGAGAGATTACCGAAAGAGGCAGTGTGGAAAGTGGTCATGTTGTCGAAGACGCTTTTGCCACCTGAAATGACCGTTTTGCCCTTTCCATCTCCTATAAACATTAAATTGTGCTTTTTTCTTCCCACTTTCAAGTTGTTCTCTTCGTATCTGCAAATTGCCAACCCCATTATCCATCATGCCTTTACACTTTCACCAAAACAAATTTTTAAAAAGGGGCTTCGGATAATAATATTTATTATATTGTGACATTTCACAAAAGACAGCCAAAACACCAGTTTACTTGTTGCTTAAGAGTTAAGACACACATACATGTATAAGCATATATGCATGTGTTTATCTTATAATTAAACAGTATAATTGATTCGCAATCTAAGGTTGACTATTTCAATTAATATTCTGATAGATTTTTTATATGTAACAAACAAAAGCTGTAATGAAAGCACAAATAAGAAAATACTATAACTTTGGTTAAAAATCAACACTAACATCAAACATTTCGATAGGCATACATACGTCAATTTTAAATTATTCTAGTACTTGATTATTTTTAAAGAATCAATTTAAGTAATCATTATTTCATTTGAAAGTGCTAACTTTGTTTGTGTAACCAAATTTTCCACTTACGTAGGGTTATTTATATCATTTCCATCAAAATAAAAAGTCATCAAAAAGTTGAACTAGCTTTTTCGTAAGCTCCTTTCAGCGTTGAAAGAAATTTACCTTCCTGCCCTCACGTAAATTATAATTCGCCGGCTACTGTACTCTGGCGCTTTCTTTATCGCCTCCGTTATCGTCTTGTACGTACCGTTTCCGTCGTGTGAGACAACTATATCGGCCTGTATCGCCGACACCGGCATGCTCAACAGCTTCCTTTCCTTCCTCCCTAACCAGTTCGGAAATTCATCAATATTTTCCTCCGACTTTTCCGCCGACATCAATCGCCGCCTGTTCTGTATCGGCACACCAGAGAAATCGTCGCTATCACTAGCCGAAAAAATCGATAAACAGTTACTCACTAGCTCCGATAAGTCCTTCAGCTTCGCTGACATCCGATCCTTCACATCTCCCTTCAACTCCGCGAATCCCTCGGAACAAGTGTCGTGATTCGTCAAGGCGGCGCTGAGCCAGGTAATCACATCTTGACTCGAGCCAATCGGCTGCGCGCGTCCGATCGCGCCGTCGGAGGACGGAGCGACGGCGGAGAGCGAGCGGGAAAGCGCGTCGACTGAATCGTCGAGCAGCTCGAGGCAATCGTCGTAGGCGGAGCGGACGTGTGGATCCATCTGGACATAAGAGATAGCGGAGGAGAGGTAGAGAGCTCTGCTGAAATGCTGCAGCGTCATATTGAAGGAAATGTGGACCAGGTCTTGCTCGTTCGCCGTCACTGAGCCGGGGAAGTCGAGCAGCGAGTTGACACAGAGAGTCGGGTAGCGAGTTTTGCCGCAGGCTTTTGAGATAGCTTGAGTTGGCTTCCGCGCTATGAGCGGCGCCGAATGCGGCGAGGAATGCGATCGGAGGGTGATTAGGAGAGTGGCGGAGACGGCGGAGGCGACGATTAAGGTGAGAGAGAGTATGGAAAGGAAAAGGATCTTCTTCTTGTGGGAAGGAACAGAGGAAGATGAAGTGGCAAATTGGGAATGGTCATCGGAAATTGAGCGGCCTGAGTCGCCGAGCCGGCCGTAATCCAGCTTCTTCATTTGCACAAAAATTTGTAATCTGGAAAATTTAAACTAAATTTACATAAAGTACAAAGTGAAATTAGTTAGTAATGGAGAGTAGAAAGGTATAAAAGCGTTATGAAGAAGAGAAGAGGGGTGACATTTATATAATATATATACAAATCAATGGTTTATGGTGGAGAGATACAGGAGTAGGATATAAATCAATCCTCTCTTTTTTAACTTGAAATCATCACAATCCAATTCTAAATAATTATTAAATTTATACCCAAATAAGTTTATTTAAATTTAATTTAGTCCACAAAAATTCATAAAAGCATGAGAAAAAAGGTTATATCATGATTTTCGGATCGATCACCGAATCGATGAAGGCAGTGGTTTATGGATTTAAGCTTCAATCGGATTAAATCGTTAGTCGAACCGAATTTTCTTAAAATATGTAAAAATACTAAATATTTTATGTAATTTGATATTAAACATATAATATAAGTTATACTCATATAAAAATTAATAATATTAAATAAAATATTCTATAATTTAAAGTTATATTTCAAATAAAAATAAAACACAATATAATAACTAATATAATCTAATGAAAGAATGCAAACCGAATTCTATATTGTATAGATTGGATAAAAATAGTTAATAAATTTAATTTAATATGTAAAATTACGCATTAAAAGAATTAAAATTTATATACAGTATGTAAAATAAAAAATTATATATCCATTTAATATAAATTTAATCAAAAAACTTAGAGTAATGTTATTTAAAAAATTTATATGTTATGTGAAAAATATTCAAAGCTGTTATTGAAAAAAATATTTTAAATTTAATAAAATGTGTAGTATATGAAATAAAAAAATATTTATTATGGTTTTTTTATAATAAAATATTATTAAAATAATTTAAAAATTAACAATATATAAGGATAGAATGTTATCCCTTGTGTGTGGTAGCTTAGTTGGTAGAGGATGTATTGAAATATATATTGGAGGTTTTGTGTTCATTTTTCACTACCAACAATTTTTAAAAAAACAAGATTTAAGAGAATCGGAAACCGATCACCGATTAAATCGGTCGATTCTTGATCGAACCGACCGGTTCAACCGGTCGTTGATCTTGACTATGTCAAGAATCTAGTCAAACCAGACCGGACCAGGCACCGATTCCGGTTGAACCCAGTCCGACTGGTCGGTCCTGTCCGATTTTCAAAACCATGGGTTATATAGTATCATTAATATAAATTTTAATATATATTAACGTGATATATTGAATGAGCCTTAAAATTGTAATCCTAAATACTATAGATTTAAGTTCACATAATAGCGGAGTGGGATGAAAGTCTTCCTTATTATTATTGTAATTCAAATGAGTTAAAATTTTTTAAAAAAATCTAAATTTCAATATACACCAATAAAATTAAAATTTATAAATTTAAATTAAAGATAACATGACATAAAATAAGAATATTATTAACATGAAATTAGGGTCATCATTACACGATGAAATTTAAATTTATAAATACTAAATTTTCTTTTCAAGTAAAAAATATCAAACCATATGTATAGAAACCTATAAAGGGAGAGGTGGGTGTGAAGTCAAAATCGAGAGGAGCTTTAGAGTAGCTGGCTTCTATTACCTTATAATGTCGTTGATGTGGGCTTTGTGTAGTTTAATGTTTATGAGTTAGTGAGTATTTTGTGCATTTTTTTTATTTGTCGGTTTTAATTATGGTACCTTTTTAATGTATAAAATAGTGGGTTTTCTTAAAAAAAATAATATAATGGGTATGAAGAAGGGTACAGTGACCAATTCAATTTTATAACGGTGCTAATAAAGCTAGTATTTATTGTTGTTTTTATATAAAATGATTCTACTTGGTGGATATGTATAAACTTTATAGATTTGATATCTCTTATTAATATATACTTCTTTCTTATTCTAAACACACTCATTATTAAGGCTCTATTCTCTTGGATTATAATTTAATGTAGTTCAGTTCAGTTTAACTATACGTAGTTATAAATTTATACTGAAATAAGTTCAGTTTAGTTCAGCCAACTTCAGTTAACTTTCAGAAGTTGAAAAGAACAGTGCCTAAGGCCGTGTTTTCTTGAACTGCAATTCAATGGAGTTCAGTTCCGTTCAGCTATCCGTAGTTATAAATTTACACTGAAATAAGTTCAGTTCAGTTAAAATCACTACAGTTTAATTCAGTCAACTTCATTTTAATTCAACTTTCATAAGTTGAAAAGAACACTCTTGACACTAATTTATAGTACAATTTGCCAAATATATACTTCCTCCATCTTTTTAAAATAGACATATGATGCAAATTAAGGAACGAGTCCAGAGCATGGAAGAAATAAAGGGACGGAGCTTAAGGGGAAGGATCCTTTACATATTCCAATTACAAGGTCTATGTCAAAGAGAACTCAAGATACTCTAAATGGACTGGTCAAAGAGATTTTCATGATGCAATCTACTGATGTGGGCTTGAGCAAGGAGGAAGAATTATTAACTTTGATTCAAGTAATTGAAGAGTGATTCAAGACTTGGTCTAATTTAAATTAGCTTAAGTGAGCTTTGGACAAGCATGTGTATAACATATGTTAACCCATTGAGATCTTAGTTAGTTTTTTATTGGGCCAAATATGGAAGACCATATATGGGCTGCCTATAGGAATGGAATTTTATTTCATTCAATTAGGTTCATTTATGTTTCTTTTATTTAATATTTTGTTTCTCATTTCAGACTTTAATTTAGTAGAATCTCTTTCCTTATGCATTTTAGGATGTTTTGTTTCTCATTTAGTTTCATATTCTAATTTGGTAGGATCTCTTTCCTTATGCTTTTGGAATTCTTTCCTAAAGCTAAATAGAACTTTATTATTTGCCTTTTTAGATAATAATACCATTTTCATGGTCTATGGTTAGGTGTACTATAAATAGAGAGTTTTTTACTATGTATTGGATGCACATATTTGATATTAATAAAATAACTAGATTTTTCCTTAGTGAAATTTCAGCTTTCTTTGAGTGTGAGTGATCGAGATCTTGTTCTTGAAGTATTATTTTGTTGTGGCTAAGCAATTGAGAGTCAACCCCGTAATAGGTTCTTTCATCCAATTCGAAAGGTTGCGTTAACTAGATGCTAGCGTAATTGTTCATTTTATTTGCTAGGATTGGTTGTGCTATTGCCATTTATTCTATCATTATTTATTTTATAATCCATAAAATTTAATCTTCTTTGTATCTTTCAATCTCAATTCACGATCAGGGAAATTCTTGAGTTCGGATTTCTCGTAGCCGGATTCACATCAGTTGGTATCAGAACACAGTTTGAATTGAGGTTTGATTTCTGTCCAGATTTATTCTTTTTGTCATAACTTTTTCTATAAAAATCGAATTCTTGCGATTCCAAATCCATTGGATTGTTAAGACTACGATTTAAATTTCTCAAGAAGACTTCACATTGAAATTCGTTCTAAAACATATTGAAAAATGGTTTTCAAAAAATTCTGAATCTGGAATCTTTTAATTTTTTCATTTTTTTTGTTTTGTTCATCGAGTTCCTCATCCATTTGCCTCTAGATTAAATAGGTTCATTGAAGTTGCATTTTTTTCTCCTATCTTAAAAAAGCCTAAAATTCATTCTTTGTTTGTGTGATTGGTGACTTGCCGTTTAATTCTGAATTTTTAGTGTTCACTTATTTAATTTCATAAACAATAAAAAAAGAAAAAAAGAGAAAAGAAAAAGAAAAGAAAAAGAGAAGAAAAAACAAGTTTGTTCTATAAATCGTCAAGAAGAATAAGCCCAAAAAAATTTAAAAAAAGATAAAGAAAAGCATTAAAAAAAAGAATTCGAGATCTAAAATATTTATTAGCAAAAACCTTACATTTAAAATTCATACAAACTTAGCCAATTTTCTTGATACCCTCGTCTTTTTTATAGAATATTATCTACCCAATCTTTTGTCGTACTTATATTTTTATGTTTTGTCTTATTATTTTGTCTCGTAGAATTCTTAGTTTCTGTTGCCCTTTATTTTCTTTTGCCTTTTTTGCCTCTGGTTATTCGATATTGTTTGGCTTGATTTATTGAGATCAATCAACATAATACCAAAGAGCGTGGATCTCCTGTGAGTATTCTGATTTTGTCCTTTTGTTGCTTTTACATTAAGTTTCTCTATTTCTGTCTGTCTAACTAAGTTTGGCAAGGACGGGGGCTCCTCTTATGAGGATGATCCAAAAGTTTTAAGGGCTGCTGTTGTAGGAGAAATGAAAAGAATGCAGAAATAAATGTTTGATATGGTGGAATGCATGAAGCAGTTAGAAGTTGAAGGCTCAAAGAGAAAGTCTAAACATTCCAAGAGAAGTAATCACGTTGATGATGATTTCGAGGAAGAGCAATCTGATTCGTGCTCACGAAGGAGCTCTAGTAGGCGCCCACGTCAAGATGGTAATCTTAATGCCATTAAATTCAAAATTCCTTCATTTAAAGGTAATAGTGATCCTGATGTGTATTTGGAATGGGTAAGGAAAGTTAAGTCAATTTTTGATATCCATAACTATTCTGAGGAGAAGAAGATTAAATTGGTTGTTTCTGAACTAACCGATTATGCTGCAGTATGGTGGGATCAGCTTAAACGTACTAGAAATAGGGATGGTGAGCCACAAATTAATACATGGAATGAGATTAAACGAATCATGAAAAAACGGTTCGTTCCTTTTATTACCACCGTGATTTACTAAGAAATTTGCAGAACTTGTGCCAAGGGTCAAAGAGTGTGGAAGATTACCATAAAGAGATGGAAATGGAGATAATGAGAGCTAATGTGGAAGAAGATGAAGAGAGCATAATGACTCATTTTCTTGGAGGGATGAATAATGACATAGCTGATGCGGTAGACCTCCAACATTACATAACTTTTGAGGAATTACTCCATAAAGCGACCAAAATTGAGAAGCAGCTCCTTTGAAAGGGTAAGACACGTAGTAATTCTAATTCATCATCATGGAAGTTGAGTTAAAAATGTGAGGAAAAGGTTAGTGCATCTATTACTAAGCCTAAATCTAATTTGAAAGGAGAGGAGCACGCACTTGGCAAGGGTAAGACTACTGAAACTCAAAGTAGAAATTGAGACATTCAATGTTTTAAATGTCAAGGTCGTGGTTATGTGATGCGTGATTGCCTTAATAAGCGTACTATAATACTTAAATATGGAGAATACATGACTGAAAGTGAAATTGATTCTAATAATGAAATGCCTCCATTAGAAGATTGTAGTGATGTTGAATGCGGTGATGAATTAAATTTTTATTAATCTTATTGTTAGACGTATTCTAAGTGTCAAAAATAAAGATTCTAATGAACAAAGAGATAATATATTTCATGCTCGTTGTCATGTTCAAGATAAAATATGTAGTATGATTGTGGATAGTGGTAGTTGTTGTAATGTTGCTAGTACTACCATAGTTGAGAAATTGAGTCTGCCCACAACTACGAACCCAAAGCCTTATAGACTGCAGTGGCTCAATGATAGCAATGAGGTGAAAGCAACTCAACAAGACTTGATCAATTTTGCAATTGGTAGATTTCGTGACTAGGTTTTATATGATGTGGTACCTATGCAAGCGTGCCATTTACTTTTGGGTCGTACGTGGTAGTTTGATCGTGAGGCCATTCATAATGGCAAGTTAAATAAAATCACTCTAATTAAGGAAGGAAAACGTTACACCTTGTTACCCTTGACACCGACACAAGTTTACGAAGATCAACTTCATATTCATAATTCAATATCAAAGGAAGGGGTGTTGGTTAAGGAGAGAGAAAATAAGAGTGATAAAATTAGTAAGGGTGATAAGAGAGAAGAGGTGAGAGAAAAGGCTAGTGAGTTGCGTGAGAGAGATGTGAGGAGAGAAGAAGGTAGGGCGTTGTAAAAGCCAATAATCATACATTATACGCCAAAATGGGGGATTTAAAGCAAGCTAAAAATAATAATTTGACAATGTTTCTTTTTTATTGTAAAGGTTTTAGCTTGTCCCTAAATAAAACTACCAATCCTCTTCCTAATGTGGTTTCCTCTCTTCTGCCGGAATTTGATGATTTATTTCCCGAAGAAATGCCGAGTGGATTGCTTCCTATTCGAGGAATTGAACATCAGATTGACTTTATACCCGGAGCATCTATATCGAATCGACTAGCCTATAGAATTAATCCCCGAGGAGACGAAGGAACTACAAAGGCAAGTTGAGGAGCTGATGTCAAAGGGTTTGATACGCGAAAGTATGAGTCCTAGTGCTGTTCCCATCATTTTAGTTCTTAAAAAGGATGGGACATGGAGGATGTGCATTGATTGTAGAGCTGTCAACAAAATAACGATAAAATAGCGACATCCTATTCCTAGACTTGATGACATGTTGGATGAGCTTAGTGGGGCTCTATATTTCACTAAAATTGACTTCAAAAGTGGTTACCATCAAATTAGGATGAAAATTGGTGATGAATGGAAAACTGCTTTTAAAACAAAACATGGTTTATATGAGTGGTTAGTTATGCCATTTGGGTTAACTAATGCACCTAGTACTTTTATGCGATTAATGAATCATGTTTTAGGGGAATTCATAGGTAAGTTTGTAGTTGTTTATTGGCCAAACGCATCTGTTGCCCCCCCAAACTTGGCACGTTTTGTCACATGCCAACCACAACTTTCAAGTGAATCACTTTACCCCCCAAAGTTGGCAAAATTGATACAGTTTGCCCCCTTAGTGCCACATGTCAGTTTTTGGTTGGTTTGACTTTTCAAAGATGTCATTTTCTAGATTTTTCTCCCTCCAATCAGAAGTTGACACGTGGCTTTGAGGGGGCAAACTATATCAGTTTTGCTAACTTTAGGGGGTAAAGTGATTCACTTGAAAGTTGAGGGTGGCTTGTGACAAAACGTGCCAAGTTTGGGGGGCAATGGACGCGTTAAGCCTTGTTTATTTTGATGACATTCTTATCTACTCTAATTCTCTATCTGAGCACCTTGACCATATTCGATCTATTTTGGAGGCACTTCGGAAAGCATAACTATATGCTAACTTCTCCAAGTGCACATTTTATATGGAAAAGGTTTTGTTTTTGGGTTTTGTAGTTTTTGCGCAAGGAGTGCAAGTGGATGAAGAGAAAGTGAAGGCAATTCGAGATTGGCCTACGCCTAAGTCAATTACTGAGGTAAGGAGTTTTCATGGGTTGGCAAGCTTCTATCGCAGGTTTGTCAAAATTTTTAGTTCTATTGCTGCTCCTTTAACCAAACTAGTTAAAAAGAATGTTGGTTTTAAGTGGAAAAAGGAACAATAAGATGCATTTAACTTGCTAAAACAAAAACTTGTCTCTGCACCTGTTTTAACTTTGCCTAATTTTTACAAAACTTTTGAAATTGAATGTGATGCATGTGGTGTGGGTATTAGGGCTGTTTTGATGCAAGAGGGACGTCTAATGGCTTATTTTAGTGAGAAATTGAATGGAGCGAGTTTGAATTATCCCACTTATGATAAAGCGTTGTATGCATTAGTTAGGGCTCTTGAGACTTAGCAACACTACTTATGGCCTACAGAGTTTGTAATTCATACTGATCATGAATCTTTGAAACACTTAAAAGGTCAACAAAAGCTTAATAGAAGGCATGCTAGGTGGGTTGAGTTCATAAAAACTTTTCATTATGTGATCCAGTATAAGCAAGGGAAGGAGAATGTTGTTGCTGATGCATTAATTAGGCGTGTTAATATGCTAAGTATGATGCATGCTAAACTACTAGGATTTGAATCTATTAAAGATTTATATGCTTGTGATGATGATTTGATCTATTTTTAAGGCTTATGAGCATGCTGCTTTTGGAAAGTTCTATAAACATGAGGGCTTTTTGTTTAAAGATAATAGACTATGTTTGCCTAAGTGTTCTTTAAGGACTTTGCTAGTTCGTGAGGCTCATGGAGGGGTCTCATGGGACATTTTGGTGTACTTAAAACTTTAGATATGTTGTCCGAGCATTTCTTTTGGCCACACATGAAGCGAGACGTGGAGAAGGTATGTGCTAATTGTGTTAATTGTAAGCAAGCTAAGTCTAGAGTTATGCCTTATGGTTTGTATACTCCGCTACCTGTACCTAGTGAACCATGGGTAGATATCTCGATGGATTTTGTATTAGGTTTTCCTAGGTCTAGATGAGGTAATGATTCTATAATTGTGGTGGTATGTAGATTCTCTAAGATGTCTCATTTTATACCATGTCATAAAACTGATGATGCTTCTCACATTGCTGATTTATTCTTTAGGGAGATTGTTCGTTTACATGGGATACCTAAAAGTATAGTTAGTGATCATGATTCTAAGTTCATAAGTTATTTTTAGAAGACATTATGGGGAAAATTGGGGACTCAGTTATTATTTTCGACATCTTGTAATCCCTAAACTGATGGACAAACTGAAGTGGTAAATAGGACATTAGGTCAGTTACTTAGGGCTGTCATTAAAAGCAATTTAAAATCATGGGAAGAATGCATTCCATTTGTTGAATTTGCATACAATAGGGCTGTTCATTCCTCTACTAACTTCTCACCGTTTGAAATTGTGTATGGTTTTAATCCACTTACTCATTTGGATTTAATTCCTTTACCCGTTGATGAGAGGAAAAGTTTAGATGGAAAGCATAAAGGCTGATATGGTGAGGAAATTGCATGAGCAAGTGAAGCGTCAAATCGAGAAGAAAAATGAACATTATGCAAACCAAGCAAACAAGCGTCGTACAAAGATGGTGTTTAACCCGGGCGATTGGGTTTGGTTGCACATGCGAAAGGAAAGATTTCCAGCTCAAAGGCGAACAAAGTTACATCCAAGGGGTGATGGGCCCTTTCAAGTTGTGGAAAGAATTGGAGACAATGCCTACAAGCTTGAACTACCCGGTGAGTATAATGTGAATGCTACTTTTAATGTTTATGACTTATCATTGTTTGATGTAGGTGAAGTTGATTCGATGACGAATTCTTTTGAGAATGGAGGGAATGATGTAAATCAAGAAACGAGTCTAGAGCAAGGAAGAAATAAAGGTACGAAGCTTAAGGGGAAGGATCCTTTACATATTCCAATTACAAGATCTATGTCAAAGAGAACTCAAGATACTCTAAATGGACTGGTCAAAGAGATTTTCATGATGCAATCTACTGATGTGGACTTTAGCAAGGAGGAAGAATCATTAACTTTGATTCAAGTAATTGAAGAGTGATTCAAGACTTGGTCTAATTTGAATTAGCTAAGTGAGCTTTGAACACGCATGTGTATAACATATGTTAACCCATTGGGATCTTAGTTTTTTATTGGGCCAAATGTGGAAGACTATATATGTGCTCCCTGTATGAATGGAATTTTATTTCATTCAATTAAGTTCATTTATGTTTTTTTATTTAATTTTTTATTTCTCATTTCAGACTTTAATTTAGTAGAATCTTTCCTTATGATGTTTTGTTTCTCATTTAGTTTCATATTCCAATTTGGTAGGATCTCTTTCCTTATGCTTTTGGAATTCTTTCCTAAAGCTAAATAGAACTTTATTATTTGCCTTTTGGGATAATAATACCATTTTTATGGTCTATGGTTAGGAGTACTATAAATAGAGAGTTTTCTACTATGTATTGGACACACATATTTGATATTAATAAAACAACCTGATTTTTCCTTTGTGAAATTTCAGCTTTCATTGAGTGCGAGTGATCGAGATCTTGTTCTTGAAGTATTATTTTGATTGTGATCAATTGTTGTGGCTAGGCAATTGAGAGTCATCCCCATAACAGGTTCTTTCATCCAATTTGAAAGGTTGCGTTGACTAGATGCTAGCGTGATTGTTCGTTTTATTTGCTAGGATTGGTTATGCTATTGCCATTTATTCTATCATTATTCATTTTATAATTCATAAAATTTAATCTTCTTTGTATCTTTCAATCTCAATTCACGGTCAGGGAAATTCTTGAGTTCGGATTGCGTTTCTCGTAGCCGGATTCACATCAGCATTCTAGACTAAAATTGGATTACCCAAATACTTGTCATTTGCACTTTTTTAAGTACTTTTTACATTATTCTTCCAACTATGTCCGTAGTATTAATTACTTTTAGGTTAAAAAATTAAGTCATTAATTTAAGATACAAAGGTAAACCAGTATTTACATATCCCCAATAAATAAGTTTATTAAAAAGCGTGAAATTTGTAGTAAAAAAAACATGGAGGGAGTAAAATTTATGTACAGGAGCTTTATATATGCAAAAGCTTCTGCATGTTGTGATTTCTTCAATATATATAGGATTTGATTTTAAACACATGACGCGTCCTTGAGCTCAAAAAATCCGGAAAAAATATAATTGTGATCGGAGAAAAAAGAAACAATATTTGATATTCCTAAAAATTGAAAGCTAGAGCTGGCTAGTGGTGCTTGGGAAACTGATCTCATGTTTGTTCTCCAAATTCTCGATGTTCTTTACATTGATTTGGGAAAACAAAATGTCTACTCAAACGCATTGTTCTGTTAAGGAAAAAAAAACATTTGTTGTGCCTCCAACTTGCCACATTTTATTATATATCATCCTCAACTTTTAAGTGTTTCACTTTTTTCCCTTAAGTTAGTATAATTGATACAATTTGGCTCTCAGTGCCATGTCTCAATTTCTAGTTAGTTTGACTTTTTAAATATATTATTTTAAAAATTTTTCTCTCTCCAATCAGAAGTTGATACGTGGCATTGAGGGGGCAAAGTGTATTAATTTTGTCAACTTTTAGGGTAAAATGAAACACTTAAAAGTTAGAGGTCGCATGTGATAAAACGTAGTAAATTTAAAGGGCAATAGATACGTCAAGCCTTTTGTTAATTACCTTCAAAACTTTCTATTTATACATGTAACATGTACAATGCAAAAATTAGTAGTATAATAATAGAGTGAAAAGTTTGATAATCATTTTGGGGAAAAGAAATATAATAAATGAAGCTTTATGCATTTAAGCTAGCAACTTTAATTACTTTGCATACAGAATATATCTCTTACATGAAGAAAAAGAAAATTCTATAATAAAGATACCTTTCGACTAAGAATTATATTATCAACATATAATATGTTTATTCTTTTAGTCAAGCGACATGAGATACAATACAACTCAATTCAATGTTATTTACTATACATTGATTTTCTAAGTTCTTCTATAAAAGAAATGCTTTTCATTCCCTGATAAAAAGTATATGGGATCCATTTTGAACATCATCTGAATTTAATATCAATCTCAACCTATTTAAAGAAGAAAAGCGTAGTTTTCTTTTCTGAATTACCTTTTGGTTTTGTATATAATTACTGCCGAGAAGCCATATAATTCCTCTTCTCCGGATTCTCGATTATTTTAAGCTGAAATAGACTAAATTAAATTTAATTTAGTGTAAAATTATAATTATTTAGAATTGAATTAATCTATATTGTAGTGAATTGATTTAATGTAAAAAATACAAATGCTTTGGAATTTAAGATTCATTTTTAATTTTCATTAATTCGTGATGTATTTCAACATTATTTTAGGCACTAGTAATCACCTTTCATTACTTAATATTGTAATATCACATGTTAAATCTTAGAGTTCTTCTTTTAAAATCTTGAGGTCAGTCATCCTGTCCTTTGAAGTACCAGTAAATTGACGATTCAGAATTAGTCTGGATGTGGACATGGCTTAAAGGTGCTGCTCAATATTGGAATCTATCCAGAACCACCTCGTAATAAAAAAAAAAAAAAAATAGAATCTAGGTAAAAATGTATATAGTCATGTCCATTTCAAGTTAGACTAAGCTTGAATTTAGTCAGGTTTGTTTGATCCAATTAGACTCGGTCAGATTCACCGCCAAATCTCAACTGCAATTAAAATTTTATTGTTAATTGTTCTTGAGATTGAGAGGACAAAATTGGCTCAAAAAAGTTTATCGAACAGGTTAAGGTAAATACAATTCAACTAAAATTTTCATCATAATAATTAAATCGATACAAGATTCAACAACTAAATTATTTGTATTGGGACGCATATATTTATGCATAAACCAACGTTTACTTATAGAACCTAATTGAAATTGGTAGTAAATAGTTTTTACAAGATTATAACTACTCTGAATCCGTTGCAATCGGCAAGAAAAATATTTTTTTCAATGTAGCACAATAGGCTATCTTATAGTAACTAATCTTCTAATATTCTCAAACAAATTCAATAATCTTAATCCAATTTATACGAATTTAGTTGAACATGGATGTTGAATTTCACTTATAAGTTATGTTAATTGGTTTATTTTTCTGTCTGACATCTTAACTTTTTCCCAGATTCTTGTATGCTTCTTTGAAATGTTATTGGCTACTCAAATCCGTATCTTTTCACTACACAATGCATGGAACTAGACAAGGTTTTTTTTAGTCAACTTTTACCGGTCACTCAAATAAATTGAATTAAAACTCATTTAAATCTAGGTCTTGATATTCAAATTTCATAATATGTAACGTCAAATCATAACATTATATTATTTATGATATTTCCATATACGTAAATGTTTCTTAGACTTTAAGGAGCACAACACAAGGTTACTCTATTATATGTTAAAATTTAATTTAGTAAATAGAGCCGTTTGAAATCAAAACTCTTGGTTCAAGTAGCTTCAAACATGTCATGGTATTAGAGTAGAAGATGGCCTAACGGCTCAAAGATTCTGAATTCGTATTAAAGTCTTGGTGAAGTTGGCATACTCGAGAAGACTAGACTCGTTTATAATCATGAGTGTCAAAGGAGATAAGTCAATGAATATTTGATAAGTGACAATCGATTTAAGTCCAACTGAATTTGAGTGAAAGTATAGAGAATATGTGGAAAATCTCACATTAAAATTAAAAAATAAAATATAAATAGTATAAATTGGGTACTAAAACAAACCTTTTGATATTGTGCAGATAAGAAAACCCCACTTATATGCTTAGTTGGCTAAAACCCCTCTATACAACTAAGTAGTAAACATCTAATTTTTTTATCTAATCTACACTCTAAATAATTTATTTAAGCGGTAATGGATTACTTTTCAGTTGTATCTATTTATTTATTTTAGATTGGAATATTCCAATTCATGTAATTTCTAGACATAACTTTAGCAATTAGCACCATCCAGCTAAAGTCATATAAACAATATAAAAGTATTTTTCCATTGTCAGACTTAATTTGGAGATGGAAGATATATCAAACTATAGAAGAGGATTTTAGCTTTTAAAATAGTTTATATTACCGACCAAAATGGTACATCAACGTTATACCAATTTAACTTTTGTATTTTATTTCTGAAAAATACATTGAGTTTAATTTTTTAAATAATAATATCAAAACGAGTAAAAATATTAAAGGTTCATGTCAAAAAAATTAATTTTTCGTAAGATATACTCGTTTTTACACTGAAATTATAATTTTTAGAAGTGTCAGGTTCGAATCACATCCAGGACGGGTTGGAGATATTTCTTTCCATTTAATGTAAGCCCGTATGAGGTAATTTTTTTAAAAAAAGTAATAGAAAAATTAAAGAAGGCTTATGGTACCATTCTTAAAACTATATATTTGTTATTGCATTTGCGTTTAACGGTTTTATAGCAAATAATAGTTTTGGTCTTAATTTTTGTAATCTTGAATTTAATTTTGATCTTGTATTTTTTTTGTTCGAAATTTAAATAGCAATTTATTGACGGTAATTCAAATTAACAAATAGTTGTGTAACAGAATTCCTTCCTTTTATATAGTGCTATCTTACAAGATTGGCTGTGCTTTCTTTAATTAATTATTATTAATTACATCAACTGTGCGATTATAATAAAATTGGGTGTTATAATAAAGGAGATTTAGGCTATTATCAGGTCCCAACTTTACTCAACTATAGTGATAATAATTATCAATACGTACTATATATATGTTTGTAGACCTGCCAAATTATTTGAAATAGTAATTGGTCCTCTTAAAACTGGAATATTTTATTATAATAGCAATCTTTCATATTAAAGCATTACGCATTCCAGTGTTCGGTTTAGTATTTATTACTGAGAAAAAAAATTTGGTTTCTTATTAAGTAATTCACTAATTCTGTCCCAAAGTAAATGTTAGTAGGGGAGACCAAGAAATTTAAAGAATCGAACCAAATTTAAGAACCAAATCGAATCGGATCTAAACGGATCAGATCTAACTTATTAGGTTCGGTACTTGGTTCTAATATTTTTCTTTTTTGGTATTCGGTTTGGTTCTCGGTTTTAAGGAAAAAAAATCAAATAAACCGAGAACCGAACCTAATCAGGATAATATATAAATATATGAAAAAAAATATAGGGAATTTCATGCTAGAAGCCTAACTAATAATAAATATTAGAATTTTTTATTTATATTTTTTAAATATTAATATTATAAGTATTATATAAAAAAAATAGAGAATTCTATATTAAAATTTAAAATATTAGAATGCTATTATTAGTTTTGATTGATTTTTATTATTTATTATATTTTATAAGATATAAATAAACTCGTTAATTGAATTCGTTATTTTTATTATATTTTACTATTAATATATTAATTTTGAGTTTAGAAAGTTATATAATTTCATAATGAATAATTCAAGTAATAATTACATCTTTAATATGAAAAGAAAATTTTGGTTCTATATTAAACCGAACCGAACCTAAATATTTAAGTTCGGTCTGAATTGAATCAAATTTAATTAGGTTCGATATTAGGTTTCTAATTTTTTTGTTATTCGATTTTTAGTTTATTTGATTCGGTTCGATTTTTAGAGTCGAACCGACCAATACTCTCTCCTAAATGTTACTTTGTGAAGCTTAGAATTTATGTGTGGTTCGAAATAATTAGTTCACCCGTGTGAACGAATCAATTAAACCAAAGGATCTGACCAATTTAATTAATTGGACTAAATTAAAGAATAAATAAGTTGAAAGGGATTGCATATACTAGAACCTAAACTTGAGTAATCTTTTCATATGTACCAAGTAGACGTTTCCATTTTTATTCTCCATCAATAGGTGAGTCAATCTGGAAAGGGAAAAAACATCGATGAAATTTTGATTTTTTTCTTGAATCTTTCTTTCTTTCTCGAGTTTAATTTTATGTGGCGGAAAATTTTGAAAATCTCCATCATCGATCTTTTAATGTTGAAGAGCTCGTGTAAATCAATTGATATATATTTGATAAATAGTGAATTAATCTCGACTAAATATTGTGGTATTTTTCGATTTTTGGGCAAAGAATTTGTTTCTAGTTCATTTTCCGTAATGTGTCTATGGCAATGGCCATGCTTTTTTTACCCATTTTCATAATGTAAATTTTCATTATTTCTAATGATGATATTCCTAGTTCGTTTTTATAAGGTGGGGTAAGTCGGGCCAATGAACTAAGACTTGTAAAAACCTTAATGGCAAGCTATTGTGATGGGCTTTTCCTAAAAAAAAATTAATTTAATATTATATAAATCATTAACCCACGTATTAGATATTAAATCGAACAATAACATTATCTTTTTAAAATAATTTTAAGATCCAATTATTGCACATGTTGATTTCCAACTATAATTAATTAATTAAGTGTAATTTAAGGGAACATTTAATTAATGAGTTGATATTTTGAGATTCTTCTTATCAATTCATTGTGGCTTTTCTCCATCATTCTTTTTTCTTTGCTTTAGTTAGAATTATTTTTACTTAATTAGGTTCGGTTTCTTTTACTTTGACTATTTTTAATGAATAGTTCATTTTAATAATAGTTTTATTATATAGATAAGAATAGATTATTAATTAAAAATTTATTCTACATTAGTTTGTTTATTTTCGCTTTTTTATATGATGTGGTATAATAAATGTTGAACATTGTCTATTTGATCTTTTACATGCAGACAATTAAATGGAATGGCAAATCATTAAATTGATTAATATTTTAATATTAAATATTGAAACAAGTTTGTAATTAAGTATTTTTTATTATTTAATCATATAATTTTAAATGAAATAAATAATCTAGTGTGACTCTATTTTTAAAGACATTGTCTATTTTTAAAATTATTGAATGTCATCAACGTGAACTTCTATTTCACATGCTACATAATTCTAGAATCCACTATCTCCTAAAGATACTCTAATTGGGGGTTTCTTTACAGAGAGCCGAGTATTTAATATACTCCAGTTGAAAGTGGAGAAGAAACTGTTTACCTTGGTGATTCTAGAGAAATCACATGTTCTTGGAAAACGGAAAGTTCTTCTCAAGCTCACATCGGGGCAAAATATTGGCACTCTCTGAGGTGTTACATGTTCCTAATATTAGAGCCAATTTGGTTTCTGTGGGCCTTTTAGGCAAGAGTGGTGTGAAGGTAGCTTTTGAGTCCGACAAAGTTATAATGACTAAAAATAATGTATTTGTCGAAAAGGGTCATTTGAACCATGGACTATTTGTACTCAATGTTGCTCAAATTATTAATAATAATGATGCTAGTACTTCTGCTTATATTATTGTTTATTGTGATATATGGCATGCTAGATTAGGTCATGTTAATTTGCCTTATTTGAAACTTTTGAACTCTAGTGGCTTGATCTCAAATGTTAACTTTTGTAGTTTTGATAAATGTGAAATATGTGTTGAATCAAAATAAATTAGAAAGTCTTTTAGTTCAATACATAGAAAATCTGAATTGTTAAGGATACTTGAAAAATACCATGACTAGAGGTGGGAAAAAGTATTATATTACTTTTCTTGATGATTTTTCTTACTAGTAAAGATGAGGCTTTTGATAAATTTGTGCTCTACAAAAAAGAGGTTGAGAATTAGTTAAATAAGAAAATTAAAAGGATTAGATCCGATAGGGGTGGTGAGTATATTGCCTTAAATGATTTTTATGAGAAACATGGTATTATACATGAGACCACACCTCCTTATTCACCTGAATCCAATGGTATACCTGGGAGGAAAACCGAACCTTAAAAGAAATGAAGAATTGTATGCTTTTAAGTTCTGGCGCTCCTGATAATTTATGGGGTGAGGCTATTTTATCTGCTTGTCATGTACAAAATAGGATTCCTTATAAGAAGATCAATAAGACACCTTATAAGTTATGGAAGGGTTATCCTCCTAATTTGAATTATTTGAAAGTGTGGGGGTGTCTAGCTAAAGTTCTTCATCCCGAACCTGAAAAGAGGAAAATAGGTTCTAAAACTTCAGATTGTGCTTTCATAGGCTTCGTTGAACATAGTGTTGCCTACAGGTTTGTTGTGCTTAAAAGTGATGAGTATGAAAATGACACAATTATTGAGACTAAGAATGCTGAATTTTTTGAGAATATTTTTCCATTAAAGACTAGTGATTTTATCGAATCTAGAGTTGATCTAGATGTTAACCCGGTTGCACCTATTTCTCAAAATAATTTTAAAAATGAGGTTTTGAGGGAAGGCTAGAGAATTCGATAAGCAAAAACTTTTGGGGATGATTTTTATACTTATTTAGTTGAAGATGAACCCGTGAGTTTTTCTGAAGCAATTTCATCTTCCAAATCAAAATTCTGGCAAGAAGCCATTAAAATTGAGCTTGATTCTATTTTAAAAAATGGAACTTGGATCTTAGTTGATTTACCTCCGGGGGCTAAACCTATTGGTTGTAAATGGATTTTCAAAAAGAAGCGCCATCCCGATGGCTCTATTGATAAATATAAAGCTCGTCTTGTTGCAAAAGGTTTTACTAAAAAAGAAAATATTGATTATTTTGATACCTATGCTCCGGTGGCCAGAATTTCTTCTATTCGTATTTTAATTGCTTTGGCTTCAGCCTATAATCTTTTTATTGACCAAATGGATGTTAAAACTGCCTTTCTAAATGGTGATTTAGATGAAGAAATTTATATGGTGCAACCTGAGGGGTATGTTGAGCCTAGACAAGAGGGGAGAGTTTGTAAATTGATAAAGTCTTTGTATGGTTTAAAACAAGCAACTAAACAATGGCATGAGAAATTTTATCAAACCTTATTAGATGATGGTTTCACATCACTTTTAGGTGGATAAATGTGTATATTCTAAAGTTGTTGATGGCGTGTGTATAGTTGTATGTCTTTATGTTGATGATAGGCTTATCTTTAGTCCGAGTATTGATATTATCAATTGAATAAAGATATTCTTATCATCAAAGTATGAAAGACATGGGTGAAGCAAGTGTGATATTGGGAATGAGAATCATAAGGAAGGATTATGGCATCTTGTTAACTCAAGAGCACTATGTTAAGAAACTTCTAATGAAGTTTGAATATTATGATGTAAATCATGTGAGTAACCCTTATGATCCCAATATCCATTTGAATAAAAATAAAGGTGAGCCCATAGCTCAATCCAATTATGCATAAATTATTAGTATTTTATTGCACTTGATGAATTTCACACGCCTTGACATAGCATATGTTGTGTGTAGATTGAGTAGATATACACATAATCCAAATAATGATCATTGGGCAGTCATTTTGAGGCTTATGAAATATTTGAGAAGTACCATGAATTATGGTATTCTGTATAGTGGAAAACCCACTGTCCTAGAGGGGTATAGTGATGCAAACTGGATCTCTAACTCAGAATAGACTAAGTCCACTAGTGGTTATAGTTTCACCCTTGGCGGTGGAGCAATAACATGGAAGTCAACTAGATAAACTATTATTGCGAAGTCCATAATGGAATCCGAGTTTGTGGCATTAGAGTTGACTTATAATGAGGCTGAGTGGTTACAATGATCCAGAACAACAAGTAATTCCAGATCAGGTTTAAAGTAAACAAATACCTAAGTACAAAAAGACCTAAGTCATTGCATCCAGACATATAACCAAGACATCCATTATCCAAGACAAGTGAAGACAATTACCTAAGCATAAACAGCAGCATCCGGTTAAAGTTTGGAAATGAAACAAACTTTAAACCGCCCAAAACAGTATCCGGAAGAAATGATTGCACTAGCATCCGGAAGAAGACAAGATCCGGAGATATTAAGTCTGAAGACATCTAGAAGATTTACATATCAAGACAAAGGAAATAATTCAAAATATTAATTCCCTCCATTCTGGTGGTTTACAAGTCAAAGATTCTTTCCCCATACACAAGACAAAAGACAGCTTGTACGCTTTTCAAAAAAGGACAGAAGGACTGACATAGGTGTAAGTATGAGCTTTTCGGTGACCCGCGGAATAATGATGACTTTTTGCTCTAACCTTTCTATGGACCAGTTGTTGTATTCTTTTAGGGTTGAATCACATTTGCCAAGTACCTTTTTGATGATTTTGGGCCTTTGACCGCACTTAAAAATCATTAAAATGCATTTAAAAATTAATCGTTATTTTTCTCTTGCGCGCAGTAAATTGTTTCGCAATTTTCGCTTAAACTCGATCTTTTTCTGGAAGTGTCATTATTTTTCCTAGATTCTAGACTCTCTGAGCTATCTGGAATGTCAAGAATCACTTAATCGGATAACCATAGTGAAAGTTATGAGCGTCGGAAGTTGAACCCCTAGTTGAAACCCTAGAAACCCTAGTTGGAACCCCTAAAACCCTATTTAATCCGTATTAACCTATGATTTCTAATAGATTTTAGTGTTTAATCTACAAGATCAAACCTAAAAACAACTAAGAATTGTGATTAACAGAAATTAATCCGGCTTCTATGCTTTTCTTAAGCTTTCTCTCTCTAGTTCTTGACTTTCTCTCAAAAACTCATATTAAAATTTGAAATTAGGAGAAAAGTCCTTCAATCTCTCTCTTAGATGGGTTTAAATACTCCCACACTAAAAAATACACTGACTTAGATGAATTTTCGGGGAAAATACGTGGTCTAATCGTGAAAGAGAGAGAAAAAGAAGAGATACGGTTCAAATCTGCCCGTGCCAAGGCCGCTGCTATAGCTAAAACGGCCATAGCTATAACAGCCACCGTTATAGCTATAGCGGTGGAGGCCACTAGGGTAGAGGCCAAAGCTACCCTAGTGGCGGGGGTGGCCAGAACGGGGGTGGTCACCCCGATGGCGTTCACCGCCACCACGACGGCGGCGGCCGCCACCCTAGTGGCTGCTACCGCTGCCGCCGAAGGGCCAGCCGCCGACTCCGGCCGGCGAGGGGAGGGAAAAACTGCACTTTGGATATTAGGGATTCAAACTTCAAAAATTCATAACTTTCACTACGGTTATCCGATTAAGACAATTCTTAACATTTTGGAAACTTTAGAGAGTCTGAAATCTAGAAAAAATAATGAAAATTCCAGAAAAAGATTGAGTTTAAGCGAAAATTGTGAAATAGTTTACTACGCGTGAGAGAAAAATAACTGTTAATTTTTAAATGCATTTTAATGATTTTTAAGTGTGGTCAAAGGTCCAAAATCATAAAAAGGTACTTACCAAACATGATTCAACCCTAAAAGAATAGAACAACTGATCCACAGAAAGGTTAGAGCAAAAAAGTCATCATAGTTTCGCGGGTCACCAAAAAGCTCGTGCTTACAGGCATCCTCTCGGGAGATTGCCACTTGGTGGGCTAAGTGTGATCTCACGTAAGAGCAAGGGTTACAAAGTTATACCTGAGGTGTGGATTTCTTGAATCGATTGTCTACTAGGGTTGCCATCAATAGACCTATCAAGAACCCGGTTGACTTAGAAATTCTGATTCGGTATTGCCTTCATTGCCCCTAACGGATTTGAGATGGATTACCGGTTGTGTATGGTTGGACTCGCCAATAGTGCTAAAAGAGATCCTTGGACAAAGACAATTGCTGAGAGCATCGAAAGAGACCCTTGGACTAAAAAATGATTGTCGAGAGCATCAGAAGAGACCCATGGACTAAAAAGATTACTGAGATTATCTTAAGCGACCCAGGACTACAAAGGTTACTGAGAATGTCTGAAGAGATCCCTGGGCTGAAACGAACACCAAGAATGTCACTAAAAGATGCCGAGAATTTCTAATAAGATCATCGGACTGGGAAGACTTGCTTAGATTGAAACACATGCTGAGGATGAATAATGAGATCCATGGTCTGGAACGCATACCAAGAATGCCACTAAAAGATGCCGAGGATGTCTATCAAGATCATCGGAATAGAGGATTTGCTTGGATTGAAACGCATGCCGGGGATGACTATCGAGGTCCTTAGACTGAAATGCATACTAAGAATGCCACTGAAAGATGCCGAGGATGTCTAACGAGATCATCAAACGGGGAGGATTTATTGAAAATGCCTGAGGAGACCGTCAGATTAGAGGATTTACCAAAAACGCCTGAGAAGACCATCAGACTATGCACATTGTGCCTGTTAATAAAGTTTTGAGATTTTAGTAATTGACATGAGTTGCATTTTTATTGCTTAATTGATTTTGTGAAACAAAAATATTTTTGCAACTTCAATCAAGCAATAAAAATGGAAGAATGAAATATGAATTGGGATTTTCGGGAGTTCGAAGAAACTAGGGAGCCCATTGGGACTTGCTATCTTTAAAAGCAGTTTAGACATGTGTTGAGATGCCCCTGATGATTATATTGAGGTGCCCTTAGGCAATTGCATCATGGTGCCTCCGGAAGAAAATCTGAGTTATGATTTTAGAACTCATTGGACTGGTTGCCCATCTGGATTGCCACATGGTGTACCTGTCAAGGTAGTTTCGAAGCATTAGTAAACGATATGAATTGCATTTTTATTTCTTAATTGATTTTATGGAACAAAAATATTTTTGCCCCTTCAATTAAGCAATAAAAATGGAAGAATGAAATATGAACTGAGTTGAGATTTCTGGGAGTCCAGAGAAACTGCTGAGGCTGAGCACCGAGTCTGGCTGGTATGCCCCTTGGATGTTCTGCTTGGAGTCGTGCGTATAGCTCGAGGATACTTTTCTTTGTTTTATTTCCTGTAGAATTCAGTATAGACAGGATACTTATGAATATTATGCATGAATGTGTGAATGCATGATACGCTTGGACTGATCATCTTCAGGATGACTGATTACTTGTCTGATTGATGGAACTGCATCGCGGTAAGGTGAGAATGCCCATGGTAAAGGGTTAGGGATATCGCATAGATTATGTGGGAATGCCCCTGGTGGAAAACTATGGAAGCTACGGCGTACATGCGAGTCTCGTGTGGTCAAATATTGAGGTTGAATATTGTTGCACCCTATCGCTTGTGATGAAGGAAACAAATCAGCTACTTAACAATCGCTGGACTGAGCATATTGAAGATAAGGGGAGGACGAAGCGAAGTTTGAGATTCTAGATAATGAACAACTAGACGCTATCACTACTAATGAACTCTACCAAGGATGGTTTCAAGAGATTGCAGACTTGAGATGCTTGGTGGCGGTCGAGATTAGAGTGGATACGCGTAGAGGACGGATTTGAGCCCTTCAAATCCACTAGACCGGGGAATATATTCAGGCACTCTAATGATGATGACGATAATGCAGATATCTCGATGTGATCGATGGCAGTCATTTGCATTCATTTTTATTTGTCTTAATTTTTGCATAGACCCGAACATTGTGTTGGGCCCATCAGACTTGTTTATTTTGCTTTTTTTGACCTAATTTTTACCTAGACCGCCCTTTTCGTTTTCAATCCAGGGGACTTTTCCTGGCTTTTGCATAGACCTCGCTGTTTTCAGTCTATTAGGATTTTTGCCTTTTGTTGTCATTTCTGAGGAATAGGGTTGACTGCACGAAACCCTCTGTTTGACTTACTTGCAACATTTCGCCTTTTGGGCCTAATATATTCATTCAAGCATAAATATAAAGAATTCAGCAAAAGGTACATTTCCATTAAATGAAGTAAGTTTGAGTACATAATGATGATAACCATTTCTATTGACCCAAACTCCGGTGTTAACTAGCCTATGAAGGTTTTTTAGCCAACAAGCTCTCTTAGCTCACTTTACCCTAATTTTTGCCTAGACCACCCTTTTTGGGTTTTCAGTCTAGCAGGTTATTTTACACCCTAACTTTTTTCTGATCGGTTTGTAGAATACCGACTAGCGGGATACACCTTAATTTTTGCCCGACCAGTAGAGGACCACTCGCCGGGTGTTGATTGTATTATTTTTTATGTGCCGCTTTTAAGGATTTAATTTTTTTGGTTGGATATGATAACGCCTCAACTTGCTTTGATTAATAGGGTTTATGAACGCATTACCATCCACAATCTTCATGCCCCTTGCATCGAGTTCTTTTCTAATTATATGAGGTCTTTCCCATATGGACAGAATTTCCCCCTTAGGTCGGTGTTGGTAGTATATACTTGCTTCAAAACTGGATTGTCAGCTTTTGACGGATATGCCTAATGTTTGGCTCGGTCATTGTATGCTTTTACTTTACACTACTGGTACATCTGAAGATTGTTTAAGCTATCTAAACTATGCTTTAGTCCATCGGGCTCCCTTTGACTTGGGTTCAGTGCGACTAACAAAGATTTTATCTCAGTTTTGCCTGGGATTGCAGCTTCCATAAAGGTGTTGGATTCATGGGAATTCTGACCTTTATTAAGTTTTAACAGAGAGCAAATGGTAGCTTGTCAGCACGATCTCCGTAATCTGCAGTAGGCTTGGAGAGAAATTTCTTGGTAAGATGGTTTACGGCTTTGACTGCCCCATTACTCCATAGTATGCACAGTGAATATCTGTGGTGTTCAAACCCATATTCTTTGATTAGTCAGGTGGTTTCCCCTTAGAACTGAAACTCATTTTCTGAGACTAAGTGGTGAAGTGGGCTATACCGAGCAAAGATGCATTTCTCGGTGAACTTGGACATCTTCTTGGCGATAATGTTAGCGAAAGACTTGGCTTCCCCCTACTTTAAGAAGTAACCTGCCCCTACGATGATGAAGCAGTGCTCATTTGTTGATGAGGGTCAAATCGCATCGATCATATGTGTCCCCCTGGCCAAGAATGGCCAATGAGGAGAGAAACCATGAAGGGTTGTGGATTTGGAAGGTATTGGATATTAGTAAGGATCAATAGTGTATCGGGGGTGGGAATTTAAGAATGGGTGGGCAAAGAAAAGGTAAGCCTTAGTTCTGTCAAAGGCGGTCTGGCGATGCTCCTTCTCTATAATCGGCTGACGCTTCTTCGGTAGTTTGAACATAAGTTTGCATATAGACATGAGGCCGGCAATGAATCGATTGACATATTGGATCTATCCAAGGAAGGACCGAGCTTCTTTTTCTATTCTAGGTGTGAAGATGCGATGTTCGGTAATCTGATGATGAACCTTGGGTATGTCTAGGTATGATCAGGTGGAAGCGTTATCATGATCTTTAAGCACTTGTTATCTCTCATTTTCTTTCAGAGGTTAGGTCATTATAAAATAGTTACCATTTTAGGTTATCATCTGTACTCAAATTTATTTTAGTTAAAGAAACTTCATGAATACTGAGCACGTTATGCTTATGATAAAATGAATGCATGGACCCATCGGGCGAAACATCAAACAAAAAAGCAAAATGAGAGTCTTCATTGAAAATAAAGTGCCTTAAAGGCTTAATCGTTCACATTTAAATACTATAAAAAGAAAATTACATCATAGATAGTCGTCCTCCACAGGGGGAGGGTCTTGATTGGTGGAGCTGGTAGATTAAACATCCTCGGTAACTTTCATTAGTGCGTCACCCAAGACGAGACCCAGAACTTTCCCTTGTTCTACTGATGACTTATCTCCTTCATTCGTTAGAGACCTCATGAGATTCTTATCAGATTTCATAGTAGAATTGGCTTTCATGACAGAGTCGGCTGAACCGGAGAAGACCATGGCCAATATAAACTCTTCGGTATACCGGAATTGATCGTACCTATCTCACTATTAGAGCTTGGCAATGGTTTCTCCTCAGTATCGATCTTTCTAGCTGGCTAGCCATTTTCCCTTCTCTCACTAAGTGCCAAATAGCCATGCCTAGAGGCCTGCATTGATCAGTTGTGTGCCCCTTTTGAACATGATAGCGATAAAAATTTCCTTTTTCTTCTGGTGTAGGAGAATGATATTCATGAAGAGAGTTAAGCATGCCCTTATCTAGCAACTTGGCAAATAGGACACTAAGAGGGAGTTTCCATGGAGATATAAACACTTTTGGTCCAGGCGCCCGACCAAGTGTGGTTTGAACTGTGGAGACGTTCTCCTGAGCGATGGCTTGAATTGCAGCCGTCTTCTCCTCAATCAAAATTGGAGTAATTTTAAAAGATTGAGAATTGTTGTTCTTGTTAAACTAGGGTTTGCCGCCACTTGGCTTGCTAGCTTTCTCTTTCTCCTCACGATGCTCGATTTTCTCGACCTTTTCAAAGACCTTCTGATAAGATTTAAAAGGGTCGGTTTCCATTTCCTTACAAAGAACCGGGAGAGCCCCATCAAGTAACTTTGGAATCATTTCCTTTAAACTGAGCTTCTATTTCAATAGAACCTGAGTGGCCATCCACCTATTGAAGTATAATTTGAAGGGTTCGCCTTACTTTTGCTTAACGGCCTCAAGGTGTTGGATAGTCATTTCCATGGTGGAATTGAAAGGATAGTCATTTCCATGGTGGAATTGAAACCATAGTGAGCAATTAAGGCTTCAGACAGGAGCTTCCAATCTAGGATTGTTGACTCGGAGAGAGTATTGTACCATTCGAGAGCTGGCCCTGATAGAGTACACGAAAATAACTTAGTAAGAACTTTGTCCCCGATCTTCTGAACACGCATAATTCGCCGTTACATCATGATGTGGGATTTGGGAGGTCCCTCACCAGAGTAGGCTTCCATTATAGGCATTGAAAAGTTCTTTGAGACCCAATCTTCATCCCTCTCTTCTTCTTTCTCTTCATTCTTAGTCAGAAGCTACTTAAAGAATGCTGCCACTTCGGGTGTCATGCCCGGAGGTTGCATGACCTGGTCAATTGGTGTCACACCTTGAGGTTGTGTGACCTGGTCATTGTGCACTGATGAGGCCCCGAATATAAATGGCGGAGGAGCTGGGATCTCAATCTGAGGGCTACCAAGCAGCCCCCCTTGGAGAGATCATAAAATTAGGAGACGATAGCGCAAAAGGTGTTGGCGGTGTCGGGGAGATGATAAAATCACTGGAGGGAACAACCATTTAAGGGATAAAACCCCTTGAGAAAGCAGGGAATATAGGGGCCTGACTGACAGGTCTCGAAGATATAGGAGGAGGAAAGATAAAGGTTGGTGGAACAAAGGACGAGGGTGGCTGAGAGGAACTTTGAACAAACTGAAACTGGCTCTGTTGGATAGGTCGGACATGTTGTATCGGGTGAAAGATAGGTGGAGCTTGAACTGGCGAAATCTGACCCAAACTATTCTGACCTGAACCATCTTGAACTGCCCCATTCTAAATGATCCTAGACTGTCCCTTAGCTTTAGAAAATGACCCTGATGGCCCCTGAACATTCCTTTAACCTGATCTTAGATGGCATTTATGAAGAGATTAGATTAAAGAAATTGAGCCATAGCATTGGCTAACTCTATAACAATCTGAGACTGACCCCGGCCCTAATTCTGATGAGGTGGGGAGGGAGAAGGGGAAGGAGTACTCTCATGAGGTGCATCATTCAAACGCAGATCAGACATGTTTACCAAATCAGATTCAAGAAAAGATCTCACAACTGAACTTGAACGACAAACCAAACGATGACCAAGTAGGGGCCAAAGAGGACCGTGACGGCGCGGATGTCTCGACCTCTAGAGAAACTAGAAGATGATCAGCCTTAATTGAACCATGAATTAAATGGATGATTATATAATTATTCGAGTGATGAATGCCATATATACGGGGGTTTTAGAGTGGTAGAGAGCAGTAGGGCTTATGATGCGAATCTTAACCCCAAAATACATGAGACGTGCGAATTACTTGCTATGCCTAGCGAACTAGATACGGGTCATCGGGACTCAAACGATCTCAGGCATTTTGTGAAATTCCCTCTTCAAGCAAGGGGAGAGTAGAGGTAAGCGAAAAAAAGTTTTTTCTCCATAATAAAATTTGCTTTTCTGCCTCTTATTATTTGTGCATTATTTGTGATTTGTTTATTGTGTTTCGAGCCATTTTGGTGTTGGTAAGTTCGGTTGAGGCCCGATTTTAGTCTCTCTTTATTCGCTTTATTTATCCGCATTATTTACTCTCCCGCATTAGAAAAATGTATAGGTATTTGTAAAGCCATGTAATAATTATTTTCTTGTTTTATTTATTGCTTTTGTATGATGTATGGCCATATAAACCAAAAACTCTAAAGATTAATTGATTCAAATCGCATAAGAACTAAAGTCGCGCTTATTAAAATGCAAACATTTTGATTTAATAAATGAAAAGTAAGCAACATCATCCGAACTTGGAATCTTTGTTTTAAGGTAGGTCCAACCATCCGGTGGGAATATCGTACCCAAATTTCTGGTAGAGCTAAATCGGGTGGCGACTCTGTCTTAAAATGCGGGATTTCAAGTCTCGTATCTCTTAACATCTAAATTGGACTAAAATTCAACTTCAAGATCGCTTTTTCCATCATTATTTTCATCACACTAAAATCAAGGATCAATCCTCTAGCTCGCCTCACCGCGCTCATTAATTCCTCCTATCCAACATCTCACGCGCATCGGGCAGATAAAGGTCGCCCGCTCATAATAGGGAAGAGTAAAAGCTAACAACCTTTTTCACATAGACCAATTAGAAGGCGTGTGGAACTCACGCCAAGAAGGTACTGGCATAAAAGTTAGTGAATCACTAAAATACAAAGAAAATGATCACCGACAACTTTTCAGCCTCAATCCCAAGGATTCAAATGGGTCAAAATCTTTGTCTAACGGATTGATCAATGATTCCGGAAGTGCCACTTATTACCTTTTCAACGGTGAAGATTTGATTGCAGCTCAACAACCTACAACAGGTACATTTATGATGAAAGCCTATAAAAGGGAAGCTTCACAAGTTGAGAAGGTGCTGGTTGATTTCAAGAAAGTATATCCAAGAGAATTCGCTAAAAAGCAATCAGTTTACAAATCCCTCCAAGAACCAAACCACTTAAAATCTGTTTGTAAGGATTCCCAAGTAGAGTTATAAACTTGAGGAAGTCCAAAATCGAAACGTTTCAGAAACTAAGTATAAAGATCTCCTACTTGGGTGAGTAGTGAGATTAGGATATAACTTGAAGTAGGTGCTTTGAGTGGGATCTCCCTGTAGGACTTAACTTAGGTTTGGGTAGAAATCTAAGTGGTATATCCTGCTAAAGACTAAAGGACTCAACTAGGATTTGGTGCTTCTAGTGGTATATCCTACATCTAGAAGGGGTTACCATCCTGAGACAAGTTGTAATGCTTGATTCCTGCCAGTTGGAAAGGAATCCACTAGTGGAAAAGCTCGGAGGAAGGAAACTCTGGGGACTAGAGTAGGCGGTGCTGAACTAGGATAAAATACTTGTGTTTGAATTCTCTAACTCTTTATTTATTTGCATTACTATTATCATAACTGTATTATCCGGATCCATCCTCCGGATCATATTTAAACACGCTCTATAAAGACTTTTTTAAAGTCTTACTAATTTCGCGAAAAAGGGTCATTCACCCCCCCTCTGACCTTATTTAGACCCTTACGGGGACCAATAAATGGTATCAGAGTAAGTGCTCAAATTAGAGATCTAACAATCTCGAGCTACATGTCTAAATTTTGATCCAAGTATCAAAATCAGTTTCCAAAACTCACAACTCCTTTTCGAGGGTATGTCCATTACCTGTCCTCCACTCTTCACCGATGAACACTACACATTTTGGAAAAATTGGATGAAGAATTTCATTCAAGAACAGAGCATGCAAGCATGGTTGGTCATTAAAGATGGCCCATATAAGCCTACTCATGAAGTGGAGGGTCTTACAACCCGAAAGCCCTCAAATTTATGGGATGAGAATGATTTTAAAAAATTGCGTGAAAATGCAAATGCTATTAACATACTTCATTGTGCTCTTAGTGTAGTAGAATTTAACAGGATATTCAGATATAAGACTGCACAAGAAATATGGCAGAAGCTGAAAGTGATCTATGAAGGATTAAGTAAGGTTAAAGAAGCCAAGATAGACCTATTACAACAAAAGCTAGAATCCTTCAAGATGGAACCCAAAGAATCCATCAGCAGCATGAATACTAGATACACCAATCTAGTAAATTAATTGAAGAGGCTAGGGAAATAAATTTCAAAAGTATACATGGTCAAGAAAATACTCTGGAGTCTCATCAAGGAATGGGATAACAAGAAGACTACCATTGAGGAAGCTCATGACCTAAACTTCTATAGCTATGATGAGCTCATTGGTAATCTCTTGACCCAAGAGCTATCCCTGGAAAGATATAGCCAATAAGAGAAAAAGCCTGAAGAAAGAAAGAAAGCCATTGCTCTCAAGGCAAAATCCACCGGATCAGGTTCGTCCGGAGAGGAAAAGCAACTCAAGGAATCTGAAAGCAATAAGGAGCAAATGGCTATGTTACCCAGACAGTTCAATAGATTCTTGCAAAAGAAAGGAAAGAGAGATTCTAGAAAATATGAATCCAAACGATCAAGGGAAGGAACCTCTAGAAGAGATAGGCCCAGAAAGAATCCGAAAGAAAAGAAGGATCCGGAGAAAGAGGCTACCTGTTTTAAATGTGGAGAGAAAGGCCACTTCAGAACCAAGTTCCCTAAGCTCAAAAGAGATAAGAAATACAAGAAGAAGGCAATGGTGGCTACTTGGAGCAACAGTGAGGAAAGTAGTAGTTCATCTTCAATAGAAGAAGAAGAGACTGCCAACTATGCATTCATGGCACTAACTGATCTAGAAGTAGAATAATTCGGAAGAAATGCCTCTATGCAAGACATAGTGCAAATCGAGAAATCAAAATCAAAAACAGCAGGTACTGAGGTAAACTCTCACTCTAATTCTATTTCTAACCATGAACTTGCTAGAGCTTTAGGGGTTATGATCAATGCTGTAAGAAAGAACACAAGAGCCATAAATCCTTAAAAAGACAAGTTATGGAGCTCATTGAAGATGCTGAAGCATTAGCACAAGATGTCAACCTGATCAGAACAACAAAGCACATAGATGAAGTTGAGGAGAACTACCTGAAGAATCAAGTGCAAATGCTAAGTGCCAATTTGATTGGGCTGGATAGAGAAATAGCCCTCATGAAGGAGGCATCCGGATGGAAATCTGATCTTTCACAAAGAAGGAAAAATCCAAGGCAAGCTACATCAAGAAATAAACATCAAGCTACCAAAAGAGATCTGAAGCCTTCTAAGCAAAAGGAGAAGGTGGTCAGTAAGCAACCACAAGCCTAAGAATAAACTAAAGTAGTCTATAATCAACAACATGCCTAACAAATGAAGAATCACAGAGTAGAGATTGCACCTTCAGCTAACTTTCGGTTATACACCAGACCAACAACAAGCATTCAAGAAGCTAGATATAGAGGGAACTATAGGAAGGAGGATCTTGAAAAGATAAGAAAGAAGCAGCAGAGCAGACCCATTTCAGGGTGTAGATTTTGTGGGAAAAACAACCATATCACTAAACTATTTAGATTAAAAAATGGTTATTATGATGTTTATCCTTGGCCTGAAATGGTTGATAACCCGAGAGGACCCAAATTTGATTGGGTACCCAAACCCACTTGATCTATTTTACAGGTATGCCTTAGATCTACAGTAGATCAACACACTTTGTACATTGATAGTGGATGCTCAAGTCACATGATAGGTGATGAGAAGGCCTTCATCACTTTAATCAGTAAGAGAGGAGGCAAAGTGAGCTTTGGAGACAATCAAAAGGGACAGATCATTGGGCATGAAACCATTAGATCTGAAATACAAATAGAAGATGTCTCACTAGTTCATAGACTGAAGTTCAACTTACTCAGTGTGGTACAACTCTGTGATTAAGGAAGAAAAGTCACCTTTGACTCCGGAGGATGCTCAATCTATGATAGTAAGTGTAATCAACTCATTCTTTATGCACCTAGAGTAAATAATGTTTATTGTGTTAACATTAAAAATGATAAAAATAATGTATGCTTGGTGTCTTAAGAAGAAGAATCACTACTATAGCACCGGAGGTTGGGACATGTTAGCATGAACCTCCTGTCTAAATCAGCCAAAAAGGAACTGGTTGTAGGTTTGCCTAAGGTGGCTTTTGATAAGGATCATCTATGCACTGCATGTCAATTACGTGAACAACATAAGAAAAGTTTCCTTTCCATCTCTTATATTCCTTCCAAAAGAGTACTTGAGCTCTTGCATACTGATGTCTTTGGTCCAATCAAACCGTTGAGTTTAGGTAGAAGAGAATACACCTTGGTTATTATGGATGATTATTCTCGCTATACGTGGGTCATCTTACTAGCAAGGAAAGATGAAGCCTTTGACCAATTCTCAAACACATTCATCCGGGTAGAAGTAGAACATGGCATTAGCGTTGCACGTATCCGGAGTGATAATGGTGGTGAGTTAAAAAATAAGCACTTTGCTGAATTTTGTGACTCCATGGGCATTGAACATAACTTCTCTACCCCTCATACTCCTCAACTGAATGAAGTTGTTGAGAGAAAAAAATAGGACCATAGTTGAGATGGCTAGAACAATGCTCAGTGAAAATTATTTGCCAAAATATTTCTGGGGTGAGGCCGTAAACGCAACATGTTACATTTTGAATAGAGCTCTCATTAGAAAGACCATAGAAAAGACCCCCTATGAAATCTAGAACGGAAGGAAACCCAAAATTGGGTACTTCAAGGCATTTGGATGTAAGTGCTATATCCTAAATGATAAAGAGCAACTAGGAAAATTTGATCCTAAATCTGATGAAGTAATTTTCCTTGGCTACTTAACACATAGCAAGGCTTACAGAGTCTTTAATAAATGAACCCAAACTGTGGTAGAGTCTATACATGTAGATTTTGATGAGACTAACTATGCAGGCAAAAGAAGTTCCACCCCGGAAGATCTAATTCTAGAAGCTGAAAACTCTAGAGAAGAGAAGGAAGCCGAAATTCCTGATTCTTTCCAAATCAAGAAGTATAAGGAAGAAGATGAAGGAATATCCTTTGATCCAGAAGTACCACAAGTTGATCTTGACCCAAATGAGATAAACTTCAATGATGATCAAGGAGAGGAAGTTGATGCAGAAGTGGAACAAGGTCCAATCCAGCATGAAGACTTACCAAGAGAAGTCAGACTCTCAGGGATCATCCGGTTACGACCATTTTGAATAATGTCTAAAATCCAGTCAGAACCAGAGGATAACTCAATAGGATGATGAGCCATGCAGCCTTTGTATCTCTTATTAAGCTAAAGAAATTTTAAGATGCTAAAGGAGATAAAAGCTGGATGATGGCTATGCAAGAAGAACTAGATCAGTTCGCTAGGAATGATGTGAGGGATCTAGTAGCACCTCTAAAAGGAAAGTCAATCATTGGCATCAAATAGGTATTCTAAAACAAGCTAGATGAATCCAAAGTAGTGGTAAGAAATAAGGCAAGATTGGTTGCCCAAGGCTATAATCAACAGGAAAGGATTGACTTTGAAGAAACATTTGCCCCTGTAGTAAGATTGGAGGCAATCCAGATTCTATATGCTTTTGCATCATTCATAGGATTCACATTGTTGCAAATGGATGTCAAAAGTGCATTCCTCAATGGAGTTATCTAGGAAGAAGTCTATGTGAAGCAGCCACTTGGATTTGAAGACCCAAAGCATCCAAATCATATGTACAAACTGAAGAAGGACCTTTATGGATTAAAGCAAGCACCAAGAGCTTGGTATGAGAGACTCACTACATTTCTCATATCCAAGGGGTATATTCGGGGGAAGGCAGACACAACTCTTTTCATAAAAAAGAAGTAGGATGATATCATTCTAGTCCAAATTTATATTGATGACATCATATTTAGAGCAATAGATGAGAAGATGTGTGAAGAATTCAACACTCAAATGCAGAAGGGACTTGAGATGTCCATGATGGGAGAACTTAATTTCTTCCTCGATTTGCAGATCAAGCAGAGTCCGGAAGGGATTTTCATAAACCAATCCAAGTATACCAAGGATATTTTGAAGAAGTTTGAAATGGATAAAAGCAAGCCTATGTCCACTCTAATGGGTTTAGATACAGTCCTATCCAAGGATTGTGAAGGAGAAGAGGTTGATCAGAAGCTATATAGAGAAATGATTGGATCACTTCTATACTTGACAAATAGTAGACTTGACATACACTATGTAGTTTTCTACTGTGGAAGATATCAAGCTAATCCTAAGGATTCACATCTAAAGGCAGTAAAAATAATCCTTCGATACCTCATAGGAAGCACTAAAATTGGGTTATGGTATCCTAGTAATGGAGAATTCACACTCTAAGGCTTCACTGATGCAGATTATGATAGTGATACTCTTGTGAGAAAGAGTACATCCAAAGGTTGTCATTTCCTTGGAGATTGCTTAGTATCATGGTATAGCAAGAAGCAAACTTCAGTTGCCCTATTTACTACATAATCAGAATACATGGCAGTAGGAAGTTGTGTAGCTCAACTCCTTTGGATCAAGCAATAACTAGAAGATTATAAAGTCTAATCCGGATGTGTGGATCTAATGTGTGACAACAAAAGTGCCATTGATATGTCAAAAAATCCAGTACTCTATAGTAGGATGAAACATGTTAACATCAGGCATCATTTCATCTGGGATCATGTGACAGCATTGGTTTACATCCTAACGAATGAGCAAAGGGCAGACATCTTTACTAACTCATTAAGTAAAGATCAATTTGGGAAGCTAAGGGAGTCAATTGGAATGTCTAATCCAATTTGAAGAAAATCCGGAAGACAGTATAATGTTAACTTGGATTTTTGGCAAAATAAGGAATCCGGAAGTAAAGAAAAAATGAAGTTAACTTTACTCTGGAGAAGAATATTGCCACATCAGCAGACAAGAATTACATATGGTAGTAAAAGCGCTTAAAGGTAACTATTCCTTTTTAAATTTCAAATGTTTATTGGGAGTTATACGCGCGGTAAATTCAACAGCTGGTTTTAAAAATAAACTATTCCAAATCTCCTGTTAAACGGAATTTACCTCTCTCCTAAATTTTAACCTACCATATCATCAATTCGACTAAAGATAACGGCATCAAAATTACCATTATACCCTTACTTTGGAAATTCTATATAAAATCCTCAAATTTCCTCTTCTTCTTTATGTGAGCAACTTACTACTGTTACTCTGTAAAAATCCAAACTCAAAAGCCTAAATTTCAACAACTCAAATGGCAGCCATAATGCTAAATAACCAAATTCACATGCTTCCTCGAAAGCACATGTTTGAAGAATCTGCTCTCAAAGATGAAGACTTCACACCCATCACCTTAAAATCCATAGACTTAGTAGTCCCCACTGACTACTTGGGAGACAATTTTTTATTCAAAATAGACCCTTACTCCAAGCTCATTGAAGATCAACATTTGGGAGATTTTCTCAAGATCAAATGCTTTACCTATCTGGACCTAGTGCGCGAATTCTACGATAATCTAAAAGCTCACTCCTATCATGGTGCTCTCGAAACTTAGGTTCAGGGAAAGGTGATCACCATTCCGCTAGAATTTTTTGAAAAATTCCTAAATATGAAGAATGACGGGGTTCAACTTAGAAGCAATGGGGATGAACTGCAAGTGAAGTACGACCCAAAGATGTGGCTGCATCCATACTATTTTGGTGACATATTCTCGACTTACTTCCCTGAAGTACCAAGATTTCTCTAGCTTGCACTCTCAAAGCTAGTTTTGATCCGAAAGGGCTCTCTCACCACAGTATCCTCCTTCCAGCATTGCATACTATAGCACTGGGTAGAGAGCAGAGTAGTAAACATGCCAATGCTAATTATCCATTTCCTCCGACAGCATAAAAACTCTCGTGGTGACCTAATCACCAGAATCCTAGTAGCAAATGAAATAAATGTCTCAGGATTCTAAGCTGTAAATGAAAAAGAAATCCTGGAGAAAAATTTCAGAAAGTTGAGCTTTAAAGAGACCTGGAATGAGGAGAAGATTAAGAAGCAACGAGATGAGAAGAAAAGCAAGGCAAGAAAGGCAGTGGATCCGGCTGAAAATGCTCTGGTTCCAAAGAAGGCTAAGACCACCAAACCAAAAGCAAAATCAGAGAATGCTTTAGTTTAGGTGTAAGAAGTTGATGAGGACAGTCAAACCCTCACTCAACTACTGAAAAAGAGCCCGGAAAAGCCCAAGCCAAGGGGGAGATTGATGAAAGCAGCAGATAAGAAAAGAAAATCTACTAAAACCCAAACTGCAATAGTAGAGGATGAGGAAATAGAGGAAGAAGATTCGATGCCAAAAAGAAGGCAGTTCACATGAAAAGGCTGCACTTTTGACGAGGCATTTATAACCTAAAAGAGTAAAGCTAAGTAGCCTGCGGGCATTGTGACTGATGAGGATGCGACTAGAAATGCTAAGGAAGCTAAATTGGCCAAGGCTAAACAAACAAAGAGGAAGCATGTGCCCAGATCAATGAAAGAAATCCATCTAGATGATCCTCAGTACGAAACGATCAAGGAGGCAATGAAGGATAATGACCGGATCAACTAGCAAATAATAGAAGGAACCGGTGGCTCTTTTGGTACTCAACCAATCCTTATAGATCCTACTGACTTGGAAGCCATCACTCATATTTCAAAAGTAGACCTATCCTTCTTCCAGCCCTAATCTGGACCAATTCCTGAAAACCTGCTAAATGTGGAAGCTAAGAAAGTCACTGATAAAAGTCCTAAAAAGGCATATAGAGAGGGTGTTAAGGACATTGCCAACACGCCTGAGGAAGTACATCAAAGTCCTGAAAAGGCATGTGAAGGGATGACTAAGGACATTTCCAGTCATCCGGGGGCTGTGGAGGTGGAAGAAGCAGGAGTATCTCAGAACAGTATAGAAGCACCAATCAATAAGGTAATTCCTGACAAAGTTTCATTTGATGTTAACATTGACCCCTCTGCTGCTGCTGTTGAAACATCAGATAAAGATGAGGATAACTTAGATACACATACTCCAAGTGTATCTAAGGAATAAGTGTCCAACCCGGAACACAACATTCTAGAGGAGGGATATAGTCTGTGTTCCCAAGGGCGCACTCCTAAAGTGAACTCAAGGGGTAAGTATAGTCTGGAGGAACGGTTGGAAGAGAATAAAGGAGGAGGAGAAGAAGAATCCACAGTAGAAGAATCATCTAAATCTGATAAAACTGGAAGCAGCTTCGGATCTGAATCCCCTCCTCTTGCTAGACCAATCAAAATACCAACTTCTAGCATAAATCAAGCTAGAGCTAAAAAGATCACAACAGCCCTAAAAATCCTACAAGAGGCTGCCCATGAGGAACATAAAGAGAGCTATATCAAATAGAGTCTCTAGAACATCTGTAAGCATCTCAAATCAATAGGGAATGTGCTGATTCAACAATTCTCTCCTCCGAATTTGAAGACTAAAATTGGGGAGCTGAAAGGGAGTGTCAAGAGAATAGAATAAAAAGTGGAGGACTTCCCCACTGCCCATTTAGTGGCTAAAGTATCACTTGCAAAAGCCACCCTGGCGCTGAATGAGCTAAAAATAAGTGTAGCAGTAGCAAACTGTTTTGCTGATCAGGCTAACACCAGAGCCACAAACAACTGCGCTACTATACTGGACAAGATCACCTCCTCCTCTTCTGAATTATCCACTGAAATAAAAGAGTAC
Source organism: Euphorbia pulcherrima (assembly GCA_947683365.1). Taxonomy (NCBI): domain Eukaryota; kingdom Viridiplantae; phylum Streptophyta; class Magnoliopsida; order Malpighiales; family Euphorbiaceae; genus Euphorbia; species Euphorbia pulcherrima. Next base: position 21,728,580 of record CANTUS010000001.1, read on the forward strand.
TTGGACTTCAAGTTTGAAAACTTGTCCAAATTCATCTCTAAAAAATAAGAAAAAGCTGCTCTTCCCAGCCTCAATGAAGCTCAACAGGCAATTTTGAACAAACTCACCAAGTACATGGAGGATGACCTGCCCAAGATATTTGCCAAATAGATGGAGGATATTACCCAAGAGGTAGCAAGCTAGATGAATAGGCAGGATACAGTCATTAATAATGCTAAGGAAGAGCTTTATAAGGATATTATGACTGTAAATGACAGTGTTCATAACCGTCGAAGAGGAATAGGGATGAAAATTGAGAAAGTACTCGCAAATCTATCAAATCTGTCAATATTTGGATATTCCTTACCCTCAGTTTTGAAGAGTTAGCTTATCCCAGTGCTTCAAGATCTCATTCAAAACATTGGGGATACTAGCTTATTTGACCATAAATGAATTGCTACTCTCCTCAAGGGTCTCTTCCCCTACTTTGATGGGAAGGATCAGGATTTTGTTCTCCAAATGCATCCTTACATTACAAAGTCATATACCTAGCTCTGGAAGGTCTTTCGACCCCTGTGGACATAATCATTGATCAAAGAAGAAAAGGGAATGTAGATTATTCCATCTATCCCAAGGCATGGCTGTAAAGCTAGGATGGTAAAACATACATAGAAATCAACCCCTATGCTGCTGAAAATAAAAAGGGGGAGAATAATGAAGGGGATAAAGCTACTGAAAGGGGAGAAAAGAGCAAGGGCAAAGAGAAGAAGGGAGAAGCATCCGTCAAGAAATAATTTTGTAATATACTAGCTATTCTACTCCAATGTAAAATCTATAATAGCTAGTTTCATATTTTTTCACTTATATATTTCTGTACCTGTAATCCTGAACTTTATTGATGTTAACTATTGTTAATAGCAGAAGTATATATAGTGAAAAATTATTACAAAAAATTACTTCTAAAGTACAATATAATATTGTACTAGAAAAACCTTAGAAGCTAGAATTGAAAAATATTAGGGGAGCTAGGTGTGAGCACTGGATTTTACAGTCCCTCTCGCGAGACAATGATGATGTATTCCCGATTTTATTCCTCATAATAAAAATTCTTTTTTGGAATTTTTATTACCGATATAAAATTCTCTACGAATTTTATTTTCGGAGAAATTCAGTTCGGCATGTCCGGTAATGCGTTCGGTGGTAGCTCAGACCGATGATATGCACCCAAAAAATAATTTAGTCCAAAATACCCATAAAAAAGTCAAAAAGACCCAAATAATTAAGTTTTTCGTCAAAATCACCTTTTGCCGGATTTCCTCTCCCTTTCCCCAATTTTGGGCTTAAATCGTGCTAGCTTTTCAGACCTGTCAGGAGAGCGAGGCCGTCGACGGTATGGCTTTTAGCTGTAGAACAACTGTGTGCTTTTTTGCTCGATATCTGTTTGGTAACTAATCCAAGGTAATTTCCAACGGATTAAAGCCAATAAAAGCAGCATTTCTCAGCCATTTGAGAGGTTGAACACTTGAGGCTTGAAATCTTATAGAGATTTTGAGCATTTAGCTAGATTTAGTGGGATAAGGTTTAGAAAAGGTAAGAAAAGGGGATTTAATTCATCTTTTCTTGGTTTTTCTCTACTGAACTCTCTAATATTAAGTAGATCTTCAAGTTTAGAATCACTTCAAATAGGATTTATGACCTAAAATCACCCCTTACTTCCCGGAGGTGTCATACGGATCACAAAGAGGTGGATTCACGACCTGAGGTAAAACTTCTAAGTCTCATAGCTCTTTGGCTTTCATTTTACTTATTTGTTGTGTTTTAGTTGCTGTTTGTGCTTAGTTTTAGGTTTTTAGCCGATTTCCAGCAAAAAATAGATGCTACAAGAAACTGAAGCCGCAGGGGGAATTTAAAACCGCCTGCGGTATCATCCATACTGGCAGTGGCATTGTTGATACCGCCAATGGCCTCGTTTGCCCCCCAGTTGCCCCATTTTCTTGTAGGACCCTTTCTTTGTGGTATCCGAAAAGTCATGTAGCTTGCCTGTGTAACTAAGCTCACCAGCGGCATCATCGATGCTGCCGGCGACGTTAGTCATACCGCCGGAGGTATGGCCTTTTAGACAGCAGTTTTATTTTTGTTTTCGCTCCCTACCTAGTTTAAATTCCGAAGCTAGGATGTACAGTGCAATGATGAAGGTCCAGAACCTTCTAAAAATAGTACTCACCCCATACCATGTGGCATTTTCACTAATAATCTGGTTAAAATAAGAATCGAGTCTAAAATAGGGATATAATAAAATTTTCCCACAAACACCATTTAAATCTAATTTTTAGCCATCCAACCAGGCTCCATAAATTGTAAATAAATATGCCATATTCACACTAACTTGGGTCTTGTTTTGTTTACTAACTATGGATGCTATGTGATATATCTTGTACAATGTGCTATATTTGTGCTAACCCTTTTGTGCTGTAGATTTAGGTTAGATGCTTGCTAGGCTTTCGGGTATATTACTTATTCTATAGAAAAATGTATAGGTATTTGGAAAGCCATATAATTATTATTTTATTTACCTCATTTTATTTGTTGGATGACTGTAATAATTATTTATTTCCCGCTTTTGAATGCTTGCTAAATAACATGAAAATAACAATATAAACTGAAAACATAATAAATAGGATGGATTAAAACTGATTAAGAAAGAATGAGATCTTTTAACTTAGCCAATGTAAAGTAGATAACATCATCCGAACTCGGAATCTCTACTGAAGGTATGGTCTACCACTCGGTGGGAAAATCATACCAAAATTTCTCGGTTGAGCTAAACCGATTGGCGACTCTATTTTAAGTACAGAATTTCGATCTCGTATCTTTTGAACATAAACCATGATAAACCATCACGCTTATATTTTTTTAAGGATCGGTTCGCCGGCCTAGCCTCGCGGCCTGTCTGAAATGTCTTCCGCTCACAGTGGTGACTCTGTTGGGGACTTGTCTCTTCAAACTTGAACTTAAAATTTTTCAATAAGTTTAAAAGATTTTAATGATGTATTGAAATCATTGTCCAAATTAAAACTTCATTCTTTTTCATGATGTTTTATCCTTATGCGTGTAAATAGTTCGGTAATTTTTAGGTGCCCCATTTTACCCGTGAAGTTTGCAAAAGTATCACTCATGCCCTGTTTGGAATTGAGGATACCTAGTGGATGGATCACTCGTTTTAAGTAACATGTAAAATCCTGCAATCGCACCTATTTAGGGAGTGGTTGAGTAACGTGGAATCAAGGTAAACGAGAACCTTCTACATCAATAACCATACCAAAGCCGCGCTAGAAAAAGCCTTAGCAATTCAATCCTTTAGGACTACCAGAAGAATTAAAATAATTGGGATGAACTTCTTTCGCCACTACCAGTGAAGAAGCCAAACTCCATCCTTTCCAAAGAGGCATTACGCGGAAGTCATAAGGTTGGAAAAGGGACACTTTGTGTGCTATGTGCTATGTGCTCATTCATCGCCCATGCATCGGCTTCGAAAGCCAAAAATCAACTTACCCTTACCAATCTCCATTCGTGGAAGAGGTTTAGCAACATCTATAGGACTTCTTTTGTACCCCATTGAGTCACGACATATCACTATATGTGACGAACATCCCACCAATGTTAGAGGGATAAGCAGCCGCATTATCCCTAACCACTTCTTCATGCAGCCATACATACCACGCATCAATTATTAGACAAAGGTCATTCACCCCATCCATGGCATCACACAATCCGTGCATGATCTGATTCGCTACCTACCATTTCATCTAGGAGGAGGCAGAATTATCATCGTACCCCGGTTTGGAAAAGGCCAGAACATCGCCTAATTTGTCGTTCTCACACCCTGGTAGTCACCACAGAAGTCAAAGGGGTTCTATATTCCGATTTTAGTGGGGAGTCAGATTCAGATCAGGTTTAGTTGGGTCAGGAATGCTCTTAGCCTACTATGTCTTTTCGAGCATTGAAGGAAACCCTCCTCCGCCTGAGGATCGAGTCAGCCTTACTCCCACCTCAGGAGTAGTGTCTCAGCCTCCTCCTAGTTTTGATTTCGCTAGTGCTATGGCTCAGTTCCTAAATTCGGATGCATTCCAAGCTTCCATCTAAACCACCGTCCGAGCAGCCGTTAAGCAAGCCCTTGAGGATAGGAATTCTGACCAGGTCTATAAGTCTGATATGCAAGCCCAAAATGGTTCAGCATATATGTTGGCCGGTCCGATAGGGACAAGACCTATTGCACCAGTTTTTCACTCCACTCCCTCGACTCTGCCCATGGCAAGCCCATTTCAGTTCGGGCAAAATTTTGCTTTCCTGCCAACCTCGACAACCCCATCGATTGTTCCTTTAAACCTAAGACCCTTTTCTTAGAGCTCAGTTCCTTCAGTGTTCACTCCTCAGTTTTTAACTTCTTCTAGTGGGCTAGTCCAACCTCTGCCATCTTTTACCCCTCAGTTCATGGTAATTCCTAAGGGCACTAATTATCACCAGAATCCTTTTAGTAACCAGCTAATTGCTCGCCCTCCACCATCTCTGCTAGTCAATGACTAGGTCAAGCAGCCTCTGGGCGTGACACCTGAAGTAGCAGCTTTTGTTTGCCAGATGATGGCCTCTTATATCAATGACCATGTCACGCTTCTTAGTGCGACACCTGAGGCCGCAGCTCTCTCTCAGCCGATCAACGACCAGGTCACACAGCCTTTGGGTGTGACACCAAAGATTTAAGCCTACATTAACCACCTCATAGCTGCCAAGGAACCCAAAAGAGATGAAGATTGGATCCTCAATAATTTCACCATATCGAATATGGCCCAATATGATGGTTATGGTGCACCTACTTCCCATACAATAATGTATGAAAGAGTTATGCGTGTAAAGAAATTAAGTGATAAAGTGCTTGCTGAAATGTTTCCTTATTCCCTTCGGGGCCCTACTCTTGAATGGTGTCATACTTTGCCGCAACATATTGTCACTGATTGGAAACTTCTTTCTGAGGCCCTAAAAGTGCATTATGGTTTTAATACTATGATTGAAACAACCCTTCAACATCTTGACGGAGTCCGCCAAATGCCCAATGAGACCTTTAAGCAGTATTTTAACCGGTGGATGTCGACCCTGGTTCTAATGAAATCTAAGCTAAGCCTCAAGGAGATGATTGTTAAACTCCTAAAGGGATCTCTTCCCTTTTTTCGTAAAGAGATGGCTACTAATTTGTTCCTCTCCTATACGGCTGTGTTTGAAAAAGCCAAGAAAATCGAGCGCGAGGCGGAGCGCGAAAAGGTCGAAAAGGTGGGGAAACCCTGGTTCAGAAAGAATAATGATGCTAAGCATCCAGCTCCAACACCTACTAAGCCTAAAGCCTCGACTGCTGTTCAGGCAGTTTCTCAAGCCTCTGCACCTCTGGCAATTATTCAAGCTCCACTAGTAGTTGCCACAGTTCAGCCCCCTCATCCTTCTTTTATTTTGGCCAATCCGTACAAGTTGCCTCTTTGGATTATCTTTAAGCGTTAGAGGGAAGCAGGTTTCATCTAGTCCCTTTAAAAGTGTAAGCCACCTAAACCTGAGGATAAGAATAATTTCTGTAACTACTACGTTCAGTTGGTCACCAAACCAATAATTGTAAGGCCTTGCTCTCGGCTATTCAGCATCTGGCTAGTTAAGGAAAGATTACTGAACCTGATAAAACCGCAAGCACCATTAACAACCCCTTACCTAATTTCAGGAATAAGGTGGGAATGCTCCAGTCCGGCTTGCCTGAAGCCACAATCTTCGAGCTAATCACCCAGGGTCCAGGTAGTAGTAATTCTATTCTGGTTATCAGTTTCGGTCTCTCATACAACTCAATTTTTGATCTGATTAGCCAAGCTAAAGTAGGAGTTAATTTGATTCAAGGTATGGATGTTGACCCGAATACGCCTAAGCAAGAAAGCCGCAGAACTCAGCCTTTTGTGGCTAAGAGAATGAAAGTTAAGAAAAAGCCGATCTTCAGCATAGATTCCTTTATTTCAAAGGACAACTATTCCAATAAAGATGAGGGGGTAGTTGAGGTAGCCAAGGCCGTAAGCACCAAACCGTTTAGGGTTGATTCACCCGCTAATGAGAAGCTAAATGAGTTATTCAGGGTTAATCTGAATGTGCCTTTCAATATGGATGAGTATGAGTTGCAATTAGGGGTGTTAAGAAGCCTAGTGGCTTGCAAACAGTTTGAGATTCGGCCTGGTCAAAGCTAGGTTAAAGTTTGACTCGATAGAGCTCGACTCGAATTCGAGAGCGGCTCGAGATATTAACAACCCAAACCAAGCCTAGAAGGCTTGGCTCGAAACAAACATGTTCGTATAATTTTTATAGTTAATAAATTGGTGAGAAAAAATTAATTATATATGATTGGTGAGTGATAATTATTCATTTACGATAATTATTCGTAAAATGATGATGATTTAAAATAACTTGCTACTTCTTTGCAAGAGTGGCGATGAATATGGAATTGCATAGGATAGGACATAGAAAGAGATGAAATGAGAGTGATTACAAATCATGGTAAAAATATTATGATGTTAGTTTAAATTTTTTAAAATTATGTATTTCTTTAAGTGCGAATAAATTGCGTTAGTTTTTTTGGAAATGTATTTTTCGATTTTTTTTTTATTTTTGAAAAGTGTAACAAAATGTCATGTTACTGATGCAATCATTTTTTAACTAGTGTTGCCATAAATTAGTTTTAATCATCAAAGTTGAAACACTTAGGGGCAACATTTTTATTTTGTGTTGCAATAGTGCATATATGTTAGGGCTCTTTTAGGCTCGCGAGCTTGAGCCGAGCTTTTCACGAGCTCGAGCCGAGCTTCATTTTTTCTAAGCTCAACGAGCTTTGAGCCGAGCCAAACTCGAGTAAATATGTTAATGAGCCGAGCCGAGCCCTATACTATTCAGTCTCGGTTTGGGTCGTTAACACCCCTAGTTGTAAGACCCGGATTTTGACCCTGAAGAACAGTAATATCTGTTTGAAACATGAGCCACTCGGAGTGTCCTGATCAATAATATCCTCAACATCACCTGAAGTGTCCGAGTGTATCAGCCCGAGGATCGTCGTCTCCATCTGGAGAAAGACCCCGTCCCTAGGAGAATAGGCACCATTGCAAGGCCTCCTTCTCCACCTCCACCTGTTCTAACCAGTCTAGAGGTTGATCCTCTCATTACTCAGCTAAAAAACACTCAAGCTTGTTACAGTATATGGCAGTTGGTACATGATTCTGACGGGCATTGCAGAGGATTAATTAAGCTACTGCTCAGTTTGGAAGCTACTCCGACCACTTCTGTTATTGAGATGTGTGCTAGGGTCGAGGAAGGTATTCCTCCAAGGAAGGGACCACAGATTATGTTTGACCATTTAGATCTTCTGCTTGAGGGTAGGAATCACAATAGGGCCTTGTTCATTCGTATTCAGATCCTTGATAAAATTATCCTATGTGTGTAGATGATGGATCTGCCCTGAATCTCTGTCCCTTAAAAATCCTTCCTCATTTAGGCCTATTGGAGGAAATGCTTGAGAAATCCAGTACTATTATCCAAGCTTATGATGATTCAAAGCGTAGTGTAATTAGGGCCTTTAAGGCGGAAGTTACTATCGGAGGTGTTACGAGCACAATGTGGTTCACTGTACTCGATATTCTTGTTAATTACTCTTCATTGCTCGATCGAAGTTAGCTCCATGCCTTGGGCACAGTTCCCTCCACTCCCTATCAATACATCAAGTTCATTCATGAGGATAAACTGGTAACCATCGAGGCCATTCCCTCTTCTGTTGTGGCTGTTATGGAAGCCGAAGCTAAATTGGAGGAAGGTCTTCAGATTGCTGTGGTTAGTAAGACTGAGAAATCACCTCCCATTTGGAATAGTTATCTCCACTCTGGTATGGGAAAACTGATGAAGAAATCTGGGTATAAGCCTGGCAGGGGCTGCGGAATGTCGAATAGGGAATTATTGAGGCCTTGGAGCCGAAGGTGCTGGTCCACTGAGCGAGATTAGGGTACAAGCTCTAAAAGGCCTATCTCCATATTCCTTTCTACTATTGTCGAATGGTAACTGTTTGTGAGATTCAGGGCAAGAGGCCTTATAAGGAAGAGCTCGAACCTGTTGAGCATGCTGGAAAAATGTGGCCCAGTTTTGAGATCTTCAAGTATGTCTATGACTTTAAAGTCGGTTGCATGGTTGTCTCCGCTAAAACCAAACCCACTGAGCCTGTTGCACCTATCAACGTCATTTTTGATAAGGCTAAGGGGAAACATAAGATGTATCCTAAGAATGAGTCTGGGGGGAGTAATGAAGAGTCTGTTGATCCAGAGGTCAAGGATTCTGTGGCTACCATAACTGGGGCTATAGAATTTCTAATGAAGAAAGGTTGGAGGGGTGAGAGAACCGAGGAAGAGGATGCCATGATAGAGCTTGTAAGGAAGCTTGCTCGGGCCTTAGCCTAGAAAGCTAACCTGTCCGGATAACCATCCCTCACCGCCGACCAGAAAGCGACTCTAGAGAATGACCTGGATACCATTCTGATGAAGAATGCAGAGGATGTTCCTCCTGTTGCTGCTACCACCACAAAAGCCCCTCCGCCTGTAAAGGAGGATGATATGGATGATGTAATTTTCAATATTTCTGATGTTTTTTATGCGAACAATATTGCCTACAAGGCTTTTAATGAAATGAATGACTCTCGTTTTACTTACTTGTTTGATGTTTTTCCCGATGGATCCATGCATTCATATAATAATACGCATAACATTTTTGGCATTAGCGATACATCTTTAAGTGAAATAAACCTGAGTACTGATCATAATCCTAAAATGGTAACCATTTCTAATGATTTAACTCCCGAGGAAAAAAGTGTGATAATAAAAGTGCTTAAAAATCATGTTAATGCTTTTGCCTGGTCATATGAAGACATGCCTGGGGTTGATCATCAAATCGCCAAGGACTGAATTCCAATCGATCCTAAGTTCAGGCTTGTCAAGTAGAAGCTCCGTTGGTTAAGACTAGAATGGGCTGATCAGGTTAAGGAAGAGGTTTTGAGGTTGATTGAAGCTTGATTCGTCGAAGTTGTGGAATATCTGACTTGGTTGTCTAACATAGTTCCGATTCTAAAGAAAGATGGTAAGGCCCGAGTTTGTGTTGAATTCTGAGATCTTAATAAAGCCTCGCCTAAGGACGATTTCCCGCTTCCTCATATAGACTTCCTGATTGACAGTGTCGCTAGGGTAGCCATGTACTCGTTTATGGTTGGGTTTTCAAGATATAATCAGATTCTGGTAGATATCATCGACAAGGTTAAAACATCATTCATAACCAAATTAGGGTTTTACAAAGTAATGCCATTTGGTTTGAAGAATGCCGGGGCCACTTGTCAGTGAGCCATAACTGCGCTTTTGCGTGACATGATCCATAAGAAGGTGGAGGTATACGTGGATGATTTGATTCTAAAGTCTGCCACCCCAGAAGAGCACCCTACTATTCTCGACAGATTCTTGACTCATATTGAAAAGTACAATCTCCGCCTGAATTCGAAGAAGTGCGTGTTTGGGGTTACTTCAGGAAAGCTATTGGGATATCTGGTCAATCAAAAAGGAATTAAGATGGATCCTGATAAAGCTAAAGCCATCAGGGATATGCCTCCTCCTAAGATAGAGAAAGAAGTCCAATCATTTCTGGGGTCCTTATAGTATATCAGTCGGTTCATCGCCCGCTTTACTACTATGTGCTAACCCATCTTTTAACTATTGAGAAAGCAGCAACCAGTGGTATGGAATGATCAGTGCCAAGTGGTGTTTGACAGAATCAAAGCTTATCTTATTAACCCACCCATTCTGAAACCCCCCATCCCCGGGAAACCTTTGATTCTGTACCTGGCTATCGAAGATTCTTCTGTAGAGGCAATGCTTGTCCAAGATCATAATGATTAGCGGGAGCATGCAATCTACTACTTAAGTAAGAAGTTATTGGACTATAAAACCCGGTATTCAATTGAGGAGAAAACTTGCACCACCATGGTTTAGCTCATTAAGAAGTTGCGCCATTATTTTGAATCTTACTAGGAGATGGTCTTCGGATGGCTGTTTGTAACGGAAAACGAGAAAGAACATTTAGTTTGTGGCTGGTTTATGAGTTGCACGAATTTAGGATTAATGTATTGTGTAAAGGATGGTTTGAAGAGAAAATAATGGTGTTATGTTGGTTTGAATGTGGGTAAAATGGTTGAGAAAATAGAATAGAAATATGAATGATTGTAACATCAAAGAAGTAACAAGTTGAGTGTTTTTGGATCACACACAAAACCCCATTAGTTTTTGTAAACTAATAAAACTCAAATGTATTTAAACACTCAATTTCACTCAAAATATGATCTGATTTTATTTGAATTTCATTACCCCTTTAAATAATGAAACAACAAAGAGTCACAAAGCTGAAATCAAAGCTATTTAAGCCAAATAACTTTCTACTTAAAACTTACTTTGAACTGTCACTTAAGCAACAACTTTATTGATAATTAAGCATAAAAAATAGCAAAAAAAATCCTCCAAACTTCCAATTCTTGTGTCAACAATTAAGTCTTGGGCATGTTTTATTGGGCCTAAAGTTGGTCTTCAAATATGATGGCTTGGAATAGCCCAAAAGGCTTCAAAAGGAGTTGGATCTTCATGTTATGTATGGATTCAAAGCATGGCTCTTTATTAGGATCAGAATCATCATCTTCATCTTCTAAAAGTGTGCAAAGGCCCATGTCAAGAGTATCTCGAATTGCAAGAATGGATGGGCCTCCATCATTCTCCCCTTCTTGGGAAGTTTCCTCTTCAATAGAGACTTGCATCGAATGTTCAACATACTTTGATAGATTGCTTACATTGAACGTGTTGGATATCTTGTATGATGGTGGCAGCTCTATCTTGTAGGCATTCTGATTTATCTTCTTTAGCACTTTATACGGGCATTCAGCTTTGGGCATCAGGTTTTTCTTCCTTTTTGATGGAAATCTAGCCTTTCTCAAGTAGACCCACACAAGATCTCCTTTGAATTCAACATATGACTTTATCTTGGATTGACACTTGTAAACATCATTCTCTCTCTCGATGTGTTCTTTGGCCTTGACATGAAGTTTGATTATTTCAGCAGCTCTCTCTTCAGCCTATAAGTTTGATGGAATGCTAGAATGTGCTTTCCTTAAATCGATTGCAATAAGAGGGTTATCACCATAAACCAATTCAAAAGGAGTAAAATTTGTTGTCTTACTCTTTGAACTGTTGTAAGCAAATTCTGCATGTGCTAGCAAAGTATCCCAATTCTTTACCTTTCCTTTCAGCAAGCTTCTCAAAATTTTACCAAGGCTTTGATTGACCACCTCGGTTTGCCCACTTGTTTGAGGATGAAATGCCGTGCTAAATTTTAAAGTTGTCCCAAGTCATGCCCATAAATATCTTTAAAAATGACTCAAGAACTTTACATCCTTATCACTTACAATACTCCTTAGAATTCCATAGAGTTTCACAATGTTTTCAAAATACAAGTTTAGAATATGAGATGCATCATTAGTTTTGTTACAAGCAACAAAATGAGCCATTTTAGAAAATCTATCAACAACAACCATAATAGAGTCATGGTTTCTTCTTGTTCTTGGCAAGCCAACTATGATATTAATACTTACATCCTCCCATAGAGAATTTAGAATCGGTAAAGACATGTATGGACCATGTGCTTGTGATGTCATTTTGGATTGTTTGCATGTGTTACAGCCATCAAAAAGTGTTGAAATGTCTTTCCATATCTTCGGCCAATAGAAATTTCTACTAGCCATCTCAAAAGTCTTATCTCTTCCAAAGTGACCAGCTAGTCCTCCACCATGGACTTCCTTTAGAATTGCTTCCCTTAAAGAACTTTGAGGAACACAAAGAACATAAAGCTTGAAAAGGTAATTATCATGAATTATGAAATCCCTAAATGCACCATCTTTCCTAACTCTCTCCTAAATCTGACCTAAATCCTCATCATTCTTATAAAAAGCTCTCACATCATCAAATCCTATTACATGAGCATGCATGGTACTAAGAACCTCAAATCTCCTAGACAATGCATCAGCCACAACATTACTTGGACCATCCCTATACTTTACCACAAAATCAAACAATTGCATGTATTCAACCCAAGATGCATACCTTCTACTCAACTTAGCTTGGCTTTGAATGTATTTAAGTGCTTGGTGGTCAGTATAAAGAATGAATGAATTTGCCAACAAATACGCACTCCAATGTCTAAGTGCATGTATTAAAGCATAGAATATGTGCTTTAGGTAAGGATAAAACATGTGCTTTTATCATGGCATTTTTTAGTGTGTTAAAAGCAATGGTGGCTTGGGGGGTCCATTTAAACAGTCCTTTCTTCATGCAATCTGTTATTGGGCTTGTTATAGTGCTAAAATTTCTAATGAATCATCTATAAAAAGAACAAAATCCATGAAAACTTCTAACTTGAAATAGATTACTAGGAATTGGCCATTCAATTATAGCTCTAACCTTTTCCCGATCCATACTAATCCCATCTCTAGACATAACATACCCCAAAAAACTAATGGTGCTATCACAAAAATGACACTTCTCAACATTAGCAAATAATGATGCATGGTCTAAAACCTCAAAGACAAGTCTCAAATACATACAATGCTCATGTAAACTACGACTAAAGATCAGAATATCGTTAAAATAAAACACCACAAATTTGTTGAGAAAAGGTTTGAGTACCTCATTCATAAGTCACATGAAAGTGAAAGGTGAATTAGAAAGTCTCATTGGCATAACCAACCATTCATACAGCCCCGCATTGGTTTTGAAGGGTGCTTTCCGCTCATCTCCTTCTTTAACATGAATTTGATAGAAACCATTTGCGAGATCAATCCTTGAGAACACCGAAGCTCCATGTAATCGGTCAAGCATGTCATCAAGCCTCAGAATTGGAAACCGATACTTGATTATGATCTTATTAACAGCTTTAGAATCAATCACCATTCTACGTTTCCCATTCTTTTTGGGTACTATAAATGTCGGAACAACACAAGGAGACATACTCTCCCTAATAAATCCCCTTTTCAACAACTCATCGACCTGCTTCTATAACTCATCACTCTCCTTTGGGCTCATTCTATTGGACTGTTTGTTAGGAATTTGGGCTTTCGAAACAAAACTTATTTCATGTTGTGTGCTTCTAAGAGGGGGCAAAAATGAGGGTAATGTGTTTGGAAATACTCTCTCAAACTCACTAATTAAAGATTGTACCTCATTTAGAATAATATGGTTCTGTTTGGGCTCATCTTCCACATCCATTGGGATAAAATTAGGCAGCCCCTCTATGATCTCACTCTTCCCATCACTAGACAATAACCCAACCACTCCAACCTCTTTCTTCTTCTTTCTCTTTTTGGGCGACATAGGCTTGAGTAATATCTTCTGCCCATTATGGAACAAGGTATAAGTATTTACTGTCCATTAGTGATGAACATCTTCATCATACAACCATGGCCTTCCAAGTAACAAATGACAAGCTGCCATAGGAATAACAAGGCAGCTCACCTCATCAACATATTTTCCTATAGAAAAAGGAACAAGGCATTTCTTAGTCACTCTTATCTCATGCGAAGAATCCAGCTAAGTTAACTTGTAAGGAGTGTCGATTAGCTTGGTTTTAAGATCCAACTTATTCACCATCTCATTGGAAATAACGTTCTTGCAAGCTCCACTATCAATAACAACTTCACACAACTTGTTATTCGTCAAGCATCTAGTATGGAACAAAGATTTCCTCCTCCAATCCTCCTCACTTCTTTCTATCATAACTAAACACTCCCCATCCTCCACAGCTTCACATTTAAGAACCCCTTCCTCATTATCACATGAACCTGAATCTACCTCATTAGAATCGATAAGCAACAAACCTTCCTCAATCTGTTCTATTTCCCTTATGGTCATTATTTTTCTTGTAGGGCATTCAGAAGCAAAATGACCATAACCTTGGCTATTTTGAAACATTTCAAGTTAGTTAGACATGCTTTTGGTTGGTGGGGCAAATTGGACATTCTTGGTTAAGGTGAAAGTGTTTTGGGTGTTTGATAGGCTTTTGGTGGTGTTGTGTAGGGAGTTTTTATAGGGGCTGATTGTGAAGTGCTAGAACTTGATTTATAAGGTGAAGGAAAATTTAATAGTTTGGAGAAGTTTCGGGAAGGTCGAGCATAAGATAAGCTAGCCTCACTTCTTAAAGCCAATTTCTTCAATTCAATAAGGGAATCATAAGGGTAAAACTGACCATGTCTTGAATATCAAGATGTAGTCCTTCGAGAAAACGCCCTATGAGCAGCTCCTCGGTCTCCTCCACTTCGCATTTAATAAAAAAATTCATCAAATCCATGGTGTATTGTTCCACATATTTGGTGCGTTGTTTGATACTTAACCTCTTCTCAATCATCTTTTGCCTATAATGGGATGGTAAAAACACCACATTCATTTCCTCCTTCATTCGATTCCATTGAGTGATTTGAGGTCTCCCTTCTCTAGCCCTTTGCTTCTGGAAATTCTCCCACCAAAGGGCGATATAACCTTTCAACCTCATGGCAACAAGCTTCATCTTCGTTTCCTCTGACACTTCCTTCAAATCAAAAGCTTTCTCAATGGAATATATCCATTCTAAATAGGCATCGGTATTAATTTTACCATGAAATTCAGGTAATTCAATCTTGTAATTAGAAAATTCCTCTTGCCTTTCACCACGGAGGGGTGGGGGAAATTTTCGTTCACATCTATGAAAAGCTCTTCTTCTAAATCTGCCTCGGTCAAATACAGGTGGCTATTCATCATCATCAAATTCTTCATTAAATTGCTCATCTTTATTTGGATTTCGAAAATTCAATTGTGAATTTTTAACAATCGTTTCAAGATCATCATTCTTGGTTTTAAGCATCTCAATCTCCAACTTCATTTCTTCAAATTCAGCCGCTAATTCTTGTGAGTCATTCATGACATCATTGTCTTTATTAATGGAAATAGACATGATATAGGCTAGGAATGAGGAAAAACTTGGCACTGGTACCAACTGATGGCGTGTGTGGTGTTCGGATGGTTGCTTGTAAGGGAAAATAAGAAAGAATGTTTGGTTTGTGGCTGATTTATGAGTTGCACGAATTTAGGATTAATGTATTGTGTAAAGGATGGTTTGAGGAGAAAATAATAGTGTTATGTTGGTTTGAATGCGGGTAAAATGGCTGAGAAAACGGAATAGAAATATGAATGATTGTAACAGCAAAGAAGTAACAAGTTGAGTGTTTTCGGATCACACACAAAACCCCATTTGTTTTTGGAAACTAATAAAACGCAAATGTGTTTAATTTTATTTGAATTTCATTGCCCCTTTAAATAAGGAAACAACAAAGAGCCACAATGCTAAAATAAAAGCTATTTAAGGCAAATAACTTTCTATTTAAAACCTACTTTGAATTGTCATTTAAACAACAACTTTATTGATAATTAAGCATAAAAAATAGCTAAAAAACTCCTCCAAACACCCCTAATAAAATGTGTTGGAATTCTTTTGTCAATAATTAAGTCTTGGGCATGTTTTATTGGGCCTGAAGTTGGTCTTCAAATATGATGGCTTGGAATAGCCCAAAAGGCTTCAAAAGGAGATGGATCTTCATGTTATGTATGGATTCAAAACAGGGATCTTCATTAGGATCAGAATCATCATCTTCATCTTCTAAAAGTGTGGAAAGGCCCATATCAAGATTATCTCAAATTGTAAGAACTGATGGACCTCCATCACCGGGTCCAAGCCATGGCTAAGATCGACCCCATGAAGTATCTTTGTCAATCTCCCACTCTAGCTGGTAAACTGTCTCGATGGTTGCTACTTCTATCTGAGTTCGACATTGAGTATGTAATGAAGAGGGTTATTAAAAGGCATGCAGTGGTAAAATTCTTAGGCTAACCAAACCCTTGACTCGGACTATGTTGAGAACCTGGAGTTTCCTGATGAGCAGCTCGCCTCTATTAAAATCCTCTAGCATGTGTGGACTATGTACTTCGATAGTGCTGTGAACCGATGGGGAGTAGGCCTTGGAGTTATCATAGTCACACCAGATAACAAAATCATCTCGTTGTCTAAATTCTTGGAATTCGCTATCCCAAACAATGGAGCTGAATATAAAGCTTGTCTATTCGATCTTGAGCTCTCCTTCAGGTCGGGGCCCACGCGGTATATGTAATTAGGGATTTAGCTCTTGTGATCCGTCAAGTCGATAGGGATTGGGAAATCAAAGAAGAATCTCTCTGTCCTTATATTGAGGCAGTCCGAGGCTTATCTAAGAAGTTCACCTCATGCTTGTATCGCCACATCCCCCGAGATGGGAATCAGATGGCTGACTCTCTAGCCACCCTGGCCAGCAGCTTATCCATCCATTGGTTCTCTTATCAACTAAGATCCCCTACCCTGCTTAGTCGGTTCAGTCTATCCTCGCCATCTTAATCAAACCCTATTGGTACTTTGACATCGTTCTGTTTCTCCAAATCGGACAATATCCTCCGGATTCCTCTGACTTGGACCGTACCACTCTAAGATGGCTCACTGTCCAGTTCTGAATCGTAGATTATGATCTATTCAAGCGCACCAGTGATGGTTTACTGCTTTATTACTTAATTGAATCCGAGGCTCAAAACTTAATTGATCAGGTCCATGTCGGTGATTGTGGCCCTCATATGAATGGTCCTGCTCTCACAAAGAAAATTCAGCGGTTAGGATATTTCTAGCTCACCCTCACGGCCGATTGCATCGCCCAAGTTAAAAGGTGCCACCAATGTCGGATTTATGGGGATATACAGCATCTACCACCCACCGAGCTCCACATTTATCTACTCCTTGGCCATTCTCGGCACGGAGGATAGACATAATCGGTGAAATTCATCCTTCATCAATAAATGGGCACCGATTCATTGTGGTAGTAGTGGATTATTTCTCAAAATGGATAGAGGCTAAATCCTACACCAATGTCACTGCCAAGAAGATGGCCAAGTTCATAGAGAAGCATATTTTTGCTTGGTATGGACTTCTGCATCATATAGTCTCAGACAACGGGGTACAGTTTTAAGGGGCAACCGCCGACCTGATGGAGAAATATGGGATTGAGCACCATAGATCTTCGCCGTACAGATTATAAGCCAATGGTGCTATTGAGGCAACTAATAAATCGGTAAAGAAGATCATTTCTAAGATGATAGCCGATTACAGAGATTGGGCAGATAAGCTACCTTTTACTATTTGGGGATATCGCACAAGCATCCGTACCTCGACCGGTCAAACTCCGTTCTCCCTGGTCTACGGAATGGAAGCAGTTTTGCCAGTTAAAACTCAAGTAACTTCGCTAAGAGTCGCATTAGAGGCTAAGCTAAAAGAATCTGAATGAACTCAGGCAAGGTTTGAATAGCTAAATATGATGGATGAATAGAGATTAAGGGCTCTAGATAATCTCCAAATGTACCAGCTGTGCATGGCTCGAGCCTATAATAGTCGGGTAAGACACCAGAAGTTTCCCCTAATGCTGGAGACCTAGTCCTTAAGTAGCTAAAACCGTCCACCACCGATGCAAGGGGCAAGTTCAGGCCTAACTAGGAAGGACCATATGTGATAAAGAAGATGCTTAGTAAAGGAGCGGTCAAGCTTATAGACATGGATGGGAATGCGTTTGTGAACCCCATAAACTAGGACAGGCTTAAGAATTACCACATCTAATCCAAAAGAAATAAATCAGAAAAAAAGACACAAAAATAGATATAATAATCACCCGCCTTTTGGCCTTTTACTGATCGAACAAAAATTAAGGTGTTGGTATTCTGTAAACAGGTCGTGCAAAACTTAACGGATGAGACAAACCTGCTAGATTGAAAACCTAAAAAGGGAGATCTAGGCAAAAATTAGGGTAACTGAGAAAAAGAGAGTTCCTTTTAGAAAACCGATTTAGGCTAGTTGGCACCGCGAGTTAAATCAGTGGGAATGTTAACCAAACATCATGTACTTTTTTTTACTTCACTTAATGAAAGGATCTCTTTTGTTGAATTCTAAATGCTTATGTTCATGTCAATTTTGTATCCATACGATTAAAACAGCTCAAGTAAACCTAATGCAGAGTTCACATTATTTTAAATTAAATGCGCAATAAATGAAAATAATTCTGATAGACTGGAAAGAGCAAGGTCTATATAAAAGTCAGGATAAGTCTGCTAGATTGAAAACCCGAAAAGGGTGGTCCAGGCAAAAATTAAGACAAGGTTTGATAGATTGAAAACCCCAAGGGGCAGTCTATGCCAAAATTAGAACCAAATAAAAGACATATAATAAAATAAAGTTCAATAGGTCTGTCACCCTCATTAGCCTATGCAAAAAATAGAACTAAAAGGAAGCACATCTCAAGCCGAACTCCCCGCATCATCATAATACCTAGAAATCCTCTATAAGGTGGTAGTGGAAAAAGGCTCGTGTCCCTGCTCTGCTCGCTCCCCTCAAAGAAGGCCTATGATCACTCAGATTGGGTTATCAGGCGTTTGATCTTAGCAACCATCCTATGTACTATATATCAGTCTCTATGGTCTGCACGTGATCATAGTCTAGAGTCTCAAATATTGCCTCCCTAGCCCACTTCTCCCTGATATGCTTCACCTATCTGGCTTTGTAGACTCTAATTTGGTTATGAGGTAGCTTGATCAGGGCTCTCTGTCGCTTACCGTACTGACGGCATAACCGGTAAGGGGTATAAAATGAGGACCTCTCCAGACCTATCAACTGAACATAGGATCCCCAAGACTCCACAACCACATCTCAGATCCTTCACCATGGGCTAACCAATTGTATCTGCACATCTATATACCCCTTCAGAATAGGCATCCAGCTATCAAATGTCAGCTGATCAAAATCTGCTCACATAAGCCCTTTCTCCCTTAGATGGACGGGTAAGTACTTCTTTAGGTTCCCCCGTGGTGCCTCCTTTAGCTTTAGCTTCTCCATCAGCCATACCTATAAGCCCATCTCAGATAAAGGCGGAAAGAAGTAAATCATTTGTAAAATGGGGAAAATGGATACCTATAGCCGTGTAAGATAGTCACTGATAAAAGTTAGGTCAATAGAAGCAGCGTCGGTGTTTAGCAGGATCTTGGCTAGTCCCACAGATATGGGGGAAGCCCCTGTTGACATATGCCTAATAAGTGAAATCAGCCTGAGTGGGGCATTTGAGCCCACTCCACATATAAACTCTACTATAAGTAATAGTACCACCATGGGAGGCCAAGCAAGGTAAGGCCTAGGGGCCCCGCAGTACCACTCTAACACTGCACTAAGCTAAAATCGGAGTTTGTCAAGTAATTGGGATAAGAATAGGTCCACAGAATCCAAATTCCACAACCCTCGGGGCACACCATCCGCACCAAAATGAAACTCCAGCAGTGCCAAGGGCACACGATTGGGGCATAGGACCCCTAATATAGCATGGAACTCTTCGAGCAAGGGGCATAGCTCAAATGAAGAAAATCAGAATACATGGTCCATCCGATCCCAAAAAGCCAATGCTGCGTGAAGGAATTCGGGACTAACAGGCCACGCTGCGACGTATCGAAAGCCTCATAAATTTCTCCAGCTTTTTCCTGTCTGCATTTCCTAGGCTTTCCAAGAAGCCCCGCAGCTGCTGATTATGGTTCGCCATGGTTAAATTTAAGAACATGGCCAAATCTGGGTTTCTGGACTCTGTGATGTCGTCAACGATCTTGGTGATACCGCTGGCATTATGAGAGAGTGTTAGGCGGTATGAGGTGATGTCGCCGATGGTATGAACTGCAGTCGACTTTGTCTATATTATTTAACAAGGTAATTTCTCATGTAGACGGTGATATCAGCCATGCTACCGTCGGCATGGTAGCCTTTTCTATGAATTTTAGACCTATTTTCATCAGTTCAAACCTATGTAAAACCTGTAAAAATCCGCAGTATGTTCCCAGAAGATGTGCAAGCATAAAATTCAAATCTTATTCAAATCAAAAGCCCGAAGGCACAAACCATTCAAATATCCAAACCCTAAGCCTACAACATCCAAATATCCAAAATCCAAAATCAAACCCAAAACGTTCAAGCCCAATGTATGAAAGGTATACAAACCCAAATCAATAAAAAAAAATAAAGAGGCATCAGGGATCAACAGACAAATCTAAAACTACTCGCCACCGTCGGTCGGGTGAGACAAGACATCCTCCTTCCCAAGAAGCCAATGATTGACCACATCCTCGCCCTCTTCCTTATCCTCTATCATTGGGACGCTGCTTGATTCACTAGCCACAACAGAAGGATTGTGGCCGATCGCCACCTTTACTCCTCTACGACTGGGCTCACCAGGTTCGTACGATCTAGGTTATGTTTGCTCCTTCTTTCATGCATAGTAGTATCTAACTGCTACTCCAGCTCGCCCACACGGAGTTGAAGCACCGCTGTCTCCTCCTAGTACCTCAGTTAGGCTGCATTAGCATCCGACAGTGAAAGTGACAAGAAATCCTACAGATGAAGAAACATTAATAACCCATGTCATTCATAACATCCATACATGCATTTCATTTTATTATGTCACATCATAACGGGAAATATACCTGAACAAGCAAGGACTGGCCAACAAGGGTATCCCTAAGAGCAAAGGCATTACCAACCAATCGCTCCGCCTCCCTACGGGTAACCTGCAAAATCCAAAAAGTAATTAAAAGGGGTCTACAAAAGAGTTATCGCATGCATATGAATTCTGCTAGGATTTACATGAGTAGTGTCGCTCGGGATGAAATACAATGAATGGCTGCTCGGGTTTATGTTCCTAGGCCGGAATTCACCACTTGAGTTCATAAGCGAGAAAGAAGTCTCCAGAGCAATCAAAAGGTGTCCCTCTACATACCTAGCCCCCTCGGGTATAACCCGGCCTCACACTCTGCTACTCTCGGGCCTATTTCTTCCTCGAAGGCTCCTAAAATAAGACAACATAAAGGCAGGCATAAGAAACCTTCTTTGATTCAAGCATTTGACGTGCTTGTAAATAAGCTCAATCTTACCTCAAAGGAGTGGTACTCCTCATGAAAGATTAGCGCCCCCTCGCAAACCGTATCCTCGCCTACCTTACCTGCTCCCTCGAGTTCGCCCTCGCTTAGGCCGACCTCTTCCTCCTTTTCCTCCTCATCGTCGCTCACTAGGCCTTTAAGTCGCCTTTTCTCCTCCTCCCTCCTCTTTTACTAGTGGTACTCAATCGTGTCCTCCTTCAAGATACGAGGGCATATAGGAAGTAGGCACTGCTGATGCTGCTCATATGAACCCGGGACACTCTCCATAACCTAGTCGTTCCCCTCTAGGTACACGGCTTTCTTAGCCTCAAAAGTAATCACTAAGTGCGGCCACCATAGACCTATAGAGGGGTCCACGGGCACTGGCCTGGCGGAAGGGGCAATAAACCTCCAACCTTAGACTCGCTCCCCCAAGTACCACTCTAAGGATAATGGGCATTCCATTACGAACCAGCAATCATCCATGGCCTTTCAGACCCTAGCTACCTCCATAAGGTTTGACACCTCATCGAAGGGATCGTGAACAACCTGGCCAAACAACCAAGCCAATAATCAATGTAAGTGTGATGTGAATTCATATATGCATTTGTCTACTAATATTTTGTTAAGTGTCAAAAAGGGACAAAGATAAAAAATCGCATACTGAACTCAGCCACACACTCCTCAAGGACTCCCTATAACTGGTATTGCTCTTTCCTCTAATGCCACCACACCATTTGGCAAGGAAGTGGGAATCGGTTGGCACTGTGACTTTGAACTTAACTATCGAGGAGAATCTAATGCTCAAAAGCCAATGCTTGCACAAATAAGCAATGACTCAGCCCAAATCATCTAAAAGAAGAAAAGCAGATAAATCAAGCAAAATGTGAAAAATTAATTAAATACTTTTGGGAAAAGTATACCTGCACAAGCAAATGTTTAAGTCGAAGGACTTTGCCCTTCTTCCTCGCACCCGTATCCAACCCACTATAAATCTACGCTAAAATAGCCCTAAGCCAATTCTTTTCTTTGATACTTGCTACATCCTCAATGGCAGATATCAGTCCATAGTTAATCTTACTTCTCGAGAGTGGAAAGAACAATACCGTCAGCAAGGAAATCATAAAGGAAAGGATGTATGCATCCCGATCCATCTCGGGAACCACTCTAACTCCCGTCCAGTACTTGTGTAACTCTCCATACGACAATCGCCCCGAGATAGGCTTTAAACCAAACAACTCGGTCACCCGCTATATCACGGGCTTCTTCAGGTAGTGCCTCTCCATATACTTATCGAAGTGGATAACATGATCCATCTAGGGAAGCTCGGTCATGGCCACCACATTAGAAGGGGTGATGGTCACCTCACTGAATAAGAGATGGAATGTATGAGTGGTCTCGGACCACTTCTCAGTCAACGCAGGCAAGGCTGAATGAGAGAGTTTTAGCATTAGCAGGGGCATGATACGGGCCAACTCCCTGAAACCCGTATCATCAATGGCTACGATAAATGCGAGATCCTTCTCCTTTATGTGCTGCCACCATTCATGGATGGTACCCATACCTCCAGTACAAGTCAATCCGAGCAGTTGCAAAAATCAGAAAGGAATGAAATAGATAAGTTTTTGATTCATTTTCACATCCCTTTAACTGCTGGAATGTTGCTGATGCAGCTACCGTGAGCAGTGATATCGCCAGTAATATCGCTATAAATGGCAGCGACATGGTAAGACTTCGGGCATTTCTACAAGTCCTAATGCCTCTAGCAGTATGACTCATACGCCGGCGACATCAATTCCTACAGGCAGAACTCAATTTTGCCCCAAAATCAAACCCGATCGCACCAAATCACCAAAGACGCAGTTAATTGAACCCGAAGCATAAAAACAGTAAAAATCAAACCTATGGCATGCAATATTAGTTTTTATTCTCTCAATTTCATGTTTATAAACCCTGTCATGGCAAAATTTTGAGCCAAAGGCTGAAATCAAAACTTAACAAAAATAAGTTAATTTGGGTTTTGCATGATTACCTTGACATAGCAGAGGTGTTTCTTCTTCTCAGGAGTCAAATCTATTATGGGAGAAGAAATTTTTTAGCCGTAAATCTTATCAATTTTCCTCAAACCGAAGGCAACATAAATAGGGCAAAGGTTCAGCCCCTCAATAGGAGAATCAGGTAATTCAGAACTGCTAGATTTTTGGCCAAAGATTTTCTTCATGGTTGGAATCGAAAGCAAAGAAATCTGAGATTGTTTGAAGGAGAGTAGAGAGAAAAAGAAGGATTTTCGGCTTCTATAGATACTGAAATAGGAGAAAATAGTGTTTAATCCTGTATTAAACACCCACGCGGAATTCAACGCCGGCGGCATTAGCCAGGCCACCGACGACATCAAAGTCTCCCTATTACATTTTTCAGCAGCTCTGGTGGAATCCTAACTCCAGCCTCGAGACGTACCATGACTTCTGAAACCCTTATACTTTTTGCTTTTACATTTTTTACTATTGACCAAAGGGGCAAAAATATTTTTATTTCACAAAATCGATCAAGCAGTAAAAATGTCATCTAAAATCAGTCTAATCTTTGTTTACTTGTCATTTATTGCAGGAATGACGCTCCACAATGTCAAAACCTAAAAGCCCAGGCCCCGCTTGGGAAATCCTAAAAGCCCAAGCCCCGCTTGAAAAATCCTAATAGCCCAAGCCTCGCTTGGCAAATCCTAAAAGCCCAAGCCCCGCTTGGCAAATCCTGAAAGCCCAAGCCCCACTTAGCAAATCCTGAAAGCCGAAGCCCCGCTTGGCAAATCCTAAAAGCCCAAGCCCTGCTTGGCAAATCCTGAAAGCCTAATCCCCGCTTGCCAAATCCTGAAAGCCCAAGCCCCGCTTGGCAAATCCTGAAAGCCCAATCCCCGTTTGGCAAATCCGACAAAGCCCAAGCCCCGCTAGGAAAAATCCTAAAAGCCCAACCCCCGCTTGGCACACTGATAAAGCTCAAGCCCAACCAAGAGGCAAATCAATCTCAAAGCCCAAGCCCCACTTGGTAAACCAACCTTAAAGCTAAAGCCCCGACCAAGGGGCAAGCCAGTCACCAAATGGAGTCACTGGCGGAATCAAAATCTAGTCATTCATCAGATATAATTCCTAAACCTTGCTCTTTCATTTGATCATACTGATATATTGCAGTAGTGATCCCCCGAGGGGTAGCCTGTGAGCATGGGATTTTACAGTCCCTTTTGCTAGACAATAATGACGTATGCCTGATTTTTTTCCTTATAATAAAAATTCTTTTTACCGATATAAAATTCTCTATGAATTTTAGTTCGGCATGTCCGGTGGTTGCTCAGACTGATGATTTGCATAAAAAAAATAATTTAGTCCAAAATACCCATGAAAAGGTAAAAAAAGACCCTAATAATTCAGTTTTTCTGTCAAAATCACCTTTTGCTGGATTTCCTCTCCCTTTCCCCGATTTTGGGCTTAAATCGTGCTAGCTTTTTAAACCTATCAGGAGAGCGAGGCCACCGATGGCCTCGCTAGTACCGCCGGTGGTATCATCCATGCCGGCGGCGGTATGGCTTTCAGGTGTAGAATAGTTATGTGCCTTTTTGCTCGATATCTATTAGGTAACTAATCCAAGGCAATTTCCAACAGATTTTAGCCTATATAAGCAGCATTTCTCAGCCATTTGAGAGGTTGAACACTTGAGGCTTGAAATCTTATAGAGATTTTGAGCATTTAGCTAGATTAAGTGGGATAAGGTTTAGAAAAGGTAAGAAAGGGGGATTCAATTCGTCTTTTCTTGGTTTTTCTCTACTGAAGTCTCTGATATTAAGTAGATCTTCAGGTTTAGAATCACTTAAAATAGGATTTAGAACACAAAATCACCCCTCACTTTCTAAAATCATCATTTGAACTCCCCGGAGGTGTCATACGGATCTCGAAGGGGTGTAATAAAGGCCCCGAGGTAAAAATTCTGAGCCTCATAGCTCTTTGGCTTTCATTTTACTTATTTGTTGTGTTTTAGTTGCTTTTTGTGCTTAGTTTTGGATTTTTGGCCGCTTTCCGGCCAAAAAAGCAGCTACAAGAAACTATAGCCGTCGGAGGTATCAACGATGCCGCCAGCGGCATCGTTGATACCGCCAGTGGCCTCGTTTGCCCCCATTAGCCCCATTTCCTTGCAGGATCCTTTCTTTATGGTATCCAAAAAGTCATATAGCCTGCCTATGTAACTGAGCTTGCCACCGGCATCATCGATGCCGTCAGAGGTGTCAGTCATACCGCTGGCGGTATAGCCTTCTAGATAGCAGTTTTATTTTCATTTTCACTGTCCACCTAGTTTAAATTCCAAAGCTAGGATGTACAGTGCAACGACAAAGGTCTAGAACCTTCTGAAAATAGACCTCACCCCATACCATGTGGCATTTTCACTAATAATCCGGTTAAAATAACAATCAAGTCTAAAATAGGGATATAGCAGAACTTTCCCACCAACGCCATTTAAATCTCATTTTTAGCCATACAAACGGGCTCCATAAATTGTAAATAAATATGTCATATTCACACTAACTCGGGTCTTGTTTTGTTTACTAACTATGCATGCTATGTGATATATATCGTACAATGTGACGTATTTGTGCTAACCGTTTTGTGTAGGTAGATTTAGGTTAGATGGTTGTTAGGCCTTTAGGTATTTTACTTATTGTATAGAAAAATGTATAGGTATTTGGGAAGCCATGTAATTATTATTTTATTTCCCGCATTTTGTTTGTTGGATGACTATTATAGTTATTTATTTCCCGCTTTTGAATGCTTACTAAATAACATGAAAACAACAATATAAACCGAAAACACAATAAATAGGGTGGATTAAAACCGATTAAGAAAGAATGAAATCTTTTTAACTTGGCCAATTTAAAATAGATAACATCATCCGAACTCGGAATCTCTGCTTAAGGTATAGTCTATGACCCGATGGGAAAATCGTACCATAATTTCTCGATTAAGCTGAACTAGATGGCGACTCTATTTTAAGTACAGGATTTTGAACTCTTATATTTTGCACATAAAACATGATAAACCATTTTGACAACCATCACGCTTATATTTTTTGAGGGATTCGTCCGCCTGCTAGGCCTCGCGGCCCGTTCGAAATGTCGTCCGCTCATACTAGGGATGCTAAAATTATGGGGGAGTAAAAAATTGTAAATGACTAAGTATCAAGAATCATAATTAAGTCATAAAAACCCATTTTCCTCATACTTAGATGTCTTTGGTTTTTGATTCCATCAAATGGTGGAGATTATTGGAAACAATGATCCGGAACAACAAGTAATTCGGATCAGGTTTGAAGTAAACAAATATCTAAGTATAAAAAGACCTAAGTCATTGCATCCAGACATATAACCAAGACATCCAATGTCCAAGACAAGTGAAGACAATTAGCTAAGCATAAACAGAAGGATCCCGTTAAAGTTTGGAAATGAAACAAACTTTAAACCACCCAAAACAGCATCCGGAAGAACTGACTGCACTAGCATTTGGACAAGATCTGGAGATATTAAGTCTAAAGACATCTGGAAGATTTACATATCAAGACAAAGGGAATAATTCAAAATATTAATTTCCTCCATTCTTTTGGTCTACTAGTCAAAGATCCTTTCCTCATATACAAGACAAAAGACAGCTTGCATGCTTTTCAGAAAAGGACAGAAGGACTAACACAGGGAAGAGAAAAAGCTAACAACCTTTTTCACATAGACTAATTAGAAGGCACGTGGAACTCACACCAAAAAGGTACTAGCACAAAAGTTGGTGAATCACTAAAATACAAGGAAAACGATCACTGACAACTTTTCAGCTTCAATCTCAAGGATTCAAGTGGGTCAAAATCTCTGTCTAACGGATTGATCAACAATTCCAAAAGAGCCATATATTACCTTTTCAATAGTGAAGATTTGATTACAGCTCAACAACCCACAACGGCTATATTTATAATGGAAGCCTATAAAAGGGAATCTTCTTAAATTGAGAAGGTGCTGGTTGATTTCAAGAAAGTATATACAAGAAAATTTTCTAGAAATCAATCAGTTTACAAACCCCTCCAAGAACCAAACCACTTAAAATCTATTTGTAAGGATTCCCAAGTAGAGTTATAAACTTGAGGAAGTCCAAAACCAAAACTTTTGAGAGAACTAAGTGTAAAGATCTCCTACTCGGGTGAGTAGTGAGATTGGGATATAACTTAAAGTAGGTGCTTTTAGTGGGATCTCCCTGTAGGACTCAACTTAAGTTTGAGTAGAAATCCAAGTGGTATATCCTACTAAAGACTAAAGGACTCAGCTAGGAGTTGGTGCTTCTAGTGGTATATCCTACATCCGAAAGGGTTTACCATCTGGAGACAAATTGTAAGGCTTGATTCCTGCCAGTTGGAAAGGAATCCACTAGTGGAAAAGCTCGGAGGAAGGAAACTCCGGGGACTGGAGTAGGCGGGGTCGAACCAGGATAAAATACTTGTGTTTGAATTCTCTAACTCATTATTTATTTGCATTGCTTTTATCATAACTGCATTATTTGGATTCATCCTCCGGATCATATTCAAACACACTCCAAAAGGACTTTTTCATAGTCTAATTAATTCTGCGAAAAAGGGTCATTCACCCCTCTCTGACCTTATGTAGACCCTCATAGGGACCAACATAAGAAACTTCTTAGCAGGTGTGCCTTTAGGAATAAAGCCAACACCCTCTGTTTATATACATTGTGATTGCCGAACGACAATATCGATATCAAAAAATAAGACCTTTAATGGCAAGAGTAAACATATTCGTTGAGACATAATGTTGTGAATCAATTGCTAAAAGATGGAGTAATATCCATAAATTATATAAGGTCACAAGTAATTTGGCTGATCCTCTGACCAAGCCTGTAGGGAAGAAATTAATCTTCAAAACATCCGAGGGGATAGGACTTAAGCCAATTTGAAATTAATGAAGAGTAGGAACCCTACCTAGATAAGTGGATGTGAGCACGGGGATTTTGCAGTCCCTCTCGCGAGACGATGATGACGTGTACCCGATTTTAATGCCTCAAAATAAAAGTTCTCTTTAGAATTTTTATTATAAACATAATGTTCCTTACAAACTTTATACTTGGTAGAATCCAGTTCAGCGTGGCCGGTAACGCGTCCGGTAGGAGCTTAAACCGATGGTTTACATCCAAATTAATTAAATCCCCATTAAAATATCATTATAGTTCAAATATCCTGCTTTGACCCCTTTGACCTGTGTTTGGCAACTTTTCAGGCTTGTGGGCCCGCTGGCAGTTAGCTTTTTAAAAGTTGATACCGCCAGCGATATCGCCCCATGTTGCCGGTGGTATCCCCCATGTCGCCGGCGGCATGGCCAAATCAGGCTCTGTAGATAGCTTTCATCTTCTCCCTTAGGACAATCTCGTTTTTGCCATTTCGGTGAATATGGCTGAAAGGTCTCGAAGACCACCCTAATTTGCCTATAAAAACACACCTTAGGTTTCAGAACAAGGGAGGAGAGGAGAACACAAGAACAATCTGAAATTTGAGTTTACAGAATTCTATAGTGAGAAAATAGATTTTAGTGAGATAAGAATTATAAAAGGTAGGAAAAAGGATTTTCGATCCATTTTTCCTAGTTTTTCTTCTTTGAACTCTCTGATTGTGAGCTTAAAATCAGTAGACATTAAGTTAAAATCAATCTAAATAGGAACTTAGAGACTTAAGTACCCGATTCACTACCAAATCATCATTACAAGCTCCCTAGAGATGTTCCTTGGTTCACGAAGAGGTGGATTCACGGCCCCGAGGTAAAAATCCTGAGTCTCAAAGCTCTTTGGCATTAATATTGCTGGTTTGTGTTGATTCTTGTTGGTTTGCATTCATTTTCGGGTTTTCGATCCTTTTTTGACCGTTACCTACTACTGCTGCAAGAAATTGAAGTGGCCGGAGACATGTGATGTCGCCGGCAGTATCACTCATGTCCCTAAAGACATCGCTGATACCGTTAGTGACATCACATTCCCCAGAGGCCTCACTTTCTTGTAGGACCCTTTCTTCATGGTACTCAGAAAGCCATGCAACCTGCCTACAGACTGATGCCTCTAGCGACATCATTGATGTCACCTGCGGCATCAGCCATGTCGCCGGTGGCATGACCTTCTGGACAGCCATTTTATTTCGTTCTTTTCTGACCTGGTTTATTTTCCAAAGCTAGGATACACAGTGCAATGATGGAGGTCCAAAACCTTCTAAAAATAGACCCTGCCCCATACCGTGTGGCATTTTCACTAATAATCTAGATAAAATAACAATCGACTCTAAAATTCGGTTAAAAATGGAATTTTCCTCAAACGCCGTTCAAATTTCATTTTACCCATCCAACCGGGCTTCACAACGATATAAATTTTTATGCCATGTTCACGCTAACTCGGGTCTTGTTTGGTTTGCTACATATACATGATTCATGATATATCTCGTATGACGTGTCGTATCTATGCTAACCATTTTATGCAGGTAGATTTAGGTTAGATAGATGTTAGGCCTTCGGGTATTTTATTTATCGCATAGAGAATGTATAGGATTTGAAAGCCCTGTAATAATTTCAATTCCTGCATTTAGTTTTGGATGCCTGTAATAATTTATTTATCACTTTGATGCTTGATAAATGCGATAACAATATAATAACTGAAAACACAAATAAAGAGGGTGGATCAAACCGATTAAGAAAGAATGAAATATTTTAACTTGGCCTGATGAAAAATAGATAACATCATCCTAACTCAGAATCTCTGCTTAAGGTACGGTCTACCACATGGTGGGAAAATCATACCAAAATTTCCCGATTGAGCTGAACCGGGTGGTGACTCTATTTTAAGTATGGGATTTCGTTCTCGTATCCTTTAACACCTAAAATGGACTTAAATCTAACTTCAACATCAATGCTTTCATCACACCTAAAAATAAGGATCAATCCCTCAGTATGCTTTATAGCTCCTGTTATATTTTCCCCCCGTGCAGCACATCTCACGCGGCCCTCGCGGGCGGGGAAAAGGTCGTCCGCTCATAGTGGCGACTCTGCTGGGCATGATCTCTTTAAGCTTGAAACTTAAAATTTTCAACAAGTTTAAAGGATTTTGATGATGTATTGAAATCATTTGCCAAATTAAAACTTCATTCTTTTTTATAACGTGAGATACAAACGTCCCATGTATGTTGGAGGGATAAGCCATCGCATCATCTCTAACCACATCTACGTGCAGCTATACAAATCACGCACCGCTTCCAAAAACAAAAAGTATGCACACCATCCATACCATTCACAACCCATTCATGGTCTGACCCACCGTTCATGATCCTAAACAGTCTTCCTCCCAAGATCTTTGCAACAAACCATGACTCTCCCTTATGAAGATGACCATGCCCTGATCGAGGATCAAGTAAGTTCCATCCCTACCTTCGGACCCGTTCTTCCTCCATCTCTTAGCACAGAAATTACCGCTGCCATGACCCAATTTATATGTTCAGATCTCTTCCACAACACTATTTAGGAACAAATCCAGACAACAATACAGTTATTTATCAAGCATGCCCTAACAAATGAGAACGCCGGCTGGATTTCAGAATCAGGCCGTCAGCCTCAGAGTGATTTCATTTGGGATGGCTCAGACCAGGTTCTAGGTAGCCCACTAGAGGCACGACTAGCTTGGTTCATTCAACCTCCTATCCAGTCAATTCTAACTTGGTTGCAGCCTAGTTTATTCTAACTTGATCAAACTCCTGTGACTCAGCCAGCTTTCTCTTTCTTACCTCTAAGCCTAAGGCATATGACTTAAGACTCAATCCTCCTTCCATTTCCTGACAAATTCACCCAGCAAATCTCAGCTCTCCCTAGAGGATTGACCCGACCATTAATACCGCCACCACTTTTGGACATGGCACCTCGGGGGATGACCTACCAGCCAAACCTTTTTAGTGATGATCTGATGGCTGGTCCCCGAGTTGATGAACCGACTCCTTATCCCTACAGTTAGTTTGGAAGCCATGACCAGGTCACATGATCTTCGAGCGTGACACCTGAAGCCATGCATCAACCAGCCTACGGCCAGCTCGTGCAACCTCAAGGCATGACATATGAGGTGGAAGCTTTTTTGCACCAACTAGTGCTAACATGTCAAAGGGAAAGGGAACCCCAAAGAAATAGTGATCGGGTCTCCAAGGGTTCAAGTCTACACCAGGTAGAATGCTATAAGGGGTCAAGAGTGTTGCCATCTCAAGCTAAAAGGAGCCAAAAAGCCTCTCAAGAACCTATCCTAGCTACCATTATAAACCTCTGGGTTTTACCCCTCAATGTGATTTTCACCATATTAAGAAGAGATGGTCTCATTGAACCCCTTTGTGAGTACAAAAACCCAGCAGAAGATGAGAAGGGAAACTTTTATGGGTATCATGTCCAATGGGGACATCGCACGAATGAGTGCTTAACCTTGGCCAGGGCTATACATCGTCTGGTGAAGGAAGGAAAGATAGCCAACCTAGATAGAATGCCTAGGGTCCCAAAGCTTGTCGGCCAAGCAAGTATGACCGTTTCTGGCATGCCTAAATGAGCAATTGGGCCACAAAGGCTCACTAGGGTTGATAGTTCCAAGGATAAGGCTGGTGGAAAGAGGAAAATGTACCTTGACAACGAGGCTAGGAGGGCTAAATTTAAATGAACTGGAAGGATGGAAAATGTATGGCTTAGAAAAGATGATGATGTCCAAGCAACATGCACCCAAGCTTTTCCGACAGTGGCTGCAGTCTAGTCTAACCGCCCTTTTTTTGCTCTAGAAAAGGTCCCTAACACTTCACTCCCGATCAATTCCCACCCGAAGGCATGATCTTGCAAGGCCCTCCGCCTGTGGAGGTTGTTGACTTTTAATATGTAATCGTTAGATTTGTTCGTTTTGTTTTATTGAACTTTTTATGCACCAAACTTTGAGCTCCATGAGCAACTTCTATTTTTCTTACTTATGTCATGTTTCTACCATTTGATCCATGCATTCATATGAGCATACACATGATGCTTCCAGTATTCAGGATGTTTTAATGTATGAAATTAATTTAAGTATAAATAAAGATTCTTATTTGGTAATCAAATCCAATAATTTAACTCCTGTCAAACACATATGAGATAATAAAGAACTTAAAGACCGTGATAATGCTTTTGCTTGGTCCCCAGATTAATAGTCAGATTGTTGAACACCACGGGTCTCTTCCAGAATTAACTCAGTAAGCCGACAATGGTATACCTTCAAGCTACCAAAGAAGTATCAACTGGTTCCCTGAAATGGAAAATCACGGCATACATTTTCACCTATCCACCCCTTTCCCTTTTTCAAACCCTATCCAACACTTCTCCGACCCTTGGCCATCCTTGGTGTGGGGGCATAAACGATTGATGAAACCTAACCTCCATTAAATAAACACCATAGTCGAACCTTACACCAATGTCACCGCCAAGGAAATGACCAAACTCGTAGAGAAACACATCTTCACCTACCACAAATTAACCCAGATCAAACCCCTTGGGCAACAAAGATTAGTCCCAAGGGGACAACCACCGCCAAGAGCATAAAGTATGAGAGCAAGCACCTTTACCCCATAAGCCACAAAGACAAGCGCACAACTGAAGTCATCAGCTCGCCGAGTAAGCTAGCAAAACAAGATACAATTTCACCTGTCAAAGGCACCAAGTAAAAGGCCCCTAAACCAAATGTCACTTGGTCAAAACCCTTCACCACCGGTAAGGGGGAAAATTCAGGCTTAACCAGGAAAGGCTGTACAAACCGCAAACTAAAGGAGCAATTAGAATAGAAGTTAGAACGACGATCGAACCAACCAAGAAGGCTCTATTTAAGCGCCAAAGCTCTCACAAATAAAACTCCTTGCAAGGTCAAAGCGAGATTGCCCGATGTAACTTTAAAGGTCAGAATGAATCGGGTGATCCAGGTGAAAACCGAACGGACACTAAAAACCTTAGAGAATCTGCAAAGGCATGACCGAATGTATAACAGCAAGTCACATACCTAATACCCTCACCAAGAGTCATAGACCTGACATTAAAGTGTCTGGAACCTTTCGATAACGACGTTAATAACAAGTTTAGATCAAATTGAGAAGGTTATTGTGTGGGTAAAGATGATACCGAATGAACAGGGCCATCAAAGTCATGACCAGGACAAGAGCGTATTCATTGACCTAGTCAACCAGGGTAGGTCAAAGTGTTATCAGGTCTAAATAAAAGAAATAAATTAGAAAACGGCACACCAAAAAATATATATGATAATCACCCGCCTTTCGATCTTTTACTGATTGGACAAAAATTAGGGTGACACCCGATGGTCGGTATCCTACAAATCAGCCGTACAAAAATTAGGGGATAAGTCAATTATCACCCGTTGAACTGAAAACCCAAAAAGGGCGGTTCAGAGAAAAATTAGGGCAGGAGAGAAAAATAGTGAGATGTTAACTTGAAATTCTGTAAAGGCTGGTTAGCACCAGGAGTTTAATTAAAGGAAATGATTGCCAACATCTTGTACTCAAATTAAATTCACTCAACAAAAGTGTCTTTCATACTGAAACCTCTATGCTTGTGATTGTATGAATGCCTAATGACTAGGAGAAGGAAACATCACAAGTAACCTTAATCGAAGATGCTCCAAGCTCATCGATGTTTCTTTAAAAAAAATCCGGATAGACTGAAAACATCTAGGTCTATGCAAACATTGGAATAAGTCTGCTGGGATGAAAACCCCAAAAAGGGCGGTCTAGGAAAAAATTAAGACAAGGCTCGATAGATTAAAAACCCCTTGGGGCAGTCTATGCAAAAGTTAGAGTCAAAAAAAGGGAGAAAAGTCCAAATTTCTCCAGTTCCCTCCAATCTGCGTTCCTCAGGCTTTGCAGGAAGCCTTGTAGCTGTTGAGTATGGCTTGCCATAGCAGAATTTGAAGAAATGGTCGAATCTATGTTTCTAGGTAGTTGATGTCGCCGGCGATATGGGCGATGCTGCCAACGACATAGAGTGATTTAGGCGATGTCAGTTGATGCCGCTAGCGACATGGGTGTGGGCGGTTTTGAGGTGATGCACTAGGCGATATGAATGATGCCGCTAGTGGCATGGAATTAATTTTTTGTGACATTAGAAGCATGTTTTTTAATTATAGACCTATACAAAACCTGTAAACAACCCTGTAATCCATTTCCAATACATGTTCATCCGCAATCTATTTTATTCAAAGTAAAAAGCCCGAGGGCGTAAACCATTCAAACATTCTGAATATCTAGCCTACCAAAGCAAAACCAAACAATAATCCAGATTATTCAAACCCAATGTATCGTGGGTACAAACCAAAATCCAATATAAAAAGCAATATAAAGGTATAAATCTAGGCATGCCCGCCATTGCCGGACGGGCGAGACGAAACATCCTTAGGGCTTACTAGCCAATCATCAATATCATCCTTATCTTCCTCCCTGCCTTCTGTAATAGGCATGCTGCTTAGCTCCTCAGTTACTGTGGATGGGTGCCAACTAGAGGACATCTTCACTCATCTACGACTGGTGCTACCGAGGTACGCGCGATCTAAGTTTTGCTTGCTCCTCTGCTCCTGGGCAATAGCCTCCAATTGACCTTCAAGCTCGCCTACTCAATGCGGGAGTGCTGCCATCTCCTCCTCTTACCTCCGCTGATCCGCAGCAGCATCCGCCAAGGAAAGGGCTTAGAAGTCCTACAGATAGAAGAAATAAGAATATCCTATATCATTCATTTCATTCATAGAATGCATATGTCATAATCGAAAATGTACCTGAACAAGCAGTGATTGCCCAATAAGTGTGTCCAGAAGAGCGAAGTTGTTCTTAGCCAATTGCTCTACATGGCTCTGTGCAACCTGAAAAATCTAAAAGGCAAATCAATAAGCACCAGCATCCCAGGATAAGCTAGAAAGCAATTATCATGTTCTCAAGCCTTACATATGTAGTGTCCTCTGGCATGAAGATCAGCGCATGCCGGCTCGAGCCTATGTTCCTAGGATGGAACTCGCCTTGAGAATTCATCAGCAGGAACTAGGTCTCCATCAGGTTGACCAGGCGCCCTTCTATAAAATTTATCCCCTCCGGTACAGCATAGTATTGTGTCCTGCTCTGGTTGTCCCGACCTCTTTTTCTCGCAGGTTCCTGAAAATCATAAAAAACACACATAAGCAACATTCCTAACCCAAACAATTGCAAATCATGCACATAAACTCAATCATACCTCAAAAAAGCTATGCCCCCCTGGGACATCGGCACACTCCTGTCAGCCACATCCGCACCTATCTCGTCCTCCCCCTCGGGCTCAATCTCAACGTTGTCTTCAACCTTCATCTCAGCCTCCTCTTCCTCTTCTTCTTCCTCCTCCTCGACATCCACGATACCTTTGAGCCACCTCTTCTCCTCCTATAGCCTTTGCTCATTATGGTACTCAATTGTATCATCCCTATGGATGCGGGGGCATAGGGGGAGTAGGCGCTGTTGGTGCCTCTATTTAGAGCCTGGGATGCTAGTGATCACCAAATGGGGCCACCATAAACCCTTGGGAGGATTAACGGGCACTAGCCTGGCGGCGATAGGGATAAATCTCCAATCTCTAACCCGCTCTCCTAGTTACCACTACTGTGATAGAGGACACTCAATCATAAACCGATGGTCATTCACCTTCTTCCTAACCCTTGTAACTTCCAGCAGGTTCTCCACCCCGTCAAACGGGTCCAGGTTAAGCTGTACCAACAATCAACCAAACAACCGATGTAAGTATAATGTAAATGCATAAATGCATTTGGTTTACTAATGTATTATTCTAAGTGTAAAACAAGGACTAAATAAAAAAGGTCACATACCGAGCTCAGTCGCACGCTCCTCAAGACCTTCATGTACTTCATAAGGTATTTGGCCTTGTCGCCAATACCACCGCACCAACGAGCAAGAAAATGGGAACCTGGTGGCATGGTCTTCTTAAACTCGACTGGCAGAAGGATCTGGTGCTCGAAAGCCCAGGCCTGCACAAGTAACAATTGATCAGTTCAAAAGCATACATGGTAAATGAAACATGCACAATCAAGTAAAATGCTTCCAAGGAAGGTATACCTGAAGTAGCAGATGGCTGAGACGGAGGGCTTTACCCTTCTTTCGAGTGCCTACATCTAGCCCATGGTACATCTGCGCCAGGATGACCCTCGGCCAATTCTTCTTCTTGATGCCCGTCACATCCTCCATGGTGGATATCAGCCCATAGTTGATCTTGCTCCCTAAAATCGGGAAGAATAGCACAGTGAGTAAGGAAATTATAAAGGAATGAATGCATGCATCCCTATCATCTTCTGATACCACATCCTCCCTAGTCCAGCGCTCGTACAGATCATCGAAAGATAATCACCCTAAAGAGGGCTTCAGACCAAACAACGCCTTTACGTGCTGCACCATGGGCCTCTGCGTATGGTATTTATCCATATAAATGTCGAAGTGGATAACCTCGCTAGTCCATGGTAATTCTGTCATTGCCACCACGTCCGAAGGAGTGATGGTCACCTCCCTAAATAGGAAGTGGAAAGTATATGTAGTTTCTGACCACTTCTCTGTAAGAGCCGTCACACCTGAGTGAGATAGCTTCGGCATTAACATAGGCATAATTTGGGCCAGGTGCCCAAAGCCTGTCTCTTTGATGGTCAGCGTAAGTTCAGGATCCTTTTTCGAAATATGGTGCCATCACTCGTCAATGGTGCCCATACCTCCAGTGTAGGTCAGTCCGTGCAGCTGCAAAAATTAGAAGCAAAGTAGATAAGTCCCTGTTTATTTTCTCCTCGCTGATACCTACTGGAAGGCTACTGATGCTGCTTCTACTAGAAGCAATGTTGTCGGTGACATCATCCATACCGCTAGCAGTATAGATGATATCACTGGCGGCATCACCATAAGCAAAAATGGCATCACATCTTCCTAGGCCTTTTTACAAGGCCTGATACCGCTGGCGACATCGCTCATGTCACCGACGATATCACAACCTGTGGGCAGAACCTATTTTGCCTCAAAAATTGCACCCATCATGCCAAAACCATAAAAATCACAATTAATCAAATCATAATCCTAAAAATAGTAAAAATCGAACCTAAAAAATGCAATATCAGTTTGTAATCAATCTATTTCAAACTTATAACTACTATCACGGCATAATTTTGAGCCTAAGGCCGAATCAAAACTCCACTAAAAAGAAGAATTTTGAGTTTTGCAGGATTATCTAGACGTAGGAAAGATGTATCTCCTTCTCCGGGGTCAGGTTGATGATGGGGGAATTGATCCCGTGCCCATACCTCTTGGTCGTCTCCTTCAAGCTGTAAGCAACAGGAACTGAGAGGCCTCGACGGAGGAATCAGGCAAGCTCTCCCTAGCCTTAGCAGATTTTCCCTTGAAAGCCTTGGCAATTCTCTTCATGATTAGAATAGCGAAGAAAGCGAAAGATTTGGAGAAGAGTGGGACAAAGGGGGGGGGGTACAGTTTCTGTATGTGCAAAATGAAGAAAGAAAGGAGTTTTACTTCCTTTTAAACTGCCGCACGGAATTCGAGGAGTTTTAATTTATCTGAAACTGCCCGATCCATATCGCCGGCGATATAGACTGAAGGAGTTTTACTTCCTTTTAAACTGCCACGCAGAATTTGAGGAGTTTTAATTTATCTAAAATTGCCTGATCTATATCACCGGCGGCATCAGTCTACACCGCCAGTGACATCGTTCATGCCTCCGACGATATCATCTCCACCGATTTGAATTTTGAATTTATTTGACCAGTCAAAGCTTTCATGTGGCACTCATATCGCTGGTGACATCACCTCAAATTGCTAGCAACA
Organism: Euphorbia pulcherrima; assembly: GCA_947683365.1. Classification (NCBI taxonomy): domain Eukaryota; kingdom Viridiplantae; phylum Streptophyta; class Magnoliopsida; order Malpighiales; family Euphorbiaceae; genus Euphorbia; species Euphorbia pulcherrima. The sequence goes on from CANTUS010000001.1 coordinate 21,766,664, forward strand.
TCATTCATATCGCTATAACAAATCCTCCCCCTACTTTTTTCAGGCATCCTTGGTGGAATCCCGGCTCTAGCCCCGACATCCCAAGACTTCTAAACCCTTATACTTTTTATTATTACATTTTTACTGTTGATCGAAGGGGCAAAAATATTTATGTTTCACAAAATCAATCAAGCAGTAAAAACGTCATTTATAATCTGTCTAATCTTGTTCTTATTCTACTCTTCGCAGGTATAATCCACAAATGCAAACCCAATATGCTCATTTTGTACGCTACCCAGATATTACAGCATGACCCGGTACATGTCAATCTTTGGGTTCACCCCCAGAACAAGAATTGAAGGTCCCTAATATAGCATCTATACGTATCACCCTTTGGGTTCACCCCCAGAACTCCAACTAAAGCTCTCTGATACAGTCTCTATACATATCACCCTTTGGGTTCACCCCTAGAACGCCAACTGAAGGTCCCTGATACAGTCTCCATACATATCACCCTTTGGTTCACCCCCAAAATGCCAACTGAAGGTCCCTGATACAGTCTCTGTACATATCACCCTTTAAGTTCACCCTCAGAATGCCAACTGAAGGTCTCAGCATGACCCTGTACATGTCGCCTTTGGGCTCACCCCTCTAAGATTGTAACGTGACCCAGAACTATATAGCGTAAGCCCGACCAGGGGGCAATCTCTTTGTGAAGCATAAGTCTGGCCAATGGGCAATAATCCGCAAAGCACAAGTCTGACCAAGGGGCAATCTCTTCGGGAAGCATAAGTCCGACCAAAGGGCAACTAATCTATAAAGCATAAGTCCGACCAAGGGGCAATCTCTCCACAAAGTGTAAGTCTGACCAAAGGGCAACCAATCCACAAAGCATAAGTCCGACCAAGGGGTAATCTTTCCGCGAAGCATAAGTCCGACCAAGGGGCAATCTCACCGCGAAGCTCAAGTCCGACTAAGGGGTAAGGGGCAATCTCTCCGCCAAGCATAAGTCTGATTAAAGGGCAACCAATCCATAAAGCATAAGTCCGACCAAGGGGCAATCTCTCCGTAAAGCATAAGTCTGACCAAGGAGCAACCAATCTACAAAGCATATATCCGACCAAGGGGCAACCAATCCACAAAGCATAAGTCCGACCAAAGGGCAATCTCTCTGCGAAGCATAAGTCCGACCAAAAGCAACCAATCCATAAAGCATAAGTCTGACCAAGGGGCATCCTTTTCATAAAGCACAAGTCCGACTAAGGGGTAACCAATCCATAAAGCATAAGTCTGACCAAGGGGCAATCTCTTTGGAAAGCTTAAGTCTGACTAAGGGGCAACCAAGCCACTAAGCATAAATCCGACCAAAGGGCAATTTCTCCGCAAAGCTCAAGTCCGACAAAGGGGCAACCAATCCACAAAGCATAAGTCCGACCAAGGGGCAATCTCTTCACGAAGCTTAAGTCCGACCAAGGGGCAACCAATCCACAAAGCATAAGTCTGACCAAGGGGCAATCTCTATGCGAGGATCAAGTCCGACGAAGGGGCATCCTTTCCACAAAGCACAAGAACCAAGGGGCAAACCAGTCATCCATCAGGTATCATTACTATCCCTTCCTCTTTTGTGTGATCATACTGACATGTGGCAGCAGTGATCCCCTGAGGGGTAGCCTCTGAGCACGGGATTTTGCAGTCCCTCTCGCGAGACGATGATAATGTGTACCCGATTTTAATGCCTCAAAATAAAAGTTCTCTTTAGAAATTTTATTACTAACAAAATGTTCCTTGGAAACTTTATACTTGGTATAATCCAGTTTGGCGTGGCCGATAACGCATCCGATAGGAGCTTGAACCGATGATTTACAACCAAATTAATTGAATCTCTAAATCCCTATTAAAATATCATTATAATTAAAAAAATCCCGCTTTGACCCCTTTGACTCGTGTTTGGTAGCTTTTCAGGCGTATGGGCCTGCTGGCAATCAGCTTTTTGAAAGCTGATGCCGCCAGTGGTATCGCCCCATGCCGCTGGTGGTATCACCCATGTCACCAGTGGCATGGCCAAATTAGGCTCTGCAGATAGCTTTCATCTTCTCCCTTGGGACAGTCTCTTTTTTGCCATTTCGGTGAAAATGGCTGAAAGGTCTCGAAGACCACCCCAATTTACCTATAAAAACACACCTTAGGTTTCAGAAAAAGGGAGGAGAGGAGAACACAAGAACAATACAAGAACAATATGAAATTTAATTTTACAGAATTCTAGGGTGAGAAAATAGATTTTAGTGAGATAAGAATTAGAAAAGGTAGGAAAAAGGATTCTCAATCCATTTTTCCTTGTTTTTCTTCTTTGAACTCTCTGATTGTGAGCTTAAAATCAGTAGACATTAAGTTAAAATCAATCTAAATAGGAACTTAGAGACTTAAGTACCCGATTCACTACTAAATCATCATTACAAGCTCCCCGGAGGTGTTCCTTGGTTCACAAAGAGGTGGATTCACGGCCCCGAGGCAAAAATCCTGAATCTCAAAGCTCTTTGCCATTAATATTGCTAGTTTATGCTGATTCTTGTTGGTTTGCATTTGTTTTCGGGTTTTTGATCATTTTTTGATCATTACCTGTTGCTGCTGCAAGAAATTAAAGTCGCCAGCGGTATCACTCATATCGCTAGAGACATCACTGATACCGCTAGTGACATCACATTCCCCAGAGGCCTCACTTTCTTATAGGACCCTTTCTTTATGGTACTCAGAAAGCCATACAACCTGCCTACAAACTGATGCCTCTAGCGACATCATTGATATCGCCGGCGACATTAGCCATGTCACCGACGGCATGACCTTCTAGACAGTTGTTTTATTTCGTTCTTTTCTGACCTAGTTTATTTTCCAAAGGTAGGATACACAGTGCAATGATGGAGGTCCAAAACCTTCTGAAAACAGACCCCACCCCATACCATGTGGAATTTTCACTAATAATCTGGATAAAATAACAATCGACTCTAAAATTCAGTTAAAAATGGAATTTTCCTCAAACGCCCTTTAAATCTCAATTTAGCTATCCAATCGGGCTTCACAACGATATAAATATTTATGCCATGTTTATGCTAACTTGGGTCTTATTTGGTTTGCTAACTATACATTATTCGTGATATATCTCGCATAACGTGCCGTATCTGTGCTAACCGCTTTGTGCAGGTAGATTTAGGTTAGATGGATGTTAGGCCTTCGGGTATTTTATTTATCGCATAGAGAATGTATAGGATTTAAAAACCCTGTAATAATTTCAATTCCTACATTTACTTTTGGATGCCTGTAATAATTTATTTATCGCTTCGATGCTTGATAAACGCGATAACAACATAATAACGAAAACACAAATAAATAGGGTGGATTAAACCAACTAAGAAAGAATGAAATATTTTCACTTGGCCTAATAAAAATAGATAACATCATTTGAACTCAGAATCTCTACTTAAGGTACGGTCTACCACGTGGTGGGAAAATCGTACCAAAATTTCTAAGTTGAGCTGAACTGGGTGGCGACTTTATTTTAAGTACGAGATTTCGATCTCATATTCTTTAATACCTAAAATGGACTTAATCCAACTTCAACATCAGTGCTTTCATCACGCCTAAAAATGAGGATCAATCCCTCAGCATGCTTCACAACGCCTATTATATTTCCCCCCGTGCGGTGCATCTCACGCGGCCCCCGCGGGCTGGGAAAAGGTCGTTCACTCACAGTGGAGATTCCACATAATAGGTTCATATGGGTAATAACAAGCCCTCCGTTAGTTCTGCTAGCACTACAGAATATTGTCCCAATCCTAGATGTGAGAAAAGTGCTATGTTGCATATCTTGAGAGGTTGAGTCAAAAGAACTCTTAATGAGATTTCATAACTCTTATGAGTGGTGTATAAAGTGCAATATACATGATGACAAGCAAGATTCTATGATCATTATTGTTGGTGCAAAATAAAATTGGTAATTGGATGAAATATTCGAATGGTTTCAAATGAAGATCTATGGAAGATTCGGTGTAAATTAAAGTCATTTGATATGCAACTTGAAGCACGTTTGATTGAGACCCATAAAGCTATTCTAGTGAAATATGTTTTTTTCTTACACTTTTAAGTTTCATAAGTTTTATTTGTCTTTATTTCCCTTTATTAGAGTTTTAATAAGTCATAAACATATTGTTATGTAGGAAGTAGTTTTATTTAGCTTTAAGGGTTTTTATTTCTGTCATTGTAACTCTCCTTTGTTTTAATTGTCTTTTTGTAACTCTTTTTTTTCTTATTTAAATGAAGAAGAGAAAGTGAAGAATATCATATTATAATTGGAATGAAATAGAATTGAGAGAATTTGCAATTGCAATTCTTTTTGGGTTTTGTTAGTTCCCAAAAACTAATCGGGTTTTATTAGTTTCCAAAACTAAAGGGTTTTATTTGTTTCCAAAAACAATCAGGGGTTTTGTATGTGATCCAAAAACATTGAACAATCACAAATCAGTCTATTTTCAATCCTTGTTACTTTTTCACTTCCGCACTCCATCAGTTGGTATAATTATGTTCCTAATTTATAAGATTCGAGGACGAATCTTTTTAAAGAATGGGAGAATGATGACGAGCGAGATTCTATGGTCATTATTTATTGGTGCAAAATAAAATTGGTAATTGGACGAAATATTCGAATGGTTTCAAATGAAGATCTATGGAAGATTCAGTGTAAATTAAAGTCATTTGATATGCAACTTGAAGCACGTTTGATTGAGACCCATAAAGCTATTTTAGTGAAATATGTTTTTTGCTTACACTTTTAAGTTTCATACGGAATATAGATCTTTTTTTATCTTATCCATTTTTTTGCACTCTTGAAGAAAACAAGTAAAAAAATTGTTTATTGATCCAGATCTTTATGCTGCATTTCACAAGCTAAGATTGGAATTTGAGGAGGTTAAGGCCAAGAATGAAGCATTGGAATTACGTGTCAGGAAAAAATTTGGAGTGAGTCATCTAAGTGTTTGACTAAAAAAATTTCTTCAATTCCAAATCATGCTCAGCCAACAAGTATATCAATTTCTTCACAAACGAATCAGCCTTCACACCACCATGAAAGTCCATTTTAAGTGCTTTGAAAAATTCTCAATCTATCCACCTAGTTCGAAAATTTTCTTCTCCTTCAAATCACATTGTGTCTACCGATTGGTCCAAATCTTACAAAAATGAACCAGCCTTTACCACCCCACCAATGTCCATTTCAGACACTTTAATCAATAAAAATGCATTTGAAAATATCTCATATGTTGATTCCATTGAAAGTATATCAGAAAAGCAAGTTGTTAAAGGCTTGATATGTCAAAGGAATGAAGATTTGCTACCTGCTCCTAATAATGAAATTTTGACCATTCAAGAAATGATGACGAGCGAGATTCTATGATCATTATTTGTTGGTGCAAAATAAAATTGGTAATTGGACGAAATATTTGAATGGTTTCAAATAAAGATCTTTGGAAGATTCGGTGTAAATTAAGGTCATTTGATATGCAACTTGAAGATTGAGACCCATTGCTTACACTTTTAAGTTTCATAAGTTTTATTTGTCTTTATTTCCCTTTATTAGAGTTTTAATAAGTCATAAACATATTGTTATGTGGGAAGTAGTTTTATTTAGCTTAAGAGTTTTTATTTCTTTGTCATTGTAATTGTCCTTTGTTTTAATTGTCTTTTTGTAACTCTTCTTTTTTTCTTATTTAAAGGAAGAAGAGAAAGTGAAGAATATCATATTATAATTGGAATGAAATAGAGTTGAGAGAATTTTCATTTGCAATTCTTTTTGGGTTTTGTTAGTTTCCAAAAACTAATCGGGTTTTATTAGTTTCCAAAAACTAAAAGGGTTTTGTTTGTTTCGAAAAACAATCAAGGGTTTTGTATGTGATCCAAAAACATTCAACCATCACAAATTATTCAACTATAACAAATCAACCCAATTTTCTATTCTATTCTATTTTTTACTTCCGCCCGCTATCAGTTGGTACCCAAGCAAGGTTTATACATCCTTGTTTTCTTTTAATGAATTTTACATTTTGAAGAAAGAAGAGTAAACATGTTTGTGGATCAAAATCTCATTGCTGAATTCAAGAAATTGAGGTCAAAACTAGATGCTCTGAAGGCTAAGAATAGTGCCTTGGAAACACAAGTGCACAAAAGGTTTGGAATCAACCATAAATTCAAGTTTTGTACTTAAAATATTCCTAATTCTTAAAATCATAGTACATCTTCTAATCTGCCGATTTCTTTGCCAAATAAATGAATATTCCTATCCCCACCAAAATCCATACCAAATACCTTAACCAATCCATATGCTTTCAAAAATTCAAATTAGTCCATTTATTCCAAAAATAACAAAACATTCACATCCCCATCAAAGTCCATTTCAAATGCCTTATCTGATTCAAATGTATCTGAAAATGTTCATTTTGTCCATCAAGTTAGCATTATATCGAAAGATGCTTCAAAAATCAAGAGCATTATAATTTGAAATCTAATTGTCTTACAAAAACAGTTTTGACCATTCAAGAGATTGAAATTCTCGAGAAAGAGATGCTTTTTGGAAATGAAAAACAAACTGATTTCAATGTTGAGAAAGAAGCTAAATATGAGGTAAATGATATGAAGCTTTTTCGAAATGATGCACAATTTGATTTCAAAAATGAAAATATCGTTATATATGTTGGTACTGGTACAAAAAATGTTAGAATGAAAGAATTTGTTTGGTGTGATTTGGAAACCAAGAAATATAATTATGTTCCTAATTTACAAGATTCGAGGACGAATATTTTTTAAGAATGGGAGAATGATGACAAGCGAGATTCTATGATCATTATTTATTGGTGCAAAATAAAATTGGTAACTGGCCGAAATATTTGAATGGTTTCAAATGAAGATCTATGGAAGATTCGGTGTAAATTAAAGTCATTTGATATGCAACTTGAAGCACGTTTGATTGAGACCCATAAAGCTATTCTAGTGAAATATATTTTTTGCTTACACTTTTAAGTTTCATAAGTTTTATTTGTCTTTATTTCCCTTTATTAGAGTTTTAATAAGTCATAAACATATTGTTATGTTGGAAGTAGTTTTATTTAGCTTTAAGAGTTTTTATTTCTTTGTCATTGTAACTCTCCTTTGTTTTAATTGTCTTTTTGTAACTCTTCTTTTTTTCTTATTTGAAGGAAGAAGAGAAAGTGAAGAATATTAGATTATAATTGGAATGAAACAGAGTTGAGAGAATTTGCAATTGCAATTCTTTTTAGGTTTTGTTAGTTACCAAAAACTAATCCGGTTTCATTAGTTTCAAAAAACTAAAGGGTTTTGTTTGTTTCCAAAAACAATCAAGGGTTTTGTATGTGATCCAAAAACATTCAACAATCACAAATCAATCCATTTTCAATCCTTATTACTTTTTCGCTTCCGCACGCCATCAATACACTTGATGATATCACCTATGTGAGTGTGAAGTGGGGCCGCTTTCATGGGATATAATTTTGGCGCTATCTCTAGAGTACTCATCAAAGGCCAGGCACGCGCATGGCTTATTTGCGCAAAACTGCGAAGGAACTAGAGGGGGTGCATAATATTTTTTTAAAAAAAACTTTTAAACTATAAAATATTTTCTCGCTTTCCATAATATTTTTACCCAGTCTCAAAATATAATTGCGATAAATATAAATGCTTTAATAATAAATTGCAGTTAAATAAAAAGAGTAGAGTTACAGAGTTTGAGATGCAACGAATTTATCCTAGTTTTGCTACTCCTTAGCCTACTCCAGTCCCCAAGTCAACTGGCTTATGATTTCTCCACTATATGTTTCCTTTTCGGGCAGAAAATAAGATTGTGATACTTTTTACAGACTTAAGTATATATCCAACCTTACAGTTCTTTTTCGAGCACAAAACTAGCTTGATAGTTTTTACAGGCTCAACTATCAAAACCTTACAGCCTGTTGTTTTTCTGGCTCAACAAATAAACCTGTCTATTTTTTTTCGAGCAGAATTGACCCAATAGTTTTTGTAGCGTCAACCATCAAAACCTTACAACATGTTGTTTTTCTGGGCTCAACAAAAACCGTACAAATCTTGAATGAAAGTTGATTTGTGTTGCAGGAACATTGACGAAGCATATTTTTTCTTAAGTAGCACTTGAAGAATTGTATGACATACTTATTTGTTTGAAACTTGTTAATATGTGATTTTTTCTTTGAGTCTTTCAAATTTCCATCTTCAAATCTGTCTTCTTTTTATACTCATTTGCAGGAGCCTTTTGACAAATTAAAAAACATAGTCGTTGAGTCTAAATTGATGATTGAAACAAGTAGACGGAACACTACTAAACACTAAAAGAATTATTTTGGAACCACTTTCATCTATGGGCTGTAAAATTAACATAATCTTGCGTGATTGAGGTGTTGGCCTAATGGTTAACACTGAAGATGTGACCTCTAGATGACATATGTTCAAATCACATCTTAGGCAGGTTGGAGATTTTTCTTTCTATTTAGTGTAAGCCCAAATGAGTCCAATTTTTTTTTGAAAAAAATTATCATAATCTTGGTGTTAGAGAGGTTGAGATACAACGAATTTATCCCAGTTTTTCCACTCCTTAGCCTACTCTAAGTCAACTGGCTTGCAATTTCTTCACTATATGTTTCCTTTTCGGGTAGAAAACAAGATTGTGATACTTTTTGTGGGCTCAAGTATATATCCAACCTTACAGTTCATTTTCAGGCACAAAACTAGCTTGATAGTTTTCACGGGCTCAACTATCAAAACCATACAGCCTATTATTTTTCCAGGCTGTGAGTGGATGACCTTTTTCCTGCCCGCAAGGACCGTATGAGATGCGTTGCACGAGGGAGGAAATATAACCTAGCGCTGTGAAGCGAGCTGAGGGATTGATCCTTATTTTAGGCGGGATGAAAGCGCTGATGTTGAAGTTGGATTTAAGTCTAATTTAGGTGTTAAAGGATACAAGATCGAAATCTCGTACTTAAAATAGAGTCGCCACCCGGTTCAGCTCAACCGGGAAATTTTTGTACTATTTTCCCACCAAGTGGTAGACCGTACCTTAAGTAGAGATTTCGAGTTCGGATGATGTTGTCTATTTTTCATTAGGCCAAGTTAAGATATTTCATTCTTTCTTAATCGGTTTAATCCATCCTATTTATGTGTTTTCGGTTATTATGTTGTTATCGTGTTTATCAAGCAATCAAAGCAATAAATAAATTATTACAGTCATCCAAAAATAAATGCAGAAATTAAAATTATTACAAGGCTTCCAAATCCTATATATTTTTCTATGCGATAAATGAAATACCCGAAGGCCTAGACATGCATCTAACCTAAATCTACATGCACAAAACGGTTAGCACAAATACGGCATGTTGTGCGAGATATATCACAAATCATGTATAGTTAGCAAACCAAACAAGGCCCGAGTTAGCTTGAATATGGCATAAATATTTATATCATTATGAAGCCCGGTTGGATGGCTAAAATGAGATTTGAATGGCATTTGAGGAAAATTCCATTTTAACCAAATTTTAGACTCGATTGTTATTTTATCCAGATTATTAGTGAAAATGCCACATGGTATGGGGTGGGGTCTGTTTTTAGAAGGTTTTGGACCTCCATCGTTACACTGGGTATCCTAGTTTTGGAAAATAAACTAGGTCGAAAATGAACAAAATAAAACAGCTTTCCAAAAGGTCATGCCGCCGGGGCCATCAATGATGTCGCTAGAGGCATAAGTCTGGAGGTAGGTTACATGGCTTTCTGAGTACCATAAGGAAATGGTCCTACAAGAAAGTGAAGCCTCTAGGGAATGTGATATCGCTAGCAGTATCAGTGATGTCGCTCGCAACATGAGTGATAAAGCCGGCGACATCATATGTCTCCGGCGACTTCAATTTCTTGTAGTAGCAGCAGGTAATGGTCAAAAAATGACCGAAAACCCTAAAACAAATGCAAATCAACAAGAATCAGCACAAACAAGTAATATTAATACCAAAGAGCTTTGAGACTCAGGATTTTTACCTCGGGGCCGTGAATCCACCTCTTCGTGAACCAAGGAACACCTTCGGGGAGCTTGTAATGATGATTTGGTAGTAAACTGGGTACTTAAGTCTCTAAGTTCCTATTTAGATTAATTTTAACTTAATGTGTACTGATTTTAAGCTCACAATCAGAGAGTTCAAAGAAGAAAAACAAGGAAAAATGGATTGAGATCTTTTTTTCCTACCTTTTCTAACTCTTATCTCACTAGAACTACTTTGTCTCTCTAAAATTTCCCATATTCAAGTTGCAGGTTGTTGTTTTATTTTTTTATAAAACCCTAAGGTGTGTTTTTTTAGGCAAATTGGGGTGGTCTTTGAGACCTTTCAGCCATTTTCATCGAAATGCCAAAAAAGAGACTATCCCAAGGAAGAAGAAGAAAGTTGTCTGCAGAGCCCAATTTAGCCAAGCCGCCGGCGACATGGATGATACAGCCGACAGTATAGGGCGATACCGCTGGCGGCATCAGCTTTCAAAAAGCTGACTGTCAGTGGGCCCATAAGCCTGAAAAGCTGCTAAATAAGGGTCAAAGGGGGTCAAAGCGGGATTTTTGAATTTTAAAGGGCATTTTAATGGGTATTTAGAGATTTATTTAATTTGGGTGTAAATCATCGGTTCAAGCTCCTACCGGACGCGTTATCGGCTACGCTGACTTAAATTCTACCAAGAATAAAGTTCGCAAGGAATAATATATTGGTAATAAAATTTCTTAAGAGAACTTTTATTATGAGGCATTAAAATCAGGAACACATCATCATCGTCTCATGAGAGGGACTGCAAAATCCCGTGCTCACAGGTTGCCCCTCAAGGGATCATTGCTGCAACATGTTAGTATGATTGCACGAAAGAGCAAGGGTTAGGAATGATACATGATGGATGACTAGTTTGCCCCTTAGTCAGACTTGTGCTTTATGGAAAGGATGCCCCTTGGTCAGACTTGAGCTTCACGCAGAGATTGCCCCTTGGTCGGACTTATGCTTTGTAGATTTGGTGGAGTGTAGTTCCTGCAACAAGCTACAAGAAAAAGATTAGACTAATTCTTAAATGACATTTTTACTACTTGATCGATTTTGTGAAATAAAAAAATTTTTTGCCCCTTCGATCAACAGTAAAAATGTAATAATAAAAAGTACAAAGGTTTCAGAAGTCCTGGGATGTCGGATGGCGGTTGAAACCGAAAATGACGTGTATAGGGTCACGCTACGATCTCGGAGGGGTGAACCCAAAGGTGACATGTATGGGGTCATACCGGGACCTTCAGTTAGGGTTCCAGGGGTGAACCCAAAAGGTGACACATATGAAGACTATATCAGGGACCTTCAGTTGGTGTTCCAGGGGTGAACCTAAAAGGGTGACACATACGGAGACTATATCAGGGACCTTCAATTGGCATTCCAGGGGTGAACCCAAAGGGCGACACGTACGAAGACTGTAGCAGGGACCTTTAATTGGCGTTCCAGGGGTGAACCCAAAGGGTGATACGTACGAAGACTATATCAAGGACCTTCAGTTGGCGATCCAGGGGCGATCCCAAAGGGTGACACATATGGAGACTGTATCAAGGACCTTCAGTTGGCATTCCAGGGGTGAACCCAAAGTATGATACATATGGAGACTATATTAGGGACCTTCAGTTGGCATTCCAGGGGTGAACCCAAAGGGTAACATGTACGAAGACTGTATCAGGGACCTTCAGTTGGTGTTCCAGGGGTGAACCCAAAAGGTGACACGTACGGAGACTGTATTAGGGACCTTCAATTGGCATTCCAAGGGTGAACCCAAATGGTGACACATACGGAGACTGTATCAGGGACCTTTAGTTGGGGTTATAGGGCTGAACCCAAAGGGTTGACACGTATGGAGACTGTATTAGGGACCTTCAGTTGGTGTTCCAGGGGTCAACCCAAAGGGTGACACGTGTAGAAACTGTATCAGGGACCTTTAGTTGGCATTCCAGGGGTGAACCCAAAGGGTGACACATACGGAGACTGTATCAGGGACCTTCAATTGGCATTCTGTGGGTGAACCCAAAGGGTGACACATACGAAGACTGTATCAGACACCTTCAGTTATCATTCTAGGGGTGAACCCAAAGGGTGACACATAAGGAGACTGTATTAGGGACCTTCAGTTGGCATTCCAAGGGTGAATTTGAAGATTCGAACGTACAGGGTCATTCCGTAATCTTCAATGATGCTCTAGGGAATGAATATAAAGATTGGTATGTATAGGTTCATACCGTAATCTCCGGTTAGCGGACAGAGGGTGAACTTAAAGATCAGAACATACAGGGTCATTCTATAATCTCCAATGATGTTCTAGGGGATGAATCCAAAGATTGGTATATACAAGGTCATGCCGTAATCTCTGATTGGCTGACAGGGGGTGAACTTGAATATCAGAACGTATAGGGTCATTCTATAATCTTCAATGATGTTCTAGGGAATGAATCTGAAGATCGGTATATACAGGGTCATGCCGTAATCTTCGGTTGGCGTACAAAATGAGCATATTGGGTTTGCGGTTGTGGTTGAACCTACAAAGATTAGAATGAGAACAAGATTAGACAAATTTTAGATGAAGTTTTTACTATTTGATCGATTTTATGAAACAAAAATATTTTTGCCCCTTTGATCAACAGTAAAAATGTAATAATGAAAAGTACAAGAGTTTCAGAAGTCCTGGGATGTCAGGGCTAGAGGTAGGATTTCACCGAGAATGGCTGAAAAAAAACCAGGGGGAGGAGTTGATATCATCAGCGACATAGATGATGCCACTGGCAGTTTGATTTGATTTCGCCAGTGATGTGAGTGCTATGTGGCAGCTTTGACTGGTCAAACAAATTCAAAATTCAAATCGGTGGAGCTGATGTAGTCCATGGCATGACTGATGTCGCTGGCGGTATAAAATGATGCCGCCGGTGACACGGACTGGCAGTTTTAGATAAATTAAAACTCCTTGAATTCCGTGCGAGGGTTTTAAAAGAAAGAAAAACCCCTTCTCTTCCTCGTTCTACATATACAGAAACCGTAACTCCTTTGCTCCATACTTCTCCAAACCTTTTGCTTTCTTCTCTATTCCAACCATGAAGAGAATTGCTAAGGCTCTCAAGGGAAAATCTACTAAGGCTAGGGAGAGCGTACCTGATTCCTTCGTCGAGGGGCTGAAACTTCTCTCGATTCTCGTTACTTACGGTTTAAAGGAGATGGCCAAGATGTATAGGTACAAGATCAATTCCCCTATCACCGACCTGACCTTGGATAAGGAGAAACATCTTTGCTATATCCAGGTAATCCTGCAAAACTCGAAATTCTTCTTTTTGGGTTAAGTTTTGATTTCGGCTTTAGGCTTAAAATCGTGCTATGATAGGAGTTATAAGCATGAAATAGATTGATTACAAACTGATATTGCATGTTTTAGGTTTGATTTTTACTGTTCTTAGGCTTAGGATTTGATTAATTATGATTTTTATGGTTTTGGCATGATTAGTACAATTTTTTTAGGCAAAACAGGTTCTGCCCGCAGCTTGCGATATCGCCGGTGACATTAATGATGTCGCCAGCAACATCAGACCTTGCAAAAAGGCCTAGGAAGATATGATGACGTTTCTACTTAAGGTGATGCCGCCAGCAATATCTTCCATACTGCCAGCAGTATGGATGATGTCGTCGGTGACATCGCTTCTAGCAGAAGCGTCATCAGCAGCCTTCTAGTAGGTACCAGCAATGAGAAAAAGAACTGGGACTTATCTATTTTGCTTCTGATTTTTGCAGCTATACAGACTGACCTACACTGGAGGTATGGGTATAATCGGCGAGTGGTGGCACCACATAGCGGAGAAGGATCCCAAACTTGTGCTGGCTATTAGCGAGACGGGTTTTGGAGACTTGGCATGAATTATGCCTATGTTAATGCCGAAGCTTTCCCATTCGACTGTGAGAGGTGGTTCAAAACCACCCATACTTTTCACTTTTCATTTGGGGAGGTGACAATCATGCCTTCTGATGTTGTGGCTATGACCGGACTCCCATGGACGGATGAGGTCATTCATTTTGATGCCTACATGGACAGGTATCATACGGAGAAGCCTGTGGTGAGGCGAGTGAAGCAGCTATTTGGCTTGAAGCCCATCTCAAGGCGGCTATCCTATGGTGAGCTGCACCAATACTGGACTAGAGCGAATGTGGTGCCCGAGTATGATAGAGACGCTTGCGTCCGTTCTTTCTTGATTTCCTTGCTCACGGTGCTATTTTTCTCGGTTTCGGGGAGCAAGATCAACTACAGGCTGATAGCCCCTGTTGAAGATATAGCGGGCATCTGTAAGAAGAATTGGCCGAGGGCTATCCTGGCGCAGATGTACCATTGGCTAGATGCAAGCGCTCGGAAGAAGGGGAAGGCCCTCCGTCTTAGCCATCTGCTACTTCACGTATACTTTCCTTAGAAGCATTTGACTTAATTATGCATGTTTCATTTACTGTAGATGTTTTTGAACTGATCAACTATCACTTGTGCATGCTTGGGGTGTCGAGCACCAGATCCTTTCGTCGGTCGAGTTCAAGAAGACCGTGCCGCTGGGTTCCAATTTTCTCGCCCATTGGTGCGGTGGTATTGGCGAGAAGGCTAAGTACCTCACGAAGTGTAGGGGGGTCTTGAGGAGCATGCAATTGAGCTCGGTATGCGATCTTTTGATTTAGCCCCTGTTTCACACTTAGAACAAAACATTAGTAAACAAAAAGTGCCTATGAATTTACATTATACTTACATTGGTTGTTTGCTTGGTTGTCGGATTAGGTTATTCTCAATCCCTTTAATGAGGTAGAGAACTTGGTGGAGGTGGCGAGAGTCCAGAAAGAAGTTGATGATCGCCAGCTTATCGTGGAGTGCCCTTATCCCAGTAGTGGTACTTGAGGGAGCACGTCTAGGGCTAGAGGTTTGTTACTATTGCTGATAGATCGGTGCCTGTCGATCCTTCTAAAGGCCTATAGTGGCCCCATCTGGTGATTACATCCGAGGCTGATAGAGCTAATTATATTGAGGGGGATGCCCGGGTCATCCCTAGCATTTCGGGCTCCTGTGAGTGGCAGCCACAGCGCCTACTCCCCTTGTGCCCCCTCATCCATAGGGATGATACAATTAAGTACCACAATGAACAAAGGCTGAAGGAGGAGAAGAAGAGGCTCAAAGGTATTGTGGATGATGTTAAGGATGAGGAAGAGGAGGAAGAAGCCGAGGGTAGTGGTGAAGCTGAGGGAGAGGATGAGGTCGGTGAGAACGTGGCTAGAGGGGATGTGCCGATGTATCATGAGGAGCCTCACCCTTTTGAGGTATGATTATGTTTATGTACATGTGTTGGTAGTTGTTTGGATTAAAAAATGTTTACTTTTTATGTTTTTTAGGAACCCATAAGTAAAAGAGGCCAAGCCGGAGAGAGCGGGACACGATACTATGGTGTACCCGAGGGTCTTGACTTTGTGGAGGGGCGCTTGTCCAATCCCCTGGAGATTCAGTTCATACTTATGAACTCAAGGGGCGAGTTCCAGCCGAGGAGTGTAGGATCGAGCAGGCATCCACCGATCTTTATACTAAAAAATACCACTTACATAAGGCTCTGCATGATTTGGAACATATTCTTACGATAACCCTTTGTGGAGTTCTTCGGATTGCCCCTTTAGATTCTTTAGGTTGCCCGGATCGAGGTAGAGCGGTTGGCCAAAAATGCCTTTGCTCTTAGGGACACTCTTATTGGTCAATCTTTACTCGTTCAGGTATATTCCCTATTATGACATGCCAAAATAGGATAAGATGTATGTATGGTTGCTATGAATGATGTGCATTATTGGCGTTTTCCTTGGTTTACAGGATTTCTTGGCCCTTTCCCTATCAGATGCCGATGCGGTCTAGCGGAGATATGAGGAGGAGACTATGCGGTCTAGCGGAGATATGAGGAGAAGACTATAGCACTCTGACGTCGTGTGAGCAACCTTGAGGGTCAGTTGGAGGCTATTGTTCATGAGCGGAGAAGCAAGTAAAACTTGGATTACGCGCACCCCGGTTGCACCAGTCGTAGAGGAGTGAAGATGTCTGCCTGCTGGAGCCCGTCTATTACGGTTAAGGAGTCTAGCAGTGTCCCGATGACTGAGGGAAGAGAGGAGGATGAGGTTGATGATTGGCTAGTAGGCCCTATGGACGTGTCATCTCGCCCGCCCGGCAGTGGCGGGCATGCCTAGATTCATACTTTCTTTTTTGCTTTTCACTTCGGATTTTGGTTTGCACCCTCAATACATTGGGGTTTGATTGGTTCTGGGATTTCGGATGTTGGACAATTTTGGTTGCATTTAGGTTTAGCGATGAGATATTTGAATGCTTTGTGCCCCCGGGCTTTTTACGATGAATAAAATAGATTGCAGTTGGACAGGTATTGGAATTATGCTATAGGGTTGTTTACAGATTTTTGCTTGGGTCTAAAATGATAAACATGATTCTGATGCCGTAGAAAATTAATTCCATACCACTGGCAGCATCATTCATATCATCGGGTGCATCACCTCAAAACCGCCCACACCCATGCCGCTAGCGGCATTAACTGATATCGCTCAAATCAACCCATATCGCCAGCGGCATCAACTGCCCAGAAACCCAGATTCAGCCATTTCTTTAAATTCTACTACAGCAAGCTACACTCAACAGCTATGGGGCTTCCTGCAAAGCCTGGGGAATGCAGATTGGAGGGAACTGGAGAGATTCAGGCTTCTCCTTTCTTTTGCTTCCTTTATTCTTTTATTATTGTTATTATTATTTTTTCTTGCTTGTCTTTTTTTCATTTTTTTGACTCTAAATTTTGTATAGACTGCCCCAGGGGTTTTCAATCTATCGAGCCTTGTCTTAATTTTTGCCTGGACCACCCTTTTCGGGTTTTCAACCCAGCAGACTTATTCAAACTTTTGCATAGACTTAGATGTTTTCAGTCTATCCGGATTTTTTAAAAAGAAACACTGATGATCTCAGAGCATCTTCAATTAAGCTTACTTGCGATGTTTCCTCCTCTTGGTCGCCAGGCATTCATACAATCACAAACATAGAGGTTTTAGTGTGAAAGGCACTTTTATCGAATGAATTTAATTTGAGTGCAAGATGTTGGCAATTATTTCCATTAATCAAACTCCTGGTGTTAACCAGCCTCCATCTCACTATTTTTCTCTCGTGCCTTAATTTTTATCTAAACTGCCCTTTTTGGGTTTTCAATTCAGCTAGCGACATTGACTTACCCCTAATTTTTGCACGGCAGGTTTACAGGATACCAATTGTCGGGTGTTACCTTAATTTTTGCCCGATCAGTAAAAGATCGAAAGGTGGGTGATTATCATATTTGTTTTTTAGTGTGCCGCTTTTCTGATTTATTTCTTTTGTTTAGCCTTGATAACGCTTAAGCTTGTCCTGGTTGACTAGGTCGATGAACTCGCTTTTGTCCATGTTCATGACTTTGATAACACTGCTCATTTGGTATCATCTTTGGACACACGACAGCCTTCTCAATTTGATCTGAACTTTTTATTAACGTCAGTGTCAGAGGGTTCCAAATGCTTCAATATCAGGTCTATGACTCTTTGTAAGGGTATTAGGTTTTTGACTTGCCGTTGTGCGCTCGGTTGTGCCTTTACAGATTCTCCAAGGTTCTTAGTGTCCGTTAAGTTTTCACCTGGATCGCCCAATTCATTCTAACCTTCAAAGTTACATTGAGTAACCTTACTTTAACTTTGATTAGCCACATTGCAAGGAGTTTAGTTTGTGGGAGTTTTGGCGCTTGCACAGAGCCTTTTTAGTTAGTTTGATTGTCATTCTGATTGCTATTCTGATTGCTCCTTTAGTCTGTGGTTTGTATAGCCCTTCCTGATTAGGCCTGAATTTTCCCTTTAAACCGGAGGTGGAGGGTTTTGACCTAGTGAAATTTGGCTTAGGGGCCTTTTACTTGGTGTCTTTGAAATGTGAAACGGTAGCTTATTTTACTAGTTTACTTGGCAAGCTGATCGCGACTTCAGTTGTGCGCTTATCTTTGTGGTTTGTGGGGTAAAGGTGCTTACTCTCATACTTTATGCTTTTGGCAGTGGTTGCCCCCTTAGGACTGATCTTTGTTGCCCTAGGGGTTTGATATGGGTTAACTGGTGTTAGGTGACGTTGTGTTTCTCTGCGAGTTTGGTCATTTCCTTGGCGGTGACATTGGTGTAAGATTTGGGTACGGTATTTATTTGATGAAGGTTGGGTTTCATCAATTGTTTCTGCCCCCACGCCAAGGATGGCTAAGGAGTGGAGAAGTGTTGGAGAAGGTTTGAAAAAGGGAAAGGGGTGGGTGGCTGAAAATGTATGCCGTGATTTTCCATTTTAGGGAACCAGTTGATACTTCTTTGGTAGCTTGAAGGTGTACCGTTGCGGGATTGCTGAGTTAATTCTGGAAGAGACTCATGGTGTTCAACAATATGGCTATTATTCTCGGGGCCAAGCAAAAGCATTATCGCGGTCTTTAATCACTTTATTATCGTACATGTGTTTGACATGAGTTAAATTATTAGAGTTGATTACCACATAAGGGCCTTCATTTATACTCAAATTAATTTCATACAGTAAAATATCCTGAACACTGGAAGCATTATGCGTATGCTCATATGAATGCATGGATAAAATGGTAGAAACATGACATAAGTAAGAAAAAATAGAAGTTGCTCGTGGAGCTCAAAGTTTGGTGAATGAAAAGTTCAAACTAAGAGAAATCTAAAGATTACAAATCAAAGCTTTTCATCCTTCACAAGCGGAGGGACTTCGGTGTTAATGTCGATGGTGAGTTGAGTCTTATTCTGCTTGGTACTGGGTGAGATATCTCTCACTTGACTTGGCTCCCCGGTGAGGACCTCAGTGAACTGTCTCATGGCCTTGATCATCGGGTTCTTTGCTTTACTTTGACCATGTTTCTTTGTTAAAACTGTCATGGCTTTGATCATGGTGGCCATAACCTCACTGGCCTCTTCATCGATTGACTCATTATCCATATCGCCGGATCATGATTTTTCTTTTCCTTTGGAACAGATGGCCTTGATGAGTTCCTGTGGCCCATTACCTCGTTTAGGTAACCCAGGATTAATCACCCGAGTTTGGTCCTCAAACTTTGGCAAGGGAGAATTTACGTTGCTAGGTGCCCTTTCGGGTTCCACGAACTTCTTATCCCTTATCAAACATTGTATGGCACTGAGTGGGGCCTTACATTCATTGGCTCGGTGACCTGGCAAGACATGGTATCCGTAAAAGTTTTTCCTTTCGTCTTTCATGGGGGGTTTGTACTCACGAATAGATTTGAGGAGCCTGTCCTTTATTAAGCCAGCAAATATTGCATTGAGAGGTAAAATCCATGGGTTTATGCTACCTGCAGGACTACTATTTAGTGGGGTTGGCTTTGGAGAGGTCTTCTTGCTCATCCCGAATAGGGAGAAGGATGCGCTTGTTCTATCACCACCAGTCAATGAGCGCATGCCAGAGCTCTTGGGAACCTGCTCTTTTTGATCATAATTAGCCGCTATCAACTGATGTAAGAGGGCTTCAACTTTGGGTGTCATGCTTAGAGACTGCATGACCTGGTCGTACTGAGGAGATGTCGAGGTTGTGGGGAGTATAAATTATGACAGAGTGACCAATGTCGGAGGTAAGACGCTAGAGAATGATAGAAGAATTGGACTCTGGGCTCCTTCCCTTTGTCCGGGGTAAGTGGTTGGTAGCGATTGCCAGAGCATTTCACTATTGGGTGTTATGCCTGGTGATTGCATGACCTAGTCAGAGTTTTGGCTTTCTAGGGCTTGCTTGACGGACATCTGTACAGCTGTTTAAATCAGTTCCTGAATGATGTTTCGGAGCTAATTCGAGTTTAAAAATTGGATGATAGCGGTGGTGATTTCTGACCCAAGAAATGGAGGGTGAGCTACTGTTTCTGAGGTGGGGGGAGGACCAGTCTGCTCCTTGAGCGAGCCAGAGTTGTCATTATGAGGAAGAGACATGGCTGCTTGTGAAGGACTGGATTTTAGGAGGAAGACTGTTTAGGATCATGAACCGTGGGTCAGACCATGAATGGGTTGTAAATGGTATGGATGGTATGCATGCTTTTTATTTCTTGGGAAGTGATGTATGATATGTATGGCTATGCATAGACGTGGTTAGCGATGATAGTGTGGCTTATCCCTCCAATATCATGGGACGTTTGTGTCTCACGTGGCACATAGTGATATATGGTGATGCATCGGAGGTACAAAAGAAGTCCTACGTATATTGCTAAACTTCTTCCACGAGTGGAAGTAGTAAGGGTAAGTTGATTCATTTTTGGCTCTTGAAGCCGATGCATGGGGATGCATGAGCACGTAGCACATAGCATATAAAATGTCCCTCTTCTAACCTTATGACTCCCAAGTAATGCCTCTTTAGAAGGATGGAGTTTTTGGCTTCTTCACCAGTAATGGCGAGAGAAGTGCATCCCAATTATTTTATTTGTTTTGGTAGCCCTAAAGGAATGAAGTGCTAAGGCTTTTTCTAGCGCGGCTTTGGTATAGGATTGTTGATGTCGAAGGTTCTCGTTTACCTTGATTCCACGTTACTCAACCACTCCCCAAATAGGTACGATCGCAGGAGTTTACGTATTGGCTAAAACGAGTGATCCACTTGCTAGGTATCCTCAATTCCAATAGGGCATGAGTGATACTTTCGTGAGCTTCTTGGGTAAAATGGGGCACCTAAAAATTACCAAACTATCTACACGCGTGTTTAAGGATAAAACGTCATGAAAAAGAATGAATTTTTTAATTTGGCAAATGATTTCAATACATCATCAAAAATCCTTTAAACTTTATGAAAAGATAAGTTCAAGTTTAAAGAGATTAATCCCCAGTAGAGTCGCCTCTGTGAGCGGAAGACCTTTTTCCCTCCCGCAAGGACCGCGTGAGATGCGGTTCACGGGGGAGGAAATATAAACTGGCACTATAAAGCGAGCCGAGGGATTGATCCTTATTTTAGGCGTGATAAAAGCACTGATGTTGAAGTTGGATTTAAGTCCAATTTAGGTTTTAAAGGATACGAGATCGAAATCCCGTACTTAAAATAGAGTCGCCACCCGGTTCAGCTCAACCGGGAAATTTTGGTACTATTTTCCCACCAGGTGGTAGACCGTACCTTAAGTAGAGATTCCGAGTTCGGATGATGTTGTCTATTTTTCATTGATCCAAGTCAAGATATTTCATTCTTTCTTAATCGGTCTAATCCAACCTATTTATTTGTGTTTTCGGTCATTGTGTTGTTATCGCGTTTATCAAGCAATCAAAGCAATAAATAAATTATTACAGTCATCCAAAAATAAATGCAAAATTTAAAATTATTACAAGCTCGTCCTTTATTAAGCCAGCAAATATCGCATTGAGAGGTAAAATCCATGGGTTTATGCTACCTGCAGGACTGCTATTCGATGGGGTTGGCTTTTGAGAGGTCTTTCTGCTCATCCCAACCCGGGAGAAGGATGCGCTTGTTCTATCACCGCCAGTCAATGAGTGCATGTCGGAGTTCTTGGAAACCTGCTCTTTTTTATCATAATTAGCCGCTATCAACTGATGTAAGAGGGCTTCAACTTCGGGTGTCATGCTTAGAGACTGCATGACCTGGTTGTATTGAGGAGATGTCGAGGTTGCAGGGAGTATAAATTACGACAGAGTGACCAACGTCGGAGGCAAGATGCCAGAGAATGACGGAAGAATTGGACTCTAGGCTCCTTCCATTTGTCCGAGCTAATTGGTTGGTAGCGATTGCCAGAGCATTTCACTATCAAATGTCATGCCCGGCGATTGCATGACCTGGTCGGAGTTTTGGCTTTCTAGGGCTTGCTTGACGGACATCTGTACAGCTGTCTGAATCTATTCTTGAATGATGTTTCGGAACTGATCCGAGTTCAAAAACTGGTTGATAGCGGTGGTGATTTCTGACCCAAGAGATGGAGGGTGAGCTACTATTTCTGAGATAGGGGAGGACCAGTCTGCTCCTTGAGCGAGCTAGAGTTGTCATTGTGAGGAAGATACATGGTTGGTGGCGAAGGTCTGGATTTTAGGAGGAAGACTGTTTAGGATCATAAACCGTGGGTCAAACCATGAATGGGTTGTAAATGGTATGGATGGTATGCATGCTTTTTATTTCTTGGTAAGCGATGTATGATATGTATGGTTGTGCATAGACGTGGTTAGCGATGATAGTGTGGCTTATCCCTCCAACATACGTGGGACGTTTGTGTCTCGCGTCGCACATAGTGATATATGGTGACTCAACGGAGGTACAAAAGAAGTCCTACGTATGTTGCTAAACTTCTTCCACAAGTGGAAGTAGTAAGGGTAAGTTGATTCATTTTTGGCTCTTAAAGTCGATACATGGAGGATGCATGAGCACATAGCACATAGCATATAAAATGTCCCTCTTCCAACCTTATGACTCCCAAGTAACGCCTCTTTCGAAGGATGGAGTTTTTGGCTTCTTCACCAGTAATGGCGAGAGAAGTGCGTCCCAATTATTTTATTTATTTTGGTAGCCCTAAAGGAATGAAGTGCTAAGGCTTTTTCTAGTGTGGCTTTGGTATAGGGTTGTTGATGTAGAAGGTTCTCGTTTACCTTGATTCCACGTTACTCAACCACTCCCTAAATAGGTGCGATCGCAGGAGTTTACGTATTGGTTAAAATGAGTGATCCACCCGCTAGGTATCCTCAATTCTAATAGGGCATGAGTGATACTTTCGTGAGCTCCTCGGGTAAAATGGGGCACCTAAAAATTACCAAACTATCTGCACGCGTGTTTAAGGATAAAACGTCATGAAAAGAATGAAGTTTTTAATTTGGCCAATGATTTCAATACATCATCAAAAATCCTTTCAACTTTATGAAAATATAAGTTCAAGTTTAAAGAGATCAATCCCCAGCAGAGTCGCCACTGTGAGCGGATGACCTTTTTCCCGCCTGCGAGGACTGCGTGAGATACGGTTCATGGGGGAGGAAACATAACCTGGTACTGTGAAGCGAGCCGAGGGATTGATCCTTATTTTAGGCGTGATGAAAGCGATGATGTTGAAGTTGGATTTAAGTCCAATTTAGGCTTTAAAGGATACGAGATCGAAATCCCGTACTTAAAATAGAGTCGCCACCAGGTTCAGATCAACCGGGAAATTTTGGTACTATTTTTCCACCAGGTGGTAGACCGTACCTTAGGTAGAGATTCCGAGTTCGGATGATGTTATCTATTTTTCATTGGGCCAAGTCAAGATATTTCATTCTTTCTTAATCGGTCTAATCCATCCTATTTATTTGTGTTTTCGGTTATTGTGTTGTTATCGCGTTTATCAAGCAATCAAAGCAATAGATAAATTATTACAGTCATCCAAAAATAAATGCGAAAATTAAAATTATTACAAGGCTTCCAAATCCTATACATTTTTCTATGCGATAAATGAAATACCCGAAGGCCTAGACATGCATCTAACCTAAATCTACATGCACAAAACGGTTAGCACAGATACGACACGTTGTGCGTGATATATCACGAATCATGTATAGTTAGCAAACCAAACAAGACCCGAGTTAGTGTGAACATGGCATAAATATTTATATCGTTATGAAGCCCTGTTGGATGGCTAAAATGAGATTTGAAAGGCGTTTGAGGAAAATTCCGTTTTTAACCAAATTTTAGACTCAATTGTTATTTTATCCAGATTATTAGTGAAAATGCCGCATGGTATGGGGTGGGGTCTATTTTCAGAAGGTTTTGGACCTCCATCGTTGCACTGGGTATACTGGTTTTGGAAAATAAACTAGGTAAAAAATGAACGAAATAAAATAACTATCCAGAAGGTCATGCCGCCGGCGACATGGTTGATGCCGCCGGCTACATCAATGATTTCGCTAGAGGCATCAGTCTGGAGGTAGGTTACATGGCTTTATGAGAACCATAAAGAAGGGGTCCTACAAGAAAGTGAAGCCTCTGGGGAATGTGATATCGCTAGCGGTATCAGTGATGTCGCTGGCGACATGAGTGATACAGCCGGCGACATCATATGTCTCTGGCGACTTCAATCTCTTGCAGTAGCAGCAGGTAACAGTCAAAAAATGACCAGAAACCCCAAAAACGAACGTAAATCAACAAGAATCAGCACAAACAAGCAATATTAATGCCAAAGAACTTTGAGACTCGGGATTTTTACCTCGGAGTCGTGAACCCACCTCTTTGTGAACCAAGGAGCACCTCCGGGGAGCTTGTAATGATGATTTGGTAGTAAATTGGGTACTTAAGTCTCTAAGTTCCTATTTAGATTGATTTTAACTTAATGTCTACTGATTTTAAGCTCACAATCAGAGAGTTCAAAGAAGAAACACTAGGAAAAATGGATTGAGAACCTTTTTTTTCTACCTTTTCTAATTCTTATCTCACTAGAATTACTTTCTCTCTAAAATTTCCCAAATTCAAGTTGCAGGTTGTTGTTCTCTTTTTTTTTAAAACCCTAAGGTGTGTTTTTATAGGCAAACTAGGGTGGTCTTCGAGACCTTTCAGCCATTTTAATCGAAATGGCAAAAAAGCGACTATCCTAAGGAAGAAGATGAAAGCTGTCTGCAGAGCCCGATTTGGCCATGCCGCTGGCGACATGGATGATACCGCCGGCGGCATGGGGCGATACTGCTGGCGGCATCAGCTTTCAAAAAGCTGACTGTCAGCGGGCCCACAAGCCTAAAAATCTGCCAAACACGGGTCAAAGGGTGTCCAAGCGGGATTTTTGAATTTTAAAGGGCATTTTAATGGGTATTTGGATATTTATTTAATTTGGGCGTAAATCATCGGTTTAAGCTCCTACCGGACGCGTTATCGGCCACGTCAAACTGGATTCTACCAAGAATAAAGTTCGCAAGGAACATTATATTGGTAATAAAAATTCTAAAGAGAACTTTTATTATGAGGCATTAAAATCGGGAACACGTCATCATCGTCTAGCGAGAGGGACTGCAAAATCCCATGCTCACACAGGCTCAACAAATAATCCTATCTGTTCTTTTTCGGGCAGGATTAACCCAATAGTTTTTGCGGGGGCAACCATCAAAACCTTACAACATATTATTTTTCCGGACTCAACAACAAAACCTTACAAATCTTGAATGAAAGTTGATTTGTGTTGCAGGAACATTGAAGAAGCTTTTTTTTTTCCTTAAGTAGCACTTGAAGAATTGCGTGAAATACTTATTTGTTTGAAACTTGTTAATATGTGATTTTTGCTTTGAGTCTTTCAAATTTCCATCTTCAAATCTGTCTTCTTTTTATACTTGTTTGCAGGAGCCTTTTGACAAATTTAAAAAATATAGTCGTTGAGTCTAAATCGCTGATTGAAACAAGTAGACAGAACACTACTAAACACTGAAAGAATTATTTTGGAACTACTTTCATCTATGGGCTCTAAAATTAACATAATCTTGTGTGATTGCGGTGTTGGCCTAGTGGTTAACACTAAAGATATGACCTCTAGATAACACATGTTCAAATCACATCTGAGGTGGGTTAGAGATTTTTATTCCATTTAACGTAAGCCCAGGTCAATTTTTTTTAATAAAATTATCATAATCTTGGTGTGCATGCATAATAAGTTTTAATTTAATTATATATGTGACTTCGTGTGATGATCGCAAAATCTTATAGACATTAAATTGGTTTGAGTTTAATTATCTTCTATGTACGACTAATGGTGTGTGTCCGGAAACTTTTATTTTGAAGGAATTCATTTCATTTCAATTTTTTTTATATATCACAATTTCAAATCTTTCATAGAAAATGATTTCAAATGAACTGAATTTATTTTAAAAGAAAATTATTATCGACTTTATAGACGATTATGTAAGTAAGTTAAGATACTTTTGCTCTCATGAAAAAATTAATTTTTTTATGGCTAACCTACAATCAATTTAACGCATGTGTTGAAAATCTGACAAATACTTCCCCTCGTAATCAGAAAATTTATTAAATTTTACTTATACTCCTTTCTTTTTCTTTCTTTTTTCTTTTTCTTTCTTTCTTTTTCCTTTTCTTTTTAATTTATATTTATTTTTATTTATTCCGGCATCAGCTTCATAAAAAGAAAAGTAAGTGTAATGTTTTCATCCTATAATGTAGCATCATATGCTTGAGAAGGGTAATTACAAGTATACATTATATTTATCATTTTCCCTCAATTTATTTTGTAGATTTTCTCTGGTAAGGCGAAAGCCCAAATTTGAAGAATGGAGCATGAAATTTGTATTTTTTTTCTCCAATTTTCAGTTTCTAAACATGTTCAACTTGTTGAACAACACACTTTGGAGGGTGATTTAGGAAAACAATCTTGCAATTTGATGATTCATTACACAATAAAAAAACATAAAATTTTATTTTGTGTCAGCATCGATGACATGCTTTGTTTTCGTTTATGTACAAGTCCTACAAGATTAGCTGGTAATTAAAACCATTGTTGTATTAAGATGTTTCTACTGATTTCAGACATCAAACCCTGCAGTGAACACTTGAGAACTATGCAACCGAAATCAGTAAGATGATTAAATAAGTGATATCTTAACAAAATTATGAAAGAACATAAGAAATAGATTTAAATAAGGAAAAGGATAATTCCGGTCCATGTCATGCCTAAAATTAAAATATAACATGCTAATGTCACATTCTGTCTTATCATAAGGTCTGCCAAATTGGCAATGTCTTATATATCCACTATACTGTATATTTTCACCATATCCAGTTCATATTATGGCCACTTATGAAAATTAAAATGTTATGTATATACACACACACTAAAATCTAATATAAAATATATTTCTCTGATTTCCCAAATTAAATAATATATGATTAGGTTGTAATTTAAAGAAAATAGTGATATAAATATAAATATGAGAGCCAAAGTCTTGAAAGTTACACGTAACCTAAAACAGAAGAGGGAATAGTGAAGTGGTGGGGGCATAGAGTTGAGATCCAAAACCCATCACATGTTTCAGTCTCTTCAGTTTTGGAATTTACTACTTATCTTCTTCGTGCTCCACTCCAGACAATTTGATTTTTTCTTGCTCTTAATCAATTTGGTGGGTTCCTTTTCTCTGATGCCTCACCATACTTTCATTCAATTCAATTGCTTTTGGTGTACCCAAAATATATACTTTTGTTCTTCATATTCAACTATAAACTTTAGTTCTAGTATAATGCTAATGTTGGTGGTTACAAACGGTTTTGTTCACTGTAATTAACAATTTTATTGAAACAGTGCCGGACGTCAATACCTGTAAAGATTTTAGTACGCGGTATTACCGGTATAATTAGTGATTTACCAGATATTATATCGGTTTCTTGCAAGTCTTATGCAACGCTTTTTTAGGTCTATTGTAACGCTTGTGAGTGTCGCATAACCATTTTAAAAAACCAATTTTTAAACCGTATCGTAGCTATGACTGATTTACGGTAAAACTGATCAAACCAACCGGCACATTACGGGTTTAATAACACTGGTAATTAGTGTTTCAGGTGTTGATTTTTTTATGAGGAGGTTATTTCCTTTTTGAATGGTAAACAGTTAGATATTATGTTTAGTATACCAATTTAAGGGCCATATTTAATTTTTGATTTTTTTTGTAACAATTGTTAGATTTTTTTATTCAAAATTAGCGTCCCCTTATATATTTCTCCATTCATGATTTGACATGTGTTATATTTATAGGAGAGATAAATTGAAAAAAAATATAATAATAATAATAATAATAATAATAATAATAATAATAATAATAATAACAGACACGTGTCAATATTTGAATGAGAGACATGAAAAGAGGTAACAATTTGGGGACATCAAACTTGAATCCATAAGAACTGACTTATAAATAGTTGATAAGCAGATGAAATGTTTAGAAAAACTAGTGTTTAAGAAGTTTTAACCAACCAACCAAGCCTTAAATCCCACGCTAGGTGGGGTCGGCTATATGGATCTTCCGACGCCATGAAGCTCTATCAAAAGCCAAATTTTCGTCCATACCGAGTAAACGCATATCCTTAGAAATAGTTTCCCTCCAAGTAATCTTAAGTCTACCTCTCCCTCTACCGTTACTCTCTGTCTATAAGTTCTCACATTTTCTAACTGGAGCATCTATTGGTCTACGTAACACATGTCCATACCACCTTAGTCGTCCTTCTCTCAGTTTATCCTCAATATGTGCCACACCGGTCTTTTGGCGGATGCACTCATTTCTTATTCGATCCATCCTTGTATGCCCACTCATCCACCTGAGCATCCTCATTTCCGTCACATTCATCCTTTGAATATGTTGCGTCTTAAAAGCCCAACATTCACTCCCATATGTCATGGCTGGCCTAACCACTGTTCTGTAGAATTTACTTTCACTTTCAAAGGTATCTTTTTGTCACATAAGACTCCGGTAGCACTTCTCCATTTTATCCATCCTACATTAATTCTATGAGTTACATCATCATCAATCATCCCCTCCTCGTGGAAGATAGAGTCCAAATACCTAAATCATTTACATTTTGGTACGATTGTATCTCCTAGTTTTACTTCTCCTTCGTCTCCTTTCCGTAAGCTGAACTTGGTGTGCAAATACTCCGCCTTACTTCTACTTAACTTAAAACCTTTACTCTCTAACGCATTTCTCCACACTTCTAGCTTCTTGTTAACCCCTTCCCTTGATTCATCAACCAATACGATGTCATCCGCAAATGACATACACCATGGGATGTCGTCATGTATTTTGGTGGTCAACTCATCCATAACTAGGGCAAATAAAAATGGGCTTAGAGATGATCCTTGATGCAATCCAATCGTGATGGGAAACTCCTCTGTCACTCCTTGTCCAGTTTTAACACTTGTTACCGCCCCTTCCTACATGTCCTTTATTAAGTTTATGTACTTTACATGAATACCTTTTTTCTCCAGTGCCCACCAAAGTACTTTCCTCGGCACTCTATCATATACTTTTTTTAAGTCAATGAAAATCATATGAATGTCCTTCTTCTTCTCCCTATATATCTCCATTAGATTTCTCAGAAGAAAAATAGCTTCAGTCGTGGACCTACCAGGCATGAAACCAAATTGATTTGCGGAAACCTTAGCGATCATCCTAAGACGGTGTTCGATCACTCTCTCCCAAAGTTTCATTGTATGACTCATCAGTTTAATACCTCGATAATTAGAGCCGTCTTTTATATCTCCTTTATTCTTAAATATAGGTATAAGGGTGCTTCTTCTCCACTCGTCTGACATTTTCCTCTCCCTATTAATGTTTCCATTTTATCGAAAATAATTACTAATTTATTTATTAATTCAACTATTTATATTATTAATATGGTAAACTTAACTTAAATTGTTATTTTTTCCCACATGATTTCATAAAATTAAATCAATATTTATCATTAGTATTTATTTATTTTCAAAACGATGTTTATTATTTTAAAAATGTAATAATAAGATATTTTATCTATTTATATAGAAAGAGATAACAATTTTATTAATATTTACTTTTTTATTTCCTTCTCTAAAAGGATATTTAACGATTTTGATTTATCATATTATATTCTGTTCTTTTCAACTTATAAGTATCAGTACTGAACTGATCTGAACTGAAATGAACTTATTTCAATGTAAATTTATATGTATGCAGTACTGAACTAAACTGAACTGAACTAAACTGAATATAAGTTGAAGATAACAGGTTACTTCCATGAAATATTACTATTACTATTATTATTATTATCATTTGCCAATTTGTTTTATTTCATAAAAATTTATACTTATAATGGACAAATGTATTTTTTTATTTTTAAAAAATTCAAAGAAACAGTTGAATCATGGTTGAACTGGCAAAATCATGAACCATTAACTTCACTGATTTAATGTCCGGTCCGATTTCGATAACATTAGTAACATCAATGAGAATATTTATCTTTTACTTGACATACTTTAGGTGATTACAAGTGCTTAAAACAAAGCCTTAAGCACCATCTTACAAATAAATCATTGTTTTCCTCACTAAAAGCTATTGTCTCAAGAAATATTGTGAGATAAACTTTTCAGAATTTTAACTTTTACAGATTTAAAAAACCAATTCAAAACTAGCATTTTTAAGCCATTAGAAATAATTTATCATATGATTTGACTCATTTATAAGAAATGAGAAACGCTCTAAGTTTTTCAGTTAATTTGTTTTGGTTATAAGATATTAGAGCCTCTTAAAATACTAGAGTCAAAGGGTCTCATATTTTTGAAATTTTGATACTACAATGTAAAGTACGTTTATGACGTCCATGTTTCAATGCATCATGTGAAAATATTTGCAACAAATTCATACAACGGTAATGAAGCAACAGATGAAACTCTATAATCTCATAAATTATGAGTAAAATTGCTCCAAAGTTTTAAGTCAACCTTTTCAAAACTTGGACCAAAATTTTATAACCCTTAACTCGGAAAATTATTTAAATCCGAATATTGTTGCCATTGAGAATTCAAATCCCATTAACTTAATTATCTTTCATTTTACTAAAAAAAATTACATATGTTTTGGTATTCTCTTTTATATTTTTCATTCATTTTTCGACATGTATTAAATTTATAGGAGAGATATGATAAAAAGTAAAAAAATAAATTTAAAAAATAATAAAATAATAATTAAAATTATCAGGTATTAAAAAAAAATAAAGAACAAAAAAAACATTAAATTGGTAGCATCTGATTTTATTTGACTCACTCCCATAATTATAACATAAAACAAACGTCATTATCAAATGCATTAATTAATGGGCAATGCTGTTATATTGCAGGTTTAGATGTCATTATTCAAATGAAAAAGTGTCAGGCTTCCCTTTCAAATCCGATTTACTAAAGTAAGAAAGGTAGACAAAAGTGAGATTAGATAAATAGACTGAGGGAAATTTCGAGTCAGAACTTGAATAATAATCATATATAACCATCTTTTTTTTTTTTTTTGTCTTTGCTATATTACCTATTCCAACTCTTATAATAATGATTGGATTTGTAACTCTTATATCACATAAGATTTATATGATAAAAAATTGATTACATATCATATGATTGCATATTTTTTAAATAAAAAACTTAATTAAGGGACTAAAAATGAGAATAAGCGTGTTAATTTAATTGGAAAGAATAGTCCTACGATTTTCGATCAAACTCAAATTCTTTTTCAAATCAAATCCTAAAAATCAATCGCATTTAGATTCAACTATGAGACTGGCACCAACATTATGAGTTGCATGTTGATCAACGTCTAGTATGCTTGAAGCGTTAAAGCACTACAGCAAAGATGAAGATTCAATTAGAAAAAGCATTGTAGACTCTCAAACAGATTGGCCAACTTGAAATGCTGTGCAGTTTCACTTCAATAACCATAACTCTAACTCTGCAGCGTGCCACTTTACAGAACACATTGAATTTAAAATTTATGTTGCACTATCTAATGAAATCCTCTCTTCAATCTGAACTTTTGCTTTCACATAGATGGGAAAATCGCACACCATAATCTGGATGGTGGCTACTGTATTAATTACGTGTAATTAGGGTTGAGTTACATAATTAGATAAATAACCTTACTTATATATATTCTGCCATATGGACAGATATACAAACATATATAATATCTATCAGACACTTCATCGTCAATAGAGCTTGAAAGTGTGATTGTCATCCGAATTGGTAGCATTATGAATAGTGCATATCAAAGCAACGTCCAATACTCTGACCTTCCACTCGTGTGAGGGAGATGAAGAAGACATAGACAGACTCTCTTTCTCTTTATTCTTGGTGAAAGATTTTGGAAAATTTTCCAGATTAGGGATTTGTAGAGTAACAAGATCAGAATCACGAAAAGAGAGAGAGAGAGAGAGAGAGAGAGAGAGAGAGAAACAACAAAGAGAGAATTTCCATTAATTGAACTTGAGAAAATTACAGAAAAATCGAATTGGGGAAGATGATATCCCTCTTTTATACAAGGCTATATGCCTCTTAATACTGAAAAGACTAATATGCCCTTATATCCTAACCGCTTTCTAACTAACAGTAACGGCTATATTTGAACTAACTAACTCAAGCTTTACAATTGTTCCAATTTCAGCTAATTATATCTAATATCCCCCCGCAAGCTGAGCATCACACAACTCAAGCTTTACAATTGTTCCAATTTAAGCTAATTGTGATTATACCCAATCTTTCCACTTGTCTGTTGAAATCTGGTGTGTGAAGCGATTTTGTCAACATAACTAACTCAAGCTTTACAATTGTTCCAATTTCAGCTAATTATATCTAATATCCCCCCCGCAAGCTGAGCATCACACAACTCAAGCTTTACAATTGTTCCAATTTAAGCTAATTGTGATTATACCCAATCTTTCCACTTGTCTGTTGAAATCTGGTGTGTGAAGCGATTTTGTCAACATGCCAGCAGCCTGATTTTTCGAAGATACTGCCATCAAATGGATGATGCCAGCTTGAACCTTAGCTCGAACGAAGTGACAGTCAATGTCGAGATGGTTTGTCCTCTCATGAAATGCTGCATTCTTGGCTATATGTATTGCTGATTGTTGGTTG
Organism: Euphorbia pulcherrima; assembly: GCA_947683365.1. NCBI lineage: Eukaryota > Viridiplantae > Streptophyta > Magnoliopsida > Malpighiales > Euphorbiaceae > Euphorbia > Euphorbia pulcherrima. The sequence continues at coordinate 21,799,428 of CANTUS010000001.1, forward strand.
TCGCAGAATAAAAGGGCGGGTGAATCATGTTTGATGTTGAAATCTGTTAGTAAGTAAAGCAGCCATTGAATTTCCGCCACAGTGGAGGCCATTCCCCTACACTCTACTTCGGAAGAACTTCTTGAGACTGTCGTTTGTTTCTTTGTTTTCCACGAGATCAATGAGTTACCAATGAACACACAGTATCCTATGACTGACTTTCTTGTCTCCAAACAAGTTCCCCAATCTAAATTGGTAAATGCCTTTAATGCAATATCACTATTAGAGGGTTGTTCTCGTCAACACGCGTTTGATTTCTAGCAGCCATGGTAGAAAAAAATCGAAACAATGGAGAACTGAAATTTGAGATTGAAAAGAAATTAAGAAGCAGAATCTGAGAAATCAGAGAAAGAAGAAACAAAATTGAATGTCGCGGAAGCGCTCCGATACCATAACAATATCAGAATCACAAAGAGAGAGAGAGAGAGAGAGAGAGAGAGAGAGAGAGAGAGAGAGAGAGAGAAGCAACAAAGAGAGAATTTCCATTAATTGAACTTGAGAAAATTACAGAAAAATTAATTGGGGAAGATGGCCTATATCCCTCTTTTATACAACGGCTATATGCCTCTTAATACTGAAAAGACTAATATGCCCTTATATCCTAACCGCTTTCTAACTAACAGTAACGGCTATATTTGAACTAACTAACTCAAGCTTTACAATTGTTCCAATTTCAGCTAATTATATCTAATAGAGTTTTGTTTGAAAAGGAGATGGAATGAGTGACAATACTGATTTTTTCTTATTTTATTTGGTCATTCATCCGCCTATTTTAAATCTAGTCACTCATCCGCTTATATTTACACGTAGTCAATTATCTGCCACATGGATTTTAAGTAGAGTGGGAGTTACAAATCCGTTAATAAAAGGACCAATAATGATGGCAGCCATATTGGTAATAGAATCAATATCACGGGGATTAAATGGGTAACGTGTATAGCAGGGAGACTAAAAGAGTAAACTAATCAGGGCTGGCTATTAGCAGGAGCAGAGTGAGCGACCACTCAAAACCCCAAATTTTAGGGGCCTTGAAAATTTTAGGTTTATATTACTATATAAGTAAATAAAATAATGTATATAATTAATTAGCAAGAGAACTTGAAATGGAATTGTAGTGAATAAGTTGGTAGGATAGCATTTGTTTCTTATCTTTAAGATCTTGGGTTCGACTCCTCTAGGTCTCTTTTTTTTATCTTTCTTTCTCTCATTTTTATATATTATTATTATTATTATTATTATTATTATTATTATTATTATTATTATTATAATGAGACCCCAATTTATATGCAATCTTATTTTTCTATCATTCTATGTATTATCTTTCTTTCTCTCCTTTTTATATATTATTATTATTATTATTATTATTATTATCTCTTATTCAAAATAGCTAATGAGACCCTAATTTATATGTATTCTTATTTTTCTATCATTTTATATATTATCTATTATTTAAAGATAACCATTCAATACATTTTATATTTACTATTTTACATTTATACTTGTTTACATAAAAATTAGATGATATAAAATCTATTAATTTTTTTTTAAAATGTATTATTCTAAATTTTTAAATAAATATTATTAAAGTTCAACTAATGTATATAATACTTTTAAAACAACGTTAAGAATATATAACTGTTTCGTAGATAATTATTTATGTATTTTAAAAAAACTATTGGAAATACATATTATCCCTTATTCAAAATAACTAATAAGGTCTCATTTTTATGTATTCTTTTTTTCTATTTTTTTTACATATTATCTATTATTTAAAGATAATCATTCAATATATTTTATATATATTGTTTTACATTTATGGTTGTTTACATAAATTAGACGGTATAATATCTATATTATTTTTCTTTCTTATTACTAAATTTATTATTCTATATTTTCAAATATATGCTATTAAAGTTCAGTTGTTGTTGTTATTATTATTATCCCTTATTCAAAATAGTTAACGAGGCCCCAATTTATATGTATTTTTTTTCTATCCTTCTACATATTATCTATTATCTAAGGATAATCATTCAATGCATTTTATATTTACTATTTTGCATATATACTTGTTTACATAAAAATTAGACGATATAATATATATTATTTTTTATTTTTTATTTCCTAAAATTTATTATTCTAATTTCTAAATTTTTAAATAGATGTTATTGAAGTTGAACTAATGGATATAGTACTTTTAAAACAGCGTTAAAAATATATAACTGTTTCGTAGATAATTATTTATATATTTCAAAAAAATTATTTGAAATACATATTATCTCTTATTCAAAATAACTAATAAGGTCTCATTTTTTAAGTATTCTTTTTTTTCTATTCTTTACATATTATCTATTATTTAAAGATAATTATTCAATATATTTTATATTTATTGTTTTACATTTATATTTTTTTACATAAAAATTAAATGGTATAGTATCTAGATATTATTTTTTCTTTTTTATTTACTAAATTTATTATTCTATATTTTCAAATAGATGTTATTAACGTTCAACTAATAGATATAATACTTTTAAAAAAATAAAAAATATATAATAGTTTCATAGATCATTATTTATGTATTTCAAGAAAAACTATTTGAGTTTTTTAATATATATTTAAATGAAAAATATATATAATTATTTTGAAAATATTATGAACTCAAATTTTAAAGTAATGAGTCGGTTATTTTGTTTTCATATTTTCTACATAGAGTTTCAGCTTAATTTTACGTAGAGTTTCAACTTGATAATCATGCTTAAGAGTATATAATGTCAATTTAACTAGCATATAATTAGTGTGTGACATCGGTGATTCAACTATATTGGTTAACGACAAATGTTTATCCTAATGATTGAGACTCTTCCTGTGACCAAGAGATGTCATGAATTCGAGATGCATGAGGGATGTGGTAAGATTTTCCTTTTAATTTAATGTAAACGCAATTGCGCAATTTTTGGAAAAAAAATGTTTTAGAAGTGTCGAATAAAATTTATATTACACAGGTCCATATTTCATTTTTCGCTCAGGGCCCCTGAAATTTCCAAGATGGCCTGAAACTAAGTGTACCACATGGCCTAGAGAGGTGGTTAGGCCTACATGGGTATTATTTATATTATATCACAAAATTTCTATTATTTAATCCTAGGCTTAAAATTATCCAAGATACATGAACTTTTCTCTTAGTAACATAATGATATATGAACTTAAAAACTTAATATAAAGGTACACAAATTTCATATTTTACTAATATAATAATCAAAATAATCTTTAACTATAAAATTAACCTTTGACTTGATTTTTAACGAGTAAACTTTTGTCTTTTTTGGTTTCACTTTCTCAAAATTTGCAAATTTCCGTCGTCTCTCTCTTCATAGTTGTAATCACTTTTTTTATCTCTATTTTCGACCTTAAATTTGCTTTTTAATATGAAGTACTCCCTTCATCTAGAAATTACTGTCTTTTTAATTATTCTATTAGTTCTCTTTTTAGTTATTAATTTAGATTATCAATGCATTTTGTACAATTTTTTCTTTAATTTACCCTTGTATTAACTATGAAAGAGAGTATGTATTGTTCAAATTATAAGTGAGTAATTAAGAAGAAAGAGAATTTAGTAAAGGATAAATTAATTATTTTGATTGTGTGATAAATTTTTCATTAATTTTAATAATTCGGTTAAATGAATAATATTTTATAGATGGAGGGAGTAATTGAATAAGTTAGGCGGTTGCATAGTTCTTTGGAGGGAGCGTGAGCAGTGTGGGTCTTGCGTCATTTGCTCCCATTTTTAGTTTTTTTTATCTAATAAAATAAAGGGTAAACTTAAAAAAATTATCTTATAGTTTCACTTATTTTTAAAATACGTTGGCGGAATTTTTTTTTATAAAATGGGATTTGTGGTTTAAAAAATTTACAAAAAAGGGCATTTGGCTTCGAAATAATGGGGTTATATTAAATATTTTAAACAATTTAACATTCTAATAATTTAACCTTATTATTTAAAAATTATATGTAAAAGTATGAGTAATTTTCGGAGATTTTTTTTATTTTTTATGATTTTTTAAAGTTTGTTATCATAATTTAATTTAAAAAAATATTTGCACTAGCAAAAAAATTTTAAAATTTTTTACTAATGTGTGTTGTATTTTTATTAACCACCCCACAAAAATTCAGATAAAAATGAACAAGATTACCTATTTTTGTGATATAATTTAATATTGAGGATCCTTTATTTGTAAATTTTTTAAAACCACAAACTCCATTTTACAAAAAAAAAATTCCTCAGACTCCGTTTTGCTAATAAATAAAACTACAAGGTACTTTTTTAAAGTTTACCCTAAATCATAATCAAATACAAAATTATATTGAAGAATCACACTATTCTTTTTTCTTATTCCGCTTTTGCATCTTTGTTAAATGAATTTAAAGAGTTACAGTGAACGGAGCAGCAATACCGGCGATTGAGGGTTTTGAGATTGAAACAGATTTATGTGGACTGTTTTTGCCTCTTTATCTCTATAATTCATGGTTTTGTATGATGGTTAAAGACGATAACGACACGTTTGGGTTGAAGAGAAAGCTATTGGGAGAAAGGAGATTAATTAGGAACTAACAGGAACTGACATGAGTTGTCGGAGTAATGTAACGACTATCAGTACCACTTTTGGGAGTACTGAAAGTGAGTTCATAAGGAGACACCGTTGATCCTGCTGATAATCATTAATCAGTGTAGCTAAGCTCTTGTTAATTAATCATATCAAAGCAACTGTTCACCTCGTAAATCACTCCTTGCTTTACACTAATTTGCTAAGTCTTTAATTGTATATCTTGATTATTGGTTTCTGAGATTTGTGTGGCTTTCCAAAAGTTTCTGCTATCTTGAATTTGTTCATAATGTACATTATTTGATTGATGGTGGGAACGCAAGTATTACTAACCCGAAGAAAAGACGCAAAGAGAAACTAAAAAAGAAGTGGAAAATTATTGAAAATATATATAAAAAGTTTACGTGATAGGAAGAAAGTCAAAGCTGATTTTTGTGGTCAAAAGACATTATGTTATTATTATATTAATAAGGGGATAGTTCATGTACCTTCGATGATTTTAACCCTTTAATCCTGATAATTTTTACCGTAGACTATTTTATATGCCAATTTTCAATAAGTTTTTTTGGGTAAACTTTAAAAAAAGTACCATGCGGTTTTATTCATTTACAAAACGAGGTCCGGAGAATTTATGTTTTGTAAAATGGGGTATGTGGTTTCAAAAAATTTGTAAAAAGAGACATTTGACTTTGAAATAGTGGTGTTACATTGAATATTTTAAATAATTTAACATTCTAATAATTTAACCTTACTATTTTAAAAATATACGTAAGAGTTTGAGTCATTTTCAGAAATTTTTTTTATTTCTTATGATTTTTTATAGTTTGTTAATTTTATTAAAAAAAATATTTGAACAAGTAAAAAAATTTTAAAATTTTTCACTGATGTGTATTGTATTTTTAATAACCACCCTGCAAAAATTCAGATAAAAATAAAGAATATTACCCATTTTTATGACATAATTTAATATTGAGGATCATTTATTTACAAATTTTTTAAAATCATAGACCTTATTTTGCAAAAAAAATTCCTTAGACATTATTTTACAAATGAGTGAAACCATAAAGTACTATTTTTAAGTTTATCCAAATTGTTTTTAGGTACAAGTTTTTTCATTTCTGTAACATTTATAAAATTTTAGGATTTCGGTTAATAATATAATTTATAATGGAATCACACCTATCAAAATAGATTTGCGAGTAATATAGAATGTACGACGCTAAATTTCACCCAGTATATTATTTATATTTAGAGTCTCATTTTTATATATATACTATGCTTTATTCTGTTATGATATATAAATTTATATATCACCTATTAACATACCGTTTTACCTATTTCTCTAAATTTTAACATTAAAACAGGTCCCACTAAAAATTATATTATCCACTAAAAATTATATTTTAAAAATATATTATCCATAATGCCCTCAGTTCTTTCCTCCCAATACCAATTAACAAATAAATATATAGTGGCTACCAATAACCACTTTACCAAAATTCAGATGAAAACGAAGAAGATTATTCATTTTAGTAACATAATTTAATATTAATTATCAGTAACCATTTAAACTCATAATAATATAAAATAAAAAAAAGCACATGTCTTACCATCCATGGTGTCCATTGATTTGAGTCTCTTTTGGTCCATAAGTGCAAAACGTATTTGTCATTTGGGCCACTGTATTTAGAAATCTAAAATATTCTATGAGTTTCAATTCCTGATTTTTCATCAAAAGCATAACTTTTCTCATTCAAATACAGTAGCGGAAGTAATAAGTAAAGTGAGATATAAAGAGAAGAAGACTGAAAGATATCTCAAAGCACAAAGAAAAAATCGTAAAAATAAAGTAAAAGATAATCGAAATACATATGTTATGACGTTTTTGTCTACTTACGGAGTAAGCTTTTCAATGTTAAGGTGTAATTTTATTTCACAAGGTTTGAAAAAAATAAATTTGATCATCTAGGATTTACGCCGTAGAATAAGAGAAATCAATCAGTTGGAAGAGAGAGGGAGGCTACATTCATAAAAAAAAAGAAGCTGTAAAAGTCGTAGCTATGGGAGGGAAGAACTGAGGGTATTATGGGTAATATAATTTTTAATGGGACATATTTCAGTGTTGACCTAAAAAAATAGGTAAAACGGATATATTAGTAGGTGACAGACAAGTTAATATATAATAATAGAATAAAGCATAATTCATATATGAAAGTGAAACTCTAATATAATTAACGTGTTATGGATGAAATCAAGCCCACAATTAAATGCCAAGTACAGAATGAAAATAGATGGACCGGACTGTGCACTAAATAATGATACTAATAATCACTAATTAAGAGCAATGACATAATTTCATAATTATAGAATATAGCCTATTTATCTCTTCAATTATAACAAGATAAGTTTTCCAATAATTCCAATTCCATCATTTAAACAAACACAATCAAGTTATAGCATAACCATGTTACTTCGTACGTTAATTAGATCTGTATATAATTTTTGTCTATTAAAATTAAGGCTTAAAGAAACATAGAATACTATATTGGGCCCATTTTTAATAATTGTTGTTTATATAAACGTACGTGTTATTGTCTTAATCTCATAGTCAATAAGTACCTACTAGTAGACTATTACTGTTATTACTTGGGCTTCTTATAAATATACGTACTATAAATAAAGACTCCTCTTATACCAACATTTGAATCATAACTTTCTCTAATCAAACAAGTTTTAAAATTAAATGTTGGAAAAATGAAAATTTTATTTTACTTTCAAAAGAATATTTTATGATATTTTTGTTGAAAAAAATATCTTGTGATAAAAATTATTTATGGTGGAAGTTACAAACTTTATTATCTTCGTGAAAGTGAGTTTTAAGTGAATTTAATTCTATAACGGTTATATTTTGATTAAGTGTTTATAACTGTCGTCGGTTACAGTTTTAAAGGCATTTTATTTATTATTTTATAACAACTATTTTATTACCTATGAAAAGGTTGGTGGGTTTTTCCATATGAGATGAGAAGAGAACCGAATTTTTATACTTGTCTTCCAAAATTTCTGGATATGATAAGCATTTCTAATTCCTGTATCCAAACTCAAATCGAGTTTGAAGGAGTTGTTTAATCTTAGAAGGAACTACGAAGTATCCTTTAAGGACAGAGTTTCCTACTCGACTCAACTCATCCTAACGCTTAAAAGTTTGCTCTTGATGTTTCAGTGATGTTCCAAGTGATTAAGATCATTATTTACAGCTTTTGAAGGTCATTATCAATTTCAGTAGAAAGTGTTGCCTTTTGTGAGTAAAGCGTTGCCTAATCTGCGCATCCGGATCTACCAGAAGACTTCAGATCTATTGCAACAGATTTTGAACAATAAATCGTTGCCTAAGCTGTGTATCCGGATATACTGCAACATATTCTTAACAATAAAGCGTTGCCTTTGGTCCAGTTTCAAAGCTACTGCAACATGTTTTAAAAAGGGTTGCTTTTCATTCAGTTTGCCTCCGGATCAAAATCCAGATCAGTTTGCCTCCGAATCCATCCGGATAAGTCCGGATCATTTTTATCCGGAAGTGTTGCCTCCGGAAGTGTTGCATCCGGATGTATTGCAACAGATTGTGCCCCCAGAAGTGTTGCATTTGATCCAGTTTTGAGCTTCTGCAACAGTTATTGAAGAAAAGCGTTGCCTCTATCCGGAAGCAACTCCGGAACTAAGTTTTAAGGAGCAACTTAAAGCAAAGTCTTTTCTTGGAAAAATTGAGATATTGAATAGTGGGAATATCACACGGTGAAGCTAAAGAGATTTAGGAATCTTTGATTTTTAAATTTAATAATATGGATATTGGTGAACAAAAGTTTGTCATTGGGCTAGAAGATGTTGATTGGAATGAGACCGAAATAACCAAAGGGAAGGAGATAATCTCAATGGCAAACATTGTGGAGTACAATCCTTACTAAGGAATAAGGTACGGATTTTTTTTATGGCTATTTATAAAGCTCAAAAGTAATAAAACCTTTAATAATATAAAAGGGGAACTTTTATACATGTGACCACCATGCTCCTAAATGGAGGAAAAAAGTTGTGAAATGTGACAAACATACTCAACTTATAGTTAAGTAGATGATATTATTTTGTAGTCATTTCATAAGTAAACATGGTGATTGATGCGAATGAGTGGGATATTGACTATGGAGTAATGAAGCACAATTACGAGAGTAAATAAAAATTCTCCATAGTCATATATACCCAAGTTGAAAGTGGAGAATAAAGGTTCTCCTTAAGCTCACATCTTTAGCACATAATGAGGTGCTACTTGTTCCCAATGATTAAACCGAATCGGTTTTAATGAGCCTTTTAGGCAAAAATGGAGTGAAGGTAACTTTTGAGCCCGACAAGGTTTTAATAACCAAAGATAGTGTGTTGTCGGAATGAGCTATATGAACCATAGAATTTTCTTTGATGTTTTTGAGATTATCAATTTATATGTTTGCTATTCTTTGCCTATTTATGTTGAATCAAAATATTTATTTGTTGAGAAATAAATGAGGTTTTGATATGTTTTTGTGGATCAATATGTTTTGAATTAAGTTATTTTGAGACATCTTGATTTCATGTTTATTGGAGTTTGTTGATATCCAATTTATGATAAAACTTGTGTTTTATATTAGCTGAAAGTTTCAGCTTTGAACACCCTTTTTGAGTGATTCCTGTTTCTATGGTTTGATGAGACATAGATGAAGATATGTATAGAAGGAATGTTTTTCAAATTCTTTCGTTTAGTGGGTTGAAATATTTTTTGAAGTTGAGATAAGAATCTCGGTTTTCTAGAATTTCAGCTTTAAGCGCAGATGATTGTTTGTGGCATAACTTTAGTTATACAAATTAGTTTTATGTGTTTCCTATGGCGTTGGAAACTTAAGACATATATGTTCTTATGAGTAGAAGAAAGTTTTGTTAGATAACTTCATTTACATGTTCAAAATTTTAGTTGAAGTGGACTCACGAAATCTGGAACTGAGCAGATTTCTGATTTGCAAAACTGCTAGTAACCATGTGTGGTTATATGAGTATAATTTTTAGTGCGTTTACCTTGAAATTTGATGGTTTTTAATTTCTAGTAAACTTGAGGCACATGAGAACATGTTGTGAGTTATTATTAAGTATATATGTGAGTTTCATATTTAATATGTTAGATATATACTTGAGATGTTTGTTGGTGAAGCTATTTGTTAAGTTTTCTATACAAATAGAATTTCATATGAGAAACCGACAAGACATCATATGAGGAATGAGAGAATTATCATCCTAATTTGAAATATTCAAAAGTGTGGGGTGTCTTGTTAAGGTTATTATTCTTGAACCTATATAAAGAGAGATAGGTACAAAGTTTGTATGCTTGTATATTCCTAAGTTATGTTGAACATAGTTATGTGCTTGGAAATAGTGTCTTTGAGACAAAGAACACGAATTCTTTGTGAATGTTTTCAATAAAGACTAGAGAGGCTTCCATATTTAAGTGTTGTTCCGGATGTTGACCCGGTTGCACCTACTTTTCAAATTAAGTTAGAAAATGATATTTTAAGGATAGGCAAAGGAACTTTGAAAAGAAAGTTTTATAAAAGCGTTGCCTTATCAATTCATTCGGATTTGCTTCCGGACTTAGTTTGCTTTCGGACCCTGTTTACTTTCGGGCTCAATTTGCTTCCGAACCCTGTTTGCTTCCGGGCTCAGTTTGCTTCCGGACCCAGTTCTTTCATCCGGATCAACCAGGATTAATTTTGCTCGCGGATCCATTATCTCCAGAATTCAGCATACTTTACCAACATTGAGTTCACCACTTAGGTGTTAAAATTGCCTTTCAAAATAAAATTTTTATATGGTGCAACTTGAGGGGTATGTAGAGCCTGAACATGAATGGAAAGGTGATTAAGTTCTTATGTGTTTTATTGACAAGCACCTAAATAACGAATTGATAAGTTTAATCATTTGAGGTGGATATATGTGTATTTACTAAAGTGATTAATGATATATGTGTGATTATATGTGGATGATATAACTATCTTTATTCTGAGTATTGATGTTGTCAGTAAACTAAAGATAATCTTATTATCAATATTTGTCATGAAAGACATAAGAGAAGCCAATGTGATATTTGGTATGTGAATCATAAGGATGAATGAGAGTGTCTTGTTAACACAAGAACACTATGTTGAGAAACTTCTTAAGAAGTTTGAATTTTATGATGTAAATCATGTGAGTATCCCTTATGATTCCAATACTCAAGGGAAGATAATCGTGATCTAGGGGCTAAATCCAAGCATGCATTTGTACTTGATGAGTTTCACACAATGAGACATAGCATATGCTATGTGAGCAAGCATACACATAATCTAATCATTGATTATAGAGAAGCCATATTGAGGCTTATGAAATATTTGAGAGGAATCATTAAATATGGTATTCTATATAATGAATTTCCCATTTGTTCTTGGGAGGAACAATGATGTTGAGTGAATCTTTGATTCATATGAAAAGAAATTCATTAATGAATTTCCCATTGTTCTTGAGGGGAACAATGACATGAGTGAATTTTTTTTAAAATTTATATGGGAATAATTTTTATCAGTGGTTATGTTCTCACATTTGGTGGTAGAACAATAACATGAAAACCAACTATAAGCAAGCTATGTTAAGAGTTAGTTGCTTGGGAGTTGGAATATACAATGAGACAAAGTGGTTGGGAAAACTTTTTTAGTAAGTGTTATAACGCATGCAATGTATTGAGATTGCAAAATATATTGAGAATGCCAAGATGCAATCAATATTTTGAGAAATAAGACTTATAATGGCAAAAGTATAAGTATATGTTTGAGACATATTATTGAGATGGAATTTTATCCATTTGAGTCTAGAGTGATTCTAATCAAATTATCTAATTAATATTTGGGAAATAAATTTTTGAAAAAGAAATTTATTTTTGATACATCAGAGAGGATGAGATTTAAGCCAATTTGAAATTAATGAAGGGTGGGAACCTAACCTACATGAGTGGAGATCCCACGGAATAGGTTCATATGGGTACTAGCAAGCCTTCCGTTAGTTCTGCTAACACTATAAATATTATCTCCAACCCTAGATGTGAGAAAAGTGCTATGTTGCATATCTTGAGAGGTTGAGTCAAAAGGACTCTTAATGAGATTTCATAGCTCTTATGAGTGGTAATGAGATTTCATAGCTCTTATGAGTGGTATATAAAGTGCAATATACACTTAATGATATCACCTATATAAGTGTGAAGTGGGGCCGCTTCTATGAGATATAATATTGGCAATATCTCTAGAGCACTCATCAAAGGCCAGGCAAGCACATGGCCTATTTGCGCAAAACCGCGATGAACAAAAATGTACTTGGTATAATGCGATATGGTAAAATCCCTATCTTACAATAGCGCTTATTTGGTTCATAGAAACTATATGTTTCACCAAATATTCCAGTAAGTTAAATTTTATCTATCAAGTTCTTGTTCATAGTCCACAAGACACTAGTTCCATGCATTATATGTCAAACTCGAGATATCCAGAAAATTCTTTTTATTTGAACTTCTTTTGAAAGTTGTGGGGGATTGTTGGAAAAATGAGAATTTATGTTACTTTCAAAAGAATATTTTGTGATATTTTGTTGAGAAAAATATCTTGTGGTAAAAATTGTTTATGGTGGAAGTTACAAACTTTATTACCATCATAAAAGTGAGTTTTAAGTGAATTTAATTCTATAACGGTTATATTTTGATTAAGTGTTTGTAACTGTAGTCAGTTACAGTTTTAAAGGCATTTTATTTATTATTTTATAACAACCATTTTATTACCTATAAAAAAGGCTGGTGGGTTTTTCCATTTGAGTAGAGAACCAAATTTTTATACTTGTCTTTCTCCCAAAATTTTTGGATATGATAAGCATTTCTGATTCATATATCCAAACTCAAATCGAGTTTAAAGGAGTTGTTTAATCCTGGAAGGGACTATGAAGTATCCTTTAAGGATAGAGTTTCCTACTCGACTCAACTCATCCTAACGCTTAAAAGTTTGTTCTTGATATTTCAGTGATGTTCCAAGTAGTTAAGTTCATTATTTACAGCTTTTGAAGGTCATTATCAATTTCAGTAGAAAGTGTTGCCTTTTGTAAGTAAAGCGTTGCCTAATCTATACATCCGGATCTATCAGAAGACTTCAGATGTATTGCAACAGATTTTGAATAATAAAGCGTTGCCTAAGCTGTGCATCCAGATCTACTGCAACAGATTCTGAACAATAAAGCGTTGCATTTGGTCTTGTTTCAAAGCTACTGCAACATGTTTTAAAAAGGGTAGCCTTTCATTCAGTTTGCCTCCGGATCCATCCGGATCAGTCCGGATCATTTTTCATCTGGAAGTGTTGCCTCCGGATCTATTGCAATAGACTGTGCCCCTAGAAGTGTTCCATTTGATCCAGTTTTGAGATTCTGCAACAGTTATTAAAGAAAAACGTTGCCTCTGTCCGGAAGCAACTCCGGAACTAAGTTTTAAAGACCAACTTAAAGCAAATTTTCCAACATTAAAGTTGTACGTTCTACCCTTACTCCCCACTATTTATGCTATTGTTCACGTGCATTATTCATATTTTTTTAATTTCTCATCTTATTTTGCCATTATCTCTCAAAACATTCATTTTTTTTACATGTCGCTTTAGAGTTTTTTGTTTGTCTCATTTTTATCTCCGAAATGCCATGCATTATGATATACTTTTTCAAAACTTTTTTTTTCAACTGTTCGATATATGGTAGGAAACTAGTAGGAACCTTATATTTCATTGGAAATTTGTTCAATCCACCAAGTTTATGTTTGTAACAGGTTTCTACATTATAACATGAACTTACTAGCATTCTACCAGACATTTATCAGTTTCCTATCAAATTCATTAAATTTTTTTTACAATTGTGCAATATCTGGTAGGAACCTGGTAAAACCTTATATTTCATTGGAAGTTTGTTCAATCCACCAAGTTTATGTTTGTAATAGTTTTCTACATTATTTAATGAATTTACTAGCATTCTACTAGACATTTACGAGTTTCCTACAAAATTCATTCAAAATTTTTTTTACAATTGTTCAATATCTGGTAGGAACCTGGTAAACCTTATATTTCATTGAAAGTTTGTTCAATCCATCAAGTTTATATTTGTAACAGGTTTCTACATTATTTAATGAATTTAATAGCATTCTACTAGACATTTACCAGTTACAATTGTTCAATATCTGGTAGGAACCTGGTAAAACCTTATATTTCATTGGAAGTTTGTTCAATCCACCAAGTTTATGTTTGTAACATGTTTCTATATTATTTAATGAATTTACTAGCATTCTACCAGGTATCTACTAGGTACTTACTGGTTTCCTACTAGATTCATTCAAAACCTTTTTTTAACATTGTTCAATATCTGGTAAGAACCTGGTAAGAACCTTGTTCTTCATTAGAAGTTTGTTCAATCCACCAAGTTTATGTTTGAAGCAGGTTTCTACATTATTTCATGAATTTACTAGCTTCTACCAGGTACTTACCAGTTTCCCACCATATTGATTCAAAAACTTTTTTTACAATTGTTCAATATCTGGTAGGATCTTGGTAGAAACCTTATATTTCATTGGAAGTTTGTTAAATCCACCAAGTTTATGTTTGTAACAGGTTTCTACATTATTTCATGAATTTACGAGCATTCTATCATGTATCTACCAGGTACTTACCAGATTCATTCAAAAACTTTTTCATAATTGTTCAATATCTGGTAGGAACCTGGTAAAGGAAATGGTAAGAACCTTATATTTCATTGAAAGTTTGTTCAATCCACCAAGTTTACGTTTGTAATAGTTTTCTACATTATTTAATGAATTTATTAGCATTCTACCAGGTACTTACCAGTTTCCTACCAAATTCATTCAAAAACTTTTTTACAATTGTTCAATATCTGGTAGGAACCTTATATTTCATTGGAAGTTTGTTCAATCCACCAAGTTTATGTTTGTAACATGTTTCTACATTATTTCATGAATTTACTAGCATTCTACCAGACATTTACGAGTTTCCTACTAAATTCATTCAAAATTTATTTACAATGTTCAATATCTGGTAGGAACCTGGTAAACCTTATATTTCATTGAAAGTTTGTTCAATCCATCAAGTTTATGTTTGTAACAGGTTTCTACATTATTTAATGAATTTAATACCATTCTACTAGACATTTACCAGTTACAATTGTTCAATATCTGGTAGGAACCTGGTAAAACCTTATATTTCATTGGAAGTTTGTTCAATCCACCAAGTTTATGTTTGTAACATGTTTCTATATTATTTAATGAATTTACTAGCATTCTACCAGGTATCTACTAGGTACTTACTGGTTTCCTACCAGATTCATTCAAAACCTTTTTTTAACATTGTTCAATATCTGGTAGGAACCTGGTAAGAACCTTGTTCTTCATTAGAAGTTTGTTCAATCCACCAAGTTTATGTTTGCAGCAGGTTTCTACATTATTTCATGAATTTACTAGCATTCTACCAGGTACTTACCAGTTTCCCACCATATTGATTCAAAAACTTTTTTACAATTGTTCAATATCTGGTAGGATCTTGGTAGAAACCTTATATTTCATTGGAAGTTTGTTAAATCCACCAAGTTTATGTTTGTAATAGGTTTCTACATTATTTCATGAATTCACTAGCATTCTATCATGTATCTACCAGGTACTTACCAGATTCATTCAAAAACTTTTTCATAATTGTTCAATATCTGGTAGGAACCTGGTAAAGGAAATGGTAAGAACCTTATATTTCATTGAAAGTTTGTTCAATCCACCAAGTTTACGTTTGTAATAGTTTTCTACATTATTTAATGAATTTACTAGCATTCTACCAGGTACTTACCAGTTTCCTACCAAATTCATTCAAAAACTTTTTAACAATTGTTCAATATCTGGTAGGAAACTTATATTTCATTTGAAGTTTGTTCAATCCACCAAGTTTATGTTTGTAACATGTTTCTACATTATTTCATGAATTTACTAGCATTCTACCAGACATTTACCAGTTTCCTACTAAATTCATTCAAAATTTTTTTTACAATTGTTCAATATCTGGTAGGAACCTGGTAAACCTTATATTTCATTGAAAGTTTGTTCAATCCATCAAGTTTATGTTTGTAACAGGTTTCTACATTATTTAATGAATTTAATAGCATTCTACTAGACATTTACCAGTAACAATTGTTCAATATCTAGTAGGAACCTGGTAAAACCTTATATTTCATTGGAAGTTTGTTCAATCCACCAAGTTTATGTTTGTAACATGTTTCTATATTTTTTTAATGAATTTACTAGCATTCTACCAGGTATCTACTAGGTACTTACTGGTTTCCTACCAGATTCATTCAAAACCTTTTTTTTAACATTGTTCAATATCTGGTAGGAACCTGGTAAGAACCTTGTTCTTCATTAGAAGTTTGTTTAATCCACCAAGTTTAAGTTTGCAGCAGGTTTCTACATTATTTCATGAATTTACTAGCATTCTACCAGGTACTTACCAGTTTCCCACCATATTGATTCAAAAACTTTTTTAAAATTGTTCAATATCTGGTAGGATCTTGGTAGAAACCTTATATTTCATTGGAAGTTTGTTCAATCCACCAAGTTTATGTTTCTGACAGGTTTCTACATTATTTCATGAATTTACTAGCATTCTACCAGGTATTTACCAGGTACTTACCAGATTCATTCAAAAACTTTTTCATAATTGTCAATATCTAGTAGGAACCTCGTAAAGAAAATGGTAAGAACCTTATATTTCATTGGAAGTTTGTTCAATCCACCAAGTTTACGTTTGTAATAGTTTTCTACATTATTTAATGAATTTACTAGCATTCTACCAGGTACTTACCGGTTTCCTACCAAATTCATTCAAAAACTTTTTAACAATTTTTCAATATCTGGTAGGAAACTTATATTTCATTTGAAGTTTGTTCAATCCACCAAGTTTATGTTTGTAACATGTTTCTTCATTATTTCATGAATTTACTAGCATTCTACCAGACATTTACCAGTTTCCTACTAAATTCATTCAAAATTTTTTTTACAATTGTTCAATATCTGGTAGGAACCTGGTAAACCTTATATTTCATTGAAAGTTTGTTCAATCCATCAAGTTTATGTTTGTAACAGGTTTCTACATTATTTAATGCATTTAATAGCATTCTACTAGATATTTATCAGTTACAATTGTTCAATATCTGGTAGGAACCTGGTAAAACCTTATATTTCATTGGAAGTTTGTTCAATCCACCTAGTTTATGTTTGTAACATGTTTCTATATTATTTAATGAATTTACTAGCATTCTACCAGGTATCTACTAGGTACATACTGGTTTCCTACCAGATTCATTCAAAACCTTTTTTTAACGTTGTTCAATATCTGGTAGGAACCTGGTAAGAACCTTGTTCTTTATTAGAAGTTTGTTCAATCCACCGAGTTTATGTTTGCAACAGGTTTCTATATTATTTCATGAATTTACTAGCATTCTACCAGGTACTTACTAGTTTCCCACCATATTGTTTCAAAAACTTTTTTACAATTGTTCAATATCTGGTAGGATCTTGGTAGAAACCTTATATTTCATTGGAAGTTTGTTCAATCCACTAAGTTTATGTTTGTAACAGGTTTCTACATTATTTCATGAATTTACTAGCATTCTACCATGTATCTACCAGGTACTTACCAGATTCATTCAAAAACTTTTTCATAATTGTTCAATATCTGGTAGGAACCTGGTACAGAAAATGGTAAGAACCTTATATTTCATTGGAAGTTTGTTCAATCCACCAAGTTTACGTTTGTAACAGTTTTCTACATTATTTAATAAATTTACTAGCATTCTACCAGGTACTTGCCAGTTTCCTACCAAATTCATTCAAAAACTTTTTTACAATTGTTCAATATCTGGTAGGAACCTTATATTTCATTAGAAGTTTGTTCAATTCACCAAGTTTATGTTTGTAACATGTTTTTACATTATTTCATGAATTTACTAGCATTCCACTAGGTATCTACCAGGTACTTACTAGTTTCCTACCAGATTCATTTAAATTTTTTTTTACAATTGTTCAATATCTGGTAGGAACCTGGTATCTACCAATAACTTACCAGATATCGAACAACCGGAAAAAGAATTTTGAAAAAATATATCTCAATGGATGGATTTTCGAAGATAAAGATGAGAAGAATAAAAAAAAATCTAAAGCAGCATGTAAAAAAATGAACGGTTTGAAAGATAATGTCAAAATAAGATGAAAATATTTAAAAAATGAATAGTGCATGAATAGTGGTGGAGCGTATTCCTTGATAATGAGAACTTAAAATTGGTTAGAGAGTGCAAAGAATAAACAAGAAAGTAAAAATGTAAATATGAAACTTAAATAGTATATTTTTTAACAATTTCCCTTATTTCTATTAGCCAGAGAAAGCTTGGATATTACAAAAATTTCAAGTTGGTTCAATAAAGGCTTGAGCTTGAACGGCACTTAAAAATAATATTAGAGTAACGTTTGGTTCGCGATGATTATTCCATGTAATAGAAATGAATTAAATAACGCGAAATATTATATACTATTTGTCTTATATCTATCGTAGTTACTCTTATCTATTTCATGAGAAGTAGCATAGATATGAATAGCTATGATGAATCGAAGACAAATAATATGCCATATTTCACATTCTTTCATTCATATATTCGATTCCATGAAATAGTCATTTCATAAAACAAACATGTCTGAGGTATCCAGGTCCACAGCCAATGGGCAGGAAGTTTGAGAAATAGTTGTTAACGGAGAGATAAGGATAAATAGGTTGATAGAGTGAACCTTAAAGGTCCAATGGTGTGCAATGTTATCAATACTGGACCGAGCACCATACCGGTGAAGTCAATGGCACGTGGTATTACCGGTATGATTAGTGATTTTATCTATTTTTTATTTTTTAAAAGAATATATATTATTTTGAGTTTTTAGTGGCTATTACAACACTTTTTAGGTCCAATGGTTTTATCTGTTGATAACATTAATGGTGTGAACATATTTATTTTTGTTGAGTAAGGCTCATTCATTTGTTTAACTTTGGTGACGTGAGTCTATTTATATGCTATCACAAGTCATATGTAATATAATAAGAGATTACCTACAAATTCATGTATAACTTTTTTCATTGAAATAGATGTCAGAAATCTCTTAGACGGGCAACCTTATTAGGTTGGCACCCCATGATCAAAGGAGAAAGCGAGCTCAATAATATTAAGAAGAATAAAAACACAAAATTCATCAA
The DNA here is from genome assembly GCA_947683365.1 of Euphorbia pulcherrima. Classification (NCBI taxonomy): domain Eukaryota; kingdom Viridiplantae; phylum Streptophyta; class Magnoliopsida; order Malpighiales; family Euphorbiaceae; genus Euphorbia; species Euphorbia pulcherrima. Next base: position 21,818,467 of record CANTUS010000001.1, read on the forward strand.
ACAAAATTAAGTGAACTAATAGTTATCTCGGTCACAATAATTATGAACAAACAAATCAAAATAAAAAGAGGGAGTACACTCCCATCAAAAGAAATGCTACTACAAATGTCCAAAACTGGCAAGGAAATCAGCAAAATAATTTTTTTTCACGGTAAATGTGAGTCACCATTATTTACATTGACTGTAAACATATGAGATAGTTTAACCATTCTTAATGAATATTACATGGCACAAGACTAGACAGACTCCTCAAAACATGAATGTCGTACATCGAATCACTCTCTAACCAAAGGTTGCACCAATCTCTTTCAAAAGCCCGAGTACTAGCAAATATGGCATCTACAATTTCAACTATAAAAGCATGAGAACACTCTAAAAGAAGCAAAACAACCTATAATTGTTCCCGAATGATCACAAAATACACCACCACATCCCACCAAATCGGTGGCATGCGACCAAGCATTAGCATTTACCTTGCCACAATTGTGTATGCAAATGAAACAAAATTTTGTATATGTGTAATAAGAAAATTGATGTCTTGTTTAAATTCAAATATATATCTAAAATATATAAAAAAAGAATGTTGCCGCCCGCATAAGATCATTTTCCTAAGAAAAAAAATTATGTGTCATTGAACTAACAGTTGTCCATCAACTAAGTATAATTCAATTAATACAACTCTTAAAGTGGAGTTGGAGGACCAGAGTGATGAGAACTGACAACCACTTTGAACATGCATAACAGGCATAACGAAAATTTAAAATTTTGTCCCTTGTCCCTAGGAACTCCTATCAGTTGCATATAAATTAATTAAAGCCTTAACTAAATAAATTCTATATCTAGATTAGCATGCATAAACTAGACTTACCATAATTCTAAATTATATTCTAGCATAAATATATTTAATACTAAGGATGTTATAACTCTAAGTTATAATCTAAGCATAAAATAAACTAACCATGCAAAACAACCTAAGTGTAATAATTATTAAGTCTAAAAATATTTAAAGAAAAAGACCTAATAATTAAAAGAGAAGTAGAAGACTTACCAGTTGAAGCGTGCTTTAGCAGAACCTTCTTACACAAGCCTCCGAGTATAGGATATCCTCTATGAGAATCCACACGAACCCCACCAACTGAAACCTCCCAATGAGGAAGAACTGCAGAGCTTTGAGTAGTTGCTAGACCACTCCAAAATCCACCTAAAATATTAACTAAAAGGAATCCGTAATTTTATTATTCTAAATTGACTTGAGAAAATGCGTTAGAATCTCAAGTCAGAGCTCATAGGAAGAGATGGTGCGTTGAAATGAGGAGAAGAGCTCCTTTTATAGGGGGAGGGGAGAGCTCCCGTCATCACCCTTAAGCTTGGGCGACAAGCACATGCTTGGCTTGCCGCCCAAGCCGACGCAACCGCAAGCCCTATGGGCTGGCCCTTTTTGCATATATGGACCCTATGAATAAATTCTTAGGTCCATGGTGAAATTCCCTTCTAATTCTCCTTTCTTTTAATTATTTTATGACCCTATTAAAATTAGTTACCGATCAAAATAAATTTCTGGCTTATCCAGAAAATGACCTAATCATTTTAATCAACATTTTAATTTATTTATGACTCTAATAAAATTAGTTACTAGTCAAAATAAATTTCTGGCTGAACCAAAAATTATCTAATCATTTAATCAACACTTTAATTTATTTATGACCCTAATAAAATTAGTTATCGGTCAAAATAAATTCTCTGGTCTAACCAGGTAATAGTCTAACTATTCCACACTTAATATTCTCATAATAGACTAAGTCTATTAATTCTTTACTCAGTCCGATGAAAGTCCAATGTGTGTGACCTTATAGGATCCTGAAGTATTGAGCTGTTAAGGTTTGACCAATCCTTGTTCTATAGGAACTATTGGCTCGAGGTTCTAGACTGTGAATAGAACTCGATTACCTTAAACGACTGTAGTACGCCTCTAGTAAGGGTCCACCATTCCCCATTACTCAGAACGTCATTTTACTTATGACTTAATCCTGGTTAATGCAATAGTTGTCCAATATGTTGAACTCCTTCCATTCTTTAATATTAGTACCATCTGGTTTGTTGGGCTCCGTTAAAGTGTTAACCCACTAATAGCGAGGTTGCTCTAAGCTATTCAAGTTATTTACTTATTACCGAAGTATATTGCTTTTACCATAATGTGTTTCACTAGAAACTATTTCTATCAAACACATACTCTGATCAGAGGTTTATAGCAATCATCACTTCAACAAGTGGCCAGGTACAACTCCTTAATATATCCGGAGCGATGGATTCTTTCCGACTACATAGCTTACCAATGTGCTGTCATCACTATACCCTTGACACCCTAAAGTAATGAGTGCATATGAATGACCTAAAGTATAATGATAGTACCACATAAGATAACTTGCATCTCAAGTATGAGGATATTCGTAAAGCTACTGCATAAAGATAAACACTAACACCTTGATATATATACCAAGTGTTTATCTTATTGCGGACTCCAATATATCCACCAGATATATCCATGTGTCAATCTTAAGGCACCACCTTCAGATATAGGAGATTAACTACTTGGACCCATTCTAAGAAAGTTGACCACATGCTAGTCTTACTACTTCATCCATATCCTATCTTGATGAAACTATGACTAGGGATAGTTTAGACATAATCATAATTGCTCATGAAGCATATCTCTCTAAGCATATTCCAACTATGATCTCTCACTTTATGCTACGATATATGTCAAGGACTTTTGTATACAGATATCAATGAATATATTTTTACCAGTCATAATATATATGGATACACTGATATAGACAAAAGAATAAATGCCTTTATTAATAAAATGAATTATTTATACCATTACATAATTAAGATATATCGCCCTAATTGCCTGAAGGGCATACATTATATCTAATAAACTCCTACTTGCTTAAGGCCATTTAGCCATATGTCTTGATCTATATGCTTTCACTTGCTGGTCATGTTTGACTTGCATCAATGGCTTCGTCAGACCATCTATGAGGCTTTGATCAGTGGGGACATATTCTAATCTTATCATCTTAGTTTCAAGAATCTCCTGATTATATGATACTTTCTGGATACATGTCTATTTTTTTGGTGAGACCATCTGTATTTTTGGTGAGACCGTGGTTCTTTTGCCTGAGCTATAGCACCATTGTTATCATAATACAAAGTAATTGGATCAATAATCTCAGGCACCACACCGAGATCACCGATAAATCCCTTTAACCAGACAACTTCTTTTGCTGATTCACAGGTAGTAATGTATTCAAATTCTGTGGCTGAATCAGCAGTAGTTTCTTCCTTGGAACTCTTCCAGCATACTGCTCCTCTATTTAATACATACACAAAACCTGGCTGAGACTCAAAGTCATCCTTGTTAGATTGAAAACTCGCATCAGTGTAACCTCTAATTGTGAGGTCACCATCTCTATATATCAAGAACTTATCTTTAGTCCTTCTCAAGTACTTAAGAATTTCCTTGATGGTCATCCAGTGCTTTTCACCTGGATCCGATTGATATTATTGGTCCTTGTGCGTATGTTTAGAAGGTCAGAGGGGGGGGGGTGAATGACCCTTTTTGTGAAATTTACAGACTTTAAAAAGTCATGGGTAGCGTGTTTGATATGTTCCGGATGTAATGGATCCGAATGATATAAATATGAAATAATGTGCAATAAAGTAATAAGTTACAGGAAATCAAACACTATGATTTGATCCTGGTTCGACCCCGACTACTCCATTCCCCAGAGTTTCCTTCCTCTGAACTTTGTCCACTAGTGTAATTCCTTTCCAACTGGCAGGAATCAAGCCTTACAATTGTCTTCGAAGATTTATTCTCCTTCAGATGTAGGATATACTACTAGAAGCACCAACTCCTAGCTAAGTCCTCTTGAGCTTGTCTCCGGACGGTAACCCCTCTTCTGGATGTAGGATACACCACTAGAAGCACCAACTCCTAGCTGAGTCTTTTCTCTTTAGTAGGATATGCCACTTAGATTCTACCCAAACCTAAGCTGAGTCCTACAGGGAGATACCACTTAAAGCACCAACTCTAAGCTAGATCCAATCTCAATACTCATCCAAGTATGAGTTCTTACAACTGATTTTTCAAGGGTTTGTTTTTTGAATTCTTCAAGTTTATAACTCACTTGAGAATTATTACAAAACAGATGTGGAATATAACTAGTTCCTGGAGGGATTTTGTTCACTGATTTAATTAGCTTGAATTCTCTTTTTAATAGCTTCTTGTGAAATCAACCAGCACCTTCTTAACTTGTGAAGATTCACTTTTATAGGCTTTGATCATAAGTGTAGTAGTTAAGTACCGTTTAGGTAGATCTTTAATCTTCACTGTTGATCAGGTATGATATGGCACTTCTAGAGCATTGATCAATCCGTTAAACTAAATAAATGTCCCATTTGAATTTTTGGGATTGAGGCTAAAAAATTGTCAGTGATCATTTTGTTTGTATTTTAGTGAATCACCGACTTTTATGCCATTTGCTTTTATATGAGCTCTACGCGCCCTTCGTATTGGTCTATGTTAAAAAGGTTGTTATCTTTTTCTCTTTCATGTGTCAGTCCTTTTGTCCTTTTCTAAAATGAGTGCTAGCTGTCTCTTTTACGATCTTCAAGGCAAAAGGATCTTTGAATTCAGGCCAAATATGGAGGGAAAAGGTAAATTTGAAGTTTTCCCTTTGTCTTGATAATTCAGCCATCAGGATGTTATTAGACTTAATACATACGGATGCTTCTTCAATCAGTCTTCTCTTTCGGATACTGCTTTTGAGAGGTTGAAAGTTTGTTTCCTTTCCAAACTTTTAACCGGATGTTTTCCTTATGTACTTAGGTGTTTAGAGTCTTCAATATATGTCTGGATGACTTGAACTTGGGCTCGTTTGTTTTCTTTAGAAGATTATATGTATTTGTTTTCTTCAAACCTGATCCGGACATGTTCTTGAATTAGTTCTTCCGGATTATTGTTTTCCAACAATCTCCCCCATTTAATGAAAATAAAAACCTAAGCACATTTAAGCATTAACATAGGAGGTATATGAACTAAGTATGATTCTTGATACTTAGCCATTTACAATTTTACTCCCCTACAATTCTAGCATCCTAACTCCCTTAATATTTTTGCATCTTAGCTTCTAAATTTTTGTAGTACAATTATTGATTGTACTTAGAAGCAGTTTTTGAGTAGAATTTTACACTATATATACTTCTGCTATTAATAATAGTTAACCTCAATGAAGTTCCAAATTACAAGATACAGATGCATATAAATGAAAGAAAATTCACACAGCTAGCTATTAAGGTTTTACAATGAAAGAATAAATAGCTATACTATCTATACTATCATCTGTACTACTCTTTCATAGCCTCACCTTCCTTGCTTGTGCTCTTCTCCCCCTTTTTATTTGCATCAGTTTGGGGGTCTATTACCATATAAGTTCATTGATCCCAGTTCCTCTGCCACGCTTCAGAATACACAGAATAATCAACATTTCCTTCAAGAAGCTTTTCGAGGATTGTGTCTATAGTGGCAGGAAGGATATGGACTAGTTTGATGAGTGTCCGGAGCTGTTTGTAGGACTTGACAAGATTCGGATGCATTTTTAAAGCATGTTGCCTATCTTTTTCTTTAAAAAGTGGAAAGAGTGCTTTGAGAAGAGTTAGATTGCACTTGTACCCAAAGAATCATGTATCTCCAATGTGTTGGATAAGGCTGTGGATGATTGGGAGGAGAAGGCTTTCTAAAATAACAGGTGAGGTTTCGGATGTAGATGGTGTATTGAGCAAGAGATTAGCCATACCAAATTGGAGTTGTTCAATCTCTTTGATGATGTCTCTCCGGACATTATGAAAACTAATGTTGAGGTCTTTGTTAAAATTTTCCTTCCACATATTGATAAGCTTTTCTTTTCCAGAAAGGGGACTCCCAAAGTCATTGCTTATATCTTCAATATGCTTCTTCAGGTGCTTTACTGAGAGGCCTAGTGTTCCTCATTTAGAAAGGTGAGTTCAGAGGAGATGTCCTTGAAGTTGGGATTTCAATGGTGGACATTTGAGCATCAAACATCCAGTAAAGATCTATAACTTTAGCCTCTCCAAAATTTAAATATGAATATTATTAAACAATTTGGAACTCGGAGCAAGATGAACATCCGGTCAAATTTTCTTTTTCATCCTCTAATCCTATAAAATGTTCCTCTAAGGGAGTTATATTACTCAATCTAAAGCCAACAAGAAGAGCTCCCTAAGCCTTAAAATCAGGAAAAGAACTCACAGATGAACAAAGATGATGGAAAACAATAACAAAAAAAGGAAAGAACAAAAGAACAACAAGCCAAGAGATGATGGAGAGAGAGTAGAGATGAGAGTGAGGAAAGTAGAGAGGTGGTTGTGAGAATGGGTTAACAGGCAGAAGAAATTAGGTGCAGTGAATTAGAAACAAAAATATAGGCCAGAGGCATGGGTGAGATTTAGGAATAGAAGAAATTAGGGTTTTATTTATCTATTTACGTATATATTCATAGTTATATACGGATCCAGGTCCAGGTCTGGATCCTATACTAGAATCCTATAATGGATCCGTCACCATTTTGTGGACCTGAACCCAATCCAGATTTAACGGGTTTGGGAAACTAGGATCCAGATCTGTGAAAGCAGATCCGGATCCACGTATCTGGACCGGGTCCAGGATCCATTGCCATCACTAAAGTTAATTGATTCTATACCGAAGTGACTTTAGAGAGTGAGGTTTTTGCTACCAGTTGTATTGTAGGGAATGAATCCACTTTCTCTTTAATGCATTTGATTGCAGTCTTTATTTCTCTAAACCCTTCCTTAAGATCCAGAGTCATAGATTTTTCAGTCATGAGATTCTCCATGGATTTCAACTGTGCACATATACCCCTCAACGTTTTCTTTATCCCATCTTCTCTGTGCCCTTCAATGGAGGCTTGCTCCAACAGACTAAGGGCCATTCGTATTTTATCAGCCCTAGTGGGCTTTGGATTGATGGTTGTATTCCTTAATAATCTTTTTAGAGTGGATTCTTCCACGGATCCATACCTACTTTTGATGTCCTCTGATCCAGAGGATTCCTCTTCCTCATCACTTTCCTTGTCCTTCTTCTTTTCTTCTGTTTCCTCTTCTAACCTATCCTTCAGAGTGGCCTTCCCCTTTAAGTCCACTTTAGAAGTGTGCTTAGTAGGTATCAGACCATCTCCCTCCCTCGAAGCATTTTGCTCTAGGTTAGACCTGTTTTCCTTAGATACATTTTGATTGCCTACATCTAAGTTGGTCTGTTTATCAACAACATCACCAGCCATTTTAACAGCATGAGTAGAGTTAGAATTATGAGTTACTTTAGTGGTCTGTTGTTTAGTAGGCTCTGCTGTTTTATCTTCTTCTTAAGCTTCCCCAGTATCACCTTTCGGATGATTGGAATTATCCTTAATCTCCACTTTATTTGCCTTTACAGGACTTAGGGTTCTCACTTCCTCAGATTGGTCTAAGTTATTGACCCTGTCCTCAACATTCTCTCTAAATGCCTTGTCAGGACTTTTAACCTCAATTACTTTAAGTGCTGGATTTAGGAGATTTTCTGGAAGTGGTTCATCTCATGCCTTAAATATATAGAGTTCTTCCTCCGAACATTCACTCTCCTTGAGAAGTGATCTTTAGAAGAGGTGATAACAGGTGGAGTGTCAGCACTGGCATTTTCAGAAGAGCATTCAACTCCTTCCTTTGATAGTTGATTGGCCTTTAGATTATCACTAGCTATCTCCATCATCTCAGCAAATTGATGATCTTTCGGATGAAGATTTCCGGAATTAGTTCAACATGGATCACAATTTCCTTCCCTCTATTCATGTCTACTAGTTATGTAGCTTTGAGGATTGGTTCTTGTATCTGGATTCTAGCAGCAGGTTTTTTAATGGCTAATTTGGCCCTTTTAGCCATAAGGGCTTCACTAAACATTGAGCCTTTTTGGATGAAAGATATTTTCAGAACAGGCTCCTCATCTTCTATACCGCTGCTGGGCTCGCTTGCTTCATTAATAATCTCCTTCAGAGATTGCTGGGCTCCTTGTAATCTTCCGGCTCTTATCGTAGCAACAGCAATTGTAATGGTTTCACTGTCCTCAGGATTAACAGTTTTCTTCTTCTTGGCCGCAGCCTGATAAGCCTTCTTCTTTGCTTAGGTTTCTCCGAAGTTATCTTCATCAGTTGGGTGAGGGTAAGAGCGTCCTCATGTACTTCCTCAACCTGCCTCACTATAGGCTTCAAGTTTACATTCCTTTGAGCTCTAGGTTTAGTGGTTCTAGCTCTTTTTACTTTTGGAGCTAGTTCCACAGAACTTCCGACCTTTTGGGTCTTACTCTTCTTTTCCTCTCTTTTCTTTATGGCTTTCTCCTTATCCTAGGGTTCCAAGGGAGTGCTTGTGTTGGTGAATGTGGTGGATAAGAAGTACCAGCATGTTGATTACTCTACTCTCTACCCAGTGTTGGAGAACACAATACTGGAATGATGATGCGGTATTTACAGATCCCCTCTGGATCAAAATAAACTTTGCCAGTACAACCTACAATAATCTAGGGATCTCTGTCCAGTGAGTGGAGCACTTATCTCCAAAATACCTTATCGGTAGCCATTGCATGGGATTATGCTTCACTATTTTTTCATCTCCATCCGTCTGAATCATTACTCCATCATTCTATATTTTCATATGAGTAACAAAGAAGTCTGGAGTCAGAATAATCACCTTTCCATCTACAGTGGTCCGAATGCATCGTAATAGGTGTGGATTTTTAGATTCTCATAAAATTGTTATACAAAGACAGGATAGGTTGGGTTGTGCATTTTGAGGAAATCTTCCAGACTTTGATCTTTGAGAAGTTGGGCATAGGGTTCAGTTGAAAATAAGAAGTCATCTCCTAGAAAATCAGATGGGATTGTGGTGTCTAAAGCATTTCGCTTAACTGGAATGAAGTGATAGTCATGAAGATATTCCATCTTAAAGATGTTCATTGGAGGTGGAGATGTTTTTGTTTTAGTGTTGGTGTTTGCCATTTGTGAAATTTGGAAGAAGAAAATTTCTGAATTAGGGTTCTGAAAGAAAAATTGTAGAGTAATAGTAGATGAATTACTTTGCGTGAAGAGGATAAGAGAATTTAGGGGTTTTTATAGAATTCTCAGAGTAAGGGTAGTTTAGTAATCCAGAAGCAGTTAAAATTAAATAGATCAATGATGTGGCAGTTAGAATTGAGGAGAGAGGTAAATGGCGTTTAAATTGGAGAATTGGAATGATTTAATTTGTAAAGCAGTTGTTATTTTTATCGCATTTAAACTGCCTAATAAACGTTTAAAATTCAAAATATGTATAGTTACCTTTTTGCGCTTTTACTGCCATTTGATAATTTTGTCTACTGAGCTGGCAATACTCCCTCTGGATCCATCACTAAATCTTCTTCTTTCTGATTTGATTTCCTTGAGTTGCTAAGGATCTTAATAACTCCGGATTGTCTTCCGGATTCTTCTTCAAATTGGATTTGACATTTCAATTGCCTCCCTTAGCTTGTTGAATTGATCTTTACTTAGTGGCTTAGTAAAGATCTCTGCCCTTTGCTCATTTATTGGAATGTAAACCAGGGTTACTTCCTTTTTCATAACATGATCTCTGATGAAATGGTGCGTGATATTGACATACTCCATAGGAGTTGAGCAACAGAGCATCCTCAGCCATGTATTCTACTTTAGTGGTTGATAATGCTACTAAAGTTTGCTTCTTGCTATACCGAGATACAAAACAATCTCCAAGGAAATGACAGACTCCAGATGTGCTTTTTCTCTCAAGCATGTCTCTTCCATAGTCTGCATCAGTGTACCCTTGCAAAGTAAAATTCCTATTGCTGGGATACCATAATCCAACTTCAGTTGTTCCCACCAAGTACCTGAGCACCCGTTTTACAAACCTTAAGATGAGAATCTTTTGGATTGGCTTTATATCTTGCACAGTAGTAAACTGTATAGTGTATGTCAGGTCTGCTAGCTGCCAGTTATAGAAGTGATCCAATCATTCCTCTGTAAAGATTTTGATCCACTTCTCCTCCTTCACAATCCTTTAAAAGGATTGTATTTGAGCCGATAAGAGTGGACATGGACTTGCTTTTGTCCATCTCTAACTTCTTTAGAACTTCCTTGGTGTATTTGGATTGATTTATAAAAATCCCATCTAGGCTCTGTTTGATTTGGAGACCAAGGAGGAAGTTTAGTTATCCCATCATTGACAACTCAAATTCCTTTTGCTTCTGAGAGGTGAATTCTTCACACATCCTTTCATCTGTTGGTCCAAAGATAATGTCATCCATATAAAACTGGACAAGAATGACATCTCCTTTCTTCTTTTTAATGAAGAGTGTTGTATTTGCTTTACCCCGGATGTAACCCTTGGAAATGAGAAATGAAGTAAGTCTCTCATACCAAGCTCTTGGTGCTTGCTTCAATCTATAGAGGGCTTTCTTCAATTTGTACACATGCTCTAGATGCTTGGAAGCTTTAAATCTTGGTGGTTGCTTGACATATACTTCCCCTTGAATGACTCCATTTAGAAATTCACTTTTGACATCCATTTGGAATAGGGTGAATCCCATAAATGATGTAAAAGCACATAGGATCCGAATTGCCTCCAATCTTGCCACTGGTGCAAATGTTTCCTCAAAATCAATGCATTCTTGCTGATTGTAACCTTGTACAACCAGTCTTGCTTTATCTCACCATAATTCCGGATTCATCAAGCTTGTTCTGGAATACCCATTTGGTGACAATAATTGACTTCCCTTCCGATGGAGGTACTAGATTCCAGACATCATTTCTGGTGAGTTGATCTAGTTCTTCTTGCATTGCCATCATCCAGCTTTCATCTCCCTTTGCATCTGGAAACTTCTTTGGCTCGATGAGAGAGACAAAAGCAACATGGCTTATCATTCAATTGAGTTGCCCTTTAGTTCTAACTAGATTTTGGACATTATCCAAAATGGCTTCTACTGGATGATTTCTTTGTGTCCTTGACTCTCTTTGAAGGTCTTCATGGATTTTTGGAAATTGTTCTACTATTGCATCTAGTTCTTCCTCTCCTCCTTGTCCATCATTAGAATTGATTTCACCATTGTTTGAAAGATGATCATGATTGAAATTGATTTGCTCATCCTCTTCCTTATACTTCTTGATCCGAAATGGATCTTGAGCCTTCAATGGTTCTGTTTCATTCGGAGTGGTCTCATCCGGATCTTGGCTTTTCTTGCCTGCATGGTTAGTCTAATCAAAATATACATGCATTGACTCTACTACAGTTTGTGTTCTCTTGTTATATACTTTGTAAGCTTTGCTATGTGTTGAGTAGCCAAGGAAAATTGCTTCATCAAATTTAGGATTAAATTTTCCTAGTTGTTCTCTATCATTTAGGATCTAGCCTTTACATCCAAAGGCTTTGAAGTACCGATCTTGGGTTTCCTTCCCCTCCAGATTTCATATGGGGCCTTATCTAAGGTGTTTCTAATGAGAGCTCTATTTAAGATTTAACATGCTGTGTTTACGGCCTCACCCCAAAAGTATTTTTGCAATCTATTATCATTCAGCATTGTTTGAGCCATTTCAACTATTGTTCTATTTTTCCTTTCAACAACTCCATTCTATTGAGGTGTATGAGGGGCAGAAAAGTTATGCTCAATGCCCTCAGATTCACAGAATTTAGCAAAATGCTTATTTTTTAATTCTCCCATATTATCACTCTGGATGCGTGCAATGCTTATACCCTATTCTACTTCTATTTGGATGAAGATTTTAAAGAAAATGGTGAAAGGCTTCATCTTTGCTAGCAAGCAACGCTACCTAGGTATAATGAGAATAATCATCCATTATAACCATAGTGTATTCTCTTCTACCTAAGCTCATTATTTTGCTTGGACCAAAGAGATTAATGTGCAAGAGTTCTAGAACTCTCTTGGAGGGTATATAATTGACATGCAGTGCATATGTGATCCTTATCAAAAGCAACCTCAAGCAAATCCACAACCAATTCCTTTTTGGCTAATTTAGATAGGAGGTTCATGCTTACATGTCCCAACCTTCGGTGCCAAATTCATGATTCTTCTTCTATAGATACCAAGCAAACATTCTTTTTCTCATTTTTAATGTTAATAGAATAGACATTGATCACTCTAGGTGCATAAAGAATGAGTTAATTTGACTTACTATCAGTGATTGAGTAGCCTCCGGAGTCAAATGTGGCTTTCCTCCTTTTGTCGTAGAGTTATGCAACACTGAATAGATTGAACTTTAGTCCATCAATGAGTGAGACATCTTCTATCTTTAATTTAGATCCAATGGTTCCATGCCCAATGATCTATCCTTTTTTATTGTCTCTAAAGCTTACTTTTCCACCTTTCTTCCAGATTAAAGTGATGAAGGCTTTCTCATCACAAGTCATGTGCCTTGAGCATCCACTATTAATGTACTATGTCTATTGATCTTATGTAGATCTAAGGCGTACCTGCAAAACAGATCAAGTGGGTTTGGGTACCCAATCAGATTTGGGTCCTCTCGGGTTATCAACCATTTCAGGCCAAGGATAAATATCATAATAACCATTTTTAAATCTACACATTTTAGTCATATGGTTGTTTGCTCCACAGAACCTGAACCCATCGACTAATTTATTCTGTTTAAGCTTCTCCTCAATCTTTTGGAGATCCTTTCTTCCCATAATCTCTGGAATATCCTACTTTGGCAAGATCCCCGACTAGCTTGTTTGGTTTGAATTCGGTAGTTGGCTAGAGGGGCAACTTTCACTTTATAGTTTTTCTTTTTCTTGGTGAATTGCTCATCATAGACCACTTCAGCCTTTCCCTTTTGAGCGACTGTATATCTCTAAGTTTGGTTTCTTTGTCTTGGATGAGCATTGTGTTTTTAAGCTTAAGGCTGCTTCCAGATTTTCTTTTATTTTGTAGGTTTCGAATTCCTTCTAGATGCAAGATCTGGATTTCTCCTTTGATTTTTGGATTCTAGTTTCCTTCTGGATGCCTCCTTCATCAGAGCTAGTTCCCTATCTAACCCAGTTACATTTGTATTCAGTATTTGTACTTGATTCCGTAGGAAATTTTCTTCAACAACATCAATGTGCTTTGTGACTCTTATTTGATTGACATCTTATGCCAATGCCTCGGCATCTTCTGTTAGTTCCATCACTTTTCTTTGGAGGGATTTGATAGCCTTTGTGTTCTTCCTCACATTGTTGATCATAATCCCTAAAGCTTTAGCAAGAACAAGATTAGATACAGAATTTGAGTGAGAGTTTACCTTAGTACTTACAGTATTAAATTCTGACTTTTCAATTTGCTCAATGGCTTGCTTTGATGGATTTATTCCGAATTGCTCTGCTTCTAGATCAGTTAGGGCCATAAATGCATAGTTTACAGTTTCTTCTTCTTCTGTCGAAGATGAGCTACTGCTTTCTTCACTATTGCTCCATGTGGCCACCATTGCTTTCTTCTTATATCTCTTTTCCTTTTTAAGCATGGGACATTTGGATCTGAAATGTCCTTTGTCTTTATATTCAAAGTAGGTTGATTCTTTTTTTGGATCTTTCTTGTCTTCCAGAGCTTTTCTTAACTTGCCTCTTTTGGAGGAGCCTTCCTTCATTCTTCTCGAATCATACTATCTAGAGCTTCTTCTTTCTTTCCTTCTTAGAAATCTATCAAACTGCTTGGCTAGAATAGCTATTTCTTCTTTGTTATAGTGAGATTCCTTTAACTGCTTTTTTATTCCGGAAGAGACTAATTCGGATGAGTCTGCCTTGAGTGCGATGGCTTTCTTCTTTTCTTCTTTTCTTCTAGCTTTTTCTCTTATTAATTATATCTCTCCAAGGATAGTTTTTGAGTCAAGAGATTACCAATGAGTTCATCATAACTGTAAAAGTTCAAGTTATGAGCCTCCTCAATGGCAGTCTTTTTGTTATCCCACTCCTTGGTGAGACTCCAGAGAACTTTCTTCACCAGTTTACTTCAGAGATCTCCTTTCCAAGCCTCTTCATTTCATTGACCAGATTGGTATATCTAGTATTCATGCTACTGATGGATCCTTTGGTTCCATCTTGAAGGTTTCAAGCTTTTGTTGAAGAAGATCTATTTTTGCTTCCTTTTTATTGGTGCCTTCGTGAGTCACTTTAAGCTTCTGCCATATCTCCTGTGCAGTTTCACATCCGAAAATCCTATTAAATTTAGCTATACTAAGAGCACAATGAAGTATGTTAATAGCATTTATGTTTTCACATAGCTTTTTATAATCATTTTCATCCCATAAATTTCAGGGCTTCCGGGTAGTTAAACCCTCTACTTTATAAGTAGGAACATAAGAGCCATCTTTAATAGCCATCCATGCCAACATGCTTTGAGCATAAATGAAATTTTTCATCCGATTTTTCTAGAACATGTAGTGTTCAATGGTGAAGAGTGGAGGACGAGTAATGGACATACCCTCCGGAAGGAGTTGTGACTTATTAAAATTCATTTTGATTCTTAGATCCAAATAGGACATTTAGCTTGAGATCGTTAGATCTCTAGTTATGAGCACTAGCTTTGATACCACTTATTGGTCCCTATGCATATGTTTACAAGGTCAGAGGGGTGGTTAATAACACTTTTTTGTGGAATTTAGAGACTTCAAAAGTCTTGTGTAGTGTGTTTGATAAGTTCCAAATATAATGGATCCAGATGATGCAAATATAAAATAATGTGCAATGGAGTAACAAGTTAAAGGAAATCAAACACTATGATTTTATCCTGGTTCGGCTCCGCCTACTCTAGTCCCCAGAGTATCCTTCCTCTAAGCTTTATCCACTAGTGTAATTCCTTTCCAACTAGTAGGAATCAAGGCTTATTCTCCTCTGGATGTAGGATATACTACTAGAAGCACCAACTCCTAGCTGAGTCATCTTGAGCTTGTCTCCGGACGGTAACCCCTCTTCCGGATGTAGGATATACCACTAGAAGCACCAACTCCTAGCTGAGTCCTTTATCTTTAGTAGGATATACCACTTAAATTCAACCGAAACCTAAGTTGGGTCCTACAGGGATAATACCACTTAAAGCACCAACTCTAATCTAGATCCCAATCTCAATACTCACCCAAGTATGAGATCTTACAACTAATTTTTCAAGAGTTTGGTTTTTGAATTCTTCAACTTTATAACTCACTTGAGAATTCTTGAAAAAGCAGATGGGGAATATTACTAGTTCTTAGAGGGATTTTGTTCACTGATTGAATTAGCTTGAATTCTCTTTTTAATAGCTTCTTGTGAAATCAACCAGCACCTTCTCAACTTCTGAAGCTTCCCTTTTATAGGCTTTGATAATAAATGTAGTCATTGAGTACCATTTAGGTAGATCTTTAATCTTCAATATTGATCAGGTATGATGTGGTGGTTTCGGAGCCATTGATCAATCCGTTAGAATAAATAAATGTCAGGTTTGAATTTTTGGGATTTAGGCTAAAAAGTTGTTAGTGATCATTTTGCTTGTATTTTAGTGAATCACCAACTTTTATGCCATTTGCTTTTGTGTGAGCTCTACGTGCCATTCTCATTGGTCTATGTTAAAAAGGTTGTTACCTTTTTCTCTTTCATGTGTCAGCCCTTTTGTCCTTTTCTAAAATGCGTGCTGGCTGTCTCTTTTACAATCTTCGAGGCAAAAGGATCTTTGACTTCAGACTAAATGTGGAGGGAAAAGGTAAATTTAAACCTTCCCCTTTATCTTGATAATTGAGTCTTCCGGATGTTATCTGACTTAATACATCTGAATGCTTCTTCAATCAGTCTTCTCTTTCGGATGCTGCTTTTGTTGGAAACAATGATCTGGAACAACAAACAATCAGGATCAGGTTTAAAGTAAACAAATAACTAATTACAAAAAGACCTAAGTCATTGCATCCGAACATATAACCAAGATATATCCAATGTCCATCATAAGTGAAGACAATTATCTAAGCATAAACGGAAGCATCCGGTTAAAGTTTGGAAAGAAAACAAACTTTGAACAGTCCAAAATAGCATCTGGTAAAACTGATTGCACTAGCATCCGGAAGAAGACAAGATCTACAGATATTAAGTCTGAAGACATCCAAAAGACTTACATATTAAGACAAAGGGAATAATTTGAAAAATTACATTCCCTTCATTCTTTTGGTCTACAAGTCAAAGATCCTTTCCCCATACACAAGATAAATGACAGCTTGCACGCTTTTCAGAAAGGGACAGATGGACTGATATAGGAAAGAGAAAAAGGTAACAACCTTTTTCACCTAGACTAATGAGAAAGGCGCGTAGAACTCACACCAAAAAGTTACTAGCATAAAAGTTGGTGAATCACTAAAATACAAGGAAAATGATCACTAACAACTTTTCAGCCTCAATCCCAAGGATTCAAACGGGTCAAAATCTCTGTCTAATGGATTGATCAACAGTTCCGGAAGCATTTGATTATAGCTCAACAACCCACAACGGCTATATTTATTATGGAAGCCTATAAAAGGGAAGCTTCACAAGTTAAGAAGGTGCTAGTTATTTTTAAGAAAGCATATACAAGAGAATTCACTAGAAAGCAATCAGTTTACAATTCCCTCCAAGAACCGAACCACTTAAAATCTATTTGTAAGGATTCCCAAGTAGAGTTATAAACCATAGGAAGTCCAAAACCAAATCCTTTGAGAAAACAAAGTGTAAAAGATCTCCTACTTGGGTGAGTAGTGAGATTGGGATATAGCTTGTAGTAGGGGCTTTGAGTGGGATCTCCCTGTAGGACTCAGCTTAGTTTTAGGTAGAAATCTAAGTGGTATATCCTACTAAAGATAAAAGGACTCAGCTAGGAATTGAGATTTCTAGTGGTATATCCCACATCTAGAAGGGGGTACCATCTGAAGATAAGTTGTAAGGCTTGACTCCTACCAGTTGGAATGGAATCCACTAGTGGAAAAGCTCGGAGGAAGGAAACTCCGGGGACTGGAGTAGGCGGGGCGGAACCAGGATAAAATACTTGTGTTTGAATTTCTAACTCTTTATTTACTTGTATGATTATTGTCATAACTCCATTATACAGATCCATCCTCCGGATCATATTCAAACATGCTACACAGACTTTTCAAAGTCTGTTTATTATGCAAAAAAGGGTCATTCATCCCCCTCGGTCCTTATTTAGACCCTCACAAGGACCAACAAGTGGTATCAAAGAAAGTGCTCAAACTAGAGATCTAACAATCTCGAGCTAAAGGTCCAAGTATCAAAATGAGTTTCTAAAACTCATAACTCCTTCCCGAGGGTATGTCCATTACCCATCCTCCACTCCTCACCGGTGAACACTATATGTTCTGGAAAAACTGGATGAAGAATTTCATTCAAGAACAAAGCATGCAAGCATGGTTGGTCATCAAAGATGGACCATATGAGCCTACTCACAAAGTAGAGGGTCTTACAACCCCGAAAGCCCTCAAGATTATGGGATGAGAAATGATTTTAAAAAATTGCATGAAAATGCAAGTGCTATTAATATGCTTCATTGTGCTCTTAGTGCAACATAATTTAACAGAATATCCGGATGCGAGACTGCACAAGAAATATGGCAGAAGCTAGAAGTGACCTATGAAGGAACAAGCAAGGTCAAGGAAGCCAAGATCGATCTACTACAACAAAAGCTTGAATCCTTCAAGATGGAGCCTAAAGAATCCATCAGCAACATGAATACTAGATACACCAATCTAGTAAATGAATTGAAGAGGCTATGGAAGAAAATTTCAGAAGTGGACATGGTCAAGAAAGTACTCCAGATCTCACCAAGGAATGGGACAACAAGAAGACTACCATTGAGGAAGCTCATGACTTAAACTTCTATAGTTATGATGAGCTCATTGGTAATCTCTTAACTCAAGAATCATCCTTGGAGAGATATAGCTTGCAAGAAAAGAAGCCTGAAAAAAGAAAGAAAGAAAGCCATTGCACTTAAGGCAGACTCTGCTGGATCAGCCTCTTTTAGTTCAGAAAAGCAGCCAAAAGAATCAAAGTACAGTGAAGGAGATATGGCTATGCTAGCCAAGTACTTTGACAAATTCTTCAAGAAAAAGGATAGAAGGTGATAGTTTGCAGAAGTGAAAAATAGAATAAAATGGAAAATGGACTGATTTGTAATAGTTGAATATTTTTGGATCATATACAAAACCCTTGATTGTTTTGGAAACAATTAAAATCCTTTAGTTTTTTGAAAACTAATAAAACCCTATTAGTTTTTGGAAATTAATAAAACCTAAATGTATTAAAACACAATATTTTTACTCAAATGATAATCATATATATTTCTCAGCTTCCAAATTATTACAAACAAATTCATTGCCACTAACATGTATCTCTTCTTTCTTCAAAATGTAAAATTCATTGAAATAAAACAAGGATGTATAAACCTTAGCTCTGATAGCAACTGATTGCGTGCGGAAGTGAAAAATATAATAAAATGGAAAATAGACTGATTTGTGATAGTTGAATGTTTTTGGATCACATACAAAACCCTTGATTATTTTTGGAAACAAACAAAACCCTTTAGTTTTTGGAAACTAATAAAACCCAATTAGGTTTTTGGAAACTAATAAAACCCAATTAGGTTTTGAAAACTAACAAAACCCAAAAGAATTGCAAATGCAAATTTCTCTAATTTTTCATTCAAAAATATAGTATGATATCTTATGTATTCTTTCTTCCTTTAAATAAGGCAAAAAGAAGATTTACAAATTACTTAAACTTATAAGGGAGTTACAAGCAATGACACTTAAAACTCAATAAAAGTCCTTACATTAACCCTATACTAAATAGATTTTAAAGCAACATAACTATGAAAATTAAACCACAGTAACCACAACATTATTGATACTAAAGAATGGAAAATAGTTGCCTAAGTTTTCCATAAATCTTCATCTAAAACCATAAACATATTTCTTCAATTTACCAACATATTTTGTCACCGAAAAATAAAGAGCAAGGTATTTTCCCCTCCATCAGAAGGAGATCTGGAAGATTCAAAATAAGAAGGCCTAAAGAAGGCACCTCAAGAAGGGATAAGCCAAGAAAGGCTCTGGAAGAAAAGAAAGATCCGGAAAAAGATGTTGCCTACTTTAAATGCGGGGAAAAAGGGCACTTAAGAACCAAATGCCCCAAGCTAAAAAGAGAAAAGAGATATAAAAAGAAAGCTATGGTGACCATATGGATCAATAGTGAAGAAAGTAGTAGTTCTTCTTCAACAGAAGAAGAAGGAACTGCTCATTGTGCATTTATGGCATTCACGGATCCGGAAGCAGAGCAATCTGGAAGAAAGTCATCCAAGAAAGACACTGAGCAAATTAGTGATTCAGAATCAGAAACAGCAAATACTGGGGTAAACTCTCATTCTAATTCTATTTCTAACATTGATCTTGCTAGAGCTGTAAAGGTGGTAATCGACAATGTGAGAAAGAACACCAAAGCCATAAAATCCATACAACCACAAATTCTGGGATTGGCTGAAGATGCTAAAGCAAAGTCACAAGACATCAATTTGATGAGAACCATAAAGCATATGGATGTGGTTGAAGAAAACTTCTTGAGAAATCAAGTGCAAATCATGAGAGCCAACCTAATGGGGTTAGATAGGGAGCTAACTCTGATGAAGGAAGCATCCAGAAGGAAAACCAGATCCTTCTCAACCAAGAAGGAATCAAATGCAGGAAACACAAAGAAATCAAAACTCTGGTGCTAGAAGGGATCCAGGTTCCTCAAATTAAAAAAGAGGAAAAACCTGAGAGGCAACCTCAAGTATAGAGATACACAGTTGCCCAAAAAGGAAAAGCTAAAGCAGTCTATAACAACAATCCTGCCAAATAAAGGAAAAATCATGGAATAGAAGTTGAACCCCCAACCAACTTCTGGATTCACACCGAACCAATAACAAGCATACAAGAAGCTGGATATAGAGGCAACTATAGGAAGGAGGATGTTGAAAAGATCCAAAAGAAGTAGCAGAGCATACCCATTACAGGGTGCAGGTTTTGTGAGAAAAATAATCATATTACTAAATTATATAGATTAAAAAATGGTTACTATGATGTTTATCCCTGGCCTAAAATGGTTAATAACCTGAGAAGACCCAAATCTGATTGGGTTCCCAAACCCACTTGATCAGTTTTGCAGGTATGCCTTAGATCCACAGAAGATCAACATACATGGTACATTGATAGCGGATGCTCAAGGCATATGATAGGTGATAAGAAGGCCTTCATCACTTTAATCCGAAAGAAAGGAGGCAAAGTAAGCTTAGGAGGCAATCAAAAGGGGCAGATCATTGGGCACGAAACCATTGGATCTGAAATACAAATAGAAGATGTCTCTCGAGTTAATGGACTGAAGTTTAACTTAATCAGTGTAGCACAACTCTGTGATAAAGGAAGAAAAGTCTCCTTTGACTCCGGAGGATGCTCAATCTATGATAGTAAGTCTAATCAACTCATTCTTTATGCACCTAGAGTAAATAATGTTTATTGTGTTAACATTAAAAATGATTAAAAGAATATATGCTTGGTGTCTAAAGAAGAAGAATCATGGCTATGGCACCGAGGTTGGGACATGTTAGCATGAACCTCCTGTCCAAACTAGCCAAAAAGGAATTGGTAGTGGGTTTCCCTAAGGTTGCTTTCATTAAGGATCATCTATGCACTACATGTCAATTAGGTAAACAGCATAAGAAAAGTTTTCCTTCAATCTCCTACATTCTTTCCAAAAGAGTACTTGAGCTCTTGCATATTGATCTCATTGGTCCAATCAAACCATTGAGCTTAGGTAGAAGAAAATAAACCATGGTGATTATGGATGATTATTCTCGCTATACCTGGGTCATCTTGCTAGGAAGCAAAGACAAGCCTTTGACCAATTCTCAAAAAATTCATCCGGATAGAAGTAGAACATGGCATAAGCATTGCACGCATCCGGAGTGATAATGGTGGTGAGTTAAAAAATAAGCACTTTGCTGAATTTTGTGATTTCAAGGGCATGGAACATAACTTCTCTACCCCTCACACTCCTCAACAGAATGGAATTATTGAGAGAAAAAATAGGGCTATAGTTGAGATGGCTAGAACAATGCACAGTGAAAATTGTTTGGCAAAATATTTCTAGGGTGAGGCTATAAACACAACATGTTATATTTTTAATAGAGCTCTCATTAGAAAGACCGTAGAAAAGACCCCCTATGAAATCTAGAAGGGAAGGTAACCCAAAATTGGGTACTTCAAGTCATTTGGATGTAAGTGCTACATCCTAAATGATAGAGAGCAACTAGGAAAATTTGATCCTAAATTTGATGAAGCAATTTTCCTTGGCTACTCAACATATAGCAAGGCTTACAAAGTCTTTAACAAACGAACCCAAACTGTGGTAGAGTCTATACATGTAGATTTCGATAAGACTAACCATGCAGGCAAAAGAAGTTCCACCTCGGAAGATCCAATTCCGGAAGCTGAAAACTCTGGAGAAGAAAAGGAAGCTAAAGTTCCCAATTCCTTCCAAATCAAGAAGTACATAGAAGAAGATGAAGGAATATCTTTTGATCCAGAAATACTATAAGTTCATCTCAATTCATATGAGATAAACTTTAATGATGGTCAAGAAGAGGAAGCTGAGGTAGAAGTGGAACTAGTTCCAGTCCAACATGAAGATCTACCCAGGGAAGTCCGGACTCGCAGAGATCATCCAGTTGAAGCAATTTTAGACAATGTCCAAAATCCAGTAAGAACTAGAGGCCAACTTAACCGGATGATAAAACATGCTGCTTTTGTCTCACTTATTGAGCCAAAGAAGTTTCAAGAGGCTGAAAGAGATGAAGCTGGATGATGGCCATGTAAGAAGAACCAGATTAATTCACCTAGAACGATGTATGGGATCTAGTGGCACCTCCAAAAAGAAAGGCAATCATTGGCACCAAATGGGTATTCTGGAACAAGATGGATGAATCCGGAGTAGTGGTAAGAAATAAGGCAAGATTGGTTGCCCAAGGCTACAATCAATAGGAAGGGATTGACTTTGAAGAAACATTTGCCCCTATAGCAAGATTGGAGGCAATCCAGATTCTATGTGCTTTTGCATCATTCATAGGATTCCAACTGTTCCAAATGGAGAGTGATCCAGGAAGAAGTCTATATGAAGCAACCACCTAGATTTAAAGACCCAAAACATCCGGATCATGTCTACAAACTAAAGAAAGCCCTCTATAGATTGAAGCAAGCATCAAGAGCTTGGTATGGGAGACTCACTACATTTCTCATATCCAAGGGGTATATCCGGGGGAAGGCAGACACAACTCTTTTCATCAAAAAGAAGAAGGATGATATTATTCTAGTCCAAATTTATATTAATGACATCATCTTTGGAGCAATAGATGAGAATATGTGTGAAGAATTCAGCACTCAAATGCAGAAGGAATTTGAGATGTCCATGATGGGAGAACTTAATTTCTTCCTTGGTTTACAAATCAAGCAGAGCCCGGATGGGATTTTCATAAACCAATTCAAGTATACCAAAGAGATTTTGAAGTAGTTTGAAATGGATAAAAGCAAGCTTATGTCCACTCTAATGGGTTCAGATACAGTCCTATCCAAGGATTGTGAAGGAGAAGAGGTTGATTAGAAGCTATATAGAGGAATGATTGAATCACTTTTATACTTGATAGCTAGTAGACCTGACATACACTATTCAATTTGCTACTGTGCAAGATATCAAGCCAATCCTAAGGATTCACATCTAAAGGTAGTGAAAAGAATCCTTAGATACCTCTTAGGAACCACTGAAGTTGGGTTATGGTATCCTAGTAATGGAGAATTCACACTCCAAGACTTCACTATTGCATATTATGGCAGAGATACTCTTGAGAGGAAGAGTATATCTGGAGGTTATCATTTCCTTGGAGATTGCTTAGTATCATGGTATAGCAAGAAGCAAACTTCAGTTGCCTTATCAACCACAAAAGCAGAATACATGGTAGCAGGAAGTTGTGTAGCTCAACTCCTATGGATCAAGCAACAACTAGAAGATTATGGAGTCCAATCTAGATGTGTGGATGTAATGTGTGACAATAAAAGTGCCATTGATGTGTCAAAAAATCCAGTACTCCATAGTAGGATGAAACATGTTAAAATCAGGCATCATTTCATCCGGGATCATGTGATGAAGAAAGATGTTGCATTGGTTTACATCCTAACCAATGAGCAAAGGCAGACATCTTTACTAAGCCATTTAGTAAAGATCAATTTGGGAAGCTAAGGGCGTCAATTGGAATGTCTAATCCAATTTGAAGAAAATTCGGAAGACAATATAATGTTAACTTGGATTTTTGGCAAAACAAGGAATCCAGAAGTAAAGAAGAAATGAAGTTAACTCTGCTCTGGAGAAGAATACTGCCACATCAACATATAAGAATGACATATGGCAGTAAAAGCGCTTAAAGGTAACTGTTCCTTTTTTAATTTCAAACGTTTATTGGGAGTTACACGCACTGTAAATTCAACAGCTGTTTTAAAAAATAAGTCGTTCCAATTCTCCGATTAAACAAAATTTACCTCTCTAAAATTTCAACATGCCATGTCATCAATCCAGCCAAAGTTAATGGCGTCCGGATTACCATTATACCCTCGCTTTGGAAATTTTATATAAACCCCACAAATTCCCTCTTTTCCTTACTCGAGTAACTTACTACTGTTACTCTGCAAAAATCCAAACTCAAAACCCTAAATTTCCTAACTCCTTTCAACAACTCAAATGGTAGCCATAATGCTAAATAACCAAATTCACATGATTCCTCAAAAGCACATCTTTGAAGAATTTGCTCTCAAAGATGAAAACTTCACACCTATCACCTTAAAGCCCACAGACTCAATAGTCCCCATTGACTACTTAGGAGACAATTTCTTATTCGAAACAGACCCTTACTCTAAGCTTATTGAAGATCAATATTTAGGCAACTTTCTCAAGATTAAATGCCCAACCTATCCGGATCTAGTGCGCGAATTCTACGATAATCTGAAAACTCACTCTTATCATGATGCTCTCAAAACTCAGGTTCAGGGAAATGTGATCACCATTACGCCAGAATTTTTAAAAAAATTCATGGATATGAAGAATGATGGGGTCTAACTTAGAAGCGATGGGGATGAATTGCAAGTGAAGTATGACCCAAAGATCCATGCATCCAAACTATTTTGGTGACAAATTCTCAACTTACTTCCCTGAAGTACCAATATTCTCCAACATGCACTCTCAAAGCTAGTTTTGATCCGGAAGGGCTCTCTCACCACAGTATCCTCCTTCCAGAATTGTGTACTATAGCACTAGGTAGAAAGCAGAGTAGTAAACATGTCAGTGCTAATTATCCATTTCCTCCGACAACATGGAAACTCTCATGGTGCCCTGATCACCTGAATCCTAGTAGCAAATGAAGTAAATGTCTTAGGATTCCAATGTGTAATTTGAAAAGAAATCCTGGATAAAAGTTTCAGAAAGCTGAGCTTCAAAGAGACATGGAATGAAGAAAAAGTAAAGAAGCTAAGGGATGAGAAGAAGACAAGGGCTAGGAAGGCAGTGAATCAGGTTGAAGAGGCTCTAGTTCCTAAAAAGGCTAGAACCACCAAACTTAAAGCAAAATAGCAACAAGCTTTGGTTCCGATGGAAGAAATTGATGAGGATGCTCAAACCATCACTCCACTGCTAAAGTAGAGCCCAGAGATGCCTAAGGCAATGGGGAGATTGATAAAACCTGCAGAAAAAAAAAAGAGGAAAGCTGCATATATCCCAAAGGTGATAGTGGATGATGAGGAGATAGAGGAAGAGGATTAGGTGCCTAGGAGGAGGCAATTCACAAAGAAGGGATGCACTTTTGATGAGGCTGTGGTAGCCAAGAAAAGCCAAGCCAAGAAGCCTGCCAGAATAATAATTAATGAAGAAGCTACAAAAAGGGCAAAAGATGAAAAATTGGCTAAGTCTAGGACAACAAATAGGAAGAATGTGCTTGGATCTACTGAGGAAGTCACTCCGGATAACCCTCAGTATGAGATCATAAGAGAAGGTATGAAGTACAATGATAGAATCAATAAGCACAGAACAGAAGGTCCTGAAGATTCTTCCAGAGCCCAAGCAATTCTTATTGATATAGTAGATATGGCAACAATTGCCCGAGATCCAGAAGCTGATAATTTTCCATTCATGCTCAGAACCGGCCCACTTTCGGAAAACCTGCTTAACTCGGAAGCTGAGACCACCGAGAAAGTAAGACCTAAAAAGGCAAATGGAGAGGGTGTTGAGGACATTACCAACATGCCTGGGGGAGTACATAAAAGTCCTGAAAAGGCATGTGGAGGGATGACTGAGGACATTTCCAGTCATCCGGGGGTTGTAGAGGTGGATGAAGAAAGAGCAGCTGCAAACAATTCAAATATGCCAGCAACTAAGGTAATTCCTGACACAGTCTCATTTAATATTAATCTTGATGTCACTGCTACTATTGAAACAACAGATGATGAAGAGGACAACCTAGATACTGTAACACCCTCTTTATAGGGAGTGCCACAATAACTATAATCAGCAATAAACAACTCTACTCCACTATATAAAGTTCAATACTTATAGATTTAATATGTATAAATACAAATATAATGATTTCAACTCCAAATTATTCTCCAAATATTTATCAATGCCACTTTTCATTTCTCACACTATCTAGTACATGCATTATTCTACAAACCATAATATTAATAATACAAATCCACCTTGAGTCTTTCCTTATATGCTCTTCAAGCTTATCCACTTATACCACTTTGGTCCAAGCTATCTACAAATCTCCACCTACGTGTAGAAAAATAACTACAGGCTAAGCAATTTGCTTAGTGGTGTACATAAAAGAAATACAATAAATTTGAACATTTTTAACACTTTAAAATAGAAACAAAGTATGTTCATAAGTCAAAAGCAAATTAAATAACTTTATAAAACCAAAACATAAAACTTATATTATAAAACTTTCAAAGTATAATCAAATTTATATCCAATTTTTCCAAACACATAAACCATATATTTCCCAAAGTAAACAAGTCATGAATAATGGTAAAATGGATACGGGAGCGGACAAGCCCGAAGCCGAAGCTTCAATATCAATGTATCGGTCAAGCCCGAAGCTTTAAAATCAATATATCGGTCAAGCCCAAAGCCGAAGCTTCAATATCAATATATCGGTCAGCCCGAAGCCGAAGCTTCAATATCAATATATTTTTATTAGAATACCGACAGAAAACCGAAGCCAAAGCTTCAATTGTTTGAACAGTACTGTACCCCCCTTTATTGGCACCAATCTACCCTGACCCTCGTATTCTACTCATTTAATAAGGGCAATAAATCAAACTAACATCTTAAAAATTTTAGTATAAACCATCAAACTTAATTCAACATAACTTCAACAATCAAGAAATTCAAAATCCTAAATTTTAAAGCATCAAACTTCAATTTAAAACACAATAAAATCAACATTCATATTTTCTCGAATTTTTCAGGTTTCGTGACCTGACTTCCCCTGCATTTTTCACTATTAAAACATCATCCAATCGAAAATATTTATTCTAAACATAATTAACCACATGTTTCAGCTTTCCAAATCCACCAGAATCACAGAAATCCAAATTGTATAACCAAAGTTATGATCAAAATACTAAACAACATATAAAGCTGAGATTTTTCGGAAACAGATTTCATGACTCAACTTCAAACGAAACTTTCACATTGAAAACGAATGAAATTCAACAAGGTTTCTTCTGAACATATATTTCTTAGTTTCTGTAGATTTCAATAAAATCAAGAATCATTCAAATCGGATTTATATTTATATAGCAAGAGAAAACATTAAAACAAAACAGGTATACAAATCTAGAAATTTTTCGAAAAACCAAGAAATTGAAATTAGAGACACAAACCTTCTTCTAAACTCGTTCTAGTTCTCTTCTACCTCTTTTGCCTTTGATTTGCTTGCACTAGCCTCCTCTATAATAGTCATATATAATTCTATCAAGATATTGTATAAATAAACTTTCTAATACCATAAATATGCTTAATCTACCATGAATTCTACTAATTCAGCTTTAATTTCATCAAAAATCACTCACCTCAAATTTGGGTTACTATTCATCCAAACCTTAAAAACTGAAATTCTCTTCTTCTAACCTTGATTCACTGAATCGATGATGATAGAGGGCTTAAGGATCGATTTCTAACAAGAATTCGAAGTTGAATCGAAGAAAACGGAAGTTTTTAGATTAGGAAAAATTTTGATAAGGGAGAGAGGAAATGAGTAGGAGAAGAAGATGATGGAGAAGAAGAGAAGAAGCTGGATCTGATATGTATTATGATTTTTTTTTCAATTTTCAATAATGCCCTTGAACAAATAATTAAATCCTAATTCATCCCTCTAACTTAATTAACTTACTTCCTCATGTCTAATATCCAATAACAATAATAATAATTACAAAAATAATTTCCATGATATTTTAATACCATAACAATTTATTATAAGTAAATTTTGAAATTTCAGGTCGTTACAAATACACATACTCCAAGTGTATCTAAGGAACAAGAGTCTAACCCGTAAAACACCATTCCGGAGGAGGGACTTAGTTTGGGTTCCCAAGGGCACACTCCTAGAGTGGACTCAAGGGGCGAGGCTAGTCCAGGGGAACGGTTGGAAGATAAGAAAGGAGGAGAAGAAGAAGAATCCACAGAGGAAGAATCATCCGAATCTGATGAGACCGGAAGCAGCTCCGGATCTGAATCTCCTCCTCTTATTAGTCCCATCAGAATACCAACTTCTAGCATAAATCAAGTCAGAGCTAAAAAGATCACAAAAACCCCAAAAAT
The DNA here is from genome assembly GCA_947683365.1 of Euphorbia pulcherrima. Lineage (NCBI taxonomy): Eukaryota > Viridiplantae > Streptophyta > Magnoliopsida > Malpighiales > Euphorbiaceae > Euphorbia > Euphorbia pulcherrima. The sequence goes on from CANTUS010000001.1 coordinate 21,846,523, forward strand.
CCTATAGGAGGCTACCCATGAGGAACATGAGAAGAGCTATATCAAACAGATTCTTCAAAACATCCATAAGCACCTCAAATCAGTTGAGAAAGTGTTGATTCAACAATTGTCTCCTCCAAATTTGAAGGATGAAATTGGGGAGCTAAAAGGGAGTGTCAAGAAAATAGAGGAGAAAGTGGAGGACTTCCCTACTACCGATTTAGTGGCTGAAGTATCACTTGAAAAAGTCACCCCGGTGCTGAATGAGCTGAAAACAAGTGTAGCAGTAGCAAATCGTTCTGCTGATCAGGCTAATACCAGAGCCACAAATAATTGCGCTACTATATTAGACAAAATCACCTCCTCCTCTTCTAAATTGTCCACTAAAATAAAAGAGTACCTGGACTCCCAATTTGAAAACTTGTCAAAATTCATTTCAGAAAAAGAAGAAAAAGTTGCTCTTCCCAGCCTCAATGAAGCTCAGTAGGAAATTTTGAACAAACTCACCAAGTTCATGGATGACAACTGCCCAAGCTATTTGCCAAATAGATGGAGGATATTACCCAAGAGGTAGCAAGCCAGCTGAATGGGTAGGATACAGTCCTTAATAATGCTAAGGAAGAGCTTCATAAGGATATTATGACTGTCAATGATAGTGTTCACAACTGCCGAAGAGGAATAGGGACGAAAATTGAGAAAGTTCTCACAAATCTATCAAATCTATCAATATCCGGATCTTTCTCACCCTCAATTTTGGAGAGTCAGCTTATACCAGTGCTTCAAGATCTCATTCAACACATTAGGGATACTGGATTCTTTGGTCATAAAGGAACTGCTACCCTCCTCAATGCTCTCCTCCCCTATTTTGATGAGAAAGATATAGATTTTGTACTCCAAATGCACCCCTACATCACTAAATCATATACCCAGCTTTGAACGGTCTTCTAGTCCCTTTATCTAGCTATAGCCACAGTGGACACAATTATTGATCGCAGAAGGAACGAGAATGTAGATCATTCCATCTATTCCAAGGCATTACAATAAAGCTAGGATGGTAAAACATACATAGAATTCAACCCCCAAGCTGTTGAAAATAAAAAGGGGGAGAATACTAAAGGGGATAAAGCTACTGAAATGGGAGAAAAGAGCAAGGGCAAAGAAAAGAAGGGAGAAGCATCCTGTAAGAAATAATTTCATAATAGACTAGCTAATTTGCTCCAATGTAAAATCTGTAATGGCTAGTTTCATATTTTTTTCACTTATGTAATTCTGCACTTGTAATCTTGAACTTCATTGATGTTAACTATTATTAACAATAGAAGTATGTATAGTGAAAATCTATTAAAATTGCTTCTAAAGTACAATCTAATATTGTACTAGAAAAACCTTAGAAGCTAGAATTGAAAAATATTGGGGGAGCTAGGGATTCTAAAATTATGGGAGAGTAAAAATTGTAAATGACTAAGTATCAAGAATCATACTTAGTTCATAAAATCCCATTTCATTATGCTTAGATTTTTTAGGTTTTTGTTTCCATCAAATGGGGGAGATTGTTGGAAACAATGATCCAGAAGAACAAACAATCCGGATTAGGTTTGAAGTAAACAAATACCTAAGCACAAAAAGACCTAAGTCATTGCATCCGGACATATAACCAAGACATCCAATGTCCAAGACAAGTGAAGACAATTACCTAAGAATAATCGGAAGCATCCGGTTAAAGTTTGGAAAGGAAACAAACTTCGAACCGCCCAAAACAGCATCCAGAAAAACTGATTGCACTAGCATCCGGAAGAAGAGAAGATCTAGAGATATTAAGTATGAAGACATCCGAAAGACTTACATATCAAGACAAAGGGAATAATTTGAAAAATTACATTCCCTCTATTCTTTTGGTCTATAAGTTAAAGATCCTTTCCCCATACACAAGACAAATGACAGCTTGCAAGCTTTTCAGAAAAGGACAAAAGGACTGACACAGGAAAGAGAAAAAGGTAACAACCTTTTTCACCTAGACCAATGAGAAAGGTGTGTGGAACTCACACCAAAAAGGTACTAGCCTAAAAGTTGGTGAATCACTAAAATACAAGGAAAACGATCACTGACAACTTTTCAGCCTTAATCCCAAGGATTCAAACGGGTTAAAATCTCTGTCTAACGGATTGATCAGCGGTTTTAAAAGCACCACATATTACCTTTTCAACGATGAAGAGTTGATTATAGCTCAACAACCCATAACAGCTACATTTATGATGAAAGCCTATAAAAGGGAAGCTTCACAAGTTGAGAAGGTGCTGATTGATTTTAAGAAAGCATATACAAGAGAATTTGCTAGAAAGCAATCAGTTTACAAATCCCTCCAAGAACTAAACCACTTAAAATATGTCTGTAAGGATTCCCAAGTAGAGTTATAAACTTAAGGAAGTCCAAAACCAGGCATAGGGGCTGATTTTATAGTATAAAAAAAGGCCTATGGCCTTAGTTGAAATCACACCAACAAAGCCTTTCTCATCTCTAAGGCATTTGTTCTTCTTATTCCTTTTCTTTGTAATATTTTGTTATAAAATTAAGTTGGTAGTGTAATTTTAGTGTTTCCTCTTTATTTTGTTTTAGCAGTAGTTTTAGTTTGCTAATAGTTTCCGCCATGGAAAATCCTTTCTCTAAGATGTAAATACATAGACTTTCAAGTCCATGATTTTATGATGCCCTTGTAGCTAAGGTAACATGGATCCTAACATCTGCTTGATGTTTATCCTTGTCTCATGCTAGCTACTTACATAAGATAACATGGATGTTAACAACCTCTAAGGTGCTGTATCGTAGTTTCCTTCATGTATATCATGCATATCTATTTTAAGCAGAATTGCTTACATCATGTTGTTTAGATTCGGCTTGTACAATGTACATGCTAAGCCCGAGGCTTTGAGGACTATCCTCACATTTCTAAACAAACCCTTGAAGCTTGAGCCAATCAAAATTAGTCATCAATGCGAATGTTTGTATTTAAATAAAGATTTCAACCAAGATGTAAGAAAGCAAAAGTGTATAGACTTTAGTATATAGTACATGTATTTAATATAAGGACTTTTAATTAAATACATTTATCCTACCATTTTTTTAAATTTACAATACACATTCTATTGAATTCAGGAAGTCTAGCCTAGCTAAATTTTCAAGTAGGCAGCATCTACAACTAGTCTAATATGACCCCTAATTTTATGAGTCAAGCCATATTAGTAAGTTGTAGTTGGAATCCCATTCCATTTGCATCGTATGCAATTGCTGATTTGTTCAAGTTCTATAACTCCAAGGGACGTGTGCTCTTATATTAGCATCTTCTTGAACGTGTCTCAGTTTTGCGGCTAGCCCTTAATTTTATGGTGGACTACCCAGTCTTGTTAAGACAGACCCTATCTCAACATCTATAACAGATCAATGTAGACCAAAAGGAACGCTTTGCGCAACACTTTTATAGCCGAAAAAGACCGTATTATAAATTTGAGTAAGGAAGATTATAAGTTGCCTTAATATATTTACTTTAGAATTTTATTGGTGTTAGACGTCTCACCCAATCTAGGATTAATTAGATAGACAAATTAATAATAATTTATATTAATTTAGGGACTTTTAGAATTAACTTATAAGGTCTGACCTTAGGTGGATTCAAGCTCTTTCTGATATGTATTCCATCAACCTAGATTATATGCAAAATAATAACCTCTTTTATTTGATATATATATTGCATTTCCTTTAACCATTTAGTCAATAATTTAATATTTACTTTGTTATAGAAACATGTATAAGTACCATCTTATATACTAAAAATAAATCAGTCCATATTTAATCCCCTCTTGATCAATTCAAGCTGCACCGATATAGGTTCCCAAATAGGAGAGGTGCCCTATGAGAAGTAGACACCAAGTCCAATTCTTGCTAGAATAAACACGAGCACAAACTCAAAGACCATGGATCCTCTTTAACTATTAAATTTCATTCTTTCAATTCATGTAAATTGAAAGCATCTATATAACCCTTGTAACTTATATAATTTATTGAGCTTTGATAATTTTGATTAAGTTGAGCAGGCTTATTCGAAATTATCCATATCCATTTTCAAACCTTGAAATGAAAGCCTAAGTTCATCTATTATTCCAAACAATTAATAAACTTTAAATCATTTCATATAGAAAATAAAATTTAGTTCACTTGTAACTTAATTATGCACTAAATAGGCAGGCTCTAATACCACTGTTGGGGACTGACGGTCACTTTGAACATGCATAACAGGCATGATGAAAATTCAAAATTTTGTCTTTTGCCCCTAGGAACTCCTATCAGTTGCATATAAATTAATTAAAGCCTTAATAAATTCTCTACTTGAGTTATCATGCATAGGCTAGGCTTACGATAATTCTAAATTATATCCTAGCATAAATATATTTTATACTAAGCATGTTGTAACTCTAAGTTATAATTTAAGCATAAAATAAATTAAACATTCAAAACAACCTAAGTATAATATTTATTAAGCCTAAAAACGCTTAAAGAAAAAGACCTAATAATTAAAAGAGAAGTAAAAGACTTACCAGTTAAAGCGTGCTTTAGCAGAACCTTCTTACACAAGCCTTCAAGTGTAAGATAGCCTCTATCACCAATCGAAACCTCCCAATGAGGAAGAACTGCAGAGCTTTGAGTAGCTGCTAGACCACTCCAAAATCCATCTGAAATATTAACTAAATGGACTCCTTAATTTCATTCTTCTAAGTTGACTTAAGAAAACACGTTAGAATCTCAAGTCAGAGCTCAAAGAAACAAATGGTGCGTTGAAATGAGGAGGAGGAGAGCTCCTTTTATAGGGAGAGGGGAGAGCTCCCCTCATTAATGTTGGTTGGGTAAAATACCAATCTCACCCTTATGCTTGGGCGGCAAGCACAAGCTTAGCTTGCCGCCCAAGCCGGCGCAAGGCAAGCCTTGACCGCAAGCTTGGGCTTGCTGCAAGCCCCATGGGCTGACCCTTTTTGCATATATGGACCTTATGAGTAAATTCATAGCTCCATGGCAAAGTTTCCTTCTAATCCTCTTTTCTTTTAATTTATTTTATGACCCTAATAAAATTAATTATTGGTCAAAATAAATTCATGGCTTAACCAGAAAATGATCTAATCATTTTAATCAATATTTTAATTTATTTTTGACTCTAATAAAATTAGTTACTAGTCAAAATAAATTCATATCTAATCATTTAATCAACACTTTAATTTATTTGACCCTAATAAAATTAGTTATCGGTCAAAATAAATTCTTTCTAACTAGGTAATAGTCTAACTATTCCACATTTAATATTCTCGTAATAGACTAAGTCTATTAATTCCTTACTCAGTCCGATGAAAGTCCAATGTGTGTGACCTTATAGGATCCCGAAGTATTGAGCTATTAAGGTTTGACCAATCCTTGTTCTATAGGAACTATTGGCTCAAGGTTCTAGACCGTGAATAGAACTCGATTACCTTAAACGACTGTAGTACGACTCTAGCAAGGGTCCACCATCCCCCATTACTCCGAACGTTATTTGTGCTTATGACTTAATCCTGATTAATGCAATAGTTGTCCAATGCAATGAACTCCTTCCATTCTTTAATATTAATACCATCTGGTTTCTTGGGCTCGGTTAAAGTGTTAACCCACTAATAGCAAGGATGCTCCAAGCTATCCCAGTTATTTACTTGTTACCGAAGTATATTGCTTTTATCATAATGTGTTTGACTAGAAACTATTTCTATCAAACACATACTCTGATCAGAGGTTTATAGCAATCATCACTTCAACAAGTGGTCAGGTATAACTCTTTAATATATCCGGAGCGATGGATTCTTTCCGACTACATAACTTATCAACGTGATGTCATCACTATACTCGTAATCATCCGTGACACCCTAAATTAATGAGTGCATAGGAATGACCCAAAGTATAATGATAGTACCGCACAAGGTAACTAGTATATCAAGTATGAGGATATTCGCAAAGATACTGCATAAAGATAAACACTAACACATTGATATATATATATATATATATATATATATATATATATATATATATATACCAAGTGTTTATCATATTGCGGTCTCCAATATATCCACTCGATATATCCATGTGTCAATCTTAAGGCACCACCTTCAGTTATAGGAGATTAACTGCTTGGAGCTATTCCAAGAAAGTTGACTACATGCTAGTCTTACTACTTCATCAATATCTTATCTTGATGAAACTATGACTAGAGATGGTTTAAACATAATCATAATTGCACATAAAGCAGATCTCTCTAAGCATAGTCCAACTATGATCTCTCACTTCATGCTATGATATATGTCAAGGACTTTTGTATACAGATATCAATTAATATATTTTAACCAGTCATAATAAGTATGGACACACTGATATAAACAAAAGATTAAATGTCATTATTAATAAAATGAATTATTACATAAGATATATCGTCCTAACTACCTTAAGGACATATATCACATTTAATACAGGATTTAATAATCAGCGTCATCCTAATTTATATTAAAAAAAGAGTAGTCCAAAACACCACATCACATACATCAAAACTATAATGGTACAAAGAATTATCACCAAATTTTAATTGTAAAGTTGCTCTCATATTAGTAGTTGTTCGATTCGAAGAAAATGAAAAAAGAACCAAAATAATTAAATGAACATGTCCCTTAACTAATTATACACTAACAACACGTCCAATAATAACCCCACCACCATTTCTTCTAATGGTACTATAATATAATATTGATTGTTAATATCTCTAACCACCTAATGTTTGTGACTCATTCTCAACTCAACTAAGGCCATTCTTTCCTGTAATTACTAATTATCATCAAATAATTTCAATTCAACGTATATCAATAAAGTTTAGTTCAGCTAATATTAAATTCCTTTCTCACGTCCTACATTTAATTAATTGATAGGGGAATAGTAACATTTATTCATAGTTATAGTTTAACAAACTAATGTTTATTGAAATAACGATAATAAAAGTAGTGCAGCTTATAATAATAAAACATATTATTGGATTTTATATGTATGTTATAGGTTATATCCAATAAATTATTGTCTATTAAATCAATGGGTTTTGATCAGTCGTGACAAAAGCTTGGTCCAATGGTTGGACCTTAAAGTTATGATCTTAGTGATCACAAGTTCGAATCCACATATCGGTGGGGTGAGATGAGGTTTTTTTTTATTATTTTTATAAACTCGCAATTTTTCTTAAAAATAGGGGTTTGATCAATTATAAAATTATTGTTCATTATAGTGATTCCACTAAAGAGATCTCGGTATCGAGCCTCAATTCCATATAAAGAGTTTGAGACCTCCGCTATAAAGACTAGTCTTATACTCTTAATCACCCAAAAAATTAACCTAGAATAATTCGAATAAAAAAATTACTTAGTGAAAGTTTTGGATGATTAATTTATTTTTTTGACAGTTCGTAACATTCTTTTTAATAATTTAATTTAAAATAATTTATAAATAAAATTTATGAATGTTATATGTAAATAAATTCTGTAACAGTTACGAAAGTTTTAAAAAATAGAAAAATAAGAAACCAACCTTTCATCAGAAGTTTTGTTGGAAAATTTCTCCAGAATTTTCAGGAAATTGGGACGGAGGAAAGAGAGAATTAAAAACTCCATTATTTGGTTTGGATGAAGAAATGGTAAGGGTCCACCAAATATTATTTCATATCCCACATCATCTAATTAATTAATTTATTAGTTAATGGAATTTATTATAATTAGATATTTTTTAAATTAATTAAAGATTTATTAAAATATTTATAAAATTATTATATGGGATATATTTTAATTTTTTTAAAATTTTATTTAAATAATTATTATATTAATTTTTTTTTCTTTATTTTTTATTTATCTCTCAAATCGTTTATTTTTTCAGTATGTCGCTTTAGAGGTTTTTTGTTCGTCTTATTTTTATCTTTGAAATGACATCCATTGTGACTTTTCGTCATTTTTTTATCCAATAGATTTCCTATAGATAATCTATAGATATCCAATATATCACTAGAAATTTTATTGTATCTATCGTTATGCGGTAACTTTATAAACTGCTACCATTGAGACCATTGCTAATATTTAACAGGTATAATTTAGGAGTCCTCTACCTTTTAAAATTGGACATTCATGTGTTATTTAAAATCTTTTAGTTTTACTGATTTCTATTGGACTTCTTTGGATATCTGATAGTTAAAAAAAACTCAATAAAAGTATATCATCATTTATCTACTTTCAAAGATAAAAAAGAGACGAATAAAAAATTCTAAAGCGGCATATCGAAAAAATGAACTGTTTAAAAAATATAAGCAAAATAAATTAAACAAATTAAAAAAAATGAAGTAACAATAGTTGCACATATAAGGGGTGGGAGGTTGAAATTATTTTACCTTTATTATAGCATTTGACCCAAATTATTTTATATTTTTTATTTATTTATGTAAAAGTCCCAATAATTAATTTATTTGGTTCATTTAATTACACCCTTTATCGACTATGATCTTAACTTCCTTAATATTGATGGATTTTCTTTAGTTGTGGTATAAATAAAATTCAATTCTTTCAAAGAAAATGATAATTTTGTAGCTGAAATTGAGAATTGTTATTTATTTACGAAGTGAACACATATCTATTGTCCTTAATTAAGACGATGACAATAGGAATTTGTCATCAGTATTCATTTCATCCAGCCCAAAGTTATGAGGCCCATTGTACATACTGTAAGACTGAAGGGTAGAGTAGCTAATTGAATAATTATCATAATTTAGTGTAATTTATTATATATACCAATATCAAACAATTACATTATTAATTAACTAATTCTCAAAGAAATGCTGCTGCTGAAGTCTTCGGTCCATCTTATTTGTCTGTAAAATATTTTACAGAAAAATATTTTTTTAATTTTTTAGTATTTATTTTAATTATAAAATAATTTAGCTAAAAATATTATGTTAATCAGAATAAAATATACATATTAAATAGAAAAATATTTTAACTAAAAATAAAAGGGTAAAATATTTTCCATGCTCGCCGCACCAGCCTTGGCACCTTGACGTGTATATGCTATTTCTTATTCATTTAATTTTGTACTCCAAGGTGCCAAGGTGGCTTGGAGTAAAATTAGATCGTTTGATTTATTTGAGAAAATATTATTTTATTTTCTTTAGTAGGGAGGTAAACTTTAAGCCGAGCTTATGCTCTAAATAATTTTTTGTATATGCTCTAATGTATTTTAATTGAGTTGTTTAATGTATTTTAATTTGGACTAATTTTTAGTATCTTTTTAACATTATTGCATTTAGATAATGTGTAGATGGATTAAAGCTATAATGAGGCATTGGATGGTGATGCTACTTCAATAATGCCTGTTATAAAGAGTTTTGTTATAAAGGAAAAAAAACTAGAATAAAGATTAAAGAGGCAACCTCATCTAGCAGTGGATTCCGAAAGGATTTTACACAAATTGTGTTTTTAGTAGGAGGCGATATTGGTCTTAACAACTTTGTAAGAATAATTTATGGATTGAGTTTGCAATATAATATGCATTTGGTATTATTATGTTTATGGCTTAATTTTTTAAGAATAATTTTTAAGGAGGTTAGGTATTGAATCTATGACCTCCTACCATTAATATTGAGTGATGTACCAATTAAGCTATAATGAATTGGTATGTTTATGGCTTAATATTTATGTTAAAATTTGAAATATTCACCTTTATTACAATTTTTGTGATAATTTAATAATAATAGTTAAGTATTATCATATATGATGTAATATAATGATCGTAAAATATTTTTTAAAATGATAAACAAACACCAAAAAATATTTTATTTTTCTGCAGAACATTTTTCCTTGCAGAATCATTTTCTCCGCACAATATTTTCCAGCGAAAAAACGGGTCCTTCGATCGATTACATTTGTTATAGTTGTGATGGCCAAAGAGTCTTTTTGGTCCCTGCTGTATGACTCATTTGTACATTTGATCCCTCTACTATTCATATTATTTGGTATTTATGTTATGCGATGTATTACCTTTTTGAACCCCGTGCTATGCAATTTGTTACCTTTTTGGGCCATGTACTGTAGAATCTCTATTGATGTAACTATGCATATATATAGTAAAAGGTAATAGATTGCATAACACAGGAACCAAAATGATAACATGTATATCATAGACCCAGATGGATAAACGGATTATAGTGCAGCCAACATTTGTTTCAGAGTGAACTCCCATTTTTTAGTACTCCACATCCAATTCTTCCATGTATAATTTTCTGTCAACCATCTTCAAGCCATAGATGTTGACTCGGTATTACAGATACCGGGTGAAAGACCTGCAGGGTACCACGTCACCAGCCGGCCTTGTAGCAGGATCACCATCTGGCTAGCCGAGTGAAGAACCAAGACCACACCGACCTAAGCAGGAGATAGATTTCTGCCATAACTCCTCTTCCTAAACAGATAAATAAGAAGAATATCCTTTCCTAAACAGATAAATGAGAAGAAACCTCTTACAGAGGAATCACGCCTAAATAGGGTCCTTAGCTAATAAGGATCCTTCATCGCCAAAAAGGAAATACACTCCTGATGATACAAGGACACCACTCACTATAAATATGGGGTCACCCCCCCATACTCAGGTGTCACATTCTAAACCCTAGAACTCACTTACTTACTTACCTCGTCTTTATTACCGTCGCTGACTTAAGTATCGGAGAGGCTCCATTCATACAGCTAGTAACTTTAATGCTCTTTTCTGTCTTACAGCCACCATCTCCGGCGAAGGTAGACCCTCTCTATTTCTATGAAGGTTTGCTCAAGGAACCCTTTCTTTGACCAATCTTTGAGTGGTGCGGTGAGCGTGGATAAATTTACTTGCTCCGATGAGAATTTTGTCTTCTGACGAACACAAAAATCCAACCAAATGGACGACAGCCAAAATCACGATCAAGCGGCCAACGCCGATGACTCATGGACGGCGATCAACTCCCAATCAACTGCAGCGACGCTCCTCTTCTCTACGATTCCAGCCATGGACTCCGCCGGCAAACCCCGCAACCAGAATGGCATTTTTTGAAAGCTTCGCTCAACGCTATCAGGTTTCCCTCGAGGACCAAAATCAACTGTGAAGGAATCTATTCAGAATGATGAAGGAAGGAATGACTGGGCACACAACAAGCGGGCCGCTACACAACACAGAAGCTCTCATCTGCCCTATCGCTCACTAGGTCGGGCGGCCTTACAACGCTCACCTGAGAGGGTCCTTCAACACCAATCAGGGTGAGACACTCAACGCTCTCCCCGAAGGGCCATATAGTGCCCAGCAGTATGGGTCTCTCAACACTCACTCTGTAGGGCCACACAATGCTCACCCTAGTCCTAACGTTGTAGGAGGCGGCTCCCAACTGGCTCAACACAAAGCCAACCTTGACGCTTCTTTTACGGACAGAAGCATGGAAGTCCCCTTGTGGAGGGATATGATTGGTATGTCAAAAGCGTGACAAGCAGAATGGGTCGCGACGAATGAACCTGCATATGGCGTGCACTACTCGCGAGGACCTACTCCATCAGGCTTCTTCCATCCGGGCTGTCCATATCAAGGGACAACCCACTCGACTTATCTTCCTCCACCACCGCCATTGGGTTCACAGTCGAAGCCCAAGAAGTTCAGATGTTGGGATGACCCGGAGTTCCAGTAGATGTTCAAAGAAGGCCTCAATGGCTATGCTATTTCTCTACAAGAGCCCTGGCTGGAAACTTCTGACTCCTCATTCAGCAAGGAGATCCTTGCAGAACAGCTTAACCCTAGGGTTAAGCTACTATTAATTGGCAACTATAGCAAAGATACGGACCCTCGGACCCATATCCGAACTTACAAGAATAAGATAACTTAGCGTACGCCTAGGAAGCACATGCCCGTAGGAACTTCCCTAACATATTTATCAGCCCAGCAGCCTATTGGTTTGACTCGTTGCTAGTCGAGTCCATAGATTCATGGCAGAAGTTCTGTACGCAATCCATCGGCTCCATTCCAGCAGGAACCACCACTCGTACCCTCAACGAGATCACTTAGAGAAGGGATGAATCACTTCGTTCTTACGTAGAGCGGTTCAATAAAGCTTGCCTACAAATATGAGACCTGGATTATAGCACTGCTAGGGAAGCTATGATTAGAGGCACAAGGAACGAAAGACTCCGTACAGAGCTCATTCAAAGGCAACCAAAGAAGTTGGATCAAATAATTACCATTGTGAAGAACTTAATTGAAGTAGATAAAGTCGATAGGCCACACAAGACGTTTGAGAAAACTTGGCCTGAAGACTAGAAGGCTAGGAAGAAGAGGGGGAACTACCGCGAGCAGTCCTCCACCCAAAGCAGATATAGACCAGAATTGAACGCTCCTCTGCGAGAAATATTATTAGGCATGTAAAAATGCGATAACAACAAATCCATCAAATATCCGAGGGTGACGCCTAAACAGTTTATTGGGAAGGACACGAACAAGTACTGCAAATTCTATAAGTCGAGATGTGATCCATGACCTGATTGAACAAGGGAAACTTTCACAATTCATGAGAGGAATCACTAAAGAGAGCAGATCCGAATCAAAGAAGGATGATGAAGACAAGTCCTCACAGAAATCAAAGGGGCTTGTGATGGTAATCACAAGCAGACCAGGCTTGGAAGGGTTCCCTTCGAAAAGTTCCAAGCGCAAGAGATCAAATACTGAAGATAACTCAGAGCTGAGCAGACCTTTCCAAAAGCAGAGTTTAGTGAAGAACCGGCAGGCGAACCCCTTTATGCTAGAAGCATTGGTGGAAGGTTAAACGGTCAGGTGGATCATTGTTAACACGGGCAGCTCCATTAATCTGATTAGGAAAGAAGTGATTGACAAGCTAGAAGTTCATCACAGCCGCATGCTGCCAGTCCATTCCTCACTCGTTGGCCTTAGTGGCCATTCAGTTCCAGCGCTCGGCCAGACCACCCTAGAAGTTAACCTTGATGATCAAAAGGATGATGTTTCATCCTGGGCAGACCATTCCTAGCCGAGTAAAATGCTCTAATTTCAATCAAACACCCGATCATGCAGATTCCTACCATAAAGGGGGTTGAAGTAGTTGTAGGCAACCCTCTAGTGGCGCAAGAAACCTACTTAGCATCACTGAAGATGGATGAAGCAGTCATGGAGCCGAAAGAGATGGAGAACACCAAGCCAGTCGGACTCATAGAGACACTGACGGTAGGGCCTAATCTGCAGGTGCGCATAGCTGTTGACCTCCTAAAACCCGTGAAAGCAGACATCAGCCGAGTACTGGTAGAAGAACAACACACCTTCTCCTGGACAAATAAAGATATGATTGGGGTACCACCCAAGATAATTCAACACCGCTTGAACCTCGACCTAGAGGCGTCTCCAATAAAACAAAAGAAGCGCAATCATATGCCAGACAGACAGAAGGCAATTGAAGCTGAAATACTAAAGCTCCTAAAAGCCAATCACATCTGAGTGGTGCGCTACCCTAAGTGGCTTGCGAATGTGGTTTTGGTAAAAAAGGCAAACGGAACTTGGCAAATGTGTGTAGACTTCACGGATCTCAATAAAGCAACACTAAAGGATAGCTATCCGCTCTCGAGCATTGACCAGCTAGTGGACTCAACAGCCGGTTATGCTATATACTCCTTACTGGATGCAAAAGCGGGGTATCACCAAATTCCCATGGATCCAGCTGATGAAGAGAAGACATCCTTTATAACGTATGAAGGGACGTACTGCTACAGGGCTATGCCATTTAGCCTAAAGAATGCTTGAGCTACCTATCAATGCTTAGTGAATGATATGTTCAAAGGCCAGATAGGAGAAATAGTGGAAGTCTATGTTGAAGATATGATCATCAAGAGCAGAAGCCTAGAGGAACATGCGAAAGTCATTAGAGCCGTGTTCAAAACCTTACAGCAATATCAGCTCAAATTAAATCCGAAAAAGTACACTTTTGGAGTAAGAGTCGAAATTCCTTGGTTTCCTAATCTCCCAAAGGGGAATCGAGTCAAACCTAGAAAAGATAGAGGCTATCATGAAGATAGAGCCACCCAAGACACTGAATGAGGTTCAAAAGCTGAATGGAAGGGTGAACGCGATTGGCCGCTTCATATCATTTTCAGCCAAAAGATGTCTCCCGTTTATAGAGCCATCAAGAAGGACAAAGCATTCAGTTGGGACCAGCACTGCCAGGAGGCCTTTGAGAACATTAAAGAGTTTTTTAGTACGCCACCTCTCTTGTGCCGGCCAGAGAAGGATGAAGAACTAATCATGTATCTAGTGGCTACGGATGAAGCAATAGGATCAGTGCTGATTAGAGAAGTAGACGGGTACCAGCACCCGGTCTACTACACAAGCAAAGTACTCAAGAATGCCGGGCTTAGATATCCAAAGATTGAGAAGTTAGCCTTAGCGTTAGTCTCAGCAGCAGAAAGGCTTCGACCTTACTTCCAAGCTCACATGGTCATTGTTAGGACCAATTTCCCTTCGAAGAAAGTACTATAGGGACCAGAGACCTCCGAAAGGTTAGCCGGATGGGCTATACGACTTGGAGAGTTTGACATATAGTTTGAAGGAAGAAAAGCATTAAAAGCGCAAGTCTTAGCATATTTTACTACCGAGTTCGCGCGGCTTGACCCTTAACCTGGTATCAAGATCGAGTCATGGCACATATACGTCGATGGGGCATCCTCCCATGAAGGAGCCGGAATCAGAGTTTGGATAGAAGGACCAGAGGGGATACAGATGAGCTACACAGTAAAGTTGACCTTCCCAGTAACCAACAACGTCGCCGAATACGAGGCAATGATCAAAGGATTGGAGCAAGCTAAAGAAATTGCTCCGGATAGAGTAAACATCAAAAGCGAATTTAAGTTGGTTTCCAACCAAATCAATAAGAATTACGCAACAAAGGAGGATGGAATGGTGAAGTACTTGGCCAAAGTAGAAACACTGCTGAAGGAGCTCGAGTCAAAAGGCACCATATAGGCACTTGAACACATCCCCATGAAGGAAAATGAGAAAGCAAATGAGCTAGCCAAAGATGCAGCAAGCATACACCGATGGGAGAAGCTTAGCTCTACCTATTTGAGGTTATACATGCCCCGGCGATAGATGGACAGAACTTGATGTTAATAGAGTAAAAAGAACCCGAATAGATGCAGCCATTGATTGACTACTTAACCAATTACTTCCTCCCAGAAGATAAGGTTGAGGCGTCTAGAATTATGAAAAAGTCATCAAGGTACTTGGTCATTAATGGGACACTGTAAAAACGCTCTTACTCGGACGCTTTGCCAAAGTGCATTACTCCAGAAGATGGAAAGTATGTGATCCGGGAGTTACACGAAGGGAATTATGGCTCCCACCAAGCGGCCTCCACCATTACTCGAAGAGCCAAGCTCCTGGGATACTACTGGCCAACTATGGAAGCATACTTAACTGATTACGTGAAGTCTTGTTATCAATGCCAAATCCATGTAGAAAAGTTACACGTCCCTCATGCAATGCAAAAGCCTCTACTATCCAGGTGGCCATTTGCCACTTGGGGAATTGATATCGCTGGACCAATGCCTTAAGCCATCAGACAAAAGAAATTCATCATCGTGGCAATTGATCGCTTCTCAAAATGGGTGGAAGTAGTGGCCGTTAGTACCATCACTCCTAAGAAAGTAATCAATTTTGTTTGGGATCATATTATCATCCATTTTGGCGTACCAAACGAAATTGTCTCAGACAATGGGTCACAGTTCATCTCTGAGAAATTCCATAAATTTTGTGAAGGTCTGAAGATTCGAAATTGATTTGCATCCGTAGTGCACCTGAGGATGAATGGACAGACAGAAAGAACCAACAAGACGCTTGGAGAAGGATTGAGGAAGCGGCTGGAGGGAAAGAAAGGTGCATGGCCAGAAGAGTTAAACTATGTCCTCTGGTCGTACAGAATGATTCCATACCGATCGACTGGAGAAACTCCTTTTTCCTTAGTCTACGGAGTAGAAGCAGTCATACTTGTAGAGATTGATGCCCCCTCGGACCAAGTGGTCTATTATACGAAAAGAGAAAATGACATCAATCTGAGGCATCACTTGGACAGTTTAGAAGAACATCGAGATAGAGCTTACATCTTGATGGCCACTTACAAGTCTAGAATCGCCAAATACCATGACAAGAAGGTTAAAGAAGTAAGACTCAAAGAAGGTGATCTAGTGCTCAGGGACGCAGCAGCATCACAAAGCAAAGAAGCCAAAGGCAAGCTAGGAGCTAACTGGGAAGGACCTTACAAAGTCACTCAGGTCATAGGACCCACCACCTACCGACTCAGCAAAATGGATGGAAAAGAACTCCCCAGGACCTAGAACATAGCAAGCCTTAGGAAGTACTATGTAGCGACAAACCCTTAGGGGCCAAGTTTCTGCACTCTTTTTCCCTTGCCATAGACTTTTTCCCACTGGGTTTTTTCTATGGCAAGGATTTTAACGAGGTAACACTCCCTAAGCGGACTTTAATCCGACATTACACTATAAGCCCGAACTTTATAATCTTTCTATTTTTCTAATAAATAAAGATTCAATTTTTCTTACGCATCTGTGCATCTTAAAAGTTTTGATCAAACTCTCTTAGCACTTCACCCGATCACAGAGTCGGCGTTAGACTGGCTACGCGCACCTGGCTTTACAAAAAGTCCTAGGCCACTTAAGCCCTCAGGCGTAATAAAAAGTCCTAGACCACACTTGAGCTCTCAGGCATATTGAAAGTCCTAGGCTAAACTTGTAAGACCGCAGGCGTAACAAAAGCCCTAGGCCTCAGAAGCCATCAGGCAAATAAAAAGACCTAGGCCATTCATAAGCCCGCAGGCTATTTAGTAAGACCTAGGCCACACTTGAGCCCTTAGGCATATTAAATACCTAAGCAAAAAATAAAGCTTATGGCACTACACAAAATTGCCTAAGACATTACATTCATTACAAAGACCGAATGAAAGAAGGCACAACATTATTGAAAATCTACAATAACCATCCTTATGACCGAATGTAAACATTCATTCGTCCTAATAGGATCAGGGAAGCAAACAAGAGTAGCAGAAACATTTAAAAAAATGCAAGTAAAATCAATCGGCGAGCATACGAATTAAGAAGAAAAGAGAGATACATAAATAAAAAGCCACAAAGGGTGATTGTACGAACATTACAGTCCCGGAGGCAAATATAAATACATTTATAAAAAAAATCACTCGGCTAGAGGGGGAAGATCCTTCAACCCGGCATCAAGATCCTCGCCAGCAGTGGTCTCCGCGTCCTTATCAACCTCATCCGTGGTGGGACCCACATCCCGAGCCTCATCCTTCCCTGAATCCTCTAGCCCACAGGAATCCTCTTGGCCTCCGCTTGAGTCGCCTTGTGAGCAGCCAAATCATCGTAAGAAGGAAACTTCGGCTCATCAATGTTGGACCAGGAGTGATCCGTATGGACACGCTGGTTGGAAGATGATCAAGCCACCATAGAGATAGCTATAGTCTCCAAGCTTATCTGTGATAATCACAGATAGCTCCTTGGCCTTTGCTGCTTCCTCCCGGGCCTTAGCCAGGTCCTTTTCCAAAGCAGCCACCTTCTCCTCTGCCTCCTCCTTCAACTGATTGCCCTCTATATGAAGCTTCTTGGCCTCATCTCTCACCCTCGAGCTTAAAAATGCCCTTTTAAGCCAATGTCAGCTTTCGCTTGGTGTCGGTAAGCTCTTTCTCCTTCAGCTTTAACTTGGTCTCGCTCTTATCCCGAGCCCTCCGGATTATTGGGACATGGCCTGAGAGCAAATGGAAATACTTAGAACAAAAATTCACAAGACCAAAGGAAAGCACAGAAGGACAGAATAATACCCGAGTGAGATCCTAGAAAAAGAGAGAAGAAACTAAGGCGGTAGACTCTTCCTTATAGCCCTCCGCATCAACACAAATTGGGAAAGCTCCCTTCAAAGCACCCTACACAGTCACATCCGTGCAAGGGAGGTTGGGGAAGGATTGCTTAAAAAAACGGCCAGCACCGACTCAGGAAGAGGGAAAGGAGAGATGGACCCATAATCCGTCCTCGGGCTGGGATGAAAAGCCTATATAAAAGAAGAAATTATCAGAACAGGGCATATTAAAACAAACTTAAATAAATTCAAGCATGCCTCGGGGCGGAGAGTAGGCACATCCGGCGTGGAAGATGTGTCTAGCAGGGTCACAATTGGCCTCTAGCTGGAACCCAGAAGCTAGGTGGACTTCCTCTTGCCCCCGCTCACAGCTACCGTGTGAGTGCGGTTATTCTTTCGCTGCGACTTCTTCGCCGCTAGAAGAGCATTAGCAGATTTTATGTCAGACATGGCTACCTGAAAAATACCAAAAAAGAAAGTAAAAATAAGAAGGAAAGTATACCAGTAGCGGGAATTGGTCCAGGAAGGCATATTATCCTACTCGGCCCCCGCGTTAATAAGTGATAACCAAAGATGTACGCCCAAGCGGCTGAATTGAAGCTCCACTTCCCCTACTCCAGTGATTGAAACACTTGCAGCCTTGTATCGGGGTCATTAGCTTTGACTTTCCTCTTGGGAGGAGTCGAGATTAACCAGTTTGTTGGAAAAGAGGGATGCTCATCATTAATGCAGATGTAAAACCAAAACTCCTTGTAATTATGCATAGAGGAGGGCCGATTGGTTAAGCGGTACATACCATTCTTCCGCACGAACTGGTAATGATCGTCATCTTTGTTTCGCTTGACAAAGCAAATCTTGCGAAAAAAGGTAGCATTAAAAGTCAACCCCAAGTCCAGACACAACTAGTAGTAGCCCATCATCACCACCCATGCATTCGGGTAAAGTTCAGCCGGACACAAACCCCAGAATTCCAAAAGATCAGCAATGGATGATGGAAGTGGATACCTGAAGCCACCTCTGATGACATCCAGATACATATTGAAGTAGCCAGCGGGAGGAGCATTCACTCGTTGATCGAGACTCGGGAATAAGACATGACAATCCTTGAGCCATGGATATATAAAGGCCTCCTTTTCTATGTGGTCCTTATGGATGCACGAGATCATGTCATCTACCCGAGGAGTCATATTTCTCTCCTCTCCAACGTCCTCCTCTTCGCTGGCCTCCTCTCGGCCACTCGTCCCCACTTCCTCAATTGGGTGAGCGCCCTCCTCATCCCTATAATTCTACATATCCTCCATCACCTTAGAGGAATCTGCTTCGAGGCTTACATCACTCATATGCTCAACACTCACATCGTCTGCCAAGCGGACTCGGCTGGAAGTTCTGAATTACTCATTCTCCTCCTAGAATTACGCTTAACCCTAGGGGTGGGATGATAATTAGACTTATTAATTTGCAAAGGGGGACACAACCTAGACAACAGTTTGGCCATTTCAGGTCGCAATTCAAGGGACTCCTCGCCATCATAACTACTACTAGATGAAGATTCATCACACCCTTTCCTCATTTCTAGTAAATTTAAAGAACTAAAGGTGCCAAATCGAAGAATAGTGATGAACAAAGCATGCAATTTCCAGGAAAACATGATGATAAGGGCATCAGGCGAGGAACAAAGCGCAGGTGGCATACATAGCAAAAATAAAATAAAAAATGCAAAAAAGCACCGAGAGATTCTAAACAAATGGGGCAAGGCAAATACATAGCAAGCAGTCCAGAAATTAGCAAAACACTAAAGAAGATTCTGCAAAAAATATAGCTAAAGAAGCAAAGGAACTCAAAAAGAAAGACTCACCGGAGTTAGAGGAAAAAGCGGCGGCGAAAAAGCTTGTCTACGAAAACCACCGGAGATCCTTAAGTCACTGGGCAACGAGAAATCAAAAAGCTCGGGAAGAAGATGAAGTGTAAAAAAACATGGAATGAGCAAGAACATGCTATTTAAAATAGTTGTGAAAAGACGACTCTTCAAGTATAGCCTTTGATCATGTCCACGTGTCACTTCATCGACGATTTGCGCATTTCTCGAGAAGAAGTTAAATGATGAATTAGCTGTCATGAGCTGACTATAGGCAAAGATGAAGAGTTGGGGCCAAGTGCTCACTCAGTATATGGATCTAGAACAGAAGATGAAGAGTTTGGCTGATTGCTCACACTGTCAGAATAAATCCTGAAGCATTTGACAAAACACTTGGGGGGACTTTTGTTGACTCAGTATTTTATAGATACCGGGTGGAAGACCTGCAAGGCACCGTGTCACCAGCCGGCCTCACAGCCGGATCACCATCTGGCTAGCCGAGTGAAGAACCAAGACCACACCGGCCTAAATAGGAGATAGAGTCCCGCCATAACTCCTCTTCCTAAACAGATAAATAAGAAGAATATCCTTTCCTAAACGGATCAATGAGAAGAAACCTCTTATAAAGGAAATCACGCCTAAATAGGGTCCTTAGCTAATAAGGATCCTTAACCGCCAAAAGAGGAAATACACTCTTAATGAAACAAGGACACCACTCACTATAAATATGAGGTCCCCCCATACTCAGGTATCACATTCTAAACCCTAGAACTCACTTACTTACTTGCTTCCTCTTTATTACCATCGCTGACTTGAGCATCGGAGAGGCTACACCGTTCACACGGCTAGTCACTTTGATGCTCTTTTCTGTCTTACAGCCACCATCTCCGGCGAAGGCAATCCCTCTCTCTTTCTATGAAGGTTAGCTCAAGGAACCCTTTCTTTGACCAATCTTTCAGTGTGTAGTGAGCATGGACAAATTTACTTGCTCTGGCGAGAATTTTATCTTCTAACGAACACAAAAATCCAACCAGATGGACGACAGCCAAAATCACGATCAAGTGGCCAACACCGATGACTTAGGGATGGCGATTAACTCTCAATAAACTGCAGCGGCGTCCCTCTCCTCTATGATTCCTGCCATGGACTCCACCGATAAACCCCGCAGCCGAAATGGCATTTTCTGAAAGCTTCGCTCAACGCTATCAGGTTTCCCCCGAGGACCAAAATCAATTGCGAAGGAATCTATTCGGAGTGATGAAGGAAGGAATGGTTGGGCACACAACAAGCGAACCTCTACACAACGTGAAAGCTCTCATCCAACCTATCGCTCACTAGGTCGGGCGGCCTTACAACACTCTCCAGGGAAGATCCTTCAACACCAATTAGGGTGAGCCACACAACGCTCTCCCCGAAGGGCCACATAAAACCTAGCAGTATGGGTCTCTCAACACTCACTCTGTAGGGCTAAAACACGCTCACCCGAGTCCTAATGTTGCAGGAGGCGGCTCCCAACCGGCTCAACACAACTCTAACCTTAACGCGTCTTTTGAGGACAAAAGCATGGAAGTCCCCTCGTGAAGGGATCTGATTGGTATGTCAAAAGGGTGGCAAGCAGAATGGGCCACGGCAAATGAACCTGCATACGGCTCGCACTACCCGTGAGGACCTACTCCATCAGGCTTCTTCAACCCAGGCAGTCCGTATCAAGGGCCAACCCACTCCACTCATCTTCCTCCGCCACCGCTATTGGGTTCACAGTCGAAGCCTAAGAAGTTTAGATATTGGGATGTCCCAGAGTTCTAGAAGATGTTCAAAGAAGGCCTCAATAGCTATACTATTTCTCTACAAGAGCCCCTGCTGGAAACTTCTGACTCCTCATTCAGTAAGGAGATCCTTGCGGAACAGCTTAACCCCCGGGTCAAGCTACCATTCATTGATAACTATAGCGGAGAACGGACCCTCGGACCCATGTCTGAACTTACAAGAATAAGATGGACTTAGCGTACTCCTCAGAAGTACATGTCTGCAGGAACTTCCCCAATACATTAATCGATCCAGCAGCCTACTAGTTCAACTCGTTGCCAGCTGAGTCCATAGATTCATGGGATGACTTAAGGCAGAAGTTCTATATGCAATTCATTGGCTCTATTCCAGCAGGAACCACCACATGTACCCTCAATGAGATCACTCAGAGAAAGGATAAATCACTTCGTTCTTACATAGAGCGGTTCCATAAAGCCTGCCTACAAACACGAGACCTGGATTATAGCACCGCTAGGGAAGCTATGATTAGAAGCATGAGGAACGAAAGAATCCGTACAGAGCTCATTCAAAGGCAACCAAAGAAGTTGGATCAAATAATTACCATTGCAAAGAACTTGATTGAAGTAGACAAAGTTGATAGGCCACACAAGACGTCTGAGAGAACTCGGCTTGAAGACTGGAAGGCTAGGAAGAAGGGGGGAACTACAGCGAGCAGTCCTCCACCCATAGCAGATATAGACCAGAATTGAACGCTCCTCTACGAGAAATCTTGCTAGCCGTGCAAAAAACTGATGATAAGAAATCCATCAAATATCCGAGGGTGACGCCTAAATAGTTCGTTGGGAAGGACACGAACAAGTACTGCAAATTCCACAAGTCAAGAGGCCATAATACGGATAAATGGCGCGTCCTAGCAGATGAGATCCATGCCCTGATCGAACAAGGGAAACTTTCACAATTTGTGAGAGGAATCACTAAAGAGAGCAGATCTGGATCAAAGAAGGATGATGATAACTATATACTCCTTAATAGATGCGAAAGCAGGGTATCCCCAGATTTCCATAGATCTCCGACTGATGAAGAGAAGACGTCCTTCATAACACATGAAGGGGTGTACTACTACAGGGTTATGCCATTCAACCTGAAGAACGCTGGAGCTACCTATCAACGCCTAGTGAATGATATGTTCAATGGCTAAATAGAAGAAACAGTGGAAGTCTACATTGATGATATGATCATCAAGAGTAGAAGCCTGGAGGAATATACGGAAGACATTAGAGTCGTGTTCAAAACCTTACAGCAATATCATCTTAAATTAAATCCGAAAAAGTACACTTTTGGAGTAAAAGGCGGGAAATTCATCAGTTTCCTAATCTTCCAAAGGGGAATCAAGGCAAACCCAGAAAAGATAGAGGCTATCATGAAGATGGAGCCACCCAAGACACTGAATGAGGTTCAAAAGCTGAATGGAAGGGTGAACGCGCTTGGCCGCTTCATATCATTTTCAGCCAAAAGATGTCTCCTATTTTATAGAGCCATCAAGAAGGACAAAGCATTTAGTTAGGACAAGCACTGCCAGGAGGCCTTTGAGAACATCAAAGAGTTTTTTAGTACGCTACCTCTCTTGAACCGGCCAGAGAAGGATGAAGAACTAATCATGTATCTAGCGTAGGATCGTTGCTGATTAGAGAAGCAGACGGGAACCAGCACCCGGTCTACTACATAATCAAAGTACTCAAGAATGCCGAGCTCAGATATCCAAAGATTGAGAAGTTAGCCTTAGCCTTAGTCTCAGCAGCTTAGCCTTAGTCTCAGCAGCAGAAAGGCTTCGACCCTACTTCCAAGCTCACACGATCATTGTTAGGACCAATTTCCCTTTGAAGAAAGTATTGCAGAGACCAGAGACCTCCAGACGGTTAGCCGGATGGGCTATATGACTGGGAGAGTTTGACATACAGTTTGAAGGGAGAAAAGCATTAAAAGCGCAAGTCTTAGCAGATTGAAAGATTAATTGATGGAGACATTATTTAGGAAAATATTGTTTAATATTTTATTAGTATTTTATTCCTTATTTGATTTGGATTAGTATTTAATATTTACTTTATTATTATTTTTCTTGTTAGGTTAGTATTAGGATTTATTTCTTATTATTCTATTATTTATCTTTCCTAGTTGCATTAGTATTAGTATTAGTTTAAAGTCTATAAATAGGGGTTTAGTTTTCTTTTGTAAGATGGAACAAAATTCAATATTCAATCAATCAATAATATTCAATAGAGTTTTCTCTCAATTTGGGTTCTATCAACCTTCAAGTTCTAGCTTGAGAATCAATTTGGGTTTATTAACCTTCAAGTTCAGCTTGAGAATTCTTTAGGAAAACCTAGTTTTTCGGCAAGTTTAGCTTGCGAATATCTTCTTTTATTGGTTTTAGGTTAAAACCTTCAACACTGCCTTCACAATCCTTATCAAATGGTATCAGAGCCCAAAGTTTCCCTTTGAAAAACCCTCTCGACACCATGGTTGAATCAAGACCAATGAATGCACTATTGGATTCCATTGAAAAGAAGATGGAAGAGTTTCAGATAGAAATTCAACCTCATAATCAACGTATGATGGACCAATTTGAAAATTTTGACCGACATATGGGTGAATCCATTCCAGCTATCCACCAAGAAGAAGCATCCCCACAAGAAGCTAACATAGATCAGATCTTAGTGTCACTGCCATAAGAGGAAGTAGAACATCCAAATCCCGTAGTGGAGGAAGAACTCATCCTACCATCGCCACCATTAAAGCAAGTTCGTACACAAAGTTCTACAAGTTTTAACTTGCAAGAGGTATGTCTACACGATTCTTTCTTGTTCCATGAAAGTAATGAAGAAGAATATAATAATTATGTTAGAAGAAATTACTTTGAGTTTGGAATAAAGAAGATAATGAATAGTGGTGGATATAAATACGGGAGGAGAATTGAGCATGAGGGAGTTTATCATATTAAGGTGGAGCTGCTATCATATATGGAAATTTTGACATCGTTGAATATTCTGATGGGTCAACTAAAGTTAAGAGATTATATGAATACATGGGAGAGCCGGATCACCGAAAGGTGAAACTTGTAGCATACGACACATCTATGTGGTGGAAACAACCCAACAAGCAAGAGAAAAAGGGTAGAAGTGAATCTACAAGATCCTGGTCGAGGATGAAGGCAGTATATTGGGGAATATATATCAGTCTTTCTAACAACTATCGGCCTGAGAAAGACCAAACAGATGACTACCAGCTAAGGAAGTCCTACTTGCTGAGCATAAGGGGATATCAAGCATTGTGCAAAAGGTCACTAGGAGCAAAGGTCGCCCGTAGGGAAAGTAAACTGTTCATAAGTTCGTCTGCATGGCCGACCGTCCGAACATACATCCTCCCACACCACCGGCCACCCGATTACTCGTTCATCCACTTAGTTTCCGTTTGCTCATACATTCGCCAACATGGTTGCCCGCCCGATTACTTATTAATTCGCTTAGTATTCATTCGCCTATACATTCGCCCACACGGCCGCCCGCTAGATCATGCATCAGTCTGGTAGGCTGCTTGTCCGCCAACCACCCGTTCTCAACTTTCATACCCTACATGTTTGTTAGAGACTAACTTTTTTTTAAGAAGGGGGGAATGATGGGGACATTATTTAGGAAAATATCTTTTAATATTTTATTAATATTTACTTTATTATTATTTTTCTTGTTAGGTTAGTATTAGGATTTATTTCTTATTATTTTATTATTTATCTTTTCTAGTTGCATTAGTATTAGTATTAGTTTAAAGTCTATAAATAGAGGTTTAGTTTTCTTTTATATGATGGAACACAATTCAATATTCAATCAATCAATAATATTCAATAGAGTTTTCTCTCAATTTGGGTTCTATCAACCTTCAAGTTCTAGCTTGAGAATCAATTTGGGTTTATTAACCTTCAAGTTCATCTTGAGAATTCTTTAGGGAAACCTAGTTTTCCGGCAAGTTTAGCTTGCGAATATCTTCTTTGTTGGTTTTAGGTTACAACCTTCAACACTGCCTTCACAATCCTTATCATTAATTTGATCCATTGAAGGACCTTGCTAGAGTGAACGATTGTCACTTGTAAAAGATGTGCCTTTCTCTGGAAAAACAATGTAACCAGCAGCTTAAACCTGATCCAATCACAACAACATCGCAATGCGGAGGTATTTATTCAATTCAAAGCACAATACATGATACTGATTTACTCAGCAGACGAAGTACATATTTCAAAAGACTTATTAAATTCAAATACAACATAGGTACAAAAGAGTCAAAAAGTAAAAACAGAATTGCTTATATCACACGGGTATAATCTTAACTAGAATATCTACCTTAGAGACATATTATGCCAAAAGTAACATTGATTTCTTCGGTAACCTTAGAACCAAATTTGACCTTTATCCCAAATTTGACAAATGAAAAGCAAAATAAACGGGAGAAAACAAACTTGTAATTAGTTGAACTGGTGAAGATGGCTTTGAAATTCAAAATTTGGATTCCACCACTGCTCAATCCTATGAGCACTTTTAAAACTTGGAGTCTGGCTACGATTATCGGTCAAATTTGCTGACGGAATTAGATGCATCGCCTCTAAATCCCTCCCCAATAGACCTGCAACCAAACATGCCATAGAATTTTGTGTTGCAAGTCTCTCAATTTCTCTAAGTCCTATCTCTTCCATGCCTTTCCTCTGTTCAAAATACGTATTGTACCTAGAGCCAAGAAAGTCTGCAGCATTCACAAACAGATTAGGTTGCCAAGTCGATAATGCAACAAACTCATTATCTTGCCTAGACCTCGTAGAATGATCCTTCATAACGATAGCAAGAGTTGCTTTAATCACACTGCCTGCAAACTGGATAATCTGCTTTTTTTGTTGATTCTTGATCATATGATCTAGTGGAAAAGACAAGAATAGTGGATTGAATAAGTATGTCTCGATAGACGAACCCATCTTAGCCATAGTCTTTCCGCAGTGTAAAGCAATAGCTGACCCCATTGAATATCCGGCTAACCAGATATTCGCAGCTCCTGCTGAGTCAACCTTGCTACGAAGAGCTTACATCACGGTTTTAAAGCGCTGGCTCTTTCCGAATACAAGTAATTTGAGCTCTCGAAGGTCTCGAAATATGCGGCAATCACTTTTTATGACACCACGTAAGGCGATTATATAGTTTGGGGGATTTTGGTCTGGAAGATTTTCCCCCTTGAATTCATAAATGGCCCCAAAGATGGAGTTGTTAACCTCATCTACAAGAAGATGATTTAACTTAAAGTCGAAGAATTCCCACCATGGTGGAGCGTTTGCTCGAGAACCTTTAAGTGACAGTCGGCGGTCACGTTCTAAAACATAAACCCCCTTTACTAAGCTTGCAGCAATAGATCTTTTATGATCAAAATTTGTCCTGCAAAAGCATTATAAGAATAAATCCATAATCTATTCATTATATGAAAGAGTACATATGCACATACCGACCGATAGAAAAACAAAGAAGGGCATGAAAAATTGCCTATGGTAGGCCAAGCGAATATATTCTATAGTATTTTACCCGTTATAAAAGGAACATGTCATGAAATTTCCACATAGTGCTGAATGACTTAGTGCTTTATTATTCAATCCAAAATTTGGTTCTATACGCATACTGCAAGGCATTCCATGGCCAAAGGTTGATGGACAAACACAAGTATTACATTAAGTTGGCCACTAGCTGCTTTTTCCATCCAACAGACCTATAAATTTTCCATGCATAACTTCTAAATATGCAGAGATTATTTTCATGACTTAGTTTTCTTTTTGAATTGAACAACACTACATATCTGCAAATTATTGCTCATAACCTTGCAAAACTTGAACCTTATGCATATTCTGTTGTTGGTCTGCAAACTTTATCAGTAAATGGAATAGCAGCGTGTTGGACTTGGACATATAAAAAGGCGCCTGACCTCATTTGTAATTCATATGGCTTATTTTATCACGAATTTTGCAGATTTTTTCAGGTACTATGTCCACGTTCAATAGTTATGGTTCGTATATTTCACTACTTAAATTTCTCAGTTCATAAAATGCATAATTTACAGATAGTAACTGTAATGGTTTCAAAAGCATGCACAATGTATTTGATATAATAGACTTTTATCAATCTAAGATGCATGTGAATCAGCATATTCATGCTGGTCTATTGGATTATCAGGTCTTAGGCCATGTTCTTTTCAACTTATAATCCATTCAATTCAGTTCAATATTATTCAGAGTACTTATTAGTTCAGTACTGCTACTTATTGTAGAGAATCTGTGGGCCTCGAGAGTGTTGAGCTCGATAGGTGAGTGAGCATACAAGTGGGGTTGAGCCCATCTAACACAAAACTAATTGACTTGTGTTAAGGCTCAATCTACGCCACTTATAACTCTTGTTCATTTTCCATGTAGGATAATCCAACATCTCCAACACTCCCCCTCAAGTGCAACTGGGATTGGACCAGTTGCTACTTGCCAAACATTCTTTGACCTATTTCACCGAGGCTCAAGGTCATCAACGGGTTTAGTCTTCTCCGCTAGCTCAAACTCCACCTGGGCTTCAATCACGAACGCGGGATCACTTGCTGTCAGGCCTTTCTTCGCTCTGATACCATGTAGAGAATCCATACGCTTCGAGAGTGTTGGGTTCGATAGGTGAGTGAGCATACAAGTGGGATTGAGCCCATCCAACACAAAACCAATTAACTTGTGTTAAGGCTCAATCTACACCACTTATATTTCACTCCTTACCGTTGTTCATTTCCCATATGAAATAATCTCGAACGGTTACAAGTTGAAAAGAAAGGGCCTTAATGGCAACAACATGGTAATACTGGAATAAGAATAACAACCAATTACATGTAATTATGAAGCCTTACCAATCAACAGCATTGAGATGAACAGGACCTGAAAGACTAAAAATTCGTCTTTTAGAGGAACTTAACTCGTCCATATTTCCTGAAATCTGGGGCAACAATTTTTGGTTATCAGCGCAACAAAACCCATAGAAAATATACAAATGACAGAAGGAAGAGAGCAAAAGGATTATAAAGCTGACCTTTTCGACGCTACACCCGGCTATGCTTTTCAAAATAATCAACTCATCGTCTCTTATATCCAAAAACTAGTTGAAATTTTTTGTTCTCTTTTTCTTTGTTGAAAGTTCAACTTGCTAATATCCAAAAACAACAGTTGTGATGGGTCAAGTGTTTAGATAATTTTTTTTTGTCACACTATAGAAGAAAAGTGCTACATATTCTAGATAAATATAGAACTAATATCAGCTAGAATAATCTAGTTTAATTACTAAATTATCAGTATCTAGAATTTTAGGTTGTACGGACATGTCTTAAGTGTTTAACAGAGCACGGATATTGGATACGCGTATAAGGTAATTTAGAAAAAATATACATAGACACGGTTGAAGCATAACAACTAAAATAAATTGTCAAACATAAATATTCATGTATAATAAAATTCATATCCTCTATAATCACTTTTTTTTTAAAAAATTACCTCATATGGACTTACAATAATAATAAAGAAAAACTTTATCCCCCCATCCGAGTGTGGACTCGAACCTGCGACCTCTAGGATCACAACTTCACGGCTCAACCACTAGACCAAGCCTTTACCACTTATCATCCATAAGCACTTGATCAATTACAAAATAAAAAAAACAAATTTAAAATAGTTTCATGTCATGTCATGTCTTGTGACTTTATTGCACATGTCATTACAATCATCGGCTATGTGCAACAAATGTGTTGTAACTCTAGTGTATGACCTTTACTCTTCTTGCCCACATTGTTGTATTTAAATGTCATATTTACTCCAACCCTGCTACTATTTCTATTTTTGTCACATATTTTCACAAAGAAAATTCATTAACTTCTACGAGGAGTGTTCGAGGTGTTCGCGGAGTGTCCGGAAAGTGTCTATCCTATGTGGATTGTCCGTTTGAAATTTAAAGCGTTGGACACGTATCCGACGAGTGTCCGAAAAGTGTCGATGTCCTATACGCGCGTGTCCGATACAGGGACACTCCAGATTTTAGAGTGTCCATGTTTCATAGCTAGAATTATGTAGTAGATATTTGTACCATAAAAAATGGGCAAATTTAAAAAAAGTACTATGTGGTTTTACTCATTTGTAAAACGGAATCTGAGGAATTTTTATTTTGTAAAATGGTGTCTATGCTTTCAAAAATTTTGCAAAAGTTAGATTGAATATTTTAACAATTCAACATTCCAATTATTTAACCTTATATTTAAAAATTGTACGTCTTGAGTAATTTTTGGAGATTTTTTTATTTTTAATAATTTTTTAAGTTTGTTATTATAATTTAATTAAAAAGTATATTTTCACTATTTAAAAAAATTCAAAATTTTTCAGTGATGTGTATTGTATTTTTATTAGGGTTAACTTCAAAACCCCCATATGGTTTCACTTATTTTCAAAAAGGCCCTTGCGTTATTTTTTTATTCAAAAGGGCCCTTCTGGTATCAAACGTTAGCAAAAAACGAATTTTCTCTTAACAAAGTTAGTTGTGATGAGTTGGCAAAGGGTATTTTTGGAAAACCCCAAATTTTGCAAATTTTAAAAAACAAAAATATGATAATTCACCTTACCAACTCAGCATGACTAACTTTGTTATGAAAAAAACCGTTAATTGCTAACATTTGATGGCACAAGGGCCCTTTTGAAAAAAATAATAATACAAGAGCTTTTTTAAAAATAAAAGAAACCACAAAAGCGTTGTTTGAAGTTAACCCTTTTTATTAACCATTCCGCAAAAAAATTAGATAAAAACAAATAAAATTATTTATTTTTATAATATAATTTAATATTAACGATCCTTTATTTATAATTTTTTTAAAATCACAGACTATTTTATAAAATTAAATTTCCTTCTATTTTATAAATGAATGAAACACAAAATTTATAGATGACATTCAGTTACACCACCTAAATAAACTCGTGTAAATAGGAGGGGTGAGTACTCAATTGGTTGTACAAGAAAAAATTTACCTAATTACTAGTACTAAAAAGCCTGTACTCAATTGCTTGTACAACAAAAAAATTACCCAATTACTAGTACTAAAAAGCCTGTTTACCAAACACTACTACCATTCCATTCCTATAAACAGCTCATCTTGTTTCACAAATTAACCCGTCTACTGTTCTGAATCTTGCCTATTTCTTTTTTTTTTTATCACTTTTCCATTACTATAAATTCATTAGCAATTTCCAATACAAACAATTTTTCTCTTTATAAGTTAGTGTATTCTCTTTTATTTTTTAAATTAGTAGGAAGATAAAAACAACTGCAATTAATAGGTGACTTTTTTTTTGTCTCATGAAATGAAAGAGAAAGAGGTGGTGAGTTGGTAGTTTCAGCCATAGAAAAAGGAGTTAACATTGGCCATTTAATGGCATAGTTGAAAAATTGGTAGAGCAATTTGCCTAAAAAAGGCAAATGTTAGTTCGGTTCAAAAACTGGATTAAAGTGATTCGAACTGAAATTTGAATTAGTAAAGAAATAAGAATCGAAATTCAATCGGATACCGAACTGATTATAATTTTTCGGATTCGATTCGGTTCGGTTATAATCGAATTGTTCAAACTCTATAATTTATAAAATAATTTATAATTTATTTTTTCGTTCTAGGGTTATATGAGAGAGATTTAAAGTAATTTTATCTTAATATGTGTTAAATTTAATGGTAATTAGACTTTGAAATTTATATTTACAATAATAAATATAAACATTGATACATAAAAGATATTTCAAGTGGTATGACAGGCATACATAATGAATTACTAAATAAGTCTTATTTCTAAAGTTGTAAAGAAAAACAATTCTTTCATAATTAAGATTACTTAAGTTAAAATCTCATATTTGTTATTATTGTTTACTAAATAATGTGTTGTATATCGTCGCTATGATTAAGATATTAGATGTAATGTAAATATATATTAAAATATTATATTTATTAATTTATTTGGTTTAGTTCGGTTTTATATCGGTTTTAATTATGAAAACTGAAATCGAACTGAAACCCAATTTTTTAAGAATTTTAAAAATCAAAATCGAACCGAAATAAATTCGGTTTAGTTCAGTTCGATTATTTTTATTCAGTTTCGGTTTGATTCTGCACGCTCCTTATTCTTATACTCGTCAGGGTCGTCTCGTAGATTTCTGGGGCCCTAAGCAAAAAAAAAAAATATTGGCCTTTTTGAGTTTAATGTTGTCATTTAAAAGTTCTTAATATGCGAACTTTTTTTGAAGTAAATTTCAGCTATATTTTTACAATAAATTTTATCTAAAATTATTGATTTTTTTTTTGAAGATACATGTATACAATATCTTATAAATTTGTTTAATTAATATACAGTATTGAAAATATCTAAAATATATAATGAAAATATTATACTAATATTTATTTTTTATCGAAATAAAAGTATTTATCAATTTTTTATATTCAATATGTGATACTAACTTTTTCATTTAATATCATAAATAAAAGAATGAAAAAAAATTCGAATATCAAAATTTATTGATAGTGATAAAAAAAAAGATTATCTTTTTTAAGTTTAAATGTTGAAACAAAACTTAGTTAGATAGATGTTACATTATTGCTTATAAACAATAAAATAATACATACTCAAAATTCTTATTAAGTATTTTTACTTTGAAAGACTTAAAAGATAAAGATGTAATGTTTCTACTAAAAAAATACTATAATAACATTGATCATAATAATTGCTTAGCTTCAATGACTATTATTTGATATTAAACTGTTGGTCCCTGTGAGTATATATTTACGGTCAGAGGGGGTGAATGACCTCTTTTCACGAAATTTATAGACTTGTAATAAGTCCGTGTACCCTGTTTGAAATGATCTGGATATAATGGATCCGGATGATGCAAGTATTAATTAAAATGCACTTAAAGTAAAGACTGAGTAAGTAAATTCAAACACTGAGATTTATACTAATTCGACCATGCCTACTCTAGTCCCCAGAATTTCCTTCCTCTGACTTTATCCACTAGTAGGATTCCTTTGAATCAAGCAAGAATCAAGCCTTTACAATTGTCTCCGGATTATAGGATATACCACCAAAGCTAACTATTTTGGCTGAATCCTTCCGAAAGTAGGATATGCCACCAAGGCACACACCTTAGCTAAGTCCTCTTCAACTTGTCTCTAGAAATTCTTCTCTAGCTATAGGATAGACCACTAAGGCACCAACCTTGGCTGAGTCCTTTTCCCTTGGGATGTTCCACTTAAACTCTCTAGTCTAGGCTAATCCCCTATCTCAATACTCACCCAAGTATGAAATATTACACACTTGTTTTATCAATTGGTTTGGTTTTTGAATTCTTCAAGTTTATAACTCACTTGAGAATTCTTACAAACAGATTGGAGTGTTTAGTTCTTGGAGGGATTTCTGTTCACTGATTGAATTAGCTTGAGATCTTAATGTAATAGCTTCTTGTAAAAATCAACCAACACCTTCTCAACATGTGAACTTTCTTTTTATAGGCTTTGATCATAAGTAGCCGTTGTGAACCATTGAGGTTGATCTTGAATCTTCACCGTTGATAAGGTATGAGGTGGCGCTTCCAAAGCCATTGATCAATCCGTTAGATACATAATTTGACCCGTTTGAATTGTTGGGATTGATGCAAAAAGGTGTCAGTAGTTGTTAGCACGATCTGCTGAGCCCGATGAGGATTTATACCTATTTCAATCAGTGATCAGACAAGGAGCCAAGAAGGATCGAATTATCATAAAAAAATCCCAAAATCCCAAAAATTCCCATTCATCATAATGTTCCAAATTGCATCCTTGAAATGCTTGAAATCCATTTCTAAATAATCAAAACGATCAACTAGTCAAATAGTAAAAACGTCCTAAAAACACAAAAAATGCCATTTTGAGGGCTTAAACGATCAAATTTGGCTAAAATAAGGCAAAATAGAGGCTTAAAGTCCTCTGGTTTTGACCGTTGGGCCGTTTCAGTCAAAAAATGGTCAAATAGGTAAGTAGCCCACTGGCTAAATACCTATAAACAGTAAAAAAATCAAATCTTACCGAGATTCACCAAGATTTTCAGGGATTTTGGATAAGATTTTGTCAGATAGGTAATTAGTCCGCTGGCTAATTACCTGCCTTCTATAAATAAAGGAGTTCCCCCCTCATTTTCCACAGATCCAAAACATACGAGAAATCCTATTATGCAAGTTTCGTTCATGGAGTCCTAAAAGCCCAGAAACTCTGCCAAAACACTTCCATGTTCGAGCTTTATCACCGACATTCGGTATAAATTTATTTTCTGGTATTTTTAGATCTAGATCTCAAGTGATCTTCGGTCTAAAAATGACTCAATTTCTCAAAAGCCCCACATTTTCTCTTAGGAATAATCCAAGATCATAGCCATAACTTAGGTTAAACCTATTTTCCACATCAATAATATTTTTTTTACAACTTCAGTCCCACACCGGCACTCACGTCATCCTGAACAAAATAAAAAGGTAACTAAGGGTAATTGGCTCTAAGCGCAACTTTATAAACTCATTGAAATTCATTTATATCTTTATATTAAATTTCATTTATCTGGTTAAGTAAGATATTGGAGCCACTTATATTATAATTGGGGTAAATAAGCTCGCAGGTACAGATAAAATATCAGAATGTGAGGAAACTCTGTTCGAGTTTTCAGGCAAAACCCCAAGTATTTCCGTTACTTGCCGAAATTTCGGTAGAAAATATCAATTTATTAAGCCGTTATAGTGCCCGTTTTATTTCTTGAATTTATTTCTTAAATAAAGCCATTGTAATGCCAAAATTACCACATAAAACATAATTCCAAAATTAATCCAAATAATTTGAACAATATGAGTACCTATTATGTCCGAACTCAGAATCTCATTTTCTTTTTGGTATAAAAATCCCATTTTGAATCAGTATAACACAATTCCCGGTAGAGCTGAACCTGGTGGCGACTCTATTTCTATTTTTAAATAAAGTAAAAATGCTTTATATTAAAAACATTTTCTTTTATCAAAATGCGTAAATATATTTGTCAATATAATCACATTTTTGGCTTATAAAAAGTCATGTTTTTCATACTCAACAAGTTTACGTGAAAAATAATAAAATAATTTTCTATTTAATAAAATCAAGCATATCATTATCAAAGAGGCACATGCATCTAAGCGAGTCAGATTTTCTCAAACTGAACCAAACGACACGGTTTCCTCAAACTGCACCGAAAATGGGCTCCGAACACCGCACCCTGCGTGCTCCCACAAATAAAACCTCACCCACTCATAGTGGCAACTCTACTGGGAAAAAATTATTTTTATAAAAATCCGATTTTTTTTTAAAAAAATTTTGACATGATAATTAAAATATTGTTCAAATTAAAATTTGGAATTACAGAATATGTGGTAATTTTAGGCATTATACAATTTTAGGGTTACATAGCACCTGCATTCTTTACCCCCTAACCAATTTAGGTGTCTTTCAGTGAATTATCTCCAAGTTTACTTAGGGCTTGAGGGCTATGGATCTGATCACACCCCTTGCGTAATGTACGAGGACCTTGCTCACTTAAGGGCAAGACTACCCGAGTATATTATATGTGGAAAAGTTTCCTTTGGTTCACATAGGGCCACTGGGACTCGGTACACAAAGGCATAGGGTACCCAATCGCACCCAATCCTAAGACTGAAACCCGCATATAGATGAACCGTAGACACTCTCCCATAGGTTTACCTAAAAACCAGGAGTGCACGCGAGCAGACTTCGCTAAGTCCCACGTTGGATTTAAAGCAAAGTAACCAAATGGAGTTAAAAGGGTGGTAGGCACGATCTAACCGTTTGCTACATGTGCAGGTTTATTAAATATAAATAAACTGAAAACGGACATCATAAGCATCATGGTTGTGTGAAAACTAACCACATCTTTATGCAACCATGACATTAATGTGTGTCATACCATTTCACTTTCTTAGCTCTAAGAACCCCGAAATAAACCAAGACCAGTGAGTCCACCTAGGCTCAAACCATGAGCTGAAACAAACCAAGACCAATGAGTCCAGCTAGGCTAAACCCATGAGCCAAAATAGCATGAGACTAGTGAGTCCACATAAGCTCAACCCATGAGCTGAAATAATTGAGACCAGTGAGTCCACCTAGGCTCAACCCATATGCCGAAATAGCCTAAGACTAGTGAGTCCACATAGGCTCAACCCATGAGCTGAAATAACTGAGGCCGGTGAGTCCACCTAGGCTCAACCCATGAGCCAAAATAGCCTGAGACTAGTGAGTCCATATAGGCTCAACCCATGAGCCGAAATAATTGAGACTAGTGAGTCCACCTAGGCTCAACCCATGAGCCAAAATAATTATGACCAGCGAGTCGACCTAGGCTCAACCTATGATCCAAAATGGCCTGAGACCAGTGAGTCCACCTAAGCTCAACCCATGAGCCAAAATAATCAAGACCAATAAGCCCACCTAGGCTCAGCCTATGAGCCAAAATATGCAAGCCTTTTGAGTGACCACCGAGTCAACCCCCTTTGACCACCGAGTCAACCTTCGAGTGACCATTGAGTGACCAGCGAGTCAACTCACCTTTGACCATAGAGTCAACCCTGAGTGACCAATGAGTCAACTCATCTTTGATCATCGAGTCAACCCCCGAGTGATCAGCGAGTCAACTCACCTTTGACCACCGAGCAACCTTCGAGTGACCAGTGAGTCAACTCACCTTTGACCAATGAGTCAACCCTCCGAGTAACCATCAAGTCGACTCATCTTTGACCAGCGAATCACTTGACTATTGAAGTCATTCTACAACCTAACCAGTAAATTACCCAACTATTAGTCATTCTAGAACCTGACCAGTGAGTCACCCAGCTATTGGAGTCATCTTAAAAACCTGACTAGTGAGTTACCCGACTATTAAAGTCATTTTAAAACCCGACCAGTGAGTCACCCGACTAATAAATTCATTTAAAAACCCAACCAATGAGTCGCATGACTGTCGAAGTCAGTCCCAAACTGACCAACGAGTCGAGTCAACCAAGAAAGAATCTGACCATTGAGTCATTCGACTATCAAAGTCATCACCTGACTAATAAAGTCATGTTTGACTAGTGAATCAACCCAGTCTCGACCAACAAGTCAAATTAAACATAATCTTGACTATTTGAGTCAATACATACTCGATCAACAAAATTTAGTCCCGACTACTAAAGTCACCCCAACCAGTGAGTCACCTGACTACCAAAGTCATCATTGACCAATGAGTCAATTTGACTAGTGAGTCACCTGACTAATATAGTCACCTTTGATCCCTGAGTCAATTCAAACTCAACCAATAAGTTGCCAAGAATTTGACTTGTAAGTCATCAAGCCTCGACTAGTAAGTCAAAAATTTGAGTCACTTAATCCCGACCACCGAGTCATCTAATCCCGACCACTAAGTCATTTAGAACCCGACTATGAGGCCTAGACCTTTTAGCATTCCATAAATGGATATAACCAAGAAAACCCCGTGATTGCTAAATTAATGCCCAACGAGACACAATAGGTAAGCCATTCCTGCAATGACTTGGGCAAAATACCTAGGGGCATTCTACTTGACCCTAACTTTTGTGCATTCTTATAATGACACAATTTTGAGTTATGCTCTCCACGAAAGAAAACTCAACCAAACCTTAACACTTAAATTGATCGCTTGACCAAGCTTGATATTCCACAAGTATCAAAGAGTTACCCTTTTTGTTACATATTTCACGAATGCTTAACTTTCATCAAATATTTCATGAATATTTGACCCCTAGGTAACATAGTGATTGCTGAAATGATACCCATCGAGGTGCAAACCTTTTTGGCATTCCCCGAATGACCAAATCTTACCCAAACTAAGGCGACATAGCGATTGTCGAATCAATGTCCAGTAAGACACAACCTTTTTAGCATCCCTTGAATGATCGAAACAAGTCCTACCCTGGGGGCATCCTAGATGATCCCAATCTTAGTGTCAAATATTCTGTGAATGTTTGACCAAAACCTATTCAATGTTCCATGAATATTGAATTTCACACATACACATTCATTCATAAATGTACATATCATTCATACATTTATAACATCCATTCATTCAATCATTAGAAAAACCATTAGGATCCTCGTAACGTTAGAACCTAAATTTGATTTTCTATAAAAAGGTTAGAAACGAGAAAGAGGTAGGCCGACACGTATCTCAAGCACTCTAAAGGTTAGACCTTCGTAACTAGTTAAGTCACTCATCAAATTTTTCTCCAATTCTGAACCTGAGAAGAATATGGCGGATGATAATGCTATTATCTGCTCCCTCAAGAGAATCTTGGATACTCCAGAATTCTACAAAATCTTAGAGAACTTGAACTCTCAAAAGTTGCAAGAACAAGAGGCCAAATTGGCAGCATGAAAGGCAAAGATCAGTGACCTGGAGAACTCTTTCTTGAAGACAGGGAAATCCACTACTTCCTCTATCGAACAATATATGGATATTGACAAGTTCGCACCCAGCAAGTTCGAAGCACTCCCAGCGAAATGAAAACCTAGATTATGAACGACTTGATCTTGAGGACCTAGAGTTCAAATATCATTCATATGAAGAAACTCTAGAAGACCAAGATGAAAGCTCAAATTAGGAATAGTAAGGCAAGCAATAGCCACTCAGAAGAAGTGGGAGATATGCTAAATAATGAAGATTGCTCATTTGATTTTATCTCTAGTGGTTTCAAACTAAACAATGTAATAAATAATATTATGAATAAATCTTGTTACATATGCAATGTTTCTGATAATGATTCCATGTATTCATTTCAGCATACATTTGACATAATCAACATTCATGATGCTCTAATTAAAAAAATAAATTTAGGTACATTTGATGAACACAAAAATGGTATCTATTTCAAATAACTTGACCCCTAAAAAATAGAGAAGAAAAAAAAGAAAAAAAACATGTGGTTGCCTGCCTGATTCAACCAAGCATGTTTAATTGATAAAATGCCCTCACTACTTGTAGGGGTAAATGAAGAAAAGATCATCAGAGAATCTACTCGAGTCAATAGAGAATTCACTAAATAGAATGGAGAAAGAAAATCACTCAAACTATGCCTCAAAGCAATCTAGACGAAATCTACTTTGTGCCATATGAGAAAAGAAGTCAGATGGTAGGCTCCCAAGCAACTCTAGCATGATGCAGAAAGGACCTCATCGACAACATGATTATAGTGAAAACTGAACCAACAAATCTGACGAGACTAATCTCTAAAGATTTGCTTTTTCTGATGGTGTGCTACTCAAATAAGAAGTATGAAAGTCGATAAGGATCTTGCAAAACACATGAACAAAGTCAAATCAGCCAGGAATATCTAGCAAATGGAATGTCTCTGGACAATTGTACGAAAATGTCTCAACCTAAGGCATAACATCATTGAAATAATA
This sequence comes from Euphorbia pulcherrima, assembly GCA_947683365.1. Classification (NCBI taxonomy): domain Eukaryota; kingdom Viridiplantae; phylum Streptophyta; class Magnoliopsida; order Malpighiales; family Euphorbiaceae; genus Euphorbia; species Euphorbia pulcherrima. The sequence goes on from CANTUS010000001.1 coordinate 21,885,746, forward strand.
CATCCTTCCTCTACCAAAGAGAACCAACAGCAAATCACGCAAAGATGCATCAACAAAAGATGACCAGGACAACAAAAATAATTGACAAAGTCAAAATTTAGGGAATTGATCCTAAATCAAATGAAAGTAGCATGTTGATGCTAGGGGCAAATTCCACCCAAGAGACCCAACATGGTGAAATAGATTCTCATAAAAGGAATGCTACACATCGGGGACATCAGAGTCGATGAGTTCATGAATCCCTCGAACAAGAACAAGCTTAGGCAATACCAGACAAACTAAAAAAATATGTGTCTGCTAAAAGCTAGTGAGGACTTTTAGGAAAAAATATAGACAAAAGAAAGAGAGAAATCAATCGATAAAACCTAAAAAGGACCATTGATAACAGGAGAAAAAGTTCTTGGGAATGGATACCAAACTTTCGTGCCTAAAAATATTTCTTTGACTGATGTGTCATTTTGTTGAATTGTTAAATGTCTACACTTAATAAATACGCATAATTATTAAAAGAAACAATCATGTAAATGCTCTTGTTCATAATAGTGCATGCACAAGAAAAAAATCAAGAAAAAATAACATGCTGGATTAAAAACCCCAGGAAAAAGTTAAGGCAACCCGATAAACCGAAAACCTGAAAAAGCTGTTTTTGCAAAAATCAGGGTTAAAAACAAGGAAAGAGAAAAGCCAGTTGTGCTTCGGTTCAGGCAAAAATTAGGGCATAACCTCTACATGCAAACAAAATTAAAGTCACTCATCGTAATGACTCACCAAATGACAACAAGCACAGTCACTCAATCCAAAGCTTTTACAAAGATGCAATACTATTCATCAACACAAGCGTATGAATCTCCCACATCTCCAAAATGTGAGAAGACAGTCTTCTTGCACTCAGCCACATAAAGATTTTGAGAACTGCTGATACATGCCATACCGTTTATACAGTCAATCAAAAGAATAAAATCTATACTCTGTCTGTCCAACCAACTGGAGTTTACCTGCTTAGTCTCATACTATATGCCACCAGGGGCAAAAGATTTGCAAATCGGGAATTCATTGAATCAGAAGGATATAAAGACCTATATTGTTTAAATAGTCAAGTACAAAGCAAAATGCATGGCCAAGCAAATAATCAGAATGTGACGGATGCATAGCATACACAGCAATAATAAAAAACTATGAGCTCATCCCTTGAAGCTATAAGAACCTTCATCTAGGACTCTAACTCAAAGTCATAATTTTCATTATCCTTGAGAATGATGGAAACTGAGAATCCGACAATCCAAGAGAATTCTGCTGAGAGCAAGCAAAACTTATCCTACAGCTGCACGATTCCATCCTACGATAATAAAATGCATTGCATTAGCATTACATGACATGATATGCTATACACATTGCATGATTATTATAATTTTACGAGTGCAAAGGCAATAAGTTGCCATGCAGATATTGTTAGTCATCAACAGATGCCAACTTAATGCGTCATGCACTTTTATGTACTAAATCACATGCATCATTAAACATGAATGCATAAAACTCTTCTTCATCATCCCATCTAAAATTAAACTATAGGAACATCATTGCCGAACCTTTAATCTAGTGAGATCTTTAACCCGACACATCATAGCCAAACCTTGGATCTAGTAAGATCTTTACCCCTACACATCATAGCCAAACCTTAGATCTAGTGAGATCTTTACCTCGGCATATAATAGCCGAGCCTTAGATCTAGTGAGATCTTTACCCCGGCACATTATAGCCGATCATTAGATCCAATGAGATCTTTACCCTGGAACATTATAGCCAAACCTTAAATCCAGTGAGATCTTTACCTCGACACATCATTGCCAAGATCTTTACCCCGACCCATCATAGCCAAATATTAGGTCCAGCGAGATCTTTACTCCACCACATCACAATAAACCTTAGATCTAGCGAGATCTTCACAATTTACATTATAGCCAGATCTTAGATCCATGATATGCAGTGTCATGTCAAATTATTCTGATGACATGCAGTGATGCATGGCGGTGTTTGGATGGCTATTTGTGAAGGAAAAAAATGAAAGAAAAGGTTATTTTGTGGCTGGTTTATGGTGTTGCACGAAATTAGGATTGATATAGGGTGTAAAGAGAGATTTTATGGCAAAATGGTGGTGTTTAAGTTAGTTTTGAATGAGGTTAAATGGCTGGAAATCAGAATAGAAAAGTGACTGATTTGTAACACAAAGAAAGTAACAAGTTGAGTGCTTTTGGATCACACACAAAATCCTATTAGTTTTTGGAAACTAACAAAACCCAAATGTGTTTAAATACTTTAATTCACTCAAAACATGATTTGCTTATTTGCAAATTCGTTCCCCTTTGAATAAGGAAAGAATAAGGTGTTACAAAGCTGAAATAAAGGCTATTTAAGCCAAATAACTTCCTACATAAAACCTACTTTGAATTGTCATTTAAACAAAAACATTATTGATAATTAAGCATGAAAAACAGCTAAAAAACTCCTCAAAACATCCTGCTTGTTTATGAGCTGAAATTCTTGAGCATAAATCACAATTTGGGCATATTTTATTGGGCCTGAAGTTGGTCTTCAAATATAATGGCGTGGAATAGCCCAAAAGGCTTCAAAAGGAGTTGGATCTTCATGTTATGTATGGATTCAAAGCATGGCTCTTCATTAGGATCAGAATCATCATCTTTTAAAAGTGTGCAAAGGCCCATGTCAAGAGTATCTCAAATTGCAAGAACAGATGGACCTCCATCATTCTCCCCTTCTTGGGAAGTTTCCCCTTCAATAGAAACTTGCATCGAATCTTTAACAAACTTTGAGAGATCACTTATATTGAACGTGTTGGAAATCTTGTATGATGGTGGCAGCTCTATCTTGTAGGCATTCTGATTTTATTCTTTAGCACTTTGTACGGACCTTCAACTTTAGGCATGAGTTTGTTCTTCCTTTTTGATAGAAATCTGGCCTTTCTCAAGTACACCCATACAAGATCTCCTTCTTTGAATTCAACATTTGACTTTAGCTTGGATTGATGCTTGTAAACATCATTCTTCCTCTAGATGTGTTCTTTGGCTTTAGCATGAAGTTTGATTATTTCAACAGCTCTCTCTTCAGCCTTTAAGTTTGATGGAATGCTAGAATGTGCTTTGCTCAAATCAATTGGAATAAGAGGGTTAGCACCATAAATCAATTCAAAAGGAGTAAAATTTGTTGTCTTACTCTTTGAACTGTTGTAGCCAAATTCTGCATGTGCTAGTAAAGTATCCCAATTCTTTACCTTTCCTTTTAGAAAGCTTCTCAAAATGCTACCAAGGCGTCGATTGACCACCTCGGTTTGTCCATTAGTTTGAGGATGAAATGTCGTACTAAATTTCAAAGTTGTCCCAAGTCGTGCCCATAAATGTCTCTAGAAATGACTCAAGAACTTTACATCCCTATCACTTACAATACTCCTTGGAATTCCATGGAGTTTTACAATGTTCTCAAAATACAAGTTCAGAATATGAGATGCATCATTAGTTTTCTTACAAGTAACAAAATGAGCCAATTTAGAAAATCTATCAACAACCGCCATAAAAAAGTCATGGTTTTTTCTTATTCTTGGCAAGCCAACTATGAAATCAATACTCACATCCTGCCATGGAGCATTTGGAATCGGTAATGGCATGTATGTACCATGTACTTGTGATGTCATTTTGGATTGTTTGCATGTGTTACAGCCCTCAACAAGTCTTGAAACGTCTTTCCACATCTTTGGCCAATAGAAATTTCTACTAGCCATCTCATATGTCTCATCTCTTCCAAAGTGACCATCTAGGCCTCCACCATGGACTTTCTTTAGAATTGCTTCCCTTAAAGAACTTTGAGGAATACAAAGAGCATCAAGCTTGAAAAGATAATCATTATGAATTGTGAAATCCCTAAATGCACCATCTTTCCTAACTCTCTCCTAAATCTGACCAAAATCCCCATCACTCTCATATAAGGTCTTTACATCATCAAATCCTATTACATGAGCATGCATGGTACTAAGAACCTCAAATCTCCTAGACAATGCATTAGCCACAACATTACTTGGACCATCCCTATACTTTACCATAAAATCAAATGATTGCATGTATTCAACCCAAGATGCCTGTCTTTTACTCAACTTAGCTTCGCTTTGAATGTATTTAAGTTCTTGGTGGTCAGTATAAAGAATGAATGAATTTGCCAACAAATACGCACTCCAATATTTAAATGTAAGCACCAAAGCATAAAACTCAAGGTCATAGGCAGAATACTTCTTGGGGGGTCCATTTAAACCATCCTTCCTTCATGCAATCTGTTATTGGGCCTGTTATGGTGCTAAAATTTCTAATGAATCATCTATAAAAGGAACAAAATCCATGAAAAATTCTAACTTAAAACAGATTACTAGGAATTAGCCGTCCAATAACAGCCTTAACCTTTTCCAGATCCATACTAATCCACCTCTAGACACAACATACCCTAAAAAACTAATGGTGCTATCACAAAAATAACACTTCTCCACAATAGCATATAATGATTAACGACCCAAAACCTTAAAGACAAGTCTCAAATGCATATAATGCTCATGTAAACTATGACTAAAGATCATAATATCATCAAAATAAACAACCACAAATTTGTTGAGAAAAGGTTTGAGTACCTCATTCATAAGTAGCATGAAAGTGGAAGGTGAATTAGAAAGTCCTATTAGCATAACCAACCGTTCATACAACCCCGCATTGGTTTTGAAGGCTGTTTCCTACTCATCTCCTTCCTTAACATGAATTTGATAGAAACCATTCATGAGATCAATCCTTGAGAATACTGAAGCTACATGTTATCAGTTAAGCATGTCATCAACCCTCGGAATTGGAAATCGATACTTAATTGTGATTTTATTAACAACTCTAGAATCAATCACCATTCTCCATTTCCCATTCTTTTTTGGTACTACAAATGCCAAAACAACACAAGAAGACACACTCTCTCTAATAAATCCCCTTTTCAATAACTCATCAACCTGCTTTTGTAACTCATCACTCTCCTTTGGGCTCATTCTATAGGACTGTTTGTTAGGAATTTGGGCTCCCAGAAAAAAACTTATTTCATGTTGTATGCTTTTAAGAGGGGGTAAACATGAGGGTAATGTATTTGGAAATACTCTCTCAAACTCACTAATCAAAGATTGTACCTCATTTGTAATGGTACAACTCTGTTTGGGCTCATCTTCCACATCCATTGGGACAAAATAAGGCAGCCCCTCCATGATCTCACTCTTCTCATCATTGGATAATAACCCAACTACTGCAACCTCTTTCTTCTACTTTCTCTTTTCTGGTGACATAGGCTTGAGCAATATCTTTTGCCCATTACGGAATAAGGTATAAGTATTCGTTGTCCCTTGATGATGAACACCTATATCATACAACAATAGCCTTCTAAGTAATAAATGACAAGCAGTCATAGGAATAACACGGCAGCTCACCTCATCAACATATTTCCCTATAGTTAAAAGAACAAGCCATTTCTTAGTCACTCTTACCTCATGCGAAGTATTCAGCCAAGTCAACTTGTAAGGAGGGTCAATTGGCTCGGTTTTGAGACCCAACTTATTCACCATCTCATTAGAAACAACATTCTCGCAAGCTCCACTATCAATAATAACTTCATATAGCTTGTTATTAGTTAAGCATCTAGTGTGGAACAATGATTTCCTCCTCCAATCCTCCTCACTACTTTCTAAGTTTAGAACCCTTATCATAACTAAACATTCCCCATCCTTCATAACATCACATCCAAGAACCCTTTCCTCATCATCATATAAACCCGAATCTACCTTATTAGGATCAGCAAGTAACAATCATTCCTCAATCTCTTCTATTTCCCTTATGGTCATTATTTTTCTTATAGGGCATTCATAAGCAAAATGACCATAACCTTGGCAGTTTGAACATTTCAAGGAAGTTTTAGAGGCACTTTTTGTTGGTGGGGCAGTTTGATTATCTTTGGTTGGGGTGGATGTGTTTTGGGTGTTTGATGGACTTTTTGGTGGTGGTGTGAAGGTAGTTTTTGTAGGGGCTGATTGTGAAGTGCTTGAACTTAATTTGTAAGGTGAAAAAAAGTTTGATGGTTTGGAAAAGTTTTGGGAAGGTCGAGCATGAGATACGCTAGCCTCACTTCTTAGAGCCAATTTCTTCAATTTAATAAGGGAATCATAAGGGTAAAATCTCACCATGTTTTGCATATCAAGACGTAGCCCTTGGAGAAAATGCCCCATGAGCAGCTCCTCGGTTTCCTCCTCTTTATATTTCATCAAAAATTCATCAAACTCCATGGTATATTGTTCCACGGATTCGGTGCCTTATTTGAGGGTTAGCATCTTCTCAATCATCTTTTGCCTATAATAAGATGGTAAAAACACAATATCCATTTCCTCCTTCATTCGGTCCCATTGAGTGATTCGAGGTCTCCCTTCTCTAGCCCTTTTCTTCTGTAAACTCTCCCACCAAAGGGCAGCATAACCTTTCAACCTCATGGGAGCAAGCTTCATATTCTTTTCCACCGATACTTCCTTTAAATCAAAAGCTTTCTCAATGGAATATATCCATTCTAAATAGTCATTAGCATCAATTTTACCATGAAATTTAGGTAATTCAATCTTGTAATTGAAAAATTTCTCTTGCCTTCCACCACCGCGGGGAGGGGGAAAATTTCGTTCACCTCTACCAAAAGCTCTTATTCTTCTAAATCTCCCTCGGTCAAACATAGGTGGTTGTTCATCATCATCATCAGATTCTTCATTAAATTACTCATCCTCATTTGGATTTTGAAAATCTAATCGTGAATTATGAACAATCATTTTAAGAGCATCGTTCTTAGTTTTAAGCATCTCAATCTCCAACTTCATTTTCTCAAATTCAGCCGCAAATTCCTATAGGTCAGTCATTACGTTTTTATCTTTGTTAATAATGGCAATAGACAAGGTATAGGATAGGAAAGAGGCAACACTTGGCTCTGGTACCAAATGATGGTGTGGCGGTGTTTGGATGGCTGTTTGTAAAGGAAAAAAATAAAAGAAAAGGTTATTTTGTGGCTGGTTTATGGTGTTGCACGAAATTAGGATTGATGTAGGGTGTAAAGAGAGATTTATGGCAAAATGGTGGTGTTTAAGTTGGTTTTGAATGAGGTTAAATGGCTGGAAATCAAAATAGAAAAGTGACTGATTGTAACACAAAGAAAGTAATAAGTTGAGTGTTTTTGGATCACACACAATACCCTATTAGTTTTTGGAAACTAACAAAACTCAAATGTGTTTAAACACTTTAATTCACTTAAAACATGATCTGCGTATTTGAAAATTCGTTCCCCTTTAAATAAGGAAAGAACAAGGTGTTACAAAAGCTGAAATAAAGGGTATTTAAGCCAAATAACTTCCTACATAAAACCTAATTTGAATTGTCTTTTAAACAACAACTTTATTGATAATTAAGCATAAAAAACAGCTAAAAAACTCCTCAAAATGCCCCTCTTGTGTATGAACTGCAATTCTTGAGCATAAATCATAATTTGGGCATATTTTGTTGGGCCTGAAGTTCATCTTCAAATATGATGGCTTAGAGTAGCCCAAAAGGCTTCAAAAAATTTATTTCATTTAGGAAAATGTCACGAATATTGAACACATTATGCTTATGATAAAATGAATGCATGGACCCATTGGGCGAAACATCAAGCAAATAAGCAAAACGAGAGTCTGTGATTGAATTAAAATGCCTTAAAGGCAGAATTGTTCACATCTAAATACTAGAAAAAGAAAATTACATCATAGATAGTCATCCTTCATAGGCGAAGGGTCTTGAGTTGTGGTGCTGGTAGATTAAGCATCCTCGGTAGCTTTCATTGGCATGTCATCCAGGATGAGATCCAGAACTTTCCCTTGTTCGGCCAATGACTTCTCCTATTCATTTGCTAGAGACCTCGCGAGACTGTTGTTAGCTTCTATAGTGTCAGATTTTCTAGCCAGCTGCTCTATTTTTCCTTCTTTTACCAAGTGCCAAATGGCCATGCCTAGAGGTTTGCATTGACTCATTTTATGCCTTGCTAGGACATGATAGTGGCAAAAGTTTCCCTTTTCCTTGGGTGTGGGAGAACGATATTAACGAAGGGAATCAAGCTGACCGGCCTCCTTTAATTTGGCAAAAATAACGCTCAGAGGGAGCTTCCATGGAGACACAAACTCTTTCTGACCAGGTGCCCGAGAAGGTGCAACTTGAATTGCAAAGACATTCCCTTGAGCGATGACTTCAACTATCGGTACCTTCCCCCTGGCTAGTGTGAGGAAAACCTCTTAAGATTTAGAGTTATTGTTCTCAAACCAAGACATGTTATCACTTTGGCTATCCAACTTCTCTTTTTCTTTCTCGTGTTTGACCTTCTCAACTTTGGCTTCACAACTAGAGAATATCCCTCCTTGCCCTTAGAGCAAATAGCCTTGATGAGTTCATGCGGCCCATTGCCTCTTTTACATGAATTGGAATTGGTGTTCCCCACCTAGCTATTGAACATTGGCGAGGGGTTATCCATAGGGTTAAGCGCCCTTTTCGGCTCAAGTACCTTCCCTTCCTTTACCAAATGGTGGATGTCTTGAATCAATTGATGACATTCATTAATACGGTGACCTTGCTGAACATGATATGCACAAAAGTTATGTTTCTCATCTTCCCTCGGGGGCCTATACTCGCGGAGGGTTCTAAAGAGGTCAGTCTCTCTTAGGGTGTCTAGGATTTCACTAAGGGGTAACTTTCATGGATTTGTAATATCTTTAGGGTTATTGCTTGTTCAGATGGAGGTTTCTACAACCGGTGCCTAAGCAATCATCTGAACTTGAGTGGATGGCGCTTGATTCAACTTTCTTACTCGTGAAAACATTCCCCTCATCTCAGCTCGAGACGGGATAGTAAAAGGTTTGGAAACTAACCCATCACTTCCCTTAAGCTTTCCTTTTTATCCTTCTTCAGAGCTAAAGATCAAGAACTTACTCAGTATAGCCTCTATTTCGGGTGTCATGCCCGAAGATTGCATGATTTGGTCACTAGACAGTGGAGATGATGATCGATGCGGGAGAGACTCAACTCTATATGTCATGCTCGCTGCATGACCTGGTCGCTGGATGGAGGAGTTGTGCCAAACTCAAATGGTGAAGGAAGCGATGAGGTCTCAACTTGAGAATCGACTAAAAGATCATGATTGAAGGGGTTTTACAGGTAAGTGGTTCCCTTTAGAGTAACAACAAATTGAGTATGAGCAGGATCAAAGGACATAGGAGGCATAAGAGATGACATGAATCTGCTTTTAGGTGCCGTCATATAAGGTTCAAGGTCACTTGAGGAGGAAGGGAAGATTGAACATTGAGAGGCTGGTCTCGATCCTTAGGTTGGTAAAGCAAAACTTGAATGAGCGAAAGCTGATTGTGGTAGAGCTAAATTTTGATCCAGTTGGAATAGATCAGATTGGGACTGGACGGCTAGAATTGATCAAGCTAGTTGAAATTGATCTGGGGTTATTTAGGTCAGCTAAATCTGACTCACACTAGCGGGAAAATCATGCTTGGCGGTGGAGATCGGAGCTTGGGTTGTAAACTTGGGATGTTGGGATTGCACGATATCCGGACCAAATTGAAATAGGCTTGGTAAAGGCTGAATAGGTTGCTGCACAAATTAAACTAGCTGAACTGGTTGAACAACAGATTGAATCTAAATGGGCAAAACTTGAACTGGGCCATTCTGAGTGAACTCTAACTATCCCTGAGCTTGAGTACCAATCCTCGGAATTAGTTGAACACTTCTTTTCTCTTCCAAGACTACGCAGACCAAATCTTAGACTTGCCCTTGAATTACATCTCAAAACTGATCGGATTGGAGAAACATTATCATAGGATTGGCAATCTCGGAACCTAACGGAGGCCAATCCTGATCAGGCTGAAGGAGAGGAGAAAGAGGAGAACTCTCAGACAGAACCCCACTAATTGGTGGAATATCAGACGTGACTGAAAAAGCAGATCCTGGAGTCCCTAAACTCAAACCCACAAAATGAGGAATTAGACGACAGTCGAGCCTTGATCAAACTGGACTACAATGGCGAGGACTTCTCGACCTTTCTAAAAAATCGGAAGATGATAAGCTTGAATCGAACAGTGAATGAGGTGAACAATTCGAGTGATGGATGACATATATACAGGTGGTTTAGAGGGATAAAGAGCAGAAGGGCTTATGATGCGATGCTTATCCCTAAAATACATGAGACGTGTGAATCCCTCGCTATGCTTAGCAAACTTGATACGGTTCCTCGGGACCCAAATGATCTTAGGCATTTTGCTAAATTCCCCCTTCAAGCGAGGGGAGGGTAGAGGTAAGTAAAAGAATAAAATGAGAGTCAGCCACAAGCGGCCTATGCATGAGGTGCGTATGAATGAGCATAACACAAGTAGCATGCAAAAATCAAAACCACTTCTAACCTTATGACTCCCACTCAGTGCCATTTAAAAATATGGGGCTAAACTCAAACGCCAACAAACTACAAGTGAGTATGCGACCTAATGCTAAAACATGCTTGTTTTGGTGATTTCCTAAGGGGAAGTTGCTATTGCTTATCTAACTTGGTTCATGGTCTCAAACTGCCAATATTGTAGAACAATATTGTAGAAGGATCTCATTTACCTTGATTCCATGTAACTCAACCACTCCTCAAATGAGTGCTAGCGCGAGAATTACGTGTTGGTTGAAATGAGCGATCCATCCATAAATACCCTTAATTCCTAGCGGGTATGAGGTATACAAGTCAGCTTCACGGGTGAATAATGGGCACCCTAACTTAGGATCTAATCTACTCGATGGATAAAAAAGGCATAAGAAGTAAAGCTTTGATTAAAAAACTATTTCAGCATATCATCAAATCCTTTAACCAATTTTGAAAATGAGAGCGATTTTCAAGTTTAAGTTAAAAGAAAATCCCCAGCAGAGTCGCCACTATGAGGGGGCGACCTTTTTCACACGGACCCGCGTGAGAGGAGGGTGCAGAAAAGTTAGCGCGGCGAAGCATGATAAGGGAGATTCCTCAATTTAGAGGCGTGTGAGGAAAATACTTATAAAAATGATGTTGAAGTTGAATTTTAGTCCAATTCAAATGTTAAAAGATATGAGACCCGAAATACCGTATTTTTAGACAGAGTTGCCACCCGCTTTAGCTCTACCGGGAATTTGGGCACGATATTCTCACCGGATAGTTAGACCGTACCTCAAAACAGAGATTCCAGGTTCGGATGATGTTGCCTGTTCTTCATTTATTAAACCAAACCATTTAGATTTTAGTAAAGGTGACTTTAATTCTTATGCGATTTAAATCCCCCTAATTAGAGTTTTTAGCTAATATAATCCATACATCACGTGGCGAATCATGCGATAAAACAATAAATAAAGCAAATAAGTTAATTATTACATGACTTTACAAATTCCTATACATTTTTCTAGTGCGGGAAAAATAAAGTAAATAAAGAGAGACCAAGATCGGGTCTCAACCGGGCTTACCAACCCCGAAGAAGCTACAAATATAATAAATCACCCACAAATAAATTGCAAATAATGCCTAAATAATCATAGGATAGAAACAGAAATTAAGCACAGAGAAAATCATTTTTTTGGGAATTTTCGGCAGAAAAACGCTTTATTTAGGCATTAATTTATTATTTAAGCAACCTAATATTAAATTAAATAAACTAAACAACCCTAAGTTTAAGTAACATATTTACAGAAAATTTTTGGATTTTTATTTATGGCAAAAAGATTTATTAAAAATTTATTTGTTGAAAAAAATCATTTTTAAGTCATTAAATAGACATTTAACCAATTAAGTAATTAATAAATTAATTACAGAAGATTAAAAATTATTTTAATCAATTCCAGGTTATTTAGAATTTTTGTAAAATTTTGGGGTAAAAATCAGGGTAAAAACTCAAGAAAATGATAAAATAGGGTAAAAAAATACAAAGCGGGGACCTTCTGGCATTTTTGTCAGTTTGACCGTTGTGGCAGCGTTGACCGCCACTGTTGCAGTGATGACCATTGCCGTTGCAGCGGTCAGTGACCACCGGAGCGGTCATGTCGGAAAAATGCCAAACGGACTGAAAACGGGTGAAAAACCCCCAAAAGCAACCAGAACAGCAAGCGACTAAATAAGTAAATTAAAAAGATTGAAACTCAGTTTTGTTATCTTTAGGCCGTGAACCCACGTTTTGAGACTCGAACCAGACGTTTGGCAAACTTTTTGACGAATTTGTGACGAAAATCCGACGAAATAGTAACGAACAATAGCGACGATTTTAGGTAGTATTTGAGATGAAAGTCATTAAAAACCTATTTAAATCGTTTTAAACCTAGGATTTCTAAGTGATTTAAGCGTTAAACGTAAGTGATTAGGCTTGAGAATGATTAAGAACCCGAATTAAGGCGTATTAACTTGGATTTCTATCTCTTTCTCTCACTTTCTCACTCTAAAACCCTCAAATTATCTAAGTTGATTTTTCTTTTCAAATTGGTAAAAACACTTAAATCAGGCGAATTCATGGATTTATATAGACTTTACTCACTCCAAATAGCTCGATTAGTCCTTCGAATTGTTCAAATTCACCAAAAAATTGATCTACTCTGGATTAGAGAGAGAAAATGCATATGTCGCGACGAGCAGGACGACCCGCGCAGCGGTCAAACTTCGACCGCTGTCACGAGCTCGATCACCGCGCCGACAGCGCGATAACCACACCAGCCACGTGGTGACCGTTACTACGGCAACGGTCACTACGCTGGTGATGCGGCAAACCGCTCTGACGGCAGCGCCTCCTCCCGCACCGCTCTGGCAGCGATCTCGGGGAGGTCAAGGCATGAGCGAGGATGCGAAACTTCAAAATTCATTACTTTTACCACGGTTATCCAATTTAAGCGATTCTTGAAATTTTGGAAACATCAAAGAGTCTAGAATCTAATAAAATTCATGAGACTTGCTGAAAATGATTGGGTTTAAGAGAAAACCATGAAACAAATTATTGCGCGCGAGACAAAGATTATTGTTCATTTTTTAAACGCATTTTAATTATTTTGTTAGTTTCCATTAATTAGCTAGTGAAGGAAAACAACGCAATTAAAGTTCCAAATCGTCAAGAGAGTACTTGCCAAACTCAATTCCACTCCAAAAATTAAGATAATGGGCTCATAAAAAGGTTAGAACAATAAGTCATCATCGTTCTGCGGGACACCGAAAAGCCCATGCTCACACTGTGAGTTGTTAAAACTCATTTTGATTCTTAGATCAAAATTAGACATTTAGCTCGAGATTGTTAGATCTCTAGTTGTTAGCACTTGCTCTAATACAACTTGTTGATCCCCCTGAGTATATATTTACGATCAGAGGGGGGGGGGGTGAATGCCCTCTTTTCACGGAATTTATAGACTTGTAAAAAGTCTGTGTAAATGATTTGGATATATTGGATCCGGATGATGCAAGTATGAATAAAAATGCACTTAAAGTAAAGACTGGGTAAGTAAATTCAAACATTGAGATTTATACTAGTTCGGCCCCGCCTACTCTAGTTCCTAGAATTTCCTTCCTTTGAGCTTTGTCCACTAGTAGAATTCCTTTGAATCAGGCATGAATCAAGACTTTACAATTGTCTACGGATTATAGGATATACCACCAAGCTAACTACTCTAGCTGAGTCCTTCCGGAAGTAGGATATACCACCAAGGCACCCACCTTAGCTAAGTCCTCTTCAACTCCAGAAATTCTTCTCCAGATGTAGGATATACCACTAAGGCACCAACCTTAGATGAGTTCTTTTCCCTTGGGATGTTCCACTTTAACTCTCTAGTCTAAATAAATCCCCCATCTCAATACCCACCCAAGTATGAGATATTACACACTTATTTTATCAAATGGTTTGATTTTTGAATTCTTCAAGTTTATAACTCACTTGAGAATTCTTACAAATAGATTGGAGTGTTTAGTTCTTGGAGGGATTTTTGTTCACTGATTGAATTAGCTTGAGATCTTAATGTAATAGCTTCTTGTAAAAATCAAACAACACCTTCTCAACATGTGAAGCTATCCTTTTATAGGCTTTGATCATAAATGTATCCATTGTGAACCGTTAAGGTTGATCTTGAATCTTCCCCGTTGAAAAGGTATGAGATGGCGCTTCCGGAGCCATTGATAATCTATTAGATACATAATTTGACCTATTTGAATTGTTCGAATTGATGCAAAAAGGTGCCTATAGCCATTTGTTTGACTTTTTGTATACTGCCAAATTCTAGGCAAGCTTTTTCAGTTTTGTGAGCTCCACGCGCATATCTATTGGTCTAGGATAAAAAGGTTGTTACATTTTTCTCTCTCCAAGTTAGATATTTGTCCTTTTGTGAAATGCGTGCAAGTTGTCTCCTTTTTCATTCTCCAAGGCAAAAGGAACTTTAACTTCAGACCAATATGGAGGGGAAAGGTAATTTTGAACTTTTTCCTTTTTTATCTAGTAAGTTGAGTCTTCCGGATGTCTTCAGACTCTAACTTATCCGGATGCTCTTCAATCAGTTTTTCTTTGGATGCTGTTTTTAAATGGTTAGAAGTTTGTTTCCTTTCCAAACTTTAATCGGATGCTTTTTGCTTTGACTTAGGGATTTGATGCCTTCAATGTGTATCCGGATGCTCTTCTAGGACTTAGAGGTTTTATTTGCTCAAACATGATCCGGATTGTTCTTGATGTAAATCTTCCGGATCATTATTTCCAACATAAACTTTTTAAATAAAAATTTAAATTGATAAATAATTTTTTAATGTAAATAAATATAATTAAAATATATTTTTTTATTATTGAAAATAAATACATATATTTTTAAAGAGTAACAAGAGTTGTAATTTACAAAGTTAATTGTTTAACTTCAATGACTATATTTGATATTGACTCTTTTAAATAAGAATTTACATTGATAAATTTTTAACGTAAATAAATATAATTAAAATACAACTTTTTATTTTTGAAAATAAATAAACTATATTTTGAAAGAGTTTGTAGAGTTGAGTTTAAAAATGCTAACAGGGGAATTGATCCCTTCACGTCCGATCCGAAGACACAAGTCGATAACACCTTGACACAGCCGACTTCATGCTCATTTATTATACGATAATATAAATATATTTTTTTTATTCGTATTATATCCGAAGTAAAATTTGAGGTCCTGAAAATTTGAGGCCTTGAGCTGTCGCTCCACTCGCTCCCCCTAATGCACGGCCTTGATACTCGTTGTTGATATATCTATTTTAGTTAATATATATCACTTTGCTACCGAATTAATTTATGAGATCTAACAAATTGAATAATAAAACCAGTCAAATCAGTAAAAACTAAAAGGATCGGATACGGACAACCCTAATTGCAACACGATTCAAAGTGGGAGAAAGAGATTAAAAATATACAGATTTCTTCAGAATGAAGCATTCAAAATTGCGTCATGGATTCAGATTATGAAAGCTTCAATTATTTGATTGATCAAATGATATTTTTTGTTCATTCAAAATATTAATATTTTTCACATAAAACCAGTGTTTTAAAAATCCGCCTAGGCGGCCGCCTAGACGGCTCCTAGGCAGGATTTTTTAAAACACCGCCACGATTTTATATACTAGGGCGGAGCTAGGCGGAAAAGCGATTTTTTGAGTCCTAGGCGGTCTAAGGCGGGCAAGGCGGTCCCAGGCGGGTAAAACAGGATTTTTTTTCACTTTTTGTAAATAAAAAAAAAAAAAAAAAAAAAAAAAACATAAACTCAAATGGTAATATTCTCTTCATTCACTCAAGAGGCAGATCTCAGAACAAATTAAAACCCCTAATCTCTCATTCTCAAATTCAAATTCAAATATAAGACTTTATCTTACCATTCAAAATTTCAACCACAAAACTCCTCATCTCAGTTGCTATCAGTTTCATCTAAGGATTAAGTACTGTTGGCAATTTCATCTGAAGTTACTATCGATTTCATTAACATTCAGCTCAACTTCAAAGTTCAAAAATCCTGATCTCTAAAATCTCTATTACATCTCTTGTTCAGCCTCAGTCAGGTATTTAGCATATGTTTAATTTCATTTGGTCTCCATTTATATTTGTAATATCTGAAAATAAAACTCAATCGCTTAATCTCTTGTACTTTATTTTTCTTAGTTTTTCAATCTCTAATTGCTTGATGATATGAGTAATTTATGGTGTGCTATTTGCAAGAATCTACTCAAATTTAATTTACAGAGGACCATCTTTGAGAGTTTAATGTAATTTCAGTTTGATCCGTCTACTAAAATTGATAATTTATATTTACATATATTAAATGTATGTTTTTTTATTTTTTTTGAATTAATGATTTTAATTTATTAATAAATATTAAAAAATAATAAATCTGCCTAGGTTCCGTCTAGGCCCCTATTAATCCCCGCCTAGGTCCCTGGAAGCCTCGGCCGCCCGACTAGCGCCTAGCGCTTTTTAAAACACTGCATAAAACTGGTATGAGGAAGAAGTTTTTCAAAAAAATACCCTAGGACGACCGGGATCTTTAGGGCTCAACAGGCCCAGCCTTGGGGTGGGTGAAGGCTGCGACCTTGTAAGGCCCATAGTCGGAAGGGGATCAAAAATATTTTTTTGTTTAAAGATTTAATTGTTATGATTTAAAACATAAAAGTAGATACAAATTAATGTTAATAAAATTGAAAAGGTGTTTATTTAAGTTGTAAGAGGGCAAGAGTTCAATTCATAATTTTTACAAAAACAAATATGTTTTTATTACATTATTTTTTTGTTGATGCCATGGCCCATATTACTACTTTTGATATTAATTTTCCTTGGACCCCAAAATTGTCAGGGCCGGCCCTAGGGCTCAAGCAAAGATGAGTTAGACTCAGTAACTAGTCGGAATAACAAATTTTTATTTTATAGGATAAACATTAAAAAAAATATCATGTGGTTTCACACATTTGCAAAATGGGGTCTGAGAAACTTTTCTTGCAAAATGGGGTCTGTAGTTTTAAAAATTAGCAAAAAGATTCTCAATATTAAATTATGTCACGATAATTGGTAATCTTATTTCGTTTTTATTCAAAATTTTGTGGACTGGTTAATAAAAAATGCAATAAACATCAGTGATAATTTTTAAAAAAAATTTATAAGTGCAAATATTTTTTTTAATTAAAACATGATAATAAACTTTAAAAAGTCATAAAAATGAAAAAAAAATTTTGAAACTTACTCAAATCGTGACATATAATTTTTAAATAATAAAGTTAAATTATGAGAATGTGAGATTGAATAAAATATTTTATGTAACATCACTATTCTGAAGAAAAAATATCGTTTATCCTCTTCTTGCCAATTTTTTTAAATCCATTTTGCAAACAAAAAAATTCTCAGACCCGATTTTGTAAATTGGTGAAACCACAAGGCATTTTTTTTAAATTTGCCCTATTTTATAATAAATACATGTAATTTATAATTTAAGGGTAAACTTAAAAAAAGTGTCATGTGATTTCACGCGTTTGCAAAATGGGACCTGTGAATATATTTTTTTCAAAAGAGGGTGTGAGGTTTCTCACCGTTAGTAATTAAATGAATTTTACCTAACACCGTTAAATTTCCTGATGTGACAAAAGGTAGTGTTCATAATTCATTGTTCACTCTCTTCTTCTCTAACTAATCCACATCAGTGCATCCAAATCCATCTACGTCCACCCAATTGCATTCCACCATCTTGAATATTTCGATCACTGGTCTCACCATTTATGGCATAACTAAAACCACCCAATCTAACTTCAGCTCATCTCAGCCATGTCGATGCGTTTTTCTTTTTTTTGGTGAAGCATCCCCTGTAAGAGGCAAAGTGACCACCGCGATGTCTGACTTCTTTCATCTCCAGTGAAGATCGTGATGGATGTTGAGACCACCAAAAATAAATCCTTGCACAAAATAAACTAGTAGTTAGTAGCGAGCAGGGGTCGATCCCACAAGGAACGGTATTTGACGATGTTATTTTTAGTAGATAATAAACATCGTGGCCTAGGAATACTCTCAATGGGAATTATAAATCAAAACTAAAAAATGCAGGTAATAAATCAATGGAAAGCAATGACTCAACCTAAGTAGAGCAAGTCTGAATGTCATGGTGATCACAAGACATGAAATTAATCACACCGAGACCTAGATTTAGTTATACTAACACTCACGCACCGTACAGTACTAGCAACTCTTCCTTACTGTGTATGGAGACTAGACTTCGCGCCATGACCTCTCTCTTACTCATCGTGTCTTGACTTCACGCCTAAGAGCACGTCGATGAATAACAATACAAATTAGAAAAGCCTAAATCCTCACCGACAGGTAGTGAAGGACTCCCATCAGGCGTAAGATTACCTTTCTCCAATCTCGATGGAGACTGTCGTTACTTTATCTCTCTTCAAGCATAATTACGGATGCAAGAATAAAGATTATGAATAATCACAGAGACTTACCAAGTGGTTGATCTGGCCAAACAGCGACAGTAAGTTATACTCATACCATAGAACCCTTGAAGTACCGAGATTGGCAAATAGGTTGCCTTGCAAATTACTGTATTTCGTTGCAGTCCTCATACCATTTAAACTCAGCCTTGACCCTTACTTGGTCAAGTCATAAGAAGTTTAGCTAGACATGACTGAATTTAAATGTACGGAAATATAAAGAGACTGAAAGTAAATCATGCTCAAAATATAAAAACTTGAAATCAAAATAAAGCAATAGAACTGAAAATAAACTTGCAATTAAACTTAAAGGAATTTGAAAACAAGAAACTAAAACTGTAAATCAAAGGTGCTTGAAACGAAAAGAAAGCAACAACACAAAGACTAAAAACTAGAAACTAAAGCTAGACTAGAAAAATGGTGAAGAACTGTGAATAAATCGATGATAAGATGATCTTCAAAATGCGCTGGCCTTGATGTATTTATAGTCAACTGCCTGTCCCTTTACTTCCTCTTCAGAGATTGATTAGGACTCTTTGTGGTTATCTTTTGGGATTTATTTCCTTTAAGCCTTTATCTTCAAATGAAATTAAATCTCTATCTTTATCTTCCATAAATAGAATTAGGATATAAATTGAACCCATCCTTGAATTGGACTCTTCCTAAATAGGATTTGCCCGAATTAGGTGTCCTTCCAGATCTGGAATTTTGCGTGCTCTGGTATTGATGTCATCTTGGTCATTTTGAAGTGTTATAGAGTCATCAGGACTAGCTATCACTCTCACTGTCAACATCAAGCTCTTTCCGTCCAAATATTGCACGTTTTCTCCAAAATGCCTTGAAAACCTAAAAATATAGAAAAAAAAGTAATAGCGGCCAAAAAGACTAAAAAACATAGTCTCTATGATATAAAAAATGAGCACAAAAAAATGTTGGAAATACAACTCATCAAATCTCCCCACACTTATTCTATGCTTGCCTTCAAGTATGCATTAAAGATCAGGAAGAAGAGAAATTCAAACTATGCAAATAACCCTAAACAATTTCACAGGGATTGCATTCTTTCATCGAGATTTGCACCGAGGCTCTTTATCAACTATCAGAGTTCCAACTTGAGAAATCCTTAAGAAAGCATAAGAACCTTGCTTGAAACTCAGCCCGAGAGTATTTATCAAATTAAAAGTACAAGCACATGATTAAAAATTTATTAAGGTTCAAAATTACCTTAGTTTGAAATCCAGCAGTTCCCGGTAAACATAAGATTACTCCATCTAAACCTTTTATTGAGATTAAGTACATTTTAACTTGGTGGGGTCCCTAAGATTCATCTAGCCTTTGTTTGGGTCTCGCTTTGTGAAATTAAGATCTTTGCTAACTTACTAACTTTTGCTAGCCCTTTGCTATAGTTTGCTAACCCATTTCATCCCCACTACGTACTTTGCTATCAAACTTTGATCCCCTTACACTTTTCAACTATCAATTCCACTTAGTCTAACTCTCTTTACGAAAGAGTCTTCACCCAATTTTTAGCCGTGGATAGTTCTCCCTCTAGCGGCCTTATGAAAAAAATAGACAAGGTTACGAGCCCAGTAAGTCTGTTTCGCCTAATCATGGAACTCACATTAGAAAAGAAACACCAAGATCAATGATAAAGTTATTGTAAGGTCTTAATGGAGGTCTTATGATACATAGAGACTAATTGAAAACAAACTAAGTCCAGTTAAAGCACACAAATAATGAAATCATGTTACACTTTTTTGTACTCATTGGGAGTAAGGATCTTACACAGTGATTTTCAGAGATCTAAAATTGGAACAACAATACTCGAATCAAGTCTAGATGACAAGTTACAATCAATCGAAACAGTCTTGTTAGTTATCCAATTAGTTATTTACACAGTATTCCTTATCTTATGTATCCTCATTTCTCAATAACAGGTTAGAGAACAAACTAGGTCAATACAGAAAGAAAAGATACAATATGAGTCCTTGTGAAACTTTTTCTTGAACAAAATGCATAAAAAAATAAAATATTTACAATGATTCAGAAAATAAAAATAAAAAGACTAAAAATAAAAATAAAAAGATTGAGAAAAAGATAAAAAAACATAAAAAAATAAAAGAAGCAAAAAGGATAAATTCCCTTTCCACACTTGAAGCTTGCATTGCCCTCAACGCAAAAGAAAAACAGACAGGAGAAAAAAGAAAATAATGAAGAAATAGAAAGAGGGAAAAAAGAACGTTACTGTCCTGGTGGAGGAGGAGAGAGGTAAAGAGACTTATGGCTAGTCTCTCTAGGGCTTCCGGATCCCCAAGTGCTGGATGATGAAGTCCACATTGAGCTAGAGGGCATCACAGCAAAATCGGAGGTTCTGATTTTTGCCACCGAGCTTAAAAGTGCTCTAGAGGAGGTTCTAGTACTGGTTCTCTAGGCTATTGTATTTGTGGAAGATCTTAGTGTAGGTAGTGAAAGGAGTAGAGTGATCATGAGCTGTCTGGTCTGGCTGGTCCGACTGCTACTTGGCAGGATCCGGAGTAGGCTTGATTTCAAAGGGACTAGGAGGGTGCATAATAGTTGTCCCATTGATTATTTCCACAAGGAGCACGTTCCCAATAGTCTCCAGGTCCATGAGTAGGGTCTTGGGGCTTTTAGTGTAGGGGGCAGGATTGAGTGGTCCATGCCATGGGCGATCAATGAGATCACGGAGCCTAGGATCCTAGGGCTCTTGGGGTGAATCAAGACATACTGGAACTGCTTGGCTAGCCAGGCTTCCATGTGGAGCTTTTTATTATTTTGCATGCACCACAGAACGTGCACTTCCTTCTCGTTTAGGGTCCTAGAGCTTTTAAGGCCACTAGAAAAATTAAAAGCAAGAATTCTGTGGGCACACTTGAGGTAGGGCTCACGGATGTAGAAGGCACGCGAGTCACCTAACTTCCAAGTGGTGACTCGAGGATTATCATTGCAGAGAGAGAAGTAGGTCTCGGTGGCATTAAAGTTGGAGGGAGGAGCATCACACATATCATCATAGGGGTTAGCCACACCTAAAGCCTTGTTGAAGTCATTGAGACTCCAATTGACATACCTCCCATAGAGATGAAATTTGATCACCCCTCCTCTTTATAGTTGGTTTAGTCCTACATGAACTGGAAAGTTGCGTAAAACTCCCAAACAAGCTCTTGGTAGGAGGGGAAATAAATGAAGAGCAAGGGAAACCACGAGATCGCGGGGAAGGCATCATTGACGGCTTGATTGACGCCGAGAGTAGTCATAGTCTCCTTGCAGGCACACTTGCATGGCTTAGAGGACTGGCCCCTGAAGCGATTATAGGTGATGCGTGGAGCAAAATGATCAAAAAAGATGTGGATCTTGCTCTTTACACCGGGAACAGGGGCTTTCTCTTCCTTGGACACTTTAGCCCTTTTCGAACTTTAGCCACTTTTTTATAGCGCTCCTTATATGCATCTTTCTATATAGAGGGGGAGGAGGAGAAGTGAAATCGCTCTTATCGCTAGAGTAAATCTCGACGAGGTCATCTTGTGGTTTTGCCTCCCCCCAAGGCAACTTCTCTTATTTCACGGGAGTCATGCCAAACTCCTCGTAATCAGCGGCGGTGGTAAATATGGTGGAGATAGGGTCGATGGTGAGAGGGGTCTTGTTGGAAGTAGCGGTGGCACTGTGAGGGGTAGCGAGAGTGGGAATGCCATCACTTCACTTTGTCGGTGTTTTTTGTGAGTGACCACAACAACGGGAGTAGGAATAAAGGCAGGTGTTGCACCAGGGACAATGATAGGAGCAGCTAGAGTGGTGTCTGTCGTTGTAGCGACCATTATGGTAACGGTGAAAAAAGTGGTCACTATCGAAATAGGGGCAGTGGAGGCAGTGACATGAGTGGTGATGGTAAAAGGAGTGGTGTTGACAGCGATATTGCCGATCATGACTTCAGTGGTCATGGGTGCGGTGGTGGTGGTGTTTTCCTGATTGGAAGCCATTATGGTGAGTGGTTGGTGGTGTAAAGAGAATAGTTCACCGGAGAAGAAGAGGTTTGCTTTAAGAGGGAGCTTGAGAATTTGAATGAAAGCATGACTATTTGTGGTGAAGGGTGTGGTTTAAATAGGAAAAAATTAGCATGCTAGGAGGGGGCTCATAGGGTAATAATGAGATCAGTAGCAATTATGGCCTCGATTAAGCACAAACTGCTATAAATCTCCATAATCTTTGCATGACTGCCATATCACCCACTGGTTCATGAATTAAGGCACGTGAGCTATTTCCCATTTATTGTCCCTTCACTCTAAACCTTTTGTGTGTGACGCTTCAAATTCCATTGTGTGTACATAGGCCTAAACCTATAATAAATGCTAGAGAGAGATAAGTCTTAGTCTAGATTCACATAATAAAAACTAAAGAAACTAACTCAAAATTAATGAGAGAGATAAAGAGTCAGAAATGCTTGGGCTGCCTCTCAAGAGCGCTTTGTTTAAGTGAGCTCGATGCACCACCTGAAGATCACGGTGTGGTGTTAGAAATCTCTATGAAAGTGGTCTCCTTAGAGTAAGCTTGGAATCCTTCATAGTAGGGCTTAAGGCGATGCCCATTGACTTTCAGAACTTTTCCAGTCGAGATGGTCTGTATAACGACCGCTCCATGTGGAAACACCTTGGTCATGACATAAGGCCCAACCCACCGAGAACTTAACTTCCCAGGGAATAATTTTAGACGAGGCTAGAAGAGAGTCCAACTTTGAAGGTTTTCCTGGACTTATGGTGGCGTTTAGTGGTCTCCTTATGGGCTTTGTTCCTTTCATAGATGTTATAACAGATCTCTTCGAGCTAGTGGAGCTGCAACCTTCTGTGCTCTTTAGCCTCGTTGAGTCTAAAATTTGTCTTCTTGATCAGCCAATATGCCTTATGCTTGATCTCGTTAGGATTGATTGTTTTCTCCAAGATGAGCTTAACCTCCAAGTTGCTTACTTTATCTTGCCCATTAATTTATGGGTGGTATGCCGTGGAAGTCATGTGGCTGACTCCCCATTTTATCAGTAACGTCGAGATCGTGTTGTTACAAAAATGTGTATCGCGATCACTGTTAAGCAGTTTTGGTGTCCCGTGTCTACAGATGATATTTTTCTTGATAAAGTCTGCTACGGTCTTTTCATCATCGTTCCTAGTCGCCTTGGCCTCTATCCGCATAGAGATATAATCTACTACAAGCAGGATGTACTTGAACCCATAAGATAGAGGAAAACATAAAATTGATACCCCACACATCAAAGATCTCGACGACCAAAATGGGAGTCATCGGAAGCTGATCTTGATGTCTAAGATTACCAATTCTTTGACAGTCGTTGCACGCCTTGCAAAACATATAGGAGTTACAAAAAATGTGGGGCCAATAAAATCCGCACTCAAGGATGCGTTGCACTACTCTCCTTGGCCTATCGTAACCTCCGCAAATGTCAAAATGACATGCTTACAAGATTCTCGACTTCTCTTCCCCATAAACATATCTCCTCAAAATAGATCATTTCCTTGTCTCTATAGATAAGGATTATCCCAGAAGTGCTTGTTGGCTTCCCTCTTCATCTTCTCCTTGTCACTGAGCGTGAAATCCTTTAGAAACTTCTCGGTGGTAAGAAAGTTAATAAAATCTGCGTACCATAGATTCTCGGTGATAACAAAGAGACTCTCCCCAAAAAATTCATCCTGGACTTCTCTTGGTTTTTCTGAATTGGTCAATCTACTAAGATGATCGGCCACCAGGTTTTCTGTCCTCTTCTTATCTTTGATCTCTATGTCAAACTCTTGAAGCCAAAGGATCCATCGAATAAGTCTTGGTTTAGCATCTTTCTTGGTCATCAGATACCTCAAAGCAGAATGGTCTAAGCACACAATTCCTTAGAATAGAAAAGGTAGGAACGAAATTTCTCCAATTCAAAAATAATAGCAAGGAGTTCCTTCTCAGTCGTGGTGTAGTTCCTTTGAGCTGTATAAAGAGTCCGGGAGGCATAGTAAAGGACATGAGGTTGTAGGCCATCCTGTTGTCCAAACACTGCTCCTACTACTTTGTCTCTTACATCGTACATAATCTCGAAAGGCTGGTCCCAATTAAGTGCTTGAATAATAGGCGCAGAGATCAGCTTCTCCTTGACAGTGCCAAAGGCTTCCTCACAAGGATCTCCAAACTCGAAGTTAGCATCTTTCTACTTCATAGGGGCTTAGTGATCTTTGAAAAGTTCCTGATGAACCTGCGATAAAAACCTGCATGCCCAAGAAAAGACCTAACTTCCTCTATAAAAGTAGGGTAAGGTAACTATTGAATAAGATCAATTTTAGCTTTATCTACCTCAATACCCTTCTTGCTACAACATGACCTAATATCATACCTTGGTCTACCATGAAGTGGCACTTCTCATAGCTAAGTACTAAGTCAGACTCAATACATCATTTAAGGATCTTACCAAGGTTATTGAGACATGGTCGAAAAAGTCACCATACACTGTAAAATTGTCCATGAATACTTCAATGATGCTCTCAACGTAATCAGAAAAGATACTCACCATACAGCTCTAGAATGTAGCGGGAGCATTGTAGAGGCCAAAAGGCATCTGTCTGTAAGAAAAGGTAACAAAGGGACTCATAAAGGTTTTCTTCTTTTGATCTTCTGGTGCCATCGAGATTTGATAGAATCCTGACATCCCATTGAGACAGTAGTAATCAGACTTGCCTGCTAGTCTCTCCAACATTTGATCAATGAATGGCAATGGGAAATGGTCCTTCTTTATTGCGGCATTCAGCTTATGATAATCAATACAGACCCTTCATCCATTTTGTACTCTTGCTGGGACCAGTTCTCCTACTTCGTTTATTATCACCGTGGTCCCTGTCTTCTTAGGAATAACTTAAACGGAGCTAACTCACACACTTCTAAAAGCATCTCAGAGATAAATAGAGAGGTAGGAATTTTTCAAACGAACGGTACTCCTTCGTACACTTCAGGAGTCCATTAATGAGAAAGGGCTGGGGAAAGCTTGCCTCCATGAGCTTGATCGCCTCCTTCTTCACAAATTCCATCATAGGTGGATTGAGTCTCCTTCGTGGTTGGTGACATGTCTTGGCTTTTTCCTCTAGCTTGATTTTATGTATGTAAGTGGTAGGACTAATTCCCTTGATATCAGCTATAGTCCATCCAATGCCTCCTTGTATTTCTGGAGCAAGGAGACCAGTCGCTTTTCTTCATTGGGGCTCAATTTACAGGAAATGATCACCGAGAGCATATTGTTATACCCCATAAAAGCATACTTGAGGTGACTCGGTAGACTTTTGAGTTCAAGCTTTGGTGGTTGGATAATGGAAGGAGTGAGCTTCTAGAAAGGTGGTAGAGCAATCTTTGGTGCTAATCTCATTGTAGGTTGAAATGTATCGATACTGTGGATAACCTCTTTCACTTTCTCGTCAAAGTTAGTATCATCGAGACTCTCAGTGTCAAGTGCTTCATTCAGCGAGACCAAATACTCATCTAAGAGATTGAGCTTAAAAATTTATTGAATAATGGTATCAAGATTATCAATGCTATATAGGCTCAAATCTTCCTCTGGGGTCTTCATGGCATCATAGACATTGAAAGTGGATACTTCCCCATTGAATTCCATAGTGAGAGAACCATTATGTACATCGATCTTAGTCTTGGCAGTGCTCAAGAATGGTCTCGCTAGTAGCAGATCTAACTTCCCCTTCTTATCTACATCACACATTTCAAGAACATAAAAAGTCAGCGGGAAAAACAAAATCATTTACCTTGACTAATGCGCCCTCCAAAATTCCCTCTAGATAGACAATAGAGTGATCTGCAAGTTGCAAGACTGTCCTGGTCTCCTTGAGGGGCATGCTACAATTGGCTGATATCTGTTGGTAGATAGAGGAAGGCATAATGTTTATAGATGCACCGAGATCACACATGGCCTTTTAAACCCCAACCTGACCTATGGTGCAATTGATCGTGAACATTCCCTAGTCCTTCAGATTAGGGGGTAGCTTGCGTTGGATCATGGCAGAGACATTCTACCACATCATGACCTTGTCCAGGTCATGCTACTTTTTCTTGTTGTTGCACAGCTCGTTGAGGAATTTCACGTATTTGGGTATCTGTTTGATCACATCGAGTAATGGGATGTTGATCTTGACTTTCCTCAAGGTCTTGAAGATTTTATTCTCCTCTTTCATCTTCTTGGACTTAGCTAGTCTCTCTAGGAAAGGAGGTCTAGTCTCCATGGAAACTACAGGTTCATCCTCATAATCGGGTATCTAAATGATTTCCTCTTCCAGTTTAGCTCTCGATGGCTCTGACTGGACCTCTTTCTTATCCCTTAGTGTGATCGCGCTGACATTCTCCCTCAGATTATCCTCCATTTGAGACAAAAGCCTTCCCATGTTCTCGATTTTAGAGAGAGTGCTAGCTATCTAGGCCATCTATTTTTCCAAGTTTTAGAACTTACCTTATAATCCCTGTATCCGATCACCTACTAGCTTAAATTGTTTATTCAAACCCTCAGCGATAGCGGTGAAAAGGTCATAAGGATTCTGCAGTGTCTGCTGAGGCAGGTTGTATTGGATTTGGACTTGTTGAGGAGGCCTTGGTACCACCGCGTTCTGCTGATTTCTCAAAAAGAGTTGATTCTGTGGCCCCTATGGTTGATGACGGTCATTAGTTCCCCATGCGAGTGCTGGTCGATCTCTCCACCCGATCTGATTCCTCGGTGGTGGTAGAATGTAAGGCTATTTATTCCCCTGATTACCATTATTACTATAGTTATCGTAGTTCCTATAGTTACCATAGTTCCCCATGGCGTTGACTTGTTCAAATTCAGAGTCTCCAATGCGAGGGCACTCTTCGGTAGCATGGATGGTCTTCTTGTAAAGTTCATATTCCTATGCAACCTCATTCTGGATAACTATCTTGTGTACAAGTTCAACGAGTCTCTCTAATTTGTCATTGAGATCACAGGAATTGATCCCATTGACTGCTCTAAAAGTAGATCTCTCCTCATGGTCACCAAACTATTGAGCGATTTTTGCTATAGTCCTGATGAGTTCCCAAGCTTGATTTGAGGTCTTATTGATGAGAGCACCACCACTAGCGGCATCCATAATAGCACGCTGAGAGAATGGGAGCCCTTTATAGAAAGTTTAGAATAGGGCCTGTTCAATGAACCAGTGAGGTGGGAAAGCTGCCAAAAGGTGTTGGAATCATTCATAGTACTTATGGAGACTCTTTATGTCTTTCATATTTGTAGAATAGATCTGCCTCTTCAAAGTGGTAACTCTCGATGCTGGAAAATACTTGTCAAGAAAGAGTCTCGACATCTCATCCTATGATGTAATAGATCCTGGTTTCAAATGACAAAACCAGTCGTTGGCTGAGTTCTCAAGAGAAAAAGCAAAGGACTTCAATTTTCCAAGGTCTAGGTCCACCTTCGGTGGCTTTATAGAAGAAATCGTCAAATAGAACTTCTGCAAATGTTTATAAGGTTCGTCAGTGGCCCTTCCGATAAATTTGGGTAAGCTATAGACAAAACCAGATCTCATCTCAAAATTGTTGTCAGCAGTCTCGGCTGGGTAAGTGATGCAAAGTGGTTGTTGATCCACCGGGACCTGTGTAAGGTCTCGGATTAGTTGTTCTATGTTAGCCATGGACACGATGGCTATTTTAGGTTCTGAATCGGAGTCGTTTGGATCGTATATATTGATTGTGTCGTCACTGGGTTTGTTTGAAGTTTCTACTTGATGTTGAGATTCTCTACGCTCATGAGCCCGCTTAGATCGAGCTCTGTTGGATCTTTCAATTTCTAGATCATAGAAAAGTTCATTGCCATGACCTGTGGCTCTGGTCATCCAAGTCAAATAACTAGTCAAAAGGAACCGTTCCCCAGCAAAGGCGCCAAAATTTGATGGATGTCAATACCACCAAAATAAATCCTTGTACAAAATAAACTAGTAGTTAGTAGCGAGCAGGGGTCGATCCCACAAGGAACGGTATTTAACGATGTTGTTTTTAGTAGATGACAAACAGCGTGACCTAGGAATACTCTCGATGGGAATTTATAAATCAAAACTAAATAAAGTAGGCAATAAATCAATAAAAAGCAATGACTCAATCAAAGCAGAGCAAGACTAAATGTCATGGTGATCACATGACAAGAAATTAATCACACCAGGACCTAGATTTAGTTATACTAGCACTCATGCACCGTAATGTACTAGCAACTCTTCCTTACTATGTATTAAGATCGGACTTCGTGTCACGACCTCTCTCTTACTCACCGTGTCTCTTGACTTTGCACCTAAGAGCTCACCACTGAATAGCAATATAAATTAGAAAAGCCTAAATCCTTACTGACATGTAGTGAAGAACATCCAATAGGTGTAAGATTACCTTTCTCCAATCTCGATCGAGACTATCGTTACTTTATCTCTCTTAAGGCACAATTACAGATGCAAGAATAAAGATTGACAATAATCACAGAGACTTACCATATGGTTGATCAGGCCAAACAGCGAGACCAAGTGATACTCTTACCATGGAATGTTTAAAGTACCGAGATTGGCAAATAGGTCGCCTTATGGATTACTGTATTCCATTACGGCCCTCACACCATTTAAACTTAGCCTTGACCCTTACTTGGTCAAGTCATAAGAAGTTTAGCTAGACATGACTGAATTTAAATATGCGGAAATATAAAGAGACTGAAAGTAAATCATGCTCAAAATATAAAAAATTGAAATCGAAATAAAGTAAATAAAACTAAAAATAAACTTGCAATTAAACTTAAAGGAATTTGAAAACAAGAAACTAAAAACTGTAAATCAAAGCTTGAAATGAAAAGAAAGCAAGAACATAAAGACTAAAAACTAGAAACTAAAGCTAGACTAGAAAAATGGTAAAGAACTATGAATGAATTGATGATAAGATGATCTTCAAAATGTGCTGGCCTTCATGTATTTATAGTCAGCCGCCTCTCCATTTGCTTCCTCTTCAGAGATTGATTAGGACTCTTTGTGATTATCTTTTGGGATTTATTTCCTTTTAGCCTTTATCTTCAAATGGAATTAAATCACTATCTTTATCTTCCATAAACAGAATTAAGATAGAAATTAAACCCTTCCTTCAATTAGACTCTTCCCAAATAGGCTTTGCCTGAATTAGGTGTCCTTCCATATTTGAAACTTTGTGTGCTCTGGTATTGATGTCATCTTGGTCGTTCTGAAGTGTTCTGAAGTCATCGGGACCAACTATCGCTCTCACTGTCTGCATCAGGCTCTTTCCATCCAAATATTGCATGTTTTCTCCAAAATGCCTTGAAAACCGAAAAAGACAGAAAAGAAAGTAATAGCGGCCAAAGAGACAAATAACATGGTCTCCATGATATAAAAAAATGAACACAAAAACGTATTGGGAATACAACCCATCAAGATTGTGAAGTTTCGTTTGTAGGCCTAGGAACAACTAGTCTGAATTTATAGCTATTCTCCATGGCCGCTTGTGTTCACTGCTTTTCAGATACTCCTTGCTTCTCTGAATCCCTTTTTGTTCATCATGTCCTTGAAATTTTGATTTTTTTTCTAGGTTTTTTTTTATCTTAAATTGTGTAGAAAACAAGCTTGAAAAAAAGAAACACAAAAACCTAATTAAATTTCCATTACTCGGTTAATTTTATGATCCCATAATGATTTTGATAATGAAATATGTGCCAACTGTAAGCCGTAAACTGTAATCGGGCAAAATTCCAAAATCGATTTGTCTAGAATTGATTGATAATACAGTAAATTAATGATTTAGGGAAAGCATACCTTAATATGTATAACTCATAGCGAAGAGAACAAACATTTCTTTCTCCTCTAGTTTTCGCAATTGACCTCTTGATGATAATAGTCTCAAAGATTGGAACCATTCGAATTGAAATTGATAAAGACAATAAATCAATTTCAATTAATAAAAGAAAGAATAAAGCAAAACCATTCGAAAATGAAACATATGAAACAAATCAACGAATTAGAAATAGAAAGTGTACTTAACTTTTATTCTCCAGTTCGCATTCCTTCTGTTTCTTACTATTCCCATTTTCCATTTCTTTACTGTCTATTCTTTCTTTCTCTAATTTAATGTGTCTTCCTTTTGATCTTAATATCATTCTTTTATATTCAATAATTAATGTATTGAATTAATTGAAAATCATCAAATAAGGAAAAAGAAACATCCCTTTTCTACAACTTCTATTTGTTAAATATCAGTTTTCATTCCATAACATTTCTTTTCCTACTTTAATATCAGTTATGTAATTAGTTAATTACAAAACAATTATTTTCAATTCAATTTGGTATGTATACTATAATTCAATGCTTATCCATAAATGCATTATCCTTTTAGTCCAATCTTTTACCTTTATGTGAATTTATTTGTAGAGGGAATGGAATTTAAACCTCATTCGATTTAATGTCCGTAAGATTTTGCGACCTCATACAAAGCTATATATAATCATTAAATCGGGAACCATAATACACATGGGCCAAACAGATTTTATTAAAAAAATCTTACAATCTCCCACTTGGCCCATGTGGAAACAATTATATACCTACGAGTCATCTTTAATTTGCAAATGTAACACCCGTATATAAACTTTACAAGAATCAAAATAATCGAGTCATGGCGATTACAGGTCATTAACGTCGTCCGGTTCCCTTCCATGTATGACAAATTATTTTAACCCTAATTTAACTATTACGCAATAAACATTACATTATTGCTCACTTTATTGTAACAAATATTTTATGGTTACTAAATATATAACTATAATGTTATCACGCCCAAATAAACTTTAATGCGCAACTATAATGTGGATATCAATTAAACGTGCAAAAAACCAACTTTAATCGAATATTCCCAAAGCATCGTTACGATTATATGGAGCTAAAACTTTTTATTATACGTACATACAATTACAATGCTAAGAAGGACTTTTTAGAACGCCCATATTAAATACATGGCCAATAAACTTTTCAAGCGATAAACCTTTCGTTAGCCAGTCCATACAGTCGATTTTATTCTAATATGCTCAATAGATACTTGCATTTTTACACTTCTTCTTTTATGTCAAGTACTTTTATCAATGTGCTTCACACCCTTACAGTACTTTTCAATAACAGTACTTTTCAATATTTCAAAAGAAGACTGCTGCAGAACTATTACCATACAACCTCAACCATTTAAGAATAATATCGACTAATCTTTACTTGAGATTAAGTTCCACAACTACAATCATTGAGTCATGGCCCCAAAGCATGCCACAATTTCAACATCCGTAGTGGAAGTAGCAATGACAACTTGCTCCCACCTTTCTATTATACGACTCCAGTATCTTTTCTTGAATAGTAAATTCTTTGCATCACATATCATAAGTGAAAAGAAGTATATTGTCAAAATATAGAACAAACTCCCACTGACCTTCGTATATATCCATAATAGTAACACACAATGTTATAGTTAAACTTAAATACTATTGATACGAAGTTCATTTCAGTCCATATATTGACCTCTTTAATTTATATACATAAATACTTTCTTTAATTCTTTGACTTTTATTTTATGTATTTAACATCACATTTGGGCAGAAAATTAAATACATAACCTTAACGATCATTGATGTGATAACTTTAATCAAATAATTGATTTTATTCCATTAAGTTTTGACTAACATGCAAAACACCTTTGGGCAGAATATACAGGTTAATCATACAACAACAAAATCCTATAATGTCATTAACCACAAGCAATGATCCACCTTTGGTCATCTCCTGGCATTGCGATTAGTGATCTCAATTGTCTAGTGTAAACTTTTAATGTCATTTAGCATCCCTCCGACTAAAACAATTGAACTAATCATATTTAAAAAATTTATTTACACCGAACAAGGGCACTTTGGTGACTAACATGCCTTCTATATATTAAACATTTAAAACATGAATCTTTTACTGTCATATAACCTTAATTTTAGTCTTTCATATGCGAGAATTTATATACATAAATAAATGTTTAAATAAATTAAGCAATGTCACTTTGGTGACTAAAATATTTTCTATGCAATAAACATTTAATTTATGCAACTCACTTTTATGAGATAAATCAAATCTCAAATACTTTCATTGCTTTTAACCTTAATTGGAACTTAACATGAATGATCAACATAATAATCAACCTTTGATTTATGCAACTGTATTCTATCATACATGTAAATGCCTTTTATAACATGTTATAAATTACACACCATTATAATCAATTAAGAAAAAACCAACGTTGGTTATTTGATTTTCAATAACCAATATTAATTAAATTCCTTAACAGTTAAGTAACCTCCTCAATCAATGTCTTTTTATCTTTTATTGGTAACATAATACCAAATATGATATAACTAGGGGTGAGCAAATATCGGTTCGGTTGAACCGAATCGAGAATCAAAGAGAGAAACTGTAAGAACCGTATACCAAACTAAATTTATTTCGGTTCGGTTCAAACCGAACTCAATTATTTCGGTTCGATTCAATTCGGTTCGATTTTAAACCAAATAAATTTTTTTATGAATTTTTTATTTTTTAAATATAAATTTAATATATAAAATGATTAAAAATTAACATAAATATCTTTCAACGCAAATACATTATTATTAATTTGAAAAGAAAAGCTTTATTATCAAGTATAAAATATAAATTGAACTAAAAACATAAAATAAATTAAAAAATAAAAAAAATCCAATTCGGTTCAGTTTCGATTTTTTCGGTTTTCAACCAAAAAAACTGAACCAAAAACCGAACTAATGAAAATATATAAACCGAAATGAATAAGTTTGGTTCGGTTCGGTTTGATTTGTGCTAGTTTGATTCGGTTTCTTGGTTCGATTTTCGGTTTTTTTCTCTCCCCTAGACGTAACAACTCTCATTCGACATTATATCACATGTTCTTTTCCTTTCTTATTATTTTATTTCATTCAATTAAATTTTTCATTGACTAAAATAAATAATAACATTAATTGAAAATAATGATTCACATTTCTAAGTGTTAATTTCTTTTCTTTCATTTATATATAACATGCAGGGGCGAACCCAGGATTGATAATTAGGGGGTTTGAAATAAATTTTTTGCCTCAAGCTTGGGACAAATTGTGTTAAGTTAATATTATAGTGTTAAGTTAATATTGTAGTGGCCCTCTTTTGATGCTTTTTTAATTTATATATTTGATTATAAAAAAATGAATTACAACATAATTTTATTGTTTAATTAGAATTGAGTTTTTAATATAAAAATAATAAATTATCTGTTTTTCGCTTCTAATAAAAAAAAGCATCACTTGTAAATAATATATATCCAATGCTAAAAGACTGAAATAAAAAAAAATTGTTTGTGAAGGAAGGATTCGAACCTGGGCCATTAAATAAAAACACACAAGGATTAACCAATTGAACAAGAGATTAACTACGTATAATGATACACCATAATATATTAATACTTAACATTAGGGGGGCCATGCCACCTTTCTCCAACTGCCTCACCCATAATAACATCTGTGTATATAACAATTATTAATTGCTAAAACCATTAATATTAATTATAACTAACAGAAATTAACAATTATAATTATTTAGTTATTAAAAATAAATAACTATTTTATTCCATTAATTAATAAAAGGAAATCTGTTATGGTATTTCCTTAATTCTTTTACTATCATTTATAAGAAAAATCAGTTTCTCCTTTATTTAATTATTATATTCACTTTAATGCTAATTAATCAAATAAAAAAACCATCATAACCCCTTTTATATATTCCTTTGTTTTCAATTACCTTTATTCATTATACTCTGTGAATTTCCTTTCATTAATTTATATATATGGTATTATATATATAAATGTTATTAATTGACAAAACCGTTATTATCAATTATAGTTAATGGAAATTAACCATTACAATTAGTTAATTATTCAAAATAAATAATTTCTTTAATGCTAAATCAATCTGTCCAATTCCTCAGTTCATTCCTTTCACATATTATAATAGTCACCGTCATTATAAAGGAATACAATCAGTCAGAATAAAATAAAAACAATTTAATTGACAAAATAAACAATTTAACTTTTATTTAATTACCATTGAATTTATGGACAAAAATAATTTAAGTCATTATTTAATAAAAGAAAAAAAATATTATTTTGATTATTTAATCACATTTCTTTACTTTCTTTTGTTTTTCTTTTGAATTAATATAGACAAATTAAAATAAATGAGAAATAAAATAGTCCTTTATTTTGTTCTCTATATCTTTTCTTAATTCATCATTTGCAATCTTGTAGATTTCTATAATTACTTAACTTTCTTAATTTATACACAAACAAACCATAAAATATAAATTAGGGTATATCTTTACATCAATTGTATATAAACTGCCTTAATATCAAAATGAAATAGTTTTCTTTTATCATTTTCTACTTGAATAAAAACCATAATTATGTTAAATATACATTTAATTAACCATCATAACCCACCCTAATTTGTGATTTCCATACTTGTGTATAACTTTAATCTCATAAAAAACTGTAACTTTAGTCTTATGAATAAACATACCCAAAACAATTTTAGGCTTCAGTAACATATAACCTTAATTTCATAAGAATAATTCAAAACCCCAAAACAATTCTAATGTTTCAAATTTATATTTCTCTAATGATTTCAGTTTATGTTCTATAATTTTATATGACTTTAATTTCATGAAAATAAATTCAATTTGGTGAAGCTCCAAATTTTCTCTTGAACTCTAATTCCGTAAAACTGAAATTTCATAATTGAAATTTCAAAACAATCAATCAAATCCAAAGGAAGACCGCTCTAATACTAATTGTAAGTAATTTTATGATCCCGTAATGATTTCGATAATAAAATATGTGCCCACTGTAAGCCGTAAACTGTAATCGGGCGAAATCCAAAAACCGACTTGTCTAGAGTTGATTGATAATACATTAAATTAATGATTTAAGGAAAGCGTACCTTAATATGTATAACTCATAGCGAAAAGAACAAATATTTCTTTCTCCTCTACTTTTCGCAATTGACCTCTTAAGGATAAAAGTCTCAAAGATTGAAACCATACGAATTAAAATTGATAAAGACAATAAATTAATTTCAATTAATAAAAGAAAGAATAAAGCAAAACTATTTAAGAATGAAACATAAAAAAACAAATCAATTAATTAAAAACAGAAAGTGTAATTAACTTTTATTCACCGTTTCATATTGCTTCTGTTTCTTACTATTCCCATTTTCCATTTCTTTATTGTTTATTCTTTCCTTATCTAATTTGATGGGTCTTCCTTTTAATCTTAACATCATTCTTTTATATTCAGTAATTAATGTATTGAATTAATTGAAAATTATTAAATAATAAGAAAAAAACATTCCTTCTTTACAACTTCTATTTATTCAATAACAGTTTTTCATAACGTTTCTTTTCGTACTTTAATATCAGTTATGTAATTAGTTAATTACAAAATAATTATTTTCAATTAACATAACATAACAACTTGGTATGTATATTATAATTCAATGCTTATCTATAAATGTATTATTCCTTAAGTCCAATCTTTTACCTTTATGCCAATTTATTCGTAAAAGGAAGAGAATTTAAACCTCATCCGATTTAATGTCTATAAGGCTTTACGACCATCATATAAAACTATATATAATCATTAAATCAGAAATTATAATACACGTGGGCCACACATATTTTATTAAAAAATATTACATTTTTTTCATAGCATCTTCTCATTACTTGGATGGCATTTCAATTTCGTCCCCAATTGGCCAAATCATATCAATGTAATATAAAATCCTAATTTTCAATTTAATTCTGGATTTTTTTCATTTTGTTCCTTTATATGATTTTTTTTCTTCGTATTCCAGTTTCATCAGTTGTATCCATTTGGATGAGACGTGTGAACTCATCTTCGTACTTTCAATTAATTGACAAAAAAAACTCTTAAACTGCATTTTGTTTCATATTTTTGTGAGATTCTCAGAGATGTGTTTGTTGTAATTGTAATTGTGTACAGAGAAGACGAGAAAGAGAAAAGGAAAAAGACATTTATGGTTTCGAACAATATTCTTTACACATTAACATTTTTAACGGTGTTAGCGTAAAATCCTTTAATTATTAACATTGTAAAATCTCATACCGTTTTTTAAAAAAAAATTTCACATACCTCATTTTATAAATGCCCTAAAATCATATGATATTTTTTTTTAAGTATACCCTAATTTAAATTAATGAGTTGCTTTGAAAAATGATGCCTAAACAATTATCTCCACCGATTTTTAATATCGGTTTCAAATATTATAAAAATATTTTTTAATATAAAAAATGCTGACTTTTCCACTTTTCCCTGTCGCGGCAATAACGGGTTACCTGCCTAGATACGTAACGATGTTTTGAAAAATTCCACATTTTTAGAAGACTGCACTATAATTCTACAAATAATTCCAAATTTTTTATAGTCACTCGCATTTATATTTAATTTAAAAAATTTTCTTAATATTTACAAGTATCTTTTTTTAATATTTACAAGTATTTTTAATAATATAAATTTATTTGGTGATTAGTTATAGTTAAGACTCATCACTCCCTTTTAATAGATGTATTTAATAGAATTTAAACTTTGTTCTTCTTTAACTTATTGAGTTTACATTATCAACTGTGTTATGCCTTATTGGGAGTTAAACATTAAAGTAAGTATGGTCAATGGCAAGCCAAACCCTTTTAGCTGGGGGTGGAGTTTTTTGTTATGTTATATAAGCTAAAATATAATTTAAATAAATATTGCTTATATCATGAATTTAAATTTTGAATAATTTGAAGTAAATCATCACTATATTCTTCGTTGAATATATATATATATATATATATTATTTCTCAGTTCTCAATTAGTTGATTTTATCAGTGATTTATATATTATTTTTGACTTAAGCAAAAGATATTTAAACGATGTAGCCTAAGACACAAGCTTTTACCTCCCAAATCGTATAAATAACTTAAAAATTACAAATATAATAAATACAAGAAACTAACAATATAAGGAATCCTAAGGAATTGTAACGTTGTAATTTTATAGTTTACGAAGGTCAAATGCAAACGTAGAGCGACATTAATAAAAAAAGATTTAAAAAACAAAAATAAAAAAAAAGAATTTGGAAAATTAAGACTTTTTTTTGAGAAATTACGCCATTTTATTACTCCTCTTATTCTTGTACAGGGCTGGCTATTTGGGGCGAGTGGAGCGATCACTCGTGGCCCTAAATTTTTTAGGGCCTTAAATTTTTATCCGGTATAGAATAAGTATATAAAATAATATATATTATTTTTTTGAATAAATAGGTGACATTTTGTTAAATTATTAATTGTGGGATTTAAACCCATAACCTCATATTTCTTAAACTTTTCTTTAAAGGTGGGTGGTCATTAGACTAAGTCTAGTGGTTAAATAATATATATTATTAAAGTTGAGTAAAAAGTGCAATGCTAGAACTTTGGCTAGATGGTAGAGACATTGTTAGATTTCCCAGCGTCCATGTCTTCAATTTCTCACTGCCACTTTTTTCAATTTTTCCTTAATAAAATTCTGCCTGATGCAATAAATTTTCAATAAAACTTTAAAATACATTTTACTTTCTTTTCATTTTTACAAAGCCTTTAATATCATAATAAAAATACAATTTAATTATTTTAGTTACATAAAAAGGTCTATTTTTTTAATACTAAATTAAATTTTAATACAAACTTCAAGACACATAAAAAAAGTCTATATTATTATTAAAATGAAACTTCACTAGACTAACATTTAGATATATTTTTTTATTAAAAAATAGGTATATTCTTTATACTATTAGTATCTCAAAAATCTCTTGAAGTAAAGAAAATTAAGAAGATCTTTAAGTATTTATTATTTTAGAATTAATTGGTAATGATTTAATGTTAAATTTTTAAGTAATTTTTTTATTTGGTACTATTACTTAAGCTTATATATAGTTTGACTAATTTGTTAAGAATATCAAAATTTTTAAAATTCTAATATCGTATTTAATTAAAGTTATTGTATTTTTATATTTTTTAAAAATATCAAATGATTAATAAAATCGAGAATGTAATTTTACATATAACTTCTTGTGAAAAATCTAGGGAAGAGAAAAAAAACTTAAAATCGAATCGAATTAAAAAAATCAAACCAAATATATTTTGTGCGGTTTTGGTTTATGTATTTTGCGATTTTTGATTTTGGTTCGGTTCGATTTTAGTTTGGTTCGATTCAATTTTTGAAATGATAGAACAAAAAGAAGAAAATCGAACCAAACCAAAAAATCAAATCAAACCGAATTATTTTGGTTTGGTTTTTGGTTTACATATTCTCCCTTAATAGTTTTCGGTTCGATTTTGAACCAAACCGAATTTTGCTCTGCCATAGAAAAATCAATTGAAATTTGCTTCAAAAATACTTGGATAGCCAAAATTTTAAATGATAATATAATCCAAAAAATATGTATATACCAAAGTTTAATATTTTTTTATTGTTTATTATTACAATATGATTTTTGTTTTTGGAAATTTTTGAACATGCTTTCATTCTATAAAAGCCCTTATTTCATTTTTGCTCAGAACCTCGAAAATTTCCGAAACGACACTATTCTTTTACAGCTCCTTTTCTTATGGGCTTAAGTTTGTGGGCTTTTACCTTTTCTTTAAGAATGGGTTTTTACCTGTTAAGTTGCTAAAGCTAAGAAAAAACCATCTTGTTGAATCCAACACAAGCTGGATTGACTCGGTTGTGCTTAGATGTTTTGATCATGTCAATCTAACTCAGTTTACGTTAATTAAATCAATAATGGTGTTAGATCAGTCAGACTAAGTTATTTAGCTATTTATATTGACTCAAGGCAGAGATAAATATTTTGGCTGATATAGTACTATGATTTAACTCAGTGTGTCTTGAGTTGATCTTTTACTTATGTCTGTTGACTAAGTACTGTTTACTCAGCCCATGTCATTTGGATAGTTTATCAGCTACGCTTCATTTATTTATTCTTGGCTGAGTTATTGGGTTATCATGTGCGCTGACCTTTCCATTTGTGGAAAGGAATAATAATCTTGGTTGTCTCACCATTTACAGGCATAAAAGATGCACATCATACAAAAGATAAAAAGAATTAATTGGTGACAACAAGCAACGCTAAGCAACAAAAATTATCAGGAGAAAAGCTGTAAGACGAAAAAGTCAAAACGGATCTTTGCAGCGCGCTTCTCCTACCATCGCGTGCCTCTGTAAAAGCGTCAGAGTGCCAGAAGGAATGGGAAGAAGATGTATGGCAAGGCAGCGCACTTTCTCTCTAACAGATTTTCGGCATCAAGAGACAAGAATTCAAATTCTTAGCACATAATCAATCCCTCTCACAACAGATTGATTTCTATCTCACAACGGTGTGATTCTATCTCACAATGGATTGATTTGAAGGAGAAACGATTGGATAGCTGAGCTGGTGAATTGCAGAAGATGTCAAGACAGGTTTAATGGCTACTTTCTTGATTTCATCTATAAAACAAGCAAGAAGGCTAGCGTTAGAATTTGGTGAATACATCTAAATTTCTCTTAAGATGAAACTCTGTGAAAATCGCAGCATTAAAGAAATTCAACCAACAGAAGCACTACTCAGCCAGAACTAGCTTGATTAAGAGAGAGAATAAAATATATCATTTGAATTGTAAAATTTAAAATTATGTAATTGGATCAATGTTCTACTAAGTTGAATCTAGATCTTTATTGAACTCTTTTGAGTTGCTGATAGAAGAGGGTATTCTAGTCAGTGGGTGAATGATTACAGTTTGGAGGGTACTTGTTGTAATTGGGAAACTTTGTGAAAGGCTTCTCTGCCTAGGGTAAAGGACAACAGATTAGTGAATTAAAGTCAAGACACTCTCTTGATACTAGAGGTAGGCACATGTTCTTGAACCAGTATAAATCTATGTGTTCCTTACTTTGATTGTTGAAGTTTTCACTATTTCTACTCAGCCAGCTGACCTACTCAGGAGAGCCTATTTCATTCGTGAAAAATTTTATGGTTTAATCAAGCGAGTCATTCACCCCCCTCTAACTCATTGAGTTATACGCATAGGGACCAACACATCTCTTTATCTTCTTCCCTCAGTTGTCTTCATTTCTCAGTGACTTATTTACACCAAATCAATACATTTCTATGGCAAAATACAACATACATAATAAGGAGGGGCTCAATTTTTTCTGGTATTTTGGGGTCAGTTGACCTCCGTGATCCCCTGTGATCCACCCCCGAGTATTCAACTCCGTGATGTTGGTCCCTTGTGAATGTTAACAAGGGTCAGAGGGGGGTGAAAGACCCTTTTTGCTGAATTTTTAGACTTTAAAAAGTCTTTTGTGTAGCTTGATATGAATGATCCGGATGCTAACTGGTGTAAGCTCCAGATGATGCAAATATTTCATTTAAATGTGCTTGAATGTAGAAAACTTTTTTACAATTGTTCAATATCTGGTAGGATCTTGGTAGAAACCTTATATTTCATTGGAAGTTTGTTAAATCCACCAAGTTTATGTTTGTAACAGGTTTCTACATTATTTCATGAATTTACGAGCATTCTACCATGTATCTACCAGGTACTTACCAGATTCATTCAAAAACTTTTTCATAATTGTTCAATATCTGGTAGGAACCTGGTAAAGAAAATGGTAAGAACCTTATATTTCATTGGAAGTTTGTTCAATCCACCAAGTTTACGTTTGTAATAGTTTTCTACATTATTTAATGAATTTACTAGCATTCTACCAGGTACTTACCAGTTTCCTACCAAATTCATTCAAAAACTTTTTTACAATTGTTCAATATCTGGTAGGAACCTTATATTTCATTAGAAGTTTGTTCAATCCACCAAGTTTATGTTTGTAACATGTTTCTACATTATTTCATGAATTTACTAGCATTCTACCAGACATTTACCAGTTTCCTACTAAATTCATTCAAAATTTATTTACAATGTTCAATATCTGGTAGGAACCTGGTAAACCTTATATTTCGTTGAAAGTTTGTTCAATCCATCAAGTTTATGTATATAACAGGTTTCTACATTATTTAATGAATTTAATACCATTCTACTAGATATTTACCAGTTATAATTGTTCAATATCTGATAGGAACTTGGTAAAACCTTATATTTCATTAGAAGTTTGTTCAATCCACCAATTTTATGTTTGTAATATGTTTCTATATTATTTAATGAATTTACTAGCATTCTACCAGGTATCTACTAGGTACTTACTGGTTTCCTACCAGATTCATTCAAAACCTTTTTTTTAACATTGTTCAATATCCGGTAGGAACCTGGTAAGAACCTTGTTCTTCATTAGAAGTTTGTTCAATCCACCAAGTTTATGTTTGCAGCAGGTTTCTACATTATTTCATGAATTTACTAGCATTCTACCAGGTACTTACCAGTTTCCCACCATATTGATTCAAAAACTTTTTTAAAATTGTTCAATATCTAGTAGGATCTTGGTAGAAACCTTATATTTCATTGGAAGTTTGTTAAATCCACCAAGTTTATGTTTGTAACAGGTTTCTACATTATTTCATGAATTTACGAGCATTCTACCATGTATCTACCAGGTACTTACCAGATTCATTCAAAAACTTTTTCATAATTGTTCAATATTTGGTAGGAACCTGGTAAAGAAAATGGTAAGAACCTTATATTTCATTGGAAGTTTGTTCAATCCACCAAGTTTACGTTTGTAATAGTTTTCTACATTATTTAATGAATTTACTAGCATTCTACCAGGTACTTACCAGGTTCCTACCAAATTCATTCAAAAACTTTTTTACAATTGTTCAATATCTGGTAGGAACCTTATATTTCATTTGAAGTTTGTTCAATCCACCAAGTTTATGTTTGTAACATGTTTCTTCATTATTTCATGAATTTACTAGCATTCTACCAGACATTTACCAGTTTCCTACTAAATTCATTCAAAAATTTTTTTACAATTGTTCAATATCTGGTAGGAACCTG
Organism: Euphorbia pulcherrima; assembly: GCA_947683365.1. NCBI lineage: Eukaryota > Viridiplantae > Streptophyta > Magnoliopsida > Malpighiales > Euphorbiaceae > Euphorbia > Euphorbia pulcherrima. The sequence goes on from CANTUS010000001.1 coordinate 21,928,505, forward strand.
GTATCTATCAATAACTTACCAGATATCGAACAACCAGAAAAAGAATTTTGAAAAAATATATCTCAATGGATGGATTTTCGAAGATAAAGATGAGAAGAATAAAAAAAATCTAAAGCAGCATGTAAAAAAATGAACGGTTTGAAAGATAATGTCAAAATAAGATGAAAATATTTAAAAAATGAATAGTGCATGAATAGTGGTGGAACGTATTCCTTGATAATGAGAACTTAAAATTGGTTAGAGAGTGCAAAGAATAAACAAGAAAGTAAAAATGTAAATATGAAACTTAAATAGTATATTTTTTTAACAATTTCCCTTATTTCTATTAGCCAGAGAAGGCTTGGATATTACAAAAATTTCAAGTTGGTTCAATAAAGGCTTGAGCTTGAACGGCACTTAAAAATAATATTAGAGTAACGTTTGGTTCGCGATGATTATTCCATGTAATAGAAATGAATTAAATAACGTGAAATATTATATACTATTTGTCTTATATCTATCGTAGTTACTCTTATCTATTTCATGAGAAGTAGCATAGATATGAATAGCTATGATGAATCGAAGACAAATAATATGTCATATTTCACATTCTTTCATTCATATATTTGATTCCATGAAATAGTCATTTCATAAAACAAACATGTCTGAGGTATCCAGGTCCACAGCCAATGGGCAGGAAGTTTGAGAAATAGTTGTTAACGGAGAGATAAGGATAAATAGGTTGATAGAGTGAACCTTAAAGGTCCAATGGTGTGCAATGTTATCAATACCGGACCGAGCACCATACCGGTGAAGTCAATGGCACGTGGTATTACCGGTATGATTAGTGATTTTATCTATTTTTTATTTTTTAAAAGAATATATATTATTTTGAGTTTTTAGTGGCTATTACAACACTTTTTAGGTCCAATGATTTTATCTGTTGATAACATTAATGGTGTGAACATATTTATTTTTGTTGAGTAAGGCTCATTCATTTGTTTAACTTTGGTGACGTGAGTCTATTTATATGCTATCACAAGTCATATGTAATATAATAAGAGATTACCTACAAATTCATGTATAACTTTTTTCATTGAAATAGATGTCAGAAATCTCTTAGACGGACAACCTTATTAGGTTGGCACCCCATGATCAAAGGAGAAAGCGAGCTCAATAATATTAAGAAGAATAAAAACACAAAATTCATCAAACAAAATTAAGTGAACTAATAGTTGTCTCGGTCACAATAATTATGAACAAACAAATCAAAATAAAAAGAGGGAGTACACTCCCATCAAAAGAAATGCTACTACAAATGTCCAAAACTGGCAAGGAAATCAGCAAAACAATTTTTTCACGGTAAATGTGAGTCACCATTATTTACATTGACTGTAAACATATGAGATAGTTTAACCATTCTTAATGAATATTACATGGCACAAGACTAGACAGACTCCTCAAAACATGAATGTCGTACATCGAATCACTCTCTAACCAAAGGTTGCACCAATCTCTTTCAAAAGCTCGAGTACTAGCAAATATGGCATCTACAATTTCAACTATGAAAGCATGAGAACACTCTAAAAGAAGCAAAACAACCTATAATTGTTCCCGAATGATCACAAAATACACCACCACATCCCACCAAATCGGTGGCATGCGACCAAGCATTAGCATTTACCTTGCCACAATTGTGTATGCAAATGAAACAAAATTTTGTATATGTGTAATAAGAAAATTGATGTCTTGTTTAAATTCAAATATATATCTAAAATATATAAAAAAAGAATGTTGCCGCCCGCATAAGATCATTTTCCTAAGAAAAAAAATTATGTGTCATTGAACTAACAGTTGTCCATCAACTAAGTATAATTCAATTAATACAACTCTTAAAGTGGAAGTTGGAGGACCAGAGTGATGAGAACTGACAACCACTTTGAACATGCATAACAGGCATGACGAAAATTTAAAATTTTGTCCCTTGTCCCTAGGAACTCCTATCAGTTGCATATAAATTAATTAAAGCCTTAACTAAATAAATTCTATATCTAGGTTAGCATGCATAGACTAGACTTACCATAATTCTAGCATAAATATATTTAATACTAAGGATGTTATAACTCTAAGTTATAATCTAAACATAAAATAAACTAACCATGCAAAACAACCTAAGTGTAATAATTATTAAGTCTAAAAATATTTAAAGAAAAAGACCTAATAATTAAAAGAGAAGTAGAACACTTACCAGTTGAAGCGTGCTTTAGCAGAACCTTCTTACACAAGCCTCAAAGTATAGGATATCCTCTATGAGAATCCACACGAACCCCACCAACTGAAACCTCCCAATGAGGAAGAACTGCAGAGCTTTGAGTAGTTGCTAGACCACTCCAAAACCCACCTAAAATATTAACTAAAAGGAATCGTAATTTTATTATTCTAAATTGACTTGAGAAAATGCGTTAGAATCTCAAGTCAGAGCTCATAGGAAGAGATGGTGCGTTGAAATGAGGAGAAGAGCTCCTTTTATAGGGGGAGGGGAGAGCTCCCGTCATCACCCTTAAGCTTGGGCGACAAGCACATGCTTGGCTTGCCGCCCAAGCCGACGCAACCGCAAGCCCTATGGGCTGGCCCTTTTTGCATATATGGACCATATGAATAAATTCTTAGGTCCATGGTAAAATTCCCTTCTAATTCTCCTTTCTTTTAATTTATTTTATGACCCTATTAAAATTAGTTACCGGTCAAAATAAATTTCTGGCTTATCCAGAAAATGATCTAATCATTTTAATCAACACTTTAATTTATTTATGACCCTAATAAAATTAGTTACTAGTCAAAATAAATTCCTGGCTGAACCAAAAATGATCTAATCATTTAATCAACACTTTAATTTATTTATGACCCTAATAAAATTAGTTATCGGTCAAAATAAATTCTCTGGTCTAACCAGGTAATAGTCTAACTATTCCACACTTAATATTCTCATAATAGACTAAGTCTATTAATTCTTTACTCAGTCCGATGAAAGTCCAATGTGTGTGACCTTATAGGATCCTGAAGTATTGAGCTGTTAAGGTATGACCAATCCTTGTTCTATAGGAACTATTGGCTCGAGGTTCTAGACCGTGAATAGAACTCGATTACCTTAAACGACTGTAGTACGCCTCTAGTAAGGGTCCACCATTCCCCATTACTCAGAACGTCATTTGTGCTTATGACTTAATCCTGGTTAATGCAATAGTTGTCCAATATGTTGAACTCCTTCCATTCTTTAATATTAGTACCATCTGGTTTGTTGGGCTCCGTTAAAGTGTTAACCCACTAATAGTGAGGTTGCTCTAAGCTATCCAAGTTATTTACTTATTACCGAAGTATATTGCTTTTACCATAATATGTTTCACTAGAAACTATTTCTATCAAACACATGCTCTGATCAGAGGTTTATAGCAATCATCACTTCAACAAGTGGCCAGGTACAACTCCTTAATATATCCGGAGCGATGGATTCTTTTCGACTACATAGCTTACCAATGTGCTGTCATCACTATACCCTTGACACCCTAATAATGAGTGCATATGAATGACCTAAAGTATAATGATAGTACCACATAAGATAACTTGCATCTCAAGTATGAGGATATTCGCAAAGCTACTGCATAAAGATAAACACTAACACCTTGATATATATACCAAGTGTTTATCTTATTGCGGACTCCAATATATCCACCAGATATATCCATGTGTCAATCTTAAGGCACCACCATCAGTTATAGGAGATTAACTGCTTGGACCCATTCTAAGAAAGTTGACCACATGCTAGTCTTACTACTTCATCCATATCCTATCTTGATAAAACTATGACTAGGGATAGTTTAGACATAATCATAATTGCTCATGAAGCAGATCTCTCTAAGCATAGTCCAACTATGATCTCTCACTTCATGCTACGATATATGTCAAGGACTTTTGTATACAGATATCAATGAATATATTTTTACCAGTCCTAATATATATGGATACACTGATATAAACAAAAGAATAAATGCCTTTATTAATAAAATGAATTATTTGTACCATTACATAATTAAGATATATCGCCCTAATTGCCTGAAGGGCATACATTATATCTAATAAACTCCTACTTGCTTAAGGCCATTTAGCCATATGTCTTGATCTATATGCTTTCACTTGCTGGTCATGTTTGACTTGCATCTATGGCTTCGTCAGACCATCTATGAGGCTTTGATCAGTGGGGACATATTCTAATCTTATCATCTTAGTTTCAAGAATCTCCTGATTATATGATACTTTCTGGATACATGTCTATTTTTTTGGTGAGATCATCTGTATTTTTGGTGAGACCGTGGTTCTTTTGCCTGAGCTATAGCACCATTGTTATCATAATACAAAGTAATTGGATCAACAATCTCAGGCACCACACCGAGATCACCGATAAATCCCTTTAACCAGACAACTTCTTTTGCTGCTTCATAGGTAGCAATGTATTCAAATTCTGTGGTTGAATCAGCAGTAGTTTCTTCCTTGGAACTCTTCCAGCATACTGCTCCTCTATTTAATACATACACAAAACTTGGCTGAGACTCAAAGTCATCCTTGTTAGATTGAAAACTCGCATCAGTGTAACCTCTAATTGTGAGGTCACCATCTCTATATATCAAGAACTCATCTTTAGTCCTTCTCAAGTACTTAAGAATTTCCTTGATGGTCATCCAGTGCTTTTCACCTAGATCCGATTAATATTATTGGTCCTTGTGCGTATGTTTAGAAGGTCAGAGGGGGGGGGGGGGGTGAATGACCCTTTTTGTGAAATTTACAGACTTCAAAAAGTCATGGGTAGCGTGTTTGATATGTTTCGGATGTAATGGATCCGAATGATATAAATATGAAATAATGTGCAATAAAGTAATAAGTTACAGGAAATTAAACACTATGATTTGATCCTGGTTTGACCCCGACTACTCCATTCCCTAGAGTTTCCTTCCTCTGAACTTTATCCACTAGTGTAATTCCTTTCCAACTGGTAGGAATCAAGCCTTACAATTGTCTTCAAAGATTTATTCTCCTTCAGATGTAGGATATACTACTAGAAGCACCAACTCCTAGCTAAGTCCTCTTGAGCTTGTCTCCGGACGGTAACCCCTCTTCTGGATGTAGGATACACCACTAGAAGCACCAACTCCTAGCTGAGTCTTTTCTCTTTAGTAGGATATGCCACTTAGATTCTACCCAAACCTAAGCTGAGTCCTACAGGGAGATACCACTTAAAGCACCAACTCTAAGCTAGATCCAATATCAATACTCATCCAAGTATGAGTTCTTAAAACTGATTTTCAAGGGTTTGTTTTTTGAATTCTTCAAGTTTATAACTCACTTGAGAATTATTACAAAACAGATGTGGAATATAACTAGTTCCTGGAGGGATTTTGTTCACTGATTTAATTAGCTTGAATTCTCTTTTTAATAACTTCTTGTGAAATCAACCAGAACCTTCTTAACTTGTGAAGATTCACTTTTATAGGCTTTGATCATAAGTGTAGTAGTTAAGTACCGTTTAGGTAGATCTTTAATCTTCACTGTTGATCAGGTATGATGTGGTACTTCTAGAGCATTGATCAATCCGGTAAACTAAATAAATGTTCCATTTGAATTTTTGGGATTGAGGCTAAAAAATTATCAGTGATCATTTTGTTTGTATTTTAGTGAATCACTGACTTTTATGCCATTTGCTTTTATATGAGCTCTACGCGCCCTTCGTATTGGTCTATGTTAAAAAGGTTGTTATCTTTTTCTCTTTCATGTGTCAGTCCTTTTATCCTTTTCTAAAATGCTTGCTAGCTGTCTCTTTTACGATCTTCAAGGCAAAAGGATCTTTGAATTCAGGCCAAATATGGAGGGAAAAGGTAAATTTGAAGTTTTCCCTTTGTCTTGATAATTCAGCCATCAGGATGTTATTAGACTTAATACATACGGATGCTTCTTCAATCAGTCTTCTCTTTCGGATACTGCTTTTGAGAGGTTGAAAGTTTGTTTCCTTTCTAAACTTTTAACCGGATGTTTTCCTTGTGTACTTAGGTATTTAGAGTCTTCAATATATGTCTGGATGACTTGAACTTGGGCTCGTTTGTTTTCTTTAGAAGATTATATGTATTTGTTTTCTTCAAACCTGATCCGGACATGTTCTTGAATTAGTTCTTCCGGATTATTGTTTTCCAACAATCTCCCCCATTTGATGAAAATAAAAACCTAAGCACATTTAAGCATTAACATAGGAGGTATATGAACTAAGTATGATTCTTGATACTTAGCCATTTACAATTTTACTCCCCTACAATTCTAGCATCCTAACTCCCTTAATATTTTTGCATCTTAGCTTCTAAATTTTTGTAGTACAATTATTGATTGTACTTAGAAGCAGTTTTTGAGTAGAATTTTACACTATATATACTTCTGCTATTAATAATAGTTAACCTCAATGAAGTTCCAAATTACAAGATACAGATGCATATAAATGAAAGAAAATTCACACAGCTAGCTATTAAGGTTTTACAATGAAAGAATAAATAGCTATACTATCTATACTATCATCTGTACTACTCTTTCATAGCCTCACCTTCCTTGCTTGTGCTCTTCTCCCCCTTTTTATTTGCATCAGTTTGGGGTCTATTACCATATAAGTTCATTGATCCCAGTTTCTCTGCCACGCTTCAGAATACACAGAATAATCAACATTTCCTTCAAGAAGCTTTTCGAGGATTGTGTCTATAGTGGCAGGAAGGATATGGACTAGTTTGATGAGTGTTCGGAGCTGTTTGTAGGACTTGATAAGATCCGGATGCATTTTTAAAGCATGTTGCCTATCTTCTTCTTCAAAAAGTGGAAAGATTGCTTTGAGAAGAGTTAGATTGCACTTGTACCCAAAGAATCATGTATCTCCAATGTGTTGGATAAGGCTGTGGATGATTGGGAGGAGAAGGCTTTCCAAAATAATAGGTGAGGTTTCGGATGTAGATGGTGTATTGAGCAAGAGATTATCCATACCAAATTGGAGTTATTCAATCTCTTTGATGATGTCTCTCCGGACATTATGAAAACTAATGTTGAGGTCTTTGTTAAAATTTTCCTTCCACATATTGATAAGCTTTTCTTTTCCGGAAAGGGGACTCCCAAAGTCATTGCTTATATCTTCAATATGCTTCTTCAAGAGCTTTACTGAGAGGCCTAGTGTTCCTCATTTAGAAAGGTGAGTTCAGAGGAGATGTCCTTGAAGTTGGGATTTCAATGGTGGACATTTGAGCATCAAACATCCAGTAAAGATCTATAACTTTAGCCTCTCCAAAATTTAAATATGAATATTATTAAACAATTTGGAACTCGGAGCAAGATGAACATCCAGTCAAATTTTCTTTTCCATCCTCTAATCCTATAAAATGCTCCTCTAAGGGAGTTATATTACTCAATCTAAAGCCAACAAGAAGAGCTCCCCAAGCCTTAAAATCAGGAAAAGAACTCACAAATGAACAAAGATGATGGAAAACAATAACAAAAAAAGGAAAGAACAAAAGAACAACAAGCCAAGAGATGATGGAGAGAGAGTAGAGATGAGAGTGAGGAAAGTAGAGAGGTGGTTGTGAGAATGGGTTAACAGGCAGAAGAAATTAGGTGCAGTGAATTAGAAACAAAAATATAGGCTAGAGGCATGGGTAAGATTTAGGAATAGAAGAAATTAGGGTTTTATTTATCTATTTACGTATATATTCATAGTTATATACGGATCCAGGTCCAGGTTTGGATCCTATACTAGAATCCTATAATGGATCGGTCACCATTTTGTAGACCTGAACCCAATCCAGATTTAACGGGTTTGGGAAACTAGGATCCAGATATGTGAAAGCAGATCCGGATCCACGTATCTAGACCGGGTCCAGGATCCATTGCCATCACTAAAGTTAATTGATTCTATACCGGAGTGACTTTAGAGAGTGAGGTTTTTGCTACCAGTTGTACTGTAGGGAATGAATCCACTTTCTCTTTAATGCATTTGATTGCAGTCTTTATTTCTCTAAACTCTCCCTTAAGATCCAGAGTCATAGATTTTTCAGTCATGAGATTCACCATGGATTTCAACTGTGCACGTATACCCCTCAACATTTTCTTTATCCCATGTTCTATGTGCCCTTCAATGGTGGCTTGCTCCAACAGACTGAGGGCCATTTGTATTTTATCAGCCCTAGTGGGCTTTGGATTGATGGTTGTATTCCTTAATAATCTTTTAGAGTGGATTCTTCCTCGGATCCATACCTACTTTCGATGTCCTCTGATCCAGAGGATTCCTCTTCCTCATCACTTTCCTTGTCCTTCTTCTTTTCTTCTATTTCCTCTTCCAACCTATCCTTCAGAGTGGCCTTGCCCTTTAAGTCCACTTTAGAAGTGTGCTCAGTGGGTCTCAGATCATCTCCCTCCCTCGGAGCATTTTGCTCTAGGTTAGACTTATTTTCCTTAGATACATTTTGATTGCCTACATCTAAGTTGGTCTGTTTATCAATAACATCACCAGCCATTTCAGCAGCATGAGTAGAGTTAGAATTATGAGTTACTTTAGTGGTTTGTTATTTAGTAGGCTCTGCTGTTTTATCTTCTTCTTGAGCTTCCCCAGTATCACCTTTCGGATGATTGGAATTATCCTTAATCTCCACTTCATTTGCCTTTACAAGACTTAGGGTTCTCACTTCCTCAGATTGGTCTAAGTTATTGGCACTGTCCTCAACAATCTCTCTAAATGCCTTGTTAGGACTTTCAACCTCAATTACTTTAACTGCTGGATTTAGGAGATTTTTTGGAAGTGGTTCATCTCATGCCTTAAATATATAGAGTTCTTCCTCCGAACATTCACTCTCCTTGAGAAGTGATCTTTAGAAGAGGTGATAATAGGTGGAGTGTCAACACTGGCATTTTCAGAAGAGCATTCAACTCCTTCCTTTGATAGTTGATTGGCCTTTAGATTATCACTAGCTGTCTCCATCATCTCAGCAAATTGAGGATCTTTCGGATGAAGATTTCTGGAATTAGTTCAACATGGATCACAATTTCCTTCCCTCTATTCATGTCTACTGGTTATGTAGCTTTAAGGATTGGTTCTTGTATCTGGATTCTAGCAGCAGGTTTTTTAATGGCTAATTTGGCCCTTTTAGCCATAAGGGCTTCACTAAACATTGAGCCTTTTTGGATGAAAGATATTTTCAGAACAGGCTCCTCATCTTCTATACCGCTGCTGGGCTCGCTTGCTTCATTAATAATCTCCTTTAGAGATTGCTGGGCTCCTTGTAATCTTCCGGCTCTTATCGTAGCAACAGCAATTGTAATAGTTTCACTGTCCTTAGGATTAACAGTTTTCTTCTTCTTGGCCGCAGCCTGATAAGCCTTCTTCTTTGCTTAGGTTTCTCCGGAGTTGTCTTCATCAGTTGGGTGAGGGTAAGAGCGTCCTCATATACTTCCTCAACCTGCCTCACTATAGGCTTCAAGTTTACATTCCTTTGAGCTCTAGGTTTAGTGGTTCAAGCCCTTTTTACTTTCGGAGCTAGTTCCATAGAACTTCCAACCTTTAGGGTCTTACTCTTCTTTTCCTCTCTTTTCTTTATGGCTTTCTCCTTATCCTAGGGTTCCAAGGGAGTGCTTGTGTTGGTGAATGTGGTGGACAAGAAGTACCAGCATGTTGATTACTCTACTCTCTACCTAGTGTTGGAGAACACTGTACTGGAATGATAATGTGGTATTTACAGATCCCCTCTGGATCAAAATAAACTTTGCCGGTACAACCTACAATAATCTAGGGATCTCTGTCCAGTGAGTGGAGCACTTATCTCCAAATACCTTACCGGTAGCCATTGCATGGGATTATGCTTCACTATTTTTTCATCTCCATCCGTCTGAATCATTACTCCAGCATTCTATATTTTCATATGAGTAACAAAGAAGTCTGGAGTCAGAGTAATCACCTTTCCACCTACAGTGGTCCGAAGTGCATCGTAATAGGTGTGGATTTTTAGATTCTCATAAAATTGTTTTACGAAGACAGGATAGGTTAGGTTGTGCATTTTAAGGAAATCTTCCAGACTTTGATCTTTAAGAAGTTGGGCATAGGGTTCAGTTGAAAATAAGAAGTCATCTCCTAGAAAATCAGATGGGATTGTGGTGTCTAAAGCATTTCGCTTAACTGGAATGAAGTGATAGTCATGAAGATCTTCCATCTTAAAGATGTTCATTGGAGGTGGAGATGTTTTTGTTTTAGTGTTGGTGTTTGCCATTTGTGAAATTTGGAAGAAGAAAATTTCTGAATTAGGGTTCTGAAAGAAAAATTGCAGAGTAATAGTAGATGAATTACTTTGCATGAAGAGGATAAGAGAATTTAGGGGTTTTTATAGAATTCTCAGAGTAAGGGTAGTTTAGTAATCCAGAAGCAGTTAAAATTAAATAGATCAATGATGTGGCAGTTAGAATTGAGGAGAGAGGTAAATGGCATTTAAATTGGAGAATTGGAATGATTTAATTTGTAAAGCAATTGTTATTTTTACTGCATTTAAACTGCCTAATAAATGTTTAAAATTCAAAATATGTATAGTTACCTTTTTGCGCTTTTACTGCCATTTGATAATTTTGTCTACTGAACTGGCAATACTCCCTCCGGATCCATCACTAAATCTTCTTCTTTCTGCTTTGATTTCCTTGAGTTGCTAAGGATTTAATAACTCCGGATTGTCTTCCGGATTCTTCTTCAAATTGGATTTGACATTTCAATTGCCTCCCTTAGCTTGTTGAATTGATCTTTACTTAGTGGCTTAGTAAAGATCTCTGCCCTTTGCTCATTTATTGGAATGTAAACCAGGGTTACTTCCTTTTTCATAACATGATCTCTGATAAAATGGTGCGTGATATTGACATACTCTATAGGAGTTAAGCAACATAGCATCCTGCAGCCATGTATTCTACTTTAGTGGTTGATAATGCTACTAAAGTTTGCTTCTTGCTATACCGAGATACAAAACAATCTCCAAGGAAATGACAGACTCCAGATGTGCTTTTTCTCTCAAGCATGTCTCTTCCATAGTCTGCATTAGTGTACCCTTGCAAAGTAAAATTCCCATTGCTGGGATACCATAATCTAACTTCAGTTGTTCCCACCAAGTACCTGAGCACCCGTTTTACAAACCTTAAGATGAGAATCTTTTAGATTGGCTTTATATCTTGCACAGTAGTAAACTGTATAGTGTATGTCAGGTCTGCTAGCTGCCAGTTATAGAAGTGATCCAATCATTCCTCTGTAAAGATTTTGATCCACTTCTCCTCCTTTACAATCCTTTAAAAGGATTGTATTTGAGCCGATAAGAGTGGACATGGACTTGCTTTTGTCCATCTCTAACTTCTTTAGAACTTTCTTGGTGTATTTGGATTGATTTATGAAAATCTCATCTGGGCTCTGTTTGATTTGGAGACCAAGGAGGAAGTTTAATTATCCCATCATTGACAACTCAAATTCCTTTTGCTTCTGAGAGGTGAATTCTTCACACATCCTTTCATCTGTTGGTCCAAAGATAATGTCATCCATATAAAACTGGACAAGAATGACATCTCCTTTCTTCTTTTTGATGAAGAGTGTTATATTTGCTTTACCCCGGATGTAACCCTTGGAAATGAGAAATGAAGTAAGTCTCTCATACCAAGCTCTTGGTGCTTGCTTCAATCCATAGAGGGCTTTCTTCAATTTGTACACACGCTTCAGATGCTTGGAAGCTTTAAATCCTGGTGGTTGCTTGACATATACTTCCCCTTGAATGACTCCATTTAGAAATTCACTTTTGACATCCATTTGGAATAGGGTGAATCCCATAAATGATGTAAAAGCATATAGGATCCGAATTGCCTCCAATCTTGCCATTGGTGCAAATGTTTCCTCAAAATCAATGCATTCTTGCTGATTGTAACCTTGTACACCCAGTCTTGCTTTATTTCTCACCATAATTCCGGATTCATCAAGCTTGTTCTGGAATACCCATTTGGTGACAATAATTGACTTCCCTTCCGATGGAGGTACTAGATTCCAGACATCATTTCTGGTGAATTGATCTAGTTCTTCTTGCATTGCCATCATCTAGCTTTCATCTCCCTTTACATCTGGAAACTTCTTTGGCTCGATGAGAGAGACAAAAGCAACATGGCTTATCATTCAATTGAGATGCCCTTTGGTTATAACTGGATTTTGGACATTATCCAAAATGGCTTCTACTGGATGATTTCTTTGTGTCCTTGACTCTCTTTGAAGGTCTTCATGCATTTTTGGAAATTGTTCTACTATTGCATCTAGTTCTTCCTCTCCTCCTTGTCCATCATTGGAACTGATTTCACCATTATTTGAAAGATGATCATGATTGAAATTGATTTGCTCATCTTGTTCCTTATACTTCTTGATCCGAAATGGATCTTGAGCCTTCAATGGTTCTGTTTCATTCGGAGTGGTCTCATCCGGATCTTGGCTTTTCTTGCCTGCATGGTTAGTCTAATCAAAATATACATGTATTGACTCTACTACAGTTTGTGTTCTCTTGTTGTATACTTTGTAAGCTTTGCTATGTGTTGAGTAGCCAAGGAAAATTGCTTCATCAAATTTAGGATTAAATTTTCCTAGTTGTTCTCTGTCATTTAGGATCTAGCCTTTACATCCAAAGGCTTTGAAGTACCGATCTTGGGTTTCCTTCCCCTCCAGATTTCATATGGGGTCTTGTCTAAGGTGTTTCTAATGAGAGCTCTATTTAAGATTTAACATGCTGTGTTAACGGCCTCACCCCAAAAGTATTTTGGCAATCTATTATCATTCAACATTGTTTGAGCCATTTCAACTATTGTTCTATTTTTCCTTTCAACAACTCCATTCTATTGAGGTGTATGAGGGGCAGAAAAGTTATGCTCAATGCCCTCAGATTCACAGAATTTAGCAAAATGCTTATTTTTTAATTCTCCCATATTATCACTCTGGATGCGTGCAATGCTTATACCCTATTCTACTTCTATTTGGATGAATATTTTAAAGAAAATGGTGAAAGGCTTCATCTTTGCTAGCAAGCAACGCTACCTAGGTATAGTGAGAATAATCATCCATTATAACCATAGTGTATTCTCTTCTACCTAAGCTTATTATTTTGCTTGGACCAAAGAGATTAATGTGCAAGAGTTCTAGAACTCTCTTGGAGGGTATATAATTGACATGCAGTGCATATATGATCCTTATCAAAAGCAACCTCAAGCAAATCCACAACCAATTCCTTTTTGGCTAATTTGGACAGGAGGTTCATGCTTACATGTACCAACCTTCGGTGCTAAATTCATGATTCTTCTTCTGTAGATACCAAGCAAACATTCTTTTTCTCATTTTTAATGTTAATAGAATAGACATTGTTCACTCTAGGTGCATAAAGAATGAGTTAATTTGACTTACTATCAGTGATTGAGCAGCCTCCGGAGTCAAATGTGGCTTTCCTCCTTTTGTCATAGAGTTGTGCAACACTGAATAGATTGAACTTCAGTCCATCAACGAGTGAGACATCTTCTATCTTTAATTTAGATCCAATGGTTCCATGCCCAATGATCTATCCTTTTTTATTGTCTCTCATCACAAGTCATGTGCCTTGAGCATCCACTATCAATGTACTATGTCTATTGATCTTATGTAGATCTAAGGCATACCTGCAAAACAGATCAAGTGGGTTTGGGTACCCAATCAGATTTGGGTCCTCTCGGGTTATCAACCATTTCAGGCCAAGGATAAATATCATAATAACCATTTTTAAATCTACACATTTTAGTCATATAGTTGTTTGCTCCACAAAACCTGAACCCATCGACTAATTTGTTCTGTTTAAGCTTCTCCTCAATCTTTTGGAGATCCTTTCTTCCCATAATCTCTGGAATATCCTACTTTGGCAAGATCTCGACTAGCTTGTTTGGTTTGAATTCGGTAGTTGGCTAGAGGGGTAACTTTCGCTCTATAGTTTTTCTTTTTCTTGGTGAATTGCTCATTATAGACCACTTCAGCCTTTCCCTTTTGAGCAACTGTATATCTCTAAGTTTGGTTTCTTTGTCTTGGATGAGCATTGTGTTTTTAAGCTTAAGGCTGCTTCCAGATTTTCTTTTGTTTTGTAGGTTCCGAATTCCTTCTAGATGCAAGATCTGGATTTCTCCTTTGATTTTCGGATTCTAGTTTCCTTCTGGATGCCTCCTTCATCAGAGCTAGTTCCCTATCTAACCCGGTTACATTTGTATTCAGTATTTGCACTTGATTCCGTAGGAAATTTTCTTCAACAACATCAATGTGCTTTGTGACTCTTATTTGATTGACATCTTATGCCAATGCCTCGGCATCTTCTATTAGTTCCATCACTTTTCTTTGGAGGGATTTGATAGCCTTTGTGTTCTTCCTCACATTGTTGATCATAATCCCTAAAGCTTTAGCAAGAACAAGATTAGATACAGAATTTGAGTGAGAGTTTACCTCAGTACTTGTAGTATTAAATTCTGACTTTTCAATTTGCTCAATGGCTTGCTTTGATGGATTTATTCTGGATTGCTCTGCTTCTAGATCAGTTAGTGCCATAAATGCATAGTTTACAGTTTCTTCTTCTTCTGTCGAAGATGAGCTACTGCTTTCTCACTATTGCTCCATGTGGCCACCATTGCTTTCTTCTTATATCTCTTTTCCTTTTTAAGCATGGGACATTTGGATATGAAATGTCCTTTGTCTTTATATTCAAAGTAGGTTGATTCTTTTTTGGGATCTTTCTTGTCTTCCAGAGCTTTTCTTAACTTGCCTCTTTTGGAGGAGCCTTCCTTCATTCTTCTCGAATCATACTATCTAGAGCTTCTTCTTTCTTTCCTTCTTAGAAATCTATCAAACTGCTTGGCTAGCATAGCTATTTCTTCTTTGTTATAGTGAGATTCCTTTAACTGCTTTTTTGTTCCGGAAGAGACTAATCCGGATGAGTCTGCCTTGAGTGCGATGGCTTTCTTCTTTTCTTCTGGCTTTTTCTCTTGTTAATTATATCTCTCCAAGGATAGTTTTTGAGTCAAGAGATTACCAATGAGTTCATCATAACTGTAAAAGTTCAAGTCATGAGCCTCCGCAATGGCAGTCTTTTTGTTATCCCACTCCTTGGTGAGACTCCAGAGAACTTTCTTCACCATTTTACTTCAGAGATCTCCTTTCCAAGCCTCTTCATTTCATTGACCAGATTGGTATATCTAGTATTCATGCTACTGATGGATCCTTTGGTTCCATCTTGAAGGTTTCAAGCTTTTGTTGAAGAAGATCTATTTTTGCTTCCTTGACTTTATTGGTGCCTTCGTGAGTCACTTTAAGCTTCTGCCATATCTCTTGTGCAGTTTCACATCCGAAAATCCTATTAAATTTAGCTGTACTAAGAGCACAATGAAGTATGTTAATAGCATTTATGTTTTCACATAGCTTTTTATAATCATTTTCATCCCATAAATTTCAGGGCTTCCGGGTAGTTAAACCCTCTACTTCATAAGTAGGAACATGAGAGCCATCTTTAATAGCCATCCATGCCAACATGCTTTGAGCATAAATGAAATTTTTCATCCAATTTTTTTAGAACATGTAGTGTTCATCAGTGAAGAGTGGAGGACGAGTAATGGACATACCCTTCGAAAGGAGTTGTGACTTATTAAAACTCATTTTGATTCTTAGATCCAAATAGGACATTTAGCTCGAGATCGTTAGATCTCTAGTTATGAGCACTAGCTCTGATACCACTTATTGGTCCCTATGCATATGTTTACAAGGTCAGAGGGGTGGTCAATAACCCTTTTTGTGGAATTTAGAGACTTTAAAAGTCTTGTGTAGTGTGTTTGATATGTTCCAAATGTAATGGATCCAGATGATGCAAATATAAAATAATGTGCAATGGAGTAATAAGTTAAAGGAAATCAAACACTATGATTTTATCCTGGTTCGGCTCCGCCTACTCCAGTCCCCAGAGTATCCTTCCTCTAAGCTTTATCCACTAGTGTAATTCCTTTTTAACTAGTAGGAATCAAGGCTTATTCTCCTCTGGATTTAGGATATACTACTAGAAGCAACAACTCCTAGCCGAGTCCTCTTGAGCTTGTCTCCGGACGGTAACCCCTCTTCCAGATGTAGGATATACCACTGGAAGCACCAACTCCTAGCTAAGTCCTTTATCTTTAGTAGGATATACCACTTAAATTCAACCCAAACCTAAGTTAGGTCCTACAGGGATGATACCACTTAAAGCACCAACTCTAAGCTAGATCCCAATCTCAATACTCACCCAAGTATGAGATCTTACAACTGATTTTTCAAGAGTTTGGTTTTTGAATTCTTAAAGTTTATAACTCACTTGAGAATTCTTGAAAAAGCAGATGGGGAATATTACTAGTTCTTGGAGGGATTTTGTTCACTGATTGAATTAGCTTTAATTCTCTTTTTGATAGCTTCTTGTGAAATCAACCAGCACCTTCTCAACTTCTGAAGCTTCCCTTTTATAGGCTTTGATAATAAATGTAGTCATTGAGTACCATTTAGGTAGATCTTTAATCTTCAATATCGATCAGGTATGATGTGGTGCTTTCGGAGCCATTGATCAATCCGTTAGAATAAATAAATGTCAGGTTTGAATTTTTGGGATTTAGGCTAAAAAGTTGTTAGTGATCATTTTGCTTGTATTTTAGTGAATCACCAACTTTTATGCCATTTGCTTTTGTGTGAGCTCTACGTGCCATTCTCATTGGTATATGTTAAAAAGGTTGTTACCTTTTTCTCTTTCATGTGTCAGCCCTTTGTCCTTTTCTAAAATGCGTGATGGCTGTCTCTTTTACAATCTTCGAGGCAAAAGGATCTTTGACTTCAGACTAAATGTGGAGGGAAAAGGTAAATTTAAACTTTTCCCTTTATCTTGATAATTGAGTCTTCCGAATGTTATCTGACTTAATACATCTGAATGCTTCTTCAATCAGTCTTCTCTTTCGGATGCTGCTTTTGTTGGAAACAATGATCTGGAACAACAAACAATCAGGATCAGGTTTAAAGTAAACAAATAACTAATTACAAAAAGACCTAAGTCATTGCATCCGAACATATAACCAAGATATATCCAATGTCCAACATAAGTGAAGACAATTATCTAAGCATAAACGGAAGCATCCGGTTAAAGTTTGGAAAGAAAACAAACTTTGAACAGTCCAAAATAGCATCTGGAAAAACTGATTGCACTAGCATCCGGAAGAAGACAAGATCCACAGATATTAAGTCTGAAGACATCCAAAAGACTTACATATTAAGATAAAGGGAATAATTTGAAAAATTACATTCCCTTCATTCTTTTGGTCTACAAGTCAAAGATCCTTTCCCCATACACAAGATAAATGACAGCTTACACGCTTTTCAAAAAGGGACAGATGGACTGACATAGGAAAGAGAAAAAGGTAACAACCTTTTTCACCTAGACCAATGAGAAAGGCGCGTAGAACTCACACCAAAAAGGTATTGGCATAAAAGTTGGTGAATCACTAAAATACAAGGAAAATGATCACTGACAACTTTTTAGCCTCAATCCCAAGGATTCAAATGGGTTAAAATCTCTGTCTAATGGATTGATCAATAGTTCCGGAAGCATTTGATTATAGCTCAACAACCCACAATGGCTATATTTATTATGGAAGCCTATAAAAGGGAAGCTTCACAAGTTAAGAAGGTGCTAGTTATTTTTAAGAAAGCATATACAAGAAAATTCACTAGAAAGCAATCAGTTTACAATTCCCTCCAAGAACCAAACCACTTAAAATCTATTTGTAAGGATTCCCAAGTAGATTTATTAACCATAGGAAGTCCAAAACCAAATCCTTTGAGAAAACAAAGTGTAAAAGATCTCCTACTTGGGTGAGTAGTGAGATTGGGATATAGCTTGAAGTAGGGGCTTTGAGTGGGATCTCCCTGTAGGACTCAGCTTAGTTTTAGGTAGAAATCTAAGTGGTATATCCTACTAAAGATAAAAGGACTCAGTTAGGAATTGAGATTTCTAGTGGTATATCCCACATCTAGAAGGGGGTACCATCTGAAGATAAGTTGTAAGGCTTGACTCCTACCAGTTGGAATGGAATCCACTAGTGGAAAAGCTCGGAGGAAGGAAACTCCAGGTACTGGAGTAGGCGGGACGGAACCAGGATAAAATACTTGTGTTTGAATTTCTAACTCTTTATTTACCTGTATGATTATTGTCATAACTCCATTATACAGATCCATCCTCCGGATCATATTCAAACATGCTACACAGACTTTTCAAAGTCTGTTTATTATGCAAAAAAGGGTCATTCATCCCCCTCTGTCCTTATTTAGACCCTCACAAGGACCAACAAGTGGTATCAAAGAAAGTGCTCAAACTAGAGATCTAACAATCTCGAGCTAAAGGTCCAAGTATTAAAATGAGTTTCTAAAACTCATAACTCCTTCCCGAGGGTATGTCCATTACCCATCCTCCACTTCTCACCGGTGAACACTATATGTTCTGGAAAAACTGGATGAAGAATTTCATTCAAACACAAAGCATGCAAGCATGGTTGGTCATCAAAGATGGACCATATGAGCCTACTCACAAAGTAGAGGGTCTTACAACCCCGAAAGCCCTCAAGATTATAGGATGAGAAATGATTTTAAAAAATTGCGTGAAAATGCAAGTGCTATTAATATGCTTCATTGTGCTCTTAGTGCAATATAATTTAACAGAATATCCGGATGCGAGACTGCACAAGAAATATGGCAGAAGCTAGAAGTGACCTATGAAGGAACAAGCAAGGTCAAGGAAGCCAAGATCGATCTACTACAACAAAAGCTTGAATCCTTCAAGATGGAGCCCAAAGAATCCATCAGCAGCATGAATACTAGATACACCAATCTAGTAAATGAATTGAAGAGGCTATGGAAGAAAATTTCAGAAGTGGACATGGTCAAGAAAGTACTCCAAATCTCACCAAGGAATGGGACAACAAGAAGAATGCCATTGAGGAAGCTCATGACTTAAACTTCTATAGTTATGATGAGCTCATTGGTAATCTCTTAACTTAAGAATCATCCTTGGAGAGATATAGCTTGCAAGAAAAGAAGCCTGAAAAAAGAAAGAAAGAAAGCCATTGCACTTAAGGCAGACTCTGCTGGATCAGCCTCTTTTGGTTCAGAAAAGCAGCCAAAAGAATCAAAGTACAGTGAAGGAGATATGGCTATGCTAGCCAAGTACTTTGACAAATTCTTCAAGAAAAAGGATAGAAGGTGATAGTTTGCAGAAGTGAAAAATAGAATAAAATGGAAAATGGACTAATTTGTAATAGTTGAATATTTTTGGATCATATACAAAACCCTTGATTGTTTTGGAAACAATTAAAATCCTTTAGTTTTTGAAAACTAATAAAACCCTATTAGTTTTTGGAAATTAATAAAATCTAAATGTATTAAAACACAATATTTTTACTCAAATGATAATCATATATATTTCTTAGCTTCCAAATTATTACAAACAAATTCATTGCCACTAACATGTATCTCTTCTTTCTTCAAAATGTAAAATTCATTGAAATAAAAAAAGGATGTATAAACCTTAGCTCTGATAGCAACTGATTGCGTGCGGAAGTGAAAAATATAATAAAATGGAAAATAGACTGATTTGTGATAGTTGAATGTTTTTGGATCACATACAAAACCCTTGATTGTTTTTGGAAACAAACAAAACCCTTTAGTTTTTGGAAACTAATAAAACCCAATTAGGTTTTGGAAACTAACAAAACCCAAAAGAATTGCAAATGCAAATTTCTCTAATTTTTCATTCAAAAATATAGTATGATATCTTATGTATTCTTTCTTCCTTTAAATAAGGCAAAAAGAAGATTTACAAATTACTTAAACTTATAAGGGAGTTACAAGTAATGACACTTAAAACTCAATAAAAATCCTTACATTAACCCTATACTAAATAGATTTTAAAGCAACATAACTATGAAAATTAAACCACAGTAACCACAACATTATTGATACTAAAGAATGGAAAATAGTTGCCTAAGTTTTCCATAAATCTTCATCTAAAACCATAAACATATTTCTTCAATTTACCAACATATTTTGCCACCGAAAAATAAAGAGCAAGGTATTTTTCCCTCCATCAGAAGGAGATCCGGAAGATTCAAAATAAGAAGGCCTAAAGAAGGCACCTCAAGAAGGGATAAGCCAAGAAAGGCTCCGGAAGAAAAGAAAGATCCGGAAAAAGATGTTGCCTACTTTGAATGCGGGGAAAAAGGGCACTTCAGAACCAAATGCCCCAAGCTAAAAGAGAAAAGAGATATAAAAAGAAAGCTATGGTGACCATATGGATCAATAGTGAAGAAAGTAGTAGTTCTTCTTCAACAGAAGAAGAAGGAACTGCTCATTATGCATTCATGGCATTCACGGATCCGGAAGCAGAGCAATCTGGAAGAAAGTCATCCAAGAAAGACACTGAGCAAATTAGGGATTCAGAATCAGAAACAGCAAATACTGGGGTAAACTCTCATTCTAATTCTGTTTCTAACATTGATCTTGCTAGAGCTGTAAAGGTGGTAATCGACAATGTGAGAAAGAACACCAAAGCCATAAAATCCATACAACCATAAATTCTGGGATTGGCTGAAGATGCTAAAGCAAAGTCACAAGACATCAATTTGATGAGAACCATAAAGCATATGGATGTGGTTGAAGAAAACTTCCTGAGAAATCAAGTGCAAATCATGAGAGCCAACCTAATGGGGTTAGATAAGGAGCTAACTCTGATGAAGGAAGCATCCAGAAGGAAAACCAGATCCTTCTCAACCAAGAAGGAATCAAATGCAGGAAACACAAAGAAATCAAAACTTTGGTGCTAGAAGGGATCCAGGACCCTTAAATTAAAAAAGAGGAAAAACCTCAGAGGCAACCTCAAGCATAGAGATACACAATCGCCCAAAAAGGAAAAGCTAAAGCAGTCTATAACAACAATCCTGCCAAATAAAGAAAAAATCATGGAATAGAAGTTGAACCCCCAACCAACTTCTGGATTCACACCGAACCAAATACAAGAAGCTGGATATAGAGGTAACTATAGGAAGGAGGATCTTGAAAAGATCCAAAAGAAGTAGCAGAGCAGACCCATTATAGGGTGCAGGTTTTGTGAGAAAAATAATCATATTACTAAATTATATAGATTAAAAAATAGTTACTATGATGTTTATCCCTGGCCTGAAATGGTTAATAACCTGAGAAGACCCAAATCTGATTGGGTTCCCAAACCCACTTGATCTGTTTTGTAGGTATGCCTTAGATCCACAGAAGATCAACATACATGGTACATTGATAGCGGATGCTCAAGGCACATGATAGGTGATAAGAAGGCCTTCATCACTTTAATCCGAAAGAAAGGAGGCAAAGTAAGCTTAGGAGGCAATCAAAAGGGGCAGATCATTGGGCACGGAACCATTGGATCTGAAATACAAATAGAAGATGTCTCTCGAGTTAATGGACTGAAGTTTAACTTAATCAGTGTAGCGCAACTCTGTGATAAAGGTAGAAAAGTCTCCTTTGACTCCGGAGGATGCTCAATCTATGATAGTAAGTCTAATCAACTCATTCTTTATGCACCTAGAGTAAATAATATTTATTGTGTTAACATTAAAAATGATCAAAAGAATATATGCTTGGTGTCTAAAGAAGAAGAATCATGGCTATGGCACCGAGGTTGGGACATGTTAGCATGAACCTCCTGTCCAAACTAGCCAAAAAGGAATTGGTAGTGGGTTTACCTAAGGTTGCTTTTATTAAGGATCATCTATGCACTACATGTCAATTAGGTAAACAGCATAAGAAAAGTTTTCCTTCCATCTCCTACATTCTTTCCAAAAGAGTACTTGAGCTCTTGCATATTGATCTCATTGGTCCAATCAAACCATTGAGCTTAGGTAGAAGAGAATAAACCATGGTGATTATGGATGATTATTCTCGCTATACCTGGGTCATCTTGCTAGGAAGCAAAGACAAGCCTTTGACCAATTCTCAAAAACATTCATCCGGATAGAAGTAGAACATGGCATAAGCATTGCACGCATCCGGAGTGATAATGGTGGTGAGTTCAAAAATAAGCACTTTGCTGAATTTTGTGATTTCAAGGGCATGGAACATAACTTCTCTACCCCTCACACTCCTCAACAGAATGGAATTATTGAGAGAAAAAATAGGGCTATAGTTGAGATGGCTAGAACAATGCACAGTGAAAATTGTTTGGCAAAATATTTCTAGGGTGAGACCATAAACACAACATGTTATATTTTTAATAGAGCTCTCATTAGAAAGACCGTAGAAAAGACCCCCTATGAAATCTAGAAGGGAAGGAAACCCAAAATTGGGTACTTCAAGTCATTTGGATGTAAGTGCTACATCCTAAATGATAGAGAGCAACTAGGAAAATTTGATCCTAAATTTGATGAAGCAATTTTCCTTGGCTACTCAACATATAGCAAGGCTTACAAAGGAATTCAGCACTCAAATGCAGAAGGAATTTGAGATGTCCATGATGGGAGAACTTAATTTCTTCCTTGGTTTACGAATCAAGCAGAGTCCGGATGGGATTTTCATAAACCAATTCAAGTATACCAAAGAGATTTTGAAGAAGTTCGAAATGGATAAAAGCAAGCTTATGTCCACTCTAATGGGTTCAGATACAGTCCTATCCAAGGATTGTGAAGGAGAAGAGGTTGATTAGAAGCTATATAGAGGAATGATTGAATCACTTTTATACTTGATAGCTAGTAGACCTGATATACACTATTCAATTTGCTACTGTGCAAGATATCAAGCCAATCCTAAGGATTCTTTTAAGGATTCACATCTAAAGGTAGTGAAAAGAATCCTTAGATACCTCTTAGGAACCACTGAAGTTGGGTTATGGTATCCTAGTAATGGAGAATTCACACTCCAAGACTTCACTATTGCATATTATGGCAGAGATACTCTTGAGAGGAAGAGTATATCCAGAGGTTATCATTTCCTTGGAGATTGCTTAGTATCATGGTATAGCAAGAAGCAAACTTCAGTTGCCTTATCAACCACAAAAGCAGAATACATGGTAGCAGGAAGTTGTGTAGCTCAACTCCTATAGATCAAGCAACAACTAGAAGATTATGGAGTCCAATCTAGATGTGTGGATGTAATGTGTGACAACAAAAGTGCCATTGATGTGTCAAAAAATCCAGTACTCCATAGTAGGATGAAACATGTTAACATCAGGCATCATTTCATCCGGGATCATCTGATGAAGAAAGATGTTGCATTGGTTTACATCCCAACCAATGAGCAAAGGCAAACATCTTTACTAAGCCATTTAGTAAAGATCAATTTGGGAAGCTAAGGGCATCAATTGGAATGTCTAATCCAATTTAAAGAAAATCCGGAAGACAATATAATATTAACTTGGATTTTTGGCAAAACAAGGAATCCAGAAGTAAAGAAGAAATGAAGTTAACTCTGCTCTGGAGAAGAATACTGCCACATCAACATATAAGAATGACATATGGCAGTAAAAGCGCTTAAAGGTAACTGTTCCTTTTTTAATTTCAAACATTTATTAGGAGTTACACGCACTGTAAATTCAACAGCTGTTTTAAAAAATAAGTCGTTCCAATTCTCTGATTAAACAAAATTTACCTCTCTCTAAAATTTTAACATGCCATGTCATCAATCCAGCCAAAGTTAATGGCGTCCGGATTACCATTATACCCTCGCTTTGGAAATTTTATATAAACCCCACAAATTCCCTCTTCTTCCTTACTCGAGTAACTTACTACTGTTACTCTGCAAAAATCCAAACTCAAAACCCTAAATTTCCTAACTCCTTCCAACAACTCAAATGGTAGCCATAATGCTAAATAACCAAATTCACATGATTCCTCAAAAGCACATCTTTGAAGAATTTGCTCTCAAAGATGGAAACTTCACACCTATCACCTTAAAGCCCACAGACTCAATAGTCCCCATTGACTACTTGGGAGACAATTTCTTATTCGAAACAGACCCTTACTCTAAGCTCATTGAAGATCAATATTTAGGCAACTTTCTCAAGATTAAATGCCCAACCTATCCGGATCTAGTGCGCGAATTCTACGATAATCTGAGAACTCACTCTTATCATGATGCTCTCAAAACTCAGGTTCAGGGAAAGGTGATCACCATTAAGCCAGAATTTTTAAAAAAATTCATGAATATGAAGAATGACGGGGTCTAACTTAGAAGCAATGGGGATGAATTGCAAGTGAAGTATGACCCAAAGATCCATGCATCCAAACTATTTTGGTGACAAATTCTCAACTTACTTCCCTGAAGTACCAATATTTCTCCAACATGCACTCTTAAAGCTAGTTTTGATCCGGAAGGGCTCTCTCACCATAGTATCCTCCTTCCAGAATTGTGTACTATAGCACTAGGTAGAAAGCAGAGTAGTAAACATGCCAGTGCTAATTATCCATTTCCTCCGACAACATGGAAACTCTCATGGTGCCCTGATCACCAGAATCCTAGTAGCAAATGAAGTAAATGTCTTAGGATTCCATGCTGTAATTTGAAAAGAAATCCTGGAGAAAAATTTCAGAAAGCTGAGCTTCAAAGAGACATGGAATGAAGAAAAAGTAAAGAAGCTAAGGGATGAGAAGAAGACAAGGGCTAGGAAGGCAGTGAATCCGGTTGAAGAGGCTCTAGTTCCTAAAAAGGCTAGAACCACCAAACTTAAAGCAAAACACAACAAGCTTTGGTTCCGATGGAAGAAATTGATGAGGATGCTCAAACCATCACTCCACTGCTAAAGTAGAGCCCGGAGATGCCTAAGGCAATGGGGAGATTGATAAAACCTGCAGAAAAAAAGAGGAAAGATGCATATATCCCAAAGGTGATGAGATAGAGGAAGAGGATTAGGTGCCTAGGAGGAGGCAATTCACAAAGAAGGGATGCACTTTTGATGAGGCTGTGGCAGCCAAGAAAAGCCAAGCCAAGAAGCCTGCCAGAATAATAATTAATGAAGAAGCTACAAAAAGGGCAGAAGATGAAAAATTGGCTAAGTCCAGGACAATAAATAGGAAGAATGTGCTCGGATCTACTGAGGAAGTCACTCCGGATAACCCTCAGTATGAGATCATAAGAGAAGGTATGAAGTACAATGATAGAATCAATAAGCACAGAACAGAAGGTCCCAAAGATTCTTCCAGAGCCCAAACAATTCTTATTGATCTAGTAGATATGGCAACAATTGCCCGAGATCCAGAAGCTGATAATTTTCCATTCATGCTCAGAACCGGACCACTTTCGGAAAACCTGCTTAACTCGGAAGCTGAGACCACGGAGAAAGTAAGACCTAAAAAGGCAAATAGAGAGGGTGTTGAGGACATTACCAACACGCCTGGGGGAGTACATAAAAGTCCTGAAAAGGCATGTGGAGGGATGACTGAGGACATTTCCAGTCATCCGGGGGTTGTAGAGGTGGATGAAGAAAGAGCAGCTGCAAACAATTCAGATATGCCAGCAACTAAGGTAATTCCTGACACAGTCTCATTTAATATTAATCTTGATGTCACTGCTACTATTGAAACAACAGATGATGAAGAGGACAGCCTAGATACTGTAACACCCTCTTTATAGGGAGTGCCACAATAACTATAATCAGCCAATAAACAACTCTACTCCACTATATAAAGTTCAATACTTATAGATTTAATATGTACAAATATAAATATAATGATTCCAACTCCAAATTATTCTCCAAATATTTATCAATGCCACTTTTTATTTCTCACACTATCTAGTACATGTATTATTCTACAAACCATAATATTAATAATACAAATCCACCTCGAGTCTTTCCTTATATGCTCTTCAAGCTTATCCACTTATACCACTTTGGTCCAAGCTATCTACAAATCTCCACCTACGTGTAGAAAAATAACTACAGGCTAAGCAATTTGCTTAGTGGTTTACATAAAATAAATACAATAACTTTGAACATTTTTAACACTTTAAAATAGAAATAAAGTATGTTCATAAGTCAAAAGCAAATAAAATAACTTTATAAAACCAAAACATAAAACTTATATTATAAACCTTTCAAAGTATAATCAAATTTATATCCAATTTTTCCAAACACATTAACCATATATTTCCCAAAGTAAACAAGTCATGAATAATGGTAAAATGGATACGGGAGCGGACAAGCCCGAAGCCGAAGCTTCAATATCAATGTATCGGTCAAGCCCGAAGCCGAAGCTTTAAAATCAATATATCGGTCAAGCCCAAAGCCGAAGCTTCAATATCAATATATCGGTCAGCCCGAAGCCGAAGCTTCAATATCAATATATTTTTATCAGAATACCGACAGAAAACCGAAGCCAAAGCTTCAATTATTTGAACAGTACTGTACCCCCCTTTATTGGAATCAATCTACCCTGACCCTGTATTCTACTCATTTAATAAGGGCAATAAATCAAAGTAACATCTTAAAAATTTTAGTATAGACCATCAAACTTAATTCAACATAACTTCAATAATCAAGAAATTCAAAATCCTAAATTTTAAAGCATCAAACTTCAATTTAAAACACAATAAAATCAACATTCATATTTTCTTGAATTTTTCAGGTTTCGTGACCTGATTTCCCCTGCATTTTTTACTATTAAAACATCATCTAATCGAAAATATTTATTCTAAATATAATTAGCCACATGTTTCAGCTTTCCAAATCCACCAGAATCATAGAAATCCAAATTGTATAACCAAAGTTATGATCAAAATACTAAACAGTATATAAAGCTGAGATTTTTCGAAAACAGATTTCATGACTCAACTTCAAACGAAACTTTCACATTGAAAACGAATGAAATTCAACAAGGTTTCTTCTGAACATATATTTCTTAGTTTCTGTAGATTTCAATAGAATCAAGAATCATTCAAATCGGATTTATATAGCAAGAGAAAACATTAAAACAAAACAGGTATACAAATCTGGAAATTTTTCAAAAAACCAAGAAATTGAAATTAGAGACACAAACCTTCATCTAAACTCGTTCTAGTTCTCTTCTACCTCTTTTGCCTTTGATTTGCTTGCACTAGCCTCCTCTATAATAGTCATATATAATTCTATCAAGATATTGTATAAATAAACTTTCTAATACCATAAATATGCTTAATCTACCATGAATTCTACTAATTCAGCTTTAATTTCATCAAAAATCACTCACCTCAAATTTGGGTTACTATTCATCCAAACCTTAAAAACTGAAATTCTCTTCTTCTAACCTTGATTCACTGAATTGATGATGATAGAGGGCTTAAGGATCGATTTCTAACAAGAATTCGAAGTTGGATCGAAGAAAACGGAAGTTTTTAGATTAGGAAAAATTTTGATAAGGGAGAGAGGAAATGAGTAGGAGAAGAAGATGATGGAGAAGAAGAGAAGAAGCTGGATATGATATGTATTTTGATTTTTTTTTCAATTTTCAATAATGCCCTTGAACAAATAATTAAATCCTAATTCATCCCTCTAACTTAATTAACTTACTTCCTCATGTCTAATATCCAATAACAATAATAATAATTACAAAAATAATTTCCATGATATTTTAATACCATAATAATTTATTGTAAGTAAATTTTGAAATTTCAGGTCATTATAGATACGCATACTCCAAGTGTATCTAAGGAACAAGAGTCTAACCCGTAAAACACCATTCCGGAGGAGGGACTTAGTTTGGGTTCCCAAGGGCACACTCCTAGAGTGGACTCAAGGGGCGAGGCTAGTCCGGGGGAACGGTTGGAAGATAAGAAAGGAGGAGAAGAAGAAGAATCCACAGAGGAAGAATCATCCGAATCTGATGAGACCGGAAGTAGCTCCGGATCTAAATCTCCTCCTCTTATTAGTCCCATCAGAATACCAACTTCTAGCATAAATCAAGTCAGAGCTAAAAAGATCACAACAACCCCAAAAATCCTATAAGAGGCTACCCATGAGGAACATGAGAAGAGCTATATCAAACAGATTCTTCAAAACATCTGTAAGCACCTCAAATCAGTGGAGAAAGTGTTGATTCAACAATTCTCTCCTCCGAATTTGAAGGATGAAATTGGGGAGCTAAAAGGGGGTGTCAAGAAAATAGAGGAGAAAGTGGAGGACTTCCCTACTACCGATTTAGTGGCTGAAGTATCACTTGAAAAAGTCACCCCGGTGCTGAATGAGCTGAAAACAAGTGTAGCAGTAGCAAATCATTCTGCTGATCAGGCTAATACCGGAGCCACAAATAATTGCGCTATTATATTAGACAAAATCACCTCCTCCTCTTCTGAATTGTCCACTGAAATAAAAGAGTACCTGGACTCCCAATTTGAAAACCTGTCAAAATTCATTTCAGAAAAAGAAGAAAAAGTTGCTCTTCCCAGCCTCAATGAAGCTCAGTAGGAAATTTTGAACAAACTCACCAAGTTCATGGATGACGACTGCCCAAGCTATTTGCCAAATAGATGGAGGATATTACCCAAGAGGTAGCAAGCCAGCTGAATGAGCAGGATACAGTCCTTAATAATGCTAAGGAAGAGCTTCATAAGGATATTGTGACTGTCAATGATAGTGTTCACAACTGTCGAAGAGGAATAGGGACGAAAATTGAGAAAGTTCTCACAAATCTATCAAATCTATCAATATCCGGATCTTTCTCACCCTCAATTTTGGAGAGTCAGCTTATACCAGTGCTTCAAGATCTCATTCAACACATTAGGGATACTGGATTCTTTGGTCATAAAGGAACTGCTACCCTCCTCAATGCTCTCCTCCCCTATTTTGATGAGAAAGATATAGATTTTGTACTCCAAATGCACCCCTACATCACTAAATCATATACCCAGCTCTGAACGGTCTTCTGGCCCCTTTACCTAGCTATAGCCATAGTGGACACAATTATTGATCGCAGAAGGAACGAGAATGTAGATTATTCCATCTATTCCAAGGCATTGTAGTAAAGCTGGGATGGTAAAACATACATAGAATTCAACCCCCAAGCTGTTGAAAATAAAAAGGGGGAGAATACTAAAGGGGATAAAGCTACTGAAATGGGAGAAAAGAGCAAGGGCAAAGAAAAGAAGGGAGAAGCATCCCGCAAGAAATAATTTCATAATAGACTAGCTAATTTGCTCCAATGTAAAATCCGTAATAGCTAGTTTCATATTTTTTTCACTTATGTAATTCTGTACTTGTAATCTTGAACTTCATTGATGTTAACTATTATTAACAATAGAAGTATGTATAGTGAAAATCTATTAAAATTGCTTCTAAAGTACAATCTAATATTGTATTAGAAAAACCTTAGAAGCTAGAATTGAAAAATATTGGGGGAGCTAGGGATTCTAAAATTATGGGAGAGTAAAAATTGTAAATGACTAAGTATCAAGAATCATACTTAGTTCATAAAATCCCATTTCATTATGCTTAGATTTCTTAGGTTTTTGTTTCCATCAAATGGGGGAGATTGTTGGAAATAATGATCCAGAAGAACAAACAATCCGGATTAGGTTTGAAGTAAACAAATACCTAAGCACAAAAAGACCTAAGTCATTGCATCCGGACATATAACCAAGACATCCAATGTCCAAGACAAGTGAAGACAATTACCTAAGAATAATCGGAAGCATCCGGTTAAAGTTTAGAAAGGAAACAAACTTCGAACCGCCCAAAACAGCATCCAGAAAAACAGATTGCACTAGCATCCGAAAGAAGAGAAGATCTAGAGATATTAAGTATGAAGACATCCGAAAGACTTACATATCAAGACGAAGGGAATAATTTGAAAAATTACATTCCCTCTATTCTTTTGGTCTACAAGTTAAAGATCCTTTCCCCATACACAAGATAAATGACAGCTTGCAAGCTTTTCAGAAAAGGACAAAAGGACTGACACAGGAAAGAGAAAAAGGTAACAACCTTTTTCACCTAGACCAATGAGAAAGGCGTGTGGAACTCACACCAAAAAGGTACTAGCCTAAAAGTTGGTGAATCACTAAAATACAAGGAAAACGATCACTGACAACTTTTCAGCCTTAATCCCAAGGATTCAAACGGGTCAAAATCTCTGTCTAACGGATTGATCAACGGTTTTAAAAGCACCACATATTACCTTTTCAACGGTGAAGAGTTGATTATAGCTCAACAACCCATAACGGCTACATTTATGATGGAAGCCTATAAAAGGGAAGCTTCACAAGTTGAGAAGGTGCTGATTGATTTTAAGAAAGCATATATAAGAGAATTTGCTAGAAAGCAATCAGTTTACAAATCCCTCCAAGAACTAAACCACTTAAAATATGTCTGTAAGGATTCCCAAGTAGAGTTATAAACTTAAGGAAGTCCAAAACCAAATCCTTTGAAAAAACAAAGTGTAAAAGATCTCCTACTTGGGTGAGTAGTGAGATTAGGAAATAGCTTGAAATAGGGGCTTTGAGTGGGATCTCCTTGTAGGACTCAACCTAGTTTTGGGTAGAAATCTAAGTTGTATATCCCACTAAAGACAAAAGGAATTAGCTAAGAATTGAAATTTCTAGTGGTATATCCTACATCTGTAAGGGGGTACCATCCGGAGATAAGTTGTAAGGCTTGATTCCTGCCAGTTGAAAAGGAATACACTAGTGGAAAAGCTCGGAATAAGGAAACTCTGGGAACTGGAGTAGGTGGGGCTGAACCAGGATCAAATACTTGTGTTTGAATTTCTAACTCTTTATTTACTTGCATTATTATTGTCATAACTGCATCATCCGAATCCATCCTCTGGATCATATTCAAACACGCTACACAAAGACTTTTCAAAGTCTGTTTATTCCTAAAAAAGGGTCATTCACTCCCCTCTGACCTTATTTAGACCCTCACAGGGACCAACAGCTTTTGAGAGGTTGAAAGCTTGTTTCCTTTCCAAACTTTTAACCGAATATTTTCCTTGTGTACTTAGGTGTTTGGAGTCTTCAATATGTGTCTAGATGACTTAAACTTATGCTTATTTATTTTCTTTAGGAGATTATATGTTTTTGTTTTCTTCAAACCTGATCCGGATATGTTCTTGAATTAGTTCTTCCATATCATTGTTTTCCAATAGATATCTACTCATAAAGCTCAAAGTTTAAGAGACATCTGGCATTGTACATATCATAGCATACATGATGTATCCTATTGCAGATTCATAAGGTATATCCTTCATGCGCATTCTCTCCTAAGCTGTCTTCAGACACTCAGCCTTAGATAGGTTAATCCCCTTTGTCATCGGGAGATAACCTTTCTTAGAATGCTCTAGATTGAACCTATTCAGAACCTTGTCTATATATGTACTTTGAGAAAGATCTAATAACTTCTTGGATCTATATCTATAGATCTTTATACCTAGTATAAATGCTGCTTCTCTAAGGTCTTTCACGGAGAACTTTCTTGACAACCATATTTTAACACTTTGCAGAAGAGAAATGTCATTTTCTATTAGTAGAATGTCATCGACATATAATACTAAGAAAAAGACTGCACTCCCACTAACATTCTTGTAAACACATAGCTCATTAATGTTTGGATAGAAATCCAGTTCACAGATTGCTGATCAAACCTAATATTCCAACTCTTGGATGCTTGCTTAAATCCATAAATAGACCATTGCAGTTTGCATACCTTCAAGCCATTCTGAGATGTAAAACCCTCAGGTTGTGCCACATACACATCGCAGTGCAAATCCCCATTCAAGAATGCTGTTTTATCATCCATCTGCCAGATCTCATAATCATAATAAGCAGTAATGGCAAGGAGTATTCTTATGGATTTAAGCATGGCTACTGGTGAGAAAGTTTCATCATAGTCAATACCTTCGTGTTGACTTTAAACTTTCGCAACCAACTTTGCTTTCTCAGTCTTCTTCTTGAAGACCCATTTGCACTGGATAGGTCTAACCTCTTCTGGTGCATCGACCAAATTCTAAACTTGGTTTTTTTACATGGAATCCATTTCTGATTTCATGGCCTTAAGCCATTTATCAGAATCTGAGCTTTTTCATTGCTTCATCATAGGTTCTATGTTCATCCTCCTCCATGAGATATAGTTCCCTATCATCGATGACGATGAAACCATATCTCTCGGGACCTTTATGAATACGACCTGATCTTTGCAATGATTGTGTTTCTACAGGTTGTTCTTGGATAGAACGCGATTAATCAATTGATTCTCTATTTCTTCGTCTTGAACTTCCATTTCAAGATTGCTCCCACTAACTTTTGCAAGTAAGTGTTCCTTTTCTAAAAAATGAGCACTCTGAGATACGGATACTTTCTGTGCCTCGGTTTAGTAAAATAAATATTCGATAGTTTCCTTTGGATATCCTATAAACAAACATTTGTCAGATTTAGCTTCTAGCTTATCTGATGCTATCCTCTTTACCATAGCAAGACAGCCCCATACTCTTAGGTGACTCAGAGATGGCCTTTTATTACATTATCTTTCATAAGGTGTAAAAATGAACTGATTTAGAGGGCACTTTGTTTAATACATAAACTGCGCTCTCTAGTGCATATACCTAAAAAGATTTACTAAGATCTACTTGGCTCATCATGGACTAAACCACATCTAATAAAGTTTGATTTCTCCTTTCAAACACTCCATTGTGTTGGGGCGTGTAAGGAGAGGTCCACTGGGGAACTATCCCGTTTTCTTTTAGATAATCCGGAAACTCTTGACTTCTCCACCTCAATCAGATCGAAGTGCTTTAATACTTTTCTCAAGTTGTTTCTTTACTTCATTTCTGTATATTTTAAACTTATCAAAACTTTCAGACTTATGCTTCATCAAGTACAGTTAACCATATCGTGAATAATCATCAATAAAGGTTATGAAGTAGGGGTATCCTCCTAGTGCTTGAACACTCATTGGAAGACATACATCAGTATGTATAAGCTCCAATGTACTCATGGCTCGTTCACCCTTACCTTTAAAGGGTAACTTCATCATTTTTCCTTTTAAACAAGGTTCGCAATCACCATAAAACTTCACGTCTATTGGGCCTAAGTCTCCACGCTTGTATAACTTAGTTAAGCGATCTTTGTTTATATGGCTTAAACGACAGTGCCACAAGTACAAAGATTTCTCATTATCCAATTTTCTCTTAGCATCGTTTATATTTAGAATATGATTTTGTAATTACAAAATATCATTTGTCATATTATAATAAAATATCATTTGTCATATTACAATAAAATATCATTCATAACGTTGATAACACCTTTTATTAGATTGGAATAAAATTCCATCTGCTGTGAAGCAGGAAATAATATTTTATAATGACAATTGAATTTCATCCTTTTATAAATTTAGTCAAATGGAGATTTTAAGTTCCTACATCATCAGTAGCCAGCAAGCCCTAATGATTTTTCATAGGTACAACTCTCCTTTTGTCAAACCTCTACTTCTCAACAATATCTATACCCTCGTATGGATATATGATTCTAATTAGGTATTCCATACCAATTTAGAATTCCCTTGAGATGTAGAAATTCTCAATATCAAACATCTTGAAGTTGAAGCTTCGGGCTCCCTCTTCTCATGCTATGAGACTTTAGCTATTTTGATCTTATTTCAAATATTCCATATTAAAATGAAGATCTTATTTCCAATATTTCGTATTGAAAATAATCATTTTATCTCCTAGTCAAAATTCTCAGTATTCCCTTTACTTTGACTAAATGCATATGGACCCCCCTAAAGTTGGTGCAAACCGGCTTTGGCCACCCCCCAACTTACAACCTTGACACTTTGCCCTCTAAAATTGGCAAATCCATATAACATAACCCCCTGACACGAACTTATCCATTCTCATACCGAAGAGTGTAATATACTCGCTGTGACATGACAGACATGTAGAAATAGTGGAAAAGTCAAACAAATTGAATTTTGACATGTGGCATTTGAAAAGTCACACCAATGAGGCTTTGGCACCTGACATTACTTTTCAAAATTCTCATAAAGACCCAGCAATAATTTACAATATAATCCTTCTACTTTTTTCATTACAAACATACCATCTTTTCAATTTCATTCCAATCAATCCTCCATTGATAATTTTGAGCAGCTCATGTTAACAGCCAACTAAAATGCCGTGAAAAACAAAGTGGTTTCTTAACAACGACCTTTTGAGTACCTCTTGAAGTTAAAATGGGTTTATCAATTCCGGTAGCTTTCTAATATCTTGAAGTTGCAGCTCTTTTTTGCCGATTTCTGATCGGATATTTTTGGTCTATTGGATTGAAAATGAATCACTCTTGCTACTCTCTGAACATCGCCTTTCCCGAAAAATTTCTTAGTTCATTCGATTAGTCAATATAGCTATTTTTATTCTCATCTTTACTATCAAATGAAACTGTTCTTATTTGTTTTCACTTAATCACTTATCACCTACATTGAAATTGAACCTGCTTTGTCTGTTTGTCTTCTTCGCACAATTTGATTTTTCAATTTTCTTTTGTAAATAATGCTATGTAATTGATGTTTGCGGCATATTTTTGCCATTGATTTCAAAGAAATAGATGAACTTGGTGTAAATTGAGGAAAACCATGGATGAAGTCGAAACCCTTAGTTTGATGAGAGAGGAAGAGAGATGATGATGACGAGAGAGACATTAAATTAAAATTTTTTAATTTAATTTTTTCAGAAAAAATATTTTTTTATTTAATTTTTTTTAAAATTCGTAAGTCATTCTCGTAGAAAGTTAAAGTTCGTCACATCTCCGCCACATCAGCGCCATGGGGTTATGTTATACGGATTTATCAATTTTAGGGGGCAAAGTGTTAAGGTTGTAAGTTGGGGGTGGCCAAAGCCGGTTAGTGCCAACTTTAGGGGGGTCCATATGCATTTGTCCTTTTACTTTTCTCTTCACTATGCTCCATCCTGCTTCAAAACTAGACACCACGTGTCCCTTTACTTCTTTGAGATATGAACCATTTAAATTTCTGACTAATTGGTCCTACCAATTTCTATCAAAATATTTTGGTTCAAATTTTCCGCCATGGAAAATCCTTTCTCTAAGATGTAAATACATAGACTTTCAAGTCCATGATTTTATGATGCCCTTGTAGCTAAGGTAACATGGATCCTAACATCTGCTTGATGTTTATCCTTGTCTCATGCTAGCTACTTACATAAGATAACATGGATGTTAACAACCTCTAAGGTGTTGTATCCTATTTTCCTTCATGTATATCATGCATATCTATTTTAAGCAGAATTGCTTACATCATGTTGTTTAGATTCGGCTTGTACAATGTACATGCTAAGCCCGAGGCTTTGAGGACTATCCTCACATTTCTAAACAAACCCTTGAAGCTTGAGCCAATCAAAATTAGTCATCAATGCGAATGTTTGTATTTAAATAAAGATTTCAACCAAGATGTAAGAAAGCAAAAGTGTATAGACTTTAGTATATAGTACATGTATTTAATATAAGGACTTTTAATTAAATACATTTATCCTACCTTTTTTTAAATTTACAATACATATTCTATTGAATTCAGGAAGTCTAGCCTAGCTAAATTTCCAAGTAGGCAGCATCTACAACTAGTCTAATATGACCCCTAATTTTATGAGTCAAGCCATATTAGTTAGTTGAAGTTGGAATCCCATTCCATTTGCATCGTATGCAATTACTGATTTGTTCAAGTTCCATAACTCCAAGGGACGTGTGCTCTTATATTAGCATCTTCTTGAACGTGTCTCAGTTTTGCGGCTAGCCTTTAATTTTATGGTGGACTACCCAGTCTTGTTAAGACAGACCCTATCTCAACATCTATAACAGATCAATGTAGCTCATGTTCATATACCAGATGAGAATCGAACCAAGCTTGACGATAAAAGCAAAAGTTTTATTTTCATCCGTTATGACTCAAGCTCAAAAGGCTATAAGCTATACAATCCGAATGAGAAGAAATTTATAATCAGCCGAGATGTGATATTTAATTAAGAAGGAGAATGGAACTTTGATTCTCAAACGGAAGACTTCAATTTTTCTCCGTTCGAGGAAGATGAGCTGACAACACCTGAGCAACCAAGATAACTTCAACATGCCCTCACAACTCCACCAACTTCTCATACTCATAGAGATGGGTCATCATCATCATCATCATCATCATCATCCTCAAGCGAGACTGAAGATGAAAGAGAAGTGCATCGTACGAGAAGTCTTCGAGAACTCTATGAGGTGACTGAACAACTAGACAATCTCACATTATTTTATCTATTTGTTGACTGCGTGCCAGTGACATTTCAAGAAGCTGCAAAAGAGAAAAAGTGGAGAGATGCAATGGATGAAGAAATCAAGGCCATTGAGAAGAATGATACATGGGAACTCACTTCACTTCCCAAAGGACACAAGGCGATAGGTGTCAGATGGGTGTACAAAACAAAGCGGAATGCCAAGGGAGAGATTGAAAGACATAAGGCAAGGCTTGTTACAAAAGGCTATTGTCAAAAGGCTGGAATTGACTACGATGAGGTATTCGCTCCAGTTGCTCGATTGGAAACTGCCAGACTAATAATTTCTTTAGCGGCTCAAAACAAGTGGAGAATTCATCAAATGGATGTAAAATCGGAGTTCCTAAATGGAGTTCTTGAAGAGGAAGTTTACATCCAGCAACCACCAGGTTATGAAGTCAAAGGCTATGAAGACAAGCGGTTGAAATTAAAGAAGGCTCTTTATGGGCTAAAACAAGCACCAAGGGCATGGAATAGCAGGATTGACAAGTACTTCCTAGAAAATGGCTTCAACAAATGCCCCTTTGAGCACGCTTTGTACATCAAGATCAAAGATGGAGATATTTTGATCGTATGCCTCTACGTGGATGATTTAATGGAAGCAACCAAAGAATGTTTGATGAATTCAAGAAAGTGATGACGAAGGAGTTTGAGATGACAGACATGGGGCTCATGGTGCACTACCTCGGTATAGAAGTAAAGCAGCAAAAGGATGGAATTTTATTTCACAAGAAAGCTATGCCCAGGAGATCTTGAAAAAGTTCAAGATGGAGAATTGTAAGCCGATAAGCACACCAATGGAGTACGGGATCAAGATGTCCAAACATGAAGAAGGTGAGAGTGTAGATCCAACAATTTTCAAAAGTTCGGTTGGAAGTCTACGCTATCTTACCTGTATGAGGCCAGATATCCTTCATGCAGTCGGGTTAGTTAGCCGCTACATGGAATCACCAACAACTACCCATTTCAAAGCTGCTAAGAGAATTCTTCGTTATTTGAAAGGTACAATCGATTTTGGCTTGTTCTATTCGGTTTCTAATGATTACAAACTTGTTGGATATAGCGACAGCGATTGGGGTGGAGACGTAGATAACCGCAGGAGCACTAGTGGATTTGTGTTTCTCATAGGAGATACTGCTTTCA
This sequence comes from Euphorbia pulcherrima, assembly GCA_947683365.1. Taxonomy (NCBI): domain Eukaryota; kingdom Viridiplantae; phylum Streptophyta; class Magnoliopsida; order Malpighiales; family Euphorbiaceae; genus Euphorbia; species Euphorbia pulcherrima. The sequence continues at coordinate 21,966,062 of CANTUS010000001.1, forward strand.
TATGGATGTCAAAGAAACAACCAATTGTAACTTTGTCTACATGTGAAGCTAAATATGTTGCAGCAACCTCATGTGTTTGTCATGCAATTTGGCTCAGAAACTTATTGAAGGAGATCGGCTTAACCCAAGAAGAGCCGACTGAGATCCGTGTTGACAACAAATCAGCTATTGCCTTAGCAAAGAATCATGTATTCCATGATCGAAGCAAGCACATCGACATCCGCTACCATTATATAAGAGAGTGTGTTATAAGAAAGGAAGTACAAGTTGAATATGTCATGACACAAGATCAAGTTGCGGATATCTTTACTAAACCACTGACAAGTGAAAACTTCATCAGACTGAGAAATTTACTTGGGATGACAAGATCAAGTTTAAGAGAGGGTGTTGGATCATAAACTTGATCCAAGTTAAAAAAAACTCAAGAAACCCAAACCACATAAAAATGAATCCAAGCCCACTGTTTTTCTTGAGTAATCATCAATGAAAAGAAAGAAGTAGTTACTATTAGCGAGAGAACTTGACTTGATAGGACCACACACGTCAGTATGGATGAGCTCGAGTGGTTTCTTGGCTCTATAGTCTGACTCCTTTGGAAAGCTTCTTCTGAATTACTTCCCTTGTAGATATCCTTCGCACAATTGATCAGGATTATTGATACATGGTAAACCTCTAACCATTCCCTTCTTGGATAACAACTCCAATCCTCCAAAGTTGAGATGACCAAATCGAAGATGCCATAGCCACGATGCGTCTTTGTAACACGCCTTCAAACACTTCGCAACATCGTGTTGAATGTTCAAAGGAAACATTCTATTCTTTGACATTTGTACTTTAGCAATTAGATCTCCTTTGCCATCTCTTATTAAAAGACTACAATCTTTCATGAGAATATCATAGCCTTTTTCTAAGAGTTGGCCCAAACTTAGAATGTTGCACTTCATATTAGGCACATAGTAGACATTTGAAATTAATTGGTGGCTACCATCTTTAACACGAAAAAGGATGTCACCTTTACCCTTCACCGATATCTTGCTGTCATCTCCAAATGAGACATCACCACTTACTTCTTCAGTCAGCTCCATGAATAAGCTTTTTTTTCCGCACATACGTTTGCTTACATCGGTGTCGAGATACCATGTGTTGTATTGATGATCACTGTTGTTGTTGTATGCTAATAGTAGCGTTTCTTTCTCCTCGATCTTCCCCTCCACGAAATTTGCCTTCTCTACAACTTGATCATTTCAAGCTCTACATTCTGAAGCGTAATGCCCAAACTTTTGACAATTATAGCATCGGACTTGAGATTTGTCATACCTCGAGTTCGAATTTCCTTTTCCACGACCTTGCATGGAGCTTTCTCCTTTCTCATAGTTGTTGGAATTGTTGTTGTAATTCTAACTCCGTCCACGACCACGGCTTCCTCCTCGTCCGCGGCCTCGTCCGCGGCCTCGTCCTCTGCCTCTGCCTCTGCCATGGTTATTTCTACCATTGCCTTGGCCTTCACTCGTATCCTTAAGTTGTAACTTGAGGAGTTGCTCAGAGATACCTTGCTTCTTCGTATGCTTTTCTTCATAGGCTTGTAGTGATCCTTGGAGTTCTTCAATCGTCATCTCCTCCAAGTCTTTGGTTTCTTCAATCATCACCACGATGTGCTCAAATTTGGGATCCAACGAGCGGAGTATCTTCTCTATTATTCTAACATCTTATAACTTCTCACTATTTTTTTTCAATTGATTAGAAACGACTGCTACTCTTGAAAAGTAATCAGAGATAGACTCGGATGGTTTCATGTGCAAGGATTAAAACTCACCTTTTAGTGTTTGGAGACGAACCTTCTTCACCTTTTCGGCTCCTTTATAAGAGGTTTGTAGCTTCTCCCATGCTTGCTTGGCGGAAGTTGCACTTGAAATCTTTTCATAACCGTCATCATCTAATGCTTGATAGATGAGGAAGAGAGCTTTCTTGTCTCTCTTTCGGGAATCCTTCAAATTTGTATCTTGATCTGGCGTGAGAGAGGCTTCATTTTCGGGCTCCTTGAATCCTCTCTCTACGATATCTCAAACATCATAAGCACCGAGAAGAGCCTTCATCTTGATACTCCAATTGTCGTAGTTGTTGTTGTTGAGTGTTGGAACTTGAAAGGATGTCTATTGCGACACTTTTTAGAGTGTGATGCGACACTTTCTGGAGTTTGCTGCGACACTTCTGCAGTCTACTGCGACACTTCTGGAGTCTTTTGCAACACACTGGACGTATTGCAACGCTTTTAATAGTCTACTGCGACACTTTCTGGGCTTTTTAGCTACTGCAACGCATGAGCAGTTTCATCTTGTGTAGTGTCTTCCAATGCAGTCTTCAAGTTTTGACAGTATTGATGAAATCTAAACAATATTGAAATTTGATTGGGTTTACTACCTTTGTCAACATATCAGCTGGATTCTCTGTGGTCTGAATCTTCTGGATTACAACTCCACCTTCTTCGAGAACCTCTCGTATGAAGTGGTAACGAACATCGATATGCTTCGTCCTTGCATGGTAAACTTGATTCTTTGCTAACATGATAGCACTCTGACTATTGCAGTGCACCTTTATGTGCTTCTGTTGAATACCCAATTCACCGAGCAACCTTTGAAGCCAGATTGCCTCCTTTACAGCCTCTGTACATGCCATATATTCTGCCTCTGCCGTAGACAAGGCAACTGTCGACTGTAATGTAGACCTCCAACATACTGGTGCTTTTGCCAAGGTGAACACATAACCAGTAGTTGATCGACGTTTATCCAGATCACCAGCATAGTTAGAATCACAATATCCAACTACATGTTGACCGCCTTTATCCTGCTGATATACCAATCTAACATCCACGGTGTTCAGAATATACCATAGAATCCATTTCACAGCTTGCCAATGTTCCTTTCCAGGATTATGCATATACCTGCTCTCGACCATAACTGCATGTGAAATGTCGGGCCTTGTACACACCATAGCATACATTAAGCTACCAAATAGCACTTGCATATGGTACTTTTGACATATATGCTTTCTCTGCTGCAGCTTTTGGAGATAATGCTGCAATGAGCTTGAAATGAGAAGCAAGTGGTGTACTAACAGGTTTTGACTGCTTATTTATGCCAAAACGCTTCAATACCCTTCCCAGATATTCCTTTTGAGTCAAAAAAGTCTTCCCACATTCCTATCTCTACTTATCTCCATGCCAAGAATCTTCTTTGCTTCGCCAAGATCCTTCATTTCAAATTCCTCATTTAATTGAGATTTTAACTTCTCAATTTCCTCTTGGTTCTTGGAAGCTATCAGCATATCATCAACATAAAGAAGAAGATATATAAAAGATCCATCTTGCAACTTGTGCAAATACACACAATGATCATATTTGCTTCTTGTGTACTTCTGCCTCAACATAAACTTGTCAAATCGCTTGTACCACTACCTCAGAGATTGCTTTAATCCGTACAACAATTTTTCAAGTTTACAAACCATGTTCTCTTTTCTAGCAACTTTGAATCCTTCAGGTTGAACCATATAGATTTCCTCCTCCAAGTCTCCATGTAAAAACACTGTTTTTACATCCATTTGAACCAGCTCCAGATCTAACTGTGCTACCAAAGCCAATAAAATATGGATGGAAGAGTGTTTCACCACTGGAGAAAACACTTCATTGTAATCAACTCCCTTCGTCTGAGCGTACCCTTTAGCTACCAACCTTGCTTTATAGCGAACATTAGACTCGTTAGGAAATGCATCTTTCTTTGCATAGACCCATTTGCACCCAATTGCCTTCTTTCCCTTTGGAAGATCAGCTAACTTCCATGTCTGATTCTTCTGAAGGGACTGCATTTCTTCAATCATGGCATTCCTCCACTTATCTTCTTTTGAACTTTTGACTGCTTCTTTGTAAGTGGTAGGGATGTCATCATTTGCAATTAGAGATGCAAAAGCCACCATAACAACATAGCGAGCAGGCTTTCTTACTATTCTTTTTGGCTTTCTCAATGCAATTGGTTCAAGTTGCTGTAGAGGTTCTTGGGTTTGAACCTCTTCCTCATCATACTCCTCATCTACCATTGGAGTTTCTACATCTTCATCATTTGTTGGACTAACTATCTGCCTTTCAAACTCCACCTGTTTCGGAGTACCATCTGTTTGTTCTGTTGTTACCTTTCTTAACATGGTAGATTCATCAAAGGTAACATCCCTGCTGATGATCGTCTTCTTGGTCTCTAGGCACCAAAGACGATACCCTTTTACTCCCGAAGCGATCCCCAAGAAAATTGCTTTCTTTGCACGAGGATCCAACTTTGATTCCTTCACATGATAATAAGCAGTGGAACCAAACACACGTAAGGAATCATAGTCATTAGCAGGTTTCCAGACCATTTCTCGAGTGGTGTTTTACCATCAATAGCACTAGATGGTAGGCGATTGATGAGATGGCTCGCATATGTAACAGCTTCAGCCCAAAAATGCTTGCCCAACCCAGTATTGGACAACATATATCGAACTTTCTCCAGCAAGGTTCGGTTCAAGCATTCAGCCACTCCATTTTATTGTGGTGTATGCCTAACTGTGAAGTGCCTGACAATGCCGCTATCATCACAGGCTTTCTTAAATGGATCACTCGTGTACTCTCCACCATTATCTGTTCGGAGATGCTTGATCTTTCGACCCGTCTGAGTTTCCATCATATTTTTCCACTTAAGGAAAATTCCGAGCACTTCATCCTTAGTCTTCATAGTATACACCCAAATTCGCCGAGAAAAGTCATCAATGAAGGTGGCATAGTATTGCTTCCCTCCAAGTGATGCCATCTTTGAAGGCCCCCACACATCAGAGTGAACATAGTCCAGAATACCTTTAGTATCATGGATCGCAGTTCCAAATTTCACCCTTGTCTTTTTCCCTTTGACACAATGCTCACAAAAGTCCAATTTACAAGCCTGGACATCTTTCAATAATCCTTGTTTTACCAGAAGATTCAAGGATTTTTCACCAGCATGCCCCAAGCGCATATGCCACAATCTAGATGCTTCCAATTCTTTCTCATCATTAGAAGCCACTGCTGTAGTTCCAATAACAGTAGTACCTTGATAGTGGTACAACCTGTTATTCTTTCGAACTCCCTTCAACACCACCAGTGCACCAGAAATGATCTTCATTACTCCATTTTCTGCTTGAACTTTGAAACCCTTTTCTTCTACGGCTCCCACAGAAATAAGATTCTTTGATAAATCTGGCACGTAGCGAACTTCCTTCAATGTTCTGATTGATCCATCTTGGTTTTTCAACCGAATGGAACCAACCCCATGTGTAGTGATAGGGGAATTATTTACTGTGTAGACAACACCATCTTCTAGTTCTTTAAAATCATAGAACCATTCTCGATTAGGACACATGTGATAACTGCATCCTGAATCAAGAAGCCAAACACTAGAAGAGTTGGTAGAAGCCGAAAGAGCAAGTGAACAATCTGAGTTATTGTCATACTCAGCTACTGCAACAGTCTTTCCCTTGTCAGATTGGCCTTTCTTTTTTAGCTTAGGACAATCTTTCTTCCAATGCCCCTTTTCACGACAAAAGGTGCATTCATCTTTCCCCAATTTAGATTTTGACTTTGATCGTTGCTTCATTCCTTTCGCCCGGTTCCCCTGGCGTCCTCTAACAATCAAAGCCTCGGTAGCTCCATTTGAGCTTTCCCTTTTCTCCTTCCTCCTTAATTCATAGCTGTACAAAGCTCCACAAACTTCATTGAGAGTTACAGCAGCCTTCCCATGGAGTAGAGTTGTTTCGAGGAACTCAAACTCCTCCGGAAGAGATCCCAACAACATTAAGGCAAGATCCTCATCTTCAAAGGTCACATCTAGGTTCAACAAATCAGCAACTAGTTGATTGAAGCTATTGATATGATCGTTGATTGTGGTACCAGGAATGTAAGTGAATCGGAACAGCCTTTTCTTCATGTGAAGCTTGTTCTGACTGCTCTTTTTCAAGAACTTCTCCTCCAGTGCCGTCATCAGTTTTCTAGCAGAGGTTTCTTTGTAAAATGCATACTTCTATTCTCTAGATAAACATGACCGAATTGTACTACAAGCCAGTCGATTGATGGTCCTCCATTCTCCTTCTCCCATTTCATTTGGTTTCTCTCCTTCAACGGCAATATCTAGACCTTATTGAAACAATGCGTTTAGAACCTCACTTTGCCACATGCTGAAATGGCCACTTCCATCAAAAATTTTCACCACCAATCTGGAATTTACTCCAGCGGCCCTCTAAAGAATACTTGAAGAAGCATTTGAAGTGGATATTTTTCCGAATGGATTTTCTTCTTCCATTTTAGCTCAAACCGTAAAATCATAAATAATAATATTACTCAAGTGCTAGAAAAATTCCCAGGTAATTGGTCGAGTCATAAACGGTCTCAGTTAAATACCAATTTCCTTAGGCTCTTATCGCTTGGTGACAGAATTTTTCCAGTTACTCGAGACAGTATACTATTATTATTCTAGATTTTACCGAAAGATTATTTTAACAATAATTTTAAATTTGCTAAATGCCAACTAGACAACAGGCCCGAAAATTAGAAAAAACTTTCTGATGTGCCGACTGTAGTACACCTATAGCGCACAGAGCATACTAATTTTTCCTAAAACCAACGCTCTGATACTAATTGTTGCGGAAACTATTAGCAAACTAAAACTACTGCTAAAACAAAATAAAGAGGAAACACTAAAATTACACTACCAACTTAATTTTATAACAAAATATTACAAAGAAAAGGAATAAGAAGAACAAATGCCTTAGAGATGAGAAAGGCTTTGTTGGTGTGATTTCAACTAAGGCCATAGGCCTATTTTTATACTACAAAATTAGCCCTTATGCCTTACAATTAGCAATGTGGGACAATTCCCATTTTTCTTTTTTATTCACTTTGCCAATGTGGGACTTGGTAATCCCACAAATCTCCACCTTGACAAGTTCCACATTGGCAAAGTGAATAAAAAAGAAAAATGGGAATTGTCCTACATTGCCAATTGTAAGGCATAGGGGCTGATTTTGTAGTATAAAAAAAGGCCTATGGCCTTAGTTAAAATCACACCAACAAAGCCTTTCTCATCTCTAAGGCATTTGTTCTTCTTATTCCTTTTCTTTGTAATATTTTGTTATAAAATTAAGTTGGTAGTGTAATTTTAGTGTTTCCTCTTTATTTTGTTTTAGCAGTAGTTTTAGTTTGCTAATAGTTTCCGCCATGGAAAATCCTTTCTCTAAGATGTAAATACATAGACTTTCAAGTTCATGATTTTATGATGCCCTTGTAGCTAAGGTAACATGGATCCTAACATCTGCTTGATGTTTATCCTTGTCTCATGCTAGCTACTTACATAAGATAACATGGATGTTAACAACCTCTAAGGTGTTGTATCCTAGTTTCCTTCATGTATATCATGCATATCTATTTTAAGCAGAATTGCTTACATCATGTTGTTTAGATTCGGCTTGTACAATGTACATGCTAAGCCCGAGGCTTTGAGGACTATCCTCACATTTCTAAACAAACCCTTGAAGCTTGAGCCAATCAAAATTAGTCATAAATGCGAATGTTTGTATTTAAATAAAGATTTCAACCAAGATGTAAGAAAGCAAAAGTGTATAGACTTTAGTATATAGTACATGTATTTAATATAAGGACTTTTAATTAAATACATTTATCCTACCATTTTTTTAAATTTACAATACACATTCTATTGAATTCAGGAAGCCTAGCCTAGCTAAATTTTCAAGTAGGCAGCATCTACAACTAGTCTAATATGACCCCTAATTTTATGAGTCAAGCCATATTAGTAAGTTGTAGTTGGAATCCCATTCCATTTGCATCATATGCAATTGCTGATTTGTTCAAGTTCTATAACTCCAAGGGACGTGTGCTCTTATATTAGCATCTTCTTGAACGTGTCTCAGTTTTGCGGCTAGCCCTTAATTTTATGGTGGACTATCCAGTCTTGTTAAGACAGACCCTATCTCAACATCTATAACAGATCAATGTAGACCAAAAGGAACGCTTTGCGCAACACTTTTATAGCCGAAAAAGACCGTATTATAAATTTGAGTAAGGAAGATTATAACTTGCCTTAATATATTTACTTTGGAATTTTATTGGTGTTAGACGTCTCACCCAATCTAGGATTAATTAGATAGACAAATTAATAATAATTTATATTAATTTAGGGACTTTTAGAATTAACTTATAAGGTCTGACCTTAGGTGGATTCAAGCTCTTCTGATATGTATTCCATCAACCTAGATTATATGCAAAATAGTAACCTCTTTTATTTGATATATATATTGCATTTCCTTTAACCTTTTAGTCAATAATTTAATATTTACTTTGTTATAGAAACATATATAAGTACCATCTTATATACTAAAAATAAATCAGTCCATATTTAATCCCCTCTAGATCAATTCAAGCTGCACCGATATAGGTTCCCAAATAGGAGAGGTGCCCTATGAGAAGTAGACACCAAGTCCAATCCTTGCTAGAATAAACACGAGCACAAACTCAAAGACCATGGATCCTCTTTAACTATTAAATTTCGTTTTTTCAATTCATGTAAATTTAAAGCATCTATATAACCCTTGTAACTTATATAATTTATTGAGCCTTTGATAATTTTGATTAAGTTGAGCAGGCTTATTCGAAATTATCCATATCCATTTTCAAACCTTGAAATGAAAGCCTAAGTTCATCTATTATTCCAAACAATTAATAAACTTTAAATCATTTCATATAGAAAATAAAATTTAGTTCACTTGTAACTTAATTATGCACTAAATAGGCAGGCTCTGATACCGCTGTTGGGGACTGACGGTCACTTTGAACATGCATAACAGGCATGATGAAAATTCAAAATTTTGTCTTTTGCCCCTAGGAACTCCTATCAGTTGCATATAAATTAATTAAAGCCATAATAAATTCTCTACTTGAGTTATCATGCATAGGCTAGGCTTACGATAATTCTAAATTATATCCTAGCATAAATATATTTTATACTAAGCATGTTGTAACTCTAAGTTATAATTTAAGCATAAAATAAATTAAACATTCAAAACAACCTAAGTATAATATTTATTAAGCCTAAAAACGCTTAAAGAAAAAGACCTAATAATTGAAAGAGAAGTAAAAGACTTACCAGTTAAAGCGTGCTTTAGCAGAACCTTCTTACACAAGCCTTCAAGTGTAAGATAACCTCTATGAGTATCCACACGAACCCCACCAATCGAAACCTCCCAATAAGGAAGAACTGCAAAGCTTTGAGTAGCTGCTAGACCACTCCAAAATCCATCTGAAATATTAACTAAAGGGACTCCTTAATTTCATTCTTCTAAGTTGACTTAAGAAAACACGTTAGAATCTCAAGTCAGAACTCAAAGAAACAAATGGTACGTTGAAATGAGGAGGAGGAGAGCTCCTTTTATAGGGAGAGGGGAGAGCTCCCCTCATTAATGTTGGTTGGGTAAAATACCAATCTCACCCTTATGCTTGGGCGGCAAGCACAAGCTTAGCTTACCGCCCAAGCCGGCGCAAGGCAAGCCCTGGCCGCAAGCTTGGGCTTGCTGCAAGCCCCATGGGCTGACCCTTTTTGCATATATGGACCTTATGAGTAAATTCATAGCTCCATGGTAAAGTTTCCTTCTAATCCTCTTTTCTTTTAATTTATTTTATGACCCTAATAAAATTAATTATCGGTCAAAATAAATTCATGGCTTAACCAGAAAATGATCTAATCATTTTAATCAACATTTTAATTTATTTATGACTCTAATAAAATTAGTTACTAGTCAAAATAAATTCATATCTAATCATTTAATCAACACTTTAATTTATTTGACTCTAATAAAATTAGTTATCGGTCAAAATAAATTCTTTCTAACTAGGTAATAGTCTAACTATTCCACATTTAATATTCTCGTAATAGACTAAGTCTATTAATTCCTTACTCAGTCCGATGAAAGTCCAATGTGTGTGACCTTATAGGATCCCGAAGTATTGAGCTATTAAGGTTTGACCAATCCTTGTTCTATAGGAACTATTGGCTCAAGGTTCTAGACCGTGAATAGAACTCGATTACCTTAAACGACTGTAGTACGACTCTAGCAAGGGTCCACCATCCCCCATTACTCCGAACGTCATTTGTGCTTATGACTTAATCCTGGTTAATGCAATAGTTGTCCAATGCAATGAACTCCTTCCATTCTTTAATATTAATACCATCTGGTTTCTTGGGCTCGGTTAATGTGTTAACCCACTAATAGCAAGGTTGCTCCAAGCTATCCCAGTTATTTACTTGTTACCGAAGTATATTGCTTTTATCATAATGTGTTTGACTAGAAACTATTTCTATCAAACTCATACTCTGATCAGAGGTTTATAGCAATCATCACTTCAACAAGTGGTCAGGTATAACTCCTTAATATATCCGGAGCGATGGATTCTTTCCGACTACATAACTTATCAACGTGATGTCATCACTATACTCGTAATCATCAGTAACACCCTAAATTAATGAGTGCATAGGAATGACCCAAAGTATAATGATAGTACCGCACAACGTAACTAGTATCTCAAGTATGAGGATATTCGCAAAGATACTGCATAATATATATATATATATATATATATATATATATATATATACCAAGTGTTTATCATATTACGGTCTCCAATATATCCACTCGATATATCCATGTATCAATCTTAAGGCACCACCTTCAGTTATAGGAGATTAACTGCTTGGAGCTATTCTAAGAAAGTTGACTACATGCTAGTCTTACTACTTCATCAATATCTTATCTTGATGAAACTATGACTAGAGATGGTTTAGACATAATCATAATTGCACATAAAAGCAGATCTCTCTAAGCATAGTCCAACTATGATCTCTCACTTCATGCTATGATATATGTCAAGGACTTTTGTATACAGATATCAATGAATAAATTTTAACCAGTCATAATATATATGGACACACTGATATAAACAAAAGATTAAATGTCATTATTAATAAAATGAATTATTACATAAGATATATCGTCCTAACTACCTTAAGGACATACATCACATTTAACACAGAGTTTAATAATCAGCGTCATCCTAATTTATATTAAAAAAAGAGTAGTCCAAAACACCACATCACATACATCAAAACTATAATGGTACAAAGAATTATCACCAAATTTTAATTGTAAAGTTGCTCTCATATTAGTAGTTGTTCGATTCGAAGAAAATGAAAAAAGAACCAAAATAATTAAATGAACATGTCCCTTAACTAATTATACACTAACAACGCGTCCAATAATAACCCCACCACCATTTCTTCTAATGGTACTATAATATAATATTGATTGTTAATATCTCTAACCACCTAATGTTTGTGAATCATTCTCTACTCAACTAAGGCCATTCTTTCCTGTAATTACTAATTATCATCAAATAATTTCAATTCAACGTATATCAATAAAGTTTAGTTCAGCTAATAGAATAAATTCCTTTCTCACGTCCTACATTTAATTAATTGATAGGGGAATAGTAACATTTATTCATAGTTATAGTTTAACAAACTAATGTTTATTGAAATAACGATAATAAAAGTAGTGCAGCTTATAATAATAAAACATATTATTGGATTTTATATGTATGTTATAGGTTATATCCAATAAATTATTGTCTATTAAATCAATGGGTTTCGATCAGTTGTGACAAAAGCTTGATCTAATGGTTGGACCTTAAAGTTATGATCTTAGTGATCACAAGTTCGAGTCCACATATCGATGGGGTGAGATGAGGTTTTTCTTTATTATTTTTATAAACTCGCAATTTTTTCTTAAAAAAAGGGGTTTGATCAATTATAAAATTATTGTTCATTATAGTGATTCCACTAAAGAGATCTCGGTATGGAGCCTCAATTCCATATAAAGACTTTGAGACCTCCGCTATAAAGACTAGTCTTATACTCTTAATCACCCAAAAAATTAACCTAGAATAATTCGGATAAAAAAATTACTTAGTGAAAATTTTAGATGATTAATTTATTTTTTGACAGAGTTCGTAACATTCCTTTTAATAATTTAATTTAAAATAATTTATAAATAAAATTTATGAATGTTATATATAAATAAATTCTTTAACAGTTACGAAAGTTTTAAAAAATAGAAAAATAAGAAACCAACCTTTCATCAGAAGTTTTGTTGGAAAATTTCTCCAGAATTTTCAGGAAATTGGGACGGAGGAAAGAGAGAATTAAAAACTCCATTATTTGGATGAAGAAATGGTAAGGGTCCACCAAATATTATTTCATATCCCACATCAAAATTGTTCTAATTAATTAATTTATTAGTTAATAGAATTTATTATAATTAGATATTTTTTAAATTAATTAAAGATTTGTTAAAATATTTATAAAATTATTATATAGGATATATTTTAGTTTTTTTAAAATTTTATTTAAATAATTATTATATTATTTATTTTTTTTTTTTTTTTTTATTTATCTCTCAAATCGTTTATTTTTTCAATATGTCGCTTTAGAGGTTTTTTATTCGTCTTATTTTTATCTTTGAAATGACATCCACCGTGACTTTTCGTCATTTTTTTATCCAATAGATTTCCTATAGATAATCTATAGATATCCAATATATCACTAGAAATTTTATTGTATCTATCGTTATGCGGTAACTTTATAAACTGCTACCATTGAGACCATTGCTAATATTTAACAGGTATAATTTAGGAGTCCTCTACCTTTTAAAATTGAACATTCATGTGTTATTTAAAATCTTCTAGTTTTACTGATTTCTATTGGACTTCTTTGGATATCTGATAGTTAAAAAAAACTCAATAAAAGTATATCACCATGTATCTACTTTCGAAGATAAAAAAGAGACGAATAAAAAATTCTAAAGCGGCATATCAAAAAAATGAACTGTTTGAAAAATATAAGTAAAATAAATTAAACAAATTAAAAAAAATGAAGTAACAATAGTTGCACATGTAAGGGGTGGGAGGTTGTAATTATTTTGCAAGCATAACATATTTGGAATTATTTTACCTTTATTATAGCATTTGACCCAAATTATTTTATATTTTTTATTCATTTATGTAAAAGTCCCAATAATTAATTTATTTGGTTCATTTAATTACACCCTTTATCGACTATGATCTTAACTTCCTTAATATTGATGGATTTTCTTTAGTTGTGGTATAAATAAAATTCAATTCTTTCAAAGAAAATGATAATTTTGTAGCTGAAATTGAGAATTGTTATTTATTTACGAAGTGAACACATATCTATTGTCCTTAATTAAGACGATGACAATAGGAATTTGTCATCAGTATTCATTTCATCCAGCCCAAAGTTATGAGGCCCATTGTACATACTGTAAGACTGAAGAGTAGAGTAGCTAATTGAATAATTATCATAATTTAGTGTAATTTATTATATATACCAATATCAAACAATTACATTATTAATTAACTAATTCTCAAAGAAATGCTGCTGCTGAAGTCTTCGGTCCATCTTATTTGTCGTAAAATATTTTACAGAAAAATATTTTTATAATTTTTTAGTATTTATTTTAATTATAAAATAATTTAGCTAAAAATATTATGTTAATCAGAATAAAATATACATATTAAATAGAAAAATATTTTAACCAAAGATAAAAGGGTAAACCATTTTCCATGCTGGCCGCACCAGCCTTGGCACCTTGGCGTGTATATGTTATTTCTTATTCATTTAATTTTGTACTCCAAGGTGTCAAGGTGACTTGGAGTAAAATTAGATCGTTTGATTTATTTGAGAAAATATTATTTTATTTTCTTTAGTCGGGAGGTAAACTTTAAGCCGAGCTTATGCTCTAAATAATTTTTTGTATATGCTCTAATGTATTTTAATTGAGTTGTATAATGTATTTTAATTTCTACTAATTTTTAATATCTTTTTAACATTATTGCATTTAGATAATGTGTAGATGGATTAAAGCTATAATGAGGCATTGGATGGTGATGCTACTTCAATAATGCCTGTTATAAAGAGTTTTGTTATAAAGGAAAAAAAACTAGAATAAAGATTAAAGAGGCAACCTCATCTAGCAGTGGATTCCGAAAGGATTTTACACAAATTGTGTTTTTAGTAGGAGGCGATATTGGTCTAACAACTTTGGAAGAATAATTTATGGATTGAGTTTGCAATATAATATGCATTTGGTATTATCATGTTTATGGCTTAATTTTTTAAGAATAATTTTTAAAGAGGTTAGGTATTGAATCTATGACCTCCTACCACTAATATTGAGTGATGTACCAATTAAGCTATAATCAATTGATATGTTTATGGCTTTAATATTTATGTTAAAATTTGAAATATTCACCTTTATTACAATTTTTGTGATAATTTAATAATAATAGTTAAGTATTATCATATATGATGTAATATAATGATCGTAAAATATTTTTTAAAATGGTAAACAAACACCAAAAAATATTTTATTTTTCTGCAGAACATTTTTCCTTGCAGAATCATTTTCTCTGCACAATATTTTCCAGCGAAAAAACGGGTCCTTTGATCGATTACATTTGTTATAGTTGTGATGGCCAAAGAGTCTTTTTGGTCCCTACTGTATGACTCATTTGTACATTTGATCCCTCTACTATTCATATTATTTGGTATTTATGTTATGCGATGTATTACCTTTTTGAACCCCGTGCTATGCAATTTATTACCTTTTTGGGCCATGTACTGTAGAATCTCTATTGATGTAACTATGCATATATATAGTAAAAGGTAATAGATTGCATAACACAGGAACCAAAATGATAACATGTATATCATAGACCCAGATGGATAAACGGATTATAGTGCAGCCAACATTTGTTTCAGAGTGAACTCCCATTTTTTAGTACTCCACATCCAATTCTTCCATGTATAATTTTCTGTCAACCATCTTCAAGCCATAGATGTTGACTCGGTATTACAGATACCGGGTGAAAGACCTGCAAGGTACCACATCACCAGCCGGCCTTATAGCAGGATCACCATCTGGCTAGCCGAGTGAAGAACCAAGACCACACCGGCCTAAACAGGAGATAGATTTCCGCCATAACTCCTCTTCCTAAACAGATAAATAAGAAGAATATCCTTTCCTAAACAGATAAATGAGAAGAAACCTCTTACAGAGGAATCACGCCTAAATAGGGTCTTTAGCTAATAAGGATCCTTCATCGCCAAAAAAGGAAATACACTCCTGATGAAACAAGGACACCACTCACTATAAATATGGGGTCACCCCCCCCCCCCCATACTCAGGTGTCACATTCTAAACCCTAGAACTCACTTACTTACTTGCCTCGTCTTTATTACCGTCGCTGACTTAAGTATCGGAGAGGCTCCGTTCATACAGCTAGTCACTTTGATGCTCTTTTCTGTCTTGCAGCCACCGTCTCCGGCGAAGGTAGACCCTCTCTATTTCTATGAAGGTTTGCTCAAGGAACCCTTTCTTTGACCAATCTTTGAGTGGTGCGGTGAGCGTGGATAAATTTACTTGCTCCGGCGAGAATTTTGTCTTCTGACGAACACAAAAATCCAACCAAATGGACGACAGCCAAAATCATGATCAAGCGGCCAACGGCGATCAACTCCCAATCAACTGCAGCGGCGCTCCTCTTCTCTACGATTCCAGCCATGGACTCTGCCGGCAAACCCCGCAACTAGAATGGCATTTTTTGAAAGCTTCGCTCAACGCTATCAGGTTTCCCTCGAGGACCAAAATCAACTGTGAAGGAATCTATTCAGAATGATGAAGGAAGGAATGACTGGGCACACAACAAGCGAGCCGCTACACAACACAGAAGCTCTCATCTGCACTATCGCTCACTAGGTCAGGCGGCCTTACAACGCTCACCTGAGAGGATCCTTCAACACCAATCAGGGTGAGACGCTCAACGCTCTCCCCGAAGGGCCACACAGTGCCCAGCAGTATGGGTCTCTCAACACTCACTCTGTTGGGCCACACAATGCTCACCCGAGTCCTAACGTTGTAGGAGGCGGCTCCCAACTGGCTCAACACAAAGCCAACCTTGACGCTTCTTTTACGGACAGAAGCATGAAAGTCCCCTTATGGAGGGATATGATTGGTATGTCAAAAGCGTGACAAGCAGAATGGGTCGCGGCGAATGAACCTGCATATGGCGCGCACTACCCGCGAGGACCTACTCCATCAGGCTTCTTCCATCCAGGCGGTCCATATCAAGGGATAACCCACTCGACTCATCTTCCTCCACCATCGCCATTGGGTTCACAGTCGAAGCCCAAGAAGTTCAGATGTTGGGATGACCCGGAGTTCCAGTAGATGTTCAAAGAAGGCCTCAATGGCTATGCTATTTCTCTACAAGAGCCCTGGCTGGAAACTTCTGACTCCTCATTCAGCAAGGAGATCCTAGCGGAACAGCTTAACCCTAGGGTTAAGCTACTATTCATTGGCAACTATAGCGAAGATACGGACCCTCGGACCCATACCCAAACTTACAAGAATAAGATGGACTTAGCGTACGCCTAGGAAGCACATGCCCGTAGGAACTTCCCCAACATATTTATCAGCCCAGCAGCCTATTGGTTTGACTCGTTGCTAGTCGAGTCCATAGATTCATGGCAGAAGTTCTGTACGCAATCCATCGGCTCCATTCTAGCAGGAACCACCACTTATACCCTCAACGAGATCACTTAGAGAAGGGATGAATCACTTCGTTCTTACATAGAGCGGTTCAATAAAGCTTGCCTACAAATATGAGACCCGGATTATAGCACTGCTAGGGAAGCTATGATTAGAGGCACAAGGAACGAAAGACTCCGTGTAGAGCTCATTCAAAGGCAACCAAAGAAGTTAGATCAAATGATTACCATTGTTAAGAACTTAATTGAAGTAGATAAAGTCGATAGGCCACACAAGACGTTTGAGAAAACTTGGCCTGAAGACTAGAAGGCTAGGAAGAAGAGGGGGAACTACCATGAGCAGTCCTCCACCCAAAGCAGATATAGACCAGAATTGAACGCTCCTCTGCGAGAAATATTATTAGGCATGTAAAAAAGTGATAACAGCAAATCCATCAAATATCCGAGGGTGACGCCTAAACAGTTTATTGGGAAGGACACGAACAAGTACTGCAAATTCTATAAGTCGAGATGTGATCCATGACCTGATTGAACAAGGGAAACTTTCACAATTCATGAGAGGAATCACTAAAGAGAGCAGATCCGAATCAAAGAAGGATGATGAAGACAAGTCCTCACAGAAATCAAAGGGGCTTGTGATGGTAATCACAAGCAGACCAGGCTTGGAAGGGTTCCCTTCGAAAAGTTTCGAGCGCAAGAGATCAAATACTGAAGATAACTCAGAGCTGAGCAGACCTTTCCAAAAGCAGAGTTTAGTGAAGAACCGGCAGGCAAACCCCTTTATGCTAGAAGCATTGGTGGAAGGTTAAACGGTCAGGTGGATCATTGTTAACACGGGCAGCTCCATTAATCTGATTAGGAAAGAAGTGATTGACAAGCTAGAAGTTCATCACAGCCGCATGCTGCCAGTCCATTCCCCACTCGTTGGCCTTAGTGGCCAATCAGTTCCAGTGCTCGGCCAGACCACCCTAGAAGTTAACCTTGATGATCAAAAGGATGATGTTTATCCTGGGCAGACCATTCCTAGCCGAGTAAAATGCTCTAATTTTAATCAAACACCCGGTCATGCAGATTCCTACCATAAAGGGGGTTGAAGTGGTTGTAGGCAACCCTCTAGTGGTGCAAGAAACCTACTTAGCATCACTGAAGATGGATGAAGCAGTCATGGAGCCGAAAGAGATGAAGAACGCCAAGCCAGTCGGACTCATAGAGACACTGACGGTAGGGCCTAATCTACAGGTGCGCATAGCTATTGACCTCCCAAAACCCGTGAAAGCAGACATCAGCCGAGTACTGGTAGAAGAACAACACACCTTCTCCTGGACAAATAAAGATATGATTAGGGTACCACCCGAGATAATTCAACACCACTTGAACCTCGACCTATAGGTGTCTCCAATAAAACAAAAGAAGCGCAATCATATGCCAAACAGAAGAAGGCAATTGAAGCTGAAATACTAAAGCTCCTAAAAGCCAATCACATCTGAGTGGTGCGCTACCCTAAGTGGCTTGCGAATGTGGTTTTAGTAAAAAAGGCAAACGGAACTTGGCAAATGTGTGTAGACTTCACGGATCTCAATAAAGCAACACTAAAGGATAGCTATCCGCTCTCGAGCATTGACCAGCTAGTGGACTCAACAGCCGGCTATGCTATATACTCCTTACTGGATGCAAAAGCAGGGTATCACCAAATTCCCATAGATCCGGCTGATGAAGAGAAGACATCCTTTATAACGTATGAAGGGACGTACTGCTACAGGGCTATGCCATTTAGCCTAAAGAATGCTGGAGCTACCTATCAATGCTTAATGAATGATATGTTCAAAGGCCAGATAGGAGAAATAGTGGAAGTCTATGTTAAAGATATGATCATCAAGAGCAGAAGCCTAGAGGAACATGCGAAAGTCATTAGAGCCGTGTTCAAAACCTTACAGCAATATCAGCTCAAATTAAATCCGAAAAAGTACACTTTTGGAGTAAGAGTCGAAATTCCTTGGTTTCCTAATCTCCCAAAGGGGAATCGAGTCAAAACTAGAAAAGATAGAGGCTATCATAAAGATAGAGCCACCCAAGACACTGAATGAGGTTCAAAAGCTGAATGGAAGGGTGAACGCGATTGGCCGCTTCATATCATTTTCAGCCAAAAGATGTCTCCCGTTTATAGAGCCATCAAGAAGGATAAATCCTTCAGTTGGGACAAGCACTGCTAGGAGGCCTTTGAGAACATTAAAGAGTTTTTTAGTACGCCACCTCTCTTGAGCCGGCCAGAGAAGGATGAAGAACTAATCATGTATCTAGCGGCTATGGATGAAGCAGTAGGATCAGTGCTGATTAGAGAAGTAGACGGGGTACCAGCACCCGGTCTACTACATAAGCAAAGTACTCAAGAATGTCGGGCTTAGATATCCAAAGATTGAGAAGTTAGCCTTAGCCTTAGTCTCAGCAGCAGAAAGGCTTCGACCTTACTTCCAAGCTCACATGGTCATTGTTAGGACCAATTTCCCTTCGAAGAAAGTACTATAGAGACCAGAGACCTCCGAACGGTTAGCCGGATGGGCTATACGACTTGGAGAGTTTGACATATAGTTTGAAGGAAGAAAAGCATTAAAAGCACAAGTCTTAGCATATTTTACTACCGAGTTCACGCGGCTTGACCCTTAACCTGGTATCAAGATCGAGTCATAGCACATATACGTCGATGGGGCATCCTCCCATGAAGGAGCCGGAATCGGAGTTTGGATAGAAGGACCAGAGGGGATATAGATGAGCTACACAGTAAAGTTGACCTTCCCAGTAACCAACAACGTCGCCGAATACGAGGCAATGATCAAAGGATTGGAGCAAGCTAAAGAAATTGTTCCGGATAGAGTAAACATCAAAAGCGAATTTAAGTTGGTTTCCAACCAAATCAATAAGAATTAAGCAACAAAGGAGGATGGAATGGTGAAGTACTTGGCCAAAGTAGAAACGCTGCTGAAGGAGCTCGAGTTAAAAGGCACCATATAGGCACTTGAACACATCCCCATAAAGGAAAATGAGAAAGCAGATGAGCTAGCCAAAGACGCAGCAAGCATACACCGATGGGAGAAGCTTAGCTACCTATTTGAGGTTATACATGCCCCGGCGATAGATGGACAGAACCTGATGTTAATAGAGCAAAAAGAACCCGAATAGATGTAGCCATTGATTGACTACTTAACCAACGACTTCCTCCTAGAAGATAAGGTTGAGGCGTCTAGAATTATGAAAAAGTCATCAAGGTACTTGGTCATTAATGGGACACTGTAAAAACGCTCCTACTCGGACGCTTTGCTAAAGTGCATTACTCCAGAAGATGGAAAGTATGTGATCCGGGAGTCACACGAAGGGAATTACGGCTCCCACCAAGCGGCCTCCACCATTACTCGAAGAGCCAAGCTCCTGGGATACTACTGGCCAAATATGGAAGCATACTTAACTAATTACGTGAAGTCTTGTTATCAATGCCAAATCCATGTAGAAAAGTTACACGTCCCGCATGCAATGCAAAAGCCTCTACTATCCCCGTGGCCATTTGCCACTTGGGGAATTGATATCGCTGGACCAATGCCTTAAGCCATCAGACAAAAGAAATTCATCATCGTGGCAATTGATCACTTCTCAAAATGGGTGGAAGTAGTGGCCGCTAGTACCATCACTCCTAAGAAAGTAATCAATTTTGTTTGGGATCATATTATCATCCATTTTGGCGTACCAAACGAAATTGTCTCAGACAATGGGTCACAGTTCATCTCTGAGAAATTCCATAAATTTTGTGAAGGTCTGAAGATTCGAAATTGATTTGCATCCATAGCGCACCTGAGGATGAATGGACAGACGGAAAGAACCAACAAGACGCTTAGAGAAGAATTGAGGAAGCGGCTGGAGGGAAAGAAAGGTGCATGGCCAGAAGAGTTAAATAATGTCCTCTGGTCGTACAGAATGATTCCATGCCGATCGACTGGAGAAACTCCTTTTTCCTTAGTCTATGGAGTAGAAGCAGTCATACTTGTAGAGATTAATGCCCCCTCGGACCAAGTGGTCTATTATACGAAAAAAGAAAACGACATCAATCTGAGGCATCACTTGGACAGTTTAGAAGAACATCGAGATAGAGCTTACATCTTGATGGCCACTTACAAGTCTAGAATCGCCAAATACCAAGACAAGTAGGTTAAAGAAGTAAGACTCAAAGAAGGTGATCTAGTACTCAAGGACGCAGCAGCATCACAAAGCAAAGAAGCCAAAGGCAAGCTAGGAGCTAACTGGGAAGGACCTTACAAAGTCACTCAGGTTATAGGACCCACCACATACCGACTCAGCAAAATGGATGGAAAAGAACTCCCTAGGACCTAGAACATAGCAAGCCTTAGGAAGTACTATATAGCGACAAACCCTTAGGGGCCAAGTGTCTGCACTCTTTTTCCCTTGCCATAGACTTTTTCCTACTGGATTTTTTCTATGGCAAGGATTTTAACGAGGTAACACTCCCTAAGCGGACTTTTATCCGACATCACACTATAAGCTCGAACTTTATAATCTTTCTATTTTTCTAATAAATAAAGATTCAATTTTTCTTACGCATCTGTGCATCTTAAAAGTTTTGATCAAACTCTCTTAGCACTTCACCCGACCACAGAGTCGGCGTTAGACTGGCTACGCACACCTGGCTTTACAAAAAGTCCTAGGCCACTTAAGCCCTCAGGCGTAATAAAAAGTCCTAGACCACACTTGAGCTCTCAGGCATATTGAAAGTCCTAGGCTAAACTTGTAAGACCGCAGGCGTAACAAAAGCCCTAGGCCTCAGAAGCCATCAGGCAAATATAAAGACCTAGGCCATTCGTAAGCCCGCAGGCTATTTAGTAAGACCTAGGCCACACTTGAGCCCTTAGGCATATTAAATACCTAAGCAAAAAATAAAGCTTATGGCACTACACAAAATTGCCTAAGACATTACATTCGTTACAAAGACCGAATGAAAGAAGGCACAACATTATTGAAAATCTACAATAACCATCCTTATGACCGAATGTAAACATTCATTCGTCTTAATAGGATCAGGGAGGCAAACAAGAGTAGCAGAAACATTTAAAAAAATGGAAGTAAAATCAATCGGCGAGCATACGAATTAAGAAGAAAAGAGAGATACATAAATAAAAAGCCACAAAGGGTGATTGTATGAACATTATAGTCCCGGAGGCAAATATAAATACATTTATAAGAAAAATCACTCGGCTAGAGGAGGAAGATCCTTCAACCCGGCATCAAGATCCTCGCCAGCAGTGGTCTCTGCGTCCTTATCAACTTCATCCGTGGTGGGACCCACATCCCAAGCCTCATCCTTCCCTGAATCCTCCTAGCCTACAGAAATCCTCTTGGCCTCCGCTTGAGTCGCCTTGTGAGCAGCCAAATCATCGTAAGAAGGAAACTTCGGCTCATCAATGTTGGACCAGGAGAGATCCGTATGGACACGATGGCTGGAAGATGATCAAGCCACCATAGAGATAGCTATAGTCTCCAAGCTTATCTGTGATAATCACAGATAGCTCCTTGCCTTTGCTGCTTCCTCCCGGGCCTTAGCCAGGTCCTTTTCCAAAGCGGCCAGCTTCTCCTCTGCCTCCTCCTTCAACCGATTGCCCTCCATATGAAGCTTCTTGGCCTAATCTCTCACCCTCGAGCTTAAAAATGCCCTTTTAAGCCAACGTCAGCTTCCGCTTGGTGTCGGTAAGCTCTTTCTCCTTCAGCTTTAATTTAGTCTCGCTCTTATCCCGAGCCCTCCGGATTAGCTCCGACCCTTGGGACATGGCCTGAGAGCAAATGGAAATACTTAGAACAAAAATTCACAAGACCAAAGGAAAGCACAGAAGGACAGAATAATACCCGAGTGAGATCCTAGAAAAAGAGAGAAGAAACTAAGGTGGTAGACTCTTCCTTATAGCCCTCCGCATCAATGCAGATTGGGAAAGCTCCCTTCAAAGCACCCTACACAGTCACATTCGTGCAAGGGAGGTTGGGGAAGGATTGCTTAAAAAAATCGGCCAGCGCCGACTCAGGAAGAGGGAAAGGAGAGGTGGACCCGTCATCCGTCCTCGGGCTGGGATGAAAAGCCTATGTAAAAGAAGAAATTATCAGAACAGGGCATATTAAAACAAACTTAAATAAAATTCAAGCATGCCTCGGGGCAGAGAGTAGGCACATCTGGCGTGGAAGATGTGTCTAGCAGGGTCACAGTTGGCCTCTTGCTGGAACCCAGAAGCTAGGTGGACTTCCTCTTGCCCCCGCTCACAGCTACCGTGTGAGTGCGGTTATTCTTTCGCTGTGACTTCTTCGCCGCTAGAAGAGCATTAGCAGATTTTATGTCAGACATGGCTACCTGAAAATACCAAAAAAGAAAGTAAAAATAAGAAAGAAAGTATACCAGTAGCGGGAATTGGTCCAGGAAGGCATATTATCCTACTCGGCCCCCGCGTTAATAAGTGATAACCAAAGATTGACGCCCAAGCGGCTGAATTGAAGCTCCACTTCCCCTACTCCAGTGATTGAAACACTTGCAGCCTTGTATCGGGGTCATTAGCTTTGACTTTCCTATTGGGAGGAGTCGAGATTGACCAGTTTGTTGGAAAAGAGGGATACTCATCATTAATGCAGATGTAAAACCAAAACTCCTTGTAATTATGCATAGAGGAGGGCCGATTGGTGAAGCGGTATATACCATTCTTTCGCACGAACTGGTAATGATCGTCATCTTTGTTCCGCTTGACAAAGCAAATCTTGTGAAAAAAGGTAGCATTAAAAGTCAACCCCAAGTCCAGACACAACTAGTAGTAGCCCATCATCACCACCCACGCATTCGGGTAAAGTTCAGCCAGACACAAACCCCAGAATTCCAAAAGATCAGCAACGGATGACATCCAGATACATACTGAAGTAGCCAGCGGGAGGAGCATTCACTCGTTGATTGAGACTCAGGAATAAGACATGACAATCCTTGAGCCATGGATACATAAAGGCCTCCTTTTCTATGTGGTCCTTATGGATGCACGAGATCATGTCATCTACCCGAGGAGTCATATTTCTCTCCTCTCCAACGTCCTCCTCTTCGCTGGCCTCCTCTTGGCCACTCGTACCCACTTCCTCAATTGGGTGAGCGCCCTCCTCATCCCTATAATTCTACATATCCTCCATCACCTTAGAGGAATCTGCTTCGAGGCTTACATCACTCATATGCTCAACACTCACATCGTCTGCCAAGCAGACCCGGTTGGAAGTTCTGAATTACTCATTCTCCTCCTAGAGGTACGCTTAACCCTAGGGGTGGGATGATAATTAGACTTATTAATTTGCAAAGGGGGACACAACCTAGACAACAGTTTGGCCATTTCAGGTCGCAATTCAAGGGACTCCTCGCCATCATAACTACTACTAGATGAAGATTCATCACACCCTTTCCTCATTTCTAGTAAATTTAAAGAACTAAAGGTGCCAAATCGAAGAATAGTGATGAACAAAGCATGCAATTTCCAGGAAAACATGATGATAAGGGCATCAGGCGAGGAACAAAGCGCAGGTGGCATACATAGCAAAAATAAAATAAAAAATGCAAAAAAGCACCGAGAGATTCTAAACAAATGGGGCAAGGCAAATACATAGCAAGCAGTCCAGAAATTAGCAAAACACTAAAGAAGATTCTGCAAAAAAATATACCTAAAGAAGTAAAGGAACTCAAAAAGAAGGACTCACCGGAGTTAGAGGAAAAAGCGGCGGCGAAAAAGCTTGTCTACGAAAACCACCGGAGATCCTTAAGTCACTGGGCAACGAGAAATCAAAAAGCTCGGGAAGAAGATGAAGTGTAAAAAAACATGGAATGAGCAAGAACATGCTATTTAAAACAGTTGTGTAAAGACGACTCTTTAAGTATAGCCTTTGATCATGTCCACGTGTCACTTCTTCGACGATTTGTGCATTTCTCGAGAAGAAGTTAAATGATGAATTAGCTGTCATGAGCTGACTATAGGCAAAGATGAAGAGTTGGGGCTAAGTGCTCACTCGGTATATGGATCCAGAACAGAAGATGAAGAGTTTGGCTGATTGCTCACACTGTCAGAATAAATCCTGAAGCATTTGACAAAACACTTGGGGGGACTTTTGTTGACTCAGTAGTTTATAGATACCGGGTGGAAGACCTGTAAGGCACCATGTCACCAGCCGGCCTCATAGCCGGATCACCATCTGGCTAGTCGAGTGAAGAACCAAGACCACATCGGCCTAAATAGGAGATAGAGTCCCGCCATAACTCCTCTTCCTAAAGAGATAAATAAGAAGAATATCCTTTCCTAAATGGATCAATGAGAAGAAACCTCTTATAAAGGAAATCACGCCTAGCTAATAAGGATCCTTAACCGCCAAAAGAGGAAATACACTCCTGATGAAACAAGGACACCACTCACTATAAATATGGGGTCCCCCCATACTCAGGTATCACATTCTAAACCCTAGAACTCACTTACTTACTTGCTTCCTCTTTATTACCATCGCTGACTTGAGCATCGGAGAGGCTACACTGTTCACACGGCTAGTCACTTTGACGCTCTTTTCTGTCTTACAGCCACCATCTCCGGCGAAGGAAGTCCCTCTCTCTTTCTGTGAAGGTTAGCTCAAGGAACCCTTTCTTTGACCAATCTTTCAGTGTGTAGTGAGCATGGATAAATTTACTTGCTCCGGCGAGAATTTTATCTTCTAAGGAACACAAAAATCCAACTAGATGGACGACAGCCAAAATCACGATCAAGTGGCCAACACCGATGACTTAGGGATGGCGATTAACTCTCAATAAACTGCAGCGGCGTCCCTCTCCTCTATGATTCCAACCATGGACTCCACCGATAAACCCCGCAGCCGAAATGGCATTTTCTGAAAGCTTCGCTCAACGCTATCAGGTTTCCCCCGAGGACCAAAATCAACTGCGAAGGAATCTATTCGGAGTGATGAAGGAAGGAATGGTTGGGCACACAACAAGCAAACCTCTACACAATGTGAAAGCTCTCATCCGACCTATCGCTCACTAGGTCGGGCGGCCTTACAACACTCTCCAGGAAAGATCCTTCAACACCAATTAGGGTGAGCCACACAACGCTCTCACCGAAGGGCCACATAACACCTAGCAGTATGGGTCTCTCAGTACTCACTCTGTAGGGCTAAACACGCTCTCCCGAGTCCTAATTTTGCAGGAGGCGGCTCTCAACCGGCTCAACACAACTCTAACCTTAATGCGTCTTTTGCGGACAGAAGCATGGAAGTCCCCTTGTGAAGGGATCTGATTGGTATGTCAAAAGGGTGGCAAGCAGAATGG
Organism: Euphorbia pulcherrima; assembly: GCA_947683365.1. Taxonomy (NCBI): domain Eukaryota; kingdom Viridiplantae; phylum Streptophyta; class Magnoliopsida; order Malpighiales; family Euphorbiaceae; genus Euphorbia; species Euphorbia pulcherrima. The sequence goes on from CANTUS010000001.1 coordinate 21,992,168, forward strand.
GCCACGGCAAATGAACCTGCATGCGGCTCACACTACCCGTGAGGACCTACTCCGTCAGGCTTCTTCAACCCAAGCAGTCCATATCAAGGGCCAACCCACTCCACTCATCTTCCTCCACCACCGCTATTAGGTTCACAGTCGAAGCCCAAGAAGTTTAGATATTGGGATGTCCCAGAGTTCTAGAAGATGTTCAAAGAAGGCCTCAATAGCTATACTGTTTCTCTACAAGAGCCCCTGCTGGAAACTTCTGACTCCCCATTCAGTAAGGAGATCCTTGCGGAACAGCTTAACCCCCGGGTCAAGCTACCATTCATTGATAACTATAGCGGAGAACGGACCCTCGGACCCATGTCTGAACTTACAAGAACAAGATAGACTTAGCGTACTCCTCAGAAGCACATGTCTGCAGGAACTTCCCCAAAACATTAATCGATCCAGCAGCCTACTAGTTCAACTCGTTGCCAGCTGAGTCCATAGATTCATGGGATGACTTAAGGCAGAAGTTCTATATGCAATTCATTGGCTCTATTCCAGCAGGAACCACCACATGTACCCTCAATGAGATTACTCAGAGAAAGGATGAATCACTTCGTTCTTACATAGAGCGGTTCTATAAAGCCTGCCTACAAACACGAGACCTGGATTATAGAACCGCTAGGAAAGCTATGATTAGAAGCATGAGGAATGAAAGAATCCGTACAGAGCTCATTCAAAGGCAACCAAAGAAGCTGGATCAAATAATTACCATTGCGAAGAACTTGATTGAAGTAGACAAAGTTGGTAGGCTATACAAGACGTCTGAGAGAACTCGGCTTGAAGACCGGAAGGCTAGGAAGAAGGGGGGAACTACCCGAGCAGTCCTCCACCCATAGCAGATATAGACCAGAATTGAACGCTCCTCTATGAGAAATCTTGCTAGCCGTGCAAAAAACTGATGATAAGAAATCCATCAAATATCCGAGGGTGACGCCTGAATAGTTCGTTGGGAAGGACACGAACAAGTACTGCGAATTCCACAAGTCAAGAGGCCATAATACGGATAAATGGCGCGTCCTAGCAGATGAGATCCATGCCCTGATCAAACAAGGGAAACTTTCACAATTTATGAGAGGAATCACTAAAGAGAGCAGATTTGGATCAAAGAAGGATGATGATAACTATATACTCCTTAATGGATGCGAAAGCAGGGTATCCCCAGATTTCCATAGATCTCCGACTGATGAAGAGAAGACATCCTTCATAACACATGAAGGGGTGTACTACTACAGGGTTATGCCATTCAACCTGAAGAACGCTGGAGCTACCTATCAACGCCTAGTGAATGATATGTTCAATGGCTAAATAGGAGAAACAGTGGAAGTCTACATTGACGATATGATCATCAAGAGTAGAAGCCTAGAGGAATATGCGGAAGACATTAGAGTCGTGTTCAAAACCTTAAAGCAATATCATCTCAAATTAAATCCGAAAAAGTACACTTTTGGAGTAAAAGGTGGGAAATTCATCAGTTTCCTAATCTTCCAAAGGGGAATCAAGGCAAACCTAGAAAAGATAGAGGCTATCATGAAGATGGAGCCACCCAAGACACTGAATGAGGTTCAAAAGCTGAATGGAAGGGTGAACGCGCTTGGCCGCTTCATATCATTTTCAGCCAAAAGATGTCTCCTATTTTATAGAGCCATCAAGAAGGACAAAGCATTTAGTTAGGACAAGCACTGCCAGGAGGCCTTTGAGAACATCAAAGAGTTTTTTAGTACGCTACCTCTCTTGAGCCGGCCAGAGAAGGATGAAGAACTATTCATGTATCTAGCGTAGGATCGGTGCTGATTAGAGAAGCAGACGGGAACCAGCACCCGGTCTACTACATAATCAAAGTACTCAAGAATGCCGAGCTCAGATATCCAAAGATTGAGAAGTTAGCCTTAGCCTTAGTCTTAGCAGCAGAAAGGCTTCGACCCTACTTCCAAGCTCACACGATCATTGTTAGGACCAATTTCCCTTTGAAGAAAGTACTGCAGAGACCAGAGACCTCCAGACGGTTAGCCGGATGGGCTATATGACTGGGAGAGTTTGACATACGGTTTGAAGGGAGAAAAGCATTAAAAGCGCAAGTCTTAGCAGATTGGAAGATTAATTGATGGGGACATTATTTAGGAAAATATTGTTTAATATTTTATTAGTATTTTATTCCTTATTTGATTTGGATTAGTATTTAATATTTACTTTATTATTATTTTTCTTGTTAGGTTAGTATTAGGATTTATTTCTTATTATTCTATTATTTATCTTTCCTAGTTGCATTAGTATTAGTATTAGTTTAAAGTCTATAAATAGGGGTTTAGTTTTCTTTTGTACGATGGAACACAATTCAATATTCAATCAATCAATAATATTCAATAGAGTTTTCTCTCAATTTGGGTTCTATCAACCTCCAAGTTCTAGCTTGAGAATCAATTTGGGTTTATTAACCTTCAAGTTCAGCTTGAGAATTCTTTAGGAAAACCTAGTTTTTCGGCAAGTTTAGCTTGCGAATATCTTCTTTTATTGGTTTTAGGTTAAAACCTTCAACACTGCCTTCACAATCCTTATCAAATGGTATCAGAGCCCAAAGTTTCCCTTTGGAAAATCCTCTCGACACCATGGTTGAATCAAGACCAATGAATGCACTATTGGATTCCATTGAAAAGAAGATGGAAGAGTTTCAGATAGAAATTCGACCTCATAATCAACGTATGATGGACCAATTTGAAAATTTTGACTGACATATGGGTGAATCCATTCCAGCTATCCACCAAGAAGAAGCATCCCCACAAGAAGCTAACTTAGATCAGATCTTAGTGTCACTGCCATAAGAGGAAGTAGAACATCCAAATCCCGTAGTGGAGGAAGAACTCATCCTACCATCGCCACCATTAAAGCAAGTTCGTACACAAAGTTCTACAAGTTTTAACTTGCAAGAGGTATGTCTACACGATTCTTTCTTGTTCCATGAAAGTAATGAAGAAGAATATAATAATTATGTTAGAAGAAATTACTTTGAGTTTGGAATAAAGAAGATAATGAATAGTGGTGGATATAAATACGGGAGGAGAATTGAGCATGAGGGAGTTTATCATATTAAGGTGGAGCTGCTATCATATATGGAAATTTTGACATCGTTGAATATTCTGATGGGTCAACTGAAGTTAAGAGATTATATGAATACATGGGAGAGCCGGATCACCGAAAGGTGAAACTTGTAGCATGCGACACATCTATGTGGTGGAAACAACACAACAAGCAAGAGAAAAAGGGTAGAAGTGAATCTACAAGATCCTGGTCGAGGATGAAGGCAGTATATTGGGGAATATATATCAGTCTTTCTAACAACTATCGGCCTGAGAAAGACCAAACAGATGACTACCAGCTAAGGAAGTCCTACTTGCTAAGCATAAGGGGATATCAAGCATTGTGCAAAAGGTCACTAGGAGCAAAGGTCGCCCGTAGGGAAAGCAAACTGTTCATAAGTTCGTCTGCATGGCCGACCGTCCGCACATACATCCTCCCACACCGCCGGCCACCCGATTACTCGTTCATCCACTTAGTTTCCGTTTGCTCATACATTCGCCAACATGGTCGCCCGCCCGATTACTTATTAATTCGCTTAGTATTCATTCGCCTATACATTCGCCCACACGGCCACCCGCTAGATCATGCATCAGTCCGTTAGGCTGCTTGTCCGCCAACCACCCGTTCTTAACTTTCATACCCTACATGTTTGTTAGAGACTAACTTTTTTTTTAAGAAGGGGGGAATGATGGGGACATTATTTAGGAAAATATCTTTTAATATTTTATTAATATTTACTTTATTATTATTTTTCTTGTTAGGTTAGTATTAGGATTTATTTCTTATTATTTTATTATTTATCTTTCCTAGTTGCATTAGTATTAGTATTAGTTTAAAGTCTATAAATAGAGGTTTAGTTTTCTTTTGTATGATGGAACACAATTCAATATTCAATCAATCAATAATATTCAATAGAGTTTTCTCTCAATTTGGGTTCTATCAACCTTCAAGTTCTAGCTTGAGAATCAATTTGGGTTTATTAACCTTCAAGTTCATCTTGAGAATTCTTTAGGGAAACCTAGTTTTCCGGCAAGTTTAGCTTGCGAATATCTTCTTTGTTGGTTTTAGGTTACAACCTTCAACACTGCCTTCACAATCCTTATCATTAATATGATCCATTCAAGGACCTTGCTAGAGTGAACGATTGTCACTTGTAAAAGATGTGCCTTTCTCTGGAAAAACAATGTAACCAGCAGCTTAAACCTGATCCAATCACAACAACATCGCAATGCGGAGGTATTTATTCAATTCAAAGCACAATACATGATACTGATTTACTCAGCAGACAAAGTACATATTTCAAAAGACTTATTAAATTCAAATGCAACATAGGTACAAAAGAGTCAAAAAGTAAAAACAGAATTGCTTATATCACACGGGTATAATCTTAACTAGAATATCTACCTTAGAGACATATTATGCCAAAAGTAACATTGATTTCTTCGGTAACCTTAGAACCAAATTTGACCTTTATCCCAAATTTGACAAATGAAAAGCAAAATAAACGGGAGAAAACAAACTTGTAATTAGCTGAACTGGTGAAGATGGCTTTGAAATTCAAAATTTGGATTCCACCACTGCTCAATCCTATGAGCACTTTTAAAACTTGGAGTCTGGCTACGATTATCGGTCAAATTTGCTGACGGAATTAGATGCATCGCCTCTAAATCCCTCCCCAATAGACCTGCAACCAAACATGCCATAGAATTTTGTGTTGCAAGTCTCTCAATTTCTCTAAGTCCTATCTCTTCCATGCCTTTCCTCTGTTCAAAATACGTATTGTACCTAGAGTCAAGAAAATCTGCAGCATTCACAAACAGATTAGGTTGCCAAGTCGATAATGCAACAAACTCATTATCTTGCCTAGACCTCGTAGAATGATCCTTCATAACGATAGCAAGAGTTGCTTTAATCACACTGCCTGCAAACTGGATAATCTGCTTTTTTTGCTGATTCTTGATCATATGATCTAGTGGAAAAGACAAGAATAGTGGATTGAATAAGTATGTCTCGATAGACGAACCCATCTTAGCCATAGTCTTTTCGCAGTGTAAAGCAATAGCTGACCTCATTGAATATCCGGCTAACCAGATATTCGTAGCTCCTGCTGAGTCAACCTTGCTACGAAGAGCTTGCATCACGGTTTTAAAGCGCTGGCTCTTTCCGAATACAAGTAATTTGAGCTCTTGAAGGTCTCGAAATATGCGGCAATCACTTTTTATGACACCACGTAAGGCGATTATATAGTTTGGGGGATTTTGGTCTGGAAGATTTTCCCCCTTGAATTCATAAATGGCACCAAAGATGGAGTTGTTAACCTCATCTACAAGAAGATGATTTAACTTAAAGTGGAAGAATTCCCACCATGGTGGAGCGTTTGCTCGAGAACCTTCAAGTGACAGTCGGCGGTCACGTTCTAAAACATAAACCCCCTTTACTAAGCTTGCAGCAATAGATCTTTTATGATCAAAATTTGTCCTGCAAAAGCATTATAAGAATAAATCCATAATCTATTCATTATATGAAAGAGTACATATGCACATACCGACCGATAGAAAAACAAAGAAGGGCATGAAAAATTGCCTATGGTAGGCCAAGCGAATATATTCTATAGTATTTTACCCGTTATAAAAGGAACATGTCATGAAATTTCCACATAGTGCTGAATGACTTAGGGCTTTATTATTCAATCCAAAATTTGGTTCTATACGCATACTGCAAGGCATTCCATGGCCAAAGGTTGATGGACAAACACAAGTATTATATTAAGTTGGCCACTAGCTGCTTTTTCCATCCAACTGACCTATAAATTTTCCATGCATAACTTCTAAATATGCAGAGATTATTTTCATGACTTAGTTTTCTTTTTGAATTGAACAGCACTACATATCTGCAAATTATTGCACATAACCTTGCAAAACTTGAACCTTATGCATATTCTGTTGTTGGTCTGCAAACTTTATCAGCAAATGGAATAGCAGCGTGTTGGACTTGGACATATAAAAAGGCGCCTGACCTCATTTGTAATTCATATGGCTTATTTTATCACGAATTTTGCAGATTTTTTCAGGTACTATGTCCACGTTCAATAGTTATGGTTGGTATATTTCACTACTTAAATTTCTCAGTTCATAAAATGCACAATTTACAGATAGTAACTGTAATGGTTTCAAAAGCATGCGCAATGTATTTGATATAATAGACTTTTATCAATCTAAGATGCATGTGAATCAGCATATTCATGCTGGTCTATTGGATTATCAGGTCTTAGGCCATGTTCTTTTCAACTTATAATCCATTCAATTCAGTTCAATATTGTTCAGAGTACTTATTAGTTCAGTACTGCTACTTATTGTAGAGAATCTGTGGGCCTCGAGAGTGTTGAGCTCGATAGATGAGTGAGCATACAAGTGGGGTTGAGCCCATCTTACACAAAACTAATTGACTTGTGTTAAGGCCCAATCTACACCACTTATATTTCACTCCTCACTCTTATTCATTTTCCATGTAGGATAATCCAACATCTCCAACACTCCCCCTCAAGTGCAACTGGAATTGGACCAGTTGCTACTTGCCAAACATTCTTTGACCTATTTCACCGAGGCTCAAGGTCATCAACGGGTTTAGTCTTCTCCACTAGCTCAAACTCTACCTGGACTTCAATCACGAACGCGGGATCACTTGCTGTCAGGCCTTTCTTCGCTCTGATACCATGTAGAGAATTCATACGCTTCGAGAGTGTTGGGTTCGATAGGTGAGTGAGCATACAAGTGGGATTGAGCCCATCCAACACAAAACCAATTGACTTGTGTTAAGACCCAATCTACACCACTTATATTTCACTCCTTACCGTTGTTCATTTCCCATATGAAATAATCCAACCTCTCGAACGGTTACAAGTTGAAAAGAAAGGGCCTTAATGGCAATAACATGGTAATACTGGAATAAGAATAACAACCAATTACATGTAATTATGAAGCCTTACCAATCAACAGCATTGAGATGAACAGGACCTGAAAGACTAAAAATTCGTCTTTCAGAGGAACTTAACTCGTCCATATTTCCTGAAATCTGGGGCAACAATTTTCGGTTATCAGCGCAACAAAACCCATAGAAAATATACAAATGACAGAAGGAAGAGAGCAAAAGGATTATAAAGCTGACCTTTTCGACGCTACACCCTGCTATGCTTTTCAAAATAATCAACTCATCGTCTCTTATATCCAAAAACTAGTTGAAATTTTTTGTTCTCTTTTTCTTTGTTGAAAGTTCAACTTGCTAATATCCAAAAACAACAGTTGTGATGGGTCAAGTGTTTAGATAATTTTTTTTGTCACACTATAGAAGAAAAGTGCTACATATTCTAGATAAATATAGAACTAATATCAGCTAGAATAATCTAGTTTAATTACTAAATTATCAGTATCTAGAATTTTAGGTTGTACGGACATGTCTTAAGTGTTTAACAGAGCACGGATATTGGATACGCGTATACGGTAATTTAGAAAAAATATACATAGACACGGTTGAAGCATAACAACTAAAATAAATTGTCAAACATAAATATTCATGTACAATAAAATTCATATCCTCTATAATCACTTTTTTTTTTAAAAATTACCTCATATGGACTTAAATAATAATAAAGAAAAACTTTATCCCCCCACCCGAGTGTGGACTCAAACCTGCGACCTCTAGGATCACAACTTCACGGCTCAACCACTAGACCAAGCCTTTACCACTTATCATCCATAAGCACTTGATCAATTATAAAATAAAAAAAACAAATTTAAAATAGTTTCATGTCATGTCATGTCTTGTGACTTTATTGCACATGTCATTAAAATCATCGGCTATGTGCAACAAATGTGTTTGTAACTCTAGTGTATGACCTTTACTCTTCTTGCCCACATTGTTGTATTTAAATGTCATATTTACTCCAACCCTGCTACTATTTCTATTTTTGTCACATATTTTTACAAAGAAAATTCATTAACTTCTACGAGGAGTGTTCGAGGTGTTCGCGGAGTGTCCGGAAAGTGTCTATCCTATGTGGATTGTCCGTTTGAAATTTAAAGCGTTGGACACGTATCCGACGAGTGTCCGAAAAGTGTCGATGTCCTATACGCGCGTGTCCGATACAGGGACACTCCAGATTTTGGAGTGTCCATGTTTCATAGCTAGAATTATGTAGTAGATATTTGTACCATAAAAAATGGGCAAATTTAAAAAAAGTACTATGTGGTTTCACTCATTTGCAAAATGGAATCTAAGGAATTTTTGTTTTGTAAAATGGTGTCTATGCTTTCAAAAAATTTGCAAAAGTTAAATTGAATATTTTTAACAATTCAACATTCCAATTATTTAACCTTATATTTAAAAATTGTACGTCTTGAGTAATTTTCGGAGATTTTTTTATTTTTAATAATTTTTTAAGTTTGTTATTATAATTTAATTAAAAAATATATTTTCACTATTTAAAAAAATTCAAAATTTTCCAGTGATGTGTATTGTATTTTTATTAGGGTTAACTTCAAAACCCCCATATGGTTTCACTTATTTTCAAAAAGGCCCTTGCGTTATTTTTTTATTCAAAAGGGCCCTTCTGGTATCAAACGTTAGCAAAAAACGAATTTTCTCTTAACAAAGTTAGTTGTACTGAGTTGGCAAAGGGTATTTTTGGAAAACCCCAAATTTTGCAAATTTTAAAACACAAAAATATGATAATTCACCTTACCAACTCAGCATAACTAACTTTGTTATAAAAAAAATCGTTAATTGCTAACATTTGATAGCACAAGGGCCCTTTTGAAAAAAATAATAATACAAGGGCCTTTTTGAAAACAAAAGAAACCACAAAAGCGTTATTTGAAGTTAACCCTTTTTATTAACCATTCCGCAAAAAAAATTAGATAAAAACAAATAAAATTATTTATTTTTATGATATAATTTAATATTAACGATCCTTTATTTATAATTTTTTTAAAATCACAGACTATTTTATAAAATTAAATTTCCTTCTATTTTATAAATGAACGAAACACAAAATTTATAGATGACATTCAGTTACACCACCTAAATAAACTCCTGTGAATAGGAGGGGTGAGTACTCAATTGGTTGTACAAGAAAAAAATTACCTAATTACTAGTACTAAAAAGCCTGTACTCAATTGCTTGTACAAGAAAAAATTACCCAATTACTAGTACTAAAAAGCCTGTTTACCAAATACTACTACCATTCCATTCCTATAAACAGCTCATCTTGTTTCACAAATTAACCCGTCTACTGTTCTGAATCTTGCCTATTTCTTTTTTTTTATCACTTTTCCATTACTATAAAATTCATTAGCAATTTCCAATACAAACAATTTTTCTCTTTATAAGTTAGTGTATTCTCTTTTATTTTTTAAATTAGTAGGAAGATAAAAACAACTGCAGTTAATAGGTGACTTTTTTTTGTCTCATGAAATGAAAGAGAAAGAGGTGATGAGTTGGAAGTTTCAGCCATAGAAAAAGGAGTTAACATTGGCCATTTAATGGCATAGTTGAAAAATTGGTAGAGCAATTTGCCTAAAAAAGGCAAATGTGAGTTCGGTTCAAAAACTGGATCAAAGTGATTCGAACTGAAATTCGAATTAGTAAAGAAATAAGAATCGAAATCCAATCGGATATATTTCAGTTCGGTACACCGAACTGATTATAATTTTTCGGATTCGATTCGGTTCGGTTATAATCGAATTGTTCAAACTCTATAATTTATAAAATAATTTGTAATTTATTTTTTCGTTCTAGGGTTATATGAGAGAGATTTAAAGTAATTTTATCTTAATATGTGTTAAATTTAATGGTAATTAGACTTTAAAATTTATATTTACAATAATAAATATAAACATTGATACATAAAAGATATTTCAAGTGGTATGACAGACATACATAATGAATTACTAAATAAGTCTTATTTCTAAAGTTGTAAAGAAAAACAATCCTTTCATAATTAAGATTACTTAAGTTAAAATCTCATATTTGTTATTATTGTTTAGTAAATAATATGTTGTATATCGTCGCTATGATTAAGATATTAGATGTAATGTAAATATATATTAAAATATTATATTTATTAATTTATTTGGTTTAGTTCGGTTTTATATCGGTTTTAATTATGAAAACCGAAATCGAACTGAAACCCAATTTTTTAAGAATTTTAAAAATCAAAATCGAACCGAAATAAATTCAGTTTAGTTCAGTTCGATTATTTTTATTCAGTTTCGGTTTGATTCTGCACACTCCTTATTCTTATACTCGTCAGGGTCGTCTCGTAGATTTCTGGGGCCCTGAGCAAAAAAATAAAATATTGGCCTTTTTGAGTTTAATGTTGTCATTTAAAAGTTCTTAATATGCGAACTTTTTTTAAGCAAATTTCAGTTATATTTTTACAATAAATTTTATCTAAAATTATTGATTTTTTTTAAGATACATGTATACAATATCTTATAAATTTGTTTAATTAATTTACAGTATTGAAAATATCTAAAATATATAATGAAAATATTATACTAATATTTATTTTTTATCGAAATAAAAGTATTTATCAAATTTTTATATTCAATATGTGATACTAACTTTTTCATTTAATATCATAAATAAAAGAATGAAAAAAAATTCGAATATCAAAATTTATTGATAGTGATAAAAAAAAAGATTATTTTTTTTAAGTTTAAATGTTGAAACAAAACTTAGTTAGATAGATGTTACATTATTGCTTATAAACAATAAAATAATACATACTCAAAATTCTTATTAAGTATTTTTACTTTGAAAGACTTAAAAGATAAAGATTTAATGTTTCTACTAAAAAAATACTATAATAACATTGATCATAATAATTGCTTAGCTTCAATGACTATTATTTGATATTAAACTGTTGGTCCCTGTGAGTATATATTTACGGTCAGAGGGGGGGTGAATGACTTCTTTTCACGGAATTTATAGACTTGTAATAAGTCCGTGTACCCTGTTTGAAATGATCTGGATATATTGGATCCGGATGATGCAAGCATTAATTAAAATGCACTTAAAGTAAAGACTGAGTAAGTAAATTCAAACACTGAGATTTATACTAATTCGACCATGCCTACTCTAGTCCCCAGAGTTTCCTTCCTCTGACTTTATCCACTAGTAGGATTCCTTTGAATCAGGCAAGAATCAAGCCTTTACAATTGTCTCCGGATTATAGGATATACCACCAAAGCACACACCTTAGCTAAGTCCTCTTCAACTTGTCTCTAGAAATTCTTCTCTAGCTATAGGATATACCACTAAGGCACCAACCTTGGCTGAGTCCTTTTCCCTTTGGATGTTCCACTTAAACTCTCTAGTCTAAGCTAATCCCCTATCTCAATACTCACCCAAGTATGAAATATTACACACTTGTTTTATCAATCGGTTTAGTTTTTGAATTCTTCAAGTTTATAACTCACTTGAGAATTCTTACAAACAGATTGGAGTGTTTAGTTCTTGGAGGGATTTTTGTTCACTGATTGAATTAGCTTGAGATCTTAATGTAATAGCTTCTTGTAAAAATCAACCAACACCTTCTCAACATATGAACTTTCTTTTTATAGGCTTTGATCATAAGTAGCCGTTGTGAACCGTTGAGGTTGATCTTGAATCTTCACCGTTGATAAGGTATGAGGTGGCGCTTCCAAAGCCATTGATCAATCCGTTAGATACATAATTTGACCTGTTTGAATTGTTGGGATTGATGCAAAAAGGTGTCAGTAGTTGTTAGCACGATCCGCTGGGCCCGATGAGGATTTATACCTATTTCAATCAGTGATCAGATAAGGAGCAAGAAGGATCGAATTGTCATAAAAAAATCCCAAAATCCCAAAAATTCCCATTCATCATAATGTTCCAAATTGCAACCTTGAAATGCTTGAAATCCATTTCTGAATAATCAAAACGATCAACTAGTCAAACAGTAAAAACGTCCTAAAAACACAAAAAATGCCATTTTGAGGGCTTAAACGATCAAATTTGGCTAAAATAAGGCAAAATGGAGGCTTAAAGTCCTCTGGTTTTGACCGTTGGGCCGTTTCAGTCAAAAAATGGTCAAATAGGTAAGTAGCCCACTGGCTAAATACCTATAAACAGTAAAAAAAAATCAAATCTTATCGAGATTCACCAAGATTTTCAGGGATTTTGGATAAGATTTTGTCAGATAGGTAATTAGTCCGCTGGCTAATTACCTGCCTTCTATAAATAGAGGAGTTCCCCCCTCATTTTCCACAGATCCAAAACATACGAGAAATCCTATTATGCAAGTTTCGTTCCGGGAGTCCTAAAAGCCCAGAAACTCTGCCAAAACACTTCCATGTTCGAGCTTTATCACCGACATTCGGTATAAATTTATTTTCTGGTATTTTTAGATCTAGATCTCAAGTGATCTCCGGTCTAAAAATGACTTAATTTCTCAAAAGCCCCACATTTTCTCTTAGGAATAATCCGAGATCATAGCCATAACTTAGGTTAAACCTATTTTCCACATCAATAATATTTTTTTTGACAACTTCGGTCCCGCACCGGCACTCACGTCATCCTGAACAAAATAAAAAGGTAACTAAGGGTAATTGGCTCTAAGCGCAACTTTATAAACTCATTGAAATTCATTTATATCTTTATATTAAATTTCATTTATCTGGTTAAGTAAGATATTGGAGCCACTTATATTATAATTGGGGTAAATAAGCTCGCAGGTACAGATAAAATATCAGAATGTGAGGAAACTCTGTTCGAGTTTTCAGGCAAAACCCCAAGTATTTCCGTTACTTGCAGAAATTTCGGTAGAAAATATCAATTTATTAAGCCGTTATAGTGTCCGTTTTATTTCTTGAATTTATTTCTTAAATAAAGCCATTGCAATGCCAAAATTACCACATAAAACATAATTCCAAAATTAATCCAAATAATTTGAACAATATGAGTACCTATTATGTCTGAACTCAGAATCTCATTTTCTTTTTGGTATAAAAATCCCATTTTGAATCAGTATAACACAATTCCCGGTAGAGCTGAACCTGGTGGCGACTCTATTTCTATTTTTAAATAAAGTAAAAATGCTTTATATTAAAAACATTTTCTTTTATCAAAATGTGTAAATATATTTGTCAATATAATCACATTTTTGGCTTATAAAAAGTCATGTTTTTCATACTCAATAAGTTTACGTGAAAAATAATAAAATAATTTTCTATTTAATAAAATCAAGCATATTATTATCAAAGAGGCACATGCATCTAAGCGAGTCAGATTTTCTCAAACTGAACCAAACGACACGGTTTCCTCAAACTGCACCGAAAATGGGCTCCGAACACCGCACCCTGCGTGCTCCCATAAATAAAACCTCACCCACTCATAGTGGCAACTCTACTGGGGAAAAATTATTTTTATAAAAATCCGATTTTTTTTAAAAAATTTTTGACATGATAATTAAAATATTGTTCAAATTAAAATTTGGAATTACAGAATATGTGGTAATTTTAGGCATTATACAATTTTAGGGTTACATAGCACCTGCATTCTTTACCCCCTAACCAATTTAGGTGTCTTTCAGTGAATTATCTCCAAGTTCGCTTAGGGCTTGAGGGCTATGGATCTGATCACACCCCTTGCGTAATGTACGAGGACCTTGCTCACTTAAGGGCAAGACTACCCGAGTATATTATATGTGGAAAAGTTTCCTTTGGTTCACATAGGGCCACTGGGACTCGGTACACAAAGGCATAGGGTACCCAATCGCACCCAATCCTAAGACCGAAACCCGCATATAGATGAACCGTAGACACTCTCCCATAGGTTTACCTAAAAACCAGGAGTGCACGCGAGCAGACTTCGCTAAGTCCCACGTTGGATTTAAAGCAAAGTAACCAAATGGAGTTAAAAGGGTGGTAGGCACGATCTAACCGTTTGCTACATGTGTACGTTTATTAAATATAAATAAACTGAAAACGGACATCATAAGCATCATGGTTGTGTGAAAACTAACCACATCTTTATGCAACCATGACATTAATGTGTGTCATACCATTTCACTTTCTTAGCTATAAGAACCCCGAAATAAACCAAGACCAGTGAGTCCACCTAGGCTCAAACCATGAGCTGAAACAAACCAAGACCAATGAGTCCAGCTAGGCTAAACCCATGAGCCAAAATAGCCTGAGACTAGTGAGTCCATATAAGCTCAACCCATGAGCCGAAATAATTGAGACCAGTGAGTCCACCTAGGCTCAACCCATATGCCGAAATAGCCTAAGACTAGTGAGTCCACATAGGCTCAACCCATGAGCCGAAATAACTGAGGCCGGTGAGTCCACCTAGGCTCAACCCATGAGCCAAAATAGCCTGAGACTAGTGAGTCCATATAGGCTCAACCCATGAGCCGAAATAATTATGACCAGCGAGTCGACCTAGGCTCAACCCATGAGCCAAAATAATTATGACCAGCGAGTCGACCTAGGCTCAACCTACGATCCAAAATGGCCTGAGACTAGTGAGTACACCTAAGCTCAACCCATGAGCCAAAATAATCAAGACCAATAAGCCCACCTAGGCTCAGCCTATGAGCCAAAATATGCAAGCCTTTTGAGTGACCACCGAGTCAACCCCCTTTGACCACTGAGTTAACCTTCGAGTGACCATTGAGTGACTAGCGAGTCAACTCACCTTTGACCATGGAGTCAACCCTGAGTGACTAATGAGTCAACTCATCTTTGACCATCGAGTCAACCCCCGAGTGACCAGCGAGTCAACTCACCTTTGACCACCGAGCAACCTAAAAGTGACCAGTGAGTCAACTCACCGTTGACCAATGAGTCAACCCTCCGAGTAACCATCGAGTCGACTCATCTTTGACCATCGAATCACTTGACTATTGAAGTCATTCTACAACCTAACCAGTAAATTGCCCAACTATTAGTCATTCTAGAACCTGACCAGTGAGTCACCCAACTATTGGAGTCATCTTAAAAACCTGACTAGTGAGTTACCCGACTATTAAAGTCATTTAAAAACCCGACCAGTGAGTCACCCGACTAATAAATTCATTTCAAAACCCAACCAACGAGTCGCATGACTGTCGAAGTCAGTCCCAAACTGACCAACGAGTCGAGTCAACCAAGAAAGAATCTGACCATTGAGTCATTCGACTATCAAAGTCATCACCTGACTAATAAAGTCATGTTTGACTAGTGAGTCAACCCAGTCTCGACCAATAAGTCAAATTAAACATAATCTTGACTATTTGAGTCAATATATACTCGATCAACAAAATTTAGTCCCGACTACTAAAGTCACCCCAACCAGTGAGTCACCTGACTACCAAAGTCATCATTGACTAATGAGTCAATTTGACTAGTGAGTCACCTGACTAATATAGTCACCTTTGATCCCCGAGTCAATTCAAACTCAACCAACAAGTTGCCAAGAATTTGACTTGTAAGTCATCAAGCCTCGACTAGTAAGTCAAAAATTTGAGTCACTTAATCCCGACCACTGAGTCATCTAATCCCGACCGCTAAGTCATTTGGAACCCGACTATAAGGCCCAGACCTTTTGGCATTCCCTAAATGGATATAACCAAGAAAACCCCGTGATTGCCAAATTAATGCCCAACAAGACACAATAGGTAAGCCATTCCTGAAATGACTTGGCCAAAATACCTAGGGGCATTCTACTTGACCCTAACTTTTGTGCGTTCTTATAATGACACAATTTTGAGTTATGCTTTCCACGAAAGAAAACTCAACCAAACCTTAACACTTAAATTGATCGCTTGACCAAGCTTGATATTCCATAAGTATCTATTTCTCGAATGCTTAACTTTCATCAAATATTTCATAAATATTTGACCCCTAGGTAACATAGTGATTGCTGAAATGATACCCATCGAGGTGCAAACCTTTTTGGCATTCCCTGAATGACCAAATCTTACCCAAACTAAGGCGACATAGCGATTGTCGAATCAATGTCTAGTAAGACACAACCTTTTTAGCATCCCTTGAATGATCGGAATAAGTCCTACCCTGGGGGCATCCTAGATGATCCCAATCTTAGTGTCAAATATTCCGTGAATGTTTGACCAAAACCTATTCAATGTTCTATAAATATTGAATTTCACACATACACATTCATTCATGAATGTACATATCATTCATACATTTATAACATCCATTCATTCAATCATTAGAAAAACCATTAGGATCCTCGTAACGTTGGAATCCAAATTTTATTTTCTATAAAAAGGTTAGAAACGAGAAAGAGGTAGGCCGACACGTATCTCAAGCACTCCAAAGGTTAGACCTTCATCACTAGTTAAGTCACTCATCGAATTTTTCTCCAATTCTGAACCTGAGAAGAATATGGCGGATGATAATGCTATTATCTGCTCCCTCAAGAGAATCTTGGATACTCCAGAATTCTGCAAAATCTTAGAGAACTTAAACTCTCAAAATTTGCAAGAACAAGAGGCCAAATTGGCAGCATGAAAGGCAAAGATCAGTGACCTAGAGAACTCTTTCTTGAAGACAGGGAAATCCACTACTTCCTCTATCGAACAATATATGGATATTGATAAGTTCGCACCCAGCAAGTTCGAAGCACTCCCAGCTAACTTTTTAATACCATACGTAGCTCCATACAATGGCACAAGATCCCCACATGCACATGTCGAGGGATATCTCCAAATCATGACCAGTATGGCAATTCCTAAAGTTCACATTATCAATCTGTTCCAAGCCACTCTCTATGGTCTGGCTTCTGAATGGTACATGAGGATGTCGATAGATGTAAAGTCTAATTGGAAAAAGTTATGTTCTGCCTTCATAGAGAACTACACCTTCAATCTGAAGGTAAAGACCACTCTACAGGACCTGGAAAGGATAAAGCAACATCCGAACGAGTCCTTTGAGGATTACTATTTGAGATGGGTGGCAATCCGAGTGCTAGTAAGTAGGGCACCTGACTAGGAAGCTTTGATTGTGAAACTAGTAGAGGGTTCTAGTCAAAGGTACAAAGATGAGATGAAGATGGAAAGGTTCTACACCTTCAATGATGGGGTAGATTATGCCAAGAAGCTGGAGAAGTATGATGAAGAAGATCAGCTGAAAGAAGATGAGATTCACTGGATGATGCGAAATGAAAACCTAGATTATGAACGACTTGATCTTGAGGACCTAGAGTTCAAATATCATTCATATGAAGAAACTCTGGAAGGCCAAGATGAAAGCTCAAATTAGGAATAGTAAGGTAAGCAATAGCTACTCAGAAGAAGTGGGAGATATACTAAATAATGAAGATTGCTCATTTGATTTTATCTCTAGTGGTTTCAAACTAAACAATGTAATAAATAATATTATGAATAAATCTTGTTACATATGCAATGTTTCTGATAATTATTCCATGCATTCATTTCAGCATACATTTGACATAATCAACATTCATGATGCTCCAATTAAAAAAATAAATTTAGGCACATTTGATGAACACAAAAATGGTATCTATTTCAAATAACTTGACCCCTAAAAAATAGAGAAGAAAAAAAAAGAAAAAAAAGAAAAAAAACATGTGGTTGCCTGCCTGATTCAACCAAGCATGTTTAATTGATAAAATGCCCTCACTACTTGTAGGGGTAAATGAAGAAAAGATCATCAGAGAATCTACTCGAGTCAATAGACAATTCACTAAATAGAATGGAGAAAGAAAATCACTCAAACTATGCCTCAAAGCAATCTAGACGAAATCTACTTTGTGCCACATGAGAAAAGAAGTCAGATGGTAGGCTCCCAAGCAAATCTAGCATGATGCAGAAAGGACCTCATCGACAACATGATTATAGTGAAAACCGAACCAACAAATCTGACGAGACTAATCTCTAAAGATTTGCTTTTTATGATGGTGTGCTACTCAAATAAGAAGTATGAAAGTCGATAAGGATCTTGCAAAACACATGAACAAAGTTAAATCAGCCAGGAATATCTAGCAAATGGAATGTCTCTGGACAATTGTACGAAAATGTCTCAACCTAAGGCATAACATCATTGAAATAATGCATCCTTCCTCTACCAAAGAGAACCAACGTCAAATCACGCAAAGATGCATCAACAAAAGATGACCAGGACAACAAAAATAATTGACAAAGTCAAAATTAAGGGAATTGATCCTAAATCAAATGAAAGTAGTACATGTTGATGCTAGGGGCAAATTCCACCCAAGAGACCCAACATGGTGAAATAGATTCTCATAAAAGGAATGCTACACATCGGGGACATTAGAGTCGATGAGTTCATGAATCCCTCGAATAAGAACAAGCTTAGGCAATACCAGACAAACTAAAAAAATATGTGTTTGCTAAAAGCTAGTGAGGACTTTTGGGAAAAAATAAAGACAAAAGAAAGAGAGAAATCAATCGATAAAACCTGAAAAGGACCATTGATAACAGGAGAAAAAGTTCTTGGGAATGGATACCAAACTTTCGTGCCTAAAAATATTTCTTTGACTGATGTGTCATTTTGTTGAATTGTTAAATGTCTACACTTAATGAATACGCATAATTGTTAAAAGAAACAATCATGTAAATGCTCTTGTTCATAATAGTGCATGCACAAGAAAAAAAATCAAGAAAAAATAACATGCTGGATTAAAAACCCCAGGAAAAAGTTAAGGCAACCCGATAAACCGAAAACCTGAAAAAGCGGTTTTTGCAAAAATCAGGGTTAAAAACAAGGAAAGAGAAAAGCTAGTTGTGCTTCGGTTCAGGCAAAAATTAGGGCATAACCTCTACATGCAAACAAAATTAAAGTCACTCATCGCAATGACTCACCAAATGACAACAAGCACAGTCACTCAATCCAAAGCTTTCACAAAGATGCAATACTATTCATCAACACAAACGTATGAATCTCCCACATCTCCAAAATGTGAGAAGACAATCTTCTTGCACTCAGCCACATAAAGATTTTGAGAACTGCTGATACATGCCATACCGTTTACACAGTCAATCAAAAGAATAAAATCTATACTCTGTCTGTCCAACCAACTGGAGTTTACCTGCTTAGTCTCATACTATATGCCACCAGGGGCAAAAGATTTGCAAATCGGGAATTCATTGAATCAGAAGGATATAAAGACCTATATTGTTTAAATAGTCAAGTACAAAGCAAAATGCACGGCCAGGCAAACAATCAGAATGTGACGGATGCATAGCATACACAGCAATAATAAAAAACGATGAGCTCATCCTTAGAAGCTATAAGAACCTGCATCTAGGACTCTAACTCAAAGTCATAATTTTCATTATCCTTGAGAATGATGGAAACTGAGAATCCGACAATCCAAGAGAATTCTGCTGAGAGCAAGCAAAACTTATCCTACAGCTGCACGATTCCATCCTACGATAATAAAATGCATTGCATTAGCATTACATGACATGACATGCTATACACATTGCATGATTTATATAATTTTACGAGTGTAAAGGCAATAAGTTGCCATGCAGATATTGTTAGTCATCAACAGATGCCAACTTAATGCGTCATGCACTTGCATGTACTAAATCACATGCATCATTAAACATGAATGCATAAAACTCTTCTTCATCATCCCATCTAAAATTAAACTATAGGAACATCATTGCCGAACCTTTGATCTAGTGAGATCTTTACCTCGACACATCATAGCCAAACCTTGGATCTAGTAAGATCTTTACCCCGGCACATCATAGCCAAACCTTAGATCTAGTGAGATCTTTACCTCGGCACATCATAGCCGAGCCTTAGATCTAGTGAGATCTTTACCCCGGCACATTATAGCCGATCATTATGTCCAATGAGATCTTTACCCTGGAACATTATAGCCAAACCCTAAATCCAGTGAGATCTTTACCCTGACACATCATTGCCAAGATCTTTACCCCGACACATCATAGCCAAATATTAGGTCCAGCGAGATCTTTACTCCAACACATCACAATAAACCTTAGATCTAGCGAGATCTTCACAATTTACATTATAGCCAGATCTTAGATCCATGATATGCAGTGTCATGTCAAATTATTCTGATGACATGCAGTGATGCGTGGCGGTGTTTGGATGGCTATTTATGAAGGAAAAAATGAAAGAAAATGTTATTTTGTGGCTGGTTTATGGTGTTGCACGAAATTAGGATTGATGTAGGGTGTAAAGAGAGATTTTATGGCAAAATGGTGGTGTTTAAGTTAGTTTTGAATGAGGTTAAATGGTTGGAAATCAGAATAGAAAAGTGACTGATTTGTAACACAAAGAAAGTAACAAGTTGAGTGCTTTTGGATCACACACAAAACCCTGTTAGTTTTTGGAAACTAACAAAACCCAAATGTGTTTAAATACTTTAATTCACTCAAAACATGATTTGCTTATTTGCAAATTCGTTCCCCTTTGAATAAGGAAAGAATAAGGAGTTACAAAGCTGAAATAAAGGCTATTTAAGCCAAATAACTTCCTACATAAAACATACTTTGAATTGTCATTTAAACAAAAATGTTATTGATAATTAAGCATGAAAAACAGCTAAAAAACTCCTCAAAACATCCTGCTTGTTTATGAGCTGAAATTCTTGAGCATAAATCACAATTTGGGCATATTTTATTGGGCCTGAAGTTGGTCTTCAAATATAATGGCGTGGAATAGCCCAAAAGGCTTCAAAAGGAGTTGGATCTTCATGTTATGTATGGATTCAAAGCATGGCTCTTCATTAGGATCAGAATCATCATCTTTTAAAAGTGTGCAAAGGCCCATGTCAAGAGTATCTCAAATTGCAAGAACGGATGGACCTCCATCATTCTCCCCTTCTTGGGAAGTTTCCCCTTCAATAGAAACTTGCATCGAATCTTTAACAAACTTTGAGAGATCACTTACATTGAATGTGTTGGAAATCTTGTATGATGGTGGCAGCTCTATCTTGTAGGCATTCTGATTTTATTCTTTAGCACTTTGTACAGACCTTCAACTTTAGGCATGAGTTTGTTCTTCCTTTTTGATAGAAATCTGGCCTTTCTCAAGTACACCCATACAAGATCTCCTTCTTTGAATTCAACATTTGACTTTAGCTTGGATTGACGCTTGTAAACATCATTCTTCCTCTAGATGTGTTCTTTGGCTTTAGCATGAAGTTTGATTATTTCAACAGCTCTCTCTTCAGCCTTTAAGTTTGATGGAATGCTAGAATGTGCTTTGCTCAAATCAATTGGAATAAGAGGGTTAGCACCATAAATCAATTCAAAAGGAGTAAAATTTGTTGTCTTACTCTTTAACTGTTGTAGCCAAATTCTGCATGTGCTAGTAAAGCATCCCAATTCTTTACGTTTCCTTTTAGAAAGCTTCTCAAAATGCTACCAAGGCATCGATTGACCACCTCGGTTTGTCCATCAGTTTGAGGATGAAATGTCGTGCTAAATTTCAAAGTTATCCCAAGTCGTGCCCATAAATGTCTCCAGAAATGACTCAAGAACTTTACATCCCTATCACTTACAATACTCCTTGGAATTCCGTGGAGTTTTACAATGTTCTCAAAATACAAGTTCAGAATATGAGATGCATCATTAGTTTTCTTACAAGTAACAAAATGAGCCAATTTAGAAAATCTATCAACAACCACCATAATAGAGTCATGGTTTTTTCTTATTCTTGGCAAGCTAACTATGAAATCAATACTCACATCCTACCATGGAGCATTTGGAACCGGCAATGGCATGTATGTACCATGTGCTTGTGATGTCATTTTGGATTGTTTGCATGTGTTACAGCCCTCAACAAGTCTTGAAACGTCTTTCCACATCTTTAGCTAATAGAAATTTCTACTAGCCATCTCATATGTCTCAAATCTTCCAAAGTGACCATCTAGGCCTCCACCATGGACTTTCTTTAGAATTGCTTCCCGTAAAGAACTTTGAGGAACACAAAGAGCATCAAGCTTGAAAAGATAATCATTATGAATTGTGAAATCCCTAAATGCACCATCTTTCCTAACTCTCTCCTAAATCTGACCAAAATCCCCATCACTCTCATATAAGGTCCTTACATCATCAAATCCTATTACATGAGCATGCATGGTACTAAGAACCTCAAATCTCCTAGACAATGCATCAGCCACAACATTACTTGGACCATCCCTATACTTTACCATAAAATCAAATGATTGTATGTATTCAACCCAAGATGCATGTCTTTTACTCAACTTAGCTTCGCTTTGAATGTATTTAAGTGCTTGGTGGTCAGTATAAAGAATGAATGAATTTGCCAACAAATACGCACTCCAATATTTAAATGCAAGCACCAAAGCTTAAAACTCAAGGTCATAGGCAGAATACTTCTTGGGGGGGTCCATTTAAACCATCCTTCCTTCATGCAATCTGTTATTGGGCCTGTTATGGTGCTAAAATTTCTAATGAATCATCTATAAAAAGAACAAAATCCATGAAAACTTCTAACTTAAAACAGATTACTAGGAATTAGCCATCCAATAACAGCCTTAACCTTTTCCAGATCCATACTAATCCATCTCTAGACACAACATACCCTAAAAAACTAATGGTGCTATCACAAAAATGACACTTCTCCGCAATAGCATATAATGATTAACGACCCAAAACCTTAAAGACAAGTCTCAAATGCATATAATGCTCATGTAAACTATGACTAAAGATCATAATATCATCAAAATAAACAACCACGAATTTGTTGAGAAAAGGTTTGAGTACCTCATTCATAAGTAGCATGAAAGTGGAAGGTGAATTAGAAAGTCCCATTGGCATAACCAACCGTTCATACAACCCCGCATTGGTTTTGAAGGCTGTTTCCTACTCATCTCCTTCCTTAACATGAATTTGATAGAAACCATTCGCGAGATCAATCCTTGAGAACACTGAAGCTACATGTTATCAGTTAAGCATGTCATCAACCCTCGGAATTGGAAATCGATACTTAATTGTGATTTTATTAACAGCTCTAGAATCAATCACCATTCTCCATTTCCCATTCTTTTTTGGTACTACAAATGCCAAAACAACACAAGAAGACACACTCTCTCTAATAAATCCCCTTTTCAACAACTCATCAACCTGCTTTTGTAACTCATCACTCTCCTTTGGGCTCATTCTATAGGACTGTTTGTTAGGAATTTGGGCTCCTAGAACAAAACTTATTTCGTGTTGTATGCTTCTAAGAGGGGGTAAACATGAGGGTAATGTATTTGGAAATACTCTCTCAAACTCACTAATCAAAGATTGTACCTCATTTGGAATGATACAACTCTGTTTGGGCTCATCTTCCACATCCATTGGGATAAAACTAGGAAGCCCCTCCATGATCTCACTCTTCTCATCATTGGATAATAACCCAACTATTGCAACCTCTTTCTTCTACTTTCTCTTTTTCGGCGACATAGGCTTGAGTAATATCTTTTGCCCATTACGGAATAAGGTATAAGTATTCGTTGTCCCTTGATGATGAACACCTATATCATACAACTATAGCCTTCCAAGTAACAAATGACAAGCAGTCGTAGGAATAACACGGCAGCTCACCTCATCAACATATTTCCCTGTAGTTAAAGGAACAAGGCATTTCTTAGTCACTCTTACCTAATGCGAAGTATCCAGCCAAGCCAACTTGTAAGGAGTGTCGATTGGCTCGGTTTTGAGACCCAACTTATTCACCATCTTATGAGAAAAAACATTCTCGCAAGCTCCACTATCAATAATAACTTCATATAGCTTGTTATTAGTTAAGCATCTAGTGTGGAACAATGATTTCCTCCTCCAATCCTCCTTACTTCTTTCTAAGTTTAGAACCCTTATTATAACTAAACATTCCCCATCCTTCATAGCATCACATCCAAGAACCCTTTCCTCATCATCATATAAACCTGAATCTACCTCATTAGGATCAGCAAGCAACAATCATTCCTCAATCTCTTCTATTTCCCTTATGGTCATTATTTTTCTTATGGGGCATTCATAAGCAAAATGACCATAACCTTGGCATTTAAAACATTTCAAGGAAGTTTTAGAGGCACTTTTGGTTGGTGGGGCAGTTTGATTATCTTTGGTTGGGGTGGATGTGTTTTAGGTGTTTGATGGACTTTTTGGTGGTGGTGTGAAGGTAGTTTTTGTAGGGGCTGATTGTGAAGTGCTTGAACTTAATTTGGAAGGTGAAAAAAAGTTTGATGGTTTGGAAAAGTTTTGGGAAGGTCGAGCATGAGATACGCTAGCCTCACTTCTTAGAGCCAATTTCTTCAATTTAATAAGGGAATCATAAGGGTAAAATCTTACCATGTCTTGCATAACAAGACGTAGCCCTTGGAGAAAATGCCCCATGAGCAGCTCCTCGGTTTCCTCCTCTTCACATTTCATCAAAAATCCATCAAACTCCATGGTATATTGTTCCACGGATTCGGTGCCTTATTTGAGGGTTAGCATCTTCTCAATCATCTTTTTTTGCCTATAATAAGATGGTAAAAACACAACATCCATTTCCTCCTTCATTCGGTCCCATTGAGTGATTCGAGGTCTCCCTTCTCTAGCCCTTTTCTTCTGTAAACTCTCCCACCAAAGGGTAGCATAACCTTTCAACCTCATGGGAGCAAGCTTCATCTTCTTTTCCACCGATACTCCCTTTAAATCAAAAGCTTTCTCAATGGAATATATCCATTCTAAATAGGCATCAGCATCAATTTTACCATGAAATTTAGGTAATTCAATCTTCTAATTGAAAATTTTCTCTTGCCTTCCACCACCGCGGGGAGGGGGAAAATTTCGTTCACCTCTACCAAAATCTCTTATTCTTCTAAATCTGCCTCGGTCAAACATAGGTGGTTGTTCATCATCATCATCAGATTCTTCATTAAATTACTCATCCTCATTTGGATTTTGAAAATCTAATCGTGAATTGTGAACAATCATTTTAAGAGCATCGTTCTTAGTTTTGAGCATCTCAATCTCTAACTTCATTTTCTCAAATTCAGCCGCAAATTCTTGTGGGTCAGTCATTCCGTTTTTGTCTTTGTTAATAATGGCAATAGACAAGGTATAGGATAGGAAAGAGGCAACACTTGGCTCTAGTACCAAATGATGGTGTGGCGGTGTTTAGATGGCTGTTTGTAAAGGAAAAAATAAAAGAAAAGGTTATTTTATGGTTGGTTTATGGTGTTGCACAAAATTAGGATTAATGTAGGGTGTAAAGAGAGATTTATGGCAAAATGGTGGTGTTTAAGTTGGTTTTGAATGAGGTTAAATGGCTGGATCTCAGAATAGAAAAGTGACTGATTGTAACACAAAGAAAGTAATAAGTTGAGTGTTTTTGGATCACACACAAAACCCTATTAGTTTTTGGAAACTAACAAAACTCAAATGTGTTTAAACACTTTAATTCACTCAAAACATGATCTGCGTATTTGAAAATTCGTTCCCCTTTAAATAAGGAAAGAACAAGGTGTTACAAAAGCTGAAATAAAGGGTATTTAAGCCAAATAACTTCCTACATAAAACCTAATTTGAATTGTCATTTAAACAATAACTTTATTGATAATTAAGCATAAAAAAACAGCCAAAAGACTCCTCAAAATGCCCCTCTTGTGTATGAACTGCAATTCTTGAGCATAAATCATAATTTGGGCATATTTTGTTGGGCCTGAAGTTCATCTTCAAATATGATGGCTTAGAGTAGCCCAAAAGGCTTCAAAAAATTTATTTCATTTAGGAAAATGTCACGAATATTGAACACATTATGCTTGTGATAAAATGAGTGCATGGACCCATTGGGCGAAACATCAAGCAAATAAGCAAAACGAGAGTCTGTGATTGAATTAAAATGCCTTAAAGGCAGAATTGTTCACATCTAAATACTAGAAAAAGAAAATTACATCATAGATAGTCATCCTTCATAGGCGAAGGGTCTTGATTTGTGGTGCTGGTAGATTAAGCATCCTCGGTAGCTTTCATTGGCATGTCATCCAGGATGAGATCCAGAACTTTCCCTTGTTCGGCTAATGACTTCTCTAATTCATTTGCTAGAGACCTTGCGAGACTGTTGTTAGCTTCTATAGTGTTAGATTTTCTAGCCAGCTGCTCTATTTTTCCTTCTTTTACTAAGTGCCAAATGGCCATGCCTAGAGGTTTGCATTGACTCATTTTATACCTTGCTAGGACATGATAGTGGCAAAAGTTTCCCTTTTCCTTGGGTGTGGGAGAACGATATTCATGAAGGGAATCAAGCTGACCGGCCTCCTTTAATTTGGCAAAAATAACGCTCAGAGGGAGCTTTTATGGAGACACAAACTCTTTCTGACCAGGTGCCCGAGAAGGTGCAACTTAAATTGCAAAGACATTCCCTTGAGCGATGACTTCAACTATCGGTACCTTCCCCCTGGCTAGTGTGAGGAAAACCTCTTAAGATTTAGAGTTGTTGTTTTCAAACCAAGACATGTTATCACTTTGGCTATCCAACTTCTCTTTTTCTTTCTCGTGTTTGACCTTCTCAACTTTGGCTTCACAACTAGAGAATATCCCTCCTTTCCCTTAGAGCAAATAGCCTTGATGAGTTTATGCGGCCCATTGCCTCTTTTACATGAATTGGAATTGGTGTTCCCCACCTAGCTATTGAACATTGGCGAGGGGTTATCCATAGGGTTAAGCGCCCTTTCCGGCTCAAGTACCTTCCCTTCCTTTACCAAATGGTGGCTGTCTTGAATCAATTAATGACATTCATTAATACGGTGACCTTGCTGAACATGATATGCACAAAAGTTATGTTTCTCATCTTCCCTCGGGGGCCTATACTCGCGGAGGGTTCTAAAGAGGTCGGTCTCTCTTAGGGTGTCTAGGATTTCACTGAGGGGTAACTTTCATGGATTTGTAATATCTTTGGGGTTATTGCTTGTTCAGATGGAGGTTTCTACAACCGGTGCCTAAGCAATCGTCTGAACTTGAGTGGATGGCGCTTGATTCAACTTTCTTACTCGTGAAAACATTCCCCTCATCTCAGCTCGAGATGGGATAGTAAAAGGTTTGGAAACTAACCCATCACTTCCCTTAAGCTTTCCTTTTTATCCTTCTTCAGAGCTAAAGATCAAGAACTTACTCAGCATAGCCTCTATTTCGGGTGTCATGCCCAAAGATTGCATGATCTGGTCACTAGACAGTGGAGATGATGATCGATGCGGGAGAGACTCAACTCTATATGTCATGCTCGCTGTATGACCTGGTCCCTGGATGAAGGAGTTGTGCCAAACTCGAATGGTGAAGGAAGCGATGAGGTCTCAACTTGAGAATCGACTAAAAGATCATGATTGAAGGGGTTTTACAGGTAAGTGGTTCCCTTCAGAGTAACAACAAATTGAGTATGAGCAGGATCAAAGGACATAGGAGGCATAAGAGATGACATGAATTTGCTTTTAGGTGCAGTCATATGAGGTTCAAGGCCACTCGAGGAGGAAGGGAAGATTGAACATTGAGAGGCTAGTCTCGATCCGTAGGTTGGTAAAGCAAAACTCGAATGAGCGAAAGCTGATTGTGGTAGAGCTAAATTTTGATCCAGTTGGAATAGATCAGATTGGGACTGGACGGGTAGAATTGATCAAGCTACTCGAAATTGATCTGGGGTTATTTAGGTCAGCTGAATCTGACTCACACTAGCGGGAAAATCATGCTTGGCGGTGGGGATCGGAGCTTGGGTTGTAAACTTGGGATGTTGGGATTGTACGATATCCGGACCAAATTGAAACAAGCTTGGTAAAGGCTGAATAGGTTGCTGCACAAATTGAACTAGCTGAACCGGTTGAACAATAGATTGAATCTAAATGGGCAAAACTTGAACTGAGCCATTCTGAGTGAACTCTAACTGTCCCTGAGCTTGAGTACCAATCCTCGAAATTAGTTGAACACTTCTTTTCTCTTCCAAGACTACGCAGACCGAATCTTAGACTTGCCCTTGAATTACATCTCAAAACTGATCGGATTGGAGAAACATTATCATAGGATTGGCAATCTCGGAACCTAACGGAGGCCAATCCTGATCAGGCTGAAGGAGAGGAGAAAGAGGAGAACTCTCAGATAGAACCCCACTAATTGGTGGAATATCAGACATGACTGAAAAAGCAGATCCTGGAGTCCCTAAACTCAAACCCACGAAATGAGGAATTAGACGACAGTCGAGCCTTGACCAAACTGGACTACAACGGCGAGGACTTCTCGACCTTTCTAAAAAATTGGAAGATGATCAGCTTGAATCGAACAGTGAATGAGGTGAACAATTCGAGTGATGGATGACATATATACAGGTGGTTTAGAGGGATAAAGAGCAGAAGGGCTTATGATGCGATGCTTATCCCTAAAATACATGAGACGTGTGAATCCCTCGCTATGCTTAGCGAAATTGATACGGTTCCTCAGGACCTAAATGATCTTAGGCATTTTGCTAAATTCCCCCTTCAAGCGAGGGGAGGGTAGAGGTAAGTAAAAGAATAAAATGAGAGTCAGCCACAGGCGGCCTATGCATGAGGTGTATATGAATGAGCATAACACAAGTAGCATGCAAAAATCAAAACCATTTCTAACCTTATGACTCCCACTCAGTGCCATTCAAAAATCTGGGGCTAAACTCAAACGCCAACAAACTACAAGTGAGTATGCGACCTAATGCTAAAACATGCTTGTTTTGGTGATTTCCTAAGGGGAAGTTGCTATTGCTTATCTAACTTGGTTCATGGTCTCAAACTGCCAATATTGTAGAACAATATTGTAGAAGGATCTCGTTTGCCTTGATTCCATGTAACTCAACCACTCCTCAAATGAGTGTTGGCGCGAGAATTACGTGTTGGTTGAAATCAGCGATCCATCCACAAATACCCTTAATTCCTAGCGGGTATGAGGTATACAAGTCAGATTCACGGGGTGAATAATGGGCACCCTAACTTAGGATCTAATCTACTCGATGGATAAAAAAGGCATAAGAAGTAAAGCTTTGATTAAAAAACTATTTCAGCATATCATCAAATCCTTTAACCAATTTTGAAAATGAGAGCGATTTTCAAGTTTAAGTTAAAAGAAAATCCCCAGCAGAGTCGCCACTATGAGCGGGCGACCTTTTTCACACGGACCCGCGTGAGAGGAGGGTGCAGAAAAGTTAGCGCGGCGAAGCATGATAAGGGAGATTCCTCAATTTAGAGGCGTGTGAGGAAAATACTTATAAAAACGATGTTGAAGTTGCATTTTAGTCCAATTCAAATGTTAAAAGATATGAGACCCGAAATACCATATTTTTAGACAGAGTTGCCACCCGCTTTAGCTCTACCGGGAATTTGGGCACGATATTCTCACCGGATAGTTAGACCGTACCTCAAAACAGAGATTCCAGGTTCGGATGATGTTGCCTGTTCTTCATTTATTAAACCAAACCATTTAGATTTTAGTAAAGGTGACTTTAATTCTTATGCGATTTAAATCCCCCTAATTAGAGTTTTTAGCTAATATAATCCATACATCACGTGGCGAATCATGCGATAAAATAATAAATAAAGCAAATAAGTTAATTATTACATGACTTTACAAATTTCTATACATTTTTCTAATGCGGGAAAAATAAAGTAAATAAAGAGAGACCAAGATCGGGTCTCAACCGGACTTACCAACCCCGAAGAGGCTACAAATATAATAAATCACCCACAAATAAATTGCAAATAATGCATAAATAATCATAGGATAGAAACAGAAATTAAGCACAGAGAAAATCAATTTTTTGGGAATTTTCGGGATAAAAGCGCTTTATTTAGGCATTAATTTATTATTTAAGCAACCTAATATTAAATTAAATAAACTAAACAACCCTAAGTTTAAGTAACATATTTACAGAAAATTTTTGGATTTTTATTTATGGCAAAAAGATTTATTAAGAATTTATTTGTTGAAAAAAAGTCATTTTTAAGTCATTAAATAGACATTTAACCAATTAAGTAATTAATAAATTAATTACAGAAGATTAAAAATTATTTTAATTAATTCCAGGTTATTTAGAATTTTTATAAAATTTTGGGGTAAAAATCAGGGTAAAAACTCAAGAAAACGATAAAACATGGTAAAAAAATACAAAGCGGGGACCTTCTGGCATTTTTGCCAGTTTGACCGTTGTGGCAGCGGTGACCACTACTGTTGCAGTGATGACCATTGCCGTTGCAGCGGTCAGATGACCACCGGAGCGGTCATGTCGGAAAAATGCCAAACGGACTGAAAACGGGTGAAAAACCCCCAAAAGCAACCAGAACAGCAAGCGACTAAATAAGTAACTTAAAAAGATTGAAACTCAGTTTTGTTACCTTTAGGCCGTGAATCCACGTTTTGAGACTCGAACCAGACGTTTGGCAAACTTTTTGACGAATTTGTGACGAAAATCCGACGAAACAGTAACGAACAATAGCGACGATTTTAGGTAGTATTTGAGACGAAAGTCATTAAAAACCTATTTAAATCGTTTTAAACCTAGGATTTCTAAGTGATTTAAGCGTTAAACGTAAGTGATTAGGCTTGAGAATGATTAAGAACCCGAATTAAGGCGTATTAACTTGGATTTCTATCTCTTTCTCTCACTTTCTCACTCTAAAACCCTCAAATTATCTAAGTTGATTTTTCTTTTCAAATTGGTAAAAGCACTTAAATCAGGCGAATTCATGGGTTTATATAGACTTTACTCACTCCAAATAGCTCGATCAGTCCTTCAAATTATTCAAATTCACCAAAAAATTGATCTACTCTGGATTAGAGAGAGAAAATGCATATGTCGCGACGAGCAGGATGACCCGCGCAGCGGTCAAACTTTGACCGCTGTCACGGGCTTGATCACCGCGCCGACGGCGCGATAACCACACCAGCCACGTGGTGACCGTTACTACGGCAACGGTCACTGCGCTAGTGACGCGGCAAACCGCTCTGACGGCAGCAGCGCCTCCGCCCGCACCGCTCTGGCAGCGATCTCGGGGAGGTCGAGGCATGAGCGAGGATGCGAAACTTCAAAATTCATTACTTTTACCACGGTTATCCGATTTAAGCGATTCTTGAAATTTCGGAAACATCAAAGAGTCTAGAATCTAATAAAATTCATGAGACTTCTGAAAATGATTAGGTTTAAGAGAAAACCATAAAACAAATTATTGCGCGTGAGACAAAGATTATTGTTCATTTTTTAAACGCATTTTAATTATTTTATTAGTTTCCATTAATTAGCTAGTGAAGGAAAACAATGCAATTAAAGTTCCAAATCATCAAGAGAGTACTTGCCAAACTCAATTCCACTCCAAAAATTAAGATAATGGGCTCGTAAAAAGGTTAGAACAATAAGTCATAATCGTTCTGCGGGACACCGAAAAGCCCATGCTCACACTGTGAGTTGTTAAAACTCATTTTGATTCTTAGATCAAAATTAGACATTTAGCTCGAGATTGTTAGATCTCTAGTTGTTAGCACTTGCTCTGATACCACTTGTTGATCCCCTGAGCATATATTTACGATCAGAGGGGGGGTGAATGCCCTCTTTTCACGGAATTTATAGACTTGTAAAAAGTCTGTGTAGCGTGTTTGAAATGATTTGGATATATTGGATCCGGATGATGCAAGTATGAATAAAAATGCACTTAAAGTAAAGACTGGGTAAGTAAATTCAAACATTGAGATTTATACTAGTTCGGCCCCGCCTACTCCAGTTCCTAGAATTTCCTTCCTTTGAGCTTTGTCCACTAGTAGAATTCCTTTGAATCAAGCATGAATCAAGACTTTACAATTGTCTACGGATTACAGGATATACCACCAAGCTAACTATTGTAGTTGAGTCCTTCCGGAAGTAGGATATACCACCAAGGCACCCACCTTAGCTAAGTCCTCTTCAACTCCAGAAATTCTTCTCCAGATGTAGGATATACCACTAAGGCACCAACCTTAGATGAGTTCTTTTCCCTTAGGATGTTCCACTTAAACTCTCTAGTCTAAATAAATCCCCCATCTCAATACCCACCCAAGTATGAGATATTACACACTTATTTTATCAAATGGTTTGGTTTTTGAATTCTTCAAGTTTATAACTCACTTGAGAATTCTTACAAATAGATTGGAGTGTTTAGTTCTTGGAGGGATTTTTGTTCACTGATTGAATTAGCTTGAGATCTTAATGTAATAGCTTCTTGTAAAAATCAAACAACACCTTCTCAACATGTGAAGCTATCCTTTTATAGGCTTTGATCATAAATGTATCCATTATGAACCGTTAAGGTTGATCTTGAATCTTCACCGTTGAAAAGGTATGAGATGGCGCTTCCGGAGCCATTGATCAATCTATTAGATACATAATTTGACCTATTTGAATTGTTCGAATTGATGCAAAAAGGTGCCTATAGCCATTTGTTTGACTTTTTGTATACTGCCAAATTCTAGGCAAGCTTTTTCAGTTTTATGAGCTCCACGCGCATATCTATTGGTCTAGGATAAAAAGGTTGTTACATTTTTCTCTCTCCAAGTTAGATATTTGTCCTTTTGTGAAATGCATGCAAGTTGTCTCCTTTTTCATTCTCCAAGGCAAAAGGAACTTTAACTTCAGACCAATATGGAGGGGAAAGATAATTTTGAACTTTTCCCTTTTTTATCTAGTAAGTTGAGTCTTCCGAATGTCTTCAGACTCTAACTTATCCGGATGCTCTTCAATCAGTTTTTCTTTGGATGCTGTTTTTAAATGGTTAGAAGTTTGTTTCCTTTCCAAACTTTAATCGGATGCTTTTTGCTTGGACTTAGGGATTTGATGCCTTCAATGTGTATCCGGATGCTCTTCTAGGACTTAGAGGTTTTATTTGCTTCAAACATGATCCGGATTGTTCTTGATGTAAATCTTCCGGATCATTGTTTCCAACATAAACTTTTTAAATAAAAATTTAAATTGATAAATAATTTTTTAATGTAAATAAATATAATTAAAATATATTTTTTATTATTGAAAATAAATACATATATTTTTAAAGAGTAACAAGAGTTGTAACTTACAAAGTTAATTGTTTAACTTCAATGACTATATTTGATATTGACTTTTTTTAAATAAGAATTTACATTGATAAATTTTTTAATGTAAATAAATATAATTAAAATATAATTTTTTATTGTTGAAAATAAATAAACTATATTTTGAAAGAGTTTGTAGAGTTGAGTTTAAAAATGCTAAGAGGGGAATTGATCCCTTCACGTCCGATCCGAAGACACAAGTCGATAACACCTTGACACAGCCGACTTCATGCTCATTTATTATACGATAATATAAATATATTTTTTTTCCTCGTATTATATCCGAAGTAAAATTTGAGGTCCTGAAAATTTGAGGCCTTGAACTGTCGCTCCACTCGCTCCCCCTAATACCCGGCTTTGATACTCGTTATTGATATATCTATTTTAGTTAATATATATCACTTTGCTACCGAATTAATTTACGAGATCTAACAAATTGAATAATAAAATCAGTCAAATCAGTAAAAACTAAAAGGATCGGATACGGACAACCCCAACAGATTATGGAGCTCGACTGCAACCCTAATTGCAACACGATTCAAAGTGGGAGAAAGAGATTGAAAATATACAGATTTCTTCAGAATGAAGCATTCAAAATTGCGTCATGGATTCAGATTATGAAAGCTTCAATTCTTTGATTGATCAAATGATATTTTTTGTTCATTCAAAATATTAATATTTTTCACATAAAACCAGTGTTTTAAAAATCCGCCTAGGCGGCCGCCTAGACGGCTCCTAGGCAGGATTTTTTAAAACACCGCTACGATTTTATATACTAGGGCGGAGCTAGGCGGAAAAGCGATTTTCTGAGTCCTAGGCGGTCTAAGGCGGGCAAGGCGGTCCCAGGCGGGTAAAACAGGATTTTTTTGCACTTTTTGTAAATTAAAAAAATAATAAAAATTAAAAAAAACATAAACTCAAATGGTAATATTCTCTTCATTCACTCAAGAGGCAGATCTCAGAACAAATTAAAATCCCTAATCTCTCATTCTCAAATTCAAATTCAAATATAAGACTTTATCTTACCATTCAAAATTTCAACGACAAAACTCCTCTTCTCAGTTGCTATCAGTTTCATCTAAGGATTAAGTACTGTTGGCGATTTCATCTGAAGTTACTATCGATTTCATTAACATTCAGCTCAACTTCAAAGTTCAAAAATCCTGATCTCTAAAATCTCTATTACATCTCTTGTTCAGCCTCAGTCAGGTATTTAGCATATGTTTAATTTCATTTGGTCTCCATTTATATTTGTAATCTCTGAAAATAAAACTCAATCGCTTAATCTCTTGTACTTTGTTTTTCTTAGTTTTTCAATCTCTAATTGCTTGATGATATGAGTAATTTATGGTATGCTATTTGCAAGAATCTACTCAAATTTAATTTACAGAGGACCATCTTTGAGAGTTTAATGTAATTTCAGTTTGATCCGTCTACTAAATTGATAATTTATATTTACATATATTAAATGTTTGTTTTTTTTTGTTTTTTTTGAATTAATGATTTTAATTTATTAATAAATATTAAAAAATAATAAATCTGCCTAGGTACCGTCTAGGCCCCTATTAATCCCCGCCTAGGCCCCTGGAAGCCTCGGCCGCCCGACTAGCACCTAGCGCTTTTCAAAACAATGCATAAAACTGGTTTGAGGAAGAAGTTTTTCAAAAAATACCCTAGGACGACCGGGATCTTTAGGGCTCAACAGGCCCAGCCTTGGGGTGGGTGAAGGCTGCGACCTTGTAAGGCCCATAGTTGGAAGGGGATCAAAAATATTTTTTTGTTTAAAGATTTAATTGTTATGATTTAAAACATAAAAGTAGATACAAATTAATGTTAATAAAATTGGAAAGGTGTTTATTTAAGTTGTAAGAGGGCAAGAGTTCAATTCATAATTTTTACAAAAACAAATATGTTTTTATTACATTATTTTTTTGTTGATGCCATGGCCCATTTTACTACTTTTGATATTAATTTTCCTTGGGCCCCAAAATTGTCAGTGCCGGCCCTAGGGCTCAAGCAAAGATGAGTTAGACTCAATAACTAGTCGGAATAACAAATTTTTATTTTATAGGATAAACATTAAAAAAATATCATGTGGTTTCACACATTTGTAAAATGGGGTCTGAGAAATTTTTTTGTAGTTTCAAAAATTAGCAAAAAGAGGATTCTCAATATTAAATTATGTCACGATAATTGGTAATCTTATTTCATTTTTATTCAAAATTTTGTGGACTGGTTAATAAAAAATGCCATAAACATCAGTGATAATTTTTTAAAAAAATTTATAAGTGCAAATATTTTTTTTAATTAAAACATGATAATAAACTTTAAAAAGTCATAAAAATGAAAAAAAAATTTTGAAACTTACTCAAATCGTGACATATAATTTTTAAATAATAAAGTTAAATTATGAGAATGTGAGATTGAATAAAATATTTAATGTAACATCACTATTCTGAAGAAAAAATATCGTTTATCCTCTTCTTGCCAATTTTTTGAAATCCATTTTGCAAACAAAAAAATTCTCAGACCCGATTTTGTAAATTGGTGAAACCACAAGGCATTTTTTTTAAGTTTGTCCTATTTTATAATAATCAAAACATGTAATTTATAATTTAAGGGTAAACTTAAAAAAAGTGTCATGTGGTTTCACGCGTTTGCAAAATGGGGCCTGTGAATTTTTTTTTTCAAAAGAGGGTGTGAAGTTTCTCACCGTTAGCAATTAAATGAATTTTACCTAACACCGTTAAATTTCCTGATGTGACAAAAGGTAGTGTTCGTAATTCACTGTTCACTCTCTTCTTCTCTAACTAATCCCTATCAGTGCATCCAAATCCATCTACGTCCACCCAATTGCATTACCATCTTGAATATTTCGATCACTGGTCTCACCATTTATGGCATAACTAAAACCACCCAATCTAACTTCAGCTCATCTCAGCCATGTCGATGGGTTTTTCTTTTTTTTGGTGAAGCATCCCCTGTAAGAGGCAAAGTGCCCACCGCGATGTCTGACTTCTTTCATCTCCAGTGAAGATCGTGATGGATGTTAAGACCACCAAAAATAAATCCTTGCACAAAATAAACTAGTAGTTAGTAGCGAGCAGGGGTCGATCCCACAAGGAACGGTATTTGACGATGTTATTTTTAGTAGATAATAAACATCGTGGCCTAGGAATACTCTCAATGGGAATTTATAAATCAAAACTAAAAAATGCAGGTAATAAATCAATGGAAAGCAATGACTCAACCTAAGTAGAGCAAGTCTGAATGTCATGGTGATCACAAGACATGAAATTAATCACACCGAGACCTAGATTTAGTTATACTAGCACTCATGCACCGTCCAGTACTAGCAACTCTTCCTTACTGTGTATGGAGACTAGACTTCGCGCCATGACCTCTCTCTTACTCATCTTGTCTTGACTTCACGCCTAAGAGCACGTCGATGAATAATAATACAAATTAGAAAAGCCTAAATCCTCACCGACAGGTAGTGAAGCACTCCCATCAGGCGTAAGATTACCTTTCTCCAATCTCGATGGAGACTGTCGTTACTTTATCTCTCTTCAAGCATAATTATGGATGTAAGAATAAAGATTATGAATAATCACAGAGACTTACCAAGTGGTTGATCTGGCCAAACAGCGACAGTAAGTTATACTCATACCATAGAACCCTTGAAGTACCGAGATTGGCAAATAGGTTGCCTTGCAAATTACTGTATTTCGTTGCAATCCTCATACCATTTAAACTCAGCCTTGACCCTTACTTGGTCAAGTCATAAGAAGTTTAGCTAGACATGACTGAATTTAAATGTACGGAAATATAAAGAGACTGAAAGTAAATCATGCTCAAAATATAAAAACTTGAAATCGAAATAAAGCAATAGAACTGAAAATAAACTTGCAATTAAACTTAAAGGAATTTAAAAACAAGAAACTAAAACTATAAATCAAAGGTGCTTGAAACGAAAAAAAAGCAACAGCACAAAGACTAAAAACTAGAAACTAAAGCTAGACTAGAAAAATGGTGAAGAACTGTGAATAAATCGATGATAAGATGATCTTCAAAATGCGTTGGCCTTGATGTATTTGTAGTCAACTGCCTGTCCCTTTATTTCCTCTTCAGAGATTGATTAGGACTCTTTGTGGTTATCTTTTGGGATTTATTTCCTTTAAGCCTTTATCTTCAAATGAAATTAAATCTCTATCTTTATCTTTCATAAACAGAATTAGGATATAAATTGAACCCTTCCTTGAATTGGACTCTTCCCAAATAGGATTTGCCCGAATTAGGTGTCCTTCCAGATCTGGAATTTTGCGTGCTCTGGTATTGATGTCATCTTGGTCATTTTGAAGTGTTCTAGAGTCATCGGGACTAGCTATCGCTCTCACTATCAACATCAAGCTCTTTCCGTCCAAATATTGCACGTTTTCTCCAAAATGCCTTGAAAACCTAAAAAGATAGAAAAAAAAGTAATAGTGGCCAAAAAGACTAAAAAATATAGTCTCTATGATATAAAAAATGAGCACAAAAAAATGTTGGAAATACAACTCATCAAATCTCCCCACACTTATTCTATGCTTGCCTTCAAGTACGCATTAAAGATCAGGAAGAAGAGAAATTCAAACTATACAAATAACCCTAAACAATTTCACAGGGATTGCATTCTTTCATCGAGATTTGCACCGAGGCTCTTTATCAACTATCAGAGTTCCAACTTGAGAAATCCTTGAGAAAGCATAAGAACCTTGCTTGAAACTCAGCCCGAGAGTATTTATCAAATTAAAAGTACAAGCACACGATTAAAAATTTGTTAAGGTTCAAAATTACCTTAGTTTGAAATCCAGCAGTTCCCGGTAAACATAAGATTACTCCATCTAAACCTTTTATTGAGATTAAGTACATTTTCACTCGGTGGGGTCCCTAAGATTCATCTAGCCTTTGTTTGGGTCTCGCTTTGCGAAATTAAGATCTTTGCTAACTTACTAACTTTTGCTAGCCCTTTGCTATAGTTTGCTAACCCATTTCATCCCCACTACGTACTTTGCTATCAAACTTTGATCCCCTTACACTTTTCAACTATCAATTCCACTTAGTCTAACTCTCTTTACGAAAGAGTCTTCACCCAATTTTTAGCCGTGGATAGTTCTCCCTCTAGCGGCCTTATGAAAAAAATAGACAAGGTTACGAGCCCAGTAAGTTTGTTTCGCCTAATCATAGAACTCACATTAGAAAAGAAACACCAAGATCAATGATAAAGTTATTGTAAGGTCTTAATGGAGGTCTTATGATACATAGAGACTAATTGAAAACAAACTAAGTCCAGTTAAAGCACACAAATAATGAAATCATGTTACACTTTTTTGTACTCATTGGGAGTAAGGATCTTACACAGTGATTTTCAGAGATCTAAAATTGGAACAACAATACTCGAATCAAGTCTAGATGACAAGTTACAATTAATCGAAATAGTCTTGTTAGTTATCCAATTAGTTATTTACACAGTATTCCTTATCTTATGTATCCTCATTTCTCAATAACAGGTTAGAGAACAAACTAGGTCAATACGGAAAGAAAAGATACAATATGAGTCCTTGTGAAACTTTTTCTTGAACAAAATGCATAAAAAAATAAAATATTTACAATGATTCAGAAAATAAAAATAAAAAGACTAAAAATAAAAATAAAAAGATTGAGAAAAAGATAAAAAAAAAAACATAAAAAAAATAAAAGAAGCAAAAAGGATAAATTCCCTTTCCACACTTGAAGCTTGCATTGCCCTCAACGCAAAAGAAAAACAGACATAAGAAAAAAGAAAATAATGAAGAAATAGAAAGAGGGAAAAAAGAACGTTACTGTCCTGGTAGAGGAGGAGAGAGGTAAAGAGACTTATGGCTGGTCTCTCTAGGGCTTCCGGATCCCCAAGTGCTGGATGATGAAGTCCACATTGAGCTAGAGGGCATCACAACAGAATCGGAGGTTCTGATTTTTGCCACCGAGCTTAAAAGTGCTCTAGAGGAGGTTCTAGTACTGGTTCTCCAGGCTATTGTATTTGTGGAAGATCTCAGTATAGGTAGTGAAAGGAGTAGAGTGATCATGAGATGTCTGGTCTAGCTGGTCCGACTGCTACTTGGCAGGATCCGGAGTAGGCTTGATTTCAAAGGGACCAGGAGGGTGCATAATAGTTGTCCCATTGATTATTTCCACAAGGAGCACGTTCCCAAGAGTCTCCAGGTCCATGAGTAGGGTCTTGGGGCTTTTAGTGTAGGGGGCAGGATTGAGTGGTCCATGCCATGGGCGATCAATGAGATCACGGAGCCTAGGATCCTAGGGCTCTTGGGGTGAATCAAGACATACTGGAACTGCTTGGCTAGCCGGGCTTCCATGTGGAGCTTTTTATTATTTTGCATGCACCATAGAATGTGCACTTCCTTCTTGTTTAGGGTCCTAGAGCTTTTAAGGCGACTAGAAAAATTAAAAGCAAGAATTCTGTGGGCACACTTGAGGTAGGGCTCAAGGATGTAGAAGGCACGCGAGTCACCTAACTTCTAAGTGGTGACTCGAGGATCATTATTGCAGAGAAAGAAGTAGGTCTCGGTGGCATTAAAGTTGGAGGGAGGAGCATCACACATATCATCATAGGGGTCAGCCACCTCTAAAGCCTTATTAAAGTCATCGAGACTCCAATTGACATACCTCTCATAGAGACGAAATTTGAAGACCCCTCCTCTTTATAGTTGGTGTAGTCCTGCATGAACTGGAAAGTTGCGTAAAACTCCCAAACAAGCTCTTGGTAGGAGGGGAAATAAATGAAGAGCAGGGGAAACCACGAGATCGCGGGGAAGGCATCATTGACGGCTTGATTGACGCCGAGAGTAGTCATAGTCTCCTTACAGGCACACTTGCATGGCTTGGAGGACTGGCCCTTGAAGCGAGTATAGGTGGTGCGTGGAGCAAAATGATCAAAAGAGATGTGGATCTTGCTCTTTACACCGGGAGCAAAGGCTTTCTCTTCCTTGGACACTTTAGCCCTTTTCGAACTTTAGCCACTTTTTTATAGCACTCTTTCTCTACAGAGGGGGAGGAGGAGAAGTGAAATCACTCTTATCACTAGAGTAAATCTCGACGAGGTCATCTTGTGGTTTTGCCTCCCCCCGAGGCAACTTCTCTTATTTTACGGGAGTCATGCCAAACTCCCCGTAATCAGCGGCGATGGTAAATATGGTGGAGATAGGGTCGATGGTGAGAGGTAGCGAGAGTGGGAATGCCATCACTTCACTTTGTCGGTGTTTTTTGTGAGTGACCACGACAACGGGAGTAGGAACAAAGGCAGGTGTTGCACCAGGGACAATGATAGGAGCAGTGAGAGTGGTGTCTGTCGTTGTGGCGACCATTATGGTAACGGCGAAAAAAGTGGTCACCACCGAAATGGGGGCGGTGGAGGCAGTGACATGAGTGGTGATGGTAAAAGGAGTGGTGTCGATAGCGATATTGCCGATCATGACTTCAGTGGTCATGGGTGCGGTGGTGGTGGTGTTTTCCTGATTGGAAGCCATTATGGTGAGTGGTTGGTGGTGTAAAGAGAATAGTTCACCGGAGAAGAAGAGGTTTGCTTTAAGAGGGAGCTTGAGAATTTGAATGAAAGCATGACTATTTGTGGTGAAGGGTGTGGTTTAAATAGGAAAAAATTAGCATGCTAGGAGGGGGCTCATAGGGTAATAATGAGATCAGTAGCAATTATGGCCTCGATTAAGCACAAACTGCTATAAATCTCCATAATCTTTGCATGACTGCCATATCACCCGCTGGTTCATGAATTAAGGCACGTGAGCTATTTCCCATTTATTGTCCCTTCACTCCAAACCTTTTGCATGTGACGCTTCAAATTCCATTGTGTGTACATAGGCCTAAACCTATAATAAATGCTAGAGAGAGATAAGTCTTAGTCTAGATTCACATAATAAAAAATAAAGAAACTAACTAAAAATTAATGAGAGAGATAAAGAGTCAGAAATGCTTGGGCTGCCTCTCAAGAGCGCTTTGTTTAAGTGAACTCGATGCACCACCTGAAGATCAAGGTGTGGTGTCAGGAATCTCTATGAAAGTGGTCTCCTTAGAGTAAGCTTGGAATCCTTCATAGTAGGGCTTAAGGCGATGCCCATTGACTTTCAGAACTTTTCCAGTCGAGATGGTCTGTATAACGACCGCTCCATGTGGAAACACCTTAGTCATGACGTAAGGCCCAACCCACCAAGAACTT
This sequence comes from Euphorbia pulcherrima, assembly GCA_947683365.1. Lineage (NCBI taxonomy): Eukaryota > Viridiplantae > Streptophyta > Magnoliopsida > Malpighiales > Euphorbiaceae > Euphorbia > Euphorbia pulcherrima. Next base: position 22,033,654 of record CANTUS010000001.1, read on the forward strand.
AACTTCCCAGGGAATAATTTTAGACGAGGCTAGAAGAGAGTCCAACTTTGAAGGTTTTCCTGGACTTATGGTGGCGTTTAGTGGTCTCCTTATGGGCTTTGTTCCTTTTATAGATGTTATAACAGATCTCTTCGAGCTAGTGGAGCTGCAACCTTCTGTTCTCTTTAGCTTCGTTGAGTCTAAAATTTGTCTCCTTGATCGGCCAATACGCCTTATGCTTGATCTCGTTGGGATTGATTGTTTTCTCCAAGATGAGCTTGACCTCCAAGTTGCTTACTTTATCTTGCCCATTAATTTATGGGTGGTATGCCGTGGAAGTCATGTGGTTGACTCCCCATTTTATCAGTAACATCGAGATCGTGTTGTTGCAAAAATGTGTATCGCGATCACTGTTAAGCAGTTTTGGTGTCCCGTGTCTACAGATGATATTTTTCTTGATAAAGTCTGCTACGGTCTTTTCATCATCGTTCCTAGTCGCCTTGGCCTCTATCCGTATGGAGATATAATATACTACAAGCAGGATGTACTTGAACCCATAAGATGGAGGAAAAGGACCCATAAAATTGATACCCCACACATCAAAGATCTCGACGACCAAAATGGGAGTCATCGGAAGCTGATCTTGATGTCTAAGATTACCAATTCTTTGACAGTCGTTGCACGCCTTGCAAAACATATAGGAGTTACGAAAAATGTGGGGCCAATAAAATCCACACTCAAGGATGCATTGCACTACTCTCCTTGGCCTATCGTAACCTCCACAAATGTCAAAATGACATGCTTACAAGATTCTCGACATCTCTTCCCCATAAACATTTCTCCTCAAAATAGATCATTTCCTTGTCTCGATAGATAAGGATTATCCCATAAGTGCTTGTTGCCTTCCCTCTTCATCTTCTCTTTGTCACTGAGCATAAAATCCTTTAGAAACTTCCCGGTGGTAAGAAAGTTAATAAAATCTGCGTACCATGGATTCTCGGTGATAACAAAGAGACTCTCCCCAAAAAATTCATCTTGGACTTCTCTTGGTTTTTCTGAATTGGTCAGCCTACTAAGATGATCGGCCACTAGGTTTTCTGTCCTCTTCTTGTCTTTGATCTCTATGTCAAACTCTTGAAGCCAAAGGATCCATCGAATAAGTCTTGGTTTAGCATCTTTCTTGGTCATCAGATACCTCAAAGCAGAATGGTCTAAGCACACAATTCCTTGGAATAGAAAAGGTAGGAACGAAATTTCTCCAATTCAAAAATAATAGCAAGGAGTTCCTTCTCAGTCGTGGTGTAGTTCCTTTGAGTTGTATAAAGAGTCCGGGAGGCATAGTAAATGACATGAGGTTCTAGGCCATCCTGTTGTCCAAACACTGCTCCTACTACTTTGTCTCTTACATCGCACATAATCTCGAAAGGCTGGTCCCAATTAGGTGCTTGAATAATAGGCGCAGAGATCAGCTTCTCCTTGATAGTGTCAAAGGCTTCCTCATAAGGATCTCCAAACTCGAAGTTAGCATCTTTCTAAAGTAATCTTCATAGGGGCTTAGTGATCTTTGAAAAGTTCCTGATGAACCTGTGATAAAAACCTGCATGCCCAAGAAAAGACCTAACTTCCTCTATAAAAGTAGGGTAAGGTAACTATTGAATAAGATCAATTTTAGCTTTATCTACCTCAATACCCTTCTTGCTACAACATGACCTAATATCATACCTTGGTCTACCATGAAGTGGCACTTCTCATAGCTAAGTACTAAGTCAGACTCAATACATCATTTAAGGATCTTACCAAGGTTATTGAGACATGGTCGAAAAAGTCACCATACACTGTAAAATTGTCCATGAAGACTTCAATGATGCTCTCAACGTAATCAGAAAAGATACTCACCATACAGCTCTAGAATGTAGCGGGAGCATTGTAGAGGCCAAAAGGCATCTGTCTGTAAGAAAAGGTAACAAAGGGACTCATGAAGGTTTTCTTCTTTTGATCTTCTGGTGCCATCGAGATTTGATAGAATCCTGACATCCCATTGAGACAGTAGTAATCAGACTTGCCTGCTAGTCTCTCCAACATTTGATCGATGAATGGCAATGGGAAATGGTCCTTCTTTATTGCGGCATTCAGCTTATGATAATCAATACAGACCCTTCATCCATTATGTACTCTTGCTGGGACCAGTTCTCCTACTTCGTTTATTATCACCGTGATCCCTGTCTTCTTAGGAACAACTTAAATGAAGCTAACTCACACACTTCTAAAAGCATCTCAGAGATAAATAGAGAGGTAGAAATTATTCAAATGACCGGTACTCCTTCGTACACTTCAGGAGTCCATTAATGAGAAAGGGCTGGGGAAAGCTTGCCTTCATGAGCTTGATCGCCTCCTTCTTCGCAAATTCCATCATAGGTGGATTGAGTCTCCTTCGTGGTTGGTGACATGTCTTGGCTTTTTCCTCCAGCTTGATTTTGTGTATGTAAGTAGTAGGACTAATTCCCTTGATATCAGCTATAGTCCATCCAATGCCTCCTTGTATTTCTGGAGCAAGGAGACTAGTCGCTTTTCTTCATTGGGGCTCAATTTACAGGAAATGATCAACGAGAGCGTATTGTTATACCCCATAAAAGCATACTTGAGGTGACTCGGTAGACTTTTGAGTTCAAGCTTTGGTGGTTGGATGATGGAAGGAGTGAGCTTCTAGAAAGGTGGTAGAGCAATCTTTGGTGCTAATCTCGTTGTAGGTTGAAATGTATCGATATTGTGGATAGCCTCTTTCACTTTCTCGTCAAAGTTAGTATCATCGAGACTCCCAGTGCCAAGTGCTTCATTCAGCGAGACCAAATACTCATCTGAGAGATTGAGCTTAAAATTTTGTTGAATAATGGTATCAAGATTATCAATGCTACATAGGCTCAAATCTTCCTCTAGGGTCTTCATGGCATCATAGACATTGAAAGTGGATACTTCTCCATTGAATTCCATAGTGAGAGAACCATTGTGTACATCGATCTTAGTCTTGGCAGTGCTTAAGAATGGTCTCCCTAGTAGCAGATCTAACTTTCCCTTCTTATCTACATCACACATTTCAAGAACATAAAAAGTCAGCGGGAAAAACAAAATCATTTACCTTGACTAATATGCCCTCCAAAGTTCCCTCTAGATAGACAATAGAGTGATCTGCAAGTTGCAACACTGTCCTGGTCTCCTTGAGGGGCATGCTACAATTGGCTGATATCTGTTGGTAGATAGAGGAAGGCATAATGTTTATAGATGCACCGAGATCACACATGGCCTTTTAAACCCTAACCTGACCTATGGTGCAATTGATCGTGAACATTCCCTAGTCCTTCAGATTAGGGGGTAGCTTGCGTTGGATCATGGCAGAGACATTCTCCCCCATCATGACCTTGTCCAGGTCATGCTACTTTTTCTTGTTGTTGCACAGCTCGTTGAGGAATTTCACATATTTGGGTATCTGTTTGATCACATCGAGTAATGGGATGTTGATCTTGACTTTCCTCAAGGTCTTGAAGATTTCATTCTCCTCTTTCATCTTCTTGGACTTAGCTAGTCTCTCTAGGAAAGGAGGTCTAGTCTCCATGGAAACTACTGGTTCATCCTTATAATTGGGTATCTAAATGATTTCCTCTTCCAGTTTAGCTCTCGATGGCTCTGACTGGACCTCTTTCTTATCCCTTAGTGTGATCGCGCTGACATTCTCCCTCAGATTATCCTCCATTTGAGACAAAAGCCTTCCCATGTTCTCGATTTTAGAGAGAGTGCTAGCTATCTAGGCCATCTATTTTTCCAAGTTTTAGAACTTACCTTATAATCCCTGTATCCGATCACCTACTAGCTTAAATTATTTATTCAAACCCTCAGCGAGAGCGGTGAAAAGGTCATAAGGATTCTGCAGTGTCTGCTGAGGCAGGTTGTATTGGATTTAGACTTATTGAGGAGGCCTTGGTACCACCGCGTTCTGCTGATTTCTCAAAAAGAGTTGATTCTGTGGCCCCTATGGTTGATGACGGTCATTATTTCCCCATGCGAGTGCTGGTCGATCTCTCCACCCGATCTGATTCCTCGGTGGTGGTAGAATGTAAGGCTATTTATTCCCCTGATTACCATTATTACTATAGTTATCGTAGTTCCTATAGTTACCATAGTTCCCCATAGCGTTGACTTGTTCAAATTCAGAGTCTCCAATGCGAGGGCACTCTTCGGTAGCATGGATGGTCTTCTTGTAAAGTTCATATTCCTATGCAACCTCAATCTGGATAACTATCTTGTGTACAAGTTCAACGAGTCTCTCTAATTTATCATTGAGATCACAGGAATTGATCCCATTGACTGCTCTAAAAGAAGATCTCTCCTCATGATCACCAAACTATTGAGCGATTTTTGCTATAGTCCTGATGAGTTCCTAAGCTTGATTCGAGGTCTTATTGATGAGAGCACCACCACTAGCGGCATCCATAATAGCACGCTGAGAGAATGGGAGCCCTTTATAGAAAGTTTGGAATAGGGCCTGTTCAATGAACCCGTGAGGTGGGAAAGCTGCCAAAAGGTGCTGGAATCATTCATAGTACTTATGGAGACTCTCTATGTCTTTCATATTTGTAGAACAAATCTGCCTCTTCAAAGCGGTAACTCTCGATGCTGGAAAATACTTGTCAAGAAAGAGTCTCGACATCTCATCCTATGATGTAATAGATCCTGGTTTCAAATGACAAAACCAGTCGTTGGCTGAGTTCTCAAGAGAAAAAGCAAAGGACTTCAATTTTGCAAGGTCTAGGTCCACCTTCGGTGGCTTCATAGAAGAAATTGTTAAATAGAACTTCTGCAAATGTTTATAAGGTTCGTCAGTGGCCCTTCCAATAAATTTGGGTAAGCTATAGATAAAACCAGATCTCATCTCAAAATTATTGATAGCAGTCTCGGCTAGGTAAGTGATGCAAAGTGGTTGTTGATCCACCGGGACCTGTGTAAGGTCTCGGATTAGTTGTTCTATGTTAGCCATGGACACGATGGCTATTTTAGGTTCTGAATCGGAGTCGTTTGGATCGTATATATTGATTGTGTCGTCACTGTGTTTGTTTGAAGTTTCTACTTGATGTTGAGATTCTCTACGCTCATGAGCCTGCTTAGATCGAGCTCTGTTGGATCTTTCAATTTCTAGATCATAGAAAAGTTCGTTGCCACGACCTGTGGCTCTGGTCATCCAAGTCAAATAACTAGTCAAAAGGAACCGTTCCCCAGCAAAGGCGCCAAAATTTTATGGATGTCAATACCACCAAAATAAATCCTTGTACAAAATAAAATAGTAGTTAGTAGCGAGCAGGGGTCGATCCCACAAGGAACGGTATTTAACGATGTTATTTTTAGCAGATGACAAACAGCGTGACCTAGGAATACTCTCGATGGGAATTTATAAATCAAAACTAAATAAAGTAGGTAACAAATCAATAAAAAGCAATGACTCAATCAAAGCAGAGCAAGACTAAATGTCATGGTGATCACATGACAAGAAATTAATCACACCAGGACCTAGATTTAGTCATACTAGCACTCATGCACCGTAATGTACTAGCAACTCTTCCTTACTATGTATTAAGATCGGACTTCGTGTCACGATCTCTCTCTTACTCACCGTGTCTCTTGACTTTGTGCGTAAGAGCTCACCACTGAATAGCAATATAAATTAGAAAAGCCTAAATCCTTACTGACATGTAGTGAAGAACACCCAATAGGTGTAAGATTACCTTTCTCCAATCTCGATCGAGACTATCGTTACTTTATCTCTCTTAAGGCACAATTACAGATGCAAGAATAAAGATTGACAATAATCACAGAGACTTACCATATGGTTGATCAGGCCAAACAGCGAGACTAAGTGATACTCTTACCATGGAATGTTTAAAGTACCGAGATTGGCAAATAGGTCACCTTGTGGATTACAGTATTCCATTGCGGCCCTCACACCATTTAAACTTAGCCTTGACCCTTACTTGGTCAAGTCATAAGAAGTTTAGCTAGACATGACTGAATTTAAATGTGCGGAAATATAAAGAGACTGAAAGTAAATCATGCTCAAAATATATAAAATTGAAATCGAAATAAAGCAAATAAAACTAAAAATAAACTTGCAATTAAACTTAAAGGAATTTGAAAACAAGAAACTAAAAACTGTAAATCAAAGCTTGAAATGAAAAGAAAGCAAGAACATAAAGACTAAAAACTAGAAAATAAAGCTAGACTAGAAAAATGGTGAAGAACTATGAATGAATCGATGATAAGATGATCTTCAAAATGCGTTGGCCTTCATGTATTTATAGTCAGCCGCCTCTCCCTTTGCTTCCTCTTCAGAGATTGATTAGGACTCTTTGTGATTATCTTTTGGGATTTATTTCCTTTTAGCCTTTATCTTCAAATGGAATTAAATCACTATCTTTATCTTCCATAAACAGAATTAAGATAGAAATTAAACCTTTCCTTCAATTGTATTCTTCCCAAATAGGATTTGCCCAAATTAGGTGTCCTTCCATATTTGAAACTTTGTGTGCTCTGGTATTGATGTCATCTTGGTCGTTCTGAAGTGTTCTGAAGTCATCGGGACCAACTATCGCTCTCACTGTCTGCATCAGGCTCTTTCCATCCAAATATTGCATGTGTTTCTCCAAAATGCCTTGAAAACCGAAAAAGACAGAAAAGAAAGTAATAGCGGCCAAAGAGACTAAAAGCATGGTCTCCATGATATAAAAAAATGAACAAAAAAACGTATTGGGAATACAACCCATCAAGATTGTGAAGTTTCGTTTGTAGGCCTAGGAACAACTAGTCGGAATTTACAGCTATTCTCCATGGCCGCTTGTGTTCACTGCTTTTCAGATACTCCTTGCTTCTCTGAATCCCTTTTTGTTCATCATGTCCTTGAAATTTTGATTTTTTTTCTAGGTTTTTTTTATCTTAAATTGAGTAGAAAACAAGCTTGAAAAAAAGAAACACAAAAACCTAATTAAATTTCCATTACTTGGTTAATTTTATGATCCCATAATGATTTTGATAATGAAATATGTGCCAACTGTAAGCCGTAAACTGTAATCGGGCAAAATTCCAAAATCGATTTGTCTAGAATTGATTGATAATACAGTAAATTAATGATTTAGGGAAAGCATACCTTAATATGTATAACTCATAGCGAAGAGAACAAATATTTCTTTCTCCTCTACTTTTTGCAATTGACCTCTTGATGATAATAGTTTCAAAGATTGGAACCATTCGAATTGAAATTGATAAAGACAATAAATCAATTTCAATTAATAAAAGAAAGAATAAAGCAAAACCATTCAAAAATAAAACATATGAAACAAATCAACGAATTAGAAATAGAAAGTGTACTTAACTTTTATTCTCCAGTTCGCATTCCTTCTGTTTCTTACTATTCCCGTTTTCCATTTCTTTACTGTCTATTCTTTCTTTCTCTAATTTAATGTGTCTTCCTTGTGATCTTAATATCATTCTTTTATATTCAATAATTAATGTATTGAATTAATTTAAAATCATCAAATAAGGAAAAAGAAACATCCCTTTTCTATAACTTCTATTTGTTAAATATCAGTTTTCATTCCATAACATTTCTTTTCCTACTTTAATATCAGTTATGTAATTAGTTAATTACAAAACAATTATTTTCAATTAACATAACGTAACAATTTGGTATGTATACTATAATTCAATGCTTATCCATAAATGAATTATCCTTTTAGTCCAATCTTTTACCTTTATATGAATTTATTTGTAGAGGGAATGGAATTTAAACCACATCCGATTTAATGTCCGTAAGATTTTGCGACCTCATACAAAGCTATATATAATCATTAAATCGGGAACCATAATACACATGGGCCAAACAGATTTTATTAAAAAAATCTTACAATCTCCCACTTGGCCCATGTGGAAACAATTATATACCTACGAGTCATCTTTAATTTGCAAATGTAACACCCGTATATAAACTTTACAAGAATCAAAATAATCGTGTCATGGCGATTACAGGTCATTAACGTCGTCCTGTTCCCTTCCATGTATGACAAATTATTTTAACCCTCATTTAACTATTACGCAATAAACATTACATTATTGCTCACTTTATTGTAACAAATATTTTATTGTTACTAAATATATAACTATAATGTTATCACGCCCAAATAAACTTTAATGCGCAACTATAATGTGGATATCAATTAAACGTGCAAAAAACCAACTTTAATCGAATATTCCCAAAGCATCGTTACGATTATATGGAGTTAAAACTTTTTATTATACGTACATACAATTACAATGCTAAGAAGGACTTTTTAGAACGCCCATATTCAATACATGGCCAATAAACTTTTCAAGCGATAAACCTTTCGTTAGCCAGTCTATACAGTCGATTTTATTCTAATATGCTCAATAGATACTTGCATTTTTGCACTTCTTCTTTTATGTCAAGTACTTTATATCAATGTGCTTCACACCCTTACAGTACTTTTCAATCTTTCAAAAGAAGACTGCTGTAGAACTATTACCATACAACCTTAACCATTTAAGAATAATATCGAATAATCCTTACTTGAGATTAAGTTCCACAACTACAATCATTGAGTCATGGCCCCAAAGCATGCCACAATTTCAACATCCGTAGTGGAAGTAGCAATGACAACTTGCTCCCACCTTTCTATTATACCACTCCAGTATCTTTTCTTGAATAGTAAATTCTTTGCATCACATATCATAAGTGAAAAGAAGTATATTGTCAAATATAGAACAAACTCCCACTGACCTTCGTATATATCCATAATAGTAACACACAATGTTATAGTTAAACTTAAATAATATTGATACGAAGTTCATTTCAGTCCGTATATTGACCTCTTTAATTTATATGCATAAATACTTTCTTTAATTCTTTGACTTTTATTTTATGTATTTAACATCACATTTGGGCAAAAAATTAAATACATAACCTTAACGATCATTGATGTTATAACTTTAATTAAATAATTGATTTTATTCCATTAAGTTTTGACTAACATGCAAAACACCTTTGGACAGAATATACAGGTTAATCATACAACAACAAAATCCTATGATGTCATTAACCACAAGCAATGATCCACCTTTGGTCATCTCCTGGCATTGCGATTAGTGATCTCAATTGTCTAGTGTAAACTTTTAATGTCATTTAGCATCCCTCGGACTAAAACAATTGAACTAATCATATTTAAAAAATTTATTTACACCGAACAAGGGCACTTTGGTGACTAACATACCTTCCATATATTAAACATTTAAAACATGAATCTTTTACTGTCATATAACCTTAATTTTAGTCTTTCATATGCAACAATTTATATACATAAATAAATATTTAAATAAATTAAGCAATCTCACTTTGGTGACTAAAATATTTTCTATGCAGTAAACATTTAATTTATGCAACTCACTTTTATGAGATAAATCAAATCTCAAATACTTTCATTGCTTTTAACCTTAATTGGAACTTAACATGAATGATCAACATAATAATCAACCTTTGATTTATGCAACTGTATTCTATCATACATGTAAATGCCTTTTATAACATGTTATAAATTACACACCATTATAATCAATTAAGAAAAAACCAACGTTGGTTATTTGATTTTCAATAACCAATATTAATTAAATTCCTTAACAGTTAAGTAACCTCCTCAATTAATGCCCTTTTTATCTTTCATTGGTAACATAATACCAAATATGACATAACTAGGAGTGAGCAAATATCGGTTCGGTTGAACCGAATCGAGAATCAAAGAGAGAAACTGTAAGAACCGTATACCAAACTAAATTTATTTCGGTTCGGTTCAAACCGAACTCAATTATTTCGGTTCGATTCAATTCGGTTCGATTTTGAACCAAATAAATTTTTTTATGAATTTTTTATTTTTTAAATATAAATTTAATATATAAAATGATTAAAAATTAACATAAATATCTTTCAACGCAAATACATTATTATTAATTTAAAAAGAAAAGCTTTATTATCAAGTATAAAATATAAATTGAACTAAAAACATAAAATAAATTAAAAAATAAAAAAATCCAATTCGGTTCAGTTTCGATTTTTTCGGTTTTCAACCAAAAAAACTGAACCAAAAACCGAACTAATGAAAATATATAAACCGAAACGAATAAGTTTAGTTCGGTTCGATTTGATTTGTGCCGGTTTGATTCGGTTTCTTGGTTCGGTTTTCGATTTTTTTCTCTCCCCTAGACGTAACAACTCTCATTCGACATTATATCACATGTTCTTTTCCTTTCTTATTATTTTATTTCATTCAATTAAATTTTTCATTGACTAAAATAAATAATAACATTAATTAAAAATAATGATTCACATTTCTAAGTGTTAATTTCTTTTCTTTCATTTATATATAACATGCAGGGGCGGACCCAGGATTATAATTAGGGGGGTGTGAAATAAATTTTTTGCCTCAAGCTTGGAACAAATTGTGTTAAGTTAATATTATAGTGTTAAGTTAATATTATAGTGGCCCTCTTTTGATGCTTTTTTAATTTATATATTTGATTATAAAAAAATGAATTACAACATAATTTTATTATTTAATTAGAATTGAGTTTTTAATATAAAAATAATAAATTATCTGTTTTTCGCTTCTAATAAAAAAAAGCATCACTTGTAAATAATATATATCCAATGCTAAAAGACTGAAATAAAAAAAAATTGTTTGTGAGGGGAAGGATTCGAACATGGGCTACTAAACAAAAATTGAACAAGAGATTAACTAGGTCTAATGATCCACCATAATATATTAATACTTAACATTAGGGGGCCAGGCCACCTTTCTCCTCCACCTGCGTCACCCCTAATAACATGTCTATATATGACAGTTATTAATTACTAAAACCAATTAATAAAAGGAAATCTCTTATGGTATTTTCTTAATTCTTTTACTACCATTTATAAGAAATATCAGTTTCTCCTTTATTTAGTTATTGTATTCACTTTAATCTATATATATTTAATGTAGATTTCTCTTCTTTTTTTTAAAGAATTATTTTTGAAGAGGCTAAATATTAAACCTAATATCTCCCACCACTAATATTAAGTGGTGTAATAATTGAGCTACACCCAATTAATAAAATGATAGATTTTTCTTCTTTAATTTATAATAGTTAATTAGCAAAACAAAATTATTGCTAATTAATCAAATAAAAAACCATCATAACCCCTTTTATGTATTCCTTTATTTTTAATTACCTTTATTCATTATACTCTGAATGTGAATTTCCTTTCATTAATTTATATATATGGTATTATATATATAAATGTTATTAATTGACAAAACCGTTATTATCAATTATAGTTAATGGAAATTAACCATTACAATTATTTAATTATTCAAAATAAATAACTTCTTTAATGCTAAATCAATCTGTCCAATTCCTCAGTTCATTCCTTTCACATATTATAATAGTCACCGTCATTATAAAGGAATACAATCAGTCAGAATAAAACAAAAACAATTTAATTGACAAAATAAACAATTTAACTTTCATTTAATTACCATTGAATTTATGGACAAAAATAATTTAAGTCATTATTTAATAAAAGAAAAAAATATTATTTTGATTATTTAATCACATTTCTTTACTTTCTTTTATTTTTCTTTTGAATTAATATAGACAAATTAAAATAAATGAGAAATAAAATCGTCCTTTATTTTGTTCTCTATATCTTTTCTTAATTCATCATTTGCAATCTTGTAGATTTCTATAATTACTTAACTTTCTTAATTTATACACAAACAAACCATAAAATATAAATTAGGGTATATCTTTACATCAATTGTATATAAACTGCCTTAATATCAAAATGAAATAGTTTTCTTTTATCATTTTCTACTTGAATAAAAACCATAATTATGTTAAATATACTTTTAATTAACCATCATAACCCACCCTAATTTGTGATTTTCAAACTTGTGTATAACTTTAATCTCATAAAAAAAACTGTAACTTTAGTCTTATGAATAAACATACCCAAAACAATTTTAAGCTTCAGTAACATATAACCTTAATTTCATAAGAATAATTCAAAACCCCAAAACAATTCTAATGTTTCAAATTTATATATCTCTAATGATTTCAGTTTATGTTCTATAATTTTATATGACTTTAATTTCATGAAAATAAATTCAATTTGGTGAAACTCCAAATTTTCTCTTGAACTCTAATTCCGTAAAACTGAAATTTCATAATTGAAATTTCAAAACAATCAATCAAATCCAAAGGAAGACCGCTCTAATACTAATTGTAAGTAATTTTATGATCCCGTAATGATTTCGATAATAAAACATGTGCCCACTGTAAGCCGTAAACTGTAATCGGGCGAAATCCCAAAACCGACTTGTCTAGAGTTGATTGATAATACATTAAATTAATGATTTAGGGAAAGCGTACCTTAATATGTATAACTCATAGCGAAGAGAACAAATATTTCTTTCTCCTCTACTTTTCGCAATTGACCTCTTGATGATAAAAGTCTCAAAGATTGAAACCATACGAATTAAAATTGATAAAGACAATAAATTAATTTCAATTAATAAAAGAAAGAATAAAGAAAAACTATCTAAGAATGAAACATAAAAAAACAAATCAATTAATTAAAAATAGAAAGTGTAGTTAGCTTTTATTCTCCATTTCATATTCCTTCTGTTTCTTACTATTCCCATTTTCCATTTCTTTATTGTTTATTCTTTCCTTATCTAATTTGATTTGTCTTCCTTTTAATCTTAACATCATTCTTTTATATTCAGTAATTAATGTATTGAATTAATTAAAAATCATTAAATAATAAGAAAAAAACATCCCTTCTTTACGATTTCTATTTGTTCAATAATAGTTTTTCATAATGTTTCTTTTCCTACTTTAATATCAATTATGTAATTAGTTAATTACAAAACAATTATTTTCAATTAACATAACATAACAACTTGGTATGTATATTATAATTCAATGCTTATCTATAAATGTATTATTCTTTAAGTCCAATCTTTTACCTTTATGTCAATTTATTCGTAGAAGAAAGAGAATTTAAACCTCGTTCAATTTAATGTGTATAAGAATTTACGACAATCATATAAAGCTATATATAATTATTAAATCAGAAACCATAAAACACGTGGGCCACACATATTTTATTAAAAAATCCTACATTTTTTTCATAGCATCTTCTCATTACTTGGATGGCATTTCAATTTCGTCCCCAATTGGCCAAATCATATCAATGTAATATAAAATCCTAATTTTCAATTTAATTCTGGATTTTTTTCATTTTGTACCTTTATATGATTTTTTTTCTTGGTATTCCAGTTTCATTAATTGTATCCATTTGGATGAGACGTGTGAACTCATCTTCGTACTTTCAATTAATTGACAAAAAAACTCTTAAACTGCATTTTGTTTCATATTTTTGTGAGATTCTCAGAGATGTGTTTGTTGTAATTGTAATTGTAATTGTGTACTGAGAGGACGAGAAAGAGAAAAGGAAAAAGACATTTATGGTTTCGAACAATATTCTTTGCACATTAACATTTTTAATGGTGTTAGTGTAAAATCATTTAATTATTAACATTGTAAAATTTCATACCGTTTTTTAAAAAAATTTCACATACCTCATTTTATAAATACCCTAAAATCATATGATTTTTTTTTAAGTATATCCTAATTTAAATTAATGAGGTGCTTTGAAAAATGATGCCTAAACAATTATCTCCACCGATTTTTAATATCGGTTTCAAATATTATAAAAATATTTTTTAATATAAAAAATGCTGACTTTTCCACTTTTCCCTGTCGCGGCAATAACGGGTTACCCGCCTAGATACGTAACGATGTTTTGAAAAATTCCACATTTTTAAAAGACTTGCACTATAATTCTACAAATAATTCCAAATTTTTTATATAGTCACTAGCATTTATATTTAATTTAAAAATTTTTCTTAATATCTTTAATAATATAAATTTATTTGGTGATTAGTTATAGTTAAGACTCATCACTCCCTTTCAATAGATGTATTTAATAGAATTTAAATTTTATTCTTCTCCAACTTACTGAGCTTACATTATCAACTATGTTATGCCTTATTGGGAGTTAAACATTAAAGTAAGTATGGTCAGTGGCAAGCCAAACCCTTTTAGCTGGGGGTTGAGTTTTTGGTTATGTTGTATAAGCTAAAATATAATTTAAATAAATATTACTTATATCATGAATTTAAGTTTTGAATAATTTGAAGTAAATCATCACTATATTCTTCGTTGAATATATATATATATATATATTATTTATCAGTTCTCAATTAGTTAATTTTATCAGTGATTTATATATTATTTTTGATTTAAGTAAAGATATTTAAATGATGTAGCCTAAGAGACAAGCTTTTACCTCCCAAATCGTATAAATAACTTAAAAATTACAAATATAATAAATACAAGAAACTAACAATATAAGGAATCCTAAGGAATTGTAACGTTGTAATTTTATAGTTTACGAAGGTCAAATGCAAACGTAGAGCGACACTAATCAAGAAAGATTTAAAAAACAAAAAAAAAAAAAAAAGAATTTGGAAAATTAAGACTTCTTTTTGAGAAAATACGCCATTTTATTGCTCCTCTTATTCTTGTACAGGGCTGGTTATTTAGGGTGACTGGAGCGATCACTCATGGCCCTAAATTTTTTAGGACTTTAAATTTTTATCCGGCATAGAATAAGTATATAAAATAATATATATTATTTTTTTAAATAAATAGGTGACATTTTATTAAATTATTAATTGTGGAGTTTGAACCCATAACCTTATATTTCTTAAACTTTTTTTAAAGGTGGGTGGCCATAGATTAAGTGTAGTGATTAAATAATATATATTATTAAAGTTGAGTAAAAAGTGCAATGCTTGAACTTTGGCTAGATGGTAGAGACATTGTTAGATTTCCCAGCGTCCATGTCTTTAATTTCTCACTACCACTTTTTTCAATTTTTCCTTAATAAAATTGTGCCTGATGCAATAAATTTTCAATAAAACTTTAAAATACATTTTATTTTCTTTTCATTGTTTACAAAGCCTTTAATATCATAATAAAAATACAATTTAATTATTTTAGTTACATAAAAAGGTCTATTTTTTTAATACTAAATTAAATTTTAATACAAACTTCAAGACACATAAAAAAGTCTATATTATTATTAAAATGAAACTTCACTATACTAACATTTAGATATATTTTTTTATTAAAAAATAGGTATATTCTTTATACTATTAGTATCTCAAAAATCTCTTGAAGTAAAGAAAATTAAGAAGATCTTTAAGTATTTATTATTTTAGAATTAATTGGTAATGATTTAATGTTAATTTTTTAAGTAATTTTTTTATTTGGTACTATTACTTAAGCTCATATATAGTTTGACTGATTTGTTAAGAATATCAAAATTTTTAAAATTCTAATATCGTATTTAATTAAAGTTATTATATTTTTATATTTTTTAAAAATATCAAATGATTAATAAAATTGAGAATGTAATTTTACATATAACTTCTTGTGAAAAATCTAGGGCAGAGAAAAAAACCCTAAAATCGAATCGAATTAAAAAAATCAAACCAAATATATTTTGTTCGGTTTTGGTTTATGTATCTTGCGATTTTTGGTTTTGGTTCGGTTCGATTTTAGTTTGGTTCGATTCAATTTTTGAAATGATAGAACAAAAAAAAAGAAAATCGAACCAAATCAAAAAATCAAATCAAACCGAATTATTTTGGTTTGATTTTTGGTTTACATATTCTCCCTTAATAGTTTTCGGTTCGATTTTAAACCAAACCGAATTTTGCTCTGCCATAGAAAAATCAATTGAAATTTGCTTCAAAATTACTTGGATAGCCAAAATTTTAAATGATAATATAATCCCAAAAATATGTATACACCAAAGTTTAATATTTTTTTATTGTTTATTATTACAATATGATTTTTGTTTTTGGAAATTTTTGAACATGCTTTCATTCTATAAAAGCCCTTATTTCATTTTTGGTCAGAACCTCGAAAATTTCCGAAACGACACTATTCTTTTACAGCTCATTTTCTTATGGGCTTAAGTTTGTGGGCTTTTACCTTTTCTTTAAGAATGGGTTTTTACCTGTTAAGTTGCTAAAGCTAAGAAAAAACCATCTTGTTGAATCCAACACAAGCTGGATTGACTCGGTTGTGCTTAGATGTTTTGATCATGTCAATCTAACTCAGTTTACGTTAATTAAATCAATAATGGTGTTAGATCAGTCAGACTAAGTCATTTAGCTATTTATATTTGCTCAAGGCAGAGATAAATATTTTGGCTGATATAGTACTATGATTTAACTCAGTGTGTCTTGAGTTGATCTTTTACTTATGTCTGTTGACTAAGTACTGTTTACTCAGCCCGTGTCATTTGGATAGTTTATCAGCTACGCTTCATTTATTTATTCTTGGCTGAGTTATTGGGTTATCATGTGCGCTGACCTTTCCATTTGTGGAAAGGAATAATAATCTTGGTTGTCTCACCATTTACAGGCATAAAAGATGCACATCATACAAAAGATAAAAAGAATTAATTGGTGACAACAAGCAACGCTAAGCAACAAAAATTATCAGGAGAAAAGCTGTAAGAAGAAAAAGTTAAAACGGATCTTTGCAGCGCGCTTCTCCTACCATCGCGTGCCTCTGTAAAAGCGTCAGAGTGCCAGAAGGAATTGGAAGAAGACGTATGGCAAGGCAGCGCACTTTCTCTCTAACAGATTTTCGGCATCAAGAGACAAGAATTCAAATTCTTAGCACATAATCAATCCCTCTCACAACAGATTGATTTCTATCTCACAACGGTGTGATTCTATCTCACAATGGATTGATTTGAAGGAGAAACGATTGGATAGCTGAGCTGGTGAATTGCAGAAGATGTCAAGACAGGTTTAATGGCTACTTTCTTGATTTCATCTATAAAACAAGCAAGAAGGCTAGCGTTAGAATTTGGTGAATACATCTAAATTTCTCTTAAGATGAAACTCTGTGAAAATCGCAGCATTAAAGAAATTCAACCAACAGAAGCACTACTCAGCCAGAACTAGCTTGATTAAGAGAGAGAATAAAATATATCATTTGAATTGTAAAATTTAAAATTATGTAATTGGATCAATGTTCTACTAAGTTGAATCTAGATCTTTATTGAACTCTTTTGAGTTGCTGATAGAAGAGGGTATTCTAGTCAGTGGGTGAATGATTACAGTTTGGAGGGTACTTGTTGTAATTGGGAAACTTTGTGAAAGGCTTCTCTGCCTAGGGTAAAGGACAACAGATTAGTGAATTAAAGTCAAGACACTCTCTTGATACTAGAGGTAGGCACATGTTCTTGAACCAGTATAAATCTATGTGTTCCTTACTTTGATTGTTGAAGTTTTCACTATTTCTACTCAGCCAGCTGACCTACTCAGGAGAGCCTATTTCATTCGTGAAAAATTTTATGGTTTAATCAAGCGAGTCATTCACCCCCCTCTAACTCATTGAGTTATACGCATAGGGACCAACACATCTCTTTATCTTCTTCCCTCAGTTGTCTTCATTTCTCAGTGACTTATTTACACCAAATCAATACATTTCTATGGCAAAATACAACATACATAATAAGGAGGGGCTCAATTTTTTCTGGTATTTTGGGGTCAGTTGACCTCCGTGATCCCCTGTGATCCACCCCCGAGTATTCAACTCCGTGATGTTGGTCCCTTGTGAATGTTAACTAGGGTCAGAGGGGGGTGAATGACCCTTTTTGCTGAATTTTTGGACTTTAAAAAGTCTTTTGTGTAGCTTGATATGAATGATCCGGATGCTAACTGGTGTAAGCTCCAGATGATGCAAATATTTCATATAAATGTGCTTGAACGTAAACTTTAGAGCTAGAGAAATCAAACACATGTGTTTTTATACTGGTTCGGCCCTCCCTACCTCCAGTCCCTGGAGTTTCCTCCTCCGAGCTTAAATCCACTAGTGGTTAGATTTCTTTACCAGGCAGAAACCAAGTCTTTAAAATTTGTCTCCGGAGATTTATTCTCCTCCAGATGTAGGATATAACACTAAAGACACCAATCTTCAGTTGAGTCCTTTGTGCATTGTCTCCAGAAGATGACCTCTCTTCCAGATGTAGGATATACCACCAAAAGCACCAACTTCTGGCTGAGTCCTCTTTCATTAGCAGGATATACCACTCAAACTCTACCCAAGTCTAAGCTGAGTCCTACAGGGATATACCACTCAAACTATCCTAGTTTAAGCTGAGTCCCAATCTCAATACTCACCTAAGTATAAGATTTTTACACTTTGTTTTATCAAAAGGTTGGGTTTTTGGATTCTTCAAGTTTATAATCTCACTTGTGAATCCTTACAAACATGTTAGAGTGTTTGGTTCTTAGAAGGATTAAGTTCACTGATTGAATAGCTTGAATTTTCAATGTAATAGCTTTTGTAAAATCAACTAGCATCTTCTCAACTTGTGATTCTTCCCTTTTATAGGCTTGGATCATAAATGCAGTCATTGTGTACCATTGGTATGATCTTGAATCTTCACCATTAATCAGATATGAAGTGGTGCTTTTGAAGCCGTTGATTAGTCCGTTAGACTCATTGATTGACCCATTTGAATTGTTAGGATTGGTGCGACAAAGGTGTCAGTCATCGTTTATTTGGCATTTTGTGTACTGCCAAATTTTAGGTAGCTTTGTCAATTGTTTGAGCTCTACGTGCCAAGCCATTGGTCTAGGTTAAAAAAGGTTGTTACCTTTTTCTCTTTCCATGTCAGTCCTTTTGTCCTTTTCTAAATTGCGTGCAAGCTGTCACTTTTTCTTTTTCCAAGGTAAAAGGGCTTGTGAACTTCAAACCAATGTTGGAGGGAATTTGAATATTTGAATATTGCCTTTGTCTTAAGAGTTGAGCCTTCTGGATGTCTTTAGACTCAATCTTAGTCTGGATGTCATTCAATAGTGATCTGTTCCAGATGTTATTTTCAAGGGGTTAGAAGTTTGTTTCCTTTCCAAACTTTAACCGGATGCTTTCTTCTTGGACTTAGGGGTTTGTTATCTTCAATATCTTGTTTGGATCCTTTCTTGGACTTAGGAGTTATATTTTCTTCAAACATATTATCTGGATGATTGGTATGAGTTGTCTTCTTCCTGATCATTGTTTCCCAACAATCTCCCCCATTTTATGGAAACAAAAACCTAAGTACAATGAGCATTTAAATAGGGAATATGAGCTTAGTATGATTTTTTATACTTACTCATTTAACAAGTTAACTCCACCATAATCTAGCATCGTAACTCCCCCATAATTTTAGCATATTGGCTTCTAAGTTTTTCTAGTACGACTGATGGTTGTACTTTAGAAGCAGATTTTTTGAAAAAGACTTTTCACTATATAACTTCTGTTGTTAACAATAGTTAACATGTATGAAGCGCAGGATTACAAGTACAGAAATTATAAGTGAAAAATACATTATAGCTAGCTATTACATATGTTTAAAGAAAAGAATCAAGGAAGCTACAGAGAGTCCAGAGGTTATTACACTTCCGCCTTGACTAATGGCAATAGGAATGGAGTTTACTAGCTTTTAGAAGATCTGCTTTGAGACCAGTGGAGGAAGAAGTGACATGCCCTATAATGGTTGCGCAATTATTATTAGCTCTGGTTGCAGCTTAAGTAGTAGAGCGATTTGCCTCTGCAATGTTTGAGGTAAGTTGTTACAGAATCAGAGTGATTTTAGACAAGGAGGTGGTGGCAACTTGATCTACAGTAGGGAATTGGCTAACCTTCTCTTCAATGCTATTAATTTTGGTCTTTATACCCTCAAGTTCAGTATTCATATCTGGAGACATGGATTGATTTTTTTTATCAATTTCTCCACAGCTATTAAGCTTTGGCAGATTTCCCTTATCAGGGGTTTAAGATCATCATCCTTATTTCCTTCCAAAGCTGCTTGTTCTAGTAGACTCAGTGCCATTCTCACTTTCTTAACTCTTGAGGGTTTTAGAGTGGTTATCTTCCTTCACACCTTACTGGTCAGTTTTTTATTCTTCTTCAAATCCGGTATCACTTTCGGATTCACTTCCGGACTCCTCAGAGCTTGAAGGTTCTTCTCTCTTGTTCTCCCCCTTTTTCTCTTCCTTATTCTCAACTCTTTTCTTCTCATTCAGCTCTCCCTCTTTCTGGGTATTCTCAGTAGCCTCTTTCTCATTTTCCTTCCTATTTTCCTTTTCAACCACTGACTCCTTCCCTACCTCCGGAATGACCTCATCCGTAGAGGTAGCCAATGTGGCATCCTCTTTGGAACTCAGATCCATTCCCTTTTTTAGAGCATTTTGCTCTAGGCTAGGCTCAACTATCTTAGATGCAATGGGGGATTCATTTGCACCTAAGTTGCCTTGATTTTCCTCTATCTCAGCTCCCTCCAGGTTAATTACTTTCAGAGCTTGTAGGGTGATTGTTTCTGTTGATTTACCTTAGGTAAGTTGGCATTGTCCTTAACTTCCTTTTCTTGTACCTTTCAAGACTTTCCACCTCTACTACTTTAACATATGCAGTTGAAAAGGGATTCTCGAAAGGGTTTTGTGCATGGTTGGAGGTTCAGCTCATTTACAATCTCTGCCCCTATATCCCTCATTTATATATTATATCTCAATGGCAGGCATCAAAATCGGTGAAGTAGGTGCTACCGGAGTAGCTTGACTTGATGCTCGAGATGATCCTTCAAGTCTTTCAATGGGCTAGGATAAAGTTGTTGAACTTTTGATTTTCAGCGATTGCAGCCATTATATGATCATATTTTAGATCTTTCGGACGCATGGTTTTGGTAGTGAGTTCTACATTCTTACCCTTATCACTCCAAGATTTTGCTAGTACTTCTACTCTGGTATGCTTAGGAGCAGGTTCTCTGATTGTTATACCTATAGCAAGCTTCTTTAAAGTGATCTTAGCTCTTTTTTTATTATAGGGCCTATGTGAAAGTTGGTCCCTTCCTGATCAGCTTTCTCATTATGACAAGCTCTTCTTCTTCTGTACCACTGCCCTTAATGGTAGCATCTTCCTCAAGAATTTCATCTAAGGTTTGATCAGCACCCCTCTTCCTCCTATCTCTGATTGCAGCAGCAACTACTGCTATATTTTCTGTTGCCTCCAAATCCTCAACATTTTTCCATTTCTTGGCCATAGCCTTCATAAGTCTTGTCCTAGGCTTATTCAGAGTCTACTTTAAGATTTGAGTTAGAGTCATTTGGTCCTCATTTACCTCCTCCATATCTTCCTCCACCACAAGCTCCAGATTGATCTTTTTCTGAGCCTTGGGTCTTGTGGTTTTGGGTTTCTTTACTATCGGAGCTTTCTCCACGGTGCCTCTGGTCTTCCTTACTCTGCTTTTCTCTACTCTAGCCCTTTTTTGCTCAAGAGCCGTAGCTTCATCCCATCTTTCGCTGTGAGTCGGGTTGAGAAAAGAATAGCCTTCCTTTTAACAGGCTCTTCTTCGATAAGATCAATCCCATTAGCTGTGAGGATTTTGGTGATAAGAGCTCTATGAGAGTACTTGTATTGATGGATGCAGTGGATGAGCAGAACTGGCATGTTTAGTACTCTGCTTTCCACCCAATGCTGGAAGATGCGATGTTGGAAAGCAGATGCGGTATTAAGAGAGCTCTTCTAGATTAGCACAAACTTGGCAAGAATAAACTAAAGCAATCAAGGAGTTTCTGGCCAAAGGGTGGAGCATTTGTCTCCAAAGAACCTCTACAGAAGCCACAACTTTGGATCATACTTGACTGTTTGTTCATCACCATCAGTTCTCATCATCACTCCATCATGTTTTATGTGAATAAATGAACACCATATATGGACCATATAAATGATAAAGACATGGAACTTAAAAGGAAAGATTCTTCACATATTCCATTTCCAAGTTCTAAGTCAAAAAGCATTCAACCTGCTTCAATTGAGCTAAATGAGGAGATTTTAATGATTAAATATTCAAGTCAACTTTTAACAATTTCAAATTATATGAGCTTGAGCAAAGATAAAGAATTATTGAATTTGGTTCAAGTATGGAAGAGTGATTCACTATTTGGTCTGATTAGAGTTTGCTTAAGTGAGCTTTGGACCAGCATGTGTGTGACACGTGTTAACCCATTGGGATCTTGGCTAGTTCTTATTAGATCAATTACTTGATGGAAGACAACTATGGCTGCCATAATATTAGAATTTAATTTAATTTAATAGTTTATTTTATTTAATTAGATCTTTTTATTATTTTCTTACCTAGGAGTTTTAGTTTCATAATAAGTTGGATTTAAAATTAAAATAGTATTTCTTTCCTTATGCTTTTGGAATAAAGCTAAATAGAACTTTATTATTTGCGTTTTGGGAGAATAATACCATTTTCATGGTCTATGGTTAGGAGTAATATAAATAAAGAGTTTTCTACTTTAAATAGAGAGTTTTCTACTATGTATTGGACACACAGATTTGATATTAATAAAACAACCAGGTTTTGCCTTTGTGAAATTTCAGCTTTCTTTGAGTGCGAGTGATCGGGATCTTGTTCTGGAAGTATTATTTTAATTGTGATCAATTGTTGTCACTAGGTAATTGAGAGTCAACCCCATAACAGGTTCTTTCATCCAATTCGAAAGGTTGTGTTAACTAGATGCTAGCGTGATTGTTCGTTTTATTTGCTAGGATTGGTTGTGCTATTACCATTTATTCCATCATTATTCGTTTTATAATTTATAAAATTTAATCTTCTTTATATCTTTCAATCTCAATTCACTATCAAGGAAATTCTTGAGTTCGGATTGCGTTTCTCGTAGCCAGATTCACATCAGTTGGTATCATAGTACAGTTTGAGTTGAGGTTTGATTTCTGTCCAGATTTCTTCTTTTTGTCATAACTTTTTCTTCAAAAATAGGATCCTTGCGATTCTAAATCCATTGGATTGTTAAGAGAACGATTTAAATTTCTTAAGAGGACTTCACTTTAAAATTTGTTCTAAAACATATTGAAAAACGATTTTGAAAAATTCTGAATCTGGAATCTTTTGATTTTTTGATTTCTTTTGTTTTGTTCATCGAGTTCCTCATCTATTTGCTTCTAGATTAAATAGGTTCATTGAAGATTTGTTTTTTTTCTCCTATCTTAAAAAAGCCTTAAATTCATTCTTTGTTTGTGTGATTGGTGACTTGCCGTTTAATTCTGAATTTGTTAGTGTTTGCTTATTTGATTTGATAAACAAAAAAGAGAGAAAAAAAGAAAAAAATAGAGAAGAAAGCATTTAAAAATAAGAGAATTCGAGAATTGAAATATTTATTGGCAAGAAACCTACATTTATGATTCATACAAACTCAGCCAATTTTCTTGATACCCTTGTCTTTTTTATTGAATATTGTCTACCCAATCTTTTATCGTACTTACATTAAGTTTTTTTTTTCTATTCGGTCTATCTAACCATGTGCCACAAAGATAAGGACTCTTTTGATGTTGATAAAAAAGAGTCAAGGAAGTTATTGCGGGAATGAAACATTTGAAGCAACAGTTTTTTAAAATTAAAGATGAGCTTAAAATATTAGAGCTTGAAAGCACCCACATAAAGCATTACCATCCAAAACGAAATAAAGACATCAAAGATTATTCTAAGAAAAAAGCAATCTGATCCATACTCGTGTAAGAGCTCTAGGGGACATTTACATCAAGAAGGTAATCTTAATACCTTAAATTTGAAAGTACCTTCATTCCAAGGTAAGAGTGAACTTGATGTACAAAAATTGTTTCATGCTCGTTGTTGTATAAAAGATAAAGTGTGTAGTATGATTGCGGATAGTAGTAGTTATTGTAATATTGCTAGTACTACCATGGTTGAGAAATTGAGTCTTCCCACAACTAAGCATCCAATTCCTTATCGACTCTAACTAAGTGATAGCAATGAGGTAAAAGTGACTCAACAAGACTTGGTCAATTATGCAATTGGGAAATTTCATGATCAAGTTTTATGCGATGTTGTACCTATACAATTGTGCCATTTACTTTTTGGTCTTTCGTGACAATTTGATCGTTCGGCCATTCGTGATGGTAAATCGAATAAAATCACCCTAATTAAGGAAGAAACGTTACACCTTGTTACCTTTAAACCCATAACAAATTTACCAAGATCAACTTTATTTACAAAATTCAATATGTAAGGAAGAGGTTTTGGTTAAGGAGAGAGAAAACAAGATTGATAAAATCAGTAAGGGTGAGAAGAGAGAAGAGGTGAGAGAAAAGGCTGATGAGTTGAGTGAAAGAGATGTGAGGAGAGAAGAAAGTAAGGGCGCTGTAAAAGCCTATAATCATACATTATATGCCAAAATGAGAGATTTAAAGCAAGCTAAAAATATCTATTTGAAAGTTCTTTTGTTCAATTGCAAAGATTTTAGCTTGTCTCAAACGATATCTAATTATATTACTCTTCCTAGTTTGGTTCATTCTTTTTTGCAGAAATTTGATTATCTATTGATGATTGGCTACCTCCTATTCGAAGGATTGACCATGAGTTTTCTTATGTACTTGGAGCATCTTTCCGAGGAGATGAAGGAAACTCAAAAGGAAGACGTGAATCTGATGTCAAAGAGTTTGATACGTGGAAGTTTGATGCGAAGGACTTGCTTCACAGTGACACCGATTCGAGGACGAATCTTTTTTAAAGAGGGAGGGAATGATGTGAATAAACGAATGCCATATATAGACCATATAAATGATAAAGACATGGAACTTAAAAGGAAAGATTCTTGACATATTCCATTTCCAAGTTCTAAGTCAAAGAGCATTCAATCTGCTTTAATTGAGCTAAACGAGGAGATTTTTACGATTAAATGTTCAAGTCAACTTTCAACAATTTTAAATTATATTAGCTTAAGCAAAGATAAAGAATTATTGAATTTGGTTCAAGTATGGAAGAGTGATTCACTATTTGGTCTGATTAGAGTTTGCTTAAGTGAGCTTTGGACAATGATGTGTGTAACACATGTTAAACCATTGGGATCTTGGCTAGTTCTTATTGGATCAATTACTTGATGGAAGACAACTATGGCTGCCATCATATTAGAATTTAATTTAATTTAATAGTTTATTTTATTTAATTAGATCTTTGTATTATTTTCTTATCTAGGAGTTTTAGTTTCATAATAAGTTGGATTTAAAATTAAAATAGTATTTCTTTCCTTATGTTTTTTGGAATTCTTTCGTAAAGCTAAATAGAACTTTATTATTTGCCTTCTGGGATAATAATACCATTTTCATGGTCTATGGTTAGTTTATACTATAAATAGAGAGTTTTCTACTATATATTGGACACACAGATTTGATATTAATAAAACAACCAGATTTTTCCTTTATGAAATTTCAGCTTTCTTTGAGTGCGAGTGATCGGGATCTTGTTCTTGAAGTATTATTTTAATTGTGATCAATTGTTGTGGCTAGGCAATTGAGAGTCAACCCCATAACAGGTTCTTTCATCCAATTCGAAAGGTTGCGTTAACTAGATGCTAGCGTGATTGTTCGTTTTATTTGCTAGGATTGGTTGTGCTATTGCCATTTATTCTATCATTGTTTGTTTTATAATTCATAAAATTTAATCTTCTTTGTATCTTTCAATCTCAATTCATAGTCAGGGAAATTCTTGAGTTCGGATTGCGTTTCTCGTAGACGAATTCACATCAGTTTTTCATGCTGAAATAAGTTACGAAGGGCTCATGAGTGAGAGTAATTACCTTCCCCTGCACTTTTACCCGGAGAGCATCAAAATAGAAGCGAGCTTTTAGATTGTCATAGAACTCCTTTACAAGAATGGGGTGGGAAGGGTTATTCATCCTGAGAAAGACCTCAAGATGTTGGTCTTTTAAGAGTTGGGAGCAGGGTTCGGTATTGAACAAGAATTCATCACCCAGGTGAATAGAGGGGACTATTGTGTCAGAGCTTTTGAGTTTTAGGGGAATGAAATCCTTATCTTTGAGGTTTTCCACTTTGAAGGTGTTCTTTAGAGGATGGGTTGTTTGAGTTTGGGTATTGGCCATTTTAGAGATTTTGAGAAGAAGATTTGAAGATTTTAGGGTTCTAGGGATTTTTCTGCAGAGTAATAGTAGATTGATTACTTGCATGAAGAAGAAGAAGGATTTTTTGGGGTTTTTTTATAGAATTTTCAAGGTGGGGGTAATTTGGTAATTTAGAAGTAGTTAAATTTAACTGGATTGATGACTTGGCAGTTAGATATGAGGAGAGAGGGTAATTATATGTGAACCAGAGAATTAGAACGGTTTATTCCATTTGTAACTGTTGTATTTTTACCGCGCGTGCACTACCCAATAAACGTTTGAAATTCAAAAAGTGCACAGTTACCTTTTCGCGCTTTTACTACCATTTGTTACTTCTTGTCTGTTGAGTTGGTGATATTTCCTTCCAGATCCAGAAATGATATACTTCATTTATCTCCTTGATTTCCTTATCTTGTCTTCCGGAACACTCTTCAAATTGGATTTGACATTATAATTGCTTCCCTGAGCTTTTTGAATTGATCTTTACTTAGAGGTTTAGTAAAGATATCTGCCCTTTGCTCATTTATTGGAATGTAGACTAAAACTACATCCTTCTTCATCACATGATCCCGGATGAAGTGATGCCTAATGTTGACATGCTTTATCCTGCTATGTAGCACTGGAATTTTGGACACATCAATTGCACTTTTATTGTCACACATCACATCAACACAACCACCTTGAACTCTATAATCTTCTAACTGTTGCTTGATTAATAGGATTTGAGCAACACAGCTTCTGGCAGCCATGTATTCAGCTTCAGTAATTGATAATGCAACTGAAGTTATCTTCTTACCAGGACATAATGCAATCTCCTAGAAAGTGATAGCCTCCGGATGTGGTTTTTCTTTCAAGTGTGTCTCTTCCATAATCAGCATCAGTGTACCCTTGCAAAGTGAAATTTCCATTGTTGGGATACCATAATCTAACTTTTGTTGATCCTAATAAGTATCTTAACACCCTCTTGACTGCTTTGAGATATGATTCCTTGGGATTGGCTTGATATCTTGCACAGTAGCAAACATTATAATTTTATGTCTATTCTACTTACAGTTAGATATAAGAGTGAACCAATCATTCCTCTATACAGCTTCTGGTCTACTTCTTCTCCATCACAATCCTTTGAAATGACTATATCTGATCCCATAGGAGTGGACATTAGCTTGCTTTTGTCCATATCAAACTTCTTTAGAATCTCCTTGGTATACTTGGATTGGTTGATGAAGATCCTATCCGGACTCTGCTTGATTCAAAGGTAAAAGAAGAAATTGAGTTCTCCCATCATTGACATTTCAAATTCCTTCTTCATTTGATTACTGAATTCTTCACGCATCTTTTTATTAGTAGCTCCAAATATGATGTCATCAACATAGATTTGAACAAGAATCACATCACCCTTTTTCTTCTTGATAAAAAGTGTTGTGTTAGCTTTTCCCCGGATGTATCCCTTGGATATTAGAAATGAGGTGAGCTTCTCATACCAAGCTCTTGATGCTTGCTTCAGTCCATAGAAGGCCTTTTTCAACTTGTAGACATACTTCGAATGCTTTGAATCTTCAAATCCTGGTGGTTGCTTTACATAGACTTCTTAAATAACTCTATTTAAGAAGGCACTTTCGACATCCATTTAGAATAGGGTGAAACCCATATATGATGCAAAAGCACACATGATTCTGATCGCCTCTAGCCTTGCAACTAGAGCAAAAGTTTCTTCAAAGTCTATGCCTTCTTGTTAGTTGTACCCTTAAGCAACTAACCTTACCTTGTTTCTCACCACTACTTCGGATTCATCTAGCTTATTCTAGAACACCCACTTTGTGCCAATGACAGAGTTTCCTTCTGGTAGTGGGACTAGATCCCTTATATCATTCCTTGTAAAGTGATCTAGCTCTTCTTGCATAACCATCATCTAACTTTCATCTCCTTCAGTATCCTGAAACTTCTTTGGCTCAATAAGTGACATAAAAGTAGCATGACTCATTATCCTATTGAGTTATCCTCTGGTTCTAATTGGATTTTAGGCATCGTCCAAAATAGCTTAAAATGGATGGTTCCTGTGAGTCCGGATCTCTCTTTAAAGTTCTTTATACTGTTGTGGAATCTGTTCTTCATTAACATCAACTTCTTCTTCTAGTCCTTATTGATCATTAAAGTTAATTTCACCAATATGAAGATATTCTGGTGGTGGATCATCGTTGAAGTTGATTTGATCATACTCTTCTTTGTACTTCTTTACTTGAAAAGGATCTTGAACCTTTGCTGGTTCTGCTTCATCCGAAACTATATCATCCGGATCTTGGGTTTTCTTTCCTACATGGTTAGTCTCATCGAAATCCACATGTATTGAATCTACCACAGTTTGAGTTCTTTTGTTATATACTCTGTAAGCTTTGCTATGCACTGAGTAGCCAAGGAAAATTGCTTCATCAGATTTAGGATCAAATTTTCCTAGTTGCTCTCTATCATTTAGGATGTAGCATTTACATCCAAAGCTTTGAAGTACCCAATTTTGTGTTTCCTTCCCTCCCAGATTTTATATGGGGTTTTGTCTATGGTGTTTCTAATGAGAGCTCTATTTAAAATATAACATGCAATGTTTACGGCCTCTCCCCAAAAATACTTAAGCAATCTATTCTCATTTAGCATTGTTTTAGCCATTTCAACTATAGTTCTGTTTTTCCTTTCTACAACCCCATTTTGTTGAGGTGTATGAGGAGCAGAGAAGTTGTGCTCAATGCCTTTGGATTCACTGAATTCAGCAAAGTGCTTATTTTTTAATTCCCCTCCATTATCACTCCAGATGTGTGCAATGCTTATGCCTTGTTCTACTTCTATCCTAATGAATATCTTAGAGAAATGGTCAAAGTCTTCATCTTTGCTAGCTAGAAAAGCAACCCAGGTGTAGCGAGAATAATCATCTACTATAACCATAGTGTATTCTCTTCTACCTAGACTCATTGGCTTGATTAGGCCAAAGATATCAATATGCAAGAGTTAAAGAACTCTTTTCGAAGGTATGTAGGAGATGGAAGGGAAACTTTTTCTAGTTTGTTTACCTAGTTAACATGTAGTACATATATAATCCTTGTCAAAAGCAACCTTAGGCAAACCCACAACCAATTCCTTTTTGGCTAGTTTGGACATGAGGTTCACGCAAACATGTCCCAATCTGCAGTGCCATAGCCATGATTCTTATTCTTTAGACACTAAGCATATATTCTTTTTCTCATTTTCAATATTAACAAAATAGACGTTATTTACTCTAGGTACATAAAGAATGATTTGATTGGACTTACTCTCAATGATTGAGCAGCCTCTGGAGTCAAAGTTCACCTTTCTTCCTTTGTCACAAAGCTGTGCTACACTTAGTAGGTTGAACTTCAGTCCTTCAACTAGCGAGACATCTTCTATCTTTAATTCAGATCCAATGGTTTCATGTCTAATGATTTGTCCCTTTTGATTGTCTCCAAAGCTTACTTTTCCACCTTTCTTCCGGATTAAAGTGATGAAGGCTTTTTGATCACCAATCAGGTGCCTTGAGCATCCACTATCAATATAGCATGTTTGTTGATCTTTAGTGGACCTAAGGCATACCTGCAAAAAAAAATTAAGTGGGTTTGGGTACCCAATCATATTTGGGTCCCCTCGGGTTAACAACCATTTCAGGCCATGGATTGACATCATAATAACCATTTTTAAATCTACACATTTTAGTAATATGGTTATTGGCTCCACAACCTACACCCGACAACTGATTTGTTCTAATTAAGCTTCTTTTTAATCTTTTGAAGATCCTTCTTTATCTTCGGAGTACCCTGCTTTTGATAGATGCAGACTCGATTGCTTGGTTTAGATTCGGTAGTTGAGTGGAGGAGCTATTTTCACTCTGTGATTCTTTCTTTGCTTGAGCAGTTGTTGATCATAGATCATCACAGCTTTTCCCTTTGGAGCAGCAGTATACTTTTGTGTTTGAGGTTTTCCATTTTGAGGCGCTGTGTACTTTTGTGCTTAAGGCTGCCTGTAGACTTTCCTTGGTTTTGAAGGTTCTGAATTCCTTCTTTGATTTGAGGGTCCTAGTTTTCTTCGAGGAGCTGGCTTTGTATTTCTTCAAAAGCTTCCTTCATCAAGGTTAGTTCTCTATCTAACCCAAACACATTTGCACTCAGTATTTGGACTTGATTTTTCAAGAAGTTCTCTTCAATAGTGTCCATATGCTTTGTGCCTCTTATGAGATTGATATCTTGTACCATTGCTTCAGCACCTTCTGTTAGCTCCATCAATTGTCTTTGAACGGATTTGATAGCCTTTGGTTTCTTACTTACATTATTGATTATAATCCCTAGAGCTCTAGCAAGATTATTCTTAGAAATATTATTAAAGTGAGAGTTTACCTTAGTACTAGCTGACTCTAACTCTGATTCATAAGTTTGCTTAGTGATCTGCTTAGTTGTTCCTCTTCCGGATGGTTCTGCCTCTGGCTTTGTAAGTGCCATAAATACAGTTGGCAGTCTCTTCCTCTTCTTCTTTTGAGGATGAGCTGCTACTTTCATCAATATTGCTTCAAGTGTCTATTAGATATGATGTATGCTCTAGAGGCAATTAGGGCTATATATCTTATTTTTATTTGTACGAACAAAGTTATATTAATAAAGGCATTCTTTTGTTATATTAATGACTGTGAAAATATATTATGACTAGTTTAGAGTATATTCATTGATGTGTTTGCAAAAGTCCATGACATAATCATAGCACGTATTGCAAGGGCATAGAGAGACTATATTGGTGATAATTGGTTAGTGTGCAATTATGATTTGTATAAATATCCCTAGTTGTAGCATCATTAAAACTAGACATTGATGAATACGGATAGACTAACATGAGTCGTCATACCTCTTGAATTTGACTCAAAGTAACATATCTCCAGTGCTAGAGGGTGGTACCTTGGGTTAACACATGAATGTATTCAGGGAGATACATTGGAGACCGCTATGAGACAACACTCGGTAATATATATTATCTGTTGGTGTTAAATTGTCTCATTACAGTAGCAATATGAATATCTTTAGACCCGAGATACTAGTTACCTTGTTCAGATGTTGCTATACTTTGGATCATACCTATACACCTTATAGACTGGGTGATACGGATGATTACGGGTATAGCTGATGTTTGTCCGTTGGTAAGCTGAGTAGTCGAGATGGAATCTATCACTTCATTATAGCAATATAAGGGAGATGTACCTTGGCCACTTGTTAGAAGTGACACACTCGTAAACCTCTGATCAGAGTATGAGTTGATAGGATGGGATACTGATCAACACATTAAATGATTGAGTGGTGTACTTTGGCAGCAAGACTAAACTACTGGGTAGCTATTCAAGCTACTAGTGGACTAACACTTAAACCGAGTCCCAGAAACCAGATGGTACTTAACAGTTGATAGAAGGAGTGAATTGTATTGATACTATTGCAGAACCGGGATTAAGTCACAATGCATGTGACATTCTGAATATTGAGGGGTCATATGCCTTTGCTAGAATGCCACTATGACTGATCAAAGTAATTGGAGTCCATAATGGTCTGGAGCTCTGAGCCGGTCAATTCATAAAAAGGATTGAGCCAGCTTAAACTTTTGACAGCTCGATATTACGGGATCCTATAAGGTCACATACTTTGAGTTATGACCAAGCCATATAAAGAATCGTTAGACTAGGTCTAATCTAGAAGAGCAAGGATATATGGTTAGACCATAATATTGGTTAGACCAATATTCATTGGTTAGACCAATGAACCTAGTAAATAATAAGGAGGTTAAAATAGTAAAAGGGGAAGTAGAAACATAAATAGAGCGAGGTTCGGGGAACCTGTGCAAGTGCATTTTCACATGTACTGTTGGACAGTACATGCACAAGATCTGCGCGCGGGCTAGTGCATAAGTGCACGAAGGCCTGCAGGCCTTGCGTGAGTGGGCTGCCTTTAGCAGCCCGCGGTGCAGGCGGTGCAAGCCCAAAGTGGGCTGCATAAGCCCAGCCACACTGCTGGCCGGCGTCCAGCAGTGTTAGGGACTACTTCCAATTTTAATTAAATATACTTAATTACTGTTTCTATTTAAATTCTGATTGGTTGAGGATAGGGACTTTATTGTCCTTTGAATATTTCCTAACCACTATAAATAGAAGCCTCATCCTCCATTATTTTTTGGTCCTGAATTTTATAATCCCTCTCTTGCTCTCTTATTCTCTTAGTTGTTCTGATTTCAAAAAGTAATCCGTCGAATCTTTCAACCGACTATAAGATTCACGCTTCAACTGATAAGTGGTTAAATTATTAAAAGGTTAATAGGTTTTTATGGCCTAGAATAATTTAAGACTATCACTATTATCAATTATGTCATGCTTAGGAGATCCAGGGATCTAGATTAAATTTTTGAATTTTCACTGCGCATGTTTTACATGTTTAATCCTGTTAATCTAGACAAACAGTGGTATCAGAGCATGCCTAATGCGATTGTATGATTGACCGGAAATATGCTAGTCTGATTTTCTATGAAATATTTTCGAGTATGCTATGCCATGCCTAGGAATTTATTTCTTGCAATAGAAATGTTGTAATAACTAGATTAAGTGTTGCTCAAACTTAGTCAGGGTTGTTATCTAAGAATTAATAATGTTTTACTTGAAATTGTAAATGCTTTAATTTTTGAATTAAATGGAATAATTCTTAAATTAGAAAAGAACAAAATTTTTAATTTAATTAGTCTATAGTTAACTGAGTCAGAAAGGCCCGTGTTTATTCTGGCAAAAATTGAATTTGGCTGCTCATTCACTTTAAGGGGGCCTCTTCTACCTAGGAATTCTCATCGGTTCTAGATTCTAATTACCAAAGGGACTTTTTGAATTAGTTGATTTCTAGTATAATGAATTGGATTCATTATATGGTTTTACAAATGAAAGTTTAAATTGTTAAATTAAAACTTATAGACATAGGTGCAAGAACTTGAACAATGAACTCCCTTGTTTGTTTTGCATGCTGTGTGGAGTCTTGGCATGATGGAATGATTATGAATTACTAGTTGAGTATGACCCTAGGTTGGACCTACTAATTCCTTTTATCCCAGAATTAGTTATAGTTTCATGTCCATGTATAAGTCATAGATTAGGCGAGACCGATTGCACCAATAAATCCCCATTAAAATATTAAGACAGAATTAGCCTTCCTAAAAATCAAAGTGTGATTCTAGGCCTTTTCATTGAATGAATTGCTCACGCACAACGTGCCTTCTTCTTTAACATCGTCTGTTTACATGATTCAAGTGAGGGTTAAGTCTTAATGGGTCTGGGTTGGTTGTCCGTAATATCGGAGCTAATGCTGGGCTAGAGGCATCATTTGAGAAGTCATATAATTGGTTATGCACGTCCATTGGTTGGAACTCAAATGGATTAGCAATTGCATTAGATGAAAATGGACTAGATCCTCCTATAGCTATTTAAGTTAGCTTGACTCGTGATAGCGGGGGTTAGCTTAAATGAGTTATAGATGCTACCTACTAAGGAGATTGGTTTGACCATATTTCCTGAAAGACAGTAGAAGGGGCTATTATGTTTTCGAATTGAACATTGATAAAATAGTAGGAATATCTATTTAATTAAAAGACCTTAAATTAAATGCATGTACATGAACTAAGTCTAAAGCAATAATTCTTTTCTTATATCTAGGTTGAATATGACTACAAACATAAACTTTCATGCTATTCTTGAGAAGATGGTACCAATTTTACTGATTGGTTCAAGACGGTGAGGATAGTCCTCAAAGGCGAAGGCCCAGCTTATGTTTTGGATAAGCCCCTTCTTGATAAACCTAATGCTGGCGATCATGAGGAAGATGAGGCGTTGAAGAAGCATAGGAAAGATCGTGAATCTGTAACATGCTTAATGTTGGGAACCATGAATCCTGAGCTTCAGAAACAGCATGAGAATATGGATCTCGATACCATGATTCTCCATCTTCAGGAACTCTTTTCTGAGCAAGCAAGGACTGAGAGGTTTGAGACCTCGAGACTTTTGTTTGGTATTGAGATGCAAGCTAGTGCTTCAGCATCTCAACATGCTTTAAAACTTCTTGGCTATGTCGAGAAGCTTGGTCGATTGGGTTTTGTCATGGATCATGAGTTGAGCATAGATCTCATTTTGACTTTGCTCACTGATATTTATTCATAGTTTGTGACTAATTATTATATGAACAAGATTGATACAACAATCCCATAATTGATCAACATGCTGAAAACAGTAGAACCTAAGATCAAGCAGGATCAGAAAAATCTACTGTTGGTTGAGAAAACCAAACCTTTGAAGGGTAAGACCCATAAAAACAAGGGGCTGAAGGCTAAGAAAAAGATCAGTAAGAAGAAGAAAAATAAGAAAGGAAATGCATGTTTCCAATGTGGAAAACAAGGACACTGGAAAAAGGATTGCGAGGCACCTGTCACTAAGCATATGAAGAAGAGCTCTGAGAAGGGAACTACTTTAGGTATGTTCATGATTGAAAATTTCACTACAGTTCCTTATGAGTCTACATGGGTATTAGATACTGGATATGGTACTCATATCTGTACTTCTATACAGGGGTTACGGAATCGTAGAAGGCTGGCTAAAGGAGAGTTGGACCTACGAGTTGGGAGTGGAGCACGAGTTGATGCATCAGCTATAGGAACATATAGTCTGAAATTGCCAAGTGGCCCAGTTTTAGAATTAAATAAATGCTATTATATTCTGGTTGTTACTAAGAATATTATTTCTGTTGCGTGTTTAGCAACAGAAGGATTTGAAGTTTTATTTAATAATAAAGATTGTCAAATTTGTAAAAATAGTGTTCTTTATGGCAATGGAGTTATGATTGATGGCATATATGTTTTAAATACTAAAGCTAAAATTTTTAATATGAATGATGCTAAGAGATTGAAATTAGATAAAGATAAACCATCCTATTTATGGCATTGTCATTTAGGCCATACAATCGAAACCCGCTAACTAAGTTACACAAAGGTGGTGACTTGGGCCCAATAGACTGGGAGTCCTATAGGGCATGCGAACCTTGTTTATTAGGCAAAATGATAAAGAAACCTTTAAGGGTAAAGGGCAATGTGGCACAAGTACATTGGAAATAATACACACAGATGTATGTGGTCCAATAAATGTGCAAGCACATGGAGGATTCGTTTACTTCATATATTTTATCGATGATTACACAAGATATGGGTATTTGTACCTTATGAGGCATAAATCAGATAGTTTTGAAAGATTCAAAGACTATAAGAATGAAGTTGAGAAACAACTTAGAAAGAATATTAAGGCACTACGGTCAGACCGAGGTGGAGAATAATTAAGCCAAGAATTTCAAGATTATCTAAGGGATAATGGAATATTATCCCAATGGACCCCTCCTTATACTCCTCAACATAATGGTGTGTCTAAGAGGAGGAATAGAACTTTGTTAGATATGGTTCAATCCATGATGAGCTAAGCAAGTCTCAGCAAATCCTTTTGGGGATATGCACTTGAGAGCGCAGTTTATATACTAAACCGTGCGCCCTCAAAATCAGTTGATACAACACCATGCAAAAGGTGGTATGGTAAGAAACCCTCTCTTTCTCACCTGAGAGTTTGGGGATGTCCTGCCTATGTTAAAAGGACAATATCAGACAAGCTGGGAGCTAAGGCTGACAAATGCTTATTCATAGGTTATCCTAAAGAGACAATAGGATATACCTTTTATGATCCTAAGGAATAAAAGGTGTTTATTTCTAGGACAGCTCGGTTCCTTGAGAAGGAACACATGCTTGCAAAATCTAGTGGGAGCGACCTTGAACTTGAGGTTCAGGTAGGCGAACAAGATGATCAACTGATGATTCCTATGCCTAATACACAGCAAAGTGTGGTCGAGGAACAACCTGTTACACAACAACAATTGTGTAGATCTGGTAGGGTTCCCAAAGCTCCTGAAAGATATGGATTTTTCATCATGGATGACAAACAAAACTTTTTAATGGAGGATGATGAACCTAATACCTACAAGGAAGCAATGGAGTGCTCAAACTCTAATAAATTGTTAAAAGCCATGAAATCAGAAATGGATTCCATGTATGAAAACCAAGTATGGGAATTGGTCGATGCACCTGATGAGGTTAGACCTATAGGTTGTAAATGGATTTTTAAGAAGAAAACCGACAAGGATGGTAATATAATTACCTATAAGCAAAGTTTGGTGGCAAAGGGCTATAGTCAAAGAGAAGGAATTGATTATGATGAAACCTTTTCATCAGTAACCATGCTTAAATCCATAAGGATACTCTTGGCCATTGTTGCACATTATGATTATAAGATCTAGCAGATGGATGTGAAAACTGCTATCCTAAATGGAAACTTGTATCGGGATGTGTATATGATACAACTTGAGGGTTTTACTCAGAATGGCTCGAAGGTATGAAAGCTGCAAAGATCCATTTATGGACTTAAGCAAGCATCCAGGGGTTCGAATATAAGGTTTGATGATACGACCAAAGAGTTAGATTTTATATCAAACACTTATGATCCTTGTGTATATAAGAAAGTTAATGGGAGTGCAGTCATTTTTCTTGTGCTATATGTTGATAACATACTACTAATAGGAAATGACATTTCTCTTCTTTGAATGGTTAAGTAGTGGTTATTAAGAAAGTTCTCCATGAAGGACCTTGGAGACGCAGCATTTATACTAGGTAGAAAGATCTATAGAGATAGATCCAAGAGGTTGCTAGGTCTTTCGCAAGATACATAAACAGACAAGGTCTTGACTAGGTTCAACCTTGAGCAATCAAGAAAGGGTTATCTTCCAATGTCTCATGGAATTAACCTTTCTAAATCTGAGTGTCTGAGGACACAAGAGGAGAGATTATGCATGAATGGAATAACCTATGCATCCGCAATAAGATCTATCATGTATGCTATGGTATGTACACAGCCAGATGTCTCACACGCGTTGAGCTTGCAGATTTCAATCTGATCCAGGTGAGAAGCATTGAAAGGCCGTTAAGAATATCCTTAAGTACTTGAGAAGGACTAAGGAAATGTTCTTAGTATATGGAGGAAGTGATCTCACAGTAAAAGGATTCACTGATGTGAGTTTTTAATCTGATAGAGATGACTATAAGTCACAAGCAGGTTACCTGTTATGTTAAATAGAGGGGCAGTTGTTTGGAAAAGTTCCAAACAGGATACAACTATCGATTCAACCACTAAATCTGAGTACATTGCTGCTTCAGAAGCAGCAAAATAAGCTGTCTGGATAAAGAGATTTATTGGTGATCTTGGCGTGGTGTCTAACAGTGAGGATCCAATAGTATTATATTGCTACGATAACACTGGGGCTATTGCTCAGGCAAAAGAACCACGGTCTCATCAAATAAACGGATATGTACACAGAAAATATCATATAGTTCAAGATATATTAAGAGATAAGGATATATAGATGGAATAGGTACCCACATATCAGAACCGGGCAGATGGTCTGACCAAGCCTTTGATACAGATTAAGCATGACTAGCATGTTAATAGTTATGGCTTACGACATGTAGCTAATTGGCTCTAGTGCAAGTGGGAGATTGTTAGATATGATGTATTCCCTAGAGGCAATTAGGGCGATATATCTTAGTTAGTTTTATTTGTACGAACAAAGTTATATTAATAAAGGCATTCTTTTGTTATATCAATGACTATGAAAATACGTTATGACTGGTTTAGAATATATTCATTGATGTGTTTGCAAAAGTCCATGACATAATCATAGCACATATTGCAAGGGCATAGTGAGACTATATTGGTGAGAACAAGTTCATGTGTAATTATGATTTGTCTAAATATTCCTAGTCGTAGTATCATCAAGACTGGACATTGATGAATACGGATAGACTAGCATGTATCGTCATACCACTTGAATTTGATTCAGAGTAGCATATCTCCAGTGCTAGAGGGTGATAACTTGGGTTAACACATGAATGTATCAGGGAGATACATTGGAGACCGCTATGAGACAACACTGGGTAATCTATATTATGTGTTGGTGTTTAATCATCTCATTGCAATAGCAATATGAATATCCTTAGACCTGAGATACTAGTTACCTTATTCAGATATCGCTATACTTTGGATCATACCTATACACTCTATAGATTGGGTGATACGGATGATTACGGATATAGTTGATGTCTGTCTGTTGGTAAGCTGAGTAGTCAAGATTTAATCTATCACTCCATTATAGCAATATAAGGAGATGTACCTTGGCCATTTGTTAGAAGTGACACACTCATAAACCTCTGATCAGAGTATGAGTTAATAGGATGGGATCTTGATCAAAACATTAAGTGGTTGAGTGGTGTACTTTGGCAGTAAGACTAAACTACTCGGGTAGCAATTGAAGTTACTTGTGGACTAACACTTAAACTGAGTCCTAGAAACTAGATGGTACTTAACAGTTGATAGAAGGAGTGAATTGTATTGATATTATTACAGAACCGGGATTAAGTCATAATTCACGTGACGTTTCGAATATTGAGGGCTCATATGGCTTTGCTAGAGTGCCACTATAACCGATCACAGTAATTGGAGTCCATAACGGTCTGGAGCTCCTAGCTAGTCAATTCCTAAAAGGGATTGAGCCAGCTTAAACTTTTGACGGCTCGATATTGCGGGATCCTATAAGGTCACACACTTTGAGTTACGATCGAGCTATGTAAAGAACCATTAGACTAGGTCTAATCTAGAAGAGCAAGGATATATGGTTAGACCATAATATTGGTTAGACCAATATTTATTGGTTGGACCAATGAACCTATTAAATAATAAGGAGGTTAAAATAGTAAAAAGGGAAGTAGAAACACAAACAGAGCGAGATTCAGGTGTACTGTTGGATAGTACATGCGCAACATCTTTGCGGGGGCCAGTGCACAAGTGCACAAAGGCCCGCAGGCCTTGCACGAGCGAGCTGCCAAAGCGCGTTGTGTAAGCCCAAAGTGGGCTACGCAAGCGCGCAGGCTGCGCAAGCCCAGCCACACTGCTAGCCGCCTGCCAGCAGTGTTAGGGTTTAACTGGGGAGCTTGCTGCCCAAGCAAGCCCCCCAGTGTTTGTGTCAGACTCTACTTCCAGTTTTAATTAAATTTACTTAATTACCCTTTCTATTTTAATTCTGATTTATTGAGGATAGGAACTTTATTGTCCTTTAAATATTTCCTAACCACTATAAATAGAAGCCTCCTCCTTCATTATTTTTTGGTCCTGAATTTTATAATCCCTCTCTTGCTCTCTTATTCTCTTAGTTGTTCTGATTCCTAAAAGTAATCCATCGAAAGACGTATTTACTTAAAATAGAAAACTAAGGGAATTTCTTCTAGAATAAATTAGTAGGGAAGATCTAGTTATCTTCCACTTATTTATTGGTACTCCCTTTCTAGAAGGTTTTGGTCGGTGGTGCTCGTGTGGACTATTTATAGAGGCTTCTACTTTGGAGTCTGTGCACTTAGCTGAGGGGTCTTTCAATCGACTACGGGATTCACACTTTAACTGGTAAGTGATTAAATTATTATTAGGTCCTTTTAATAAGTGTTTATGACCTAAAATAATTTAAGACTAGCACTATTATCAATTATGCCATGCTTAGGAGATCGAGGGATCTAGATTAAATTTTTTAATTCCCGTTGCGCATGTTTTAGATGTTCAATCCTGTTAATTTAGACCAATAGTGGCCACCATTGCCTTCTTCTTGTATCTATCCTTCCTGAACTTAGGGCATTTGGCTTTCATATGCCCTTTTTCGCCACATTCAAAACATGTCATCTCTTTTTCCGGATCCTTCTTTTCTTTCGAACCCTTTCTGTACTTGTGCTTCTTGGAACTGCCTTCTCTCCTTTTTCTAGAGTCATACTTCCTGAAACTCCTTCTTGATCTTCTTTCTTCCTTTTTCAGGAATCTGTTGAATTGTTTGGCCAGCATGGCCATTTCTTCATTCTTGTAGGAAGATCTTTTGGACTATTTTTCTGTTCCAGAGGAGTCTGCCTTGAGAGCAATAGCTTTCTTTTTCTCTTCAGGCTTCTTTTCTTGCTGATTGTATCTCTCTAAGGATAGCTCTTGGATTAGGAGATTACCAATGAGTTCATCATAACTGTAAAACTTTAAGTCATGAGCTTCCTCAATGGATGTCTTCTTGTTATCTCACTCCTTTGTGAGACTCCAGAGGATCTTCTTCACCATTTCTTCTTTAGAGATCTCTTTTCCCGTCCTTTTCATCTCACTAACTAGATTGGTGTATCTGGTATTCATACTACTGATTGACTCCTTTGGTTCCATCTTGAAGGTTTCAAGTTTTTGTTGCAGGAGATCAATCTTGGCTTCCTTGACCTTGTTGGTTCCTTCATAGGTCACTTCAAGCTTCTGCCATATCTTTTGTGCAGTTTCACATCCTTATATCCTATTGAATTTTGCTGCACTAAAAGCACAATGAAGCTTCTTAATAGCATTTGCATTTTCACGCAAAAAAATTTATCATCGTTCCCATTCCATTGATTGGAGGGCTTCCTGGTGGTAATACCCTAAACATCATAGGTGGGATATATGGGTCATCTTTGATGGCCATCCATGCTATCATGCTTTGTGCCTAAATGAAGTTCTTCATCCGATTTTTTCAGAAAGTGTATTGTTCACTAGTGAAGAGTAGAGGACGGGTAATGGACATACCCTCTGGAAGGAGTTGTGAGTTATTATAACTAATTTTTATTCTTGAATAAAAATTAGACCTTTAGCTTGAGATTGTTAAATCTCTAATTATGAGCAATTGCTCTAATACCACTTGTTGGTCCTTGTGAATATTAACTAGGGTCAGAGGGGAGTAAATGACCCTTTTTTTTGAAATTTTTAGACTTTAAAAAGTCTTTTTGTAGCATGATATGAATGATCCGGATGCTAACTGGTGTAAACTCCGGATAATGCAAATATTTAATATAAATGTGCTTGAATGTAAAGTTTAGAGTTAGAGAAAAACACTGATGTTTTTATACTAGTTCGGCCCTACCTACCTCCAGTCCCTAGAGTTTCCTCCTCCGACCTTAAATCCACTAGTGATTAGATTCCTTTACCATGCAGAAATCAAGCCTTTACAATTTGTCTTCGGAGATTTATTCTCCTCCGGATGTAGGATATACCACTAAAGACACCAATCTTCAGCTGAGTCCTTTGCGCGTTGTCTCCATAAGATGACCTCTCTTCCAGATGTAGGATATACCACCAAAAGCACCAAGTTCTGTCTGAGTCCTCTTTCTTTAGCAGGATATACCACTCAAACTCTACCCAAGTCTAAGCTGAGTCCTACAGGGATATACCAGTCAAACTATCCTAGTTCAAGCTGAGTCCCAATCTCAATACTCACCCAAGTATGAGATTTTTACACTTTGTTTTATCAAAAGGTTCACTAATTGAACAGCTTAAAGTTTATAATCTCACTTGAGAATCCTTACAAACAGATTAGAGTGTTTGGTTCTTGGAGGGATTAAGTTCACTGATTGAATAGCTTGAATTCTCAATGTAATAGCTTTTGTAAAATCAACTAGCGTCTTCTCAAATTGTGAAGCTTTCCTTTTATGGGCTTGGATCATAAATGTAGCTGTTGTGTACCGTTTGTATAATCTTGAATATTCACCGTTGATCAGTTATAAAGTGACGCTTTCGGAGCCGTTGATTAGTCTGTTAAACTCATTGATTGACCCGTTTGAATTATTGGGATTGGTGAGACAAAGGTGTCAGTCGTCGTTCATTTGGCATTTTGTGTACTGCAAAATTTTAGGTAGCTTTGTCAGTTGTTTGAGCTCCACACGCCAAGCCATTGGTCTAGGTTAAAAAAGTTGTTATCTTTTTCTCTTTCCATGTCAGTCCTTTTGTCCTTTTCTAAATTGCGTGCAAGCTGTCACTTTTTCTTTTTCCAAGGCAAAAGGGCTTGTTGACTTCAGACCAATATTGGAGGGAATTTGAATATTTGAATATTCCCTTTGTCTTGAGAGTTGAGCCTTCCAGATGTCTTCAGACTCAATCTTAGTCCAAATGCTATTCAATAGTAATTTGTTTCAAATGCCATCTAGTTAGAAGTTTGTTTCCTTTCCAAACTTTAATCAGATGCTTTCTTCTTGGACTTAGGGATTTATTATCTTCGATATCTTATCCGGATCCTTTTTTGAATTTCGGATTTTTATTTTCTTCAAACATATTATTCAAATGGTTGATTTGAGTTGTCTTCTTTCGGATCATTATTTCTCAACACGTGAACCCCTGGAATCCGCCCCCGAGTGTTGTTTATTCAATATAGGAAATTATTTTATGCTTATAAGTTGCTGCCAAATTGCGGTTAAACTAATAACAAATATGAAAACACCTAAAACTTTATAATTAAACCAAAATAATGATTATTTACATAAAATACAATCTATTAAAATCTAATAGCAGAAAATGATTAGGTAAAATCAGTCACAAAATCAATAAAAAAAACTTGCTGGATTTTAGCTATGATAAAACTTGGTAGTTGGAAGAAAATAGAAAAAGAAGATATTATACATAATTTGCATAAAACCTGAGGAATTCCGAAAAGTCCATACATATACGGAAGCCATATTTTTTTGTCCTACACGGTGTACTATTTGAAGTCATATAATTATTATTCAAAATAAGATAAACAAATAAGTAATAACAT
Source organism: Euphorbia pulcherrima (assembly GCA_947683365.1). Classification (NCBI taxonomy): domain Eukaryota; kingdom Viridiplantae; phylum Streptophyta; class Magnoliopsida; order Malpighiales; family Euphorbiaceae; genus Euphorbia; species Euphorbia pulcherrima. The sequence goes on from CANTUS010000001.1 coordinate 22,076,609, forward strand.
GTTGTAATATATTATAGGTGTGCTGTAGCAGATTTTAATTTCTTAAACTGCGTTAATCAAGTCAAATTTATTTACGGACTCAACTTTCAATTTAAATAAGGTTTAATAAATTTAGATTCCTTAAATTTATTTTTAAAAGTCTTTTATTTTTTTAAACTTTTAAATTTTTCTCTTATCCTGTTAAATTTATCTAAAATACATCACTTTATCCCTTCGATTAAACTATATTAATCTCAACATAAGGAGTAGACCTCAGTCGTGCTAGCGGTTACAATTTGCTAGCTGTAATAATTTGAAAATTCAATCCAAACTACACTGGGCATCATAATTTTTTTTACCAATTTCCCCGTACTAACTTCAATGTTTGTTTCCCGAGAAAGTCAAAAGAAAATCTGAAAGAAAAGATTGAAGAAGAATTACCGGCGAGCTGGACTTCTAATCGAAATCTGAACTTTTAGTTCTTCATCGCTCTACGATTATAAGAGATTTATATCTTCTTCGCTCTTCCTCTTCCTCGTTCATGAAATATCTATCTTTGTGGATCAATAAAATCCTTGCTTTTGAATTGCTGAAATTCAATTTCTTTCCGACTATAGGATTCCATTGGAAGGCGTTTCATAATTAAGCTTATGTATCTGAACTAAAACGACGAACAATTCAAAATTTTAGTAATTTCCTCTGTAACAACAAGTTCTAATTTGATAACAAATCGGAATTAGAAAGAGTAGAACTAGAACTAGAACTAGATTTTGTAACAGTGGAGGACGATCAAGAGTATGACCACACTTTTGCTTGGGGGCTGAATTTGAAAGGAATGCAAGGGAGGGGAAATGGTTTACTATGTGTTGAACCCAACACAAGTTAAACTGACTTAGTAGTGCTTACAATTTTGATCATGTCAATTTAACTCAGGTTAAATTAATTAAATCAATAATGATGTTGTGACAAGTCAGACTATGTTTTTAGGTTGAGTATCTTAACTTAAGGGTAAAGTTAGAGATCTTGGCTGACATAATTCTATTGTCCAACTCTGAGTTATTTTGATCTAAACTGTTTTCTTAGTTCGTGGACTAAATACTGTTTACTCAACGCTTGTTATCTAGATTATGTTTCAGCAGTGTTTATTTTTTTATATCTTAGCTGAGTTACTTCGTTATTCAATTGCGTTGACCTTTACATTTAAGAAAAAATGAAATCTTGCTTTTTGGTCATACACTTTTACAGACATTAATGAAACATGTCATACAAAAGACAAAAGGAATTAATGATGCAACAAAGACAAAAAGCACAACGCTAATGAAGACAAAGTTTGTCCGAAGAAAAGCTGCAAGAAGACAAAGTCAAATTAGATTTGTGCAACGAGTTTCTCCAGTAATTGCGTGCCTTTGCAAGATTGTCAGATTGCCAGAAGGAATGGGAAGATGTTTGTAACGAAATTCTGCCATCAAAGAGACAAGAATTCAAATTTGAAGCTCTGATTCAATCTGTCTCACAACAGATTGATTTTTATCTCACAACGGTGTGATTCTATCTCCTAACGGATTAAATTAAAGAAGCAACGGGTGGATAGTTAAGCTGTCAAATTGTAGAAAATGCCAATAAAAGTTCAACGGCTACATTCTTAATTTCAACAATAAAAGGAGCAAGAAGGCAAGTGTTAGAACTTGTTGAGCACACCTGAATTTCTAAGAAGCTAAATCTCTGTCAATTTCATAAGCATTAAAGAAATTCAACCAAGAAAGCACTACTCAACGAGAATCTGCTTTAGCACAAGAGAAAATAGTATAGATCTTTCATTGTAATGTCTGATTATTGTAGCTGGATCAACGTTTATATAAGTTGAATCCAGCTCTTGATTGAAATCTGTTGAGTTACTGATAGAAGAGGATATTCTAGTTAGCGGGTGAGTGATTGCAGTTTGGAGGGTACTTATTGTAATTAGGAAACTCTTGTGAAATGCTTCTTCGCCTAGGGCAAAGGAGTTTAGATTAGTGAATTAAAGACAAGACACTCTCTTGCGACTTGATGTAAGCACAAGTTACCAAACTAGTATAAATCTCTATGTTCTTTACTTTAAAGCTGAAGTTTTTCTGTGTTTCTACTCAGCCGATTGACCTACTCAGCGAAGATCTGTTTAATCGCGAAAAAAGTTTATTGGTTTAATCTAGCGAGTCATTCACCCCCTCTCTGACTCATTAAGTTATACGCATAGGGACCAACACTATAATCGGGTGCAAAAATTCTTAAAAATTGACAGGAAATGAAAGGAGCGATTTCCTTTTACTTACAACCATTTTGCCCAAATTCAATTCCACCAATTTGGTGGGATACGAGGGGAAGGTGGCATAGAATTACAGCTTTAACCTTATAATTTTTATTTTATTTACTCATTATTTTATTTGAAGGATGTTTAAGTAATTTTACATTCATTTAACTTTAAAAACCATCCATTCCTCACAAACACAATATTACACATTTATTTATGTTTCTATAAATATTATACTTTATATTTTCATCCTTTTATTTTCTTTCTTTTATAGTTCTTATAAAACTTGCTCCCAATCAGAGTTTAGATGAAGAAGAAAAGGATGTATGTGATGTAATTTCTGCTTAATTTTTAAGACAATGGGTGTTCTTTTAGCGATAAGTGGGTTAGGTTTTTAATTTGACTTCTTGAGATGCTTGGGTTAAGAATATCATTTGGGTGGATTTTATTTGTTTTTGAAATCGGATTTTGTTTGCCAGAGAAGACAAACCGGAAACTGAAAAGGAAATGAAAGAGTAACAGTATTGTTAAAGATAGTTGAAAATTATTTATTATAGTCGGGTAAAAGATGATTTCACTTTTATACTTAAAACCCTTAAAGCTATATAACTATCAAGAAATCAAACTCTAATAGTATAAAATTAACAATTAAAAAAATTTAAAATAAATAAAATAATAAAAAAAACTCAAAAAATAAAAAATAAAAAATAAATTGAAGGGGGAACACGCCCTTCCATAGGAGGGGTGTTCATAGGAAACGCTCCCCCCACTGCAGAGGCATTTTTAGGAATGTCTTTTATACCGACTATAATAAGTAATTTTCGATTGTTTATAACACCCCAAAAAGAGTAAAGGTAGGATGAACATTTTTTTATTCTTTCTTTTTAATATAAACAATTCCACTTGCTTGACTTTTCTAATATTACCACATTTTCTGCCATGTCAGCACAATGGGGTTCAATGATGCAGTTTTGACAAGTTTAAAAGGGTGAAGGGCTATTAAAGACAAGTTCAGAGGGGATCCGGATGTATTAAGTCTTCAAACAAATCAAATTTCTTATGACATGCGGAATCAAAAATCCTGAAAATGAAAATAGTAGGAAAACAAATAAGGTTTAAAAATACTTCTAAATTTAATTTAACATTCATAATATATTTAGCGCTTAAGTTTAACTTCATCTTAAATATATAATAGAAATAATTATTATTCATCGGGTAGGGCTCGAATATTTATATAAAAATAAAGCTCAATTCAAAAAAACATCGAGCTTCTTAGTTCGGATCGAACTTTAATAAAAAATGAGTTCTCAAGTCCAACTAATCGACCCCGGGCCCTTCAAGAGGTCTATTTATTCTTGGGCATTTTTTGAAAATGCACGAAAGTGGGCATCAACAGGGAATCCACGTAAACTAAATTCATTTTTCACTTATGATTATTATAACGTTTTGCATTTTCAGTATAATTGATCTTATGCCTTTCTTTAAAATTGTATTATTTTTTAATAAAATATATATGCCACTTTTATATTTGTTTTATGTCAGTTATAAAAATAATATAAAATATTTGTATCAAAAATATAAATAGGTATAAAACTAGTTTTATAACAGTTTATACTTATTATAATAATTTTATACTAGTTAAACCGTTTTTATTTTGTGTTAGACCAATATATAAAACTGATATAAATAATTTATACCAAAAAACACTACATTAAAAAATAAGAATTACGTCCCTGTATTTTAAAACCCTAATTTATACCTTTTTTCATGTATTTTCTATGACAAAAATTTAAAATCACGGAATTTTAAAAATAAATGTTGTTTTGAACATTTAAAAAAATCTTAAAATGTTGTATTTTTTACTATTTCTCTTTTATTATTTATACCAATATCAAACAATTACATTATTAGTTAACTAATTCTCAAAGAAAAAATGCTGAAGTCTTCCACCAGTTACATTTGTTATAGTTGTAAGAACCTTTTTGGTCATGTATTATGACTCATTTGCCCATTTAGACCCTCTGCTATTCATATTACATATTTGATCTTTGCGTTACACGATTTGTTACCGTTTTGAACCATGTGTCATGTAATGACTACCCATTAAATCCTTGTGCTATGCTATTTATTAGCTTTTTTGGCATGTATTATAGAAATTTATTGACAATTGCATGTCACAAGTACCAAATGAAAAATAGGTATACAAGAGATACCAAATGAATAAATAGATTATACCACAGCCAATATTTGTATCAGATTGAACTCCCATTTTTTAGCACAACATCCAATTCGTCCATGCTGTCAATCATCTTCAAGCCTTAGATTTTGCTCTATTCTATTATTAAATGTTGAGTTCCCAAAGAGGCAGACCAGTTGATAGTATCCAGCAAGAATTACCAGTCTCATATCGTCGGTGACCATTACATTAATATGATCCATTCAAGGACCTTCAAAGAGTCACAGATTGTCTCTTGTACAATATGTGCCTTTCTCTAGAAAAACAATGTAACCAGTAGCTCAAACCTGAACCAATCACAACAGCATTGCAATGCGGAGGTAATTATTATTCAATTCAAAGCACAGCAGAGGATACTGACTTACTCAACAGAAGAAGTATATTTTTCAAAAGACAAATTCAAATATGTATAGCATAGGTACAAAACAATCAAAAAGTAAAAACAGAATTGTTTATATCACAATCTTAAGTAGAATATCTTACCTTAGAGAAATATTATGCCATTTTACATAATAAAAGTAAGACTGATTTCTCCAATAACCTTATAAGCAAATTTGACCCTCATACCAAGAAATCAAGACAAATGAGACATTAGCTGAAAAACAAACCAGTAACTAGCTGAACTGGTGAAGATGGCTTTGAAATTCAAAATTCGGATTCCACCACTGGTCAATTCCATGAGCATGTTTAAAACTCGGAGTCTGACTTCGATTAACAGTCAAATTTGCCGAGGGAATTAGATGCATCGCCTCTAAATCCTTCCCCAATACACCTACAAGCAAACTTCCCACAGAATTTTGTGTTGCAAGTCTCTCAATTTCTCCAGCTCCTATCTCTTCCATTCTTTTCCTGTGTTCGAAATACATATTATACCCAGAGCCTAGATAATCTGCAGCATTCACAAATAGATAAGGTTGCCAAGTCGATAATGCAACAAACTCATTATCTTGCCTAGACCTCCTAGAATGATCCTTTATAACAAGAGCAAGTTTCGCTTTGATCATACTGCCTGCAAACTGGATTTTCTGCTTTATTTGTTGATTTTTTATCATATCTATTGGAGAAGTCAAGAAAAGTGGATTGAATAAGAATGTCTCGATAGACAATCCCATCTTAGCCATAGTTTTTCCGCTGTGTAAAGCAATAGCTGACCCCATTGAATGTCCAGCTAACCAGATACTTGCAGCTCCTGCTGAGTCATCAACCTTGCTACGAAGAGCTTGCATTGCGATTTTAAAACGCGAGCTCTTTTTGAATTTATTTGGTAAGACATGTAGATTGAGCTCTAGGAGGTCCCGAAATATGCAGCCTTTACTTTTTATCACACCACGTAAGGCAATTACATAGTTTGGGGGATTTTGGTCTGGAAGATTTTCGCCCGTGAATTCATAAATGGCACCAAAGATGGAGTTGTTTACCTCATCTACAAGAAGATCATTTAACTGAAAATTGAAGAATTCCCACCATGGTCGAGCGTTTGTTTGAGAACCTTCAAGTTTCAATAGGCGGTCGTGTTCTAAAACATAAACTCCCTTTACTAAGGTTGCAGCAATTGATCTTTTATGATCAAAATTTGTCCTGCAAAAGCATTATGAGAATAAAGACATAATCTACACTATAAGAAAGAATACATATGCACATATTGACTGAGAGAGAAAACAAGAACCAGAGCACGAAACCCAAGGTGATGGGTTAATGAGCCCATGAAATATATCATTCACTTATATGCTCATTGTTCCCCGGAACGAAAGCTCCCGGATCCTAACACACATAACTATGAAGCCTTACCAGTCAACAGCAGTGAGATGAACAGGCCCTGAACGGCTAAAAATTCGTCTTTCACAGGAACTTAACTCGTCCATGTTTCCCGATATCTGGAGCAAGAATTTTCGGTTATCAACTCCGTTCAAGATACTGAATCTTGCTAAAGACAACAAAACCCAAAGAAAATATCCAAATAACAGATGGAAGAGAACACAAGGATTACAAAGCCGACCTTTTCGGAGCTACACCCGGCTATGCTTTTCAAAATCATTAACTCATCGTCTCTTAGATCCAGAAACTATCGCAATTTTTTATTCTCTTTTTCCTCGATGAAAGTTGAACTTGTTAATATTACCTGACAAAAAAATGCATGGGAATTGAATTTCGCGATCGCGGCCGAACAACAATTGAATAATTAAAACAGTTAAATCAGTAAAAAGGATCAAATATGAACAAGAATTGGAAAGAAGAGACAATTGAATCGAAGAAATACCTCAATCCGGAAGCGACTCCTACAGATTCCGGAGCTCGATTGCAACGCGATTCAAAGGCGGAGAAAGAGAAAAAAAAATATAGAGATTTCTTCAGAATGAAGCATTCAAAAGTGCGTTTGATAAGACTTCATCGAAGCAACTGGATTCAGATAATTAAAACTTTAATTATCTGATTGATCAAACAATATTTTTTTTGTTAATTTGAAAAAAATTATTTTTAGTTCTCACGAAAACTAGCAAGGAGTTTTTCGAAAATACGCTAGGGCGAACGGGATCTACAGGTCTCAAGCAGAGACGAGTCGAACTCATTAACTACGGAAGGATACGAACTCGCTTGAGGAATACCAACTTACTTATCACTTGCACCAATTTTTATTAATAATAAGGGTATTAATAAGTCTAGTGACTCGCAAACAGTTTGAGATTCGGATTAATTAAAACTCGATCAGAGTTTGACTCCAGTTCGGGATCGGCTCGAGATATTAACAAGTCAAACCAAGTCTTCTAAGATTCGACTCGAAAACTCGCAAATATATTCGTATAGTTTTTCTAGTTAATAAATTAGTAAAAAGTAAATTAATTATATATTATTGGTGGCTAATAATTATTCATTTAAGATAATTATTCGTAAAATGATGATTTAAAATAACTTGCTACTTCTTTATAACAGTGGTGATAAATATAGAATTGCATAGGAATAAACATAGAAATAGACGAAATGAGATTAATTACTGATCATGGTAAAAATATTATGATGTTAGTTTAAATTTTTTAAAATTATATATTTCTTTAAGCGTTAATAAATTGTATTATTTTTTTAAAAATGTATTTTTTGATAACTTTTTTTGAAAAAGTGTAGTAAAATATTATGTTACTGATACAATTCTTTTTTTAACTAGTATTATCATAAATCAGTTTTAATCATTAAAGTTGAAATACCCAAGAGCAACACTTTTATTTTGTATTACAATAGTGCATATATGTTAGGGCTCGTTCAGGCTCGCGAGCTCGACAATTCAAGCCTAGATTTTCACGAGCCCGAACCAAACTTCATTTTTCTAAGCTCGATGAGCTTCGAGCTAAACCGAGCCCAAAAAAATATGTTCACGAACCGAATTAATTTGATTTTAGGGTTAACTTTTAAAAAAATATATTATAATTTCATCCAAAATTTTTTTAAAAAAAAGTCCGAAGTTTATGACAGTTAACAGTTACAGAAATTTTTTTATAACACCGTTAAAACTGCTAAGAGGGCAATTATGGAAAATCCAATTTCGGTCATCCCCTTCATCTAATCAAGCCCTAATTCAATCTCTCCTTCATCTGGGTAACTCAAAAAATCAGTTCCAATTCATAACCTTTCCCCTCTCTCTCCAATGGCTTCTTCCTCCACTTCAGTTTTCGCTCATCTTCGTTCTCCCCGAGCCGCCTTTCACTCTCTCCTCACTCCTAATCTCCCTTCCTTCCGCCGCTCAAACGTCTCATTCTCTCTCCTCCCCGCCTTCTCCTCCTCTCAAGCTTCTCTGTTCTTGAAATTCTCGAGGTATGGTTAAACCTGGAAATCCCTAGTTTGGGTTTTTTTCCTAATTTTACGTTTTCTTGATCTCTCTCTAATTTGTTAATACAGGTGAAAGAGCAGATCCAATCTGTTTGAAAAGGATTCAAGCAAAGACCCAGTTGAATTCGTTGCTTGTACTGGGTTGCCGGCCGGGTCTACCTATCGAATTCCGTTTGAGTTATACGGTTTAGAGGGTAAAGCTTTACCTATTAAATGGTTATTGAAGGTGGCTTGCAAACGCCAGTGTTCTGTTACGGCTTTTAATTAATTGAGTTGTAAATTTTCAGTTTTGTAATTCCCTCTTTCATTTTCAAAATTTATAATTTCTTTTATGGGTTGGGATTTAATTTTTAGTTTATGATTGTTAGCTAGGTTGGATTATATTTATTTTTTTAAGAAGAATTCGGTGTTTTATGAAGTTTCATGGATGAATTTGGTTTTATCTATGACGAAGAGATGAAAAAAATTATGAATTTTAAAAAATGATCCTCGCCGTGTCAGCATGTTTAACGACGTTAAGAATAAACCATTCAATTGCTATCAGTTATAAATTTTGGGCTTTCTTTTAAAAATAAAAATTTTATAAATTTTTTTAATAGAATTAGTAAAATTATAAGGTATATTTTTAAAATTAATCTTTAATTTTATAATAAATAAATATTTAATTTGTAATATCATTTGAACTTCTAGGGTGTTCTCAAAATTGATGCCAGAATATTTCCACCCTGTTTTCAAAACAATTTTACATATTATAAAATTGGTGAAGGCTCGATAGCTTTGTAAAATCAAAGGTGTTTCGTGCTTTATTATTATTGAATTAGTAAGATAAAATTTAATTAAATGGTAATAATAAAGTAAGGAAAAAATTAAGTTACTGTACAGTAACCTTATTGAATTATGTTTTAATTAAAAAATGTTGACTTGTTCATCCTAACATGTGTTGGTGGCAATACACCGATTACTCATTTAGATATATAAAATAGATTTTTTGAAAAATCACACATTTTCAAAAGACAGTACATAGTAATTCCATGATATTTTTTTTAATTCTAAATTTTTATGTGTTGTTATTTGCCTTCATATATAACTTGAAAAAAGCTAGACATTTTCTTTTTGGTAGACGAAGATAAAGGTATAAGGCTACGTTGGAACTAATCTTGGATAAGAAACACTAGCAATATCGCTAATCACCATTACAGCCATTCCTGGCAATGGATTGTCAAACACATGGAGATCCAAAGGCACAGATCCTGCCAACCCGGCCATTCGATCCGCCGAGCAATTTCCTTCCCTATACTCATGAACAACTTCAACCATCCACCCTCTACTTAGCAACTCTTTAATACTCCAAACTAGATTACGATTATCGTTAACCTCACATTATAATATATTACAATCGTATAAAGATGGTTTGTTAGCACACTACCAGACATTCCGAGTGGCCAACCAGTCTTCAAATAAGAAAGAGTAAATGACAAATTAGACAACAACAACATTACCCCAATTCCTAACAAGGCTCCCGCACAAGCGGGGTAAGGGGGTTGGGCGTATGCATCATCCCTGTAATTATAAAGAGGCTCTTTCCAATTAACTCTGAGGTAGAGTTACAACAACTATCCGTAACTTCATAATAAAAGAAGCTCAAAGTGAAAAATTTACTAAATTATGCCAAGATTGAAATCCAAAAGCCAAATTAATGAATTCGGCTAAGGACTGATTGTTGCTTTTAGCTGTGAGTTATTTGATAAATGAGTTGTCTACACAAAGATGCAGCTGATTGTTGCTTTCAGCCGCGAGTTATTTGATAAATGAGCTATCTACACAAAGATGCAGATCTTTAAATCTTACAGCAAGTTCGACTATTTTTCCTATTTTTCATTCCCCAAACCCTAGTTTAGGGAATTAATAATTTTTTTGCTCCACCCATCTTTCCCATTTTTCATTCCCCATATTAAATTCTCTAGAAATAATAACATTTTTTTATTATTATATTAATTTCTTTACATCATTTCTATTCTATTTAATTAATAAAATAATTAAAAAATCAAAATTATAAAAAATAATAATATAATAATGAATTTAAAAAATGGGTCCATAAATGGAAAAAAAAAAAAAAGACTCTTGGACAAGAATTAACAGCCCAACAAAGCCAATCTCTAACATTTGAAATGGCAACACTAAACTCAAATATTTCTCGGACAATCAGCTCAGCTCAAGTTATAGTCCATATAAAAACGGAAAATAAAACGTTTTCAATTTTTGAAAATGTATACTGAAAATGTAAAAAATAACGTGATTTCAGGTTTTAAAAGGGAAATGGAAGCGGGAAATGTTAGTGTCATGTAATTTCCGATCAAAAATATTCTTTTTAAAAGAATTCAAATCAATTTATATATAAAAATTTTAAAATTTATATGTAAAATAATTTTAAATAAATTAAATTCCTTAAAAAAAAAAGTTTTCAAAGATAGGGTAAGAATATGAGGCGTATAAATCAACGCTAAGAGATGAAACACAGATCAAGTAACAAGAAGTAATAACAAGTAATCATATCAAAGAAGGAAAAATAAGTAAATTAGAAGCAAAGTTTGAAACAAACCTTCCATTTTTCCCAAACCATCATTAAACTGATAAATGTTAACATGTTGTAATATATTATAGTGGTACAGTAGAAAGAAAGAAAAAAGAAATAGAGAATAAAGAAGCAGCCACATAGTCAAAGAGAGAAGAGAGAAAATGGAAAGCTCAAAAGGAGGAGAAGAAGAAAGTGAAGGAGCAAGTCCGGCAGCAAGACTTTTCCAGGCGCCCAGATTCAACTGTCATATAATTGCTATGATCGGCTGCCAAACTCGAATCGACTCAGACTCACTCAGACTCGGTCTACTCCGATCGCTGCTTCATCATCCTCGCTTCTCTTCCATTCTGGTCTGTCTTTCCTTTTCTTTTTCTCTATTCATTCTCTCTATTTGTTTATAATTATGCTTCTGATTTTTACCCAATTAGTTTTCATATATATTTTCTTTTTAATTGTAGTGTAAAAATGGGGTGGAATTTCTTAAAACTTAGTTGATTGAATAATTGAAATGTTTTTTTTCTTTTTTGTTTTTCAGAAAATTTTGTCATTTAATTTAGCTCTGCATCTTTATAATTTTCAACCATTTTGCCCGTATTAGTTGGCATGAAAAGGAAATAGGAGTCTGTTGTCTGTTAAATAAATGAAGTGAGTAAGATGTTACACATAATGCCATGCCCCCTTTCAAATTTAATGTTTTTGTATTCAAGCATTTAATCAAATTTAATGCTTTTGTAAATTTGATTAAATGCTTTATAATTGAACTACTATTACATTAGGTAGTAAATAATACACACGTATTTTTATTCATTTATTTACTTCTACAAATGATACAACAATAATTGTAAATTGAGATTGAAAAAAAAAGTTGTGATCTTAAAAATTCCGGTCTTAAAAATTAAATTTGTTACGCTGTGTGACAACATCCAGTGGATTGACAATTTGTGATACAAGAACTACCCAAATTTTGACATTGAATATATGTTACAGTGACTTCTTTCCTATTTTTGTGATACAAGAACTACCCAAATTTTGACATTGAATATATGTTACAGTGACTTCTTTCCTATTTTTGTAAATTAATTAATCTAACAAGCTTAGAAATCATTTAGATAAAATAAATTGGATGTTAAGGGATTAATTTGATGAAATTGTTTCTTTTAAATAGGTGGAAAATGGGAGGAAAATGAACTGGGTTCCAAGTAAAGTAAATGTAGAAGATCACATAATAACTCCAAAACTAGATGAACAAATGGAGAGTCCAGACAAATTCATTGAAGACTACATATCCCACATTACAACAATTCCAATGGACAAATCAAAACCCTTGTGGGAAATCCATGTCCTAAACCTGAAAACAACAGAAGCAGAATCTATTGGAATATTAAAGATTCACCATTCCATGGGTGATGGAGCTTCTCTTATGTCTCTTCTCTTAGCTTGTACCAGAAAAACATCTGACCCTCAATCTTTACCTACTGTTCCTGTCCAAACCAGACCAAATATTAACACTTCTAATAGTAGTTCCTTTTGGTGGCTATTTTTGGCAATTTGGAGAATTGCCAAATTGGTTTTCAATACTTTGGTGGATTTGATTTTGTTTGTTTCAACAATTCTTTTCTTGAAAGATTCAAAGACTTGTCTTAAAGGTTCATCTGATGTTCATCTTAAGCCTAAGAGATTCGTTTATCAGTCGGTTTCCATGGATGATATCAAGCTTATCAAGACTAAAATGGAAGTAGTAGGTCCTAATTTCTCTCTTTATTTTGTATCTTACCCTTGTGTGAAATTTTCATTAAATTATCTTGAGATTAATTAGTATTTCATTAGGCAAATCGCATCTAAAATCCCTAATCTTTTACTCGTGATGTAGTAGACGATTAACGATGTGATTTTGGGAGTAACACAAGCGGGACTATCACAATACCTCAATCTAGAATCCGGTAAATTCATTAACGTATGTTCATTAACACTTAAAACGATATACAAATGAACTAATACTGTAATTTATGTTCATATTCAAAATGGAGAAACAAAACGAGGGGAAGTTAGTTTCGGAAAGAGCAGCCGAGTTAGGGCGACTGTTCTAGTTAATCTACGACCTGCTTCCGGAATTCAGGTCATTTTGGAGATTACATATATTATTTAAGTGTGTTTATATATGTGTGTGTGGTTTAATTAATATTTATGTAATAATGACTTGATTTGGTGTAGCAATTGGCAGAATTAATGGAGAAAAAGGAGAGGAAGGGGAAATGGGGATGGGGAAATAGAATAGCATATGTGCTTGTTCCGTTGAAAATTGCATTAGAAAAAGATCCCTTGCTCTATATTCTCAAGGCTAAAGCTACCATTGATAGAAAAAAGCTATCTTTGCAACCCTTTTTCACTTATGCTATTGCCAAATTCATCCTTCTCACTTTTGGTGTCAAGGTAATTTTATTTATCTATTTTATGTCACTACTTAAACTAGTTTTGATGTAGATATGGGTTCGGACTGGCGTACTTTGACACATAAATCAATAGTTAAAAATAGTGTACTTTTGAGATAGATATTTTTTTAACCAATTGAAATCATTTCTAAGTAGGTTATGAAAAGGCACAATCATACTTAAATAGGATAAAATGGCTGTTTAGAAACTTTTTTTTATAGTAGTATCTTGCTTCTTATAGTAGTTTTAAACATTTGGTTACAAATATTCAATAGTCAATAATAGATGTCCGAAGTTAGAAATTACCAATATATATATACATACTCTCTCTATCTAAATTGTGAGAAATGATTGAATTGAATTGGGAAGATACATGCATGTATGCAGGTAGCTTCATTGATAGCACACAGATTTATTTCAAACACAACATTAGCATTTTCCAATGTGGTTGGTCCTCTTGAAGATATTAGCTTTTATGGTCATCCCATTTCTTTTCTTGCTCCCACTGTGTACGGTCATCCTCAGGTATGTTATTTTTCTATATTAATCTATCTTTTCCCCCCTAAATATAATTTTTCTTTATATCTAGAAATTAATTAGTTTTCTAATGTTTAAAAATAGGCATTGACAATTCATTTCCAAAGTTATGGGAAGAAGATGACAATGGTTGTAGCTGTGGATCCAGATGTAATTCCTAATCCTCACAGGCTTCTTCAGCATCTTGAAGATTCTCTTTTACTTGTTAGAGATTCTATTCTAGCCAAAGGACTTGATATTGCTTAATCTATCATTATTTTGCTTGTCTATTACTCTTTGCCTTTGTTACGGAAGCCCGGCACAATTTACGGATTTTTGGGTACGTATTTGTTGATCCAAAAAAGTTTTTGGAGAATTCTCAAAGATGATCCTCGTGTGGGCAAACTCTAAAGTGAAAATAATCTCATTAATCAAGTCTAATCAGAACGGCGAGGAGATGAATTGCCTAAATAAGTAGAGAACTAGATCTTTAGTTTATACTTTTTTTTCCCTTAAAAGAAATGTTTGATACTTTCAATGATTATATATTCATAAATTGATTAAGTGTATTACTATTTTATTGACAATGGTGGTTGACAAAGCTAACATTTCTGTTTGCTTTTTCTAAAATCAAACAAGCTTTTATTAACTTATTAAACCGATATATTTTTTGATTTTTCAGTATCAAACAATTACTGTAAATGTCTAGTTGTGATTATTATACAATTGCTTTTAGTTGTTTGGGAATCAAAAAGTTAAGAGAAAAACAAAAAAATTAGTAACTAAATCAGACAATAAGAAATGGGGTTGGTTTTAGTTTCTTACTTGTATAAAAGTAGCTGCCTTTTTCAATTATGCATCTGCAATAAAAGAGGCAAAAAGGTCTAGTGGTATCATAAGTTTGTTCTTTTGGTCCTTTTGATGTAAATGTTACCTATTTGGTTCTCGTATTATTCAATCCGTCACCCTTATTTGTCGAACTACATGAAATATCATTGATAAAGTCTCCACAGTACAAGGTGAAAAAGATAATAAATTACATAGCACAGTAACCAAACGGGTAATAATTTAAATAGTATAATGACCAAAAAGGTAAGTAATATATTGTATAGCAAATGGACTAAATAAGTAAGATGTATACATGAGACCAAATAAGCAAAACAGCTATTGCAAAGGAACCAAAAAGTTCTTTTCCCCAATAAATTAACTCTCAAATTATGGAAATGTAAAATATACTAACCGCTTACCAAATTGAATTAAGTAACAAGAAAACATCTATTCCATAAGCAAAATACAAATTCTGCAGATTAACGAAACTGTCATACAATCAGACCAAACTGAAAAACAATAAACTCATTAACACCATATAATTAATGCCCTAATTAAGTTAGTTAGTTAATTACTTCCTACACCTCCAAGCAGATACAGAAAAAAGAGCCCTATCTTGCCACGCAATTACCACACATCCATTTTCCTCCTTCATCCTAATACCCTCACTATTATAAGCCTGCATTAACCTTCTTGCCTGCAACATCCCATAGAAACTCAACCCCACATTCCCGAACCCCGCAAAATCGAGCCTTTGAACCCATTTCTCGAGTTTCTCATGCCTTTCCTTTCTCTCACCTCCTTCACAACCTATAATGTTCTTTATCTCCTCCCCAAACAACATCTTCTCCACCTTCAATCTTTCCATAGATGCCCTCGATACACTCGATTCCAAGCAATCGAACAATGCTGCATATGTGTACAACGCCTCGAGCAGCCTTTGCATGAGGGTCGGTCCATTGTGATTCGAATCTTGCTCGGTTATAACCATTATTTTTGGCGATAAGCCCCATAGTGTGTTAAGAAAGTAATCCATTGAGGTTGAGTCAGCTAAAAAGGAATGCAATTGAAGAACTGAGCTAATGGCTAGGGCTTCGCCTGTTTTGACGCGCAATTTATCGAAATCAAGATTGTCTAGTTTGCTGACAATGGGATTGAATTGAAAAGGAATGTCTAATTTTTCGGCTTCTTCGGTTAATTTATGAGCCATTTGATCCAGCATCTCTTTTTGTTGATGAATCCCTGTGATTCTCAAATGAGGGGGGCCTTCAGGCCGCGCTTTGAAAGCTTGCATAAGTAAAAGCCATTGAGCAGGTTCAGCTGCGTTAAGATCGATTATATGAACCATCTTTTCGCTTTCCATGGCTTCGATTATAACTTGGTTTGTAAGAAGAAAAGCCATTTTCAAGAAAGGGAACATCTCAAAAAACAGTTTTCGAACTAGAATTTCTTCAGAGGGCAAAGTTAGTTTAGTAGCATTAAGGGCCCTGTGGAGGCCAGGCCAGGATCTAATGATCCTTTGAGCAAGAGCTTCGGCAAAATAAGAGGCGATTCTCTGCATTGTATCGCCTTCAGGGGAGGCTAATTCACAGATCTGACCTAGGGCAATCTCAGCATTTTCAAGGCTATTAGAAGCTACATGGTTTCCACAAGTGAGCAATAAATGGATCAAATATAAGCCTCTTTCGTCTGATTTAAGGTCTTTAAGCCATCCTATCCCTAAATTAGGTGATAATGGCACCATTGAGAAATTTTGAAGAGGTGATGATGATGATGTTACAGATGATGATCCATCATCTTGAGTCATTGGTACAGCTAAACAATCAATTAAGCCCCCCAAAAAAGCACAAATTCTATGGATCAGGTAACAAGGAATCAAGAACTCACTAATCTATACCCTAATTGAAGCAAAAAATTGCAGGATTCAAAAGAAAAGCTAAGATTTGGATTAAATGATAGAACTAGCAAATTTGTAAAGATAGAGACACAGTGAATAACTAATATAAAAATCCACAAAACAATTATAGAAGTGAAAGAGTAGGGAATAAGGAAAATCCTTACTGGGTTTTGCTAAGGATGAAAAACCCACAAGAAAAGTTGAAAGATTTGCCGGTGAAATTAAGGAGAGAGGTTTCTTTCATCAATGGTAGAAAGAGAAAGGAGTCAAATTGGTGATGCTGTTGATTCAATACATGGTTTTGTTTTGTTTGGATTGTGGTTTTAATGTGAGGGGTGCTTTTTGTTGTTTTATGGATTTGTTCTTTTAGGCTCGGCTTGGGAGCAAGTTTTTTGAGGGAGAAGAATGGACGGTACTCAAATTTTAGTGTTTGTGATCATGAATTTTTAATTTTAGATGGAATTTGGCAGAATCAATTTCCGCCCAGCTGTCTTCAAATGCCTCATTTTCAATTTCATCAAATAGGTGTATTTTGGGAGGAGCCTGTTTTTTTTTTTTCAAATATGCCCCTTTTTAAACTTATTTTACCAAGTCAATCAGTTGCTTAACTTTATATATATATATATATATATATATATATATATATATATATATATATATATATATATATATATATATATATATATATATATATATATATATATATATATATATACTCATTTTTCTTTAAACTCATTCCTTACGTAATGTTATTTTCAACTTATAAATATATGTATTAAATTAAATTGAATTAAATTAAATTGAATTGGATTAAATTGAATTAAATTAAATTGAATTGGATTAAATTGAATTGAACGTTACTGAACTGAACTGAATGATACTGAAACTGTAAATACGGAAACTGAACTGAATTGAACTGAAATTAAATGATACTAAAACTGAAAATACCGAAACTAAACTGAACTGAATTGAGAAACTGAAAAATAATTAATAATATAAATAATAATATTTTAAATATTAATATATCTTAAAAAATAATTAATAATACTTTAAATAATATTTATATATTATAATAAAATTAATTATTACATATAATAATAATAATATTAATAATTAAATTTACTATTATAAACTTATAATATTATTATATTTTATTTCATTGCAATTATTATTAGGAATATTATATTTTAGTGCGAATTTCCATTGCATTATAAATTTGGTAAACAAAATAAAACAATATTCAACATGTCGACGAGGATAATGAAAATGATAGCATTGACGAAGATTGAATTAAAAAATAATAGTAAAACTATGTATTGCAATGATTGTATTGTTTCTCAATTTTAATTGTATAATTTTTATTATATTAATTTTTATCAATATTTATAAAATATTATTACTTTTATTTGTCTTAAAAATATTCATGATAAAAATAATTATTTATAATTTTAAAAATATTAGTATTAGTTTTTTTCTTTGTTATTATGTGTTATTAATAATATTAATTATTAATATTTATGCAATGCACAAAATGAAACGAACTGAATATTGAATACTGATGACTGAATACTGATTATTGAATACTGAATACTGAATACTGATTATTGATTATTGATTACTGAGTATTAATTACTGAAACTGAACTGAACTGAATTGAACTTAAGTTAAAAAGAACATGGCTTTAAACCTTCTTTACCCTTCTCTCTAGAATAATGGGAAGTTTGGCAAATGATCCCCCAACTTATCATTTTATGTACCATACAAACTATCAAACTTACTTGTATAACCTTCACTCACACAGTCACATCGAAGATCTGTTCTTTTCAACCCAATTGAAATGAATCAATGTAAATTTGTAAGTATATTAAAATGAATTGAACATTGTCCAAAAGTATCAAATGGTCGTTTGAACTCATCATACCTTTAAAAGATGTGCTTCCATAATTAAAATCACGAAAAATAGTACCTTATTATCATTTATGTTTCTAATTTTGAACAAAGTTAAAACAAAGTTTTGTGGGATTTTTACAATAGAACGGTGTGAAAGGTCTCAAGGGATTGAAACCGTATTAAAAGGAATTAAATGTAGGGCATTAATGAAAGAAAACATAAAGTTAAAGGGGTGAGTGTTTGTACGGTAGTAGGTATAGTGGGAAGAAAATTGAGAATAAAACCAAAAATAAGTTTTGTTTTGTAGTAGAAAGGCAATGACCAAAGGCAATGACCTTGCAATTGGCATTATCTTCTTTCAAATTTAAGACAGATAAAGGTAGTTAAGGAAACTTCCAAATACTTCCATTTATCGTTACTTGGTTGGTTGCCTTTTCTTCACTTTCTAACACCTATGCTAGTTAGTCTTAATGACACCTCTCTTTTTTCTTTGTTCAACATCTACCTAAATGTAAAGTTATTTCTCATCTACCACCTGCGGCCTCATCAATAAGACTCCATATGCTCCACTCTGATATCACAGTAAATTTTTAAAAATTTCAGTTACTTTTTAAATTTGGAAAAAATACACTAATTTATTCCATGAACATTTTTAATTAGTTGACTTTTTAAAAAAATCATTTTCATGATTTTTTAACTCTCTGACCGCAAACTAACACGTGACATTTGCGAGATAAATTGATACATTTTTATAAGTTCATGAGATATTTTAAACTTTTAAAAGTTTAGTGTGATATAAGGCGTTTAGGTGCGACTTTATGGGCTCCTAACGCATTTAGGCATCTTATTACCGTATTGAACCCACTATGTGGCTATCAAATTTAATGTATTGCTTTGGAATTGACATGTTTTGTCCCTGTAGAAAATACCCACGAGATTAGTTTAGTTAGTATACTTTTTGAATCAAAATGTTGTTAACAGATTAATCTCTTTTGGAACCTCAAACCCATGTGAAGCACCAACTGTTACTTAGAGGGATGAAACCATGACGAATTACATCTGGGTGTAAAAAAAGGCCTATCTTTTTTTTTTCTGTGATTTAACAAATTTATTCTTTTGGCCCATATGTTATGCACGTCGCCTTTTTTTATCGCTGTGGTATTGATTTCGTTACCCAAATAGTCCTTTTTTTAACGGAGATGTAATTACTATACCACATAAGATTCATGTAAAAAAACTAATTAAGCTAATTTATAATAGAAATTTTTTTATGAAATAAATTAATAATAAACATATTCATACTAAATAAGAATTAAAATATCATCTCTGCACTTGTGCTCGAGATTTTTTTCTTCATTGACTTCTCCGAGAAAAGAATTGAATGACTTTTGAAAATTCAATTCATATTCTTTGTTTGATATACTCCTGTATATTGAAGAGTTCAAATACTATTGATGAATTCATTCTAGCCATTTTCATTATTGTTCTCATATTGAAGACAATTTCAGTTCCTGAATTTTGGCCTCTATTTTCCGTAGCATCACAAATATAACAAGTGTAATGGGACTTAATTACTTTTTAATAACTTGGCTGCTAAGAGCCGACATTTGTTAGATATTTGATTTTAAAGTTGTTAATAAAAGATAATAAGAAATAAATTAGGATTTTTATGTTAGGATTTTATATCAAATATGATATGATTTGTTTAATTTTAAATTTGAATTTAATAGTCTTATCATGTAAACTCTATAAAGAGTATGCTTGCCATCAATAAAAATATATCTGTTTTTTCCTTTTATTTTCTCTTATACTTTTATGCTCCATATTTTACAACATGGTATTAGAGTATAATTGATCTTAAAGGACCTATGATCTAAGAAAACCCACCAAAATTATCTTCCTTCATACACAAAACCTTCAACCTATAACCAAATCCTTATAAACACAAAGCCAAATACCATGAAAGCCGTTGAAGAAGACTACGGGGTTCCCCCTTTAACCAATGAATCCATTGTTTTAAAGATGAAAAGCCACAAAAAAAAAAAAGCTGCAAAAGTTCATTGTTGTAGTGAATATCCAACAGGAAGAAAAGTTGTTTTGACTCCACTCACTGCCAATGACCAACGACCAACGACCAATGCCCACAACCAATGAGCAATGCCATGACCATGCCTATGACTATAACTATGATCATATCATGATTATAATCATATTTATATTTCAAAATAAAATTCACAACTTCAAAGTCAATGAGAAGTATTAGATATTTGACTTTGAAGTTGTTAATAAAAGATAATAGGAAATAAATTAGAATTTTTATGTTAGAATTTCATATCAAATATGATAGGATCATAACATCATCAAGTCAACACAGTCGAGAGAGAGGAAAGTATAATCTGAGTATTATTGATATGAACAAAAGAACAATTACAAGAAGGAATGGAAAAACTCCATTAAAGAACAGAGAGCAAAAACAAAGAAGGAAAGATGAGAAAAATCTATTATATTTCCCAACGGCTCGTAACGGCTTTTATATTAGCTGAATAATAGTAAATTACAAAAGTGCCCCTGTCATTAGTAAATGACAAATATACTCTTGTCTAATGGTAACTATATACATATTACTATACTTATTACCCCCCCTCCCCCACAAGACCAACATCATGAACATCAAACAAACCAAGTTTCTTGATCTGCTCTTTGTGTGCTGGAGAATGCAAGGCCTTGGTAAATGAATCTGCCAATTGTTCAGTAGTTCTTATTGGTAACAAGTGAATGATTTGGTCTTGAACCTTTGATCTGACATAATGACAATCAATTTCCAGATGTTTGGTTCTTTCGTGAAACACTGGATTTTTTGCAATGTGCATTGCAGAAATACTGTCACAATGCATCATGGCTGGTTTGTCATGTTTAATCTTTAGATATTTAAGGAGATACAAAATCCATTGGATTTCAGCTACTGTTGTTGACATATCTCTATATTCAGCTTCTGTTGAACTTTTACTTATTGTGTTTCGCTTTTTTGACTTCCAACTGATTAAAGAATCTCCTATGAAGACACAAAAACCAATTATTGATCTTCTAGTTTCTCTGCAATTTTCCCAGTCTGCATCTGTATATGCCTGTATGTCTATTCCTGCATTTGAAGAATAGAAATGTCCTTGTGCTGGTTTCCCTTTTAAGTACCGTAGTATTCTGTTAGCAACAGTTAAATGACTTTCATGGGGATTTTCAAGATTTTGGGATAGTTGTTGAATAGCAAAAGTAATATCAGGTCTTGTATTGGTAAGATACAAGAGCTTGCCAATGAGTTTCCTATAGTGAGTGTTTTCACTCAGCATAGGAAATTTAGAGTGATCAACAACATCCATGCTTATTGGTGTTGCACATAGTTTACTGTTTAGGTAACCATATTCAGCCAATAAGTCTAAAACATATTTCCTTTGGTATATGAGAATTCCCTTCTTAGATCTCATAACCTCTATTCCTAAAATATATTTTAGCTGTCCTAGTTTGCAGACAGCATTAGGAATATCAGTGGTTATGCCCTGGGGTAAGTCCATATATATTTCTTCATCACGGCTACCATGCAAAAAGACATTATTAATGTCAAGTTGTTCTAAAATCCAATTGTTTTGGCAGCTAAAACAAGAATAACTCTAAATTTGTGATTTTTGCTATAGGGGAAAAAGTTTCCAAATAATCAATTCGAGGTTGTTGAGTATATCCTTTGGCAACTAACCTAGCTTGTATCTTTCAATGTTGCCATCACTTCTTCTTTTAATCTTATATACCCATTTACAACCAATTAGAACCTTCCCTTGTGGCAAAGACACAATTTGCCAGGTTTCATTTTTGTTAAATGCCTCAATTTCTGAGTTCATGGTATTCTGCCAGTTTATGTCTTTTTTAGCTGTGTTGTAACTTTTTGGTTCAACATCAGCTACAATAGACATGGAAAAATTCTTTTGGGATTGACTTAATTTTTTATATGAAATGACAGAAGGCAGAGGGTGATATTTATTACCTTCATAGATTTTAGCATCATTGTGCTTAGCTAGATAATAGTGGTAATCTTGAAGGTACTTTTGTTGATTATGCCTCCTTGTAGTTGGTAATTCTGTGTTCTCTTTATTTGTAGTGATTGGAGGTGTTTCATCTATCTCTTCTTCGCTTTTATCTGTATATGAAAATAAACATTCATAGAAAGTTATATTTCTAGTTTTAGTGATTACCTGGTTGTCAAGGTCTAGGACTCTGTAACCCTTCATACCCTCTGCATATCCAAAGAAAACTCCTTTAGATCCTCTTAGATCAAACTTTGGTCTGTTCCTGGCTAAAGTGCTAAAGTAGCATAAGCAACCAAAAGGTTTCAGATTGTCATAGTCAGGCCTTTTATTAAAAACAACTTCATATGGACTTTTATTTTTTAGTATTGGTGTTGGTAGTCTGTTGATCAAGTGTTTTGCATGTCCTATGAAGAAATTCCAAAAAATTTTGGGAAGCTTACTCTGAAACTTGAGGGCTCTAGCAAATTTAAGAATGTGTTGGTGTTTCCTTTCTACCAAACCATTCTGTTGAGGAGTTTCTACACAGGTTCTCTGGTGGATGATTCCATTAGAACTGTAAATCTCCTAAACCAAACTCAACTCCATTATCAGTTCAAATACACTTTATGTTTTTGCCAAACTAAACTTGCACCACTTTACTAAAGTTTTTCACTACTTGAGAAGCCTCACTTTTATGTTTGATTATAACAGTCCAAGTTTGCTTGGAAAAATCATCTACAATAGTAACAAAGAATTTATGACCATCCATAGATATACTAGTTGGCCCCCAAATGTCAATATGTACTAAATCAAACAAATTATTAGAAACAGAATCAGATATTGGAAAAGGTTTTCTTTTCATTTAGCTTTATAGCAAAACATCACAAACCAACTCAGTAGGTGTTACAATATCAGGAAACTGTTTATTTAAAATGTTCATAATAGTATGAGACAAATGTCCTAATCTAAAGTGCCATAGCTCTTCTTTATTGCATCTAGTAACAAAAGCAAGATCATTATTGAACACAGTCAAACTGCATTTCACAGCATCAGGCTGGTAGAGTCCATTTGAAACTTCAGCTAAACCAATCCTCTTCTTGGTCATAGCATCCTGTATGAGACAATTGGTTGTGGTAAAAAGTAATTCACAACCAAGACTAGAAACTAGTTTAGTAATAGAAATCAAATTATATTTGAAAGCAGGCACATAGAGAACATCATATAACACCAGTTTGTCATTTACAAGAATATTACCAATATGAGTAGCATTTAATTTCATGTTATTTGGAAGCAAAACTTTCCAATCTTCAAGAGTCCTAATATTAGTAAAATCTTTCATAGAACAAGAAATGTGACATATGGCTCCAGTATCAACAATCCAGATATTACTAGAGTCAAATGAAATCATACCTGAAGTGGAGTTACCTGCAAACTCATAGTTGTTTGAAGAAGTGAAAGCTTTATCATCTGTGACCAGCCCTACAGTAGCTGCATATGCACTCTTATTTTCCAATTTCATATTGTTTTGTTGTTGAAACATTTGAGCAAGTTGGTTCAATTGTACAGGAGTAAAGATATTGCTGTTGTTATCTAGTTCAGCTTTAGGACCATGAACATCACCAATCTGTGAGTTATTGCCTTCCATAACCATATTTGCTCTACTGAATTTAGGATTCAAATGTGGATACTTCTTCCAGTAGGTATTGACTTGGTGATTGCCAGTACAAAAATCACATTTTCCCTTTTTGTATCCTCTACCTCCTTGTTGACCATAGCCATTGCCTTGATTAATTTGACCATTTCCAAAGGATCCATTGCCATTGCCATTGCCTCCAAAGTTCTTGGCTCTATTATCAAAACTAGCATTCTTTTGAACAAAAGCTGCTACTTCTTGTGTTATCTCTAGTTCTTTCTCTTCCGATAGAAATTGATTCTCAAATTGAAGCGTAAGAGAAAAAACCTTATTCATGGATGGAATGGGATCCATGACCATGATCTGCGATTTAAGAGTACTAAAGGACTTATTTAGACCTCTCAAGAAACAAATCACTTGATTTGATTCATGCGACTTACGCACAGCTGCAGCTAAGTTGCAAGTACAACCATCACAAGAACATACATGCAAGGGATTCAACTCTGTATATTCATCCCAAAGATTCTGTAAGTTTGCAAAGTACTCTGTAACAGATTTAGATCCTTGTGAGACAGTAAAAATTTCTCCCTGCAAATCAGCCAATCTATATACATCCGATTGACAGAATCTTCCTTTCAAAATTTTCCACAAAGTATTAGAAGTTTGACAATTCATAACACTCTGTGCTATAGAAGGCGTTAAAGATCTAATGATCCAGGATAAGACCATATTAATACATCTCCCCCACAATCCAAACATCGCATCAGTCGAATTAGGTTTAGCAATGGTTCTGTCAACAAAATCGAATTAATTCTTTAAAATCAAAGCCATTTTCATTGACCTAGCCTAAGAATGACAATTGCTCTTATCAAGTAAGGGAGTAACCAATACGATCGAAGGATTCTCACCTGAATGTAAGAAATAAGGACTGTTTTTATCGATTTTTCGTGGATTTCTCGCCATTTCAATTCGGAGAGCAGATCGCAACAAGAAATTTTACGGAAGCTTTTCACAAATCAGATCGATCGCTTTGATACCATCATAACATCATCTAGTCAACACAGTCGAGAGAGAGGAAAGTATAATCTAAGTATTATTCATATGAACAAAAGAACAATTACAAGAAGGAATGGAAAACTCCATTAAAGAACAGAGAGCAAAAACAAAGAAGGAAAGATGAGAAAAATCTGTTATATTCCCCAACGGCTAGTAACAGCTTTTATATTAGCTGAATATTAGTAAATTACAAAAGTGCCCCTGTCATTAGTAAATGACAAATGTACCATTGTCTAATGGTAACTATATACATATTACTATACTTATTATAAGATTTGTTTAATTTTGAATTTGAATTGAATAGTCTTATCATGTAAACTCTATAAAGAGTATGCTTGCCATAAATAAAAATATCAGTTTTACCTTTAATTTTTTCCATACTCTTATGCTCCATATTTTACAACAACATTAATCTAAGTGATAGGTTAAAAGAATATTCAATCGACAACATTATCAAATAACATGGTGCTCTTTCTTTGTTTTAATTGAATATTTTTATTTCTATTTTTTCCTGAAATTGGATGAAGATTTTGGAAAATTTTACAGGTTAGGGACTTTTAAGGTTTGGTTTGAACAAGTATAGGCGAAGGGGAAGACTGCAAAGATGAGATTCTTTTTTTTTTTACGTTTATTGTTAATTTAGATCATTAACTTATTTTAAATTGGTTTGGCTCATTTAATTAATTTCTTTTGGCATGTGAATTCTATGCGGCTTGGAAACTGTAACACCGTCAATAAGTTTAGGCAACGGAATAAATATCACGGGGATTAAAAGGATAATATGTATAGTAGAGGGATCAAAAGGATAAATTGATTACACCACAGGGATAAAAAAAGGTGTTTAGGCCTGTAAAAAAATATTTAGCACGATAATAAAATATTAAAAAGTTGTATCAAAATATTAGCTAAAAATATAATTACTCTAATTGGTACATCCATATAGTGAGGGTAGGGGTGTTAACGAGCCGAACTGAGACCGAACATATTTGGGCTCGGCTCAGCTCGTGAATGAAAATGGGCGGGCTCGGTTAGGCTCGAAGCTCGTCGAGCTTAAAATTTTAAAGCTCAGCTCGAGCTCGGTAGTTTGCGAGCCTAAACGAACATCCTTTTCTCAAATCAAATTTTGAAATATTATTTTCCAAATACAATACTTTGAAAGAATAAAATTTAAATATATAATCCGAAAATATTAAAACTAAGGCATGAATGAAAAGAAATATGCAAATAACAATTATCCAATTTTAAGATCCGCACAAAGTAGCACATATATCATAGCATTTTCAATTTTACACAATACTTCAGAAAGTTGTGGCACTCTCAAAATCCCTATACCATCAATTAAGACAAACCCTATGATTAATACAATGGCCAAACATATATGGAGCCCCCTAAAATAAGCTCAATCCGTCCTTGGCCACCTCCAACTTTTAAGTGTGACACTTTACCCCCTAAACTTGGCAAAACTAAATAGTTTACCCACTCAATGCCACTTGTCAGCTTCTGATTGGAGAAAAAGAAAATCAGAAAAATGGCATCTTTGAAAAGTCAAACCAACCATAATCTGAAATGTGGCATTGAGGGGTAAATTGTATCAGTTTTGCCAACTTTAGGGGGCTAAGTGTCACACTTGAAAGTTGGAAGTGGCCAAGGACGGTTTGAGCCAATTTTAGAGGGCTCCATATAGGTTAGACTTTAATACAATTGAATATCGAAGGGGATTGAAAACATGACTAAAATGAATAGAAAATGATTTCCTTAGTCCCCATCGAATAACATCTGAAATTGAATAAGAAAAACTCATATTGCAGAAGTATCAATACAAAGCACATAATATATAATACTAACAATCAATAAATTGAAGCTCAAAGAAAAACAAAATAAACTTGCACATCATAAGGATTCTCTTTAAAAGTCTGAACCGATTTTCAATCAAGAAAGCAATTCACACAATTAAGATTTGAAGACATAGGATGAGAAAAGAGCGGCGTGAAAGATGAAAGATGTAGGTTAAGTGGCTCAACTTTTTTATTTAGGTTAAGACTCAAAGTGACACTTCAAGCAACCAATATATATATATAACAACATATATTAAAAAAATTGATAATATTATATATTACATAGAAAAATTATACGAATTATTTACGAGCTTTTGAGCCAAACTTTAGAAAGTTTGGCTTGGTTTGTCAATATTTCAAGTTGATTTTGAACTCGAGTCGAGTTCTGACCGAGCCTGTTGGTCAAAGAGGGGTAATTGACTCCTTTTTATGAATAAGCAAATAATTTAAAACTTATGCTTTTGATGCACTAAATATGAATTTAAAGTAAGAGAGTAATAGATTCAACACCGAGATTTTATATTGGTTCGAACACTACCTACCTCCAGTCCCTAGAGCGTCCGCTTCTGAGCTTTAATTTACTATATCAATCTCCTTCCAAAGCGGAGAAGCCTTTACAATTAGAATTTTCTACCGCTAAGAGTACCCTCCTCTTCATGTCTCTAATTCCTAATTCAAGAGTACCCTCCTCTTGAACTCTTCTGAAACATAATTTATCCCCCAAGCTGTTTTCAAGTTTACAACAAGATCTCATCAAGCACCTTAATTGTTCTTAAGAGTGGATTTGGAAGATTTTTTGTGATCTTGTACTTTGTGTTATTAAGAATCACTTTTTACAACAGATTTGAAATGGTTGTTCTAAGCTTTCTGATTTTAAAAACATATTTGAGATTATTGTTCGCTCTTATAATTTGCATATTAGATTGAGAGATTTGCATTTAATAATGAAAGCTTGGATGTATTTCTTATTGATGGTAGAAGAATTTTTATAGGCAGTCTTCAAAATCTTCCTGTTGTGACTTATCCTCAGAGTCACAATCTTAGCCCTTCTCTCACAACAGCTCTTTTCCTTGAGAACCATTGGATCTTCCGTTAGAATCATTCTCTATTCCGTTAGATGACTTGGCGGGAGTTAACTCTACCAACTTTTCAGACTTTTACACCTTTTAGTCCTATACAGCTTGCTTGTGTCAGATTATCAGGTGGCTAAAAGGTTTCCTCTCTCTTTGTTGTCAACTCACTTTTAAAAGTCCTCTGTTTGTCTATCTTTTTGTGCGATAGAAAGTAAAGGCTTATTTTTAGTATTTGTCTTCATGTGAATTATTGTATTAGGATTTGAGCTTTAATAGTTGGAGATGATTTCCTTCTCTTATAAGCCATGATTGTCTTCCGAGTCTTTTGGCTTCTGACCTTCCAGTCTTTTTTCTTGCTTCTGATGTCTCATAGGCTTCTGAGCTTTATTGTCTTCCGAGTACGCAACTTCTGATTTTTAGCTACCTTCAAAACTTGATTTGTGATTTCGAAACTTAGCTTATGAGAATTTCTTCTTCTGGGCTAAGTTCAACAAAGTCGAATCTCAAACTGTTTGTGAGCCACAGCTTGTTAACACCCCTAAGTAAGGGTGAGGATGGTCATAGATCAATTCATGACTCTTATACAAACTTCTTTCAATAAAGGTCTAATGCATCATTAGCTACTTGAACTTATCCTCAAAAACCTGCTGCCTCCATGAACTTTCGAAGTGACCTCGTAGCTCCCTCAATTTTCAAAAAGTGTACCACTTTGCTCCATCAATGTCACATGTCAACTCCTGATAGATTTGACTTGTCAAAGATATCATTTTTAAGATTTTTACTCTCCAATCAGAAGCTAACATGTGGCATTCAAGGAGGAAAGGGGTGCATTTTTTTAAAGTTAAGAGAGCTACAAGGTCTCTTTAAAAGTTCGGGGAGGCAATGAATTTTTAGGGACAAGTTCAGGCAGCTACTGATGCATTGAGCTTTCAATAAAAAAATTACTCCACTCAAAATTAATAGTCTTTTTTCTCGGAACATGTGAAAAATTATTTAGATTACTAATTTATCATTCAAAAGCCACTTTATTTTTATTTTTTTCAATAGAAATGAAACTTTTAAGGAGCAAATAATTGATTCTTGATTATCCTCGTCCACTTTATATGGATGTATCAATTGTACCAAGTTCAATTGGTACAATACCTTGACTGCATATCTTAAGCCGGCGATGCGCTTCTAGCCTTAACTGGTCGGGTCGTGCCTCCGGTGTGAGCGGGCGAGGTTTTAATGGGAGCACGCAGGGTGAGGTGTGCGGAGCATGATTTGGTGTAGTTTGAGGAAACCGCAGCTTTTGGTTTTGATTGAGAAAATTCGATTCACTTAAATGTGTGTGCCTCTTTTATAATAAAATGCTGGATTTTATTAAAGAGAAAAGTTATTTTTACTATTTTTCACGTAAAGTTATTGAATGTGAAAAACATGGCTTTTTATAAGCAAAAAATGTGATTATATTGAGAAATATATTTACACATTTTATTAGGAAAAGATAGTTTTTAAAAATAAAGCATTTTTACTATATTTAGAAAAATAAAATAGAGTCGCCACCCGGTTCAGCTCCACCGGGAATTGTGCTATACTGATCCAGAATTGGATTTTTATACCAAAAAGAAAGTGAGATTATGAGTTCGGACATAATAGTTACTCATACTGTTCAAATTATTTGGATTAGTTTTGGAATTATGTTTTATGTGGTAATTTTGGCGGTACAACGGCTTTATTTAAGAATTAAATTCAAGAAATAAAACAACATTATAATGGCATAAATAAATAGATATTTGTTACCGAAATTTCGGCAGAGTAACGACAGCTTTGGATTTTGGCCAGGAAACTTGGATAGAGTTTCCTCACATTCGGGATGTTTATCCGTATCTGCGAGCTTATTTACACATATTATAGTTTAAGTGGTCACTTACCAGAGAAATGAAATGCAATGTGCAATACTAGATAATAATAAAAATGATCTTGCATGAGTTTTAAAGTTGGGCTTGGAGCCAATTACCCTCAAATTACCTTTTCGTCTGTCCAGGATGACTTGAGAGCCGGTGCGACACCAAAGTTGTCAAGAGAAAAATGTGATTTGGTTGGAAAATAGGTTTAACCCAAGTTATGGCTATAGTCTTGGATTATTCCTATAGAAAATGCAGGTTTTTTTAGAGATTGAGTCATTTTTAGACCGAAGATCACTATGAGATCCTGATCTAAAAAGACAAGAGAGTGAACTTATACCAGATGCCGATAATAAAGCTTGGATTTGGGAGTGTTTTGACTGAGTTTCGGGGCTTTAGGGACTCCCAGAACAAAAGGGGAAGAATTTGAGATTTTGGGATTTTTTCCCCTTTTTCGTCTCTGTTGAAATGAGGGGGTGAGCCCTTATTTATGGAAGGTAGGTAATTAGTTGGCGGGCTAAGTACCTATCTGACAAGATTTTACTTTAAATCCCGTAATTCTTGCCACATCTCGGTAAGATTAAATTTTTTTTTACTGTAGATGGGTAATTAGCCGGCAGGCTAATTACCTATGTTTGACCAAACTTTGACTTTTTGATTTTTCAGTAGGAAATACTAAATCAAAGTTTCCTTGGAATGTGGATTTTTGAATTTCGGATTTTGGATGACAATTTGGTCCTTTTTGGCTCTTTTGTCTGATTGCTGAACGAAATCAACATAATTCCTCATCGAGCTGGGACGGGCCTGTGCTAATAGTTTGCCCCTCGCAAACATAAATTTCATGCTAGAAATTTTATCGTATGTGAAACAAACAAAATAGTATGTGTGTAGAATGCAATGAGTTAAAATATTTTTAATCGACAAATTTTGAAACAAAATATATTTTGCCCATTTGATTAAAAATTTATTAATGAGTTGTTGAGATTAAAATTGACCGAGGGTCGAAATAAATATTTTCAAATGCTTAATGCATGAGTGACTGTGTAAAAATAGCTTTTAGGTCCGCTAGTTTTATAAACAATGCAGAAAATGGATGAAATATGCAAAATTGCAAAAATTTCATAACACACGTAATTAGTCGGCAAACTAATTACCTATGTAATGGTAACTTTTATAGCCATTACGCGTAAACACGTAAATGCGTGACAGCTGGCATAGGTAATTAGCTGGCGGGCTAATTACCTGCCGGCTATAAAAACAACAGCTTTGCTCTCATTTTCTCCACACCAAAAAATTTCCCTTCTTCTCTCTTGCGGCTTTGGCTCCTTTTCTTTGAAGATTTTTGCCTCATAGCTATTTCTGACGATGATTTCTTTCATCTTCTTCCCTTTTCTGCCCCTCCTCTTCAATTTTTGCGGGGTCTCCATGTGGTTTAAGCTTTACAATTTTCGCTTGGATTTGCCAGCCGTCCAAGTGACTACTCGGAACGTGCTCATTGACAGTCAACAAGTGGAATTATATGAGGTTCCTCCGGAGGCCTTATACGAGCTTCCGTCAAACTGGGTGTACCACGGGATCCGTCCTGGGGATTTCATTCCACGTACTTTGAAGCCT
Organism: Euphorbia pulcherrima; assembly: GCA_947683365.1. NCBI lineage: Eukaryota > Viridiplantae > Streptophyta > Magnoliopsida > Malpighiales > Euphorbiaceae > Euphorbia > Euphorbia pulcherrima. The sequence continues at coordinate 22,108,211 of CANTUS010000001.1, forward strand.
TCCGACCACCTTTCTCGGAATATGATAAGCCTTATTGCTTTTACCGCATTTGTTACCACGTTATTATTATTATGATTATTATTTATGATGTTATTATTTATTTGTTTATATATTTATTTTTCGCTCTTTATTTATGGCATGAATGCAATGACTTTCGATAATCGTGTGATTTTTCAAAGACTAGTGTATAATTAGTATATATGCATTATTTTTTACAGGTCACCGGCCATGAGGGCGGTACCATTTCTCACTTTCACAAGTGGTACAAGGTGCTATCTCCCGATGCCAAAACCATTATCGATGAGATGTCCTTGGGGAGGATGGTGAGGAATTGCAAGTACGTAAGGCATCGCAAGTATCCGTACATCCCAGCCGGTACTTCTACCCACATCTTGAGTAGGTGGTCCGATACTACCCACATTTTCCACTTCAAATGCGGGGAATACACTATTACTCTGGTGGATTACTGCGCCATCACAGGTCTTCCCTTCCATGGTAACGTGATCCACTTTAATGCTTGCTTTACTTATGACAACTTCAATATGGAGACTATTAAGGTTTTGATTGGCTACTCTAGGGATAAGCTCGGGAGAGTTTCTTGTGAGAAACTCATAACCTTTTAGACTGCTAGGGATAAAAGGCACTTGACTTCTGCCTGCGAGGCTAGAGCTTTCATGGCTGCTACTTTATCATGGTCGTGCTTCCCTACTGGGGGTTCGATTGCGAATCTCCACATTCTACCTACTTTGATTGATCCAACCCGCTTTGATGAGTATGCATGGGGTCGAGGAGCATTGGGTCATCTGTATTGGGCCCTTGATTAGTGTGCGAGGAACAGGATTGGCTAGTTCAAATATTGTCTTCAGATTGTCTATGTAAGGATTCAACTCCTTTTTTTCTTTATGAGCATTTTTATCTGTCTTTCGGAGTCCTAATTTCTTTTGACTGCTTGTAGATTTGGCTTTTTGAGATAGGGATTCTCTCGAGGACCAAGCTCGTGCAAGATGGTAGCTATCTGTTTTATCCTCATCTACCACATTATTGGTGCGATTGGGAGATGGAGTCCCATTCCGCTCTTTCCGCTCGCCTCCGTACTTTATCTTTGGAGCAGGTATACCCTATAGCTTCCTTGATTTATTTTAATCACTATACCTGCTAATTTCATTATACTACTGCTTGGTCCCTCTTTCACTAGCCAAAGGTTATGAGATTCGCTATGGAATTTGTGAACACCCGGCTGATTGTAGAGACTCTCTTCTCCTTAGAGTGGTACCTTGGAGAGTGCATACAGAAGTGGCATCTTCCTCCCATGTCACGTTCCATTCCTCCTGAGGTGCCCTAGTGGATTTTCTGGCCACGTAGCTCACCTGAGTTTAAGCGACTTGCCTTCGATGGCTTACCCAACGCCTTCTTAGAGGGGATTGGGGAGTATGAGGAGTTCTGTTGTTCGTAGTTGCTTGGATGGCCAGAGACGGACCCCGTTCGTGTTCAGCATGAGCCAGACATCCACAACCCTCTGAGGGTGATGCCTCTTCAACTTCTGCCCCTAGTGGTTAAGCTAGATCGGGTTCGCCCGAGACTATCTGGATGACAGTACCTTCTTTTTCATTGACTCGAGTTTCTTCCTTATCTTTTCATTATCGCGCTCAATTGGACTGATTTGCACTTGCCTTGTTGTCTTTGTAGGATCACCAAGGTAGGAAAAGCCCTGCATCTACTTCCGCTCATATGGGTAGTTCTTCTGTGTCATCTGTCCCGCCTAAGAGTTCGGCGATGGTGGAGGGACATCGGGGTTTTCAGTATCAGCTGTTCATGTCTCTGATGTACCGTCCTGACCTGAGTACTTATACGCCAATGATCCCGCCTTATCTGGATCCTGAGCATCCAGTGGCCTTTTATTCTGCCGATACCACTCATGTGAGCCTTCCCTACTTTTTCTTCTTCTTTTTTTCTTTAGGATCTTAGATTGTAATGGTTCAGACTCGCTTTGATCTCTCATTTTTGCAAGTCCCTATTATAGATAAGATCTCCGATTGGGTATATATCCAAGGACAGTAGCGGTTCATGATGAACCAAAATTCTGATATGGCCGTAGGTTCATTATTTTATTATTTTAATGATGATGCATGGCATGTTATAAAATGCATATGAATGATATGTGTTAAAACGTTTCAGCTAAAGATCCGACGGCTTTGAGGTCTGTTGGGGATCCTCCAAGTGGATGACCCGCAGCAGCAGCCACAACAAGGAGAGGGAGATCCTTCGGGATTCTTTCCTTAGAGAGGTTATCTTTCTCCTCCGCCGTCCTTTGATCCTAGCCACCCGAAGCGGGGCAGTAGATAGGCTTTCTTTGTTTGCCCCTTTTTTTCCTTTTTAGACCATTTGCAGAGCCTTTTTCTTATATGAACACATTTTTTTATTTATGAAAGATTTTTGCATTATTCTTGCGCCTCGTGCTTTCTTTTGTTGATAATTGAGTTTATTGGGGTAATCTGCCAGATATTGGCAGATTGCCCCATAAACTACGTATAGCAAACTGCTACTCTTTGAGATTTTACCATGGAGAACTGCATCCATTTTCATTTAGATTTGAATGTTTATCTGAAGAACTCCGATGGTTGGGACCGTCTCAGGGTTTGCGGTCTAGCGCATATGAAGGAATACTGTCAATCTTTGTTAAGGATAACGTGATCTAGGTTACTATCAGATTATGGGATCCTGTCAACAACATGTTTTGTTTTAGAGAGCACGAGTTATGCCCCTTGTATGAGGAATTCTTTGGGCTCCTGAGATCTTCAGCTGACATGCCTCCAGCCATTCCAATGCATCGTCCTAAGTTTTCTGCCCAGTTGATGAACTGTTTTTAGTTGCAATGATTTGATAGGCGCCGACTGATTTGTGATGAGGGCTTAAGATTAGACATGGCTTTTGACATAGTTAGGAACCTCTCTCCTAACGACGCGAGCTGGCTTTTGCTCATTTGCTTAGTCTTGCTGGGAGTCTTCCTTTGTGAGGTTCCCACTATGGTTTGCAGCTTTGCCTTCCTGACTATCATTGATCAGATGTTAGAGGGGAAATCTCCCACTGTAGTGAGTTTGGCTGAGACACTGATCTTTGTGCATTCTTCCCGAAATAGGACTGGAGTTACTACCAGGGGTAGCAAACTTCTCCATCAGATAAATTCTATTTGAGCCTTTCTTTTTGCATGAACCGCCCTTTTGGGTTTTCGATTCATCAGGCTTACCTTAAATTTTGCCCGGACTGCCTTTTCAGGTTTTTAATCCAGCAGGCTATCTTTTTTTTCTTTTTCTTATATATATTTTCTTTGTGCTTTTGTGTTGCTTTTGCAGCTTTGGCTTTAGGACAAGCTTTCTATATTGTCCGTCCCTACGAGCATGCATTACTATCCGAAGGCCTATTGGGCATGGGGTTTCGTAGTTCATATCGGCAACTGCCCTCATTGATATTTTACCGTCGAGGAGTGGCTTGAGTTTATAGGGAGTCGAGCTGCCGAGGATATTTGTTGGGTTTTCCCTTGGTGGGGAATCACACATGTGACTACCGACATTGCTAGAGATGGCGTAGTCCTTATTGGCCTTTCTGACATTATCACCTACTCTCCGAGTCGCTTGTGCAGGCAGTATGGTCGCCCTCAAGGGTTCCCAGACATCCTTGTGTACCCTGATCGGCTCTGAGCTTTCTTATACTCAGGTTTATCATCATGAAGTGAGGTGTATTGGCCGCTCTAGAGTGGAGATGAACTATTTCATGCTTTTTGACGTCCATCCCTCTAAGGCGTATCGTGTTTGGGTTGCGAGTACAAGTGGGCTTCCTACCCTTGGAGAGAGGCTCATCGAGATGTAGAGACTCCGTAGTTTCCTTGGGGATCATTGAGCTTGTCATCGTGTGTCTTTTGTTCCCGTGGGAAAATAATGGCTTCAGGCCTTATTGTTTGCCTTTGTCATTTTCGTTTCCTGTTTGTAATTCATTTTATGTGCAATAAAGGTGAAAATATGCTATTTGAACGCGTGTTTTATTTAAACAATCCGTAGTTTCCATTTAGTGCACTCATACAGTGTATTTAACATGAAAATGTTACTTACAAAAGATATCATTTAAATAGGAAGGACAAATGGTATTTATTCCCAAGAAATGCCCATCGCCGCATAAGGTTCCGAACGGACTGTACCTAAGGCTTCACTCTTTTATTTTGAGGTCTTTATTTTTGCTCGAGAGTCCTCACTAGCTCTTGACAGACCTTTAAACTTTCCGTTTTTTTCTTCTTTTTTTACACGAGATAAAGCTTCAGCTTGTCGCTATTTACTGGATTCACAAATTCATTGCCGTCCAGATTTGAGATTTTTATTGCCCCTTTACTGAGAGTCTTTCTTACTACGTACGGCCCTTCCCAGTTCGACTGGAACTTTCCTTGAGCATCTGTGTATGCTTTACGAGATTGCTTTAAGACCAGATCGCCCATTCAAGGGGTTGATCTTGCACCTTGACCTTACGGTTGTAGGCCCTTGCCATGCGTAGTTGGTATAACTGCAGGTTCACCAATGCAGTTAATCATTTCTCATTGATCAAAGTCAATTCTTCGTGCCTTGCCTTTGCTTATTCATTTACAGGCAGTCTAGCTTCAAGAGCTATGCGCAAAGATTTGATCTCTATTTCAACGGGGTAATACTGCCTCCATCCGTAGACGAGAGAAAAAGGAGTTTGACCTGTAGGAGTCTTGACACTGGTTCTGTATCCCCACAAGGCATAGGGAAAATGATCAGCCCAATCTCGGTAGTTAGAGATCCTCTTGGAGAGAATTTTCTTAATTGCTTTATTAGCCGCTTCTACAGCTCCGTTGGCTTGAGGGCGATAGGGTGAAGAGCGATGATGCTCGATTCCATGCTTCTCAATAAGATAGGCTATTTCCCCCTGGAATTGTACACCGTTGTCACCTACTGTATGATGAGGAATACCGTATCTGGCGAAGATATGTTGCTGAATAAACCGGGACATTTTCTTGGCCGTGATGCTTGTGTATGATTCTGCTTTAACCCATTTGGAAAAGTAATAGACGGCCATAATAATGAAGCGATGGTCGTTAGTCGAAGATGGTCTTATCTCTCTGATGATATCAATGCCCCAAACTGAGAATGGCCAAGGCGTTGTCAAGTTTTACAATGTTGTCGGGGGCAAGTGGTTCATATCTCTGTATATCTGACAAGCATGGCAAGTCTTCGCTTCTTGAATACAGTCAGCTAGCATGGTTAGCCAAAAGTATCCCATTCTTAGGATTTTCTTCGCCATCATGATATCATTCATGTGTGGACCACAATCTCCTAAATGTACCTCTTTCATCACCCTTTCAGCTTCTTATTGGGTCAGGCACATTAAAATTAGGCCGTAGGAGGACCTCTTGAGTAGATCTCCTTTCATTAAGCAAAACTGTACAGCAAGCTTCCTTAGCGTATTTCTGTTGAAATCCGTAGCCTCTGCCGAGAATTCACCATTTTTGAGGAACTTGATAATGTCAGAGTACCAGGGTTCTTCCTTATCTACGGTGTTATTTATCACGCAGACGTAGTATGAAAATCGAGTCATTTCCATAATGAGGGGTTTGATTGGCTGCTTTTGGGGCCCTTCCTACATGGAGGCCAAAGTGGCTAATGTATCTGCCTTCTGGTTCTCTTCCCGTGGCATATGACAAAACTCGCATTCGCTGAACATCGCGGCTTTTCTCCATATAGCCTTTAGGTAAGGTCTGAGGGATTCCTCCTTTAGTTCCCATCCCCTGTGACATGTTTAATGACCAACGCTGAATCACCGATAATTTTTACTTTGTCCGCTCTAAGAGTGACCAGGGCAGACATTTCGAATAGACAGGCTTCATATTCTACCTTATTATTCATGGTGAGAAATTCTAATCATTTCGAATGAGGTATAAGTGCTCCATATGGCGTAATGATGATGACTTCCAAGCCAACCCCTCACTTGTTTACGACGCCATTGAAGAACATGGTCCATTTTTCCAGAATTTTATGTAGCCGTTGCAAAGCATTCATCAGGGAATTCCAGGTTCTCCTGTTCCCCTTCATCAAGTGGTTGGTTTGCTAGGAATTCGACGAATGCCCTTCCCTTGATGGTCTTCTCAGGGACATATTTGATATCAAATTCCGACAGTAACAAGAGCCACCTTGCCAGTTTTCCTGTTAGTGAGGGAGCCTGATATAAATACTTCATTGGATCCACTTTTGCGACTGCTTGAATTCTATAAGATTGGAAGTAATGTCTGAGTTTCTTAGGGAGCCAGACCATGGAGATATAAGTTTTCTCCATGATGGTGTATCGAGTCTCGTATTCTAGCAGTTTCTTGCTGAGGTAATAAACTATGTGCTCCTCCTTATCTTCGTGCTCTTGAACTAACATGGCTCCCACAGATGTCTCCTTTATTGCCAAATAGAGAATGACCGGCTATGTGAGAATCGATGGCTTCAGTATAGGAGGGTTCATTAGATAAGCCTTGATCCTATCGAAGGCTTCCTAACATCAGTCGTTCCATTCTATTGGTTGATGCTTCCTCAAGAGCTTTAAGATAGGCTCGCACGTGGTAGTTAACCATGCTATAAAGCGGCTGACGTACTGTATGGACCCCAAGAAACTTCTCAGTACTTTCTCAATTTTCGGCACAAGCATTTCCCTGATAGCATTCGCCTTATCAGGATCCATCTCTATGCCTCATTTACTAACCACGTGTCCCAATAGCTTTCCCGATGTGACACCAAATATACACTTCTTCGAGTTCAGACGGAGATTGTATTTCTCTATTCTCGTGAGGAATTGCTCTAATACTGTCGAGTGCTCTTCCAATGTGGCTAATTTTACAAGCATTTCATCTACGTAGACCTCAACTTCTTTGTGGATCAAGTCATGTAGCAATGTTGTGACTGCTCGTTGGTAGGTTGCCCATGCATTTTTTAGTCTGAAAGGCATCACTCTGAAATAATAGGTTCCCCACTCTGAGATGAATGCAGTTTTGAACTTGTCTATTACCTTCATGAGGATCTGGTGATATCTCGAGAACCCATCCATAAAGGAATACATGGTTGCTCTTGCCGCGCTGTCTACCAGAACGTCGATGTGTGGTAGCGGGAAATCGTCCCTAGGGGTATCCTTATTCAAGTCCCTAAAGTCGACACAAACTCAGACATTGCCATTTTTCTAAGGCACAAGAACTACATTGGATAGCCAGGTGGGATTCTCAACGACCTCAATGAAAGTAGCCTTGATATGCTTGGCTACTTCTGCTCTGACCTTTTCTGCCCATTCTGGGTGCATCCTCCTCGTCTTTTGCTTTACTGGTCAAATGTTTGGGTCCATAGGGATCTTGTGTTCGGTGTGATGTGCCGATCAAGTCCTAAGATGTCTTCGTGTGACCAAGCGAAGGCTAAAATGTGATTTTTTAGTACTTTTATTAATTCTCTCTCTTATTTGATTGGAAATTGATTGGAAATTGATACCATTTTTAGATCATCTTCCGTATTTAAGTTAAGTTATTTTGTAATATCATCATCGATGTTAAAGATACTAGATGAAAGCTGAAATGGATGTATGGAATCATAACCAAAAACACAATCCAAATAAGAAAAGTTCTTCATCTTATTATCATCATAAAGTACATTATTCATTTCAAACATGCTGGAAATGGAAATAAAAGACTCATCCTGATCGTTAGGGTCTCGTTTTGTTGTGGATGATTCTTCTATGGCAGCTGGCTTAACAGAATGTCCTCGTCATCTTCCTCTTCTACTTTTGCCTTGCCCTTTATGATCTTGACCATGTCCATGATGGCCTGGCTTAAGCTACCTCACTTGTTCCTTGCTTCTTCCACTATCTTGAACTGTGCTTGAGGGTGCTTGGTTAGAGTGTCAAGGATTACCTCCTCTTTACTTGGCTTCTTGATCTTCTTTGGGTGTACCTGTTCATCGAGCTTGGTCTGATCTGGGATTGCCCCAACATCTGGCTGATGGGCTGTTGTCCTCATTACATAAGTCATAGAGCTTTTATCGCGCTTGCCATAGTCGACTATATTTCAGAAAATCTCAAATCCCGAAACTATCCTTCCCTGGTGAGGGATGGGTTTAGGGGTTCCGTTGTAGGGTTGTTGTGACTTCTTCTGAGAGACTGTCTTGTGGGAGATTCTCTTGGATCATGTATACCCGAGTCCTGTGGGCTTCCATCCTCTTGCCCATATATTAAAGGTCGGCATTCCCTATTCATGGGCACCTAGTCCTTTCCCGGGAGTGTGGTGCTTCCGCGTGTAAACCTGAATCCAAGGGCCCCAGTACACCTCTGGCTGCTTGTTTAATTCTTGGCCAATCATGGCTATGGCAAACCCTTTCATATGGCTTTCTTCCATTTTCAGTGCTGCCACCACTGAAGCTTCTTCAACCTCTAGAGTAACGATCTTTCCATGGAACATGATTTTGATTTTATGGTGAAGAGTGGACTGAACTCCTCCCAGATCATAGAACCATGGCCGTCTGAGCAATATAGAGAAGGTCTCCAGGGATGTCTATGACTATGAAGAGTACTATAGATGAGATTTTACTGATGACTGTTATGGATCTCTTCAAGTCCTCGGTTAGTCCTAGGATTGGCAGAATGTCTTTAGGACAGATATTCAGTGATGAGCTATCGTGGACCATTGTGCACGGCATGATGCGCCAAAAAACACTCGCCTTCAAATAAACAGCTTATTATAGCGAATGCCCTCGTCTGGTAGATCAGAGCTTGAGAAAATAATGTCGGGGATAATACTACTAGTCTTAGTGTTGAGCAACGTGCATACTTCTTCTGGTGATGCTAGGGGAGATGTTTCGATCTCTATTAGCTTTTTAACTATAGCAAGCCTGCGATCTTGGGAACCAAGGAGGAGGTCTTAGATGCTCATCTTGGTGGTGGTGGCCTTCAATTGATGTACAATCGGACTTTCTATCTACTCTTAGGATTTAACAAAAGTATGAGGTGCTGGAGGCTCAGCTCTTAGCATAGCTGGGGTTACTGACCCAGTGATTTTCCCTCCCCTAGTGACAGGACTAACAACTTAGGCTGGCGAGTTTGTTGTTTCAAAGACTTCGAATTTGTCAAAGTTATCATCAAGTGGTATCTCCTCCAAGTCAATTGGCTTGTTTACGGAAGAAGGTGCTTTGGTGGTGAACGGCCATTGCATCAAGGGAACCTTTCCAGGTTGTCTTTCTGGGACGACGGGGTTCTCTTGTAGGATCTGACACAATACAGGATTGGAGTCTTGCTTGATCATGTGGATGGAGGAGGAGGCCTTCCCACTTGCATCTTATTTATTGTCACATATGACAGCCTCTTCCGTTTTATCGTCATACTTGTTCATATACCATGGATATTCCCTAGCGGATTTCATCGAAGTTGGGCATATAGCATAAGTGGCCTTCCATTCCTAGTATAATAATGGGTTTTCGTGCTTGTCTAGCTCGGGAGTTGTGCCCTCCGGTGGGTCTACCCACGTGAACTAATCGATGAATTATCTAGCTAAAGTATTCCAGATTGGCTTCTGGTAGAATGTTAACCCCTCATACCAGAAAATTGCTTTTTCTCGGAGAGTTAGACGGAACCTTTCTGGCCAAAGGGCGTAATGGATATATCCGTCATTCATCATTTGGACAAATTCGCGGATGTGGAGGCGCCGTCTTATGTTTCCATTATAGAATATGGGATAAACTTCCCTCAAGTCCGGGCTTCGGATCCTATATCCGGCTTGAGCTAATTCATTTTCTGCACGGATTCGCTCTATGACATACTCCTGAGAAGGCTCTTGCCCCTCGACCTGAATCATATTAATGATGTGTTCTCTGCCTGAGTCGAAGTTCGTAAAGTCCCTTGAATCATCACTTGTCGCATACCATAAGGCGCCTGGGGAATCATGCTCTAAAGATGAGGCGTAGCTCTCAGCACCATCGTAATCGACCATCATACCATTAGGGAAAGAAGCCTCGTACTCGAAAGGCTGTTGCCCATCCCATGGTTCAAAGACCCAATTTGGTGTGTGCGGAACTGGGATATCATTATCAGAATCTTCTTCTGGATCCTAGAGATCTTTGTCAGGATTTTCTTCGGGATCTTCCTTGGGATATTGCATTTATTCCAACCTCGACCCCTGTGATAGCTACGCGAAAGTCGGAGAACATGCCTCGTATGTTGGCGAAGTTTTCCTCCACACGGGCACTATACGCCTTGATGTCAACATAGATCCCTTCAAATGGGTCTCGCAATTCGAAGCTCACTTGGTTTTTGCAGTTCATTTCTGATGCTACATTCGCACAAAGTTCAGCAAGTGGGTCTGGTGTCACCCCCCCATTCACGTTAATGCCGAGGTACCTTTCTTGGTCCCTGTGATCATTCCAAGCTTGTTCAGGATCATACATTTCTTGATTTTCTGAGTGTGCCGCTCTAAAAGAGCTCCCAAATTTGAACAAACTTATTTCGATGTAATTCAGACTCATGTAATTTGGGGGAGTATATGTGGGGGGTTGTGGAGGAGGAACATCATACCAACCGGCGTTGTGTTGATCTACTTGAGGTGGCAACCATTAGTAAAGCATGTCCGGGTATGGTTGAGAAGCCTTAAAATAGGGGAGGAAAGATATCTCCATAAAGTACTAGTTCCAATGTCCTTCGAGTGGCATTGTGATGTACCAATCCATAGCTGGACCTTCCAAGAAGCGAGGGAACCGAGATGCAAATCCCATCATGGCAATTTCTCGTTCATGCATAAATCGGATGAATTCTTCTACATGCTCATTTAGATCGGAATCCCCTTGGAACATGAGGTGCGATGGCACTTGATACTGGTATGTCCCTTCTCTCCTCATCCTCAAGACATATTGATTGACCATGTAGATGATGGCCATGTTGTCAAAAACCATATTGTCCCCCCATCCTGGGTCATGTCGGAATTTATCCATCACATCAACACCATACTCGTCAGCTTCCTTCTGAACATTGATGGAATTTACTGTGGCCTCAAAGTTTGGCAAAGGATTAGTCTGCATGCTTGGTTTCTTCTCAGGCTCTTTCATTCTCCTGTCGGCTATCATCTATTGTAGATCTTTCAGTAGCTGGGTGCATTCATTAGTGCAATGCCCCTTGGTGACATGATAGGCATAAAAGTTTTCTCTGTCTATCACAGCAGGTGGAACAAATGGTTTGATACTCTAGAGCTGGTCAAACGTACTCAACTTGGTAAGTATTTGTGACAGTGACTCTTCCCATGGGGAGATAGATTGGTGAGTCTGAACCTGAGTGGCTGCTACAACTTTGGTTGGAGCCTTTGAGGACTCGAAACTGCCTTGTTTAGATGATCCACCGTTTTCCCAATATCTAGGTTTAGTATAAGCTTGCTGGTCATGCTTCTTTGCCTAGTCTTTTTCCTCGTACTTTTCTAGTCTCTTGGCATAGTCCACCACATTGTTAAAGGTGTCGAATCTTTTCATTTTCATTTCGTCCCAGTATTTCAGGCTAGATCCTTTGACAAGCTTCACTATTAGGGCGTCTTGGTCAGGTGCCCCAGTTGCAAGTACACGGACGACCATTCATCTCAGGTAAAATTTTTTAAAGGACTGTTTTGGCCGTTGTTTGATCGTTTCAAGGTCTTGCAAAGTAGTTTTGACCTTCCGATTGAAGGCATAATTTTCTAGAGATGTAGAGCATAGCTTCTTCTAATCAGATTTCATATCCGTTGGCATCCTTATGAACCACTCAGAATCGGGTCCTTGTAGAGTAGCTTGAAATAGAATTGACTAAATGAACCTTAAGGATGTTCATGCTAGTCATAAGTTGAAGAAAACTCTCCCCATGCGCATGAGGTGGTCTAGTGCCAGTATATGGGGCTATGTAAGGCATCACAAAGTTAGCCGAGAGGACTTTCGATTCCTTCGGTGAGAGCTGGTCAATGTCTACATATTGCTCAATGGAGGGAGCAACAGACTTGTCTTTTGTTGGGGATATCTTTTCCATGTCGGCCATCTTTGCCTTCACCGCCGATATTTCGGCCTCTTGTTCTTGGGCTTTGTAAGCATTATAAGCCCTCAGCCTTTCCCAAACATCACAGAATTCCGGGACATCCAAAATCCTTCTAAGGGACTTTCCAACTGCATCATCGTCTGCCATTGCGGTTTTGGGTTCTGGGTCAGAGAAAAATCCGACTAGAGATTCGACTAGTGGTGGGGTATGACTTTTGGGCTTCCTGTAATACATCTTAACCTCATTTTCTCTCGCTTCCAACCTGAAAATGCAAGAGATCAAGTGTTACTAAGTATGTCGGGTGTAACTCTGAGCCCCACATACCTCGGCCTGTCGGGATGCATGAGTGGATGAATGTGCGTGAATGGATGAATGGATGGATATGTACAAATAATAAGGGGTAGGGTGTACGCCAATTATTCGAGGAGCAATCGATAAAGGTAGTCTGTAATATTCCTAGAATATAACAAAGCGGTTCAACGACCGGGGGGGGGGGGGGGGAATCTAAATTTGATTCGACTCGATAGTCAAGGATGAGCTGACTTGTTGGTCACTCTAGGGTTTAACTCTATGGTCCAAGGTGAGCTGACTCGCTGGTCACTCGGAGGTTGACTCTATGGTCCAAGGTGAGCTGACGCGTTGGTCACTCAAAGGCCGACTCTATGGTCAAGGGTAACCTGACTCGCTGGTCACTCGAAGGCTGACTCTATGGATAAAGGTGAGCTGACTCGCTGGTCACTCAAAGGTGACTCTATGGTTCAAGGTGAGCTGACTCGCTGGCCACTCGAAGGTTGACACTATAGTCCAAGGTGAGCTGACTCGCTGGCCACTCGAAGGTTGACTCTATGGTCTAAGGTGAGCTGACTCGCTGGTCACTCGAAGGTTAACTCTATGGTCCAAGGTGAGTTGACTCGCTGATCACTCGAAGTCTTGCATATTTTAGCTCATAGGCTGAGCCTAGGTAGATTCATTAGTCTTGGTTTATTTCGGCTCGTGGGCTGAGCCTAGGTGGACTTACTGTTCCTAATTATTTTGGCTCATGGGTTGAGCCTCGATGGACTCACTAGTCTCAATTATTTCAACTCATGGGTTGAGCCTAGGTGGATTCACTCGTCTCGGTTTATTTCTAGGTTCTCATAACCAAGAAAATGAAATGGCATGGCACACATTAATGTCATGGCTTTATAAAGAAGTGATTAGTTTTCACATAACCGTGATGCTAATGATGTCCGTTTTTTATTTTTAGGTTTATTTATATCTCGTAAACCTACACATGTAGCAAACAGTTAGATCGCACCTACCGCCCTTTTAACTCCAATGGGTTACTTCGCTTTATAGCCAACAGGGGACTTAGCGAAGTCTGCTCGCGTGCGCTTAAGGTTTTCGGGTAAACCTATGGGAAAGTGTCTATGGTTCATCTATATGCAGGTTTCAGTCTCATGATCGGGTGCGATTGGGTACCCTGCACCTTTGTGTACCGAGTCCCAATGGCCCTAAGCGAACCAAAGGAAACTTTTCCTTAAATGAGCAAGGTCCTCGTACGTTACACAAGGGGTGTGATAAGATCCATACCCCTCAAGCCCTAAGCGAACTTGGAGATACTTCACCAAAAGACACCTAAATTGGTTTACGGGTAAAGAATGCGGATACTATGTAATCTTAAAATTTGTGTAATGTTGAAATTACCACATATTACATAATTCCAGAATTTAATTCGCAAAATATTTTAATTATTATGTAAAAAAAAGAATTTTTATAAAAATATGGTTTTTATAAAAATAAGATCCCCAGCAGTGTTGCCACTGAGTTGACGAGGCTTTAATTGGAGCACGCGAGGTGCGGTGCGCTGGGCTCGATTTGGTGTAGTTTGAGGAAACCACGGCGTGTGTTTCTTTTATAATGAAATGATGGATTTTATTAAAGAGAAAAGTTATTTTTACTAGTTTTCACGTTAAGTTATTGAATGTGAAAAACATGAGTTTTTATAAGCCAAAAATGTGATTACATTGAAAAATATATTTACACATTTTTTTGGGAAAAGATATTTATAAAATAAAGCGTTTTTACTTTATTTAAAAAAATAAAATAGAGTCGCCACCCGGTTTAGCTCCACTGAAAATTGTGGTATACTGATCTAAAATGAGATTTTTATATCGAAAAGAAAGTGAGATTTAGAGTTCGGACATAATAGTTACTCATATTGTTCAAATTGTTTGGATTAATTTTGGAATTATGTTTTATGTGGTAAATTTGACATTACAACGGCTTTATTTAAGAATTAAATTTAAGACATAAAACAGGCATTATAATGGCATAAATAAATAGATATTTGCTATCGAAATTTCGGTAGAGTAACGACAGCGTTTGATTTCTGGCCCGAAAACTTGGATAGAGTTTCCTCACATTTCGGATATTTATCCGTACCTGCGAGCTTATTTACACATATTATAGTTTAAGTGGCCCCAGTGGCTCACTTAACCAGAGAAATAAAATGCAATGTGCAATAATTATTAATAATAATAAAAATGAGCTTGAATGAGTTTTAAAGTTCGGCTTGGAGCCAATTACCCTCAGTTTACCTTTTCGTTTGTTCAGGATGACTTGAGAACCGGTGCAGGACCGAAGTTTTCAAGAGAAAAATGTGATTTGGTTTGAAAATAGGTTTGACCCAAGTTATGACTATAATCTTAGATTATTCCTATAGAAAATGTGGGGGTTTTATAGATTGAGTCTTTTTAGATCGAAGATTACTGTGAGATCTTGATCTAAAAAGACAAGAGAGTGAACTTATACCGGATGCCGATGATAAAGCTCAGATTTGGGAGTGTTTTGACAGAGTTTCGGGGCTTTAGGGACTACCGAAACAAAAGGTAGGTATTTATAAAAGGTAGGTAATTAGCCGATTGTGAGCACGGAATTTTACAGTCCCTCTCGCGCGAAGATGATGTATACCCGATTTTATTCCTCATGATAAAAATTCTTTTTGAAATTTTTATTACCGCTAAAAAATTCTATACGAATTTTATTTTCTGAAGAATTCAGTTCGACGTGTCCAATAATGCGTCTGGTGGTAGCTCAAATCGATGATTTGCTTCCAAAAAATAATTTAGTCCAAAATGCTAGTAAAAAGTCAAATAAACCCTAAAATATTCAAAGCATCCCACTGAAATCCCTTTTGGTCGGATTTTCTTGCTTTTCCCCGTTTTTAGGCTTGATTCATGCTTGCTTTTCAGACCTATCAGGAGAGTGAGGCCGTCGGCGGTATCATCCATGCCGCCGGCGGCAAGAGTTTCTGCTGTAGAATAATTGTGCCTTTTCGCTCGATATCCGCCAGATAATTGATAAAAGTCAATTTCCACCGGATTTTAGCCTATATAAGGAGGCATTTTCAGCTGGAGAATAGGTTCAACACTTGAGACTTGAAAATCTTATAGAGATTTTGAGCATTTAGCTAGATTTAGTGAGATAAAGTATAGAAAATGTAAGAAAAGAGGATTTAATCCATCTTTTCTTGATTTTTCTTAGCTGAGCTCTCTGATATTTAGGTAGATTTTCAGGTTTAAAATAACCAAAATATGATTTAGAGCCTTAAATTTCTCATTCACTAACCAAATCATCATTTGAGCTCCCCGAATCACGAAGAGGTGGATTCACGGCCTTGAGGTAAAAATTCTGAGTCTCATAGCTCTTTGGCTTTCATGCTTAAAACAGCTGCTGCAAGAAACTTAAGCCGCCAGAGGCACTTGAAGCCGCCGGCGGTATCAACCATGTCGCCGGCGGCATCGTTGATACTGCTAGTGGCCTCATTTGTCCCCAACGGCTCTATTTTCTTGCAGGCCCCTTTCTTTATGTTATTCAAAATGTCATACAGCCTGCCTGTGTAAATAAGATCGCCAGCGGCATCAATGATGCAGCCGCGGTATAGAGTTCTGGACAACAATTTTATTTTTATTTTATTTTCGAGCTAGTTTAATTTCGGAAGCTAGGATGTATAGTGCAACGACGGGAGTCCAGAACTCCCCAACAATGGTCCAAACCCCATAACATATGGCATTTTCACTAATAATTTGGTTAAAATAACGATCGTGTCCAAAACGGACTTTTCCATGAAATTCATTCGAAAAATGAATTTTTTAAAGGGAACTTATATTCTAAAATCAACATGTGGCATTTTCACTAGCTCGACCCCAGCTTGGGGCTTTGCCCCCGAACCCCGCCCAAGGCGCTGCCCCGTGACCCCGCGACCTCGTCCCTGCAAGCCGCCCCTCGACCCACTGCCGGGGGCACCATTTTGTGTGATATGCCCTACATACGTGTCGTATCTGTGCTAATCGTTTTGTGCAGGTAGATTTAGGTTATATGTATGTTAGGCCTTCGAATATTTTTATTTATTAGACAGACAAATGTATAGGATTTGAAAGCCTTGAAATAATTTTAATTTCTGCATTTATTTTTGGATGACTGTAATAATTTATTTACTGCTTTTGAATGATTGCTAAATAACGTGTTAATATAAAATATAAATTGAAGACACAAAAATAGGGTGGATTGAAATCGATTAAGAAAGAATGAAATCTTTTAACTTGGCCAATGTAAAATAGATAACATCATCCGAACTCAGAATCTCTACTTCAGGTATAGTCTACCACCCGGTGGGAAAATCGTACCAAAATTTTCCGGTTGACCTTAACCGGGTGGCGACTCTATTTTAAGCATGAGACTTCGATCCCGTATCTTCTGAATATTAAAATATGCAACACCATTTTCACAATCACCATCACGCTCATTATTTTTCATGGAGACCGATCCTCCAGCCCGGCCTCACAGCTCGTCTGAAATGTCGTCCACTAACACCGGCGGGCTAATTACGTATCTGACAAGATTTTTATTTAAATCCCGTAAAATCTTGCCAGATCTCGGTAAGATTTGATTTTTCTACTGTAGATAGGTAATTAGCTAGCGGGCTTATAAAAGGTAGGTATTTATAAAAGGTAGGTAATTAGCCGATTGTGAGCACGGAATTTTACAGTCCCTCTCGCGCGAAGATGATGTATACCCGATTTTATTCCTCATGATAAAAATTCTTTTTGAAATTTTTATTACCGCTAAAAAATTCTATACGAATTTTATTTTCTGATGAATTCAGTTCGACGTGTCCAATAATGCGTCTGGTGGTAGCTCAAATCGATGATTTGCTTCCAAAAAATAATTTAGTCCAAAATGCTAGTAAAAAGTCAAATAAACCCTAAAATATTCAAAGCATCCCACTGAAATCCCTTTTGGTCGGATTTTCTTGCTTTTCCCCGTTTTTAGGCTTGATTCATGCTTGCTTTTCAGACCTATCAGGAGAGTGAGGCCGTCGGCGGTATCATCCATGCCGCCGGCGGCAAGAGTTTCTGCTGTAGAATAATTGTGCCTTTTCGCTCGATATCCGCCAGATAATTGATAAAAGTCAATTTCCACCGGATTTTAGCCTATATAAGGAGGCATTTTCAGCTGGAGAATAGGTTCAACACTTGAGACTTGAAAATCTTATAGAGATTTTGAGCATTTAGCTAGATTTAGTGAGATAAAGTATAAAAAATGTAAGAAAAGAGGATTTAATCCATCTTTTCTTGATTTTTCTTAGCTGAGCTCTCTGATATTTAGGTAGATTTTCAGGTTTAAAATAACCAAAATATGATTTAGAGCCTTAAATTTCTCATTCACTAACCAAATCATCATTTGAGCTCCCCGAATCACGAAGAGGTGGATTCACGGCCTTGAGGTAAAAATTCTGAGTCTCATAGCTCTTTGGCTTTCATGCTTAAAACAGCTGCTGCAAGAAACTTAAGCCGCCAGAGGCACTTGAAGCCGCCGGCGGTATCAACCATGTCGCCGGCGGCATCGTTGATACTGCTAGTGGCCTCATTTGTCCCCAACGGCTCTATTTTCTTGCAGGCCCCTTTCTTTATGTTATTCAAAATGTCATACAGCCTGCCTGTGTAAATAAGATCGCCAGCGGCATCAATGATGCAGCCGCGGTATAGAGTTCTGGACAACAATTTTATTTTTATTTTATTTTCGAGCTAGTTTAATTTCGGAAGCTAGGATGTATAGTGCAACGACGGGAGTCCAGAACTCCCCAACAATGGTCCAAACCCCATAACATATGGCATTTTCACTAATAATTTGGTTAAAATAACGATCGTGTCCAAAACGGACTTTTCCATGAAATTCATTCGAAAAATGAATTTTTTAAAGGGAACTTATATTCTAAAATCAACATGTGGCATTTTCACTAGCTCGACCCCAGCTTGGGGCTTTGCCCCCGAACCCCGCCCAAGGCGCTGCCCCGTGACCCCGCGACCTCGTCCCTGCAAGCCGCCCCTCGACCCACTGCCGGGGGCACCATTTTGTGTGATATGCCCTACATACGTGTCGTATCTGTGCTAATCGTTTTGTGCAGGTAGATTTAGGTTATATGTATGTTAGGCCTTCGAATATTTTTATTTATTAGACAGACAAATGTATAGGATTTGAAAGCCTTGAAATAATTTTAATTTCTGCATTTATTTTTGGATGACTGTAATAATTTATTTACTGCTTTTGAATGATTGCTAAATAACGTGTTAATATAAAATATAAATTGAAGACACAAAAATAGGGTGGATTGAAATCGATTAAGAAAGAATGAAATCTTTTAACTTGGCCAATGTAAAATAGATAACATCATCCGAACTCAGAATCTCTACTTCAGGTATAGTCTACCACCCGGTGGGAAAATCGTACCAAAATTTTCCGGTTGACCTTAACCGGGTGGCGACTCTATTTTAAGCATGAGACTTCGATCCCGTATCTTTTGAATATTAAAATATGCAACACCATTTTCACAATCACCATCACGCTCATTATTTTTCATGGAGACCGATCCTCCAGCCCGGCCTCACAGCTCGTCTGAAATGTCGTCCACTAACACCGGCGGGCTAATTACGTATCTGACAAGATTTTTATTTAAATCCCGTAAAATCTTGCCAGATCTCGGTAAGATTTGATTTTTCTACTGTAGATAGGTAATTAGCTAGCGGGCTAATTACCTATGTTTGACCAAACTTTGACTTTTTAATTTTTCAGTAGGAAATGCTAAATCGAAGCTTACCTAGAATGTGGATTTTTGAATTTCGGATATTGGATGACAATTTGGTCCATTTTTGGCTCTTTTGTCTGATCGCTGAACGAAATAGGCATAATTCCTCATAGGGCTGGGACGGACCTGTTCTAACAGTTTGCCCCTCGCATACATAAATTCCGTGCTAGAAATTTTGTTGTATGCGAAACAAACAAAACAGTGTGTCTAGAATGCAATGAGTTAAAATATTTTTAATCGACAAATTTTGAAACAAAATATATTTTGCCCCTTCGATTAAAAATTTATTAATGAGTTGTATGAGATTAAAATTGACCAAGTGTCGAAATAAATATTTTCAGGAGCTTATTGCATGAGTGACCGCGTAAAAACAGCTTTTAGGTCCGTTCATTTTATAAACAATACAGAAAATGGATGAAATATGAAAAATTGCAAAAAATTTCAAAACAAACGTAATTAGGTGGCAGGCTAATTACATATGTAACGGTAACTCTTATAGTCGTTATGCGTAAACGGGTGCAATGCATAAACGCGTAACAACTGGCATAGGTAATTAGTCGGCGGGCTAATTACCTGCAGGCTATAAAAACAGCAGCTTGGCTCCCATTTTCTCCACACTAAAAAATTTCTTTTTTTCTCTCTTGCGGGTTTGGCTCCTTTTCTTCGAAGATTTTCGCCTCCTAGCTATTTCTGATGATGATTTCTTTCATCTTTTTTCCTTTTTTGCCCCTCCTCAACAGATTTTAAGGGGTCTCTATGTGATTTAAGCTTTACATATCTGCTTGGATTTGCCAGCCGTCCAACGTGCTCATTGATGGTCAGCAAGTGGAATTATCCAAGGTTCCCGCCGAGGCTTTATACGGGCTTCCATCAAACTGGATGTACCACGGGATCTGTCCTGGGGATTTCATTCCGCCTGCTTTGAAGCCTTCCGACCACCTTTCTCGGATTCTAATAAGCCTTATTGTTTTTACCACATTTCTTACCACATTATTATTATGATTATTATTTATGATGTCATTATTTATTTGTTTATATATGTATTTTCTGCTCTTTATTTATGGCATGAATTCAATGGCCTTCGATAATCGTGTGATTTATCGAAGACTGGTCTATGATTAGTGTATATGCACTATTTTTTGCAGGTCACCGGCCATGAGGGCGGCAGCATTTTTCACTTTGTGTTATCTCCCGATGCCAAAACCGTTACCGACGGGACGTCCTTGGGGAGGATGGTGAGGAACTACAAGTACATAAGGCATCTCAAGTATTCGTACATCCCAGGCGGTACTTCTACCCACATCTTGAGCAGGTGGTCCGATACTACCCACACTTTCCACTTCCAGTGCAAGGAATACACTATAGCTCTGGTGGATTAGTGCGCCATCACAGGTCTCCCCTTCCATGGTAATGTGATCCACTTCAATGCTTGCTTTACTTATGACAACTTTAATGTGGAGACCATTGAGGCTCTGATTGGCTACTCTGGGGATAAGCCCGGGAGAGTTTCTTGTAAGAAACTCATGACCTTTTGAACCATTGGGGATAAAAGGCACTTGACTTCCGCCTGTGAGGCTAGAGCTTTCATGGTTGCTACTTTATCATGGTTGTGCTTCCCTACTGGGGGTTCGATCGTGAATCTCCACATTCTACCTACTCTGATTGATCCGACCCGCTTTGATGAGTATGCCTAGGGTCGAGGCGCGTTGGGTCATCTGTATTGGGCCCTTGATTAGTGCGCGAGGAAAAGGATTGGCAAGTTCAAATCATGTCTTCAAATTATCTATGTAAGGATTCAACTCCTTTTTTTTCTTTATAAGCATTTTTGTCTGTCTTTTGGTGTCATGATTTCTTTTAACTGCTTATAGATCTGGCTTTTTGAGATGGGGATTCTCCTGAGGACCAAGCTCATGCGAGACGGTAGCTATCCATTCTGTCCTCGCCTGCCATATTACTAACGCGGATGGGAGATGGAGTCTCGTTCCGCTCTTTCCGCTCGCCTTAGTACTTTGTCTTCGGAGCAGGTATACCCTATAGCTTCCTTGATTTATTTTATTCACTATACCTGCTACAATCATTGTACTAATGCTTGGTCCGTCTTTATCCTCTCTGATTAAGACGCAGCCTTGGGGGCATGCTCTTCACTGGCTAGAGGTTATGAGATTGGCTAGGGAATTTGTGAACACCCGGCTGATTATATACTCTCTTCTCCTTGGAATGGTACCTTCGTGAGTGCATACAGAATTGGCATCTTCCTCCTAGGTTGCGTTCCATTCCTTCTGAGATGCCCCGGTGGATTTTCTGGCTACGTAGCTCGCCTGACTTTACACGGCTGGCCTCAGATGGCTTACCCAGTGCCTTCTCGTAGCGGGTTGGGGGGTATGAGGAGTTCTGTCGTTCGCAGTTGCATGGATGGCCGAAGATAGACCCAGTTCCTGTTGAGCATAAGCCAGACATCCACAACCATTCTAAGGGTGATGCCCCTTCAACTTCTGCTCCTAATGATCGAGCTAGATCGAGTTCGCTCGGGACTGTCTGGATGACGGTACCTTCTTTTTCATTGACTTGAGTTTCTTCCTTGTCTTTTCATTATCGCGCTTAATTGGACTGATTTGCCCTTGCCTTGTTGTCTTTGTAAAATCACCAAGGTAGGAAAAGGCATGCGTCTACTTCCGCTCATGTGGGCAGTTCCTCGACGTCATCTATCCCGCCTCAGAGTTCTGCGATGATGGAGGGACATTGGGGGTTTCAATATCAGCCGCCCATGTCTTTGATGTACCGTCCTAACTTGTGTACTTATACGCCAGTGATCCCGCGTTATCTGGATCCCAAGCATCCAGTGGCCTTCTATCCGGCCGATACTACTTATGTGAGCCTTCCCTGCTTTTTTTTCTTTTTTTCCTTAGGATCTCAGATTATGATGGTTCTGACTCGTTTTGATCTCTCATTCTTGCAAGTCCTTACTGTTGATAGCATCTCCGGTGTTAAAACGTTGCAGCAGGAGATCCGAAGGCTTCGAGGTCTGTTGGGGATGCTCCATGTGGATGACCCGCAGCAGTAGCCACAGTAGGGATAGGGCGATCTTTCCGGATTCTTTCCACATGGCGGTTATCCTCCTCCTCTGTCGTCCTTTCATCCTAGCCACCCGAGTTACAGCAGGCAGTAGATAGGCTTTCTTTGTTTGCCCCTTTTTTTCTTCTTGGGCCATTTGCAGAGCCTTTTTCTTGTATGAACACATTTTTTTTATTTACGAAAGATTTTTGCCTTATTCTCACGCCTCAAGCTTTCTTTAGTTGATAATCAAGTTTATTGGGGTAATCTGTCAGATATTGGTAGATTGCCACATAAACTACGTATAGCAAACTACTACACTTTGAGATTTCGCCACGAAGAACTACATCTATTTTCGGGCAAATTTGAATGTTTATCTGAAGAACTCCGATGGTTGGGACCATCTCGGGGTCTGCGGTCTGGTGCAAATGAAGGAATATTATTGCATCTTTGTTAAGGATAACGTGATCCAGGCTGCTATCAGATTCTTGGATCCTGTCGATAACATGTTCCGTGTTGGAGAGCACGAGTTATGCCCCTTGTACGAGGAATTCTGTGGGCTCCTGAGATCTTCAACTGACATGCCCACAGCCATTCCAACGCTTCATCCTGAGTTTTCTGACCCATTGATGGACCATTTTCAGTTGTAATGATTTGACAGGCGGCGACTGATTTGTGACAAGGGCTTAAGATTAGACGTGGCTTTTGACATAGTTAGGAACCTTTCTCCTAACGACGCGAGCTGGCTTCCGCTCATTTTCTTACTCTTGCTAGGAGTCTTCCTTTAAGAGGTTCCCACTATGGTTTGCAGCTTTGCTTCCTGACTATCATTAATCAGATGTTCGAGGGCAAATCTCCCGCTGCAGTGAGTTTGGCTGAGACACTAATCTTTGTGCGTTCTTCCTAGAATGGGACTGGAGTTACTACCAGAGGTAGCAGACTTCTCCTTCAGGTAAATTCTATTTGAGCCTTTCTTTTTGCATGAATCGCCCTTTCGGGTTTTTGATTCATTAGGCTTGCCTTAACTTTTGCCTGGACTGCCTTTTCAGGTTTTCAATCCAGCAAGCTGTCTTTTTTTTCATTTTCTTATATATTTTTTCTTTGTGCTTTTGTGATGCTTTTGTAGCTTTGGCTTTGGGACAATCTTTCTGTATTGTCCGTCCCTACGAGCATGGATTATTATCTGAAGGCTTATTGGGCACGGGGTTTCGTAGTTCGTATCGGCAACCGCCCTCATAAAGATTTTATCATCGAGGAGTAGGTTAAGTTTATGGGGAGTCGAGCTGCCGAGGATATCTGTTGGGTTTGCCCTTGGTGGGGAATCACACATGTGACTACTGATGTTGCTAGAGATGGCGTAGTCCTTATTGGCCTTTCTGAGATTATCACCTACTCTTTGGACCGCTTGTGCAGGCAGTATGGTCGCCCTCATGGGTTCCCGACATCCTTGTATACCCTAATCGGCTCTGAGCTTTCTTATACTCGGGTTTATCATCATGACGTGAGGTGGATTGGCCATTTCATGCCTTTTGATGTCCATCCCTTTGAGGCATATTGTGTTTGGGTTGCGAGTACTCGTGGGCTTCCTACCCTTGGAGAGAGGCTCATTGAGACGCAGAGACTCCGCAGTTTCCTTGGGGGTCATTGAGCTTGTCATCTTGTGTCTTTCGTTCCCCGTGGGAAAATAAAGGCTTCAGGCCTTGTTGTCTGCCTTTGTCATTTTCATTTCCTGTTTATAATGCATTTTATGTGTAATAAAGGTGAAAAGATGCTATTTGAATGCGTGTTTTATTTAAACATTTCGCAGTTTCCATTTAATGCACTCATGCAGTATATTTAACATGAACATGTTACTTACAAAAGATATCATTTAAATAGGAAGGACAAATGGTATTTATTCCTTCGAAATGCCCACAGCAGCCTAAGGTTCCAAATGGATTTTACCTAAGGCTTCACTCTTTTATTATGGGATCTTTATTTTTGCTCGAGAGCCCGCACTAGCTCTTGACAGACCTTTATACTTTTCTTTTTTTTCTTTTTTTTCTTCTTTTTTTTACACTAGACAGCGCTTCAGCTTGTTTTGATTTACTGGATTCATAAATTTGTTATCGTTCAGATCTGAGATTTTTACTGCCCCTTTATTGAGTCTTTCTCACTATGTACGGCCCTTCCCAGTTCGGCTGGAACTTTCCTCGAGCATCTGTGTGCGTTTTACGAGATTGCTTTAAGACCAGATCGCCCATTCTCAAGGGTTGATCTTATCCCTTGACTCTACAGTTTTAGGCCTTGGCATGAGTTACTAGTACAACTGCAGGTTCTCCAAACCAGTTCATCGTTTCTCGTCGATCAAAGTCAATTCTTTGTGCCTCGCCTTTGCCCATTCATATTCAGGCAGTCTTGCTTCAAGAGCTATGTACAAAGATTTGATCTCTATTTCAACGGGTAACACTACCTCCATCCCGTAGATGAGAGAAAAAGGAGTTTGACCTGTAGGAGTCTTGACACTGGTTCTGTATCCCCACAAACCATAGGGCAAATGATTAGCCCAATCTCGGTAGTTAGAGATCATCTTGGAGAGGATTTTCTTAATTGCTTTATTAGCCGCTTCTACAACTCCGTTGGTTTGACCGCAATAGGGTGAAGAGTGATGATGATTGATTCCGTGCTTCTCAATAAGATCGACTGTTTCCCCTTGGAATTGCACACAGTTGTCACTTACTATATGATGAGGAATGCCGTATCTGGCAAAGATATGTCACTGAATAAATCGGGCCATTTTCTTGGTCGTGATGCTTGTGTATGATTCTGCTTCAACCCACTTAGAAAAGTAATCGACGGCCACTATAATGAAGTGATGGCCTTTAGTCAAAGACGGTCTTATCTCTGCGATAACATCGATGCCCCAGGCTGAGAATGGCCAAGGCCTTGTCAAGTTTTGCAATGTTGTCGGGGGCAAGTGGCTCACATCTCCGTATATCTGACAAGCATGGCAAGTAGTGAGCTAGCATGGTTAACCAAAAGTATCCCATTCTTTGGATTTTCTTCGCCATCATGACGCCATTCATGTGTGTACCGTGGTCTCCTAAATGTACCTCTTTCATCACCCTTTCAGCTTCTTATTGGGTCAGGCGCTTCAACAGTAGGCCGTCGGAGGACCTCTTAAACATATCTCCTTTCATTAGGCAAAACTGTACAGCGAGCTTGCTTAGCGTATTTATGTAGGTATCCGTAGCCTCAGTCGAGAATTCACCATTTTCGAGGAACTTGACGATGTCGGAGTAGCAGGGTTCTTCTTTATCTACGGTGTTGTTTATCGCGCGGACGTAGTGCAAAAATCGAATCGTTTCCGTAATAAAGGGTTTGATTGGATTCTTTTGGGGGCCTTCCCACATGGAGGCCAAAGTTGCCAATGCATCTGCCATCTGGTTCTCTTCCCGGGGCATATGACAAAACTCGCATTCGCTGAACATCGCGGCTTTTCTCCATATAGCCTCTAGGTAAGGTCTGAGGGATTCCTCCTTCAGTTCCCAGTCCCCTGTGGCATGTTTGATGACCAACACTGAATCACCGATAATTTTTACTTTGTCCGCTCCAAGAGTGACCAGGGCAGACATTCGGAATAGACAGGCTTCATATTCTGCCCCGTTATTCGTGGTGAGAAATTCTAATCATTTTGAAAGAGGTATGAGTGCTCCATCTGGCATAATCATGATGACTCCTAAGCAAGCCCCTCGCTTGTTGACAGCGCCATCGAAGAACATGGTCCATTTTCCAGAATTTTGAGTAGCCATTGTAAAGCATTCATCAGGGAATTCCAGGTTCTTCTGTTTCCCTTCTTTAAGTGGTTGGTTTGCTAGGAATTCGGCCACTGTCCTTCCCCTGATGGTCTTCTTAGTGACATATTCGATATCTAATTCTGACTGTAACAAGAGCCACCTTGCCAGTTTTCCGGTTAGCGAGGGATCCTAACACAAATACTTCATTGGATCCACTTTCACGACTGCTTGAATTCTATAAGATTGGAAGTAATGTTTGAGTTTCTTAGTGCCAAACCATGGACACATAAGTTTTCTCCACGATGGTGTATCGAGTCTCGTATTCTAGCAATTTCTTGATGAGGTAATAAACTCCGTGCTCCTTCTTAACTTCGTGCTCCTGAACCACCATGGCTCCCACAGATGTCTCCTCTATTGCCAAGTAGAGAATGAGCAGCTTCCCGAGAATCGACGGCTTCAGTATAGGAGGGTTCATTAGATAAGCCTTGATCCTATCGAAGGCTTTCGGACATTGGTAGTTCCATTCTATTGGTTATTGCTTCCTCAAGAGTTTGAAGTTAGGCTCGCACGTGGTAGTTAACCGTTCTATAAAGCGGCTAACGTACTATATGGACCCCATGAAACTTCACTTCTTTCTCAGTTTTCGGCACATGCATTTCCCTGATAGCATTGGCCTTATCGGGATCCATCTCTATGCCTCGTTTGCTAACCACGTGTCCTAGTAGCTTTCCAGATGTGACACCGAATATACACTTCTTTGGGTTGAGACGGAGATTGTATTTCTCTATTCTCGTGAGGAATCGCTCTAATACTGTTGGGTGCTCTCTGGCATGGCGGATTTTACAAGCATGTCATCTACGTAGACCTCAATTACTTTATGGATCAAGTCATGTAGCAACGTCATGACTGCTCGTTGGTAGGTTGCCCCTGCGTTTTTTAGTCCGAAAGGAATCACTTTGAAATAATAGGTTCCCACTCTGAGATGAATGCGGTTTTGAACTTGTCTATTACGTTCATGAGGATTTGGTGATATCCCGAGAACCCATCCCTCAAGGAATACATAGCCGCTCTTGCCGCGCTGTCTACCAGAACGTCGATGTGTGGTAGTGGGAAATTATCCTTAGGGGTAGCCTTATTCAAGTCCCTGAAGTGGACACAAACTCGGACATCGCCATTTTTCTTAAGAACAAGAACCACATTGGATAGCCAGGTGGGATACTCGACAACCTCAATGAAATTAGCCTTGATCTGCTTAGCTACTTCCTCTTTGACCTTTTCTGCCCATTCTGGGCGCATCCTACTCATCTTTTGCTTTACTGGTCAAATTTTCGGGTTTGTGGGGATCTTATGTTCGCCGATGTGCCGATCAAGTCCTGGCATGTCTTCGTGAGACTAAGCGAAGGCTAAAATGTCACTTTTTAGTACTTTTATTAATTCTCTCCCTTGTTCGATGGGCAATTGATTAGAAATGTATACCATTTTTGGATCATCTTCCGTATTTAAGCTAATTTCTTTTGTAATATAATTATCGATGTCAAAGATGCTAGATGAATGCAGGAATTGATGCATGGAATGGTAATCAGAAACACAATCCAAATAAGCAAAGTTCTTCATCTTATTATTATTATCATAAAGTACATTATTCATTTCAAACATGCTGGAAATGGAAACAAAAGACTCATCCTAATCGGTAGGGTCTGGCTTTACAGCGGATGATTCTTCTGTGGCAGCTGGCTTCAACAGGATGTCCTCGTCGTCTTCCTCTTCTACCTTTGCCTTGCCCTTCATGATCTTGACCATGTCCATGACGGCCTGGCTCAAGCTACCTCCCATATTCCTTGCTTCTTCCATTATCTTGAGTTGTGCTTGAAGGTGCTCGGTAAGAGTGTCAAGGATTTCCTCCTCTTTACTTAGCTTCTTGATCTTCTTCGGGTGTACCTGTTCATCGAGCTTGGTCTGTTCTGGGATTGCCCCAACATCTGGTTGATGGCCTACTGTCCTCATTACACAAGTCACAGAGCTTTTATCGCGCTTGCCATAGTCGACTATATCCGAGAAAATCTCAAATCCTGAAACTGTCCTTCCTTGGTGATTGACGGGTTTAGGGGTTCTGTTGTACGGTTGTTGTGACTTCTTCTAAGAGACTGTCTTGTGGATGATTCTCTTGGATCCTGTATACCCAAGCCCTGTGGGCTTCCATCCTCCTACGCCTATATTGAAGGTTGGCATTCCCTATTCATGGGCACCTAGTCCTTTCCCGGGAGTGTGGTGCTTCTGCATGTAACCCTGAATCCAAGGGCCTCAGTGCAACTTTGGCTGCTTGTTTGATTCTTGGCCAATCATAGCGGTGGTAAACCCTTTCATATGGCTTTTTTTCCATTTTCAGTGCTCCCACCACTGAAGCTTCGTCAGCCTCTGGAGTAACGATCTTTCCGTGCAACAGGATTTTGATTTTCACGTGAAGAGTGGACGTAACTCCACCCAGAGCATGGAACCATAGTCGTCCGAGCAACATAGAGAAGGTAACCAGGATGTCTATGACTGTGAAGAGTACTATAGATGAGATTTCGTCGATGGTAACTTCAGCTTCAAACGTGCCGATGACGGTCCTCTTGGAATTGTCGTAGGCTTTGATGACCGTTGTGGATCTCTTCAAGTCCTTCTCGGTTAGTCCTAGGATTGGCAGAATGTCTTTAGGACAGACATTTAGTGATGAGCCATCGTTGACCATTATGCACGGCATGATGAGCCCAAAAACACTCGCCTTCAAATAAAGAGCCTTATTATGGCGAATGCCCTCGTCCGGTAGATCGGAGCTTGAGAAAATAGTGTCAGGGATAACAGTACTAGTCTCAGTGTTAAGCAGCGCGTAGACTTGCTCTGGTGATGCTAGGGGAGATGTTTCGATCACCATTAGCTTTTTAACAATAGCAAGCCTGTGATCTTGGGATCCAATGAGGAGGTTCCAGATGCTCATCTTGGTGGTGGTGGTGGCCTTCAACTGATCCACAATCGGACTTTCTATCTACTCTAAGGATTTGACCAAAAGTAAGAGGTGTTGGAGGCTTAGCTCTTGGCGCAGGGTTACTGACCCAATTATTTCCCTCCCCTGGTGACAGGACTGACAACCTGGGTTGGCGAGTTTGTTGTTTCAAAGACTTCGAATTTGTCAAAGTCTTCATGAAGTGATATCTCCTCCAAGTCAATTGGCTTGTTTACGGAAGAAGGTGCTTTGGTGGTGAAGGACCATTGCATAAAGGGAACCTTTTAAGGTTGTCTTTCTGGGACGACGGGTTTCTCTTGTAGGATCTGACACAATACAGGATTGGAGTCTTGCCTGATCATGTGATGGAGGAGGAGGCCTTCCCACTTGCATCTTGTTCATTCTCACATATGACAACCTCTTCTGGTTCGTCGTCATACTTGTTCATATACCATAGATATTCCCTGGCGGATTCCATCGATGTTGGGCATATAGCATTAGTCGCCTTCCATTCCCAATACAATAATGGTTTTTCATGCTTGTCTAGCTTGGGAGTTGTGCCCTCCAGTGGGTCTACCCACATGAAGTAATTGATGAATTATCTAGCTAAAGTGTTCCGAAATGGCTTCTGGTAGAATGTTAACCCATCATACCAGACGATTGCTTTTTCTCGGAGAGTCAGACGGAACCTTTCTGGCCAACGGGCGTAGTGGATATATCCGTCATTCATCATTTGGACAAATTTGCGGATGTGGGGGCGCGACCCTGTGTTTCCATTATAGAATATGGGATAAACTTCCGGGCTTCGGATCCGATAACTGGCTCAAGCTAATTCATTTTCTGCACGGATCCTCTCCATGATGTACTCCTGAGAAGGCTCTTTCCCCTCGTCTCGAATCATATTAATGATGTGTTCACTGCTTAAGTCGAAGTCCGTAAAGTCCCCAGAATCATCACTTGCCGCAGGCCATAAGGCACTTGGGGAATCATGCTCTAAAGATGAGGCGTAGCTCTCACCACCATTGTAATTGACCATCATACCACTAGGGAAGGGAGCCTCGTACTCCAAATCTCCCAGCAAGTGATTTACCTCATTGCCCGAAAAGACCTCTAATTCGTACCCCAAGTTATCTACCTCACTTTCATCTTTATGATTTGATTCGTCGGAGTCTTCAATGACCTCTACTTCCTCACTTGAATCCTCCAAAGGCTGTTGCCCATCCCATGGTTCAAAGACCCAATTTGGTGTATGCAAAATCGGGATGTCGTTATCAGAATCTTCTTCTGGATCCTCCTTGGGATCTTCCTCTTCTATTGCATTTATTCCAGCCTCGACCCCTGCGATAGCTAAGCAAAAGTTGGAGACTATGCCTCATATGCTGGCAAAGGTTTCCTCCACGCCGGCACCATACGACGTGATGTCAGCACAAATCCCTTCAAATAGGTCTCGCAATTCGATGCTCACTTGGTTTATGCAGCTCATTTCAAATGCTACATTCACACGAAGTTCGGCAAGTGGGTCTGGTGCCACCTTATTCAGGTCAAAGTACCTTTGATGGTCCCTATGATCGTTCCAAGCTTGTTTAGGATCATACAATTCTTGATTTTCTGAGTGTGCCACTCTGGAAGAGCTCCTAAATTCGAACAAACTTGTTCCGACATAATTCGAACTCATGTAATCCGAGGGAGTTTACATGGGGGTTGTGGAGGAGGAACATCCTGCCAACCGGCATTGTGTTGATCTACTTGAGGTGCCAACCACCAGCAAAGCATGTCCGGGTATGGTTGAGAAGCCTCTAAATAGTGGAGGAAAGATCTCTCCATAAAGTACCAGTTCCAACGTCCTTCGAGTGGCATTGTGTTGTACCAATCCATGGCTGGACCTTCCAAGAAGCGGAGGAACTGAGGTGCAAATCCCATCATGGCAATTTCCCATTCATTAATGAATCGGACGAATTCTTCTATATGCTCATTTAGGTTGGAATCCCCTCGAAACATGAGGTGTGATGGCACTTGATACTAGTCTGTCCCTTCTCTCCTCATCCTCAAGACATTGATCGACCATGTAGATGATGTCCATGTTGTCAAAAATCATATTGTCCCATCCTGGGTCATGTCGAAAGTTATCTGTCACGTCAATAGCATACTCGTCGGCTTTCACCTGAACAATGATGGCATTCACTATAGCCTTAAAGATTGGCAGGGGATTAGTCTGCGTGCTTGGTTTCTTCTCAGGCTCTTTCATTCTCCCGTCGGCTATCATCTGTTGTAGATCTTTTAGTAGCCGGGTGCATTCATTAGTGCGATGCCCCTTGGTGACATGATAGGCATAAAAGTTGTCTCTGTCTACTGCAGTAGGTGGAACAAATGGTTTGATGCTCTAAAGCTGGTCAGACTTCCTCAACTTGGTAAATATTTATGACAAAGACTCTACCTATGGGGAGATTTTGGTGAGTATGGACCTGAGTGGCCGCTACAACTTTGATCGGAGCCTTTAAGGACTTAGAATTGCCTTGTTTGGAAGATCCACCCTTTTCCCAGTATCTAGGTTTAGTATAAGCTTGCTGCTCTTGCTTCTTTGCCTGGTCTTCTTCCTCGTACTTTTCCAGTCTCTTGGCATAGTCCACCGCGTCGTTAAAGGTGTCAGATCTTTTCATTTTCATTTTGTCCTGGTATTTCGGGCTAGATCCTTCAACAAGCTTCATTATTAAGGCGTCTTGGTCGGGTGCCCCAGTTACAAGTACACTGACGGCCATCCATCTTAGGTAAAATTCTTTAAAGGACTCATTTGGCTATTGTTTGATCCGTTCAAGGTCTTGTAAAGTAGTTTTGACCTTCAGATTGAAGGCATAATTTTCCAGAAATGCAAAGCATAGCTTCTTCCAATCAGATTTCACGTTGACATCCTCATGTACCACTCAGAAGTGGGTCCTCGTAGAGTAGCTTGAAA
The DNA here is from genome assembly GCA_947683365.1 of Euphorbia pulcherrima. Lineage (NCBI taxonomy): Eukaryota > Viridiplantae > Streptophyta > Magnoliopsida > Malpighiales > Euphorbiaceae > Euphorbia > Euphorbia pulcherrima. Next base: position 22,140,148 of record CANTUS010000001.1, read on the forward strand.
TAGATTGATTATATGAACCTTAGGGATGTTCATTCTAGTAATAATTTAAAGATAACTCTCCATATGCGCATGAGGAGGTCTAGTGCCAGTATATGGGGCTATGTAAGGCATCACAAAGTTAACAAGAAGGACTTCCGATTCCTTCATCAAGAACCGGTCAATGTCTACATATTGCTCGATGGAGGGAGCAACAGACTTGTCTTTTGTCGGGGATAGCTTTTCCATGTCAGCCATCTTTGCCTTCACCGCCGCTATTTCCGCCTCGTGTTCTTGGGCTTTCTAAGCATTAGAACCCTCAGCCTTTCCCAAACATCACGAAATTCTGGGGCATCCAGAATCCTTTTGAGGGACTATCCAACTACATCATCGTCTGCCATTATGGTTTCGAGTTCTGGATCGGAGAAAACTCTGGCCAAAGATTCGACTGGTGGTGGGGGTGTGACTTTTGGGCTTCCCGTAATATGTCTTAACCTCGTTTTCTCTCGCTTCCAACTTGAAAATGCAAGAGATCAAGTGTTAGTAAGTGTGTCGGGTGTAGCTCTGAGCCCTACCTACCTCGGCCTGTTGGGATGGATGAGTAGATGAATGAGTGAGTGAATGAATGAATGGGTGGATATGTATCATACAAATAATAAGGGGTAGGGTGTACGCCAATTGTTCAAGGAGCAATCGGCAAGGGTAGTTTGTAATATTCGTGGAATATCACAAACACGCAGTTCGACGACCAATGGGGGATTCTAAATTTAATTCAACTCGATATTCAAGGATGAGCTGACTCGCTGGTCACTCGAGGGTTTGACTCTATGGTCCAAGGTGAGTTGACTTGCTGGTCACTTGGAGGTTGACTCTATGGTCCAAGGTGAGCTGACGCACTGGTCACTCGAAGGCCGACTCTATGGTCAAAGGTGAGCTGACTCGCTGGTCATTCGAAGGCTAACTCTATGGTCTAAGGTGGGCTGACTCGCTAGCCACTCGAAAGTTGACTCTATAGTCCAAGGTGAGCTGACTCGTTGCCCACTCGAAGGTTGAATCTATGGTCTAAGGTGAGCTGACTCGCTAGTCACTCGAAGGTTGACTCTATAGTCCAAGGTGAGCTGACTGGCTGGTCACTCGAAGGCTTGCATATTTTGGCTCATGGGCTGAGCCTAGGTAGATTCATTAGTCTTGGTTTATTTCGGCTTGTGGACTGAGCCTAGGTGGACTCACTGTTCTCATTTATTTCAGATCATAGGTTGAGCCTAGGTGGACTCACAGGTCTCAATTATTTCGGCTCATGGGTTGAGCCTAGGTGGACTCACTGGTTTCGGTTTATTTCTAGGTTCTCATAACCAAGAAAATGAAATGGCATGGCACATATTAATGTCATGGCTGCATGAAGATGGGATTAGTTTTCACAATCGTGATGCCTATGATGCCCGTTTTTAGTTTTTAGGTTTATATATATTTAATAAATCTGCACATGTAGCAAACAATTAGATCGCGCCCATCGCCCTTTTAACTCCAATGGGTTACTTTGCTTTAGAGCCAACGAGGGACTTAGCAAAGTCTGCTCGCGTGCGCTCAAGGTTTTCGGGTAAACCTATGGGAAAGTATATATAGTTCATCTATATGTAGGTTTCGGTCTCAGGATTGGGTGCGATTGGGTACCATGCGCCTTTGTGTACCGAGTCTCAGTGGCCCTAAGCGAACCAAAGGAAACACTTCCACATATAATATACCCGGGTAGTCTTGCCCTTAAGCGAGCAAGGCCCTCGTACGTTACGCAAGGGGTGTGATCAGATCCATACCCCTCAAGCCCCAAGCGAACTTGGAGATACTTCACCAAAAGACACCTTAAAATTTGTGTAATGTTGAACAATATTCCATAGTTGCAAAATTTATTTTGAACAATATTTTAATTATTATGTCAAAAAAGAATTTTTATAAAAATCGGGTTTTTATAAAAATAAGATCCCCAGCAGAGTAGTCATTGTGAGTGGGCGAGGTTTTAATGGGAGCACAAGGGGTGCAGTGCGCTGGGCGCGATTTGGTGCAGTTTGAGGAAACCATGGCGTTTGGTTTGGATTGAGAAAATCCGGTTCGCTTAAATGCGTGTGCCTCTTTTATAATAAAATGTTGGATTTTATTAAAGAGAAAAGTTATTTTTACTATTTTTCACGTAAAGTTATTGAATGTGAAAAACATAGCTTTTTATAAGCAAAAAATGTGATCATATTGAGAAATATATTTACACATTTTATTAGGAAAAGATATTTTTAAAATAAAGCATTTTTACTTTATTTCAAAAAATAAAATAGAGTCGCCACCCAGTTCAGTTCCATCGGGAATTGTGGTATACTGATCCAAAATGGGATTTTTATACCGAAAAGAAAGTGAGATTCTGAGTTCGGACATAATAGTTACTCATATTGTTCAAATTGTTTGGATTAATTTTGGAATTATGTTTTATGTGGTAATTTTGGCATTACAACGACTTTATTTAAGAATTAAATTCAAGAGATAAAACAGGCATCATAACGGCATAAATAAATAAATAGATATTTGCTACCGAAATTTCGGCAGAGTAACATCAGCGTTTGGGTTCTAGCCCGGAAACTTGGATAGAGTTTCCTCACATTCTGGATGTTTATCTGTACCTGCGAGCTTATTTACACATATTATAGTTTAAGTAACCCTAGTGGCTCACTTAACTAGAGAAATGAAATGCAACGTGCAATAATAGATAATAATAAAAATGAGCTTGAATGAGTTTTAAAGTTGGGCTTGGAACCAATTACCCTCAGTTTACCTTTTCGTCTGTCCAGGATGACTTGAGAGCCGGTGCAGGACCGAAGTTGTCAAGAGAAAAATGTGATTTGGTTGAAAAATAGGTTTAACCCAAGTTATGGCTATAGTCTTGGATTGTTCCTATAGAAAATGCAGGTTTTTTTAGAGATTGAGTCATTTTTAGACCGAAGATCACTGTGAGATCTTGATCTAAAATGACAGGAGAGTGAACTTATACCGGATGCCGGTGATAAAGCTCGGATTTGGGAGTGTTTTGACAGAGTTTCGTGGCTTTAGGGACTCCCGAAACAAAAGGGGACGAATTTGAGATTTTGGGATTTTTTCCCTTTTTTCGTCTCTGTTGAAATGAGGGAGGTGAGCACTTATTTATAGAAGGTAGGTAATTAACTGGCGGGCTAATTACCTATCTGACAAGATTTTACTTTAAATCCCGTAAAATCTTGCCAGATCTCGGTAAGATTTGATTTTTTTACTGTAGATGTGTAATTAGCCGGCGGGCTACTTACCTATGTTTTACCAAACTTTGACTTTTTGATTTTTTTAATAGAAAATGCTAAATCGAAGCTTCCATGGAATGTGAATTTTTGAATTTCGAATTTTGGATGACAATTTGGTCCTTTTTTGGCTCTTTTGTCTGATCGTTGAACGAAAAAGGCATAATTCCTCATCAGGCTGGGACGGGCCTGTGCTAACATCCGGCATTGTTAATTTGAAGAAATTAGAGTGCTCAAAGCAAACCTATTGTCATGGCTGCGAGTCTAGCGCAACGACATGCGCCGTGCAACGTCCTCAGGTCTCCTACAGTCCTCAAGGCTAGCCTTTCTCCTCACAACGTGCCTACTAGTTTCGCCCTGCCGAGGCTTATCAAGATAGTGACAACAACTATCGACCAGTTGTGCCACGCATTCACATATGCCCCCTTCATCGTTAAGTCCAAGACGAGCGACAAGCTCTCCAAACCTAATTGGGTCGGGATGCCTGAACTCGCCCAAACCTATGCTCACATGGCAATACAACACCTTAGCGCCATTGCCGCCACCAATTCTTTACCATCGACAGGACGCATTCGACACGCCTTCACTTTGTACGGTCACGCAAAATCCGATGCGTGACATTCTCCCCCACCGAAAATTTATCACGTCCTCGTGCTAGGCGGAGACGGACTCTTTCCCAAAGATCATCTTGCATTTGTATTTTCATTCACCGCAAACGAAACCATTACTTTCTCCCTAATTGGGTGTGCAACCCTCCAAATCTCATTTCACGAGTGGAACCATTCCCACGGCTCTCCCTTTCCTCGAGTAGAGTCAACACCCTCGCCACAATTAGGGTGTGCAGAGGCCCCACGTACCATTAGCAGTGAATCGTTGAAGTATGTGACACTACGTTCTGAATATATTAGCATGGCATAATATCATAGGATTTCAATCATATTCTATTAGCCTTCAGGATCAGAGTAATAGTTAACAGAGGCAATAGGGGCATTTATATTTTATAGTCTGATGTGAAACTTTACATCCATACATAATTTCTCTTCTTACAATACAAAGTAAATTAAAGAAATAGATCACTAAAACAACATATACTTTGGGATGGACGGAGTAACAGACTACTATTCTAAGGTAAAACGTTATTTTAAATATATAGTAAATGTAGAGGTAAAAAACAATACTATTCCAAATGGAGGTTTTTGAGAATTATCCATTTATATAAGGTGATATAATGTTAACATTGAAAGAAATTACATTACTTTTTTTATTACATTCTTGTTTCATGGAATATGCAATAACATAATAGTTTTTCCTTCTCCATAGATATCATTAATTGAATTCAAAGAATATTAGTTCTAGGTTTTTACCAAGATATAGTTATTTCATAAGAGATAGAATATAAATTCTTTTATTACAATAACAATATCATATTTTCATTCTTTTATCTTATTATATTATATTCTATTGTAGTATAATGCCAATCGAAAGGGAGAAAAGTTGGGGAAAATTATATAAATATTAAGAAACTAAATTTTAACGTGAATGAAACTTTTTCCTAGGTGAATAATTATAACCCCTTTCTTGTTTAACATAATACATTATTATTTTCATATATTTTAAAAATCTAATTTATACCTCCTTATGACTTACATTTTCTCATTACAACCTCCTATCAATTGTTAACTCTTTTCATTCAAAATTATTGGTGTTGCATATACTTTTTTTATAATATTTGTTTAACCAGTAATCATAACTACTTATTTTTAAAGATATTTTATAAATAAGTTATTTGTTTTACTTATTTTTTGACACTTTATTCTTATGATTATATTAGAAAAAAACAAGCATAAAATGTACAAATCAAAATAAAATTAATATAAAAATATCGTTGTTTTGTTATAAATGTATATGTTGGTAAATTTTCATAAAATAATGACATAATAACATATGAATGGACCCAACAATATAATAAAACTAAAATACATGGAGCTAATAATGAGGAAATGCAAAATATAAAGAGATAAATTAAGATTTTAAAACACGCGAGATACTAGTGTATTATGTCAAATCTTAGGGAGGTTATAATTATATAACCTTGTTTTTAATATAAAACCTAAAAAAATAGAAAAGAATTTCGTTTTACGAGGATTTGTCCACGATTTCCACTTCCAAAGCCTGTGGAAATTTAGAGACAAAGATAAATCCATAAACAAATAAAAACGTGTATTCTGGAAAGCTTCTAATACCTGAGTTGCATTCTATTTGATTATAAAGGCCAAAGTATGGTTACTTTGTCAAAAACAAATTCACCATTGAAAAACTTGTGATTTGAAATGAAATAATTCATAATATTTCGATGAATGGTTCCACACCCTAAATAAGACCTTAAAATTCAAATGACATTAATACACATGAACTCCCAGTTAATACCAATTGGAAAATGAAACGAGAATATCAACTAAGCAGCAGAGATTCATCAAGTAATTTTCAACCCAATTATCCACAACAATAGCTTGTCACGAAAATGAGATCAGTTTGAATAAAACAAAAACCGCAATATCTAACCAAATTGATCCTATTAGATCCAACATAAGTTACTCATTTTCGCCAATAACTAAACTTAGATATTGAGAATTTCTAACCAAATTGGAATATAACTTAATTTAACCATGGACTTTAACCACATCATAGTTAACACAAGGCAACAAAAACACCCCAAACTCCATTGCTAAACTGCTATTAAGGTATTAGACATGATTCGGAATATAACTTGGCTACATCAATTTTCCAGCATTGATCTGGCTTCAAAAGCATTTTGACTTTAGTGGGACAACAATTGAAGTTGTTTTATTTGATGAGTCAAATTGAAATTTAACGACCCCACCCTCCTGCGAAACAAGGGGAAAAGTTACCTGACTGTCATTGCATTTAAGGCTACATATTAGCAGTCTCTTCTAGTGCAGAGTCCCAGATGATTGATATTTGACCGTATGTCTATGGCATGAACTTTGGATCACCTGAGCAGAATTAGGAATTCATAAGCATCATATGACTAACTAGGAACATCTATACACATGATAGACGCAAATAGAAAAGGGTAAATGTTATGGTTTAATTTCTAGGATCAAGTTAAGGGTTGATTGGCAATTGAATCCCAATCGAAACCTGCCTATGACTTATTTAATTTAGGCTTACAAGAGAGAACCTCAAATCTCTGGAATTCTTTTAGAAAATAGGGACTTCAAAACTATCAGTTCCTTCGGCTTTTTTTATAGGGAGCCAGGTATTTGGAATATCCTGCTCCGAATTGATGACATTACCCACTTTACATTTAATGGGACAAATGTCATCAATTGGGAGCAGGGTACTCCAAATACCCGGCTCCCTCTAAAATTTCCCCAGTTCCTACAGTGTTCGTTGCATAAATCAGAGCAACGGAAACTGTCATACAACTGCATGAACTGCATGTCACCGCCTAACGAAAACTTACTTAATTCAGTTCACTGGAATAGTAGGAATAAAACACAAACAGCACTAATTAAATTATAATTTTGAAGAAAAAATCAATTCAACAAAGACAGTAACAATCAGCGGCTCACCTTTACCAGAATTTCCTCTGATGCGAGCAAGGGATACTGCAATCTTTGAACCAACATCAGCATTATTTTTCACCAGTGCAATATGTGGGATCCAGTTAAGAAAACTTTGTTACAGGAAATACTACACAAACAACGGCATGATTAAATCTTACAATGCACAACTTTAAGCACATAAATGGATATGTTGCTCTAATTGTCTGTCATGTTTTGAGTATCTTCTTCACTGCCTATCTGATGACTCAGATTTGACTCACAAAAGTAACATAAAAAAATATATGACCTCAGAAATAAAGTTGTAGAGTAAAAAACACGAGAATGGATATTTGATGCCAGTGAGGCACCTCCAGTTAATTCATTCACTCTTGCGAGTAAGAACGGGGTTTCAGCGTTGCCTGTTATATTCTTATCCCTGAAGATCCAGATGTTTGAGCATATTAGTCAGATATTTGAATAACATGAGCAAAATATTTTTTAGGAAAAAAAATACAACTAAGATATTTTATTAGCTAAATGCATTTTGAAACCTGGCTTCTTTGAGAGCCCTTTGTATAGCAGACTCGATTAAGTTTCCAGAAGCTGAGTGTTCCTTTCGAATCGGAACAGCAATTAGTATGCCAGTCCCTAGCTTAAGTTTTGTATTAGCATCTGCAATTCAAAATTCAAATGTAATTAATTTAATTTTATTGATAAAAATTGAATGAACATGATATGAGCATGGCATATTAACTTGCCTATCAGCAGAGCACATTCCTCAGGAGAGTCTACACGACAAGGTGCCTACATTAAATTCAAAAGTCAAAGACAAAAAGGTTATGAGAATGAACTGTTACTTAAGAAAACAATCATACAACAATACATTTATATGTAAACAAAGAATCCTGTAGTTTTAAAACGTATAGGGCTATATTTTTATAATTCTTGCTTGAAACAAAAAATTATCAACGGATCCTTTATATATGTCAGGTTACAGCTATTGCTACCAAAAACAAGCGAACTGCATTCACCTTGCAACCACTGGTTTCTGTGAAAAAAGCAGGAAATTCATTACTCTTGTATGTCGTAACGCTAACTCCTTGAGTTTCCTGAGTTGATAAAGCAAGAGACTTATCATAAATGACTCAATGACTTCAAATGACATTTAAAGAAGAAAAAGTGTGATACCAAATATTCAAGGGTTCTTGGGATATCTAATATAGATTTCACACCAGCAGAAATAACAGCAACTGGAGTACGACCAAGCTCAGTGAGATCAGATGATACATCCATTGCTGCCAAAAAGTCAACTATTAGTTCTGTCAAAGTTAAGTTCTCTAGTTGAACTTTTTTTCTCAGACCTTCTAGTTTCATCATTATGATCTATGATTGGCTGTTGACAAGTTGTGTGTGTACTCTCCTTGCATGCATGCATATCCATAACTCATATGTATGCAAAAGATTCATCCAAAACTCTCTATGCAATATGTAAAACTAGGGCAGCACACCATCTAGGCATTTTCTGCAAGGAATGTATGAGAGGGAAAAAAACATTCACCGTCTCAACATTCTTTGATAAACAACTAATTCTTTCATAAATTTCAATGTAAGACGGACTTCTTTCTTGGTTGTAATGAAACAACAGTTAAAGAATATATTCTTTCTTATGCAGGCTGGTTTGAAGTATGATTTAGCTTTGATCAAAATGACATTATATATTGAGAATTTGAACTCAAGTAATTAACAAAATACTCACAGAACCATAGGACATAATGCAGCAAAACATACTTATTCGAGATTGAGCAAGCAGAAATTAGGTGAGGGATTGGAAAACCAATGTCAAACCAAAACCAGCGCTAAACTTCCCATTCAAAAAAATGAAATTCTAACTCATCAACTTAAAGTGTGGAAATGCTTTTGCTCGTACTTACTGATTCACCCACAATTCAAATTACAATAGTTTTTGAGAAGAATGTTCCACAGGAAACCACTAGATTTATCACTATATCTATGACAGTATCCTAAATTTAATTTGCAGAATAAAAAAAAGTACTCAACTTCTCATGAGCTGCAATGATCTACAGTAAGCTCTTATAGGATAACAGCAAAAAATATATATTTGAAGAAAGAAAATCAACTGGTGCGACCATTTCAAAAAGAATGAGTATCTGGAAAAATATGGCAATAGTTGCCTTATAGACCTACAAATTCAACTTTAAATATGATAATAAAACAAATTTTGATCCAGTGACCAAGCTGAAATTTATGGATGAATCCAGGGACAAAGTATGCAAGTTGGTTCTTATCAATGTTGATTGGAAAATTTTAAAGAGAATACACTTGAAAAGCTAAAAATAAAACATCATGCGACTAGAGATCCACCAACTAATAAACAGAAAGCGAACAGACAATCATCAATCAGTCTTGCATTTTATCCTATTGAGAACTGTTTACAAGCACAAGAAGCTGAAACCATAGTGAAACTAGAATAAAAGTTATAGTCAGTCAATTATGAGAAAGCAGACTTTGATCCTCCAAAAGTTTAGTATCCCTTCATATGAAAGTATGAAAACCACATATATTTAAGCATTACATATTGCATAGTATAATACTTTTATGCTTCACTTTCCCTTTTACTATCTAACTGACATAATTCAAAATCTAACACAATAGACCAACAAAGGATGTGAAAATTTACAAGAGTCCCCACTTTTACATACAAAATTACAAGAGATAATATTAGGTCTACTCACCCATACAGGTAATAATATTGTAAATTAAACAGTTTCAAAATTAAAATAAAATTAGCAAGTAATCAGATGAGTACAAGACATTCAAAATAACAGTCTATATTCAAATTGAAAGAAAAAAGAGATCAATCTAAATCTATATGACTTTCATTCCATGAGAACGAAGATATCATAATCAATAGATTTAATATTCCTTAACCCAATCATTAAAAAATTAAAAACTGTTTTTTTAAAATATAGACTAACTCAACTATTTAATTGAACTGCAAATTGTATGAGAAACCACAAACAAAAATCCCAAGGAACTTATTGTGCTTCTAAGAGATTAAGGTTGCATGTCTGCAAAACCTATAAAATCACAAAAGCATATGAAAAAACAATTATTTTATCAGTTCACAAAAATAACAGCATATATCAATCTGGAGCTCTTTTAGTACAAAATGTATAATACTTCTTCCTATTCAATTTTCCATCCATACCCCATTTTAAATCCCTGAACAGACATTGGATTAATCACAGAGAGTTCAATAAGAGGAAAATCCATGCATCAATGCACGGTATGGAATTTAGAAAGTGACACACACACGTCGGCAATAATATCAGCACTGGTGATTTTAGAACAACATAATTTAAACTAGTGGCTCAAACAAAATATCATAAAATGACATATATAGAAGAGAAAATTACTATGTTCGCCATGTCTATGTACTCCTCCGATTCCCCCAGTAACAAACACGGAGATACCAACCTGCAAGAAGTTTGATAATGAAATTTTTATAAATTGTGCGCAATAACTGAATTGGAAAAGAAGGAAATGAATGCCTTCATATTTTCTTATAAATGAGATTCACAACCAATGAAGAAAAAAACATTGTAGCAGATACAGTGGTTGCACCATTCCCTTTCATGGCCACCTAGACAAGATGCAAGAATGATAAATTAGCGGTAACACTTGGAACACAAGATTAATTAATCTATGAAATGTCTATTTCAAAAGCATATATAGACATCAAATTATCATCAGGGCCACACACTCGACATCGAAGAACAATTCTAAGTCAATTTTAGCTAATTCAATTATATCAACAAAAATGTTCCACAATCAGCTCTCATTGCATAGGACAAACTTCATGTAACTAATGATTTCCAGACAAGATTCACTCTAAATAATTCATTAAAGATCAGTTTAACGAGCCCAATAGAAAAAATCTAAATTGGTTGTCATATTTACATCGCTGATTTATATAACTACTTCTAGAAACTGCATTTGAATTTTATATATCAACTAAAAGCATTCATTGTTATCACTCCTCTATCAAGAACTTGTAATTTTCAAGATTTGGAATCCACTACAGAAAGTCTGAAGTTTGACTCGAAAAAGGTTGAGTTGGATGGTTACAAGTCAAGAGCTCCTAAAATATATCTCAAATATAGCCGACCCAAACTAGCGTGGGGCTAAGGCTTAGCTGCAAGCTTGGCTAATCTGGAAACTGCTATTGCTTGCAACCACGCAGATAGTATTGAGCTAATTGAATCTTTATATTGTGCTTACAGGTTCAGTAGCAGATATTTAATGAGCAGAAGTGACCACTATGTTTTCAGAACATCCTTTCTTTTATCAATTGAAAATGTGATTCTTTGAGCTACTATGCATGATCTAAGAATATAGATTTCAAACCAAGTTATTATCATAATAACATAGCAAGAAAAGGACTCACCATATTGTTCTCATAAATATATGAAACGTGAAAAAAAAAATTAAGAAAACTTGTAGTATTTATTGCCACTCACAATATGTGCAATATCCCTCCTAGCGGTCTTTTTGGCTCTAGTTCCTAATGTAGCAAGCCTTTTCAGCTCTTCCGTATTCAGACCTACATTTAGAAACATGAAGAATTTTTAATAAATATATACTTGACATATCAAGTACAACTATATAAAATAACCTCAAATCTTCAATAATTGCTATGATAAGAAAAATTTCCAATAGAAAGCCACCCAAGAGCATCAACATTATGATACACAACACAATTATAAGTCGAAAAAATAGTACAGTTTAGTTTGTTCATTTTATTTTAATTTTTTTTAAAAAGTAGCATTAACATTTAACAGTTTTCCTTCTATTCTTTCTTTTGGCTGTGAAAAGATAAATGAAGACATAAGTTCCAGTGGCCTAGACAATACTCTCTTTTATGTTAAGCTATCCCACAAAATCTGCATGATGCCGATTGTGATTTGAACTGAAGTTGTATTATAACCTCTAACAAGTCTTTCTCTGGATACTACTGAATACACGACAAAACAGATAGATATTTGCATGATTTTAATCACATAGACATTGTTAAAGTTAGATGTTGAAACCTATGCATGGAATGCCATCTAAAATTGCAATTGTAGCTGGTACTGCTCCATTCTTTCTCACAACTTCTTCCACCTCCCTTGCTGTCTCCAGATTTTGAGGATATGGCATCCCTAATACACAAGTAAAAAAACAAGTTGATAATAAACAGAAAGCATAAGCCATTAGGAATATCATAGTGCTAGTCACAAATGTATCCTTATTTGTCCATATCAAGTGAACTAAGAGCAAGGTGCAGTGAGCTGGTTATCAAAAAAACAAATGCAGTAATCTTGTTCGAGCATTCTCTTAAATTTTGAAGGTGAATTTGAATAAACCATTTGTAAAAAAATATAGATAAGAGAATCAGTCCAAAGGAACTTGCGACTAAAGTAAGAATGGTAGTCAGAAGCCATTAATATTGTGGCATAAAGCATGATGACCAGAGTTATGAAAGGGATTTTAGTGTTTTATAGGAAGAGAAAACAAATACCCTATCAAAATTAACACCAGATAATTAAGAAGTAGAAGCTATTAACAGTACCATGATTCAATCGCAACCAAATATAATCGGATCGAACTGGTTGAAAAGAAATAAGTGGAAAAATTTAACAGTACCATGAGAAATAATAGTGGATTCTAAGGCGACAACAGCTTTTCCGGACGATAAAGCTTGAGAAACATCGGGAGATAGCTTCAACAATCTAGCAATCTAAAATACAGCAACGAAAACACAGTCAGAATTAGGTAATCGAAAGCAATGTTGAAAAGGAGCGATGCAATATAAGGAATTGCCTCGGATTTAGAGTCGAGAGGATGAAGATGGCCATGGAGATTGGATAATCGTGACAGAGCTGAAGAAGTCATTATTCAGAAACTGAAGAGTGACTGAAAGCAGAGAAGGTAAAAGGATTTAAGGGCCGGTTTTGCTACGAGTGTTTACAACTTGTTTTGGACATAGAAAAAAAAGTTCTATTTTCATTTTTTTTTTTATGTTATACGTCTGATTTAAAAAAAATAATATTTACAGTTTTTAATTAATTAATAAATATATTATATAAAATTAAAATATATAATATTATTAAAACTTTATAATAATTATTTATTTAAAAAGTAGTTTAAACAGCAATATTAAATTGAGCCTAAAGCTATTTCTCGACTTTCACGTTTTATGATTTGAATTGCTGTGGTTCATTTGGTGGAGAGGTCAAGGATGAATTCCTTGACCGTTTGACTTTAGTGAACTAGATGACATTTTATTTTAGTAGAGAAATTGGATGACATTTTTTTTTATGAAAAATACGTAAATAGAATAAATTAGACGTAAATAATGTCCTAATTAAGGTGCATAAAGATTAAGCTTTTTTATTCGTTGAAGAGTCAACTACTTTAATTAACAAATAAGCAGTGTGGTTTGCAGATCTATAAGCAAGCATAATTTTAATATTCTAAAAATGAGACTTAAGGTCCTACAATCAGAAAAAATAGACCCAATAGAAGAATAAAGAACACTGTCATTATTAAAAGCATTGACCACGTTAAAAGCATCAGATTCCAGAATGACTCGATTGTAATTATTCGCCTTCAACCAACTAAGGGCTTCTCTGCAACTCATCGCCTCAACAAGAAAAGGATCATCCCCACCATGCAACAAGATCAATTTAGAAGCTAGGGTATTTCCCAAACTATCTCGAAGGATACAACCATGCCCGATAGAGTTTAAGTGACGAAGAATGCTAGCATCAACATTACATTTAAGCCCAGCCAGGGAGGACCACGCCACACGGCCACCGAAGGAGAAGTAGCCGTATTATCTTGTTGTTTGTTTGTCGAGCTCCATTCCGCATAAAAGCCGAGTCTATGACGCAAAACTTGAGAAGTAACTCTAAATTTTTTGTTCCAAACATGGCTATTCCTTCTTGCCCAAATTGCCTACATAACATCACAATCTCTTGTTTTCACCAACTCCACCAATCTATCATATTAACAATGGAGGATGGCCACCCCTCACCAAAAATATTATCCCAAATAAGACATGCATAAACTCAGCTAGCAATTGCGTGGAAATCATCCTCATTCGCATCACCACATAGAGAACAAAGGAGATCAACATCAACATAACTTTGTCAAAGTATACATGGAGTTGGAATTGAATTAGTAGCAATTTTCCAAAGAAAAGATTGAACTCTAGGCGGTACATGAATGCTCCAAATATTATTTCAAGCGAGAGATAAATAATTTGATTGCAAGTTATTTACCCCGGACAATTGAAGCAATGAGTAGTAACATGATTTCACTGAAAAGCTTCCCAACTGCTCCAACCTCCAATAAATGGGTTCATTATGTCGTTGCCATGCTAGAGGGATTTTACAAACCAGTTGGATATCCTCATCATTCAATAAAAAAACGCAGCATCTGATCATTCCAAGACCTACCATCATCGGCCAATAAGAGTTGTACATTCGCTTCTTCAAACCTCGGGACTATAGCAGATTGGACTATTGGCTGAGAGTCAAAAAGTAGCCAATTCTCAGTCCAAATATTTATTCTCCTACCGTCCCCAACTTGCCAGGCCATGCCATTTCGAAGGACTTGCCCAGTAGCTAAGAAACTACGCCAACAAAAGCTAACATTAGATTTAATTGGAGCATCAAAGAAAGAATGATTCGAAAAATATCTTTGCTTGTATATGAGGCTCACTAGCAAAGTCAGTTCTGAAATAATGCGCCAAGCCTGTTTTCGCAAGCATTGCGATGTTAAATTCCCTCAATTTACAAAAGTTAAGATCCCCTTGCCGAATTCCCTGTTGAGGAGCAAATTTCTGAAAAGTACCATCTCTGTGAGTTAAAGTATATCTGACCGACGAAACAGAGAGCATAATAAGGTCAATAATGAATTCAGGGAAACCCACTTTAGCCAGCATCGCCCTAATAAACTCCCATTCAACTCTATCGTAGGCCTTACACATATCAACTTTCAAAGAACTCATGCTTGACTTACCCAGCCTTTTCCTATTAATATAATGGCCTACTTCAAAACCAATCAGAATATTGTCTGTAGTTAACCACCCAGGAATAAAAGCACTCTAGGACTCAGAGATAACAGAATCGATAACATGCTGAATTCAAACATTTTTGACATAATTTTGAAAAGGACATTACACAAAGAAATAGGTCACAAATCAGAAACAAAAGTAGTCACTTTTTTCTTCGGAATAAGAACAATATTTGTATCATTCAGGCCATATGGAAAGAATTTATCATGGAGGCAATTAATACAAAAATCGGTTACCTCTTTGCCAATAATACTCCAAAATTTCTGAAAGAAACCCGGATTGATACCATTAAGGCCTGGGGCTTTGTCGGGATACATTTGATTAATTGTAAATGGGCCTATAGATCACTAGAAATACGAGTCAGAATAAGAGATAAGATGTGATCAAAGTGAGTACCGCTCGTAGTAAAAAGATCCACACAGAATGACTGAATGAGCTCTTCCAAACCATGCCCTCACTCAACCCACTCCCCATTCAGCTTCTGCAGTCTATCGAAATTATTTTTTCGATGTCTAGCAGAGGCAACTCGATGAACATAAGCTGAATTTTGATCACCCCTTTTAAGCCACAAAGCTTTGGACCGTAGTACAGTACTCAGTTTGTGGCTTCCTAGTTAAACCCATCTTTTCCTTCTTCTCATTAAAACGATCAGCTATGTCCCAACCCAAACTACACTTCAACTCGTCAAGTTCAGCTCAAAAATAAATAATGAAATTTTGTTATAGAATCTTTGTCTTTACTTGGTATGAATCTGGTAAGATGTATAATCTAATAGCGATAAATAATAAAGTATTTAGTATTAGTTCTTGCTAAAAAGCAAAAGAGAAACTGGTATTAGAGAAGTATTTAAAATTAAACATAGTTTGAATTATTTATGCCTTATCATATAAATATTCATTTACCTTAGAGGTGTATTAGCTAATTATTGAAATTTTAATGAAATTTTATATTGAGATTAAAAAGATTTATACAGTTTTATTTTATTTAACTAGAAAATATGTTTACAAAACTATTCAAGTGTATCACATAGCTATGAACATTTCTAAAAATTACACACGAATGCACTAATGCCCTCCACAATAACTCTAACAACGAACATAAAGCTTGATTCCAGGGCTTCTAAGGTGCCCATATAAAGTAGGGTAACTTAGAAAAATGCCCCTATAGGAGATAGTAATTTAAAGAATAGAAATACCTAATTAACAAAAAACACTTTCAGAGAAACTTATTTATAAAATAGGCCTAACCACCTTTTTGGTCCCTGTGCTATAATCAGTTTATCCATTTGGTCCCTCTGCTATACAAGTTATCTTTTAAGTCCCTGTGCTATTAATTCCGTTACCCAATTAGTCCTTTATTTGCAACTTTTATGCCACCTAAGATCCATGTGTGCTAACATTTAATGACATGGAACATAGGCTTAAATTGGAAAAAGAAAAAACTTAATTTATTTAGGAATCGAACGAGAATAAGCCGTTAAATAATCTCATATAACAAGGATTCTCAATTATTATGACGACTTAAGAACACCATCAATAACTGGTTTTCTTATTTTATTATGTTTTGTTGGCCTTTCTATCTCAGTAATTAATCCTATTTAAATAAGTATTTTTTTCTATTAATTGAAAATCTTGAAAATTGGGTATCGCTTATGTAGTTTATTGGGCATTTTTTGTGAAGAATTATAGATTATGACAGTAGACCTCAATTTGACATATCTAAATGGCTTGAACAATTGCAATTTTCATCAATGACTTGAGGACTGCAGTTCTCATCTATAAACGTGGAAAACAAAAACTATTTTAAATATATAAAGAAAATTTGTAATAGGTTGTTAGAAAGCCTTCTTCGATCACATCTACACTGTAATTCTCAAAAACTGCTTTGCAAATTCCAGCAATCACCAAATTTTCTAATCCGTTAAACACCTAAAAATGCTTAGAGTTTGCTTCTCTTAGAATCAAAAGCTTTATTCAAGCATACCTTCATACACTCTCAAAATCCTCTTCCATTTATTTCAATGTCGCTTGAACTCTCAGCACAAACTTTCGGCCACATCAATACTGTAGCTCGCTACCAAATTCAGAAAATAAAAGCCAACTCAACATCGAGGGTGAAGAATAATAAGAAGAAGATCATAGACATTTTCTACACTTTGATATTAGTCAATATTTCTTGCAAATTATTTTGGCTAAGGATTTTTTAATGCTTGGATTGAAAAAAAATCGAGTGATATAGTAAGGAAGAAGAGGGCAGGATTGAAATTTAAAATCTGATATTAGATTATTAGCTCTACTTATTCTCGTTTCAATCTCTAAATAAATTAAGTTTTTTTTTCCAATTTAAGCCTATGTGCCATGTCATTAGCACACATGGATACTAGGTGGCATTAAAGTTAGAGTTCCGTTAAATAAAGGACTAATTGGGAAACGAAATTAATAGCACAGGGACTTAAAGGATAACGTGTATAGCAGAGGGACCAAATGGATAAACTGATTATAGCACAGGGACCAAAAAGGTGGTTAGGCCTATAAAATACCCGATTACAACACATAACTGATATCTTTCAAATCCCTATTTTGTCGGTACCTTTTCAAATTTTGAAACCCTCTCTATGAAACTAGAGATTCTTGTTCATCTCTAAGGCCAGCATCCAACCATTGAAATCGTCCCCACTTGAGTTCTGACTACCGACTGTGATTTCGTCTACCGTCGAAATCGTTGCCTCAAGTTCTGTTGCTTAATCCGGCAGTCCTCTGACCTAATATCCAACAAACAAGGGCTGAATCGATAAAACCCATAAAACCAAAATTGATTCAGTCTGCCGGTGTTTCAAATCCATCAATTTCATCGCTCAAATCTCGTCTGTATTTCTTAGCCCGTCAATTACACCTTTCAAAACCCACAAATTGGCAAAACATGGGTTTTCAGAAGTTCGTTAATGAGAATTGGGGCTTCAAAAAGGAGGGAAAAAAGGCCGATAATGGACCAAGGGAAGAGGAACTCCGATGAACCCATTTTCAAGGCCACTGATAAGGTATTTTTATTTTATATTGATATACATTTTTTATATTAGGAAAACCTAGTTTCAATCTAATTTGGAATTCGGATTATTTAGGGAAAGGGAAAACGGACAGCAACTGATTCCGATTTTGAAACATCAAATGAGGTAAGAATCTGTATACTGAAATAGGTATATTGATATACACTTTATATTGTATACAGAATAAAGTCATATGAAAGCGTTTAGGTAATTGTGTATCAGTGTACTATATGCTGGTTTTAATTATATTTTGTACATGAAAACCAACTAATATATAACCATTGTAGTATTATGATTTGTGCTGTATAATGCTGATATACAGTTGTATTGCTGATATACTATCTGGATGAAAATGCCTATTAGCAATATACAGCAGAAACTATATTTTGTTAATAACTCAATTTGTATATTGTCATCACTGTCTGCAATTTGTATATTGGTTTTACTTATATTTTGTACATGAAAACCAACTAATATACAACCCTTTATAGTGTTAAGATTTATGGTGTATATTGCTGATATACAGATGCATTGGTGATATTCAGTCTGGATAGAAAATGTCTATCAGCAATATACAGCAAAATCTATATGTTTTAAATAACTCAATTTGTACAATGTCATCACTATCTTCAATTTGTGTGATGGTCTTCTAATATTTTGTACATGGAAACAAACTAATGTACAACCATTGTAGTGTTATGATTTGTGATGTATACTGCTGATATACAGATGTATTGATGATATACAGATGTATTGATGATATACAGACTGGATAGAAATTGCCTATTAGCAATATACAACAGAATCTATATGATGTTAATAACTCAATTTGTATGATGCCTTCACTGTCTGCAATTTGTATGATGATTTTACTTATATATTTTGTACATGAAAACCAACTAAGTTACAACCATTATTGTGTTATGATTTGTGATGTATTATGCTAATATGCAGATGTTTTGCTGATATACAGTCCATATAAAAAATGCTTATTAGTAATATACAGCATGTTGAATATGATGTATGCCCTTAAGGTAATTAGGGCGATATATCTTAATTATGTAATAGTATGAACAATTTGTTTAATCAATAAAGGCATTTAATCTTTTGTTTATAACGATGTGTTTGTATATATATTATAGCTAGTTAAATATATTCATTGATGTATGTTTACAAAAGGTCCTTAACATATCATAGCATGAAGTCAGAGAAATTATAGTTGGACTATATTTAGTGGAACCTGCTTCATGTGCAATTAAGATTATGTCTAAACTATCCCCAGTCATAGTTACAACAAGAAAGGATATTGATGAAGGAAAGACTAGCATGTGGTCAACTTTATTGGCCAAGCAGTTAATCTCCTAAGGACTGAAGGCGGTGCCTTAAGTTTGACACATGGATATATCTGGGAGATATATTGGAGACTGCAGTAAGATAAACGCTTAGTATATATATCAATGTGCTAGTGTTTATCTTCATGCAATCAGCTTTGCGAATATTCTCACACTTGAGATACTAGTTACCTTGTGTGGTACTATTGCTATACTTTGGGTCACTACTACACACTCATTAATTTAAGGTGTTACGGGTATAGTGATGACAGCACGTTGGTAAGCTGAGTAGTCAAAAAGAATCCATCGCTCAGGATGTATTAAGGAGTTGTACCTGGCCACTTGTTGAAGTGATGATTGCCACAAACCTCTTATCAAAGTATGTGTTTGATAGAAATGGTTTCTAGTCAAACACACTATGGTAAAAGTCAATATACTTCAATAACAAGTTAATAATTGGGATAGCTTGGAGCAACCTTGCTATTAGTGGGTTAACACTTTAACCGAACCCCATAAACCAGATGGTACTAATATTAAAGAATGGAAGGAATTTATTGCACTGGATAACTATTGCATTAACCGGGATTAAGTTATAAGCATAAATGACGTTCCGAGTAATGGGAGATGGTACGTACTACAGTCATTTAAGGTAACTGAGTCCTATTCACGGTCTAGAACCTTGAGCCAATGGTTCCATTAGAACAAGGATTGGTTAAGCCTTAACAGCTCAGTACTTTAGGATCCTATAAGGTCACATACATTGGACCTTCATCTGACTGAGTAAAGAACCAATAGATTTATTCTATTACCAAAATATGATATAAATAATAATTGAATTATTATTTAATTAGTTAAAAATGATTAGATCATTTTGGATTGACCAAGGAATTCATTTTTGACCGGTAACTAATTTATTAGGGTCATAAAATAAATATTTATCTGAAAAGGATTTAAAGAAAATTTTTCCGAATGGGTTGGACCTAGTAGAAAATTGTAGGACAATTTTGAAACCGCAAAATAGGCTGCGGGATTCGCGACACCTTCGGTGCGCGAAATCCCACATCGTGGGCTTGCAAGTGCCGCAATGTGACACTCGTAGAGGCCCACAGGGCGGGGCTTGCCAGCGCTGCATTTGGCAGCGTTGGGCAAAGCCCAGCGAGAAATCTCGCAAGCCCAGCTTGCGAGAAGCACAGCATGCTATTCACGCTATGCGTGCGGGCCGCATGTGGGATATGCTACATCGGAAAAAGGGGGAGCATTTTTGCTCCCCCAACCCTATATATATGCTTCTTCATTCCCCCTTCTCAATTGCACCAAGCTCAAAGCTAAATCCTAAGTTGAGATTCACAAAGATTAATCACTCGGGTAATTGAGCAAGTTATTTTTTAGGAGCCTGAATTTATTCGGGCACCTCTAGTTTATATTTTCGGGTGAGGCTTCTGGAGTGTTCTAGGAACTACTTGAGGCTTCTTAGTTCTTCCTCTCGGGGGTTGGTGCGGTTCGTGTGGATACTCATAGAGGTTATCCTACGCTTGGAAGCTTGTACAAGAAGGTTCTGCTAAAGCACACTTCAACTGGTAAGTTTTCTTTCTTTCTCTTTTTATTATTAGGTCTTTTTCCTTAAATGTTTTTAGACTTAATAATATGCTTAGGTTGTTTTGCATGCTTGGTTTATTTTATGCTTAGGTTATAGTTTAGAGTTATAACATGCTTAGGTTATAGCTTAGAGTTATAACATGCTTAGGTTATAGCTTAGAGCTATAACATGCTTAGCATAAAATATTCATGCTAGGATATAATTTAGAATTATGGTATGCCTAACCCTTTTGCATTCTAACCTAGGTATAGAATTATTTAGTTAAAGCTTTATTTAATTTATATGTATCTAATATGAGTTCCTGGGGACATGGACAAAATTTTGAATTTCCGTCATGCTTGTTATGCATGTTCAATTTGACTGTCAGTTCCCAACACAGCAGAAACTATATCGCTGAAAATAACTCATCTGTAATTTGCTTATATCCCTTTTATTTGGAATGTGGAAACCAACTAATGTACATGACTCAAAAGTCAAGATGTATAATGTACATGCATCAATATTGTACATGTGTACACAGTATCTTTTAGGGATAGGCATCTATACTGTACATCGTTAGCAAAAAGAGTTCATTTTGCTCAACCTAGGGTTTTAGTATCGTCATGCATAGATAATGTTTATGCATGAGTACCCTTAAAAGATATTATGCACTCATGAATAGTACTTATGCCTGGATACTAAACCCTTAGGTTGGGCAAACATGAACCCTTTTGCTAACGATGTATAGTATAGATGCCTACCCCTAAAAGATATTGTGCACGCATGTACAGTATTGATGCATGACAATACTAAAACCCTAAGGTGGACAGAATGAACCCTTTTGGTAACGGTGTACAGTATAGGAGCATGACCCTAAAAGATATTGTGCACGTATGAACAGTATTGATGTAAACAATCTATATATTGATGTACATTATTTACATACTGATATCTCTTTTATTTGGAATATGGAAGCCAACTAATGTACACGACTCATAAATCAAATTGTATACTGACAATTGTATATTAATATACATTTATTACAATATTAGTGATTTTAGATCTTTAAAACGGTATGTATATTAAAAATGTATACTAACTTATTTATGAATTGCAGCTATCATCACTGGTTTACAACACCAGAGTTTTGCAAACATGGAATAGCAAATTAATGATATAATCGGACAACGACAATATTCGTGTCATTGCCAAACTGCTCGAGCATATTGGTAAAAAGTTCAGAAGCACAATATTCGGATATTGGGTGGACCACCCCGGGTTTAAGATTCACACGAAGCTGCTGCAGTTTAATGATATTAGATATATATTGTGGTGGCAATATACAAATAAAATGGATATCAATATACATTTTCTAATGTACAAAGAAAGACTTGTCTCATTTGTTGTTATTGCTTCGAATTTAACTGTTCTCTTCTTCCATTTGTCGTGTCCATTCCGGAAAAAATCACATTACGTATTACACAACAAATTAGGTGGTAGAAATATACACAAACAACGTATATCAATGTACATAAGCAAATATACAAGGTCATACCTTATCTATTGATTTTTCCTCAGTTTCATGTTGCTACTGCTGCCGACAACCACCATTTTTGCAATTTTGACCCACTTCTAACATGTTAACTACTTCAATCATCTCTATCAAACTCAGATATGATATAATCGAGTAGTAAATTAAGAACGGGAATCGAAGGACAAGTTTAGAGGCCGCAAATTTGGACAAAAAACAAACTGCCCAAAAAACTCAAAAAGTAGACATGATTGTAATGAATCAGTACAGAAATTCGACATGGTTAGATTGATTTCGAAAATAATGACAAAAACCAAAACAAGGAAAAATGAAAGTGAGAGAATGAACAGAATCGGGATTCTCTATCGTCTCCGCCATCCCTACATACGACCCATCTTCTACTGTCGATTTCGGCAATCCTCTCAATTCGACCCATCAAAACAAGGCAAAAATTCTAATCACTGTCAAAATCAAGACGATTAAAAATCAAGAAGAAAATGGAATTGAAATTCTGTGGAAATTGAAATGGGCAAGAAATCAGTATATGAATTATATTCAGTATCAAAATCGTGATCCCTAAATTGTAGGAATCAATATAAATCCCAAAAATCAACTGAAATCCAATTAATTCAAAAAAGCGGTATATAATGAATAAGTTTACAATGGGAGTATTTTAATGAATATGAATCATATATCGGGGCATTTGCACAATTTCCCTATAAAATATCACCCGATTTTCACATACGACAGCCCATATAAAATATTATCTGAAATTACAAGGATTTATTTACAGAGAGAATCTGGATCAAGTTACACAGGTTACTTCAACTAGGATTTGAAAATGTCATTCATATTTGAATATTTATCTGTCAAATTCAACTATATAATCATTTAATGGTTCAGTAAGATTCACAGATTTGTATGTTTCAAATAGGATGATAAACTATGATCGAGTTTGAGCAGCTTTGAATAGATCTCTCCATTTTTGCGGATCACTTCCAGGTCCTTCACCCTGCATAAGTTCAATTTCATTTTTTCGGTAAGTAAATCCAAAAACTCGGTTCAGCCGCACAAGTTCATGTGATAAATATAGCTATTTCTGGGATCATACAATGATTGGGAAACTTAAAATCTTTAATTTATGTGCATATCAACAAGATTCACTTGCTAAATACTGAAAATTCAACCATCTTTGTGAACTTACCTCAACCGAGTTAATTTCATAAATTTGACCTTCAGTACATTCTATGTCCAATGCCTGAATGCAAGCTTCTGCTACTACAAGTCTGCTGACCTCGCCCACAAGTTTATCGCCTGAGGAATCACACAGAAGCCACATTATAACACACAAGTAACTAAGAGAAAATGAACTTGGTTTCCCATTGGAAAAAAATTGAGTTATATTACATACCTTGGCCAATAAGTACTGCCCGCCGTTGCCCAGCAGTAGCTTTGAGCAACGTATTTAGATCATATGATGTGTAAGGGCCATCAGTTAATCTGCCCGCTCTGATATACACAAAAAACAATAATCATTCGGTTGAATTAAAATGCGAAGCAATTTAAGTATCTATTCAATTTCTAATATCTGAAAAGCAAGTTGCTATTGTACCTGATAATCGTAAATGGA
Organism: Euphorbia pulcherrima; assembly: GCA_947683365.1. NCBI lineage: Eukaryota > Viridiplantae > Streptophyta > Magnoliopsida > Malpighiales > Euphorbiaceae > Euphorbia > Euphorbia pulcherrima. Next base: position 22,164,252 of record CANTUS010000001.1, read on the forward strand.
ATACCAGATTGGCGAACGAAATCCTCCCCCATTTTCTTGTACTTTAGAACTCCAAAGAGATTCATTATGCTGATAAAAAGAGGAAACATATTAATTGATGTCAAAACATGCAATAATCAATATGGCTTTCTTCCATCCAATGTGTAACCTCAACTTCCTGCTCCAGCAAATAGATAATAAGATTAACAAGGGAAAAAAAGTTCTTTTGTTCTGCCATAAATGAAATTCAAAATATTTTTCATCATTAAAATGATAATCAACAACTTCTACAAGTAGAAATCGGTTCACCTTAGCAGGTGTTTCAAATTCAAAGAGGCACATTCATGTTCCTGGTCTATACTAAACCAACCTTACGTAAGCCAGGTTTTTAGCCAAGTGATTTACTCAGACATTTATTTATATCCTTGAGAATGATAGCGTGAAGGAACTATCAACAGTATGAGAGCTTCAGGAAGACAGTTATATCTAGTTAAATCTACCCTTTCACTAGAAGTGCAAAAGACATTCTTAAATGTAAGTGCTTCTGTAAGAGACTGATACCAACACATATCAGAGAGAGAGGGAGAAGGGAGGCAAATCTGATAGTGAGGTGCAAGTACTAACATCAAAACTGTTAATTTTGTTTTATCTCAAACTAGACAAAGCTACATACAGTTTGATTTAGATGAATTAAATCAGAAAACTTTTACCTCCATGGCAATTCATTAAACTTGGTCACACCAACTGATGAAACAAGTATGATTTTCTTCAATGATGAAGGCATTGCTGAGACAAGATTCCGCACACCGTCCCAGTCTTTACAGAAAGAAATAAACAAAGGCATCAAAAATCACTTGCCTATTTTATCTTCATCATTATTCAAACAGTAAGCATCCATGTAAGCTCTTTGTCAATGATGCCAAAATATTTTTGGCACATTCTATATGAAACTTTACTGTGTAGCTTAGGTGGAAACGTGGAAGGTGAAGAAGTGTTGGAATTAAACACTCAAATGAACAACTTTTATTAAACTCAAAGATATTTCAAGAACACTCTCACTCAAAATACAAAACTACAACTCACTCTTTACTTCTTTTCTCTCTAAAGAAGTTCTTATTTTTTGTTGATGAAAAACAACTAAACAACTCACCAATTTATAGGTGAATTATACAACTCTCAACTAACTCAATTACTCACCACCACCTCCAACTAATACAATTAATAGCCAACTTATTTAGTTAATTTAATGGCCTCCAAATTGGTTGTAGTTAATAGCCTCCAATTTGGTTATCACACACAAAAATCTACATACTTAAAATACCTAAATAAATTTACTACATTTTGGATTTGTGGGCTTGGACTCCAATTGATTGGATTTGAATTTTGGGTTTCCATTGATATGGATCAAGTTTATAATCCAACACCCCCCTTAAACTTGATCTTGTCATTCCGAGTGAGTTTCTCAATCTGATGTAGTTTTCGCTTGTGAGCGGCTTAGTGAAGTTATCCGCAATTTGATCTTGTGTCTTCACGTATTCAACTTGTACTTCCTTTCTTGCAACACACTCTCTTATGTAATGGTAGCGGATGTCGATGTGTTTGCTTCGATCATGGAATACAGGATTCTTTGCTAAGGCAATGGCTGACTTGTTGTCAACATGGATCTCAGTCGGCTCCTCTTGCATTAACCCAATCTCCTTCAATAAATTTCTAAGCCAAATTGCATGACAGACGCACGAGGTTGCTGCAACATATTCTGCTTCACATGTAGACAAAGTTACAATCGGTTGTTTCTTTGACATCCACGTGAAAGCAGTGTCTCCCATGAAAAACACGAATCCACTAGTGCTTCTTCGGTTATCTACGTCTCCACCCCAATCGCTATCGCTATATCCAACAAGCTTGTAATCATTAGATACCGAATAAAACAAGCCAAAGTCGGTTGTACCTTTCAAATAGCGAAGAATTCTCTTAACGGCTTTGAAATGGGTGGTTGTTGGTGACTCCATATAGCGGCTTACTAATCCGACTGCATGAAGGATATCTGGCCTCGTGCATGTAAGATAGCGTAGACTTCCAACCAAACTTTTGAAAAATGTTGGATCTACACTTTCCCCTTCTTCATATTTGGACATCTTGATCTCGTACTCCATCAGTGTGCTTATCGGCTTGCAGTTATCCATCTTGAACTTTTTCAAGATCTCCTTCGCATAGCTTTCTTGTGAAATGAAAATTCCATCCTTTTGTTGCTTTACTTCTATGCCGAGGTAGTATGCCATGAGTCCCATGTCTGTCATCTCGAACTCCTTCGTCATCACTTTCTTGAATTCATCGAACATTCTTTGGTTGCTTCCGGTGAAGATCAAATCATCCACATAGAGGCACATGATCAAAATATCTCCATCTTTAATCTTGATATACAAAGCATGCTCATATGGACATTTATTGAAACCATTTTCTAGGAAGTACTTGTCTATTCTGCTATTCCATGCCCTTGGTGCTTGTTTTAGCCCATAAAGAGCCTTCTTCAACTTCAACACCTTGTCTTTATGACCTTTGGCTTCGTAACCTGGTGGTTGCTGGATGTAGACTTCCTCTTCAAGAATTCCATTTAGGAAGGCAGATTTTACATCCATTTGATGAATCCTCCATTTGTTTTGAGCCGCCAAAGATATGATTAGTCTAACAGTTTCCAATCGAGCAACTGGAGCGAACACCTCATCGTAGTCGATTCCGGCCTTTTGACAATAGCCTTTTGCAACAAGCCTCGCCTTATGTCTTTCGATCTCTCCCTTGGCATTTCGCTTTGTTTTGTACACCCATTTCACACCTATTGCCTTGTGTCCTTTGGGAAGTGAAGTGAGTTCCCCTGTGTCGTTCTTCTCAATGGCCTTGATTTCTTCGTCCATTGCATCTCTCCATTGTTTCTCTTGTGCAGCTTCTTGAAATATCACCGGTTCACAATCAACAAATAGACAAAATAATGTTAAATTGTCTAATTGTTCGGTCACCTCATAGAGTTCTCGAAGGCTTCTTGTACGATGCACGGTTCTTTCATCATCACTCCTACTTGAAGATGGAGAGGATGATGAGGATGGCATGTCTCTATGAGTTGGAGAAGTTGGTGGAGTGGTGCGGCCTTGTTGAAGTTCTCTTTGTTGCTCAGATGTTGTCTGATCATCTTCATCGAACTGGAAAAAGTTGAAGTCATCTGTCTGAGAATTAAAATTCCATTCTCCTTCTTCATCAAATATCACATCTCGGCTTATCACAACCATCTTGTCAGTTGGATTGTATAGCTTGTAGCCTTTTGAGCTTGAGTCATAACCAACGAAAATAAAACTCTTGCTTTTATCATCGAGTTTGGTTCGATTCTCATCCGGTACATGAACATGAACTATGCTGCCAAAGACTCGCAAGTGGGAGATTCCGGGCTTTCTTCCGCTCCATGCCTCTTGTGGTGTCTTTCCCCATACACTTCTTGTAGGAGAATGATTTGATAGGTAGACTCCACATGCCACTGCTTCTGCCCAAAACTCCTTGGGTAGTTTCTTGCTTTTGAGCATACTTCGTGCCATGTCGAGGAGTGTTCTGTTCTTCCTTTCCGCCACCCCATTTTGTTGGGGGGATCTAGGGACTGTTAGGGGGCGACGGATTCCATGTGCTTCACAGAACTCGTTGAATGCCTTGGACGTGAATTCTCCTCGATCTGATCTCATGGCTTTGATTTTATGACCACTCTCCTTTTCGACGGCTACTTTGAACTTCTTGAATACTTCGAAGACTTCTGATTTTTGTTGTAAGAAGTACACCCATGTTTTTCTTGAAAAATCATCAATGAAGAGGAAGTAATTTTTATTACCGAAAGAACTTGGCTTAAAAGGACCGCACACGTCTGTGTGGATGAGCTCGAGCGGCTTCTTGGCTCTAGAATCTGACTCCTTTGGAAAGCTTCTCCTGAATTGCTTCCCTTGTAAACATCCTTCGCACAATTGATCAGGATTGTTGATACATGGTAAGCCTCTGACCATTCCTTTCTTCGATAGTAGCTCCAATCCTCCGAAGTTGAGATGACCAAATCGAAGATGCCATAGCCACGATGCGTCTTTATAACACGCCTTCAAACACTTTGCAACATCATTCTGAATGTTCAAAGGAAACATTCTATTCTTTGATATTTGCACTTTGGCAATTAGATCTCCTTTGCCATCTCTTATGAAAAGACTACAATTTTTCATGTGAATATCATAGCCTTTTTCTAAGAGCTGGCCCACACTTAGAAATGATGCATTTCATATTAGGCACATAGTAGACATTTGAGATTAACTGGTGGCTACCATCTTTTGCCCGGAAAAGTATGTTACCTTTTCCTTTCACCGATATTTTGCTGTCATCTCCAAAAGAGACGTCGCCACTTACTTCTTCAGTGAGCTCCACGAATAAACTTCTTTTGCCACACACGTGATTGCTTGCACCGGTGTCGAGATACCATGTGTTCTCTTGATGATCATTGTTGTTGTTGTATGCTACTAACACCGTTTCTTTCTCTTCGGTTTTCTCTTCCACGAAGTTGGCCTTCTCCTCGACCTTACTGCTAGGGGATCTACATTCTGAAGCGTAATGTCCGAGCTTTTGACAATTATAGCATTGGACTTGAGATTTGTCATACCATGAGTTTGAGTTGCCTCTTCCACGACCTTGTATGGAGCTTTCTCACTTCTTGTAGTTATTGTTGGAATTGTTGTTGTTGTGATTCCAACTTCGTCCACGACCGCCACCTCGGCCTCTGCCTCTGCCATGTTGGTCTCTACTATTGCCATGGCTTTCACTCGTATCCTTGAGTTGTAGTTTGAGGAGTTGCTCAGTGATCCCTTGCTTCTTCTTGTGCTTTTCTTCATAAGCTTGTAGTGATCCTTGGAGTTCCTCGATCATAATCTCTTCCAAGTCTTTTGTTTCTTCAATCGTCACCACGATGTGCTCAAATTTGGGATGCAACGAGCGGAGTATGTTCTCTATTATTCTTACATCTTCTAACTTCTCACAGTTTCTTTTCAATTGATTAGAAACGGCTGCTACTCTAGAAAAGTATTCGGAGATAGACTCTAATGGTTTCATGTGCAAGGATTCAAACTCACCTCTTAGTGTTTGGAGACGGACCTTCTTCACCTTTTCGACTCCTTTGTAAGAGGTTTGTAGCTTCTCCCATGCTTGTTTGGAGAAAGTTGCACTTGAAATATTTTCAAAACCATCATCATCTAATGCTTGATAGATGAGGAAGAGAGCTTTCTTGTCTCTCTTTCGGGAATCCTTCAAAGTTGTAGCTTGATCTGGCGTGAGAGAGGCTTCATTTTCGGGCTCCTTGAAACCTTTCTCTACGATATCCCAAACATCATATCATGCGCACCCAGAAGAGCCTTCATCTTGATACTCCAATTGTCATAGTTGTTGTTGAGTGTTGGAACTTGAAACGATGCCACACTATTCGCCATCTTACTCAAATAGTTTTTCTAGACGTACAGGGGATGTTGCGACACTTTCTGGAATCTTTTGCAACACACTGGACGTATTGCAACGCTTTTGGCAGTCTACTGCGACACTTTCTGGGCTTTTTAGCTACTGCAACGCCTGGGCAGTTTCAACTCGATTTTTCCGCAACCAGAAAAAAAAAAAAATCTTTTCGGTAGGAGGACTCGAGCTCTCAACCTAGCTCTGGTACCACTTTGTTGGAATTAAAACACTCATATGAACAACTTTTATTAAACTTAAAGATATTTCAAGAACACTCTCACTCAAAATACAAAACTACAACTCACTCTTTACTTCTTTTCTCTCTAAAGAAGTTCTTATTTTTTGTTGATGAAAAACAACTAAACAACTCACCTATTTATAGGTGAATTATACAACTCTCAACTAACTCAATTACTCACCACCACCTCCAACTAATACAATTAATAGCCAACTTATTTAGTTAATTTAATGGCCTCCAAATTGGTTGTAGTTAATAGCCTCCAATTTGGTTATCACACACAAAAATCTACATACTTAAAATACCTAAATAAATTTACTACATTTTGGATTTGTGGGCTTGGACTCCAATTGATTGGATTTAGATTTTGGGTTTCCATTGATATGGATCAACTTTATAATCCAACAAGAAGCTCCCTTCCAAGAGGTGTCAAAGCCAACAATGAGATACTACTGTAGATGAGCTACAATTTTAACATCATACAGCTATTATGAGCCAAGGAACAGTCTGAAGTAGATGGTTGCTGTGGGAACAGACCTCCCAAAGGGGTAAACATACAAAGGTTTCCTCACGCCAGATGAAGATTGGCGATATTGGGACTAGGGTGCTATAAATGTTGCCTTGATTGGGCACTATTTTATCTCACTTCAGAGAATTCAGCTAGCTTGATAGGCTAAACTGATGATCTTCATTTAACAAAATCCAGAGCCTTTATTTTAATCTGGCTACCAGCGAAGATAATATTTCATTATGTAAAAAAACTCAAGAATTGTATGTCTATCTTTACTACTATATGACATTAGTCACAAGGTAAGGCTTCTGACCTACTCTTTCTGGTGTATTATCTTTTTCCCATCGTTTCGACGGGAAGGCTGTTGTTCCTGTGCAACATATCACATGTGTGACTCCCTGCAGAGAAAATCAAGAATGTAATAGGAATTAGGCTGGTCATCTAGCCAAGCATCGTGTTCACCCTTCATGAAGTCAAGAGACAGGGAAAGTTAAGAGAAGAAAGGAATCTGAACCTCAAATACAGATGGATCAAGATCCTCTGGGTTCCGAGTGTCCCCCTTAAATACCTAGAGCAAGTTTTAACAGCTCTTTAATCATTAAGTTCTATATTTTGAAGAAAGTAAAACTTTAAAGCAACAATATATCTAGGTTTTTTTAATTTCTCACAAAATTGGTTCACAACAATGTCTTATGCATGAACAAACAAAAGATCACCTGTAGTTTCTCCTCATCCTGTTCTCCAAACAGTGTGATTGCTTTCTCAGGGTCCCGTAGTAACAATCGTGACTTGATATTACGATCAAGCAATGAGGCCACCACCAGCTGCCCTGAAAAGAGATAAAGATACTAATTTTCCGTAAAATAGAGAAGCAAAAAGAAAATGTAAGGAAAGAAGCACAAAGAAATAAGCCTAAAAGGAAATAAAATAGCATATCAAAATTTCAACATGAAAATCATTTCCAGAGCATCTCATTTTCGAACTATGGAGTTCATCGAATGGAAGTTAAACTGCTCATGAAAGTATAGCTTCACAATCAAAATAATGCTTTTCTATCAAGTCAGTTGATAAAAGAGGCTTCGGGAAGCAAGAAAAAACAAAAACTGTGGTTAATTTCAGATACCACCGATTTTTGTTAAGCTGCAAATATTGTGCAAAAAACAAAAATTATCAGCCCAAATTGTTACTTACCCCAAACTCTAAAAGTTCAAAATGCTTCAACATTCTAATGGTACATGGTGATGCATTCCTTGCATTCTTTTGATCTAAATTCTAAGATATAAACTTTATTTGTCAAATAAGAATAGGAACCGAAAATACATACCCTGCATTTTTATTTCAAAAACCCAAATGCTGAATCTATGAAATCTGCATTATATATCAATAGTAAAATTACCAAAATCTCAAAACCCCTTTCGCCTATCTATTTCAGCATGTTAACCAGAGAAAAGACAACAAACATACACCCCTAGGCCTAAATATGATTTCATACAAATGAAACTTATGAAAACCTTGAACACGGTGAACTGATAAAAACCAATAAAAACTAGAAGACCAGAAAACTACAGCTCTAGATGCCTAATCAGAGGGAACTGAAAGCATATACTTATAACAAGCATCTTTCAACTCCAATAAAGTTAGGCTTGGTCAAGGAAAGCGACGCGCAGATAAAACTAATTCTTCTGAAAATTATTTGAGTAGAAATCCCTAACCGCTGACCAATTTGCCTTTTTGGGGAGATACCCAAATGGCCAAACCCATGAAGAGGAGTCGTAAAAGGCAGAAGGGAAGTCTTTTAGATTTGTGTTCTATACAGAGTTACAAGTAATCAAGCTTCGTTTTTATCCTCTGATAATAACTACGGGTCCAAAGAATCGACTGGGGGAGTAGATGTAGTCGAATAAATACTGATCGAAGAACAGATATGGTACTGTGAGTCAAACTACAAGTTCAATATGAAAACAATAGGTCAACCGAATTTTCAATCTAACAAAATCCTCTAAAAAAGGTCAGAACATGTACCAAGACCGACAAAATCATGACAACGTGTCAGTAAAATTTTACTGCCCTGGAAATTATGGTTGTAAGCCAAAAATGCATAGTCCTACAGGGCACTACGACTGGAAAACCCAACAAAATCCACAGTTTTCCATTCCCTGTTTGGTAAGACGGCAAAGAATATGCTGACATACGATTGTTGGAAATAGTTTAAACAGAATATTTGACTGTCAGTTTTTTCTTCACAGTTGTATACATATGTTTTATAATCATATTATCATGATCTAAACATCCACTTCTCATATATACTATCATTCCATACCTAAGTTCTTTTCCTGTATCTCACAAAAGCACCTGTTATTTTCACTGTCTTTTCAATATGCTATTGTACACCAATGCAGTTCCATTCTAGGAGACTAGGCAAAAATAGCATACGATTCAAGTTTGATATGCATTGTCTGCAGCAAAATCATACATAGGTGTGAATAAAAAACAATACTTATGGCCCCTATACTTCACTAAAATTTACTTTGGCCCCTAAAATATGTTCGGTAAAATTTCTCCCTGGAACTTTAGTTTTGTTTAAAATGCTACAACAGTATATTCACATCTAAACATTCTCTCAACTTCAATTTCAAAGTGAGTGGTATACAAGCGTAACAATATATTATAACCAAAATCAAAGTTCAGCAGCTAAACCAAATTAAGTTAGGAGCCAAAGATGTGTTTTGCCTCTAAAACTGAGTCAAAACGAAAAGAAACCTTCAATCACGAAGGCATTACATCTTCGATAAAAGCAAGCAACAATTATCATGTCTAACATCAGTGAAAACTTCATAATGACCAATCAAAATAATCACATGAAACATATTTAAAAAAATAATCGACTGTGCCAGATCTCTTAATTTGAAACATATTACCAGAATTTCTAACTACTCAAACCTAGGGTTTGATTGAATAAAAACATGCGATAATATATCCATCACAGAAAAAAGAGGACAATAAGTTATACCAACACCACCAGAACCCCCAATTACGAGAACAAGCTTGGAGGATGAAGGAGAGGTGGTGTTAGACTCGGAGTCCGAATTGGGTGACTGAATAACTTGCTGTTGCGCAGCATGAACAGGTGATGAAGAAGAGGGCGGTGATTCTCTTTTAGAGGCATGAAGGCATTTGAAATTGAAGTAACCAGAAGAGACATTCAATGGTGGGAGAGGATGAAGTGGAAATTTTTCAGGGAATCTACATAATTGAGTACGGTAGGGCGAGAATTCAGAAATCGGGGTGTACAAGTATTGGCAAGCCCTCACCATTGCAACTGACCGCCAGAAATGGTGTTCCGAACCAGGGGCACAAAAACGGTCGGATTTTGTGGTTCTTAATTTTTTAATTATAAAACTAAGAAAAATATATATATATATATCCAAGGTTAGACTTTTCTTACAAGTAAACTACAAATATTGTTAACGATAATTTTTTAAAAATTAAATATTGCAGAATGATATATACTACGCAAGTATTAGAATAAATAGGCTAAAAACATTCATTCCCTCAACTTTATTTAATTTAGTAATATTATTCAATAATTAAATTAAATTATTAAATTAAATATTATTAAATAATTAATATTTATTAATAATTAAATATTGAATAGTTTTTTAATAGATTTAACCATTTAAGTTAAAAAAATTTACCCGAAAGTTGTGTGCCACCACTCTAAGGCTCTGTTCTTTTCAATTTATATTCAGTCTAGTTCAGTTTAGTTCAATACTATATACATATAAATTTACACTGAAATAAATTCAATCTAGTTCAATTCAATTCAATACTGCTACTTATAAATTGAAAATAACAGTACCTTAGCCTCATTGGTCACAATGGGTAATTTCAATTGTTATAAATTTAACATGAAACGGTTTTTTTGGTAAATTACCATAAAACAGTTTAATTGTGAAGTTAAGTATTTTTTTTAAAAAAATTACCTCATACGAGCTTATAATAATAATAAGGAAAAACTTTATCCCACCCCACCTGATCATAAACTCAAACTTGTGACTTTTAAAATCACAGTTTCAAAACTCAACCACTATATCAAGTCTTTAACACCTTGCAATTAAACATTTTTAACCAAAATCATTCTTAAAGTATTACTATATTAAACAAATGCATCAAAACAACACTATCCACCTCTTTTTTTCTTTTTTCTCCCATTTGAATAAATTTTGCTTCGTTCTTTTAAGCGTTTTTCTTTCTCTTACCTTATCAATTTTTTTTGTATTTTGATCTTTTCTATTTTTTATGGTTTTAGTTTTTAGATGGAATAATTTGCATCTAATCATATGTTTATGGAGTTTCCGCTATCATTATAATTCTCAATTGTAGATTCACTGTTATACAAAATAGATTTGATAGTTTTACCGTTGGCTTGAGCTCTATCTATTTTTAATCAAAGATACGTGTTGATCATTTATTTTAGTTACACAATTCTATCTCTTTTAAGTAAGATTGCTTTCGATATGCAAAAGTGACTGGTGTTATAGAGTACGCCGGAGTTCTTGTGATTGTAGATCCACCATAACTTGAGATAAAGCTAGGCTCAACCTTCACACTTTTAGAACCCTAGGCAAACAATACATGAAGCAATATATTAGGCCATTTAGTGAAAAATATTGTTAAATTATAAAATTAATATATATTTAATTAACCGATTAAATTATAATTAACTACGTCCAGTTGTTTTTATAGGAAAATTAAACTAATACAAAATTATAATTTCAGTCTGTTTGGTCGCTTAATAAAAAAAATCTTTTTGTTATTTGAATAACAAATGAGATAATTTAGAAATTAAAAGATTTTGTCACCTCTAAATAATATTTAGAGGTTGTTTTTTATAAGGGTTCAACTGATCTTTTAAAAACAACAAGTTGATAATTTACGAAAGCATTTTATGGGTCAATTTATCTTACTTTAGTTACATTTTTATAATTAATTTACTATTAAATTAAAATATCTTAATTTTAGCTATTTTACCTCCCGAACCACCACTATAAATTATATTTTTATTAAACACTTAGTATAGATCAATAAGTAGTAAATAATAAATTGTAACAATAAATAATTGTAATATGTAAAATCAAGCAACAACAATATCAATAACAAACAATAATATTTTTTTTATCAAATATGGCCTTATGTGTGTTATTGTGTTGTTGTCTGATAGGTGGAAAATATACATGTTAAATTAGAGATAAAAATGGCTTTGGAATCATTTAAATCGGATTTAAAATTAAGAAATATGGTCAAATAACGTTTTTGCAAGTTATCGAATGAAGCAAGCAGAATGGTTGCTCCGAACATAAATATGTTTTTATTGGAAGATGAAATTGAAATCAGCCATAAAAGTGAAAAAAAGAACATAAAATGTGAAGAAACATGAGCTGTTTGGTTGGGAGAAAAGACGCCACCTACCCACTTAGTGGAAAAGAGGAAATATGAGGTGGTGATTCTTTAGTGGAAAAGTGACACCTATCATCAATTTAGAAGCTAAAAATGACAAGTGGTAATACAAATTTCACTAACTAAAGATGAGTCACTAAGAAGAAATGCAAGTAGAGACTTATTATGATGACACTTCAATTATGTTATATTATTTAATTACGATGTTTACCCTTCTTCACCTATTATAAATAGAAGATGTATTTGGGTGAGAATGTATCAAATATTTCATCTTTTGATCCACCACTTGGTGGTGTAACGGTTTCTCTTCTATAATATATTTTAGTTTTTCTTGTTATATTTTGGTCATAAAGTACGAGTAGATAGTGAAGCAATCTCGGTCAACAAGCAAAACTTGAGTAAGTTCACTTCCTTTCCATTTATTTGAGCATTAAAACTGTTTGTTGGTTGTTAATTGGCACGCTTAATCCTTATGAGTTGGCCACCTCATATTTAGTAGTTGTAATGAGACTGATCGGAGATTTACACTATGGAACAACCATTTAACACATGTATGCATGAGACGGATCAAGTAATTGCTTGCATGTTAAGGGTTTTTATCATTAATTTGATGAAATGCACTTAATGCTTGGAACTGAATCTAGTGAATAAGCTAAGTAATTTTCCATAGAATCTAAGTGAGGATGATCAATTAAGCTTGGTGATGTTAGAAGTAAAATATCTTAACCCTATGTTCTTAATACTGCTCAAAATGAATGGTAGAATATGTTCTGAAACTGTTTGTGTTTGCTTGACACGAGATTATGCCTTTAATATTATATTTCACAACAACCATTTTGACTGCCCCGATTAATTTTAACTGTCCCGTTTTAATTTTGACTGCTCTGTTTAGTTTTTGCTTTCTTTGCACAAAACGGTTGAAATAAACCTTAGGCTACCTGTTTACTATTTAATTTAAGATTTTTTACATTTAATCCCTGTAGAAATGACACTTGGACTCATCATATACTATAAATTGACCTAATATACTTGCTAGTATTAGTCTTGGGGACAACATTTCCATTAGAATAGATATGAGACTATTATATTAAAAAATAACAATAACATTAATATTTTTTTAAAACAGTTATAATTTTGGGCCCCTTATTGCGATGGGCTCAGGGCGGTCGCACCCCATGCACACCCCAAAGCGGCCCTGGATGGACCTTAGGAAAATATATGTTGCAGAGTTCTTATTTGTCTTTTAGTATTCTTTGCGTATTGGGAAATTGTCAGTTATGCCCCATTAGGGCAAAATAATTTGTGACCAACTTTAGCTTAATTACCTAAAGCTCACATTAAGTTTATAATTAACATGTATACGCTTTCGTAACTTTTTTTTACGTCATATTCACTTTGTCACTTACTTTCGCTTTTCATTATAATAGAAATATAGAAGATTTGTAATAGATACAAAACTGTTATAAATCTGTTATGCATTTCATCGAACACTTGTACCAGACATTTATCAGACTTATAGCATACATACAAGTTTAGTCTAAGTTTATAACAGATTTATAATAGATTTGTAACAGATACAAAAAATATACAGATTATGCAAAACACTTTTAGAATAGTCATATCCGATACAAAATTATTATATATTTCATTTAACATATGTATTATACATTTATCAGGCTTGTAGCAGACATACAGATTTATTATAGGTTTATAACATATATTTAACACATTTATAACATATTTGTAATAGATACAAAATAACATATATATTATGCCAAACACTATTATAATAGTCCAGTCTAATACAAAACTGTTATAAATTTATTATATATTCATTAAATACTTGTATTAGACTTGTAGCAAGTATATAATAGATATGTATTAGATATATAACAGATACAAAAGAAATACTTCATTCATATTCATATATGATACAATTAAATATGTTATATATTCATCAAACACTTATAATAGACATTTATCATGTTTTTAGTAGATATACAGATTTATTTTATGTTTATAATAAATATATAACACATTTGTATTAGATTTGTAACAGATATAAATCTTGTACAATTTTGTTATAAATATTCTATAAGCCTGATAATTCTGCTACAGATACATAAGAACAAACAATAAATCGATTTGATTGGAATGGACACTCCATCTACATTGAATCCAATAAATTTGTTCTCATCCGTCCATGATTCGTTCACATAAAGCAAAACAAGAGTGTTATTCCTTTTCAATTGCCGAAAATCAATTTGAAATTGCAATACAAAGGAAAAAACGCAGATCACATTTCGTTTTCTAATTGTTATGATAAAAAAGGGAAAATCACATATCGCAAAAGAGATACAGAAGGAAATCAGTAATGAATAAAGGATTTAAAAAGAAAAAACACAAGAATGAAGCAATATTCACAAACAACGATCTCTGTTGAAAGAAAACGAGAGTGAATTGTATTTAAATGACGTATTGTGGTTAATTAATTTGTCAAATATTATATATTGGTGACACGCTATCTCTTGAAACATTTAGGTTATTATTTTGCACAATCACATACAATTAGTTTTCATCTTGCACCTCCATATCTCAATACAGTAAAATCATATTTTCTGAATTTAGTAAAATGTTTTGTTTGATCTGTGAGTTGTTATTTGCTAATTTACGAGTGAGAATGTACTTAAATAAACGTCTTTCACCATAACATTATTATTCCATTAAACACGGTGTTCAACGGTAAAATTGAAGTGTTTTTCAGTTGTTAAACGGAATACCTATCTGAAATGAGAAGAAGAGTATGCAGAAAACTGAGGGGGGTGGGGAGACGAATATAGAAGTAACCCCTTATAGTAGTAATTAAAACTAAATTAAACTCAACAAATCAGATGATTACGTACAATTAGTTCTTAATTTACTATATTTAGTAAGAAACGTATTTCGACAAGAAACGTATTTCGACAACAATAAGTAGAAAGAAACGCGAGGCAGCGGTAATGGGATGAGTTGAGAACTGAGATTCGATACCACCATCCTACTTCACTCCATGAACACTTCATCTTCTTCTCCTTCCACCTGTTCATTTACCTCGTTCTTATCTCTAATTAGACCTCACTTATCAACCCCAACCCCCCATTTCGACAATTCTATTTGGATTAGCAATAAGAAGAGGAAGATCAAACCCCATCTCCTTCAAGTTTCTGCTTTCTCTTATCGCAATTTCATCCATTCTGCTCTCGATGAATCCAAACGCCGCACCCTTTTACTTCCTTCTCCTCTCCAGGTTCTTCTTCTTTCTTTCCCTTTTCACATTTTGTCTGCCGTTTAGCTTTTGTGGTCTTCTTGTTGGCTAATGTAGAAAAATTCCAGTTTTCATTGTGTCAGTGACTCGTTTTTTGGTTCATTTGTTGATTTGCTATTTTCCCTGAGGTTATACTCATCTTTGTTTCTTCATTTTATAGCGAGGAAGCTTCATTTTATTACTTAGCATTTGCTGTTTAATGATTATTGCAGACAAATTGCTTTTGTTAACCAAAAAAAGTAGAATGCACAGATTTGTTTTTAATATTTTGGGTTCCTGGATTGAATGAGTTCGAGTTAACAAAATTAGATAGAGAGATAGCATCATCTTTCCTTTTAGTAGCACAAAGAGGAATTTGAAGCTTTTCCACTTATTTTTTTTTTATCTCTTTGGATGATGTTCTGAAGCAATTTTCATGAAATTAGGTCGAAAATATCTTAGAGGTCCAAGAGTGGGTATATAATAGATGGAAACAACGGCAGACTTGCAAGCCCTAACTCATTACTATTTACATTACATACATAACATGGGTATTTTGGAGCAGGTAAATTATAACACCATGGCTGCACTGGATGGGAAAACAGAGCTTCAAATGCTAGCATTCGAAGCCTCCAAGATTAGACTTTTAAGAAGTTTGAGCATTGAAAATGAAAGAATGCAGGTACTCTTATTCCCATGCCTGTTTCTTAACTTTCTTTTATATATCCTTGCCTCAGCGTGTGTTGCATCTATCTGATAGTTAGATGTTGCTTAGAATAACTTGTTTCAGTGCGAATACAGCTATCTATTTGTGTGCTTCATATAATTTAATCAGTATATGCTGATAATATGATTTTAAAATTACTTTTCTTGAAAAAGTAAACAAAAGGTGCTTGTTAAGCGTTTGTTAATATTGTTTTGTACATTCAATATATGGCTAATGGTGATATGAGATAATGATTCTCTAATAATGTTTATAATTACTAATAAAATTGTTGGTTTGTTCTTATTGTGGCGACTTTTCCTTCAGCATGCATCGAGACTGTATGTATAAGCTTAGAAGATTTGATATTTTAATCTTATAAATAGAGAGGAACAGATGATGCACTTCCCCACTAAATCAGATTATAACCAAATATCCTTTCTGAACCCAGAAATTCCTTTTTGTCACTAAATCAACATCTGAAGATGCAATTTCATGATTTATTGCATCTTAGAGAAGGTCAATATCATTTGTATCTCGGGAAATTTCATTTAAGACCTTGAAATTATTAACTAAAAGCTAAGACATGAAAAATGTAGATGCTCTCAATTGCCCTTTGTAACTGTACCTTTCTGATTTAGGGCCAGTTTGGCATTGCTATTTGAGCTGCTTTCAAAATAAGTTGTTCTCACAAACTTTTAATAGTACTACATATTTTGGCTTTGAACAACACATTTTGATCTTTAATACTAATTAATTAGGAACTGTTTGATTTATTTTTTCCAAAATCAAATCTGCAGCTTTCAAAAAAAGCTTGAAAATGGAGCTTTTCAGAGAAAAAAGCTGCAAAAACTCACGGCCAAACCAGCCCTTAAGCATCAATATTGAGTAGATTATCCCAAGCTTGTCTTTTTGTAAGATTCCCACAGATTTAGTACTGAACTTAATGAGTTGATGAATTTTCTTTGCTTGATAGTCTGGTGTTTACAAGTTCGAGAGTGATCATATTGTTACTAAAATTATGGGAACATAGTATAAAAGAAGGGTTTTGGGTCTCAACATGTCCTGTTTCCAAGAACATGGATCATCTATGGTTATGGTGGTTTGTCTTGTAGCCTACAATGAAATGGGCAGATGTCAAAATGTATCTGATATTTTGAATACTACAGTACTTTAATCTTTTTGAGTACATACATCTTTTCTAGGGCATTGTTTTCAGAATGAGTTGATGTATGATTTGAGAATGATATACTTGCCTTACCTTACCAGGGAGCTTTATGTTCTTCCTTGCCTTTCAATCAAATGTGAAATCTGAAACAGGATTTGGCTCTTATGATATTTTTTAGCATAATGCCCCTTGTTAAAAAAAAGTGTAGGTTTTGGATTTTGCCGGGTTTGCAAGACCTGAATTTGATGTACCCATATTTTGCGCCAACTTTTTCACTGCTTCTGACATGAACATTGTTGTGTTGTAAGTTTCTGTCATCTTTAATCCCATTTTTTTTGTTTTCCTTGTTAAACAATTGTGCATTTGTTCAAGCATTTTGTTTCCGTGTAGGGACCTCAACCCCTTGCACAATGTTATTGATCAAAAAGATTACAAGGAGAAGTACTATCAAAGCCTATTGCCTTTAGGTCACAAGTATTCCGAGGTTACCACAATGCTTACCCCACTGAATATATTGTAATCATGCGGTTTAATCCATCTAAAATATAGGGTATGGTGACTGAACACAGATTTTGTGCAGCTTTTTCCCTGGGGAGGAAAGCTCACTACTGAATCATTGCAATTTTTCTCTCCAATTGTTATATGGTCAAGATTCACTTCTACCCAGTCCACCCATGACTCTCTCTATTCCACCTTTCTCGATTACTACAAGGTTAGTAATTCAGCAGAAATAACAAACACATGGCAGTTATTCTTTAAATGAGTTGGAAACTGAAATTCAAAGCAAAATATCGCACTTTTAATTATATTTCACTTTCTTAGGCATGGCTCGAGTTGATTGAGCTAGCTAAAGAAGAGAGAGATGCATCTAAGATTATGTGCAACCGTGAAGCACAACATAAGTATCTAACATGGAGAGCAGAAAAGGTGAGTACTGAATACTCTAAGAAAGGTGTATTCATCTCTATGAAATTTTTCTGTAAAAATATTTGACTGCACTGTAAAATTTGAAAAGCAGGATCCAGGCCATGGAGTTCTAAAAAAGTTGATTGGTGAAAATCTTGCCAAGGTATTGTTGTAATTTTATTTGCATTAGTGATCAATTTTAAGACCAAATACTATGGTGTTACATAGATTTATGTCATCTAAATCCATATGTAGGATTTGGTGAGGAACTTCCTCTTCAATGGGATCGATGAACTCGGCAACAAAGAATTCTTGGATTATTTTCCAGAGTACCGCAGTGAGAATGGGGAAGTGAACAAAAAACGCAGTATTGCTGGCAAGTCTTATGAAATTCGTCCATGGGATGCAGAAGGAGAATTTATTGGTAACAATACTTGATTTTAGTGTAAGTGTATCAAAATTAGTTGTAGCATGAATTAATCATGTACTCACTTTCTCATGTGTAGTGTTTTACTTCTCAATCTGGATAATTTTTGTATAATATCTATCTGCACAAATTTTCCAAATAAGACCATTGATTTCATCAAGAAATGATATTTCCACAGGTCTCTGAAATTTTCAAGTTAGTTAAGGGTACAACAATTTGGTGTATGATTGTAGGAGTAACTTAGTTCAAACCAAAGTACAGGGATTAATTAACTACAGGAATATAGGTGAGTATGATGTTTTTTAAGAGGAAATATTAAACGTTTAAATGGTTATTTTTTCCTAGTAATTAACTTTGTGATTGAAAACATTTTTTTAAGGAAATCAATTCTTTTGAAATCAATTTACTTACAAGAAAATCTTTATAAATAACCAAGACAAATAAATATTAATGTACATAAGACCTATGGAGTGGGCATATACATGTTAAATAAGTATGAGGGAACAAATTAGAAAGATTAATTGTTGGAAATGTACAGGTACATGGATTTCAGAAGTGAATTTGTCAGGTATTATTATCAGATAAAAGAGATCACTCTAGCCTCTTCTATTTACATTTATATGGCATCATAAGACGTAGAAATATTAGTTGAATTGAAATAGAAATTAAGTTTTTATAAAAAAAACAGTTATCCTCAAAAATTAATAATATATAATATCATCCAAATAATTCATTTTCAAAAATTAGCTTAGTAAAAGGATATATCAATAGCATTTACCAATATTTTTTTACTATTAACTTTTTTTTATCGAAGAAAAATAGTCTTATTAATTCAAATCAGAGGCTATAATTGCTTTAATTGAAGGTGGACACACAGCAGGCCATGTCCCTCTGTTTGTCGAAGAACCAGCACCCTTAACTAATAAGTGGCAACTTGGTTCACAGACCTATCAGCGTAAACAATTCTCAAATTATTAAAACACTTCATAATACTTTTGCAGTCTAGGAAAATTAAACCTATTGACGACAAAAAAGATGAATCATTATTCGAGGCAGACACGACATTAAGTGCATCAAGTTCCGAGTGTTGTCAAGTTG
The DNA here is from genome assembly GCA_947683365.1 of Euphorbia pulcherrima. Lineage (NCBI taxonomy): Eukaryota > Viridiplantae > Streptophyta > Magnoliopsida > Malpighiales > Euphorbiaceae > Euphorbia > Euphorbia pulcherrima. Next base: position 22,183,530 of record CANTUS010000001.1, read on the forward strand.
AAGTTCCTTCAGCTAGCTCAGTGCTTCCCTGCAGCTCATTGCCTCAGCCATAAAAGTGTCGCCCTGACCAGTTAAGAGAGTAGCTCTTGCAACCAAAAGCTTGCTTGATGATCCCTGACCAAACAACCATGCCCTAATTGCTGACCTTGATCCATGACGCTTGCATCAATATTACACTTCACCGAATTTAACGATGGCTTTCTCCATTTGCATATCGTGTTGTTCTGAACCAAGCCTGAAACTAGTTTATTTGCCGACTTCCATTCACTGAGGAAACCCAGTCCATGTCTTCACAACGCCCATAAAATGCAAGCTGCCTCCTCCAATTTAGCTTTATCATGGTCACATGCTCAGCTCCACCAATATGAGATTATAGTGATTGATTTTGGCCATCCACTGTCGAAAATTTCATCCCAAACTGTCAATGCAAATGGGCATATGACTAAGGCGTGATAGGATGTCACGGTTGAGTCTCGGCAAAGGGTACAAACAGTATCGAATGAGACATGATTTTGACTGGGCCTCGTTAAGGTTGGCAAACAATCAATTGCTACCTTCCACAAGAAAATTGCAACCCGAGAAGGAACCTATATCTCCCATATTCTCTTCCAACATGGATCAATAAAATTCGAAGATAACACATTTACCTGCTCACTATTCAGCAACATGTAACGACATGATTTAACCGAGTAGTTTTTGGTTTGCTCAAAGCGCCAATAAACTGAATCAGACCTATTGCTCCATGGCAGCAGAATTTTCCTGATTTGTGCTTGTTCTACTGGGCTGAAAAGAAGTTCCAGCGGTCTTAAATTCCAGCTTCGTTCCCCATCATCAATCAAGAAATCAACTGTGGCTTCCTCAAACCCGAAAGGTGGCACCGAGGTGATTTTAGGCATTGAATTAAAGGGCAGCCAATAATCGCCCTATATTCAAGTATTCCTTCCACTGCTAATTCTAATTCCAATGCCTTTTTGCACAATATCCCTAGTTGCCATGATACTTCTCCAAACGTAGATCGCGTTTGAAGGAATTGATGCATCAAGGATGTGACTATAAGGGTGATATCTATGTTTGAAAATCCTGCTAACAAACGATTCAGGCTCTGTAATTAGTCTCCACATTTGCTTGGCCAACATTACTAGGTTAAACTCCCTCAAGTGTCAAAAATTGAGACCTCCCTTGTCTTTTGCTTGACATTATCGCTCCCATCAATCACATGATTCGATAAACAGAAGACTTGCATTGCTTATTGTGTAATAGCCTGAGCAACCGATTTGAGAATCACCTCCTTACCCCCTAGAGACATACACTTCCTCTTCCAAGCATGCACTCTTGTACGAGTCTTTTCAATTATATAATCAAATACATGCTTCTTTGATCTTCCAATGAGGGACAGAAGTCCTAATTAGATATCATGATCACTCACTTCATTAACCCCTAAGCACAGCATTATACGGTCTCTTGTGGTAGCATCAACATTGGGACTAAAAGGAATCAATGATTTCTGATAGTTGATTCTCTAGACCGATGCAGCTTCATAAATTTCAAAACTTTTTTTCATCTCATTATCTTCCTCGTTAGATGATTAAAAATAGAACAAACTATCATCGCCAAAAAGTAAATGGGAAATAACCGGAGCTGAAGAAGTGAGGTTACATCCATGAAGAGCACTCATGTTAATATAGTTCTGAATAAGAGCTGATAGACCTTCCGCACATATGAGAAAAAGGTATGGTGATAAAGGATCGCCTTGATGAAGACCCCTTTGTGGTTGGAAAACCTAAAATTCCCCATCCTTATAAGTTAGCGTATATGTAACGGACGTAATAAAACTCAGAATGATGCTAACTAATGCCATAGGGAAGCCTAATTTAACTAACATGCATCTTATAAATTGAACAAGACATTACATAAGGAAATTGGTCTGAGATCTGTAACTCTAGCAGGACTTTTCTTTTTTGGAATAAGCACAATATGGGTGCCATTTAACTCAGTTGGAAAATAATTTGAATGAATACATTGAAGACAAAAGTCTGTTACCTCTTTTCCAATGATGTTCCAAAATTTTTGGTAGAAACTAAGGCGGCAACCATCAGAGACATGGGATTTATTTGTATACATTTGAAAGAGTGTTGTTTTCACATCATCCTCAGTGTACGGTCTCAAGAGCTTGGCATGTCTATAATCTAGAATTTAGTGCTAAATCAGGTCTATTATTGGGATGCAACTAGTTCCATCTAATTGTATAAAAGCTTTATACCTCATTTTCAAGACCCTCACCCCACTTCACCCAAGAGCCATCCTCTTTTTGTAATTGTTGAAATGAGTTTTTCCTGTGACGACTCGTTGCAGATTAGTGAAAAAATTTTGATCCCCGAACTTTAACCAATTAACTTTCGCCCTTTGCCATCAGTACAACTCTTGTTAACTTAACAATTCACCCATCTCATTCTTTTTTGTGATAAAGCTGTCTACGTTCTCCCAACCCAAATGCTGCTTTAACTCGTATAACTCAGCTCTATATTTGCGCAATTTATGTTTGAGTTGGCCCTGTTGTCTGCTTCCCCAGTCAGCTAATTCAATGGCTAATTCCAGCTTGGTTGTTATTGGAATAGGGTTGTGACTACTCCAGAACCACTCAGCAACCTCCATACATTATGGCATCAACGTCCAGCTATTCTTAAATTTGAATTTTGGTGTTTGTCGTGATTTATAAGGGCTACAATGGGGCAATAGTGCATTATGGTCTGGCTAAGAGGTACTTATGTTTTGCACCCAAGCTGCCGGGTATAGTTCAGCCCATAAAACAGTCGTAACAACCCGGTCTAGTTCTTCAGCCAGCCAGTTTTCAGTCCCCATACTTCATTCCACGTGAATTGGTACCCTCACAATACCCAAGTTAGTTAGTCAACACCTTGTCAAAGTTTCTCTAAAGCCGTTCAACATAGACATAGCTCGTGGGCTACCTCTAATTTTTTCATCTCGTGACAACATATCATTAAAATCACTAACTATACACCATGGAAGAGTGCTGAGAGAGCTAAGATGAGTCAAACAATCTCACGATTCATGTCTTCGTCTTCTACTACCTTCTGAGAAACCGTAAAAGCACGTAAGCAGCCACAAGTTATCCTCTTTTCAAACAAACACATCAATAAAATTTCTAGCACATTTATGAAACTGGATTATTTCTTTATACTTCCAAAATAGTGCAACCATTATTGACATAGGCAACATAAAAAAGTCCCTCATATCGAATTTGCCTCTGAACATTCTCCATAGCTTTTCTATCCACCTTAACTTCCATCAAAAAAACCAAATCGGGTATGTATGAAGACACTAAGTCTTTCAGCTCTCGAACCATAGGGTCTATACCTAGACCTTTATAGTTCCAACTTATGATCTTCATTGGTTCTCTCGTGCTCTCGCCTTGGAGCTCACTTGGATAAGCTTGTGTTGATTCTTAGATATCATGGTTGTGTCAATTATCATTGGGCTGGAGTTTGGAATTGAGCGCCTCCTCTTCATATCTACCAGATACAACTCACTCTCCTCAGATATTTGGGTTTGGACTTTTTCCCATGCAACATGTATTTGTATAGTAATGTTCGGCTCTAGCTGAGGCATATCTTAGCTCTAAATAACCTAGCCATGTGGTCCAAAATTGCTCCCGTCATCCTCTCTCAACCATTTATCCTCATCTACAGGTCAGAATCGTCATTCAATGGCACGAATGTTGTCATCATATAATCTAGGCAGAGCTCCTGTACTTGAGTAGGCGAGCTAACAAAAACTCTCTATATGCTTGAACAAGCCACAAATCATGCAAAAGGAAGGCATTCTTTCATAGCAAAACTGCAACATTACTTGACTTCCCATATTCACTCTCATTCTCATCTTTCGTTTGATTGGTTTATTCAGGTCAATTAAAACCCTAACCCTAAAATAAAGAGGGCTGGTAATCTTAAAATTATTTTCATCGACATCCATGTATATACCTACAAAATTCCTAATAGCTTCGCAGATACTAGTGGTGGATACATACCCAATTGGAACCTTGAACACCTAAACCCAAAACGGAGTCGTAGTAATTTGAACCCTCTCTAGATCATCCCCTTCTTTCAGATGAATGAGAGTAATCAATTTATTGTTGAAATACCAGTGAGCCCCTTTCCAAACCCTCTTATAATCGTTAGTATCAAAGAACCAGAACAAGTAACGATTAAGTTGGCATAGCTTCTTAATATTTACTCCTTCTTTCGGCCTCCATAGCCTGGCTACAATCCTTCTAAAAGACAGCTCATTTGCCTCTTTATCCCATTGAATTTGGCCTACAAAGGTAAACTGTTGAACCAAGCACAAGTTTGGAGGATGACGCAGTAGTGCTTTAGTTTTGATTATAATAATTAAACTCAGTATGAGATAATTAAATCAATAATGATGTTAAAATAAATAGTCTATGGTTGTATGCGGGTAAGTAAATTCAAGGGTAAAATTTTATGTCTTCGCTGACCTAGCTATTTAGTTTAACTCTGAGCTGCTTTGGGCTGAGTATGTACTTTAGTTGCTGACTAAATACTAATCACTCAGTGCTTGGTATTTAGATTTTGCTTCAGCTGAGTACATAGTTTTATTATTTCGCTGAGTTACTTTATGTCTGTCAATGGCACTGACCTTTCCATTTAAGGAAATATGGAATCTTTGCTTTTAGTGTTGCTCTTTGGAGGAAATTAATGAAACAAAGGCAAAAAGAATTAATGCCATCATAAGACTTCGATTTATGAAGAAATGACAAAGTCTTCCTTATTCAAGCTGTAAAAAGTCATTTGCCATATTGGGAATATCTGCAGATCAACAACATAGTATTGCGCGCTTTACAACATGTCAGAATACCAGAAGGAATAGGAGAACGACAAGTAGTAAGTCAGCGTGAGTTCTCTCTATCGGAAGACTGGCGTCAAATAAAGGATTCAAATTAAAGCTCGAATTTCAATCTAACGGATTTATTTCTATCTCACAACGGTGTGATTCTATCTCCTAATGGATTGATTTGAAGAAGCAACGGGTGAATAGATGAGTTGTCAATTTCAGAAGATGCCAAGGCAAGTTCAACGTCTACTTTCTTAATCCCAGCTATAAAAGGAGCAAGAAGGCAAGGGTTAGAACTTGGTGATTACACCTGAATTTCTAAGAAGCAAAAACTCTATAAAATTACAAGCTTTAAAGAAGTTCAATCTAGAAAGCACTACTCAATGAAGAATCTGCTTTGAACAAGAGAGAATAGATTAGATCATTTGAATTGTAATATTAGATCATTTGTAACTAGATCAACGCTTCTATAAGTTGACTCCAGCTTTTATTTAGGATCTATTTAGTTGCTGATAGAAAAGGATATTCTACTCAGCGGGTGAGCGATTACAGTTTGGAGGGTACTTTCTATAATTGGGAAAATTCGTGAAAGGCTTCTCCGCATAGGGTAAAGGAGTTGAGATTAGTGAATTAAAGCCAAGACACTCTCTTGGGACTGGGGATGAAAGCACAGGTTGCCAAACTAGTATGAAAATCTCTGTGTCCTTTAATTTGAAGTATTTTCAGTTTTCACTCAGCCAGCTGACCTACTCAGCGGAGCTCAGTAAATGGCGAAGAAGTTTCCTAAGTAATTATAGTGAGTCATTCACCCCCCTCTTACTCATTGAGTGTATACATAGGGACCAACATAAACATTGGTTTACGAGTATTAGAACTTGGAACCCGAACTTCAATACTTGCATCCTTGTGAGCGGACGACATTTTGGACGGCTGCAAAGCGGGCTGGAGAACCGACCTTGAAAAATGATGGGCGTGTGGACTGATGGTAGATAATGGTTTTGCATATTTTAATACTCAAAAGATAAGAGATTGAAATCCCGTATTTAAGATAGAGTCGCCAACCTGTTCAGCTCAACCGGGAAATTTAGGTACAATTTTCCCATCGGGCAATAGACCATATCTTAAATATAGATTTTGAGTTCGGATGATGTTAACTATTCTACATTGGCCAATTTAAAAATATCATTCTTTCTTATTCGGTTTTAATCCACCCTATTTAGTATTTTCAATTTATATCTTGTGTTCGCGCATTATTTAGCAAGCATTTAAAAGCGATAAATAAATTATTACAGTCATCCAAAAATAATTGCAAAAATTAAAAGAATAATTACAAGGCTTTCAAATCCTATACATTTGTCTAAAACGAAAAATAAAATACCCGAGGGCCTAACATACACCTACCCTAAATCAACCTGCACAAAAAGGTTAGCACAAATATGGCACGTATACGGGATATATCACATAGCATTTATAATTAGTAGATAAAACAAGATGCAAGTTAGAGTGATCATGGAACAAATTATAGAGCCCGGTTGGATGCTTGAACTGTGTTATAAAAAATCTCATTTCACATTTAGACTCGATTATTATTTTAACCAATTTATTAGTGAAAATGCCGCATGTTATGGGGTGAGGACTATTTTTGGGGTAATCTGGGCTACCCATCATGGTACCGTAAATCCTAGCATCAAAATTTAAACTAGGCCAGAATAAAAGAGAAAGTAAATTTGCTGTCCAGAATCTCAAGCCGCGGGCGGTATGAGTGAAGCCTTTGGCGATATCAATTATGTCACCGGCGATTTCATTCATATAGGCTTGCAAAATGACATTCTGGGTACCCTAAATAAGGGTCCCATAAGAAAATAAAGTCGTTGGTGATAAGAGAAGCCATTGGCGTTATCGTTGATGTTGTTGGCAATATGAATGATACCGCCGGCGGTTTCACTTGTCTCCGGCGCTTTCAGTTTCTTGCAACAGCAACTGTTAATGGTCAAATAATGACCGAAAACCTGAAAATAAGCACAAAACACCAAAAAATCACAACAAATAGCAATAATAAATGCCAAAGAGCTCAAGAGACTCAGGATTTTACCTTGGGGTCGTGAATCCACCTCTTCGTGATCTAATGACACCTCCAGGGGAGCTCGAAATGATGATTCGGGGTAGTGAACTAAAGATTTATATCTCTAAATCCTATTAGATTTATTTTAAACCTAAGTTCTACTGATTTTAAGTTAATTTCTAAGAGAATCAATAAAGAAAAACCAAGAAAAGATGAAATGATTCCTCCTTTCTTACCTTTTCTTCACCTTATCTCACTAAAACTCACTTATCTAGCTAGAATTTTCTCTCTAATTCGAGTTATGAGTTGCTAACCCCTTGCTTCATCTAGAAATGGTTTTTTATAGGCAAAGATCTGAAAGGGCTGACTTTTCTTGATTATCCGGCGGGTATCGAGTAAAGGCATGGCAAAAAGCTATCTACCTACAAAAGTCAGACTGCCGGCGGCATGGATGATACCACCGACGGTATCACTGAAGCCGGTGGTGGCTTCATGACCTTGTATAGGTCTGAAAAAGAGGTATGGCCTAGCCTAAAAAGTGGATTAAGGGTCAAATCCGCCCAAAAAGGTGTTTTAGCGGGATTTTAGAGATATTTTGAGATATTTTGAATTTTTAGCGTATTCAGGATCAATTTTATTTTTGTGTGTGAATTATCGGTTCAAACTCCCACCGGACGTATAGTCGGACACGCGGAACTGAATTTTTCCAAAAATAAAAATTCAAAAAGAAATTTTAAAGAGGAGAAAAATATGAATATACATCATCATCGCCTCGCGAGAGGGACTGCAAAATCCCGTGCTCACAGGTTGCCCTTAGGGGGGTCACGGCTGACACAAGTTAGTATGGCCCCACGAAAAGAGCAAGGGTTCAGAAATCGTGCCTGATAGATGGTGGGTCGGATCACGACCTCTAGTTGATTCTAAACGGGCGGTGACCCAAAGGATGACGTGTACACTGACTACATCATGACCTTTTGTCGACTTTCAACGGGAGCTGACCCAAAGGATAACATGTACACTGACTACATCACGACCTTTTATTGACTTTCAACATATGCTAACCCGAAGGATGACGTGTACACTGACTATAACAAGACCTTTTGTTGACTTTCAACGGATGCTGACCCGAAGGATGACATGTAAAATGACTACATTACGACCTTCTATTGACTTTCAATGGATGTTGACCCGAAGGATGACGTGTACAATGACTACATCACGACCCTCTATTGACTTTCAATGGATACTGACCTGAAGGATGATGTGTACACTAACTACATCATGACCTTCTGTTGACTTTCAACGGATGTTGACTTAAAGGATAATGTGTACTCTGACTACATCACAACCTTCTATTGACTTTCAACGGATGCTGACCTGAAGGATGACGTGTACACTAACTACATCACAACATTTGACTTTTAATAGATGCTGACCGGAAGGATGACGTGTACACTGACTACATCATGACCTTCTATTTACTTTCAACGGATGCTGACCCGAAGGATGACATGTACACAAGGGAGAATGATGGAGGTCCATCCGTTCTTGCAATTCGAGATACTCTTGACATGGGCCTTTGTATTCTTTTAGAAGATGAAGATGATGATGTGGACCCATATGAAGTATCCAACTTTGAATCCATGTGTAGCATGAAGATCCAACTCATTTCGAAGCCATTTAGGCTGTTTCAAGCCCTAATAAGACCAACCTGAAGCCCAATATAATATGCCCAAACCTTGATTTATGCTCAAGTATTCTAGCTCACACAACTTTGGATGTTTGGAGGGGTTTTTTTAGCTATTTTTTTGTGCTTAATTATCAATAAAGATGTTGTTTATATGACAATTCAAAGTAGGTTTTAAGTAGGAAGTTATTTGACTTAAATAGCTTTTATTTTAGCTTTGTAACTCTTTGTTGTTTCCTTATTTAAAGGGGCAACGAAATTCAAATAAGGCAGAACATATTTTGAGTGAAATTAAGTGTTTAAACTCATTTTGGGTTTTGTTAGTTTCCAAAAACTAATAGGGTTTTGTGTGTGATCCAAAAACACTCAAGTTGTCACATTTTCTTTGTTTTACAACCAGCCATTTTCACTTTTGACATTCATCCTTATAACACATTCAAAGAAACTTAAACAGATTCCTTTTCTCTCCAAATAAGCCATTTCACCTCATCTTACTCATAATTTTCGTGCATCACCTAAGCCAACCACTAAGCAACATTTTTCTTCCCTTTTTCCCTTACAAACAACCATCCAAACACCACCATGCCATCAGTTGGTATCAGAGCCAATTGTGCCACATTCCTAGCCTATATATCATGTCTATTGCTGGAAATAAAGACAAAAATGTGATAACTGACCCACAAGAATTAGCGGCTGAAGTTGAGAAAATGAAGTTAGAGATCGATAAAACTAAGAATGATGCTCTTGAAACGATTGTTCAAAATTCACCATTGAATTTTTGAAATCCAAATGAGGGTGAGTAATTTAATGAAGAATCTGATGATGATAAACAACCACCCGTGTTTGACTAAGGTAGATTTAGAAGAACATCTTTTCATAGAGGCGAAGGAAATTTTCGCCCACCACCCCGTGGTGAAAGACAAGAGGAATTTTTCAATTACAAGATTGAATTACCCAAATTTCATGGTATAATTGATGTTGATGCCTACTTAGAATGGATATATTCCATTGAGAAAGCTTTTGATCTAAAGGAAGTGTCGGAGGAAAAGAAAATGAAACTTACGGCCATGAGGTTGAAAGGTTATGCAACCCTTTGGTGGGAGAATTTGCAGAAGCAAAGGGCTAGAGAAGGGAGACCTCTAATCACTCAATGGGACCGAATGAAGGAGGAAATGGATGTGGTGTTTTTACCATCCCATTATAGGCAAAAGATGATTGAGAAGATGTTAAGTCTCAAACAAGGCACCAAATCCATGGAACAATATACCATGGAATTCGATGAATTTTTTATCAAATGTGAAGTAAAGGAGACCGAGGAGCTGATCATGGGGCATTTTCTCCAAGGACTACGTCATGATATTCAAGATATAGTGAGTTTCTACCCTTATGATTCCCTTACTGAATTGAAGAAATTGGCTATAAGAAGTGAGGCTAGCTTATCTCATGCTCAAACTTCTCGAAGATTTTCCAAACCATTAAACTTTTCTTCACCTTACAAATCAAGTTCAAGCACTTCACAATCAGCCCCTATAAAAACTACCTTCACACCGCCACCAAAAAGCCCATCAAACACCCAAAACACATCCACCCCAACCAAGACCAATCAAACTGCCCCACCAACCAAAAGTACCTCTAAAAATTCCTTTAAATGTTTTAAATGCCTAGGTTATAGTCATTTTGCTTAGGAATGTCCCACAAAAAAGATAATGACTGTAAGGGAAATAGAAGAGATTGAGGAAGGTTTATTGCTTGCTGATTTTAATAAGGTAGATTCAGGTTTATGTGATGATGAGAAAGGGGTTCTTGAATATGAAGCAATGGAGGATGGGGAATATTTAGTTATGATGAGGGTTCTGAACTTAGAAATAAGTGAGGATGATTGGAGGAGGAAATCATTGTTCCATACTAGATGCTTAACAAATAACAAGCTATGTGAAGTTATTATTGACAGCGGAGATTACGAGAATGTTGTTTCTAATGAGATGGTGAATAAGTTGGGTCTCAAAACTGAGCCAATCGACACTCCTTACAAGCTAACTTGGCTGGATTCTTCGCATGAGATAAGAGTCACTAAGAAATGCCTTGTTCCTTTTTCTATAGGGAAATATATTGATGAGGTGAGCTGCCATATTGTTCCTATGATCGCTTGTCATTTGTTACTTAGAAGGCCATGGTTGTATGATAAAGATTTTCATCATCAAGGGATAACTAATACTTATACCTTGTTCCATAATGGGTAAAAGATATCACTCAAGCCTATGTCGCTGGAAAAGAGAAACAAGAAGAAACAGGTTGGAGTTGTTGGGCTATTATCCAATGATGAGAAGAGTGAGATCATGGAGGGGCTGCCTAGTTTTATCGCAATGGATGTGGAAGATGAGCCCAAATAGAACATTACTATTCCGAATGAGGTACAATCTTTGGTTAGTGAGTTTGAGAGAGTAGTTACAAACACATTACCCTCATATTTACCCCTACTTAGAAGCATACAACATGAAATAAGTTTTGTTCCGGGAGCCCAAATTCCTAACAAATAGTCCTATAGAATGAGCCCAAAGGAGAGTGATGAGTTACAAAAAGCAGGTTGATGAGTCGTTAAAAAGGGGATTTATTAGGGCGAGTGTGTCTCCTTATGTTGTTCCGGTATTTATAGTACCAAAAAAGAATGGGAAATTGAGAATGGTGATTGATTCTAGAGCTGTTAATAAAATCACAATCAAGTATCAGTTTCCAATTCCGAGGCTTGATGACATGCTTGATCGATTACATAGAGATTCGATGTTCTCAAGGATTGACCTCACGAATGGTTTCTATGAAATTCGTGTTAAGCAAGGTGATGAGTGGAAAAGAGCCTTCAAAACCAATGCGGGGCTGTATGAATGGTTAGTTATGCCAATGGGACTTTCTTATTTACCTTCCACTTTCATGCGTCTAATGAATAAGGTACTCAAACCTTTTCTCAACAAATTCGTGGTTGTTTATTTTGATGATATTCTGATCTTTAGTCGTAGTTTACATGAGCATTGTGTGCATTTGAGACTTGTCTTTGAGGTTTTGGACCATGAATCATTATATGCTAATGTGGAGAAGTGTCATTTTTGTGATAGCACCATCAATTTTTTGAGGTATGTTGTGTCTAGAGATGGGATTAGTATGGATCCGAAAAAGGTTAAAGCTATAATTGAATGGCCAATTCCTAGTAATCTATTTCAAGTTAAAAGTTTTCATGGATTTTGTTCTTTTTATAGACGATTCATTAGAAATTTTAGCATTATAACAAGCCTAATAACAGATTGCATGAAGGAATGATTATTTAAATGGACCCCCCAAGCCACCATTGCTTTTAACACACTAAAAAATGCCATGAAAAAAGCTCTTGTTCTATCCTTACCTAATTTCACTATACCTTTTTCTTTGGAGTGCGATGCTAGTGGGTAGGAATTGGGCCTATTTTGAGTCAAGAAGGTAAGTCTATTGCATTTTTTAGTGAAAAATTGAATGAAGTTAGGAAGAAGTATTCTGCCTATGACCTTGAGTTTTATGCTTTGGTGCGTGCACTTAGACATTGGAGTGTGTATTTATTGGCAAATTCATTCATCCATTATACTGACCACCGAGCACTTAAATACATTTAAAGCCAAGCTAAGTTGAGTAGAAGACATGCATCTTGGGTTGAATATATACAATCGTTTGATTTTGTAGTTAAGTATAGGGATGGTCCAAGTAATATTGTGGCTGATGCATTGTCTAGGAGATTTGAGGTTCTTAGTACCATGCATGCTCATGTAATAGGATTTGATGACGTGAGAGCTTTGTATGAGAATGATGAGGATTTTGGTCAGATTTGGGAGAGAGTTAGGAAAGATGGTGCATTTAGGGATTTCACAATTCATAATGATTATCTTTTCAAGCTTGATGCTCTTTGTATTCCTAAAAGTTCTTTAAGGGAATCATTTCTGAAGGAGGTCCATGGTGGGGGCCTAGCTGGTCACTTTGGAAGAAACAAGACCTATGAAATGGTTAGTAGAAATTTCTATTGGCTAAAGATGTGGAAAGATGTTTCAAGACTTGTTGAGGGCTGTAACACATGCAAACAATCCAAAATGACATCACAAGCACATGGTCCATGCATGCCTTTGCAGGTTCCAAATGCTTCATGGAAGGATGTAAGTATTGGTTGCATAGTTAGCTTGCCAAGAACAAGAAGAAACCATGACTCTATTATGGTTGTTGTTGATAGATTTTCTAAAATGGCTCATTTTGTTGCTTGTAACAAAACTAATGATGCATCTCATATTCTAAACTTGTATTTTGAAAACATTATAAAACTCCACGGAATGCCAAGGAGCATTATAAGTGATAGGGATGTAAAGTTCTTGAGTCATTTTGGAGACATTTACGGGCAAGACTTGGTACAACTTTGAAGTTTAGCACGACATTTCATCCTCAAACTGATGGATAAATCGAGGTAGTCAATCGAAGCCTTGGTAACAATTTGAGAAGTTTATTGAAGGGAAAGGTGAAGAATTGGGATGCTATGTTGGCATATGCAGAATTTGCTTATAACAGTTCTAGGAGTAAGACAACAAATTTTACTCATTTTGAATTGGTTTATGGTGCTAACCCTCTTATTCCAGTTGATTTGAGCAAAGCAAATGCTAGTGTTCCATCCAACTTAAAGGCTGAAGAGAGGGCTGCTGAAATAATCAAACTTCATGCCAAGGCCAAAGAACACATCGAGAGGAAGAATAAAGCTTACAAGTGTCAATCTAAGCTGAAATCAAATATTGAATTCAAAGAAGGTGATCGTGTTTGGGTGTACTTAAGGAAGGCCAGAGTTCCATCAAAAAGAAAGAATTAGCTTATGCCCAAAGCTGAAGGTCCATACAAAGTGCTAAACAAGGTAAATCAGAATGCCTACAAGATAGAGCTACCACCATCATACAAGATTTCGAACACATTCAGTGTAAGCGATCTCTCAAAGTATGTTGAAGATTCTATGCAAGTCTCTATTGAAGGGGAAACTTCCGAAGAAGGGGAGAATGATGGAGGTCCATCTGTTCTTGCAATTTGAGATACTCTTGACATGGGCCTTTGTACTCGTTTAAAAGATAAAGATGATGATGTGGACCCATATGAAGTATCCAACTTTGAATCCATGTGTAGCATGAAGATCCAACTCATTTTGAAGCCATTTGGGCTGTTTGAAGCCCTAATATTTGAAGACCAACCTGAAGCCCAATATAATATGCCCAAACCTTGATTCATGCTCAAGCATTTTAGCTCACACAACTTTGGATGTTTAGAGGAGTTTTTTAGCTGTTTTTTATGCTGAATTATCAATAAAGTTGTTGTTTATATGACAATTCAAAGTAGGTTTTAAGTAGAAAGTTATTTGACTTAAATAGCTTTTATTTCAGCTTTGTAACTCTTTGTTGGAGGTCCATGGTGAAGGCCTAGCTGGTCACTTTGGAAGAGATAAGACCTATGAAATGGCTAGTAGAAATTTCTATTGGCCAAAGATATGGAAAGATGTTTCAAGACTTGTTGAGAGTTGAAACACATGCAAACAATCCAAAATGACATCACAAGCACATGGTCCATACATGCCTTTGCCGGTTCCAAATGCTCCATAGGAGGATGTAAGTGTTGATTTCATAGTTGGCTTGCCAAGAACAAGAAGAGACCATGACTCTATTATGGTTGTTATTGATAGATTTTCTAAAATGGCTCATTTTATTGCTTGTAACAAAACTAATGATGCATCTCATATTCTGAACTTGTATTTTGATAACATTGTAAAACTCCACGCAATGGTAAGGAGTACTGTAATTGATAGGGATGTAAAGTTCTTGAGTCATTTTTAGAGACATTTATGGGCAAGACTTGGTACAACTTTAAAGTTTAACACGTCATTTCATCCTCAAACTTATGGACAAATCGAGGTAGTCAATCGAAGCCTTGGTAACATTTTGAGAAGTTTATTGAAGGGAAAGGTCAAGAATTGGGATGCTATGTTGGCACATGCAGAATTTGCTTATAACAGTTCTAAGAGTAAGACAACAAATTTTACTCCTTTTGAATTGGTTTATGGTGCTAACCCTCTTATTCCATTTGATTTAAGCAAATCAAATGCTAGTGTTCCATCCAACTTAAAGGCTAAAGAGAGGGCTGCTGAAATAATCAAACTTCATACCAAGGCCAAAGAACACATCGAGAGGAAGAATGAAGCTAACAAGCGTCAATCCAAGCTGAAATCAAATGTTGAATTCAAAGAAGGCGGTCTTGTTTAGGTGTACTTGTGGAAGGCCAGATTTCCATCAAAAGGAAAGAATAAGCTCATGCCCAAAGCCGAAGGTCCATACAACGTACTAAAGAAGGTAAATCAGAATGCCTATAAGATATAGCTACCATCATCATACAAGATTTCGAACACATTCAATGTAAGCGATCTCTCAAAGTATGTTGAAGATTCCATGCAAGTCTTTATTGAAGGGGAAACTTCCCAAGAAGGGGAGAATGATGAAGGTCCATCCGTTCTTACAATTCGAGATACTCTTGACATGGGCCTTTGTACTCTTTCAAAAGATGAAGATGATGATGTGGACCCATATAAAGTATCCAACTTTGTATCCATGTGTAGCATGAAGATCCAACTCATTTTGAAGCCATTTGGGCTGTTTCAAGCCCTAATATTTGAAGACCAACCTAATGCCCAATATAATATGCCCAAACCTTGATTTATGCTCAAGTATTCCAGCTGACACAACTTCGGATGTTTGCAGGAGTTTTTTAGCTATTTTTTATGCTTAATTATCAATAAAGTTGCTTAATTAGCTCACACAACTTCTGTAGCTATGTGAAGGTCTTTGAGAAAGCCAAGAAATGGGAAAGGATCGAGAAATTGGAGAAGAAGAGTGTGTAGGCCAAACCTTGGTTCAAAAAGAATGACTCATCAACCCTAGCCCAGGCCTTCAAGCCAAAGTCTGGTTCAGATCCCAAAACTGCAATAGTACAAGAAGAGGTTGCTGTAGTCTGTACCATTGAAGATGGTATCTCTCCTTGGAAGGCTTCCTTGCCTGCATCTTTTCCAAGTTGAGGGCGCTTGGCCTTCTCCAAAGTGTCAAGCCCTATGTTCCGCCCAAGCCCGAGGATAGGGATCAGTTTTGCGCCTAACATGTTAGTAAGGGTCACCGCACCGGCGCTTGCAGAGATTTACTAGAGGCTATTTGTGGCCTGATTAGGGAGAAGTAGATTCAGGAACCCCGAGCTCAAACCAAGCACCATGAATAACCTTTTGCCAAATTTTGAAAAGCAAGTTGCAGCTGTCAAGTCGGGGCGTCCTGCCAACTATGTTTTCAATCTGATCAGGTAAGCTAATCCTTTGGTTCATTCTGTGGTGGCTCTACCTGATGAGCCTACCCTATCGATATCGATGCATATGAGTTAGAGGAAGCTAATAATGGGGAAGCCATTTTGGTTCAACCTGAGCCTATTGACATATATGCTTATGTGTTGGAAGAGGATGATGTCGAAGGGTCGGCTTTATTAGTAGAGACCTCCAAGGGGAGGAGTTATGTAAAGAATGAAGTATTGCACATTACCCACAGTGAGAGGGTGGCTCCACCCCCTCTCCCGAAGAGAAGGAGAGGCAGAGATGTTGGCATCCATGTCATCCCCAGTACCAATCAGGATCCGACCTTTTCACCTACTGTTGAGACTTAGACTCCACCAAATAGTGGGAAGGTAGATTCGAAGATCACCCCCTTATCCAACAATTGCAAGTTACCCAGGCCAAGTATAGTATTTGGCTACTTCTCATCAATTTCGAAGATCATTGCAGGGGTTTGAAAGAAAAGTTGATGATCATGGAGGCTACACCATCCACTTCATTAGTTAAGGTGTTTTCAGTTATTGGGGGATCTTATCCCAGTCAGGATGAATCCATTATATTTCATCCTTCTGATCTTCCAGCTGAAGGGAACAAGTATAATAAGGCACTTTTCATCAAGGTGCAAATCTTTGACCGTTCCCTTCCGTGTGTTATGGTGGATGATGGTTCTGCCCTCAACCTCTGCCCTTCCAAGATCCTTCCTCACTTGGGGCTAGATGAATCCATGTTGGAGAAATCTAATACTGTTATAAGGGCATATGACGGCATGAAAAGAAGTGTGATAGGAGTTTTTGAGGCACGAGGTTACGATTGGGGAAGTAAAGTCCAAGGTTTTGTTTACTGTCCTTGATATTCCTGTCACTTAAGCCCTATTCTTTACAACTTATATTCAGTCTAGTCTAGTTCAATTCAGTTTAGTACTGTATACATATAAATTTACACTAAAATAAGTTCAGTTCAGTACTGCTACTCATCCATAATGGAAAGCTTGTGACCATTGAGGCAGATGAACCGTCAGTTATAGCGGCTATGGAAGCCGAAGAGAAGGAGTTGAGGGTGGCTATAGCTCACCAAGATACAAAATAGACTGTTAGGGGGTATGTATCCTTAATATTGAGAAGATTATGATGAAGCAGGGTTACATGAAGGGGAAAGGGCCTGGGAAGAATCTCCTCGGGATCGTGGAACCCATCATACCTATGTAATGGCCATTCAGACTTGGTCTGGGAAATTGCCCAGGTGTTAAGAAATCCAAGCCCCATTCATGCCTGATGATAGGGACTGAGGTTGGTAAAAAGGTATTCATAGGGGAAGAGGAACCTATAGAGATATGGGGAAGGAAAGTCCCTGGTTTTGAGATCTTCAATGATGTATACAACTTTAAGAACGATTACATGATCGAGACCTTGATTTTTATGAAAGTATATGGGAATGCTGAAGGAGATGAAATGAGTGAAGCAGTCGAAGCTATCACCAAAGCCTTGGTTGTACTTATGAGGAAGAACTGAAAGGGAAATGACAAGGGTTATCCTATAAGCAAGGCCATCAAGAATTTAGCAAGGGCTGTGGCCATAGAAGCTTATGAGAACCCACACACTGAGATTGCCAGTTCAGCTATCAGTGTTGCCAAAGATGACCAATAAGGCCCTCCACCTATGGAGGATAATTCAAATAATGTAATTTTCAATGTTGCAACCATTTTTTATGCAAACAATGCCTTTTATGAGGCATATCATGGATAAATTGATGCATTTTTCATTCACATTTTTGTTTGAATTTTTCATTTTAAAGGAATAACATACTCATAACAACCACATTCTTAAAAATATCGCCATATTTATTAATGATGTTAGCTTTGAAAATCTTGCAATGGTATAAAAATCCAATGGTTAAAACCTACCACCAAAAAGAGAGATAAAATGTGCTTAGCAAACTTGATAGCTGTGAGCGGATGACATTTCGGATGGGCTGCGAAGCAGGGCCAGAGGATTGACCACTTGAAAATGATAAGTGTGATGCATGATAGGAGAAAATGGTTTTGCATATTCTAATACTCAAGAGATACGAGATTGAAATCACGTACTTAAAATAGAGTCCCCACCCAATTCAACTCAATAGGGAAATCTTGGTACGATTTTCCCACCGAGTGGTAGACCATACCTTAAGTAGAGATTCCTAGTTCAAAAGATGTTATCTATTTTACATTGACCAAGTTAAAAGTTTCATTCTTTCTTAATCGGTTTAATCCACCCTATTTATTGTTAGATATGATGTATGCCGTTAAGGCAATTAGGGCTATATATCTTAATTATATAATGGTACGAATAATTTGTTTAATTAAGAAACGCATTTAATCTTTTATTTATATCGATGTGCTTGTAAATATATTATGGCTGGTTAAAATAGTCATTGATGTATTTATACAAAAGTCCTTGACGTATCATAGCATGAAGTCAGAGAAATTATAATTTGACTATATTTAGTGAGACCTGCTTCATGTGCAATTATGATTATGTCTAAACTATCCCTAGTCATAGCTTCATCAAGAAAGGATATTGATGAAGTGGTAAGACTAGCATGTGGTTAACTTTCTTTGAAAGGGTCCAAATAGTCAATTTCCTAAGGACTGAAGGTGGTGCCTTAAGTTTGACACATAGATATATCTGGGAGATATATTGGAGATCGCAATAAGATAAATACTTGGTGTATATATCAATGTGTTAGTGTTTATCTTCATGTAATAAGCTTTGCAAATATCCTCATACTTGAGATGCTAGTTATCTTGTATGGTACCGTCACTATACTTTGGGTCATTCCGATACACTCATGAATTTAGGGTGTCACGGGTATAGTGATGATAGCACATTGGTAAGCTATATAGTAGAAAAAAATCCATTGCTCCGGATATATTAAGGAGTTGTACCTGGCCGCTTGTTGAAGTAATGATTGCTATAAACCTCTTATCAGAGTATGTGTTTGATAGAAATAGTTTCTAGTCAAACACATTATGGTAAAAGACAATATATCTCGGTAATAAGTTAAAAACTAGGATAGCTTGGAGTAACCTTGCTATTAGTGGGTTAATACTTTAACCAACCCCTATAAACCAGATGGTACTAATATGAAAGAATGGAAGGAGTTCATCGCATTGGATAACTATTGCATTAACCGGGATTAAGTCATAAGCACAAATAATGTTCCGAGTAATGGGAGATGGTAGACCCTTGCTAGAGGTGTACAACAGTCATTTAAGGTAATCAAGTTCTATTCACTGTCTAGAACCTTGAGCCAATGGTTCCATTAGAACAGGGGTTGGTTAAGCCTTAACAGCTTAATACTTCGGGATCCTATAAGGTTACACACATTGGACCTTCATCGGACTGAGTAAAGAACTAATAGATTTATTCTATTAAAAAAATATAATATAATAATAATTAGATTATTGTTTAATTGGTTAAAAATGGTTAGATCAATTTTTATAGGAGCCGAGAATTTATTTTGACCGGTAACTAATTTATTTGGGTCACAAAATAAATATTTATTTGAAAGGGATTAAAAGGAAATTTTGCCTTGGTGAGTTAAACTGGACCGAGAGTATGAAATACTTTTATACAGGCTCGAGTGTACGAAAGTACACCGAAAGGTGCACGGGCAATGCTGGGCATTGCTCGCGGCAGCCCACATAAATGGGCTGCCCAAAGGCGTAGCCCAATGGCGAGCCGCGAGCCTAGCTCGCGGCATGGGTGTACCTTGAGAGACATTGGCCATTCTCTCCTTTCCCAAGATCACTCTAATAGAAGCCATCATCCTATCATTCACACGGTCGAGGAACTGGTCACTCATAAAATACTGTGAAACGACGTTTGCAATCTCTGGCCTAATATCGACCCTTGACGCATTTGCCTCCTCATTGAGACTGACATCCTTGACCTCAACATCTAACTGGTCATCATGAGTCAGAATACGAGACATCTCCTCAAGCTGATGGGTAGTATTAGAATCAAATGGACCAAACTGACTGCTGGACGAACTGCTAGGGGATGGAGGCAGAGGTGAATCCTCAACCCTTAACTGAATCGGAAACGGTGAAGGTAGAACTGTAATGCGAACCAAACGGACTTGAGATCATTGCCAAGCTTTGACTCTCACTGAGGTAGCAATTAAAAGATCAGTACATGCTTAGGATGGGGTATGCATGCTCAATTTACAATGATCCATGGTGAGGTTAATTACAACGGAATACAACACAATATATGTGAAGTGCGTCCTGCAACCTTATTCCTCCCGCCGATTCTGAAGGTATTTTCCTTTGATTATCACGAGGATAACAAAGGGCGACCTAGTCTAATTTCACTAAAAAAAAGTACCCGGAGGGTAAAATTCTATGGCTTTCCATAAAAATGGTGTAGGGACATATCAGAATTTGATATAGTAGGTTCCCATCGCATCAGGCCTCTTTTGGAGGGAGATGACATTGAGTGCTCCACCCACTAGAGTGTCCCCAATTCCTGGCGGGCATGAGTGACACTTTCGCAAGTTTTGCGGAAAAATAGGGCACCGTAACGTAGCGCGAGAAGAAGAGCACAATTAATTCTAGAGAGAAGGAGGTGAGAAGATAGAGTGTAATAATTTTTCCAAATGATGAAAAAGAAAATGGGTTGAATTAAGTAAACGATTTTCGGTGCTCACCTTAATCTTTTAAGCTTTTAAAACAAACTAAAATTTTACAAGTTAAAAGATTATTTCCCTAGTGAAATTGCCACTGTGAACTCTCGGTGGTCGAAGATATCTGGATCTCCCTTGGAGCCTTACGGAGGGGTCCACTGAGGGTTGGTAAATTTATGAGTGATAGAACCATTGAGTTCAAGTTTTCACATTTTAACCATTTTTAATGAATAAAAGAATCGAGACCCAAATCTCGATACAAATGATAGAGTCGCCACGCAAGTTGTCTACTTAGGAAATAGTTTTAGTACGGTTCCCATTGGGCGGGAGACTCATACCTTTTGGATCAGAGATTCGGGTATCGGATGAGTCACTTATTTCTCATTTAGTTACTTTAAAATTACATTCACTGGATAAAACCATTTTCTTTCATCATTTGGGAAATTATTACAGAAATCCCATGTTTCTACATTCTTTCACACTCGATTCATGCATTCAACAATTCATAATAGAGCGCAAGCAATAAATGTGGGGATAAAAATTACAATAAGGGAAAATGGGGAAATTACAAGGGAACCTATACATTTGTTCTAAGTTATAAAACAAAATAAATAAATTCGCATGCATCCACAAAGGCTAGCACTGTTACAGCACATCATAAGTCAACATTTTGTTAAGAAAAATATGGTTATGTTAGTGTGGCGGTTTTGAGATCGATAGTGCCCGGACGGCTTCTAGAATCTAGAAGAAATAACGGGTCTTCAACGTATTTTGTTATAAAAACATATTTTAACTTTTTGTGGGTTGATTTACCGGATTATTAGTGAAACTGATCGCATGGTAAATGGTGATGTTGATTGATTTTATAGATTGAAAGAGGAATGGCGATTCTGCCTGGGGGCTAGTACTCGTACGGGGTGGGGGGCACCCGTACAGCTACCGGTGGGACCTCGTATTGGTGTAGGGGTCCCGTACAGGTCCTATTTGGACCCAAACAGAACCTCATTTAAGTTTAGAACAGAGAAGATTTGCAGAAAAATAAAAATGAAGGATAAAACTAATAAGATGTGAATCTCTTTGAAACTCAGGAGCGTACATTTACGTCGTGAATCCACTTTGAAGCGATACCTATGCTGAGAGAGAGTCTAGCCAAAGTAGATAATGAAATGATGGGTTTTTAGGACTGTGTAGGCTAGTATTTGTGTGGAAAGAGCCTCCCCCAAATCTTGATAAACAAAGTTAGGATTGAATAAAATGTTGACAAAACTGCAAGGAATGGGTTTTCTCCCTATTTTATACCTCCTATACCTCAACTATACCCTTGCTATACCTAAAAAGCTGCTGGAAATTTTATATGGATTGTCTAGTATGATTTTTTTTTATCTTGGCTCCTCTTGAAAATAAGGTAAAAAGCCCCTATTTATAGGGGTAAATTGTGTCTGAACACAATAAATTGAATTCATGATTGAGGGTCTCCATGTTGCTGTGATTCTCAAGGCCGAGAGATCGACCCCTATTTAGAATGATTATCTCCACCCTATCGCTAGAAAAGTGATGAAGTAAGCTGGGTTTAAGCCTGGAAAGGGCTGTGGAATGCATGAGCAAGGGACTATTGAGGCCTTGGAACCGAAGGTACTAGTCCGCTTGGCAGGCTTAGGATATGAACCTAAGAACACCTATCACCGTGTCCACACCAGCTACTGTCATATGGTGATTATTTGCAAAATTCAAGGCAAGAGGCCTTACAAGGGGGAGCCTGAGCATGTCAAGCTTAATGGGAAGATGTGGCCTGGTTTTGAGGTCTTTTAGGATGTTTATGACTTTGAAGTCGGCTGTATGGTCATTTCTGCTGAACCCGATATTGTGGCTACACCTAATGCTGAACCCGTTGCACCTGTGAATGTTATTAGCTGATAAGGTGAAGGGAAAGGGGAAGATGTACCCTGAGAATGAGGCTGGGGGGGTAGCGAAAAGCCCGTGGATTAGGACGTTGAAGACACAGTGAGCACTAGATTTTAATGGTCCCTCTCACGAAACGATGATGTGAGCTAGACAATGCTATTCTTTACAAGTGTTATCCATTAGAGGAGTTCTTACTGCAGCGGAGATGAGTTTAGCCAGAGTTTGGAGACCTAGACTGCCTTTATTAACCCGTACGGGTGACACCTTAGGGGTATGGGTCTATGGGTTGACCCCGTACGGGTCCCATAGCTCTATAGGGATTGGAGGGACCTGTACGAATCCCACCTGAACCCGTACGGGTCCCTTTTCTGCCCAAACACGCAGAAAGGATAGTAAATCGTACCATTTTCGGAGGAAATCAATCATGAATGCAATTTATTGTGTTCAGACTCAATTTCCCCTATAAATAGGGGCTTTTTGCCTCATTTTCAAGAGGAGCCAAGACAAAAAATCATACTAGACAATCCATATAAGATTTCCAGCAGCTTTTAGCTTTTTAGCTATAGCAAGGGTATAGTTGAGGTATAGGAGGTTTAAAATAGGGAGAAAACCCATTTCTTAAGGTTTTGTCAACATTTTATTCGATCCTAACTTTGTTTATTAGGATTTTAGGGAGGGTCTATCCCTATATATACTCGCCTACACAGTCCTAAAAACCCATCATTTCATCATCTACTTTGGCTAGACTCTCTCTCGGTATAGGTATCGCTTCAAAGTGGATTCACGACGTAAATGTACACTCATGAGTTTTAAAAAGACTCACATCTTATTAGTTTTATCCTTCATTTTTATTTTTCTACAAATCTTCTCTGTTCTAAACTTAAATGAGGTTCTATTTAGGTCTAAACAGGACCCGTACGGGTCCCCCACACCTGTACTGGTCCCACTGGTAGCCGTACGGGGTACTGGCCCCCAGGCAGAATCCCTATTCCTCTTTCAATTTATAAAATCAATCAACATCACCATTTGCCATGCAATCAGTTTCACCAATAATCCGGTAAATCAACCCACGAAAAGTTAAAATGTGTTTTCATAACAAAATACGTTGAAGACCTATTATTTCTTCTCGATCCTAGAAGTCGTCCGGGCACTATTGATTGCCAAATCGCAAACTAACATAACCATATTTTTCTTAACAAAATGCTGACTTATGATGTACCGTAACTGTGCTAACCTTTGTAGATGCATGCGAATTTATTTATTTTTTTATAGCTTAGAACAAATGTATAGGTTCCCTTGTAATTTCCCTATTTTCACTCAATTGTAATTTTTATCCCCCAATTTATTGCTTGTTCTATATTATGAATTGTTGAATGCATGAATCGAGTGTGAAAGAATGTAGAAAGATAGGATTTCTGTAATAATTTCCCAAATGATGAAAAGAAAATGGTTTTATGCGGTGAATATAATTTGAAGTAACTAAATGAGAAATAAGTGACTCATCCGATACCCGAATCTCTGATCCAAAAGGTATGAGTCTCCCGCCTAATGGGAACCGTACCAGAACTCTTTTCCAAGTAGACAACCTGGGTGGCGACTCTATCATTTGTATCGAGATTTAGGTCTCGATTCTTTTATTCATAAAATTAGTTAAAATGTGAAAACTTGAACTCAATGGTTCTATCACTCCTAAATTTACCAAGCCCCAGTAGACCCCTCTTCAAGGCTCCAAGGGAGGTCCACATATGTTCGACCACTGAGAGTTCACAGTGGCGATTTCGCTGGGGAAATAATCTTTTAACTTGCAAAATTTTTGTTTGTTTTAAAAGCTTAAAAGATTAAGATGAGCACCGAAAATCATTTACTTAATTTGACCCATTTTCTTTTTCATCATTTGGAAAAATTATTACACTCTATCTTCTCACCTCCTTCTCTCTAGAATTAATTGTGCTCTTCTCCTCGTGCTAGGTTAGGGTGCCTTATTTTTCCGCGAAACTTACAAAAGTGTCACTCATGCCCGCCAGGAATTGGGGACACTCTAGTGGGTGGAGCACTCATTGTCATCTCCCTCTAAAAGAGGCCTGATGCTATGGGAACCTACTATATTAAATTCTATTACGTCCCTACACAATTCTTATTGAAAGCCATAGAATTTTACCCTCTAGGTACTTCTTTTTCAATGAAATTAGTCTAGGTCGCCCTTTGTTATCCTCGTGATAATCAAAGGAAAATACCTTCAGAATTGGCGGGAGGAATAAGGTTGGAGGACATGCTTCGCATATGTTGTGTTGTATTCCGTTTTGTAATTAACCTCGCCATGCATCATTGTAAATTGAGCATGCATATGCATGTACTGATCTTTTAATTGCTACCTTAGTAGGAGTCAAAGCTTGGCAAAGATCTCAAGTCCGTTTAGTTCGCATTCGAGTTCTACCTTCACTGCCTCCGGTTCAGTTAAGGGTTAAGGATTCACCTCTGCCTCCGTCCCTAAGTAATTCATCCAGCAATCAGTTTGGTCCATTTGATTCTGATACTACCCATCAGCTTAAGGAGATGTCTCGTATTCTGACTCGTGATGACCAGTTAGATGTTGAGGTTGAGGATGTCGGTCTCAATAAGGAGGCAAATGAGTCAAGGGTCGATATTAGGCCGGAGATTACAAATGTCATTTCACAGTATTTTATGAGTGACCAGTTCCTCGACCGTGTGAATGATAAGATGACGGCTTCTATTAGAGCAATCTTGGGCAAGGAGAGAATGGCCAATGTCTCTCAGGGTACTCCTACTAGTTCTTCGACCCTTTTCCTCACATTTTAACACACACGACTCAATACAACATAGCAAGTATACTATACACAAATTCTAACAGTTTCAATAGGTATAGAAAAGGTATAGTGGAGGTATGAGGGGTATAAAATAGGGAGAAAACCCATTCCTTGAGGTTTTGTTCACATTTTATTCATTCCTACCTTCGTTTAGTAGGATTTGGGGGAGGTTATGTCCACACAAACACTCTGGCTAGACTCTCTCAATAGCAAAGGAATCGCTTCAAAGCGGATTCACGCCATAAAGGTAACGCTCTTGAGTTTCAAAGAGATTCACATCTCAATTATTTTACTATTATTCTCTACCTCCTCAATTATATCTGCTCTTTTTATTTCCTATTTCAGGACTGGTCCTAATTTGTACTAGCCTTGTTGGCACCTTGTGTCCTTAGAGATATAAATTGGTGCGCCATACTCATACGGAAGGAAATCTCATTTTTAATTTATTTTTCATCCATTAATCTGCGTATTAAACCAAACAAAGTTTTTGCCTGGACCAAACAGACCTATACGGGTACACCATACCTGTACCGGTCCTCCCTAGTAGCCGTATAGGTCCGACCCACCCGTACGGGTACTAGCCCCAGGCAGTATCCAGAATTCATATTTCAATCAGTTAAAATCAACCCAACTCACTATTTACTATGCGATCACTTTCACTAATCATCCGACAAATCAACCCATAAAAGTTAAAATGTTTTTTATAACATAATACGTTGAAGACTAATTATTTCTCTCTGATCCTATAAGCTGTCCGGGCACTATTGATCGTAAAATCGCCACGCTAACATAATCATATTTTTTCTAATGAAATGCTGACTTATGATGTGCCATAAACTGTGCTAATCTTTGTGGATGCAGGGAAATTTATTTTTATTTTATTTTATAACTTAGAACAAATGTCTAGGTTCTCTTGCAATTCCCCCATTTTCCCCGGTTGTAATTTTTATTCCCCCATTCATTGCTTGTGCTTTATTGTAATCTATAAACGCATGTAATGAGTGTGAAAGAGTGTAGAAAAATAGGATTTTTATGATAATTCCCCAAATGATGAAAAAAAATGGTTTTAAGCGGTGAATGTAATTTTGAATCAACCAAATGAGAAATAAGTGACTCATCCGATACTCAAATCTTTGATCCAATAGGTATGAGCCTCCCACCCAATGGGAACCATACCAAAACTCTTTCCCAAGTAGACAACTTGGGTGGTGACTCTATCATTTGTATCGAGATTTGGGTCTCAATTCTTTTATTCATTAAAATTGGCTATTTGTACAAACTAGAACTAAAAATGTTTTGTCACGCCTAAATCCAACCAACCCCCCAGTGGGCCCGCCTCGCATACAAGCGCCAAGGGAGATCCACACGTCATTGACATCTCACAGTGGCTACTCTGCTGGGGAATTAATCTTTTAACTTGCAAAACTTTGGTTTGTTTTAAAAGCTTAAAAGATTAAGATGAGCACTGAAAATCATTTACTTGATTCAACCCATTTTCTTTTTCATCATTTGGGAAAATTATCACACTCTATCTTTTCATCTCCTTCTCTCTTTAGTTAGATGCACTCTTCTTCTAGAGCTAGGTTAAGGTGCCCAATTATTTTCGTGAAACTTACGAAAGTGTCATCGATGCCTACCAGGAATTGGGGTCACTCTAGTGGGTGGAGCACTCATTGCTATTTACCTCTAAAAGAGGCTGGATGTGATGGGAACCTTCTACATAAAACTTTCGATATGTCCCTATGCCATTCTTATCAAAAGCCTTAGAATTTTACCTTCTAGGTACCCATTTCTGTGTGAGATTAGACTAAGGACGAATACCCTTAGAACTGGCAAGAGAAATAAGGATGGAATCAATCGCTTTGCATGTGTTGTATTACGTTCTCTTGTAATTAACCCAGCCATATATCATTGTAATTTGTGCATGCATAACACATCCCATGCATGTACTGATCTTTTGGTTATCACCTCAGCCAAAGCTCAAAGGCTTAAAACTTGGCAACATTCTCAGGTACATTTGACTCGAATTCCAGCTCCTCCTCCTCCTACTCTTCTTTCAGCTCAGTTAAGGGTTGCTCCACCTCCATCGACGGGTATTTCGTCCAGCGGTCAGTTTGGTCCGGTTGATGTTGATTTTGCCTATCATCTTGAGGAAATGTCTCGTATCCTGACTCCAGAGGGCCAGATTAATCTTAAGGTTGAGAATGTTGCTACTAGTGAGGAGGCAAATGCATCAAGGGTCGATGTTAGGTCCGAGATCGTAAATGTCATCCTGTAGTACTTGGGAAGTGATCAATTCTTGGACAGATTGATTGATAATATGTTAGCTTTCATCAGGGCAATCTTGGCCAAAGAGAAAATGGTCAATGCTTCTTATATCACCCCTGTCAATATTCCAACAGTGAACGCAGTGCTTAGTGAACCACTCCCTCTTTCAAGAGTTGCTCACAATCCGTTCACTCATTTTCAGTTGACACCTGTGCGAAGCTGTGGGGATTCTTCCAGTCAGTTTGGTCAGTTGGGTTCTGTTGGTCCATTTAGTTTAGTTAGCCAGCCATTACAGTCAGTGAGTACAGTAGTTCTACCAGCCATCAGTCAGTTTGCTTAGCCTAGTCAAAGGTTTGTACCGCCTCCATTTTAGTTTGGGGCATCCAGCCTAACCCTTAATTTTGTGGTCACACCTAAGGGGACGACCTTCCCTCAATCAACAGGTTTACCCTTGGGTTCGATTACTCAATCGGAGGGATCATCCTTGTCCGTGGAATTTAGAAATTTCTTGCTACCAATCCCGACTCTTAGCTATCGTTACTATCAGTCCAAACTGCTAGAGAGGAGGATTGGGAACTTAAAAACTTTAGTATGCCTAGCATAGCGAAGTATAAGGGAACTGGTCCACTTTAATCCCATATTACCACCTATCATAGGGTTATGAGAATCAAAAAGCTAAGTAATAAAGTCTTCGCTGAGATGCTCCCTTGCACCCTAGAAGGTCCTACCATCGAATGGTACAATACTCTATGAAAAGAGGTGACTGGAAATTGAAAAGCTTTATCAGTAAGGGTCATCACACTAGCGCCTGTAGAGATCTACTTGAGCCTATTTATGGTTTGATTAGGGAAAAGAAGATACACGAGCCCGAGCTTAAGCCTAGCACCATGAATAACCCCCTGCTAAATTTTGAGAAATAGGTTGAAGCTGTAGAGTCAGGGTTGCCCTCCTACCATGTCTTTAATATGATCTCGCATGCTAATCCCATGGTTCACTCAGTAGTGGCTTTACCTGATGAACCGGCCCCCATTGACATCGACGCATATGAGTTAGAAGGAAATCATGATGAGGAAGCTATGTTTGTTCAATTAGAACCAATTGATATCGATGCTTATGTGCTGAAGAATGATGAGCTTGAAGGGCCAACCTTGTTGGTGGAAACTTCCGAAGGGAGAAGTTATATGAAAAATGGGGTGTTGTATGTTACTCGAAGTGGAAGGGTTCCTCCTTATCCTTTCCCAACAAGAAGAAGGGGCAGAGATATAGATATCTAGGTCATTCCAAATGTCAATCAGGGTCCAACCTTCACAGCTGCTATTGAGACTCAAACCCCGATTGATAATGAAAAGAAAGATTTAAAAGTCACCCCTCTTATCCAGCAATTGCAAGTTACCCCTGTTAAGTACAACATTTAGCAGCTTCTCATTGACTCTGAAGATCATCGCAAGGGTTTGATAGAAAAGTTATTAAGCACTACACCTTCCATTACTTTAGTGGAAGTATTTTCAGTTATTAGGGGAGCCTCTCCCGGTCAAGTTGAACCCATTATGTTTTATCCATCAGACTCCCAGCTGAAGGAAATAAGCATAACAAGGCACTTTTCATTAAGGTGTAAATCTTTTATCGCTTTATCCCATGTATTATGGTGGATGATGGTTCCGCCCTTAATCTCTACCCTGCCAAGATTCTTCCTTACTTAGGGCTGGATGAATCCATATTGGATAAGTCCAATACTGTTATAAGGGCAAATGATGATATGAAGATAAGCATCATTGGGGTCTTTGAAGTTGAAGTTACGGTTGAGGGAGTGAAGTCTAAAGTCTTATTCACTATCCTCGATATTCCCGTCACCTACTCATTATTGTTGGGTCGACCTTGGCTC
Source organism: Euphorbia pulcherrima (assembly GCA_947683365.1). Lineage (NCBI taxonomy): Eukaryota > Viridiplantae > Streptophyta > Magnoliopsida > Malpighiales > Euphorbiaceae > Euphorbia > Euphorbia pulcherrima. The sequence goes on from CANTUS010000001.1 coordinate 22,213,083, forward strand.
CATGCATTAGGGGTCATCCCTTCTACAGTCCATCAGAAAGTTAAGCTCATCCATAATGGTAAGTTAGTGACCATTGAAGCTGATGAACCATCTATTATAGCAGCTATGAAGGCCCAAAAAAAGGAATCTAGGGTGGCTGTAGCTCACCAGGGTACAAAGTTTTTGATTAAGGGGTATATATCACTTAAAATTGAAAAGATCATGATGAAGCAAGGTTATGTGAAAGGTAAGGGGCTCCGAAAGAATCTGCAAGGAGTGCTGGAATGCATTTTGCCTTTTTCATAGCCATTCAGACTTGGTTTGGGGAATCACCTAGGTACCGAGAAGTCTAAACCCCAGTCCTGCCTCATGATAGGGGATGAGGTCAAGCAAAAGATATTCACAGGCGAGGAAGAACCTGTTGAGGTGAGGGGTAGAAAGGTCCTTGGTTTTGAGATCTTCAACGATGTGTATGATTTCAAGAAGGGCCGCATGATTGAAACCTCAGTTTCTGTAGAAGTATGTAGGAATGCTGAAGATGATGAAATGAATAAAGTAATAGAGTCCATCATCAAGGCACTAGCAGTACTTATGAGGAAGAATTGGAAGGGAAGTCCCATCAGTAAGACTGTCAAAAACTTAGCAAGAGTAGTGGCCGAAGAAGCGGACGTAAACCTGCACACCGGAGCTATCAGTTCAGCTATTAATCAACAAGGCCCTCCGCCTGTGGAGGATGATTCAAATGATATAATTTTTAATGTTGCAAATATTTTTGATGCAAACAATGCCGCTTATAAGGCATATCATGGATAAGTTGTAACATCAGTACTTTTTAAAGCATGTCATGAATAAATTGATGCATCTCTCATTCACACTTCACTCGAGTATTCCATTCTAATGACACCATGTACTCATAACAACTACATTCTTAAAAATATCATCATATTCATTAATGAAGTTGACTTTGATTACATTGCAATGGTATAAATATCCAATGGTTAAAACCTATCACCAAATAAAAGAGAGATAATAAAAGCTCTTAGCAAATATGATAACAACGAATCTTGATCCATTTTTCTTCACGAAGGGGGAAATGGTACAAGGGTACGGATCATCAAGAAAGAAGGCCAAGAAGACTCATGAAGCTGGCTCTGGTTATGAAAAACAAAGAGAACATCTTGGGTCATAAAAAGATGCCCAAAATCCTTCAGAAACTCTAAAGGGAAACAGATTATTAATGCCAATAAATCAATCGAAAAGATCTTTTCAAAGACAGTGGCTACTTACAGAGACTGGGCTGATAAACTTCCTTTTGAGATTTAGGGGTATAGAACCAGTATAAGAACCCCCATTGATCAGACACCTTTCTCCTTGGTATATGGAGTGGAAGCTGTGTTACCGGTTGAAATAGAAGTAAGATCTCTAAGAGTGGCACTCGAAGCTCAGTTAAAAGAGTCAGGTTGGGTAAGGGCTAGATATGAGCAATTAAATGCAATAGATGAAAAGTGGCTCAAAGCACTTGACCATCTACAAATGTACCAGTAGTGTATGGCTCGAGCTTACAACAACAGTCAGATACCCGAAACAACCTCTCAAAGCAGGTGATCTAGTTCTCAAGCAACTACGCCAAGTCAACACAGACGTTAGGGGCAAGTTCTGGCCTAATTGGGAAGGACCATTTGTAGTTAAGAAAGTCCTTGGCAAAGGAGGAATCAAGCTAATGATATGGATGGAAATGAGTTCGTGAATCTAGTAAATCAAGATAGGCTTAAGCGTTATCATGTCTAGGTCAAAAGAATTAAATCATGATAAAAGCAGCACAAAGAATAAAAGAAATAAAGAATAAATCACCCAATGAGTGGTCCTCTACTACTCGACCAAAAATTAGGGTGCAGCCCGGTGATCGGTATTCCATAAATCGGTCAGGCAAAAATTAGGGCACTCCAATGCAAATAAAGCATGCTAAGCTGAAAAACCCAAAAAGGGCAGCTTAGGCAAAAGTTAGGGCATTGAGAGAAAAATGTCAGTTGCTTTCTAGAAAATCTATAAAAGACCAGTAGGCAGTAGGGGTTAACCATTGGAAATTGTTACCGTTACCTATGTATTCAAATTAATCTCATCAATGAACATGTTATGATTTTGCTAAGAATCTTAGTCTTATGAATGCATGCATGTCTTTAGGTGAAATAATTGCAGGTGCGTGAACATCAATTTTTCTCTACATGCTATGCATCATTGTTATTCCTTTCATTATACATGTAATCCAACAGAGATATAAGTACCAAAGAAATCAGGCATATGCAAAGTTCAGAAAAGGTCTGCTGGATTGAGCCGTCAAGGATAATTAAGGCAAAAATTAAGATAATTTGCTAGATTGAAAACCCGAAAGGGTGGTCCAAGCAAAATTTAAGACAAAAATAAAAAAAGAAAAGAAAGAAAAAGCATGCGGGGTTGAAAACCCTAAAGGGCGATCTCGATAAAAATTCAAGCAAAGAAAAAAATAAAAAAAGAAGCTTGCTAGATTGAAAACCTGAAAGGGTGGTCTAGGCAGAAGTTAAAGCTAAAAAGAAAAAAAAGTCCGCTGGACTGAGCCGTCAAGGACAGTTCAGGCAAAAATTAGGATAAAAAGAGATAAAAATAAAAGTTTGATAGGTCATCTCACATCAAATGGCCTATACAAAAGTTAGAACATCACTTGGTCCCCTCACTACAAAATCATTGGATAGAAGTAATATGGGTTCGCAAAGCAGCAATACTCAGGGCCCAAAAGTATTAACAGTTCAGAAAGTAATAAAAGCGCATAATAATCTAAGCTATCGGGGGATCTTGTCCCAGGCAACCCTCTGGAGCCAGATCCTGTGTATCTGCCAACAGATAATCCACATCTATCGTTATATGATCCTCGGCTTCACTGGTACCAGCAGTTGGCTGGGTGGGGGCCCTAGTCTCGGATGTCCCTGCGGCAGCCCTAGTAACATCAGCTCCCTTAGCATTCTGATCTCCACCCCTCTAAGTCACTCAGTATGCAGAAATATCATCCTCGGACTCAAAATCAGATGGATCCAGTGTCTGTTTGTCCTCAGTCATCCTCGTTAGCTGACCCCTCAGCATCTCAATCTTGACCCTCGCCCGAGCAGTTTTAGCCCTAGCCTGGTCAGCCTCAGCAGTGGCTGCCTGCAGGTGCTCCTCCAGGAATCTGGCTCTCTCCTCTAAAGCATCCAAGTCCCGAGCAGACTTGTTGCGCTCTATGGCCAAAAGAGTCTATAATTAAATCATAAGATCAGTACACATACATGAATGTCATGGCATGTATCATGCACAGTTTGTTAAATTTTGCAGGTAAAAGAAACTTACCGAGGCTAGCGCATCTTAGGTAAGTACCAGATCTCGTACAGAGAAGTAGCCCATGGCAATCCTATCAGTCTAAAAAATGATCACCTAAAAGAAAAAGGTCACGTCAAGATAGGACATTCTAAGCAATCACTGTAATAGACAAGATTAAAGCAGACAATTCCTTTCATGAGTGGAGCTGAAAGGAGTGAAACTGATGGGCTGGACCAACTCCTCGAGCTCCTTGATAACTCATTTACCCAAATGATAGAGGAGCTGAAAGAAAGTATCCAGCTTTGCTCGGAGGACTCCCTCTCTCACGGACCTAAAAGCACGAGACCGCTTTGCTGGAGGCTTAGGGACAGTAGCAGCTGCAGCGACAGTTCTCTTCCGCCTAAAAGCGGAAGGCTATAGCAATAAAGGATCATACTTATGATCACAATCAATTTCAGGAAATAGCAAGGTATTCATGAAGGTTAAGTTAGAAGAAAACCTGAGAAGAAGGGGTACTAGACCTAGCCGAGCCCTCGGTACCCCGAACTATGCATGGACCCCCACGGTCGCACCTCGATCCACTGTCATTATCGTCATCATCATCATCATCCTCATTATTGCTCTAGTGGAACTCGAGAGGGATGTCCTCGTGGTGAATCCTCTCTCAAGGAGGAAGAATCAAGGAGTCGATGAACTCAGTATAAGAGCCCTCTACTGATAGCACACGAGCCCTATCGCCCAATAAGTACAACCCCTTATCAGAACCCGACATCGGATGTGGCCAGAAGATGCCTATCAGGATTAGGGGAGGGATCAGTATTTCTATCATAGTAATGGTCCCCCACCCTCGGACCCGCTCACCGAAATACCACTCAAAGAAGAGTGGTGACTCCAGGACAAAGCGGCGGTCATCCATGCCAGCCCACATCCGCTCAATAGCCGCATGGATATCCAATCTCTCCTACGGGTCTCAGATGACCTGCACAAAATAAATGCTCTGTGAGTATCACAACCTCGTAAATGCAGTTTCTACCAATTGTTTGGTGAAATGTAAAATGTAGGTTTAGTAGGGAATAAGTTTACCCGATCTGAGCGCAGCTAATGAAGGAACTCTCTATACTATGTTGTGGTCAAGGGCTGACCCTACCAAAGCCCCATCCACCTGGAAATGATGTGTGGTGTCTCGGACTGTATGGGCAAACCCGGCTTAGGGATAAACCGATGCTTAAAGGCCTATATCTGTAAGACAAAATAAGAATTAGTCACAGCACAATTTGAATAAGAGGTTAAAGCATAAAAGATCAGTTCGGGATTTATCAGAAGTATCAGGTGGCAGATCTTGAGCTCAGACTGCTCACCTCAAACTCCAACGTCCAATCTATAATATAAATGCACCAGGATGGCCCAACACTAGTTCTTTCTTGGTATAGCAATAAGATCCTCCACAGCAAATAGCAAACCGTAGTTGAGGTTGCTTGAATAGACCAGAAAGAAGACGGTAGTAAGAAATGTCAGCAGGAAAGACCGGGTATACTACTCTCTCCTATTAGATGCAACAGGACTCGGCTGCCCAATTCAGTACGTATGCAGGTCCCTGTACTTGAGCTTGTTCATCCCGCCCGGATAAAGCCTAAGTAATCTCTCAATATAGGCCTTCACCTCAGGCCGAGAGTGCCACCTATCGGCATAAACATCGAAATGGACAATATCCCCGCTCCAGTCTAATCCCGTCATGGCGCACACGTCTGAGGGAGTGATGGTGACCTCCCTAATCGGCAGATGGAAAGTATGGGTCATCTCCGACCACCTCTCTACCAAGGCTGAAATGGCACCTGGAGCCAGCCTCTTCGGAGCCTGAGGGATTGATGATTACTTGATGGAAGATAACATGGCTGCCATCACTTAAGCAAACTCTAATCAGACCAAATCTTGAATCACTCTTCCATACTTGAACCAAATTTTTTAATTCTTCATCTTTGCTTAAGCTCATATAATTTGAAAATGTTGAAAGTTGACTTGAACATTGAATCATCAAAATCTCCTCGTTTAGCTCAATTGAAGCAGGTTGAAAGCTCTTTGACTTAGAACTTGGAAATTGAATATGTAAAGAATCTTTCCTCTTAAGTTCCATGTCTTTATCATTTCTATGCTCAATATTTCAACATTTTCAAATCATATGAGCTTGAGCAGAGATGAAGAATTATTAAATTTGGTTCAAGTATAGAAGAGTGATTCAAGATTTGGTCTGATTTAGAGTTTGCTTAAGTGAGCTTTGGACAAGCATGTGTGTGGCACGTGTTAACCCATTGGGATCTTGTCAGTTCTTATTGGATCAATTACTTGATGGAAGACAATATGGCTGCCATTATATTAGCATTTGATTTAATTTAATTAGGTTTCTTTATCATTTTCTTATTTGAGATATTTTATTTCCTAGTTAGTTTGTGATTTCTATTCAAGTAGGATTTCTTTCCTGATTCTTTAAGGACTTCTTTTAAGAATCTGATTAGGACTTTAGTATTTTATTCTTAGTAAAATTATAAAGTCAATTTCGTGCATTAGGGTTACGAGTATTATATAAAGATAGCTTTTTATGTATTCTAGACACAGATTTGATAATAATAAAATTCAGATTTTTCCTTTGCGAAAATTCAGCTTTCTTTGAGTGCGAGTGATCAGGATCTTGTTCGTGAAGTATTATTTTGATTGTGATCAATTGTTGTGGCTAGACAATTGAGAATCAACCCCATAACAGGTTCTTTCATCCAATTCGAAAGGTTGGGTAATCCATATGCTAGCTTGATTGTTCATTTTATTTGCTAGGATTGGTTGTGTTATTGCCTTTGTTCTTTAACTAACCTGATTTCTAATCTATAAGTTTATTTTCTTTATGTCCTTAAGTCTCAATTCACGGTTGGGAAATTCTTGAGTTCGGATTGTGTTTCGCATGCCGAATTCACATCAGTTGGTATCAAAGCACAGTTTGAGTTAAGGTTTGATTCTATCCAGATTTCTTCTTTTTGCCATAACTTTATCTACATAAATCAGATTCTCACGATTCTAAATCCATTGGATTGTTAAGAGAACGATTTAAATTTCACAAGAAGGCTTTATGTCGAAATTCGTTCTACATCCTATTCAAAAATGAATTCAAAATTATATATTCTGTTTCTTAAATTATCTTTATTTTTTATTTTTGTTCATTGAGTCCAACTCTTTTTCATGTAGATTAATTAGGTCATTAAGTTGCATTTTTTATTTCCTTTTTTTCTTATTAAATTTTTATCCATTCATCTTTTTTTGTGTTATTTATTTATTTATTTTGTTTTTGCATCATTTAACTAATCTTTCGTTCTTCGTACACATTGTGTTTTTTCTTTTTGATCCTTAGTTTTCTCATGTCCATTTTTTTACTTGCTTTTTACTTCTGGTGATTCGATACTTTTTGGCTTAATTCATTGAGATCAATCAACGTAATACCAAAGAGCATGGATCACTTGTGAATATTTCTATTTCTTGCTTTTCACATCAAGTTTTTCTATTTCTGTCTATCTAACCATGTGCCACAAGGATAAGAACTCTTTTGATGTTGATCAAAAAGAGTTAAGAAAAGCTATTGCAGGAATGAATAGATTGCAAAAACAATTTTTTAAGCTTCAAGATATGCTAAAATTATTAGATGATATAACCATGCGCAAAAAACATTACCATTCCAAGCGACATAAAGACCTCGATAATGATTCTAAGTTTGATCATTCGGCTATTCATAATGGCAAATCGAATAAAATCACCCTAATTAAGGAGAAAGAAAATAAGAGTGATAAAATAAGTAAGGGTGAGAAGAGAGAAGAGGTGAGAGAAAAGGCTAATGAGTTTAGTGAAAGAGATGTGAGGAGAGAAGAAAGTAAGGGCGTGGTAAAAGCCAATAATCATATATTATACGCCAAAATGAGTGATTTAATGCAAGCTAAAAATATCTATTTGAGAATCCTTTTATTCAATTCCAAAGGTTTTAGCTTATCTCTAACAATATCTACTAATATTACTCTTCCTAGTTTAGTTCATTCTTTTTTACAGAAATTTGATTATCTATTGCTGATTGGGCTACCTCCATTTAAAGGATTGACCATGAGTTTTCTTATGTACTTGGAGCATCTTTCGAGGAGATGAAGAAACCCAAAAGGAAGTTGAGAATCTGATGTCGACGAGTTTGATATGTGGAAATATGAGTGCTAGGGTTGATTCAATCAACTTAGTACCTCAAAAGGAAGGGAAACGTAGAACTTGTTTCACGGTGATACCAATTCGAGGACGAATCTTTTTTAAAGAGGGAGGGAATGACGCAAACGAACGCCATATATTGATCATAGAAATGATAAAGACATGGAACTTAAGAGGAAAGATTCTTTACATATTCCATTTCCAAGTCTAAGTCAAAGATCGTTCAACCTGCTTCAATTGAGGTAAACGAGGAGATTTTGATGATTCAATGTTCAAGTCAACTTTCAACATTTTCAAATTATATGAGCTTAAGCAGAGATGAAGAATTATTAAATTGGTTCAAGTATGGAAGAGTGATTCAAGATTTCGTCTGATTAGAGTTTGCTTAAGTGAGCTTTCGACAAGCATGTGAGTGGCACGTGTTAACCCATTGGGATCTTGGCTAGTTCTTATTAGATCAATTACTTGATGGAAGACAATATGGCTACCATCATATTAACATTAGATTTAATTTGGTGGCGACATGAATGATATCACCGGCCGTTTCACTTGTCGCCTGCGGTTTCAGTTTCTTGCAACAACAGTAGTTAATGATCGAATAATGACCGAAAACTTGAAACTAAGCACAAAACACCAAGAAATCACAACAAACAGCAATAATAAATGCCAAAGAACTTAGGAGACTCGGGATTTTACCTCGGAGCCGTGAATCCACCTCTTCGTGATCTAATGACACCTCTGGGGAGCTCGAAATGATGATTTGGGGTAGTGAACTAAAGATTTAAGTCTCTAAATCCTATTAGATTGATTTTAAACCTAAGTTCTACTAATTTTAAGTTAATTTCTAAGAGAATAAAAAAATCAGTAAAAGATGGAATGAGTCCTCTTTTCTTACCTTTTCTTCACCTTATCTCACTAAATCTTACTTATCTCACTAGAATTTTCTCTCTAATTCAAGTTATGAGTTGCTAACCCCTTGCTTCATCTGGAAATGGCCTTTTTATAGGCAAAAATTTGAAAGAGCTGACTTTTCTCGATTATCCGGCGGGTATCGAGCAAAGGGATGGCAAAAAGCTATCTACCTGCAAAAGTCAGACCACCAGCGGTATCACTGAAGCCGGTGGTGACTTTATGACCCTACACAGGTTTGAAAAAGCGGTATGGCCAAGCCTAAAAAGTGGATTAAGGGTTAAATCAGTCCAAAAAGGTGTTTAAGAGGGATTTTAGAGATATTTTGAATTTTTTAGGATATTTAGGACCAATTTTATTTTTTGGTGTAAATCATCCTTTCGAGCTCCCACTGGACGAGTAGTTGGACACGCGGAACTGAATTTTTCTTGAAATTAAAATTCGAAAAGAATTTTAAAGAGGATAAAAATACGAATATACGTCATTATTGTCTTGTGAGAGGGACTGTAAAAATCTCGTGCTCACAATCCTCCTCCATAATTAGGGCTTCATAAGCCCTATGAATTTTTTCTTCTTCAACCATACTAATAGTTAGAATGAAAAACAACTATAGACGATAGCTGAGACTGCCGGAAAACACAATCGGAAAAAACACTAGCTTAATCGCCTGACACCCAAAACCTAGAGCAAAACCTTAGAGTTCCGTGATTTTATTTGTGATTATGAAATTTTTACTATTAAGTTATTGTTTCTTCCTAAGTAATTAATTACTTCATGCTTAACAAAAATTCTACAATGCCACTCGTCGAAATGTATAATAAATTTATATACAAAATTAATTATATTATAATGATATTAAATACTCATTTCTTTATTTTATTGCACATAATTAATTATTTCTTGTTTTTTCCAATTATCTACAATTATATACTTTCTTAATCAAGAAATTGTCTCTTTTGTAATTGTTTTTTTTCTTAATTAAGTTTCATAGCAACGTAATATATTACCTTTAAAAAAATATTTAGAGGTGTTTATTTTTTTAATTAAATTAATTAGATTTTTTTTGTTAGCGAATCTGATTGAATTATGGAAATGAGGTTTTTGAATTACAAAACCCTCTATATTTCAATATTACGTCACACATATACATATATAATAAGTAAACATGTAAAAATTACTTAATATAATTTAATGGGTTAAATGTTTAAGGTTTGAGATTTAATATTATGCTCAAATATTAATGTTAAAATACAATGAAGAATTTTGAGAAAGATAATTGTATTTCTCTTGATTTTACAAACATGTTACAATGTTGGTATTTATGCATGAATGAATCATATATGAAAGGTAACAAAATAAATACAAATAAATGCAATTAATTGTAATCTTCCTAATTACGCTAATTAGCATGACTTGGGGAAGAATCCAGTCAACACTCCCCCTCAAGTTGGTGCAAAGATGTTAAACATGCCCAACTTGTAAAGCAATGTATGAAACGTCCGTTTGTCGAGGCCTTTTGTGAGGACATCTGCTAACTGTTCTTTGGAAGAAACATGAATTAGATCAAGGTTGTTGTCATCTATCTTTTCTTTGATGAAATGCGATCAATTTCAACATGTTTTGTTCGGTCATGCTGAACTAGTTTATGAGCAATTCTGATAGCAGCTTTATTGTCATAATACTAGGATATTTTGCTTTCTCTACTAATTTCAGATCTTCAAGTAGTGTCTTCAACCGTAGAACCTCGCAGATGCCTTGGGTCATGGCTCTGTATTCTGCTTCTGCACTAGATCTAGCAACAATACTTTGTTTTTTACTCCTCCAAGTGACAAGATTTCCTCCTACTATGGCATAATAACTGGAAGTTGATCTTCTATCATCAAGAGATCCTGCCCAATCAGTGTCTGTATAGGCTTTAACTCGAAGATGACCATGGTTCGAAAAAAGAAGGCCTTTTCCAAGTGCAGACTTTTAGTACCTTAGGATACGAAAGACATCCTGTTTATGTGGATCTCACATGTCATGCATAAATTGACTCACCAAGCTAAATGGTAGGCTATATCTGGTCTTGTGTGTGAAAGATATATGAGCTTACCCATGAGCTTCTAATATCTCTCCTTGTCCACTAAATTTTTTATCCTAGACTGAAGCTTGTGATTGCTTCCATTAGGCAAATCCATGGGTTTGCAACCCAACATCCTAGTTTCTATTAACAAGTCTAGGATGTATTTTCTCTGAGAAATGTAGATCCCTTTACTTGATCTGAAAACCTCAATTCCCAACAAATATTGGAGGTTTCCCAAGAAATATTGGAGCTTTCCTAGAGCTTTAATCTCAGATTCACGAGCTAATAACTTTTCCAGTTGAGCCATCTCTTTGTTGTCATCTCTCATCATCACTATATCGTCAACATACACTATGAGTAATGTGACCTTACCCTGTTGATGTTTTATAAAGAGAGTATGATCTTCTTGGCTCTATTTGTAATTGAAAGAAGTCATAGCTTTGATGAATTTGTCAAACCATGCTCTTGGAGACTGCTTTAGATCGTACGAGGCTTTATTCAATTTATAGACTTTTCCTTCACTTTGGTGGTTCTCAAATCTAGGAGGAATGTTCATGTAAACTTCTTCTTCCAAGTCTCCATGAAGAAATGCATTTTTGACATCGAATTGGTGTAAGCCTCAATCAAGATTAGCAGCACATGATAATATGACTCTAACAGTATTCATCTTTACAACTGGATCTATAAGTCTAAGTAAAACCTTTTGCAACCCGCCGAGCCTTGTATCATTCAATCAGGCCATTCACTTTGTGTTTGACAATGAACACCCATTTGCAACCTACCAACTTCTTATCTGTTGGAGGAACAACAAGTTCCAAGTCTCATTCTTGGATAATGCTTTCATTTCTTCAAGCAAAACACGCTTCCACTTCAGATCTACAATGGCTTCTCTCCAATCCTATAGAATAGACACAGATAAGAGGGACAAAACAAAAGCTCTATAGGAGGTAGATAATGAATGATAAGAGACAAAGTCAGGCAAAGGATAAACAAGATGATTAGTACAAGAACTTACCCTTTTCTTTGGGAAACAGGTAAATTAACATCATTTTGAGAGGTAGGTAACTCATCTGAAGATGAAGGAGAAGAAGGTGACTCACTTAAGGATGAAGGAGAAGAATGGTCCATAACAGATTGCATAATGGCTTCTTTTGTTATATTTCTTCTCAAATATCTTAACAAGTTGGGTCTATCCAAACTCCCAACTTATCTCCCCTTAATATTAACATCAATCATCACATCTTCATTTGTAGTCTCTAACCTCCCAACTTATTCTCTGGTAGGAGTCCCCCCTTAATATGAACATCAATAATCACATCTTCATTTGTAGTCTCCCCCTGAATATGTGATAGGGATTCTTTAAAGAATGATTCAATCTCTCAAAATGTAACATCCATTGTGACAAAATATCTCCGTGAAGGAGGATGATAACATTTATATCCTTTCTGTGTAGGAGAATATTTGAGGAAGACACACTTAAGGGCACGCGGATCAAGTTTCCCACTATTTTGTGATTGAATGAAACACACACCCAAACACTCTCGAAGGAACAACATATGTGTTTTTTCCTTTTAACATTTCTAAAGGACTCCTAAAGTCGAGGGCTTTTAGTGGCATCCTATTAATTAGGTAAGCAACAACAAGAATGGCATCCCCCAATAAGGTTTAAGCAAATTCATAGTGAACATAAGAGATCTAGCAACTTCCAATAAATGCCCATTTTGAGCACTAGTATAAGGACAACTAGTCTAGTGAATTATCTTATGTGACTCTAAGTAAGCACCAAAAACTTTATCCATATATTCTGTGCCATTATCGGTTCGCATGATTTTTATTTTGGTGTCAAATTGAGTACAAATCATTTTGTGGAAAGATTGAAAACATGAAAAAACCTCATTTTTTGCTTTTAATAAGTATAACCATGTAATCCTAGTGCAACAATCAATGAAAGTAACAAACCAATGATTACCAGATAAGGAAACTGTTTTAGTTGGACCCTAGACATTAGAGTGAATTATGGAGAAAGGGGTAGTACTTCTACTATTGCTTAAAGAATAAGAATTTCTTGTGTGCTTGGCATACTCACAAGCATCACATGACAATGATTACGATTTATTTCAGAAAATAAATCTGGATATAACTTTCTCATCGCAAAAAAAGATGGGTGTCCTAACCGTCGATGCCATTGCAAAATTTTGTGATTAATAATCTTATTCTCTCCAAAGAATGCCCGACTTCTCGACTCCAAACTGTTATCTTTTAAATATAAGCCATCATGCAATTTGCCACTATAAATCTTCTTCCCAGTTCAAGGTCTTGAAAAACACAATGGTCAGGAAAAATTTTGATTTTGCAATTTAAAGGCTTTTTGTGATGAAACTGATAGATAAGAGGTTTACGGGAAAGTTTGGTACATGAAGAATAGAAGATAGTTCAATATTAGGTGCACATACAATAGAACCTGTTCCGGAATAGGAGACAAAGAATTGTCTGCTATTCTAACATTGTTTCCTTTAGGACAAATGGTATAGGCTTGGAAGCTTTGTGAAGATCCTGTCATGTGTCTATTCGCAACAGAATCAATAATCCAATAATTAAGATTAGTCTTAAGAGTTATACCTGATTGCCCATAAGTAGTAGTTCCAGAAGTACATAAGTTCATTTTTGGATCTCCCATTAATACAAACAATTAATGGAAAAAAAAACTTCTGGCAAATAGCGATTGGATGAACAGTATCCGATGAACAGCTTCTACTATGAACAGTGTTGGCGGTGATGAACAGTAACCACTACGTAAATAGTGTTGTCGATTAACATAACGCATGTGATGAACAGTAATAACCGGTGATGAATAGTAATTGTCGGTAAACAACCTCTTGAATGGCTGAAAATTTTTTTAAACCTAAAACTGGGTAAAATGAATGAAAGAACAGTCTAGTGAGGGAATTTCCCGACCTCAAAAGGCAGCAATGGCTCCTGATACCATGAAGAATTTTGAGAAAGATAATTGTATTTCTCTTGATTTTACAAACATATTACAATGTAGGTATTTATAAATGAATGAATTCTATATGAAAGGTAACAAAATAAATACAAATAAATGTAATTAAATGTAATCTTCCTAATTGGGCTAATTAGCATGACTTGGGGAAGAATTTAGTCAACAAATAAATTTTTATTTTGCTATTTAATTTGTATTGCGGGGATGCACCTGAGCCACACTCATCAAAGATGAAAATGTGATTTGGACTAGTCCCTTCTATCGCGGAGACATGATTTGCTTGTATCACTAAGCAAAATATAAATTTTAATGTTATTCCCATGGTTCGATGTTTCAAAATAGATCAATAATGAGGATTAAAAAGTTCAAATATTGATATTTGAAATTATAACAATAAATTAGAAAAGTAAAAATATGTGTCATATTCAGGGTGAACAGATTAAAGTTGGGAGTTTGTGTTGCATATTAGAGTGAATTTTATAAAAAAAATTCCAAAACATATTAAAATTACAAAAATAAAAGAAAGATATATTAAGGATTTGAGTTTAAAATAATAATTTTATAAATGTCAAGTTTTAAATTAAAATAAATATTTTAAAATATAAAATATTAAAAATTTGAAAAAGAAAACTTAAGGAGGTAGGTTTAAATATGAAAAGAATAATTTAAAAAATAAATTAGAAAGAAAATATAGAAAAGAAATATATTTAAGGTAAGTATATAAAATTGAATTAAGAAATAGGAGAAAGAGTTTTATTTCCTTTACCTTTATTAACTATAAATATAATTTTATTAACTATAAATATAGTTAATAAGACTTTAAATACTTTTTAGACCAAAACAAAGTTAATTAATAAATATTTAAATGCATTTTGAATAAACTTATGATATACAACATTACCCGACGGGGATTGCAGCTCATTGCATACTTAAACTATAGTTGAATTCTAATTTCAATTAATAAATTAAAATATATTAATTTACTTATATAATAAATATTCAATCACATATATATTGTAAAAAAATAAAATCTAAATAACGAACCGAATAATTTAATTTGATTACTTCTTTTACTTCAGTTCGATTATTATTAGTCTATTCAAACTTTTTGTATATTTAATTTAATTTCTTCATTCAATCGAACCGATCAATAACTACAATTATTTCTACATCAGATGCCAGAGAAAAATCTAGTTGGTTTTTGTAAAATTAGGAGACAAAACGATATTCTTAAAGTTGGGGCCACTTTGGGTCAAGTTTAGAGGCTTATGTGTTATTAGACAATTTAAATTCAATTTGAATTACATTTCATTTGTCATTACCACCTTTCAACTTTTTTTTTTTATCAATCACCTTTCAAGTTATATAAGGCCACCAATGCACCATTTTGTGTAACCATTTAATATTTATGAGGTGAGTTAGAAAGAGAAATATTAACTTAGAGCTAGGAAGATGAACATAATTGAACACAGATATATAATATCAAATGCAATTATACTACTCCTGCGTAATTGTTCATATCAATGCGGTTAGTTTAAGTGGTAAGCGACTTGATATCAATTAAAGTTCTAGGTTCGAACCTTGTGAATATAAAAAATCTCCATTTAAAACTCACACACCATAATTAAATGTGCAACTCAAGTCAAATCTGGATGCAAATAAAACATAACTCTGGTGAATCAGATGGACAGAAAAAAACTATATAATTATTCATTCGAAATAAGTAGTGAAAGAAGATCTAGCAGTAAAATAAATAGTGACAAAAAAACTATATAATTGTTCATTCAAAATAAGTGGTGAAATAAGTAGTGACAGAAAAAAAAAACTATATAATTGTTCATTAGAAAAAACTATATAATTGTTCATTCCAAATAAGCAATATTATTTTGGAGATCGATAGCAAAATAGCGTGGGACTGTATTAGTAAAGAAGAAATTGTGCCAAATAATGTCTATGGGCTGATTACAAGAAATTAGAATATTAAAGTACTTCATATTTATAGAGAGGGCAATCGATGCGCGAATATAATAGCTAATTTCACTGTGAATCTACCGATTGGAGGACATCTGTTTCACAACTCCATTCCAAATATCCTACCTATCATCCTTGATGATCTAGCAGGCGTTAGTATGCCTAGTTTAGTTCCTATTTAATCTTTGTCTTTACTCTTTTACTAAGAAAAAAAAAAGGAAATAAGTAGTGAAAAAGAGAATATGCTTTTCCCTCTAAGCCTTTTGCTTCTTTTATTAGCCCTTCTAGTTTGGTTTGGCTTGTTTTGGTATCCCTCCCTGTTTTCTCACACGTGACACGTGTACTCTGCCAAACAATTTCATAAACCATATTCATAATCATAACTTATAAGGGGATTTACGTTAAACACCTGCCTTTTTACACTATTTTTTAATTTAATGATTAAAAATTTATTAATCGTTAATTAATTATTTTTTTATTCTAATTAAATACTTTTTAATAAATTTTCAATCCTTAAATAAGAGAAATGCGTAGAAAACCATGTGTTTAATAGAAAATTCTAATTGATATTCTCATACTACACTAAACCATATTCAAATCATAACTCATAGTCTCATAATACAAATGGCATTTTTGTCAATTACTTTAAATTTTACCCTTCACATTACAGCTCCTCTAGCCACCACCACATCTAATGCTCAACAAACTCGCTCCATACCATACTCACCGTCCGATTAATCATCAAACCCCATATAAAATTTGTCACGTGTGGTCTTCTCATTAGACTGTAATTGAAAAGTAAATATAAAGAATAGAGTTTTTTTATATCGAATCGGGTATTTAATATCCCTTTTATTGAATGTTTGACATATATTTAGTTTATAAATTATAATAATAAAAAATGAATAGGTGTCAAACATCCAACAGAAAGGATATTAAATATCCGATCATGTATAAAATTTACGTAATTCAATTTTTATTTTTTGACAATATTAATATTAATAATAGAAATTAAGAAAATAACTGTAAACACGCTTTCTCAAACAAATATAGAGCTTTGATTAAAAAAAAAAAACAAATATAGAGCTCTAAATCAACCTAATTATCATTTTATTTTTTGTTAAAAAATTCTCTCAAGAAAAATTGAACTCTTTCTCCCTTTTTTCTCTCTCCATCTCTCAAGTGTACTTCTCTTTCATCTCTCGCGGACACCAATCGCCGATTAATCCAAAATCGCATCGTCGTTTTCATTTGAAATCGGAACGATTTCACCGTCCGGCGAGTCTTATCCATCTGCTCCTCTAACACTATCATATGACCCAACCCAAACTTTTTAACTGAAATCTTGATAACGAAACGACTTCGTTTTTCCATTTTTTTTTAATTTTTTGGCCGCCGGAGATTATGTTACCGGCGATTTGTTTGGTGCGCGTGATTATTGACCTGCGCACTCTCTCTCGTCGAATACAAGTTTGACCTGAATTAACCGAAACCTGAATCACTCTGTTTTCTCATTTTTCTTTGGCCATATTAAAGGTTAGCTCCCGCTTAAATCATCGGCTGCCGGTTTTGCATTGATTTTCTTATTTCAGCATGTATTTTTCCCTGAATTTTAGATTTGCGATTACAAATGGAAGCTCTCTGCGTTCTAGGGTTTATTAATTGGACTTTAAGTGCTGCGAAGTGATTATTTTATTGGTTTTTGCCAGCGGGCTCATGGATCTGTAGTTTGCTTTCTTTGATTTGTTTTTATCATATACTTTGTGCCTCGACGAGATTTTTCATCTTTACGATCCGATTTCTTCATTTTCCGGTTGTTTTCTCGTATGCATCCGATTAGTAGCAGTAGGATTGCATTATCTAATTTTCTAGTCCTTTTGAACTCTCATAGGCACTCAGTATTTGTTTTTAACCCTAAAGCTAGTGTACTTACTATTTCCTGCGAATTTAAAGTTTCATTTCGACATTTCGCCTCTTTTAGTTCAATTTACGATCACGAGTCTCCTTTGATACTGATTCCCTTTCCTCATATTTATGAAAATAATAAGGAATTTGGTGTTGCTTGAACAATTTTTTGTGCTTGATACTTATTTATGTATTAGCTACTACCTAAAATGATGATGATTGTTTATAGTCATTGAATTACTTCACACTTCCATACTTCAATTTTTGAGATCACAGTTCATTTCACTTTGAACTAGCTGCTTGTGTGTCTGCTCCCTTGTACCCCTTAATTTCTGTTGTTGACTTCCTTGGAGTGTTTGTAGGGGACTGGCGGAGGTAACTATGAGCTGCATTGTGCACACATCATAATTATCTGATAGGAAGAAGTGAATGCATAGTAATCATTTCAGAAATTCCATGTGAGAGCATGGCTTTTTTTAGGAATTATTCAAACCAAACTGTGTCACAGAGCATGCCAGATGATAAAGGTCAGGGACAACGAATTGGTACAATGGTGGGTAATGAAGTTACATATATGATGTCCAGTGAAAGAGAATTCGATATAAATGCAGATGTGCAATATGTGAGTGATGGGGATGATACTGGTAGGATGCAGGGTGATGTGGCACTTGAAAATGGAGTCAGTATAAGTAGTTCACATACAGAGCCTTCTGGTAGGAAAAATTCAGTTGGAAAATGGGGTTCAACATTCTGGAAAGATTGCCAACCTATGGATGCTCAAGGAGTATATGATTCCGGAGAAGATTCAAAATCCGAGTACAGAAATGTGGAAGGTTCAGAAGATAATATATCTGACGGAAGGGATGATAAATTGGAATCTGGAGAAGATGAAGATGGACAAAAAGATGTTCGTAAGGGCCAAAAGGCACATTCAGATGTCCCAGCTGATGAAATGCTGTCTGATGAATACTACGAGCAGGATGGAGAAGATCAAAGTGACTCAATGCATTATAGAGGATTTAATCACTCTACTGGATTGAATGCCAGGTCGCACTCTAAACCTGCACCTGTTAACAATTATGCATCTAGGAGTTCAAGAGCTTTACGCAACAATGAAAATTATGATGATGATAATGCTGATGATGATTATGAAGATGAAGAAGATGGTAACTACATTGTTATTACTATATTCTGTATGAGGTCAACAATATCCTCTTTTAGAATGACATACACGATCTGTATATGTCATGTTATTACTGGTAGTTTTTTCACTCTACAAGTGTTGGACTGAATAATCTTACTGCATGCAGAAGATGATCCTGATGATGTCGACTTTGACCCTGACTACGGTGTTGCTAGCGGCAATGCAGGGAGCAAGGTAATTGTCATTGAATTATTTCGTCATGTGCTTCCATTGAGTTCAATATTTTCTTTTATAATTTAATTTTAATAACACTCATTGACAAGGCACTGTGATCTTGATTCTTGTTTTGTTCTGCTTATGTCCTCAGTTTCAGTTTGACTTGATGTCTAAGTCTAACTTGTATGGTGTTAGATTAGTATATAGTAGTGAAATTCTGGTGACTTTTGTGAGTTAATATATAAGGCTACATTATCTAATCATGGTGAATAAAATATTTGGGTGACTGGTTAGGCTCTATTATCTCCTAGTATAAGTAATCTTTGGAGGTGACTGTCCTTAGTTTTTCCGTAATGGTTCTGAAGACTAATTTTAAGTTTCCGGCTTGTTGGTACTTGTTTGCAAGTGCATGATGCTGTCTTCCTCCATACTTGGTTCTGGATGCCACAATTTATTACTAATTTTAGGCATTGTAATAAATCATTTTATAAACTGTCTTGAAGGATTGAAGACCTAAACTTTTCAATTGATGACGTGGATTTTGTTTTGACTTGAAATTTATTATTTAGGTTTTGTTAAATGTCTAGCTGACTTTGAATTGCTACTGTAGTTTTCTGCACTTATAATGATTTTGAGACTCTTATGTGTGGCTTGTTCGTTGATACTAGGGTAAAAAATGGGATGGTGAATCTTCAGATGAAGATGCTGATATTGAGGGTTATGAGGATGTCTCAGATGAAGATGCTACTTGCTACACAAAAAAGTCCAAGAGTAGGCAAATCAATAAAGGTGGTCGGAATTTCAAATCTTCTGGAGAACGCAAACCGTTACATGTTTCTGGTCGTCAAAAACGAGGAAGAACATCATATGCAGAGGATGAGTATTCAGCAGATGACAGTGAAAGTGATGAAGATTTTAAGAACACAAGGAGAGGAGCGCATATTCGAAAAAGTGATGCTTGTTCTTCTGTGTCAGCTTCTATTATGGGAAGAAACAATGAGGTTCGCACTTCTAGCAGGTCAACTCGAAAGGTGTCATATGTGGAAAGTGAAGAAAGTGAAGATGTTGATGAAGGGAAAAAGAAGACCCAAAAGGTGCTTTTTATGAGCTATATTATTGTATTGTAGTTTATTATTATTTTTGTTGTAATGTGCTAATGTGGAGGCTAATTGCTCTGTGTTTGGGGGCGATCCAGTTTTAATTCTTATCCCAGACATTTTGCCTAATATTAATTTGGTTACATCTTGTTCTTGATTTCATACTTTCATCAAGAATATGGTCATGTTATGAATACGGGTTGTTCTAAATGGTATTAGGTGAAAGTAAATATGTTTTAGTGTACTTATCTGTTTGCTTCACTATTAAAAGCCAATTGTTATCTGACTTAGCCATTAAGATTAGTGTTTACATGCATGTGACTTTTGTTTCAAAGACGCCATGGTGTCATCAGTCGCACTTTTCATTGCCCTATGAGGTCTTGTCTGATCTGATCACAAATAAGTTGTTTATTTCAATTTAGTAATTCAGGTTAGTTTTGCTGTTTCACTGTATAAGCTGTACTCTAATGTGGTTTTACTTCATGAGGAACATTTGTGGGTCCGGTGTACTTATATTGTGATACTTGATATGATTAGATCGTTATTTTTCTGGGTGGATGAATTCTTACGTTCTTCTGGAATGCTGTTAACTTTCTATATATGATGATTGTTGAGTTGAAACAAGTTAGATTAGAAATTCTGAAATATTTATTCTTGGCTTGCATGAATCAAGTTTCAGCTCTCTCTTTCTGGTTAAGTATTGTGCCCATGCATTGGAATTTAGTGTTGTAACTGCACTTGGTAGTATGTAATGCTATTTTGGCTTGCATAGGAATATTATCATGAATTTTTCTTCTGATTATTTTTTTCCTTGTAATTTGTCTTGATTTTCACAATTTACTTTTATAGGAAGAGATTGAAGAGGAAGATGGTGACTCCATTGAAAGAGTTCTGTGGCACCAGCCAAAGGGCACAGCAGAAGATGCTCTAAGGGACAATAGGTCAACAGAGCCTGTTTTGTTGAGCCACTTGTTTAACTCTGAAATTGATTGGTATCACATGGAGTTCTTAATCAAATGGAAAGGCCAGTCACATTTGCACTGCCAGTGGAAATCTTTTACAGAGCTACAAAATGTATGATCACTATTTTCATCTGCTGAAGTGTATATTGTGTTCTGTAACATGAAATGCTAATCATTAGAGAACATAAAATATGGCTGTTCTTTCTATCTTCTGTGTAAATGTTCTAGTTGTTTGTTTTCAGCTGAGTGGTTTTAAGAAGGTGTTGAACTACACAAAAAAAGTGAATGAAGAGGTCAGGTATCGCCGATCGCTTACGCGGGAGGAGGTAATGCATTGGATTTCTTGTTTTTAGTGTTTGGAGGTTATATATTCTTATACATGAAACTAAAATAAGGGAATTTAATGGATATCTTTTTATTTTGAATGACATAGAACTTTGTTGCTGTTCGTATCTTTTTCATTTTGCAAATGAACTGTATAGTCATTTTTCGATTTAACACTCCGTCCTGTGAATTAAGCCAAGTTCACTTTTTTGGCTTGCCATGAAATAAGTCAAATAATTATGATTCTTCTTTATTATGGCTTGAAATTACTGAATTTAGTTGAAATCAAATATGCAATGAATTGATTTACTGCATTAATTGAGTGTGTATTAGGTAACACCGAATATATTTTATGTTTTGTTGTTAAGTGTTCCAGCTAAACTTTGTTTATATTCATGGGACGGAGGGATTATTTTGTAAAGATTGATATATAAATTTGAAAAATATGATCACTAAAATTGGCTGACTTATGTTCTTAATAATTGTCATAGTTGGCTATGAAGTTCAGTGTTCATTATGTGGCAAAGTTAGCATGAAGCTTAGAACTTGTGTAATTTCTACATTTAATTCAAATGTGGCACAGTGTTGGTAATGTGTTCATATTTGTTTTATATTTTCTCATTCGACATTGTTGTCTTTAACAGTTTCAGTTGAATGCTCATTTGTAGAATGCTTAATTGCTGATAAGTACAGTCAGCCCTCTTATATAACTGAATTATTTCATGTTTTGTTCTATGCTTTTTGTGTGTATGGACTGACACTTGATTTCTGACCACTAGTTATACAATCTGATAAATTTCACCATACTGTTTGTCAGATTGAGATCAGTGATGTGAGTAAGGAAATGGATTTGGACCTAATCAAGCAAAATAGTCAGGTTCGTTTTGCAGTTCTATTTTTCCTGCTAAAAAGTTGTTTTCATTTATTTGATGTTTTTCTTGTCTATTGTTTAATAAGATATATACATCTGGGTATATATATATAATATGTAATGGCTCAACTGTAGGTGGAGAGAGTAATAGCTGATCGAATCAGTAAGGACAGTTCTGGTAATATAGTGCCGGAGTACTTGGTGAAGTGGCAAGGGCTATCTTACGCTGAAGCAACCTGGTATAACGTTCTACCTCTACAATGTATAACTTCTTACTGCTGGATTATTTATCCTGAGTATCTTTTTGTAGAAACTTTGTGGAAAAGGCAGAAACAATACTATTAACTACTCATATATTGAATACATAATTTATGCTGAAAATATATGCAATTGTAGTAGTCAGACTCGAGGATGTTTGATAAATAAAAAAAACAAAGTGCTAGTATTGAATTTTAAGTCTCGAGGATTATCGATGCTGAAAGTATTGAATAGTGTGCTTTTTATGAACAATAAATATAAATTATTGAACTACAAATATTAATATATTAAGATTTAAGAATTTGTGTAAGAAAAAATAAAGTTAGATGGTAACACAAAATATATTTGAATTGAAGGACATACAAATCATGTTCAAAATGTATTCTAAAAATACTTATTTCCGATAGTGTTTATCTAATTGTTGCCTTGAACTATTTTTATCTTATTAGAAGTGATTACTTGACCTAGTTTAATTTTTTAAGTTGTAGTGACTACTGGAATAGCTGAAAGCTAATGAGCACTTGTTCTGTTAGTTTCAAGTGCTTGTTAAGTTGATCCAACACCCTCTGTTAACATGTATATTTGAGAAGTACAGGATTCCTCTCATTGAGTAGTTGATGTTGTGTGGTACAGGGAAAAGGATATAGATATAGAATTTGCGCAAGATGCTATTGATGAATACAAGGTAAGATACTAGTGAAATCGTGTTCTAGGACTCCATTTGTGCTAATTATATTTGTTCATCAGAAGAATTAGGTTTTGTTTTCTATAATTTGTTAATTTGTGGCAGGCGCGGGAGGCTGCAATGTCTCTACAAGCGAAAACTGTGGATCTTCAGCGCAAGAAGGGCAAAGGTTTGTATAACTTTCTATGGTCGTTATTGGTGTCCAAGAGATTTGAAACAGAAATGAAACCAAGGGTTTCGGGTTTTTGTTTTGAATTCTAGAACTACTTAGCTATTTGAAAATTCTGTTATGTATGCGTATTTAAGTCATAAATAAACTTTGAATGGTTAACCACTTCTAATGGATTGGACGTATTGCTATTTGATCACAGGCTTGTTTACCTACTGTCTAATGTTCCTATTTTTTGGAATTGGGAATTTTTCTTAATACTTTGATCAGAAAGCTAACATTGCCTTCATGTAAGAAGCAAATATGTTCAATTTGCATGTCTACAATTTGTACTTGATTCAAACTACTGTAATAACAAATGTTTGAATGGTTCCTATTATTTTGTAAAAAGTAGTAGGATGGGTCAAGGTATCTAATTTCCCTTTGACTTAAATAATTACAATCTGTTCTAAGTATCTCATTTCCAACAAAGTTTCCTTATTGATATCTTTACTAGCACGTGTTTCACAATTTGTTCTTTTCTCTTTTTCTCCATAATAAATATTGGATCTTAAATTTAAAATGAACTCAGTTGTATAGTTACCTTCTTTCATGTCCTGAACTTGGTATTTGTTTCAATAGTAACATGTCTAATGTGCCAGTCCTTTGGTTTCGCTTTTTTCAGCTATTTTAAGAAAGCTTGAGGAGCAGCCTGAGTGGTTGAGAGGCGGAAAGCTTCGTGATTATCAACTAGAGGGCTTGAATTTTCTTGTGAACAGGTTTGGATTGTTCAAGAAAAAGTTCGATTACAGGCTTGTGGTGTAACATATTGTAATTAATCTCTTTTACTTCACAGTTGGAGAAATGATACAAATGTCATTTTAGCTGATGAGATGGGTCTTGGTAAAACAGTGCAGTCAGTTTCTATGCTTGGTTTCCTACAGGTAAGCTTTTTATGTTATCATTTTCTCCAAACATCCTGGTAATTTGTTTTTTTTTGGGTGAATATATAGTTTTTTCATATGCTGTTCCTTTTACAGAACGCACAGCAAATCCCTGGACCATTTCTTGTTGTTGTTCCGTTGTCCACTTTATCCAACTGGGCTAAGGAATTCAGAAAGTGGCTTCCTGATATGAATATTATTGTTTATGTTGGTACACGGGCTAGCAGGGAGGTGAGTTTATATTGATTGCCTGATATGGAAGTTTTTAATTTGGATTAAGGCTTTGTTGGTTGGATTTGATTATGTTGATGGTCATTCTTTTGAAACAAAGATTGCGGACAAGATTATACTTAGAACTGGGTTGAAATTTAAATCTTAAATTACCTAATCCTGCAGTGCAGTGTTAGGATTTTGTTCTCAGTATAAATATGATATTAGAAAGATCAAAATTGTTTGGCCATGGAGTTCTAATTTATGAAAAAAGATTACCCGTGTAATGTGTACGTAGAAAAACGTATAAATGACTATCATGGTTTTCAATTGAACTCAAGACTTACCTTGATTGAAAGAATCACAATGGGTATGCTATTTATGACGTAAAGTTAAAGTTCAACCTTCATTTTGACAGATATGAATGAAATGAATAATCTCTCCCAGCCTCCCTCCCTCCCTCCCTCCCAACCTTCAATTATTTATGTGATATTTTTTTGGCAGGTTTGTCAACAATATGAATTTTATAATGATAAGAAGGTTGGCCGTCCGACAAAGTTTAATGCTCTATTGACTACTTATGAAGTTGTTCTGAAGGATAAGGCAGTGCTGTCCAGGATCAAGTGGAATTATCTAATGGTTGATGAAGCTCATAGGTTAAAAAACAGTGAGGCGCAATTGTACACTACTCTCTCGGTAATGCAGAATCTCCATAAAACTGAATCACTGGCATATTTCTGTTCCCAGCTGATATGTTTGCCTCTGGTTCGTTGTTTTTTCGTGCAGGAATTCAGCACCAAGAACAAGTTATTAATTACTGGCACCCCATTGCAGAACAGTGTAGAAGAGCTATGGTATTTTTTTCATTAATTTATCTCATTTTGCTGGTTATGTGTTCTTTGGAGTTGCTTTGCTTGCCATATATGCCCGATATTATGTTCAAGGGAGCATGACATGTTATTTCTGTTCTACTTCCTCTGGCTCCTGTTTTTTGTATAATCATTTCTCCTTTCTGCATTGAGATATTTCATTACTTGCAGGCTTATTAATAATTTCTTGGAGGTATTGGTGGGTCCTTGACTCCTTGTCGCTATATTTTTTTTTATATTTTATATGGATAATCTTAAGCTTGATGGTAGCAGTATGACTCAGAATCAGTACTTTTCTTAATCTTCATGTCTTTGATGTCAAATCTGCTTAAGTTGCTATATCAACTCTAAGTTTGTGCCAAGGTTTTTGACACCCCATATATGTTAATAAAAATATGCATATAATGAATGATATATAGATGGTGGAAATTGTAAAATAATAATTTGCACTTAATCTCTCCGAAAAAAGCATATTTGTAACAAGAACGGATGCAGTGATGTCATAAGTGCCACTAGGCAATGCACCAATGCCTCAAACCTCCCGGTTAGCCTACAGTGGGGCGCTGGTATTGCACGTGCCTGACCCCAAGTGTTGGAATTAGAAAGAGGAATGTACTCAGTTTTGACTAATTTGATATTGTGATGCTATCTGTGGAAAGTAGGACCATTAATAATTAGAAGGATTCTGAACAAAGAATATAAAATTTGAAGTAATACCATTACAAGTATTTCATTATGTTTTCAAAGAACATATTTTAGTTTGAAAATGAAATATAAATATTTAAGTGGAGAATATGTTATAGTCAAATTGCATATGGAACGTTTTATAGAGAATGGTGCTACTTGTCTACTTAATTATGTCGGAAAGACAGCAGAGTTTGTGAAGAAAACTGCATGCACAGAATGAAGGGAAAAAACTAGCTTTGTTGGCAAGAAAACTGTGATGATATTTTCTTTGAATGAACAATATGGTGCAGCTTGCTTGATAAGTAAGAATGTTGATTTGGGAAAGAGTTCTTCTATGCTGTCAAAACACCAAGTTTAAGTTCTGTTTCTTACACTAACAACACACATAAATTTTAGGTTTTTAATGCAACTTTACTGCAGCTGACGGCTGTTTATGTTTACCCATTTTTATTAGCTGTCATCATTTTGTCTTCAGGTTATTTGTGTCGCCTTACCTCAAAGGCAGCTATCTCTGTACAAGTATTTGAATTATTGATATATATCTTCTTACATGAATGATTATGAAATCATTAGTGTTGTTGAAAAATAGAGAAAAAAAAGATGATTATTTTATCATTTATGCATAAATTAATGGTGCTAACAGGCGCACAATGAATCATCAATGATATCCTCCTCTAATGTCCTAGTGATATATTTGTTTCTTATTGTTGTCACACAATTATCTTTTTCTTCCTATATAATTATTATTTTTGTTTTTTTTACATGAGGTTTTGGAGGAATGCACATCTCAAATGTGTATTTATATGATTGAGATGATGTCTTCTGAAATTATTCTTTTGATTATTCGTTTTCTTATTTTTGAGTTCATATCCTCTTCCTTTATAATGAATTTGGCAGGGCTCTTCTACACTTCCTTGACCCTGATAAATTCAAGAGCAAGGATGAATTTGTCCAAAACTACAAAAACCTAAGCTCATTTAATGAAATTGAGGTCAAGCATAGGCACTTCTATTTCAAAATCTTCATTATTATTATAGACCATTTTCAATACTGCTTATTCTTTTCTCCAGCAAACTGAATTATTAAATTTGTTTTGTCATTTAGCTTGCTAATCTGCATATGGAATTGAGACCACACATACTCAGAAGAGTTATCAAGGATGTCGAGAAATCCTTGCCTCCAAAAATTGAGCGTATTCTGAGGGTAGAAATGTCCCCGCTGCAAAAACAGTACGTGATACTTATTTTGTGGGTGTAGTCATTGATTTTTTTTGTTGATGATGAAATTTGATAGTCTACTTGCTTCTTAAATCTCTTAGGTACTATAAATGGATTTTGGAAAGGAACTTTCAT
This sequence comes from Euphorbia pulcherrima, assembly GCA_947683365.1. Classification (NCBI taxonomy): domain Eukaryota; kingdom Viridiplantae; phylum Streptophyta; class Magnoliopsida; order Malpighiales; family Euphorbiaceae; genus Euphorbia; species Euphorbia pulcherrima. The sequence goes on from CANTUS010000001.1 coordinate 22,240,225, forward strand.
GATCTAAATAAAGGTGTTCGTGGGAATCAGGTTACATTCTATTCAATACAGTTTTGAACTTTTTGATGATTTCTTAAGGCTTATACTCTAAGCATTACAGTTTTACTGACTGATTATGTGAATCACAATAATGTTAATTGTTCTTTCAGTCATCCTATTCTATGGGCTGTAATAATTAGTAAAAGGAATGGATCTCATCCGATGAATTAGAAAGCCAATGCAAGACTTTAGGGCAATTAGAACACTTCAATTTGACCTGAATATAGAGATAGGATTTGGAATCAGTTTATAATTCTGAACTGATTAGAATAGGGAAAATATTTTCCTTATTTTTCTAGTGGGTTATTATTAAGAAAAAAGGGAAAACAACTTCCCTTTTTTGTGGGAAGTTATTTTCTGGATTAGAGAGAACATAATGCTAATCTGTCCACACTCAGAATAATTGTTTTTTATGGATATATCATAATTTAGAAGTTCTCATATTGCATGCCTAACATAAAAGTTATTCTGTTTCATAGAATATTTTCCATGGAAAATATTTGTTTGATGGCAATTATTTTCATGAAACTAATGGAGCCTTATGTATTAAGTATATTCTCTTTTCGCCAGTGCGGTACTTTATTATTATAATGAACTGTGTCAGGAAGTCAAAGTAGAAGTACTATGTGGGTAGTATAGGCAGTTTCTGTATGATGAAAAGATAATGAAGTTTATTACACGTTCAATGCCTGCACACTGACTAGGTCAAGTGCAGAAGTGTAGTATTGTTCTGTCTATCTAGTTTTATTTTAATTTTTTATTAATGAAATTTTTCTGTTTTAATTGCAGGTTTCACTTTTAAATATTGTGGTGGAATTGAAAAAATGCTGCAACCACCCCTTCCTATTTGAAAGTGCAGATCATGGTTATGGTGGGGATTCTGGCATCAATGACAACAGCAAGTTGGAGAGAATTATCTTGAGCAGTGGGAAGCTGGTTATACTTGACAAGTTACTTGTCAGATTGCATGAGACAAAACACCGTGTTTTGATTTTTTCCCAGGTTTGTTTCAGTGGCATCCTGTCTGACATAGTACTAGTCAGCAGTCACCTAAGTTATTTATGGTTTTAGCTTTGTTTTTAGCTTTTGTGCATTTTTTATCCCAAATATCAAGCAAACAAAAAAATGGCATTTCTTTTCAGTTTTGTCTTCTGTTTATTTGATCAATTGGTCAATAATGTAGTTTATAGTTTGATATCAATTGGTCAATAATGTAGCTTATAGTTTGATATCAATTTTGGCATTCAGTTTGAAACAAACACATGTATAACTAGCGTGAGTGCCTTACTAGCTTGAAGGTTATTGTCATAGATGTGGTTGGATGATGAATCAAAAATTGAGAGGGTCAATGGAGCGATTTTGACGGATTTGTTTTTAATTATTTATTATTATTATTATTATTATTATTATTATTATTATTATTATTATTATTATTATTATTATTATTATTATTTGACATAACTGATTATCTGATTTTGTATCAATGTGAAAATAACATTTGCTTGATAACCTTCAAAAAGATTCAGAGTGAAATGCACAGGAAACTAGGAAAGTACGTATCTTCTTTGCATTTGGTCAATTTACATATTACTGCATACTATGTTTAGTATTCCTACACGCTTGTCATTAATCAGATCTTGACTGGCTTGGTTTGTTAGATCAGTTACAGAAATAGATGAAAGGAGGAGGTAAAGGCGAAGGAGGTAATGGATTAGTGAGAACTGAGGAAGACAGAAATTAGGGAGAAGCGTGAAGCTTTTTTTTTTTTCATAAATTGGCCTCATTGGGCTTACAAATTAAACAAAGAAAAACCCCATCCCACCCCGCCCGTATGTGGACTCGAACCTGTGACCTCTAGGATCACAGCTTCAAGGCTCAACCAGTAGATCAAGCCTTTGCCACGGGAGAAGCATAAAGCTTGATATTTCATTCATTGAAACTATCTTGTTACAAGCACTCCATATATAGAGGAGCCATTGACAGTACAATTGGGACAGCTGTGATACATACAAAATAGCATTTCAGAATTTGATTCCTATGATAGATACGGCTGATGCAGCCTTTAGGGAATGCTAATGAGAATTCTATCCTAATATTATGTCATCTAGAAGCTGCAATTTGTCTCTTAATCTTAGCTAGTAAATAAGGGCAATAACCAAATCGTTTACTTAACTCACAGTACCTGACAACACTCTACTACTGTTTGAAACCTAATGAATACTCTGACATGATTGAAAATATGTTTGAGATTGTTTTCATTTTTATGTTGTGCTTGGTTCGATGACTAATTAGTTTTTATCATGCAGCTTATCTTGTCCTACATTACAGAATATATGTGAGAAATTAATGATTTGCAATGTTGGTGAATGGTACAGATGGTTAGAATGTTGGATATACTGGCAGAGTACATGTCCTTCAAGGGTTTTCAATTCCAAAGGCTTGACGGTAGTACGAAGGCTGAGATGCGTCAGCAGGCTATGGAGCATTTCAATGCACCTGGAAGTGATGATTTCTGCTTTCTTCTTTCTACACGGGCTGGGGGCCTGGGCATCAATCTTGCTACAGCAGACACTGTCATAATATTTGATTCTGATTGGAATCCGCAAAACGACTTGCAGGTGTTGATCTAGAAAATCTTGCTCTAGTGGATTCTTTGGTCTTCATTTTCCCATTAAACTATTTCAAGAAACTCTACTGATTGGTTTGATTTTATTCATGCGTCAGGCAATGAGCAGAGCTCATAGGATTGGGCAACAAGAAGTTGTCAACATATATAGATTTGTCACCAGCAAAAGTGTTGAAGAAGATATCCTTGAACGAGCAAAGAAAAAGATGGTTAGTTCAGTTACATACACTGATTTGCTCTTGTGGACTCCTTATGGTTCCACACTCCTAAATTAAACCAGTTATTTTATGACTTGTTTCTGTTTTATGTGTTCCTATAGGTTCTTGACCATTTGGTGATCCAAAAATTAAATGCAGAGGGAAGATTGGAAAAGAAAGAAACAAAAAAGGGAAGTTATTTTGACAAAGTAAGAATGTATCTCTATTCTGAACTTTGCTGTATTCTCTGTCTGAATTTGTTCATATCTTTTCATTTCCTGCTTTAGCGTTTTATTTTTAGATTGTAGTATGACATCCTGTTTATATTTCATATTGCCGCATTATTGTGGGCTTATACCGCCACTTATGTAACTTTTTCAATCTGTGATGGTAGAATGAGCTTTCTGCTATACTAAGGTTCGGTGCTGAGGAATTATTCAAAGAGGATAAAAACGAAGAAGAAAGCAAGAAAAGACTCTTAAGTATGGACATTGATGAAATTCTCCAAAGAGCTGAAAAAGTTGAAGATAAAGAAGTAAAGGATGAGGAAGGGCATGAATTGTTGAGTGCTTTTAAGGTAAATTGTGTTTAAAATGAATTAAATATACTACTTATATTCTCACTTTACCTTTTTTCGTCGTGTCCTGTGCTTTTACTTAATATTGCGGGGCATGGAAATGGCTGCATTTGCTATCTATACTTGTTTTAACTGGGTTATTTTAAAATATACAGGTTGCTAATTTCTGTAACGCTGAAGATGATGGGAGTTTCTGGAGTCGTTGGATAAAACCTGATGCTATAGCCCAAGCTGAAGTATGAATTCACTATGTTTAAATTATTTGACATATTAGAAGTTGTGGATTTATCTCTTGCAGTTTGAGTTTATGCATGTATTATCATTGTTATCATCATCGCCATTTCATTCGACAGGATGCTTTGGCTCCTCGTGCTGCAAGAAATAACAAGAGTTATGTTGAGGCTAACCAGTCTGATAGAAGTACCAAAAGGAAAAAGAAAAGTTCTGAACCTATTGAATCACAGGATCGTATACAGAAACGTCGTAGAGCAGAATATTCTGCACCCTCGGTTCCAATTCTTGATGGAGCTTCTGCCCATGTGAGAGACTGGTCTATAGGGAATCTATCTAAGAGAGATGCACTGCGTTTTTCTCGTGCGGTAATGTTGCATTTTACAATTTTTCCGCTTTTGGATTTACATTTACCAAGTAAAACAAACAATTCCTTTCACTGAAGCATTGAAGGATACACTATTTTGCAGTATTTATATTCAGAAAAATTTTAGAGGAATGTATACTCAAGTTCTTATTCTAGATTTTTTTTTTTGCATCTTAATGTAGTTTTGGTTTGTATTATCATGTTTGGTTGATGGTTTGCTCTCTTCCAAAATTTCAAGGAATAAGAAGTCATCTTGTTTTGGATTTCTGATTGTTAACTTTCTTATTTGTGTTGTGCTAAGCGAGTTTCTGGATATCGTCTGTTTCTGTTTCTAATTTTTTCATTTTGAGATCGGTGCCAATTTAACAAGGTCTGTGATCAATGTACTTTCGAGAAATAATCCTAGTTTTCTTGGGCATTTGATTATGAATAATTCTAGAATAAGTGGTTGGGTAGAGAAGAAAAAACAGCTCAGTCCTGTCTATAAGGTAAAGATACCTTATTAACGTGGTTCAAAAGATAGCTAGCTATTCTATATATGTCCATGTGGAGCAGCTCAGATCTTCTGTCTCATTTGGTGGAGGTGAAGGAGATGAGGGTTACTTTTATTTTTCCTGGGAGGAGAAACGGAAGTCAAGTGCTACTTATTACTATAATGTATAGCAAATGACTTTTTGATCATCCTGAGAACGCTGAGGTGGATCTACCAGTTTGATAAGGGAGAACTCTTAAGCTAGATAGGAGATAAATACCTTATGGGGTGGAAGCATCGGATTCTCTTGAATGTCATGGTCTGTAGTTTCTTGATATTTATTATTTACTGTGGTATCTAGGTTATGAAATTTCAAGGCCAGGCCTATTAACATAGGATAGGACCAGCAACACGTCTTACATGCATTGAGTACTTGCCCTAACAATTTGGTGACTATGTCACCAACTACAAGGCAAAGTGTGGATGCAATTTTCTGAAAGGCGAGTCCCCTAACTACTGTCTTGGCTTTGCCGAATGGCTACTTGATGCTTACATGAAATTATTCACAAGGGAGATTCTTCCTTCAAGCTTAGAGAGATCCTAAAGTTTCAAAATTGCATTTCATAATTCTGTCCAGGGAGGCCAATTAGTTTAAACTTAAAGCTATGTTTTGTGGAAAATAAGTTATAATGTCTGTTAGTCTGCTTATCATTTGAGATCCCATTTCCAGTTTCATAGAGAATTAGAGATAGACGTAATAGTAGTCTTGTTCCTTGTAGTTTGTAATTTGCATTAGTGTATGTACATGGATGCTATTTGTTGTTAAAAAAGTAGTTAATAAGCAAAGATGTTGGAAAAATATTGAAATTGTGGAGTTCCAAGGGTCATATTTGACCTTGGTAGCTTATAGTGTTTTCTCATTCTTGGATCTAAATAAACCTCCATTGTGATTAATCTGTCTTGCCAAGATATCTTCTATTGAAGTCTTATACTTTCTCATATTGTGATTTGGTCTTGGATTTCGACTTCATTTTAGCTAATCTTTTCTAGTTTTTGCTAAAATTCAGTATGTTGTGTGTTTAACCATACATTTCTGTTTGCAGGTGATGAAATTTGGGAATGCAAACCAAATAGACTCAATAGCTGAAGAAGTAGGTGGATCAGTGGCAACTGCTCCACCTGAAGCACAAATTGAGCTTTTTGATGCTCTGGTAGATGGCTGCAAAGAAGCAGGTGAAGGAGATAGTATGGACCCAAAGGTATTATGCTATTGTGTTTTCTTTTGGACTCTGTTTCATTGGAGTATTCAGATCCCTTCTTGATTTAAAAGAGTATCGTCATTTTTTCTTAACAATTATTTATGGTTGTCAATTATAGGGTCCTTTGTTAGACTTCTTTGGTGTCCCGGTAAAGGCTAATGACCTACTCCATCGTGTTCAAGAACTTCAGCTACTGGCAAAGCGTATTAATCGTTATGAAAACCCCATTGCTCAATTTCGAGTGTTGACGTACCTCAAACCTTCCAACTGGTCTAAGGGCTGTGGCTGGAACCAAAGTATGTCCTTATAAATTCTTTCATTATTGACTTCTGTTGAGTAGTAACAAATATTCTGGTTTTGTATGTTATGTAGTTGACGATGCAAGATTGCTTTTGGGAATACACTATCATGGATTTGGCAGTTGGGAAAAAATAAGGTTAGATGAAAGACTAGGTCTTTCAAAGAAAATTGCTCCAGTGGAATTGCAGCATCATGAGACTTTCCTACCACGTGCTCCGAATTTAAGAGATCGTGCTAATGCACTTTTGGAATTGGTAAGCTATATCTGGAGCTTCTGTCGTGTTTGTTGCAGTCATCTATGAAACTTTGTTTTAATATGCTGATTTTAATTTTCAAAAAATACTGTAGAATTTTCATCATTTTTACCATGTCCAAAGCTCAATCATATTCATGTGATTGTAATTTGAATGATTTAGCTGGTGCATTTTGAAGCTTCTCAAAGCAGAGATAAAAGACGCAGTTGCGTCAATTGATACAGCCAATCCATAGTCCTTAGAAATTTCGTTTTTTCTTTCCCAGTTTTGGAGTCTTTATGTGGTTGGTCAGTCCCATTTTTGGTGTCATTATGTGGTTGGCTGGCTTCTCTCTCTCTCCCTCTCTCTCTTTTAGCGTACGCCCGCTTAGATGTATATTACTAGGCCATACATACACTCTTCTCAAAGACTAGTAATACCTTGACATTCCAGCATCTACATTGGTTACGATTATGTGGACTTTTTATTTCATTGTTTTCGTTATTTGGCATGCTCTGGAGACATGATCTTATTTTTTAATTCGGTACAGGAAGCTGCGGCTGTTGGGGGAAAGAATGCAAATGCAAAAGCAGGTCGTAAGGCCTCCAAGAAGCAGAAGGAATATGTTGTCAACATCCCAGTTGCTCGTGAAAAGGCAAAGAAAGGAAAACCTGGTAATGCAACGATTGGTGCCCAAATGAGTAGGATTCGACCCCAGAGACCTCAGAAAGCTGAACCGTTAGTAAAGGAAGAGGGTGAAATGTCAGACAATGATGAATTGCGTGAGCAGTTTAAGGAAGTTAAATGGATGGAATGGTGTGAAGATGTCATGGCTGATGAAATTAAAACCTTAAGGCGACTTCAGAAGCTGCAGTCTATCAGTGCTGACCTCCCAAAGGAAAAAGTTAGTGTTTTAATTGTGTTTCTATGTTTTTTTACTTTGTTTTTCATTCGATGATAGATTATATCATAGATGTTAAAACTTTTTCTCCAGGTGCTTTCCAAAATTCGGAAATATTTGCAGCTTATTGGATGTAGGGTAGACCAAATCGTGTTAGATTATGATGAAGAGCCTTACAGACAGAATAGTATGTCTTTCCCTAATTAAACCTGCCTTTCATTATCATTACTACATATCTGACAGTCCAAATTTTTGTAATTTAATATTTTTATATTACAGGGATGATTACACGGTTATGGAACTATGTCTCAACTTTTTCAAATCTATCTGGGGAGAAACTTCATCAGATATATTCTAAACTTAAGGAGGAGCAGGAAGAGGATGCAGGAGTTGGACCCTCCTACATCAATGGCGATTCTAGTTTTTTCCCTCGTACACGCCATGTGGACAGGCAAAGAGTTTACAAAAATCTAAATGCCTATCAAATGTCAGAACCAATTCAAGAAGACCATGATGTTGGGAAATTCGAGGCATGGAAACGACGGAGAAGAGCTGGTAGTGAAGCTGAGATTCCACCCCCTTTGCAAAGACCAGCCAGTAATGGTGTACCTGTTACTGATCCCAATTCATTGGGGATTTTAGGGGCTGCCCCACCTGACAGTAGACGTCTTAATAATGATAGAGCTTTTCGGGTGCGCCAAACAGGTTTCCCTTCAAGGTAGTATTCGCGAGGTATAAAGTAGTCAGTTTCCAATTGAAGGAGAGCAGTACTGAGTCCTGTGGCTTTCCCTTTTCCGCATCGTGTCAGCTGCTAGATAAACTACGGGATTCTTTTTTCATCAAGAAAATAAAGAAAGAATTGTGGTCCTTGTTTACCCTATTGGCTGATTAGATGAGGAATTCATATCAGAATGGCAGGTGGCTGAGAAGGATGAACTCAGTTAAGAAGAGCAAGATGCTTGTATCTTGCTATAAATTTTTTTTGTTCACAGGAAAATAGTAGTTATTTGTTACGTTTATAGAGATGAAATAGGGAAAGAAACATAAGCATCTAATCCAATTTTATAAATATAAATGAGCGGGGCCAGTTTAAATGTAGCATGACATGTGAAAAGTGTACATTATCAGTTTTGCATAGTTCTGAACAAATATGCTTTCACTTGGCTAACGAATAGAATGATGAAATTGGTGTCCTATATTGTTTTTCTCCTCAATGCCTTGGGGTCATTGTGAGGTGAGGTGAGTCGAGTTGAATTTACAAGTATTTCATGTTACATACAAACTGTAGTGTTGCCTTCTTTCAACAGGTGAATTGCTGACTGATTCTGATTCCTCTGAGAATTGTATCAACCAGGCTTGAATTCAGATAACTGGTAATGTTTTATTTGGATTTATGTTTGTGGGGGCTAGGAGGGAGCCCACCAGTGGGTTTTGTTGGTGGGTTTTATGCATGTGGAATTGTCAAGTCAGTATGCTTTTGGCTATAATGTTGATTTGTTTATGTTATATGATGAGACTTTCTTTAGCTTGGTCCGTCTTTTCTCCTAAAAAAAATTCATCAATTTAAATACCATAAGTTTCTACTTCCATAATATTTGAATGTTGTTTTTGCTAGTATTTGATAATATTACACCTTTTTTTTATTTTAACTGTTTTATTTGTTATTAAACGTGTAGCAACTTCAAATCAACATTATAGCCAAAAGCTCTAACTTATAAGCTGGCTTTTTAAAAAGCTCTAACTTGGAGCTTTTCTCTTTTAGCTTAAAAACATCTTAAAAGCCAAATTTTAAGGTTTCAGAAATACTTAGCTAGGAGCCGGGTAATGAAAATAGAGTTAAAAAGAGAAGAATCCAAAGAGGAGATGAAAACAAGAGATGAAGAGTTGTGTGGTTTCAAATCCCACAAAAGAGGGAGTGGTAGACGCCTACCTATTATCACTTTATCTTTCACCTTGCTTTCTCAACCTCATACTTAAATGTCTCTAATTATTTCTTGTTATACGCAACACTTCAGTCCTTATGCCCATTTTGGTTTGCCTACATTCTATAATCTGATCCAAAGTGCAACATTTGAGAAATAACATTGTTAAAAATGGATTGAGCATATTAGCAGCATATTTGACAGTCTCCAAGAACCTTTTTGTGCTTAAAATTGTATCAATTTACTAAGATATAAAGTTTATACCGTTTTATGTGTTAACATGATCCTTCAGTATTAAACGTTGTATATTTTTACTTAAAAAAAGTTGTATGTTTCAAAAAGCAAGTATTAATAATATTTAAAAATGTGAAAAGCCAACTACTAACAAGTTGTACCTCAGTTGATAATGTATGTTGAATAAATTAGAGGAGTGTAAGGTTCAGATCCTATTAAATATATTTATTGAACGGAGTGATGAGCCTTAAATATAACTAAATTTCGGAATGTATACAATATCATATTATAAATTAGAAAATGTTGGCACGCGAGTGAAGTAAATGATAGCCGCAGGATTAAGATTGGGCATAAGCTTATCTGCCACGTGGAGAAAGAGTGAGGGACCCACGAAAGAAGATAATTGGGTCTCCCGCGCTATAATAATCGAAATGGGGAAATAATTGTGAAGAGACAAAGCTTTTGTTTGCTTCGCTGGCCAGAGGAGAAGAAAACAAAAAAGGGGACCTCTGAACTAAACATCTCACTCTCCTACTTGTTCTGGTAAATCATCTCCTCTTTCTTCTTAATTTTTTCAAATTTTAGTATCTGTTTGCTTCATGCTTTTATTCCATTTGCATGTTTCAATCCAATCCAATTGAAGTTGTTTTTCGATCTGTTCGGAATCTGGAATAAGTGTGGAAGGATATTAATTCAACACCTTTGCTGTCAAAAACAAAGGATTTTCAAATTGACAGGCGAACCAAATGAAATTATTCTCTTGTTGGTTTCTTTTATATGAACAAGTTCAAGTGCTGATCGCTTTACCTTCAACATCAACTGTCAATTGACGTTATATATTTATTTATTTTAAAATAAAGATCATGATGGTACAGAAATATACGTGTTTATATACTTTCCTACACATGTCCATCATTCTTGATTTATTTTACACGTCATCTCTTCATTTTCAAGTTCATTTAATGGATTTTTCATATTTTTATGAAACATAAAAGCCTCACGAACATATAGATATGTGTTTGGTAGCTTTTTCTTTGCTTTTAGTTTGTAAAATATGGCCGAGGAAATTATGTTATAAAATTTAATTAATTTTGTTTTGAGGCTCATTATTCCAAAATTAATCAAATTAATTTGTGGTTTAGTTGAGGTATATGCTTCCTATACTCAGGTCAATCAAAGGAGATTTTATAATGGGTAGGGTACCTAGTACATGTGGTAATGTTTGAGTAGAGGGTACTTCATGAATACCCAGTGGCCAATATTTTTGTTTGGTAATACGGGAAACAATAAAAACAAGACAAAAAACAAAACTAACTAAGAGATAGGTCCAAAATCCCCAATTAAGGATATTTGCCTTTAAAGATTGAGTTGACACGAAACATATGAAGCATTCTAATTTAAAATGACAATGAAACTATTAAAAGAAATTATCCAAAATTCTAAGACCTTAGGACAACTTCTTTAACAGAATGAGAAAATTTAAAGGCCTCTTTATGTTACTAGTTAAAAAGTCATAAATAGATTTAAGCCATCATCTGTTAACCGAAATTTGATAAAAGTACAATTTTTTACTGTCATGAAAAACACTATTTAATGGAATATAAGTAAATATAATATAATACAAAGTATGACAACTTAATATAAGAACAATCTAAGTATTTTAATTGTGTTATTCTGATTAATGAGTGCAGTGAAGGAGATTGAAGGAGTCAACATAAAGAAAGAAGAACCAGAAACTATTGTTCAGAACAAGGAAAAATGGATTACGTGTACGGACCAGGAAGGAATCATCTGTTTGTACCAGGACCAGTCAATATCCCTGAACCAGTTCTTCGGGCTATGAACAGAAACAATGAAGATTACCGTTCTCCTGCTGTTCCTGCTCTTACAAAAACACTGCTTGAGGATGTCAAAAAGATTTTTAAGACAACCTCAGGAACTCCATTTCTGTTTCCTACCACTGGCACTGGTGCTTGGGAGAGTGCTTTGACCAACACTTTGTCTCCTGGGGACCGAACCATCTCGTTCCTTATCGGTCAGTTCAGTTTGCTCTGGATTGATCAGCAGCAGCGGCTCGGTTTTGATGTCGATGTTGTTGAGAGTGATTGGGGTCAAGGTGCTAACCTTGACATTCTTGCTTCCAAACTCGCTGCTGATTCTGCTCATACTGTTAAGGCTATTTGCATTGTTCATAATGAAACTGCTACTGGTGTTACCAACAACTTGGCCAAAGTTCGCCAAATTCTCGGTTAGTCCCCTAATTCAGTTTTCAACTTTACTGGCATTGACATTAATGTTTCTTTTGTTATCAGTGTTGTTAAAGGCGCGGCTCGCCATACCTAAAGCGTGCGCCTAGTGTGCCTTGATGCGCCTCAGGGACACTTTTTTATCAGGATTTTAACTTACTTAACATGTGTTATTCATCTATTTTTAAGAGTTTTAATAATAATTCAAGGCTAGATATTCCTTCAGAAAAAATTCAAGGCTAGATTAGAGTTCCTATTATGGCTAGATTAATTCAAGGCTAGATATTCCTAATTCAATATGTAAATTTTACATATACAAGTACATCTAACAATTTTCTTAGTTCTTTTTCTAGTACTGTTATTGCATTTAAATTTACTTTTCAAGCAAAAAAATTTTTCAATTTTTTTGCGCTTAGCGTGTCTAAGGCTTGTGCCTGCCCCCCCTGGCGCCTGGGCTTTGACGAGCGCCTTGACAACTATGCTTATTATATTATGAACAGATGAGTATAGGCATCCAGCTCTGTTACTGGTTGATGGAGTATCTTCAATATGTGCACTTGATTTCCGTATGGATGAATGGGGAGTCGACGTGGCTTTAACCGGCTCTCAGAAGGCTCTTTCACTTCCTACTGGTATGGGCATAGTTTGTGCTAGCCCTAACGCTCTCGAAGCTGCAAAAACTGCGAAATCTGTTAGAGTGTTTTTCGACTGGAAGGACTACTTGAAGTTCTACCAACTGGGCACTTACTGGCCTTACACGCCTTCAATCCAATTGCTTTATGGACTTAGAGCTGCTCTTGATCTCCTTTTCGAGGAAGGACTCGACAATGTCATTGAAAGGCATGCTCGTCTTGGCAAAGCCACTAGGTACAGACACAACACTCTTCTGTTCAAGGTTTTCTGTGTGTTTTAATGGTTTGTTGGAATGGTGTAGGCTTGCTGTAGAGGTATGGGGGCTTAAGAACTGTACACGAAAGGAAGAATGGTTCAGTGACACGGTAACAGCAGTGGTGGTTCCTCCATATATAGACAGTGTTGAAATAGTGAAGAGAGGATGGAAAAGATACAACTTGAGCTTAGGTTTGGGTCTTAACAAAGTGGCTGGCAAGGTTTTCAGAATAGGCCATCTTGGCAACCTAAATGAGGTACTCTTCATATCAAATATTTTTTTTTAAAAAAATTTGGGCAAGTGCGCTTACATTAAATAGAAAGAAAAACACGTACCTGAATGTGGTTCGAACCTGGGACTTGTGAAGGCCACAAGTTCAGACTTAACCGATAGGCTAACTGTATGCTAACCTGGGTTGCACGGACACGCCCCGAGTGTCCGACATGACATGGACACACGGATACGGCAATTTTGAAATATTATGCATTTGGATACGGCTGGGACTCGACAAATAAAACAATTGTCAAACATAAATATTTATACATAATAAAATTCTTATCATCCATAATCACACAGTATATTACAAGACAACAAAAAAACAAATCCAAAATATCTAATGATCTATGTCTTCATTTAAAAATCGAATAAAAACATGAATTGATTGGGTCTATAATCATAAACCAAAAGTGAATTTCAATTGTAAATAATTTGAGGTGTATTGGTCAAACAAATCCGCGTCGTCTCCTAACTCTATTAACTCTACACTTGTCATCATTTCATTAAAATTTACCCTTTCAGTTATTACCGCTTATTGCTATACGATGCTCTCAATTCCTCATGCTTCCTCGGTAATTTGTATTTCAGTGTTTTAATTTGTGTTTGTTTCATCTCACCTTTTAGATGAGAGCTTAGTTTTGCTCTGTTTCAATGGTAATCTAAAAAATAGTAGTTCAAAGAGGGTTACATAAGGAGGGCTGCATAGGGAGGGCAGTGTTGGAATTAGTTGACGTCGGTAGCAACAACTGAAACTAGAACGAGAATACAAAAGTACATCTAGAGCTACAGAATGAGAAACAGAACAAAGTATGAGATATGGTTACCTGCATTTTACGATTTAATTAGGTTTTTTTCAGACATAAAACGACACAAGTCATTGTCCTTAGTGTGTCCGTGAAGTGTCTAGGGCGTGTCCATGAAGTGTTCGTAAAAGAAAACCCTACGTGGCGTGTCCGTTTGAAAAATGGAGTGTCGGACGACGCGTGTCCGACGACTGTCAGTGTCGGACTCGTGTCCGACACGGGGACACTCCATGTTTTGGAGTGTCCGTGCATTATAGATGCTAACATGGTAGCGAAAGAGCCAGTTTGGCATTGCTACTGCTATTGTTCCGAAAAGCTCATATCACAAGCTTTTGACGGGACAACAATACCGAAATGGTCTAGAGTGTGTTAGTTTAATGAGTGGTTTTATTGTTTGCAGTTGCAATTGTTGGGTTGTTTAGCCGGGGTGGAGATGATATTGAAGGATGTGGGTTACCCAATAAAGCTTGGAAGTGGAGTAGGAGCTGCCAGTGCTTTCCTCCAAAATAGCACTCCTCTTATACCTTCTAGGATTTGAATTCTATCCATTTTTCTTTCATATAGTTTTCTTTGGTTTGCCTATTTTGGTTCACTCAACTCAACTCTCTTTGTAAAATATGCAAAATTTTTATATTATGCCTATACTCTTTCTTGGCTACAAACTCTGTTAATTTGTAAATGCTTGTTGCTTAATTTGTCATCTTTCTACTTTAAACAACTTCCATCTATACACATCCTAATTTCAGTTTTCTACCCTTTTTATCCTAATTTAAGTCGAATACAGAATACTAAAGAAGTTTTATGGGTCAATTGGTTTCATTAGAAAAGTCCTTGAGGACGATGATGTTATCAACAATATATGTTAATCATCAATTTGCTTTTAATTGTTTCAGATTTTAATATAAATTTAATTCTCTTGCCATTGTTCATAGTACTTTAACCATTGGAAATATTTAAATTTGTAATGGAAAACTCACTTTTACTGTTTTTTTATGGTATGGTACTAAATTAAAATGTCACTTGGGTCTCTTTACACTTAGATAATGAGCAGAAAGAAATACATTTCGTTTTGTTTCATTTTACTAGTCCAAAATTGGTAACTTCGATATTTTCAACAATTGAATTTGTATAGAGTGAATTTTAAGAATCAACATTCGAATTATGGCTTGTTTTATTAACTTGACTATTAATTAAGCCCATTATCCATAACCCATTATTGGATAATTTTTTTGAATATTACTGGATAATGATAGGGAAATTGTTGGATTTGTCTAAAATAATGACCGCTCAATTTTGTTCTAATTATCAAAAGATGTTTCTAAATAATCAATATATGTTTTTCGTAACTTTTATACGTCATATTTATTTTGTCACTTACTTTTTTACGCTTTTCATTATATCAGAAATACAACAGATTTATAACAGATACAAAACTGTCATAAATCTGTTATATATTTTATCTAACATCTGTATTAGATATTTATCTGGCTTTTGACAGACATAATTTTACTATAGGTTTATAACAGATATATAACACATTTATAATAGATTTGTAATATATTTGTTACAGATACAAAAGAACATACAAATTATGCAAAACACTTTAAGAATAGTCATATATGATACAAAACTATTATAAATCTGTTATATATTTTATCAAACATATGTATTTGACATTTATCAGGCTTATAGCAGATATACAGATTTATTCTAGATTTATAACAGATATTTAACACATTTATAACAAATTTATAACAGATACAAAACAACATACATATTATGCCAAACACTTCTATAATAATCATATTTGATACAAAATTGCTATTGTTATATATATTGTCAAACACCTATATTAGTCATTTTATTAGACTTGTAGCAGATATATATTTATTCTGAATTTATACACACACACACACTCATTTATATTAAATTTATAACATATTTGTAACAGATACAAAAGATTAAGCATATTATGCCAAACATTTTTACAATAGTCATATCTATTATAAAACTATTATAAATCTGTTATATATTTCATCAAACACTTGTGTTTGACATTTATCAGTCTTGTAGCAAACATCCAAATTTGTTCTAAGTTTATAATAGTTTTATAACACATTTGTAAAAGATTTACAATAGATATAAATCTTTTATAAATGTGTTATAAAACTATTATAAGTTCAACGTTTAAAATTTTCGTCCCAAAATGATAACTCGTATTTTTTCGTAAGTAAAGACCAATGTTAAAGTCACATTTGACACATGTATTTTTTTTTGAAAACATGACAATCGCACAAAATACTAACTCGTGTTTTTCCATAAGTAAAAACAGATGTTTATGTCACGTTTGACACATGCGTTTTTTAATCAAAATATGATAATCACACTTTGAAAAAAACCTAAGAATGATTTTAAGGTCAACGTTTAAAAAATTCGGCGCGAAATACTAACTCGTGTTTTTCCCTAAGTAAAGACCGATGTTTATGTCACATTTGACACTTGCGTTTTTTTGTGAAAACATGATAATCACACTTTGAAATGGTCCTAAGAGTGAATTTAAGGTCATCGATTAAAAAATTTGTCACGAAATACTAACTCGTGTTATTTTCGTAAGTAAAGACCGATGTTTATGTCACATTTGACACATGCATTTTTTCATCAAAACATGATAATCACACTTTGAAATGGTCCTAAGAGTGATTTTAAGGTCAATGTTTAAAAATTTCGTCCAAAAATGAAAACTCGCGTTTTTTCCGTAAGTAAAGACCGATGTTTATGCCACATTTGACACATGCATTTTTTCATTAAAACATGATAATCACACTTTGAAATGGTCCTGAGAGTGATTTTTAGGTCTATGTTTTAAAAATTTGTCACGAAATATAAACTCGTATTTTTTCCATAAGTAAAGACCGATGTTTATGTCACATTTGACACATGTGTTTTTTCATGGAAACATGATAATGACACTTTGAAATGGTCATAAGAGTGATTTTAAGGTCAACATTTAAAAAATTCGTCATGAAATACTAACTAGTGTCTTTTCCGTAAGTAAAGGCCAAAGTTTATGTCACGTTTGATACATGCGTTTTTTCATCAAAATATGATAATCACACTTTGAAATGGCCCTAAGAGTGATTTTAAGGTCAACGTTTAAAAATTTCGTCCCAAAATGATAACTCGCGTTTTTTCCGTAAGTAAAGACCGATGTTTATGTCACATTTGACACATGTGTTTTTTTTGTGAAAACAAGATAATCACACTTTAAAATGGTCCTAAGAGTGATTTTAAGGTCAACTTTTAAAAAATCCGTCATGAAATACTAACTCATGTTTTTTCCTTAAGTAAAGAGCGATATTTATGTCACATTTGACACATGAACTTTTTCGTGAAAACATGATAATCACACTTTGAAATGGTCCTAAGAGTGATTTTGAGGTCAGCATTTAAAAAATTTGTGATGAAATACTAGCTCGTGTTTGTTCCGTAAATAAAGACCGAAATTAATGTCACGTTTGACACATGCGTTTTTTCGTGAAAACATGATAATCACACTTTGAAATGGTCTTAAGACTGATTTTAAGTTCAACGTTTAAAATTTTCGTCCCAAAATGATAACTCGCGTTTTTTCCGTAAGTAAAGAGCGATATTTATGTCACATTTGACACATGAATTTTTTCGTGGAAACATGATAATCACACTTTGAAATGGTCCTAAGAGTGATTTTGAGGTCAACATTTAAAAAATTTGTGATGAAATACTAGCTCGTGTTTGTTCCGTAAATAAAAACCGAAATTAATGTCACGTTTGACACATGCGTTTTTTCATGAAAACATGATAATCACACTTTGAAATGGTCTTAAGACTGATTTTAAGTTCAACGTTTAAAATTTGCGTCCCAAAATGATAACTGGCATTTTTTCCGTAAGTAAAGACCAATGTTTAAGTCACATTTGACACATGCGTTTTTTTTGTGAACGCATGATAATCGCACAAAATACTAACTCGTGTTTTTCAGTAAGTAAAGACAGATGTGTATGTCACGTTTGACACATGCGTTTTTTCATCAAAACATGATAATCACACTTTGAAAAAAACCTAAGAGTGATTTTCAGGTTAACGTTTAAAAAATTCGTCATGAAATACTAACTCGTGTTTTTCCTTAAGTAAAGACCGATGTTTACGTTACATTTGACACTTGCGTTTTTTTTCTAAAAACATGATAATCACACTTTGAAATGGTCCTAAGAGCGATTTTAAGGTCAGCGATTAAAAAATTTGTCACGAAATACTAACTCGTGTTATTTTTGTAAGTAAAGGCCGATGTTTATGTCACATCTGACACATGTGTTTTTTCATGGAAACATGATAATCACACTTTGAAATGGTCCTAAAAGTGTTTTTAAGATCAACGTTTAAAATTTTCGTCCCAAAATGATAACTCGCTTTTTTTTTCTTAAGTACAGACCGATGTTTATGTCACATTTGACACATGCATTTTTCGTGAAAACATGATAATCACACTTTGAATTGGTTCTATGAGTAATTTTAAGGTCAACGTCTAAAAGATTAGTCACGAAATACTAACTCGTGTTATTTTCGTAAGTAAAGACCGATGTTTATGTCACGTTTGACACATGCATTTTTCAACCAAAACATGATAATCACACATTGAAATGGTCCTAAGAGTGATTTTATGGCCAAAGTTTAAAAATTTCGTCCCAAAATGATAACTCTCATTTTTTCCGTAAGTAAAGACCAATGTTTCTGTCACATTTGACACATGCGTTTTTTTTGAAAACATGATAATCGCACTTTGAAGTGGTCCTAAGAGTGATATTAAGATCAATGTTCAAAAATTTTCGTCCCAAAATGATAACTCGCGTTTTTTCGTAAGTAAAGACCGATGTTTATGCCGCATCTGACACATGTGTTTTTTTTATCAAAACATAATCACACATTGAAATGGTCCTAAGAGTGATTTTAAGGTCAACGTTTAAAAATTTCGTCCCAAAATGATAACTCTTGTTTTTTCCGTAAGTAAAGACCTATGTTTCGGTCACATTTGACAAATGCATTTTTCTACGAAAACATGGTAATTGCACTTTGAAAGGTTCTAAGAGTGATTCTATAGTCAACGTTTTAAAAATTTCTTCCCAACATGATAACTCGCGTTTTTTCCGTAAGTAAAGACTGATGTTTATGTCACATTTGACACATGCATTTTTTTGTAAAAACATGATAATCAAACTTTGAAATGGTCCTAGGAGTGATTTTAAGGTTAGCATTTAAAAAATTCGTCATGAAATACTAACTCATGTTTTTTCCGTAAGTAAAGACCGAAGTTTATGTCACGTTTGACACAAGCGTTTTTTCATCAAAACATGATAATCACACTTTGAAATGGTCCTGAGAGTGATTTTAAGGTCAACGTTCAAAAATTTCGTCCCAAAATGATAACTCGCATTTTTTCCGTAAGAAACGACCGATGTTTATGCCACATTTGACACATGCATTTTTTCATGAAAACATGATAATCACACTTTGAAATGGTCCTAAGAGTGATTTTAAGGTCAACGTTTAAATTATTTGTCATGAAATACTCACTCGTGTTTTTTCCGTAAGTAAAGACCGAAGTTTATGTCACGCTTGACACATGCGTTTTTTCATCAAAACATGATAATCACACTTTGAAATGGTCCTAAGAGTGATTTTAAGGTATATGTTTAAAAATTTCGTCGCAAAATGATAACTCGATTTTTTTCTGTAAGTGAAGACCGACGTTTACGTCACATTTGGCACATGCGTTTTTTTTTTGTGAAAACAAGATAATCACACTTTGAAATGGTCCTAAGAGTGATTTTCAGGTCAACGTTTCAAAATTCGTCATGAAATACTAACTCGTGTTTTTTCCGTAAGTAAACATCGATGTTTATGTCTCGTTTGACATATGCATTTTTTCATGGAAACTCCATAATCACACTTTAAATGTGTCCTGAAAGTGTTTTTAAGATCAACGTTTAAAACTTTCATCCCAAAATGATAACTATCCTTAAGTAAAGACCGATGTTTATATCACATTTGACACATGCGTTTTTTCATGAAAACATGATAATCACACTTTGAATTGGTCCTAAGAGTAATTTTAAGGACAGTGCTTAAAAGATTAGTCATGGAATACTAACTCGTGTTATTTTTGTAAGTAAAGACCGATGTTTATGTCACGTTTGACACATGCATTTTTTAACGAAACCATGACAATCACACATTGAAATGGTCCTAAGAGTGATTTTATGGCCAATGTTTAAAAATTTCGTCCCAAAATGACAACTCTCGTTTTTTCCGTAAGTAAAGACCGATGTTTCTGCCACATTTGACACACGCGTTTTTTTGTGAAAACATGATAATCGCACTTTAAAATTGTCCTAAGAGTGATTTTACGGTCAACGTTTAAAAAATTTCTTCCTAAAATGATAACTCGTGTTTTTTCCATAAGTAAAGAGCGATATTTATGTCACATTTGACACATGAATTTTTTCATGAAAATGTGATAATCACACTTTGAAATGGTCCTAATAGTGATTTTAAGGTCAGCATTTAAAAAATTCGTGATGAAATACTAACTCGTGTTTGTTCCGTAAATAAAGACCGAAATTTATGTCACGTTTGACATATGCGTTTTTTCATCAAAACATGATAATCACACTTTGAAATGGTCTTAAGAGTGATTTTAAGTTCAACATTTAAAATTTTCATCCCAAAATGATAACTCGCGTTTTTTTCATAAGTAAAGACCAATGTTTAAGTCACATTTGACACATGCTTTTTTTTTTGTGAAAACATGATAATCGCACAAAATACTAACTCGTGTTTTTCCGTAAGTGAAGACAGATGTGTATGTCACGTTTGACATATGCGTTTTTTCATCAAAACATGATAATCACACTTTGAAAAAAACCTAAGAGTGATTTTAAGGGTAACGTTTAAAAAATTCATCACGAAATACTAACTCGTGTTTTTCCCCAAGTAAAGACGGATGTTTACGTCACATTTGACCCTTGCATTTTTTTTGTGAAAACATGATAATCACACTTTGAAATGGTCCTAAGAGCGATTTTAAGGTCAGCGATTAAAAAATTTGTCCCAAATTACTAACTCGTGTTATTTTCGTAAGTAAAGACCGATGTTTATGTCACATTTGACACATGCTTTTTTTCATCAAAACATGATAATCACACATTGAAATGGTCCTAACAGTGATTTTAAGGCCAACGTTAAAAAATTTCGTCCCAATATGATAACTCTCGTTTTTTTCGTAAGTATAGACCGATGTTTCTGTCACATTTGACACAAGCAATTTTTTTTGAAAACATGATAATCGCACTTTGAAATGGTCCTAAGAGTGATTTTAAGGATAACGTTTAAAAAATTTCTTCCCAATATGATAACTCACGTTTTTTCCGTAAGTAAACATCGATGTTTATGTCACATTTGACACATGCATTTTTTCGTGAAAACATGATAATCACACTTTGAATTGGTCCTAAGTGTGATTTTATGGTCAGCATTTAAATTTTTTTTCATGAAATACTAACTCGCGTTTTTTCCGTAAGTAAGACCGAAGTTTATGCCACGTTTGACACATGGGTTTTTTCATCAAAATATGATAATCACACTTTGAAATGGTCCTAAGAGTGATTTTAAGGTCAACGTTTAAAAATTTTATCCCAAAATGATAACTCGCATTTTTTCTGTAAGAAATGACTGATGTTTTTGCAACATTTGACACATGCATTTTTTTTTGTGAAAACATGATAATCACACTTTGAAATGGTCCTAAGAGTTATATTAAGGTCAACGTTTAAAAAATTTCATCCCCAAACGATAGCTCGCGTTTTTTTCCATAAGTAAAGGCCGATGTTTATGTCACGTTTGACACATGCATTTTTTTTTATCAAAACATGATAATCACACTTTGAAATGGTTCTAAGAGTGATTTTAAGGTATACGTTTAAAAATTTCGTCCCAAAATGATAACTCGCGTTATTTCGGTAAGTAAAGACCCATGTTTCTGTCACATTTGACACATGTTTTTTCCTCAAAACATGATAATCACACATTGAAATGGTCGTACGAGTGATTTTAAGGTCAACGTTTAAAAATTTCGATCCAAAATGATGACTCGCGTTTTTTCCGTAAGAAACGACCGATGTTTATGCCACATTTGACACATGCATTTTTTCATGAAAACATGATAATCACAATTTGAAATGGTCCTAAGAGTTATTTTAAGGTCAACGTTTAAATTATTTGTCATGAAATACTCACTCGTGTTTTTTCCGTAAGTAAAGATCGAAGTTTGTGTCACGTTTGACACATGCGTTTTTTCATCAAAACATGATAATCACACTTTAAAATGGTCCTAAGAGTGATTTTAAGTATACGTTTAAAATTTTTGTCCCAAAATGATAACTCGCGTTTTTTCCGTAAGTAAAGACCGACGTTTATGTCACATTTGACACATGCGTTTTTTTATGAAAACAAGATAATCACACTTTGAAATGGTCCTAAGAGTGATTTTAAGGTCAACGTTTAAAAATTCGTCATGAAATACTAACTCGTGTTTTTTCAGTAAGTAAACACCGATGTTTATGTCACATTTGACACATGCGTTTTTTCATCAAAACATGATAATCACACTTTGAAATGGTCTTATGAGTGATTTTAAGTAGAACGTTTAAAATTTTCATCCCAAAATGATAACTCTCATTTTTTCCTTAAGTAAAGACCGATGTTTCGGTCACATTTGACAAATGCATTTTTCTGTGAAAACATGATAATTGCACTTTGAAATGGTTCTAAGATTGATTTTATAGTCAACGTTCAAAAAATTTCTTCCCTTCCAAAATGATAACTTGCGTTTTTTCCGTAAGTAAAGACCGATGTTTATGTCACATTTGACACATTCTTTTTTCATAAAAACATGATAATCACACTCTGAAATGGTCCTAAGAGTGATTTTAAGGTCAGCATTTACAAAATTCGTCATGAAACACTAGCTATTGTTTTTTCCGTAAGTAAACACCGATGTTTATGTCACGTTTGACACATGCTTTTTTCCCTCAAAACTCGATAATCACACTTTGAAAGTGTCCAAAAAGTGTTTTTAAGATCAACGTTTAAAATTTTCGTCCCAAAATGAAAACTAGCTTTTTTTCCTTAAGTAAAGGCCGATGTTTATGTCACATTTGACACATGCGTTTTTTTTTATCAAAACATGATAATCACACTTTGAAATGGTCTTAAGAGTGATTTTAAGTTCAACGTTTAAAATTTTTTTCCCAAAATGATAACTCGCATTTTTTCCGTAAGTAAAGACCAATGTTTAAGTCACATTTGATACATGCGTTTTTTTTGTGAAAACATGATAATCGCACAAAATACGAACTCGTGTTTTTCCGTAAGTAAAGACAGATGGATATGTCACGTTTGACACATGCGTTTTTTCATCAAAACATGATAATCACACTTTGAAAAAAACCTGAGAGTGATTTTAAGGTCAACGTTTAAAAAATTCTTCACGAAATACTAACTCGTGTTTTTCCCAAAGTGAAGACTGATGTTTATGTCACATTTGACACTTTCGTTTTTTTTTGAAAGCATGATAATCACACTTTGAAATGGTCCTAAGAGTGATTTTAAGGTCAGCAATTAAAAAATTTGTCACGAAATACTAACTCGTGTTATTTTCGTAATTAAATACCAATGTTTATGTCACATTTGATACATGCGTTTTTTCATCAAAACATGATAATCACACTTTGAAATGGTGCTAAGAGTGATTTTAAGGTCAACGTTAAAAAATTTCGTCTAAAAATGAAAAACGCGTGTTTTTTCCGTAAGTAAAGACCGATGTTTATGCCACATTTGACACATGCATTTTTTTGTTAAAACATGATTATCACACTTTGAAATGGTCCTAGGTGATTTTTAGGTCTATGTTTGTCAAGAAATACAAACTCGTGTTTTTTCCGTAAATAATGACCGCTGTTTATGTCACATTTGACACATGCGTTTTTTTAGGGAAACATGATAATCAAACTTTGAAATGGTCAAAAGAGTGATTTTATGGTCAGCATTTAAAAAATTCGTCATGAAATGCTAACTAGTGTTTTTTCCGTAAGTAAAGGCCGAAGTTTATGTCACGTTTGACACATGCATTTTTTCATCAAAACATGCTAATCACACTTTGGAATGGTCCTAAGAGTGACTTTAAGGTCAACGTTTAACAATTTCGTCCTAAAATGATAACTCGCGTTTTTACCGTAAGTAAAGACCGACGTTTATATCACATTTGACACATGCGTTTCTTCGTGAAAACAAGATAATCACACTTTGAAATGGTCCTAAGAGTGTTTTTAAGGTCAACTTTTAAAAAATCCGTCATGAAATACTAACTCGTGTTTTTTCTGTAAGTAAAGACCGATGTTTATGTCACGTTTGACACATGAGTTTTTTCACTAAAACTCGATAATCAGCTTTGAAAGTGCCCTAAAAGTGTTTTTAAGGTCAACGCTTAAAATTTTCGTCCCAAAACGATACTTTGCTTTTTTTCCTCAAGTAAAGACCGATGTTTATATCACATTTGACACATGCGTTTTTTTGTGAAAACATGATAATCGCACTTTGAATTGGTCCTAAGAGTAATTTTAAGGTCAACTTCTAAAAGATTAGTGACGAAATACTAACTCGTGTTATTTTCGTAAGTAAAGACCGATGTTCATGTCACGTTTGTCACATGCATTTTTTTTTATCAAAACATGATAATCACACATTGAAATTGTCCTAAGAGTGATTTTAAGGCCGACATTTAAAAATTTCAACCCAAAATGATAACTCTCGTTTTTTTCCGTAAGTACAGACCGATGTTTCTATCACATTTGACACATGCGTTTTTACGTGAAAACATGATAATCGTACTTTGAAATGGTCCTAAGAGTGATATTAAGATCAACGTTTAACAAATTTCGTCCCAAAATGATAACTC
The DNA here is from genome assembly GCA_947683365.1 of Euphorbia pulcherrima. NCBI lineage: Eukaryota > Viridiplantae > Streptophyta > Magnoliopsida > Malpighiales > Euphorbiaceae > Euphorbia > Euphorbia pulcherrima. The sequence continues at coordinate 22,264,844 of CANTUS010000001.1, forward strand.
GCGTTTTTTCTTAAGTAAAGACCGATGTTTATGCGACATTTGACATTTGTGTTTTTTCATCAAAACATGATAATCACACATTGAAAAGGTCCTAAGAGTGATTTTAAGGTCAACGTTTAACAATTTCGTCCAAAAATGATAACTCGCGTTTTTTCCGTAAGTAAAGACCGATGTTTATGACACATCTGACACATGCATTTTTTCGTGAAAACAAGATAATCACACTTTGGAATGGTCCTGAGAGTGATTTTTAGGTCTATGTTTTAAAAATCTGTCACGAAATACAAACTCGTGCTTTTTTCGTAAATAATGACCGATGTTTATGTCACATTTGACACATGCATTTTTTTAGGTAAACATGATAATCAAACTTTGAAATGGTCATAAAAGTGATTTTAAGGTCAACATTTAAAAAATTCGTCATGAAATACTGACTAGTGTTTTTTCCGTAAGTAAAGGCCGAAGTTTATGTCACGTTTGACACATGCGTTTTTTCATCAAAACATGATAATCACACTTTGAAATGGTCCTAAGAGTGATTTTAAGGTCAACGTTTAATAATTTCATCCCAAATTGATGACTCTCGTTTTTTCCGTAAGTAAAGATCGATGTTTTGGTGACATCTGACACATGCATTTGTTTGGGAAAACATGTCAATCGCACTTTGAAATGGTCCTAAGAGTGATTTTAATGTCAACGTTTAAAAAATTACTTCCCAAAATGATAACTCCCGTTTTTTCCGTAAGTAAAGACCGATGTTTATGTCACATTTGACACATGCATTTTTTCATAAAAACATGATAATCACACTTTGAAATGGTCCTAAGAGTGATTTTAAGGTCATCATCTAAAAAATTCGTCATGAAATACTAACTCGTGTTTTTTCCGTAAGTAAAGACCGAAGTTTATGTCACATTTGACACAAGCGTTTTTTCATCAAAACATGATAATCACACTTTGAAATTGTCCTAAGAGTGATTTTAAGGTCAACGTTTAAAAATTTCGTTCCAAAATGAAAACTCGCATTTTTTCCGTAAGAAGCGACCGATGTTTATGCCACATTTAACACATGCATTTTTTCGTGAAAACATGATAATCACACTTTAAAATGGTCCTAAGAGTTATTTTAAGGTCAACGTTTAAATTATTTGTCTTGAAATACTCACTTGTGTTTTTTCCGTAAGGAAAGACTGAAGTTTATGTCATGTTTGACACATGCGTTTTTTCATCAAAACATGATAATCACACTTTGAAATGGTCCTAAGAGTGATTTTAAGGTGTACGTTTAAAAATTTCGTCCCAAAATGATAACTCGCGTTTTTTCCGTAAGTAAAGACCAATGTGTATGTCACATTTGACACATGCTATTTTTTTGTGAAAACATGATAATCGCACAAAATACTAGCTCGTGTTTTTCCGTAAGTAAAGACAGATGTTTATGTCACGTTTGACACATGCGTTTTTTCATCAAAACATGATAATCACACTTTGTAAAAAACCTAATTGTGATTTTAAGGTCAACGTTTAAAAAACTCGTCACGAAATACTAACTCGTTGGAATTAATGTTCCATTCTTCAATGGATCTGCCATCATAAGAGTTCATAGATGGCCTAAATTCTTTATATTGAAGATTTATTGGAGACGGCCTGCGGTAATAAGGCTTGTCTGTATTTTCCTTTGTATGGAAGATTTTATTTATTTGTGGAGTATTATCCATTTTTAAATCTTGAAATAAAGATTTTAATTCGTCTTTGCCTTTTAGAGGCTCTTCTGAACTGGAATTGGCTTCAGAATCAGAATCTTGATTCTGAACTACGACAATATACTTAGACATACAATTTTCATAAGTTTTTCAGTTTTAGAGTTTTGTAATATCTTAGAGAGAGAAGCTCTAGTTTGTTTGGTGTGAAGCTTTCTCAACTTTCTTGTATTTCAGCCTTCTATATAATTCCAGTAAGATTTCTGTCAAACTTAGAGAATATTTTTGCTTCGGAAAGCCTGTTAAGTAAATCTCTCTTGTTTGGCAGAGGATATCTAATCCACCTTAAAACCTTATTTAAAGGTTTATAGTTGATGGCTAATCTTAGAACTTCCCTTTCTAATTCGACGGCATTTTCAACATAAAAGGCCGGGCAGCTCCATGGGCTTTTACTTTTCCTTATAAGCCCTTTACTCTCTAAGTCTGCAATTTCAGATTTACAAATCTCTAGATGGCGAGGCCCCATAGCTATGGGCCGGGCTTTAGCAGGGATCATTCTTTCGTCAAAGTCTGGCTCATAAAGCAGACTTACAACATGTCGTTTTCTAGCCCAGAAGGCAGTAGGAACTTCATAGCAGATTTCCCTTATAAGTTCCTGTTCTAGGGTTTTAACCCTTTTTTAATCTGAGGATTATTAAGTTTCTCCTCAACGGTCTTGAAAGCAATTTCTTGTTTTAAGGAATTTAAAAATTTCTCTTTATAAGAGACTCTTCTTTTAATGATATCTAGGTTTTTCACTTTGGGTTGTGATATAAACTCAAAGATGATATCTTCACCCGCAATTTGTGTTTCAATTCCCCTTTCAGATAACCTTGATATGAGGAACAACATGTGTAGAAACGGGTTACCTAGAATAACTGAATGAGATAAATCTTTAACCATTATAAATGGTATCTCTAAGCACATCCCATTATTACAGACAGCTGCATTACTAAGTTTATAATTAATAGCTAGTTTGTCACCATTAGCTGTATGCAGTTGCTCTAAAGTTTTAGTCTTGTATCGGGATGGAATTAATCGCTCATTAATGCAGTTAAGATCAGCCCCTGAATCTATAAGGGCGACCGTCTTTAAGACATACTCTTTGTTAATAACAAGAGTGATTTTAGTATGCCACTTATCAGTGACTACTCTGTCTAACATGTCTACGTATTGAAGATCCTTTTGAATAGACTGGTCTTTCTTTTCTAGACCTTTATCTTGTTCTTCCTCAGACTCAGAGTCATAATCTGATAGTTTAGCAGCTTCTAAGTGAGTAATTCTATCTTTAAGATTTTTTACTTCTCTTTTAAATTCGTTAACGTCTGCTCTAAGATTGTTAATAGTAGGCTCTTTTCTTTTACTAGCCTTAACTCTGTTATCTCTTTCATATCATAAGAGATATTCTTTTCTTTAACCTTTTCTTCAAGATTATTATTTCTTGAAGAGTTCCTAGATGAGGTTTCGCCAGTTTTTTCCTTAAACATTTTCAAATAAGACTCTAAGTGGTCTCTCCTTTCTTCTGGGTCTTGGATCTTTTCTATAAGATCCAAAATCATGTTTTCTTCTCTAGTTAGGACTAATAAGCCATTTAGAGAACAAAGCGATTTATAATAATCGCAGTTTCTGTCACAGCTAGAATTAGACTGTGCATCTGAATCTGACTCTTCTTCAGAGGTGTAATCATTTTCTTCCTTCTCTGACCTAGTTTGAACCACTGGAATTTTCTCTAGTGTTTCTTTAACATCGTCACTGAGATTAAGTGACCTAATGTGTTGTTTTACCTTACACTTATTTGAATAGTGTCCAGGCTTTCCACATTTGTAACATGTAACTTCTTCGAGCGGCCTTTTAGGCTTATTGTAGGACTTCTTGGGTCTTTTATAAGACCTTTTAAGATAGTCCCTTTTAGGATGCCTATTATAAGGCTTATCAGGATACCTTTTATAGGGTTTATGACTCTTTCTATAAGGTTTAACCTTATTCTTCTGCGACCTGGGGAGTGGAGGAAAACCTACTTGCTCACAAAAGTCTCCTAGGATTCTTTTGAAATGCAGTTTTTCCTTTTCCATCTGCTTATGAATTTTTAATTCATTACAGAGCAACATTCCCTCAGCAACTATCTCCGAAGATAGCTCTCCTTGTTAACCATGGGACAAAATTTTCAAAGTCTCAGTTATAACCCAGTTTTTGCCCTTCTCCAGAGGGTTTGATATGAAACCTGGTTCAAAGAACTTGATCCTTATTTATAGGATTCTTTATAAAGTCATGAACAGTACAGTCCCTAATATCAGGGATGATGCAGGCAAATTGATTAATGCCCTAAAAAGGTAAACTACCTTATTTTTTACAGATATGAGTAAAGGTAGCCTTGTGGTTCCAAAACCAATTTCATGGGATCAATTACATTTTGTTGACTCATGGAAAATGGAAGATGGAGTTCCTCCCAAAAAAGAGGAAAGTAATACCCTAGATTATATTCTAGAGGATAACGATGGAAGCGTAATAATAAAATTTGATAGATCCAGGAGCATGTCCAGCAGGAAATCCTTCGCCAGGATTCCCAACACTCCATCAGTAGGCCGTGGAAAAGACTCTTTAGCCTTTCCCTTTGATGCATGAATGTTATTCCTCCGATTTTGCCTGAAACTCATGACCTACAAGAAATTCTCGAGTTAGGAAATCTGGGAGTGAATTAGAATCTCCTTTGATAGACTCAATATCGAAATCAAAGACTGATAAAATAGCTTGCCATCTGGCAAATATTTGTTTAGATGCTATTTTTTAACATCCTTCAGTAAAATTTCTTTAGCGCTTTCACAGACTATCCTAATAAGGAATTTCTGATTAATTAAATCAGACTCACATTTTTGGACGTGCAGGACAATAGATAAAACTTCCTTTTTGACAGTAGAGTAATTAACTCTTGGTCCTGTCCATAATCCACTAGTGAACCTATTATCACCAAAAAGAAGGGCAAAAAATTGGGTTATAACTCAGACTTTGAAAATTTTGTCCCATGGTTAACAAGGAGAGTTTCCATTAAATGGTGGGACAAGTTTGAGTTCTTTGAACACCCTGTAATATATTCTAAAGAAATTATTATTAAAATGGTAAATCCTAATAGTCCTCCAAATTCTCCTGAAGCTTCTGAAACCTCAGCATCTCCCAACAAGGTCGATGAGCTTCTTAAAGGTTTATTAACCTCCATTCCAAAAGAAGAGCTGAAGCAACAATTATTTCAGCTTCTAGGTGAAAAGGATCCTCCTAAATTAGGATTTGATCTTCAAAATTTATTATCTGTCCTACCCAAAAAATAGGAGAGTCCTAAGAGAAAAGCTACTGATATAGCATCCTCATCAACAAATGAAGCAAACAAAGCCAGGAGAGTACCTCCATTACCTGATGATGAGTTTGATGACCTCTTTTTAGACTCTCAAGACCCTAATGACCTTTAGGGTGAGAAATCATTATCAGGATCATCACAACAGCAAGAATCCTTATCAGGATTATGGTGGATCCTATGCACTCAAATAATGGAGCACTAAACACGCATACGCCGAAAGTAATTTTGTCGGTTCTCTTTACTTTAATCAAAGTAAATCTTTTCCTTTATTTAAAGAAAGGAATCTGCCAGCTGGTGCACTACTTTTGTCGGCCACATCCTCATACCACCAGCTCATGGCTAGCTCAAGCAGCATCTTCTATCCGCTTATATATATATAGTTTGTTTTCAGTTTGTAAGATACTTAGAACTACAACAATATACTTAGACATACAATTTTCATAAGTTTTTCAGTTTTAGAGTTTTGTAATATCTTAGAGAGAGAAGCTCTAGTTTGTTTGGTGTGAAGCTTTCTCAACTTTCTTGTATTTCAGCCTTCTATATAATTCCAGTAAGATTTCTATATAATTCAATATTTCATTTTGTACCTGCGATCCTTTGTTGAGATCTTGAATGCTTATTCAGCATTTATGATAGTCTACATAGACGATGTCCTTATTTTCTCCAAGGACATAGAGCAGCACTTCAAACACCTAAGGATTTTCCAAACTGCAGCTAAGGCTACTGGCTTAGTAGTGTCTGCTAAAAAGATCAAAATATTTCAAAATGTTTATGTCACGTTTGACACATGCGTTTTTTCGTGAAAACATTATAATCACACTTTGAATTGGTTCTAAGAGTAATTTTAAGGTCAACGTTTAAAAGATTAGTCACGAAATACTATTTTGTGATATTTTCGTAAGCATAGACCGATGAATATGTCACGTTTGACACATGCGTTTTTCATCAAAACATGATAATCACACATTGATATGGTCCTAAGAGTGATTTTAAAGGTTAACGTTTAAAAATTTGGTCCCAAAATGATAACACTCATTTTTAAGTAAGTAAAGGCCGATGTTTCGGTGACATTTGATACATGCATTTTTTTGTGAAAACATGATAATCGCACTTTGAGATGGACCTAAGAGTGATTTTAAGGTCAATGTTTAAAAAATATCTTCCCAAAATGATAACTCGCGTTTTTTCCGCAATTAAAGAGCGATGTTTATGTCACATTTGACACATGCATTTTTTCGTGAAAACATGATAATCAAACTTTGAAATGGTCCTAAGAGTTATTTTAAGTTCAGCATTTAAAAGATTCGTCATGAAATACTAACTCGTGTTTTTTCCGTAAGTACGGACCAAAGTTTATGTCACGTTTGACATTTGCTTTTTTTATCGAAACATGATAATCACTCTTTCAAGTGGTCCTAAAAGTGATTTTAAGGTCAACATTTAAAAATTTCGTCCCAAAATGATAACTCGCGTTTTTTCCGTAAGTAAAGACCGACGTTTATGTCACATTTGACACATGCATTTTTTTGTGAAAACAGGATTATCACACTTTGAAAACGTCCTAAGAGTGATTTTGAGGTCAACATTTAAAAAATTCGTCATGAAATACTAACTCGTGTTTTTTCCGTAAGTAAGGACCGATGTTTATGTCAAGTTTGACACATGCGTTTTTTCATCAGAACTCAATAATCACATTTTGAAAGTGCCCTAAAACAAATGTGACACAAACATCGGTCTTTACTTACGGAAAAAAACACGAGTTAGTATTTCATGACGAAGTTTTTTCATCAAAACTCGATAATCACACTTTGAAAGTGCCCTAAAAGTGTTTTTATGGTCAACGCTTAAAATTTTCGTCCAAAAATGATAACTCGCTTTTTTTCCTTAAGTAAAGACCGATGTTTATGTCACATTTGGCACATGCATTTTTTCATGAAAACATGATAATCACACTTTGAATTGGTCCTAAGAGTAATTTTAAGGTCAACGTTTAAAAGATTAGTCGCGAAATACTAACTCGAGTTATTTTTGTAAGTAAAGACCGATGTTTATGTCACGTTTGACACGTGCGTGTTTCCACCAAAACATGATAATCATACATTGAAATGGTCCTAAGTGTGATTTTAAGGCCAACGTTTAAAAATTTCGTCCTAAAATCGTAACTCTCATTTTTTTCGTAAGTAAAGACCGACGTTTATGTCACATTTGACACGTGTGTTTTTTTTGTGAAAACATGATAATTGCACTTTGAAATGGTCCTAAGAGTGATATTAAGATCAACATTTAAAAAATTTTGTCCCGAAATGATAACTCGCGTTTTTTCTGTAAGTAAAGACCGATATTTATGTCACGTTTGACACATGCATTTTTTTATTTATCAAAACTCGATAATCACACTTTGAAAGTGACCTAAAAGTGTTTTTAAGGTCAACGTTTAAAATTTTCGTCCCAAATCACCACCAGAGGAGAGGGTTATAATCAAACCCTCTACTTCAGAAAACCTAAATATTAAATTTGCTGAACACTCTGTAGTCGTAGAAGAAATCTCTAAGAGAGTGGCAGAACTTAATATAGATCGAAAGCAAAAGAACATTGCTCCTTTAACAAAGGAGCAAGATTCTGATTCTGAAGCCAGTTCCAGTTCAGAAGAGCCTCTAAAAGGCGAAGACGAATTAAAATCTTTATTTCAAGATTTAAAAATGGATAATACTCCACAAATAAATAAAATCTTCTATACAAAGGAAAATACAGACAAGCCTTATTACCACAGGCCATCTCCAATATGAAGAATTCGGGCCATCTATGAACTCTTATGATGGCAAATCCATTGAAGAATGGAACATTGATGGGCTATCTGAATACCAGATTAAAAATGCCATCCAACACAAGCTTATTTATGCTACTGCCAGTAGAATACATGGAAACTCAAATAAATCCATAGCTCAGGCTATTATAGCAGGATTTTCTAGACAACTGAAAGGATGGTGGGATTTTCAGTTAAACATTGAAGCCAAAGATCAAATCTTAAACTCTGTTTAAGAAGAGGATAAATACAAAATGGCATTCACAGTCCCATTCGGTCAATATGAATGGAATGTAACGCCATTTGGGCTAAAAAATGCTCCCTTTGAGTTCCAAAAGATCATGACTGAGATCTTCAATGCTTATTCAGCAATTATGATAGTCTACATAGACGATGTCCTTATTTTCTCCAAGGACATAGAGCAGCACTTCAAACACCTAAGCATTTTCCAAACTGCAGCTAAGGCAAATGGCTTAGTAGTGTCTGCTAAAAAGATCAAATTATTTCAAACAAGAATCTGGGTTTTGGGCCAGGCCAACGTTTAAAAATTTTATCCTAAAATAACAACTATCATTTTTTCTGTAAGAAAAGACTGATGTTTCTGTCACATTTGACACATGCATTTTTTTTTGTGAAAACATGATAATCGCACATTAAATTATCCTAAGAGTGATATTAAGATTACCGTTTAAAAAATTTTGTCGCAAAATGATAACTCCTATTTTTCCGAAAGTAAAGACCGTTGTTTATGCCACATTTGACATATGCATTTTTTCATCAAAACATGATAATCACACATTGAAATGTCCTAAGAGTAATTTTAAGGTCAACATTTAAAAATTTTATCCCAAAATGATAACTCCTATTTTTTCCGCAAGTAAAGGCCGATGTTTATGCCACATTTGACATATGCGTTTTTTCATCAAAACATGATAATCACACATTGAAATGGTTCTAAGAGTGATTTTAATGTCAACGTTTAAAAATTTCGTCCCAAAATGATAACTCTCGTTTTTCCCGTAAGTAAAGACCGATGTTTCGATCACATTTGACACATGCATTTTTTTGTGAAAACATGATAATCACACTTTGAACTGGTTCGAAGAGTGATTTTAAGGTCAACGTTTAAAAAATTTCTTCCCAAAATGATAACTCGCGTTTTTTCCGTAAGTAAAGAGTGATGTTTATGTCAGATTTGACACATTCATTTTTTCATGAAAACGTGATAATCACACTTTGAAATGGACCTAAGAATGATTTTAAGGTCAGCATTTAAAAAATTCGTAATGAAATACTAACTAATTTTTTCCGTAAGTAAAGACCCAAGTTTATGTCACATTTGACACATGCGTTTTTTCATCAAAACATGATAATCATAGTTTGAAGTGGACCTAAGCGTATTTTATGGTCAACGTTTAAAAATTTCGTTCCGAAATGATAACTCGCATTTTTTCCGAAAGTAAAGACCGACGTTTATGTCACATTTGGCACATGTATTTTTTTGTGAAAACAAGATAATCACACTTTGAAATGGTCCTAAGAGTGATTTTAAGGTCAACGTTTAAAAAGTTCGTCATGAAATACTAACTCGTGTTTTTTCCGTAGGTAAAGACCGATGCTTGTGTCACGTTTGACACATGCGTTTTTTTGTGAAAACAAGATAATCACACTTTGAATTGGTCCTAAGAGTGATTTTAAGGTCAATGTTTTAAAAATTCGTCAGGAAATACTAACTCGTGTTTTTTCCGTAAGTAAAGACCGATGTTTGAGTCACGTTTGACACATGCGTTTTTTCATCAAAACTCGATAATCACACTTTCAAAGTGCCCTAAAAGTGTTCTTAAGGTCAACGTTTAAAAATTTTCATCCCAAAATGATAACTCGCTATTTTTCCTTAAGTAAGTTGACACATGCGTTTTTTCGTTAAAACATGATAATCACACTTTGAATTTATCCTAAGAGTAATTTTAAGGTCAATGTTAAAAATATTAGTCCCAAAACACTAACTCTTGTTATTTTGTAAGTAAATACCGATGTTTATGTCATGTTTGACACATGTGTTTTTTCATCAAAACACGATAATCACACATTGAAATGGTCCTAAGAGTGATTTTAAGGCCAACGTTTAAAAATTTTGTCCCAAAATGACAACTCTCGTTTTTGCCGTAAGTGAAGAGCGATGTTTATGTCACATTTGACCACTGCATTTATTCGTGAACACATAATAATAACACTATGAAATGATCCTAAGAATGATTTTAAGGTCAGCATTTAAAAAATTCGTCATGAAATACTAACTCGTGTTTTTTTCGTAAGTAAAGGCCGTAGTTTATGTCACATTTGACACATGCAATTTTTCATCAAAACATGATAATCACACTTTGAAGTGGTCCTAAGAGTGATTTTAAGGTCAACGTTTAAAAATTTCGTCCTAAAATTATAACTATCATTTTTTCCGTAAGTCAAGACCGATGTTTCTGTCACATTTGACACATGCGTTTTTTTTGTGAAAACATGATAATTGCACTTTAAATGGTGCTCAGAGTGATATTAAGATCAATTTTTAAAAAATTTTGTCCAAAAATGATAAGTCATGTTTTTTCCGAAAGTAAAGACTGTTGTTTATGCCACATTTGAATATACGTTTTTTCATCAAAACATGATAAGCACACATTGAAATGGTCCTAAGAGTGATTTTGAGGTCAACGTTTAAAAATTTCGTCCTAAAATGATAACTCTCATTTTTTCCTGAAGTAAAGACCGATGTTTCGGTCACAATTGACACAAGCATTTTTTTTGTGAAAACATGACAATCACTCTTTGAAATGGTCCTAAGAGTGATTTTAAAGTCAACGTTTAAAAATTTTCTTCCCAAAATGATAACTCACGTTTTTTAGTTAAGTAAAGACCGATGTTTATGTCACATTTGGCATATGCATTTTTTTCGTGAAAACATGATAATCGCACTTTAAAATGGTCCGAAAAGTGATTTTAAGGTCAACGTTTAAAAAATTTCTTCCCAAAATGATAACTCGCATTTTTTCAGTAAGTAAAGAGCGATGTTTATGTCAAATTTGACATAGGCAATTTTTCGTGAAAACACGATAATCACACTTTGAAATGGTCCTAAGAATGATTTTAAGGTCAACATTTAAAAAATTCATCATGAAATACTAACTCGTGTTTTTTCCGTAAGTAAAGACCGAAGTTTATGTCACGTTTGACACATGCGATTTTTCGTCAAAACATGATAATCACACTTTGAAGTGATCCTATGGGTGATTTTAAGGTCAACGTTTAAAAATTTCGTCCCAAGATGATAACTCGTGTTTTTCCCGTAAGTAAAGAGCGATGTTAATGTCACATTTGACACATGCATTTTTTTTGTGAAAAGACGATAATCACACTTTGAAATGGTCCTGAGAGTGATTTTAAGGTCAGCATTTAAAAAATCCGTCATGAAATACTAACTCGTGTTTTTTCCGTAAGTAAAGACCGATGTTTGTGTCACGTTTGACACATGCGTTTTTTCATCAAAACTCGATAATCACACTTTGACGTGGTCCTAAGAGTGATTTTAAGGTCAACGTTTAAAAATTTCGTCCCAAAATGATAAATCGCATTTTTTCGTAAGTAAAGCGCGATGTTTATGTCACATTTGGCACGTGCATTTTTTTGGGAAAACGTCATAATCACACTTTGAAATGGTCCTAAGAGTGATTTTAAGGTCAACGTGTTAAAAATTCGTCATGAAATACTAACTCGTGTTTTTTCCGTAAGTAAAGACCGATGTTTGTGTCACGTTTGACACATGCGTTTTTTCAGCAAAACTCGATAATCACACTTTGAAAGTGCCCTAAAAGTGTTCTTAAGGTCAACGTTTAAAATCGTCCCAAAATGATAACTCGCTATTTTTCCTCAAGTAAATTGACACATGCGTTTTTTCGTTAATACATGATAATCACACTTTGAATTGGTCCTAAGAGTAATTTTAAGGTCAATGTTAAAAATATTAGTCCCGAAATACTAACTCGTCGTGTTTTTTCGTAACTAAAGACCGATGTTTATGTCATGTTTGACACATGCATTTTTTCATCAAAACGAGATAATCACACATTGAAATGGTCCTAAGAGTGATTTTAAGGTCAACGTTTAAAAATTTCGTCCCAAAATGATAAATCGCATTTTTTCGTAAGTAAAGCGTGATGTTTATGTCACATTTGGCACGTGCATTTTTTTGGGAAAACGTCATAATCACACTTTGAAATGGTCCTAAGAGTGATTTTAAGGTCAACGTGTTAAAAATTCGTCATGAAATACTAACTCGTGTTTTTTCCGTAAGTAAAGACCGATGTTTGTGTCCCGTTTGACACATGCGTTTTTTCATCAAAACTCGATAATCACACTTTGAAAGTGCCCTAAAAGTGTTCTTAAGGTCAACGTTTAAAATCGTCCCAAAATGATAACACGCTATTTTTCCTTAAGTAAATTGACACATGCGTTTTTTCGTTAATACATGATAATCACACTTTGAATTGGTCCTAAGAGTAATTTTAAGGTCAATGTTAAAAATATTAGTCCCGAAATACTAACTCGTGTTTTTTCGTAACTAAAGACCGATGTTTATATCATGTTTGACACATGCATTTTTTCATCAAAACGAGATAATCACACATTGAAATGGTCCTAAGAGTGATTTTAAGGCCAACGTATAAAAATTTTGTCCCAAAATGACAACTCTCATTTTTGCCGTAAGTAAAGAGCGATGTTTATGTCAGATTTGACCACTGCATTTATTCGTGAAAACATGATAATAACACTATGAAATGATCCTAAGAATGATTTTAAGGTCAGCATTTAAAAAATTCGTCATGAAATACTAACTCGTGTTTTTTCTGCAAGTAAAGACCGTAGTTTATGTCACATTTGACACATGCGTTTTTTCATCAAAACATGATAATCACACTTTGAAGTGGTCCTAAGAGTTATTTTAAGGTCAACGTTTAAAAATTTTGTCCTAAAATTATAACTATCATTTTTCCTGTAAGTAAAGACCGATGTTTCTGTCACATTTGACACATGCATTTTTTTTGTGAAAACATGATAATTGCACTTTAAATGGTCCTCAGAGTGATATTAAGATCAACATTTGAGAACTTTTGTCCAAAAATGGTAAGTCATGTTTTTTTCGAAAGTACAGACCATTGTTTATGCCACATTTGACATATGCTTTTTTCATCAAAACATGATAATCACACATTAAAATGGTCCTAAGAGTGATTTTAAGGTCAATTTTCAAAAATTTCGTCCCAAAATTAGAACTCTCGTTTTTTCCTAAAGTAAAGACCGATGCTTCGGAAACATTTGACACATGCATTTTTTTGTGAAAACAGGACAATCGCTCTTTGAAATGGTCCTAAGAGTGACTTTAAAGTCAACGTTTAAAAATTTTCTTCCCAAAATGATAACTCGCGTTTTTAAGTTAAGTAAAGAGTGATGTCTATGTCACATTTGGCATACGCATTTTTTTGTGAAAACATGATAATGGCACTTTGAAATGGTCCGAAGAGTGATTTTAAGGTCAACATTTAAAAAATTTCTTCCCAAAATGATAACTCGCATTTTTTCTGGAAGTAAAGAGAGATGTTTATGTCACATTTAACATAGGCACTTTTTCGTGAAAACACGATAATCAACTTTGAAATGATCCTAAGAATGATTTTAAGGTCAGCATTTAAAAATTCGTCATGAAATACTAACTCGTGTTTTTTCCGTAAGTAAAGACCGAAGTTTATGTCACGTTTGACACATGCGTTTTTTCATCAAAACATGATAATCACACTTTGAAGTGATCCTATGAGTGATTTTAAGGTCAACGTTTAAAAATTTCGTCCCAAAATGATAACTCGCGTTTTTTCCGTAAGTAAAGAGCGACGTTTATGTCACATTTGGCACATGAATTTTTTGGTGAAAAGATGATAATCACACTTGGAAATGGTCCTGAGAGTGATTTTAAGGTCAGCATTTAAAAAATTTGTCATGAAATACTAACTCATGTTTTTTCCGTAAGTACAGACCGAAGTTTATGTCACGTTTGAGACATGCGCTTTTTTATCAAAACATGATAATCACACTTTGACGTGGTCCTAAGAGTGATTTTAAGGTCGACGTTTAAAAATTTCGTCCCGAAATGATAAATCGCATTTTTTCCGTAAGTAAAGAGCGATGTTTATGTCATATTTGGCACATGCATTTTTTCGGGAAAACGTAATAATCACACTTTGAAATGGTCCTAAGAGTGATTTTAAGGTCGGCATTTAAAAAATTCATCATGAAATACTAACTCGTGTTTTTTTCGTAAGTAAGACCGAAGTTTATGTCATGTTTGAGACATGCGTTTTTTTTTCAAAACATGATAATCACACTTTGACGTGGTCCTAAGAGTGATTTTAAGCTCAACGTTTAAAAACTTCATCCCAAAATGATAAATCGTATTTTTTCCGTAAGTAAAGAGCGATGTTTATGTCACATTTGGCATATGCAGTTTTTTGGGAAAACGTAATAATCACACTTTGAAATGGTCCTAAGAGTAATTTTAAGGTCAACGTTTTAAAAATTCGTAATGAAATACTAATTCGTGTTTTTTCCGTAAGTAAAGACCGATGTTTGTGTCACGTTTTACACGCGCGTTTTTTCATCAAAACTCGATAATCACACTTTGAAAGTGCCCTAAAAGTGTTCTTAAGGTCAACGTTTAAAAAATTTCGTCCCAAAATCTTAACTCGCTATTTTTCCTTAAGTAAATTGATACATGCGTTTTTTCGTTAAAACATGACTTTGAATTGGTCCTAAGAGTAATTTTTAGGTCAATGTTAAAAATATTAGTCCCGAAATACTAACTCGTGTTATTTTCGTAAGTTAAGACCGATGTTTATGTCATGTTTGACAGATGAGTTTTTTCATCAAAACAAGATAATCACACATTGAAATGGTCCTAAGAGTGATTTTAAGGCCAACGTTTAAAAATTTTATCCTAAAATGACAACTCTCGTTTTTGCTGTAAGTAAAGAGCGATGTTTATGTCACATTTGACCCCTGCATTTATTCGTGAAAACATGATAATAACACTATGAAATGCTCCTAAGAATGATTTTAAGGTCAGCATTTAAAAAATTCGTCATGAAATACTAACTCGTGTTTTTTTCGTAAGTAAAGACCGAAGTTTATGTCTCATTTTTGCCGTAAGTAAAGAGCGATGTTTATGTAACATTTGACCCCTGCATTTATTCGCGAAAACATGATAATAACACTATGAAATGATCCTATAAATGATTTTAAGGTCAGCATTAAAAAAATCCGTCATGAAATACTAGTGCTTTTTCCGTAAGCAAAGACCGTAGTTTATGTCACATTTGACACATGCGTTTTTTTTTATCAAAACATGATAATCACACTTTGAAGTGGTCCTAAGAGTGATTTTAAGGTCAACGTTTAAAAATTTCGTCCTAAAATTATAACTATCAATTTTTCTGTAAGTAAAGACCGATGTTTCTGTCACATTTGACACATGCGTTTTTTTTGTGAAAACATGATAATTGTAATTTAAATGGTCCTCATAGTGATATTAAGATCAACGTTTAAAAAATTTTGTCCAAAAATGATAAGTCATGTTTTTTCTGAAAGTAAAGATCGTTGTTTATGCCACATTTGACATATGCATTTTTTCATCAAAACATGATAATCACACATTGAAATGGTCCTAAGAGTGATTTTAAGGCCAACGTTTTAAAATTTCGTCCCAAAATGATAACTCTCGTTCTTTCCTGAAGTAAAGACCGATGTTTCGGTCACATTTGACACATGCATTTTTTTTTGTGAAAACATGACAATCACTCTTTGAAATGGTCCTAAGAGTGATTTTAAAGTCAACGTTTAAAAACTTTCTTCCCAAAATGATAGCTCACATTTTTTCTGTAAGTAAAGAGCGATGTTTATGTCACATTTGACATAGGCATTTTTTCGTGAAAACACGATAATCACACTTTGAAATGGTCCTAAGAGTGATTTTAAGGTCAGCATTTAAAAAATTCGTCATGAATTACTAACTCGTGTTTTTTCCGTAAGTAAAGACCGAAGTTCATGTCACGTTTGACACATGCGTTTTTTCATCAAAAAATGATAATCACACTTTTAAGTGATCCTAAGAGTAATTTTTAGGTCAACGTTTAAAAATTTCGTCCCAAAATGATAACTATTGTTTTTTCTGTTAGTAAAGACTAATGTTTCTGTCACATTTGACACATGCGCTGTTTTGTGAAAACATGACAATCGCACTTTAAATTGTCCTAAGAGTGATATTAAGATCAACGTTTAAAAAATTTCGTCCCAAAATGATAACTACTGTTTTTTCCGAAAGTAAAGACCGTTGTTTATGCCACGTTCGACATATGTATTTTTTCATCAAAACATGATAATCGCACATTGAAATGGTCCTAAGTGTAATTTTAAGGTCAACGTTTAAAAATTTTGTCCCAAAATGATAACTCCTGCTTTTTCCGTAAGAAAAGACCGATGTTTATGCCACATTTGACATATGAGTTTTTTCATCAAAATATGATAATCACACATTGAAATAGTCCTAAGAGTGATTTTAATGTCAACGTTTAAGAATTTCGTTCCAAAATGATAACTCTCGTTTTTCCCATAAGTAAAGACCGATGTTTCGGTCACATTTGACACATGCATTTATTTGTGAAAACATGATAATCGTACTTTGAAATGGTCCGACGAGTGATTTTAAGGCCAACGTTTAAAAAATTTCTTCCTAAAATGATAACTTGCATTTTTTCCGTAAGTAAAGAGTGATGTTTAAGTCACATTTGACACATGCATTTTTTCATGAAAACGTGATAATCACACTTTGAAATGGTCCTAAGAATGATTACAAGGTCAGCATTTAAAAAATTCATCATGAAATACAAACTCGTTTTTTTCGTAAGTAAAGACCAAAGTTTAAGTCACGTTTGACACATCCATTTTTTCATCAAAACAAGATAATCAAACTTTGAAGTGGTCCTAAGACTGATTTTAAGGTCAACGTTTAAAATTTTCATCCCAAAATGACATAAACTTTGTGTCACGTTTGACACATGCGTTTTTTCATCAAAACATGATATTCACACTTTGAAGTGATCCTATGAGTGATTTTAAGTTCAACGTTTAAAAATTTTATCCCAAAATGACAACTCGCGTTTTTTCCGTAAGTAAAGAACGATGTTTATGTCATGTTTGACACATGCATTTTTTTTGTGAAAAGATGATAACCACACTTTGAAATGGTCCTAAGAGTGATTTTAAGGTCAACGTTTAAAAAATTCGTCATGAAATACTAACTCGTGTTTTTTCCGTAAGTAAGGGCCGAAGTTTATGTCACGTTTGAGACATGTGTTTTTTCATCAAAGCATGATAATCACACTTTGAAGTGGTCCTATCAGTGATTTTAAGGTCAACGTTTAAAAATTTTGTCCAAAAATGATAACTCGCATTTTCTTCGTAAGTAAAGACAGACGTTTATGTCACATTTGACACATGCTTTTTTTGTGAAACTAAGATAATCACACTTTGAAATGGTCCTAAGAGTGATTTTAAGGTCAGCATTTAAAAAATTCGTCATGAAATACTAACTCGTGTTTTTTCCGTAAGTAAAGACCGAAGTTTATGTCACATTTGACACATGCATTTTTTCATAAAAAAAAGATAATCACACTTTTAAGTGGTTCTAAGAGTAATTTTTAGGTCAACGTTTAAAAATTTCGTCCCGAAATGATAACTATCCTTTTTTCCATAAGTAAAGACCGGTGTTTCTATCATATTTGACACATGCGTTGTTTTGTAAAAACATGATAATCGCACTTTAAATGGTCCTCAGAGTGATATTAAGATCAACGTTTAAAAAATTTCGTCCCAAAATTCTCCTATTTTTTCCGAAAGTAAAGACCGTTGTTTATGCCCCATTTGACATATGCATTTTTTCATCAAAACATGATAATCACACATTGAAATGGTCCTAAGCGTAATTTTAAGATCAACGTTTAAAAATTTCGTCCCAAAATGATAACTCATGTTTTTTCCGTAAGTAAAGACCGATGTTTATGCCACATTTGACATATGCATTTTTTTTATCAAAACATGATAATCACACATTGAAATGGTCCTAAGAGTGATATTAATGTCAACGTTTAAAAATTTCGTCCCAAAATGATAACTCTCGTTTTTCCCGTAAGTAAAGACCGATGTTTCGGTCACATTTGACACATGCATTGTTTTGTGAAAACATGATAATCACACTCTGAAATGGTCATCCTCACTATAGCTCTCGTAGCACCGACCCCATCTTGGATCTCGACAAACCTTCCAAACCAATCAAGGAAAGAAAACAATGTGAAAAAATACCGATAAAGTTCCACAAATTCATAAAGAAAAAAGAAAGAAAACGAAATTAACTGCAACACAAGGAGCAAAGACATAAGGAATCCCTGTGGCTCTAGCTTCAAGAGCAGTTGCACTGCCAATCCTCTTTACCAGGTCAGGATCCCTGTTAATATAGTGAAATAACTGAAATGAATGATCTATTTACATAAAATAAGGATCCCTTTATTTTAGTTTTAAGTTTATTCAATTCAATCAACAACATAGATTGCTTAAACTATGTAATAATGTCAACATTTAAAAAATTTCTTCCCAGAATGATAACTCGCGTTTTTTCCGTAAGTAAAAAGCGATGTTTATGTAACATTTGACACATGCATTTTTTCGTGAAAACAAGATAATCACACTTTTAAATGGTCCTAAGAAAGATTTTAAGGTCAGCATTTAAAAAATTCGTCATGAAATACAAACTCGTTTTTTTCGTAAGTAAAGACCCAAGTTTATGTCACGTTTGACACATGCGTTTTTTCATCAAAACATGATAATCAAACTTTGAAGTGGTCCTAAGACTGATTTTAAGGTCAACATTTAACAATTTCGTCCCAAAATAATAACTCGCATTTTTTCCGTAAGTAAAGAGCGATGTTTATGTCAGATTTGACACATGAGTTTTTGTGAAAACAAGATAATCACACTTTGAAATGGTCCTAAGAGTGATTTTAAGTTCAATGTTAAAAAAATTTGTCATGAAATACTACCTCGTGTTTTTTCCGTAAGTAAAGACCGATGTTTGTGTCACGTTTGATACATGTGTTTTTTCATCAAAAGTCGATAATCACACTTTGAAAGTGCCCTAAAAGTGTTCATAATGTCAATGTTTTTAAATTTTTGTCCCAAAATGATAACTCGTTTTTTTCCTTAAGTAAATTGACACATGCGTTTTTTCATTAAAACATGATAATCATACTTTGAAATGGTCCTGAGAGTAATTTTAAGGTCAATGTTAAAAACATTAGTCATGAAATACTAACTCGTGTTATTTTCGTAAGTAAAGATCGATGTTTATGTCACGTTTGACATATGCGTTTTTTCATCAAAACATGATAATCACACATTGAAATGGTCCTAAGAGTGATTTTAAGGCCAACGTTTAAAATTTTTGTCCCAGAATGACTACTCTCATTTTTGCCGTAAGTAAAGAGCGATGTTTATGTCACATTTCATACATGCATTTATTCGTAAGAACATGATAATAAGTCTTTGAAATGATCTTAAGAATGATTTTAAGGTTAGCATTTAAAAAATTCGTCATGAAATACTAACTCATATTTTTTCCGTAAGTAAAGACCGAAGTTTATGTCCCATTTGACACATGCGTTTTTTCATCAAAACATGATAATCACACTTTGAAGTGGTCCTAAGAGTGATTTTAAGGTCAACGTTTAAAAATTTCATCCTAAAATGATAACTATCATTTTTTTCGTAAGTAAAGACCGATGTTTCTGCCACAATTGACACATGCATTTTTTGTGAAAACATGATAATCGCACTTTGAAATGGTCGTAAGAGTATTTTAAAGTCAGTGTTTAAAAAATTTCTTCCCAAAATTATAACTCGCGCTTTTTCCTTACGTAAAAAGCGATGTTTATGTCACATTTGACACATGCAATTTTTATTGAAAACATGATAATCACACTTTGAAATGGTCCTAAGATTGATTTTAAGGTCAACATATAAAAAATTCGTCATGAAATACTAACTCGTGTTTTTTCCGTAAGTAAAGACCGATGTTTATGTCAGGTTTGACACATGCGTTTTTTCATCAAAACTCGATAATCACACTTTGAAAGTGCCCTAAAAGTGTTTTTAAGGTCAAAGTTTAAAAAATTTCGTCCCAAAATGATAACTTGCGTTTTTTTTCCCTAAGTAAAGACCGATGTTTATGCAACATTTGACACGTGCGTTTTTTCATCAAAACATGATAATCACACATTGAAGTGGTCCTAAGAGTGATTTTAAGGCCAACGTTTCAAAATTTCGTCACAAAATGATAACTCTCATTTTTTCCGTAAGTAAAGACCGATGTTTCTATCACATTTGACAATTGTCTTTTTTGTGAAAACATGATAATCGTACTTTGAAATGGTCCTAAGAGTGATATTAACATGAACATTTAAAAAATTTCGTCCAAAATTATTACTCGAGTTTTTTCTGTAAGTGAAGACCGATATTTATGCAACATTTGACATATGCGTTTTTTCATCAAAACATGATAATCACACATTGAAGTGGTCCTAAGACTGATTCTAAGGTCAACGTTTAAAAATTTCGTCCCAAAATGATTACTCTCATTTTTTCCGTAAGTAAAGACCGATGTTTCTGTCACATATGACACAAGCTTTTTGTTTTTGAAAACATGATAATCGTACATTGAAATGGTCCTAAGAGTGATTTTAAAGTCAACGTTTAAAAAATTCCTTCGCAAAATGATAACTCGCGTTTTTTTCGTAAGTAAAGACCGATGTTTATGTCACATTTAACACTTGCATTTTTTTCGTTAAAACATGATAATCACACTTTGAAATGGTCCTAAGAGTGATTTTAAGGTCAGCATTTAAAAAATTCGTCATGAAATACTAACTCGTGTTTTTTCCATAAGTAAAGATCGACGTTTATGTCACATTTTACACATGCATTTTTTCGTGAAAACAAGATAATCACACTTTGAAATGGTCATAAGAGTGATTTTAAGGTCAACGTTTAAAAAATTCGTCATGAAATACTAGCTCGTGTTTTTCCCGTAAGTAAAGACCGATGTTTGTGTCTCGACTGACACATGCTTTTTTTAATCAAAACTTGATAATCACACTTTGAAAGTGCCCTAAAAGTTTTTTTAAGGTCAACATTTAAAAAATTTTGTCCCAAAATGATAACTCGAGTTTTTTATGCAAGTAAAGACCGATGTTTATGCCACATTTGACACATGCATTTTTTCATCAAAACATGATAATCACACATTGAAATGGTCCTAGGAGTGATTTTAATGCCAACGTTTGAAAATTTTGTCCCAAAATGATAACTCTCGTTTTTTTCCGTAAGTAAAGACTGATGTTTCTGTCACATTTGACACATGTGTTTTTTATGAAAACATGATAATCGCACTTTGAAATGGTCCTAAGAGTGATATAAACATGAACATTTAAAAAATTTCGTCAAAAATGATAACTCGCGTTTTTTCCGTTAGTAAAGACCGATGTTTATGCAACATTTGATACAAGCGTTTTTTCATCAAAACATGATAATCATGCATTGAAGTGGTCCAAAGAGTGATTCTGAGGTCAACGTTTAAAAATTTCGCCCCAAAATGATTACTCTCGTTTTTTCCGTAAGTAAAGATCGATGTTTCTGTCACATTTGACACAAGCATTTTTTTGTGAAACATGATAATCGTACTTTGAAATGGTCCTAAGAGTGATTTTAAAGTCAACGTTTAAAAAATTTCTTCCCAAAATGATAACTCACGTTTTTTCCGTAAGTGAAGACCGATGTTTATGTCACATTTGACACTTGCATTTTTTTCGTGAAAACATGATAGTCACACTTTGAAAATGTCCTAAGAGTGATTTTAAGGCCAGCATTTAAAAAATTCGTCATGAAATACTAACTCGTGTTTTTTCCGTAAGTAAAGACCAAAGTTTATGTCACTTTTGACACATGTGTTTTTTCATCAAAACATGATTATCACACTTTAAAATGGTCCTAGGAGTGATTTTTGGGTCAACGTTTAAAAATTTCGTCCACAAATGATAACTCGCATTTTTTCCGTAAGTAAAGACCGACGTTTATGTCATATTTGACACATGCATTTTTTTGTGAAAACAAGATAATCACACTTTGAAATGGTCCTAAGAGTGATTTTAACGTCAACGTTTAAAAAAGTCGTCATGAAATACTAACTCGTGTTTTTTCCGTAAGTAAAGACCGATGTGTACGTCACGTTTGACACATGCGTTTTTTCATTAAAACTCAATAATTACACTTTGAAAGTGTCATAAAATCGTTTTCAAGGTCAACATTTAAAATTTTCGTCCCAAAATGATAACTCGCTTTTTTTCCTTAAGTAAAGACCGATGTTTGTGTCACATTTGACACAAGCGTTTTTTCGTTAAAACATAACAATCAGACATTGAAATGGTCCTAAAAGTGATTTTAAGGCCAACGTTTGAAAGATTAGTCACGAAATACTAACTCGTGTTATTTTTATAAGTAAAAATCGATGTTTATGTCACATTTGACACATGCGTTTTTCATCAAAACATGATAATCACACATTGAAATGGTCCAAAGAGAGATTTTAAGGCCAACGTTTCAAAATTTCGTCCCAAAATGATAACTCTTTTTTTTCCAAAAGTAAAGACCAATGTTTCTGTCACCTTCATGACGAATTTTATAAATGTGACATAAACATCGGTCTTTACTTACGGAAAAAAGCGGGGTTATCCTTTTGGGCTGAAAATTTTAAACGCTAGCCACAAAAACACTCTTAGGACCATTTCAAAGTGTGATTATCGAGTTTTGACGAAAAAATGCTTGTGTCAAACGTGACATAAACATCGGCCTTTACTTACGGAAAAAAACGAGTTAGTATTTCGTGACTAATTTTTTAAACGTTGACCATAAAATCACACTTAGGACCATTTCAAAGGGTGATTTTCATGTTTTCACATAAAAATGCATGAGTCAAATGTGACATAAACATCAGTCTTTACTTACGGAGAAAACACGAGTTAGTATTTCGTGACGTATTTTTTAAACGCTGACCATTAAATAACTCTTAGGACCATTTCAAAGTGTGACTCCCATGTTTCGATGAAAAAACTCATGAGTCAAATATGACATAAACATCAGTCTTTACTTACGGAAAAAACATGAGTTAGTATTTCAGGATGAATTTTTTAAACGTTGACCTTAAAATCACTCTTAGGACCATTTCAAAGTGTGATTATCTTGTTTTTACGAAAAAACGTATGTGTCAAATGTGACATAACATCGGTTTTTACTTACAAAAAAATGCGAGTTATCATTTTGGGACGAAATTTTTTAAACGTTGACCTTAAAATCACACTTAGGACCATTTCAAAGTGTGATTATCGAGTTTTGATGAAAAAACGCATGTGTTAAACGTGACATAAGCATCGGTCTTTACTTACGAAAAAAGCACGAGCTAGTATTTCATGACCAATTTTTTAAACGTTGACCTTAAAATCACTTTTAGGACCATTTCAGAGTGTGATTTTCATGTTTTCACGAAAAAACGCATGTGTCAAATGTGACATAAACATCGGTTTTTACTTACGGAAAAAACACGAGTTTGTATTTCGTGACGTAAACGTTGACCTTAAAATCACTCTTAGGACCACTTCGAAGTGTGACTCGCATGTTTCAACGAAAAAACTCATAAGTCAAATGTGACATAAACATCGGTCTTTACTTACGGAAAATATACTTGTTATCATTTTGGAACGAAAATTTTTAAACATTGACCTTAAAAACACTCTTAGGACCATTTCAAAGTGTGATTATTCTGTTTTTACGAAAAAATGCATGTGTCAAATGTGACATAAACATCGGTCTTTACTTACGAAAATAACGAGAGTTATCTTTTAGGGACGAAGTTTTTTAAACATTGACCTTAAAATCACTCTTACGACCATTTCAAAGTGTGGTTATCGTGTTTTCACGATAAAATGCATGTATCAAATGTGATATAAACATCAGTCTATACTTACGGAAAAAATGTGAGTTATCTTTTGGGATGAAATTTTAAAACGTTGACCTTAAAATCACAGTTAGGACCATTTCAAAGTGTGATTATCATGTTTTGATGAAACAACACATGTGTCCAATGTGACATAAACATCGGTCTTTACTTACGGAAATAGCTTGAGTTAGTATTCCGTGACGAATTTTTTAAACTTTGGCCTTAAAATCACTCTTAGGACAAATTCAAAGTGTGATTATTATGTTTTCACGAAAAAAAGCATATGTCAAACGTGACATGAACATCGGTCTTTACTTATGGAAATAACGCGAGTTATTATTTTGTAACGTTGACCTTAAAATCACTCTTAGAACCATTTCAAAGTGTTATTATCATGTTTTGATGAAAAAATAGATGTGTTAAATGTGACATAAACATCGGTCTTTACTTACGGAAATAACACAAGTTAGTATTTCGTGAAGAATTTTTTAAATTTTAACCTTAAAATGACTTTTAGGACCAATTCAAAGTGTGATTATCATGTTTTCACGAAAAAACGCATGTGTCAAAGTGTCATAAACATCGGTCTTTACTTACGGAAAAAAAGCGAGTCTCATTTTGGGACGAAAATTTTAAATGTTGGCCTTAAAAACTCTCTTAGGACCATTTGAAAGTGTGATTATCGAGTTTTGATGATAAAACGCATGGATCAAACTTGATATAAATATCGGTCTTTACTTACGAAAAAAGCACGAGTGATCATTTTGGGACGAAATTTTAAAACGTTCACCTAAAAATCACTGTTAGGACCATTTCAAAGTGTGATTATCATGTTTTGTCAAAAAAACGCATGTGTCCAATGTGACATAAACATCGGTCTTTACTTACCGAAATAGCTCGAGTTAGTTAGTATTTCGTGATGAATTTTTTAAACTTTGGCCTTAAAATCACTCTTAGGACAAATTCAAAGTGTGATTATTATGTTTTCACGAAAAAATGCATGTGTCAAATGTGACATAAACATCGGTCTTTACTTACGGAAAAAAGCGGGTTATCCTTTTGGGCTGAAAATTTTAAACGCTAGCCTAAAAAACACTCTTAGGACCATTTCAAAGTGTGATTATCGAGTTTTGATGAAAAAATGCTTGTGTCAAACGTGACATAAACATCGGCCTTTACTTACGGAAAAAAACGAGTTAGTATTTCGTGACTAATTTTCAAAACGTTGACCATAAAATCACACTTAGGACCATTTCAAAGGGTGATTTTCATGTTTTCACATAAAAATGCATGAGTCAAATGTGACATAAACATCAGTCTTTACCTACGGAGAAAACACGAGTTAGTATTTCGTGACGTATTTTTTAAACGTTGACCTTGAAATAACTCTTAGGACCATTTCAAAGTGTGACTCCCATGTTTCGACGAAAAAACTCATGAGTCAAATATGACATAAACATCAGTCTTTACTTACGGAAAATACATGAGTTAGTATTTCAGGATGAATTTTTTAAACGTTGACCTTAAAATCACTCTTAGGACCATTTCAAAGTGTGATTATCTTGTTTTTACCAAAAAACGTATGTGTCAAATGTGATATAAACATCGGTCTTTACTTACAAAAAAACGCGAGTTATCATTTTGGGACGAAATTTTTTAAACGTTGACCTTAAAATCACACTTAGGACCATTTCAAAGTGTGATTATCGAGTTTTGATGAAAAAACGCATGTGTTAAACGAGACATAAACATCGGTCTTTACTTACGAAAAAAGCACGAGCTAGTATTTCATGACCAATTTTTTAAACGTTGACCTTAAAATCACTTTTAGGACCATTTCAAAGTGTGATTTTCATGTTTTCACGAAAAAACGCATGTGTCAAATGTGACATAAACATCGGTTTTTACTTACGGAAAAAACACGAGTTAGTATTTTGTGACGTAAACGTTGACCTTAAAATCACTCTTAGGACCACTTCGAAGTGTGACTCCCATGTTTCAACGAAAAAACTCATAAGTCAAATGTGACATAAACATCGGTCTTTACTTACGGAAAATATACTTGTTATCATTTTGGAACGAAAATTTTTAAACATTGACCTTAAAAACACTCTTAGGACCATTTCAAAGTGTGATTATTCTGTTTTTACGAAAAAACGCATGTGTCAAATGTGACATAAACATCGGTCTTTACTTACGAAAATAACGAGAGTTATCATTTAGGGACGAAGTTTTTTAAACATTGACCTTAAAATCACTGTTACGACCATTTCAAAGTGTGCTTAACGTGTTTTCACGTTAAAATGCATGTATCAAATGTGATATAAATATCAGTCTATACTTACGGAAAAAATTTGAGTTATCTTTTGGGATGAAATTTTAAAACGTTGACCTTAAAATCACTGTTATGACCATTTCAAAGTGTGATTATCATGTTTTGATGAAACAACACATGCGTCCAATGTGACATAAACATCGGTCTTTTCTTACGGAAATAGCTTGAGTTAGTATTCCGTGACGAATTTTTTAAACTTTGGCCTTAAAATCACTCTTAGGACAAATTCAAAGTGTGATTATTATGTTTTCACGAAATAAGCATATGTCAAACGTGACATAAACATCGGTCTTTACTTATGGAAATAACACTTGTTAGAAATTCGTGATGAATTTTTAAACGTTGACCTTCAAATAACTCTTAGGACCATTTCAAAGTGTGATTATCATCTTTTGATGAAAAAATGGATGTATTAAACGTGACATAAACATCGGTCTTTACTTACGGAAATAACACGAGTTAGTATTTCGTGATGAATTTTCAAACGTTGACCTTAAAATCACTCTTTGGACCAATTCAAAGTGTGATTATCATGCTTTCACGAAAAAATGCATGTGTCAAAGTGACATAAACATCGGTCTTTACTTGCGGAAAAAAAGCGAGTTATCATTTTGGGATGAAAATTTTAAACGTTGGCCTTAAAAACACTCTTAGGACCATTTCAAAGTGTGATTATTGAGTTTTGATGAAAAAACACATGTATCAAACTTGATATAAACATCGGTCTTTACTTACGGAAAAAGCACGAGTTTTCATTTTGGGACGAAATTTTATAACTTTCACCACAAAATCGCTGTTAGGGCCATTTCAAAGTGTGATTATCTTGTTTTGACAAAAAAACCCATGTGTCAAATGTGACATAAACGTCGGTCTTTACTTACAAAAATAACACGAGTTAGTATTTCGTGATGAATTTTTTAAATGTTGACCTGAAAATCACTCTTAGGACCAATTCAAAGTATGATTATCATGTTTTCATGAAAAAACGCATGTGTCAAATGTGACATAAACATCGGTCTTTACTTATGGAAAAAAAGCGAGTAATCATTTTTTGACGAAAATTTTATATGCTGACTATAAAAACACTCTTGGGACCATTTCAAAGTGTGATTATCGAGTTTTGATGAACAAACGCTTGTGTCAAACGCGACATAAACATCGGCATTTACTTATGGAAAAAAAACGAGTTAGTATTTCATGACTAATTTTTTAAATGTTGACCTTAAAATCACACTTAGCGCCATTTCAAAGTGTGATTTTCATGTTTTCACGTAAAAATGCGTGAGTCCAATGTGACTTGAACATCGGTTTTTACTTACCGAAAAAACACGAGTTAGTATTTCGTGACGTATTTTGTAAATGCTGACCTTGAAATAACTCTTAGGACCATTTCAAAGTGGACTCCTATGTTTCGACGAAAAAACTCATGAGTTAAATATGACAAAAACATCGGTCCTTACTTACGGAAAAAACGCTTGTTATCAATTTGGAAAGAAAATTTTTAAATTCTGACCTTAATATCATGCTTAGAACCATTTCAAAGTGAGATTATCATGTTTTTGCAAAAAAAAACGCATGTGTCAAATGCGACATAAGCACCGGTCTTTACTTACGAAAAAAACGCAAGTTATCATTTTGGGACGAAATTTTTTAAACGTTGACACTCTTAGGACCATTTCAAAGTGTGCTTATCATGTTTTCATGAAAAAATGCATGTGTCAAATGTGACAGAAACATCGGTCTTCACTTACGAAAAAAACGCGAGTTATCATTTTGGGACGAAATTTTAAAACGTTCACCTTAAAATCACTATTAGGACCATTTTAAAGTGTGATTATCATGTTTTGATGAAAAAATGGATGTGTCAAACGTGATATAAACATCAGTCTTTACTTACGAAAATAACACGATTTAGTATTTCGTGACGAATTTTTAAAACGTTGACCTTAAAATCACTCTTAGGACCAATTCAAAGTGTGATTATCATGTTTTCATGAAAAAACGCATGTGTCAAATGTGACATAAACATTGGTCTTTACTTACGGAAAAAAGCAAGTTAGCTTTTTGGTGCGAAAATTTTAAACGTTGACCTTAAAAACACTCTTAGGACCATTTCAAAGTGTTCTTATCTAGTTTTTACGAAAAAACGCATGTTGTGAATTTAACATAAACATCGGTCTTTACTTATGGAAAAAACACGAGTTAGTATTTCATGATGAATTTTTTGAACGTTGACCTTAAAATCACTCTTAGGACCATTTCAAAGTGTGATTATCTTGTTTTTACGAAAAAACATATGTGTCAAATGTGATATAAACATCGGTCTTTACTTACGAAAAAAATGCGAGTTATCATTTTGGGACGAAATTTTTTAAACGTTGACCTTAAAATCACTCTTAGGACCATTTCGAAGTGGGATTATCGAGTTTTGATTAAAAAACGCATGTGTCAAACGTGATATAAACATCGGTCTTTACTTACGGAAAAAACACGAGCTAGTATTTCATGACAAATTTTTTAAACGTTGACCTTAAAGTCACTCTTAGGACAATTTCAAAGTGTGATTTTCATGTTTTCACAAAAAAACGCATGTGTCAAATGTGACATAAACATCGGTCTTCACTTACGAAAAAAACACTAGTTAGTATTTCGTGACGTAAACGTTGACCTTAAAATCACTCTTAGGACCACTTCGGATTTGACTCCCATGTTTCGACGAAAAAGCTCATAAGTCAAATGTGACATAAACATCGGTCTTTACTTACGGAAAAAATGCTTGTTATCATTTTGGAGCGTAGAATTTTTAAACGTTGAACTTAAAATCACTCTTAGAACCATTTCAAAGTGTGATTATCATGTTTTTATGAAAAAACGCGTGTGTCAAATGTGACATAAACATCGGTCTTTACTTACGAAAAAAATGAGAGTTATCATTTAGGGACGAAATTTTTTAAATGTTGACCTTAAAATCAGTCTTAGGACCATTTCAAAGTGTGCTTATCCTGTTTTCACGTCAAAACACATGTGTCAAACGTGATCGGTGTATACTTAAGGAAAAAACGCGAGTTATCATTTTGGGACGAAATTTTAAAACGTTCACCTTAAAATCACAGTTAGGACCATTTCAAAGTGTGATTATCATGTTTTGACAAAAAATCGCATGTGTCCAATGTGACATAAACATCGGTCTTTGCTTACGGAAATAGTTCGAGTTAGTATTTCGTGACGAATTTTTTAAACTTTGGCCTTAAAATCACTCTTAGGACAAATTCAAAGTGTGATTATTATGTTTTCATGAAAAAACGCATCTGTCAAATGTGACATAAACATCGGTCTTTACTTACGGAAAAAATGCGAGTTATTATTTTTTGATGAAATTTTTAAACGTTGACCTTAAAATATCTCTTAGGACCATTTCAAAGTGTGATTATCATGTTTTGATGAAAAAACGGATGTGTTAAACGTGACATAAACATCGGTCTTTACTTACGGAAGTGACACGAGTTAGTATTTCGTGACAAAGTTTTAAAACGTTGACCTTAAAATCACTCTTTGGACCAATTCAAAGTGTGATTATCATGTTTTCACGAAAAAACGCATGTGTCAAAGTGACATAAACATCGGTCGTTACTTACGGTAAAAAAAGCGAGTTATCATTTTGGGACGAAAATTTTAAACGTTGGCCTTAAAAACACTCTTAGGACCATTTCAAAGTGTGATTATTGAGTTTTGATGAAAAAATGCATGTATCAAACTTTATATAAACATCGATCTTTACTTACGGAAAAAGCACGAGTTATCATTTTGGGACGAAATTTTAAAACATTCACCTTAAAATCACTATTAGGGCCATTTCAAAGTGTGATTATCTTGTTTTGACGAAAAAACCCATGTGACATAAACGTCGGTCTTTACTTACAAAAATAACACGAGTTAGTATTTCGTGACGAATTTTTTAAATGTTGACCTCAAAATCACTCTTAGGACCAATTAAAAGTGTGATTATCATGTTTTCATGAAAAAATGCATGCGTCAAATGTGACATAAACATCGGTCTTTACTTACGGAAAAAAGCGAGTTAGCATTTTGGTACGAAAATTTTAAACGTTGACCTTAAAAACACTCTTAGGACCATTTCAAAGTGTGCTCATCGAGTTTTCACGAAAAATTGCATGTGTCAAATGTGACATAAACATCAGTCTTTGCTCACGGGAAAAACACGAGTTAGTATTTCATGATGAATATTTTAAACGTTGACCTTAAAATCACTGCTAGGACCATTCTAATGTGCGATTATCTTGTTTTTACGAAACACGTATGTGTCAAATATGACATAAACATAGGTCTTTACCTACAAAAAAAACGCGAGTTATAATTTTGGAACGAAATTTTTTAAATGTTGACCCTTAAAATCACTCTTAGGACCATTTCAAAGTGTGCTTATCATGTTTTCACGAAAAATTGCATGTGTCAAATGTGACATAAACAACAGTCTTTACTTACGGAAAAAATGCGATTATCATTTTGGGACGAAATTTTAAAACGTTCACCTTAAAATCACTGTGAGGACCATTTCAAAGTGTGATTATCATGTTTTGACGAAAAAACGCATGTGTCAAATGTGACATAAACGTCGTTCTTTACTTACAGAAATAAGACGAGTTAGTATTTCGTGACGAATTTTTAAACGTGTACCTTAAAATCACTTTTAGGACAAATTCAAAAGTGTGATTATCATGTTTTCATGAAAAAACGCATGTGTCAAATGTGACATAAACATCGGTCTTTACGTACGGAAAAAAGCGAGTTATCATTTTGGGATGAAAATTTTAAACGTTGGAATTAAAAACACACTTAGGACCATTTCAAAGTGTGATTATCGAGTTTTGATGAAAAAACGCATGTGTGAAACGTGACATAAACATCGGTCTTTACTTACGGAAAAAGCACAAGCTAGTATTTCATGACCAATTTTTTAAACGTTGACCTTAAAATCACTCTTAGGACCATTTCAAAGTGTGATGTTCATGTTTCCATAAAAAAACGCATGTGTCAAATGTGACATAAACATCGGTCTTTACTTACAGAAAAAACACGAGTTAGTATTTCGTGACATAAACGTTGACCTTAAAATCACTCTTAGGACCACTTCGAAGTGTGACTCCCATCTTTCGACGAAAAAACTCATAAGTTAAATGTGACATAAACATCGGTCTTTACTTGCGGAAAAAATGCTTGTTATCATTTTGGAGCGAAAATTTTTGAACGTTGAACTTAAAATCACTCTTAGGACCATTTCAAAGTGTGATTATCATGTTTTTACGAAAATATGCATGTGTCAAATGTGACGTAAACATCGGTCTTTACTTACGAAAAAAATGAGAGTTATAATTAGGGACGAAATTTTTTAAACGTCGACCTTAAAATCACTCTTAGGACCATTTCAAAGTGTGCTTATCGTGTTTTCACAATAAAACGCATGTGTCAAATGCGATCGGTCTAAACTTACGGAAAAAATGCGATTTATCATTTTGGGACGAAATTTTAAAACGTTCACCTTAAAATCACTGTTAGGACCATTTCAAAGTATGATTATCATGTTTTGCAAAAAAATGCATGTGTCTAATGTGACATAAACATCGGTCTTTACTTACCGAAATAGCTCGAGTTAGTATTTCGTGACGAATTTTTTAAACTTTGGCCTTAAAATCACTCTTAGGACAAATTCAAAGTGTGATTATTATGTTTTCACGAAAAAATGCATGTGTCAAATGTGACATGAACGTCGGTCTTTACTTTCAGAAAAAATGCGAGTTATTATTTTTTGATGAAATTTTTAAACATTGACCTTAAAATAACTCTTAGGACCATTTTAAAGTGTGATTATCATGTTTTGATGAAAAAACGGATGTGTTAAACGTGACATAAACATCGGTCTTTACTTACGGAAGTAACACGAGTTAGTATTTCGTGACGAAGTTTCAAAACGTTGACCTTAAAATCACTCTTTGGACCAATTCAAAGTGTAATTATCATGTTTTCCTGAAAAAATGCATGTGTCAAAGTGACATAAACATCGGTCTTTACTTACGGTAAAAAAGCAAGTTGTCAATTTGGGACGAAAATTTTAAACGTTGGCCTTAAAAACACTCTTAGGACCATTTGAAAGTGTGATTATCGAGTTTTGATGATAAAACGCTTGTATCAAACTTGATATAAACATTGGTCTTTACTTACGAAAAAAGCACGAGTGATCATTTTGGGACGAAATTTTAAAACGTTCACCTTAAAATCACTGTTAGGACCATTTCAAAGTGTGATTATCATGTTTTGTCAAAAAAATGCATGTGTCCAATGTGACATAAACATCGGTCTTTACTTACCGAAATGGCTCGAGTTAGTATTTCGTGATGAATTTTTTAAACTTTGGCCGTAAAATCACTCTTAGGACAAATTCAAAGTGTGATTATTATGTTTTCACGAAAAAATGCATGTGTCAAATGTGACATAAACATCGGTCTTTACTTACGGAAAAAGCGCGAGTT
This sequence comes from Euphorbia pulcherrima, assembly GCA_947683365.1. Classification (NCBI taxonomy): domain Eukaryota; kingdom Viridiplantae; phylum Streptophyta; class Magnoliopsida; order Malpighiales; family Euphorbiaceae; genus Euphorbia; species Euphorbia pulcherrima. Next base: position 22,297,801 of record CANTUS010000001.1, read on the forward strand.
ATTATTTTTTGATGAAATTTTTAAACGTTGACCTTAAAATAACTCTTAGGGCCATTTCAAAGTGTGACTATCATGTTTTGATGAAAAAACGGATGTGTTAAACGTGACATAAACATCGGTCTTTACTTAAGGAAGTAACACGAGTTAGTATTTCGTGACAACGTTTCAAAACGTTGACCTTAAAATCACTCTTTAGACCAATTCAAAGTGTGATTATCATGTTTTCACAAAAAAATGCATGTGTCAAAGTGACATAAATATCGGTCTTTACTTATAGAAAAAAAGCAAGTTATCATTTTGGGACGAACATTTTAAACGTTGGCCTTAAAAACACTCTTAGGACCATTTCAAAGTGTGATTATCCAGTTTTGATGATAAAACGCATGTATCAAACTTGATATAAACATTGGTCTTTACTTACGGAAAAAGCACGAGTGATCATTTTGGGACGAAATTTCAAAACGTTCACCTTAAAATCACTGTTAGGGCCATTTCAAAGTGTGATTATCATGTTTTGACGAAAAAACCCATGTGTCCAATGTGACATAAACGTCAGTCTTTACTTACCGAAATAGCTCGAGCTAGTATTTCATGGCCAATTTTTTAAACGTTGACCTTAGAATCACTCTTAGGACCATTTCAAAGTGTGCTTATCATATTTTCACGAAAAAACACATGTGTCAAATGTGACATAAACATCGGTCTTCACTTACGGAAAAAACGCGAGTTATCATTTTGGGATGAAATTTTAAAACATTCACCTTAAAATCGCTGTTAGGACCATTTTAAAGTGTGATTATCATGTTTTCACAAAAAACGCATGTATCCAATGCTACATAAACATCGGTCTTTACAAACGGAAATAGCTCGAGTTAGTATTTCGTGACGAATTTTTTAAATTTTGGCCTTAAAATCACTCTTAGGACAAATTCAAAGTGTGATTATCATGTTTTCACGAAAAAACGCATGTGTCAAATGTGACATAAACATCGGTCTTTACTTAAGAAAAATAGCAGGTTATCCTTTTGGGACTAAAATTTTAAACGCTGGCCTCAAAAGCACTCTGAGGACATTTCAAAGTGTGATTGTCGAGTTTTGATGAAAAAGCGCATGTGGCAAACGTGATATAAACATCGGTCTTTACTTACGGAAAAAACACGAGCTAGTATTTCATGACAAATTTTTTAAACATTGACCTTTAAATAACTCTTAGGACCATTTCAAATTATGATTTTAATGTTTTCACGAAAAAACGCATGTGTCAAATGAGACATAAACATCGGTCTTTACTTACGGAAAAAACACGAGTTAGTATTTCGGGACGTAAACGTTGACCTTAAAATCACTCTTAGGACTACATCAAAGTGTGACTCCTATGTTTCGACGAAAAAACTCATACATCAAATGTGACACAAACATCGGTCTTTACTTACGGAAAAAATGCTTGTTGTCATTGTGGAACGAAAATTTTTAAACGTTGACCTTAAAATCACTCTTAGGACCATTTCAAAGTGTGATTATCATGTTTTTACCAAAAAACGCATGTGTCAAATGTGACATAAACATCGGTCTTGACTTATGAAAAAAACGAGAGTTATCATTTAGGGACAAAGTTTTAAAACGTTCACCTTAAAATGACTGTTAGGACCATTTCAAAGTGAGATTATCATGTTTTGACGAATAAACGCAAGTGTTCAATGTGACATAAACATCGGTCTTTACTTATGGAAACAGCTCGAGTTAGTATTTCGTGATAAATTTCTTAAACTTTCGCCTTATAATCACTCTTAAGAAAAATTTAAATTGGGATTATTATGTTTTCACCAGAAAACGCATGTTTCAAATGAGATATAAACATCGGTCTTTACTTGCAGAAAAAACGCGAGTTATTATTTTGGGATGAAATTTTTAAACGTTGACCTTAAAATCACTCTTAGGACCATTTCAAAGTGTGATTATCTTGTTTTGATGAAAAAACGGATGTGTCAAACTTGACATAAACATCGGTCTTTACTTACAGAAATAACAGGAGTTAGTATTTCGTGACGTATTTTTTAAGCGTTGACCTTAAAATCACTCTTGGGACCAATTTAAAGTGTGATTATCATGTTTTCGTGAAAAAACGCATTTGTCAAATGTGACATAAACATCGGTCTTTACTTACGGAAAAAAAGCGAGTTATCATTTAGAAATGAAAATTTTACTTGAAAACACTCTCAGGACCATTTTAAAGTGTGATTATATAGTTTTGATGGAAAAACGGATGTATCAAACTTGATATAAACATCGGTCTTTACTTATGAAAAAAGCACGAGTTCTCATTTTGGGACGAAATTTTAAAACGTTCACCTTGAAATCACTGTTAGTAGCATTTCAAAGTGTGATTATCATGTTTTGACGAAAAAACCCATGTGTCCAATGTGGCATAAACATCGGTCTTTACTTACGGAAATAGTTTGAGTTAGTATTTCGTGACGAATTTTTTAAACTTTGTCCTTAAAATCACTCTTAGGACAAATTCAAAGTGTGATTATTATGTTTTCATGAAAAAACGCATCTGTCAAATGTGACATAAACATCGGTCTTTACTTACGGAAAAAATGCGAGTTATTATTTTTTGATGAAATTTTTAAACGTTGACCTTAAAATATCTCTTAGGACCATTTCAAAGTGTGATTATCATGTTTTGATGAAAAAACGGATGTGTTAAACGTGACATAAACATCGGTCTTTACTTACGGAAGTGACACGAGTTAGTATTTCGTGACGAAGTTTCAAAACGTTGACCTTAAAATCACTCTTTGGACCAATTCAAAGTGTGGTTATCATGTTTTCACGAAAAAACGCATGTGTCAAAGTGACATAAACATCGGTCTTTACTTACGGTAAAAAAAGCGAGTTATCATTTTGGGACGAAAATTTTAAACGTTGGCCTTAAAAACACTCTTAGGACGATTTCAAAGTGTGATTATTGAGTTTTGATGAAAAAATGCATGTATCAAACTTTATATAAACATCGATCTTTACTTACGGAAAAAGCACGAGTTATCATTTTGGGACGAAATTTTAAAACGTTCACCTTAAAATCACTATTAGGGCCATTTCAAAGTGAGATTATCTTGTTTTGACGAAAAAACCCATGTGACATAAACGTCGGTCTTTACTTACAAAAATAACACGAGTTAGTATTTCGTGACGAATTTTTTAAATGTTGACCTCAAAATCACTCTTCGGACCAATTCAAAGTGTGATTATCATGTTTTCATGAAAAAATGCATGTGTCAAATGTGACATAAACATTGGTCTTTACTTATGAAAAAAAGCGAGTTAGCATTTTGGTACGAAAATTTTAAACGTTGACCTTAAAAACACTCTTAGGACCATTTCAAAGTGTGCTCATCGAGTTTTCACGAAAAAATGCATGTGTCAAATGTGACGTAAACATCAGTCTTTGCTTACGGTAAAAACACGAGTTAGTATTTCATGACGAATATTTTAAACGTTGACCTTAAAATCACTGCTAGGACCATTCTAGTGTGCGAGATTATCTTGTTTTTACGAAAAACGTATGTGTCAAATGTGACATAAACATCGGTCTTTACCTACGAAAAAAATGCGAGTTATAATTTTGGAACGAAATTTTTTAAATGTTGACCCTTAAAATCACTCTTAGGACCATTTCAAGTGTGCTTATTATGTTTTCACGAAAAACTGCATGTGTCAAATGTGACATAAACAACAGTCATTACTTACGAAAAAAAAGCGATTTATCATTTTGGGACGAAATTTTAAAACGTTCACCTTAAATCACTGTGAGGACCATTTCAAAGTGTGATTATCATGTTTTGACGAAAAAACGCATGTGTCAAATGTGACATAAACGTCGTTCTTTACTTACAGAAATAAGACGAGTTAGTATTTCGTGACGAATTTTTTAAACGTGTACCTTAAAATCACTTTTAGGACAAATTCAAAAGTGTGATTATCATGTTTTCATGAAAAAATGCATGTGTCAAATGTGACATAAACATCGGTCTTTACGTACGGAAAAAAGCGAGTTATCATTTTGGGATGAAAATTTTAAACGTTGGCATTAAAAACACACTTAGGACCATTTCAAAGTGTGATTATCGAGTTTTGATGAAAACACGCATGTGTGAAACGTGACATAAACATCGGTCTTTACTTACGGAAAAAGCACGAGCTAGTATTTCATGACCAATTTTTTAAACGTTGACCTTAAAATCACTCTTAGGACCATTTCAAAGTGTGATTTTCATGTTTTCACGAAAAAATGCATGTGTCAAATGTGACATAAACATCGTCTTTACTAACGAAAAAAACACGAGTTAGTATTTCGTGACTTACTCTTTAAACGTTGACCTTCAAATAACTCTTCGGACCATTTCAAAGTGTGACTCCCATGTTTCGACGAAAAAACTCATGAGTCAAATGTGACGTAAACTTCGGTCTTCACTTACGGAAAAAACCCTTGTTATCATTTTGGAACGAAAAATTTTAAATGCTGACCTTAAAATCACTCTTAGGACCATTTCAAAGTGTGATTATCATGTTTTTACGAAAAAACGCAAGTGTCAAATATGACATAAGCATCGGTCTTTACTTACGAAAAAAACGCGAATTATCATTTTGGGACGAAATTTTTTAAACGTTGACCTTAAAATCACTCTTAGGACCATTTCATAGTGTGCTTATCATGTTTTCACGAAAAAAGTCATGTGTCAAATGTGACATAAACATTAGTCTTTAATTACGGAAAAAACGCGAGTTATCATTTTGGGACGAAATTTTAAAACGTTCGCCTTAAAATCACTGTTAGGACCATTTTAAAGTGTGATTGTCATGTTTTCAAGAAAAAAAACATGTGTCAAATGTGACATAAACATCGGTCTTTACTTACTGAAAAAAAGCGGGTTATCATTTTGGGACGAAAATTTTAAACGTTGGCCTCAAAAACACTCTTAGGACAATTTCAAAGTGTGATTATCGATTTTTGTTGAAAAATCCCATGTGTGAAACGTGATATAAACATCTGTTTTACTTACTGAAAAAACACGAGCTAGTATTCCACGACGAATTTTTTAATCGTTGACCTTAAAATCACTCTTAGGACCATTTCAAAGTGTGATTTTCATGTTTTCACGAAAAAATGCGTGTGTCAAATGTGACATAAACATCAGTCTTCGCTTATGGAAAAAACACGAGTTAGTATTTTGGGACGTAAACGTTGACCTTAAAATCACTCTTAGGACCACTTCAAAGTGTGACTCCCATGTTTTGACGAAAAAACTCATAAGTCAAATGTGAGATAATCATCGGTCTTTACTCACGGAAAAAATGGTTGTTATCATTTTGGAACGAAAATTTTTAAACGTTGACCTTAAAATCTCTTATGACCTTTTCAAAGTGTGATTATCATGTTTTTACGAAAAAAACGCATGTGTCAAATGTGACATAAACATCGATCTTTACTTACGAAAAAAACGAGAGTTATCATTTAGGGACGAAATTTTTTAAACGTTAACCTTAAAATCACTCTTAGTACCATTTCAAAGTGTGCTTATCGTGTTTTCTCGATAAAACTCGTGTGTCAAAATGTGACATAAACATCAGTCTATACTTACGGAAAAAATGTGAGTTATCATTTTGGGACAAAATTTTAAAACGTTCACCTTATTATCACTGTTAGGAAAATTTCAAAGTGTGATTATCATGTTTTGACCAATAAACGCATGTGTCCAATGTGACATAAACATCGTTCTTTACTTACGGAAATAGCTCGAGTTAGTATTTCGTGACAAATTTCTTAAACTTTGGCCTTATAATCACTCTTAGGACAAATTCAAAGTGTGATTATTATGTTTTCAGTGTCAAATGTGACATAAACATCGGTCTTTACTTACGGAAAAAATGCGAGTTATTATTTTGGGATGAAATTTTAAACGTTGACCTTAAAATCACTCATAGGACCATTTCAAAGTGTGATGGTCATGTTTTGATGAAAAAACGGATGTGTCAAATGTGACAAAAACAACGGTCTTTACTTACAGAAATAACAAGAGTTAGTGTTTCGTGATGAATTTTTTAAACGTTGACCTTAAAATCACTCTTAGGACCAATTCAAAGTGTGATTATCAAGTTTTCAGGAAAAAAATACATGTGTCAAATGTGATATAAATATCGGTCTTTACTTTCGGAAAAAAAAAGCGAGTAATCATTTTTGGACGAAAACTTTAAACGCTGACCTTAAAAACTCTGTTAGGACCATTTCAAAGTGTGATTATCGAGTTTTGATGATGAATAGAAATCTTACTGGAATTATACAGAAGGTTGAAAATACAAGAAAGTTGAAAAAGCTGCACTCCAAACAAAATGAAAACTCACTCTATCTCTCTCTAAGATATTATACACAATTCAAAACGGAAAACTTGTATGAAAATTCTATATCTAAACTTGTATATATGAAACTGAAAAACAAACATATATATATATATATATATATATATATAGGCCAAGGGAAGATGCTCCTACAGCTGGCGGAGAGCTGGCAGATAAGGATGCTTGAAGATATGGCCGACAAAGAAGCGCACTAGCTGGTAGATTTCTTTCTTTAATAAAGGAAAAGATTTACTTTAATAAAGTAAAGAGAACCGACAAAACTTTGTTTCTTTCGGCGTATTCGGTGCTCCATTATTTCAGAGTGCGTGGGGCCCAGACTAATCCTGATAAGGATTTTTTAGATTCTTACCCTTAGACATTAGGGTCTTGAGAGTCTAAGAAGAGATCATCAAATTCATCATCAGGTAATGGGGGTACTCTTTTGGCTTTGTTTGCTTCATTAGTTGATGAACAAGCTATGTCAGCAGCTTTTCTTTTAGGACTCTCTTGTTTTTTGGGAAGAACAGATAATAAATTTTAAGGATCAAATCCTGATTTAGGAGGATCCTTTTCACCTAGAAGCTGAAATACTTGTTGTTTTAGCTCTTCTTTAGGGATTGAGGTTAATAAACCTTTTAGTAACTCAGCGACTTTATTAGGAGATACTGAGGTTTCATAGGCTTTAGGAGAAATTGGAGGACAGTTAGGATCTTCCATTTTAATAATAAGTTCTTTAGAGCAAACAGAAGGATGTTCAAAGAACTCAAACTTGTCCCACCATTTTATGGAAATTCTCCTTGTTAGCCATGGAACAAAGTTTTCATAATCTGAGTTATAACCCAGTTTTTTGACCTTCTTCTTTGGGATAATATAATCCCACTTGCCAATCCAAGGGACTTTATATAGGACTGTAAACATAAGCCTGGGGTAATCACAAAACTTGTTTGAATCGACAAAGAATTCATAAATTCCAGCAACTCTTAGGGGGAGGATGATAGGAAATAATCCCCATTTAGAAAACCAATCGTGGAACCAGTTAGGGAAAACCTCTTGAGGTTTATTAAGGGAGAATAGAAAAAACCAGCTAAACTTTCTTTGACAGTTTCTATAGAATAACGCCTGAGTCCAGGCCTACATATAATCAAAATAGTGAAAGAATCTTGGTTTGCCATAAGATAACTCCCTGCAAGCAAACAGGTTTCTTCCCCACTCTTCCTGGGATATAACCCTAGTTATGATGAACTTGCTGTAAGCCCATTCACTTCCACTTCTAGTGACAGGTTCAATTCTAACCGAATCAATATCCAACAAGATCGACTAGTAAAAATTATAATCCTTTGGAAGAAATGGTGTTAGGGTATAATTCTGCGTGTAGAAGGATGTTATTTTGAATGGCGGTAGATGTGAATGCTTATCTTCGGTAGGCATTATATGCTCAAAAGTAATTGGAATACTAGGAAACTTGTTTTCCTTTTCTGTGGCCGCTTTAAGGCTGCGCTTATAAGCGTCAGGGTGTAATGAGTCTTCTAAACTTGCTTTGGTTGGTCCAGGAAAGGACTCTTTAGTCTTTCCTTTAGATGAGGGAGTGTCAGTCCTCCTATTTTGCCTGAAACTCATGACCTGCAAGAAATTCGCGAGTTAGAAAATCTGGAAGCGAATTAGATTCTCCTTTTATAAACTCAATGTCGAAATCAAAAACTGATAAAATGGCTTGCCATCGGGCAAATATTTGTTTAGATGCTATATTTTTAACATCTTTCAGTAAAATTTCCTTAGCGCTTTTACAATCTATCCTAATAAGGAATTTCTGATTAATTAAATCAAATTCAAATTTTTGGACGCACAGGACAATAGATAAAACTTCCTTTTTGACTGTAGAGTAATTAACTCTTGGCCCAGTCTATAGTCCACTAGTAAACCTAACTAAGGTTTCTTTTCAATTAATCCTCTGTTTAAGGATTCCTTCGTAGCCTTTGTCTGAGGCGTCAGTCTCAACAATCTTAAAGGCATCCGGATGTGGTATAGCCAGGCATGGTAATGTTTTAACATTAAGCTTTATTTTTCTCACAGCTTGAGTGCACTCATAAGTCCACTTCGGGGGGTTTTTATGAAGCCTTGCAAATAAAGGCTTTGCGTCATGGGCCAAATTTTTATAAAAATCAGCTACATAGTTTAGGCTTCCTAGAAATCTTTGGAGCTGAGTTTTATCTTTAATCTCATCAGGGAATTTATCCGCAAATTCAATGGCCCTTCCGATTGGGATAGCTTAGGTATTTGAAGTGCTGCTCTATGTCCTTAGAGAAAATTAGGACATCGTCTATGTAGACTATCATAAATGCTGAATAAGATTTGAAGATTTCATTCATAATCTTCTGAAACTCAGAGGGAGCATTTTTTAGTCCAAATGGCATTACATTCCACTCGTAATGACCGAATGGGACTGTGAACGCCGTCTTGTATTTATCCTCCTCTTTTATCTAGATTTGCCAGTATCCAGATTTCATATCAAACTTAGAGAATATTTTTGCTTCAAAAAGCCTATTAAGTAAATCTCTCTTGTTTGGCAGAGGATATCTAATCCATCTTAAAACCTTATTTAAAGGTTTATAATTGATGACTAATCTAGGTACTCCTCTCTCTAATTTAGCGGCATTTTCAACATAAAATGTCGGGCAACTCCATGGGCTTTGACTTTTCCTTATAAACCTTTCTTTTCCAAGTCTGCTATTTCAGATTTGCAATATTCCAAATGACGAGGCCCCATGGCTATGGGCCGGGCTCTAGTTAGAATCATTCTTTCTTCAAAGTCCGGCTCATACCGCAGACTTATAACATGCTTCTTTCTAGTCCAAAAGGCAGTGGGAACTTTAGAACAAATTTCTTTTATGAGTTCCTGTTCGAGGGTTTTAACCCTTTCTTTCAGCTGAGGACTTTTGAGTTTTTCCTCAATATTTTTAAAAAAAGATCTTGTCTTAAGGAATTAATAAACCTCTCTTTATAAGAGACTCTCCTCTTAATAATATCTAGGTGTTTTACTTTGGGTTGCGATATAAACTGAAAGATAATCTCTTTACCCCAATTTGTGTCTCAATTCCCTTTTCAGATAGCCTTGAAATAGGGAATAACATGTGTAAAAATGGGTTACTTAGAATAACTGAATGGGATAAGTCTTTAACCATTATAAATGGTATCTCTAAGCACATCCCATTATTATAGACAGCTGCATTGCTAAGTTTATAATTAATAGCTAGTTTATCTCCGTTAGCTGTATGCAGTTGTTCTAAAATTTTGGAGAAATATCAGGATGGTATTAATCCCTCATTTATGCAGTTAAGATCAGCCCCTGAATCTATAAGGGCGACTGTCTTTAAGACAAACTCTTTGTTGATAACAAGAGTGATTTTTGTATCCCACTTGTGTATGACTACCCTGTCTAACATGTCCACATAGTGAAGATCTTTTTGGGTGGACTGGTCTTTCTTTTCTAGACCCTTATCTTGCTCTTCCTCAGACTCAGATTTATAATCTGATAATTTAGAGGCTTCTAAGAGGGTGATTCTGTCTTTAAGACTTTTGACTTCTTTTTTTAGCTCATCAACGTTTGCTTTAAGATCGTTAATTGTGGGCTCTTTTCTTTTACTAGCTTTGACTCTATTTATTATCTCTTTCATGTCATAAGAGATATTCTTTTCCTTGACCTTTTCTTCAAGGTTATTATTTCTTGAAGAATTTTTTGATGAGGTTTCACCAGTCTTTTCTTTAAACATCTTTAAATAAGATTCTAAGTAGGCTCTTCTTTCTTCTGGGTCTTGGATCTTTTCTATAAGATCTAGAATCATATTTTCTTCTCTAATTAAGACAAAAAAGCCATTAAGAGAACAAAACGATTTATAGTAATCGCAATTTCCATCACAGCTAGAATTAGACTGTGAATCGAAATCTAACTCTTCTTCAGAGGTGTAGTCATTTTCCTCTTTTTCAAAACTGGTTTGCACCACTAGAATTTTTTCTAGCATTTCTTTAACATCGTCACTGAGATTAAGTGACCTAATGTGTTGTTTTACTTTACACTTATTAGAATAGTGTCCAGGTTTTCCACATTTATAACATGTTACTTCTTCAAGTGGCCTTTTAGGCTTATTGTATGACTTCTTAGGTCTCTTATAAGACTTCTTGGGATAGTCTCTTTTAGGATGAATATTATAAGGCTTATCAGGATACCTTTTATACGGTTTATAACTTCTTTTGTATGGTTTTACATTTTTTTTATGTGATCTTGGGAGTGGAGGAAAACCTATTTGTTCACAAAAGTCTCCAAGGATTCTTTTGCCATGTAGTTTTTCCTTTTGCATTTGCTTATGAATTTTTAATTCATTACAAAGCAACATTCCCTCAGTAACTATCTCAGAGGATAGCTCTCCATAAGTTAGCTTTAGATAAGGTATAACATTATTATACTTCATCCTAAGCCTTTCTTTGACTCTTTCTGCGAATAAATAAGGTAGACCGTTAATAAACTTCTCTTTCCAGAAGTCTTGATAATAGTCATACCTGGTGAAGACCGCGCTTAGAAAGACGTCCTTGTACCACTTAAACTCTGAAAGGTCTCTACACCTTAAGTTCATGAGCTACTCAGTGGTTTGCTCTACAAACATAGAAGTTGACCCTAAGAAATGTAAAATAAGGGTATAGGCCAAAGTATTAACAGCATCAGATTGTTGTTGGCCATTTTCTTCTTTGACAGAATTCAGAATTTGATTTTTGGCTTCAGTATTTAACTAAAAATCCCACCATCCTTTTAACTGACCAGAAAATCCTGCTATAATAGCCTGAGCTATGGATTTATCAGAGTTGCCATGTATTCTGCTAGCAGTAGCATACATAAGCATGTGTGATGGCATTCTTTATTTGGTATTCTGATAGTCCGTCAACATTCCATTCTTCAATGGATCTGCCATCATAAGAATTCATGGATGGCCTAAACTCTTCGTACTGAAGATTTATTGGAGATGGCCTGCGGTAATAAGGCTTGTCAGTATTTTCCTTAGAATGGAAAATCTTATTTATCTGTTGGATATTATCCATTTTTAAATCCAAAAATAAGGATTCTAATTCATTTTCGCCTTTTAAAGGCTGTTCTGAATCAGAACTTAACTCAGATTCAGGGTCTTGTTCTTTTGTTAAAGGAGCGATATTCTTTTGTTTTCGATCTATGTTGAGCTCCGCTCATCTTTTAGAAATCTCTTCTACAACTTCAGAATGTTCAGCAAATTTAATGTTTAGCTTTTCTGAAGTGGAGGGTTTAATTATAACCCTTTCTTCCTCCCAGGGTTTTTAAGTTGAAGCCTGATAAGGCTTAGAATACGTCTTTTGGACTTGATCTTCGATTCTGGACAGCTGTTCTCCAATTGTATGGAGGCTTAAGTTGGTGAAATTGTTCTATTTTATAGAACTTTCAGTCCCTTTATAGAAAGGACTACATTCCACAACTTTATCTGTATCTAATTTATAAGATACTGTTGCCAGTTGAGGATGAATACTCCTAATTGTTCTATTAGAAGGTATATACGTCTTATAAGACGATTCAAGTGTACTAAGGAATTGCTCATCGTTGAATTTAGGTAATTTTATTCCTTTGAGCTTAAATATTTGTTTTAGGAATTCAGGGAAGTCCTTTTCTCCTTCTTTCTGTTTATAAACAGAATATGCCATCCATGAATTCTTATGATGGCGGATCCATTGAAGAATGGAATATTGACGGACTATCAGAATACCAAATAAAGAATGCCATCCAGTACATGCTTATGTATGCTACTGCTAGCAGAATACATGGCAACTCTAATAAATCCATAGCTCAGGCTATTGTAGCAGGATTTTCTAGAACTTCTCTTTCTAGAAGTCTAGATAACAGTTATCCCTGGTGAAGACCCCGATTAGAAAGACGTCCTTGTACCACTTAAACTCTGAAAGGTTTCAACACCTAAAGTTCATGAGCTGCTTAGTGGTTTGCTCTACAAATATAGAAGTTGACCCTAAGAAATGTAAAATAAGGGTATAAGCCAAAGTATTAACAGCTTTAGATTGCTGTTGGCCATAGCTTAGGCTATTATAGCAGGATTTTTTGGTTAGTTAAAAGGATGGTGGGACTTTCAGTTAAATACTGAAGCTAAAAATAAAATTCTAAATTCTGTCAAAGAAGAAAATGGCCAACAGCAATCTGATGCTGTTAATACTTTGGCCTATACCCTTATTTTACATTTCTTAGGTCAACTTCTATGTTTGTAGAGCAAACCACTGAGCAGCTTTTGAACTTAAGGTGTAGAAACCTTTCAGAGTTTAAGTGGTACAAGGACGTCTTTCTAAGCGCGGTCTTCACCAGGGATGACTGTTATCAAGACTTCTGGAAAGAGAAGTTTAGTAACGGTCTACCTTATTTATTCGCTGAAAGAGTCAAAGAAAGGCTTAGGATGAAGTATAATAATGTTATACCTTATCCAAAGCTAACTTATGGAGAGCTATCCTCTGAGATAGTTGCTGAGGGAATATTGCTTTGTAATGAATTAAAAATTCATAAGCAAATGCAAAAGGAAAAACTACATGGCAAAGGAATCCTTGGAGACTTTTGCGAACAAGTAGGTTTTCCTCCACTCCCAAGAGCACATAAAAATAAGGTAAAACCTTATAAAAGAAGTCATAAACCTTATAAAAGGTATCCTGATAAGCCTTATAATAGGCATCCTAAAAGAGACTATCCTAAGAAGTCTTATAAGAGACCTAAGAAGTCATACAATAAGCCTAAAAGGCCACTTGAAAAAGTAACATGCATCTCCTAATAAAGTCACTGAGTTACTAAAAGGTTTAATAACCACAATCCCTAAAGAAGAGCTAAAACAGCAAGTATTTCAGCTTCTAGGTGAAAAGGATCCTACTAAATCAGGATTTGATCCTCAAAATTTATTATCTGTTCTTCCCAAAAAACAAGAGAGTCCTAAAAGAAAAGCTGCTGACATAGCTTCTTCATCAACTAACGAAGCAAACAAAGCAAGAAGAATGCCCCATTACCTGATGATGAATTTGATGATCTCTTTAGAATAAGTCTTTTGGACTTGATCTTCTATTCTTGACAGCTGTTATCCAATTGTATGGAGGCTTGAGTTGGTGAAATCGTTCTGTTTTGCTGAACTTTCAGTCCCTTCATAGAAAGGACTACATTCCACAACTTGATTTGTATCTGATTTATAAGATATTGCTGCCAGTGGAGGATGAATACTCCTAATTGTTCTATTAGAAGCTATATACGTCTTACAAGATGATTCAAGTGTACTAAGAAATTGCTCATCATTGAATTTAGGAAATTTTATTCCTTTGAGCTTAAATATTTGTTTTAGGAATTCAGGGAAGTCCTTTTCTCCTTCTTTTTGTTTATAAACAGAATATTGTTTTGAAAATTTCATTCATAATCTTTTGAAACTCAGAGGGAGCATTTTTTAGTCCAAATGGCGTTACATTCCACTCATAATGACCGAATGGTACTATGAACGCCGTCTTGTATTTCTCCTCCTCTTTTATCTGGATTTGCCAGTATCCAGATTTCATATCAAATTTAGAGAATATTTTTGCTTCGAAAAGCCTATTAAGTAAATCTCTCTTGTTTGGCAGAGGATATCTGATCCATCTAAAAACCTTATTTAAAGGATCAGATTACTGTTAGCCATTTTCTTCTTTGACAGAATTCAGAATTTGATTTTTGGCTTCAGTATTTAACTGAAAATCCCACCATCCTTTTAACTGACCAGAAAATCCTGCTATAATAGCCTGAGTTATGGATTTATCAGAGTTTCCATGTATTCTGCTAGCAGTAGCATACATAAGCATGTGCTGGATGGCATTCTTTATTTAGTATTCTGATAGTCCGTCAATATTCCATTCTTCAATGGATCTGCCATCATAAGAATTCTTGGATGACCTAAACTCTTCATACTAATGATTTATTGGAGATGGCCTGCGGTAATAAGGCTTGTCAGTATTTTCCTTAGTATGGAAAATCTTATTTTTCTGTTGGATATTATCCATTTTTTAATCCTGAAATAAGGATTCTAATTCATTTTCGCCTTTTAAAAGCTGTTCTGAATTAGAACTTGACTTAGATTCAGGTTCTTGTTCTTTTGTTAGAGGAGCGATATTCTTTTGTTTTCGATCTATGTGGACCTCTGCTAATCTTTTAGAAATCTCTTCTACAACTTCAAAATGTTCAGCAAATTTAATGTTTAGCTTTTCTGAAGTGGAGGGTTTAATTATAACCCTTTCTTCCTCCCGAGGTTTTGAAGTTGAAGCCTGATAAGGCTTAGAATAAGTCTTTAAGACTTGATCTTATTCTTGACAGCTGTTCTCCAATTGTATGGAGGCTTAAGTTGGTGAACTTGTTCTGTTTTATAGAACTTTCAGTCCCTTCATAGAAAGGACTACATTCCACAACTTTATCCGTATCTAATTTGTAAGATACTGCTGCCAGTGGAGGATGAATACTCCTAATTGTTCTATTAGAAGCTATATACGTCTTATAAGATGATTCAAGTGTACTAAGGAATTGCTCATTGTTGAATTTAGGAAATTTTATTCCTTTGAGCTTAAATATTTGTTTTAGGAATTCAGGGAAGTCCTTTTCTCCTTCTTTCTGTTTATAAACAGAATATTGTTTTCTATAGTGTTCTTTTCTCTTTTTAGAGAAAGACACTTCGAACCATTTCTCAAAATCTGTTAGTGAGGAAATAACCAACAGTTCTTTGGGTGTATAACCCATATCTGACATAGATGGACTTATGGGCCTTTCGTAAATGGGCCTGGCTACATTAGCCGTTGTTCTTTTGACAAAATTTATTTCTTCGGGCCTGGCCGGTAGAGTAATCGACGATCTGGGTGGTATTACTGATGGAGTGTTAGGAATTCCGGTGAAGGATTTCCTGCTGGACATGCTTCTAGATCTATCAAATTTTATTATTACACTTCTATCGTTATCCTCTAGAATATAATCTAGGGTATTGCTTTCCTCCTTTTTAGGAGGAACTCCATCTTCCATTTTCCAAGATTCTGGATAATGTAATTGATCCTATGTAATTGGTCTTGGGACTACAAGACTACCTTTACTCAGATCTGCAAGAAATAAGGTAGTTTGCCCTTTAGGGGCATTAATTAATTTGCCTGCATCATCCCTGATATTAAGGACTATACTATTCATGACTTTGTAATGGATCCTGTAAATAAGGATCAAGTTCTTTGAACCGGGTTTCATATCAAACCCATCTGTCTTTACGTCCAGTGAGGCTATATCTAATATGTGTGGACAGTCTAAGGGAACTGTTAAGTTCGGGTAACATGTAAAATAAATCGGTCCATCATTTAATGAAGACTCTATTGCTCCTAATAAGGAGTCTGTAAATTTATTATTCTATTTATCTCTTAAACGCAATAAGGCTGTGACATTTAAGCCTAATCTTATAGCGCAAAAGAATCCTTGGAGACTTTTGCGAATAAGTAGGTTTTCCTCCACTCCCAAGAGCACATAAAAATAAGGTAAAACCTTATAAAAGAAGTCATAAACCTTATAAAAGGTATCCTGATAAGCCTTATAATAGGCATCCTAAAAGAGACTATCCCAAGAAGTCTTATAAGAGACCTAAGAAGTCATACAATAAGTCTAAAAGGCCACTTGAAGAAGTAACTTGTTATAAAAAACCTGGACACTGTTCTAATAAGTGTAAAGTAAAACAACACATTAGGTCACTTAATCTCAGTGATGATATTAAAGAAACGCTAGAAAAAATTCTAATGGTACAAACCTGTTCTAAAAAAGAGGAAAATGACTACACCTCTAAAGAAGAGTCAGATTCCGATTCACAGTCTAATCCTAGCTGTGATGGAAATTGCGATTACTATAAATCGCTTTGTTCTCTTAATGGCTTATTAGTCTTAACTAGAGAAGAAAATATGATTCTAGATCTTATAGAAAAGATCTAAGACCTAGAGGAAAGAAGAGCCCACTTAGAATCTTATTTAAAGATGTTTAAAGAAAAGACTGGTGAAAGCTCATCAAACAATTCTTCAAGAAATAATAACCTTGAAGAAAAGGTCAAGGAAAAGAATATCTCTTATGACATGAAAGAGATAATAAATAGAGTCAAAGCTAGTAAAAGAAAAGGGCCCACAATTAATGATCCTGAAGCAGACGTTAATGAGCTAAAAAGAGAAGTCAAAAGTCTTAAAGACAAAATCACCCTCTTAGAAGCCTCTAAATTATCAGATTATAACTCTGAGTCTGAGGAAGAGCAAGATAAGGGTCTAGAAAAGAAAGACCAGTCCACCCAGAAAGATCTTCAATATGTGGACATGTTAGACAGGGTAGTCACTCACAAGTGGCATACAAAAATCACTCTTGTTATCAACAAAGAGTATGTCTTAAAGACAGTCGCCCTTATAGATTCGGTGGCTGATCTTAACTGCATAAATAAGGGATTAATACCATCCCGATATTTCTCCAAAACTTTAGAACAACTGAAAAAACGCGAGTTATCATTTTAGGAAGAAATTTTTTAATCGTTGACCTTAAAATCACTCTTACGACCATTTCAAAGTGTGATTATCATGTTTTCACAACAAAATGCTTGTGTCAAATGTGACAGAAACATCGGTCTTTAATTACGGAAAAAACGAGAGTTATAATTTTGGGACGAAATTTTTAAACGTTGACCTTAAAATCACTCTTAGGACCATTTCAATGTGTGAATATCATGTTTTGATGAAAAAATGCATGTGTCAAATGTGGCATAAACATCGGTCTTTACTTACGGAAAAAATGCGAGTTAACATTTTAGGATGAAATTTTTTAAACGTTGATCTTAATGTTACTCTTCGGACTATTTGAACGTGCGATTTTCATTTTTTCACAAAAAAAGGCATGTGTCAAATGTGACAGAAACCTCGGTCTTTACTTACGGAAAAAACGACAGTTATCATTTTGGGATGAAATTTTTAAACGTTGGCCTTAAAATCACTCTTAGGAACATTTCAATATGTGATTATCATGTTTTGATGATAAAATGCATTGTTCCAACGTGACATAAACATCAGTCTTTACTTACGAAAATAGCACGAGTTAGTATTTCGTGACTAATCTTTTAAACGTTGACCCTAAAACTACTCTTAGGACCAATTCAAAGTGTGATTATCATGTTTTCGCGAAAAAACGCATGTGTGACATAAACATCGGACTTTACTTGAGGAAAAAAAGCGAGTTATCATTTTGGGGCAAAAATTTTAAATGTTGACCTTAAAAACTCTTTTAGGACACTTTCAAAGTGTGATTATCGAGTTTTGATAAAAAATCGCATTTGTCAAACATGGCATAAACATCGGTCTTTACTTAAGGAAAAACACGAGTTAGTATTTCATGACAAATTTTTTAAATGCTGACCTTAAAATCACTCTTAGGACCCTTTCAAAGTGTGATTATCATGTTTTCACAAAAAACTGCATGTGTCAAATGTGACATAAACATCGGTATTAGTTTGGGACGAAATTTTAAAACGTTGGCCTTAAAATCACTCTTAGGACCATTTGAATGTGTGATTGTCATGTTTTGATGAAAAAAAGCATGTGTCAAACGTGACACATGCCTTAGACACATGCATTTTTTCATCAAAATTTGATAATTACACTTTCAAATGGTCCTGAGAGTGATTTTGAGGTCACCATTTTAAAATTTTCGTAAGTAAAGACCGAAGTTTATGTCACATTTGACACATGGGTTTTTTAATCAAAACATGATAATCATACTTTGAAATGGTCCAAAGAGTGATTTTAAGGCCAATGTTTAAAAATTTCGTCCTAAAATGATAACTCCCGTTTTTTATATAAGTAAAGACCGACGTTTATGTCACATTTGACAAATGCCTTTCTTTGTGAAAACAAGATAATCGCACTTTGAAATGGTCCTAAGAGTGATTTTAAGGTCAATGTTTAAAAAATTCGTCCCGAAATGATAACTCACGTTTTTTCGGTAAGTAAAGACCGACGTTTATGTCACATTTGACAAATGCATTTTTTTGTAAAAACAAGAAAATCACACTTTGATATGGTCTAAGAGTGATTTTAAGGTCAACGTTAAAAAAATTCAACATGAAATACTGTTTCGTGTTTTTCCGTAAGTAAAGACCGATGTTTATGTCACTTTTGACACATGCGTTTTTTCATCAAAACTCGATTATCACACTTTGAAAGTGTCCTAAAAGTGTTTTTAAGGTCAACATTTAAAAATTTCTTCCCAAAATGCTAACTCACTTTTTTTCCTTAAGTAAAGACCGATGTTTATGTCACACTTGACACATGCTTTTTTTCGTGAAAACATGCTAATCACACTTTGAATTGGTCCTAAGAGTAATTTTAAGGCCAACATTTAAAAGATTAGTCACGAAATACTAACTCGTGTTATTTGAAAGACCGATGTTTATGTCACATTTGGCACATGCGTTTTTTCATCAAAACATGATAATCACACATTGAAATGGTCCTAAGAATGATTTTAAGGCCAACGTTTAAAAATTTCGTCCCAAAATGCTAAGTCTCGTTTTTTCCGTAAGTAAAGACCGTTGTTTCTGTCACTTTTCACACATGCATTTTTTTGTGAAAACATGATAATCGCACTTTGAAATGGTCCAAAGAGTGATATTAAGATCAGTGTTTATAAAATTTCGTCCCAAAATGATAACTCGCGTTTATTCCGTAAGTAAAGACCGATGTTTATGCTAGATTTCACACATGTGTTTTTTCATCAAAACATGATAATCACACATTGAAATGGTCCAAAGAGTAATTTTAAGGTCAACATTTAAAAATTTCGTCCCAAAATGATAACTCTCGTATTTTCCGTAAGTAAAGACCGATGTTTCTGTGACATTTGACACGAGCATTTTTTTTTTCTGAAAACATCACAATCGCACTTTGGTATGGTCTAAGAGTGATTTAAATGTCAACATGGAAAATACACGAGTTAGTATTTCGTGTCAAATTTTTTAAATGCTGACCTTAAAATCACTCTTAGGACCCTTTCAAAGTGTGATTATCATGTTTTGACAAAAAAACTGCATGTGTCAAATGTGACAGAAACATCGGTATCTACTTACGGAAAAAATGCGAGTTATCATTTTGGGAAGAAATTTTTTAATCGTTGACCTTAAAATCACTCTTAGGACCATTTCAAAGTGCGATTATCATGTTTTCACAAAAAATTGCTTGTGTCAAATGTGACAGAAACATCGGTCTTCACTTACGGAAAAAAAGAGAGTTATAATTTTGGGACCATTTCGATGTGTGATTATCATGTTTTGATGAAAAAATGCATGTGTCAAATCTGGCATAAACATCGGTCTTTACTTCCGGAAAAAATGCGAGTTATCGTTTTGGGATGAAATTTTTTCAACGTTGATCTTAATGTCACTCTTAGGACCATTTGAAAGTGCGATCATCATTTTTTCACAAAAAAAAGGCATGTGTCAAATGTGACAGAAACGCATGTGTTTTTTCTTGAAAACATGATAATCACACTTTGAAATGGTCCTAAGAGTGATTTTAAGGTCAACGTTTAAAAATTTCGTCCCTAAATGGTAATTCGCGCTTTTTCCGTAAGTAAAGACCAATGTTTTATGCCACATTAGACATATGCATTTTTTCATCAAAACATGATAATCTCACATTGAAATGGTCCTAAGAGTGATTTAAAGGTCAACGTTTAAAAATTTCGTCATGAAATACTAACTCGTGTTTTTTCTGTAACTAAAGACCGATGTTTATGTCACATTTGACACATGCATTTTTTAATCAAAACTAGATAATCACACTTTGAAAGTGCCCTAAAAGTGTTTTTATGGTCAACGTTTAAAATTTTCATCCCAAAATGATATCTCGCTTTTTTTCCGTAAGTAAAGATCGATGTTTATGTCACATTTGACACACGCGTTTTTTCATGAGAACATGATAATCACACTTTGAATTGGTCCTAAGAGTAATTTTAAGGTCATCGTTTAAAAGATTAGTCTCGAAATACTAACTCGTGTTATTTTCATAAGTGAAGACCAATGTTTATGTCACGATTGACACATGCCTTTTCCATCAAAATATAATAATCACACATTGAAATTGTCCTAAGAGTGATTTTATGGCCAACGTTTAATAATTTCCTCCTAAAATGATAACTCGCATTTTTTCCGTAAGTAATGACCGACGTTCATGTCACATTTGACACATGCGTTTTTTTGTGAAAACAAGATAATCACACTTTGACATGGCCCTAAGAGTGATTTTAAGGCCAACGTTTAAAAAATTCGTCGCGGATCTCTAACTCATGTTTTTTCCGTAAATAAAGATCGATGTTTATGTCACGTTTCACACTTGCATTTTTTGATCAAACCTCGATAATCACACTTTGAAAGTGTCCTAAAAGTGATTTTAAGGTCAACATTTAAAATTTTTGTCCCAAAATGATCACTCGCATTATTTCCTAAAGTAAAGACCGATGTTTATGTCACATTTGACACATGCGTTTCTTTGTGAAAACATGATAATCACACTTTGAAATGGTCCTAAGAGTAATTTTAAGGTCAACGTTTAAAAAATTCGTCATGAAATACTAACTCATGTTTTTTTCGCAAGTAAAGACCGATGTTTATGTCACGTTTGACACATGCGTTTTTTCATCAAAACTCGATAATCACACTTTTCAGTGCCCGGAAAGTGTTTTTAAGGTCAACATTTAAAATTTTCGTCCCAAAATGATATCTCACTTTTTTCCGTCAGTAAAGACCGATGCTTATGTTACATTTGACACAAGCTTTTTTTCGTGAAAACATGATAATCACAGTTTGAATTGGTCCTAAGAGTAAGTTTAAGGTCATCGTTTAAAAGATTAGTCCCGAAATACTAACTTGTGTTATTTTCGTAAGTAAACACCGATGTTTATGTCCCGTTTGACACATTCATTTTTCCATCAAAAGATAATAATGACACATTGAAATGGTCTTAAGAGTGATTTTAAGGCCAACGTTTAAAAATTTTGTAACAAAATGATAACTCTCATTTTTTCCGTAACTAAAGACCAATGTTTCTATCACATTTGACACGTGCGTTTTTATGTGAAAACATGATAATCGCACTTTGAAATGGTCCTAAGGGTGATATTCAGCGTTGAAAAATTTCGTTCCAAAATGATAACTCGATTTTTTTCCGTAAGTGAAGGCTGATGTTTATGTCACATTTGACACGTGCATTGTTTTGTGAAACCATGATAATCGCACTTTGAAATGGTCCTAAGAGAGATATTAAGATCTACATTTAAAAATTTTCGTCCCTAAATGGTAATTCGCCCTTTTTCCGTAAGTAAAGACCAATGTTTTATGCCACATTAGACATATGCATTTTTTCATCAAAACAAGATAATCACACATTGAAATGGTCCTAAGAGTGATTTTAAGGTCAACGTTTGAAAATTTCGTCATGAAATACTAACTCGTGTTTTTTTCATAGGTAAAGACCGATGTTTATGTCACATTTGACACATGCATTTTTTAATCAAAACTAGATAATCACACTTTGAAAGTGCCCTAAAAGTGTTTTTAAGGTCAACATTTAAAATTTTCGTCCCAAAATGATATCTCACTTTTTTTCCGTAAGTAAAGATCGATGTTTATGTCACATTTAACACACGCGTTTTTTCATGAGAACATGATAATCACACTTTGAATTGGTCCTAAGAGTAATTTTAAGGTCATCGTTTAAAAGATTAGTCTCGAAATACTAACTCGTGTTATTTTCATAAGTGAAGACCGATGTTTATGTCACGTTTGACACATGCATTTTTTCATCAAAACATAATAATCACACAATGAAATGGTCCTAAGAGTGATTTTATGGCCAACGTTTAATAATTTCCTCCCAAAATGATAACTCACATTTTTTCCGTAAGTAATGACCGACGTTCATGTCACAATTGACACATGCGTTTTTTTGTGAAAACAAGATAATCACACTTTGACATGGCCCTACGAGTGATTTTAAGGCCAACGTTTAAAAAATTCGTCATGGATCTCTAACTCATGTTTTTTCCGTAAGTAAAGACCAATGTTTATGTCACATTTCACACTTGCATTTTTTCATCAAACCTCGATAATCACACTTTGGAAGTGCCCTAAAAGTGATTTTAAGGTCAACATTTAAAATTTTTGTCCCAAAATGATCACTCGCTTTATTTCCTTAAGTAAAGACCGATGTTTATATCACATTTGACACATGCGTTTCTTTGCGAAAACATGATAATCACACTTTGAAATGGTCCTAAGAGTAATTTTAAGGTCAACGTTTAAAAAATTCGTCATGAAATACTAACTCATGTTTTTTTCGCAAGTAAAGACCGATGTTTATGTCACGTTTGACACATGCGTTTTTTCATCAAAACTCGATAATCACACTTTTCAGTGCCCGAAAAGTGTTTTTAAGGTCAACATTTAAAATTTTCGTCCCAAAATGATATCTCACTTTTTTCCGTCAGTAAAGACCGATGCTTATGTTACATTTGACACAGGCTTTTTTTCATGAAAACATGATAATCACAGTTTGAATTGGTCCTAAGAGTAAGTTTAAGGTCATCGTTTAAAAGATTAGTCACGAAATACTAACTCATGTTATTTTCGTAAGTAAAGACCGATGTTTATGTCCCGTTTGACACATTCGTTTTTCCATCAAAAGATAATAATGACACATTGAAATGGTCCTAAGAGTGATTTTAAGGCCAACGTTTAAAAATTTTGTAACAAAATGATAACTCTCATTTTTTCCGTAAGTAAAGACCAATGTTTCTATCACAATTGACACGTGCGTTTTCATGTGAAAACATGATAATCGGACTTTGAAATGGTCACATTTGACACACACGTTTTTTCATGAGAACATGATAATCACACTTTGAATTGGTCCTAAGAGATATTTTAAGGTCATCGTTTAAAAGATTAGTCTCGAAATACTAACTCGTGTTATTTTCATAAGTGAAGACCGATGTTTATGTCACGTTTGACACATGTGTTTTTTCATCAAAACATAATAATCACACATTGAAATGGTCCTAAGAGTGATTTTATGGCCAACGTTTAATAATTTTGTCCCAAAATGATAACTCTCATTTTTTCCGTAAGTAAAGGCCGAGTTTAGAATTTGATTTTTAGCTTCAGTATTTGACTGAAAATCCCACCATCCTTTTAACTTACCAGAAAATCCTGCTATAATAGCCTGAGCTATGGATTTATCAGAGTTGCCATGTATTCTGCTGGCAGTAGCATACATAAGCATATGTTGGATGGCATTTTTATTTGGTATTCAGATAGTCCGTCAATATTCCATTCTTCAATGGACCTGCCATCATAAGAATTCATTGATGGTCTAAACTCTTCATACTGAAGATTTATTGGAGATGGCCTGCGGTAATCTGATGCTGTTAATACTCTGGCCTATACCCTTATTTTACATTTCTTAGGGTCCACTTCTATGTTTGTAGAGCAGACCACTGAGCAGCTTATTTATTTAAGATGTAGAGACCTTTCGGAGTTCAAGTGGTACAAGGATGTCTTTCTAAGCGCGGTTTTCAACAGGGATGACTGCTAACAAGACTTCTGGAAGGAAAAGTTTATAAATGGTCTACCTCATTTATTCGTTGAAAGAGTCAAAGAAAGGCTTAGGATGAAGTATAATAATGTTATACCTTATTCAAAGCTAACTTATAGAGAACTATCCTCTGAGATAGTTGCTGAGGGAATGTTGCTTTGTAATGAATTAAAAATTCATAAGCAAATGCAAAAGGAAAAACTACATGGCAAAAGAATCCTTGGAGACTTTTGCGAACAAGTAGGTTTGCCTCCTCTCCCAAGGTCACATAAAAAACAGGTTAAACCTTATAAAAGAAGTCACAAGCCTTATAAAAGGTATCCTGATAAGCCTTATAATAGGCATCCTAAAAGAGACTATCCCAAGAAGTCTTATAAGAAACCTGAAAAATCTTACACCAAGCCTAAATGGCTACTTGAAGAGGTAACGTGCTACAAGTGTGGAAAACCTGGACATTACTCAAATAAGTGTAAAGTCAAACAACACATAAGGTCACTTAATCTTAGTGACGATGTCAAGGAAATGCTATAAAAAATTCTAGTAGTACAGCCCAGTTCTGAAAAAGAGGAAAATGATTAGACTTCAGAAGAAGAATCGTCTTCTGAATCACAGTCTAACTCCAACTGTGATGGAAATTGCGATTATTATAAATCATTGTGCTCTCTTAATGGCTTATTAGTCTTAACTAGAGAAGAGAATATGATTTTGGATCTTATAGAAAAAATTCAAGATCCAGTAGAACGTAGAGACCATTTAGAGTCTTATTTGAAAATGTTTAAACACAAAATTGGTGAAAGCTCGGCTAGGAACTCTTCAAGAAATAATAATCTTGAAGAAAAGATAAAAGAGAAAAATATCCTTTATCATATGAAAGAGATAATTAACAGAGTCAAGACCAGTAAAAGAAACTATTAACGATCTTATAGCAGATGTCAATGAACTAAAAAGAGAGGTTAAAAATCTTAAAGATAGAATTACTCTCTTAGAAGCCTCTAAATTATTAGATTATAACTCTGATTCTGAAGAAGAACAAGATAAGGGTCTAGAAAAGAAAGACCAGTCCACCCAAAAGGACCTTCAATATGTAGACATGTTGGATAGGGTAGTCACTCACAAGTGGCACACTAAAATCACTCTTGTTATTAACAAAGAGTATGTCTTAAAGAAAGCCGCCCTTACAGATTCAGGGGCTGATCTTAACTCTATAAATGAGGGATTAATACCATCCCGATACTTTTCCAAAACTTTAGAACAACTGCATACAGCTAACGGAGACAAATTAGCTGTTAATTATAAACTTAGCAATGCAGCTGTCTGTAACAATAAGATGTGCTTAGAAATACCATTTATAATGGTTAAAGATTTATCCCATTCAGTTATTTTGGGTAACCCGTTCTTACACATGTTATTCCCCATATCAAGGCTATCTGAAAGGGGGATTGAGACACAAATTGCGGGCAAAGAGATTATCTTTGAGTTTATATCGCAGCCCAAAGTAAAACGCCTAGATGTTATTAAAAGAAGAGTCTCTTATAAAGAGAAATTTATCAATTCCTTAAAACAGGAAATTGCCTTTAAAACCATTGAGGAAAAACTCAATAATCCTCGGGTTAAAGAAAGGGTTAAAACCCTAGAACAAGAACTTATTAAAGAAATTTGCTCTGAAGTTCCTACTGCCTTTTGGGCTAGAAAGAAGCATGTTATAAGTCTGCCTTATGAGCCAGACTTTGATGAGAGAATGATTCCTACTAGAGCCTGGCCCATAGCTATAGGGCCTCGCCACTTAGAGATTAGCAAATCTAAAATTGCAGATTTGAAAAAGAAAGGGCTTATAAGGAAAAGTCAAAGCCCATGGAGCCGTCCGGCCTTTTATGTTGAGAATGCCGCTGAACTAGAAAGGGGAGTACCTCGATTAGTTATCAATTACAAGCCTTTAAATAAGGTTTTAAGATGGATTAGGTACCCTATGCCAAACAAAAGAGACTTACTTAATAGGCTTTATGAAGCTAAAATATTCTCTAAGTTTGACATGAAATCTGGATACTGGCAAATCCAGATAAAAGAAGAGGATAAATACAAAACGGCATTCACAGTCCCATTTGGTCACTACGAGTGGAATGTTATGCCATTTGGGTTAAAAAATGCTCCCTCTGAGTATCAAAAGATTATGAACGAAATCTTCAATGCTTATTCAGCATTTATGATAGTCTACATAGATGATGTCCTAATTTTCTCTAAGGACATAGATCAACATTTTAAACACCTAAGCATTTTTCAAACAACAGTTAAAGCTAATGGCTTAGCTGTTTCTGCCAAAAAGATTAAATTATTTCAAACAAAAATTAGGTTTCTAGGCCATTATTTAGAACATGGCACAGCTATCCCGATTGAAAGAGCTATTAAGTTTGCTGACAAATTCCCTGATGAGATTAAAGATAAAACTCAGCTCCAAAGATTTCTAGGAAGCCTCAACTATGTAGCCGATTTTTAAAAAAATTTGGCCCATGATGCTAAGCCTTTATTCGCAAGGCTTCATAAAAACCCCCCGAAGTGGACTTAAGAGTGCACTCAAGCTGTGAGAAAAATAAAGCTCAATGTCAAAACATTGCCATGCTTAGCTATACCGCATCCAGATGCCTTTTAGATTGTCGAGACTGATGCCTCAGACAAAGGCTACAGAGGAATCCTTAAACAGAGGATCAATGAGAAAGAAACCTTAGTCAGGTTTACTAGCGGACTTTGGACTGGACCAAGAGTTAATTACTCTACAGTCAAAAAGGAAGTATTATCCATTGTTCAGTGCGTCCAAAAATTTGAATCTGATTCAATTAATCAGAAATTCCTTATCAGGATAGATTGTAAAAGTGCCAAAGAAATTTTACTAAAGATGTTAAAAATATAGCATCTAAACAAATATTTGCCTAATGGCAAGCTAATTGATCAGTATTTGACTTTAGCATAGAGTTTATTTAAGGAGAATCTAATTCACTTCCAGATTTTCTAACTCGCGAATTCCTTAAAGGTCATGAGTTTCAGGTAGAATAGGAGAAGTAACACTCCCTCATCAAAAGGAAAGGCTAAAAAGTCTTTTCCTGGACCAACCAAAGCAAGTCTAGAAGATTCATTACACACAGACGCTTATAAGCGCAGCCTTGAAGCAGCTACAGAAAAGGAAAATAAATTTCCTTATATTCCAATTACTTTTGAACACATAATGCCAATCGAAGATAGGCATTCACATCTACCACCCTTTGAAATAGCATCCTTCTACACACAGAACTATACCTTAACACCGTTTCTACCGAAGGATTATAATTTCAACCAATCGATCTTATTAGAGACCGATTCAGTCAGGATCAAACCCGTTACTAGAAGCGGGGATGAATGGACTTATACTAAGTTCATCATAACCAGAATTATTTCCCAGGAAGAATGGGGTAGGAACCTATTTGCTTGTCGAGAATTATCTTATGGCAAACCAAGATTCTTTGACTATTTTGATTATATGCAGGCCTGGACTCAGGCATTATTCTATGAAAATCGTCAAAGAAAGTTCAGCTGGTTTTTTCAATTCTCTCTTAATAAACCTCAAGAGGTTTTTCCGAATTGGTTCCACGATTGGTTTTCAAAATGTGGATTATTTTCAGTTATCCTCCCTCCAAGAGTATCATGAATTTATGAATTCTTTGTCGATTCGTACAAGTTTTGTGAATACCCAAGGCTTATGTTTACAGTCCTATATAAAGTCCCGTGGATTGGGAAGTGGCATTATATCATCACCAAGAAAAAGGGCAAAAAATTGGGTTATAACTCAGATTATGAGAACTTTGTACCATGGCAAACTAGGAGAATTTCCACAAAATGGTGGGACAAGTTTGAGTTCTTTGAGCATCCCTCAGTATACTCTAAGGAACTTGTTATTAAAATGAAAGATCCTAATTGTCCACCAGTTTCTCCAGAAGCCTCTGAAACCTCAGCTTCTCCTAATAAGGTAGCTGAGCTTCTTAAAGGTTTATTAACCTCTATCCTAAAGGAAGAGCTTAAGCAGCAAGTACTTCAACTCTAAGGTGAAAAGGATCCTCCTAAATCAGGATTTGATCCTCAAAATTTATTATCTGTTCTTCCCAAAAAACAAGAGAGTCCTAAAAGAAAAGCTGCTCACATAGCTTCTTCATCAACTAATGAAGCAAACAAAGCCAGGAGAGTGCCCCCTTTACCTGATGATGAGTTTGATGACCTCTTCTTAAACTCTCAAGACCCTAACGACCTCTAGGGTGAAGAATCCTTATCAGGACTTTTCTGGGCCCCATCCACTCAGAAATAATAGAGCACCGAAGGCGTCGAAAGAAACAAATTTTGTCGGTTCTCTTTACTTTATTAAAGTAAATCTTTTCCTTTATTAAAGCAAGGAATCTGCTAGTTATTTGCGCGTCCTTTTGTCAGCCATATCTTCAAGCATCCTTATCTGCCAGCTCTCCGCCAGCTGTAGGAACATCTTCCCTTGGTCTATATATATGTTTTGTTTTCAGTTTGTAGATATACAAGTTTTATAAGTTTTCTTCTGTAATAGCTTAGAGAGAGAGACAGTGAGTTTTCAGTTTGAGTTTGTTTGGTGTGAAGTTTTTCAGCCTTCTTATATTTCAACCTTCTGTATAATTCAAGTAAGATTTCTCTTATGTTCATCTTTTAATTCAGTATTTTCATTTCATTTCTGTGATCCTTAGTCTTTGGTATCATAGCCATTTAATTCTATTAATCTGCTATTATATTAGTTTGTTGTTTACTTGTTTAAGCTTTCTAGAATTTATTCAAAACTTCTTAAGTGAAACCCAAGTCGCGTTTCTGCCGTTTGTGCCGTGGTTAGGCTTTTGTTGGCAAAGAGTAATTCGTTGACAGTGATCTTAAGAACAATGGATAAATTTTTTGAACGCTTTTCAAATAACGCTTCAACTAGTAGACCTAGCAGTTCTCGGAGTTCAAAGGAAACTGCCAAGAACAAGGAAATATTACTTGTTGAAAATATTGAATCTAACCTCCATAACTGGAAGCTGCCTGCTATCTCTTCGCACCACATTTATAAATCTAATAATAATTTCTTGTTTAAATCTGATTATGTGGTCAAAACTGTTGAAGAGTCTATTTCTATAGACAATAATTTATTGTCATTTAATATGCTATCTCAAAGCCTTATTAGTAGGCACCAAAAGAAATATTCCTTTATACATATAGGAATGGTACAAGTAGCAGTTAAACCTGCTACAAGGTTAGGCTTCAATGTAACAGCCTTATTATGTCTAAGGGATAAACAGAATAACAAGTTTACAGACTCCTTATTAGGTGCAGTAGAATCGTCATTAAATGACGGACCGATTTACTTCACATGTTATCCGAACTTAACAGTTCCCTTAGATTGCCCACACGTGTTGGATATAGCCTCACTAGACATAAAGACGGATGGGTTTGACATGAAACCCGGTTCAAAGAATTTAATCCTTATTTACAGGATCCATTACAAAGTTATGAACAGTACAGTCCCTAATATCAGGGATGATGCCGAAAAATTCATTAATGCTCCAAAAGGGCAAACTACCTTATTTCTTACAGATCTAAGCAAAGATAGTCTGGTGGTCCCTAAGCCTATTACATTTGATCAGTTACATTTTCCAGAATCTTGGAAAATGGAAGATGGAGTTCCTCCTAAAAAAGAGGAGAGTAATAATCTAGATTATATTCTAGAAGATAATGACGGAAGTGTTATAACAAAATTTGATAGGTCTAGAAGTGTATCCAGCAAGAGATCCTTCGTCGGAATCCCTAACACTCCGTCAGCCTTACCACCAAGATCGTCGGTTACTTTACCGGCTAGATAAGAAGAAATAAATTTTGTAGAAGTGGACCCTAAGAAATGTAAAATAAGGGTATAGGCCAGAGTATTAACAGCATTAGATTACTGTTGGCCATTCTCTTCTTTGACGGAGTATAGAATTTGATTTTTATGTCACGTTTGACACAAGCGTTTTTTCATCAAAACATAATAATGACACATTGAAATGGTCCTAAGAGTGATTTTATGGCCAACGTTTAATAATTTTGTCCCAAAATGATAACTCTCGTTTTTTCCGTAAGTAAACACCGACGTTTCTATCACATTTGACACATGCATTTTTTTGTGAAAACATGATAACCGCACTTTGAAATGGTCCTAAGACTGATATTCAATGTTAAAAAATTTTGTCCCAAAATGATAACTCGCGTTTTTTCCTTAAGTAAAGACCGATGTTTATGTCACATTTGACACATGCACTTTTTTGTGAAAACATGATAATCACAATTTAAAATGGTCCTAAGAATGATTTTAAGATCAACATTTAAAAATTTCGTCCCAAAATGATAACTCGCGTTTTTTCCGTTAGTAAAGAGCGACGTTTATGTCACATTTGACAAATGTGTTTTTTTGTGAAAACAAAATAATCACACTTTGAAATGGTCCTAAGAGTGATTTTAAGGTCAAAGTTTAAAAAATTCGTTATGAAATACTGAATCGTGTTTTTTTCCGTAAGTAAAGACTAATTTTTATGTCACATTTGGCACATGCATTTTTTGGTGAAACACAGGATAATCACACTTTGAAATTGTCCTAAGAGTGATTTTAAGGTCAGCATTTAAAAAATTCGTCATGAATACTAACTCGTGTTTTTTTCCAAAAATAAATACCGAAGTTTATGTCACGTTTGACACATGCGTTTTTTAAACAAAACTCGATAATCACACTCTGAAAGCGCCCTAAAAGTGTTTTTAAGGCCAACATTTAAAATTTTTGTCCCAAAATGATCACTTGCTTTTTTTCCTTAAGTAAAGACCGATGTTTATGTCACATTTGACACATGCGTTTTTTTGTGAAAATAAGATAATCACACTTTGAAATGGTCCTAAGAGTAATTTTAAGGTCAACATTTAAAAAATTCGTCATGAAATTCTAACTCATGTTTTTTCCGTAAGTAAAGATCGATGTTTATGTCACGTTTGACACATGCGTTTTTTCATCAAAACTCGATAATCACACTTTTAAGAGCCCGAAAAGTGTTTTTATGGTCAAAGTTTAAAATTTTCGTCCCAAAATGATTTCTCGCTTTTTTCCGTAAGTAAAGACTGATGTTTATGTCACATTTGACACAGGCATTTTTTCGTGAAAATATGATAATCACACTTTGAATTGGTCCTAAGAGTAATTTTAAGGTCATTGTTTAAAAGAATAGTCACGAAATACTAACTCGTGTTATTTTCGTAAGTAAAGACCGATGTTTATGTCACGTTTGACTTATGCATTTTTTCATCAAAACATAATAATGACACATTGAAATGGTCCTAAGAGTGATTTTAAGGCCAAAGTTTAAAAATTTTGTAACAAAATGATAACTCTCATTTTTTCCGTAAGTAAAGACCGATGTTTCTATCACATTTGACACATCCATTTCTATGTGAAAACATGATAATCACACTTTGAAATAGTCCTAAGAGGGATATTCAACGTTAAAAAATATCGTCCCAAAATGATAACTCGCGTTTTTATCGTAAGTAAAGACCCATGTTTAAGTCACATTTGACACATGCATTTTTTAATCAAAACTCGATAATCACACTTTGAAATGGTCCTAAGAGTGATTTTAAGGTCAACGTTTAAAAATTTCGCCCCAGAATGATAACTCGCGTTTTTTTCGTTAGTAAAGACCGATGTTTCTATCACATTTGACACATGCGTTTTTTTGTGAAAACATGATAATCGCACTTTGAAATGGTCCTAAGAGTGCTATTCAACGTTAAAAAATCTCATCCCAAAATGACAACTCGCGTTTTTTTCGTAAGTAAAGACCGAGCTCATTGTTTAAAAATTTCGTCCCAAAGTGATAACTCGCACTTTTTCCGTAAGAAAAGACCAACGTTTATGTCACATTTGACACATGCGTTTCTTTGTGAAAACAAGATAATCACACTTTGAAATGGTCCTAAGTGTGATTTTAAGGTCAACGTTTAAAAATTTCATCCCAAAATGATAACTCGTGTTTTTTCCGTAAGTAAAGATCGACGTTTATGTCACATTTGACACATGCATTTTTTTTGTGAAAACAAAATGATCACACTTTGAAATGGTCCTAAGAGTGATTTTAAGGTCAGCATTTGAAAAATTCGTCATGAAATACTAACTCGTGTTTTTTCCGAAAGTAAAGACTGAAGTTTATGTCACGTTTGACACATGCGTTTTTTCGTGAAAACTCGATAATCACACTTTGAAAGTGTCCTAAAAGTGTTTTTAAGGTCAACACTAAAATTTTTTGTCCCAAAATGATAATCGCACTTTCAAATGGTCCTAAGAGTGACATTAAGATCAATCATTTTGGGATGAAATTTTTTAAACGTTGATCTTAATGTCACTCTTAGGACAATTTGAAAGTGCGATTATCATGTTTTCAAAAAAAAGGCATGTGTCAAATGTGACAGAAACCTCGGTCTTTACTTACGGAAGAAATGCGAGTTATCATTTTAGGATAAAATTTTTTAAACGTTGCTCTTAATGTCACTCTTAGGACCATTTGAAAGTGCGATTATCATGTTTTCACAAAAAAAGGCTTGAGTCAAATGTGACAGAAACCTCGATCTTTACTTATGGAAAAAACGAGAGTTATCATTTTGGGATGAAATTTTTAAACGTTGGCCTTAAAATCACTCTTAGGACCATTTCAATATGTGATTATCATGTTTTGATGAAAAATTGCAATGTTCCAACGTGACATAAACATCGGTCTTTACTTATGAAAATTGCACGAGTTAGTATTTCATGACTAATCTTTTAAACGTTGACCCTAAAACTACTGTTAGGACCAACTCAAAGTGTGATTATCATGTTTTCACGAAAAAATGCATGTGTCAAATGTAACATAAACATCGGACTTTACTTAAGGAAAAAAAGCGTTTGGGACGAAAATTTTAAATGTTGACCTTAAAAACACTTTGAGGACACTTTCAAAGTGTGATTATCGAGTTTTGAGAAAAAAATTGCATTTGTCAAACAGGGCATAAACATCGGTCTTTACTTAAGGAAAAAACACAAGTTAGTATTTCATGACAAATTTTTTAAATGCTGACCTTAAAATCACTCTTAGGACCCTTTCAAAGTGTGATTATCATGTTTTCACAAAAAAATGCATGTGTCAAATGTGACATAAACATCGGTATTTACTTACGGAAAAAACGCGAGTTATCATTTTGGGAAGAAATTTTTTAATCGTTGACCTTAAAATCACTCTTAGAACCATTTCAAAGTGCGATTATCATGCGTTTTTTTATGAAAACATGATAATCACTTTTAGGACTATTTCAATGTGTGATTATTTTGTTTTCACAAAAGAATGCATGTGTCAAATGTGACATAATCGTCGGCCTTTACTTACGGAAAAAACGCGAGTTATCATTTTGGGATGAAATTTTTAAACATTGGCCTTAAAATCACTCTTAGGACCATTTCAACGTGTGATTATCATGTTTTCACGAAAAAAATGTATGTGTCAAATGTGACATAAACTTCGGTCTTTACTAACAAAAAAAATGTGAGTTATCATTTTGGGACAAAAATTTTTAACGTTGAATACCACTCGTAGGACCATTTCAAAGTGCGATTATCATGTTTTCACAAAAAAAGCATTCATCAAACGTGACATAAACATCGGTCTTTACTTACGGAAAATACACGAATCAGTATTTCATGACGAATTTTTTAAAAGTTGACCTTAAAATCACTCTTAAGACCATTTCAAAGTGTGATTATCCTGTTTTGATGAAAAAACACATATGTCAAATGTGGCATAAACATCGGTATTTACTTACGGAAAAAACGCGAGTTATCATTTTGGGACAATTTTTTAAACGTTAATCTTAATATCACTCTTAGGACCATTTCAAAGTGCGATAATCATGTTTTCACAAAAAGATGCATGTGTCAAATGTGACCGAAATATCGATCTTTACTTGAGAAAAAAATGAGAGCTCTCATTTAGGGACGAAATTTTTATACGTTGGCCTTAAAACAACTCTTAGGACCATTTCAATGTGTGATTATCATGTTTTGATGAAAAAACGCATGTGTCAAATGTGACATAAACATCGGTCGTTACTTATGAAAATAACACGAGTTAGTATTTCGCGACTAATCTTTTAAATGTTGACCTAAAAATTACTCTTAGGACTAATTCAAAGTGTGATTATCATGTTTTCATGAAAAAACGCATGTGTCAAATGTGACATAAACATCGGTCTTCACTTATGGAAAAAAAGCGAGTTATCATATTGGGACAAAAATTTTAACTATTGACCTTAAAAACACTTTTAGGACACTTTCAAAGTGTGATTATCAAGTTTTGAAGAAAAAATGCATGTGTCATACGTGACATAAACATCGGTCTTCACTTACGGAAAAAGCACGAATCCGTATTTCATGATGGATTTTTGAAACGTTGACCTTAAAATCACTCTTAGGACCATTTCAAAGTGTGATTACCATGTTTTGATGAAAAAATGCATATTTCAAATGTGGCATAAACATCGGTATTTATTTTCGGGAAAAATGCGAGTTATCATTTTGGGCATAATTTTTAAACGTCGATCTTAGTATCACTCTTAGGACCATTGCAAAGTCCAATTATCATGTTTTCACAAAAGAAAACGCATGTGTCAAATGTGACAAAAACATCGGTCTTTACTAACGGAAAAAACGAGAGTTATCATTTTGGGACAAAATTTTTAAACGTTGGCCTTAAAATCACTCTTAGGACCATTTCAATGTGTGATTACCATGTTTTGATAAAAAAAATGCATGTGTCAAACGTGACATAAACATCGGTCTTTACTTACGAAAATAAGACGAGTTAGTATTTCGTGACTAATCTTTTAAACGTTGACCTTAAAATTACTCTTAGGACCAATTCAAAGTGTAATTATCTTATTTTCACCAAAAAACATAATATGTGTGAAATGTGACATAAACGTCGGTCTTTACTAACGAAAAAAATGCGAGTGATCATTTAGGGACGAAATTTTTAAACGTTGACCTTAAAATCACTCTTATGACCATTTCAAAGTATGATTATCATGTTTTCACGAAAAACTGCATGTGTCAAATGTGACATAAACATCGGTCTTTACTTACGGAAAAAACACGAGTTAGTATTCCATGACGATTTTTTTAAACGTTGGCCTTAAAATCACTGTTAGGACCATTTCAAAGTGTGATTATCTTGTTTTCACAAAAAAATGCATGTGCAAATGTGACATAAACTATGGTCTTTACTTATGGAAAAAATACGAGTTATCATTTTGGGACAAAATTTTTAAACGTTGACCTTAAAATAACTCCTAGGGTCATTTCAAAGTGTGATTATCATGTGACAACCTAAGATATCTCAGAAGCAGCCTTTTACGTGTGCCTCTCGACAACACAACCTAGTTCGGGCCCTAGCCGTTGGGATTTCTTGGAGGTAAGAGCCTGTATTTCGTCACTGTGTCACACCGTGAAAACCCTCCATGGATTGATACCTGTCTTACAGGGCGACAGGACTTTACTGTCTGACGGCTCTAATACTAAGAACGCAGGATCGCTAATCAGAAAATGAAATATTGAAATCACAGATTATGAACAGTATAATCCCTAATATCAGGGATGATGCGGGCAAATTAATGAATGCCCCAAAAGGACATACTACTTTATTTCTTACTGATTTGAGTAAAGGTAGCCTAGTGGTCCCAAGACCAATTTCATGGGATCAATTACATTTTCCTGACTCATGGAGAATGGAGGATGGAGGAAAGAAGGAACACTATAAGAAACAATATTCTATTTATAAACAGAAGGAGGGAGAAAAAGAATTCCCTGAATTCTTAAAACAATTGTTCAAACTTGAAGGAATTAAATTCCCCAAATTTAATGATGAGCAGTTCCTGAGTACTCTTGAGTCGTCTTATAAGACGTACATAGCTTCTAATAGAACAATTAGAAGTATTCATCCGCCGTTAGCTCCGGTATCTTATAAACTAGATACTGATAAAGTCGTGGAATGCAGTCCTTTCTATGAAGGGACAGAAAGTTCTGTTAAACAGAACAATTTCACTTACTTAAGTCTCCATACAATAGGAGAATAACTGTCCAGGATAGAAGACCAAGTCCAAAAGACTTATTTAAAGCCTTATCAGGCTTCAACTTCAAAGCCTCGAGAGGAGGAAAGGGTTATAATTAAACCCCCTACTTCAGAAAAGCTAAATATCAAATTTGCAGAGCACTCTGAAGTAGTAGAAGAAATTTCTAAACGACTAGCAGAGCTTAACCTAGATAGAAAGCAAAAGAATATTGCTCCTTTAACTAAAGAGCAGGATTCTGATTCAGAAGCTAGTACTAGTTCAGAAGAGCCTTTAAAAGGCGAGGAAGAATTAAAATCTTTATTCCAAGATTTAAGGATGGATAATATTCCCCAAATAAATAAAATCTTCCACACTAAAGAAAATACGGACAAGCCTTATTACCGCAGGCCGTCCCCAATAAACCTTCAATATGAAGAGTTTAGGCCATCCATGAACTCCTATGATGCAGGTCCATTGAAGAATGGAATATTGATGGGCTATCTGAGTATCAGATTAAAAATGCCATCCAGCACATGTTGATGTATGGTACTGCCAGTAGAATACTGGGAAATTCAGATAAATCCATAGCTCAGGCTATTATTGCAGGATTTTCTAGACAGTTAAAAGGCTGGTGGGATTTTCAGTTAAATACTGAAGCCAAAAATCAAATTTTAAATTCGATTAAAGAAGAGAATGGCCAACCACTGTCAGACGCTGTTAATACTTTGGCATATACCCTTATTTTGCACTTTCTAGGGTCTACCTCTATGTTTGTAGAGCAAACCAATGAACAACTCATGAACCTGAGATGTAGAGATCTATCAGAGTTCAAGTGGTACAAAGATGTCTTTCTCAGCTCAGTCTTTACTAGAGATGACTGTCACCAGGATTTTTGGAAGGAAAAGTTCATTAATGGCCTTCCTTATTTATTTGCTGAGAGAGTCAAGGAAAGGCTCAGGATGAAGTATAACAATGTTATACCTTATCCGAAGCTAACATACGGAGAGCTATCCTCAGAGATAGTGGCTGAAGGACTGTTGCTCTACAATGAATTAAAAATTCATAAGCAGATGCAAAAGGAAAAGCTGCATGGCAAAAGGATCTTAGTAGAATTTTGCGAGCATGTAGGCTTCCCTCCACTTCCTAGATCACATAAAAATAAGGTTAAACCTTATAAGAAAAGCTATAAACCTTATAAAAGGAATTTTGATAAGCCTTATAGGCAGCACAAGAAGGATTACCCTAAAAGGTCTTATAAAAGGCTCAAGAAGCCCTATAATAAGCCTAAAAGGCCACTTGAGTAGGTAACATGCTACAAATGTGGAAAGCCCGGACACTATTCCAATAAGTGCAAGGCAAAGCAGCAAATCGGGTCACTTAATCTCAGTGATGATGTCAAGGAAACACTAGAAAAAATTCTAGTAGTCCAAACTAACTCAGAAAAGGAAGAAAATGATTATACCTCCGAAGAAGAATCAGACTCTAACTCATAGTCTAATTCAAGCTGTGACGGAAACTGCAATTATTACAAATCGCTTTGTTCTCTAAACGGCTTATTAGTCCTCACTAGAGAAGAGAACATGATTTTGGATCTCATAGAAAAGATCCAAGACCCTGAAGAAAGAAGACACCACTTAGAGTCATATTTGAAAATGTTTAAAGAAAAATCTGGAGAAAGCTCATCAAGAAATTCTTCAAGAAATAACAATCTTGAAGAAAAGGTTAAAGAAAAGAACATCTCTTATGATATGAAAGAGATAATTAACAGGGTCAAGGCTAGCAAGAGAAAAGAGCCTACCATTAACGATCTTAAAGCTGACGTTAATGAACTTAAAAGTGAAGTAAAAAATCTTAAAGACAGGCTTACTCTCTTAGAAGCTGCTAAACTCAGAGATTATAACTCTGAATCTGAGGAAGAAGAAGATAAAGGTCTAGGAAAGAAAGACCAGTCTACGCAGAAGGACCTCCAATACGTAGACATGCTAGATAGAGTAGTCACTCATAAGTGGCATACTAAAATAACTCTTGTTATTAACAAGGAATATGTCTTAAAGACAGTAGCCCTTATAGACTCAGGAGCTGATCCTAATTGCATCAATGAGGGATTAATACCATCCCGCTACTTTTCCAAAACTTTGGAACAACTGCATATGGCTAATGGCGACAAATTGGCTGTCAATTATAAGCTTAGTAATGCAGCTGTTTGCAATAATGGGATGTGCCTAGAGATACCATTTATAATGGTCAAAGATTTATCCCATTCAGTCATTCTTGGAAACCCGTTCCTGCACATGCTGTTTCCTATACCAAGATTATCTGAAAAGGGAATTGAAACACAAATAGCGGGAAAAGACATCATCTTTGAGTTTATTTCACAACCCAAAGTAAAACATCTAGATGTAATCAGAAGGAGAGTCTCTTATAAAGAGAGATTTATTAATTCCTTAAAACAGGAAATTTCTTTCAAAACTACAGAGGAAAAACTTAAAAGTCCTCAGCTGATTGAAAGGGTTAAAACCCTAGAACAGGAGCTTGTAAGAGAAATTTGCTCTGAAGTTCCTACGGCCTTCTGGGCCAGAAAATGACATGTTATAAGTCTGCCTTATGAGCCAGACTATGACGAAAAGATGATCCCTACTAGAGCCTGACCCATTGCTATGGGGCCTCGCCATCTAGAGATCTACAAATCTGAAATTACAGATTTAGAAAACAAAGGGCTTATTAGAAAGAGTAAAAGCCCATGGAGCTGCCCGGCCTTTTATGTAGAAAATGTGGCCGAACTTGAAAGAGGAGTGCCAAGATTAGTCATTAACTAAAAACCTTTAAATAAGGTTTTGAGGTGGATAAGGTATCCTCTGCCAAATAAGAGAGACTTGCTCAACAGGCTTTATGAAGCTAAAGTCTTTTCCAAATTTGATATGAAGTCTGGATATTGGCAAATCCAGATCAAAGAAGAGGATAAGTACAAAACAGCATTCACAGTCCCATTTGGCCAGTATGAGTGGAATGTGATGCCGTTTGGGCTTAAAAATGGCCCCTCCGAATTTCAAAAAAACATGAATGAGATCTTTAATGCTTATTCAGCATTCATGATAGTCTATATAGACGACGTCCTTATTTTCTCCAAGGACATTGAGCAGCACTTTGAACACCTAAGTATTTTCTAAACAGCAGCCAAAAGTAATGGCTTGGTAGTGTCTGCTAAGAAAATTAAATTGTTTCAAACAAAGATAAGATTTTTAGGCCATTATTTAGAGCATGGCACAACAATTCCAATTGAGAGGGCTATAGAATTCGCAGATAAATTGCCTGATGAAATTAGGTATAAAACTTAGTTGCAAAGCTTTCTAGGACGCTTGAACTATGTAGCTGACTTTTACAAAAATTTAGCCTAAGATGCAAAGCCTTTATTTGCAAGGCTCCACAAAAATCCCCCAAAATGGACCGAAGAATGCACCCAGGCAGATAGGAAAATAAAACTTCATGTTAAAACCCTACCATGCCTAGCCGTACCACATCCAGATGCCTTTAATATTGTTGAAACCGACGCATCAGATAAAGGCTATGGAGGAATCCTTAAACAAAGGATTAATGGAAAGGAAACCTTAAGTAGGTTTACCAGTGGGCTCTCTACTGTTAAAAAGAAGGTTTTATCTATAGTCCTGTGTGTCCAAAAGTTTGAGTCTGATTTAATTAATCAGAAATTCCTTATTAGGATAGACTGTAAAAGCGCCAAAGAGATCTTACTAAAGGATGTTAAAAATATAGCGTCCAAACAGATATTTGCCAGATGGCAAGCTATTTTATCAGTCTTTGATTTTGATATTGAGTTTATTAAAGGGGAATCTAATTCACTTCCAGATTTCTTAACTCGAGAGTTTCTTGGAGGTCATGGGTTTCAGAAGGAATAACACTCCTTTAGTAAAAGGGAAGGCTAAAGAGAATTTCTCAGGACCATCAAAAGCAAGTCAAGAGGACCAATATTGCCCCGGCGCTTATTGGCGTAGTCTTCAGG
Organism: Euphorbia pulcherrima; assembly: GCA_947683365.1. NCBI lineage: Eukaryota > Viridiplantae > Streptophyta > Magnoliopsida > Malpighiales > Euphorbiaceae > Euphorbia > Euphorbia pulcherrima. The sequence goes on from CANTUS010000001.1 coordinate 22,338,074, forward strand.
CTGCCACTGAGAAGGAAAATAAATTTCCTTATGTACCTATTACCTTTGAGCATATTATGCCTATTGAAGATAAAAATGCTCACCTACAGCCACATGAGATAGCATCCTTTTATACGCAGAATTATACACTTTCACCATTTCTGCCTAAGGATTATAATTTCTATCAGTCAATCTTATTAGAGACTGATTCTATTAAAATTGAACCGGTTACAAGAAGAGGCGATGAATGGGCTTATAGCAAATTCATCATCACTAGGGTTATTACCCAAGAAGAATGGGGAGAAATCTTTTCTCCTGCAAAGAATTATCGTATGGAAAACCAAGATTTTTTTTATTACTTTGACTACATGCAGGCCGGGACTCATGCATTATTTTATGAGAACCGTCAGAGGAAATTTAGTTGGTTTTTCCAATTCTCTTTAAACAAACCTCAAGAGGTTTTCCCTAACTGGTTTCATGACTAGTTTTTCAAATGGGGATTATATCCAATTATCCTCCCTCAAAGAGTTCTACGAATTTATGAATTCTTCGTAGACTCTAATAGATTCTGTGATTATCCCAGACTCATGTTTACTATCCTTTACAGGGTTCCATGGATAGGCAAATAGGATTATATCATCACTAAAAAGAAAGGAAAGAAACTGGGTTGTAACTCAGATTTTGAAAATTTTATTCCCAGTTTAACAAGGAGAATTTCTGTTAAATGGTGGGATAAATTTGAGTTCTTTGAGCCCCCTGCAATGTACTCCAAAGAGCTTATTATTAAAATGGTAAATCCCAACCGTCCTCCAAATTCTCCTCAGGCTGCTGAAACCTCAGCATCTCCTGGCAAGATCGCTGAACTCCTTAAAGGTTTATTAACCTCCATTCCTAGAGAAGAACTGAAGCAACAAGTGTTTCAGCTTCAAGGCGAAAAGGATCCTAAACAAGGATTTGATCCACAGAATTTATTGTCTGCCCTTCCAAAGAAGCAAGAGAGTCCTAAAAGGAAAGCTGCTGAAATAGCCTCATCATCAACAAGCGAAGCTAATAAAGCTAAAAGAGTACCTCCCCTACTAGATGATGAGTTTGATGATCTATTCCTAGACTCTCAAGACCCTAATGACCTCTAGGGCAAAATCCTTATCAGGATTACTTCAACGACAATAATGCAGATTGCTTTGACAGAAAGAATCCTTATCAGGATGGCTAAGGATCCCACATAATGGAGCACTAAAACCAATTACGTCAAAAGAATTTTTGTCGGCTCCTTCACTTTTATTAAAGCAAGCATTTTCTTTTATTAAAGAAATATTCCGCCAACTGGTGCTTTTTCTTTGTCGGCCACTGCAAGATGCTCTCTTATCCTCCAGCTCATGGCCAGCCACGATTGCACCTCTTTTCTGCCTATATATAGTTTTCATTTCTTAGTTTTAGCATCATCGAAAAACATTCATTTGTAAAATATTTAGTTTTGAGTTTTAAGAGTTTTAGAGAGAGAAGCTGTAGTGTGCTTGGTGTGAAGCTTTCTCCATTTTGCTTTCTCAACTTTTGTAATTCAACTCTCTCCATAATAATAGTGAGATTTCTTTTGTTCATCCTCTGTGATTTCAATATTTCATTTTCTGATTAGCGATCCTGCGTTCTTGGTATCAGAGCCGTCAGAGAGTAAAGTCCTATCGCCCTGTAAGACAGGTATCAATCCATGGAGGGTTCTCACTGTGTGACACAGTGACGAAACACAGGCTCTTACCTCCAGGAAATCCCAACGGCTAGGGCCCGAACTGGGTTGTGTTATAGAGAGGCACACGTAAAAGGCTGCCTCTGAGATATCTTAGGTTGTCACGGTCTAAACGTTGGCCTTCAAATCACTCTTAGGACCATTTCAATGTGTGATTATCATGTTTTGATGGAAAAACACATGTGTCAAATGTGACATATACATCGGTCTCAACTTACAAAAATAAGACGAGTTAGTATTTCGTGACTAATCTTTTAAATGTGGACCTTAAAATTACTCTAAGGACCAATTCAATGTGTGATTATCTTATTTTCACCAAAAAACATATGTGTGAAATATGACATAAACGTCGGTCTTTACTAACGGAAAAAACGCGAGTTATCATTTAGGCACAAAATTTTTAAACGTTGACCTTAAAATCACTCTTAGGACCATTTCAAAGCAAGATTATCATGTTTTCACGAAAAAATGCATGTGTCAAATGTGACATAAACATCGGTCTTTACTTACGGAAAAAACACGAGTTAGTATTCCATGACGATTTTTTTAAATGTTGGCCTTAAAATCACTCTTAGGACCATTTTAAAGTGTGATTATCTTGTTTTCACAAAAAAATGCATGTGCAAATGTGACATAAACTATGGTCTTTACTTACGGAAAATATACGAGTTATCATTTTGGGACAAAATTTTTAAACGTTGACCTTAAAATAACTCGTAGGGCCATTTCAAAGTGTGATTATCATGTTTCGATGGAAAACTGCATGTGTCAAACGTGACATAAACTTCGGTCTTTACTTACAGAAAAAACACGAGCTAGTATTTCATGAAATTTTTTTTAAATATTGACCTTAAAATCACTCTTAGGACCGTTTCAAAGTGTGATTTTCAGGTTTTCACAAAAAAACGCATGCGTCAAATGTGACATAAACATCGGTCTTTATTTTCGGAAAAAACACGAGTTAGTATTTCGTGACGAATTTTTTAAATGCTGACCTTAAAATCACTCTTAGGACAATTTCAAAGTGTGATTATCATGTTTTCACGAAAAAATGGATGTGTTAAATGTGACATAAACATCGGTCTTTACTTAAAGAAAAAACACGAATCGGTATTTCATGACGAATTTTTTGACCTTTTACCTTAAAATCACTCTTAGGACCATTTTAAAGTGTGATTATCTTGTTTTCACAAAAAAACGCACGTGTCAAATGTGACATAAATGTCGGTCGTTACTTATGGAAAAAAACGCGAGTTATCATTTTGGGATGAAATTTTTAAACGTTGACCTTAAAATCACTTTTAGGACCATTTCAAAGTGTGATTATCATCTTTTCAAGAAAAAATGCAAGTGTCAAATGTGGCATAAACTTCGGTCTTTACTTACGGAAAAAACGCAAGTTATCATTTTGGGACGAAATTTTTTAATGTTGAATATCACTCTTAGGGCCATTTCAAAGTATGATTATCATGTTTTGATAAAAAAACGCATGTGTCAAACGTGGCATAAACTTCGGTCTTTACAGACGGAAAAAACACGAGTTAGTATTTCATGACGAATTTTTCAAATGCTGACCTTAAAATCACTCTTAGGACAATTTCAAAGTGTGATTATCATGTTTGCACGAAAAAACGCATGTGTCAAATGTGACATAAACATCGGTCTTTAGTTAAGGAAAAAACACGAATCGGTATTTCATGACGAATTTTTTAAACTTTGACCTTAGAATCACTTTTAGGACTATTTCAAAGTCTGATTATTTTGTTTTCACAAAAAAACGCATGTGTCAAATGTGACATAATCGTCGGTCTTTACTTACGGAAAAAACGCAAGTTAGCATTTTGGGACAAATTTTAGTAAACGTGGATCTTAGTATCACTCTTAGGACCATTGCAAAGTACAATTATCATGTTTTCACAGCAAAACGCATGTGTCAAATGTGACAGAAACATCGGTCTTTACTAACGGAAAAAACGAGAGTTATCATTTTGGGACTAAATTTTTAAACGTTGGCCATAAAATCACTCTTAGGACCATTACAATGTGTGATTATCATGTTTCGATGAAAAAACGCATGTGTCAAACGTCACATAAACATCGGTCTTTACTTACGAAAATAAGACGAGTTAGTATTTCGTGACTAATCTTTTAAACGTTGACCTTAAAATTACTCTTAAGACCAATTCAAAGTGTGATTATCTCATTTTCACCAAAAAACATATGTGTGAAATGTGACATAAACGTCGGTCTTTACTAACGGCAAAAACGCGAGTTATCATTTAGGGACAAAATTTTTAAACGTTGACCTTAAAATTACTCTTAGGACCATTTCAAAGTATGATTATCATGTTTTCAAGAAAAAATGCGTGTGTCAAATGTGACATAAACATCGGTCTTTACTTACGGAAAAAACACGAGTTAGTATTCCATGACGATTTTTTTAAACGTTGGCCTTAAAATCACTCTTAGGACCATTTCAAAGTGTAATTTTCTTGTTTTTACAAAAAAATGCATGTGCAAATGTGACATAAACTATGGTCTTTACTTACGGAAAATATACGAGTTATCATATTGGGATAAAATTTTTAAACGTTGACCTTGAAATAACTCTTAGGGCCATTTCGAAGTGTGATTATCATGTTTTGATGGAAAACCGCATGTGTCAAACGTGACATAAACTTCGGTCTTTACTTACAGAAAAAACACGAGTTAGTATTTCATGACGAATTTTTTAAATGCTGGCCTTAAAATCACTCTTAGGACAATTTCAAAGTGTGATTATCATGTTTTCACGAAAAAAATGCATGTGTCAAATGTGATATAAACATCGGTCTTTACTTAAGGAAAAAACACGAATCGGTATTTCATGACGAATTTTTTGACCATTGACCTTAAAATCACTCTTAGGACCATTTCAAAGTGTGATTATCTTGTTTTCACAAAAACACGCATGTGTCAAATGTGACATAAACGTCGGTCGTTACTTATGGAAAAAAACACGAGTTATCATTTTGGGACGAAATTTTTAAACGTTGACCTTAAAATCACTTTTAGGACCATTTCAAAGTGTGATTATCATCTTTTCAAGAAAATGTGGCATAAACTTCGGTCTTTACTTACGGAAAAAACGCAAGTTATCATTTTGGGACGAAATTTTTTAATGTTGAATATCACTCTTAGGGCCATTTCAAAGTGTGATTATCATGTTTTGATGAAAAAACGCATGTGTCAAACGTGGCATAAACTTCGGTCTTTACTTACGGAAAAAACACGAGTTAGTATTTCATGACGAATTTTTTAAATGCTGACCTTAAAATCACTTTTAGGACAATTTCAAAGTGTGATTATCATGTTTTCACGAAAAAATGCATGTGTCAAATGTGACATAAACATCGGTCTTTAGTTAAGGAAAAAACACGAATCGGTATTTCATGACGAATTTTTTAAACTTTGACCTTAGAATCACTTTTAGGACTATTTCAAAGTGTGATTATTTTGTTTTCGCAAAAAAACGCATGTGTCAAATGTGACATAATCGTCGGTCTTTACTTACGGAAAAAACGCGAGTTATCATTTTGGGACAAATTTTAGTAAACGTGGATCTTAGTATCACTCTTAGGACCATTGCAAAGTACAATTATCATGTTTTCACAACAAAACGCATGTGTCAAATGTGACAGAAACATCGGTCTTTACTAACGGAAAAAATGCGAGTTCTCATTTTGGGACGAAATTTTTTAACGTTGAATATCACTCGTAGGACCATTTCAAAGTGCGATTATCATGTTTTCACAAAAAAATGCATGTGTCAAATGTGATAGAAATATCGGTCTTTACTTACGAAAAAAACGAGAGTTATCATTTTGGGACAAAATTTTTAAACGTTGGCCTTAAAATCACTCTTAGGACCATTTCAATGTGTGATTATTATGTTTTCATAAAAAAATGCATGTGTCAAATGTGACATAAATATCGGTCTTTACTTACGAAAATAACACGAGTTACTATTTCATGGCTAATCTTTTAAATGATGACCTTAAAATTTCTCTTAATTCAAAGTGTGATTATCATGTCTTCACAAAAAAACGCGTGTGTCAAATGTGACATGAATATCGATCTTTACTTTCAGAAAAAAGCGAGAAATCATTTTGGGACGAAAATTTTAAACGTTGACCTTAGAAACGCTTTTAGGGCACTTTCAAAGTGTGATTATCGAGTTTTGATGAAAAAACGCATGTGTCAAACGTGACATAAACATCGGTCTTTACTTAAGGAAAAAACATGAGTTAGTATTTCATGACGAAAGTTTTAAACGTTGACCTTAAAATCACTCTTAGGACCATTTCAATATGTGAGTATCTTATTTTGATGCAAAAACGTATATGTCTAATGTGGCATAAACATCGGTCTTTACTTAAGGAATAAATGCGAGTTACCATTTTGGGACAAAAATTTTAAAATGTTGATCTTAATATCACTCTTAGGATCATTTCAAAGTGCGATTACCATCTTTTGACAAAAAAATGCTAGCGTCAAATGTGACAGAAACATCGGTCTTTACTTACGAAAAAATGAGATTTATCATTTTGGGATGAAATTTTTAAACGTTGGCCTTTAAATCACTCTTAGGACCATTTCAATGTGTGATTATCATGTTTTGTTTACTTACGAAAAAAATGCGAGTTATCATTTTGGGTCGAAATTTTTTAAACGTTGACCTTAAAATCTGCCTTAGGACCATTTCAAAGTGTGCTTATCATGTTTTTACGAAAAAACTCGTGTGTCAAATGTGATTTAAACATCAGTTTTTACTTACGAAAAAAACGCGACTTATCATTTTGGGACGAAATTTTAAAACGTTCACCTTAAAATCACTGTTAGGACCATTTAAAGTGTGATTATCGAGTTTTCACAAAAAAAACGCATAACACGAGTTAGTATTTAATGATGAATTTTTTAGACGTTGACCTTTAAATCACTCTTAGGACCATTTCAAAGTGTGATTCTCAAGTTTTTATGAAAAAAAATGCATGTGTCACATGTGATATAAACATCGGCTTTACTTACGAAAAAAACGCGTGTTATCCTTTTGGGATGAAATTTTAAAACTTTCAACTTGAAATCACTGTTAGGACCATTTCGAAGTGTCATTATAAGGTTTTGACGGAAAAACCCATGTGTCAAATGTGACATAAACGTCGGTCTTTACTTACGGAAATAACAAGAGTTAGTAATTCTTAATGAATTTTTTAAAAGTTGACCTTAAAATCACTCTTAGGACAATTTCAAAGTGTGCTTATCATGTTTTCATGGAAAAAAGCAAGTGTCAAATGTGACATAAACATCGGTCTTTACTTACGGAAAAAACGCGAGTTATCATTTTGGGACGAAATTTTAAAACGTTCACCTTACAATCACTGTTAGGGCCATTTTAAAGTGTGATTATCATGTTTTTATGAAAAAACGCATGTGTCGAATGGGACACAAATATCGATCTTTACTTACGGAAATAACACGAGTTAGCAATTCTTGATGAATTTTTTAAAAGTTGACCTTAAAATTGCTCTTACAACCACTTCAAAGTGTGATTATCATGTTTTAATGAAATAACGCATGTGTCAAATGTGACATAAACATCGGTCTTTACTTACGGAAAAAAGCGAGTTAGCATTTTGGTACGAAATTTTAAACGTTGACCTTAAAAACACTCTTAGGACCATTTCAAAGTGTGCTTATCGAGTTTTCACAAAAAAACGCATGTGTCAAATGTGACATAAACATCGGTCTTTACTTACGGAAGAAACACGAGTTAGTATTTAATGATGAATTTTTTAGACGTTGACCTTTAAATCACGCTTAGGACCATTTCAAAGTGTGATTCTCACGTTTTTATGAAAAAATGCATGTGTCACATGTGATATAAACATCGGCTTTACTTACGAAAAAAACGCGTGTCATCCTTTTGGGACGAAATTTAAAACTTTCAACTTGAAATCACTGTTAGGACCATTTCGAAGTGTCATTATCAGGTTTTGGCGGAAAAACCCATGTGTCAAATGTGACATAAACGTCGATCTTTACTTACGGATATAACACGAGTTAGTATTTCGTGACGAATTTTTTAAATGTTGATCTTAAAATCACTCTTAGGACCAATTCAAAGTGTGATTATCATGTTTTGACAAAAAAACGCATGTGTCCAATGTGATAAAAACATCGGTCTTTACTTGCGGAAAAAACACGAGTTAGTATTTCGTGACAAATTTTTTAAACTTTGGCCTTAAAATCACTCTTAGGATAAATTCAAAGTGTGATTTCATGTTTTCACGAAAAAACCCATGTGTAAAATGTGACATAAACATCGATCTTATGGAAAAAACGCGAGTTACCATTTTTGGACGAAATTTTAAAACGTTCACCTTAAAATCACTGTTAGGACCATTTTAAAGTGTGATTATCATGTTTTGATGAAAAAACGCATGTGTCCAATGTGATAAAAACATCGGTCTTTACTTGCGGAAATAGCTCGAGTTAGTATTTGGTGACAAATTTTTTAAACTTTGGCCTTAAAATCATTCTTAGGACAAATTCAAAGTATGATTATTATGTTTTCACGAAAAAACAATTGTCAAATGTGACATAAACATCGGTCTTTACTTACGAAAAAAACGCGAGTTATTATTTTAGGACAAAAATTTTAAACGTTGACCTTAAAATCAATCTTAGGACCATTTCAAAAGTGATTATCATGTTTTGATGAAAAAAATGGATGTGTCAATCGTCACATAAACATCGGTCTTTACTTACGGAAAAAACGCGAGTTAGTATTTTGTGACAAATTTTTTAAACGTTGACCTTAAAATCACTCTTAGGACCAATTCAAAGTGTGATTATCATGTTGTCACGAAAAAATGCATGTATCAAATGTGACATAAACATCGATCTTTACTTACGAAAAAAAAGCGGGTTATCACTTTGGGACGAAAATTTCAAACGTTGACCTTAAAAACACACTTAGGACCATTTCAAAGTGCGCTTATCGAGTTTTCACAAAAAAACGCATGTGTCAAATGTGACATAAACATCGGCCTTTACTTACGGAAGAAACACGATTTAGTATTTAATGATGAATTTTTTAGACGTTGACCTTTAAATCACTCTTAGGACCATTTCAAAGTGTGATTCTCAAGTTTTTATGAAAAATTGCATGTGTCACATGTGATATAAACATCGGCTTTACTTACGGAAAAAACGCGTGTTATCCTTTCGGAACGAAATTTTAAAACTTTCAACTTGAAATCACTGTTAGGACCATTTCAAAGTGTCATTATCAGGTTTAGACGAAAAAATCCATGTGTCAAATGTGACATAAACGTCGGTCTTTACTTACGGAAATAACACGAGTTAGTATTTCGTGATGAATTTTTTAAACGTTGACCTTAAAATCACTCTTAGGACCAATTCAAAGTGTGATTATCATGTTTTGACAAAAAAAAACGCATGTGTCCAATGTGATAAAAACATCAGTCTTTACTTATGGAAAAAACACCAGTTAGTATTTCGTGACAAATTTTTTAAACTTTGGCCTTAAAATCACTCTTAGGACAATTTCAAAGTGTGATTTCATGTTTTCACGAAAAAACGCATGTGTCAAATGTGACATAAACATCGATCTTTACTCATGGAAAATACGCGAGTTACCATTTTTGGACGAAATTTTAAAACGTTCACCTTAAAATCACTGTTAGGACCATTTTAAAGTGTGATTATCATGTTTTGACGAAAAAACGCATGTGTCCAATGTGATAAAAACATCGGTCTTTACTTACAGAAATAGCTCGAGTTAGTATTTGGTGACTAATTTTTTAAACTTTGGCCTTAAAGTCATTCTTAGGACAAATTCAAAGTGTGATTATTATGTTTTTATGAAAAAACAATTGTCAAATGTGACATAAACATCGGTCTTTACTCATGGAAAAAACGCAAGTTATTATTTTGGGACAAAATTTTTAAACGTTGACCTTAAAATAAATCTTAGGACCATTTTAAAGTGTGATTATCGTGTTTTGATGAAAAAAACGGATGTGTCAATCGTCACATAAACATCGGTCTTTACTTACGAAAAAAATACGAGTAAGTATTTCGTGACGAATTTTTTAAACGTTGACCTTAAAATCACTCTTAGGACCAATTCAAAGTGTGATTATCATGTTTTCATGAAAAAATGCATGTGTCAAATGTGACATAAACATGGATCGTTACTTACGGAAAAAAAGGGGGTTATCATTTTGGGACGAAAATTTCAAACGTTGACCTTAAAAACACACTTAGGACCAATTCAAAGTGTGATTATCGAGTTTTGATGAAAATATGCATCTGTCAATTGTGATATAAACATCGGTCTTTACTTACGGAAAAAACACGAGCTAGTATTTCATGAAAAAAATTTTAAATATTGACCTTAAAATCACTCTTAGGACCGTTTCAAAGTGTGATTTTCAGGTTTTCACAAAAAAATGCATGCGTCAAATGTGACATAAACATCGGTCTTTATTTTCGGAAAACACACGAGTTAGTATTTCGTGAGGTATACGTTGACCTTAAAATCACTCTTAGGACCACTACAAAGTGTGTGTCCCATGTTTCGACGAAAAAACTCATAAGTCAAATGTGACATAAACATCGGTCTTTACTTACGGAAAAAATGCTTGTTATCATTTTAAAACGAAAATTTTTAAACGTTGACCTTAAAATCACTCTTAGGACCATTTAAAAGTGTGATTGTCATGTTTTTACAAAAAAACGCACGTGTCAAATGTGACATAAACATCGGTCTTTACTTATGAAAAAAACGAGAGTTATCATTTGGGGACGAAATTTTTTAAACGTTGACCTTAAAATCACTCTTAGGACCATTTGAAAGTGTGCTTAACGTGTTTTCACGATAAAACACGTGTCAAATGTGACATAAACATCGGTCTATACTTACGGAAAAAGCGCGAGTAATCATTTTGGGATGAAATTTTAAAATGTTCACCTTAAAATCACTGTTAGAACCATTTGAAAGTGTGATTATCATGTTTTGACGAATAAATGCATGTGTCCAACGTGACATAAACATCGGTCTTTACTTACGAAAATAGCTCACGTTAGTATTTTGGGACAAATTTTTTAAAGTATGGCCTTAAAATCACTCTTAGGACAAATTCAAAGTGTGATTATTATGTTTTCACTAAAAAACGCATGTGTCAAATGTGATATAAACAACAGTCTTTACTTATGGAAAAAACGCGAGTTATTATTTTGGGGTGAAATTTTTAAACGTTGACCTTAAAATCACTCTTAGGACCATTTTAAAGTGTGATTATCATGTTTTGATGAAAAAACGGATGTGTCAAACGTGACATAAACATCGGTCTTTACTTACGGAAATTACAAGAGCTAGTATTTCATGACGAATTTTTTAAACCTTGACCTTAAAATCACTCTTAGGACTAATTCAAAGTTTAATTATCATGTTTTCATGAAACAATGCATGTGTCAAATGTGACATAAACATCGGTCTTTACTTACGGAAAAAATGTAAGTTATTATTTCTGGATGAAATTTTTAAACGTTGACCTTAAAATCAATCTTGGACCATTTCAAAGTGTGATTATCAAGTTTTGTTGAAAAAAGGGATGTGTCAAACGTGACATAAACATCGGTCTTTACTTACGGAAATAACACGAGTTAGTATTTCGTGACCAGTTTTTTAAACGTTGACCTTAAAATCACTCTTAGGACCAATTCAAAGTGTGATTATCATGTTTTCATGAAAAAACGCATGTGTCAAATGCGACATAAACATCGGTCTTTACTTACGGAAAAAAGCGAGTTATCATTTTGGGATGAAAATTTTAAACGTTGGCCTTAAAAACACTCTTAGGACCATTACAAAGTGTGATTATCAAGTTTTGGGGAAAAAACGCAAGTATCAAACTTGATATAAACATCGGGCTTTACATACGGAAAAAGCACGAGTTATCATTTTGGGACGAAATTTTAAAACCGATCACCTTAAAATCACTGTTAGGACCATTTCAAAGTGTGATTATTATGTTTTGAGGAAAAAAGCCATGTGTCAAATGTGACATAAACGTCGGTCTTTACTTACAGAAATAAACGAGTTAGTATTTCGTGATGAATTTATTTAACGTTGACGTTAAAATCACTCGTAGGACAAATTGAAAGTGTGATTATCATGTTTTCACGAAAAAATGCATGTGTTAAATGTGACATAAACATCGGTCTTCACGTACGAAAAAACACGAGCCAGGATTTCATGACGAGTTTTTTAAACGTTGACCTTAAAATCACTCTTAGGACCATTTCAAAGTGTGATTATCTTGTTTTCAAAAAAAAACGCATGTGTCGAATGTGACATAAACGTCGGTCTTTACTTGTGGAAAAAAGACGAGTTAGTATTTTATGATGAAATTTTAAAACGTTGACCATAAAAACACTGTTAGGACCATTTTAAAGTGTGATTATCTTGTTTCGACAAAAAACGCATGTGTCAAATGTGACATAAACATCGGTCTTTACTTACGGAAGTAAAACGAGTCAGTATTTCGTGACGAATTTTTTAAATGTTGACCTTAATCCCTCTTAGGACCATGCCAAAGTGTGATTATCATGTTTTCACGAAAAAACGCATGTGTCAAATGTGACATGAGCATCAGTCTTTACATACGAAAAAATTTGATATATCATTTTCGGATGAAAATTTTAAACGTTGGCCTTAAAAACACTCTTAGGACAGTTACAAAGTTTGATTATCGAGTTTTGATGAAAAAACGCATGTATCAAACTTGCTTTATACATCGGTCTTTACTAACGAAAAAAGCACGAGTTATCATTTCGGGATGAAATTTTAAAACCGTTCACCTTAAAAATCACTGTTAGGACCATTTCAAAGTGTGATTATCATCTTTCGACAAAAAAACCCACGTGTCAAATGTGACATAAACGTCGGTCTTTACTTACGAAAATAACACGAGTTAGTATTTCGTGACCAATTTTTTAAACGTTGACCTTAAAATCACTCTTAGGACCAATTCAAAGTGTGATTATCATGTTTTCATGAAAAAACGCATGTGTCAAATGCGACATAAACATCGGTCTTTAATTACGGAAAAAAGCGAGTTATCATTTTAGGACGAAAATTTTAAACATTGGCCTTAAAAACACTCTTAGGACCATTACAAAGTCTGATTATCAAGTTTTGATGAAAAAACGCAAGTATCAAACTTGATATAAACATCGTGCTTTACATACGGAAAAAAGCACGAGTTATCATTTTGGGACGAAATTTTAAAACCGTTCACCTTAAAATCACTGTTAGGACCATTTCAAAGTGTGATTATTGTGTTTTGACGAAAAAACCCATGTGTCAAATGTGACATAAACGTCGGTCTTTACTTACAGAAATAAACGAGTTAGTATTTCGTGATGAATTTTTTACACATTGACGTTAAAATCACCCGTAGGACAAATTGAAAGTGTGATTATCATGTTTTCATGAAAAAATGCATGTGTTAAATGTGACATAAACATCGGTCTTTACTTATGAAAAAAACGCGAGTTATCATTTTGGGACGAAAACTTTAAACGCTGACCTTAAAAACACTCTTAGGATCGTTTCAAAGTCTGATTATCGAGTTTTGATGAAAAAACGCATGTGTTAAGCGTGACATAAACATCGGTCTTTAGTTACAGAAAAAATATGAGCTAGTATTTCATGACGAATTTTTTTAAACGTTGACCTTAAAATCACTCTTAGGACCATTTCAAAGTGTGATTTTCATGTTTTTACGAAATAACGTTTTGATGAAAAAACGCTTGTGTCAAGCGTGACATAAACTTCGGTCTTTACTTACAGAAAAAATACGAGCTAGTATTTCATGACGAATTTTTTTAAACGTTGACCATAAAATCACTCTTACGACCATTTCAATTTGTGATTTTCATGTTTTTACGAAATAACGCTTGTGTCAAATGTGACATAAACATCGGTCTTTACGTACGGAAAAAAGACGATTTAGTATTTTGTGACGTATTTTTTAAACGTTGACCTTGAAATAACTCTTAGGACCATTTCAAAGTGTACCTGCCATCATAGGAGTTCATAGATGGCCTAAACTATTCATACTGAAGGTTTATTGGAGACGGCCTGCGGTAATAAGGCTTGTCTGTACTTTCTTTAGTGTGGAAGATTTTATTTATTTGGGGAGTGTTATCCAATCTTAAATCTTGAAATAAAGATTTTAATTCGCCTTCGCCTTTTAAAAGCTCTTCTGAACTGGAACTAGCCTCAGAATCAGAATCTTGCTACTTCAGTGAGTGATTATCATGTTTTGATGAAAAAATGCATGGGTCAAATGTTGCATAAACATCGGTCTTTACTTACGGAAAAAATGCAATTTATCATTTTGGATGAAATTTTTTAAACGTTCATGTTAATATCACTCTTACGACCATTTCAAAGTACGATTATAATGTTTTCACAAAAAAACGCATGTGTCAAATGTGATAGAAACATCGGTCTTTACTTACGGAAACAACGAGGGTTATCATTTTGGGACGAAATTTTTAAACGTTGGCCTTAAAATCACTGTTAGGACCATTTCAATGTGTGATTATCATGTTTTGATGAAAAAACGCATGTGTCAAATGTGGCATAAACATCGGTCTTTACTTAAGGAAGAAACGCGAGTTATAATTTTGGGATGAAATTTTTAAAACGTCGACCTTAAAAACACTTTTAGGGCACTTCCAAAGTGTGATTATCGAGTTTTGATAGAAAAAACGCATGCGTCAAACGTGACACAAACATCGGTCTTTACTTTCGGAAAAAACACGAGCCAGGATTTCATGACGAATTTTTTAAACGTTGACGTTAAAATCACTCTTAGGACCATTTCAAAGTGTGATTATCTTGTTTTCAAAAAAAAATGCATGTGTCAAATGTGACATAAACGTCGGTCTTTACTTACGGAAAAAAGACAAGTTAGTATTTTATGACGAAATTTTAAAACGTTCACCATAAAATCACTGTTAGGACCATTTTAAAGTGTGATTATCATGTTTTTACAAAAAACGCATGTGTCAAATGTGACATAAACATCGGTCTTTACTTACGAAAATAAAACGAGTCAGTATTTCGTGACGAAATTTTTAAATGTTGACCTTAAAATCCCTCTTAGGACCATGCCAAAGTGTGATTATCATGTTTTCACGAAAAAACGCATGTGTCAAATGTGACATAAACATCAGTCTTTACATACGAAAAAATTTGAGTTATCATTTTCAGATGAAAATTTTAAACGTTGGCCTTAAAAACACTCTTACGACAGTTACAAAGTTTGATTATCGAGTTTTGATGAAAAAACGCATGTATCAAACTTGCTATAAACATCGGTCTTTACTTACGAAAAAAGCACGAGTTATCATTTCGGGATGAAATTTTAAAGCCGTTCACCTTAAAAATCACTGTTAGGACCATTTCAAAGTGTTATTATCATCTTTCGACAAAAAAAACCCACGTGTCAAATGTGACATAAATGTCGGTCTTTACTTACGGAAATAACCCGAGTTAGTATTTCGTGACCAGTTTTTTAAACGTTGACCTTAAAATCACTCTTAGGACCAATTCAAAGTGTGATTATCATGTTTTCATGAAAAAACGCATGTGTCAAATGCGACATAAACATCGGTCTTTACTTACGGAAAAAAGCGAGTTATCTTTTTAGGACGAAAATTTTAAACGTTGGCCTTTAAAACACTCTTAGGACTACTACAAAGTGTGATTATCAAGTTTTGATGAAAAAACACAAGTATCAAACTTGATATAAACATCGTGCTTTACATACGGGAAAAGCACGAGTTATCATTTTGGGACGAAATTTTAAAACCGTTCACCTTAAAATCACTGTTAGGACCATTTCAAAGTGTGATTATTGTGTTTGGACGAAAAAACCCATGTATCAAATGTGACACAAACGTCGGTCTTTACTTACAGAAATAAACGAGTTAGTATTTCGTGATGAAT
Source organism: Euphorbia pulcherrima (assembly GCA_947683365.1). Lineage (NCBI taxonomy): Eukaryota > Viridiplantae > Streptophyta > Magnoliopsida > Malpighiales > Euphorbiaceae > Euphorbia > Euphorbia pulcherrima. The sequence continues at coordinate 22,353,886 of CANTUS010000001.1, forward strand.
TTTTTTAACGTTGACGTTAAAATCACTCGTAGGACAAATTGAAAGTGTAATTATCATGTTTTTACGAAAAAATGCATGTGTTAAATACGACATAAACATCGGTCTTTACTTACGAAAAAAGCGCGAGTTATCATTTTGGGACGAAAACTTTAAACGCTGACCTTAAAAACACTCTTAGGACCATTTCAAAGTCTGATTATCGAGTTTTGATGAAAAAGCGCATGTGTTGAGCGTGACATAAACATCGGTCTTTACTTACAAAAAAAATACGAGCTAGTATTTCATGACGAATTTTTTTAAACGTTGACCTTAAAATCACTCTGAGGACCATTTCAAAGTGTGATTTTCATGTTTTTGCGAAATAACGTTTTGATGAAAAAACACTTGTGTCAAGCGTGGCAAAAACATCGGTCTTTACTTACAGAGAAAAATACGAGCTAGTATTTCATGACGAATTTTTTTGAACGTTGACCATAAAATCACTCTTAGGACCATTTCAATTTGTAATTTTCATGTTTTTACGAAATAACGCTTGTGTCAAATGTGACATAAACTTCGGTCTTTAGGTACGGAAAAAAGACGATTTAGTATTTTGTGACGTATTTTTTAAACGTTGACCTTGAAATAACTCTTAGGACCATTTCAAAGTGTACCTGCCATCATAGGAGTTCATAGATGGCCTAAATTCTTCGTACTGAAGGTTTATTGGAGACGGCCTGCGGTAATAAGGCTTGTCTGTACTTTCTTTAGTGTGGAAGATTTTATTTATTTGGGGAGTGTTATCCAATCTTAAATCTTGAAATAAAGATTTTAATTCGTCTTCGCCTTTTAAAGGCTCTTCTGAACTGGAACTAGCCTCAGAATCAGAATCTTGCTACTTCAATGAGTGATTATCATGTTTTGATGAAAAAATGCATGGGTCAAATGTTGCATAAACATCGGTCTTTACTTACGGAAAAAATGCAATTTATCATTTTGGATGAAATTTTTTAAACGTTCATGTTAATATCACTCTTACGACCATTTCAAAGTACGATTATAATGTTTTCACAAAAAAACGCATGTGTCAAATGTGATAGAAACATCGGTCTTTACTTACGGAAACAACGAGGGTTATCATTTTGGGACGAAATTTTTAAACGTTGGCCTTAAAATCACTGTTAGGACCATTTCAATGTGTGATTATCATGTTTTGATGAAAAAACGCATGTGTCAAATGTGACATAAACATCGGTCTTTACTTAAGGAAAAAACGCGAATTATAATTTTGGGATGAAATTTTTAAAACGAACACCTTAAAAACACTTTTAGGGCACTTTCAAAGTGTGATTATTGAGTTTTAATAAAAAAAACGCATGCGTCAAACGTGACACAAACATCGGTCTTTACTTTTGGAAAACACACGAGCCAGGATTTCATGACGAAATTTTTAAACATTGACCTTAAAATACATCTTAGGACTATTTCAAAGTGTGATTATCTTGTTTTCAAAAAAAAAAAATGCGTGTGTCAAATGTGACATAAACGTCGGTCTTTACTTGCGGAAAAAAGACGAGTTAGTATTTTATGACGAAATTTTAAAACGTTCACCATAAAATCACTGTTAGGACCATTTTAAAGTGTGATTATCATGTTTTGACAAAAAACGCTTGTGTCAAATGCGACATAAACATCGGCCTTTACTTGCGGAAATAAAACGAGTCAGTATTTCGTGACGAATTTTTGAAATGTTGACCTTAAAATCCCTCTTACGACCATGCCAAAGTGTGATTATCATGTTTTCACAAAAAAACGCATGTGTCAAATGTCATAAACATCAGTCTTTACATGCGAAAAAATTTGAGTTATCATTTTCGCATGAAAATTTTAAACGTTGGCCTTAAAAACACTCTTAGGACCGTTACAAAGTTTGATTATCGAGTTTTGAGGAAAAAACGCATGTATCAAACTTGCTATAAACATCGGTCTTTACTTACGAAAAAAGCACGAGTTATCATTTTAGGATGAAATTTTAAAACCGTTCACCTTAAAAATCACTGTTAGGACCATTTCGAAGTGTGATTATCATGATTTGCCAAAAAAACCCACGTGTCAAATGTGACATAAACGTCGGTCTTTACTTACGGAAATAACACGAGTTAGTATTTCGTGACCAATTTTTTAAACGTTGACCTTAAAATCACACTTAGGACCAATTCAAAGTGTGATTATCATGTTTTCACGAAAAAACGCATGTGTCAAATGCGACCTAAACATTGTGCTTTACTTACGGAAAAAAGCCACTTAACATTTTAGGACGAAAATTTTAAACGTTGGCCTTAGAAACACTCTTAGGACCATTACAATGTTTGATTATCAAGTTTTGATGAAAAAACGCAAGTATCAAACTTGATATAAACATCGTGCTTTACATACGGAAAAAGCACGAGTTATCATTTTGGGACGAAATTTTAAAACCGTTCACCTTAAAATCACTGTTAGGACCATTTCAAAGTGTGATTATTGTGTTTTGACGAAAAAACCCAAGTATCAAATGTGACATAAACGTCGGTCTTTACTTACAAAAATAAACGAGTTAGTATTTCATGATGAATTTTTTTAACATTGACGTTAAAATCACTCGTAGGACAAATTGAAAGTGTGATTATCATGTTTTCACGAAAAAATGCATGTGTTAAATGTGACATAAACATCGGCCTTTACTTACGAAAAAAACACGAGTTATCATTTTGGGACGAAAACTTTAAACGCTGACCTTAAAAACACTCTTAGGACAATTTCAACGTGTGATTATCGAGTTTTGATGAAAAAACGCATGTGTTAAGCGTGACATAAACATCGGTCTTTACTTACAGAAAAAATACGAGCTAGTATTTCATGACGAATTTTTTTTAACGTTGACCCACTGTTAGGACCATTTCAAAGTGTGATTTTCATGTTTTTACGAAATAACGTTTTGATGAAAAAACGCTTGTGTCAAGCGTGACACAAACATCGGTCTTTACTTACAGAAAAAATACAAGCTAGTATTTCATGACGAATTTTTTTAAACGTTGACCATAAAATCACTCTTAGGACCATTTCAGTTTGTGATTTTCATGTTTTTACGAAATAACGCTTGTGTCAAATGGGACATAAACATCGGTCTTTACGTACGGAAAAAAGATGAGTTAGTATTTTGTGACGTATTTTTTAAACATTGACCTTGAAATAACTCTTAGGACCATTTCAAAGTGTACCTGCCATCATAGGAGTTCATAGATGGCCTAAACTCTTCGTACTGAAGGTTTATTGGAGACGGCCTGCGGTAATAAGGCTTGTCTGTACTTTCTTTAGTGTGGAAGATTTTATTTATTTGGGGAGTGTTATCCAATCTTAAATCTTGAAATAAAGATTTTAATTCGTCTTCGCCTTTTAAAGGCTCTTCTGAACTGGAACTAGCCTCAGAATCAGAATCTTGCTACTTCAATGAGTGATTATCATGTTTTGATGAAAAAATGCATGGGTCAAATGTTGCATAAACATCGGTCTTTACTTACGGAAAAAATGCAATTTATCATTTTGGACGAAATTTTTTAAACGTTCATGTTAATATCACTCTTATGACCATTTCAAAGTACGATTAAAATGTTTTCCCAAAAAAACACATGTGTCAAATGTGATAGAAACATCGGTCTTTACTTACGGAAACAACGAGGGTTATCATTTTGGGACGAAATTTTTAAACGTTGGCCTTAAAATCACTTTTAGGACCATGTCAAAGTGTGATTATCTTGTTTTCAAAAAAAAATGCATGTGTCAAATGTGACATAAACGTCGGTCTTTACTTACGGAAAAAAGACGAGTTAGTATTTTATGACGAAATTTTAAAACGTTCACCATAAAATCACTGTTAGGACCATTTTAAAGTGTGATTATCATGTTTTGACAAAAAACGCTTGTGTCAAATGCGACATAGACATCGGCCTTTACTTGCGGAAATAAAACGAGTCAGTATTTCGTGACGAATTTTTGAAATGTTGACCTTAAAATCCCTCTTAGGACCATGCCAAAGTGTGATTATCATGTTTTCACGAAAAAACGCATGTGTCAAATGTCATAAACATCAGTCTTTACATGCGAAAAAATTTGAGTTATCATTTTCGGATGAAAATTTTAAACGTTGGCATTAAAAACACTCTTAGGACCGTTACAAAGTTTGATTATCAAGTTTTGATGAAAAAACGCATGTATCAAACTTGCTATAAACATCGGTCTTTACTTACGAAAAAAGCACGAGTTATCATTTCAGGATGAAATTTTAAAACCGTTCACCTTAAAAATCACTGTTAGGACCATTTCGAAGTGTGATTATCATGATTTGACAAAAAAACCCACGTGTCAAATGTGACATAAACGTCGGTCTTTACGTACGGAAATAACACGAGTTAGTATTTCGTGACCAATTTTTTAAACGTTGACCTTAAAATCACACTTAGGACCAATTCAAAGTGTGATTATCATGTTTTCACGAAAAAACGCATGTGTCAAATGCGACCTAAACATCGGTCTTTACTTACGAAAAAAAGCGACTTACCATTTTAGGATGAAATTTTAAACGTTGGCCTTAAAAACACTCTTAGGACCATTACAAAGTTTGATTATCGAGTTTTGATGAAAAAACGCAAGTATCAGATGTGACATAAACATCAGTCTTTACTAACGGAAAACACACGTGATAGTATTTCATGATGAATTTTTTTAAACGTTGACCTTTAAATCACTCTTAGGACCATTTCAAAGTGTGTTTTCATGTTTTCACGAAAAAACGCATGTGTCAAATATGACATAGACATCGGTCTTTACTTACCGTAAAAACACGAGTCAGTATTTCGTGTCGAATTTTTTAAATATTGATCTTAAAATCCCTCTTAGGACCATTTCAAAGTGTGATTATCATGTTTTCACAAAAAAACGCATGTGTCAAATGTGACATAAACATCAGCCTTTATATACGGTAAAAATTAAGTTATCATTTTAGGACGAAAATTTTTAAAGTCGGCCTTAAAAACACTCTTAGGACTGTTATAAAGTGTGATTTATCAAGTTTTGCTGAAAAAACGAATGTATCAAACTTGCTATAAACATCGGTCTTTACTTATGAAAAAAGCACGAGTTATCATTTATGGGATGAAATTTTGAAATCGTTCACCTTAAAATCACGGTTAGGACCATTTCAAATTGTGATTATCATGTTTTGACAAAAAAAATTCATGTGTCAAATGTGACATAAACGTCGGTCTTTACTTACGGAAATAACACGAGTTAGTATTTCATGACGGATTTTTTAAACGTTGACCTTAAAATCACTCTTAGGACCAATTCAAAGTGTGATTATCATGTTTTCATGAAAAAATGCATGTGCCAAATGTGACAAAAACATCGGTCTTTACTTACGGAAAAAAGCGAGTTATCATTTTGGAATTAAAATTTTAAACGTTGACCTTAAAAACACTCTTAGGACCATTTCAAAGTGTGTTTATTGAGTTTTGATGAAAAAACACATGTCTCAAATGTGACATAAACATCGGTCTTTACTTACAGAAAACACACGTGATAGTATTTCATGACGAATTTTTTTAAACGTTGACCTTAAATTCACTCTTAGGACCATTTCAAAGTGTGATTTTCATGTTTTCACGAAAAAATACATGTGTCGAAGGTGACATAAACTTCAATCTTTACGTACAGAAAAAACAGGACTTAGTATTTCGTCACGAAATACAAACTTGTGTGTTTTTTCCGTAAGTAAAGACCGATGTTTATGTCACGTTTGACACATGCGTTTTTTCATCAAATCGGGATAATGAGACCTTGAAATGGTCCTAATAGTGATTTTAAGGTCAAGGTTTAAAAATTTTCGTCCCAAAATGATAACTCGCTTTTTTTTGTAACTAAAGACCGACGTTTATGTCACATTTGACACATGTATTTTTTCGGGAAAACAAGATAATCACACTTTGAAATGGTCCTAAGAGTGATTTTGAGGTCAAAGTTTAAAAAATGCGTCATGAAATACTGATTCGTGTTTTTTCCGTAAGTAAAGACTGATGTTTATGTCACATTTGACTCATGCATTTTTTGGTGAAAACCTGATAATCACACTTTGAAATTTTCCTACAAGTGATTTTAAGGTCAACATTTAAAAAATTCGTCATAAAATACTAACTCGTGTTTTTTCTGTACTTAAAGACCGAAGCTTATGTCACGTTTGACACATGAGTTATTTAATCAAAACATGATAATCACACTTTGAAATGGCCCTAAGAGTTCTTTTGAGGTCAAAGTTTAAAAATTTCGTCCTAAAATGAAAACTCGCATTTTTTCCGTAAGTAAAGGCCGATGTTTATGTCACATCATGTTTTCACAAAAAAACGCATGTGTCAAATGTGACATAAACATCGGCCTTTACTAATGGAAAAATAGCGAGTGATCATTTTGGGACGAAAATTCTAAATGCCGACCTTAAACACACTTTTAGGAGACTTTCAAAGTGTGATTATCGAGTTTTGATGAAAAATCGCATTTGTCAAACGTGACATAAACATCAGTCTTTACTTACGGAAAAAACACGAATCAGTATTTTATGACGAATTTTTTAAAAGTTGACCTTAAATCACTCTTAAGACCATTTCAAAGTGTGATTATCATGTTTTGATGAAAAAACGCATATGTCAAATGTGGCATAAACATCGGTATTTACTTACGGAAAAAACGCGAGTTATCATTTTGGGATAAAATTTTTTAAACATAAATCTTAATATCGCTCTTAGAACCATTTCAAAGTGCGATAATCATGTTTTCACAAAAAGATGCATGTGTCAAATGTGACATAAACATCGGTCTTTACTTGCAAAAAAAATGAGAGTTCTCATTTGGGGACGAATTTTTTAAATGTTGACCATAAAATCTCTCTTAGGAACATTTCAAAGTGAGATTATCATGTTTTCACGAAAAAACGCATGTGTCAAATGTGACATAAACATCAGTCTTTACTTACGGAAAAAATTGAGTTATCGTTTTAGGACGAAAATTTTAAACGTTCGCCTTAAAAACACTCTTAGGACCGTTATAAAGTGTGATTATCGCGTTTTGATGAAAAAACGCTTGTATCAAACTTACTATAAACATCGGTCTTTACTTACGAAAAAAGCACGAGTTATCATTTCGGGATGAAATTTTAAAACCGTTCACCTTAAAAATCACTGTTAGGACCATTTCAAAGTGTGATTATCATGTTTTGACAAAAAAAACCATGTGTCAAATGTGACATAAACGTCGGTCTTTACTTACGGAAATAACACGAGTTAGTATTTCATGAAGAATTTTTTAAACGTTGACCATAAAATCACTCTTAGGACCAATTCAAAGTGTGATTATCATGTTTTCACGATAAAATGCATGTGTCTAATGTGACAAAACATCGGTCTTTACTTACGGAAAAAAGCGAGTTATCATTTTGGGATGAAAATTTTAAACGTTGACCATAAAAACACTCTTAGGACTATTTCAAAGTGTGATTATCGAGTTTTGATGAAAAAACGCACGTGTCAAATGTGACATAAACATCGGTCTTTACTTACGAAAAACACACGTGATAGTATTTCATGACGAATTTTTTTAAACGTTGACCTTTAAATCACTCTTAGGACCATTTCAAAGTGTGATTTTCATGTTTTTACGAAAAAATGCATGTGTCAAATATGACATAGACATCGGTCTTTACTTACGGAAAAAACACGAGTCAGAATTTTGTGATGAATTTTTTAAACGTTGACGTTGAAATAACTCTAAGGACAATTCCAAAGTGTGACTCCCATGTTTCGACAAAAAAACTCATGAGTAAAATGTGACCTAAACATCGGTCTTTACTTACTGGAAAAACGCTTGTTATCATTTTGGAAGGAAAATTTTTAAATGTTGACCTTAAAATCACTCTTAGGACAATTTCAAAGTGTGATTATCATGTTTTTCTAAAAAACGCATGTGTCAAATGTGACATAAGCATCGGTCTTTACTTTTGAAAAAAAGGCGAGTTATCAATTTGGGACAAAATTTTTTAAACATTGACCTTAAAATCACTCTTAGGACCATTTCAAAGTGTGATTTTCAAGTTTTCACAAAAAAACGCTTGTGTCAAATGTGACATAAACATCGGTCTTTACTTACGGAAAAAACACGTGATAGTATTTCATGACGAATTTTTTTAAACGTTGACCTTAAAATCACTCTTGGGACCATTCAAAGTGTGATTTTCATGTTTTCACGAAAAAACGCATGTGTCAAATGTGACATAAACATCGGTCTTGACTTACGGAAAAAACACGAGTTAGTATTTCTTGACTTATTTTTTAAACGTTGACCTTGAAATAACTCGTAGGAACATTTCAAAGAGTGACTCCCGTGTTTCGACGAAAAAACTCATGAGTTAAATGTGACATAAACATCGGTCTTTACTTCCGAAAAAAACACTTGTTATCATTTTTAAAGGATAATTTTTAAGTGCTGACCTTAAAATCACTCTTAGGACCATTTTAAAGTGTGATCATCATGTTTTTATGAAAAAACGCATGTGTCAAATGTGACATGATGAAATTTTTAAACGTTGACCTTAAAATCACTCTTAGGACCATTTTCAATGTGTATTTATATTGTTTTGATGAAAAAATGCATATGTCTAATGTGGCATAAACATCGGTCTTTACTTACGGAAAAAACGCGAGTTACCATTTAGGGACGAAATTTTTTAAATGTTGATCTTAATATCACACTTAGGACAATTTCAAAGTGCGATTATCATTCACAAAAAAACGCACGTGTCAAATATGACAGAAACATAGGGGACACGTGTCAAAGTGCGATTAAAAAATTTTGTCCCAAAATGATAACTCGCGTTTTTTCCTTAAGTAAAGACCGATGTTTATGTCACATTTGACACATGCATTTTTTCGTGAAAACGTGATACTCACAATTTGAAATGGTCCTAAGAGTGATTTTAAGGTCAAAATTTAAAAATTTCGTCCCAAAATGATAACTCGCGTTTTTTCCGTTAGTAAAGAGCGACGTTTATGTCACATTTGACACATGTGGTTTTTTGTGAAAACAAAATAATTACACTTTGAAATGGTCCTAAGAGTGTATGAAATACTGAATCGTGTTTTTTTCCGTAAGTAAAGACTAATTTTTATGTCACATTTGACACATGCATTTTTTGGTGAAACACATGATAATCACAATTTGAAATTGTCCTAAGAGTGATTTTAAGGTCAGCATTTAAAAAATTCGTCATGAAATACTAACTCGTGTTTTTTCCGTAAGTAAATATCGAAGTTTATGTCACGTTTGACACATGCGTTTTTTAATCAAAAACTCAATAATGACACTTTGAAAGCGCCCTAAAAGTGTTTATAAGGCCAACATTTAAAATTTTTGTCCCAAAATGATCACTTGCTTTTTTTCCTTAAGTAAAGACCGATGTTTATGTCACATTTGACACGTACGTTTTTTTGTGAAAACAAGATAATCACACTTGGAAATGGTCCTAAGAGTAATTTTAAGGTCAACATTTAAAAAATTCGTCATGAAATACTAACTCATGTTTTTTCCGTAAGTAAAGACCGATGCTTATGTCACGTTTGACCTATGCGTTTTTTCATCAAAACTCGATAATCACACTTTTAAGAGCCTAAAAAGTGTTTTTATGGTCAAAGTTTAAAATTTTCGTCCCAAAATGATATCTCGCTTTTTTTCGTAAGTAAAGACCGATGTTTATGTCACATTTGCCGCTGGCATTTTTTCGTGAAAATATGATAATCACACTTTGAATTGGTCCTACAAGTAATTTTAAGGTCATTGTTTGAAAGATTAGTCACGAAATACTAACTCGTGTTATTTTCGTAAGTAAAGACTGATGTTTATGTCACGCTTGACCTATGCATTTTTTCATCAAAATATAATAATGACACATTGAAATGGTCCTAAGAGTGATTTTAAGGCCAAAGTTTAAAAATTTTGTAACAAAATGATAACTCGCGTTTTTTCCGTGAGTAAATACCGATGTTTATGTCACATTTGACACATGCATTTTTTTGTGAAAACATGATAATCACACTTTGAAAGGGTCCTAAGAGTGATTTTAAGGTCAGCATTTGAAAAATTTGTCATGAAATACTAACTCGTGTTTTTTCCTTAAGTAAAGACCGATGTTTATGCCATGTCTGACAAATGCGGTTTTTTTTTTATCAAAACTCGATAATCACACTTTGAAAGTGTCCTAAAAGTGTTTTTAAGGTCAACATTTAAAATTTTCGTCCCAAAATGATAACTCGCTTTTTTTCCTTAAGTAAAGTCCGATGTTTATGTCACATTTGATACATGCGTTTTTTCGTGAAAACATGATGGTCCTAAGAGTAGTTTTTGGGTCAACGTTTAAAAGATTAGTCACGAAATACTAACTCGTACTATTTTCGTAAGTAAAGACCGATGTTTATGTCACATTGGAACAATGCATTTTTTCATCAAAATATGATAATAACATATTGAAATGGTCCTAAGAGTGATTTTAAGGCCAACGTTTAAAAATTTCATCCCAAAATAATAACTCTCGTTTCTTCCGTAAGTAAAGACCGAGGTTTCTGTCACATTTGACACATGCCTTTTTTTTGGTGAAAACATGATAATCGCACTTTCAAATGGTCCTAAGAGTGACATTAAGATCAACGTTTAAAAAATTTCATCCCAAAATGATAACTCGCATTTCTTTCGTAAGTAAAGACTGATGTTTATGCCAGATTTGACACATGCATTTTTTCATCAAAACATGATAATCACACATTGAAATGCTCCTAAGAGTGATTTTAAGGTCAACGTTTAAAAATTTCATCTCAAAATTAAAACTCTCATTTTTTTTGTAAGTAAAGACCGATGTTTCTGTCACATTTGACACAAGCATTTTTTTGTAAAAACATGATAATCGCACTTTGAAAATGTCCTAAGAGTGATTTTAAGGTCAACGATTAAAAATTTCTTCCCAAAATGATAACTCGCATTTTTTCCGTAAGTAAATACCGATGTTTATGTCACATTTGACACATGCATTTTTTTTGTGAAAACATGATAATCACACTTTGAAAGGGTCCTAAGAGTGATTTTAAGGTCAGCATTTAAAAATTTTGTCATGAAATACTAACTCGTGTTTTTTCCTTAAGTAAAGACCGATGTTTATGCCATGTTTGACAAATGCGATATTTTTATCAAAACTCGATAATCACACTTTGAAAGTGTCCTAAAAGTGTTTTTAAGGTCAACATTTAAAATTTTCGTCCCAAAATGATAACGCGCTTTTTTTCCTTAAGTAAAGTCCGATGTTTATGTCACATTTGACACATGCATTTTTGCATCAAACCTCGATAATCACACTTTGAAAGTGTCCTAAGAGTGATTTTAAGGTCAAAATTTAAAATTTTTGTCCCAAAATGATCACTCGCTTTATTTCCTTAAGTAAAGACCGATGTTCATGTCACATTTGACACATGCGTTTTTTTGTGAAAACAAGATAATCACACTTTGAAATGGTCCTAAGAGTAATTTTAAGGTCAACGTTTAAAAAATTCGTCATGAAATACTAACTCATGTTTTTTTCATAAGTAAAGACCGATGTTTATGTCACGTTTGACACATGCGTTTTTTCATCAAAATATAATAATGACACATTGAAATGGTCCTAAGAGTGATTTTAAGGCCAACGTTTAAAAATTGTGTCCCAAAATGATAAGTCTCATTTTTTTCATAAGTAAAGACCGATGTTTCTATCACATTTGACACATGCGTTTTTTTGTGAAAACATGATAATCGCACTTTGAAATGGTCCTAAGAGTGGTATTCAACGTTAAAAAATCTCGTCCCAAAATGATAACTCGCGTTTTTTTCGTAAGTAAAGACCAAGCTCAACGTTTAAAAATTTCGTCCCAAAATGATAACTCGCATTTTTTCCGTAAGAAAAGACCGACGTTTATGTCACATTTGACACATGCGTTTCTTTGTGAAAATAAGATAATCACACTTTGAAATGGTCCTAAGAGTGATTTTAAGGTCAACGTTTAAAAATTTCGTCCCAAAATGATAACTCGTGTTTTTTCCATAAGTAAGGACCGGCTTTTATGTCACATTTGACACATGCATTTTTTTGAGAAAACAAAATGATCACACTTTGATATGGTCCTAAGAGTGATTTTAAGGTCAGCATTTAAAAAATTCGTCGTGAAATACTAACTCGTGTTTTTTCTTAAAGTAAAGACTGAAGTTTATGTCACGTTTAACACATTTTTTCATCAAAACATGATAATCACACTTTAAAATGGCTCTAAGAGTTATTTTAAGGTCAACGTTTAAAAATTTCCTCCCAAAATGATAACTTGCATTTTTTCCGTAAGTAATGACCGACGTTCATGTCACATTTGACACATGCGTTTTTTTGTGAAAACAAGATAATCACACTTTGACATGGCCCTAAGAGTGATTTTAAGGCCAACTTTTAAAAAATTCATCATGGATCTCTAACTCGTGTTTTTTTCGTAAGTAAAGACCGATGTTTATGCCACATTTCACACTTGCATTTTTTCATCAAACCTCGATAATCACACTTTGAAAGTGCCCTAAAAGTGATTTTAAGGTCAACATTTAAAATTTTTGTCCCAAAATGATCATTCGCTTTATTTCCTTAAGTAAAGACCGATGTTTATGTCACATTTAACACATGCGTTTCTTTGTGAAAACATGATAATGGTCCTAAGAGTAATTTTAAGGTCAACGTTTAAAAAATTCGTCATGAAATACTAACTCATGTTTTTTTCGTAAGTAAAGACCGATGTTTATGTCACATTTGATGCATGCGTTTTTTCGTCAGAACTCGATAATCACACTTTTCAGTGCATGAAAAGTGTTTTTAAGGTCAACGTTTAAAATTTTTGTCCCAAAATGATATCTCGCTTTTTTTCGTAAGTAAAGACCGATTCTTATGTTACATTTGACATAGGCTTTTTTCGTGAAAACATGATAATCACAGTTTGAATTGGTCCTAAGAGTAAGTTTAAGGTCATCGTTTAAAAGATTAGTCACGAAATACTAACTCGTGTTATTTTCGTAAGTAAAGACCGATGTTTATGTCACGTTTGACACATTCGTTTTTCCATCAAAAGATAATAATGACACATTGAAATGGTCATAAGTGTGATTTTAAGGCCAACGTTTAAAAATTTTGTAACAAAATGATAACTCTCGTTTTTTCCGTAAGTAAAGACTAATGTTTCTATCACATTTGACACGTGCGTTTTTATGTGAAAACATGATAATCGCACTTTGAAATGGTCCTTTTGTTCAAAAATGATCACTCGCTTTTTTTCCTTAAGTAAAGTCCGATGTTTATGTCGTATCTGACACATGCGTTTTTTTGTGAAAACAAGATAATCACACTTTGAAATGGTCCTAAGAGTGATTTTAAGGTCAACATTTAAAAACTTCGTCATGAAATACTAACTCTTATTTTTTCCGAAAGTAAAGACCGACGTTTAAGTCACGTTTGACACATGCGTTTTTTCATCAAAACTCGATAATCACACTTTGAAAGTGCCCTAAAAGTGTTTTTAAGGTCAATGTTTAAAATTTTCGTCCCAAAATGATATCTCACTTTTTTTCCGTAAGTAAAGATCGATGTTTATGTCACATTTGACACAGGCGTTTTTTGTGAAAATAAGATAATCACACTTTGAATTGGTCCTAAGAGTAGTTTTAAGGTCATCGTTTAACAGATTAGTCATGAAATACTAACTCGTGTTATTTTTGTAAGTAAAGACCGACGTTTATGTCACGTTTGACACATGCATTTTTCTGTGAAAACATGATAATCGCTCTTTGAAATGGTCCTATGTGTGATATTCAACGTTAAAAAATTTCATCCCACAATGATAACTCGCGTTTTTTCCGTAAGTAAAGACCAAAATTTATGTCACATTTGACACATGCATTTTTCCGTGAAAACATGATAATCACCCTTTGAAATGGTCCTAAGAGTGATTTTAAGGTCAATGTTTAAAAATTTCATCTCAAAATGATAACTGGCGTTTTTTCTGTAAGTAAACACCGACATTTATGTCACATTTGACACATGCGTTTTTTTGTGAAAACAAGATAATCACACTTTGAAATGGTCCCTGGAGTGATTTTAAGGTCAAAGTCTAAAAAATTTGTCATGAAATACCAATTCGTGTTTTTTCCTTAAGTAAAGACCGATGTTTATGTCACATTTTACACTTGCATTTTTACATCAAATCTCGATATTCACACTTTGAAAGTGTCCTAAAAGTGATTTTATGGTCAACATTTAAAATTTTTGTCCCAAAATGATCACTCGCTTTTTTCCTTAAGTAAAGACCGATGTTTATGTCACATTTGACACACGCTTTTTTATGGGAAAATAAGATAATCACACTTTAAAATGGTCCTAAAAGAGATTTTAAGGTCAACGTTTAAAAATTCGTCCTGAAATACTAACTCATGTTTTTTCCGTAAGTAAAGACCGATATTCGTGTCACATTTGACATATCCGTTTTTTCATCAAAACTCGATAATCACACTTTGAAAGTCCCCTAAAAGTGTTTTTAAGGTCAACGTCTAAAATTTTCGTCCCAAAATGATATCTCGCTTTTTTTCCGTAAGTAATGACCGATATTTATGTCACATTTGACACAGGCATTTTTCCATGAAAACAAGATAATGATATTTTGAATTGGTCCTAAGAGTAATTTTAAGGTCATCGTTTAAAAGACTAGTGGCGAAATACTAACTCGTGTTATTTTCGTAAGTAAATACAAATGTTTATGTCGCATTTGACACATGCGTTTTTTCATTAAAACATAATAACGGCACATTGAAATGGTCCTAAGAGTGATTTTTAAGGCCAACGTTTAAAAATTTTGTCCCAAAATGATAACTCTCATTTTTTCGGTAAGTAAAGACCGATGTTTCTATCACATTTGACACATGCATTTTTTTTGGGAAAACATGATAATCGCACTTAGAAATGGTCCTAAGAGTGATATTCAACCTTAAAAAACTTTTTCCCAAAATGATAACTCGCGTTTTTTCCGTAAGTAAAGACCGAAGTTTATGCCACATTTGACACATGCATTTTTTCTTGAAAACATGATAATCACACTTTGAAATGGTCCTAAGAGTGATTTTAAGGTCAACGTTTAAAAATTTCGTCCCAAAATGATAACTCGCGTTTTTTCCGTAAGTAAAGACCGACGTTTATGTCACATTTGACACATGCGTGTTTTTGTGAAAAAAAGATAATCACACTTTGAAATGGTCCTAAGAGTGATTTTATGGCAAACGTTTAAAAAATTCGTCGTGGAATACAAACTCGTGTTTTTTCCACAAGTAAAGACCAATGTTTATGTCACATTTCACACTTGCTTTTTTTTCGTCAAACCTCGATAATCACGCTTTGAAAGTGTCCTAAAAGTGTTTTCAAGGTCAACATTTAAAATTTTCGTCCCAAAATGATCACTCGCTTTTTTTCCTTAAGTAAAAACTGATGTTTATGTCACAATTGACACATCCATTTTTTTTATGTAAATAAGATAATCACACTTTGAAATGGTCCTAAGTGTGATTTTTAGGTCAACGTTTCAAAAATTCGTCATGAAATACTAAATCCTGTTTTTTTCGTAAGTAAATACTGATGTTTATGTCACGTTTCACACATGCATTTTTTGGATAATCACACTTTGAAAGTGCCCTAAAAGTGTTTTTAAGTTCAACGTTCAAAATTTTTGCCCCAAAATGATATCTCGCTTTTTCTCCAGAAGTAAAGACCCATGTTTATGTCACATTTGACACAGGCATTTTTTCGTGAAAACATGATTATCACACTTTGAATTGGTCCTAAGAGTAATTTTAAGGTCATCGTTTAAAAGATTAGTCACGAAATACTAACTCGTGTTATTTTCGTAAGTAAAGACCAATGTTTATGTCACGTTTGACACATGCATTTTTTCATCAAAACATAATAATGACACATTGAAATGGTCCTAAGAGTGATTTTGATGCCAACGTTTAAAAATTTTGCCCGAAAATGATAACTCTCGTTTTTTCTGTAAGTAAAGACCGATGTTCCTATCACATTTGACACACGTGTTTTTATGTGAAAACATGATAATCACACTTTGAAATTGTCCTAAGAGTGATATTCAACGTTAAAAAATTTCGTCCCAAAATGATGACTCGCATTTTTTTCGTAAGTAAAGACCGGTGTTTATGTCACATTTGACACATGCATTTTTACGTGAAAACATGATAATAACACTTTGAAATGGTCCTAAGAGTGATTTCAAGGTCAGCATTTAAAAAATTTGTCATGGAATACTAACTCGTGTTTTTTCCGTAAGTAAAGACCGAAGTTTATGTCACGTTTGACACATGCTTTTTTTCATCAGAACTCGATAATCTCACTTTGTAAGTGCCCTAAAATTGTTTTTAAGGCCAACGTTTATGTCATGTTTAACTCACATTTGACATGTGCTTTTTTTTTGTGAAAACATGATAATCGCACTTTGAAATGGTCCTAAGAGTGATATTCAACGTTAAAAAATTTCGTCCTAAAATAATAACTCGCGTTTTTTTCATAAGTAAATACCGAAGTTTATGTCACATTTGACACATGAATTTTTTTGTGAAAACATGATAATCACCCTTTGAAATAGTCCTAAGAGTGATTTTAAGGTCAACGTTTAAAAATTTCGTCCCAAAATGATAACTTGCGTTTTTTCCGTAAGTAAAGACCGACGTTTATGTCACATTTGATACATGCATTATTTTGTGAAAACAAGATAATCACACTTTGAAATGGTCCTAAAAGTGATTTTAAGGTCAAAGTTTAAAAAATTCGTCATGAAATACCGATTCGTGTTTTTTCCTTAAGTAAAACATTTCAAAGTGTGATTGTCTTGTTTTCACGAAAAAACGCATGTGTCAAATGTGACATAAACATCGGACTTAAGGAAAAAAAGCAAGTTATCATTTTGGGACGAAAATTTTAAATGTTGACCTTGAAAACACTTTTAGGACACTTTCAAAGTGTGATTATCGAGTTCTGATAAAAAATCGCATTTGTCAAACATGACATAAACATCGGTCTTTACTTAAGGAAAAAACACGAGTTAGTATTTCATGACAAATTTTTTTAATGCTGACCTTAAAATCACTCTTAGGACCCTTTCAAAGTGCAATGATTATGTTTTCACAAAAAACTGCATGTGTCAAATGTGACATAAACATCGGTATTTACTTACGGAAAAAACGCGAGTTAACATTTTAGGAAGAAATTTTTTAATCGTTGACCTTAAAATCACTCTAAGGACCATTTTAAAGTGCGATTATCATGTTTTCACAAAAAAATGCTTGTGTCAAATGTGACAGAAACATCGGTCTTTACTTACGAAAAAAACGAGAGTTTTAACTTTAGGGACGAAATTTTTAAACGTTGACCTTAAAATCACTCTTAGGACCATTTCAATGTGTGATTATCATGTTTTGATGAAAAAATGCATGCGTCAAATCTGGCATAAACATCGGTGTTTACTTACGGAAAAAATGCGAGTTATCGTTTTTGGATGAAATTTTTTAAACGTTGATCTTAATGTCACTCTTAGGACCATTTGAAAATGTGATTATCATGTTTTCACAAAAAAAAAGGCATGTGTCAAATGTGACAGAAACCTCGGTCTTTACTTACGGAAGACACGAGAGTTATCATTTTGGGATGAAATTTTTAAACGTTGGCCTTAAAATCACTCTTAGGACCATTTCAATATGTGATTATCATGTTTTGATGAAAAAATGCATTGTTCAAACGTGACATAAACATCAGTCTTCACTTACGAAAATAGCACGAGTGACATAAACACCGGACTTTACTTAAGGAAAAAACGAGTTACCATTTTGGGACAAAAATTTTAAATGTTGACCTTAAAAACTCTTTTAGGACACTTTCAAAGTGTGATTATCGAGTTTTGATAAAAAAATCGCATTTGTCAAACATGGCATAAACATCGGTCTTTACTTAAGGAAAAAACACGAGTTAGTATTTCATAGAAAATTTTTTAAATGCTGACCTTTCAAAGTGTGATTATCATGTTTTCACAAAAAAACTGCATGTGTCAAATGTGACATAAACATCGGTATTTACTTACGGAAAAAACGCGAGTTATAATTTTGGGAAGAAATTTATTATTCGTTGACCTTAAAATCACTCTTAGGACCATTTCAAAGTGCGATTATCATTTTTTCACAAAAAAATGCTTGTGTTAAATGTGACAGAAACATCGGTTTTTACTTACGGAAAAAACGAGAGTTGTAATTTTTGGACGAAATTTTTAAACGTTGACCTTAAAATCACTTTTAGGACCATTTCAATGTGTGATTATCATGTTTTGATGAAAAAATGCATGTGTCAAATCTGGCATAAACATCGGTCTTTACTTACGGAAAAAATGCGAGTTATCATTTTGGGATGAAATTTTTTAAGCGTTGATCTTAATGTCACTCTTAGGACCATTTGAAAGTGCGATTATCATTTTTTCACAAAAAAAAAAGGCATGTGTCAAATGTGACAGAAACCTCGGTCTTTACTTACGGAAAAAACGAGAGTTATCATTTTGGGATGAAATTCTTAAACGTTGGCCTTAAAACCACTCTTAGTACCATTTCAATATGTGATTATCATGTTTTGATGAAAAAATGCATTGGTCCAACGTGACACAAACATCGGTCTTTACTTACGAAAATAGCACGAGTTAGTAGTGACTAATCTTTTAAACGTTGACCCTAAAACTACTCTTAGGACCAATTCAAAGTGTGATTATCATGTTTTCACTAAAAAACGCATGGGTCAAATGTGACATAAACATCGGACTTTACTTAAGGAAAAAAAATGAGTTATCATTTTGGGACGAAAATTTTAAATGTTGACCTTAAAAACACTTTTAGGACACTTTCAAAGTGTGATTATCGAGTTTTGATAAAAAAAATCGCATTTGTCAAACATGACATAAACATCGGTCTTTACTTAAGGAAAAAACACGAGTTAGTATTTCATGACAAATTTTTTAAATGCTGACCTTAAAATCACTCTTAGGACCCTTTTAAAGTGTGATTATCATGTTTTCGCAAAAAAACTGCATGTGTCAAATGTGACTTAAACATCGGTATTAACTTACGAAAAAAACAAGAGTTATCATTTTGGGAAGAAATTTTTTAATCGTTGGCCTTAAAATCACTCTTAGGACCATTTCAAAGTGCGATTATCATGTTTTCAACAAAAAATGCTTATGTCAAATGTGACAGAAACATCGGTCTTTACTTACGGAAAAAACGAGAGTTATAATTTTGGGATGAAATTTTTAAACGTTGACCTTAAAATCACTCTTAGGACCATTTCAATGTGTGATTATCATGTTTTGATGAAAAAATGCATGTGTCAAATCTGGCATAACCATCGGTGTTTACTTACGGAAAAAATGCGAGTTATCATTTTGGGATGAAATTTTTTAAACGTTGATCTTAATGTCACTCTTAGGACCATTTGAAAATGCGATTATCATGTTTTCACAAAAAAAAGGCATGTGTCAAATGTGTCAGAAACCTCGGTCTTTACTTACGGAAGAAACGAGAGTTATTATTTTGGGATGAAATTTTTAAACGTTGGCCTTAAAATCACTCTTAGGACCATTTCAATATATGATTATCATGTTTTGATGAAAAAATGCATTGTTCCAACGTGACATAAACATCGGTCTTTACTTACGAAAATAGCACGAGTGACATAAACATCAGACTTTACTTAAGGAAAAAAGCGAGTTATCATTTTGGGACAAAAATTTTAAATGTTGACCTTAAAAACACTTTTAGGACACTTTCAAAGTGTGATTATCGAGTTTTGATAAAAAATTGCATTTGTCAAACATGGCATAAACATCGGTCTTTACTTAAGGAAAAAACACGAGTTAGTATTTCATGACAAATTTTTTAAATGCTGACCTTAAAATCACTCTTAGGACCCTTTCAAAGTGTGATTTCAAAGTGTGATTATCATGTTTTCAAGAAAAAATGCAAGTGTCAAATGTGGCATAAACTTCGGTCTTTACTTACGGAAAAAACACGAATTAGTATTTCATGACGAATTTTTTAAATGCTGACCTTAAAATCACTCTTAGGTCAATTTCAAAGTATGATTATCATGTTTTCACGAAAAAACGCATGTGTCAAATGTGACATAAACATCGGTCTTTACTTAAGGAAAAAACACGAATCGGTATTTCATGACGAATTTTTTAAACTTTGACCTTAGAATCACTTTTAGGACTATTTCAAAGTGTGATTCTTTTGTTTTTAGAAAAAACGCATGTGTCAAATGTGACATAAACATCGGACTTTACTTAAGGAAAAAAAGCGAGTTATCATTTTGGGACAAAAATTTTAAATGTTGACCTTAAAAACACTTTTAGGACACTTTCAAAGTGTGATTATCGAGTTTTGATAAAAAAAATCGCATTTGTCAAACATGGCATAAACATCGGTCTTTACTTAAGGAAAAGACACGAGTTAGTATTTCATGACAAATTTTTTAAATGCTGACCTTAAAATCACTCTTAGGGCCATTTCAAAGTGTGATTATCTTGTTGTCCCAAAAAAAATGCATGTGTCAAATGTGACATAAACGTAGGTCTTTACTTACTGATAAAACGTGAGTTACATTTTAGGAAGAAATTCTTTAAATGTTTACTTTAAAATCACTCTTTGGACAATTTCAAAGTGCGATTATCATGTTTTCACCAAAAAAATGAATATGCCAAATGTGAAAGAAACATCGGTCTTTACTTACGGAAAATACTAGAGTTGTAATTTTGGGATGAAATTTTCAAACGTTGCCCTCAGAATCACTCTTAGGACTATTTCAAAGTGTGATTATCATGTTTTGATTAAAAAATGCATGTGTAAAATGTGGCGTAAACATCGGTCTTTACTTACGAAAAAAACCCGAGTTATCATTTTGGGACGAAATTTATTAAACGGTAACCTTAAAATCGACTTAGGACCATTTCAATGTGTAATTATCGTGTTTTTATGAAAAAAGGCGTGTGTCAATTGTGGCATAAACATCGGTCTTTACTTACGGAAAAAATGCTAGTTATCGTTTTGGGACGAAATTTTTTAATCCTTCATCTTAATATAACTCTTAGGACCATTTCAAAGTGTGATTATCTTGTTTTCACAAAAAAAAATGCATGTGTCAAATGTGACCGAAACATCAGTCTTTACTTACGGAAAAAACGCGAGTTATCATTTTGGGACGATATTTTTTTAACATTGATCTTAATAATACTCTTAGGACCATTTCAAAGTGTGATTATCATGTTTTCACAAAAAAAATGCATGTGTCAAATTTGATAGAAACATAGGTCTTCACTTACGGAAAAAAAGATAGTTGTCATTTTGGGATGAAATTTTTAAATGCTGGCCTTAAAATCACTCTTAGGACCATTTCAATGTGTGATTATCATGTTTTGGTTAAAAAACACATTTGTCAAATGTGACAAACATCAGTCTTTACTTACGAAAATAACACGAGTTAGCATTTCGGGACTAATCTTTTAAACGTTGACCTTAAAATTACTCTTAGGACCAATTCATAGTGTGATTATCATGTTTTCACAAAAAAACGCATGCATCAAATGTGACACAAACATCGGTCTTTTCTTAATGAAAAAAAGCGAGTTATCATTTTGGTACGAAAAATTTTAAATGTTGACCTTAAAAACACTATTAGGACACTTTCAAAGTGTGATTATAAAGTTTTGATGGAAAAAAGCATGTGTCAAATGCGATATAAACATCGGTCTTTATTTACGGAATAAGCACGAGTTAATATTTCATGACGAATTTTTTAAACCTTGACCTTAAAATCACTCTTAGGACCATTTCAAAGTGTGATTATCTTGTTTTCACAAAAAAATGCATGTGTCAAATGTGACAGAAACATCGGTCTTTACTTACGGAAAAAACAGAGTTAGCATTTTGGGACGAAATTTTTAAACGTTGGCCTTAATATCACTCTTAGGACCATTTGAATGTGCGATTATCATGTTTTGATGAAAAAATGCATGTGTAAAACGTGACATAAACATCGGTCTTTACTTACGAAAATAACAAGAGTTAGTATTTCGTGACTAATCTTTTAAACGTTAACCTTAAAATTACTCTTAGGACCAATTCAAAGTATGATTATCATGTTTTCATGAAAAAACCCTTGTGTCAAATGTGACATAAACATTGGTCTTTACTTACAGAAAAAACCTGAGTTATCATTTTGGGACGAAATTTATTAAACGTGGAACTTAAAATCACTCTTCGGACCATTTCAAAGTGTGATTATTGAGTTTTGTTTAAAAAACGCATTTGTCAAACGTGACATAAACATCGGTCTTCACTTGAGGAAAAAACACGAGTTAGTATTTCATGAGGAATTTTTTAAACATTGACCTTAAAATCACTCTTAGGACCATTTCAAAGTGTGATTGTCTTATTTTCTCAAAAAAATGCATGTGTCAAATGTGACATAAATGTCGATCTTTACTTACGGAAAAAACGTGAGTTGCCATTTTGGGACGAAATTTTTAAACATTGACCTTAAAATCATTCTTAGGACCACTTCAAAGTGTGATTATCGTGTTTTGATGAAAAAATGCATGTGTCAAACGTGACATAAACTTCTATCTTTACTCACGGAAAAAACACGAGTTAGTATTTCATGACGAATTTTTTAAATGCTGATCTTAAAATCATTCTTAGGACCATTTCAAAGTGTGATTATCATGTTTTCACGAAAAAATGCAAGTGTCAAATGTGATGTAAACATCGCTCTTTACTTATGGAAAAAACGTGAGTTATCATTTTGGGAAGAAATTTTTTAAAAGTTGACCTTAAAATACTCTTAGGACCATTTTAAAGTGCGATTACCATGTTTTCACAAAAAATGCATGTGTCAAATGTGACCAAAACATCGGTCTTTACTTACGGAAAAAACGAGAGTAATCATTTTGGGAGGAAATTTTTGAACTTTGACCTTAAAATCACTCTTAGGTGGGATAAGTTCGAGTTCTTTGAGCATCCTTCAGTATATTCTAAGGAACTTATTATTAAAATGGAAGATCCTAATTGTCCGCCAGTTTCTCCAGAAGCCTCTAAAACGTCAGCATCTCCTAATAAGGTCGTTGAGTTATTGAAAGGTTTATTAACCTCAATTCCCAAAGAAGAGCTGAAACAACAGGTATTCCAGCTTCTAGGTGAAAAGGATCCTCCTAAATCAAGATTTGATCCCCAAAATTTATTATCTGTCTTACCCAAGAAGCAAGAGAGTCCTAAGAGAAAAGCTACTGACATAGCTTCTTCAACAACTAATGAAGCTAATAAAGCTAGAAGAGTGCCACCTTTACCTGATGATGAGTTTGATGACCTCTTTTTAGACTCTGAAGACTCTAATGACCTATAGGGTAAAGATCCTTACCAGGATCACTTCAACAGCAAGAATCCTTATCAGGATTATGGTGGACCCTACGCACTCAGAAATAATGGAGCACCAAATACGCATGCACAGAAAGAAGTTTTGTCAGTTCTCTTTACTTTGTTAAAGTAAATCTTTTCCTTTATTTAAAGAAAGGAATCTGCTAGCTGGTGCACTTCTTTATCGGCCACAGTTAGATGCTTCCTTATCCTCCAGCTCACTGCCAGCTTAAGGAGTACCTACTATCCGCCTGTATTTATGTTTTGTTTTTCAGTTTGTAGATATACAATATACAATTATCCTACAAGTTTTATAAGTTTTTCTTCTATAATATCTTAGAGAAAGAGAGTGAGTTTTCAGTTTGAGTTTGTTTGGTGTGAAGCTTTCTCAGATTTCTGGTATTTTTAACCTTCTGTATAATTCCAGTAAGATTTCTATTCATCTTTTATTCAATATTTTCTTTATGTATCTGGGATCCTTCATTCCTGGTATCAGAGCCATTTAGTTTCTATAATTGCTATAGTATTAGTTTGTTGTTTTATTTGTTTAAGCTTTCCAAAATTTATTCAAATCCTCTTAGTGAAACCCAAGTCGCGTTTCTGCCATTTGTACTGTGGATGGGCTGTTGTTGGCAAAGAGTAATCCGTTGACAGTGATCTAAGAGCTATGGATAAATTTTTTGAACGCTTTTCAAATAATGCTTCAACTAGTAGGCCTAGCAGTTCTAGAAATTCAAAGGAAACTGCTAAGAATAGGGAGATCTTACTTGTAGAAAATATTTAATCTAACCTCCATAACTGGAAGTTGCCAGCCATCTCTTCACATCATATTTATAAATCAAATAACAATTTCTTGTTTAAATCTGATTATGTTGTTAAGACGGTTGAAGAGTCTATTTCTATAGATAATAATTTATTGTCTTTTAATCTTCTATCACAAAGTCTTATTGGCAGACACCAAAAGAAATATTCCTTTATACACATAGGGATGGTACAGGCTTAAATGTTATAGCCTTATTATGTTTAAGAGATAAATGGAATAATAAATTTTTAGACTCCTTATTAGGAGCAGTAGAGTCTTCATTAAATGATGGACCAATTTACTTCACATGTTACCCGAACTAAACAGTTCCCTTAGATTGTCCACACGTATTAGATATAGCCTCACTGGACATAAAGACGGATGGGTTTGATATGAAGCTCGGGTCGAAGAACTTGATCCTTATTTACAGGATCCATTATAAAGTCATGAACAGTACAGCCCCTAATATCAGGGATGATGCAGGCAAATTAATTAATGCCCCAAAAGGGCAAACTACCTTATTTCTTACAGATCTGAGTAAAGGTAGGCTTGTGGTCCCAAAACCAATTACATGGGATCAGTTACATTTTCCAGACTCATGGAAAATGGAAGATGGAGTCCCTCCTAAAAAGGAGGAAAGCAACAATCTAGATTATATTCTAGAAGATAATGATGGAAGTGTTATAATAAAATTTGATAGATCTAAAAGCATGTCCAGCAGAAAATCCTTCGCCGGAATTCCTAACACTCCATCAGTAATACCACCCAAATCATCGGTTACTCTACCGGCCAGGCCCAAAGAAATAAATTTTGTTGAAAGAACATCGGCTAATGTGGCCAGGCCCATTTACGAAAGGCCCGTGAGTCCATCTATGTCAGATATGGGTTATACACCCAAAGAACTGTTGGTTATTTCCTCACTAACAGATTTTGAAAAATGGTTCGAAGTGTCTTTTTCTGAAAAGAGAAAAGAATAGTAATGAAAACAATATTCTGTTTATAAACAGAAAGTAGGAGAAAAGGACTTCCCTGAATTCCTAAAACAAATATTTAAGCTCAAAGGAATAAAGTTTCCTAAATTCAATGATGAGCAATTCCTTAGTACACTTGAATCGTCTTATAAGACGTATATAGCTTCTAATAGAACGATTAGAAATATTCATCCGCCATTGGCAGTAGTATCTTATAAACTAGATACAAACAAAGTTGTTGAATGTAGTCCTTTTTACGAAGGGACAGAAAGTTCTGTTAAACAGAATAATTTAACAAACCTCAGCCTCTATACTATTAGAGAACAATTATCCAGAATTGAAGATCAAGTCTAAAAGACCTATTCTAAGCCTTATCAGGCTTCAACTTCAAAACCCCGGGAGGAAGAAAGGGTTATAATTAAACCCTCCACTTCAGAAAGCTAAACATTAAATTTGCTGAACATTCTGAAGTTGTGGCAGAAATCTCCAGAAGATTAGCAGAGCTTAATATAGACATGAAAATACAGATAAGCCTTATTACCGCAGGCCATCTCCAATAAATCTTCAGTACGAAGAATTTAGGCCATCCATGAACTCCTATGATGGCAGATCCATTGAAGAATAAAACATTGACGGGCTATCTGAATACCAGATTAAAAATGCCATCCAACACATGCTTATGTATGCTACTGCCAGCAGAATACATGGCAACTCTGATAAGTCCATAGCTAAGGCTATTATAGCATGATTTTCTGGTCATTTAAAAGGATGGTGGGATTTTCGGTTAAATATGGAAGCTAAAAATCAAATTTTAAACTCCGTCAAAGAAGAGAACGGCCAACAGCAGTCTGATGCTGTTAATACTCTGGCCTACACCCTTATTTTACATTTCTTAAGGTCAACTTCTATGTTCGTCGAGCAAACCACTTAACAGCTTATGAACCTGAGATGCAGAGATCTTTTAGAGTTCAAGTGGTATAAGGACGTCTTTCTTAGCGCGGTCTTCATCGGGGATGACTGTTACCAAGACTTCTGGAAAGAGAAGTTTATTAACGGTCTACCTTATTTATTCGCTGAAAGAGTCAAAGAAAGGCTTAGGATGAAGTATTATAATGTTATACCTTATCCAAAGCTAACATATGGAGAGCTATCCTTTGAGATAATTGCTGAGTGAATGTTGCTTTGTAATGAATTAAAAATTCATAAGCAAATGCAAAAGGCAAAACTACATGGCAAAAGAATCCTTGGAGACTTTTGTGAACAAGTAGGTTTTCCTCCACTCCCAAGGTCACATAAAAATAGGGTTAAACCTTATAAAAGAAGTCATAAGCCTTATAATAGGTACCCTAAAAAGAACTATCCAAAGAAGTCTTATAAGAGACCTAAAAAGTCCTACAATAAGCCTAAAAGGCCACTTGAAGAGGTAACATGTTACAAATGTGGAAAACCCGGACATTACTCTAATAAGTGTAAGGTAAAACAACATATTAGGTCACTTAATCTCAGTGATGAGGTTAAAGAAACGCTAGAAAAAATTATAGTGGTTCAAACCATTTCTAAAAAGGAGGAAAATGACTACACCTCTGAAGAAGAGTCAGATTCCGATTCACAGTCTAATTCTAGCTGTGATGGAAATTGCAATTATTATAAATTGCTTTGTTCTCTAAATGGCTTATTCGTCTTAACTAGAGAAGAAAATATGATTTTGGATCTTATAGAGAAGATCTAAGACCCAGAAGAAAGAAGAGCCCACTTAGAATCTTATTTAAAGATGTTTAAAGAAAAGACTGGTGAAACCTCATCCAAAAACTCTTCAAGAGGTAATAATCTCAAAGAAAAGGTTAAGGAAAAGAATATCTCTTATGACATGAAAGAGATAATCAATAGAGTTAAAGCTTGTAAAAGGAAAGAGCCCACTATTAACGATCTTAAAGCAGACGTTAATGAACTCAAAAGAGAAGTTAAAAATCTTAAAGATAGAATTACTCTCTTAGAAGCCTCTAAATTATCAGATTATAACTCTGAGTCTGAGGAAGAACAAGATAAGGGTCTAGAAAAGAAAGACCAGTCCACCCAGAAAGATCTTCAATATGTGGACATGTTAGATAGGGTAGTCACCCACAAGTGGCATACCAAAATCACTCTTGTTATCAACAAAGAGTACGTTTTAAAGACAGTCGCCCTTATAGATTCAGGGGCTGATCTTAACTGCATAAATGAGGGATTAATACCATCCCGATATTTCTCCAAAACTTTAGAACAATTGCATACAGCTAATGGTGACAAACTAGCTGTTAATTATAAACTTAGCAATGCAGCTGTCTGTAATGATGGGATGTGCTTAGAGATACCATTTATAATAGTTAAAGATTTATCCCATTCGGTTATTCTAGGTAACCCATTTTTACACATGTTGTTCCCCATATCAAGGTTATCTGAAACGGGAATTGAGACACAAATTGCGGGTAAAGATATTATCTTTGAGTTTATATCACAACCCAAAGTAAAACACCTAGATGTTATTAAAAGAAGAGTCTCTTATAAAGAGAAATTTATTAATTCCTTAAAACAGGAAATTTCTTTTAAAACTATTGAGGAAAAACTCAAAACTCCTCAGCTGAAAGAAATGGTTAAAACCCTAGAACAGGAACTTATAAAAGAAATTTGCTCTGAAGTTCCTACTGCCTTTTAGGCTAGAAAATGGCATGTTATAAGTCTGCCTTATGAGCCAGACTTTGACGAAAGAATGATCCCTACTAGAGCCCGACCCATAGCTATGGGGCCTCGCCATCTAGAAATTTGCAAGTCTGAAATTGCAGACTTAGAAAAGAAAGGGCTTGTAAGACAAAGTCGAAGCCCATGGAGTTGTCCGGCCTTTTATGTTGAAAATGCCACGGAACTAGAAAGAGGAGTACCTAGATTAGTCATCAATTATAAACCTTTAAATGAGGTCTTAAGATGGATTAGATATCCTCTACCAAACAAGAGAGATTTGCTTAACAGGCTTTTCGAAGCAAAAATTTTCTCTAAGTTTGACATGAAGTCTGGATACTGGCAAATCCAGGTAAAAGAAGAGGATAAATACAAAACGGCATTCACAGTCCCATTCGGCCACTACGAATGGAATGTAATGCCATTTGGGCTAAAAATGCTCCCTCTTGAGTTCCAGAAGATTATGAATGAAATCTTCAATGCTTATTCAGCATTTATGATAGTCTACATAGACGATGTCCTAATTTTCTCTAAGGACATAGAGCAGCACTTCAAACACCTAAGCATTTTCCAAACAGCAGTTAAGGCTAACGGCTTAGTAGTGTCTGCCAAAAAGATCAAATTGTTTCAAACAAAGATCAGATTTTTAGGCCATTATTTAGAACTTGGCACAGCTATTCTAATTGAAAGGGCTATAGAATTTGCGAATAAATTCCCTGATGAAATAAAAGATAAAACTCAGCTCTAAAGGTTTCTAGGAAGTTTAAATTATGTAGCTGATTTTTATAAAAATTTGGCCTATGATGCTAAGCCTTTATTTGCAAGGCTTCATAAAAACCCCCCATCTTGGACTTATGAGTGCACTAAGGCCATGAGAAAAATAAAGCTTAATGTTATGACATTACCATGCTTGGCTATACCACATCTGGATGCCTTTAAAATTGTTGAGACTGACGCCTCAAACAAAGGCTACGGCGGAATCCTTAAACAGAGGATTAATGGGAAAGAAACCTTAATTAGGTTTACTAGCGGACTTTGGACTAGTCCAAGAGTTAATTACTCTACAGTCAAAAAAGAATTATCAACCATTGTCCTGTGCGTCCAAAAATTTGAATCTGATTTATTCAATCAGAAATTCCTTATTAGGATAGATTGTAAAAGCGCTAAGGAAATTTTACTGAAAGATGTTAAAAATATAGCATCTAAACAAATATTTGCCCGATGGCAAGCCATTTTATCTGTTTTTGATTTCGACATTGAGTTTATAAAAGGAGAATCTAATTCGCTTCTAGATTTTCTAACTCGAGAATTTCTTGTAGGTCATGAGTTTCAGGCAAAACAGGAGGACTAACACTCCCTCATCAAAAGGAAAGGCTAAAGAGTCTTTTCCTGGCCCAACCAAAGCAAGTTTAGAAGACTCATTACACGCTGACGCTTATAAGCGTAGCCTTGAAGCGGCCATAGAAAAGGAAAACAAGTTTTCTTATATCCCAATTACTTTTGAGCATATAATGCCTATCGATGATAAGCATTCACACCTATTTCTGCCAAAGGATTATAATTTTTATCAATCGATCTTATTAGAGACTGATTCAGTCCGAATCGAACTAGTTACCAGAAGTGGGGATGAATGGGCGTACAGTAAGTTCATCATTACTAGGGTTATATCCCAGGAAGAGTGGAGAAGAAACCTGTTTTCTTGCAGGGAGTTATCTTACGGCAAACCAAGATTCTTTGACTATTTTGACTACATGCAAGCCTGGACACAGGCCTTATTCTATAAGAACCGTCAAAGAAAATTTAGTTGGTTTTTTCAATTCTCCCTTAATAAACCTTAAGAGGTTTCCCTAACTGGTTCCACAATTGGTTTTCTAAATGGGGATTATTTCCTATCATCCTCCCCCTTAGAGTTGCAGGAATTTATGAATTCTTTGTCGATTCAAACAAGTTTTGTGATTACCCCAGGCTTATGTTTACAGTCCTGTATAAAGTCCCTTGGATTGGCAAGTGGGATTATATTATCACAAAGAAGAAGGGCAAAAAACTGGGTTATAACTCAGATTATGAAAACTTTGTTCCATGGCTAACAAGGAGAATTTCCACAAAATGGTGGGACAAGTTTGAGTTCTTTGAACATCCTTCTGGTTACTCTAAAGAACTTATTATTAAAATGGAAGATCCTAACTGTCCTCCAATTTCTCCTGAAGCCTCTGAAACCTCAGCATCTCCTAATAAAGTCGCTGAGTTACTAAATGGTTTATTAACCTCAATCCCTAAGGAAGAGCTGAAACAACAAGTATTTCAGCTTCTAGGTGAAAAGGATCCACCTAAATCAGGATTTGATCCTCAGAATTTATTATCTATCTTACCCAAGAAGCAAGAGAGTCCAAAGAGAAAAGCTGCTAACATAGCTTCTTCATCAACTAATGAAGCTAATAAAGCTAGAAGAGTGCCACCTTTACCTGATGATGAGTTTGATGACCTCTTCTTAGACTCTTAAGACCCTAATGACCTCTAGGGTAAAAACCCTTATCAGGATCACTTCAACAGCAAGAATCCTTATCAGGATTATGGTGGACCCCTATGCACTCAGAAATAATAAAGCACCAAATACGCATGCACCGAAAGAAGTTTTGTCGGTTCTCTTTACTTTATTAAAGTAAATCTTTTCCTTTATTTAAAGAAAGGAATCTGCCAGCTGGTGTGCTTCTTTGTCGGCCATAAATAGATGCTTCCTTATCCTCCAGCTCATGGCCAGCTAAAGGAGCACCTTCTCTCCGCCTATATATATGTTTAGTTTTCAGTCTGTAAGATATACAATTTTCATACAAGTTTTATTAGTTTTTCTTCTGTAATATCTTTGAGAGAGAGAGTGAGTTTTTAGTTTGAGTTTGTTTGGTGTGAAGCTTTCTCAGATTTCTTGTATTTTCAACCTTCTGTATAATTCCAGTAAGATTTCTATTCATCTTTTATTCAGTATTTTCTTTATGTATCTGCGATCCTTACTCTTATGACCAATTCATAGTGTGATTATCATGTTTTTACGAAAAAACGCATGTATCAAATGTGACACAAACATCGGTCTTTTCTTAAGGAAAAAAAGTGAGTTATCATTTTAGTACGAAAATTTTAAATGTTGACCTTAAAAACACTTTCAGGACACCTTCAAAGTCTGATTATCGAGTTTTAATGAAAAATGCATGTGTCAAATGTGACATAAACATCGGTCTTTACTTACGGAAAATCACGAGTTAATATTTCTTGACGAATTTTTTATACCTTGACCTTAAAATCACTCTTAGGACCATTTCAAAGTGTGATTATGTTGTTTTCACAAAAAAACACATGTGTCAAATGTGACAGAAACATCGGTCTTTACTTACGGAAAAAATAAGAGTTACCATTTTGGGACGAAATTTTTAAACGTTGGCCTTAATATCACTCTTAGGACCATTTGAATGTGCGATTATCATGTTTTGATGAAAAAATGCATGCGTAAAAGGCGACATAAACATCGGTCTTTACTTACGAAAATAACACGAGTTAGTATTTCGTGACCAATCTTTTAAACATTGACCTTAAAATCACTCTTAGCACCATTTCAAAGTGCGATTATCATGTTTTCACGGTCCTAAGAGTGATTTTCAGATCAACGTTTAAAAAACATCGGTCTTACTTACGGAAAATCACACTTTGAAATGGTCCTAGAGTGATTTTCAGATCAACGTTTAAAAAATTTCGTCCCAAAATGATAAATCGCGTTTTTTCCATAAGTAAAGAACGATGTTTTTTCACATTTGCTAATAGTTATTCTAAGGTCAGCGTTTAAAAAATTCGTCCCAAAATGATAACTCGTTTTTTTCTGTAAGTAAAGACTGATGTTTCGGTCACATTTGACACATGCATTTTTTCGTGAAAACATGATAATCGCACTTTGAAATGGTGCTAAGAGTGATTTTAAGGTCAATGTTTAAAAGATTAGTCACGAAATACTAACTCGTGTTATTTTCGTATGTAAAGACCGATGTTTATGTCGCGTTTTACGCATGCATTTTTTCATCAAAACATGATAATCGCACATTCAAATGGTTCTAAGAGTGATATTAAGGCCAGCGTTTAAAAATTTTGTCCCAAAATGGTAACTCTTATTTTTTCCGTAAGTAAAGACCGATGTTTCTGTCACAATTGACACATGCGTTTTTTTGTGAAAACAATATGATCACACTTTGAAATGGTCCTAAGAGTGATTTTAAGGTCAAGGTATAAAAAATTCGTCATGAAATATTAACTCATGTTTTTTCCGTAAGTAAAGACCGATGTTTATGTCATGTTTGACACAAGCGTTTTTTCATTAAAACTTGATAATCACACTTTGAAAGTGTCCTGAAAGTGTTTTTAAGGTCAACATTTAAAATTTTCGACCCGAAATGACTCACTTTTTTTCCTTAAGTAAAGACCGATGTTTATGTCACGACTGACACATGCGTTTTTTCGTGAAAACATGATAATCACACTTTGAATGGGTCCTAAGAGCAATTTTAAGGTCAACGTTTAAGAGATTAGTCACGAAATACTAACTCCTGTTATTAACGTAAGTAAAGACTGATGTTTAAGTCACGTTTGACACATCCATTTTTTCCATCAAAACAAGATAATCACACATTGAAATGGTCCTAAGAGTGATTTTAAATGCCAACGTTTAAAAATTTCGTCCCAAAATGATAACTCTCATTTTTTTGTAAGTAAAGACCGATGTTTCTGTCACATTTGACACAAGCAATTTTTTGTAAAAATATGATAATCACACTTTGAAATGGTCCTAAGAGTGATTTCAAGGTCAACGTTTAAAAAATTTCGTCACAAAATAGTAACACGAGTTTTTTTCGTAAGTAAAGAGCGATGTTTAGGTCACATTTGCAACATGCATTTTTTTCGTGAAAACATGATAATCACACATTGAAATGGTCCTAGGAGTGATTTTAAGGTAAGCATTTAAAAAATTCGTCATGAAATACTGACTCGTGTTTTTTCCGTAAGTAAAGACCGAAGTTTATGTCACGTTTGACACATGCATTTTTTAATCAAAACTCAATAATCACACTTTGAAAGTGCCCTAAAAGTGTATTTAAGGTCAACGTTTAAAATTTTCGTCCCAAAATGATATCTCGCTGTCTTTCCTTAAGTAAAGACCGATGTTTATGTCACATTTGACACATGGGTTTTTTTCCAAAAAACATGTTAATCACACTTTGAATTGGTCCTAAGAGTAATTTTAAGGTCAATGTTTAAAAGATTAGTCACGAAATACTAACTCGTGTTATTTTCGTAAGTAAAGACCGATGTTTTTGTCACGTTTGACACATGCGTTTTTTCATCAAAACATGATAATCAAACATTGAAATGGTCCTAACAACAATTAAAAATTTTGTCCCAAAATGATAACTCTCGTTTTTTCCATAAGTAAAGACCGATATTTTGGTCACATTTGACACAAGCGTTTTTTTTATGAAAACATCATAATCGGACTTTGATATGGTCTAAGAGTGATTTTAATGTCAACATTTAAAAAACTTCTTCCCAAAATGACAACACGCGTTTTTTCCTTAAGTAAAGACCGATGTTTATGTCACATTTGCCACATGCATTCTTTCTTGAAAACATGATAATCACACTTTGAAATGGTCCTAAGAGTGATTTTAAGGTCAGCATTTAAGAAATTCGTCATGAAATACTAACTCGTGTTTTTTTCGTAATTAAAGACCGAAGTTTATGTCTCATTTGACACATGCGTTTTTTCATCAAAACATGATAATCACACTTTGACATGGTCCTAAGAGTGATTTTAAGGTCAACGTTTAAAAATTTCGTCCCAAAATGATAACTCGCGTTTTTTCGGTAAGTAAAGACCGACGTTTGTGTCGCATTTGACAAATGCTTTTTTTTGTGAAAACAAGATAAAAAAATTCGTCATGAAATACTAACACGTGTTATTTCCGTAAGTAAAGATCGATGTTTATCTCAAGTTCCACACATCTGTTTTTTCATCAAACACATGGAAATCACACTTTGAAATGGTCGTAAGAGTGATTTTAAGGTCAAGTTTATGTCACGTTTGATACATGCATTTTTTCATCAAAACTCGATAATCACACTTTGAAAGTGTTATAAAAGTGTTTTTATGGTCAACACTAAAAATTTTTATCCCAAAATGATAACTCACTTTTTTTCCTTAAGTAAAGACCGATATTTATGTCACATTTGACACATGCGTTTTTTTGTGAAAACATGATAATCACACTTTGAATTGGTCCTAAGAGTAATTTTAAGGTCACTGTATAAAAGATTAGTCACAAAATACTAACTCGTCTTATTTTCGTAAGTAAAGACCGATGTTTATGTCACGTTTGACACATGTTTTTTTAATTGAAACATGATAATCACACATTGAAATGGTCCTAAGAGTGATTTTAAGGCCAACGTTTATAAATTTTGTCCCAAAATGATAACTCTCCTTTTTTCCTTTAGTAAACACCGATTTTCTGTCACATTTGACACAAATGTTTTTTTGTGAAAACATGATAATTGTACTTTGAAATGGTCCAAAGAGTGATATTAAGATCGACGTTTAAAAAAATTTGTCCCAAAATAATAACTCGCGTTTTTTCCGTAAGTAAATACCGATGTTTATGCCACATGTGACATATGCGTTTTTTCATCAAAACATGATAATCACACTTTGAAATGGTCCTAAGACTGATTTTAAGGTCAATGTTTAAAAAATTCGTCATGAAATACGGATTCGTGTTTTTTCCGTAAGTGAAGATCGATGTTTATGTCACGTTTGACACATGCATTTTTTCCTCAAAACTCGATAATCACACTTTGAAAGTGTCATAAAAGTGTCTTTATGGTCAACATTTAAAATTTTTGTCCCAAAATGGTAACTCGCTTTTTTTTCTAAAGTAAAGACCGATGATTATGTCACATTTGACACATGCGTTTTTTCGTAAAGACATGATAATCACACTTGGAATTGGTCCTAAGAGTAATTTTAAGGTCAAGTTTAAAAGATTAGTCATGAAAAATTAGACACGTTTGACACACGCGTTTTTTTTTATCAAAACATGATAATTACACTTTGAAATGGTCCTTAGAGTGATTTTAAGGTCAACGTTTAAAAATTTTGTTCCAAAATGATAACTCGTGTTTTTTCCGTAAGTAAAGACTGACGTTTAAGTCATATTTGACACATTGACACATTCATTTTTCATCAAAACATGATAATCGCACTTTGATATGGTCCTAAGAGTGATTTTAAGGCCAACGTTTAAAAATTTCGTCCCAAAATGATAACTCTCGTTTTTCCGTAAGTAAAGACCGATATTTATATCACATTTACACATGCGTTTTTTCATCAAAACTCGATAATCACACTTTGATAGTGTCATAAAAGTGTTTTTATGGTCAACATCTAAATTTTTTTATCCCAAAATGATAACTCTCGTTTTTCCGTAAGTAAAGACCGATATTTATATCACATTTGACACATGCAGTTTTTCATCAAAACTCAATAATCACACTTTGAAAGTGTCCTAAAAGTGTTTTTAAGGTCAACAGTTAAATTTTTTGTCCCAATATGATAACTCGCATTTTTCCATAAGTGAAGACCGATGTTTATGTCACATTTGACACATGCATTTTTTCGTGAAAACTTGATAATCACACTTTGAATTAGTCCTAAGAGTAATTTTAAGGTCAACATTTAAAAGATTAGTCACGAAATACTAACTCGTGTTATTTTCATAAGTAACGACCGATGTTTATGTCACATTTGACACATGCGTTTTTTCATCAAAACATGACAATCCCACATTGAAATGGTCCTAAGAGTTGTTTTAAGGCCAACGTATAAAAATTTCGTCCCCAAATGAGAGCTCTCATTTTTTTTGCAAGTAAAGATCGATATTTCGGTCACATTTGACACATGCATCTTTTTGTGAAAATTTGATTATCGCACTTTTAAATGGTCCTAAGAGTGATATTAAGATTAACGTTTAAAAAATTGTCCTAAAATGATAACTCGCATTTTTTTCGTAAGTAAATACCGATGTTTATGCCACATTTGACATATGCGTTTTTTCATCAAAACATGTTAATCACACTTTGAAATGGTCTTAAGAGTGATTTTAAGGTCAACTTTTAAAAAATTCATCATGAAATACTAATTCGTATTTTTTCCGAAAGTAAAGACCGATGTTTATGTCACGTTTGACAAATGCGTTTTTTCATGAAAACTCGATAATCACACTTTGAAAGCCTCCTAAAGTGTGTTTAAGGTCAGCATTTAAAATTTTCGTCCCAAAATGATCACTCGCTTTTTTTCCTTAAGTAAAGGCCGATGTTTATGTGACATTTGACACATGCATTTTTTCGTGAAAACATGATAAATCACACTTTAAATTGGTCATAAGAGTAATTTTAAGGTCAACGTTTAAAAGATAACTCACGAAATAGTAACTCGTGTTATTTTCGAAAGTAAAGACCGATGTTTATGTCACGTTTGACACATGCATTTTTTCATCAAAATATGATAATCACACATTGAAATGATCCTAAGAGTGATTTAAAGGCCAACGTTTAAAAATTTCATCCCAAAATGATATAAACATCGGTCTTTACTTACGGAAAAAATTGAGTTATCAATTTAGGACGAAATTTTTTAACATTGGCCTTAAAAACACTCTTAGGACCGTTACAAAGTGTGATTATCGATTTTTGATGAAAAAACGGATGTATCAAACTTGCTATAAACATCGGTCTTTACTTACGAAAAAAGCACGAGTTATCATTTTGGGACGAAATTTTAAAACCGTTCACCTTAAAATCACTGTTAGGACCATTTCAAAGTGTGATTATCATGTTTTGACATAAAAACCCATGTGTCAAATGTGACATAAACGTCGGTCTTTACTTACGAAAATAACACGAGTTACTATTTCATGAAGAATTTTTTAAACGTCGACCTTAAAATCACTCTTAGGACCAATTCAAAGTGTGATTATCATGTTTTCACGAAAAAATGCATGTGTCAAATGTGACATAAACATCGGTCTTTACTAACGGAAAAAAGCGAGTTATCATTTTGGGATGAAAATTTTAAATGTTGACCTTAAAAACACTCTTAGGACCATTTCAAAGTGTGATTATCGAGTTTTGATGAAAAAACGCATGTGTCAAATGTGACATAAACATCGGTCTTTACTTACGGAAAACACACGTGATAGTATTTCATGACAAATTTTTTTAAACGTTGACCTTTAAATCACTCTTAGGACCATTTGAAAGTGTGATTTTCATGTTTTCACGAAAAAATGCATGTGTCAAATGTGACATAAACATCGGTCTTTACTTACGAAAAAAACACGAGTCAGTATTTCGTGATGAATTTTTTAAACGTTGACGTTGAAATAACTCTAAGGACCATTTCAAAGTGTGACTCCCATGTTTCGAAGAAAAAACTCATGAGTAAAATGTGACCTAAACATCGGTCTTTACTTACGGGAAAAACGCTTGTTATCATTTTGGAAGGAAAATTTTTAAATGCTGACCTTAAAATCACTCTTAGGACAATTTTAAAGTGTGATTATCATGTTTTTACGAAAAAATGCATGTGTCAAATGTGACATAAGCATCGGTCTTTACTTTCGAAAAAAAGGCGAGTTATCATTTTGGGACGAAATTTTTTAAACGTTAACCTTAAAATCACTCTTAGGACCATTTCAAAGTGTGATTTTCATGTTTCACGAAAAAATGCTTGTGTCAAATGTGACATAAACATCGGTCTTTACTTACTGAAAAAACACGTGATAGTATTTCATGATGAATTTTTTTAAACGTTGACCTTAAAATCACTCTTGGGACCATTTCAAAGTGTGATTTTCATGTTTTCACGAAAAAACGCATGTGTCAAATGTGACATAAACATCGGTCTTTACTTACGAAAAAAACACGAGTTAGTATTTCTTGACGTATTTTTTAAACATTGACCTTAAAATCACTCTTAGGACCATTTCAAAGTGTGATTATCTTGTTTAAAAAAAAACGCATGTGTCAAATGTGACATAAACGTCGGTCTTTACTTACTGAAAAAAGACGAGTTAGTATTTTATGACGAAATTTTAAAACGTTCACCATAAAATCACTGTTAGGACCATTTCAAAGTGTGATTATCATGTTTTGATGAAAAAACGGATGTGTCAAACGTGACGTAAACATCGGTCTTTACTTACGGAAATAACAAGAGTTAGTATTTTGTGACGATTATCATGTTTTCATGAAAAAACGCATGTGTCAAATGTGACATGAATATCGGTCTTTACTTACGGAAAAAACGCGAGTTATTTTTTTAGGTGAAATTTTTAAACGTTGACCTTAAAATCACTCTTAGGACCATTCAAAGTGTGATTATCATGTTTTGATGAAAAAATGGATGTGTGAACCGTGACATAAACATCGGACTTTACTCACGGAAATAACACGAGTTAGTATTTCTCGATGAATTTTTAAACATTGACCTTAAAATCACTCTTAGGATCAATTTAAAGTGTGATTATTATGTTTTCATGAAAAAACGCATGTGTCAATTATGACAGAAACATCGGCCTTTACTTACGGAAAAAACGGGTTATCATTTTGGGACGAAAATTTTAAACCTTGACCTTAAAAACACTCTTTGGACCATTTCAAAGTGTGATTATCGAGTTTTGATGAAAAAACAAATGTGTCAAACTTGATATAAACATCGGCCTTTACTTACGGAAAAAACAAGAGCTAGTATTTGATGACGAATTTTTTAAACGTTGACCATAAAATCACTCTTAGGACCATTTCGAAGTGTGATTTTCATGTTTTCATGAAAAAACGCATGTGTCAAACATGACATAAACATCGGTCTTTACTTACGGAAAAAACACGAGTTAGTATTTCATGATGAATTTTTTAAATGTTGACGTTAAAATCACTCTTAGAACCAATTCAAAGTCTGATTATCATGTTTTCATGAAAAAACGCATGTGTTAGATGTGACACAAACATCGGTCTTTACTTACGAAAAAAAGCGAGTTATCATTTTGGGACGGAA
This sequence comes from Euphorbia pulcherrima, assembly GCA_947683365.1. Classification (NCBI taxonomy): domain Eukaryota; kingdom Viridiplantae; phylum Streptophyta; class Magnoliopsida; order Malpighiales; family Euphorbiaceae; genus Euphorbia; species Euphorbia pulcherrima. Next base: position 22,393,169 of record CANTUS010000001.1, read on the forward strand.
ATTTTAAACATTGACCTTAAAAGCACTCTTAGGACCATTTCAAAGTGTGATTATCGAGTTTTGATGAAAAAATGCATGTGTCAAACGTGACATGAACATCGGACTTCACTTACGGAAAAAACACGAGCAAGTATTTCATGACGAAGTTTTTTAAACGTTGACCTTAAAATCACTCTTAGGACCATTTCAAAGTGTGATTTTCATGTTTTTACGAAATAACGCATGTATCAAACGTGACATAAACATCGGTCTTTACTTACGGAAATAAAAAGAGTTAGTATTTCGTGACGAATTTTTTAAACGTTGACCTTAACTAAGAAGGCAGGATCGCAGATACAGAAATGAAATATTGAAATCACTGAGAATGAAGAACAGAAATCTTACTATTATTAAGCAGAGAGTTGAATTACAGTAGTTGAGAAAGTAAGAAAACAGGAGAAAGCTTCACACCAAGCACACTACAAGCTTCTCTCTCTAAAACTCTTAAAACTCCAAACTAAATATTTTACAACTGATTAATTTTCGATGCTACAAACTGAAAGAAAAACACAATATATAGGCAGATAAAGTGGTGCGCCCTTAGCTGGCCATGAGCTGGAAGGTAAGAAGGAATCTTGCAATGGGCAATAAAGAAAAGGCACCAGCTGGCTATCAGTTTCTTTAATAAAAGAAAGATACTTGCTTTAATAAAAGTTGAGGAGCCGACAAAAATGCTTTCGGCGAAATCAATATTAATGCTTCATTAAGTGGGGTCCATAGTCATCCTGATAAGGACTATTTCTGTCAAAGCAATCTTCATTATTGCTGTTGAAGTAATCCTGATAAGGATTCTGCCCTAAAGGTCATTAGGGTCTTGAGAGTCTAAAAATAGATCATCAAATTCATCATCTGGTAGGGGTGGAACCCTTTTATTTGCTTCATTTGATGACAAGGCAATTTCAGTCGCTTTCCTTTTGGGACTCTCTTGCTTCTTTGGAAGAGCAGATAATAAATTTTTCGGATCGAATCCTTGTTTAGGAGGATCCTTTTCTCCCAGAAGTTGAAACACTTGTTGTTTTAATTCTTCTCTAGGGATAGAGGTTAATAAACCTTTGAGGAGCTCAGCTACCATGCCAGGAGATGCTGAGGTTTCAGCAGCCTCAGGAGAATTTGGTGGACTGTTAAGATTTATCATTTTAATAACAAGTTCTTTAGAATATATTGCTGGTGGCTCAAAGAACTCAAATTTATCCCACCATTTAACAGAAATTCTCCTCGTTAACCAGGGAATAAAATTTTCAAAATCTGAGTTATAACCTAGCTTCTTTCCTTTCTTTTTAGTGATGATATAATCCCATTTGCCTATCCAGGGAACTTTGTATAGGATAGTAAACATGAGTCTAGGATAATCACAAAATCTGTTAGAGTCCACGAAGAATTCAAAACTTCCCAGAACTCTCTGAGGGAGGATAATTGGATATAATCCCCATTTAAAGAACCAGTCATGAAACCAGTACGGGAAAACCTCTTGAGGTTTGTTCAAAGAGAATTGGAAAAACCAGCTGAAAATCCTTTGACGGTTCTCATAAAATAACGCCTGAGTCCAGGCGTGCATGTAGTCAAAGTAGTCAAAAAATCGTGGTTTTCCATAAGATAATTCCCTACAGGAGAAAAGATTTCTCCCCCATTCTTCTTGGGTAATAACCCTAGTTATGATGAACTTGCTATAAGCCCATTCATCGCCGCTTCTTGTAACCGGCTCAATTTTGACAGAATCAATCTCCAATAAGATTGATAGGTTGAAATTATAATCCTTTGACAGCAATGGTGAAAGTGTATAATTCTGTGTATAAAAGGATATCTCGTGCGGCTGTAGGTGAGCATGTTTGTCTTCAATTGGCATAATATGCTCAAAAGTAATCGGTACATAAGGAAATCTATTTTCCCTTTAAGTGGTCTCCTGGAGGCTACGCCTATAAGCGTCGGGGCAATATTGGTCTTCTTGACTAGCTTTTGATGGTCCAGAGAAATGCTCTTTAGCCTTCCCTTTTCCTGAAGGAGTGCTATTCCATCTGAAACTCATGACCTACAAGAAACTCTCGAGTTAAGAAATCTGTAAGTGAATTAGATTCCCCTTTAATAAACTCGATATTAAAATCAAAGATTGATAAAAATAGCTTTCCATCTGGCAAATATTGGTTTGGACGCTATATTTTTAACGTCCTTTAGCAAGATTTCTTTGGCGCTTTCACAGTCTATCCTTATAAGGAATTTCTGATTAATTAAATCAGACTCGAATTTTTGGACACATTGATAAAGCTTCCTTTTTCACAGTAGAGTAATTAACTCTTGGGCCGGTCCATAGCCCACTGGTAAACCTAATTAAGGTTTCTTTTCCATTTATCCTTTGCTTAAGGATTCCTCCATAGCCTTTGTCTGAAGCATCGGTTTCAACAATTTAATTTTCTTAGCAGACACCACTAAGCCATTATTCTTGGCTGCTGTTTGGAAAATACTGAGGTGTTTGAAGTGCTGCTCAATGTCCTTGGAGAAAATAAGGACGTCGTCAATGTAGACTATCATGAATGCTGAATAAGCATTAAAGATCTCATTCATGATTTTTTGAAATTGAGACGGGGCATTTTTAAGTCCAAAAGGCATCACATTCCACTCGTACTGGCCGAATAGTACTGTGAAGGCTGTTTTGTATTTGTCTTCTTCCTTGATCTGGATTTGCCAACATCCAGACTTCATGTCAAATTTGGAAAAGACTTTGGCTTCATAAAGCCTGTTGAGTAAGTCTCTCTTATTAGGCAGAGGATACCTTATCCACCTTAAAACTTTATTTAAAGGTTTATAGTTAATGACTAATCTTGGTACCCCTCTTTTAAGTTCGGCCGCATTTTCTACATAAAAGGCCGGGCAGCTCCATGGGCTTTTACTCTTTCTAATAAGCCCTTTATTTTCTAAATCTGTAATTTCAGATTTGCAGATCTCCAAATGGCGAGGTCCCATTGCAATGGGTCGGCCCCTAGTAGGGATCATTTTTTCGTCAAAGTCTGGCTCATAAGGCAGACTTATAACATGACGTTTTCTGGCCTAGAAGGCCGCAGGAACTTCAGAGCAAATTTCTCTTATAAGCTCCTGTTCAAGCGTCTTAACCCTCTCAATCAGCTGAGGACTTTTAAGTTTTTCTTCTATAGTTTTGAAAGAAATTTCCTATTTTAAGGAATTGATGAATCTCTCCTTATAAGAGACTTTCCTTCTAATTACATCTAGATGTTTGACTTTGGGTTGTGAAATAAACTCAAAGATGATGTTCTTTCCCGCTATTTGTGTTTCTATTCCCTTTTCAGATAACCTTGATATAGGGAACAGCATGTGCAGGAATGGGTTTCCAAGAATGACTGAATGGGATAAATCTTTGACCATTATAAATGGTATCTCTAGGCTCATCCCATTATTGCAAACGGCTGCATTACTAAGCTTATAGTTGACAGCCAACTTATCACCGTTAGCCGTTTGCAGTTGTTCCAATGTCTTGGAGAAGTAATGGGATGGTATTAATCCCTCATTGATACAATTAAGGTCAGCCCCTGAGTCTATAAGGGCTACTGTCGTTAAGACATATTCCTTGTTAATAACAAGAGTTATTTTAGTGTGCCACTTATGAGTGACTACTCTGTCTAGCATGTCTGCGTATTGGAGGTCCTTTTGCGTAGACTGGTCTTTCTTTTCTAGACCTTTATCTTGTTCTTCCTCAGATTCAGAATTATAATCTGAGAGTTTAGCAGCTTCTAAGAGAGTAAGTCTATCTTTAAGATTCTTTACTTCTCTTTTGAGTTCATTAACTTCTGCTTTAAGATCGTTAATGGTAGGCTCTTTTCTCTTGCTAGCCTTAACTCTGTTAATTATCTCTTTCATATCATAAGAGATATTCTTTTCTTTGACCTTTTCTTCAAGATTGTTATTTCTTGAAGAATTTCTAGATCAGGTTTCTCCAGATTTTTCTTTAAACATTTTCAAATATGACTCTAGGTGGTCTCTCCTCTCTTCAGGGTCTTGGATCTTTTCTATGAGATCCAAAATCGTGTTTTCTTCCCTGGTAAGGACTAATAAGCCGTTTAGAGAACATAGCGATTTATAATAATCGCAGTTTCCATCACAGCTTGAATTGGACTATGAGGCTGAGTTAGATTCTTCCTTAGAAGTATAATCATTTTCTTCCTTCTCTGAGCTGGTTTGGACTACTAGAATCGTTTCTAGTGTTTCTTTTACATCGTCACTGAGATTAAGTGACCTGATTTGTTGTTTTGCCTTGCACTTATTGGATTAGTGTGCAGGCTTTCCACATTTATAGCATGTTACCTCTTCAAGAGGCCTTTTGGGCCAATTATAAGGCTTTTTGGGCCTTTTATAAGGCCTTTTAGGGTAATCTTTCTTGTGAGGCCTATAAGGCTTATAAAATTCCTCTTATAAGGTTTACCCTTACTTTTATGTGATCTAGGAAGTGGAGGGAAGCCTACTTGCTGGCAAAAGTCTCCTAAGATCCTTTTGTCGTGCAGTTTTTCCTTTTGCATCCATTTATGAATTTTTAACTCATTATAGAGCAACATTACTTCTGCCACTATTTCCGAGGATAGCTCTCCATATGTCAGTTTTGGGTAAGGTATAACATTGTTATACTTTATGCTGAGCCTTTCCTTGACTCTCTCAGCAAATAAATAAGGAAGTCCATTTATGAACTTTTCCTTCCAGCAGTAGTGGTGACAGTCATCTCTAGTAAAGACTGCGCTGAGAAAGACATGTTTGTACCACTTGAACTCTGACAGGTCTCTACATCTCAGGTTCATAAGTTGTTCAGTGGTTTGCTCTACAAACATAGAGGTAGACCCTAGAAAGTGCAAAATAAGGGTATATGCCAAAGTATTAATAGCGTCTGACTGTGGTTGGCCATTTTCTTCTTTAACAGAATTCAGAATTTGGTTTTTGGCTTCAGTATTTAACTGAAAGTCCCACCAGCCTTTTAACTGTCTAGAAAATCCTGCAATAATAGCCTGAGCTATGGATTTGTCTAAATTTCCATGTATCCTACTGGCAGTTGCATACATTAACATATGCTGGATGGCATTCTTAATCTGATACTCAAATAGCCCGTCAATATTCCATTCTTCAATGGACCTGCCATCATAGGATTTCATGGATGGCATGAATTCTTCATATTGAAGATTTATTGGGGACGGCCTACGATAATAAGGCTTGTCAGTGCTTTCTTTAGTGTGGAAGATTTTGTTTATCTGTGGAATATTATCCATTCTTAAATCTTGGAATAAAGATTTTAATTCTTCCTCGCCTTTTAAAGGCTCTTCTGAACTAGTACTAGCTTCTGAATCAGAATCCTGCTCTTTAGTTAAAGGAGCAATATTCTTTTGCTTTCTGTCTAAATTAAGCTCTGCCTTTACTTACGGAAAAAACACTTGTTATCATTTTTAAAGGATAATTTTTAAATGCTGACCTTAAAATCACTGTTAGGACCATTTCAAAGTGTGATCATCATGTTTTTATGAAAAAAACGCATGTGTCAAATGTGACATAACATCGGTCTTTACTTACGGAAAAAATTGAGTTATCATTTTAGGACGAAAATTTTAAACGTTGGCCTTAAAAACACTCTTAGGACCGTTACAAAGTGTGATTATCGATTTTTGATGAAAAAACGCATATATCAAACTTGCTATAAACATCGATCTTTACTTACGAAAAAAGCACGAGTTATCATTTTGGGACGAAATTTTAAAACCGTTCACCTTAAAATCACTGTTAGGACCATTTCAAAGTGTGATTATCATGTTTTGACAAAAAAACCCATGTGTCAAATGTGACATAAAAGTCGGTCTTTACTTACGGAATTAACACGAGTTACTATTTCATGAAGAAATTTTTAAACGTTGACCTTAAAATCACTCTTAGGACCAATTCAAAGTGTGATTATCATGTTTTCACGAAAAAATGCATGTGTCAAATGTGACATAAACATCGGTCTTTACTTACGGAAAAAACACGAGTCAGTATTTTGTGATGAATTTTTTAAACGTTGACATTGAAATAACTCTAAGGACCATTTCAAAGTGTGACTCCCATGTTTCGACCAAAAAACTCATGAGTAAAATGTGACCTAAACATCGGTCTTTACTTACGGGAAAAACGCTTGTTATCATTTTGGAAGGAAAATTTTTAAATGATGACCTTAAAATCACTCTTAGGACAATTTCAAAGTGTGATTATCAAGTTTTGGTGAAGAAACGCATGTGTCAAATGTGACATAAGCATCGGTCTTTACTTTTGAAAAAAGGCGAGTTATCATTTTGGGACGAAATTTTTTAAATGTTGACCTTACAAGTTGAGAAAGCAAGAAAACTGGAGGAAGCTTCACACCAACCACACTACAAGCTTCTCTCTCTAAAACTCTAAAAACTCAAAACTAAAATATTTTACAACTGATTAATTTTTCGATGCTTCGAACTGAAAGAAAAACACAATATATAGGCAGTTAAAGTGGTGCGCCCTTAGCTGGCCATGAGCTGGAAGGTAAGAAGGAATCTTGCAATGGCCGACAAAGAAAAGGCACCAGCTGGCTGTCAGTTTCTTTAATAAAAGAAAGATGCTTGCTTTAATAAAAGTGGAGGAGCCGACAAAAATGCTTTCGGCGGAATCAATATTAATGCTCCATTAAGTGGGGTCTATAGTCATCCTGATAAGGATTCTTTCTGTCAAAGCAATCGTCATTATTGCTGTTGAAGTAATCCTGATAAGGATTCTGCCCTAAAGGTCATTAGGGTCTTGAGAGTCTAAAAATAGATCATTAAATTCATCATCTGGTAGGGGTGGAACCCTTTTATTTGCTTCATTTGATGACGAGGCAATTTCAGCCGCTTTCCTTTTGGGACTCTCTTGCTTCTTTGGAAGAGCAGATAATAAATTTTTCGGATCGAATCCTTGTTTAGGAGGATCCTTTTCTCCCAGAAGTTGAAACACTTGTTGTTTTAATTCTTCTCTAGGGATAGAGGTTAATAAACCTTTGAGGAGCTCAGCTACCATGCTAGGAGATGCTGAGGTTTCAGCAGCCTCAGGAGAATTTGGTGGACTGTTAAGATTTATCATTTTAATAACAAGTTCTTTAGAATATATTGCTGGTGGCTCAAAGAACTCAAATTTATCCCACCATTTAACAGAAATTCTCCTCGTTAACCAAGGAATAAAAATTTCAAAATCTGAGTTATAACCCAGCTTCTTTCCTTTCTTTTTAGTGATGATATAATCCCATTTGCCTATCCAGGGAACTCTGTATAGGATAGTAAACATGAGTCTAGGATAATCACAAAATCTGTTAGAGTCCACGAAGAATTCATAAATTCCCAGAACTCTCTGAGGGAGGATAATTGGATATAATCCCCATTTAAAGAACCAGTCATAAAACCAGTTCGGGAAAACCTCTTGAGGTTTGTTCAAAGAGAATTGGAAAAACCAGTTGAATTTCCTTTGACGGTTCTAATAAAATAAGGCCTGAGTCCAGGCTTGCATGTAGTCAAAGTAGTCAAAAAATCGTGGTTTTCCATAAGATAATTCCCTACAGGAGAAAATATTTCTCCCCCATTCTTCTTGGGTAATAACCCTAGTTATGATGAACTTGCTATAAGCCCATTCATCGCCGCTTCTTGTAACCGGCTCAATTTTGACAGAATCAATCTCCAATAAGATTGATTGGTTGAAATTATAATCCTTTGACAGAAATGGTGAAAGTGTATAATTCTGTGTATAAAAGGATATCTCGTGCGGCTGTAGGTGAGCATGTTTGTCTTCAATTGGCATAATATGCTCAAAAGTAATCGGTACATAAGGAAATCTATTTTCCTTTCAGTGGCCGCCTGGAGGCTATGCCTATAAGCGTCGGGGCAATATTGGTCTTCTTGACTAGCTTTTGATGGTCTAGAGAAATGCTCTTTAGCCTTCCCTTTTCCTGAAGGAGTGCTATTCCTTCTGAAACTCATGACCTACAAGAAACTCTCGAGTTAAGATATCTGTAAGTGAATTAGATTCCCCTTTAATAAACTTGATATTAAAATCAAAGATTGATAAAAATAGCTTGCCATCTGGCAAATATTGGTTTGGACGCTATATTTTTAACGTCCTTTAGCAAGATTTCTTTGGCGCTTTTACAGTCTATCCTTATAAGGAATTTCTGATTAATTAAATCAGACTCAAATTTTTAGACATATAGGACTATTGATAAAACTTCCTTTTTCACAGTAGAGAAATTAACTCTTGGGTCGGTCTATAGCCCACTGGTAAACCTAATTAAGGTTTCTTTTCCATTTATCCTTTGCTTAAGGATTCCTCCATAGCCTTTATCTGAAGCATCGGTTTCAACAATTTAATTTTCTTATCAGACACCACCAAACCATTATTCATGGCTGCTGTTTGGAAAATACTGAGGTGTTTGAAGTGCTGCTCAATGTCCATGGAGAAAATAAGGACGTCGTCAATGTAGACTATCATGAATGCTGAATAAGCATTAAAGATCTCGTTCATGATTTTTTGAAATTGAGAGGGGGCATTTTTAAGCCCAAAAGGCATCACATTCCACTCGTACTGGCCGAATAGTACTGTGAAGGCTGTTTTGTATTTGTCTTCTTCCTTGATCTGGATTTGCCAATATCTCGACTTCATGTCAAATTTGGAAAAGACTTTAGCTTCATAAAGCCTATTGAGCAAGTCTCTCTTACTGGGTAGCAGATACCTTATCCACCTTAAAACCTTATTTAATGGTTTATAGTTAATGACTAATCTTGGTACCCCTCTTTCAAGTTCGGCCGCATTTTCTACATAAAAGGCCGGGCAGCTCCATGGGCTTTTTACTCCTTCTAATAAGCCCTTTATTTTCTAAATCTGTAATTTTAAATTTGCAGGTCTCCAAATGGCGAGGTCCCATTGCAATGGGTCGGGCCCTAGTAGGGATCATTTTTTCGTCAAAGTCTGGCTCATAAGGCAGACTTATAACATGACGTTTTCTGGCCCAGAATGCCGTAGGAACTTTAGAGCAAATTTCTCTTATAAGCTCCTATTCAAGGGTCTTAACCGTCTCAATCAGCTGAGGACTTTTAAGTTTTTCTTCTATAGTTTTGAAAGAAATTTCCTATTTTAAGGAATTGATGAATCTCTCCTTATAAGAGACTTTCCTTCTAATTACATCTAGATGTTTGACATTAGGTTATGAAATAAACTCAAAGATGATGTTCTTTCCCACTATTTGTGTTTCTATTCCCTTTTCAGATAACCTTGATATAGGGAACAACATGTGCAGGAATAGGTTTCCACGAATGACTGAATGGGATAAATCTTTGACCATTATAAATGGTATCTCTAGGCATATCCCATTATTGCAAACGGCTGCATTACTAAGCTTATAGTTGACAGCCAACTTATCACCGTTAGCCGTATGCAGTTGTTCCAATGTCTTGGAGAAGTAACGGGATGGTATTAATCGATCATTGATACAATTAAGGTCAGCCCCTGAGTCTATAAGGGCTACTGTCTTTAGGACATATTCCTTGTTAATAAAAAGAGTTATTTTAGTGTGCCACTTATGAGTGACTACTCTGTCTAGCATGTCTGCGTATTGGAGGTCCTTTTGCGTAGACTGGTCTTTCTTTTCTAGACCTTTATCTTGTTCTTCCTCAGATTCAGAATTATAATCTAAGAGTTTAGCAGCTTCTAAGAGAGTAAGTCTATCTTTAAGATTCTTTACTTCTCTTTTGAGTTCATTAACGTCTGCTTTAAGATCGTTAATGGTAGGCTCTTTTCTCTTGCTGGCCTTAACTCTGTTAATTATCTCTTTCATATCATAAGAATATTCTTTTCTTTGACCTTTTCTTGAAGAATTTCTAGATGAGGTTTCTCCAGATTTTTCTTTAAACATTTTCAAATAAGACTCTAGGTGGTCTCTCCTCTCTTCAGGGTCTTGGATCTTTTCTATGAGATCCAAAATCATGTTCTCTTCCCTAGTAAGGACTAATAAGCCGTTTAGAGAACATAGCAATTTATAACAATCGCAGTTTCCATCATAGCTTGAATTGCACTGTGAGTCTGAGTCAGATTACTCCTCAGAGTATAATCATTTTCTTCCTTCTCTGAGCTGGTCTGGACTACTAGAATTTTTTCTAGTGTCTCTTAGGACCATTTCAAAATGTGATTATCTTGTTTTCACAAAAAAATGCATGTGTCAAATGTGACATAAATGTCGGTCTTCACTTACGGAAAAAAACGCGAATTATCATTTTAGGACGAAATTTTTAAACGTTGACCTTAAAATCACTTTTAGGACCGTTTTAAAGTGTGATTTTCATGTTTTCAAGAAAAAATGCAAGTGTCAAATGTGGCATAAACTTCGGTCTTTACTTACGGAAAAAACGCAAGTTATCATTTTGGGACGAAATTTTTTAATGTTGAAAATCCCTCTTAGGGCCATTTCAAAGTGTGATTATCATGTTTTGATGAAAAAACGCATGTGTCAAACGTGGCATAAACTTCGATCTTTACTTACGGAAAAAACATGAGTTAGTATTTCATGGCGAATTTTTTAAATGCTGACCTTAAAATCACTCTTAGGAAAATTTTAAAGTGTGATTATCATGTTTTCACGAAAAAGCGCATGTGTCAAATGTGACATAAACATCGGTCTTTACTTTAGGAAAAAACACAAATCGGTATTTCATGACGAATTTTTTAAAGTTTGACCTTAGAATTACTTTTAGGACTATTTCAAAGCGTGATTATTTTATTTTCACAAAAAAATGCATGTGTCAAATGTGACATAATCGTCGGTCTTTACTTACGGAAAAAACGCGAGTTATCATTTTGGGACGAAATTTTTAAACGTTGACCTTAAAATCACTCTTAGGACCATTTCAATGTGTGATTATCTTGTTTTCACGAAAAAAATGTATGTGTCAAATGTGACATAAACTTCGGCCTTTGCTAACGGAAAAAATGCGAGTTATCATTTTGGGACAAATTTTTTAACGTTAAATACCACTCGTAGGACCATTTCAAAGTGCGATTATCATGTTTTCACAAAAAAAACGCATGTGTCAAATGTGATAGAAATATCGGTCTTTACTTACGGAAAAAACGAGAGTTATCATTTTGGGACAAAATTTTTAAACGTTGGCCTTAAAATCACTCTTAGGACCATTTCAATGTGTGATTATTATGTTTTCATGAAAAAACGCATGTGTCAAATGTGACATAAATATCAGTCTTTATTTACGAAAATAACACGAGTTACTATTTCGTGGCTAATCTTTTAAATGATGACCTTAAAATTTCTCTTAGGACCAATTCAAAGTGGGACATGTTTTCACGAAAAAACGCGTGTGTCAAATGTGACATGAACATCGGTCTTTACTTACGGAAAAAAGCGAGAAATCATTTTGGGATGAAAATTTTAAACGTTGACCTTAGAAACACTTTTAGGGCACTTTCAAAGTGTGATTATCGAGTTTTGATGAAAAAACGCATGTGTCAAACGTGACATAAACTTTGGTCTTTAAGTACGGAAAAAACACGAGTTAGTATTTTATGACGAATTTTTTAAATGCTGACCTTAAAATCACTCTTAGGACCATTTCAAAGTGTGATTATCTTGTTTTCAGGAAAAAATGCGAGTTACCATTTTGGGACGAAATTTTTTAAATGTTGATCTTAATATCACTCTTAGGATCATTTTAAAGTGCGATTACCATCTTTTGACAAAAAAATGCTAGCGTCAAATGTGACAAAAACATCGGTCTTTACTTACGGAAAAAACGAGAGTTATCATTTTCGTATGAAATTTTTAAACGATGGCCTTTAAATCACTCTTAGGACCATTTCAATGTGTGATTATCATGTTTTGATGAAAAAATGCATGTGTCAAACGTGACATAAACATCGGTCTTTACTTTCGAAAATAACACGAGTTACTATTTCATGACTTATCTTTTAAACGTTGACCTTAAAATTACTCTTAGGACCAATTCAAAGTGTGATTTATCATGTTTTCATGAAAAAACGCATGTGTCAAATGTGACATAAACATCGGCCTTTACTTAAGGAAAAAAAGCGAGCGATCATTTTGGGACGAAAATTTTAAATGCTGACCTGAAACACACTTTTAAGGTCAAGGTTTAAAAGATTAGTCATGAAAAATTAGTCACGTTTGACACAAGCATTTTTTCATCAAAATATGATAATTACACTTTGAAATGGTCCTCAGAGTGATTTTAAGGTCAACGTTTAAAAATTTTCGTAAGTAAAGACCGACGTTTATGTCACATTTGACACATGCATTTTTTTGTGAAAACATGATAATCGCACTTTGATATGGTCTAAGAGTCAATATTTAAAAAACTTCTTCCCAAAATGATAACTCACGTTTTTTCCATAAGTAAAGACTGATGTTTATGTCACATTGGACACATGCGTTTTTTCATTAAAACTCGATAATCACACTTTGAAAGTGTCATACAAGTGTTTTTATGGTCAACATTGAAAATTTTTATCCCAAAATGATAACTCGATTTTTTTCCTCAAGTAAACACCGATGTTTATGTCACATTTGACACATGCGTTTTTTCGTGAAAACATGAACATCACACTTTGAATTGGTCCTAAGAGTAATTTTAAGGTCAATGTTTAAAAGATTAGTCATGAAATACTAACTCGTCTTATTTTCGTAAGTAAAGACCGATGTTTATGTCACGTTTGACACATGCGTTTTTTCATCAAAACATGATAATCACACATTGAAATGGTCCTAAGAGTGATTTTAAGGCCGACGTTTAAAAATTTCGTCCCAAAATGATAACTCTCGTTTTTTCCATTAGTAAAGACCGATGTTTCTGTCGCATTTGACACATGCGTTTTTTGGTGAAAACATGATAATTGCACTTTGAAATGGTCCTAAGAGTGATATTAAGATCAACGTTTAAAAAATTTTGTCCCACAATGATAACTGGCGTTTTTCCCGTAAGTAATACCGATGTTTATGCCACATTTGACATATGTGTTTTTTCATCAAAACATATTAATCACACTTTGAAACGGTCCTAAGAATGATTTTAAGGTCAATGTTTAAAAAATTCGCCCTGAAATACTAACTCCTGTTTTTTCCATAAGTAAAGACCGATGTTTATGTCACGTATGAGACATGCATTTTTTCATCAAAACTCGATAATCACACTTTGAAAGTGTTCTAAAAGTGTTTTTAAGGTCAACAGTTAAAATTTTTGTCCCAATATGATAACTCGCTTTTTTTCCTTAAGTAAAGACCGAAGTTTATGCATATTTGACGCATACATTTTTTCGTGAAAACATGATAATCACACTTTGAATTAGTCCTAAGAGTAATTTTAAGGTCAACATTTAAAAGATCAGTCACGAAATACTAACTCATGTTATTTTCGTAAGTAAAGACCGATGTTTATGTCACGTTTTACACATGCGTTTTTTCAAAGTGTGATTATCGAGGTTTGATGAAACAGTGCAAGTGTGAAACGTGACATAAACATCGGTCTTTACTTACGGAAAAAACACGAGTTAGTATTCCATGACGATTTTTTAAACGTTGACCTTAAAATCACTCTTAGGACCATTTCAAAGTGTGATTATCTTGTTTTCACAAAGAAACGCATGTGTCAAATGTGACATAAATGTCGGTCTTTTCTTACGGAAAAAATGCGAGTTATCATTTTGGGACGAAATTTTTATGATCTTCATTCCTGGTATCCGAGCCGTTTAGTTTTTATAATTGCTATAGTATTAGTTTGTTGTTTTATTTGTTTAAGCTTCACGAAATTTATTCAAATCCTCTTAGTGAAACCCAAGTCACGTTTCTGCCGTTTGTGCCGTGGATAGGCTGTTGTTGGCAAAGAGTAATCCATTGACAGTGTTCAAAGAGGTATGGATAATTTTTTTGAATGCTTTTCAAATAATGCCTTTACTAGTAGGCCTTGCAGTTCTAGAAATTCAAAGGACACTGCTAAGAATAACGAGATCTTACTTGAAGAAAATATTGAATCTAACCTCCATATCTGGAAGTTGCCAGCCATCTCTTCACATCATATTTATAAATCAAATAACAATTTCTTGTTTAAATCTGATTATGTTTTTAAGACGGTTGAAGAGTCTATTTCTATAGACAATAATTTATTGTCATTTAATCTTCTATCACAAAGTCTTATTAGCAGACACCAAAAGAAATATTCCTTTATACACATAGGGATGGTATAAGTAGCAGTTAAACCTACTACAAGGATAGGCTTAAATGTTACAGCCTTATTATTTAAGAGATAAACGGAATAATAAATTTTCAGACCCCTTATTAGGAGCAGTAGAGTCTTCATTAAATGATGGACCAATTTACTTCACATGTTACCCGAACTTAATAATTCCCTTAGATTATCCACACGTATTAGATATAGCCTCACTGGACATAAAGACGGATGGGTTTGATATGAAGCCCGGTTCGAAGAACTTGATCCTTATTTACAGGATCCATTATAAAGTCATGAATAGTATAGTCCCTAATATCAGGGATGATGCAGGCAAATTAATTAATGCCTCAAAAGGGCAAACTAGCTTATTTCTCATAGATCTAAGTAAAGGTAGCCTTGTGGTCCCAAAACCAATTACATGGGATCAGTTACATTTTCCAGACTCATGGAAAATGGAAGATGGAGTCCCTCCTAAAAAGGAGGAAAGCAACAATCTAGATTATATTCTAGAAGATAATGATGGAAGTGTTATAATAAAATTTGATAGATCTAAAAGCATGTCTAGCAGAAAATCCTTCGCGGGAATTCCTAACACTCCATTAGTAATACCACCCAGATCGTCGGTTACTCTACCGGCCAGGCCCGAAGAAATAAATTTTGTTGAAAGAACACCGGCTAATGTAGCCAGGCCCATTTACGAAAGGCCCATGAGTCCATCTATGTCCGATATGGGTTATACACCCAAAGAACTGTTGGTTATTTCCTCACTAACAGATTTTGAAAAATGGTTCGAAGGGTCTTTTTCTGAAAAGAGAAAAGAAAGTATAGAAAACAATATTCTGTTTATAAACAGAAAGAAGGAGAAAAGGACTTCCCTGAACTCCTAAATTCAATGATGAACAGTTCCTTAGTACACTTGAATCGTCTTATAAGACGTATATAGCTTCTAATAGAACGATTAGAAGTATTCATCCGCCATTGGCAGCAGTATCTTATAAACTAGATACAGACAAAGTTATTGAACGTAGTCCTTGTTACGAAGGGATAGAAAGTTCTGTTAAACAGAATAATTTCACAAACCTCAGCCTCCATACTATTGGAGAACAATTATCCAGAATTGAAGATCAAGTCCAAAAGACCTATTCTAAGCCTTATCAGGCTTCAACTTCAAAACCACGTGAGGAAGAAAGGGTTATAATTAAACCCTCCACTTCAGAAAAGCTAAACATTAAATTTGCTGAACATTCTGAAGTTATGGAGGAAATCTCTAGAAGATTAGCAGAGCTTAATATAGACAGGAAATAGAATAATATTGCTCCTTTAACAACAGGACAAGATTCTGATTCCGAGCCTAGCTCTAGTTCAGAACAACCTCTAAAAAGAGAAGATGAATTAAAATCTTTATTTCAAGATTTAAAAATGGATAATACTCCACAAATAATTAAAATTTTCCATACCTAGGAAAATACAGATAAGCCTTATTACAGCAGGCCATCTCCAATAAATCTTCAGTACGAAGAATTTAGGCCATCCATGAACTCTTATGATGGCAGATCCACTGAAGAAGGGAACATTGACGGGCTATCTGAATACTAGATTAAAAATGCCATCTAACACATGCTTATGTATGCTACTGCCAATAGAATACATGGCAACTCTGATAAATCCATAGCTCAGGCTATTATAGCAGGATTTTCTGGTCAGTTAAAAGGATGGTGGGATTTTCAGTTAAGTACTGAAGCTAAAAATCAAATTTTAAACTCCGTCAAAGAAGAGAACGGCCAACAGCAGTCTGATGCTGTTAATACTCCAGCCTACACCCTTATTTTACATTTCTTAGGGTCAACTTCTATGTTTGTCAAGCAAACCACTGAACAGCTTAAGAACCTGAGATGCAGAGATCTTTCAGAGTTCAAGTGGTATAAGGACGTCTTTCTTAGCGCGGTCTTCACCAGGGATGACTGTTACCAAGACTTCTGGAAAGAGAAGTTTATTAACGATCTACCTTATTTATTCGCTGAAAGAGTCCAAGAAAGGCTTAGGATGAAGTATAATAATGTTATACCTTATCCAAAGCTAACATATGGAGAGCTATCCTCTGAGATAGTTACGGAGGGAATGTTGCTTTGTAATGAATTAAAAATTCATAAGCAAATGCAAAAGGAAAAACTACATGGCAAAAGAATCCTTGGAGACTTTTGTGAACAAGTAGGTTTCCCTCCACTCCCAAGGTCACATAAAAATAGGGTTAAACCTTACAAAAGAAGTCATAAGCCTTATAATAGGTATCCTGATAAACCTTATAATAGGTACCCTTATAAGAGACCTAAAAAGTCCTACAATAAGCCTGAAAGGCCACTTAAAGAGGTAACATGTTACAAATGTGGAAAACCCGGACACTACTCTAATAAGTGTATAGTTAAATAACACATTAGGTCACTTAATCTCAGTAACGATGTTAAAGAAACACTGGAAAAAATTCTAGTGGTTCAAACCAGTTCTGAAAAAGAGGAAAATGACTACACCTCTGAAGAAGAGTCAGATTTCGATTCACAGTCAAATTCTAGCTGTGATGGAGATTGCGATTATTATAAATTGCTTTGTTCTCTAAATGGCTTATTAGTCTTAACTAGAGAAGAAAATATGATTTTGGATCTTATAGAGAAGATCCAAGACCCAGAAGAAAGAAGAGCCCACTTAGAATCTTATTTAAAGATGATTAAAGAAAAGACTGGTGAAACCTCATCCAAAAACTCTTCAAGAGGTAATAATCTCGAAGAAAAGGTTAAGGAAAAGAATATCTCTTATGACATGAAAGAGATAATCAATAGAGTCAAAGCTAGTAAAAGGAAAGAGCCCACTATTAACGATCTTAAAGCAGACGTTAATGAACTCAAAAGAGAAGTTAAAAATCTTAAAGATAGAATTACTCTCTTAGAAGCCTCTAAATTATCAGATTATAACTCTGAGTCTGAAGAAGAACAAGATAAGGGTCTAGAAAAGAAAGACCTGTCCACCCAAAAAGATCTTCAATATGTGGACATGTTAGACAGGGTAGTCACCCACAAGTGGCATACCAAAATCACTCTTGTTATCAACAAAGAGTACGTTTTAAAGACAGTCGCCCTTATAGATTCAGGGACTGATCTTAACTGCATAAATGAGGGATTAATACCATCCCGATATTTCTCCAAAACTTTAGAACAACTGCATACAGCTAATGGAGACAAACTAGCTGTTAATTATAAACTTAGAAATACAGCTGTCTGTAATAATGGGATGTGCTTAGAGATACCATTTATAATGGTTAAAGATTTATCCCATTTGGTTATTCTAGGTAACCCGTTTTTACACATGTTCCCCATATCAAGGTTATCTGAAAGGGGAATTGAGACACAAATTGCGGGTAAAGATATTATCTTTGAGTTTATATCACAACCCAAAGTAAAACGCCTAGATGTTATTAAAAGAAGAGCCTCTTTTAAAGAGAAATTTACTAATTCCTTAAAACATGAAATTTCTTTTAAAACTATTGAGGAAAAACTCAAAACTCCTCAGCTGAAAGAAAGGGTTAAAACCCTAGAACATGAACTTATAAAAGAAATTTGCTCTGAAGTTCCTACTGCCTTTTAGGCTAGAAAACGGCATGTTATAAGTCTGCCTTATGAGCCAGACTTTGACGAAAGAATGATCCCTACTAGAGCCCGGCCTATAGCTATGGGGCCTCGCCATCTAGAAATTTACAAGTCTGAAATTGCAGACTTAGAAAAGAAATGGCTTATAAGACATAGTCAAAGCCCATGGAGTTGTCCGGCCTTTTATGTTGAAAATGCCGCGGAACTAGAAAGAGGAGTACCTAGATTAGTCATTAATTATAAACCTTTAAATAAGGTCTTAAGATGGATTAGATATCCTCTGCCAAACAAGAGATATTTGCTTAACAGGCTTTTCGAAGGAAAAATTTTCTCTAAGTTTGACATGAAGTCTGGATGCTGGCAAATCCAGATAAAAGAAGAGGATAAATAAAAAAAACGGCGTTCACAGTCCCATTCGGTCACTACGAATGGAATGTAATGCCATTTGGGCTAAAAAATGCTCCCTCTGAGTTCCAGAAGATTATAAATGAAATCTTCAATGCTTATTTAGCATTTATGATAGTCTACATAGACGATGTCCTAATTTTCTCTAAGGACATAGAGCAGCACTTCAAACACCTAAGCATTTTCCAAACAGCAGTTAAGACTAACGGCTTAGTAGTGTCTGCCAAAAAGATCAAATTATTTCAAACAAAGATCAGATTTTTAAGCCATTATTTAGAACATGGCACAACAATTCCAATTGAAAGGGCTATAGAATTTGCGGATAAATTCCCTAATGAAATAAAAGATAAAACTCAGCTCCAAAGGTTTCTAGGAAGTTTAAATTATGTAACTGATTTTTATAAAAATTTGGCCCATGATGCTAAGCCTTTATTTGCAAGGCTTCATAAAAACCCCCCACCGTGGACTTATGAGTGCACTCAGGCCATGAGAAAAATAAAGCTTAATGTCAAGACATTACCATGCCTGGCTATACCACATCCGGATGCCTTTAAAATTGTTGAGACTGACGCCTCAGACAAAGGCTATGGCGGAATCCTTAAATAGAGGATTAATGGAAAAGAAACCTTAATTAGGTTTACTAGAGGACTTTGGACTGGTCCAAGAGTTAATTACTCTACAGTAAAAAAAGAAGTATTATCCATTGTCCTGTGCGTCCAAAAATTTGAATCTGATTTAATTAATCAGAAATTCCTTATTATGATAGATTGTAAAAGCGCTAAGGAAATTTTACTGAAAGATGTTAAAAATACAGCATCTAAACAAATATTTGCCCGATGGTAAGCCATTTTATCTGTTTTTGATTTCAACATTGAGTTTGTAAAAGGAGAATCTAATTTGCTTCCAGATTTTCTAACTCGAGAATTTCTTGATGGTCATGAGTTTCAGGCAAAACAGGAGGACTAACACTCCCCCATCAAAAGGAAAGGCTAAAGAGTCTTTTCCTAGACCAACCAAAGCAAGTTTAGAAGACTCATTAAACCCTGACGCTTATAATAGCAGCCTTAAAGCGGCCACAGAAAAGGAAAACAAGTTTCCTTATATTCCAATTACTTTTGAGCATATAATGCCTATCGAATATAAGCATTCACACCTACCACCATTCGAAATAGCATCCTTCCACACGCAGAATTATACCCTAACACCATTTCTACCAAAGGATTATAATTTTTATCAATCGATCTTATTAGAGACCGATTCAATCCGAATCGAACTAGTTACCAGAAGTGGGGATCAATGGGCGTACAGTAAATTCATCATTACTAGGGTTATATCCCAGGAAGAGTGGGGAAGAAACCTGTTTTCTTGCAAGGAGTTATCTTACGGCAAACCAAGATTCTTTAACTATTTTAACTATATGGAAGCCTAGAAATAGGCCTTATTCTATGAGAACCGTCAAAGAAAATTTAGTTGGTTTTTTCAATTCTCCCTCAATAAACCTCAAGAGGTTTTCCCTAACTGGTTCCACGATTGGTTTTCTAAATGGGGATTATTTCCTATCATCCTCCCCCTTAGAGTTGCCGGAATTTATGAATTCTTTGTCGATTCAAACAAGTTTTGTGATTACCCCAGGCTTATGTTTATAGTCCTGTATAAAGTCCCTTGGATTGGCAAGTGGGATTATATTATCACAAAGAAGAAGGGCAAAAAACTGGGTTATAACTCAAATTATGAAAACTTTGTCATATGGCTAACAAGGAGAATTTCCATAAAATGGTGGGACAAGTTTGAGTTCTTTGAACATCCCTCTGTTTACTCTAAAGAACTTATTATTAAAGTGGAAGATCCTAACTGTCCTCCAATTTCTCCTGAAGCCTCTAAAACCTCAGCATCTCCTAATAAAGTCGCTGAGTTAAAAGGTTTATTAACCTCAATACCTAAGGAAGAGCTGAAACAGCAAGTATTTCAGCTTCTAGGTGAAAAGGATCCTCCTAAATCACGATTTGATCCTTAAAATTTATTATCTGTCTTACCCAAGAAGCAAGAGAGTCCAAAGAGAAAAGCTGCTAACAAAGCTTCTTCATCAACTAATGAAGCTAATAAAGCAAGAAGAGTGCCACCTTTACCTGATGATGAGTTTGATGACCTCTTCTTAGACTCTCAAGACCCTAATGACCTCTAGGGTAAAAATCCTTATCAGGATCACTTCAACAGCAAGAATCCTTATCAGAATTATGGTGGACCCTACGCACTCAGAAATAATAAAGCACCAAATATGCATGCACCGAAAGAAGTTTTGTCGGTTCTCTTTACTTTATTAAAGTAAATCTTTTCCTTTATTTAAAGAAAGGAATTTGCCAGCTGGTGCGCTTCTTTGTCGGCCATAAATGGATGCTTCCTTATCCTCCAGCTCATGGCCAGCTAAAGGAGCACCTACTCTCCCCCTATATATATGTTTAGTTTTCAGTCTGTAAGATATACAATTTTCATACAAGTTTCATAAGTTTTTCTTCTGTAATATCTTAGAGAGAGAGAGAGAGAGAGAGAGTGAGTTTTCAGTTTGAGTTTGTTTGGTTTGAAGCTTTCTCAGATTTCTTGTATTTTCAACCTTCTGTATAATTCTCGTAAGATTTGTATACATGATAATCACACTTTGAAATGGTCCTAAGAGTGATTTTACGGTCAGCATTTAAAAAATTCGTCATGAAATACTAACTCGTGTTTTTTCCGTAAGTAAAGAACGAAGTTTATGTCACGTTTGACACATGCATTTTTTCATCAAAACGTGATAATCACACTTTGAAATGGTTCTAAGAGTTATTTTAAGGTCAACGTTTAAAATTTTAGTCCCAAAATGATAACTCGCATTTTTTCCGCAAGTAAAGACCGACGTTTATGTCACATTTGACACATGCATTTTTCTGTGAAAACTAGATAATCACACTTTGAAATAGTCCTAAGAGTGATTTTAAGGTCAACGTTTAAAAAATTCGTTATGAAATACTAACTCGTGTTTTTTCTTAAGTAAAGACAGATGTTTATGTCACGTTTGACACATACGTTTTTTCATCAAAACACGACAATCACACTTTGAAAGTATCCTAAAAGTGTATTTAAGGTCAACATTTAAAATTTTCGTTCCAAAATGATAGCTCGCTTTTTTCCTTAAGTAAAGACCGATGTTTATATTGCATTTGACACATGCGTTTTTTCGGGAAAACATGATAATCACACTTTGAAATGGTCTTAAGAGTAATTTTAAGGCCAACGATTCAAAGATTAGTCACGAAATACTAACTCGTGTTATGTTTGTAAGTAAAGACCGATGTTTATGTCGATTTTGACACATGCGTTTTTTCATCAAAACATGATAATCACACATTGAAATGGTCCTAAGAGTGATTTTAAGGCCAACGTTTAACAATTTCGTCCCAAAATGATGACTCTAGTTTTTTCCGTATATAAAGACTGATGTTTCTGCCACATTTGACACATGCATTTTTTTGTGAAAATATGATAATCGCATTTTGAAATGGTCCTAAGAGTGCTGATATTAAGATCAACGTTTAAAAAATTTCGTCCCAAAATGTTCACTCGCGTTTTTTCCGTAAGTAAAGACCGATGTTTATATCACATTTCACACTTTCATTTTCTTGTGAAAACATGATAATCACACTTTGAAATGGTCCTAAGAGTGATTTTAAGGTCAGCATTTAAAAAAATTCATCACGAAATACCAACTTGAGTTTTTATCATATGTAAAGACCGAAGTTTATGTCACGTTTGACATATGCATTTTTTTCTTTAAAACATGATAATCAACCTTTGAAGTGGTCCTAAGAGTGATTTTATGGTCAACATTTAAAAATTTCGTCCTAAAATGATAACTCTCGTTTTTTTCGCAAGTAAAGACTGATATTTCTGTCATATTTGACACAAGCATTTTTTTGTGAAAACATGATAATCGCACTTTGAAATGGTCCTAAGAGTGATTTTAAGGTCAACGTTTAAAAAAATTCTTCCCAAATTGATAACTCGCGTTTTTTTCGTAAGTAAAGACCGATGTTTATGTCACTTTTGACACATGCATTTTTTCATGAAAAAATGTTAATCACACTTTAAAACGGTCCTAAGAGTGATTTTAAGGTCAGCATTTAAAAAATTCGTCATGAAATACTAACTCGTGTTTTTTCCGACCGAAGTTTATGTCATGTTTGACACATGCGTTTTTTCATCAAGATATGATAATCACACTTTAAAATGGCCCTAAGAGTTATTTTAAGGTCAACGTTTAAAAATTTCATCCCAAAATGATAACACGCATTTTTTCCATAAGTAAAGGCCGACGTTTATGTCACATTTGACACATGCATTTTTTTGTAAAAACAAGATAATCACACTTTGAAATGGTCCTAACTGTGATTTTAAGGTCAGAGTTTAAAAATTCGTCATGAAATTAATACTAGCTCGTGTTGTTTTAGTAAGTAAATACCGAAGTTTATGTCACGTTTGACACATGCGTTTTTTCATCAAAACACGATAATCACACTATGAAAGTGTCCTAAAAGTGTTTTTAAAGGTCAACATTTATAATTTTCTTCCCAAAATGATAACTCGCTTTTTTTCCTTAAGTAAAGACCGATGTTTATGCCACATTTGACACATGCGTTTTTTCATGAAAACATGATAATCACACTACGATTTGGTCCTAAGAGTAATTTAAGGTCAACGTATAAAAGATTAGTCACGAAATACTAACTCGTGTTATTTTCGTAAGTAAAGACTGATGTTTATGTCACGTTTGACACATGTGTTTTTTCATCAAAACATAATAATCACACATTGAAATGGTCCTAAGAGTGATTTTAAGGCCAACGTTTAAAAATTTCGTCCCAAAATGATAACTCTCATTTTTTCCGTAAGTAAAGATCGATATTTCTGTCACATCTGACACGTGCGTTTTTTCGTGAAAACACGATATTCGCACTTTGAAATGGTCGTAAGAGTGATATTAAGATCAACGTATAAAAAATTTTGTCCCAAAATGATAACTCGCATTTTTTCCGTAAGTAAAGACCGATGTTTATGCCACATTTTACACATGCTTTTTTCCTCAAAAATTGATAATCACACTTTGAAAGTGTCCTAATAGTGTTTTTAAGGTCAACATTTAAAATTTTCGTACCAAAATGATAACTCGCTTTTTTTCCTTAAGTAAAGACCGACGTTTATGTCACATTTGACACATGCATCTTTTGTGACCTTAAAATCACTCTTAGGGCCATTTCAAAGTGTGATTATCATGTTTTGAGGAAAAAATGGATGTGTCAAACGTGACATAAACATCGGTCTTTACTTACGGAAATAGCACGAGTTAGTATTTCGTGATGAATTTTTTAAACGTTGACCTTAAAATCACCCTTAGGACCAATTCAAAGTGTGATTATCATATTTTCACGAAAAAACGTATTTGTCAAATGTAACATAAACATCGGTCTTTACTTACGGAAAAAACACGAGCTAGTATTTCATGAAGAATTTTTTAAACGTTGACCTTAAAATCACTCTTAGGACCATTTCAAAGTGTGATTTTCATGTTTCCACGAAAAAACTCAAGTGTCAAATGTAACATAAACATCGATCTTACGGAAAAAATATGAGTTAATATTTCGTGACACATTTCGATAATCACACTTTGAAATGGTCCTAGGGACGACATTTTTTAAACGTTCATGTTAATATCACTCTTTGGACCATTTCAAAGTGCGATTATCATGTTTTCACAAAAAAACGCATGTGTCAAATGTGATAGAAACATCGGTCTTTACTTACGGAAAAAAAGAGAGTTATCATTTTGGGACGAAATTTTTAAACGTTGGCCTTAAAATCACCCTTAGGACCATTTCAATGTGTGATTATCTCGTTTTGGGAAACAACGCATGTGTCAAATGTGGCATAAACATCGGTCTTTACTTACGGAGGTCTTTACTCACGGAAAAAACGTGAGTTATAATTTTGGGACGAAATTTTTAAAACATTGACCTTAAAAACACTTTTAGGGCACTTTCAAAGTGTGATTATCGAGTTTTGATGAAAAAACGCATGTGTCAAATGTGACACAAACATCGGTCTTTACTTTCGGAAAAAATACGAGCCAGGATTTCATGACGAATTTTTTAAACGTTGACCTTAAAATCACTCTTAGGACCATTTCAAAGTGTGATTACCTTGTTTTCACAAAAAAAATGCATGTGTCAAATGTGACATAAACGTCGGTCTTTACTTATGGAAAAAAGACGAGTTAGTATTTTATGACGAATTTTTAAAAAACTGACCTTAAAATCACTCTTAGGACCATTTCAAAGTGTGATTAACATGTTTTCACGAGAAAAATGCAAGTGTCAAATGTGACAAATGCGAGTTATCATTTTGGGAAGAAATTTTTATAACGTTGACTCTGAGATCACTCTTAGGACCATTTAAAAGAGTGATTATCATGTTTTCACAAAAAAAAATGCTTGTGTCAAATGTGACTTAGTGCCATCATTGTCTTTCTACTGAGAGCATCTGCCACTACATTAGCCTTTCCTGGATGGTAATCAATAAGACAATCGTAATCTTTAATGAATTCCATTCACCTTCTCTGCCTTAAATTCAACTCCTTCTGTGTTGGCAAATATTTTAAGCTTTTGTGATCTGTATAAATATAACATTTTCTCCATAAAGATAGTGTCGCCAAATTTTCAAGGCAAAGACTATTGCAGCCATTTCTAAATCATGAGTAGGATAATTCCTTTCATGATTCTTCAATTTCCTGGAAGCATAGGCAATCACTTTCCCTTCTTGCATCAAAACACAACCAAGGCCACTATGTGAAGCATCACTATAGATTACGAAGCCTTTTCCGGGTCTAGTTGGGTGAGGATGGGTGCTTTTGTTAACATCGCCTTCAATTTCTCAAAACTTTCTTGGCACTTGTCATTCCACTCAAATTTTGCATTCTTTTGAAGTAGTTTCATCAGCGGGGCAGCAATGACTGAAAATCCCTTCACAAATCTTCTATAATACCCTGCTAAGCCAAGGAAACTTCTGACTTCTGTAGGGTTCTTTGGTGGTTTCCATTCGACAACTGCTTCTATCTTTTTAGGATTCACTTTAATTCCTTCTGCAGAAACAACACGGCCTAAGAAAGAAATTTCTTTAAGCCAAAACTCACATTTGCTAAGTTTAGCATATAATTTATTTTCCCTCAAAGTTTGGAAGACTATCCGCAAATGTTGATCATGCTCTTCCCGTGACTTAGAATACACCAAAATGTCGTCAATGAAAACCACTACAAACCGATCTAAATATAAGTAAAAGACAAGGTTCATAAGGTCCATAAATGCTGCTGGAGCATTAGTTAGACCCAATGGCATCACTAAAAATTCATAGTGCCCATATCTGGTTTGGAAAGCCGTCTTTGCAATATCATCATCTTTCATTCTCATCTGATAGTAACCCGATCTCAAATCATTCTTGGAGAAGTATTTGGCACCCTTGAGTTGATCAAATAAGTCTTCACTTGGCAATGGATACTTGTTCTTCATTGTCAATTTATTCAACTCCCGGTAATCAATACATAATCGGAGTGACCCATCTTTCTTCTTAACAAATAACACTGGTGCGCCCCACGGGGATATACTCAGGCGTATGAATCCTTTGTCTAACAATTCTTGCAACTGGATCTTCAAGTCTTTCAGTTCAGTAGGCGCCATTCTGTACGGTGCTTTGGATACTGGTGCAGTACCCGGCAATACATCACTTGCGAATTCTACCTCTTTTTTTGGTGGCAACCCCGGTAGTTCTTTTGGAAATACATTGGAAAATCACATATAGTATGAATATTCTACAATCTAACTCACCTTTCTTCGATTCCAGAGCGAAGATTACGTAGGCCTGACATCCCTTCCTAACCAGCCTCTTAGTCTTCATAAAAGAAATTATGTTACAGAGATAACCTGATCTTTCCCCCACGATAACTATTTCTTCTCCATCAGAAACTTGAAGTGACATTCTTTTGTTTTTGCAATCCACTAGAGCTCGATGTTTCGATAACCAATCCATTCCCAAGATAACATTGCAATCTCGGAAAGGTAACTCAATTAAATTTGCAAGGAAAAGTTGATGTTGAATCATAATAGGGCAATTCATATACACTTTGTTTACTATCACACTGTGTCCTGAAGGATTAGTCACTTCAATATTTTCCCCTAAATCTTCTACATGCAACCATTTCTCTTGTGCTAACGCAGTACATATATATGAATTAGACGAACCGGGATCTATCAAAGCATAAACATCGTGATTAAAGAATGAAAACTTACCGACAATAACTTCAGTAAATTCCCCACTCTCAGGCCCTCAGATTGCGTACCTCACAGCATTCCTCCCGATCTACCACTCTGTGGTGCCGGTTGAGCTACATCATGTCCACTAGAACCACTAGCATTTCCTTATCCCCTTTCTCTTCCATCTTGCATTGTAGGAGTAGGAACTAATGCAAGCGCAGATGTACTTATCTGTCTTTGAGGACAATTTGCAATCAAATGTTCCTTCGAGCCACATTTAAAGCAGACTCTACCTTTTTCCCAACATTCCCCTGTATGTATCCTTCCACAATTAGAACGTTGTGGAATATTTCTTCTGCCTCAACCTGAAGGTACACTAGCCGCTGACCCCGTACTTATGGTTTGTCTCGGTGAAAACCCTCTAAAATGAGACTGTGTTTGTTTTGACATTCCCTTCTGTATCTTACTTGGAGATTCTGAACTAACTGGACCCTGTGACCCCTTTTGAAATCCAGATCTTTTAGCCATTCTTTGTTACCTATATGAATTGATCTTCCCAATGCCCATAGCAGCATCAACCAAGTCATTGAACACCCTAATCTTTTGTGCAAGTAAATGTACTCTAATTTCATCATTCAGCCCATCCTCGAATCTCTTACATCGCTTTACTTCACTGTCAACGATTTCACGAGCATACCTCTCGAGTTTGAGGAATTGAATTTCATATTCTGATATAGTCATTTGTCCCTGTCCTAAAGACAAGAACAATTTCCTCTGCTCATCTTTGAATCGTTCGCTAACGTACTTCTTGGGGGCGTCTCTCTCTCATAATATTAACCCACCACCTCCTAACTTGTTCTTTACGTAGACCTTGCACACAATCTAGCCTCTCTTCATCTATAAAATGAAGCCTAGTCATACACCATTTAGTATGATCAAGCCAATCTTCTGCAAATGCAGGACTCACTGTGTCCCCTTTGAAGCCATCAGCCGAAAGCTTCTTGATTCTTTCAAGAGGAGTTCTCTCCTCTCTTCTTTTATCGTGAGGTACTACAGGAACTTAAGGGATTGGTATGTTTTGAAGTACCTGTGTGATTACTTAAGTAGTCATATGCTGAAGTAAAGTAGCTTGTGCTGGAGTAGGTTGTTCGGGAAAGCCATGAACTGGTGGAGGTTCATGTCTTTATTCATCCCCTTATCTAATACGAACCATACTCTCAGCATCCTCTTCCTCATTATGACTATGACTACTAGCCAAAACTTATTCATGAAAATTGGATCAAAGTGGATCAAACAACTAACATAACATATTTATATCCTAAATGGCATATACATTCTAGTCCTAGAATCACCTACACCTTGCTCTGCTACCAACAAATGTAACACCCCCTTTATTGGGAGTGCCACAGTAACTATAATCACCCAATAAATAACTCTACTCACTATATAAAGTTCAATACTTATAAATTTAATGTGTACAATTACAAATATAATGTTTACAACTCCAAATTATTCTCCAAATATTTCTCAATGTCACTTTACATTTCTCACACTATCTAGTACATGCCATTATTCTATGAACCATAATATTATATTAAAATACAAATCCACCTCAAGTCTTTCCTTATATGCTCTTCAAGCTGATCCACTTATACCACTTTAATCCAAGCTATCTACAAATCTCCACCTACGTGCAGAAAAACAACTACACGCTAAGCAATTTGCTTAGTAGTATACATAAAAGAAATACAACAACTTCAAACATTTTTAACACTTTAAAATAGAAACAAAGCATATTCATAAGTCAAAAATAAATTAAACAACTTTATAAAACCAAAACACAAAACTTATCTTAAAAACCTTTCAAAGTACAATCAAATTTATATCCAATTTTCTTTTCCAAACACATTAACCATATAATGCCCAAAGTAAAAAAGTCATGAATAACGGTAAAATGGATACGGGAGCGGAGAAGCCCGAAATTGAAGCTTCAATATCAATATATCGGTCAAGCCCGAAGCCGAAGCTTCAATATCAATATATTTTTATCAAAATACCGGCCGAAGCCCGAAGCGAAAGCTTCAATTGTTTGTATAGTACTGTACCCCCCTTTTATTGGTGCCAATCTACACTGACCCGTATTCTACTCGTTTAATAAGGGCAACAAATCAAAGTAACATCTTAAAAATTCCAGTATAAACCATCAAACGTAATTCAACATAACTTCAGTAATTAAGAGTTTCAAATCCTAAATTTTAAAGCATCAAACTTCAATTAAAACACAATAAAATCAACATTCATATTTTCTAGAAATTTTCAGATTTCATGATCTGGCTTCCCCTACATTTTTCACTATCAAAACATCATCCAATCAATAAAGTTTCTTCTAAAGCCACATGTCTCAGCTTTCCAAATCCACCAGAATCGCAGAAATCCAAATTGTATAACCAAAGTTATGATCAAAATACTAAACAGTGTACAAAGCTGAGATTTTCCAAAAATAGATTTCATGACTCAACTTCGAACAAAAATTTCACATTGAAAACGAACGAAATTCATCAAGGTTTCTTCTGAACATATATTCCTTAGTTTGTGTAAATATTAATAGAATCAAGAATCATTCAAATCGGATTTATATAACAAGAGAAAACATTAAAACAAAACAGGGATGCAAATCTAGAAAATTTTTCGAAAAACCGAGAAATCGAAATTTGAGACACAAACCTTTTTCTAAGCACTCTTCTACCTCTTTTGCCTTTGATTTGCTCGCACTAGCTTCCTCCACAATAGCCATATATAATTCTATCAAGATATTGTATAAACAAACTTCCTAATATCATAAATATGCTTAATCTACCATGAATTCTACTAATTAAGCTTTAATTTCATCAAAAATCACTCACCTCAAATTTGGGTTACTATTCATCCGAATCTTAAAATCTGAAATCCTCCTCTTCTAGTCTTGATTCACTGAAATTGATGATGATAGAGGGCTTAAGAATCAATTTCTAACAAGAATTCGAAGTTGAATCGAAGAAATCGGAAGTTTTTAGATTAGGGAAAATTTTTTGGTAAGGTAAGGATGAGGTGAAGAATGAAGAAGATGAAAGGGAGAAAGAAGAGAGGATACGTATAGATTTTATGATAGGTTTTTTTTCAATTTCTAATAATGCCCTTGAACAAATAATTAAATACCTAATTCGTCCCTCTTACTTAATTAACTCTTATTTCTTATCTAATAACATAAAAGAAAAATGTTAAAATATGGAAACCCATTATATTCATATTATTTTATACTTCTATACCTCAATAAAATTTAATTCAAAAATTTTGAGCCGATACAATTCTCCCCCTCTTATGAATTTTCGTCCGGAGAATAACCTGAAAATAGTTGCGGATATTGAGTCTTCATTATATCATCCGGTTTCCAAGTTGCTTCCTCAACCTTATGATTCCTCCAAAGTATTTTTACCAAAGGAATAGACTTGTTTCTCAATTAGTTAACTTCTCTCGCTAAGATTTGTACCGGTTCCTCTTCATATGTCAGGTCGGGTTCGATTTCTATGATATCAGGAGATAAGATATGTGATGAATCTGATATGTATCTCCTTAACATTGACACATGGAACACATTATGAATTTTGTCGAGTGTCGGGGGTAGTGCCAACCGATAAGCTACTGGTCCAACCTTCTCTATAACCTCATATGGGCTAATGAATCTCGGACTGAGCTTGCCTTTCTTGCCAAATCGCAGGACTTTCTTCCAAGGAGATACTTTGAGAAATACTTTATCCCCCACTTCATAAGTAATGTCTTTTCTTTTTAGATCAGCATAAGATTTTTGTCTATCCGATGCAGCCTTCAATCTCTCTTGAATAAGTTTTACCTTCTCCTTTGTCTCTTGAATCAAATCCACTCCCACTATCTTGTTTTCACTAAGCTCGGTCCAATATAATGGAGTTCGACATTTTCTTACATACAATGCTTCGTATGGTGCCATTTGTATGCTTGACTGATAGCTGTTATTGTAGGAAAATTCCATGAGGGACAAATACTTATCCCAACTTCCCTCAAATTCAATGATACAACTTCTCATCATGTCTTCCAACACCTGAATTACTCTTTTAGATTGACCATCTGTTTGAAGATGAAATGAAGTACTAAAATAAAGTTTACTACCTAAGGCTTCTTGCAATTTCTTCCAAAATCTCGAAGTAAATCTTAGATCTCGGTCAGAAATGATTGAAATAGGCACCCCGTGTAGCCGTACTATCTCATCTACATATAACTGTGCCAACCTATCAAGGGCATAATACATCCTAACTGGAAGAAAGTGGGCGGACTTTGTTAATCTATCTATAAGAACCCACACTGCATCATGTTTCTTCTGTGTAAGTGGTAAAGATGTCACGAAGTCCATTGTGATTCTTTCCCATTTCTATTCTGGAATTGTTATTGGTTGCAACAATCCAGAAGGAACTTGATGTTCGGCTTTCACCTGTTGACAAGTTAGACATTGACCATCATAGTTAGTAATGTCTTTCTTCATCCCATTCCACCAATAATGGCTCTTCAAATTTTGGTACATCTTGTTTGCTCCTGGATGCATCGTATAAGGACTACTATATGCCTCATGTAAGATATTCTTCTTTAATTCTTCATTGTTTGGCACACATAGTCTATCTTTAAAATATAGAAACCCATCTTCTCGAACCATATAGTTGTCTACGATACCCACTTATGTCCTTGCTTGAATGACCTTCTAGTCATCATCTTCATTTTATGCTTGCTTAACCTGTTGTAGTAGTACAGTTGAATCTTTAATTCTGCAATTAAGGCTCCACCACTGGTAAGAGCTAACCCCATATTCATAGCCCTTAGTGCGATCACTGTCTTTCTACTGAGAGCATCTGCCACTACATTAGCCTTTCCTGGATGGTAATCAATAAGACAATCGTAATCTTTAATGAATTCCATCCACCTTCTCTGCCTTAAATTCAACTCCTTCTGTGTTGGCAAATATTTCAAGCTTTTGTGATCTGTATAAATATAACATTTTCTCCATAAAGATAGTGTCGCCAAATTTTCAAGGCAAAGACTATTGTAGCCATTTCCAAATCATGTGTAGGATAATTCCTTTCATGATTCTTCAATTTCCTGGAAGCATAGGCAATCACTTTCCCTTCTTGCATCAAAACACACCCAAGACCACTATGTGAAGCATCACTATATATTACGAAGTCTTTTCCATGCTCTGGTTGGGTAAGGATGGGTGCTTCTGTTAACATCGCCTTCAATTTCTCAAAACTTTCTTGACACTTGTCATTCCACTCAAATTTTGCATTCTTTTGAAGTAGTTTCATCAGCGGGGCAGCAATGACTGAAAATCCCTTCACAAATCTTCTATAATACCCTGCTAAGCCAAGGAAACTTCTAACTTCTGTAGGGTTCTTTAGTGGTTTCCATTCGACAACTGCTTTTATCTTTTTAGGATTCACTTTAATTCCTTCTGCAGAAACAACATGGCCTAAGAAAGAAATTTCTTTAAGCCAAAACTCACATTTGCTAAGTTTAGCATATAATTTATTTTCCCTCAAAGTTTGGAAGATTATTCGCAAATGTTGATCATGCTCTTCCCGTGACTTAGAATACACCAAAATGTCATCAATGAAAACCACTACAAACCGGTCTAAATATAAGTAAAAGACACAGTTCATAAGGTCCATAAATGCTGCTGGTGCATTAGTTAGACCAAATGGCATCACTAAAAATTCATAGTGCCCATATCTGGTTCGGAAAGCCGTCTTTACAATATCATCACCTTTCACTCTCATCTGATTGTAACCCGATCTCAAATCAATCTTGGAGAAGTATTTGGCACCCTTGAGTTGATCAAATAAGTCTTCAATCCTTGGCAATGGATACTTGTTCTTCACTGTCAATTAATTCAACTCCCGGTAATCAATACATAATTGGAGTGACCCATCTTTCTTCTTAACAAACAACACTAGTGCACCCCACAGGGATATACTCAGGCGTATGAATCCTTTGTCTAACAATTCTTGCAACTGGATCTTCAACTCTTTTAGTTCAGTAGGCGCCATTCTGTATGGTGCTTTGGATACTGGTGCGGTACCCGGCAATACATCACTTGCGAATTCTACCTCTTTTTTTTATGGCAACCCCGTAGTTCTTTTGGAAATATATTGGGAAAATCACATACAGTATGAATATTCTACAATTCTAACTCACCTTTCTTCGATTCCAGAGCGAAGATTACGAAGGCCTAACATCCCTTGCTAACCAGCCTCTTAGTCTTCATAAAAGAAATTATATCACAGAGATAATCTGATCTTTCCCCCACGTTAACTATTTCTTCTCCATCAGAAACTTGAAGTGACATTCTTTTGTTTTTGCAATTCACTACAGCTCGATGTTTCGATAACCAATCCACTAGAACCACTAGCATTTCCACATCCCCTTCCTCTTCCATCTTGCATTGTAGGAGGAGGAACTACTGCAAGCGCAGATGTACTTATCTGTCTTTGAGGACAATTTGCAATCAAATGTTCCTTTGAGCCAAATTTAAAGCAAACTCTACCTTTTCCCCAACATTCCCCTGTATGTATCCTTCCACAATTAGAACATTGTGGAATATTTCCTCTGCCTCAACCTGAAGGTACACTAGCCGCTAACCCCGTACTTACGGTTTGTCTAGGTGAAAACCCTCTAAAATGAGGCTGTGTTTGTTTTGATGTTCCCTTCTGTTTCTTACGTGGAGATTCTGAACTAACTGGACCCTGTGACCCCTTTTGAAATCCAGCTCTTTTAGCCATTCTTTGTTGCATATATGAATTGATCTTCTCAATGCCCATAGCAGCATCAACCAAGTCATTGAACACCCTAATCTTTTGTGCAAGTAAATGTACTCTAATTTCATCATTCAGCCCATCCTCGAATCTCTTACATCGATTTACTTCACTGTCAACGATATCACGAGCATACCTCTCGAGTTTGAGGAATTGAATTTCATATTCTGATACAGTCATTCGTCCCTGTCTCAAAGACAAGAACAATTTCCTCTACTCATCTTTGAATCGTTCGCTAATGTACTTCTTATCAAATTGTTTCAAGAAAAGTGTCCAAGTGATTTCTTGGGGGCGTCTCTCTCTCACAATATTATCCCACCACCTCCTAGCTAGTTCTTTGCGTAGACCTTGCACACAATCTAGTCTCTCTTCATCTGTAAAATGAAGCATAGTCATACACCATTTAGTATGATCAAGCCAATCTTCTGCAAATGCAGGACTCACTGTGTCCCCTTTGAAGTCATCAGCCGAAAGCTTCTTGATTCTTTCAAGAGGAGTTCTCTCCTCTCTTCTTTCAACTGAGGTACTACAGGAACTTGAGGGATTGGTATGTTTCGAAGTACTTGTGTGATTACTTCAGTAGTCATATGCTGAAGTAAAGTAGCTTGTGCTGGAGTAGGTTGTTCGGGAAAGCCATGAACTGGTGGAGGTTCATGTCTTTGTTCATCCCCTTGTCTAATATGAACCATACTCTCAACATCCTCTTCCTCATTCTGACTATGACTACTAGCCATAACTTATTCATGAAAATTGGACCAAAGTGGATTAAACAACTAACATAACATATTTATATCCTAAATAGCATGTACATACTAGTCCTAGAATCACCTAAACCTTGCTCTGATACCAACAAATGTAACCCCCTTTACAACTACCTATACATTTTTTCTAATGCGGGAAACTAAATAAAGCCGATAAATAAATAAAAGGGGCGAAACCGAGTTGTGAGCTAGCGACCTCATTCCCACCTGCTAGGACTGTGTGAGATGCATAGCACGGGGGGTGGAAAAATATCGAGCGCTGTGAAGCGTGCTAAGGGAGAATCCTTATTTTAGGTGTGATGAAAATAATAATGAAAAAGATGTTGATGTTGAATTTAAGTCCAATTCGCCTGTTAAAGGATACGAGACTTGAAATCCCGTATTTTAAAATAGAGTCGCCACCCGGTTAAGCTCCACCGGAAATTTGGGTACGATATTCCCATCGGGTGGTTAGACCGTACCTTAAAACAGAGATTCCAAGTTCGGATGATGTTACTCACTTTTCAATTTTTAAATAAAAAACGCTTATAATTTAATAAACGCGACTTTAGTTCTTATGCAATTTAAATCGGTTATTGTTCGGAATTTTCGATTTATACGCCATACATCACACAAAAGCGGTAAATAAAGTAAGTAAATAAATTATTACAAGGCTTAAAAATACCTATACAATTTTCTAATGCAGAAAGGTAAAAGAAAGCGGGTAAATAACACGAATAAAGAGAGACCGGAATTGGGCCTCAATCGAACTTACCAACACCGATATAGCTCGAAACACGATAAATAAATCACCAATAATCACAAATAATTAAAAGTAGAAAGTAAAATTTTATTATAGAGAAAAATATTTTTTTGGGAATTTTTAGAGTTAAAAAGGCCTTTTTTAGGCATTTAATGGTCATTTAATAAATTAAATAATTAAATAAATTAGATTAAAAATATTATTAATTTATTCCAAAATTTTTGTGATTTTTGGAAAATATTTTGGGCAAAATCGGGGTAAAAAACGCAAAAAAAAACCGCCAAAAAGGACTTAAAATCAAATTTCGGCGGTAAAAGCTATAGCGACAGCTTTGACCACCGTCACTGTAGCCTTGACCGCTATAGTGGCAGCAGTGGAGGCTATAGTGGCGACGGTCAACGCTGTCGCTATAGCCTTGGCCGTCGAGATTTGTTTTTAAGGGGAAATCGATGTTTTTGCATTCATAAACTCGAAACAATTGAAGTTTTAAGTCGTAATCAACTATATTGCAACAGATCTAGACTTATAACACTCTAATAATGTTGATTTTATGGATTTGGGTAAGAAAATACCCAAAAATCGTAAGAAATAACGGGACCTCTATAGGGGTGGAGTTTACCTCCGTAGCTATAGCCTTCATCGCTATAACAGTAGCGGCCAAGGCTATAGGGGTAGAGGTGAAGACTATCCCTATAGAGGTCGGATAATTTTCCGACGATTTTCCACGAACACCAAGGAAAAACCAGAAATAACACCAAAAGCAGTAAGAACAGCAACAAAAAACAATAAAATGAAGTAAAAGATTAAGGGAACTCAGTTTTGTTACCTCTAGGCCGTGAATCTAACTCGGGAGACTTGAATCGAACGTTTGGCAAGCTTTTGATGATTTTCTGACAGAATGGCGACGGAATCGTCGATGAAAATAGTGATAGAATATTTGGGTCGTATTTGAGGAAAAGTCTATAAAACCCAATTTAATCCATTTTAACCTATCATTTCTAATTGATTTTAGTGTTTAAGCTATGAAATTAAGCCTAAGAACAACTAAGAATCGAGATTAGAATGTATTAAACCCAGATTCTATGCTTTCTTAAGCTTTCTCTCTCTGGTTCTTCCTTTTCTCTCTCTTGTTCTTCTCAAAAATGTTTTTCTCCATTCTAAAATCAGAAGAAAAGTCCCTTAATCTCTATCTTGGATTGGCTTAAATACTCTCACACACAAAAATCTACCAACTTAAGCACATTTTTGGGGAAAATACGTGGCAAAATTGCAAGGAGAGAGAGAGAGCGAAGTGGCACGGCCAAAAAATGGCCGTGCCAACTCCACCGTCGCTGTCATGGCGGTGGGCACTATAGGGGCAGAGCGGCTACCGCCATGACAACAACAGCCATAACTACAAGGGTGGTGGTGGCGGCTGCCATGGTGGCGGTGAAGCCACCATGGAGGTGGAGGATGGCCACAACAGGGGTGGCCACCCCGGTGGCATTCACCACCACAAAGGGTGGCGGTGACAGCCACCACGGTGGTCGTGGCTGCCACACTAATGGCGACCGCCGCCGCTGGAGGGCAAGCCACCGCCACCGTTGCTGCCGGCGGTGGCAGCAACAAAGGGGGGGCTAGGGTTAAGGATCTAGCTTAGGGTTTGATAATTAGGGTTAAGGTTTTTAGGGTTTAGGTAAATTAAGTGAATTAGGGTTTCTAGTTAGGCCAGATTAGGGTTTGAACTTCCGACGCTTATAACTTTCACTACGGTTATCCGATTAAGGCGATTCTTGACATTCCGAAAAGATTAGAGAGTCTAAAATCCAATGATATAAACGAGACTCACTCAAAATTTTTGGATCTTATAGAAAATTGAGAAACAAATTACTGCACGTTAGCAAAAGAAAACGGCTAATTCTAAAAATGCATACGGATGATATTTAAGCGCCGCCAAACGTCCAAAATCATCAAAAAGGAACTTTCCAAACGTGATTCGACCTTCAAAGAATAGAACAACTAGACCATACGAGGTCAGAGCAACAAGTCATCATCATTTCAAGGGTCAACGAAAAGCCTGTGCTCACACTAGTCCTAACCGAGCTTACCAAATCGGACCCAGCTCTAAACGAGGCAAAATATGAGCTAATAATTACAAATAATGTAAGAAAATAAATGAATGCGGTAGGAAAAGGCAAACAAGTGAAAATAACATATTTTTGGTTTTTTCGAGACTAAAAATATAATTTTCAGGCACTTATTGGATATCTAAACAACCTAAAAATAGAAGATGTCTCACTAGTTGATGGACTGAAGTTTAACCTGCCAAGTGTTGCACAACTCTGTGACAAGGGAAGGAAAGTCACTTTTGACTCCGATGGCTGCTCAATCACTGATTGTAAGTTAAATCAACTCATTCTTTATGCGCCTAGAGTAAGCAATGTCCATTCTGTTAACATTACAAATGAGAAAAAGAATATATGCTTGGTGTCTAAAGAAGAAGAATCATGGCTTTGGCACCTGAGGTTGGGACATGTAAGCATAAACCTTTTGCCCAAATTAGCCCAAAAGGAATTAGTTGTGGTTTTGCCTAATGTTGGATCACATATGCACTGCATGCCAATTAGGCAAACAACATAGAAAAAGTTTCCCTTCCATCTCCTACATAACCTCCAAGAGAGTTCTAGAACTCTTGCAAATTGATCTCTTTGGTCCAATCAAACCAATAAGTTTAGGTAGAAGAGAATACACTATGGCCATAGTGGATGATTATTCTCGCTATACCTGGGTGCTTTGCTAGCTAGCAAAGATGAAGCCTTTAACCATTTCTCTAAAATATTCATCCGGATAGAAGTAGAATAGGGCATAAGCATTGCACACATCCGGAGTGATAATGGAGGAGAATTCAAAAATAAGCCTTTTACTAAATTCTGTGAATCCAAGGGCATTTGAGCACAATTTTTTTGCTCTTCATACACCTCAACAGAATGGGGTTTCTGAAAGGGAAAACAGAACAATAGTTAAAATGGCTCGAACAATGTTGAATGGGAATAGATTGCCTAAATACTTTTGGGGTGAGGCCGTAAACACAACATGTTACATCTTAAATAGAGCTCTCATTAGAAAAACCTTAGACAAGACCCCATATGAAATCTAGAAGGGAAGGAAACCCAAAATTGAGTACTTCATAGCCTTTGGATGTAAATGCTACATCCTAAATGATAGAGAGCAAGTAGGAAAATTTGATCCTATCAGATGAAGCAGTTTTCCTTGGCTACTCAACACTTAGCAAAGCTTATAGAGTATATAACAAAAGAACACAAACTGTGGTAGAGTCAATACATGTAGATTTCGATGAGACTAACCATGCAGGCAAGAAAAGCTAAGATCCATATTAGACAACTCCGGATGAAGCAAAACTAATGAAGGCTCAAGATCCTTTTCAGATAAAGAAGTATGTATAAGGAGGAGGATGAACCAATCAATTTCAATCAAGATCATCTTCCAAACAATGTTGAAATCAATTTCAATGATGGATAAGATGATGAGGAATTGAATACAGTAGTAGAGCAAGCTCCAGAAGTGCATGAGGATCTTCAAAAGGAAACGAGGACACAAAGGAATCATCCAGTGGAAGCCATTTTGGATAATGTCCAAAATCAAGTAAGAACCGGCAAGAATAACTAGATCAATTCACCAGAAATGATGTCTGGAATAAGGTACCTCCACTAGAAGGAAAGTCAATTATTGGCACCAAATGGGTATTTCGGAACAAGCTTGATAAATCTGGAATTTTGGTGAGAAACAAAGCAAGACTGGTTGCATAAGGTTACAATCAATAAGAAGGCATTGATTTTGAGGAGGGGATCTATAAATACCGTATCATTGTTCCAGCACTGTGTTCTCCAACATCGGATAGAGAGCAGAATAATCAACATGCTGGTACTTCTTATCCACTACATTCACCAACACAAGCACTCCTATGGAGGTCTTATAACAAGAATCATAAATTGAGAATGGGATAGACCTTTCTAAAGAAGAACCAGTGGATGGGAAAGCAATCCTAAAGAAGAATTTCAAGAAGCTGACCTTTGGGGAAGCCTAGGATGAGGAGAAAGCCATAAGGTAGAGAGAGGAAAAGAAGGAGAAGAGTAAGGCCCGGAAGGCCGGGAGTTCCGTAGAACTAACTCATAAAACAAAATGGGCTAGAACCACTAAGCCCATAGCTCAACAGAAAGTAAACTTGAAGCCTGTAGTGGAGCAGGTTGAGGAAGTAAATAAGGACACCCTTACCCTCACCTAACTAATATAAACAACTCTAGAGAAGGCTAAGGGAAGAAGAAGGCTTATCAAGGCTGCGGCAAAGAAGAAGAAAGTTGTTAATCTTGAGGACAATAAAACCATTGCAGTTGTTGATGCTGCCATAAGAGCTGGAAGATTACAAGGAGCTCAGTAATCTCTGAAGGAGATTATTGATGAAGCTAGCAATCCTAGTAGCGCTATAGAAGAGGGGGAGCCTGCTCCAAAAAGATCTTTCATTCGGAAAGGCTCAACGTTCAATGAAGTGCTTAAGGCTAATAGGACCAAATTAGCCATTAAAAAGCCTGCTGTTGGAATCCAGATACAATAACCAATCCTCAAGGCTACAAAAGCAGCAGAAATGAGCAAAGGGAAGAAAATTGTGATTCGTGCCAAGCCCGTCATTTTAGACAACCTTCATCCGAAAGATCCTCAGTATGCCAAAATGATGGAGGCAGTTCAGGATAATCTAAAAGCGAATAGACTTACCAAGGAGGGACCCGGAGGCTCTTCCGGAAATGTCAATGTTGACACTCCACCTATTATCATCTCTTCTAAAGATCTGACACTTCTCAAGGATAGTGAATATCACAAGGAGGAACTTTATGTTTTTAAGGCACGAGATAAACCACTTCCAGAAAACCTCCTAAATCCAGCAGCTGAAGTAATTGAGGCTGAAAGTCCTAAAAGGGCATCTAGAGAGAATGTTGAGGACAGTGCCAACATTCTAGACCAATCTAAGGAAGTGAGAGCCCTAAGTCCTGTAAATGCAAATGATGGAGAGATTGAGGCAAATGGCAATCTTCT
The DNA here is from genome assembly GCA_947683365.1 of Euphorbia pulcherrima. Taxonomy (NCBI): domain Eukaryota; kingdom Viridiplantae; phylum Streptophyta; class Magnoliopsida; order Malpighiales; family Euphorbiaceae; genus Euphorbia; species Euphorbia pulcherrima. The sequence continues at coordinate 22,433,287 of CANTUS010000001.1, forward strand.
GAAGAAAGACATGGAGGCAGAGGAAGCAGAAACAAAGCATACTGAACAACAAACTATTGCTGATAATGGTGATAATGCTGAAACACATACCAACATAGATGTAGGTAATCAAACTACATCTAAGGAAGATAAGTCTAACCTAGAGCAAAATGCTCTGGAGGAGGGAGATGGTCTGAGATCCAATGAGAACACTTCTAAAGTGGACTCAAAGGGCAAGGCTGCTCTAGATGAAAGGTTTGATGAAGAGCAAGAAGAACTAGGAAGACTCATCCGGATCAGAAGAGTCCAGAAGTAGTTCTACATTTAAGGAAGAATCCACTCTAAAAAGATTGTTAAAGCATACAACCATTAATCCGAAGCCCATTAGGGCTGAGAAGATACGAATGGCCCTTAGTCTGTTGGAGCAAGTCACCATTGAAGGGCACAGAGAAGATGAGGTTAAGAGAACTCTCCGGGGTATGTGTGATCAACTAAAATCCATGGAGAAATTAATTACAGAGCAAACTATGACTTCGGATCTTAAGCAAGAATTGGGAGAGAAAAAGACTGGAATGCAGAACATTGAGGGAAAGATTGATAAATTTCCCACAGTTGCCCAACTTGCAAAAACTTCTCTATCAAAGATCAATCCGGAACTCACCCAACTCTCTTTTACCATCACGACTACAAATAGAACAACAACCCAGGCTGTAACTAGAGCAGACAATAACTGTGCTACTATCATGAGCCAAATTACCTCCTCATCTACAGACTTAAAAGTAGTACTCAAGGAGTATATTGACAACAAGTTTGAAAACTTGGAAAAATTCATTCCTCAAGCTATCACTAATCCTTCTAAGGATGTCAAATCCCGACTCATAATGCTCAATGAAGAACATCAAGTAGCCTAGGAGATGTTATGTAACTTTCTGGATGAGGCATTACCAAAGCTCCTAGAGAAGCACATAAATGACATAAGTGATGACTTCTAGTGCCATCTATCCAAAACAGAAAAACTCATCAACACTACAAAGGATCATCTCAATAAAGAGCTCAAGAACATCAATACCAGTCTTCAGAACTGCCGGAGAGACATCATCCAGGAGATTGAAAAACTCTAATCCGATATGGCTCAATTATCACTAACACCTTCTTCCTCATCCAGAACCTCCCCTGCAATTTTGGAAAGTCTTCTCCTCCCAATCATGCAAGATCTCATCCAACACATTGGGAATATGAGATTTTGGCTATAAGTCCAATCTCACCCTTCTGAAAGCTCTATTCCCTTTCTTTGAAGAAGAAGATAGGCAACATGTAATCAAAATGCATCCAGATCTGGCTAAGTCCTATCCATACCTCCGGAAGCTTGTTAAACCACCCCATCTACTTCCTACTACTATAGAAATAATTCTTGAGAAGTGCACTAAAGGGAATGTAGATTATTCAATTTACTCCAAAGCTTGGCAGAAGAATTGGGATCAGAGATCATATATAGTGATAGACCCCTAGGCTGAAAATGATGCAAACAAAAAAGGGGAGAAAGATTCAGAACCAAGGGAGAAGAGCAAAAGCACGAAAGGTGAATCCTCTGGAAAGAAGTAGGTTATAGAATAGCTATTTTTTATCTTGTAAAAATTTATAATAGCTAGTTATGTAAAATTTTCACCTATATACTTTGTATCTTGTAATCCGGAACTTCATTGATGTTAACTATTATTAACAGCAGAAGTATATATAGTGAAAAATAATTATTGATTGCACTTAGAAGGATTTTTGTATAATTATTTTTCACTATATATACTTATGCTGTTAACAATAGTTAACATCAATGAAGTTTCGGATTACAAGATATGGGGTATATAAGTGAAAATTTTACAGAACTAGCTATTACAAATTTTTACAAGATAAAAAATAGCTATTCTATAACCTACTATAGGTTTGAAGAAAACAAAAACATAATCTCCTAAGAACTAAAAGAAAACAAAATCACAAGTGTTCAAAATAAGTCATCCAGATAGATATTGGAGACTCCAAAACCTAAGAACACAAGTGTAAGCACTGGATTTTAACGATCCTTCTTACGAAACGATGATGAGAACTATATGATGCATTCTCTTGCAAGTGTTATCCATCAGAGGTGTTCCTACTGCTGTGAAATTGATTCTAGCTAAAGTTTAGAGACCTAGTCTGCCCTTAGGGACCAGTTCCGGTGCTACCTGGTGGTACGGATCCATTGGCGGAACCATACGGGTAATTCCTTCTGTACACCTGGGAGGCCGTATGGGTCCCTAAAGACCCGTATGGATGGGGCCCCACCCATACGGGTCCTCTTGTTAGCTGATTAGGCTCTTTTGGAAGGAAATTATGAGTAGGCGAGGGGTCTTGATGGAGCACGCAGGGTGCAGCGCGCGGGGCGTGATTCAGTGCAGTTGAGGAAACTGCGGTGTTTGGTTTGGTTTGAGAAAATTCAGTTTGCTTAAATGCGGTGGCTTTAAAAGCCAAAAATGTGATTATATTGAGAAATATATTTACACATTTTATTAGGAAAAGATATTTTTAAAATAAAGCATTTTTACTTTATTTAAAAATAAAATAGAGTCGCCACCCGATCCAAAATGGGATTTTTATACCCAAAAGAAAATGAGATTCTGAGTTCGGACATAACAGTTACTCAGATTATTCAAATTGTTTGGAATAATTTTGAAATTTTGGAATATGTGGTAGTTTCGGCATTACAACGGCTTCATTTAAGAAATAAATTTAAGAAATAAAACAAGCATTATAACGGCTTAATAAAAAGATATTTTCTACTAAAATTTCGGCATAGTAACGGCAGCACATGGGTTTTGGCCCAGGAACTCGGATAAAGTTTCCTCACATCTAGACATTTATCTGTACTTGCGAGCTTATTTACACATACAATAATTTAAGTGGCTCCAGTGGCTTTACTTAACCAGAGAAATGGAATGCAATGTGCAACAATAAAAGTAATAAAAATGGATTTTAAAGTTGGGTTTAGAGCCAATTACCCTCAGTTTACCATTTCATATGTCCAGGATGACTTGAGAGCTAGTGCAGGACCGAAGTTGTTAGAGGTTGTGATTTTATTGGAAAACAGGTTTAACCCAAGTTATGGCTATTGGATTATTCCTATAGGAAATATAGAGATTTGAGTAAATCCTAGTTATTTTTAGACCGAAGATCACTATGAGATCTTGATCCAAAAAGACAGAAAATGAGCTTATACCCAGTGCCGGTTATAAAGGTCGAATTTGAGAGTGTTTTGATAGAGTTTCGGGACTTTTGGGACTCCCGAAACTGAAAAGGACACAATGGTAATTTTGGGATTTTCCAAAATTTCATCTGCTTTTGGAAATGAGGGGGTGCCCCGTATTTATAATAGGTGGGTAATTAGCTGGCGGGCTAATTACATAGGCAATTAGCCGGCGGGCTAATTACATAGGCAATTAGCCGGCGGGCTAATTACCTATCTGACAAGATTTTACATCAGATCCCGTAAAATCTTGTCAGATCTCGGTAAGATTTGATTTTTTTACTATAGATAGGTAAATAGCTAGCGGGCTGATTACCTATGTTTGACCAAATTTTGACTTTTTGATTTTTCAGTAGGAAATGCTAAATCAGAGCTTCCCTAGAATGTGGATTTTTGAATTTCGGATTTTGGATGACAATTCAATTTTTTTTTCTCTTTTTGTCTTATCACTGAACGAAATAGGCATAATTCCTCATCGGGGCCGGAACGAACCTGTGCTAACAGTTTGCCCCTCGCATACATAAATTTTGTGTTAGAAATTTTGTCGTATGTGAAACAAACAAAACAGTGTGTGTGGAATGCAATGAGTTAAAATATTTTAAATCGACAAATTTTGAACCAAAATATATTTTGCTGATTCGATTAAAAATTTATTAATGAGTTGCATGAGGTTAAAATTGACCGAGGGTCAGAATAAATGTTTTTAAGTGCTTGAATGATTGGTAAAGACAGCTATTAGGTCCGCTCGTTTTGTAAACAATGTAGAAATGGGATGAAATATGCAAAATTGCAAAAAAATTCAAAAATATACGTAATTAGCCGGCTGGCTGATACCTATGTAACGGTAACTTTTATAGCCGTTACTTGTAAACGCGTGACAGCGGGCATAGGTAATTAGTCAGCGGGCTAATTACCTGTGGTCTACAAATACAACAGCTTGGCTCTCATTTTTACCACACCGAAAATTATCTCTTCTTTTCTCTTTGCTTTTTCTGCCTCTGTACTTCGAAATTTTTTTTGCTTCTAAGTTATTTTCGACAATGATTTCTCTCATCTTTTTTCCTTTTTTACCGCCCCTGCTCTTCAGATTTTGCGGGGTTTCTATATGGTTCAAGCTTTATAATATCCGCTTGGATTTGCCAGCCGTCCAAGTGACTACTCAGAATGTGATTGTCGATGGCGAGCAAGTGGAATTCTCTGAGGTTCTTGTCGAGGCTTTATATGGGTTCTACCAAACTGGATGGGATTCGTCCTGGGGATTTTATCCCGCCTGCTTTAAAGCCTTCCGACCATCTTTCTCGGATTCTGGTAAGCCTTATTGCTTTTGCCGCATTTGTTACCATGTTATTAATGTTATGATTATTATTTATGATGTCATTATTTATTTGTTATATATATGCATTTTTCTTCCTTTTACATATGGCATAAATGCAATGACCTTCGATAATCATGCGATCTATCGAATACTGGTGTGTGATTAGTGTATATGCATTACTTCTGCAGGTCATCGGTCATGAGGGCGGTAGTATTACCCACTTTCGTAAGTGTTATAAGGTACTATCTCCTGGCACCAAAACCATCTTTATCGGGACGTCCTTAAGGAGGATGGTGAGGAACTGCTAGTACGCGAGGCATCGCAAGTATCCGTACATCCCAGCCGATACTTCTACCCATACTTTCCACTTCCGGTATGGGGAATACACTATTACTCCGGTGGATAACTGCACCATCACAAGTCTTCCTTTCCATGGTAACGTGATCCATTTTAATGCTTGCTTTACTTATGACAACTTCAACGTGGATACCATTGAGGCTTTGATCGACTATTTTGGGGACAAGCCTGAGCGAGTTTCTTGCAAGAAACTTATGACCTTTTGGACCACCGGGGATAGAAGACATTTGACCTCTGCCTGCCAAGCCAGAGCTTTTATGGCTGCTACTTTGTCTTGGTTGTGCTTTCCTACTGGGGGTGCAATCATGAATCTTCACGTTCTGCCTGCTCTGATTGATCCGACCTGCTTTGATAAGTATGCCCGGGGTCAAGCCGCGTTGGGTCATCTATATTGGGCCCTAGATCAATTCGTGAGGAACATGATTGGCAAGTTCAAATCCTGCCTTCAAATTGTTTATGTAAGGATTTAACCCCTTTTCTTCCTTTATGAGCATTTTTATTGATCTTTTGGTGTCCTGATTTCTTTTGACTACTTGCAGATCCAAGAACCAAGCTTGTGCGAGATGGCAGCTATCCGTTTTGTCCTTGCCTACCATACTACTAGCGTGGTTGGGAGATGGAGTCCTGTTCTGCTCTTTCCACTCGCCTTCATGCTCTATCTTCGGAGCAGGTATACTATATAACTCTCGTGATTTGCTTTGATTCCTATGTCTGCTACAATTGTTGTATCAACACTTGGCTTTTTTTTCATCTTTTTTTTATATCAGGACACAACCTTGGGGAACCTTGGGGGCATGAGCTTCACTGGCCAGAGGTTATGAGATTGGCTGGGGAATTTGTGAACACCTGGCTGATTATAGAGACTCCCTTCTCCCTCAAGTGGTATCTTAGAGAGCACATCCAGGGTTGACACCTTCCTCCCAGGTCGCATTTTATCCCTCCTGAGGTGCCCCGGTGGATCCTCTGACTACATAGCTCACCGAACTTTACACGGCGGGCTTCGATGGCTTACCCACTGCCTTCTAGAAGCGGGCTAGGGGGTATGAGGAGTTCTGTCATTCACAGCTGCTTGGGTGGCCGGAGACAGACCCTATTCCCAGCGTGCCTCAACCAGATATTCACAACCCTCTCAAGGGTGGTGACCGGTTTGCTTGGGACTGTCCAGATGATGGTATCTTCTCTTTTGTTGGCTCAAGTTTTGTCCTTGTTTTTTTCATTATCGCGCTTAATTGGACTGATTTGCCCTTACTTGGTTGTCTTTGCAAGATCACCAAGGTAGGAAAAGGCCTGCATCTACTTCTACTCATGTGGGTAGCACTTCGACGTCATCTGTCGCACCTCAGGGTTTAGCGGACATTGGGGTTTCAGTATTAGCCGCCATGTCTATGATGTACCGTCCAGACCTGAGTACTTATTCGCCAGTGATTCCGCCTTATTTCAATCCTAAGCATCCAGTAACCTTCTATTCGGTCGAGACCACTTATGTGAGCCTTCTCTGCTTTTTCTCTCCTTTTTCTTTAGGATCTTAGATTGACTTGTCCAGATCTCTCATCCTTGCAGGTGCTCATCGCTGATAGTATCTTCGACTGGGGGTATATACAAGGGCAGCAGCGATTCATGTTGAACCAAAACTCTGATATGGCGGTTCGTTCATTATTTCATTATTTTAATGATGATGCATGGCATGTTGTGAAATGCATATGAATGATTTATGTTAAAATGTTGCAGTTGGAGATTCGACAGCTTCGAGGTCTGTTGGGGATGCTCCAGGTGGATAATTTGCAGCAGCAGCCATAGCATGGACAAGGTGATCCATCCAGATTCTTTCCTCAGGGCGGTTATCCTCCTCCTCCATCGTCCTTTGATCCTGGCCACCCGAGCTCCAACGGGCAGTAGATAGGCTTTCCTTTTTTTGTTTTTGTTTTCTTTTCTTTGGACCATTCATAGTGCCTCTTTTCTTATATGAACACATTTTTATATAAAAAAGAATTTCATATTATTCCCTCACTTTGTGCTTTCTTTTGTCATTGATCGAGTTTATCGGGGTAATCTACTAGATATTGGCAGATTGCCCTATAAACTACGTATAGCAAACTGCTACTCTTTGAGATTTTGCCATGGAGAACTATATCCATTTTCTTGCAGATTTGAATGTTTATCTAAAGAACCCTGATGGTTGGGACTATCTTGGGGTCTGTGGTCTGGTGCATATGAAGGAATAATGTCGCATTTTTGTTAAGGATAACATGATACAAGCTGCTATAAAATTCTAGGATCCTGTAGATAATGTGTTTCGTTTTGGAGAGCACGAGTTATGCCCCTTATTCGAGGAATTCTGTGGGCTCCTGAGATCTACGGCTGACATTCCCCTAGCCATTCTAACGCATCATCCTGAGTTCTCTGACCCCACTGATGGATCGTTTTTAGTTGCATTGATTTAACAAGCGCCGATTGATTTGTGACGAGGGCTTGAGGTTGGACGTGGCTTTTGACATAGTTAGGAACCTTTCTCCTAAGGACGCGAGCTAGCTTCCGCTCATTTGCTTACTCTTACTGGGTTGCAGCTTTGCCTTCTTGACTATTGTTGATCAGATGTTGGAGGGGAAATCCCCCATCGCGGTGAGTTTGGCTGCGCCACTGATCTTTATGCGCTCTTCTCGGAATCGGACTGAAGCTACTACTAGGGGTAGCAGGCTTCTTCTTTAAGTGAGTTTTATTTGAGCCTTTCTTTTTGCATGAGCCGCCCTTTCAGGTTTTTGATTCATCAGGCTTGCCTTAATTTTTTCCTAGACCGTCTTTCCAGGTTTTCAATCCAACAGCTATCTTCTTTTTTTTCTCTTTTTTTTCTCTTTTTTCTTTTTTATTTCTTTTTCTTTTCTTCTTTTCTTATTATTTCTTCTTATGCTTTTGCGTTGTTTTTGTAGCTTTGGCTTTGGGACAAGCTTTCTGTGTTGTCTGTCCCTACGAGCATGGATTATTATCTGAAGGCCTACTGGGCACGGAGTGGTTCGCATCGATAATCGTCCTTATAGAGATTTTACCATCGAGGAGTGGGTTGAGTTTATGGGGAGTCGAGCTGTAGAGGATATTTGTTGGGTTTGCCCTTGGTGGGGAATCATGGATGTGACTACTGACACTGCTTGAAATGGCGTGGTCCTTATTGGCCCTTTTTGAGATCATCACCTACTCTCCTAGTCGTTTGTGCAGGCAGTATGGTCCTCCTCAGGGGTGAGATCCTTGTATACTTTGATCGGCTCTGAGCTTTCTTATACTCGGGTCTATTATCATGATGTGAGGTAGATTAGTCGCACTTAGGTTGAGATGAACTATTCTGTGTCTTTTGACATCCATCCTTCCGAGGCTTATCGTGTTTGGGCTGCCAGTGTTCGTGGGCTTCCTACCCTTGGAGAGAGGCCCATCAAGATGCAAAGACTTCGCAGTTTCCTTGGGGGTCATTGTGCCATCATGTGTCTTTTGTTCCCGTGGGAAAATAAAGGCTTTAGGACTCATTGCTCGTCTTTGTCGTTTTCATTTCCTGTTTGTAATGCCTTTTATGTGTAATAAAGGTGAAAAGATGCTACTTGAATGTGTGTTTCATTAAACAATTCGCAAATTCCATTTAATGCACTCATTTAACACATTTAACATAAACATGTTACTAAAAAAGATATCAATTAAATAAAAAGGATAAATGGTATTTATTCCCAAGAAATTCCCATCGTTGCCTAAAGTTTCGAACGGATTTTACCTAAGTCTTCACTCTTTTATTTTAGGGTCTTTATTTTTGACCAAGAGCCCTCACTAGACAGACCTTTATATGTGTGTGTATGTGTGTGTGTGTGTGTGTGTATATATATATATACACACAGATAAACACACACAAGATAGCGCTTCAGCTTGTCGCAATTTACCGGATTCACGAATTTGTTGCCGTCCAAGTTTGAGACTTTGACTGCCCCTTTATTGAGAGTGTTTCTTACTACGTACGGCCTTTCCTAGTTTGGCTGGAACTTCCCTCGAGCGTCGGTTGCATTTTATGAGATTGCTTTAGGACCAGATCGCCCATTCTCAAGGGTTGATCTTGCCCCTTGGCTTTACGATTGTAAGCCCTGGCCATGCGCTGTTGGTATAACTACAGATTTTCCAACTCAATTAATCATTTTTCATCGATCAAAGTTAGTTCCTCGTGTCTTACCTTCGCTCATCTTCAGTCAGTCTTTCTTCAAGGGCTATGCGCAAAGATTTGATCTCTATTTTAATGAGAAATATCGCCTCCATCCCGTAGACAAGAGAAAAAGGAGTTCAACCCCTAGGAGTCTAGACGCTGGTCCTGTATCCCCATAAGGCATAAGGAAAATGATCGGCCTAATCTCGGTAGTTAGAGATCATCTTGGAGCGGATTTTCTTAATTGCTTTATTACCCGCTTCTACAGCTCCGTTGGCTTGAGGGCGATAGGGCGAAGAGCGATGATGCTCGATCTTGTGTTACTCAATAAGATCGGTCGTTTCCCCTTAGAATGCACACCGTTGTCACTAAATAAACTGGGCCATTTTCTTGGCCTTAATGCTTGTGTATGATTCTGCTTCAGCCCATTTGGAAAAGTAATCCACGTCTACTATAATGAAGCGATGGCCATTAGTCGAAGACAGTCTTATCTCTCCAATGATATCGATGCCCCAGGCAGAGAATGGTCAAGGCATTGTCAAGTTTTACAGTGTTGTCGGGGCTTCTCCGTATATCTGACAAGCATGGCAAGTCTTTGCTTCTTGAACACAATCGGCTAGCATGGTTAGCCAAAAGTACCCCATTCTTTGGATTTTCTTTGCCACCATGATGCCACTCATGTGTGGATCGCAGTCTCTCGAATGTACCTCTTTCATCACCCTTTTAGCTTCTTATTGGGTCAGACACTTTAACAGCAGGTCGTCAGAAGACCTCTTGAAAAAATCCCCTTTAATCAGGCAGAACTACACTGCAAGCTTCCTTAGTGTATTTCTGTTAGAATCCGTAGCTTCGGTTGGAGATTTACCATTTTTGAGGAACTTGACGATGTCAGGGTTCTTCCTTATCCATAGTGTCATTTATTGCACAGACGTAGCATAAAAATTGAGCCGTTTCTATAACAAAGGGTTTGATTGGCTGCTTTTGGGGCCCTTCCCACATGGAGGCTAAAGTGGCCAATGCATCCGCCATCTGATTCTGCTCTCGGGGCATGTGAAAAAACTCACATTCGCTGAACATCGCGGCTTTTGTCCATATAGCCTCTAGGTAAGGTCTGAGGGATTCCTCCTTTAGTTCCTAGTCCCTTGTGACGTGTTTGATGACCAACACCGAATCACCAATAATTTTTACTTTGTCTACTCTAAGAGTGACCAAGGCACACATTCAGAATAGACAAGCTTCATATTCTGCCACGTTATTCGTGGTGAGAAATTCCAACCATTTTGATAGAGGTACGAGTGCCCCTTCTGGTGTAATGATGATGAATCCCAAGCCAGCTCCTCATATGTTAATGACGCCATCAAAGAACATGCTCCACTTTTTAGATCTTTGCATAGTCGTAGCAAAGCATTCGTTAGGGAATTCCAGGTTTTCTTATTCTCCGTTGTCGAGCGATTGATTTGCTAGGAATTCAACCACTGCCCTTCCCTTGATGGTCTTCTTAGTGACATACTCGATATATAATTCCGAGATAAGAGTCACCTTGCCAGTTTTCCAGTTAGCGAGGGAGCCTGGCATAAATACTTCAATGGATCCACTTTTGCAACTATTTGGATTTTGTAAGATTGGAAGTAATGCTTGAGTTTCTGTAAGATTGGAAGTAATGCTTGAGTTTCTTTTATGACTTTTAAATCTTATTGACCATAAAACTGGATTTAATGATAAAAATTATTAGTAAATGAAATTCAAGTTTAATAGCACTTTGCTTGAAAGGAATCCAATGACTTTGAGTTTGCACCGAATCTTCCATAAATCGGCATTTGAAACACGAAGAATAATTTAGGGATAAAGCAAATTAATTTGGCACTAAAAAATAACAAACTTAGTTGCGTGCTCGCCGTCATTCTCCCCTTCTTCAAAAAGATTCGTCCTCGAATCTTGAAAGTGCATAACTTAAGAAAGATCATGTGTTTCAACAATAATACAAACAAATTTCATCTCAAGAACATATTTCTTTTGATTATCCACATTGTTTACCTCCTCTTCTGTTTGGATACCATGCATCGTTCCATCTCCAAAAATACTACTAATAAATTCCCTCTCATGAACATGCTTTTTATCAGTAACAACATGTTTAGCCTCATTTTCAACTTCAAAACTAGATTCTGCTCCATCTCCAAAAAGCATCTCATTCTCGAGAATTTCAATCTCTTGAATGGTCAAAATTTTATCATTAGGAGCAGATTGCAAATCATCATGCTCTTGACATTTCGAACATTTCACAAGCTCTTTCGGTGCATTTTCAATGGAACACATAGATTGGTCATTTTCAAATGCATTTGGATTTGGTGAGACATTTGATATAGATTTTGGTGGGGATAGGAATATTCCTTTAATGGGCAAAATCAGCAGATTAGAAGGTGTACAGTGCTTTAGAGGTTTAGAAATATTTTGGGGATAAAACTTGAATTTATGGTTGATTCCTAACCTTTTGCGCACATGTGTTCCCAAGGCATTATTCTTGGCCTTTAGAGCATCTAACTCTGACCTCAATTTCTTGAATTCAGCAATGAGATTTTGATCTACAAACTTGATTTGTATTCATTATTCAAGCGTGACACAAAAATTACAATGAAAAAAAAATTAGGATGGCGAATCCTTGGCTCTGATACCAAATGATGGCGTGTGGAAGCGAAAAGTAAAATAAGAATTGAAAATTGGATCGATTTTGATTATTGATGAATGATTTGTGATGGTTGAATGTTTTTGGATCACATACAAAACCCTTTAAGTGTTTTTAGAAACAAAAAAAAACCCTTTAGTTTTTGGAAACTAATAAAACCCAATTAGTTTTTGGAAACTAACAAAACCCAAATGTGTTAAAACACAAAGACTTTTCTCCAAAATGATAATCTGATATCTTTTATTACAAATTGTTTCTTCTTTTTATAAAGAGAAAGGAAGAGTTACAATTAACTAAAGAAACTTAAATCTAAAAAGAGATACAAAAATAATTAAGGCACTTAAAAACTAATGGTTAGAAAAGACAAGTAAAAGCTAGTAAAACTAATGCCTACATAATGCCTACATAAAACTCTAATAAAGCAAAATAAAGACAAATAAAACATTTTCTAACCTATTAGCATCAGCAAAAGCGTCCTTTAAATCTTATTGACCATAAAACTGGATTTAATGATAAAAATTGTTAGTAAATGAAATTCAAGTTTAATATCACTTTACTTGAAAGAAATTCAATGACTTTGAGTTTGCACCGAATCTTCTATAAATCGGCATTTAAAACACGAAGAATAATTTTGGGATAAAGCAAATCAATTTGGCACTAAAAAATAACAAACTTAGTTGCGTGCTCACCGTCATTCTCCCCTTCCTCAAAACGATTCGTCCTCGAATCTTGAAAGTGCATAACTTAAGAAAGATCATTGGTTTCAACAATAATACAAACAAATTTAATCTCAAGAACATATTTCTTTTGATTATCCACATTGTTTACCTCCTCTTCTGTTTGGATACCATGCATTGTTCCATCTCCAAAAATACTACTAATAAATTCCCTCTCATGAACATGCTTTTTATCAGTAACCACATGTTTTGCCACATTTTCAACTTCAAAACTAGATTCTGTTCCATCTCCAAAAAGCATCTCATTCTCGAGAATTTCAATCTCTTGAATGGTCAAAATTTTATCATTAGGAGCAGATTGCAAATCATCATGCTCTTGACATTTCGAACATTTCACAAGCTCTTTCGGTGCATTTTCAATGGAACACATAGATTGGTCATTTTCAAATGCATTTGGATTTGGTGAGACATTTGATATAGATTTTGGTGGGGATAGGAATATTCCTTTAATGGGCAAAATCAGCAGATTAGAAGGTGTACAGTGATTTAGAGGTTTAGAAATATTTTGGGGATAAAACTTGAATTTATGTCACATTTGACACAAGCGTTTTTTCATCAAAACATGATAATCACACTTTGAAATTGTCCTAAGAGTGATTTTAAGGTCAACGTTTAAAAATTTTGTTCCAAAATGAAAACTCGCATTTTTTCTGTAAGAAGCGACCGATGTTTATGCCACATTTAACACATGCATTTTTTCATGAAAACATGATAATCACACTTTAAAATGGTCCTAAGAGTTATTTTAAGGTCAACGTTTAAATTATTTGTCTTGAAATACTCACTTATGTTTTTTCCGTAAGGTAAGACTGAAGTTTATGTCATGTTTGACACATGGGTTTTTTCATCAAAACATGATAATCACACTTTGAAATGGTCCTAAGAGTGATTTTAAGGTGTACGTTTAAAAATTTCGTCCCAAAATGATAACTCGCGTTTTTTCCGTAAGTAAAGACCAATGTGTATGTCACATTTGACACATGCTATTTTTTTGAAAACATGATAATCGCACAAAATACTAACTCGTGTTTTTCCGTAAGTAAAGACAGATGTTTATGTCACGTTTGACACATGCGTTTTTTCATCAAAACATGATAATCACACTTTGTAAAAAACCTAATTGTGATTTTAAGGTTAACGTTTAAAAAACTCGTCACGAAATACTAACTCGTTGGAATTAATGTTCCATTCTTCAATGGATCTGCCATCATAAGAGTTCATAGATGGCCTAAATTCTTTATATTGAAGATTTATTGGAGACGGCCTGCGGTAATAAGGCTTGTCTGTATTTTCCTTTGTATGGAAGATTTTATTTATTCGTGGAGTATTATCCATTTTTAAATCTTGAAATAAAGATTTTAATTCGTCTTTGCCTTTTAGAGGTTCTTCTGAACTGGAACTGGCTTCAGAATCAGAATCTTGATTCTGAACTACAACAATATACTTAGACATACAATTTTCGTAAGTTTTTCAATTTTAGAGTTTTGTAATATCTTAGAGAGAGAAGCTCTAGTTTGTTTGGTGTGAAGCTTTCTCAACTTTCTTGTATTTCAGCCTTCTATATAATTCCAGTAAGATTTCTGTCAAACTTAGAGAATATTTTTGCTTCGAAAAGCCTGTTAAGTAAATCTCTCTTGTTTGGCAGAGGATATCTAATCCACCTTAAAACCTTATTTAAAGGTTTATAGTTGATGGCTAATCTTAGAACTTCCCTTTCTAATTCGACGGCATTTTCAACATAAAAGGCCGGCAGCTCCATGGGCTTTTACTTTTCCTTATAAGCCCTTTACTCTCTAAGTCTGCAATTTCAGATTTGCAAATCTCTAGATGGCGAGGCCCCATAGCTATGGGCCGGGCTTTAGCAGGGATCATTCTTTCATCAAAGTCTGGCTCATAAAGCAGACTTACAACATGTCATTTTCTAGCCCAGAAGGCAGTAGAAACTTCAGAGCAGATTTCCCTTATAAGTTCCTGTTCTAGGGTTTTAACCCTTTCTTTAATCTGAGGATTATTAAGTTTCTCCTCAACGGTCTTGAAAGCAATTTCTTGTTTTAAGGAATTTATAAATTTCTCTTTATAAGAGACTCTTCTTTTAATGATATCTAGGTTTTTCACTTTGGGTTGTGATATAAACTCAAAGATGATATCTTTACCCGCAATTTGTGTTTCAATTCCCCTTTCAGATAACCTTGATATAGGGAACAACATGTGTAGAAACGGGTTACCTAGAATAACTAAATGAGATAAATCTTTAACCATTATAAATGGTATCTCTAAGCACATCCCATTATTACAGACAGCTGCATTACTAAGTTTATAATTAACAGCTAGTTTGTCACCATTAGCTGTATGCAGTTGCTCTAAAGTTTTAGTCTTGTATCGGGATGGAATTAATCCCTCATTAATGCAGTTAAGATCAGCCCCTGAATCTATAAGGGTGACCGTCTTTAAGACATACTCTTTGTTAATAACAAGAGTGATTTTAGTATGCCACTTATGAGTGACTTACTCTGTCTAACATGTCTACGTATTGAAGGTCCTTTTGAATAGACTGGTCTTTCTTTTCTAGACCTTTATCTTGTTCTTCCTCAGACTCAGAGTCATAATCTGATAGTTTAGCAGCTTCTAAGTGAGTAATTCTATCTTTAAGATTTTTTACTTCTCTTTTAAATTCGTTAACGTCTACTTTAAGATTGTTAATAGTAGGCTCTTTTCTTTTACTAGCCTTAACTCTGTTGATTATCTCTTTCGTATCATAAGAGATATTCTTTTCTTTAACCTTTTCTTCAAGATTATTATTTCTTGAAGAGTTCCTAGATGAGGTTTCGCCAGTTTTTTCCTTAAACATTTTCAAACAAGACTCTAAGTGGTCTCTCCTTTCTTCTGGGTCTTGGATATTTTTTATAAGATCCAAAATCATGTTTTCTTCTCTAGTTAGGACTAATAAGCCATTTAGAGAACAAAGCGATTTATAATAATTGCAGTTTCTGTCACAGCTAGAATTAGACTGTGCATCTGAATCTGACTCTTCTTTAGAGGTGTAATCATTTTCTTCCTTCTCTGACCTAGTTTGAACCACTGGAATTTTCTCTAGTGTTTCTTTAACATCGTCACTGAGATTAAGTGACCTAATGTGTTGTTTTACCTTACACTTATTTGAATAGTGTCCAGGCTTGCCACATTTGTAACATGTAACTTCTTCGAGCGGCCTTTTAGGCTTATTGTAGGACTTCTTGGGTCTTTTATAAGACCTTTTGAGATAGTCCCTTTTAGGATGCCTATTATAAGGCTTATCAGGATACCTTTTATAGGGTTTATGACTCTTTCTATAAGGTTTAACCTTATTCTTCTGCGACCTGGGGAGTAGAGGAAAACCTACTTGCTCACAAAAGTCTCCTAGGATTCTTTTGAAATGTAGTTTTTCCTTTTCCATCTGCTTATGAATTTTTAATTCATTACAGAGCAACATTCCCTCAGCAACTATCTCTGAAGATAGCTCTCCTTGTTAACCATGGGACAAAATTTTCAAAGTCTCAGTTATAACCCAGTTTTTGCCCTTCTCCAGAGGGTTTGATATGAAACCTGGTTCAAAGAACTTGATCCTTATTTATAGGATTCTTTATAAAGTCATGAACAGTACAGTCCCTAATATCAGGGGTGATGCAGGCAAATTGATTAATGCCCTAAAAGGGTAAACTACCTTATTTCTTACAGATATGAGTAAAAGTAGCCTTGTGGTCCCAAAACCAATTTCATGGGATCAGTTACATTTTGTTGACTCATGGAAAATGGAAGATGGAGTTCCTCCCAAAAAAGAGGAAAGTAATACCCTAGATTATATTCTAGAGGACAACGATGGAAGCGAAATAATAAAATTTGATAGATCCAGGAGCATGTCCAGCAGGAAATCGTTCGCCGGGATTCCCAACACTCCATCAGTAGGCCGTGGAAAAGACTCTTTAGCCTTTCCCTTTGATGCATGAGTGTTATTCCTCCGATTTTGCCTGAAACTCATGACCTACAAGCAATTCTCGAGTTAGGAAATCTGGGAGTGAATTAGATTCTCCTTTAATAAACTCAATATCGAAATCAAAGACTGATAAAATAGCTTGCCATCTGGCAAATATTTGTTTAGATGCTATTTTTTAACATCCTTCAGTAAAATTTCTTTAGCGCTTTTACAGTCTATCCTAATAAGGAATTTCTGATTAATTAAATCAGACTCACATTTTTGGACGTGCAGGACAATAGATAAAACTTCCTTTTTGACAGTAGAGTAATTAACTCTTGGTCCTGTCCATAATCCACTAGTGAACCTATTATCACCAAAAAGAAGGGTAAAAAATTGGGTTATAACTCAGACTTTGAAAATTTTGTCCCATGGTTAACAAGGAGAGTTTCCATTAAATGGTGGGACAAGTTTGAGTTCTTTGAACACCCTGTAATATATTCTAAAGAAATTATTATTAAAATGGTAAATCCTAATAGTCCTCCAAATTCTCCTGAAGCTTCTAAAACCTCAGCATCTCCCAACAAGGTCGATGAGCTTCTTAAAGGTTTATTAACCTCCATTCCAAAAGAAGAGCTGAAGCAACAAGTATTTCAGCTTCTAGGTGAAAAGGATCCTCCTAAATCAGGATTTGATCTTCAAAATTTATTATCTGTCCTACCCAAAAAATAGGAGAGTCCTAAGAGAAAAGATGCTGATATAGCATCCTCATCAACAAATGAAGCAAACAAAGCCAGGAGAGTACCTCCATTACCTAATGATGAGTTTGATGACCTCTTTTTAGACTCTCAAGACCCTAGTGACCTTTAGGGTGAGAAATCCTTATCAGGATCACCACAACAGCAAGAATCCTTATCAGGATTATGGTGGATCCCACGCACTCAAATAATGGAGCACTAAACACGCATACGCCGAAAGTAATTTTGTCGGTTCTATTTACTTTAATCAAAGTAAATCTTTTCCTTTATTTAAAGAAAGAAATCTGCCAGCTGGTGCACTACTTTTGTCGGCCACATCCTCATACCACCAGCTCATGGCTAGCTCAAGCAGCATCTTCTATCCGCTTATATATGTAGTTTGTTTTCAGTTTGTAAGATACTTAGAACTACAACAATATACTTAGACATACAATTTTCATAAGTTTTTCAGTTTTAGAGTTTTGTAATATCTTAGAGAGAGAAGCTCTAGTTTGTTTGGTGTGAAGCTTTCTCAACTTTCTTGTATTTCAGCCTTCTATATAATTCCAGTAAGATTTCTATATAATTCAATATTTCACTTTGTACCTGCGATCCTTCGTTGAGATCTTGAATGCTTATTCAGCATTTATGATAGTCTACATAGACGATGTCCTTATTTTCTCCAAGGACATAGAGCAGCACTTCAAACACCTAAGGATTTTCCAAACTGCAGCTAAGGCTAATGGCTTAGTAGTGTCTGCTAAAAAGATCAAAATATTTCAAAATGTTTATGTCACATTTGACACATGCGTTTTTTCGTGAAAACATTATAATCACACTTTGAATTGGTTCTAAGAGTAATTTTAAGGTCAACGTTTAAAAGATTAGTCAAGAAATACTATTTCGTGTTATTTTCGTAAGCAAAGACCGATGAATATGTCACGTTTGACACTTGCGTTTTTCATCAAAACTTGATAATCACACATTGATATGGTCCTAAGAGTGATTTTAAAGGTTAACGTTTAAAAATTTGGTCCCAAAATGATAACTCTCATTTTTCAGTAAGTAAAGGCCGATGTTTCGGTGACATTTGACACATGCATTTTTTTTGTGAAAACATGATAATCGCACTTTGAGATGGTCCTAAGAGTGATTTTAAGGTCAACGTTTAAAAAATATCTTCCCAAAATGATAACTCTCGTTTTTTCCGCAATTAAAGAGCGATGTTTATGTCACATTTGACACATGCATTTTTTCGTGAAAACATGATAATCAAACTTTGAAATGGTCCTAAGAGTGATTTTAAGTTCAGCATTTAAAAGATTCGTCATGAAATACTAACTCGTGTTTTTTCCGTAAGTACGGACCAAAGTTTATGTCACATTTGACATATGCTTTTTTTATCAAAACATAATAATCACTCTTTCAAGTGGTCCTAAGAGTGATTTTAAGGTCAACATTTAAAAATTTCGTCCCAAAATGATAACTCGCATTTTTTCCGTAAGTAAAGACCGACGTTTATGTCACATTTGACACATGCATTTTTTTTTGTGAAAACAGGATAATCACCCTTTGAAAACGTCCTAAGAGTGATTTTGAGGTCAACATTTAAAAAATTTGTCATGAAATACTAACTCGTGTTTTTTCCGTAAGTAAGGACCGATGTTTATGTCAAGTTTGACACATGCGCTTTTTCATCAGAACTCGATAATCACACTTTGAAAGTGCCCTAAAACAAATGTGACACAAACATCGGTCTTTACTTACGAAAAAAACACGAGTTAGTATTTCATGATGAAGTTTTTTCATCGAAACTCGATAATCACACTTTGAAAGTGCCCTAAAAGTGTTTTTATAGTCAACGCTTAAAATTTTCGTCCAAAAATGATAACTCGCTTTTTTTCCTTAAGTAAAGACCGATGTTTATGTCACATTTGACACATGCATTTTTTCATGAAAACATGATAATCACACTTTGAGTTGGTCCTAAGAGTAATTTTAAGGTCAACGTTTAAAAGATTAGTCGCGAAATACTAACTCGAGTTATTTTTGGAAGTAAAGACCGATGTTTATGTCACGTTTGACACGTGCGTGTTTTCACCAAAACATGATAATCACACATTGAAATGGTCCTAAGTGTGATTTTAAGGCCAACGTTTAAAAATTTTATCCTAAAATGGTAACTCTCATTTTTTCCGTAAGTAAAGACCGACGTGTATGTCACATTTGACACGTGTGTTTTTTTGTGAAAACATGATAATTGCACTTTGAAATGGTCCTAAGAGTGATATTAAGATCAACGTTTAAAAATTTTCGTCCCAAAATGATAACTCGCGTTTTTTCTATAAGTAAAGAGCGATGTTTATGTCACGTTTGACACATGCATTTTTTTTTATCAAAACTCGATAATCACACTTTGAAAGTGACCTAAAAGTGTTTTTAAGGTCAACGTTTAAAATTTTCGTCCCAAATCTCCATCAGTGGAAAGGGTTATAATCAAACCCTCTACTTTAGAAAAGCTAAATATTAAATTTGCTGAACACTCTGTAGTCGTAGAAGAAATCTCTAAGAGAGTGGCAGAACTTAATATAGATCGAAAGCAAAAGAATATTGCTCCTTTAACAAAAGAGCAAGATTCTGATTCTGAAGCCAGTTCCAGTTCAGAAGAGCCTCTAAAAGGCGAAGACGAATTAAAATCTTTATTTCAAGATTTAAAAAAGGATAATACTCCACAAATAAATAAAATCTTCCATACAAAGGAAAATACAGACAAGCCTTATTACCGCAGGCCGTCTCCAATATGAAGAATTCGGGCCATCTATGAACTCTTATGATGGCAAATCCATTGAAGAATGGAACATTGATGGGCTATCTGAATACCAGATTAAAAATGCCATCCAACACAAGCTTATGTATGCTACTGCCAGTAGAATACATGGAAACTCAAATAAATCCATAGCTCAGGCTATTATAGCAGGATTTTCTGGACAACTGAAAGGATGGTGGGATTTTCAGTTAAACACTGAAGCCAAAGATCAAATCTTAAACACTGTTTAAGAAGAGGATAAATACAAAACGGCATTCACAATCCCATTCGGTCAATATAAATGGAATGTAATGCCATTTGGGCTAAAAAATGCTCCCTCTGAGTTCCAAAAGATCATGATTGAGATCTTCAATGCTTATTCGGCAATTATGATAGTCTACATAGACGATGTCCTTATTTTCTCCAAGGACATAGAGCAGCACTTCAAACACCTAAGCATTTTCCAAACTGCAGCTAAGGCAAATGGCTTAGTGGTGTCTGCTAAAAAGATCAAATTATTTCAAACAAGAATCTGGTTTTTGGGCCAGGCCAACGTTTAAAAATTTTGTCCTAAAATAATAACTATCATTTTTTCTGTAAGAAAAGACCGATGTTTTTGTCACATTTGACACATGCATTTTTTTGTGAAAACATGATAATCTCACATTAAATTATCCTAAGAGTGATATTAAGATTACCGTTTAAAAAATTTTGCCGCAAAATGATAACTCCTATTTTTTCCGAAAGTAAAGACCGTTGTTTATGCCACATTTGACATATGCATTTTTTCATCAAAACATGATAATCACACATTGAAATGTCCTAAGAGTAATTTTAAGGTCAACATTTAAAAATTTCATCCCAAAATGACAACTCCTATTTTTTTCGCAAGTAAAGGCCGATGTTTATGCCACATTTGACATATGCATTTTTTCATCAAAACATGATAATCACACATTGAAATGGTTCTAAGAGTGATTTTAATGTCAACGTTTAAAAATTTCGTCCCAAAATGATAACTCTCGTTTTTCCCGTAAGTAAAGACCGATGTTTCGGTCACATTTGACACATGCATTTTTTTGTGAAAACATGATAATCACACTTTGAACTGGTTCGAAGTGTGATTTTAAGGTCAACGTTTAAAAAATTTCTTCCCAAAATGATAACTCGCGTTTTTCCATAAGTAAAGAGCGATGTTTATGTCAGATTTGACACGTGCATTTTTTTCATGAAAACGTGATAATCACACTTTGAAATGGACCTAAGAATGATTTTAAGGTCAGCATTCAAAAAATTCGTAATGAAATACTAACTCGTTTTTTCCGTAAGTAAAGACCCAAGTTTATGTCAAATTTGACACATGCGTTTTTTCATCAAAACATGATAATCAAACTTTGAAGTGGACCTAAGAGTGATTTTAAGGTCAACGTTTAAAAATTTCATTCCGAAATGATAACTCGCATTTTTTCCGAAAGTAAAGACCGACGTTTATGTCACATTTGGCACATGTGTTTTTTTGTGAAAACAAGATAATCACACTTTGAAATGGTCATAAGAGTGATTTTAAGGTCAACGTTTAAAAAGTTCGTCATGAAATACTAACTCGTGTTTTTTCCGTAAGTAAAGACCGATGCTTGTGTCACGTTTGACACATGCATTTTTTTGTGAAAACAAGATAATCACACTTTGAATTGGTCCTAAGAGTGATTTTAAGGTCAACGTTTTAAAAATTCGTCAGGAAATACTAACTCGTGTTTTTTCCGTAAGTAAAGACCGATGTTTGAGTCACGTTTGACACATGCGTTTTTTCATCAAAACTCGATAATCACACTTTCAAAGTGCCCTAAAAGTGTTCTTAAGCTCAACGTGTAAAAATTTTCATCCCAAAATGATAACTCGCTATTTTTCCTTAAGTAAGTTGACACAAGCGTTTTTTCGTTAAAACAAGATAATCACACTTTGAATTGATCCTAAGAGTAATTTTAAGGTCAATGTTAAAAATATTAGTCCCGAAACACTAACTCTTGTTTTTTTTGTAAGTAAATACCGATGTTTATGTCATGTTTGACACATGTGTTTTTTCATCAAAACACGATAATCAAACATTGAAATGGTCCTAAGAGTGATTTTAAGGCCAACGTTTAAAAATTTTGTCCCAAAATGACAACTCTCGTTTTTGCCGTAAGTAAAGAGCGATGTTTATGTCACATTTGACACCTGCATTTATTCGTGAACACATAATAATAACACTATGAAATGATCCTAAGAATGATTTTAAGGTCAGCATTTAAAAAATTCGTCATGAAATACTAACTCGTGTTTTTTTCGTAAGTAAAGGCCGTAGTTTATGTCACATTTGACACATGCAATTTTTCATCAAAACATGATAATCACACTTTGAAGTGGTCCTAAGAGTGATTTTAAGGTCAACATTTAAAAATTTCGTCCTAAAATTATAACTATCATTTTTTCCGTAAGTCAAGACCGATGTTTCTGTCACATTTGACACATGCGTTTTTTTTGTGAAAACATGATAATTGCACTTTAAATGGTCCTCAAAGTGATATTAAGATCAATGTTTAAAAAATTTTGTCCAAAAATGATAAGTCATGTTTTTTCCGAAAGTAAAGACCGTTGTTTATGCCACATTTGACATATACGTTTTTTCATCAAAACATGATAAGCACACATTGAAATGGTCCTAAGAGTGATTTTGAGGTCAACGTTTAAAAATTTCGTCCTAAAATGATAACTCTCATTTTTTTCCTGAAGTAAAGACCGATGTTTCGGTCACAATTGACACATGCATTTTTTTTGTGAAAACATGACAATCGCTCTTTGAAATGGTCCTAAGAGTGATTTTAAAGTCAACGTTTAAAAATTTTCTTCCCAAAATGATAACTCGCGTTTTTTAGTTAAGTAAAGACCGATGTTTATGTCACATTTGGCATATGCATTTTTTTCGTGAAAACATGATAATCGCACTTTGAAATGGTCCGAAGAGTGATTTTACGGTCAACGTTTAAAAAATTTCTTCCTAAAATGATAAGTCGCATTTTTTCTGTAAGTAAAGAGCGATGTTTATGTCACATTTGACATAGGCATTTTTTCGTGAAAACACGATAATCACACTTTGAAATGGTCCTAAGAATGATTTTAAGGTCAACATTTAAAAAATTCGTCATGAAATACTAACTCGTGTTTTTTCCGTAAGTAAAGACCAAAGTTTATGTCACGTTTGACACATGCGTTTTTTCATCAAAACATGATAATCACACTTTGAAGTGATCCTATGAGTGATTTTAAGGTCAACGTTTAAAAATTTTGTCCCAAAATGATAACTCACGTTTTTTCTGTCAGTAAAGAGCGATGTTTATGTCACATTTGACACATGCATTTTTTTTGTGAAAAGATGATAATCACACTTTGAAATGGTCCTAAGAGTGATTTTAAGGTCAGCATTCAAAAAATTCGTCATGAAATACTAACTCGTGTTTTTTCCGTAAGTAAAGACCGAAGTTTCTGTCACGTTTGAGACATGCATTTTTTCATCAAAACATGATAATCACACTATTGACGTGGTCCTAAGAGTGATTTTAAGGTCAACGTTTAAAAATTTCGTCCCAAAATGATAAATCAGATTTTTTCGAAAGTAAAGAGCGATGTTTATGTCACATTTGGCACGTGCATTTTTTTGGGAAAACGTCATAATCACACTTTGAAATGGTCCTAAGAGTGATTTTAAGGTCAACGTGTTAAAAATTCGTCATGAAATACTAACTCGTGTTTCTTTCGAAAGTAAAGACCGATGTTTGTGTCACGTTTGACACATGCGTTTTTTCATCAAAACTCGATAATCATGATTTGAAAGTGCCCTAAAAGTGTTCTTAAGGTCAACGTTTAAAATCGTCCCAAAATGATAACTCGCTATTTTTCCTTAAGTAAATTGACACATGCGTTTTTTCGTTAATACATGATAATCACACTTTGAATTGGTCCTAAGAGTAATTTTAAGGTCAATGTTAAAAATATTAGTCCCGAAATACTAACTCGTGTTTTTTCCTAACTAAAGACCGATGTTTATGTCATGTTTGACACATGCATTTTTTCATCAAAACGAGATAATCACACATTGAAATGGTCCTAAGAGTGATTTTGAGGCCAACGTATAAAAATTTTGTCCCAAAATGACAACTCTCATTTTTGCCGTAAGTAAAGAGCGATGTTTATGTCACATTTGGCCACTGCATTTATTCGTGAAAACATGATAATAACACTATGAAATGATCCTAAGAATGATTTTAAGGTCAGCATTTAAAAAATTCGTCATGAAATACTAACTCGTGTTTTTTTCTGTAAGTAAAGACCGTAGTTTATGTCACAATTGACACATGCGTTTTTTTATCAAAACATAATAATCACACTTTGAAGTGGTCCTAAGAGTGATTTTAAGGTCAACGTTTAAAAATTTTGTCCTAAAATTATAACTATCATTTTTCCTGTAAGTAAAGACCAATGTTTCTGTCACATTTGACGCATGCGTTTTTTTTGTGAAAACATGATAATTGCACTTTAAATGGTCCTCAGAGTGATATTAAGATCATCATTTGAAAACTTTTGTCCAAAAATGGTAAGTCATGTTTTTTCCGAAAGTAAAGACCGTTGTTTATGCCACATTTGACATATGCATTTTTTCATCAAAACATGATAATCACACATTAAAATGGTCCTAAGAGTGATTTTAAGGTCAACTTTCAAAAATTTCGTCCCAAAATTATAACTCTCGATTTTTCCTAAAGTAAAGACCGATGCTTCGGAAACATTTGACACATGCATTTTTTTGTGAAAACAGGACAATCGCTCTTTGAAATGGTCCTAAGAGTGACTTTAAAGTCAACTTTTAAAAATTTTCTTCCCAAAATGATAACTCGCGTTTTTAAGTTAAGTAAAGAGTGAAGTTTATGTCACATTTGGCATACGCATTTTTTTTGTGAAAACATGATAATCGCACTTTGAAATGGTCCGAAGAGTGATTTTAAGGTCAACGTTTAAAAAATTTCTTCCCAAAATGATAACTCGCATTTTTCTGGAAGTAAAGAGCGATGTTTATGTCACATTTGACATAGGCACTTTTTCGTGAAAACACGATAATCATACTTTGAAATGATCCTAAGAATGATTTTAAGGTCAGCATTTAAAAAATTCGTCATGAAATACTAACTCGTGTCTTTTCCGTAAGTAAAGACCGAAGTTTATGTCACGTTTGACACATGCGTTTTTTCATCAAAACATGATAATCACACTTTGAAGTGATCCTATGAGTGATTTTAAGGTCAACGTTTAAAAATTTCGTCCCAAAATGATAACTCGCGTTTTTTCCGTAAGTAAAGAGCGATGTTTATGTCACATTTGGCACATGAATTTTTTGGTGAAAAGATGATAATCACACTTTGAAATGGTCCTGAGAGTGATTTTAAGGTCAGCATTTAAAAAATTTGTCATGAAATACTAACTCGTGTTTTTTTCCGTAAGTACAGACCGAAGTTTATGTCACGTTTGAGACATGCGCCTTTTTTTTATCAAAACATGATAATCACACTTTTACGTGGTCCTAAGAGTGATTTTAAGGTCAACGTTTAAAAATTTCGTCCCAAAATGATAAATCGCGTTTTTTCCGTAAGTAAAGAGCGATGTTTATGTCACATTTGGCACATGCATTTTTTCGGGAAAACGTAATAATCACACTTTGAAATAGTCCTAAGCGTGATTTTAAGTTCAGCATTTAAAAAATTCATCATGAAATACTAACTCGTGTTTTCTTCGTTAGTAAGACCGAAGTTTATGTCATGCTCGAGACATGCTTTTTTTTCATCAAAACATGATAATCACACTTTGACGTGGTCCTAAGAGTGATTTTAAGCTCAACGTTTAAAAATTTCATCCCAAAATGATAAATCGCATTTTTTCCGTAAGTAAAGAGCGATGTTTATGTCACATTTGGCACATACATTTTTTTGGAAAAACGTAATAATCACACATTGAAATGGTCCTAAGGTAATTTTAAGGTCAACGTTTTAAAAATTCGTAATGAAATACTAATTCGTGTTTTTTCCGTAAGTAAAGACCGATGTTTGTGTCACGTTTGACACGCGCGTTTTTTCATCAAAACTCGATAATCACACTTTGAAAGTGCCCTAAAAGTGTTCTTAAGGTCAACGTTTAAAAAATTTTGTCCCAAAATGATAACTCGCTATTTTTCCTTAAGTAAATTGATACATGCGTTTTTTTTTTGTTAAAACATGATAATCACACTTTGAATTGGTCCTAAGAGTAATTTTTAGGTCAATGTTAAAAATATTAGTCCCGAAATACTAACTCGTGTTATTTTCGTAAGTTAAGACCGATGTTTATGCCATGTTTGACACATGAGTTTTTTCTTCAAAACAAGATAATCACACATTGAAATGGTCCTAAGAGTGATTTTAAGGCCAACGTTTAAAATTTTTTTCCTAAAATGACAACTCTCGTTTTTGCTGTAAGTAAAGAGCGATGTTTATGTCACATTTGACCACTGCATTTATTCGTGAAAACATGATAATAACACTATGAAATGCTCCTAAGAATGATTTTAAGGTCAGCATTTAAAAAATTCGTCATGAAATACTAACTCGTGTTTTTTTTCGTAAGTAAAGACCGTAGTTTATGCCTCGTTTTTGCCGTAAGTAAAGAGCGATGTTTATGTAACATTTGACCCCTGCATTTATTCGCGAAAACATGATAATAACACTATGAAATGATCCTATAAATGATTTTAAGGTCAGCATTTAAAAAATCCGTCATGAAATACTAGTGCTTTTTCCGTAAGTAAAGACCGTAGTTTATGTCACATTTGACACATGCGTTTTTCCATCAAAACATGATAATCACACTTTCAAGTGGTCCTAAGAGTGATTTTAAGGTCAACGTTTAAAAATTTCGTCCTAAAATTATAACTATCATTTTTTCTGTAAGTAAAGACCGATGTTTCTGTCACATTTGACACATGCGTTTTTTTTGTGAAAACATGATAATTGCACTTTAAATGGTCCTCAGAGTGATATTAAGATCAACGTTTAAAAATTTTTGTCCAAAAATGATAAGTCATGTTTTTTCTGAAAGTAAAGACCGTTGTTTAAGCCACATTTGACATATGCATTTTTTCATCAAAACATGATAATCACACATTGAAATGTTCCTAAGAGTGATTTTAAGGCCAACGTTTTAAAATTTCATCCCAAAATGATAACTCTAGTTCTTTCCTGAAGTAAAGACCGATGTTTCAGTCACATTTGACACATGCATTTTTTTTTTGTGAAAACATGACAATCGCTCTTTGAAATGGTCCTAAGAGTGATTTTAAAGTCAACGTTTAAAAACTTTCTTCCCAAAATGATAACTCGCATTTTTTCTGCAAGTAAAGAGCGATGTTTATGTCACATTGGACATAAGCATTTTTTCGTGAAAACACGATAATCACACTTTGAAATGGTCCTAAGAGTGATTTTAAGGTCAGCATTTAAAAAATTCGTCATGAATTACTAACTCGTGTTTTTTCCGTAAGTAAAGACCGAAGTTCATGTCACGTTTGACACATGCGTTTTTTCATCAAAAAATGATAATCACACTTTTAAGTGGTCCTAAGAGTAATTTTTAGGTCAACGTTTAAAAATTTCGTCCCAAAATGATAACTATTGTTTTTTCTGTAAGTAAAAACTAACGTTTCTGTCACATTTGACACATGCGCTATTTTGTGAAAACATGATAATTGCACTTTAAATTGTCCTAAGAGTGATATTAAGATCAACGTTTAAAAAATTTCGTCCCAAAATGATAACTACTGTTTTTTCCGAAAGTAAAGACCGTTGTTTATGCCACGTTCGACATATGTATTTTTTCATCAAAACATGATAATCACACATTGAATTGGTCCTAAGTGTAATTTTATGGTCAACGTTTAAAAATTTTGTCCCAAAATGATTACTCCTGCTTTTTCCGTAAGAAAAGACCGATGTTTATGCCACATTTGACATATGAGTTTTTTCATCAAAATATGATAATCACACATTGAAATGGTCCTAAGAGTGATTTTAATGTCAACGTTTAAGAATTTCGTCCCAAAATGATAACTCTCGTTTTTCCTGTAAGTAAAGACCGATGTTTCGGTCACATTTGACACATGCATTTGTTTGTGAAAACATGATAATCGTACTTTGAAATGGTCTGAAGAGTGATTTTAAGGCCAACGTTTGAAAATTTTCTTCCCAAAATGATAACTCGCGTTTTTTTCGTAAGTAAAGAGTGATGTTTATGTCACATTTGACACGTGCATTTTTTGATGAAAACGTGATAATCACACTTTGAAATGGTCCTAAGAATGATTACAAGGTCAGCATTTAAAAAATTCATCATGAAATACAAACTCGTTTTTTTTGTAAGTAAAGACCAAAGTTTAAGTCACGTTTGACACATCCATTTTTTCATCAAAACAAGATAATCAAACTTTGAAGTGGTCCTAAGACTGATTTTAAGGTCGACGTTTAAAAATTTCATCCCAAAATGACATAAACTTTGTGTCACGTTTGACACATGCGTTTTTTCATCAAAATATGATAATCACACTTTGAAGTGATCCTATGAGTGATTTTAAGTTCAACGTTTAAAAATTTTATCCCAAAATGACAACTCGCGTTTTTTCCGTAAGTAAAGAACGATGTTTATGTCACGTTTGACACATGCATTTTTTTTGTAAAAAGATGATAACCACACTTTGAAATGGTCCTAAGAGTGATTTTAAGGTCAACGTTTAAAAAATTCGTCATGAAATACTAACTCGTGTTTTTTCCGTAAGTAAGGGCCGAAGTTTATGTCACGTTTGAGACATGTGTTTTTTCATCAAAGCATGATAATCACACTTTGAAGTGGTCCTATCAGTGATTTTAAGGTTAACGTTTAAAAATTTTGTCCAAAAATGATAACTCGCGTTTTTTTCATAAGTAAAGACCGACGTTTATGGCACATTTGACACATGTGTTTTTTTGTGAAACTAAGATAATCACACTTTGAAATGGTCCTAAGAGTGATTTTAAGGTCAGCATTTAAAAAATTCGTCATGAAATACTAACTCGTGTTTTTTCTGTAAGTAAAGACCGAAGTTTATGTCACATTTGACACATGCATTTCTTCATCAAAAAAAGATAATCACATTTTTAAGTGGTCCTAAGAGTGATTTTTAGGTCAACGTTTAAAAATTTCGTCCTAAAATGATAACTATCCCTTTTTCCATAAGTAAAGACCGGTGTTTCTGTCAAATTTGACACATGCGTTGTTTTGTAAAAACATGATAATCGCACTTTAAATGGTCCTAAGAGTGATATTAAGATCAACGTTTAAAAAATTTCGTCCCAAAATTCTCCTATTTTTTCCGAAAGTAAAGACCGTTGTTTATGCCCCATTTGACATATGCATTTTTTCATCAAAACATGATAATCACACATTGAAATGGTCCTAAGCGTAATTTTAAGGTCAACGTTTAAAAATTTCATCCCAAAATGATAACTCCTGTTTTTTCCGAAAGTAAAGACCGATGTTTACGCCACATTTGACATATGCATTTTTTTTATCAAAACATGATAATCACACATTGAAATGGTCCTAAGAGTGATATTAATGTCAACGTTTAAAAATTTCATCCCAAAAAAATAACTCGTTTTTCCCGTAAGTAAAGACCGATGTTTCGGTCACATTTGACACATGCATTTTTTTGTGAAAACATGATAATCACACTCTGAAATGGTCCGAAGAGTGATTTTAATGTCAACATTTAAAAAATTTCTTCCCAGAACGATAACTCGCGTTTTTTCCGTAAGTAAAAAGCGATGTTTATGTAACATTTGACACATGCATTTTTTCGGGAAAACAAGATAATCACACTTTTAAATGGTCCTAAGAAAGATTTAAAGG
Organism: Euphorbia pulcherrima; assembly: GCA_947683365.1. NCBI lineage: Eukaryota > Viridiplantae > Streptophyta > Magnoliopsida > Malpighiales > Euphorbiaceae > Euphorbia > Euphorbia pulcherrima. Next base: position 22,463,285 of record CANTUS010000001.1, read on the forward strand.
TCAGCATTTAAAAAATTCGTCATGAAATACAAACTCGTTTTTTCGTAAGTAAAGACCCAAGTTTATGTCACGTTTGACACATGATAATCAAACTTTGAAGTGGTCCTAAGACTGATTTTTAGGTCAACATTTAACAATTTCGTCCCAAAATAATAACTCGCATTTTTTCCGTAAGTAAAGAGCGATGTTTATGTCAGATTTGACACATGAGTTTTTTTTGTGAAAACAAGATAATCACACTTTTAAATGGTCCTAAGAGTGATTTTAAGGTCAACGTTTAAAAATTTAGTCATGAAATACTAACTCGTGTTTTTTCCGTAAGTAAAGACCGATGTTTGTGTCACGTTTGATACATGTGTTTTTTCATCAAAAGTCGATAATCACACTTTCAAAGTGCCCTAAAAGTGTTCATAATGTCAATGTTTTTGAATTTTTGTCCCAAAATGATAACTCGTTTTTTTCATTAAAACATGATAATCATACTTTGAATTGGTCCTGAGAGTAATTTTAAGATCAATGTTAAAAACATTAGTCATGAAATACTAACTCGTGTTATTTTCGTAAGTAAAGATCGATGTTTATGTCACTTTTGACACATGCGTTTTTTCATCAAAACATGATAATCACACATTGAAATGGTCCTAAGAGTGATTTTAAGGCCAATGTTTAAAAATTTTGTCCCAGAATGACTACTCTCGTTTTTGCCGTAAGTAAAGAGCGATGTTTATGTCACATTTCACACATGCATTTATTTGTAAGAACATGATAATAAGTCTTTGAAATGATCTTAAGAATGATTTTAAGGTTAGCATTTAAAAAATTAGTCATGAAATACTAACTCGTGTTTTTTCCGTAAGTAAAGACCGAAGTTTATGTCCCATTTGACTCATGCGTTTTTTCATCAAAACATGATAATCACACTTTGAAGTGGTCCTAAGAGTGATTTTAAGATCAACGTTTAAAAATTTCATCCTAAAATGATAACTATCATTTTTTTCGTAAGTAAAGACTGATGTTTCTGCCACAATTGACACATGCATTTTTCGTGAAAACATGATAATCGCACTTTGAAATGGTCGTAAGAGTATTTTAAAGTCAGTGTTTAAAAAATTTCTTCCTAAAATTATAACTCGCATTTTTTCCTTACGTAAAGAGCGATGTTTATGTCACATTTGACACATGCATTTTTATTGAAAACATGATAATCACACTTTGAAATGGTCCTAAGATTGATTTTAAGGTTAACATATAAAAAATTCGTCATGAAATACTAACTCGTGTTTTTTCCGAAAGTAAAGACCGATGTTTATGTCAGGTTTGACACATGCGTTTTTTCATCAAAACTCGATAATCACACTTTGAAAGTGCCCTAAAAGTGTTTTTAAGGTCAACGTTTAAAAAATTTCGTCCCAAAATGATAACTTGCGTTTTTTCCCTAAGTAAAGACCGATGTTTATGCAACATTTGACACATGCGTTTTTTCATCAAAACATGATAATCACACATTGAAGTGGTCCTAAGAGTGATTTTAAGGCCAACGTTTAAAAATTTCGTCCCAAAATGATAACTCTCATTTTTTCCGCAAGTAAAGACCGATGTTTCTATCACATTTGACAATTGTTTTTTTTGTGAAAACATGATAATCGTACTTTGAAATGGTCTTAAGAGTGATATTAACATGAACATTTAAAAAATTTCGTCCAAAATTATTACTCGCGTTTTTTCTGCAAGTGAAGACCGATATTAATGCAACATTTGACACATGCGTTTTTTCATCAAAACATGATAATCACACATTGAAGTGGTCCTAAGACTGATTCTAAGGTCAACGTTTAAAAATTTCGTCCCAAAATGATTACTCTCATTTTTTCCGTAAGTAAAGACCGATGTTTCTGTCACATATGACACAAGCTTTTTTTTTTTGAAAACATGATAATCGTAAATTGAAATGGTCCTAAGAGTGATTTTAAAGTCAACGTTTAAAAAATTCCTTCCCAAAATGATAACTCGCGTTTTTTTCGTAAGTAAAGACCAATGTTTATGTCACATTTGACACTTGCATTTTTTTTGTTAAAACATGATAATCACACTTTGAAATGGTCCTAAGAGTGATTTTAAGGTCAGCATTTTAAAAATTCGTCATGAAATACTAACTCGTGTTTTTTCCATAAGTAAAGACCGACGTTTATGTCACATTTTACACATGCATTTTTTCGTGAAAATAAGATAATCACACTTTGAAATGGTCATAAGAGTGATTTTAAGGTCAACGTTTAAAAAATTCATCATGAAATACTAGCTCGTGTTTTTCCCGTAAGTAAAGACCGATGTTTGTGTCTCGATTGACACATGCTTTTTTTCATCAAAACTTGATAATCACGCTTTGAAAGTGCCCTAAAAGTTTTTTAAGGTCAACATTTAAAAAATTTCGTCCCAAAATGATAACTCGAGTTTTTTATGCAAGTAAAGACCGATGTTTATACCACATTTGACACATGCATTTTTTCATCAAAACATGATAATCACACATTGAAATGGTCCTAGGAGTGATTTTAAGGCCAACGTTTGAAAATTTTGTCCCAAAATGATAACTCTCGTTTTTTTCCGTAAGTAAAGACCGATGTTTCTGTCACATTTGACACATGTGTTTTTTGTGAAAACATGATAATCGCACTTTGAAATGGTCCTAAGAGTGATATAAACATGAACATTTAAAAAATTTCGTCAAAAATGATAACTCGCGTTTTTTCCATTAGTAAAGACCGATGTTTATGCAACATTTGATACAAGCGTTTTTTCGTCAAAACATGATAATCATGCATTGAAGTGGTCCAAAGAGTGATTCTGAGGTCAACGTTTAAAAATTTCGCCCCAAAATGATTACTCTCGTTTTTTCCGTAAGTAAAGACCGATGTTTCTGTCACATTTGACACAAGCATTTTTTTGTGAAACATGATAATCGCACTTTGAAATGGTCCTAAGAGTGATTTTAAAGTCAACGTTTAAAAAATTTCTTCCCAAAATGATAACTCACGTTTTTTCCGTAAGTGAAGACCGATGTTTATGTCACATTTGGCACTTGCATTTTTTTCGTGAAAACATGATAGTCACACTTTGAAAATGTCCTAAGAGTGATTTTAAGGCCAGCATTTAAAAAATTCGTCATGAAAACATGATTATCACACTTTAAAACTCGTGTTTTTCCGTAAGTAAAGACCAAAGTTTATGTCACTTTTGACACATGTGTTTTTTCATCAAAACATGATTATCACACTTTAAAATGGTCCTAGGAGTGATTTTTAGGTCAACGTTTAAAAATTTCGTCCACAAATGATAACTTGCATTTTTTCCGTAAGTAAAGATCGACGTTTATGTCATATTTGACACATGCATTTTTTTGTGAAAACAAGATAATCACACTTTGAAATGGTCCTAAGAGTGATTTTAACGTCAACGTTTAAAAAAGTCGTCATGAAATACTAACTCGTGTTTTTTCCGTAAGTAAAGACCGATGTGTACGTAACATTTGACACATGCGTTTTTTCATTAAAACTCAATAATTACACTTTGAAAGTGTCATAAAATCGTTTTTAAGGTCAACATTTAAAATTTTCGTCCCAAAATGATAACTCGCTTTTTTTCCTTAAGTAAAGACCGATGTTTGTGTCACATTTGACACAAGCGTTTTTTCGTTAAAACATGACAATCAGACATTGAAATGGTCCTAAGAGTGATTTTAAGGCCAACGTTTGAAAGATTAGTCACGAAATACTAACTCGTGTTATTTTTTTAAGTAAAAACCGATGTTTATGTCACATTTGACACATGCGTTTTTCATCAAAACATGATAATCACACATTGAAATGGTCCAAAGAGTGATTTTAAGGCCAACGTTTCAAAATTTCGTCCCAAAATGATAACTCTTTTTTTTTCCAAAAGTAAAGACCGATGTTTCTGTCACCTTCATGACGAATTTTATAAATGCTGACCTCTCTTCGGACCATTTCAAAGTGTGATTGTCATGTTTTCACAAAAAAATGCATGTGCCAAATGTGACATAAACATCGGTCTCTACTTAACTAAAAAACGCGAGTTATCATTTTGGGATGAAAATTTTTAAACGTTGACTTTAAAATCACTCTTAGGACCATTTACTCTTAGGACCATTTCAAAGTGTGATTGATTATCATGTTTTCACGAAAAAACGCATGTGTCAAATGTGAGATGAACATCGGTGTTTACTTACGGAAAAAACATGAGTTAGTATTTCATGACAAATTTTATAAACGTTGACCTTAAAATCACACTTAGGACCATTTCAAAGTGTGATTATCATGTTTTCACAAAAAAACATATGTATCAAATATGACATAAACATCGATCTTTACTTACGAAAAAAATGCGAGTTATCATTTTGGGATAAAATTTTTTTAATGTTGACCTTAAAAGCACTCTTAGGGCCATATCAAAGTGTGATTATAGAGTTTTAATGAGAAAACGCATGGGTCAAACGTGATATAAATTTCGGTCTTTACTTACGGAAAAAACACGAGCTAGTATTTCATGACAAATTTTTTAAACGTTGACCTTAAAATCACTCTCAGGACCATTTCAAAGTGTGATTTTCATGTTTTTACAAAAAAACACATGTGTCAAATGTGACATAAACAAACATCGGTCTTTACTTACGGAAAAAACACGAGTTAGTATTTCATGACGTAAACGTTGACCTTAAAATCACTTTTAGGACCACTTCAAAGCGTGACTCCCATGTTTCGGTGAAAAAACTTATAAGTCAAATGTGACATAAACAACGGTCTTAACTTACGGGAAAAAATGCTTGTTATCATTTCGGAACGAAAATTTTTAAACGTTGACCTTAAAATCACTCTTAGGACCATTTCAAAGTGTGATTATCATGTTTTTAAGAAAAAATGCATGTGTCAAATGTAACATAAACATTGGTCTTTACTTACGAAAAAAACGAGAGTTATCATTTAGGGACGAAATTTTTTAAATGTTGACTTTTAAATCACTCTTAGGACCATTTCAAAGTGTGCTTATCGTGTTTTCACGAAAAAACGCATGTGTCAAATATGACATAAACATCGGTCTATACTTCCGAAAAAAATGCGAGTTATCATTTTTGCAAGAAATTTTAAAACGTTCACCTTAAAATCACTATTAGGACCATTTCAAAGTGTGATTATCATGTTTTGACAAAAAAACGCACGTGTCCAATGTGACATAAACATCAGTTTTTACTTACGAAAATAGCTCGAGTTAGTATTTCGTGACGAATTTTTTAAACTTTGGCCTTAAAATCACTCTTAGGACAAATTCAAAGTGTGATAATTATGTTTTCAGGAAAAAACGCATGTGTCAAATGTGACATGAACATCGATCTTTACTTACGAAAAAAACGCGAGTTATTATTTTGTAACGTTGACCTTAAAATCACTCTTAGAACCATTTCAAAGTGTTATTATCATGTTTTGATGAGAAAATAGATGTGTTAAATGTGACATAAACATCGGTCTTTACTTACGGAAATAACACAAGTTAGTATTTCGTGAAGAATTTTTTAAATTTTAACCTTAAAATCACTCTTAGGACCAATTCAAAGTGTGATTATCATGTTTTCACGAAAAAACGCATGTGTCAAAGTGACATAAACATCGGTCTTTACTTACGGAAAAAAAGCGAGTCTCATTTTGGGACGAAAATTTTAACATTATTATACTTCGTCCTAAGCCTTTCTTTGACTCTTTCAGCGAATAAATAAGGTAGACCGTTACTAAACATCTCTTTCCAGAAGTCTTGATAACAGTCATCCCTGGTGAAGACCACGCTTAGAAAGACATCCTTGTACCACTTAAACTCTAAAAGGTTTCTACACCTTAAGTTCATGAGCTGCTCAGTGGTTTGCTCTACAAACATAGAAGTTGACCCTAAGAAATGTAAAATAAGGGTATAGGCCAAAGTATTAACAGCATCAGATTGCTGTTGGCCATTTTCTTCTTTGACAGAATTCAGAATTTGATCTTTGGCTTCAGTATTTAACTGAAAATCCCACCATCCATTTAACTGACCAGAAAATCCTGCTATAATAGCCTGAGCTATGGATTTATCAGAGTTGCCATGTATTCTGCTAGCAGTAGCATACATAAGCATGTGCTGGATGGCATTCTTTATTTGGTGTTCTGATAGTCCGTCAATATTCCATTCTTCAATGGATCTGCCATCATAAGAATTCATGGATGGCCTAAACTCTTCGTACTAAAGATTTATTGGAGATGGCCTGGGTAATAAGGCTTGCCAATATTTTCCGTTGTATGGAAAATCTTATTTATTTGTTAGATATTATCCATTTTAAAATCCTGAAATAAGGATTTTAATTCATTTTTGCCTTTTAAAGGCTGTTCTGAATCAGAACTTGACTTAGATTCAGGGTCTTGTTCTTTTATTAGAGAAGCGATATTCTTTTGTTTTCGATCTATGTTGAGCTCCACTAATCTTTTAGAAATCTCTTCTACAACTTCAGAATGTTCAGCAACTTTAATGTTTAGCTTTTCTGAAGTGGAGGGTTTAATTATAACCCTTTCTTCCTCCCGGGGTTTTGAAGTTGAAGCCTGATAAGGCTTAGAATAAGTCTTTTGGACTTGATCTTCTATTCTGGACAGCTATTCTCCATTTGTATGGAGGGTTAAGTTGGTGAAATTATTCTGTTTTACAGAACTTTCAGTCCCTTCATAGAAAGGACTACATTCCACAACTTTATCTGTATCTAATTTATAAGATACTGCTGCCAGTGGAGGATGAATACTCCTAATTGTTCTATTAGAAGCTATATACGTCTTATAAGACGATTCAAGTGTACTAAGGAATTGCTCATCGTTGAATTTAGGAAATTTTATTACTTCGAGCTTAAATATTTGTTTTAGGAATTCAGGGAAGTCCTTTTCTCCTTCTTTCTGTTTATAAATAGAATATTGTTTTCTATAGTGTTCTTTTCTCTTTTCGGAGAAAGACACTTCGAAACATTTCTAAAAATCTGTTAGTGAGGAAATAACCAACAGTTCTTTGGGTGTATAACCCATATCTGACATAGATGGACTTATGGGCCTTTCATAAATGGGCCTTGCTACATTAGCCGGTGTTCTTTTGACAAAATTTATTTCTTCGGGCCTGGCCGGTAGAGTAATCGACGATCTGGGTGGTATTACTGATGGAGTGTTAGGAATTCCGGCGAAGGATTTCCTGCTGGACATGCTTCTAGATCTATCAAATTTTATTATTGCACTTCCATCGTTATCCTCTAGAATATAATCTAGGGTATTGCTTTCCTCCTTTTTAGGAGGAACTCCATCTTCCATTTTCCAAGATTCTGGATAATGTAATTGATCCCATGTAACTGGTCTTGGGGCCACCAGACTACCTTTACTCAGATTTGTAAGAAATAAGGTAGTTTGCCCTTTAGGGGCATTAATTAATTTGTCTACATCATCCCTGATATTAGGGACTGTACTGTTCATGACTTTGTAATGGATCCTGTAAATAAGGATCAAGTTCTTTGAACCGAGTTTCATATCAAACCCATCTGTCTTTATGTCCAGTGAGGCTATATCTAATACGTGTGGATAGTCTAAGGGAACTGTTAAGTTCGGGTAACATGTAAAATAAATCGGTCCATCATTTAATGAAGACTCTACTGCTCCTAATAAGGAGTCTGTAAATTTATTATTCCGTTTATCTCTTAAACACAACAAGGCTGTGACATTTAAGCCTAATCTTGTAGCAGGTTTAACCGCTACCTGTACCATCCCTATGTGTATAAAGGAATATTTCTTTTGGAGTCTGCTAATAAGACTTGGTGATAGAAGATTAAAAGATAATAAACTATTGTCTATAGAAATACACTCTTCTACCATCTTAACAACATAATCAGATTTAAACAAGAAATTATTGTTTGATTTATAAATATGATGTGAAGGGATGGCTGGTAACTTCCAGTTGGGAAAAAATTTTAAAACGTTCACCTTAAAATCACTGTTAGGACCATTTCATAGTGTGATTATCTTTGTTTTGACGAATAAACGCATGTGTCCAATGTGACATAAACATCAGTCTTTACTTACGGAAATAGCTCGAGTTAGTATTTCGTGACAAATTTCTTAAACTTTGGCCTTATAATCAGTCTTAGGACAAATTCAAAGTGTGATTATTATGTTTTCACTAAAAAAACGCGTGTCAAATGTGACATAAACATCGGTCTTTACTTTGGGATGAAATTTTTAAACGTTGACCTTAAAATCACTCTTAGGACCATTTCAAAGTGTGATTATCATGTTTTGATGAAAAAACGGATGTGTCAAATGTGACATAAACATCGGTCTTTACTTACAGAAATGACAAGAGTTAGTATTTCGAGATGAATTTTTTAAACGTTGACCTTAAAATCACTCTTAGGACCAATTCAAAGTGTGATTATCATGTTTTCGCGAAAAAACGCATGTGTCAAATGTCACATAAACATCGGTCTTTACTTACGGAAAAAAAGCGAGTAATCATTTTTGGACGAAAACTTAAAACGCTGACCTTAAAAACACTCTTAGGACCATTTCAAAGTGTGATTATCATGTTTTGATGAAAAAACAGATGTGTCATATGTAACATAAACATCGGCCTTTACTTACGGAAAAAAAAAACAAGTTAGTATTTCATGACTAATTTTTTAAACATTGACCTTAAAATCACTCTTAGGACCATTTCAAAGTGTGATTTTCATGTTTTCACGAAAAAACGCATGAGTCAAATGTGACATAAACATCGGTCTTTACTTACGGAAAAAACACGGGTTAGTATTTCGTGATGTGTTTTTTAAACTTTAACCTTGAAATAACTCTTTGGACCATTTAAATGTGTGACTCCCATATTTCGACGAAAAAGCTCATGAGTCAAATGTGACATAAGCAACGGTCTTTACTTATGGAAAAAACCCTTGTTATCATTTTGGAAGGAAAATTTTTAAATGTTGACCTTAAAATCACTCTTAGAACCATTTCAAAGTGTGATTATCAAGTTTTTAAGAAAAAATGCATGTGTCAAGTATGACATAAGCATCGGTCTTTACTTACGAAAAAAACGCGAGTTATCATTTTGGGACAAAATTTTTTAAACGTGGACCTTCAAATCACTCTTAGGACCATTTCAAAGTGGGCTTATCATTTTTTCAAGGAAAAACGAATGTATCAAATGTGACATGAACATCGGTCTTTACTCACGGAAAAAACGCGAGTTATCATTTTGGGACGAAATTTTAAAACGTTCACCTTAGGACCATTTCAAAGTGTGATTATCATGTTTTCACAAAAAAATGCTTGTGTCAAATGTGACATAAACATCGCTATTTACTTATGGAAAAAACGCGAGTCAGACACAAGCATATTTTTGTGAAAACATGATAATCACTCTTTGAAATGGTCCTAAGAGTGATTTTAAGGTCAGCATTTAAAAAATTCGTCATGAAATACTAACTCGTGTTTTTTCCGTAAGTACAGACCGATGTTTTTGCCACATTTCACACATGCGTTTTTTCATCAAAACATGATAATCACACATGCATATTTTTATGAAAACATGATAATCGCACTTTGTAATGGTCCTAAGAGTTCACTTTTAAGGATAATGTTTAAAAATTTTGTCCCAAAATGATAACTCGCGTTTTTTTAGTAATTAAGGACCGATGTTTCTGTCGCATTTGACACATGCGTTTTTTTCTGAAAACATGATAATCGCACTTTGAAATGGTTCTAAGAGTGATTATAAGATCAACGTTTAAAAATTTCGTCCCAAAATGATAGCTCGCGTTTTTTCCGTAAGTAAAGCCCGACGTTTATATCACATTTGACACATGCGTTTTTCCGTGAAAACAAGATAATCACACTTTGAAATGGTCGTAAGAGTGAATTTAAGGTCACGTTTAAAAGATTAGTCACGAAATACTAACTCGTGTTATTTTTGTAAGTAAAGACCGATGTTTATGTCACATTTGACACATGCATTTTTTCATCAAAATATGATAATCACACAATGAAATGGTCCTAAGAGTGATTTAAAGGCCAACGTTTAAAAATTTTGTCCTAAAATGATAACTCTCATTTTTTTCGTAAGTAAAGACCGTTGTTTCTGACACATTTGACACATGCGTTTTTTTGTGAAAACATGATAATCGCACTTTGAAATGGTCCTAAGAGTGATATTAAGATCAACGTGTAAAAATTTCGTCCCAAAATGATAACTCACTTTTTTTCCGTAAGTAAAGATCGAGGTTTATGTCACATTTGACACATGCATTTTTATGTGAAAACAAGATAACCACACTTTGAAATGGTCCAAAGAGTGATTTTAAGGTCAGCTTTTAAAAAATTCGTCATGAAATACTAACTCATGTTTTTTCCGTAAGTAAAGACCGATGTTTATGTCACGTTTGACACATGCGTTTTTACATCAAAACATGATAATCACACATTGAAATGGTCGTAGGAGTGATTTTAAGGTCAACATTTAAAAATTTCGTCCCAAAATGATAACTCTCGTTTTTTCCGTAAGTAAAGACCGATATTTATGTCACGTTGACACATGTATTTTTTCATCAAAACATGATAATCACACTTTAAAATGGTCCTAAGTGTGATTTTAAGGTCAACGTTTAAAAATTTCGTCCCAAAATGATAACTCGCATTTTTTTCGTAAGTAAAGACCGACATTTATTTCACATTTGCACATGCGTTTTTTTGTGAAAACAAGACAATCACACTTTGAAATGTTTTACTTAAGGAAAAAACACGAATCGGTATTTCATGACGAATTTTTTGAACTTTGAGTTTATGTCACGTTTGAAGCATGCCATTTTCCCCCAAAACATGATAATCACACATTGAAATGGTCCTAAGAGTGATTTTAAGGCCAATGTTTAAAAATTTTTTCCCAAAATGATAACTCTCGTTTTTTCCGTAAGTAAAGGCCGTTGTTTCTGTCACTTTTGACACATCCATTTTTTTGTGTAAACCTGATAATCGCACTTTGAAATGGTCCTAATAGTGATATCAAGGTCAACGTTTAAAAAATTCCGTCCCAAAATGATGACTCGCGTTTTTCCCGTAAGTAAAGACCGATGTTTATGTCACATTTGACACATGCATTTTTTCGTGAAAACATGAAAATCACACTTTGAAATGGTCCTGAGAATGACTTTAAGGTTAACGTTTAAAAAATTTGTCATGAAATACTAGCTCGTATTTTTTCCGTAAGTAAAAGACCGACGTTTATGTCACATTTGACACATGTGTTTTTCTGTGAAAACAAGATAATCAGTCTTTGAAATGGTCCTAAGAGTGATTTTAAGGTCAACATTTGAAAAATTCGTCATGAAATACTAACTCGAGTTTTTTCCGTACGTAAAGACCGAAGTTTATGTCACATTTGACACATGCGTTTTTTCATCAAAATATGATAATCACACTTTCAAATGGTCGTAAGAGTGATTTTAACGTCAACGTTTAAAAATTTCGTCCCAAAATGATAACTCGCTTTTTTTCTGTAAGTAAAGATCGAGGTTTATGTCACATTCGACACATGCATTTTTTTTAAACAAGATAACCACACTTTGAAATGGTCCTGAGAGTGATTTTAAGGTCAACGTTTAAAAAATTCGTCATGAAAGACTAACACGTGTTTTTTCCGTAAGTAAAGACTGATGTTTATGTCACGTTTGATACATGCGTTTTTTCGTGAAAACTCAATAATCACTCTTTGAAAGTGTCCTTAAAGTGTTTTTAAGGTCAACACTAAAAAGTTTCATACCAAAATGATAACTCGCTTTTTTTCCTTAAGTAAAGACCGATGTTTATGTCACATTTGACACGTGCGTTTTTTCGTGAAAACATCATAACCACACTTTGAATTTGTCCTAAGAGTAATTTCAAGGACAACGTTTAAAAGATTAGTCACGAAATACTAACTCGTGTTATTTTCGTAAGTAAAGACCGATGTTTATGTCACGTTTGACACATGTGTTTTTTCATCAAAACATGATAATCACACATTGAAATGGTCCTAAGAGTGATTTTAAGGCCAACGTTTAAAAATCTTGTCCCAAAATGATAACTATCGTTTTTTCCGTATGTAAAGACCGTTGTTTCTGTCGCTTTTGACACATGCATTTTTTTGTGAAAACATGATAATCGCACTTTGAAATGGTCCTAAGAGTGATATTAAGGTCAACGTCTGAAAAATTTCATCCCAAAATAATAACTCGCATTTTTCCGTAAGTAAAGACCAATGTTTATGTCACATTTGACACGTGTTTTTTTGTGAAAACATGATAATCACACTTTGAATTGGTCCAAAGAGTAATTTTAAGGTCAACGTTTAAAAGATTAGTCACGAAATACTAATCTGATGTTTATGTCACATTTGACACATGCGTTTTTTAGTGAAAACATGATAATCACACTTTGAATTGGTCCTATCAACGTTTAAAAGATTAGTCACGAAATACTAACTCGTGCTATTTTCGTAAGTAAAGACCGATGTTTATGTCACATTGGAACAATGCATTTTTTCATCAAAACATGATAATCACATATTGAAATGGTCCTAAGAGTGATTTTAAGGCCAACATTTAAAAATTTCATCCCAAAATGATAACTCTCATTTTTTCCGTAAGTAAAGAACGAGGTTTCTGTCACATTTGACACATGCCTTTTTTTTGTGAAAACATGATAATCACACTTTCAAATGGTCCTAAGAGTGACATTAAGATCAACATTATAATCACACTTTGAAAGGGTACTAAGAGTGATTTTGAGGTCAACGTTTGAAAAATTCATCATGAAATACTAACTCGTGTTATTTCTGTAAGTAAAGACCGATGTTTATGCCACATTTGACACATGCATTTTTTCGTGAAAACATGATAATCACACATTGAAATGGTCCTTAGAGTGATTTTTAAGGTCAACGTTTTAAAAATTTTGTTCCAAAATTATAACTCGCGTTTTTTCCGTAAGTAAAGACCGATGTTTATGCCACATTTGACACATGCGTTTTTTCATCAAAATATGATAATCACACATTGAAATGGTCCTAAGAGTGATTTTAAGGCCAACTTTTAAAAATTTCGTCCCAAAATGATAACCCTCGTTGTTTCCGTAAGTAAAGACCGATGTTTCTATCCCATTTGACACATGCGTTTTTTTGTAAAAACATTATAATCGTACTTTGAAATGGTCGTAAGAGTGATATTAACATGAAAGTTTAAAAAATTTCGTCCAAAATGACAAATTGCGTTTTTTCTGTAAGTAAAGACCGATGTTTATGCAACATTTGACCCATCCATTTTTTCATCAAAACATGATAATCACTCATTGAAGTAGCAAGATTCTGATTCTGAGGCTAGTTCCAATTCAGAAGAGCCTTTAAAAGGCGAAGACGAATTAAAATCTTTATTTCAAGATTTAAGAATGGATAACACTCCCCAAATAAATAAAATCTTCCACACTAAATAAAGTACAGACAAGCCTTATTACCGCAGGCCGTCTCCAATAAACCTTCAGTACGAAGAGTTTAGGCCATCTATGAACTCCTATGCTGGAAGGTACACTTTGAAATGGTCCTAAGAGTTATTTCAAGGTCAACATTTGAAAAATACGTCACGAAATACTAAATCGTCTTTTTTCCGTACGTAAAGACCGATGTTTAGGTCACATTTGACACAAGCGTTATTTCTTAAATACTTGAAAATCACAATTTGAAATGGTCCTAAGAGTGATTTTATGGTCAACGTTTAAAAAATTTCGTCATGAAATACTAGCTCGTATTTTTTCTGTAAGTAAAGACCGAAGTTTATGTCACGCTTGACACATGCATTTTTTCATCAAAATGTTATTTCGTAAAAACATGAAAATCACACTTTGAAATGGTCCTAAGAGTGATTTTAAGGTCAACGTTTAAAAAAATTAGTCATGAAATACTAGCTCGTATTTTTTGTGTAAGTAAAGATCGATGTTTATGTCACGCTTGACACATGCGTTTTTTCATCAAAACTCAATAATCACACTTTGAAATGGTCCTAAGAGTGTTTTTAAGGTCAGCGTTTAAAGTTTTCGTCCCAAAATGATAACTCGCATTTTTTCCGTAATTAAAGACCGATATTTATGTCACATTTAACACATGCATTTTTTCGTGAAAACATGATAATCACACTTTCAATTTGTCCTACGAGTGATTTTAACGTCAACGTTAAAAAAATTCATCACGAAATACTAACTCGTTTATTTCTGTAAGTAAAGACCGACGTTTATGTCACATTTGACACATGGGTTTTTTCGTCAAAACATAATAATCACACTTTGAAATGGTCCTAACAGTGATTTTAAGGTGAACGGTTTTAAAATTTCGTCCCAAGATGATAACTCATGCTTTTTTCCGTATGTAAAGACCGATGTTTATATCAAGTTTGATACTTGCGTTTTTTCATCAAAACTTGATAATCATACTTTGTAATGGTCCTAAGAGTGTTTTTAAGGCCAACGTTTAAAATTTTCGTCCTAAAATGATGACTCGCTTTTTTCCGTACGTAAAGACCGATGTTTATGTCACATTTGACACATGCATTTTTTCATTAAAAATGATAATCACACTTTGAATAGGTCCTAAGAGTGATTTTAAGGTCAACGTTTAAAAAATTGGTCACGAAATACTAACTCGTGTTATTTCCGTAAGTAAAGATCGATGTTTATGTCACATTTGACACATCCCTTTTTTCATCAAAACATGATAATCACACTCTTTATCTGATGAACAGTTTAAAGAACTGTTTCAAGATTCTCAAGATATTGATGACGATGAAGATATGAAAGAACTAGACGACATGACACTAAAGAGAAGAAAGTAAGGGTCCTATATGAGCTGTCAATCTGACCACACCCCACTATCTTTTGACAGTATCCACAGCTATAAAGAAAGACAATATGTCACATTTGACTCATGCAATTTTTTGCGAAAACATGATAATCGCACTTTGATATGGTCTAAGAGTGATTTTAAGGCCAATGTTTAAAAATTTCGTCCCAAAATGATAACTCCCGTTTTTTCGATAAGTAAAGACCGACGTTTATGTCACATTTGACAAATGCCTTTCTTTGTGAAAACAAGATAATCACACTTTAAAATGGTCCTAAGAGTGATTTTAAGGTCAATGTTTAAAAAATTCGTCCCAAAATGATAACTCGCGCTTTTTCGGTAAGTAAAGACCGACGTTTATGTCACATTTGACAAATACATTTTTTTGTAAAAACAAGAAAATCACACTTTGATATGGTCTAAGAGTGATTTTAAGGTGAACGTTAAAAAAATTCAACATGAAATACTTATTCGTGTTTTTCCGTAAGTAAAGACCGATGTTTATGTCACTTATGACACATGCGTTTTTTCATTAAAACTCGATTATCACACTTTGAAAGTATCCTAAAAGTGTTTTTAAGGTCAACATTTAAAAATTTCTTCCCAAAATGATAACTCACTTTTTTTCCTTAAGTAAAGACCGATGTTTATGTCACACTTGACACATGCTTTTTTTCGTGAAAACATGCTAATCACACTTTGAATTGGTCCTAAGAGTAATTTTAAGGTCAGCGTTTACAAATTTCATCAAAAAATGATAACTTGCATTTTTTCCGTAAGGAAAGACCGATGTTTATACATGCATTTTTTCATGAAAACATGATAATCACACATTGAAATGGTCCTAAGAGTGATTTTCAGGTCAATTATTTAAAATTTGTCAGGACATGCAAACTCGTGTTTTTTCCGTCAGTAAAGACCGATGTTTATGTCACATTTGACACATATTTTTTTTCGTGAAAACATGATAATCACACTTTGAAATGGTCCTTAGAGTGATTTTTAAGTCAATGTTTTAAAAATTCGTCATGAAATACAAACTTGTGTTTTTTCCGTAAGTAAAGACCGATATTTATGTCACGTTTGACACATGCATTTTTTCATTAAAACATGATAATAACACCTTGAAATGATCCTAAGAGTGATTTTTAAGGTCAACGTTTAAAAATTTCGTCCCAAAATAATAACTCACGTTTATTCCGTAAGTAAAGACCGACGTTTATGTCACATTTGACACATGCGTTTTTTGTGAAAACATGATAATCCCACTTTGAAATGTCCTAAGAGTGATTTTTAGGTCAACGTTTCAAAAATTCATCACGAACAAACTTGTGTATTTTCCGTAAGTAAAGATTGATGTTTATGTCACATTTGACACATGCGTTTTTTACCAAAACGTGATAATCACACCTTGAAATGGTCCTAAGAGTGATTTAAAGGTCAACGTTTAAAATTTTTCGTTCTAAAATGATAACAAGCGTTTTTTCCGTAAGTAAAGACCGATGTTTATGTCACATTTGACAAATGCGTTTTTTCATGAAAACATGATAATCACACTTTGAATTGGTCCTAAGAGTGATTTTAGGGTCAACGTTTCAAAAATTCATCCTGAAATGCTAACTCGTGTTATTTCCGTAAGTAAAGGTCGATGTTTATGTCACGTTTGACACATCCATTTTTTCGTGAAAACATGACAATCACACTTTGAAATGGTCCTAAGAGTGATTTTTTGGTCAACGTTTTAAAAATTCGACACGAAATTCAAACTTATGTTTTTTCCGTACGTTAAGACGGATGTTTTTGTCACGTACGTGATAATCAGAACTTGAAATGGTCCTAAGTGTGATTTTAAAGTGAATGTTTAAAAATTTTCGTCCCATAATGATAACTTGCTTTCTTCCTTAAGTAAAGACCGATGTTTATGTCACATTTGACACATGCATTTTTTCGTGAAATAATGATAATCACAATTTGTATTGGTCCTAAGAGTGATTTTAAGGTCAATGTTTAAAAAATTCGTCACGAAAAACTAATTCGTGTTATTTCCGTAAGTAAAGACCCATGTTTATCTCACGTTTGACACATCCGTTTTTCCATCAAAACATGAAAATCACACTTTGAAATGGTCCTAAAAGTGATTTTAAGGTCAACGTTTAAAAATTTCGTCCGAAAATGATAACTCGCTTTTTTTTCCATAAGTAAACACCGATGTGACATAAACATCGGTCTTTACTTACAGAAAAAACACAAGTTTTTATTTCATGACGAATTTTTAAAACATTGACTTAAAAGTCACTCTTAGGACCATTTCAAAGTGTGATTATCATGTTTTCACGAAAAAACGCATGTGTCAAATGTAACATAAACATTACATTTTTTGTGAACACATGATAATCACACTTTGAAAGGGTCCTAAGAGTGATTTTAAGGTCAGCATTTAAAAAATTTGCCATGAAATACTAACTCGTGTTTTTCCTTAAGTAAAGACCGATGTTTATGCCATGTTTGTCAAATGCGATTTTTTATAATGCGTTTGTTCTTCTAAACATGATATTAGACATATTTGTTTTTTATCTAAAAATCCAAGAGTTATTTTAAGGTCAACGTTTAAAATATTCTCACAAAATACAAATTCGTGTGTTTTTCCGTAAGTAAAACCGATGTTTATGTCACACTAGACACATGTGTTTCTTTTGTCAAAATGTGATATTCACACGTTGAATTGGTCCTAAGAGTGATTTTAAGGTCAACATTTAAAAATTTCGTCCTAAAATGATCACTCGCTTTTTTTCCGTAAGTAAAGACCGATGTTTACGTCACATTTGTCTTATTCGTTTTTTTGTCTATACACGATAATCACACTTTGAAATGGTCCCAAGAATTTCATCAGTCTTAACTAAAGGAAAAAACGCGAGATATAATTTCGTGACCAAATTTTTTAAACACTGACCTCAAAATCACTCTTGGGATAATTTCTAAGTGTGATTATCACTTTTTTTTTATGAAGAAACGCACGTATGAAATGTGACATAAATATCGGTCTTTACTTGCGGAAAAAATGCGAGTTATAATTTTGTGAGGAATTTTTTTAAAAGCTTATGTATAGACGAAAAACACATGTGTTAAATGTGACATAAACATCAGTCTTAACGGAAGGAAAAAACACGAGATATAATTTCGTGACCAAATTTTTTAAACGCTGACCTTCAAATCACTCTAGGATAATTTCAAAGTGTGATAATCACTTTTTTTACGAAGAAACGCACGTATAAAATGTGGCATAAAAATCGGTCTTTACGTAGGAAAAAAATGCGAGATATCATTTCCTGAAGGAAATTTTAGACATTGACCATAAAATCACTCTTGGACTATTTCATAGTGTGATTATCATGTTTTAACAAAAAAAAAACGCATATGTCCAATGTGACATAAACACCGGTTTTACTTTAGGGAAAAAGGCGAGTTAACATTTCGTGAAGAAATTTTTAAATGTTGACCTTTAAATCACTCTTAGGACCATTTCAAAGTGTGATTATCATGTTTTGATGAAAAAATGCATGTGTCAAATGAGATATAAACTTCAGTCTTTACTTGCGAAAAAAACACGAGTTAGTATTTCATGACAAAATTTTTAAATGCTGACCTTCAAATAACTCTTAGGACCATTTCAAAGTGTGATTATCTTGTTTTCACAAAAAATGCATGTGTCAAATGTGACATAAACATCGGTCTTTACTTATGGAAAAAACGAGTTATCATTTTGGGAAGAAGTTTTTTAAATGTTGACATTAAAATCACTCTTAGACCATATCAAAGTGCGATTATGATGTTTTCACAAAAAAATGCTTGTGTCAAATGTCACAGAAACATCGGTCTTTACTTACAGAAAAAACGAGAGTTATCATTTTGGGACGAAATTTTTAAACGTTGACCTTAAAATTACTCTTAGGACCATTTCAATGTGTGATTATCATGTTTTAATGAAAAAACGCATGTGTGAAATCCAGCATAAACATCGGTCTTTACTTACGGAATAAACGCGAGTTATCATTTTGGGACGAAATTTTATAAACACTGATCTTAATATCACTCTTAGGACCATTTCAAAGTGCGATTATCATGTTTTCACAAAAAAATGTATGTGTCAAAAGTGATAGAAACAACGGTCTTTACTTACGGAAAAAACCAGAGTTAGCATTTTGGGACGAAATTTTTAAACGTTGGCCTTAAAATCATTCTTAGGACCATTTCAATGTGTGATTATCATGTTTTGATGAAAAAACGCATGTGCCAAACGTGACATAAACATCGGTCTTTCAAATAACACGAGTTAGTATTTCGTGACTAATCTTTTAAATGTTGGCCTTAAAATCACTCTTAGGACCAATTCAAAGTGTGATTAGCATGTTTTCACCAAAAAAAGCATGTATCAAGTGTGACATAAAACATCGGTCTTTACTTAAGGAAAAAAAGTGAGTTACCATTTTAGGAAGAAATTTTTAAATGTTGACCTTAAAAACACTTTTAGGACACTTTCAAAGTGTTATAATCGAGTTTTGATGAAAAAACCCATGTGTCATAAGTGGCATAAACATCGGTCTTTACTTACGGAAAAACACGAATCAGTATTTCATGTTGAATTTTTTTAACGTTGACCTTAAAATCACTCTTAGACCATATCAAAGTGTGATTTTCTTGTTTTTACAAAAAAATGCATTTGTCAAATGTGACATAAACGTCGGTCTTTACTTACTGAAAAAACGCGAGTTATCATTTCGGGACGAATTTTTTAAACATTGACCTTAAAATCACTCTTAGGACCATTTCAAAGTGCGATTATCTTGTTTTCACAAAGAAAGGCATTTGTCAAATGTGACATAAATGTCGGCCTTTACTTATCGAAAAAATAGGAGTTATCATTTTGGGAAGAAATTTTTAAACATTGGCCTTAAAATCACTCTTTGGACCATTTCAAAGTGTGATTATCATGTTTTGATGAAAAAACCCATGTGTCAAATGTGACATAAACTTCGGTCTTTCCTTACAAAAATTTTTAAACGTTGACCTTAAAATCACTCTCAGGACCATTTCAAAGTGTAATTATCATATTTTGATGAAAAAACGCATGTGTCAAAGGCATGTGTCACGTTTGACACATGCATTTTTTCATCAAAACATGACAATCACACATTGAAATGGTCCTAAGAGTGATTTTAAGGCCAACATTTAAAAATTTCGTCCCAAACTAATACCGATGTTTATGTCACATTTGACACATGCAGTTTTTTGTGAAAACATGATAATCACACTTTGAAAGGGTCCTAAGAGTGATTTTAAGGTCAGCATTTAAAAAATTTGTCATGAAATACTAACTCGTGTTTTTCCTTAAGTAAAGGCCGATGTTTATGCCATGTTTGACAATTGCGATTTTTTTTATCAAAACTCGATAATCACACTTTCAAAGTGTCCTAAAAGTGTTTTTAAGGTCAACATTTAAAATTTTTGTGCCAAAATGATAACTCGCTTTTTTTCCTTAAGTAAAGTCCGATGTTTATGTCACATTTGACACATGCGTTTTTTCGTGAAGACATGATAATCACACTTTGAATTGGTCCTAAGAGTAGTTTTAGGGTCAACGTTTAAAAGATTAGTCACGAAATACTAACTCGTGCTATTTTCGTAAGTAAAGACCGATGTTTATGTCACGTTGGAACAATGCATTTTTTCATCAAAACATGATAATCACATATTGAAACGGTCCTAAGAGTGATTTTTAGGCCAACGTTTAAAAATTTCATCCCAAAATGATAACTTTCATTTTTTCCGTAAGTAAAGAACGAGGTTTCTGTCACATTTGACACATGCCTTTTTTTTTTGTGAAAACATGATAATCACACTTTCAAATGGTCCTAAGAGTGACATTAAGATCAACATTATAATCACACTTTGAAAGGGTACTAAGAGTGATTTTGAGGTCAACGTTTGAAAAATTCATCATGAAATACTAACTCGTGTTATTTCTGTAAGTAAAGACCGATGTTTATGCCACATTTGACACATGCATTTTTTCGTGAAAACATGATAATCACACATTGAAATGGTCATTGGAGTGATTTTTAAGGTTAACGTTTTAAAAATTTTGTCCCAAAATTATAACTCGCGTTTTTTCCGTAAGTAAAGACCGATGTTTATGCCACATTTGACACATGCGTTTTTTCATCAAAATATGATAATCACACATTGAAATGGTCCTAAGAGTGATTTTAAGGCCAACTTTTAAAAATTTCGTCCCAAAATGATAACCCTCGTTGTTTCCGTAAGTAAAGATCGATGTTTCTATCACATTTGACACATGCGTTTTTTTGTGAAAACATTATAATCGTACTTTGAAATGGTCGTAAGAGTGATATTAACATGAAAGTTTAAAAAATTTTGTCCATAATGACAAATTGTCTTTTTTCTGTAAGTAAAGACCGATGTTTATGCAACATTTGACCCATCCATTTTTTCATCAAAACATGATAATCACTCATTGAAGTAGCAAGATTCTGATTCTGAAGCAACGTATGTATCAAACTTGATTGAAACATCGGTCTTTACTTACGAAAAAAGCACGAGTTATCATATTGGGAATAAATTTTATAACCGTTCACCTTAAAATCACTATTAGGACCATTTCAAAGAGTGATTATCATGTTTTAACAAAAAAACCCATGCGTCAAATGTGACATAAACGTCGGCCTTTACTTACTGAAATAACACAAGTTAGTATTTCGTGATGAATTTTTTAAACGTTGACCATAAAATCACTCTTAGGACAATTTCAATGTGTGATTATCATGTTTTGATGAAAAAATGCATGTGTCAAATTTGGCATAAACATCGGTCTTTACATACAGAAAAAATGCGAGTTATCATTTTGGGATGAAATTTTTTAAACGTTGATCTTAATGTTACTCTTAGGACCATTTGAAAGTGCGATTATCATGTTTTCACAAAAAAAGGCATGTGTCAAATGTGACAGAAATCTCGGTCTTTACTTACGGAAAAAACGAGAGTTATCATTTTGGGATGAAATTTTTAAACGTTGGCCTTAAAATCACTCTTAGGACCATTTCAATATGTGATTATCATGTTTTGATGAAAAAATGCATTGTTCCAACGTGACATAAACATCGGTCTTTACTTACGAAAATAGCACGAGTTAGTATTTCGTGACTAATCTTTTAAACGTTGACCCTAAAACTACTCTTAGGACCTAGCCTTTACAGTGTGATTATCATGTTTTCACGAAAAAACGCATGTGTGACATAAACATCGGACTTTACTTAAGGAAAAAAAGCGAGTTATCATTTTGGGACGAAAATTTTAAATGTTGACCTTAAAAACTCTTTTAGGACACTTTCAAAGTGTGATTATCGAGTTTTGATAAAAAAAATCGCATTTGTCAAACATGGCATAAACATCAGTCTTTACTTAAGGAAAAACACGAGTTAGTATTTCATGACAAATTTTTTAAATGCTGACCTTAAAATCACTCTTAGGACCCTTTCAAAGTGTGATTATCATGTTTTCACAAAAAAACTGCATGTGTCAAATGTGACATAAACATCGGTATTAGTTTGGGACGAAATTTTTAAATGTTGGCCTTAAAATCACTCTTAGGACCATTTGAATGTGTGATTGTCATGTTTTGATGGAAAAAATGCATGTGTCAAACGTGACACATGCCTTAGACACATGCATTTTTTTTTATCAAAATTTGATAATTACACTTTCAAATGGTCCTGAGAGTGATTTTAAGGTCACCATTTTAAAATTTTCGTAAGTAAAGACGGAAGTTTATGTCACATTTGACACATGGGTTTTTTCATCAAAACATGTTAATCACACTTTGAAATGGTCTTAAGAGTGATTTTAAGGTCAACTTTTAAAAAATTCATCATGAAATACTAATTCGTATTTTTTCCGAAAGTAAAGACCGATGTTTATGTCACGTTTGACAAATGCGTTTTTTCATGAAAACTCGATAATCACACTTTGAAAGCCTCCTAAAGTGTGTTTAAGGACAGCATTTAAAATTTTCGTCCCAAAATGATCACTCGCTTTTTTTCCTTACGTAAAGGCCGATGTTTATGTGACATTTGACACATGCATTTTTTCGTGAAAACATGATAAATCACACTTTAAATTGGTCCTAAGAGTAATTTTAAGGTCAACGTTTAAAAGATAACTCACGAAATAGTAACTCGTGTTATTTTCGAAAGTAAAGACCGATGTTTATGTCACATTTGACACATGCATTTTTTCATCAAAACATGATAATCACACATTGAAATGATCCTAAGAGTGATTTAAAGGCCAACGTTTAAAAATTCCATCCCAAAATGATATAAACATCGGTCTTTACTTACGGAAAAAATTGAGTTATCAATTTAGGACGAAAATTTTTAACATTGGCCTTAAAAACACTCTTAGGACCGTTACAAAGTGTGATTATCGATTTTTGATGAAAAAACGCATGTATAAAACTTGCTATAAACATCGGTCTTTACTTACGAAAAAAGCACGAGTTATCATTTTGGGACGAAATTTTAAAACCGTTCACCTTAAAATCACTGTTAGGACCATTTCAAAGTGTGATTATCATGTTTTGACATAAAAACCCATGTGTCAAATGTGACATAAACGTCGGTCTTTACTTATGAAAATAACACGAGTTACTATTTCATGAAGAATTTTTTAAACGTCGACCTTAAAATCACTCTTAGGACCAATTCAAAGTGTGATTATCATGTTTTCACGAAAAAATGCATGTGTCAAATGTGACATAAACATCGGTCTTTACTAACGAAAAAAAGCGAGTTATCATTTTGGGACGAAAATTTTAAACGTTGACCTTAAAAACACTCTTAGGACCATTTCAAAGTGTGATTATCGAGTTTGATGAAAAAACGCATGTGTCAAATGTGACATAAACATCGGTCTTTACTTACGGAAAACACACGTGATAGTATTTCATGACAAATTTTTTTAAACGTTGACCTTTAAATCACTCTTAGGACCATTTGAAAGTGTGATTTTCATGTTTTCACGAAAAAATGCATGTGTCAAATGTGACATAAACATCGGTCTTTACTTACGAAAAAAACACGAGTCAGTATTTTGTGATGAATTTTTTAAACGTTGACGTTGAAATAACTCTAAGGACCATTTCAAAGTGTGACTCCCATGTTTCGAAGAAAAAACTCATGAGTAAAATGTGACCTAAACATCGGTCTTTACTTACGGGAAAAACGCTTGTTATCATTTTGGAAGGAAAATTTTTAAATGCTGACCTTAAAATCACTCTTAGGACAATTTCAAAGTGTGATTATCATGTTTTTACGAAAAAATGCATGTGTCAAATGTGACATAAGCATCGGTCTTTACTTTCGAAAAAAAGGCGAGTTATCATTTTGGGACGAAATTTTTTAAACGTTAACCTTAAAATCACTCTTAGGACCATTTCAAAGTGTGATTTTCATGTTTCACGAAAAAACGCTTGTGTCAAATGTGACATAAACATCGATCTTTACTTACTGAAAAAACACGTGATAGTATTTCATGATGAATTTTTTTAAATGTTGACCTTAAAATCACTCTTGGGACCATTTCAAAGTGTGATTTTCATGTTTTCACGAAAAAACGCGTGTGTCAAATGTGACATAAACATCGGTCTTTACTTACGAAAAAAACACGAGTTAGTATTTCTTGACGTATTTTTTAAACATTGACCTTAAAATCACTCTTAGGACCATTTCAAAGTGTGATTATCTTGTTTAAAAAAAACGCATGTGTCAAATGTGACACAAACGTCGGTCTTACTTACTGAAAAAAGACGAGTTAGTATTTTATGACGAAATTTTAAAACGTTCACCATAAAATCACTGTTAGGACCATTTCAAAGTGTGATTATCATGTTTTGATGAAAAAACGGAAGTGTCAAACGTGACATAAACATCGGTCTTTACTTACGGAAATAACAAGAGTTAGTATTTTGTGACGAATTTTTTAAACGTTAACCTTTACTCTTAGGACAAATCTAAAGTGTGATTATCATGTTTTCACGAAAAAACGCATGTGTCAAATGTGACATGAATATCGGTCTTTACTTACGGAAAAAACGTGAGTTATTTTTTTAGGTGAAATTTTTAAACGTTGACCTTAAAATCACTCTTAGGACCATTCAAAGTGTGATTATCATGTTTTGATGAAAAATGGATGTGTGAACCGTGACATAAACATCGGACTTTACTCACGGAAATAACACGAGTTAGTATTTCTCGATGAATTTTTAAACGTTGACCTTAAAATCACTCTTAGGATCAATTCAAAGTGTGATTATTATGTTTTCACGAAAAAACGCATGTGTCAATTATGACAGAAACATCGGCCTTTACTTACGGAAAAAACGGGTTATCATTTTGGGACGAAAATTTTAAACCTTGACCTTAAAAACACTCTTTGGACCATTTCAAAGTGTGATTATCGAGTTTTGATGAAAAAACAAATGTGTCAAACTTGATATAAACATCGGCCTTTACTTACGGAAAAAACAAGAGCTAGTATTTGATGACGAATTTTTTAAACGTTGACCATAAAATCACTCTTAGGACCATTTCGAAGTGTGATTTTCATGTTTTCATGAAAAAACGCATGTGTCAAACATGACATAAACATCGGTCTTTACTTACGGAAAAAACACGAGTTAGTATTTCGTGATGAATTTTTTAAATGTTGACGTTAAAATCACTCTTAGAACCAATTCAAAGTCTGATTATCATGTTTTCATGAAAAAACGCATGTGTTAGATGTGACACAAACATCGGTCTTTACTTACGAAAAAAAGCGAGTTATCATTTTGGGACGGAAATTTTAAACATTGACCTTAAAAGCACTCTTAGGACCATTTGAAAGTGTGATTATCGAGTTTTGATGAAAAAATGCATGTGTCAAACGTGACATGAACATCGGACTTCACTTACGGAAAAAACACGAGCTAGTATTTCATGACGAAGTTTTTTAAACGTTGACCTTAAAATCACTCTTAGGACCATTTCAAAGTGTGATTTTCATGTTTTTACGAAATAACGCATGTATCAAACGTGACATAAACATCGGTCTTTACTTACGGAAATAAAAAGAGTTAGTATTTCGTGACGAATTTTTTGAACGTTGACCTTAACTAAGAAGGCAGGATCGCAGATACAGAAATGAAATATTGAAATCACTGAGAATGAAGAACAGAAATCTTACTATTATTAAGCAGAGAGTTGAATTACAGTAGTTGAGAAAGTAAGAAAACAGGAGAAAGCTTCACACCAAGCACACTACAAGCTTCTCTCTCTAAAACTCTTA
The DNA here is from genome assembly GCA_947683365.1 of Euphorbia pulcherrima. Taxonomy (NCBI): domain Eukaryota; kingdom Viridiplantae; phylum Streptophyta; class Magnoliopsida; order Malpighiales; family Euphorbiaceae; genus Euphorbia; species Euphorbia pulcherrima. The sequence continues at coordinate 22,489,652 of CANTUS010000001.1, forward strand.
AAACTCCAAACTAAATATTTTACAACTGATTAATTTTCGATGCTACAAACTGAAAGAAAAACACAATATATAGGCAGATAAAGTGGTGCGCCCTTAGCTGGCCATGAGCTGGAAGGTAAGAAGGAATCTTGCAATGGGCAATAAAGAAAAGGCACCAGCTGGCTATCAGTTTCTTTAATAAAAGAAAGATACTTGCTTTAATAAAAGTGGAGGAGCCGACAAAAATGCTTTCGGCGAAATCAATATTAATGCTTCATTAAGTGGGGTCCATAGTCATCCTGATAAGGACTATTTCTGTCAAAGCAATCTTCATTATTGCTGTTGAAGTAATCCTGATAAGGATTCTGCCCTAAAGGTCATTAGGGTCTTGAGAGTCTAAAAATAGATCATCAAATTCATCATCTGGTAGGGGTGGAACCCTTTTATTTGCTTCATTTGATGACAAGGCAATTTCAGTCGCTTTCCTTTTGGGACTCTCTTGCTTCTTTGGAAGAGCAGATAATAAATTTTTCGGATCGAATCCTTGTTTAGGAGGATCCTTTTCTCCCAGAAGTTGAAACACTTGTTGTTTTAATTCTTCTCTAGGGATAGAGGTTAATAAACCTTTGAGGAGCTCAGCTACCATGCCAGGAGATGCTGAGGTTTCAGCAGCCTCAGGAGAATTTGGTGGACTGTTAAGATTTATCATTTTAATAACAAGTTCTTTAGAATATATTGCTGGTGGCTCAAAGAACTCAAATTTATCCCACCATTTAACAGAAATTCTCCTCGTTAACCAGGGAACAAAATTTTCAAAATCTGAGTTATAACCTAGCTTCTTTCCTTTCTTTTTAGTGATGATATAATCCCATTTGCCTATCCAGGGAACTCTGTATAGGATAGTAAACATGAGTCTAGGATAATCACAAAATCTGTTAGAGTCCACGAAGAATTCAAAACTTCCCAGAACTCTCTGAGGGAGGATAATTAGATATAATCCCCATTTAAAGAACCAGTCATGAAACCAGTTCGGGAAAACCTCTTGAGGTTTGTTCAAAGAGAATTGGAAAAACCAGTTGAAAATCCTTTCACGGTTCTCATAAAATAACGCCTGAGTCCAGGCGTGCATGTAGTCAAAGTAGTCAAAAAATCGTGGTTTTCCATAAGATAATTCCCTACAGGAGAAAAGATTTCTCCCCCATTCTTCTTGGGTAATAACCCTAGTTATGATGAACTTGCTATAAGCCCATTCATCGCCGCTTCTTGTAACCGGCTCAATTTTGACAGAATCAATCTCCAAAAAGATTGATAGGTTGAAATTATAATCCTTTGACAGCAATGGTGAAAGTGTATAATTCTGTGTATAAAAGGATATCTCGTGCGGCTGTAGGTGAGCATGTTTGTCTTCAATTGGCATAATATGCTCAAAAGTAATCGGTACATAAGGAAATCTATTTTCCCTTTAAGTGGTCTCCTGGAGGCTACGCCTATAAGCGTCGGGGCAATATTGGTCTTCTTGACTAGCTTTTGATGGTCCAGAGAAATGCTCTTTAGCCTTCCCTTTTCCTGAAGGAGTGCTATTCCATCTGAAACTCATGACCTACAAGAAACTCTCGAGTTAAGAAATCTGTAAGTGAATTAGATTCCCCTTTAATAAACTCGATATTAAAATCAAAGATTGATAAAATAGCTTTCCATCTGGCAAATATTGGTTTGGACGCTATATTTTTAACGTCCTTTAGCAAGATTTCTTTGGCGCTTTCACAGTCTATCCTTATAAGGAATTTCTGATTAATTAAATCAGACTCAAATTTTTGGACACATTGATAAAACTTCCTTTTTCACAGTAGAGTAATTAACTCTTGGGCCGGTCCATAGCCCACTGGTAAACCTAATTAAGGTTTTTTTTCCATTTATCCTTTGCTTAAGGATTCCTCCATAGCCTTTGTCTGAAGCATCGGTTTCAATAATTTAATTTTCTTAGCAGACACCACTAAGCCATTATTCTTGGCTGCTGTTTGGAAAATACTGAGGTGTTTGAAGTGCTGCTCAATGTCCTTGGAGAAAATAAGGACGTCGTCAATGTAGACTATCATGAATGCTGAATAAGCATTAAAGATCTCATTCATGATTTTTTGAAATTGAGACGGGGCATTTTTAAGTCCAAAAGGCATCACATTCCACTCGTACTGGCCGAATAGTACTGTGAAGGCTGTTTTGTATTTGTCTTCTTCCTTGATCTGGATTTGCCAACATCTAGACTTCATGTCAAATTTGGAAAAGACTTTGGCTTCATAAAGCCTGTTGAGTAAGTCTCTCTTATTGGGCAGAGGATACCTTATCCACCTTAAAACCTTATTTAAAGGTTTATAGTTAATGACTAATCTTGGTACCCCTCTTTTAAGTTTGGCGGCATTTTCTACATAAAAGGCCGGGCAGCTCCATGGGCTTTTACTCTTTCCAATAAGCCCTTTATTTTCTAAATCTATAATTTCAGATTTGCAGATCTCCAAATGGCGAGGTCCCATTGCAATGGGTCGGGCCCTAGTAGGGATCATTTTTTCGTCAAAGTCTGGCTCATAAGGCAGACTTATAACATGACGTTTTCTGGCCTAGAAGGCCGTAGGAACTTCAGAGCAAATTTCTCTTATAAGCTCCTGTTCAAGCGTCTTAACCCTCTCAATCAGCTGAGGACTTTTAAGTTTTTCTTCTATAGTTTTGAAAGAAATTTCCTATTTTAAGGAATTGATGAATCTCTCCTTATAAGAGACTTTCCTTCTAATTACATCTAGATGTTTGACTTTGGGTAGTGAAATAAACTCTAAGATGATGTTCTTTCCCGCTATTTGTGTTTCTATTCCCTTTTCGGATAACCTTGATATAGGGAACAACATGTGCAGGAATGGGTTTCCAAGAATGACTGAATGGGATAAATCTTTGACCATTATAAATGGTATCTCTAGGCTCATCCCATTATTGCAAACGGCTGCATTACTAAGCTTATAGTTGACAGCCAACTTATCACCGTTAGCCGTTTGCAGTTGTTCCAATGTCTTGGAGAAGTAACGGGATGGTATTAATCCCTCATTGATATAATTAAGGTCAGCCCCTGAGTCTATAAGGGCTACTGTCGTTAAGACATATTCCTTGTTAATAACAAGAGTTATTTTAGTGTGCCACTTATGAGTGACTACTCTGTCTAGCATGTCTGCGTATTGGAGGTCCTTTTGCGTAGACTGGTCTTTCTTTTCTAGACCTTTATCTTGTTCTTCCTCAGATTCAGAATTATAATCTGAGAGTTTAGCAGCTTCTAAGAGAGTAAGTCTATCTTTAAGATTCTTTACTTCTCTTTTGAGTTCATTAACGTCTGCTTTAAGATCGTTAATGGTAGGCTCTTTTCTCTTGCTAGCCTTAACTCTGTTAATTATCTCTTTCATATCATAAGAGATATTCTTTTCTTTGACCTTTTCTTCAAGATTGTTATTTCTTGAAGAATTTCTAGATCAGGTTTCTCCAGATTTTTCTTTAAACATTTTCAAATATGACTCTAGGTGGTCTCTCCTCTCTTCAGGGTCTTGGATCTTTTCTATGAGATCCAAAATCGTGTTCTCTTCCCTGGTAAGGACTAATAAGCCGTTTAGAGAACATAGCGATTTATAATAATCGCAGTTTCCATCACAGCTTGAATTGGACTATGAGGCTGAGTTAGATTCTTCCTCAGAAGTATAATCATTTTCTTCCTTCTCTGAGCTGGTTTGGACTACTAGAATCGTTTCTAGCGTTTCTTTTACATCGTCACTGAGATTAAGTGACCTGATTTGTTGTTTTGCCTTGCACTTATTGGATTAGTGTGCAGGCTTTCCACATTTATAGCATGTTACCTCTTCAAGAGGCCTTTTGGGCCAATTATAAGGCTTTTTGGGCCTTTTATAAGGCCTTTTAGGGTAATCTTTCTTGTGAGGCCTATAAGGCTTATAAAATTCCTCTTATAAGGTTTACCCTTACTTTTATGTGATCTAGGAAGTGGAGGGAAGCCTACTTGCTGGCAAAAGTCTCCTAAGATCCTTTTGTCGTGCAGTTTTTCCTTTTGCATCCATTTATGAATTTTTAACTCATTATAGAGCAACATTCCTTCTGCCACTATTTCCGAGGATAGCTCTCCATATGTCAGTTTTGGGTAAGGTATAACATTGTTATACTTTATGCTGAGCCTTTCCTTGACTCTCTCAGCAAATAAATAAGGAAGTCCATTTATGAACTTTTCCTTCCAGCAGTAGTGGTGACAGTCATCTCTAGTAAAGACTGCGCTGAGAAAGACATGTTTGTACCACTTGAACTCTGACAGGTCTCTACATCTCAGGTTCATAAGTTGTTCAGTGGTTTGCTCTACAAACATAGAGGTAGACCCTAGAAAGTGCAAAATAAGGGTATATGCCAAAGTATTAATAGCGTCTGACTGTGGTTGGCCATTTTCTTCTTTAACAGAATTCAGAATTTGGTTTTTGGCTTCAGTATTTAACTGAAAGTCCCACCAGCCTTTTAACTGTCTAGAAAATCCTGCAATAATAGCCTGAGCTATGGATTTGTCTAAATTTCCATGTATCCTACTGGCAGTTGCATACATTAACATATGCTGGATGGCATTCTTAATCTGATACTCAAATAGCCCGTCAATATTCCATTCTTCAATGGACCTGCCATCATAGGATTTCATGGATGGCATGAATTCTTCATATTGAAGATTTATTGGGGACGGCCTACAATAATAAGGCTTGTCAGTGCTTTCTTTAGTGTGGAAGATTTTGTTTATCTGTGGAATATTATCCATTCTTAAATCTTGGAATAAAGATTTTAATTCTTCCTCACCTTTTAAAGGCTCTTCTGAACTAGTACTAGCTTCTGAATCAGAATCCTGCTCTTTAGTTAAAGGAGCAATATTCTTTTGCTTTCTGTCTAAATTAAGCTCTGCCTTTACTTACGGAAAAAACACTTGTTATCATTTTTAAAGGATAATTTTTAAATGCTGACCTTAAAATCACTGTTAGGACCATTTCAAAGTGTGATCATCATGTTTTTATGAAAAAAACGCATGTGTCAAATGTGACATAACATCGGTCTTTACTTACGGAAAAAATTGAGTTATCATTTTAGGACGAAAATTTTAAACGTTGGCCTTAAAAACACTCTTAGGACCGTTACAAAGTGTGATTATCGATTTTTGATGAAAAAACGCATATATCAAACTTGCTATAAACATCGGTCTTTACTTACGAAAAAAGCACGAGTTATCATTTTGGGACGAAATTTTAAAACCGTTCACCTTAAAATCACTGTTAGGACCATTTCAAAGTGTGATTATCATGTTTTGACAAAAAAACCCATGTGTCAAATGTGACATAAAAGTCGGTCTTTACTTACGGAATTAACACGAGTTACTATTTCAAGAAGAAATTTTTAAACGTTGACCTTAAAATCACTCTTAGGACCAATTCAAAGTGTGGTTATCATGTTTTCACGAAAAAATGCATGTGTCAAATGTGACATAAACATCGGTCTTTACTTACGGAAAAAACACGAGTCAGTATTTCGTGATGAATTTTTTAAACGTTGACATTGAAATAACTCTAAGGACCATTTCAAAGTGTGACTCCCATGTTTCGACCAAAAAACTCATGAGTAAAATGTGACCTAAACATCGGTCTTTACTTACGGGAAAAACGCTTGTTATCATTTTGGAAGGAAAATTTTTAAATGATGACCTTAAAATCACTCTTAGGACAATTTCAAAGTGTGATTATCAAGTTTTGGTGAAGAAACGCATGTGTCAAATGTGACATAAGCATCGGACTTTACTTTTGGGACGAAATTTTTTAAACGTTGACCTTACAAGTTGAGAAAGCAAGAAAACTGGAGGAAGCTTCACACCAACCACACTACAAGCTTCTCTCTCTAAAACTCTAAAAACTCAAAACTAAAATATTTTACAACTGATTAATTTTTCGATGCTTCAAACTGAAAGAAAAACACAATATATAGGCAGATAAAGTGGTGCGCCCTTAGCTGGCCATGAGCTGGAAGGTAAGAAGGAATCTTGCAATGGCCGACAAAGAAAAGGCACCAGCTGGCTGTCAGTTTCTTTAATAAAAGAAAGATGCTTGCTTTAATAAAAGTGGAGGAGCCGACAAAAATGCTTTCGGCGGAATCAATATTAATGCTCCATTAAGTGGGGTCTATAGTCATCCTGATAAGGATTCTTTCTGTCAAAGCAATCGTCATTATTGCTGTTGAAGTAATCCTGATAAGGATTCTGCCCTAAAGGTCATTAGGGTCTTGAGAGTCTAAAAATAGATCATTAAATTCATCATCTGGTAGGGGTGGAACCCTTTTATTTGCTTCATTTGATGACGAGGCAATTTCAGCCGCTTTCCTTTTGGGACTCTCTTGCTTCTTTGGAAGAGCAGATAATAAATTTTTCGGATCGAATCCTTGTTTAGGAGGATCCTTTTCTCCCAGAAGTTGAAACACTTGTTGTTTTAATTCTTCTCTAGGGATAGAGGTTAATAAACCTTTGAGGAGCTCAGCTACCATGCCAGGAGATGCTGAGGTTTCAGCAGCCTCAGGAGAATTTGGTGGACTGTTAAGATTTATCATTTTAATAACAAGTTCTTTAGAATATATTGCTGGTGGCTCAAAGAACTCAAATTTATCCCACCATTTAACAGAAATTCTCCTCGTTAACCAAGGAATAAAAATTTCAAAATCTGAGTTATAACCCAGCTTCTTTCCTTTCTTTTTAGTGATGATATAATCCCATTTGCCTATCCAGGGAACTCTGTATAGGATAGTAAACATGAGTCTAGGATAATCACAAAATCTGTTAGAGTCCACGAAGAATTTATAAATTCCCAGAACTCTCTGAGGGAGGATAATTGGATATAATCCCCATTTAAAGAACCAGTCATGAAACCAGTTCGGGAAAACCTCTTGAGGTTTGTTCAAAGAGAATTGGAAAACCAGTTGAATTTCCTTTGACGGTTCTCATAAAATAACGCCTGAGTCCAGGCTTGCATGTAGTCAAAGTAGTCAAAAAATTGTCCCTACAGGAGAAAAGATTTCTCCCCCATTCTTCTTGGGTAATAACCCTAGTTATGATGAACTTGCTATAAGCCCATTCATCGCCGCTTCTTGTAACCGGCTCAATTTTGACAGAATCAATCTCCAATAAGATTGATTGGTTGAAATTATAATCCTTTGACAGAAATGGTGAAAGTGTATAATTCTGTGTATAAAAGGATATCTCATGCGGCTGTAGGTGAGCATGTTTGTCTTCAATTGGCATAATATGCTCAAAAGTAATCGGTACATAAGGAGATCTATTTTCCCTTTCAGTGGCCGCCTGGAGGCTATGCCTATAAGCGTCGGGGCAATATTGGTCTTCTTGACTAGCTTTTGATGGTCCAGAGAAATGCTCTTTAGCCTTCCCTTTTCCTGAAGGAGTGCTATTCCTTCTGAAACTCATGACCTACAAGAAACTCTCGAGTTAAGAAATCTGTAAGTTAATTAGATTCCCCTTTAATAAACTCGATATTAAAATCAAAGATTGATAAAATAGCTTGCCATCTGGCAAATATTGGTTTGGACGCTATATTTTTAACGTCCTTTAGCAAGATTTCTTTGGCGCTTTTACAGTCTATCCTTATAAGGAATTTCTGATTAATTAAATCAGACTCAAATTTTTAGACATATAGGACTATTGATAAAACTTCCTTTTTCACAGTAGAGAAATTAACTCTTGGGCCGGTCTATAGCCCACTGGTAAACCTAATTAAGGTTTCTTTTCCATTTATCCTTTGCTTAAGGATTCCTCCATAGCCTTTATCTGAAGCATCGGTTTCAACAATTTAATTTTCTTATCAGACACCACCAAACCATTATTCATGGCTGCTGTTTGGAAAATACTGAGGTGTTTGAAGTGCTGCTCAATGTCCATGGAGAAAATAAGGACGTCGTCAATGTAGACTATCATGAATGCTGAATAAGCATTAAAGATCTCGTTCATGATTTTTTGAAATTGAGAGGGGGCATTTTTAAGCCCAAAAGGCATCACATTCCACTCGTACTGGCCGAATAGTACTGTGAAGGCTGTTTTGTATTTGTCTTCTTCCTTGATCTGGATTTGCCAATATCTAGACTTCATGTCAAATTTGGAAATGACTTTAGCTTCAAAAAGCCTATTGAGCAAGTCTCTCTTACTGGGTAGCAGATACCTTATCCACCTTAAAACCTTATTTAATGGTTTATAGTTAATGACTAATCTTGGTGCCCCTCTTTCAAGTTCGCCGCATTTTCTACATAAAAGGCCGGGCAGCTCCATGGGCTTTTTACTCTTTCTAATAAGCCCTTTATTTTCTAAATCTGTAATTTTAAATTTGCAGGTCTCCAAATGGCGAGGTCCCATTGCAATGGGTCGGGCCCTAGTAGGGATCATTTTTTCGTCAAAGTCTGGCTCATAAGGCAGACTTAACATGACGTTTTCTGGCCCAGAAGGCCGTAGGAACTTTAGAGCAAATTTCTCTTATAAGCTCCTATTCAAGGGTCTTAACCGTCTCAATCAGCTGAGGACTTTTAAGTTTTTCTTCTATAGTTTTGAAAGAAATTTCCTATTTTAAGGAATTGATGAATCTCTCCTTATAAGAGACTTTCCTTCTAATTACATCTAGATGTTTGACATTAGGTTATGAAATAAACTCAAAGATGATGTTCTTTCCCACTATTTGTGTTTCTATTCCCTTTTCAGATAACCTTGATATAGGGAACAACATGTGCAGGAATAGGTTTCCACGAATGACTGAATGGGATAAATCTTTGACCATTATAAATGGTATCTCTAGGCACATCCCATTATTGCAAACGGCTGCATTACTAAGCTTATAGTTGACAGCCAACTTATCACCGTTAGCCGTATGCAGTTGTTCCAATGTCTTGGAGAAGTAACGGGATGGTATTAATCGATCATTGATACAATTAAGGTCAGCCCCTGAGTCTATAAGGGCTACTGTCTTTAGGACATATTCCTTGTTAATAAAAAGAGTTATTTTAGTGTGCCACTTATGAGTGACTACTCTGTCTAGCATGTCTGCGTATTGGAGGTCCTTTTGCGTAGACTGGTCTTTCTTTTCTAGACCTTTATCTTGTTCTTCCTCAGATTCAGAATTATAATCTAAGAGTTTAGCAGCTTCTAAGAGAGTAAGTCTCTCTTTAAGATTCTTTACTTCTCTTTTGAGTTCATTAACGTCTGCTTTAAGATCGTTAATGGTAGGCTCTTTTCTCTTGCTAGCCTTAACTCTGTTAATTATCTCTTTCATATCATAAGAGATATTCTTTTCTTTGACCTTTTCTTGAAGAATTTCTAGATGAGGTTTCTCCAGATTTTTCTTTAAACATTTTCAAATAAGACTCTAGGTGGTCTATCCTCTCTTCAGGGTCTTGGATCTTTTCTATGAGATCCAAAATCATGTTCTCTTCCCTAGTAAGGACTAATAAGCCGTTTAGAGAACATAGCAATTTATAACAATCGCAGTTTCCATCATAGCTTGAATTGCACTGTGAGTCTGAGTCAGATTATTCCTCAGAGTATAATCATTTTCTTCCTTCTCTGAGCTGGTCTGGACTACTAGAATTTTTTCTAGTGTCTCTTAGGACCATTTCAAAATGTGATTATCTTGTTTTCACAAAAAAATGCATGTGTCAAATGTGACATAAATGTCGGTCTTCACTTACGGAAAAAAACGCGAATTATCATTTTAGGACGAAATTTTAAACGTTGACCTTAAAATCACTTTTAGGACCGTTTCAAAGTGTGATTTTCATGTTTTCAAGAAAAAATGCAAGTGTCAAATGTGGCATAAACTTCGGTCTTTACTTACGGAAAAAACGCAAGTTATCATTTTGGGACGAAATTTTTTAATGTTGAATATCCCTCTTAGGGCCATTTCAAAGTGTGATTATCATGTTTTGATGAAAAAACACATGTGTCAAACGTGGCATAAACTTCGATCTTTACTTACGGAAAAAACATGAGTTAGTATTTCATGGCGAATTTTTTAAATGCTGACCTTAAAATCACTCTTAGGAAAATTTTAAAGTGTGATTATCATGTTTTCACGAAAAAGCGCATGTGTCAAATGTGACATAAACATCGGTCTTTACTTAAGGAAAAAACATAAATCGGTATTTCATGACGAATTTTTTAAAGTTTGACCTTAGAATTACTTTTAGGACTATTTCAAAGCGTGATTATTTTGTTTTCACAAAAAAATGCATGTGTCAAATGTGACATAATCGTCGGTCTTTACTTACGGAAAAAACGCGAGTTATCATTTTGGGACGAAATTTTTAAACGTTGACCTTAAAATCACTCTTAGGACCATTTCAATGTGTGATTATCTTGTTTTCACGAAAAAATGTATGTGTCAAATGTGACATAAACTTCGGCCTTTGCTAACGGAAAAAATGCGAGTTATCATTTTGGGACAAAAATTTTTAACGTTCAATACCACTCGTAGGACCATTTCAAAGTGCGATTATCATGTTTTCACAAAAAAAACGCATGTGTCAAATGTGATAGAAATATCGGTCTTTACTTACGGAAAAAACGAGAGTTATCATTTTGGGACAAAATTTTTAAACGTTGGCCTTAAAATCACTCTTAGGACCATTTCAATGTGTGATTATTATGTTTTCATGAAAAAACGCATGTGTCAAATGTGACATAAATATCAGTCTTTACTTACGAAAATAACACGAGTTACTATTTTGTGGCTAATCTTTTAAATGATGACCTTAAAATTTCTCTTAGGACCAATTCAAAGTGGGACATGTTTTCACGAAAAAACGCGTGTGTCAAATGTGACATGAACATCGGTCTTTACTTACGGAAATAAGCGAGAAATCATTTTGGGATGAAAATTTTAAACGTTGACCTTAGAAACACTTTTAGGGCACTTTCAAAGTGTGATTATCGAGTTTTGATGAAAAAACGCATGTGTCAAACGTGACATAAACTTTGGTCTTTAAGTACGGAAAAAACACGAGTTAGTATTTTATGACGAATTTTTTAAATGCTGACCTTAAAATCACTCTTAGGACCCTTTCAAAGTGTGATTATCTTGTTTTCAGGAAAAAATGCGAGTTACCATTTTGGGACGAAATTTTTTAAATGTTGATCTTAATATCACTCTTAGGATCATTTTAAAGTGCGATTACCATCTTTTGACAAAAAAATGCTAGCGTCAAATGTGACAAAAACATCGGTCTTTACTTACGGAAAAAAAGAGAGTTATCATTTTCGTATGAAATTTTTAAACGATGGCCTTTAAATCACTCTTAGGACCATTTCAATGTGTGATTATCATGTTTTGATGAAAAAATGCATGTGTCAAACGTGACATAAACATCGGTCTTTACTTTCGAAAATAACACGAGTTACTATTTCATGACTTATCTTTTAAACGTTGACCTTAAAATTACTCTTAGGACCAATTCAAAGTGTGATTTATCATGTTTTCACGAAAAAACGCATGTGTCAAATGTGACATAAACATCGGCCTTTACTTAAGGAAAAAAAGCGAGCGATCATTTTGGGACGAAAATTTTAAATGCTGACCTGAAACACACTTTTAAGGTCAAGGTTTAAAAGATTAGTCATGAAAAATTAGTCACGTTTGACACAAGCATTTTTTCATCAAAATATGATAATTACACTTTGAAATGGTCCTCAGAGTGATTTTAAGGTCAACGTTTAAAAATTTTCGTAAGTAAAGACCGACGTTTATGTCACATTTGACACATGCATTTTTTTGTGAAAACATGATAATCGCACTTTGATATGGTCTAAGAGTGATTTTAATGTCAATATTTAAAAAACTTCTTCCCAAAATGATAACTCACGTTTTTTCCATAAGTAAAGACTGATGTTTATGTCACATTGGACACATGTGTTTTTTCATTAAAACTCGATAATCACACTTTGAAAGTGTCATACAAGTGTTTTTATGGTCAACATTGAAAATTTTTATCCCAAAATGATAACTCGATTTTTTTCCTCAAGTAAACACCGATGTTTATGTCACATTTGACACATGCGTTTTTTCGTGAAAACATGAACATCACACTTTGAATTGGTCCTAAGAGTAATTTTAAGGTCAACGTTTAAAAGATTAGTCATGAAATACTAACTCGTCTTATTTTCGTAAGTAAAGACCGATGTTTATGTCACGTTTGACACATGCGTTTTTTCATCAAAACATGATAATCACACATTGAAATGGTCCTAAGAGTGATTTTAAGGCCGACGTTTAAAAATTTCGTCCCAAAATGATAACTCTCGTTTTTTCCATTAGTAAAGACCGATGTTTCTGTCACATTTGACACATGCGTTTTTTGGTGAAAACATGATAATTGCACTTTGAAATGGTCCTAAGAGTGATATTAAGATCAACGTTTAAAAAATTTTGTCCCACAATGATAACTGGCGTTTTTCCCGTAAGTAATACCGATGTTTATGCCACATTTGACATATGTGTTTTTTCATCAAAACATATTAATCACACTTTGAAACGGTCCTAAGAATGATTTTAAGGTCAACGTTTAAAAAATTCGCCCTGAAATACTAACTCCTGTTTTTTCCGTAAGTAAAGACCGATGTTTATGTCACGTATGAGACATGCATTTTTTCATCAAAACTCGATAATCACACTTTGAAAGTGTTCTAAAAGTGTTTTTAAGGTCAACAGTTAAAATTTTTGTCCCAATATGATAACTCGCTTTTTTTCCTTAAGTAAAGACCGAAGTTTATGCACATTTGACGCATACATTTTTTCGTGAAAACATGATAATCACACTTTGAATTAGTCCTAAGAGTAATTTTAAGGTCAACATTTAAAAGATCAGTCACGAAATACTAACTCATGTTATTTTCGTAAGTAAAGACCGATGTTTATGTCACGTTTTACACATGCGTTTTTTCAAAGTGTGATTATCGAGGTTTGATGAAACAGTGCAAGTGTGAAACGTGACATAAACATCGGTCTTTACTTACGGAAAAAACACGAGTTAGTATTCCATGACGATTTTTTAAACGTTGACCTTAAAATCACTCTTAGGACCATTTCAAAGTGTGATTATCTTGTTTTCACAAAGAAACGCATGTGTCAAATGTGACATAAATGTCGGTCTTTTCTTACGAAAAAAATGCGAGTTATCATTTTGGGACGAAATTTTTATGATCTTCATTCCTGGTATCCGAGCCGTTTAGTTTTTATAATTGCTATAGTATTAGTTTGTTGTTTTATTTGTTTAAGCTTCACGAAATTTATTCAAATCCTCTTAGTGAAACCCAAGTCACGTTTCTGCCGTTTGTGCCGTGGATAGGCTGTTGTTGGCAAAGAGTAATCCATTGACAGTGTTCTAAGAAGTATGGATAATTTTTTTGAATGCTTTTCAAATAATGCCTTTACTAGTAGGCCTTGCAGTTCTAGAAATTCAAAGGACACTGCTAAGAATAACGAGATCTTACTTGAAGAAAATATTGAATCTAACCTCCATATCTGGAAGTTGCCAGCCATCTCTTCACATCATATTTATAAATCAAATAACAATTTCTTGTTTAAATCTGATTATGTTGTTAAGACGGTTGAAGAGTCTATTTCTATAGACAATAATTTATTGTCATTTAATCTTCTATCACAAAGTCTTATTAGCAGACACCAAAAGAAATATTCCTTTATTTACATAGGGATGGTATAAGTAGCAGTTAAACCTACTACAAGGTTAGGCTTAAATGTTACAGCCTTATTATTTAAGAGATAAACGGAATAATAAATTTTCAGACTCCTTATTAGGAGCAGTAGAGTCTTCATTAAATGATGGACCAATTTACTTCACATGTTACCCGAACTTAATAATTCCCTTAGATTATCCACACGTATTAGATATAGCCTCACTGGACATAAAGACGGATGGGTTTGATATGAAGCCCGGTTCGAAGAACTTGATCCTTATTTACAGGATCCATTATAAAGTCATGAATAGTATAGTCCCTAATATCAGGGATGATGCAGGCAAATTAATTAATGCCTCAAAAGGGCAAACTAGCTTATTTCTCATAGATCTAAGTAAAGGTAGCCTTGTGGTCCCAAAACCAATTACATGGGATCAGTTACATTTTCCAGACTCATGGAAAATGGAAGATGGAGTCCCTCCTAAAAAGGAGGAAAGCAACAATCTAGATTATATTCTAGAAGATAATGATGGAAGTGTTATAATAAAATTTGATAGATCTAAAAGCATGTCTAGCAGAAAATCCTTCGCTGGAATTCCTAACACTCCATTAGTAATACCACCCAGATCGTCGGTTACTCTACCGGCCAGGCCCGAAGAAATAAATTTTGTTGAAAGAACACCGGCTAATGTAGCCAGGCCCATTTACGAAAGGCCCATGAGTCCATCTATGTCCGATATGGGTTATACACCCAAAGAACTGTTGGTTATTTCCTCACTAACAGATTTTGAAAAATGGTTCGAAGGGTCTTTTTCTGAAAAGAGAAAAGAACAGTATAGAAAACAATATTCTGTTTATAAACAGAAAGAAGGAGAAAAGGACTTCCCTGAACTCCTAAATTCAATGATGAACAGTTCCTTAGTACACTTGAATCGTCTTATAAGACGTATATAGCTTCTAATAGAACGATTAGAAGTATTCATCCGCCATTGGCAGCAGTATCTTATAAACTAGATACAGACAAAGTTATTGAACGTAGTCCTTGTTACGAAGGGACAGAAAGTTCTGTTAAACAGAATAATTTCACAAACCTCAGCCTCCATACTATTGGAGAACAATTATCCAGAATTGAAGATCAAGTCCAAAAGACCTATTCTAAGCCTTATCAGGCTTCAACTTCAAAACCACGTGAGGAAGAAAGGGTTATAATTAAACCCTCCACTTCAGAAAAGCTAAACATTAAATTTGCTGAACATTCTGAAGTTGTGGAGGAAATCTCCAGAAGATTAGCAAAGCTTAATATAGACAGGAAATAGAATAATATTGCTCCTTTAACAACAGGACAAGATTCTGATTCCGAGCCTAGCTCTAGTTCAGAACAACCTCTAAAAAGAGAAGATGAATTAAAATCTTTATTTCAAGATTTAAAAATGGATAATACTCCACAAATAATTAAAATTTTCCATACCTAGGAAAATACAGATAAGCCTTATTACAGCAGGCCATCTCCAATAAATCTTCAGTACGAAGAATTTAGGCCATCCATGAACTCTTATGATGGCAGATCCATTGAAGAAGGGAACATTGACGGGCTATCTGAATACTAGATTAAAAATGCCATCTAACACATGCTTATGTATGCTACTGCCAATAGAATACATGGCAACTCTGATAAATCCATAGCTCAGGCTATTATAGCAGGATTTTCTGGTCAGTTAAAAGGATGGTGGGATTTTCAGTTAAGTACTGAAGCTAAAAATCAAATTTTAAACTCCGTCAAAGAAGAGAACGGCCAACAGCAGTCTGATGCTGTTAATACTCCAGCCTACACCCTTATTTTACATTTCTTAGGGTCAACTTCTATGTTTGTCAAGCAAACCATTGAACAGCTTAAGAACCTGAGATGTAGAGATCTTTCAGAGTTCAAGTGGTATAAGGACGTCTTTCTTAGCGGGGTCTTCACCAGGGATGACTGTTACCAAGACTTCTGGAAAGAGAAGTTTATTAACGATCTACCTTATTTATTCGCTGAAAGAGTCCAAGAAAGGCTTAGGATGAAGTATAATAATGTTATACCTTATCCAAAGCTAACATATGGAGAGCTATCCTCTGAGATAGTTACGGAGGGAATGTTGCTTTGTAATGAATTAAAAATTCATAAGCAAATGCAAAAGGAAAAACTACATGGCAAAAGAATCCTTGGAGACTTTTGTGAACAAGTAGGTTTCCCTCCACTCCCAAGGTCACATAAAAATAGGGTTAAACCTTACAAAAGAAGTCATAAGCCTTATAATAGGTATCTTGATAAACCTTATAATAGGTACCCTTATAAGAGACCTAAAAAGTCCTACAATAAGCCTGAAAGGCCACTTAAAGAGGTAACATGTTACAAATGTGGAAAACCCGGACACTACTCTAATAAGTGTATAGTTAAATAACACATTAGGTCACTTAATCTCAGTAACGATGTTAAAGAAACACTGGAAAAAATTCTAGTGGTTCAAACCAGTTCTGAAAAAGAGGAAAATGACTACACCTCTGAAGAAGAGTCAGATTTCGATTCACAGTCAAATTCTAGCTGTGATGGAGATTGCGATTATTATAAATTGCTTTGTTCTCTAAATGGCTTATTAGTCTTAACTAGAGAAGAAAATATGATTTTGGATCTTATAGAGAAGATCCAAGACCCAGAAGAAAGAAGAGCCCACTTAGAATCTTATTTAAAGATGATTAAAGAAAAGACTGGTGAAACCTCATCCAAAAACTCTTCAAGAGGTAATAATCTCGAAGAAAAGGTTAAGGAAAAGAATATCTCTTATGACATGAAAGAGATAATCAATAGAGTCAAAGCTAGTAAAAGGAAAGAGCCCACTATTAACGATCTTAAAGCAGACGTTAATGAACTCAAAAGAGAAGTTAAAAATCTTAAAGATAGAATTACTCTCTTAGAAGCCTCTAAATTATCAGATTATAACTCTGAGTCTGAAGAAGAACAAGATAAGGGTCTAGAAAAGAAAGACCAGTCCACCCAAAAAGATCTTCAATATGTGGACATGTTAGACAGGGTAGTCACCCACAAGTGGCATACCAAAATCACTCTTGTTATCAACAAATAGTACGTTTTAAAGACAGTCGCCCTTATAGATTCAGGGACTGATCTTAACTGCATAAATGAGGGATTAATACCATCCCGATATTTCTCCAAAACTTTAGAACAACTGCATACAGCTAATGGAGACAAACTAGCTGTTAATTATAAACTTAGAAATACAGCTGTCTGTAATAATGGGATGTGCTTAGAGATACCATTTATAATGGTTAAAGATTTATCCCATTTGGTTATTCTAGGTAACCCGTTTTTACACATGTTCCCCATATCAAGGTTATCTGAAAGGGGAATTGAGACACAAATTGCGGGTAAAGATATTATCTTTGAGTTTATATCACAACCCAAAGTAAAACGCCTAGATGTTATTAAAAGAAGAGCCTCTTTTAAAGAGAAATTTACTAATTCCTTAAAACAGGAAATTTCTTTTAAAACTATTGAGGAAAAACTCAAAACTCCTCAGCTGAAAGAAAGGGTTAAAACCCTAGAACATGAACTTATAAAAGAAATTTGCTCTGAAGTTCCTACCGCCTTTTAGGCTAGAAAACGGCATGTTATAAGTCTGCCTTATGAGCCAGACTTTGACGAAAGAATGATCCCTACTAGAGCCCGGCCTATAGCTATGGGGCCTCGCCATCTAGAAATTTACAAGTCTGAAATTGCAGACTTAGAAAAGAAAGGGCTTATAAGACATAGTCAAAGCCCATGGAGTTGTCCGGCCTTTTATGTTGAAAATGCCGCGGAACTAGAAAGAGGAGTACCTAGATTAGTCATTAATTATAAACCTTTAAATAAGGTCTTAAGATGGATTAGATATCCTCTGCCAAACAAGAGATATTTGCTTAACAGGCTTTTCGAAGGAAAAATTTTCTCTAAGTTTGACATGAAGTCTGGATGCTGGCAAATCCAGATAAAAGAAGAGGATAAATAAAAAAACGGCGTTCACAGTCCCATTCGGTCACTACGAATGGAATGTAATGCCATTTGGGCTAAAAAATGCTCCCTCTGAGTTCCAGAAGATTATAAATGAAATCTTCAATGCTTATTTAGCATTTATGATAGTCTACATAGACGATGTCCTAATTTTCTCTAAGGACATAGAGCAGCACTTCAAACACCTAAGCATTTTCCAAACAGCAGTTAAGACTAACGGCTTAGTAGTGTCTGCCAAAAAGATCAAATTATTTCAAACAAAGATCAGATTTTTAAGCCATTATTTAGAACATGGCACAGCAATTCCAATTGAAAGGGCTATAGAATTTGCGGATAAATTCCCTAATGAAATAAAAGATAAAACTCAGCTCCAAAGGTTTCTAGGAAGTTTAAATTATGTAACTGATTTTTATAAAAATTTGGCCCATGATGCTAAGCCTTTATTTGCAAGGCTTCATAAAAACCCCCCACCGTGGACTTATGAGTGCACTCAGGCCATGAGAAAAATAAAGCTTAATGTCAAGACATTACCATGCCTGGCTATACCACATCCGGATGCCTTTAAAATTGTTGAGACTGACGCCTCAGATAAAGGCTATGGCGGAATCCTTAAATAGAGGATTAATGGAAAAGAAACCTTAATTAGGTTTACTAGAGGACTTTGGACTGGTCCAAGAGTTAATTACTCTACAGTAAAAAAAGAAGTATTATCCATTGTCCTGTGCGTCCAAAAATTTGAATCTGATTTAATTAATCAGAAATTCCTTATTATGATAGATTGTAAAAGCGCTAAGGAAATTTTACTGAAAGATGTTAAAAATACAGCATCTAAACAAATATTTGCCCGATGGCAAGCCATTTTATCTGTTTTTGATTTCAACATTGAGTTTGTAAAAGGAGAATCTAATTTGCTTCCAGATTTTCTAACTCTAGAATTTCTTGAAGGTCATGAGTTTCAGGCAAAACAGGAGGACTAACACTCCCCCATCAAAAGGAAAGGCTAAAGAGTCTTTTCCTAGACCAACCAAAGCAAGTTTAGAAGACTCATTAAACCCTGACGCTTATAATAGCAGCCTTAAAGCGGCCACAGAAAAGGAAAACAAGTTTCCTTATATTCCAATTACTTTTGAGCATATAATGCCTATCGAATATAAGCATTCACACCTACCACCATTCGAAACACGCAGAATTATACCCTAACACCATTTCTACCAAAGGATTATAATTTTTATCAATCGATCTTATTAGAGACCGATTCATTCCGAATCGAACTAGTTACCAGAAGTGGGGATCAATGGGCGTACAGTAAATTCATCATTACTAGGGTTATATCCCAGGAAGAGTGGGGAAGAAACCTGTTTTCTTGCAAGGAGTTATCTTACGGCAAACCAAGATTCTTTAACTATTTTAACTATATGGAAGCCTAGAAACAGGCCTTATTCTATGAGAACCGTCAAAGAAAATTTAGTTGGTTTTTTCAATTCTCCCTCAATAAACCTCAAGAGGTTTTCCCTAACTGGTTCCACGATTGGTTTTCTAAATGGGGATTATTTCCTATCATCCTCCCCCTTAGAGTTGCTGGAATTTATGAATTCTTTGTCGATTCAAACAAGTTTTGTGATTACCCCAGGCTTATGTTTATAGTCCTGTATAAAGTCCCTTGGATTGGCAAGTGGGATTATATTATCACAAAGAAGAAGGGCAAAAAACTGGGTTATAACTCAGATTATGAAAACTTTGTCATATGGCTAACAAGGAGAATTTCCATAAAATGGTGGGATAAGTTTGAGTTCTTTGAACATCCCTCTGTTTACTCTAAAGAACTTATTATTAAAGTGGAAGATCCTAACTGTCCTCCAATTTCTCCTGAAGCCTCTAAAACCTCAGCATCTCCTAATAAAGTCGCTGAGTTAAAAGGTTTATTAACCTCAATACCTAAGGAAGAGCTGAAACAGCAAGTATTTCAGCTTCTAGGTGAAAAGGATCCTCCTAAATCAGGATTTGATCCTTAAAATTTATTATCTGTCTTACCCAAGAAGCAAGAGAGTCCAAAGAGAAAAGCTGCTAACAAAGCTTCTTCATCAACTAATGAAGCTAATAAAGCAAGAAGAGTGCCACCTTTACCTGATGATGAGTTTGATGACCTCTTCTTAGACTCTCAAGACCCTAATGACCTCTAGGGTAAAAATCCTTATCAGGATCACTTCAAAAGCAAGAATCCTTATCAGAATTATGGTGGACCCTACGCACTCAGAAATAATAAAGCACCAAATATGCATGCACCGAAAGAAGTTTTGTCGGTTCTCTTTACTTTATTAAAGTAAATCTTTTCCTTTATTTAAAGAAAGGAATCTGCCAGCTGGTGCGCTTCTTTGTCGGCCATAAATGGATGCTTCCTTATCCTCCAGCTCATGGCCAGCTAAAGGAGCACCTTCTCTCCCCCTATATATATGTTTAGTTTTCAGTCTGTAAGATATACAATTTTCATACAAGTTTTATAAGTTTTTCTTCTGTAATTTCTTAGAGAGAGAGAGAGAGTGAGTTTTCAGTTTGAGTTTGTTTGGTTTGAAGCTTTCTCAGATTTCTTGTATTTTCAACCTTCTGTATAATTCTCATAAGATTTGTATACATGATAATCACACTTTGAAATGGTCCTAAGAGTGATTTTACGGTCAGCATTTAAAAAATTCGTCATGAAATACTAACTCGTGTTTTTTCCGTAAGTAAAGAACGAAGTTTATGTCACGTTTGACACATGCATTTTTTCATCAAAACGTGATAATCACACTTTGAAATGGTTCTAAGAGTTATTTTAAGGTCAACGTTTAAAATTTTAGTCCCAAAATGATAACTCGCATTTTTTTCGCAAGTAAAGACCGACGTTTATGTCACATTTGACACATGCATTTTTCTGTGAAAACTAGATAATCACACTTTGAAATAGTCCTAAGAGTGATTTTAAGGTCAACGTTTAAAAAATTCGTTATGAAATACTAACTCGTGTTTTTTCTTAAGTAAAGACAGATGTTTATGTCACGTTTGACACATACGTTTTTTCATCAAAACACGACAATCACACTTTGGAAGTATCCTAAAAGTGTATTTAAGGTCAACATTTAAAATTTTCGTTCCAAAATGATAGCTCGCTTTTTTCCTTAAGTAAAGACCGATGTTTATATTGCATTTGACACATGCGTTTTTTCGGGAAAACATGATAATCACACTTTGAAATGGTCTTAAGAGTAATTTTAAGGCCAACGATTCAAAGATTAGTCACGAAATACTAACTCGTGTTATGTTTGTAAGTAAAGACCGATGTTTATGTCGATTTTGACACATGCGTTTTTTCATCAAAACATGATAATCACACATTGAAATGGTCCTAAGAGTGATTTTAAGGCCAACGTTTAACAATTTCGTCCCAAAATGATGACTCTAGTTTTTTCCGTATATAAAGACTGATGTTTCTGCCACATTTGACACATGCATTTTTTTGTGAAAATACGATAATCGCATTTTGAAATGGTCCTAAGAGTGCTGATATTAAGATCAACGTTTAAAAAATTTCGTCCCAAAATGTTCACTCGCGTTTTTTCCGTAAGTAAAGACCGATGTTTATATCACATTTCACACTTTCATTTTCTTGTGAAAACATGATAATCACACTTTGAAATGGTCCTAAGAGTGATTTTAAGGTCAGCATTTAAAAAAATTCATCACGAAATACTAACTTGTGTTTTTATCATATGTAAAGACCGAAGTTTATGTCACGTTTGACATATGCATTTTTTTCTTTAAAACATGATAATCAACCTTTGAAGTGGTCCTAAGAGTGATTTTATGGTCAACATTTAAAAATTTCGTCCCAAAATGATAACTCTCGTTTTTTTCGCAAGTAAAGACTGATGTTTCTGTCATATTTGACACAAGCATTTTTTTGTGAAAACATGATAATCGCACTTTGAAATGGTCCTAAGAGTGATTTTAAGGTCAACGTTTAAAAAAATTCTTCCCAAATTGATAACTCGCGTTTTTTCCGTAAGTAAAGACCGATGTTTATGTCACTTTTGACACATGCATTTTTTCATGAAAAAATGTTAATCACACTTTAAAACGGTCCTAAGAGTGATTTTAAGGTCAGCATTTAAAAAATTCGTCATGAAATACTAACTCGTGTTTTTTCCGACCGAAGTTTATGTCATGTTTGACACATGCGTTTTTTCATCAAGATATGATAATCACACTTTAAAATGGCCCTAAGAGTTATTTTAAGGTCAACGTTTAAAAATTTCATCCCAAAATGATAACACGCATTTTTTCCGTAAGTAAAGGCCGACGTTTATGTCACATTTGACACATGCATTTTTTTATAAAAATAAGATAATCACACTTTGAAATGGTCCTAACTGTGATTTTAAGGTCAGAGTTTAAAAATTCGTCATGAAATTAATACTAGCTCGTGTTGTTTTAGTAAGTAAATACCGAAGTTTATGTCACGTTTGACACATGCGTTTTTTCATCAAAACACGATAATCACACAATGAAAGTGTCCTAAAAGTGTTTTTAAAGGTCAACATTTATAATTTTCTTCCCAAAATGATAACTCGCTTTTTTTCCTTAAGTAAAGACCGATGTTTATGCTACATTTGACACATGCGTTTTTTCATAAAAACATGATAATCACACTACGATTTGGTCCTAAGAGTAATTTAAGGTCAACGTATAAAAGATTAGTCACGAAATACTAACTCGTGTTATTTTCGTAAGTAAAGACTGATGTTTATGTCACGTTTGACACATGTGTTTTTTCATCAAAACATAATAATCACACATTGAAATGGTCCTAAGAGTGATTTTAAGGCCAACGTTTAAAAATTTCATCCCAAAATGATAACTCTCATTTTTTCCGTAAGTAAAGATCGATATTTCTGTCACATCTGACACGTGCGTTTTTTCGTGAAAACACGATAATCGCACTTTGAAATGGTCGTAAGAGTGATATTAAGATCAACGTATAAAAAATTTTGTCCCAAAATGATAACTCGCATTTTTTCCATAAGTAAAGACCGATGTTTATGCCACATTTGACACATGCTTTTTTTCCTCAAAAATTGATAATCACACTTTGAAAGTGTCCTAATAGTGTTTTTAAGGTCAACATTTAAAATTTTCGTACCAAAATGATAACTCGCTTTTTTTCCTTAAGTAAAGACCGACGTTTATGTCACATTTGACACATGCATCTTTTGTGACCTTAAAATCACTCTTAGGGCCATTTCAAAGTGTGATTATCATGTTTTGAGGAAAAAATGGATGTGTCAAACATGACATAAACATCGGTCTTTACTTACGGAAATAACACGAGTTAGTATTTCGTGATGAATTTTTTAAACGTTGACCTTAAAATCACTCTTAGGACCAATTCAAAGTGTGATTATCATATTTTCACGAAAAAACGTATTTGTCAAATGTAACATAAACATCGGTCTTTACTTACGGAAAAAACACGAGCTAGTATTTCATGAAGAATTTTTTAAACGTTGACCTTAAGATCACTCTTAGGACCATTTCAAAGTGTGATTTTCATGTTTCCACGAAAAAACTCAAGTGTCAAATGTAACATAAACATCGATCTTACGGAAAAAATATGAGTTAATATTTCGTGACGCATTTCGATAATCACACTTTGAAATGGTCCTAGGGACGACATTTTTTAAACGTTCATGTTAATATCACTCTTTGGACCATTTCAAAGTGCGATTATCATGTTTTCACAAAAAAACGCATGTGTCAAATGTGATAGAAACATCGGTCTTTACTTACGGAAAAAAAGGGAGTTATCATTTTGGGATGAAATTTTTAAACGTTGGCCTTAAAATCACCCTTAGGACCATTTCAATGTGTGATTATCTCGTTTTGGGAAACAACGCATGTGTCAAATGTGGCATAAACATCGGTCTTTACTTACGGAGGTCTTTACTCACGGAAAAAACGTGAGTTATAATTTTGGGATGAAATTTTTAAAACATTGACCTTAAAAACACTTTTAGGGCACTTTCAAAGCGTGCTTATCGAGTTTTGATGAAAAAACGCACGTGTCAAATGTGACACAAACATCGGTCTTTACTTTCGGAAAAAATACGAGCCAGGATTTCATGACGAATTTTTTAAACGTTGACCTTAAAATCACTCTTAGGACCATTTCAAAGTGTGATTACCTTGTTTTCACAAAAAAAAAGCATGTGTCAAATGTGACATAAACATCGGTCTTTACTTACGGAAAAAAGACGAGTTAGTATTTTATGACGAATTTTTAAAAAACTGACCTTAAAATCACTCTTAGGACCATTTCAAAATGTGATTAACATGTTTTCACGAGAAAAATGCAAGTGTCAAATGTGACAAATGCGAGTTATCATTTTGGGAAGAAATTTTTATAACGTTGACTCTGAGATCACTCTTAGGACCATTTAAAAGAGTGATTATCATGTTTTCACAAAAAAAATGCTTGTGTCAAATGTGACTTAGTGCCATCATTGTCTTTCTACTGAGAGCATCAGCCACTACATTAGCCTTTCCTGGATGGTAATCAATAAGACAATCGTAATCTTTAATGAATTCCATTCACCTTCTCTGCCTTAAATTCAACTCCTTCTGTGTTGGCAAATATTTTAAGCTTTTATGATCTGTATAAATATAACATTTTCTCCATAAAGATAGTGTCGCCAAATTTTCAAGGCAAAGACTATTGCAGCCATTTCTAAATCATGAGTAGGATAATTCCTTTCATGATTCTTCAATTTCCTGGAAGCATAGGCAATCACTTTCCCTTCTTGCATCAAAACACAACCAAGGCCACTATGTGAAGCATCACTATAGATTACGAAGCCTTTTCCGGGTCTAGTTGGGTGAGGATGGGTGCTTTTGTTAACATCGCCTTCAATTTCTCAAAACTTTCTTGGCACTTGTCATTCCACTCAAATTTTGCATTCTTTTGAAGTAGTTTCATCAGCGGGGCAGCAATGACTGAAAATCCCTTCACAAATCTTCTATAATACCCTGCTAAGCCAAGGAAACTTCTGACTTCTGTAGGGTTCTTTGGTGGTTTCCATTCGACAACTGCTTCTATCTTTTTAGGATTCACTTTAATTCCTTCTGCAGAAACAACACGGCCTAAGAAAGAAATTTCTTTAAGCCAAAACTCACATTTGCTAAGTTTAGCATATAATTTATTTTCCCTCAAAGTTTGGAAGACTATCCGCAAATGTTGATCATGCTCTTCCCGTGACTTAGAATACACCAAAATGTCATCAATGAAAACCACTACAAACCGATCTAAATATAAGTAAAAGACAAGGTTCATAAGGTCCATAAATGCTGCTGGTGCATTAGTTAGACCCAATGGCATCACTAAAAATTCATAGTGCCCATATCTGGTTTGGAAAGTCGTCTTTGCAATATCATCATCTTTCATTCTCATCTGATAGTAACCCGATCTCAAATCATTCTTGGAGAAGTATTTGGCACCCTTGAGTTGATCAAATAAGTCTTCACTTGGCAATGGATACTTGTTCTTCACTGTCAATTTATTCAACTCCCGGTAATCAATACATAATCGGAGTGACCCATCTTTCTTCTTTACAAATAACACTGGTGCGCCCCATGGGGATATACTCAGGCGTATGAATCCTTTGTCTAACAATTCTTGCAACTGGATCTTCAACTCTTTCAGTTCAGTAGGCGCCATTCTGTACGGTGCTTTGGATACTGGTGCAGTACCCGGCAATACATCACTTGCGAATTCTACCTCTTTTTTTGGTGGCAACCCCGGTAGTTCTTTTGGAAATACATTGGAAAATCACATATAGTATTAATATTCTACAATCTAACTCACCTTTCTTCGATTCCAGAGCGAAGATTACGTAGGCCTGACATCCCTTCCTAACCAGCCTCTTAGTCTTCATAAAAGAAATTATGTTACAGAGATAACCTGATCTTTCCCCCACGATAACTATTTCTTCTCCATCAGAAACTTGAAGTGACATTCTTTTGTTTTTGCAATCCACTACAGCTCGATGTTTCGATAACCAATCCATTCCCAAGATAACATTGCAATCTCGGAAAGGTAATTCAATTAAATTTGCAAGGAAAAGTTGATGTTGAATCATAATAGGGCAATTCATATACACTTTGTTTACTATCACACTGTGTCCTGAAGGATTAGTCACTTCAATATTTTCCCCTAAATCTTCTACATGCAACCCTTTCTCTTGTGCTAACGCAGTACATATATATGAATTAGACGAACCGGGATCTATCAAAGCATAAACATCGTGATTAAAGAATGAAAACTTACCGACAATAACTTCAGTAAATTCCCCAGTCTCAGGCCCTCAGATTGTGTACCTCGCAGCATTCCTCCCGATCTACCACTCTGTGGTGCCGGTTGAGCTACATCATGTCCACTAGAACCACTAGCATTTCCTTATCCCCTTTCTCTTCCATCTTGCATTGTAGGAGTAGGAACTAATGCAAGCGCAGATGTACTTATCTGTCTTTGAGGACAATTTGCAATCAAATGTTCCTTCGAGCCACATTTAAAGCAGACTCTACCTTTTTCCCAACATTCCCCTGTATGTATCCTTCCACAATTAGAACGTTGTGGAATATTTCTTCTGCCTCAACCTGAAGGTACACTAGCCGCTGACCCCGTACTTATGGTTTGTCTCGGTGAAAACCCTCTAAAATGAGACTGTGTTTGTTTTGACATTCCCTTCTGTATCTTACTTGGAGATTCTGAACTAACTGGACCCTGTGACCCCTTTTGAAATCCAGATCTTTTAGCCATTCTTTGTTACCTATATGAATTGATCTTCCCAATGCCCATAGCAGCATCAACCAAGTCATTGAACACCCTAATCTTTTGTGCAAGTAAATGTACTCTAATTTCATCATTCAGCCCATCCTCGAATCTCTTACATCGCTTTACTTCACTGTCAACGATTTCACGAGCATACCTCTCGAGTTTGAGGAATTGAATTTCATATTCTGATATAGTCATTTGTCCCTGTCCTAAAGACAAGAACAATTTCCTCTGCTCATCTTTGAATCGTTCGCTAACGTACTTCTTGGGGGCGTCTCTCTCTCATAATATTAACCCACCACCTCCTAACTTGTTCTTTACGTAGACCTTGCACACAATCTAGCCTCTCTTCATCTATAAAATGAAGCCTAGTCATACACCATTTAGTATGATCAAGCCAATCTTCTGCAAATGCAGGACTCACTGTGTCCCCTTTGAAGCCATCAGCCGAAAGCTTCTTGATTCTTTCAAGAGGAGTTCTCTCCTCTCTTCTTTTATCGTGAGGTACTACAGGAACTTAAGGGATTAGTATGTTTTGAAGTACCTGTGTGATTACTTAAGTAGTCATATGCTGAAATAAAGTAGCTTGTGCTGGAGTAGGTTGTTCGGGAAAGCCATGAACTGGTGGAGGTTCATGTCTTTATTCATCCCCTTATCTAATACGAACCATACTCTCAGCATCCTCTTCCTCATTATGACTATGACTACTAGCCAAAACTTATTCATGAAAATTGGATCAAAGTGGATCAAACAACTAACATAACATATTTATATCCTAAATGGCATGTACATTCTAGTCCTAGAATCACCTACACCTTGCTCTGCTACCAACAAATGTAACACCCCCTTTATTGGGAGTGCCACAGTAACTATAATCACCCAATAAATAACTCTACTCACTATATAAAGTTCAATACTTATAAATTTAATGTGTACAATTACAAATATAATGTTTACAACTCCAAATTATTCTCCAAATATTTCTCAATGTCACTTTACATTTCTCACACTATCTAGTACATGCCATTATTCTATGAACCATAATATTATATTAAAATACAAATCCACCTCAAGTCTTTCCTTATATGCTCTTCAAGCTGATCCACTTATACCACTTTAATCCAAGCTATCTACAAATCTCCACCTACGTGCAGAAAAACAACTACACGCTAAGCAATTTGCTTAGTGGTATACATAAAAGAAATACAACAACTTCAAACATTTTTAACACTTTAAAATAGAAACAAAGCATATTCATAAGTCAAAAATAAATTAAACAACTTTATAAAACCAAAACACAAAACTTATCTTAAAAACCTTTTAAAGTACAATCAAATTTATATCCAATTTTCTTTTCCAAACACATTAACCATATATTGCCCAAAGTAAAAAAGTCATGAATAACGGTAAAATGGATACGGGAGCGGAGAAGCCCGAAATTGAAGCTTCAATATCAATATATCGGTCAAGCCCGAAGCCGAAGCTTCAATATCAATATATTTTTATCAAAATACCGGCCGAAGCCCGAAGCGAAAGCTTCAATTGTTTGTATAGTACTGTACCCCCCTTTTATTGGTGCCAATCTACACTGACCCGTATTCTACTCGTTTAATAAGGGCAACAAATCAAAGTAACATCTTAAAAATTCTAGTATAAACCATCAAACATAATTCAACATAACTTCAGTAATTAAGAGTTTCAAATCCTAAATTTTAAAGCATCAAACTTCAATTAAACCACAATAAAATCAACATTCATATTTTCCAGAAATTTCCAGATTTCATGATCTGACTTCCCCTACATTTTTCACTATCAAAACATCATCCAATCAATAAAGTTTCTTCTAAAGCCACATGTCTCAGCTTTCCAAATCCACCAGAATCGCAGAAATCCAAATTGTATAACCAAAGTTATGATCAAAATACTAAACAGTGTACAAAGCTGAGATTTTCCAAAAATAGATTTCATGACTCAACTTCGAACGAAAATTTCACATTGAAAACGAACGAAATTCATCATGGTTTCTTCTGAACATATATTCCTTAGTTTGTGTAAATATTAATAGAATCAAGAATCATTCAAATCGGATTTATATAACAAGAGAAAACATTAAAACAAAACAGGGATGCAAATCTAGAAAATTTTTTGAAAAACCGAGAAATCGAAATTTGAGACACAAACCTTTTTCTAAGCACTCTTCTACCTCTTTTGCCTTTGATTTGCTTGCACTAGCTTCCTCCACAATAGCCATATATAATTCTATCAAGATATTGTATAAACAAACTTCCTAATATCATAAATATGCTTAATCTACCATGAATTCTACTAATTAAGCTTCAATTTCATCAAAAATCACTCACCTCAAATTTGGGTTACTATTCATCCGAATCTTAAAATCTGAAATCCTCCTCTTCTAGTCTTGATTCACGGAAATTGATGATGATAGAGGGCTTAAGAATCAATTTCTAACAAGAATTCGAAGTTGAATCGAAGAAATCGGAAGTTTTTAGATTAGGGAAAATTTTTTTGTAAGGTAAGGATGAGGTGAAGAATGAAGAAGATGAAAGGGAGAAAGAAGAGAGGATACGTATAGATTTTATGATAGGTTTTTTTTCAATTTCTAATAATGCCCTTGAACAAATAATTAAATACCTAATTCGTCCCTCTTACTTAATTAACTCTTATTTCTTATCTAATAACATAAAAGAAAAATGTTAAAATATGGAAACCCATTATATCCATATTATTTTATACTTCTATACCTCAATAAAATTTAATTCAAAAATTTTGAGCCGATACAATTCTCCCCCTCTTATGAATTTTCGTCCTGAGAATTACCTGAAAACAGTTGCGGATATTGAGTCTTCATTATATCATCCGGTTTCCAAGTTGCTTCCTCAACCTTATGATTCCTCCAAAGTATTTTTACCAAAGGAATAGACTTGTTTCTCAATTAGTTAACTTCTCTCGCTAAGATTTGTACCGGTTCCTCTTCATATGTCAGGTCGGGTTCGATTTCTATGATATCAGGAGATAAGATATGTGATGAATCTGATCTGTATCTCCTTAACATCGACACATGGAACACATTATGAATTTTGTCGAGTGTCGGGGGTAGTGCCAACCGATAAGCTACTGGTCCAACCTTCTCTATAACCTCATATGGGCTAATGAATCTTGGACTGAGCTTGCCTTTCTTGCCAAATCGCAGGACTTTCTTCCAAGGAGATACTTTGAGAAATACTTTATCCCCCACTTCATAAGTAATGTCTTTTCTTTTTAGATCAGCATAAGATTTTTGTCTATCCGATGCAGCCTTCAATCTCTCTTGAATAAGTTTTACCTTCTCCTTTGTCTCTTGAATCAAATCCACTCCCACTATCTTGTTTTCACTAAGCTCGGTCCAATATAATGGAGTTCGACATTTTCTTACATACAATGCTTCGTATGGTGCCATTTGTATGCTTGACTGATAGCTGTTATTGTAGGAAAATTCCATGAGGGACAAATACTTATCCCAACTTCCCTCAAATTTAATGATACAACTTCTCATCATGTCTTCCAACACCTGAATTACTCTTTTAGATTGACCATCTGTTTGAAGATGAAATGAAGTACTAAAATAAAGTTTACTACCTAAGGCTTCTTGCAATTTCTTCCAAAATCTCAAAGTAAATCTTGGATCTCGGTCAGAAATGATTGAAATAGGCACCCCGTGTAGCCGTACTATCTCATCTACATATAACTGTGCCAACCTATCAAGGGAATAATCCATCCTAACTGGAAGAAAGTGGGCGGACTTTGTTAATCTATCTATAAGAACCCACACTGCATCATGTTTCTTCTGTGTAAGTGGTAAAGATGTCACGAAGTCCATTGTGATTCTTTCCCATTTCTATTCTGGAATTGTTATTGGTTGCAACAATCCAGAAGGAACTTGATGTTCGGCTTTCACCTGTTGACAAGTTAGACATTGACCATCATAGTTAGTAATGTCTTTCTTCATCCCATTCCACCAATAATGGCTCTTCAAATTTTGGTACATCTTGTTTGCTCCTGGATGCATCGTATAAGGACTACTATATGCCTCATGTAAGATATTCTTCTTTAATTCTTCATTGTTTGGCACACATAGTCTATCTTTAAAATATAGAAACCCATCTTCTCGAACCATATAGTTGTCTACGATACCCACTTATGTCCTTGCTTGAATGACCTTCCAGTCATCATCTTCATTTTATGCTTGCTTAACCTGTTGTAGTAGTACAGTTGAATCTTTAATTCTGCAATTAAGGCTCCACCACTGGTAAGAGCTAACCCCATATTCATAGCCCTTAGTGCGATCACTGTCTTTCTACTGAGAGCATCTGCCACTACATTAGCCTTTCCTGGATGGTAATCAATAAGACAATCGTAATCTTTAATGAATTCCATCCACCTTCTCTGCCTTAAATTCAACTCCTTCTGTGTTGGCAAATATTTCAAGCTTTTGTGATCTGTATAAATATAACATTTTCTCCATAAAGATAGTGTCGCCAAATTTTCAAGGCAAAGACTATTGTAGCCATTTCCAAATCATGTGTAGGATAATTCCTTTCATGATTCTTCAATTTCCTGGAAGCATAGGCAATCACTTTCCCTTCTTGCACCAAAACACACCCAAGACCACTATGTGAAGCATCACTATATATTACGAAGTCTTTTCCAGGCTCTGGTTGGGTAAGGATGGGTGCTTCTGTTAACATCGCCTTCAATTTCTCAAAACTTTCTTGACACTTGTCATTCCACTCAAATTTTGCATTCTTTTGAAGTAGTTTCATCAGCGGGGCAGCAATGACTGAAAATCCCTTCACAGATCTTCTATAATACCCTGCTAAGCCAAGGAAACTTCTAACTTTTGTAGGGTTCTTTAGTGGTTTCCATTCGACAACTGCTTTTATCTTTTTAGGATTCACTTTAATTCCTTCTGCAGAAACAACATGGCCTAAGAAAGAAATTTCTTTAAGCCAAAACTCACATTTGCTAAGTTTAGCATATAATTTATTTTCCCTCAAAGTTTGGAAGATTATTCGCAAATGTTGATCATGCTCTTCCCGTGACTTAGAATACACCAAAATGTCATCAATGAAAACCACTACAAATCGGTCCAAATATAAGTAAAAGACACAGTTCATAAGGTCCATAAATGCTGCTGGTGCATTAGTTAGACCAAATGGCATCACTAAAAATTCATAGTGCCCATATCAGGTTCGGAAAGGGTCTTTGCAATATCATCACCTTTCACTCTCATCTGATTGTAACCCGATCTCAAATCAATCTTGGAGAAGTATTTGGCACCCTTGAGTTGATCAAATAAGTCTTCAATCCGTGGCAATGGATACTTGTTCTTCACTGTCAATTTATTCAACTCCCGGTAATCAATACATAATTGGAGTGACCCATCTTTCTTCTTAACAAACAACACTAGTGCACCCCACAGGGATATACTCAGGCGTATGAATCCTTTGTCTAACAATTCTTGCAACTGGATCTTCAACTCTTTTAGTTCAGTAGGCGCCATTCTGTATGGTGCTTTGGATACTGGTGCGGTACCCGGCAATACATCACTTGCGAATTCTACCTCTTTTTTTTGTGGCAACCCCGTAGTTCTTTTGGAAATATATTGGGAAAATCACATACAGTATGAATATTCTACAATTCTAACTCACCTTTCTTCGATTCCAGAGCGAAGATTACGAAGGCCTAACATCCCTTCCTAACCAGCCTCTTAGTCTTCATAAAAGAAATTATATCACAGAGATAATCTGATCTTTCCCCCATGTTAACTATTTCTTCTCCATCAGAAACTTGAAGTGACATTCTTTTGTTTTGCAATCCACTACAGCTCGATGTTTCGATAACCAATCCACTAGAACCACTAGCATTTCCACATCCCCTTCCTCTTCCATCTTGCATTGTAGGAGGAGGAACTACTGCAAGCGCAGATGTACTTATCTGTCTTTGAGGACAATTTGCAATCAAATGTTCCTTCGAGCCAAATTTAAAGCAAACTCTACCTTTTCCCCAACATTCCCCTGTATGTATCCTTCCACAATTAGAACATTGTGGAATATTTCCTCTGCCTCGACCTGAAGGTACACTAGCCGCTAACCCGTACTTATGGTTTGTCTAGGTGAAAACCCTCTAAAATGAGGCTGTGTTTGTTTTGATGTTCCCTTCTGTTTCTTACGTGGAGATTCTGAACTAACTGGACCCTGTGACCCCTTTTGAAATCCAGCTCTTTTAGCCATTCTTTGTTGCATATATGAATTGATCTTCTCAATGCCCATAGCAGCATCAACCAAGTCATTGAACACCCTAATCTTTTGTGCAAGTAAATGTACTCTAATTTCATCATTCAGCCCATCCTCGAATCTCTTACATCGATTTACTTCACTGTCAACGATATCACGAGCATACCTCTCGAGTTTGAGGAATTGAATTTCATATTCTGATACAGTCATTCGTCCCTGTCTCAAAGACAAGAACAATTTCCTCTACTCATCTTTGAATCGTTCGCTAACGTACTTCTTATCAAATTGTTTCAAGAAAAGTGTCCAAGTGATTTCTTGGGGGCGTCTCTCTCTCACAATATTATCCCACCACCTCCTAGCTAGTTCTTTGCGTAGACCTTGCACACAATCTAGTCTCTCTTCATCTGTAAAATGAAGCATAGTCATACACCATTTAGTATGATCAAGCCAATCTTCTGCAAATGCAGGACTCACTGTGTCCCCTTTGAAGTCATCAGCCGAAAGCTTCTTGATTCTTTCAAGAGGAGTTCTCCCCTCTCTTCTTTCAACTGAGGTACTACAGGAACTTAAGGGATTGGTATGTTTCGAAGTACTTGTGTGATTACTTCAGTAGTCATATGCTGAAGTAAAGTAGCTTGTGCTGGAGTAGGTTGTTCGGGAAAGCCATGAACTGGTGGAGGTTCATGTCTTTGTTCATCCCCTTGTCTAATATGAACCATACTCTCAGCATCCTCTTCCTCATTCTGACTATGACTACTAGCCATAACTTATTCATGAAAATTGGACCAAAGTGGATTAAACAACTAACATAACATATTTATATCCTAAATGGCATGGACATACTAGTCCTAGAATCATCTAAACCTTGCTCTGATACCAACAAATGTAACACCCCCTTTACAACTACCTATACATTTTTTCTAATGCGGGAAACTAAATAAAGCCGATAAATAAATAAAAGGGGCGAAACCGAGTTGTGAGCTAGCGACCTCATTCCCACCTGCTAGGACCGTGTGAGATGCATAGCACGGGGGGTGGAAAAATATCGAGCGCTGTGAAGCGTGCTAAGGGAGAATCCTTATTTTAGGTGTGATGAAAATAATAATGAAAAAGATGTTGATGTTGAATTTAAGTCCAATTCGCCTGTTAAAGGATACGCGACTTGAAATCCCGTATTTTAAAATAGAGTCGCCACCCGGTTAAGCTCCACCGGAAATTTGGGTACGATATTCCCATCAGGTGGTTAGACCGTACCTTAAAACAGAGATTCCAAGTTCGGATGATGTTACTCACTTTTCAATTTTTAAATAAAAAACGCTTATATTTTAATAAACGTGACTTTAGTTCTTATGCAATTTAAATCGGTTATTGTTCGAAATTTTCGATTTATATGCCA
Source organism: Euphorbia pulcherrima (assembly GCA_947683365.1). Classification (NCBI taxonomy): domain Eukaryota; kingdom Viridiplantae; phylum Streptophyta; class Magnoliopsida; order Malpighiales; family Euphorbiaceae; genus Euphorbia; species Euphorbia pulcherrima. Next base: position 22,524,002 of record CANTUS010000001.1, read on the forward strand.
TACATCACACAAAAGCGGTAAATAAAGTAAGTAAATAAATTATTACAAGGCTTAAAAATACCTATACATTTTTCTAATGCAGAAAGGTAAAAGAAAGCGGGTAAATAACACGAATAAAGAGAGACCGAAATTGGGCCTCAATCGAACTTACCAACACCGATATAGCTCGAAACACGATAAATAAATCACCAATAATCACAAATAATTAAAAGTAGAAAGTAAAATTTTATTATAGAGAAAAATATTTTTTTGGGAATTTTTAGAGTTAAAAAGGCCTTTTTTAGGCATTTAATGGTCATTTAATAAATTAAATAATTAAATAAATTAGATTAAAAATATTATTAATTTATTCCAAAATTTTTGTGATTTTTGGAAAATATTTTGGGCAAAATCGGGGTAAAAAACGCAAGAAAACCGCCAAAAAGGACTTAAAATCAAATTTCGGCGGTAAAAGCTATAGCGACAGCTTTGACCACCGTCACTGTAGCCTTGACCGCTATAGTGGCAGCAGTGGAGGCTATAGTGGCGACGGTCAACGCTGTCGCTATAGCCTTGGCCGTCGAAATTTGTTTTTAAGGGGAAATCGATGTTTTTGCATTCATAAACTCGAAACCATTGAAGTTTTAAGTCGTAATCAACTATATTGCAACAGATCTAGACTTATAACACTCTAATAATGTTGATTTTATGGATTTGGGTAAGAAAATACCCAAAAATCGTAAGAAATAACGGGACCTCTATAGGGGTGGAGTTTACCTCCGTAGCTATAGCCTTCATCGCTATAACAGTAGCGGCCAAGGCTATAGGGGTAGAGGTGAAGACTATCCCTATAGAGGTCGGATAATTTTCCGACGGTTTTCCACGAACACCAAGGAAAAACCAGAAATAACACCAAAAGCAGTAAGAACAGCAACAAAAAATAATAAAATGAAGTAAAAGATTAAGGGAACTCAGTTTTGTTACCTCTAGGCCGTGAATCTAACTCGGGAGACTTGAATCGAACGTTTGGCAAGCTTTTGATGATTTTCTGACAGAATGGCGACGGAATCGTCGATGAAAATAGTCATAGAATATTTGGGTCGTATTTGAGGAAAAGTCTATAAAACCCAATTTAATCCATTTTAACCTATCATTTCTAATTGATTTTAGTGTTTAAGCTATGAAATTAAGCCTAAGAACAACTAAGAATCGAGATTAGAATGTATTAAACCTAGATTCTATGCTTTCTTAAGCTTTCTCTCTCTGGTTCTTCCTTTTCTCTCTCTTGTTCTTCTCAAAAATGTTTTTCTCCATTCTAAAATCAGAAGAAAAGTCCCTTAATCTCTGTCTTGGATTGGCTTAAATACTCTCACACACAAAAGTCTACCAACTTAAGCACATTTTTGGGGAAAATACGTGGCAAAATTGCAAGGAGAGAGAGAGAGAGCGAAGTGGCACGGCCAAAAAATGGCCGTGCCAACTCCACCGTCGCTGTCATGGCGGTGGACACCATAGGGGCAGAGCGGCTACCGCCATGACAACAACAGCCATAGCTACAAGGGTGGTGGTGGCGGCTGCCATGGTGGCGGTGAAGCCACCATGGAGGTGGAGGATGGCCACAACAGGGGTGGCCACCCCGGTGGCATTCACCACCACAAAGGGTGGCGGTGACAGCCACCACGGTGGTCGTGGCTGCCACACTAATGGCGACCGCCGCCGCTGGAGGGCAAGCCACCGCCACCGTTGCTGCCGGCGGTGGCAGCAACAAAGGGGGGGCTAGGGTTAAGGATCTAGCTTAGGGTTTGATAATTAGGGTTAAGGTTTTTAGGGTTTAGGTAAATTAAGTGAATTAGGGTTTCTAGTTAGGCCAGATTAGGGTTTGAACTTCCGACGCTTATAACTTTCACTACGGTTATCCGATTAAGGCGATTCTTGACATTCCGAAAAGATTAGAGAGTCTAAAATCCAATGATATAAACGAGACTCACTCAAAATTTTTGGATCTTATAGAAAATTGAGAAACAAATTACTGCACGTTAGCAAAAGAAAACGGCTAATTCTAAAAATGCATACAGATGATATTTAAGCGCCGCCAAACGTCCAAAATCATCAAAAAGGAACTTTCCAAACGTGATTCGACCTTCAAAGAATAGAACAACTAGACCATACGAGGTCAGAGCAACAAGTCATCATCATTTCAAGGGTCAACGAAAAGCCTGTGCTCACACTAGTCCTAACCGAGCTTACCAAATCGGACCCAGCTCTAAACGAGGCAAAATATGAGCTAATAATTACAAATAATGTAAAAAAATAAATGAATGCGGTAGGAAAAGGCAAACAAGTGAAAATAACATATTTTTGGTTTTTTCGAGACTAAAAATATAATTTTCAGGCACTTATTGGATATCTAAACAACCTAAAAATAGAAGATGTCTCACTAGTTGATGGACTGAAGTTTAACCTGCCAAGTGTTGCACAACTCTGTGACAAGGGAAGGAAAGTCACTTTTGACTCCGATGGCTGCTCAATCACTGATTGTAAGTTAAATCAACTCATTCTTTATGCGCCTAGAGTAAGCAATGTCTATTCTGTTAACATTACAAATGAGAAAAAGAATATATGCTTGGTGTCTAAAGAAGAAGAATCATGGCTTTGGCACCTGAGGTTGGGACATGTAAGCATAAACCTTTTGCCCAAATTAGCCCAAAAGGAATTAGTTGTGGGTTTGCCTAATGTTGGATCACATATGCACTGCATGCCAATTAGGCAAACAATATAGAAAAAGTTTCCCTTCCATCTCCTACATAACCTCCAAGAGAGTTCTAGAACTCTTGCAAATTGATCTCTTTGGTCCAATCAAACCAATAAGTTTAGGTAGAAGAGAATACACTATGGCCATAGTGGATGATTATTCTCGCTATACCTGGGTGCTTTGCTAGCTAGCAAAGATGAAGCCTTTAACCATTTCTCTAAAATATTCATCCGGATAGAAGTAGAATAGGGCATAAGCATTGCACACATCCGGAGTGATAATGGAGGAGAATTCAAAAATAAGCCTTTTACTAAATTCTGTGAATCCAAGGGCATTTGAGCACAATTTTTTTGCTCTTCATACACCTCAACAGAATGGGGTTTCTGAAAGGGAAAATAGAACAATAGTTAAAATGGCTCGAACAATGTTGAATGGGAATAGATTGCCTAAATACTTTTGGGGTGAGGCCGTAAACACAACATGTTACATCTTAAATAGAGCTCTCATTAGAAAAACCTTAGACAAGACCCCATATGAAATCTAGAAGGGAAGGAAACCCAAAATTGAGTACTTCATAGCCTTTGGATGTGAATGCTACATCCTAAATGATAGAGAGCAAGTAGGAAAATTTGATCCTATCAGATGAAGCAGTTTTCCTTGGCTACTCAACACTTAGCAAAGCTTATAGAGTATATAACAAAAGAACACAAACTGTGGTAGAGTCAATACATGTAGATTTCGATGAGACTAACCATGCAGGCAAGAAAAGCTAAGATCCATATTAGACAACTCCGGATGAAGCAAAACCAATGAAGGCTCAAGATCCTTTTCAGATAAAGAAGTATGTATAAGGAGGAGGATGAACCAATCAATTTCAATCAAGATCATCTTCCAAACAATGTTGAAATCAATTTCAATGATGGATAAGAAGATGAGGAATTGAATACAGTAGTAGAGCAAGCTCCAGAAGTGCATGAGGATCTTCAAAAGGAAACGAGGACACAAAGGAATCATCCAGTGGAAGCCATTTTGGATAATGTCCAAAATCCAGTAAGAACCGGCAAGAAGAACTAGATCAATTCACCAGAAATGATGTCTGGAATAAGGTACCTCCACTAGAAGGAAAGTCAATTATTGGCACCAAATGGGTATTTCGGAACAAGCTTGATAAATCTGGAATTTTGGTGAGAAACAAAGCAAGACTGGTTGCATAAGGTTACAATCAATAAGAAGGCATTGATTTTGAGGAGGGGATCTATAAATACCGTATCATTGTTCCAGCACTGTGTTCTCCAACATCGGGTAGAGAGCAGAATAATCAACATGATGGTACTTCTTATCCACTACATTCACCAACACAAGCACTCCCATGGAGGTCTTATAACAAGAATCATAAATTGAGAATGGGATAGACCTTTCTAAAGAAGAACCAGTGGATGGGAAAGCAATCCTAAAGAAGAATTTCAAGAAGCTGACCTTTGGGGAAGCCTAGGATGAGGAGAAAGCCATAAGGTAGAGAGAGGAAAAGAAGGAGAAGAGTAAGGCCCGGAAGGCCGGGAGTTCCGTAGAACTAACTCCGAAAACAAAATGGGCTAGAACCACTAAGCCCATAGCTCAACAGAAAGTAAACTTGAAGCCTGTAGTGGAGCAGGTTGAGGAAGTAAATAAGGACACCCTTACCCTCACCTAACTAATATAAACAACTCTAGAGAAGGCTAAGGGAAGAAGAAGGCTTATCAAGGCTGCGGCAAAGAAGAAGAAAGTTGTTAATCTTGAGGACAATAAAACCATTGCAGTTGTTGATGCTGCCATAAGAGCTGGAAGATTACAAGGAGCTCAGTAATCTCTGAAGGAGATTATTGATGAAGCTAGCAATCCTAGTAGCGCTATAGAAGAGGGGGAGCCTGCTCCAAAAAGATCTTTCATTCGGAAAAGCTCAACGTTCAATGAAGTGCTTAAGGCTAATAGGGCCAAATTAGCCATTAAAAAGCCTGCTGTTGGAATCCAGATACAATAACCAATCCTCAAGGCTACAAAAGCAGCAGAAATGAGCAAAGGGAAGAAAATTATGATTCGTGCCAAGCCCGTCATTTTAGACAACCTTCATCCGAAAGATCCTCAGTATGCCAAAATGATGGAGGCAGTTCAGGATAATCTAAAAGCGAATAGACTTACCAAGGAGGGACCCGGAGGCTCTTCCGGAAATGTCAATGTTGACACTCCACCTATTATCATCTCTTCTAAAGATCTGACACTTCTCAAGGATAGTGAATATCACAAGGAGGAACTTTATGTTTTTAAGGCACGAGATAAACCACTTCCAGAAAACCTCCTAAATCTAGCAGCTGAAGTAATTGAGGCTGAAAGTCCTAAAAGGGCATCTAGAGAGAATGTTGAGGACAGTGCCAACATTCTAGACCAATCTAACGAAGTGAGAGCCCTAAGTCCTGTAAATGCAAATGATGGAGAGATTGAGGCAAATGGCAATCTTCTGAAGAAAGACATGGAGGCAGAGGAAGCAGAAACAGAGCATACTGAACAACAAACTATTGCTGATAATGGTGATAATGCTGAAACACATACCAACATAGATGTAGGTAATCAAACTACATCTAAGGAAGATAAGTCTAACCTAGAGCAAAATGCTCTGGAGGAGGGAGATGGTCTGAGATCCAATGAGAACACTTCTAAAGTGGACTCAAAGGGCAAGGCTGCTCTAGATGAAAGGTTTGATGAAGAGCAAGAAGAACTAGGAAGACTCATCCGGATCAGAAGAGTCCAGAAGTAGTTCTACATTCAAGGAAGAATCCACTCTAAAAAGATTGTTAAAGCATACAACCATTAATCCGAAGCCCATTAGGGCTGAGAAGATACGAATGGCCCTTAGTCTGTTGGAGCAAGTCACCATTGAAGGGCACAGAGAAGATGAGGTTAAGAGAACTCTCCGGGGTATGTGTGATCAACTAAAATCCATGGAGAAATTAATTATAGAGCAAACTATGACTTCGGGTCTTAAGCAAGAATTGGGAGAGAAAAAGACTGGAATGCAGAACATTGAGGGAAAGATTGATAAATTTCCCACAGTTGCCCAACTTGCAAAAACTTCTCTATCAAAGATCAATCCGGAACTCACCCAACTCTCTTTTACCATCATGACTACAAATAGAACAACAACCCAGGCTGTAACTAGAGCAGACAATAACTGTGCTACTATCATGAGCCAAATTACCTCCTCATCTACAGACTTAAAAGTAGTACTCAAGGAGTATATTGACAACAAGTTTGAAAACTTGGAAAAATTCATTCCTCAAGCTATCACTAATCCTTCTAAGGATGTCAAATCCCGACTCATAATGCTCAATGAAGAACATCAAGTAGCCTAGGAGATGTTATGTAACTTTCTGGATGAGGCATTACCAAAGCTCCTAGAGAAGCACATAAATGACATAAGTGATGACTTCTAGTGCCATCTATCCAAAACAGAAAAACTCATCAACACTACAAAGGATCATCTCAATAAAGAGCTCAAGAACATCAATACCAGTCTTCAGAACTGCCGGAGAGACATCATCCAGGAGATTGAAAAACTCTAATCCGATATGGCTCAATTATCACTAACACCTTCTTCCTCATCCAGAACCTCCCCTGCAATTTTGGAAAGTCTTCTCCTCCCAATCATGCAAGATCTCATCCAACACATTGGGAATATGAGATTTTGGCTATAAGTCCAATCTCACCCTTCTGAAAGCTCTATTCCCTTTCTTTGAAGAAGAAGATAGGCAACATGTAATCAAAATGCATCCAGATCTGGCTAAGTCCTATCCGTACCTCCGGAAGCTTGTTAAACCACCCCATCTACTTCCTACTACTATAGAAATAATTCTTGAGAAGTGCACTAAAGGGAATGTAGATTATTCAATTTACTCCAAAGCTTGGCAGAAGAATTGGGATCAGAGATCATATATAGTGATAGACCCCTAGGCTGAAAATGATGCAAACAAAAAAGGGGAGAAAGATTCAGAACCAAGGGAGAAGAGCAAAAGCACGAAAGGTGAATCCTCTGGAAAGAAGTAGGTTATAGAATAGCTATTTTTTATCTTGTAAAAATTTATAATAGCTAGTTATGTAAAATTTTCACCTATATACTTTGTATCTTGTAATCCGGAACTTCATTGATGTTAACTATTATTAACAGCAGAAGTATATATAGTGAAAAATAATTATTGATTGCACTTAGAAGGATTTTTGTATAATTATTTTTCACTATATATACTTATGCTGTTAACAATAGTTAACATCAATGAAGTTTCGGATTACAAGATATGGGGTATATAAGTGAAAATTTTACAGAACTAGCTATTACAAATTTTTACAAGATAAAAAATAGCTATTCTACAACCTACTATAGGTTTGAAGAAAACAAAAACATAATCTCCTAAGAACTAAAAGAAAACAAAATCACAAGTGTTCAAAATAAGTCATCCAGATAGATATTGAAGACTCCAAAACCTAAGAACACAAGTGTAAGCACTGGATTTTAACGATCCTTCTTACGAAACGATGATGAGAACTATATGATGCATTCTCTTGCAAGTGTTATCCATCAGAGGTGTTCCTACTGCTGCAAAATTGATTCTAGCTAAAGTTTAGAGACCTAGTCTGCCCTTAGGGACCAGTTCGGGTGCTACCTGGTGGTACGGATCCATTGGCGGAACCATACGGGTCATTCCTTCTGTACACCTGGGAGGCCGTATGGGTCCCTTAAGACCCGTATGGATGGGGCCCCACCCATACGGGTCCTCTTGTTGGCTGATTAGGCTCTTTTGGAAGGAAATTATGAGTAGGCGAGGGGTCTTGATGGAGCACGCAGGGTGCAGCGCGCGGGGCGTGATTCAGTGCAGTTGAGGAAACCGCGGTGTTTGGTTTGGTTTGAGAAAATTCAGTTTGCTTAAATGCGGTGGCTTTAAAAGCCAAAAATGTGATTATATTGAGAAATATATTTACACATTTTATTAGGAAAAGATATTTTTAAAATAAAGCATTTTTACTTTATTTAAAAATAAAATAGAGTCGCCACCCGATCCAAAATGGGATTTTTATACCAAAAAGAAAATGAGATTCTGAGTTCGGACATAACAGTTACTCAGATCATTCAAATTGTTTGGAATAATTTTGAAATTTTGGAATATGTGGTAGTTTCGGCATTACAACGGCTTCATTTAAGAAATAAATTTAAGAAATAAAACAAGCATTATAACGGCTTAATAAAAAGATATTTTCTACTAAAATTTCGGCATAGTAACGGCAGCACTTGGGTTTTGGCCCAGGAACTCGAATAAAGTTTCCTCACATCTAGACATTTATCTGTACTTGCGAGCTTATTTACACATACAATAATTTAAGTGGCTCCAGTGGCTTTACTTAACCAGAGAAATGGAATGCAATGTGCAACAATAAAAGTAATAAAAATGGATTTTAAAGTTGGGTTTAGAGCCAATTACCCTCAGTTTACCGTTTCATATGTCCAGGATGACTTGAGAGCTAGTGCAGGACCGAAGTTGTTAGAGGTTGTGATTTTATTGGAAAACAGGTTTAACCCAAGTTATGGCTATTGGATTATTCCTATAGGAAATATAGAGATTTGAGTAAATCCTAGTTATTTTTAGACCGAAGATCACTATGAGATCTTGATCCAAAAAGACAGAAAATGAGCTTATACCCAGTGCCGGTTATAAAGGTCGAATTTGAGAGTGTTTTGATAGAGTTTCGGGACTTTTGGGACTCCCGAAACTGAAAAGGACACAATGGTAATTTTAGGATTTTCCAAAATTTCATCTGCTTTTGGAAATGAGGGGGTGCCCCGTATTTATAATAGGTGGGTAATTAGCTGGCGGGCTAATTACATAGGCAATTAGCCGGCGGGCTAATTACCTATCTGACAAGATTTTATATCAGATCCCGTAAAATCTTGTCAGATCTCGGTAAGATTTGATTTTTTTACTATAGATAGGTAAATAGCTAGCGGGCTGATTACCTATGTTTGACCAAATTTTGACTTTTTGATTTTTCAGTAGGAAATGCTAAATCAGAGCTTCCCTAGAATGTGGATTTTTGAATTTCGGATTTTGGATGACAATTCGATTTTTTTTCTCTTTTTGTCTTATCACTGAACGAAATAGGCATAATTCCTCATCGGGGCCGAAACGAACCTGTGCTAACAGTTTGCCCCTCGCATACATAAATTTTGTGTTAGAAATTTTGTCGTATGTGAAACAAACAAAACAGTGTGTGTGGAATGCAATGAGTTAAAATATTTTAAATCGACAAATTTTGAACCAAAATATATTTTGCTGATTCGATTAAAAATTTATTAATGAGTTGCATGAGGTTAAAATTGACCGAGGGTCAAAATAAATGTTTTTAAGTGCTTGAATGATTGGTAAAGACAGCTATTAGGTCCGCTCGTTTTGTAAACAATGTAGAAATGGGATGAAATATGCAAAATTGCAAAAAAATTCAAAATATACGTAATTAGCCGGCTGGCTGATTACCTATGTAACGGTAACTTTTATAGCCGTTACTTGTAAACGCGTGACAGCGGGCATAGGTAATTAGTCAGCGGGCTAATTACCTGTGGTCTACAAATACAACAGCTTGGCTCTCATTTTTACCACACCGAAAATTATCTCTTCTTTTCTCTTTGCTTTTTCTGCCTCTGTACTTCGAAATTTTTTTTGCTTCTAAGTTATTTTCGACAATGATTTCTCTCATCTTTTTTCCTTTTTTGCCGCCCCTGCTCTTCAGATTTTGCGGGGTTTCTATATGGTTCAAGCTTTATAATATCCGCTTGGATTTGCCAGCCGTCCAAGCGACTACTCAGAATGTGATTGTCGATGGCAAGCAAGTGGAATTCTCTGAGGTTCTTGTCGAGGCTTATACGGGTTCTACCAAACTGGATGGGATTCGTCCTGGGGATTTTATCCCGCCTGCTTTAAAGCCTTCCGACCATCTTTCTCGGATTCTGGTAAGCCTTATTGCTTTTGCCGCATTTGTTACCATGTTATTAATGTTATGATTATTATTTATGATGTCATTATTTATTTGTTATATATATGCATTTTTCTTCCTTTTACATATGGCATAAATGCAATGACCTTCGATAATCATGCGATCTATCGAATACTAGTGTGTGATTAGTGTATATGCATTACTTCTGCAGGTCATCGGTCATGAGGGCGGTAGTATTACCCACTTTCATAAGTGTTATAAGGTACTATCTCCTGGCACCAAAACCATCTTTATCGGGACGTCCTTAAGGAGGATGGTGAGGAACTGCTAGTACGCGAGGCATCGCAAGTATCCGTACATCCCAGCCGATACTTCTACCCATACTTTCCACTTCTGGTATGGGGAATACACTATTACTCCGGTGGATAACTGCACCATCACAAGTCTTCCTTTCCATGGTAACGTGATCCATTTTAATGCTTGCTTTACTTATGACAACTTCAACGTGGATACCATTGAGGCTTTGATCGACTATTCTGGGGACAAGCCTGAGCGAGTTTCTTGCAAGAAACTTATGACCTTTTGGGCCACCGGGGATAGGAGACATTTGACCTCTGCCTGCCAAGCCAGAGCTTTTATGGCTGCTACTTTGTCTTGGTTGTGCTTTCCTACTGGGGGTGCAATCATGAATCTTCACGTTCTGCCTGCTCTGATTGATCCGACCTGCTTTGATAAGTATGCCCGGGGTCGAGCTGCGTTGGGTCATCTATATTGGGCCCTAGATCAATTCGTGAGGAACATGATTGGCAAGTTCAAATCCTGCCTTCAAATTGTTTATGTAAGGATTTAACCCCTTTTCTTCCTTTATGAGCATTTTTATTGATCTTTTGGTGTCCTGATTTCTTTTGACTACTTGCAGATCCAAGAACCAAGCTTGTGCGAGATGGCAGCTATCCGTTTTGTCCTTGCCTACCATACTACTAGCGTGGTTGGGAGATGGAGTCCTGTTCTGCTCTTTCCACTCGCCTTCATGCTCTATCTTCGGAGCAGGTATACTATATAACTCTCGTGATTTGCTTTGATTCCTATGTCTGCTACAATTGTTGTATCAACACTTGGCTTTTTTTCATCTTTTTTTTATATCAGGACACAACCTTGGGGGCATGAGCTTCACTGGCCAGAGGTTATGAGATTGGCTGGGGAATTTGTGAACACCTGGCTGATTATAGAGACTCCCTTCTCCCTCAAGTGGTATCTTAGAGAGCACATCCAGGGTTGACACCTTCCTCCCAGGTCACATTTTATCCCTCCTGAGGTGCCCCGGTGGATCCTCTGACTACATAGCTCACCGAACTTTACACGGCGGGCTTCGATGGCTTACCCACTGCCTTCTAGAAGCGGGCTAGGGGGTATGAGGAGTTCTGTCATTCACAGCTGCTTGGGTGGCCAGAGACAGACCCTATTCCCAGCGTGCCTCAACCAGATATTCACAACCCTCTCAAGGGTGGTGACCGGTTTGCTTGGTACTGTCCAGATGATGGTATCTTCTCTTTTGTTGGCTCAAGTTTTGTCCTTGTTTTTTTCATTATCGCGCTTAATTGGACTGATTTGCCCTTACTTGGTTGTCTTTGCAAGATCACCAAGGTAGGAAAAGGCCTGCATCTACTTCTACTCATGTGGGTAGCACTTCGACGTCATCTGTCGCACCTCAGGGTTTAGCAGACATTGGGGCTTCAGTATTAGCCGCCATGTCTATGATGTACCGTCCAGACCTGAGTACTTATACGCCAGTGATTCCGCCTTATTTCATTCCTAAGCATCCAGTAACCTTCTATCCGGTCGAGACCACTTATGTGAGCCTTCTCTGCTTTTTCTCTCCTTTTTCTTTAGGATCTTAGATTGACTTGTCCAGATCTCTCATCCTTGCAGGTGCTCATCGCTGATAGTATCTCCGACTGGGGGTATATACAAGGGCAGCAGCGATTCATGTTGAACCAAAACTCTGATATGGCGGTTCGTTCATTATTTCATTATTTTAATGATGATGCATGGCATGTTGTGAAATGCATATGAATGATTTATGTTAAAATGTTGCAGTTGGAGATTCGACAGCTTCGAGGTTTGTTGGGGATGCTCCAGGTGGATGATTTGCAGCAGCAGCCATAGCATGGACAAGGTGATCCTTCCAGATTCTTTCCTCAGGGCGGTTATCCTCCTCCTCCATCGTCCTTTGATCCTGGCCACCCGAGCTCCAACGGGCAGTAGATAGGCTTTCCTTTTTTTGTTTTTGTTTTCTTTTCTTTGGGCCATTCATAGTGCCTCTTTTCTTATATGAACACATTTTTATATAAAAAAGAATTTCATATTATTCCCTCACTTTGTGCTTTCTTTTGTCATTGATCGAGTTTATCGGGGTAATCTACTAGATATTGGCAGATTGCCCTATAAACTACGTATAGCAAACTGCTACTCTTTGAGATTTTGCCATGGAGAACTATATCCATTTTCTTGCAGATTTGAATGTTTATCTAAAGAACCCTGATGGTTGGGACTATCTTGGGGTCTGTGGTCTGGTGCATATGAAGGAATAATGTCGCATTTTTGTTAAGGATAACGTGATAAAAGCTGCTATCAAATTCTAGGATCCTGTAGACAATGTGTTTCGTTTTGGAGAGCACGAGTTATGCCCCTTATTCGAGGAATTCTGTGGGCTCCTGAGATCTACGGCTGACATGCCCCTAGCCATTCCAACGCATCATCCTGAGTTCTCTGACCCCGCTGATGGATCGTTTTTAGTTGCATTGATTTAACAAGCGCCGATTGATTTGTGATGAGGGCTTGAGGTTGGACGTGGCTTTTGACATAGTTAGGAACCTTTATCCTAAGGACGCGAGCTAGCTTCCGCTCATTTGCTTACTCTTACTGGGTTGCAGCTTTGCCTTCTTGACTATTGTTGATCAGATGTTAGAGGGGAAATCCCCCATCGCGGTGAGTTTGGCTGCGCCACTGATCTTTATGCGCTCTTCTCAGAATCGGACTGAAGCTACTACTAGGGGTAGCAGGCTTCTTCTTTAAGTGAGTTTTATTTAAGCCTTTCTTTTTGCATGAGCCGCCCTTTCAGGTTTTTGATTCATCAGGCTTGCCTTAATTTTTTCCTAGACCGTCTTTCCAGGTTTTCAATCCAACAAGCTATCTTCTTTTTTTCTCTTTTTTTTCTCTTTTTTTCTCTTTTTTCTTTTTTATTTCTTTTTCTTTTCTTCTTTTCTTATTATTTCTTCTTATGCTTTTGCGTTGTTTTTGTAGCTTTGGCTTTGGGACAAGCTTTCTGTGTTGTCTGTCCCTACGAGCATGGATTATTATCCGAAGGCCTACTGGGCACGGAGTGGTTCGCATCGATAATCGTCCTTATAGAGATTTTACCATCGAGGAGTGGGTTGAGTTTATGGGGAGTCGAGCTGTAGAGGATATTTGTTGGGTTTGCCCTTGGTGGGGAATCATGGATGTGACTACTGACACTGCTTGGAATGGCGTGGTCCTTATTGGCCCTTTTTGAGATCATCACCTACTCTCCTAGTCGTTTGTGCAGGCAGTATGGTCCTCCTCAGGGGTGAGATCCTTGTATACTTTGATCGGCTCTGAGCTTTCTTATACTCGGGTCTATTATCATGATGTGAGGTGGATTAGTCGCACTTAGGTTGAGATGAACTATTCTGTGTCTTTTGACATCCATCCTTCCGAGGCTTATCGTGTTTGGGCTGCCAGTGTTCGTGGGCTTCCTACCCTTGGAGAGAGGCCCATCAAGATGCAAAGACTCCGCAGTTTCCTTGGGGGTCATTGTGCCATCATGTATCTTTTGTTCCCGTGGGAAAATAAAGGCTTTAGGACTCATTGCTCGTCTTTGTCGTTTTCATTTCCTGTTTGTAATGCCTTTTATGTGTAATAAAGGTGAAAAGATGCTACTTGAATGTGTGTTTCATTAAACAATTCGCAAATTCCATTTAATGCACTCATTTAACACATTTAACATAAACATGTTACTAAAAAAGATATCAATTAAATAAAAAGGATAAATGGTATTTATTCCCAAGAAATTCCCATCGTTGCCTAAAGTTTCGAACGGATTTTACCTAAGTCTTCACTCTTTTATTTTAGGGTCTTTATTTTTGACCAAGAGCCCTCACTAGACAGACCTTTATATGTGTGTGTATATGTGTGTGTGTGTGTGTGTGTGTGTGTGTGTGTGTATATATACACACAGATAAACACACACAAGATAGCGCTTCAGCTTGTCGCAATTTACCGGATTCATGAATTTGTTGCCGTCCAAGTTTGAGACTTTGACTGCCCCTTTATTGAGAGTGTTTCTTACTACGTACGGCCTTTCCTAGTTTGGCTGGAACTTCCCTCGAGCGTCGGTTGCATTTTATGAGATTGCTTTAGGACCAGATCGCCCATTCTCAAGGGTTGATCTTGCCCCTTGGCTTTACGATTGTAAGCCCTGGCCATGCGCTGTTGGTATAACTACAGATTTTCCAACTCAATTAATCATTTTTCATCGATCAAAGTTAGTTCATCGTGTCTTACCTTCGCTCATCTTCAGTCAGTCTTTCTTCAAGGGCTATGCGCAAAGATTTGATCTCTATTTTAATGAGAAATATCGCCTCCATCCCGTAGACAAGAGAAAAAGGAGTTTAACCCCTAGGAGTCTAGACGCTGGTCCTGTATCCCCATAAGGCATAAGGAAAATGATCGGCCTAATCTCGGTAGTTAGAGATCATCTTGGAGCGGATTTTCTTAATTGCTTTATTACCCGCTTCTACAGCTCCGTTGGCTTGAGGGCGATAGGGCGAAGAGCGATGATGCTCGATCTTGTGTTACTCAATAAGATCGGTCGTTTCCCCTTAGAATGCACACCGTTGTCACTAAATAAACTGGGCCATTTTCTTGGCCTTAATGCTTGTGTATGATTCTGCTTCAGCCCATTTGGAAAAGTAATCCACGTCTACTATAATGAAGCGATGGCCATTAGTCGAAGACAGTCTTATCTCTCCAATGATATCGATGCCCCAGGCAGAGAATGGTCAAGGCGTTGTCAAGTTTTACAGTGTTGTCGGGGCTTCTCCGTATATCTGACAAGCATGGCAAGTCTTTGCTTCTTGAACACAATCGGCTAGCATGGTTAGCCAAAAGTACCCCATTCTTTAGATTTTCTTTGCCACCATGATGCCACTCATGTGTGGATCGCAGTCTCTCGAATGTACCTCTTTCATCACCCTTTTAGCTTCTTATTGGGTCAGACACTTTAACAGCAGGTCGTCAGAAGACCTCTTGAAAAAATCCCCTTTAATCAGGCAGAACTACACTGCAAGCTTCCTTAGCGTATTTCTGTTAGAATCCGTAGCTTCGATTGGAGATTTACCATTTTTGAGGAACTTGACGATGTCAGGGTTCTTCCTTATCCATAGTGTCATTTATTGCGCAGACGTAGCATAAAAATTGAGCCGTTTCTATAACAAAGGGTTTGATTGGCTGCTTTTGGGGCCCTTCCCACATGGAGGCTAAAGTGGCCAACGCATCCGCCATCTGATTCTGCTCTCGGGGCATGTGAAAAAACTCACATTCGCTGAACATCGCGGCTTTTCTCCATATAGCCTCTAGGTAAGGTCTGAGGGATTCCTCCTTTAGTTCCTAGTCCCTTGTGACGTGTTTGATGACCAACACCGAATCACCAATAATTTTTACTTTGTCTACTCTAAGAGTGACCAAGGCACACATTCAGAATAGACAAGCTTCATATTCTGCCACGTTATTCGTGGTGAGAAATTCCAACCATTTTGATAGAGGTACGAGTGCCCCTTCTGGTGTAATGATGATGAATCCCAAGCCAGCTCCTCATATGTTAACGACGCCATCAAAGAACATGCTCCACTTTTTAGATCTTTGCATAGTCGTAGCAAAGCATTCGTTAGGGAATTCCAGGTTTTCTTATTCTCCGTTGTCGAGCGATTGATTTGCTAGGAATTCAACCACTGCCCTTCCCTTGATGGTCTTCTTAGTGACATACTCGATATATAATTCCGAGATAAGAGTCGCCTTGCCAGTTTTCCAGTTAGCGAGGGAGCCTGGCATAAATACTTCAATGGATCCAATTTTGCAACTATTTGGATTTTGTAAGATTGGAAGTAATGCTTGAGTTTCTGTAAGATTGGAAGTAATGCTTGAGTTTCTTTTATGACTTTTAAATCTTATTGACCATAAAACTGGATTTAATGATAAAAATTATTAGTAAATGAAATTCAAGTTTAATAGCACTTTGCTTGAAAGGAATCCAATGACTTTGAGTTTGCACCGAATCTTCCATAAATCGGCATTTGAAACACGAAGAATAATTTAGGGATAAAGCAAATTAATTTGGCACTAAAAAATAACAAACTTAGTTGCGTGCTCGCCGTCATTCTCCCCTTCTTCAAAAAGATTCGTCCTCGAATCTTGAAAGTGCATAACTTAAGAAAGATCATGTGTTTCAACAATAATACAAACAAATTTCATCTCAAGAACATATTTCTTTTGATTATCCATATTGTTTACCTCCTCTTCTGTTTGGATACCATGCATCGTTCCATCTCCAAAAATACTACTAATAAATTCCCTCTCATGAACATGCTTTTTATCAGTAACAACATGTTTAGCCTCATTTTCAACTTCAAAACTAGATTCTGCTCCATCTCCAAAAAGCATCTCATTCTCGAGAATTTCAATCTCTTGAATGGTCAAAATTTTATCATTAGGAGCAGATTGCAAATCATCATGCTCTTGACATTTCGAACATTTCACAAGCTCTTTCGGTGCATTTTTAATGGAACACATAGATTGGTCATTTTCAAATGCATTTGGATTTGGTGAGACATTTGATATAGATTTTGGTGGGGATAGGAATATTCCTTTAATGGGCAAAATCAGCAGATTAGAAGGTGTACAGTGATTTAGAGGTTTAGAAATATTTTGGGGATAAAACTTGAATTTCTGGTTGATTCCTAACCTTTTGCGCACGTGTTCCCAAGGCATTATTCTTGGCCTTTAGAGCATCTAACTCTGACCTCAATTTCTTGAATTCAGCAATGAGATTTTGATCTACAAACTTGATTTGTATTCATTATTCAAGCGTGACACAAAAATTACAATGAAAAAAAAATTAGGATGGCGAATCCTTGGCTCTGATACCAAATGATGGCGTGCGGAAGCGAAAAGTCAAATAAGAATTGAAAATTGGATCGATTTTGATTATTGATGAATGATTTGTGATGGTTGAATGTTTTTGGATCACATACAAAACCCTTTAAGTGTTTTTAGAAACAAAAAAAGCCCTTTAGTTTTTGGAAACTAATAAAACCCAATTAGTTTTTGGAAACTAACAAAACCCAAATGTGTTAAAACACAAAGACTTTTCTCCAAAATGATAATCTGATATCTTTTATTACAAATTGTTTCTTCTTTTTATAAAGAGAAAGGAAGAGTTACAATTAACTAAAGAAACTTAAATCTAAAAAGAGATACAAAAATAATTAAGGCACTTAAAAACTAATGGTTAGAAAAGACAAGTAAAAGCTAGTAAAATTAATGCCTACATAATGCCTACATAAAACTCTAATAAAGCAAAATAAAGACAAATAAAATATTTTCTAACCTATTAGCATCAGCAAAAGCGTCCTTTAAATCTTATTGACCATAAAACTGGATTTAATGATAAAAATTGTTAGTAAATGAAATTCAAGTTTAATATCACTTTACTTGAAAGAAATTCAATGACTTTGATTTTGCACCGAATCTTCTATAAATCGGCATTTAAAACACGAAGAATAATTTTGGGATAAAGCAAATCAATTTGGCACTAAAAAATAACAAACTTAGTTGCGTGCTCACCGTCATTCTCCCCTTCCTCAAAACGATTCGTCCTCGAATCTTGAAAGTGCATAACTTAAGAAAGATCATTGGTTTCAACAATAATACAAACAAATTTAATCTCAAGAACATATTTCTTTTGATTATCCACATTGTTTACCTCCTCTTCTGTTTGGATACCATGCATTGTTCCATCTCCAAAAATACTACTAATAAATTCCCTCTCATGAACATGCTTTTTATCAGTAACCACATGTTTTGCCACGTTTTCAACTTCAAAACTAGATTCTGTTCCATCTCCAAAAAGCATCTCATTCTCAAGATTTCAATCTCTTGAATGGTCAAAATTTTATCATTAGGAGCAGATTGCAAATCATCATGCTCTTGACATTTTGGACATTTCCTAAGCTCTTTTAGTGCATTTTCAATGGAACACATAGATTGGTCATTTTCAAATGCATTTAGATTTGGTGAGTTATTTGATATAGATTTTGGTGGGGATAGGAATATTCGTTTATTGGGCAAAATCAGTAGATCAGAAGGTGTACAATGATTTAGAGGTTTAGAAATATTTTGGGGATAAAACTTGAATTTATGTCACATTTGACACAAGCGTTTTTTCATCAAAACATGATAATCACACTTTGAAATTGTCCTAAGAGTGATTTTAAGGTCAACGTTTAAAAATTTTGTTCCAAAATGAAAACTCGCATTTTTTCCGTAAGAAGCGACCGATGTTTATGCCACATTTAACACATGCATTTTTTCGTGAAAACATGATAATCACACTTTAAAATGGTCCTAAGAGTTATTTTAAGGTCAACGTTTAAATTATTTGTCTTGAAATACTCACTTGTGTTTTTTCCGTAAGGTAAGACTGAAGTTTATGTCATGTTTGACACATGCGTTTTTTCATCAAAACATGATAATCACACTTTGAAATGGTCCTAAGAGTGATTTTAAGGTGTACGTTTAAAAATTTCGTCCCAAAATGATAACTCACATTTTTTCCGTAAGTAAAGACCAATGTGTATGTCACATTTGACACATGCTATTTTTTTGTGAAAACATGATAATCGCACAAAATACTAACTCGTGTTTTTCCGTAAGTAAAGACAGATGTTTATGTCACGTTTGACACATGCGTTTTTTCATCAAAACATGATAATCACACTTTGTAAAAAACCTAATTGTGATTTTAAGGTTAACGTTTAAAAAACTCGTCACGAAATACTAACTCGTTGGAATTAATGTTCCATTCTTCAATGGATCTGCCATCATAAGAGTTCATGGATGGCCTAAATTCTTTATATTGAAGATTTATTGGAGACGGCCTGCGGTAATAAGGCTTGTCTGTATTTTCCTTTGTATGGAAGATTTTATTTATTCGTGGAGTATTATCCATTTTTAAATCTTGAAATAAAGATTTTAATTCGTCTTTGCCTTTTAGAGGCTCTTCTGAACTGGAACTGGCTTCAGAATCAGAATCTTGATTCTGAACTACGATAATATACTTAGACATACAATTTTCGTAAGTTTTTCAATTTTAGAGTTTTGTAATATCTTAGAGAGAGAAGCTCTAGTTTGTTTGGTGTGAAGCTTTCTCAACTTTCTTGTATTTCAGCCTTCTATATAATTCCAGTAAGATTTCTGTCAAACTTAGAGAATATTTTTGCTTCGAAAAGCCTGTTAAGTAAATCTCTCTTGTTTGGCAGAGGATATCTAATCCACCTTAAAACCTTATTTAAAGGTTTATAGTTGATGGCTAATCTTAGAACTTCCCTTTCTAATTCGACGGCATTTTCAACATAAAAGGCCGGGCAGCTCCATGGGCTTTTACCTTTCCTTATAAGCCCTTTACTCTCTAAGTCTGCAATTTCAGATTTGCAAATCTCTAGATGGCGAGGCCCCATAGCTATAGGCCGGGCTTTAGCAGGGATCATTCTTTCATCAAAGTCTGGCTCATAAAGCAGACTTACAACATGTCATTTTCTAGCCCAGAAGGCAGTAGAAACTTCAGAGCGGATTTCCCTTTTAAGTTCCTGTTCTAGGGTTTTAACCCTTTCTTTAATCTGAGGATTATTAAGTTTCTCCTCAACGGTCTTGAAAGCAATTTCTTGTTTTAAGGAATTTATAAATTTCTCTTTATAAGAGACTCTTCTTTTAATGATATCTAGGTTTTTCACTTTGGGTTGTGATATAAACTCAAAGATGATATCTTTACCCGCAATTTGTGTTTCAATTCCCCTTTCAGATAACCTTGATATGGGGAACAACATGTGTAGAAACGGGTTACCTAGAATAACTGAATGAGATAAATCTTTAACCATTATAAATGGTATCTCTAAGCACATCCCATTATTACAGACAGCTGCATTACTAAGTTTATAATTAACAGCTAGTTTGTCACCATTAGCTGTATGCAGTTGCTCTAAAGTTTTAGTCTTGTATCGGGATGGAATTAATCCCTCATTAATGCAGTTAAGATCAGCCCCTGAATCTATAAGGGTGACCGTCTTTAAGACATACTCTTTGTTAATAACAAGAGTGATTTTAGTATGCCACTTATGAGTGACTTACTCTGTCTAACATGTCTACGTATTGAAGGTCCTTTTGAATAGACTGGTCTTTCTTTTCTAGACCTTTATCTTGTTCTTCCTCAGACTCAGAGTCATAATCTGATAGTTTAGCAGCTTCTAAGTGAGTAATTCTATCTTTAAGATTTTTTACTTCTCTTTTAAATTCGTTAACGTCTACTTTAAGATTGTTAATAATAGGCTCTTTTCTTTTACTAGCCTTAACTCTGTTGATTATCTCTTTCATATCATAAGAGATATTCTTTTCTTTAACCTTTTCTTCAAGATTATTATTTCTTGAAGAGTTCCTAGATGAGGTTTCGCTAGTTTTTTCCTTAAACATTTTCAAATAAGACTCTAAGTGGTCTCTCCTTTCTTCTGGGTCTTGGATCTTTTCTATAAGATCCAAAATCATGTTTTCTTCTCTAGTTAGGACTAATAAGCCATTTAGAGAACAAAGCGATTTATAATAATTGCAGTTTCTGGGTCTTGGATCTTTTCTATAAGATCCAAAATCATGTTTTCTTCTCTAGTTAGGACTAATAAGCCATTTAGAGAACAAAGCGATTTATAATAATTGCAGTTTCTGTCACAGCTAGAATTAGACTGTGCATCTGAATCTGACTCTTCTTCAGAGGTGTAATCATTTTCTTCCTTCTCTGACCTAGTTTGAACCACTGGAATTTTCTCTAGTGTTTCTTTAACATCGTCACTGAGATTAAGTGACCTAATGTGTTGTTTTACCTTACACTTATTTGAATAGTGTCCAGGCTTGCCACATTTGTAACATGTAACTTCTTCGAGCGGCCTTTTAGGCTTATTTTAGGACTTCTTGGGTCTTTTATAAGACCTTTTGAGATAGTCCCTTTTAGGATGCCTATTATAAGGCTTATCAGGATACCTTTTATAGGGTTTATGACTCTTTCTATAAGGTTTAACCTTATTCTTCTGCGACCTGGGGAGTGGAGGAAAACCTACTTGCTCACAAAAGTCTCCTAGGATTCTTTTGAAATGTAGTTTTTCCTTTTCCATCTGCTTATGAATTTTTAATTCATTACAGAGCAACATTCCCTCAGCAACTATCTCCGAAGATAGCTCTCCTTGTTAACCATGGGACAAAATTTTCAAAGTCTCAGTTATAACCCAGTTTTTGCCCTTCTCCAGAGGGTTTGATATGAAACCTGGTTCAAAGAACTTGATCCTTATTTATAGGATTCTTTATAAAGTCATGAACAGTACAGTCCCTAATATCAGGGGTGATGCAGGCAAATTGATTAATGCCCTAAAAGGGTAAACTACCTTATTTCTTACAGATATGAGTAAAAGTAGCCTTGTGGTCCCAAAACCAATTTCATGGGATCAGTTACATTTTGTTGACTCATGGAAAATGGAAGATGGAGTTCCTCCAAAAAAGAGGAAAGTAATACCCTAGATTATATTCTAGAGGATAACGATGGAAGCGAAATAATAAAATTTGATAGATCCAGGAGCATGTCCAGCAGGAAATCGTTCGCCGGGATTCCCAACACTCCATCAGTAGGCCGTGGAAAAGACTCTTTAGCCTTTCCCTTTGATGCATGAGTGTTATTCCTCCGATTTTGCCTGAAACTCATGACCTACAAGAAATTCTCGAGTTAGGAAATCTGGGAGTGAATTAGATTCTCCTTTAATAAACTCAATATCGAAATCAAAGACTGATAAAATAGCTTGCCATCTGGCAAATATTTGTTTAGATGCTATTTTTTAACATCCTTCAGTAAAATTTCTTTAGCGCTTTTACAGTCTATCCTAATAAGGAATTTCTGATTAATTAAATCAGACTCACATTTTTGGACGTGCAGGACAATAGATAAAACTTCCTTTTTGACAGTAGAGTAATTAACTCTTGGTCCTGTCCATAATCCACTAGTGAACCTATTATCACCAAAAAGAAGGGCAAAAAATTGGGTTATAACTCAGACTTTGAAAATTTTGTCCCAGGGTTAACAAGGAGAGTTTCCATTAAATGGTGGGACAAGTTTGAGTTCTTTGAACACCCTGTAATATATTCTAAAGAAATTATTATTAAAATGGTAAATCCTAATAGTCCTCCAAATTCTCCTGAAGCTTCTAAAACCTCAGCATCTCCCAACAAGGTCGATGAGCTTCTTAAAGGTTTATTAACCTCCATTCCAAAAGAAGAGCTGAAGCAACAAGTATTTCAGCTTCTAGGTGAAAAGGATCCTCCTAAATATGGATTTGATCTTCAAAATTTATTATCTGTCCTACCCAAAAAATAGGAGAGTCCTAAGAGAAAAGCTGCTGATATAGCATCCTCATCAACAAATGAAGCAAACAAAGCCAGGAGAGTACCTCCATTACCTAATGATGAGTTTGATGACCTCTTTTTAGACTCTCAAGACCCTAATGACCTTTAGGGTGAGAAATCCTTATCAGGATCACCACAACAGCAAGAATCCTTATCAGGATTATGGTGGATCCCACGCACTCAAATAATGGAGCACTAAACACGCATACGCCGAAAGTAATTTTGTCGGTTCTCTTTACTTTAATCAAAGTAAATCTTTTCCTTTATTTAAAGAAAGGAATCTGCCAGCTGGTGCACTACTTTTGTCGGCCACATCCTCATACCGCCAGCTCATGGCTAGCTCAAGCAGCATCTTCTATCCGCTTATATATGTAGTTTGTTTTCAGTTTGTAAGATACTTAGAACTACAACAATATACTTAGACATACAATTTTCATAAGTTTTTCAGTTTTAGAGTTTTGTAATATCTTAGAGAGAGAAGCTCTAGTTTGTTTGGTGTGAAGCTTTCTCAACTTTCTTGTATTTCAGCCTTCTATATAATTCCAGTAAGATTTCTATATAATTCAATATTTCATTTTGTACCTGCGATCCTTCGTTGAGATCTTGAATGCTTATTCAGCATTTATGATAGTCTACATAGACGATGTCCTTATTTCCTCCAAGGACATAGAGCAGCACTTCAAACACCTAAGGATTTTCCAAACTGCAGCTAAGGCTAATGGCTTAGTAGTGTCTGCTAAAAAGATCAAAATATTTCAAAATGTTTATGTCACATTTGACACATGCGTTTTTTCGTGAAAACATTATAATCACACTTTGAATTGGTTCTAAGAGTAATTTTAAGGTCAACGTTTAAAAGATTAGTCAAGAAATACTATTTCGTGTCATTTTCGTAAGCAAAGACCGATGAATATGTCACGTTTGACACATGCGTTTTTCATCAAAACTTGATAATCACACATTGATATGGTCCTAAGAGTGATTTTAAAGGTTAACGTTTAAAAATTTGGTCCCAAAATGATAAGTCTCATTTTTCAGTAAGTAAAGGCCGATGTTTCGGTGACATTTGACACATGCATTTTTTTGTGAAAACATGATAATCGCACTTTGAGATGGTCCTAAGAGTGATTTTAAGGTCAACGTTTAAAAAATATCTTCCCAAAATGATAACTCGCGTTTTTTCCGCAATTAAAGAGCGATGTTTATGTCACATTTGACACATGCAGTTTTTCGTGAAAACATGATAATCAAACTTTGAAATGGTCCTAAGAGTGATTTTAAGTTCAGCATTTAAAAGATTCGTCATGAAATACTAACTCGTGTTTTTTCCGTAAGTACGGACCAAAGTTTATGTCACGTTTGACATATGCTTTTTTTCATCAAAACATAATAATCACTCTTTCAAGTGGTCCTAAGAGTGATTTTAAGGTCAACATTTAAAAATTTCGTCCCAAAATGATAACTCGCATTTTTTCCGTAAGTAAAGACCGACGTTTATGTCACATTTGACACATGCATTTTTTTTTGTGAAAACAGGATAATCACCCTTTGAAAACGTCCTAAGAGTGATTTTGAGGTCAACATTTAAAAAATTTGTCATGAAATACTAACTCGTGTTTTTTTCGTAAGTAAGGACCGATGTTTATGTCAAGTTTGACACAT
The DNA here is from genome assembly GCA_947683365.1 of Euphorbia pulcherrima. Classification (NCBI taxonomy): domain Eukaryota; kingdom Viridiplantae; phylum Streptophyta; class Magnoliopsida; order Malpighiales; family Euphorbiaceae; genus Euphorbia; species Euphorbia pulcherrima. Next base: position 22,548,186 of record CANTUS010000001.1, read on the forward strand.
GCGCTTTTTCATCAGAACTCGATAATCACACTTTGAAAGTGCCCTAAAAGAAATGTGACACAAACATCGGTCTTTACTTACGGAAAAAACACGAGTTAGTATTTCATGACGAAGTTTTTTCATCAAAACTCGATAATCACACTTTGAAAGTGCCCTAAAAGTGTTTTTATAGTCAACGCTTAAAATTTTCGTCCAAAAATGATAACTCGCTTTTTTTCCTTAAGTAAAGACCGATGTTTATGTCACATTTGACACATGCATTTTTTCATGAAAACATGATAATCACACTTTGAATTGGTCCTAAGAGTAATTTTAAGGTCAACGTTTAAAAGATTAGTCGCGAAATACTAACTCGAGTTATTTTTGTAAGTAAAGACCGATGTTTATGTCACGTTTGACACGTGCGTGTTTTCACCAAAACATGATAATCACACATTGAAATGGTCCTAAGTGTGATTTTAAGGCCAACGTTTAAAAATTTTATCCTAAAATGGTAACTCTCATTTTTTCCGTAAGTAAAGACCGACGTGTATGTCACATTTGACACGTGTGTTTTTTTGTGAAAACATGATAATTGCACTTTGAAATGGTCCTAAGAGTGATATTAAGATCAACGTTTAAAAATTTTCGTCCCAAAATGATAACTCGCGTTTTTTCTGTAAGTAAAGAGCGATGTTTATGTCACGTTTGACACATGCATTTTTTTTATCAAAACTCGATAATCACACTTTGAAAGTGACCTAAAAGTGTTTTTAAGGTCAACGTTTAAAATTTTCGTCCCAAATCTCCACCAGTGGAAAGGGTTATAATCAAACCCTCTACTTCAGAAAAGCTAAATATTAAATTTGCTGAACACTCTGTAGTCGTAGAAGAAATCTCTAAGAGAGTGGCAGAACTTAATATAGATCGAAAGCAAAAGAATATTGCTCCTTTAACAAAAGAGCAAGATTCTGATTCTGAAGCCAGTTCCAGTTCAGAAGAGCCTCTAAAAGGCGAAGACGAATTAAAATCTTTATTTCAAGATTTAAAAAAGGATAATACTCCACAAATAAATAAAATCTTCCATACAAAGGAAAATACAGACAAGCCTTATTACCGCAGGCCGTCTCCAATATGAAGAATTCGGGCCATCTATGAACTCTTATGATGGCAAATCCATTGAAGAATGGAACATTGATGGGCTATCTGAATACCAGATTAAAAATGCCATCCAACACAAGCTTATGTATGCTACTGCCAGTAGAATACATGGAAACTCAAATAAATCCATAGCTCAGGCTATTATAGCAGGATTTTCTGGACAACTGAAAGGATGGTGGGATTTTCAGTTAAACACTGAAGCCAAAGATCAAATCTTAAACACTGTTTAAGAAGAGGATAAATACAAAACGGCATTCACAGTCCCATTCGGTCAATATAAATGGAATGTAATGCCATTTGGGCTAAAAAATGCTCCCTCTGAGTTCCAAAAGATCATGATTGAGATCTTCAATGCTTATTCGGCAATTATGATAGTCTACAAAGATGATATCCTTATTTTCTCCAAGGACATAGAGCAGCACTTCAAACACCTAAGCATTTTCCAAACTGCAGCTAAGGCAAATGGCTTAGTGGTGTCTGCTAAAAAGATCAAATTATTTCAAACAAGAATCTGGTTTTTGGGCCAGGCCAACGTTTAAAAATTTTGTCCTAAAATAATAACTATCATTTTTTCTGTAAGAAAAGACCGATGTTTTTGTCACATTTGACACATGCATTTTTTTGTGAAAACATGATAATCGCACATTAAATTATCCTAAGAGTGATATTAAGATTACCGTTTAAAAAATTTTGCCGCAAAATGATAACTCCTATTTTTTCCGAAAGTAAAGACCGTTGTTTATGCCACATTTGACATATGCATTTTTTCATCAAAACATGATAATCACACATTGAAATGTCCTAAGAGTAATTTTAAGGTCAACATTTAAAAATTTCGTCCCAAAATGACAACTCCTATTTTTTTTCGCAAGTAAAGGCCGATGTTTATGCCACATTTGACATATGCGTTTTTTCATCAAAACATGATAATCACACATTGAAATGGTTCTAAGAGTGATTTTAATGTCAACGTTTAAAAATTTCGTCCCAAAATGATAACTCTCGTTTTTCCCGTAAGTAAAGACCGATGTTTCGGTCACATTTGACACATGCATTTTTTTGTGAAAACATGATAATCACACTTTGAACTGGTTCGAAGTGTGATTTTAAGGTCAACGTTTAAAAAATTTCTTCCCAAAATGATAACTCGCGTTTTTCCGTAAGTAAAGAGCGATGTTTATGTCAGATTTGACACATGCATTTTTTTCATGAAAACGTGATAATCACACTTTGAAATGGACCTAAGAATGATTTTAAGGTCAGCATTCAAAAAATTCGTAATGAAATACTAACTCGTTTTTTCCGTAAGTAAAGACCCAAGTTTATGTCAAATTTGACACATGCGTTTTTTCATCAAAACATGATAATCAAACTTTGAAGTGGACCTAAGAGTGATTTTAAGGTCAACGTTTAAAAATTTCGTTCCGAAATGATAACTCGCATTTTTTCCGAAAGTAAAGACCGACGTTTATGTCACATTTGGCACATGTGTTTTTTTTTCTGAAAACAAGATAATCACACTTTGAAATGGTCATAAGAGTGATTTTAAGGTCAACGTTTAAAAAGTTCGTCATGAAATACTAACTCGTGTTTTTTCCGTAAGTAAAGACCGATGCTTGTGTCACGTTTGACACATGCGTTTTTTTTTGCGAAAACAAGATAATCACACTTTGAATTGGTCCTAAGAGTGATTTGAAGGTCAACGTTTTAAAAATTCGTCAGGAAATACTAACTCGTGTTTTTTCCGTAAGTAAAGACCGATGTTTGAGTCACGTTTGACACATGCGTTTTTTCATCAAAACTCGATAATCACACTATCAAAGTGCCCTAAAAGTGTTCTTAAGGTCAACGTGTAAAAATTTTCATCCCAAAATGATAACTCGCTATTTTTCCTTAAGTAAGTTGACACAAGCGTTTTTTCGTTAAAACATGATAATCACACTTTGAATTGATCCTAAGAGTAATTTTAAGGTCAATGTTAAAAATATTAGTCCCGAAACACTAACTCTTGTTTTTTTTGTAAGTAAATACCGATGTTTATGTCATGTTTGACACATGTGTTTTTTCATCAAAACACGATAATCAAACATTGAAATGGTCCTAAGAGTGATTTTAAGGCAACGTTTAAAAATTTTGTCCCAAAATGACAACTCTCGTTTTTGCCGTAAGTAAAGAGCGATGTTTATGTCACATTTGACACCTGCATTTATTCGTGAACACATAATAATAACACTATGAAATGATCCTAAGAATGATTTTAAGGTCAGCATTTAAAAAATTCGTCATGAAATACTAACTCGTGTTTTTTTCGTAAGTAAAGGCCGTAGTTTATGTCACATTTGACACATGCAATTTTTCATCAAAACATGATAATCACACTTTGAAGTGGTCCTAAGAGTGATTTTAAGGTCAACGTTTAAAAATTTCGTCCTAAAATTATAACTATCATTTTTTCCGTAAGTCAAGACCGATGTTTCTGTCACATTTGACACATGCGTTTTTTTTGTGAAAACATGATAATTGCACTTTAAATGGTCCTCAAAGTGATATTAAGATCAATATTTAAAAAATTTTGTCCAAAAATGATAAGTCATGTTTTTTCCGAAAGTAAAGACCGTTGTTTATGCCACACTTGACATATACGTTTTTTCATCAAAACATGATAAGCACACATTGAAATGGTCCTAAGAGTGATTTTGAGGTCAACGTTTAAAAATTTCGTCCTAAAATGATAACTCTCATTTTTTTCCTGAAGTAAAGACCGATGTTTCGGTCACAATTGACACATGCATTTTTTTTGTGAAAACATGACAATCGCTCTTTGAAACGGTCCTAAGAGTGATTTTAAAGTCAACGTTTAAAAATTTTCTTCCCAAAATGATAACTCGCGTTTTTTAGTTAAGTAAAGACCGATGTTTATGTCACATTTGGCATATGCATTTTTTTCGTGAAAACATGATAATCGCACTTTGAAATGGTCCGAAGAGTGATTTTACGGTCAACGTTTAAAAAATTTCTTCCTAAAATGATAACTCGCATTTTTTCTGTAAGTAAAGAGCGATGTTTATGTCACATTTGACATAGGCATTTTTTCGTGAAAACACGATAATCACACTTTGAAATGGTCCTAAGAATGATTTTAAGGTCAACATTTAAAAAATTCGTCATGAAATACTAACTCGTGTTTTTTCCGTAAGTAAAGACCGAAGTTTATGTCACATTTGACACATGCGTTTTTTCATCAAAACATGATAATCACACTTTGAAGTGATCCTATGAGTGATTTTAAGGTCAACGTTTAAAAATTTTGTCCCAAAATGATAACTCGCGTTTTTTCTGTCAGTAAAGAGCGATGTTTATGTCACATTTGACACATGCATTTTTTTGTGAAAAGATGATAATCACACTTTGAAATGGTGCTAAGAGTGATTTTAAGGTCAGCATTCAAAAAATTCGTCATGAAATACTAACTCGTGTTTTTTCCGTAAGTAAAGACCGAAGTTTCTGTCACGTTTGAGACATGCATTTTTTCATCAAAACATGATAATCACACTTTTGACGTGGTCCTAAGAGCGATTTTAAGGTCAACGTTTAAAAATTTCGTCCCAAAATGATAAATCAGATTTTTTCGAAAGTAAAGAGTGATGTTTATGTCACATTTGGCACGTGCATTTTTTTGGGAAAACGTCATAATCACACTTTGAAATGGTCCTAAGAGTGATTTTAAGGTCAACGTGTTAAAAATTCGTCATGAAATACTAACTCGTGTTTTTTCCGAAAGTAAAGACCGATGTTTGTGTCACGTTTGACACATGCGTTTTTTCATCAAAACTCGATAATCATGATTTGAAAGTGCCCTAAAAGCATTCTTAAGGTCAACGTTTAAAATCGTCCCAAAATGATAACTCGCTATTTTTCCTTAAGTAAATTGACACATGCGTTTTTTCGTTAATACATGATAATCACACTTTGAATTGGTCCTAAGAGTAATTTTAAGGTCAATGTTAAAAATATTAGTCCCGAAATACTAACTCGTGTTTTTTCCTAACTAAAGACCGATGTTTATGTCATATTTGACACATGCATTTTTTCATCAAAACGAGATAATCACACATTGAAATGGTCCTAAGAGTGATTTTGAGGCCAACGTATAAAATTTTGTCCCAAAATGACAACTCTCATTTTTGCCGTAAGTAAAGAGCGATGTTTACGTCACATTTGGCCACTGCATTTATTCGTGAAAACATGATAATAACACTATGAAATGATCCTAAGAATGATTTTAAGGTCAGCATTTAAAAAATTCGTCATGAAATACTAACTCGTGTTTTTTTCTGTAAGTAAAGACCGTAGTTTATGTCACAATTGACACATGCATTTTTTCATCAAAACATAATAATCACACTTTGAAGTGGTCCTAAGAGTGATTTTAAGTTCAACGTTTAAAAATTTTGTCCTAAAATTATAACTATCATTTTTCCTGTAAGTAAAGACCAATGTTTCTGTCACATTTGACACATGCGTTTTTTTTGTGAAAACATGATAATTGCACTTTAAATGGTCCTCAGAGTGATATTAAGATCATCATTTGAAAACTTTTGTCCAAAAATGGTAAGTCATGTTTTTTCCGAAAGTAAAGACCGTTGTTTATGCCACATTTGACATATGCATTTTTTCATCAAAACATGATAATCACACATTAAAATGGTCCTAAGAGTGATTTTAAGGTCAACTTTTAAAAATTTCATCCCAAAATTATAACTCTCGGTTTTTCCTAAAGTAAAGACCGATGATTCGGAAACATTTGACACAAGCATTTTTTTGTGAAAACAGGACAATCGCTCTTTGAAATGGTCCTAAGAGTGACTTTAAAGTCAACGTTTAAAAATTTTCTTCCCAAAATGATAACTCGCGTTTTTAAGTTAAGTAAAGAGTGAAGTTTATGTCACATTTGGCATACGCATTTTTTTTGTGAAAACATGATAATCGCACTTTGAAATGGTCCGAAGAGTGATTTTAAGGTCAACGTTTAAAAAATTTCTTCTCAAAATGATAACTCGCATTTTTTCTGGAAGTAAAGAGCGATGTTTATGTCACATTTGACATAGGCACTTTTTCGTGAAAACACGATAATCATACTTTGAAATGATCCTAAGAATGATTTTAAGGTCAGCATTTAAAAAATTCGTCATGAAATACTAACTCGTGTCTTTTCCGTAAGTAAAGACCGAAGTTTATGTCACGTTTGACACATGCGTTTTTTCATCAAAACATGATAATCACACTTTGAAGTGATCCTATGAGTGATTTAAGGTCAACGTTTAAAAATTTCGTCCCAAAATGATAACTCGCGTTTTTTCCGTAAGTAAAGAGCGATGTTTATGTCACATTTGGCACATGAATTTTTTGGTGAAAAGATGATAATCACACTTTGAAATGGTCCTGAGAGTGATTTTAAGGTCAGCATTTAAAAAATTTGTCATGAAATACTAACTCGTGTTTTTTCCGTAAGTACAGACCGAAGTTTATGTCACGTTTGAGACATGCGCCTTTTTTTTATCAAAACATGATAATCACACTTTTACGTGGTCCTAAGAGTGATTTTAAGGTCAACGTTTAAAAATTTCGTCCCAAAATGATAAATCGCGTTTTTTCCGTAAGTAAAGAGCGATGTTTATGTCACATTTGGCACATGCATTTTTTCGGGAAAACATAATAATCACACTTTGAATTGGTCCTAAGCGTGATTTTAAGTTCAGCATTTAAAAAATTCATCATGAAATACTAACTCGTGTTTTTTTCGTTAGTAAGACCGAAGTTTATGTCATGCTTGAGACATGCTTTTTTTCATCAAAACATGATAATCACACTTTGACGTGGTCCTAAGAGTGATTTTAAGCTCAACGTTTAAAAATTTCATCCCAAAATGATAAATCGCATTTTTTCCGTAAGTAAAGAGCGATGTTTATGTCACATTTGGCACATACATTTTTTTGGGAAAACGTAATAATCACACATTGAAATGGTCCTAAGGTAATTTTAAGGTCAACGTTTTAAAAATTCATAATGAAATACTAATTCGTGTTTTTTCCGTAAGTAAAGACCGATGTTTGTGTCACGTTTGACACGCGCGTTTTTTCATCAAAACTCGATAATCACACTTTGAAAGTGCCCTAAAAGTGTTCTTAAGGTCAACGTTTAAAAAATTTTGTCCCAAAATGATAACTCGCTATTTTTCCTTAAGTAAATTGATACATGCGTTTTTTTGTTAAAACATGATAATCACACTTTGAATTGGTCCTAAGAGTAATTTTTAGGTCAATGTTAAAAATATTAGTCCCGAAATACTAACTCGTGTTATTTTCGTAAGTTAAGACCGATGTTTATGCCATGTTTGACACGTGAGTTTTTTCTTCAAAACAAGATAATCACACATTGAAATGGTCCTAAGAGTGATTTTAAGGCCAACGTTTAAAATTTTTTTCCTAAAATGACAACTCTCGTTTTTGCTGTAAGTAAAGAGCGATGTTTATGTCACATTTGACCACTGCATTTATTCGAGAAAACATGATAATAACACTATGAAATGCTCCTAAGAATGGTTTTAAGGTCAGCATTTAAAAAATTCGTCATGAAATACTAACTCGTGTTTTTTTCGTAAGTAAAGACCGTAGTTTATGTCTCGTTTTTGCTGTAAGTAAAGAGCGATGTTTATGTAACATTTGACCCCTGCATTTATTCGCGAAAACATGATAATAACACTATAAAATGATCCTATAAATGATTTTAAGGTCAGCATTTAAAAAATCCGTCATGAAATACTAGTGCTTTTTCCGTAAGTAAAGACCGTAGTTTATGTCACATTTGACACATGCGTTTTTCCATCAAAACATGATAATCACACTTTCAAGTGGTCATAAGAGTGATTTTAAGGTCAACGTTTAAAAATTTCGTCCTAAAATTATAACTATCATTTTTTCTGTAAGTAAAGACCGATGTTTCTGTCACATTTGACACATGCGTTTATTTTGTGAAAACATGATAATTGCACTTTAAATGGTCCTCAGAGTGATATTAAGATCAACGTTTAAAAAATTTTGTCCAAAAATGATAAGTCATGTTTTTTCTGAAAGTAAAGACCGTTGTTTAAGCCACATTTGACATATGCATTTTTTCATCAAAACATGATAATCACACATTGAAATGTTCCTAAGAGTGATTTTAAGGCCAACGTTTTAAAATTTCATCCCAAAATGATAACTCTAGTTCTTTCCTGAAGTAAAGACCGATGTTTCAGTCACATTTGACACATGCATTTTTGTTTTGTGAAAACATGACAATCGCTCTTTGAAATGGTCCTAAGAGTGATTTTAAAGTCAACGTTTAAAAACTTTCTTCCCAAAATGATAACTCGCATTTTTTCTGCAAGTAAAGAGCGATGTTTATGTCACATTTGACATAAGCATTTTTTCGTGAAAACACGATAATCACACTTTGAAATGGTCCTAAGAGTGATTTTAAGGTCAGCATTTAAAAAATTCGTCATGAATTACTAACTCGTGTTTTTTCCGTAAGTAAAGACCGAAGTTCATGTCACGTTTGACACATGCGTTTTTTCATCAAAAAATGATAATCACACTTTTAAGTGGTCCTAAGAGTAATTTTTAGGTCAACGTTTGAAAAATTTCTTCCCAAAATGATAACTCGCGTTTTTTCCGTAAGTAAAGAGTGATGTTTATGTCACATTCGACACATGCATTTTTTGATGAAAACGTGATAATCACACTTTGAAATGGTCCTAAGAATGATTACAAGGTCAGCATTTAAAAAATTCATCATGAAATACAAACTCGTTTTTTTCGTAAGTAAAGACCAAACTTTTCGTAAGTACAAACTTTTCATCAAAACATGATAACCACACATTGAATTGGTCCTAAGTGTAATTTTATGGTCAACGTTTAAAAATTTTGTCCCAAAATGATAACTCCTGCTTTTTCCGTAAGAAAAGACCGATGTTTATGCCACATTTGACATATGAGTTTTTTCATCAAAATATGATAATCACACATTGAAATGGTCCTAAGAGTGATTTTAATGTCAACGTTTAAGAATTTCGTCCCAAAATGATAACTCTCGTTTTTCACGTAAGTAAAGACCAATGTTTCGGTCACATTTGACACATGCATTTGTTTGTGAAAACATGATAATCGTACTTTGAAATGGTCTGAAGAGTGATTTTAAGGCCAACGTTTGAAAAATTTCTTCCCAAAATGATAACTCGCGTTTTTTCCGTAAGTAAAGAGTGATGTTTATGTCACATTTGACACATGCATTTTTTGATGAAAACGTGATAATCACACTTTGAAATGGTCCTAAGAATGATTACAAGGTCAGCATTTAAAAAATTCATCATGAAATACAAACTCGTTTTTTTCGTAAGTAAAGACCAAAGTTTAAGTCACGTTTGACACATCCATTTTTTCATCAAAACAAGATAATCAAACTTTGAAGTGGTCCTAAGACTGATTTTAAGGTCGACGTTTAAAAATTTCATCCCAAAATGACATAAACTTTGTGTCACGTTTGACACATGCGTTTTTTCATCAAAATATGATAATCACACTTTGAAGTGATCCTATGAGTGATTTTAAGTTCAACGTTTAAAAATTTTATCCCAAAATGACAACTCGCGTTTTTTCCGTAAGTAAATAACGATGTTTATGTCACGTTTGACACATGCATTTTTTTTGTAAAAAGATGATAACCACACTTTGAAATGGTCCTAAGAGTGATTTTAAGGTCAACGTTTAAAAAATTCGTCATGAAATACTAACTCGTGTTTTTTCCGTAAGTAAGGGCCGAAGTTTATGTCACGTTTGAGACATGTGTTTTTTCATCAAAGCATGATAATCACACTTTGAAGTGGTCCTATCAGTGATTTTAAGGTTAACATTAAAAAATTTTGTCTAAAAATGATAACTCGCGTTTTTTTCGTAAGTAAAGACCGACGTTTATGTCACATTTGACACATGTGTTTTTTTGTGAAACTAAGATAATCACACTTTGAAATGGTCCTAAGAGTGATTTTAAGGTCAGCATTTAAAAAATTCGTCATGAAATACTAACTCCTGTTTTTTCCGTAAGTAAAGACCGAAGTTTATGTCACATTTGACACATGTATTTCTTCATCAAAAAAAGATAATCACACTTTTAAGTGGTCCTAAGAGTGATTTTTAGGTCAACGTTTAAAAATTTCGTCCTAAAATGATAACTATCCCTTTTTCCATAAGTAAAGACCGGTGTTTCTGTCAAATTTGACACATGCGTTGTTTTGTAAAAACATGATAATCGCACTTTAAATGGTCCTAAGAGTGATATTAAGATCAACGTTTAAAAAATTTCGTCCCAAAATTCTCCTATTTTTTCCGAAAGTAAAGACCGTTGTTTATGCCCCATTTGACATATGCATTTTTTCATCAAAACATGATAATCACACATTGAAATGGTCCTAAGCGTAATTTTAAGGTCAACGTTTAAAAATTTCATCCCAAAATGATAACTCCTGTTTTTTCCGTAAGTAAAGACCGATGTTTACGCCACATTTGACATATGCATTTTTTTTATCAAAACATGATAATCACACATTGAAATGGTCCTAAGAGTGATATTAATGTCAACGTTTAAAAATTTCATCCCAAAATAATAACTCTCGTTTTTCCCGTAAGTAAAGACCGATGTTTCGGTCACATTTGACACATGCATTTTTTTGTGAAAACATGATAATCACACTCTGAAATGGTCCGAAGAGTGATTTTAATGTCAACATTTAAAAAATTTCTTCCCAGAATGATAACTCGCGTTTTTTCCGTAAGTAAAAAGCGATGTTTATGTAACATTTGACACATGCATTTTTTCGGGAAAACAAGATAATCACACTTTTAAATGGTCCTAAGAAAGATTTAAAGGTCAGCATTTAAAAAATTCGTCATGAAATACAAACTCGTTTTTTTCGTAAGTAAAGACCCAAGTTTATGTCACGTTTGACACATGCGTTTTTTCATCAAAACATGATAATCAAACTTTGAAGTGGTCCTAAGACTGATTTTTAGGTCAACATTTAACAATTTCGTCCCAAAATAATAACTCGCATTTTTTCCGTCAGTAAAGAGCGATGTTTATGTCAGATTTGACACATGAGTTTTTTTTGTGAAAACAAGATAATCACACTTTTAAATGGTCCTAAGAGTGATTTTAAGGTCAACGTTTAAAAATTTAGTCATGAAATACTAACTCGTGTTTTTTCCGTAAGTAAAGACCGATGTTTGTGTCACGTTTGATACATGTGTTTTTTCATCAAAAGTCGATAATCACACTTTCAAAGTGCCCTAAAAGTGTTCATAATGTCAATGTTTTTAAATTTTTGTCCCAAAATGATAACTCATTTTTTTCCTTAAGTAAATTGACGCATGCGTTTTTTCATTAAAACATGATAATCATACTTTGAATTGGTCCTGAGAGTAATTTTAAGGTCAATGTTAAAAACATTAGTCATGAAATACTAACTCGTGTTATTTTCGTAAGTAAAGATCGATGTTTATGTCACGTTTGACACATGCGTTTTTTCATCAAAACATGATAATCACACATTGAAATGGTCCTAAGAGTGATTTTAAGGCCAACGTTTAAAAATTTTGTCCCAGAATGACTACTCTCGTTTTTGCCATAAGTAAAGAGCGATGTTTATGTCACATTTCACACATGCATTTATTCGTAAGAACATGATAATAAGTCTTTGAAATGATCTTAAGAATGATTTTAAAGTTAGCATTTAAAAAAGTAGTCATGAAATACTAACTCGTGTTTTTTCCGTAAGTAAAGACCGAAGTTTATGTCCCATTTGACTCATGCGTTTTTTCATCAAAACATGATAATCACACTTTGAAGTGGTTCTAAGAGTGATTTTAAGGTCAACGTTTAAAAATTTCATCCTAAAATGATAACTATCATTTTTTTCATAAGTAAAGACTGATGTTTCTGCCACAATTGACACATGCATTTTTCGTGAAAACATGATAATCGCACTTTGAAATGGTCGTAAGAGTATTTTAAAGTCAGTGTTTAAAAAATTTCTTCCTAAAATTATAACTCGCGTTTTTTCCTTACGTAAAGAGCGATGTTTATGTCACATTTGACACATGCATTTTTATTGAAAACATGATAATCACACTTTGAAATGGTCCTAAGATTGATTTTAAGGTTAACATATAAAAAATTCGTCATGAAATACTAACTCGTGTTTTTTCCGAAAGTAAAGACCGATGTATATGTCAGGTTTGACACATGCGTTTTTTCATCAAAACTCGATAATCACACTTTGAAAGTGCCCTAAAAGTGTTTTTAAGGTCAACGTTTAAAAAATTTCGTCCCAAAATGATAACTTGCGTTTTTTCCCTAAGTAAAGACCGATGTTTATGCAACATTTGACACATGCGTTTTTTCATCAAAACATGATAATCACACATTGAAGTGGTCCTAAGAGTGATTTTAAGGCCAACGTTTAAAAATTTCGTCCCAAAATGATAACTCTCATTTTTTCCGTAAGTAAAGACCGATGTTTCTATCACATTTGACAATTGTTTTTTTTGTGAAAACATGATAATCGTACTTTGAAATGGTCTTAAGAGTGATATGAACATTTAAAAAATTTCGTCCAAAATTATTACTCGCGTTTTTTCTGTAAGTGAAGACCGATATTAATGCAACATTTGACATATGCATTTTTTCATCAAAACATGATAATCACACATTGAAGTGGTCCTAAGACTGATTCTAAGGTCAACGTTTAAAAATTTCGTCCCAAAATGATTACTCTCATTTTTTCCGTAAGTAAAGACCGATGTTTCTGTCACATATGACACAAGCTTTTTTTTTTTGAAAACATGATAATCGTACATTGAAATGGTCCTAAGAGTGATTTTAAAGTCAACATTTAAAAAATTCCTTCCCAAAATGATAACTCGCGTTTTTTTCGTAAGTAAAGACCGATGTTTATGTCGCATTTGACACTTGCATTTTTTTCGTTAAAACATGATAATCACACTTTGAAATGGTCCTAAGAGTGATTTTAAGGTCAGCATTTTAAAAATTTGTCATGAAATACTAACTCGTGTTTTTTCCATAAGTAAAGACCGACGTTTATGTCACATTTTACACATGCATTTTTTCGTGAAAATAAGATAATCACACTTTGAAATGGTCATAAGAGTGATTTTAAGGTCAACGTTTAAAAAATTCGTCATGAAATACTAGCTCGTGTTTTTCCCGTAAGTAAAGACCGATGTTTGTGTCTCGATTGACACATGCTTTTTTTCATGAAAACTTGATAATCACTCTTTGAAAGTGCCCTAAAAGTTTTTTAAGGTCAACATTTAAAAAATTTCATCCCAAAATGATAACTCGAGTTTTTTATGCAAGTAAAGACCGATGTTTATACCACATTTGACACATGCATTTTTTCATCAAGACATGATAATCACACATTGAAATGGTCCTAGGAGTGATTTTAAGGCCAACGTTTGAAAATTTTGTCCCAAAATGATAACTCTCGTTTTTTTCCGTAAGTAAAGACCGATGTTTCTGTCACATTTGACACATGTGTTTTTTGTGAAAACATGATAATCGCACTTTGAAATGGTCCTAAGAGTGATATAAAGATGAACATTTAAAAAATTTCGTCAAAAATGATAACTCGCGTTTTTTCCGTTAGTAAAGACCGATGTTTATGCAACATTTGATACAAGCGTTTTTTCATCAAAACATGATAATCATGCATTGAAGTGGTCCAAAGAGTGATTCTGAGGTCAACGTTTAAAAATTTCGCCCCAAAATGATTACCCTCATTTTTTCCGTAAGTAAAGACCGATGTTTCTGTCACATTTGACACAAGCATTTTTTTGTGAAACATGATAATCGCACTTTGAAATGGTCCTAAGAGTGATTTTAAAGTCAACGTTTAAAAAATTTCTTCCCAAAATGATAACTCACGTTTTTTCCTTAAGTGAAGACCGATATTTATGTCACATTTGGCACTTGCATTTTTTTCGTGAAAACATGATAGTCACACTTTGAAAATGTCCTAAGAGTGATTTTAAGGCCAGCATTTAAAAAATTCGTCATGAAAACATGATTATCACACTTTAAAACTCGTGTTTTTCCGTAAGTAAAGACCAAAGTTTATGTCACTTTTGACACATGTGTTTTTTCATCAAAACATGATTATCACACTTTAAAATGGTCCTAGGAGTGATTTTTAGGTCAACGTTTAAAAATTTCGTCCACAAATGATAACTTGCATTTTTTCCGTAAGTAAAGATCGACGTTTATGTCATATTTGACACATGCATTTTTTTTGTGAAAACAAGATAATCACACTTTGAAATGGTCCTAAGAGTGATTTTAACGTCAACATTTAAAAAAGTCGTCATGAAATACTAACTCGTGTTTTTTTCGTAAGTAAAGACCGATGTGTACGTAACATTTGACACATGCGTTTTTTCATTAAAACTCAATAATTACACTTTGAAAGTGTCATAAAATCGTTTTTAAGGTCAACATTTAAAATTTTCGTCCCAAAATGATAACTCGCTTTTTTTCCTTAAGTAAAGACCGATGTTTGTGTCACATTTGACACAAGCGTTTTTTCGTTAAAACATGACAATCAGACATTGAAATGGTCCTAAGAGTGATTTTAAGGCCAACGTTTGAAAGATTAGTCACGAAATACTAACTCGTGTTATTTTTTTAAGTAAAAACCGATGTTTATGTCACATTTGACACATGCGTTTTTCATCAAAACATGATAATCACACATTGAAATGGTCCAAAGAGTGATTTTAAGGCCAACGTTTCAAAATTTCGTCCCAAAATGATAACTCTTTTTTTTTCCAAAAGTAAAGACCGATGTTTCTGTCACCTTCATGACGAATTTTATAAATGCTGACCTCTCTTCGGACCATTTCAAAGTGTGATTGTCATGTTTTCACAAAAAAAAATGCATGTGCCAAATGTGACATAAACATCGGTCTCTACTTAACTAAAAAACGCGAGTTATCATTTTGGGATGAAAATTTTTAAACGTTGACTTTAAAATCACTCTTAGGACCGTTTACTCTTAGGACCATTTCAAAGTGTGATTGATTATCATGTTTTCACGAAAAAATGCATGTGTCAAATGTGAGATGAACATCGGTGTTTACTTACGGAAAAAACATGAGTTAGTATTTCATGACAAATTTTATAAACGTTGACCTTAAAATCACACTTAGGACCATTTCAAAGTGTGATTATCATGTTTTCACGAAAAAACATATGTATCAAATATGACATAAACATCGATCTTTACTTACGAAAAAAATGCGAGTTATCATTTTGGGATAAAATTTTTTTAATGTTGACCTTAAAAGCACTCTTAGGGCCATATCAAAGTGTGATTATAGAGTTTTGATGAGAAAACGCATGGGTCAAACGTGATATAAATTTCGGTCTTTACTTACGGAAAAAACACGAGCTAGTATTTCATGACAAATTTTTTAAACGTTGACCTTAAAATCACTCTCAGGACCATTTCAAAGTGTGATTTTCATGTTTTTACAAAAAAACACATGTGTCAAATGTGACATAAACAAACATCGGTCTTTACTTACGGAAAAAACACGAGTTAGTATTTCATGACGTAAACGTTGACCTTAAAATCACTTTTAGGACCACTTCAAAGCGTGACTCCCATGTTTCGGTGAAAAAACTTATAAGTCAAATGTGACATAAACAACGGTCTTAACTTACGGGAAAAAATGCTTGTTATCATTTCGGAACGAAAATTTTTAAACGTTGACCTTAAAATCACTCTTAGGACCATTTCAAAGTGTGATTATCATGTTTTAAAGAAAAAATGCATGTGTCAAATGTAACATAAACATCGGTCTTTACTTACGAAAAAAACGAGAGTTATCATTTAGGGACGAAATTTTTTAAATGTTGACTTTTAAATCACTCTTAGGGCCATTTCAAAGTGTGCTTATCGTGTTTTCACGAAAAAACGCATGTGTCAAATATGACATAAACATCGGTCTATACTTCCGAAAAAAATGCGAGTTATCATTTTTACAAGAAATTTTAAAACCTTCCCCTTAAAATCACTATTAGGACCATTTCAAAGTGTGATTATCATGTTTTGACAAAAAAACGCACGTGTCCAATGTGACATAAACATCAGTTTTTACTTACGGAAATAGCTCGAGTTAGTATTTCGTGACGAATTTTTTAAACTTTGGCCTTAAAATCACTCTTAGGACAAATTCAAAGTGTGATAATTATGTTTTCAGGAAAAAATGCATGTGTCAAATGTGACATGAACATCGATCTTTACTTACGAAAAAAACGCGAGTTATTATTTTGTAACGTTGACCTTAAAATCACTCTTAGAACCATTTCAAAGTGTTATTATCATGTTTTGATGAGAAAATAGATGTGTTAAATGTGACATAAACATCGGTCTTTACTTACGAAAATAACACAAGTTAGTATTTCGTGAAGAATTTTTTAAATTTTAACCTTAAAATCACTCTTAGGACCAATTCAAAGTGTGATTATCATGTTTTCACGAAAAAACGCATGTGTCAAAGTGACATAAACATCGGTCTTTACTTACGGAAAAAAAGCGAGTCTCATTTTGGGACGAAAATTTTAACATTATTATACTTCATCCTAAGCCTTTCTTTGACTCTTTCAGCGAATAAATAAGGTAGACCGTTACTAAACATCTCTTTCCAGAAGTCTTGATAACAGTCATCCCTGGTGAAGACCGCGCTTAGAAAGACATCCTTGTACCACTTAAACTCTGAAAGGTTTCTACACCTTAAGTTCGTGAGCTGCTCAGTGGTTTGCTCTACAAACATAGAAGTTGACCCTGAGAAATGTAAAATAAGGGTATAGGCCAAAGTATTAACAGCATCAGATTGCTGTTGGCCATTTTCTTCTTTGACAGAATTCAGAATTTGATCTTTGGCTTCAGTATTTAATTGAAAATCCCACCATCCGTTTAACTGACCAGAAAATCCTGCTATAATAGCCTGAGCTATGGATTTATCAGAGTTGCCATGTATTCTGCTAGCAGTAGCATACATAAGCATGTGCTGGATGGCATTCTTTATTTGGTGTTCTGATAGTCCGTCAATATTCCATTCTTCAATAGATCTGCCATCATAAGAATTCATGGATGGCCTAAACTCTTCGTACTGAAGATTTATTGGAGATGGCATGGGTAATAAGGCTTGCCAATATTTTCCGTTGTATGGAAAATCTTATTTATTTGTTAGATATTATCCATTTTAAAATCCTGAAATAAGGATTTTAATTCATTTTTGCCTTTTAAAGGCTGTTCTGAATCAGAACTTGACTTAGATTCAGGGTCTTGTTCTTTTATTAGAGGAGCGATATTCTTTTGTTTTCGATCTATGTTGAGCTCCACTAATCTTTTAGAAATCTCTTCTACAACTTCAGAATGTTCAACAACTTTAATGTTTAGCTTTTCTGAAGTGGAGGGTTTAATTATAACCCTTTCTTCCTCCCGGGGTTTTGAAGTTGAAGCCTGATAAGGCTTAGAATAAGTCTTTTGGACTTGATCTTCTATTCTGGACAGCTATTCTCCATTTGTATGGAGGGTTAAGTTGGTGAAATTATTCTGTTTTACAGAACTTTCAGTCCCTTCATAGAAAGGACTACATTCCACAACTTTATCTGTATCTAATTTATAACATACCGCTGCCAGTGGAGGATGAATACTCCTAATTGTTCTATTAGAAGCTATATACGTCTTATAAGACGATTCAAGTGTACTAAGGAATTGCTCATCGTTGAATTTAGGAAATTTTATTACTTCGAGCTTAAATATTTGTTTTAGGAATTCAGGGAAGTCCTTTTCTCCTTCTTTCTGTTTATAAATAGAATATTGTTTTCTATAGTGTTCTTTTCTCTTTTCAGAGAAAGACACTTCGAAACATTTCTAAAAATCTGTTAGTGAGGAAATAACCAACAGTTCTTTGGGTGTATAACCCATATCTGACATAGATGGACTTATGGGCCTTTCGTAAATGGGCCTTGCTACATTAGCCGGTGTTCTTTTGACAAAATTTATTTCTTCGGGCCTGGCCGGTAGAGTAATCGACGATCTGGGTGGTATTACTGATGGAGTGTTAGGAATTCCGGCGAAGGATTTCCTGCTGGACGTGCTTCTAGATCTATCAAATTTTATTATTGCACTTCCATCGTTATCCTCTAGAATATAATCTAGGGTATTGCTTTCCTCCTTTTTAGGAGGAACTCCATCTTCCATTTTCTAAGATTCTGGATAATGTAATTGATCCCATGTAACTGGTCTTGGGGCCACCAGACTACCTTTACTCAGATTTGTAAGAAATAAGGTAGTTTGCCCTTTAGGGGCATTAATTAATTTGTCTACATCATCCCTGATATTAGGGACTGTACTGTTCATGACTTTGTAATGGATCCTGTAAATAAGGATCAAGTTCTTTGAACCGAGTTTCATATCAAACCCATCTGTCTTTATGTCCAGTGAGGCTATATCTAATACGTGTGGATAGTCTAAGGGAACTGTTAAGTTCGGGTAACATGTAAAATAAATCGGTCCATCATTTAATGAAGACTCTACTGCTCCTAATAAGGAGTCTGTAAATTTATTATTCCGTTTATCTCTTAAACACAACAAGGCTGTGACATTTAAGCCTAATCTTGTAGCAGGTTTAACCGCTACCTGTACCATCCCTATGTGTATAAAGGAATATTTCTTTTGGAGTCTGCTAATAAGACTTGGTGATAGAAGATTAAAAGATAATAAACTATTGTCTATAGAAATACACTCTTCTACCATCTTAACAACATAATCAGATTTAAACAAGAAATTATTGTTTGATTTATAAATATGATGTGAAGGGATGGCTGGTAACTTCCAGTTAGGAAAAAATTTTAAAACGTTCACCTTAAAATCACTGTTAGGACCATTTCATAGTGTGATTATCTTGTTTTGACGAATAAACGCATGTGTCCAATGTGACATAAACATTAGTCTTTACTTACGGAAATAGCTCGAGTTAGTATTTCGTGACAAATTTCTTAAACTTTGGCCTTATAATCAGTCTTAGGACAAATTCAAAGTGTGATTATTATGTTTTCACTAAAAAAACGCGTGTCAAATGTGACATAAACATCGGTCTTTACTTTGGGATGAAATTTTTAAACGTTGACCTTAAAATCACTCTTAGGACCATTTCAAAGTGTGATTATCATGTTTTGATGAAAAAACGGATGTGTCAAATGTGACATAAACATCGGTCTTTACTTACAGAAATGACAAGAGTTAGTATTTCGAGATGAATTTTTTAAACGTTGACCTTAAAATCACTCTTAGGACCAATTCAAAGTGTGATTATCATGTTTTCGCGAAAAAAAGCATGTGTCAAATGTCACATAAACATCGGTCTTTACTTACGGAAAAAAAGCGAGTAATCATTTTTGGACGAAAACTTAAAACGCTGACCTTAAAAACACTCTTAGGACCATTTCAAAGTGTGATTATCATGTTTTGATGAAAAAACAGATGTGTCATATGTAACATAAACATCGGCCTTTACTTACGGAAAAAAAAACAAGTTAGTATTTCATGACTAATTTTTTAAACATTGACCTTAAAATCACTCTTAGGACCATTTCAAAGTGTGATTTTCATGTTTTCACGAAAAAACGCATGAGTCAAATGTGACATAAACATCGGTCTTTACTTACGGAAAAAACACGGGTTAGTATTTCGTGATGTGTTTTTTAAACTTTAACCTTGAAATAACTCTTTGGACCATTTCAATGTGTGACTCCCATATTTCGACGAAAAAGCTCATGAGTCAAATGTGACATAAGCAACGGTCTTTACTTATGGAAAAAACCCTTGTTATCATTTTGGAAGGAAAATTTTTAAATGTTGACCTTAAAATCACTCTTAGAACCATTTCAAAGTGTGATTATCAAGTTTTTAAGAAAAAATGCATGTGTCAAGTATGACATAAGCATCGGTCTTTACTTACGAAAAAAACGCGAGTTATCATTTTGGGACAAAATTTTTTAAACGTGGACCTTCAAATCACTCTTAGGACCATTTCAAAGTGTGCTTATCATTTTTTCAAGGAAAAACGAATGTATCAAATGTGACATGAACATCGGTCTTTACTCACGGAAAAAACGCGAGTTATCATTTTGGGACGAAATTTTAAAACGTTCACCTTAGGACCATTTCAAAGTGTGATTATCATGTTTTCACAAAAAAATGCTTGTGTCAAATGTGACATAAACATCGCTATTTACTTATGGAAAAAACGCGAGTCAGACACAAGCATATTTTTGTGAAAACATGATAATCACTCTTTGAAATGGTCCTAAGAGTGATTTTAAGGTCAGCATTTAAAAAATTCGTCATGAAATACTAACTCGTGTTTTTTCCGTAAGTACAGACCGATGTTTTTGCCACATTTCACACATGCGTTTTTTCATCAAAACATGATAATCACACATGCATATTTTTATGAAAACATGATAATCGCACTTTGTAATGGTCCTAAGAGTTCACTTTTAAGGATAATGTTTAAAAATTTTGTCCCAAAATGATAACTCGCGTTTTTTCAGTAATTAAGGACCGATGTTTCTGTCGCATTTGACACATGCGTTTTTTTCTGAAAACATGATAATCGCACTTTGAAATGGTTCTAAGAGTGATTATAAGATCAACGTTTAAAAATTTCATCCCAAAATGATAGCTCGCGTTTTTTCCGTAAGTAAAGCCCGACGTTTATATCACATTTGACACATGCGTTTTTCCGTGAAAACAAGATAATCACACTTTGAAATGGTCCTAAGAGTGAATTTAAGGTCACGTTTAAAAGATTAGTCACGAAATACTAACTCGTGTTATTTTTGTAAGTAAAGACCGATGTTTATGTCACATTTGACACATGCATTTTTTCATCAAAACATGATAATCACACAATGAAATGGTCCTAAGAGTGATTTAAAGGCCAACGTTTAAAAATTTTGTCCTAAAATGATAACTCTCATTTTTTTCGTAAGTAAAGACCGTTGTTTCTGACACATTTGACACATGCGTTTTTTTGTGAAAACATGATAATCGCACTTTGAAATGGTCCTAAGAGTGATATTAAGATCAATGTTTAAAAATTTCGTCCCAAAATGATAACTCACTTTTTTTCCGTAAGTAAAGATCGAGGTTTATGTCACATTTGACACATGCATTTTTATGTGAAAACAAGATAACCACACTTTGAAATGGTCCAAAGAGTGATTTTAAGGTCAGCTTTTAAAAAATTCGTCATGAAATACTAACTCATGTTTTTTCCGTAAGTAAAGACCGATGTTTATGTCACGTTTGACACATGCGTTTTTACATCAAAACATGATAATCACACATTGAAATGGTCGTAGGAGTGATTTTAAGGTCAACATTTAAAAATTTCGTCCCAAAATGATAACTCTCGTTTTTTCCGTAAGTAAAGACCGATATTTATGTCACGTTGACACATGCATTTTTTCATCAAAACATGATAATCACACTTTAAAATGGTCCTAAGTGTGATTTTTAGGTCAACGTTTAAAAATTTCGTCCCAAAATGATAACTCGCATTTTTTTCGTAAGTAAAGACCAACATTTATTTCACATTTGCACATGCATTTTTTTGTGAAAACAAGACAATCACACTTTGAAATGTTTTACTTAAGGAAAAAACACGAATCGGTATTTCATGACGAATTTTTTGAACTTTGAGTTTATGTCACGTTTGAAGCATGCCATTTTCCCCCAAAACATGATAATCACACATTGAAATGGTCCTAAGAGTGATTTTAAGGCCAATGTTTAAAATTTTTTTCCCAAAATGATAACTCTCGTTTTTTCCGTAAGTAAAGACCGTTGTTTCTGTCACTTTTGACACATCCATTTTTTTGTGTAAACCTGATAATCGCACTTTGAAATGGTCCTAATAGTGATATCAAGGTCAACGTTTAAAAAATTCCGTCCCAAAATGATGACTCGCGTTTTTCCCGTAAGTAAAGACCGATGTTTATGTCACATTTGACACATGCATTTTTTCGTGAAAACATGAAAATCACACTTTGAAATGGTCCTGAGAATGACTTTAAGGTTAACGTTTAAAAAATTTGTCATGAAATACTAGCTCGTATTTTTTCCGTAAGTAAAAGACCGACGTTTATGTCACATTTGACACATGTGTTTTTCTGTGAAAACAAGATAATCAGTCTTTGAAATGGTCCTAAGAGTGATTTTAAGGTCAACATTTGAAAAATTCGTCATGAAATACTAACTCGAGTTTTTTCCGTACGTAAAGACCGAAGTTTATGTCACATTTGACACATGCGTTTTTTCATCAAAATATGATAATCACACTTTCAAATGGTCGTAAGAGTGATTTTAACGTCAACGTTTAAAAATTTCGTCCCAAAATGATAACTCGCTTTTTTTCTGTAAGTAAAGATCGAGGTTTATGTCACATTCGACACATGCATTTTTTTAAACAAGATAACCACACTTTGAAATGGTCCTGAGAGTGATTTTAAGGTCAACGTTTAAAAAATTCGTCATGAAAGACTAACTCGTGTTTTTTCCGTAAGTAAAGACTGATGTTTATGTCACGTTTGATACATGCGTTTTTTCGTGAAAACTCAATAATCACTCTTTGAAAGTGTCCTTAAAGTGTTTTTAAGGTCAACACTAAAAAGTTTCATCCCAAAATGATAACTCGCTTTTTTTCCTTAAGTAAAGACCGATGTTTATGTCACATTTGACACGTGCGTTTTTTCGTGAAAACATCATAACCACACTTTGAATTTGTCCTAAGAGTAATTTCAAGGACAACGTTTAAAAGATTAGTCACGAAATACTAACTCGTGTTATTTTCGTAAGTAAAGACCGATGTTTATGTCACGTTTGACACATGCGTTTTTTCATCAAAACATGATAATCACACATTGAAATGGTCCTAAGAGTGATTTTAAGGCCAACGTTTAAAAATCTTGTCCCAAAATGATAACTATCGTTTTTTCCGTATGTAAAGACCGTTGTTTCTGTCGCTTTTGACACATGCATTTTTTTGTGAAAACATGATAATCGCACTTTGAAATGGTCCTAAGAGTGATATTAAGGTCAACGTCTGAAAAATTTCATCCCAAAATGATAACTCGCATTTTTCCGTAAGTAAAGACCAATGTTTATGTCACATTTGACACATGTTTTTTTGTGAAAACATGATAATCACACTTTGAATTGGTCCTAAGAGTAATTTTAAGGTCAACGTTTAAAAGATTAGTCACGAAATACTAATCTGATGTTTATGTCACATTTGACACATGCGTTTTTTAGTGAAAACATGATAATCACACTTTGAATTGGTCCTATCAACGTTTAAAAGATTAGTCACGAAATACTAACTCGTGCTATTTTCGTAAGTAAAGACCGATGTTTATGTCACATTGGAACAATGCATTTTTTCATCAAAACATGATAATCACATATTGAAATGGTCCTAAGAGTGATTTTAAGGCCAACATTTAAAAATTTCATCCCAAAATGATAACTCTCATTTTTTCCGTAAGTAAAGAACGAGGTTTCTGTCACATTTGACACATGCCTTTTTTTTTGTGAAAACATGATAATCACACTTTCAAATGGTCCTAAGAGTGACATTAAGATCAACATTATAATCACACTTTGAAAGGGTACTAAGAGTGATTTTGAGGTCAACGTTTGAAAAATTCATCATGAAATACTAACTCGTGTTATTTCTGTAAGTAAAGACCGATGTTTATGCCACATTTGACACATGCATTTTTTCGTGAAAACATGATAATCACACATTGAAATGGTCCTTAGAGTGATTTTTAAGGTCAACGTTTTAAAAATTTTGTTCCAAAATTATAACTCGCGTTTTTTCCGTAAGTAAAGACCGATGTTTATGCCACATTTGACACATGCGTTTTTTCATCAAAATATGATAATCACACATTGAAATGGTCCTAAGAGTGATTTTAAGGCCAACTTTTAAAAATTTCGTCCCAAAATGATAACCCTCGTTGTTTCCGTAAGTAAAGACCGATGTTTCTATCCCATTTGACACATGCGTTTTTTTGTAAAAACATTATAATCCTACTTTGAAATGGTCGTAAGAGTGATATTAACATGAAAGTTTAAAAAATTTCGTCCAAAATGACAAATTGCGTTTTTTCTGTAAGTAAAGACCGATGTTTATGCAACATTTGACCCATCCATTTTTTCATCAAAACATGATAATCACTCATTGAAGTAGCAAGATTCTGATTCTGAGGCTAGTTCCAATTCAGAAGAGCCTTTAAAAGGCGAAGACGAATTAAAATCTTTATTTCAAGATTTAAGAATGGATAACACTCCCCAAATAAATAAAATCTTCCACACTAAATAAAGTACAGACAAGCCTTATTACCGCAGGCCGTCTCCAATAAACCTTCAGTACGAAGAGTTTAGGCCATCTATGAACTCCTATGCTGGAAGGTACACTTTGAAATGGTCCTAAGAGTTATTTCAAGGTCAACATTTGAAAAATACGTCACGAAATACTAAATCGTCTTTTTTCCGTACATAAAGACCGATGTTTAGGTCACATTTGACACAAGCGTTATTTCTTAAAAACTTGAAAATCACAATTTGAAATGGTCCTAAGAGTGATTTTATGGTCAACGTTTAAAAAATTTCGTCATGAAATACTAGCTCGTATTTTTTCTGTAAGTAAAGACTGAAGTTTATGTCACGCTTGACACATGCATTTTTTCATCAAAACGTTATTTCGTAAAAACATGAAAATCACACTTTGAAATGGTCCTAAGAGTGATTTTAAGGTCAACGTTTAAAAAAATTAGTCATGAAATACTAGCTCGTATTTTTTGTGTAAGTAAAGATCGATGTTTATGTCACGCTTGACACATGCGTTTTTTCATCAAAACTCAATAATCACACTTTGAAATGGTCCTAAGAGTGTTTTTAAGGTCAGCGTTTAAAGTTTTCGTCCCAAAATGATAACTCGCATTTTTTCCGTAAGTAAAGACCGATGTTTATGTCACATTTAACACATGCATTTTTTCGTGAAAATATGATAATCACACTTTCAATTTGTCCTACGAGTGATTTTAACGTCAACGTTAAAAAAATTCATCTCGAAATACTAACTCGTTTATTTCTGTAAGTAAAGACCGACGTTTATGTCACATTTGACACATGGGTTTTTTCGTCAAAACATAATAATCACACTTTGAAATGGTCCTAACAGTGATTTTAAGGCGAACGGTTTTAAAATTTCGTCCCAAGATGATAACTCATGCTTTTTTCCGTATGTAAAGACCGATGTTTATATCAAGTTTGATACTTGCGTTTTTTCATCAAAACTTGATAATCATACTTTGTAATGGTCCTAAGAGTGTTTTTAAGGCCAACGTTTAAAATTTTCGTCCTAAAATGATGACTCGCTTTTTTTCGTACGTAAAGACCGATGTTTATGTCACATTTGACACATGCGTTTTTTCATTAAACATGATAATCACACTTTGAATAGGTCCTAAGAGTGATTTTAAGGTCAACGTTTAAAAAATTGGTCACGAAATACTAACTCGTGTTATTTCCGTAAGTAAAGACCGATGTTTATGTCACATTTGACACATCCCTTTTTTCATCAAAACATGATAATCACACTCTTTATCTGATGAACAGTTTAAAGAACTGTTTCAAGATTCTCAAGATATTGATGACGATGAAGATATGAAAGAACTAGACGACATGACACTAAAGAGAAGAAAGTAAGGGTCCTACATGAGCTGTCAATCTGACCACACCCCACTATCTTTTGACAGTATCCACAGCTATAAAGAAAGACAATATGTCACATTTGACTCATGCAATTTTTTGTGAAAACATGATAATCGCACTTTGATATGGTCTAAGAGTGATTTTAAGGCCAATGTTTAAAATTTTCGTCCCAAAATGATAACTCCCGTTTTTTCGATAAGTAAAGACCGACGTTTGTGTCACATTTGACAAATGCCTTTCTTTGTGAAAACAAGATAATCACACTTTGAAATGGTCCTAAGAGTGATTTTAAGGTCAATGTTTAAAAAATTCGTCCCAAAATGATAACTCGCGCTTTTTCGGTAAGTAAAGACCGACGTTTATGTCACATTTGACAAATACATTTTTTTTGTAAAAACAAGAAAATCACACTTTGATATGGTCTAAGAGTGATTTTAAGGTGAACGTTAAAAAAATTCAACATGAAATACTGATTCGTGTTTTTCCGTAAGTAAAGACCGATGTTTATGTCACTTATGACACATGCGTTTTTTCATTAAAACTCGATTATCACACTTTGAAAGTATCCTAAAAGTGTTTTTAAGGTCAACATTTAAAAATTTCTTCCCAAAATGATAACTCACTTTTTTTCCTTAAGTAAAGACCGATGTTTATGTCACACTTGACACATGCTTTTTTTGGTGAAAACATGCTAATCACACTTTGAATTGGTCCTAAGAGTAATTTTAAGGTCAGCGTTTACAAATTTCATCAAAAAATGATAACTTGCATTTTTTCCGTAAGGAAAGACTGATGTTTATACATGCATTTTTTCATGAAAACATGATAATCACACATTGAAATGGTCCTAAGAGTGATTTTCAGGTCAATTATTTAAAATTTGTCAGGACATGCAAACTCGTGTTTTTTCCGTCAGTAAAGACCGATGTTTATGTCACATTTGACACATGTTTTTTTTCGTGAAAACATGATAATCACACTTTGAAATGGTCCTTAGAGTGATTTTTAAGTCAATGTTTTAAAAATTCGTCATGAAATACAAACTTGTGTTTTTTCCGTAAGTAAAGACCGATATTTATGTCACGTTTGACACATGCATTTTTTCATTAAAACATGATAATAACACCTTGAAATGATCCTAAGAGTGATTTTTAAGGTCAACGTTTAAAAATTTCGTCCCAAAATAATAACTCACGTTTATTCCGTAAGTAAAGACCGACGTTTATGTCACATTTGACACATGCGTTTTTTGTGAAAACATGATAATCCCACTTTGAAATGTCCTAAGAGTGATTTTTAGGTCAACGTTTCAAAAATTCGTCACGAACAAACTTGTGTATTTTCCGTAAGTAAAGACTGATGTTTATGTCACATTTGACACATGCGTTTTTTACCAAAACGTGATAATCACACCTTGAAATGGTCCTAAGAGTGATTTAAAGGTCAACGTTTAAAATTTTTCGTTCCAAAATGATAACAAGCGTTTTTTCCGTAAGTAAAGACCGATGTTTATGTCACATTTGACAAATGCGTTTTTTCATGAAAACATGATAATCACACTTTGAATTGGTCCTAAGAGTGATTTTAGGGTCAACGCTTAAAAAATTCATCCTGAAATGCTAACTCGAGTTATTTCCGTAAGTAAAGGTCGATGTTTATGTCACGTTTGACACATCCATTTTTTCGTGAAAACATGACAATCACACTTTGAAATGGTCCTAAGAGTGATTTTTTGGTCAACGTTTTAAAAATTCGACACGAAATTCAAACTTATGTTTTTTCCGTACGTTAAGACGGATGTTTTTGTCACGTACGTGATAATCAGAACTTGAAATGGTCCTAAGAGTGATTTTAAAGTGAATGTTTAAAAATTTTCGTCCCAAAATGATAACTTGCTTTCTTCCTTAAGTAAAGACCGATGTTCATGTCACATTTGACACATGCATTTTTTCGTGAAATAATGATAATCACAATTTGTATTGGTCCTAAGAGTGATTTTAAGGTCAACGTTTAAAAAATTCGTCACGAAAAACTAATTCGTGTTATTTCCGTAAGTAAAGACCCATGTTTATCTCACGTTTGACACATCCGTTTTTCCATCAAAACATGAAAATCACACTTTGAAATGGTCCTAAAAGTGATTTTAAGGTCAACGTTTAAAAATTTCGTCCGAAAATGATAACTAGCTTTTTTTCCATAAGTAAACACCGATGTGACATAAACATCGGTCTTTACTTACAGAAAAAACACAAGTTTTTATTTCATGACGAATTTTTAAAACATTGACTTAAAAATCACTCTTAGGACCATTTCAAAGTGTGATTATCATGTTTTCACGAAAAAACGCATGTGTCAAATGTAACATAAACATTATATTTTTTGTGAACACATGATAATCACACTTTGAAAGGGTCCTAAGAGTGATTTTAAGGTCAGCATTTAAAAAATTTGCCATGAAATACTAACTCGTGTTTTTTCCTTAAGTAAAGACCGATGTTTATGCCATGTTTGTCAAATGCGATTTTTTATAATGCGTTTGTTCTTCTAAACATGATATTAGACATATTTGTTTTTTAACTAAAAATCCAAGAGTTATTTTAAGGTCAACGTTTAAAATATTCTCACAAAATACAAATTCGTGTGTTTTTCCGTAAGTAAAGACCGATGTTTATGTCACACTAGACACATGTGTTTCTTTTGTCAAAATGTGATATTCACACGTTGAATTGGTCCTAAGAGTGATTTTAAGGTCAACATTTAAAAATTTCGTCCTAAAATGATCACTCGCTTTTTTTCCGTAAGTAAAGACCGATGTTTACGTCACATTTGTCTTATTCGTTTTTTTGTCTATACACGATAATCTCACTTTGAAATGGTCCCAAGAATTTCATCAGTCTTAACTAAAGGAAAAAACGCGAGATATAATTTCGTGACCAAATTTTTTAAACACTGACCTCAAAATCACTCTTGGGATAATTTCTAAGTGTGATTATCACTTTTTTTTATGAAGAAACGCACGTATGAAATGTGACATAAATATCGGTCTTTACTTGCGGAAAAAATGCGAGTTATAATTTTGTGAGGAAATTTTTTAAAAGCTTATGTATAGACGAAAAACACATGTGTTAAATGTGACATAAACATCAGTCTTAACTGAAGGAAAAAACACGAGATATAATTTCGTGACCAAATTTTTTAAACGCTGACCTTCAAATCACTCTAGGATAATTTCAAAGTGTGATAATCACTTTTTTTACGAAGAAACGCACGTATAAAATGTGGCATAAAAATCGGTCTTTACGTACGAAAAAAATGCGAGATATCATTTCCTGAAGGAAATTTTAGACATTGACCATAAAATCACTCTTGGACTATTTCATAGTGTGATTATCATGTTTTAACAAAAAAAAACGCATATGTCCAATGTGACATAAACACCGGTTTTACTTTAGGGAAAAAGGCGAGTTAACATTTCGTGAAGAAATTTTTAAATGTTGACCTTTAAATAGGACCATTTCAAAGTGTGATTATCATGTTTTGATGAAAAAATGCATGTGTCAAATGAGATATAAACTTCAGTCTTTACTTGCGGAAAAAACACGAGTTAGTATTTCATGACAAAATTTTTAAATGCTGACCTTAAAATAACTCTTAGGACCATTTCAAAGTGTGATTATCTTGTTTTCACGAAAAAATGCATGTGTCAAATGTGACATAAACATCGGTCTTTACTTATGGAAAAAACGAGTTATCATTTTGGGAAGAAGTTTTTTAAATGTTGACATTAAAATCACTCTTAGACCATATCAAAGTGCGATTATGATGTTTTCACAAAAAAATGCTTGTGTCAAATGTCACAGAAACATCGGTCTTTACTTACAGAAAAAACGAGAGTTATCATTTTGGGACGAAATTTTTAAACGTTGACCTTAAAATTACTCTTAGGACCATTTCAATGTGTGATTATCATGTTTTAATGAAAAAACGCATGTGTGAAATCCAGCATAAACATCGGTCTTTACTTACGGAATAAACGCGAGTTATCATTTTGGGACGAAATTTTATAAACACTGATCTTAATATCACTCTTAGGACCATTTCAAAGTGCGATTATCAAGTTTTCACAAAAAAATGTACGTGTCAAAAGTGATAGAAACAACGGTCTTTACTTACGGAAAAAACCAGAGTTAGCATTTTGGGACGAAATTTTTAAACGTTGGCCTTAAAATCATTCTTAGGACCATTTCAATGTGTGATTATCATGATTTGATGAAAAAACGCATGTGCCAAACGTGACATAAACATCGGTCTTTCAAATAACACGAGTTAGTATTTCGTGACTAGTCTTTTAAATGTTGGCCTTAAAATCACTCTTAGGACCAATTCAAAGTGTGATTAGCATGTTTTCACCAAAAAAAGCATGTATCAAGTGTGACATAAAACATCGGTCTTTACTTAAGGAAAAAAAGTGAGTTACCATTTTAGGAAGAAATTTTTAAATGTTGACCTTAAAAACACTTTTAGGACACTTTCAAAGTGTTATAATCGAGTTTTGATGAAAAAACGCATGTGTCATAAGTGGCATAAACATCGGTCTTTACTCACGGAAAAACACGAATCAGTATTTCATGTTGAATTTTTTTAACGTTGACCTTAAAATCACTCTTAGACCATATCAAAGTGTGATTTTCTTGTTTTTACAAAAAAATGCATTTGTCAAATGTGACATAAACGTCGGTCTTTACTTACCGAAAAAACGCGAGTTATCATTTCGGGACGAATTTTTTAAACATTGACCTTAAAATCACTCTTAGGACCATTTCAAAGTGCGATTATCTTGTTTTCACAAAGAAAGGCATTTGTCAAATGTGACATAAATGTCGGCCTTTACTTATCGAAAAAACGGGAGTTATCATTTTGGGACGAAATTTTTAAACATTGGCCTTAAAATCACTCTTTGGACCATTTCAAAGTGTGATTATCATATTTTGATGAAAAAACCCATGTGTCAAATGTGACATAAACTTCGGTCTTTCCTTACAAAAATTTTTAAACGTTGACCTTAAAATCACTCTCAGGACCATTTCGAAGTGTAATTATCATATTTTGATGAAAAAACGCATGTGTCAAAGGCATGTGTCACGTTTGACACATGCATTTTTTCATCAAAACATGACAATCACACATTGAAATGGTCCTAAGAGTGATTTTAAGGCCAACGTTTAAAAATTTCGTCCCAAACTAATACCGATGTTTATGTCACATTTGACACATGCAGTTTTTTGTGAAAACATGATAATCACACTTTGAAAGGGTCCTAAGAGTGATTTTAAGGTCAGCATTTAAAAAATTTGTCATGAAATACTAACTCGTGTTTTTCCTTAAGTAAAGGCCGATGTTTATGCCATGTTTGACAATTGCGATTTTTTTATCAAAACTCGATAATCACACTTTCAAAGTGTCCTAAAAGTGTTTTTAAGGTCAACATTTAAAATTTTTGTGCCAAAATGATAACTCGCTTTTTTTCCTTAAGTAAAGTCCGATGTTTATGTCACATTTGACACATGCGTTTTTTCGTGAAGACATGATAATCACACTTTGTATTGGTCCTAAGAGTAGTTTTAGGGTCAACGTTTAAAAGATTAGTCACGAAATACTAACTCGTGCTATTTTCGTAAGTAAAGACCGATGTTTATGTCACGTTGGAACAATGCATTTTTTCATCAAAACATGATAATCACATATTGAAATGGTCCTAAGAGTGATTTTTAGGCCAACGTTTAAAAATTTCATCCCAAAATGATAACTCTCATTTTTTCCGTAAGTAAAGAACGAGGTTTCCGTCACATTTGACACATGCCTTTTTTTTTGTGAAAACATGATAATCACACTTTCAAATGGTCCTAAGAGTGACATTAAGATCAACATTATAATCACACTTTGAAAGGGTACTAAGAGTGATTTTGAGGTCAACGTTTGAAAAATTCATCATGAAATACTAACTCGTGTTATTTCTGTAAGTAAAGACCGATGTTTATGCCACATTTGACACATGCATTTTTTCGTGAAAACATGATAATCACACATTGAAATGGTCCTTGGAGTGATTTTTAAGGTTAA
Organism: Euphorbia pulcherrima; assembly: GCA_947683365.1. Taxonomy (NCBI): domain Eukaryota; kingdom Viridiplantae; phylum Streptophyta; class Magnoliopsida; order Malpighiales; family Euphorbiaceae; genus Euphorbia; species Euphorbia pulcherrima. The sequence goes on from CANTUS010000001.1 coordinate 22,580,422, forward strand.
CGTTTTAAAAATTTTGTCCCAAAATTATAACTCGCGTTTTTTCCGTAAGTAAAGACCGATGTTTATGCCACATTTGACACATGCATTTTTTCATCAAAATATGATAATCACACATTGAAATGGTCCTAAGAGTGATTTTAAGGCCAACTTTTAAAAATTTCGTCCCAAAATGATAACCCTCGTTGTTTCCGTAAGTAAAGATCGATGTTTCTATCACATTTGACACATGCGTTTTTTTGTGAAAACATTATAATCGTACTTTGAAATGGTCGTAAGAGTGATATTAACATGAAAGTTTAAAAAATTTTGTCCATAATGACAAATTGTGTTTTTTCTGTAAGTAAAGACCGATGTTTATGCAACATTTGACCCATCCATTTTTTCATCAAAACATGATAATCACTCATTGAAGTAGCAAGATTCTGATTCTGAGGCAACGTATGTATCAAACTTGATTGAAACATCGGTCTTTACTTACGAAAAAAGCACGAGTTATCATATTAGGAATAAATTTTATAACCGTTCACCTTAAAATCACTATTAGGACCATTTCAAAGAGTGATTATCATGTTTTAACAAAAAAACCCATGCGTCAAATGTGACATAAACGTCGGCCTTTACTTACTGAAATAACACAAGTTAGTATTTCGTGACGAATTTTTTAAACGTTGACCATAAAATCACTCTTAGGACAATTTCAATGTGTGATTATCATGTTTTGATGAAAAAATGCATGTGTCAAATTTGGCATAAACATCGGTCTTTACTTACAGAAAAAATGCGAGCTATCATTTTGGGATGAAATTTTTTAAACGTTGATCTTAATGTTACTCTTAGGACCATTTGAAAGTGCGATTATCATGTTTTCACAAAAAAAGGCATGTGTCAAATGTGACAGAAATCTCGGTCTTTACTTACGGAAAAAATGAGAGTTATCATTTTGGGATGAAATTTTTAAACGTTGGCCTTAAAATCACTCTTAGGACCATTTCAATATGTGATTATCATGTTTTGATGAAAAAATGCATTGTTCCAACGTGACATAAATATCGGTCTTTACTTACGAAATAGCACGAGTTAGTATTTCGTGACTAATCTTTTAAACGTTGACCCTAAAACTACTCTTAGGACCTAGCCTTTACAGTGTGATTATCATGTTTTCACAAAAAAACGCATGTGTGACATAAACATCGGACTTTACTTAAGGAAAAAAAGCGAGTTATCATTTTGGGACGAAAATTTTAAATGTTGACCTTAAAAACTCTTTTAGGACACTTTCAAAGTGTGATTATCGAGTTTAGATAAAAAAATCGCATTTGTCAAACATGGCATAAACATCAGTCTTTACTTAAGGAAAAACACGAGTTAGTATTTCATGACAAATTTTTTAAATGCTGACCTTAAAATCACTCTTAGGACCCTTTCAAAGTGTGATTATCATGTTTTCACAAAAAAACTGCATGTGTCAAATGTGACATAAACATCGGTATTAGTTTGGGACGAAATTTTTAAATGTTGGCCTTAAAATCACTCTTAGGACCATTTGAATGTGTGATTGTCATGTTTTGATGAAAAAATGCATGTGTCAAACGTGACACATGCCTTAGACACATGCATTTTTTTTTATCAAAATTTGATAATTACACTTTCAAATGGTCCTGAGAGTGATTTTAAGGTCACCATTTTAAAATTTTCGTAAGTAAAGACGGAAGTTTATGTCACATTTGACACATGGGTTTTTTCATCAAAACATGTTAATCACACTTTGAAATGGTCTTAAGAGTGATTTTAAGGTCAACTTTTAAAAAATCATCATGAAATACTAATTCGTATTTTTTCCGAAAGTAAAGACCGATGTTTATGTCACGTTTGACAAATGCGTTTTTTCATGAAAACTCGATAATCACACTTTGAAAGCCTCCTAAAGTGTGGTTAAGGTCAGCATTTAAAATTTTCGTCCCAAAATGATCACTCGCTTTTTTTCCTTAAGTAAAGGCCGATGTTTATGTGACATTTGACACATGCATTTTTTCCTGAAAACATGATAAATCACACTTTAAATTGGTCCTAAGAGTAATTTTAAGGTCAACGTTTAAAAGATAACTCACAAAATAGTAACTCGTGTTATTTTCGAAAGTAAAGACCGATGTTTATGTCACATTTGACACATGCATTTTTTCATCAAAACATGATAATCACACATTGAAATGATCCTAAGAGTGATTTAAAGGCCAACGTTTAAAAATTTCATCCCAAAATGATATAAACATCGGTCTTTACTTACGGAAAAAATTGAGTTATCAATTTAGGACGAAAATTTTTAACATTGGCCTTAAAAACACTCTTAGGACCGTTACAAAGTGTGATTATCGATTTTTGATAAAAAAAATGCATGTATCAAACTTGCTATAAACATCGGTCGTTACTTACGAAAAAAGCACGAGTTATCATTTTGGGACGAAATTTTAAAACCGTTCACCTTAAAATCACTGTTAGGACCATTTCAAAGTGTGATTATCATGTTTTGACATAAAAACCCATGTGTCAAATGTGACATAAACGTCGGTCTTTACTTACGAAAATAACACGAGTTACTATTTCATGAAGAATTTTTTAAACGTCGACCTTAAAATCACTCTTAGGACCAATTCAAAGTGTGATTATCATGTTTTCACGAAAAAATGCATGTGTCAAATGTGACATAAACATCGGTCTTTACTAACGAAAAAAAGCGAGTTATCATATTGGGACGAAAATTTTAAACGTTGACCTTAAAAACACTCTTAGGACCATTTCAAAGTGTGATTATCGAGTTTTGATGAAAAAACGCATGTGTCAAATGTGACATAAACATCGGTCTTTACTTACGGAAAACACACGTGATAGTATTTCATGACAAATTTTTTTAAACGTTGACCTTTAAATCACTCTTAGGACCATTTGAAAGTGTGATTTTCATGTTTTCACGAAAAAATGCATGTGTCAAATGTGACATAAACATCGGTCTTTACTTACGAAAAAAACACGAGTCAGTATTTCGTGATGAATTTTTTAAACGTTGACGTTGAAATAACTCTAAGGACCATTTCAAAGTGTGACTCCCATGTTTCGAAGAAAAAACTCATGAGTAAAATGTGACCTAAACATCGGTCTTTACTTACGGGAAAAACGCTTGTTATCATTTTGGAAGGAAAATTTTTAAATGCTGACCTTAAAATCACTCTTAGGACAATTTCAAAGTGTGATTATCATGTTTTTACGAAAAAATGCATGTGTCAAATGTGACATAAGCATCGGTCTTTACTTTCGAAAAAAAGGCGAGTTATCATTTTGGGACGAAATTTTTTAAACGTTAACCTTAAAATCACTCTTAGGACCATTTCAAAGTGTGATTTTCATGTTTCACGAAAAAACGCTTGTGTCAAATGTGACATAAACATCGGTCTTTACTTACTGAAAAAACACGTGATAGTATTTCATGATGAATTTTTTTAAACGTTGACCTTAAAATCACTCTTGGGACCATTTCAAAGTGTGATTTTCATGTTTTCACGAAAAAACGCATGTGTCAAATGTGACATAAACATCGGTCTTTACTTACGAAAAAAACACGAGTTAGTATTTCTTGACGTATTTTTTAAACATTGACCTTAAAATCACTCTTAGGACCATTTCAAAGTGTGATTATTCTTGTTTAAAAAAAACGCATGTGTCAAATGTGACATAAACGTCGGTCTTTACTTACTGAAAAAAGACGAGTTAGTATTTTATGACGAAATTTTAAAACGTTCACCATAAAATCACTGTTAGGACCATTTCAAAGTGTGATTATCATGTTTTGATGAAAAAACGGATGTGTCAAACGTGACATAAACATCGGTCTTTACTTACGGAAATAACAAGAGTTAGTATTTTGTGACGAATTTTTTAAACGTTAACCTTTACTCTTAGGACAAATCAAAAGTGTGATTATCATGTTTTCACGAAAAAACGCATGTGTCAAATGTGACATGAATATCGGTCTTTACTTACGGAAAAAACGCGAGTTATTTTTTTAGGTGAAATTTTTAAACGTTGACCTTAAAATCACTCTTAGGACCATTCAAAGTGTGATTATCATGTTTTGATGAAAAAATGGATGTGTGAACCGTGACATAAACATCGGACTTTACTCACGGAAATAACACGAGTTAGTATTTCTCGATGAATTTTTAAACGTTGACCTTAAAATCACTCTTAGGATCAATTCAAAGTGTGATTATTATGTTTTCACAAAAAAACGCATGTGTCAATTATGACAGAAACATCGGCCTTTACTTACGGAAAAAACGGGTTATCATTTTGGGACGAAAATTTTAAACCTTGACCTTAAAAACACTCTTTGGACCATTTCAAAGTGTGATTATCGAGTTTTGATGAAAAAACAAATGTGTCAAACTTGATATAAACATCGGCCTTTACTTACGGAAAAAACAAGAGCTAGTATTTGATGACGAATTTTTTAAACGTTGACCATAAAATCACTCTTAGGACCATTTCGAAGTGTGATTTTCATGTTTTCATGAAAAAACGCATGTGTCAAACATGACATAAACATCGGTCTTTACTTACGGAAAAAACACGAGTTAGTATTTCGTGATGAATTTTTTAAATGTTGACGTTAAAATCACTCTTAGAACCAATTCAAAGTCTGATTATCATGTTTTCATGAAAAAACGCATGTGTTAGATGTGACACAAACATCGGTCTTTACTTACGAAAAAAAGCGAGTTATCATTTTGGGACGGAAATTTTAAACATTGACCTTAAAAGCACTCTTAGGACCATTTGAAAGTGTGATTATCGAGTTTTGATGAAAAAATGCATGTGTCAAACGTGACATGAACATCGGACTTCACTTACGGAAAAAAACACGAGCTAGTATTTCATGACGAAGTTTTTTAAACGTTGACCTTAAAATCACTCTTAGGACCATTTCAAAGTGTGATTTTCATGTTTTTACGAAATAACGCATGTATCAAACGTGACATAAACATCGGTCTTTACTTACGGAAATAAAAAGAGTTAGTATTTCGTGACGAATTTTTTAAACGTTGACCTTAACTAAGAAGGCAGGATCGCAGATACAGAAATGAAATATTGAAATCACTGAGAATGAAGAACAGAAATCTTACTATTATTAAGTAGAGAGTTGAATTACAGTAGTTGAGAAAGTAAAAAAACAGGAGAAAGCTTCACACCAAGCACACTACAAGCTTCTCTCTCTAAAACTCTTAAAACTCCAAACTAAATATTTTACAACTGATTAATTTTCGATGCTACAAACTGAAAGAAAAACACAATATATAGGCAGATAAAGTGGTGCGCCCTTAGCTGGCCATGAGCTGGAAGGTAAGAAGGAATCTTGCAATGGGCAATAAAGAAAAGGCACCAGCTGGCTATCAGTTTCTTTAATAAAAGAAAGATACTTGCTTTAATAAAAGTGGAGGAGCCGACAAAAATGCTTTCGGCGAAATCAATATTAATGCTTCATTAAGTGGGGTCTATAGTCATCCTGATAAGGACTATTTCTGTCAAAGCAATCTTCATTATTACTGTTGAAGTAATCCTGATAAGGATTCTGCCCTAAAGGTCATTAGGGTCTTGAGAGTTTAAAAATAGATCATCAAATTCATCATCTGGTAGGGGTGGAACCCTTTTATTTGCTTCATTTGATGACAAGGCAATTTCAGTCGCTTTCCTTTTGGGACTCTCTTGCTTCTTTGGAAGAGCAGATAATAAATTTTTTGGATCAAATCCTTGTTTAGGAGGATCCTTTTCTCCCAGAAGTTGAAACACTTGTTGTTTTAATTCTTCTCTAGGGATAGAGGTTAATAAACCTTTGAGGAGCTCAGCTACCATGCCAGGAGATGCTGAGGTTTCAGCAGCCTCAGGAGAATTTGGTGGACTGTTAAGATTTATCATTTTAATAACAAGTTCTTTAGAATATATTGCTGGTGGCTCAAAGAACTCAAATTTATCCCACCATTTAACAGAAATTCTCCTCGTTAACCAAGGAATAAAATTTTCAAAATCTGAGTTATAACCCAGCTTCTTTCCTTTCTTTTTAGTGATGATATAATCCCATTTGCCTATCCAGGGAACTCTGTATAGGATAGTAAACATGAGTCTAGGATAATCACAAAATCTGTTAGAGTCCACGAAGAATTCAAAACTTCCCAGAACTCTCTGAGGGAGGATAATTGGATATAATCCCCATTTAAAGAACCAGTCATGAAACCAGTTCGGGAAAACCTTTTGAGGTTTGTTCAAAGAGAATTGGAAAAACCAGCTGAAAATCCTTTGACGGTTCTCATAAAATAACGCCTGAGTCCAGGCGTGCATGTAGTCAAAGTAGTCAAAAAATCGTGGTTTTCCATAAGATAATTCCCTACAGGAGAAAAGATTTCTCCCCCATTCTTCTTGGGTAATAACCCTAGTTATGATGAACTTGCTATAAGCCCATTCATCGCCGCTTCTTGTAACCGGCTCAATTTTGACAGAATCAATCTCCAATAAGATTGATTGGTTGAAATTATAATCCTTTGACAGCAATGGTGAAAGTGTATAATTCTGTGTATAAAAGGATATCTCGTGCGGCTGTAGGTGAGCATGTTTGTCTTCAATTGGCATAATATGCTCAAAAGTAATCGGTACATAAGGAAATCTATTTTCCCTTTAAGTGGCCTCCTGGAGGCTACGCCTATAAGCGTCGGGGCAATATTGGTCTTCTTGACTAGCTTTTGATGGTCCAGAGAAATGCTCTTTAGCCTTCCCTTTTCCTGAAGGAGTGCTATTCCATCTGAAACTCATGACCTACAAGAAACTCTCGAGTTAAGAAATCTGTAAGTGAATTAGATTCCCCTTTAATAAACTCGATATTAAAATCAAAGATTGATAAAATAGCTTGCCATCTGGCAAATATTGGTTTGGACGCTATATTTTTAACGTCCTTTAGCAAGATTTCTTTGGCGCTTTCACAGTCTATCCTTATAAGGAATTTCTGATTAATTAAATCAGACTCGAATTTTTGGACACATTGATAAAACTTCCTTTTTCACAGTAGAGTAATTAACTCTTGGGCCGGTCCATAGCCCACTGGTAAACCTAATTAAGGTTTCTTTTCCATTTATCCTTTGCTTAAGGATTCCTCCATAGCCTTTGTCTGAAGCATCGGTTTCAACAATTTAATTTTCTTAGCAGACACCACTAAGCCATTATTCTTGGCTGCTGTTTGGAAAATACTGAGGTGTTTGAAGTGCTGCTCAATGTCCTTGGAGAAAATAAGGACGTCGTCAATGTAGACTATCATGAATGCTGAATAAGCATTAAAGATCTCATTCATGATTTTTTGAAATTGAGACGGGGCATTTTTAAGTCAAAAAGGCATCACATTCCACTCGTACTGGCCGAATAGTACTGTGAAGGCTGTTTTGTATTTGTCTTCTTCCTTGATCTGGATTTGCCAACATCCAGACTTCATGTCAAATTTGGAAAAGACTTTGGCTTCATAAAGCCTGTTGAGTAAGTCTCTCTTATTGGGCAGAGGATACCTTATCCACCTTAAAACCTTATTTAAAGGTTTATAGATAATGACTAATCTTGGTACCCCTCTTTTAAGTTTGGCGGCATTTTCTACATAAAAGGCCGGGCAGCTCCATGGGATTTTACTCTTTCTAATAAGCCCTTTATTTTCTAAATCTGTAATTTCAGATTTGCAGATCTCCAAATGGCGAGGTCCCATTGCAATGGGTCGGGCCCTAGTAGGGATCATTTTTTCGTCAAAGTCTGGCTCATAAGGCAGACTTATAACATGACGTTTTCTGGCCTAGAAGGCCGTAGGAACTTCAGATCAAATTTCTCTTATAAGCTCCTGTTCAAGCGTCTTAACCCTCTCAATCAGCTGAGGACTTTTAAGTTTTTCTTCTATAGTTTTGAAAGAAATTTCCTATTTTAAGGAATTGATGAATCTCTCCTTATAAGAGACTTTCCTTCTAATTACATCTAGATGTTTGACTTTGGGTTGTGAAATAAACTCAAAGATGATGTTCTTTCCCGCTATTTGTGTTTCTATTCCCTTTTCAGATAACCTTGATATAGGGAACAGCATGTGCAGGAATGGGTTTCCAAGAATGACTGAATGGGATAAATCTTTGACCATTATAAATGGTATCTCTAGGCTCATCCCATTATTGCAAACGGCTGCATTACTAAGCTTATAGTTGACAGCCAACTTATCACCGTTAGCCGTATGCAGTTGTTCCAATGTCTTGGAGAAGTAACGGGATGGTATTAATCCCTCATTGATACAATTAAGGTCAGCCCCTAAGTCTATAAGGGCTACTGTCGTTAAGACATATTCCTTGTTAATAACAAGAGTTATTTTAGTGTGCCACTTATGAGTGACTACTCTGTCTAGCATGTCTGCGTATTGGAGGTCCTTTTGCGTAGACTGGTCTTTCTTTTCTAGACCTTTATCTTGTTCTTCCTCAGATTCAGAAATATAATCTGAGAGTTTAGCAGCTTCTAAGAGAGTAAGTCTATCTTTAAGATTCTTTACTTCTCTTTTGAGTTCATTAACGTCTGCTTTAAGATCGTTAATGGTAGGCTCTTTTCTCTTGCTAGCCTTAACTCTGTTAATTATCTCTTTCATATCATAAGAGATATTCTTTTCTTTGACCTTTTCTTCAAGATTGTTATTTCTTGAAGAATTTCTAGATCAGGTTTCTCCAGATTTTTCTTTAAACATTTTCAAATATGACTCTAGGTGGTCTCTCCTCTCTTCAGGGTCTTGGATCTTTTCTATGAGATCCAAAATCGTGTTCTCTTCCCTGGTAAGGACTAATAAGCCGTTTAGAGAACATAGCGATTTATAATAATCGCAGTTTCCATCACAGCTTGAATTGGACTATGAGGCTGAGTTAGATTCTTCCTCAGAAGTATAATCATTTTCTTCCTTCTCTGAGCTGGTTTGGACTACTAGAATCGTTTCTAGTGTTTCTTTTACATCGTCACTGAGATTAAGTGACCTGATTTGTTGTTTTGCCTTGCACTTATTGGATTAGTGTGCAGGCTTTCCACATTTATAGCATGTTACCTCTTCAAGAGGCCTTTTGGGCCAATTATAAGGCTTTTTGGGCCTTTTATAAGGCCTTTTAGGGTAATCTTTCTTGTGAGGCCTATAAGGCTTATAAAATTCCTCTTATAAGGTTTATAGCCTTTCTTATAAGGTTTACCCTTACTTTTATGTGATCTAGGAAGTGGAGGGAAGCCTACTTGCTGGCAAAAGTCTCCTAAGATCCTTTTGTCGTGCAGTTTTTCCTTTTGCATCCATTTATGAATTTTTAACTCATTATAGAGCAACATTCCTTCTGCCACTATTTCCGAGGATAGCTCTCCATATGTCAGTTTTGGGTAAGGTATAACATTGTTATACTTTATGCTGAGCCTTTCCTTGACTCTCTCAGCAAATAAATAAGGAAGTCCATTTATGAACTTTTCCTTCCAGCAGTCTTGGTGACAGTCATCTCTAGTAAAGACTGCGCTGAGAAAGACATGTTTGTACCACTTGAACTCTGACAGGTCTCTACATCTCAGGTTCATAAGTTGTTCAGTGGTTTGCTCTACAAACATAGAGGTAGACCCTAGAAAGTGCAAAATAAGGGTATATGCCAAAGTATTAATAGCGTCTGACTGTGGTTGGCCATTTTCTTCTTTAACAGAATTCAGAATTTGGTTTTTGGCTTCAGTATTTAACTGAAAGTCCCACCAGCCTTTTAACTGTCTAGAAAATCCTGCAATAATAGCCTGAGCTATGGATTTGTCTAAATTTCCATGTATCCTACTAGCAGTTGCATACATTAACATATGCTGGATGGCATTCTTAATCTGATACTCAAATAGCCCGTCAATATTCCATTCTTCAATGGACCTGCCATCATAGGATTTCATGGATGGCATGAATTCTTCATATTGAAGATTTATTGGGGACGGCCTACGATAATAAGGCTTGTCAGTGCTTTCTTTAGTGTGGAAGATTTTGTTTATCTGTGGAATATTATCCATTCTTGAATCTTGGAATAAAGATTTTAATTCTTCCTCGCCTTTTAAAGGCTCTTCTGAACTAGTACTAGCTTCTGAATCAGAATCCTGCTCTTTAGTTAAAGGAGCAATATTCTTTTGCTTTCTGTCTAAATTAAGCTCTGCCTTTACTTACGGAAAAAACACTTGTTATCATTTTTAAAGGATAATTTTTAAATGCTGACCTTAAAATCACTGTTAGGACCATTTCAAAGTGTGATCATCATGTTTTTATGAAAAAAACGCATGTGTCAAATGTGACATAACATCGGTCTTTACTTACGGAAAAAATTGAGTTATCATTTTAGGACGAAAATTTTAAACGTTGGCCTTAAAAACACTCTTAGGACCGTTACAAAGTGTGATTATCGATTTTTGATGAAAAAACGCATATATCAAACTTGCTATAAACATCGGTCTTTACTTACGAAAAAAGCACGAGTTATTTTGGGACGAAATTTTAAAACCGTTCACCTTAAAATCACTGTTAGGACCATTTCAAAGTGTGATTATCATGTTTTGACAAAAAAATCCATGTGTCAAATGTGACATAAAAGTCGGTCTTTACTTACGGAATTAACACGAGTTACTATTTCATGAAGAAATTTTTAAACGTTGACCTTAAAATCACTCTTAGGACCAATTCAAAGTGTGATTATCATGTTTTCACGAAAAAATGCATGTGTCAAATGTGACATAAACATCGGTCTTTACTTACGGAAAAAACACGAGTCAGTATTTCGTGATGAATTTTTTAAACGTTGACATTGAAATAACTCTAAGGACCATTTCAAAGTGTGACTCCCATGTTTCGACCAAAAAACTCAAGAGTAAAATGTGACCTAAACATCGGTCTTTACTTACGGGAAAAACGCTTGTTATCATTTTGGAAGGAAAATTTTTAAATGATGACCTTAAAATCACTCTTAGGACAATTTCAAAGTGTGATTATCAAGTTTTGGTGAAGAAACGCATGTATCATTAATAGGGTCTTGAGAGTCTAAAAATAGATCATTAAATTCATCATCTGGTAGGGGTGGAACCCTTTTATTTGCTTCATTTGATGACGAGGCAATTTCAGCCGCTTTCCTTTTGGGACTCTCTTGCTTCTTTGGAAGAGCAGATAATAAATTTTTCGGATCGAATCCTTGTTTAGGAGGATCCTTTTCTCCCAGAAGTTGAAACACTTGTTGTTTTAATTCTTCTCTAGGGATAGAGGTTAATAAACCTTTGAGGAGCTCAGCTACCATGCCAGGAGATGCTGAGGTTTCAGCAGCCTCAGGAGAATTTAGTGGACTGTTAAGATTTATCATTTTAATAACAAGTTCTTTAGAATATATTGCTGGTGGCTCAAAGAACTCAAATTTATCCCACCATTTAACAGAAATTCTCCTCGTTAACCAAGGAATAAAAATTTCAAAATCTGAGTTATAACCCAGCTTCTTTCCTTTCTTTTTAGTGATGATATAATCCCATTTGCCTATCCAGGGAACTCTGTATAGGATAGTAAACATGAGTCTAGGATAATCACAAAATCTATTAGAGTCCACGAAGAATTCATAAATTCCCAGAACTCTCTGAGGGAGGATAATTGGATATAATCCCCATTTAAAGAACCAGTCATGAAACCAGTTCGGGAAAACCTCTTGAGGTTTGTTCAAAGAGAATTGGAAAAACCAGTTGAATTTCCTTTGACGGTTCTCATAAAATAACGCCTGAGTCCAGGCTTGCATGTAGTCAAAGTAGTCAAAAAATCGTGGTTTTCCATAAGATAATTCCCTACAGGAGAACAGATTTCTCCCCCATTCTTCTTGGGTAATAACCCTAGTTATGATGAACTTGCTATAAGCCCATTCATCGCCGCTTCTTGTAACCGGCTCAATTTTGACAGAATCAATCTCCAATAAGATTGATTGGTTGAAATTATAATCCTTTGATAGAAATGGTGAAAGTGTATAATTCTGTGTATAAAAGGATATCTCGTGCGGCTGTAGGTGAGCATGTTTGTCTTCAATTGGCATAATATGCTCAAAAGTAATCGGTACATAAGGAGATCTATTTTCCCTTTCAGTGGCCGCCTGGAGGCTATGCCTATAAGCGTCGGGGCAATATTGGTCTTCTTGACTAGCTTTTGATGGTCCAGAGAAATGCTCTTTAGCCTTCCCTTTTCCTGAAGGAGTGCTATTCCTTCTGAAACTCATGACCTACAAGAAACTCTCGAGTTAAGAAATCTGTAAGTGAATTAGATTCCCCTTTAATAAACTCGATATTAAAATCAAAGATTGATAAAATAGCTTGCCATCTGGCAAATATTGGTTTGGACGCTATATTTTTAACGTCCTTTAGCAAGATTTCTTTGGCGCTTTTACAGTCTATCCTTATAAGGAATTTCTGATTAATTAAATCAGACTCGAATTTTTAGACATATAGGACTATTGATAAAACTTCCTTTTTCACAGTAGAGAAATTAACTCTTGGGCCGGTCTATAGCCCACTGGTAAACCTAATTAAGGTTTCTTTTCCATTTATCCTTTGCTTAAGGATTCCTCCATAGCCTTTATCTGAAGCATCGGTTTCAACAATTTAATTTTCTTAGCAGACACCACCAAACCATTATTCATGGCTGCTGTTTGGAAAATACTGAGGTGTTTGAAGTGCTGCTCAATGTCCATGGAGAAAATAAGGACGTCGTCAATGTAGACTATCATGAATGCTGAATAAGCATTAAAGATCTCGTTCATGATTTTTTGAAATTGAGAGGGGGCATTTTTAAGCCCAAAAGGCATCACATTCCACTCGTACTGGCCGAATAGTACTGTGAAGGCTGTTTTGTATTTGTCTTCTTCCTTGATCTGGATTTGCCAATATCTAGACTTCATGTCAAATTTGGAAAAGACTTTAGCTTCATAAAGCCTATTGAGCAAGTCTCTCTTACTGGGTAGCAGATTCCTTATCCACCTTAAAACCTTATTTAATGGTTTATAGTTAATGACTAATCTTGGTACCCCTCTTTCAAGTTTGGCCGCATTTTCTACATAAAAGGCCGGGCAGCTCCATGGGCTTTTTACTCTTTCTAATAAGCCCTTTATTTTCTAAATCTGTAATTTTAAATTTGCAGGTCTCCAAATGGCGAGGTCCCATTGCAATGGGTCGGGCCCTAGTAGGGATCATTTTTTCTTCAAAGTCTGGCTCATAAGGCAGACTTATAACATGACGTTTTCTGGCCCAGAAGGCCGTAGGAACTTTAGAGCAAATTTCTCTTATAAGCTCCTATTCAAGGGTCTTAACCGTCTCAATCAGCTGAGGACTTTTAAGTTTTTCTTCTATAGTTTTGAAAGAAATTTCCTATTTTAAGGAATTGATGAATCTCTCCTTATAAGAGACTTTCCTTCTAATTACATCTAGATGTTTGACATTAGGTTATGAAATAAACTCAAAGATGATGTTCTTTCCCACTATTTGTGTTTCTATTCCCTTTTCAGATAACCTTGATATAGGGAACAACATGTGCAGGAATAGGTTTCCACGAATGACTGAATGGGATAAATCTTTGACCATTATAAATGGTATCTCTAGGCACATCCCATTATTGCAAACGGCTGCATTACTAAGCTTATAGTTGACAGCCAACTTATCACCGTTAGCCGTATGCAGTTGTCCCAATGTCTTGGAGAAGTAACGGGATGGTATTAATCGATCATTGATACAATTAAGGTCAGCCCCTGAGTCTATAAGGGCTACTGTCTTTAGGACATATTCCTTGTTAATAAAAAGAGTTATTTTAGTGTGCCACTTATGAGTGACTACTCTATCTAGCATGTCTGCGTATTGGAGATCCTTTTGCGTAGACTGGTCTTTCTTTTCTAGACCTTTATCTTGTTCTTCCTCAGATTCAGAATTATAATCTAAGAGTTTAGCAGCTTCTAAGAGAGTAAGTCTATCTTTAAGATTCTTTACTTCTCTTTTGAGTTCATTAACGTCTGCTTTAAGATCGTTAATGGTAGGCTCTTTTCTCTTGCTAGCCTTAACTCTGTTAATTATCTCTTTCATATCATAAGAGATATTCTTTTCTTTGACCTTTTCTTGAAGAATTTCTAGATGAGGTTTCTCCAGATTTTTCTTTAAACATTTTCAAATAAGACTCTAGGTGGTCTCTCCTCTCTTCAGGGTCTTGGATCTTTTCTATGAGATCCAAAATCATGTTCTCTTCCCTAGTAAGGACTAATAAGCCGTTTAGAGAACATAGCAATTTATAACAATCGCAGTTTCCATCATAGCTTGAATTGCACTGTGAGTCTGTGTCAGATTATTCCTCAGAGTATAATCAATTTCTTCCTTCTCTGAGCTGGTCTGGACTACTAGAATTTTTTCTAGTGTCTCTTAGGACCATTTCAAAATGTGATTATCTTGTTTTCACAAAAAAATGCATGTGTCAAATGTGACATAAATGTCGGTCTTTACTTACGGAAAAAAACGCGAATTATCATTTTAGGACGAAATTTTTAAACGTTGACCTTAAAATCACTTTTAGGACCGTTTCAAAGTGTGATTTTCATGTTTTCAAGAAAAAATGCAAGTGTCAAATGTGGCATAAACTTCGGTCTTTACTTACGGAAAAAACGCAAGTTATCATTTTGGGACGAAATTTTTTAATGTTGAATATCCCTCTTAGGGCCATTTCAAAGTGTGATTATCATGTTTTGATGAAAAAACGCATGTGTCAAACGTGGCATAAACTTCGATCTTTACTTACGGAAAAAACATGAGTTAGTATTTCATGGCGAATTTTTTAAATGCTGACCTTAAAATCACTCTTAGGAAAATTTTAAAGTGTGATTATCATGTTTTCACGAAAAAGCGCATGTGTCAAATGTGACATAAACATCGGTCTTTACTTAAGGAAAAAACACAAATCGGTATTTCATGACGAATTTTTTAAAGTTTGACATTAGAATTACTTTTAGGACTATTTCAAAGCGTGATTATTTTGTTTTCACAAAAAAATGCATGTGTCAAATGTGACATAATCGTCGGTCTTTACTTACGGAAAAAACGCGAGTTATCATTTTGGGACGAAATTTTTAAACGTTGACCTTAAAATCACTCTTAGGACCATTTCAATGTGTGATTATCTTGTTTTCAAGAAAAAAATATATGTGTCAAATGTGACATAAACTTCGGCCTTTGCTAACGGAAAAAATGCGAGTTATCATTTTGGGACAAAAATTTTTAACGTTGAATACCACTCGTAGGACCATTTCAAAGTGCGATTATCATGTTTTCACAAAAAAAAACGCATGTGTCAAATGTGATAGAAATATCGGTCTTTACTTACGGAAAAAATGAGAGTTATCATTTTGGGACAAAATTTTTAAACGTTGGCCTTAAAATCACTCTTAGGACCATTTCAATGTGTGATTATTATGTTTTCATGAAAAAACGCATGTGTCAAATGTGACATAAATATCAGTCTTTACTTACGAAAATAACACGAGTTACTATTTCGTGGCTAATCTTTTAAATGATGACCTTAAAATTTCTCTTAGGACCAATTCAAAGTGGGACATGTTTTCACGAAAAAACGCGTGTGTCAAATGTGACATGAACATCGGTCTTTACTTACGGAAAAAAGCGAGAAATCATTTTGGGATGAAAATTTTAAACGTTGACCTTAGAAACACTTTTAGGGCACTTTCAAAGTGTGATTATCGAGTTTTGATGAAAAAACGCATGTGTCAAACGTGACATAAACTTTGGTCTTTAAGTACGGAAAAAACACGAGTTAGTATTTTATGACGAATTTTTTAAATGCTGACCTTAAAATCACTCTTAGGACCATTTCAAAGTGTGATTATCTTGTTTTCAGGAAAAAATGAGAGTTACCATTTTGGGACGAAATTTTTTAAATGTTGATCTTAATATCACTCTTAGGATCATTTTAAAGTGCGATTACCATCTTTTGACAAAAAAATGCTAGCGTCAAATGTGACAAAAACATCGGTCTTTACTTACGGAAAAAACGAGAGTTATCATTTTCGTATGAAATTTTTAAACGATGGCCTTTAAATCACTCTTAGGACCATTTCAATGTGTGATTATCATGTTTTGATGAAAAAATGCATGTGTCAAACGTGACATAAACATCGGTCTTTACTTTCGAAAATAACACGAGTTACTATTTCATGACTTATCTTTTAAACGTTGACCTTTAAAATTACTCTTAGGACCAATTCAAAGTGTGATTTATCATGTTTTCACGAAAAAACGCATGTGTCAAATGTGACATAAACATCGGCCTTTACTTAAGGAAAAAAAGCGAGCGATCATTTTGGGACGAAAATTTTAAATGCTGACCTGAAACACACTTTTAAGGTCAAGGTTTAAAAGATTAGTCATGAAAAATTAGTCACGTTTGACACAAGCATTTTTTCATCAAAATATGATAATTACACTTTGAAATGGTCCTCAGAGTGATTTTAAGGTCAACGTTTAAAAATTTTCGTAAGTAAAGACCGACGTTTATGTCACATTTGACACATGCATTTTTTTGTGAAAACATGATAGCACTTTGATATGGTCTAAGAGTGATTTTAATGTCAATATTTAAAAAACTTCTTCCCAAAATGATAACTCACGTTTTTTCCATAAGTAAAGACTGATGTTTATGTCACATTGGACACATGCGTTTTTTCATTAAAACTCGATAATCACACTTTGAAAGTGTCATACAAGTGTTTTTATGGTCAACATTGAAATTTTTTATCCCAAAATGATAACTCGATTTTTTTCCTCGAGTAAACACCGATGTTTATGTCACATTTGACACATGCGTTTTTTCATGAAAACATGAACATCACACTTTGAATTGGTCCTAAGAGTAATTTTAAGGTCAACGTTTAAAAGATTAGTCATGAAATACTAACTCGTCTTATTTTCGTAAGTAAAGACCGATGTTTATGTCACGTTTGACACATGCGTTTTTTCATCAAAACATGATAATCACACATTGAAATGGTCCTAAGAGTGATTTTAAGGCCGACGTTTAAAAATTTCGTCCCAAAATGATAACTCTCGTTTTTTCCATTAGTAAAGATCGATGTTTCTGTCACATTTGACACATGCGTTTTTTGGTGAAAACATGATAATTGCACTTTGAAATGGTCCTAAGAGTGATATTAAGATCAACGTTTAAAAAATTTTGTCCCACAATGATAACTGGCGTTTTTCCCGTAAGTAATACCGATGTTTATGCCACATTTGACATATGTGTTTTTTCATCAAAACATATTAATCACACTTTGAAACGGTCCTAAGAATGATTTTAAGGTCAACGTTTAAAAAATTCGCCCTGAAATACTAACTCCTGTTTTTTCCGTAAGTAAAGACCGATGTTTATGTCACGTATGAGACATGCATTTTTTCATCAAAACTCGATAATCACACTTTGAAAGTGTTCTAAAAGTGTTTTTAAGGTCAACAGTTAAAATTTTTGTCCCAATATGATAACTCGCTTTTTTTCCTTAAGTAAAGACCGAAGTTTATGCACATTTGACGCATACATTTTTTCGTGAAAACATGATAATCACACTTTTAATTAGTCCTAAGAGTAATTTTAAGGTCAACATTTAAAAGATCAGTCACGAAATACTAACTCATGTTATTTTCGTAAGTAAAGACCGATGTTTATGTCACGTTTTACACATGCATTTTTTCAAAGTGTGATTATCGAGGTTTGATGAAAAAGTGCAAGTGTGAAACGTGACATAAACATCGGTCTTTACTTACGGAAAAAACACGAGTTAGTATTCCATGACAATTTTTTAAAGTGTGATTATCTTGTTTTCACAAAGAAACGCATGTGTCAAATGTGACATAAATGTCGGTCTTTTCTTACGGAAAAAATGCGAGTTATCATTTTGGGACGAAATTTTTATGATCTTCATTCCTGGTATCCGAGCCGTTTAGTTTTTATAATTGCTATAGTATTAGTTTGTTGTTTTATTTGTTTAAGCTTCACGAAATTTATTCAAATCCTCTTAGTGAAACCCAAGTCACGTTTCCGCCGTTTGTGCCGTGGATAGGCTGTTGTTGGCAAAGAGTAATCCATTGACAGTGTTCTAAGAGGTATGGATAATTTTTTTGAATGCTTTTCAAATAATGCCTTTACTAGTAGGCCTTGCAGTTCTAGAAATTCAAAGGACACTGCAAAGAATAACGAGATCTTACTTGAAGAAAATATTGAATCTAACCTCCATATCTGGAAGTTGCCAGCCATCTCTTCACATCATATTTATAAATCAAATAACAATTTCTTGTTTAAATCTGATTATGTTGTTAAGACGGTTGAAGAGTCTATTTCTATAGACAATAATTTATTGTCATTTAATCTTCTATCACAAAGTCTTATTAGCAGACACCAAAAGAAATATTCCTTTATACACATAGGGATGGTATAAGTAGCAGTTAAACCTACTACAAGGTTAGGCTTAAATGTTACAGCCTTATTATTTAAGAGATAAACGGAATAATAAATTTTTAGACTCCTTATTAGGAGCAGTAGAGTCTTCATTAAATGATGGACCAATTTACTTCACATGTTACCCGAACTTAATAATTCCCTTAGATTATCCACACGTATTAGATATAGCCTCACTGGACATAAAGACGGATGGGTTTGATATGAAGCCCGGTTCGAAGAACTTGATCCTTATTTACAGGATCCATTATAAAGTCATGAATAGTATAGTCCCTAATATCAGGGATGATGCAGGCAAATTAATTAATGCCTCAAAAGGGCAAACTAGCTTATTTCTCATAGATCTAAGTAAAGGTAGCCTTGTGGTCCCAAAACCAATTACATGGGATCAGTTACATTTTCCAGACTCATGGAAAATGGAAGATGTAGTCCCTCCTAAAAAGGAGGAAAGCAACAATCTAGATTATATTCTAGAAGATAATGATGGAAGTGTTATAATAAAATTTGATAGATCTAAAAGCATGTCTAGCAGAAAATCCTTCGCGGGAATTCCTAACACTCCATTAGTAATACCACCCAGATCGTCGGTTACTCTACCGGCCAGGCCCGAAGAAATAAATTTTGTTGAAAGAACACCGGCTAATGTAGCCAGGCCCATTTACGAAAGGCCCATGAGTCCATCTATGTCCGATATGGGTTATACACCCAAAGAACTGTTGGTTATTTCCTCACTAACAGATTTTGAAAAATGGTTCGAAGGGTCTTTTTCTGAAAAGAGAAAAGAACAGTATAGAAAACAATATTCTGTTTATAAACAGAAAGAAGGAGAAAAGGACTTCCCTGAACTCCTAAATTCAATGATGAACAGTTCCTTAGTACACTTGAATCGTCTTATAAGACGTATATAGCTTCTAATAGAACGATTAGAAGTATTCATCCGCCATTGGCAGCAATATCTTATAAACTAGATACAGACAAAGTTATTGAACGTAGTCCTTGTTACGAAGGGACAGAAAGTTCTGTTAAACAGAATAATTTCACAAACCTCAACCTCCATACTATTGGAGAACAATTATCCAGAATTGAAGATCAAGTCCAAAAGACCTATTCTAAGCCTTATCAGGCTTCAACTTCAAAACCACGTGAGGAAGAAAGGGTTATAATTAAACCCTCCACTTCAGAAAAGCTAAACATTAAATTTGCTGAACATTCTGAAGTTGTGGAGGAAATCTCCAGAAGATTAGCAGAGCTTAATATAGACAGGAAACAGAATAATATTGCTCCTTTAACAACAGGACAAGATTCTGATTCCGAGCCTAGCTCTAGTTCAGAACAACCTCTAAAAAGAGAAGATGAATTAAAATCTTTATTTCAAGATTTAAAAATGGATAATACTCCACAAATAATTAAAATTTTCCATACCTAGGAAAATACAGATAAGCCTTATTACAGCAGGCCATCTCCAATAAATCTTCAGTACGAAGAATTTAGGCCATCCATGAACTCTTATGATGGCAGATCCATTGAAGAAGGGAACATTGACGGGCTATCTGAATACTAGATTAAAAATGCCATCTAACACATGCTTATGTATGCTACTGCCAATAGAATACATGGCAACTTTGATAAATCCATAGCTCAGGCTATTATAGCAGTATTTTCTGGTCAGTTAAAAGGATGGTGGGATTTTCAGTTAAGTACTGAAGCTAAAAATCAAATTTTAAACTCCGTCAAAGAAGAGAACGGCCAACAGCAGTCTGATGCTGTTAATACTCCAGCCTACACCCTTATTTTACATTTCTTAGGGTCAACTTCTATGTTTGTCAAGCAAACCACTGAACAGCTTATGAACCTGAGATGCAGAGATCTTTCAGAGTTCAAGTGGTATAAGGACGTCTTTCTTAGCGCGGTCTTCACCAGGGATGACTGTTACCAAGACTTCTGGAAAGAGAAGTTTATTAACGATCTACCTTATTTATTCGCTGAAAGAGTCCAAGAAAGGCTTAGGTGTGGAAAACCCGGACACTACTCTAATAAGTGTATAGTTAAATAACACATTAGGTCACTTAATCTCAGTAACGATGTTAAAGAAACACTGGAAAAAATTCTAGTGGTTCAAACCAGTTCTGAAAAAGAGGAAAATGACTACACCTCTGAAGAAGAGTCAGATTTCGATTCACAGTCAAATTCTAGCTGTGATGGAGATTGCGATTATTATAAATTTCTTTGTTCTCTAAATGGCTTATTAGTCTTAACTAGAGAAGAAAATATGATTTTGGATCTTATAGAGAAGATCCAAGACCCAGAAGAAAGAAGAGCCCACTTAGAATCTTATTTAAAGATGATTAAAGAAAAGACTGGTGAAACCTCATCCAAAAACTCTTCAAGAGGTAATAATCTCGAAGAAAAGGTTAAGGAAAAGAATATCTCTTATGACATGAAAGAGATAATCAATAGAGTCAAAGCTAGTAAAAGGAAAGAGCCCACTATTAACGATCTTAAAGCAGACGTTAATGAACTCAAAAGAGAAGTTAAAAATCTTAAAGATAGAATTACTCTCTTAGAAGCCTCTAAATTATCAGATTATAACTCTGAGTCTAAAGAAGAACAAGATAAGGGTCTAGAAAAGAAAGACCAGTCCACCCAAAAAGATCTTCAATATGTGGACATGTTAGACAGGGTAGTCACCCACAAGTGGCATACCAAAATCACTCTTGTTATCAACAAAGAGTACGTTTTAAAGACATTCGCCCTTATAGATTCAGGGACTGATCTTAACTGCATAAATGAGGGATTAATACCATCCCGATATTTCTCCAAAACTTTAGAACAACTACATACAGCTAATGGAGACAAACTAGCTGTTAATTATAAACTTAGAAATACAGCTGTCTATAATAATGGGATGTGCTTAGAGATACCATTTATAATGGTTAAAGATTTATCCCATTTGGTTATTCTAGGTAACCCGTTTTTACACATGTTCCCCATATCTAGGTTATCTGAAAGTGGAATTGAGACACAAATTGCGGGTAAAGATATTATCTTTGAGTTTATATCACAACCCAAAGTAAAACGCCTAGATGTTATTAAAATAAGAGCCTCTTTTAAAGAGAAATTTACTAATTCCTTAAAATAGGAAATTTCTTTTAAAACTATTGAGGAAAAACTCAAAACTCCTCAGCTGAAAGAAAGGGTTAAAACCCTAGAACATGAACTTATAAAAGAAATTTGCTCTGAAGTTCCTACTGCCTTTTAGGCTAGAAAACGGCATGTTATAAGTCTGCCTTATGAGCCAGACTTTGACGAAAGAATGATCCCTACTAGAGCCCGGCCTATAGCTATGGGGCCTCGCCATCTAGAAATTTGCAAGTCTGAAATTGCAGACTTAGAAAAGAAAGGGCTTATAAGACATAGTCAAAGCCCATGGAGTTGTCCGGCCTTTTATGTTGAAAATGCCGCGAAACTAGAAAGAGGAGTACCTAGATTAGTCATTAATTATAAACCTTTAAATAAGGTCTTAAGATGGATTAGATATCCTCTGCCAAACAAGAGATATTTGCTTAACAGGCTTTTCGAAGGAAAAATTTTCTCTAAGTTTGACATGAAGTCTGGATGCTGGCAAATCCAGATAAAAGAAGAGGATAAATAAAAAAACGGCGTTCACAGTCCCATTCGGTCACTACGAATGGAATGTAATGCCATTTGGGCTAAAAAATGCTCCCTCTGAGTTCCAGAAGATTATAAATGAAATCTTCAATGCTTATTTAGCATTTATGATTGTCTACATAGACGATGTCCTAATTTTCTCTAAGGACATAGAGCAGCACTTCAAACACCTAAGCATTTTCCAAACAGCAGTTAAGACTAACGGCTTAGTAGTGTCTGCCAAAAAGATCAAATTATTTCAAACAAAGATCAGATTTTTAAGCCATTATTTAGAACATGGCACAGCAATTCCAATTGAAAGGGCTATAGAATTTGCGGATAAATTCCCTGATGAAATAAAAGATAAAACTCAGCTCCAAAGGTTTCTAGGAAGTTTAAATTATGTAGCTGATTTTTATAAAAAATTTGGCCCATGATGCTAAGCCTTTATTTGCAAGGCTTCATAAAAACCCCCCACCGTGGACTTATGAGTGCACTCAAGCCATGAGAAAAATAAAGCTTAATGTCAAGACATTACCATGCCTGGCTATACCACATCCGGATGCCTTTAAAATTGTTGAGACTGACGCCTCAGACAAAGGCTATGGCGGAATCCTTAAATAGCGGATTAATGGAAAAGAAACCTTAATTAGGTTTACTAGAGGACTTTGGACTGGTCCAAGAGTTAATTACTCTACAGTAAAAAAAGAAGTATTATCCATTGTCCTGTGCGTCCAAAAATTTGAATCTGATTTAATTAATCAGAAATTCCTTATTATGATAGATTGTAAAAGCGCTAAGGAAATTTTACTTAAAGATGTTAAAAATATAGCATCTAAACAAATATTTGCCCGATGGCAATCCATTTTATCTGTTTTTGATTTCAACATTGAGTTTGTAAAAGGAGAATCTAATTTGCTTCCAGATTTTCTAACTCGAGAATTTCTTGAAGGTCATGAGTTTC
This sequence comes from Euphorbia pulcherrima, assembly GCA_947683365.1. Taxonomy (NCBI): domain Eukaryota; kingdom Viridiplantae; phylum Streptophyta; class Magnoliopsida; order Malpighiales; family Euphorbiaceae; genus Euphorbia; species Euphorbia pulcherrima. Next base: position 22,603,629 of record CANTUS010000001.1, read on the forward strand.
AGGCAAAACAGGAGGACTAACACTCCCCCATCAAAAGGAAAGGCTAAAGAGTCTTTTCCTAGACCAACCAAAGCAAGTTTAGAAGACTCATTAAACCCTGACGCTTATAATAGCAGCCTTAAAGCGGCCACAGAAAAGGAAAACAAGTTTCCTTATATTCCAATTACTTTTGAGCATATAATGCCTATCGAATATAAGCATTCACACCTACCACCATTCGAAATAGCATCCTTCCACACGCAGAATTATACCCTAACACCATTTCTACCAAAGGATTATAATTTTTATCAATCGATCTTATTAGAGACCGATTCAATCCGAATCGAACTAGTTACCAGAAGTGGGGATCAATGGGCGTACAGTAAATTCATCATTACTAGGGTTATATCCCAGGAAGAGTGGGGAAGAAACCTGTTTTCTTGCAAGGAGTTATCTTACGGCAAACCAAGATTCTTTAACTATTTTAACTATATGGAAGCCTAGAAACAGGCCTTATTCTATGAGAACCGTCAAAGAAAATTTAGTTGGTTTTTTCAATTCTCCCTCAATAAACCTCAAGAGGTTTTCCCTAACTGGTTCCACGATTGGTTTTCTAAATGGGGATTATTTCCTATCATCCTCCCCCTTAGAGTTGCTGGAATTTATGAATTCTTTGTCGATTCAAACAAGTTTTGTGATTACCCCAGGCTTATGTTTATAGTCCTGTATAAAGTCCCTTGGATTGGCAAGTGGGATTATATTATCACAAAGAAGAAGGGCAAAAAACTGGGTTATAACTCAGATTATGAAAACTTTGTCATATGGCTAACAAGGAGAATTTCCATAAAATGGTGGGACAAGTTTGAGTTCTTTGAACATCCCTCTGTTTACTCTAAAGAACTTATTATTAAAGTGGAAGATCCTAACTGTCCTCCAATTTCTCCTGAAGCCTCTAAAACCTCAGCATCTCCTAATAAAGTCGCTGAATTAAAAGGTTTATTAACCTCAATACCTAAGGAAGAGCTGAAACAGCAAGTATTTCAGCTTCTAGGTGAAAAGGATCCTCCTAAATCAGGATTTGATCCTTAAAATTTATTATCTGTCTTACCCAAGAAGCAAGAGAGTCCAAAGAGAAAAGCTGCTAACAAAGCTTCTTCATCAACTAATGAAGCTAATAAAGCAAGAAGAGTGCCACCTTTACCTGATGATGAGTTTGATGACCTCTTCTTAGACTCTCAAGACCCTAATGACCTCTAGGGTAAAAATCCTTATCAGGATCACTTCAACAGCAAGAATCCTTATCAGAATTATGGTGGACCCTACGCACTCAGAAATAATAAAGCACCAAATATGCATGCACCGAAAGAAGTTTTGTCGGTTCTCTTTACTTTATTAAAGTAAATCTTTTCCTTTATTTAAAGAAAGGAATCTGCCAGCTGGTGCGCTTCTTTGTCGGCCATAAATGGATGCTTCCTTATCCTCCAGCTCATGGCCAGCTAAAGGAGCACCTTCTCTCCCCCTATATATATGTTTAGTTTTCAGTCTGTAAGATATACAATTTTCATACAAGTTTCATAAGTTTTTCTTCTGTAATATCTTAGAGAGAGAGAGAGAGAGAGTGAGTTTTCAGTTTGAGTTTGTTTGGTTTGAAGCTTTCTCAGATTTCTTGTATTTTCAACCTTCTGTATAATTCTCGTAAGATTTGTATACATGATAATCACACTTTGAAATGGTCCTAAGAGTGATTTTACGGTCAGCACTTAAAAAATTCGTCATGAAATACTAACTCGTGTTTTTTCCGTAAGTAAAGAACGAAGTTTATGTCACGTTTGACACATGCATTTTTTCATCAAAACGTGATAATCACACTTTGAAATGGTTCTAAGAGTTATTTTAAGGTCAACGTTTAAAATTTTAGTCCCAAAATGATAACTCGCATTTTTTCCGCAAGTAAAGACCGACGTTTATGTCACATTTGACACATGCATTTTTCTGTGAAAACTAGATAATCACACTTTGAAATAGCCCTAAGAGTGATTTTAAGGTCAACGTTTAAAAAATTCATTATGAAATACTAACTCGTGTTTTTTCTTAAGTAAAGACAGATGTTTATGTCACGTTTGACACATACGTTTTTTCATCAAAACACGACAATCACAATTTGAAAGTATCCTAAAAGTGTATTTAAGGTCAACATTTAAAATTTTCGTTCCAAAATGGTAGCTCGTTTTTTTCCTTAAGTAAAGACCGATGTTTATATTGCATTTGACACATGCGTTTTTTCGGGAAAACATGATAATCACACTTTGAAATGGTCTTAAGAGTAATTTTAAGGCCAACGATTCAAAGATTAGTCACGAAATACTAACTCGTGTTATGTTTGTAAGTAAAGACCGATGTTTATGTCGATTTTGACACATGCGTTTTTTCATCAAAACATGATAATCACACATTGAAATGGTCCTAAGAGTGATTTTAAGGCCAACGTTTAACAATTTCGTCCCAAAATGATGACTCTAGTTTTTTCCGTATATAAAGACTGATGTTTCTGCCACATTTGACACATGCATTTTTTTGTGAAAATATGATAATCGCATTTTGAAATGGTCCTAAGAGTGCTGATATTAAGATCAACGTTTAAAAAATTTCGTCCCAAAATGTTCACTCGCGTTTTTTCCGTAAGTAAAGACCGATGTTTATATCACATTTCACACTTTCATTTTCTTGTGAAAACATGATAATCACACTTTGAAATGGTCCTAAGAGTGATTTTAAGGTCAGCATTTAAAAAAATTCATCACGAAATACTAACTTGTGTTTTTATCATATGTAAAGACCGAAGTTTATGTCACGTTTGACATATGCGTTTTTTTCTTTAAAACATGATAATCAACCTTTGAAGTGGTCCTAAGAGTGATTTTATGGTCAACATTTAAAAATTTCGTCCCAAAATGATAACTCTCGTTTTTTTCGCAAGTAAAGACTGATGTTTCTGTCATATTTGACACAAGCATTTTTTTGTGAAAACATGATAATCGCACTTTGAAATGGTCCTAAGAGTGATTTTAAGGTCAACGTTTAAAAAAATTCTTCCCAAATTGATAACTCGCGTTTTTTCCGTAAGTAAAGACCGATGTTTATGTCACTTTTGACACATGCATTTTTTCATGAAAAAATGTTAATCACACTTTAAAACGGTCCTAAGAGTGATTTTAAGGTCAGCATTTAAAAAATTCGTCATGAAATACTAACTCGTGTTTTTTCCGACCGAAGTTTATGTCATGTTTGACACATGCGTTTTTTCATCAAGATATGATAATTACACTTTAAAATGGCCCTAAGAGTTATTTTAAGGTCAACGTTTAAAAATTTCATCCCAAAATGATAACACGCATTTTTTCCGTAAGTAAAGGCCGACGTTTATGTCACATTTGACACATGCATTTTTTTGTAAAAACAAGATAATCACACTTTGAAATGGTCCTAACTGTGATTTTAAGGTCAGAGTTTAAAAATTCGTCATGAAATTAATACTAGCTCGTGTTGTTTTAGTAAGTAAATACCGAAGTTTATGTCACGTTTGACACATGCGTTTTTTCATCAAAACACGATAATCACACTATGAAAGTGTCCTAAAAGTGTTTTTAAAGGTCAACATTTATAATTTTCTTCCCAAAATGACAACTCGCTTTTTTTCCTTAAGTAAAGACCGATATTTATGCCACATTTGACACATGCGTTTTTTCATGAAAACATGATAATCACACTACGATTTGGTCCTAAGAGTAATTTAAGGTCAACGTATAAAAGATTAGTCACGAAATACTAACTCGTGTTATTTTCGTAAGTAAAGACTGATGTTTATGTCACGTTTGACACATGTGTTTTTTCATCAAAACATAATAATCACACATTGAAATGGTCCTAAGAGTGATTTTAAGGCCAACGTTTAAAAATTTCATCCCAAAATGATAACTCTCATTTTTTCCGTAAGTAAAGATCGATATTTCTGTCACATCTGACACGTGCGTTTTTTCGTGAAAACACGATAATCGCACTTTGAAATGGTCGTAAGAGTGATATTAAGATCAACGTATAAAAAATTTTGTCCCAAAATGATAACTCGCATTTTTTCCGTAAGTAAAGACCGATGTTTATGCCACATTTGACACATGCTTTTTTTCCTCAAAAATTGATAATCACACTTTGAAAGTGTCCTAATAGTGTTTTTAAGGTCAACATTTAAAATTTTCGTACCAAAATGATAACTCGCTTTTTTTCCTTAAGTAAAGACCGACGTTTATGTCACATTTGACACATGCATCTTTTGTGACCTTAAAATCACTCTTAGGGCCATTTCAAAGTGTGATTATCATGTTTTGAGGAAAAAATGGATGTGTCAAACGTGACATAAACATCGGTCTTTACTTACGGAAATAACACGAGTTAGTATTTCGTGATGAATTTTTTAAACGTTGACCTTAAAATCACTCTTAGGACCAATTCAAAGTGTGATTATCATATTTTCATGAAAAAACGTATTTGTCAAATGTAACATAAACATCGGTCTTTACTTACGGAAAAAACACGAGCTAGTATTTCATGAAGAATTTTTTAAACGTTGACCTTAAAATCACTCTTAGGACCATTTCAAAGTGTGATTTTCATGTTTCCACGAAAAAACTCAAGTGTCAAATGTAACATAAACATCGATCTTACGGAAAAAATATGAGTTAATATTTCGTGACGTATTTCGATAATCACACTTTGAAATGGTCCTAGGGACGACATTTTTTAAACGTTCATGTTAATATCACTCTTTGGACCATTTCAAAGTGCGATTATCATGTTTTCACAAAAAAACGCATGTGTCAAATGTGATAGAAACATCGGTCTTTACTTACGGAAAAAAAGAGAGTTATCATTTTGGGATGAAATTTTTAAACGTTGGCCTTAAAATCACCCTTAGGACCATTTCAATGTGTGATTATCTCGTTTTGGGAAACAACGCATGTGTCAAATGTGGCATAAACATGGGTCTTTACTTACGGAGGTCTTTACTCACGGAAAAAAAGTGAGTTATAATTTTGGGACGAAATTTTTAAAACATTGACCTTAAAAACACTTTTAGGGCACTTTCAAAGTGTGATTATCGAGTTTTGATGAAAAAACGCACGTGTCAAATGTGACACAAACATCGGTCTTTACTTTCGGAAAAAATACGAGCCAGGATTTCATGACGAATTTTTTAAACGTTGACCTTAAAATCACTCTTAGGACCATTTCAAAGTGTGATTACCTTGTTTTCACAAAAAAAACGCATGTGTCAAATGTGACATAAACGTCGGTCTTTACTTACGGAAAAAAGACGAGTTAGTATTTTATGACGAATTTTTAAAAAACTGACCTTAAAATCACTCTTAGGACCATTTCAAAGTGTGATTAACATGTTTTCACGAGAAAAATGCAAGTGTCAAATGTGACAAATGCGAGTTATCATTTTGGGAAGAAATTTTTATAACGTTGACTCTGAGATCACTCTTAGGACCATTTAAAAGAGTGATTATCATGTTTTCACAAAAAAAAATGCTTGTGTCAAATGTGACTTAGTGCCATCATTGTCTTTCTACTGAGAGCATCTGCCACTACATTAGCCTTTCCTGGATGATAATCAATAAGACAATCGTAATCTTTAATGAATTCCATTCACCTTCTCTGCCTTAAATTCAACTCCTTCTGTGTTGGCAAATATTTTAAGCTTTTGTGATCTGTATAAATATAACATTTTCTCCATAAAGATAGTGTCGCCAAATTTTCAAGGCAAAGACTATTGCAGCCATTTCTAAATCATGAGTAGGATAATTCCTTTCATGATTCTTCAATTTCCTGGAAGCATAGGCAACCACTTTCCCTTCTTGCATCAAAACACAACCAAGGCCACTATGTGAAGCATCACTATAGATTACGAAGCCTTTTCCGGGTCTAGTTGGGTGAGGGTGGGTGCTTTTGTTAACATCGCCTTCAATTTCTCAAAACTTTCTTGGCACTTGTCATTCCACTCAAATTTTGCATTCTTTTGAAGTAGTTTCATCAGCGGGGCAGCAATGACTGAAAATCCCTTCACAAATCTTCTATAATACCCTGCTAAGCCAAGGAAACTTCTGACTTCTGTAGGGTTCTTTGGTGGTTTCCATTCGACAACTGCTTCTATCTTTTTAGGATTCACTTTAATTCCTTCTGCAGAAACAACACGGCCTAAGAAAGAAATTTCTTTAAGCCAAAACTCACATTTGCTAAGTTTAGCATATAATTTATTTTCCCTCAAAGTTTGGAAGACTATCCGCAAATGTTGATCATGCTCTTCCCGTGACTTAGAATACACCAAAATGTCATCAATGAAAACCACTACAAACCGATCTAAATATAAGTAAAAGACAAGGTTCATAAGGTCCATAAATGCTGCTGGTGCATTAGTTAGACCCAATGGCATCACTAAAAATTCATAGTGCCCATATCTGGTTTGGAAAGCCGTCTTTGCAATATCATCATCTTTCATTCTCATCTGATAGTAACCCGATCTCAAATCATTCTTGGAGAAGTATTTGGCACCCTTGAGTTGATCAAATAAGTCTTCACTTGGCAATGGATACTTGTTCTTCACTGTCAATTTATTCAACTCCCGGTAATCAATACATAATCGGAGTGACCCATCTTTCTTCTTAACAAATAACACTGGTGCGCCCCATGGGGATATACTCAGGCGTATGAATCCTTTGTCTAACAATTCTTGCAACTGGATCTTCAAATCTTTCAGTTCAGTAGGCGCCATTCTGTACGGTGCTTTGGATACTGGTGCAGTACCCGGCAATACATCACTTGCGAATTCTACCTCTTTTTTTGGTGGCAACCCCGGTAGTTCTTTTGGAAATACATTGGAAAATCACATATAGTATTAATATTCTACAATCTAACTCACCTTTCTTCGATTCCAGAGCGAAGATTACGTAGGCCTGACATCCCTTCCTAACCAGCCTCTTAGTCTTCATAAAAGAAATTATGTTATAGAGATAACCTGATCTTTCCCCCACGATAACTATTTCTTCTCCATCAGAAACTTGAAGTGACATTCTTTTATTTTTGCAATCCACTACAGCTCGATGTTTCGATAACCAATCCATTCCCAAGATAACATTGCAATCTCGGAAAGGTAACTCAATTAAATTTGCAAGGAAAAGTTGATGTTGAATCATAATAGGGCAATTCATATACACTTTGTTTACTATCACACTGTGTCCTGAAGGATTAGTCACTTCAATATTTTCCCCTAAATCTTCTACATGCAACCCTTTCTCTTGTGCTAACGCAGTACATATATATGAATTAGACGAACCGGGATCTATCAAAGCATAAACATCGTGATTAAAGAATGAAAACTTACCGACAATAACTTCAGTAAATTCCCCAGTCTCAGGCCCTCAGATTGCGTACCTCGCAGCATTCCTCCCGATCTACCACTCTATGGTGCCGGTTGAGCTACATCATGTCCACTAGAACCACTAGCATTTCCTTATCCCCTTTCTCTTCCATCTTGCATTGTAGGAGTAGGAACTAATGCAAGCGCAGATTTACTTATCTGTCTTTGAGGACAATTTGCAATCAAATGTTCCTTCGAGCCACATTTAAAGCAGACTCTACCTTTTTCCCAACATTCCCCTGTATGTATCCTTCCACAATTAGAACGTTGTGGAATATTTCTTCTGCCTCAACCTGAAGGTACACTAGCCGCTGACCCCGTACTTATGGTTTGTCTCGGTGAAAACCCTCTAAAATGAGACTGTGTTTGTTTTGACATTCCCTTCTGTATCTTACTTGGAGATTCTGAACTAACTGGACCCTGTGACCCCTTTTGAAATCCAGATCTTTTAGCCATTCTTTGTTACCTATATGAATTGATCTTCCCAATGCCCATAGCAGCATCAACCAAGTCATTGAACACCCTAATCTTTTGTGCAAGTAAATGTACTCTAATTTCATCATTCAGCCCATCCTCGAATCTCTTACATCGCTTTACTTCACTGTCAATGATTTCACGAGCATACCTCTCGAGTTTGAGGAATTGAATTTCATATTCTGATATAGTCATTTGTCCCTGTCCTAAAGACAAGAACAATTTCCTCTGCTCATCTTTGAATCGTTCGCTAACGTACTTCTTGGGGGCGTCTCTCTCTCATAATATTAACCCACCACCTCCTAACTTGTTCTTTACGTAGACCTTGCACGCAATCTAGCCTCTCTTCATCTATAAAATGAAGCCTAGTCATACACCATTTAGTATGATCAAGCCAATCTTCTGCAAATGCAGGACTCACTGTGTCCCCTTTGAAGCCATCAGCCGAAAGCTTCTTGATTCTTTCAAGAGGAGTTCTCTCCTCTCTTCTTTTATCGTGAGGTACTACAGGAACTTAAGGGATTGGTATGTTTTGAAGTACCTGTGTGATTACTTAAGTAGTCATATGCTGAAATAAAGTAGCTTGTGCTGGAGTAGGTTGTTCGGGAAAGCCATGAACTGGTGGAGGTTCATGTCTTTATTCATCCCCTTATCTAATACGAACCATACTCTCAGCATCCTCTTCCTCATTATGACTATGACTACTAGCCAAAACTTATTCATGAAAATTGGATCAAAGTGGATCAAACAACTAACATAACATATTTATATCCTAAATGGCATGTACATTCTAGTCCTAGAATCACCTACACCTTGCTCTGCTACCAATAAATGTAACACCCCCTTTATTGGGAGTGCCACAGTAACTATAATCACCCAATAAATAACTCTACTCACTATATAAAGTTCAATACTTATAAATTTAATGTGTACAATTACAAATATAATGTTTACAACTCCAAATTATTCTCCAAATATTTCTCAATGTCACTTTACATTTCTCACACTATCTAGTACATGCCATTATTCTATGAACCATAATATTATATTAAAATACAAATCCACCTCAAGTCTTTCCTTATATGCTCTTCAAGCTGATCCACTTATACCACTTTAATCCAAGCTATCTACAAATCTCCACCTACGTGCAGAAAAACAACTACACGCTAAGCAATTTGCTTAGTGGTATACATAAAAGAAATACAACAACTTCAAACATTTTTAACACTTTAAAATAGAAACAAAGCATATTCATAAGTCAAAAATAAATTAAACAACTTTATAAAACCAAAACACAAAACTTATCTTAAAAACCTTTTAAAGTACAATCAAATTTATATCCAATTTTCTTTTCCAAACACATTAACCATATATTACCCAAAGTAAAAAAGTCATGAATAACGGTAAAATGGATACGGGAGCGAAGAAGCCCGAAATTGAAGCTTCAATATCAATATATCGGTGAAGCCCGAAGCCGAAGCTTCAATATCAATATATTTTTATCAAAATACCGGCCGAAGCCCGAAGCGAAAGCTTCAATTGTTTGTATAGTACTGTACCCCCCTTTTATTGGTGCCAATCTACACTGACCCGTATTCTACTCGTTTAATAAGGGCAACAAATCAAAGTAACATCTTAAAAATTCTAGTATAAACCATCAAACATAATTCAACATAACTTCAGTAATTAAGAGTTTCAAATCCTAAATTTTAAAGCATCAAACTTCAATTAAACCACAATAAAATCAACATTCATATTTTCCAGAAATTTCCAGATTTCATGATCTGACTTCCCCTACATTTTTCACTATCAAAACATCATCCAATCAATAAAGTTTCTTCTAAAGCCACATGTCTCAGCTTTCCAAATCCACCAGAATCGCAGAAATCCAAATTGTATAACCAAAGTTATGATCAAAATACTAAACAGTGTACAAAGCTGAGATTTTCCAAAAATAGATTTCATGACTCAACTTCGAACGAAAATTTCACATTGAAAACGAACGAAATTCATCATGGTTTCTTCTGAACATATATTCCTTAGTTTGTGTAAATATTAATAGAATCAAGAATCATTCAAATCGGATTTATATAACAAGAGAAAACATTAAAACAAAACAGGGATGCAAATCTAGAAAATTTTTTGAAAAATCGAGAAATCGAAATTTGAGACACAAACCTTTTTCTAAGCACTCTTCTACCTCTTTTGCCTTTGATTTGCTTGCACTAGCTTCCTCCACAATAGCCATATATAATTCTATCAAGATATTGTATAAACAAACTTCCTAATATCATAAATATGCTTAATCTACCATGAATTCTACTAATTAAGCTTCAATTTCATCAAAAATCACTCACCTCAAATTTGGGTTACTATTCATCCGAATCTTAAAATCTGAAATCCTCCTCTTCTAGTCTTGATTCACGGAAATTGATGATGATAGAGGGCTTAAGAATCAATTTCTAACAAGAATTCGAAGTTGAATCGAAGAAATCGGAAGTTTTTAGATTAGGGAAAATTTTTTGGTAAGGTAAGGATGAGGTGAAGAATGAAGAAGATGAAAGGGAGAAAGAAGAGAGGATACGTATAGATTTTATGATAGGTTTTTTTTCAATTTCTAATAATGCCCTTGAACAAATAATTAAATACCTAATTCGTCCCTCTTACTTAATTAACTCTTATTTCTTATCTAATAACATAAAAGAAAAATGTTAAAATATGGAAACCCATTATATCCATATTATTTTATACTTCTATACCTCAATAAAATTTAATTCAAAAATTTTGAGCCGATACAATTCTCCCCCTCTTATGAATTTTCGTCCTGAGAATTACCTGAAAACAGTTGCGGATATTGAGTCTTCATTATATCATCCGGTTTCCAAGTTGCTTCCTCAACCTTATGATTCCTCCAAAGTATTTTTACCAAAGGAATAGACTTGTTTCTCAATTAGTTAACTTCTCTCGCTAAGATTTGTACCGGTTCCTCTTCATATGTCATGTCGGGTTCGATTTCTATGATATCAGGAGATAAGATATGTGATGAATCTGATCTGTATCTCCTTAACATCGACACATGGAACACATTATGAATTTTGTCGAGTGTCGGGGGTAGTGCCAACCGATAAGCTACTGGTCCAACCTTCTCTATAACCTCATATGGGCTAATGAATCTTGGACTGAGCTTGCCTTTCTTGCCAAATCGCAGGACTTTCTTCCAAGGAGATACTTTGAGAAATACTTTATCCCCCACTTCATAAGTAATGTCTTTTCTTTTTAGATCAGCATAAGATTTTTGTCTATCCGATGCAGCCTTCAATCTCTCTTGAATAAGTTTTACCTTCTCCTTTGTCTCTTGAATCAAATCCACTCCCACTATCTTGTTTTCACTAAGCTCGGTCCAATATAATGGAGTTCGACATTTTCTTACATACAATGCTTCGTATGGTGCCATTTGTATGCTTGACTGATAGCTGTTATTGTAGGAAAATTCCATGAGGGACAAATACTTATCCCAACTTCCCTCAAATTCAATGATACAACTTCTCATCATGTCTTCCAACACCTGAATTACTCTTTTAGATTGACCATCTGTTTGAAGATGAAATGAAGTACTAAAATAAAGTTTACTACCTAAGGCTTCTTGCAATTTCTTCCAAAATCTCGAAGTAAATCTTGGATCTCGGTCAGAAATGATTGAAATAGGCACCCCGTGTAGCCGTACTATCTCATCTACATATAACTGTGCCAACCTATCAAGGGAATAATCCATCCTAACTGGAAGAAAGTGGGCGGACTTTGTTAATCTATCTATAAGAACCCACACTGCATCATGTTTCTTCTGTGTAAGTGGTAAAGATGTCACGAAGTCCATTGTGATTCTTTCCCATTTCTATTCTGGAATTGTTATTGGTTGCAACAATCCAGAAGGAACTTGATGTTCGGCTTTCACCTGTTGACAAGTTAGACATTGACCATCATAGTTAGTAATGTCTTTCTTCATCCCATTCCACCAATAATGGCTCTTCAAATTTTGGTACATCTTGTTTGCTCCTGGATGCATCGTATAAGGACTACTATATGCCTCATGTAAGATATTCTTCTTTAATTCTTCATTGTTTGGCACACATAGTCTATCTTTAAAATATAGAAACCCATCTTCTCGAACCATATAGTTGTCTACGATACCCACTTATGTCCTTGCTTGAATGACCTTCCAGTCATCATCTTCATTTTATGCTTGCTTAACCTGTTGTAGTAGTACAGTTGAATCTTTAATTCTGCAATTAAGGCTCCACCACTGGTAAGAGCTAACCCCATATTCATAGCCCTTAGTGCGATCACTGTCTTTCTACTGAGAGCATCTGCCACTACATTAGCCTTTCCTGGATGGTAATCAATAAGACAATCGTAATCTTTAATGAATTCCATCCACCTTCTCTGCCTTAAATTCAACTCCTTCTGTGTTGGCAAATATTTCAAGCTTTTGTGATCTGTATAAATATAACATTTTCTCCATAAAGATAGTGTCGCCAAATTTTCAAGGCAAAGACTATTGTAGCCATTTCCAAATCATGTGTAGGATAATTCCTTTCATGATTCTTCAATTTCCTGGAAGCATAGGCAATCACTTTCCCTTCTTGCATCAAAACACACCCAAGACCACTATGTGAAGCATCACTATATATTACGAAGTCTTTTCCAGGCTCTGGTTGGGTAAGGATGGGTGCTTCTGTTAACATCGCCTTCAATTTCTCAAAAATTTCTTGACACTTGTCATTCCACTCAAATTTTGCATTCTTTTAAAGTAGTTTCATCAGCGGGGCAGCAATGACTGAAAATCCCTTCACAAATCTTCTATAATACCCTGCTAAGCCAAGGAAACTTCTAACTTCTGTAGGGTTCTTTAGTGGTTTCCATTCGACAACTGCTTTTATCTTTTTAGGATTCACTTTAATTCCTTCTGCAGAAATAACATGGCCTAAGAAAGAAATTTCTTTAAGCCAAAACTCACATTTGCTAAGTTTAGCATATAATTTATTTTCCCTCAAAGTTTGGAAGATTATTCGCAAATGTTGATCATGCTCTTCCCGTGACTTAGAATACACCAAAATGTCATCAATGAAAACCACTATAAACCGGTCTAAATATAAGTAAAAGACACAGTTCATAAGGTCCATAAATGCTGCTGGTGCATTAGTTAGACCAAATGGCATCACTAAAAATTCATAGTGCCCATATCTGGTTCAGAAAGCCGTCTTTGCAATATCATCACCTTTCACTCTCATCTGATTGTAACCCGATCTCAAATCAATCTTGGAGAAGTATTTGGCACCCTTGAGTTGATCAAATAAGTCTTCAATCCTTGGCAATGGATACTTGTTCTTCACTGTCAATTTATTCAACTCCCGGTAATCAATACATAATTGGAGTGACCCATCTTTCTTCTTAACAAACAACACTAGTGCACCCCACAGGGATATACTCAGGCGTATGAATCCTTTGTCTAACAATTCTTGCAACTGGATCTTCAACTCTTTTAGTTCAGTAGGCGCCATTCTATATGGTGCTTTGGATACTGGTGCGGTACCCGGCAATACATCACTTGCGAATTCTACCTCTTTTTTTTATGGCAACCCCGTAGTTCTTTTGGAAATATATTGGGAAAATCACATACAGTATGAATATTCTACAATTCTAACTCACCTTTCTTCGATTCCAGAGCGAAGATTACGAAGGCCTAACATCCCTTCCTAACCAGCCTCTTAGTCTTCATAAAAGAAATTATATCACAGAGATAATCTGATCTTTCCCCCATGTTAACTATTTCTTCTCCATCAGAAACTTGAAGTGACATTCTTTTGTTTTTGCAATCCACTACAGCTCGATGTTTCGATAACCAATCCACTAGAACCACTAGCATTTCCACATCCCCTTCCTCTTCCTTCTTGCATTGTAGGAGGAGGAACTACTGCAAGCGCAGATGTACTTATCTGTCTTTGAGGACAATTTGCAATCAAATGTTCCTTCGAGCCAAATTTAAAGCAAACTCTACCTTTTCCCCAACATTCCCCTGTATGTATCCTTCCACAATTAGAACATTGTGGAATATTTCCTCTGCCTCGACCTGAAGGTACACTAGCGCTAACCCCGTACTTATGGTTTGTCTAGGTGAAAACCCTCTAAAATGAGGCTGTGTTTGTTTTGATGTTCCCTTCTGTTTCTTACGTGGAGATTCTGAACTAACTGGACCCTGTGACCCTATTGAAATCCAGCTCTTTTAGCCATTCTTTGTTGCATATATGAATTGATCTTCTCAATGCCCATAGCAGCATCAACCAAGTCATTGAACACCCTAATCTTTTGTGCAAGTAAATGTACTCTAATTTCATCATTCAGCCCATCCTCGAATCTCTTACATCGATTTACTTCACTGTCAACGATATCACGAGCATACCTCTCGAGTTTGAGGAATTGAATTTCATATTCTGATACAGTCATTCGTGCCTGTCTCAAAGACAAGAACAATTTCCTCTACTCATCTTTGAATCGTTCGCTAACGTACTTCTTATCAAATTGTTTCAAGAAAAGTGTCCAAGTGATTTCTTGGGGGCGTCTCTCTCTCACAATATTATCCCACCACCTCCTAGCTAGTTCTTTGCGTAGACCTTGCACACAATCTAGTCTCTCTTCATCTGTAAAATGAAGCATAGTCATACACCATTTAGTATGATCAAGCCAATCTTCTGCAAATGCAGGACTCACTGTGTCCCCTTTGAAGTCATCAGCCGAAAGCTTCTTGATTCTTTCAAGAGGAGTTCTCTCCTCTCTTCTTTCAACTGAGGTACTACAGGAACTTGAGGGATTGGTATGTTTCGAAGTACTTGTGTGATTACTTCAGTAGTCTTATGCTGAAGTAAAGTAGCTTGTGCTGGAGTAGGTTGTTCGGGAAAGCCATGAACTGGTGGAGGTTCATGTCTTTGTTCATCCCCTTGTCTAATATGAACCATACTCTCAACATCCTCTTCCTCATTCTGACTATGACTACTAGCCATAACTTATTCATGAAAATTGGACCAAAGTGGATTAAACAACTAACATAACATATTTATATCCTAAATGGCATGTACATACTAGTCCTAGAATCACCTAAACCTTGCTCTGATACCAACAAATGTAACACCCCCTTTACAACTACCTATACATTTTTTCTAATGCGGGAAACTAAATAAAGCCGATAAATAAATAAAAGGGGCGAAACCGAGTTGTGAGCTAGCGACCTCATTCCCACCTGCTAGGACCGTGTGAGATGCATAGCACGGGGGGTGGAAAAATATCGAGCGCTGTGAAGCGTGCTAAGGGAGAATCCTTATTTTAGGTGTGATGAAAATAATAATGAAAAAGATGTTGATGTTGAATTTAAGTCCAATTCGCCTGTTAAAGGATACGCGACTTGAAATCCCGTATTTTAAAATAGAGTCGCCACCCGGTTAAGCTCCACCGGAAATTTGGGTACGATATTCCCATCGGGTGGTTAGACCGTACCTTAAAACAGAGATTCCAAGTTCGGATGATGTTACTCACTTTTCAATTTTTAAATAAAAAACGCTTATATTTTAATAAACGCGACTTTAGTTCTTATGCAATTTAAATCGGTTATTGTTCGGAATTTTCGATTTATATGCCATACATCACACAAAAGCGGTAAATAAAGTAAGTAAATAAATTATTACAAGGCTTAAAAATACGTATACATTTTTCTAATGCAGAAAGGTAAAAGAAAGCGGGTAAATAACACGAATAAAGAGAGACCGAAATTGGGCCTCAATCGAACTTACCAACACCGATATAGCTCGAAACACGATAAATAAATCACCAATAATCACAAATAATTAAAAGTAGAAAGTAAAATTTTATTATAGAGAAAAATATTTTTTTGGGAATTTTTAGAGTTAAAAAGGCCTTTTTTAGGCATTTAATGGTCATTTAATAAATTAAATAATTAAATAAATTAGATTAAAAATATTATTAATTTATTCCAAAATTTTTGTGATTTTTGGAAAATATTTTGGGCAAAATCGGGGTAAAAAACGCAAGAAAACCGCCAAAAAGGACTTAAAATCAAATTTCGGCGGTAAAAGCTATAGCGACAGCTTTGACCACCGTCACTGTAGCCTTGACCGCTATAGTGGCAGCTGTGGAGGCTATAGTGGCGACGGTCAACGCTGTCGCTATAGCCTTGGCCGTCGAGATTTGTTTTTAAGGGGAAATCGATGTTTTTGCATTCATAAACTCGAAACCATTGAAGTTTTAAGTCGTAATCAACTATATTGCAACAGATCTAGACTTATAACACTCTAATAATGTTGATTTTATGGATTTGGGTAAGAAAATACCCAAAAATCGTAAGAAATAACGGGACCTCTATAGGGGTGGAGTTTACCTCCGTAGCTATAGCCTTCATCGCTATAACAGTAGCGGCCAAGGCTATAGGGGTAGAGGTGAAGACTATCCCTATAGAGGTCGGATAATTTTTCGACGGTTTTCCACGAACACCAAGGAAAAACCAGAAATAACACCAAAAGCAGTAAGAACAGCAACCAAAAACAATAAAATGAAGTAAAAGATTAAGGGAACTCAGTTTTGTTACCTCTAGGCCGTGAATCTAACTCGGGAGACTTGAATCGAACGTTTGGCAAGCTTTTGATGATTTTCTGACAGAATGGCGACGGAATCGTCGATGAAAATAGTGATAGAATATTTGGGTCGTATTTGAGGAAAAGTCTATAAAACCCAATTTAATCCATTTTAACCTATCATTTCTAATTGATTTTAGTGTTTAAGCTATGAAATTAAGCCTAAGAACAACTAAGAATCGAGATTAGAATGTATTAAACCCAGATTCTATGCTTTCTTAAGCTTTCTCTCTCTGGTTCTTCCTTTTCTCTCTCTTGTTCTTCTCAAAAATGTTTTTCTCCATTCTAAAATCAGAAGAAAAGTCCCTTAATCTCTGTCTTGGATTGGCTTAAATACTCTCACACACAAAAATCTACCAACTTAAGCACATTTTTGGGGAAAATACGTGGCAAAATTGCAAGGAGAGAGAGAGAGCGAAGTGGCACGGCCAAAAAATGGCCGTGCCAACTCCACCGTCGCTGTCATGGCGGTGGACACCATAGGGGCAGAGCGGCTACCGCCATGACAACAACAGCCATAGCTACAAGGGTGGTGGTGGCGGCTGCCATGGTGGCGGTGAAGCCACCATGGAGGTGGAGGATGGCCACAACAGGGGTGGCCACCCCGGTGGCATTCACCACCACAAAGGGTGGCGGTGACAGCCACCACGGTGGTCATGGCTGCCACACTAATGGCGATCGCCGCCGCTGGAGGGCAAGCCACCGCCACCGTTGCTGCCGGCGGTGGCAGCAACAAAGGGGGGGCTAGGGTTAAGGATCTAGCTTAGGGTTTGATAATTAGGGTTAAGGTTTTTAGGGTTTAGGTAAATTAAGTGAATTAGGGTTTCTAGTTAGGCCAGATTAGGGTTTGAACTTCCGACGCTTATAACTTTCACTACGGTTATCCGATTAAGGCGATTCTTGACATTCCGAAAAGATTAGAGAGTCTAAAATCCAATGATATAAACGAGACTCACTCAAAAATTTTGGATCTTATAGAAAATTGAGAAACAAATTACTGCACGTTAGCAAAAGAAAACGGCTAATTCTAAAAATGCATACGGATGATATTTAAGCGCCGCCAAACATCCAAAATCATCAAAAAGGAACTTTCCAAACGTGATTCGACCTTCAAAGAATAGAACAACTAGACCATACGAGGTCAGAGCAACAAGTCATCATCATTTCAAGGGTCAACGAAAAGCCTGTGCTCACACTAGTCCTAACCGAGCTTACCAAATCGGACCCAGCTCTAAACGAGGCAAAATATGAGCTAATAATTACAAATAATGTAAAAAAATAAATGAATGCGGTAGGAAAAGGCAAACAAGTGAAAATAACATATTTTTGGTTTTTTCGAGACTAAAAATATAATTTTTAGGCACTTATTGGATATCTAAACAACCTAAAAATAGTAGATGTCTCACTAGTTGATGGACTGAAGTTTAACCTGCCAAGTGTTGCACAACTCTGTGACAAGGGAAGGAAAGTCACTTTTGACTCCGATGGCTGCTCAATCACTGATTGTAAGTTAAATCAACTCATTCTTTATGCGCCTAGAGTAAGCAATGTCTATTCTGTTAACATTACAAATGAGAAAAAGAATATATGCTTGGTGTCTAAAGAAGAAGAATCATGGCTTTGGCACCTGAGGTTGGGACATGTAAGCATAAACCTTTTGCCCAAATTAGCCCAAAAGGAATTAGTTGTGGGTTTGCCTAATGTTGGATCACATATGCACTGCATGCCAATTAGGCAAACAACATAGAAAAAGTTTCCCTTCCATCTCCTACATAACCTCCAAGAGAGTTCTAGAACTCTTGCAAATTGATCTCTTTGGTCCAATCAAACCAATAAGTTTAGGTAGAAGAGAATACACTATGGCCATAGTGGATGATTATTCTCGCTATACCTGGGTGCTTTGCTAGCTAGCAAAGATGAAGCCTTTAACCATTTCTCTAAAATATTCATCCGGATAGAAGTAGAATAGGGCATAAGCATTGCACACATCCGGAGTGATAATGGAGGAGAATTCAAAAATAAGCCTTTTACTAAATTCTGTGAATCCAAGGGCATTTGAGCACAATTTTTTTGCTCTTCATACACCTCAACAGAATGGGGTTTCTGAAAGGGAAAACAGAACAATAGTTAAAATGGCTCGAACAATGTTGAATGGGAATAGATTGCCTAAATACTTTTGGGGTGAGGCCGTAAACACAACATGTTACATCTTAAATAGAGCTCTCATTAGAAAAACCTTAGACAAGACCCCATATGAAATCTAGAACGGAAGGAAACCCAAAATTGAGTACTTCATAGCCTTTGGATGTAAATGCTACATCCTAAATGATAGAGAGCAAGTAGGAAAATTTGATCCTATCAGATGAAGCAGTTTTCCTTGGCTACTCAACACTTAGCAAAGCTTATAGAGTATATAACAAAAGAACACAAACTGTGGTAGAGTCAATACATGTAGATTTCGATGAGACTAACCATGCAGGCAAGAAAAGCTAAGATCCATATTAGACAACTCCGGATGAAGCGAAACCAATGAAGGCTCAAGATCCTTTTCAGATAAAGAAGTATGTATAAGGAGGAGGATGAACCAATCAATTTCAATCAAGATCATCTTCCAAACAATGTTGAAATCAATTTCAATGATGGATAAGAAGATGAGGAATTGAATACAGTAGTAGAGCAAGCTCCAGAAGTGCATGAGGATCTTCAAAAGGAAACGAGGACACAAAGGAATCATCCAGTGGAAGCCATTTTGGATAATGTCCAAAATCCAGTAAGAACCGGCAAGAAGAACTAGATCAATTCACCAGAAATGATGTCTGGAATAAGGTACCTCCACTAGAAGGAAAGTCAATTATTGGCACCAAATGGGTATTTCGGAACAAGCTTGATAAATCTGGAATTTTGGTGAGAAACAAAGCAAGACTGGTTGCATAAGGTTACAATCAATAAGAAGGCATTGATTTTGAGGAGGGGATCTATAAATACCGTATCATTGTTCCAGCACTGTGTTCTCCAACATCGGGTAGAGAGCAGAATAATCAACATGCTGGTACTTCTTATCCACTACATTCACCAACACAAGCACTCCCATGGAGGTCTTATAACAAGAATCATAAATTGAGAATGGGATAGACCTTTCTAAAGAAGAACCAGTGGATGGGAAAGCAATCCTAAAGAAGAATTTCAAGAAGCTGACCTTTGGGGAAGCCTAGGATGAGGAGAAAGCCATAAGGTAGAGAGAGGAAAAGAAGGAGAAGAGTAAGGCCCGGAAGGCCGGGAGTTCCGTAGAACTAACTTCGAAAACAAAATGGGCTAGAACCACTAAGCCCATAGCTCAACAGAAAGTAAACTTGAAGCCTGTAGTGGAGCAGGTTGAGGAAGTAAATAAGGACACCCTTACCCTCACCTAACTAATATAAACAACTCTAGAGAAGGCTAAGGGAAGAAGAAGGCTTATCAAGGCTGCGGCAAAGAAGAAGAAAGTTGTTAATCTTGAGGACAATAAAACCATTGCAGTTGTTGATGCTGCCATAAGAGCTGGAAGATTACAAGGAGCTCAGTAATCTCTGAAGGAGATTATTGATGAAGCTAGCAATCCTAGTAGCGCTATAGAAGAGGGGGAGCCTGCTTCAAAAAGATCTTTCATTCGGAAAGGCTCAACGTTCAATGAAGTGCTTAAGGCTAATAGGGCCAAATTAGCCATTAAAAAGCCTGCTGTTGGAATCCAGATACAATAACCAATCCTCAAGGCTACAAAAGCAGCAGAAATGAGCAAAGGGAAGAAAATTGTGATTCGTGCCAAGCCCGTCATTTTAGACAACCTTCATCCGAAAGATCCTCAGTATGCCAAAATGATGGAGGCAGTTCAGGATAATCTAAAAGCGAATAGACTTACCAAGGAGGACCCGGAGGCTCTTCCGGAAATGTCAATGTTGACACTCCACCTATTATCATCTCTTCTAAAGATCTGACACTTCTCAAGGATAGTGAATATCACAAGGAGGAACTTTATGTTTTTAAGGCACGAGATAAACCACTTCCAGAAAACCTCCTAAATCCAGCAGCTGAAGTAATTGAGGCTGAAAGTCCTAAAAGGGCATCTAGAGAGAATGTTGAGGACAGTGCCAACATTCTAGACCAATCTAAGGAAGTGAGAGCCCTAAGTCCTGTAAATGCAAATGATGGAGAGATTGAGGCAAATGGCAATCTTCTGAAGAAAGACATGGAGGCAGAGGAAGCAGAAACAGAGCATACTGAACAACAAACTATTGCTGATAATGGTGATAATGCTGAAACACATACCAACATAGATGTAGGTAATCAAACTACATCTAAGGAAGATAAGTCTAACCTAGAGCAAAATGCTCTGGAGGAGGGAGATGGTCTGAGATCCAATGAGAACACTTCTAAAGTGGACTCAAAGGGCAAGGCTGCTCTAGATGAAAGGTTTGATGAAGAGCAAGAAGAACTAGGAAGACTCATCCGGATCAGAAGAGTCCAAAAGTAGTTCTACATTCAAGGAAGAATCCACTCTAAAAAGATTGTTAAAGCATACAACCATTAATCCGAAGCCCATTAGGGCTGAGAAGATACGAATGGCCCTTAGTCTGTTGGAGCAAGTCACCATTGAAGGGCACAGAGAAGATGAGGTTAAGAGAACTCTCCGGGGTATGTGTGATCAACTAAAATCCATGGAGAAATTAATTACAGAGCAAACTATGACTTCGGATCTTAAGCAAGAATTGGGAGAGAAAAAGACTGGAATGCAGAACATTGAGGGAAAGATTGATAAATTTCCCACAGTTGCCCAACTTGCAAAAACTTCTCTATCAAAGATCAATCCGGAACTCACCCAACTCTCTTTTACCATCACGACTACAAATAGAACAACAACCCAGGCTGTAACTAGAGCAGACAATAACTGTGCTACTATCATGAGCCAAATTACCTCCTCATCTACATACTTAAAAGTAGTACTCAAGGAGTATATTGACAACAAGTTTGAAAACTTGGAAAAATTCATTCCTCAAGCTATCACTAATCCTTCTAAGGATGTCAAATCCCGACTCATAATGCTCAATGAAGAACATCAAGTAGCCTAGGAGATGTTATGTAACTTTCTGGATGAGGCATTACCAAAGCTCCTAGAGAAGCACATAAATGACATAAGTGATGACTTCTAGTGCCATCTACCCAAAACAGAAAAACTCATCAACACTACAAAGGATCATCTCAATAAAGAGCTCAAGAACATCAATACCAGTCTTCAGAACTGCCGGAGAGACATCATCCAGGAGATTGAAAAACTCTAATTCGATATGGCTCAATTATCACTAACACCTTCTTCCTCATCCAGAACCTCCCCTGCAATTTTGGAAAGTCTTCTCCTCCCAATCATGCAAGATCTCATCCAACACATTGGGAATATGAGATTTTGGCTATAAGTCCAATCTCACCCTTCTGAAAGCTCTATTCCCTTTCTTTGAAGAAGAAGATAGGCAACATGTAATCAAAATGCATCCAGATCTGGCTAAGTCCTATCCGTACCTCCGGAAGCTTGTTAAACCACCCCATCTACTTCCTACTACTATAGAAATAATTCTTGAGAAGTGCACTAAAGGGAATGTAGATTATTCAATTTACTCCAAAGCTTGGCAGAAGAATTGGGATCAGAGATCATATATAGTGATAGACCCCTAGGCTGAAAACGATGCAAACAAAAAAGGGGAGAAAGATTCAGAACCAAGGGAGAAGAGCAAAAGCACGAAAGGTGAATCCTCTGGAAAGAAGTAGGTTATAGAATAGCTATTTTTTATCTTGTAAAAATTTATAATAGCTAGTTATGTAAAATTTTCACCTATATACTTTGTATCTTGTAATCCGGAACTTCATTGATGTTAACTATTATTAACAGCAGAAGTATATATAGTGAAAAATAATTATTGATTGCACTTAGAAGGATTTTTGTATAATTATTTTTCACTATATATACTTATGCTGTTAATAATAGTTAACATCAATGAAGTTTCGGATTACAAGATATGGGTATATAAGTGAAAATTTTACAGAACTAGCTATTACAAATTTTTACAAGATAAAAAATAGCTATTCTATAACCTACTATAGGTTTGAAGAAAACAAAAACATAATCTCCTAAGAACTAAAAGAAAACAAAATCACAAGTGTTCAAAATAAGTCATCCAGATAGATATTGAAGACTCCAAAACCTAAGAACACAAGTGTAAGCACTGGATTTTAACGATCCTTCTTACGAAACGATGATGAGAACTATATGATGCATTCTCTTGCAAGTGTTATCCATCAGAGGTGTTCCTACTGCTGCGAAATTGATTCTAGCTAAAGTTTAGAGACCTAGTCTGCCCTTAGGGACCAGTTCGGGTGCTACCTGGTGGTACGGATCCATTGGCGGAACCATACGGGTCATTCCTTCTGTACACCTGGGAGGCCGTATGGGTCCCTTAAGACCCGTATGGATGGGGCCCCACCCATACGGGTCCTCTTGTTGGCTGATTAGGCTCTTTTGGAAGGAAATTATGAGTAGGCGAGGGGTCTTGATGGAGCACGCAGGGTGCAGCGCGCGGGGCGTGATTCAGTGCAGTTGAGGAAACCGCGGTGTTTGGTTTGGTTTGAGAAAATTCAGTTTGCTTAAATGCGGTGGCTTTAAAAGCCAAAAATGTGATTATATTGAGAAATATATTTACACATTTTATTAGGAAAAGATATTTTTAAAATAAAGCATTTTTACTTTATTTAAAAATAAAATAGAGTCGCCACCCGATCCAAAATGGGATTTTTATACCAAAAAGAAAATGAGATTCTGAGTTCGGACATATCAGTTACTCAGATTATTCAAATTGTTTGGAATAATTTTGAAATTTTGGAATATGTGGTAGTTTCGGCATTACAACGGCTTCATTTAAGAAATAAATTTAAGAAATAAAACAAGCATTATAACGGCTTAATAAAAAGATATTTTCTACTAAAATTTTGGCATAGTAACGGCAGCACTTGGGTTTTGGCCCAGGAACTCGAATAAAGTTTCCTCACATCTAGACATTTATCTGTACTTGCGAGCTTATTTACACATACAATAATTTAAGTGGCTCCAGTGGCTTTACTTAACCAGAGAAATGGAATGCAATGTGCAACAATAAAAGTAATAAAAATGGATTTTAAAGTTGGGTTTAGAGCCAATTACCCTCAGTTTACCGTTTCATATGTCCAGGATGACTTGAGAGCTAGTGCAGGACCGAAGTTGTTAGAGGTTGTGATTTTATTGGAAAACAGGTTTAACCCAAGTTATGGCTATTGGATTATTCCTATAGGAAATATAGAGATTTGAGTAAATCCTAGTTATTTTTAGACCGAAGATCACTATGAGATCTTGATCCAAAAAGACAGAAAATGAGCTTATACCCAGTGCCGGTTATAAAGGTCGAATTTGAGAGTGTTTTGATAGAGTTTCGGGACTTTTGGGACTCCCGAAACTGAAAAGGACACAATGGTAATTTTGGGATTTTCCAAAATTTCATTTGCTTTTGGAAATGAGGGGGTGCCCCGTATTTATAATAGGTGGGTAATTAGCTGGCGGGCTAATTACATAGGCAATTAGCCGGCGGGCTAATTACCTATCTGACAAGATTTTACATCAGATCCCGTAAAATCTTGTCAGATCTCGGTAAGATTTGATTTTTTTACTATAGATAGGTAAATAGCTAGCGGGCTGATTACCTATGTTTGACCAAATTTTGACTTTTCGATTTTTCAGTAGGAAATGCTAAATCAGAGCTTCCCTAGAATGTGGATTTTTGAATTTCGGATTTTGGATGACAATTCGATTTTTTTTCTCTTTTTGTCTTATCACTGAACGAAATAGGCATAATTCCTCATCGGGGCCGGAACGAACCTGTGCTAACAGTTTGCCCCTCGCATACATAAATTTTGTGTTAGAAATTTTGTCGTATGTGAAACAAACAAAACAGTGTGTGTGGAATGCAATGAGTTAAAATATTTTAAATCGACAAATTTTGAACCAAAATATATTTTGCTGATTCGATTAAAAATTTATTAATGAGTTGCATGAGGTTAAAATTGACCGAGGGTCAAAATAAATGTTTTTAAGTGCTTGAATGATTGGTAAAGACAGCTATTAGGTCCGCTCGTTTTGTAAACAATGTAGAAATGGGATGAAATATGCAAAATTGCAAAAAAATTCAAAATATACGTAATTAGCTGGCTGGCTGATTACCTATGTAACGGTAACTTTTATAGCCGTTACTTGTAAACGCGTGACAGCGGGCATAGGTAATTAGTCAGCGGGCTAATTACCTGTGGTCTACAAATACAACAGCTTGGCTCTCATTTTTACTACACCGAAAATTATCTCTTCTTTTCTCTTTGCTTTTTCTGCCTCTGTACTTCGAAATTTTTTTTGCTTCTAAGTTATTTTCGACAATGATTTCTCTCATCTTTTTTCCTTTTTTGCCGCCCCTGCTCTTCAGATTTTGCGGGGTTTCTATATGGTTCAAGCTTTATAATATCCGCTTGGATTTGCCAGCCGTCCAAGTGACTACTCAGAATGTGATTGTCGATGGCGAGCAAGTGGAATTCTCTGAGGTTCTTGTCGAGGCTTATACGGGTTCTACCAAACTGGATGGGATTCGTCCTGGGGATTTTATCCCGCCTGCTTTAAAGCCTTCCGACCATCTTTCTCGGATTCTGGTAAGCCTTATTGCTTTTGCCGCATTTGTTACCATGTTATTAATGTTATGATTATTATTTATGATGTCATTATTTATTTGTTATATATATGCATTTTTCTTCCTTTTACATATGGCATAAATGCAATGACCTTCGATAATCATGCGATCTATCGAATACTGGTGTGTGATTAGTGTATATGCATTACTTCTGCAGGTCATCGGTCATGAGGGCGGTAGTATTACCCACTTTCATAAGTGTTATAAGGTACTATCTCCTGGCACCAAAACTATCTTTATCGGGACGTCCTTAAGGAGGATGGTGAGGAACTGCTAGTACGCGAGGCATCGCAAGTATCCGTACATCCCAGCCGATACTTCTACCCATACTTTCCACTTCCGGTATGGGGAATACACTATTACTCCGGTGGATAACTGCACCATCACAAGTCTTCCTTTCCATGGTAACGTGATCCATTTTAATGCTTGCTTTACGTATGACAACTTCAACGTGGATACCATTGAGGCTTTGATCGACTATTCTGGGGACAAGCCTGAGCGAGTTTCTTGCAAGAAACTTATGACCTTTTGGACCACCGGGGATAGGAGACATTTGACCTCTGCCTGCCAAGCCAGAGCTTTTATGGCTGCTACTTTGTCTTGGTTGTGCTTTCCTACTGGGGGTGCAATCATGAATCTTCACGTTCTGCCTGCTCTGATTGATCCGACCTGCTTTGATAAGTATGCCCGGGGTCGAGCTGCGTTGGGTCATCTATATTGGGCCCTAGATCAATTCGTGAGGAACATGATTGGCAAGTTCAAATCCTGCCTTCAAATTGTTTATGTAAGGATTTAACCCCTTTTCTTCCTTTATGAGCATTTTTATTGATCTTTTGGTGTCCTGATTTCTTTTGACTACTTGCAGATCCAAGAACCAAGCTTGTGCGAGATGGCAGCTATCCGTTTTGTCCTTGCCTACCATACTACTAGCGTGGTTGGGAGATGGAGTCTTGTTCTGCTCTTTCCACTCGCCTTCATGCTCTATCTTCGGAGCAGGTATACTATATAACTCTCGTGATTTGCTTTGATTCCTATGTCTGCTACAATTGTTGTATCAACACTTGGCTTTTTTTCATCTTTTTTTTATATCAGGACACAACCTTGGGGGCATGAGCTTCACTGGCCAGAGGTTATGAGATTGGCTGGGGAATTTGTGAACACCTGGCTGATTATAGAGACTCCCTTCTCCCTCAAGTGGTATCTTAGAGAGCACATCCAGGGTTGACACCTTCCTCCCAGGTCGCATTTTATCCCTCCTGAGGTGCCCCGGTGGATCCTCTGACTACATAGCTCACCGAACTTTACACGGCGGGCTTCGATGGCTTACCCACTGCCTTCTAGAAGCGGGCTAGGGGGTATGAGGAGTACTGTCATTCACAGCTGCTTGGGTGGCCGGAGACAGACCCTATTCCCAGCGTGCCTCAACCAGATATTCACAACCCTCTCAAGGGTGGTGACCGGTTTGCTTGGGACTGTCCAGATGATGGTATCTTCTCTTTTGTTGGCTCAAGTTTTGTCCTTGTTTTTTTCATTATCGCGCTTAATTGGACTGATTTGCCCTTACTTGGTTGTCTTTGCAAGATCACCAAGGTAGGAAAAGGCCTGCATCTACTTCTGCTCATGTGGGTAGCACTTCGACGTCATCTATCGCACCTTAGGGTTTAGCGGACATTGGGGTTTCAGTATTAGCTGCCATGTCTATGATGTACCGTCCAGACCTGAGTACTTATACGCCAGTGATTCCGCCTTATTTCAATCCTAAGCATCCAGTAACCTTCTATCCGGTCGAGACCACTTATGTGAGCCTTCTCTGCTTTTTCTCTCCTTTTTCTTTAGGATCTTAGATTGACTTGTCCAGATCTCTCATCCTTGCAGGTGCTCATCGCTGATAGTATCTCCGACTGGGGGTATATACAAGGGCAGCAGCGATTCATGTTGAACCAAAACTCTGATATGGCGGTTCGTTCATTATTTCATTATTTTAATGATGATGCATGGCATGTTGTGAAATGCATATGAATGATTTATGTTAAAATGTTGCAGTTGGAGATTCGACAGCTTCGAGGACTGTTGGGGATGCTCCAAGTGGATGATTTGCAGCAGCAGCCATAGCATGGACAAGGTGATCCTTCCAGATTCTTTCCTCAGGGCGGTTATCCTCCTCCTCCATCATCCTTTGATCCTGGCCACCCGAGCTCCAACGGGCAGTAGATAGGCTTTCCTTTTTTTTGTTTTTGTTTTCTTTTCTTTGGGCCATTCATAGTGCCTCTTTTCTTATATGAAGACATTTTTATATAAAAAAGAATTTCATATTATTCCCTCACTTTGTGCTTTCTTTTGTCATTGATCGAGTTTATCGGGGTAATCTACTAGATATTGGCAGATTGCCCTATAAACTACGTATAGCAAACTGCTACTCTTTGAGATTTTGCCATGGAGAACTATATCCATTTTCTTGCATATTTGAATGTTTATCTAAAGAACCCTGATGGTTGGGACTATCTTGGGGTCTGTGGTCTGGTGCATATGAAGGAATAATGTCGCATTTTTGTTAAGGATAACGTGATACAAGCTGCTATCAAATTCTAGGATCCTGTAGACAATGTGTTTCGTTTTGGAGAGCACGAGTTACGCCCCTTATTCGAGGAATTCTGTGGGCTCCTGAGATCTACGGCTGACATGCCCCTAGCCATTCCAACGCATCATCCTGAGTTCTCTGACCCCGCTGATGGATCGTTTTTAGTTGCATTGATTTAACAAGCGCCGATTGATTTGTGATGAGGGCTTGAGGTTGGACGTGGCTTTTGACATAGTTAGGAACCTTTCTCCTAAGGACGCGAGCTAGCTTCCGCTCATTTGCTTACTCTTACTGGGTTGCAGCTTTGCCTTCTTGACTATTATTGATCAGATGTTGGAGGGGAAATCCCCCATCGCGGTGAGTTTGGCTGCGCCACTGATCTTTATGCGCTCTTCTCGGAATCGGACTGAAGCTACTACTAGGGGTAGCAGGCTTCTTCTTTAAGTGAGTTTTATTTGAGCCTTTCTTTTTGCATGAGCCGCCCTTTCAGGTTTTTGATTCATCAGGCTTGCCTTAATTTTTTCCTAGACCGTCTTTCCAGGTTTTCAATCCAACAAGCTATCTTCTTTTTTTTCTCTTTTTTTTCTCTTTTTTTTCTCTTTTTTCTTTTTTATTTCTTTTTCTTTTCTTCTTTTCTTATTATTTCTTCTTATGCTTTTGCGTTGTTTTTGTAGCTTTGGCTTTGGGACAAGCTTTCTGTGTTGTCTGTCCCTACGAGCATGGATTATTATCCGAAGGCCTACTGGGCACGGAGTGGTTCGCATCGATAATCGTCCTTATAGAGATTTTACCATCGAGGAGTGGGTTGAGTTTATGGGGAGTCGAGCTGTAGAGGATATTTGTTGGGTTTGCCCTTGGTGGGGAATCATGGATGTGACTACTGACACTGCTTGAAATGGCGTGGTCCTTATTAGCCCTTTTTGAGATCATCACCTACTCTCCTGGTCGTTTGTGCAGGCAGTATGGTCCTCCTCAGGGGTGAGATCCTTGTATACTTTGATCGGCTCTGAGCTTTCTTATACTCGGGTCTATTATCATGATGTGAGGTGGATTAGTCGCACTTAGGTTGAGATGAACTATTCTGTGTCTTTTGACATCCATCCTTCCGAGGCTTATCGTGTTTGGGCTGCCAGTGTTCGTGGGCTTCCTACCCTTGGAGAGAGGCCCATCAAGATGCAAAGACTCCGCAGTTTCCTTGGGGGTCATTGTGCCATCATGTGTCTTTTGTTCCCGTGGGAAAATAAAGGCTTTAGGACTCATTGCTCGTCTTTGTCGTTTTCATTTCCTGTTTGTAATGCCTTTTATGTGTAATAAAGGTGAAAAGATGCTACTTGAATGTGTGTTTCATTAAACAATTCGCAAATTCCATTTAATGCACTCATTTAACACATTTAACATAAACATGTTACTAAAAAAGATATCAATTAAATAAAAAGGATAAATGGTATTTATTCCCAAGAAATTCCCATCGTTGCCTAAAGTTTCGAACGGATTTTACCTAAGTCTTCACTCTTTTATTTTAGGGTCTTTATTTTTGACCAAGAGCCCTCACTAGACAAACCTTTATATGTGTGTGTATATGTGTGTGTGTGTGTGTGTATATATATATTCACACAGATAAACACACACAAGATAGCGCTTCAGCTTGTCGCAATTTACCGGATTCACGAATTTGTTGCCGTCCAAGTTTGAGACTTTGACTGCCCCTTTATTGAGAGTGTTTCTTACTACGTACGGCCTTTCCTAGTTTGGCTGGAACTTCCCTTGAGCGTCGGTTGCATTTTATGAGATTGCTTTAGGACCAGATCGCCCATTCTCAAGGGTTGATCTTGCCCCTTGGCTTTACGATTGTAAGCCCTGGCCATGCGCTGTTGGTATAACTACAGATTTTCCAACTCAATTAATCATTTTTCATCGATCAAAGTTAGTTCCTCGTGTCTTACCTTTGCTCATCTTCAGTCAGTCTTTCTTCAAGGGCTATGCGCAAAGATTTGATCTCTATTTTAATGAGAAATATCGCCTCCATCCCGTAGACAATAGAAAAAGGAGTTTAACCCCTAGGAGTCTAGACGCTGGTCCTGTATCCCCATAAGGCATAAGGAAAATGATCGGCCTAATCTCGGTAGTTAGAGATCATCTTGGAGCGGATTTTCTTAATTGCTTTATTACCCGCTTCTACAGCTCCGTTGGCTTGAGGGCGATAGGGCGAAGAGCGATGATGCTCGATCTTGTGTTACTCAATAAGATCGGTCGTTTCCCCTTAGAATGCACACCGTTGTCACTAAATAAACTGGGCCATTTCTTGGCCTTAATGCTTGTGTATGATTCTGCTTCAGCCCATTTGGAAAAGTAATCCACGTCTACTATAATGAAGCGATGGCCATTAGTCGAAGACAGTCTTATCTCTCCAATGATATCGATGCCCCAGGCAGAGAATGGTCAAGGCGTTGTCAAGTTTTACAGTGTTGTTGGGGCTTCTCCGTATATCTGACAAGCATGGCAAGTCTTTGCTTCTTGAACACAATCGGCTAGCATGGTTAGCCAAAAGTACCCCATTCTTTGGATTTTCTTTGCCACCATGATGCCACTCATGTGTGGATCGCAGTCTCTCGAATGTACCTCTTTCATCACCCTTTTAGCTTCTTATTGGGTCAGACACTTTAACAGCAGGTCGTCAGAAGACCTCTTGAAAAAATCCCCTTTAATCAGGCAGAACTACACTGCAAGCTTCCTTAGCGTATTTCTGTTAGAATCCGTAGCTTCGGTTGGAGATTTACCATTTTTGAGGAACTTGACGATGTCAGGGTTCTTCCTTATCCATAGTGTCATTTATTGCGCAGACGTAGCATAAAAATTTAGCCGTTTCTATAACAAAGGGTTTGATTGGCTGCTTTTAGGGCCCTTCCCACATGGAGGCTAAAGTGGCCAACGCATCCGCCATCTGATTCTGCTCTCGGGGCATGTGAAAAAACTCACATTCGCTGAACATCGCGGCTTTTCTCCATAAAGCCTCTAGGTAAGGTCTGAGGGATTCCTCCTTTAGTTCCTAGTCCCTTGTGACGTGTTTGATGACCAACACCGAATCACCAATAATTTTTACTTTGTCTACTCTAAGAGTGACCAAGGCACACATTCAGAATAGACAAGCTTCATATTCTACCACGTTATTCGTGGTGAGAAATTCCAACCATTTTGATAGAGGTACGAGTGCCCCTTCTGGTGTAATGATGATGAATCCCAAGCCAGCTCCTCATATGTTAACGACGCCATCAAAGAACATGCTCCACTTTTTAGATCTTTGCATAGTCGTAGCAAAGCATTCGTTAGGGAATTCCAGGTTTTCTTATTCTCCGTTGTCGAGCGATTGATTTGCTAGGAATTCAACCACTGCCCTTCCCTTGATGGTCTTCTTAGTGACATACTTGATATATAATTCCGAGATAAGAGTCACCTTGCCAGTTTTCCAGTTAGCGAGGGAGCCTGGCATAAATACTTCAATGGATCCACTTTTGCAACTATTTGGATTTTGTAAGATTGGAAGTAACGCTTGAGTTTCTGTAAGATTGGAAGTAATGCTTGAGTTTCTTTTATGACTTTTAAATCTTATTGACCATAAAACTGGATTTAATGATAAAAATTATTAGTAAATGAAATTCAAGTTTAATAGCACTTTGCTTGAAAGGAATCCAATGACTTTGAGTTTGCACCGAATCTTCCATAAATCGGCATTTGAAACACGAAGAATAATTTAGGGATAAAGCAAATTAATTTGGCACTAAAAAATAACAAACTTAGTTGCGTGCTCGCCGTCATTCTCCCCTTCTTCAAAAAGATTCGTCCTCGAATCTTGAAAGTGCATAACTTAAGAAAGATCATGTGTTTCAACAATAATACAAACAAATTTCATCTCAAGAACATATTTCTTTTGATTATCCACATTGTTTACCTCCTCTTCTGTTTGGATACCATGCATCGTTCCATCTCCAAAAATACTACTAATAAATTCCCTCTCATGAACATGCTTTTTATCAGTAACAACATGTTTAGCCTCATTTTCAACTTCAAAACTAGATTCTGCTCCATCTCCAAAAAGCATCTCATTCTCGAGAATTTCAATCTCTTGAATGGTCAAAATTTTATCATTAGGAGCAGATTGCAAATCATCATGCTCTTGACATTTCGAACATTTCACAAGCTCTTTCGGTGCATTTTCAATGGAACACATAGATTGGTCATTTTCAAATGCATTTGGATTTGGTGAGACATTTGATATAGATTTTGGTGGGGATAGGAATATTCCTTTAATGGGCAAAATCAGCAGATTAGAAGGTGTACAGTGATTTAGAGGTTTAGAAATATTTTGGGGATAAAACTTGAATTTATGGTTGATTCCTAACCTTTTGCGCACGTGTTCCCAAGGCATTATTCTTGGCCTTTAGAGCATCTAACTCTGACCTCAATTTCTTGAATTCAGCAATGAGATTTTGATCTACAGACTTGATTTGTATTCATTATTAAAGCGTGACACAAAAATAACAATGAAAAAAAAATTAGGATGGCGAATCCTTGGCTCTGATACCAAATGATGGCGTGCGGAAGCGAAAAGTAAAATAAGAATTGAAAATTGGATCGATTTTGATTATTGATGAATGATTTGTGATGGTTGAATGTTTTTGGATCACATACAAAACCCTTTAAGTGTTTTTAGAAACAAAAAAAACCCTTTAGTTTTTGGAAACTAATAAAACCCAATTAGTTTTTGGAAACTAACAAAACCCAAATGTGTTAAAACACAAAGACTTTTCTCCAAAATGATAATCTGATATCTTTTATTACAAATTGTTTCTTCTTTTTATAAAGAGAAAGGAAGAGTTACAATTAACTAAAGAAACTTAAATCTAAAAAGAGATACAAAAATAATTAAGGCACTTAAAAACTAATGGTTAGAAAAGACAAGTAAAAGCTAGTAAAACTAATGCCTACATAATGCCTACATAAAACTCTAATAAAGCAAAATAAAGACAAATAAAACATTTTCTAACCTATTAGCATCAGCAAAAGCGTCCTTTAAATCTTATTGACCACAAAACTGGATTTAATGATAAAAATTGTTAGTAAATGAAATTCAAGTTTAAATATCACTTTACTTGAAAGAAATTCAATGACTTTGAGTTTGCACCGAATCTTCTATAAATCGGCATTTAAAACACGAAGAATAATTTTGGGATAAAGCAAATCAATTTGGCACTAAAAAATAACAAACTTAGTTGCGTGCTCACCGTCATTCTCCCCTTCCTCAAAACGATTCGTCCTCGAATCTTGAAAGTGCATAACTTAAGAAAGATCATTGGTTTCAACAATAATACAAACAAATTTAATCTCAAGAACATATTTCTTTTGATTATCCACATTGTTTACCTCCTCTTCTGTTTGGATACCATGCATTGTTCCATCTCCAAAAATACTACTAATAAATTCCCTCTCATGAACATGCTTTTTATCAGTAACCACATGTTTTGCCATGTTTTCAACTTCAAAACTAGATTCTGTTCCATCTCCAAAAAGCATCTCATTCTCAAGATTTCAATCTCTTGAATGGTCAAAATTTTATCATTAGGAGCAGATTGCAAATCATCATGCTCTTGACATTTTGGACATTTCCTAAGCCCTTTTAGTGCATTTTCAATGGAACACATAGATTGGTCATTTTCAAATGCATTTAGATTTGGTGAGTTATTTGATATAGAATTTGGTGGGGATAGGAATATTCGTTTATTGGGCAAAATCAGTAGATTAGAAGGTGTACAATGATTTAGAGGTTTAGAAATATTTTGGGGATAAAACTTGAATTTATGTCACATTTGACACAAGCGTTTTTTCATCAAAACATGATAATCACACTTTGAAATTGTCCTAAGAGTGATTTTAAGGTCAACGTTTAAAAATTTTGTTCCAAAATGAAAACTCGCATTTTTTCCGTAAGAAGCGACCGATGTTTATGCCACATTTAACACATGCATTTTTTCATGAAAACATGATAATCACACTTTAAAATGGTCCTAAGAGTTATTTTAAGGTCAACGTTTAAATTATTTGTCTTGAAATACTCACTTGTGTTTTTTCCGTAAGGTAAGACTGAAGTTTATGTCATGTTTGACACATGCGTTTTTTCATCAAAACATGATAATCACACTTTGAAATGGTCCTAAGAGTGATTTTAAGGTGTACGTTTAAAAATTTCATCCCAAAATGATAACTCGCGTTTTTTCCGTAAGTAAAGACCAATGTGTATGTCACGTTTGACACATGCTATTTTTTTGTGAAAACATGATAATCGCACAAAATACTAACTCATGTTTTTCCGTAAGTAAAGACAGATATTTATGTCACGTTTGACACATGCGTTTTTTCATCAAAAACCTAATTGTGATTTTAAGGTTAACGTTTAAAAAACTCGTCACGAAATACTAACTCGTTGGAATTAATGTTCCATTCTTCAATGGATCTGCCATCATAAGAGTTCATAGATGGCCTAAATTCTTTACATTGAAGATTTATTGGAGACGGCCTGCGGTAATAAGGCTTGTCTGTATTTTCCTTTGTATGGAAGATTTTATTTATTCGTGGAGTATTATCCATTTTTAAATCTTGAAATAAAGATTTTAATTCGTCTTTGCCTTTTAGAGGCTCTTCTGAACTGGAACTGGCTTCAGAATCAGAATCTTGATTCTGAACTACGACAATATACTTAGACATACAATTTTCGTAAGTTTTTCAATTTTAGAGTTTTGTAATATCTTAGAGAGAGAAGCTCTAGTTTGTTTGGTGTGAAGCTTTCTCAACTTTCTTGTATTTCAGCCTTCTATATAATTCCAGTAAGATTTCTGTCAAACTTAGAGAATATTTTTGCTTCGAAAAGCCTGTTAAGTAAATCTCTCTTGCTTGGCAGAGGATATCCAATCCACCTTAAAACCTTATTTAAAGGTTTATAGTTGATGGCTAATCTTAGAACTTCCCTTTCTAATTCGACGGCATTTTCAACATAAAAGGCCGGGCAGCTCCATGGGCTTTTACCTTTCCTTATAATCCCTTTACTCTCTAAGTCTGCAATTTCCGATTTGCAAATCTCTAGATGGCGAGGCCCCATAGCTATGGGCCGGGCTTTAGCAGGGATCATTCTTTCATCAAAGTCTGGCTCATAAAGCAAACTTACAACATGTCATTTTCTAGCCCAGAAGGCAGTAGAAACTTCAGAGCGGATTTCCCTTATAAGTTCCTGTTCTAGGGTTTTAACCCTTTCTTTAATATGAGGATTATTAAGTTTCTCCTCAACGGTCTTGAAAGCAATTTCTTGTTTTAAGGAATTTATAAATTTCTCTTTATAAGAGACTCTTCTTTTAATAATATCTAGGTTTTTCACTTTGGGTTGTGATATAAACTCAAAGATGATATCTTTACCCGCAATTTGTGTTTCAATTCCCCTTTCAGATAACCTTGATATGGGGAACAACATGTGTAGAAACGGGTTACCTAGAATAACTGAATGAGATAAATCTTTAACCATTATAAATGGTATCTCTAAGCACATCCCATTATTACAGACAGCTGCATTACTAAGTTTATAATTAACAGCTAGTTTGTCACCATTAGCTGTATGCAGTTGCTCTAAAGTTTTAGTCTTGTATCGGGATGGAATTAATCCCTCATTAATGCAGTTAAGATCAGCCCCTGAATCTATAAGGGTGACCGTCTTTAAGACATACTCTTTGTTAATAACAAGAGTGATTTTAGTATGCCACTTATGAGTGACTTACTCTGTCTAACATGTCTACGTATTGAAGGTCCTTTTGAATAGACTGGTCTTTCTTTTCTAGACCTTTATCTTGTTCTTCCTCAGACTCAGAGTCATAATCTGATAGTTTAGCAGCTTCTAAGTGAGTAATTCTATCTTCAAGATTTTTTACTTCTCTTTTAAATTCGTTAACGTCTACTTTAAGATTGTTAATAATAGGCTCTTTTCTTTTACTAGCCTTAACTCTGTTGATTATCTCTTTCATATCATAAGAGATATTCTTTTCTTTAACCTTTTCTTCAAGATTATTATTTCTTGAAGAGTTCCTAGATGAGGTTTCGCCAGTTTTTTCCTTAAACATTTTCAAATAAGACTCTAAGTGGTCTCTCCTTTCTTCTGGGTCTTGGATCTTTTCTATAAGATCCAAAATCATGTTTTCTTCTCTAGTTAGGACTAATAAGCCATTTAGAGAACAAAGCGATTTATAATAATTGCAGTTTCTGGGTCTTGGATCTTTTCTATAAGATCCAAAATCATGTTTTCTTCTCTAGTTAGGACTAATAAGCCATTTAGAGAACAAAGCGATTTATAATAATTGCAGTTTCTGTCACAGCTAGAATTAGACTGTGCATCTGAATCTGACTCTTCTTCAGAGGTGTAATCATTTTCTTCCTTCTCTGACCTAGTTTGAACCACTGGAATTTTCTCTAGTGTTTCTTTAACATCGTCACTGAGATTAAGTGACCTAATGTGTTGTTTTACCTTACACTTATTTGAATAGTGTCCAGGCTTGCCACATTTGTAACATGTAACTTCTTCGAGCGGCCTTTTAGGCTTATTGTAGGACTTCTTGGGTCTTTTATAAGACCTTTTGAGATAGTTCCTTTTAGGATGCCTATTATAAGGCTTATCAGGATACCTTTTATAGGGTTTATGACTCTTTCTATAAGGTTTAACCTTATTCTTCTGCGACCTGGGGAGTGGAGGAAAAC
The DNA here is from genome assembly GCA_947683365.1 of Euphorbia pulcherrima. Classification (NCBI taxonomy): domain Eukaryota; kingdom Viridiplantae; phylum Streptophyta; class Magnoliopsida; order Malpighiales; family Euphorbiaceae; genus Euphorbia; species Euphorbia pulcherrima. The sequence goes on from CANTUS010000001.1 coordinate 22,640,394, forward strand.
CTACTTGCTCACAAAAGTCTCCTAGGATTCTTTTGAAATGTAGTTTTTCCTTTTCCATCTGCTTATGAATTTTTAATTCATTACAGAGCAACATTCCCTCAGCAACTATCTCCGAAGATAGCTCTCCTTGTTAACCATGGGACAAAATTTTCAAAGTCTCAGTTATAACCCAGTTTTTGCCCTTCTCCAGAGGGTTTGATATGAAACCTGGTTCAAAGAACTTGATCCTTATTTATAGGATTCTTTATAAAGTCATGAACAGTACAGTCCCTAATATCAGGGGTGATGCAGGCAAATTGATTAATGCCCTAAAAGGGTAAACTACCTTATTTCTTACAGATATGAGTAAAAGTAGCCTTGTGGTCCCAAAACCAATTTCATGGGATCAGTTACATTTTGTTGACTCATGGAAAATGGAAGATGGAGTTCCTCCCAAAAAAGAGGAAAGTAATACCCTAGATTATATTCTAGAGGATAACGATGGAAGCGAAATAATAAAATTTGATAGATCCAGGAGCATGTCCAGCAGGAAATCGTTCGCCGGGATTCCCAACACTCCATCAGTAGGCCGTGGAAAAGACTCTTTAGCCTTTCCCTTTGATGCATGAGTGTTATTCCTCCGATTTTGCCTGAAACTCATGACCTACAAGAAATTCTCGAGTTAGGAAATCTGGGAGTGAATTAGATTCTCCTTTAATAAACTCAATATCGAAATCAAAGACTGATAAAATAGCTTGCCATCTGGCAAATATTTGTTTAGATGCTATTTTTTAACATCCTTCAGTAAAATTTCTTTAGCGCTTTTACAGTCTATCCTAATAAGGAATTTCTGATTAATTAAATCAGACTCACATTTTTGGACGTGCAGGACAATAGATAAAACTTCCTTTTTGACAGTAGAGTAATTAACTCTTGGTCATGTCCATAATCCACTAGTGAACCTATTATCACCAAAAAGAAGGGCAAAAAATTGGGTTATAACTCAGACTTTGAAAATTTTGTCCCATGGTTAACAAGGAGAGTTTCCATTAAATGGTGGGACAAGTTTGAGTTCTTTGAACACCCTGTAATATATTCTAAAGAAATTATTATTAAAATGGTAAATCCTAATAGTCCTCCAAATTCTCCTGAAGCTTCTAAAACCTCAGCATCTCCTAACAAGGTCGATGAGCTTCTTAAAGGTTTATTAACCTCCATTCCAAAAGAAGAGCTGAAGCAACAAGTATTTCAGCTTCTAGGTGAAAAGGATCCTCCTAAATCAGGATTTGATCTTCAAAATTTATTATCTGTCCTACCCAAAAAATAGGAGAGTCCTAAGAGAAAAGCTGCTGATATAGCATCCTCATCAACAAATGAAGCAAACAAAGCCAGGAGAGTACCTCCATTACCTAATGATGAGTTTGATGACCTCTTTTTAGACTCTCAAGACCCTAATGACCTTTAGGGTGAGAAATCCTTATCAGGATCACCACAACAGCAAGAATCCTTATCAGGATTATGGTGGATCCCACGCACTCAAATAATGGAGCACTAAACACGCATACGCCGAAAGTAATTTTGTCGGTTCTCTTTACTTTAATCAAAGTAAATCTTTTCCTTTATTTAAAGAAAGGAATCTGCCAGCTGGTGCACTACTTTTGTCGGCCACATCCTCATACCGCCAGCTCATGGCTAGCTCAAGCAGCATCTTCTATCCGCTTATATATTTAGTTTGTTTTCAGTTTGTAAGATACTTAGAACTACAACAATATACTTAGACATACAATTTTCATAAGTTTTTCAGTTTTAGAGTTTTGTAATATCTTAGAGAGAGAAGCTCTAGTTTGTTTGGTGTGAAGCTTTCTCAACTTTCTTGTATTTCAGCCTTCTATATAATTCCAGTAAGATTTCTATATAATTCAATATTTCATTTTGTACCTGCGATCCTTCGTTGAGATCTTGAATGCTTATTCAGCATTTATGACAGTCTACATAGACGATGTCCTTATTTTCTCCAAGGACATAGAGCAGCACTTCAAACACCTAAGGATTTTCCAAACTGCAGCTAAGGCTAATGGCTTAGTAGTGTCTGCTAAAAAGATCAAAATATTTCAAAATGTTTATGTCACATTTGACACATGCGTTTTTTCGTGAAAACATTATAATCACACTTTGAATTGGTTCTAAGAGTAATTTTAAGGTCAACGTTTAAACGATTAGTCAAGAAATACTATTTCGTGTCATTTTCGTAAGCAAAGACCGATGAATATGTCACGTTTGACACATGCGTTTTTCATCAAAACTTGATAATCACACATTGATATGGTCCTAAGAGTGATTTTAAAGGTTAACGTTTAAAAATTTGGTCCCAAAATGATAACTCTCATTTTTCAGTAAGTAAAGGCCGATGTTTCGGTGACATTTGACACATGCATTTTTTTGTGAAAACATGATAATCGCACTTTGAGATGGTCCTAAGAGTGATTTTAAGGTCAACGTTTAAAAAATATCTTCCCAAAATGATAACTCGCGTTTTTTCCGCAATTAAAGAGCGATGTTTATGTCACATTTGACACATGCAGTTTTTCGTGAAAACATGATAATCAAACTTTGAAATGGTCCTAAGCGTGATTTTAAGTTCAGCATTCAAAAGATTCGTCATGAAATACTAACTCGTGTTTTTTCCGTAAGTACGGACCAAAGTTTATGTCACGTTTGACATATGCTTTTTTTCATCAAAACATAATAATCACTCTTTCAAGTGGTCCTAAGAGTGATTTTAAGGTCAACATTTAAAAATTTCGTCCCAAAATGATAACTCGCATTTTTTCCGTAAGTAAAGACCGACGTTTATGTCACATTTGACACATGCATTTTTTTTTTTGTGAAAACAGGATAATCACCCTTTGAAAACGTCCTAAGAGTGATTTTGAGGTCAACATTTAAAAAATTTGTCATGAAATACTAACTCGTGTTTTTTCCGTAAGTAAGGACCGATGTTTATGTCAAGTTTGACACATGCGCTTTTTCATCAGAACTCGATAATCACACTTTGAAAGTGCCCTAAAACAAATGTGACACAAACATCGGTCTTTACTTACGGAAAAAACACGAGTTAGTATTTCATGATGAAGTTTTTTCATCAAAACTCGATAATCACACTTTGAAAGTGCCCTAAAAGTGTTTTTATAGTCAACGCTTAAAATTTTCGGACAAAAATGATAACTCGCTTTTTTTCCTTAAGTAAAGACCGATGTTTATGTCACATTTGACACATGCATTTTTTCATGAAAACATGAGAATCACACTTTGAATTGGTCCTAAGAGTAATTTTAAGGTCAACGTTTAAAAGATTAGTCGCGAAATACTAACTCGAGTTATTTTTGTAAGTAAAGACCGATGTTTATGTCACGTTTGACACGTGCGTGTTTTCACCAAAACATGATAATCACACATTGAAATGGTCCTAAGTGTGATTTTAAGGCCAACGTTTAAAAATTTTATCCTAAAATGGTAACTCTCATTTTTTCCGTAAGTAAAGACCGACGTGTATGTCACATTTGACACGTGTGTTTTTTTGTGAAAACATGATAATTGCACTTTGAAATGGTCCTAAAAGTGATATTAAGATCAACGTTTAAAAATTTTCGTCCCAAAATGATAACTCGCGTTTTTTCTGTAAGTAAAGAGCGATGTTTATGTCACGTTTGACACATGCATTTTTTTTTTATCAAAACTCGATAATCACACTTTGAAAGTGACCTAAAAGTGTTTTTAAGGTCAACGTTTAAAATTTTCGTCCCAAATCTCCACCAGTGGAAAGGGTTATAATCAAACCCTCTACTTCAGAAAAGCTAAATATTAAATTTGCTGAACACTCTGTAGTCGTAGAAGAAATCTCTAAGAGAGTGGCAGAACTTAATATAGATCGAAAGCAAAAGAATATTGCTCCTTTAACAAAAGAGCAAGATTCTGATTCTGAAGCCAGTTCCAGTTCAGAAGAGCCTCTAAAAGGCGAAGACGAATTAAAATCTTTATTTCAAGATTTAAAAAAGGATAATACTCCACAAATAAATAAAATCTTCCATACAAAGGAAAATACAGACAAGCCTTATTACCACAGGGCGTCTCCAATATGAAGAATTCGGGCCATCTATGAACTCTTATGATGGCAAATCCATTGAAGAATGGAACATTGATGGGCTATCTGAATACCAGATCAAAAATGCCATCCAACACAAGCTTATGTATGCTACTGCCAGTAGAATACATGGAAACTCAAATAAATCCGTAGCTCAGGCTATTATAGCAGGATTTTCTGGACAACTGAAAGGATGGTGGGATTTTCAGTTAAACACTGAAGCCAAAGATCAAATCTTAAACACTGTTTAAGAAGAGGATAAATACAAAACGGCATTCACAGTCCCATTCGGTCAATATAAATGGAATGTAATGCCATTTGGGCTAAAAAATGCTCCCTCTGAGTTCCAAAAGATCATGATTGAGATCTTCAATGCTTATTCGGCAATTATGATAGTCTACATAGACGATGTCCTTATTTTCTCCAAGGACATAGAGCAGCACTTCAAACACCTAAGCATTTTCCAAACTGCAGCTAAGGCAAATGGCTTAGTGGTGTCTGCTAAAAAGATCAAATTATTTCAAACAAGAATCTGGTTTTTGGGCCAGGCCAACGTTTAAAAATTTTGTCCTAAAATAATAACTATCATTTTTTCTGTAAGAAAAGACCGATGTTTTGTCACATTTGACACATGCATTTTTTTGTGAAAACATGATAATCGCACATTAAATTATCCTAAGAGTGATATTAAGATTACCGTTTAAAAAATTTTGCCGCAAAATGATAACTCCTATTTTTTCCGAAAGTAAAGACCGTTGTTTATGCCACATTTGACATATGCATTTTTTCATCAAAACATGATAATCACACATTGAAATGTCCTAAGAGTAATTTTAAGGTCAACATTTAAAAATTTCGTCCCAAAATGACAACTCGTATTTTTTTTCGCAAGTAAAGGCCGATGTTTATGCCACATTTGACATATGCGTTTTTTCATCAAAACATGATAATCACACATTGAAATGGTTCTAAGAGTGATTTTATTGTCAACGTTTAAAAATTTTGTCCCAAAATGATAACTCTCGTTTTTCCCGTAAGTAAAGACCGATGTTTCGGTCACATTTGACACATGCATTTTTTTGTGAAAACATGATAATCACACTTTGAACTGGTTTGAAGTGTGATTTTAAGGTCAACGTTTAAAAAATTTCTTCCCAAAATGATAACTCGCGTTTTTCCGTAAGTAAAGAGCGATGTTTATGTCAGATTTGACACATGCATTTTTTTCATGAAAACGTGATAATCACACTTTGAAATGGACCTAAGAATGATTTTAAGGTCAGCATTCAAAAAATTCGTAATGAAATACTAACTCGTTTTTTCCGTAAGTAAAGACCCAAGTTTATGTCAAATTTGACACATGTGTTTTTTCATCAAAACATGATAATCAAACTTTGAAGTGGACCTAAGAGTGATTTTAAGGTCAACGTTTAAAAATTTCGTTCCGAAATGATAACTCGCATTTTTTCCGAAAGTAAAGACCGACGTTTATGTCACATTTGGCACATGTGTTTTTTTCTGAAAACAAGATAATCACACTTTGAAATGGTCATAAGAGTGATTTTAAGGTCAACGTTTAAAAAGTTCGTCATGAAATACTAACTCGTGTTTTTTCCGTAAGTAAAAACCGATGCTTGTGTCACGTTTGACACATGCGTTTTTTTGTGAAAACAAGATAATCACACTTTGAATTAGTCCTAAGAGTGATTTTAAGGTCAACGTTTTAAAAATTCGTCAGGAAATACTAACTCGTGTTTTTTCCGTAAGTAAAGACCGATGTTTGAGTCACGTTTGACACATGCGTTTTTTCATCAAAACTCGATAATCACACTTTCAAAGTGCCCTAAAAGTGTTCTTAAGGTCAACGTGTAAAAATTTTCATCCCAAAATGATAACTCGCTATTTTTCCTTAAGTAAGTTGACACAAGCGTTTTTTCGTTAAAACATGATAATCACACTTTGAATTGATCCTAAGAGTAATTTTAAGGTCAATGTTAAAAATATTAGTCCCGAAACACTAACTCTTGTTTTTTTTGTAAGTAAATACCGATGTTTATGTCATGTTTGACACATGTGTTTTTTCATCAAAACACGATAATCAAACACTGAAATGGTCCTAAGAGTGATTTTAAGGCCAACGTTTAAAAATTTTGTCCCAAAATGACAACTCTCGTTTTTGCCGTAAATAAAGAGCGATGTTTATGTCACATTTGACACCTGCATTTATTCGTGAACACATAATAATAACACTATGAAATGATCCTAAGAATGATTTTAAGGTCAGCATTTAAAAAATTCGTCATGAAATACTAACTCGTGTTTTTTTCGTAAGTAAAGGCCGTAGTTTATGTCACATTTGACACATGCAATTTTTCATCAAAACATGATAATCACACTTTGAAGTGGTCCTAAGAGTGATTTTAAGGTCAACGTTTAAAAATTTCGTCCTAAAATTATAACTATCATTTTTTCTGTAAGTCAAGACCGATGTTTCTGTCACATTTGATACATGCGTTTTTTTTGTGAAAACATGATAATTGCACTTTAAATGGTCCTCACAGTGATATTAAGATCAATGTTTAAAAAATTTTGTCCAAAAATGATAAGTCATGTTTTTTCCGAAAGTAAAGACCGTTGTTTATGCCACATTTGACATATACGTTTTTTCATCAAAACATGATAAGCACACATTGAAATGGTCCTAAGAGTGATTTTGAGGTCAACGTTTAAAAATTTCGTCCTAAAATGATAACTCTCATTTTTTTCCTGAAGTAAAGACCGATGTTTCGGTCACAATTGACACATGCATTTTTTTTTTGTGAAAACATGACAATCGCTCTTTGAAATGGTCCTAAGAGTGATTTTAAAGTCAACGTTTAAAAATTTTCTTCCCAAAATGATAACTCACGTTTTTTAGTTAAGTAAAGACCGATGTTTATGTCACATTTGGCATATGCATTTTTTTCGTGAAAACATGATAATCGCACTTTGAAATGGTCCGAAGAGTGATTTTACGGTCAACGTTTAAAAAATTTCTTCCTAAAATGATAACTCGCATTTTTTCTGTAAGTAAAGAGCGATGTTTATGTCACATTTGACATAGGCATTTTTTCGTGAAAACACGATAATCACACTTTGAAATGGTCCTAAGAATGATTTTAAGGTCAACATTTAAAAAATTCGTCATGAAATACTAACTCGTGTTTTTTCCGTAAGTAAAGACCGAAGTTTATGTCACGTTTGACACATGCGTTTTTTCATCAAAACATGATAATCACACTTTGAAGTGATCCTATGGGTGATTTTAAGGTCAACGTTTAAAAATTTTGTCCCAAAATGATAACTCGCGTTTTTTCTGTCAGTAAAGAGCGATGTTTATGTCACATTTGACACATGCATTTTTTTTGTGAAAAGATGATAATCACACTTTGAAATGGTCCTAAGAGTGATTTTAAGGTCAGCATTCAAAAAATTCGTCATGAAATACTAACTCGTGTTTTTTCCGTAAGTAAAGACCGAAGTTTCTGTCACGTTTGAGACATGCATTTTTTCATCAAAACATGATAATCACACTTTTGACGTGGTCCTAAGAGCGATTTTAAGGTCAACGTTTAAAAATTTCGTCCCAAAATGATAAATCAGATTTTTTCGAAAGTAAAGAGCGATGTTTATGTCACATTTGGCACGTGCATTTTTTTGGGAAAACGTCATAATCACACTTTGAAATGGTCCTAAGAGTGATTTTAAGGTCAACGTGTTAAAAATTCGTCATGAAATACTAACTCGTGTTTTTTCCGAAAGTAAAGACCGATGTTTGTGTCACGTTTGACACATGCGTTTTTTCATCAAAACTCGATAATCATGATTTGAAAGTGCCCTAAAAGTGTTCTTAAGGTCAACGTTTAAAATCGTCCCAAAATGATAACTCGCTATTTTTCCTTAAGTAAATTGACACATGCGTTTTTTCGTTAATACATGATAATCACACTTTGAATTGGTCCTAAGAGTAATTTTAAGGTCAATGTTAAAAATATTAGTCCCGAAATACTAACTCGTGTTTTTTCCTAACTAAAGACCGATGTTTATGTCATGTTTGACACATGCATTTTTTCATCAAAACGAGATAATCACACATTGAAATAGTCCTAAGAGTGATTTTGAGGCCAACGTATAAAAATTTTGTCCCAAAATGACAACTCTCATTTTTGCCGTAAGTAAAGAGCGATGTTTATGTCACATTTGGCCACTGCATTTATTCGTGAAAACATGATAATAACACTATGAAATGATCCTAAGAATGATTTTAAGGTCAGCATTTAAAAAATTCGTCATGAAATACTAACTCGTGTTTTTTTTCTGTAAGTAAAGACCGTAGTTTATGTCACAATTGACACATGCGTTTTTTCATCAAAACATAATAATCACACTTTGAAGTTGTCCTAAGAGTGATTTTAAGGTCAACGTTTAAAAATTTTGTCCTAAAATTATAACTATCATTTTTCCTGTAAGTAAAGACCAATGTTTCTGTCACATTTGACACATGCGTTTTTTTTCTGAAAACATGATAATTGCACTTTAAATGGTCCTCAGAGTGATATTAAGATCATCATTTGAAAACTTTTGTCCAAAAATGGTAAGTCATGTTTTTTCCGAAAGTAAAGACCGTTGTTTATTCCACATTTGACATATGCATTTTTTCATCAAAACATGATAATCACACATTAAAATGGTCCTAAGAGTGATTTTAAGGTCAACTTTCAAAAATTTCGTCCCAAAATTATAACTCTCGGTTTTTCCTAAAGTAAAGACCGATGATTCGGAAACATTTGACACATGCATTTTTTTGTGAAAACAGGACAATCGCTCTTTGAAATGGTCCTAAGAGTGACTTTAAAGTCAACGTTTAAAAATTTTCTTCCCAAAATGATAACTCGCGTTTTTAAGTTAAGTAAAGAGTGAAGTTTATGTCACATTTGGCATACGCATTTTTTTTGTGAAAACATGATAATCGCACTTTGAAATGGTCCGAAGAGTGATTTTAAGGTCAACGTTTAAAAAATTTCTTCCCAAAATGATAACTCGCATTTTTTCTGGAAGTAAAGAGCGATGTTTATGTCACATTTGACATAGGCACTTTTTCGTGAAAACACGATAATCATACTTTGAAATGATCCTAAGAATGATTTTAAGGTCAGCATTTAAAAAATTCGTCATGAAATACTAACTCGTGTCTTTTCCGTAAGTAAAGACCGAAGTTTATGTCACGTTTGACACATGCGTTTTTTCATCAAAACATGATAATCACACTTTGAAGTGATCCTATGAGTGATTTAAGGTCAACGTTTAAAAATTTCATCCCAAAATGATAACTCGCGTTTTTTCCGTAAGTAAAGAGCGATGTTTATGTCACATTTGGCACATGAATTTTTTGGTGAAAAGATGATAATCACACTTTGAAATGGTCCTGAGAGTGATTTTAAGGTCAGCATTTAAAAAATTTGTCATGAAATACTAACTCGTGTTTTTTCCGTAAGTACAGACCGAAGTTTATGTCACGTTTGAGACATGCGCCTTTTTTTTATCAAAACATGATAATCACACTTTTACGTGGTCCTAAGAGTGATTTTAAGGTCAACGTTTAAAAATTTCGTCCCAAAATGATAAATCGCGTTTTTTCCGTAAGAAAAGAGCGATGTTTATGTCACATTTGGCACATGCATTCTTTCGGGAAAACGTAATAATCACACTTTGAAATGGTCCTAAGCGTGATTTTAAGTTCAGCATTTAAAAAATTCATCATGAAATACTAACTCGTGTTTTTTTCGTTAGTAAGACCGAAGTTTATGTCATGCTTGAGACATGCTTTTTTTCATCAAAACATGATAATCACACTTTGACGTGGTCCTAAGAGTGATTTTAAGCTCAACGTTTAAAAATTTCATCCCAATGATAAATCGCATTTTTTCCGTAAGTAAAGAGCGATGTTTATGTCACATTTGGCACATACATTTTTTTGGGAAAACGTAATAATCACACATTGAAATGGTCCTAAGGTAATTTTAAGGTCAACGTTTTAAAAATTCGTAATGAAATACTAATTCGTGTTTTTTCCGTAAGTAAAGACCGATGTTTGTGTCACGTTTGACACGCGCGTTTTTTCATCAAAACTCGATAATCACACTTTGAAAGTGCCCTAAAAGTGTTCTTAAGGTCAACGTTTAAAAAATTTGTCCCAAAATGATAACTCGCTATTTTTCCTTAAGTAAATTGATACATGCGTTTTTTTGTTAAAACATGATAATCACACTTTGAATTGGTCCTAAGAGTAATTTTTAGGTCAATGTTAAAAATATTAGTCCCGAAATACTAACTCGTGTTATTTTCGTAAGTTAAGACCGATGTTTATGCCATGTTTGACACATGAGTTTTTTCTTCAAAACAAGATAATCACACATTGAAATGGTCCTAAGAGTGATTTTAAGGCCAACGTTTAAAATTTTTTTCCTAAAATGACAACTCTCGTTTTTGCTGTAAGTAAAGAGCGATGTTTATGTCACATTTGACCACTGCATTTATTCGAGAAAACATGATAATAACACTATGAAATGCTCCTAAGAATGATTTTAAGGTCAGCATTTAAAAAATTCGTCATGAAATACTAACTCGTGTTTTTTTCGTAAGTAAAGACCGTAGTTTATGTCTCGTTTTTGCCGTAAGTAAAGAGCGATGTTTATGTAACATTTGACCCCTGCATTTATTCGCGAAAACATGATAATAACACTATGAAATGATCCTATAAATGATTTTAAGGTCAGCATTTAAAAAATCCGTCATGAAATACTAGTGCTTTTTCCGTAAGTAAAGACCGTAGTTTATGTCACATTTGACACATGCGTTTTTCCATCAAAACATGATAATCACACTTTCAAGTGGTCCTAAGAGTGATTTTAAGGTCAACGTTTAAAAATTTCGTCCTAAAATTATAAATATCATTTTTTCTGTAAGTAAAGACCGATGTTTCTGTCACATTTGATACATGCGTTTTTTTTTGTGAAAACATGATAATTGCACTTTAAATGGTCCTCAGAGTGATATTAAGATCAACGTTTAAAAAATTTTGTCCAAAAATGATAAGTCATGTTTTTTCTGAAAGTAAAGACCGTTGTTTAAGCCACATTTGACATATGCATTTTTTCATCAAAACATGATAATCACACATTGAAATGTTCCTAAGAGTGATTTTAAGGCCAACGTTTTAAAATTTCATCCCAAAATGATAACTCTAGTTCTTTCTTGAAGTAAAGACCGATGTTTCAGTCACATTTGACACATGCATTTTTTTGTGAAAACATGACAATCGCTCTTTGAAATGGTCCTAAGAGTGATTTTAAAGTCAACGTTTAAAAACTTTCTTCCCAAAATGATAACTCGCATTTTTTATCCAAGTAAAGAGCGATGTTTATGTCACATTTGACATAAGCATTTTTTCGTGAAAACACGATAATCACACTTTGAAATGGTCCTAAGAGTGATTTTAAGGTCAGCATTTAAAAAATTCGTCATGAATTACTAACTCGTGTTTTTTCCGTAAGTAAAGACCGAAGTTCATGTCACGTTTGACACATGCGTTTTTTCATCAAAAAATGATAATCACACTTTTAAGTGGTCCTAAGAGTAATTTTTAGGTCAACGTTTAAAAATTTCGTCCCAAAATGATAACTATTGTTTTTTCTGTAAGTAAAGACTAACGTTTCTGTCACATTTGACACATGCGCTGTTTTGTGAAAACATGATAATCGCACTTTAAATTGTCCTAAGAGTGATATTAAGATCAACGTTTAAAAAATTTTGTCCCAAAATGATAACTACTGTTTTTTCCGAAAGTAAAGACCGTTGTTTATGCCACGTTCGACATATGTATTTTTTCATCAAAACATGATAATCACACATTGAATTGGTCCTAAGTGTAATTTTATGGTCAACGTTTAAAAATTTTGTCCCAAAATGATAACTCCTGCTTTTTTCGTAAGAAAAGACCGATGTTTATGCCACATTTGACATATGAGTTTTTTCATCAAAATATGATAATCACACATTGAAATGGTCCTAAGAGTGATTTTAATGTCAACGTTTAAGAATTTCGTCCCAAAATGATAACTCTCGTTTTTCCCGTAAGTAAAGACCAATGTTTCGGTCACATTTGACACATGCATTTGTTTGTGAAAACATGATAATCGTACTTTGAAATGGTCTGAAGAGTGATTTTAAGGCCAACGTTTGAAAAATTTCTTCCCAAAATGATAACTCGCGTTTTTTCCGTAAGTAAAGAGTGATGTTTATATCACATTTGACACATGCATTTTTTGATGAAAACGTGATAATCACACTTTGAAATGGTCCTAAGAATGATTACAAGGTCAGCATTTAAAAAATTCATCATGAAATACAAACTCGTTTTTTTCGTAAGTAAAGACCAAAGTTTAAGTCACGTTTGACACATCCATTTTTTCATCAAAACAAGATAATCAAACTTTGAAGTGGTCCTAAGACTGATTTTAAGGTCGACGTTTAAAAATTTCATCCCAAAATGACATAAACTTTGTGTCACGTTTGACACATGTGTTTTTTCATCAAAATATGATAATCACACTTTGAAGTGATCCTATGAGTGATTTTAAGTTCAACGTTTAAAAATTTTATCCCAAAATGACAACTCACGTTTTTTCCGTAAGTAAAGAACGATGTTTATGTCACGTTTGACACATGCATTTTTTTTTTGTAAAAAGATGATAACCACACTTTGAAATGGTCCTAAGAGTGATTTTAAGGTCAACGTTTAAAAAATTCGTCATGAAATACTAACTCGTGTTTTTTCCGTAAGTAAGGGCCGAAGTTTATGTCACGTTTGAGACATGTGTTTTTTCATCAAAGCATGATAATCACACTTTGAAGTGGTCCTATCAGTGATTTTAAGGTTAACGTTTAAAAATTTTGTCCAAAAATGATAACTCGAGTTTTTTTCGTAAGTAAAGACCGACGTTTATGTCACATTTGACACATGTGTTTTTTTGTGAAACTAAGATAATCACACTTTGAAATGGTCCTAAGACTGATTTTAAGGTCAGCATTTAAAAAATTCGTCATGAAATACTAACTCGTGTTTTTTCCGTAAGTAAAGACCGAAGTTTATGTCACATTTGACACATGCATTTCTTCATCAAAAAAAGATAATCACACTTTTAAGTGGTCCTAAGAGTGATTTTTAGGTCAACGTTTAAAAATTTTGTCCTAAAATGATAACTATGCCTTTTTCCATAAGTAAAGACCGGTGTTTCTGTCAAATTTGACACATGCGTTGTTTTGTAAAAACATGATAATTGTACTTTAAATGGTCCTAAGAGTGATATTAAGATCAACGTTTAAAAAATTTCGTCCCAAAATTCTCCTATTTTTTCCGAAAGTAAAGACCGTTGTTTATGCCCCATTTGACATATGCATTTTTTCATCAAAACATGATAATCACACATTGAAATGGTCCTAAGTGTAATTTTAAGGTCAACGTTTAAAAATTTCATCCCAAAATGATAACTCCTGTTTTTTCCGTAAGTAAAGACCGATGTTTACGCCACATTTGACATATGCATTTTTTTTATCAAAACATGATAATCACACATTGAAATGGTCCTAAGAGTGATATTAATGTCAACGTTTAAAAATTTCATCCTAAAATAATAACTCTCGTTTTTCCCGTAAGTAAAGACCGATGTTTCGGTCACATTTGACACATGCATTTTTTTGTGAAAACATGATAATCACACTCTGAAATGGTCCGAAGAGTGATTTTAGTGTCAACATTTAAAAAATTTCTTCCCAGAATGATAACTCGCGTTTTTTCCGTAAGTAAAAAGCGATGTTTATGTAACATTTGACACATGCATTTTTTCGGGAAAACAAGATAATCACACTTTTAAATGGTCAGCATTTAAAAAATTCGTCATGAAATACAAACTCGTTTTTTTCGTAAGTAAAGACCCAAGTTTATGTCACGTTTGACACATGCGTTTTTTCATCAAAACATGATAATCAAACTTTGAAGTGGTCCTAAGACTAATTTTTAGGTCAACATTGAACAATTTCGTCCCAAAATAATAACTCGCATTTTTTCCGTAAGTAAAGAGCGATGTTTATGTCAGATTTGACACATGAGTTTTTTTTGTGAAAACAAGATAATCACACTTTTAAATGGTCCTAAGAGTGATTTTAAGGTCAATGTTTAAAAATTTAGTCATGAAGTACTAACTCGTGTTTTTTCCGTAAGTAAAGACCGATGTTTATGTCACGTTTGATACATGTGTTTTTTCATCAAAAGTCGATAATCACACTTTCAAAGTGCCCTAAAAGTGTTCATAATGTCAATGTTTTTAAATTTTTGTCCCAAAATGATAACTCGTTTTTTTCCTTAAGTAAATTGACGCATGCGTTTTTTCATTAAAACATGATAATCATACTTTGAATTGGTCCTGAGAGTAATTTTGAGGTCAATGTTAAAAACATTAGTCATGAAATACTAACTCGTGTTATTTTCGTAAGTAAAGATCGATGTTTATGTCACGTTTGACACATGCGTTTTTTCATCAAAACATGATAATCACACATTGAAATGGTCCTAAGAGTGATTTTAAGGCCAACGTTTAAAAATTTTGTCCCAGAATGACTACTCTCGTTTTTGCCGTAAGTAAAGAGCGATGTTTATGTCACATTTCACACATGCATTTATTCGTAAGAACATGATAATAAGTCTTTGAAATGATCTTAAGAATGATTTTAAGGTTAGCATTTAAAAAATTAGTCATGAAATACTAACTCGTGTTTTTTCCGTAAGTAAAGACCGAAGTTTATGTCCCATTTGACTCATGCGTTTTTTCATCAAAACATGATAATCACACTTTGAAGTGGTCCTAAGAGTGATTTTAAGGTCAAAGTTTAAAAATTTCATCCTAAAATGATAACTATCATTTTTTTCGTAAGTAAAGACTGATGTTTCTGCCACAATTGACACATGCATTTTTCGTGAAAACAAGATAATCACACTTTGAAATGGTCGTAAGAGTATTTTAAAGTCAGTGTTTAAAAAATTTCTTCCTAAAATTATAACTCGCGTTTTTTTCTTACGTAAAGAGCGATGTTTATGTCACATTTGACACATGCATTTTTATTGAAAACATGATAATCACACTTTGAAATGGTCCTAAGATTGATTTTAAGGTTAACATATAAAAAATTCGTCATGAAATACTAACTCGTGTTTTTTCCGAAAGTAAAGACCGATGTTTATGTCAGGTTTGACACATGCGTTTTTTCATCAAAACTCGATAATCACACTTTGAAAGTGCCCTAAAAGTGTTTTTAAGGTCAACGTTTAAAAAATTTCGTCCCAAAACGATAACTTGCGTTTTTTCCCTAAGTAAAGACCGATGTTTATGCAACATTTGACACATGCGTTTTTTCATCAAAACATGATAATCACACATTGAAGTGGTCCTAAGAGTGATTTTAAGGCCAACGTTTAAAAATTTCGTCCCAAAATGATAACTCTCATTTTTTCCGTAAGTAAAGACCGATGTTTCTATCACATTTGACAATTGTTTTTTTGTGAAAACATGATAATCGTACTTTGAAATGGTCTTAAGAGTGATATTAACATGAACATTTAAAAAATTTCGTCCAAAATTATTACTCGCGTTTTTTCTGTAAGTGAAGACCGATATTAATGCAACATTTGACATATGCGTTTTTTCATCAAAACATGATAATCACACATTGAAGTGGTCCTAAGACTGATTCTAAGGTCAACGTTTAAAAATTTCGTCCCAAAATGATTACTCTCATTTTTTCCGTAAGTAAAGACCGATGTTTCTGTCACATATGACACAAGCTTTTTTTTTTGAAAACATGATAATCGTACATTGAAATGGTCCTAAGAGTGATTTTAAAGTCAACGTTTAAAAAATTCCTTCCCAAAATGATAACTCGCGTTTTTTTCGTAAGTAAAGACCGATGTTTATGTCGCATTTGACACTTGCATTTTTTTTGTTAAAACATGATAATCACACTTTGAAATGGTCCTAAGAGTGATTTTAAGGTCAGCATTTTAAAAATTCGTCATGAAATACCAACTCGTGTTTTTTCCATAAGTAAAGACCGACGTTTATGTCACATTTTACACATGCATTTTTTCGTGAAAATAAGATAATCACACTTTGAAATGGTCATAAGAGTGATTTTAAGGTCAACGTTTAAAAAATTCGTCATGAAATACTAGCTCGTGTTTTTCCCGTAAGTAAAGACCGATGTTTGTGTCTTGATTGACACATGCTTTTTTTCATCAAAACTTGATAATCACACTTTGAAAGTGCCCTAAAAGTTTTTTAAGGTCAACATTTAAAAAATTTCGTCCCAAAATGATAACTCGAGTTTTTTATGCAAGTAAAGACCGATGTTTATACCACATTTGACACATGCATTTTTTCATCAAGACATGATAATCACACATTGAAATGGTCCTAGGAGTGATTTTAAGGCCAACGTTTGAAAATTTTGTCCCAAAATGATAACTCTCGTTTTTTTCCGTAAGTAAAGACCGATGTTTCTGTCACATTTGACACATGTGTTTTTTGTGAAAACATGATAATCGCACTTTGAAATGGTCCTAAGAGTGATATAAACATGAACATTTAAAAAATTTCGTCAAAAATGATAACTCGCATTTTTTCCGTTAGTAAAGACCGATGTTTATGCAACATTTGATACAAGCGTTTTTTCATCAAAACATGATAATCATGCATTGAAGTGGTCCAAAGAGTGATTCTGAGGTCAACGTTTAAAAATTTCGCCCCAAAATGATTACTCTCATTTTTTCCGTAAGTAAAGACCGATGTTTCTGTCACATTTGACACAAGCATTTTTTTGTGAAACATGATAATCGCACTTTGAAATGGTCCTAAGAGTGATTTTAAAGTCAACGTTTAAAAAATTTCTTCCCAAAATGATAACTCACGTTTTTACCGTAAGTGAAGACCGATGTTTATGTCACATTTGGCACTTGCATTTTTTTCGTGAAAACATGATAGTCATACTTTGAAAATGTCCTAAGAGTGATTTTAAGGCCAGCATTTAAAAAATTCGTCATGAAAACATGATTATCACACTTTAAAACTCGTGTTTTTCCGTAAGTAAAGACCAAAGTTTATGTCACTTTTGACACATGTGTTTTTTCATCAAAACATGATTATCACACTTTAAAATGGTCCTAGGAGTGATTTTTAGGTCAACGTTTAAAAATTTCGTCCACAAATGATAACTTGCATTTTTTCCGTAAGTAAAGATCGACGTTTATGTCATATTTGACACATGCATTTTTTTGTGAAAACAAGATAATCACACTTTGAAATGGTCCTAAGAGTGATTTTAACGTCAACGTTTAAAAAAGTCGTCATGAAATACTAACTCGTGTTTTTTCCGTAAGTAAAGACCGATGTGTACGTAACATTTGACACATGCGTTTTTTCATTAAAACTCAATAATTACACTTTGAATGTGTCATAAAATCGTTTTTAAGGTCAACATTTAAAATTTTCGTCCCAAAATGATAACTCGCTTTTTTTCCTTAAGTAAAGACCGATGTTTGTGTCAGATTTGACACAAGCGTTTTTTCGTTAAAACATGACAATCAGACATTGAAATGGTCCTAAGAGTGATTTTAAGGCCAACGTTTGAAAGATTAGTCACGAAATACTAACTCGTGTTATTTTTTTAAGTAAAAACCGATGTTTATGTCACATTTGACACATGCGTTTTTCATCAAAACATGATAATCACACATTGAAATGGTCCAAAGAGTGATTTTAAGGCCAACGTTTCAAAATTTCGTCCCAAAATGATAACTCTTTTTTTTTCCAAAAGTAAAGACCGATGTTTCTGTCACCTTCATGACGAATTTTATAAATGCTGACCTCTCTTCGGACCATTTCAAAGTGTGATTGTCATGTTTTCACAAAAAAATGCATGTGCCAAATGTGACATAAACATCGGTCTCTACTTAACTAAAAAACGCGAGTTATCATTTTGGGATGAAAATTTTTAAACGTTGACTTTAAAATCACTCTTAGGACCATTTACTCTTAGGACCATTTCAAAGTGTGATTGATTATCATGTTTTCACGAAAAAACGCATGTGTCAAATGTGAGATGAACATCGGTGTTTACTTACGGAAAAAATATGAGTTAGTATTTCATGACAAATTTTATAAACGTTGACCTTAAAATCACACTTAGGACCATTTCAAAGTGTGATTATCATGTTTTCACGAAAAAACATATGTATCAAATATGACATAAACATCGATCTTTACTTACGAAAAAAATGCGAGTTATCATTTTGGGATAAAATTTTTTTAATGTTGACCTTAAAAGCACTCTTAGGGCCATATCAAAGTGTGATTATAGAGTTTTGATGAGAAAACGCATGGGTCAAACGTGATATAAATTTCGGTCTTTACTTACGGAAAAAACACGAGCTAGTATTTCATGACAAATTTTTTAAACGTTGACCTTAAAATCACTCTCAGGACCATTTCAAAGTGTGATTTTCATGTTTTTACAAAAAAACACATGTGTCAAATGTGACATAAACAAACATCGGTCTTTACTTACGGAAAAAACACGAGTTAGTATTTCATGACGTAAACGTTGACCTTAAAATCACTTTTAGGACCACTTCAAAGCGTGACTCCCATGTTTCGGTGAAAAAACTTATAAGTCAAATGTGACATAAACAACGGTCTTAACTTACGGGAAAAAATGCTTGTTATCATTTCGGAACGAAAATTTTTAAACGTTGACCTTAAAATCACTCTTAGGACCATTTCAAAGTGTGATTATCATGTTTTTAAGAAAAAATGCATGTGTCAAATGTAACATAAACATCGGTCTTCACTTACGAAAAAAACAAGAGTTATCATTTAGGGACGAAATTTTTTAAATGTTGACTTTTAAATCACTCTTAGGACCATTTCAAAGTGTACTTATCGTGTTTTCACGAAAAAACGCATGTGTCAAATATGACATAAACATCGGTCTATACTTCCGAAAAAAATGCGAGTTATCATTTTTGCAAGAAATTTTAAAACGTTCACCTTAAAATCACTATTAGGACCATTTCAAAGTGTGATTATCATGTTTTGACAAAAAAACGCACGTGTCCAATGTGACATAAACATCAGTTTTTACTTACGAAAATAGCTCGAGTTAGTATTTCGTGACGAATTTTTTAAACTTTGGCCTTAAAATCACTCTTAGGACAAATTCAAAGTGTGATAATTATGTTTTCAGGAAAAAATGCATGTGTCAAATGTGACATGAACATCGATCTTTACTTACGAAAAAAACGCGAGTTATTATTTTGTAACGTTGACCTTAAAATCACTCTTAGAACCATTTTCAAAGTGTTATTATCATGTTTTGATGAGAAAATAGATGTGTTAAATGTGATATAAACATCGGTCTTTACTTACGGAAATAACACAAGTTAGTATTTCGTGAAGAATTTTTTAAATTTTAACCTTAAAATCACTCTTAGGACCAATTCAAAGTGTGATTATCATGTTTTCACGAAAAAACGCATGTGTCAAAGTGACATAAACATCGGTCTTTACTTACGGAAAAAAAGCGAGTCTCATTTTGGGAAGAAAATTTTAACATTATTATTCTTCATCCTAAGCCTTTCTTTGACTCTTTCAGCGAATAAATAAGGTAGACCGTTACTAAACATCTCTTTCCAGAAGTCTTGATAACAGTCATCCCTGGTGAAGACCGCGCTTAGAAAGACATCCTTGTACCACTTAAACTCTGAAAGGTTTCTACACCTTAAGTTCATGAGCTGCTCAGTGGTTTGCTCTACAAACATAGAAGTTGACCCTAAGAAATGTAAAATAAGGGTATAGGCCAAAGTATTAACAGCATCAGATTGCTGTTGGCCATTTTCTTCTTTGACAGAATTCAGAATTTGATCTTTGGCTTCAGTATTTAACTGAAAATCCCACCATCCGTTTAACTGACCAGAAAATCCTGCTATAATAGCCTGAGCTATGGATTTATCAGAGTTGCCATGTATTCTGCTAGCAGTAGCATACATAAGCATGTGCTGGATGGCATTCTTTATTTGGTGTTCTGATAGTCCGTCAATATTCCATTCTTCAATGGATCTGCCATCATAAGAATTCATGGATGGCCTAAACTCTTCGTACTGAAGATTTATTGGAGATGGCCTGGGTAATAAGGCTTGCCAATATTTTCCGTTGTATGGAAAATCTTATTTATTTGTTAGATATTATCCATTTTAAAATCCTGAAATAAGGATTTTAATTCATTTTTGCCTTTTAAAGGCTGTTCTGAATCAGAACTTGACTTAGATTCAGGGTCTTGTTCTTTTATTAGAGGAGCGATATTCTTTTGTTTTCGATCTATGTTGAGCTCCACTAATCTTTTAGAAATCTCTTCTACAACTTCAGAATGTTCAGCAACTTTAATGTTTAGCTTTTCTGAAGTGGAGGGTTTAATTATAACCCTTTCTTCCTCCCGGGGTTTTGAAGTTGAAGCCTGATAAGGCTTAGAATAAGTCTTTTGGACTTGATCTTCTATTCTGGACAGCTATTCTCCATTTGTATGGAGGGTTAAGTTGGTGAAATTATTCTGTTTTACAGAACTTTCAGTCCCTTCATAGAAAGGACTACATTCCACAACTTTATCTGTATCTAATTTATAAGATACTGCTGCCAGTGGAGGATGAATACTCCTAATTGTTCTATTAGAAGCTATATACGTCTTATAAGATGATTCAAGTGTACTAAGGAATTGCTCATCGTTGAATTTAGGAAATTTTATTACTTCGAGCTTAAATATTTGTTTTAGGAATTCAGGGAAGTCCTTTTCTCCTTCTTTCTGTTTATAAATAGAATATTGTTTTCTATAGTGTTCTTTTCTCTTTTCAGAGAAAGACACTTCGAACCATTTCTAAAAATCTGTTAGTGAGGAAATAACAGTTCTTTGGGTGTATAACCCATATCTGACATAGATGGACTTATGGGCCTTTCGTAAATGGGCCTTGCTACATTAGCCGGTGTTCTTTTGACAAAATTTATTTCTTCGGGCCTGGCCGGTAGAGTAATCGACGATTTGGGTGGTATTACTGATGGAGTGTTAGGAATTCCGGCGAAGGATTTCCTGCTGGACATGCTTCTAGATCTATCAAATTTTATTATTGCACTTCCATCGTTATCCTCTAGAATATAATCTAGGGTATTGCTTTCCTCCTTTTTAGGAGGAACTCCATCTTCCATTTTCCAAGATTCTGGATAATGTAATTGATCCCATGTAACTGGTCTTGGGGCCACCAGACTACCTTTACTCAGATTTGTAAGAAATAAGGTAGTTTGCCCTTTAGGGGCATTAATTAATTTGTCTACATCATCCCTGATATTAGGGACTGTACTGTTCATGACTTTGTAATGGATCCTGTAAATAAGGATCAAGTTCTTTGAATCGAGTTTCATATCAAACCCATCTGTCTTTATGTCCAGTGAGGCTATATCTAATACGTGTGGATAGTCTAAGGGAACTGTTAAGTTCGGGTAACATGTAAAATAAATCGGTCCATCATTTAATGAAGACTCTACTGCTCCTAATAAGGAGTCTGTAAATTTATTATTCCGTTTATCTCTTAAACACAACAAGGCTGTGACATTTAAGACTAATCTTGTAGCAGGTTTAACCGCTACCTGTACCATCCCTATGTGTATAAAGGAATATTTCTTTTGGAGTCTGCTAATAAGACTTGGTGATAGAAGATTAAAAGATAATAAACTATTGTCTATAGAAATACACTCTTCTACCATCTTAACAACATAATCAGATTTAAACAAGAAATTATTGTTTGATTTATAAATATGATGTGAAGGGATGGCTGGTAACTTCCAGTTGGGAAAAAATTTTAAAACGTTCACCTTAAAATCACTGTTAGGACCATTTCATAGTGTGATTATCTTGTTTTGACGAATAAACGCATGTGTCCAATGTGACATAAACATCAGTCTTTACTTACGGAAATAGCTCGAGTTAGTATTTCGTGACAAATTTCTTAAACTTTGGCCTTATAATCAGTCTTAGGACAAATTCAAAGTGTGATTATTATGTTTTCACTAAAAAAACGCGTGTCAAATGTGACATAAACATCGGTCTTTACTTTGGGATGAAATTTTTAAACGTTGACCTTAAAATCACTCTTAGGACCATTTCAAAGTGTGATTATCATGTTTTGATGAAAAAACGGATGTGTCAAATGTGACATAAACATCGGTCTTTACTTACAGAAATGACAAGAGTTAGTATTTCGTGATGAATTTTTTAAACGTTGACCTTAAAATCACTCTTAGGACCAATTCAAAGTGTGATTATCATGTTTTCGCGAAAAAACGCATGTGTCAAATGTCACATAAACATCGGTCTTTACTTACGGAAAAAAAGCGAGTAATCATTTTTGGACGAAAACTTAAAACGCTGACCTTAAAAACACTCTTAGGACCATTTCAAAGTGTGATTATCATGTTTTGATGAAAAAACAGATGTGTCATATGTAACATAAACATCGGCCTTTACTTACGGAAAAAAAAACAAGTTAGTATTTCATGACTAATTTTTTAAACATTGACCTTAAAATCACTCTTAGGACCATTTCAAAGTGTGATTTTCATGTTTTCACGAAAAAATGCATGAGTCAAATGTGACATAAACATCGGTCTTTACTTACGGAAAAAACACGGGTTAGTATTTCGTGATGTGTTTTTTAAACTTTAACCTTGAAATAACTCTTTGGACCATTTCAATGTGTGACTCCCATATTTCGACGAAAAAGCTCATGAGTCAAATGTGACATAAGCAACGGTCTTTACTTATGGAAAAAACCCTTGTTATCATTTTGGAAGGAAAATTTTTAAATGTTGACCTTAAAATCACTCTTAGAACCATTTCAAAGTGTGATTATCAAGTTTTTAAGAAAAAATGCATGTGTCTATGACATAAGCATCGGTCTTTACTTACGAAAAAAACGCGAGTTATCATTTTGGGACAAAATTTTTTAAACGTGGACCTTCAAATCACTCTTAGGACCATTTCAAAGTGTGCTTATCATTTTTCCAAGGAAAAACGAATGTATCAAATGTGACATGAACATCGGTCTTTACTTACGGAAAAAACGCGAGTTATCATTTTGGGACGAAATTTTAAAACGTTCACCTTAGGACCATTTCAAAGTGTGATTATCATGTTTTCACAAAAAATGCTTGTGTCAAATGTGACATAAACATCGCTATTTACTTATGGAAAAAACGCGAGTCAGACACAAGCATATTTTTGTGAAAACATGATAATCACTCTTTGAAATGGTCCTAAGAGTGATTTTAAGGTCAGCATTTAAAAAATTCGTCATGAAATACTAACTCGTGTTTTTTCCGTAAGTACAGACCGATGTTTTTGCCACATTTCACACATGCGTTTTTTCATCAAAACATGATAATCACACATGCATATTTTTATGAAAACATGATAATCGCACTTTGTAATGGTCCTAAGAGTTCACTTTTAAGGATAATGTCTAAAAATTTTGTCCCAAAATGATAACTCGCGTTTTTTCAGTAATTAAGGACCGATGTTTCTGTCACATTTGACACATGCGTTTTTTTTCTGAAAACATGATAATCGCACTTTGAAAAGGTACTAAGAGTGATTATAAGACCAACGTTTAAAAATTTCGTCCCAAAATGATAGCTCGCGTTTTTTCCGTAAGTAAAGCCCGACGTTTATATCACATTTGACACATGCGTTTTTCCATGAAAACAAGATAATCACACTTTGAAATGGTCCTAAGAGTGAATTTAAGGTCACGTTTAAAAGATTAGTCACGAAATACTAACTCGTGTTATTTTTGTAAGTAAAGACCGATGTTTATGTCACATTTGACACATGCATTTTTTCATCAAAACATGATAATCACACAATGAAATGGTCCTAAGAGTGATTTAAAGGCCAACGTTTAAAAATTTTGTCCTAAAATGATAACTCTCGTTTTTTTCGTAAGTAAAGACCGTTGTTTCTGACACATTTGACACATGCGTTTTTTTGTGAAAACATGATAATCGCACTTTGAAATGGTCCTAAGAGTGATATTAAGATCAACGTTTAAAAATTTCGTCCCAAAATGATAACTCACTTTTTTTCCGTAAGTAAAGATCGAGGTTTATGTCACATTTGACACATGCATTTTTCTGTGAAAACAAGATAACCACACTTTGAAATGGTCCAAAGAGTGATTTTAAGGTCAGCTTTTAAAAAATTCGTCATGAAATACTAACTCATGTTTTTTCCGTAAGTAAAGACCGATGTTTATGTCACGTTTGACACATGCGTTTTTACATCAAAACATGATAATCACACATTGAAATGGTCGTAGGAGTGATTTTAAGGTCAACATTTAAAAATTTCGTCCCAAAATGATAACTCTCGTTTTTTCCGTAAGTAAAGACCGATATTTATGTCACGTTGACACATGCATTTTTTCATCAAAACATGATAATCACACTTTAAAATGGTCCTAAGTGTGATTTTAAGGTCAACGTTTAAAAATTTCGTCCCAAAATGATAACTCGCATTTTTTTCGTAAGTAAAGACCGACATTTATTTCACATTTGCACATGCGTTTTTTTGTGAAAACAAGACAATCACACTTTGAAATGTTTTACTTAAGGAAAAAACACGAATCGGTATTTCATGACGAATTTTTTGAACTTTGAGTTTATGTCACGTTTGAAGCATGCCATTTTCCCCCAAAACATGATAATCACACATTGAAATGGTCCTAAGAGTGATTTTAAGGCCAATGTTTAAATTTTTTTTCCCAAAATGATAACTCTCGTTTTTTCCGTAAGTAAAGACCGTTGTTTCTGTCACTTTTGACACATCCATTTTTTTGTGTAAACCTGATAATCGCACTTTGAAATGGTCCTAATAGTGATATCAAGGTCAACGTTTAAAAATTCCGTCCCAAAATGATGACTCGCGTTTTTCCCGTAAGTAAAGACCGATGTTTATGTCACATTTGACACATGCATTTTTTCGTGAAAACATGAAAATCACACTTTGAAATGGTCCTGAGAATGACTTTAAGGTTAACGTTTAAAAAATTTGTCATGAAATACTAGCTCGTATTTTTTCCGTAAGTAAAAGACCGACGTTTATGTCACATTTGACACATGTGTTTTTCTGTGAAAATAAGATAATCAGTCTTTGAAATGGTCCTAAGAGTGATTTTAAGGTCAACATTTGAAAAATTCGTCATGAAATACTAACTCGAGTTTTTTCCGTACGTAAAGACCGAAGTTTATGTCACATTTGACACATGCGTTTTTTCATCAAAATGTGATAATCACACTTTCAAATGGTCGTAAGAGTGATTTTAACGTCAACGTTTAAAAATTTCGTCCCAAAATGATAACTCGCTTTTTTTCCGTAAGTAAAGATCGAGGTTTATGTCACATTCGACACATGCATTTTTTTTAAACAAGATAACCACACTTTGAAATGGTCCTGAGAGTGATTTTAAGGTCAACGTTTAAAAAATTTGTCATGAAAGACTAACTCGTGTTTTTTCCGTAAGTAAAGACTGATGTTTACGTCACGTTTGATACATGCGTTTTTTCGTGAAAACTCAATAATCACTCTTTGAAAGTGTCCTTAAAGTGTTTTTAAGGTCAACACTAAAAAGTTTCATCCCAAAATGATAAGTCGCTTTTTTTCCTTAAGTAAAGACCGATGTTTATGTCACATTTGACACGTGCGTTTTTTCGTGAAAACATCATAACCACACTTTGAATTTGTCCTAAGAGTAATTTCAAGGACAACGTTTAAAAGATTAGTCACGAAATACTAACTCGTGTTATTTTCGTAAGTAAAGACCGATGTTTATGTCACGTTTGACACATGCGTTTTTTCATCAAAACATGATAATCACACATTGAAATGGTCCTAAGAGTGATTTTAAGGCCAACGTTTAAAAATCTTGTCCCAAAATGATAACTATCGTTTTTTCCGTATGTAAAGACCGTTGTTTCTGTCGCTTTTGACACATACATTTTTTTGTGAAAACATGATAATCGCACTTTGAAATGGTCCTAAGAGTGATATTAAGGTCAACGTCTGAAAAATTTCATCCCAAAATGATAACTCGCATTTTTCCGTAAGTAAAGACCAATGTTTATGTCACATTTGACACATGTTTTTTTGTGAAAACATGATAATCACACTTTGAATTGGTCCTAAGAGTAATTTTAAGGTCAACGTTTAAAAGATTAGTCACGAAATACTAATCTGATGTTTATGTCACATTTGACACATGCGTTTTTTAGTGAAAACATGATAATCACACTTTGAATTGGTCCTATCAACGTTTAAAAGATTAGTCACGAAATACTAACTCGTGCTATTTTCGTAAGTAAAGACCGATGTTTATGTCACATTGGAACAATGCATTTTTTCATCAAAACATGATAATCACATATTGAAATGGTCCTAAGAGTGATTTTAAGGCCAACATTTAAAAATTTCATCCCAA
This sequence comes from Euphorbia pulcherrima, assembly GCA_947683365.1. Lineage (NCBI taxonomy): Eukaryota > Viridiplantae > Streptophyta > Magnoliopsida > Malpighiales > Euphorbiaceae > Euphorbia > Euphorbia pulcherrima. Next base: position 22,667,231 of record CANTUS010000001.1, read on the forward strand.
AATGATAACTCTCATTTTTTCCGTAAGTAAAGAACGAGGGGTTTCTGTCACATTTGACACATGCCTTTTTTTTGTGAAAACATGATAATCACACTTTCAAATGGTCCTAAGAGTGACATTAAGATCAACATTATAATCACACTTTGAAAGGGTACTAAGAGTGATTTTGAGGTCAACGTTTGAAAAATTCATCATGAAATACTAACTCGTGTTATTTCTGTAAGTAAAGACCGATGTTTATGCCACATTTGACACATGCATTTTTTCGTGAAAACATGATAATCACACATTGAAATGGTCCTTAGAGTGATTTTTAAGGTCAACGTTTTAAAAATTTTGTTCCAAAATTATAACTCGCGTTTTTTCCGTAAGTAAAGACCGATGTTTATGCCACATTTGACACATGCGTTTTTTCATCAAAATATGATAATCACACATTGAAATGGTCCTAAGAGTGATTTTAAGGCCAACTTTTAAAAATTTCGTCCCAAAATGATAACCCTCGTTGTTTCCGTAAGTAAAGACCGATGTTTCTATCCCATTTGACACATGCGTTTTTTTGTAAAAACATTATAATCGTACTTTGAAATGGTCGTAAGAGTGATATTAACATGAAAGTTTAAAAAATTTCGTCCAAAATGACAAATTGCGTTTTTTCTGTAAGTAAAGACCGATGTTTATGCAACATTTGACCCTTCCATTTTTTCATCAAAACATGATAATCACTCATTGAAGTAGCAAGATTCTGATTCTGAGGCTAGTTCCAATTTAGAAGAGCCTTTAAAAGGCGAAGACGAATTAAAGTCTTTATTTCAAGATTTAAGAATGGATAACACTCCCCAAATAAATAAAATCTTCCACACTAAATAAAGTACAGACAAGCCTTATTGCCGCAGGCCGTCTCCAATAAACCTTCAGTACGAAGAGTTTAGGCCATCTATGAACTCCTATGCTGGAAGGTACACTTTGAAATGGTCCTAAGAGTTATTTCAAGGTCAACATTTGAAAAATACGTCCCGAAATACTAAATCGTATTTTTTCCGTACGTAAAGACCGATGTTTAGGTCACATTTGACACAAGCGTTATTTCTTAAAAACTTGAAAATCACAATTTGAAATGGTCCTAAGAGTGATTTTATGGTCAACGTTTAAAAAATTTCGCCATGAAATACTAGCTCGTATTTTTTCTGTAAGTAAAGACCGAAGTTTATGTCACGCTTGACACATGCATTTTTTCATCAAAACGTTATTTCGTAAAAACATGAAAATCACACTTTGAAATGGTCCTGAGAGTGATTTTAAGGTCAACGTTTAAAAAAATTAGTCATGAAATACTAGCTCGTATTTTTTGTGTAAGTAAAGATCGATGTTTATGTCACGCTTGACACATGCGTTTTTTCATCAAAACTCAATAATCACACTTTGAAATGGTCCTAAGAGTGTTTTTAAGTTCAGCGTTTAAAGTTTTCGTCCCAAAATGATAACTCGCATTTTTTCCGTAAGTAAAGACCGATGTTAATGTCACATTTAACACATGCATTTTTTTGTGAAAACATGATAATCACACTTTCAATTTGTCCTACGAGTGATTTTAACGTCAACGTTAAAAAAATTCATCACGAAATACTAACTCGTTTATTTCTGTAAGTAAAGACCGACGTTTATGTCACATTTGACACATGGGTTTTTTCGTCAAAACATAATAATCACACTTTGAAATGGTCCTAACAGTGATTTTAAGGTGAACGGTTTTAAAATTTCGTCCCAAGATGATAACTCATGCTTTTTTCCGTATGTAAAGACCGATGTTTATATCAAGTTTGATACTTGCGTTTTTTCATCAAAACTTGATAATCACACTTTGTAATGGTCCTAAGAGTGTTTTTAAGGCCAACGTTTAAAATTTTCGTCCTAAAATGATGACTCGCTTTTTTCCGTAAAGACCGATGTTTATGTCACATTTGACACATGCGTTTTTTCATTAAACATGATAATCACACTTTGAATAGGTCCTAAGAGTGATTTTAAGGTCAACGTTTAAAAAATTGGTCACGAAATACTAACTCGTGTTATTTCCGTAAGTAAAGACCGATGTTTATGTCACATTTGACACATCCCTTTTTTCATCAAAACATGATAATCACACTCTTTATCTGATGAACAGTTTAAAGAACTGTTTCAAGATTCTCAAGATATTGATGACGATGAAGATATGAAAGAACTAGACGACATGACACTAAAGAGAAGAAAGTAAGGGTCCTACATGAGCTGTCAATCTGACCACACCCCACTATCTTTTAACAGTATCCACAGCTATAAAGAAAGACAATATGTCACATTTGACTCATGCAATTTTTTGTGAAAACATGATAATCGCACTTTGATATGGTCTAAGAGTGATTTTAAGGCCAATGTTTAAAAATTTCGTCCCAAAATGATAACTCCCGTTTTTTCGATAAGTAAAGACCGACGTTTATGTCACATTTGACAAATGCCTTTCTTTGTGAAAACAAGATGATCACACTTTGAAATGGTCCTAAGAGTGATTTTAAGGTCAATGTTTAAAAAATTTGTCCCAAAATGATAACTCGCGCTTTTTCGGTAAGTAAAGACCGACGTTTATGTCACATTTGACAAATACATTTTTTTGTAAAAACAAGAAAATCACACTTTGATATGGTCTAAGAGTGATTTTAAGGTGAACGTTAAAAAAATTCAACATGAAATACTGATTCGTGTTTTTCCGTAAGTAAAGACCGATGTTTATGTCACTTATGACACATGCGTTTTTTCATTAAAACTCGATTATCACACTTTGAAAGTATCCTAAAAGTGTTTTTAAGGTCAACATTTAAAAATGTCTTCCTAAAATGATAACTCACTTTTTTTCCTTAAGTAAAGACCGATGTTTATGTCGCACTTGACACATGCTTTTTTTCGTGAAAACATGCTAATCACACTTTGAATTGGTCCTAAGAGTAATTTTAAGGTCAGCGTTTACAAATTTCATCAAAAAATGATAACTTGCATTTTTTCCGTAAGGAAAGACCGATGTTTATACATGCATTTTTTCATGAAAACATGATAATCACACATTGAAATGGTCCTAAGAGTGATTTTCAGGTCAATTATTTAAAATTTGTCAGGACATGCAAACTCGTGTTTTTTCCGTCAGTAAAGACCGATGTTTATGTCACATTTGAAACATGTTTTTTTTCATGAAAACATGATAATCACACTTTGAAATGGTCCTTAGAGTGATTTTTAAGTCAATGTTTTAAAAATTCGTCATGAAATACAAACTTGTGTTTTTTCCGTAAGTAAAGACCGATGTTTATGTCACGTTTGACACATGCATTTTTTCATTAAAACATGATAATAACACCTTGAAATGATCCTAAGAGTGATTTTTAAGGTCAACGTTTAAAAATTTCGTCCCAAAATAATAACTCACGTTTATTCTGTAAGTAAAGACCGACGTTTATGTCACATTTGACACATGCGTTTTTTGTGAAAATATGATAATCCCACTTTGAAATGTCCTAAGAGTGATTTTTAGGTCAACGTTTCAAAAATTAATCACGAACAAACTTGTGTATTTTCCGTAAGTAAAGACTGATGTTTATGTCACATTTGACACATGCGTTTTTTACCAAAACGTGATAATCACACCTTGAAATGGTCCTATGAGTGATTTAAAGGTCAACGTTTAAAATTTTTCATTCCAAAATGATAACAAGCGTTTTTTCCGTAAGTAAAGACCGATGTTTATGTCATATTTGTCAAATGCGTTTTTTCATGAAAACATGATAATCACACTTTGAATTGGTCCTAAGAGTGATTTTAGGTTCAACGTTTAAAAAATTCATCCTGAAATGCTAACTCGTGTTATTTCCGTAAGTAAAGGTCGATGTTTATGTCACGTTTGACACATCCATTTTTTCGTGAAAACATGACAATCACACTTTGAAATGGTCCTAAGAGTGATTTTTTGGTCAACGTTTTAAAAATTCGACACGAAATTCAAACTTATGTTTTTTCCGTACGTTAAGACGGATGTTTTTGTCACGTATGTGATAATCAGAACTTGAAATGGTCCTAAGAGTGATTTTAAAGTGAATGTTTAAAAATTTTCGTCCCAAAATGATAACTTGCTTTCTTCCTTAAATAAAGACCGATGTTTATGTCACATTTGACACATGCATTTTTTCGTGAAATAATGATAATCACAATTTGTATTGGTCCTAAGAGTGATTTTAAGGTCAACGTTTAAAAAATTCGTCACGAAAAACTAATTCGTGTTATTTCCGTAAGTAAAGACCCATGTTTATCTCACATTTGACACATCCGTTTTTCCATCAAAACATGAAAATCACACTTTGAAATGGTCCTAAAAGTGATTTTAAGGTCAACGTTTAAAAATTTCGTCCGAAAATGATAACTCGCTTTTTTTCCATAAGTAAACACCGATGTGACATAAACATCGGTCTTTACTTACAGAAAAAACACAAGTTTTTATTTCATGACGAATTTTTAAAACATTGACTTAAAAATCACTCTTAGGACCATTTCAAAGTGTGATTATCATGTTTTCACGAAAAAACGCATGTGTCAAATGTAACATAAACATTACATTTTTTGTGAACACATGATAATCACACTTTGAAAGGGTCCTAAGAGTGATTTTAAGGTCAGCATTTAAAAAATTTGCCATGAAATACTAACTCGTGTTTTTTCCTTAAGTAAAGACCGATGTTTATGCCATGTTTGTCAAATGCGATTTTTTATAATGCGTTTGTTCTTCTAAACATGATATTAGACATATTTGTTTTTTATCTAAAAATCCAAGAGTTATTTTAAGGTCAACGTTTAAAATATTCTCACAAAATACAAATTCGTGTGTTTTTCCGTAAGTAAAGACCGATGTTTATGTCACACTAGACACATGTGTTTCTTTTGTCAAAATGTGATATTCACACGTTGAATTGGTCCTAAGAGTGATTTTAAGGTCAACATTTAAAAATTTCGTCCTAAAATGATCACTCGCTTTTTTCCGTAAGTAAAGACCGATGTTTACGTCACATTTGTCTTATTCGTTTTTTTGTCTATACACGATAATCACACTTTGAAATGGTCCCAAGAATTTCATCAGTCTTAACTAAAGGAAAAAAACGCGAGATATAATTTCGTGACCAAATTTTTTAAACACTGACCTCAAAATCACTCTTGGGATAATTTCTAAGTGTGATTATCACTTTTTTTTATGAAGAAACGCACGTATGAAATGTGACATAAATATCGGTCTTTACTTGCGGAAAAAATGCGAGTTATAATTTTGTGAGGAAATTTTTTAAAAGCTTATGTATAGACGAAAAATACATGTGTTAAATGTGACATAAACATCAGTCTTAACTGAAGGAAAAAACACGAGATATAATTTCGTGACCAAATTTTTTAAACGCTGACCTTCAAATCACTCTAGGATAATTTCAAAGTGTGATAATCACTTTTTTTACGAAGAAACGCACGTATAAAATATGGCATAAAAATCGGTCTTTACGTACGAAAAAAATGCGAGATATCATTTCCTGAAGGAAATTTTAGACATTGACCATAAAATCACTCTTGGACTATTTCATAGTGTGATTATCATGTTTTAACAAAAAAAAAACGCATATGTCCAATGTGACATAAACATCGGTTTTACTTTAGGGAAAAAGGCGACTTAACATTTCGTGAAGAAATTTTTAAATGTTGACCTTTAAATCACTCTTAGGACCATTTCAAAGTGTGATTATCATGTTTTGATGAAAAAATGCATGTGTCAAATGAGATATAAACTTCTGTCTTTACTTGCGGAAAAAACACGAGTTAGTATTTCATGACAAAATTTTTAAACGCTGACCTTAAAATAACTCTTAGGACCATTTCAAAGTGTGATTATCTTGTTTTCACGAAAAAATGCATGTGTCAAATTTGACATAACCATCGGTCTTTACTTATGGAAAAAACGAGTTATCATTTTGGGAAGAAGTTTTTTAAATGTTGACATTAAAATTACTCTTAGACCATATCAAAGTGCGATTATGATGTTTTCACAAAAAAATGCTTGTGTCAAATGTCACAGAAACATCGGTCTTTACTTACAGAAAAAAATAGAGTTATCATTTTGGGACGAAATTTTTAAACGTTGACCTTAAAATTACTCTTAGGACCATTTCAATGTGTGATTATCATGTTTTAATGAAAAAACGCATGTGTGAAATCCAGCATAAACATCGGTCTTTACTTACGGAATAAACGCGAGTTATCATTTTGGGACGAAATTTTATAAACACTGATCTTAATATCACTCTTAGGACCATTTCAAAGTGCGATTATCATGTTTTCACAAAAAAATGTATGTGTCAAAAGTGATAGAAACAACGGTCTTTACTTACGGAAAAAAACCAGAGTTAGCATTTTGGGACGAAATTTTTAAACGTTGGCCTTAAAATCATTCTTAGGACCATTTCAATGTGTGATTATCATGTTTTGATGAAAAAACGCATGTGCCAAACGTGACATAAACATCGGTCTTTCAGATAACACGAGTTAGTATTTCGTGACTAATCTTTTAAATGTTGGCCTTAAAATCACTCTTAGGACCAATTCAAAGTGTGATTAGCATGTTTTCACCAAAAAAAGCATGTATCAAGTGTGACATAAAACATCGGTCTTTACTTAAGGAAAAAAAGTGAGTTACCATTTTAGGAAGAAATTTTTAAATGTTGACCTTAAAAACACTTTTAGGACACTTTCAAAGTGTTATAATCGAGTTTTGATGAAAAAACGCATGTGTCATAAGTGGCATAAACATCGGTCTTTACTTACGGAAAAACACGAATCAGTATTTCATGTTGAATTTTTTTAACGTTGACCTTAAAATCACTCTTAGACCATATCAAAGTGTGATTTTCTTGTTTTTACAAAAAAATGCATTTGTCAAATGTGACAGAAACGTCGGTCTTTACTTACCGAAAAAATGCGAGTTATCATTTCGGGACGAATTTTTTAAACATTGACCTTAAAATCACTCTTAGGACCATTTCAAAGTGCGATTATCTTGTTTTCACAAAGAAAGGCATTTGTCAAATGTGACATAAATGTCGGCCTTTACTTATCGAAAAAACGGGAGTTATCATTTTGGGACGAAATTTTTAAACATTGGCCTTAAAATCACTCTTTGGACCATTTCAAAGTGTGATTATCATGTTTTGATGAAAAAACCCATGTGTCAAATGTGACATAAACTTCGGTCTTTCCTTACAAAAATTTTTAAATGTTGACCTTAAAATCACTCTCAGGACCATTTCAAAGTGTAATTATCATATTTTGATGAAAAAACGCATGTGTCAAAGGCATGTGTCACGTTTGACACATGCATTTTTTCATCAAAACATGACAATCACACATTGAAATGGTCCTAAGAGTGATTTTAAGGCCAACGTTTAAAAATTTCGTCCCAAACTAATACCGATGTTTATGTCACATTTGACACATGCAGTTTTTTGTGAAAATATGACAATCACACTTTGAAAGGGTCCTAAGAGTGATTTTAAGGTCAGCATTTAAAAAATTTGTCATGAAATACTAACTCGTGTTTTTCCTAAAGTAAAGGCCGATGTTTATGCCATGTTTGACAATTGCGATTTTTTTATCAAAACTCGATAATCACACTTTCAAAGTCTCCTAAAAGTGTTTTTAAGGTCAACATTTAAAATTTTTGTGCCAAAATGATAACTCGCTTTTTTTCCTTAAGTAAAGTCCGATGTTTATGTCACATTTGACACATGCATTTTTTCGTGAAGACATGATAATCACACTTTGAATTGGTCCTAAGAGTAGTTTTAGGGTCAACGTTTAAAAGATTAGTCACGAAATACTAACTCGTGCTATTTTCGTAAGTAAAGACCGATGTTTGTGTCACGTTGGAACAATGCATTTTTTCATCAAAACATGATAATCACATATTGAAACGGACCTAAGAGTGATTTTTAGGCCAACGTTTAAAAATTTCATCCCAAAATGATAACTCTCATTGTTTCCGTAAGTAAAGAACGAGGTTTCTGTCACATTTGACACATGCCTTTTTTTTTGTGAAAACATGATAATCACACTTTCAAATGGTCCTAAGAGTGACATTAAGATCAACATTATAATCACACTTTGAAAGGGTACTAAGAGTGATTTTGAGGTCAACGTTTGAAAATTTCATCATGAAATACTAACTCGTGTTATTTCTGTAAGTAAAGACCGATGTTTATGCCACATTTGACACATGCATTTTTTCGTGAAAACATGATAATCACACATTGAAATGGTCCTTGGAGTGATTTTTAAGGTTAACGTTTTAAAAATTTTGTCCCAAAATTATAACTCGCGTTTTTTCCGTAAGTAAAGACCGATGTTTATGCCACATTTGACACATGCGTTTTTTCATCAAAATATGATAATCACACATTGAAATGGTCCTAAGAGTGATTTTAAGGCCAACTTTTAAAAATTTCGTCCCGAAATGATAACCCTCGTTGTCTCCGTAAGTAAAGATCGATGTTTCTATCACATTTGACACATGCGTTTTTTTGTGAAAACATTATAATCGTACTTTGAAATGGTCGTAAGAGTGATATTAACATGAAAGTTTAAAAAATTTTGTCCATAATGACAAATTGTGTTTTTTCTGTAAGTAAAGACCGATGTTTATGCAACATTTGACCCATCCATTTTTTCATCAAAACATGATAATCACTCATTGAAGTAGCAAGATTCTGATTCTGAGGCAAAGTATGTATCAAACTTGATTGAAACATCGGTCTTTACTTACGAAAAAAGCACGAGGTATCATATTGGGAATAAATTTTATAACCGTTCACCTTAAAATCACTATTAGGACCATTTCAAAGAGTGATTATCATGTTTTAACAAAAAAACCCATGCGTCAAATGTGACATAAACGTCGGCCTTTACTTACTGAAATAACACAAGTTAGTATTTCGTGACGAATTTTTTAAACGTTGACCATAAAATCACTCTTAGGACAATTTCAATGTGTGATTATCATGTTTTGATGAAAAAATGCATGTGTCAAATTTGGCATAAACATCGGTCTTTACTTACAGAAAAAATGCGAGTTATCATTTTGGGATGAAATTTTTTAAACGTTGATCTTAATGTTACTCTTAGGACCATTTGAAAGTGCGATTATCATGTTTTCACAAAAAAAGGCATGTGTCAAATGTGACAGAAATCTCGGTCTTTACTTACGGAAAAAACGAGAGTTATCATTTTGGGATGAAATTTTTAAACGTTGGCCTTAAAATCACTCTTAGGACCATTTCAATATGTGATTATCATGTTTTGATGAAAAAATGCATTGTTCCAACGTGACATAAACATCGGTCTTTACTTACGAAAATAGCACGAGTTAGTATTTCGTGACTAATCTTTTAAACGTTGACCCTAAAACTACTCTTAGGACCTAGCCTTTACAGTGTGATTATCATGTTTTCACGAAAAAACGCATGTGTGACATAAACATCAGACTTAACTTAAGGAAAAAAAGCGAGTTATCATTTTGGGACGAAAATTTTAAATGTTGACCTTAAAAACTCTTTTAGGACACTTTCAAAGTGTGATTATCGAGTTTTGATAAAAAAATCGCATTTGTCAAACATGGCATAAACATCAGTCTTTACTTAAGGAAAAACACGAGTTAGTATTTCATGACAAATTTTTTAAATGCTGACCTTAAAATCACTCTTAGGACCCTTTCAAAGTGTGATTATCATGTTTTCACAAAAAAACTGCATGTGTCAAATGTGACATAAACATCGGTATTAGTTTGGGACGAAATTTTTAAATGTTGGCCTTAAAATCACTCTTAGGACCATTTGAATGTGTGACTGTCATGTTTTGATGAAAAAATGCATGTGTCAAACGTGACACATGCCTTAGACACATGCATTTTTTTTTATCAAAATTTGATAATTACACTTTCAAATGGTCCTGAGAGTGATTTTAAGGTCACCATTTTAAAATTTTCGTAAGTAAAGACGGAAGTTTATGTCACATTTGACACATGGGTTTTTTCATCAAAACATGATAATCACACTTTGAAATGGTCCAAAGAGTGATTTTAAGGACCATGTTTAAAAATTTCGTCCCAAAATGATAACTACCGTTTTTTCGATAAGTAAAGACCGACGTTTATGTCACATTTGACAAATGCCTTTCTTTGTGAAAAATAAGATAATCGCACTTTGAAATGGTCCTAAGAGTGATTTTAAGGTCAATGTTTAAAAAATTCATCCCGAAATGACAACTCGCGTTTTTTTGGTAAGTAAAGACCGACGTTTATGTTTCATTTGACAAATGCATTTTTTTGTAAAAACATGAAAATCACACTTTGATATGGTCCAAGAGTGATTTTAAGGTCAACGTTAAAAAATTCAACATGAAATACTGTTTCGTGTTTTTCCGTAAGTAAAGACCGATGTTTATGTCACTTTTTACACATGCGTTTTTTCATCAAAACTCGATTATCACACTTTGAAAGTGTCCTAAAAGTGTTTTTAAGGTCAACATTTAAAAATTTCTTCCCAAAATGATAACTCACTTTTTTTCCTTAAGTAAAGACCGATGTTTATGTCACACTTGACACATGCTTTTTTTCGTGAAAACATGCTAATCACACTTTGAATTGGTCCTAAGAGTAATTTTAAGGCCAACATTTAAAAGATTAGTCACGAAATACTAACTCGTGTTATTTGAAAGACCGATGTTTATGTCACGTTTGGCACATGCGTTTTTTCATCAAAACATGATAATCACACATTGAAATGGTCCTAAGAATGATTTTAAGGCCAATGTTTAAAAATTTCGTCCCAAAATGCTAAGTCTCGTTTTTTCCGTATGCTAAGACCGTTGTTTCTGTCACTTTTGACACATGCATTTTTTTGTGAAAACATGATAATCGCACTTTGAAATGCTCCTAAGAGTGATATTAAGATCAGTGTTTATAAAATTTCGTCCCAAAATGATAAATCGTGTTTATTCCGTAAGTAAAGACCGATGTTTATGCTAGATTTCACACATGCGTTTTTTCATCAAAACATGATAATCACACATTGAAATGGTCCTAAGAGTAATTTTAAGGTCAACGTTTAAAAATTTTGTCCCAAAATGATAACTCTCGTATTTTTCGTAAGTAAAGACCGATGTTTCTGTGACATTTGACACGAGCATTTTTTTTGTGAAAACATCATAATCGCACTTTGATATGGTCTAAGAGTGATTTTAATGTCAACAAGGAAAAAACACGAGTTAGTATTTCGTGTCAAATTTTTTAAATGCTGACCTTAAAATCACTCTTAGGACCTTTCAAAGTGTGATTATCATGTTTTCACAAAAAACTGCGTGTGTCAAATGTGACAGAAACATCGGTATTTACTTACGGAAAAAATGCGAGTTATCATTTTGGGAAGAAATTTTTTAATCGTTGACCTTAAAATCACTCTAAGGACCATTTCAAAGTGCGATTATCATGTTTTCACAAAAAAATGATTGTGTCAAATGAGACAGAAACATCGGTCTTTACTTACGGAAAAAATGAGAGTTATAATTTTGGGACCATTTCGATGTGTGATTATCATGTTTTGATGATAAAATGCATGTGTCAAATCTGGCATAAACATCGGTCTTTACTTACGGAAAAAATGCGAGTTATCGTTTTGGGATGAAATTTTTTCAACGTTGATCTTAATGTCACTCTTAGGACCATTTGAACGTGCGATCATCATTTTTTCACAAAAAAAAGGCATGTGTCAAATGTGACAGAAACTCATGTGTTTTTTTCTTAAAAACATGATAATCACACTTTTAAATGGTCCTAAGAGTGATTTTAAGGTCAACGTTTAAAAATTTCGTCCCTAAATGGTAATTCGCGCTTTTTCCGTAAGTAAAGACCAATGTTTTATGCCACATTAGACATATGCATTTTTTCATCAAAACATGATAACCACACATTGAAATGGTCCTAAGAGTGATTTAAAGGTCAACATTTAAAAATTTCATCATGAAATACTAACTCGTGTTTTTTCCGTAAGTAAAGACCGATGTTTATGTCACATTTGACACATGCATTTTTTAATCAAAACTAGATAATCACACATTGAAAGTCCCCTAAAAGTGTTTTTATGGTCAACGTTTAAAATTTTCGTCCCAAAATGATATCTCGCTTTTTTTCCGTAAGTAAAGATCGATGTTTATGTCACATTTGACACACGCGTTTTTTCATGAGAACATGATAATCACACTTTGAATTGGTCCTAAGAGTAATTTTAAGGTCATCGTTTAAAAGATTAGTCTCGAAACACTAACTCGTGTTATTTTCGTAAGTGAAGACCGATGTTTATGTCACGATTGACACATGCCTTTTTTCATCAAAATATGATAATCACACATTGAAATGGTCCTAAGAGTGATTTTAAGGCCAACGTTTAATAATTTCCTCCCAAAATGATAACTCGCATTTTTTCCGTAAGTAATGACCGACGTTCATGTCACATTTGACACATGCATTTTTTTGTGAAAACAAGATAATCACACTTTGACATGGCCCTAAGAGTGATTTTAAGGCCAACGTTTAAAAAATTCGTCATGGATCTCTAACTCATGTTTTTTCCGCAAGTAAAGACCGATGTTTATGTCACGTTTCACACTTGCATTTTTTCATCAAACCTCGATAATCACACTTTGAAAGTGTCCCAAAAGTGATTATAAGGTCAACATTTAAAATTTTTGTCCCAAAATGATCACTCGCTTTATTTCCTTAAGTAAAGACCGATGTTTATGTCACATTTGCCACATGCGTTTCTTTGTGAAAACATGATAATCACACTTTGAAATGGTCCTAAGAGTAATTTTAAGGTCAACGTTTAAAAAATTCGTCATGAAATACTAACTCATGTTTTTTTCGCAAGTAAAGACCGATGTTTATGTCACGTTTGACACATGCTTTTTTTCATCAAAACTCAATAATCACACTTTTCAGTGCCCGGAAAGTGTTTTTAAGGTCAACATTTAAAATTTTCATCCCAAAATGATATCTCACTTTTTTCCGTCAGTAAAGACCGATGCTTATGTTACATTTGACACAGGCTTTTTTTATGAAAACATGATAATCACAGTCTGAATTGGTCCTAAGAGTAAGTTTAAGGTCATCGTTTAAAAGATTAGTCCCGATATACTAACTTGTGTTATTTTCGGAAGTAAAGACCGATGTTTATGTCCCGTTTGACACATTCGTTTTTCCATCAAAAGATAATAATGACACATTGAAATGGTCCTAAGAGTGAATTTAAGGCCAACGTTTAAAAATTTTGTAACAAAATGATAACTCTCATTTTTTCCGTAAGTAAAGACCAATGTTTCTATCACATTTGACACGTGCGTTTTTATGTGAAAACATGATAATCGCACTTTGAAATGGTCCTAAGGGTGATATTCAGCGTTGAAAAATTTCGTTCCGAAATGATAACTCGATTTTTTTCCGTTAGTAAAGGCCGATGTTTATGTCACATTTGACACGTGCAGTTTTTTGTGAAACCATGATAATCGCACTTTGAAATGGTCCTAAGAGAGATATTAAGATCTACATTTAAAAATTTTTGTCCCTAAATGGTAATTCGCCCTTTTTCCGTAAGTAAAGACCAATGTTTTATGCCACATCAGACATATGCATTTTTTCATCAAACACATGATAATCACACATTGAAATGGTCCTAAGAGTGATTTTAAGGTCAACGTTTAAAAATTTCGTCATGAAATACTAACTCGTGTTTTTTCCATAAGTAAAGACCGATGTTTATGTCACATTTGACACATGCATTTTTTTAATCAAAACTAGATAATCACACTTTGAAAGTGCCCTAAAAGTGTTTTTAAGGTCAACGTTTAAAATTTTCGTCCCAAAATGATATCTCACTTTTTTTCCGTAAGTAAAGATCGATGTTTATGTCACATTTGACACACACGTTTTTTCATGAGAACATGATAACCACACTTTGAATTGGTCCTAAGAGTAATTTTGAGGTCATCGTTTAAAAGATTAGTCTCGATATACTAACTCGTGTTATTTTCATAAGTGAAGACCGATGTTTGTGTCACGTTTGACACATGCGTTTTTTCAACAAAACATAATAATCACACATTGAAATGGTCCTAAGAGTGATTTTATGGCCAACGTTTAATAATTTCCTCCCAAAATGATAACTCACATTTTTTCCGCAAGTAATGACCGACGTTCATGTCACATTTGACACATGCGTTTTTTTTGTGAAAATACGATAATCACACTTTGACATGGCCCTAAGAGGGATTTTAAGGCCAACGTTTAAAAAATTCATCATGGATCTCTAACTCATGTTTTTTCCGTAAGTAAAGCCGATGTTTATGTCACGTTTCACACTTGCATTTTTTCATCAAACCTCGATAATCACACTTTGAAAGTGTCCTAAAAGCGATTTTAAGGTCAACATTTAAAATTTTTGTCCCAAAATGATCACTCGCTTTATTTCCTTAAGTAAAGACCGATGTTTATGTCACATTTGACACATGCGTTTCTTTGTGAAAACCTGATAATCACACTTTGAAATGGTCCTAAGAGTAATTTTAAGTCAACGTTTAAAAAATTCGTCATGAAATACTAACTCATGTTTTTTTCGCAAGTAAAGACCGATGTTTATGTCACGTTTGACACATGCGTTTTTTCATCAAACTCGATAATCACACTTTTCAGTGCCCGAAAAGTGTTTTTAAGGTCAACATTTAAAATTTTCGTCCTAAAATGATATCTCCCTTTTTTCCGTCAGTAAAGACCGATGCTTATGTTACATTTGACACAGGCTTTTTTTCAAGAAAACATGATAATCACAGTTTGAATTGGTCCTTAGAGTAAGTTTAAGGTCATCGTTTAAAAGATTAGTCACGAAATACTAACTTGTGTTATTTTCGTAAGTAAAGACCGATGTTTATGTCCCGTTTGACACATTCGTTTTTCCATCAAAAGATATTAATGACACATTGAAATGGTCCTAAGAGTGATTTTAAGGCCAACGTTTAAAAATTTTGTAACAAAATGATAACTCTCTTTTTTTCCGTAAGTAAAGACCAATGTTTCTATCACATTTGACACGTGCGTTTTTATGTGAAAACATGATAATCGCACTTTGAAATAGTCCTAAGGGTGATATTCAGCGTTGAAAAATTTCGTTCCGAAATGATAACTCGATTTTTTTCCGTAAGTAAAGGCCGATGTTTATGTCACATTTGACACGTGCATTTTTTTGTGAAACCATGATAATCACACTTTGAAATGGTCCTAAGAGAGATATTAAGATCTACATTTAAAAATTTTCGTCCCTAAATGGTAATTCGCCCTTTTTCCGTAAGTGAAGACCAATGTTTTATGCCACATTAGACATATGCATTTTTTCATCAAACACATGATAATCACACATTGAAATGGTCCTAAGAGTGATTTTAAGGTCAACGTTTAAAAATTTCGTCATGAAATACTAACTCGTGTTTTTTCCGTTAGTAATGACCGATGTTTATGTCACATTTGACACATGCGTTTTTTAATCAAAACTAGATAATCACACTTTGAAAGTGCCCTAAAAGTGTTTTTAAGGTCAACGTTTAAAATTTTCGTCCCAAAATGATATCTCGCTTTTTTTCCGTAAGTAAAGATCGATGTTTATGTCACATTTGACACACTCGTTTTTTCATGAGAACATGATAATCACACTTTGAATTGGTCCTAAGAGATATTTTAAGGTCATCGTTTAAAAGATTAGTCTCGAAATACTAACTCGTGTTATTTTCGTAAGTGAAGACCGATGTTTATGTAACGTTTGACACATGCGTTTTTTCATCAAAATATAATAATCACACATTGAAATGGTCCTAAGAGTGATTTTATGGCCAACTTTTAATAATTTTGTCCCAAAATTATAACTCTCATTTTTTCCGTAAGTAAAGAACGAGTTTAGAATTTGATTTTTAGCTTCAGTATTTGACTGAAAATCCTACCATCCTTTTAAATGACCAGAAAATCCTGCTATAATAGCCTGAGCTATGGATTTATCAGAGTTGCCATGTATTCTGCTGGCCGTAGGATACATAAGCATATGTTGGATGGCATTTTTATTTGGTATTCAGACAGTCCGTCAATATTCCGATGTTTATGTCGTATCTGACACATGCGTTTTTTTGTGAAAACAAGATAATCACACTTTGAAATGGTCCTAAGAGTGATTTTAAGGTCAACATTTAAAAACTTCGTCATGAAATACTAACTCTTATTTTTTCCATAAGTAAAGACCGACGTTTAAGTCACGTTTGACACATGCGTTTTTTCATCAAAACTCGATAATCACACTTTGAAAGTGCCCTAAAAGTGTTTTTAAGGTCAATGTTTAAAATTTTCGTCCCAAAATGATATCTCACTTTTTTTCTGTAAGTAAAGACCGATGTTTATGTCACATTTGACATAGGCATTTTTTTGTGAAAACAAGATAATCACACTTTGAATTGGTCCTAAGAGTAGTTTTGAGGTCATCGTTTAACAGATTAGTCATGAAATACTAACTTGTGTTATTTTTGTAAGTAAAGACCGACGTTTATGTCACGTTTGACACATGCGTTTTTTCATCAAAACATAATAATGACACATTGAAATAGTCCCAAGAGTGATTTTAAGGCCAACGTTTAAAAATTTTGTTCCAAAATGACAACTCTCATTTTTTCTGTAAGTAAAGACCGATGTTTCTATCACGTTTGACACATGCACTTTTCTGTGAAAACATGATAATTGCACTTTGAAATGGTCCAATGAGTGATATTCAACGTTAAAAAATTTCATCCCACAATGATAACTCGCGTTTTTTCCGTAAGTAAAGACCGAAATTTATGTCATATTTGACACATGCATTTTTCCGTGAAAACATGATAATCACCCTTTGAAATGGTCCTAAGAGTGATTTTAAGGTCAACGTTTAAAAATTTCGTCCCAAAATGATAACTGGCGTTTTTTCTATAAGTAAACACCGACATTTATGTCACATTTGACACATGCGTTTTTTTGTGAAAACAAGATAATTACACTTTGAAATGGTCCCTGGAGTGATTTTAAGGTCAAAGTCTAAAAAATTTGTCATGAAATACCAATTCGTGTTTTTTCCTTAAGTAAAGACCGATGTTTATGTCACATTTTACACTTGCATTTTTACATCAAACCTCGATATTCACACTTTGAAAGTGTCCTAAAAGTGATTTTATGGTCAACATTTAAAATTTTTGTCCCAAAATGATCCCTCGCTTTTTTCCTTAAGTAAAGACCGATGTTTATGTCACATTTGACACACGCGTTTTTCTGGGAAAACAAGATAATCACACTTTGAAATGGTCCTAAAAGCGATTTTAAGGTCAACGTTTAAAAATTCGTCGTGAAATACTAACTCATGTTTTTTCCGTAAGTAAAGACCGATGTTCGTGTCACATTTGACATATCCGTTTTTTCATCAAAACTCGATAATCACACTTTGAAAGTCCCCTAAAAGTGTTTTTAAGGTCAACGTCTAAAATTTTCATCCCAAAATGATATCTCGCTTTTTTTCCGTAAGTAAAGACCGATATTTATGTCACATTTGACACAGGCGTTTTTCCATGAAAACAAGATAATAATACTTTGAATTGGTCCTAAGAGTAATTTTAAGGTCATCGTTTAAAAGACTAGTGACGAAATACTAACTCGTGTTATTTTCGTAAGTAAAGACCAATGTTTATGTCGCATTTGACACATGCGTTTTTTCATTAAAACATAATAACGGCACAATGAAATGGTCCAAAGAGTGATTTTTAAGGCCAACATTTAAAAATTTTGTCCCAAAATGATAACTTTCATTTTTTCGGTAAGTAAAGACCGATGTTTCTATCACATTTGACACATGCATTTTTTTTGGGAAAACATGATAATCCCACTTAGAAATGGTCCTAAGAGTGATATTCAACGTAAAAAACTTCTTCCCAAAATGATAACTCGCGTTTTTCCGTAAGTAAAGACCGAAGTTTATGCCACATTTGACACATGCATTTTTTCTTGAAAACATGATAATCACACTTTGAAATGGTCCTAAGAGTGATTTTAAGGTCAACGTTTAAAAATTTCGTCCCAAAATGATAACTCGCGTTTTTTCCGTAAGTAAAGACCGACGTTTATGTCACATTTGACACATGTGTGTTTTTGTGAAAAAAAGATAATCACACTTTGAAATGGTCCTAAGAGTGATTTTATGGCAAACGTTTAAAAAATTCGTCATGGAATACAAACTCGTGTTTTTTCCACAAGTAAAGACCAATGTTTATGTCACATTTCACACTTGCTTTTTTTTCGTCAAACCTCGATAATCACACTTTGAAAGTGTCCTAAAAGTGTTTTCAAGGTCAACATTTAAAATTTTCATCCCAAAATGATCCCTCGCTTTTTTTCCTTAAGTAAAAACTGATGTTTATGTCACAATTGACACATCCGTTTTTTTATGTAAACAAGATAATCACACTTTGAAATGGTCCTAAGTGTGATTTTAAGGTCAACGTTTCAAAAATTCGTCATGAAATACTAACTCCTGTTTTTTTCGTAAGTAAAGACTGATTTTATGTCACGTTTCACACATGCATTTTTTGGATAATCACACTTTGAAAGTGCCCTAAAAGTATTTTTAAGTTCAACGTTTAAAATTTTTGCCCCAAAATGATATCTCGCTTTTTCTCCAGAAGTAAAGACCCATGTTTATGTCACATTTGACACAGGCATTTTTTCGTGAAAACATGATTATCACACTTTGAATTGGTCCTAAGAGTAATTTTAAGGTTATCGTTTAAAAGATTAGTCACGAAATACTAACTCGTGTTATTTTCGTAAGTAAAGACCAATGTTTATGTCAAGTTTGACACATGCGTTTTTTCATCAAAACATAATAATGACACATTGAAATGGTCCTAAGAGTGATTTTGATGCCAACGTTTAAAAATTTTGCCCGAAAATGATAACTCTCGTTTTTTCTGTAAGTAAAAACCGATGTTTCTATCACATTTGACACACATGTTTTTATGTGAAAACATGATAATCACACTTTGAAATTATCCTAAGAGTGATATTCAACGTTAAAAAATTTCGTCCCAAAATGATGACTCGCATTTTTTCCGTAAGTAAAGACCGGTGTTTATGTCACATTTGACACATGCATTTTTACGTGAAAACATGATAATAACACTTTGAAATGGTCCTAAGAGTGATTTCAAGGTCAGCATTTAAAAATTTTGTCATGAAATACTAACTCGTGTTTTTTCCGTAAGTAAAGACTGAAGTTTATGTCACGTTTGACACATGCTTTTTTTCATCAGAACTCGATAATCACACTTTGTAAGTGCCCTAAGATTGTTTTTAAGGCCAACATTTATGTCATGTTTAACTCACATTTGACATGTGCTTTTTTTTTTTTGTGAAAACATGATAATCGCACTTTGAAATGGTCCTAAGAGTGATATTCAACGTTAAAAAATTTCGTCCTAAAATGATAACTTGCGTTTTTTTCATAAGTAAATACTGAAGTTTATGTCACATTTGACACATGAATTTTTTTGTGAAAACATGATAATCACCCTTTGAAATAGTCCTAAGAGTGATTTTAAGGTCAACGTTTAAAAATTTCGTCCCAAAATGATAACTTGCGTTTTTTACGTAAGTAAAGACCGACGTTTATGTCACATTTGATACATGCATTATTTTGTGAAACAAGATAATCACACTTTGAAATGGTCGTAAGAGTGATTTTAAGGTCAAAGTTTAAAAAATTCGTCATGAAATACCGATTCGTGTTTTTTCCTTAAGTAAAACATTTCAAAGTGTGATTGTCTTGTTTTCACGAAAAAACGCATGTGTCAAATGTGACATAAACATCGGACTTTACTTAAGGAAAAAAAAGCAAGTTATCATTTTGGGACGAAAATTTTAAATGTTGACCTTGAAAATACTTTTAGGACACTTTCAAAGTGTGATTATCGAGTTTTGATAAAAAATCGCATTTGTCAAACATGACATAAACATCGGTCTTTACTTACGGAAAAAACACGAGTTAGTATTTCATGACAAATTTTTTAAATGCTGACCTTAAAATCACTCTTAGGACCCTTTCAAAGTGCGATTATCATGTTTTCACAAAAAACTGCATGTGTCAAATGTGACATAAACATCGGTATTTACTTACGGAAAAAACGCGAGTTAACATTTTGGGAAGAAATTTTTTAATCGTTGACCTTGAAATCACTCTTAGGACCATTTCAAAGTGCGATTATCATGTTTTCACAAAAAAAATGCTTGTGTCAAATGTGACAGAAACATCGGTCTTTACTTGCGGAAAAAATGAGAGTTATAACTTTTGGGACTAAATTTTTAAACGTTGACCTTAAAATCACTCTTAGGACCATTTCAATGTGTGATTATCATGTTTTGATGACAAAATGCATGTGTCAAATCTGGCATAAACATCGGTGTTTACTTACGGAAAAAATGCGAGTTATCGTTTTGGGATGAAATTTTTTAAACGTTGATCTTAATGTCACTCTTAGGACCATTTGAAAATGTGATTATCATGTTTTCACAAAAAAAAGGCATGTGTCAAATGTGACAGAAACCACGGTCTTTACTTACGGAAGAAACGAGAGTTATCATTTTGGGATGAAATTTCTAAACGTTGGCCTTAAAATCACTCTTAGGACCATTTCAATATGTGATTATCATGTTTTGATGAAAAAATGCATTGTTACAACGTGACATAAACATCGGTCTTCACTTACGAAAATAGCACGAGTGACATAAACATCGGACTTTACTTAAGGAAAAAAGCGAGTTATCATTTTAGGATGAAAATTTTAAATGTTGACCTTAAAAACACTTTTAGGACGCTTTCAAAGTGTGATTATCGAGTTTTGATAAAAAAAATCGCATTTGTCAAACATGGCATAAACATCGGTCTTTACTTAAGGAAAAAACACGAGTTAGTATTTCATGACAAATTTTTTAAATGCTGACCTTAAAATCACTCTTAGGACCCTTTCAAAGTGTGATTATCATGTTTTCACAAAAAAACTGCATGTGTCAAATGTGACATAAACATCGGTATTTACTTACGGAAAAAACGCGAGTTATAATTTTCGGAAGAAATTTATTAATCGTTGACCTTAAAATCACTCTTAGGACCATTTCAAAGTGCGATTATCATGTTTTCACAAAAAATTCTTGTGTTAAATGTGACAGAAACATCGGTCTTTACTTACGGAAAAAACGAGAGTTATAATTTTTGGACGAAATTTTTAAATGTTGACCTTAAAATCACTCTTAGGACCATTTCATTGTGTGATTATCATGTTTTGATGAAAAAATGCATGTGTCAAATCTGGCATAAACATCGGTCTTTACTTACGGAAAAAATGCGAGTTATCATTTTGGGATGAAATTTTTTAAGCGTTGATCTTAATGTCACTCTTAGGACCATTTAAAAGTGCGATTATCATTTTTTCACAAAAAAAAGGCATGTATTAAATGTGACAGAAACCTCGGTCTTTACTTACGGAAAAAACGAGAGTTATCATTTTGGGATGAAATTCTTAAACGTTGGCCTTAAAACCACTCTTAGTACCATTTCAATATGTGATTATCATGTTTTGATGAAAAAATGCATTGTTCCAACGTGACATAAACATCGGTCTTTACTTACGAAAATAGCACGAGTTAGTATTTCGTGACTAATCTTTTAAACGTTGACCCTAAAACTACTCTTAGGACCAATTCAAAGTGTGATTATCATGTTTTCACTTAAAAATGCATGGGTCAAATGTGACATAAACATCGGACTTTACTTAAGGAAAAAAAACGAGTTATCATTTTGGGATGAAAATTTTAAATGTTGACCTTAAAAACACTTTTAGGACACTTTCAAAGTGTGATTATCGAGTTTTGATAAAAAAAATCGCATTTGTCAAACATGACATAAACATCGGTCTTTACTTAAGGAAAAAACATGAGTTAGTATTTCATGACAAATTTTTTAAATGCTGACCTTAAAATCACTCTTAGGACCCTTTCAAAGTGTGATTATCATGTTTTTGCAAAAAACTGCATGTGTCAAATGTGACTTAAACATCGGTATTTACTTACGGAAAAAACGCGAGTTATCATTTTGGGAAGAAATTTTTTAATCGTTGGCCTCAAAATCACTCTTAGGACCATTTCAAAGTGCGATTATCATGTTTTCAACAAAAAATGCTTATGTCAAATGTGACAGAAACATTGGTCTTTACTTACGGAAAAAACGAGAGTTATAATTTTGGGATGAAATTTTTAAACGTTGACCTTAAAATCACTCTTAGGACCATTTCAATGTGTGATTATCATGTTTTGATGAAAAAATGCATGTGTCAAATCTGGCATAAACATCGGTGTTTACTTACGGAAAAAATGCGAGTTATCATTTTTGGATGAAATTTTTTAAACGTTGATCTTAATGTCACTCTTAGGACCATTTGAAAATGCGATTATCATGTTTTCACAAAAAAAAGGCATGTGTCAAATGTGTCAGAAACCTCGGTCTTTACTTACGGAAGAAACGAGAGTTATTATTTTGGGATGAAATTTTTAAACGTTGGCCTTAAAATCACTCTTAGGACCATTTCAATACGTTATTATCATGTTTTGATGAAAAAATGCATTGTTCCAACGTGACATAAACATCGGTCTTTACTTACGAAAATAGCACGAGTGACATAAACATCGGACTTTACTTAAGGAGAAAAGCGAGTTATCATTTTGGGACAAAAATTTTAAATGTTGACCTTAAAAACACTTTTAGGACACTTTCAAAGTGTGATTATTGAGTTTTGATAAAAAAATCGCATTTGTCAAACATGGCATAAACATCGGTCTTTACTTAAGGAAAAAACACGAGTTAGTATTTCATGACAAATTTTTTAAATGCTGACCTTAAAATCACTCTTAGGACCCTTTCAAAGTGTGATTTCAAAGTGTGATTATCATGTTTTCAAGAAAAAATGCAAGTGTCAAATGTTGCATAAACTTCGGTCTTTACTTACGGAAAAAACACGAGTTAGTATTTCGTGACGAATTTTTTAAATGCTGACCTGAAAATCACTCTTAGGACAATTTCAAAGTGTGATTATCATGTTTTCACGAAAAAATGCATGTGTCAAATGTGACATAAACATCGGTCTTTACTTAAGGAAAAAACACGAATCGGTATTTCATGACGAATTTTTTAAACTTTGACCTTAGAATCACTTTTAGGACTATTTCAAAGTGTGATTCTTTTGTTTTTACGAAAAAACGCATGTGTCAAATGTGACATACACATCGGACTTTACTTAAGGAAAAAAAGCGAGTTATCATTTTGGGACGAAAATTTTAAATGTTGACCTTGAAAACACTTTTAGGACACTTTCAAAGTGTGATTATCGAGTTTTGATAAAAAAAAATCACATTTGTCAAACATGGCATAAACATCGGTCTTTACTCAAGGAAAAAACACGAGTTAGTATTTCATGACAAATTTTTTAAATGCTGACCTTAAAATCACTCTTAGGGCCATTTCAAAGTGTGATTATCTTGTTGTCACAAAAAAATGCATGTGTCAAATGTGACATAAACGTAGGTCTTTACTTACTGAAAAAATGTGAGTTACATTTTAGGAAGAAATTCTTTAAATGTTTACTTTAAAATCACTCTTTGGACATTTTCAAAGTGCGATTATCATGTTTTCACAAAAAAATGCATATGCCAAATGTGAAAGAAACATCTGTCTTTACTTACGGAAAATACTAGAGTTATAATTTTGGGATGCAATTTTCAAACGTTGCCCTCAGAATCACTCTTAGGACCATTTCAAAGTGTGATTATCATGTTTTGATGAAAAAATGCATGTGTAAAATGTGGCATAAACATCGGTCTTTACTTACGGAAAAAACCCGAGTTATCATTTTGGGACGAAATTTATTAAACGGTAACCTTAAAATCGACTTAGGACCATTTCAATGTGTAATTATCGTGTTTTTATGAAAAAAGGCGTGTGTCAATTGTGGCATAAACATCGGTCTTTACTCACGGAAAAAATACTAGTTATCGTTTTGGGACGAAATTTTTTAATAGTTCATCTTAATATCACTCTTAGCACCATTTCAAAGTGTGATTATCTTGTTTTCACAAAAAAAAAATGCATGTGTCAAATGTGACCGAAACATCTGTCTTTACTTACGGAAAAAATGCGAGTTATCATTTTGGGACGATATTTTTTTAACATTGATCTTAATAATACTCTTAGGACCATTTTAAAGTGTGATTATCACGTTTTCACAAAAAAATGCATGTGTCTAATGTGATAGAAACATCGGTCTTTACTTACGGAAAAAAAGATAGTTGTCATTTTGGGATGAAATTTTTAAACGCTGGCCTTAAAATCACTCTTAGGACCATTTCAATGTGTGATTATCATGTTTTGGTCAAAAAACACATTTGTCAAATGTGACAAACATCAGTCTTTACTTACGAAAATAACACGAGTTAGCATTTCGGGACTAATCTTTTAAACGTTGACCTTAAAATTACTCTTAGGACTAATTCATAGTGTGATTATCATGTTTTCACAAAAAAACGCATGTATCAAATGTGACACAAACATCGGTCTTTTCTTAAGGAAAAAAAGCGAGTTATCATTTTGGTACGAAAATTTTAAATGTTGACCTTAAAAACACTATTAGGACACTTTCAAAGTGTGATTATAAAGTTTTGATGGAAAAACGCATGTGTCAAACGCGATATAAATATCGGTCTTTGCTTACGGAAAAAGCACGAGTTAATATTTCATGACGAATTTTTTAAACCTTGACCTTAAAATCACTCTTAGGACCATTTCAAAGTGTGATTATCTTGTTTTCACAAAAAAATGCATGTGTCAAATGTGACAGAAACATCGGTCTTTACTTACGGAAAAAATAAGAGTTAGCATTTTGGGACGAAATTTTTAAACGTTGGCCTTAATATCACTCTTAGGACCATTTGAATGTGCGATTATCATGTTTTGATGAAAAAACGCATGTGTAAAACGTGACATAAACATCGGTCTTTACTTACGAAAATAACAAGAGTTAGTATTTCGTGACTAATCTTTTAAACGTTAACCTTAAAATTACTCTTAGGACCAATTCAAAGTATGATTATCATGTTTTCATGAAAAAACCCATGTTTCAAATGTGACATAAACGTCGGTCTTTACTTACAGAAAAAACCTGAGTTATCATTTTGGGACGAAATTTTTTAAACGTGGAACTTAAAATCACTCTTTGGACCATTTCAAAGTGTGATTATTGAGTTTTGTTTAAAAAACGCATTTGTCAAACTTGACATAAACATCGGTCTTCACTTGCAGAAAAAACACGAGTTAGTATTTCATGAGGAATTTTTTAAACATTGACCTTAAAATAATCACTCTTAGGACCATTTCAAAGTGTGATTGTCTTATTTTCTCAAAAAAATGCATGTGTCAAATGTGACATAAATGTCGATCTTTACTTACGGAAAAAACGTGAGTTACCATTTTGGGACGAAATTTTTAAGCATTGACCTTAAAATCATTCTTAGGACCACTTCAAAGTGTGATTATCATGTTTTGATGAAAAAATGCATGTGTCAAACGTGACATAAACTTCTATCTTACTCACGGAAAAAACACGAGTTAGTATTTCATGACGAATTTTTTAAATGCTGATCTTAAAATCATTCTTAGGACCATTTCAAAGTGTGATTATCATGTTTTCATGAAAAAATGCATGTGTCAAATGTGACGTAAACATCGCTCTTTACTTATGGAAAAAACGTGAGTTATCATTTTGGGAAGAAATTTTTTAAAAGTTGACCTTAAAATCACTCTTATGACCATTTTAAAGTGCGATTACCATGTTTTCACAAAAAATGCATGTGTCAAATGTGACCAAAACATCGGTCTTTACTTACGGAAAAAATGAGAGTAATCATTTTGGGAGGAAATTTTTGAACGTTGACCTTAAAATCACTCTTAGGTGGGATAAGTTCGAGTTCTTTGAGCATCCTTCAGTATATTCTAAGGAACTTATTATTAAATGGAAGATCCTAATTGTCCGCCAGTTTCTCCCGAAGCCTCTGAAACGTCAGCATCTCCTAATAAGGTCATTGAGTTATTGAAAGGTTTATTAACCTCAATTCCCAAAGAAGAGCTGAAACAACAGGTATTTCAGCTTCTAGGTGAAAAGGATCCTCCTAAATCAAGATTTGATCCCCAAAATTTATTATCTGTCTTACCCAAGAAGCAAGAGAGTCCTAAGAGAAAAGCTACTGACATAGCTTCTTCAACAACTAATGAAGCTAATAAAGCTAGAAGAGTGCCACCTTTACCTGATGATGAGTTTGATGACCTCTTTTAGACTCTGAAGACTCTAATGACCTATAGGGTAAAAATCCTTACCAGGATCACTTCAACAGCAAGAATCCTTATCAGGATTATGGTGGACCCTACGCACTCAGAAATAATGGAGCACCAAATACGCATGCATAGAAAGAAGTTTTGTCGGTTCTCTTTACTTTGTTAAAGTAAATCTTTTCCTTTATTTAAAGAAAGGAATCTGCTAGCTGGTGCGCTTCTTTATCGGCCACAGTTTAGATGCTTCCTTATCCTCCAGCTCACTGCCAGCTTAAGGAGCACCTTCTATCCACCTGTATATATGTTTTGCTTTTCAGTTTGTAGATATACAATATACAATTTTCATACAAGTTTTGTAAGTTTTTCTTCTTTAATATCTTAGAGAAAGAGAGTGAGTTTTCAGTTTGAGTTTGTTTGGTGTGAAGCTTTCTCAGATTTCTGGTATTTTCAACCTTCTGTATAATTCCAGTAAGATTTCTATTCATCTTTTATTCAATATTTTCTTTATGTATCTGGGATCCTTCATTCCTGGTATCAAAGCCATTTAGTTTCTATAATTGCTATAGTATTAGTTTGTTGTTTTTATTTGTTTAAGCTTCCCAAAATTTATTCAAATCCTCTTAGTGAAACCTAAGTCGCGTTTCTGCCATTTGTACTGTGGATGGGCTGTTGTTAGCAAAGAGTAATCCGTTGACAGTGATCTAAGAGCTATGGATAAATTTTTTGAATGCTTTTCAAATAATGCTTCAACTAGTAGGCCTAGCAGTTCTAGAAATTCAAAGGAAACTGCTAAGAATAGGGAGATCTTACTTGTAGAAAATATTGAATCTAACCTCCATAACTGGAAGTTGCCAGCCATCTCTTCACATCATATTTATAAATCAAATAACAATTTCTTGTTTAAATCTGATTATGTTGTTTAGACGGGTTGAAGAGTCTATTTCTATAGATAATAATTTATTGTCTTTTAATCTTCTATCACAAAGTCTTATTGGCAGACACCAAAAGAAATATTCCTTTATACACATAGGGATGGTACAGGCTTAAATGTTATAGATTTATTATGTTTAAGAGATAAACGGAATAATAAATTTTTAGACTCCTTATTAGGAGCAGTAGAGTCTTCATTAAATGATGGACCAATTTACTTCACATGTTACCCGAACTAAACAGTTCCCTTAGATTGTCCACGCGTATTAGATATAGCCTAACTGGACATAAAGACGGATGGTTTTGATATGAAGCTCGGGTCGAAGAACTTGATCCTTATTTACAGGATCTATTATAAAGTCATGAACAGTACAGCCCCTAATATCAGGGATGATGCAGGCAAATTAATTAATGCCCCAAAGGGCAAACTACCTTATTTCTTACAGATCTGAGTAAAGGTAGGCTTGTGGTCCCAAAACCAATTACATGGGATCAGTTACATTTTCCAGACTCATGGAAAATGGAAGATGGAGTCCCTCCTAAAAAGGAGGAAAGCAACAATCTAGATTATATTCTAGAAGATAATGATGGAAGTGTTATAATAAAATTTGATAGATCTAAAAGCATGTCCAGCAGAAAATCCTTCGCCGGAATTCCTAACACTCCATCAGTAATACCACCCAAATCATCGGTTACTCTACCGGCCAGGCCCGAAGAAATAAATTTTGTTGAAAGAACACCGGCTAATGTAGCCAGGCCCATTTACGAAAGGCCCATGAGTCCATCTATGTCAGATATGGGTTATACACCCAAAGAACTGTTGGTTATTTCCTCACTAACAGATTTTGAAAAATGGTTCGAAGTGTCTTTTTTTGAAAAGAGAAAAGAATAGTATAGAAAACAATATTCTGTTTATAAACAGAAAGAAGGAGAAAAGGACTTCCCTGAATTCCTAAAACAAATATTTAAGCTCAAAGGAATAAAGTTTCCTAAATTCAATGATGAGCAGTTCCTTAGTACACTTGAATCATCTTATAAGACGTATATAGCTTCTAATAGAACGATTAGAAGTATTTATCCGCCATTGGCAGTAGTATCTTATAAACTAGATACAAACAAAGTTGTTGAATGTAGTCCTTTTTACGAAGGGATAGAAAGTACTGTTAAATAGAATAATTTCACAAACCTCAGCCTCCATACTATTGGAGAACAATTATCCAGAATTGAAGATCAAGTCCAAAAGACCTATTCTAAGCCTTATCAGGCTTCAACTTCAAAACCCCGGGAGGAAGAAAGGGTTATAATTAAACCCTCCACTTCAGAAAGCTAAACCTTAAATTTGCTGAACATTCTGAAGTTGTGGAGGAAACCTCTAGAAGATTAGCAGAGCTTAATATAGACATGAAACAGAAAAATATTGCTCCTCTAACAACATGACAAGATTCTGATTCCGAGTCTAGCTCTAGTTTAGAACAACCTCTAAAAAGAGAAGATGAATTAAAATCTTTATTTCAAGATTTAAAAGTGGATAATACTCCACAAATAAATAAAATTTTCCATACCAAGGAAAATACAGATAAGCCTTATTACCGCAGGCCATCTCCAATAAATCTTTAGTACGAAGAATTTAGGCCATCCATGAACTCCTATGATGGCAGATCCATTGAAGAATAAAACATTGACGGGCTATCTGAATACCAGATTAAAAATGCCATCCTACACATGCTTATGTATGCTACTGCCAGCAGAATACACGGCAACTCTGATAAGTCCATAGCTTAGGCTATTATAGCATGATTTTCTGGTCATTTAAAAGGATGGTGGGATTTTCGGTTAAATATGGAAGCTAAAAATCAAATTTTAAACTCCGTCTAAGAAGAGAACGGCCAACAGCAGTCTAATGCTGTTAATACTCTGGCCTACACCCTTATTTTACATTTCTTAGGGTCAACTTCTATGTTCGTCGAGCAAACCACTTAACAGCTTATGAACCTGAGATGCAGAGATCTTTCAGAGTTCAAGTGGTATAAGGACGTCTTTCTTAGCGCGGTCTTCACCGGGGATGACTGTTACCAAGACTTCTGGAAAGAGAAGTTCATTAATGGTCTACCTTATTTATTCGCTGAAAGAGTCAACGAAAGGCTTAGGATGGAGTATAATAATGTTATACCTTATCCAAAGCTAACATATGGAGAGCTATCCTTTGAGATAATTGCTGAGTGAATGTTGCTTTGTAATGAATTAAAAATTCATAAGCAAATGCAAAAGGAAAAACAACATGGCAAAAGAATCCTTGGAGACTTTTGTGAACAAGTATGTTTTCCTCCACTCCCAAGGTAACATAAAAATAGGGTTAAACCTTATAAAAGAAGTCATAAGCCTTATAATAGGTTCCCTAAAAAGAACTATCCAAAGAAGTCTTATAAGAGACCTAAAAAGTCCTACAATAAGCCTAAAAGGCCACTTGAAGAGGTAACATGTTACAAATGTGGAAAACCCGGACATTACTCTAATAAGTGTAAGGTAAAACAACATATTAGGTCACTTAATCTCAGTGATGAGGTTAAAGAAACGCTAGAAAAAATTATAGTGGTTCAAACCAGTTCTGAAAAGGAGGAAAATGACTACACCTCTGAAGAAGAGTCAGATTCTGATTCACAGTCTAATTCTAGCTGTGATGGAAATTGCAATTATTATAAATCGCTTTGTTCTCTAAATGGCTTATTCGTCTTAACTAGAGAAGAAAATATGATTTTGGATCTTATAGAGAAGATCCAAGACCCAGAAGAAAGAAGAGCCCACTTAGAATCTTATTTAAAGATGTTTAAAGAAAAGACTGGTGAAACCTCATCCAAAAACTCTTCAAGAGGTAATAATCTCGAAGAAAAGGTTAAGGAAAAGAATATCTCTTATGACATGAAAGAGATAATCAATAGAGTTAAAGCTTGTAAAAGGAAAGAGCCCACTATTAACGATCTTAAAGCAGACGTTAATGAACTCAAAAGAGAAGTTAAAAATCTTAAAGATAGAATTACTCTCTTAGAAGCCTCTAAATTATTAGATTATAACTCTGAGTCTGAGGAAGAACAAGATAAGGGTCTAGAAAAGAAAGACCAGTCCACCCAGAAAGATCTTCAATATGTGGAAATGTTAGATAGGGTAGTCACCCACAAGTGGCATACCAAAATCACTCTTGTTATCAACAAAGAGTACGTTTTAAAGACAGTCGCCTTATAGATTCAGGGGCTGATCTTAACTGCATAAATGAGGGATTAATACCATCCCGATATTTCTCCAAAACTTTAGAACAACTGCATACAGCTAATGGTGACAAACTAGCTGTTAATTATAAACTTAGCAATGCAGCTGTCTGTAATGATGGGATGTGCTTAGAGATACCATTTATAATAGTTAAAGATTTATCCCATTCGGTTATTCTAGGTAACCCATTTTTACACATGTTGTTCCCCATATCAAGGTTATCTGAAACGGGAATTGAGACACAAATTGCGGGTAAAGATATTATCTTTGAGTTTATATCACAACCCAAAGTAAAACACCTAGATGTTATTAAAAGAAGAGTCTCTTATAAAGAGAAATTTATTAATTCCTTAAAACAGGAAATTTCTTTTAAAACTATTGAGGAAAAACTCAAAACTCCTCAGCTGAAAGAAAGGGTTAAAACCCTAGAACAGGAACTTATAAAAGAAATTTGCTCTGAAGTTCCTACTGCCTTTTGGGCTAGAAAATGGCATGTTATAAGTCTGCCTTATGAGCCAGACTTTGATGAAAGAATGATCCCTACTAGAGCCCGACCATAGCTATGGGGCCTCGCCATCTAGAAATTTGCAAGTCTGAAATTGCAGACTTAAAAAAGAAAGGGCTTATAAGACAAAGTCAAAGCCCATGGAGTTGTCCGGCCTTTTATGTTAAAAATGCCGCGGAACTAGAAAGAGGAGTACCTAGATTAGTCATCAATTATAAACCTTTAAATGAGGTCTTAAGATGGATTAGATATCCTCTACCAAACAAGAGAGATTTGCTTAACAGGCTTTTCGAAGCAAAAAATTTCTCTAAGTTTGACATGAAGTCTGGATACTGGCAAATCCAGGTAAAAGAAGAGGATAAATACAAAACGGCGTTCACAGTCCCATTCGGCCACTACGAATGGAATGTAATGCCATTTGGGCTAAAAAATGCTCCCTCTTGAGTTCCAGAAGATTATGAATGAAATCTTCAATGCTTATTCAGCATTTATGATAGTCTACATAGACAATGTCCTAATTTTCTCTAAGGACATAGAGCAGCACTTCAAACACCTAAGCATTTTCCAAACAGCAGTTAAGGCTAACGGCTTAGTAGTGTCTGCCAAAAAGATCAAATTATTTAAAACAAAGATCAGATTTTTAGGCCATTATTTAGAACATGGCACAGCTATTCCAATTGAAAGGGCTATAGAATTTGCGGATAAATTCCCTGATGAAATAAAAGATAAAACTCAGCTCTAAGGGTTTCTAGGAAGTTTAAATTATGTAGCTGATTTTTATAAAAATTTGGCCTATGATGCTAAGCCTTTATTTGCAAGGCTTCATAAAAACCCCCCATCGTGGACTTATGAGTGCACTTAGGCCGTGAGAAAAATAAAGCTTAATGTTAAGACATTACCATGCTTGGCTATACCACATCCGGATGCCTTTAAAATTGTTGAGACTGACGCCTCAGACAAAGGCTACGGCGGAATCCTTAAACAGAGGATTAATGGAAAAGAAACCTTAATTAGGTTTACTAGCGGACTTTGGGACTAGTCCAAGAGTTAATTACTCTACAGTAAAAAAAGAAGTATCATCCATTGTCCTGTGCGTCCAAAAATTTGAATCTGATTTAATCAATCAGAAGTTCCTTATTACGATAGATTGTAAAAGCGCTAAGGAAATTTTACTGAAAGATGCTAAAAATATAGCATCTAAACAAATATTTGCCCTATGGCAAGCCATTTCATCTGTTTTTGATTTCGACATTGAGTTTATAAAAGGAGAATCTAATTCGCTTCTAGATTTTCTAACTCGAGAATTTCTTGTAGGTCATGAGTTTCAGGCAAAACAGGAGGACTAACACTCCCTCATCAAAAGGAAAGGCTAAAGAGTCTTTTCCTGGCCCAACCAAAGCAAGTTTAGAAGACTCATTACACCCTGACGCTTATAAGCGCAGCCTTGAAGCGGGGACAGAAAAGGAAAACAAGTTTCCTTATATCCCAATTACTTTTGAGCATATAATGCCTATCGAAGATAAGCATTCACACCTATTTCTGCCAAAGGATTATAATTTTTATCAATCGATCTTGTTAGAGATTGATTCAGTCCGAATCGAACTAGTTACCAGAAGTGGGGATGAACGGGCGTACAGTAAGTTCATACTAGGGTCATATCCCAGGAAGAGTGGAGAAGAAACCTGTTTTCTTGCAGGGAGTTATCTTACGGCAAACTAAGATTCTTTGACTATTTTGACTACATGCAAGCCTGGACACAAGCCTTATTCTATGAGAACCGTCAAAGAAAATTTAGTTGGTTTTTTCGATTCTCCCTTAATAAACCTTAAGAGGTTTCCCTAACTGGTTCCATTATTGGTTTTCTAAATGGGGATTATTTCCTATCATCCTCCCCCTTAGAGTTGCAGGAATTTATGAATTCTTTGTTGATTCAAACAAGTTTTGTGATTAACCCAGGCTTATGTTTACAGTCCTGTATAAAGTCCCTTGGATTGGCAAGTGGGATTATATTATCACAAAGAAGAAGGGCAAAAAACTGGGTTATAACTCAGATTATGAAAACTTTGTTCCATGGCTAACAAGGAGAATTTCCATAAAATGGTGGGATAAGTTTGAGTTCTTTGAACATCCTTCTGGTTAGTCTAAAGAACTTATTATTAAAATGGAAGATCCTAACTGTCCTCCAATTTCTCCTGAAGCCTCTGAAACCTCAGCATCTCCTAATAAAGTCGTTGAGTTACTAAATGGTTTATTAACCTCAATCCCTAAGAAAGAGCTGAAACAGCAAGTATTTCAGCTTCTAGGTGAAAAGATCCTCCTAAGTTAGGATTTGATCCTTAGAATTTATTATTTGTCTTACCCAAGAAGCAAGAGAGTCCAAAGAGAAAAGCTGCTAAAATAGCTTCTTCATCAACTAATGAAGCTTTAAAGCTAGAAGAGTGCCACCTTTACCTGATGATGAGTTTGATGACCTCTTCTTAGACTCTTAAGACCCTAATGACCTCTAGGGTAAAAACCCTTATCAGGATCACTTCAACAGCAAGAATCCTTATCAGGATTATGGTGGACCCTACGCACTCAGAAATAATAAAGCACCAAATACGCATGCACCGAAAGAAGTTTTGTCGGTTCTCTTTACTTTATTAAAGTAAATCTTTTCCTTTATTTAAAGAAAGGAATCTGCCAGCTGGTGTGCTTCTTTGTCGGCCACAAATAGATGCTTCCTTATCCTCCAGCTCATGGCCAGCTAAAGGAGCACCTTCTTTAAGATATACAATTTTCATACAAGTTTTATTAGTTTTTCTTCTGTAATATCTTTGAGAGAGAGTGAGTTTTTAGTTTGAGTTTGTTTGGTGTGAAGCTTTCTCAGATTTCTTGTATTTTCAACCTTCTGTATAATTCCAGTAAGATTTCTATTCATCTTTTATTCAGTATTTTCTTTATTTACCTGCGATCCTTACTCTTATGACCAATTCATAGTGTGATTATCATGTTTTTACGAAAAAATGCATGTATCAAATGTGACACAAACATCGGTCTTTTCTTAACGAAAAAAAGCGAGTTATCATTTTGGTACGAAAATTTTAAATGTTGACCTTAAAAACACTTTCAGGACACTTTCAAAGTTTGATTATCGAGTTTTAATGAAAAATGCACGTGTCAAATGTGACATAAACATCGGTCTTTACTTACAAAAAATCACGAGTTAATATTTCTTGACGAATTTTTTATACCTTGACCTTAAAATCACTCTTAGGACCATTTCAAAGTGTGATTATGTTGTTTTCACAAAAAAACACATGTGTCAAATGTGACAGAAACATCGGTCTTTACTTACGGAAAAAATAAGAGTTATCATTTTGGGACGAAATTTTTAAACGTTGGCCTTAATATCACTCTTAGGACCACTTGAATGTGCGATTATCATGTTTTGATGAAAAAATGCATGTGTAAAACGCGACATAAACATCGGTCTTTACTTACGAAAATAACACGAGTTAGTATTTCGTGACCAATCTTTTAAACATTGACCTTAAAATCACTCTTAGCACCATTTCAAAGTGCGATTATCATGTTTTCACGGTCCTAAGAGTGATTTTCAGATCAACGTTTAAAAAACATCGGTCTTACTTACGGAAAATCACACTTTGAAATGGTCCTAAGAGTGATTTTCAGATCAACGTTTAAAAAATTTCGTCCCAAAATGATAACTCGCGTTTTTTCCGTAAGTAAAGAACGATGTTTTTTCACATTTGCTAATAGTTATTCTAAGGTCAGCGTTTAAAAAATTCGTCCCAAAATGATAACTCTTTTTTTTCTGTAAGTAAAGACTGATGTTTAGGTCACATTTGACACATGCATTTTTTCGTGAAAACATGATAATCGCACTTTGAAATGGTGCTAAGAGTGATTTTAAGGTCAATGTTTAAAAGATTAGTCATGAAATACTAACTCGTGTTATTTTCATAAGTAAAGACCGATGTTTATGTCGCGTTTTACACATGCATTTTTTCATCAAAACATGATAATCGCACATTCAAATGGTTCTAAGAGTGATATTAAGGCCAGCGTTTAAAAATTTTGTCCCAAAATGGTAACTCTTATTTTTTCCGTAAGTGAAGACCGATGTTTCTGTCACATTTGACACATGCGTTTTTTTGTGAAAACAATATGATCACACTTTGAAATGGTCCTAAGAGTGATTTTAAGGTCAAGGTATAAAAAATTCATCATGAAATATTAACTCATGTTTTTTTCGTAAGTAAAGACCGATGTTTATGTCATGTTTGACACAAGCGTTTTTTCATTAAAACTTGATAATCACACTTTGAAAGTGTCCTGAAAGTGTTTTTAAGGTCAACATTTAAAATTTTCGACCCGAAATGACTCACTTTTTTTCCTTAAGTAAAGACCGATGTTTATGTCACGACTGACCCATACGTTTTTTCGTGAAAACATGATAATCATACTTTGAATGGGTCCTAAGAGCAATTTTAAGGTCAACGTTTAAGAGATTAGTCACGAAATACTAACTCCTGTTATTAACGTAAGTAAAGACTGATGTTTAAGTCACGTTTGACACATCCATTTTTTCATCAAAACAAGATAATCACACATTGAAATGGTCTTAAGAGTGATTTTAAATGCCAACGTTTAAAAATTTCGTCCCAAAATGACAACTCTCATTTTTTTGTAAGTAAAGACCGATGTTTCTGTCACATTTGACACAAGCAATTTTTTGTGAAAATATGATAATCACACTTTGAAATGGTCCTAAGAGTGATTTCAAGGTCAACGTTTAAAAAATTTGGTCACAAAATGATAACTCGAGTTTTTTCCGTAAGTAAAGAGCGATGTTCAGGTCACATTTGCAACATGCATTTTTTTCGTGAAAACATGATAACACACATTGAAATGGTCCTAGGAGTGATTTTAAGGTAAGCATTTAAAAAATTCGTCAGGAAATACTGACTCGTGTTTTTTCCGTAAGTAAAGACCGAAGTTTATGTCACGTTTGACACATGCATTTTTCATCAAAACTCAATAATCACACTTTGAAAGTGCCCTAAAAGTGTATTTAAGGTCAACGTTTAAAATTTTCGACCCAAAATGATATCTCGCTGTCTTTCCTTAAGTAAAGACCGATGTTTATGTCACATTTGACACATGGGTTTTTTCCAAAAAACATGTTAATCACACTTTGAATTGGTCCTAGGAGTAATTTTAAGGTCAATGTTTAAAAGATTAGTCACGAAATACTAACTCGTGTTATTTTCGTAAGTAAAGACCGATGTTTTTGTCACGTTTGACACATGCGTTTTTTCATCAAAACATGATAATCACACATTGAAATGGTCCTAACAACAATTAAAAATTTTGTCCCAAAATGATAACTCTCGTTTTTTCCGTAAGTAAAGACCGATATTTCGTTCACATTTGACACAAGCGTTTTTTTATGAAAACATCATAATCGGACTTTGATATGGTCTAAGAGTGATTTTAATGTCAACATTTAAAAAACTTCTTCCCAAAATGACAACACGCGTTTTTTCCATAAGTAAAGACCGATGTTTATGTCACATTTGCCACATGCATTCTTTCGTGAAAACATGATAATCACACTTTGAAATGGTCCTAAGAGTGATTTTAAGGTCAGCATTTAAGAAATTCGTCATGAAAAACTAACTCGTGTTTTTTCCGTAAGTAAAGACCGAAGTTTATGACTCATTTGACACATGCGTTTTTTCATCAAAACATGATAATCACACTTTGACATGGTCCTAAGAGTGATTTTAAGGTCAACATTTAAAAATTTCGTCCTAAAATGATAACTCGCATTTTTTCGTAAGTAAAGACCGACGTTTGTGTCACATTTGACAAATGCTTTTTTTTTGTGAAAACAAGATAAACAAGATAAAAAATTCGTCATGAAATACTAACACGTGTTATTTCCGTAAGTAAAGATCAATGTTTATCTCAAGTTCCACACATCTGTTTTTTCATCAAACACATGGAAATCACACTTTGAAATGGTCGTAAGAGTGATTTTAAGGTCAAGTTTGTGTCACGTTTGACACATGCATTTTTTCATCTAAACTCGATAATCACACTTTGAAAGTGTCATAAAAGTGTTTTTATGGTCAACACTTAAAATCTTTATCCCAAAATGATAACTCACTTTTTTCCTTAAGTAAAGACCGATATTTATGTCACATTTGACACATGCGTTTTTTTGTGAAAACATGATAATCACACTTTGAATTGGTCCTAAGAGTAATTTTAAGGTCACTGTATAAAAGATTAGTCACAAAATACTAACTCGTCTTATTTTCGTAAGTAAAGACCGATTTTTATGTCACGTTTGACACATGTTTTTTTCATCAAAACATGATAATCACACATTGAAATGGTCCTAAGGTGGATTTTAAGGCCAACGTTTATAAATTTTGTCCCAAAATATTAACTCTCGTTTTTTCCGTTAGTAAACACCGATTTTCTGTCACATTTGACACAATCGTTTTTTTTGTGAAAACATGATAATTGTACTTTGAAATGGTCAAAAGAGTGATATTAAGATCGACGTTTAAAAAATTTTGTCCCAAAATAATAACTCGCGTTTTTCCCGTAAGTAAATACCGATGTTTATGCCACATGTGACATATGCGTTTTTTCATGAAAACATGATAATCACACTTTGAAATGGTCCTAAGACTGATTTTAAGGTCAATGTTTAAAAAATTCGTCATGAAATACGGATTCATGTTTTTTCCGTAAGTGAAGACCGATGTTTATGTCACGTTTGACACATGCATTTTCTCATCAAAACTCGATAATCACACTTTGAAAGTGTCCTAAAAGTGTCTTTAAGGTCAACATTTAAAATTTTCGTCCCAAAATGATAACTCGCTTTTTTTTCTAAAGTAAAGACCGATGATTATGTCACATTTGACACATGCGTTTATTCGTGAAGACATGATAATCACACTAGGAATTGGACCTAAGAGTAATTTTAAGGTCAAGTTTAAAAGATTAGTCATGAAAAATTAGACACGTTTGTCACACGCATTTTTTATCAAAACATGATAATTACACTTTGAAATGGTCCTCAGAGTGATTTTAAGGTCAACGTTTAAAAATTTTGTTCCAAAATGATAACTCGAGTTTTTTCCGTAAGTAAAGACTGACGTTTAAGTCATATTTGACACATTGCCACATTCATTTTTCATCAAAACATGATAATCGCACTTTGATATGGTCCTAAGAGTGATTTTAAGGCCAACGTTTAAAAATTTCGTCCCAAAATGATAACTCTCGTTTTTCCGTAAGTAAAGACCGATATTTATATCACATTTGACACATGCGTTTTTTCATCAAAACTCGATAATCACACTTTGAAAGTGTCATAAAAGTGTTTTTATGGTCAACATCTAAATTTTTTATTCCAAAATGATAACTCTCGTTTTTCCGTAAGTAAAGACCGATATTTATACCACATTTGACACATGCATTTTTTCGTCAAATCTCAATAATCACACTTTGAAAGTGTCCTAAAAGTGTTTTTAAGGTCAACAATTAAATTTTTTGTCCCAATATGATAACTCGCTTTTTTCCATAAGTGAAGACCGATGTTTATGTCACATTTGACATATGCATTTTTTCGTGAAAACTTGATAATCACACTTTGAATTAGTCCTAAGAGTAATTTTAAGGTCAACATTTAAAAGATTAGTCACGAAATACTAACTCGTGTTATTTTCATAAGTAACGACCGATGTTTATGTCACATTTGACATATGCGTTTTTTCATCAAAACATGATAATCACACATTGAAATGGTCCTAAGAGTTGTTTTAAGGCCAACGTATAAAAATTTCGTCCCCAAATGAGAGCTCTCATTTTTTTTGCAAGTAAAGATCGATATTTCGGTCACCTTTGACAGATGCATCTTTTTGTGAAAATATGATTATCGCACTTTGAAATGGTCCTAAGAGTGATATTAAGATTAACGTTTAAAAAATTGTCCTAAAATGATAACTCGCGTTTTTTTCGTAAGTAAATACCGATGTTTATGTCACATTTGACATATGTGTTTTTTCATCAAAACATGATAATCACACTTTGAAATGGTCTTAAGAGTATTTTAAGGTCAACTTTTAAAAAATTCATCATGAAATACTGATTCGTGTTTTTTTCGAAAGTAAAGACCGATGTTTATGTCACGTTTGACAAATGCGTTTTTTCATGAAAACTCGATAATCACACTTTGAAAGCCTCCTAAAGTGTGTGTTTAAGGTCAGCATTTAAAATTTTCGTCCCAAAATGATCACTCGCTTTTTTTCCTCAAGTAAAGGCCGATGTTTATGTCACATTTGACACATGCATTTTTTCGTGAAAACATGATAAATCACACTTTAAATTGGTCCTAAGAGTAATTTTAAGGTCAACGTTTAAAAGATAACTCACGAAATAGTAACTCGTATTATTTTCGAAAGTAAAGACCGATGTTTATGTCACGTTTGACACATGCATTTTTTCATCAAAACACGATAATCACACATTGAAATGATCCTAAGAGTGATTTAAAGGCCAACGTTTAAAAATTTCATCCCAAAATGATATAAACATCGGTCTTTACTTACGAAAAAAATTGAGTTATCATTTTAGGACGAAAATTTTAAACGGTGGCCTTAAAAACACTCTTAGGACCGTTACAAAGTGTGATTATCGTTTTTTGATGAAAAAACGCATGTATCAAACTTGCTATAAACATCGGTCTTTACTTACGAAAAAAGCACCAGTTATCATTTTGGGACGAAATTTTAAAACCGTTCACCTTAAAATCACTGTTAGGACCATTTCAAAGTGTGATTATCATGTTTTGACAAAAAAAACCCATGTGTCAAATGTGACATAAACATCGACCTTAAAATCACTCTTAGGACCAATTCAAAGTGTGATTATCATGTTTTCACGAAAAAATGCATGTGTCAAATGTGACATAAACATCGGTCTTTACTAACGGAAAAAAGCGAGTTATCATTTTGGGACGAAAATTTTAAACGTTGACCTTAAAAACACTCTTAGGACCATTTCAAAGTGTGATTATCGAGTTTTGATGAAAAAACGCATGTGTCAAATGTGACATAAACATCGGTCTTTACTTACGAAAAACACACGTGATAGTATTTCATGACGAATTTTTTTAAACGTTGGCCTTTAAATCACTCTTAGGACCATTTAAAAGTGTGATTTTCATGTTTTCACGAAAAAATGCATGTGTCAAATGTGACATAAACATCGGTCTTTACTTACGAAAAAAACACGAGTCAGTATTTCGTGATGAATTTTTTAAACGTTGACGTTGAAATAACTCTAAGGACCATTTCAAAGTGTGACTCCCATGTTTCGACCAAAAAACTCATGAGTAAAATGTGACCTAAACATCGGTCTTTACTTACGGGAAAAACGCTTGTTATCATTTTGGAAGGAAAATTTTTAAATGCTGACCTTAAAATCACTCTTAGGACAATTTCAAAGTGTGATTATAATGTTTTTACGAAAAAATGCATGTGTCAAATGTGACATAAGCATCGGTCTTTACTTTCGAAAAAAAGGCGAGTTATCATTTTGGGATGAAATTTTTTAAACGTTAACCTTAAAATCACTCTTAGGACCATTTCAAAGTGTGATTTTCATGTTTTAACGAAAAAACGCTTGTGTCAAATGTGACATACACATCGGTCTTTACTTACTGAAAAAACACGTGATAGTACTTCATGACGAATTTTTTTAAACGTTGACCTTAAAATCACTCTTGGGACCATTTCAAAGTGTGATTTTCTTGTTTTCACGAAAAAACGCATGTGTCAAATGTGACATAAACATCGGTCTTTACTTACGAAAAAAACACGAGTTAGTATTTCTTGACGTATTTTTTAAACGTTGACCTTAAAATCACTCTTAGGACCATTTCAAAGTGTGATTATCTTGTTTTCAAAAAAAAAAAACGCATGTGTCAAATGTGACATAAACGTCGGTCTTTACTTACTGAAAAAAGACGAGTTAGTATTTTATGACGAAATTTTAAAACGTTCACCATAAAATCACTGTTAGGACCATTCAAAGTGTGATTATCATGTTTTGATGAAAAAACGGATGTGTCAAACGTGACATAAACATCGGTCTTTACTTACGGAAATAGCCAGAGTTAGAATTTTGTGACGAATTTTTTAAACGTTAACCTTTACTCTTAGGACAAATCAAAAGTGTGATTATCATGTTTTCACGAAAAAACGCATGTGTGAAATGTGACATGAATATAGGTCTTTACTTACGGAAAAAAACGCGAGTTATTTTTTTAGGTGAAATTTTTAAACGTTGACCTTAAAATCACTCTTAGGACCATTCAAAGTGTGATTATCATGTTTTGATGAAAAAATAGACGTGTGAACTGTGACATAAACATCGGACTTTACTCACGGAAATAACACGAGTTAGTATTTCTCGATGAATTTTTAAACGTTGACCTTAAAATCACTCTTAGGATCAATTCAAAGTGTGGTTATTATGTTTTCACGAAAAAACGCATGTGTCAATTATGACAGAAACATCGGCCTTTACTTACGGAAAAAAGCGGGTTATCATTTTGGGACGAAAATTTTAAAACTTGACCTTAAAAACACTCTTTGGACCATTTCAAAGTGTGATTATCGAGTTTTGATGAAAAAACAAATGTGTCAAACTTGATATAAACATCGGTCTTTACTTACGGAAAAAGCACGAGTTAGTATTTGATGACGAATTTTTTAAACGTTGACCATAAAATCACTCTTAGGACCATTTCGAAGTGTGATTTTCATGTTTTCATGAAAAAATGCATGTGTCAAACGTGACATAAACATCGGTCTTTACTTACGGAAAAAACACTAGTATTTCGTGATGAATTTTTTAAATGTTGACGTTAAAGTCACTCTTAGAACCAATTCAAAGTCTGATTATCATGTTTTAATGAAAAAACGCATGTGTTAGATGTGACACAAACATCGGTCTTTACTTACGAAAAAAAGCGAGTTATCATTTTGGGACGGAAATTTTAAACATTGACCTTAAAAGCACTCTTAGGACCATTTCAAAGTGTGATTATCGAGTTTTGATGAAAAAATGCATGTGTCAAACGTGACATGAACATTGGACTTTACTTACGGAAAAAACACGAGCTAGTATTTCATGATGAAGTTTTTTAAACGTTGACCTTAAAATCACTCTTAGGACTATTTCAAACTGTGATTTTCATGTTTTTACGAAATAACGCATGTGTCAAACGTGACATAAACATCGGTCTTTACTTATGGAAATAAAAAGAGTTAGTATTTCGTGATGAATTTTTTAAACGTTGGCCTTAACCAAGAATGCAGGATCGCAGATACAGAAATGAAATATTGAAATCACTGAGAATGAAGAACAGAAATCTTACTATTATTAAGCAGAGAGTTGAATTACAGTAGTTGAGAAAGTAAGAAAACAGGAGAAAGCTTCACACCAAGCACACTACAAGCTTCTCTCTCTAAAACTCTTAAAACTCCAAACTAAATATTTTACAACTGATTAATTTTCGATGCTACAAACTGAAAGAAAAACACAATATATAGGCAGATAAAGTGGTGCGCCCTTAGCTGGCCATGAGCTGGAAGGTAAGAAGGAATCTTGCAATGGGCAATAAAGATAAGGCACCAGCTGGCTGTCAGTTTCTTTAACAAAAGAAAGATGCTTGCTTTAATAAAAGTGGAGGAGCCGACAAAAATGCTTTCGGCGAAATCAATATTAATGCTTCATTAAGTGGGGTCCATAGTCATCCTGATAAGGACTATTTCTATCAAAGCAATCTTCATTATTGCTGTTGAAGTAATCCTGATAAGGATTCTGCCCTAAAGGTCATTAGGGTCTTGAGAGTCTAAAAATAGATCATCAAATTCATCATCTGGTAGGGGCGGAACCCTTTTATTTGCTTCATTTGATGACGAGGCAATTTCAGCCGCTTTCCTTTTGGGACTCTCTTACTTCTTTGGAAGAGCAGATAATAAATTTTTCGGATCGAATCCTTGTTTAGGAGGATCCTTTTCTCCCAGAAGTTGAAACACTTGTTGTTTTAATTCTTCTCTAGGCATAGAGGTTAATAAACCTTTGAGGAACTCAGCTACCTTGCAAGGAGATGCTGAGGTTTCAGCAGCCTTAGGAGAATTTGGTGGATTGTTAGGATTTATCATTTTAATAACAAGTTCTTTAGAATATATTGCTGGTGGCTTAAAGAACTCAAATTTATCCCACCATTTAACAGAAATTCTCCTCGTTAACCAGGGAATAAAATTTTCAAAATCCGAGTTATAACCCAGCTTCTTTCCTTTCTTTTTAGTGATGATATAATCCCATTTGCCTATCCAGGGAACTCTGTATAGGATAATAAACATGAGTCAGGGATAATCACAAAATCTGTTAGAGTCCACGAAGAATTCATAAATTCCCAGAACTCTCTGAGGGAGGATAATTGGATATAATCCCTATTTAAAGAACCAGTCACGAAACCAGTTCGGGAAAACCTCTTGAGGTTCGTTCAAAGAGAATTGGAAAAACCAGCTGAATTTCCTTTGACGGTTCTCATAAAATAACGCCTGAGTCCAGGCTTGCATGTAGTCAAAGTAGTCAAAAAATCGTGGTTTTCCATAAGATAATTC
Source organism: Euphorbia pulcherrima (assembly GCA_947683365.1). Taxonomy (NCBI): domain Eukaryota; kingdom Viridiplantae; phylum Streptophyta; class Magnoliopsida; order Malpighiales; family Euphorbiaceae; genus Euphorbia; species Euphorbia pulcherrima. Next base: position 22,711,276 of record CANTUS010000001.1, read on the forward strand.
CCTACAGGAGAAAAGATTTCTCCCCCATTCTTCTTGGGTAATAACCCTAGTTATGATGAACTTGCTATAAGCCCATTCATCGTCGTTTCTTGTAACTGGCTCAATTTTGACAGAATCAGTCTCCAATAAGATTGATTGGTAGAAATTATAATCCTTTGGCAGAAATGGTGAAAGTGTATAATTCTGTGTATAAAAGGATGTTATCTCGTGCGGCTGTAGGTGAGCATGTTTGTCTTCAATTGGCATAATATGCTCAAAAGTAATCGGTACATAAGGAAATCTATTTTCCCTTTCAGTGGCCGCCTAGAGGCTACGCCTATAAGCGTCGGGGCAATATTGGTCGTCTTGACTAGCTTTCGATGGTCCAGAGAAATGCTCTTTAGCCTTCCCTTTTCCTGAAGGAGTGCTATTCCTTCTGAAACTCATGACCTACAAGAAACTCTCGAGTTAAGAAATCTGGAAGTGAATTAGATTCCCCTTTAATAAACTCAATATCAAAATCAAAGATTGATAAAATAGCTTGCCATCTGGCAAATATTAGTTTGGATGTTATATTTTTAACGTCCTTTAGCAAGATTTCTTTGGCGCTTTTACAGTCTATCCTTATAAGGAATTTCTGATTAATTAAATCAGACTCGAATTTTTGGACACATTGATAAAACTTCCTTTTTCACGGTAGAGTAATTAACTCTTGGGCCGGTCCACAGCCCACTGGTAAACCTAATTAAGGTTTCTTTTCCATTTATCCTTTGCTTAAGGATTCCTCCATAACCTTTGTCTGAAGCATCGGTTTCAACAATTTAATTTTCTTAGCAGACACCACTAAGCCATTATTCTTGGCTGCTGTTTGGAAAATACTGAGGTGTTTAAAGTGCTGCTCAATGTCCTTGGAGAAAATAAGGACGTCGTCAATGTAGACTATCATGAATGCTGAATAAGCATTAAAGATCTCATTCATGATTTTTTGAAATTGAGAGGGGGCATTTTTAAGCCCAAAAGGCATCACATTCCACTCGTACTGGCCGAATGGTACTGTGAAGGCTGTTTTGTATTTGTCTTCTTCCTTGATTTGGATTTGCCAGTATCCAGACTTCATGTCAAATTTGGAAAAGACTTTGGCTTCATAAAGCTTGTTGAGTAAGTCTCTCTTATTGGGCAGAGGATACCTTATCCACCTTAAAACCATATTTAAAGGTTTATAGTTAATGACTAATCTTGGTACCCCTCTTTCAAGTTTGGCGGCATTTTCTACATAAAAGGCCGGGCAGCTCCATGGGCTTTTACTCTTTCTAATAAGCCCTTTATTTTCTAAATCTATAATTTCAGATTTGCAGATCTCCAAATGGCGAGGTCCCATTGCAATGGGTCGGGCCCTAGTAGGGATCATTTTTTCGTCAAAGTCTGGCTCATAAGGCAGACTTATAACATGACGTTTTCTGGCCTAGAAGGCCGTAGGAACTTCAGAGCAAATTTCTCTTATAAGCTCCTGTTCAAGCATCTTAACCCTCTCAATCAGCTGAGGACTTTTAAGTTTTTCTTCTATAGTTTTGAAAGAAATTTCCTATTTTAAGGAATTGATGAATCTCTCCTTATAAGAGACTTTCCTTCTAATTACATCTAGATGTTTGACTTTGGGTTGTGAAATAAACTCAAAGAAGATGTTCTTTCTCGCTATTTGTGTTTCTATTCCCTTTTCAGATAACCTTGATATAGGGAACAGCATGTGCAGGAATGGGTTTCCAAGAATGACTGAATGGGATAAATCTTTGACCATTATAAATGGTATCTCTAGGCACATCCCATTATTGCAAACGGCTGCATTACTAAGCTTATAGTTGACAGCCAACTTATCACCGTTAGCCGTATGCAGTTGTTCCAATGTCTTGGAGAAGTAACGGGATGGTATTAATCCCTCATTGATACAATTAAGGTCAGCCCCTGAGTCTATAAGGGCTACTGTGGTTAAGACATATTCCTTGTTAATAACAAGAGTTATTTTAGTGTGCCACTTATGAGTGACTACTCTGTCTAGCATGTCTGCGTATTGGAGGTCCTTTTGCGTAGACTGGTCTTTCTTTTCTAGACCTTTAACTTGTTCTTCCTCAGATTCAGAATTATAATCTGAGAGTTTAGCAGCTTCTAAGAGAGTAAGTCTATCTTTAAGATTCTTTACTTCTCTTTTGAGTTCATTAACGTCTGCTTTAAGATCGTTAATGGTAGGCTCTTTTCTCTTGCTAGCCTTAACTCTGTTAATTATCTCTTTCATATCATAAGAGATATTCTTTTCTTTGACCTTTTCTTCAAGATTGTTATTTCTTGAAGAATTTCTAGATGAGGTTTCTCCCGATTTTTCTTTAAACATTTTCAAATATGACTCTAGGTGGTCTCTCCTCTCTTCAGGGTCTTGGATCTTTTCTATGAGATCCAAAATCATGTTCTCTTCCCTGGTAAGGACTAATAAGCCGTTTAGAGAACATAGCGATTTATAATAATCGCAGTTTCCATCACAGCTTGAATTGGACTATGAGTCTGAGTTAGATTCTTCCTCAGAAGTATAATCATTTTCTTCCTTCTCTGATCTGGTTTGGACATCACTGAGATTAAGTGACCTGATTTGTTGTTTTGCCTTGCACTTATTGGATTAGTGTCCAGGCTTTCCACATTTATAGCATGTTACCTCTTCAAGAGGCCTTTTGGGCCTATTATAAGGCTTTTTGGGCCTTTTATAAGGCCTTTTAGGGTAATCTTTCTTGTGAGGCCTATAAGGCTTATAAAATTCCTCTTATAAGGTTTATAGCTTTTCTTATAAGGTTTAACCTTACTTTTATGTGATCTAGGAAGTGGAGGGAAGCCTACTTGTTGGCAAAAGTCTCCTAAGATCCTTTTGTCGTGCAGTTTTTCCTTTTGCATCCATTTATGAATTTTTAACTCATTATAGAGCAACATTCCTTCTGCCACTATTTCCGAGGATAGCTCTCCATATGTCAGTTTTGGGTAAGGTATAACATTGTTATACTTTATACTGAGCCTTTCCTTGACTCTCTCAGCAAATAAATAAGGAAGTCCATTTATGAACTTTTCCTTCCAGTAGTCTTGGTGACAATCATCTCTAGTAAAGACTGCGCTGAGAAAGACATCTTTGTACCACTTGAACTCTGACAGGTCTCTACATCTCAGGTTCATAAGTTGTTCAGTGGTTTGCTCTACAAACATAGAGGTAGACCCTAGAAAGTGCAAAATAAGGGTATATGCCAAAGTATTAACAGCGTCTGACTGTGGTTGGCCATTTTCTTCTTTAACAGAATTCAGAATTTGGTTTTTGGCTTCAGTATTTAACTAAAAGTCCCACCAGCCTTTTAACTGTCCAGAAAATCCTGCAATAATAGCCTGAGCTATGGATTTGTCTGAATTTCCATGTATCCTACTGGCAGTTGCATACATTAACATATGCTGGATGGCATCCTTAATCTGATACTCAGATAGCCCGTCAATATTCCATTCTTCAATGGACCTGCCATCATAGCAGTTCATGGATGGCCTGAATTCTTCATATTGAAGATTTATTGGGGACGGCCTACGATAATAAGGCTTGTCAGTGCTTTCTTTAGCGTGGAAGATTTTGTTTATCTGTGGAATATTATCCATTCTTAAATCTTGGAATAAAGATTTTAATTCTTCCTCGCCTTTTAAAGGCTCTTCTGAACTAGTACTAGCTTCTGAATCAGAATCCTGCTCTTTAGTTAAAGGAGCAATATTCTTTTGCTTTCTGTCTAAATTAAGCTCTGCCTTTACTTACGGAAAAAACACTTGTTAGCATTTTTAAAGGATAATTTTTAAATGCTGACCTTAAAATCACTCTTAGGACCATTTCAAAGTGTGATCATCATGTTTTTATGAAAAAACGCATGTGTCAAATGTGACATAACATCGGTCTTTACTTACGGAAAAAATTGAGTTATCATTTTAGGGCGAAAATTTTAAACGTTGGCCTTAAAAACACTTTTAGGACCGTTACAAAGTGTGATTATCGATTTTTGATGAAAAAACGCATATATCAAACTTGCTATAAACATCGTTCTTTACTTACGAAAAAAGCACGAGTTATCATTTTGGGACGAAATTTTAAAACCGTTCACCTTAAAATCACTGTTAGGACCATTTCAAAGTGTGATTATCATGTTTTGACAAAAAAACCCATGTGTCAAATGTGACATAAAAGCCAGTCTTTACTTACGGAAATAACACGAGTTACTATTTCATGAAGAATTTTTTAAACATGGACCTTAAAATCACTCTTAGGACCAATTCAAAGTGTGATTATCATGTATTCACGAAAAAATGCATGTGTCAAATGTGACATAAACATCGGTCTTTACTTACGGAAAAAAGCGAGTTATCCTTTTGGGACGAAAATTTTAAACGTTGACCTTAAAAACACTCTTAGGACCATTTCAAAGTGTGATTATCGAGTTTTGATGAAAAAACGCATGTGTCAAATGTGACATAAACATCGGTCTTTACTTACGGAAAACACACGTGATAGTATTTCATGACGAATTTTTTTAAACGTTGACCTTTAAATCACTCTTAGGACCATTTCAAAGTGTGATTTTCATGTTTTCATGAAAAAACGCATGTGTCAAATGTGACATAAACATCGGTCTTTACTTACGGAAAAAACACGAGTCAGTATTTCGTGATGAATTTTTTAAACGTTGACATTGAAATAACTCTAAGGACCATTTCAAAGTGTGACTCCCATGTTTCGACCAAAAACCTCATGAGTAAAATGTGACCTAAACATCGGTCTTTACTTACGGGAAAAACGCTTGTTATCATTTTGGAAGGAAATTTTTTAAATGCTGACCTTAAAATCACTCTTAGGACAATTTCAAAGTGTGATTATCAAGTTTTGATGAAAAAATGCATGTGTCAAATGTGACATAAGCATCGGTCTTTACTTTTGAAAAAAGGCGAGTTATCATTTTGGGACGAAATTTTTTAAACGTTGACCTTACAAGTTGAGAAAGCAAGAAAACTGGAGGAAGCTTCACACCAACCACACTACAAGCTTCTCTCTCTAAAACTCTAAAAACTCAAAACTAAAATATTTTACAACTGATTAATTTTTCGATGCTTCAAACTGAAAGAAAAACACAATATATAGGCAGATAAAGTGGTGCGCCCTTAGCTGGCCATGAGCTGGAAGGTAAGAAGGAATCTTGCAATGGCCGACAAAGAAAAGGCACCAGCTGGCTGTCAGTTTCTTTAATAAAAGAAAGATGCTTGCTTTAATAAAAGTGGAGGAGCCGACAAAAATGCTTTCGGCGGAATCAATATTAATGCTCCATTAAGTGGGGTCTATAGTCATCTGATAAGGATTCTTTCTGTCAAAGCAATCGTCATTATTGCTGTTGAAGTAATCCTGATTAGGATTCTGCCCTAAAGGTCATTAGGGTCTTGAGAGTCTAAAAATAGATCATTAAATTCATCATCTGGTAGGGGTGGAACCCTTTTATTTGCTTCATTTGATGACAAGGCAATTTCAGCCGCTTTCCTTTTGGGACTCTCTAGCTTCTTTGGAAGAGCAAAAAATAAATTTTTCAGATCGAATCCTTGTTTAGGAGGATCCTTTTCTCCCAGAAGTTGAAACACTTGTTGTTTTAGTTCTTCTCTAGGGATAGAGGTTAATAAACCTTTGAGGAGCTCAGCTACCTTGCCAGGAGTTGCTGAGGTTTCAGCAGCCTCAGGAGAATTTGGTGGACTGTTAAGATTTATCATTTTAATAACAAGTTCTTTAGAATATATTGCTGGTGGCTCAAAGAACTCAAATTTATCCCACCATTTAACAGAAATTCTCCTCGTTAACCAGGGAATAAAATTTTCAAAATCTGAGTTATAACCCAGCTTCTTTCCTTTCTTTTTAGTGATGATATAATCCCATTTGCCTATCCAGGGAACTCTTATAGGATAGTGAACATGAGTCTAGGATAATCACAAAATCTATTAGTGTCCACGAAGAATTCATAAATTCCCAGAACTCTCTGAGGGAGGATAATTGGATATAATCCCCATTTAAAGAACCAGTCATGAAACCAGTTCGGGAAAACCTCTTGAGATTTGTTCAAAGAGAATTGGAAAAACTAGCTGAATTTCCTTTGACGGTTCTCATAAAATAACGCCTGAGTCCAGGCTTGCATGTAGTCAAAGTAGTCAAAAAATCGTGGTTTTCCATAAGATAATTCCCTACAGGAGAAAAGATTTCTCCCCCATTCTTCTTGGGTAATAACCCTAGTTTTGATGAACTTGCTATAAGCCCATTCATCGCCGCTTCTTGTAACCGGCTCAATTTTGACAGAATCAATCTCCAATAAGATTGATTGGTTGAAATTATAATCCTTTGACAGAAATGGTGAAAGTGTATAATTCTGTGTATAAAAGGATGCTATCTCATGCGGCTGCAGGTGAGCATGTTTGTCTTCAATTAGCATAATATGCTCAAAAGTAATCGGTACATAAGGAAATCTATTTTCCCTTTAAGTGGCCTCCTGGAGGCTACGCCTATATGCTCAAAAGTAATCGGTTCAAACCAGTTCTGAAAAATAGGAAAATGACTACACCTCGGAAGAAGAGTCAGATTTCGATTCATAGTCAAATTCTAGCTGTGATGGAAATTGCGATTATTATAAATTGCTTTGTTCTCTAAATGGCTTATTTGTCTTAACTAGAGAAGAAAATATGATTTTGGATCTTATAGAGAAGATCCAAGACCCAGAAAAAAGAAGAGCCCACTTAGAATCTTATTTAAAGTTGTTTAAAGAAAAGACTGGTGAAACCTCATCCAAAAACTCTTCAAGAGGTAATAATCTCGAAGAAAATGTTAAGGAAAAGAATATCTCTTATGACATGAAAGAGATAATCAATAGAGTCAAAGCTAGTAAAAGGAAAGAGCCCACTATTAACGATCTTAAAGCAGACGTTAATGAACTCAAAAGAGAAGTTAAAAATCTTAAAGATAGAATTACTCTCTTAGAAGCCTCTAAATTATCAGATTATAACTCTGAGTCTAAAGAAGAACAAGATAAAGGTCTAGAAAAGAAAGACCAGTCCACCCAGAAAGATCTTCAATATGTGGACATGTTAGACAGGGTAGTCACCCACAAGTGGCATACCAAAATCACTCTTGTTATCAACAAAGAGTAGGTTTTAAAGACAGTCGCCCTTATAGATTCAGGGACTGATCTTAACTGCATAAATGAGGGATTAATACCGTCCCGATATTTCTCCAAAACTTTAGAACAACTGCATACAACTAATGGAGACAAACTAGCTGTTAATTATAAACTTAGAAATACAGCTGTCTGTAATAATGGGATGTGCTTAGAGATACCATTTATAATGGTTAAAGATTTATCCCATTTGGTTATTCTAGGTAACCCGTTTTTACACATGTTGTTCCCCATATCAAGGTTATCTGAAAGGGGAATTGAGACACAAATTGCGGGTAAAGATATTATCTTTGAGTTTATATCACAACCCAAAGTAAAACACCTAGATGTTATTAAAAGAAGAGTCTCTTATAAAGAGAAATTTACTAATTCCTTAAAACAGAAAATTTCTTTTAAAACTATTGAGGAAAAACTCAAAACTCCTCAGCTGAAAGAAAGGGTTAAAACCCTAGAACAGGAACTTATAAAAGAAATTTGCTCTGAAGTTCCTACTGCCTTTTAGGCTAGAAAATGGCATGTTATAAGTCTGCCTTATGAGCCAGACTTTGACGAAAGAATGATCCCTACTAGAGCCCGGCCTATAGTTATGGGGCCTCGCCATCTAGAAATTTGCAAGTCTGAAATTGCAGACTTAGAAAAGAAAGGGCTTATAAGACAAAGTCAAAGCCTATGGAGTTATCCGGCCTTTTATGTTGAAAATGCCGCGGAACTAGAAAGAGGAGCACCTAGATTAGTCATTAATGTGGATTAGATATCCTGTGCCAAACAAGAGATATTTGCTTAACAGGCTTTTCGAAGGAAAAATTTTCTCTAAGTTTGACATGAAGTCTGGATGCTGGCAAATCTAGATAAAAGAAGAGGATAAATAAAAAATGGCGTTCACAGTCCCATTCGGTCACTACGAATGGAATGTAATGCCATTTGGGCTAAAAAATGCTCCCTCTGAGTTCCAGAAGATTATGAATGAAATCTTCATTGCTTATTTAGCATTTATGATAGTCTACATAGACGATGTCCTAATTTTCTCTAGGGACATAGAGCAGCACTTCAAACACCTCAGCATTTTTCAAACAGCAGTTAAGGCTAACGGCTTAGTAGTGTCTGCCAAAAAGATCAAATTATTTCAAACAAAGATCAGATTTTTAAGCCATTATTTAGAACATGGCATAGCTATTCCAATTGAAAGGGCTATAGAATTTGCGGATAAATTCCCTGATGAAATAAAAGATAAAACTCAGCACCAAAGGTTTCTAGGAAGTTTAAATTATGTAGCTGATTTTTATAAAAATTTGGCCCATGATGCTAAGCCTTTATTTGCAAGGCTTCATAAAAACCCCCCACCGTGGACTTATGAGTGCACTCAGGCCATGAGAAAAATAAAGCTTAATGTCAAGACATTACCATGCCTGGCTATACCACATCCGGATGCCTTTAAAATTGTTGAGACTGACGCCTCAGACAAAGGCTATGGCGGAATCCTTAAATAGAGGATTAATGGAAAAGAAACCTTAATTAGGTTTACTAGCGGACTTTGGACTGGTCCAAGAGTTAATTACTCTACAGTAAAAAAAGAAGTATTATCCATTGTCCTGTGCGTTCAAAAATTTGAATCTGATTTAATTAATCAGAAATTCCTTATTAGGATAGATTGTAAAAGCGCTAAGGAAATTTTAATGAAAGATGTTAAAAATATAGCATCTAAACAAATATTTGCCCGATGGCAAGCCATTTTATCTGTTTTTGATTTCGACATTGAGTTTGTAAAAGGAGAATCTAATTTGCTTCCAGATTTTCTAACTCGAGAATTTCTTGAAGGTCATGAGTTTCAGGCAAAACAGGAGGACTAATACTCCCTCATCAAAAGGAAAGGCTAAAGAGTCTTTTCCTGGACCAACCAAAGCAAGTTTAGAAGACTCATTATACCCTGACGCTTATAAGCGCAGCCTTAAAGCGGCCACAGAAAAGGAAAACAAGTTTCCTTATATTCCAATTACTTTTGAGCATATAATGCCTATCGAATATAAGCATTCACACCTACCACCATTCGAAATAGCATCCTTCCACACACAGAATTATACCCTAACACCATTTCTGCCAAAGGATTATAATTTTTATCAATCGATCTTATTAGAGACCGATTCAATCCGAATCGAACTAGTTACCAGAAGTGGGGATCAATGGGCGTACAGTAAATTCATCATTACTAGGGTTATATCCCAGGAAGAGTGGGGAAGAAACCTGTTTTCTTGCAAGGAGTTATCTTACGGCAAACCAAGATTCTTTGACTATTTTGACTGTATGGAAGCCTGGAAACAAGCCTTATTCTATGAGAACCGTCAAAGAAAATTTAGTTGATTTTTTCAATTCTCCCTCAATAAACCTCAAGAGGTTTTCCCTAACTGGTTCCACGATTGGTTTTCTAAATGGGGATTTTTTCCTATCATCCTCCCCCTTAGAGTTGCAGGAATTTATGAATTCTTTGTCGATTCAAACAAGTTTTGTGATTACCCAAGGCTTATGTTTACAGTCCTGTATAAAGTCCCTTGGATTGGCAAGTGGGATTATATTATCACAAAGAAGAAGGGCAAAAAACTGGGTTATAACTCAGATTATGAAAACTTTGTCCCATGGCTAACAAGGAGAATTTCCATAAAATGGTGGGACAAGTTTGAGTTCTTTGAACATCCTTCTGTTTACTCTAAAGAACTTATTATTAAAATGGAAGATCCTAACTGTCCTCCAATTTCTCTTAAAGCCTCTAAAAGTGTGATTATCATGTTTTCACAAAAAAATGCTTGTGTCAAAGTGACATAAATATCGGTCTTTACTCACTGAAAAAAAGCAAGTTATCATTTTGGGACGAACATTTTAAACGTTGGCCTTAAAAACACTCTTAGGACCATTTCAAAGTGTGATTATCCAGTTTTGATGATAAAACGCTTGTATCAAACTTGATATAAACATTGGTCTTTACTTACGGAAAAAGCACGAGTGATCATTTTGGGACGAAATTTCAAAACGTTCACCTTAAAATCACTGTTATGGCCATTTCAAAGTGTGATTATCATGTTTTGACGAAAAAACCCATGTGTCCAATGTGAAATAAACGTCGGACTTTACTTGCCGAAATAGCTCGAGTAAGCATTTCGTGACGAATTTTTTAAACTTTGGCCTTAAAATCACTCTTAGGACAAATTCAAAGTGTGATTTTTATGTTTTCTCGAAAAAATGCATGTGTCAAATGTGACATAAACATCGGTCTTTACGTACGGAAAAAACGCGAGTTATTATTTTTTGATGAAATTTTTAAATGTTGACCTTAAAACAACTCTTAGGACCATTTCAAAGTGTGATTATCATGTTTTGATAAAAAACGGATGTGTTAAACGTGACATAAACATCGGTCTTTACTTACGGAAGTAACACGAGTTAGTATTTCGTGACGAAGTTTCAAAACGTTGACCTTAAAATCACTCTTTGGACCAATTCAAAGTGTGATTATCATGTTTTCATGAAAAAACGCATGTGTCAAAGTGACATAAATATCGGTCTTTACTTACAGAAAAAATGCAAGTTATCATTTTAGGACGAAAAATTTAAACGTTGGCCTTAAAAACACTCTTAGGACCATTTCAAAGTGTGATTATCCAGTTTTGATGATCAAACGCATGTATCAAACTTGATATAAACATTGGTCTTTACTTACGGAAAAAGCACGAGTGATCATTTTGGGACGAAATTTCAAAACGTTCACCTAAAAATCACTGTTAGGGCCATTTCAAAGTGTGATTATCATGTTTTGACGAAAAAACCCATGTGTCCAATGTGAAATAAACGTCGGAATTTACTGGCCGAAATAGCTCGAGTTAGTATTTCGTGACGAATTTTTTAAACTTTGGCCTTAAAATCACTCTTAGGACAAATTCAAAGTGTGATTTTTATGTTTTCTCGAAAAAATGCATGTGTCAAATGTGACATAAACATCGGTCTTTACGTATGGAAAAAACGCGAGTTATTATTTTTTGATGAAATTTTTAAACGTTGACCTTCAAACAACTCTTAGGACCATTTCAAAGTGTGATTATCATGTTTTGATGAAAAAACGGATGTGTTAAACGTGACATAAACATCGGTCTTTACTTACGGAAGTAACACGAGTTAGTATTTCGTGACGAAGTTTCAAAAAGTTGACCTTAAAATCACTCTTTGGACCAATTCAAAGTGTGATTATCATGTTTTCACGAAAAAACGCATGTGTCAAAGTGACATAAACATCGATCTTTACTTACGGAAAAAAAAGCATGTTATCATTTTGGGGCGAAAATTTTAAACGTTGGCCTTAAAAACACTCTTAGGACCATTTCAAAGTGTGATTATCGAGTTTTGATGATAAAACGCATGTATAAAACTTGATCTAAGCATCATCTTTACTTACGGAAAAAGCACGAGTGATCATTTTGGGATGAAATTTTAAAACGTTCACCTGAAAATCACTGTTAGGGCCATTTCAAAGTGTGATTATCTTGTTTTGACGAAAAAACCCATGTGTCAAATGTGACATAAATGTCGGTCTTTACTTACGAAAAGAACACGAGTTAGTATTTCGTGTCGGATTTTTTAAATGTTGACCTGAAAATCACTCTTAGGACCATTTCAAACTGTGATTATTATGTTTTCACGAAAAAATGCATGCGTCAAATGTGACATAAACATCGGTCTTTACTTAAGGAAAAAAGCGAGTTAGCATTTTGCTACGAAAATTTAAATGTTGACCTTAAAAACACCCTTAGGACCATTTCAAAGTGTGCTTATCGAGTTTTTAAGAAAAAATGCTTGTGTCAAATGTGACATAAACAACGGTCTTTACTTACGGAACAAACACGAGTCATGACGAATTTTTAAAATGTTGACCTTAAAATCTCTCTTAGGACCATTTCAAAGTGTGATTATCATGTTTTTACAAAAAATTGTATGTGTCAAATGTGACATCAACATCGATGTTTACTTACGAAAAAAACACGAGTTATCATTTTGGGACGAAATTTTTTAAACGTTGACCTTAAAGTCATTCTTAGGACAATTTAAAAGTGTGCTTGTCATGTTTTCACCGAAAAATGCATGTGTCAAATGTGACATAAACATCGGTCTTTACTTATGGAAAAAACGAGAGTTATTTTTTTGATGAAATTTTTAAACGTTGACCTTAAAATAACTCTTAGGACCATTTAAAAGTGTGATTATCATGTTTTGATGAAAAAACGGATGTGTTAAACATGACATAAACATCGGTCTTTACTTACGGAAGTAACACGAGTTAGTATTTCATGACAAAGTTTCAAAACGTTGACCTTAAAATCACTCTTTGGACCAAATCAAAGTATGGTTATCATGTTTCCATGAAAAAACGCTTGTGTCAAATGTGACATAAACATCGGCCTTTACTTACTGAAAAAAGCGAGTTATCATTTTGGGACAAAAGTTTTAAATGTTGACATTAAAAGCACTCTTAGGTCCATTTCATAGTGTGATTATCGAGTTTTGATGAAAAAACGCATGTGTCAAACGTGACATAAACATCAGTCTTTACTTACAGAAAAAACACGAACTAGTATTTTATGACCAATTTTTTAAACGTTGACCTTAGAATCGCTCTTAGGACCATTTCAAAGTGTGCTTATCATATTTTCACGAAAAAACACATGTGTCAAATGTGACATAAACATCGGTCTTTACTTACGGAAAAAACGCGAGTTATCATTTTGGGATGAAATTTTAAAACATTCACCTTAAAATCGCTGTTAGGACCATTTTAAAGTGTGATTATCATGTTTTCACAAAAAAACGCATGTATCCAATGCTACATAAACATCGGTCTTTGCAAACGAAAATAGCTCGGGTTAGTATTTCGTGACGAATTTTTTAAATTTTGGCCTTAAAATCACTCTTAGGACAAATTCAAAGTGTGATTATCATGTTTTGACGAAAAAACGCATGTGTCAAATGTGACATAAACATCGGTCTTTACTTATGAAAAAAAGCAGGTTATCCTTTTGGGACGAAAATTTTAAACGCTGGCCTCAAAAGCACTCTGAGGACATTTCAAAGTGTGATTGTCGAGTTTTGATGAAAAAATGCATGTGGCAAACGTGATATAAACATCGGTCCTTACTTATGGAAAAAACACGAGCTAGTATTTCATGACAAATTTTTTAAACATTGACCTTTAAATAACTCTTAGGACCATTTCAAAGTGTGATTTTCATGTTTTCACGAAAAAACGCATGTGTCAAATGAGACATAAACATCGGTCTTTACTTACGGAAAAAACACGAGTTAGTATTTCAGGACGTAAACGTTGACCTTAAAATCACTCTTAGGACCACATCAAAGTGTGACTCGTATGTTTCGACGAAAAAACTCATACATCAAATGTGACATAAACATCGGTCTTTACTTACGGAAAAAATGCATGTTGTCATTGTGGAACGAAAATTTTTAAACGTTGACCTTAAAATCACTCTTAGGACCATTTCAAAGTGTGATTATCATGTTTTTACCAAAAAACGCATGTGTCAAATGTGACATAAACATCGGTCTTGACTTATGAAAAAAACGAGAGTTATCATTTAGGGACGAAATTTTTTAAACGTTGACCTTAAAATCACTCTTAGGACCATTTGAAAGTGTGCATATCGTGTTTTCACGATAAAACGCATGTGTCAAATGTGACTGAAACATCGGTCTTTGCTTTTGGAAAAAACGTGAGTTATCATTTTGGGACAAAGTTTTAAAACGTTCACCTTAAAATGACTGTTAGGACCATTTCAAAGTGTACCATGTTTTGACGAATAAACGCAAGTGTTCAATGTGACATAAACATCGGTCTTTACTTATGGAAACAGCTCGAGTTAGTATTTCGTGATAAATTTCTTAAAATTTCGCCTTATAATCACTCTTAAGAAAAATTTAAATTGTGATTATTATGTTTTCACCAGAAAACGCATGTTTCAAATGTGACATAAACATCGGTCTTTACTTACAGAAAAAACGCGAGTTATTATTTTGGGATGAAATTTTTAAACGTTGACCTTAAAATCACTCTTAGGACCATTTCAAAGTGTGATTATCTTGTTTTGATGAAAAAACGGATGTGTCAAACTTTACATAGACATCGGTCTTTACTTACAGAAATAACAAGAGTTAGTATTTCGTGACGAATTTTTTAAGCGTTGACCTCAAAATCACTCTTAGGACCAATTTAAAGTGTGATTATCATGTTTTCGTGAAAAAACGCATTTGTCAAGTGTGACATAAACATCGGACTTTACTTACGGAAAAAAAGCGAGTTATCATTTAGAAATGAAAATTTTACTTGAAAACACTCTCAGGACCATTTTAAAGTGTGATTATCGAGTTTTGATGGAAAAACGGATGTATCAAACTTGATATAAACATCGGTCTTTACTTATGAAAAAAGCACGAGTTCTCATTTTGGGATGAAATTTTAAAACGTTCACCTTGAAATCACTGTTAGGAGCATTTTAAAGTGTGATTATCATGTTTTGACGAAAAACTCATGTGTCAAATGTGACATAAGCATCGGTCTTTACATTCAGAAATAACAGGAGTTCTTATTTTGTGATAAATTTTTTAAACGTTGACCTTAAAATCACTCTTAGGCGCAATTCAAAGTGTGATTATCATGTTTCACGAAAAAATGCATGTGTCAAATGTGACATAAACATCGGTCTTTACTTACGAAAAAAAGCGATTTAGCATTTTGGTACCAAAATTTTAAATGTTGACCTTAAAAACACTCTTAGGACCATTTCAAAGTGTGGTTATCGAGTTTTCACGAAAAAATGTATGTGTCAAATGTGACATAAACGTCGATCTTTACTTATGAAAAAAACTCGAGTTAGTATTTCATACGAATTTTTTGAACGTTGACCTTAAAATCACTCTTAGGACCATTTCAAAGTGTGATTATCGAGTTTTGATGAAAAAATGCATCTATTAAACGTGACATAAACATCGGTCTTTACTTACGGAAAATACACGAGCTAGTATTTCATGACGAATTTTTTAAACGTTGACCTTAAAATCACTCTTAGGACCATTTCAAAGTGTGATTTTCATGTTTTCATGAAAAAATGCATGTGTCGAATGTGACATAAACATCGTCTTTACTTACGGAAAAAACACGAGTTAGTATTTCGTGACTTACTCTTTAAACGTTGACCTTCAAATAACTCTTCGGACCATTTCAAAGTGTGACTCCCATGTTTCAACGAAAAAACTCATGAGTCAAATGTGACGTAAACTTCGGTCTTCACTTACGGAAAAAACCCTTGTTATCATTTTGGAACGAAAAATTTTAAATGCTGACCTTAAAATCATTCTTAGGACCATTTCAAAGTGTGATTATCATGTTTTTACAAAAAAACGCAAGTGTCAAATATGACATAAGCATCGGTCTTTACTTACGAAAAAAACGCGAATTATCATTTTGGGACGAAATTTTTTAAACGTTGACCTTAAAATCACTCTTAGGACCATTTCATAGTGTGCTTATCATGTTTTCATGAAAAAAAGTCATGTGTCAAATGTGACATAAACATTAGTCTTTACTTACGGGAAAAACACGAGTTATCATTTTGGGACGAAATTTTAAAAGTTCACCTTAAAATCACTGTTAGGACCATTTTAAAGTGTGATTATCATGTTTTCAAGAAAAAAAACATGTGTCAAATGTGACATAAACATCGGTCTTTACTTACTGAAAAAAAGCGGGTTATCATTTTGGGACGAAAATTTTAAACATTGGCCTTAAAAACACTCTTAGGACAATTTCAAAGTGTGATTATCGATTTTTGATGAAAAATCCCATGTGTGAAACTTGATATAAACATCTGTCTTTACTTACTGAAAAAACACGAGCTAGTATTTCATGACGAATTTTTTAAACGTTGACCTTAAATTCACTCTTAGGATCAAAGTGTGATTTTCATTTTTTCACGAAAAAATTCATGTGTCAAATGTGGCATAAACATCGGTCTTCGCTTATGGAAAAAACACGAGTTAGTATTTTGGGACGTAAACATTGACCTTAAAATCACTCTTAGGACCACTTCAAAGTGTGACTCCCATGTTTTGACGAAAAAACTCATAAGTCAAATGTGAGATAATCATCGGTCTTTACTTACGGAAAAAATGGTTGTTATCATTTTGGAACGAAAATTTTTAAACGTTGACCTTAAAATCTCTTATGACCTTTTCAAAGTGTGATTATCATGTTTTTACGAAAAAAACGCATGTGTCAAATGTGACATAGACATCGATCTTTACTTACGAAAAAAACGAGAGTTATCATTTAGGGACGAAATTTTTTTAACGTTGACCTTAAAATCACTCTTAGTACCATTTCAAAGTGTGCTTATCGTGTTTTCTCGATAAAACTCGTGTGTCAAAATGTGACCTAAACATCGGTCTTTACTTACGGAAAAAATGTGAGTTATCATTTTGGGACAAAATTTTAAAACGTTCACCTTATTATCACTGTTAGGACCATTTCAAAGTGTGATTATCATGTTTTGACCAATAAACGCATGTGTCCAATGTGACATAAACATCGGTCTTTACTTACGGAAATAGCTTTAGTATTTCATGACAAATTTCTTAAACTTTGGCCTTATAATCACTCTTAGGACAAATTCAAAGTGTGATTATTATGTTTTCACTAAAAAATGCATGTGTCAAATGTGACATAAACATCGGTCTTTACTTACGGAAAAAATGCGAGTTATTATTTTGGGATGAAATTTTTAAACGTTGACCTTAAAATCACTCTTAGGACCATTTCAAAGTGTGATTATCTTGTTTTGATGAAAAAACGGATGTGTCAAATGTGATAAAAACAACGGTCTTTACTTACAGAAATAACAAGAGTTTGTATTTCGTGATGAATTTTTAAACATTGACCTGAAAATCACTCTTAGGACCAATTCAAAGTATGATTATCAAGTTTTCAGGAAAAAAATACATGTGTCAAATGTGATATAAATATCGGTCTTTACTTTCGGAAAAAAAAGCGAGTAATCATTTTTGGACGAAAACTTTAAACGCTGACCTTAAAAACACTCTTAGGACCATTTCAAAGTGTGATTATCGAGTTTTGATGATGAATAGAAATCTTACTGGAATTATACAGAAGGTTGAAAATACAAGAAAGTTGAAAAAGCCGCACTCCAAACAAACTGAAAACTCACTCTATCCCTCTCTAAGATATTATACACAATTCAAAACGGAAAACTTGTATGAAAATTCTATATCTAAACTTGTATATATGAAACTGAAAAACAAACATATATATATATATATATATATATATATATATATATAGGCCAAGGGAAGATGCTCCTACAGCTGGCGGAGAGCTGGCAGATAAGGATGCTTGAAGATATGGCCGACAAAAGAAGCGCACTAGCTGGGAGATTTCTTTCTTTAATAAAGGAAAAGATTTACTTTAATAAAGTAAAGAGAACTGACAAAACTTTGTTTCTTTCGGCGCATTCGGTGCTCCATTATTTCAGAGTGCGTGGGGCCCAGACTAATCCTGATAAGGATTTTTTAGATTCTTACCCTTAGACATTAGGGTCTTGAGAGTCGAAGAAGAGATCATCAAATTCATCATCAGGTAATGGGGGTACTCTTTTGGCTTTGTTTGCTTCATTAGTTGATGAACAAGCTATGTCAGCAGCTTTTCTTTTAGGACTCTCTTGTTTTTTGGGAAGAACAGATAATAAATTTTAAGGATCAAATCCTGATTTAGGAGGATCCTTTTCACCTAGAAGCTGAAATACTTGTTGTTTCAGCTCTTCTTTAGGGATTGAGGTTAATAAACCTTTTAGTAACTTAGTGACTTTATTAGGAGATGCTGAGGTTTCAGAGGCTTTAGGAGAAATTGGAGGACAGTTAGGATCTTCCATTTTAATAATAAGTTCTTTAGAGTAAACAGAAGGATGTTCAAAGAACTCAAACTTGTCCCACCATTTTATGGAAATTCTCTTTGTTAGCCATGGAACAAAGTTTTCATAATCTGAGTTATAACCTAGTTTTTTGACCTTCTTCTTTGTGATAATATAATCCCACTTGCCAATCCAAGGGACTTTATACAGGACTGTAAACATAAGAATTGAAAAAACCAGCTAAACTTTCTTTGACAGTTTCCATAGAATAACGCCTGAGTTCAGGCCTACATATAATTAAAATAGTGAAAGAATCTTGGTTTGCCATAAGATAACTCCCTGCAAGCAAACAGGTTTCTTCCCCACTCTTCCTGGGATATAACCCTAGTTATGATGAACTTGCTGTAAGCCCATTCACTTCCACTTCTAGTGACAGGTTCAATTCTAACCGAATCGATCTCCAATAAGATCGACTAGTAAAAATTATAATCCTTTGGAAGAAATGGTGTTAGGGTATAATTCTGCGTGTAGAAGGATGTTATTTTGAATGGCGGTAGATGTGAATGCTTATCTTTGATAGGCATTATATGCTCAAAAGTAATTGGAATACTAGGAAACTTGTTTTCCTTTTCTGTGGCCGCTTCAAGGCTGCGCTTATAAGCGTCAGGGTGTAATGAGTCTTCTAAACTTGCTTTGGTTGGTCCAGGAAAGGACTCTTTAGTCTTTCCTTTAGATGAGGGAGTGTCAGTCCTCCTATTTTGCCTGAAACTCATGACCTGCAAGAAATTCGCGAGTTAGAAAATCTGGAAGCGAATTAGATTCTCCTTTTATAAACTCAATGTCGAAATCAAAAACTGATAAAATGGCTTGCCATCGGGCAAATATTTATTTAGATGCTATATTTTTAACATCTTTCAGTAAAATTTCCTTAGCGCTTTTACAATCTATCATAATAAGGAATTTCTGATTAATTATATCAGATTCAAATTTTTGGACGCACAGGACAATAGATAAAACTTCCTTTTTGACTGTAGAGTAATTAACTCTTGGCCCAGTCCATAGTCCACTAGTAAACCTAACTAAGGTTTCTTTTCCATTAATCCTCTATTTAAGGATTCCGTCATAGCCTTTGTCTGAGGCGTCAGTCTCAACAATCTTAAAGGCATCCGGATGTGGTATAGCCAGGCGTGGTAATGTTTTAACATTAAGATTTATTTTTCTCACAGCTTGAGTGCACTCATAAGTCCACTTCGGGGGGTTTTTATGAAGCCTTGCAAATAAAGGCTTAGCGTCATGGGCCAAATTTTTATAAAAATCAGCTACATAGTTTAGGCTTCCTAGAAATCTTTGGAGCTGAGTTTTATCTTTAATCTCATCAGGGAATTTATCCGCAAATTCAATGGCCCTTTCGATTGGGATAGCTTAGGTGTTTGAAGTGCTGCTCTATGTCCATAGAGAAAATTAGGACATCGTCTATGTAGACTATCATAAATGCTGAATAAGTATTGAAGATTTCATTCATAATCTTCTGAAACTCAGAGGGAGCATTTTTTAGTCCAAATGGCATTACATTCCACTCGTAATGACCGGATGGGACTGTGAACACCGTCTTGTATTTATCCTCCTCTTTTATCAAGATTTGCCAGTATCCAGATTTCATATCAAACTTAGAGAATATTTTTGCTTCAAAAAGCCTATTAAGTAAATCTCTCTTGTTTGGCAGAGGATATCTAATCCCTCTTAAAACCTTATTTAAAGGTTTATAATTGATGACTAATCTAGGTACTCCTCTCTCTAATTTAGCGGCATTTTCAACATAAAATGCCGGGCAACTCCATGGGCTTTGACTTTTCCTTATAAGCCCTTTCTTTTCCAAGTCTGCTATTTCAGATTTGCAATATTCCAAATGACGAGGCCCCATGGCTATGGGCCGGGCTCTAGTTAGAATCATTCTTTCATCAAAGTCCGGCTCATACGGCAGACTTATAACATGCTTCTTTCTAGCCCAAAAGGCAGTGGGAACTTCAGAACAAATTTCTTTTATGAGTTCCTGTTCGAGGGTTTTAACCCTTTCTTTCAGCTGAGGACTTTTGAGTTTTTCCTCAATTTCTTAAAAAAAAGTTCCTGTCTTAAGGAATTAATAAACCTCTCTTTATAAGAGACTCTCCTCTTAATAATATCTAGGTGTTTTACTTTGGGTTGCGATATAAACTGAAAGATAATCTCTTTACCCGCAATTTGTGTCTCAATTCCCTTTTCAGATAGCCTTGAAATAGGGAATAACATGTGTAAAAGTGGGTTACCTAGAATAACTGAATGGGATAAGTCTTTAACCATTATAAATGGTATCTTTAAGCACATCCCATTATTACAGACAGCTGCATTGCTAAGTTTATAATTAATAGCTAGTTTATCTCCGTTAGCTGTATGCAGTTGTTCTAAAGTTTTGGAGAAATATCGGGATGGTATTAATCCCTCATTTATGCAGTTAAGATCAGCCCCTGAATCTATAAGGGCTACTGTCTTTAAGACATACTCTTTGTTGATAACAAGAGTGATTTTTGTATGCCATTTGTGAGTGACTACCCTGTCTAACATGTCCACATATTGAAGATCTTTCTGGGTGGACTGGTCTTTCTTTTCTAGACCCTTATCTTGCTCTTTCTCAGACTCAGAGTTATAATCTGATAATTTAGAGGCTTCTAAGAGGGTGATACTGTCTTTAAGACTTTTGACTTCTCTTTTTAGCTCATTAACGTCTGCTTTAAGATCGTTAACTGTGGGCTCTTTTCTTTTACTAGCTTTGACTCTATTTATTATCTCTTTCATGTCATAAGAGATATTCTTTTCCTTGACCTTTTCTTCAAGGTTATTATTTCTTGAAGAATTTTTTTATGAGGTTTCACCAGTCTTTTCTTTAAACATCTTTAAATAAGATTCTAAGTGGGCTCTTCTTTCTTCTGGGTCTTGGATCTTTTCTATAAGATCTAGAATCATATTTTCTTCTCTAGTTAAGACTAATAAGCCATTAAGAGAACAAAGTGATTTATAGTAATCGCAATTTCCATCACAGCTAGAATTAGACTGTGAATCGGAATCTGACTCTTCTTCAGAGGTGTAGTCATTTTCCTCTTTTTTAGAACTGGTTTGTACCATTAGAATTTTTTCTAGTGTTTCTTTAATATCGTCACTGAGATTAAGTGACCTAATGTGTTGTTTTACTTTACACTTATTAGAATAGTGTCCAAGTTTTCCACATTTATAACATGTTACTTCTTCAAGTAGCCTTTTAGACTTATTGTATGACTTCTTAGGTCTCTTATAAGACTTCTTGGGATAGTCTCTTTTAGGATGCCTATTATAAGGCTTATCAGGATACCTTTTATAAGGTTTATGACTTCTTTTATAAGGTTTTACCTTATTTTTATGTGCTCTTGGGAGTGGAGGAAAACCTACTTGTTCGCAAAAGTCTCCAAGGATTCTTTTGCCATGTAGTTTTTCCTTTTGCATTTGCTTATGAATTTTTAATTCATTGCAAAGCAACATTCCCTCAGAACTATCTCAGAGGATAGCTCTCCATAAGTTAGCTTTGGATAAGGTATAACATTATTATACTTCATCCTAAGCCTTTCTTTGACTCTTTCAGCGAATAAATAAGGTAGACCGTTACTAAACATCTCTTTCCGGAAGTCTTGATAACAGTCATCCCTGGTGAAGACCGCACTTAGAAAGACATCCTTGTACCACTTAAACTCTGAAAGGTTTCTACACCTTAAGTTCATGGGCTGCTCAGTGGTTTGCTCTACAAACATAGAAGTTGACCCTAAGAAATGTAAAATAAGGGTATAGGCCAAAGTATTAACAGCATCAGATTGCTGTTGGCCATTTTCTTCTTTGACAAAATTTAGAATTTGATCTTTGGCTTCAGTATTTAACTGAAAATCCCACCATCCGTTTAACTGACCAGAAAATCCTGCTATAATAGCCTGAGCTATAGATTTATCAAAGTTGCCATGTATTCTGCTAGCAGTAGCATAAATAAGCATGTGCTGGATGGCATTCTTTATTTGGTGTTCTGATAGTCCGTCAATATTCCATTCTTCAATGGATCTGCCATCATAAGAATTCATGGATGGCCTAAACTCTTCGTACTGAAGATTTATTGGAGATGGCCTGCGGTAATAAGGCTTGCCAATATTTTCCATTGTATGGAAAATCTTATTTATCTGTTAGATATTATCCATTTTAAAATCCTGAAATAAGGATTTTAATTCATTTTTGCCTTTTAAAGGCTTCTCTGAATCAGAACTTGACTTAGATTCAGGGTCTTGTTCTTTTGTTAGAGGAGCGATATTCTTTTGTTTTCGATCTATGTTGAGTTGCGCTAATCTTTTAGAAATCTCTTCTACAACTTCAGAATGTTCAGCAACTTTAATGTTTAGCTTTTCTGAAGTGAAGGGTTTAATTTTAACCCTTTCTTCCTCCCGGGGTTTTGAAGTTGAAGCCTGATAAGGCTTAGAATAAGTCTTTTGGACTTGATCTTTTATTCTTGACAGCTATTCTCCAATTGTATGGAGGCTTAAGTTGGTGAAATTGTTCTGTTTTACAGAACTTTCAGTCCCTTCATAGAAAGGACTACATTCCACAACTTTATCTGTATCTAATTTATAAGATACTGCTGCCAGTGGAGGATGAATACTCCTAATTGTTCTATTAGAAGCTATATACGTCTTATAAGACGATTCAAGTGTACTAAGGAATTGCTCATTGTTGAATTTAGGAAATTTTATGCCTTTGAGCTTAAATATTTGTTTTAGGAATTCAGGGAAGTCCTTTTCTCCTTCTTTCTGTTTATAAATAGAATATTGTTTTCTATAGTGTTCTTTTCTCTTTTCAGAGAAAGACACTTCGAACCATTTCTCAAAATCTGTTAGTGAGGAAATAACCAACAGTTCTTTGGGTGTATAACCCATATCTGACATAGATGGACTTATGGGTCTTTTGTAAATGGGCCTGCCTACATTAGCCGGTGTTCTTTTGACAAAATTTATTTCTTCGGGCCTAGCCGGTAGAGTAATCGACGATCTGGGTGGTATTACTGATGGAGTGTTAGGAATTCCGGCAAAGGATTTCCTGCTGGACATGCTTCTAGATCTATCAAATTTTATTATTACACTTCCATCGTTATCCTCTAGAATATAATCTAGGGTATTGCTTTCCTCCTTTTTAGGAGGAACTCAATCTTCCATTTTCCAAGATTCTGGGTAATGTAAATGATCCCATGTAATTGGTCTTGGGGCCACCAGACTACCTTTACTCAGATCTGTAAGAAATAAGGTAGTTTGCCCTTTAGGGGCATTAATTAATTTGTCTACATCATCCCTGATATTAGGGACTGTACTGTTCATGACTTTGTAATGGATCCTGTAAATAAGGATCAAGTTCTTTGAACCGAGTTTCATATCAAACCCATCTGTCTTTATGTCCAGTGAGGCTATATCCAATACGTGTGGATAGTCTAAGGGAACTGTTAAGTTCGGGTAACATGTAAAATAAATCGGTCCATCATTTAATGAAGACTCTACTGCTCCTAATAAGGAGTCTGTAAATTTATTATTCCGTTTATCTCTTAAACACAACAAGGCTGTGACATTTAAGCCTAATCTTGTAGTAGGTTTAACCACTACCTGTACCATCCCTATGTGTATAAAGGAATATTTCTTTTGGTGTCTGCTAATAAGACTTGGTGATAGAAGATTAAAAGATAATAAACTATTGTCTATAGAAATACACTCTTCTACCATCTTAACAACATAATCAGATTTAAACAAGAAATTATTGTTTGATTTATAAATCTGATGTGAAGGGATGGCTGGTAACTTCCAGTTGGGAAAAAATTTTAAAACGTTCACCTTAAAATCAGTATTAGGACCATTTCAAAGTGTGATTATCTTGTTTTGACGAATAAACGCATGTGTCCAATGTGACTTAAACATCAGTCTTTACTTACGAAAATAGCTCGAGTTAGTATTTCGTGACAAAATTCTTAAACGTTGGCCTTATAATCACTCTTAGGACAAATTCAAAGTGTGATTATTATGTTTTCACTAAAAAACGCATGTGTCAAATGTGACATAAACATCGGTCTTTACTTACGGAAAAAATACGAGTTATTATTTTGGGATGAAATTTTTAAACGTTGACCTTAAAATCACTCTTAGGACCATTTCAAAGTGTGATTATCATGTTTTGATGAAAAAACGGATGTGTCAAATGTGACATAAACATCGGTCTTTACTTACAGAAATGACAAGAGTTAGTATTTCGTGACGAATTTTTTAAACGTTGACCTTAAAATCACTCTTAGGACCAATTCAAAGTGTGATTATCATGTTTTCGCGAAAAAACGCATGTGTCAAATGTGACATAAACATCGGTCTTTACTTACGGAAAAAAAAGTGAGTAATCATTTTTGGACGAAAACTTAAAACGCTGACCTTAAAAACACTCTTAGGACCATTTCAAAGTGTGATTATCATGTTTTGATGAAAAAACAGATGTGTCATATGTAACATAAACATCGGCTTTTACTTACGGAAAAAAAACGAGTTAGTATTTCATGACTAATTTTTTAAACATTGACCTTAAAATCACTCTTAGGACCATTTCAAAGTGTGATTTTCATGTTTTCACGAAAAAATGCATGAGTCAAATGTGACATAAACATCGGTCTTTACTTACGGAAAAAACACGGGTTAGTATTTCGTGATGTGTTTTTTAAACTTTAACCTTGAAATAACTCTTTGTACCATTTCAATGTGTGACTCCCATATTTCGACGAAAAAGCTCATGAGTCAAATGTGACATAAGCAACGGTCTTTACTTATGAAAAAAACCCTTGTTATCATTTTGGAAGGGAAATTTTTAAATGTTGACCTTAAAATCACTCTTAGAACCATTTCAAAGTGTGATTATCATGTTTTTAAGAAAAAATGCATGTGTCAAGTATGACATAAGCATCGGTCTTTACTTATGAAAAAAACGCGAGTTAATCATTTTGGGACAAAATTTTTTAAACGTTGACCTTCAAATCACTCTTAGGACCATTTCAAAGTGTGCTTATCAGTTTTTGAAGAAAAAACGAATGTATCAAATGTGACATGAACATCGGTCTTTACTTACGAAAAAACGCGAGTCATCATTTTGGGACGAAATTTTAAAACGTTCACCTTAGGACCATTTCAAAGTGTGATTATCATGTTTTCACAAAAAAATGCTTGTGTCAAATGTGACATAAACATCGCTATTTACTTATGGAAAAAATGCGAGTTAGACACAAGCATATTTTTGTGAAAACATGATAATCACTCTTTGAAAAGGTCCTAAGAGTGATTTTAAGGTCAGCATTTAAAAAATTCATCATGAAATACTAACTCGTGTTTTTTCCGTAAGTACAGACCGATGTTTTTGCCACATTTCACACATGCGTTTTTTCATCAAAACATGATAATCACACATGCATATTTTTATGAAAACATGATAATCGCACTTTGTAACGGTCCTAAGAGTTCACTTTTAAGGACAATGTTTAAAAATTTTGTCCCAAAATGATAACTCGCGTTTTTTCAGTAATTAAGGACCGATGTTTCTGTCACATTTGACACATGCGTTTTTTTTCTGAAAACATGATAATCGCACTTTGAAATGCTTCTAAGAGTGATTATAAGATCAACGTTTAAAAATTTCGTCCTAAAATGATAACTCGCGTTTTTTTCGTAAGTAAAGCCCGACGTTTATATCACATTTGACACATGCGTTTTTCCGTGAAAACAAGATAATCACACTTTGAAATGGTCCTAAGAGTGAATTTAAGGTCACGTTTAAAAGATTAGTCATGAAATACTAACTCGTGTTATTTTTGTAAGTAAAGACCGATGTTTATGTCACATTTGACACATGCATTTTTTCATCAAAACATGATAATCACACAATGAAATGGTCCTAAGAGTGATTTAAAGGCCAACGTTTAAAAATTTTGTCCCAAAATGATAACTCTCGTTTTTTCCGTAAGTAAAGACCGTTGTTTCTGACACATTTGACACATGCGTTTTTTTGTGAAAACATGATAATCGCACTTTGAAATGGTCCTAAGAGTGATATTAAGATCAACGTTTAAAAATTTCGTCCCAAAATGATAACTCGCTTTTTTTCCATAAGTAAAGATCGAGGTTTATGTCACATTTGACACATGCATTTTTATGTGAAAACAAGATAACCACACTTTGAAATGGTCCAAAGAGTGATTTTAAGGTCAGCTTTTAAAAAATTCATCATGAAATACTAACTCATGTTTTTTCCGTAAGTAAAGACCGATGTTTATGTCACGTTTGACACATGCGTTTTTACATCAAAACATGATAATCACACATTGAAATGGTCGTAGGAGTGATTTTAAGGTCAACATTTAAAAATTTCGTCCCAAAATGATAACTCTCATTTTTTCCGTAAGTAAAGACCGATGTTTATGTCACGTTGACACATGCATTTTTTCATCAAAACATGATAATCACACTTTGAAATGGTCCTAAGAGTGATTTTAAGGTCAACGTTTAAAAATCTCGTCCCAAAATGATAACTTGCATTTTTTTCGTAAGTAAAGACCGACATTTATTTCACATTTGCACATGCGTTTTTTTGTGAAAACAAGACAATCACACTTTGAAATGTTTTACTTAAGGAAAAAACACGAATCGGTATTTCATGACGAATTTTTTAAACTTTGAGTTTATGTCACGTTTGAAGCATGCCATTTTCCCCCAAAACATGATAATCACACATTGAAATGGTCCTAAGAGTGATTTTAAGGCCAATGTTTAAAATTTTTTTCCCAAAATGATAACTCTCGTTTTTTCCGTAAGTAAAGACCGTTGTTTCTTTCACTTTTGACACATCCATTTTTTTGTGTAAACCTGATAATCGCACTTTGAAATGGTCCTAAGAGTGATATCAAGGTCAACGTTTAAAAAATTTCGTCCCAAAATGATGACTCGCGTTTTTCCAGTAAGTAAAGACCGATGTTTATGTCACATTTGACACATGCGTTTTTTCGTGAAAACATGAAAATCACACTTTGAAATGGTCCTGAGAATGACTTTAAGGTTAACGTTTAAAAAATTTGTCATGAAATACTAGCTCGTATTTTTTCCGTAAGTAAAAGACCGACGTTTATGTCACATTTGACACATGTGTTTTTCTGCGAAAACAAGATAATCAGTCTTTGAAATGGTCCTAAGAGTGATTTTAAGGTCAACATTTAAAAAATTCGTCATGAAATACTAACTCGAGTTTTTTCCGTACGTAAAGACCGAAGTTTATGTCACGTTTGACACATGCGTTTTTTCATCAAAATATGATAATCACACTTTCAAATGATAACTCGCGTTTTTTCTGTAAGTAAAGATCGAGGTTTATGTCACATTCGACACATGCATTTTTTTTAAACAAGATAACCACACTTTGAAATGGTCCTGAGAGTGATTTTAAGGTCAACGTTTAAAAAATTCGTCATGAAAGACTAACTCGTGTTTTTTCCGAAGGTAAAGACTGATGTTTATGTCACGTTTGATACATGCGTTTTTCCGTGAAAACTCAATAATCACACTTTGAAAGTGTCCTTAAAGTGTTTTTGAGGTCAACACTAAAAATTTTCGTCCCAAAATGATAACTCGCTTTTTTTCCTTAAGTAAAGACCGATGTTTATGTCACATTTGACACGTGCATTTTTTCGGGAAAACATCATAACCACAATTTGAATTTATCCTAACAGTAATTTCAAGGACAACGTTTAAAAGATTAGTCACGAAATACTAACTCGTGTTATTTTGGTAAGTAAAGACCGATGTTTATGTCACGTTTGACACATGCATTTTTCATCAAAACATGATAATCACACATTGAAATGGTCCTAAGAGTGATTTTAAGGCCAACGTTTAAAAATCTTGTCCCAAAACGATAACTATCGTTTTTTCCGTATGTAAAGACCGTTGTTTCTGTCGCTTTTGACACATGCATTTTTTTTGTGAAAACATGATAATCGCACTTTGAAATGGTCCTAAGAGTGATATTAAGGTCAACGTCTGAAAAATTTCATCCTAAAATGATAACTCGCTTTTTTCCGTAAGTAAAGACCGATGTTTATGTCAAATTTGACACATGTTTTTTTGGGAAAACATGATAATCACACTTTGAATTGGTCCTAAGAGTAATTTTAAGGTCAACGTTTAAAAGATTAGTCACGAAATACTAATCCGATGTTTATGTCACATTTGACACATGCGTTTTTTAGTGAAAACATGATAATCACACTTTGAATTTGTCCTATCAACGTTTAAAAGATTAGTCACGAAATACTAACTCGTGCTATTTTCGTAAGTAAAGACCGATGTTTATGTCACGTTGGACAATGCATTTTTTCATCAAAACATGATAATCACATATTGAAATGGTCCTAAGAGTGATTTTAAGGCCAACGTTTAAAAATTTCATCCCAAAATGATAACTCTCATTTTTTCCGTAAGTAAAGAACGAGGTTTCTGTCACATTTGACACATGCCTTTTTCTTTGTGAAAACATGATAATCACACTTTCAAATGGTCCTAAGAGTGACATTAAGATCAACATTATAATCACACTTTGAAAGGGTACTAAGAGTGATTTTGAGGTCAACGTTTGAAAAATTCATCATGAAATACTAACTTGTGTTATTTCTGTAAGTAAAGACCGATGTTTATGCTACATTTGACACATGCATTTTTTCATGAAAACATGATAATCACACATTGAAATGGTCCTTAGAGTGATTTTTAAGGTCAACGTTTTAAAAATTTTGTCCCAAAATTATAACTCGCGTTTTTTCCGTAAGTAAAGACCGATGTTTATGCCACATTTGACACATGCGTTTTTTCATCAAAATATGATAATCACACATTGAAATGGTCCTAAGAGTGATTTTAAGGCCAACTTTTAAAAATTTCGTCCCAAAATGATAACCCTCGTTGTTTCCGTAAGTAAAGACCGATGTTTCTATCACATTTGACACATGCGTTTTTTTGTGAAAACATTATAATCATACTTTGAAATGGTCGTAAGAGTGATATTAACATGAAAGTTTAAAAAATTTCGTCCAAAATGACAAATTGCATTTTTTCCGTAAGTAAAGACCGATGTTTATGCAACATTTGACCCATCCATTTTTTCATCAAAACATGATAATCACTCATTGAAGTAGCAAGATTCTGATTCTGAGGCTAGTTCCAATTCGGAAGAGCCTTTAAAAGGCGAAGACGAATTAAAATCTTTATTTCAAGATTTAAGAATGGATAACACTCCCCAAATAAATAAAATCTTCCACACTAAATAAAGTACAGACAAGCCTTATTACCGCAGGCCGTCTCCAATAAACCTTCAGTACGAAGAGTTTAGGCCATCTATGAACTCCTATGCTGGAAGGTACACTTTGAAATGGTCCTAAGAGTTATTTCAAGGTCAACATTTGAAAAATACGTCACGAAATACTAAATCGTCTTTTTTCCGTACGTAAAGACCGATGTTTAGGTCACATTTGACACAAGCGTTATTTCTTAAAAACATGAAAATCACAATTTGAAATGTTCCTAAGAGTGATTTTATGGTCAACGTTTAAAAAAATTCGTCATGAAATACTAGCTCGTATTTTTTCTGTAAGTAAAGATCGATGTTTATGTCACGCTTGACACATGCGTTTTTTCATCAAAACTCAATAATCACACTTTGAAATGGTCCTAAGAGTGTTTTTAAGGTCAGCGTTTAAAGTTTTCGTCCCAGAATGATAACTCGCATTTTTTCCGTAAGTAAAGACCGATGTTTATGTCACATTTAACACATGCATTTTTTCGTGAAAACATGATAATCACACTTT
This sequence comes from Euphorbia pulcherrima, assembly GCA_947683365.1. NCBI lineage: Eukaryota > Viridiplantae > Streptophyta > Magnoliopsida > Malpighiales > Euphorbiaceae > Euphorbia > Euphorbia pulcherrima. The sequence continues at coordinate 22,741,428 of CANTUS010000001.1, forward strand.
CAATTTGTCCTACGAGTGATTTTAACGTAAACGTTAAAAAAATTCATCACAAAATACTAACTCGTTTATTTCTGTAAGTAAAGATCGACGATTATGTCACATTTGACACATGGGTTTTTTTGTCAAAACATAATAATCACACTTTGAAATGGTCCTAACAGTGATTTTAAGGTGAACGGTTATAAAATTTCGTCCCAAGATGATAACTCGTGCTTTTTTCCGTATGTAAAGACCGATGTTTATATAAAGTTTGATACTTGCATTTTTTCATCAAAACTTTATAATCACACTTTGTAATGGTCCTAAGAGTGTTTTTAAGGCCAACATTTAAAATTTTCGTCCTAAAATGATAACTCGCTTTTTTCCGTACGTAAAGACCGATGTTTATGTCACATTTGACACATGCGTTTTTTCATTAAACATGATAATCACACTTTGAATAGGTCCTAAGAGTGATTTTAAGGTCAACGTTTAAAAAATTGGTCACGAAATACTAACTCGTGTTATTTCCGTAAGTAAAGACCGATGTTTATGTCACATTTGACACATCCCTTTTTTCATCAAAACATGATAATCACACTCCTGATCTGATGAACAGTTTCAAGAACTGTTTCAAGATTCTCAAGATATTGATGACGATGATGATATGAAAGAACTAGACGACATGACACTAAAGAGAAGAAAGTAAGGGTCCTACATGAGCTGTCAATCTGACCACACCCCACTATCTTTTGACAGTATCCACAGCTATATAGAAAAACAATATGTCACATTTGACTCATGTAATTTTTTGTGAAAACATGATAATTGCACTTTGATATGGTCTAAGAGTGATTTTAAGGCCAATGTTTAAAAATTTCGTCCGAAAATGATAACTCCAAATTTTTTCGATAAGTAAAGACCGACGTTTATGTCACATTTGACAAATGCCTTTCTTTGTGAAAACAAGATAATCACACTTTGAAATGGTCCTAAGAGTGATTTTAAGGTCAATGTTTAAAAAATTCGTCCCAAAATGATAACTCGCGTTTTTTCGGTAAGTAAAGACCGACGTTTATGTCACATTTGACAAATGCATTTTTTTGTAAAAACAAGAAAATCACACTTTGATATGGTCTAAGAGTGATTTTAAGGTGAACGTTAAAAAAATTCAACATGAAATACTGATTCGTGTTTTTCCGTAAGTAAAGACCGATGTTTATGTCACTTATGACACATGCGTTTTTTCATTAAAACTCGATTATCACACTTTGAAAGTGTCCTAAAAGTGTTTTTAAGGTCAACATTTAAAAATTTCTTCCCAAAATGATAACTCACTTTTTTTCCTTAAGTAAAGACCGATGTTTATGTCACACTTGACACATGCTTTTTTTCGTGAAAACATGCTAATCACACTTTGAATTGGTCCTAAGAGTAATTTTAAGTTCAGCGTTTACAAATTTCATCAAAAAATGATAACTTGAATTTTTTCGTAAGGAAAGACCGATGTTTATACATGCATTTTTTCATGAAAACATGATAATCTCACATTGAAATGGTCCTAAGAGTGATTTTCAGGTCAATTATTTAAAATTTGTCAGGAAATACAAACTCGTGTTTTTTCCGTCAGTAAAGACCGATGTTTATGTCACATTTGACACATGCTTTTTTTCGTGAAAACATGATAATCACACAACGTTTTAAAAATTCATCACGAAATACAAACTTGTGTTTTTTCCGTAAGTATAGACCGATGTTTATGTCACGTTTGACACATGCATTTTTTCATTAAAACATGATAATAACACCTTGAAATGATCCTAAGAGTGATTTTTAAGGTCAACGTTTAAAAATTTCGTCCCAAAATAATAACTCACGTTTATTCCGTAAGTAAAGACCGACGTTTATGTCACATTTGACACATGCCTTTTTGTGAAAACATGATAATCCCACTTTGAAATGTCCTAAGAGTGATTTTTAGGTCAACGTTTCAAAAATTCATCACGAACAAACTTGTGTATTTTTCGTAAGTAAAGACTGATGTTTATGTCACGTTTGACACATGCGTTTTTTCACCAAAACATGATAATCACACCTTGAAATGGTCCTAAGAGTGATTTAAAGGTCAACGTTTAAAATTTTTCGTTCCAAAATGATAACAGGCGTTTTTTCCGTAAGTGAAGACCGGTGTTTATGTCACATTTGACAAATGCGTTTTTTTCTTGAAAACATAATAATCACACTTTGAATTGGTCCTAAGAGTGATTTTAAGGTCAACGTTTAAAAAATTCATCTCGAAATACTAACTCGTGTTATTTCCGTAAGTAAAGGTCGATGTTTATGTCACGTTTGACACATCCATTTTTTCGTGAAAACATGACAATCAAACTTTGAAATGGTCCTAAGAGTGATTTTTTGGTCAACGTTTTAAAAATTTATCACGAAATTCAAACTTATGTTTTTTCCGTACGTTAAGACGGATGTTTTTGTCACGTACGTGATAATCAGAACTTGAAATGGTCCTAAGAGTGATTTTAAGGTGAATGTTTAAAAATTTTCGTCCCAAAATGATAACTTGCTTTCTTCCTTAAGTAAAGACCGATGTTTATGTCACATTTGACACATGCATTTTTTCGTGAAATAATGATAATCACAATTTGTATTGGTCCTAAGAGTGATTTTAAGGTCAACGTTTAAAAAATTCGTCACGAAAAACTAATTCGTGTTATTTCCGTAAGTAAAGACCCATGTTTATCTCACGTTTGACACATCCGTTTTTCCATCAAAACATGAAAATCACACTTTGAAATGGTCTTAAAAGTGATTTTAAGGTCAACGTTTAAAAATTTCGTCCGAAAATGATAACTCGCTTTTTTTCCATAAGTAAACACCGATGTGACATAAACATCGGTCTTTACTTACAGAAAAAACACAAGTTTTTATTTCATGACGAATTTTTAAAACATTGACTTAAAAATCACTCTTAGGACCATTTCAAAGTGTGATTATCATGTTTTCACGAAAAAACGCATGTGTCAAATGTAACATAAACATTACATTTTTTGTGAAAACATGATAATCACATGTTGAAAGGGCCCTGAGAGTGATTTTAAGGTCAGCATTTAAAAAATTTGCCATGAAATACTAACTCGTGTTTTTTCCTTAAGTAAAGACCGATGTTTATGCCATGTTTGTCAAATGCGATTTTTTATAATGCGTTTGTTCTTCTAAACATGATATTAGACATATTTGTTTTTTATCTAAAAATCCAAGAGTTATTTTAAGGCCAACGTTTAAAATATTCGTCACAAAATACAAATTCGTGTGTTTTTCCGTAACTAAAGATCGATGTTTATGTCACACTAGACACATGTGTTTCTTTTGTCAAAATGTGATATTCACACGTTGAATTGGTCCAAAGAGTGATTTTAAGGTCAACATTTAAAAATTTCGTCCTAAAATGATCACTCGCTTTTTTTCCGTAAGTAAAGACCGATGTTTACGTCATTTTTGTCTTATTCGTTTTTTTGTCTATACACGATAATCACACTTTGAAATGGTCCTAAGAATTTCATCAGTCTTAACTAAAGGAAAAAACATGAGATATAATTTCGTGACCAAATTTTTTAAACACTGACCTCAAAATCACTCTTGGGATAATTTCAAAGTGTGATTATCACTTTTTTTTATGAAGAAACGCACGTATAAAATGTGACATAAATATCGGTCTTTACTTGTGGAAAAAATGCGAGTTATCATTTTGTGAGGAAATTTTTTAAGAGCTTATGTATAGACGAAAAACACATGTGTTAAATGTGACATAAACATCGGTCTTAACTGAAGGAAAAAACACGAGATATAATTTCGTGACCAAATTTTTTTGACGCTGACCTTCAAATCACTCTAGGACAATTTCAAAGTGTGATAATCACTTTTTTTTACGAAGAAACGCACGTATAAAATGTGGCGCAAAATCGGTCTTTACGTACGGAAAAAATGCGAGATATCATTTCCTGAAGGAAATTTTAGACATTGACCATAAAATCACTCTAGGACTATTTCATAGTGTGATTATCATGTTTTAACAAAAAAAAACGCATGTGTCCAATGTGACATAAACATCGGTTTTACTTTAGGGAAAAAGGCGAGTTAACATTTCGTGAAGAAATTTTTAAATGTTGACCTTCAAATCACTCTTAGGACCATTTCAAAGTGTGATTATCATGTTTTGATGAAAAAATGCATGTGTCAAATGAGATATAAACTTCAGTTTTTACTTGCGGAAAAAACACGAGTTAGTATTTCATGACAATTTTTAAACGCTGACCTTAAAATAACTCTTAGGACCATTTCAAAGTGTGATTATCTTGTTTTCACGAAAAAATGCATGTGTCAAATGTGACATAAACATCGGTCTTTACTTATGGAAAAAACGAGTTATCATTTTGGGAAGAAGTTTTTTAAATGTTGACATTAAAATCACTCTTAGACCATATCAAAGTGCGATTATGATGTTTTCACAAAAAATTGCTTGTGTCAAATGTCACAGAAACATCGGTCTTTACTTACAGAAAAAACGAGAGTTATCATTTTGGGACGAAATTTTTAAACGTTGACCTTAAAATTACTCTTAGGACCATTTCAATGTGTGATTATCATGTTTTGATGAAAAAACGCATGTGTGAAATCCAGCATAAACATCGGTCTTTACTTACGGAATAAACGCGAGTTCTCATTTTGGGACGAAATTTTATAAACACTGATCTTAATATCACTCTTAGGACCATTTCAAAGTGCGATTATCATGTTTTCACAAAAAAATGCATGTGTCAAAAGTGACAGAAACAACGGTCTTTACTTACGGAAAAAACCAGAGTTAGCATTTTGGGACGAAATTTTTAAACGTTGGCCTTAAAATCATTCTTAGGACCATTTCAATGTGTGATTATCATGTTTTGATGAAAAAAAGCATGTGCCAAACGTGACATAAACATCGATCTTTCAAATAACACGAGTTAGCATTTCGTGACTAATCTTTTAAATGTTGGCCTTAAAATTACTCTTAGGACCAATTCAAAGTGTGATTAGCATGTTTTCACGAAAAAAAGCATGTGTCAAGTGTGACATAAAACATCGGTCTTTACTTAAGGAAAAAAAGTGAGTTATCATTTTGGTAAGAAATTTTTAAATGTTGACCTTAAAAACACTTTTAGGACACTTTCAAAGTGTTATAATCGAGTTTTGATGAAAAAGCGCATGTGTCATAAGTGGCATAAACATCGGTCTTTACTTACGGAAAAACACGAATCAGTATTTCATGTTGAATTTTTTTAACGTTGACCTTAAAATCACTCTTAGACCATATCAAAGTGTGATTTCTTGTTTTTACCAAAAAATGCATTTGTCAAATGTGACATAAACGTCGGTCTTTACTTACCGAAAAAAAGCGAGTTATCATTTCGGGACGAATTTTTTAAACATTGACCTTAAAATCACTCTTAGGACCATTTCAAAGTGCGACTATCTTGTTTTCACAAAGAAAGGCATTTGTCAAATGTGACATAAATGTCGGCTTTTACTTATCGAAAAAACGGGAGTTATCATTTTGGGACGAAATTTTGAAACATTGGCCTTAAAATCACTCTTTGGACCATTTCAAAGTGTGATTATCATGTTTTCATGAAAAAACCCATGTGTGAAATGTGACATAAACTTCGGTCTTTACTTACAAAAATTTTTAAACGTTGACCTTAAAATCACTCTCAGGACCATTTCAAAGTGTAATTATCATATTTTGATGAAAAAACGCATGTGTCAAAGGCATGTGTCACGTTTGACACATGCATTTTTTCATCAAAACATGACAATCACACATTGAAATGGTCCTAAGAGTGATTTTAAGGCCAACGTTTAAAAATTTCGTCCCAAACTAATACCGATGTTTATGTCACATTTGACACATGCAGTTTTTTGTGAAAACATGATAATCACACTTTGAAAGGGTCCTAAGAGTGATTTTAAGGTCAGCATTTAAAAAATTTGTCATGAAATACTAACTCGTGTTTTTCCTTAAGTAAAGGCCGATGTTTATGCCATGTTTGACAATTGCGATTTTTTTTTCAAAACTCGATAATCACACTTTGAAAGTGTCCTAAAAGTGTTTTTAAGGTCAACATTTAAAATTTTTGTGCCAAAATGATAACTCGCTTTTTTTCCTTAAGTAAAGTCCGATGTTTATGTCACATTTGACACATGCGTTTTTTCGTGAAGACATGATAATCACACTTTGAATTGATCCTAAGAGTAGTTTTAGGGTCAACGTTTAAAAGATTAGTCACGAAATACTAACTCGTGCAATTTTCGTAAGTAAAGACCGATGTTTATGTCACGTTGGAACAATGCATTTTTTCATCAAAACATGATAATCACATATTGAAATGGTCCTAAGAGTGATTTTAAGGCCAACGTTTAAAAATTTCATCCCAAAATGATAACTCTCGTTTTTTCCGTAAGTAAAGACCGAGATTTCTGTCACATTTGACACATGCCTTTTTTTTGTGAAAACATGATAATCGCACTTTCAAATGGTCCTAAGAGTGACATTAAGATCAACGTTTAAAAAATTTCATCCCAAAATCATAACTCGCTTTTTTTCCGTAAGTAAAGACCGATGTTTATGCCAGATTTGACACATGCATTTTTTCATCAAAACATTATAATCACACATTGAAATGGTCCTAAGAGTGATTTTATGGTCAACGTTTAAAAAATTCGTCACGAAATACTAACTTGTGTTATTTCAGTAAGTAAAGGCCGACGTTTTTGTCACATTTGACGCATGGGTTTTTTTGTTAAAACTGATAATCACTCTTTGAAATGGTCCTAATAGTGATTTTAAGGTGAACGGTTATAAAATTTATTCCCAATATGATAACTCGTGCTTTTTTCGTAAGTAAAGACCGATGTTTCAATCAAGTTTGATACATGCGTTTTTACGGAAAAAACGCAAGTTATCATTTTAGGAAGAAATTTTTTAATCCTTGACCTTAAAATCACTCTTACGACCATTTCAAAGTGCGATTATCATGTTTTCACAACAAAATGCTAGTGTCAAATGTGAGAGAAACATCGGTCTTTACTTACGGAAAAAACGAGAGTTATAATTTTGGGACGAAATTTTTAAACGTTGACCTTAAAATCACTCTTAGGACCATTTCAATGTGTGATTATCATGTTTTGATGAAAAAATGCATGTGTCAAATGTGGCATAAACATCGGTCTTTACTTACGGAAAAAATGCGAGTTATCATTTTAGGATGAAATTTTTTAAACGTTGATCTTAATGTCACTCTTCGGACCATTTGAACGTGCGATTATCATTTTTTCACAAAAAAAGGCATGTGTCAAATGTGACAGAAACCTCGGTCTTTACTTACGGAAAAAACGAGAGTTATTATTTTGGGATGAAATTTTTAAACGTTGGCCTTAAAATCACTCTTAGGACCATTTCAATATGTGATTATCATGTTTTGATGAAAAAAATGCATTGTTCCAACGTGACATAAACATCGGTCTTTACTTACGAAAATAGCACGAGTTAGTATTTCGTGACTAATCTTTTAAACGTTGACCCTAAAACTACTCTTAGGACCAATTCAAAGTTTGATTATCTTGTTTTCACGAAAAAACGCATGTGTGACATAAACATCGGACTTTACTTAAGGAAAAAAAGCGAGTTATCATTTTGGGACGAAAATTTTAAATGTTGACCTTAAAAACTCTTTTAGGACACTTTCAAAGTGTGATTATCGAGTTTTGATAAAAAAAATCGCATTTGTCAAACATGGCATAAACATCGGTCTTTACTTAAGGAAAAACATGAGTTAGTATTTCATGACAAATTTTTTAAATGCTGACCTTAAAATCACTCTTAGGACCCTTTCAAAGTGTGATTATCTTGTTTTCACAAAAAAACTGCATGTGTCAAATGTGACATGAACATCGGTATTAGTTTGGGACGAAATTTTTAAACGTTGGCCTTAAAATCACTCTTAGGACCATTTGAATGTGTGATTGTCATGTTTTGATGAAAAAATACATGTGTCAAACGTGACACATGCCTTAGACACATGCATTTTTTCATCAAAATTTGATAATTACACTTTCAAATGGCCCTGAAAGTGATTTTAAGGTCACCATTTTAAAATTTTCGTAAGTAAAGACCGAAGTTTATGTCACATTTGACACATGGGTTTTTCATCAAAACATGATAATCACACTTTGAAATGGTCCAAAGAGTGATTTTAAGGCCAATGTCTAAAATTTTCATCCCAAAATGATAACTCCCGTTTTTTCGGTAAGTAAAGACCGACGTTTATGTCACATTTGACAAATGCCTTTCTTTGTGAAAATAAGATAATCGCACTTTGAAATGGTCCTAAGAGTGATTTTAAGGTCAATGTTTAAAAAATTCATCCCGAAATGATAACTCGCGTTTTTTCGGTAAGTAAAGACCGACGTTTGTGTCACATTTGACAAATGCATTTTTTTGTAAAAATAAGAAAATCACACTTTGATATGGTCTAAGAGTGATTTTAAGGTCAACGTTAAAAAAATTCAACATGAAATACTGTTTCGTGTTTTTCCGTAAGTAAAGACCGACGTTTATGTCACTTTTGATACATGCATTTTTTCATCAAAACTCGATTATCACACTTTGAAAGTGTCCTAAAAGTGTTTTTAAGGTCAACATTTAAAAATTTCTTCCCAAAATGGTGACTCACTTTTTTTCCTTAAGTAAAGACAGATGTCACACTTGACACATGCTTTTTTTCGTGAAAACATGCTAATCACACTTTGAATTGGTCCTAAGAGTAATTTTAAGGCCAACATTTAAAAGATTTGTCACGAAATACTAACTCGTGTTATTTGAAAGACCGATGTTTATGTCACGTTTGGCACATGCGTTTTTTCATCAAAACATGATAATCACACATTGAAATGGTCCTAAGAATGATTTTAAGGCCAACGTTTAAAAATTTCGTCCCAAAATGCTAAGTCTCGTTTTTTCCGTAAGTAAAGACCGTTGTTTCTGTCACTTTCGACACATGCATTTTTTTGTGAAAACATGATAATCGCACTTTGAAATGGTCCTAAGAGTGATATTAAGATCAGTTTTTATAAAATTTCGTCCCAAAATGATAACTCGCGTTTATTCCGTAAGTAAAGACCGAAGTTTATGCTAGATTTCACACATGCATTTTTTCATCAAAACATGATAATCACACATTGAAATGGTCCTAAGAGTAATTTTAAGGCGAACGTTTAAAAATTTTGTCCCAAAATGATAACTCTCGTATTTTTCGTAAGTAAAGACCGATGTTTCTGTGACATTTGACGCGAGCATTTTTTTTGTGAAAACATCATAATCGCACTTTGATATGAGTGATTTTAATGTCAACAAGGAAAAAACACGAGTTAGTAATTCGTGTCAAATTTTTTAAATGCTGACCTTAAAATCACTCTTAGGACCTTTCAAAGTGTGATTATCATGTTTTCACAAAAAACTGCATGTGTCAAATATGACAGAAACATCGGTATTTACTTACGAAAAAAATGCGAGTTATCATTTTGGAAGAAATTTTTTGAATCGTTGACCTTAAAATCACTCTTAGGACCATTTCAAAGTGCGATTATCATGTTTTCACAAAAAAATGCTTGTGTCAAATGTGACAGAAACATCGGTCTTTACTTACGAAAAAAACGAGAATTATAATTTTGGGACCATTTCGATGTGTGATTATCATGTTTTGATGAAAAAATGCATGTGTCAAATCTGGCATAAACATCGGTCTTTACTTACGAAAAAAATGCGAGTTATCATTCTGGGATGAAATTTTTTCAACGTTGATCTTAATGTCACTCTTAGGACCATTTGAAAGTGCGATCATCATTTTTTCACAAAAAAAGGCATGTGTCAATTGTGACAGAAACGCATGTGTTTTTTCTTGAAAACATGATAATCACACTTTGAAATGGTCCTAAGAGTGATTTTAAGGTCAACGTTTAAAAATTTCGCCCCTAAATGGTAATTCGCGCTTTTTCCGTAAGTAAAGACCAATGTTTTATGCCACATTAGACATATGTATTTTTTCATCAAAACATGATAATCACACATTGAAATGGTCCTAAGAGTGATTTAAAGGTCAACGTTTAAAAATTTCGTCATGAAATACTAACTCGTGTTTTTTCCGTAAGTAAAGACACCGATGTTTAAGTCACATTTGACACATGCGTTTTTTAATCAAAACTAGATAATCACACTTTGAAAGAGCCCTAAAAGTGTTTTTATGGTCAACGTTTAAAATTTTCGTCCCAAAACGATATCTCGCTTTTTTTCCGTAAGTAAAGATCGATGTTTATGTCACGTTTGACACACGCGTTTTTTCATGAGAACATGATAATCACACTTTGAATTGGTCCTAAGAGTAATTTTAAGGTCATCGTTTAAAAGATTAGTCTCGAAATACTAACTCGTGTTATTTTCATAAGTGAAGACCGATGTTTATGTCACGATTGACACATGCCTTTTTTCATCAAAATATAATAATCACACATTGAAATGGTCCGAAGAGTGATTTTATGGCCAACGTTTAATAATTTCCTCCCAAAATGACAACTCGCATTTTTTTCGTAAGTAATGACCGACATTCATGTCACATTTGACACATGCGTTTTTTTCGTGAAAACAAGATAATCACACTTTGGCATGGCCCTAAGAGTGATTTTAAGGCCAACGTTTAAAAAATTCGTCATGGATCTCTAACTCATGTTTTTTCCGTAAGTAAAGACCGATGTTTATGTCACGTTTCACACTTGCATTTTTTCATCAAACCTCGATAATCACACTTCGAAAGTGTCCTAAAAGTGATTTTAAGGTCAACATTTAAAATTTTTGTCCCAAAATGATCACTCGCTTTATTTCCTTAAGTAAAGACCGATGTTTATGTCACATTTGACACATGCGTTTCTTTGTGAAAACCTGAAAATCACACTTTGAAATGGTCCTAAGAGTAATTTTAAGGTCAACGTTTAAAAAATTCGTCATGAAATACTAACCCATGTTTTTTTCGCAAGTAAAGACCGATGTTTATGTCACGTTTGACACATGCGTTTTTTCATCAAAACTCGATAATCACACTTTTCAGTGCCCGGAAAGTATTTTTAAGGTCAACATTTAAAATTTTCGTCCCAAAATGATATCTCACTTTTTTCCGTCAGTAAAGACTGATGCTTATGTTACATTTGACACAGGCTTTTTTTCGTGAAAACATGATAATCACAGTTTGAATTGGTCCTAAGAGTAAGTTTAAGGTCATCGTTTAAAAGATTAGTCCCGATATACTAACTTGTGTTATTTTCGTAAGTAAAGACCGACGTTTATGTCCCGTTTGACACATTTGTTTTTCCATCAAAAGATAATACTGACACATTGAAATGGTCCTAAGAGTGATTTTAAGGCCAACGTTTAAAAATTTTGTAACAAAATGATAACTCTCATTTTTTCCGTAAGTAAAGACCAATGTTTCTATCACATTTGACACATGCATTTTTATGTGAAAACATGATAATCGCACTTTGAAATGGTCCTAAGGGTGATATTCAGCGTTGAAAAATTTCGTTCCGAAATGATAACTCGATTTTTTTCCGTAAGTAAAGGCCGATGTTTATGTCACATTTGACACGTGCATTTTTTTGTGAAACCATGATAATCGCACTTTGAAATGGTCCTAAGAGAGATATTAAGATCTACATTTAAAAATTTTTGTCCCTAAATGGTAATTCGCCCTTTTTCCGTAAGTAAAGACCAATGTTTTATGCCACATTAGACACATGCATTTTTTCATCAAACACATGATAATCACACATTGAAATGGTCCTAAGAGTGATTTTAAGGTCAACGTTTAAAAATTTCGTCATGAAATACTAACTCGTGTTTTTTCCATAAGTAAAGACCGATGTTTATATCACATTTGACACATGCATTTTTTAATCAAAACTAGATAATCACACTTTGAAAGTGCCCTAAAAGTGTTTTTAAGGTCAACGTTTAAAATTTTCGTCCCAAAATGATATCTCACTTTTTTTCCGTAAGTAAAGATCGTTATTTATGTCACATTTGACACACGCGTTTTTTCATGAGAACATGATAATCACACTTTGAATTGGTCCTAAGAGTAATTTTAAGGTCATCGTTTAAAAGATTAGTCTCGAAATACTAACTCGTGTTATTTTCATAAGTGAAGACCGATGTTTATGTCACGTTTGACACATGCGTTTTTTCATCAAAACATAATAATCACACATTGAAATGGTCCTAGGAGTGATTTTATGGCCAACGTTTAATAATTTCCTCCCGAAATGATAACTCACATTTTTTCCGTAAGTAATGACCGACGTTCATGTCAAATTTGACACATGCGTTTTTTTATGAAAACAAGATAATCACACTTTGACATGGCCCTAAGAGGGATTTTAAGGCCAACGTTTAAAAAATTCGTCATGGATCTCTAACTCATGTTTTTTCCGTAAGTAAAGACCGATGTTTATGTCAAGTTACACACTTGCGTTTTTTCATCAAACCTCGATAATCACACTTTGAAAGTGTCCTAAAAGTGATTTTAAGGTCAACATTTAAAATTTTTGTCCCAAAATGATCACTCGCTTTATTTCCTTAAGTAAAGACCGATGATTATGTCACATTTGACACATGCGTTTCTTTGTGAAAACATGATAATCACACTTTGAAATGGTCCTAAGAGTAATTTTAAGGTCAACGTTTAAAAAATTCGTCATGAAATACTAACTCATGTTTTTTTCGCAAGTAAAGACCGATGTTTATGTCACGTTTGACACATGCATTTTTTCATCAAACTCGATAATCACACTTTCAGTGCCCGAAAAGTGTTTTTAAGGTCAACATTTAAAATTTTCGTCCCAAGATGATATCTCCCTTTTTTCCGTCAGTAAAGACCAATGCTTAAGTTACATTTGACACAGGCTTTTTTTATGAAAACATGATAATCACAGTTTGAATTGGTCCTAAGAGTAAGTTTAAGGTCGTCGTTTAAAAGATTAGTCACGAAATACTAACTCGTGTTATTTTCGTAAGTAAGGACCGATGTTTATGTCCCGTTTGACACATTCGTTTTTCCATCAAAAGATATTAATGACACATTGAAATGGTCCTAAGAGTGATTTTAAGGCCAACGTTTAAAAATTTTGTAACAAAATGATAACTCTCATTTTTTCCGTAAGTAAAGACCAATGTTTCTATCACATTTGACACGTGCGTTTTTATGTGAAAACATGATAATCGCACTTTGAAATGGTCCTAAGGGTGATATCCAGCGTTAAAAAATTTCGTCCCGAAATGATAACGCGATTTTTTTCCGTAAGTAAAGGCCGATGTTTATGTCACATTTGACACGTGCATTTTTTTGTGAAACCATGATAATCGCACTTTGAAATGGTCCTAAGAGAGATATTAAGATCAACATTTAAAAATTTTCGTCCCTAAATGGTAATTCGCCCTTTTTCTGTAAGTAAAGACCAATGTTTTATGCCACATTAGACATATGCATTTTTTCATCAAAACATGATAATCACACATTGAAATGGTTGTAAGAGTGATTTTAAGGTCAACGTTTAAAAATTTCGTCATGAAATACTAACTCGTGTTTTTTCCGTAAGTAATGACCGATGTTTATGTCACATTTGACACATGCGTTTTTTAATCAAAACTAGATAATCACACTTTGAAAGTGCCCTAAAAGTGTTTTGAAGGTCAACGTTTAAAATTTTCGTCCCAAAATGATATCTCGCTTTTTTTCCGTAAGTAAAGATCGATGTTTATGTCACATTTGACACATGCGTTTTTTCATGAGAACATGATAATCACACTTTGAATTGGTCCTAAGAGATATTTTAAGGTCATCGTTTAAAAGATTAGTCTCGAAATACTAACTCGTGTTATTTTTATAAGTGAAGACCGATGTTTATGTCACGTTTGACACATGCGTTTTTTCATCAAAACATAATAATCACACATTGAAATGGTCCTAGGAGTGATTTTATGGCCAACGTTTAATAATTTTGTCCCAAAATGATAACTCTCATTTTTTCCGTAAGTAAAGACCGAGTTTAGAAATGGATTTTTAGCTTCAGTATTTGACTGAGAATCCCACCATCCTTTTAACTGACCAGAAAATCCTGCTATAATAGCCTGAGCTATGGATTTATCAGAGTTGCCATGTATTCTGCTGGCAGTAGCATAAATAAGCATATGTTGGATGGCATTTTTATTTGGTATTCAGACAGTCCGTCAATATTCCATTCTTCAATGGACCTGCCATCATAAGAATTCATTGATGGTCTAAACTCTTCATACTGAAGATTTATTGGAGATGGCCTGTGGTAATCTGATGCTGTTAATACTCTGGCCTATACCCTTATTTTACATTTCTTAGGGTCCACTTCTATGTTTGTAGAGCAGACCACTGAACAGCTTACGAATTTAAGATGTAGAGACCTTTCGGAGTTCAAGTGGTACAAGGATGTCTTTCTAAGCGCGGTTTTCAACAGGGATGACTGTTATCAAGACTTCTGGAAGGAAAAGTTTATAAATGGTCTAACTCATTTATTCGCTGAAAGAGTCAAAGAAAGGCTTAGGATGAAGTATAATAATGTTATACCTTATTCAAAGCTAACTTATGGAGAACTATCCTCTGAGATAGTTGCTGAGGGAATGTTGCTTTGTAATGAATTAAAAATTCATAAGCAAATGCAAAAGGAAAAACTACATGGCAAAAGAATCCTTGGAGACTTTTGCGAACAAGTAGGTTTTCCTCCTCTCCCAAGGTCACATAAAAAATAGGTTAAACCTTATAAAAGAAGTCACAAGCATTATAAAAGGTATCCTGATAAGTCTTATAATAGGCATCCTAAAAGAGACTATCCCAAGAAGTCTTATAAGAAACCTAAAAAATCTTACACTAAGCCTAAATGGCTACTTGAAGAGGTAACGTGCTACAAGTGTGGAAAACCTGGACATTACTCAAATAAGTGTAAAGTCAAACAACACATAAGGTCACTTAATCTTAGTGACGATGTCAAGGAAACGCTAGAAAAAATTCTAGTAGTACAGACCAGTTCTGAAAAAGAGGAAAATGATTAGACTTCAGAAGAAGAATCGTCTTTTGAATCACAGTCTAACTCCAGCTGTGATGGAAATTACGATTATTATAAATCGCTGTGCTCTCTTAATGGCTTATTAGTCTTAACTAGAGAAGAGAATATGATTTTGGATCTTACAGAAAAAATTCAAGATCCAGTAGAACGTAGAGACCATTTAGAGTCTTATTTGAAAATGTTTAAACACAAAATTGGTGAAAGCTCGGCTAGGAACTCTTCAAGAAATAATAATCTTGAAGAAAAGATAAAAGAAAAATATCTCTTATCATATGAAAGAGATAATTAACAGAGTCAAGACCAGTAAAAGAAACTATTAACGATCTTAAAGCAGATGTCAATGAACTAAAAAGAGAGGTTAAAAATCTTAAAGATAGAATTACTCTCTTATAAGCCTCTAAATTATTAGATTATAACTCTGATTCTGAAGAAGAACAAGATAAGGGTCTAGAAAAGAAAGACCAGTCCACCCAAAAGGACCTTCAATATGTAGACATGCTGGATAGGGTAGTCACTCACAAGTGGCACACTAAAATCACTCTTGTTATTAACAAAGAGTATGTCTTAAAGACAGCCGCCCTTATAGATTCAGGGGCTGATCTTAACTGTATAAATGAGGGATTAATACCATCCCGATACTTTTCCAAAACTTTAGAACAACTGCATATAGCTAACAGAGACAAATTAGCTGTTAATTATAAACTTAGCAATGCAGCTGTCTGTAACAATAGGATGTGCTTAGAAATACCATTTATAATGGTTAAAGATTTATCCCATTCAGTTATTTTGGGTAACCCGTTCTTACACAAGTTATTCCCCATATCAAGGCTATCTGAAAGGGGGATTGAGACACAAATTGCGGGCAAAGAGATTATCTTTGAGTTTATATCGCAGCCCAAAGTAAAAAACCTAGATGTTATTAAAAGAAGAGTCTCTTATAAAGAGAAATTTATCAATTCCTTAAAACAGGAAATTGCCTTTAAACCATTGAGGAAAAACTCAATAATCCTCGGGTTAAAGAAAGGGTTAAAACCCTAGAACAAGAACTTATTAAAGAAATTTGCTCTGAAGTTCCTACTGCCTTTTGGGCTAGAAAGAAGCATGTTATAAGTCTGCCTTACGAGCCAGACTTTGATGAGAGAATGATTCCTACTAGAGCCTGGCCCATAGCTATAGGGCCTCGCCACTTAGAGATTTGCAAATCTAAAATTGCAGATTTGGAAAAGAAAGGGCTTATAAGGAAAAGTCAAAGCCCATGGAGCCGTCCGGCCTTTTATGTTGAGAATGCCGCTGAACTAGAAAGGGGAGTACCTCGATTAGTTATCAATTACAAGCCTTTAAACAAGGTTTTAAGATGGATTAGGTACCCTTTGCCAAACAAAAGAGACTTACTTAATAGGCTTTATGAAGCTAAAATATTCTCTAAGTTTGACATGAAATCTGGATACTGGCAAATCCAGATAAAAGAAGAGGATAAATACAAAACGGCATTCACGGTCCCATTTGGTCACTACGAGTGGAATGTTATGCCATTTGGGTTAAAAAATGCTCCCTCTGAATATCAAAAGATTATGAACGAAATCTTCAATGCTTATTCAGCATTTATGATAGTCTACATAGATGATGTCCTAATTTTCTCTAAGGACATGGATCAACATTTTAAACACCTAAGCATTTTTCAAACAGCAGTTAAAGCTAATGGCTTAGTTGTTTCTACCAAAAAGATTAAATTAGTTCAAACAAAAATTAGGTTTCTAGGCCATTATTTAGAACATGGCAAAGCTATCCCGATTGAAAGAGCTATTAAGTTTGCTGACAAATTCCCTGATGAGATTAAAGATAAAACTCAGCTCCAAAGATTTCTAGGAAGCCTCAACTATGTAGCCGATTTTTATAAAAATTTGGCCCATGATGCTAAGCCTTTATTTGCAAGGCTTCATAAAAACCCCCCGAAGTGACTTATGAGTGCACTCGAGCTGTGAGAAAAATAAAGCTCAATGTCAAAACATTGCCATGCTTAGCTATACCGCATCCAGATGCCTTTTAGATTGTCGAGACTGATGCCTCAGACAAAGGCTACAGAGGAATCCTTAAACAGAGGATCAATGAGAAAGAAACCTTAGTCAGGTTTAATAGCGGACTTTGGACTGGACCAAGAGTTAATTACTCTACAGTCAAAAAGGAAGTATTATCCATTGTTCAGTGTGTCCAAAAATTTGAATCTGATTTAATTAATCAGAAATTCCTTTTCAGGATAGATTGTAAAAGTGCCAAAGAAATTTTACTAAAGATGTTAAAAATATAGCCTCTAAACAAATATTTGCCCGATGGCAAGCTAATTTATCAGTATTTGACTTTGGCATAGAGTTTATTAAAGGAGAATCTAATTCACTCCCAGATTTTCTAACTCGCGAATTCCTTACAGGTCATGAGTTTCAGGTAGAATAGGAGAAGTAACACTCCCTCATCAAAAGAAAGGCTAAAAAGTCTTTTCCTGGACCAACCAAAGCAAGTCTAGAAGATTCATTACACCCAGAAGCTTATAAGCGCAACCTTAAAGCAGCTACAGAAAAGGAAAATAAATTTCCTTATATTCCAATTACTTTTGAACACATAATGCCAATCGAAGATAGGCATTCACATCTACCACCCTTTGAAATAGCATCCTTCTACACACAGAAGTATACCTTAACACTGTTTCTACCGAAGGATTATAATTTCTACCAATCGATCTTATTAGAGACCGATTCAGTCAGGATCGAACCCATTACTAGAAGCGAGGATGAATGGACTTACACTAAGTTCATCATAACCAGAATTATTTCCCAGGAAGAATGGGGTAGGAACCTGTTTGCTTGTTGAGAATTATCTTATGGCAAACCAAGATTCGTTGACTATTTTGATTATATGCAGGCCTGGACTCTGGCATTATTCTATGAAAATCGTCAAAGAAAGTTCAGCTGGTTTTTTCAATTCTCTCTTAATAAAACTCAAGAGGTTTTTCCGAATTGGTTCCACGATTGGTTTTCAAAATGGGGATTATTTCCAGTTATCCTCCCTCAAAGAGTATCAGGAATTTATGAATTCTTTGTCGATTCGTACAAGTTTTGTGGATACCCAAGGCTTATGTTTACAGTCCTATATAAAGTCCCGTGGATTGGGAAGTGGGATTATATCATCACCAAGAAAAAGGGCAAAAAACTGGGTTATAACTCAGATTATGAAAACTTTGTACCATGGCTAACTAGGAGAATTTCCACAAAATGGTGGGACAAGTTTGAGTTCTCTGAGCATCCCTCAGTATACTCTAAGGAACTTGTTATTAAAATGAAAGATCCTAATTGTCCACCAGTTTCTCCAGAAGCCTCTGAAACCTCAGCTTCTCCTAATAAGGTAGCTGAGCTTCTTAAAGGTTTATTAACCTCTATCCTAAAGGAAGAGCTTAAACAGCAAGTACTTCAACTCTTAGGTGAAAAGGATCCTCCTAAATCAGGATTTGATCCTCAAAATTTATTATCTGTTCTTCCCAAAAAACAAGAGAGTCCAAAATAAAAGCTGCTCACATAGCTTCTTCATCAACTAATGAAGCAAACAAAGCCAGGAGAGTGCCCCCTTTACCCGATGATGAGTTTGATGACCTCTTCTTAGACTCTCAAGACCCTAACGACCTCTAGGGTGAAGAATCCTTATCAGGACTTTTTTGGACCCCACCCACTCAGAAATAATAGAGCACCGAAGGCGTCGAAAGAAACAACTTTTGTCGGTTCTCTTTACTTTATTAAAGTAAATCTTTTCCTTTATTAAAGCAAGGAATCTGCTAGTTATTTGCGCGTCCTTTTGTCGGCCATATCTTCAAGCATCCTTATCTGCCAGCTCTCCGCCAGCTGTAGGAACATCTTCCCTTGGCCTATATATATGTTTTGTTTTCAGTTTGTAGATATACAAGTTTTATAAGTTTTCTTCTGTAATAGCTTAGAGAGAGAGACAGTGAGTTTTTAGTTTGAGTTTGTTTGGTGTGAAGTTTTTCAGCCTTCTTATATTTCAACCTTCTGTATAATTCAAGTAAGATTTCTCTTATGTTCATCTTTTAATTCAGTATTTTCATTTCGTTTCTGTGATCCTTAGTCTTTGGTATCATAGCCATTTAATTCTGTTAATCTGCTATTATATTAGTTTGTTGCTTTACTTGTTTAAGCTTTCTAGAATTTATTCAAAACTTCTTAAGTGAAACCCAAGTCGCGTTTCTGCCGTTTGTGCAGTGGTTAGGCTTTTGTTGGCAAAGAGTAATTCGTTGACAGTGATCTTAAGAATAATGGATAAATTTTTTGAACGCTTTTCAAATAACGCTTCAACTAGTAGACCTAGCATTTCTCGGAGTTCAAAGGAAACTGCCAAGAACAAGGAAATATTACTTGTTGAAAATATTGAATCCAACCTCCATAACTGGAAGCTGCCTGCTATCTCTTCGCACCACATTTCTAAATCTAATAATAATTTCTTGTTTAAATCTGATTATGTGGTCAAAACTGTTGAAGAGTCTATTTCTATAGACAATAATTTATAGTCATTTAATCTGCTATCTCAAAGCCTTATTAGTAGGCACCAAAAGAAATATTCCTTTATACATATAGGAATGGTACAAGTAGCAGTTAAACCTGCTACAAGGTTAGGCTTCAATGTAACAGCCTTATTATGTCTAAGGGATAAACAGAATAACAAGTTTACAGACTCCTTATTAGGAGCAGTAGAATCGTCATTAAATGACGGACCGATTTACTTCACATGTTATCCGAACTTAACAGTTCCCTTAGATTGCCCACACGTGTTGGATATAGCCTCACTAGACATAAAGACGGATGGGTTTGACATGAAACCCGGTTCAAAGAATTTAATCCTTATTTACAGGATCCATTACAAAGTTATGAACAGTACAGTCCCTAATATTAGGGATGATGCCGAAAAATTCATTAATGCTCCAAAAAGGCAAACTACCTTATTTCTTACAGATCTAAGCAAAGATAGTCTGGTGGTCCCTAAGCCTATTACATGGGATCAGTTACATTTTCCAGAATCTCGGAAAATGGAAGATGCAGTTCCTCCTAAAAAAGAGGAGAGTAATAATCTAGATTATATTCTAGAAGATAATGATGGAAGTGTTATAAAAAAAATTTGATAGGTCTAGAAGTGTATCCAGCAAGAGATCCTTCGTCGGAATCCCTAACACTCCATCAGCCTTACCACCAAGATCGTCGGTTACTTTACCGGCTAGACAAGAAGAAATAAATTTTGTAGAAGTGGACCCTAAGAAATGTAAAATAAGGGTATAGGCCATAGTATTAACAGCATTAGATTACTGTTGGCCATTCTCTTCTTTGACGGAGTATAGAATTTGATTTTTATGTCACGTTTGACACAAGCGTTTTTTCATCAAAACATAATAATGACACATTGAAATGGTCGTAAGAGTGATTTTATGGCCAACGTTTAATAATTTTGTCCCAAAATGATAACTCTCGTTTTTTCCGTAAGTAAACACCGACGTTTCTATCACATTTGACACATGCATTTTTTTGTGAAAACATGATAATCGCACTTTGAAATGGTCCTAAGACTGATATTCAATGTTAAAAAATTTTGTCCCAAAATGATAACTCGCGTTTTTTCCTTAAGTAAAGACCGATGTTTATGTCACATTTGACACATGCACTTTTTCGTGAAAACATGATAATCACAATTTGAAATGGTCCTAAGAGTGATTTTAAGATCAACGTTTAAAAATTTCGTCCCAAAATGATAACTCGCGTTTTTTCCGTTAGTAAAGAGCGGCGTTTATGTCACATTTGACAAATGTGTTTTTTTGTGAAAACAAAATAATCACACTTTGAAATGGTCCTAGGAGTGATTTTAAGGTCAAAGTTTAAAAAATTCGTCATGAAATACTGAATCGTGTTTTTTTCGGTAAGTAAAGACTGATTTTTATGTCACATTTGCACATGCATTTTTTGGTGAAACACAGGATAATCACACTTTGAAATTGTCCTAAGAGTGATTTTAAGGTCAGCATTTAAAAAATTCGTCATGAATACTAACTCGTGTTTTTTTTCGTAAGTAAATTCCGAAGTTTATGTCACATTTGACACATGCGTTTTTTAATCAAAACTTGATAATCACACTCTGAAAGCGCCCTAAAAGTGTTTTTAAGGCCAACATTTAAAATTTTTGTCCCAAAATGATCACTTGCTTTTTTTCCTTAAGTAAAAACCGATGTTTATGTCACATTTGACACATGCATTTTTTTGTGAAAACAAGATAATCACACTTTGAAATGGTCCTAAGAGTAATTTTAAGGTCAACATTTAAAAAATTCGTCATGAAATTCTAACTCATGTTTTTTCCGTAAGTAAAGACCGATGTTTATGTCACGTTTGACACATGCGTTTTTTCATCAAAACTCGATAATCACACTTTTAGGAGCCCGAAAAGTGTTTTTATGGTCAAAGTTTAAAATTTTCGTCGCAAAATGATTTCTCGCTTTTTTCCGTAAGTAAAGACTGATGTTTATGTCACATTTGACACAGGCATTTTTTGTGAAAATATGATAATCACACTTTGAATTGGTCCTAAGAGTAATTTTAAGGTCATTGTTTAAAAGATTAGTCACGAAATAGTAACTCGTGATATTTTCGTAAGTAAAGACCGATGTTTATGTCACGTTTGACCTATGCATTTTTTCATCAAAACATAATAATGACACATTGAAATGGTCCTAAGAGTGATTTTAAGGCCAAAGTTTAAAAATTTTGTAACAAAATGGTAACTCTCATTTTTTCCGTAAGTAAAGACCGATGTTTCTATCACATTTGACACATGCATTTCTATGTGAAAACATGATAATCGCACTTTGAAATATTCCTAAGAGGGATATTCAATGTCAAAAAATTTCGTCCCAAAATGATAACTCGCGTTTTTATCGTAAGTAAAGACCGATGTTTAAGTCACATTTGACACATGCATTTTTTTAAGAAAACACGATAATCACACTTTGAAATGGTCCTAAGAGTGATTTTAAGGTCAACGTTTAAAAATTTCGCCCCAAAATGATAACTCGAGTTTTTTTCGTTAGTAAAGACCGATGTTTCTATCACATTTGACACATGCGTTTTTTTGTGAAAACATGATAATCGCACTTTGAAATGGTCCTAAGAATGCTATTCAACGTTAAAAAATCTCATCCCAAAATGATAACTCGCGTTTTTTTCGTAAGTAAAGACCGAGCTCAAGGTTTAAAAATTTCGTCCCAAAGTGATAACTCGCATTTTTTCCGTAAGAAAAGACCAACGTTTATGTCACATTTGACACATGTGTTTCTTTGTGAAAACAAGATAATCACACTTTGAAATGGTCCTAAGTGTGATTTTAAAGGTCAACGTTTAAAAATTTCGTCCCAAAATGATAACCCGTGTTTTTTCCGTAAGTAAAGACCGACGTTTATGTCACATTTGACACATGCATTTTTTTGTGAAAACAAAATGATCACACTTTGAAATGGTCCTAAGAGTGATTTTAAGGACAGCATTTAAAAAATTCGTCATGAATACTAACTCGTGTTTTTTCCGAAAGTGAAGACTGAAGTTTATGTCACGTTTGACACATGCGTTTTTTCATGAAAACTCAATAATCATACTTTGAAAGTGTCCTAAAAGTGTTTTTAAGGTCAACACTAAAATTTTTTGTCCCAAAATGATAATCGCACTTTCAAATGGTCCTAAGAGTGACATTAAGATCAATCATTTTGGGATGAAATTTTTTAAACGTTGATCTTAATGTCACTCTTAGGACAATTTGAAAGTGCGATTATCATGTTTTCAAAAAAAAAAGGCATGTGTCATATGTGACAGAAACCTCGGTCTTTACTTACGGAAGAAATGCGATTTATCATTTTGGGATGAAATTTTTTAAACGTTGCTCTTAATGTCACTCTTAGGACCATTTGAAAGTGCGATTATCATGTTTTCACAGAAAAAGGCATGAGTCAAATGTGACAGAAACCTCGATCTTTACTTATGGAAAAAACGAGAGTTATCATTTTGGGATGAAATTTTTAAAAGTTGGCCTTAAAATCACTCTTAGGACCATTTCAATATGTGATTATCATGTTTTGATGAAAAATTGCAATGTTCCAATGTGGCATAAACATCGGTCTTTAGTTACGAAAATTGCACGAGTTAGTATTTCATGACTAATCTTTTAAACATTGACCCTAAAACTACTGTTAGGACCAATTCAAAGTGTGATTATCATGTTTTCACGAAAAAATGCATGTGTCAAATGTGACATAAACATCGGACTTTACTTAAGGAAAAAAAGCGTTTGGGACGAAAATTTTAAATGTTGACCTTAAAAACACTTTGAGGACACTTTCAAAGTGTGATTATCGAGTTTTGAGAAAAAATTGCATTTGTCAAATAGGGCATAAACATCGATCTTTACTTAAGGAAAAAACACGAGTTAGTATTTCATGACAAATTTTTTAAATGCTGACCTTAAAATCACTCTTAGGACCCTTTCAAAGTGTGATTATCATGTTTTCACAAAAAAATACATGTGTCAAATGTGACATAAACATCGGTATTTACTTACGGAAAAAAACGCGAGTTATCATTTTGGGAAGAAATTTTTTAATCGTTGACCTTAAAATCACTCTTAGAACCATTTCAAAGTGCGATTATCATGCATTTTTTTGTGAAAACATGATAATCACTTTTAGGACTATTTCAAAGTGTGATTTTTTTGTTTTCACAAAAAAACGCATGTGTCAAATGTGACAATCGTCGGCCTTTACTTACGGAAAAAACGCGAGTTATCATTTTGGGATGAAATTTTTAAACGTTGGCCTTAAAATCAATCTTAGGACCATTTCAACGTACGATTATCATGTTTTCACGAAAAAAATGTATGTGTGAGATGTGACATAAACTTCGGTCTTTACTTACAGAAAAAATGCGAGTTATCATTTTGGGACAAAATTTTTTAACGTTGAATACCACTCGTAGGACCATTTCAAAGTGCGATTATCATGTTTTCACAAAAAAACGCATTCATCAAACGTGACATAAACATCGGTCTTTACTTACGGAAAATACACGAATCAGTATTTCAGGACGAATTTTTTAAAAGTTGACCTTAAAATCACTCTTAAGACCATTTCAAAGTGTGATTATCATGTTTTGATGAAAAAACAAATATGTCAAATGTGGCATAAACATCGGTATTTACTTACGGAAAAAACGCGAGTTATCATTTTGGGACAATTTTTTAAACGTTAATCTTAATATCACTCTTAGGACCATTTCAAAGTGCGATAATCATGTTTTCTCAAAAAGATGCATGTGTCAAATGTGACCGAAATATCGATCTTTACTTGTGAAAAAAATGAGAGCTCTCATTTAGGGACTAAATTTTTATACGTTGGCCTTAAAACAACTCTTAGGACCATTTCAATGTGTGATTATCATGTTTTGATGAAAAAACGTATGTGTCAAATGTGACATAAACATCGGTCGTTACTTATGAAAATAACACGAGTTAGTATTTCGTGACTAATCTTTTAAATGTTGACCTTAAAATTACTCTTAGGACTAATTCAAAGTGTGATTATCATGTTTTCATGAAAAAACGCATGTGTCAAATGTGACATAAACATCGGTCTTCACGTATGGAAAAAAAGCGAGTTATCATATTGGGACAAAAATTTTAACTATTGACCTTAAAAACACTTTTAGGACGAATCCGTGAAGAAAAAATGCATGTGTCATACGTGACATAAACATCGGTCTTCACTTACGGAAAAAGCACGAATCCGTATTTCATGATGGATTTTTGAAACGTTGACCTTAAAATCACTCTTAGGACCATTTCAAAGTGTGATTACCATGTTTTGATGGAAAAACGCATATTTCAAATGTGGCATAAACATCGATATTTATTTACGGGAAAAATGCGAGTTATCATTTTGGGCAAATTTTTTTAAACGTCGATCTTAGTATCACTCTTAGGACCATTGCAAAGTCCAATTATCATGTTTTCACAAAAAAAACGCATGTGTCAAATGTGACAAAAACATCGGTCTTTACTAACGGAAAAACGAGAGTTATCATTTTGGGACAAAATTTTTAAACGTTGGCCTTAAAATCACTCTTAGGACAATTTCAATGTGTGATTACCATGTTTTGATAAAAAACGCATGTGTCAAACGTGACATAAACATCGGTCTTTACTTACGAAAATAAGATGAGTTAGTATTTCGTGACTAATCTTTTAAACGTTGACCTTAAAATTACTCTTAGGACCAATTCAAAGTGTAATTATCTTATTTTCACCAAAAAACATATGTGTGAAATGTGACATAAACGTCGGTCTTTACTAACGGAAAAAACGCGAGTGATCATTTTAGGGACGAAATTTTTAAACGTTGACCTTAAAATCACTCTTATGACCATTTCAAAGTATGATTATCATGTTTTCACAAAAAAACTGCATGTGTCAAATGTGACATAAACATCGGTCTTTACTTACGGAAAAAACACGAGTTAGTATTCCATGACGATTTTTTTAAACGTTGGCCTTAAAATCACTGTTAGGACCATTTCAAAGTGTGATTATCTTGTTTTCACAAAAAAATGCATGTGCAAATGTGACATAAACTATGGTCTTTACTTATGGAAAAAATACGAGTTATCATTTTGGGACAAAATTTTTAAACGTTGACCTTAAAATAACTCTTAGGGCCTTTCCAAAGTGTGATTATCATGTGACAACCTAAGATATCTCAGAAGCAGCCTTTTACGTGTGCCTCTCGATAACACAAACTAGTTCGGGCCCTAGCCATTGGGATTTCCTGGAGGTAAGAGCCTGTGTTTCGTCACTGTGTCACACAGTGAGAACCCTCCATGGATTGATACCTGTCTTACAGGGCGACAGGACTTTACTGTCTGACGGCTCTAATACTAAGAACGCAGGATCGCTAATCAGAAAATGAAATATTGAAATCACAGATTATGAACAGTATAATCCCTAATATCAGGGATGATGCGGGCAAATTAATGAATGCCCCAAAAGGACATACTACTTTATTTCTTACTGATTTGAGTAAAGGTAGCCTAGTGGTCCCAAGACCAATTTCATGGGATCAATTACATTTTCCTGACTCATGGAGAATGGAGGAAGGAAGGAACACTATAAGAAACAATATTCTGTTTATAAACAGAAGGAGGGAGAAAAAGAATTCCCTGAATTCTTAAAACAATTGTTCAAACTTAAAGGAATTAAATTCCCCAAATTTAATGATGAGCAGTTCCTGAGTACTCTTGAGTCGTCTTATAAGACGTACATAGCTTCTAATAGAACAATTAGAAGTATTCATCTGCCGTTAGCTCCGGTATCTTATGAACTAGATACAGATAAAGTAGTGGAATGCAGTCCTTTCTATGAAGGGACAAAAAGTTCTGTTAAACATAACAATTTCACTTACTTAAGTCTCCATACAATAGGAGAATAGCTGTCCAGGATAGAAGACCAAGTCCAAAAGACTTATTTAAAGCCTTATCAGGCTTCAACTTCAAAGCCCCTGGAGGAGGAAAGGGTTATAATTAAACCCCCTACTTCAGAAAAGCTAAATATCAAATTTGCAAAACACTCTGAAGTAGTAGAAGAAATTTCTAAACGACTAGTAGAGCTTAACCTAGATAGAAAGCAAAAGAATATTGCTCCTTTAACTAAAGAGCAGGATTCTGATTCAGAAGCTAGTACTAGTTCAGAAGAGCCTTTAAAAGGCGAGGAAGAATTAAAATCTTTATTCCAAGATTCAAGGATGGATAATATTCCCCAGATAAATAAAATCTTCCACACTAAAGAAAATACGGACAAGCCTTATTACCGCAGGCCGTCCCCAATAAACCTTCAATATGAAGAGTTTAGGCCATCCATGAACTCCTATGATGGCAGGTCCATTGAAGAATGGAATATTGATGGGCTATCTGAGTATCAGATTAAAAATGCCATCCAGCACATGTTGATGTATGCTACTGCCAGTAGAATACAGGGAAATTCAGATAAATCCATAGCTCAGGCTATTATTGCAGGATTTTCTGGACAGTTAAAAGGCTGGTGGGATTTTCAGTTAAATACTGAAGCCAAAAATCAAATTTTAAATTCGGTTAAAGAAGAGAATGGCCAACCACAGTTAGACGTTGTTAATACTTTGGCATATACCCTTAGTTTGCACTTTCTAGGGTCTACCTCTATGTTTGTAGAGCAAACCACTGAACAACTCATGAACCTGAGATGTAGAGATCTATCAGAGTTCAAGTGGTACAAAGATGTCTTTCTCAGCGCAGTCTTTACTAGAGATGACTGTCACCAGGATTTCTGGAAGGAAGAGTTCATTAATGGCCTTCCTTATTTATTTGCTGAGAGAGTCAAGGAAAGGCTCAGGATGAAGTATAACAATGTTATACCTTATCCGAAGCTAACATACGGAGAGCTTTCCTCAGAGATAGTGGCTGAAGGAATGTTGCTCTACAATGAATTAAAAATTCATAAGCAGATGCAAAAGGAAAAGCTGCATGTCAAAAGGATCTTAGTAGACTTTTGAGATCAAGTAGGCTTCCCTCCACTTCCTAGATCACATAAAAATAAGGTTAAACCTTATAAGAAAAGCTATAAACCTTATAAAAGGAATTTTGATAAGCCTTATAGGCAGCACAAGAAGGATTACCCTAAAAGGTCTTATAAAAGGCCCAAGAAGCCCTATAATAAGCCTAAAAGGCCACTTGAGGAGGTAACATGCTACAAATGTGGAAAGCCCGGACACTATTCCAATAAGTGCAAGGCAAAGCAGCAAATCAGGTCACTTAATCTCAGTGACGATGTCAAGGAAACACTAGAAAAAATTCTAGTAGTCCAAACTAGCTCAGAAAAGGAAGAAAATGATTATACCTCTGAAGAAGAATCAGACTCTGACTCACAGTCTAATTCAAGCTGTGACGGAAACTGCGATTATTACAAATCGCTTTGTTCTCTAAACGGCTTACTAGTCCTCACTAGAGAAGAGAACATGATTTTGGATCTCATAGAAAAGATCCAAGACCCTGAAGAAAGAAGAGACCACTTAGAGTCATATTTGAAAATGTTTAAAGAAAAATCTGGAGAAACCTCATCAAGAAATTCTTCAAGAAATAACAATCTTGAAGAAAAGGTTTGAACATCTCTTATGATATGAAAGAGATAATTAACAGGGTCAAGGCTAGCAAGAGAAAAGAGCCTACCATTAACGATCTTAAAGCTGACGTTAATGAACTTAAAAGAGAAGTAAAAAATCTTAAAGACAGGCTTACTCTCTTAGAAGCTGCTAAACTCTCAGATTATAACTCTGAATCTGAGGAAGAAGAAGATAAAGGTCTAGGAAAGAAAGACCAGTCTACGCAGAAGGACCTCCAATACGTAGACATGCTAGATAGAGTAGTCACTCATAAGTGGCATACTAAAATAACTCTTGTTATTAACAAGGAATATGTCTTAAAGACGGTAGCCCTTATAGACTCAGGAGCCGATCTTAATTGCATCAATGAGGGATTAATACCATCCCGCTACTTTTCCAAAACTTTGGAACAACTGCATATGGCTAATGGCGACAAATTGGCTGTCAATTATAAGCTTAGTAATGCAGCTGTTTGCAATAATGGGATGTGCCTAGAGATACCATTTATAATGGTCAAAGATTTATCCCATTCAGTCATTCTTGGAAACCCGTTCCTGCACATGCTGTTCCCTATATCAAGATTATCTGAAAAGGGAATTGAAACACAAATAGCATGAAAAGACATCATCTTTGAGTTTATTTCACAACCCAAAGTCAAACATCCAGATGTAATCAGAAGGAGAGTCTCTTATAAAGAGAGATTTATTAATTCCTTAAAACAGGAAATTTCTTTCAAAACTATAGAGGAAAAACTTAAAAGTCCTCAGCTGATTGAAAGGGTTAAAACCCTAGAACAGGAGCTTATAAGAGAAATTTGCTCTGAAGTTCCTACGGCCTTCTGGGCCAGAAAACGACATGTTATAAGTCTGCCTTATGAGCCAGACTTTGACGAAAAGATGATCCCTACTAGAGCCCGACCCATTGCTATGGTGCCTCGCCATCTAGAGATCTACAAATTTGAAATTACAGATTTAGAAAACAAAGGGCTTATTAGAAAGAGTAAAAGCCCATGGAGTTGCCCGGCCTTTTATGTAGAAAATGTGGCCGAACTTGAAAGAGGAGTGCCAAGATTAGTCATTAACTACAAACCTTTAAATAAGGTTTTAAGGTGGATAAGGTATCCTCTGCCAAATAAGAGAGACTTGCTTAACAGGCTTTATGAAGCCAAAGTCTTTTCCAAATTTGATATGAAGTCTAGATATTGGCAAATCCAGATCAAAGAAGAGGATAAGTACAAAATAGCATTAACAGTCCCATTTGGCCAATCTAGTGGAATGTGATGCCGTTTGGGCTTAAAAGTGCCCCCTCCGAATTTCAAAAAAAAAATGAATGAGATCTTTAATGCTTATTCAGCATTCATGATAGTCTATATAGACGACGTCCTTATTTTCTCCAAGGACATTGAGCAGCACTTTGAACACCTTAGTATTTTCCAAACAGCAGCCAAAAGTAATGGCTTGGTAGTGTCTACTAAGAAAATTAAATTGTTTCAAACAAAGATAAGATTTTTAGGCCATTATTTAGAGCATGGCACAGCAATTCCAATTGAGAGGGCTATAGAATTCGCAGATAAATTACCTGACAAAATTAGGGATAAAACTCAGTTGCAAAGCTTTCTAGGACGCTTGAACTATGTAGCTGACTTTTACAAAAATTTAGCCCAAGGTGCAAAGCCTTTATTTGCAAGGCTCCACAAAAATCCCTCGAAATGGACCGAAGAATGCACCCAGGCAGTTAGGAAAACAAAAATTCATGTTAAAACCCTACCATGCCTAGCCATACCACATCCAGATGCCTTTAAAATTGTTGAAACTGACGCATCAGATAAAGGCTATGGAGGAATCCTTACGCAAAGGATTAATGGAAAGGAAACCTTAATTAGGTTTACCAGTGGGCTTTGGACCGGCCCAAGAGTTAATTACTCTACTATTAAAAAGAAGGTAACTATAGTCCTGTATGTCCAAAAGTTTGAGTCTGATTTAATTAATCAGAAATTCCTTATTAGGATAGACTGTAAAAGCGCCAAAGAGATCTTACTAAAGGATGTTAAAAATATAGCGTCCAAACAGATATTTGCCAGATGGCAAGCTATTTTATCAGTCTTTGATTTTGATATTGAGTTTATTAAAGGGGAATCTAATTCACTTCCAGATTTCTTAAATCGAGAGTTTCTTGGAGGTCATGAGTTTCAAAAGGAATAACACTCCTTCAGCAAAAGGGAAGGCTAAAGAGCATTTCTCAGGACCATCAAAAGCAAGTCAAGAGGACCAATATTGCCCCGACGCTTATAGGCGTAGCCTTCAGGCTGGCACTGAGAAGGAAAATAAATTTCCTTATGTACCTATTACCTTTGAGCATATTATGCCTATTGAAGATAAACATGCTCCCCTACAGCCATATGAGATAGCATCCTTTTATACGCAGAATTATACACTTTCACCATTTCTGCCTAAGGATTATAATTTCTATCAGTCAATCTTATTAGAGACTAATTCTATTAAAATTGAACCGGTTACAAGAAGAGGCGATGAATGGGCTTATAGCAAATTCATCATCACTAGGGTTATTACCCAAGAAGAATGGGGAGAAATCTTTTCTCCTGCAGAGAATTATCGTATGGAAAACCAAGATTTTTTTATTACTTTGACTACATGCAGGCCTGGACTCATGCATTATTTTATGAGAACCGTCAGAGGAAATTTAGTTGGTTTTTCCAATTCTCTTTAAACAAACCTCAAGAGGTTTTCCCTAACTGGTTTTCATGACTGGTTTTTCAAATGGGGATTATATCCAATTATCCTCCCTCAAAGAGTTCTACGAATTTATGAATTCTTCGTAGACTCTAATAGATTCTGTGATTATCCCAGACTCATGTTTACTATCCTTTACAGGGTTCCATGGATAGGCAAATAGGATTATATCATCACTAAAAAGAAAGGAAAGAAACTGGGTTATAACTCAGATTTTGAAAATTTTATTTCCAGTTTAACAAGGAGAATTTCTGTTAAATGGTGGGATAAATTTGAGTTCGTTGAGCCCCCGGCAATGTACTCCAAAGAGCTTATTATTAAAATGGTAAATCCCAACATTCCTCTAAATTCTCCTCAGGCTGCTGAAACCTCAGCATCTCCGGCCAAGATCGCTGAACTCCTCAAAGGTTTATTAACCTCCATTCCTAGAGAAGAACTGAAGCAACAAGTGTTTCAGCTTCTAGGCGAAAAGGATCCTAAACAAGGATTTGATACGCAGAATTTATTGTCTGCCCTTCCAAAGAAGCAAGAGAGTCCTAAAAGGAAAGCTGCTGAAATAGCCTCGTCATCAACAAGCGAAGCTAATAAAGCTAAAAGAGTACCTCCCCTACCAGATGATGAGTTTGATGATCTATTCCTAGACTCTCAAGACCCTAATGACCTCTAGGGCAAAATCCTTATCAGGATTACTTCAACGACAATAATGCAGATTGCTTTAACAGAAAGAATATCAGGATGGCTATGGACCCCACATAATGGAGCACTAAAACCAATTACGTCGAAAGTACTTTTGTCGGCTCCTTCACTTTTATTAAAGCAAGCATTTTCTTTTATTAAAGAAATATTCCGCCAACTGGTGCTTTTTCTTTGTCGGCCACTGCAAGATGCTCTCTTATCCTCCAGCTCATGGCCAGCCACGATTGCACCTCTTTTCTGCCTATATATAGTTTTCATTTCTTAGTTTTAGCATCATCGAAAAACATTCATTTATAAAATATTTAGTTTTGACTTTTAAGAGTTTGAGAGAGAGAAGCTGTAGTGTGCTTGGTGTGAAGCTTTCTCCATTTTGCTTTCTCAACTTTTGCAATTCAACTCTCTCCATAATAATAGTGAGATTTCTTTTGTTCATCCTCTGTGATTTCAATATTTCATTTTCTGATTAGCGATCCTACGTTCTTGGTATCAAAGCCGTCAGAGAGTAAAGTCCTATCGCCCTGTAAGACAGGTATCAATCCATGGAGGGTTCTCACTGTGTGACACAGTGACGAAACACAGGCTCTTACCTCCAGGAAATCCCAACGGCTAGGGCCCGAACTGGGTTGTGTTGTAGAGAGGCACACGTAAAAGGCTGCCTCTGAGATATCTTAGGTTGTCACGGTCTAAACGTTGGCCTTAAAATCACTCTTAGGACCATTTCAATGTATGATTATCATGTTTTGATGGAAAAATGCATGTGTCAAATGTGACATAAACATCTGTCCTTACTTACAAAAATAAGACGAGTTAGTATTTCGTGACTAATCTTTTAAACGTTGACCTTAAAATTACTCTAAGGACCAATTCAAAGTGTGATTATCTTATTTTCACCAAAAAACATATGAGTGAAATGTGACATAAACGTCGGTCTTTACTAATGGAAAAAACGCGAGTTATCATTTAGGCACGAAATTTTTAAATGTTGACCTTAAAATCACTCTTAGTACCATTTCAAAGTATGATTATCATGTTTTCACGAAAAAATGCATGTGCCAAATGTGACATAAACATCGGTCTTTACTTACGGAAAAAACATGAGTTAGTATTCCATGATGATATTTTTAAACGTTGGCCTTAAAATCACTCTTAGGACCATTTCAAAGTGTGATTATCTTGTTTTCACAAAAAAATGCATGTGCAAATGTGACATAAACTATGGTCTTTACTTACGGAAAATATACGAGTTATCATTTTGGGACAAATTTTTTAAACGTTGACCTTAAAATAACTCTTAGGGCCATTTCAAAGTGTGATTATCATGTTTCGATGGAAAACCGCATGTGTCAAACGTGACATAAACTTCGGTCTTCACTTACAGAAAAAACACGAGTTAGTATTTCATAACGAATTTTTTAAATGCTGACCTTAAAATCACTCTTAGGACAATTTCAAAGTGTGATTACCATGTTTTCACGAAAAAATGGATGTGTCAAATGTGACATAAACATCGGTCTTTACTTAAGGAAAAAACACGAATCGGTATTTCATGACGAATTTTTTGACCTTTTACCTTAAAATCACTCTTAGGACCATTTTAAAGTGTGATTATCTTGTTTTCACAAAAAAACGCACGTGTCAAATGTGACATAAATGTCGGTCGTTACTTATGGAAAAAAACGCGAGTTATCATTTTGGGATGAAATTTTTAAACGTTGACCTTAAAATCATTTTTACGACCATTTCAAAGTGTGATTATCATCTTTTCAAGAAAAAATGCAAGTGTCAAATGTGGCATAAACTTTGGTCTTTACTTACGAAAAAAACGCAAGTTATCATTTTGGGACAAATTTTTTTAATGTTGAATATCACTCTTAGGGCCATCTCAAAGTATGATTTATCATGTTTTGATTAAAAAACGCATGTGTCAAACGTGGCATAAACTTCGGTCTTTACAGACGGAAAAAACACGAGTTAGTATTTCATGATGAATTTTTCAAATGCTGACCTTAAAATCACTCTTAGGACAATTTCAAAGTGTGATTATCATGTTTTCAAGAAAAAACGCATGTGTCAAATGTGACATAAACATCGGTCTTTACTTAAGGAAAAAACACGAATCGGTATTTCATGACGAATTTTTTAAACTTTGACCTTAGAATCACTTTTGGGACTATTTCAAAGTGTGATTATTTTTTTTTCGCAAAAAAATGCATGTGTCAAATGTGACATAATCGTCGGTCTTTACTTACGGAAAAAAAGCGAGTTATCATTTTGGGACAAATTTTAGTAAACGTGGATCTTAGTATCACTCTTAGGACCATTGCAAAGTACAATTATCATGTTTTCACAACAAAACGCATGTGTCAAATGTGACAGAAACATCGGTCTTTACTAACGGAAAAAACGAGAGTTATCATTTTGGGACAAAATTTTTAAACGTTGGCCTTAAAATCACTCTTAAGACCATTTCAATGTGTGATTATCATGTTTTGATGAAAAAACGCATGTGTCAAACGTCACATAAACATCGGTCTATACTTACGAAAATAAGACGAGTTAGTATTTCGTGACTAATCTTTTAAACGTTGACCTTAAAATTACTCTTAAGACCAATTCAAAGTGTGATTATCTTATTTTCACCAAAAAACATATGTGTGAAATGTGACATAAACGTCGGTCTTTACTAACGGCAAAAACGCGAGTTATCATTTATGGACGAAATTTTTAAACGTTGACCTTAAAATTACTCTTAGGACCATTTCAAAGTATGATTATCATGTTTTCACGAAAAAATGCGTGTGTCAAATGTGACATAAACATCGGTCTTTACTTACGGAAAAAACACGAGTTAGTATTCCATGACATTTTTTTAAATGTTGGCCTTAAAATCACTCTTAGGACCATTTTAAAGTGTAATTATCTTGTTTTCACAAAAAAATGCATGTGCAAATGTGACATAAACTATGGTCTTTACTTACGGAAAATATACGAGTTATCATTTTGGGATAAAATTTTTAAACGTTGACCTTAAAATAACTCTTAGGGCCATT
The DNA here is from genome assembly GCA_947683365.1 of Euphorbia pulcherrima. Taxonomy (NCBI): domain Eukaryota; kingdom Viridiplantae; phylum Streptophyta; class Magnoliopsida; order Malpighiales; family Euphorbiaceae; genus Euphorbia; species Euphorbia pulcherrima. Next base: position 22,776,410 of record CANTUS010000001.1, read on the forward strand.
TCGAAGTGTGATTATCATGTTTTGATGGAAAACCGCATGTGTCAAACGTGACATAAACTTCGGTCTTTACTTACAGAAAAAACACGAGTTAGTATTTCATGACGAATTTTTTAAATGCTGAACTTAAAATCACTCTTAGGACAATTTCAAAGTGTGATTATCATGTTTTCACAAAAAAATGCATGTGTCAAATGTGACATAAACATCGGTCTTTACCTAAGGAAAAAACACGAATCGGTATTTCATGACGAATTGTTTGACCATGGACCTTAAAATCACTCTTAGGACCATTTCAAAGTGTGATTATCTTGTTTTCACAAAAAAACGCATGTGTCAAATGTGACATAAACGTCGATCGTTACTTATGGAAAAAAACGCGAGTTATCATTTTGGGACGAAATTTTTAAAAGTTGACCTTAAAATCACTTTTAGGACCATTTCAAAGTATGATTATCATCTTTTCAAGATAAAATGCAAGTGACAAATGTGGCTTAAACTTCGGTCTTTACTTACGGAAAAAAAGCAAGTTATCATTTTGGGACGAAATTTTTTAATGTTGAATATCACTCTTAGGGCCATTTCAAAGTGTGATTATCATGTTTTGATGAAAAAACGCATGTGTCAAATGTGGCATAAACTTCGGTCTTTACTTACGGAAAAAACACGAGTTAGTATTTCATGACGAATTTTTTAAATGCTGACCTTAAAATCACTCTTAGGACAATTTCAAAGTGTGATTATCATGTTTTCATGAAAAAATGCACGTGTCAAACGTGACATAAACATCGGTATTTCATGACGAATTTTTTAAACTTTGACCTTAGAATCACTTTTAGGACTATTTCAAAGTGTGATTATTTTTTTTTCACAAAAAAATGCATGTGTCAAATGTGACATAAACGTCGGTCTTTACTTACGGAAAAAAAGCGAGTTATCATTTTGGGACAAAATTTTTAAACGTTGACCTTAAAATCACTCTTAGGACCATTCCAACGTGTGATCATCATGTTTTCACGAAAAAAATGTATGTGTCAAATGTGACATAAACTTCGGTCTTTACTAACGGAAAAAATGCGAGTTCTCATTTTGGGATGAAATTTTTTAACGTTGAATATCACTCGTAGGACCATTTCAAAGTGCGATTATCATGTTTTCACGAAAAAATGCATGTGTCAAATGTGATAGAAATATCGGTCTTTACTTACGGAAAAAACGAGAGTTATCATTTTGGGACAAAATTTTTAAACGTTGGCCTTAAAATCACTCTTAGGACCATTTCAATGTGTGATTATTATGTTTTCATAAAAAAAATGCATGTGTCAAACGTGACATAAATATCGGTCTTTACTTACGAAAATAACACGAGTTACTATTTCGTGGCTAATCTTTTAAATGATGACCTTAAAATTTCTCTTAACTCAAAGTGTGATTATCATGTCTTCACAAAAAAACGCGTGTGTCAAATATGACATGAATATCGATCTTTACTTACGGAAAAAAGCGAGAAATCATTTTGGGACGAAAATTTTAAACGTTGACCTTAGAAACACTTTTAGGGCACTTTCAAAGTGTGATTATCGAGTCGTGATGAAAAAATGCATGTGTCAAACGTGACATAAACATCGGTCTTTACTTAAGGAAAAAACACGAGTTAGTATTTCATGACGAAAGTTTTAAACATTGACCTTAAAATCACTCTTAGGACCATTTCAATATGTGAGTATCTTATTTTGATGCAAAAACGTATATGTCTAATGTGGCATAAACATCGATCTTTACTTAAGGAAAAAATGCGAGTTACCATTTTGGGACAAAAATTTTTAAATGTTGATCTTAATATCACTCTTAGGATCATTTCAAAGTGCAATTACCATCTTTTGACAAAAAAACGCTAGCGTCAAATGTGACAGAAACATCGGTCTTTACTTACGAAAAAAATGGGAGTTATCATTTTGGGATGAAATTTTTAAACGTTGGCCTTTAAATTACTCTTACCACCATTTCAATGTCTGATTATCATGTTTTGTTTACTTACGAAAAAAATGCGAGCTACATTTTGGGTCAAAATTTTTTAAACGTTGACCTTAAAATCTGCCTTAGGACCATTTCAAAGTGTGCTTATCATGTTTTAACGAAAAAACTCGTGTGTCAAATGTGATTTAAACATCAGTCTTTACTTACGAAAAAAACGCGACTTATCATTTTGGGACGAAATTTTAAAACGTTCACCTTAAAATCACTGTTAGGACCATTTAAAGTGTGATTATCGAGTTTTCACAAAAAACGCATAACACGAGTTAGTATTTAATGATGAATTTTTTCGACGTTGACCTTTAAATCACTCTTAGGACCATTTCAAAGTGTGATTCTCAAGTTTTTATGAAAAAAATGCATGTGTCACATGTGATATAAACATCGGCTTTACTTACGAAAAAAACGCGTGTTATCCTTTTGGGACGAAATTTTAAAACTTTCAACTTGAAATCACTGTTAGGACCATTTCGAAGTGTCATTATAAGGTTTTGATGGAAAAACCCATGTGTCAAATGTGACATAAACGTCGGTCTTTACTTACAGAAATAACACGAGTTAGTAATTCTTGATGAATTTTTTAAAAGTTGACCTTAAAATCACTCTTAGGACAATTTCAAAGTGTGCTTATCATGTTTTCATGAAAAAAAGCATGTGTCAAATGTGACATAAACATCGGTCTTTACTTACGGAAAAAACGCGAGTTATCATTTTGGGACGAAATTTTAAAACGTTCACCTTATAATCACTGTTAGGGCCATTTTAAAGTGTGATTATCATGTTTTTATGAAAAAACGCATGTGTCGAATGTGACACAAACATCGATCTTTACTTACGGAAATAACAAGAGTTAGTAATTCTTGATGAATTTTTTAAAAGTTGACCTTAAAATCACTCTTACAACCACTTCAAAGTGTGATTATCAAGTTTTAACGAAATAACGCATGTGTCAAATGTGACATAAACATCGGTCTTTACTTACGGAAAAAAGCGAGTTAGCATTTTGGTACGAAATTTTAAACGTTGACCTTAAAAATACTCTTAGGACCATTTCAAAGTGTGCTTATCGAGTTTTCACAAAAAAATGCATGTGTCAAATGTGACATAAACATTGGTCTTTACTTACGGTAGAAACACGAGTTAGTATTTAATGATGAATTTTTTAGACGTTGACCTTTAAATCACTCTTAGGACCATTTCAAAGTCTGATTCTAACGTTTTTATGAAAAAATGCATGTGTCACATGTGATATAAACATCGGCTTTACTTATGAAAAAAACGCGTGTCATCCTTTTGGGACGAAATTTTAAAACTTTCAACTTGAAATCACTGTTAGGACCATTTCGAAGTGTCATTATCAGGTTTTGGCGGAAAAACCCATGTGTCAAATGTGACATAAACGTCGGTCTTTACTTACGGAAATAACACGAGTTAGTATTTCGTGACGAATTTTTTAAATGTTGACCTTAAAATCACTCTTAGGACCAATTCAAAGTGTGATTATCGTGTTTTGACAAAAAAATGCATGTGTCCAATGTGATAAAAACATCGGTCTTTACTTACGGAAAAAACACGAGTTAGTATTTCGTGACAAATTTTTTAAACTTTGGCCTTAAAATCACTCTTAGGACAAATTCAAAGTGTGATTTCATGTTTTCACGAAAAAATCCATGTGTAAAATGTGACATAAACATCGATCTTTACTTATGGAAAAAACGCGAGTTACCATTTTTGGACTAAATTTTAAAACGTTCACCTTAAAATCACTGTTAGGACCATTTTAAAGTGTGATTATCATGTTTTGACGAAAAAACGCATGTGTCCAATATGATAGAAACATCAGTCTTTACTTACGGAAATAGCTCGAGTTAGTATTTGGTGACAAATATTTTAAACTTTGGCCTTAAAATCATTCTTAGGACAAATTCAAAGTGTGATTATTATGTTTTCACGAAAAAACAATTGTCATATGTGACATAAACATCGGTCTTTACTTACGGAAAAAACGCGAGTTATTATTTTCGGACAAAATTTTTAAACGTTGACCTTAAAATCAATCTTAGGACCATTTCAAAGTGTGATTATCATGTTTTGATGAAAAAAATGGATGTGTCAATCGTCACATAAACATCGGTCTTTACTTACGAAAAAAACGCGAGTTAGTATTTCGTGACGATTTTTTTAAACGTTGACCTTAAAATCACTCTTAGGACCAATTCAAAGTGTGATTATCATGTTTTCACGAAAAAATGCATGTGTCAAATGTGACATAAACATTGATCTTTACTTACGGAAAAAAAAGCGGGTTATCACTTTGGGACGAAAATTTCAAACGTTGACCTTAAAAACACACTTAGGACCATTTCAAAGTGTGCTTATCGAGTTTTCACAAAAAAACGCATGTGTCAAATGTGACATAAACATCGGCCTTTACTTACGGAAGAAACACGATTTAGTATTTAATGATGAATTTTTTAGACGTTGACCTTTAAGTCACTCTTAGGACCATTTCAAAGTGTGATTCTCATGTTTTTATGAAAAATTGCATGTGTCACATGTGATATAAACATCGGCTTTACTTACGGAAAAAACGCGTGTTATCCTTTCGGAACGAAATTTTAAAACTTTCAACTTGAAATCACTGTTAGGACCATTTCAAAGTGTCATTATCAGGTTTAGACGAAAAAATCCATGTGTCAAATGTGACATAAACGTCGGTCTTTACTTATGGAAAATACACGAGTTAGTATTTCGTGGCAAATTTTTTAAACTTTGGCCTTAAAAACTCTTAGGACAATTTCAAAGTGTGATTTCATGTTTTCACGAAAAAATGCATGAGTCAAATGTGACATAAACATCGATCTTTACTTATGGAAAAAACGCGAGTTACCATTTTTGGACGAAATTTTAAAACGTTCACCTTAAAATCACTGTTAGGACCATTTTAAAGTGTGATTATCATGTTTTGACGAAAAAACGCATATGTCCAATGTGATAAAAACATCGGTCTTTACTTACGGAAATAGCTCGAGTTAGTATTTGGTGACTAATTTTTTAAACTTTGGCCTTAAAATCATTCTTAGGACAAATTCAAAGTGTGATTATTATGTTTTTACGAAAAAACAATTGTCAAATGTGACATAAACATCGGTCTTTACTCATGGAAAAAACGCGAGTTATTATTTTGGGATAAAATTTTTAAACGTTGACCTTAAAATCAATCTTAGGACCATTTCAAAGTGTGATTATCATGTTTTGATGAAAAAAACGGATGTGTCAATCGTCACATAAACATCGGTCTTTACTTACGGAAAAAACGCGAGTTAGTATTTCGTGACGAATTTTTTAAACGTTGACCTTAAAATCACTCTTAGGACCAATTCAAAGTGTGATTATCATGTTTTCATGAAAAAATGCATGTGTCAAATGTGACATAAACATGGATCGTTACTTACGGAAAAAAAAGGGGTTATCATTTTGGGACGAAAATTTCAAACGTTGACCTTAAAAACACACTTAGGATCAATTCAAAGTGTGATTATCGAGTTTTGATGAAAAAATGCATCTGTCAATCGTGATATAAACATCGGTCTTTACTTATGGAAAAAACACAAGCTAGTATTTCATGACAAATTTTTTAAATGTTGACCTTAAAATCACTCTTAGGACCGTTTCAAAGTGTGATTTTCAGGTTTTCATGAAAAAACGCATGCGTCAAATGTGACATAAACATCGGTCTTTACTTACGGAAAAAACACGAGTTAGTATTTCGTGAGGTAAACGTTGACCTTAAAATCACTCTTAGGACCACTTCAAAGTGTGTGTCCCATGTTTCGACGAAAAAACTCATAAGTCAACTGTGACATAAACATCGGTCTTTACTTACGGAAAAAATGCTTGTTATCATTTTAGAACGAAAATTTTTAAATGTTGACCTTAAAATCACTCTTAGGACCATTTAAAAGTGTGATTGTCATGTTTTTACAAAAAAACGCACGTGTCAAATGTGACATAAACATCGGTCTTTACTTACGAAAAAAACGAGAGTTATCATTTGGGGACGAAATTTTTTAAACGTTGACCTTAAAATCACTCTTAGGACCATTTGAAAGTGTGCTTAACGTGTTTTCACGATAAAACACATGTGTCAAATGTGACATAAACATCGGTCTATACTTACGGAAAAAACGCGAGTAATCATTTTGGGATGAAATTTTAAAATGTTCACCTTAAAATCACTGTTAGAACCATTTGAAAGTGTGATTATTATGTTTTGACGAATAAATGCATGTGTCCAACGTGACATAAACATCGGTCTTTACTTACGGAAATAGCTCACGTTAGTATTTTGTGGCAAATTTTTAAATGTATGGCCTTAAAATCACTCTTAGGACAAATTCAAAGTGTGATTATTATGTTTTCACTAAAAAACGCATGTGTAAAATGTGACATAAATATCGGTCTTTACTTATGGAAAAAACGCGAGTTATTATTTTGGGGAGAAATTTTTAAACGTTGACCTTAAAATCACTGTTAGGACCATTTTAAAGTTTGATTATCATGTTTTGATGAAAAAACGGATGTGTCAAACGTGACATAAACATCGGTCTTTACTTACGGAAATTACAAGAGCTAGTATTTCATGACGAATTTTTTAAACCTTGACCTTAAAATCACTCTTAGGACTAATTCAAAGTGTAATTATCATGTTTTCATGAAACAATGCATGTGTCAAATGTGACACAAACATCGGTCTTTACTTACGAAAAAAATGTAAGTTATTATTTCTGGATGAAATTTTTAAACGTTGACCTTAAAATCAATCTTAGGACCATTTCAAAGTGTGATTATCAAGTTTTGTTGAAAAAAGGGATGTGTCAAACGTGACATAAACATCGGTCTTTACTTACGGAAATAACACGAGTTAGTATTTCGTGACCAATTTTTTAAACGTTGACCTTAAAATCACTCTTAGGACCAATTCAAAGTGTGATTATCATGTTTTCATGAAAAAACGCATGTGTCAAATGCGACATAAACATCGGTCTTTACTTCGGAAAAAAAGCGAGTTATCATTTTGGATGAAAATTTTAAACGTTGGACTTAAAAACACTCTTAGGACCATTACAAAGTGTGATTATCAAGTTTTGGTGAAAAAACGCAAGTATCAAACTTGATATAACATCGTGCTTTACATAGGGAAAAAGCACGAGTTATCATTTTGGGACGAAATTTTAAAACCGTTCACCTTAAAATCACTGTTAGGACCATTTCAAAGTGTGATTATTATGTTTTGACGAAAAAACCCATGTGTCAAATGTGACATAAACGTCGGTCTTTACTTACAGAAATAAACGAGTTAGTATTTCGTGATGAATTTTTTTAACGTTGACGTTAAAATCACTCGTAGGACAAATTGAAAGTGTGATTATCATGTTTTCACGAAAAAACGCATGTGTTAAATGTGACATAAACATCGGTCTTCACTTACGAAAAAACACGAGCCAGGATTTCATGACGAATTTTTTAAACGTTGACCTTAAAATCACTCTTAGGACCATTTCAAAGTGTGATTATCTTGTTTTAAAAAAAAACGCATGTGTCAAATGTGACATAAACGTCGGTCTTTACTTTTGGAAAAAAGACGAGTTAGTATTTTATGACGAAATTTTAAAACGTTCACCATAAAAACACTGTTAGGACCATTTTAAAGTGTGATTATCATGTTTTGACAAAAAACGCATGTATCAAATGTGACATAAACATCGGTCTTTACTTACGGAAATAAAACGAGTCAGTATTTCGTGAGGAATTTTTTAAATGTTGACCTTAAAATCCCTCTTAGGATCATGCCAAAGTGTGATTATCATGTTTTCACGAAAAAAGGCATGTGTTAAATGTGACATAAACATCAGTCTTTACATACGAAAAAATTTGAGTTATCATTTTCGGATGAAAATTTTAAACGTTGGCCTTAAAAACACTCTTAGGACTGTTACAAAGTTTGATTATCGAGTTTTGATGAAAAAACGCATGTATCAAACTTGCCATAAACATCGGTCTTTACTTACGAAAAAAGCACGAGTTATCATTTCGGGATGAAATTTTAAAACCGTTCACCTTAAAAATCACTGCTAGGACCATTTCAAAGTGTGATTATCATGTTTTGACAAAAAAACCCACGTGTCGAATGTGACATAAACGTCGGTCTTTACTTACGGAAATAACACGAGTTAGTATTTTATGACCAATTTTTTAAACGTTGACCTTAAAATCACTCTTAGGACCAATTCAAAGTGTGATTATCATGTTTTCACGAAAAAACGCATGTGACAAATGCGACATAAACATCGGTCTTCACTTACGGAAAAAGCGAGTTATCATTTTAGGACAAAAATTTTAAACGTTGGCCTTAAAAACACTCTTAGGACCATTACAAAGTGTGATTCTCAAGTTTTGATGAAAAAACGCAAGTATCAAAATTGATATAAACATCGTGCTTTACATACGGAAAAGCACGAGTTATCATTTTGGGACGAAATTTTAAAACCGTTCACCTTAAAATCACTGTTAGGACCATTTCAAAGTGTGATTATTGTGTTTGGACGAAAACACCCATGTATCAAATGTGACATAAACGTCGGTCTTTACTTACAGAAATAAAAGAGTTAGTATTTCGGGATGAATTTTTTTAACGTTGAAGTTAAAATCACTCGTAGGACAAATTGAAAGTGTAATTATCATGTTTTCACGAAAAAATGCATGTGTTAAATGCGACATAAACATCGGTCTTGACTTACGAAAAAAACGCGAGTTATCATTTTGGGACGAAAACTTTAAACGCTGACCTTAAAAACACTCTTAGGACCGTTTCAAAGTGTGATTATCGAGTTTTGACGAAAAAACGCATGTGTTAAGCATGACATAAACATCGGTCTTTACTTACAGAAGAAATACGAGCTAGTATTTCATGACGAATTTTTTTAAACGCTGACCTTAAAATCACTCTTAGGACCATTTCAAAGTGTGATTTTCATGTTTTTACGAAATAATGTTTTGATGAAAAAATGCTTGTGTCAAGCGTGACATAAACATCGGTCTTTACTTACAGAAAAAATACGAGCTAGTATTTCATGACGAATTTTTTTAAACGTTGACCATAAAATCACTCTTAGGACCATTTCAATTTGTGATTTTCATGTTTTTACGAAAAAACGCTTGTGTCAAATGTGACATAAACATCGGTCTTTACGTATGGAAAAAAGACGATTTAGTATTTTGTGATGTATTTTTTAAACGTTGACCTTGAAATAACTCTAAGGACCATTTCAAAGTGTACCTGCCATCATAGGAGTTCATAGATGGCCTAAACTCTTCGTACTGAAGGTTTATTGGAGACGGCCTGCGGTAATAAGGCTTGTCTGTACTTTCTTTAGTGTGGAAGATTTTATTTATTTGGGGAGTGTTATCCAATCTTAAGTCTTGAAATAAAGATTTTAATTCGCAAGGCCTTTTAAAGGCTCTTCTGAACTGGAACTAGCCTCAGAATCAGAATCTTGCTACTTCAATGAGTGATTATCATGTTTTGATGAAAAAATGCATGGGTCAAATGTTGCATAATGTCTTTACTTACGGAAAAAAAAATGCAATTTATCATTTTGGATGAAATTTTTTAAACGTTCATGTTAATATCACTCTTACAACCATTTCAAAGTACGATTATAATGTTTTCACAAAAAAACGCATGTGTCAAATGTGATAGAAACATCGGTCTTTACTTACGGAAACAACGAGGGTTATCATTTTGGGACGAAATTTTTAAACGTTGGCCTTAAAATCACTCTTAGGACCATTTCAATGTGTGATTATCATGTTTTGATGAAAAAACGCATGTGTCAAATGTGGCATAAACATCGGTCTTTACTTAAGGAAAAAATGCGAGTTATAATTTTGGGATGAAATTTTTAAAACGTTGACCTTAAAAACACTTTTAGGGCACTTTCAAAGTGTGATTATCGAGTTTTGATAAAAAAACGCACGCGTCAAACGTGACACAAACATCGGTCTTTACTTTCGGAAAAAACACGAGCCAGGATTTCATGATGAATTTTTTAAACGTTGACGTTAAAATCACTCTTAGGACCATTTCAAAGTGTGATTATCTTATTTTCAAAAAAGAAAAGCATGTGTCAAATGTGACATAAACGTCGGTCTTTACTTACGGAAAAAAGACAAGTTAGTATTTTATGACGAAATTTTAAAACGTTCACCATAAAATCACTGTTAGGACCATTTTGAAGTGTGATTATCAAGTTTTGACAAAAAATGCATGTGTCAAATGTGACATAAACATCAGTCTTTACTTAAGAAAATAAAACGAGTCAGTATTTTGTGACGAATATTTTAAATGTTGACCTTAAAATCCCTCTTAAGACCATGCCAAAGTGTGATTATCATGTTGTCACGAAAAAACGCATGTGTCAAATGTCATAAACATCAGTCTTTACACACGAAAAAATTTGAGTTATCATTTTCGTATGAAAATTTCAAACGTTGGCCTTAAAAACACTCTTAGGACCGTTACAAAGTTTGATTATCGAGTTTTGGTGAAGAAACGCATATATCAAACTTGCTATAAACATCGGTCTTTACTTACGAAAAAAGCACGAGTTATCATTTCAGGATGAAATTTTAAAACCGTTCACCTTAAAAATCACTGTTAGGACCATTTCAAAGTGTGATTATCATGTTTTGACAAAAAAACCCACGTGTCAGATGTGACATAAACGTCGGTCTTTACTTACGGAAATAACACGAGTTAGTATTTCGTGACCAATTTTTTAAACGTTGACCTTAAAATCACACTTAGGACCAATTCAAAGTGTGATTATCATATTTTCATGAAAAAACGCATGTGTCAAATGCTACATAAACATCGGTCTTTACTTACAGAAATAAGCGAGTTATCATTTTAGGTCGAAAATTTTAAACGTTGGCCTTAAAAACACTCTTAGGACCATTACAATGTTTGATTATCAAGTTTTGATGAAAAAATGCAAGTATCAAACTTGATATAAACATCGAGCTTTACATACGGAAAAAGCACGAGTTATCATTTTGGGACGAAATTTTAAAACCGTTCACCTTAAAATCACTGTTAGGACCATTTCAAAGAGTGATTATTATATTTTGACGAAAAAACCCATGTATCAAATGTGACATAAACGTCGGTCTTTACTTACAGAAATAAACGAGTTAGTATTTCGTGATGAATTTTTTTAACGTTGATGTTAAAATCACTCGTAGGACAAATTGAAAGTGTGATTATCATGTTTTCACGAAAAAATGCATGTGTTAAATGTGACATAAACATCGGCCTTTACTCACGAAAAAAACACGAGTTATCATTTTGGGACGAAAACTTTAAACGCTGACCTTAAAAACACTCTTAAGACCATTTCAAAGTGTGATTATCGAGTTTTGATGAATAAATGCACGTGTTAAGCATGACATAAACATCGGTCTTTTCTTATAGAAAAAATACGAGCTAGTATTTCGTGATGAATTTTTTTAAACGTTGACCTTAAAATTACTCTTAGGACCATTTCTAAGTGTGATTTTCATGTTTTTACGAAATAATGTTTTGATGAAAAAATGCTTGTGTCAAGCGTGACATAAACATCGGTCTTTACTTACAGAAAAAATACGAGCTAGTATTTCATGACGAATTTTTTTAAACGTTGACCATAAAATCACTCTTAGGACCATTTCAATTTGTGATTTTCATTTTTTACGAAATAACGCTTGTATCAAATGTGACATAAACATCGGTCTTTACGTACGGAAAAAAGACGATTTAGTATTTTGTGACGTATTTTTTAAACGTTGACCTTGAAATAACTCTAAGGACCATTTCAAAGTGTACCTGCCATCATAGGAGTTCATAGATGGCCTAAACTCTTCATACAGAAGGTTTATTGGAGACGGCCTGCGGTAATAAGGCTTGTCTGTACTTTCTTAAGTGTGGAAGATTTTATTTATTTGGGGAGTGTTATCCATTCTTAAATCTTGAAATAAAGATTTTAATTCGTCTTCGCCTTTTAAAGGCTCTTCTGAACTGGAACTAGCCTCAGAATCAGAATCTTGCTACTTCAATGAGTGATTATCATGTTTTGATGAAAAAATGCATGGGTCAAATGTTGCATAAACATCGGTCTTTACTTACGGAAAAAATGCAATTTATCATTTTGGATGAAATTTTTTAAACGTTCATGTTAATATCACTCTTACGACCATTTCAAAGTACGATTATAATGTTTTCACGAAAAAACGCATTTGTCAAATGTGATAGAAACATCGGTCTTTACTTACGGAAACAACGAGGGTTATCATTTTGGGACGAAATTTTTAAACGTTGGCCTTAAAATCACTCTTAGGACCATTTCAATGTGTGATTATCATGTTTTGATGAAAAAACGCATATGTCAAATGTGGCATAAACATCGGTCTTCACTTACAGAAAAAACGCGAGTTATAATTTTGGTATGAAATTTTTAAAACGTTGACCTTAAAAACACTTTTAGGGCACTTTCAAAGTGTGATTATCGAGTTTTGATAAAAAAAAATGCATGCTTCAAACGTGACACAAACATCAGTCTTTACTTTCGGAAAAAACACGAGCCAGGATTTCATGACGAATTTTTTAAACGTTGACCTTAAAATCACTCTTAGGACCATTTCAAAGTGTGATTATCTTGTTTTCAAAAAAAAAATGCATGTGTCAAATGTGACATAAAGGTCGGTCTTTACTTACGGAAAAAAGACGAGTTAGTATTTTATGACGAAATTTTAAAACGTTCACCATAAAATCACTATTAGGACCATTTTAAAGTGTGATTATCATGTTTTGACAAAAAACGCATGCGTCAAATGAGACATAAACATCGGTCTTTACTTACGGAAATAAAACGAGTAAGTATTTCGTGACGAATTTTTTAAATGTTGACCTTAAAATCCCTCTTAGGACCATGCTAAAGTGTGATTATCATGTTTTCACGAAAAAACGCATGTGTCAAATGTGACATAAAGATCAGTCTTGACATACGAAAAAATTTGAGTTATCATTTTCGGATGAAAATTTTAACCGTTGGCCTTAAAAACACTCTTAGGACCGTTACGAAGTTTGATTATCGAGTTTTGATGAAAAAACACATGTATCAAACTTGCTATAAACATCGGTCTTCACTTACGAAAAAAGCACGAGTTATCATTTCGGGATGAAATTTTAAAACCGTTCACCTTAAAAATCACTGTTAGGACCATTTCAAAGTGTGATTATCATGTTTTGACAAAAAAATCCACGTGTCGAATGTGACATAAACGTCGGTCTTTACTTACGGAAATAACACGAGTTAGTATTTTATGACCAATTTTTTAAACGTTGACCTTAAAATCACTCTTAGGACCAATTCAAAGTGTGATTATCATGTTTTCATGAAAAAACGCATGTGACAAATGTGACATAAACATCGATCTTCACTTACGAAAAAAAGCGAGTTATCATTTTAGGACGAAAATTTTAAACGTTGGCCTTAAAAACACTCTTAGGACCATTACAAAGTGTGATTCTCAAGTTTTGATGAAAAAATGCAAGTATCAAACATGATATAAACATCGTGCTTTACATACAGAAAAAGCACGAGTTATCATTTTGGGACGAAATTTTAAAACCGTTCACCTTAAAATCACTGTTAGGACAATTTCAAAGTGTGATTATTGTGTTTTGACGAAAAAACCCATGTGTCAAATGTGACATAAACGTCGGTCTTTACTAACAGAAATAAACGAGTTAGTATTTCGTGATGAATTTTTTTAACGTTCACGTTAAAACCACTCGTAGGACAAATTGAAAGTGTGATTATCTTGTTTTCACGAAAAAATGCTTGTGTTAAATGTGACAAAAACATCGGTCTTTACTTACGAAAAAAACGCGAGTTATCATTTTGGGACGAAAACTTTAAATGCTGACCTTAAAAACACTCTTAGGACCATTTCAAAGTGTGATTATCGAGTTTTGATGAAAAACTGCATGTGTTAAGCGTGACATAAACATCGGTCTTTACTTACAGAAAAAATACGAGCTAGTATTTCATGACGAATTTTTTTAAACGTTGACCTTAAAGTCACTCTTAGGACCATTTCAAAGTGTGATTTTCATGTTTTTACGAAATAACATTTTGATGAAAAAACGCTTGTGTCAAGCGTGACATAAACATCGGTCTTTACTTACAGAAAAAATTCGAGCTAGTATTTCATGACGAATTTTTTTAAACGTTGACCATTAAATCACTCTTAGGACCATTTCAATTTGTGATTTTCATGTTTTTACGAAATAACGCTTGTATCAAATGTGACATAAACATCGGTCTTTACGTACGGAAAAAAGACGATTTAGTATTTTGTGACGTATTTTTTAAACGTTGACCTTGAAATAACTCTTAGGACCATTTCTCAGTGTATCTGCCATCATAGGAGTTCATAGATGGCCTAACTCTTCGTACTGAAGGTTTATTGGAGACGGCATGCGGTAATAAGGCTTGTCTGTACCTTCTTTAGTGTGGAAGATTTTATTTATTTGGGGAGTGTTATCCATTCTTAAATCTTGAAATAAAGATTTTAATTCGTCTTCGCCTTTTAAAGGCTCCTCTGAACTGGAACTAGGCTCAGAATCAGAGTGATTATCATGTTTTGATGACAAAATGCATGGGTCAAATGTTGCATAAACATCGGTCTTTACTTACGGAAAAAATGCAATTTATCATTTTGGATGAAATTTTTTAAACGTTCATGTTAATATCACTCTTACGACCATTTCAAATGTACGATTATAATGTTTTCACAAAAAAACGCATGTGTCAAATGTGATAGAAACATCGGTCTTTACTTACGGAAACAACGAGGGTTATCATTTTGGGACGAAATTTTAAAACGTTGGCCTTAAAGTCACTCTTAGGACCATTTCAATGTGTGATTATCATGTTTTGATGAAAAAACGCATGTGTCAAATGTGGCATAAACATCGGTCTTTACTTAAGGAAAAAACGCGAGTTATAATTTTGGGACGAAATTTTTAAAACGTTGACCTTAAAAACACTTTTAGGGCACTGTCAAAGTGTGATTATCGAGTTTTGATAAAAAAAAATGCATGCGTCAAAGGTGACACAAACATCGGTCTTTACTTTCGGAAAAAACACGAGCCAGGATTTCATGACGAATTTTTTAAACATTGACCTTAAAATCACTCTTAGGACCATTTCAAAGTGTGATTATCTTGTTTTCAAAAAAAAAGCATGTGTCAAATGTGACATAAACGTCGATCTTTACTTACGGAAAAAAGACGAGTTAGTATTTTATGACGAAATTTTAAAACTTTCACCATAAAATCACTGTTAGGACCAATTTAAAGTGTAATTATCATTTTAGGACGAAAATTTTAAACGTTGGCCTTAAAAACACTCTTAGGACCATGACAAAGTGTGATTATCAAGTTTTGCTGAAAAAAGCATGTATCAAACTTGATATAAACATCGTGCTTTACATACGGAAAAAGCACGAGTTATCATTTTGGGACGAAATTTTAAAACCGTTCACCTTAAAATCACTGTTAGGACCATTTCAAAGTGTGATTATTGTGTTTTGACGAAAAAGCCCATGTGTCAAATGTGACATAAACGTCGGTCTTTACTTACAGAAATAAACGTGTTAGTATTTCGTGATGAATTGTTTTAACGTTGACGTTAAAATCACTCGTAGGACAAATTGAAAGTGTGATTATCATGTTTTCACGAAAAAATGCATGTGTTAAATGTGACATAAACATCGGTCTTTACTTACGAAAAAAACGCGAGTTATCACTCTGGGACGAAAACTTTAAACGCTGACCTTAAAAACACTCTTAGGACCATTTCAAAGTGCGATTATCGAGTTTTGATGATAAAAAGCATGTATTAAGAGTGACATAAACATCGGTCTTTACTTACAGAAAAAATACGAGCTAGTATTTCATGACGAATTTTTTAAAACGTTGACCTTAAAATCACTCTTAGGACCATTTCAAAGTGTGATTTTCATGTTTATACGAAATAACATTTTGATGAAAAAACGCTTGTGTCAAGCGTGACATAAACATCGGTCTTTACTTACAGAAAAAATACGAACTAGTATTTCATGACGAATTTTTTTAAACATTGACCATAAAATCACTCTTAGGACCATTTCAATTTGCGATTTTCATGTTTTTACGAAATAACGCTTGTGTCAAATATGACATAAACATCGGTCTTTACGTACGGAAAAAAGACGATTTAGTATTTTGTGACGTATTTTTTAAACGTTGACCGTGAAATAGCTCTTAGGACCATTTCAAAGTGAACCTGCCATCATAGGAGTTCATAGATGGCCTAAACTCTTCGTACTGAAGGTTTATTGGAGACGGCCTGCGGTAATAAGGCTTGTCTGTACTTTCTTTAGTGTGGAAGATTTTATTTATTTGGGGAGTGTTATCCAATCTTAAATCTTGAAATAAAGATTTTAATTCGTCTTCGCCTTTTAAAGGCTCTTCTGAACTGGAACTAGCCTCAGAATCAGAATCTTGCTACTTCAATGAGTGATTATCATGTTTTGACAAAAAAACCCACGTGTCAAATGTGACATAAACGTCGGTCTTTACTTACGGAAATAACACGAGTTAGTATTTCGTGACCAATTTTTTAAACGTAGACCTTAAAATCACACTTAGGACCAATTCAAAGTGTGATTATCATGTTTTCATGAAAAAATGCATGTGTCAAATGCGACATAAACATCGGTCTTTACTTACAGAAAAAAGCGACTTATCATTTTAGGACGAAAAGTTTAAACGTTGGCCTTAAAAACACTCTTAGGACCATTACAATGTTTGATTATCGAGTTTTGATGAAAAAACGCCAGTATCAAACTTGATATAAACATCATGCTTTACATACGGAAAAAGCACGAGTTATCATTTTAGGACGAAATTTTAAAACCGTTCACCTTAAAATCACTGTTAGGACCATTTCAACGTGTGATTATTGTGTTTTGACGAAAAAACCCAAGTATCAAATGTGACTTAAACGTCGGTCTTTACTTACAGAAATAAACGAGTTAGTATTTCATGATGAATTTTTTTAACGTTGAAGTTAAAATCACTAGTAGGACAAATTGTAAGTGTGATTATCATGTTTTCACGAAAAAATGCATGTGTTAAATGTGACATAAACATCGGCCTTTACTTACGAAAAAAACACGAGTTATCATTTTAGGACGAAAACTTTAAACGCTGACCTTAAAAACACTCTTAGGACCGTTTCAAAGTGTGATTATCGAGTTTTGATGAAAAAACGCGTGTATTAAGCGTGACATAAACATCGGTCTTTACTTACAGAAAAAATACGAGCTAGTATTTCATGACGAATTTTTTTAAACGTTGACCCACTCTTAGGACCCTTTCAAAGTGTGATTTTCATGTTTTTACGAAAGAACGTTTTGATGAAAAAACGCTTGTGTCAAGCGTGACATAAACATCGGTCTTTACTTACAGAAAAAATACGAGCTAGAATTTCATGACGAATTTTTTTAAACGTTGACCATAAAATCACTCTTAGGACCATTTCAATTTGTGATTTTCTTGTTTTTACGAAATAACGCTTGTGTCAAATGTGACATAAAAATCGGTCTTTACGTACGGAAAAAAGATGATTTAGTATTTTGTGACGTAATTTTTAAATGTTGACCTTGAAATAACTCTTTGGACCATTTCAAAGTGTACCTGCCATCATAGGAGTTCATAGATGGCCTAAACTCTTCGCACTGAAGGTTTATTGGAGACAGCCTGCGGTAATAAGTCTTGTCTGTACTTTCTTTAGTGTGGAAGATTTTATTTATTTGGGGAGTGTTATCCATTCTTAAATCTTGAAATAAAGATTTTCATTCGTCTTCGCCTTTTAAAGGCTCTTCTGAACAGGAACTAGCCTCAGAATCAGAATCTTGCTACTTCAATGAGTGATTATCTTGTTGTGATGAAAAAATGCATGGGTCAAATGTTGCATAAACATCGGTCTTTACTTACGGAAAAAATGCAATTTATCATTTTGGATGAAATTTTTTAAACGTTCATGTTAATATCAGTCTTACGACCATTTCAAAGTATGATTATAATGTTTTCACAAAAAAACGCATGTGTCAAATGTGATAGAAACATCGGTCTTTACTAACGGAAACAACGAGGGTTATCATTTTGGGACGAAATTTTAAAACGTTGGCCTTAAAATCACTCTTAGGACCATTTCAATGTGTGATTATCATGTTTTGATGAAAAAACGCATGTGTCAAATGTGGCATAAACATCGGTCTTTACTTACGGAAAAAACGCGAATTATAATTTTGGGACGAAATTTTTAAAACACTGACCTTAAAAACACTTTTAGGAACTTTCAAAGTGTGATTATCGAGTTTTGATAAAAAAAAACGCACGGGTCAAACGTGACACAAACATCGGTCTTTACTTTCGGAAAAAACACGAGCCAGGATTTCATGACGAATTTTTTAAACGTTGACCTTAAAATCAATCTTAGGACCATTTCAAAGTGTGATTATCTTATTTTCAAAAAAAAAAATGCATGTGTCAAATGTGACATAAACGTCGGTCTTTACTTACGGAAAAAAGACGAGTTAGTATTTTATGACGAAATTTTAAAACGTTCACCATGAAATCACTGTTAGGACTATTTTAAAGTGTGATTATCATGTTTTGGCAAAAAATGCATGTGTCAAATATGACATAAACATCGGTCTTTACTTACGGAAATAAAACGAGTCAGTATTTCATGACGAATTTTTTAAATGTTGACCTTAAAATCCCTCTTAGGACCATGCCAAAGTGTGATTATCATGTTTTTCCAAAAAAACGCATGTGTCAAATGTGACATAAACATCAGTCTTTACATATGAAAAAATTTGAGTTAAAATTTTCGGATGAAAATTTTAAACGTTGGCCTTAAAAACACTCTTAGGACCGTTACAAAGTTTGATTATCGAGTTTTGATGAAAAAACGCATGTATCAAACTTGCTATAAACATCGGTCTTTACTTTCGAAAAAAGCACGTGTTAGGACCATTTCGAAGTGTGATTATCATGTTTTGACAAAAAAACCCACGTGTCAAATGTGACATAAACGTCGGTCTTTACTTACGGAAATAACACGAGTTAGTATTTCGTGACCAATTTTTTAAACGTTGTCCTTAAAATCACTCTTAGGACCAATTCAAAGTGTGATTATCATGTTTCCATGAAAAAACGCATGTGTCAAATACGACATAAACATCGGTCTTTACGTACGGAAAAAATGAGTTATTATTTTAGGACGAAAATTATAAACGTTGGCCTTAAAAACACTCTTAGGACCATGACAAAGTCTGAGCCGTTGCGATTTCCTGGAGGTAAGAGCCCGTGTTTCGTCACTGTGTCATACAGTGAGAACCCTCCATGGATTGATACCTATCTTACAGGGCGATAGGACCTTACTCTCTGACTGCTCTGATACCAAGAAGTCAGGATCGCAGATACAGAAATGAAATATTGAAATCACTGAGAATGAAGAACAGAAATCTTACTAAACGTTGACCTCAAAATCACTCTTAGGATCAATTCAAAGTGTGATTATTACGTTTTCACGAAAAAACGCATGTATCAATTATGACAGAAACATCGGTCTTTACTTTTGAAAAAAAGCGGGTTATCATTTTGGGACGAAAATTTAAAACCTTGACCTTAAAAACACTCTTAGGACCATTTCAAAGTGTGATTATCGAGTTTTGATGAAAAAACGAATGTGTCAAACTTGATATAAACATCGGTCTTTACTTACGAAAAAAACACGAGCTAGTATTTGATGACGAATTTTTTAAACGTTGACCGTAAAATCACTCTTAGGACCATTTCAAAGTGTGATTTTCATGTTTTCATGAAAAAATGCATGTGTCAAACGTGACATAAACATCGGTCTTTACTTGCGGAAAAAACACGAGTTAGTATTTCGTGACAAATTTTTTAAATGTTGACGTTAAAATCACTCTTAGGACCAATTCAAAGTCTGATTATCATGTTTTCATGAAAAAACACATCTGTTAAATGTGACACAAACATCGGTCTTTACTTACGAAAAAAAGCGAGTTATCTTTTTGGGACAAAAATTTTAAACATTGACCTTAAAAACACTCTTAGGACCATTTCAAAGTGTGATTATCGAGTTTTGATGAAAAAATGCATGTGTCAAACGTGACATGAGCATCGGACTTTACTTACGGAAAAAACACGAGCTAGTATTTCATGACGAAGTTTTTTAAATGTTGACCTTAAAATCACTCTTAGGACCATTTCAAAGTGTGATTTTCATGTTTTTACGAAATAACGCATGTGTCAAACGTGACATAAACATCGGTCTTTACTTACGGAAATAAAAAGAGTTAGTATTTCGTGACGAATTTTTTAAACGTTGACCTTAAAATCACTCATAGGACCAATTAAAAGTGTGATTATCATGTTTTAACGAAAAAACGCATGTGTCAAATGTGACATAAACATCGGTCTTTACTTATGGAAAAAACGCAAGTTATTACTTTGGGATGAAATTTTTAAACGTGTTAAAATCAATCTTAGGACTATTTCAAAGTGTGATTATCTTGTTTTGATGAAAAAACGGATGTGTCAGATGTGACATAAACGTCGGTCTTTACTTACGAAAATAATACGAGTTAGTATTTTGTGATGAATTTTTTAAACGTTGACCTTAAAATCACTCTTAGGACCATTTCAAAGTGTGATTATCATGTTTTCACGAAAAAACGCTTGTGTCAAATGTGACATAAACATCGGTCTTTACTTACGAAAAAAAGTGAGTTATCATTTTGGGACTAAAATTTTAAACGTTGGCCTTAAAAACACTCTTAGGACCATTAAAAGTGTGATTATCAAGTTTTGATGAAAAAACGCATGTATCAAACTTGATAGAAACATCGGTCTTTACTTACGAAAAAAGCACGAGTTATCATTTTAGGACGAAATTTTATAACCGTTCACCTTAAAATCACTATTAGGACCATTTCAAAGTGTGATTATCATGTTTTGATGGAAAACCGCATGTGTCAAACGTGACATAAACTTCGGTCTTTACTTACAGAAAAAACACGAGTTAGTATTTCATGACGAATTTTTTAAATGCTGACCTTAAAATCACTCTTAGGACAATTTCAAAGTGTGATTATCATCATGTTTTCACGAAAAAATGCATGTGTGAAATGTGACATAAACATCGGTCTTTACTTAAGGATAAAACACGAATCGGTATTTCATGACGAATTTTTTGACCTTTGACCTTAAAATCACTCTTAGGACCATTTCAAAGTGTGATTATCTTGTTTTCACAAAAAAATCCATGTGTCAAATGTGACATAAACGTCGGTCTTCACTTACGGAAAAAAACGCAAGTTATCATTTTAAGACAAAATTTTTAAACGTTGACCTTAAAATCACTTTTAGGACATTTCGAAGTGTGATTATCATGTTTTCAAGAAAAAATGCAAGTGTCAAATGTGCCATAAACTTCGGTCTTTACTTACGGAAAAAACGCAAGTTATCATTTCGGGATGAAATTTTTTAATGTTGAATATCCCTCTTAGGGCCATTTCAAAGTGTGATTATCATGTTTTGATGAAAAAACGCATGTGTCAAACGTGGCATAAACTTCGATCTTTACTTACGGAAAAAGCACGAGTTAGTATTTCATGATGAATTTTTTAAATGCTGACCTTAAAATCACTCTTAGGAAAATTTTAAAGTGTGATTATCATGTTTTCACGAAAAAGCGCATGTATCAAATGTGACATAAACATCAGTCTTTACTTAAGGAAAAAACACGAATCGGTATTTCATGACGAATTTTTTAAACTTTGACCTTAGAATTACTTTTAGGACTATTTCAAAGCGTGATTATTTTATTTTAACAAAAAAATGCATGTGTCAAATGTGACATAATCGTCGGTCTTTACTTAAGGAAAAAACGCGAGTTATCATTTTGGGACGAAATTTTTAAACATTGACCTTAAAATCACTCTTAGGACCATTTCAACGTGTGATTATCATGTTTTCACAAAAAAAATGTATGTGTCAAATGTGACATAAACTTTGGTCTTTACTAACGGAAAAAATGCGAGTTATCATTTTGGGACAAAATTTTTTAACGTTGAATACCACTCGTAGGACCATTTCAAAGTGCAATTATCATGTTTTCACAAAAAAACGCATGTGTCAAATGTGATAGAAATATCGGTCTTTACTTACGGAAAAAAAGAGAGTTATCATTTTGGGACAAAATTTTTAAACGTTGGCCTTAAAATCACTCTTAGGACCATTTCAATGTGCGATTATTATGTTTTCATGAAAAAACGCATGTGTCAAATGTGACATAAATATCAGTCTTTACTTACGAAAATAACACAAGTTACTATTTCATGGCTAATCTTTTAAATGATTACCTTAAAATTTCTCTTAGGACCAATTCAAAGTGGGACATGTTTTCACGAAAAAACGCGTGTGTCAAATGTGACATGAACATCGGTCTTTACTTACGGAAAAAAGCGAGAAACCATTTTGGGATGAAAATTTTAAACGTTGACCTTAGAAACACTTTTAGGGCACTTTCAAAGTGTGATTATCGAGTTTTGATGAAAAAACGCATGTGTCAAACGTGACATAAACTTCGGTCTTTAAGTACGGAAAAAAACGAGTTAGTATTTTATGACGAATTTTTTAAATGCTGACCTTAAAATCACTCTTAGGACCATTTCAAAGTGTGATTATCTTGTTTTCAGGAAAAAATGCGAGTTACCATTTTGGGACAAAAATTTTTAAATGTTGATTTTAATATCACTCTTAGGATAATTTTAAAGTGCGATTACCATCTTTTGACAAAATAATGCTAGCGTCAAATGTGGCAGAAACATCGGTCTTTACTTACGGAAAAAAGAGAGTTATCATTTTCGTATGAAATTTTTAAACGATGGCCTTTAAATCACTCTTAGGACCATTTCAATGTGTGATTATCATGTTATGATGAAAAAATGCATGTGTCAAACGTGACATAAACATCGGTCTTTACTTTCGAAAATAACACGAGTCACTATTTCGTGACTTATCTTTTAAACGTTGACCTTAAAATTACTCTTAGGACCAATTCAAAGTGTGATTTATCATGTTTTCACGAAAAAATGCATGTGTCAAATGTGACATAAACATCGGCCTTTAACTTAAGGAAAAAAAGCGAGTGATCATTTTGGGACGAAAATTTTAAATGCTGACCTTAAACACACTTTTAAGGTCAAGGTTTAAAAGATTAGTCATGAAAAATTAGTCGCGTTTGACACAAGCGTTTTTTCATCAAAATATGATAATTACACTTTGAAATGGTCCTCAGAGTGATTTTAAGGTCAACGTTTAAAAATTTTCGTAAGTAAAGACCGACGTTTATATCACATTTAACACATGCATTTTTTTGTGAAAACATGATAATCGCACTTTGATATGGTCTAAGAGTGATTTTAATGTCAATATTTAAAAAACTTCTTCCCAAAATGATAACTTGCGTTTTTTCCATAAGTAAAGACTGATGTTTATGTCACATTGGACACATGCGTTTTTTCATCAAAACTCGATAATCACACTTTGAAAGTGTCATACAAGTGTTTTTATGGTCAACATTGAAAATTTTTATCCCAAAATGATAACTCGCTTTTTTTCCTCAAGTAAACACCGATGTTTATGTCATATTTGACACATGCATTTTTTTGTGAAAACATGAACATCACACTTTGAATTGGTCCTAAGAGTAATTTTAAGGTCAACGTTTAAAAGATTAGTCATGAAATACTAACTCGTCTTATTTTCGTAAGTAAAGACCGATGTTTATGTCACGTTTGACACATGCATTTTTTCATCAAAACATGATAATCATACATTGAAATGGTCCTAAGAGTGATTTTAAGGCCAACGTTTAAAAATTTCGTCCCAAAATGATAACTCTCGTTTTTTCCGTTAGTAAAGACCGATGTTTCTGTCACATTTGACACATGCGTTTTTTAGTGAAAACATGATAATTGCACTTTGAAATGGTCCTAAGAGTGATATTTAGATCAACGTTTAAAAAATTTTGTCCCACAATGATAATTGGCGTTTTTCCCGTAAGTAATACCGATGTTTATGCCACATTTGACATGTGTTTTTTCATCAAAACATATTAATCACACTTTGAAACGGTCCTAAGAATGATTTTAAGGTCAACGTTTAAAAAATTCATCCTGAAATACTAACTCCTGTTTTTTCCGTAAGTAAAGACCGATGTTTATGTCACGTATGAGACATGCATTTTTTCATCAAAACTCGATAATCACACTTTGAAAGTGTTCTAAAAGTGTTTTTAAGGTCAACAGTTAAAATTTTTGTCCCAATATGATAACTCGCTTTTTTTCCTTAAGTAAAGACCGAAGTTTATGCACATTCGACGCATGCATTTTTTCGTGAAAACATGATAATCACCCTTTGAATTAGTCCTAAGAGTAATTTTAAGGTCAACATTTAAAAGATCAGTCACGAAATACTAACTCGTGTTATTTTCGTAAGTAAAGACCGATGTTTATGTCACGTTTTACACATGCGTTTTTTAAAGTGTGATTATCGAGGTTTGATGAAAAAGTGCAAGTGTGAAACATGACATAAACATCGGTCTTTACTTACGGAAAAAATACGAGTTAGTATTCTATGACGATTTTTTAAACGTTGACCTTAAAATCACTCTTAGGACCATTTCAAAGTGTGATTATCTTGTTTTCACAAAGACACGCATGTGTCAAATGTGACATAAATGTCGGTCTTTTCTTACGGAAAAAATGCGAGTTATCATTTTGGGATGAAATTTTTATGATCTTCATTCCTGGTATCCGAGCCGTTTAGTTTCTATAATTGCTATAGTATTAGTTTGTTGTTTTATTTGTTTAAGCTTCCCGAAATTTATTCAAATCCTCTTAGTGAAACCCAAGTCACGTTTCTGCCGTTTGTGCCGTGGATAGGATGTTGTTGGCAAAGAGTAATCCATTGACAGTGTTCTAAGAGGTATGGATAATTTTTTTGAATGCTTTTCAAATAATGCCTTTACTAGTAGGCCTTGCAGTTCTAGAAATTCAAAGGACACTGCTAAGAATAACGAGATCTTACTTGTAGAAAATATTGAATCTAACCTCCATATCTGGAAGTTGCCAGCCATCTCTTCACATCATATTTATAAATCAAATAACAATTTCTTGTTTAAATCTGATTATGTTGTTAAGACGGTTGAAGAGTCTATTTGTATAGACAATAATTTATTGTCATTTAATCTTCTATCACAAAGTCTTATTAGCAGACACCAAAAGAAATATTCCTTTATACACATAGGGATGGTATAAGTAGCAGTTAAACCTACTACAAGGTTAGGCTTAAATGTTACAGCCTTATTATGTTTAAGAGATAAACGGAATAATAAATTTTCAGACTCCTTATTAGGAGCAGTAGAGTCTTCATTAAATGATGGACCAATTTACTTCACATGTTACCCGAACTTAACAATTCCCTTAGATTATCCACACGTATTAGATATAGCTTCACTGGACATAAAGACGGATGGGTTTGATATGAAGCCCGGTTCGAAGAACTTGATCCTTATTTACAGGATCCATTAAAAAGTCATGAATAGTATAGTCCCTAATATCAGGGATGATGCAGGCAAATTAATTAATGCCTCAAAAGGGCAAACTAGCTTATTTCTCATAGATCTAAGTAAAGGTAGCCTTGTGGTCCCAAAACCAATTACATGGGATTAGTTACATTTTCCAAGACTCATGGAAAATGGAAGATGGAGTCCCTCCTAAAAAGGAGGAAAGCAACAATCTAGATTATATTCTAGAAGATAATGATGGAAGTGTTATAATAAAATTTGATAGATCTAAAAGCATGTCTAGCAGAAAATCCTTCGCCGGAATTCCTAACACTCCATTAGTAATACCACCCAGATCGTTGGTTACTCTACCGGCTAGGCCCGAAGAAATAAATTTTGTCGAAAGAACACCGGCTAATGTGGCCAGGCCCATTTACGAAAGGCCCATGAGTCCATCTATGTCAGATATGGGTTATACACCCAAAGAACTGTTGGTTATTTCCTCACTAACAGATTTTGAAAAATGGTTCGAAGGGTCTTTTTCTGAAAAGAGAAAAGAACAGTATAGAAAACAATATTTTGTTTATAAATGGAAAGAAGGAGAAAAGGACTTCCTTGAACTCCTAAAACAAATATTTAAGCTCAAAGGAATAAAGTTTCCTAAATTCAATGATGAACAGTTCCTTAGTACACTTGAATCGTCTTATAAGACGTATATAGCTTCTAATAGAACGATTAGAATATTCATCCGCCATTGGCAGCAGTATCTTATAAACTAGATACAGATAAAGTTATTGAACGTAGTCCTTGTTACGAAGGGACAGAAAGTTCTGTTAAACAGAATAATTTCACAAACCTCAGCCTCCATACTATTGGAGAACAATTATCCAAAATTGAAGATCAAGTCCAAAAGACCTATTCTAAGCCTTATCAGGCTTCAACTTCAAAACCACGTGAGGAAGAAAGGGTTATAATTAAACCCTCCACTTCAGAAAAGCTAAACATTAAATTTGCTAAACATTCTGAATTTGTGGAGGAAATCTCCAGAAGATTAGCAGAGTTTAATATAGACAGGAAACAGAATAATATTGCTCCTTTAACAACAGGACAAGATTCTGATTCCGAGCCTAGCTCTAGTTCAGAACAACCTCTAAAAAGAGAAGATGTATTAAAATCTTTATTTCAAGATTTAAAAATGGATAATACTCCACAAATAAATAAAATTTTCCATACCTAGGAAAATACAGATAAGCCTTATTACAGCAGGCCATCTCCTATAAATCTTCAGTACGAAGAATTTAGGCCATCCATGAACTCTTATGATGGCAGATCCGTTGAAGAATGGAACATTGACGGGCTATCTGAATACTAGATTAAAAATGCCATCTAACACATGCTTATGTATGCTACTGCCAGTAGAATACATGGCAACTCTGATAAATCCATAGCTCAGGCTATTATAGCAGGATTTTCTGATCAGTTAAAAGGATGGTGGGATTTTTCAGTTAAGTATTAAGCTAAAAATCAAATTTTAAACTCCGTCAAAGAAGAGAACGGCCAACAGCAGTCTGATGCTGTTAATACTCCAGCCTACACCCTTATTTTACATTTCTTAGGGTCAACTTCTATGTTTGTCAAGCAAACCGTTGAATAGCTTATGAACCTGAGATGCAGAGATCTTTCAGAGTTCAAGTGGTATAAGGACGTCTTTCTTAGCGCGGTCTTCACCAGGGATGACTGTTACCAAGACTTCTGGAAAGAGAAGTTTATTAACGATCTACTTTATTTATTCACTAAAAGAGTCCAAGAAAGGCTTAGGATGAAGTATAATAATGTTATACCTTATCCAAAGATAACATATGGAGAGCTATCCTCTGAGATAGTTGCTGAGGGAATGTTGCTTTGTAATAGTTGCTGAGGGAATGTTGCTTTGTAATGAATTAAAAATTCATAAGCAAATGCAAAAGGAAAAACTACATGGCAAAAGAATCCTTGGAGACTTTTGTGAACAAGTAGGTTTCCCTCCACTCCCAAGGTCACATAAAAATAGGGTTAAACCTTACAAAAGAAGTCATAAGCCTTATAATAGGTATCCTGATAAACCTTATAATAGGTACCCTTATAAGAGACCTAAAAAGTCCTACAATAAGCCTGAAAGGCCACTTGAAGAGGTAACATGTTACAAATGTGGAAAACCCGGACACTACTCTAATAAGTGTATAGTTAAATAACACATTAGGTCACTTAATCTCAGTAACGATGTTAAAGAAACACTGGAAAAAATTCTAGTGGTTCAAACCAGTTCTGAAAAAGAGGAAAATGACTACACCTCGGAAGAAGAGTCAGATTTCGATTCACAGTCAAATTCTAGCTGTGATGGAAATTGCAATTATTATAAATTGCTTTGTTCTCTAAATGGCTTATTAGTCTTAACTAGAGAAGAAAATATGATTTTGGATCTTATAGAGAAGATCCAAGACCCAGAAGAAAGAAGAGCCCACTTAGAATCTTATTTAAAGAAGTTTAAAGAAAAGACCGGTGAAACCTCATCCAAAAACTCTTCAAGAGGTAATAATCTCGAAGAAAAGGTTAAGGAAAAGAATATCTCTTATGACATTAAAGAGATAATCAACAGAGTCAAAGCTAGTAAAAGCAAAGAGCCCACTATTAACGATCTTAAAGCAGACGTTAATGAACTCAAAAGAGAAGTTAAAAATCTTAAAGATAGAATTATTCTCTTAGAAGCCTCTGAATTATCAGATTATAACTCTGAGTCTGAAGAAGAACAAGATAAGGGTCTAGAAAAGAAAGACCAGTCCACTCAGAAAGATCTTCAATATGTGGACATGTTAGACAGGGTAGTCACCCACAAGTGGCACACCAAAATCACTCTTGTTATCAACAAAGAGTACGTTTTAAAGACAGTCGCCCTTATAGATTCAGGGATTGATCTTAACTGCATAAATGAGGGATTAATACCATCCCGATATTTCTCCAAAACTTTAGAACAACTGCATACAGCTAATGGAGACAAACTAGCTGTTAATTATAAACTTAGAAATACAGTTGTCTGTAATAATGGGATGTGCTTAGAGATACCATTTATAACGGTTAAAGATTTATCCCATTTGGTCATTCTAGGTAACCCGTTTTTACACATGTTGTTCCCCATATCAAGGTTATCTGAAAGGGGAATTGAGACACAAATTGCGGGTAAAGATATTATCTTTGAGTTTATATCACAACCCAAAGTAAAACACCTAGATGTTATTAAAAGAAGAGTCTCTTATAAAGAGAAATTTACTAATTCCTTAAAACAGGAAATTTCTTTTAAAACTATTGAGGAAAAACTCAAAACTCCTCAGCTGAAAGAAAGGGTTGAAACCCTAGAACAGGAACTTATAAAAGAAATTTGCTCTAAAGTTCCTACTACCTTTTAGGCTAGAAAACGGCATGTTATAAGTCTGCCTTATGAGCCAGACTTTGACAAAAGAATGATCCCTACTAGAGCCCGACCTATAGCTATGGGGCCTCGCCATCTAGAAATTTGCAAGTCTGAAATTGCAGACTTAGAAAAGAAAGGGCTTATAAGACAAAGTCAAAGCCCATGGAGTTGTTTGGCCTTTTATGTTGAAAATGCCGCGGAACTAGAAAGAGGAGTACCTAGATTAGTCATTAATTTTAAACCTTTAAATAAGGTCTTAAGATGGATTAGATAACCTCTGCCAAACAAGAGATATTTGCTTAACAGGCTTTTTGAAGGTAAAATTTTCTCTAAGTTTGACATGAAGTCTGGATGCTGGCAAATCCAGATAAAAGAAGAGGATAAATAAAAAACGGCGTTCACAGTCCTATTCGGTCACTACGAATGGAATGTAATGCCATTTGGGCTAAAAAATGCTCCCTCTGAGTTCCAGAAGATTATGAATGAAATCTTCAATGCTTATTCAGCATTTATGATAGTCTACATAGACGATGTCCTAATTTTCTATAAGGACATAGAGCAGCACTTCAAACACCTGAGCATTTTCCAAACAGCAGTTAAGGCTAACGGCTTAGTAGTGTCTGCCAAAAAGATCAAATTATTTCAAACAAAGATCAGATTTTTAAGCCATTATTTAGAACATGGCATAGCTATTCCAATTGAAAGGGCTATAGAATTTGCGGATAAATTCCCTGATGAAATAAAAGATAAAACTCAGCTCCAAAGGTTTCTAGGAAGTTTAAATTATGTAGCTGATTTTTATAAAAATTTGGCCCATGATGCTAAGCCTTTATTTGCAAGGCTTCAAAAAAACCCCCCACCGTGGACTTATGAGTGCACTCAGGCCATGAGAAAAATAAAGCTTAATGTCAAGACATTACCATGCCTGGCTATACCACATCCGGATGCCTTTAAAATTGTTGAGACTGACGCCTCAGACAAAGGCTACGGCGGAATCCTTAAATAGAGGATTAATGGAAAAGAAACCTTAATTAGGTTTACTAGCGGACTTTGGACTGGTCCAAGAGTTAATTACTCTACAGTAAAAAAAGAAGTATTATCCATTGTCCTGTGCGTCCAAAAATTTGAATCTGATTTAATTAATCAGAAATTCCTTATTATGATAGATTGTAAAAGCGCTAAGGAAATTTTACTGAAAGATGTTAAAAATATAGCATCTAAACAAATATTTGCCCGATGGCAAGCCATTTTATCTGTTTTTGATTTCGACATTGAGTTTGTGAAAGGAGAATCTAATTTGCTTCCAGATTTTCTAACTCGAGAATTTCTTGAAGGTCATGAGTTTCAGGCAAAACAGGAGGACTAACACTCCCTCATCAAAAGGAAAGGCTAAAGAGTCTTTTCCTGGACCAACCAAAGCAAGTTTAGAAGACTCATTATACCATGACGCTTATAAGCGCAGCCTTAAAGTGGCCACAGAAAAGGAAAACAAGTTTCCTTATATTCCAATTACTTTTGAGCATATAATGCCTATCGAATATAAGCATTCACACCTACCACCATTCGAAATAGCATCCTTCCACACGCAGAATTATACCCTAACACCATTTCTGCCAAAGGATTATAATTTTTATCAATCGATCTTATTAGAGACCGATTCAATCCGAATCGAACTAGTTACCAGAAGTGGGGATCAATGGGCGTACAGTAAATTCATCATTACTAGGGTAATATCCCAGGAAGAGTGGGGAAGAAACCTGTTTTCTTGCAAGGAGTTATCTTACGGCAAACCAAGATTCTTTGACTATTTTGACTATATGGAAGCCTGGAAACAGGCCTTATTCTATGAGAACCGTAAAAGAAAATTTAGTTGGTTTTTTCAATTCTTCCTCAATAAACCTCAAGAGGTTTTCCCTAACTGGTTCAACGATTGGTTTTCTAAATGGGGATTATTTCCTATCATCCTCCCCCTTAGAGTTGCAGGAGTTTATGAATTCTTTGTCGATTCAAACAAGTTTTGTGATTACCCCAGGCTTATGTTTACAGTCCTGTATAAAGTCCCATGGATTGGCAAGTGGGATTATATTATCACAAAGAAGAAGGGCAAAAAAATGGGTTATAACTCAGAATATGAAAACTTTGTCCCATGGCTAACAAGGAGAATTTCCATAAAATGGTGGGACAAGTTTAAGTTCTTTGAACATCCTTCTGTTTACTCTAAAGAACTTATTATTAAAATGGAAGATCCTAACTGTCCTCCAATTTCTCCTGAAGCCTCTAAAACCTCAGCATTTCCTAATAAAGTCGCTGAGTTAAAAGGTTTATTAACCTCAATCCCAAAGGAAGAGCTGAAATAGCAAGTATTTCAGCTTCTAGGTGAAAAGGATCCTCCTAAATCAGGATTTGATCCTCAAAATTTATTATCTGTCTTACCCAAGAAGCAAGAGAGTCCAAAGAGAAAAGCTGCTAACAAAGCTTCTTCATCAACTAATGAAGCTAATAAAGCAAGAAGAGTGCCACCTTTACCTGATGATGAGTTTGATGACCTCTTCTTAGACTCTCAAGACCCTAATGACCTCTAGGGTAAAAATCCTTATCAGGATCACTTCAACAGCAAGAATCCTTATCAGAATTATGGTGGACCCTACGCACTCAGAAATAATAAAGCACCAAATACGCATGCACCGAAAGAAGTTTTGTCGGTTCTCTTTACTTTATTAAAGTAAATCTTTTCCTTTATTTAAAGAAAGGAATCTGCCAGCTGGTGCGCTTCTTTATCGGCCATAAATAGATGCTTCCTTATCCTCCAGCTCATGGCCAGCTAAAGGAGCACCTTCTGTCCCCCTATATATATGTTTAGTTTTCAGTCTGTAAGATATACAATTTTCATACAAGTTTCATAAGTTTTTCTTCTGTAATATCTTAGAGAGAGAGAGAGAGAGTGAGTTTTCAGTTTGAGTTTGTTTGGTGTGAAGCTTTCTCAGATTTCTTGTATTTTCAACCTTCTGTATAATTCTCGTAAGATTTATATACATGATAATCACACTTTGAAATGGTCCTAAGAGTGATTTTACGGTCAGCATTTAAAAAATACGTCATGAAATACTAAATCGTGTTTTTTCCGTAAGTAAACACCGAAGTTTATGTCACGTTTGACACATGCGTTTTTTCATCAAAACGTGATAATCACACTTTGAAATGGTTCTAAGAGTTATTTTAAGGTCAACGTTTAAAATTTTAGTCCCAAAATGATAACTCGCATTTTTTTCGCAAGTAAAGACCGACGTATATGTCACATTTGACACATGCATTTTTCTGTGAAAACTAGATAATCACACTTTGAAATAGTCCTAAGAGTGATTTTAAGGTCAACGTTTAAAAAATTCGTTATGAAATACTAACTCGTGTTTTTTCTTAAGTAAAGGCAGATGTTTATGTCACGTTGGACACATACGTTTTTTCATCAAAACACGACAATCACACTTTGAAAGTATCCTAAAAGTGTATTTAAGGTCAACATTTAAAATTTTAAATGATAGCTCGCTTTTTTCCTTGAGTAAAGACCGATGTTTATATCGCATTTGACACATGCGTTTTTTCGGGAAAACATGATAATCACACTTTGAAATGGTCCTAAGAGTAATTTTAAGGTCAACGATTCAAAGATTAGTCACGAAATACTAACTCGTGTTATGTTCGTAAGTAAAGACCGATGTTTATGTCGATTTTGACACATGCGTTTTTTCATCAAAACATGATAATCACACATTGAAATGGTCCTAAGAGTGATTTTAAGGCCAACGTTTAACAATTTCGTCCCAAAATGATGACTCTCGTTTTTTCCGTATGTAAAGACTGATGTTTCTGTCACATTTGACACATGCATTTTTTTGGGAAAATATGATAATCGCATTTTGAAATGGTCCTAAGAGTGATGATATTAAGATCAACCTTTAAAAAATTTCATCCCAAAATGTTCACTCGCGTTTTTTCCGTAAGTAAAGACCGATGTTTATATCACATTTCACACTTTCATTTTCTTGTGAAAACATGGTAATCACACTTTGAAAAGGTCCTAAGAGTGATTTTAAGGTCAGCATTTAAAAAAATTCATCACGAAATACTAACTTGTGTTTTTATCGTATATAAAGACCGAAGTTTATGTCACGTTTGACACATGCATTTTTTCTTTAAAACATGATAATCAACCTTTGAAGTGGTCCTAAGAGTGATTTTATGGTCAACATTTAAAAATTTCGTCCCAAAATGATAACTCTCATTTTTTCCGCAAGTAAAGACTGATGTTTCTGTCATATTTGACACAAGCATTTTTTTGTGAAAACATGATAATCGCACTTTGAAATGTTCCTAAGAGTGATTTTAAGGTCAACGTTTAAAAAAATTCTTCCCAAATTGATAACTCGCATTTTTTCCGTACGTAAAGACCGATGTTTATGTCACTTTTGACACATGCATTTTTTCATGAAAAAATGTTAATCGCACTTTAAAACGGTCCTAAGAGTGATTTTAAGGTCAGCATTTAAAAAATTCGTCATGAAATACTAACTCGTGTTTTTTCCGACCGAAGTTTATGTCACGTTTGACACATGCGTTTTTTCATCAAGATATGATAATCACACTTTAAAATGGCCCTAAGAGTTATTTTAAGGTCAATGTTTAAAAATTTCATCCCAAAATGATAACTCGCATTTTTTCCGTAAGTAAAGGCCGACGTTTATGTCACATTTGACACATGCATTTGTTTGTAAAAACAAGATAATCACACTTTGAAATGGTCCTAAGTGTGATTTTAAGGTCAGAGTTTAAAAATTCGTCATGAAATAAATACTAGCTCGTGTTGTTTTAGTAAGTAAATACCGAAGTTTATGTCACGTTTGACACATGCGTTTTTTCATCAAAACACGATAATCACACTATGAAAGTGTCCTAAAAGTGTTTTTAAAGGTCAACATTTATAATTTTCTTCCCAAAATGATAACTCGCTTTTTTTCCTTAAGTAAAGGCCGATGTTTAAGTCACATTTGACACATGCGTTTTTTCATGAAAACATGATAATCACACTACGAATTGGTCCTAAGAGTAATTTTAAGGTCAACGTATAAAAGATTAGTCACGAAATACTAACTCGTGTTATTTTCGTAAGTAAAGACTGATGTTTATGTCACGTTTGACACATGTGTTTTTTCATCAAAACATAATAATTACACATTGAAATGGTCCTAAGAGTGATTTTAAGGCCAACATTTAAAAATTTCGTCCCAAAATGATAACTCTCATTTTTTCCGTAAGTAAAGATCGATGTTTCTGTCACATCTGACACGTGCGTTTTTTCATGAAAACACGATAATCGCACTTTGAAATGGTCCTAAGAGTGATATTAAGATCAACGTATAAAAAATTTTGTCCCAAAATGATAACTCGCATTTTTTCCGTAAGTAAAGACCGATGTTTATGCCACATTTGACACATGCTTTTTTTCCTCAAAAATTGAAAATCACACTTTGAAAGTGTCCTAATAGTGTTTTTAAGGTCAACATTTAAAATTTTCGTACCAAAATGATAACTCGCTTTTTTTCCTTAAGTAAAGACCGACGTTTATGTCACATTTGACACATGCATCTTTTGTGACCTTAAAATCACTCTTAGGACCATTTCAAAGTGTGATTATCATGTTTTGAGGAAAAAATGGATGTGTCAAGCGTGACATAAACATCGGTCTTTACTTACGGAAATAACACGAGTTAGTATTTCGTGAAGAATTTTTTAAACGTTGACCTTAAAATCACTCTTAGGACCAATTCAAAGTGTGATCATCATATTTTCACGAAAAAACGTATTTGTCAAACGTGACATAAACATCGGTCTTTACTTACGGAAAAAACACGAGCTAGTGTTTCGTGAAGAATTTTTTAAACGTTGACCTTAAAATCACTCTTAGGACCATTTCAAAGTGTGATTTTCATGTTTCCACGAAAAAACTCAAGTGTCAAATGTAACATAAACATCGATCTTACGGAAAAAAATATGAGTTAATATTTCGTGACGTATTTCGATAATCACACTTTGAAATGGTCCTAGGGACGACATTTTTTAAACGTTCATGTTAATATCACTCTTTGGACCATTTCAAAGTACGATTATCATGTTTTCACAAAAAAACGCATGTGTCAAATGTGATAGAAACATCGGTCTTTACTTACGGAAAAAAAGAGAGTTATCATTTTGGGACGAAATTTTTAAACGTTGGCCTTAAAATCACCCTTAGGACCATTTCAATGTGTGATTATCTCGTTTTGGGAAACAACGCATGTGTCAAATGTGGCATAAACATCGGTCTTTACTTACGGAGGTCTTTACTCACGGAAAAAACGTGAGTTATAATTTTGGGACGAAATTTTTAAAACATTGACCTTAAAAACACTTTTAGGGCACTTTCAAAGTGTGATTATCGAGTTTTGATGAAAAAACAGATGTGTCAAATGTGACACAAACATCGGTCTTTACTTTCGGAAAAAACATGAGCCAGGATTTCATGACGAATTTTTTTAAACGTTGACCTTAAAATCACTCTTAGGACCATTTCAAAGTGTGGTTATCTTATTTTCACAAAAAAAAATGCATGTGTCAAATGTGACATAAACGTCGGTCTTTACTTACGAAAAAAAGACGAGTTAGTATTTTATGTCGAATTTTTAAAAAACTGACCTTAAAATCACTCTTAGGACCATTTCAAAGTGTGATTATCATGTCTTCACGAGAAAAATGCAAGTGTCAAATGTGACATAAACATCGGTCTTTATTTACGGAAAAAATGCGAGTTATCATTTTGGGAAGAAATTTTTATAACGTTGACTCTGAGATCACTCTTAGGACCATTTAAAAGTGTGATTATCATGTTTTCACAAAAAAAAATGCTTGTGTCAAATGTGACTTAGTGCCATCATTATCTTTCTACTGAGAGCATCTGCCACTACATTAGCCTTTCCTAGATGGCAATCAATAAGACAATCGTAATCTTTAATGAATTCCATCCACCTTCTCTGCCTTAAATTCAACTCCTTCTCTGTTGGCAAATATTTTAAGCTTTTATGATCTGTATAAATATAACATTTTCTCCATAAAGATAGTGTCACCAAATTTTCAAGGCAAAGACTATTGCAGCTATTTCTAAATCATGAGTAGGATAATTCCTTTCATGATTCTTCAATTTCCTGGAAGCATAGGCAATCACTTTCCCTTCTTGCATCAAAACACAACCAAGCCCACTATGTGAAGCATCACTATAGATTACGAAGTCTTTTCCGGGCTCTAGTTGGGTGAGGATGGGCGCTTTTGTTAACATCGCCTTCAATTTCTCAAAACTTTCTTGGCACTTGTCATTCCACTCAAATTTTGCATTCTTTTGAAGTAGTTTCATCAGCGGGGCAGCAATGACTGAAAATCCCTTCACAAATCTTCTATAATACCAAGCCAAGGAAACTTCTGACTTCTGTAGGGTTCTTTGGTGGTTTTCATTCGACAACTGGTTCTATCTTTTTAGGATTCACTTTAATTCCTTCTGCAGAAACAACATGGCCTAAGAAAGAAATTTCTTTAAGCCAAAACTCACATTTGCTAAGTTTAGCATATAATTTATTTTCCCTCAAAGTTTGGAAGACTATCCGCAAATGTTGATCATGCTCTTCCCGTGACTTAGAATACACCAAAATGTCATCAATGAAAACCACTACAAACCGGTCTAAATATAAGTAAAAGACACAGTTCATAAGGTCCATAAATGCTGCTGGTGCATTAGTTATACCCAATGGCATCACTAAAAATTCATAGTGCCCATATCTGGTTTGGAAAGCCGTCTTTGCAATATCATCATCTTTCATTCTCATCTGATAGTAACCCGATCTCAAATCAATCTTGGAGAAGTATTTGGCACCCTTGAGTTGATCAAATAAGTCTTCAATCCTTGGCAATGGATACTTGTTCTTCACTGTCCATTTATTCAACTCCCGGTAATCAATACATAATCAGAGTGACCCATCTTTCTTCTTAACAAACAACACTGGTGCACCCCACGGGGATATACTCAGGCGTATGAATCCTTTGTCTAACAATTCTTGCAACTGGATCTTCAACTCTTTCAGTTCAGTAGGCGCCATTCTGTACGGTGCTTTGGATACTGGTGCGGTACCCGGCAATACATCACTTGCGAATTCTACCTCTTTTTTTGGTGGCAACCCCGGTAGTTCTTTTGGAAATACATTGGAAAATCACATATAGTATGAATATTCTACAATCTAACTCACCTTTCTTCGATTCCAGAGCGAAGATTACGTAGGCCTGACATCCCTACCTAACCAGCCTCTTAGTCTTCATAAAAGAAATTATGTTACAGAGATAACCTGATCTTTCCCCCACGGTAACTATTTCTTCTCCATCAGAAACTTGAAGTGACATTCTTTTATTTTTGCAATCCACTACAGCTCAATGTTTCGATAACCAATCCATTCCCAAGATAACATTGCAATCTCGGAAAGTTAACTCAATTAAATTTGCAAGGAAAAGTTGATGTTGAATCATAATAGGGCAATTCATATACACTTTGTTTACTATCACACTGTGTCCTAAAGGATTAGTCACTTCAATATTTTCCCCTAAATCTTCTACATGCAACCCTTTCTCTTGTGCTAACGCAGTACATATATATGAATTAGACGAACCAGGATCTATCAAAGCATAAACATCGTGATTAAAGAATGAAAATTTACCGATAATAACTTCAGTAAATTCCCCAGTCTCAGGCCCTCAGATTGCGTACCCCGCAGCATTCCTCCCGATCTACCACTCTGTGGTGCCGGTTGAGCTACATCATGTCCACTAGAACTACTAGCATTTCCTTATCCCCTTTCTCTTCCATCTTGCATTGTAGGAGTAGGAACTACTGCAAGCGCAGATGTACTTATCTGTCTTTGAGGACAATTTGCAATCAAATGTTCCTTCCAGCCACATTTAAGGCAGACTCTATCTTGTTCCAAAGATTCCCCTGTATGTATCCTTCCACAATTAGAACATTATGGAATATTTCTTCTGCCTCAACCTGAAGGTACACTAGCCGCTCACCCCATACTTATGGTTTGCCTCGGTGAAAACCATCTAAAATGAGACTGTGTTTGTTTTGACATTCCCTTCTGTATCTTACTTAGAGATTCTGAACTAACTGGACCCTGTTACCCCTTTTGAAATCCAGATCTTTTAGCCATTTTTTGTTGCCTACATGAATTGATCTTCTCAATGCCCATAGCAGCATCAACCAAGTCATTGAACACCCTATTCTTTTGAACAAGTAAATGTACTCTAATTTCATCATTCAGCCCATCCTCGAATCTCTTACATCGCTTTACTTCACTGTCAACGATTTCACGAGCATACCTCTCGAGTTTGAGGAATTGAATTTCATATTCTGATACAGTCATTCGTCCCTGTCTCAAAGACAATAACAATTTCCTCTGCTCATCTTTGAATCGTTCGCTAACGTACTTCTTGGGGGCGTCTCTCTCTCATAATATTAACCCACCACCTCCTAACTTGTTCTTTACGTAGACCTTGCACACAATCTAGCCTCTCTTCATCTATAAAATGAAGCCTAGTCATACACTATTTAGTATGATCAAGCCAATCTTCTGCAAATGCAGGACTCACTGTGTCCCCTTTGAAGTCATCAGCCGAAAGCTTCTTGATTCTTTCAAGAGGAGTTCTCTCCTCTCTTCTTTTATCGTGAGGTACTACAGGAACTTAAGGGATTGGTATGTTTCGAAGTACTTGTGTGATTACTTAAGTAGTCATATGCTTAAGTAAAGTAGCTTGTGCTGGAGTAGGTTGTTCGGGAAAGCCATGGACTGGTGGAGGTTCGTGTCTTTATTCATCCCCTTATCTAATACGAACCATGCTCTCAGCATCCTCTTCCTCATTCTGACTATGACTACTAGCCAAAACTTATTCATGAAAATTGGATCAAAGTGGATCAAACAACTAATATAACATATTTTTATCCTAAATGACATGTACATACTAGTCCTAGAATCACCTACACCTTGCTCTGCTACCAACAAATGTAACACCCCCTTTATTGGGAGTGCCACAGTAACTATAATCACCCAATAAATAACTCTACTCACTATATAAAGTTCAATACTTATAAATTTAATGTGTACAATTACAAATATAATGTTTACAACTCCAAAATTATTCTCCAAATATTTCTCAATGTCACTTTACATTTCTCACACTATCTAGTACATGCCATTATTCTATGAGCCATAATATTATATTAAAATACAAATCCACCACAAGTCTTTCCTTATATGCTCTTCAAGCTGATCCACTTATACCACTTTAATCCAAACAATCTACAAATCTCCACCTACGTGCAGAAAAACAACTACACGCTAAGCAATTTGCTTAGTGGTATACAAAAAAGAAATACAAAATCTTCAAACATTTTTAACACTTTAAAATAGAAACAAAGCATATTCATAAGTCAAAAATAAATTAAACAACTTTATAAAACCAAAACACAAAACTTATCTTAAAAACCTTTCAAAGTACAATTAAATTTATATCCAATTTTCTTTTCCAAACACATTAACCATATATTGCCCAAAGTAAACAAATCATGAATAACGGTAAAATGGATACGGGGAGCGGAGAAGCCCAAAACTGAAGCTTCAATATCAATATATCGGTCAAGCCCGAAGCCGAAGCTTCAATATCAATATATTTTTATCAAAATACCGGCCGAAGCCCGAAGCCAAAGCTTCAATTGTTTGTATAGTACTGTACCCCCCTTTATTAGTGCCAATCTACACTGACCCGTATTCTACTCGTTTAATAAGGGCAACAAATCAAAGTAACATATTAAAAATTCCAGTATAAACCATCAAACATAATTCAACATAACTTCAGTAATTAAGAGTTTCAAATCCTAAATTTTAAAGCATCAAACTTCAATTAAAACACAATAAAATCAACATTCATATTTTCCAGAAATTTTCAGATTTCATGATCTGACTTCCCCTACATTTTTCACTATCAAAACATCATCCAATCGATAAAGTTTCTTCTAAAGCCACATGTCTCAGCTTTCCAAATCCACCAGAATCATAGAAATCCAAATTGTATAACCAAAGTTATGATCAAAATACTAAACAGTGTACAAAGCTGAGATTTTCCAAAAACAGATTTCATGACTCAACTTCAAACGAAAATTTTACATTAAAAACGAACGAAATTCAATAAGATTTCTTCTGTACATATATTCCTTAGTTTGTGTAGATATGAATAGAATCAAGAATCATTCAAATCGGATTCATATAACAAGAGAAAACATTAAAACAAAACAGGGATACAAATCTAGAAAATTTTTCGAAAAACCAAAAAATCAAAATTTGAGACACAAACCTTTTTCTAAGCATTCTTCTACCTCTTTTGCCTTTGATTTGCTTGCACTAGCTTCCTCCACAATAGCCATATATAATTCTATCAAGATATTGTATAAACAAACTTCCTAATATCATAAATATGCTTAATCTACCATGAATTCTACTAATTAAGCTTCAATTTCATCAAAAATCACTCACCTCAAATTTGGGTTACTATTCATCCAAATCTTAAAATCTGAAATCCTCCTCTTCTAGTCTTGATTCACGGAAATTGATGATAATAGAGGGCTTAAGAATCAATTTCTAACAAGAATTTGAAGTTGAATCGAAGAAATCGGAAGTTTTTAGATTAGGGAAAATTTTTTGGTAAGGTAAGGATGAGGTGAAGAATGAAGAAGATTAAAGGGAGAAAGAAGAGAGGATACGTATAGATTTTATGATAGGTTTTTTTTCAATTTCTAATAATGCCCTTGAACAAATAATTAAATACCTAATTCATCCCTCTTACTTAATTAACTCTTATTTCTTATCTAATAACATAAAAGAAAAATGTTAAAATATGGAAACCCATTATATCCATATTATTTTATACTTCTATACCTCAATAAAATTTAATTCAAAAATTTTGAGCCGATACAATTCTCCCCCTCTTATGAATTTTCATCCTGAAAATTACCTGAAAACAGTTGCGGATATTGAGTCTTCATTATATCATCCGGTTCCCAAGTTGCTTCCTCAACCTTATGATTCCTCCAAAGTATTTTTACCAAAGGAATAGACTTGTTTCTCAATTAGTTAACTTCTCTCGCTAAGATTTGTACCGGTTCCTCTTCATACGTCAGGTCGGGTTTGATTTCTACGACATCAGGAGATAAGATATGTGATGAATCTGATTTGTATCTCCTTAACATCGACATATGGAACACATTATGAATTTTGTCGAGTGTCGGGGGTAGTGCCAACCGATAAGCTACTGGTCCAACCTTCTCTATAACCTCATATGGGCTAATGAATCTCAGACTGAGCTTGCCTTTCTTGCCAAATCGCAGGACTTTCTTCCAAGGAGATACTTTGAGAAATGCTTTATCCCCCACTTCATAAGTAATGTCTTTTCTTTTTAGATCAGCATAAGATTTTTGTCTATCCGATGCAGCCTTCAATCTCTCTTGAATAAGTTTTACCTTCTCCTTTGTCTCTTGAATCAAATCCACTCCCACTATCTTGTTTTCACTAAGCTCGGTCCAATATAATGGAGTTCGACATTTTCTTACATACAATGCTTCATATGGTGCCATTTGTATGCTTGACTGATAGCTGTTATTGTAGGAAAATTCTATGAGGGATAAATACTTATCCCAACTTCCCTCAAATTCAATGATACAACTTCTCATCATGTCTTCCAACACCTGAATTACTCTTTTAGATTGACCATCTGTTTGAAGATGAAATGAAGTACTGAAATAAAGTTTACTACCTAAGGCTTCTTGCAATTTCTTCCAAAATCTCGAAGTAAATCTTGGATCTCGGTCAGAAATGATTGAAATAGGCACCCCGTGTAGCCGCACTATCTCATCTACATATAACTGTGCCAACCTATCAAGGGAATAATCCATCCTAACTGGAAAAAAGTGGGCAGACTTTGTTAATCTATCTATAAGAACCCACACTGCATCATGTTTCTTCTGTGTAAGTGGTAAAGACGTCACGAAGTCCATTGTGATTCTTTCCCATTTCCATTCTGGAATTGTTATTGGTTGCAACAATCCAGAAGGAACTTGATGTTCGGCTTTCACCTGTTGACAAGTTAGACATTGACCATCATAGTTAGTAATGTCTTTCTTCATCCCATTCCACCAATAATGGCTCTTCAAATTTTGGTACATCTTGTTTGCTCCTGGATGCATCGCATAAGGGCTACTATACGCCTCATGTAAG
Organism: Euphorbia pulcherrima; assembly: GCA_947683365.1. NCBI lineage: Eukaryota > Viridiplantae > Streptophyta > Magnoliopsida > Malpighiales > Euphorbiaceae > Euphorbia > Euphorbia pulcherrima. The sequence goes on from CANTUS010000001.1 coordinate 22,819,093, forward strand.
ATATTCTTCTTTAATTCTTCATTGTTTGGTACACATAGTCTATCTTTAAAATATAGAAACCCATCTTCTCGAACCATATAGTTGTCTACGATACCCACTTATGTCCTTGCTCGAATGACCTTCCAGTCATCATCTTCATTTTGTGCTTGCTTAACCTGTTGTAGTAGTACAGGTTGAATCTTTAATTCTGCAATTAAGGCTCCACCACTGGTAAGAGCTAACCCCATATTCATAGCCCTTAGTGCGATCACTGTCTTTCTACTGAGAGCATCTGCCACTACATTAGCCTTTCCTGGATAGTAATCAATAAGACAATCGTAATCTTTAATGAATTCCATCCACCTTCTCTGCCTTAAATTCAACTCCTTCTGTGTTGGCAAATATTTCAAGCTTTTGTGATCTGTATAAATATAATATTTTCTCCATAAAGATAGTGTCGCCAAATTTTCAAGGCAAAGACTATTGCAGCCATTTCCAAATCATGAGTAGTATAATTCCTTTCATGATTCTTCAATTTCCTGGAAGCATAGGCAATCACTTTCCCTTCTTGCATCAAAACACACCTAAGACCACTATGTGAAGCATCACTATATATTACGAAGTCTTTTCCAGATTGCCAACTTGATGTTTGGATTCCACCTGTTGACAAGTTAGACATTGACCATCATAGTTAGTAATGTCTTTCTTCATCCTATTCCACCAATAATGGCTCTGCAAATTTTGGTACATTTTGTTTGCTCCTGGATGCATCGCATAAGAACTACTATGCACCTCATGTAAGATATTCTTCTTTAATTCTTCATTGTTTGGCACACATAGTCTATCTTTAAAATATAGAAACCCATCTTCTCGAACCATATAGTTGTCTACGATACCCACTTATGTCCTTGCTCGAATGACCTTCCAGTCATCATCTTCATTTTGTGCTTGCTTAACCTGTTGTAGTAGTACAGGTTGAATCTTTAATTCGGCAATTAAGGCTCCACCACTGGTAAGAGCTAACCCCATATTCATAGCCCTTAGTGCGATCACTGTCTTTCTACTGAGAGCATCTGCCACTACATTAGCCTTTCTTGGATGGTAATCAATAAGACAATCGTAATCTTTAATGAATTCCATCCACCTTCTCTACCTTAAATTCAACTCCTTCTGTGTTGGCAAATATTTCAAGCTTTTGTGATCTATATAAATATAACATTTTCTCCATAAAGATAGTATCGCCAAATTTTCAAGGCAAAGACTATTGCAGCCATTTCCAAATCATGAGTAGGATAATTCCTTTCATGATTCTTCAATTTCCTGGAAGCATAGGCAATCACTTTCCCTTCTTGCATCAAAACACACCCAAGACCACTATGTGAAGCATCACTATATATTACGAAGTCTTTTCCAGGCTCTGGTTGGGTAAGGATGGGTGCTTCTGTTAACATCGCCTTCAATTTCTCAAAACTTTCTTGACACTTGTCATTCCACTCAAATTCAGCATTCTTTTGAAGTAGTTTCATCAGCAGGGCAGCAATGACTGAAAATCCCTTCACAAATCTTCTATAATACCCTGCTAAGCCAAGGAAACTTCTGACTTCTGTAGGGTTCTTTGGTGGTTTCCATTCGACAACTGCTTCTATCTTTTTAGGATCCACTTTAATTCCTTCTGCAGAAACAACATGGCCTAAGAAAGAAATTTCTTTAAGCCAAAACTCACATTTGCTAAGTTTAGCATATAATTTATTTTCCCTCAAAGTTTGGAAGATTATTCGCAAATGTTGATCATGCTCTTCTCGTGACTTAGAATACACCAAAATGTCATCAATGAAAACCACTACAAACCGGTCTAAATATAAGTAAAAGACACAGTTCATAAGGTCCATAAATGCTGCTGGTGCATTAGTTAGACCAAATGGCATCACTAAAAATTCATAGTGCCCATATCTGGTTCGGAAAGCAGTCTTTGCAATATCATCACCTTTCACTCTCATCTGATTGTAACCCGATCTCAAATCAATCTTGGAGAAGTATTTGGCACCCTTGAGTTGATCAAATAAGTCTTCAATCCTTGGCAATGGATACTTGTTCTTCACTGTCGATTTATTCAACTCCCGGTAATCAATACATAATCGGAGTGACCCATCTTTCTTCTTAACAAACAACACTAGTGCACCCCACAGGGATATACTCAGGCGTATGAATCCTTTGTCTAACAATTCTTGCAACTGGATCTTCAACTCTTTCAGTTCAGTAGGTGCCATTCTGTATAGTGCTTTGGATACTGGTGCGGTACCCGGCAATACATCACTTGCGAATTCTACCTCTTTTTTTTGTGGCAACCCCGGTAGTTCTTTTGGAAATATATTGGGAAAATCACATACAGTATGAATATTCTACAATTCTAACTCACCTTTCTTCGATTCCAGAGCGAAGATTACGAAGGCCTAACATCCCTTCCTAACCAGCCTCTTAGTCTTCATAAAAGAAATTATGTCACAGAGATAATCTGATCTTTCCCCCACGATAACTATTTCTTCTCCATCAGAAACTTGAAGTGACATTCTTTTGTTTTTGCAATCCACTACAGCTCGATGTTCCGATAACCAATCCATTCCCAAGATAACATTGCAATCTCAGAAAGGTAACTCAATTAAATTTGCAAGGAAAAGTTGATGTTGAATCATAATAGGGCAATTCATATACACTTTGTTTACTATCACATTGTGTCCTAAAGGATTAGTCACTTCAATATTTTTCCCTAAATCTTCTACATGCAACCCTTTCTCTTGTGCTAACGCAGTACATATATATGAATGAGACGAACTGGGATCTATCAAAGCATAAACATCGTGATTAAAGAATGAAAATTTACCGACAATAACTTCAATAGATTCCCCAGTCTCAGGCCCTCAGATTGCATACTTCGCGCCATTCCTCCCGATCTACCACTCTGTGGTGCCTGTTGAGCTACATCATGTCCACTAGAACCACTAGCATTTCCTCATCCCCTTCCTCTTCCATCTTGCATTGTAGGAGGAGGAACTACTGCAAGCGCAGATGTACTTATCTGTCTTTGAGGACAATTTGCAATCAAATGTTCCTTCTAGCCAAATTTAAAGCAAACTCTACCTTTTCCCCAACATTCCCCTGTATGTATCCTTCCACAATTAGAATATTGTGGAATATTTCCTCTGCCTCGACCTGAAGGTATACTAGCCGCTGGCCCCGTACTTATGGTTTATCTAGGTGAAAACCCTCTAAAATGTGGCTGTGTTTGTTTTGACGTTCCCTTCTGTTTCTTACGTGGAGATTCTGAACTAACTGGACCCTGTGACCCCTTTTGAAATACAGCTCTTTTAGCCATTCTTTGTTGCATATATGAATTGATCTTCTCAATGCCCATAGCAGCATCAACCAAGTCATTGAACACCCTAATCTTTTGTGCAAGTAAATGTACTCTAATTTCATCATTCAGCCCATCCTCGAATCTCTTACATCGATTTACTTTACTGTCAACGATATCACGAGCATACCTATCGAGTTTGAGGAATTGAATTTCATATTCTGATACAGTCATTCGTCCCTGTCTCAAAGACAAGAACAATTTCCTCTACTCATCTTTGAATCGTTCGCTAACGTACTTCTTATCAAATTGTTCCAAGAAAAGTGTCCAAGTGATTTCTTGGGGGCGTCTCTCTCTCACAATATTATCCCACCACCTCCTAGCTAGTTCTTTGTGTAGACCTTGCACACAATCTAGTCTCTCTTCATCTGTAAAATGAAGCATAGTCATACACCATTTAGCATGATCAAGCCAATCTTATGCAAATGCAGGACTCACTGTGTCCCCTTTGAAGTCATCAGCCGAAAGCTTCTTGATTCTTTCAAGAGGAGTTCTCTCCTCTCTTCTTTCAACGTGAGGTACTACAGGAACTTGAGGGATTGGTATGTTTCGAAGTACTTGTGTGATTACTTCAGTAGTCATATGCTGAAGTAAAGTAGCTTGTGCTGGAGTAGGTTGTTCGGGAAAGCCATGAACTGGTGGAGGTTCATGTCTTTGTTCATCCCCTTGTCTAATACAAACCATACTCTCAGCATCCTCTTCCTCATTCTGACTATGACTACTGGCCATAACTTATTCATGAAAATTGGACCAAAGTGGATTAAAAAACTAACATAACATATTTATATCCTAAATGGCATGTACATACTAGTCCTAGAATCACCTAAACCTTGCTCTGATACAAACAAATGTAACACCCCCTTTATTGGGAGTGCCACAGTAACTATAATCACCCAATAAAATAACTCTATTCCACTATATAAAGTTCAATACTAATAAATTTAATGTGTACAATTACAAATATAATGTTTACAACTCCAAATTATTCTCCAAATATTTCTCAATGTCACTTTACATTTCTCACACTATCTAGTACATGCCATTATTCTATGAACCATAATATTACATTAAAATACAAATCTACCTCAAGTCTTTCCTTGTATGCTCTTCAAGCTGATCCACTTATACCACTTTGATCCAAGCTATCTACAAATCTCCACCTACGTGTAGAAAAACAACTACATGCTAAGCAATTTGCTTAGTGGTGTACATAAAAGAAATACAACAACTTTGAACATTTTTAACACTTTAAAATAGAAACAAAGTATATTCACAAGTCAAAAGCAAATTAAACAACTTTATAAAACCAAAACACAAAACTTATCTTAAAAACCTTTCAAAGTACAATCAAATTTATATCCAGTTTTCTTTTCCAAACACATTAACCATATATTGCCCAAAGTAAACAAGTCATGAATAACAGTGAAATGGATACGTGAGCGGACAAGCCCGAAACTGAAGCTTCAATATCAATATATCGGTCAAGCCCGAAGCCGAAGCTTCAATATCAATGTATCGGTCAAGCCCGAAGCAGAAGCTTCAAAATCAATATATCGGTCAAGCCCGAAGCCGAAGCTTCAATATCAATATATTTTTATCAAAATACCGATCGAAGTCCGAAGCCAAAGCTTCAATTGTTTGTATAGTACTGTACCCCCTTTATTGGCGCCAATTTCACCTAACCCGTATTCTACTCGTTTAATAAGGGCAATAAATCAAAGTAACATCTTAAAAATTCCAGCATAAACCATCAAACATAATTCAATATAACTTCAGTAATTAAGAGATTCAAATCCTAAATTTTAAAGCATCAAACTTCAATTAAAACATAATAAAATCAACAATCATATTTTCCAGAAATTTCCAGATTTCGTGATCTGACTTACCCTGCTTTTTTCACTATCAAAACATCATCCAATTGATGAAGTTTCTTCGAAACATAATTAGCCACATGTCTCAGCTTTCCAAATCCACCAGAATCATAGAAATCCAAATTGTATAACCAAAGTTATGATCAAAATACTAAACAGTGTACAAAGCTGAGATTTTCCAAAAACAAATTTCTTGACTCAACTTCAAACGAAAATTTTACATTAAAAACGAACGAAATTCAATAAGATTTCTTCTGTACATATATTCCTTAGTTTGTGTAGATATGAATAGAATCAAGAATCATTCAAATCGGATTCATATAACAAGAGAAAACATTAAAACAAAACAGGGATACAAATCTGGAAAATTTTTCGAAAAACCAAAAAATCAAAATTTGAGACACAAACCTTTTTCTAAGCTCTTTTTAGCTCTCTTCTACCTCTTTTGCCTTTGATTTGCTTGCACTAGCTTCCTCCACAGTAGCCATATATAATTCTATCAAGATATTGTATAAATAAACTTCCTAATAGCATAAATATGCTTAATCTACCTTGAATTCTACTAATTAAGTTTCAATTTCATCAAAAATCACTCACCTCAAATTCGGGTTACTATTCATCCAAATCTTAAAATCTGAAATCCTCCTCTTCTAGTCTTGATTCACGAAAATTGATGGTGATAGAGGGATCAAGAATCAATTTCTAACAAGAATTCGAAGTTGAATCGAAAAAATCGAAAGTTTTTAGATTAGGAAAAAAATTTATGTAAGGTAAGGATGAGGTGAAGAATGAAGAAGAAAAGGGAGAAAGAAGAGAGGATACGAATAGATTTTATGATAGGTTTTTTTTTCAATTTCCAATAATGCCCTTGAACAAATAATTAAATGCTAATTCATCCCTCTTATTTAATTAACTATTATTTTTTATCTAATGACATAAAAGAAAAATGTTAAAATATGGAAACTCATTATATCCATATTATTTTATACTTCTATGCCTCAATAAAATTTAATTCAAAAATTTCGGGTCATTGCAGGAAGGGTGATTCACTATTTGGTCTTATTAGAGTTTGCTTAAGTGAACTTTGGACAAGCATGTGTGTGACACGTGTTAACCCATTCGGATCTTGGCTAGTTCTTATTGGATCAATTACTTGATGGAAGACAATTATAGCTGCCATCATATCAGAATTTAATTTAATTTAATTAGGATTTTAGTTTATTTAATTAGATCTTTTAATTATTTTCTTATCTAGTATTTCTTTCCTTATGCTTTTGGACTTCTTTCCTCAAGTTAAAAAGGATTTCATTATTTGTCTTTTAGGATAATAATACCATTTTCATGGTATATAGTGAGTAGTATTATAAGTAGGGATTGAGTGCGAGTGATCGGGATCTTATTCTTGAAGTATTATTTTGATTGTGATCAATAGTTGTGGCTAGGCAATTGAGAGTCAATCCCATAATAGGTTCTTTTATCTAATTCGAAAGGTTGCGTTAACTAGATGCTAACGTGATTGTTCGTTTTATTTGCTAGGATTGCTTGTGCAATTGCCATTTATTCTATCGTTATTCATTTTATAATTCATAAAATTTAATCTTCTTTGTGTCTTTCAATCTCAATTCACGATCAGGAAAATTCTTGAGTTCGGATTGGGTTTCTCGTAGTCGGATTCACATCACTTTTGTTGTAGCAGATCAATTTTTGCTTCTTTGACCTTGTTTGTTCCTTCATAGGTCACTTCCAGCTTCTGCCAGATTTCTTGCACAATCTCGCATACGGATATTCAGTTGAATTCAGCTGCACTAAGAGCACAATAAAGTATATTAATAGTATTTGCATTTTTACGCAATCTTTTATAATCATTATCATCCCATAAACTTGCGGGCTTTCGGGTAGTCATACCCTCTACTTCGTGAATAGGCTCATATAGGCCATCTTCAATGGCCATCCATGCCATCATGCTTTGCGCTTGAATGAAGTTCTTCATCCGGTTCTTCTAGAATGTGTAGTGTTCACCGGTGAAGAGTGAAGGACGGGTAATAGACATACCCTCAGGAAGGAGTTGTGAGTTTTGGAAACTCATTTTGATTCTTTGATCAAAATTAGACCTTTAGCTCGAGATTGTTAGAACTCTAGTTTTGAGCACTTGCTCTGATACTATGTGTTGGTCCCTGTAAGGGTCTAATAAGGTCAGAGGGGGGGTGAATGACCCTTTTCGTGGAAATAAGGAGACTTCATAAAGTCTTGTGTAGCGTGTTTGATTATGTTCCAAATACGATGCAAATATGAAATGTTATAGAATAATATAAAGAGTTAAAAAATCAAACATAGTAATTTTATCCTGGTTCAACCCCGCCTACTCCAGTCCCCGGAGTTTCCTTCCTCCGAGCTTTTTCACTAGTGGATTCCTTTCCAACTAGCAAGAATCAAGCCTTACAACTTGTCTCTGGATGGTAACCCCTTCCGGATGTAGGATACACCACTAGAAGCACCAACTCCTAGCTGAGTCCTCTTATCTTTAGCAGGATATACCACTTAGATTTCTACCCAAACCTAAGCTGAGTCCTACAGGGAGTTCCACTTAAAGCACCAACTCTTAGCTAGATCCTAATCTCACTACTCACCCAAGTATGAGATTTTACACTTTGTTTTTCTCAAAGATTTTGGTTTTGGATTTCCTCAAGTTTATAACTCACTTGGGAATCCTTATAAACTGATTTGGAATGATTTGATTCTTGGAGGGATTATGTCACTCTTAGTGTATGCTTTCTCAAAACAACCAGCACCTTCTCAACTTGTGAAGTTTCTCTTTTATAGGCTTTTCTGTCATAAATGTAGCCATTGTGAGTTGTTGAAGTTGAATTAAATCTTCACCGTTGATCAGGTAATATGTGGGGCTTCCGGATCCATTGATCAATCCGTTGGACTGATTAAATGTCCCGTTGAATCCTTGGGATTGAGGCCAAAAAGATGTCAGTGATCGTTTCTTGTATTTTTATGATACACCAACTTTTATGCCAGAAATTTGGAGTGTGTGCTTCACGCGCCTTTCCTATTGGTCTAGGTAGAAAAGTTGTTACCTTTTCTCTTTCCTATATCAGTCCTTTTGTCCTTTCTTGAAAAGTGTGCTAGCTGTCATTTTTGTCTTGTACCAGGGAAAGGGATCTTTGACTTTTAAACCAAAAGGAGGAGGGAAAAGTTATTTTCAAAATTTTCCCCTTTATCTCGATAACTGTATCTTCCGAATTAATTTGTGTGGTTATATCCGGATGCTATTTCAACCAATTCTTCTTCCGAATGCTATTCTTGAGTGGTTTAAAGTTTGTTTCCTTTCCAAACTTCAACCGGATGCTTCCATTATGTGCTTAGGTATTTGTGGTCTTCAATATGTCCTGATGTCTTTCTTTGGACCGGATGCTTCCATTTTGGATTAAAGAGATTACATGATTTGTTTCTTAAGATTTTGTTTCTACGGTTTTTGTTTTCTTCAAACTTGATCCGGATTATTTTAGAATTAATTCTTCCGCATCATTGTTTCCCAAACAAAATCATATTTCCCTTCACCTTTTGGTCTAAGAATCAAATATCATTTTCCCTTATGCAAGACAAAATGACAGCTAGCACACTTTTCAGAAAATGGTAGAAGGACTAATACAGGAAAGAAAAAAGGCAACAACCTTTTCTACCTAGATCAATAGGAAAGGCGCGTGAAGCACACACTCTGGAATTCTGGCATAAAAGTTGGTGAATCACTAAAATACAAGGAAAACGATCACTGACCACTTTTTAGTCTCAATCCCGAGGATTCAATGGGATAATTAATTAGTCTAATGGATTGATCAACGGATCCGGAAGCACCACATATTACCTGATCAATAATGAAGATCTGATTCAACATAATGGCTATATTAATGACAGAAGCTTATGAAAAGGAAGCTTCACAAGTTGAAAAGGTGCTGGTTATTTTAAGAAAGCATACATGAGAGAATTTGCTATTACAGTCAGTGACTAAATCCCTCCAAGAACTAAACTATTTCGAATCAGTTGTAAGAATTCTCAAGTTATAAACTTGAGGAATTCAAAAACAAAACACTTGAGAAAACCAAGTTGTAAAAATCTCATACTTGGGTGAGTATTGAGATTGGGAGTTGGTGCTTTAAGTGGGATCTCCCTGTAGGACTCAGCTTAGGTTTGGGTAGAAATCTAAGTGGTATATTATGCTAAAGACAAGAGGACTCAGCTAGGAGTTGGTGCTTCTAGTGGTATATCCTACATCCGGAAGGGGGTACCATCTGGAGATAAATTGTAAGGCTTGATTCCTGCCAGTTGAAAAGGAATCCACTAGTGGAAAAAAGCTCGGAGTAAGGACACTCCGGTGACTGGAGTAGGCGGGGCCGAACCAGGATAAAACTCTATGTTAGATATTCTACCTCTTTACTTGATTTGCGTAACATTTCATATTTGCATCATCCGAATCAAATATATTCGGAACAAATCAAACACGCTACATAAGACTTTTTAAAGTCTGCTAATTCCGTAAAAAGGGTCATTCACCCCCCCCCCCCCTCTGACCTTATATAGACCCTCACAGTGACCAACATTACCATCCATCGGTTAAAATATTGGTTAAAAGTTTCACTGGGCAACTGGCGGACTCCTTCAAGGTGTTCGAGGGTGGTTTTCATCATGGTATTGAAGTCGTAATCAGAGCATCAGAGAGAAGCTTTCGATTGGTGACAATGTGGTGGGGCAAGGTATGACACCATTTAAGAGCAGGGCCTCAGAGGGAGCACAGGAACATCTCGGTGAGTATCTAATCACTCAACTTCTTTACCGCATTACATGCTTATACAAAATGCTGTAAGAGGTAGGGGCACCAGACCCATCATAATGCGCCATATTGGGCATGGTGAAATTATCGGGGACCTAATCCTCACCTTGCTCGGGTTCTTTAACAGCCATTAGATGGTGGATATAAGCTTGAATCTCGGGTGTCACACCCGGATGTTACGTGAATTAGTCGTTGATTGGCTGGTGGGTGAGAGTTGCGGCCTCAGGTGTCACGCCCGAAGAGTGCATGACCTGGTCGTTGGTTTGGGAGGTCATCATCTGATGTACAAAAGCTGCTACTTCAGGTGTCACGCCTGGAGGTTGCGTGACCTAGCAGCAGCTCGGGACAAGTAATCAGTTGGCTACCGAATGTATTCTAGGGGTAAGTTGTTCCCCTGGGTGTTACAATAAATTAAGGAAGGCTGAAAGATGGCGGAGGTTGGGCTAATCCGTTGGAATATATTGATGAGTGAATACTGGGGGAACCGAGCTTTGAGCCAAGGGTCTTGGATTCTAGGGTACAAGGAATAACTGGCAAAGGCATCGAAGTTTGCAGGAAAGTAGAGGCCTCGCCGAATTGGAATGGGTTTGGCAAGGTCTGAGCAGTAGCTGATGGGGTTGCTTGAAAGATAGGCTGGACGGGCCTACCCCGATAAGCCCTAAAGAGTTTTAGGCCGAGCCATTCTGAGTCTGAGCTTGCATATCTGATTCGGAAACCCAATCTGAGTTCTTATCTTCCAAGGCCTAACAAACGCCAAGACATGCTCTTGGATAGTGTTTTGGAATAAGTCTGATCAAAGGAACTGGTCCATAGCGCTACCAAAATCAAAACCAGGGGGGAGTTGAGATCCTACTCCCGAGGTGGGAGTAGGTCCTAACTGCTCCTCGGGTGGAGGGAGGTTATCTTCATTGTTTGGGAAGACATGGCTACGTGAGGGGAATTCTAACCCTATTGAATCTGCTCTAAATTTGACTCTCCACTGGAATCGGTGTGCGGAACTCCTTCAATCTCTGTGTTGATTATCGGGGTGAGAGAACCACAGATCAAACGGTGCTTGGGCCTTCTCCAAACTAGGGTACGACGATAACTTCGCCTCCTCCTAGCTAAAATCACGGGTAGTGGATGAAATCATGCGTGGATTGTGTAATGCTATGGATGGTATGAATGACTTTTGTCCAATAATCAATGTGTGGCATGATTACTAGTATGGCTGCATGTAAATGTGGTTAGCAATGATGTGAAGGCTTATCCCTCTAACATGCGGGGGACGTTTGCACCTTTTGTCACACAGGGTAAACTGTTGTGACTCAACGGAGATACAAAAGAAGTCCTACGAATGTTGCTAAACCTCTTCCATGAGTGGAAATCGGTAAGGGTAAGTTGAGGAAGAATGGCACTTGAAGCCTATGCATGGGTGATGAATGATCACGTAGTACGTAGCACACAAAATGTCCGTCTCCCAAACTTATGAATCCCGTGCACCGTCGTTCAAAAATGGATGTAGGTTAACTTCAACGCCAACAAACGGCAAAAAAGTGCGTCCCTTTATTTTTATTTTCATGTTTTGGGTTTCTAAGGGAAAACAACTATGATGGCTTTACTAACGCGGCTTGGTATAGGGGTTGTTGATGTAGAAGGTTCTCATTTACCTTGATTCCACGTTACCCAACCACTCCTCAAATGAGTGCTACAGCGGGAGTTTATGTGTTGGTTGAAACAAGTGATCCACCCACTAAGCATCCTCAATTCCCGTAGGGCATGAGTGATACTTTCGCGAGCTTCTCTAGTAAAAATGGGGTACCTTAACCTAATAACACAATCTAGTCTACACCCGTAGGATAAAACGTCATAAGAAAGATTGAAGTTTTAATTTGGCCAATGATTTCAATACATCATCTAAATCTTTTAAACTTATTGAAAATTTTAAGTTTCAAGTTTAAAGAGATCAGTCCCCAACAGAGTCCCCACTGTGAGTGGACGATATTTTGAATGGCTGCGAAGCAGGACGGAGGACCGACCTCTAAAAAATGATAAGTGATGATTGTGATAGAAAATGGTTTTGCATATTTTAATGCTCAAAAGACATGATTTTGAAATCCCGTATTTAAGATAGAGTCGCCACTCGGTTCAGCTCAACCGAGAAATTTAGGTACGATTTTCCCAGCAGGTGGTAGACCATATCTTAAATGGAGATTCCGAGTTTGGATGATGCTATCTGTTCTACACTGGCCAAATTAAAAGTACTTTCTTGTTCGATTTTGTTCCACCCTATTTAGTATTTTCGATTTATATTTTTGTCTTACCGTGTTATTTAGCAAGTATTCAAAACGATAAATAAATTATTACAGTCATCCCAAATAAAATGCGGAAATTAAAGAATAATTATATGGCTTTCAAATCCTATACATTTGTCTAGAGCGAAAAATAAAATAGTCGAAGGCCTAACATACATCTATCCTAAATCTACCTGCACAAAAAGATTAGAACAAATACGGCACGTATACGAGATATATCACATAGCATACATAATTAGTAGACTAAACAAGACCCGAGTTAGCTTGATCATGGTACAAATTATGGAACCCGAGTGGATGGCGAAAAATGATTCTTATACGATGTTGTGGAAAATCTCATTTTACATTTAGACTCGATCGTTATTTTAACTTGTTTATTAGTGAAAATACCGCATGTTATGAGGTGAGGATTGTTTTTGGGATAATTTGGAGTACCTGTCATTGTACTGTTCATCCTAACTTCAAAATTTAAACTAGGTCGAAATGGAAAGAAAATAAATCTGTTGTCCAGAATGTCAAGCCGCCGGCGGTATGGTTGAAGCCACTAGCGGTATCACTGATATCGCTGGCGATTTCACTCATACAAGCCTGCAAGCTGACAGTCTGGGTACCATAAAAAAAAGGGTCCCATAATAAAACAAAGTCGTTGGCCACAAGAGAAGCCACTAGGGGTATCATTGATGTCATTGGCAACATGAATGATACTGCCAGCGGCTTCACAATGTCGTTGGCGGTTTCACTTTCTTGCAACAGCAGCAGTTAACTGTCGAATAACGACTGAAAACCCGAAACTAAGCACAAAACACCAAAGAATCATAACAAACAACAAGAATAAATGCCAAAGAGCTCAAGAGACTCGGGATTTTACCTTGGGACGTGAATCCACTTCTTCGTGATCCAATGACACCCCCGGGAAACTCAAAATAACGATTTAGGTAGTGAACTAAAGATTTAAGTCCCTAAATCTTATTTAGATTGATTTTAAACCTAAGTTATACTAATTTTAAGTTAATTTCTAAGATAGTTCAGTAGAGAAAAACCAAGAAAAGATGGAATAATTCCCCTTTTCTTACCTTTTCTTCACCTTATCTCACTAAAACTCACTTATCTCATGAGAATTTTCTCTCTAATTCAAGTTATGAGTTGCTAATCCCCCCTTTCATCTGGAAATGGCCTTTTATAGGCAAAAATCTGAAAGAGCTGACTTTTCTCGATTATCCAGTGGGTATCGAGCAAAGGCATGGCAAAAAGTTGTCTGCATGCAAAAGTCAGACCACCGGCGGCATGAATGATACCGTCGGCGATATCACTGAGGCCGCTGGTGGCTTCAAGACCCTATACATGTCTGAAAAGGAGGTATGACCTAGCCTGAAAAGTGGATTAGGGGTCAAATGCACCCAAAAAAGGTGTTTAAGTAGGATTTTAGAGATAATTAGGGTTATTTTGAATTTTTTGGGATATTTAGGATTAAATTTATTTTTGGGTGTAAATCATTGGTTCGAGCTTCCACCAGACGCGTAGCCTGACACGCTAAAATGAATTTTTGCGTAATAAAAATTCAAAAAGAATTTTTAACGAGGATTAAAAATACAAATATACGTCATCATCATCTCGCGAGAGGGACTGCAAAATCCAGTGCTGAAGAAGTCGCTGAAACCTCCATTTCAAAAATCACTCCGGCTCTGAATCAGCTTACTTCACAAATAACAAAGGCAAATCGCTCTGCAACTCAACCTGCAACCGGAGCTGAAAACAATTGTGCAACAACAATGGGTCATACTAGCTCTACCTCCACAGAACTAAAAACTGAAATAACGGAGTATCTACATACCAAGTTTGAAAAATTGTCAAAATTCATTCCAAATGCTCTCATGGAGTCATTGAAAGAAACTTCCTCCAGACTCACTTCCATATTAGAAGAGCAACAGAACTCCAAAGACAAGCTCTCCACATTTCTGGAAAAAGAACTTCCAAAAATTATTAAGAAAATTGTGGATGACTTGAGCGATGATTGCCAGAGTCATCTCTCCAGAACTGAAAAGCCCATCAATAACTAGAAGGAAAGTTTTGATATATTGAACTCAGACACATCAACAATAGTCTTCACAATGGCCGTGAAGCAATAATAAAAGAAGTTCAACAACTTAGTTCTAGGATGTCGCAGTTGACTCTTACTGCTCCTTCTTCTTCTTCCAGAACCTCTGTTGCAACTCCAGATAGCTAACTCCTCCTGGGTATACAAGAACTGGTCCAACACATTGGAGATACTGGGATTCTTTGGATACAAGTGCTCCCTCACTCTACTCAAAGCTCTGTTTCCATTCTTCGAGGAGGACAGATAACATGCACTTACCATGTTCCCCAACCTCACAAAGTCATATGCACAGCTCTGGAAGACCTACAAACCCTTGTATCTCATTCCTGAAACAATAGATAAAATCATTGCACAACACATGGCAGGAAATGCATATTACTCTGTCTACTTCGGAGCCTGGGAAAAGAAATGGGATCAACTCTCGTACAAGGTTATAGACCCCCCAGAAGATGCAAACAAAAAGGGGGAGAAAGGCAAAAGCAAAGAGGGAGAAGCATTAGGATCAGGAAGAGAAATGGAGGAGTAGTACAGAAGTCTAGTTTAGCTATTTTTTGAACGTGTAAAAATCAGTAATAGCTAGCTCAATTTCTATTTTTTACTTATATTCTTCTGTAATCTGTAATCCAGAACTTTATTGACGTTAATCATTATTAACAGCAAAAGTATACATAGTGAAAAATTATATTCAAAAATTGCTTCTAAGTACAACCATCAATTGTACTTAAAAAAACTTAGAAGCTGGAATGCAAAGAGATTGGGGGAGTTAGGATGCTAGAATTATGGGGGAGTAAATTTATAAATGACTAAGTATCAAGAATCATACTTAGTTCATATACTCCTGCTTATATGCTTTTCTCACTTAGGTTTTTGTTTCAATCAAATGGGGGAGATTGTTGGGAAATAATGATCCGGAAGAATTATGATCAGAGCAATCATCAGGATCAGGTTTGAAGAAAATAAAAACCTAGAGCTTCTAAGTCCAAGATAAGATAATCCACACATACATTGAAGACATCAAACATCTAAGTTCGTGAGGAAAGCAATCGGTTAAAGTTTGGAAAGGAAACAAACTTGTAACCCTTAAAAACTAGCATCCGAAGAAAAACTGATTGAAGAGCATCTGGATAAATTAGAGACTAAAGACATCCGGAAGACTCATCTTTGGAGATGAATGGGAAAAGTTTAAAATTACCTTTTCCCTCTACATTGGTCTAAAATCAAAGCTCCTTTTGCCTTGGAGAATGAAAAAGGAGACAGCTTGCATGCATTACACAAAAGGACAAATATCTGACTTGGAAAGAGAAAAAGGTAACCATCTTTTTAACCTAGACCAATAGACAAGCGCGTGGAGCTCACAAAACTGACAAAGCTCGCTTAGAATTTGGCAGTGCGCAAAAAGCCAAACAAATGACTACTGACAGCTTTTTTTGCATCAATCCCAACAATTCAAACAGGTCAAATTATGTCTCTAATGGATTAATCAATGGCTCCGGAAGCACCAACTCATACCTTATCAACGATGAAGATTCAAGATCAACCTCAACGGTACACAACGGCTACATTTATGATCAAAGCCTATAAAAGGGAAGCTTCACATGTTGAGAAGGTGCTGGTTGATTTCACAAGAAGTTATTACATTAAGAACTAAAGCTATTTCAATCAGTAATCAAAATCCCTCCAAGAACCAACCACTCAAATTTGTTTGTAAGAATTCGCAAGTGAGTTATAAACTTGAAGAATTCAAAACCCAAACCATTTGATAAAGCAAGTGTGTAATATCTCATACTTTGATGAGTATTGAGATAGGGGATTAGCTTAGACTAGAGAGTTTAAGTGGAACATCCCAAGGAAGAGGACTCGGCTAAGGTTCTAGTGGTATATCCGGAGAAGATTTTTTGGAGACAAGTTAAAGAGGACTCAGCTTAGGTTGGTGCCTTAGTGGTATATCCTACATCTGGAAGGACTCAGCTAGAGTAGTTAGCTTGGTGGTATATCCTGGAATTCGGAGACAATTATAAAGGTTTGGCCCCTGCCCGTTGAAAGGAATCTCACTAGTGGACTTAAGCTCGGAGTAGGTAACATTGAGGACTGGACGTAAGCTGGGCTGAATCAGTATAAATTCTGTGTTTGATTTTAATTACGCATTTTACTTTATTGCACCATATTTCATGACTGCATCATCCGGAACCATCAACTCCGGACCAAAATTAAACACGCTACACAAGACTTTTTTTTAAGTCTATAAATTCCACGAAAAAGGGTCATTAACCCCCCCCCCCCCCCCCCTTAATACCTAAGCATATGGACCAACATACAATCATTCCTAGTATGTGTAGAATGATAGTTTGCAATTACATGTAGTTTAACTTCAGAGAACCTTTGAGAGTACTTTTATTTCAAATTAATAGATCTTCTCAATATTATAGTATTTGTGTTGTATAAAATTATAATTAATTTAGTGAATTGACGATAAATATAAAAAAATGCCAATTATTAATTGTTGTCTATGATTGTTGATTTGTGTCTGTCATTATCGATCCATCTCTACTTTGCATAACATTTGAGTCCAACACCCTTTCATTGACATCAAATCACTTTTTCTTCGTAATAAAAATAGTAACTTATTTCAAGAATTCTCAAAGCTTTCAGCATTATTAGAAATTAAAAGTTGGATCGCGGTGGTCCATTCTTTTTACAGACCATTATCACTGTAATTTGTTTTCAATCAAATCTTACATAATTTTTTTAAAATTGGTATACTTTCAACGAGTTTTGGTTCGAACCCGAGTTTACAGAGCTAAGGCATAGGCCTCGCCTGAGCAATGCAATATATTATGCCTAAATAGGCTTATAGACCCAACATAAATGTCAAAAAAGAAGTTTCTGAAATATAATTTCATAGCCAAAACATATTTTTAGGCAATGGAATGAATACTCAACAACATAAGTTCTACCAAATTGCCATTGACTGCATTGATGGCATTATAAATTGATCATTTTATTATAAAAAAATCAAAAAATAGATGCGGTGGTGTACTCACATCCTATGCAGAAAACCAAACTAATCAACAATCTCAGATCGTTCTTGATATCTAGAGATTTCACATCTACCATTTCCTCATCCTTGAATTCCTTCCTGCAAAACAAAAAAGTCACAAACTAATTCTATTATCCAACCAGTAAGATTCCTTGCTCATTTCTCATATAAATATCTAGGGGTAAATATAAGCAAATTCCCTTAGAAAACAACACAAGTGCTTCGTAGTTTGAAGATAAGATAATATCTTGAATCTCCCTCAAAAAGCTAATAACATCTTTAGTAGACATTTGGTTTATTCTCGATTAAGCCTAACTATATTCTAGCAAAATGACAACTTGACTATAAAATAAATATGTATCAAACATACATAAACATCTTATTTCCTCTTGTATATATATAGAGATTAACAAAAACTAAAATATCATTCAATATGACCTCACTGATCTTAAACAATCCATATTTCTCAAAATACTCAATCAAATGCTCTGATACTTCTTTTATTATGTTCCTAATACACAAAGCTGTAATATACTAAAACCTAAAAAATTTTAGAGCCATTTTTTATTTATAGTGAATTTTCCTTCAACACTTTGTTTCAATCCCGTTTTACCTGGACAACATCTTAATAAAATAACCATTACTTTCTCTACACAACATTAATCGACATGATTCTTTTTCATGCTTAAATTAGACATACAAGGGAATAACATATCCAAAAATCAGAATTTTAGATTCAGTAAAACAATCATTGTAGGATTTTGAATCCGACCCTGCTTCATTAATCATAAAATTCTGAGTACTTCGACTTATAAAATTCATAGAGCTAAACCTACTAATTCAAAATTCCCAAATTTTGTAGAGTGCATCATGAGATATATAGAAACAATTCATTTTTGTATCATAACATCAAATTCTATCTCTAACACCATTGAAATTGTACTACAATATCAGTGAGCAAAGGTTCTATAGACTAGATCATTCACATCAAACTTCTCCATATCATATCAAATCAAGATCAAAAAGCGTTGATTTGAATACAAGAGTCAAACAAGTTTGATTCAAATATGAGATTAAAGGATCAACAAGTGAAGAAAAACTCAACAAATGATGAAACCCTAAGCCTATTTTATTTTTAAATGAAGAAAAAATGGAAGTACCTTGAGTCCATCAACAGAAAAAGACCGCTAAGAATGCATTCTTTGAGACCAATACCCAGAACAATGACATCATATTCTTCATCCATATTTAGAAATTTGAAACCAGAAGGAAAGAGAGAAAAATAGAAGAGAGAAATGGTGCAAGGTGTTGAGCAAGTCTTTTGCAGGAATTATTCGAAACAATGAACCAATGATGTTAGAGAGAAGATCCTGACTCTGAAAGAAGTTCAAGAGAAGGTTTGAAGGTGAAATTTTAGAGAGAAGGCAAAGAACTTGGGAGAGAAGGTGGAAGTTAGAGAGAGAAAAAAAATTATGAGAAGGGCAAAAATGGAAACATGGGGTATATGTGGGGTGGTTTTTTAATTATTTTATTGATTAAAAATGATATAAAAGAATTAATATAATAATAATAATAAAATATTATTATTTTTGGATAATGTAATATAGGAAATGAGAAATAGGGAAGATACTATAAATTACGTAAAATAGAGTTTAGGGAATAAAAAATAGGGAATATAGTTGAACTTGCTCTAACACCTCAATCACAATAAAATGTGCTTGCCTTCCTAGTGATGACTACAAATGAAAAATTGGTAATGTTTTCAGTGAAGGTGTGTTGATATCCTACGAAGAGAGAAAGTATAGTAGGCCATTGTATTTCTTGATTTGTTAATGTGGATATTTTGATTCGTAGAAATTGGTTTTTGTTTGAGATTTTTATGTTCGATTCTTAGTTGTAGAGTTTAAATAAGTTGTTCTTTGAACTTACGTTTGTTCCATATTATGTTTTTGTTTGATTAACGAAGGGTACAGAGTGAAGGGTTAAATTAATGGTTTGATCCATGTGTCATAGAAAAGAAGTGTAAACAGTTGGTCAAACTTTGTAGCGGTATCGTTTTTAAGCAAGATATGAAGTGAAAGGTCATATATGAAACATGCAATGCAATATGTGAAACGAAGATAAATTAATAATTGTATGGATTACACTTGCATCTTGCCAAAAAGTAAATACGATTTCTCTCATTTGGAACTCCTCCATAAACACATGGAAATATACCAGTTTGTTATTATAATTATTGATTCAGTTGACTCCAAGATACAGTCAAATTAGAGTGAATGGTAGGAGCATGAATGAATGTAAATCCACAATTCAATCCAAATTTTGGAACCAACGCTCTTATAAACAATTAAATTCAGGGGTAGGACAATGTCAGGTGACAAAAAATGTGCCATTCCATAGGATATGATACTACAGAAGACCACAATTTCAATATTTTCTGAATTAAGTAGTTCTCTATCACTACTTAATGAGAAAAAAATGCTTTAAAAATCCATCAACAAAAACAACTCATGTGCTAACTATGATTGCATGAGCATAGGCATAAGGTGAACTAGTGACAGCAACCCAGCCTGCATTTTCCTCCTCTGATTCGTGGCAATAACACTCCAACCATAGATAATACCATATCTACGATTTCAACAGTTAACAAGTCTAAAGAATTTTTGACAAAGCAATTGACTCTTTACCAAGGCTACCTTTGGTATTCAGGGACTGAAAAAGTGCATGCAGAGAAGTACTTAATACAGTCACAAAGCTTTATGTTGAACTTGGAAAACCAAGTTTGAATTCTCTAACACAATAATCATTCTAGAAGTTTACAAAAGGGTCCGAACTAAATGCAACTAGGGCAGTAAAAGCCAAATTTAACTAGATCCATTTGACCAGCTTTGCATACCTTGCTCCTTTAGTAGGCAACAGAACCAAACATGGTGTGTAAGGGTTACACCACCTTTTTGTTCCCATTTTGCACTTTTTGGCTGCAACACATCCTCTGCTTCTATCACCAAATGCATGAATTAAGTTTTCAAGCACCACCGCCCAACGCCTAAAATGGAACTTAAATGAACTCATGCCACAAGAATCTACCAAAAAGCCACCAATGATAAGTTCATCTGTGATTGAATGGATAGTAAAGTAGGATTAATTATATTAAGCTTCTTATGAAGTATATAGGAAAATCCAGCTTTGTTTCTATATGTTTATCTATCTCACTTATTTTCTACCTCAAAGAGAGAAGTGCGAGCCACTTGATCAGCAATTTTTCCAAATAATTCAACAAAGCCTAAGACTTCTTTTAGTATAATTTCCAACAGAATTAGTTTAAAGAAAGTGTTCTCGTTTGGACATATATTAGAAAGTGGTACAAAGTAATTCATATTCTAAAACGATGTTATTTGATTTCAAAATACCTTATAAATGTAATTTCCAGATTCAGAATCTCATTTAACTTGCATTTGTACCAGAGGCTGGCCTTTTCTTTCTCTTGTTCTTCGGTTTTACAGCATCTTTCAAAGTCTTTTCTTCGCTCATTGATTGAAGCCCATTTTCACATGCATCACTAGCTGAAGTAGCAGATTTGGTATCCTCAGCTATATTTACTTGCTCAGCCTCAGTGCTCCTTTGAGCAGGTCCGTTATTTTTATTGTTTGCTAATGTTCCTGCATGATTCACAAATAGATCAACCCATGTTGCACCTTCTAAAGTATAGATATTTACTCGAGCGGACAGCAAAATGCTTGATTGTTGAAACGATTTAAGCATGGATGATCAAACATCACAATACCAAGTAATAACTACTACTAAAAATAAATAATTTTTCCAGACACTTTGTTGCATTGACACGCAAAAAAGACGAGGAATGATTTCTAATTACAGAATGGTAAGATTAGTTTTGCCATTTTGTGAATTCAGTTGAGTTATATGCTGGATATATTATTCTTAGTTGCATAAGAAAACAATTAAATCAAACTTAAAAACACATGCGATGACAGGAAAGAATACATAAACATCACTAAAAAAAACGCAAGCAAATGATTTCACATTTTTTTGTTTTTACTATTAAAAAAGACAAGAAAAGCCAACAAAAAGAGGACCAACAAAATAAGCAAGAAAAACTTGAAAAGAAAAAGAAAACGAATCAACCACCCATCACGAGACAGCATGCATTCTAGAAGGCAATGAGACACTTAAAACCGAATTCTTTCATGACAGAGAAGGGCATCACAGTCCAAACAAAGAAATAAGAAAAATCATAAAGTAATCTCTGGCTATTATATAATGCAGCGAGAAACTGATCAATGGACTTCCTATCTTCCTTCAACTACACCATATGGTCATTCAGCACACATTTAAAAATTCAGCAAAACTTTCTGCATTAAGTTCACCAATAGCAACGGTCCTCCAAGAATTGGATCAGTTCAAAAAATTTTAATGTTGTAATTTCATCTTCATAGAAAGTACAGTATTTGCATTTTCTAAAGTTGTATATAGAACAATATAGAACTATCTAGGTAAGCATAAGAACAAATTAACTTTTGAAAACACGAGTAACAAGTTGACAATTGGCACTTTCAAGAGAGCAGTTTCTTACATGCGGCAACAGTTATTATACTAGCGTAGTATCAACAACTTTGATAAAGTATACAACAAAAAAAGACAATAGATTTCTTCTAAAGCAAATTGCAGAGGATCAATACCATGTGATGCTAGAGAAGCTTTCAAAAATTCTGTATCGACACCCGTCGAATGAGGATCCCTGAGAATTAAGAAACACAAAAATGACATTAACAAATAAGATGAAAAAGATATGAAGAAAGCCACAGAACACGCAAAAGTCATTAGAGCTTTTGAGGGCACAGGCCACAATCACTCTAGTTCGAAAATAAGCTTCTTTTTACTAATTCACAAAATTATAGATACATAGTGTTAGAGACATGTTAATTAGTAAAGGGTAGAATAGTAACTTAAATAAATAGATATGGGCTTAGGGTTTTAGGGATATATAAAGGGAGTTAAGTGTGGGTAAAAGGTAGCTTTTGGTATTTTTGTATTTGGGTTCTCGGTAGCTTGAGAAAGGGGCAGAGCCCTGGGGGAGCTAGTATGCTCTGAGTTTCTTTATGTTCTTTTGCTGTTTGTACTTAATCCTTCTTTTTCATTTGAGCTTTAATTTGTGTTGTTCTTATTCTAGTTCAGTAATAGAAGCTCTTTTAACTGTTTGAGTTTATCAATATCACATAGCCTCCAACCACTCCTATATGTACCCTTCAAATTCTCCAAAATACATTCCAGCTCCTAGTATCCTACTGAATTAACTAACTGTCATCTGATACAGAGAGGGGTTGAGGGAAAAGAAAGTGTGAAGGTTTTAGCCTAAAAACCAACAAAGAAATTGTTCACAAGTTGAAACTTGCCGGAAAACCGAGTTTCCCTGGACATTGTCAAACTAAACTTGAAGGATTCAACATCCCATGGTTTCTTTACTTTCAAGGAAGATTAACAAAGAAAATAAATTTTCATATATGTGAGTTATTCTACAGCGGAAGTGCTGGAGGTTATTTATACCTCTTAATTATATCTACTACAAACTCACCAACAAGGTGTAGCTCAGTTGGCTAAGCAGGCTGAGCAAGTTGTAGGAGATCAAGGTTCAAATCCCACCAAATACATTTGTTGGGAGGGGTGAGGAGCCTTAACTATTACTAAGCCCCGAACAAGATTATCTCGCTGAAGATAATTGTAAATATTACCAAAAAAAAATATCTACTACAAACTCACCCTTACATTAAGTTTTCTTATGCAAACCCACCCTTACACAAACTCACCCTAAAGTCAACTCATTTATCAACCCACACATCAATCCTTACTTATCAAAACTCACCCTTATATCAACTCGACCTATCAACCTACAAATCACACCACAACACTCACATTTATCCAACCCAAAAGGGTGAGGATAGAAGATAAGACACAAAACAAGTAGAAACGAAAAAAAAATTATTAAATATGAAACTAAATGTAAATGTCCTCATCATCAATACCCTCCAACCTATCCTCCTAGTCTGTTCTCCATCAGCTTCAGTCCACCATATCGAGCCAGATCATATATAGGTACCAGTTTTATAATGGACACTCACCCTTTGATCAAAAGGGTTATTAATTTTATTAAGGACACACACTTTGAGTGAGTGAGCAAATTTAAATGAACTCATGCTAGTATGCTAACAAGAAAAAAACTTTATTCTCATGCATAAACCGTGTTTAACTTTAATTTTTAATAGATGGCTAAAACCTTTCCTTCACAGATAAAAGAAAACATTTGATTTGATTATCTGAACTGTAAATTTTATATAAGTTCTGATAGATTTGCACCATACCAGCTTGAGGCTCCCCCATGGAAATTAGTAGCATTGCCCTCCCTATGACTAGTTTCAGCTTGATTAGATGATCTGAGACCACCATCAACATCATTGCTTTGACTTGCAACACTTCCGTCAGACGCCAGCTTCAATCTATCTGTCTGGCAACTTGATAACTCACCAGTTCCCTTCGGCATGATGGATTTGTTTTCCTGCTCTTTCACACTGCCACCAGTTGCACTAACACTAACAGCAACTGAAGTAGAGTGTCGCTTAATCTTGCGTAATGCTCTCTCCATGTTGTATGCTTCAACCTGTAAAAAAACTATATTACAAAGGACTCGGAATGGACATAATAAAAGAAAAGGGCCATCATTATTCCAATGTCATTAGCCATACAAATGGACAGTTAATATATCAAAGATCCCACATGAAACTAGAACAAGTACTTTCTTTGTTGTGACTGTAGAAAAACAGAGAGTATTCCTTTTGGTTATTTTTTGGTAGGAGGTGTTGGAGGGGAGGGATGTATCGTGTATGCACAATTCTCTATGCGTGTAAATTACATGCCTAGGGATTTGTGCATCCGTCCCTCCCTTCTTCCAATGCCCAAATCCAAACATAGCCTTAGAATTCCATTGTTGTATGGTAAAACATCATAATATATGAATTTATTTTACCTTAAAACAAATCTTCCCTTTCCAAACCCCTTTAATTACTGATGTTTCCTTTTTCTTACATAGCACAGCATTCCTTAAAAAAGCAAAAAACAAACAAACAGGGAAGTCCTTTTTAGCCTGGCATTTGGACATAGGCACTCTTCTTGGCAAAGTCCAGGGTATTTGGAGGAAATACTGCCTCATCTGAGTGCCCATGACTCTTTTAACAACAATACATCAAGCAAGAAACTTATAATCCGGTCATCGTTTAGGCGCAATATACTGTTCCACATAGTGGTCAAGTTACCCATTAGGTTACAAAATGACCAAGAAGCATTTATAAGAGTTGATAAAATAGTCTTATAGCCTTTACTCTTTCAATCAAGGAAAATTCGCGGGGAAGCATTTTAACTACTTACGAAGTGTCTCACATCTTTGTGTGTGCGCTGATTCTCATTATAATTCATTATAAGGAAAAGGGGACTATTGCGATGAATTTCTAACATCCACTTTAAAAGCATATATATTATGGTTCTATACAACAAAGTTTCAGCTCTCCCCAACATTCTACCGCACGTACAATTTTAAGGTGTCTCACTATATTCTATAGTGCATAAGAGAAAAGAGCCATAGGCCCACTAATGATATCAGCCATATAGTAATATTTCTCGACAACAAATGAAAGGCTGAACACAGCAACCTGAAGCATGCACTACAACTGAATTTTAAACAAAATGTAACATTTATATGGAAAAAAACCAAAAAAGCAAACGCACTGTCCTCAATTTTTTTAAAAAAAAGCTTCAAAGGATATTTCTTTTATGCATCTTACAGAAGAGAGGTCATCAGAAAGATAATTTGGGAGCAGTCCTAACTCCAACCCATAAGCAATTTGCATGAAGTAAATGTCATTTGGATTCAAGTTTAACGACTTTCATATAAAAGAGAAACTCACCGCATCTTTTATCTTCTTTGTCAACGACTCAGCATTCCTAGATGCAAGTCGCAAGCATCGCATTATATCACTCTGCATTACCCCCTCCCCTCCAGCTTTCTGTATAGCACAAATATCACCATTTGCATTTGCTGTAACAGTCATTCTTCCCCCCATAACATCCTCCTCGTGATGGGTTGGATCAACAACCTGCATGACATGCATTACATTGAATTAAATCTTTATGTATATAACATAATTAATTGTTTCAAAAAGATTCTAAGGGATTAACTTTACCCACCATGGTGTGCTCGCAATTGAAAAATGCAAAAGTTACTGCTATAGGGAGATGATGTATTATCAAAGGAAGAGGTTCTTTTACCTGAAAGAAGAAACCTATAAGGATTTGCAACCATATGAAGAATTTTAGACCTGAAACCTTACAAATTTAAAAAGAACGATATATGGCAGCTGAGGACAGGATATAATAGCATACAATATTCACTATTAGATACAAAAAATTATGCATACTTCTGATTGTGACATATACAGAGCAGATCATATATGTTCTGATACTTTTTTATTATCACATAGACCCATTCCCTACCAAAAGATAAAAGTATCACTATCATACTAAAGTATGACTTTCAAGCAAATACTGAACTTCCAACATCCGAGAAAACTTTTAACTGCTGGTGAAAATGTGTGAACCGTCTGTATGTTACCAAGTATACATGGTAGACATTAACCAAAGCTAACAAGGACAGATATCAGGAAAGGATGAATACAGCAAGAACTATGCAAATAAAATAATTCGATAACAAAAAAAAGCAACAAACTGAAGGAAAAATACAGCTTGTGGAATTCAAAATTGTTACAATAATTATGGTCCAACAAGCATTGGTAATATAACTCAACAACTGAAGGATTTTCATTGTGTTATGTAGTTTAATGGCATCGAACAATTGGATTTTTGTCACCTCTAAAATGGAATTAAACAATGAGTATAGACCACCAAGAAATAAAGAATTTATTGGTAAGCTCAATGGCTGATTGAAAACCTAGAGAACAACCATGTCTAAGTTTCCATTGAGACATCCTAAAAACCACTAAAGGTTAAAATTAATAAAGAAATAATATGCCAGAACTTGGTACCAAACTATCAATTCAGTTCTAGAAAAGAAAAATAAAACTCTTATGAAGAGCACACCATAAAACTCTTGCTTTACTAGATGTTATAAATTTGGGGGAAAATTCAAATAATATTATGTAAGTATACTTCACATATCTACAGTCAGAATAATGGAATCAATTTTCAGATAGTAGCATTTCATGTCAGTTGTAAGTGAACACAACTACAAAAAAAATGGCAAGCAGCCAATGAGCTAACCTCCAAAAACAACTGGTAAATATTCATTTTTTCCTTTCGGAAACAACATAAAAATTATATTATGAGCTAACCTCAGGGGGATGCACTATCACTTCCTGGCCATCGTCTCCTCCTAATGTGCATTCTGATCTCCTAAATGTCAGGAGAGCAGCTAAAGCAGCAATATTGGCAGCATCAACTAGATTCCTGTTTCCACAATAGGCAAGAAGAAACTAGTATTATCAGCAGAACACTAACAAAAGGGGTAAACAATAAGAAATTTTAGGATTAGTATGTGAAGCATACCCCCCATTGTCTAATATGTGAAGATCAATGCGAATTGCCCATACTAATTTCCCAGAAAGAATGCAAAGGGATTCAGTATCCACTGCCCTGCTTTCCCTGCAGGTTGATTTAAATTATTAAAAAAATTATTTATCCAGAGGACCTAGATATAGAATTATGTCTTCATTGTATTCTTTTGAGGAAGATTGGAGACCTATAATTATGCTGATTACAAAAAAGACTACTACATGCAAAAAATAATTAGTTGCAATTTGTAAAGAATATGTATCAATGGATTATTGACGTAATTCAAAGTAATCTACCTTAGACCACGATCAATAATTCTGCCTAACTCAACTGCAGATTCTCCTGGACGGCCAGCCTCAAATGAAGGATCAGCCATTGGAGAGAACTCTGTAAAAATTGAGAGAGTTCCTTCATTAGGTCGATCTCTGTAAGGTTGGACTAGTTGACCTGTTACAAAACCCATAACATGTGTTTGACCTAGCTGCACCTCTGATGCCCCATCTTCTCTGCAAATTAACAATTCAGTGACAAAAGGAAATAAACAATTAATAGCTGAAACTTTCATGCCTCGAACAGAAAATATACTTTGCAATGCAAAAAAACCGACATACTACCTCAAGTTCTTCTGCCAAACATGATAATGAACTCACTTAAAATTCCACTAGTATCGAAAATATAGTAATTTTCAACAAATTTCTCACCTATCAGCATCAGAAGCAACCAATGCTTAGTTTGACAATTTACTTAAACTGATCATTCCAGCATTCTAATCACACATTACAATACTTAACCCGCCAAAAGCAATATAGAAATCGAGAAGCAACTTACTTCCCAAACTTGATAGTTAATTTACGATATTCGAGGGGATTACGGCCATCAATTCTTAAATCAGAAGCCAAAGCAGTCTCAATGAATTTCTTCTCATTCAGAGACATTCGCCACGCGTTCCCCAATCTCCCTTCCATTTTGGACACGGCTCCTCAAAACCCAACGCGGCAGAAACAGAGAAGAGAACAATGGAGCTAACAGTTAATTTGTTCCTTGCAAAAGCTAAGAATTGAAACAGGCTAGAATCGGTTCAATTTCACCAACACTACTCCGCAGACTAGAAACCTACCTCTCGCGGAATGTTATTTTCTTCTCAGTGGTTGTTTAAGTCACCGAACTCAGACTCGCATCATGGGCAACCTAACGGACCTAAACCCTAGGGTTTTTGTTCATATGATTTCTTGGGCTTAGAATAAAACAGAAAATTCATTCCAATTTTCTATGATTCATATAACATGATATAAAATGTTTGAATTTAACTAAATTTTAGTGCTAGCTTGGAATAGAAAGTAGGGTAACTTTAAAATGTAAAATTGTGGTTTTAGACCCTATTTTTGGACTATAATGCGATGAACTGAATTGAACTGATTTGAATTGAAAACTTAATAAATATATATAATTATAAATATTATTAAAATAATACTTAATAAAATAAATATTAAAAATAATAAATTATTAATACCTAACAATTGAAAAACAAAAATAATAATAATAAATAAATATTATATAAATATTATAATACACATTAATAAATAATAATTAAAAATATTAAATAAAACTAATATAAATATAAATAAGAAATAATAATAAATAATAAATATAATAATAAGAGTTATACTAATAAATAATAATATTTAATAAATAGCATAATAGAATTAATATTTAAATTTATTATTATAAAGTGTGCATGATCAAATTTACCTTCTAATATTTTTGTTATTAATAATTAAATTTAATATGTATTAGAAAAATTAATTATTATTATTATTATAATAGATAAAATTAAAATATAATAACAATAATATAAATAATTATTCAAAAATATAATTAATAATAATTATTTTTATAGTGATAAAATTAATGATTATTATTTAAAAGTATGATTATTATAATTGTTATTAAAATAATTAAATTATTATTTTTATGAATAAAGTATATTTAATATTAATTTATTATTTAATATTTATTATTTATTATATTTATTGGTACTTTTATTGTTACTTAGTATTATAATTATTATTTATTACTAAAATTATAATTAAATTGTTGTTATTAATTATTAGATATTATTTATAGTTATTGATATTAATTAATATTAAAGTTTAAACTGAACTGAACTGAACTTAAATGAACTGAATTGAATGATTTTAAATAGAATTGAACTAAACTGAACTAGATAAAAATTAAAAAAACGGGGCCTAACGCGAGTAAAAAAAATGCACAAAATTCATTTTAGCTATGTAATATTTAACCGTTTAAAAAATTTAGTCATGGATTTTTAAAAAATATACTAATTTTCAATTTGATGGATTGTATTGGAGATATTTATATATTGTTAACAATAGTTTCATTTTTTACTGTAATACGTTTTGCTTTTTAAATATAGTTTATTATTTTAAGGGTAAACTTCAAAAATATGTCACGTGGTTTTATCGTTTTGTAAAAGGGTATTTGTGGAATTTTTTTTTTAAAAGGGTGCATGTGGTTTCAAAATTTTTCAAAATGGTGCATGTGGTTTGAAAATTATTGTGTTATACCAGTTATTTCAATAAATTCAATATTCCTATATTTTAATTATATATATCACGATTGATTAAGATTCAGAAAATTTCTATTTTGTTTTAATTTTTTAAAATTTTAATTAAATTTTAATTAAAAAATATTAATACTTCTCAAAAAATTCTAAAATTTATCACAAGGGTGTATTATATTTTCATTAACTAAGCTACAAAATTTCACTTCAAAATGGACAAGATTACCCTTAAAAATGTGGTTTTAAAATTTTGGAAATCCTCTTTTTGCAAACTTTTGAAACCACAGACACCTTTTCGAGAAAAAAATTCCACAAGCACCTTTTTTATAAAATAACCAAACCACATGGTATATTTTTTAAGTTTACCCTTGTTTTGAATAGCCAGCACATGAACACAAACAGGCAAGAGAGACTAGAGACAAAACATTATCCAAGAAAGTTGAAAAAAAAATCAAATGAAAAGGAATCAAGATTAGTTAAAGGTTGTGTACAAATTATCACTTTATTTTATCGAAGATTAAGTCCATATTATTAGCGATCACTGTTCTAATTGAAGGTGGATAAAAATGCAGTCATGTTCTTTTGTCGAAAAATCAGCTACTTTAGCTAGAACATGCATTTTGAAACAATACTATAGTCTACTCATGGGCGGTGCTAGGGGTGGCTTGCAGAGGTAGCCGCCCACCCAGCGACCAGAAAACGCCATCTATATTAGCTATTCGACAAGATTTAGCCTCTGCAAGGCTGCCATGGCTGACCGTGCAGAGGTTGAAGATGAAAGGTAGAACTACTGATGAATACCTATTTGTTCTGTTTCTTTCTTTAAACCAACGTGTAAAACCATGTAGTTTAGCATTTCACTTAAAAAGACGTGCATGTTTGGTCCTCACTCCTCGCTCATCATTTATTGTTGAGGTTACTTCCCGTACTCTCACAATACCCAATTTTTTTGGAGTTATCCTTTATTCCGCCCCCCAATTTTCTTCTTTCCGCCCACATATACCCCCCTATGGACAATTTTGCCCCTCATAATTTCCTCTCCTACCACCAATACTATCAAACGTTCTCAACTCCCACAATTAGTGTCCTCTCCTATTCTTCTTCTATTAACTCACCGTCTGTAAACTTCACCCTATAGCGCAATCTTTAGCTTCGAAATTGTAACGTTCCTCCCTCTATCCTAATCTTGCTAGCAGCAACGAAAACTTAGCCTCGAAACTGCAACTTTCACCCCTCTACCCCAATCTTGGGAGTTGCAACAAAACCTCATATTCGAAACTGCAGCATTCATCCCTCTATCCCCCTAACCTAATATTGTGAGGTGTTACGATTAATTCACAAAATAGCATGGCAGAGCAACAAAGGGAGACGCGAAAGGCAGCGAATGGAGTCCAGGTATGTTATCGATTATCAATTCGAATAAAATATGTTTATTGGTAGTACATAGAGATGAATAAAATGAGATTTAGCGACATTCTATAAAATCGAGGGTGCGTACTCAAATGGATTCCTCCCCGGTGGTCAGTCGTTCTATAATTATGCAGCCATCCACTTTTGATGATGCAACTTCATATGGCACTTCCAATGGATAGTCATGTTTCATACCAGGCTTGCAAATGTGACTTAGATCAACTTAACTTAGTTTGTATGTTTTGCTTCTTAATATAGACTACAACCTCATTAGCATAATATAATCAAGTTGAGTTGATGTTATAGAAGAGGTTTGGTACACTATTGCATATATTTAGAGCATCTTTAGACTTTAGTAGATAGTGATGGAGGGCGGAAGCGAAAAATAGAATAGAATTGAAAATGCACTGATTTGATATGGTTGAATAATCTGAGATAGTTGAATGTTTTTGGATCACATACAAAACCCTTGATTGTTTTTGGAAACAATCAAACCCCTTTAGTTTTTGAAATCTAATAAAACCCAATTAGTTTTTGGAAACTAACAAAACCCAAGATAATTGCAAATGCAAATTCTCTCAATTCATTCAATAATATCAAATCATTCCATTTTCAATTCTATTCTATTTTTCGCTTCCGCCCGCCATCAGTTGGTATCCGAGCCAAGAATTCGCCATCCTAATTTTCTTTTTCCATTTTAATTTTTGTCTCACCCTTAAAGAACGAATACAAATCATGTTTGTAGATCAAAATATAATTGCTGAATTCAAGAAATTGAGGTTAAAGTTAGATGCTTTGAAGGCCAAGAACAATGCTTTGGAAAACACATGTTCGCAAAAGGTTAAGAATCAACCATAAATTCAAGTTTTATCTTCAAAATATTTCTAAACCTCAAAATCATTGTACACCTTCTAATCTACTGATTTTGCCCAATAAACGAATATTCCTATCCCCATCAAAATCCATATCAAATGTCTCACCAAATCCAAATGCATTTGAAAATGACCAATCTATGTGTTCTATTGAAAATGCACTGAAAGAGCTTGTCAAAGGTTCGATATATCAAGAGCATGATGATTTGCAATATGCTCCTAATGGTAAAATTTTGACCATTCAAGAGATTGAAACTCTCGAGAATGAGATGCTTTTTGGAAATGAACCACAATCTGATTTGGATGTTGAAAACAACATTAAATATGAGGTTAAAGATTTGAAGCCTTTTGAAAATGAAACATCTAAATTTCATATTGAAAAAAAGGATAAGCAGGTACATACTGATATAAGGAACTTTATTGAAGGGGAATTCTTTTGCATAGATTTTGACGAAAATCTTCTTTGTGTTCTAAACATACAAGAATCAAGGATGAATCTTCTCGAAGAAAGGGAGAATGACGGAGTGCAAAATGCTATGTGTGTTATTTATCGGTGTCAAATTAAATTGTTATATCAAAAAGAAATTCTCTTTGATCCAAATGCAGATTTATGGAGGATTCGGTGCAAAATGAAAGTCATTTGGTACATACTAAGCTTTTAGGGTGCTATCAAACATGAAGACCAGCTAAATTGATTTACTTGTGATTATTTTTTTAGCATATAAGCAAGATAATTTCATATTAATGACGTTTTTATTAGTTTTTTTAGGATTAAAATACTTCATATGTCAATTCTTGAAGTAATTGTTGGCTAATCAAAATGGCTTATTTACATTCCTTTATTATAGGCAGTTTTATTTAGAATTAAGATTTCTTTTTAATGTCATTAGTTAGGTTTAATTATCTTTTATTTCGTTGTAACTCTTTTCTAGCTTTAAGTGTCTCTATTTAATTGTAACTTTTCTTTTTTCTTATATAAAGGAAGAAAGAAATGATAAGAATATATCAGATTATCAAATTATATGAAAAAGAGTTGAGAGAATTTGATTTTGCAATTCTTTTTGGGTTTTGTTAGTTTCCAAAAACTAATCGGATTTTATTAGTTTTCAAAAACTAAATAGTTTTGTTTGTTTCCAAAAACAATCAAGGGTTTTATATGTGATCCAAAAACATTCAACCATCTCAAATCAGTGCAATTTTCCATTCTATTACATAAACTGAATTCATTGAAATATTACATTATTTCACTGATTGAATTAGCTTGAGTTTTCTTTGTAATAGCTTCTTGTGAAATCAACCATCAACATTCTCAACTTGTGAAGCTTCCCTTTTTATAGGCTTTGATCATAAATGTAGCCCCTGAGTACCGTTTAGGTAGATCTTTAATTTTCATCGTTGATTAGGTATGATGTGGCTCTTTTAGAGCCATTGATCAATTCGTTAAACTGAATAAATGTCCCGTTTGAATTTTTGGGATTGAGGCTAAAAAGTTGTCAGTAATCGTTTTGTGTTGTATTTTAGTGAATCACCAACTTTTATGCCGTTTGCTATTATGTGAGCTACACGCGCCATTCCCATTGGCCTGTGTTAAAAATGTTGTTACCTTTTTCTCTTTCTTGTGTCAATCATTTTATCCTTTTCTGAAATGCGTGCTAGTTGTCACTTTTTTAATCTTCAAAGCAAAAGGATCTTTGACTTTAGATCAAATGTGAAGGGAAAAGGTGAATTTGAACTTTTCCCTTTATCTTGATATTTGAGTCTTCCGGATGTCATCAAAATTAATACATTCGGATGCTTCTTCAATCAATCTTCTCTTTCAGATGTTGCTTTTGAGAGGTTGAAAGTTTATTTCCTTTCCAAACTTTAACCGGATGCTTTCATTGTTGTGAGGTGTCGATGACGTATGGGTCTCCCTTGGTGCCTGTGTGAGAGGCGAGGCCTACTAGGGGTTGGTTTGGATTTAGGCGTGATAAAATCTTTTAGTTCAAGTTTGCACAAATAGCCATTTTTAATGAATAAAAGAATCGAGACCAAAATCTCGATATAAATGATAGAGTCGCCACCCAAGTTGTCTACTTGGAAAAGAGTTTTGGTACGGTTTCCACTGGGTAGGAGACTCATACCTATTGGATCAGAGATTCGGGTATCGGATGAGTCACTTATTTCTCATTTAGTTGATTCAAAATTACATTCACCGTGTAAAACCATTTCTGTTTTCATCATTTAGGGAATTATCACAAAAATCCTATTTTTCTACACTCTTTCACACTCGTTACATGCATTTACAGATTACAATAAATCATAAGCAATAAATGAGGAATAAAAATTACAACCAGGGGAAAATGGGGGAATTGCAAGAGAACCTATACATTTATTCGAAGTTATAAAATAAAATAAAAATAAATTCTCCTGCATCCACAAAGATTAACACAGTTTATAACACATCATAAGTCAGCATTTTATTAGGAAAAAAGTGATTATGTTAGCATGGCGGTTTTACGATTAATAGTGCCCGGGCGGCCTCTAGGATCGGAGAGAAATAACGAGTCTTCAACGTATTTTGTTATGAAAACACATTTTAAATTTGGTGGGTTGATTTACAAGATTATTAGTGGAAACGATCGCATGGTAAATGGTGAGTTGGATTTATTTTCAACCGAATTAAAATGAATTCGGGGTTCTGCTTGGGGGTCGTACCCATACGGGTGGGTGGGACCCGTATGGGTACCAGGGAGGACCGGTATGGGTATGGGGGCCCCTTACGGATCCTGTCTTGTCCCAAGAAGAAACTTAGTTCGAAATAGACAGATTAATGGAGTAGAAATGAAATAAAAGTGGGATTTCCTTTCGTATGAGTCCGGCGCACCGATTTAATATCCCTAAGGACATATGGTGCCAACAAGGCTCATATGGATTAGGACAAGACCCAAAGCAGAAATAAAAGGAATAGATTTAATAGAAGAGACAGTGAATAATAATAAAATAAGTGAGATATGAGTCTCTTTGAAACTCAGGAGCGTTACCTTTACGGCGTGAATCCACTTTGAGGTGATCCCTTTGCTGTTGAGAGAGTCTAGCCAAAGCAGCTGAAATAGGACTATTTAGGCGAGTGTTTTTGTGGACAGAATCTCCCCTAAATCCAAATAAACGAAGCTAGGAATGAATAAAATGTAGACAAAACCGCAAGGAATGGGTTTTTTCCCTATTTTATACCACCTATGCCTCCACTATACCCTTTTTATACCTATAGAAACTACTAGAATTTGCCTATAATATATGTGTTATCTGTTGTGTATTTTTCTCCTCCAATAGTGAGGAAAAGGGCCCTATTTATAGGGTGAAAGGAGGTATGAACGCAATAAACCGCGTTCATGACCTACCTTTTCCCGAAATAGGAAAGGATTCCCTTCCAAAAGAGCTTGATCAGGCAATAAGAGGACCCATACGAGTGGGGACCAACCCATACAGGTCTTTGGGAACCGTATGGGTCCCCCAAGCTTATGGAAGGAATGACCCGTAGGGGTCCGCTAGTGGATTTGTACCACCAGGCAGCACCCGTACGGGTCCCTAAGAGCAGACTAGGTCTCCAAACTTTGGCCAGACTCAACTCTGTAGCAATAGGAACACCTCTGATGGATAACACCTGTATGAGAATGCATCATATCGCTCTAATCATCGTTTCGAGAGAAGGATCGTTAAAATCCAGTTCTCACAGACTGCCCCTTGTGGGATCACTGCAGATTTGAATCTATATGATCTCACGATGTGAACTAGGGTTTAGAAATCATACATGAGGTGATGATATGGGTGAGTTCCTTTTCTGAGGCAAACTTCTTTCCTAGGTGTCCCTTTCTTGAGCGGTCGACTTTCTATGCCAATGTGTATCCCTTACTTGAGGCGGATGACTTTCCTTTGCTAATGTGTATCCCTTCCTTGAGGCGGATGACTTTCCTTGCCAATGCGTATCCCTTTCTTGAGGCGATGACTTTCCTTGCCAATGTGTATCCCTTTCCTAAGGCAGATGAGTTTCCTTTACTACTGTGCATCCCTAGTTACTCAACTGGGGAAGGTGTGTGTATCTCTTTCTTAAGGCGGATCGACTCTCCTAGCTAATGGTGTATCCCTTTCCTGAGGTGGATGACTCTCTTGAATGATGTATCCCTTTCTTGAGGTGGATTCACTTTCCTGACGGGTGATGTATCCTTTTCCTAAGGCGGATCGACTTTCCTGTTGGTGTATCCCTTTCCTAAGGCGGATGACTCTCATAGCTGATGGCGTCTCCCTTTCCTAAGGTAGATGACTCTCTTGACTGATGGATCCCTTTCTTGAGGAGGATCAACTTTCCTACTGGTGGTGTATCCCTTTCCTAAGGCGGATGACTCTCCTGACTGATGTATCCCTTTTTTTAGGCGGATCAACTTTCCTTGCTAATGCGTATCCCTTTCCTGAGGCGGATGACTTTCCTTACTAATATGTATCCCTTTCCAAAGGCGGATGACTTTCCTTGCCAATGCATATCCCATTTTTCTGAGGTGGATGACTTTCTTTTGCTATTGTGCATCCCTAGTGACTCTATTGGGGAAGGTGTGTGTATCTCTTTCTTAAGGTGGATCGACTCTCTTGGCTGATGGTGTATCCCTTTCCTGAGGCAGACGACTCTCCTGATTGATGATGTATCCCTTTTCTAAGGCAGATGACTCTCTTGGCTGATGGTGTATCCCTTTCCTAAGGCATATGACTCCCCTAACTGATGTATCCCTTTCTTGAGGTGGATCGACTTTCCTGACTGGTGATGTATCCCTTTCCAAAGGTGGAGACTCTCCTGGCTGATGTGTATCCCTTTCCTAAGGTGGATGACTCTCCTCATTGATGTATTCCTTTCTTAAGGTGGATCGACTTTCCTGCTGGGGAATTCGAATAACCTGAAAAGTGACAACAATCAAACACCGAGTTAGTCAGTGTCCAAGCAGACACATCTTTATTCTTGATTGACTTTATGATGAAAAAACTATTTTTACCCTTTCAATTAAGAATAAAGATGTGTGAATGGGGGTTAGCTCCTAAAATAAATTGAAAGCAAAGTGCGAGAAGTGTCGGGTTTGGCCCGATTGCTTTAGGGATGGAATGCCCCTTAGAGAGTGCCTCTTAGGGGAATGCCCCTAGGGTTTTTGATGATGAGGGTGCCCCTTGACTGATTCCATGGCTAAGGAATGCCCCTAGGGTGAGTGCCCCTAGGGCTTTTAATGATAAGGATATGCCCCTTGACTGATTCCACTACTGGGGAATGGGGGGATGCCCTTGGATTGGCTGATTCTGCTGCTGAGAGATAGGGGGATGCCCCTTGGTTGACTCCGCTACTGGGGAGTAAAGTAATATCCTTTGGTAAAACCTCTTCTGCTGGGGAAGAATTCCTGTTCTAGGATGGACCTATACAAAAAAATCATCCTTATTAGTGATTAATTCGAAAATGGCTTACCTTGATTCTTGATTGACTTTTGTGAAAACAAAAAATATTTTTGCCCCTTCAATTAAGGATCAAGGTGAGCTAGGGGGCTTGCCCCGAATATAACTAAAATATAGGGTTGAGGAGAAGTGGGGTTGGCCCTGAACTCGGACTGGATGAATTTCTAGTGCTTTCTGAAATCTGGTTCAAAATCTGCCCCTGGATGGCAAGAGAAGGCTAGTATGGATGGGCCAGCACCCGTATAGGTGGGGACCTTAAGAGTTAGGACCCGTGCAGGTCGGGTGGGACCTATATAGGTTCTCATTGGGGGGGTTCAAAAGCTGACCAGACTCCTTGTATCCCGCCTTATACAAAATCTTCCCATTTTCTATTCTCCATTTTCTTCCTAGAACCGATCAAATTGTATAAAAAGGTCCCAAAGACTGGCCGTTTCTCCGTTAGGTGCAAGGATTTAACCCCGGTGGGCAATTCAGGACTTCGAGAATGCCTGCTTTCTATTGGGCATGCCTTTCGCAAAGGGGGCTCATTTCTGGGGCTCACTCCTATCTCTGAAGTGCCCTTGATCCCCTCTCCTGATACTCATGCTTCCAAAATTCAGGTAATTTTGCTTGATTCTCTATTTCCTATTTTCTAACTCTTTGAGAATTTCTCGAATTTTGGCATGAATTAGGGTGTTTTAGACCTTGGAATAGAGTCTATGATGCTTTTAGGATAGTTTCAGATGTGCTTTGGTTGCATTTGGATGATTTTGGATTTTTTGGAAAGTTATCGCGTAGGGACTGTTTGCAGGGAACCCCCGTACGGGTAAGGGGGACCCCGTACAGGTCCCATTTTCAGTACGAGAGCCTTGAGAGGACCCGTATAGGTGGGGCGAACTCGTACGAGTCCTATCCTCAGGGACAGAGTGCTGAGTTTTATGATTTCTGCAATTCTTTTCTGATTTCTAACTTATCTGCTGTATTCTAACCCTGTTGTGCTGTAATTTTGTCTTTGTAGTTTCAATATAAGATGTGGGAGCTTTGAGCTTCTACAGGAAATGGTACGAGGAGATCGGTACCATGAGGGATACCGAGCTACTAGCCCGCATTGATTCTTTTGGGTTCAGCGATATTATCAAGGCCATCCCCCAGGGTCCGAAGACGCTAGCCCCAGGTGCCATTTCAGCCATAGCAGAGAGGTGGTCGAAGACGACCCATACTTTCCATCTACTGATTGGGGAGGTCACTATCACTCCTTCAGATGTGTGCACCGCGACGGGATTGAACTAGAGTGGGGACATCGTCCATTTCAATGTTTATGCTGATAGGTGGCATTCTCGGCCTGAGGTGAAGGCCTATATTACGAGATTACTTGGGCTTCATCCAGGGGGGACGAACAAGCTCAAGTATGGGTACTTGCATACTTATTGGATTGGGCAGCTGAGTCCTGTTGCTGAGGATAGGAGGGATCAATACGCTCGGTCTTTCGATGCTGACATTCCTTACTACCGTCTTCTTTTTGGTCTATTCGAGCAACCTTAACTACGGTTTGCTCTCTGATGTAGAGGATCTTGCTGCTGTACCAGGCAAGAATTGGTGTCGAGCCATTCTAGCCCAGTTATATTATGGATTGGATATTGGAGTTCGGGGCGAGCAGTCCGAGCTCAAGATCTGCCACCTGATATTACTTGTAAATCCCGGACTGATCCTTTGTGCTTTAACCTTTTATTCAAATTATGCTGCAACTAATCCTTATTTTATCATGCAGATTTGGGCCTTTGAGAACCGGTTTATCCCTAGGCCGGGTTTGCCCACCGCACATTATATCCAAGTGGATGGAGCTCTGGCAGGGTCAGCCCTTGACCGCAGCATAGTACAGAGAGTTCCTTCACCAGCTGTGCTCAGATCGGGTAGACTTCTTGCCTACTAAACCTGAATTTGACATTTCACTAGACCATTAGTAGAAACTATATCCATGAGGTTGTGATACTTACAGTGCGTTTATTTCATGCAGGTCATCCAAGACTCATGGGAGAGATTGGATATACATGGGGCTATTGAGCGGATGCGGGCCTGCGTGGATGACCGCCGCTTTGTCCTGAAGTTACCACTCTCCTTTGAGTGGTATTTTAGTGAGTGGGTCCGAGGATGGAGGACCAGTGCAGTGGCAGAGAGACCGATCCCTCCCCCAATCCCAACGGGCATTTTCTGGCCGAATCTCATGTCGGGTACTGACCAGGGGTTATACCTATTGGGCGAGAGGGCTCGCGTGTTATCGGTAGGGGGTTCCTACATAGAGTTCATCGATTTCTTGCTTCTTCCTCCTTATGAAAGCATTCATCACGAGGATGTCACTCTCAAGTTCCACTAAAGCGACATCGAGGATGATGATGATGACGATCGGGGTGGATCGAGGGTGACCGTGGGGGTCTATCCATAGTTTGGGGCACCGAGGGCTCAGCGATGTCCGCTACCCCCTCTTCTCAGGTATGCTTCTAACTCAGCCTCCGTGGATACCTTGTTGTTCTTTAAAATTGATTGTGATCTTGAGTGCAATCTTTTATTGTTACAACCTTCCATTTCTATACGGAAGAGGCCCGCTGCTGCTGCTACTACTACTGCTGCTGAACCGCCGATGAAGCGGTCTCGTGCTACGGGGTCTGTGAGAGAGGGGGTCCTCCGTGCAGGGCAGATACCTTCTTTCGGCTCCTCGACCATTCGGGGAAGCGAGCTGTCAAGGAGCTCGAGGAGTCGGTCTAGCCTATTGGTTTTACTCTGTCCAACTCCACTCACGTAAGTAATCCCTTACTTTTAACCTTGTCCATTATAGTGACTACTTAAAATGTCCTATCCTGATGTGACTTTTTCTTTTAGGTGACCATTTCTAAGGCTGAGAGGATTGCCAGGGGCTACTTCTCCTTGTGGGATCTGCTACTGGCCCAGGACGCGCTAGCCTCGATAAGTTTTACCTGAAAAATTTAACAAACTATGCATGATGCATGCCATGATATTCATATAAGTGTACTGATCTTATGATTCTATTGTAGACTCTGCTAGCCCTAGAGCGCAGCAAGTCCATTTAAGACTTAGATGCTTTAGAGGAGAGAGCCAGATTCCTAGAGGAGCAGCTACAGGAAGCCAGGCGACGATCGAGATTGAGATGCTACAGGGCCAGCTAGCGAGGATGACTGAGGATAGACAGACGCCAGATCCATCTGATTTTAAGTCCAAGGATGATCTTTCTGCATATGGAGTGACTCAGAGGGACGGGGATCAGCATGCTGAGGGAGCCGATGCTGCTAGGGCTGCTGCATGGACTTCAAAGACTAGGGCCCCTGCCCAGCCAGCTATTGGTACCAGTGAAGTCGAGGATCATATGATGATAGATGTGGATTATTTGTTGGCGGATACACAGGATCAGACTCCGGAGGATCACTAGGGACAGGATCCTCCAACGGCTTAGATCATGATGTGCTTTCATTACTTTCTAAACTATTAATACTTTTGGGCTCTGCGTGCATTATTTTGAATATAAACTTGGATTGGTACTTTTGACATTCAACTGTATGCATGTTGATTTTTTTCTTTTTCTGAACTGAGATCATTGAGTATCGCTGCTTTGTGAATCCGTATTACTTCCATCCAGTGATTTTATAGAGAGGGGACCAAGTGATGTTCTAACTTTTGCATAGGCCATTCGATCTAAGATGACCCATTGAACCTTTATTATTTTTTTCTTTCTTTTTATCCTAATTTTTGCCTAAACTGTCCTTGACGGCTCAGTCCAGTGGACTTTTTCTTTTTAGCTTTAACTTCTGCCTAGATTGCCCTTTTAGGTTTTCAATCTAACAAGCTTTTTCTTTATTTTTCGCCTTAATTTTTGGCTGGACCACTGATGGAGGTCCATCCATTCTTGCAATTTGAGATACTCTTGACATAGGCCTTTGTACTCTTTTAGAAGATGAAGATGATGATGTGGACCCAAATGAAGAATCCAACTTTGAATCCATGTGTAACATGAAGATCCAACTCATTTTGAAGCCATTTGGGCTGTTTCAAGCCCTAATATTTGAAGACCAGCTTGAAGCCCAATATAATATGCCCAAACCTTGATTTATGCTCAAGTATTCCAGCTCACACAAAGAGGGACGTTTGAAGGAGTGTTTTACCTATTTTTGTGCTTAATTATCAATAAAGTTGTTGTTTAAATGACAACTCAAAGTAGGTTTTAAGTAGGATGCTATTTGGCCCAAATAGCTTTTATTTCAGCTTTGTAACTCTTTGTTGTTTCCTTATTTAAAGGGGCAATGAAATTCAAATAAATCAGATCATATCTTGAGAGAAATTGTGTGTTTAAACACATTTGGGTTTTATTAGTTTAAAAAAACTAATGGGGTTTTGTGTGCAATCCAAAAACACTCAACTTGTGACATTTTCCTTTATTTTTCAATCAGCCATTTTCTCTTCTGAAATTCTACCTTTCAATATATTCAAAGAAACTTAAACACATTCCTTCTCACAAAATAAGCCATTTCACTTTACCTTACTCATAATTTTCGTGTATCACCTAAACCAGTCACAAAGTAACATTTTCCTTCCCTTTCTTCCGTTACAAATAGCCATCCAAACACCACCACGCCATCAGTTGGTATCAGAGCTAAGTGTTGCCTCTTTCCTAGCCTATCATGTCTATTGCCATTAATAAAGACAAAAACATAATGACTGACCCATAAGAATTTGCGGCTGAA
Organism: Euphorbia pulcherrima; assembly: GCA_947683365.1. Taxonomy (NCBI): domain Eukaryota; kingdom Viridiplantae; phylum Streptophyta; class Magnoliopsida; order Malpighiales; family Euphorbiaceae; genus Euphorbia; species Euphorbia pulcherrima. The sequence continues at coordinate 22,861,295 of CANTUS010000001.1, forward strand.
TTTGAGAAAATGAAGTTGGAGATTGAGATGCTTAAAACCAAGAACGATGCTCTTGAAATGATTGTTCAAAATTCACCATTGAATTTTTGAAATCCAAATAAAGATGAGCAATTTAATGAAGAATCTGATGATGATGAACAACCACCCGTGTTTGACCGAGGCAGATTTAAAAGAAGAGCTTTTCATAGAGGTGAACAAAATTTTCCCCTACGCCATCGTGGTGAAAGGCAAGAGGAATTTTTTAATTACTAGATTGAATTACCTGAATTTCATGGTAAAATTGATGCCGATGCCTATTTAGAATGGATATATTCCATTGAGAAAGCTTTTGATTTAAAGGAAGTGTCGAAGGAAAAGAAGATGAAGCTTGCTACCATAAGGTTGAAAAGTTATGCTGCCCTTTGGTGGGAGAATTTATAGAAGCAAAGGGCTAAAGAAGGGAGACCTCGAATCACTCAATGGGATCGAGAGAAGGAGGAAATGAATGTGGTGTTTTTACCATCCCATTATAGGCAAAAGATGATTAAAAAATGTTAAGTCTCAAACAAGGCCCCAAATCTGTGGAACAATACACCATGGAATTTGATGAATTTTTTTATGAATGTGAAGCGATGGAGGATGGGGAGTGTTTAGCTATGATGAGGGTTCTGAACTTAGAAAGAAGTGTGGAGGAAATCTTTATTCCAGACTAGATGCTAGATGAATAACAAGCTATATGAAGTTGTTATTGATAGTGGCGCTTGCGAGAATGTTGTTTCCAATGAGATGGTGAATAAGTTGGGTCTTAAAATCGAGCCAATCGACACTCCTTACAAGTTGACTTGGCTGGATTCTTCACATGAGATAAGAGTGACTAAGAAATGCCCTGTTCCTTTTTCTATAGGGAAATATGTTGATGAGGTGAGTTGCCATGTTATTCCTATGACCGCTTGTCATTTATTACTTGGAAGGCCATGGTTATATGATAAAGATATTCATCATCAAGGGACAGCCAATACTTATACCTTGATCCATATTGGGCAAAAGATATTGCTCTAGCCTATGTCGCCGAAAAAGAGAAAAAAGAAGAAGAAAGAGGTTGGAGTTATTGGGTTATTGTCCAATGATGAGAAGAGTGAGATCATGGATGGGTTGCCTAGTTTTTCCCAATGGATGTGGAAGATGAGCCCAAACAAAATCGTACCATTCCAAATGAGGTACAATCTTTGATTAGTGAGTTTGAGAGAGTATTTACCCTTATATTTACCCCCCTCTTAGAAGCATACAACATGAAATAAGTTTTGTTCCGAGAGCCCAAATTCCTAACAAACAGTCCTATAGAATGAGCCCAAAGGAGAGTGATGAGTTACAAAAGCAGGTTCATTAGTTGTTAAAAAGGGGATTTATTAGGGAGAGTGTGTCTCCTTGTGTTGTTCCAACATTTGTAGTACTAAAAAAGAATGGGAAATGGAGAATGGTGATTGATTCTAAAGCTGTTAATAAATTCACAATCAAGTATCGATTTCCAATTCCGAGGCTTGATGACATGCTTTACCGATTACATGGAGCTTAGGGGTTCTCAAGGATTGATCTCGAGAATGATTTCTATCAAATTTGTGTTAAGGAAGGAGATGAGTGGAAAATAGCCTTCAAAACTAATGCGGGGCTGTATGAATGGTTAGAAATGCCAATGGGACTTTCTAATTCACCTTCCACCTTCATGCGACTTATGAATGAGGTACTCAAACCTTTTCTCAACAAATTCGTGGTTGTTTATTTTGATGATATTCTGATATTTAGTCGTAGTTTACATAAGCATTGTGTGCATTTGAGACATGTCTTTGAGGTTTTGGACCATGAATCATTATATGCTAATGTTGAGAAGTGTCATTTTTGTGATAGCACCATTAGTTTATTGGGGTATGTTGTGTCTAGAGATGGGATTAGTATGGATCCGAAAAAGGTTAAGGCTATAATTGAATGGCCAATTCCTAATAATCTGTTTCAAGTTAGAAGTTTTCATGGATTTTGTTCTTTTTATAGATGATTCATTAGAAATTTTAGCACTATAAAAAGCCCAATAACAGATTGCATGAAGAAAGGATTGTTTAAATGGATCCCTCAAGCCACCATTGCTTTTAACACACTAAAAAATGCCATGACAAAAGCACCTGTTGTATCCTTACCTAACTTCACCATACCTTTTGAATTGGAGTGTGATGCTGGTGGGGTAGGAATTGGGGCTGTTTTGAGTCAAGAAGGTAAGCTTATTGCATTTTTTAGTGAAAAATTGAATGAAGTTAGGAAGAAGTATTCTGCCTACAACCTTGATTTTTATGCTTTGATGCGTGCACTTAGACATTGGAGTGCGTATTAGTTGGCAAATTCATTCATTCTTCATACTGACCACCAAGCACTTAAATACATTCAAAGCCAAGCTAAGTTGAGTAGAAGACATGCATCTTGGGTTGAATACATGCAATCATTTGATTTGGTGGTAAAGTATAGGGATGGTCCAAGTAATGTTATGGCTGATGCATTGTCTAGGAGATTTGAGTTTCTTAGTATCATGCATGCTCATGTAATAGGATTTGATGATGTGAGAGCCTTGTATAAGAATGATGAGGATTTTGGTCAGATTTGGGAGAGAGTTAGGAAAGATGGTGCATTTAGGGATTTCACAATTCATAATGATTATCTTTTCAAGCTTGATGCTCTTTGTGTTGCTCAAAGTTCTTTAAGGGAATCAATTCTAAAGGAGGTCCATGGTGGAGGCCTAGCTGGTCACTTTGGAAGAGACAAGACCTATGAAATGGCTAGTAGAAATTTCTATTGGCCTAAGATGTGAAAAGATGTTTCAAGACTTGTTAAAGGCTGTAACACATGCAAACAATCCAAAATGACATCACAAGCACATGGTCTATACATGCCTTTGCCAGTACCAAATGCTCCATGAGAGGATGTAAGTATTGATTTCATAGTTGGTTTACCAAGAATAAGAAGAAACCATGACTCTATTATGGTTGTTGTTGATAGATTTTCTAAAATGGCTCATTTTGTTGCTTATAACAAAACTAATAATGCATCTCATATTCTGAACTTGTATTTTGAAAACATTGTAAAACTCCACGGAATGCCAAGGAGTATTATAAGTGATAGGGATGCAAAGTTTTTGAGTCATTTTTGGAGACATTTATGGGCAAGACCTGGTACAACTTTGAAATTTAGCACTACATTTCATCCTCAACCTGATGGACAAACCGAGGTGGTCAACCAAAGCCTTGGTAATATTTTGAGAAGTTTGTTGAAGGGAAAGGTGAGGAATTGGGATGTTATGTTGGCACTTGCAGAATTTGCTTATAATAGTTCTAAGAGTAAGACAACAAATTTTACACCTTTTGAATTAGTTTATGGTGCTAACCCTCTTATTCCAATTGATTTGAGCAAAGCAAATGCTAGTGTTCCATCCAACTTAAAGGCTGAAGAGAGGGCTGCTGAAATAATCAAACTTCATGCTAAGGCCAAAGAACACATCGAGAGGAAGAATGAAGTCTACAAGCGTCAATCCAAGCTGAAATCAAATGTTGAATTCAAAGAAGGTGATCTGTGGGTGTACTTGAGGAAGGCCAGATTTCCATCAAAAAGAAAGAATAAGCTCATGCCCAAAGCCAAAGGTCCGTACAAAGTGCTAAAGAAGATAAATCAGAATGCCTACAAAATAGAGCTACCATCATACAAGATTTTAAACACATTCAATGTAAGTGATCTCTCAAAGTATGTTGAAGATTCAATGCAAGTCTCCATTGAAGGGGAAACTTCACAAGAAGGGGAGAATGATGGAGGTCCATCCATTCTTGCAATTCGAGATACTCTTGACATGGGCCTTTGTACTCTTTTAGAAGATGAAGATGATGATGTGGACCCAAATGAAGAATCCAACTTTGAATCCATGTGTGAAATGAAGATCCAACTCATTTCAAAGCCATTTGGGCTGTTTCAAGTCCTAATATTTGAAGACCAGCCTGAAGCCCAATATAATATGCCCAAACCTTGATTTATGCTCAAGTATTCCAGCTCACACAAAGAGGGACGTTTGGAGGAGTGTTTTAGCTGTTTTATGCTTTATTATCAATAAAGCTGTTGTTTAAATGACAATTCAAAGTAGGTTATAAGTAGGAAATTATTTGGCTTAAATAGCTTTTATTTTAGCTTTGTAACTCTTTATTGTTTCCTTATTTAAAGGGGCAACGAAATTCAAATAAATCAGATCATATCTTGAATGAAATTGTGTGTTCAAACACATTTGGGTTTTATTAGTTTAAAAAAACTAATGGGGTTTTGTGTGTGATCAAAAAACGCTCAACTTGGGACATTTTCCTTTGTTTTTCAACCAGCCATTTTCTCTTCTGAAATTCCACCTTTTAACATGTTCAAAGAAACTTAAGCACATTCCTTTTCTCACAAAATAAGCCATTTCACCTTACCTTACTCATAATTTTCGTGCATAACCTAAACCAGTCACAAAGTAACATTTTTCTTCCCTTTTTTCCTTTTACAAACAGCCATCAAAACACCACCACGCCATCAACTGCTCTTTCGGGTTTTCAATCCAACATGCTTTTCTTTCTTTTTTCTTTGCCTTAATTTTTTTTGTCGAGATTGCCCTTTCGGGTTTTCGACCCTGCAGGCTTTTTTTTCTTTTCCTTTTGTTTTGTCTTAACTTTTTGTTGGACTGCCCTTTCAGGGTTTTCAATCCAGCAGACTGTCTTAATTTTTTCCTCAATTGTCCTTGACGACTCAATCCAGCAGACTTTTTCTGAACTTTGCATATGCTCGATTTCTTTTGCGACTTTTATCTCCTGTTGGATTACATGTATAATGAAGGGAATAACAATGATGCATTACATGTAGAGAAAAATTGATGTTTACGCACCTGCGATCATTTCACCTAAAGACATGCATGCATTCATAAGACCAAGATTCTTAGCAAAATCATAACATGTTCATCGATGAAATTAATTCGAGTACATAGGCAATGATAACAATTTCCAATGTTTAACTCCTACTGCCTACTGGCCTTTTATAGATTTTCCAGAAAGCAACTGACATTTTTCTGTCGATGCCCTAACTTTTGCCTAAGCTGCCCTTTTCGGGTTTCAGCTTAGCGGGATTTATTTGTGTTGGAGTGCCCTAATTTTTTCCTGACCGGTTTGCAGAATACCGATCAGCGGGATGCACCCTAATTTTTGCCCGAGCAGTAGAGGACTACTCGTCGGGTGGTTTATTCTTTATTTCTTTTTTATTCTTTGAGTTGCTTTTTTATGATTTAATTCTTTTGAACTAGACATGATAACGCTTAAGCCTATCTTGATTTACTGGATTCACGAACTCATTACCATCCATATCCATAAGCTAGATTCCTCTTTTACCAAGGACTTTCTTAACAACAAACCGTCATTCCCAATTAGGCCTGAACTTGCCCCTAGCATCAGTGTTGACCTGTCGTAGCTGCTTGAGAACCAGATCACCTGGTTTGAGAGGTTGTTTCGAGTATCTGACTCTGTTGTTATAAGCTCGAGCCATATGCTGCTGGTACATCTGTAGATGATCAAGCGCTTTGACTCACTTTTCATCTATTGTATTCAATTGCTCATACCTAGCCCATGCCCAATCTGACTCTTTTAACTGAGCCTCAAGTGCCACCCTGAGAGATCTTACTTTTGTTTTGACTGGTAACACAGCTTCCATTCCATATACCAAGGAGAAAGGTGTCTGATTAATGGGAGTTCTTATACTGGTTCTATACCCACAGATCGCAAATGGAAGCTTATCAGCCCAATCTGTGTAGGTAGCTACCATCTTGGACAAAATTCTCTTGATTGATTTATTGGCAGCCTCAACTGTCCCATTAGCCTGCCGCCTATACGGAGAAGATCTATGATGCTCGATATTGAATCTCTCAAATAATTTCGCCTGGCCCCTTGAAACTGAAGCCCATTATCGAATACCACATGATCCGAAACCCCATACCGAGCAAAATATGCTTCTCTATAAACTTGTCCATTTTCTTGGCGGTGATACTGGTGTAAGATCTGGTCTCTACCCATTTTGAAAAATAATCAACTGCGACTATGATGAATCGATGCCCATTGGTTGATGATGGCAAAATTTCACTGATTATATCTATCCCCCACGCTAAGAATGGCCAAGGAGTAGACAAATTGTGAAGTTCAGACGGAGGTAAATGCTGGATATCCCCATGAATCCGGCACTCATGACATTTCCTGACCTTGTCGATGCAGTCGGCGTTCATTATGGTCTAAAAGTAACCCATTCTTTGAATTTTTCTAGCTAAAGCCATCCCATTCATATGTGGGCCGTAAGCCCCTGAGTGTAGCTGAGTTATTACCCTTTCTGCTTTCTCTTCTGTTAAACATCTTAACAATAATCCTTCTGCCGTCCTCTTGAAGAGATCCTCGTTAACTAGTCTAAATTGTGTTGCTAACCTTTTGAGAGTCAGGCGATCCAAACCTGATGAACCTTCGGGACACTTCCCTTCTTTCAAGATCTTTTTGATGTCGTCATACCAATAAACCCTTTGCTCTTCGATGGTTATAACTTGAATCTTCTCATAAAATGGGGAACAAGCCGTTTCTATTGTAAGTGGACGGATGGCTGAGCCTCTTTTCCCTCCCACATCGAGGCCAAGGTAGCCAAAGAATTGACCATTTGATTCTCATCCCTCGGTATATATTAGAAGAAGCATTGACTGAACTGTGCTGATAAGTCCCAAACTGCTTCCACGTACGGCCAGAGTGACTCTTCTTTGATTTCTCATTCTCCCCCGACATGCTTTATCATTAGCGCAGAATCTCCTATCACCCTGACTTCCCTTGCCCCTACAGACGACTCCTCTATGGCTAAATAGAGAATTAGCTGTTTACCGGGCATTGGGGGTTTTAAGACTGGTGGATTCATGAGATAAGCTTTATTCTTGTCAAATGCTAACTTGCAATTCTCATTCCATTCTATCGGCTGTTTCTTTCTCAACAACTTAAAGATTGGCTCACATACTCTGATTAACTTGGGGATAAAATGGCTCACATACAGAAGCAATCCGAGAAACGACCTGACTTCCCTTTTAGTTCTAGGAATAGGCATTTCTTGAATGGCTTTAACTTTGACAAGGTCAACCTCGATTCCCCGCTGACTCACAATATGGCCTAGGAGCTTCCTAGAAGTTACCCCAAATACACACTTCTTCATATTCAAACGTAGATTGTATTTCTCAATTCTGGTCAAGAACGTTTCCAAAATCTCAGGGTGCTCTTCCCTAGTGTTTGACTTTATTAGCATATCATCTACATAAACCTCAACCTCTTTGTGGATCATGTCATGTAGCAAAGATGTCATGGCTCTCTGATAAGTTGCCCCTGCATTCTTTAACCCAAAAGGCATTACCTTATAACAATACAAACCCCTTCTGTGATGAAGGCTGTCTTGACCTTGTCGATGATGTCCATTAAGATATTTTTGTACCCAGAAAACCCATCTAAGAATGAGTACATTGTAGCTCTGGCAGCCCTATCTACCATTACATCGATGTGAGGCAATGGGAAATCTCTATATTTCCTACAGGAATAATTCAAGATTATACCCATAACTTGGGTTAAACCTGTTTTCCAACAAAATCACAACCTTTGACAACTTCGGTCCTGCACCGGACCTCAAGTCATCCTGGACAGACGAAAAGGTAAACTGAGAGTAATTGGCTTTAAGCCTAACTTTAAAATCCATTTATATTATTGTTATTATTGCACATTGCATTCCATTTCTCTAGTTAAGTAAAGCCACTGGAGCCATTTAAATTATAATATATGTAAATAAGCTCATAGGTATGGATAAACGTCCATATGTAAGGAAACTCTATCCGAGTTCCCGGGCCAAAACCCAAGTGCTGCTGTCACTCTGCCAAAATTTTGGTAGAAAATATCTATTTATTAAGCCATTATAATGCCTGTTTTATTTCTTGAATTTATTTCTTAAATAAAGCCGTTGTAATGCCGAAATTACCACATGTTCTAAAATTCCAAAATTCCAAAATTCTAAAATTATTCCAAACAATTTGAACAATATGAGTAACTATTATATCCGAACTCAGAATCTCATTTTCTTTTCGGTATAAAAATCCCATTTTGGATCAGTATACCACAATTCCGATGGAGCTGAACCGGGTGGCGACTCTATTTTATTTTTAAATAAAGTAAAAATGGTTTATTTTAAAAATATCTTTTTCTAATAAAATGTGTAAATACATTTCGCAATATAATCACATTTTTGGCCTATAAAGCCACCGCGTTTAAGCAAACTGGATTTTCTCAAACCAAACCAAACACTGTGGTTTCCTCAAATTGCACCGAATCACGCTTCGTGCACCACACCTCGCTTGCTCTGTCAAAACCCCTCGCTCGATCATAGTGGCGACTCTGCTGGGGAGAAAATTATTTTTATAGAAACCCATTTTTTGATAAAAATTCTTTTTTTGACACAATAATTAAAATGTTATTCAAATTAAAATTTGAAATTATGGAATATGTGGTAATTTCAACATTACACAATTTTAGGATTGCATAGCATCTGCATTCTTTACCCCTAAACCAATTTAGGTATCTTTTGGTGAAGTATCTCCAAGTTTGCTTAGGGCTTGAGGGGTATGGATCTGATCACACCCCTTGCGTAACGTACGAGGGCCTTGCTCGCTTAAGGGCAAGACTACCCGAGTATATTATGTGTGGAAATGCTTCCTTTGGTTCGTTTAGGGCCACTGGGACTCGGTACACAAAGGCGCGGGGTACCTCAACGCACCCGATCCTGATACTGAAACTCGCATATAGATGAACCATAGACACTTTCCCATAGGTTTACCCAAAAACCTTGAGTGCACGTAAGTAGACTTCGTTAAGTCCCCCATTGACTTTAAAGCGAAGTAACCTAAATGGAGTTAAAATGGCGATAGGCATGGTCTAACCGTTTGCTACATGTGCAGGTTTATTAAATATAAATAAACTAAAACGAACATCATAAACATCATGATTGTATGAAAACTAACCACATCTTTGTGCAGCCATGACATTGATGTGTGCCATACCATTTTATTTCCTTAGCCATAGAAACCTTAGGTAACCAAGACTGGTGAGTCCACCTAGGCTCAACCCATGAGCTGAAATAACCAAGATCAATGAGACTACCTAGGCTCAACCCGTGAGCTAAAGTATGCAAACCTCATCGAGTGACCCGCGAGTCAGCTTACCTTTGACCACCGAGTCAAAATTTTGGGTGACCAGCGAGTCAGCTCACCTTGGACCATAGAGTCAATCCCCGAGTGACCAGCGAGTCAGCTCACCTTGGGCCACAGAGTCAATTCCCGAGTGACTAATGAGTCAACTCACCTTAGGCCATAGAGTCAATCCCCGAGTGACCAGCGAGTCAGCTCACCTTGGACCATAGAGTCAATCCCCGAGTGACCAGCGAGTCAGCTCACCTTAGACCATAGAGTTAATCCTCGAGTGACTAGTGAGTTAGCTCACCTAGGACCAATGAGTCAACCTTCCGAGTGACAAGCGAGTCAGCTCATCTTGGACCATGGAGTCAACCCCAAGTGACCAGCGAGTGCTATCAAGTCAAATCAAATTTAGATTCACCCTTGATCTTTGAACCAAGTGTTAGTATTGTTCCGTGAATATTATAGACTATCCTCGTCGATTGCTCCATGAACAATTGGCATGCATCCTACCCCTTATTATCTGTATATGTCCATCCATTCATTCATCTACTCTTGCATCCCGATAGGCCAAGGTAAGCAGGGTCAGAGCCACACCCGATAGACTAACTAACACTTGATCTCTTGCATTTTCAGGTTGGAAGGGAGAGAAAAGGAGGTTAAGACATATTACGGGATGCCCGAAAGTCACACCCCCACCACTAGTCGAATCGCTTGTTGGAAACAATGATCCGGAACACTAATATTCGGATCAGGTTTGAAGTAAACAAAACCTAAGTATAAGACTTATCCAGATGATCCAAAGAACTAAAGCTATATCATCCGAAAAGTTAAGATATTACCAGGTCCTAAATAAGGCACTCAAGTCAAGACAAGTTCCTAAGCATAAAAGGAATTATTCAGTTAAAGTTTGGAAAGGAAACAAACTATTAACTATCAAGACTAGCATCCAGAAGAACTGATTGAAGCTACACCGGAAGAAGGCAGATCCGGAGATATAGAGTCTAAAGATATCTAGAAGACTCCTATATCAGACAAAGGGAAAAGTTTCAAATATAACTTTTCCTCCACCTTTTGGTCTATGAAGTCAAAGATCCTTTCCCCAAGACAAAGACAAAATGATAGCTTGCATATTTCAGGGAAAGGACAAAAGGACTGACATCGGATAGAAAAAGCTAACTACCTTTTTCTCCTAGACCAATAGGGAGGGGCGTGGAGCTCACACCAAAAAGCAATTGGTGTAAAAGTTGGTGCATCACAAAATGCCAATGAAAACGATCACTGACAACTTTTCAGCCTCAATCCCAAGACTTCAAACGGGTCAAATTACAGTCTAACTAATTGATCAATGGCTCCGAAAGCGCCACCTATAACCTGATCAAGGGTGAAGATTTATTTCAAGTTCAACAACCCACAACGGCTACATTTATGATCGTAGCCTATAAAAGAGCTCTTCACCATTTGAGAAAAAACATTGGTTGATTTACAAAAGCAAGGAACAAAGCATACTTATTCAATGAGCTGATATAATCCCTCTAAGAACCAGTTAACTCAAAATCTGTTGTAAGGATTCCTAAGTAAGCTATAAACATACGGAACTCTAAAACCAAACCTTTGATAGAAACCAAAGTGTAAGATCTCCAACTTAGGTGAGTTGTGAGATTGGGATACAACTTAAAGTTGGTGCTTTAAGCGAGAACCCCCTGTAGGACTCATCTAAAATTTTAGGTAGAAGGCTAAATGGTATATCCTACAAAAGACTCAAAGGACTCAGCTAGGAGTTGGTGCTTCTAGTGGTATATCCTACATCCAGAAGGGGTTACCATCCGGAGACAAATTGTATGGCTTGATTCCTACCAGTTGGAAAGGAATCCACTAGTGGAAAAGCTCAAAGGAAGGAAATTCTAGGGACTGGAGTAGGCTGGGCCAAACCAGGATAAAAATCCTCTGTGTTTGATTTCTTTAACTTTCATTTATTGCATTATATTATCATAACTGCATCATCTGGATCCATCATCCTGATCATATTCAAATACGCTACATTAAGACTTCTTAAAGTCTTTATATTCCACGAAAAAGGGTCATTCACCCCCTCTGACCCCATAAAGACCCTCACAGGGACCAACAAGAGGCATCAAAGCAAGTGCTCAAACCAGAGATCTAACAATCTCGAGCTAAAGGTCCATATATTTTGATTCACATATCAAAATGAGTTTCCAAAACTCACAACTCCTTCCCAAGGGTATGTCTTCTACCCGTCCTCCACTCTTCTCAGGTGAACACACGTTCTGGAAAAATCGGATAAAGAACTTCATCCAGTTATAAAGTATGCAAGCATGGTTAGTTACTAAAGATGGTCCATATGAGCCTACTTATGAAGTAGAGGGCATGACTACCCCAAAGCCATCAAGTATGTGGGATGAGAATGATTTTAAAAAGTTACGTGAAAATGCAAATGCTATTAACATGCTTCATTGTGCTCTTAATGCAGCTGAAATCAACATAATATCCGGATGCGAGACTGCAAAAGAGATTTAGGAGAAGTTGGAGGTAACCTATGAAGGAACCACCAAAATAAGAGAGGCTAAGCTTGATCTACTCCAATAAAAGTTTGAATCCTTCAAGATGGACCCCAAAGATTCAATCAGCAGCATGAACACTAGATACACCAATCTAGTGAATGAAATGAAAAGGCTAGGGAAGGAGATTCAAGAAGTAGAAATGGTCAGGAAAGTCACCAAGGAATGGGACAATAAAAAGACTGCCATTGAGGAAGCTCATGACTTGAACGTTTACAATTATGATGAACTCATTGGTAATCTTCTAACCCAAGAATTATCCTTGGAGAGATATAGCCAACAAGAAAAGAAGCCTGAAGAGAAAAAGATGGCCATTGCACTTAAGGCAGAATCCACCGGATCAGCTTCATCTGGAGAGGAAGAGCAAATCAATGAGCACCAAAGATATACTTGCTCTACCAACCAGAAGGCTAAATCAATTCATACAAAGGAAAGATAGAAGGAAATAAAAAAGGTATAAATCCCGGAAACCAAGAGAAATAACTTCCAGAAGAGACAAGCCCAGAAGGAATCTGAAAGAAAAGAAGGATCCGGAGAAAGAAGCTGCATGTTTCGAATGTGGTGAGAAAGGCCACTTCAGAATAAAGTGCCCCAAGCTCAAAAGAACCAAGAAATTCAAAAAGAAGGCAATGGTGGCCACCTAGAGTAATAGTGAAGAAAGTAGCAGCTCATCTTCAACAAAAGAAGAAGAGACTGCAAATTGTGCGTTCATGGCTCTAACTGTTCCGAAAGCAGAGCAATCCGAAAGGAACGCCTCCAAGTAAGAAACAGTGCAAATCAAAGAATCAGAATTAGATATAGCAAACTCTGAGGTAAATTCTTGCTCTAATTCTACTTCTAACCTTGACCTTGTAAAAGCTCTTTCTATTGTTATCAAGGGTGTAAAGAAGAATGCAAAAGCCATCAAGTCTCTTAAAAGAGCAGTACTGGAGTTGGCAGAAGATGCTGAAGTAATGGGACAAGACATTAATTTGGTTAGAGCAACCAAGCATATTGATGCTGTAGAGGAAAACTTACTAAGGAATGAAGTCTAGATCCTAAATGCAAATGTAATGGGACTGGATAGAGAAATCAATCTGTTAAAGGAAGAATCCAAGAAGAAGCCAGAAACAAAGGCTCCAAGAAGAGATAATCCTCCTCCTGCTCAAAACAGATTTCAAAGGACCCCTAATCAAAAGATGAAGGGAGCTAGCAGGCAACCACAAGCTCAAAGATATACCACTACTCAAAAGGGAAAGGCTAAGGTAGCTTACAACCAACAACCTATCAAACAAAGAAGAAACCATGGAGCAGAAGTTGCACCTCCAACCAGCTTCTAGATTAACATCGGACCATCTACCAGTGTGCAAAAGGCTGGTATGAATGAGGCCACCGACGGCATCACTAATGCCGCTGGCAATCTCATTTATACAGGCAGGCTGTATGACATTCTGGATACCATAAAGAAAGAGTCCTACAAGAAAATAGAGCCGTTGGGGGAAATGAGGCCTCTGGCAATATCAACGATGCCGCTGGCGACATGGTTGCTACAGCGGGAGGCTTCAAGTACTTTCGGCGGCTTTAGTTTCTTGCAGCAGCTATTTTTGGCCGAACAGCGACCAAAAACCCAAAACTAAGCATAAAACAACAACTGAACATAAAAAAACAAGTAAAATGAAAGCCAAAGAGCTATGAGACTCAGAATTTTTACCCTCCGGGCCGTGAATCCACCTCTTCATGATCCAAATGACACATCCGGGGAGCTCAAATGATGATTTACAAAGTAAATGGGTGATTTAGGTCTCTAAATCCTATTTTAGCGATTTCTAAACTTAAATTTCACCTAAAGATAAGAGAGTTTAGTAGAGAAAAACCACGAAAAGATGGATTGAATCCTTTTAACTTACCTTTTCTAGACTTTATCCCACTAAAACTAACTAAAATACTCAAAATCTCCTTAAGATTTCAAGTGGTAGAAGTGTTTAACCCCTCTCCAGCTGAAAATGCCTCCTTATATAGGCTAAAATCCTGTGGAAATTGACTTTGATCAATTATCTGGCAGATATCGAGTAAAAAAGCACACAGCTATTTTACAGTAGAAACTCATGCCGCCACCGGCATGGATGATATCGCTGGTGGTATCGATGAGGCCACCGGCGGCCTCACTCTCCTGACAGGTCTGAAAAGCAAGCATGAATCAAGCCTAAAATCGGGGAAAAGCAAGAAAATTGGGCCAAAAGGGATTTCAGCGGGATGATTTGAATTATTGGGCTCATTTTTTACTTTTTATGGGTATTTTGGGCTAAAATATTTTTTGGGTGCAAATGATCGGTCTGAGCTACCACCGGATGCGTTATCAGACTCGTCAAACTGAATTCTTCCAAAAATAAAATTCATAGAGAATTTTTTTATCAGTAATAAAAATTCCAAAAAGAATTTTTATCATGAGGAATAAAATTGGGTATACGTCATCATCGTCTCGCTAGAGGGACTGTAAAATCCCGTGCTCACAGGCTGCCCCTCGGGGGATCACTACTGCTACAAGTTAGTATGATCATACGAAAGAGCAAGGGGTTAGAAGTTGTACCTGAGAGATGGTAGGTTGGACTTGAAGGATAACAAGGTTAAGACTCCATCAGTGCCTCCCTTTGGTGACTGGTTTGCCCCTTGGTCGGGCTTGAGCTTTGATGATTTGTTTTCCCCATGGTCGGGCTTGGGCTTTGAGATTGGTTTGCCCCTTGGTCGGGCTTGGGCTTTGATGACTTGTTTGCCCCTTGGTCGGGCTTGGGCTTTGTTGATTCGCCAAGTGGGCTTAGGCTTTGACGATTGGTTTGCCCCTTGGTCGGGCTTGGGCTTTATTGATTTGTTTTCCCTTGGTCAGGCTTAGGCTTTGTTGATTTGTTTTCCCCTTGGTCGAGCTTGGGCTTTGTTGATTTATTTGCCCTTTTGTCGGGCTTGGGTCTTGTTGATTTGTCGTACCCCATGGTCGGGCTTGGGCTTTGAGATTTGCCAAGAGGGGCATGGGCTTTCAGGTTTGTTTTGCCCCTTAGTCGGGCTTGGGCTTTCGAGTTTGCCAAGCGAGGCTTGGGCTTTTCAGGTTTTTGAGATTATGAAGCATCATTCCTGCAATAAGTGACAAGTAAAACAAGATTAGACTGATTTTTAGATGACATTTTTATTGATTGATCGATTTTGTGAAACAAAAATATTTTTGCCCCTTCGATCAACAGCAAAAACGTGATAATTAAAAGTATAAAGGTTTTTGAAGTCCTGGGATGTTGAGGCTGGAGCCGAGATTCCATCGGATCGCTGAAAAGGCATGTGGAGAATGCTTGATGACATCAGTAGCTTAGACGATCCCGCTGGCGGTATGAAGTGCCACGTAGAACCTTTGACTGGTAAAAAAATTCAAAATTCAAATAGGTGATGGTGAGGCCGCTGGCGGCATGACTAATACCACTGGCGATTTGGCTGATGTCGCTGGTGGTATGGAGTGACAGTTCCAGATATAATTAAACTCCTCAAATTCCGTGCGAGTGTTTAATACGGGTTTAAACTCTTATTTTCTCTTATTTCAGTAACAAAGGCTAAAAACTCTCTTCTTCTTCCTCCCTACTCTTCATAAATCTAGCAGTTCTAAGTCTAACGATATGCCTGCTTCTTCCATTGAGGGGCTGAAACTTTGCCCGGTTCATGTGGGCTATGGCTTTAAGGAATTCAACATCGTATTCGGGTACGGGATTGCGGCTTCAATTGACAATCTGGCCCCGGACAAGAAAAACCACATCTCTTAAATCTAAGTAATCCTACAAAGCTGAAACCTTTTTGTTTCGTTTGAAGATTTCAATTTTAGACTCTAAAAATTGTAGAATAAAGGTTAAAAAAACCAGAGATATATGTTAGAATACATGTTATAAGCCTATGTTCCGCTAGATTTATTCCCCAAAACTGATTAATTGCATTTTTTGGTAATTTGGTGCGATTTTGGGCAAAAATGGATTCTACCCACAAGAATCGATGCCGTCGGTGACATCACTCTTATCACCATCAGGTTTAGGCCTTCCAAAAAAGGCCAGAATCATGCCATATCGCTGCTAGTTTCAGCAATGTCACCAGCGACATCATTCATACCGCTGGCGGTATGGCTGATGTCTCCGAAGGCATCACTGCCCCAACAGCGGCATCAGCAGCATTCCAAAAGCAAATTAACATAGAAATAAAGTTACATAGCTAATTTGTTCCTTTTTGATTTTTACAGCCGCACACACTGACTTGTACCGGAGGTATGGGGACTATTGGCGAGGGGTGGCACCACATTAAGGAGAAGGATTCTGCACTTGTGGCTGCCATAGATGAAACGAGTTTTAGGGATTTAGCCTGTGCTATGCCCCTATTGATGCCAAAGCTTTCCCACCCAGCCTTGACTGCTCTGACTGAGAAGTGGTCCGAGACCACTCATACCTTTCACTTCCAGATTGGCGAGGTGATTATTACCCCTTCTGACATGATGCCAATGACTAGGCTGCCACGGACCAAAGAAGTGATCCATTTCGATGTCTATATGGAGAGGAACCAACTTAGGGGACCGGTGGTGAAAAGGGTGACATAGCTATTGGTTTAAATCCTAAGTTGGGGCGATTGTGCTATGGGGAGTTGCAAGAGTATTGGATGGAGGTTATGGTGGTCCCTGAGACCCAGCGGGATGCTTGCGTCCACTCCTTTGTCATTTCATTGTTGACCGTGCTGTTCTTTTCGGTCTTATGCAGCAAGGTCAACTATGGGTTAATTTCTACTGTCGAGCATGTGGCGACCATCAAGGAGAAAAATTAGCCTTGGGCCATTTTAGCTCAGATGTATTACAGGCTGGACGTAGGAGCCTGAAAGAAAGACAAGGCCCTCTGCTTGAGCTATTTCCTGCTTCAGGTATATCCTTTTGAATAGTGCTTTAATATCAAGGTTAATTGCTTTTCTCTTTTCGATGTGTTGAGCTTTTGGATTGATTGGCAGTTAATTGTACAGGTTTGGGCCTTTGAGCATCAAATCCTCCCCTCGGTTCAAGTTCAATACTACGGTACAGCCGGGTTCACATTTTCTCTCCTGGTGGTGCGGGAGCATTAGAGGACTCAGCAAGTATTCTACCGCATACAGGGAGGCATTGAGGAACTTACAGATCAACTTAGTATGTTACTTTCACTTTTAGCCCTATCTTACGTTCAACAAACCATTAGTCACAAAAACACATTTATAAATTTAAATTGTTTACATTGGCTTTCTGCTTGATTGATTGATCAGGTCGTCAAGGACCCTTTTGAGGAGGTGTCCAACTGTGTTGCTATCCTTACGGTCCTGCGGGAGGTGGATGACCATAGGTTTGTGATGGAATATCCCCTGGCTTTGCCTTGGTACTTGGGGGAGAGAGTTAGCGACTAGAGGGAGCTTATGCCTGCTGCTAGGCCAGTGCCCGAGGATCCTCCTACAGGCCTCTGGTGGCCTTATTTGACTATCACCAGTGCGGTCGATAAGACTTATTATTTAGAGGGAAATGGTCAAGTAGTTAAAGTGTCCTCGGCCCTTATAATGGCCACATATCGCGCTTGCTTACTATGTGCCCCTGTATCCATGCTAACGATTTTATCGTCTTCCACATGAAAAAGAGGAAGGAAGAACTGAAAAGGAAGAGGCGCAACATCATTGAGGAGAGCGATGATGAGGAAGGGAGTGGTGGCGACGAGGGAAATCCCGAGGGGCAGGGCGAGGTTGTCCAGGATGCACCGATAGCTCATGAAGGACACCATTCTGCAGGCACCTCCCAGGAAGAGAGGCCGACTCGAGGATAGCGGAGTGCGAGGCCAGGGCATACCCTAAGGTGCTGAATTCATGGAAGGGCACCTCTCGACTACTTGGAGACTCATTTCCTACTGATGAATTTGAGAGGTGACTTTCAGCCTAGGGAGATAACCCCGAGCAGCCATTCACTAAACTTTATGCCTATAAACACAACTCATGTAAGCCTTGTGCGAACACGAACATATTCAAATGACGATTCCCTTGGGTTCCTTTTGATTGCCTTTTGGATTTTTCAGGTTACTCATGCTGAGGTGGAGCGGTTCGCTGGGAACGCCTTTGCTCTCAAGGACACTCTCATTTCTCAGACCTTGCTCACTCTGGTAGATCCCCTATTATGATATGACATTGTCAAACAAAATGCATGTATGAATGTTATAAATGAAATAGATTGTTGTTGTTTCTCTATCTGTAGGATTTTATGGCCCTCACACTGTCAAATGCCAATAAGGCCTAGCGGAGGTACCAAGAAGAGACAGGGGTGCTCCGACGCTGCATGAGTGAGTTAGAGAGCCAGCTAGATGCTACCTTGCATGAGAGGAGAAGCAAACAAAATATGGACCGCGACCCCGACCGAGCCTAGCCATAGGGGAAGGAAGTTGACAGCTGACTGTCATCATAAAGGTGATCCTGAGAGTACCTGGAGTGTCCCGACGAGCGAGGAGGATGTCATCAACTACAATCTTGTGGACGAGCCAGAGTATACATCTCGCCCGATCGATAGTATTGACCAGTTCTAGATTCATCTGCCGCCCCGTCTCCCTCTTCTTTCTGTTTTTATTTGCTTGTATATGAATTTTGGTTTGTATGCCCTTGATGCAATGATTCTGAATGTTTGATTTTGGATTCTGGATTATTTCGATTTGGTTAGGATTTGGATATTTTGGTACTCTTGCACTTTTGGGCTTTTGGTTTGAATAAGATTTGAAAGTTATGCTTAGATATATTCTAGAAATGGATTATAGGGTTTTTACAGGTTGTTCACAGGTCTAAACTAGTTAAAACAGGCTTGAAATTCACAAAAAATACTATCATACCGCCGACGGCATTATTGATATCGTCATCCATCTTATTTGCTAAATAATATAGACAAAGTCGCCTATAATCCATACTACCGGTGGCATCACACCATATCACCGGCGATCTGACCCATACCGTCGGGGCATCGCTATCATTGCCGGCGACATCACTAACCCAGAAACTCAGATTCGGCCTTTTACTCAAATTCTGCAATGGCAAACAACAATCAATAGCTACGGGGTTTCCTAGAAAGCATGGGAAACACGGACTGGAAGAGGTTAGAAAAATTTGGGCTATGGGGCTTTCGATACGTTTCGGTGTGGCCCGTAAGTCCCGAATTCTTTCTCACGGCCTTGACTTTCTGGGATCGGATGGACCATGTATTCCAATTTTCCTCATTCGAGCTATGCCCCCTACTTGAGGAGCTCCATACCATATTAGGGGTTCCATGCCCCAAGCGCGTGCTCCTGGTGCTCCCGGAGTTTCACTTTGGTACGGATGGCATACCCCGAGGGTTGTGGAACTTGGATTCCATGGACCCGTTTCTTTCCCGACTTCCTGACAAGCCTGGATTTTAGCTTAGTGCCGTGTTAGAGTAGTGCCGAGGGGCCCCCAGATCTCATCTCGCTTGGCCTTCCATGGTCGCGCTTTTACTTATCATAGAGTTCATGTGCGAAGTCTGCCTAGTCACCCCATTCAGGCTGATTTTGCTTATCAGTCCAATGTCGACATGGGCTTCCCCTATAGCTATGGGACTAGCAGAGATCCTGCTAAACACAGAAGTTGCTTCTACGGACCCGACTCTTATCGGTGACCATCTTACACTACTGTATGTATTCATTTTCCCCCATCTTCAAAATTGTTCACTTCCTTCTGCCCTTATCTAAAATTGGTTTACAGGTATGGCTGATAGAGAAGCTGAAGCTGAAGGAGGCACCACGGGGGAACCCGAAGAAGTACTTACCCGTTCATCTGAGGGAAAGGGGGCTTATGCGAGCAGATTTCGATCGGTTGACTTTTGACAGTTGGGTGCCTATTATGAGGGGGTATACCGATTTACAGATATAGTGGGTCAACCCATGGTGGAGGATCCAAGATATGGTTGTGGAGTCCATGGGATCCTGTGTTCAATTGATAGGTCTGGAGAGGTCTTCATTCTATACCCTATACAGTTGTGCCATCAGTACGACAAGCAATAGAGAGTCCCGATCAAGCTACCCGAGAACTAAATCGGAGTCTTCAAAGCTAGATGGGTGTGAGCGGATGACCTTTTCCATGCGGACCCTCGTGAAATGCGAGTACGCGGGATAACGAGCATTGTGAAGCATGCTATAAGGGATTGATCCTCATTTTAGCGTGATGAAAAGATAGACTAATAAAAGTGATGTTGATGTTGAGTTTTTAGTCCAATTTAGATGTTAAGAGATACGATACTTGAAATCCCGTATTTTAAGATAGAGTCGCCACCCGGTTTAGCTCTACTGGGAATTTAGGTACGATATTCCCATCGGGTGGTTGGACCGTACCTTAAAACAGAGATTCTATGTTCAGATGATGTTGTTCATTTTTCATTTATTAAATCAAGGCATTTATATTTTAATAAACACGACTTTAGTTCTTATGTGATTTAAATCCAATTAAAGCTTAGAGTTTTTTATTTATATAACTATACATCACACAAAAGCGGTAAATAAAGCAAGAAAATTAATTACTACATGGCTTTACAACTACCTATACATTTTTTCTAATGCGGGAAACTAAATAAAGCCGATAAATAAATAAAAGGGGCGAAACCGAGTTGTGAGCTAGCGACCTCCTTCCCACCTACTAGGACCGCGTGAGATGCATAGCACGGGGGGTGGAAAAATATCGAGCGCTGTGAAGCGTGCTAAGGGAGAATCCTTATTTTAGGCGTGATGAAAATAATAATGAAAAAGATGTTGATGTTGAATTTAAGTCCAATTCGCCTGTTAAAGGATACGAGACTTGAAATCCCGTATTTTAAAATAGAGTCGCCACCCGGTTAAGCTCCACCAAAAATTTGGGTACGATATTCCCATCGGGTGGTTAGACCGTACCTTAAAACAGATATTCCAAGTTCGGATGATGTTACTCACTTTTCAATTTTTAAATAAAAAACGCTTATATTTTAATAAACGCGATTTTAGTTCTTATGCAATTTAAATCGATTATTGTTCGGAATTTTCGATTTATATGCCATACATCACACAAAAGCGGTAAATAAAGTAAGTAAATAAATTATTACAAGGCTTAAAAATACCTATACATTTTTCTAATGCAGAAAGGTAAAAGAAAGCGGGTAAATAACACGAATAAAGAGAGACCGAAATCGGGCCTCAATCGAACTTACCAACATCGATATAGCTCGAAACACGATAAATAAATCACCAATAATCACAAATAATTAAAAGTAGAAAGTAAAATTTTATTATAGAGAAAAATATTTTTTGGGGAATTTTTAGAGTTAAAAAGGCCTTTTTTAGGCATTTAATGGTTATTTAATAAATTAAATAATTAAATAAATTAGATTAAAAATATTATTAATTTATTCCAAAATTTTTGTGATTTTTGGAAAATATTTTGGGCAAAATCGGGGTAAAAAACGCAAGAAAACCGCCAAAAAGGACTTAAAATCAAATTTCGGCGGTAAAAGCTATAGCGACAGCTTTGACCACCGTCACTATAGCCTTGACTGCTATAGTGGCAGCAGTGGAGGCTATAGTGGCGACGGTCAACACTGTCGCTATAGCCTTGGCCGTCGAGATTTGTTTTTAAGGGGAAAATCGATGTTTTTGCATTCATAAACTCGAAACCATTTAAGTTTTAAGTCGTAATCAACTATATTGCAACAGATCTAGACTTATAACACTCTAATAATGTTGATTTTATGGATTTGGGTAAGAAAATACCCAAAAATCGTAAGAAATAACGGGACCTCTATAGGGGTGGAGTTTACCTCCGTAGCTATAGCCTTCATCGCTATAACAGTAGCGGCCAAGGCTATAGGGGTAGAGGTGAAGACTATCCCTATAGAGGTCGGATTATTTTCCGACGGTTTTCCACGAACACCAAGGAAAAACCAGAAATAACAACAAAAGCAGTAAGAACAGCAACAAAAAACAATAAAATGAAGTAAAAGATTAAGGGAACTCAGTTTTGTTACCTCTAGGCCGTGAATCTAACTCGGGAGACTTGAATCGAACGTTTGGCAAGCTTTTGATGATTTTCTGACGGAATGGCGATGGAATCGTCGATGAAAATAGTGATAGAATATTTGGGTCGTATTTGAGGAAAAGTCTATAAAACCCTATTTAATCCATTTTAACCTATCATTTCTAATTGATTTGAATGTTTTTGGATCACATACAAAACCCTTTAAGTGTTTTTAGAAATAAAAAAAACCCAATTAGTTTTTAGAACTAACAAAACTCAAATATGCTAAAACACAAAGACTTTTCTCCAAAATGATAATCTGATATCTTTTATTACAAATTGTTTCTTCTTTTTATAAAGAGAAAGGAAGAGTTACAATTAACTAAAGAAACTTAAATCTAAAAAGAGATACAAAAATAATTAAGGCACTTAAAAACTAATGGACAAAAGGCAAGTAAAAGCTAGTAAAACTAATGCCTACATAATGTCATGTTTTATGACTTTTTATTAAAACTCTAATAAAGCAAAATAAAGACAAATAAAACATTTTCTAACCTATTAGCATCAGCAAAAGCATCCTTTGAATCTTATTGACCATAAAACTGGATTTAATGATAAAAATTATTAGTAAATGAAATTCAAGTTTAATATCATTTTACTTGAAAGAAATCCAATGACTTTGAGTTTACACCGAATCTTCCATAAATCAGCATTTGAAACACAAAGATTAATTTTGGGATAAAGCAAATCAATTTGGCACCAAAAAATAACAAACTTAGTTGCGTGCTCGCCGTCATTCTCCCCTTCTTCAAAAAGATTCGTTTTCGAATGTTGGAAGTATAGAATGCAAGAAAGATCATGTGTTTCAAAAATACTATAAAAAAATTTCGTCTAAAGAACATATTTCTTTTGATTATCCACATTGTTTACCTCCTCTTCTATTTGGATACCATGCATTGTTCCATCTCCAAAAATACTACTAGTAAATTCCCTCTCATGAACATGCTTTTTATCACTAACCACATGTATAGCCTCTTTTTCAACTTGAAAACTAGATTATGCTCCATCTCCAAAAAGCATCTCATTATCGAGAATTTCAATCTCTTGAATGATCAAAATTTTATCAGTAGGAGCAGATTGCAAATCATCATGCTCTTGACATATCAAACATTTCACAGGCTCTTTCGGTGCATTTTCAATGGAACACATAGATTGGTCATTTTCAAATGCATTTGGATTTGGTGAGACATTTGATATAGATTTTGGTGGGGATAGGAATATTCGTTTATTGGGCAAAATCAGCAGATTAGAAGGTGTACAGTGATTTTGAGGTTTAGAAATATTTTGAGGATAAAATTTGAATTTATGGTTGATTTCTAACCTTTTGCGCATATGTGTTTCCCAAGCATTGTTCTTGGCCTTCAGAGCATCTAACTCTGACCTTAATTTCTTGAATTCAGTAATGAGATTTTGATCTATAAACATGATTTGTATTCGTTATTCAAGGGTAACACAAAAATTACAATGGAAAAACAAAATTAGGATGACGAATCCTAGGCTTTGATACCAAATGATGGCGTGCGAAAGCGAAAAGTAAAATAAGAATTGAAAATGGACTGACTTTGATTCTTGATGAATGATATGTGTTCGTTGAATTTTTTTGGATCACATACAAAACCCTTTGAGTGTTTTTGGAAACAAACAAAACCCTTTAGTTTTTGAAAACTAATAAAACCCAATTAGTTTTTGGAAACTAACAAAACCCAGATGTGATAAAAACACAAAAACTTTTCTCCGAAATGATAATCTGATATCTTTTATTACAAATTGTTTCTTCGTTTTTATAAAGCAAAGTGAAGAGTTACAATTAACTAAAGAAACTTAAATCTAAAAAGAGTTACAAAAATAATTAAGGCACTTAAAAACAAAAGGTTACAAAAGACAATTAAAAGTTAGTAAAACTAATGCCTACATAATGTCATATTTTGTGACTTATTATTAAAACTCTAATAAAGCGAAATAAAGACAAATAAAACATTTTCTAACCTATTATTATTGGCAAAAACGCCCTTTAAATCTTATTACTATAAAACTGGATTCAATGATAAAAATTATTAGTAAATGAAATTCAAGTCTAATAGCACTTTTCTTGAAAGGAATCCAATGATTTTGCATCAAATCTTCCATAAATCGGCATTTGAAACATGAAGAATAATTTTGGTATAAAGCAAATCAATTTGGCACCAAAAAATAACAAACTTAGTTGCGTGCTCGCCATCATTCTCCCCTTCTTCAAAAAGATTCGTCCTCGAATCTTGAAAGTGCAGAACATAAGAAGGATCATGTGTTTCAACAATACTATAAACAAATTTCTCCTCAAGAACAAATTTCTTTTGATTATCCACACTGTTTAACTCCTCTTCTGTTTGGATACCATGCATTGTTCCATCTCCAAAAATACTACTAATAAATTCCCTCTCATGAACATGCTTTTTATCAGTATCCACATGTTTAGCCTCTTTTTTAACTTGAAAACTAGATTCTTCTCCATCCCCAAAAAGCATCTCGTTCTTGAGAATTTCAATCTCTTGAATGGTCAAAATTTTATCATTAGGAGCAGATTGCAAATCATCATGCTCTTGACATATCGAACATTTCATAAGCTCTTTCGGTGCACTTACAATGGAACACATAGATTGGTCATTTTCAAATGCATTTGGATTTGGTGAGACATTTGATATAGATTTTGGTGGGGATAGGAATATTAGTTTATTGGACAAAATCAGCAGATTAGAAGGTGTATAGTGATTTTGATGTTTAGAAATATTTTAAGGATAAAACTTGTATTTATGGTTGATTCCTAACCTTTTGCGCACGTGTGTTTCCAAGGCATTGTTCTTGGACTTCAGAGCATCTAACTCTAAACTCAATTTCTCAAATTCAGCAATGAGATTTTGATCTACAAACATGATTTGTATTCGTTATTCAAGGGTGACACAAAAATTACAATCGAAAAGAAAATTTGGATGAGAATCCTTGGCTCTGATACCAAATGATGGCGTGCGGAAGCGAAAAGTAAAATAAGAATTGAAAATGGATGTATTTAATGTTGATGAATGATTTGTGATGGTTGAATGTTTTTGAATCACATACAAAACCCTTTAAGTATTTTTGGAAACAAACAAAACCCTTTAGTTAATGGAAACTATTAAAACCCAATTAGTTTTTAGAAACTAACAAAACCCAAATGTGCTAAAACATAAATACTTTTCTCCAAAATGTTTCTTCCTTTTATTAAAGAGAAAGGAAGAGTTACAATTAACTAAAAAAACTTAAATCTAAAAAGAGTTACAAAAATAATTAAGGCACTTAAAAATTAATGGTTAAAAAAGACAAGTAAAAGCTAGTAAAACTAATGTCTACATAATGTCATATTTTATGACTTATTATTAAAACTCTAATAAAGCAAAATAAAGACAAATAAAATATTTTCTAACCTATTAACATCAGCAAAAGCGTCCTTTAAATCTTATTGACCATAAAACTGAATTTAATGATAAAAATTATTAGTAAATGAAATTCAAGTTTAATAGCACTTTGCTTGAAAGGAATCCAATGACTTTGAGTTTACACCGAATCTTCCTTATATCGGCATTTGAAACATGAAGAATAATTTTAGGATAAAGCAAATCAATTTGGCATAAAAAAATAACAAAATTAGTTGCGTGCTCGCCGTCATTCTCCCCTTCTTCAAAAAGATTCGTCCTCGAATCTTAAAAGTGCAGAACATAAGAAAGATCATGTGTTTAACTAATACTATAAACAAATTTCGCCTCAAGAACATATTTCTTTTGATTATCCACACTGTTTACCTCCTCTTCTATTTGGATACCATGCATTGTTCCCCTCTCATGAACATGCTTTTAGTAACCACATGTTTAGCCTCTTTTTCAACTTGAAAACTAGATTCTGCTCCATCTCCATAAAGCATCTCGTTATCGAGAATTTCAATCTCTTGAATGGTCAAATTTTTATCATTAGGAGCAGAATGCAAATCATCATGCTCTTGACATATCGAACATTTCACAAGCTCTTTCGGTGCATTTTCAATGGAACACATAGATTGGTCATTTTCAAATGCATTTGGATTTGGTGAGACATTTGATATAGATTTTGGTGAGGATAGGAATATTCGTTTATTGGGAAAAAACTAGCAGATTAGAAGGTGTACAGTGATTTTGAGGTTTAGAAATATTTTGAGGATAAAACTTGAATTTATGGTTGATTTATAACCTTTTGCGCACATGTGTTTCCAAGGCATTTGAAACACAAATTTTGTATTCGTTATTCAAGGGTGACACAAAAATTACAATAGAAAAAGAAAATTAGGATGATGAATCCTTGACTTTGATACCAAATGATGGCGTGCGGAAGCAAAAAGTAAAATACGATTTGAAAATGGACTGATTTTGATTGTTAACGAATGATTTGTGATGGTTGAATGTTTTTGGATTACATAAGAAACCCTTTGAGTGTTTTTGGAAACAAACAAAACTCTTTAGTTTTTGGAACCTATTAAAACCCAATTAATTTTTGGAAACTAACAAAACCCAAATGTGCTAATACACAAATACTTTTCTCCAAAATGATATTCTGATATCTTTTATTACAAATTGTTTCTTCCTTTTTATAAAGAGAAAGTAAGAGTTACAATTAACTAAAGAAACTTAAATCTAAAAAGAGTTGCAAAAATAATTAACGCACTTAAAAACTAATGGTTACAAAAAGACAATTAAAAGCTAGTAAAACTAATGCCCACATAATGTCATGTTTTATGACTTATTATTAAAACTCTAATAAAGCAAAATAAAGACAAATAAAACATTTTCTAACCTATTAGCATTAGGAGAAAAGTAATTCAAATCTTATTGACCATAAAATTGGATTTAATGCTAAAAATTATTAGTAAATGAAATTAAAGTTTAATAGCACTTTGCTTGAAAGGAATCCAATGACTTTGAGTTTGCATCGAATCTTTCATAAATCGGCATTTGAAACACAAAGAATAATTTTGGGATAAAGCAAATCAGTTTGGCATCAAAAAAATAACAAACTTAGTTGCATGCTCGCCGTCATTCCCCCCTTCTTCAAAAAGATTCGTCCTCGAATCATGAAAGTGTAGAACGTAAGAAAGAAAATGTGTACTACAAACAAATTTATCTCAAGAACATATTTCTTTTGATTATCCACATTGTTTATCTCCTCTTCTGTTTGGATTCCATACATTGTTCCATCTCCAAAAATAATACAAATAAATTCCCCCTCATAAACATGCTTTTTATCAGTATCCACATGTTTAGCCTCTTTTTCAACTTGAAAACTAGATTCTGCTCCATCTCTAAAAAGCATCTCGTTCACAAAAATTTGAATGTTCTCCGGAAGAGGTTCAATTCTGGGCTTGAATATAAATAGATCTTCCTCTGAATACTCACTTTCTTGTAGGAGTGCGAGGTTTGTTGAGTCAACAAGGATGGGTGGACTTGAATTAGTTGATGTTCTAGAAGAGCCTCCGGGACCTTCTTTTGTGAGTTAGTTGGATTTCATATTGGCTTTCACAACAGCCATCATTTCATCAAATTTGGGATCCTCTGGAGTAATGTTATCTGGAAGGATAGGCTTCCTAGCAATTACAATCTCCTTACTCGTACTTAAATCCGCCCTTTCTATGCTTTTGAGACTTGGCTCCCTGATATTGATACCTGCAATAGTTCTTTTTACATATAGCTTTTCCCTTTTAGCCTTCAGCGCCTCATTAAAGGTGGATCCCTTCCGGATGAACTGTTTCTTTGGTACAGGCACCCCATTCATAGTCTCCTCATTGTTGGATCCATCCTCCTGCTTCAGGATTTCCTCATCTATTTTCTTCTCCCCCTTTTCCACCCTTTTCTAATAGCAGCAGCTACTGCTATTTTTTTAGTTGCCTCCAGCTCACAGACCGGTTTCTTTGCAGTAGCTTTAATTAGCCTACCTCTTCTCTTAGGCTTTTCAGGGTTGTTCTTCATTAGCTGAGTAATGGTCATTTTGTCTCCATCCTTATCCTCAGCTACAGGCTTGAGTTGCTTTTTCTCTGTGCTCTAGGCTTTTTCTTCATCCCATATCTCTCGAAAGGACAGGTTTTTGAAGTTTTTCTCTAATATTGCCTTGCCACCAACTGATTCCTCTTTAGGGACATTAATTCCACTTTCAGTCAGGATTTTAATGATGAGGCCCCCATGAGTATACTTTTGTTGCCTGATGAAATGGATTAGAAGTGATTACTAACTTTTTGCCCGATGCTGGAGGGCACAGTGTTGGAATGAGGACACTGTCGTGAGAGAGCCCTTCCAGATCAGCACAAACTTTTCCAGTACAAACTGCAGCAATCTAGGAGTCTCTAGCCAATAAATAGAGAACTTATCTCTAAAATACTTCATTGGAAGCCATTTCAGTGGTTTATACTTCACCTTTTGTTCATCTCCATATATTCTCAGTACTATCCCATCATTCTTCATACTAAAGTGTATGACAAAGAACTCTGGAGTCAGAGTTACCTCTTTTTTCATCTACAGTGGTTCGGAGGGCATCATAGTAATTGGGGGCTTTGAGATTATTGTAAAACTGCTTTACGAATACATGATAGGTGGGGTTATGCATTTTTAGGAAGGTTTCTAACCCTTGATCTCTAAGAAGTTGGTTTAAGGGGTCTGTTGAAAATAGGTAGTCATCTCCCAGGAAATCAAAAGGAGTGACGGTATCTGAGGCAATTTTCTTAACATGGATAAAGTCCAAATCGTGAAGATCTTCCACTTTAAAGATATTCTTAGGAGTAGGAGTGGATTTGGTGTTGCCCATTTGGGGATTTTGGAAAGAGATTTGTGAATTTAGGGATCTGGAATAATGCTTGCAGAGTAACAGTAAGATTGTTGATCGTGTAAGGATGAAGAGGGATTTTAAGGGGTCTTATAAAATTCCCAAAGTGAGGGTAAAATGGTAATCTAGATGCAGTTAAAGTTAACTGGATCGGTGAGGTGGCAGTTATAATTTAGGAGAGAGGTAAATGGTGTTTAAATCGGAGATTTAGAACGGTTTAATTTTAAATACAACTATGAATTTTACCGCGCGTGTAATACCCAATAAACGTTTGAAATTCAAAATGTGTACAGTTACCTTTTCGCGCTTTTACTGCCATTTGTCAAGTTTGTCTACTGAGTTGGCAATATTCTCTTCGGATCAAGTGAGTTGAATTTTTCTTCTTTCTTCCTGGATTTCCTGATTTGTAGAATACCAAACTAGCTCCAGAGTGTCTTTCGGATCCATCTTCAAATTGGATTAGACATTCTAATTGACTCTCTTAGCTTGTTGAATTGATCTTTACTTAATGGCTTAGTAAAGATATCCACCCTTTACTCATTTGTAGGAATGTAGACTAATGCAACATCCTTCTTAATTACATGATCCTGGATGAAATGATGTCTGATATTGACATGCTTCATCCTGCCATAGAGAACAAGATTCTTTGATACATCAATTGCACTTTTGTTGTCACACATCTGAATTAAACTCCATAGTCTTCCAATTATTGCTCGATCCATACGAGTTGAGCAACACAACTTCCAACTACCATATATTCTGCTTCTGTAGTTGATAAGGCAACTGAAGTTTTTTTCTTACTATACCATGACACTAAGGAATCTACAAGAAAGTGGCAGCCTCCGGATGTACTCTTTCTTTCAAGAGTATCTCTGCCATAGTCCGCATCAGTGAAGCCTTGTAGTGTGAAGTCTCCATTACTAGGATACCATAGCCCAACCTCAGTGGTTCCTAGAAGATATCTAAGAATTCTCTTCACTGCCTTGAGATGTGATTCCTTTAGATTGGCTTGATATCTTGCACAGTAGTAGACTGCATAGTGTATGTCATGTCTACTAGCGGTCAAGTATAGAAGTGAACCAATCATTCCTCTGTAAAGCTTCTGATCTACATCTTCTCCTTTACAATCCTTTGAGAGGACTGTATCTGATCCTATTGGAGTGTACATAGGCTTGCTCTTGTCCATTTGAAACTTCTTCAGAATCTCCTTGGTATACTTGGACTGATTAATGAAGATTCCATCCGGACTCTGCTTGATTTGTAGACCAAGGAAGAAATTAAGTTCTCCCATCATAGACATCTCAAATTCCATTTGCATTTAAGTGCTGAATTCTTCATACATATTTTCATCTGTTGCTCCAAAGATCATGTCATCTACATAGATTTGGACTAGAATGACATTATCGTTTTTCTTCTTGATGAAGAGAGTTGTGTCTGCTTTACCCTGGATGTAACCCTTGGATATGAGGAAAGAAGTAAGTCTTTCATACCAGGCTCTTGGTGCTTGCTTCAATCCATAGAGGGTCTTCTTCAGTTTGTATACATGATCCACATGTTTTGAATCTTCAAATCCAAGTGGTTGCTTGATATAAACTTCTTCCTAGATTACTCCATTTAGAAATGCACTTTTGACATCCATTTGGAACAATGTGAATCCTATAAATGATGCAAAGGCACATAGAATCCGAATTGCCTCTAATCTTGCTACTGGTGCAAAGTTTTCTTCAAAGTCAATGCCTTCTTATTGATTGTAGCCTTGGGCAACCAATCTTGCCTTGTTCCTTACCACAACTCCAGATTCATCTAGCTTGTTCCGGAATACCCATATGGTCCCAATGATTGACTTTCCTTCCGAAAGTGGCCCTAGATCCCAGACATCATTTCTAGTGAACTGATCCAGCTCTTCTTCCATTACCATCCTCCAACTTTCATCTCCTTCTGCATCTTGAAATTTCTTTGGCTCAACGAGAGAGACAAAAGCAGTATGGCTCATCATCCGGTTGAGTTGTCCCCTTGTGAGTCCGGATCTCTCTTTGAAGGTCTGTATGCTCTACTGGAGCTTGTTCATGTTCTGCTTTAACTTCCTCTTCTTAATCATCAATAAAATTTACCTCATGTTGATTGAAATTTTCTTGTGGTGCTTTCAAGTTGAAGTTAATTCCTTTATCTTCTTCTTTGTACTTCTTGATTTGAAAGGAATCTGGAATTTGTACTTCCTTCTTTTCTCTAGTGTTCTCAACTTCCAGAGTTAAATCTTCTGGATTGGAGCCTCTCTTTCCTACATGGTTAGTCTCATCGAAATATACGTGTATTGACTCTACTATAGTTTAGGTTCATTTATTATAGACTTTGTAAGCTTTGCTATGTGCTAAGTAGCCAAGGAAAATTGCTTCGTCAGATTTAGGATCAAATTTTCCTAGTTGCTCTCTATCATTCAGGATGTGGCATTTACATCCAAAGGCTTTGAAGTACCCAATTTTAGGTTTCCTTCCCTTCCAGATTTCATATAGGGTCTTTTCTACTGTCTTTCTAATGAGATCTCTATTTTAAGATGTAACATACAATGTTTACGGCCTCACCTCAAAAGTATTTAGGCAATCTATTCTCATTTAGCATTGTTCGAGCCATCTCAACTATTGTTCTGTTTTTCCTTTCAATAACCCCATTT
The DNA here is from genome assembly GCA_947683365.1 of Euphorbia pulcherrima. Taxonomy (NCBI): domain Eukaryota; kingdom Viridiplantae; phylum Streptophyta; class Magnoliopsida; order Malpighiales; family Euphorbiaceae; genus Euphorbia; species Euphorbia pulcherrima. The sequence goes on from CANTUS010000001.1 coordinate 22,892,727, forward strand.
TGTTGAGGTGTATAAGGAGCAGAAAAGTTGTGCTCAATGCCCTTGGAGTCACAAAATTCAGCAAAATGCTTATTTTTTTACTCTTCTTTATTATCACTCCGGATGCGTGTAATGCTTATGCCATGTTCTACTTTATCCAGATGGATATTTTTGAGAAGTGGTCAAAGGTTTCATCTTTTCTAGCTAGCAAAGCCACCCAGGTATAGCGAGAATAATCATCCACTATGATCATAGTGTATTCTCTTCTACCTAAAGTCATTGGTTTAATTGGACCCAAGAGATCAATGTGTAAGAGTTCAAGAACTCTCTTGGAAGGTATATAGAAGATGGAAGGGAAACTTTTTCTATGTTGTTTACCTAATTGACATGCAGTGCATATATGATCCTTATTAAAAGCTACCTTAGGCAAACCCACAACCAATTCCTTTTTGGCTAATTTGGACAAGAGGTTCATGCTTATATGTCCCAACCTCCGATGCCAAAGCCATGATTCTTCTTTTTTAGACACCAAGCATATATATTTTTTCTCATTTTTAATGTTAACATAATAGACATTGTTTACTCTAGGTGCAAAAAGAATGAGTTGATTTGACTTACTATCAAAAATTGAGCAGCCTCAGGAATCAAAAGTAACTTTTCTTCCTTTATCACAGAGTTGTGCTACACTTAGCAAGTTGAACTTCAGTCCATCAACTAGTGATACATCTTCTATCTTTAGTCCAGATCCAATGGTTCCATATCCAGTGATCTGTCCTTTTTTATTATCTCCAAAGCTTACTTTTCCACCTTTCTTCCGGATTAAAGTGATGAAGGCTTTCTCTTCATCAGTCATGTTCCTTGAGTATCCACTATCAATGTACCATTTATGTTGATCTTCTATGGATCTAAGGCATACCTGCAAAACAGATCAAGTGGGTTTGGGTACCCAATCAGATTTAGGCCCTCTCCAATTATCAACCATTTCAGGCCAAGGATAAACATCATAATAACCATTTTTAAATCTACACATCTTAGTTATATCGTTATTTGCTCCACAAAACCTACACCCAGCAACTGGTTTGTTCTGTTTAAGCTTTACTTCAATCTTTTGAAGATCATTTTTCCCATAATCTTCGGAATATCCTACTTTGGCTAAATCCGAAGTTGACTGTTTAGTCTGGATCAGCTAGTTGGCTGGAGGGCCAACTTCTGCTTTGTAGTTTTTCTTTTGCTTGATGGGTTGATCATCAAACACTGCTTTAGCTTTTCCCTTTCGAGCAGCTGTGAATCTCTGAGTCTTTTTGTTTGGTGGAGCATTTTATCTTTATGCTTAAGGTTGCTTCTAGACTTTCTTCTGCTCTGGATGTTCCGTATTCTTCTTTTGATTTGAGAATCCTTGTTTCCTTCCGGTGGTTGCCTTTGCATTTCTTCCTGAAGCTTCCTTCATTAAAGTTAGTTCCCTATCTAGTCCGGTTAGATTTGCACTCAATATTTGCACTTGACATTTCAGGAAATTTTCTTCAACCACGTTGATGTGATTAGTGCCCTAATTGAGTTAATATCTTGTGACATGGATTCAGCATCTTCAGCAAGTTCCATCACTTGTCTTTAGAGCATTTTAATGGCTTTTGTATTCTTTCTCACATTATTGATTACAATTCCCAAGGCCCTTGCAAGTCCAATGTTAGTAGGTACATGAGTAGAGTTAGAGTTTACCTCAGTACTTGCTGATTCTAATTCTGATTCATCATGGATTTGCTTAGTAGTCTGCTTTGATGGATTTCTTCTGGATTGCTCAGCTTCCGGATCCGTTAGTGCCCTAAATGTACAATTTGCAGTTTCCTCTTCCTCTGTAGAAGATGAGCTACTGCTTTCTTCATTATTGCTCTAGGTGGCCACTATTGCCTTCTTCTTGTATTTTTTTTTCCTTTTTCAGCTTGGGACACTTGGACCTAAAGTGTCCTTTGTCACCACATTTGAAGCAGGCTGATTCCTTTTTCGGATCTTTCTTGTCTTTCGGAGCTTTTCTGGTTTTATCTCTCCTTCAGAATCCTTCCTTCATTCTTCTGGAATCATATCTTCTGGAGCTTCTTCTTTCTTTCTTTTTCGGGAATTTCCCAAATTGTTTGGCTATCATAGCCATTTGTTCTTTATTACACTGGGATTCCTTTAACTTCTTTTTCGATCCGGAAGAAGTTGATCCGAATGATTCCGCCTTCAGTGCTATGGCTTTCTTCTTTTCTTCCGGTTTCTTTTCTTATTGGCTATCTCTCCAAGGACAACTCTTGAGTTAGAAGATTACCAATGAGCTCATCATAACTGTAGAAGTTTTAGTCATGGGCTTCCTCAATGGCAGTCTTTTTGTTGTCCCATTCCTTGGTGAGACTCTGGAGAACTTTCTTCACCATGTCTACTTCAGAGATCTCCTTTCCAAGCCTCTTTATCTCATTTACTAGATTTGTGTATCTAGTGTTCATGCTATTGATGGATTCTTTGGGCTCCATGTTGAAGGATTCCAGCTTTTATTGTAGGAGATCGATCTTTGCTTCCTTGAATTCATTGGTGCCTTCATAGGTCACTTCAAGTTTCTGCCATATCTCTTATGCAGTTTTGCATCCAGATATTTTGTTGAATTCAGCTACACTAAGAGCACAATGAAGCATGTTAATAGCATTTGCGTTTTCATGCAATTTCTTGTAATCATTCTCATCCCATATATTTGAGGGCTTCCGGGTTGTCAAACCCTCTACTTCATAAGTAGGAATATATGGGTCATCCTTAATGGCCATCCATGCTATCATGCTCTATGCCTGAATGAAATTCTTCATCCAGTTTTCTAGATTGTGTAGTGTTCACCAGTGAAGAGTGGTGGCCGGGTAATAGACATACCCTCCGGAAGGAGTTATGAGATATTAAAACTCATTTTGATTTATGAATCAAAATATGGACCTTTAGCTTGAGATTGTTAGATCTCTAGTTCTGAGCACTTGCTCTGATACAACTTGTTGGTCCCTGTGAGGGTCTATATAAGGTCAGAGGGGGTGAATGACCCTTTTTGAGGAATTAACAGACTTTAAAAAGTCTTGTGTAACGCGTTTGATATGTTTCAGATATATGGGATCCGGATGATACAAATATAAGATAATGTGCAATAAATAAAGAGTTAGAATATCAAACACATTATTTTGTCCTAGTTCGGCCCCGCCTGCTCCAGTCCCCGGAGTGTCCTTACTCAGATCTTTTCCACTAGTGGATTCCTTTTCAACTGCCAGGAATCAAGCCTTAAAATTTATCTCCAAAGATTTATTCTCCTCCGGATGCAGGATATACCACTAGAAGCACCAACTCCTAGCTGAGTCCTCTTGAGCTTATCTTAGGATGGTGACCCGTTCCGGATGTAGGATATACCATTAGAAGCACCAACTTCTAGCTGAGTCCTTTCACTTTAGCAGGATATACCACTTAGATTCTACCCAAACCTAAGTTGAGTCCTACAGGGAGATTCCACTTAAAGAACCAACTCTAAGCTAGCCCCCAATCTTAATACTCACCCAATTACGAGATCTTTACAACTGATTTTTCTTTTGAAATTTGAACTCTTCAAGTTTATAATCTTTACTTGAGAGTTCTTACAAACTGATTTAGAATGGTTTGGTTCTTAGAGGGATTATATTACTAATTGCAATAGCTTGAGGTCTCTTGTAATAGCTTTTGTAAATCAACCAGCACCTTCTCAACTTGTGAAGTTTCCCTTTTATAGGCTTTTATCATTAATGTAGCCGTTGTGTACTGTTAAGGTTGAATTGAATCTTCACCATTGATAAGGTATGATGTGGCACATCCGGAGCCATTGATTAATTTAGGCACAGATTTTAACCCGTTTGAATTCTTGGGATTGAGGTAAAAAGTTGTCTGTGATTGTTTGTTTGGATTTTAGTGACTCACCAACTTTTATGCCATCTGCTTTGGTGTGAGCTCCACGTGCCATTCTTATTGGTCTATGTGAAAAAGGTTGTTACCTTTTTCTCTTTCCTATGTCAGCTCTTTTATCCTTTTTGTAAGGTGTGTGCTAGTTGTCTTCTTCAAGGCACAAAGGATATTTGACTTTAGACCAAAAACAGAGGGAAAAGGTAAATTTGAACTTTTCCCTTTGTCTTGTTATTTGAGTTTTTCGGATATCTTCAGACCAAATCTTGATGCTAAATTGATCAGTTCTTCTTCCGGATGCTGCTTTTAAAGTTTGTTTCCTTTCCAAACTTTAACCGGATGCTTCCATTGTGTGCTTATGTATTTATAGTCTTCAATATATGTCCGGATGGCTTGTCTTGAACTTAGGAAACTAAATGTTTTTGTTTGTATGTTTTTGTTTTCTTCAAACTTGATCCGGATCTATTCTTGGATTTGTTCTTCCAGATCATTGCTTCCTAATAGTTTTTTCTTATATATGTTGTAAAGTATCACAAATCTTTGGTGCAATTGCCCGGGAATTGAGACAGTTAAATTTTACTAAAATAGTTTCATTAGCACCTGAGGTCTTATATGATAAAAAAAAATTAAATGATATAAGATAGAAAATTTAAGATTAATAGGAGATCATCATATAGTTATAGTATTTAGTATTCTAGTTACAAGCCCTTTTAAAAAAATTCACAAGGACCTTTTTGCTAAACACTCAAACCACATGACATGTTTTTGAAGTTTATGATTATATTAGTAATTTAGACCAAATCTGGATGTTAAATCGATCAGTTCTTCTTCCGGATGCTGCTTTTAAAGTTTGTTTCCTTTCCAAACTTTAACCGGATGCTTCCATTGTGTGCTTAAGTATTTATAGTCTTCAATATATGTCCGGATGGCTTGTCTTGAACTTAGGAGACTAGATGTTTTTGTTTGTATATTTTTGTTTTCTTCAAACTTGATCCGGATCTATTCTTGGATTTGTTCTTCCGGATCATTGTTTCCCAACAGTTTTTTCTTATATATGTTGTAAAGTATCGCAAATTTTTGGTGCAATTGCCCGGGAATTGAGACAATTAAATTTTACTAAAATAGTTTCATTAGCACCTGAGGTCTTATATGATAAAAAATTAAATGATATAAGATTAAAAATTTAAGATTAAGAGGAGATCATCATATAGTTATAGTATTTAGTATTCTAGTTACAAGCCCTTTTAAAAAAAATTCACAAGGACATTTTTACAAAACACTCAAATCCTATGACATGTTTTTGAAGTTTATGATTATATTAGTAATTCAGTAGAAATTCTTGTTAAATTTGTTTAAATTGGGCTTAAGATATACCAGTACTTCAATTTAACATCAAATACGTTTGATCATAATACCGGATTACTATTCACCGCCCTAAAATCTCCACTTACCGCCCTCCAAAACGATGAAAATACCCTTTTAACATAAAATAAAATGAAAACCAATTTTTTATATTAGTTAAAAAAAATAAAAAATTATATTTATAAAAATATCTCTTACTACACATATAATAATGTTATTACCAAATTTTCAAGAACTGAATTCACTTTCCATCATGTATTTCTATTCTCAAATTTCCTTTTTATTTGTTAATTGCATGATGTATTTATATAAACTTTTTGAACATTATTACCAAATTTTCAAGAACTGAATTCACTTTCCATCATGTATTTCTATTCTCAAATTTCCTTTTTATTTGTTAATTGCATGATGTATTTATATAAACTTTTTGAACAAAAGTTATACGGTACATGGTCATGTACCGTAATTATATCTAAAAGCATGTAATAAAGCTATTATTATATTTATAAATAATAAAGTAAAGGAAATAAAATCACTTTCTTATCTTACCTAATTCAATGTTATATTTTTACCTTAAATGCATTTCTTCTATATATTTTCTTCCCAATTTATTTTTTAATTACTCTTTCCATATTTAGATATGCTTAATTTTACTTTTCAAAATTATAGTATTTCATGTAATACAATATTTATTATAATGAAAAAAAAACTCTATGCTTTTATAAACTTAATTATTTTTAAACTCAAATCCTAAATCTTCATAGTCAATAAAACTCCTAGATCTTTAACAATTTTACATATTTTTTCTTCTCTTTTCATAAATTTATTGTATTTGGGACTTTTTTTACAAAATTAACCCTACTATGCAACATAAACTCCTAACAGTATATCTTTTATCCTAATATATGACATATATTTTTATTTTTCTAGTTTATTGTTATGATTTCAAATACCAATATTTAAACATGTATTTTGAAACTTTGAACTTTAGTAATAACATTATAATATTTATTTTTAATAATTTGTTTAGTGATGCACCCAAATCATGTCTCCGCCATCGAAGGGACGGGTCCAAATCACATTTTCATCGTGGACGAGCATGAATCTGATACACCCCACCGTAAAAAATTAAATAGTAAAATAAAAAATTTAAAATTTAAATTAAATTTAGAATTTGAACATAATTTTAAATCTCAAACCTTAAACATTTAACCCATAAAATTATTTTATTTAACTTTTACATGTTTGGATAATATATATGTATATATGCGACATTTTGAAGTAACGACGTTTTTGAAATAGCAGAAAAGTAGTTTAAAGTCACAGTTGTTGATTGTAGTTGATTTTAATAAAAAAATATCAGAACGAGCAAAATGTATACATCGTTAATGTAGTAATTTACTATGATTTTTTATTATTTCATGAATTTAATAGTCATACTCCAAATTACTTTGTATATTATTTATGGTTTAAGATTAGACTCTAATGTTTAGTGGTAATGTTAGGGTTCAAATTTTCAAAGTACATTAATAAAGATATTTATCAAACTATGCTAGAATGTTTAAATATTGATATTTGAAATTATAACAATAAATTAAAAAGTAAAATATATATGTCACATATTAGGGTAAAGGGTTTCATATTCGGGGTTTGTGTTGCATATTACGATGGGATTTTTAAAAACAAAAAGTTTCCAAAATAATACATTTACAAAAATAAAAGGAAGATATATTACATTGTTAAAGTTGTAAAGATTTTAAATTTTTATTAACTATAAAGATTTAGGATCTGAGTATAAAAATAATTAATTTTGTAAAGGCATAGATTTTATGTTTCAAATTAAAATAAATATATCATAATATAAAATACTATAATTTTGAAAAGGAAAATAAAGTAGATGGAATTAAATTTGGAAAAAGTAAATTGAGAAGAAAATATAGAAAAAAATGCGGTTAAAGTAATAATATAAAGGTTAATTAGGAAAGACTATAAAAAAATTTATTTTTTTTACTTTTATTAACTATAAATATAGTAATGAATTAATTAAATATTTTAGATAAAATTACGGTATATAGCGGTGCTTGCCATGTACCGTATAATCATTCCTTTTGAAATGTTCGTTTTATTTAGTTTGTCTTTTGTTGCCATTTCAGGCTTTTTTTTTTCTTTAGTAAAAAAGCCAAAAAGGAAAGGAAAATAGAATGCGTATGAAAGTATGTATGACTAATTTAAAAGGGCACTCTTCTTAGTCATAGTCGAATAGGAAATCCTTGAATTATAGCTACAATACAAAAATTACTTCACGACACATTTGTTTATTGTTATTATCTGTGTATGTGAGCTCGTTCTCCATAATATTGGATGTGAATTCGTAACTATATAAAGCCGAATATGACAAAACTTTTATACCTTGAATTGCGGGTTTCTTACTGTTTACTTTATTTTTTTAAAGCATAATAAATTTGGAGCCGCTCAACTTAATGCTTATTGCTGATGGCTTAAATTCTTTAGCTGTGAATTTTTTTAAGTTTTTTTAATAGTTTTTTTAGAAGCTTTATTTTTAAAATTTTTTTAAAGTTTTATATTTGATTTTAGAAAAATTAAATCAGACAGTTTTTAATTAATTAATATGAAAAATTAAAATGTGTTATTTAAAGTTAAAATATGTAGTTTTATTAAAAGTTTATTAGAGTAATTTATTTTATCAGCTGCTTAAAAAGTAATGTCAAACTGACCATACATGTTAGATTTTATTTGATTTAACTTTTTAAAAATATCAATCTTTTTCTAATTTTTTTCTCTCAGTTAAAAATTAACACATAACTTTTAGCAGCAAACTAACACACTTTTACCATATTTCTATAAAGAATAATTGAAAGTACATGGCAACACTAAAAAAATTATCAATTTCAATAATTTCTCATGTATGTGGCCTTTATTTAAAGTGCACTTTTCCAATATCAAATTGCTAGAAGTTTCTTTATTTCACATTTATGTAATAATGTCTTGTTTCTACGGGAGACTCTTCTCTCTTAGGTGATTAGGTGGTTAGGATTTTTGAAATTTTAGTTATCTTGTTTCTTCCCTTATGTAATTTATCGATTCTTTTTTTTGGCGATTAGACGGCGAAGTCTAGCTATGGAAGATATAGATCTTCTCTCTTAGGCGATTAGCCTGTTAGGATTCTCTTCTGATTTTTAGCCGCCCTGTTTTCTTCCCATCGGTGATTGGCCGGTTCTTCTGTTCGGCAATTAGGCAGCGAACCTAGCCCTCTAGTTTATTCCACCGGCGCTTGGCTGGGTTTTCGGTGCGTGACAAGACGACGATTGATGGTTCAGCATATGTCTATTTTGCCAGTGTCTCAACTAGGGGTCGTCAGCCGCCTTTGACTTTTCTTCCAACTGGCTTTGTTCCGGCTGTTTCTTTGGAGGTTCCGGTTATTCTACTCTCTCCGGCGGTTCCGGATGTTTCTTTGGAGGTTCCGACTGTTCAGTTTTCATCATGGGGATTGCTCTCCCATTCCACCGAAGCTTTAAGGCGCGGAGTTCTTCTGACCTATGGCAATTCATCAGACAGTATTCCTTCCTTGGACAGCCTTCTCCTTGTAATGTGCATTATCGGATTGGATTTCAATTTCGACCTGATTCGACGGCTTGATGTCTTTGCTTTGAATTTTACGATGACGTTATCATCATCGCTGCCATTCGGACTTATCATCTCTTCATTTTTACTAGGAATGTTTGATCATTAAGATCACACTATGTTTGTGATTGGGACTTATTGTCCATTATTATTGTACTAATTTGCAACTAGCTTTATTTACATTCTAGGGATGCTTTTACTTTTTTTTTTTTGGTTATGTTCTTTTCTTTTTAATAAATGGAGCCGATTTTTTATCGTGCTCAACTTTTACTTAAAAAAATAATGTCTTGTTCTTACACAACAAAAAAAAATCACTAAAAAAATCCAACTTCATTTTCTACTAAATTAAAATCCTTTCCTTCACTCCCAAGTCATGGCTACCTCATATATATATATATATATATATATGAAAAAACCCCTAAAATGAGTCCCAAAAGATTAACCCAACACTCTTATTTTTTCTTTTCCTCAAATGGGTACCACAATTCTCCCCAATTCAACATTTTTTGAGATAGAATGCAAACTCATTCATGATTCTCCTACATCTACACACCAATTGGTTACATCCTTGGCTAGTCGGTCCAAGTCCGAAAGGCAAGAAATTAGGCAAACTTACAAGGAAATGTATGGTCAAGACATCACCACTTCTCTTCAAAACTTGTGTTCCAATGGCTCTACAAGTTGTTCTGGTATATCTTTGTGGATTACTGACCCAAATGAACGTGATGCTATTGTTGCAAAAGAGGCTCTTGAACAACAACCTAATACTAATTACAAGCCCATCGTTGAGATTTTTGTGGGTAGAAAATCAAGTCAAGCTATGCTTATTAAACAAATTTATCAAGCAAGGTTTAAAAAGCAATTAGACCAAGATATCATCAATCTTGAGCCACCCCATCCTTACCAAAAGGTAAAAAAGTTTCGATATTTTTGTGTAGTTCGAAATTTTATCCATGTCTAGTCCGAACCATCCAATTGAATCTAGATATGAGCCAGATAGATTCCGAAGAATCTCGATTTTAAGAACTTGTTTGATTTAAAATATATTTTTTTGCAGATTCTAATAGCATTAGCAGCATCACATAAGGCTCATCAAGTAGATGTGAGTCAACATGTTGCTAAATGTGATACCAAGAGGTTGTTTGAAGCAGGAGAGGGAGGTTCCAGAGCTATTCGAGAAGCTGTTGTTCTTGAAATTTTAAGTAAAAGAAGTGTTCAACAGATGGTTTTGACATTTTCTTGCTATAAACACATCTATGGGCAGGAGTATACCAAGGTACATTCTTTATCAAATTTACTTCATAACCTAGGAAGCACGAAAACTCCTAGACACTGGCGTTTCCATGTTTCGTGTCAGTGTTGGAAACCGACACTTACATGTTTCCCCCAGTTTCCTAGCCTAATTTTTTTTGGAAATGGCGTTTTCCAGTATCGGTATCGGTTTTCGTGTCGTTTCTGTTTCTGTATCGGTGCTACCTAATTTATAACCATTTTTTACTATTAGAGCGAATTCTAGTTATTGGTTGCTTTTGTTTGATGTGAATTGCGTAGTCACTTGACAAGGGGAAAACGGAATTTGAAGATGCGCTTAGAACCACGATAAAATGCATGTGCTATCCATCTAACTATTATGCAAAGGTAATTTTGCTTGTCTAGAATTTATGGTTTGACTCAAATTTTCTCATAACTATTGAGAACGTTTAGTCGAGCCTTCCATTGTAACATGTTAAATTGTTGCCCACATGGTAGAAACTCGAGCTCAAATGTTAATCTTTTCAGTAAATAATGATAAATCAATATATTGGATCAAAATATGTACCCGTGGACCTTGTGTCCGAAATAATTTAAATATTACGATTGGACCTTACCTGTTAGTTTAGGGTAAGATGGTTTCATGGCATGGTATTAAAACAGTTTAGACCTAAAGGTTGAGGATTCGAATTTTATCAGCTCCATTTGTTGAATTTAATTGCAACACACAACGGAATGAGTCTGTGTTGTATCCGCTTCAAGCCCATACAGCATTCACTTGTGAGGGAGTATCAGAAATAATATAAATATTAATATTTGACCCTTACATGTGAAATTAAGCTTGTGGATAAAATAGTTTCATAACACCTCGATGTCTTTTATATATATATATATATATATATATATATATATATATATATGTTATCATTATTTCATAATACCTTGATGTCCCGTATACATCTGTTATCATTTGCTAATTAAATCCCTAATCCCTTTGAGAAAGTTCTTGAGTAATTACAGGCCACAGTTGTGTCATGTTACCTAAAAATTTTATATGCATAATTTTAAAATGAATCGTGCTGAATGAGCTGAATTTACCCGCCTCTATATATTCAAAAGTATGCCGCCCACAGTTGAAACCCATCCAGGGCACCTTGTGTTGAAAAAAAAAATATTAATCACAATCCTAATTAATGAGTAGTTTTTATATCATGTCAGTGTGTCTAGTAAAAAAAATATATGTCATTATCGAGCAACTTTGGATTGGTTGCAGGCGCTATATAGAAACATTAAAGGCGAAAGCAGCAATATGGGAGAGTTGGCAAGAGTTGTAATGAGCAGAGCAGAGATAGACATTGACGAGATTAAAGGAACTTTCAAGAAACAATATGATTAGTTGGATTTCCAACTGCAGAGTACATTTATGAAATCTGAGCCATCCAATTTAAGATGGATGGCTCAAAATTTTTTATATAAAATTAATTATAAACTTTTTAAAAAAATTTGAGCCATTCTCTTAAATTGGATGACCTAGATTATAACTTTTTTCTGTAATTGAAAGCATTAATAGAATCCTAATCCAACAATATGGGATAGAATTAATAGAAGCAACATGTGAAAGCATTGAATCTGGAGATTAGAGAGACTTTGTTGTTGGTATTATAAGCCCAAAAACAAATTAGCATTATTGTATTTATTTATAGGCATGGGGTGTGCAAGAGTTGCAAATGTATAATGTGGGAAATTTAAAACTACATATTAATTAAACTAGATGAATTGATAACTTTTCTTATTAGAAAGTCTAGATGTCATGAGTACAAATCAATCCTCAGTTTTTAAAAAAGTTAATTTTTTTCATTTTTTATTTTATTGAAGGTCCATTTCATTACTTTTTTTTATACTATTTTTGTCCATGTTTATTGTTTAGAAGTGAAAGCAAAGGCAAAGTTCTTAGATAACCATAAATATATGAATAATTAGCATCCACTAACAAATTTTTTAATGTGAGTCTATCACTTAAATCTTAAATATACGGTTTCATTCGAAAACTATCACAACATCTAATAGAATTTCCCATCCATACCTTAAGAATATACATTTTTCCACTCAACATAGAGGTTCTACAAGGATTTTTACCTACAAAAAGCCTTCAATTAGCTTTTAAATATCTTATTATAAGTAAATCTTCTAATATTTCATCATCACTATCCTGACTTTCACGGTTACCTGAAGCATCAATGAGTGTGTATAACTTGAATTTTGAAACACCTTTAGGTACTACATGGTAGTATTAGAACCAAACAATGCCAGGGAATCGGGACACAAAACACATATGAATCAGCTCTTCAACAATCAAGAACATGGAGAAAGTACTATTGAGCTCTTCAACAACCAAGAACATAGAGAAGGTACTGTTGAGAAATACTAATTGAACTTTATGATCATTTTATAGAATATAAGAGCTTTAATAAAACATAAGAGAATAATTCAAATTTTCGAAAAATAATCAGGTGAGGCAATATATAATTTGAGGAACTTAACTAAATACAAGATTTTGAATTTTCAATTTGTAAATATCAACCCAACATTTTTTAAATATCACCATAAAAACTTACTTCTCTTAATTACCTAAACCCTTTCTTAATTATAATATTTTAACTTTTGAATTTTACTTTTATATAAATACAATCACCCTCATTGTAACAATTCTCTCTCGTAATTAATTTGATTTTTGCAACTTTAAAACGACTATATCTCACAAACCGTTAATTTTTTTGACACAAGTCTTTAGAATATTTTGTTCAACTTATTTTTATCTTTAAAACAAAATTCATATTGAATATTTTTTGAGAAAAAAATGTTTTCGCATCATATACCAATTTTACCAATGTTTCGTAAATTCTTATACCTGGTATAAGAGTGATATAATGCTTTTATAGCATCAGTTTTCCATTTATTTTCACGTAAATAACATAAAACACTAGCAATATTATTCTCTTTAAAGTAAAAAAAACTCTTATACCTGGTATAAAGGTAGGAAAAAAACTGGTATAAGACTGTGAATTTTTTTTTGCTTCAAAAATATTCAATATGGATTTCGTTTTAAAGATAAAAATAAGACGAACAAAATATTCTAAAGGCTCATGTCGAAAAAATTAACGGTTTGTGAGATATAGTCGTTTTAAGTTGTGAAAATCAAATTAAATATGAGAGAGAAGATAATGGTAAAGAGAAAAATAATAACCTTAAAAGTGGTAGAGAGCTAAAAAAATTAAATATATAAAAAAAAATATCCTATAAAAATGATATTTTCTTATATTTCTCTGTATAATATGAACGGTATATAAACCCATCCAAAAACTTCCCAAATGATTAATTTTTATAGACAAAGGATAGACATCGAAACATTATACACATTTAAATGAATTCACCTTAGTACTGTAATTTGATTTGGTTTTGAATTCAAAAGAGTTACTTCTGAATACAAATCCAGTAAAACAGAGAAACACTCGTAAGTATATAAAAGAAAAACTAAAGCCGTATATTGAAGTTTCATGTAAAGATCAACAGAGAAAAAAATATACTAAAAAGAGAAACTGAATTATAAATTGTTGAAATAAATCACCTTACAAGAACTAGAGGAAAAAAGTTGTTGATAGTAGATGAACAATTTTTACTAGATAAAGCAAACCTAGGAGAAGAAGAGTCGTTGAACAAAAAGTCAGCCATTCATTCATAATATGACCTGATGAATGTTATGAGTGTTTTTCATATGAAAATATCTTTAATTACTTTTCTAATTCCTTCATTAATTAGAAAAACTTAAAAAGTCTTTTTTATCTATCTTTTTAATCTGAAAAAAGTTATTAACTAAACAGTAAACTCTATTTTTCATATTTTTAAGAAATTTTTTTTACAAAATAGCTCCTTTTTTCTTCAATTTATTAAAAAAACCATAATTATATTAAAGAAACTCATGTATCTGTAAAATAAGAATAACTTATAAGCTAGTTAGATAACTTATAAAATTTGACGAACACCCTTCGGATAATAGTTATTGCATATTCAGTAGCACTCCTACAATTGCTTTTGGATTTGATTGTTTATTTATATGTCTTATTACTTGATTTGGCGTTTTACCATTTTTCATTGTTTAGACATTCAACCAAACCTTTGATTTTGGTGTGGAAATGAATAGTTACAATACAAATATTAGTTTATTTTTAGTAAATAGAAACAAATGATTTAAAAATAGGGCAAACTTAAAAAAAAGTACTTTATAGCTTCACTTATTTATAAAATGGAATTTGAGAAAAAAAATTTATAAAATGGAGTCCGTAGTTTCAAAAATTTTGTACAAGGGGGCCTATAGATTCAAAATAGTTATGTTACATTGAATATTTTAACAATTCAACATTCTAATAATTTAACCTCATTATTTAAAAATTATACGTCATGATTTGAATAGTTTTCTGAGATTTTTTTTATTTTTTATGATTTTTTAAAGATTGTTATCATAATTTAATTAAAAAAATATTTGCACTATTCAAAAAAATTTCAAAAAAATTCATTGATGTGTATTGTATTTTTAATGACCATCCCGCAAAAATTCAAATAAAAACGAACAATATCACCCATTTTCGTGACATAATTTAATATTGAGAATCTTTTATTTGTAAATTTTTTGAAACCACGGACCTTATTTTACAAAAAAAATTCGTCAGACCCCATTTTGCCAATGAATGAAACCACTAGATACTTTTTCAAAGTTTACCCTTAAAAATACTAGAAGCAAAGTTTTCCTTCTTCTGATTGTTGGATATCTCGTTTGTGCATATCTTCTTTTTATTTCTCGAGCCTATAGTGAGTTACAGACATAGTTTAAAAATGTCAAATCTTTAATGATTCCATCATACACGAAAGAAATTATGCGGAAATTTTGCAGAATTATCATGAAGCTATGCAGCTAGAAATCGAACCCTATGATCGAAGTTATATACTCTACAATATAGGCCTTATTCACACAAAAACGGAGAACACACGAAAGCTTTGGAATATTATTTTCGGGCTGTCGAGAGGATCTCATAGATCCAACAAAGCATGAAAGCCAGAATCTTTTAGAAAATGGATGCGGCCACCACCTTATTAGAAAAAATAAGTATAGAGTTATAAATTTAAACCCCACAATCAATAAATTTGATAAAAATGTCTTATAGAATTAGTTAAAAAAACAAAAAGCACTAGAAGCACACATAAATTAGCTGCACACTGCCACACGCTAAACTTTCCCTAACAAATCTGATGAGACAAACAGAGTAACAGGGAACAGCATGTCACGAAATAGCTGACGATGATTCGCTGATTGTAATGACTCCAATACAGAATGTCCAAACCCTGCAAGAGATTCAACAATGGGTTTCTCTAAAGACAATCTAAAAGGTATTATTTTGGCTTTATCATCGAGTGCATTTATTGGGGCAAGTTTCATTATCAAGAAGAAGGGCCTTCGAAGAGCGGCTGCTGCTTCCGGTGTTAGAGCTGGTAATCTTATTTTCTTCTTTCCCCCCTTTTTGGGGGCATCAATTGTTTTCTTTTTAATGGAATTTTTTCGAATTATATAGGTGTTGGCGGATTCTCCTATTTATTGGAGCCTCTATGGTGGTTGGGCATGTCAGCGAGTAAGTGAATTTTGTATTTTGGTTCTCTTTTGCTCCTCCATGTTGGGATCTCGTTCTTGATTTTTGATTTATATCAGCATGGTATTCATTGATTAATGAATATGATATCCACGAAATTATGGTGAATTTCAGTGATTCGAGATAGTAGTTTTGATTTTCGTTTCTGTAATTTTGCTCAGCAGCTCTAGAATTTTGTCCTGCTAGTCATATAAATAGTCATAATTGGTTTGTATTTTAGTTCCCTTCTTGCTCCTCCAATTTGGGGATCTTGTTCTTGAATTTGTTTTATATCAGTATGGAATTTATTAATTAATGAACATTTGTGGTGAATTTCAGCGATTCGAGATTGTTGTTTAATTTCCGTTTCTGTAATTTGTTCAGCAGCTTTAGAATTTTGTCCTGCTAGTGGGAACGAATTTTGTGATATGTAATTTGGTTTGGTCATTTACAATTGTCCATATTTGTTTTATCCTTTTTATGTAGTGATTGTTGGAGAGGTTGCCAACTTCATAGCTTATGCATTTGCACCAGCAGTTCTTGTTACCCCACTTGGTGCATTAAGCATTATTGTAAGGTGATCTTATTTAATTTCTTGTCTTTTCATCTTAAGTTAACATTTGGTTACTATTTTGCATGGAAATGGAAACAGAAACTGAGATTTTTGTTCGATATAGAGGAAACAGAAGTCCCGGAATCATGTAAATGGTAAAAATTACTAATTATGAGGAAACGATTTGTTTTGCCATTTTTCGTCATATAAAACGAATGTTTTTTAGATCTTGTGGAAGTTGATCTAGAAAAGGTTAGAGATACAATGCAAAGTGATCTACATTTTTTTACTGGACCATATGCAACTTTGCTTCTGGAACCTATTTTATCGTGAAGTATTTTCCACTAAATGTTTCCTACAAGTTTTGTGGAGGAAATTAAATATAAAAGTTTCTATGCATCGTAGTAGAAACCTTAGCTCTTCTAAGTCATGTGCATTCTCTTGGATGCTTTGTAGTGCTGTGTTGGCACACTTCATTTTGCATGAGAAGTTGCAAAAGATAGGGATATTGGGATGTGTTATGTGCATTGCTGGTTCCGTTATAATTGTGGTCCATGCACCAGAGGAGCACCCTATCACTTCTGTTCAGGAGATATGGACTATGGCAACTCAACCTGGTAAAAGAACTTCCATTCCAAATGGATTCATTTGTTTTATATCAATTCATTCGTTTTTTTTGCTTACCATGTTACTGTTGTTCTTTGCAGCTTTCTTGCTTTATGTGGCCTCAGTTGTTGTGCTTGTTTTCGTTCTGATCTTCCATTTTGTGCCGCGATGTGGGCACTCAAATGTCTTGGTTTTCATTGGGATCTGTTCGTTGATGGGTTCTCTTTCGGTAAATCACTAGAGCTATCTATCATTGGTACCTTTTTCCAGTTTTCTTTTTTTGGAAGGCCAAATATTGACCTAATACATGAAGACCCCCTATAGTTAAGTTCCAAGTACCCCCCTTGAACTTGGAAAAAATGCACCAGTTTGCCCCTTGAAAGCAACGTGTCATCTTTTGGTTGGTTTGACTTTTTAAAGATGTCATTTTCCTGATTTTTCTCTCTTCAACCAAAAGCTGACACATATACTCAGGGGGTTATGAGGTGCGCTTTAAACAAGTTCAAGGGTTATGTGGAACTTTTGAAAGTTCAAGAGGAAATGGGCGTTTAGGGACAGCTGTAGGGGCCCGATGTATTAATCCCTAAATAATTGATGATGATGCATTTTATTATAAAGTGGGTGGTTAGTTTTTTCCCTGTGATAGGAGAATAGATTGAAATCGCCGCCTAAATATATCTATATATTTACAAGAGTAATGTATATATGCAGGTGATGAGTGTTAAAGCCGTTGGAACAGCACTAAAATTGACATTTGAAGGGAACAACCAATTAATATATCCAGAGTCATGGTTGTTCATATTTGTTGTCATCACTTGTGTTGTAACTCAAATGAATTATCTCAACAAGGTTAGTGGTGAGCCTCTTGTGCTTATTACTAAAAATCTTGTCAACTACTAGATGCAAAATGTGCAAACGACATTGCCTCCTTTGAGCCCTTTTTTCTTTGTGTTTTTATTTTTGTATTTTGAAATATTCTCTTCTAGTTGGCATGCATTTCAATATTAATTCAAATGGCTTAAAAAGTTTTCCAGCCATGAATATAAGCATAACATGCTCGGAAGTAAAAGTATATTTTGGCTAGAATGTTTCTTCCCCTTTACAGATATACTCTTATGTATGCCTCCTGTATGCAATTATTGAAGTCACTCGTCACATCTTAGTATCAAAAATAGTATATGTCCACATCCAATTAGTCAATTGCCTGGAGAGCATATTTATTGAATTGAATGCATATGGTAGCATACAAAAGTAATCGTTTGTCCTCTATCATATAAAGATTTGTTAATGTCATGTGTTAAATGAATGTGATCTATCATCTCTGCTAGTTTTAAAATACAAAGAGATGTTTCTGCTAACTGTGTTGTATTTAATGCTTGAGTCAATTTTTTTGTTCGTTAAGTACTAAATAATACAACCTTGTTAATAGATGTCTTTCTTCTTCTTCATATTCAAAAGTTCCCAGGATGACTCGCGTGTTTCTGTTGCACGCCACGTGTATTTTAAACTGAAGTAGCATAGCCCTTTGAAGGTCTAGTTGGAAGGAATCAAATTGGCCGTTTATCCAAAGATTATTATTATCCTTGCCTATCATGGAATGGAACAAGCAAAGCTTGATTTCTTCTATTAATTGCCATTACTTGCCTAAAATTGTCTTAGTTCGACTTGAAAGCTTAAGAGTGTCTCAATGTTCCTCAGGATCAGCTTACAAATACTTTCTGGAAAATAAAAAATCGTAGATTGAAATCGTATGCTCGTGTTTCTTCTAATATGCATAATTTGCATTTTATGTATGATTTGCTTGTTATTCTATCAGATAATTTTCTTTTATTACCCACTGTTATAAATAATTAAATAACTGTAAGATGGGTTTATGTTACACCGTCGCCGATTTTCAATCTGAAACAAGTTAGTGTACTTTGTAAAACAGAACTAATATGCTGTGCTCAATATTCAATTATTCATATAAGCCATAGGTAGTCAATCCACTATGTACATGTTTAATTTTTTTTTTCATTATTTCGTGATGTTCATATCTGATATGCTAAATTTGAAAATTCCCATGTTTCAGGCACTTGATACATTCAACACTGCTGTAGTTTCGCCCATTTATTATGTAATGTTCACATCACTGACAATTCTTGCCAGTGTCATCATGTTTAAGGTGCGACTATCCACTTGTGAAGAATTACATTACTGAAAGCATCTTTTGTTAAGTGTTTCTGTTATATTGTTTTTATGGCATGCCTTTAGCTTAAAGCTGAGCATATTAAGGCCATGATCATTTCAACTTATAATCCATTTAGTTCAGTACATTTCAGTACTGAATAGTTTTAAATTTACACTGAAGTAAGTTAGGTTAAGTTCAAATCGGTTCAACACATCTACTTATAAGTTGAAAGAACAGAGCCTAAATAGAAGGAAAGTATGCTATCAGATTCATCTTATTGAAGCACGAGTCTTTATACTGACTAGAAAATATGCTTACTATGGTAATCTTTTTGTTCTTGGCATCTACAATTAGCTATAGAGCTATTTTTTTATACTAATACCACAGTATTGTGCTCGAATAATGGCCAGAGGTAATTTCCAAGAACAGTTAAACCGGACCAAAAGTACATTTGTTATAGAAGTTATATTGTAAACGTTTAAGAGTAAAAACATATTTTAGAGGGTCAGAATGTGCTGCAACGAGGTCATCAATGTAATTCTACCCTATCAAACTTATTACATATTAAGCAAAAAAAATTGTACAAACTAAGATTTGTGTTTGGATTCAGGTCATCCAAACAAAAAAAGAAAAGCAAAGATCCGAAGGATGCCCTTTGCCCATGAATTTGATTTAAATTGAAACTGATGTGTCTATTTTAGAAATTTCAGATATTAAAATATTGATGATGAAATATTTCAGGATTGGGATGGTCAAAGCATAGGTAGCATTATATCTGAAATATGCGGCTTTGTTGTTGTGCTTTCGGGGACTGTCCTTTTACAGACGACTAGAGAATACGAGAGGACCTCTTCATTTAGAGGTATAACATTGTGTATATGATAGTATGAGTAGTGGTGCATACTTTGAACAGCTAATTCTATAGCTAATATAACACAGGTAACTATGCGCCATTGTCGCCTACATTATCCACTGGACTCTGTAGCAGCAATACGGAATTTCTAAAACACCAAGAAGGCGAGGTTCCATCACTTGACAATATTTGCCTACGAACACAATAAATTGCTAGATGACAAAGTTTGTGGGTCCCCCTGCTTTATCTCGTTACACTAGGACAAATCTCGATACCGAAAATCTTTCTTGGTTAATTGGTTATTGGCGCTTTTATTCTTGGATATGCGCATTCATGGGGGTGATTCCAAGCTTGCTGGAGTATTGGGAAGCAGCTGTTTGCTTTGTTTCAGGCAGATTGAAGTACCTGGACGTTATTGGTGAAAGCTGAAGTTAGTTTGGAAACTATTGTTAACAGTGTGTTGATAGATGGAGGGAGAGAGTGTGCATAAATATACATTGTTTGTAGGTATACAGATAGATTGAATTTAATGTTGAATGTATGTATTCTTTTTTCGTTTTTTTGGTATAAAAAAATTGTTACGTATTCTTTGATTTAGCTTCTTGTGCTAATAAAGAGGGATTGTTTCCCACATAACAAATAAACTCCAATATTTGTTGATGGGAGTAATAACCCTAATAATAAAACTATGTTTTTTTATCATTGACTATTATTTTTCTACTTTCCAACATTTTAAGTTTTGGATTGGATTTGGTGAATGTCAAGGTGAAAGTTGTGTGAAATTTAATTCAAGAGTTATTGTAGCAAAGTAAGTAAAAAAGTTTTAGTTAAGGGAGAAAAATCATTACTATAGATGAACAAATTGTAGCTTTATTTTACTTTGCCAAATAAACAAACTGTAGATGAACAATGTCTTATAATAATCTTCAAACAATACTAGATTACAGACACGTGTATGTAGATGCCCAATATAAGCGCACATATGCAATTCACCATGCAACATAAACAAGCATGTCTACCATTTCAAGCCTCATTTGCACTGTTTGTGCGTTGCGCAATTTATATGGACTCTTTTTTCTATGTGAAAAAACTTAGTAGTTCAATTTTCGAGACTGCTACCAACAAATTAAAAATTTCATGTTTCCTTGTCGGGAAAAAGCTCTTTTACCTACCATAAAATAATTACCTATCATAAAAAATTTTATTAACTGAATTAGATTAAATTAAAATTAAAATTAAATTAATTAAATTGAAATAAATTATTCGATTTGATTAAAAATTGAATTAAAGTAAAATTTTAAATTAATTAACTAAAATTTTAAATTCTAATACTTATAATACAAAATGTTCATCCAATATAAGTATTACAATAGATTAAATGGCTCGATAAAGACATATAAATGAATAAGAGTGCATTTTGAAAAAAAAGGAATAAGGTGTGATGTTAAAATAATTTATATAGGAGGATATTTCAAATTTTTATGTGTTATATATATTTCGATCGGTTATTACGATTTTTTTACATAAAAACCGAACCAAACTAAATAACCGAAATTATCAACATTTCACAAATAGAATCAAACCAAATTTTTAAAATAACCGAACCAAATTAATATTTCAGTTTAATTCATTCGATAATTCGATTAGCTAACTATTTAGGTACCTCCAACTGCTACAAACCATCACATAGCCCCATTGGCCATTGCAGGGAATCCTTAAGAGTGGTGCGCTTGAGAAATGAGGTACATAAATAGGGTTGAATTCATTTAAGGACAAATGCATCAATAAACCTCTTAACTTAACTTTAAAAGCTAGATGTCACCCTAACTTATAAAAAGTTTAATTAACCATGTTACTTTGCAAAAATGAAACACTTACCCCCCTAAATCTGATTTGGCTTCTAAGTTGGCATTTTTTGACCTGTCAAATTTTAAATGAAAAAAAACAAATTAATTACCATCATCTCTTTCCTTTATCACCTCTCTTTCTCTCTCTCTCTTCTTTTATCTCTCTCTCCTCCATAAACTAATCCTGTGAAATGAAACTCCCACCATTTCATTCTAAAAATCAAATGGATTCCTAAAGCCTTCACATAAATGATTTTCTTGTAAATGAAAGTGAGGATGGGGACGCAAGTTTGTTAATGAGGATGGGGAGTCCGGTGTGATTGGACTCCTCTCCGCTATGGTTTCCAGCTTGTTAGCAACTTCTCGAATCCTGATCTAACAGTGATCCATTAACTACCAGTGTCGGCTTACAGAAGAGAAGATGGTGTCGATTGTAGGCGGTGTCGGTTCCAAACGAAATTTCCTATCCATCCCGATGGTAAGCCCGAATGTGATTTGAATGAATGGTTTTTGAATGACTCTTTAATTTTTTAGTTTTGAATTACTTAATCTTTTGGCTTCTATCTAATTTTTTATAGTATATGGTTGATGAATGGCTGCCAAAAGATAGGAAGGAGATTTGATGTTGTTAATAGATAAGTTTGCAGGCTAAGTGTTTGATGAAATGTCCCAACACCAACTCTCATTTGAATTTTTCTATTTTGCTACACAATTATTTCTGTTTTGAGATGAGTTTCGTGTGATTGATTATTCTAGCTGAGTAAATATTGTACTTTGATTTGGAAAATTATTAAACCCATGTATTTCCCTCTTCCAAACCCGAGTTTGTCGCCTAAATAGCCATGGAAAGTGAAGCTTGAGAGAAAGATTAGTTTAAAGTAAAAAATTAAAGAAAAACTTTTTTTTAATTATCACGTGTCTAAGTCTCATTCATTTGACTTTTCAAATTTTTATATGGCGCAAGTGTATTATTAAAGTGAGATTGGTATAATAGGTTTTAGGGGTTTAAGTGGTTGATTTTTTTATCAATTATAAAGGGCTAAGTGAACCTTTATAAATTTGGGGTGGCATTTTTTAGGTCAAATTAAGAGGGTTATTGATGTATTTGATTTTTATTTAACATATAATTTATTAATTTTTATTGAGCCTAATATATTTAAAGCCTAACTTGATACGATTTTACTATTCCCGTCCTCAACTATCATAAATTACCACTAACACCCTTGACAAAAACGTTTAACCCCAGCCCCTCATACTAACATGCCACTGATTCTATTGACTTTGACTATATCAAGCACGTTGTTGACCTAAAGCTGGATAATAAAGATTAAAAAATATATATTTATTAAAAACCGGTAAAAAGTTAACGGACAAGAAATTCCCAACCTTAAATCCCTAAACACACATCTGTAGAACCCCAAACTCAAAATCAAATCCCTAACTGAAATCCCCTCTAAACACACAATGTAACTCACACTCTAACCTCACAAATAACAGAAGCAATAAATCCAGAACATACAAAAACCAACTACCTCATTCAATAATTACTTACATATCTCCTAATTTAAATCTTAACTATATTATAGTACAATTAAACCTCAACATTTTTCTACCCAGTTAAGTTATCATTTGCAGCAAAACCATAAACCTAATCATTGTCATCAAGACCAAAAATGTATTCACAGTCATTTGCATTTGGACAACAGCTTCTTCTTTGCATGCTATCAATTTGTAAGTAATTTGAAGACATTTGAAAAAACATAAGCTACAAAGAAGAAATCGTACTGATTATGGCAATTACAAGCGAAGTCTTGCTGCTCGAATCCCGTTAACCTTTTCTCTCACCACTATTCAACTTCAACGTCGTTGTTGCTGGTCTATTTGTCTCCTATTTCGAATTTCAGTCACTGATTGGTGTTTCTATTGATGGCAATTTTGAAGATTTAGAAAGGAACCAAGTTTCAGATGGAGAATAAAGGCAAGTTGAAGAAGGAGAAGAGAACAGATGAACGAGTTTAATTTCTTTCTCTTTTTCTTTTTTTAATTTGACTATTGTACGTGTCGCTAACGTGGATGCCTTTTTATCTGAATGTTTGCCATGTCATTGCGCGTGCTTTTCACACTCCACTTTATAACCGAGCTTTTAGCATGAGGGGACTGTGTTTAATAGTTTTGTGAAGTTTAGGGTATTAGTGATAACTTATGATAGTTGAGGGGAGCAACGGTGAAATTGTGTCAAGTTGGGGCATTAGATATATTAGGACTTTTTATTAAAAACATTATATTACTTATATTCAACTCCTTGGTCTTGTTTATTTTCAATATAAAATTACCGACATCTCCCACGATCATGACATATTATCCCAATTCTCTCCTGACTAAGAGCTTGTATTTTTTGAACTTAAACAAAACAATAATCTTTGTACTGCCGAACAAATTAATACCTCCCTAAACCATCTGATGATGTCTCGGTATCTGGCTGGCTATTTATAAAGGAAAAAGGGAAGAAAAATATTATTTTATGGTTTGTTTAAGTGATGTACGAAAATTATGAGTAAGGTAAGGTGAAATGGCTTATTTTGTAAGAGGAAAGGAATCTGTTTAAGTTTCTTTGAATGTGTTAAAAGGTGGAATTTCAGAAGAGAAAATGGTTAGTTGTAAAATAAGGGAAAATGTAACAAGTTGAGTGTTTTTAGATCAGACACAAAACCCCATTAGTTTTTGAAAACTAATAAAACCCGAATGTGTTTAAACACACAATTTCACTCAAAATATGATCCCATTACTTGCAATATCGTTGCCCCTTTAAATAAGGAAACAACTAAGAGGTTATAAGCATATTAAAAGGAATTAAAGACAAATAACTCTATACTTTAATCCTATTTTAAATTGACAATGAAAGCACACATGTATTGATAATAAAGCTAAAAAAACAGCAAATGAACTCCTCCAAACGTCCCTCTTGTGTGGGTGCTTGAATTCTTGATCATAAGTCACAATTTGAGCATATTTTATTGGACCTGAAGTTGCTCTTCAAATTTAATGGCTTGAAATAGCTCAAAAGGCTTCAAAAGTAATTGGATCTTCATGTTATGTATGGATTTAAAACATAAATCTTCATTAGAATCAAAATCATCATCTTCTAAAAGTGTGCAAATGCCCATATCAAAAGTATATCAAATTACTAGAACGGATGAACCTCAGTTACCATCCAAACAATTTTTTTTCCAAAAAAAGATCACATATTATAATTAAACAAAATATTTATTTCAAATACAAATCTTCTTGGAATCCGAATATTCCAAACGAAATAAAACAAAAATCACATACAATATTTATTCCATAAAATAATTCTGATTTGATTCGTCGAACAAATAACATTAAGTTGTATTTTAATTTTATGGTTGCTATCCAAATATTATATATTAGACTAATAATAAATAACTGCGAAAAAAACAATGTTAATTATTTATTTGTGTCGATGAACAGTATATATAATTAAAATTTGGAGGGGTTAATTTCATTTATAGTACATTAAGTATCTTTATTATCTCAATTTAGTACATAAATTTTACTTTTTTTCATTATCATACATAAACTTGTATGTGATATTTTATTATATTACATATAACTTAATATTATAAGTTAATTATGACATATTATTTTGACCATAGTCAATTCAAAATATTGGATCCCGCATAATTAAAAATATTTTACCATGTGAAAAGAAAGAATATTTCGTTATTGTAACTAGTAACGGTATTTATTTTTTTCTAAAATAATAGGAATTTTTTTAAGAGTAAGGAATTAATCTCTAGTCATTCCGACCACACTTTATAAATCTATCAATTGTACCAAGTCCAATTGTTATATTTATTTCAATTGTAGCTGATTACTATTAAATTGTTAATTAATTAATAAAATGCATAGTTAAATAAAAGTAAAGCAATATTATTTTTAAGTTCTCACAACTAATTTGAATTAAACTTATTAAAGTAATACAAAGAAGAATTGAGACAACAATAAATTTTTAATAAATTTTATAGTGATAACAATAATTAATATGATAAAATAATTATCATAATAATTATGAGTGATTATTTTAAATAATAAATAATAATAAATAAGACATATAATAAATAATATTGATTATTCAATAATAACAGTAATAGTTCTATACTGAATTATAATTTTATATTATATTCTATGTTTTTTTCATTTTTAATAATAGTAATTAGTAAATGAACACATTATTAATTAATATTCAACATTATTATTTAATTGTAGTTCAGTATTGAACACATTACACACTATTTTTTTTTCCTTTTTAATAATAGTTAATTATTATTTCTTCTTCTTATTTATAATTATTAAATTTTTATTATTTATAATATTGATCATTGTTTAAATATTTATAAACCGGATTATTGGACTTAAAATAAACTTAATTTACTTGAAATGAGTGAACTTTTTAAAACACAAATAAGGTTATAAAGAACTTTTTATACATATAAAATTCAATTGCTATAATGTTGTGAATATTAATGAAAGCACACTATTTAAATACTTGCTATTATGTTCAAAAAAAATGTTTCACTAAAAGAAAAAAAAGTAAGATTAAAAATGAAAAATCAATGTCCCTAAGATTTTAGAAATATATTAAATCAATGTTTTTTAATATATTTAATTTATATTTAGTTAAGAAGAACATAAAAAATTATGACATAAATTTTTTATAAGATAAAAATCATATTTTTAATAATAGTGGGATCCAACATTTTAAGTTGGCTATAATTAAAATGCTGACATGTTAAAAAAACCTGCAATATCAAGTCATATGTACTATAATAGGAGATAAAATATAAGTTTATTTATAATAGTATGAAAAAATAATATTTATGTATGAAATTAAAATAATATAAATAGTTAATGTACTATAAATAAAATTAATCCAAAACTAATAACATAAAAGTGGAAATTAATGTGGTATTATTAAATTTGCTAAAAGAGGAAATGGCAAAAGGGGCATCAATGGCAATGGTAAGCCCGTGTGAACATCAAATACCAAAATTTGAATGTATAGAATCTGTAACAAGAAGATGTTTATATTCTCATAGTTCAGCTATTTCTGGTGATTTAAAACTCATTTTAGAGTTTATCGCTCAATTTTTCATTTTTCAGACACTATCAGGCGCTTGGCCGACATATTGTCACCTAATACGATTTTTTCTGTCTAGGCATCGCCTAATCCAATTTTTTCTGTAATTTTTAAGATGTCGATACTTATAATAATGACAATTTAGTTTTTTCAATTCCAAAAAGGTAGTTCGGTTGGTAAAACTAATATACAATAAAATATTCTCATCATAAAATTTTCATTTTAAATTTCAAACCGAGAAATAGTACACTATAAACTATAAAAATATTGTGAGGAATTTATTTTTAAAGAATTGATTTTAATGTTAATATATTTTTAATATACGAATTAACTAAAACTTATATTTTTATATATTAAATTATATTTTTTTAAAATATTATTATATTATAATTTATTTTTTAAATTAATTTTATATTTTTATTTATTAATAATTATAAAAATAAAAAATTTATAAATTCATTTAGATTTTAACCCAGCTCCACCGAAATATTTAAAGGCCTGAACATCCGACTATTGCTAACTGTTTTTAAAACATTGGGCGTGTCTCTCCTCTCCGTATCCCATCTCCAAAGTATTGGGATGAGCCTGCCATTAGCAACTACCTTCTCTCTTCAGCCTCCAACTACCCCTTCTCCCCGCCGTAACCTCCGTTTGCTCCTCTCCGCCTCTCCAGGTTCATTTCATATCATTTTCAAATAATTATGTAAGGAATTCCAATAATAATCCCTATCTCTTGCCGTTTTGCATCATGGCTCCTCTTTCTCAGTTGTACTTGAAGGCGGGAAACGATTTGTAAGGACTCAGAGATTGCTTCCTTTCCGTTGCGCTGCTATAAGAGCTGTAGATGGAAGGCGTACTTCGCCCTGGGATGAGAAGCCCTATGAAATTACGCCTACTGGAGATAAGGCATACTTAGATGAGGAAGATGTTGTTACTTTTCTTGATCCTCCAAATGATTTGATTCCTCTTGAACCTTCTTCCTATAACCCTGCTGCATATTTATGGTTAGTTGTACTATTCCTGCTCATTCTTATATTTATTCTGCTGGTAATACTACATAGTCTTTGCGGTTTGCCTAATTCAGTCAAACCAGTTAAATCAACTCTATAGTTACTTTCCTGAACTCTATCTGGTTATACATTTATACTCTGCAATACTGCTATCTATGATATTATTTGTTATAGGATATCTATCATTCTATTTGTTTGCTTTTTAAACAAGATAAAATTGGAATTCGGAATTGTTTTATTTATTTACCCATTTGTACGAGCATCACAGGCGTACTCCATAGTCCATAGTTATGTGCATTGAAACCTTGATCAGGGCACTGGACTGGTAGTTTTCAAGGCGATTGCTGTACTTACTAGGAATTTGGCAGCAAATAGAGATGTTCTGAATTTTTGAAGTCGAATATTGAGCGACTCTATGGATTATTGGTTTCTAAATGTGTGCATGCAAACCCACACTGCAATTCTTTAGTTTTAAATGTCAAACCCAATTCATCAATATGAATTGCTTCAAATATTCATTGATTGGATTTGCTGAGTGAACTCATATTAACTGGAAGAAAAAGTTTTATTACTTTTCTCCTAAAAAGGAGCACATCATCCACCATTTCTTTTTGGTTGCACATATTGGTTTCTAGTGGGAGGCCTTGCTGTCTCTTGCAAGGGGCTGATTGAACACTTCATTTGCCCCACTCCTCAATATGCATCACTAAATAGTACTGCATACTACCGAGGTGAACATAGGCAAACTAAGAAATGTTAATACTACTGACATCATGCTATGAACATTTACATACTAAGAAACATTAATGTTGCTTGTATCTTCTGGTTAGTACCAACTTAATTAGGCCTTTTTTCAGAGGATGAACTGTGTTTCTTAATTTATTGGTTTGTGGGCCATGCATGTATGTTTTCTAATTAATTTTTCTTCGTTACAATCATTAGGAAAAAAATCGAGGACATTCCTGAAGACAGGCGTCATAGGCTGTTGGCATTGTTAAAACCCAGGTCACTATTTCTAGTTATGATTCTTTTGTCTTAAGGTTATTGAGCTATTTTTTTCGGTTATTATGGTAGTTATCTTTAATTGTTTTCTAAATGTTATGGCAAATGTTTTTATCATATCTTCTGTCTTTGATTGCATCCCATCCAATGCGGTTGGTTTTGCTAATACACGAAATGTAATGCAGTATTTTTGGATGATTTTTATCATCATTAATATGATAGGACCAATGTGATGTAGGCTCATAGCACGAGCTTGGCAAATAGCTGGGACACGTTATGAGGATCCAAATTTGGCTAAGAAATGTGCATCCAATTTGTTTTCTTGTAAAGACGATGAGACGTCGATTGAATTTTACAATTGCCGAAGCAGTAGAGGTAACTCATTTTGAATATAGTCGTTATCATATGCAGTGGCGTGTGTGTTCTTCATCCTTAGTTATGACTACAATATGTGGTATCTAATGATTGCTGTTGAAAGAAATTATTTGTAACACGAATTTTGAAGCATATCTTTCAAATGACCTTGGATTGCCTTTCAATATTTGAATGTCGAAGGTGCTATGTCTCTAAGCCCATCCATCCTGCATTTGAATTAGGAAGTTGTTTCATAAACTTGCGTTGTCTTTTACTACAAAGCCAAAGGTGCTAGTGCAAGATTAGTTTTAATTTCTAGAAAAAAATCCCTAACTGTGGTCTTCAGCACTTCCTTGCAGCCAATCAAGTGTTGAATCACAGAGACGCGAGTTTCTAGTCGTAAATGGATGGGATGGTCATAAATGATAATTATTGCTGTTTGTAAGTTCAGGACATAGCCTGCAGCAGATTAGATTAAGTTTTACAATTTTATTTCAGGTTTGAAATTTCAAGTTTAGTTTTAATCTTGAATTAGTTTGTCATAGGTCCACTTGTTTTTGAATTGCCCAACCTTGAACAGCTGCCTATTGAATTACAAGTATTTCCAAATAAGAATAATTTTCATAGAGGGAATGGCTGACAATTCTCAAGAGAACAGGATGTGCTTAGCTATGAGTGTGGGGAGTTATCTATTTGAAAGGAAGTGCTGAAGACCACAGTTAGGGATTTTTTTGAGTGGGGTAGGGGGGAGGTTTATAGCAATACATATATGTGTGACAATGAACAAGTAGATGGATTCCACTTGCTATAAATCACATGTAGCTAATTTTATGCTCTATGAGAGACTGGTCGCACTTTCTTTCCACTATTTAGATCAATTGTGCTTAATTCTAAAGTCACAAAATGAATTTTGTGTGTGTGTGGATTGTGGATTTATCCTTCTCAGATTTCAGTGCCTTCCATCTTTTGAGTGACATTTTGATACTGATTTGGAATATTAATGTCTAGGACCTTGGCCTGTTGCTTGGATGAAATCCTTCAAAAAGGTCAGTTCTGAACTCATTTTTTGGTGAAATGTAAATGTTTGTTTTATTGTATTTCTCTCTCTCTATATACCCATTTCTGTCTCTATGTATCCCACATTATGCTGTAACATAGTAATCCTCTCTGATGCAACTTTTTGGGCTTGCCAGGCAATATTCCGTTGCAATGATGGAAATACTTCTGGGAGATTGATTGGTAATTTAATTTCATTGCGTTAAAGATAAGTGCATTACATATTCTGAAATATCACAAAAGTAGAGTTTAGGATTTCAATGAGTTCTGCTCTTCATTTGTTTTGCTCCCAGCAAGTTTACTGAAAGCTATTCTCACTCTATAGATAATAGATGAAACCCTTTTTTAGGTATCATAGTGATAAGGATTAAGAAGGCTTGGTGAAGGTTTTAACCACTAAACCAACAAAGAAGATAGGTTTGCAAGCTTAACTCGCCGGAAACTGGGTTTCCTAAGAACTTCTCAAGCTGACAACCCCAAAGAGAGAAACAATCTCACAATTGTATTGATAATTTGGAATGAGTAATCCAATACAAAAGGTGGGCTTTTATAGCCAAATACAAAGGAAACTTGTAGAATAAAATAATACAAGTGGACCAAGTGGACCAATTAAATATTACAAGATAAAAGTTTGGACTTCTGACAAAAGATAAATTATGGAAGCTTCTCCACTTGGATTAGCCAATCACGTCACCCACTTGTTATCTTATCTCTGATGTCATCCAAAATGAGAAGACTGACGTCAATTGAGCCGTCCATGTTGCTTGAGGCGGCCTTGACTCAGCATGTCTGCAGAGTTGGCGCTTGAGGTGTTCTTGTGTTCATTAAGGTTGGCATTTGACGCTCCAGCCGTCCTTTCTTTCAGGCGGCCTCTTGATGCCTCGCAAGCTAAGCTGGATGCTTGTGCCGAGACTTATTCCCTAGCCGTCCTCAGTTCTACAGCCGGATTGGTGCTTCCAGCCGTCCTCAGTGCTCTAGCCGGATTGGTGCTTCCAGCCGTCCTCGGTGTTTCAGGCGGCTTCAAACAGGAGGGCTCAAGATGTCCTTATCATTCTCCCCTTCTTTAAAAGAGTTGGGCGCCAACGACTCGTCTGGGTAAGATACAGGCACATAGTCCTTGTAGAGAGACAAATCTTTGATGTTGAATGAGGGAGACATTTTGCCTAAAGGCAATTCAAGGGTGTAAGCATTGGGACTTATCTTCTTGACGATTCAGAAGGGACCATACTTGCGCGGTCTGAGCTTGCTATTGGTAGCATTGGCAAGCCGCTCCTTGCCCAAGTAAACAAGGACTAAATCTACCTCCTCAAATTCTTCCTTCTGGCGGTGTTCATCCACCTTTGCTTTCACCCGGGCATTGTTCTTCTCAATTCTGGCCCTCACATCAGCATGCACCTCCTCGATTTCTCAAGCCATCCGCTCGGCAAGTAAGTTGAGCCATCCAGCCGTCTGTGTGCCAGACAGATCTAAGGAATGGTTGGGAATGCGAGTGTACACAAGCTCAAAAGGAGACCTTCCGGTTACTGAATGAACTACTCCATTGTAAGCAAATTCCGCCTGGGCAATCGCAAAATCCCATGTCTTGGGCTTTTCCTTACAAATACTCAACAAATTTCCCAAGGTACGATTGACCACTTCCGTCTGGCCGTCCGTCTGAGGGTGAGCAGTTGTGCTGAACTTAAGTTCTGCCCCCATCAATTGCCACAAAGTCCTCCAAAAGTGGCTTAGGAACTTGGTGCCTCTATCTGATACAATGCTCTTGGGCAGTCCATGCAACCTGACTACCTCCCGGAAGAACAACTTAGCAATGGCCGAGGTGTCATTTGTCTTCCTGCATGCAATAAAATGAGCCATCTTGGAGAACCGGTCGACCACCACAAAGATTGAATCCAGCCCTCTTTGTGTCCTTGGTAACCCCAACACAAAATCCATAGACAAATCTTCCTATATGGCACTTGGGACAGGTAACGACATATGTAAGCCGGTGTTGTGTGAACCACCCTTGGCTGTCTGACAAACAAAGCATCTCTCAACAATAGTCGAGACGTCCTTCCTCATCTTAGGCCAGTAGGAACGGCTGCTAACTGCCTCAAATGTTTTGTTCTGCCCAAAATGACCAGCCAAACTTCCTCCATGTAAGTCTTGAATAACCTTCTCCCTGATGGATGTGGCGGGAAGGCACAGCTGGTTGCCTTTCAAAAGATATCCATCAAAGAGGTAGTAATCTCCACTGTTTGAGCCGTCCTGACAAGCCTTCAGGACTTCCTCAAAATCTTTATCTCCTTCATAATCATCCTTCACATGCTTAAAAGTCTCGACCTCAAGAGTGACAGTCTTGAGAAGGTTGGCCCGCCGGCTCAAAGCATCAGCCACCCGATTTTGTGTTCTAGACTTGTGGACAAGCTTGTAAGGAAACTTGTCTATGAAGGCTGGCCATCTAGCATGCATAGCACTCCTCAACTGCTTCTGACTACTCAAGTACTTGAGTGCCTGGTGATCAGTATACAACACAAACTCTTGGCCAATCAAGTACTGCTCCCAAGTCTTGAGAGCTCTCACCACCGCATAGAACTTCTTGTCATAAGTTGTCCATTTCAGCGGGGCCTCACTCAACTTCTCGCTGAAGTAGGCAATTGGCCTCTTCTCTTGCATCAACACGGCTCCAACTCCCAACCACTAGCATCACACTCAACTTCAAACAACTTCTCAAAATCAGGATAAGCCAACACAAGTGTGGTGCTTAGCTTCTCCTTAATCAAAGCAAAACTTGATTCTTGCTCAGGTCCCCATTTGAAACTCCTCCCCTTCTTTAACAACTCGGTCAGCGGTGACATGATTGTACTAAAGTTGCGAATGAACCTCCTGTAGAAGGTTGCTAGCCCATGAAAACTCCTGACCTCACCAACATTACTAGGAGCCGGCCACTCCCTAATGGCCTTAACTTTCGAGCCGTCCACCCGGATCCCATCACTGCTGATTACATAGCCTAGGAAGACTACACTGCTTAACATAAATTCACACTTCTTGGGATGGGCATACAACTGATACCTCCTCAAAAGCTCAAACACCTCCTTGAGATGCTCCCAATGTTCCTCCTCGGATTTGCTGTGGATTAGAATGTAATCAAAGCATACAACAACAAATTTCCCAATGACTGGCTTCAACACTTGGTTCATCAACCACATGAAAGTATTGGGTGTTGGTGAGACCGAATGGCATAACAAGCCACTCATACAACCCATCTCTTGTCTTAAAAGCAGTCTTCCACTAAACACCTGCTTGAATTCTAATATGATGATAACCACTCCTCAAATCAAGCTTTGAAAACACCTTAGAGCCGGTTAATTGGTCCAGCATATCATCGAGGCGTGGTATGGGAAAATTGTATCGGATGGTGATCTTGTTAATGGCTCGACTATCCACACACATCCTCCAAGATCCATCCTTCTTGGGGGTTAGTAGTGTCGGGACGGCACACGGGCTCAAACTCTCCCTGATGTGGCCCTTCTTCAGCAACTCCTCAACTTGCTCCTTCAAGATCTCATTCTCCTTGGGACTCATTCTATAGTGTGGTAAGTTGGGTAGGTTGGCGCCTGGAACCAAATCAATGTGATGTTGGATATCCCTCAAAGGTGGTAATCCAGCCGGTAGTTCCTCAGGAAAGACATCTCCATACTCAACAATTAACTCTTTTAGCTCAATCGGGACGTCACTAGTTTCTTCAGCCGGCATCTGCTTTGAGGTGGTTACGACAACCAGAAAGATCTGCTGACTTTCCTCACACTCCTTTAGGAAAGCGCTCTTGGTGCTGCAAATGGCAATGGTGCTTTTCGAGCCGTCCAGGCGGTCAGCCGGTAGCGGCGTCAGCACATACTTCACCTTATCCTTGGTGAAAGATTAAGTATTCTTCCTCCCAGAATGTACCACATCATTATCAAATTGCCAAGGCCTTCCCAATAGAATATGAAATGCGTCCATCTCAACATCACAATAAATCTCATCAACATACCTCCCAATTGTGACTAGCATGCGACACCTTTAAGTCACCCTGAGCTCTCCAACATTCTTGATCCAGCCAATACCATACGGTTCTGGGTAAGCTTCAGGAATCAAGCCAAACCTCTTCACCACTTGCTGACTAATTATATTCTCTTGACTACCTCTATCAATGATCAAGCTACACTTCTCTCCTTGCACAAGACAGATAGTCCTGAACAATTGGTTGCGTTGTCCCTGATCAGACCGATTGGACATCAGCAACTGCCTGATGACATAGACGTTATGCTCGTCTGCCACACCTCCTCCTTCAAGCGGCTAACAGTACACCTCCTCAGCATCTTCTATAGACCCTCCTCGCCATCATACCTTTCCGCCATGTTAACTGCTTTCCTTTTGGGACACTCGTTAGAACGATGGCCAGGCTCATTACACCGAAAGCATCTGAACGGAGCCAATTTAGCATAAGGATTGCTAGGTTTAGGCGAATTGGAGCTCGAGGCGGCATTCCTCTTAGACTCCGCAGCCGGTGCCTTTCCCCAAGATTGCTTGCTTCCACTTCCACCTCAAACATTATCACCTTGTTCAGGCGGCCTTTGAGAACCCCAGAAGGAACTAGGGTCTCATCCAGCCGTCCGTCTGTAAGGATGGCTCAAATCCATCTCCGCCTTGAGTGCCAAATTCCGGGCATCCTGAACACTCAATATCATCTGCATTCCAATCTTCTCCCTTATGTTTGGTCGCAACCCATCAATGTAATGGGATGCCCTTTGCACCTCCGTCTCAGATAAACTTGCTTGAGCTGAGAGTCTAAAAAACTCAGCCGTATACTCATGCACACTCCCTCCTTGACAACATCGATTGTAAGCCTGATAAATGTATTGCTCATAATCAGGCGGCAGAAACCTTCCTCTCAATGGCCTTCATCCTTGGCTAGGATCTTATAGGTTCCCTTCCACTCCTTCCCTGCTCATTACACTGCTCCCACCAGACGGATGCTCCTCCTTTCAGTCGGTAGGCCACTAACTTCACCTTCTTGTGATCGGGCACATTGGCATAATCGAAGAATATCTCCACCTCCGTGAGCCAGTCCAAGAATCCCTCAATATCAAGGTCCCCGCTATATGAGGGTAAGTCAACCTTGATTTTGAAAGAGTCATCCTCCCCAAATCTACTTCCACGCGGCTCCTCCTCGAGGCCTCCTCTCAACTTCATAACCACCTCCCCCATAGATCAGTACTTCCACCCTTCTCCTTCTTTCAGGCGAATTTCTCCTCTCATGATCAAAATACTACTCCTCACTACTCTCACCATCATCAGCCCATGGATCTCCTTCATATCTCACTTGAAAAACTGGGTTTCTTGGATGAACAATGGGTGCAACATCTTCATCTTCAACCCCTTGAACAAGAGTGTTCTCAGGTGGTGGTGCGTGAATCTGGGCATCTACTTGTTGGAAAAATGAGAATTTTATGTTACTTTCAAAATAATATTTTGTGATATTTTTGTTGAGAAAAATATCTTTGGTCAAAATATTTATGAAGACCGTTATTGGTTTTATTTCCTTCATAAAATCTGTTTTAATTGTGGCTGTTATCATTTTAACTTCTTCATAAATATGAGTTTTAATTGTGATTAAAACTCTTCACAATTATTTCAATAAATTTTTGGTGGTTATAGTTTTGATTACGTGTTTTAATGGTTGTTAAAACACCAACGGTTATTTTATTAAATTTAGTAACAACAAAAACTTTAATGGCCAATGACTTTTTTCTTTAACTAAAAAAAGGTTGGAGGGTTTTTATTTTGGAGAACCGAATTTTATACTTTTCTTTCTCCCAAAATTTCTAGATATGATAAGCATTTTTGATTCATGTACCCATACTCAAATAGAGTTTGAAAGAGTTGTTTAATCCTGGAAGGAACTACGGAGTATTCTTTAAGGACAGAGTCTCCTACTCGACTCAACTCAACTCATCCTAACACTTAAAAGTTTGTTCTTGTTGTTTCAGTGATGTTCCAAGCAATTAAGATCATTATTTATAGCTTTTGAAGGTCATTTTCGGTTTCAGCAGAAAGTGTTGCCTCATCTGAGTAAACAGTTGCCTAAGTTGTGCATCCGGATCTACTGCAACAGATTTTGAACAATAAAGCGTTGCCTTTGGTCCAGTCTCAAAGCTACTGCAATAGTTTCTAAAAAGGGTTGCCTTTCATCTAGTTTGCCTCCGGATCAATCCGGAACAGTTTGCCTCTGGATCAATCCGGACCAGTCCGGATCAGTTTGCCTCAAAAAGTGCTGCCTCCGGAAGTGTTGCCGCAGGTCCAGTTCCTGAGTTTCTGCAATAGTTTCTTATCAGAAAAACATTGCGACTCCGGAAGCTACTCCGTAGCTATGTTTTAAAGAGCAAATTTTCAACAATCTTAAAGGATAATTCCGCAATGGAAAACTTATGCTACTCCTACGGGATCCAATTCCTTCGAGAAAATGAAATTGAAGCTAATGAGGTTGGGAATCTTTGATTTTCAAATACAATTATGAGGGTGCTCGTAAGCAAAAATTGTCATTGGGCTAAAGAAAGTAAATTGGAAGGAGATCAGAATAACTAAAGGGAAGGAGATAGTCTCAAAGGCAAAAATTATGGAGACCAATCCTCGCAAAGGAAAAAGGTACGAATTTCTCTATGGCTATATGCTCAAAAGTAATAAAGCCTTCAATAATACAAAAGGGGAAATTTTATACATGAGACCACCATGCTCCTAAATGGAGGAAGAGAGTTGTGAAATGTTACAATCGTACTCAACTTATAGTTAAATAGACGATATTATTTTTGTAGTCATTTCACAAGTAAACATGGTGATTGATGTGAATGAGTGGGTTGTTGACTATTGAGTAATGAGGCACGTTTGTGAGAATAAATAAAAATTCTCCATAGTCATATACACCCAAGTTGAAAGTGGAGAATAAAGGTTCTCCTCAAAGCTCACATCTTTAGCACATAATGAGGTGCTACTTGTTCCCAATGTTTAAACCGAATCGGTTTTAGTGAGCCTTTTAGGCAAAAATGAAGTGAAGGCAACTTTTGAGTCCGACAAGGTTTTAATAACCAAAGATAAGGAGTTGTCGGAATGAGCTATATGAACCGTAGAGATTATTAATTTATATGTTTGCTCTTCTTTGCCAATTTGGTTGATTTGTGAGGTTTGCATTGTGGTTTATGAATTTGAGTATTTTTGTTTCATAAGTTCATATTTCAAAGTTTTGAAAATGGTGAAAATTGTATCAAAATATTTATTTGTTGAGAAATAAATGAGGTTTTGATATGATTATGTGGTTTAATATGTTTTGATTTAAGTTGTTTTGAGACATCTTGATTTCAAGTTTATTGGAGTTGGTTGACAAACCTATTTGTGATAAAACTCTTGTTTTATGTTTTTGCTGAAAATTTCAGCTTTGAACACCCTTGGTTGTTTATGAGTTTTATTGAGATTTACAGATCTGTTTTGAGTGATTTTTGTTTTTATGGTTTCATGAGACATAGATGAAGATATGTTTAGAAGGAATGTTTTCCAAATTCTTTCATTTTGTGGTTTGAAAAATTTATTGAAGTTGAGATTAGAATCTCGGTTTTCTGGAACTTCAGCTTCGAGCGCAGCTGATTATTTGTGGCATAACTCCAGTTATACAAATCGGTTTTATGTGTTTTTAGTGGCGTTGGAAACTTAAGACATATATGTTTTTATGAGTAGAAGAAAGTTTTGTCAAATAACTTCGTTTACATGTTCGAATTTTGGGTCGAAGTGGACTCTCGAATTCTGGAACTGAGCAGATTTCAATTTTGCAAAATTGTCAGTAACTATGTGTGTTTAAATGAATATATTTTGGTGCATTTACCTTGAAATTTGATGGTTTATAATTTCTAGTAAACTTGAGGCACATGAGAACATGTTGTGAGTTATTATTGAGTATATATGTGAGTATCATATTTAATATGTTAGATATATACTTGAGATATTTGTTGGTGGAACTATTTGTTAAGTATTCTATACAAATAGAATTTCACATGAGAAATCGATAAGACACCATATGAAAATGAGAGGATTATCATCCTAATTTGAAATATTCAAAAGTGCGGGGGTGTCTTATTAAGGTTATTTTTCTTGAACGATCCTATATAAAGAGAAATAGGTACGAAGTTTTATGTTGTATGTTCGTAAGTTATGTTGAACATAGTGATGTGCTTGGAAATAATATTTTTGAGACAAAGAATACAAATTCTTTGTGAATGTTTTCAATAAAAACTAGAGAGTTTTCCATTTTTAAGTATTGTTTCTGATGTTGACCCATTTGCACCTATTTTTTAAATTGAGTTTGAAAATGTTATTTTGAGGAAAGGCAAGAGAACTTTGAAAAGAAAGTTTTGGTGAAAATTTTTATAAGTGTTTGATTGAAGATGAATCTTTATTTTTATGGAGCTATTTCATCTCCCGAATCAAAGTGTTTGCAAGAAGCTTTTTATTTTGAGTTTGTTTCTATTCTTTGAAATATAGAACTTGTGTTTTAGCTTATGATCCTCCGAAGCTAAATCCGTTGGTTACAAGTGGTGTTTATTTTCTACAAGAAAATATTAGGTTTTATGTTCCGATAAATATGTTAGTTCTATATTTATGCTATAGTTTCTTTTTAAAATTGAGTTCACCACTTGGGTGTTAAAATTGCCTTTCAAAATAAAGTTTCTATATGGTGCAACTTGAGGGGTATGTAGAGCCTAGACATGGATGGAAAGGTGATTAAGTTCTTGTGTGTTTTATTGACAAGCACCTAAATAACGAATTGATAAGTTTGATCATTTGAGGTGGATATATGTGTATATGCTAAAGTTATGTGTGATTATATGTGGATGATATGGCTATCTTTATTCCGAGTATTGATGTTGTCAATAGAATAAAGATAATTTTATTATCAATATTTGTCATGAAAGACATAAGAGATGCTAATGTGATATTGAGTATGAGAATCATAAGGATGAATGAGAGTGTCTTGTTAACCCAAGAACACTATGTTGAGAAACTTCTTGAGAAGTTTGAGTTTTATGATGTAAATCATGTGAGTATCCCTTATGATTCCATACTTAATAAGAGGAAAATAGTGATGACCTAGTGGCTAAATCTAAGTATGCGTTTGTACTTGATGAGTTTCACACATTGAGACATAGCAAATGCCATGTGAGCAAATATACACATAATCTAATCATTGATTATAGAGAAGCCATATTGAGGCTTATGAAATATTTGAGAGGAACCATTAAATATGGTATTCTATAATGAATTTCCCATTTGTTCTTGTGAGGAACAATGATGTTGAGTGAATCTTTGATTCATATGAGAAGAAATTCATTAGTGAATTTCCTATTGTTCTTGAGGGGAATAATGACGTTGAGTGAATTTTTTAATTCATATTGGAATAATTTCATTAGTGGTTATATTCTCACATTTGGTGGTAGAACAATAACATGAAAATCGACTATAAGCAAGCTATGTTAAGAGTTAGTTGCTTGATAGTTGGAATATACAATGAGACTAAGTGGTTGGAAAAACTTTCTTAGTAAGTGTTATAACACATGCAATGTATTGAGATTGCAAAATATATTGAGAATGCCAAGATGCAATATATAATTTGAGAAATAAGACCTATAATGGCAAAAGTATACGTATACGTTTGAGACATATTATTGAGATAGAATTTTATCCATTTAAGTCTAGAGTGATTCTGATCAAATTATTTGACTATTATTTGAGAAATAAATTTTTGAAAAAGAAATTTATTTTTGATACACCAGAGAGGATGAGACTTAAGCCAATTTGAAATTAATGAAGGGTGGGAACCCAACCTACATGAGTGGAGATCCCACGGAATAGGTTCATATGGGTAATAACAAGTCTTCTGTTAGTTCTGCTTGCACTATAAATATTGTCCCAAATCCTAGATGTGTGAAAAGTGCTATGTTGCATATCTTGGGAGGTTGAGTCAAAAGGACTCTTAATGAGATTTCATAGCTCTTATGAGTGGTGTATAAAGTGCAATATACACTTGATGACATCACCTATGTGACTGTGAAGTGGAGCCGCTTCTATGAGATGTAATATTGGCAATATCTCTAGAGCACTCATCAAAGACTAGGCGCGCGCACGACCTATTTGCGCAAAACCGCGATGAACAGAAATGTACTTGGTATAATGCGATATGGTAAAATCACTACCTTACAATAGCGCTTATTTGGTTCATAGAAACTATATGTTTCACCAAATATTCCGTAAGTTAAATTTTATCTATCAAGTTTTGGTTCATAGTCCACAAGACACCAGTTCCACGCATTATATGTCAAACTCGAGATATCCAGAAAATTCTTTTTATTTAAACTTCTTTTGAAAGTTGTGGGGGATTGTTTGAAAAATGAGAATTTTATGTTACTTTCAAAAGAATATTTTGTGATATTTTTGTTGAGAAAAATATCTTTGATCAAAATATTTATGAAGACCGTTATTGGTTTTATTTCCTTCATAAAATCTGTTTTAATTGTGGCTGTTACCGTTTTAACTTCTTCATAAATATGAGTTTTAATTGTGATTAAAACTCCCACAATTATTTCAATAAATTTTTGGTGGTTATAGTTTTGATTACATGTTTTAATGGTTATTAAAACACCAACGGTTATTTTATTAAATTTAGTAACAACAAAAACTTTAATGGCAAATGACTTTTTTCTTTAACTATAAAAAGGTTGGAGGGTTTTCATTTTGGAGAATCGAATATTATACTTTCCTTTCTCCCAAAATTTCTGGATATGATAGGCATTTCTGATTCCTGTACCTAAACTCAAATCGAGTTTGAAGGAGTTGTTTAATCCTGGAAGGAACTACTAAGTATCCTTTAAGGACAGAGTCTCCTACTCGACTCAACTCATCCTAACACTTAAAAGTTTGTTCTTGTTGTTTTAGTGATGTTCCAAGCAATTAATATCAATATTTACAGCTTTTGAAGGTCATTTTCGGTTTCAGCAGAAAGTGTTGCCTCATCTGAGTAAACAGTTGCCTAAGTTGTGCATCCGGATCTACTGCAACAGATTCTGAACAATAAAGCGTTGCCTTTGATCCAGTCTCAAAGCTACTGCAATAGTTTCTAAAAAGGGTTGCCTTTCATCCAGTTTGCCTCCGGATCGATCCGGAACAGTTTGCCTCCGGATCAATTTGGACCAATTCGGATCCGTTTGCCTCAAAAAGTGTTGCCTCAGGTCCAGTTTCTGAGTTTCTGCAACAGTTTTTTATCAGAATAGCGTTGCCTATTAACCTGCGACTCCGGAAGCAACTCCATAGCTATGTTTTAAAGAGCAAATTCTCAACACTACTCCTCCTCCTCCTCCTCCTTGAGGATTTGTTTGAATGGGATGAATACTTCCAAGGAGCTCTCGTCGAAAATCAGCAAAACCGTCAGTAATAGTGTTCCTCAGGTTCTGAGTCTCAGTTCGAAACTCTTGCCGGAATTCATCCATCTGTGTCTCCAACGCTTCCACTCGTTCATGAATTGCTTTTTGCTGCACCATGGTCTCAAGAGGATTTTCCAAAGGAAAACTTTGGGCTCTGAAACCAACTGATAAGGATTAAGAAGGCTGGGTGAAGGTTTTAACCACAAAACCAACAAAGATGATAGGTTTGCAAGCTTAACTCGTCAGAAACTGAGTTTCCTAAGAACTTCTCAAGCTGAAACCTGAAGGTTTGACAACTCCAAAGAGAGAAACAATCTCAAAATTGTATTGATAATTCGGAATGAGTAATCCAATACAAAAGGTGGGCTTTTATAGCCAAATACAAAGGAAACTTGTAGAATAAAATAATACAAGTGGACCGAGTGGACAAATTAAATATTACAAGATAAAAGTGATTGGACTTCTGACAAAAGATAAATTATAGAAGATTCTCCACTTGGATTAGCCAATCACATCACCCACTTGTTATCTTATCTCTGATGTGATCAGAGATCCAAAATGAGAAGACTGACGTCAATTGAGCTGTCCATGTGGCCTGAGTCGGCCTTGACTCAGCATGTCTGCAGACTCGGCGCTTGAGGTGTTCTTGTGTTAATTTGACGCTCCAGCCGTCCTTTCTTTCAGGCGGCCTCGTG
This sequence comes from Euphorbia pulcherrima, assembly GCA_947683365.1. Classification (NCBI taxonomy): domain Eukaryota; kingdom Viridiplantae; phylum Streptophyta; class Magnoliopsida; order Malpighiales; family Euphorbiaceae; genus Euphorbia; species Euphorbia pulcherrima. Next base: position 22,935,344 of record CANTUS010000001.1, read on the forward strand.
ATGCCTCGCAAGCTAAGCTGAATGCTTGTGCCGAGACTTGTTCCCCAACCGTCCACAGTTCTCCAGCCGGATTGGTGCTTTCATCCGTCCTCAGTGCTCCAGCCGGATTGGCGCTTCCAGCCGTCCTTGGTGTTTCAGGCGGCTTCATTCCAGGAGGGCTCAAGATGTCTTCATCACATAGGAGAGTGTATACTCATTTGTGATTTTTAGGAAGCTTAAAATATTTAAGGTCATGTGGCATGCCAGTTTGCCATGCGAACTGGAGAAACTTTATAATACTCCCAGAGTCCATGCTCTAGTTAGAAAACATGTTTCATGTTTTTTCATATACCTTGACAAGCCCTTGCATTAGCTCTTTTACTGGAGAAACTTTATAATACTCCCAGAGTCCATGCTCTAGTTAGAAAACATGTTTTATGTTTTTTCATATACCTTGACAAGCCCTTGCATTAGCTCTTTTAGGTATTTTTTAGTCAAGGTGTACATAAGCCAGAATATTCTAAACTCCTACACATACTTGATAGTTGATACTGTTGGATTCTATAAAGGACATTCGGAAAATAAAGATGTTAAGACTATGATGGTTTCATATTCTTGCCACGACTCTGACTTTGTTACCAGTCCATTCTGCTAAGGTATTAGTAAAAAGGTTGTTTGAATCCTATTTGTCAGCCTATGTGCTGTCTGTATAAGCAGTTTGCTTTTAGCATTTTGTATAGTGTTTCCTGTTATAATAAAGACGAATAGATGTGCTAGGCTTTTCATGCATCGTATCCTAGGATTAGCATAACAAGTGATACAAACCTTGCCAATTGAGGAATTTATGCAGATAAACTTTTTACCCCACACTGCTGCATATAATGAATTTTTGGCATATAATATTGATGTTTTTTTGTCTACTTACCATTTCTTTCTGGTGTTTGATTAGTATTTAATCAGAAAATAGATTGCATGAACAGGCGGGTCCATTCTGGCGCAATTCACAAACAGTATTAGTCCATTGTATTTTATGGTAATGCAAAGCAGGGAAGTAATGTCAACAGAGCAGCCATGTGATCTGGCATATGAAATGGGAGATGGGCAAATCAGTCTTGATAATTATCCCCAAGGTTTTCCTAGTCCAGGTAAAATTCGTGTGTGATTATTCATTCTCTCGTATAAGTTTCATAGTTTATCATGCACTCTTTAATGTGTATTATTTTGTCATAGTGTTAGAATTTATGAGATAATGCTCATCTTGTATTTGCATTGAAGTGTAGAAAGAAGACATCAACTATTGTGGCATTTCATCAAACATATTAATTAAGCTTTGTGTTTATTCTGGCTATATTGATCATCATTTTCCTTAATTCAAGGCTATGTTATATTGAACTATCATAAATTTGGTCCTCACCACATATCTTACAAAACAAAATTTTTATTGGTGTTGTGACTGCAGTCAAATTCTTAGTCATGTGTACTAAAGTTAGAAATATATTGGCACTTCTGTAAGTTGTAACTTCAAAACATATATGATTTTGTTATGCTTATGTTTCATTTCATGTCATCCGTCTGTCTTTCATCCTGTGGTTAAACCTTTTCATGAATCACGCTTTGTTTTTATACACTAGAAATCTAGGCATTAAAACTTTATTTTTATGGAATTCATATGGTGTCTTGGAACTAGAAATGCATGTTCTGAAACAGTATGTTTAATTTTAATTACATGTCATTGGACAATTTAAAATACGCATGAAGGTTCTTCATGTTTACTGGAATGAGTTTATTCAAGTTTTCGTTTATTGGCTAATTGTGAGGTATTCATATCTCTCATGTAGTGAGAAATTAAAATTCGTAACATCTCTCCAAATTATATAAGGTCATGGTAAGATGAGATTCGGGACCTAGTTGACTGGCTCTATATGTTGACCTTGACATAAACTACTAGCAGAACTATTTTATTTTTATTTTTGCTCTTCCGTAAGAAATCTGACCAATTTGGTAAAATATTGCAGCAAAGCATCCATATCCTTTCAATGATCAAGTGGTTATATATGTTCGACATATTGGACCTGGAGTGTTAGTGGGACAAGCATGGCAAGAAGGGAAGGAATTACAACAAGTGCCTAAGAAGCTATGCGGTGAAATTTTAATGGTTAAACAGTACGGTACATCTCTGCCTCACATATCTGAATAAATCCCATTTTGCTTCCTGTTACTTTACCATGTTGATCAATGTCAAAGATCTTAAGCGGAATAGAAAATCTTAGCAATAGCATTTGTATTTATTTGGTACTGTGAAGTATAGGGCATTAACAGATGGAAGCCAAAGTAGAAGCTTGCCTGATCTTTCTGGCCAGCTTTAGAGATATTGTGCTCTCTAGGGTGTCTAGGGTGTGTTTGGGAATCCAAAATCTAAAGGAATTCAATTGATTTCAATTCATTTTACATACAAAAGTTTCAATTTTTCTATACAAAATGAAATTAATTCGATTGAATTCCTTTAAATTTAGGGTTTCCAATATCACCCCAATGTTAAATATGCAGTGTGGAGGTTTGCTTTCAAATAGTTATATGTACTGTTAGATTTGGTGTGCATGGATGGAAATTTCGTTCTTGAGCTTTGCTAATCTTTGGACTTTTGTTGATTAAGCATTTGACTCATTGATCAATTATATTTAGAACTGAATAGTTAGTTGTACAAATCAAATTCAATCAAAAGTTCGTGAATTTTTTCATATGCATTAAAAATTCCTTTTCTTTACAGATTTATAATGTCTACAGTCATTAAAAAAGGAAAATTGTAAAAAATATATGTATCACTAAAATATTTATAAAAATTAATATTAAGTCAAATTAATTATATATATATAAAAAAAATGAACAATTTACAAATTATCAAAAAGCAGGAGAAAATAATTACAAAAATGTCATGTAATAGTTATATGGTAAATATCTAGTAAGCGATTTATTAGATATATGCTATATATTTAATATTGATCTAATAGATGTATCTAATACCGATCTACTAGATGTTTACTAGATAACTACTAGACTATTACTAGATATTTATCGGATAATTATTATATGATATTTTTGTAATTATTTTCTGTTTTTGTTAATTTGTAAATAGTTTATGGCGTGTCTAAATTATTTTAACTTTTATGGGTATTTTTGTAAGAAGCCCTAAAAAAATTCTACTTTTAAACCGTTAAAATAAAAACTACAATTTCAAATCATATACATATAAAATTGAACTTGTTTTTTTATAGTGATTTTATTTTTTACAAAATAAAAGTTATTTTGCCTTTTATGATCATTTGATTAGTGGTATGAATTTTTTTTAAAATAATAGAAGTTTTTGTAGAAGTCAGGAATTAATCCATGATTATCCCCACTCATATTTTGTGGATCATTGACTTGTTTAATCTAACAGTGAAGTGATAGTAGATAAAAGTAAATGATTACTTTTAAAAAATAAAGCAATATGAAAACTGCAGCCTAATATGAAATAGTTGATTATATTGGTAATTAAGAGCTAAATATGGACAAATTTAATCGGCGAAGAGTTTAGTATGTTAAATTGAAAAGTCCAATGCATAATTTACACAAATTAGATAAATATGCTATAAAAAAAATCTCTGAAGAAAAGGAATAATGCATACATTGCTTTTAGCATTTCGTTAGTGTCTCACTATGAAAGGGCTTGCTCATTTCTCTTTGATATAATTCCACGCGAAATGAAAATGATTAAATTGAATTCACTTAATGGAATTGAATTGAATTAATTTCTTTAAATAAATTCTTTGTTTGAAACTATTGTTCATAAAGAATTCAATTGATTGGTAATATAAATTTATTTAATATTTTTTCAAAATTGTTAACACGAATAATTTCACTCTTTAAAATAGAAAAACATGTGAATGATAATATGGCAAAAATCATATCTGAAAGGTTAACTCAAATAAATTCTATCAAAATCATGCAACTTTTTACAAGATTTCTGTTCTTTACATTCACAAAAATGCAAATCTTATATGATTTGAATTCTATTTATATTATTTGGTTCTAAACAAGGAAATTTGATAAAATGGATTCAACTAAATTGAATTCCCACGAATGTGAGTTTTCCAAACACTATATATATATATATATAAAGGCAAGCTTTATAAATTTTATATATTTCGGTGAGCAGGATCAGAATAAAGTTTTTAGGTAAAATTTCTAGCGTGCTTTATTCTGCCCGCATATACCCCCATTAACAATTTTGCCCCTCTCATAATTTCCACTCCTCTCTTGTTCTCTCTCTAGTTCTCAATTCTTAAATTTTCCTTTTCCCTCTCTTACCAATTTGTGTGTTCTTTTCCCTCTCTTATGAAATTTCACTTCCTCCTCTATTTAGGCGGAAAATTTGCTTAAATTTAACACACCCATCTAAGGACTCATCCTTTCTCTTCTTCTAAATTCAAAAGTAAGGTATCTGTTCAAATGGCATCTAGAGAGGAAATAGATTGGGAAGACTTAATTGATTCTAGCATCAGTCATGACGAATCATCCAATTACTTCGATTCAGATCATTACTCAAAGCCGGTGAAGGCGTATGCACGATTAGAACTAGAAAAAGATCCTCAACCAACCAATCATGACTCAACTCCAATGGAAACAACTAATTATAATTCCACTCCAACGGAATCAACCGACCGTAACACAAGTCCAATGGATTCAACTGATTATAACTACACTCCAACGGAAAACACAAGCGAGGGAGGTCTTGACCGAACGACGACGGCGGTCCATCGGCAAGAAACATGGTAAGAGTTAATTTTTCCGGTTATTAGTGTATGCCGCATTCAGTTAATGCATCTTACCAATGGTCAAGACTCAGAATAGATCGGGGCTATCCACTGGTATGCCGTTTCCATTGTGGGTGCAAAACCAGTGGACAGTCCTAAGTCTCGTGCGGCTCATTTTCCCGCCTAAAAATGCACTAAATTTCCCGCCATATAAATAGGTCACAATCACCTGAAAGTTTTAAGAGAGTGACCTAAATCAACAGATTAAAACAAGAGCCACCTAATTCTACTAAATCCCTATAATATTAATAGGTCGCACTCCGTTCAATATGTCAAAAGAGCGACCAAAATCAACAAATGAAAACCAGAGCGACCAAAAGCAACAAGTTAAAACGATACTTTCACATTGTATTGAAGCAATTCTGGGAGACTAATATACATGATTTCACTTTGTTTATATACCACAAAATGTCGCGTAAAAATGAAGTGGATCATAAAGATTAAAATAGTTGCTCTTATCTTATTAGCTAAGCTTATCATTGGAGTTGTACATATAGCATTACAAAGTGACTGTGAATACAAACCATACAACATGTCTAACATTTATGAGCTTCATGCATGTGTAATGCATTGGATACAACCTCGGTGTAAAACACCATTACTCATACATTAACTCCTACAAAACGTAATGACAAATACATTCAATATTGCGTAACCGCTCGCTACAATCATTAAATTACATAGGTTGCATTCGATTGAAGCATTCTAGAGAGCCACCAGAACCATCGGTTGTAATGGATTTTTTTTACAGTGAATTATTCTGCGGTGAAAACTGTAATTAATGTTCAATGAGTCATGCTGAACAAGTGAGTGATGGTGCAGGTAATAGTGGTAGAGTTTGAGGGCAATGGGATTGGCTACAGCAGGAAGTTCGACTCCAACACTATTTTCAAGTCATAAGAAGAGGCAGTTGGGTAGGCTAAACAAACTACAATAAAAAATGGATTCAAGTTATGTTTTTCTTCGCATAAGGGTGGACCCCTTAAGAAGCTGCTCAAATTTGCGTGTGGCGAAAGGGACAGAACGGTCGACAAGAATCTAGCTGTGAGAAAGATGAACATGACTAAAATGACCGGGTGCAAATTCTCACTATATGTATAATAGGTAAAAGGGTGTGACATTTGGGGTATCCGTCCACTTCGAGGGCACAAGGGGATACACGACCATGTACTACAGGCGTGTGTAAAGTTCCCTAAACATAGTCTCGGAGCCAAACCAATTGTTCATGACATGACGGAGGCCCAAGCAAAGCCGTGTTATATTCGTGCGGCTATTGAGTCAAAATTAAAAGTTGCACACAAACTAAAATAGGTTTACAATTACAGGGATAAGATGCGTAAGAAAAGTTTTGCGAACAAGGATGTAGTAGGACAGTTGTTTCATTTATGTAAACAATACAAATATATGATTTGGAAGCATTCTGACCCAGATTCAAACGTGCAGACCCATTTATTTTTTGCACACCCCAACTCTATTTGTTTACTTTAGAACTTCCCTTAGTTCATTGGCATAGAATCGACATACAAGACCAACAGGTACAAGATGCCCCTGGTGGAGATGGTAGGAATGACTCCATGCAAATCAGACTTCCTAATTGCTTATGCACTTGTGAAGGATGAGACTGAGGTGACCTACCATTGGGTGTTAGAGAAGTTGAGGATGTTGCTTGGTCTTGACCTCTATCGACTGCCATTGCGACCAATAGGGAGTTAGGTCTGATGAATCCGATAAAGGAGATATTTCCGCAAATAGTCCACTTGCTTTGCACTTGGCACATCAACAAGGATGTTGAAGATAAGGTTTATCATCTTTCCGGAAAGGACATGATATATGCTGTACATGTCAAGGGAAAGGTGTTTAGTAGAATTTTGGAAGCTACAAGCGAAGAGAAATTTGAATAGGCTGTAGAGTTTACGAGAGATGCCTTATCAAACCATCCTGCAGTGATGGCGTACATTGAGTCCACCTGGTTAGTCCGGTTAGAGCTTGGATGAACAAGGTGCTGCACTTCGGCAACACACATGCAGAGTCGAGAGTCAACATGCTGCACTAAATCAATGGCTTAACTCATCTAAGGGTGCGCTAGATACAATGTGGGAGAAAGCAAACAAACAAATAGAGTTGCATATAATTGAGATCATGTACATATTTTATATTCTCGTGTTTATAGTTCTCATTAAATTGTGAACCAACATGGTCGATTCGAAGCAGATTATTGTGTACATTAGGTGGGTCAATATGTTAATAACTACGTGTAAGACTCACAATGATGAAAATAAATATATGGGTTATGTTATATGATTCCTGCATCCCATAAATTGACTTTTTCCGAAATGTTAAAGTTGCTTCAATTCGTTAAATAAGTTCCTAATTTGATTTACTTCCTATAACTGTCATCAATAATCGCGAGGTCCAAGCTTAATAAATTAGAAAGCGGTAAATGTGCCTACTACAGTGGCTTTCCCTTTATGTTCCTTATCTATCAAGTCTCCCAACATTGTTTGAAAGAGCTTAATGAAGAGCTGAGAAGGATGAGAGAATTGAGCTATGAAGTTAATTATCATTGCAAATGCGTTTTGAGACACGCCCTTCAGATTCCTTGTGCATATGAACTAAACAAAGCAGTTGACTCAAACACTCATATTGGCGTTCACCAAGTGCATTCCTTTTGGAGGACACTTCTAATCGATGATAAAGGCAAACCTAACGTTCTAGCACATGAGGATATGTTGACAGAGGAGCACCTCCATCTCGACACCCTCATTGAGAAGGCAAAAATAAGCGATCCTACAAATGTGCGAAGAATATCCCTTTTAATACGCAACAAAGTTAACCCCGGACATGCAAATGTGCGTGAACTAGAGTTGAAGATGAATGTTAGAGGTCGATCGAAGGGTAGTAGATCCACGAAATGGGATCCCATTGGTTTTGAGTATGGTGGTTGTGGGCGAGGGCGTGGGCGTGGGTAGTCACCAAGTAGACTGTTTTCATATGGGTCTACTCAGCCCCATACTCAGTCACTTGATCCTATTGGTACGTGTAACTAGTGTCAGATTATTATAATTACGAAATGAATTTGTCGGGAAACTGATTCAAAATATTTTGCTGGCAAAGATATTACCGACTTCACTCAGGTGGGCAAAATAACGCCGGTGATCCTGCCATTTATTGAGGGTTACATGAACCCCAAATATGATGGGAACTGTGGGTTCTGCGTAGTCGTGAGCTATGTACATGGTAATCAGGACTGCTGGCGGTACACAAGACAGTCCATTGCACATGAATTGTACGATCAGAATATCGGACAAGCAATCAATCGTATAATATGGGATAGAGGCGACTGCATGGAAAACCATTGTATGGCAATTGTGGAAGACTTGCTCCCAATCGCTACATTTTACAATGCGGCTGTCTTTTGTTTCACGCTCAACCCTGCGATGTGCCTAACAGTCTTGCATTAACAGCACCCTCAACTTCAACACGGTCGAAGGTTGATATAGTGATTTGTCACTTGGCAGAGTTAAAATACTAATTACGCCTGAACTTGACTAAAGATTTTCCGGTGTCGCCTATAGCACATTACTGGCATAAAAATAACAAATCTAGTGTTGACGGTTGGGATAAATTGTATGCTAAAAGCAGAAATTGGGATGTATTCACATACACAGGGTGAGCCATTAATTAAAATTTTGCCTCCTATATAATCTGAATCATATATCCATGTTGACACGCACATGTGTATTAGTTACAAGAACATCTCTAGAACAGAACCAATATTGGTGGAAGATTGATTCATCGACATTGCCGCTAGAGTTTTCCATGGTATAGCTTTTGGCTTGTTTATTTTGATTTAAAACGAATCCATAATCTTGACAATGTAAGACAGACAACAATAAACAATTTAAACATGCATGTATTAAATTATTGCCCATTGTTCTCTTTTATTAAAGTTGTGCGTACATGTAACCGTTAGGGTCAGGATCATTCTCAACTCCACCATGTCTTGGTAGTGATCCCTCCATGCTTGACATTCATTAATTGTATGTCCAATTTGTCGATGATATAGGCATGCTTTGTCAAGATTCTGCTGTAGAAGGGGATAGTGCCTGTAGTCTGGAGCAATAGGCATCACTTTGCCTCTGAGCGATAATTCTCTATACACGACACTTAGCGCATGGCCTGGGTCTGAATATTTACGTCCCTCCATTTCACCTGGAAGATAACAACGACCTTTTTGTCATAGTCGTCTAACGTCACGATTATATTCTGGATCATTCATGGCAACGCGACTTTCTTCCTCGTGTAGACATTCCTTAAGGTATTGCTTATGAGGAAGATGAAGAATTACTGTAGGAAATGGACATGGGAAGACATTATCTTTATTACTGATCTCAAACTTTTATTTTTGTTAGGGATTATGGATTAGGGTCGGTTATATAGGGGGAAGTTGTGCACAACACCAATAATATTAACCACGCCCATTCACTGTTAAGCAACTCTTCATATCCCAACAAATAATCACGCCCTGTTAAGCACCTCTTTGTATTCCAACCAGTCTTTCAAATGTATGCATTTAAACTGATGAAGTGTTGGAACATGTGACCTCATAAATGTGTTGGAACATGTTACAAAATGTTGTTTTTATGTAAGTAATAGATTTAGGTGTACTGATGAAGTGTAATATTACGAACTACTTATAAAGTATATTTTGCAAATACCATGCAAGTTGATAATTTCAGACGAATTTGTTCGGGAGTGTAGAAGCCTACGAACTTGTAGAAAACTAGCAAATTGATAAAGCTAATGCGACTTAACTCGACATAAATTTATTATAAATTCGTCTCGGTTGGGATGGAATGCGGTTAATAGGTCCAATGCGTTTGTTAATGTGTTGGAGATCCAAGTCATCTCGGTGAACCCAGTAGAATTAAAATCAACTTAACCTACGGGGCAGTACGGTTTCCTTAATTTGTTTCTAAACCTTGTCATCCCGCATAGCTGAGCTGTCATTCTCAAATCTATTAGAGTACGGAACGTGGCTGCTTAAAAATCAACCCAATGCTACTTAGCACGACACAAAGCCTGCCACTTAAAAATCTTATCAATTGGGTACAGATGCATTTTATTTGTCGTCCAGGTTTGTGAATGTGTTTAAAAAAAAGGTCGTCTCGTAGAGTTGGCATATCTGGCTCGACTACATTAGGATTCGAAACAATCACGAAAAAGAACCCACTTAGTGCGATTAAATTGAGCAAATTGTTTTATAAATCTTCTCAATTGGGCTGGAATGAGCTGACTTAATTTGTCATATGGGTGTGTTAATATTCTTACACAACAAGTCATTTCAAAAAGTTCGACTATCCAATAATGCTACATGCCGCACAGGAATTGATTCACGACGGCCACATATACCCCCCTATTGGGAATTTTGCCCCTCTCATAGTTTCCACTCACTTCCATCAATACTCTTAAACGCTCTCAACTCCCACCGTTAATGTGCTTCGGAACCCACTTGACTAACAATCAACTTAATGCAACTTCACAATGCTCAAACTATATTAAAACTCTCCCATAACTGGGTTGCAATGCCGTTACTATGGGGTAATATAGAATATGTTGCAAAACAGAGTCATTTCGCAAAGTTAGGCTATTGGGCTCAAGATTTTTAAACCCAATAGAAAAAACCAAAGATGGGTAACATTGATTGGCTAGTCCTTACACGACCTAAGGGTTACGTGTTCGATTCTAGAAAAAATAAATCAATTCTTTCCTAGACTACATTCCAAACGATGTCGTTTTTACTTCTCCCACATGTAAGTATAAATAAATGTCATCCCTCACCACCCTCTGAACAAATCCCTAATTTCAAATTTCAAAATTCAAACGGTGTTGGTGCGGTTTATGTGTTGTGAGCACGGGGCTTTTCGGTCGCCTTGGAACGTTGATGACTTTTTGCTCTGACCTTTTGTGGACCATTTATTCTATGCTTTTAGGGTCGAATTACATTTGGCAAGTGCCTTTTTGATGATTTTGGACCTTTGACCGCGCTTAAAAATCATTAAAAATGCATTTAAAAATTAACTATAATCTGTCTCTCGCTCGCAGCAAGCTGTTTTGTAATTTTTGCTTAAGCGTGATCTTTTTCTGGAAGTCTCGTTATTTTTCCAAGACTCTAGAATCTCCGAGGTTTCCGGAATGTTAAGAATCGCTTAAATTGGATAACCGTAGTGAAAGTTATGAATTTTTGAAGTTCAAACTCCCTAATATCCAAAGTGCAGTTTTTTTCCCTCCCATCGCACGGAGTCGCCTGCGGCGGCGGCGACTGAGGGCCCTCCGTTGGCGTCACCGCCACAACAGTGGCCCTGAACACCACCGGGGTGACCATCTTCGTTGTGGCCAACCCCGCCACTAGGGTAGCTTTGGCCGCTACCTTAGTGGCCTCCGCCCTTATAGCTATAACAGCGACCGCTATAACGATAGTGGCCACCTTGGGACGGCGAGATTTGGCCCATGCTTCTCGTTTCCCTTTCTCTCTTCACGATTGGTTGAGTATTTTTCCCCAAAAATTCATCGAGTTAGTGCGCTTTTGTGAGTGAGAACTATTTAAACCCATCTAAGAGAGAGATTTAAGGACTTTTTCTCTGGATTTTAGAATTAACATCTGATTTTTGAGGGAAAATAAGAATAAGAGAGAGAAAGGGAAGAACTAGAGAGAGAAAGCTTAAGAAAAGCACAGAATCCGGGTTTAATCCTTCTTAATCTCGATTCTTAGTTGTTCTTAGGCTTGATCTAGTAGCTTAATCACTAAAATCGAGTAGAAATCATAGGTTAAAACGAATTAAATAAGTTTTTAGAGACTTTTCTCAACTACTACCTAAAATTCGTCACTAATCTGTCACTAATTCCGTCACAACTTCTGTCAGTAATTCGTCTAAAAATCATTAAAAGGACCTCGCTAAAGGTTGATTCGAGTCTCCAAAGATAGATTCACGGTCTAGAGGTAACAAATCTGAGTTCCTTTATCTCTTTAATTACTTTTATCGCGTTTTTAGTTCCTGTTTTGGTGATTTCGGGGTTTGTTCCCCTTTGTTTCTTTGGTGGTCTTGAAAAATCATCAGAAAATGGCTAGGCCTCTATAGGGATAGCCTTTCCCGCTATCCCTATAGCCTTGACCGCCATCCCTATGGAGGCGAAGGCTATAGCTATACTGGCGAACTCTACCCCTATAGAGGCCTCCTCATTTGTTTGTGATTTTTGGGTATTTCCTACTCCAAATCCACAGAATCAACATTATTTGTGTGTTTTAAGTTCTTATCTATTGAAATAATGATTGATTACGACTTAAAACCTCGATGATTTTGAGTTTATGGATGTAAAACACCCGGTTTCCCCCTCATAAGCGATTTTTAACGGCAAGGCTATAGTTACAGCCTTGACCGCTGCCACTATAGCCTTGGCGGTGAAGGCTGTCACTAGAGCATTGCCTGTCTGAGTTTGGTTTTAGCTCCTTTTCGGTTCTTTTTTAGTCATTTTTTGTGCTTTTTTCGAGTTTTTCTCATCGATTCACACCCGAAATTTTTTATGAAAATCATAAATATTCTGAAATAAATTAAAATATTTTTAATCTGATTTATTTATTTTATTTATTTTATTTATTTAATTGATTAAATAGCCTTTAAATGCCTAAAAAATGCCTTTTTAACTCTAAAAATTCCAAAAAAATGTTTTTTCTCCATAATTAAATTTGTTTTTCTGCCTTTTATTATTTGTGCCTTATTTGTGATTATTTGTGATTGATTTATTGTGTTTCGAGCCATTACGGTGTTGGTAAGTTCCGTTGAGGCCCGGTTTCGGTCTCTCGTTATTTATCCGTTTTAACTTTCCTCGCACTAGAAAAATGTACAGGCATTTGGAAAGCCTTATAATAAATAATTTATCTGCTTTACTTACTGCTTTCTGTATCCCGCGCTGTGTAATGTATGGATATTATAACCAAAAACTCTAATTAGGAGGATTTAAATCGCATAAGAACTAAAGTCGCCTTTATTAAAACGTGAATGGTTTGATTTAATAAATAAAAGGTAAGCAACATCATCCGAACTTGAAATCTCTATTTTAAGGTACGGTTTAACCACCTTGTGGGAATATCATACCCAAATTCTCGATAGAGCTAAATCGGGTGGCGACTCTGTCTTAAAATATGGGATTTCAGGTCTCGTATCTTTTAACACTTAAATTGGACTAAAATTCAACTTCAACATCACTTTCATAAACATTTTCCTCATGCCCTCTAAAATGAGGATCAATCCCTTATAGCACGCTTCACAACGCTCGTTATCCGCGTACTCGCATCTCACGCAGGTCCGCGCGGAAAAGGTTGCCCGCCCACACGTGCCATCAAGTTGATTTAGCGATTATGAGTTTGCAATCATCAAGTTCTAGGTATATTACACCTCCTGGACTAAAACTTGAGTGTGTGTGTCATTTACCATCACCTACTAGGACTACATGTATAGAAGACAACATTGGGAGACGATTCTATGGTTGTGGGAGATTCGGTGCATCAGGGGAATGCAACTTCTTTAAATGGATCGACAAAGAAATTTGCCTGAGGGGAAGAGAGTACACACTCGAACTTTTTAAAGAAATTGAAGACGTATAAAAATGAACAAGTCCATCACCACATATTGAAAGTGGAGGCAGAGACAAGGCATGCTGTGTGTTCAATCCAGCAGTTGAAAGAAAGGAATGAAGATTTATGTAAGGAATTAGAAGCCAAAAGAAAAAAAAATTGAAATTGATTGGTATGTCATTGAAGACCTGTGTTTTTCTTATTTTTGTTATTTGGATTATATGTAGCCTGTAGGTACAACAATACCAGTATCATTAACAATGGTATTATCTTACTACAATCAGTGTGCTAATTAATTCGAACCCACCCCAACAAATTTTCACTTCAAAATCTATAATTTGAAGTAGCCATAATGTTTATTTTCCAACCATTCACTTCAAATTTCTACTTGAAAACAAAAATATTATTATTTTATTCAAATCTACAGAACTCAAACAACAAACAATCAATTAGAATTAAAAGAAAAGAAAAGAAAAAGCGAAAAGTACAAAAAATAATTGAGTTATGCTTGAAGTGGTACTGTTCATACTTCAAAATTTGAAGCTAGAAATGAAGTACGGTTGGAGCAATTCCACTTCATTTCCATCTCCAAACACCACTTTTGAAGTGGGGTTGGAGATGCTCAAATAACAGATAAAATGACATATATTATCGCTGAGAATTTACATTTTAGATTCAACTGAAATATACATATCACTACTACTTATTACTTAAACAGAAACTAACTTAAATACATTGACCTTTTCAATGTGATCGTTCAAGCACTGTTCGAGTCCTTAATCATTTTACAATCCACTAACCTCTGGTAGTGATCCTTCCATACAACGCAATCATCAGTGCCGTGTCCAATGTGTTCATGAAAAAGATAAGCTTTTTGCACACTCTCTTGACGAATGGGATACAGTCTACAGTCTGGAGCAATTGGAGTTACTCTTCCATGACTTCATAACAGATAGAACTCCCAACTCCATGCATGGCCGGGGTCACTATACTTGCGTGACCATGGGTACCCTACAGAAGGTCTTTGGTCGCAAGTGCGTTGCCGTCGATCTATGTAAACTCTCAGGCACCGTTGTCCATGAGACAAGCCTCGACATAGTCAGGGTTTGGTTTTCGAACATATACAATCAGAATATCCGTACGTCGATCCACTGAAAATGCTTCACAGATGTCAAATGAAGTGGCTTTTGAGGAGGAAGACATCTTTATGTGTTCCAGCAATGATAGAGATGAAGTACTTTACATGGACGGTGTTTGAGAGTGTTAAATAGGCAGTAACCTGAAGAGTCACACCTATTAATGTTAAAAACAACCGTTCATCTCTACCAATTGAATTGAGCCTCTATTAATGTATTTCATTAGTGCATTTTGTGTCCACTACTAGTAAGTCGGAGCAACCTACACTAACAATGAGAGATTTTATATATATTAATTTCTACTCAACTTGTTACTTGAAGAAACTGGCATTTTATCTTTGTGAGAATTACCATATAATCAGGGTTATAATTTGAGCCGCCATTGTAATTATAGTTTTGAGAATTATACTTAAAGGAGTCAATGTAATAAAGATAAAATGAAGCCACTCCAAAACACAAAGAGAAATTCTAATTACCTACTAGACTATTTAACTTGTAACTTGGAGAAAATGGAATTTAATCAGTGTAGTGAGGGTTGGGAGCCTAGGTCAGTGCACTGCATCTATTATATTATGCACTGCATCCATTATATTTTGTTGGAGTCAATCTACAGGAAATAATATATCATGGGGTACCTACTTGAACCCACAAACCTACTCAATTTATCACTAGCATTAATTTCAACTCGTATCAGTGTTTGCCAGAACTCAGAGATTACTTTATTGCAAGATTAGTGACACTAGATCATCTAATTTAAACAGCTCGCAATTTAGATGGTGTTTCCATGTGCATTAAATGATGGGCTATTGCGTGCACTGCAAAATAGGGTATAACAAACTTAAGAACAAACATAAGATTGAGATCAAAATTCAAGAGTTGGTACCTGCAATATGGTGCAATCTATTTGAGCACAAACTTGAACTTTATCTTAAAAGTCATGATTTGGTTCATGCAAGATGGCATAATCAACTTAAGCATGCACAAACATCTACTTCATATCAGAATTAAATATTTGGTTCATGGCATAGGGTAAAACCAACTTAAGCACAAACATAGGCTTGATATCAAAATTCAAGAGTTGGTTCCTACTTCCTACAACATAATACAATCTATTCCGACGCAAAAGTACACTTGTTATCAAAACTCAAGAGTTGGTCCCTACAGATCTTTGATCATGCTGCCCATAACTAGTCTCATGAATAATGATCATTCATTATCTAATTCATCCATACTATAATAAATACCAGATCAATAAAGATACCATGAGTAATAGTAATCAGCAAGATGAATTACCCTATAATTCATAATGCCCTAGACAGTCAATCATCATTGAATTGTATGCATTCACAATCACATTAGACATAAGAACTTCTAAATTGAAAACGACAACGTACTATTAAATATTAAAATACAATCATAAATATGAAAAAGGACCAGTAGCATAAATATTATAGTAGCAAAATGAATATTCACATATTAAATTGTCCATACATAAGGTACCATGATAATAAACAGAACAAAAGTACTAGAAGTCCATACTCTAACAAGCAGTTTACGATAGGTATAAATAGCGGTAGATTGTTTATTCTGGCTTGTTTGATGGTGATGGGAAGGACTGGCAAAGCTGGTTTGTCATCCGTTGCAATCCATCAACTATCTTAATAAGATATTCAACTTCGGCTTTAATTCAGTGCTGATTATCGTCTATCCGTTCCCTCAAAGTCAAAATCATTCCGTGCACTTCATTGGTTTCCTTTGAAGTTCAGATTGCTGCAGCTGTAGACTGAAAATGCATCTCTCCAGCTCTACAATGGACCCTAGGACCACTCTATTAGTTTTACATGACATGATAGTATTAAGACATCGTAGAGCTTCTCCAAACTAGTTAGTCAAATTTTGAAGGACATTACCACTTGCTTCCATGAAACTCTAGGCAATATCGTTTGGATTGAGTGTTGGTGTTCCACATTGTGTTTGTTCTTCGTCATCCCCAAATAAGACACGGGGGGATTTGAAGTCATTGGTATGGCTGCTCATCCCTAGAATTGAGAGTCAAAGGGTTTGAGAGGTATGGGGAAAATTGTTTGAGGGAATGGTTTGAAGGAGATGAGGGTTATCCAACACGGATTTTGATTATCTATAGTTGGGCAGTGGTACAGTTGTACAATTAAGATAATCCCAGCCCTCCATTGAGTCCTAATCATTAAGTCTCGACCATTAAGTTTCAATGAATGGATGGAATTGACTGAAATGTACAGCTTCACTATTTTTATACTTTAAGGAATCCAATCTAGATGTTGCGTGTACAGCCATTAGTTTGAGATTTGCGGTCATTTCGGTTTCAGCAGTAGAGTCTACTTTCAGTCATAGAGGCCTATTTTGCCTCCACATGCAAGGATATTTAAAAATTTCACAACGTACTCCCGCCACTTGTCAATTATTCTTTCCATTCACCTTCTTATTATTGCGCATCTGTCCCTGAAAGCATGAACACATGTTAGATTATAGGATCAAAAAGTTTAGATTAATCCATTTTTTTTGAATTCAATACTACTATCATATGTTTCATTCTTTATTGCATTTAATTTCATTCACTTTACCTAATTTTGTTAACAGTGATTGCTAAATTTGAGAATTTAGGCAAATAACAATAGATGAAGTCATATAACAATTAAACTTGACATTTTAAAATATATAATATATCGATAACATGAAACTAGAAACTTGGAATTACACAATTTAACAGACAAAATTATCAGCAAGATTTAATTTAATTTACCACTTACTTTATAATGCAAAGAAAAAGTCTCTTAGCTACCAACTTTTGTTCTTGTGGGAACGAGTCAACATGAATTTATAGTCATTCTAATGTAGAGGGACTTGACGTGACTTTATCGGACCTAAGAATTAAAGTAGATAATTTGCAATTGAAACCAATACGATTTCATTCTTAGATTAAGGGGAGATAAATGATTAATTCAGCATGCTAGTTACATTTTTTGGGCTCGCGTGGAGTGTCAGGATGAAATCTAAAGCCATTCTATGGTCGAGGGACTCGGTGTAACTTAAGTCGACTCACGGGGTAAAACTAAATAATTCAAAACATGAATCCCAATTCTTTTTATTTTTTCTATGAGGAGTGAGAGAATAAATAATTTTATACGGTAGATCAATTGTTGTGGTTGTGAGAACGGGACGAGTTGATTTCGATAGCCATTCTATTACGGAGTGACTTGAAGTCACTTTATCCGACTTAACGAACTACATTAGATAATTTGCAATTGGTGGAATATCGATTTATTCTCAGGTTAATGAGAGAAAAATGATTAATTAAGCATCCTAGTCCCATATTTATGGCTCGTGGGCAGAGTCGAGAGGATTTTGAAAGCAATTATATGGTCGTGGGACTTGGTGTAAATTAGGTCGACTAACGCTTAAGACTAAATAATAAAAAACTTTGATCCTATTTCTTTTTATTATTTCTTTTACGATTGGAAGAATGAATAAGTCTGAACGGTATATCAATTATTGTGCTTGTTGGAACGGGTCCAGTTGATTTCTATAGCCATTCTAATACTGAGCGACTTGAAGTAACTTTATCCGACTTGATGAATTACATAAGATAATTTGCAATAGGTCAAAATATTATTTTATTCTTAGGTTAAGGAGGGTAAAATGATTAATTGAGAATCATAGATTCACATTTCTCGCTCGTGGGCAGAGTCGGGGTGAATTATAAAGCATTTCTATGGTGGTGCGACTTGGTGTCACTAAGGTCAACTTACGGTTAAGACTAAATAATTCATAACTAGGATCCGAATCCATATTATTTTTTCTTTTAGGAGTGAAAGAATGTATAATTCTGAATGGTAGATCCATTATTGTGCTTGTGGGAACGGGCTGAGTGGTTCTATAGCCATTCTATTACGAAGCGACTTGATGTCACTTCATCGGACTTCAACCATTACACTAGATAATTTACAATTGGGAAAAATATCATTTTATTCACAGGTTAAGGGGAGGGAATTGATTAATTGAGCATGCTAGTCTCATTAGTCGGGCTCGTGGGTAGAGTCGAGATGATTTTTAAGCAATTATATGGTTTTGGGACTCGGTGTCACTAAGGCTGACTTACGGTTAAGACTAAATAATTTATAACTAGGATCCTAATCCTCATTATTTTTTCTTTTAGGAATGAAAGAATGTATAAGTCTGCTCGATAGTTCCGTTATTGTGCTTGTGAGAACGGGCCGAGTTGACTTCTATAGCCATTCTATTACGGAGCGATCTAAATTCACTTTATCCATTTTAATGAACTGGATTACATAATTTACAATTGGGACCAATATCATTTTATTCGCAGGCTAACGTTAATTGAGCATTCTAGTTTCAGTTTTCAGGATCTTGGGCATAGTCGGGATGATTTTTAAAGCAATTTTATGGTCGTGGGACTTGGTGTCACTTAGGTCGACTAATGGTTAAAAGTATATAATGAATAGATTGGATCATGATTCTATTTCTTTTTTATTGTAGGAATGAAAGAATGAATAAGTCTGATCTATAGTTCAGTTATTGTGGTTGGGGGAACGACTCGAGTGGATTTATTTAGCAATTATATTGCGAAGCGACTTGAAGACACTTTATCCAACTTAATGCATTACACACGATAATTTGCATCTAGTGCCAATATAATTTTATTTACAGGTTAAGGGTAGGAAATTAATTAATTTGAGCGTTCTAGTTTCATTTTTCGGGCTCGTGGGTAGAGTTGGGAAGATCTTTGAAGCAATTCTATGGTCATGGGACTTGGTGTCACTTAGGTCGAGTAACGGTTTAAGGTACATAATTAATAGCTTGGATCTTGATTCTATTTCTTTTTTATTTTGGGAATGATAGAATTAATAAGTCTGATCGGTAGTTCCGTTATTTTGGTTGGGGGAACGGGCCGAGTTGATTTCTAAAGCAATTCTATTACGGAGCAACTTGAATTCACTTCATCCGACTTATTGCATTATAATAGAAAATTTGCATCTGGTCCCAATATCGTTTTATTTTCAGGTTAAGGGGAGGAAATTGATTATTTGGCCTGCTAGTTTCATTTTTCAGGCTCGTGGACAGAGTCAGGATGATTTTTGAAGCATTTCTATGGTCGTGGGAGTTGGTCTCACTTAGGTCGACTAACGGTTAAGGTAAATAATTAATAGCTTGTATCCTGATTCTATTTCCTTTTTATATGGATGAAATAATTAATAAGCCTAATCGGTAATTCCCTTTTTGCCATTGTGAGAACGGGCCGAGTTGATTTCTCTAGCCCATTCTATTATGGAGCGATCTAAAGTCACTTTATCCATTTTAAAGAACTACATTACATGATTTGCAATTGGGAACAATATCGTTTTATTCTCAATTTAAGGTGAGGAACTTGATTACATGAGCGTGCTAGTTTCATTTTTCGAGCTCGCGGGCGTGGTTGGGATGATTTTTAATAATATTTTATGGTCGTGGGACTTGGTGTAACTTAGGTTGACTAACGGTTAAAAGTAAATAATGAATAGATTGTATCCTGATTCTATTTCATTTGTCCTTTAGGAATGACAGAATGAATAAGCCTGATCTGTAGTTCCATTATTGTGGTTGGGGGAATGGTCCTTATTTATTTCTATAGCCATTCTATTATGGAGCGACTTGAAGTCACTTTATCCGACCTAATGCATTACAATATATAGTTTGCATCTAGTGCCAATATTGTTTTATTTTTAGGTTAAGCAGAGGAAATTGAATACTTGAGCATGCAAGTTTCATTTTTCGGGCTCGTGGGCAGAGTCGGGATGATCTTCGAGGCAATTATATTGTCATGGGACTTGGTGTCACATAGTTCGACCAACGGTTAAAACTAAATAATTAATAGCTTGGATCCTGATTCTTTTTATTTTCTCTGAGGAGGGAGATAATGAATAAGGTTGATCGGTATATCCATTATTGGGCCTTCGGGGAGAAGGAAATAGGTGGCCATTGGTGGTTAACTTCATAAATTAGAAAGTGTGTTGCACATTTTCAAGCGAATGAAAAACGGGTGATGAATTCATACTAATTCCGTCCCAAACGCCTATAAATTAGTTCTAGCACTTTGAATTAGTGCTAACACTTTGAATTAGACAATTTTCACTATTCGTTATCACGAAAATAACAAAATCGGGGAACGTAGGCGGTGAAATTAAATAAATCAATAAATATTTTGAAGTCACATATTGTCACAATAAATTCAACTTGGTGTAAATTCCATTTATATACCAGCCCATTCGCCAAAAACTACATCTAGTGCGATTAATAAGTAATTTTTTGCTCTATTCCTTAGTTAGAAAACAAAACGATTTAGGGCAGTTAGCTAAGAACCAAAATAAAACAATAAGTATGTTTAAGTCGCAAACTGGCGCGCAACATTAAAATGGATTTGAAATTAAATGTGATTAATTCAAACCCAAGATCCCATAAAATAGTGCAATCATGATTATTTGAAAATAAAAAGAATCGAAGCAATTGGCGGTGAATCCACATAAAGTAGTACATATGTTTACCTCATAAATGGTCGCGGTACATTCAGACATATGTAAAATTAATTACATTAAACATACTTAATCAGAAATTATTCACTCCATTCGCAATGAATTAGAATAAATACTTAAGTTGGAATATATGACATTTAAAATACATTCCAAACGATACAATAAGTTGCACCATGCCATTACACATTCAATTAGGTATTAAATTATAAATTTTTATTTCGGTTGAGTGCATACAACGACCATATAAATAAGAAATTAACACATGCAGCAAGGGATTCAGAAGGGAATGCATGGAGACATAAGGAAAGAGGATAGAGGAAGACCAATGAAAATGGAGAGAAGAAATAGGACAGAGGAGACACAGCCTGCCAATTAAATGCTTAGCGTGCGACATCAAATGCCCCCTAGGAAGCAAAAAACAGAATCACCATCGCATCCTAGGCACTATAATGTGACAATAACACCCTGGGAAGAGGCAAGACCATTACGCGCCCCCCCTTGAGTGAAGCCCCATACATTACGTCCATCCCAAGGCAATAAGAGGTCCCGGTTTTGGGTTAGTAACAAAAAATCGATAGCTGGCATAATCACAAAAGCCATGTGAATATTGTCAAATAAGAACCATTGAAGGCAACTACAAACATGATCAGAAATACGATGGGAGCTATGGCAAAGGTGGGATGTAAATCCGATTCCCATGATAAAGCAGTTAATTTTTCAACATCACTCATTCTAAAAGGATGATTTTTTATACAAATAGGAGTAGTAGAGAAGGTTATAGAACTGTGGTTCAAGAAGAGGAATAGCCTGCCTTTTTATAGGTGGGAAAAATAAAATAACTCCCCCATTTAATGTTAGAGAGAATTAAGGCAACGTGAACATGCGCCATGCGGGCAATGGCTACCAAGCCATCATGAATAGTGGAGTAATTTCTCCTTAATTCTTGCATGAATGACAAGTGTCCCCAAAAAATGAACAAAATAATAAAACAAATATTAGTATTATAAAGTAGTTTCTAGGACACTTATCATTCATGCAAGGATTATAGAGTAATTTCTATCTCACTCTCTTTCCTAATATACTCTACATTTAATGTATAGAATCCATTTCCTATAGAGAGCATGGAAATTGATACATTTTTGTCAATCTCAAAACTAAACTGATGGTTGAGATTGACTAACTTTTTCGTTTCCAATATGGGCAGTAATTCTGGGGTCAGTTGCAATCAATGAAAATAAATTTCATCTAGTCATACAAATTCTTCAGTCCCTGTTGGATGACTGCCACGTACCCCATTCTCATATAGTAATTTATGAATGACTATGTGTCAATAATCCAACGGAAAGATAATTAAATACCCGGACTCACTTGGGGGAATTTACCCTAGTCTTTAATGTCATTAATCACTCCCCAATTTTAGTTATTCTCCCCAATTTTGAGTTATGAAATCAAATTAATTACTGAAATTACGATTGATTGACAAAATAAGATCATTCAATTCGTATAATTAATTATGAGATATTGTTTGTGCAATTGTGTAGGAATTCCGTTAATTATTGAAGAGATGTGAGAGATAGCAATATGGCATGCAAGTTCGGAGTAAGTAGAAAAAAATGGGTAATAAATTAATACACCCCAATCCAAAAAATGAAGGGTAACTAACATAATTGAAAATTATTCAATCCGTATTGTAACAGTGCAACGATCAGGGTCCACTTTTTCATATCATGATAAATAAATAAGTGGGTCTAAGTCACAAAAAGTCCGTCTACAACGAAATGGGACTTTAATTCACACTGATTGGGGAAAAAAAAATAGTAAAGATATCACCTCTTCAAATTCCAACCAACCCCCTACAGTAAGTAAATACAGTATTACAGTACTAAAAAGAAAAAAAAGAGTTATGATTTAAGCTCCCACCTATGTCTTGGAATATGGGATTGTCACACGCGCGACATTGCGTGAGTCTCGAAAAGAAGTGCTAGTAAATGTTTATGGTTTGACGCGACTGTTCGCATTCAACACTGCTCGATTTCCGGGACTACATAATAGTTTGGGGTAATTATAGTTCTCACTTGATGCACGTTTTCAAGCTGTTTCTCATTTTTTTGGTATTTTGTCATATCTGGAGAAACTCCTTCAAAACTCCTCCAAAATGATGGTAGTACCCCACATTATTTAAATATTTAAACCTCATTCTTACTAAAATTGATTATTAGATTTTACATAATTATGACAGTTCCCAAAATAATAAAAAATTTGATTCATTTAAAATAAATAATTATGTACTTTTTAATCAAATACACTAATCACGTATACTTTATAAATAATATTTGTTACAATTATACAAAAAGTATCAATTTGAAAATTTAAAATTCATGATTACTAAAATATTTTTGGTGTAATATATTAATTTAAAATGTGGGACAAAATTAATTAAGGGTGGAAATAGCTATAAAACTTTTAGAATTATTTTTCATTATAATTTAAATCTCAAAAAAATATTATTAGAACTATCATTTAAAAAAAATTCTGTGCATAATACTAAAATATTAAAAACTATACAATTATACAGAAAGTTTCATTTTGAAAAAATAACATTCATGATTACTAAAATTTTTTTTGTTTCATATATTGATTTAAAATGAGGGAAAAATTAGTTAAGGGTGGAAATAGTTAGATAAAATTTTGAATTATTTTTCATTACATGTGAAATCTTGGGAAAAAATTATTAGAATTATCATTAAAAAAAATTTATGTGCATAATACTATGTTAACTATCATTTACACTTATAAATGTTCTAATTATTTAAACTCATAAATAATACTTGTAATTTAAGTATACAATATAGAAGATTGTATCCAATAATCATTTATAATGTAAAGAACTATTGTTTTAAAGTAATTCTAAATGCTTATTGCCTTCTCAATATTTACAGCAATTACTATACATCTTTTTCTAACAATTAGAACTTGCATGTTTTTTTGCAAGATTTCACGTAACATGAAAATGGTTCGGCCAATTATTTTTCTAATTATTTACCCTAAATATTATATTATATTATGCTTAACAATTTAACCTAGCATAACACACACAAAAGTAATGAATTATTATTTTTTATATTTGATATTTTCAGCTTTAATGTTAATTAGAGTATTTGAGATTAGTGTACTAGAGTAATTATTAGGTAATTATCTAGTTTCAATGAAACAAATGGATTTTACATTCACAGTGGTTCGGTGTCTACACTCGAAAAAAATTAAGATAGCACGATAAATTGCATATTGGTCCCTCAAAATATATAACTGAAACCATAAGTTGCTTTAAGTCCCAATACGTCCGTCCATATTCAAATGGGTGTTAAATTCACTCCATCTGAATTACTGAATTGCACTAAATAATTTGCAAATGGTCCCAACATCGTTTTATTCTAAGAATAAGGAGAGAAAAACAATTCATCGAGCACGCTAGTTTCATTTTTTGGGCTCGCGGTCATAGTCGGGGGGATTTTTTTAGCAATTCTAAGGTCGTGGGACTTGGGGTAACTTAGGTCTACTAACGTTATAACTGAATAATTCATAGATTGGATCCTACTACTTTATATTATTTCTGTTAGTAGTGAAAGAATGGATAACTTTGAACGGTAGATCCATCATTGGGGGTTTGTGGGTCGAGGCTGATTTGATTTCTATAGCCATTCTAATACGAAGCGACTTCATGTCACTATATCCAACTTAATGCTTTAAATTAGATAATTTGCATTTGGTCCCAATAACGTTCTATTCTCTTATTACGGAGAGGAAAAATTAATTGAGCATGCTAGTTTCATTATTTCGGCTTGTGGGAAGAGTTGGGCTTAATTTTAAAGCAATTCCAAGTTCGTGGGACTTGGTGTAACTTAAGTAGACACTCGGATTTGGATTACCTACAGTTTGTGGTATGTAAATGTGAGCGGGCAAAATTTTATGGGAGCAAGCAGGGTATGGTGCGCGGGGCGCGTTCGATTTAGTTTGAGAAAATCCGATTTGCTTAAATGCAGTGGCTTTATATAAACAAAAAATGTGATTATATTGAGAAATGCACATTTTATTTAGAAAAGATATTTTTTAAAATAAAGCATTTTTTTACTTTATTAAAAAAATAAATACATTAAAGTCGCCACACGGTTCAGCTCCACCGGTAATTGTGGTATACTGATCCAAAATGGGATTTTATACCGAAAAGGAAAGTGAGATTATGAGTTCGGACATGATAGGTACTCATATTGTTCAAATTATTCGGATTAATTTTGGAATTTTGGGATTTGTGGTAATTTCTGCATTACAATGGCTTTATTTAAGAAATAAATTCAAAAAATAAAATAGGAATTATAACGGCATAATAAATTGATAGTTGCTACCAAAATTTTGGCAGAGTAACGACAACAATTGGGTTTTCGCCCGAAAACTCGGATAGAGTTTCCTCAAATTCTTAATGTTTGTTCGTACCTGCGAGCTTATTTACACATATTATGGTTTAAGTGGCACCCGTGGCTCACTTAACCAGAGAAATGGAGTACAATGTGCAATAGTAAAAGTAATAAAAATGAATTTTAAAGTTGGGTTAGAGCCAATTACCCTCAGTTTACCTTTTCGTCTGTCCAGGATGACTTGAGAGCCTGTGCTGGACCGAAGTTGTCAGATAGTGTGATTTGATTGGAAAATAGGTTTAACCCAAGTTATGAATATAATCTTGGATTATTATTAAAGGAAATGTGGGATTTTTGAGTCGTTAAGTCATTTTTAGACCGAAGATCACTGTAAGATCTTGATCTAAAAAGACAGGAAAATGAGTTTATATTGAATGTCGGTGATAAAGCTCGGATTCAGAAGTGTTTTGACAAAGTTTCGAGGCTTTTAGGACTTCCGAAACAAAAGGGGATGAAATGATTTTTGATTTTTTTTTTTTCCGTCTCTCTCTTCAAATGAAGGGCGAAGTCCTCTATTTATAGAGGGGTTATAATTAGCCGGCGGGCTAATTACCTAGGTAACCAGCCCGCGGGCTAATTACCTATCTGACAAGATCTTACTTTTAATCCCATAAATCCTTGCAAATCTCGGTAAGATTTGATTTTTTTTACTGTAGATAGGTAATTACCCAGCGGGATGATTACCCATGTTTGACCAAATTTTAACTTTTTTATTTTTCAGTTGAAAATGCTGAATCGAAGCTTCCCTAGGATGTGGATTTTTGAATTTCAGATTTTGGATGACAATTCGGTCCTTTTTGTCTCTTTTGTCTGATCACTGAACGAAATAGGCATAATTCCTCATCGGGCCGGAATGGACCCGTGCTAACAGTTTGCCCCTTGCATACATAAATTTCGTGCTAGAAATTTTATCGTATGCGAAACAAATAAAACAGTGTGTGTGGAATGCAATGAGTTAAAATATTTTTAATCGATAAATTTTGAAACAAAGTATATTTTGCCCATTCGATTAAAAATTTATTAATGAATTGCATGAGATTAAAATTGACTGAGGGTCGAAATAAATATTCTCGGGTGCTTAATGCATGAATGACTGTGTAAAAAAATGGTTTTTAGGTCCGCTCATTTTATAAATAATGCAGAGAATGGATGAAATATGCAAAATTGCAAAAAATTTCAAAATACACGTAATTAGCCGGCGAGCTAATTACCTATGTAACTGTAACTTTTATAGTCGTTACGCGTTTACGAGTTCAACGCGAAAATACATGACAGCTGGTTAGGTAATTAGCTGACGGGCTAATTTCACATGTAATTATCCTAGCGGTTAACTACCTACGGGCTATAAAAGCGGCATCTTGCTTCTCATTTTCCCCACACCAAGAATTCTCTTCTCTCTCCTTGTGAATTTCAATTCTTTGTTTAAATTTTTTTCACTTTCTAGCTATTCTTGACGATGATTTCTTTCATCTTCTTCCCTTTTCTACCCCCTTCTACTCCAATTTTGCGGGGTCTCCATGTAGTACAAGCTTTATAATGTCCGTCTGGATTTACCGACCGTTCAAGTGACTAGGCGTAATGCGGTTATCAATGGCTAACAAGTGGAACTTTTTGAGGTTCCTGGCGAGGCATATACGGGCTTCCATTGACATGGATGTATCACAAGATCGCTCATGGGGATTTCATTCCGCCTGCTTTGGAGCCTCATGATCATCTCACTCGGATTTTGGTAAGCTTCATCGCTATTTTCATATTTTTTTTGTTGTTTATCCATTTGCTACTATCATATTATTTATTATTTTTACTACTATTATTTATTTTATCATTTTTAATTATGGCATGAATTTATTAAATGCAACGACTTTCGATAATCGTGTGAAAATTGGTGTGTGATTAGTGGGCATGCATTATTTTTTTAGGTTACTGGTCATGAGGGTGGCAGTATTTTCCACTTTTACAAGTGGTACAAGGTACTATCCTACGGTGCTAAAACCATCATTGACGGGACGTCTTTGGGGAGGATGGTGAGGAATTGCAAGTATGTGAGGTCCCGCAGGTATCCGTACATCCCAGCCGGTACTTCTACCCACATCTTGAGCAAATGGTCTGACACTACCCACACTTTTCATTTCCATTGTGGGGAGTACACCATGACTCAGTTGGATTACTGCGCCATCA
The DNA here is from genome assembly GCA_947683365.1 of Euphorbia pulcherrima. Classification (NCBI taxonomy): domain Eukaryota; kingdom Viridiplantae; phylum Streptophyta; class Magnoliopsida; order Malpighiales; family Euphorbiaceae; genus Euphorbia; species Euphorbia pulcherrima. Next base: position 22,963,154 of record CANTUS010000001.1, read on the forward strand.
TAGGTCTTCCCTTCCATGGTAACGTGATTCACTTTAATGCCTATTTCACTTATGATAGATTCAATGTGGAGGCCATTAAGGCTTCGATTGGCTATTATGGGGATAAGCCCGAGCAAGTTTCTTACAAGAAACTAATGACCTTATGGACTATTAGGGATAGAAGGCACTTGACTTCTGCTTGTGAGGCTAGAGTCTTTATGGCTACTACTTTGTCCTGGCTGTGCTTTTCCAACGTCTGCCCACTTTGATCGATCTGACCCACTTTGATGAGTATGCTTGGGGCTGAGCTGTGTTGGGTCATTTGTATTGGGCCCTTGATCAGTGTGTGAGGAATAGGATTGGCAAGTTCAAATCATGTCTATAGATTGTATATGTAAGGGCCTGACTCTCTTTTCTCTCTTTATGAGCATTCTCGTATGTCTTTTAACGATCTGACTTTCTTTGACTTTTTGCAGATCTAGTTTTTCGAGATGGGGATTCTTCCGAGGACCAAATTGGTACAAAATGGTAGCTATCCGTTTTGTCCCCGTCTGCCACACTACTAGCGTGGTCGGGAGATCGAGTCTCCTTCTTCTCTTTCTATCCGCCTTCGTACTCTATCTTGGGAGCAAGTACACTTCTCAGCATTTTTAGTTTTCTCCTTTTGCTATATCTGCTATAATTGTGGTATTGATACTTGGCTTCGTTTCCTTTTAGATCAAGACTCAGCCTTGGGGGCATGAGATTTACTGGCTAGAAGTCATGAGATTAGCTGGGGAGGCCGTGAATACCCGGTTGATTTTAGAGACTCCCTTCTCCTTAGAGTGGTACCTTGGGGAGCGTATCCAGGGTTGGCATCTTCCTCCCAGGTCTCATTCTATTCCTCTTAATGTACCCCGATGGATTTTCTAGCCTCGTAGCTCACCCGACTTTGCATGACTGGCTTCTGATGGCTTACCCAACACCTTCCTGGGGCTAATTGGGTGTTGAGGAGTTTTGCCATTCGCAGTTGCTCGGATGGCCAGAGACAGACCTTATTCCCATTGAGCCTCGTCAGATGTTCATAATCCGCCTGAGGGTGATCCTCCTTCGAATTCTACCCCTATCGGGCGAGCTAGATCGAGTTCACCTGGGAATGTTCGGATGACGATATCTCTTCTTCTTTGACTTGGATCTCTTCGATGCTTTTTTCATTTTTATGCTTAGTTAGACCGATTTGTCCTTGCTTTGACATTTCTATAAGATCAACAAGGTAGGAAGAGGCCTGCGTCCACTTCCACCCATGTTAGGAGTTCTTCAGTTTCATCGGTTCTACCTTAGAGTTTGGTGATGATGGAGGGACACTAAGGGTCCTAGCATTAGCGATATATTCTTGATGTACTGTCATGACCTGAGTACTTACACACCAGTCATTCAGCCTTTCCCGGACCTTAAACATCCAGTGACTTTCCACCCAGTTGGCGCCGCTCATGTGAGTTATTTTCATTTTTTTTCTTTTAGATCATGTCAGTTTTGACTCATTTCGATCCCTTATTTTTCTTTGCAGGTGCCTATCGCTGATAGCATCTCTAACTGGGGATACATCCAAGGGCAACAGCGGTTCATGATGAACTAAAATTCTGATATGGCGGTATGTTTATTACTTTATTGTTTTAATGATGATGCGTGTTATGTCATTAAATGCATATGAATGATTCGTGTCAAAATGTTGCAACTGGAGATCCAGCAGCTTCGAGCTTAGTTGGAAATGGTCCAGGTGGATGACCAGCAGCAGCAGCCTCAGCATGGATAGGGCAATCCTTCGAGGTTCTTTCTATAGGGTGGTTATCCTCCTCCTCTATCATCTTTTTGATCCCAGCCATCCGAGTTCCAGCGGCAGACAGTAGATAAGCTTTCTTTTCATCATCTTTTTTTTCTTTAGGCCGTTTACAAAGCCTCTCCTTGTATGAACACATTTTTTATTTATAAAAGAATTTTGCATTTTTTCTGCATTTTGTGCTTTCTTCTTTTTATTGATAATCGAGTTTATCAGGGTGATCTGCTAGATATTTGGCAGATTGCCTTTTAAATTACATATAGTGAACTACTACCCTTTAAAATTTTTCCATGGAGAACTACATCCATTTTCGTGAAGATCTAAAAGTTTATCTGAAGAACTCCGATGGTTGGGACTGTCTCGGGGTTTGCAGTTTGTTGCATGTAAAGGAATATTATCGCATATTTGTCAAGGACAATGTGATCCAGGCTGCTGTCATGTTCTGGGATCCTATTGATAATGTGTTCCGATTTAAGGATCACGAGCTGTGCCCCTTGTATGAGGAATTTGGTGGACTCTTGAGATCTTTGGCTAATATACCTACAGGCATTCCGACGCATCATCCAGATTTTTCAGATTTGTTAATGAATCATTTCCAGTTGCAACAATTCGATAGGCGCTGATTGATTTACAACGAGGGCCTGAGGCTGGACGTTGCTTTCGACATAGTTAGGAATCTTGCTCCCAATAATGCGAGCTGGCTCCCACTCATTTATTTACTTTTGCTTGGAGTCTTTCTTTGTGAGGCTCCAACTATGGTTTATAGCTTTGCCTTCTTGACCATCGTCGATTATATGTTAGTGGGGAAATCTCTTGTTGAAGTGAGTTTGGCCGAGATACTAATCTTTGTGTGCTCTTCCCGGAATGGGACTATAGCTACTACTAGGGGTAGCTGACTCCTCCTTCAGGTAAATTGTATTTGAGCCTTTCTTTTTGCATGAACATCCCTTTCGAGTTTTTGCAAGCTTGCTTTAATTTTTGCCTGGATCGCCTTTTTAGGTTTTCAATCCAGCAGGCCCTTTTTTTCTTTTTTCTTTTTTTTTATTTTTCTTTTTTGTTATTTTTGTATCATTAGCTTTGGGACAAGCTTTCTATATTGTCTGTTCCCACGAGCATGGATTATCAATCGAAGGGCTATTGGGTATGGGGCTACCTTGTTCGCATCAGCGACCGTTATCATAGAGACTTCACTGTCGAGGAGTGAGTTAAGTTTATGGGGAGTCGAGCCGCTGAGGACATCTGTTGGGTTTAACCTTGGTGGGGAATCATGCATGTGACTACTGATGATGTTGCTAGCGATGGTGTAGTTCTCATTGGTCTTTCTGAGATTATCACCTACTCTCCTGACCGCTTGTGCAAGCAGTGTGGTCATCCCCAGGGGTTTCTGACATCTTTGTACACCCTCCTTGGCTCTGATCTTTCCTATACTCGGGTTTATCATCATGACGTGAGGTGGATCAATCGCTCTCGGGTGGAGGTGAACTATTCCGTGCCTTTTGACATCCATTCTTCCGAGGCTTATCGCATCTGGGTTGTGAGCACTCGTGGGCTTGCCACCCTTGAGGAGAGGCTCATTGAGACCAAGAGACTCCGTGGTTTCCTTGGAAATCATTGAGCTTGCCATGGAGTGTCTTTCGTCTTCGTAGGAGAATAAAGGCTTTAGGCCTCGTTGTTCGCCTTTGTCATTTCGATTTCCTGTTTGTAATGCACTTTATGTGTAACAAAGATAAAAAAGCTATTTGAATGTGTGTTTTATTATACAATTTGCAGTTTCCATTTAATGCACTCATGCAGTATTTTTAACATGCATACATTACTATAAAAGAAATTATTTAAATAGGAAGGATAAATGGTATTTATTTCCGAGAAATGCCCATCATTGCCTAAGGTTTCGAATGGATTTTACCTAAGGCCTCACTCTTTTATTTCGGGGTCTTTATTTTTGCTCAAGAGCCCTTATTAGCTCTTGACAGACATCCTTTTTTTCTTTTTTTCTCTTTTTTTACATGAGATAGAGCTTCAGCTTGTCGCGATTCACTGGATTTACAACTTCGTTGCCATCCAGATCTGAGATTTTGACTGCCCCTTTACTAAGAGTCTTATTTACTAAGTACGGTCCTTCCCAGTTTGGTTGGAGCTTCCCTCAAGTATCTGTATGCATCTTACAAGATTGTTTTAAGACCAAATCACCTGTCCTCAAGAGTTGATCTTGCAGTTTATCTTTACGATTGTAAGCTCTGGCCATGCATTGTTGGTATAGCTGTAGATTCTCCAGTGCAGTTAATCATTTCTTATCGACTAAAGCCAATTCTTCATGCCTTACCTTTGCCCATTCATCTTTGGGAAGTCTCACTTCTAGGGCTATGCACAAAGATTTTATCTCCATTTCAACGGGCAACACTGCCTCCATCCCCTAGATGAGAGAAAAAGGAGTCTAACCTGTAGGAGTTTTATGCTGGTTCTGTATCCCTATGATAAGGCATAGGGCAAACGGTTGGCCCAATCTCGGCAATTAGCGATCATTTTGGAGAGCATCTTCTTAATGGCCTTATTAGCTACTTCTAGAGCTCCATTGGCTTAAGGGCGATAGGCGAAGAGCGATGATGCTCAATTCCGTGCTTCTCAATAAGATCGACTTTTTCTCCGTAGAACAGTACACCATTGTCACTTACTATATAATGGGAATTACGTATTTGGCAAAAAAATATTGTTGAATAAACCGATCCATTTTCTTGGCCGTGATGCTCGTATATGATTTTGCTTTAACCCATTTGGAAAAGTAATCAATCGCCACTATGATGAAGCGATCGCCGATGGTCAAAGATGGTCTTATTTCGCAGATGATATCGATGCCCCAGGCTGAGAACAGCCAAGATGTTGTCAAATTTTATAAGGTCGTTGGGGGCAAGTGACTCACATCTCCGTATATCTAACAAGCATGGCAAGTCTTTGCTTCTTAAATATAGTCAGCTAGCATAGTTAAAAAAAAGTATCCCATTCTTTGAATTTTCCTGGCCATCATGATGTCGTTCATATGTGGACTGCAGTCTCCTAAATGTACTTCTTTCATCACCTTCTCTGCTCTTGTTGAGTCAAACATTTTAATAGCAAACCATCAGATGACCTCTTGAATAGATCTCCCTTAATTAGGCAGAACTGCACAACAAAATTCCTTAGTGTATTCATGTCAGAATCTGTAGCTTCGGCCGAGAATTCACCGTTCTCAAGGAATCTAACGATGTTAGAGTACCAGGGCTCTTCCTTGTCCATAGAGCCCTCTATTGTGCGGACATGGTTTGGAGACTGAGTTGTTTCCATAACAATAGGTTTGATTGGGTGTTTTTAGGCCCTTCCCACATTGAGACTAAAGTGGCCAATGCATCCGCCATCTGGTTCTCCTTTTAGGGCATATGACAAAATTCTCATTAGCTAAACATTGCGGCTTTCCTCCACATAGCTTCTAGGTAAGGTCTGAGAGATTCCTCCTTCAATTACTAGTCTCCTCGTGACATGCGTGATGACCAAAGCTGAATCACCAATAATTTTCACTTTGTCCGCTCTAAGAGTGACCACAGAAGACATTTCGAATAGGTAGGCTTCATATTCTACCTCATTATTTGTGGTGAGAAATTTTAATCACTTTGACAGAGGTATGAGCGCTCCATCTGGCGTAATGATGATAACTCCCAAGCCAGCTCCTCGCTTGTTAATGGTACCATCCAAGAATATGGTCCATTTTTTGGAAATTTTCTGTAGTTGTTGCAAAACATTCATCAGGGAATTCTAGGTTCTCTAGTTCTCCTTACTCGAGCAGTTGATTTGCTAAGAATTCAGCCACTGCTCTTCCCTTGATGGTTTTCTTACTGACATACTCGATATCAAATTTTGACAGCAATAAGAGCCACCTTACCAATTTCCCGGTTAGCGAGGGTGCGTGGCATAAATACTTCATTGGATACACTTTTGCGACTGCTTGGAGCCGGTAAGATTAGAAGTAATGTCTGAGTTTCTTGGTGAGCCAGACCATGGTGGCATAAAGTTTTCTCCATAATGGTGTATCAAGTCTTGTACTTTAGCAATTTCTTGCTGAGATAATAAACCTCATGTTCTTTCTTATCTTCGTACTCCTGAACCAACATAGCTCCTACAGATGTTTCTTCTATTGCCAAATAGAGAGTGAGTGGTTTTTCGAGAATTGGCAGCTTTAGCATAGGGGGTTCATTAGGTAGGCTTTGATCCTGTCTAAGGCTTCTTGACATTGGTCATTCCATTCTATTGGTTGCTGGTTCCTTAAGAGCTTGAATATAGGCTCGCACGTGGTGACCGTGCTATAAAGCAGCTAACGTACTATATGGACCCCAAGAAACTTCTTACTTCTATCTTGGTTTTGGTGCAAGCATTTCCCTGATGGCATTAGCCTTATCGGGATCCATTTCTATGCCTCTTTTGCTAACCACATGCCCCAACAATATGCCTGATGTGACACCGGATATGCACTTCTTCGGGTTAAGACGGAGATTGTATTTCTCAATTCTTATGAGGAATCGCTCTAACATTGCTGGGTGTTCTTCTGGCATGGTGGATTTCACAAGCATGTCATCCACATAGACCTTAACTTCCTTATGAATCAAATCATGTAGTAATGTCGTGACTGCTTGCTGGTAGGTTGCCCTTGCATTTTTGAGTCCAAAAGGCATAACCCTGAAATAATACTTTCCCCATTCTAAGATAAATGTAGTTTTGAACTTGTCTATTACGTTCATGAGGATCTGGTGGTAGCTAGAGAACCCATCCATGAAGGAATACATGGCCGCTCTTGCCGCCCTGTCTACCAGAACCTCAATGTGTGGCAACAAAAAGTCGTCCTTGGGGGTAGTTTGTTCAAGTCCCTTAAGTCGACACAACTCTGACGTCGCCATTTTTCTTGAGCATAGGGACTACATTGGATAGCCAAGTGGGATACTCGACGACCACCACGACATTAGATTTGATCTATTTGGCTACTTCTGCTTTGACCTTTTCTGCTCATTCTGGACGCATTCTTCTCATCTTTTGTTTCACTGGATATATCTTTGGATCCGTGGGGATCTTGTGCTCATCAATGTGCCGATCAAGTCCTGACATGTCCTCATGAGACCAAGTAAAGGCTAACACGTGATTTTTAGTAATTTTATTAATTCTCTCTCTTGCTCGATGGGCAGTTGATTGGAAATGTATACTAGTTTTAGATCATCTTCCGCATTTAAGCTAATTTCTTTAGTAATATCATTATTGATGTTAAAGATGCTAGATGAATGCTAGAATGGATGCATAGAATCGTAATCAGAAACACAATCCAAATAAGCAAAGTTCTTCATCTTATTATTATCATGATCATAAAATACATTATTCATTTCAAACATATTGGAAATGGAAACAAAAGACTCATCCTGATCAGTAGGGTCTGGCTTTGTAGCAAATGATTCTTCCATAGCAGCTGGCTTCAGTAGGATGTCCTCATTGTCTACCTTTTCTACCTTTGCCTTGCCCTTCATGGCCTTGACCATGGCCATGATAGTCGGGCTCAAGAAACCTCCCTTGTTCCTTACTTCCTCCACTACTTTGAGTTATGCTTGGAAGTGTTTGGTTAGAGTGTCGAGGATTTCCTCTTCTTTGCTCAGCTTCTTGATCTTCTTTGGGTGCACATGTTCATCGATCTTGGTTTGATCGAGAATTGCACCAGCATCTGGCTGATGACCTGCTTTCTTCATCATACAAGCACTGCTTTTACCGTGCTTTCTATAGTCGACTACATCTGAGAAAATCTCAAATCCCAAAACTGTCCTCCCTGATGAGTAACAGGTTCAGGGGTTCCATTGTAGGGTTGCTCTGACATCTTTTAAAAAACTGTCTTGTTGGTGATTCTTTTGGCGCCTGTATAACCGAGTCCCGCAGGTTTCCGTTCTCCTCCCTCTATATTGAAAGTTGGCATTCACTGCTTATGGGCACCTAGTCCTTTTCTAGGAGTATGGTGTTTCTGCATGTAACCTTAAATCTAAGGGCCCCAATGCACTTTTGGTTGCCTGTTTGATCCTTGACTGATTGCGGCTGTGGTAAACCCTTTCATATGGCTTTCTTCTATTTTCAGCACTGCCACCACGGATGCTTCATCGGCCTCTAGAGTGATGATCTTTCCGTGGAATGTAATTTTGATTTTGTGGTGAAGAGTGGACGGAAACCCTCCCAAAGCATGAAACCATGGTGGTTCAAGCAGTATGGAGAAAGTCTCTGGGATGTCTATAACATACCGATGACGGTTCTCTTAGAATTGTCATAAGCCTTAATGACCATTGTGGATCTCTTCAAGTCCCTCTCAATTAGTCCTAGGATTGGCAGAATATTCTTACGACATACATTCAGCGATGAGCAGTTGTCAACCATTATACACAACACTTGCCTTCAAGTAGAGAGCCTTATTGTGGCGAATGCCTTCATCAGGTAAATCCGAGCTTGAGAAAAAAATTTGGGAATAACAGTGCTGGTCTCAGTGTTTAGTAGCACGCAAACTTGTTCCGGTGATGCCAGGGGAGAAGTTTAGATTTCCGTTAACTTTTTCACAATGGCAGGCCTATGATCTTGAGAACCAAGGAGAAGGTTCAAGATGCTCATCTTGGTGGTGGTGGCCTTTAGCTTGTCCATAATTGGACTTTATATCTGCTCTGAGGACTTAACAAAAGTAAGAGGTGCCAAAGGCTCTACTTTTAGTATAGTGGGGGCTACTGTCCCAGTGATTTTCCCTCCTCTAGTGACAGGACTGACAACCTGGGTAGGTGAGCTTGTCATTTCGAAGACTTTGAACTCGTCAAAATCTTTATCAAGTAGTATTTCTCCTAAGTCAATCGACTTGTTCACGGAAGATGGCGCTTTGGTGGTAAAGGGCCACTATATAAAGGGGACCTTTTTGGGCTATTTTTCTAGAACAATGGGGTTCTCTTGTAGGATTTGGCATAGAATGGGGTTGGAATCTAGCCCACTCACATGAACGGATGAGGAAGCCCCATCAGTTGGATCCTGATCATTGTTGTATATGACCGATTCTTCTGGTTTATCAGAGTACCAAGGCTATTCCTTCGCAGACTTCATCGATGTGAGGTAGACGACATTAATTGCTTTCCATTCCCAATATAATAAAGGGTTTCCATGTTTATCCAGCTCGGGAGTTGTATCCTCTGGTGGGTCTACCCATGTGAAGTAAATGATGAATTGTCTAGCCAACATATTCTAAAATGACTTTTGGTAAAATGTCAGCCCTTCATGCCAGAAGATTTCTTTCTCTCAAAGAGTCAAGCGGAATCTTTTGGGCTAATGGGCATAGTGAATGTACCCATCATTCATCATTTGCACAAATTCACGGATGTGAGGGCGTGGCCTTATGTTTCCATTGTAGAATATGGGATAAACTTCCCTCAAGTTTGGACTTTGGATTCGATAACTGGCTCGGGCTAATTCATTTTCTGCACGAATTCTCTCCCTAATGTACTCCTGAGAAAGTTCTTGCCCCTCGTTTAGGATTATATTAATGAAGTGCTCACTATCTGAGTTAAAGTTTATGAAGTCTCCTAAATCATCACTTACCGCAGACTATAAGGCACCTGGGGAGTCGTGTTCTAAAGATGAGGCATAGCTCTCAGCACCATCATAGTCGAATCTCATGCCATTGGAAAAGGGAGCCTTGTATTCAAAATCCCCTGGCAAGTAGTTTAACTCATCAACTGTAAAGATATCAGGTTCGTACCCTAGATTATCCACTTCATTTACATCTTCATGATCTGACTCGTCGGAGTCCTCAAATTCTTCTACTTCTTTATTAGAATCGTCGAAATGTTGTGTTTCATTCATCGGTTCAAAGGCCCAATTCAGCGCATGCTGAATTGGCATATCATTATTAGAATCTTCCTTTGGATCTTACTCAGGGTCTTCCTCAGGGTCTTCCTCAAGATCTTATTCTATTGCATTCCCTATTGCATTTTCTCTAGCCTCAACTCCTACGATAGCTACGCGAAGGCCGAGATCATGCCTTGCATACTGGCGAATTTCTCCTCTACACGGGGCACTATATGCTATAATGTTTGCACGGACCCCTTCAAATGGGTCGCGTAACTCGATGCTCACTTGGTTCCTATGGTTCATTTCTAATGCCATATCTGCATAGAGTTTGGTGAATGGGTCTTGCATTACCTCATCCAGATTGATGCCGAGTTACCTTTGCTGGTCCCTGTGATTACTCCAGGCTTATTCAGCTCTTGATCTCTCAAGTGTATCATCCTGAAAGAACTCCTAAATTTGAATAGATTTGTCCCAACATAGTTGGGACTCATGTAATCTGGGGGAGTATACATGGGGGCTGAGGAGGAGGAACATCCTGCCAACCAGCATTGCGTTGATCTACCTGCCAACCACCAATAAAGCTCATCCGAGTGCGAATGAGGAGCCATAAAGTAATGGAGAAAGGTTCTCTCCATATAGTACTAGTTCCAGCGGCCTTCTATTGGCATTGCATAGTATTAATCCATAGGTGGACCTTCCAAGAAGCGGGGGGATTTGAGGTGCAAAACCCATCATAGCAATCTTTTGTTCATGTATAAATCTGAGGAATTCTTCTATATGCTGATTTGGGTCAGAATTTCCTCGGAATATGAGGTGTGGCGGTACTTGGTACTGGTCTAGTCCTTCTCTCCACATTCTCAAGACATATTGATCGACCATATGGATGCTATCTATATTGTCGAAAATTATATTATTCCCCCATCTTGGGTCATGTCTGAAGTTATCCGTCATATCAACACCTTGCTCGTCAGCCTCCACTTGGATTAGTCTGTGTGCTCAGTTTCTTCTCGGGCTCTTTCAATCTCTCATCTGCTATCATCTGCTGTAAATCCTTTAATTGCTGGGTGCATTCGTTAGTGCGATGCCCTTTGGTCACGTGATAGGCATAAAAGGTTATCTCTATCCGCCACAGCAGGTGGAACAAACGGTTTGATGGTTTGAAGCTGGTCGGACTTCCTCAGCTTGGTGAATATCTATGATAGTGACTCTACCCATAGAGAGATAGATTGATGAGTTTGCACCTGAGTGGCTACTACAACTTTAGCATTTAGGGACTCGAAGCTGCCTCGTTTGGAAGACCCGCCCTTTTTCAAATATCTGGGCTTAGTGTAAGCCTGCTGTTCTTGCTTCTTCATTCGGTCTTCTTCATCATACTTTTCTAGTCTTTTAGCATAGTCCAACCACGTCATTAAAGGTATCAAACCTTTTCATCTTCATGTCACCCCGGTACCTTTGGCTGGATCCTTCGATGAGCTTTACTATTAAGGCCTTTTGGTCAGGTCCCCCTGTCACAAGTACATGAATAACCATCCATCTCAATTAATATTCTTCAAAGGATTCCTTCAGGCGTTGTTTGACCCTTCGAGATCTTGCAAAGTAGTTTTAACCTTCAGATTGAAAGCATTGTTCTCCAGAAATGCAGAACATAGCTTCTTCCAATCAGATTTCACATCCGTTGGCATCCTCATGTACCATTCAAAAGTCGGTCCAGGCAGAGTGGCTTGAAATAGGTTGACTATATGAACCTTAGGGATGTTCATTCTAGTCATATTCGGAGATAACTCTCAACATGCATGTGAGGAGACCTAGTGCCAGTATATGGAGCTATATAAGGCATTACAAAGTTGGTCGGGAGGGCTTCAGATTCTTTTGATGAGAACCGATTAATGTCCACATATTGCTTGATAGAGGGAGCCACATACCTCTCTTTCATTGAGGACAACTTTTCTATGTTGGCCATCTTTGCCTTTAATGCTGCTATCTCGGCCTCTTATTCTTGGGCTTTCTAAGCATTAGAAGCGCTCAGCCTTTCCCAAACATCATGGAATTTCAGAGCATCTAGAATCCTTCAAAGGGATTGTCCAACTACATCATCGTCCGCCATTGCGGTTTGGATTATAGATCAGAGAAAAATCTGGCTATTGATTCGATTGGTAGTGGTGGTATGACTTTTAGGCTACTTGTAATGCGTCTAAACCTCCTTCTCTCTCGCTTCCAACCTGGTTTGTTGGGTACGGCTCTGAGCCTTCTTACCTTAGTTTGTCGGAATGCATGAGTGGATGAATAAATGAGTGAGTGAATGAATGAATGAATGGATGGATACGTACAAATTGTAAGGAGCTAGGTGTATGTCAACTATTCATGGAATAATTGACAAGGGTAGCCTGTAATATTCATGGAATATTATAGACACGTGGTCCGAAGACTAAGGTTTGAATCTAGTTTAACTCGATGGTCGGGGGTGAGTTGACTCGCTGGTCACTCGAGGGTTAACTCTATGGCCTGAGGTGAGTTGACTCTATGGTCACTCGAAGGCTGACTTGGTGGTCCAAGGTGAGTTGACTTGCTGGTCACTCAGGGTTTGACTCTATGGTCAAAGGTGAGTTGACTCGCTAGTCCCTAAAAGGCTAACTCGATGGTCAAAGGTGAGTTGACTCATTGATCACTCGAAAGGCTGACTCGGTGGTCAAAGGTGAGTTGACACACTAGTCACTCGGGGGTTGACTCTATGGTCAAAGGTGAGTTGACTCGCTAGTCACTCGGGGGTTGACTGTATGGTCGAAGGTGAGTTGACTCGCTGGTCACTAGAAGGCTGACTTAGTGGTCAAAGGTGAGTTGACTCTATGGTGACTCAGGGGTTAACTCTATGGTCGAAGGTGAGTTGACTCGCTAATCACTCGAAGGCTAACTTGGTGGTCAAAGGTGAGTTGACTCTATAGTCACTCGAAGGTTGACTCGGTGGTCAAAGGTGAGTTGACTCTATAGTCACTCAAAGGCTGACTCAGTGGTCAAAGGTGAGTTGACTCTATGGTCACTCAAAGGCTTACTCGGTGGTCAAAGGTGAGTTGACTCTATGGTCACTCGAAGGCTGACTCAGTAGTCAAAGTTGAGTTGACTCTATGGTCACTCGAAGGCTGACTTGGTGGTCAAAGGTGAGTTGACTCTATGGTCACTCGAAGGCTAACTCGGTGATCAAAGGTGAGTTGACTCTATGGTCACTCGAAGGTTGACTCGATGGTTAAAGGTGAGCTGACTCATCGTCACTAGAAGGCTGACTCGGTGTTTAGAGGTGAGCTCGAAGGCTGGCTCGGTGGTCAAAGATGAGTTGACTCTATGGTCATTCGAAGGCTGACTCGGTGGTCAATGGTGAGTTGACTCTATAATCACTCGAAGGCTGACTAGGTGCTCAAAGGTGTTGAGCCTAGATAGGCTGATTGATCTTGGTTTATTCTAGCTCACGAGTTGAGGATAGGTAGACTCACCAGTCTCGATTATTTCGGCTCATGGGTTGAGCCTAGGAGGACTCACTAGTCTTGGTTTGTTCTGGCTCATGAGCTAAGCCTAAATGGACTTACTGCTCTCGGTTATTTCAGCTCATAAGTTGAGCCTAGAGGGACTTACTGGTCTCGATTATTTCGGCTCATTGAGCCTAGGTGGACTCGCTGGTCTTGATTACATTAGGGTCCTATAGCTAGGGAAATAAAATGAGATGGCACACATAAATGTTATGGCTGCATAAAGATATGGTTAGTTTACCTACAACCATGATTCTTATGATGTCCGTTTTCAATTTATTTGTATTTAATAAACCTGTACATGTAGCAAACGGTTAGATCGTGCCTACCGCCCTTTTAACTGCATCAGGTTACTTCGCTTTAGAGCCAACGAGGACTTAACAAAGTCTACTCGTGTGAACTAAAGGGTTTTTTTAGGTAAACCTATGGGGAAGTGTTTACGGTTCATCTATATGCGGGTCTCGATCTTAGGCTTGGGTGAGATTGGATACCCTGCGCCTTTGTGTACCGAGTCCCAGTGGCCCTAAGAGAACCAAATGAAACTTTTCCACATATAATATACTCAGGTAGTCTTGCCCTTGAGCGAGTAAGGCCCTCGCACGTTACACAAGGGGTGTGATCGGATCCACAACCTTAAGCCCTAAGTGAACTTAGAGATACTTCACCGAAAGTCACCTAAATTGGTTATGGGGGTAATAAATGCAGATGTTATGCAATCCTAAAATTTGTGTAATGTTGAAATTACCACATATCCTGTAATTTCAAAATTTAATTTGAAGAATATTTTAATTATCATGTCAAAAAAAGAATTTTTTTCCTTAAAAAATGGGGTTTTATAAAAATAATTAGATCCCCAACGGAGTCGCCAGTATGAGCAGGCAAAATTTTATGGGAGCATGTAGGGTGCGGTGCGCGGGGCGCGTTCGATTCGGTTTGAGAAAATCCGATTTGCTTAAATGCAGTGGCTTTATATAAACCAAAAAATGTGATTATATTGAGAAATATATTTGCACATTTTATTTAAAAAAGATATTTTTTAAAATAAAGCATCTTTATTTTATTAAAAAAAATACTTTAGAGTCGCCACCCCGGTTCAGATCCATCGGGAATTGTGGTATATTGATCCAAAATGGGATTTTATACCGAAAAGGAAAGTGAGATTCTGAGTTCGGACATGATAGTTACTCATATTGTTCAAATTATTTGTATTAATTTTGGAATTTTAGGATTTGTGGTAATTTTTGCATTACAATGGCTTTATTTAAGAAATAAATTCAAAAAAATAAAGCAGGCATTATAACGACATAATAAATTGATATTTGCTATCGAAATTTTGGCAGAGTAACGGCAACAATTGGGTTTTGGCACGGAAACTCAGATACAGTTTCCTTACATTCTGGATGTTTGTCCGTACCTGCGAGCTAATTTACGCATATTATAGTTTAAGTGGCATCAGTGGCTCACTTAACCAGAGAAATGGAATACAATGTGCAATAATAAAAGTAATAAAAATGAATTTTAAAGTTGGGCTTAGAGCCAATTACCCTTAGTTTACCTTTTCGTCTATCCAGGATGACTTGAGAGCCGGTGCAGGATTGAAGTTGTCAGAGAGTGTGATTTGATTGGAAAATAGGTTTAACCCAAGTTATGACTATAATCTTGGATTATTCCTAAAGGAAATGCGGAATTTTTGAGTGGCTAAGTCGTTTTTAGACCGAAGATCACTGTGAGATCTTGATCTAAAAAGACATGAAAATGAGTTTATACTGAATGTCGGTGATAAAGCTCGGATTCGGAAGTGTTTTAACAGAGTTTAGGGGCTTTTAGGACTCCCAGAATAAAAGGGGACAAAATGATTTTTGAGTTTTTTCCGTCTCGCTCTTCAAATGAGGGGCGAAGTCCTCTATTTATAGATGGGTGGTAATTAATCAGTGGGCCAATTACCTATCTGACAAGATCTTACTTTTAATCCCGTACATCCTTGCCAGATCTCGGTAAAATTTGAATTTTTTTATTATAGATGGGTAATTACCCGGCAGGATGATTACCCATGTTTGACCAAATTTTGACTTTTTGATTTTTTAGTAGAAAATGTTAAATCAAAGCTTTATGGCGTGTGTGGTGTTTGGATGGTTGTTTGTGAAGGAAAAATTGAAAGAAAAGGTTATTTTGTGGCTGGTTTATGGTGTTGCACAAAATTATGATTGATGTAGGGTGTAAAGAGAGATTTTATGGCAAAATGGTGGTGTTTAAGTTGGTTTTGAATGAGGTTAAATGGCTGGAAATCAGAATAGACTAGTGACTGATTTTAACACAAAGAAAGTAACAAGTTAAGTGTTTTTGGATCACACACAAAACCCTATTAGTTTTTGGAAACTAACAAAACCCAAATGTGTTTAAACACTTTAATTCACTCCAAGTATGATCTGATTATTTGTAAATTCGTTCCCCTTTAAATAAGGAAAGAACAAAGAGTTACAAGGATGAAATAAAGGCTATTTAAGCCAAAATAACTTCCTACTTTAAAATGAAAATGAAAGCACAAATTTATTGGTAATAAAGCATAAAAAACAGCAAATAACACTCTTCCAAATGTCCCTCTTGTGTATGAGCTAGAATTCTTGAGCATAAATCATAATTTGGGCATATTTTGTTGGGCCTGAAGTTGGTCTTCAAATATGATGGCTTGGAATAGCCCAAAAGGCTTCAAAAGGAGTTGGATCTTCATGTTATGTATGGATTCAAAGCATGGCTCTTCATTAGGATCAAAATCATCATCTTCATCTTCTAAAAGTGTGCAAAGGCCCATGTCAAGAGTATCTCGAATTGCAAGAATGGATGGACCCCATCATTATCCCCTTCTTGGGAAGTTTCCCCTTTAATTGAGACTTGCATCGAATCTTCAACATACTTTGAGAGATCACTTACATTGAATGTGTTGGAGATCTTGTATAATGGTGGAAGCTCTATCTTGTAAGCATTTTGATTTATCTTCTTTAGCACTTTGTACGGACATTCAGCTTTGGGCATTAGCTTGTTCTTCCTTTTTAATGGAAATCTTGCCTTTCTCAAGTAGACCCACACAAGATCTCCTTCTTTGAATTCAACATTTGACTTTAGCTTGGATTGACGCTTGTAAACATTATTCTTTCTCTCGATGTGTTCTTTGGCCTTGGCATGAAGTTTGATTATTTCAGCGGCTCTATCTTCATCCTTTAATTTTGATGGAATGCTAGAATGCGCTTTGCTCAAATCGATTGGAATAAGAGGGTTAGCACCATAAACCAATTCAAAAGGAGTAAAATTTGTTGTCTTACTCTTAGAACTATTATAAGCAAATTCTGCATGTGCCAACATAGCATCCCAATTCTTCACCTTTTCGTTCAGCAAGCTTCTCAAAATGTTACCAGGGCTTCGATTGACCACCTAGGTTTGCCCATTTACTTGAGGATGAAATGTCGTGCTAAATTTCAAAGTTGTCCCAAGTCGTGCCCATAAATGTCTCCAAAAATGACTCAAGAACTTTACATCCCTATCACTTATAATACTCGGAATTCCGGGGAGTTTTACAATGTTTTCAAATTACAAGTTTAGAATATGAGATGCACCATTAGTTTTGTTACAAGTAACAAAATGAGCCATTTTAGAAAATCTATCAACAACAACCATAATAGAGTCATGGTTTCTTCTTGTTCTTGGCAAGCCAACTATAAAATCAATACTTACATCCTCCCAAGGAGAATTTGGAACCGGCAAAGGCATGTATGGACCATGTGCTTGTGATGTCATTTTGGATTGTTTGCATGTGTTACAGCCATCAACTAGTCTTGAAATGTCTTTCCACATCTTTGGCCAACAGAAATTTCTACTAGCCAGCTCATAAGTCTTGTCTCTTCCAAAGTGACCAGCTAGGCCTCCACCAAGGACCTCCTTTAGAATTGCTTCCCTTAAAGAAGTTTGAGGAACACAAAGAGCATCAAGCTTGAAAAGATAATCATTATGAATTGTGAAATCCCTACATGCACCATCTTTCCTAACTCTCTCCCAAATCTGACCCAAATCCTCATCATTCTCATACAAATCTCTCACATCATCAAATCCTGTTACATGAGCATGCGTGGTACTAAGAACTTCAAATCTCCTCGACAATGCATCAGCTACAACATTGCTTGGACCATCCCTATACTTTACCACAAAATCAAACGATTGCATGTATTCAACCCAAGATGCATGTCTTCTACTCAACTTAGCTTGGCTTTGAATGTATTTAAGTGCTTGGTGGTCAGTATAAAGAATGAATGAATTTGCCAACAAATACGCACTCCAATGTCTAAGTGCACGCACCAAAGCATAAAACTCAAGGTCATAGGCAGAATACTTCTTCCTAACTTCATTCAATTTGTCACTAAAAAATGCAATAGGCTTACCTTCTTGACTCAAAACAGCCCCAATTCCTACTCCACTAGCATCGCACTCCAATTCAAAGGGTATGGTGAAATTAGGTAAGGATAAAACATGTGCTTTTGTCATGGCATTTTTTAGTGTTAAAAGCAATGGTGGCTTGAGGGTTCCATTTAAACAATCCTTTCTTCATGCAATCTGTTATTGGGCTTGTTATAGTGATAAAATTTCTACTGAATTGTCTATAAAAAGAACAAAATCCATGAAAACTTCTAACTTGAAACAGAGTACTAGGAATTGGCCATTCAATCATAGCTCTAACCTTTTTCGGATCCATACTAATCCCATCTCTAGACACAACATACCCCAAAAACCTAATGGTTCTATCACAAAAATGACACTTCTCAACATTAGCATATAATGATTCACGGTCCAAAACCTTAAAGACAAGTCTCAAATGCATACAATGCTCATGTAAACTACGACAAAAGATTAGAATATCATTGAAATAAACCACCACAAGTTTGTTGAGAAACAGTTTGAGTACCTCATTCGTAAGTCGCATGAAAGTTCAAGTTGAATTAGAAAGTCCCATTGGCATAACAAACCATTCATACAACCCCACATTAGTTTTGAAGGCTGTTTTCCACTCATCTCCTTCTTTAACAGGAATTTGATACAAACCATTCACAAGATCAATCCTTGAGAATACCAAAGGTCCATGTAATTGGTCAAGCATGTCATCAAGCCTCGAAATTAGAAATCGATACTTGATTGTGATTTTATTAACAGCTCCAGAATCAATCACCATTCTCAATTTCCCATTCTTTTTGGGTACTACGAATGTCAGAACAACACAAGAAGACACACTCTCCCTAATAAATCCCCTTTTCAACAACTCATCAACTTGCTTTTGTAACTCATCACTCTCCTTTGGGCTCATTCTATAGGATTGTTTGTTAGGAATTTGGGCTCCTTTAACAAAACTTATTTCTTGTTGTATGCTTCTAAGAGGGGGTAAACATGAGGGTAATGTGTTTGGAAATACTCTCTCAAACTCCTTAGTCAAAGATTGTACCTCATTTAGAATGGTACGATTCTGTTTGGGCTCATCTTCCACATCCATTGGGACAAAACTAGGCAGCCCCTCCGTGATCTCACTCTTCTCATCATTGGACAGTAACCCAAAGACTTCAACCTCTTTCTTTTTCTTTCTCTTTTTCGGCGATATAGGCTTGAGCAATATCTTTTGCCCATTATGGAACAAGGTATAAGTATCGGCTATCCCTTAATGATAAACATCTTTATCACACAACCATGTCCTTCCAAGTAACAAATGACAAGCAGTCATAGGAATAACATGGCAGGTCACCTCATCAACATATTTCCCTATAGAAAAAGGAACAAGGCATTTCTTAGTCACTCTTATCTCATGCGAAGAATCCAGCTAAGTCAACTTGTAAGGAGTGTCGATTGGCTCGGTTTTAAGACCCAACTTATTCACCATCTCATTCGAAACAACATTCTCGCAAGCTCCACTATCAATTACAACTTCACATAGCTTTTTATTCGTCAAGCATCTAGTATGGAACAAAGATTTCCTCCTCCAATCCTCCTCACTTGTTTATAAGTTTAGCACCCTCATCATAACTAAACACTCCCCATCCTCCATAGCTTCACATTCAAGAACCCCTTTCTCATAATCACATAAACCCAAGTCTACCTCATTAGAATCAGCAAGCAATAAACCTTCCTCAATCTCTTCTATTTCTCTTATGGTCATTATCTTTTTGGCGGGGCATTCATATGCAAAATGACCATAACCTTGGCATTTAAAACATTTCAAGGCATTTTTAGAGATGCTTTTGGTTGGTGGGGCAGATTGGACATTCTTGGTTAAGGTGGAAGTGTTTTGGGTGTTTGATAGGCTTTTTGGTGGTGGTCTGAAGGGAGTTTTTGTGGGGGCTAATTATGAAGTGCTAGAACTTGATTTATAAGGTGAAGGAAAATTTGATGGTTTGAAAAAGTTTCGGGAAGGCCAAGCATGAGATAAGCTAGCCTCAATTCTTAAAGCCAATTTCTTCAATTCAATAAGGGATTCATAAGGGTAAAAACTCACCATTTCCTGAATATCAAGACGTAGACCTTGGAGAAAACGCCCTATGAGCAGCTCCTCGGTCTCATCCACTTCACATTTCACAAAAAATTCATCAAATTGCATGGTGTATTGTTCCACAGATTTGGTGCCTTGTTTGAGACTTAACATCTTCTCAATCATCTTTTACCTATAATGGGATGGTAAAAACACCACATCCATTTCCTCCTTCATTTGATCCCATTGAGTGATTCGAGGTCTCCCTTCTCTAGCCCTTTGCTTATGCAAATTCTCCTACCAAAGGGGAGCATAACCTTTCAACATCATGGCAGCAAGCTTCATCTTCTTTTCCTCTGACACTTCCTTTAAATCAAAAGCTTTCTTAGTGGAATATATCCATTCTAAATAGGCATCGACATCAATTTTACCATGAAATTTAGGTAATTCAATCTTGTAATTAAAAAATTGCTCTTGCCTTTCACCATGGCGGGGTGGGGGAAAATTTCGTTCACCTCTACGAAAAGCTCTTCTTCTAAATCTGCCTCGGTCAAACACGGGTGGTTGTTCATCATCAATAGATTCTTCATTAAATTGGTCATCTTCATTTGGATTTTGAAAATTCAATTGTGAATTTTGAACAATCGTTTCAAGAGCATCATTCTTGGTTTTAAGTATCTCAATCTCCAACTTCATTTTCTCAAATTCAGCCACTAATTCTTGTGTGTCAATCATGACGTTTTTGTCTTTGTTAATGGCAATAGACTTGGTATAGGCTAGGAATGAGGCAAAACTTGGATCTAGCACCAAATGATGGCGTGGTGGTGTTTGGATGGCTGTTTGTAAGGGCAAAAGGGAGGAAAAAATGTTACTTTGTGGCTGGTTTAGGTGATACACGAAAATCATGAGTAAGGTAAGGTGAAATGGCTTATTTTGTGAGAAAAGGAATGTGTTTAAGTTTCTTTGAATGTGTTAAGAGGTGGAATTTCAGAAGAGAAAATGGCTGGTTGTAAAACAAAGGAAAATGTAACAAGTTGAGTGTTTTTGGATCACACACAAAACCCTATTAGTTTTTCAAAACTAACACAACCCAAATGTGTTTAAACACTTTAATTCACTCAAAACATGATCTGCTTATTTGCAAATTCGTTCCCCTTTAAATAAGGAAAGAAGGTGTTATAAAAGGTGAAATAAAGGCTATTTAAGCCAAATAACTTCCTACATAAAACCTACTTTGAATTGTTATTTAAACAACAACTTTATTGATAATTAAGCATAAAAAAACCTAAAAAAACTCCTAAAAATGTCCCTCTTGTGTATGAGCTAAAATTCTTGAGCATAAATCACAATTTCTGCATATTTTATTGGGCATGAAGTTGGCCTTCAAATATGATGGCTTGGAATAGCTCAAAAGGCTTCAAAAGGAGTTGGATCTTCATGTTATGTATGGATTCAAAGCATGGCTCTTCATTATGATCAGATCATCATCTTCAAAAAGTGTGCAAAGGCCCGTGTCAAAAGTATCTCGAATTGCAAGAACGGATGGACCTCCATCAGAACACTAAAGAATTCATTACTTGGATGTAATTCTTTTTATTTTCTCTTTTAGGGGTAAAGGAATGCATAATTTTGAAAATTAGATCCATTATTGTGCTAGTTCGAATGAGTTCAGTCGATTTCTTTCCCCATTCTAATATGGTGCGACTCGAACTGACTTCACTAGACTTGGATAATTTGTAATTGGTCCCAATATCGTTTAATTCACAGGTTAAGCTGAGGAAATTGTTTAATCCAACCATTCAAATTGATGACATGGTAAAATATGCAAGACCTTTTTTACTTTAAAAGGTTGCCATACTCATTTAACCCTTTAATATTCTACTAAACTATATTTGTCAAAATAAAAAAAAATAAAAAAATTAAATAATTCGATTATGCAAGCTTGTATTTGATTTGATTGGCGACATGTAGAGGATTAAATAGATATTTTATGCGTAAAATATCTCAACATTCTCATGATTCTCATTATACGTCAGATATGAGTAAGTTTTGTAGATTTACACTATTTTTTTGTATAGTTTTATAGAGTGTTTATCATCATTTTTCAATTAAAAAAATTTCCAATATTAAAAAATTTTAAAAATTATCAAGTGATCATTTTAATATGGACCCTGATTCATTTTTATGTAATATATTAATCAGTGATAAATTTTATATTATAGCATGTTGTCGTTAATTTATTTTTTTATGCTTGAATCAAAGTGAAATTAACACACATTTAAATTTAGACGGACCTTTGGGTACTTAAAAGCAACGTGTGGGTTTAGTTATATAAAAATATAGAATATAATCTTATTCGTATCATTTACAAGTTTGGTGTGCGATCAATTTATAGTTTCCCATGCTCTCTTAAGTTTTTTTTCGGGGTATTTTGACTGAATCAAGGTGAATTTAAGTGCCATTGTACATATGAATAACATGATACAAAAACTTTTATTGTTCCCTTTACTATTCATAGCAAGCAAACTAATGGAGTATCTTTATTACCAACTTGGGAGCATGTAATTCCATGAATAGACAACACTGTAAAAATAAAGAATAGGAATGTATTGTATTATACAAAATAAGAGACAATATTTACACAATACAAACCTAGGTGTGACATACGCGCAACGGTTGACGGCCATTGAGGGCTATAAAAAATCGAGGAGTTTTGAATGCGAACAGTCGCATCCAACCACAAACATTTACTTGCACTTCTTTTTGAGACTCACGCGATGTCGAGCGTGTGACAATCCCAAGTTCCCAACTTCCGGATATGCACTTACTCAATTTCATATTCCAAGACATGGGTTGGAGCATAAATCATAGCTTCTTACTCTTTCTCTTTTTAGTTTTTACTTAATGTAGGGGGTTTGGTGGAATACGAAGAGGTGATATCTTTACTCCGAGCTTGCATATTGCTGTCACTCACATATCAATTTAATACCCTTTTTTTAATTACTCCGAGCTTGCATGCCATATTGCTGTCACTCACATATCTTCGAGAATTAACCGCATTCCTGCACAATTGCACAAACAATATCTCTCTTATTATACGAATTGAACGATCTTATTGCATTAATTAATTTTTATTTCAGTAATTTAATTTTGTTAACTCAAAATTGGGGAGTATATCAAAAAGTGGGGAGTGATTAATGACCTTAAAGACTGCAGTAAATTCCCGCCAGTGGGTCCGGGTATTTAAGTATATTCTCGATGGAATATTGACACGTAGTCACTTTATACATTATTATATGAGAATGGGGTATGTGGCAGTCATCCAACGGGACTGAAGAAGATTGTACGACTCAATCTCTCCTCTAATTAATTCATCCCATCCGGTCAAATGGATTAAATTTATTCCCAGTTATTGCAGCTGAAACTAGCATTACTCCCATATTGGAAGTGGAAAAGTTATTCAGTCAATCTCAACCATCCATTTAGATTTAATGATTGATATTGTGTTTCAATGGAAGGTTGAGATTGACTAAAATGTACTAACAATTTCAATGCTCTATCTCTTAGTCATGATAGAGTTGGAACCGTTTTTTATTTTCTCCACCTACAAAAGGCAGGCTTTTCCTATTTTTAGGAATCGCATTTCTGTCTACCACTTCTATTTTTATATTTCAAAATTTTAACCTTTTTGAACAAGTGATGTTAAAGAATTGTCTGGTTTATCACGAGAATCCAATTTACTTCATGTCTTCCCTAAACCACTCGTGATAGTGTTCGTAGTTGCCTTCAATGCTTCTTACTTGACAAGATTACTACGAATAAGAGAGATTATGCTGGTGATCAAAGTTTTGTTGGTCAATTGATCCAAATCCGGGACCTCTGATTGCTTGGAAGTGGACGTAATGTACGGGGCTTCGTCCATCAGGGACTTAATGTTCTTGTCTGTGCCTCAATTGTGGTGTCCATTTCATATATACTTCCTACAATGCTATATTATTTTTATGTTTTTTGCTTCAATGACTTCTCCAGGTATTACTTTTTCTTATGGACATTTCTTGGTGCTTAGTACAATGGTATGTCGGCCTTAGATGTTCGTATATTTGACAAAACTACTCATGACATACCTTTGTACTAAACACCAAGAAATGTCCATAAGAAAAAGTAATACCTGGAGAAGTCATTGAAGTAAAAAAACATAATAACCATAAAGCATTGTAGGAAGTATATATGAAATGGGCACCACAATTGAGGCACAGACAAGAACATTACGGGCCCCCTGACTAAGCCCCGTACATTACGTCCCTCCAGGCGATGAGAGGTCCTGGATTTGGGTCAATTGACAAACAAAAATTAGATCACCGACATAATCTCTCTTATCCGTAGTAATCTTGTCAAATAAGAAGCATTGATGACATCATAATTTTTTACTTTTTGACTAACTCTAATTAGGCTAAATTATATTCCCTTCTATGTATATGTGTATATATTCACATAACCATTTACATATCAATAAAAAATTCAACGATTAGTATACAAGTTCAAATTATTTAAGTTTATCAACAAGTGTCATGAAGTCCCTCAACAATAGAATGGCTTCAAATTTCATCCCGCGTGTGCCCAAAATCCCGAAACAGGAAATAGCATGCTCGATTAATCATTTTTTCTACTCAATATAAGAATCAAAAAAAATTGGGTACAAACAAGAATTATCTAATTTAATTTCTGGGTCGGATTAAGTGGCGTCAAGTCACTCTATACAACTAAAGCTATAGGATTCCCTTGGCCCGTCTCCACAAGCACAAAAATTAAACTACCATGCATAATCAACGATTCTTTCGCTCCTCGGTGAAAAAATATTGCCTGGATTAGTATACAAGTTCAAACTATTTAAGTTTGTCAACAAGTGGCTTTAAGTGACATGAAGTCCCTCATCATTATTGTAATGTCATTAGAATGGCTTGAAAATTCATCCCGAATCGTGCCCACCATTCGAAAAAATGAAACTAGCTTGCTCAATTAATCATTTTTTTTATCCTTAATATAAGACTCAAACGATATTGGGTCCAAATGCAAATTATCCAATTTAATGCAACCCTTCGGTCGGATTAAGTGACGTTGAGTCACTCTATAATACAATGTCTATAAAATTCAACTCGGGTCATCCCCACAAGCACACAAATTAAACTACTTATGTCCCTCCTAGGTGGAAAAAACGGAACGATTTAGTATCCAAGTTCAAATTATTTAAGTTATCCATAAGTCGACTTGTGTAACATTACGTCCGTATACATTAGCATGGCTTTGAAATTCATGTTTTTTTTGGTATAACGAGGTGAGTGATAAATTAAATTAAATCAAATACCTTTAGGAGTAATAATTTTTGGTTTTGATAAATCAGGTAATTCCATGTTTCTGGTTCATGTTTTTTATATTTATATACTATATCCATTGTTATCTGCATAAATTCTCAAAAGAGAATAATATTACAAAAAAAAGTTAATTAAAGTGAATGAAATTAAATGCATTCAACAGTGAAATGTATGAGAGAAGTATTGAATTCTAAAGTAATGGATTGATCTAAACTTTAGTCCGAAATGTGTTCATGTTTTCAGCGGCATATGTGAAATAATAAGAAGGTGAAGGGCAGTAGTAATTACTGTAGTTGGCAATTGGCAGGATTGTGTCATGAAATTTTCAAATACCCTTGCATGTGGCAGCAAAGTAGACCTCTATGAATGAAAGTAGATTATTTCTAAAGCGAATTGACGGCACATCTCAAACTGAAGGCTGTACATGTAACCTATGGGGATTAGACTCCATAGGTGAAAACTTCTAAAGATGTACAGTTCAGTCAACATCAAAATCTCATTGAGTATTAACGGTTGTTATTGAGTTTTAGTAGTTTGTGGCGCCGCATGGCAATTAAATCTCAGGCTTTACAACAAAGTGGATGGTTGAGAATTGAGATTGAATGCGTGTACAATTTTACCATTTTTCATCTGAATGAATGGATGAGATTGATTGAAATAGACAACTTTAATAACCCCAAACTTTGGAGAATCAAAATACGGGTTAAAAATAGTACTATACCTAATTTTATCCGAGAGTCTACTTAAGTCACACCAAGTTCCACCACCCAGAATTGCTTTAGAGGTCACCCGAGTCCCCGACTCTGCCCGCAGGGTCGAATTGTTTTTCAACTTCAGAGAACCATAATCCAAAAAAATGACACTAGCATGAATAGTAATCATTTTTTACCCCTTGATCTAACAATAAAACGATATTGGGTCCAATTGCAAATTATCTAGTGTAGTCGATTAAGTCAGATAAAGTGAATTCAAGTCGCTCTGTAATAAATGGCTATAGAAATCAACTCGACCCGTTCCCACAGGTGCAATAATGGATATACCGTTCAAACTTAATCATTCTGTCACTCACTAGAGAAAAAATAAAAGGAATTAGGATCCAAGTTATCAATTATTTAGTTGTAACCGTGAGTCAATATAAGTGATACCAAGTCCCATGATGAATGCATTGCTTCACAATTCATTCCGTCTCTCACCAAGAGCCCAAAAAGTGAAACTAGCATTCTCAAGTAGTCACTTTCCTCTCCTTAAACTGAGAATATTATTATGTTGGGACCAACTGCAAAATATCGAATGTAGTGCATTAAGTCGGATAAAGTGAATTCAAATCTCTCCATATAGAACGGTTATAGAAATCAACTCGGGCCGTTTCCATACGCACGTAAATTGATCTACCGTTCAGACTTATTCATTCTCTCACTCTAAAAAGAAAAAGTAAAATGAATTAGGATCCAAGTTATGAATTATTTGGTTTTAACCAGTAGTCAACCTAAGTGACACCAGGTCCCACGACCATATAATTTATTTATAAATCACCCACGAGCGCAAAATTAAACTAGCATGATCAGTTACTCACTTTCCTATCCTTGACGTCAAAATAAAACTATATTGGGACCAATTTCAAATTATCTAATGTAATTCATTAATTCGAATAAAGTTGACTTCAAGTTGCTCCGTAATAGAAATTCCTTTGGGAGAGTTGATATCAACAAAAAATGTACATCTCCACAGCTTCTCCAAACTCATTATTTCGCACTAAAAACCTTTGTCCTCTATAATTTCTAGGGCGGTAAATGATTCAATGAACCAAGTCTTGCGTGAACAGCTCGGTGTTCGCCTCAATAAAAGCTTGACTCGAATCTATTGATAAATGAATAGTTCGGGAACATGATTATATGGATCGAATTATAAATGAACTGAACATGAACGGATTTTTTAGATCGAATGCGTGCTTGGCTTGGATCGTGATCGATTAAAAGTTAATCAAACGATAACAAACGAGCCAAAACTCGGCTCGGCTCGGCTCTTTCACAGCCCTAATTTATATTGCGTGGATGTAGTGTTTACATTTCCAACTATTCACTCCCCCAAATTTATACACCAAACTACGATATTAAAATACATAATTATATTGCCAACCTGCCCTTCGAGGCATCCGCAAATTAGCAATCAGGGATCAGTCTGGACGGGGATATGGCTTAATGGTGCCGACCAGAGTTGGGCCCCGTCCAGGACCACCTCGTATTTAAAACAAAAAAAATACATAATGTTATTACTTTTCACCTAACTCTAATTATTATTAGATCCCCTTATATGCTATGTTTATATATATACCATTTAAAATATAAATATTTACATATTCATTCCAATAAATCAGTTTACTAAATTAAGAAATGAAGGAAATTCTCGATTTAATAAAAACTAAAATGTAAAAAGATTATGATACAAAATTCGTCGGATTGAAATATCCATTAGATTCGGCAAGGTTCATAAACAACAAAACAAACTAGCATTAACACGTGAAGAAAATACATAAAAGTACAACAAGTTATTAATAAGAGATATAACTATAAAACATAAACGTAGATATAAAAACAGCAACACATAATTAAAATACAAAAAGTAAAACGCAACAACCTAATACCAGGACATTATTATAAACATAAACGTAAATAAAACGTATACTTTTATACTAATTTACACAGAAAAAACATATACTACACATACAAACAATACAAAATAAACTAAACCAACTCTAACCAAAAGAATTTCATAATAAAAAAAAACAGCAATCAACACATTTAAATGAATTTAGATAATCAAACGTGATCTGGGTCAGGGATCATTCTCATATCAATCAAATCCTGGTATCGATCCATCTAGGCATAACATTCATTCGTATTATGTCCAATCATTTCATGATACAAACACGCCTTATTTTCATTCCCAGGTTGAATGGGATACAGTAAATAGTTTGTAGCGACTGGCATGATTTGATGAGGACGGTAGTGGAGACGATAGAATTCAAACCCCAATGCATGACCAGGATCAGTGTAAGCACATCCCCATGGTCCATCAGTAAGCGGACGACAACCTCAGAATTTACTCCGTTTATTTTCATTGAACTGAGGATCCAAATCATGAACACGAAGATACTTAAACTGAACCTGTTGATGGACAAACTTTGTTGCTGGAAGGTAAACGGCTTCTGTAGGGTAAGGCTGAGGATCCTCAACTTCTTATTCTGAGGAAGACATTTCTTTTGCAATGAAAAAAAGAGAGTTTATGTTTGCGGTGTGCGGAATGGATTTATGCAGGGAGAACTCACTAAATATACGTTTAATAGTGGTAGGGGATCCAAATAAATACAGCATTTCACAAATAAGTACATAACATCTCTTCATATACCGACCAGTCGGCATAAAGCAGCCCACGTAATTAATTTAATGGATTGGGATTCTCTGCAGGTGGGATTCCCAAAGACAGATATGAAGTCTTTGAAATCGGACCAATCCAATTTGAAAATGGATGGCTCTGATATTAAAATGGAGTATTTGTAATTGAAAACTGCAAACAGAAGTTAGTTAATTTTTTTTTTACCATTATCGAAGAAAAAATAATTTCTTTATAAGTAAAAGTAAATGCACAACTACCACCAAAATCGAGTGAATTATATATCCACATGTCAAGAAATTTGTGTAATTCTATATTGGAGTATCTCTGAGTTATTCTTCCATCAAAAAAGGAATTAATAAACTCTAAATATTCACATTCATATAACTATATGGTAAATAATAGTCAATAGAAAAAATAGGTTAAATACAGGAGGTTTGCACTAATACACAACTACCTCCCTATTTTTGTAAATACAACTTATACCTCCTCACTTGTAAAAATAGTTTTTTTATAAGTAAAAGTAAACGAACAACTACCAACAAATTTTGACGGAATTATATAGCCACATGTGAATAAATTCGTATAATACTATAAGTAACTCTAAATTATTCTCTGAATTGTGCACATTCGTACAAGTATAGGGTAAATAATTTTCAGTTGAAAAAATAGGTTAAATGCATGAGATTTGCACTAATACACATCTACCTCCCTATGTTTTGTAAATACAATTTATACCCCCCTTGTATTTTGTATCCATCCAACCGTAACATCCCTGCGGTATATTTTGTCACTTTTCCCCCAACTAATAGTGCACATGAGAAATTTCCTCTAAATTGTCCCTTCTAAGCATTTTTTGGTTGCCCATCTGGTTCAATGGAGGTTTGCTCCGACAACATCCAGATAGATCCGACTCGGGTAGCGCACATGGATGTGGTTGGCGAGTCTCCAAAAAAGGATTTTCTATATTCAGTAGGCCTCACAATCGAGACCTTGCTAAAGCGATAACAAGTCGCTTACCACTTGGACCAACCCTTACCGGTTCATTCTTTGTCAATGTAACGTATTTTTACGGCACTATTTTTATCATTATGTCATTTTTATCAATTTTTTTGTTTATAGGTACACACTCGACCCTCGGTAGTTATCTAGGGTCCAAAAATGCCTCCTCGATCATATCCATGAACTGCAGTACAAATTTAGAGTTCTCATATATTTCAACAAATTTGATTTACATACATTGACCTCCCAGTCCGGTATTCAGTCAAACAGAAATACATGTTCGAAACTAATTACTGATTAGATGAGATCATTTGTATGTATCACAGTTAATTAATTAATTGTTACTATAATTAATAACTGCAAATATTTGATTGTGCTTCAACAAATTTAACAAAACAATATCAAAATATATAATACAAATGAAACAATGACCGAAAAGGGGTCATATGGTTACTTTTTTTTTTATCAATGGCAC
The DNA here is from genome assembly GCA_947683365.1 of Euphorbia pulcherrima. NCBI lineage: Eukaryota > Viridiplantae > Streptophyta > Magnoliopsida > Malpighiales > Euphorbiaceae > Euphorbia > Euphorbia pulcherrima. The sequence goes on from CANTUS010000001.1 coordinate 22,993,059, forward strand.
ATCCTGTGGTTACTTTATTTAACCAGTACTTTGCCTTTTTCACCATTGGATTAAAATAACCACCGCTCATCATTTGGTGGAAAAGTGCAAAGTAATGGGTACTTTGTAAAAAAACAAAGTAACCATAAAATAGTTTTTGTGACATTTTCATTCATGCAGGGAGAAGGGACCAAAGGAAGAAGCTGGGGGTCCTGAGTTTGAGTCTCAGGTTCCTAAAAAATTAAATGTTCCTACATCTTAAAAAAACCCGCAAATAATTATATATGTGTATATTTAAGTTTTTTCCCCAAAAATCCATATAGTCATAACTTTTCACCTTCCCTACCTATAGAAATGTGTGTACATCGGTTAACCTAGATTTACGTCTTAGAAACACTTTGAATTCTCCTCTACTTGAAAGAAAAACACCCAAAAAATGAATGCCGATGATGATGGAGCTGCTGTTGTTGATAATGAATACCCCGTTCATGCAGTAACGCGGCCATTGGAATAATATGTACGCGAATGGATATGTGCTGAGAGAGATGGGTCAGGAAATTGAACCCTACAAATGACCCAAAACCAAGACGTCACATCCCGGGGTGCAATCCACTACTTGGTTACCCAGAGTGGTCGTTATTCTTGGACCCTGGCCACGAATTGAGTTCGAAGTTCGTGATTTTATCTTGGAATGGGAAAGTGAAGCCAGGTGCTCAGGATTATGATATGTATCCCATAGAGCCCGGAAATGAGAAGGCTGCATGCCTCTATCATGAGTAGATAGGACACAACACCGACGAGTGTAGGACATGGAGGTATTTATATCAAACTATGGTGGATACTGCATGATTCCTAATCCAGATGGTGTGTGATAATTTTTTGCTTTTAATATCTTTTTTATATAAAATTGTTGCATGTGCTAAAGTTATTGGCTATAATAATTTTGAACCAGTAGCTGTGATATACTTTTAACTGCTTGTATAAATTTGTTATGGATTTATAGACACCGTAAATCAGATTTTATTTCACAATAAGGAGATCAAAATGTTAAACTAAGACTGCCACAATTAATTTCATTGGTACTTTTTGATCCAATCAAAATTATGTAGGCCTTCAGCCTCGAAACAATACGTATCTTCTATCTGTTTTAATGTGCAACGACAATATGGGACTTAAGAAAACAAATGGATAGGTGTTTTTCCAATGGGCCCTGATGTTAGCATAGGTCCGTTTCGGGCCAATGACGAATTATGCCTATTTCATTCAGTGATCAGACAAAAGAGCCAAAAAGACCAAATTATCATCCAAAATCTGAAATTCAAAAATCTGCATTCCAAGGAAGCTTCGATTTAGCATTTTCTACTAAAAAATCAAAAAGTTCAAATTTGGTCAAACATAGGTAATCAACCCGCCGGGTAATTACCTATCTACAGTAAAAAAAATCAAATCTTACCGAGATCTAGCAAGGATTTATGGGATTTAAAGTAAGATCATGTCTGATAGGTAATTAGCCCGCCGGCTAATTACCGCTCCTCTATAAATAAGGGATCACCCCTCCCTCATTTTCTCAGCACACGGAGAGAGTAAGAAAAGTCCATTCGTCCCCTTTCATTCCGGGAGTCCCAAAAGCCTTGAAACTCTGTCAAAACACTCCTAAATCCGAGCTTTATCACCGACATTAGGTATAAACTCATTTCCTATCTTTTTAGATCAAGATCTGACAGTGATCTTTGGTCTAAAAATGACTCAATCTCTCAAAATTCCCGCATAGGAATAATCCAAGATTAAAGCCATAACTTGGGTTAAACCTATTTTCCTAACAAACCACGCTTTCTGGTAGCTTCGGTCCTGCACCGGCTCTCAAGTCATCCTAGACAGACGAAAGGTAAATTGAGGGTAATTGGCTCTATGCTCATTTTTATTACTTTTATTATTGCATATTGCATTCCATTTCTCTGGTTAAGTGAGCCATTGGTGCCACTTAAACTATAATATGTGTAAATAAGCTCGCAGGTACGGACAAACATCCAGAATGTGAAGAAACTCTATCCGAGTTTCCTGCTCAAAACCCAAATATTGTCGTTACTCTACCAAAATTTCGGTAGCAAATATTTATTTATTATGCCGTTATAATGCTTATTTTATTTCTTGAATTTATTTCTTAAATAAAGCCGTTGTAATGCCAAAATTACCATATAAAACATAATTCCAAAATTAATCTAAAAAATTTGAACAATATGAGTACCTATTATGTTCGAACTCAGAATCACATTATCTTTTCAGTATAAAAATCCCATTTTGGATCAGTATACCATAATTCCTGGTGGAGCTGAACCGGGTGGCGACTCTATTTTATTTTTAAGTAAAATGCTTTATTTTAAAAATATTTTCTTAATAAAATGTGTATAAATATATTTCTCAATATAATCAAATTTTTTGCCTTATATAAAGTCCCTGCATTTAAGCAAACCAGATTTTCTCAAATCGAACCAAACGCGCCCCATGCACTGCTCCCCGCGTGCTCCATCAAAAGCCTTGCTCGCTCACAATGGCGACTCCGTTGGGGAAATGTTATTTTTAAAAAAACTCGATTTTCATAAAAATCCTTTTTTTGACATGATAATTAAAATATTATTCGAATTAAATTTTGGAATTATGGAATATGTGGTAATTTCAACATTACACAAATTTTAGGATTGCAAAGCATCTGCATTCTTTACCCCCAAACCAATTTAGATGTCTTTTGGTTAAGTATCTCCAAGTTCCTTAGGGCTTGAGGGGTATGGATCTAATCACACCCCTTGCATAACATACGAGGGCCTTGCTCGCTTAAAGGTAAGATTACCCGAGTATATTATATATGGAAAAGTTTCCTTTGGTTAGCTTAGGGCCACTGGGACTCGGTACATAAAGGCGCAGGGTACCCAATCACACCCGATCCTGAGACCGAAACCCACATATAGATGAATCGTAGACACGTCCCATAGGTTTACCCAAGAACCTTGAGTGTATGTTAGTAGACTTTGCTAAGTCCCCCGTTGGCTTTAAAGCGAAGTAACCCAATGGAGTTGAAAGGGTGGAAGGTGCGATCTAATCGTTTGCTACATGTGCAGGTTTATTAAATATAAATAAACTGAAAACGGACATCATAAGCATCATGGTTGTGTGTAAACTAACCGTATCTTTATGCGACCATAGCATTTGTGTGGCATCTCATTTTATTTCCGTAGCCATAGGAACCTAATATAACCAAGACTAGTGAGTCTACCTAGGCTTAGCCTATGAGCTAAAATAATCGAGACTACTTAGTCCACCTAGGCTCAACCCATGAGCTGAAATAGTCGAGACTAGTGAGTCCACATAGGCTCAACCCATGAGTTGAAATAATTGAGACCAGTAGGTCCACTCAGGCACAACCCATGAGCCAAAATAATTGAGACCAGTAGGTCCACCCAGGCATAGCCCATGTGCCAAAATAAACCAGGATCAGTGAGTCCACCTAGGCTCAGCCCGTGAGCTGAAATAATCAAGACCAGTGAGTCCACCTAGGCTTAGCCCATGAGCCAAAATAAACCAGGATCAGTGAGTCCACCTAGGCTCTGCCCGTGAGCCAAAATAATCGAGACCAGTGATTCCACCTAGGCTCAGCCCATGAGCCAAAATAATCAAGACTAGTGAGTCCACCTAGACTCAGCCCATAAGCTGAAATAATCGAGACTAGTGAGTCCATCTAGGCGCAGCCCATGAGCCGAAATAATCTAGACCAGTGAGTCCACCTAGGCTCAGCCCGTGATCTGAAATAATTGAGACCAGTGAGTCCACCTAGGCCCAGCCTATGATCCAAAATAATCGAGACTAGTGAGTCCACCTAGGCTTAGCTAATGAGCCAAAATAATGGAGACCAATGAGTCTACCCAAGCACAGTCCATGAGCCATAATAAACTAGGATCAGTGAGTCCACCTAGGCTCAACCTGAGAGCCAAAAAATCAAGACCAGTGAGTCCACCCAGGCATAACCCATGAGCCAAAATAAACTAGGATTAGTGAGTCCACCTAGGCTCAGCATGTGAGCTAAAATAATTGAGACTAGTGAGTCCACTTAGGCTCAGCCCATGAGCTAAAATAATCGAGACTAGTGAGTCCACCCAGGCATAGCCCATGAGCTGAAATAGCCTGAGACCAGTGAGTCCATCTAGGCTCAACCCATGAGCTGAAATAGTCTGAGACCAGTGAGTCCACCTAGGCTCAACCTATGAGCTGAAATAATCCAAGTCTAGTGAGTCCGCCTAAGGTCAACCCATGAGCCGAAATAATCCAAGACCAGTGAATCAACCTAGGCTTAGCCCATGAGCTGAAATACGATAACCCCTCGAGTGTCCAGCGAGTCAACTCACCTTTGACCACCAAGTCAGCCCTTGAGTGACCAGCAACTCAACTCACCTTAGACCATAGACTCAATACCTGAGTGACCAGCGAGTGAACTCACCTTGGACCATAGAGTCGACCCCCGAGTGACCAGTAAGTCTACTCGCCTTAGACCATAGAGTCAACCCTCGAGTGACCAGCGAGTCAGCTCACCTTGGACCATAGAGTCAATCCCTGAGTGATTAGTGAGTTAGCTCACCTAGGACCATAGAGTAAACCCCCAAGTGACCAGCGAGTTAGCTTGCCTTAGACCATAGAATAAACACCTGAGTGACCAGCGAGTCAGCTCACCTTGGACCATAGAGTCAACCCCCGAGTGACCAGGGAGTCAGCTCACCTTGGACCATAGAGTCAACCCTTGAGTGACCAGCAAATCAATTCACCTTGGACCATAGAGTCAACCCCTGAGTAACTAGCGAGTTAGCTCGCCTTGGATCATAGAGTCAACCCCCGAGTGACCAGCAAATCAGCTCACCTTAGACCTTAGAGTCAACCCCCGAGTGACCAGCGAGTCAGCTTACCTTGGACCATAGAGTCAATCCCTAAGTGACCAGCGAGTCAGCTCACATTAGACCATAGAGTTAACCCCCGAGTGACCAGCGAGTCAGCACGCCTTGGACTATAGACTCAACCCTCGAGTGACCAGCGAGTCAGCTCACCTTGGACCATAGAGTCAATCCCCGAGTGACTAGCGAGTCAACTCAACCCCAACCATCGAGTCAAACCAGATTTGGTTCCCAAACCCTGGTCTTCAGACAACGTATTTGGGGTATTCCATGAATATTACAGGCTACCCTTGCCAATTATTCCCTCAACAGTGGGCATACACCCAACTCCCTATAATTTGTATATATCTATCCACTCATTCATTTATTCATTCACTCATTCATTCCGATAAAACAAGGTAAGTAAGGCTCAAAGCCACGTCCGATACACTTACTAACACTTGATCTCTTGCATTTTTTGGTTGGAAGCGAGAGAGAAAGAGGTTAAGACGTATTACGGGTAGCCCAAAAGACAGACCCCCACCCCAGTAGAATCTCTGGCCGAATTTTTCTCCGATCTAGAACCTGACACCGCAGTGGCAGATGATGATGCAATTAGACAGTCCCTTATAAGGATTATGGTGCTCCAAAATTTCGTGATGTTGGAAAGGCTGAGCGCTTCTAATGCTCAGAAAGCCCAACAATAAGAGGCGGAAATAGAGGCGTTAAAGGCAAAGATGGCAAACATGAAAAAGTTATCCCCGATAAAAGTCATCTCGATACCTCTGGCTGGATCCTTCGACAAGCTTCACTATTAAGGCCTCTTAGTCGGGTGCCCCAGTCACAAGTACATGGATAACCATCCATCTCAAGTAGTATTCTTCAAAGATTCATTTGGGCATTGCTTGACCCTTTCAAGTTCTTGCAGGGTAGTTTTGACCTTCAGCTCACCTTGGACCATAGAGTCAACCCCTGAGTGACCAGCAAATCAATTCACCTTGGACCATAGAGTCAACCCCTGAGTAACTAGCGAGTTAGCTCGCCTTGGATCATAGAGTCAACCCCCGAGTGACCAGCAAATCAGCTCACCTTAGACCTTAGAGTCAACCCCCGAGTGACCAGCGAGTCAGCTTACCTTGGACCATAGAGTCAATCCCTAAGTGACCAGCGAGTCAGCTCACATTAGACCATAGAGTTAACCCCCGAGTGACCAGCGAGTCAGCACGCCTTGGACTATAGACTCAACCCTCGAGTGACCAGCGAGTAGCTCACCTTGGACCATAGAGTCAATCCCCGAGTGACTAGCGAGTCAACTCAACCCCAACCATCGAGTCAAACCAGATTTGGTTCCCAAACCCTGGTCTTCAGACAATGTATTTGGGGTATTCCATGAATATTACAGGCTACCCTTGCCAATTATTCCCTCAACAGTGGGCATACACCTAACTCCCTATAATTTGTATATATCTATCCACTCATTCATTTATTCATTCACTCATTCATTCCGATAAAACAAGGTAAGTAAGGCTCAGAGCCACGTCCGATACACTTACTAACACTTGATCTCTTGCATTTTTTGGTTGGAAGCGAGAGAGAAAGAGGTTAAGACGTATTACGGGTAGCCCAAAAGACAGACCCCCACCCCAGTAGAATCTCTGGCCGAATTTTTCTCCGATCTAGAACCTGACACCGCAGTGGCAGATGATGATGCAATTAGACAGTCCCTTATAAGGATTATGGTGCTCCAAAATTTCGTGATGTTGGAAAGGCTGAGCGCTTCTAATGCTCAAAAAGCCCAACAACAAGAGGCGGAAATAGAGGCGTTAAAGGCAAAGATGGCAAACATGAAAAAGTTATCCCCGATAAAAGACAAGTCTTTTGCTCCTTCCATCGAGCAGTATGTAGATATTGACCGATTCTCACCGAAGGAATCGAAAGCCCTCCCGACTGACTTTGTGATGCCTTACATAGCCCCATATACTGGCACTGGGCCTCCTCATGCGTATGTGGAGAGTTATCTTCGGATCATGACTAGTATGAACATCCCTAAGGTTCATATAGTCAATCTATTTTAAGCTACTCTGCGTAGACTGGCCTCTGAATGGTACATGAGGATGCCAACTGATATAAAATCTAACTAGAAGAAGCTATGTTCTGCATTTTTGGAGAACTACGCTTTCAATCTGAAGGTCAAAACTACCCTGCAAGAACTTGAAAGGGTCAAGCAATGCCCAAATGAATCTTTGAAGAATACTACTTGAGATGGATGGTTATCCATGTACTTGTGACTGGGGCACCCGACCAAGAGGCCTTAATAGTGAAGCTTGTCGAAGGATCCAGCCAGAGGTATCGAGATGACATTAAGATGAAAAGGTTCGATACCTTTAATGACATGGCAGACTATGGCAAAAGACTAGAAAAGTATGAGGAGGAAGACCGAACGAAGAAGCAAGAACAGTAGCCTTACACTAAACCCAGATATTGGGAAATGGGTGGGTCTTTCAAATAAGGTATATCTGAGTCCTCTAAAGCTCCATCTAAAGTTGTAGCAGCCACTCAGGTGCAAACCCATAAATCTATCTCCTCATGGGTAGAATCACAATCACAGATATTTACCAAGTTGAGGAAGTTCGACCAGGTTCAGAGCATCAAATCGTTTGTTCCACCTACTGCAGCAGACATAGATAACTTTTATGCCTATCACATAACCAAGGGGCACCACACTAATTAATGCACCCAACTATTGAAAGATTTATAGCAGGTGATAGCCGATGGGAGGATGAAAGAGCTTGGGAAGAAACCGAGCATGCAGACTAATCCCCTTCTAAACTTTGAGGCTACGGTAAATGCCATCAACTTTCAGGTGGGGGTTGACGAGTACGATATTGAGATAATTTTCGACATGACCTAAGATGGGGGGATAATATGATTTTCGACAACATGGACATCATCTATATGGTTGATCAATATGTCTTGAGAATGACGAGAGAAGGGCTAGACCTGTATCGAGTGCCACCATTCCTCATATTTCGGGGGGATTCCAACCCAAATGAGCATGTAGAAGAATTCATCCAATTTATACACAAACAAGAGATTGCTATGATGGGTTTTGCACCCCAATTCCCCCGTTTCTTGGAAAGTCCAACTATGGACTGGTACAATACAATGCCGATTGAAGGACGTTGGAACTGGTACTTTGTGGAGAGTTTCCTCCATCACTTCAGGGCTTTTGAGGACTCCTTTCCCTAATGGAATGACGGTCGACTATGATTGTGCTAAGAGCTATGCCTCATCTTTAGAGCATGACTCCTCAGGCACCTTATGGTCTGCAGCAAGTGATGACTCGCGAGACTTTATAGACTTTGACTTAGGCAATGAGCACATCATTAATATGATCCGAGACGAGGGGCAAGAACCTTCTCAGGAATACATCATGGAGAGGATCCGTGCAAAAAATGAATTAGCTCGAGCCAGTTATTGAATCTGAAGTCCAAACTTGAGGGAAGTTTATCCCATATTCTATAATGGAATCACAAGGTCGCGCCCTCACATCCGTGAATTTGTGCAGATGATGAATGATGGGTACATTCACTATGCCCATTAGCCCAAAAGGTTCTGCTTGACCCTTTGAGAGAAAGTAGTCGTCTGGTATGAAGGGTTGACATTTTATCAAAAGTCATTTTGGAATATGCTACCTATACAATTCATTGATTACTTCACATGGGTAGACCCCCCAGAGGGTACAACTCCCGAGCTGGATTAACATGGATACCCGCTATTATATTGGGAATGGAAAGCAATTAACGCAGTCTGCCCGACATCGATGAAATCCGCCAAGGAATATCCTTGGTACATGAATAAGCACTCTGATGATCCAGAAGAGTCGGTCACATACGATGATGGTTCGGATCCAACTGATGGAGCTTCCTCATCCATTCACAAGATTGGACAGGGCTCTAACCCCATTCTATGCCAAATCATATAAGAGAACCCTGTAGTTTCGAAAAGACAGCCTGAAAAGGCTCCCTTTATACAATGGTCCTTCACCACTAAAGCGCCATCCTCCGTGAACAAGCCGATTGACTTGGGAGAAATACCACTTGATGAAGATTTTGACGAGTTTGAAGTCTTCAAAACAACAAACTTGCCTACCCAGGTCATCAGTCCTATCACCATAGGAGGGAAAATCACTGGGTCAGTAGCCCCTACTGTGTCAAGTATGGAGCCTCTGACACCTCCTACTTTTGTCAAGTCCTCAGAACAGATAAAAAGTCCGATTGTGGAATAGTTAAAGGCCACCACTACCAAGATGGGCATCTGGGACCTTCTCCTTGGCTCTCAAGACCATAGGCTCGCCATCATTAAAAAGCTGATGGAAATCGAAACGTCTCCCTTGGCATCACCGGAGCAAGTTTGTGTACTACTTAATGCTGAGACCAGCACTGTTATCCCCGATATTATTTTCTAAAGCTCAGATTTACCCGATGAGGGCATTCACCACAATAAGGCTCTCTACATGAAGGCAAGTGTTTTTGGGTGCATTATGACGTGTATAATGGTTGGCGACGGCTCATCGTTGAATGTTTGTCCTAAGGACTAACCAAGAAGGACTTGAAGAGATCCACAACGGTCATCAAGGCCTGTGACAATTCCAAGAGAACCATCATCGGTACATTTGAATCCGAAGTTACTATCAAAGAAATCCCATCCATCGTGCTATTTATGGTCATAGATATCCCGGTGACTTTCCCTATGCTGCTCGAACGACCATGGTTCCATGCTCTAGGAGGAGTTCCATCCACTCTTCACCAGAAAGTCAAAATTTCATTCCATGGAAAGATCGTCACTTTAGAGGCCGATGAAGCCTCAGTGGTGGCAGTACTGAAGATAGAAGAAAGCCATATGAAAGGATTTAGCACAGCCATAATCAGTCAAGGAACAAACAAGTAACCAGAGGCGCATTGGGGCCCTTGGATTCAAGGTTACATGCGGAAAAATCATACTCCTGGGAAAGGGCTAGGTGCCCATGAGTAGGAAATGCCAACATTTAATTTAGAGACAAGAGAATGGAAACCTGCAAGACTCGGCTATAAAGGCGCTAAAAGAATCACCAACAAGATGATCTTTCAGAAGAAGGCAGAGCAACCCTGCAATGGAACTCCTAAACCTGTTACTCACTAGGGGAGGATAGTTTCGGTATTTAAGATTTTATCAGACATAGTCAACTATGGCAAGCACGATAAAAGAAAGAACTGGTGCACCCAAAAAAGATCAAGAAGCTGAGCAAAGAAGAGGAAATCCTCGACACTCTAACCAAACAACTCCAAGCGCAACTCAAGATAGTGGAGGAAGCAAGGAATAAGGGAGGTTGCTTAAGCCAGACCATCATGGACATGGTCAAGGCCATGAAGGGCAAGGTGAAGGCAGAAGAGGAAGATGGAGAGGACATCCTGCTAAAGCCGGCTGCCATGGAAGAATCATTTACTGCAAATCTAGACCCTACCAATCAGGATGAGTCTTTTATTTCCATTTTCGATGTGTTTGAAATGAATAATGTATTTTGTGATGATAATAAGATAAAGAACTTTTCTTATTTAGATTCTGTTTCTGATTACAATTCCATGCATCCATTCTAGCATTCATCTGGCATCTTTAACATTAACAATGATATTATAAAAGAAATTAACTTAAATACGGAAGATGATCTAAAAATGGTGTACATTTCCAATTAATTGCCTATTGAATGAGAGAGAGAATTAATAAAAGTACTAAAAAATCATGTTTTAGCCTTTGCTTGGTCTCACGAGGACATGCCAGGACTTGATCGGCACATTGTCAAAGACAAGATTCCCACGGACCCAAAGATACGTCCGATAAAGCAAAAGATGAGGAGGATGCATCCAGAATGGGGAGAAAAGGTTAAAGCAGAAGTGGCCAAACAGATCAAGGCTACCTTCGTGGAGGTCGTCGAGTATCCCACTTGGCTATCCATTGTAGTTCCTGTGCCCAAGAAAAATGGCGACATTAGAGTTTGTGTCGACTTCAAGGACTTGATTAAGGCTACCTCTAAGGATGATTTTCCATTGCAACACATTGACATTTTGGTGGATAATGTGGCAGGAGCAGCCATGTATTCCTTCATGGATGGGTTCTCTAGCTACAACCAGATCCTCATGAACATAATAGATATGTTCAAAATTGTATTCATCTCAAAATGGGGAATGTATTATTTTAGAGTGATGCCTTTCAGGTTCAAGAACGCAGGGGCCACCTACCAGCGAGTAGTCACCACATTACTACATCACTTGATCCATAAAGAAGTGGAAGTCTATGTGGATGACATACTTGTAAAATCTGCCATGCCAGAAGAACACCCAGCAGTGTTAGAGCGATTCTTCACGAGAAATGAGAAATACAATCTTCGTCTCAACCCCAAGAAGTGTATATTCGGTGTCACGTTAGGCAAATTGCTGGGGCACGTGGTTAGCAAAAGAGGCATAGAAATGGATCCCGATAAAGCTAACGCAATCAGGGAAATGCCCATACTAAAAACTGAGAAGGAAGTAAGAAGCTTGTTGGGGTCTATATAGTATGTCAGCTGCTTTATAGCACGGTCAACTACCATATGCGAGCCTATCTTCAAGCTCTTGAGGAAGCAGCAACCAATAGAATGGAACGACCAATGTCATGAAGCCTTCGACAGGATCAAAGCCTACTTAATGAACCCGCATGTGCTAAAGCTGCAGATCCTCGAAAAGCCACTCATTCTCTATTTGGTAGTAGAAGAAACATCTATAGGAGCTATGCTAGTTCAGGAGCACGAAGATAAGAAGGAACACGCGGTTTATTACCTCAGTAAGAAATTGCTAGAGTACGAGACTCGATATACATCGTGGAGAAAACCTGTACCGCCATGGTCTGGCTCACCGAGAAACTCAAACATTACTTCCAATCTTACAGGATTCAAGTAATCGCAAAGGTGGATCCAATGAAGTATTTATGTCAGGCTCCCTAGCTAACCGGAAAATTGGCAAGGTGGCTCTTATTATTGTCAGAATTCGATATTGAGTATGTCACTAAGAAGACCATCAAAGGAAGAGCAGTGGCCTAATTCCTGACAAATCAACCAATTGATGAAGGAGAACTGGAAAACCTGGAATTCCTTAATGAATGCTTTGCAACAATTGTAGAAAACCCCAAAAAATGGACCATGTTCTTCGATGGTGTTGTTAACAAGCGAGGAGATGGCTTGGGAGTTATCATCATTACACCAGATGGAGCACTTAAACCTCTGTCAAAGCGATTGGAACTTCTCACCATAAATAACGAGGCAGAATATGAAGTCTGCCTATTTGGAGCAAACAAAGTGAAAATTATTGGTGATTCGGCTTTGGTCATCAAGCATATCACGGGAGACTGGGAACTGAAGGAGGAATCTCTCATGCCTTACCTAGTGGCTATATGGAGGAAAGCCGCAATGTTCAGCGAATGTTAATTTTGTCATATGCATCGAGAGGAGAACCGGATGGTGGTTGGCCACTCTAGCCTCCATGTAGGAAGGACCTCAAAGACAGCCAATCAAACACCTTATTATGGAGACAACTCGATCCTTGTACTACGTCCACGTAATAAAGGCGTTATGGGTAAGGAAGAACCCTAGTATTTTGGCATTATCAAATTCCTCGAACACGGGGAATGCCTAACCGAAGCTATGAATTCTAACAAGAATACACTGAGAAAGCTCATTGCGTAGTTCTGCTTAATTAAAGGAGATCTATTGATGGCATGTGTGATGTTCGGATGACTGTTTGTAAGGGAAAACAAGGAAAAATGTTTAGTTAGTGGCTGGTTTACGAGCTTCAGGAATTTAGGATTAATGTATTGTGTAAAGGATGGTTTGAAGAGAAAATAATAGTGTTATGTTGGTTTGAATGTGGGTAAAATGGCTGAGAAAATAGAATAGAAATATGAATGATTGTAACCGCAAAGAAGTAACAAGTTGAGTGTTCTTGGATCACACACAAAACCCCATTAATTTTTAGAAACTAATAAAACCCAAATGTGTTTAAACACTCAATTTCACTCAAAATATGATCTGATTTTATTTGAATTTCATTGCCCCTTTAATAAGGAAACAACAAAGAGTTACAAAGTTGAAATAAAAGCTATTTAAGCCAAATAACTTCCTACTTAAAACCTACTTTGAATTGTCATTTAAACAACAACTTTATTGATAATTAAGCATAGAAAATAACTAAAAAAACTCCTCCAAACATCCCCAATAAAGTGTGCTAGAATTCTTGTGTCAACAATTAAGTCTTGGGCATGTTTTGTTGGGCCTGAAGTTGGTCTTTAAATGTCATGGCTTGGAATAGCCCAAAAGGCTTCAAAAGTAGTTGGATCTTTATGTTATGTATGGATTCAAAGCATGGATCTTCATTAGGATCAGAATTATCATCTTCATCTTCTAAAAATGTGCAAAGGCCCATGTCAAGAGTATCTCAAATTGCTAGAATGGATGGACCTCCATCATTCTCCCCTTCTTGGGAAGTTTCATCTTATATAGAGACTTGCATTGAATCTTCAACACACTTTGAGAGATCACTTACATTGAACATGTTCGAAATCTTGTATGATGACGGCAGCTCTATCTTGTAGGAATTCTGATTTATCTTCTTTAGCACTTTGTATGGACCTTCGGCTATGGGTTTGTTCTTCCTTTTTGATGGAAATCTAGCCTTTCTCAAGTACACCCTCACAAGATCTCCTTCTTTGAATTCAACATTTGACTTTAGCTTTGATTGATGCTTGTAAACATCATTCTTTCTCTCGATGTGTTCTCTATCCTTGGCATGAAGTTTGATTATTTCAGCGGCTCTATATTCAGCCTTTAAGTTTGATGGAATGCTAGAATGCGCTCTGCTCAAATCGATTGGAATAAGAGGGTTAGCACCATAAACCAATTCAAAAGGAGTAAAATTTATTGTCTTACTCTTAGAACTGTTATAAGCAAATTCCGCATGTGCCAACATAGCATCCCAATTCTTCACCTTTCCCTTCAACAAACTTCTCAAAATGTTACCAAGGATTTGATTGACCACCTCAGTTTTTCCATTAGTTTGAGGATGAAATGCCATGCTAAATTTTAAAGTTGTCCTAAGCCGTACCCATAAATGTCTCCAGAAATGACTCAAGAACTTTACATCCCTATCACTTACAATACTCTTTGGAATTCTGTGGAGTTTTACAATGTTTTCAAAATACAAGTTCAGAATATGAGATGGATCATTAGTTTTGTTACAAGCAACAAAATGAGCCATTTTAGAAAACCTATCAACAATAACCATAATAGAGTAATGGTTTCTTCTTGTTCTTGTCAAGCCAACTATGAAATCAATACTCATATCCTCCCATGGAGAATATGGAACCGGCAAAGGCATGTATGGACCATGTCCTTGTGATGTCATTTTGGATTGTTTGCATGTGTTATGGCTTTCGACAAGTCTTGAAATGTCTTTCCACATCTTTGGCCAATAGAAATTTCTACTAGCCATCTCAAATGTCTTGTCTCTTCCAAAGTGACCAGCTAGGCCTCCACCATGGATCACCTTTAGAATTGCTTCCCTTAAAGAACTTTGAGGAACACAAAGAGCATCAAGCTTGAAAATGTAATCATTACGAATTGTGAAATCCCTAAATGCACCATCTTTCCTAACTCTCTCCTAAATCTGACCAAAATCCTCATCATTCTCATATAAATCTCTCACATCATCAAATCCTATTACATAATGCATGGTACTAAGAACCTCAAATCTCCTCGACAATGTATCAGCCACAACATTACTTGGACCATCCCTATACTTTACCACAAAATCAAATGATTGCTTGTATTCAACCCAAGATGCATATCTTCTACTCAACTTAGCTTAGCTTTGAATGTATTTAAGTGCTTGGTGGTCAGCATAAAGAATGAATGAATTTGCCAATAAATACGCACACCAATGTCTAAGTGCATGCACCAAAGCATAAAACTTTAGGTTATAGGTAGAATACTTCTTCCTAACTTCATTCAATTTTTCATTAAAAAATGCAATAGGCTTACCTTCTTGACTCAAAAGAGCCCCAATTCCTACCCCACTAGCATCGCAATCCAATTCAAGGGGTATGGTGTAATTAAGTAAGTATAAAATACGTGCTTTTATCAAGGCATTTTTTAGTGTGTTAAAAGCAATGGTGGCTTGGGGGGTCCATTTACACAATCCTTTCTTCATGCAATCTATTATTGGGCTTGTTATAGTGCTAAAATTTCTAATGAATCATCTATAAAAAGAACAAAATCCATGAAAACTTCTAACTTGTAACAGATTACTAGGAATTGGCCATTCAATTATAGCTCTGACCTTTTCTGGATCCATACTAATCCCATCTCTAGACACAACATACCCTTAAAAAAATTAATGGTGCTATCACAAAAATGACACTTCTCAACATTAGCATATAATGATTCACGGTCCAAAACCTCAAAGACAAGTCTCAAATGAATACAATGCTTATGTAAACTATGACTAAAGATCAGAATATCATCAAAATAAACCACCACAAATTTGTTGAGAAAAGGTATGAGTACCTCATTCATAAGTCACATGAAAGTGAAAGGTGAATTAGAAAGTCCCATTGGCATAACCAACCATTCAAACAGCCTCGCATTGGTTTTGAAGGTTGTTTTCCACTCATCTTCTTCTTTAACATGAATTTGATAAAACCATTCGTGAGATCAATCCTTGAGAATATCCAAGCTCCATATAATCGATCAAGCATGTCATCAAGCTTCAGAATTGGAAACCGATACTTGATTGCGATCTTATTAACAGCTCTAGAATCAATCACCATTCTCCATTTCCCATTCTTTTTGTGCACTATGAATGCCAGAACAACACAATGAGACACACTCTCCCTAATAAATCCCCTTTTCAACAACTTATCAACTTGCTTCTGTAACTCATCGCTCTCCTTTGGGCTCATTCTATAGGACTATTTGTTAGGAATTTGGACTCCCGGAACAAAACTTATTTCATGTTGTATGCTTCTAAGAGGGGATAAACATGAGGGTAATGTGTTCAGAATACTCTCTCAAACTCACTAATCAAAGATTGTACCTCATTTGGAATAATATGGTTCTGTATGGGCTCATCTTCCACATCCATTGGGATAAAATTAGGCAGCCCCTCCATGATCTCACTCTTCTCATCATTGGATAATAACCCAGCAACTCCAACCTCTTTCTTCTTCTTTCTCTTTTCAGGCGATATGGGCTTGAGTAATATCTTCTGCCCATTATGGAACAAGGTATAAGTATTGGCTGTCCTTTGGTGATGAACATCTTTATCATACAACCATGGCCTTCCAAGTAACAAATGACAAGCTTTTATATGAATAACATGGCAACTCACCTCATCAACATATTTTTCTATAGAAAAAGGAATAAGGCATTTCTTAGTCACTCTTATCTCATGCGAAGAATCCAGCCAAGTCAACATGTTAGGAGTGTCAATTGGCTCGGTTTTAAGACCCAACTTATTCACCATCTGATTGGAAACAACATTCTCACAAGTCCACTATCAATAACACTTCACATAGCTTGTTACTCGTCAAGCATCTAGTATGGAACAAAGATTTCCTCCTCCAGTCCTCCTCACTTCTTTCTAAGTTCAGAACCCTCATCATAACTAGACACTCCCCATCCTCTATAGCTTCACATTCAAGAACCCCTTCCTCATCATCACATAAACTTGAATCTACCTCATTAGAATCGGCAAGCAACAAACCTTCCTCAGTCTCTTCTATTTCCCTTATGGAAGCCAGTCGCGTAAAGACGGGTGAGCTGTGAGCCAAGAAAATCCATCGGGGCACATCGGGAGGAATTGAACGCGACCTGGGAGGAAGATGCCAACCCTGGATATGCTCCCCAAGGTACCACTCCAAGGAGAAAGGAGTCTCCAAAATCAACTGGGTATACACGGCCTCCCCAGCTAATCTTATGACCTCGGGCCAGTGAAGCTCGTGCCCCCAAGGCTGCTTCTTGATCTGAAAGAAGGAAAAGAAACCAAGCATTGATACAACAATTGTAGCAAATATAGCAATTAAAGCAAGTCAAAAAGGCTGTAAAGTATACCTACTGCAAAGATAAAGTGTGGAGGCGGGTGAAAAGAGCAGAAGGAGACTCGATCTCCCAACCGCGCCAGTAATGCGGCAAACAAGGATAGAATGGATAGTTGCTATTTTGCACCAGCTTAGTCCTCGGAAGAATCCCCATCTCAAAAAAATAGATCTGTAGAAAGTCGAAGAGGTCAGAACAATAAAAGACAAGTGAAAACGCTCATAAAGAGAGAAAAAGGAGTCAGGTCTTCACATAAACGCTCTGAAGACAGGACTTAAACTTGCCAATCCCATTCCTCACACACTGATCAAGGGCCCAATACAAATGACCCTGTGCAGCTCAGCCCCAGGCATACTTATCAAAGCGGGTTGGATCGATCAAAGTGGGCAGAATGTGGAGGTTAACGATCGAACCCTCGGTAGGAAAACATAGCTAGGACAAAGTAGCAGCCATAAAGGCTCTAGCCTCGTAGGCAGAAGTCAAGTGCCTTCTATCCCCAGTGGTCCAAAAGGTCATTAGTTTCTCGCAAGAAACTCACCCGGGCTTATCCCCAAAATAGCCAATCAAAGCTCAATGGTCTCCATATTAAAGTTGTCGTAAGTAAAGCAAGCGTTGAAGTGGATCACATTACCGTGGAAGGTAAGACCTATGATGGTGCAGTAATCCAGCAGAGTGATAATATACTCCCCATAATGAAACTGAAAAGTGTGGGTGGTGTCGGACCATCTCCTCAAGATGTGGGTAGAAGTACCGACTGGGATGTATGGATACCTACGGGACCTCACATACTTGCAGTTCCTTACCATCCTCCCCAAAGATGCCTCGTAATGATGGTTTTAGCACCAGGGAATAGTACCTTATACCACTTGTAAAAGTGGGAGATATTGCCGCCCTCATGGGCAGTAACCTGCAAAAAATAAGACATGCACACTAATCACACACCAATTTTCGATAAATCACACGATTATCAAAAGGGCCATTGCACATAATAAAAAGCAATAAAATAACTAAATGGCAATAAATGAATAAAAGGATGATAAAAGTATGATCAAAATAATATAAATCAATATAAATAAATAATGGCAATAAAAGCTTACCAAAATCCGAGAAAGGTGATCGGAAGGCTTCAAAGCAAGTGGAATAAAATCCCCCGGAGCAATCCCGTGATACATACAAGTCGATGGAAGCCCATATAATGCCTAGTCAGGAACCTCAAAAACTTTCACTTGTTGGCCATCAATAGCCACGTTGCGAGTAGTCACTTGAATAGTCGGTAAATCCAAGCAGACATTGTAAAGCTTGTACCACATTATCTGAGTAGAGGGGGTAGAAAAGGGAAGAAAATGAGAGAAATCATCGTCGGAAATACCTAGAAGGCCAAAAAGTTCAAAGCAAGGGAGTAAAACTCGCAAGAGAGGAAGAAGAGAAATTGTTAGTGTGAAGAAAATGGGATGCAGGCTGCTGATTTTATAGCCCGCAGGTAATTAGTCTGCCGGCTAATTACCTAGCCAGCGGTCACGCGTTTACGCATTGAAAGCGCAAACACGTAACGGCTATAAAAGTTACCATTATATAGGTAATTAGCCCACCAACTAGTTATGTGTATTTAGAAATTTTTTGCAATTTTGCATATTTCATCCATTTTCTGCATTGTTTATAAAACGAGCGGACCTAAAAGCTATTTTTACACAGTCATTCATGCACTAAGCACCCAAAAAAATATTTATTTCGACCCTCAGTCAATCTTAATTTCATGCAATTGATAATAAATGTTTAATCAAAGGGGCAAAATATATTTTGTTTCAAAATTTATCGATTAAAAATATTTTAACTTATTGCATTTCACACACACTGTTTTGTTTGTTTCGCATACGATAAAATTTCTAGCACAAAATTTATGTATGCGAGGGGTAAACTGTTAGCACAGGTCCATTCCGGCCCGATGAGGAATTATGCCTATTTCGTTCAATGATCAAACGAAAGAGTAAAAAAGAAGACTGAATTATCATCCAAAATCCGAAATTTAAAAATTCGCATTCCAAGGAAGCTTCGATTTAGCATTTTCTGCTAAAAAATCAAAAAGTCAAAATTTGGTCAAACATATGTAATCATCTTGCCAGCTAATTACTTAACTATAGTAAAAAAATCAAATCTTACCGAGATCTAGCAATGATTTACGGGATTTAAAGTAAGATCCTATAAAAAAGGTAATTAGTTCGCCAGCTAATTACTTCGCCGGCTAATTACCGCTCCTCTATAAATAAGGTCCCCCCCCTCATTTTTCAATGCACAGAGAGAGTAAGAAAAGTCCATTCGGCCCCTTTCGTTTCGGGAGTGCCAAAATCCCCGAAACTCTGTCAAAACACTCCTAAATCTGAGCTTTATCACCGACATTCGGTATAAACTCATTTTCCTGTCTTTTTAGATCAAGATCTCACAGTGATCTTCGGTCTAAAAATGACTCAATTCTTTAAAATCCCCGCATTTCTCATAGGAATAATCCAATATTAAAGCCATAACTTGGGTTGAACCTATTTTCCAAACAAACCACGCTTTCTCAAGTCATCCTAGATAGACTAAAAGGTAAACTAAGGGTAATTGGCTCTAAGCCCAACTTTAAAATTCATTTGTATTACTTTTATTATCGCATATTGCATTCCATTTCTCTGGTTAAGTAAGCCATTGGTGCCACTTAAACTATAATATGTGTAAATAATCTCGCAGGTATGAACAAACATCCAGAATATAAAGAAACTTTATCCGAGTTTTTGGGTCAAAACCCAAACGCTGCCTTTACTCTGTCAAAATTTTGGTAGCAAACATTTATTTATTAAGTTGTTATAATGCTTATTTTATTTCTTGAATTTATTTCTTAAATAAAGTCGTTGTAATGCCAAAATTACTACATAAAACATAATTCTAAAATTAATCCAAATAATTTGAACAATATAAGTACCTATTATGTCCGAACTAAGAATCTCATTTTCTTTTCAATATAAAATCCCATTTTGGATCAGTATACCAATATTCCTGATGGAGCTGAACCGGCGGGTGACTCTATTTTATTTTTAAGTAAAGTAAAATGCTTTATTTTAAAATATTTTCTTAATAAAATGTGTTTAAATATATTTCTCAATATAATAACATTTTCTGGCTTATATAAAGTCACTGCATTTAAGCAAACAAGATTTTCTCAAATCGAACCAGACGCGCCCCATGCACCGTACTCCCCGTGCTCCATCAAAAACCTCCTCCGCTCACACCTGATCAGTTATATTTTCACATTAGGGAGTGGAAAATGTCTAATTAATCATGGTAGCAGTAATTATTTAGGCATTTAGGCTTAAAACAGTACGAATCTTTGATCCGTTTTTATGTGCAGCGATAAAATACAACTTAAACATACATTTGGGATTATCTAGGTTCTTTTCCAATGGGACCTGAGCAGTTGTATTTTTACAATAGGGTGTGAAAAATGTCTGATTGATCGTGCTAGCACTAACTATTTAGGCCTTTGGGCTCGAAACAAAACAAATCTTACAATAGTTGAATTTACGGCGACAAAATGCGACTAAGCACACATATGGATTTATTTATGTGTTTTTCCAATGGGCCTTGATCAGTTATATTTTGACATTAGGAAGCGAAAAATGTCTGATTAATCATGGTAACACTAATTATTTAGGCCATCGGGCTTGAAATAGTATGAATCTTCTATCCCATTTAATGTACAGCGACAAAATATGACTTAACCATATATTTGGAATTATCTAGGTACTTTTCCAATGGGCCCGGTGGAGTTGTATTTTGACACTAGGGTGTGAAAAATGTCTGATTGATCATGGTAGCACTAATTATTTAGGCATATGGGCTTGATACAAAATGAATCTTACATCTGTTTGAATTTACGGTGACAAAATGTGACTTAAGCATGCATACAAATTTATATAGGTGCTTTTCCAATGGGCCCTAACCAGTTATATTTTCACATTAGGGAGTGGAAAAAGTCTGATCAATCGTGGTAGCACTAATAATTTTGGCCTTCGGCCTCGAAAACGAAAGGAATCTTATGTCTGTTTGAATTAACCGCGACAAAAGGGGACTTATTCATACATATGGAAGTATATTGGTTCTTTTCCAATGGACCTCGATTAGTTTTATTTTCACGTTAGGGAGTGGAAAATGTATGTACGATTAATCATTCTAACACAAATTTTGTTAGCCTTTGGGCTCAGAACAAAGCAAATCTTACAGCCGTTTGAATTTACAGTGACAAAATGAGACTAAAACATACATATGGATTTATATTGGTTCCTTTCCAATGGACATTGATTAGTTTAATTTTCACGTTGGGGAGGGGAAAATGTATGATTAATCGTGCTAGCACTAATTTTTTAGGCCTTCCGGCTGTAAACAAAGCAAATCTCACAACCATATGAATTTACTGTGGCAGAACGATTAAACATACATATGGATTTAGGGAAAACTTCAAAAAAAGTACCTTATTTCACTCATTTGTAAAATGGGGGTTGTGGAATTTTTTTTGCAAAATTATGTTTGTGGTTTCAATTATTTGTAAAATGTGGCATATGCATTAATAATAGTGGTGTTACATTGGATATTTTTAACAGTTCAACATTTGAATAATTTAACCTTACTGTTTAAAAATTATACCTCATGATTTGAGTAATTTTTGGGGTCTTCCTTTAATTTTTATGATATTTTAAAGTTTGTTATCATAATTTAATTAATAAAAACATTATCATGATGAAAAAATTATCAAAAAATTTCACCGATGTGTATTGTATTTTTAATAACCATCTTGCATAATTCAGTAAAACCTCGATAAAGTAATATTCGTTAAAATAATATTCTCGCTAAATAAAGATTTTTCTCCGATATCGACTTTGGCTAGTTATATTAAAGTAATATTCTCGTTAAATGCATTGAATAATAATTAAATCAATTATTAAAGGCCCAACAAAAAATGTAAAGTACAATTACTAGAATAAGTCAAGAATTTATATATATTTATAAACCAACAATACAAGACTAATAATTATTTCTTTTTAAAATATGGATCTATAAATGATTTTTTTATGCATGTCAAATAATGAGAAGACATTATCTTGGATTATGATTTTCAAACATCCAGGATTTTTCTTTTATAGTTAACATAAAACCTATATTCTATATACATTAATATAATTACATAGAAAAATTAAACTTCATTAATTCTTTTACCTTTCTTAGATTTGAATAAATAATAAGCAAAGACTACACCTTTTGTTTACTATGTATATGGATAAACTCATTAATTTTCATCAAAACTTTTAAAATTCGTAATTCAAGTATTTTTTTTACTAGATGGAAGGAGTACTATAAAATACTCTCTAAAATAATAATAAATATTTATTTATCGATAAATGAATATAGTATGCATTTATCGATAAATTAATAATCTCGATAAATGAATATTTGTTCCTGGTCCCAAGCATATGCATTTATAGAGGTTTTAATGTACTGAGAATCCTCTATTTGCAAATTTTTTGAAATCGCAGGCCTTGTTTTGAAAAAAAATCCTCAAACCCCGTTTTGCAAAAGAGTATAACCGCAGGGCACTTTTTTGAAGCTTACCCTATTATTTACTCGTTTCCTTTACCGTAGGGCCTGAGTATTTTTATTTTCACATTAGGGAGTTAATGTAGATGACACCGAAAATAGTACTCCTTTGGGAAATGGTAAAGTGTTAATTCTCATGAAATTTCCACCATCCAATGAGATATTTCAATCGGTTAATCTTCTTCAATTTAATAGGTCATTGATAAGGATAGAGTTGGGACCCGAGAAAGATGTACAGTTTTAATTGTTATTTTAGGGTGTAAAATTCACATAAATCTTAACCATTAAAACGCATTGGGTGGTTGAGATTGACTGAGAATTTATTGTGTTGCCCTACCATGAGCTGGAAGATGAAAAGACACCATAATCGGTATACTGCCATTGCCTTTAAACTCATACGACTATATATACATAGCTTTCACTCAAAGATAACTCTCACCTCTACTCCTCTTTACCTCTCAAACTCATTCTTCAGTATTTTCTAGCTAATCTACCCAATCACAATATGCTTGCAATCCTTAAATACATATCTGCATGATAGGCGCACTAGAACCCTTCATATATGATACATTTGGATCTATATGACTCGGCCAATATCTTGTTCATAACAACTTTATTACGGTTTAGATCGAGCTTTTGAATTGTCATATTAATTTTTGTATCCTTACCATCCCCGCCCCCCCCCCCCCCCAAATTTATTATCCATCAATTTATGCAAATATCTTGAATCTCCTTCTCGAGATCAGCTTGCAGTTGCAGTTTTGGCATAATCATCAAGAAGGAGATGTTACTGTTCATTTTGCATATGTTGCAGCTGAAATCTGATCTTTAGAAGGACATTTGAGATATTCATTGGAAAGGCATAATACGTCAGAACCCCAATGAACTTATCCCTAAATTAACCGCTGGACTTTAAAAAGTGCTAAAGAGCCACTTGAGCTTGCAAAAGAGTTCCAAATAACCACCTGAACTTGTAAAAAGGGAACTCATTTGCCCATTCAATGCCACATGTCTTATTTTGAGTGAAGAGAGGAAAATGACATTTTTCTGAAGTCAGACAAACCAGAATCTGACGCGTGACATTGGAGGGACAAATGTGCTCACTTTTTACAAGTTCAGGTGGTTATTTGGAATTTTTTTGCAAGCTCAAGCAGTTCTTTGGAACTTTTTACAGTCCAAGGGTTAAATAGGTGTTTAGGGACAAGTTCATGGGGGTCTTGTTGTATTAAGCCCACAGGTGATGGTAGGTAATAAATTTGGAGGGGTGTTAAGGATTCATAATTTATCTTGATAATTAAAAAGCTTCATTTAAACCGTAACAAAGCTCTCGTGAATGTGATAATGGCTTTGATATTCGGATTCAAATGCATGTATATGAAGTAGTGATTGTACCGCTGTCTTGTAGAAAGGTTTTTAATGTTTGGAAATTTCTTCATTCAGGCCTCATTTGTTAGGCGGTAAATATATTCCTACTTTTTTAATGTTATTATTTTGACCTATGTTGATAGATATTGTATAATTAAAAAATTTTACTATAAAGATCCATAGATATAGTTGTCTGAGAATTGTTTCCAGGGTGATTGACATGACGAATTAGTTAACGAGAAAGATGGGTTAGATGCGTAATGTCTAATTATTTACACTTTCCAAAAATGTTTACATAGATTTTGTTATTTTGACATCGTGTCCCGCTTTTTGTTGTACCTTTGGCCGGTAAATTTCATGTCACTGTCCATGGATTATACTATCATCTATGTTGTTTAATATGACATCTCTAATAAAATCCCACAACGTGCATATATTAATAGATATCCAAAGGATTTAAAATTTCAAATATACTGTCCGGAGAAATTTTTTTGTATTGTGTATAACAAGTTCTCAATAGGGAGCGGATATGACTACAGTTTTTTTGGTAATGTAAGAGATCATATTGGTTTTTCATGTAACACAATCTTATGCTACTTAATATTATATTACACGCTAATTTTAGGACTGCCTCTTTCCTAATTTTCAATTTCAAAAAACGTGCGGCGTAAAGTAGTCTACTTAAGTATTCTACGTTTGAAGTGGGTTTGTGGGCTGGAAACATAATGGTGGTAGGCCGGTTGCGCATTTGAACCTAGACATACATTTGTTTTATTTACTTTGTTTTCCATCATTATTTGGTTTACTATTCTCACTAAATAGGGAGGAATGTTTAAATAGTGATGTTTGGGTTGTTGTGTTCAATCGATTCGAACCATCTACGGAGATGCAAAAAGCCGTCTTTTTCCCTAATCAACTTTTGTTTCAAATAGTATTTTTTTATAATGAGCTAAAAAAAGATTTGATCACTCCAAAAGTTCATTAAGTTGCATAAGGTTACTTCAAGTCGCTCTTAATGGAATGTCTATCAACTCAGCTCGATCCAAGAAGTGATCTACCGTTCCAACTTATTCATTCTCTCTTTCCTCGGAGAAAAAAAATGTAGAATTAGGATCAAAGTTATTAATTACTTAGTTTTAACCGTTAGTAGACCTAAGTGACACCAGGTCTCACAACCACAAAATTGCTTTAAAAATAATTTCGTCCGTGCCCACGAGACCAAAAAAATGAATCTAGCATCCTCATTTAATAATTTTACTCTCCTTGACCTGAGAATTAAATGATATTTTGACCAATTGCTAATTATCTTATGCAATTCATTAAGTTGGATAAAGTTACTTTAAGTCATTCCGTATTAGAATGGCTATAGAAAATTGGTCCCGATCCCAAATTCACAATAATGGATCTACCCTTTTCTCAGAGAGATAATAAAAAAGAATTAGAATCCAAGTTATGAATTATTTAGGTTTAACTGTTAGTGGACCTTAGTGACATCAGGTCCCATGACCATAGAATTGCTTTAAAAACCATCCGGTCTCTGCCATAAGCCCAAAAAATGACAGTAGCATGCTCAATGGATCATTGTCCTCTTTTAACCTGAGAATAAAACGAAATTGGGACCAATCGCAAATTATCTAATGTAATTCAGTAAGTCAGATAAGGTTACTTCAAGTCGCTCCCTAATAGAATGTCTGTAGAAATCACCTCATCCCGATCCAAGAAGAACCATAGTGGATCTACCGTTCAAACTTATTCATTTTCTCTCTCTCTCCTCATAGAAAAATATATAGAATTAGGATCAAAGCTATTAATTACTTAGTTTTATCCTTTACTCGACCTAAGTGACACCAAGTCCCACGACAACAAAATTTCTTTAAAAATAATCCTGACCCTGCCCACGAGAACGAAAAATGAATCTAGCATCCTTAATTAATAATTTTACTCTCCTTAACCTTAGAATAAAATGATATTTTGACAAATTGCTAATTATCTTATGTAATCTATTAAGTCGGATAAAGTTACTTCAAGTCGCTCTGTATTAGAATGGCTATAGAAATCAACTGGACCAGTGCTACATTCATAATAATGGATCTACCCATTCCTCAGGGAGATATAAAAATGAATTAGAATGCAAGTTATGAATTATTTAGGTTAAATCGTTAGTGGATCTTAGTGACATCAAGTCCCGTGACTATAGAATTGCTTTAAAAATCATCCAAACTCTGCCCCACAATCCCTAAAAATGAAACCAGCATTCTCAGTTAATCATTTTCCTCTCCTTCACCTGAGAATAAAACGATACTGCGACCAATTGCAGATTATCTTATGTAACTCATTAAGTAGGATAAAGTTACTTTATGTAGCTCCATAATATAATGGCTATAGAAATCAACTCGGCCCGTTACCACAACCACAATAATGGATCTACGATTTCAGTCTCACACTCATTCTAGAAAAATAAAATGAATTACGACCCAAGCTATTAATTATTTAGTTTCAACTGTTAGTCGGCCTTGGTGACACTAAGTCCCACGACCATAGAATTGCTTAAAAAACCATCTCGACTCTGCCCAAGAGCCCGAAAAATTTAACTATCATGCTCAAATAATCATTTTCCTCCCCTTGACTTGAAAATAAAATGAAATAGGGATCAATCGCAAATTATCTAATGTAATACATTAAGTCGGATAAAGTGACTTCAAGTCGCTCCACAATAGCATGGCTATAGAAATCAACTCGTCCCTTTCCCAAACCTCAATAATGGATCTAATGCTCAAACTTATTCATTCTTTCCCTCATTGAAAAAATAAAAATAATTAGGATCCAAGCTATGAATTACTTAGTTTCCACCGTTAGTCGACCTAAGTCACACCAAGTCCTACGACCATAGAATTGCTTGAAAAATCATTCTAACCATGCCCATGAGCCAAAAAGTTGACACTAGCATGCTTGGATAATCGATTTCCTCTCCTTATCCTGGGGTAAAATGATGTTTTGGCCATTTGCAAACTAACTTATGTAATTATTCATGTCGAATAGGGTTACTTCAAGTCGCTCCGTAATAAAATGGCTATAGCAATCAACAGGACCCGTTCCAACAAGCACAATAATGGATCTACGGTTCAAACTATTTCATTCTTTCACTCCTAAAGGAAAAAATAAAATTTATTAGGGATCCAAGTTATGAAGTACTTAGTTTTAACCGTTAGTCAACCTAAGTGACACCAAGTCGTACGACCATATAATTGCTTTTAAATTCATCCCGACTCTGCCCACGAGCCCGAAAAATGGTACTATCATGCTAGAATAATCATTTTCCTCCCTTAACTTGTGAATAAGGTGATATTGGAGAAAATTGAAAATTATCTAGTGTAATGCATTAAGTTGGATGGAGTGTCGTCATGTCTCTCCGTAATAGAATGGCTATAGAAATCAACTCGACCAATTCCCGAAACCACAACAATGGATCTATAGTTAAAACTTATTCATTCTCACACTCATTGGAGAAAATAAAGCAAATTAGGATACAAGTTATGAATTACTTCATTTCAACCGTCAGTCGACCTTAGGGACGCTAAGTCCCACAACCATGGAATTACTTTAAAAACCATCTTGACTCTGCCCATGAGCCCGAAAGTTGACCCCATCATGCTCAAATAATCAATTTCCTCCCTTTAACCTGAGAGTAAAATGACATTTGGACAAATTGCAAACTATCTTATGTAATTCTTTATGTCGGACAAAGTTACTTTAAGTCACTCTGTAACAGAATGGCTATAGAAATAAACAGGAAGTCCAAGAAGTGCAATAATGGATTTACGGTTCCAACTATTTCAAACTTATTCATTCTTTCCCTCCTCATTGAAAAAATAAAAATAATTAGGATCCAAGCTATGAATTACTTAGTTTCCACTGTTAGTTGACCTAAGTGACACCAAGTCTCACGAATATAGAATAGCTTGAAAAATCATCCCGACAAATTTAGTTATAGGGTTGTGCGGTGTCGATGACGTGTGGGTCTCCCTTGGCGCCTTAGTGAGAGGTGGGGTCCACTGGGGTTGTATTTGATTTATTTAGGCGTGATGAAACCATTTAGTTCAAGTTTGCACATTTTAGTCAATTTCACGAATAAAAGAATCGAGACCCAAATCTCGATACAAATGATAGAGTCACCATCCAAGTTGTCTACTTGGGAAAGAGTTTTGGCACGGTTCCCATTAGGCGAGAGACTCATACCTTTTGGATAAGAGATTTGGATATCGGATGAGTCACTTATTTCTCATTTAGTTGATTCAAAATTACATTCGCTACGTAAAACCACTTCGTTTTCATCGTTTGGGGAATTCTCTCGAAAATCCTATTTTTCTACACTCTTTCACACTCGTTACATGCGTTTACAATTTACAATAAAACACAAGCAACAAATGGGGGAATAAAAATTACAACCGGGGGAAAATGGGGGAATTGCAAGAGAACCTATACATTTGATCTAAGTTGTAAAACAAAAATAAAAGTAAATTCCCCTGCATCAACAAAGATTAGCACAATTTATCGCACATCATAAGTCAGCAAATGTGGTTATGTTAGTGTGCTTGTTTTGTGATCGATAGTGCTCGGGCGGCTTCTAGGATTGGAGAGAAATAACTGGTCCTCAGTGCATTTTTTTTATGAAAACACATTTTAACATTTATGGGTTGATTCATCGGATTATTAGTGAAATTGATCGCATGCCAAATGGTGAGGTTGATTGATTTTACTGATTAAAAAGGGAACTATAGGTTCTGCCTGGCGGCCAGCACCCCTACGGATAGGGTAAGACCCGTACGGGTACTGGGGAGGACCGGTACGGGTATGAGGGACCTGTACTTATCCTGTTTGGTCCCTGAGAGAAATTCAGTTTAGTTTAACAAGCAGATTTATGGAGGAGAAATGAAATATAAATGGGATTTCCTTCCGTATGAGTATGGCGCACCAGTTTAAGATCCCTAAGGACATAAGGTGCCAACAAGGCTCATACAGGTTAAGACCAGACCTAAAACAGGAATAAAATAACATATAAAATTGAATAGGCAGAGAATAACAATAAAATGACTGAGATGTGAGTCTCTTTAAAACTCAGGAGCGTACATTTACGGCGTGAATCCACTTTGAGGCGATCTCTTTGCTGTGAGAGAGTCTAGCGAAAGTAGATGATGAAATGGTGACTTTATGACTATTTAGGCGAGTATTTGTGTAGATAGAACCTCCCCCAATTCCCAATAAGCGAAGCTAGAAAGGAATAAAATGTGGGCAAAACCTCAAGGAATGGGTTTTCTCCCTATTTTATACCTCCTATACCTCAACTATATCCCTTCTATACCTATGAAATTTGTTAGAATTCCATACATTATTTTTTTATAATTTCTTGTCTGTGGTATTTAATGTGTGTGGGTGTGTTGAAATGAGATGCAAAGGCCTCTATCTATAGGGGAAATTAGGTCTGAACGCAATAAATAACATTCATGACCTGATTTCTCCCAAAAATAGTATGGATTACCTCCATAAAGCTTGAATACATAAGAAAGGGACACGTACAGGTCCCCCTCTAGGCATATGGGGGATTTAACCCGTACAGGTGCACCGGTGGATCCGTACCACCAAGCATGACCCGTACGGGTCTCTAAGGGCAGACTAGGTCTCCAAACTTAGCCAAAATCCACTCTGCAGTAGTAGGAACACCTATGATGGATAACACCTGTAAAACATTACATTATCTAGCTCTCATCATCATTTCGTGAGAAGGATCATTAAAATCTAATGCTCACAGACTGCCCCTCACGGGATTATTGCAGATACGGGTCTGTATGATCTTACAATATGAGTGAGGGTTTAGAAATTATGCTTGAGGTGATGACATGGGTGAGTTCCTTTCTTAAGGCAAACCCCTTTTTTGGGTGTCCCTTTCTTGAGGTGGACGACTTTCCTTGCTAATGTGTATCCCTTTCTTAAGGCAGATGACCTTCCTTGCCAATGTGTATCCCTAGTGACTCTACTGGGGAATGTGTGTGTATCCTTTTCTTAAGGCGGATCGACTTTCCTAGCTGATGTATCCCTTTCCTAAGGCAGATGACTCTCCTTGCTAATGTATCCCTTTCCTAAGGCGGATCGACTTTCCTGGCTGATGTATCCTTTTCTTAAGGTGGATGACTCTCCTTGTTGATGTATCCCTTTCCTAAGGCGAATGACTCTCCTGCTGGGGATTTTGAATGACCTATAAAGAGACAACAATCAAACGCCGAGTTAGTCATTGTCTAAGCAGACACATCTTAATTCTTGATTCTCTTTGTGATGAATAAAAAAATTTCCCCTTCAATCAAGAATGAAGATGTGTGAATGGGGGGCGGGCCCTTGAATAAACTATAAACTAAGTGCAAGAAATGTCAAGTTTGGAAAGATTGCTTTAGGATGGAATGCCCCTTAGAAGGGTGCCTCCTAAAAAATGGCCATTGGAGGGCTCGACAATGGGGGGATGCCACTAGATTGACTGATTCAGCTACTGGGGAATGGGGGGATGTTTTTTGGTTGACTGATTTTGCTACCGAGGAATGGGGGATGCCCCTTGGTTGACTGATTCTACTGCCAGGGAATGGGGGAGTGCCCCTTGGTTGACTCCGTTACTGGGGAGTAGAGTAATGTTCTTTGGTAAACTCTTTTTGGCTGGGGAAGTGTCTCCTTGCCAAACTTATTTATTGGGGAAATTTTTCCATACTTGGGTAGATCTGTGCATAAAAATTATCCTTGTTAGTGATCAATTCAAAAATGGCTTACCTTGACTCTTGATTAACTTTTGTGAAAATGAAAATTTTTGCCCCTTCAATCAAGGATCAAGGTGAGCTAGGGTTTTGCCCCTAATTTAACAGAAATACGGAGTTTAAAAGAAGAGGGGTTAGCCCTAAGTCTTAACTGGATGTGCCCCTGGTGCTTTTATGAAGTTCTAACTCAAAAACTACTTTCTGATGGCAAAGGAGGACCCGTATAAGTGGACAACGAAACTTGGAGAGAGCGGACCCGTATGGGTGGGATGGGACCCATACGGGTCCTAATCGGGGGAGTTTAAAAAGGAAATAGACTCCTCACATCCCGCCTTACACCAAATCCACCTATATTGCCAGTTTCGAGCGATTTTCTCCCAAAACCGATCAGAATGTATAAAAAGATCCTAAATACTAGCCGCTTCTTCATTAGGCGCGAGGATTTGCCCCGGGTAGGTGATTTGGAGCTTTGAGAATGCCAGGTTTTAGCCGGGTATGCTTTTCGTGAGAGGGACTCCTTTCTTGGCCTTACTCCTACTTCTGAAGGGCCTCTGATTCCATTTCCTAACACTCATGCCTCCAAACTCCAGGTATTTCACTTGATTCTTCATTTTTCCATTTTTGAAGTTTTTGGAATTTCTTGATTTTTGGCATGATTTAAGGGGTTTTAGATCCTGCAATAGAGCCTGATGCATGTAACTTTTGTCTAGGATGCTTTATGGACTGATTTGAATGTGCCTTGGTTGAATTTGGATTTTTGGGAATTTTCTCGCATACGGACAGTTTGTAGGGGACCCATACGGGGTGAGGGTGGACCCGTATGGGTCCTATTTTTTGTATGGAAGCCGCAATGGGACCCGTACGGGTGGGGTGGACCCGTATGGGTCCTGTTTTAGGGATAAAATGTATAACTTTTTGGTTTTTACAACCTTTGCCTAATTTTTTGTTTTTCCATTTTATCCTAACCCTGTTGAGCTATAATATTGTCCTTGTAGTTCAAGTACAAGATTGTGGGAGCCTTGAGCTTCTGCAGAAGTGGTATGAGGAGATTCATACCGCAAGGGATACTGAGCTATTAGCCCGCATAGATTCATTCAGGTTTAGTGACACTATCAGAGCCATCCCTATAGCTCCGAAGACACTGGACCCCAGTGCTATTTCGGCTTTAGTGAAGAGGTGGTCGAAGACGATCCATACTTTTTATCTACCAATCGGGGAGGTCACATCATTCCCTCGGATATGCGTGGCTTGATGGGATTAGACTGGAGTGGGGACATTGTCCATTTTGATGTCTACACAGATAGATGGCATTCCCGGCCTGAGGTGAAGGCCTGTATAGAGAGATTACTTGGGCTCCATCCTAGTGGGACGGACAAACTCAAGTTTAGGGACTTACATGATTATTGGATCGGGGAATCGCATCCTGTGGCTACGGATAGTAGGGATCAGTATACCCGATCTTACCTTCTGATATTCCTTACCATTGTCTTCATCCTGGTTTCCTCGAGCAACCTCAACTATGGTTTGCTCTCAATCATCGAGGATCTTGCCGCGGTGCTAGGCAAGAATTGGTATCGGGCCATCCTGGCACAGTTGCACTATGGGCTAGATGTCGGGGTTTGAGGCCAGCAGTCTGAATTCTAGCAATGACTGATCCTCAGGCCAAGCATGCCCATGCAGCCTGAGATGCCGCATATCATTTCTAGATGGATGGCAACTTAGCAGGGTTAGGCCCTAACTACAGTGCAGTAAAGGAAGTTCCTTCGCCAGCTGTGCTCTAATCGGGTAAACTTCTTTACTGTTGAGTCTGTATTTCACATTTCGACAAGCATTAGCAGAATACAATATTTACAAAGCTGTGATACTTACAGTGCATTTACTTTGTGCATGTCATTCGAGACCCATAGGAGAGGTTGGACATATATGGGGACATTGAGCGGATGCGGGCTGGCGTAGATGATCACCGCTTTGTGCTAGAGTCCCCACTCTCCCTAGAGTGGTACTTTGGTGAGAGAGTCCAAGATTGGAGGACTAGTGCTATGGTAGAGAGACTGATCCCTCCCCCGATCCTAGCAAGAGTCTTCGAGCCACATCTCATGCCGGGGATAGACTAGGGGCTATACCTGGTGGGTGAGAGAGCTTGAGTGCTGTCAGTAGGAGGCTCCTATGCTGAGTTCATTGATTCCTCGCTCCTTCCTCCTTGTGAGGGGATTCACTTCAAGTATGTCCCTCTTGAGTTCCACAGTAGCAATAGCGAGAATGATGACGATGATGATGATGATGACGAGGGTGGACCGAGGGGGGATTGCGAGGGTCCTTCTGTGGTTCGGAGTACTAAGGGCCCAGCCAGGTCTGCCACTCCTTCTTCCCATGTATTTTTCTTAACTTAGCCTCTGTGAATACCTTATCGCTTTTCAAAGTTACCTGTGATCTCGAGTATAAATGCCTATTGTCATAGCCTTCTGCCTTCATGCGGAAGAGGTCTGCTGCTGCCCCTGCTATCCTAGAGTCATCAACGAAGCGATCTCGTGCCTTGGTGAGTGTGAGAGAGGGGGTCCTCCGGGCAGAGTTGGATACTTTCTTGTGGCTCCTTGACCATTCGAGCAAGCGAGCTATTAAAGAGCTCGAGGAGTCAATCTATCCCATTCATTTTACCCTATCTGGTTCCACCCATATGAGAAATTCTCTACTTCAACATCATCTTTATAGTAAACTGATTTAGGATGCTCTTGTTCTGATGTGATTTTCTTTTTAGGTGTCTTTGACTGAGGTGGAAAGGATTGCCAAAGGTTTATTCTCCATTCGGGACTTACTACTAGCTTAGGATGCTTTAGCCTCGATAAGTTTCTTTTACCTACAAAATTTAACAAATTATGTATGATGTATGCCATGACATTTATATATGTGTACCGATCTTATGATTTCCATTGCAGACTCTATTGGCTATTAAGCATAGTGGGTTTGCTCAGTACTTGGATGCTTATGAGGATCGAGCTAGATTCCTAGAGGAGTAGCTACGAGTAGCCACTGCCAAGGCTGATAGGGCGAGAGAGGAGACTTCTCGGGCAAGGGCGAGGTTGAGGTATTGTGGGGTCAGCTGGCATGGATGGCCAAGGTCAGGAAGACACTTGAGCCATTTGATTCTATCTCTGAGGATGATAGCTCAACATATTGGGTGGCACCAACGGTGACCCAGCTAGCTGGAGGAGAGCATGAGGTGGAGCGGCAAGCTGAGACGGCTGGTGCTGCGGCTGAGGATAGTGTTGGAGGAGGGGATCAGGTGATGATCAACATGGATGACGTAAGTGAAGCTAGAAATAAATAAAATGTGGACAAAACCTCAAGGAATGGGTTTTCTCCCTAATTTATACCTTCTATACCTCAACTACATCCCCTCTATACCTATGAAATTTGCTAGAATTTTATACAATATTTTTTTTGTAATTTCTTGTCTGTGGTATGTAATATGTTTGGGTGTGTTGAAATAAGGTACAAAGGCCGCTATTTATAGGGGAAATTAGGTCTGAACATAATAAATCACATTCATGACCTGATTTCTCCTAAATATAGTATGGATTACAGTCCATAAAGCTTGAATACTCAAGAACGGGACCCATATAGGTCCCCCTTTGGGCGTATGTAGGATTTAACCCGTACGGGTGCACCGGTGGATACGTACCACCAGGGACGACCCGTAAGGGTTCCTAAGGGCAGACTAGGTCTCCAAACTTAGTCAAACTCCACTCTACAATAGTAGGAACACCTTTGATGGATAACACTTGTAGAAGATTGCATTATCTAGCTCTCATCATCGTTTCGTGAGAAGGATCGTCAAAATCCAATGCTCACAGGCTGCCCCTCATAGGATCACTGCAGATATGGATCTGTATGATCTCACGATGTGAGCGAGGGTTTAGAAATTATGCCTGAGGTGATGATATGGGTGAGTTCCTTTCTTGAGGCGAACTCCTTTCCTGGGTGTCCCTTTCTTGAGGCAGACGACTTTCCTTGCTAATGCATATCCCTTATTTTGAGGTGGATGGCTTTCCTCGCCAATGCATATCCCTAGTGACTCTACCAGGGAATGTGTGTATATCCCTTTCTTAAGGCGGATCGTCTTTCCTAGCTGATGTATCTCTTTCTTAAGACGGATCGACTTTCCCTGTTGATGTATCCCTTTCCAAAGGCGGATGACTCTCCTGGCTGATGTATCCCTTTCCTAACTTGGATCGACTTTCCTGACTAATGTATCCCTTCCTTAAGGCAGAAACTTTCTTGGCCGATGCATCCCTTTCCTAAGGTAGATGACTCTCCTTGCTGATGTATCCCTTTCCTAAGGCGGATCGACTTTCCTGGCTGATGTATCCCTTTCTTAAGGCAAATGACTCTCCTTGTTGATTTACCCCATTCTTAAGGCGGATGACTCTCCTACTAGGGATTTTGAATGACCTATAAAGAGACAACAATCAAACACCGAGTTAGTCATTGTCTAAGCAGACACATCTTAATTCTTGATTGACTTTGTGATGAACAAAAAAATTTTCCCCTTCAATCAAGAATGAAGGGGTGGGCCCCTGAATAAATTGTAAACTAAGTGCGAGAAATGTCGGGTTTGGCCTAATTGCTTTGGGATGGAATGCCCCTTGGAAGTGTGCCTCCCAAAAAAGCCCGTTAGAGGGCTCGATGATGGAGGGATGCCCCTAGATTGATTGATTCAGCTACTAAGGAATGGGGGGATGTCCTTTGGTTGACTGATTTCACTGCCGAGGAATGGGGGATGCCCCTTGGTTGACTGATTCTGCTGCCGGGGAATAGGGGAGTGCCCCTTGGTTGACTCCGCTGCTGGGGAGAACAGAAATGTTCTTCGGTAAACTCTTTTCTACTGGGGAAGTGTCTCCTTACCAAACTCATTTATTGGCGAAAATTTTCCATATTTGGGTAGACCTGTGCACAAAAATTATCCTTGTTAGTGATTACTTCAAAAATGGCTTACCTTGATTCTTGATTAACTTTTGTGAAAATAAAAATTTTTGCCCCTTCAATCAAGGGTCAAGGTAAGGTAGGGGTTTTGCCCCTAATTTAACTGGAATACAGAGTTTAAAAGAAGAAGGGTTGGCCCCAAGTCTTAACTGGATGTGCCCCTGGTGCTTTTATGAAGTTTTGACTCAAAAACTGCTTTCTAATTGCAAAGGGAGACCCGTACGGGTAGGCTAGGAAAATTGGAGAGAGGGGACCCGTATGGGTGTGGTGGGACACGTACGGGTCCTAATCGAGGGAGTTTAAAAAGGAAACCGACTCCTCACATCCCTCCTTACACCAAATCCACCCATATTGCAAATTTCTAGTAATTTTCTCCCAAAACCGATCAGAATGTATAAAAAGATCCCAAAGACTAGTTGCTTCTTCATTAGCCATGAGGATTTGCCCTGAGTAGGTGATTTGGAGCTTCGAGAGTGCCCGATTTCGGCCGGGTATGCTTTTCATGAGGGGGACTCGTTTCTTGGCCTTACTCCTACTTCTGAAGGGCCTCTGATTCCCTTTCCTAACACTCATACCTCCAAACTCTAGGTATTTCACTTGATTCTTCATTTTTCCATTTTTGAAGTTTTTAGAATTTCTTGATTTTTGGCATGATTTAAGGTATTTTAGATCCTGCAATAGAGCCTGATGCATGTAACTTTAGTCTAGGATGCTTTATGGACTGATTTGAATGTGCCTTGGTTGAATTTTACTTTTTGGGAATTTTCTCACAGACGGACTATTTGCAAGGGACCCATACGGGTGAGAGGTGACCCATACGAGTCCCATTTTTTGTATGAAAGCCATAATGGGACCCGTACGGGTGGGGCAGAACCGTATGGGTCCTGTCCTCAGGGACAGAATGTACAACTTTCTGCTTTTTGCAACCTTTACCCAATTTTTTATTTTTCTGTTGTATCCTAACCCTGTTGTGCTATAATATTGTCCTTGCAGTTCTAGTACAAGACTGTAAGAGCCTTGAGCTTCTACAAGAAATGGTATGAGGAGATTCATACCGCGAGGGATACTGAGCTATTAGCCTGCATAGACTCATTCGGGTTTAGTGACATTATTAGAGCCATCACTATGGTTCCGAAGAAACTGGCCCCAGGTGCTATTTCAGCTTTAGCGAAGAGGTAGTCGGAGATGATCCATACTTTTCATCTACCGATCGGGGAGGTCACCGTCACTCCCTCGGATATATGTGCCTTGATAGGATTAGACTAGAGTGGGGACATCATCCATTTTGATGTCTACGTAGATAGATGGCATCCCAGCCTGAGGCAAAGGCCTATATAGAGAGATTACATGGGCTCCATCCTAGAGGGACAGACAAGCTCAAGTTTGGGGACTTGCATGATTATTGGATGGGGCAGTCGCGTCTCGTTACTCCGGATAGTAGGGATCAGTATGCCCGATCTTTCCTGCTAACATTCTTTACCACTGTCTTCATCCTGGTTTACTCGAGCAACATCAAGTATGGTTTGCTCTCAACCATCGAGGATCTTGCCGCTGTGCTAGGCAAGAATTGGTGTCGGGCCATCCTAGACAATTGCACTATAGGCTAGATGTTGGAGTTTGAGGCTAGTAGTCTAAATTCCAACATTGACTGATTCTCAGGCCAAGCTTGCCCATGCAGCATGAGATGCCACACAGCATTTCTAGGTGGATCGCACTTTGGCAGGGTCAGGCCCTAACTACAGCGCAATAAAGGAAGTTCCTTCGCCAGCTGTGCTCTGATCGGGTAAACTTCTTTGCTGTTGAGTCTGTATTTTACATTTTGGCAAGCATTAGCAGAAAACTACATTTACAAAGTTGTGGTACTTACAGTGCATTTACTTTGTGCAGGTCATTTGAGACCCGTAGGAGAGGTTGGATATATATGGGGACATTGGGCGGATGTGAGCTACCGTAGATGATCCCGCTTTGTGCTGGAGTCCCCACTCCCCCTAGAGTGCTACTCTGGTGAGAGAGTCCGAGATTGGAGGACTAGTGCTATGGTAGAGAGACCGATCCCTTCCCCGATCCCAACGGGAGTCTTCTGGCCACATTTGATGCCGGGGATAGACCAGGGGATATACTTGGTGGGTGAGAGAGCTTGAGTGCTGTCAGTAGGAGGCTCCTATACTGAGTTTATTGATCCTCGCTCCTTCCTCCTTGCGAGGGGATTCACTTCAAGTATGTCCCCCTTGAGTTATATTATTGCAATAGCGAGAATGATGATGATGATGATGATGATGATGACAAGGGTGGACCGAGGGGGGACCGCGGGGGTACTTCCGTGGTTCGGAGTACTAAGGGCCTAGCCAGGTCTGCCACGCCTTCTTCTGATGTATTTTTCTTAACTTAGCCTCTGTGAATACCTTCTTGCTTTTCAAAGTTGCCTGTGATCTTGAGTATAAAGGCCTATTGTCGTAGCCTTCCGCCTCCATGCAGGAGAAGTCTGCTGCTGCTGCCCCTGCTATCCTAGAGTCGTCAATGAAGTGGTCATGTGCTTTGGCGAGTGTGAGAGTGGGGGTCCTCCGGGCAGAGTTAGATACTTTCTTGTGGGTCTTCGACCATTCGAGGAAGCGAGCTATTAAGTAGCTTGAGGAGTCGGTCTATCCCATTCATTTTACCCCATCTGGTTCCACCCATGTGAGAAATTCTCTACTTCAACATAATCTTTATAGTAACTGATTTAGGATGCTCTTGTTCTGATGTGATTTTCTTTATAGGTGACTGTGACTGAGGTGGAGAGGATTGCCAAAGGTTTATTCTCCATTCGAGACTTACTGCTAGCTTAGGATGCTCTAGCCTCGATAAGTTTCTTTTACCTGCAAAATTTAACAAATTATGCATGATGTATGCCATGACATTTATATATGTATACCAATCTTATAATTTCCACTGCAGACACTATTGGCTATTAAGCATAGTAGGTTTGCTTAGTACTTAGATGCTTATGAGGATCGAGATAGGTTCCTGGAGGAGCAGCTATGAATAGCCACTACCAAGGCTGATAGGGTGAGAGAGGAGACTTGTCGGGCGGGGGCCGAGGTCGAGGTATTGCGGGGTCAGCTGGCATGGATGGCTGAGGTCAAGAAGATACCTGAGCCATCTGATTCTATCTCTGAGGATGACAGCCCAGCATATCGGGTGGCACCAGCAGTGACCCAGCTAGCTGGAGGAGAGCATGAAGTGGAGCAGCAAGCTGAGACGACTGGTGTTGCAACTGAGGATGGCGTTGGAGGAGGGGACCAGGTGATGATCAACATGGATGACATACTGGCTAATACCGCGGAACCTCCCCCAATTCCTAATAAGCGAAGCTAGAAATGAATAAAATGTGGACAAAACCTCAAGGAATGGGTTTTCTCCCTATTTTATACCTTCTATACCTCAACTATATCCCTTCTATACCTATGAAATTTGCTGGAATTTCATACATTATTTTATTATAATTTCTTGTCTGTGGTACGTAATGTGTGTGGGTGTGTTGAAATAAGGTGCAAAGGTCTCTATTTATACAGGAAATTAGGTCTAAATGCGATAAATCGCATTCATGACCTGATTTCTCCTAAAAATAATATGGATTACCTTCCATAAAGCTTGAATACGCAAGAACAGGACCCGTACAGGTCCCCCTCCAAGCGTATGAGGGATTTAACCCGTACAGGTGCACCGATGGATCCGTACCACCAGCGATGACCCGTACGGGTTCCTAAGGGCAGACTAGGTCTCCAAACTTAGTCAAACTCCACTCTACAATAGTAGGAACACCTATGATGGATAACACTTGTAGAAGATTGCATTATCTAGCTCTCATCATCGTTTCGTGAGAAGGATCATCAAAATCCAATGCTCACAGACTGCCCCTCATAGGATCACTGTAGATATGGATCTGTATGATCTCACGATGTGAGCAAGGGTTTAGAAATTATGCCTGAGGTGATGATATGGGTGAGTTCCTTTCTTGAGGCGAACTCATTTCCTTGGTGTCCCTTTCTTGAGGCGGACGACTTTCCTTGCTAATGCATATCCCTTTTTTGATGTAGATGGCTTTCCTTGCTAATGCATATCCCTAGTGACTCTACCAGGGAATGTGTGTATATCCCTTTCTTAAGGCGGATCGTCTTTCCTAGCTGATGTATCTCTTTCCTAAGGCGGATTGACTTTCCCTGTTGATGTATCCCTTTCCAAAGGCGGATGACTCTCCTGGCTGATGTATCCCTTTCCTAACTTGGATCGACTTTCCTGACTAATGTATCCCTTCCTTAAGGCAGAAACTTTCTTGGCCGATGCATCCCTTTCCTAAGGTAGATGACTCTCCTTGCTGATGTATCCCTTTCCTAAGGCGGATCGACTTTCCTGGCTGATGTATCCCTTTCTTAAGGCAAATGACTCTCCTTATTGATGTACCTCATTCCTAAGGCGGATGACTCTCCTGCTGGGGATTTTGAATGACCTATAAAGAGACAACAATCAAACGACGAGTTAGTCATTGTCTAAGCAGACACATCTTAATTATTGATTGACTTTGTGATGAACAAAAAAATTTTCCCCTTCAATCAAGAATGAAGATGTGTGGATGGGGGGGCGAGCCCCTGAGTAAATTGTAAACTAAGTGTGACAAATGTCTGGTTGGCCTAATTGCTTTGGGATGGAATGCCCCTTGGAAGGGTGCCTCCCAAAAAATGCCCGTTGGAGGGCTCGACGATGGGGGGATGCCCCTAGA
Organism: Euphorbia pulcherrima; assembly: GCA_947683365.1. NCBI lineage: Eukaryota > Viridiplantae > Streptophyta > Magnoliopsida > Malpighiales > Euphorbiaceae > Euphorbia > Euphorbia pulcherrima. The sequence continues at coordinate 23,033,619 of CANTUS010000001.1, forward strand.
TTAACTAATTCAGCTACTAGGGAATGGGGGGATGTCCCTTGGTTGACTGATTTCGCTTCCAAGGAATGGAGGATGCCCGTTGGTTGACTGATTCTGCTGCCGGGGAATGGGGGAGTGCCCCTTGGTTGACTTTGCTACTGGGGAGTATAGTAATGTTCTTTGGTAAACTCTTTTCTGTTGGGGAAGTGTCTCCTTACCAAATTCATTTGTTGGGGAAAATTTTCATATTTGGGTAGACCTGTGCACAAAAATTATCATTGTTAGTCATCAATTCAAAAAAGGCTTACCTTGATTCTTGATTGACTTTTGTGAAAATAAAAATTTTTTCCCCTTCAATCAAGGATCAAGGTGAGCTAAGGGTTTTGCCCCTAATTTAACTAAAATAAGGAGTTTAAAAGAAGAGGGGTTCACCCCAAGTCTGAACTGGATGTGCCCCTGGTGCTTTTATGAAGTTCTGACTCAAAAACTGCTTTCTGATGGCAAAGGGAGACCCGTATAGGTGGGCTAGGAAACTTGAAGAGAGGGGACCCGTATGGGTGGGGTGGGACATGTAAGGGTCCTAATTGGGGGAGTTTAAAAAGGAAATAGACTCTGCACATTCCTCCTTACACCAAATCCTCCCATATTGCAAATTTCTAGCGATTTTCTCCCAAAACCGATCAGATTGTATAAAAAAAAGATCCCAAAGACTAGTTGCTTCTTCGTTAGGCATGAGGATTTGCCCTGGGTAGGCGATTTGGAGCTTCGAGATTGCCCAGTTTTGGTCGGGTATGCTTTTCAAGAGGGGGACTCATTTCTTAGCCTTACTCCTACTTCTAAAGGGCCTCTGATTCCATTTCCTAACATTCTTACCTCTAAACTCCAGGTATTTCACTTGATTCTTCATTTTTCCATTTTCAAAGTTTTTGGAATTTCTTGATTTTTGGCATGATTTAAGGTATTTTAGATCCTGCAATAGAGCTTCATGCATGTAACTTTAGTCTAGGATGCTTTATGGACTGATTTGAATGTGCCTTAGTTGAATTTGATTTTTGGTAATTTTCTCGCACATGGACTATTTGTAGGGGGCCCATACGGGTGAGGGGGGACCCGTACGAGTCCTATTTTTTGTACGAAAGCTGCAATGGGACCTGTACAGGTGGCGCAGACCTATATGGGTCCTGTCCTCATTGATAGAACGCACAACTTTCTGCTTTTTGCAACCTTTACCTAATTTTTGATTTTTCTGTTATATCCTAACCCTGTTGAGCTATAATATTATCCTTGCAGTTCCAGTACAAGACTATAGGGGCCTTTAGCTTCTACAGGAAGTGGTATTAGGAGATTCATACCGCTAGGGATACTGAGCTATTAGCCCACATAGACTCAGTCGGGTTTAGTGACATTATCAAAGCCATCCCAATGGTTCCAAAGACACTGGCCCCGGGTGCTATGTGTGCCTTGATGGGATTAAAGTGGAGTGGAGACATTGTCCATTTTGATGTCTATGCAGATATATGGAATTCCCAGCATGAGGTCAAAGCCTATATAGAGAGATTACTTAGGCTCCGTCCTAGAGGGACGGACAAGCTCAAGTTTGGGGACTTGCATGATTATTGGAGCGGGCAGTCACGTCTTGTTGCTACGGATAGTAGGGATCAGTATGCCTAATCTTTTCCACTGACATTCGTTACCACTGTCTTCGTCATGGTTTACTCGAGCAACCTCAACTATGGTTTGCCCTCAACCGTCAAGGATCTTGCCGCTGTGCTAGGCAAGAATTGGTGTCGGGCCATCCTGGCACAGTTGCACTATAGGCTAGATGTCAGAGTTTGAAGCCAGTAGTCTAAATTCTAGCATCGACTAATCCTCAGGCCAAGCTTGCCCATGCAGCCTAAGATGCCGCACATCATTTCTAGGTGGATGGCACATTAGTAGGGTTGGGCCCTAACAACAGCACAGTAAAGGAAGTTCCTTTGCCAGCTGTGTTCTGATCAGGTAAACTTCTTTACTGTTGAGTCTGTATTTCCTATTTCGACAAGCATTAGCAGAAAACTATATTTACAAAGTTGTGATACTTACAGTGCATTTACTTTATGCAAGTCATTTGAGACCCATTGGAGAGGTTGGATATATATGGGGATATTGAGCGGATGCGGGCTGGCATAGATGATCACCACTTTGTGCTGGAGTCCCCACTCTTCCTAGAGTGGTACTTTGGTGAGAGAGTCCGAGATTGGAGGACTAGTGCTATGGTAGAGAGACTGATCCCTCCACCGATCCCAGTGGGAGTCTTCTGCCTACATCTGATGTCGGGGATAGACTAGGGGCTATAACTGGTGGGTGAGAGAGCTTGAGTGCTGTCAGTAGGAGGCTCCTATGCTGAGTTCATTGATTCCTCGCTCCTTTCTCCTTGCAAGGGGAATCACTTTAAGTATGTCCCCCTTGAGTTCCACTGTAGTAATAACAAGAATGATGACGATGATGAGGGTAGACCGAGAGGGGACCTCCGGGGTCCTTCCATGGTTCAGAGTACTAAGGGCCCAGCCAGGTCTGCCACACCTTCTCTTGTATTTTTCTTAACTTAGCCTCTGTGAATACCTTATCACTTTTCAAAGTTGCTTGTGATCTTGAGTATAAATGCCTGTTGTCGTAGCCTTTCGCCGCCCAGCAGAAGAGGTCTGCTGCTACCCCTACTATCCTAGAGTCATCAACAAAGCGGTCTCATGCTTCGGTGAGTGTAAGAGAGGGGGTACTCCGGGCAAAAGTGGATACTTTCTTCTAGCTCCTCAACCATTTGAGGAAGCAAGCTATTAAGGAGCTCGAGGAGTCGGTCTGTCCCATTCGTTTTACCCCATCTGGTTCCACCCATGTGAGAAATTCTCTACCTCGATCTCATCTATATAGTAATTGATTTAGGATGCTCTTATTCTGATGTGATTTTCTTTTCAGGTGACTGTGACTGAGGTGGAGAGGATTGCCAAAGGTTTCTTCTCCATCCGGGACTTACTACTAGCTTAGGATGCACTAGCCTCGATAAGTTTCTTTCACCTGTAAAATTTAACAAATTATGAATGATGTATGCCATGACATTTATATATGTGTACCGATCTTATGATTTCCATTGTAGACTCTATTGGCTATTAAGCATAGCAGGTCCGCTCAAGACTTGGATGCTTATGAGGATCGGGCTAGTTTTCTAAAGGAGCAGCTACGAGTAGCCACTGCTGAGGCTGATAGGGCGAGAGAGGAGACTGCTCGGGTGAGGGCCGAGGTTAAGGTATTGTGGGGTCAGCTGGCATGGATGACCGAGGTCAGGAAGACACCTGAGCCATTTGATTCTATCTCTGAGGATGATAGCTCAGCATAGCGGGTGGCACCAGCAGTGACCCAGCTAGCTGGAGGAGAGCATGAGGTGGAGTAGCAAGCTGAGATGGCTGGTACTGCTGTTGAGGATGGTGTTGGAGGAGGGGACCAGGTGATGATCAACATGGATGACATACTAGCTGATACTGAGGACGAGACTCAGGGCGTGCCCTAGGGACAGGATCCACCTGCAGCTTAGATTAGACTGTAGCCATTTCTTTCTGGATATTTGATACCTTGGGCCCTACATGGCTTTTTTTATATAGACGTTGATTTATACCTTCACCATTTAACTTTTATGCACATTGAACTTTTCTCTTTCTAAACTGAAACCATTAAATACTATTGTCTATAAACCTTTGTTGCCCATTTGACATAGCTAACAAGGAATACCGTCTTGCGAGTACTACAAGCGAGTTAAATGTTGAACACTCTAAATTCTTGATCTCAATGAACTGTCCCATCGTAACTGACCAGAATCACCAAGGCTGGTTGGCTAAAATTAGCATTTCTAGGGATACGTATTGTCCAGGTTTAGAGGTATGACAATTACAAATGACATTCTAATTATTGCTAATAGCAAAGCTAGCACTTTTGGATTGAGTTCTAATTTTTGCATAGGCCACTTGGTGTGAGATGACCTACAAGCTTTTTGTTTCTTTTTCCTTTCATCTTAACTTTTTCCTAGACCGCCCTTTCGGGTTTTTAATGTAGCAGACGTTTTCTTTCTTTTTCTTTCTTTGCCTTAATTTTTGCCTGGACAGCCCTTTCGGGGTTTTGATCTAATAGGCTTTTTCTTTCTTTTTCTTTGCCTTAATTTTTGCTTGAACCGCCCTTTCGGGTTTTCTATCAATTTTTGCTTGAACCGCCCTTTCAGGTTTTCTATCCAGCAACCTTTTTTCGAATTCTGCATAAGTCTAATTTCTTTTATGGCCTATCGATATTTTGTCTTTCCTTGAATGATGTATGGGCAGTAAAGACAACAACAGAGATGCACCAACTGTTGAGAAAAACTAATGCTCACATACTTGCAATTATTTCACCTAAAGACATGCACGCATTCATAAGACCAAAATTCTTAGCAAATCATAACTTATTCATTGGTAAGATTAATTTGAGTACATAGGCAATGGTAATAATTTCCAATGGTTAACCCCTACTGCCTACTGGTCATTTACAGATTTTCTAGAAAGTAACTTGCGTTTTTCTCTTAATGCCCTAACTTTTGCCTAAGCCGCCCTTTTCAGATTTTCAACTTAGTGAGCTTTATTTGCGTTGGAGTACCTTAACGTTTGCCTGACCAGTTCACAAAATACCGATCAGTGGGTTATACCCTAATTTTTGCCCGAGCAGTAGGGGACCACTCGTCGGGTGATTTATTCTTTATTTCTTTTATTCTTTGTGTTGCTTTTTTGTGATTTAATTCTTTAACCTAAACATGATAATACTTAAGCCTATCTTGATTCACTGGATTCACAAAACTCGTTTCCATCCATATCCATAAGCTTGATTCCTCCTTTGCTAAGGACTTTCTTACTACAAACGGTCCTTCCCAATTCAGCCAGAACTTGCCCCTACAGTCAGTGTTGACATGGCATAACTATTTGAGAACCAGATCACCCGCTTTGAGAGGCTGCTTTGGGTATCTGACTCTGTTATTATAAGCTTGAGACATGCCCTGCTAGTACATCTGTAGGTGGTCAAGTGCCTTGAGCCGCTTCTCATCTATTGCGTTCAATTGCTCGTACCTATCCCTTGCCCAATCTGTCTCTTTGAGCCAAGCTTCGAGTACCACTTGTAGAGATCTTACTTCTATTTTGATAGGCAATACGGGTTCCATTCCATATACCAAGGAGAAAGATGTCTGATTAGTGGATGTTCTTACGCTGGTTCTATACCCCCAAACTGCACCATTAAAAAGTACATCATTTGAATCATCCTCCATATGTGGAGGGTCTTGTTAGTCAACCTTGGCAATACATGTAGCTAAAGTGCTAGTCTCAGTGCGTAGGTTCGCATGAGTTTCTCCAACCACCACTCTAGTTAAGTTCTTGATGGCCTTGGTTATAGGGTTGCCCTCCTCATTTCCTTTCCAATTTTTCTTCATGAGTACGGCTAGGGCTTTGGTGATAGCTTCAACTACTTCACTCACCTTATCCCCTTCAGTCTTCCCACATACTTACACAGAAACCGCGGTCTCAATCACGCAGCCATTCTTGAAATTGTACACATCATTAAAGATTTCAAAACTAGGGACCTTTTTTCCTCCTACCTCAATAGGTTCTGCCTAACCTGTGAACACCTTCTTCTTGACCTCAGCCCCTATCATAAGGCAGGACTGGGGCTTGGATTTCTTAGCACCTGGGCGGTTCCCCAAACCAAGTCTGAATGGCCACGGAAGAGGCAAAATGTGTTCTAGCATGCCCTGAATATTTTTCTCAAGCCCCTTTCCTTTTACATAACCTTGCTTCATCATAATCTTTTCAATTTTAAGGGATATGTACCCCCTCATAAAAAACTTTGAATCTCGATGAGCAACAGCCACCCTAGATTCCTTTTCCTTGGCTTTTATAGCCGCTATAACCAATGGTTCATCAGCCTCGATGGTCACTAGCTTGCCATTACGGATGAGCTTGACTTTCTGGTGGACCGTAGAAGGGATGACTCCTAATGCGTGGAGCCAAAGGCAACCCAACAATAATGAGTAAGTGATAGGGATGTCAAGGATGGTGAACAAGACTTTGGACTTTACTTCCTCAATTGTAACTTCAGCTTCAAACACTCCAATTTCTCTTCTTATCATCATATGCCCTTATAACAGTATTGGATTTCTCCAACATGGATTGATCTAACCCCAAGTGAGGAGAGATTTTGGCAGGGCAGAGATTAAGAGCGGAACCATCATCCACCATAACACATGGGATAGAACGATCAATGATTTGTACCTTGATGAAGAGTGCCTTGTTATGCTTGTTTCCTTTAGCAGGGAGATCCGATGGATAAAACATAATGGGTTCAACCTGATTGGAAGGAGATCCTCCAATAATTGAAAACACCTCAACTAAGGTAGTGGAAGGTGTAGCCTTCATGCTTAATAACTTTTCTATTAAACCCCTGCGATGATCCTCAGAGTCAATGAGAAGCTGACAAATGCTGTACTTGGCAGGGTAACTTTCAACTACTGGATAAGAGGAGTGACCTTTGAGTCTACCTTTCCACTACTAAGTGAAGTCTAAGTCTTAATAGCAGGTGTAAAGGTCTGTCCCTAACTGACACTCAGGATGACTTAAATGTCAACATATCTACCTCTTTTTCTTTTTAGGGGGATATTAGGGGCGACCCTCCCACTTCGAGTAATAAGCAACACCCCATCCTATATATAACTCCTCCCCTCAGAGGTTTCCACTAACAAGGTTGCTCCCTCAATGTCACCATTCTCCAATACATAAGCATCAATGTCATGTTGGGAACTGACAGTCAAATTGAACATGCATAAGAGGCATGACGAAAATTCAAAATTTTGTCCCTGTCCCAGGAACTCCTATTAGTTACATATAAATTAAATAAAGCCTTAACTAAATAATTCTCTACCTAGGTTAGCATGCTAAAGGACTAGGCATACCATAATTCCAAATTATATCCTAGCATATTTATTTTATACTAAGCATGTTATAACTCTAAGTTATAACCTAAGCATAAAATAAACTAAGCATGCAAAAATAACCTAAGCATAATTATTAAGTCTAAAAACACTTAAAGAAAAAGACTTAATAATTAAAAGAGAAAGAAAAAGAACTTACCAGTTGAAGCGTGCTTTTGCAGGACCTTCTTGCACAAGCCTCCAGTCGTAGGATAGCCTCTATCAGCATCCACACGAACCCCACCAACCAAAACCTCCCCAGGAGGAAGAACTAAGAAGCCTCGAGTAGTTGCTAGACCACTCTAGAAGCCTCACCCAAAAATATAAACTAGCGGTGCCCGAATAAATTCAGGCTCCACAAAAATAACTTGCTCAAGTACCCGAGAGATTAATTATCCCGCTTAGGATTTATGCTTTGAGCTTGGTACATTTTGAAAGGAGAAGGTACAGCCTATATATAGGCTTGGGGAGCAAAAATTTGCTCCCCAATTAACGATGTGGGATGGGAGTTCCCATCCCACACATACCACATGCACGTGCTGCATGTGGTATTCATGGGCTGCCTTTGTGCAGCCCATGAATATGGGCCACCGCGAACACCGCCCAGCAATGTTCGCGCACCTTTTGGTGTATTTCGCGCAACCGAATATTTGTACAAAATATTTTATACTTTTCGGTTTTAACTCGCCAATGCAAAATCCCCTTTAAATCCTTTCAAATAAATATTTATTTTTGACTCTAATAAATTAGTTATCAGTCAAAATAAATTTCTTGGTCCAACCAAAATTGATCTAATCAATTATAATTTATTTATGACTCTAATTAATTAGTTACCGGTCAAAATAAATTCCTTGGTCTATCAAAAATTGATTTAATCAATTTTAACCAATCAAATAATAATCCAACTATTATTTATGTTATATTCTTGTAATAGAATAAATCTATTAATTCTTTACTTAGTCCGATGAAGGTCCAATGTGTGTGACCTTATAGGATCCCGAAGTATTGAGCTGTTAAGGCTTAACCAACCCTTGTTCTAATGGAACCATTGGCTCGATGCTCTAGACCGTAAATAGAACTCAATTACCTTAAACGACTGTAGTACGCCTCTAGCAAGGGTCTACCATCCCCCATTACTTGGAACGTCATTTATGCTTATGACTTAATCCCGGTTAATGCAATAGTTATCCAGTGCGATAAATTCCTTCCATTCTTTAATATTAGTACCATCTGGTTTATTGGGTTCGGTTAAAGTGTTAACCCACTAATAGCAAGGTTGCTCCAAGCTATCCCAGTTATTTACTTGTTACCGAAGTATATTGCCTTTTACCATAGTGTGTTTGACTAGAAACCATTTCTATCAAACACATACTCTAATCAGAGGTTTATGGCAATCATCACTTCAACAAGTGGCCAGGTACAACTCCTTTATATATCCGGAGCGATGGATTCTTTCCGACTACTCAATCTACCAACGTGTTGTTATCACTATACCCGTAATCACCCGTAGCACCCTAAATTAATGAGTGCATAGCAATGACCCAAAGTATAGCAATAGTACCACACAAGGCAACTAGCATCTTAAGTATGAGGACATTCACAAAGCTTATTGCATGAAGATAAACACTAACACATTGATATTTATACCAAGTGTTTATCTTGCTGCGGTCTCCAATATATCTCCCAGATATATCCATGTGTCAAGCTTAAGGCACCACCTTCAGTATTTAGGAGATTAACTGCTTGGACCCTTTCCAAGAAAGTTGACCACATGCTAGTCTTTCCGTTTCATCAATATCCTTTCTTGATGACACTGTGACTAGGGATAGTTTAGACATAATCATAATTGCACATGAAGTAGGTTCCACCAAATATAGTCCAACTATAATTCCTCTGACTTCATGCTATGATATGTCAAGGACTTTTGTATACATACATCAATGAATATATTTTAACCAGCTATAATATATATGTATAAAAACACATTGATATAAACAAAAGAACAAATGCCTTTATTGATTAAACAAATTATTCGTACTATTACATAATTAAGATATATCGCCCTAATTGCCTTAAGGGCATACATCATATCCAACAAACTCCCACTTGTACTAAGGCCAATCAGCCATATGTTTTAATCCATATGCTTTAACATGCTGGTCATTTTTGACTTGAGTCAATGGTTTTGTCAGACCATCCGCGAGGTTCTGATCAGTGGGTACATATTCTAATCTTATTATCTTAGCATCAACAATCTCCCTGATTATATGATACTTTCTGGATACATGTCTGTTTTTCTGATGAGACCATGGTTCCTTTGCCTGAGCTATGGCACCATTGTTATCACAATATAAAGTAATTGGATCAATAGCCTCAGGCACCACACCGAGATCACCAATAAATCCCTTTAACCAGACAGCTTCTTTTGCTGCTTCACACGCAGCAATGTATTCAGATTCCGTGGTTGAATCAGCAGTAGTTTCTTGCTTGGAACTCTTCCAGCATACTGCCCCTCCATTTAACACATACACAAAACCTGACTGAGACTTAAAGTCATCCTTGTCAGATTGAAAGCTTGTGTTAGTGTAACCTTTGATAGTGAGATCACCTTCTCCATAAATCAAGAACTCATCCTTAGTCCTTCTCAAGTACTTAAGGATTGCCTTGACGGCCATCCAATGCTTTTCACCTGGATCTGACTGATATCTGCTCGGAAAGCTCAAAGCTTGAGAGACATCCGGCCTAGTACATATCATAGCATACATGATGGATCCTATCGCGGATGCATAGGGTATATCCTTCATGCGCATTCTCTCTTGAGCTGTCTTCGGACACTCAGCTTTAGACAGGTTAATCCCCTTTGTCATTGGGAGATAACCTTTCTTAGAATGCTCAAGGTTGAACCTATTCAACACCTTGTCTATATATGTACTTTGAGAAAGACCTAACAGCCTCTTGGATCTATCCCTGTAGATCTTTATACCTAGTATAAATGCTGCTTCACCAAGGTCTTTCATGGAGAACTTTCTTGACAACCATACTTTAACGTTTTGAAGAAGAGAAATGTCATTTCCTATTAGCAGAATGTCATCAACATACAATACTAGAAAAACGACTGCACTCCCACTAACCTTCTTGTAAACACAAGGCTCATTTGCATTTGGGCAGAAATCCAGTTCCCGGATTGTCTGATCAAACCTTATATTCCAACTCCTTGATGCCTGCTTAAGTCCATAAATGGATCTTTGTAGCTTGCATACCTTCGAGCCATTCTGAGATGTAAAACCCTCAGGTTGTGTCATATACACATCCCGGTCTAAATCCCCATTGAGGAATGCTGTTTTTACATCCATCTGCCAGATCTCATAATCATAATGAGCAGCAATGGCGAGGAGTATCCTTATGGATTTGAGCATGGCTACCGGTGAGAAGGTTTCATCATAGTCAATACCTTCCCGTTGACTATAACCTTTCGCAACCAACCTTGCTTTATAGGTAATTACATTACCATCCATGTCTGTCTTCTTCTTGAAGACCCATTTGCACCCAATTGGTCTAACCTCTTGCGGTGCATCAACCAAATTCCAAACTTGGTTCTCGTACATGGAATCCATTTCTGATTTCATGGCCTTTTGCCATTTATCAGAATCTGAGCCTTTTATTGCCTCATCATATGTCCTTGGTTCATCATCCTCCACAAGATATAGTTCCTTATCATTAGTGATAATAAACCCATATCTATCGGGACCCTTATGAACATGACTTGATCTTCGCAATGATTGTGTTTCGACAGTTTGTTCTTGGATCACACTCTCTTGTGTATCTAGAACGGGGTCAATTAGTTGATCGTCTGTTTCTTCCTCTTGAACTTCCAGTTCAATATTGCTCCCACTGACCTTTTCAAGTAAGTGTTCCTTTTCCAAAAAGTGAGCATTCCGAGACACAAATACCTTTTGTGCTTCGGGTTGGTAAAACAGATATCCAATTGTTTCCTTTGGATATCCAATGAACAGACATTTGTCAGCCTTGGCATTTAGCTTATCTGACGCTATCCTCTTCACCATAGCAGGACAACCCCATACTCTTAAGTGATTTAGAGATGGCTTTTTATTACACCATCTTTCATAAGGTGTAAAATCAACTGATTTAGAGGGCACTCTGTTTAAGACATAAACCGCGCTCTCAAGTGCATATCCCCAAAAGGATTTACTAAGAACTGCATGGCTCATCATGGACCTGACCAAATCTAATAAAGTCCGATTCCTCCTTTCTGACACTCCATTGTGTTGGGGTGTATAAGGAGGGGTCCACTGGGGAACTATCCCATTTTCCTTTAGATAATCCTAAAACTCCTGACTTAAGTATTCTCCACCTCGATCCGATCGAAGTGTTTTAATACTTTTCTCAAGCTGTTTCTCTACTTCAGCTCTAAATAGTTTGAATTTTTCAAAACTTTCAGACTTGTGCTTCATCAAGTACAAATAACCGTATCGTGAGTAATCATTAATAAAGGTTATGAAGTAGGAGTATCCTCCTAGTGCCTGAACACTCATTGGACCACACACATCAGTGTGTATAAGTTCCAATGTACTCGTGGCTTGTCCACCCTTTCCTTTAAAGGGTAACTTTGTCATTTTTCCTTTTAAACAAGGTTCGCAATCACCATAAGACTCCAAGTCTATTGGGCCCAAGTCTCCACGCTTATGCAACTTGGTTAAGCGATCTTTATTTATATGGCCTAAACGGCAATGCCATAAGTAGAAGGAATTCTCATTACCTAATTTAACTTTCTTCACATTATTTATATTGAAAACTTCTGTTTTAGTATCAAGAATATAAATGCCACCTTTCAACATTCCATAACCATAAAGAATATTATTCAAACGAATCTGACAATTATTATTCGAAAATAAAATTTCAAATCCCTCTGTTGCTAAACACGCAACAGATACAATATTCTTAGTAACACTTGGAATGTAATAACAATTATTCAAAACTAAAACAAGTCCACTTGGCAAAACAAGACTAAAGCTCCCTACGGCTAATGCAGCAACTCTGGCTCCATTTCCCACGCGTAGGTCCATCTCCCCTTTTGCAAGTTTTCTACAGTTCCTTAGTCCCTGCACAGAAGTACAGATATGAGAACCACAACCAGTATCTAATACCCAAGTGGATTCTTGTGGAAAAGTAGCAAAGTTTTCAATTACAAATATACCTGAAGTCGATGCCTCTGTAGGCTTCTTCTTCAAATGCTCAGAAGCAGGAGCTTTGCAATCCCTCTTCCAATGTCCCGGTTTCCCACATTGGAAGCAGACATACTTAAATGCCTTCTTTTCATTCTTCTTCTTACTGATTCTTTTCTTGGCACCCAGTGCCTGCTTCTTCTTCTTAGAAGCCTTGCCTTTTTCAACCAACAGTAGAGGTTTCTGATCTTTCTTGATCTGAGGTTCTACTATTTTCAGCATGTTAATTAATTCAGGGATAGTTGAATTAATCCTGTTCATGTAATAGTTAGTTACGAAGCCTGAGTAACTATCTGCAAGGACATCAACACAAGGTCAATGCTCAAGTCATGATTCATCTCGAATCCCAATCGATTCAGCTTCTCAAGGTATCCCAAGAGTTTTAGTACATGCTGAGAGGCAGAGGTCCTAGCCTACATCTTGGTCCCGAAGAGGAGCTTAGAGGTCTCATACCTCTCTGTCCTCTCCCTCTCCGAAAAGAGTTCTTCAAAATGGAGAACCATATCCTCCAAGGGCATGTTCTCATGTTGTTTCTGAAGCTCAGAATTCATGGAACCCAACATAATACACATGGCATTCTCACGATCTTTCCTGTGCTTCAACCAGGCATCATGTTCCATATGATCCTTAACATCAGGTTCTACAGGGAAAATTTCACTTAGGACATAGGCAATTCCCTTAGATCTGAGAACTATTCTCACTACTCGGAACCAATCAGAAAAGTTCGAGCCATTCAATTTGGTGTCAAGTAACATACGGAGATTAAAATTGGAAGCCATTTTCAACCTAAGACATAAGAAAAGAAAAGTGTTTAGATATTAGTTTAAGTACATGTATTTAATATGAGGACTTTTAATTAAATACATTTTCCTACTATTTTCTTCGAAATTTACAATAGCCCATTCTATTGAATTCGTGAATTTTAGCCCAGCTAAATTTCCTAGTAGGTAGCATCTATAACTAGTCTATTACAACCCCCAATTTTATGAGTCAAGTCATAATAGTCAGTCATAGTTGGAATCCAATTCCATTTGCATCGCATGCAATTGCTAATTCATTCAAGTTCCCTAATCCCAAGGGACGTGTGCTCTTATATTAGCATCTCCTTGAATATGTCTCAGATCTGGGCCTAGCCCCCAATTTTATGGTGGACTACCCCAGCTCTGTTAAGGCAGACCCTATCTCAAACTTTACAACCAATCAATGTGGACTAGAAGGAACGCTTTGCGTAGCACTTTGATAGCCCAAAAAGACCGTATTATAAATTTGAGTAAGGAAGACTATAACTTGCCTTAATATATTTACTTTGGGATTTTATTGGTGTTAAACGTCTCACCCAATCTAGGATTTTATCAGATGGACAAAATTATAATTACTTGTATTAATTCAGGGAATTTTAGAATTAATTTATAAGGTCTAACCTTAGGTGGGTTCAGCTCTTTATTATAATTATTCCATCAACCTAGATTATATGCAAAATAATTAACGCTTTAATTTGTTATATTTATATTGCATTTCCTTTAAGCTTTTATTCATTAATTTTAATTTTTTACTTTGTTATAGAAACACATATAAGCACCATCTTATATACTAGAAATAAATTAGTTCATATTAATCCCCCGATTGGTCAATTCAAATTGCACCGATATAGGTTCCCAGGTAGGAGAGGTGCCCTATGAGGAGTAGACACCAAGTCCAATCCTTAGCTAGAACAAATACGGGCACAAACTTGAAGACCAATGGATTCTCTTGAACTAATAAATTTCGTTCTTCCAATTCATGTAAATTGGCAGCATCTATAACCCATGTAATTTAAATAAATTATTGACACTTGTATAATTTGAGTAAGTTGAGCAAGCTTATTCAAAATTATTCATAACTAATTTCTAACCTTGAAACGAAAGACAGAAGTTTATATATATTGTTCCAAACAATTAAATAAACAAATCATTTCATTTAGAAAATAATATTTAGTTTGCTTCTAACTTAATTATGCACTAAATAGGCAGGTTCTGATACCACTGTTGGGAACTGACAGTCAAATTGAACATGCATAAGAGGCATGACGGAAATTCAAAATTTTGTCCTAGTCCCAGGAACTCCTATTAGTTTCATATAAATTAAATAAAGCCTTAACTAAATAATTCTCTACCTAGGTTAGCATGCTAAAGGACTAGGCATATCATAATTCCAAATTATATCCTAGCATATTTATTTTATACTAAGCATGTTATAACTCTAAGTTATAACCTAAGCATAAAATAAACTAAGCATGCAAAAATAACCTAAGCATAATTATTAAGTCTAAAAACACTTAAAGAAAAAGACTTAATAATTAAAAGAGAAAGAAAAAGAACTTACCAGTTGAAGCGTGCTTTTGCAGGACCTTCTTGCACAAGCCTCCAGTCGTAGGATAGCCTCTATCAGTATCCACACGAACCCCACCAACCAAAACCTCCCCATAAGGAAGAACTAAGAAGTCTCGAGTAGTTGCTAGACCACTCTAGAAGCCTCACCCAAAAATATAAACTAGCGGTGCCCGAATAAATTCAGGCTCCACAAAAATAACTTGCTCAAGTACCCGAGAGATTAATTATCTCGCTTAGGATTTATGCTTTGAGCTTGGTACATTTTGAAAGGAGAAGGGACAGCCTATATATAGGCTTAGGGAGCAAAAATTTGCTCCCCAATTAACGATGTGAGATGGGAGTAAAACTCCCATCCCACACATACCACATGCACGTGCTGCATGTGGTATTCATGGGCTGCCTTTGTGCAGCCCATGAATATGGGCCACCGCGAACACCGCCCAGCAATGTTCGCGCACCTTTTGGTGTATTTTGCGCAACCGAATATTTGTACAAAATATTTTATACTTTTCGGTTTTAACTCGCCAATGCAAAATCCCCTTTAAATCCTTTCAAATAAATATTTATTTTTGACTCTAATAAATTAGTTATCAGTCAAAATAAATTTCTTGGTCCAACCAAAATTGATCTAATCAATTATAATTTATTTATGACTCTAATTAATTAGTTACCGGTCAAAATAAATTCCTTGGTCTATCAAAAATTGATTTAATCAATTTTAACCAATCAAATAATAATCCAACTATTATTTATGTTATATTCTTGTAATAGAATAAATCTATTAGTTCTTTACTTAGTCCGATGAAGGTCCAATGTGTGTGACCTTATAGGATCCCGAAGTATTGAGCTGTTAAGGCTTAACCAACCCTTGTTTTAATGGAACCATTGGCTCGATGCTCTAGACCGTAAATAGAACTCGATTACCTTAAACAACTGTAGTATGCCTCTAGCAAGGGTCTACCATCCCCCATTACTTGGAACGTCATTTATGCTTATGACTTAATCCCGGTTAATGCAATAGTTATCCAGTGCGATAAATTCCTTCCATTCTTTAATATTAGTACCATCTGGTTTATTGGGTTCGGTTAAAGTGTTAACCCACTAATAGCAAGGTTGCTCTAAGCTATCCCAGTTATTTACTTATTACCGAAGTATATTGCCTTTTACCATAGTGTGTTTAACTAGAAACCATTTCTATCAAACACATACTCTAATCAGAGGTTTATGGCAATCATCACTTCAACAAGTGGCCAGGTACAACTCCTTAATATATCCGGAGCGATGGATTCTTTCCGACTACTCAGTCTACCAACGTGTTGTTATCACTATACCCCTAATCACCCGTGGCACCCTAAATTAATGAGTGCATAGCAATGACCCAAAGTATAGCAATAGTACCATACAAGGCAACTAGCATCTTAAGTATGAGGACATTCGCAAAGCTTATTGCATGAAGATAAACACTAACACATTGATATTTATACCAAGTGTTTATCTTGCTGCGGTCTCTAATATATCTCCCAGATATATCCATGTGTCAAGCTTAAGGCACCACCTTCAGTATTTAGGAGATTAACTGCTTGGACCCTTTCCAAGAAAGTTGACCACATGCTAGTCTTTCCGTTTCATCAATATCCTTTCTTGATGACACTGTGACTAGGGATAGTTTAGACATAATCATAATTGCATATGAAGTAGGTTCCACCAAATATAGTCCAACTATAATTCCTCTGACTTCATGCTATGATATGTCAAGGACTTTTGTATACATACATCAATGAATATATTTTAACCAGCTATAATATATATGTATAAAAACACATTGATATAAACAAAAGAACAAATGCCTTTATTGATTAAACAAATTATTCGTACTATTACATAATTAAGATATATCGCCCTAATTGCCTTAAGGGCATACATCATATCCAACATGTCAATTGGTTCAGGTTAAACCAATATAGTTTCCTCATCATAAGTACCTTCTAACTCGTACGCATCGATGTCAATGGGGATCGGTTCATCTGGTAAAGCCACTACTGAGTGAACCACAGGATTAGCTTGTATGATCATATTGAAGACATGGTGGGAGGGCAACCTTGACTCAACGGCCACAACTCATTTCTTGAAATTCAGTAGTGGGTTATTCAAGGTGCTGGTTTTGAGCTCGGGTTCTTGGATCTTCTTTTCCCTAATCAGGCTACGAATAGCCTCAAGTAAATCTCTAAAGGCACCAGTACGATGACCCTTACTAATATGATAAGCACAAAATTGATCCTTATCCTTAGGCTTGGGCGGAACATAGGTCTTAATACTCTGAAGAAGACTAAGAGCTCTCAACTTACTAAAGATCGCAGGCAATGGTGCCTTTCATGGAGAAATA
Organism: Euphorbia pulcherrima; assembly: GCA_947683365.1. NCBI lineage: Eukaryota > Viridiplantae > Streptophyta > Magnoliopsida > Malpighiales > Euphorbiaceae > Euphorbia > Euphorbia pulcherrima. The sequence continues at coordinate 23,050,599 of CANTUS010000001.1, forward strand.
CCATCATCAATGGTACAGACTATAGCCACTTCTTCTTACACTGCTGTTGTTTTGGGTATCGAAACTAGAACTCGGCTTAGAGGCCTGGGCTGGGGCCGTCTTCTTGAACCAAGGTTTGGTCGGCACACTTGCCTTCTCTAATTCCATGATCCTTTCCCATTTCTTAGCCTTTTTAAAGATCGCCACATAGCTAGAGAATTTATATGCCGAGAACCTTACGATAAGCGGGCAGGGCACCATCCATCAACTTTATGATCATCTCAGGGAGGCTCAGTCTATCTTTTAATAAAACTTGGGTGGCCATCCTCCTTTCAAGATAGGGCTTGAATTTCTCATTGGGGGCTTGCTTGATTGCCTCCAAATTCTGTGTGGTAGTCTTAATAGAGGCATTGAAACCATACTACTAGATGAAAGACTCAGATAAAGCCTTCCAATTTCTAGTTACCTCATCTGACAAAGTATTGTACCACTCAATAGTAGGACCTTCCAAGGTGCAAGGGAACATCTCAGCGAGGACCTTGTCACTTAGTTTCCTTATCCTCATAACCCTTTGATAGGTGGTGATGTGAGATTGAGGTGGACTAGTTCTCTTATACTTCGCTATGCTAGGCATACTGAAGTTTTCAGGGACCTAATCCTCCTCCCTAGTTGCTTGAACGGAAGTGCTGATGGCTGAATGCTGGGATTGGTAGCGAGCAACCTCTGTAATAGATCACGTAATTCCACGAACAAGGGTGATCCATTCGATTAAGCAATCTCACCCAAGGATAAACCTGTTGTTTGAGGAAAGGTTGTCCCTTAGGTGTGACTACAAAATCAGGGGTTAGGCCAGATGCCCCAAACTGAAATACCGGTGGTACGAACTCCTGGTTAGGCTGAGTGAACTGACTGATGGCCTACGAAACCACTGTACCCACTAACTGTAAAGGCTGACTGGCTAAACCAAATGAACCAATTGAACCCAACTAACTGGAAGATTCTCTATGGATCTAAAGAGGTGGAAGCTGAGTCAGAGTGAATGGATTGTGAGTGACCTTTGAGAGGGGAGGCTTCTCACTAACCACTGCATGAACTGTTGGAGACCTGACAACTCCACTCTGAGAAACATTAACCATGATTTCATTAGCCAAGATTGGTCTGATAGAAGCTAACATCGTCATTCGATCGAGGAACTGATCACTTCCTAGATACTGTGAGACGGCATTTGCTATCTCCGACCTAATATCGGCCCTTGACACATTTGCCTCCTCACCACGACCAACATCCTCAACCTCAACATCTGTTTGGCCGTCCTGAGTTAGAATGCAAGACATCTCCTCAGGCTGATGAGTAGTATCAGAATTAAATGGACCAAACTGACTGGTGGATGAATCACTCAGAGATGGAGGCGGAGTAACCCTTAACTGAGCCGGAGGAGGTGGCGGTGGTAAAATAGGAATTCGAATCAAATGGACTTAAGATCGTTGCCAACCTTTAACTCTTTGAACTTTGGCTGAGGTAGTAACCAAAAGATCAGTACATGCATGGGACGAGATATGCATGAATGATGTATAACAATACATGGTGGGGCTAATCACAAGGGTATATAACACAACACATGCGAAGTGATCGATTTCATCCTTATTTCTCCCGCCAGTTCTGAGGTTATTCTTCCTTTGTCTAATCTCACATAGAACAAGGGTACCTAGAAGTTAAAATTATAAGGCTTTCGATAAGAATGGTGTAGGCACATATTGGAAGTTGATGTAGAAGGTTCCCATCGCATCAAGCCTCAAAGAGGGAGATAACAATGAGTGCTCCACTCCTCGGGTGTACCCATACTCTAAGCGGGTATGGATGACACCTTTGTGAGTTTCACAAAATATTAGGGTGCCTTAATCTAGCGCTAGAAGAAGAGCGCATTTAGCTAAAGAAAGAAGGAGATGAGAAGATAGAGTGTAATAATTTTCCTAAATGATGAAGAAGAAAAAGGGTTGAATTAAGTACATGATTTTCGGTGCTCATCTTAATCTTTTAAAACAAATCAAAAAATTTCAAGTTAAAAGATTACAATCCCCAGCAGAGTCGCCACTATGAGGTGTCGATGACGTGTGGGTCTCCCTTGGCACCTTGGTAAGATGCGGGGCCCACTGGGGTTTTGTTTGATTTATTTAGGCATGATGAAACCATTTAGTTTAAGTTTGCACAATTTAGCTAATTTCATGAACAAAAGAATTGAGACCCAAATCTTGATACAAATGATAGAGTCGCCACCCAAGTTGTCTACTTGGGAAAGAGTTTTGGTACTGTTTCCATCGGGCAAGAGACTCATACCTTTTGGATCAAAGATTCGGGTATCGGATGAGTCACTTATTTCTCATTTAGTTAATTCAAAATTACATTCACCGCGTAAAACAGTTTTGTTTTCATCGTTTGGGGAATTATTACCGAAATCCTATTTTTCTACACTCTTTCACACTTGTTACATGCGTTTACAACTTACAGTAAAGCACAAGCAATAAATGAGGGAATAAAAATTACAACCGGGGGAAAATGGGGGAACAGCAAGAGAAACTATACATTTGTTCTAAGTTATAAAACAAAAATAAAAGTAAATTCCCCTGCATCCAAAAAGACTAGCACAGTTTATAGCACATCATAAGTCAGTACCTTATTAAGAAAAATGTGATTATGTTAGCATGGTTATTTTGTGATCGATAGTGCCCGGGCGGCTTTTAGGATCAGAGAGAAATAATAGGTCTTCAGCGCATTTTTCATGAAACACATTTTAACTTTTGTAGGTTGATTTACCGGATTATTAGTGATACTGATCGCATTACAAATGGTGAGGTTGATTGATTTTACTGATTAAAAAAGAACTGTGGTTCTGCCTGAGGGCCAGCACCCATACGGGTAGGGTAAGACCCGTATGGCTATTAGGGAGGACCGGTACGGGTATGGGTGACCCATACGGGTCCTATCTGGTCCGGAGCAGAAATTCGATTTGGTTTAACAAGCAGATCGATGGAGGAGAAACAAAATAAAAATGGAATTTCCTTCCATATGAGTATGGCACACCAGCTTAATATCCCTAAGGATATAAGGTGCCAACAAGGCTCATATGGGTTAGAACCAGACCCAAAACAGGAATAAAAGAACATATGAAATTGAATAGGCAGAGAATAACAATAAAATGACTGAGATGTGAGTCTCTTTGAAACTCAGTAGCGTACCTTTATGGCGTAAATCCACTTTGAGGCGATCCTTTTGTTGTGAGAGAGTCTAGCCAAAGTAGATGATGAAATGGTGACTTTAGGACTATTTAGGCGAGTATTTGTGTGGACAGAACCTCCCCCAAATCCTAATGAATAAAATGTGGACAAAACCTCAAGGAATGGGTTTTCTCCCTATTTTATACCTTCTATACCTCAACTATACCCTTTCTATACCTATGAAATTTGCTAGAATTTCATACATTATTTTTCTATAATTTCATGTATGTTGTATGTAATATGTGTGTATGTGTTGAAATGAGGTGCAAAGGCCTCTATTTATAAGGGAAATTAGGTCTGAATGCAATAAATCGCATTCATGACCTGATTTCTCCCAAAAATATTATGTATTACCTTCCATAAAGGGTGAATAGGCAAGAATGGGACCCGTATGGGTCTCCCTCCAGGCGTATGGGGATTTAACCCATATGGGTGCACCGGTGGATCCGTACCACCAGGCATGACCCATACGGGTCCCTAAGGGAAGACTAGGTCTCTAAACTTAGCCAAACTCCACTCTGCAGTAGTAGGAACACCTCTGATGGATAATACCTGTAAAAGATTTCATTATCTAACTCTCATCATTGTTTTGTGAGAAGGATCGTTAAAATGCAGTGCTCACAAGGGTATTGTTTGGCCTATGTTGATGTATATTTTAATTCAAATTTTTAACTTTATAGATCTATATACATTTTTTCTGGGAATTTTTCCCATGTGAATGGTATGCCGATTGTCTGACCTATGTTCATGCATTGTACTTTCATGTATTTTGTTTTATTCCTCATGTCTAATAAATTTATACAACATGCATATATTACTAGAGACGCGAAGGACTTAATATTTCAAAGTTATTATGCACAGAATATTTTTGTAGTTGTGTCGAAAAAGTTTTTAAATAATAATGGATATGACTGCAATTTTTATGTAATCGAGCAAATGTGATTTGTTTTTCCATGTTGCACAATTTTATGTATTATGCAATATTATAATCAATCCAATTGTAGGAATATCGGATGCCTAAATTTAAATTGTAAAACACATGCGGCGTAAGTATTCGACTTTTTTAGTAGGGCTAGTGGGCTGGAAACAAAATGAATGAAACACACATTTGATTTTAGGCATACATAATTTCACTTAATATTACTTATTATTTTATGTACATTGTTTGTCAACCCTATTTTGATTACTTATCTCACCAAAAAGGGAGAAAGGAAAGGTTTGATTAATGACGTCAGTTTGTTTGTGTTCAAACGAAAGGAGTAGTACATAAAGATCCCTTTCAAACCACTAACTGCAATGCAAAAAGCCATTTTTTTTATCTCTAATCATCTTTTGTTTTGAAATAGTATTTAACATGCTTTGCTGAAAAACAAAGAGGCCATTATGCCTGTAATTCTTCGGGAACTTAAATGTATTTGTCTAGAGAGAAAAAAAACTAGGAGCAGGCAAAACTGCTTAAAATATAGTATTTGCATTTTGATTGTTTTTTATTATGCACCGGTTTGGTTTGTGGTATGTTAGGAATAAGCATTATCCAATTAGGAATTTTAATTATGTTAGAGTTTAATAGGATTAGTATCTATGGCATATAAAGGGCGTTTAATGCTATAGGTTTTTGCAGTTATAAGTGTAATGAAAGTTTGGGACTGATTTTCTTTTTAAGTTGCATATAAGAAACATCCCACATTGACACCTAAAGGAGTTGGTGTTGGGGTTATATCCATAATGTGGTCTCTCACAAACTAGACATTATATGGAAAAGCCGACCCAATAGGTCGGCTTTTCCATGTAATAGTTTGTTTTTACTTTTTACATGACTGGGCTTAGTCGCGGTTACCGTAAAGGCTCATCAACCCTTCTAACAAGTTTGTTATAGTGGTATTCAAACCTTTTTCTCATCTAACTTAATCAGCCTGCATTTTGTTACTTGTGGTAACACGGTTTGTTACTTATTATTCTGGTAATTGTGAGTTGTAGAATTATTAGGTGTCAAAATTTCAATCATTTAGCCAGCATCCATTTGCACTTGTATTGTACTTGTAACACATTTGAATTTGGACACAAATTGTCACCTAAACACTTGGTATTATCTACATTGTTTGCACGAGCCATTTTGCGTACTTTTCTCATTAAACAAGGCAAAATGCTTGATTAATAATGTTATGTTCGGAATTATGGTATGCGATACTGAATCAAAATGTATTCTCCCCTTATTTTTGTTTTATTTATTTAAATGAAAATGGTCCTATAATCGATGTTGTTTCTAGTTAAGGAGCAAATTTTTTCCATAATTACGATACTGAGAATAGTCAAACAGAAATTATGTTTAAATTGTTGGTGAAAAGGATGGGTTGAATTGATCAAAAAATAATTTGAGGTGCAAAGTATATAAACTTTGTTTGAGAGTCAAATTTGAACGAAGAGTGTTTACAAATTTTATTATGATAAAAGTACAATATTGATTCACCATATTCATGCACTTAATTGCCATCCTAGTTAAAGATAGAAGCAACTTACAAACTATACTGATGTTGTCATCCACCGCCCTCCTGTCTGCACAATTGTTTAAGTTGTTTACGTTAGCAATTAAGGTTTAATAGAATTACTTCAAAAAAAAATAAGTTTGGAACCAGTATTGAAGATTACAAAATGACTATCACACTCTAAATATTTTAGGGCAGCGTCGGTCCTCCATTCATATGCCTTTGAGACTCCAAGTAGGAGTTAAACTTGAGGAGAATGAGGTCAATCTGGAATCTGTCCTTCTTCCTTTCATCGTTCAGACCATTTACCAAATCTCTAAGCATATTCAGGTTAGAGTGAACTGGGGGTACATTCTCGTTGTCCTCCATCTCAATATCAGGATCAGCAACCTTCATCCTGTTCATAGCCTACACAAATTTAGCCTTAAAAGATACAACTTTTGAAATGATTTCAGCCTTAGTTGCTTCATATCTTCATTTATAGCATTCGAGATTAAGTCCAGCTTGTCGAAATTTGCATCTACTTTCCTTGAGATTGAATCCAGCAAATCCGCAAATTTCTTCAACTCTTCCAACTGACCATCAAACTTTTTTACAAGCCCTTTATGCACCTTATCTTCCTGCTTCTTGAGTCTAGCCTATTCAGCACCGAAGTTGAAGAAAAGTCCGCGAAGTACTCTAATACTTTCATCTATGGAGCTAGCTTTCCTTGCTGCTTAATCCACATATAGCCTGAGATCTTCCAAGATAGCATTCTTCAGAGATGTTATTGTTGGTATTCCAAGCATAATGTTGTTAAGTTGTTCAACTGTGTCAAACACACCTGTCTGAGTAAGAGCAATCTTTTGGAAAATGTTATTTAGAGATTTGAAAGTTATTGGCATGGTCTCTCTGCTGCTTCCTACACCCCTCCGCACATCCTCTGACAGCAATGCGCTGGCCAAAGTAGTGTCAATTTCATTGTCTTTCTTCAGACCTGGAAACCTCAATCTAGCAATATGTCTGATCTTCCGCATCATAGTGCTCTGATCTTCCGCATCATAGTGTCATCATCAGCCTCAGATTCTTTATCTTCATCATCTGTAATGTCCACAAGTGAGGGCCCTTCCTTTTCAGGGATTGATTCACAAGAATCCATTGTCTTCCTTTTCTTAAACTTCTCCGCCAGGGGGATATTATCATCTTCATCTTCATCATTCCAATTCACATCTCTGGTCTGCTTCAGCCTTCCTGGTCCATCTTCAACAAATAGACTTTTTATTGTTTTATGGGTATTTGTAAATGAACTCGCCATTAGCGAAATTACGCAAAAATTAAAGAGTATTTGAGGGTTAGGGTTAGGGTTCTTCAGAAAATGATTGCAATTCTAAAAGTGTAACTTTTATTTTCTCATACTCCGCTTAATAATAAGTGGTAAATTTTGAATTTGGTTTATTGGTATATTCAATCTCTCTCTCCAGATTACCGCTTAAAAGTGCTCCCTCTCTCTCTCTTGGGTCATTTGGAAGGTCATGTAATTTTAACAAAGGATATTTCAGTCCAACTCACCAAATTTTCAGTTTACAAGATGACATGGCTAGGGTTATATCCTCATTTTCACGCTATTTAAAGCTAAATATTCCAGACTATGCATTTCAACTTATTTCTCATTGTAGTTATTAGGGCTCTGTCTTCTAATCCAGAAATCCAACCTGAAGCAAAAGCTTAACAAGGTAATCACAGTCTCTCATTAATCTCTCTATGAACTTATGTCTTCATTGTACTTGTTTGAAAGCGTAGTCTAGGTTTCGTGCATTTCCTGATTTGAAGAAAATTCTAACAAATTCAGCTACTTTCATACCATTTATGGTAAAGTAAAGAATTTGAAATTTAATTTAGTGATTTCATGGTCGTTAGATGCTCTCGGCATTTGCACTCAATCTAGGTTTTTTTGTCCGTGCATCTGATGACATTCTCATTAAAATTTGTTTCTATTTCAAATGATTTATGAGCATGTGTCTGAATTTTGAATGTTTTTCAGTACTTTGATATTATTTGTAAGTTTATTTCTTTTTGTTTATTTTCCTCATTACTGTGGACATGGGTGATCTTATGTTAATGATACACCATGGTGGTCGATGGTCTGCTGAATGAGGTAACGATAAAGATGAAATAGGATATGTAGGGGGTGAAGTGACTATGTTCAAGACGAATTCAGACAAATTTGGCTATTATTTACAACATGGAGCTACAAAATTAGGATATGCGAGGGGATGTCAAATATGGTATAAAATCAGGGGAATTTTTAGTTGTTGTGGGTATGACAAGTAAATGTTGACGACGATTTAACGAAGATGAGGTATTTCAATAACGGTGAAACTGTCAATGATATATTTTTTGTTGAAAATCCCCCTCCTCTGAAAGTGAGATACCCCAATAATAGTTTTGATTATGAAGTTGAACAGGAGGAAGCAGACCCAAAAGGTATGTGCTATGCTTAATGCTTATATTTGAAGTTTTTGCTTCCATAGTTCAACACGTGTTTGGTGTTTATGTGTTACTTTACTCGTATAATTATATGGCTTGGTGATAGTTATGTTCCTACACATACTGTATGTGAATATGTTGTGAACTATAATATATGAGATGACTCAATAGGTAATTGTCCAGAAGAAGACAAAAATGGTGAAGATATTTTATTTGCTGATGTGGAGGCGGCAAGGGGAAGAAGTAATGAAATTTATAGGAATGATATGGTATGAACTATTCTATTCATTTTCACAAGGTTTGTAGCTTATGTATATTGAGAATCTATACAAGCAACCAGAGCAGAATCAGAAAGGGGAATACCTAAAGAAAGTTCATTGCATGATGAGGTATCAACAGCAAGGGCCTCAATTAGAGACACTTCAATGCGCGATAAGGTGTGAACTAAGACCTCTGTGAGATGAGTATTTTTCGTTATGCTCCTTTAAACTGTAATGTCAAATACCATTCTTAGCTTTCATTTTTCATCATGTGTTACAGCCTACTATTGCACCTCAAACTCAGCAACAAGACGCTGATTGTGTAAGAACGGGAAGCAGAATATATTCAAGCTCAGCAACTTCCACAAATGCTTGTAGAGACATTTCCATTTGGTTGGTAAATAATATAATCAGAAATTATATCACCAACTTATTTCAATGTAAGTATTTTTGGAGTCAATGTGATAGAAATGGGAAACTCGTTAATCGTGGAGCAACTTAAAGCAACATAATTAGGGTCCTAGAACGAGGAGCAACATATATTGCCTAAAATCGCCCGGACTAATTCAAAACACAAATTTGAACAGTGATGAAGTATAGACCATAAAATACATATTATATAGTTAATGGTTCAATTGATAAAATTACTGTGGAATTATAGGCAAATCAGTATTCTACTTCAGTCTTATAAATATTTGTAACAACTATTCGATCTAGTTACTTAGAAAGAAAACATAAATCCTTTTCTCCTAGCTGTAGTTGCTTATGTTGATTCCATGGCTTCTTAATTCAATTTCTTTTCTTCTTTATACGTATATTACTAATCTTTTAATTCCTTTATTTTTTCAGAAGTTTAGCAACAGTAGTCGATGTCATTTTATCTGTGATTATTCCTCCAATATTAGCAATATTACCCCATTCGCAACGATTTCATATACGAGAGAACTGCAGCATTCATCAAACCCAATTTTTAGACCGATATATCTAAAACTGGATACTTTGTTCATAATTTATCCAAGTACAAGAGATTGGCGAGGAAGAATGCCACAAGGTATACTAAGCGTGCAACACACGGAGCTGGGGATAATGATGATGCCTCACCTAGACAGTCTAAACAAAAGGCATGTCATTTAATCTACGATACTCGTAACAGTCTAGTACGACAAGTGTGTCATCATATCATTTTGCACATCTATGAAACCATATTGAGGGGAAACATTCAAAGTTAGACCATTTGTTTTTGAATTTTTAATAGGTTGATATAGGCGCCGATGAAGAAGATAAATGTACGTGATCAAAGTCTAAAACAAATGGGACAAACATGAATATCCAAGGTGCGCATCCAAATAAGGGGGGAGTTATTGAAGAGGTTAAGGAATGGTACAGTGCACCGTTGAGCAGGCTTATCTCAGCTCAACTAAAACTTATTTTGGAGCGAATCGCAGGAATACAAGAAGAAGTTTCTAAATTACGAACGCTACATCCAACAAGGGGTAAAAATGATGGTTTTGGTGAACTTCTAGTAAATAAAGAGCAGCAATAAGAAGAGGCAAATGTCAATGTTCATGGCACTGCAAAAAAAACCTGTGTGTGTTAAGGTAATGTGAAATCTCAGATATGTCGCTTATTGTGCATTTTATTGATATTTTTTTACCCATAAAATGGTGCGAAATATAGTGCTACCTTATGCTACCATCACACATCAGGATATTTCGAGCGGTTTATATTGGTTTTAGTTTGTTAATTTATTTCAGTTGTTTTGCCCCCATTCAACATGACTTAACAGAGTATCAGAAGCACCAACGAAAAAAACCAGCGGAGGAGGAAATATATGAAAAGCTTGATCAGGAATACATAGAGTGGATGAAAAAGAACATGAAGCCTGGTATCCGACAACTGTATGGTGTCCTACAGTATGTAGGTAAGGGATGGTTCGAAATGCTTGAAACCACTAGGCAAGTTCTGAATTTAATCGTAAGTATGCTATAAGTACATTGTCTTACGAAATTGTGTCCTTGTTCGATATATATATATATATATATATATATATATATATATATATATATATATATATATATATATATATATATATATTTTGACAACATTATAACTTAACAGCACATTTCCACATGGCTAAATCTACTAAGAGCATACTATGTTGAGAATGAACCCAATCCGGAATGGACAGCAGTCGGTGCTGAATTTTGTGCCCTTATGTTGATTAAAGGAGTTTTAGATAACAGTATAGCTACAATTATGCCCTTTCAGCACGTATTTATAGAGCCTGTCAGAGGAATCGGAGTCTATAGCTATCCATGGTAGGAGGTAAGGAGAGTACTCATTCCCATGCACTACAATGGAGAACATTGGCTACCTGGTGTAGGAGCTGCAGGAAATGCATATGTATGTGTACAACAGCATTAAGAACTTGTGTTTGATCATAGCTTGGAGGTTTGGACACAAGCACGTCTGTCCATGACTAGCGATGTCATGGACGATTTAGGATATTTTAACCATCGAAACTTTGTAAACAAGAAGCTTACCTGGTCATGGGTTGTTGATGTTCCGCAGGCACAAGCAGGATCAAATGACAGTGGAGTTTATACTTGCATATTTGCATAATATTTAGCAAGACATAAAAACGTTAATCACATGGTGGTGCACCGCATATATCCTTTTTCAAGGGAGGAAGGTAAACATTTCAGGCATGGAATGGCAAGGGGAATGATTCATCGACGCTATATAAACTTGCTAATCTAAGTTGTTGTATTTAGGAACTATATACTTAATTTGTGTTGTAATGTCGAGAAACGAATTATTCGCCGGTTTTTATTGTTATTAATAGGTTGTATGAAACAACTATTAAAGTGTAATTCAAAATTAATTTGATGAAAAAGATGATAGAAAAGGGACGTGAGTTAAAAGAATATCAGAAAGAGGTGAGTTGTGTAGTCTCCTACATAAGGACACCCATATTGAGCTGTGAGGAGCAGAGGGAACTATTAATATTAAAAGAGTGAATATGTAAGTGTATTTTTTGTGTATGGGTGTTGTGTTACTCTTTAATAGAATTCTTATAATCGTGATATAATATTATTTATGTTTCAATCAAAAATTAGTCAAAATGTAGTCCGTTTACGATTTTCCAACAACAAAGCACTAAAGCAATTACAAATTTGAAATGTTGAATGTAATGTCAAGCCAAAAGTGGCACCAACATGAAGCAAGCAACTGTTGATATTGAATGGGGTATGGGATCACGAAGCAAAGAAACCAACATAAGGCCACCATATAATAGGGTCTGGAAGAAGCGCAGAATAAAAATGATGTCGTTTTGGATATAGGGCAGATAACGCTACTTAAGTTGACTATAGTTTAATGATACAATGAAGTGCATGTTTCCCTCCATTACACTGGATTGGAATTTCTACTCTCATTCCAACTACCGCATAACCCTCGTCCCTTGCACAATCTTTCTTCATCAGCTGTAATGGCTAGATTAAAGAACCCACCGGTGAAATTTAGATTGAGAGAAGAAGCCGCGAAGGGACGCAAATGTAAGGTACAACTAGCTCTCAGTTGGTTCGATTCATCAATTTATCCTAACAACTGATTTTTCTTCAACCCTAGGCTAAGGATTCAAAAGGTCGATGACGGCGGACGAAATGCTATGTGTGTTATTTATTGGTGTCAAATTCAATTGCTATATCAAAAAGATATTCTTTTTCTTCCAATTACATATTTGTGGAAGATTCTATGTAAAATGAAAGTCATTTGGTACTTTTCAAGACTCTATGGGTGCTATTCAACTTAAACCCTAAAATAATCTGATTAAACTTTAATGTGTTGCAGCTCATACATATTAGGCACGTTTATGGTTGTTTTTTATGCTTTATTTACAATGAAATATTTCTATTAATGTTAGTTTAATGTAGGTTTTAAGTATGGAGTGTTTATTTGGCTTTTAAGTAGTTTTTATTTGTAACTCTTAGTTTTTAAGTGCTTTTACGTAGTTGTAACTCTTTCTTTGCTTTTTTATTATCATTATATCATTGTAACTCTTTCTAAGCATTATTTAAAGGGAGAAAAAGTTGTAATAAAAAGATAGATCAGAATATCATATTATCATTTGGAATGAAATAGAGTTGAGAGCATTTGCATTTGCAATTCTTTTTGGGTTTTGGTAGTTTCCAAAAACTAATTGGGTTTTGTTGGTTTCCAAAAACTAATCGGGTTTAGTTTGTTTCCAAAAACAATCAAGGGTTTTGTATGTGATCCAAAAACATTCAACCATCACAAATTATTCAACCATAACAAATCAACCCAATTTTCCATTCTATTTTATTTTTCGATTCTACCCGCCATCAGTCACTATCAGAGCCAAGGATTCGTGATCCTAATTTTCTTTTCCATTGCAATTTTTATGTCACCCAACAAATACAAATCATGTTTGTAGATCAAAATCTCATTGTTGAGTTCAAGAAATTGAGGTCAGAACTAGATGCTCTTAAGGTCAAGAATTAAGCATTGGAATTACGTGTAAGGAAAAAATTTGGAGTAAGTCATCTATTCAAGTTTTTGCCTAAAAAATTTGCTTCTTTTCCAAATCATGCTCAGCCATCAAGTATATCAATTTCTTCACAATATGAATCAGCCTTCACACCACCGCAAAAGTCCATTTTAAATGCTTTGAAAAATTCTCAAATTATCCACCTAGTTGAAAAATTTTCTTCTCTTTCAAATCACATTGTGCCTACCGATTTGTCCAATTCTTACAAAAATGAATCAGCCTTCACCACCCCACCAATGTCCATTTCAAGTACCTTAATCAATGAAAATGCATTTGAAAATATCTCATCTCTTAGTTCCATTGAAAGTGTACCGAAAGAGCTTGTGAAAGGCTTGATATGTAAAGGGAAGGATGATTTGCAATTTGTTCCTAAAAGTAAATTGACCATACAAGAGATTGAAGATCTCAGGAATGAGATGGTTTTTGGAAATTAAACATCTCAATCTCAAATTGAAAAGGAATTTTGGCATGTGGAAATTGAGATGAAACAATTTAGTGAAAAAGAATCGGTTTGTGGTTGTTTTAAAATATATGAGTCTCCTTATTTTCTAGAATTACAAGATTCCAGGACGAATCTCTTTGAAGAATGGGAGAATGATTATGAGCGAGATTCTATTATCATTATTTGTTGGTTCAAAATAAAATCAGTAATTGGACGAAATATTCGAATGGTTTCAAATGAAGATGTAGGGAAGATTCGATGTAAAATAAAGTCATTTGATATGTAACTTGAAGCACGTTTGATTGAGACCCATAAAGCTATTGTAGTGAAATACGTTTTTTGCTTACACTTTTAAGTTTCATAAGTATTATTTGTCTTTATTTCCCTTTATTAGAGTTTTGATAAGTCATAAACATGTTGTTATGTAGGAAGTAGTTTTATTTAGCTTTAAGAGTTTTTATTTCTTTGCCATTGTAACTCTCCTTTGTTTTAACTGTCTTTTTGTAACTCTTCTTTTTTTCTTATTTAAAGGAAGTAGAGAAAGTGAAAAATATCATATTATCAATTTGAAAAAATATTTGTGTTATAGCACATTTGGGTTTTTTTAGTTTCTAAAAACTTAAGGATTTTGATTGTTTCTAAAAACACTCAACGGGTTTTGTATGTGATCCAAAAACATTCATCTATGTCAAATTCATCAATTTTCTTTTCCAAATTTGTTTCTCACAATATTAGAACAGAAACATGTTCTCTTTCGCTTCCACACGCCATCAGTCGAGATTCAGAATATGCACGGGAGGAAGGATCAGCTACCAAAGGAAGACGGGTGTACATTTTTGACCGCACTGTATACGACCAAGAAGTAACCCATTTTTGCATCTATGTATTAAATTGAAATACCTTATTTTCTTGTATTTTCGTAAGCTGCAAAGTGAGATTTATCTTAAAATTGACAGCACCTTCGTGGCATTTGGTTCGCGGAATAGTTATTCCATGCAATAAGAGAAAAATGAATTGGGGAACATGTGAAAGCTTGCATAATTTGGTGTTTTTAGAAGACTTGGACTTTGTTGTATGAAAAATAGAATTTGTATTTTACAAATTCTAAAGTACTACGTAGCATCATTAGATGCCATAAAGTTAGTTTATTGATATGCCTATTAAAGGCAATTGTAATATGTTGGATAAGTGTGTAAGAGAAAAATGTAAGAGGTTAGGAGGAATAAGAGAGTAAGAGAGTGAGAAATAATAAGAGTATATGAGTGAATTATTAGTTTATGCTTACTCTTGTTTGATTTGAGATATAATTGAGTTTATATATTTTGGTGTGTTTTACATTTTGACAGCCTATCGGTGCAGCAGCAACAAGAAGGGGAAGAAATAAGGAATCTTCAGTGCGTGATGAGGCCGCTACTTGTGCCAGGGCCTCAACCATAGAAAAGTCAATGCATGATGAGGTATGAACTAAATCCTATGTGAGATTGTTAACAGTTGTCAGAACTTACAATTTTCGTAAGCTGCAAAGTGAGATTTATCTTGAAATTGACAGCACCTTCGTGGCGTTTGGTTTGCGGAATAGTTATTCCATGCAATAGGAGAAAAATGAATTGGAGGACATGTGAAAGCTTACATAATTTGGTGTTTTTAGGAGACTTGGACTTTGTTGTATGAAACATAGAATTTGTATTTTCCAAAGTCTAAAGTACTACGTAGCATCATTAGATGCCACGAAGTTAGTTTATTGATATGCCTATAAAAGGCAATTGTAATATGCTAAAGTACTACGTAGCATCATTAGATGCCATGAAGTTAGTTTATTGATATGCCTATAAAAGGCAATTGTATTATGCTGGATAAGTGTGTAAGAGAAAAATGTAAGAGGTTAGGAGGAATAAGAGAGTAAGAGAGTGAGAAATAATAAGAGTATATGAGTGAATTGTTAGTTTATGCTTACTCTTGTTTAATTTGAGCTATAATTGAGTTTATATATTTTTGTGTGTTTTTACATTTTGACAGTCTGCTAGTGCAGCAACAACAGGAAGGGGAAGAAATAAGTAATCTTTAGTGTGTGATGAGGCCGCTACTTGTGCCAAGGCCTCAACCATAGAAAAGTCAATGAATGATGAGGTATGAACTCAATCCTATGTGAGATTGTTATCAGTAGTCAGAACTTACAATTTTTGTAACCTGCAAAGTGAGATTTGTCTTAAAATTGACAGTACCTTCATGGCATTTGGTCATGGAATAGTTATTCCATGCAATATGGGAATCATGAATGACAAATTTTTGATGTGTTTTTTCATTTTGACAGCCTGCTAGTGTAGTGGCAATAAGAAGGGGACGAACTAAGGAATCTTTATTACGTTATGAGGCCACTACTTGTGCCAGGGCCTCAACCACAGAAAAGTCATTGCGTGATGAGGTATGAACTCAATCATATGTGAGATTGTTATCAGCTATCTAAACTTACAGTTTTCAGAATGGGTCGCAGTAATTAGAAGACCCAGGAGGAAGATGTACAGAGCTAAATAACCCTGCTTTCAAGTACCTAAGGGCTATAAGTGGACGACCATTGTAGGTGTCTGTACGATTCAATAATAAATTCCATGAGTTGATAGAGCATAGTTTGTCCATAAAGAAGAGGAAACTTTTCAATGAATCGTGCTTCAGACAATTCTTGGATGTTAGTTTCTCCACATTTTCAGGACACATTTCCCACTCCATACTCGTATGAGAAATTGAGAAGGACAACGCCAACCAAAGGAAGATTTCGTTCAATATGGAAGGAGCAGAGGTCAAGATTGGAGATTGGGAGTTTGGCCTACTTACTGGGTTACGGTTTGAAGACAAGGAACTGTTTATTCAAAATTTGTCCAAGCTACCGACGAAGGATGCGTTCAAAAAAAGGTATTTTCCCAGGCTAAAACACATCTCCCATAGAGACGTAGAGAGAGTTTTTGTTGAATGAATGTGGGGTCCTCGTGATGACAAAGATGTCATATTGATGGCTAAGTTATTGTTCGTAACTGGAAATCTAATTGAGAAAAGCAACAATCGCATCGTCAAGGATTGGATTATGGTCCTTGCATAATATCTGAAGCTTTTCGAGGAGTTTCCTCGGGGTTTGGCGACTTGGGAGTAGACTCACAGAAGGTTGAGTAGTGCTATAAACGGGGAGAGGAGAGAAGGTCGAGGAATTTGCCTCAGGTAAGAAGGTAAGAGGTAAGCGTGTGGGCTACCAATTATATGACTTGTAATAGTATTTAAGGTATGTTATTAGTTGTACATGGCAATTGGTTACGTGATCTATTTTTATCTCTCTAACTTGGAAATGAACACATAGGCATGGATAGTGGAGATCTGGCTACATACAGTCACGCATGTGTAGATGGAATTGCATGGAAAAGCGTGTCTTAATCAAATTGTTAGAATTTATGCTCCAGGTAAGTGCATTATCCTCCGGTTCAAACATATGTATGTTATTATAATTCCAATGCGTTATGTTTTCCACAGTAGGCTTTACCTCAATCTATAGTTGCTCTTCAAGCCGATGATTGTGTGAAGGAGTGTGATTGGTATGTCCATCTTCAAAACCATGTGGAGGGGAAACATGAAGATCTGGATGCTTTATTTGAAGTTTATGAAAGGGTAGAAGCCTGACAACAAGAAGAGGCAAATTACGGACAAGAACAAAATGAGGGTATTTCACATAGCTCTCATGGTTTGGATGGTAATGTGGAGGGAGGGCATGGTTCTGTCATGCACCGTAGGAAGACGCTTATGAGGTTGAACATGGTTGACGAGTAAAGAAATTGTACAGCGAAGAATTCAATAGGCTTCTCTTGCCTCATTTGTCTGCAATTAACTAAAGAATATCAGCATTGGAGGACTAAGTTGAAAAAATTCGTACATCAGTATCTCTTTGCATGAAGAGCAGTCGTGTTCAATTTAACAAAGATGGAGGAAATGATGTTAGAGAAGAAGATGCAAATCGTGGACGCGTTGATTTAAGTCAGCATCTAATTACTAGCGGGACAGGAGATATTGAAGTATGTCATGGTTCTGTTGCATTTATAGTATGGCTTCTTACAATTTACAATTGTTAAAATGTAATGTAACTTTACTAATTTCATGTTTGGTGGTCTTATAACAGCCCAAGGATCAGGAGCACATGGATGAAGTATATTGCGAAGCAGCCGGATCTATTAAAATGAGAATGGATCATGAAGAGCCTATTCTAGTTATTGAACCTGTTGAAGTAGATGCTGCTCAGTTTAAGGTATTTGTTCTAGCTCTTTCGCAATGGACCTCAAAAAGAAGTCACATAATGTATCTGTCTTGTAATATTTAAATCTCTATAGACAAGAATCGAGGAAGCGGATGTCAATGTAGTAAACATTGGATTAGAAGTTGTTGCTTCGATAGATGGCATTAATGATAATGAGGTACCAGAATGTTAATTTGACTGCTAAAAATGTGTATGTCCCTGGGCTATCAAAAGGTCACTGATTGAATATGTCATGACAGGCTACAAAGGAAGAACCAACGGATGTTGATGCAGGTGGTGGTAGGTCAACAAATTTGGGAAATAATGTAATATTTCAATGAATTCTGTTTATGTATGTTTGTTAGCTGATGTCTTAAAATGTCATTGGTCATTGCATCAATATGGTCTAAATCTTGTTGCTTCATTATGTGAACTAGATAAATAGGTGCATAGTAATGCCTTAGAACTGTATTTAACTAAGTTTTACGTGAATAATGTGCAAGATTAGATAGTCTCGATTGAACACCATCAGGAGAGCAGTCACAAGACCATCGCAGCACGGCCGAAGATAAAAACAGGTAGAGGCAATTATAAAAGGTCTCCTTGGACAAAGCAAGGGAAAAAACACCGGTGAGTACGAAAGTAAGAGGCCAAAGGAATGCCTTTGAAGGAATACGTGGGTTTGCAAAGCTCATACAACGAGTGGAAGAATACGTCCGACCCTGGATCCTGCAGGTCTGTGTATGGTTCTTTGGAAGAAGTCGGCTTGGGTTGATTTGAAAAAATTGAGAAATTTGGCCAATATTTTGAAAACGACGTAAGTCAACATGTTTTACATTTTGACATCTCCGTCCGATAATGCTTTTATTTTGCATGATGCTTTCAACCATGTTCTTTGAATAGCATATCACGTCCTGGTTCGCTCTTATGAGGAAGTATTTCACCGAAACGGCTCCTACTATTGATTGGATAACCACACACGCAGAGTTCATCGTCCTTCTCAATATTGAAAATTATCTGAACAACAGCAGACAACCTGAATAAAAAGAACAAAGTTTTTTTACGAAATGAATTGATGGCACGCTAGACCACATGCGACTGTGGTGGGAAGTCTCAAGAGTGTTGATTCCTGTGAATATAGGCAAGGAATAGCACTGGGTGCTTGATGTTCTCGAGCTTGAGGAGATGCATCTATACCTATATGACAGCCGCACCGAAAATATGTCTGAGCAGAAACTTTGAAGTTGGATACAGCCCCAACTTGAATGCATCAGTAGAGCAATGGAATCAACCGGATACTTCAAGGCTACGAATACGAATGCTGAGAAGAGAGTAATATCATGGTCTAGGGTTGCTGGTGTCCCACGACAAGAGGTTGGTTCAGGTGATTGTGGAGCACTTATATGTTTATTCGCACATTCTTTCACACACTGAACATACATCGATCATCGCGCTCCCCTGAGTTTAGGCTAGAAAAACACGGCGGTATTTGGTTTCGCCGAAGAATTGCATGCGAGTTGTTTCACAGCCGCTATTTTAGTGAAATAATGCAGTGATGTAGTGTGTGCGTGTTGAAAGAATAAACTTAATCATTGAATATGTCTGTTATGCAGAGTTCAATGTATTAGAAATTACAAGCAACTAAACGGTCTCGGGTTACATAATCATGTGTCTTTAAGTAGCATTTAGTTTTGTAATACATTTGGTATTTATTTTTGTATATATTGTGGTAACTGAAGAGTCTTTGTAATGCTACAAGTATTCAATCAGAGCGCCAGTGAGCGAATTAGAACACCAGTGAGCGATAGAGAGAGACAAATGAAAAAATTTTAAATGTATTCACTAAGAGCGCCAGTGAGCGACTTAAGACACCAGTGAGCGACTCAGAGCAACAAATCAAATAATTTTGAATCATGATGAAGAACATGATTAAATTTTCCCAACAAAGTAGTATTAGAGCAACAGGGAGCGACTAGGGCGATAAAAAAAATTATGAATCATGATGAACAACATGATTAAATTTTCCCAAGAAAGTGGTATCACTGTATCAGAGCAGCAGGGAGCGACTAAGAGCGCCAATGAGCGACTTAGGGCAACAAACGAAAAAAATTTTGAATCATGATGAACAACATGATTCAGGGAGCAACTTAGAGCGCCAATGAGCGACTTAAGACACCAATGAGCAACTTAGAGCGACATGCTAAAAAATTTAGAATCATCGTAGTAGAATGGTGTGGTGGAATGGAAAAAAAGGACCATTCTGAATATGGCCATAAGTATGTTGAAGAGTAAAGCTATGCCAAAGGAGTTTTAGGCAGAAGCTGTGGCATGTGCTCTATATTTGAACAACAGGACTACAGCGAATAAGTTGTTGAATGTGACACCTCAAGAAGCCTGGAGTAGAATGTTTCAGATAATAAGAATTATGATTTTCTTCCTTCCTTTGAATGCGACATAAGCTGACATACAGAATTTGACTTATGACGTACAGGTACGACATAATGCGACTTATGATGAACAAAATGCTATAGATGTGGCTTCGCTCTTCTAAAATATTCAGCCATAATATCTCTTGTTGATATATGACTTTTGAAGCTGTTTGTTTAGATAATATGCAAATAATAATATTACTTATTATTCAATTTGATTAGATTAGACTTGAATTATTTGTAACAGTTAGAGATTTTATTTAGAATCAAAATTTAAAGTTTTATCTTATAGTTTCATATTAGTTATTTGTAAGCCTATAAATAGGCATCTATATTCATAATGAAATTGCGCTTATATGTGCCACATGTATATGTGTTCCAGGATACTGCATCTGCATTATTACTTTGCCATAAGATATCATGATTATAACTATATCAATATTCCTAAATACAATTTCACAACTTCAAAGTCAAGAAGGAGTGTTATAATTTGACTTTTGAAATTGACGGATAATGATAAGTTAGGATTTTATATTGTTGTTTGATATCGGATGTGAGTATCCTATCATATATTGTCTGTATATAGTGGGTTCTCAATAAAATTATATATCACATTTTCCTCTCAATTTCTTTTATACTCTTATGCTTTATATATTACAACATCTCTCTTCTAAAATACGCTATCTCTCTCTCTCTCTCCATATTCTATCCCAACAGTGTGGAACAATTTCTTCTATATCTTGTATCTAATATCATACCTAAACTAATAAAGAGTGACTCTTTAAATTATGACTTAATGACCTGACCTTTAAAGGCTACATAGCTATTGTAAGTTGTGACTCATGACTCTTTGAAACTATAACCGCAGGAACATTGAATCCCATGTATCAACTCACCATAATTATGTGTGTTTGAATGTAATAAAATTCAACATCAAACAATTGTAATATTCTTGAATGTATTAAAAAATGAATAGATGTTACAATTCTTTCTTAAGTGAAATTCATAAAATACATCAATTGGCTGAATGTCGATCCTTTATGTACTCTGCAACCGCCGCTGCATGTTGTGTTGCCTTATCCTAACTTAAATCCTTGAGCATATTTTGGCTTATATTAGTCAAGCGACTCACCCACTACAAATAATGCGATAACAAAGTATGTTCAAGTACGTATTAAGAACATACTTTGTTCTAGATCCGTCTTTAGACAAGATACTTACATGATCTTTCACAGTAGACACTCAGATTTCTCCTTTAAGCAAGATTGTTCTAGATCTGCAACAATGATTGATGTTATGGAGTATGCAGAAGCGCTTATGGTTGTTGATCAAAATCGTTAGTTGAGATTAAGAAATATAAGTTGCAACGTTTATTTTTTTGTTTTGTTTTATTTTGTTTTATTAGTAAGTATTGCCTTATAGCTTGTTTGTCTTGCGTTAAAGCAAGTTTAGTATATTTGTGTTGGATGTTTTAGTCCGGTGTTTTAACTCCGGTAGTATCTTTAAATTAGTTTTTGAATTGTCTATGTTAATCGGTCTGCTAATCATGCTGCACAATTGTTAGCTAGAGCAGTTGATTCTTCAATATGTAGGGGGATTTATCCACCTTAGATTAGAGCTGTTATTGGTTCTGATTTGATATAATAGACTATATTCTTCAGTCAAAAAAAGTACGTATTAAGAACATGGATTGGGCTATTTAGGGTGAATGATCATGTATAATAACCGTAGAACTTACATATTCACTATTGGATCGAGATGGCATCACTGATTCAACCACATCATCATCCAGGAGTGGAGGATGCGAATATGTTATGTACTAGTCGAAGTACTTCTCATCACATGCAGCTGGATCTTCATGAGCAGATCGGTGATGACTAACCGATAGGATATATGCATCGGGAAACTGTGCCCATGCATCCACTACAACAACTGCAGCATGCTCAACCTTATGATTGTTCAATTTCCAGCACCGTACAGCATTAAACGATTTGCGTACATTGGCTGGAATAGACTGCACAAAGCCCAGCCGCCGTAACGCCCGTCCGGGTATATATGGCTCGATCACATCCCCATAACGTACCTAACCTGTGAAGATGGTCCTTGCCACAAAAGAAGTTGGTTCACAACATAGGGCAAACATGTCACCTACACCACAAATAAGAAATGCATTATATCCACCATCGTGAACCTAAGAACCGCATACACTTTCAATTCCTAGTTGTTAATGTAACTACATAGATACCTCAAATGCAGTCAATTTGTTAAGAAGGGAATGAATTGAGTGTAACCGGGTGATGGATTTATCTCTCGGTCAATAAGCCCAAATACAAGCTCGACTTAACTCGCCTTCTACTACATTACATTCTCGTTGAGGCTGGAATGTTGGAAAATGCTCGTATATCCATGCTTGCAACAGGGTCAGGCAACCAGCAACACCGTGACAATCCCCTCTACTAGCAATACCTAGTTGGCAGTAGAGATAAGCTAAAGTAGACGCACCCCAAGAATATGTTTTAACTCCATCTAATCTCTCCTTCAATTCATGCAGCAAGGACGGGTTAACCCGATTACTGCTCTTGTCGATAAACAGGGTCGAACCTAGTAGAATCCATAGCCATGCGCAGCAATCCTGCCCTTCTCACATGATTTGAAGATCGAATCAGTCATGACCCCACCGTGACCCCAGTGTTTGTTTGCAAGCTCCTTCCGATTAACACACATTAGCTCCATACAAGAATTATGCATTTTATTTGTACTAGGATCATTGTAAATCATCCGCCCTTCGACTAGAATATGCAAAATATGCCACACGTCGTGCATCATGATTGTCATCTCACCGAATGGCATGTGAAAAATATTTGTATCTGGCTGCCAATGCTTTATAAATGCACTAACCAATGTGGCATCCATGTGACCGAACATTGTATAACTGAGATGTGATAACCCAGTCTGGTCAATAAGTGTTCGCGCGTCCGGCAAATTCTCCGACATTCTTTTATACCACGCTCTCAGCCTCTTGCAAATAGCTTATATGTTCTGACATCTTAGGACCCCTCTCTTCTCCCCATCCAACATTTTAGAGGCTACATGCCCTAGATAGCTTGGAATCAGGCTGTCATCCATCGAACCGCCGGGCAATGACCCCCTAACTATCCAATTATCGTCTACAACTATCCTGGCTCATTTTCTATTCCCTTTAATATCATTCAACTGCAGAATATCAATAACACAAATTTACGAAGATACCAAACATCAAGATATATGTTGCTTGTTGTACCTGACGGGGATATAGGACTAATAAAATGACCACTTGCATCCTTCTTAACCCGACATAGGATTACGGAGTTAGATTCATGTGAATCAGAGTTAGATTGCTCTGAGCAAGCCTCACCACTATCAAGTGTCTGTTGAAGCCCAGAATATATTGAATATTGATCCTTCTCCATGTCCTCCACCTTTCTACATTTATTACATAAACCCAAATCCATATTTTAGAACTAAGAGCATCTTTAGTAGTTTGTCTATTCCCATAATAGTCTTGACAAATATGCAAAAATAGATAATCATGTAAAATATAGCTCTATACTAGCTCCTCTATTTTCTCTTTCCTACATGATGTGGCACCATAAATGTTGAATATTGTCTATTTGATCTTCTACATGTAGAAAATCAAATAGAAAGCCAAGTCATCAAATTTATTAATATTTTAATGGTTAATTTAAAATTCAAATGTTGGTTAGTTGTTAAAGATTATTAATTTAGTAACCAATTCATTCTTTTTCTAATGCAATCCACTATGAAATAGACATTCTACTGTAGCTAGTTCATTGAAATATATTGTTTATTTTTAAAATCATTGACATGTCATCAATGTGGGTGTCCATTCCATATGCCACATAATCCTAGAATCCACACTATCTACTAAAGTCTAAAGATGCTCTAAATATATGCAATAGTGTACCAAACTTCTTCTATAACATCAACTCAACTTGATTATATTATGCCAATGAGGTTGGAGTCTATATTAAGAAGCAAAACATACAAACTAATTTAAGTTGATCTAAGTCGCATTTGCAAGCTGGGTATTAAACATGACTATCCATTGGAAGTATCGTATACAATTGCATCATCACTAGTGGATGGCCGCATAATTATAGGATTGCTGACCACCGGGGAGTAATCAATTTGCTTACGGCACCCTGGATTTTACAGAATGTCGCTAAATCTCATTTTATTCATCTCTATATACCGCCAATAAACACATTTTTCTTTGAATTGACAATCGATAACATACTTGAACTCTATTCGCTGCCTTTCACATCTCCCTTTGTCGCTCTGCCATGCTATTTCGTGAATTAATTGTAACACCTCACAATATTAGGTTAGGGGGATGGAGAGATGAATGTTGCACAAGATTAGGGTAGAGGGGTGAAGGTTGTAGTTTTGAGGCTAAGTTTTCGATGCTGCTAGCAAGATTAGGGTAGAGGGAGGAATGTTGTAATTTCGAAGCTAAAGATTGCGCGATATGGTGAAGTTTACAGATGGTGAGTTAATAGAAGAAGACTAGGAGAGGATACTAATTGTGGGAGTTGGGAGCGTTTGATAGTATTGCTAGTAGGAGTGGAAATTATAAGAGCGGCAAAATTGTCCATAGGGGGTATATGCGGGCGGAAAGAAGAAAATTGGGGGCTGAATAAAGCATTACTCTAAAATTTAGGGCTTGTTATATAAATGTACAAAAATTAAAGTTTTATTTTATTCCAATATTTGGCCCATAACTTTCTATGACTAAACAAGTTTCAAAATACCCAATCTATACGTTCCAACCAAACGTTTCACCTTCCTTACTCTCCACCTTCTTAAACTGTTCAAACACACTCAATGGCAGTTAACGTTTCAAATTCCATCGATTCCAAGAAATTGTAACTCGTAGATTCTTTTCTCTGATAATTTAACTTTTATTCAAATACGATTTCGATGGATTTGATGAATATTATGTGTTTTTGTTGAATTATTTTGATGTTTCATTAGATTTTTCTCTGTTTTTGAATTTGATTTGATTTTTGTTTTGAATCTCTAATTTGATTCGGTTATTTGGATCAGGTTATTTTGATTTCAGATTTGTTGGATAAAAAGTAGAATCTCTGATTTGATTTGTTTTCAGATTTGAATCTATGTTGGACATAAAGAGTTTGCACATAAGGTGTTTGATGAATTGCCTGAGTAGTGGTGAGATTGTTGGATATAAAGTTGTTAGAGTTTTGCTTACAAGTTCATCAAGCTTTGATTTGATTCGCAACTCATTTGTTTGATTAGAGCTTTTGAATTTCTATTTTGAATGATAAAAATCAAAGATATTGATGTGTTTTTATTAGATTTGTATTTGATTTTGCATTTTTATTTTTTTGCATATCTGGTAGTTACCTGGTAAGAAACTGATTGTTTTCTAAATTCGCAATTTTCATCAAGCTTGGATATTACCTGTTTTCTACATGTTTCGCATTGACATAAATTTATTGCAAAGTATAATTTCTTTTATTGATTACAAATTAAGTTTCACCAGAATGATTTTTCATACCACTTACCTACCAGTTTTCGTACCTATTTTGTATTCAATTACTTGTTTTTTATACATTGATTCTGAATTTATTGCAAATCACTTTATATTCCCCTTTCGTTGATTTTTAAGTCTTGATTATTGTGTTTTATTGGTTACAAGTTAGATTTCATAAGAAAAACATTTCCTATCAGGTATCTAACACTTACCAGTTTCCTACATATTCTTGATTTTTTTTTCATAGAGTGATTTTGAATTTATTGCAAATCATTTTACATTCCCTACCAGGTACTTACTCGATACATTCAAAAACTTTTTTCAACTGTTGAGTTAAAAACAGATACCTTACCAGATACTTACCAGATTCTGTTGAATTAAAAATAGAAATAAAAAACATATGAAAATACGATTCTTACCAGTCACCTATCAATTACTTACCAAATACTTACCAGATTCTGTTGAATTAAAAATATAAATTCAAACATATGAAAATATGATTCTTACCAGATATCTACCAGTTACTTACTAGATATCGAACAACCGAAAAAAATTCGAAAAAGTATATCACAATGGATGGCATTTCGAAGATAAAAATGAGATAAAAAAAACTCTAAAGCGACATGTCAAAAAAATGAAGGGTTTGAATGATAATGTCAAAATAAGATGAAAAAAATGAATAGTATATAAACAATAGGGTGAATAGTAGTGAAACTTATTCCTTAATAATAAAAATTTAATATTAATTAGAGAGTACAAAGAATAAATAAAAAAGTAAAATATAAATATGAAATATTTTTTTTATGATTTCCTAAAATTTAAGTTCATTTATTATACTTTCGAAATTTTATTAACTTACACTTAACTAAACTCATATTAGGATATGTTTATTCAATTGACTTGAACAAATAAGCTATTTGTAGGTAAGCTTTGAGTTTCAATACATCAAAAAAATATTTTGACTTTTGTGACTAAAGATTTTTAATGTTTACCTTTTGTTGTAACTTGTAAATTGTCTCATCCGTCAATAAAGCTACTTTTGTATTATTGATATAGTTTTTTTGTCCTGTAATATAACTTTTGACGGCATGTGTGAGGAAAGTATCTCGTCTTGATAAAAAAAAAAAGTATCTCGTCGATGTATTAATATATATTCATAAACAAAATAGCAAATACTCAATCTGAAAACTTTGTTTTATGATCTTTGACCCTCATATATATGTTGATATTCTGTGTATTCTTTCCATATGTCCCGTTGGTTATTATTATCAAAATCAAATTCGAGACATTTAAGATTATTTTTCTTTAATAGAGTAAGAATGTTTTGTCACTTAATTAGTATGAGTTCTTATCCAATAAAGACAAAGAAATAATTATTTCTCATTAAATATTTAATGCAATGTAATTGCTACAAATTTATGAATTACTAAGAGTATTTTTAGTAGATAGTGGATTTCATGATTATGTGGTATGTGAAATAGAAGTTCATATTAATGATATGTCAATGATTTTAAAAATAGATAATGTCTATAAAAAAAAGAGTCACACTAGATTGTATTTCATCTAAAATTATGCAATTCAGTAATAAAAAAATACTCAATCACAAGCTTATTTCAATGTTAAATATTAAAATATTAATTAATTTAATGAATTGGTAGTTCATTTAATTATCTATATGTAGAAGATTAAATAGAGGAATTTATACAAAAAAGTCAGGCTTTTTGTACCCTTCTCTCATTCAATGGTTGAGAATTAATTAACACTTAATTAAATATTCTCTGATATTAATTACATCTCTTCTCATCAGTTTTCAACCATTATTAAATGAGTGAAGGATAAAGATATTATAAGACTCATGGCTCACTTGGTTGTTGTTTTTGTTTCTAATGTATTTTACTTTGCTAGCAATGTTAAATGTATATAATAGTTAATTAACCGATATAATTATAAATTTAATAAAGAAATTTAAATTTTTTAAACTTTAAACTTTCTAAAATATTATATTTTATTAAATTTTAATTATTTATTATATTTTAATAATTTAAATTTAATTTAAATAAATTATAACAGTATAATTAAATATTAATCATCAAAACTCAATATAGAAACGGAAACATAAAATCTAAATCCAACAGCAAAAGGCTGCAAACCCACGCTTAAAAATGTATCTTTATACACAAAAAAGAAAGTATAAATAGTTGAATATCAGGAAATCATGGGTTACAATATAACAACCAAACAAAAAATAAAAAGAAAGCATGGAAGCAAAAATGGCCAAATTATTCGAGTCCGTTGCCAATTACTTCACCGGCGAACACCAGATCCCCTGGTGCGATCCTGACATCGTCGCCGTAAGCTCTTTTCGTCTTCATATATTTGCTGCTTCCGCACATCTCCGCTTTATACTCTCCGTCATCTTCTCTTTGATGATCATGGTTTAATATTTTGTATTTACAAGTTCCATTGATCTGCATATTCCTCGGTTTAATTTTTTGTATTTAGAACTTCGATTAATCTGCATATTCCTTCGTTAATTGTAATGGCATGAGATATTTGGATTTACAACTTCGATTAATCTGCATTTTCCTCTGTTCGTACGGATGAGGAATTTCATTTCTCCAGAAAAAGATGCAACGGCATTACTTTACGATTTCATTACCAGAAAACTGCTAGAGCTTCCATATATCTTTGTATTTTGTAGTGATGGAAATCGTTTCAATCATTTCTCCTTTTTAGATTTCAACTATTCCTTGAACTCCTGTTTTTTTTAGATAGATTAATTAAATATTATGATTACTGGTTTTTCAGCAAAAATCTGTGGAAAATTCATACGAGAGATTAGATTATCCTTTGAAATTCATTATAAAGAAGGCGTAGATAATATGTACATAGATTAGAACTATTAGCTTGTACGGCATTTGGAATCCACTCTCCTTGTATTTTGGGCGATATTTTGTAAATTGTTGAAATCGTAATCTGAGCAAAGTATTAATTTGTTTTTTTTTTCTTCCCTTTCTGTCATAAGACATTAATATTAGAAATTTGAGACATATGAATGTGATGATGATTACTATTGTTGTAGTTATGTATTTTCTTAATTTGCATATTCCTCTAGTTTCCGTTGCATTGTTGCTATCATTTTAGGTGTCTCTGCTCACATCAAATATTACATTTTTCATTTCTCCAGCTCTGTTCAGCTGTTATTTTCGTTTAGGTGCCTATTTGGTTTTCTGAATCTTGATCTGAATGTTGTTTTCTGGCTTTTGGATTAAGTGTTTGAAGATGCAACTTAATTGTTTTGCTAATGGTTGAATCCTTAGCCCCTATTGACTATGTTCTGCAGCACAGATTGTAGTTTAGTCATGTTGCAGTTTATTG
The DNA here is from genome assembly GCA_947683365.1 of Euphorbia pulcherrima. NCBI lineage: Eukaryota > Viridiplantae > Streptophyta > Magnoliopsida > Malpighiales > Euphorbiaceae > Euphorbia > Euphorbia pulcherrima. Next base: position 23,079,702 of record CANTUS010000001.1, read on the forward strand.
CCTGCATTAACTCTGCTTTATTTAACTATGTATGTGTATCCACAGGGTTGTGAGCAAGAGGTTCTTGAAGCACAAAAGGATGCCTCTGATGAGTTTAAGAATGAATGCCTTGTTCGATTATCTTGGGCTCTTGTGCATTCAAGAAGACCAGAAGATATGCATCGCGGAATAGCTATGCTTGAATGTATGGTTAGATACAAAACTCTCACTATAAATTTTAATGAGAAAAGTGACAGCAGTAGTAACCTTTTATATCAAAATCTAATCACTGCTGATCCTGCTCTTATTTCTAATCATAAAAAATCCTATTATGGATCAAATTGTTGTAGGTGTTCATTTATAGTTTTGTGGAAATACTCTTACAAGGATTTGCAATTTTGCAGCTTCTTTAGGCAACCTCACCAGCCCTCTGAAATTAAGAGAGAAGCTTTATCTTCTAGCTGTTGGGTATTACAGAAGTGGTGAATATACAAAGAGCAGGGACCTTGTGGAAGAATGTTTAAGGGTCTGTCCTTCAACTTTCAGTATTGTCTACAATTGTGGTTTGGCATCATTGAAGTGATGTCCTCTTCTACTTTGAACATCACATTATGTGCAATTGCTTTATGTAAAAATCTTGTTTCAACAAAATACTAGTTAAGGTCTAATTTCACCTAATGTATATGGGCTTAAGGACAAGACTGAGTCAACAAAATCCCTATATGTTAGGGTCATAAGTCTACATTAACGCACAAAACTCAAAGTGATGGTCTTCCAAAGCCATGTCAAAAGCACGCTTTTCAAACCAACCTTATTTGGCTTGATCGTTCGCTTGATCTAGAAAATCTTGATTATAACAGAGGCAGCATATAATTGATATTGAAATGGTGTTGGTCCAGATGGAACCTCAATGGAGACAGGCACAGTCCCTCAAGAAAGCAGCGGAAGGCCAGATAAAAAAGGGTAACAGCCAATTATAAATGTTTTTTTTGTCATTAGTTAATTGGTTTGTTTATAAATGTTGTCTTTTGGGGGTGTGACAGATGGTATAATCGGCATAGGAATTGCTGCAACAACTGTTGGATTGTTTGCTGGTGGAATTGTTGCAGCTTTTGTACGAAGAAGTTAACTCAACCATTGAAACAACTTCACCAGGTAACATATATTGTTGCCTCAAACTAGGACAAACTACAGTTAATTTATTGATTACATTCAAATAAAATAAACAAAATCCAGAGAGACAACAAGCCAGTGCTAAACAAAATTCTGATTTTGTAATTATGTAATTTCCTATGTAAATTAATTTATAACCATATAATATGGTCTCCTGGGTAATAAATTTTGTGTACACTGTAATTTGTATTGTATAACAATAATAATAACAATTTACTTGAATTTTTTTAATTTCTTAGAACTAAAACAACGCAATCCAATTATTAATTATACCCTAACCTTATATAACACTAACCATTCTAATTCAACCCAACAAAACGTTGATAGGATAATGTTCAAAACTACCAGTCATATTAAGTAACACAAACGAACTATTTATCCTAAAAATCTAAACGTGTTGATGAAGAGACCAGTGTCCATCATCACAACTCAAAACTAAGTGATATCTCTTAACTGTGACGGGCGGCCTAGGTTCTGCAAAACAAATAAGTGAGCTAAGCCGGGGTTCTGGTGAATATCCTCCGATGATAAGTCAATAATTTGGGAGAAGGGGAATGAGCAGATGGGGAACAATAAATGTGGAAATTAAGTGTGGGGAAGTTTTGCTATTTATAGATATTTTTAGTGATGATGACAAGTGGGCCCAGTGAGAGTCATGATAACATTAATGGCGTCGCATAAAACGTAATTAGTGTGTCGGCTGATAGTGACATATTTTAGTTTCGCCTCTGAAATAGAGTTGTAAATGAATCAAGCTGTTCGTGAAAAGTTCGATATTTGGTTCGATAAAAGCTCAATTCGGCTTGACTCGATTTATAAGTGAACAATTCGTAAACATGATTTTATGGCTCAAATAATAAATGAACTGAATATGAACAAGCCAAAGCTCGGCTCATTAACTCGTGAACAAACTCGATTAGAGGTTCGCGATCAAGCTCGTGAACTGACTAGATAAACGTTCATGAATTAGGTCGATTATTATAATTGCATATCAAAAATAAAATTGCATAGAATGAAACTAAAATATGGCTATATAAAATTAGACTAATATAACAAGTATATATAACATTACTCAACCTAATTTTATAACACAATTTAAATTATGTATTGAATTGACAATGTTGCTCACGAATAAAGTAGACAAGCTCGTTCGCGAACAAATTAGAGAACTTTTCCCGAACAAAATAAATGGGTTGTTCGTGAACGGCTCGCGAACAAATGAACACTTTAATAAACCGAACATGAACAGAATTTTGAACTTGAATTCGAGCTCGGCTCGATTCATGTTCGATTAAAAATTAAATGAACGAACACGAACACCCAAAATTTTGCTCGGTTAGGCTAGGCTCACGATGTTGGTAGACGAAGAGGCTAATGACGACGTTCTTATCACTAAGTAGTTATGTGGTATACGTCAACACTTTGTTAAATCAATGTTTTGTGATCAAATCAATTGATATTACCAAAATTAATTACAAAACATTAGGAAGCAGAACCTTAGTTATTAGAATTAAGATCCTCAATGAAACCATTCAGTATGTTAGGAGTAAAACTACAGCGTCTTATTAACATTCAAGATTTTGCTTTTAAATACTACTAGTGTAGTCCTCGTGCGATGCACAGATAGGTCATTTATAATAAGTATATCAATGATAAGTTTATTTTATTATATATATCGTGTATCAAATTATATTGCGAAAAAACTCTTTATATACAACATTTGTAGCTTCATCTGTTACTTATCCATCATCATCAAGAGAAAAGGATATGAGTTATCTAATTCTTTTTTTTTTTTAAAAACAATGAGCAGTTTAAAGAAAGAATGAGATAGATAAGTGAAAGAATAAGAAATTCTTCTTGAGTTATGTGCATTTCTCATTCAAATATTTAGAGTAAATAATTGATACGATAATATCTTTACATAAGAAATTAAATTGAATTTGAATTTTTTTCTTAAATAGGATTATAATCAACAGAATATAATTAAATAAAATCAATAAAAATATTTTCAATTTTAAGAAAATAGATTTAGAAAATATATAGTTGATAGATATACTTAAATGAAAATTATGAAATTTGAATTCACTTGATCAAATAAATAAAAAGAATCCATTATCTTTCATAGAAAGGGGTACTGTTACAAAATTATTAATAAGAATGAGTAAGTACTATTATAAAATTCAAATCTTTTCTTAAATAGGATTATAATTTATACTTTTTTGCCAATATATTTGATGAGGAAAAAAGAGTCATACTGGTTCTTAAATAAGGAGTAAGTACTATTACGAAATTCAAATTTTTTCCTAAATAGGATTATAACCAACATAATTAAATAAAATCAAGAACAACAAATTAAATTTTAAATAACCAGATTTAGAAGATATATTAGCTGACCTAAGAATTTAAAATATTGCAATATTGACAATGATTCAGTAAAAACTAATTTTTCTTTAAAAAGAGATACATATCAATTAATCTTCTCCTTCTTAATTCCTTATCCATTTTGCTCGATTGCTCGAAATTTGTGCATTATCTTCATCTATAAATAAGATTATAATCAAATAAAATTATAATATGTATATCAATGATAAGTTTATTTTGTACATAGAATTATAATTTATTCTTAAACATGTTTATAATTTAGAATTAATGTGACTCTATAAGAATTAATGTGACTCCTTTTCCATCATCAAATATTTATTACTGATGTTGTTGTTGTTATTTTTTTAATTTTATTTCAATTTTATATTTTGGTATTGTTATGATTAATATGAATATTAACCAATTTTAAATGCTATTACTATAGTAATATAAATTGGAATAATATGGTAATTAAATAAAACAAATTTAATAATAAAATTAAAATATTTCTTTTGAAAGGTATAGGGGCAAACAAGTCTTCTTTGCTTATATATATATAGATATTTAATTAATTTAAATAAATTTGCTTGCCAAAAATAGTGTACTTACTTGTTTACATTTCACCAATTCTGCTATTGTCTTTACTTGTACTGATTTTCTTGCTATCTCTTCAAACACAAAGTCTGCATTTTGAGATGATATTTGAGCAATCTAAACTCAAACCATAAGAAATTGATATTAGGGAAATTATAAAGTACAACATTTTTATGCTGGTTAAATTTGAATATTTAAAATAAATTAATATACCTTGATTTCAATTCCGATACCTCAGGAAGGTTCGGATTAATCCACAATTTGGATGCATCCCAAGTATATGCCACTCCATACTTACCTACATTGTTAAAACAATATTAAAATTGAAATTTATAATTTTTTTGTGAAATTTTTTTAATTAAATTGAAATACTGCTATTTTTGTTAAAAACAATTTTAAAAATTATAGATGAACGCCATTACATGAGAACAACAAAAATTTAAAAAAATCAGTACCTTTATATTCTCGAGCACGTATCAACTACATAACAATGATAATTCGCTCATCATTAGATGAATTTAAATGAGATAATATTTATTCTACAAATTCACCTCAAAACGTTGCTGATATTCTATTTTGCCTGTATTTTGATTTCATAATAAAGTTTTAATTAATAAGGAACAATATATGCAAATAACATGAAAAATTTTAGATAAATAATCATGGTCTTAAAGTTCCAAATTCAAGAAAGCACTGTTAGTTCCATATATGAAACGACTTTGCATATCACCACGGCTGATAATTTCACCAATTACATCTGTTAAAAAATACGTGTATTTAATTAATTGATAATTATAGTTTAAAATATGAAATTGAAATTAAAATTAAAATAAAATAAAATAATAATAATAATAAAATAATATTGCAAAACATCGAGTAGAATTTTTTTTGTTAGTTATGCAATTTTATTAAATATTTAGTGTGATAAATTTTTTAATACTCAATTACAGATAATTTATTAACATACCTTTTCCTCGTACAAAATTATTTCAATAGTAAATATTGCATTTAATTTATCTCGTTCTTGAATGTTCCAAAGGCAAAGAACACGTACTTTGAGGGTCCATTGCATCTTAGTTGAATTTATATCGCATATAAAATCCGTCTTCAGTTGCACCCTAAGTGGGTTGATATCATCCACCGAATTATGTTTTTACTTCAATATAATGAATAATATGTTTTTCTACAATTATTTTGTGTTTTCCTATCAAAATTTGATGAGAAAAAAAGAGTCACACAGATTCTTAAATAAGAAGGAGTAAATACTGCTACGAAATTCAAATTTATTCTTAAATAGGATTATAACAAACAGAATTAAATAAAATTAAGAACAATAAATTAAATTTTAAATAAATAGATTTAGGAGATATATATTATTTTGATTTTTTTCTATTATTCACCCTAATTAATTATTTCCTTATAAAAAGTAGTTATTTCTATTAATCATTATTATTTTTCGAAATCAAACCTATTCGAGAAATATATTAAAATCAGATTCATAAAATTCGGATTTAAATTCATGAAAAAATATCCAATTTAATAATTATTGTAGACGGTAATAAAAATATGCTCATATATAGTGTAAAATAAAATCAATTAAAGTAAAGAAAGCTCTTATATGGCAACAAATAATTGAAAAAGTTAGCAATAACATATCAAATATTCACATTGGTGAAAAAAATAAGAATCAGCTTGTAAAAAAAATTTCATAACAATTGAACAATATGAACAACAAATTAAAATTTAAAAAATATGACTCTATTGATTATAATCCTATTTAAGAATTAATGTGACTCTTTTTTTCTCGTCAAATATTTTATTATTATTGTTGTTGTCGTTGTTGTTGTTGTTATGATTATTTTAATTTTATATTTTTGTATTGTTATGAATATTATTATAAATATAATTGAAATATAATTTTATTGTTTTAATATATAGATTTGTTATTTAGATTTTATTTATTAAAAAATACCATTAATATAGTGATATTAATGTGGCTTTATAAGATGTATCTACGATAACCGCACTACTGAAAGGTAATCTAAGTCAGATGCGTTCAAAATACCATTAGTATAGTAATATTTTTAAATAATATTAACCATTATTATAGTAATACTAATGTGACTCTATAAGAATTAATGTGACTCCTTAATGTGACTCTATAAAAATTAATTGACTACTTTTTACTTATTAAATATTATATTATTATTATTATTATTTTAATTTTGTAATAATATGTGTTATATTTTTAGTATTGTTACGATTAGTATGAATATTTACCAATTTTAAATACTCATCAAATATTTTATTATTACTATTGTTGTTGTTGTTATTATTATTTTAATTTTATTTTAACATTATTTCAATTTTATATTTTGATATTGTTATGATTAGTATGAATATTAAATAATTTTAATTACCATTATTATAGAGAATTAACCAATTTCTTTTAATTTTGTAATCAACATGTGTTATATTTTTAGTATTGTTATGATTAGTATGAATATTAACCAATTTTAAATACTCATCAAATATTTTATTATTACTATTGTTGTTGTTATTATTATTATTTTAATTTTATTTTAACATTATTTTAATTTTATATTTTGATATTGTTATGATTAGTATGAATATTAACCAATTTTAATTACCATTATTATAGAGAATTAACCAATTTCTTTTAATTTTATAATCAACATGTGTTATATTTTTAGTATTGTTATGATTAGTATGAATATTAACCAATTTTAAATACTCATCAAACATTTTATTATTACTATTGTTGTTGTTATTATTATTATTTTAATTTTATTTTAACTTTATTTCAATTTTATATTTTGGTATTGTTATTATTAGCACTACACCAAAATAGTTAATCTGTGATAACAATTTACTTGTCACAAATTGTTGTCACAAAAAAGCTATTATTTGTTACAATAAAAATTTTATAGTCACAAATTATTAATTTTTTGAAATTTTGATGTAAAATTGTCACATATAATAGATGTTTGGTGACAATTTTTTAAGATTGTAACTAATATTTTTCCGTTACAACTTGAGTTGTAACATATAATTTAGAATTTATTACAATAAAAATTTCATTGTCACATAAACTATTTATGTGACAACATAAAAAAAATTGTTACAAATATTTTATTAGTTTGTGACAATAAACTTAACTTAAAACAAAAAATCAATATTTGACAATGACTTTTTATTGTCATAAAAATAATATATGTTACAACATAAAAAGTTTGTTGCAAATAATTCATTAGTTTTGTGACAATAAGTTAAACTTGAAACAAAAAATATTTATGTTACATATGATAAAGTTATAGCATTTTTGACAAGTTGTAAAAAATGAATAATGAAGGTATACGAAAATTATAGGTTCTATATGAAAAATTATAGAAAATGTATAAGAAAGTTAAAGGAAATAAGAAGGCTCAAAAAGTCATATATAAAATGTACATGAAACATATAGATTTATTTAAATAATTATGTATAATGTATATAAAAATTATAAAAAGAATCAAAAATGTACATATGAAAGTTATTGGTTGTACGAAGTGTTTTAAAAAAACATGTTAAAGGACTTGTATATGAAATTTTAAAAAATATACATGTTCTATGAAAAGTTATAAAAAATATATGATAAAAATGATAAGAAAGTTATATTTTATTGTCTAAATTCAGTAACTTATTATTATTATTATTATTATTATTATTATTGTATGAAATTAAACTTAATAGATGTGAACAAATTTTTTCCTACTTTGATAGAACATTTCAATTAATAAAAAGCAATTACATCCTATGAGCACGAGGGATATCGTTATATTCACTTTTGTGTGTCGAAGAACCAGCCAACGCAATCAATCAACTACTTCTCTGAATTTCAAATATGAAACATATATCTCAATTGTGATTCTGTGAAGTTAAGTCGGAAGAATATTTAAAAATTTTGAAAAAGAAAAAATAAGGGAAAAAATGAGGACGAAAATAAAATTTCACAAAAGCCATATTGAGTTGAGGGTTGGCAGGCTGGAAGGGAAACTATTTGTCTTATGGAGGGAGAGTTGTTCTGGTCAAATCAGTCCTGGGTTCGATTCCAATATATATGATGTCCCTATACAAAATGCCTGTAGCGATTCACGACAGGCTGATTCAGCTTATGCGGAATTTCTTATGGAAGGGTGATTCCAATGGAAGAAGTTTTTGTAAGGTGGGTTGGAGCACTATCGCCTTGCCTAAAGAATTTGGGGGTCTCTACATTAGGGATTTTAGACTGGTTAATTGTAGCCTGTTGTTGAAATGGTTGTGGAGACTACGCATTACGAACCAACAATCGATTTGGTACGACATTTGTGCACCGATATAGTTTTTTCTCATGGACGGAATTTGCAAATAGTTATACACGAGTATTGTCACCTTTGTGGAAAGGGGTGGTCGCTTCTTGCATTTTGAATGAGCAGTTTTGGTTAATTTTTACGAGAAACATTCGTGTGCCAGTGGGAAATGGAATTTCTACTTTCTGGCCTGACAACTGGACCTTGGAGCAGCCACTTAGCGACCTTTTTTCAGATATTTTTCCGCTTTACAATAGAAAATATTGCACGGTATAGCAGCGGTGCGAATTCTTATTTGGGGCTGAAGCTTTCAATCCGCCATTTTGGAAGAGAAGCCTACGTATTTCATCTAAAGAGCGATGCATTCAGTTAAAACGTTGGATCATTGAAGCATATCCTAGCTATTTTGACGGAATTGAAAGGGTATTAGAGGCTGATATTCAGAGGCTGTGTGTTTTACCTAGAGTGGCGGACAGATTTCTATAGTCGGGAGAAACTAATCATCGATTTATAGCAGCATCTTTTTGTCAGCTTCACTACCGCCAGCCTAGATAGACGCCTTTGAGAGCCAATTTCAAGCTGTTGTGGACCTCTAATTTGCTTTCAAAAATTCAATTTTTTGGTTAGATCATGCTACATGGAAGCTTGCCCATAAAGTCCTTCCTAATCACGAGGGGATTCGAATTCATTGACAGAGACGAATATCCTTTCTGTGGTCACGGGGAAACGATGGACCATGCCCTCTTCTTTTGCCTGGGTAGCTTGTGCGTATTTAGCACCAATTGTTTAATATGTTCGGCATTACCATTACCATTCCCTTGTCGTGCGGGGATTTTATCGAACTATGGCGGTCACATTTTGAATCAGGACTATGCCGTGAGTTTGTCACCAAGTTGTGGTTTGTGATCGCATGGACATTATGGAAAAGAAGAAACAAGTTCATCTTTGAGGGTGTCATAGGCTCTGAGGATATACTAGTATCGAGCATTTATTTATGTTGGTTCCTATTTGTGTGTAAGAAGTGATCTATGGGCTTTGTTATTTTCGGATGTATTTACTTTCCCGCAACGGGTTCTCTCTTGTAACTAATTTGTGTAATCACATCTTGTGATTACATTTTTTAAAAATTGCTCGGGCTTAGCCACTTTGGCTTGCCTAGGGTCCTTTCATTCAAAAAAAATATTGAGTTAGAGGGAAAAATTCTTCGTTTCATTTATCATGTTGGCCATAAACCATCAATCCCTATGCTTCTCTCTTTATCCCTAAAATTTCACCCCACGTCGTCTCTTATTCATGTCCTCCTCTCTCTCGCTTCTGCCTCCGTTGTCAAAACTCTTTAACCCTTTTAAATCTCCACTTTCACTGCTTCTCTATATTGAAAATCATTGAACTGGGTGTGCCGTAATTATTATATTTTTGAAGTGTAGACACTATGCCATAGATGGCTTATCACAACAAAAATAGAAAGGCAATGCTCGAAATAGTTGCAATTGTGATGAAAAAATCGATTCAGTTTAGGTTTAACGCTACCTAAACCTTAAGCCTTAACCTTTTACCCAAAATTCTTTACCCTAAACCCTTAACGCTAATTCCTAAAACCTTAATCCTTAACCCTTAAACCCATAAGTATAAATATATAATTAATAATTTTAATTTACTTCATTTCAGTTTAAGTTTGTTCAATTCATATCTATTTAATTCAGTTCAGGGTCATTCAATTTAATTCAGTTTAGTTCATATCAGTTTAAAAGAATAATACCTTTGTTGAAAAGGACTTGAGGTTAGAAAACTTAAAGTTAAAAAATATAGAAAACAGATAGACTTTAACATAAAAATGAAAACAATAAAGTAGGTGGAACCTTAACCTTTAACCTAAACGATGTGGTTTGAACGTGAGACATCCAGACGCCACAAGTTTAGTCTTAATCACTAAAAAAATATTATAACCTTTAACCCTAATAATTAGTATTTAAATAATTAAATTAGTTATAATAATATTAATTTATATTATTATTATAAATATCTTTGTATTTATTAAAATTAATTTTTTTTAAAAGTAAATTAAAACCCTACTACATAAACCTAGTATCATACTTTAAATGACAATATTACCCTCATAGTATATATAATTATTTAATAATATTATTATTAAAATTTTAAAGTAATTAATAAAAAATAAAATTTATATATATATATATTTAATGTTAATGTTTTTTATAGTTAAATAATTAATGGTATTAATTTTATATCACGGTCGCCGCCTCCTCCTCGTTTCATCTTCATCATTTCCACTACTCTACCATATTTTTCTCCTACCCTCAAACCCTCTCTTTTTCTTCTTCTTTCTTTGATTCACTAACCCTAGATTTCTCAACCTCAATGTTCACCATTGCTATCGACCTCCGTCGCCACTATCATCGCCGCCTCCGTCGCTCTCAATTGACCTAGACCACTGCTGCCGCCTCACTCCATAGTAAGCTTATAGGTTTCACAACTTTGTTTCTCTTAATTTTATGATTCCAAAATCCCTTACCCTAAAATTAGCTCTTCTCACTATATTTTTGTTTGTCCTCAAATAGAAACTTGCAAAGATTGACTCATAGGACTGTGTAGGTAGTTTCTTGTTTTATAATTAGATCTATAAAAATTTGGAAATTTTTTATGAATTGTTCTTCTTCTGATTCGGATTTTTGGTCTTTCAGTTCCTTCTTTGTAACTTCATTTTCTTATTGAATTGGTTCAATAGACTGCAATTTCTTATTTGAGCCCAAATTTGAGAAGAAAATATTGACACCATGCTTATGCTCGAGTGAAAAAGCAGCTTCAAATGCTTAAGGTCGTAGAGACAAAATTGTGAGTAACATTAGTGTGTGCTTTGTATTTCACAGCTCTTGGTGGGTTCGATAAGCTCAGTTAAGCACGATAAAGAAGTTGTGGATACAAAAATAGCTTACAAAGAGGCAGAGAAATTGCACAAAAACATTAAAATAAAGCAACTCAATGATGATGATTTAGTGTTTGTGCTCAACACAAGGAGTGTATATCAGCTCAGAGAAACACTCCAATTCTATAACCAAAACTTCGATCTACTATTGACCAAGTTCAACATCTGATCTTTAGATGGCTAAAATTTAACCCTTTCATTTTTGCTTTGAAAGTTCCTCGTGTGAACTATGAAGTTCTGTTAAACATTTTTCTTATCAAGACATATTAGAAACCTAAGCAAAGATAAGTGTCGCAACCGGTCCAACGGGCGAAATAAAATAGAGGTTGCAGATGAATGACTTTTTGCGTTTTAAATTGTTTTTAGAAAATGGAAAGATGAGAGTTGCCACTAATCAAAATTGAGGTGCGATTGGACACCGAGACATTAGTGGTCTGCGAACTAGAGATTCAAATGTTCATTTGCCGATTACGTGTGGGGAAGAAAAGAAACTAATCACCCTACCCTGTCGAGAAATTGGTACTTAAGACGTGTCTTATTTAATTGGTTCATTTATATGTATTTTATTGTAAGTATTCATTATAAGGACCTTAGACCATTTACTCCATTAACTATTAATTTTTACTTAGATATGTACTAGGTGAAATTACCCTATAATGGGGTTAATTGAAAGGTGAACAATATGTTTATAACATAAACATACTGGGGTTTATTAAAAGGAAATCAATGAGTAATAACATGTGAGAATACTATTAAGCGAAATCACCAAGCTCTTTTATATATTCTACTCTATTACACGCCCCTACCTTCCTCTTTCTCAAGCTACTGCCATTTCCATTTTGTCTTAGTCTTAATTTAGGTTCTATTGGATTCAAATTAAAGAGTTTCATTCATAGAAGATGACTTTTTAGTTCTCAGGTTTGAAGCAATGAAGGAATTTGTAGCCAATTTTGGGCAATAGATACTAATGGGTCAACTTTTGAAGCTGATTAGTTGGGGATCTGCCAAACTAAATGGTAAGTTATTTTCACAAATGCACCTCCTAATTTGATGTTCTATATCACTCCCATTCTTGGTGAATTTGCATTAGATAATTTCTGAAAGTTCCATAAGAAGGTATCTAATATACTTTATAGAGTTACATTATTACATTGGTGTATAAGCACATTGTTATCAATTTAGTTCATAACTTTGCATTTGTGGTATACATTGGTTTTTTTTTATCTTGTTTCATTTTCTAATGCTAAAATATGGATGTTAGATTTAATTTCATTGATGCTATGCTATGTTGTGCTTTTTTTTATTTAGTATGAAATGTTATGGAGATAGCACTTGTTGTGCATGTCTCTGTATCTCTCCCTATTAGAGCCATAATCTCTTACCCTCTCTTTTTTACAACTAGAAATTCTTGCTTCACCAATGAAAAATTACCGATAATAAGGAAGGGTATCATTGTGCCACTCTTTCACTAGTACTAAATCAGATCCATAATTATGAATTCTAAGATACAATAAATGGATAAAATTGGTTTTAATTTTAATTTTATGATTATGTTGCCAAAGATAGATGAAATCGGTTCGATACCACACTTTTTTTTTCTCTTTTTAAAGGCTTTAAAGGTTTTTTTTGCTTTCTTAAGTTATGGCACAAGTCACGTTTGCTTCATTCAAGACTCACCATGGCTTCAATAAGACCTTCCTAGCATTTATTATTGACATATTTCATTATTTGGTTTTTGGTTTGGTAAGGTTTTCAACGAAAATATGTTACACTTTTTGAGGTTGCCTCCTATATTTTCACTCTTTTATATTTATATTTCCGTCTATGTGTGTATAAACGCACACACATATCCTTCATGAGTTGTTTGTGTTTTGACATATTGTTATCTTTGTATTGGTCTTTAAGTAGCGACATTTTATGATTGAATTACTTTGTGTTTTTTCTTTGTTATTATTGTAAGCCTAATGAGACAAATTTTTCTAAAGAAATATGTATTATTCTTATTATTAATTATTACTATTACTATTACTTTTATCAATTATTATGTTTAATTTTAGTTAAAATAAGTACAATTAAAATTGAGTCTAATTTATTTAGAGGAAAAACCTCTACTTCCATCTCGTTGACCTCCACCTCTGTTTAGTGTTTCCTCATTCACGATATTCTCTTTTCCCCTTTCCACCCCATTTTTCTCTCTATTTGCTCTCACACTTCATCAATGTTCAACATTTCAGTCACCGTAGTGTCGTTCCTAAACCCACCTATCACTTCCCATCCAATATTCACGACTCCCGCTGCTACCTTAGTCAAACTTTAATGCTGCTTTCAACCACCGATGCCACTATCATTTCGATCGATATGCGCTCACTCTTTGACAAATCTAGGGTTTTATGTGACAAATCTGGGGTTTTTATTGTTGGCTTGCTTTACAAGTGTTGCAAGCAGGTCGGATTCAGCCCCTTTTAGGTCTTCTCGCTTCTTCTTTCTTCTTTTCTTCCTTTCACTACTGGCTCCTCCTCCCATTATTTACTCTGCCTCTGTTCTCCCTCCTTCCTATTGCTCTCAAACCCTTCATTCTTCTCACTTGTTGTAATACCTTCCCCTCTCCATCCTTTCTCTCATATTCACTAACCCTAGAATTCGAAACAAGAGCAATAACAAAGACCGAAGGTAGCTGTGAAATTGGAATCCGAAAAAATCAACGGCCAGTTAAAAGGGGTTGTTGGCAAAATTCGATTTCCTTTTTGTTATATTCTCTCTCGAATTTGAGTGTAGAAACTCGAAGCCGGATTTCTTTTTACATGAGAATTATTCCAAGACATCTTCTGATACCTTAAAATGTCCCAGTGTATCGCAGTCCCTCAACAAGCTAAAGGTATTATTTCTTACTTTCGTTCCCTTTTGCAGTCCCTTTTGTTTGATCATTCATATTTTTCTTGTACTCTATTAATTTCAATCTTATTTAACATCTTTTTTGTTGCTATTTTTTTGCCATGGGTAAGCTTATAGCTTGTCTCACCTTTTCTTTATCTTCAGGCATCAATGATGAATAATGGAGATGGAGTACAACATGGAGATCTTCTGTATGACCACTTGAAGCTCCTAAAATTTGGTAATTCTTTAATTTCAGTTATATGTATAGCGGTATTATAGTCATTGTATGTAGGATTTTAGCATAGGTAGATCTAGTTTTTAATATTCGCTCACTGATTCTAAGATTTAGTGGCAATCCTGTAGTGTGAAACTATTTTTTTTAGCTTTAATTGGTAGTATGGTTTACTTTGCAAGAAAAATTTTCTATTATATCTTGAATTTGAGCTTGATAAATATAATTTATGATAAAAATCATCACTGACTTGTATTGGGTAGTTAGTTCTAGAATATACTAGAGCCATTAAGAAATCAATTTGTTAGAAATGATAGAATAATCTAGGCTAAAAGTTGACTCTAGAAACTTGAGAGATAGTTTGATAACTGACATTATACTTGTGGTTAAAAAGCAATTAACCACCGGCCTAGATAATTATAAATAGGAGTGTTGGCTTTGTATTGGCGTGTAAGTGTCCAATAGCAAAATCAAGGAGTAAGAGTGAGAGCAATAGAATCAAGAGTGGTTGAAGTCATAGAAACTAATTAAGCTAGTGAGTGTGCCGTATGTGTAAACTAATTATCAATAATAAAGTTTGTTTCTCGTTGTAACTTGGGCACTATTCTTCTACTCTTAGTTCAACAATTTATTGTCAAAAACCATAGTTTAGATTGGCAATATCTTTGCTTGAGAATAAGTCTAGCTGAATATGTAGAGAAGATGGGTGTTTAAATGTTGAATTCTATTATATATCAGTAGGTATTGATTATTGTTTCTTATTGATTCATTGTATTAAGAATGTCTTTGTAATATAGTTATTAATGTGCACTGAAGTAGATATCATTTTAGCCCACCTACTCTTATTGGTTTTCTTCAATTTACATACTAAATGGAGTAAGTGATGGCTTTGGGTTGATTGCCAATTTGAATCATCATATTATAAGCCTAGAACAGATTGACATTCAACAAATTTTTATCTGGAGACAATTTTGATTTTGAGGTGTTATATTTGTGTTTGACTGAGTGAACAATATAATATGACTAGTTTTCATTTCACAAGAAAGTTTGAACACTGTTATTCCCCATTATACCAAGCTTATTGTTGTTGGTTTTAATGCATGTTGTACATATAACCAAATACTTAAACGGACAGTACATGTTTATATTAGCCATTCTATTACATATTGTAGTCTAAATATAAGCGATAGTACATTAGGTAATAGATTGTTTGCAAAGGAAAACTTGAGAATTCATGAGAAACCAATAATTTAAAATATCAAAGCCAACAAAGCATATTCAATCCGTGGCATTCCAATCTTTATGTTTAGACAAAAGATAGAGAATGTGTTAGATGAAACAAAAATCATTAACAATCACGTTGTTCTGTTTATTAAACAATAAAAGTGAAGAGATTATTCATTCAGGCTACGGTTCTAGATAGCTGCATATTGATCCTTATTTTTAGTGAGTTAAATGTGCAAAAGTTTTCCCTTACACTAAAAGGTATCTCCTAAGTGTGCAACAATTTTATTTTGTTGGATCCACATCCGTTTTATTGGATCCAAATTCGATCCATATCCAATGGATTTAAAAAAACTAGGATATGGATCCTACAAAATGGATATGGATCTAGTTCATTTAAATTCATATGCATGCTACATTATTAGATATTGTGGGATTATATATTTAATGTTTGAACTCATAATTTATGATGAAAGTTCATTTGTCCAGGGTGGTATTCATGATGTGTGCAACTACTGATTTTGGAATCAACAAAGATCACTTTAAAATCATGACAGGGGAAATAGCTGAGGTAAGCAATTCTTAGCACCAAAAATCAAGAACTTTATCAAACATGCAATTTCTTATCATAGTAAATAGTTATATTTATGTAGAATTTTGCTTAAATCGTTATAGCCTCCCACCTCCTATTTAAATTTCTTCAACTTGATCTAGTTCATAAAACTTTTATTACTTTTAGCACACAATCCCACCATCCTTCAACTATTCTGTACACTTCTTTTTTTAGCTAATATGATTTATTATTCATGTTAATGTCTGTCTACTCAATTTGATGTTGAGTTATTGCGTATTTTGTGTACTATTGTTTGTGAAATTTAGAGTCATTATTAATTTATAAGAATGGATTATATTAATCCTCACAATATATAATTTCTTATTTTATAATCATTTTTTTTTGTTTTCTTTCAGAAAGTCTATTACTACTAAAATGTGTAAATCTTTTTTTATGTTTTATTGCATTTGGAAATGGCCTTTGGTCATGTTATTGGTAATGGAAACATTTTTGGTATTACATGGAAATTTCCTTTTTAATTATTATTTTTTCAGATTTGTCAAAAATAATATTACAAATTTGATTTTTCTTCAATCCAAAGTCATCACAAATATTTAATGTAACAAGTTAATGATATAACTATAAACAGATGGTAACAGGAAAAAATTCTAACTGATGTAAAATATTGTCATCATATATTATGTGAAGTTGCCACATATAGTATTTTGTGACGACTAATAAAAGTTGTCACGCATTTTGAGTAAATTTTGTAGTATAATACGTGACAATTCACTCTATTTGTGACAATCAAATTTATGTGACATGGAAATTACTGTCACTAAAATTGCAATTTTTGTGACAACACATTTGAAAATATTATCGCAACGGAGTTATTAGCGACGATATCCATGTGACAATTATTTTAGTCACAATAGACTTGTGTGATAGCTGAAAAACTTTTTTATAACATCAATTATTATCACAAATATTATAATATGTGACAACAATATTATTTTTGACAAAGGGTTTTCTTTTCAGTGACAACAAAAGTTGTAACTAACAGAAATATTGTATCAAGTAAATTGTTAGTCACAACAAAATGTAATGTATGTGACAACTTTATTGTCACAAATAATTTCTTGCGTGACAACCCTTTTATGTTGTCACGTAGTTTTAGTTTATTTTAATGTATTATATGTGACAATTAGTTTATTTGTGACGATAATTTTTTCATTTTAGTTACACCAAATGTTGTCACAAAAAATGATGTCACAAAAATATTTCACTATTTGTGACAAATTTTGATGAAATATTATCTGCAACGGAGTTATTAGCGACGGACTGTGACAACTTATTATTGTCCCATAACGTTATATGTGACAACTTCTTGCTTTTCATGAAAACATCTGTTGTCACAAAAAGCTTGATTTCTTGTAGTGTAGTATGAATATTAACCAATTTTAATTACCCTTATTATAGAGATATTAACCAATTTCTATAATAATAGTATTATATATATATATATATATATATATATATATAAAAGAGTAATATAAATTGGAATGATATGGTAATAAAATAAATAAATTTAATAATAAAATATTATTATTTTTTTAAAAGGTATAGGGGTAAAAAGATAATTTAGGACTTCTTTTATATATATATATATATATATATATATATATATATATATATATATATATATATATATATATATATATATATGGGCATTTGAAATTGCCTGCTGCAAGTCTAAAAGCCGTTTTCCTGTCTTTTTTTAAAGATGTTTTTTATATGCTTTTAATACTAAACTCGCTCTGTGTTAATTAAATAATTGGATTACAACATTAGGGAAATATAAAATAAAATAAAATATAGGATATTGTCATAAACAAAAAAGGTAAACTATTATTACATCATTCCTATTTGACAAATTCATTAATACATCCTTATGAGTTAAAAATCTATTTTATACTTCTATTTATTATTAATTCTTTTTACAAAATTATTGATGTTAAGTATATTTTTATAAGGGAAAATTTAAAAAGTATCTTGTAGTTTTACTCATTTGTAAAATAGGGTCTGAAATTTTTTATTTTGAAAAACGGTCTGTGGTTTCAACAAATTGGTAAAAAATGATTCTCAATATTAAATTATGTTACGAAAATGGGTAATTTTATTCGTTTTTTCCCAAAATTTTGTAAATTGGTTAATAAAAATGCAATATATATCAGTGATAATTTTTGAAATTTTTTAATGGTGCAAATTTTTATAATTAAAATATGATGATAAGCTTTTAAAATCATAAAAATGAAATTTATGATATAATTTTAAATAATAAGGTTAAATTATGAGAATGTTGAATTGAATAAAATATTTTTTGTAGCATTATTATTATGAACAAAAAAATATATTTTTTATCTTCTTTTTGTCAATTTTTTGAAATCAAGGACCCTGTTTTACAAAAAAAATTTCTCATACCCTGTTTTGCAAATAAGTGAAATTACATGGTACTTTTTTTTAAGTTTGTCCTTTTTTTAAAACAATATTAGTTTTACTTTTGATCATAACTTTTGACTTATTAAGGTCTTCCATCACAAAATTAATTTTTTTACTTACTATTAGACATTTTAATTAAATTCTTATTTTATTGTTGCATTAGAAGAAAAAAGTGCGAAATAGTTAGCTTAACAAAAAAAAGTTGAATATAAAGATATCACAAATGCAGTTGTTTTAGTTATAAATTCATATATCTAATTTTCTTTTAGAAGAACGACATAATATATACAAATGAGGCACACATTTACTTTGCAAATGCACGCAGACATCTCGTCGTTATTGTTAAGGTTGAGGGAGTGAAGTGTTATTTGAAATGGATATTCTTTAAGGTTGAGGGAGTGCAGTGTAATTTGAAGACAACAAAATTGATTGCAAACGGAAACAAATAAAGCCGACTTTTTTTTGTGACAAATAAAACCGACTTACTCATTAGCCCGAAAAAGACCCAACATGTCGCTTTCATTTTCCACATTTTACACTGCTCGATTTGTTACCCTCCAACCCCATGACCCACCTCACCACACCACTCACCACGTTTCAGCGTCAGACATAGAGAATTTACCATCGCACCCCCACCAGCCAATATAAACAAAGATAAACACAGGCGGAACAAAAGCCGTCTTCTTTGAATTTCAAAAAAAGTGCAATTTTATCTCTCTCTTCTGTCTCACGTAACTAACCGCCTCTTCTATATACTCTTCTCTCTGCCCTAATTTCTGCTTTCTTTCGTCTTCTTCTTCACAATGTCTGATTTCTACTTTCCAATGTCTTCTTTTGATCCTCATAATCTCCAAAAACTGCGTAGAAAACGCTCCAAAGTAATCAAAATTCTCCTTCCCAAACCCCCACATTGCGGCATTATGAAACCTCCCCATTCCCAATCACGCCATTGCTGTCCTGAATGTTTCAAGAATTTCGGTTCTCAGAAAGCACTGTACGGCCACATGAGATGCCATCCAGATCGTGATTATCGTGGTTTGATTCGTAAACCCAACTATCCTTCTTCTTCTTCTAATTATGCCCTAATCAAACCCCAGTCTAGTAGTACTGCTCTAATGTCTATGGAGGACCATGAGATCGCTTCATGTTTACTTATGTTATCAAGAACTGCCACATTTGAGACAGATGGTTGTAATGTTGGCCGGGCAGCCGAGGCGGAGGCGAGTGTAGTTTCGAGTGCTCGAGTTGTAAGAAAGTGTTTGGATCGCACCAGGCGTTAGGGGGGCATAGGGCAAGTCACAAGAATGTGAAGGGGTGTTTTGCTGTTAATAGAAGTTGCGATACATCTGATGATAATCATGATCATCACAATACTAGTGATAATCCTGATGAGGAGAGCAAGGAAATGGTAATGGTGAATAATTTAGGGCATAAATGCAGTATTTGTTTTAGGGTTTTTCCGAGTGGGCAAGCTTTGGGTGGGCATAAGAGGTGCCATTGGGAGAAAGGAGAAGATGAAGATGGTAATAATGGTAGGTTTTGCGGATTGATGGATTTGAATATTCCTGCTGATTTTTCTGCTGCTGCTGCTGCTGCTGATTTCTGTCTGGATTTGAGATTGGGTCTCTGAAATATATGGGTTTGTTTCTTTGATTGCTCTTTGTGTCTGTGTTTGTTGTAAAGATTAAAACTTTACCTGTATAACTACTCTTTTATTGTTGGTAATGTGGGATTTGTTGTTGTTTATGCTTCAAAATTTGGAAGCATCCCTGGATATATTAATTGTAACTACTTAGTTTAGGTGTTCTTTCTGATTGCTGGTTAATAAAAGTACAAGTGGGATTGTTGAATATTTTTTATTAATTTTACTTTATGATGCTTAAGTGTGTGTGGTCCGGCTGGTGTTTGAAGAAAATTCTGTAAGCTAGATTTTGTTTTATTTGTGAATTTGGTGTTATCTTGTGAATAAATGTATTAATGTCTTTTTCTACTTTCTGTTCAGGTTGAAAGCTCTTTTCTTAATCATTTGTTCCGTTGGGTTTAGTTTGGCTTGGTTTGTGCAACAGAATAGTTATTGCTTGGCTAATGTCGGGAAAAAAATCTGTTGTCCCTATTAGAATGTCCCTTTGTGTGTACCCCATTCAATTATTTACATGTGATAAAATTATCCTAATCTGTTTTAACGCCTAACGTTAACATCTATCTATACATCTCTGATATCGATTACAACTCCTCTTCTTCTCAACCCACGATCCTTTTTGAGATTATCCATGAGCTTTCTTTTGGTTCATTACTATAAATTAGACTTTTATTGGGGACAAACTAGTGGCGAAAATAAATTTGCCACTAAAAAAGTCACATTTGTGGCGTTCTCAATTTTTACCACTACTGTCCGCTTTTAGTGGGGATATTAATTTTCGCCAGTAATGACCAAACACTAGTGGCGATATTTCAAAGACGCCACTAGTATAATGTATACTTGTGGCGATACTAAAATTTTCCCCACTAATGTATTTAATTTAGTGACTGGTTGTTTTCTCGCCATAGGCCAACAACATGTTCAAAATTAATAAGTAATATTTTAAATTGTTGTCCAATAAACAAAGTCCCCTTTCTTCTCTGTTATTCCTTGAACAGAGCCGCACCTCGCTTTTTCTCCTACATCGCCGTCAACCGTTCTTGTCTTTCATCCCCGTCAACCGTTCTCGCCTTTCGTCGCCGTCGACCTTCTATGTCTCAGCCACCATTGACCTTGTACATCTCGTCTTTATCGTCCTTTTTCTTTCTAAAGGCACGAGGGAAAGGAAGTCGAGCACCGATCTAGGTTCCATATGGGGTTCGTTAGCGGCCGCTCTAGCTTCTTGTCCTCTGAGCGAAGACAGTTCGGTTCTTTCACGATTCATTATCATCTCTAATCCAACAGGTATGTGCTTTTTTACTTCTAGGGTTTTCAATTTGGGATTTATATATCTATTTGATGTTTGCGTACTCATTTTTGGGTTTCTATAGATCTTGGGATTAAGGATGAAATCGATTCGGATTTTGTATGTTGCGCTTGATATCACATAATCTCAAACGAAGTCTTAAACCGTTCACGAAGAGATTGTAGGCGGAGGCCTTGAGGTAATACTTCGGGCAATAGCTTATGTTATAGTTATCGTATGTCTCTCATTGTATTTGCACGTTCTGGGCAGAAATAGAGTCATGCTTCTTCAATTAATTGTGTTTTTCCAACATTATGAAGCAGTGAAATATTTTCGAGACAGAGATGCTATATATGTATATATATATAGCAATTAATTGTTTATAATTTGAAACATTTTTCTGAATGGATTGAGCTTTAGAATCTTGCCTGCTTCCTTATGTATTTGTTATTTAGATTCTTAAAAATGAAAATGCTTGTGATTACCATGAGTTTATATTATTAATTAGGCTATGGAGCTTCCTTTGTGGTGTGTTGGAACAGGTACTATCATATTTCATGAGGATATAATTTTGATTATTGGTTTCTTTCTTCTAATGTTTAAGGTCATATTGAAGCATTATTTGTAGACCACACGGTGTACAAATATAATTTGTTCGGGCTTCAAATTATAAAGATTCACTTTTGAGTTACCATTTGGTTTTAATCATATATGGAATTTTAATGTTAAGTTCATTATGACAGTAAGTGTTTGGCCTGATGAAAATTGGGTGGGAGTTGCAATGGGGAATCAATGATACCAGTTTATCTAGTATATAAAACTAGCACTTGTATATAATTGTGTTTCTTTAATGTTTTCGATTTTTCAACTAGAAGTATTTATGGATTATTACAAACTTTTTCCTTTTAGCTAATATTGAAAGATATACAAAATTATTCTCTTTCAATAGGTTTCATGATGAGCCTCAATTGTTGGACACTATATTATGTGGTAAAATTATAAGACCATGATTTCTATGCTTGAATTGTTAGTTCCACATGCATTTTATGAAGGGAACAAATTAGGCCTGTTAGGCTAAACTCAAATTTCTTTTTCGGTCTTCGACATAAGGTGGAGAACTCTATGGTGATGGTTGTCGACTTAGTTCTTTCAATCTAGAATTAGTAATTAGTCTTCCCAAGCTTTGCTTTATCCTATATGTTGAGCTTGTTGACATGGATTTGTTCTTCAATTCTTGAGATGCATAAAAAACCCCATTTCATTTCATCTAGTTGAATAAGCCTACTGCTCGTATTGTAGTTATAAATTCGTTATTTTCATATGAACTCCAGGCTTTGGGAATTTCTCAAATGATGGCTGATATGAATTCCAGGCTTTGGGCATTGCTCAAATGATGGCTGATTTAATGGATAACCTTGTAGTGTTTTTTTTACTCATTTAGCTTGAGCAGTAGCACAATTGATCGTTTACTCATTTGCGTGTTTCGTTTGCTCCAGTCTTTGCCGTTCACAGCTGCTACTCACTGATCTGACACCCCCGAGTCTGCCAAGAGCATTGGTTGCAGTTCCAGTTCAGCCATTGAGAGGCTAGACATTACGAGTTCCATTTTTTGTGGAAATTTTGTATTTGTATGTTAATTTACGTTCAAAGTTAGTTTTCCTTTTGGTTCAAAATGTATGTCTCTGTATCCTCATTTTTGTCCCTTCAGTTTTCACTTATTTTGTCAATTGATTGGTTCTAATACCTGTACATCCATCTATGTTCTATTAGTTGTTTAGGCAAGTTTTATAAGAAACTTTGGTACTTGGTTTTTCTTTTATTTTTCTTAGTCATTTGTTACTAAGAGTCTTGTAGTTGGTGATTGGTTTAAATTTGAATTACTGTATTTGTGAAAAAAGCTCTCCTAATTGATATCTAATGTTTGATAAAGTGCTTAGTTAAGAGAGTAATTACGAGTCCATTATCAGAGCCAATTGATACTTGAATAGTTGAATTCATAGTTGTTAAAGGCACGCCTCGGGAGCGCCTCACGCGGGGCCCTGCACCTCGCCAAACCTCAGGCGAGGTAGCATACCTTGGGCACGCGCTTTATGCACTTAGGCGCGCCTTTTGGTGTGCCCCTTAGGCGGGCCTCAAGTACACTTTTATTTTTCAAGGTTTTAGCTAACATTAATATGTATTGTCCATCTACTTTTAACCGTTTTAATAATAAATTATGGCTAGATATTCCTAATTCAATTTCTATTAAGGCTAGATATTTTAATGCAATATGTAAGTTTTACATACATATGTACATACAACAATTATTTTAGTTTTTTTTCTAGTATTGTTATTGCATTTTTTTTAAACAATAAGAGTTTTTGTAGGAGCCAGGAATTGATCCCTGGTCATCCCGACCCACACTTTGTGGATCTACCAATTGTACCAAGTCCAATTGGTATTGTTATTGCATTTAACTTGACTTTTCAAGAATTTGTTCTTTTTGCAAATTTTGTGTGCCTAGCGTACCTCAGGCAAGCGACTTTTTTGTGCCTCACCTTGAGGCGCGTCTAGTCCCCCGATGCCTAGCGCCTTGATAACTATGCTTGAATTAGTTATACATGATAAAGAAAAACTTGTTTAATTATAGATTAATAATGAGACAGGAAATGATTGAAAAAATAACTATGTTAAGGAAAATTAACTATGTTAGAATTCACATTATACTACTGTAGATTTCATTGACCAAATGAACACCATTCTAGAAATAGCACTTAGCTTGTTTAATTGTAAGTAATGACAAAATTTTGTATTCTCTACATTGTCATTTAATCGAATGTTGAGCTTATTTCTTGTAGACGCCATAGGTCGACTTTACAACATCTGCTTTATAGTAATTAACTTATTATTTTCAGAGTTTCTTTTGTAGTTTATAGGCCTTCATAGTAACATGTGATATTTTCAGCTGCTTTATATTAGCATGTGATAGAAAATGAGTACTAATTGTTTGGAGCTCTCATGTCTCTTGTCAAAGTTTGAAATATTGGAATTCATTGGATCTCCTCCTTCTTGGAGTTACTCTTAAACTTTAGCATATTAACAGCTCCCTTCAATCCAAAGTTTGTTTATGCATCTATTTATTCAAACATATATTGTGGGTAAATAAAAAAGAAATTATGACCTATTGTGGCAAAAATTTCCACTAAATATTCCAGTTTTTTTTCATTGATCAATTTTTTTGCCGCTAAATATTCGTTGGTGGATTACTGTTGAATTCACTCACCAGGCTATCAGCGCTTTTGATGATATGAAATCTTCAATTTTGGAAATATTGGATCACATTCATTTCTGTTTTCTGCTTGATACCTCGTCATTTATGTAAGTCGCTGTTGACATTTTCAAAAAAAGGAAGTTTAATGTTTCTCCTAATTACATATATACGATCGGTGCAAGATTGTTCGAATTGATAATACATAGAGGTTTTTGTAGTAGATGGATGAGAGGGGAATTGAGCCCTGTATTGTTACCGACAAATGTGTGTTAATTGGGATAGGCAGAAGTGCAAATTTACAACTGGAGGGCACGTTTGAGAGGACACTAAGGCTTGCCCGAAATGTGTTCGAAGAAATGCTCTAGAGAAGAAATAAAACATATATGAGTTTTCTCTCTTACTTCATGAGTTCATATGTATAGCACGAGTTGCCTGAGGTTGATTTTGGAATGTTGTGCAAATGATTAAATTCAGTGTAATAAGATGAGAACTTGGAAAAGATTGAAGAAGCTTGATGAAGAGTCTAGCATTTGGCTTTGAAAGCTTTACTTTCCTCTATTGGCATTAGTTGTATTGTAAATGGTTGTCCTTTCCTTTCATGTCTATCTATTGTAACATGAAATTGGTGAATTCTCATTTTAATATTGCTGGTGAAATGTTCTTATTCTAATAGTCTTTATTTTATTGTTACAATGTATTGACAAATATTGATATTTGCAATTCACAATACATTTGTTAGCTTAAGTATCAATAATTAGCATAGTAATTGTCATCTGTTGACAAATATGCATTTTTGAGAGTATTTGTAATTTATGTAAAACAGGACAAATGGACTCCTAGTCAAGGAGCACTACTTACATTTTTTTACCATCAACAAAAAATGATTCCTATCCTATGTCAATAAGTCTAGAATCATGGCCGAATTTTCAACTACAAAAGGCACTAGAGTAGCTTGCTTATCACCCAGTTCATCTGCTGCTACTTGAATATCCCATTAAGCATTTGTATTTGCAACCTCACAAACTAGCTACTTGCTCATCGGTGTTTTGTTGATTAATGCTTCAATCAGTTTATGCAAGCTGTGAGGCATAGCAGTTGCTACACTGTTTATTTATTCTATTCTCTCATCATATATTCCAAGATATGGTACAACTGTTACATGACCTCTTCTACCCATAATTAGAAGCAAACTTTTGTTGTTAATTTTGAGCTAATAAAGTTATGACTTGCATTTTAGTGATTAAGTTGCATCAACCAATTTCGTAGGCTTCTTTAGTCATCTTCTCTATAACCAACAGATTTTGATAGAATTAATTCTCCAACTATACATTATTTCAAACTAAATAATAAAAATAATTGGACATTTTTCATGTTCCTATAGTAAACATCTGTCAACATATATATATTTATAATAAATTCTAGAGTAATTTTGCACATAATTGAGGCGCACATAGACATTTACAACTTGGGTTGTCCACCTGAAATAGAAACATAGCTTCAATCCATAGCTATTACGAGCAAATTTAACTTATGTACTCATACTGAAGGACATCTATTTTCCTTATGATCTTCATCCCATGCTCCTTTAATTGTTCTGAAACCCATACACCAAAATGGTAAGAGATTTTTCCATCTATGAATATGTGACGTGTATATTGAATGGAACTTGCAGAATTATGAAGTTTTATCAAAATAACAAACTCAACACTATACTTTCTATGCATCGTATAATTACTATGACTCCCAATTATGATTATAATCTACAATCAACTTAAACAATTAATTTACCTCTATTGAAATTGACTAGTTGCTCATATTCCACATAAATAAACCAACAACTTAGAGGAAAGAATTTCGTAATTAGATTGACAGCCACTCAAAATGGCGAGTGAATTCAACGGTAATCAAGCAACAAATTAGAATGAAGAAAATATTGGAGATATTCAGTGGTAAGAGAATTGATCAGTGAAAAAAACTGAAATTCAAGGAAGCACTGTAATCGGTGGAGCATTCCAACGTGGGTTGAGAAGAACAGTTGTAATAGCGTTAACGTTAAAGAAGCGTTAAAGCTGATTAGGACAATTTTGCCACATGTAAGTAATTAAATGGGGTACATACAAGGGGACATTTTAGTGGGGACAACAGAAAAAAAATCTATTGTCCCATATTCAATGTCCCCAACTATGTCTCTCATTCAACTTTTGCCATATGGCAAATAATTCCCAATCAGCTAACTTCTCATTAACGTTAACGTTAACTTCTCCCCACACACGTCTCTCATGAAATAACTCCTCAACCCACGATACTCTCCCGGCCAAATTAAAAATCTGTTTCTGTGGCCACCGGCGAGGATTCTCTTACCTCTGATTCTTTTTATTCATCATTCTATCCATTTCAAAATCAACTTACAAATCTATCAATTTTGAGTGGTTACAGTTAACTTTTTCCTTTTATTCCAGCTACCGAAATCTTTCCATTCAATTGTCAGTTTATTTCAATGTAATCTGAAAGTCATGTGTCATTGATCAACTCAAGCAACGAGTCAATCTCGATAGAGGTAAAATCATTTGTTAAGATGGAAGTTGATGTTGTGATTTTTAGCAAAAGGAAGTTTCAATTTTTCTCCTAATGTCAAACTTTACATTGTTTTGATATAAGATTGGTGCAAGACTAGCTGATTTGATACGACCTAGGGGTTTATAAGTAGATTGAAGAGAGGGAAATTGAGCCAAATGTTGTTGTTAAATGGGATACCCAGAAGGGCAAGCTGTAGGGTAGGTTGGAGAGGACACTAATGCTTATCCCAAAGGTGTTTGGTGAAATGTGATGGTGACGAATTGAATGAAAAAATATTATAACCGGACCTATAGCAGAGAGGACTATATCAGAAACACAAGTGAAAAGAATTTAACTCTATTGAAATTGACTAGTTGCTCATCTTCCACAGAAATAAACCAACAACTTAAAGAAAAGAATTTCGTAATTAGATTGACAGCCACTCAAAATCGCTGATGGCCTGGCGAGTGAATTCAACGGTAATCAATCAACAAATTAGAATGAAGAAAATATTGGAGATATTCAATGGTAAGAGAATTGATCAGTGAAAAAAACTGGAATTCAAGGAAGCACTGTAATCGGTGGAGCATTCCATCGTGGGTTGAGAAGAACAGTTGTAATAGCGTTAACGTTAAAGAAGCGTTAAAGCTGATTAGGACAATTTTGCCACATGTAAGTAATTAAATGGGGGTACAAGACATTTTAGTGGGGACAGCAGATTGGAAAAAAATCTGCTGTCCGAGTTCAATGTCCCCAATTATGTCCTCATTCAACTTCTGCCATATGGCAAATAAATCCTAATCAGCTAACTTTTCTTTAACGTTAACGTTAACTTCTCTCCGGACACATCTTTCATCAGATAACTCCTCTACCCATGATTTCCACTCCCAATCAAATTCGAACTCTGATTTTCTGATAGTTTTTGGTTCTGATCTTTTTTTGTTGATCATTTCTATCCTATTCCAAAATCGACTTATATAGTTCTTTCAATTTCGAGCTTCTTGTTCTCTACCATCATCAAATTCTTTCCTTTCATTTGTGTGATCATGGTGGGTAGAAGCCATGTGTCGTTGATAAACTCAAGTAGCGAATCAATCTCGATAGATGTAAAACCATTTGTCAGTTTATTTCAATGTAATATGAAAGTTGCTGTTGAGATTTTTAACAAAAGGAAGTTTCAGTTTTCTCCTAATGTCAGGATTTACACTGTTTTGATGTGACTGGTGCAAGATTGGCGGAATTGATACAGCCGAGAGGTTTATGAAGTAGATCTTGAAGGGGGAATTTAGCCAAATGTCAATGTGTTATTAAATGGGATGCGCAGAAGGGCAAGATTGCACCTGAAGGGTACGTTGAAGAGGATGCTAATGCTCGCCCGCAATGTGTTTGAGGAAATGCACCAGAGAGTTTTGTTTGCTCGTAATAAAATGTGATTGAAGCTAACCCAAATTGTGGGTGTCTGTGTATCCCTAGTTATGATGAAAACTACTCTAAATTGTAATGTAATTGTATAACTGACAGATGATGTTCAATAGCAACATGAAAAATGCCCTCAATTTTTACTATTTAGTTGAAGTTATACACTGTGGAACTTTTCTTGAAATGAATTCTATTTGAATCTGGTAAGGTACATGGAAGATGGTCAAAGAATCATAAAAATGCTATTGATGTACTTTAATTATTGAAAAATAAGTAACATCATTCAATTCCTCAGCAGTTGTGTCCCTTGGACTATGAGAAAGAGAGGTTATGTAAAAGTTGTAACACAAGGCCATGTTGCTTCTCTTATGAAGTTCACATACAAAGCAGCTGAAAATAGAACCAATGTTACTTCTGATAATGAAGATTTCATACATGACAAAATCATATACGGTATACCTCACAATTTTCAGGACAAACCCCATTTAATTTAGTTTCTGTTTCTAATGATTGGGCAACAAATCATAAGTTAGAATAGAATTCATAAACAGTAAAACAATTACTCTTGAATATGCAAAATTTGCCAAGGGATAACGATTAGTGACTATTAGTATTGATTATCCAACAAATGAATTGTCAAATTGCATAAATAAAATAAAGAGTACTGAGGTAGAGAATAAGAATAACACCAATTTCATGTTCCAATAGATACACATTAGAGTACATGACAACCATTTACAACTAATACAAAACCTTGATCTTAGATACAATACAAAAAAGGTACAGGCTTCAAAGCCAAATGCTATCTATAGACTCTTCATCAAGCCACTACTTCAACCTACTCCAAGTTGTCTACTTAGTACATTGAACCAATCCTTTGTATAGCATTTCAAAAGCTCTCGTTCATCTTCATACAACAACACCTGCATGCTTCTTTTCACTTGTGTTTCTTATATAGTCCTCTCTCTGCTATAGATCCAGTTATAATATTTTTGTCATTCAATTCGTCACTAGCACATTTCACCAAACACCTTTGGGATAAGCATTAGTGTCCTCTCCAACCTGCCCTACAGCTTGCCCTTCCGGGTATCCCATTTAACAACAACATTTGGCTCAATTTCCCTCTCATCAATCTACTTATAAACCCCTAGGCCGTATCAAATCAGCTAATCTTGCACCAATCATACATCAAAACAATGTAAAGTTTGACATTAGGAGAAAAATTGAAACTTCCTTTTACTAAAAATCACAACATCAACTTCCATCTTAACAAATGATTTTACCTCTATCGAGATTGACTCGTTGCTTGAGTTGATCAATGACACATGACTTTCATAATACATTGAAATAAACCGACAATTGAATGGAAAGATTTCGGTAGCTGGAATAAAAGGAAAAAGTTAACTATAATCACTCAAAATTGATAGATTTGTAAGTTGATTTTGAAATGGGATAAAATGATGAATAAAAAGAATCAGAGGTAAGAGAATCCTCGCCGGTGGTCACAGAAATAGAGTTTTAATTTGGCCGGGAGAGTATCGTGGGTTGAGGAGTTATTTCATGAGAGATGTGTGGAGGGGAGAAGTTACCGTTAACGTTAAAGAGAAGTTAGCTGATTGGGATTTATTTGACATATGGTAAAAGTTGAATGGGAAACATAGTTGGGGACATTGAATATGGGATTGCAGATTTTTTTCCCTAATGTCTGCCTTTGTGTTTCGTTTCTCTTATTTGTCCTTTTCTTTATGCAATAAACATCCATATTCAGTTAATAAAATAATGAAACCTTATAAATACATTGCTTTAGCAGTATATAAATATTGTACCTTAAAATTGTTTTGGATTGAGGGTTTATTTATGTGTGGTGATTTTGGTTTCCTATGTAAAAGCCTTCACTAAAAAAATATAACATTGTCTAAACACAAATTATTTCTAGACTATTCCGGAGTTCCGATCATGATCCTTAGGCGATCGCACTTCTCGTTTAGTCCTCCAAACATGCACTTGTTTCTTATACATATTGTCTTGTATATATACTCCTTTAACTTTTTTTATTTTCAAGTGTCAGTATATACTTTTATTGGTAAGATGGTCAATACATTCTACGCAGTACCAATTTTCCATTTTTGGCTAAAATCCAATGAAAATTTTGCAGGAATTACAACAAATTTATTTGAGATGAGATGACTTGAGTTACTCAATTTTTTTAAAAAAAATATCTATTCCTAGAAGACTTCTCGTTTGCTTTCTCGTTCTATAAAAAAGATATTTAGCACCTATTCTTTTTCACTTCTGAAAGCTGAATTGAATCGAACTGAACTGATGTTGGTTGAACTGAACTAATTTCAGTGTAAATTTATAACTACGCATAACTAACTGAATAGAATTAAAGTGGCCTAAACTAAACTAAAGTGAAGTGGTTTGAACTGGACTGCATTGAATTGGAGTCCAAAATAACAGCCACTTAGTCTCAATCCAATTTCAAATCTCGAGAGAACTTTGCTGGAAGAAATTATACGAAGCACTCTCTTTCCTTAAAAATAAATTAAAAAAAACACATTTTTGAAAAGAAAATAGCCACCAATATAAATTATATGCATCATTGCTGAATTTCTTTTCAAACAAAACTTAGATCCTAAAAACAAAGATTTAACAACATTCATTCATTCGTGACTTAAATACGTTTTTAAATCATGTTGTATAAATGAAATGTTATTTTAGTATTTAATTTATTAAAATTTGCTATATATTTGATATCTGATCGACTAATCCAATTTTAGTTTAGAAACTTAACAGACCATTGAAGATTAACAAATTATTGCATGATAAGCAAAATATACATTTTTTGTCGCTAAATAGACATATAACGTACTAAAATTGGATATATCATGTATCATATATGCCAAAATTGAATAGCCAAAAAATGAATAGGTTAGAATTCTGATTGCCAATTTGTCCAACATTCATGAAAGATATATCCTTCTTCCTTTTGATTCTTCCCTAAGGTTGCAAGGACTTTATTTCTTTTGGGTCTATCATTGCAAGAACTGTATTTGGTGTAATGCTTGATCTAATTATATCACAGATAGGCAGTATCGAGTAAGAGAAACTTGCTACAAAATACTACTCCCTCCATTTTCTTAATACCAAAAAACCATTAATTAAGAGAATAGAAGTACTAAAATACCCCTAACACTAATAATTTTTTGAAAAGATGATTGATCTTTATTATCTTTTATCATTTACAATGTTACATTAAATAATAGCAAAATAAGAAATATACTCAAACAATTATATTGAATTTAAAAGTAACACTTATTAAAAAAAATTACTCTCCAAAGCGACTGATAAAAATACGGAAGGAGTATCTAACATTTGCAACTATATAATGTATTAAAATAATACACAATTTCCTTCAATTTCTATCCCATTATGTTGTGCAATAATGAAGTTGATCTTAAATGACAAAACATATCAATCTTGAAACCAGCTAAACACAGGAAAAAGAAAAGAACTATTCGTTTATAACAATATTATTACTTACAGCTAAAAACACAACAGTCAACAGCTTTTACTGAAGCTGGTACAACAATTAAGATAGACATTGTGAAACTGTGAAACTCTCTTCCCATTAAAAACAAAACATTTCAAATCCCTATTGTTTATCTGCCTCTGCCTCTGACTCTGCCTCAGTACCAGTGGATGTTTTACTGTTCTTATACTTTCCTAGTATATTTAGAGCCCCGACTCGTTGCATCTCTTTCGCTGCAAAAATCGTGTCATATTATCTGTTAGATTCTAATTATCTCAAAACATTGTCTATGAAAGACTCTAGAGGATCAAACTAACCAATACTACTCGTATGAGACAATATTGAAAGATTACTAGCACTAAAGTTTTTCAACAGATGTTGAATACAAATGGACCGTATTTCAATAAGATGTTAAATCTGAATGCAACATGTTCCCCTTTCCTAACCAAAATAAATTATGAATGCCAAACAATAACACTAACAAAAAAAAAGTTAGACAAGGCTGCGCACTAAGCCAATAATTTATCGACCTGAGCATCGCAACCACCTATGATTTTTAACTTTACACTTCATTAGCAGCTGTCAAGAGATGTAGCTAGCCACATTATGTGGAAAACTAATTCTCAGGCTATTACCAAGAATAAGTCATGCCAAACTAGAATAACCACGATTACTCAATTGGGCCATTGGAAACTCTCCAATGAAGTAAAAAAGATTAAGCCAGCAACATGTAATCTTTGTATAAACCCTTTACATGCATTTCAACCAAGGACAGCAACACTTCGAGGTAAGGTTCTGAATCTTGGTAACAACTCTTTCCATGCAGTTCAATGAGGACAACAATACTTTAAGGTAAGGTTCTAAATCTTGGTACAAACACTTTCCATGCATTTCAACGAGGACAAGAATGCTTAGAGGTAAAACAAGGCTCCTAAAAGTATTGAGGA
The DNA here is from genome assembly GCA_947683365.1 of Euphorbia pulcherrima. NCBI lineage: Eukaryota > Viridiplantae > Streptophyta > Magnoliopsida > Malpighiales > Euphorbiaceae > Euphorbia > Euphorbia pulcherrima. Next base: position 23,113,112 of record CANTUS010000001.1, read on the forward strand.
ACATGTAAAGTCAACTAAGTATTCAACAATAATGAGTACTTTACACATCAGAATGAGCAGAAAAAATAGCTAGGTATCAATATACGATTATTTACTAGTATAAATTATAAAAATTGGTAATTAAAAGAAATCCAATCATATGCAAAGAATATAAATGTTCATGCAAAAATCATAACAGCAGAAACATGAGGACAAGTCTTTTTATGATTTCACCTTTTAGATTCAAATTTCAGAGGCAGATTAAAATAGATTACAGTTTCAGATTAACATTTAAAATTTAAATTTGACTTTCAAGTGCTGATTTCTTGTTAGTTAAAGATTATCTTAGTTTCAAATCTTTTCACATAAGAGTATATCAATCAGCCACCTATTTAAGCCCTTAGCAGCTTAATAAAAATCAGATATAGCCTAATAAAATCAGTAACAAGGATAGGTAAACCACAAGCTCCCTTTATACAACCAGACTTATTAGTTCTTCAAGATACATCCTACATCATTACCAGACCTATGATATGACAGGATTTGACACTCTTCACAGGTAAAATAAAGGTAGGCACTGCAGAGATTCCTCTTACCTTCTTCAAGTGAAAGCTGAATTGATCTTTTCTCCAACTCAACTGCATGTCTGCTAAGCTCAACAGAGGAAAGTGAACGAAGCGCTAATACAAAAAAATTGATAATATAAATCAGTGCACAAAATTCTTGCAACGGTAAATTAGATTATCTCAATGCAATGTATATTAAATATCAAATCACAAGTACATACTCTGTAGGTAATCCTCTTGATCTGTTTCGTCGATTTTTTTCAATAGAACATGTAACTGATGATACCGCTCTTCCCAATGCAAGTTTTTAATCCCCTTTAGATTGTTTACCAACGGGGGTGAAGCTACATGGTTATAATTGGACTCTGCAGGTGAAGATCTTGTATTAGAGTTGACAGGAAATGGAACTGATGGCTTTCCAGATGCGGTAGTCAAGGAAGCTACAGGCATAGGTGAAAATGCTGAAAAAGAAGATACTTTTGGTTCCGTCAACTGCATTTTCAATTGTGATTGTGAGGCATCCTCCACATGATCTTGCTGTCCTGAATTAAGGTCAACAGCATTGATTGTTCTGATTTCACTTGCACTGCTCTTACTAGTTTCAGTTTCAAATTTCCTACGAACATAGACAAGTTGAGCATTCGCAGCATTACTATTTGGAGATTGATGGTAGCGTGGAGGACTCACAGGGTCCTTAGGCAAGGATCTCTTAGTGCCGGCTGCCTTAACAGCATCTACAGACACTTTATCCTTTGCAGAATTCTCTATTTTACTGGGAATTCTGTTTTCATTCTGTACATCTCGTAATGCAGTCTTTTTTACAGCAACCGGAAATTGCTTATCAGAAGAGGACAAGTTAGTTTCGGTATTGCCAAGCCCACACTCACTAAACTTTGATTCTACTGTTTGCTGGACCATCTGAAATAGTTAAAAAGGAAGTTACAAATTCAGAAAGAACTTGGTCCACAGAGTTTGAAATCAAAATTACAGACAATTAGAGTGTAGTAAAATAACGAGAAAGAGACCTTAAACAATTTCCCAATTCTATGTGGATAATATGTTATCTACAATGCCTTGTTCAGTTGCATAAAAGTCATCATCATACAGAAAAAGCGCCTAGAATTGTAAGGAGGGTTGCATATTAATAACACTAGCAAATTCACCTAAAATACTAATAGCAAAAAGCAACATCTCCAAAAACAAATTATAAGAGCAAGAAGTGAGAGGAGCATAAAAACCGAACACGGAGAAATCTATAGTTCAATAGTACAACAGTTCCCCTTCTACAATGTGACATATGAAGATAGATGGTGACAGCCAGCAAATTCAAAACCCTAATGAACGAATCCCCTCTGTCACCAGAAAAAAATCCCAATGTTAAAGCCCTAATTTCTACCACGTTCAAGAAAAACTAAGCATGTTAACACATCAAAAAATCGCAAGCAATCTGTATGAAAAAGCAAAACGAACACATAAATTGAACAGAATACTACGACGAATTGCAAATGGAAGTAAAAACAGAATAACAAAGCGGCAACATCTAATCATAACCATTAACCGTAAAAAGAAAAAAAACACTGACCACTGAAGATATTGCAGAAGAGAAGTAAAAAATGAATCCGAAAAACAATTGAAAGAGATTTCCTGTTGAAGAAGATGACTGTGATTTGGTTGTTGGAACAAGTTAGCTTGATTTGATGATTTCTGATTCAGAAATTCCAAAAGCCGTAGTTACCCAGGCCAAGACCCGCTTGTAATTTATCTGGCCAATCACCGAGCTCCACGTATCCTTTTTTAATTTTCGTTTCCAGTCATTTTTCTGTTTTTTCTTATCCAAATTTTTTAAACCCGAAATAAATTTATGAATACCCGCCAAGTCAACACAATACGAGGGAAAATCTGAAATTAGGGTAACTTTATTCATATTACGGAGTTTCAGTATACAGGGAAAATTTTATTACACTATTTAGGCCAATAATTTAATAAAAATATTAGACTAAACTCAATTGTAATATGATTTCACTGCTCAATTATTTACTTTCGGTAAATATTTAATGACACAATTGTGTCAAATTCCATCAGCGTGTGGACAAAATTTAAAGTTACAAAATTATAAAAATTTGCTTAAGTGAAATTAGAACATTAAGAAGCAAAAATTTTAAGTAAAACAAATAGATCACGTTAGATACGAACGGATCATTATCGGTTTAGAATCTCTTAAATTAATGTTCAAGCCTAGTGTTTATTATGAAATTATGTGTTGCATAACCTGATATAACTTTAAAAGTCATGCTTTAAACTCAATTGTAATAGGATTGAACTATTCAATTATTTAATTTAGGAAAATATTTTATTGCATAATCATGTCAAATACGATTGGCCATAGGCCAAAATCACAGGTTAAAAATTATAACAAATTTGCTCAGTGAAATTAACAATAATAAGTAACAAAAAACTTAAGTAAAAGAAATTGATCATGTCAGACACGTTCAGGTCATATAGTACTGTCGATATAGAATTTCAAACGTCTAAGCCTTGTGATTATTATAAAAATTATGTATTTATGTAATCATATGTAACTTTAAATGTTTTTACTCAAATTATGTCAACCACGATTAGATCATGTCAGACACGCTCGGATCATGTACATTTTTCTATATATTGATTTTATGAATGAATTCAATTTGATTGTCTTATATTATATATTATCTTTTTCGTTTTTGCTTTTGCTTTTGCTTTGTAAAAAAAAGCTTAAAACTTTACAACATATAAAGTGAATATATCATATAATATTTTATAAAAAAAATCTGTCTTCAGAAATTGAAAGAAAATAAATAACTACTATACAAGCAAACTAGAAGGGCCATTTTCCAAAATTTCTTAGAAACTTTAGACAAAGGCTAAACAAAAGAAAGAATTTCACTCTTTCATCGACCTAAAATATATAGTTTACAAACAAAGGCACTCTTAGGCCCTATTTGGCTCATGGTTTTTTCATGGTTCATCATATTACGGTATGGTTGTAATTAAAAATCTCTTATTTAGTTGTATGGTTTTTTATTTAAGTGTGGTTCTCCATGGTTATTTCATGGTTCAAATAATCATGAAAATAGAACCACCAATTTGGTGGTTCACCATGGTTCCCCTTCAAATTAAACTAAAAACTTTAGAAAACCATACAACACCATACCATCTATCAAAACAAGAACTTTTAAGAAACTATATGATACTATACCGTATCATATAGTACCATACCATACCATACTTTAATGAACCGTGAGCCAAACAAGGCCTTAGAATACCAAGAAGTTATACCAATTCATGGAATATGCTCACACTTACTCATCTGTTGCAAAAGCGAATTCGCTTTCCTTTGAGCTCTATTTGTTCCACATCTTACAATCTCCACTAAGTGTTTCATAAACACTGTATTGCAATGCAACCAAAAAGAACGACAGATTATTCATTCCCAACTCGAGAAGCACTGACATGGCGCACTCCTTGTTCTTTGAACTCCAAGTTTCGATAATCTCAAAAAGCGTTCTTATAAACGACAATTTCCCAATTTCGCCCCTCCCTTCAGGATGAGATGCAAGTAGTAACAAGATCGAGAGAGCCTCGTCAACCATCCCCACATTTTTATCCTCCAGCAAATGAAGCAACGGCGTTATGATCCCCACCTTAATGGCTCTCAACTTGTTGGTTTGATTCAAATATAGGTTGAACAATGTAGTGGCTGCATCTTTTTTACCTCTCATTGTTCCTTTTTAATAGGTTTACTAAAGGATGGATTCCGTTCAATGCCTCCATGAGTGCTTTGTTTTTGTCGAGCATTGACAAGCCAAATAAAGTTGCAGCCGAGTTTTTTCTGGCTTCTTGTGTGCCATTTTGTAATATGTCGATAATGGGAGGAATGGTGCCTTCTCTTGCAATGGTTCTTTTGTTTGCTTCATCAATTGATAAATTTAGAAGGGCTGTTACTGCATGTTCTTAAGTAATGGGATCATCACATGTTAAGAGGTGAACTAGTGGAGGGATTGCTCCATAATTGGCTATCAAAACTCGGTTGTCTGGATTCTCTTTTGAGAGCATACGGACCTTTACAACGGCTTCTCTTTGTTTACATATCTCGGAAGTAGAAAGATTTTGGACTAAATTCAGAACTTCATCCACTAGTTTGGAGGAGGAAGAGCTATTAGAAACTAAAGTGGCATTCTTTTTTGGCAGTTCGAAATTGTTTTTTTCACACCATTGTAATATGAGGTTCCTTAGAGCAAAATTGGGTGCTAAAGACAGGTGATCCAAAGTTTGTCCAGTCTTTGGACATGTCCGATGATTTGAATTCAGCCACTTTGTTATGCTTTGTCTTTCGTAAGTCTAAAAAAGACAAAAAAAACTTGTTTCAGTTTCTATTTCGCACTGCTTGAAAGTGAAATAAAATTTGTAGCTACTTAAGAAAGTATGATAACTATATAATTTCAAGGACTAAAAACATCATTTGGGTTTTAGTCTGTTGATCATATGATAACTTGTGCATAAGAATTGGGATTGTTGCTCCATAAGGATATAGGCTTTAGATGGTTGCTCATGTATCTAGGTCACCTATAGTTCTATATAGTGTGTGAGTATGAAATGTCGCATTAGAAAATAATAGCAAGCAGAATAAGAGAAGGAAATTATGAAGTTAAACAATATATATTACCTGCCATGTTGCTACAATAACAGGTCCACCATGATCTCCAAAGTAATTGGACAAAGGAACTCATAAGGAATTAGCAAAGACTTACACCTCCGGAGAGTTCTTGATGCAATAGGACCATCAAGCTTAATGGTTTCATTGACTACTGAAATCTGTTTGAGTTTTCCTAGAAGATCTTTTATCCTCTGGATGCTTTTGGCGTTTCTTATATCTCTACTTTTAGTTAGTTTCTTAACAGCCACTGTTTCTGCTTTTAGGTCTGTAATTGGCCAATCTCTCTAATATTGTGCTATCTACATTTATGTCATCTTTTTGAGAAAATACAACCATGATATCCATTGCTAGTTCTATATCTTGTGTGTCAGTTCATCTTTTTGCTCTTTGAAGTTGCATATGCATCAATTCAACCTAAAAGTTATTACCAGCAGAATCTCAATGAAGAAAAGAAGAAAATCTCAATGGCCTCTTTCCAACAGAATGTATGAAGTCAATGAACAACAATACATGTAAAAGATAATCGAACTTCAAAGTATAAGATACTCAAAAGGAATCCATTTCAAAGATAACCTAAGATTCTATCATCTTTGACAAGGTTCTCATAGGCAAATCAACAAACAGGTAGTGTGTAATCATATTTGAGGACTTAAGATTCAAGTAAGTTCATATTCAACTCATAAAATATTAGGTAAATCTTCTCTTAGCATTAGATCTAAGCAAATTGGATATAAAATGTGTAGCTAATTACGAGATCCTAACTGAAGTAACAAGAAATACTTGACTTACCTGCTCTTTAACTTCCACAGAGATCGCAAAATCATCAAATGGAATTTCACCCAAAGCTTGATTTAATTTGTCATATACAACATAAAACCTAATCATCACTGCCTCACTCTCCAATGCTTGGTTCAATTCAAAGAAAAGAAAATGAAAAATTAAATCACATAAACTAATTTAGCTAAAGAAACAGGTGAATTGCTACTAACCAGGTAGATTTTGCTTCCAAAGTTGCAAATCTTGAGCAATTTCTTAGCAGCAAGAAGCGCCTTGTTCAAATTAAGCAAACAATTAAAAGCGAGAGTAGAATCCAACTTATCTACTTCATCTCCTCTAAAAGAGGTAGCAACAGCTTCAATCTCCTGACCAAATTGAAGCACTCTTTTCTTTGTATTTTCCTGTAGGTAGTATAGGATCCAACAGTGTCAATTAGAGTTATCATTTCCTTGATTAAATCACTGTAATTTTAATTTCCGCCATTGGATGAACTAGAAACACTAGCTTTTCTTTCTCTATCTAGTACCTTCGCCTGAATATCCATTTTTTGAGTGCAGAGATTCGAATAAAGCACTCTTTTCTCTAAATTTTCCCGAAAAAATCCAAGATTTAAAACAGGACAATTGCGTAAAGAAAATAATTATGGAGAGCTTTTTGTTAATTTTATTTTATATGAAGGTTTATGGAGACACCATTAACGGATATTAATTTTTAAATTCTTTTACTCAGAAAATTTTCTTCTAATAAAAGCTAAATAAATTGGTCAATTATAGACTAGTGTATATGTAAATAGTGCTTGTGCGGTCGGGGCCTCCAAGGGTGCAAACCTGGGATCTGCACAAGTAAAAAAAGGTTTGGGGGGTTAGTATAGCCCCTCCGATGCCTTTTTCAGTAGGGTCGTAAGAGTGTATAAATAGGTATGACTAGGGATTAGAGAGAGTAGATAAAAGTTACCTTTGAGGGAATTGGTTGCTGCCTTTTATAGAGTTTATTAGGGTCTTAATGGGCCTATGGGCCTTATCTGTTTAATGGACTTAGGTTTCATTTATATGTGGCTCATGCCACATGTCCCCCCTAGTGAAAAGAGATGCAAAATATTTATATTTTTGAGTTATATACTTTTGGTCCTAATGTTTCGAAGCGGCAGACTGACGAGCCAGCAGGTAGCGTTTAAGGGGTTTGTAACCCTTTTATTTTTTGAATTGAGGATATATGTGTCTTGACTTTATACGTATGCCTCATTGGTGATGTTTTTGTATGCTTCGTTTGAATTGAGGACATATGTGCTCGTAACCATCCGTATATGCGCAAGCTTGCTTTTCATTTTTAGCTGTCAACTTTAATTGGCCTCGTGAGTTATTATGGGACTTGAACCATGTTTTGGTTTCCTATTGCTTTTAGCTTGATGAGTAGTTGCTTTAGTAAGTTTGTTTGTTATAAATAGCCTATTGCAATTGTGTTCATAACCCTTGTCAGCTACATAGGCTTTGTTGATGGGCTCTTATCTCGGCTTGATATTGTCTTAGTAAGGGACATATTGTGGGTAGATTAAAGATGTAGGCTTGAGAGTTGTTCTTTCGATAGGTATAATGGTCGAGCTATTTCTTACTAATTAAACGAATGATACCCTTGGTAAGCTCATTCACTGGCTTGTATTAACTTCGTAAGTTGGTGAGCTTGTGAGCTTGGAAAGTCAGCTTATTTTGTCATGTTTAGTGGGTGGCGAGTCAGCGTCTCTAGGCGGACCTCACTTGCCAACATGGCTCGTTGTCCTTGACGAGTGGGCCTTATTGGTGGGGTTTTACTTTTGGGCAAGTTCCATTAGTAACTCTACTTGTTAATTGGTTAGGACTTGCGTGAGCCAAAGTATGTTGCTCCCTTCCCATGCTTCTTCTTGGGCCATTCGTCCCTTTTTCTTGTCCTCATGAGTACGACATTCTGCTTACCCAAGCTTGCTTTAATGAGTTTGGCATACTGCTTGCTCAAGTTTGCTCTTATGAGTTCAATGATTCACTTATCCAAGCTTGCTTTCATAAGTTCAGTATTTTACTTGCCCAAACTTACCTCATAGGTCTATTCTTGCTAGAGCTAACATTTTTTTGTCTTCTTTTAATCTTTAAGCTTGTGTGCACTGAATAGCTTTATTATTGGTAAGTCATCTAGTTGTGCATGGTATTGAATCTATTTCTCTTTCTGACTACACATCATTACTAAGTCCTTCATAACTTTGATCACTCACCCTCCGCGTGAGTATTCATGAGCGAAGATGGCTTAGTTAGGTTAATTGTTGGGCCTTTGCCTTATTTTTATTTACAAAACCCTTTTTGAATAAGTGGATTTACATGGTAGGCTTTGTTTGTTAGGCCCTACTTCTATTTTCTGGGTCGTCGTTGAGTTCGGTTATACTGCCATCTTTTCATGTCCTCGTGAGTCTTAGGCCATTCGGCCCTCTGCCACCCTTTTGGGTAATGGCTCTTACGAGCCATTGCCACTTTTTGTTAGGCCCCTAGTTAGTGTTTTGATCGTCGGTAGGCTCATGAAGCTTTCGAGGAGTATTTTACCTTTGGTGATTCGATGGTTGATTTCTTCGATGAGGTGTATCATAGGTTTTATCCTCTGTAAATTCTAATAAGTTTAGGCATTGGGAAGCTCTATATTTGTGGCTCTCAGATTTTGATCGATTCCCCGCTTGGTCGTGCCGACATTTTTTGCTTATCTCCTGGCCGACCCTGTCATTTATTGGTTATGGGTCCATCATGAGTGGCTGTGCTGGTGATTCATAAGTTGTTATGGTCTTGTTCTATTTTTTCATGCGTTAGTCAGTTGGCAGTCTTGACTAGCGATGTGTTTTGTGTTAGGTCAGGCCTATCATTGACGTATTAGCCATTGCTCATATGGTAACTTGCTTTTACTAATCACCAGACTTTGAGTTTTATTTGTTGTGACTGAGACTTACTATTGATATATTGGTTACTACAAGACAATTAGGGAGCTTTGGTTCTTTTAGCGAGGTAGCCCTGCCACTTATTATTTTAATTAATACAAGATGCTTGGGGAGCTTCGCCCCTTTGGTAAGGTAAACTTACTACTTGATATTAATATAAGATGATTGGGGAGCTTCAACCCTTTAGTAAGGTTAACTTACTAATTAATACAAGATGCTTGGGGAGCTTCGCCCCTTTGGTAAGGTAAACTTACTACTTGATATTAATGCAAGATGATTGGGGAGCTTCGCCCCTTTGGTAAGGTAAACTTACTAATTAATACGAGATTTGGGGAGCTTCGCCCCTTTGGTAAGGTAAACTTACTAATTAATACAAGATTCTTGGGGAGCTTCGCCCCATTGCTAAGGTAAACTTACGACTTAATATTAATACAAGATGCTTGAGGAGCTTTGCCCCTTTGCTAGGGTAAACTTACCAATTAATACAAGATGCTTGGGGAGCTTCACCCCTTTGGTAAGGTAAACTTACTAATTAATACAAGAAGCTTGCTGAGCTTCGCCCCTTTGGTAAGGCTGTATGCTTGCCACTGCCAATTGGTTATGGCATTAGTAAGCTATATGCTTGCCCATGCCAATGAGTTGTGGCGTTGGTAGGCTCTATACTTATGAGTTTGAAGAGGTTATGGTGTTGAAAATCTCTATACTTAGGAGTACCTATTGATTATGGTGTTGGTAACTCCTATAGTAAGCTATGCCAACTAGTTTTGGCGCTGGTAAGCTCTATGCTTGGGAATGCCAGCTTGTTTTGGCATTGGAAAGCTTCTTGTTTGGGAATGCTAATAGGTTATGGCGTTGGAAGCTTCTTGCTTAGGAATACTCATTGATTATGGCATTAGAAAGCTTCTTCCATAGGAAATTCCAACTTGTTGTGGCATTGGCAGGCTATGTGCTTGCCACTACCAATTGGTTCCGGCGTTGGTAAGCTTCTTCCTTGAAAATGCCAACTTGTTGTGGCATTTGGTAAGCTGTATGCTTGCCAATGAGTTATGGCACTAGTGAGCTCTATGCTTGGGAATGCCAATTGATTTTGGCATTGGTAAGCTTTATGCTTGGGATTGCCAACTGATTTTGGCGTTGGTAAACTCTATGGTAAGCTATACCGACTAGTTTTGGTGTTGGTAAGCTCTATGCTTGGGAATACAAACTGATTTTGGCATTGGTAAGCTCTATGGTAAGCTATGCCAACAGATTTTGGGGCTGGTAGGCTCTATACTTGGTAATGCCAATTGGTTTTGGCATTGGTGAGTCTCTTGCATGGAAATGGCAACTATTTGTGATGTTGGGAATGCCAATTGGCCTTGGCATTGGTGTGTCTCTTGCATAGAAATGCCAACTATTTGTGATGTTGGTCGGTCCTATACTTAAGAATGCCAACAAGTTGTAGCTTTGGAAAGCTCCATGCTTGGGAAATGGCAACTTTTTGTGGTGTTTTCTTTTTGTAAGCTTATTTGTTTTGTGAACCAAGGAGGACCCACTTCCTTATGTTGGGTGGAATACCATAGTGAGTTCGAAAGTCGGGCCTCTTATAGTAATTCCTTCGTGAGGAATGTCTCAGTGAGCAAATGATTGGGCTCATTGTAGTAATTCCTTCATGCCTATTTAGTTAGTTGGCTTCCCTAGCGGCCCTGGCTATTGGGTTAATCCCCTCTTTTTTAGTTATTTGGATAGTTGGACCTTTCGTGATTAAACCTATCCAATAGGTAAGTTTGTATCCTTAGTGAGGTTTTCTTAGGTCTAATCGTGGTTGTTTTGTGGGCATGTGAACTTGTTTTGTTGGGCATTTCAGTTGCCTTTTATATTCGTCAGTTGGTGGGAGTTGTGCCCCTTTGGTCCCTTAGTAGTGTAGCCTTTGGACTTAGTTTATTTTTAGGGGAACTATGTCCTTTTGATCTCTTAGTAATATAGCCTTTAGGCTTAGTTTATTTTTTATGCCAGGGGAGTTGTGCCCCATTTTAATATATTAGTCATTACAATGAGTCAAATTTAATCTTCAATTAACGTTGGATAATGGTGCATTGCCCATTTTGTACTTTTTAGTTGGTGTTAGAAGGGTGATATGCCCAATTTTGATCTTCCATTTTTTGCGTTGGATAAGGGTGCTATGCCCATTTTATACTTTTTAGTTGGTGTTGGAAGGGTGTTATGCCCAATTTTTCTTTCCATTTTTTTACGTTGGATAAGGGTGCTATGCCCGTTTTGTACTTTTGACCGAATTTCCTTTGATACGTCATTGGATTGGTAAGACGATTGTATATTTTTGGATTTGATAAATCTGATGAACTCCAAAGACTTTTTGCTTCCTCCTTTCGGATAATGATGAAGTGAATGTACAGTTGCAATACTCCAATGCAAATCGTTAGTAATATAAAATGCATGCTTCAGAGGTGTATTTCCGATATTTCAATATAATGATTTCAACGAAGGGAAGTAACTTATCAAGTGTTACCGTAGTATAGGAGTTGGTAACTCTGTGGGAAGGATGGCACCATCGGCCAGTCAACTCTATTTTCTCCTTTGTTCGTTGATGTTGCGTACGTTAGGTGCGTTGGCCTCATTGGTAAGCTTGCGTCTTGGTTTATCGTTTGTCTTAGTAAAAGATGTATTGTGGGTTGACGTGGGTTGTAAATGCTTTAGTAAGTTTGGGAATTGGGCTTTTGATGGAGCCTTTCACAATAATCTCTCATTTTTGCTAGTTTACTTGTGGTAGTCTTTTTGTCATTGGTCTTCGTCGACTCACTCCTCAGTGACGAGCTATTTTGTATAATGTTAATCGGATGAATGATACCCCTAGTGAGCTTGCGTCTTAGCTTATTTTTGAATTTTCATGTCAGCGAGCTAGTATGTTTGCTCATTTTTGGGTTAGTAAGTTGCTTTGGGGGTTTTATTAGTGAGCTTGCTCTTGGTAAGTGGGCTTAGTAAGTTGGCCTAGGGGTTTTGCTAGTGAGCCTTCTCTTGGTAAGTTTGCTTAGTAAGTTGCCCTTGGGGTTTTGTTAGTGAGTCTTCTCTTGGTAAGTTTGCTTGGTAAGTTGGCTTTGGGGTTTTGTTGGTGAGCCTCCTCTTAGTAAGTTTTCTTGGTAAGTTGTCCTCGGATTTTGTTAGTGAGCCTTCTCTTGGTAGGTTTGCTTGGTAGGTTAGCCTTGGGGTTTTGTTGGTGAGCCTTCTCTTGGTAAGTGGGCTAGTTGGCGGGCTTCGTAAGGTAAGCTTGCTCTTGGTTAGCTTACTTAGTAAGTCTAATATGTGTTTGTTTGGATGGGCTAAGATCGTCTATTGCCTTCGTCGTAAGGTATAAGATAGGGGGGTTCATAAGCTAAGCTTGCTCTTAGTGAGTCTCCACTTGGTGAGTTTACTATGTATTTGTTTGGATGGGCTAAGATCGTCTATTGCCTTCGTCGTAAGGTATAAGCTGGGGGGGTTCATAAGGTAAGCTTGCTCTTAGTGAGTCGCCACTTGGTGAGTTTATTATGTGTTTGTTCGGATGGGCTAAGATTGTCTATTGCCTTCGTCATAAGGTATAAGCTAGGGGGTTCATAAGGTAAGCGTGCTCTTAGTGAGTCGCCACTTGGTGAGTTTATTGTGCGTTTGTTCGGATGGGCTAAGATCGTCTATTGCCTTCATCATAAGGCAAGCTATGGGGCTTCGTAAGGGAACCTGGCTCTTGGTAAGTGGGCTTTGTCCTTTGGATGAGTACGCTCTTAGTGATTTTATTTGCTTTTCATTTTTCTTGGCTTCGTTGGGTTACGATTTTTTATGAGCTAGGGCCGTATGTTGTGTTTCAATGTTTCTACTTTGGGTCATTTCCTAAAGCTCTCACCCCTTTATAGGCTCGACACTTTACTTGCCTAAAGCTCTCATCCCTTCGTAGGCTCGATGATCTACTTGCCAAAACTCCCATCCCCTTTGTAGGCTTGGTGATCTACTCCGTGCTGTTCCTTTCGTAGCTTGGCACTTAACTTGCCTTTTTCTCTCATCCCTTCTTAGGCTCGACACTTTACTTGCCTAAAGCTCTCATCCCTTCGTAGGCTCGACTATCTACTTGCCAAAACTCCCATCCCTTCGTAGGCTTGGCGATCAACTTTATGTCGTTCCCTTCGTAGGCTTGGTGATCAACTTTATGTCATTCCCTTCATAGGCTTAGCACTTTACCTGCCAAAACTCCCATCCCTTCGTAGGCTTGGCCATTAACTTTGTGTCATTACCTTCTTAAGCTTGGCACTTTACTTGCCTAAAGCTCTCATCCCTTCGTAGGCTCGACGATCTACTTGCTAAAACTCTCATCCCTTCATAGGCTTGGTGGTCAACTTTGTGTCATTCCCTTCGTTGGCTTGACACTTACTTGCCTTTTTCTCTCATCCCTTCGTAGGCTCGACACTTTACTTACTTAAAGCCCTCATCCCTTCATAGGCATTGCCTTTTTCTCTCATCCCTTCGTGGGCTCGATGATCTACTTGCCAAAACTGTCATCCCTTCGTAGGCTCGTCACTCTACTTTGGGCATGTTGTTTTTCTCTGACCCCATCATAGGCTTGGTGATCCACTTTGTGCCTCACCCCTTCGTAGGGTCGACACTTCACTTGCCTTTTTCTCCTAGCTTGGTGACTTATGTGTCTTAGTGGGTTTGTTCGTTGGGTAGGCTTTTGTTTATTGCCTTAGTGAGTAAGTGTGTAGCCCGCGTCCGTTTAGGTATGTTGGTTTGTGTGTGGTTGAGTAGGTAGGTTCCTCTGGTGAAGTTGGGTACCACGTTGGGTAGGTAAATTCATCTTAGTGAGGTTGGGTATCATGTTGAGTAGGTAAGTTATTTTTATTGACGTTGGGTTCCCTTGTGTTGCTTCGTCAGGTAGGTTCCCTTTTGGCAATTTTTTCTTTGGACTTTTCTTGTAGTATCCCTTCGTCGGTTGGTGTGTCATAGTTGTTATTTTTTACCACTGATCATGGTTTTGTCTGGTCCGTCAGTGTTAGCCTGGGTGGTAATGTTTTGATTCGGGTGGGAGGGGTTTCCCTTTAGGTGGTCCGACATGAAGCTTATGGATCGTCGGTTGGACCTAACGGGTGTTTGAGAGAGCTCCTCGAGCATTACCATCAGGCCATTTTATCGTTGGGCGTGGGTGTTTCGGGGCTGCTAGTAACTTGTTTTATAGCTCCGTGAGTTGGGTCTATGAATCGTTCATTTGTCTTAGTGCCCTTTCCAATGGGTTGTCCTGGTCAAGGTTAGGTCGGTGTACGTTCATAGGGTCCGCAGCGTGGCCTAGCCTTAGCTCCGTAACCTCTAGGTCCACGTTTAAGTCCCGTGACAGCCCTCGCGGGTTGTCCGATGCTTCCCTCACTTCCCCTTCGGGGGTTCCTTCCCTGTCCGTCAAGGGTTCGTCACTCGTTAGGTTGGAGCTTCTTTAATTGTTATTACTATTTTTTATTTTTTTTCTTAATTTCGTTTCTACGTCTTGTATGGTTCGTTTCCCACAGACGGCGCCAATTGGTGTAGTCGGGTCGCTCCAAGGGTGCAAACCTGAGATCTGCACAAATAAAAGAATGCTAGGGGGGTTAGTATAGCCCCTCCGATGCCTTTGTCAGTAGGGTCGTAAGAGTGTATAAATAGGTATGACTAGGGATTAGAGAGAGTAGATAAAAGTTACCTTTGAAGGGATTGATTGTTGCCTTTTATAGAGTTTATCGGGATCTTAATGGGCTTATAGGCCTTATCTGTTTGATGGACTTGGATTTCATTAATATGTGGCTCATACCAAGTACCCTATTATATGATATAATTGTTAGATTCTTGGTTAATGAATCTAATATCGTTCTATATTATAATTGGGAAATACAGATACAACCGTTTCAGCCGCTTTAAAATTTTTAAAAATATAAAAATATTTAATGATTTGATCCGATAGTTAAGATACGACTATTTCATAATGATTTATCTCTTCATATAGCAAGTCACAAGTTTATAAATACCATATGTTATTCATGGAACGACAATAAAAGAAAAATGTTCCATACCATAAATCTAGAATGGATGCAAACCATACACTTAGACTGTATAAAGTACTAGCTTGAAGAAAATATAATAATTGCAACATAATTTACATTGACGCAATCATTACTAGATCTTTTTAAAATAATGACCGACCAAAAGGTCGTTAATTAGACCGTGGTATTAATATAAAGGTAAATTTTAAAAATATGTGCTGTAGTTAGATTATTTTATAAAAAGATTTTTGTAGAATTTTTTTCTTTAAAATGATGTATGTGGTTTTAAAAGTTTGTAAAAAGAGGATTTTTAAAATTATAAAACTACATTTTGAAGGATAATCTTATCTATTTTGAAGTGAAATTTTACAGCTTAGTTAATGAAAATATAATACACCTCAGTGATAAATTTTAGAATTTTTTAGAAGTACTAATATTTTTTTAATTAAATATTAATTATAACTTTAAAAAATTATAACAAAATGAAAGTTTTTCGAATCTTACTCAACTCTTGATATATAATTCTTAAATAATATAGTTAAAATATAGAAATATTGAATTTATTGAAATAACTGGTGTACATCTAATTTTCAAACCACATGCACCCTTTTGAAAACTTTTGAAACCACGTGCATCCTTTTGAAGAAAAAAATTCCACAATGACCTTTTTAAAAAAAGATCAAACCACATGTAATGTTTTTAAAGTTTACCTAATCATAAAATAAATATTTATTTTTTTTGGGTTGCCCACAATAATATGCATTCTATGGTTACTTTATTTTTTTACAAAGTATACATTACTTTGCACTTTCCCACCATAAAATGAGTGATAGTTATTTTAATCTAATGGTAAAAAAGACAAAAGTAATGGTTAAACAAAGTAACCATAGAATATGTCAAATGTTATACTTACGTTTTTTGATAGGTTTTCAGATCCAGCAAATATATTCAGGCTCTGTTCTTTTCAACTTTTAAAAGTTGAATTGAACTGAAATGAACTGAAGTTGGCTGAACTGAGCTGAACTGAACTGAACTGAACTTATTTCAGTGTAAATTTATAACTATACATAGCTGAATTGCATTGAACTGAACTGAACTACACTAAATTATAGTCTAAAAGAACATAGCCTCAATATACGTTTAAGTTTCAATGATTTTATAGTATAACCCTAGGATTCGTGGTCTTGCCGCCAACAATAAATAAGTTTTATTGTTTTTGTTTGACGGTTTCGTTTCACACTGTCTGCTAGTATGATTATCGTTCTTGTCTTGTTCATAAATCAATATATTCTCAATCATGTATGAAGCCCATCACCGATCATAAAATATGAAAGTGGTGTGAAGGTCAATCACTAAAGGAGGAGGAAACAATCAATTTCGACACATCCACTGCTAAGAGGGTTACATTAGATGGCGGCAATGCTGATGGGGCAGAAATCTTAGTCTTTAAAGCAAGATCGAAGTTAAGAGCTCAAGCCGCAAAATGGAGATTTAGCTGAATTTGTCGAGATTGGTATGAAGCCTACAAATCAAGAAATTAAGAACCTAGTGTCTTTCACTGTACCTATTATGGTTAACGCTTTAAATAATGATAATTTTTTTCTAATACTAGTTGTTTATGTTTGTAGGTTTGCGAATCACATTGCGTATTGTTTATTATAACCTATAGCAATAATTTCTTCAACATATACATAGACTTGACTCGATTCTTATTCATATCTTTAATCAAAGTTACATCTGACTTTATTGTACTACTTCTTCAATAATTTTTTTTAATAATTTCAGGTTGAAGCATGTTGAATAAGTTCATATTAAATATAACCTTAAGTTTCAATGAATTTAATTCAATTTACATTCAATAAATTATATGATATATTCAGTTCACTCGTATAAGCGCAAATGATTATGTCCTGAGGCATATGTGAAAGAAGTAAAAGGAATTTTGTCTAGATAATTTGTTTTTGAAATTTCATCTTTGCTCATATCTTTTACATTTTAAGCAATTTCGTATTTTTCGTTGTTCTCGTCTTTCTTTCATTTTCCTTCTTTGGTAGCATTTACATTTCAGTCTTCTCTCGTGTTTTCAAAATTTGTAATATGTCATTGATAGATTTGGTGCAAAACTCAAATAAATAAAGAAAAAATTCATTCATGGTCGGTTGTAGTTCATAGACTTGTCATAATTCTCATCACGGGTTGAAATAAGGTTTCCCTTTATTATTATTGTAAGTAAGACAAATTTTTAAAAAAAAACTAAATTTATCTCGCATAACGAAATATATGTTTTTAAAAAATTTTATTGGCTTTAAAGTTTCTTTAAAAGTATATCCATGTCGATATATTTTCTAAAAAATATTTTCTCATCGCAAATATAAGGGCGTAGAGTGTGCAATATCGTGCTTGTGAGGGATTTTGGCAAGCCTCGACGAATGTGATGTGAAGAATCATGAGTAATCGAGTATAAGTGTTGTCTACGAGTTGTATAAGGTGGGTGATGTATTTGTTTAAACATGTAGAAATTGTATTTGTGGATGTACATCTTTAATCCCACACCTAATTTTTTTACTTTAAATTCTACTTTACTTTATAATTTAAAATTGCTACAATGTCAAATTCTTCAACCCACTTCAAATTTATTTTTAAATTTATTTTAAACTTTAAAATTATAATTATAAAAAATTATAATAATTTATAAAAAAAATAAAATTTTAAATGATTATTATTTAGATAAATGATATTACAATTTAAAATATATATTTAAAGTAAAAGAAATTAAAAAAGAATAAAATAAATAAAAAAATTGAAGTGATAAAATTTTAAATTTAAAGTGATACTATTCATCCCTTTAAAATTTAAAGTGGAGTTTAAAGAGAGATTTGCGCATTTTACTTGAAAAAAATAAAGTTTAAGTGAGTTGAAGATGGCCTTAAGATGACATTGACATTTATCCTTTGATTTATTAAATAATAAGAATAAGAAAAAATAAGAGTGAAGTAATGGTGTATAAAGTGGAGTAATTAAAAAAAGGGAGCGGTGGACTGGTAGTGGCGAGGGAAGTAAAAGGTGCGATCAGTAAACTAAGAGCATCTCTAATAAATTGTAGATTTTAAATTGACGTGGTATGTGAAATAGAAATTTAAATTGATGAGATGTTAAAATAGATAAAAAAAATTTTAAAATATAGCTACAATAGCTTGTGTATTTAATTAGTAATTGTATTTTTTTAAAATAAAATAATAGTAAAAAAATTAAACAACTTATTAGATAACCTCTAATTATTAAAATATTATTATTCAATCTTTTATTTAAAAAAATTAAATAAATAATATTTAAAATTTAAATGATACCTCATATTAAAAATAATAATTAAAAAATTTATTAAAAAATAATTTTTAAATTTAATGTCATTTTTATTTATATATAAGAAGGGAAATAAAATAAAATGCTCTAATTATTTACGGATTTTGAAAGAAAATCAGTTACGCGCTTTTGGATTGACTCTTGACTAGACTACACTTGACTCCTTCTGATTATTTAATTAATTAACCACATATTACATCACGCGTTTTCACGTGCAACCTTCCCATTCCCCGGCTACGTGTTGCTTTCTCCTCCCCATTCTTTTTATTTTAAATATCAACTTATAATCTAATCCAGTTCCTCTGCATATTCTTTTAATCTTAGTTGCATAACTTTTTTTTATCATTTTAAATTCTCAATAATCACTCGTTCAACTTTAATGATTTTCCATTTTAAGAAATTTCTTAAAATGAAAAAATTATTTTTCATATATATATTTTTAAAATAGTGTTCTTTATATATGGAGAACCTTATTTTAGAAAATATATTATTTTATTATTTTATTATTTTATTTTTTAATTTTAATTTTTTTAATTATTTTATTAATTAATTAGAATAAAAATAATGTAAAAATAATAATAATATAATAATAATATATTATTATTTTTAGGAAATGAGAAATAGAGAATGAAAAATAAGAAAGATGGTTGGAGCAAAATACTATAAATTCTTTAAAATGAGATTTAGAGAATGAAAAATAAAAAAAAATAGTTAGACTTACTCTTAGAAATATTGCGTAAATAATTTAGTTCATTGACGATATCAGTTAAGTTCACATAAATTTGAGTAAACAGTGTCTTACTGTGTAGTTGAGAATTTGTACAAAATTGTCTTTTGTTTGACATCAAATTATAATTTTACAATTAGTTTACAAATGGTTTTAACTATTTTAGGAACAAAAATGTCATCACCAACAACCTAACACCAAACAACCAAATCAAAATGATACTTAGGACCGTGTTAAAATGTTATTCCAGACGCAGCATAATTTGAATGTTATTAAATTGTATCGGACATTATATTGGTGAAAATTTTAGTATGCGGCGATTATGGTATAATTAGGAATTTTATTGGACATTATATTGGTCTCTGCAACGCTTTATAAGTCTATCGCAACACTATCTTACTATTTGGCAACGCTTTCTCGGCCATAACCAATTTTTAAAATACCGTTTATAAGTTCAACCGTACCATAGCCCATAACTGGTTCACTGTAAAATTGGTCATACCGGCCGGTGCGGTATGGTTCTGATAACACTCATAATTTCAATAGAAATTGTATTTTTTGAGTTCACCTTAATTGGCTATGGCTTGGATTTACGAAACGCTGGTAGTGTCTTTATAGCAGTGAAATCGGATGACTTGTCCTCATTTATATCAATGGTAGAAGCTAAAACTTTATTTGTGAGGGAGGCTTTATCATGGCTCAAAGACCTTAGATACACGTATGTTTTTTTTTTGAAAAACTTGGATACACGTATGTGGTGATTGAGATTGATAACAAATCTCTTTATCAAGCTTTAATCGAAGTAGATGATGATTTTTTTTATTTTATGTCTATTATCTCGAATTAAAAAGTTTTCTCATACGCTTTTTCTTCTTATTTATTCTCTTTAGTTGATAGTCACCGCTCATGATTTACCTCCAGCTTTTACTCAAAGTATTAAAGGGACGTGGCTTCATTACCCGCCCCCCTTGCTTTGCTCGTTGAATGATTAATATACCCCCTGCTTTCTAAAAAAAAATACAAGTTTCCCAATCTTGATATATAAAAGTTAAATTGACAAATCCTTTGATCTATTACTAATTTGTTTGTGCCACTTCTGAGGAAATTATAATGTTTATGCTTTTAAAAGGGTTGGGAGTCGGAATTTTCTTTTTGGGTTTCAAGATATTACCATTAATTTGCAAAAGAAATGGCATTTAAATTATGAAAGTAAGCAATTGCACACAAATCAAATATGTAAAAATACAACAAAAAAAATTAACGGCCAACTTGTTATTGTTTGTACTTACTAGGAAACATAAGTAACGAAAAATTAAACAACATTACTTTTGTGGGCAGTAACACAAAAAAAAAGCTTAGTGAGGAGCAGTAATTAAAAATCACTCAACCCTCCAATTATTAAAGAAACAACATTCTAATATAGTGTTAATCTTAACATTAAAAAGTTAATTTTTTTTGAAGTGGACTAATTACCCAACAAAACTAGAAGAAAAGCTTTATAATCTCCATACGTATGTTGGGAAATAGCATCTTCGAGAGAAATGTTATTTCTATCATAAAACAACTGTTTAATATCTGTCAAATCTTTTTCTGCTCTTGTTACTATCACACGACTTAGAACTTCTTCGTCCCTACTCTTTATGTTTACTGCATACTTCAACACCTGTTATGTCCATTACATTACATATTATTTAAAAAAGAATAAGAATGAAAAAAAAAACTAGAATTATGGCTTAAATTTTTTTTCATAATTATACCTTGGCATAATATTTTTTCGGATCTCTCATACATCGAATTACCATACGCAATATAGCCAAATATTCATTCACCGGATTACTCTTTGATAAATCCTACAAAACGAGAAAATTGTAATGAATTTTTTAAATTTCATATACACTGAAAAATTGAAATCAATTCGACTGTAGTGGAAGATAAGATAATTTTTTTGTTGCAATGTTTTATTTTATGAGATGTTGTATATACCTTGGTGATGGATGTGCCATAGATATCTTTGTAACAATTAAAAGTAGCATTAAGTTGTGATTTGCTTCTTGTAGTCAATACTCTAATAAGCTCTTCATGGGTCGAGTCCCTTCCGAGTATATCACCGTGAATAATCTCAGCTTCCGAAATTGCAATTTTCTCGTCCGTTTCAGGACCTTCATATTTGTACGCACTTACGACTCCAACCAAAAGCTGCGTAACAACAATCAAATCGTTATTAACACTCGCATTTATCGACAAATAAGCACTTATAATAATGAAAACGAATTAGGTGTAGTACGTGCCTTACGAATTAGGCCAGTGGTATGAGAGGCAACATCTTCTTCAAAAGAATGCTTGTAGCGAAACCTGTAAGCACGTTTCATAGCCAAGAGATCTTCGGTGGATTTCGCACATGCAATTTCAACTATTGCTGTATAATTCGGTGTTGGCTTCTCAAGTGCTTCATGTCCTAAGGCCGCATCTCTGTCTGCTGATTCCAATGTCCATAGGCATATTGCTTTCTTCAATATTTCAATTATTTGTTAAGTCCAAGAAATTTTAAAGTAAAAATGAGTGTACAAAATTTATCATATTGACTTGGTGTGAGAAAAAAATATGAGTGTAAGAAAGACCTCAAATTCGCTGGAAAGCTCGGATTGAAGCTGGGAGATGAGATCCTCTTGGTAAATTTGTTCATACGCATTTCTTATGAGCTTTCTTTGAAACGAATTTCTATGTCCTAATACTGATATTATAGCCATTTCGTCTGTTCCCCACCCTAAATTTTTTGTAAATGTTAGTTATAACTTATAATGTATAGTTAATTAAATACTCAAATATATCTTTTGAGGAAATAAAAACAAACCCAGACAGGCTTTCTTGATAGTTTCTGCATCTTCAGAGGGAGAAAAAACCTGGGGAGCATTGATAGTTGCCATTGACTTTTAATTTATTTTTTTAATTGAATCAATTTATAGACTGCTCCATCAAAACCAATTTAATTATTGACACTACCAAACGCTTTATGAAATTAAAGATTCATGTTAAAACTTACATTACATTCATTACGTAAGTTTCCTATTGTATTTCTAATAATCTGCGTGGACCCAAATTGAATAGTTCAATTTACATAAATATCAAGTGATAACTGATACTCGACAACTTTATAATGGAACAGAGAGAGCGAAAGTTTAATATTGGTTATTAATAATTTAAGTAGAGCAAATAAAAGACTTCATGGCCCAATAGATAAAGCGCTGGTCTATGGAACCAGTAATTCTGGGTTCGATACGCAGTGAAGTCGCTTTTTCTCTTTTGGTATGTTCTTTTTTTAATGTGTAAAAATGCAAATAGCTGGAAGATGTCAACAAAGCACCAGTCGTCTAGTGGTAGAATAGTCCGGCTGGTGCATTTTGGAGCTATGATGATGTCACTGTTGTGATGAAGGGGTTCATCACTTTCATCATCATGTAAGATGAATTCGACTGTACCTGAGCTCTCCCTTTTTAAATTATTCCACTGTACCTGAGCTCTCCCTGTTTAAATTTTTCATTGTTCTATTATTAATTAAATAATTTAATGCATATCGTTGTTCAATGTTCATACACAAACCAATTTAATTAGCATCGAATTGCACATACATTGCTTTCAATGCTTACTTTGTTTTTAATAAAGTAAATAATACTTTATTCCTTATACGGATCAATCATCATACGACTCATCCAATAATCATAAGAGGAAAGTAATGGTTACTCAAGGTATTCATAGAAAATCTTTACATCTAGTCTCGTATTACTTATTGAAAAGACAATAATATCTACTTGTACGACATAATGATAGTTACCATAACCGTGATAATTTCGGATAATCATATTTTATATCTTGTAAATTTCGGATAGCAATTTTCCGATTGAGAAGTAGTTTTATCATATTACATAGTTTCACGGATGAATGGTGGAAGCTTAATTTGAAGAGCGCAAAAACTGATGAGGTTTGGAACTACTCTTGGAACCTTACCTTTTGCATAACATGTTGGAGGTTATGGAGATGGCGCAATGTTCGAGTGTTCCAAAATGTAGCTGATATTCCCCTGCACAAGGTTAGCACCATTAGAAGTTTTGCTGCTTCATGCCAACAGGCATGGTCTCCAGCTCATTTGAATCAAACCACAAAGGAAAGGGACTTATTGATAGACTGGGAAAAACCGCCTACTAGCTGGGTGAAATTGAACGTAGATGGCGCTTGGATATACATTCGGGGTCAATAGCAGCAGGTGGTGTCTTCCGAGATCAATTGGGCTCATGGCAGCTCAGATTTTTACATAACATTGGCAAAGGCGATCCTAGTATAGCCGAGGCTTGGCTTGGGCAGCTTTAACGGGATTACAAGTGGCTATTTCTATGAAATTTTCAAATGTTATCCTGAAATCCGATTCTCTCGACCTCGTTCAACTGATTACTAGTTCGTCACCTCTTCAAATGGAACATCCCCTTTATAATCTGATATACTGTATTAAAAGCTTGTTATCCGAGATACCCGAAGTCAGGGTGCAGCACTGCTACCGCGAAGGGTAATGTTTGTGCCGATTTTATGGCTCATCAAGCTCCTCATGCCTCTCTGGGCATTATTCTGTTGTAGCAACCACCACCTGAAAGCCGTACCTTGCTGGATCGTGATTCTAAAAGTCTTGCTGTTTCTCGCATTGTTGCTGGGCAGCACCTTGTGGTTCAGTAATTGTTGGCCATTTGGTTGTTTTAATTTGTGCTTGTTTTTTTAATTTCCTTTGAATTACCCAAAAAAAAATATTACATAGTTCCACAACAGTTAATAAAACCGCCCAAATCAAAGAATAATATCAAAATATCTGATTTTCTTTGTTGTTTATTTAAATAAGGGAATAAAATTTATTATCTATTTTGGATAATGAAATTACCCATTTCAAGGTCTTTTCATTCTCCCTACTCCACTAGGTATTATTATTAGCATTCCTTTCTTTTTCTTTCTCCAACACTATTATCTTATAATTAAATCATTATTATTATTATATTATAAATATATAAAAAAATAAATATTATTATATATTAATTAAAAATAATATTAAATAATTAATAATAATAATAAATGATATTATTATTCTATATAACCAATAATAATATATGTCTTATAATATTATTATTATTATTAGATAAATATTATTTATATAATATTTTATTATTTATTTAAGTAATATTAATAATAATAATAATATAATTAAATATTATTTATTTAATAATAAATAATATTATTAAATATTTTATTTATTATTAAAAAAATTTCAAGTAATATTTATTTAATAATATATTAAATAATAATAAATATTATTATTTTAATAATATATATCATTAATAATATTATTATTTCTATAATTATTATAAATATAATATGAATATTAATTAATAATAATAATTAATTATATTATATTTTTAAATATTATGATTAATTAATTAAGATTATATATAATTATTATTATTATTATACTATAACTAAATAATTGATTTTCTTTAATTCAAAAATTAATAAATGAAATCAGTAGCAATTTCATTCCCTTTCTTAACCATACTAAATACTTAATCCCATCAAAAGGAATTGCATTCCTTTCCTTACATTCCCCTTTCTTGATTCACTTTCCCTTTCTCTTTCCTGATATAAACCAAACACCCCATAAGTTTATAAGAATTATCAATGAAGCTTGAGCTTATGTAAACATTATTACAGAAGTACAGTAAATTTTTGTCTAGTGAAAACAACTTTTATCTTAATATTTAATACGTAACATTAGTTATTCATTCTTTCTGGAATATATGAAAGTATTGAATACTAACAAAAAGCTACCATATGATCAAGTTGAGCATATATTAATGGTTCTCAGTCGTAACCACTAAATTAACAGTGCAATCAAAATCCAAATATGATTATCACAGTATTATAGTAATTAAAGTAACAACAAAAAATATTGTAAAATCCATCCCATGACTCAAAAATCCTCCTAATTTCTATGCTTCTTGGACTTGTGCTCTTGCATTTCAACATCTCCATCAGCCTCTGCTCTTTTCTTACTCCTACCAAATTACAGTATCAATTACCAAATTAATTTCAATGAAACTTTTCCAAACCTATAAACAAGTTTGTATAGAATAGGATTTTCACCTTTCAGTTGTACTAGTATTCCTATATCCCTCTAACCAACTAACACTTCCAGTGTGAGCAGGAATCAGTGATCCACACATGTGCATTATTTCTTCATCCAAGCTGCAAACATGTTATACCATAACACTTTAACTAACTAACTAACTAACTAACTAACTAACTAACCCAAATATTAGCTTTGGGTACAGTAAAACATCTCAAATTTCAACGAAAAGGATTAATCATTCAAAATCAATTGGAATCCAATGATGAAAGAGATATAAAGAGGGCAGGCCATAATAACAACCTCTTGACTACAAAGCGTATCACAGTTCCAATCTTTATCACATGATGCTTGTCTGATCGGCTAACGTACAAGCTTTCACCATGTTTCTGCAATGAATAAAATGCATCTATGTGAGAAATTAAACTAATGGTATAAGCTGCATTCTAGTAAGTAGGAAAAAATGTGGAAAAACCAAAAGAAAACAACATAAATTTACCTACACGTTTATATCTAAATTCATCACGGATCTCTTTATCTGGTATGATAGCAGATGAAAATCCAAGAATAATTGTGTGTATAGATTCTCGAGTAACTTTCACCACCTTCCCCTCTGTAAGTGATAAAAATCAATTTGTTAGGACAAAGTGTTGGAGCCATACTGCTCAAAAAGCAAAGTAAATATTATTTCTAATCTATGACTCCAAGACTTTAAACAAAAGTAGGCAATTAGTTTTACGCTTTTACTCATTGTTTAATAAGAAAAAGTGCAACTTGGAAATAAAGGACATATAGTTCATTTTTAGCTAGAGAGAACGAGAGCAGGTTGAACGATATGTGTGTGTGAGTTTAGATTGTGAAAGGGGCCTTTAGGAGAGTTCAGTTTAGTATCGAATTTAGCCAGTAGAGTTTTGTCTATTGATTGTTAGTTTGGGCAGTAATCTCTCTACTGGTGTTTATGTTTGTTTGGCTTTATCAATCATTGCGTTCTTTTCAAAGTGATACATAACCAGTTTCATTCTATTGCATAAACTTTGTTCATCTGACACTTCCTATATCTCCATTTTGTGATTTTAAATAAAATGTGATTGAATTGCCAGAAAGTATAGCAACACAGAAACACAATGAATTGATAACCGATTTGACATCAACTAAATTCTTAAGTTACGAAAATAGATGATGTACCTAATTGCATATCTGGCTTTGGAGAGAAAAGCAGCAGTTGAGCTTTCAGTTTTACACCGAAATACGGATGAACACCAGAAAGGATTCTCGCTACCTTTTCAAGATCATTGATAGAATAAGCCAACACAACACCACCGAAAGTTTCATTGAACCTAAACCACAATAAGGAAAACAAAGCACCAATTAATTAACAAAGCGAACGTTAACTAAGTTAGGTTATTGATTTCCAAAGACAACATCTAAAATTTAAGATTTTCAGCTCAAATTATCGGTTGAGGTCACTATGGTTTTGAAATTTCATTGCCTTGCCACCATTAAAAATAAAGACGATAAATAAGCCAGCCGAGGGTAAGAAAGAAAGACGAACTTGAAGAGTAAGGAGCTGAGTTCACGGAGTATAGCTTGAGAGACATTTTTGCTGTGGCAAGGGTGTACATACACCACCATATTAGCTTTGGATACACCCAATCCTTGCATTGTAATCCAACTAATTCGAGTTAGTTACCAAAAACCAGAGAAACTCCTGAACCCTGTCAATAAAATAAACATAGCGATGGAGCAGAATATCCAGAGATACACAGAAAGATAAGCTATTGAAATTAATTAACCTAAAAACTAGTTTAGACAATTTACGATCAAATAGAGAAGACCATACAATGAAAACCGCTTCTTAGCCTTAAAGCAATGCTTGACGAAAACAATTGACAAACACAAGGAAATTACAAGCTGAAAAAAAGACGAGAAATAACACAGAGAATGATGGAAGTTACCTGATTTGGCGATGAATGGAGAAATTGGAGAGGCGCCTTCCTTAAGTCAGCCGCCACCCTGCCTCTGCCCAATCTTCACTACGCATATACCAATTCATTTAATGCCTAATGGTAATAAATAAATTACTCCCTCCGGCTCCTATTGACCTGTTTTTTATTAAAATTAATAAAAAATTTAATATATTATTAACATAATTAATATAAATTTTAATAAATTTTTTTTAATTAAAAATTTATAATTTTATTAATATTTAATTAGTTTTTTAACTAATAAAAGGGTATAAATTAAAAAAATAAATGGTAAAAAATAAAAAAAATCAAGATAACTAAATTTTAAATTTAGAGAAAGTGTAATTTTTCGCAATAAAATATGCTACTACTACTGCTTTTTATAATTATTTATAAATTTTTTTGTTTTTCAAAATAAGATTAACCATATTTCTTTTTTCAATTTTCAATTTTTATTTATATATTTAATAATCTCTATAATTTTAATTTGTAATTATATGATTATAATTGTGATTTTAAAATACAGAGTGAATTGTTGGAGAAGACCGCTATATATTAAAATATGGGGAGTAGAGTTGAAATGTCCTCGCGTAATTTAACTTTATCGGTCCCTTTATTTTGAAACTTACAATAATTTTGTCACATATCTTATTTCAGATATTTTTTTATATCTGAACTAACAACAAATTTGTCGCATTTTTTCTAGTGAGAGATTATGAATTATGCTATTTTTTCGTTGATGAGAACTAAATCTTACAAATTTATCAAATTATGTTAGAAAAATAATAAATGAGTGCGGAGCTCATGAGCGGATAACATAAGGAACTTATGAAGCATGGATACTCTAAAATCTGGAGTGTCTCCTTGTCGCACAAGTATTGGATACCGACACTCTTCGGATAAGTGTCTGACACTCCAAATTTTAAACGGGCACTCCACGTAGGATGGACACTTCCCGAACACTCCACGAACATGCCTCGGACACCCCACGTAGAAGTTAATGATTCTCCTTTGTGGGAATATGTGACAAAAATAGAAAATCATAGTGGGGGTAGGGTAATACGGAAGAAAAGTAAGAATCATACACTAGAGTTAGAGCACAATTGTTGTACATAGTTGGTAAAGATATTGACATATGCAATAAATTTATAAGACATGACATAACAACTATATCGAATTTTTTTTTATTATTTTGCAATTGATCAAATGATTATATATGATATGGATTTTATTATATATGAATATTTATATTTGAAAATTATTTTACTTATCATTTCCCAAACGTGTCTAAATGCATATTTTTTTTCAGCCGTGTTTGACAAGTGTCCGTGCAACCTAGCAAGGAACAATTGCCAATAGTGAAATTCTTAATATAATGGAGAGACATTCTAAATTTTTCAAGATTTTTTTAGGGCGAAAATACATCCCCAAGCTCGTATCATTTACCAAAATCGCAATCAGCCACCTGATCAATTTTTTAATACATTAAGTACATAATCTTAGCTTTGATATTATATATACTTTTTTTATTATTTCAAACACAATTTACTACGAATATTAATTGATCATTTCATTTCAAAGTTGAATTCATAATTTATCAAGTTAATTCTTTAATGAAGGATGAGAATATCTGGCATGTTTGTATACGTATTTCAATAATACTCTTCATACTTAGCCAAGAATAAATCCATACACTGAGATAGTACGTAACATACCGAATTTAATAAAATTAAAACACAAATCCATGTTCAGACAGCTCCGCTGCGAAGAAAATGAATTGAAACTACAGTATGAAATAATATAGCTGCAGAAAACCAGTCATCCAGTAAATTTTAACAAAGGCTACGAAACTAATTATCAATCAGCTAATTTTAAGGTCATAAAACCTTCTTTTTTTATGATTTGTCAAATTGCAAAAGCAAATGCTTCTAATGCAGAACAAAAAATAAATTTGAAAATTCACCAGAATGTGGGCTCAATATGTATCAAGCTTCCAGCACCCAAGAAAAGACCAAATATTGCTGCACTGCCTAGTGTTGTCTGTCCAATATACCTGATCTTCAGAAGTCCTGGTACCTATATTTTGTGATCCAACTCATAAACTTGCGACAATACAATATCCAAAATTAAAATACATTTTCTTGTCGCAAATATAAACTTCATTGTCAAAACTATGTTTGCCAGGCCACTCGGTTAGGGAGGCACAAGAACGGCAAATGAATAGGTTATATGAAGTTTTTTTTTCTTTCCAGCAACATACCAGCTTAAGAGAAGTCCAACATGTAAACCCCAAAATTTTCAATGAAAAGCAGAAGGGCAACTCAGTATTCTAATACATCGTTCATTCCTTGTTGACTTTCCATCTTTATTGTTTGCATACTAAATTGTGTATTTGCATACATCTCTACTATTTTTATAGTTGAAGTGCCAAGTGAGTTAACATTGATCAAGAAGAAACTAAACTAGTTTGTTCAGTCAGATAATTCATTCGATAAGCATGTAAAAGCTGTCTTCCATCAAGCAAAAAGATGCAGGTGTTGAAAATGCCTAAAAGCTTGCCATGATTTATGATAAGATGATTATATGAATTAATTGTAACAATGGAAGTAGTGGTCATATTTTTAGTTAATGAAATAGTGGAGTCTTGTTATGTATTATAGTATTAGTGGAGTAATTAATGGGATTAGTAATTATTTACTTTTGTATGCCTTTACAAAGGTTAAACCTTGCATTGTTTAATTGAGATGACATGATCAATGAAGTTTAGACATTATTTTAATCATTTCCCTTTTATTCTATTTTCCTCCTCCAAAATTTCCAACAGCATGGAACATGATATATTTTAGAACTAGCTAGGTATCATACCTTAAACCTGATTGCTTCATATGTCCCATAGACAGCACCAATGAAGAAGCACATAATTAGATGTATACTTTTGAAGGATACAGAGTTACATTTCAGCAGTTGGCAACACAAAGAGATAGAAGCACAATAACATGAATCTAGACTATCACAAAAAACAGTTTTATTAAATGCAAACATACTAAATCCTAATTATGCATTTTAGTAGTATCGGCATACATACCATGGTGAAAATACAACAGGATTGAATCCCTCACCAATTTACACATATGCCACAAATGCATAGGCTCACACGCAAACAGAAGCACCAACATATAGGCTCAATCTAATTTATGAACGATAGCAGGTCTAATGAAGGAAATACTCCTCAATTGTAACATATTTTTTTAACTGAATATTGAACTTTGGCTCTTGCATCACCAAAAACTATCAATTACATCCACAATGTGTGGAGCAGATTATCAAGTTACCTAGCCATTAAAATGAAATACGAGCATGCAAGAAATTATCATTAATAAAGTGAGACTCATCACTCATCAGCTATGACTTCATAGCTATGACAGGGTATCACTTCATATAAGTTTCTCCTTCAAATAAAATTGATTTAAAATCAAATAAAAAACGTGAAAAACAAATTGATATAAGCATTAAGTAAAATCTGAAGAGCTTGTAGGATTTCTAATAGTATTATTAAGCAAACAGTAAGCTACACATTTAAGAAGGAACTCCAGCACCGAGGCATTCTAATGTGATCAAAATGCATTCGGTTTCTAGAAGGTCAGAAAATGGATCCCTATAAAAAAAGTATCATAAGGGTAACACAATTTTTTTTATATCTCAACACTTGAACCAGTTCCATTTTTCTAAACCATGTGTATTGATCAGACTTGTAGAGGGAACAGATATATACCTAAACAACTTTGCAGATAACATTCTTTTTCTTAAATTTATTGATTAGAAAAAACGATTTTTATTCTATCATATTTTCATATTTAACCCAAACCATGTCTCTCAGCCTTCCAGAAATTACCACTTTACAATGGAAATTGTAAGAAGAGCTAATCTATAATCGGAAAAGAAGTCACTTCAAAGCCAGAAATCTCTGAAAGGGCTCTGCTTAATGGAGAAATAATGAAGTGCGATATATACTATGAATCAAACAAATTTATTTCCTAACTTGACAACTTAGATAGCTAATCAACCTAGTACCTACACTTAGTCACTGATACGTTCCAAATATGATCAATCAATTAGTGCAGTAGGATTCAAATCTTATTTTCTTGTGCTTAGAAGGTCACAGTCTATTTTCATTATAAGTTATGACAGTATTCTGAAAGAAAATTAGAAGTACATACATTTCCTTTCAATCTTTACCCATAATTACATATTTTCCCAAGGATAAGATTGGATTTGTTTCAAAAAAAGTGAAAAGGGGCATCTATCTAGAGCTTATTACATTTTAATTCATCGTTGACATAATTATTTCTTCTGTCACCAATAGATAGCTCTCAATCTACCTTATAGTTTCACCACACAGATAAGAGGCTTTACAAAGAGCCCAAGTTTACTTATACATTATCAACTTGAGTCCAAACTACTTCTGTTGATCTCATCTTTATGAACAACTTTTAAGAGTTTTAACCTGAAAAGTCAATGCCATAACATAACTTTCATTCAATAAAACAAATAAGCTGGTGTTCTCTACTTCAATTCTTCATGTCCTAATAAGGTCACCTATCCTTCAATTCTTCACATATGGATCATATTCGTAGCACAGGTACTAAGCACTTCCAATACAATATTATAGAAGAACAAGCTGCGCATTCAAATGGTACTTAGCCTTTGATACCTTTGATACCTATTCCAACCTAATGTCTGAATCTCAAAACAACCAACCCAACTAAATTTTGTCGCGCAAATTCAGTATCTCCCATACAATAACTCGAATTCTGCAACAACCAAATTCATTACAGAAACAGAAAGAGCACTACCAGCAATCTATTTCTAACGGAAATAGAAGAAATTACATGGAAGCGAAAATTGGAGAGATGGCTTAGGGTTTAAGAAAGTTACCAACAGCGCCGCCGACAGCACCACCGACTGCGACACCGGCAGTCACACGAGCAAGGCAACTATCCCTCGCCATTCTAGTAAATATTAAATTAAAGTAGCAGAAGTTTGAATTGCAAAGTGGTTTTGCAGATTATGTGAACAGTGTTTGGGGAAAGGTGGCGCCTAAAATCCTAATACAGTAATAAAGTAGTTTCACAATTTTATAAAAAAAAGCAGTTTCCCTCGTGATCCTCTTAAACCCTAGCCACCACCCGAAAACCCTGAAACCTCTTCCCTCCTGCTCCAAGTCCAACCACCATGCTCAACGGAGTGAAATCAGACCTTGTTCTCATCCTCGACTTCGGGTCCCAATACACTCATCTCATTACCCGTCAAATTCGTTCCCTCAATGTCTTCTCTCTCTGTATTTCCGGAACTTCCCCTCTGGACGCCATTACCTGTCACAATCCCAAGCTCATTATTCTCTCCGGAGGCCCCCATTCCGTTCATTCTCCTAACTCTCCTACCTTTCCCCCTGGATCCGTTGAGTGGGTACAGTCCAATGGCTGCTATGTGCTTGGCATTTGCTATGGCTTGCAGTTGATTGTTCAGAGATTGGGAGGGGTAGTGAGAGTTGGTGAGAAGCAGGAGTATGGGAGAATGGAAACTGAGGTGGGGAACAATTCTGGTATCTTTGGAAATAGACAAATTGGGGATAAACAGGCTGTTTGGATGAGCCATGGAGATGAGGCTGCGCAGTTGCTTCAAGGGTTTGAAGTAGTGGCTAGGAGCCAACACGGGGCTGTTGCAGCCGTGGAGAATCGGGAGAAGAGGTTTTATGGTTTGCAATACCACCCTGAGGTAATTGCTTCCTCTGAAAACATAATTATATAGCCAATTTCGATTTCTCTGCAATTATATAGTAGGAGTCTAAGCTGTTAGAAAGAGTATTATTGGAGTAAAACAATTCCAGGAGTTAATTTCATTGAATTCAAATTTCAAACCTAGAGGATTGTGTCGATACAATTATTTGGAACTTAGCTCTGGATATGATGATGGTAACTCGTGTTGTTACTAATTCCAGTATGGGCAGAAACAAAATTTTGTTTTCATGAATGTTGCAAAATTAAACCTAGGAAAAGAGATTGTCAACTCATGTCGATTTTTTTTTTCTTGAATCTAGTTCAAATTGTGTGTGTGTGTGCATGTATATTGGTTTTGATGTTTAGATTGATAGGTTCAGACAAAAAGAATGCTGATTCACCAGAGGGTATGGATACACTTCGATATTTTCTATTCACCATTTGTGCAATTAATGCGAGTTGGAGCATGAATAATGTGGTAGATGAAGAAATCAAGGCGATCAATCGAACAGTAGGGCCTGAAGAGCATGTCATATGTGCACTGTCAGGTGGTGTGGATTCTACAGTTGCTGCGACTCTCGTGCATAAAGCAATTGGTGATAGACTTCATTGTGTTTTTGTTGATAATGGTTTATTAACGTGAGCGAATATTTCATTTCATGTTTTCGTTAAACAATGAAGCATATAGAAATGTATTGATTGTGTTTTGGTTCATATAGGTACAAAGAGAGAGAACGTGTCATGGAAACTTTTGAAAGGGATCTGCATCTACCTGTTAGTTCTGTTGATGCTTCAGAACAATTTCTTAGCAAGCTGAAAGGTGTAGTAGATCCAGAGATGAAAAGGAAGATTATTGGTAAAGAGTTCATTAGCATTTTTGATGCTTTCGGCCATGAATTGGAGCAGAATTTGGGTAAAAAACCTGCTTACCTGGTCCAAGGAACCTTGTATCCAGATGTAATTGAGTCTTGCCCACCTCCTGGATCTGGTAAAACCCACTCACACACAATTAAAAGCCATCATAATGTTGGAGGGCTTCCAAAAGACATGAAGCTGAAACTCATTGAACCACTAAAACTTCTATTTAAGGATGAGGTAATGGATTACTCACTCTCACTTCTTTACATCCATTAGTATATGTATATCTCAATAGATTTTTGGTAGCTTATGTTCCTTTTTATTTATAAAGGTTCGTCAACTAAGAAGGATCTTAAATGTTCCTGAGGGATTTTTGAAGCGTCATCCGTTTCCTGGGCCTGGCCTTGCTGTACGAGTCTTGGGTGATGTAACTGAGGGCAATGCTTTGGAAATCTTGCGCCAGGTATGTCATGCTTTCAGTGGACCTAACTTTTAATTAGTAGTAGCCGAGGTCGATTCATTACGAAATGCAAGGGTTGCTTATTTGATTCTGGCTGTGATGTATGCCTCATACCATAATTTTTAAATATGCCAGCCTCTCTACTGGGTCAAACAGATTAAAATTGGTGTAGATCCAGCCTTGATAATGGCTAAAAATGGTCAATATTGTTTTTTGGTGTTAATAATGCTGGATATTGTGTACAGAGAACGTATTTTTGTTTTGTTTCTCTCCCTCCTTTTTAAGAAACCGAAAGATCTACTTGTTGATTGTTCCTTAGTAGCTAAAAAGTTTTTTTGTTTTCTTGTACATCATGAAAATTATTCCCTCCTATCAAGAAGATAAAAAAATGAAATCCTCGTTTTTCATGTGGAAATTTTGCAACCTTTAATTCTCGCATTCCTTTTTGTAAAAGTGGTTTTCAGCTACTCATTTTAATTAAAAGACAACTATTATTAATTTACTGTATGCTATTGTTTTCCAAAATTTCAAATTCCATTTTGAAATTTAATTTGTGACGTATACAGCTTGTGGCATTGCTTTAGTATTAGAAAACATCATGCATAGTATAACAATTATCTATGCATGATTAGCAAATTATTTATTGTCTATATCCAGTTATGAGAAAGTTAAAGAATATTACCGAAAAAAGACTATCAGTGATTCGCTGTGTATTGTTAAATATTTTAATGACTGCGGCTTGCTAGTCTTCAAAGTAATAGAATAAATCTTTAGTGTGCTACTTTTCAGAAAACAATGCTAACTCAACCACCATTTTAAACTTTGCAACAGCCCAATTAATCTATTATTGAAGTTATATTTTTTGCTAAAATTTATCCTGTTAACTGTTTTTCCATGTAGATGAGATTTTCATCGAATCCATAAAGGATGCTGGGCTTTATGATTCGATTTGGCAAGCGTTTGCAGTATTTTGCCAGTGAGATCAGTTGGAGTTCAAGGTGATCAAAGAACACACTCTCACGTTGTTGCTTTGAGAGCTGTTACAAGTCAAGATGGAATGACAGCAGACTGGTAAGCCTTTTCTCATTCTACATTGTTCTTCTATCTGCTTTGTTTAATTTGTCACTGCTTTTGTTCTTTATAAATGCACTTCACAGCTCACAAAGAATGGCATGTTTGCTGGATAGAAAAATGCGTTTTTAGCCGTTTTATTTCCCTCAAAATGATGACTTGATGCATGTTATTAGATTCCTTGCTATACTTTCGGAATGTGCATTATAGTGTGTTTGGTCTCATTAAACTTTTGCCACCTGGAGTAGCATGTCTCGTGATGAATATTTTTGTATCTGCTAGTTTTTTTTATGTAATGAATAATGATAAGTTACTATTGGGTTCTAATTAATCAATGATATCTTGGGCTGTTTTGGGAACCATAGGATTTGACTTGAAGGATTTTATACAATCTACTCAAAATATAGTATAAATGGTAGAAATTATTTTGGTGAAAATATGAATTAACAAGTTCTAATTCATTTCCTTTAATTTATTGATATTTGTTTCATGCAATTGCCATGGTTAAGAGACTCTGACCAAATCAGAGCTATATAATTTTGACGAGTTATATAACTTTATACAGTAATTTCAAAATGAACTGAGATGTTTGCATTTTTGAATGGTGCTATTTTTTATTCATTCATATTGATGATCAAGTTAAGTTTCATATTTGTTTATGTTAAATGAAAAATACCTATAAGATGATTATAATTAGGCATCATTAATTTAGGGTTAATTGTATTTGGTTCCATTATTTCATATGCATCATGTACATAAAGAAACATATTATGGTAATTTATATATAGCGTAACATATTCTCAAAAATAAATTTTTGAACCTTCAGTTTATTTAAATTGTAGTTGAACTTCTTTTGACCCTTTGATCCACTGGCCGAGCTATATCTAAAAGAACAAATAGTAACCTCGTAATTAATTGCCGTTTTTATTATCTAGGAATAAAATATGTTGTGTAGCACAATTAGTATTTAGTGCTGAACATTGATTTGTCAATTACTACTCTAAGTCACTATCTCTCTTAAGTAGTGTGATCTTGATATCTGCTTATTGAATTAAGTGCTAACCCTATATGATCCCTACTTGTGAAATTGTAGGTATTACTTTGAGCACAAATTCCTTGATAATGTGGCTCGGAAAATTTGCAATAGCGCGAGGGGTGTGAACCGAGTTGTTCAGGACATTACATCAAAGCCTCCCTCAACCATCGAGTGGGAATAATGCGGTAATTAATTATTTTAAGATTTTTATGTAAAATTCCAGAATAATGAATTCAAGTTCTTTGTATTTGTAGTTTCTCATATATGATTAGACACATTATATGGAATTGCCAGTTTTCGACCTTTGGCTTTATGTTTTACGGGAATTGTATATAAAAAGGTAAGGTTGAGGTTCTCTTAGACTACAATTTGCATATTTGTTTTCCGTATATCATAATTTGCTGTGGAATTCTGGGTAATTGTATAATTTGTCAATCTCCCTTTATTCATATAGGGAGTGTCCTTAAACATTAGTTTTGAAGGAATTCAATTTATTTCAAAACATTTAATGCAAAATTTTTTTGAACTGAATTCATTGGAAAAGAATGTTTTCAAACGAAGGATTAATATTAATATGCTCGTCTCAATCCGAATTATGCATATATTTAGGGTGTGTTTCTCCAAACTTATAATTTATTATTTAAAAGATATTTATAAAAAGATTTTAACTTATAAGTTAAAGTGTTTCTTGAAGGAGAAAAGTAAAAAGGAGGTCGTAGGTTGAAAATGAGAAGCCAAGAGAAACATCCCCTTAGAATGGTTGGCTGTTGATGTTACTAATATTGAGAGTGCATAACAATTTTACTTATATTGCTAAAAGTCATTAACCCATTATAAACTCCTATCTTTTTACTTATGTTAATGACATCTATATTCACAAATTTGAAGCCTCTCTATATTCAAATTGATATCAATTAATGAAAAAAACACTCGTACAGTTAAAAACTTTGACAAATTCCAGCAGGCCGAGTATAAACATTATTTGCAATTCTTGCCTCCGAATATCAAATATAAAATCATGAAAACAAGGCAAACCAGGAATAACATTGGCAACTGATACTCTAGAAATAACTATGTTATCTATCAATACCACTATTGTTGTTACTATTGTAGTTGCATACCCTGGCAAGATATCATCAACAAAGTAGTTGCTTTTCAACAATTATTCTAAGAGCTACTTGTGTTGACCCAGCAATGGGAGTATTTTGAAAAAGAGGAAAAGTTCTTGCCGGGGTGGAAGACAATGGAGCAGGAGCTTGGTCGGTTTGCCATTGTCGTTGCCGGTTGCACGAATGAGAACACCTGTTCAAGGACCAATCATAAAGGTCGAAACCGAAACCGAAACCGAAACTGAAGTAGGCTAGATATGTAGAGACTTTTTAAGGTTCAAAGAATTTACAGAAATATGTACTAATAGACTTGTAGAAGAAAACAAAGGTGGATTTCTACCAGTTTCCTGGATCGATTACTGCGATGATGGGTACTACGGTGATGGGCTACACTTATGCCTCGAACAATCTCCTGTGAATGAAATGCAAATGTCCAATTGTCATGGGTGGTAGATGGAGAATACCAAAATTTTCTCCATCTCTCTAATTCATATTATCTGCACTTCAAATTTAGAGAGAGAAAAAAACTAAAAGACAGAAGCCTTAATTGACGATTCAATTCCATTTATATAAATGCATAATTAAGACATCACCTCAATTATTTATATGGCATACATCATTTGGCATATATCAATTCTAACAACCGTCCACTTGCATTAGAGCCAATTAGCCATATACTTAATGTCATAAGCTCAAATATATTCTTCATGTTTAACTTGTATTAATTGCTTCATCAGACCATCCACTAGATTTTGATATGTGAGAACGTATTCGAAACTCAAACTATTATAATTCTTGTAAACAAAGAAAAAAAAAATTAAAACCTTGTTTAGTAATGACAATGCGCCATAGCTGGGCTTGAAGATATATAACAAGAGGAAATTTTTTTGTTGAAATAAAACAACCGTTTAGTAAAAATCAGATTGGAGTGACCGGTTGAAACAGAAAAACTGAGAACTGATAATCAGTATAGTTCGGTTAAAATAAAACAACGGTTCCGTAAGAAATTGGATTTAACCTGTTCGAGCTGAAAAAACTGGCTAACCGGTACACCTGCCAAATAGTCATTGGATAAATTTATAAATAATTAGGAAATTTAAATAAATGATTTCATTTTTATAAAAAGTAGTTCTTTATGTATTTATTATTTTGGACTTTTTATATTATTAATATGGTAGAAAAATGGTTAAATCTTTATTTATTTTACATATAATCATGTTGAAAGAGATGAAAATTTATCATTATTATTTATTATTTTATTTTCTTCCAAAATAACATTTTTTGTTTTAAATGTATTATAAATTTATAATGTTATTAGATTTTCTTTATTTATACAATTTAAATATTATAAGGTTATTGATACATTTATTATTTATTAATATGATTTTGTATTTACTTATAACTAATTTTTGATTTCAAACAAATGAATATTTTTTGCATATATTTTTATTTAGGTATTTATATAAAAGCATATAAACGTTGAACTATGTTTAAACTAAAAAAATTATGAACCACTGACTTTATCGGTTTAATCTCCAATCCATTACTATAACATTGGTTTTTTTTTCAACATTCAATGACAGGTTTTTGAGTGGCCTTGTGCCACCTCATATGACAACCCAACACTTAACCAAACACGAATTCAACTCCCCAAATCGAGCACTCATAGGACTTTGTTGTGTTGAATAATGATGGTATTAGCATTAGCATTAGAGTTGATTGGTTGAACATCATCTAACATTGTACTTGTTGATTAACCTTTCAAGCTTTGTACGGATAGACTATTGTTACGAGGCGCCATTCTTGCCCCGCAATACATCGCTGCCCATGCGCGATGGCATATGCACATTGGAATTTTTACAAAACAAGGCATGCCATGCCATGTCAAATTAATCAAGCCATGCATGCAACATCGGCCAAAGACGTGTGCTTTCGAGGAGAAAAACGCACAACAAGGTCCGCGGGATGTTCGACATGCTTTGACACGAGTTTCACGCGAGAAAATATGAAGAGATGGCATAAAAATGCGAGATTGGGCCAAATATGGCGAGAAAATAGGCCTGGAGACAGCCCAGCCCGCAAAAAGCCCGCAAATGGCAAGCCCATTCTGCCCAGCGCAGTGCAAGGGCCCATTTTCCTTGCAAATTCTGTCAGAAGCTTCCAGAAGCGTCGCCAGAACTCCGGAAAGTGTTGCTGCAGACCCAGAAAGGCAACGGAAGTTCCAGAAAGCGTCGCCAAAAGACCTGGACAGACTAGAATCATCTCAAATGCTCCTAAATCATGCAAGGAAGCTTCCAACCGACCTAGCTGGATATTTTAGGCAATAATTTACTAGAATATGCTTAGAATATTCCAAATAAATTGTAACCACATGTTGAGGAGGTGGGATGCCTATAAATACCTAACCTCCCTCATTTTCTAAGTATGCTTGAATGCTTGAATGCTTAGAGCTAGCATCACTCACTTGTACTTGTACTTTGCCCTTCAAAGTATAATACATATTACATTTCCAAACTCTTCTCTCACACCTCTTGCCAACACAAGTGCTCTCCCAACTCTTCAAACACACCGCAAAGGTCATTCCAATTTCCGCTGCGCAACACGCTCTAAAAGGCTTACTTAGCAACTTCCCTAGCAAGCTTGTTAAGTGCCGGCGAGGGAGAAGTCCAGCCTCGTTACAGGTGGTATCAGAGCGAACGTTCCTGACCTAGTGTTTATGAAGACGAATCTCGCACAAATGGCCAACGAGGTAGAGAAGCAATCTGCCCTTGAACTCGAGGAAGAACAAGCTCGCGGACGCGATGTCGAGCGCTCTCGCAAATCAGCAAAGCGTGACAAATCCAAAGCACCCAACATCGGCGATGCATTGGAGTCTCGCATAATCACACTCGAAACTCACATGGCTGACGTGAAAGCTAATGTGGGAGACCTCTCGGACCAAATCGACGGCTTGGTTCTCGAAGACGATGCAATCAAGAGAGCTTCGAAAGACCTCTTCGAAGACCTTCGCACGTTCGTGCTACAAAAGATCAATGAATTGGAGGCCAAGGTCGAAACCTTGACCGCTGAAAATCAAGATCTTCGACGGCAGATTAGTCAACACCAATGTGGCGGAAGCTCAGGAAGCGGAAGCATCAATAGCGCTCCCCTAATCGCCACAAAATTGCTGCAAAAGCCCGACAACTTCAACGGATGCCGCAACGCTGCCACTGTCGA
The DNA here is from genome assembly GCA_947683365.1 of Euphorbia pulcherrima. Taxonomy (NCBI): domain Eukaryota; kingdom Viridiplantae; phylum Streptophyta; class Magnoliopsida; order Malpighiales; family Euphorbiaceae; genus Euphorbia; species Euphorbia pulcherrima. Next base: position 23,153,826 of record CANTUS010000001.1, read on the forward strand.
GAACTTTCTCTTCAGCTTGGAGCAATACTTACGTGGTCTTGCCATCACCAGTGATGAGGTAAGGATCGCTACTGCCCAATCCTTCCTTCGTGACACCGCTCAACAATGGTATAGGCGTAGATGTCTCGATGCCGAGAAGGGACGGCAAGGCATCAATACATGGGCGCAATTTAAAGAAGAATTGCGAAAGAAATTCTGCCCAACTAATGCGAACAAAGAAGCCTTGAGAAAGCTTTGGCGTTTGCGACAAACGGGTAGCATTGCCGACTACATCAAGGAGTTCAACGACTTGTTGCTCGAAGTAGAAGGTATGTCCGACTATGAAATACTAATTCGCTTCGAGGATGGGTTGAAAGATTATGCAAGGGCTGAAGTCAATAGGGGAAAACCACAAACCCTTGATGAAGCCATTGCAATTGTTGAAAACATGGTAGAATATTCCTCACATCTAAAGAAGGACAAGCCATCAATGTTCGAGCGTAACGATGGAGAGGAACGCCAACATCGCAAAGAGAGCGACACATCCAAAACATTTGGAGGAAAGGATAAAGACCCATCGAAGGTACGCAAATCCAAACCCCCTCCAAGTCCTTGTTTCGTTTGTGGTGGTGCCCATTGGACGAGGGACTGCCCAAACAAGAAGACATTAAACTCAATGACTGTCGAAGACAATGACAAGACAACCGAAACGGTGGAGCCAGTTCGACACATGAGCTCCATCCAACTTATAAATGCCTTAGAACAATTGCCTCCTCTGAAAGAATCCAAACAGGAAGAGGAAGGACTGTTGTATGCCGATGTCATCATCAACGGCAAACACACAAGCGCACTAATCGACACAGGTGCTACACACAACTTCATTGATGTTGAAGAAGCCAAACGACTTGGTCTCAATGTCAAACCAAGCGGTGGTGCTGCCAAGCCAGTAAACACCGTGGAACAGCCTATCACGGGGAAAGCAAGGAAAGTACCCATGCAAATCGGTCCGTGGAGTGGAAAGCAAAACTTCACTGTCTTGCCCATCGACACCAACAAAGTGATCTTGGGTCTAGACTTCTTCACACAGGTATCAACTCTTATCGTTACTAATCGTAACTTGCTATTACTAAATGATGGCGAGAAGGTACATCACATACCACTAGAACAGAAGGCTCCACAAATGCCTACTGTGTCTAGCTTACATCTCACCAGACATCATGAGGTTAAGAATGATGCTCACCCAAGGCGACACGCCAAGAAGCATCGCAACCAAAATGGCCAAACTCCACACGCGACGAGGACGCCGCGAAATCGGGTGGGGGAGAATGTTACGAGGCGCCATTCTTGCCCCGCAATACATCGCTGCCCATGCGCGATGGCATATGCACATTGGAATTTTTACAAAACAAGGCATGCCATGCCATGCCAAATTAATCAAGCCATGCATGCAACATCGGCCAAAGACGTGTGCTTTCGAGGAGAAAAACGCACAACAAGGTCCGCGGAATGTTCGACATGCTTTGACACGAGTTTCACGCGAGAAAATATGAAGAGATGGCATAAAAATGCGAGATTGGGCCAAATATGGCGAGAAAATAGGCCTGGAGACAGCCCAGCCCGCAAAAAGCCCGCAAATGGCAAGCCCATTCTGCCCAGCGCAGTGCAAGGGCCCATTTTCCTTGCAAATTCTGTCAGAAGCTTCCAGAAGCGTCGCCAGAACTCCGGAAAGTGTTGCTGCAGACCCAGAAAGGCAACGGAAGTTCCAGAAAGCGTCGCCAAAAGACCTGGACAGACTAGAATCATCTCAAATGCTCCTAAATCATGCAAGGAAGCTTCCAACCGACCTAGCTGGATATTTTAGGCAATAATTTACTAGAATATGCTTAGAATATTCCAAATAAATTGTAACCACATGTTGAGGAGGTGGGATGCCTATAAATACCTAACCTCCCTCATTTTCTAAGTATGCTTGAATGCTTGAATGCTTAGAGCTAGCATCACTCACTTGTACTTGTACTTTGCCCTTCAAAGTATAATACATATTACATTTCCAAACTCTTCTCTCACACCTCTTGCCAACACAAGTGCTCTCCCAACTCTTCAAACACACCGCAAAGGTCATTCCAATTTCCGCTGCGCAACACGCTCTAAAAGGCTTACTTAGCAACTTCCCTAGCAAGCTTGTTAAGTGCCGGCGAGGGAGAAGTCCAGCCTCGTTACACTATGCCCTCTTACTACTTGAATGACCGACTGCTCTTTAATACCCTCAAGATGAGCGTTTTTGTCTTTAATGTCCCCCAATTTTGAAGTGGACCTCCGAATTACATCAACTTGTAAAAAGTGCATCTCCGTGCTACCTCATACCATCTACACCAGTCGCTACCTCAGATTTCAAATCTAAACCCAAATGATGTTAGGGAATTCTTGAAAATAACTTGGATAATCTCTGAAGTAGTGATAACACTTTCAGATTGAAACAATTTGGTGGTTCTCCCAAATGTTTCAATCAGATAAAATCAGAGTAAACTCAAGCACTTAGAATAAATTATCGTTGTGAAGAAAAAATGAACCAGCCCTTAAGCGTTGCAAAAACCGCCTGTAAGTGTTGCCAGTGCCAGGTTTTTATAGACCTGATACGAGCAGTCGCAACGGTTCATAACAGAAGCGTTGTGAAAAGTCGTGTCCCTTCGAGCAGTCACAACAGTTCAAAACAGAAGCATTGCTAAAGGTTGTGTCCACTCCAATAGTCGCGACTATTCTAAACAGAAGCGTTGCAAAAGGTAGCTCCCGAATCCTTGTAAGTTTAGTATCGTAATAAAACTCGAACAAGCGTGCACTCCGCACTCTCCTGACTTGTTCGATGAAATATTTTGATCACATTGATCAACTAGTTGATCAAATTACACTAAAATACCAACAATCCTCCCCCATTTTAGTGTAATCCATGATTAACCAAACAATATCACAACAAATAACAAACTTATGCATAAATGAAATATTTCATGTTAGTATATTACACATTCCAAATATTCGAATAACTAAAGGTGTCACGATGGATTGAACCTTTATTATCCATCTTGAATACTCGAAGGTAATATACACATATAAGTCAATATTCTAACATGTTCTTACTGGACACTATCTTTTACTAGCCTTGCGTCCCTATCTTTCACAAGCATATCAAAGTCAAGTCCAAAACTTTTTGAACAGCTAAACTTCATGCTCATATAGGTAGCTCTTCTACTCTTACACCTGCATATGCAATTTTTCAAAAGAACTATTAAGAAGTTAAACTTCAACCTTCTTTATCTTGCAGGTCTGAACACACACCTTAGAATGTTCTAATTAATGTATTCCAATCTCTAGATGTTAAGCTTTCCTCATTGAATTCAGCACCTAACGCCATATTAGGTGGGAATTGGGTATCTTAACATGAGAGATTTCATATGGACTTTAATTTCATACCCATAGCCGACTTGTGCACAAGATCTCTGCTTAACCCTTTGGTTAAATGATCGGCTAAATTATGCTAAATTTTTACAAACTCTAATGATATAACACCATGCATGATGCGTTCCTGAATCATGCTATGTCTCACACCTAAATGTCTAGACCTGCCTTTGTACACTTGCCTATAAGCATTGGCCAAGGCAGCTTCACTATCACACTTGATAGATTTAGGTGACAATGGTTTACGCCATGATCCTTGGTTCCTTTTAAGTACTTGAATACTCAGCTTAAAGATTGCCAATGATGCGAACTAGGATTACTAGTATACCTACTGAGTTTTCCTACAGCATAAGCTATATTTGACCTAGTACTAATCATGGCGTACACACTTGCTACACTTGTTTGCTTGGTTGATAACAAAACCATCAAACAAAACCACATCATCAAACTTTTGATGCCATGCTTTTGGTGCTTGTTTTTGTACATACATCAATTTCTTTAGCTTGCATACCTTATTTTCACAACATGACATAACAAACTCTTCCGGTTGTTTCATATAAATCACCTCATTAAATTCACCATTTAGGAATGCGGAGATTACATCCATTTAATGAATTACAAGGTTTTTCATATTAACCAACGAATTAAAAATTTTGTAAAAGTAATTTCTAACATATTAGAAATTTTTTTATAAAATTCATAAACTATATTCTATATTTTTTATGAATTTATTTACACAAAATAAATCAAATACTCACCTTTTCTACCTTAAAAAGTTCTGAAAAAATTACCATTAAATCTAAAAAATATGAAAATTGTGGGATATGAAAAATTTTAGAGCAAAACAACATTGTTTAGAGCCTCAAATCGCAAAAACACATATGGGGCCATTAGGGACTCGCCATGTGGCATTATGTTGACCAGTCAACTTTAACTTTTGACTGACACATGGCAGTCAACCATTTACCGGTCAATCCCCAAAGGTTAAATCAATGTCACATGGATGACGATTAAAATTGGATTAGGACAAAAATTTCTGACTAAAGTGTTGCCAACACTGCTTTAGATCATGAACCATCGCAAACAATTGTCACAAAAACCAAACGTCGTGTATTTTCATTTTTTGACGGAATCTCTAACGGATACAAAATCCCTCACAAACAAACTAACCGTCGCATTCAGAAATTGTCGCAAATGAACCATCGCAGCCTTTTTGTTTCTGACGGATTCTGCAACGGACTCTAATTCCCTTGCAAAATGCAGAAAAACGAATTCTGAAGTTTAATCATTCCGAAAATTATTCAGGCCTCCAACAAGACCCTTCCTAAGGTTTTTAAATGTCCCGAGTCCAATGGATTCGTTATTTTACCAAAAAACGAACATAAATTGGCCATTACCCAAAATAATGCAAAAAATGCAACCTTTTTCGGTGAAAACAACGTGAAAATACCCAAGATCGAACATAATCGATTCAAATGCGACTTTGAACATGAAAAATACACAATTTTGTTCAATTATTGACCAGATTACAGAATCATGGCCAAAACGCTCCAAAAACACGATTTTTACACCATTTTACATACTTTAACAGTAAATTCAACAAAAAAATCATGGAAAATCATTCCGAACAAAAATTTCAGAATTTCCAGAAAAAGGAGAAAGAGAATTTACGTTAAACACATAGAAAAACATAGCAAAAATCTTCGCTATGATATCAAAGAAGTAATTCGAATAAGAATGGATCGAATTGTGTATCTATTTGGTGCCCGAGATCAAAGAATGCCATTATAACACCGTTTGTATGTAAAAAATGAGATTGAATCACCGGTATTTCGAATATCAATAGATTTCCACAACTTCTTCAACAGATTCTCTGTTCGTTATTTCCAAAAAATTTAGTTTCAATCTTTGAAACTAAGTAGACTTCAAAATGAATTAGTTTCAGTCTTTGTTGGGGAATTCTTGAAAATAACTTGGATAATCTCTAAAGTCGTGATAACACTTTCAGATTGAAACTAATTTGGTTGTTCTCCCAAATGTTTCAAACGGATAAAATCAGAGTAAACTCAAGAACTAAGAATAAATTATCGTTGCGAATAAAAAATGAACCAGCCCGTAAGCGTTGCAAAAATCGCCTATAAGTGTTGCCAGTGCCAGGTTTTTATAGACCTGATACGACCAGTCGTAACGGTTCATAACAGAAGCGTTGAGAAAAGTCGTGTCCCTTCGAGCTGTCACAACAGTTCAAAACAGAAGCATTGCAAAAGGCAGCGCGGATCCTCGTAAGCTTAGTATCGTAATAAAACTCGAACAAGCGTGCACTCCTCACTCTCCTGACTTGTTCGATGAAATATTATGATCACATTGGTCAACTAATTGATCCAATTGCACTAAAATACCAACAAATGATATCCAATTTAAAATCAATTTCTTTTACAACAATATGACAATCACTATGCCTTTTAAACAAATCAGCCTTAGATAATAGACTCTATTTGTTTCGAATCTAAGATCAAAATTAGCAAAGATTGAACAATTAACCGAGCTTGCAAATCACCAGCAACGACAATCCAAGATCTATTAAGAAAATCACGATTAACAGACCATTCCAATCTCTGAAACTCACAAGCCCCCTATATTTTTGAATTGGTTCAAGATTGGTGAGCAATTTTATCATAAAAAATCTAATTAGAATAACAATACAATACAATTTTGCCAAATCGATATAAAAAATCTTTTCCGATTCCCACTTTCCTAATTCATAATCGTATCTAACAATACAATACAACCAAAAGCAATTCCACAAATTAGATACAATTTTGAATTCAAAGCCATTTCTCACCAATCTAACAAACGTTACGTCTTCCGAAAATTCACTGCTCAATCTCTTCCAATTCCCACTTTCCATATCAAGGCTAACTATTGAGAATGGTTTAGGGTTGTAATATACAGTGAGTCATTATAACAAACACCTTCTAGGCCACTTAAAATTGGTTCAAGATTTTTGTATGTTTGCCACGAATGGCCAATTGAATCATAAATGAAGGCCGAATTGATGCATATATGTGATAGCCGGAAAAGCTTTCGAAAAATTGACACGTAATCGATACTGAAAAGAATCTGAGAGAAGAGAGAATTGGATTTGACATCTCACAAAATTCGCATGATTTGAGACGCGTACAGTGAGAACACCAAATACAGAGCTGTAACGATAGGATTTCTTCTGTCTCTAACCACGGTAAAAAACTAACTTTCACAGCTAGATAAAACGTTGCGTTCCACTTATTACAATATTCAACTAATTTTTAAGTTTATTCCATATATCATCCCTCCTCTCTTAAGATCCTTCCTCAAGATCAAAGTCAGGGTAGCGATTCTGCATATCAAAAGCGAACTCCTAAGTGGCCTTTGTTGCTGAAGAATTTTGAGAAAGATAATTGTATTTCTCTTAATTTATAAATATATTACAATGTGGGTATTTATACATGAATGAATCCTATATCAAAGGTAACAAAATAAATACAAATAGATACAAATAAATGCAATTAATTGTAATCTTCCTAATTGGGTTAATTAACATGACTTGGGGAAGAATCCAGTCAACATTACCCCTCAAGTAGGTGCAAAGATGTTACACATGCCTAACTTGCAAAGTAGTGTATGAAACGTCCATTTGTCGAGGTCTTTTGTGAGGACATCTGCTAACTGTTCTTTGGAAGAAACATGAATTAGATCAAGGTTGTTGTCCTCTATCTTTTCTTTGATGAAATGTCGATCAATTTCAACATGTTTTATTCGGTCTTGCTGAATTGGGTAATGAGCAATGCTGATAGCAGCTTTATTGTCACAGTACAAGGATAGTTTTCCTTTCTCTCCTAATTTCAGATCTTCAAGCAGTGTCTTCAACCAGAGAACCTCGCAGATGCCTTGGGCTATGGCTTTGTATTCTGCTTCTGCACTAGATCTAGCAACAACACTTTATTTCTTGCTCCTCTAAGTGTCAAGATTTCCTCCTACTAGGGTACAATAACCGAAAGTTGATCTTCTATCATCAAGAGATCTTGCCCAATCAGCGTCCGTAAAGGCTTTATGATGGCGGGCGGAAGCAAAAAATAGAATAGAATGGAAAATTGGGTTGATTTGTTATGGTTGAATAATTTATGATGGTTGAATGTTTTTGGATCACATAAAAAGTCCTTGATTGTTTTTTGAAACAAACAAAACTCAATTAGTTTTTGGAAACTAACAAAACCCAGAAGAGTTGCAAAATGTAAATTCTCTCAATTTTGTAGAATCTGATAATCTGATATTCTATACTCCTTTTAAATAACAACACAAAGGAGTTACAAGAAACATAAAGAAACATAAAAGCTCATAACCACAAGTTGGCTACAAAACATAAATACACATAAAGACTAATTAATTATAAGACATGATGAAACATAAAGTGGACAATTAAAAGAAATATAACAACAAAGAAAAGATAAAAGGATTTAGCATCCTCAAAAGCTCAAAAATGTCCTTCACCTGTAAATGATCTTAAATATGTCTTAAATAAAAAGTATCACACACAAAATGGTCTTACAAATGGGGCGCACCCATATTGGCTTGAGATGGACCAAGAACATCTTTGATTTTACACCTACTCTTCCATAAATCTTCATTTGAAAGCACGAATATATATTTTGCAATTATAATTTTTATTTTGCACCAAAATATAAAGAACATGATATTTAGCTCACCGTTACTTCAACTCGAAGATGACCATGGTTCGAGAGAAGAAGGCCTTTTCCTGGTGCAGACTTTAAGTACCTCAGGATATGAAAGACAGCTTGCATATGTGGATCTCGCGGATCATGTATAAATTGACTCAGCAAGCTAATTGCATAGGCTATATTTGGTCTTATGTGTGAAAGATATATGAGCTTACCCACGAGCTTCTGAAAGCTCTCCTTGTCCACTGACTTTCCAATCCCAGACTGAAGCTTGTGATTGCTTTTAATAGGCGAATCCATGGGTTTGCAACCCAACATCCGAGTTTCTGTCAACAAGTCTAGGACGTATTTTCTCTGTGAAATGTAGATCCCTTTACTTGATCTGGCAACCTCAACTCCCAAGAAATATTGGACCTTTCCTAGAGATTTGATCTCAAATTCACGAGCCAACAACTTTTCTAGCTGAGCCATCTCTTCGTTGTCATCTCCTGTCATCACTATATCATCAACATACACTATGAGTAATGTGACCTTACCCCATTGATGTTTTATGAAGAGAGTATGATCTTTTTGGCTCTGTTTGTAACCGAAAGAAATTATAGCTTTGCTGAATCTGTCAAACCATACTTTTGGAGACTGCTTTAGGCCGTACAAGGCTTTCTTCAATTTACAGACTTTCCCTTCACTCTGTGGTTCTCAAATCCAGGAGGAATGTTCATGTAAACTTCTTCTTCCAAGTCTCCATGAAGAAATGCATTTTTGACATCGAATTGGTGTAAGTCCTAATTAAGATTAGTAGCATATGATAATATGACTCTGACGGTGTTCATCTTTGCAACTGGAGTGAGTGTTTCTTAGTAGTCTACTCCATAAGTTTAAGTAAAACTTTTGCAACCAACCAAGCCTTGTATCTTTCAATCGAGCCATTCGCTTTATGTTTGACAGTGAACACCCATTTGTAACCTACCAACTTCTTGTCTGTTGGAGGAACAACAAGTTCCCAAGTCTCATTCTTGGATAATGCTTTCATTTCTTCAAGCATAGCATGCTTCTACTTCGGATCTACAATGGTTTCTCTCCAATCCTATTGAATAGACACAAATAAAAGGGACAAAGCAAAAGCTTTATAGGAGGGAGATAATGAATGATGAAAGATAAAGTCAGGCAAAGGATATACATGATGATTAGTATAAAACCTAACCCCGTTTCTTTGAGAAATAGGTAAATCAACATCATTTTGAGAGAGGTAGGTAACTCATCTGAAGATGAAAGAGAAGAAGGTGACTCACCTGAGGATGAAGGAGAAGAATGGTCAGTAGCAGGTTGCATAATGGCTTCTTCCGTTCTACTTCTTATCAAATATCTTAACAAGTTGGGTCTATCCAACCTCCCAACTTCCTCTCTGGCAGGACCCTCCCCCTCAATATCAACATCAACATCAACCATCACATCTTCATTTGTAGTCTCCAACCTCCCTACTAGTTCTCTGACAGGAGTCTCCCCCTCAATATGAACATTAATCATCACATCTTCATTTGTAGTCTCCCCCTGAATATGTGATGGGGACTCTTTGAAGTATGATTCAAACTCTTGAAATGTAACATCCATTGTGACAAAATATCTCCGGATGATAACATTTATATCCTTTCTATGTAGGAGAATACTAGAGAAAGACACATTTAAGGGTACGCAGATCAAGTTTCCCACTAATTTATGATTGAATGAAACACACACACCCAAACACTCTTGGAGGAACAACATATGTGTTTTTTCCTTTTAATAATTCTAAAGGAATCCTAAAGTCAAGGGCTTTTAGTGGCATCCTATTAATAAGGTAAGCAACAGCAAGAATGGCATCCCCCCAATAAGGTTTAGGCAAGTTCATAGTGAACATAAGGGATCTAGCAACTTCCAACAAATGCCTATTTTTTTCATTCTGCTACCCCATTTTGAACACTAGTATAAGGACAACTAGTTTGGTGAATTATCCCATGCGACTCTAAGTAAGCACCAAAAACTTTATCCATATATTCTGTGCCATTATCGGTTCGCAGGATTTTTATTTTGGTGTCAAATTAAGAACAAATCATTTTGTGGAAAGATTGGAAACACGAAAAAACCTCATTTTTTGCTTTTAATAAATATACTCATGTAATCCTAGCGTAACAATCAATGAAATTAACAAACCAACGATTACCAGATAAGGAAACTGTTTTAGTTGGACCCCATACATCAAAGTTAATTATGGAGAAAAGGTACTTCTACTATTGCTTAAAGGATAAGAGTTTCTTGTGTGCTTGGCATATTCACAAGCATCACAGGACAATGATTCAAAATTTGTTTTAGAGAACGAATCTGGATATAACTTTCTCATAGCAAAAAATGATGGGTGTCCTAACCGTCGATGCCATTGTAAAATTTCATGATTAACAATCTTATTCTCTCCAAAGAATGCCTGACTTCCCAACTCTAAACTATCATCTATTAAATATAAGGCATCATGCAATTTGCCATTGCCAATCTTCTTCCCAGTTTCAAGCACCTGAAAAACACAATGGTCAGGGAAAAATTTGATTTTGCAATTTAAGGCTTTTATAATGGAACTGATAGATAAAAGGTTTATGGGAAAGTTTGGTACATGAAGAACAGAAGATAGCTCAATATTAGGTGTACAGACAACAGAACCTATTTCAGAAATAGGAGACAAATAACCATCTGCTATTCTAACATTGTTTTCTTTAGGACAAATGGTATAGGTTTGGAAGCTTTATGAAGATCCTATCACGTGTCATTCGCACCAGAATCAATAATCCAAGAATTAAGATTAGTATTAACCGCTATACCTGATTGCCTATAAGTAGTAGTTCCGGAAGTATATAAGCTCATTTTTGGATCTCCCAATAATACAAACAATTAATGAACAGTACTTCTAGCGAACAGGGATTGGATGAACAGTACCTCTGGTGAACAACATTTCCAGCAAAGAATAGTGACTTTGGTGAACAGTATTTCCGGTGATGAATAGTGATTTTGGTGAACAATGACGTAAACAGTGTCATCGACGATGAACAGTGCATGCGATGAACAGTATTGCCGGATGAACAATAAACATCTTTTGAATGGCTGAAAATATTTTAAACTCTAAATTGGGTAACATGAATTGAAGAAGAGGCTGCTGAGAGAATTTCACGACCTCAAAAGGCAGCACTGGCTCATGATACCATGAAGGATTTTGAGAAAGATAATTGTATTTCTCTTAATTTACAAACATATTACAATGTGGGTATTTATACATGAATGAATCCTATATTAAAGGTAATAAAATAAATACAAATAAATACAAATAATTGCAATCTTCCTAATTGGACTAATTAGCATGACTTGGGGAATAATCTAGTCAACAGTTGCATCCCTGCCCTGCAATTTCACTAGCACCTTAGTAGCTGCCCGCTTGCCATGCTTCACTATCCCTCTATCCAATATTGCCTCAAGAATCAAAGGGCTTCAACTGTAATTGGCAAGGTAGTGTAGATACTTTGTTGATTGGGAACCTTCCTCTTAAGTTGAGAAGTGCGAAATACTGGGTGAATTTCAGTGTTAGTAGGAAACTTAAGCTTATAAGCTACCTTCCCAATTCTATCTTCTACATGATAGGGACCAAAGAACAGTGGAGACAACTTTTGATTCCCCCCTTCTTTACACACTTTACTGTCTATAAGCTTGCAATTTGATATAAACCCAGTCCCCAATAATGAATTCCTTGTCAATCCTATGTTTGTCTGACATGCTCTTCATCATTCTCTGATCTCGAGTGAGATGTTATTTTAGAACATCATAGCTTCTTCCCTGTTTAATAGTAATTGTTCCACTAAAGGCACAGTTGAATCCCCTTGAATGTAGGGTATATGGATTTGTGGAGGAATACCATATATAGCTTCAAAAGGAGTCAATTATAGAGATGTATGGTAGTTAGTATTATACCACCATTCGGCTAAAGATAACCAAGCTTACCATTTCTTTGGATGTGCATGAGATATACACATTAAATAGGTTTCTAGGCACCTGTTGACTACCTCACTTTGACTATCTGTTTAGGGATGGTAAGCTGTGGATTTCAGCAGCTCTACTCAAATTTTGAACAATTCTGTCCAAAAGGTGCTCACAAATACAAGGTCCCTATCACTGACAATTGAGCTTGGCAACCCATGTAATTCAAAAGCATTATTGAGAAACAACACAACAATATCTTTAGCTGTATATGGATAACTCAAACTTATAAAATGAGCATATTTAAAGAGCCTATCAACCACCACAAAAATCACCTCCTTCCCATAGGACTTGGGCAATCCTTCTATAAAATCCATACTAATATCACTCCGTAAACTAGCAGGAATGGGTAATGGTTGTAGCAACCCTATAGGTTTAGTTGGATCATATTTACAAGTTTGGTAAGTGGCACATTGCCTTATGAAATTTCACACATCTTTCTCCATGCCATGCCAAAAGAAGGTCAACTATAACCTTTTGACAGTAGCTTGCACTCCTGGATGCCCCCCTTAAACTGAACTATGCATCAAACTAATGATTTTACTCTACAGTGGCTTATCATTCCCAACCACCAATTTCCCTTTCCTTCTTAACAACCCTCCCTTCCAACTATAGAGACCAACCTGATGGCGGGCGGAAGCAAAAAGGAAAATTTTTCTATTCGAATACTATGAGAAATGATATTGAAAAGGAAAATTGATGAATTTGAGATAGACGAATGATTTTGGATCACATACAAAACCCTTTGAGTGTTTTTGGAAACGATCAAAACCCTTTAGTTTTTGAAAACTAATAAAACCCAATTAGTTTTGGGAAACTAACAAAACCCAAAAGATGAATTGCAAATGCAAATTCTCTCAATTCTTTTTCATATAATTTGATATTCTCTTCTTATTTCTTCCTTTAAATAAGAAGAAAAATAAAAGTTACAATAATATAAATTCAATGACACTTAAAGTAAGGAAGAGTTACAATGAAATATAAAGACACTTAAAGCTACATTAAACCTATATTAAACTATTAGTAACATCTATAATTTATGGTAAATAAAGTAAAAGAAAACAATAAATAAATTCCTAATTTTTTCCATATGTATGTGCTGGAAGCATGAACACAAATTAAGATTTAGGCACATTAAGTTGGGATTCAAGTTGAGTAGTACTTTGATTTTTACACGAATCTTCCACATATCTGCATTTGAAATAATGAAAATAATTTTTGGATTAAACAATTTAATTTGGCACCAAAAAATAACAAACATAGCTCTATGCTCGATGTCACAACCTCACCCTTTTGTTGAAGTTCAATTAGTTAAGTTTGTAAATAAGGGTCATTTTGCCAACTAGATTCAATGTTATGTATTAAACTGCTTTGAGACAAAGATAATCAAATCAACTAATTCAACCATTGACCACCTAGACAAAGCATCTACCTGAACATTTTCACTCCTAATTTGAAGGAAATGTCAAAATCATACCCAAAAAGATTAGCCATATATTTCTATTGCTAACTAGTGGTAATTCTTTGATCCAACATGTATTTTAGACTTCTGTGGTCAGTCTTAATGAGGAATTTCCGCTGCAAAGATAGTGATGCCACTTCTTAACTGCATAGACAATGGCCAACAACTCTTTCTCATAAACAAACATACCTAGTGCCTATTAGCTAAGTCCTTGCTCATGTAAGCTATGGGGTGGTTTTCTTGCATCAACATATCCCCAATTCCAATGTCACTGGCATCAATTTCTACAACAAATTATTTATCAAGGACCGGCAAACTAAGCATAGGAGTTGTGGTAAGAGCTTCTTTAAGTTTCTCAAATGCTGCTGTAGTAATGGCATCCCAATTAAATCCATCCTTCTTTGGTAAATCAGATAGGGGTTTGCTAATGACCCTATAATTCCTGATAAACCTTCGGTAATATCTAGCCAACCCTAGAAATCCCCTTAACTGCTTCAGATTGAATGTAATGGGTCAATGCATCACATCTTAAATCTTCAGTGGGTCAGTAGTCACACCCCCTTGTTGAATGATATGGCCTAAGTATTCCACCCTAGTTGTCCCAAAAGCACATTTGCTTCGTTTAGAAAAAAACTGGTGTTCCTGGAGCTTCTGGAGTACTAACTTCAAATTTTTCACATGATCATTCAAGTCCTTGCTATAAACAAGAATGTCATCGAAGAATACCAAAACAAACTTCGTCAAATAAGGCCTAAATACATCATTCATTGAACACTGAAAAGTGGAAGGAGCATTGGTCAATCCAAAAGGCATCATAATAAACTCATAGTGGCCTTTATAGGCCATGAATGTAGTCTTATAGATATCTTCAGGGTGCATCCTCACTTGATGATAGGCTAAAGCTAAATCCACTTTAGAAAAATGGTAGCACAGTGTAATTCATCAAAAAGCTCCTCAATTACTGCTATAGGGAACTTATCCTTGACATTTCTCCTGTTCAGTTCCATGTAATCAATACACATTTCTCCATGTGTGGTCCGTTTTCTTTACTAAAAACATAGGTGAAATGTATGGGCTTACACTGTGCCTAATTACTCCACTATCAAGAATCTCTTGCACCATCTTCACTACCACATCCTTTTGAATTGTTGAATGTCTGTAGGACCTAATATAAACTGCTGTAGCCCCTTCTTCCAATGGAATTCTGTGGTCTTGAGCCCTTAAGGGTGGTAAGCTATTTGGTTTATTAAAAATGGCCTTATACTCGTCAAGAACTGCTAGCAATTCAGGGAAAATTGCATCCTTTTTAACATGGACAGTAGGAACAACCTGAATTTGAGCCAAGAATGATGGATACCCCTGATGAATGAGGTTATACATCCCTTGCTCAGAAATAAATTTGACCATAGGTTGGACCAACCCTTGAATCCCATTGTCCTATAATAGTCCTATAGCACAAAGAGAAATCTCAGGCTCTTCTTGACCTTCATCGATGATTGGTTCCACATTCTCTACCATTTCATCTCCCTCCTCATCACACTCTTTTACCATTATAGAGGGTAGGTACTTCTTTTTACACACATGGACTGGACTATACTTCTCATCACATAAAAAACAAAGGTTTTTAGAACTTTATCCTAGTATCTCAACATCTGTCAACCTCCTGATTTTAGTGCCAGCCCTAGTTGAACTCTTCTGCCCATTTTTGAACTTCAGGCTAGGTGTTCCTCCCCCTTATAACTTCCGCCTTACAGGTGTAGGTAGGTAGTAAAGCGGGTTTAACAGCAGGGCTGGATATTGACCTAAAATTCTATTAGATATGATGCATGCCCTTAAGGCAATTAGGGTGATATGTCTTAATTATATAATGGTACGAATAATTTGTTTAATTAATAAAGATATTTAATCTTTTATTTATATCGATGTGTTCATATATATTATGCCTGGTTAAAATATATTCATTGATATCTATATGCATAAGTCCTTGACATATCATAGTATGAAGAGAGAGATCATAGTTGGACTATGCTTAGGGAGATCTGCTTCATGTGCAATTATGATTATGTCTAAACTATCTCAAGTCATAGTTTCATCAAGAAAGGACATTGATGAAGTAGTAAGACTAGCATGTGGTCAACTTTCTTGGAATGGGTCCAAGTAGTTAATCCCCTATAATTGAAGGTGGTACCTTAAGATTGACACGTGGATATATCTGGCAGATATATTGGAGACCACAATAAGATAAACACTTGGTATATATATTAAAGTGTTGGTGTTTATCTTTATGCAATAGCTTTGCGAATATCCTCATACTTGAGTTACTAATTACCTTGTGTGGTACTATCGCTATACTTTAGGTTATACCTATTCACTCATTAATTTAGGGTGCCACGGGTGATTATGGGTATCGTTATGATAGCACATTGGTAAGCTATGTAGTCGAAAAGAATCCATCGCTCCGGATGGCCACTTGTTGAAGTGATGATTGCTATAAACCTCTGATCAGAGTATGTATAGAAATAGTTTCTAGTCAAACAGATTATGGTAAAAAGCAATATACTTTGGTAACAAGTAAATAACTGGGATAGCTTGGAGCAACCTCGCTATTAGTGGGTTAACACTTTAGCCAAACCCAATAAACTAGATGGTATATATATTAAAGAATGGAAGTAGTTCATCTCATTGGGCAACTATTTCATTAACCAAGATTAAGTCATAAGCATAAATGACGTTCCGAGTAATGGGGGATGGTGGATCCTTACTAGAGGCGTACTACAGTCGCTTAAGGTAATCGAGTTCTAATTACAGTCTAGAACCTCAAGCCAACTGTTCCTATTGAACAAGGATTGGTTAAGCCTTAACAACTCAATACTACATGATCCTATAAGGTCACATATATTGAACTTTCATCAGACTGAGTGAAGAATTAATAGACTTAGTCTATTACGAGAATATTATATGTAGAATGGTAAGACCATTACGAGGTTAGACCAGAGATTTTATTTTGACCGGTAACTAATTTATTAAGGTCATAAATAAATTATAAATATTTGAAAAGGATTCAACAAAATTTTTCTGAATGGGATGGATCCATAAAATGTTAGACTATGACACGTTGTATCGCAACGTGCGCGAAAGCCCGCACCACGGGCTCATAAGTGCCATAGTTCGACACTTGAGAAGGCCCTCGAGACAGGGCTCGCTAGTGCCAGCTTGCGAGATGCACAACGTGCCAAGCACGTTGTGCACACGGGCTAGCCCCCCAGTTCAAACCCGCATGTAGGATGTGCAAACATCAGAAATGGGGGAGCCAAAGCCTTCCCCAAGCCTTTAAATAGGTTTCATCCCTCCCCTTTTCAAAACACACCAAGTTCTCTTCTGAGTCTTAACTTGAGCTTTCTTGAGTTGACTTAGAGGAATACTTTTGAGGAGCCTCAAATATTTTGAGGCACCTCTAGTTAATATTTTTAGATTGATTTTGGAGTGGTCTAGCAGCTACTCAAAGCTCTGCAGTTCTTCCTTATTGGGAGGTTTTGATTGGTGGGGTTCGTGTAAATACTCCTAGGGGTAATCCTACACTTGAAGGCTTGTGCAAGGAGGTTCCGTCAAGGCGCACTTCAACTGGTAAGTTTTCTCTTTTAATTATTAGGTCTTTTTCTTTAAGCATTTTTAGACTTAATAATTATGCTTAGGTTATTATTTGCATGCTTAGTTTATTTTATGCTTAGGTTATAGCTTAGAGTTATAACATGCTAGGTGTAGAATATTTATGCTAGGATATAACTTAGAGTTATGGTATGCCTAGCCTATGCATGTTAACCTTGGTAGAGAATTAATTTAGTTACGGCTTTAATTAATTATATGCAACTAGTAGGAGTTCCTAGGGACAAGGGACAAAATTTTGAATATCCGCCATGCCTGTTTTGCATGTTCAAAGTGATTGTCATTTTCCATCAAATTCCCCTTCATCCCTAAGGGTTTTCCAGTCCTTATGCATGTGAGATAGGCATATTGCATCCTCGAAAGCGTATATGCTTGCTACAAAGTTTTTGGACCTTGCATACGAACATGGTAAACCTCATTCTTCAGGCCAGTCAAGAAACAACTTAAAACATTGGATTTTGATGGAGTAGTTTTGTGAGCACAAGCATTAAAAGCATCTATGTACTCAATCAATTCTCCCATTTTATTTAGCCTCTTTAAATCCGCCATGTAATCTTCATAAACACACTCCCAAACCTCGCCTTCACATCTTCAACATATTCATTCCAAATAGGCTCACCCAATACTCCCTTGCTTGTAACATAAGGTTGGTGCCACTCAATGGCTCATCCAGTCAAGTGAAGCAAAGCTAGCCTGACCTTAGTGCTCACAGGAGTAACATCAAGCTGAAAGAATTTCTCACATTTGAACAACCAATTTTGGACCTCACTGCCATCGAAACCAAGGAATTCCACCTTTGTGAAATGAGTAGCTAGCTGATACTTTTGGCCTTCATTAGAGCTAAGATTAACAAAACTCTTATCCCTCCCTAAAAACCTTGATTCAACCTTAGATGAGCTAAATTCCTTTCCCTTCTCCTTGTTAAACAACGCCTTTACCTTGAGTAAGAGCCTATCCTCAATCTCCAACATTCTTTTATCTGAATCCTTCTTGTTTTCTTCTATCATGTTTTCCAAATGCTTGTTGTTACCATTCATCGCCTTGTGAACCTTATTCATTATAACATCTTCAATTTTTTTGACAACCTGCTGAGACCTAGTATGATATGCCATTTTTGGATTCGACGAAAGCTCAAGTTAAAAGATCGGAGCTCTGATACCAAATGATTGCCGGAAAAGCTGTCGGAAAATTGAAACATAATCATAACTGAAAAGTATATGAGAGAGGATAGAATTAGATTTGATATCTATGAGTGAACGACATTTTACGTGACGGCTGCGAAGCCTGGCCGGTGGACCGGTCTCCATGAAAATGATGGTGTGATCGTGATAGAAAAATGGTTTTGCATATTTTAATGTTCAAAAGATATGAGATCGAAATCTCGTACTTAAAATAGAGTTGCCACCCAGTTCAGCTCAACTAGGAAATTTTGGTATGATTTTCCCACCGGGTGGTAGACCATACCTTAAGTAGAGATTCCGAGTTTGGATGATGTTATCTATTTTATATTGGCCAAGTTAAAGGATTTCATTCTTTCTTATTCGGTTTTAATCTACCCTATTTATTGTGTTTTTGGTTTATATGTTGTTAGCGCGTTATCAAGCATTCAAAGCAGTAAATAAATAAATTATTATAGTCATCCAACAAATAAAATGTGGAAATTAAAGAATATTCACATGGCTTTTCAAATCCTATACATTTGTCTATACAATAAATAAAATATTTGAAGGCCTGACATTCATCTATCCTAAATCTACCGCACAAAATGGTTAGCACAAATATAGCACGTTGTACAAGGTATATCATGTAACATGCATAGTTAGTGGACAAAACAAGACCCGAGTTAGCGTGAGCATAGCATATTCATTTTTACAATTTATGGAGCCCGGTCGGATGGTAAAAATGGGGTTCGAACAGCGTTTGCGGGAAAACTCCGATGTATCCATATTTTGGACTCGATAATTATTTTAACCAGATTATTAGTGAAAATGCCGCATGTTATGGGGTGAGGTCTATTTTCAGAAGATTTTAGAATCCCTTCATTGCATTGTACATCCTAGCTTCAGGAATTAAACTAGGTCAAAAATAAAACAAAAATAAAACTGCTGTCCAGAAATCCATGCCAGTGGTATGAATGAGGCCCAGGCTGTATGACATTTTGGATACCATAAAAAAAGGGTCCGCAAGAAAATAGAGCCGTTAGGGGAAAATGAGGCCATTAGCGGTATCAACGAGGTGGTTGGCGACATGATTGATACCGCCGGCGGCTTTAGTTTCTTACAGCAGCTGTTTTCAGCCGGAAGGCGACTGAAAACCCAAAACTAAGCACAAAACAACAAGTACACACAATAAGCAAGTAAAATGAACTGCAAAGAGCTATGAGACTTAGAATGTTTACTTCAGGGCCGTGAATCCACCTCTTCGTGATCCAAATGACTCATCTGGGGAGCTCAAATGATGATTTAGGAAGTAAAGGGGTGATTTAGGTCTCAAAATCCTCCTTTAGTGATTCTAAACTTTAAATTCTTCTAAATATTGGAGAGTTCAGTAAAGAAAAACCAAAAAAAGATGGATTGGATCCTCTTTTCTTACCCTTTCTAGACTTTATCCCACTAGAACTAACTAAAATACTCAAAATCTCCTTAAGATTTTAAGTGATGGAAGTGTTGAACCCCTATTTCTGCTGGAAATGGCTCCTTATATAGGCTAAAATCCGGTGGAAATTGACTTTGATCAATTATCCGGCGGATATCGAGCAAAAAGGCACACAGCTATTTTGCAGCAGAAACTCATGCCGCTGGTGGCATGGGTGATACCGCCGGCGGTATCGATGAGGCCGCTGACGGTCTTACCCTCCTGACAGGTCTGAAAAGTAAGCATGGATCAAGCCTAAAAATGGGGAAAAAGGAAGAAAATCTGGCTAAAAGGGATTTCAGCTGGATGATTTGAGCTTTCAGGGTTTTGTTTGACTTTTTATGGGTATTTAGGACTAAATTATTTTTTGGGTGCAAATCATCGGTTTAAGCTACCACCGGACGCGTTATCGGACACGTCGAACTGAATTTTTCTAAAAATAAAATTCTTAGGGAATTTTATATCGGTAATAAAAATTCCGAAAAGAATTTTTGTGATGAGGAATAAAATCGGGTATACATCATCATTATCTTGCGAGATGGACTATAAAATCCCGTGCTCATAGGCTGCCCCTCTGGGTATCATTGCTGCGACATGTCAGTGTGATCGCACGAAAAGAGCAAGGGTTAAGAACTATGCCTGATGGATGACTAGGTTTTGATTCCGCCAGTGCCTCCCTTTGGTGACTGGTTTGCCCCTTGGTCGGGCTTGGGCTTTGATGGCTTGTTTGCCCCCTAGTTGGGCTTGGGCTTTGATGATTTGTTTGCCCCTTGGTCGGGCTTGGGCTTTGTTGATTTGCCAAGCGGGCTTGGGCTTTGACTATTTGGTTTGCCCCTTGGTCGGGCTTGGGCTTTGTTGATTTGCCAAGTGGACTTGGGCTTTGACGATCGGTTTGCCCCTAGGTCGGACTTGGGCCAGTGGGGCTTGGGCTCTAAGGTTTGCCAAGCGGGGCTTGGTCTTTTGCCCCTTAGATTTTTTATATGGCCTGATAAAAATTAGATCAGGTCTTCATCTCCAAAAACACAAAGCAAAGAACAAAGCATAAGGAAGAAGAGAAGAAGAGAGCTAGAAGGAAGGAATCAGGTATTTTAGTAACTTTGTAGTGCAATTTTTGTTAGGTTAAAGTTAGAATTAGCAGTTTTAGTAAGAATATGAATTGTTCCTCTTTATGTCAAGGTTCATCTTGCAAAATTTGGGAATTTTTAAACGAGTAGATCAATAGTTATGAGTTTTATAAGATGAAGTGTGCAGAATTGGATGATCACAGAGATATGGTGAGTTTCAAAATTAATTCGAGATTGTTATACTGCTTATAAAATTCTGAATTTTTTATATGTTATTCCCTTATGTGTATAGTTTAATTAGGAAGAAGAATCAGGTCGATTCATGTTGTGTGGAGAGAGTTATACCCATTTTATTACACTGCTGTCCAGGTAAAGTGGGACTGAAACAGGTTTTGATGGAAAATTCCCTATAAATCGTATAAGACTCTAAAATTTTTAAGGTTTTCTTATGTTACAGATTTTTGTATTAGGGATAGAATAAAAGAAGAATCAGATCATTTGGTGAAGTGAATTGAAAGTTAACGAATTTTTAAGTAGAATAAGGTCATAAGGAAAGTAATTCTGTTTTGTGAACATTTGCTTGTAGGAAAGGAAATATGATAATTATGTGTATATGATATTGAAATCATTTTTATAGGAGCTTAAAATCGTGAAGGTATTCTAGAGGAAGATTCAAGTCTCTTCCGAGTGAATTAGCTTGATATTATGTGAGTATAAACATGATATGAATGGGTGAAATGTTTTGATATGTGATATTTGAATGTTTGGTGAATTGTTGTGAATTGAATGATTATATGTTATTTGGAGAATTTGAATTATATGAACCTATGTTTATTTGGTGAAACATGAGATAGTTGAATTATTCATGATATATGCAATTATACAGGAACAAATGAAATAAAGAGAGACGTTGTGACATAGCCGATCAAACATTGCAATACATGTTAAGTTATATCGACCTATATGGTCAACCAATTGCAATATTTGACAAATGGACCGAAAGGTCAACCAATTGTTTATCTGGACCGAAAGGTCAACCAATTGTTATATAGCTGGCTAGCAAATCAATTGTTATCTGTTACAAATGTTACATGTGTCCCGGGGCAATAGTTTGGCCGGAAATGTCACAACAATTAAATAAATGAATCATCCAATAGTATATAAGAATGACTGTATGTTTATTTTAAAGGTGTGACTGTATGTGATTGTTAAATTCATTGATTGTTTATATTCACTGAGTGGCGACTCATATAAATCGCTATATTTTTCAGTTGTTGAAGTTGTAGATAAAGTATTGTACTCGAAGGTCTTTACCCATAGCTGTCATGGAAGAAAAGTCTGTCGGCTGTGTCCATCTTGCTCTCTCTCCTCACATGGAAGCATATAGAATAGAAAGTGGTCGAGTTTTGGTTTTGCTAATCAAACCTAATTATGGTTTCTAATATGAACGAATGATATTAGAGTTAATGTGAAATATTATGGTTGTGTTAATATATGAATATTTTTGTACAAAATTTTTTTTTTATGATATTTTTCTATAGTAATTATATGATAAGGGTGTTTCAATAGGTCTGGAGAGGTCTTCATTCTATACCCCATACCGATTGCGCCGTTAGTACGGTAAGAAATATAGAGTCCCGATCAAGCTACTTGAGAACCAAATCGGAGTCTACAGAGTCAGATGGGTGAACCATATCTGGGAGAAGTGGGCCAGGGAGGCCATATTTGAGACTCTAGACTATGCTCATATGGAGACCATTGAGACTGATATAAACTACAGAGGATGGCTCGCTGAGATTAGACGTCTAACGATTCGATCCAAGCGATCATGGGCCCGCTTTGAGGGAGAGCGAGCTGAGCAGGGACATGGGCCCTTTTCCACTACCACCTTGCGAAGGATTTCTAGGTATTATGATGACGATGCAGGGAGCTCAGCTTGAGATGCTCTTTCTTTTAGTTCTATCTTTTGCATAGGCTAGTCAGGGTGATAGACCTATCAAACTTTGTTTTATTATACGTCTTTTATTTGGTTTAGCTTTTTGCATAGACTGCCCCTAGAGGTTTTCAATCTATCGAACCTTATTTTAATTTTTGCTTGGACCGCCCTTTTCGGGTTTTCAATCTAGCAGACTTTGTCTAAATTTTGCATAAACCTTGTTCCTTTCAGTCTATCAGAATTATTCTTATTGCATGCATTTGATTTGTAACAATATGAATTCTGCATTCGGTTTACTTGAGCTATTTTGATAAACATAAGCATTCAAAATTCAGCAAAAGAGATACTTTCATTAAGTGAAGTAAAACAAAGTACATGATGTTTGGTTAACATTCCTATTGATTTAACTCTCGGTGCCAACTAGCCTAGATCGGTTTTCTAGAAGGCACCCTCTCTTTGCTCACTTACTCTAATTTTTTCCTGGATCGCCCTTTTCGGGTGTTTGATCTAGCGGGTTGGACATATCCCCAAATTTTTGCACGGCCAGTTTACAGGATACCGACCGTCGGGTGTCACCCTAATTTTTGCCCGATCAGTAAAAGACCGAAAGGTGGGTGATTATTACATCTATTTTTTTCTGCTATTTTTTCTGATTTATTTCTTTTTGGATTAGATGTGAGAACGCTTAAGCCTGTCCTGGTTTACGGGGTTCACAAACTCATTCCCGTCCATGTCCATGAGCTTAGCTGCCCCTTTAATAAGCATCTTTTTTTTTTTATCACATACGGCCCTTCCTAGTTAGGCAAATTTGCCCCTTGCATTAGTGGTGGAAGGTTTCAGCTGCTTAAAGACTAGGTCTACAACTTTCAGGGGAAACTTTTGGTGCCTTACTCGATCGTTATAGGCTCGAGCCATGCGTTATTGGTAAATATGGAGATTATCAAGGGCTCTCAGTCTATGCTCATCCATCATGTTTAGCTGCTCAAATCTCATCTGAAGCCATTCAGATTCCTTCATTTTAGCCTCTAATGTGACCCTCAGGGAGGTTACTTGATTTTTAATTGGCAACTTCCATTCTATAGACCAAGGAGAATAGAGTATGATCGGTTGGGTCCAGACACTTGTACGATAACCCCAGATGGCAAAAGTTAGCTTATCAGCCCTATCCCTGTAACCGGCTATCATTTTAGAAAGGATCTTCTTTACCAATTTATTAGCTGCCTCGATAGCGCTATTGGTTTGTGGTCTGTAGGGAGAAGATCTATGGTGTTCAATCCCGTATTTTTCAATCAGATTGGTGGTTGAAATTGTACCCATTATCTGAGACTATGTGGTATGGGAGTCCATATCGGGCGAAAATGTGCTTTTCTACGAACTTAGCCATCTTCTTGGTGGATTCGGCCTCTACCCATTTCGAGAAATAGTTCTGCTACCACGATAAATCTATGCCCGTTTGTTGATGAACGACGAATTTCACCAATTATGTCTATCCCCCACGCCAAGAATGGCCAAGGAGTAGATAAATGATGGAGCTCAGTGGTGGTAAAGGCTGCATGTCCCCATATATCTAGCACTGGAGGCACTGCTTGACTTGGGCGATACAGTCGGCCATTAGGGTGAGCCAAAAATATCCCAACCGCTGAATTTTCTTTGCGAGAGCTAGACCATTCATATGAGGGCCACAATCATCGGCATAGACCTAATCAATCACTTTTTGAGCCTCTAATTCATTAAAGCAACAAAGTAGTAAACCATCACTGGTGCTCTTGAATAGATCATTATTGATAATCTAGAACTGGACAACGACCTGTCGTAGAGTGGTACGGTCCGAGTTAGAGGAATCTGGAGTATATTGTCCAGTTTGGAGAAACAAGACTATGTCAAAGTACCAATAGGGTTCAGTTGAGATGGCGAGGACCTGCTGACCCGGCTGAGCATGGTAGGGGATCTTATTCGATAGCAAAACTAAAGGATGAATAGGCTGCTGCTGCGGTCCTTCCTATAAGGAGGCCAGGGTGGCCAGTGAGTCAGCCATTTGATTTTCATCCAGGGGAACGTGGCGATACAATAAGAGGTGAACTTCGCGGATAAGCCTCGGATGGCCTCGACATAAGTGCGAAGAGATTCTTCCCTAATTTTCCAATCCTCGACAACCTAATGGATCACGAGAGCTGAATCGCCAATTACAGATACTATACGGGCCCTAACTTGGAGGAGAGCTTCGAGACCGAACAAACATGCTTTGTATTCAGCCCCATTGTTGGTGACAGCAAATTCTAAGCATTTGGACAACAAGATGATTTTGTTATTCGGTGTGACTATATTGACTCCAAGGCATGCTCCCCGTTTGTTCACAACACCATCAAAGTTCATAGTCCACACATGCTCGAGGATTCTAACAGAGGTGAGCTGCTCATCAAGAAACTCGAGGTTCTCAATATGATCCGAGTCAAGGGGTTGATTAGCCAGGAATTCTGCCACTGCCCATCCCTTAATAACCTTCTTCGTTACATACTCAATGTCAAACTCGGACAAGAGCAGCAACCATTGAGACAGTTTATCGGCTAGAGTGGGGGATTGGCAAAGATACTTTATGGGGTCAATCTTAATCACGGCTTGGATTCGGTAGGATTGAAAGTAATGGCGCAACTTATTAGTGAGCCAAACCATGGTGGTGCAAGTTTTCTCCACAATCGAGTACCGAGTTTCATAATCCAATAACTTCTTGCTCAAGTATTAGATCGTGTGCTCCCATTTATCATCATGTTCCTGGACAAGCATTGCCCCTACAGAAGACTCTTCGATAGCTAGGTATAGGATCAAAGGTTTCCCGGGGATGGGCTGATGCGAATAAATGAACACCATATATGGGCCATAGAAATGCTAAAGACATAGAACTTAAAAGGAAAGATTCTTCACATATTCCATTTCCAAGTTCTAAGTCAAAGAGCATTCAATCTGTTTCACTTGAGCTAAACGAGGAGATTTTTATGATTAAATGTTCAAGTCAACTTTCAACAATTTCAAATTATATAAGCTTGAGCAAAGATGAAGAATCATTGAATTTGGTTCAAGTATGGAAGGGTGATTCACTATTTGGTTTGATTAGGGTTTGCTTAAGTGAGCTTTGGACAAGCATGTGTGTGATACGTGTTATAACCCATTGGGATCTTGGCTAGTTCTTATTAGATCAATTACTTGATGGAAGACAATTATGGCTGCCATCATATTAAAATTTAATTTAATTTAATTAGGAGTTTATTTAATTTAATTAGATCTTTTTATTATTTTCTTATCTAGGAGTTTTAGTTTCATAGTAAGTTGGATTTAAAATTAAAATAGTATTTCTTTCCTTATGCTTTTGAACTTCTTTCCTAAAGATAAAAAGGATTTTATTATTTCCCTTTTAGGATAATAATACCATTTTCATGGTCTATGGTTAGGAATACTATAAATAGAGAGTTTTCTTCTATGTATTGGAAACACAGATTTGATATTAATAAAACATCCAGATTTTTCCTTTGTGAAATTTCAGCTTTCTTTGGGTGCGAGTGATCGGGATTTTGTTCTTGAAGTATTATTTTGATTGTAATCAATTGTTGTGGCTAGGCAATTGAGAGTCAACCCCATAACAGGTTCTTTCATCCAATTCGAAAGGTTGCACTAACTAGATGCTAGCTTAAGTGGTCATTTTATTTGCTAGGATTGGTTGTGCTATTGCCATTTATTCTATCATTATTCATTTTATAATTCATAATATTTAATCTTCTTTAGTTCGGATTGCGTTTCTCGTAGCCGGATTCACATCAGTTTGAAAGTTGACTTGAACATTTAATCATAAAAATCTCCTCGTTTAGCTCAAGTGAAGTAGATTGGATGCTCGTTAACTTAGAACTTGGAAATGGAATATGTGAAGAATCTTTCCTTTTAAGTTCCATGTCTTTATCATTTCTATGGTCCATATATGGCCTTCGTTTATTTGCATCATTCCCTCCCTCTTTAAAAAAGATTCATCCTCGAATCGGTGTCACCGTAAGGCAAGTCCTTTGCATCAAACTTCCACGTATCAAACTCTTTGACCTCAGATTCACGTCTTCCTTTTGGGTTTTCTTTGTCTCCTTGGAAGACGCTCCTAGTACATAAGAAAACTCATGCTCAATCCTTAGAATAGGAGGTAGCCCAATCATCAATAGCTAATCAAATTTCTGCAAAAAAGAATGAACCAAATTAGGAAGAGTAATATAATTAGATATCGTTAGAGACAATCTAAAATCTTTGCAATTGAATAAAAGAACTTTCAAATAGATATTTTCAGCTTGCTTTAAATCTCTCATTTTGGCGTATAATGTATGATCATTGGCTTTTACAACGCCCTTACTTTCTTCTCTCCTTACATCTCTTTCACTCAACTCACTAGCCTTTTCTCTCACCTCTTCTCTCTTCTCACCCTTACTAATTTTATCACTCTTGTTTTCTCTCTTCTTAACCAAAACCTCTTCCTTACATATTGAATTTTGTAAATAAAGTTGATCTTGGTAAATTTGTTCTGGTATCAAAGGTAACAAGGTGTAACATTTTACTTCCTTAATTAGGCTGATTTTATTCGATTTGCCATTACGAATGGTTGAACGATCAAACTGCCATGAAAGGTCCAAAAGTAAATGGCATAATTGTATAGGTACAACATCGCATAAAACTTGGTCATGAAATTTCCCAATTGCAAAATTGACCAAGACTTGTTGAGTCACTTTTACCTCATTGCTATCGCTCAGTTGAAGTCGATAAGGAATTAGATGCTTAGTTGTGGGAAGACTCAATTTCTTAACCATGGTAGTACTACCAATATTGCATAACTACTACTATTCACAATCATACTACATACTTTATCTTTTAGACAACAACGAGCATGAAAGAATTTGTTTACATCAAGTTCACTTTTGCCTTGGAATGAAGGAATTATCACTTTAATGGTATTAAGATTACCTTCTTAATGTTGGCGTCCCCTAGAACTCATACACAAGTATGGATCAGATTACTTTTTCTTAGAATAATCCTCGATGTCTTTATGTCGTTTTGGATGGTAATGTTTTTTGTGCGTGCTTTCAAGCTCTAATCTTTTCAGCTCATCATTAATTTCAAAAAATTGTTGCTTCAAATGTTTCATTCCTGCAATAGCTTTCCTTAACTCTTTTTATCAACCTCAAAAGAGTCCTTATCCTTGTGGCACATGGTTAGATAGATAGAAATAGAAAAACTTGATGTGAAAGCAAGAAAAGAACAAAATCAGAATACTCACAGGACATTCACGCTCTTTGGTATTATGTTGATTGATCTCAATAAATCAAGCCAAACAATATCGAATAGCCAGAGGCAAAAAAGGCAAAAGAAAATGAAGGACAACAGACACTAAGAATTCTACCAGACAAAATAATAAGACAAAACACAAAAATGTAAGTACTTCAAAAGATTGGGTAGACAATATTAAATAAAAAAGACAAGGGTATCAAGAAAATTGGCTAAGTTTGTATGAATTATATATGTAAGATTCTTGCCAATAAATATTTCAGATCTCGAATTCTATTTTTTTTAATGCTTTTCTTTCCCTTTTTTTTAATTTTTTTTAGCTTATTCTCCTTGATGATTTATAGAACAGACTTGCTTTTTCTTTTCTTTTCTTTTTTTTCCTCTTTTTTCTCCTTTTTTGTTTATGAAATCAAATAAGTGAACAATAAAAATTCAGAATTAAACGGCAAGTCACTAATCACACAAACAAAGAATGAATTTAAGGCTTCTTTAAGATAGGATAAAAAAAATGCAACTTCAACGAACCTATTTAATCTAGAGGCAAATAGATGAGGAACTCGATGAACAAAACAAAAAAAAAGAAATTAAAAGGTTCCAGATTCAGAATTTTTTGAAATCATTTTTCAATATGTTTTAGAATTAATTTCAATGTGAAGTCTTCTTAAGAAATTTAAATCATTCTCCTAACAATCCAATGGATCTAGAATCGCAAGAATCCAATTTTTATAGAAAAAGTTATGCTAAAGAGGAGAAATCTGGATAGAAATCAAACCTTAACTCAAATTATGCTCTGATTACCAACTGATGTGAATCCGGCTACGAGAAATGCAATCCGAACTAAAGAGGATTAAATTTTATGAATTATAAAATGAATAATGATAGAATAACTAACAACAGCACAACCAATCATAGCAAATAAAACGAACAATCACGCTAGCATCTAGTTAACACAACCTTTCGAATTAGATGAAAGAACCTGTTATGGGGTTGACTCTCAATTGCTTAGCCACAACAATTGATCACAATCAAAATAATACTTCAAGAACAAGAACCCGATCACTCGCACTTAAAGAAAGCTGAAATTTCACAAAGGAAAAATCTGGTTGTTTTATTAATATCAAATCTGTGTGTCCAATACATAGTAGAAAACTCTCTATTTACATTACTCCTAACTATAGACCATGAAAATGGTATTATTATCCTAAAAGGCAAATAATAAAATCCTTTTTACCTTTAGGAAAGAAGTCCAAAAGCATAAGGAAAGAAATACTATTTTATTAAATCCAACTTACTATGAAACTAAAACTCCTATATAAGAAAATAATAAAAAAGATCTAATTAAATAAAATAAACTCCTAATTAAATTAAATTAAATTCTAATATGATGGCAGTCATAATTGTCTTCCATCAAGTAATTGATCCAATAAGGACTAATCAGACCAAATAGTGAATCACCCTTCCATACTTGAACTAGATTCAACGATTCTTCATCTTTGCTCAAGCTCATATAATTCAAAATTATTGAAAGTTGACTTGAGCATTTAATCATAAAAATCTCCTCGTTTAGCTCAAGTGAAGCAGATTGAATGCTCTTTGACTTAGAGAACTTGGAAATGGAATATGTGAAGAATCTTTCCTTTTAAGTTCCATGTCTTTATCATTTCTATGGTCCATATATGGCGTTCATTTATTTGCATCATTTATAATACCATTTTCATGGTCTATGAATCTAATGTCAAAGAGTTTGATATGTGGAAGTTTGATGCGAAGGACTTGCTTTACGGTGACACCGATTTGAGGACGAATCTTTTTTAAAGAGGGAGGGAATGATGCGAATAAATGAACGCCGTATATGGACCATAGAATGATAAAGACATGGAACTTAAAAGGAAAGATTCTTCACATATTCCATTTCCAAGTTCTAAGTTAAAGAGCATTCAATCTGCTTCACTTGAGCTAAACGAGGAGATTTTTATGATTAAATGTTCAAGTCAACTTTCAACAATTTCAAATTATATAAGCTTGAGCAAAGATGAAGAATCATTGAATTTGGTTCAAGTATGGAAGGGTGATTCACTATTTGGTTTGATTAGAGTTTGCTTAAGTGAGCTTTAGACAAGCATGTGTGTGATACGTGTTATAACCCATTGGGATCTTGGCTAGTTCTTATTGGATCAATTACTTGATGGAAGACAATTATGGCTGCCATCATATTAAAATTTAATTTAATTTAATTAGGAGTTTATTTTATTTAATTAGATCTTTTTATTATTTTCTTATCTAGGAGTTTTAGTTTCATAGTAAGTTGGATTTAAAATTAAAATATTATTTCTTTCCTTATGCTTTTGGACTTCTTTCCTAAAGCTAAAAAGGATTTTATTATTTGCCTTTTAGGATAATAATACCATTTTCATGGTCTATGGTTAGGAATACTATAAATAGAGAGTTTTCTACTATGTATTGGACACACTGATTTGATATTAATAAAACAACCAGATTTTTCCTTTATGAAATTTCAGCTTTCTTTGAGTGCGAGTGATCGGGATCTTGTTCTTGAAGTATTATTTTGATTGTGATCAATTGTTGTGGCTAGGTAATTGAGAGTCAACCCCATAACAGGTTCTTTCATCCAATTTGAAAGGTTGCATTAACTAGATACTAGCGTGATTGTTCGTTTTATTTGCTAGGATTGGTTGTGCTATTGTCATTTATTCTATCATTATTCATTTTATAATTCATAAAATTTAATCTTCTTTAGTTCAGATTGCATTTCTTGTAGCCGGATTCACATCATAGGGGGTTTCAGGATCGGTGGGTCAATAAGATAAGATTTGATTATGTCAAACGCCGCTTGGCACTGATCATTCCACACCACTAGTTACTGCTTTCTTAACAAATTAAAGATGGGTTCGCACACAGTAGTGAGGTGGGTAATGAACTGGCTGACATACTTAAGGAGCCTAGAAACAACCAGACTTCTTTCTCTGTCTTTGGCAGAGGCATATCCCTGATGGCTTTGGCCTTATCTAGATCCATTTTGATTCCTTTCTGACTAACCTCAAGTCCTAGTAACTTTCCTGAAGTAACCCCAAACACACACTTCTTCGAATTCAGGCGGAGATTACACTTCTTGATACGAGTCATGAATCTGTCGAGAATAGCGGGGTGCTCTTCTCGATTGTAGACTTCACAATCATATCGTCTACATATACTTCTACCTCTTTATGGATCATGTCGCGTAAGAGGGTGATTACGGTGCACTAATAAGTGGCCCCAGCATTTTTCAACCCAAATGGCATTACTTTGTAGCAATAAACCCCTCATTCGCTAATGAACATTGATATCCACCAGAATTTGATTATACCCAAGAACTCGTCCATAAACGAGTGCATGGCTGCCCTGGCGGCACTATCAATCAGAATATCAATGTGAGGAATCACGAAATCTTCCTTACGCAAAGCTTTATTAAGATCTCGGAAGTCGGACCCTACCATCTTTCTTCGGAACCGGAACTATTTTGGACAACCAATTTAGACGTTCCACAACTTCGACGAATCGAGCTTCAATCATCCTTGAAACCTCTGCCTTAACCTAATCTGCCTATTCTGGCCTTAACCGATGGAGCTTCTGCTTGATAGGTTTGAAATTAGGATCGGTTTGAATTCTGTGTTCTGCAATATGATGATTAACCCCAGGCATATCTTTATAAGACCAAGAAAATGCGTTAACATGATCTTTAAGCACTTTTATTATCGCACTTTTTCCTCAGGAGTTAAGTTGTTGGAAATGGTTACCATTTTAGGATTGTCATCAGGACTTAGGTTTATTTCACTTAAAGAAGTATCACTAATACCAAAAACGTTATACATATGGTTATGTGAATGCATGGATCCATCAGGAAAAACATCAAACAAGTAAGCGAAATGAGAGTCATTCATTGAATTAAAAGCCTTATAGGCAACATTGTTTGCATCAAATACATCAGAAATATTGAAAATTACATCATCCATAGTATTCTCCTCCACAGGTAAAGGGGATTCAGTGGCGATGTTAGCAGTAGGTGGAACATCCTCTGTAGTCTTCATCAGAATGGCATCCAGGTCACGTTCCAGAGCCGCTTTTTGGTTGGCGATGAGGGGCAGTTCCCCGGATAGGTTAACTTTCTCTATTTAGGTGCCTGGCGAGCTTCTTCACATTCTCAGTCATAGAATCGTTGTTTCCAACCTTTCTTCATTAGAAATCCCATAGCCTTGGTCATGGTAGCCACAACGTCTTTAATTTTTGGATCGACAGACTATTCATTACTTCCCTCAAACTCATTCTTAGGATACATCTTACCCTTTCCCTTAACCTTATCAGAAACAACATTGATAGGTGCAACAGGCTTAGCAGGTTCAGCAGGTTCAATAGAAATAACCATGCAGCTGGCTTCAAAGTCATAAACATCCTTGAATATCTCAAAACCGGGCCACATCTTACCATTATGCTCAATGGGTTCAGCTTCCCCCTTATAAGGCCTCTTGCCTTGAATTCACAAACAGTCACCATGCGACAGTAGCTAGAAGGAATATGATAGTAGGTCTTTCTAGGCTTATACCCCAATCTAGCCTGGCGGACTAGCACCGTCGGTTCCAAGGCCTCAATAATTCTCTGCTCATGAATTCTGCAGCCCTTTATAGACTTAAACCCAACATGCTTCATCAATTTCCCCATATCGGAGTGGAGATAACTATGCCAAATAGGAGGAGATTTCTCAGTCTTATGAATCACAGCAAAATGAAGACCTTCCTCTAGTTTAGCTTCGACTTCCATAACAGCCACAACAAAAGCGGGGTCGACCTCGATAGTTACCAACCTATTCTCGTGAATGAGCTTGGTTTTCTGATGGAGAGTGGAAGGAACTGCGCCCAAGGTGTAGAGCTAAGGTCGGCCGAGCAACAAAGAGTAAGTAACAAGAATGTCGAGTATAATGAATTGCACTTTGCTCGTAACACCCCTAATAGTGACTTCTGCTTCAAAGGTACTGGTCACACTGTGCTTTGAATCATCATAAGCCCAGATAATAGTGTTGGATTTCTCAAGCATTTCTTCTAACATGCCTAAGTGAGGAAGGACTTTTAGGGGGTAGAGATTCAGGGCGGAGCCATTATCCACCATGACACAGGGTATCTATGAGCGGACGATGTTTTGCACGGAGGCTGCGGAGCTGGGCTGGTGGGCCGGCCTCTATAAGTGATGGGGGAATGAAAGTGATGTGATTGGAAAATGGTTTTGCATATTTTAATGCTCAAAAGATACGAGATTGAAATCCCGTACTTAAAACAGAGTCGCCGCCCGATTCAGCTCAATCGAGAAATTTTTGGTACGATTTTCCCACCGGGTGGTTGGACTATACCTTAAGTAGAGATTTCGAGTTCGGATGATGTTATCTATTTTTCATTAGGCCAAGTTAAGATACTTCATTCTTTCTTAATCGGTTTAATCCATCCTATTTATTTATGTTTTCAGTTATTTTGTTATTTTCACGTTTATCAAGCAATTGATGAATAAAATATTTATGACCATTCAAAAATAAGCGCGGGAAATAAAATTATTGTAAAACTTCCAGATCCTATACATTTTTCTATGCAATAAATAAAATACCTGAATTTTCAATATACATTTACTTGTAGAAGATAGTTAGTACGGATATGACATATTTTATTTATAATATTGTAAAGCCCAATTGGATGGCTAAATTGAGATTCGAACGGCGTTTGTGAGGAATTCCATTTTTAACCGATTTTATATTTGATCGTTGCTTTAACCGGATTATAAGTGGAAAATGCCATACATTATGGGGTGAGGTCTATTTTTAGAAGGTTTTGGACCTCCCTCATTACACTATACATCCTAGTTTTGGACAATGAACTAATCTGGGAACAAATGAAAATAAAACTGCTGTCCAGATAGTCATGCCGCCAACGATGCAAGTGATGCCGCCGGCGATATGGTTGATGTTGCTGGCGGCATGGATGATGCCGCCGACGACATCAATGATGTCACTGGTGACATCAGTATGCAGGCAGGTTGCATGGCTTTTTGAGTACCACAGAGAAAGGGTCCCATAAGAAAATGAAGTCTCTGGGGAATGTGATGCCACCGACGATATCAGCGATGTCTCTAGCGATATGGATGATACCGTCGGGACATCACATGTCTCCGACGACCTCAATTTCTTGCAGCAGCAACAGAGAACAGTCAAAAAATGACCTGGAATCCCAAAACTAAACAAAAATCAACACAAATCAGTAATATTAATGCCAAAGAGCTATGAGACTCAGAATTTTTTCCTCGGGGTCCTGAATCCACCTCTTCATGAACCGAAAAGAAATGCCTCCGGGGAGCTTGTTACGATGATTTAGTACTAAATTTAAGTGTTTTGGGAGAAGAAAAACTAGGAAAAAATGGATTAGAATCCCTTTTTTTCTGCCTTATCTAATTCTTACCTCACTAGAATCTATTTTCTCATTCTAACATTAAACCTCTAACTTTAGGTGGTTCTCCACCCTTTCATTGCAGCTTAAGGTGTGTTTTTATAGGTGAAATGGGGTAGTTTTCGAGACTTTTTGACTAATTCTGTAAAAAATGGCCAAAAGGCTGTCTGTGCAGGGACCCGCTTTGGGTCATGCCGCCGGTACATGGTGATATCGCCGGCAGCATGGCCGATGTCGCTAGTGGCATCAGCCTCCAGCATACCGTTAGGCAGCGGGCCTAGGAGCCTAAAAAGTCATCAAAAGTGGTTTAATAGTGGGTTTAAAGGCATCTTTTTTTATTTTTAATGATATTTTAATGGGTATTTATTATTTGGGTGCAAATTATCGGTTTGAGCTCCTATCGGACGAGTTATTGGTCACGCCAAACTGGATTCTACCAAGTATAAAATTCACAAGGAATATTATTTTGGTAATAAAAATTCTAAAGAGAACTTTTATCTCGAGGCATTAAAATCGGGTACACGTCATCATTGTCTCACGAGAGGGACTGCAAAATCCCGTGCTCACAGGCTGCCCCTCAGTGGATCACTGTTGCTACAGGTCAGTATGATTGAGTAAACGAGCAAGGGATAGGAATGATACCTGATGGGTGACTAGTTTGCCCCTTAGTCGAACTTATGCTTTATGGAAAGGATGTCCCTTGGTCAGACTTGATCCTTGTGGAGAGATTGTCCCTTGGTCGGACTTATGCTTGGTAGATTGGTTGCCCCTTGGTCGGACTTGAGCTTTGCGGAGTGATTGTCCCTTGGTTGGACATGCGTTTTGTGAAGAGGTTGCCCCTTGGTCAGGCTTATGCTTTGTGGATAGGTTGTCCTTTTTTCGGACTTGTGCTTTATGGAGTAGTTACCCCTTGGTCGGGTTTACACTATAGAGAGATTGTCCTTTGGTCGGACCTGTGCTTTGTGGATAGGTTATCCTTTGGTCGGACTTGTACTTTGTGGAGAGATTGTCCTTTGGTCGGACTTGTACTTTATGGATAGGTTATCCTTTTGTTGGACTTGTGCTTTATGGGGTGGTTGCCCCTTGGTCGGGCTTACACTGTGGAGAGATTGTCCTTTGGTCGGACCTGTACTTTATGGATAGGTTATCCTTTCGTCGGACTTGTGCTTTATGGAGAGATTGTCCTTTGGTCGGACTTGTACTTTATGGATAGGTTGTCCTTTGGTAGGACTTATGCTTTGTGGATTGGTTGCCCCTTGGTCGGGCTTACACTGTGCAAGTCCTGGAATGTCAAGGCCGGAATTAGGATTTTGCCACGGATGGCTGAAAAAGTCATAGAGGTAGTGATGTCGCCGGTGACATTAATGATGTCAC
This sequence comes from Euphorbia pulcherrima, assembly GCA_947683365.1. Lineage (NCBI taxonomy): Eukaryota > Viridiplantae > Streptophyta > Magnoliopsida > Malpighiales > Euphorbiaceae > Euphorbia > Euphorbia pulcherrima. The sequence goes on from CANTUS010000001.1 coordinate 23,189,930, forward strand.
TGGCGGCGTGAGTGCCATGTGGCAGCTTTGACTTGTCAGACAAGTTCAAAATTTGAATTGGAGGGGGCGATGTCGCCGGCCGTATGAGTGATGTCGCTGGTGGTATGGCGTGATGCAGCCGGCGGCATGAATGCTATATGGCAGTTTTGACTGGTCAACCAATTTCAAAATTTGAATTGGAGGGGACGATGTCACTGGCGGTATGGCGTGATACCGCTAGTGGCATGAGTGGGCAATTTCAGAAAATTAAAACTCCTCGAATTCCGCACGGCAGTTTAAACGGAAGTAAACTCCTTTCTCTTCCTCACATACAGAAATCGTACCCCCCCTTCTCCTCTTCTCTAAATTTTCCATTTTTTTCTGTCATTCTAATCATGAAGAGAATCGCCAAGGCTTTCAGGGACAAATCTGCTAAGGCTAGGGAGAACTTGCCTGATTCCTCTATCGAAGGGTTAAATATTCTGTCTATTCCTGCTGCTTATGGCCTGAAGGAGATGGCTAAGATGTATGGCTACGGGATCAATTCTCCCATCACTAATCTGACCCCAGAGAAGGAAAAGCACCTCTACTATATCCAGGTAATCCCGCAAGGTTGAGTTTGATTTGGCCTTAGGATTGAAATTGTGTCATGATAGGAGTCATAGGTGTGAAATAGACAGATTATAAACTGATATTGCGTGCTTTAGGTTTAATTTTTTACCATTTTTAGGCTTATTGTTTGATTGATTGCGATTTTTGTGGTTTTGGCAAGATCGGTGTGATTTTGGGGAAAACAGGTTCTGCCTGCAGGTAGTGATGTTGCCGGCGATATGAGTGATGTCGCTAGCAGCATCAGTCCTTGTAAAAAGGCCTAAGGAAGTTTGATGTCGCTTCTGTTTGAAGTGATGTCACCAGCGATATCATCCATGCCGCCAGCGGTATGGAATGATGCCGCCGGCGATATCACTTCTAGTAGAAGTGATATCAGTAGCTTTCTATCAGGTTCTAGTGATGAGAAAATAAGCAGGACTTATCTGTTTTGTTTCTGATTTTTACAATCGCATGAACTGACTTATGCCGGAGGGATGGGCACCATTGGTGAGTGGCGGCACCATATCTCTGAGAAGGATCCAGAGCTTGCACTCACCATCAATGAGATGGGATTCAGGGACATGGCCTGAATTGTACCAATGCTAATGGCCAAGCTCTCTTATTTAGCCGTGACAGCGCTTATCGAGAGGTGGTCTGAAACCACCTATACTTTTCACTTCTTATTTGGGAAAGCGATTATTACGCCCTCCAATGTTGTAGCTATGATCGGGCTTCTCTGGATGGATGAGGTCATTCATTTCGATCCTTATATGGATAAATACCATATCAAGAGGCCCGTGGTGAGGCGGGTGAAGGAACTGTTTGGTTTGAAGCCCGTCTCAGGGCTGCTGTCTTATGGTGAGTTGCACCAACACTAGACCCGGGTAGATGTGGTGCCCAAGGATGAGAGAGAGGCTTGCATCTGTTCCTTTATGATTTTCTTGCTCACGGTACTTTTTTTTTTTTATCTCGGGGAACAAGATTAATTACGGGTTAATATCCGCCGTGGAGGACGTGGCAGGTATCAGGAAGAAGAATTGGCCAAGGGCCATCTTGGCATAGATATACCACAGCCTGGATGTGGGCGCCCGTAAGAAGGTGAAAGCCCTTCACCTCTGTCATCTGCTACTCCAGGTATATCTTCTCGGAAGCATTTTTCTTGATTGTGCACGTCTCATTTATTACTGATGCTTTTTGAACTGATTAGTTGTCGTTTGTACAGGCTTGGGCCTTTGAGCACTAGATTCTCCCATTGATCTAGTTTAAGAAGACCGTGCCATCGGGCTCCCACTTTCTCGCCCGCTGGTGTAGGGGCATTGGCGGGAAGGCCAAGTATACCACCAAGTACAGGGAGGTCCTGAGGAGCGTGCGATTGAGCTCGGTACGCAATCTTTGATTTAGTCATTTATCTTTACACTTAGAATCAAACAAAAAGCGTTTATGAATTTATACCGGTTGTTTTGGTTGATTATTGGTGCAGCTTTTGTTAGACCCATTTGATGAGGTGGAGAACCTGATAGAGGTTGCGAGGGTTAGAAGGGAGGTGGACGACCGTTGGTTTGTCATGGAGTGTCCTTTATCCCAGTAGTGGTATTTAGATGAGTGCATCCGGGGCTGGAGGTTTACCTTGATCACTGATAGACCGGTGCCCATCGATCCTTCTTGGGGTTTATAGTGGCCCCATATGGTGATTACATCCGAGGCCAACCAAGCTGATTATATCGACGGGAACGGCCGAGTGATCCCTAGCGTCCCTAGCCTCTATGAGCAGCACCAGCAACGCCTACTCCCCTTGTGTCCCCCCGTCCACAGGAATGACACAATTGAGTATCATAATGAGCAAAGCCTGGAGGAGGAGAAAAGGCGCTTCAAAGGTATTATGGATGTCGAGGAGGAAGAAGATAAGGAAGATGAGGAGCTTGAAGGTGATGTTGGGATTGAGCCCGAGGGGGAGGATGAGGCAGGTACGGATGTAGCCAGCGGGAGTGTGCCAATGTCCCAAGGGGGAGCGCTCTTTTGAGGTATGATTGCGTTTATGTGCATGATTTGCAATTGTTCAGGAACGCTGCTGATGTGTATTTTTTGTGTTTTTTAGGAACCCACAAGGAAGAGAGGTCGGGATAACCAGAGTGGGACATAGTACTATGGTGTACCGGAGGGCATAAACTTCATGGAGGGGCGTCTGGTCAACCCGATGGAAACCATATTCCTGCTGATGAATTCTCGGGGCGAGTTCTTCCTTAGGAACATAGGTTCGAGCTGGCATGCTCCAATCTTTATGCCAGAAGACACCACTTACGTAAGACCTAATAATCATTTTCTTGTTTAAACTTGGATGCGGGTGTCTAATGATTTTCCTTTTGGATTTTTCAGGTGGAGCGAAGCCATGTGGAGCAGCTTGCAGAGAATAACTTTGCTCTCCGAGACATGCTTATCGGGCAATCGCTCCTTGTTCAGGTACATTCCATATTTGTGCCTATGTTAAAATAAGATAAGATGCATTTATGGATGCTATGAATGATGTGCATTATTGACATTTTTCCTTGGCTTGCAGGATTTCTTGGCCCTTTCTTTATCTTATGCCGATGCAGCCCGACGGAGATATGAGGAGGAGACTGCAGGACTCTGGTGTTGCATAAGTGACCTTGAGGGTCAGTTGGCCGCTACCGTTCAGGAATGGAGGAGCAAGCAAAACCTAGATCGCGCACACCCTGATAGCACCAGTCGTAGGGGGTTGAAGATGTTTGCCAGTCGACGCCCATTTGTTGCGGCCAAGGAGTCTAGTAGTGTGCCCATAACAGAGGGAAGGGAGAAAGATGAGGATAAGGTTGGTGATTGGCTTGTGAGCGCTGAGGACATTTCATCCCACCCGGCCGGCAGTGGCGGGCATGCTTAGCTTTATATTTTTGTTTTGCTTTTCAGATCTTTGTTTGTACCCTTGATACATTGGGGTCAGAATAATTCGGATTTATTATTGGGTTTTGCTTCTGTGGTCTAGATATTCAGAATTTTTGAATGGTTTGTGTGTTCGGGCTTTTTACTTCAAATAAAACGGATTGCATTTGGACAGGTATTGGAAATGGGTTACAGGATTGTTTACAGGTTTTGTATAGGTCTGTAATGAGAAAAATACTTCTAATACCACCGAAAAATTAACTCCATATCGCCGGCGACATGACCCATATCGCCTACACTCAACCAACTAAAATAATATATACAGGGCTGTCTGAAAGCCATATCATTGGCAGCATCAGTTGATACCGCCCAATTTGATCCACATCACCGACGGCATCATTTACATCGCTGGTGGCATCACTCACATCGCTGGCGACATCACTTCTCCAGAAATCTGATTTCAGCCATTCTGTCAATTCTTGTCATAATCAACAGCTATGGGGTTTTTTTGCAAAGTCTGGGAAATGCGGACTGGAAGAAGCTTGAAAAATTTAGGCTTTGGGGGTTTTGATATGTCGCGGCGTGGCCAGTAAGCCACGAGTTCCTTCAAGCGACGCTGTCTTTTTGGGATCCAATGGACCACGTCTTCCAATTTTCATCTTTCAAGCTATGCCCCTTGCTTGAAGAGTTCCACGCTATTTTGGGGGTACCATGTCCCAAACGCATGACCCTTTCATTGCTAGAGTTTCATTTTGGTGCGGATGGAATTCCTTAACGGTTATGAAATTTGGATTCTGTGGACCCATTTCTCTCTTAGTTATCTGACAAACCTGGGTTTCAGCTCAGAGTAGTCTTAGAGTGGTGCCGTGGGGCGCCCCGATCCCATCTTGCCTGGCCATCTATGGTGGCATTATTACTTATGGTAGAGTTTATGTGTGGAGTGAGCCCGATTGCTCCGCTCAGGCTGATTTCACTTATCAGCCCCATGTCGACAGGAGCTTCTCCCATGGTTGTAGGGTTGGCCGATGTTTTACTGAATATGGATGCGGCTTTCGTTGACCCATTACTTATCGGAGACCAGCTCATTTTACCGCAGGTACCTTTTGTTCTTCTCAATTTTTTCATTTTATTTCTCGATCCTCACCTGGATTTGAATTACAGGTATGGTTCATGGAGAAACTGAGGTTGCGAGAAGCACCATGAGGGAATTCGAAGAGGTACCTACTCGTTCATCTGAGGGAGAGGGGGCTTATGAGGGCCAATTTCGATCAGCTGATATATGATGATTGGGTGCCTATTTTGGGGTGGTATACTGACGCATAAGTTCAGTGGGTTAATCCATGGTGGAGCATCCAGGATGTGGTTATAGAATCCTGGGGGGCTTGTGTTCAGCTGATAGGTCTGGAGAGGTCTTCATTGTACACCCCTTATGGATTGTGTCGTCAGTACGGCAAGAGGCAACAGATCCCAATTAAGGTATCCCATAACCAGATCAGAATCTACAAGGCTAGGTGGGTTAACCATATCCGAAAAAAGTGGTCCAAGGAAGCTGTGTTTCAGATTCTGGACTATGATCATGTGGACACCATCGAGACCAACATGCATTATAGAGGATGGCTCTCTGAGATAAGATACTTGACGTCCCGTCAGAAACGATCGCGGGCCCACCTCGAGGGGGAGCACGTGGAGCAAGGGGAGGAGCCCTTCTTTACTACGTCATTGAGGCGGACCTCTAGGTACTATGATGATGATGCGGGAAGTTTGATTTGAGACTTGCTTTTATCAGAACTATTAGACCTCTTTTATTATTATTATTATTATTATTATTATTATTATGTTATTTTTTTGCATCTGATATGGAATAAAATGAACTCTGTCCAAAGCTTGCTGAAGTTGTCTTAATCCTATGAATACCGTATTCACATAAGTATAAGCATTTAGATTTCAACAAAAGAGATACTTTCATTAATTGAGATAAAATAAAGTACATGATATTTGGTTGACATTCCTATTGATTTAACTCCCAGTGCCAACTAGCCTAGATCGAATTTTTAGAAGGCACTCGCTCATTGCTCACATACCCTAACTTTTGCCTAGATTCCCCTTTTCGGGTTTTTGGTCTAGCGGGTTTATCTCATCCCCTAATTTTTGCACGGCTGGTTTGTAGGATACCAATCATCAGGCATCACCCTAATTTTTGCCCGATCAGTAAAAGACTGGAAGGCGGGTAATTATCACATATATATTTTTTGGTGTCCCGCTTTTTCGATTTGTTTCTTTTGAATTAGATATGATAACGCTTAAGCCTGTCTTGGTTCACGGGATTCACAAACTCGTTCCCATCCATGTCCATAAGCTTAACTGCCCCTTTGCTAAGCAGCTTCTTTATTACATATGGTCCTTCCTAGTTTGGCCTGAATTTACCCCTTGCATCAGTGGTAGAATGTTTCAGCTGTTTAAGGACCAGATTACCAGCCTTTAGGGGGAACTTATGATGTATTACCCGACTGTTGTATGCTCAAGCCATACGTTGCTGGTACATTTGGAGGTTATCGAGGGCCTTTAACCTCTGCTCATCTATCATGTTCAAGTGTTCAAATCTCGCTCGGGTCCATTCAAACTCTTTTAATTTAGCTTCTAAAGTGTCTCTTAAGGAGGTCACCTAAGTTTCAACTGGAAAGACCGCTTCCATCCCGTTGACCAAGGAGAACGGAGTTTGGCCTATCGGGGTACGAATGCTGGTGCGATATCCCCAAATAGCAAAATGTAGCTTATTTGCCCAATCCCTATAACCGGCTATCATCTTAGAGAGAATCGTCTTTTCCTATTTATTAGCTGCCTCAACAGCCCCATTAGCTTGCAATCTGTATGGGTAAGATTTATGGAGCTCGATCTCATATTTCTCGATTAGAGAAGCAGTTGCTCCTTGAAATTGTACCCCATTGTTCGAGACTATATGGTGTGGGAGTCCATGCCGAGCGAAGATGTGCTTCTCTATAAACTTGGCCATCTGTTTGGCGGTGACATTGGCGAAGGATTTAGCTTCCACCCATTTCAAGAAGTAATCTACTGCTACCACAATGAATCTGTGGTCGTTTGTTGAAGAAGGATGGATTTCACTAATTATGTCTACCCCTCATGCCGAGAATGGCCAAGGGGTAGATAAATGATGGAGTTCGGTGGGCGGTAGATGTTGTATATCTCCTTAAACCTGGCATTGGTGGCATCGTTTGACCTGGCCGATGCAATCGGTTGTGAGAGTGATCCAAAAATACCCCAATCGTTGGATTTTCTTTGCAAGAGCAAGACCGTTAGTATAGGTGCCACAGTCACCGGCATGGAGTTGGGTTATTATGTTTTGAGCCTCAGAGTCAGAGGGCAACAAAGAAGCAGGCCATCGCTGGTGTGCTTAAATAGATCATTATCCACAATACGGAACTGGACAGCGAGCCGCCGTAGGGTGCTACGGTCTGAGTCAGAGGAACTAACGGGATATTGGCCAGTCCGAAGGAATAGGATGATGTCAGAATACCAACAAGGTTCGGATGACATGGCGAGGATTGGAGGAGCTGATTGAACCTGGTATGGAATCTTGGTGGACAACATAACCAATAGGCGGATAGGCTGCTGCTGAGTTCCTTCCCATATGGACGCAAGAGTGGCGAGAGCATCGGCCAATTGATTCTCGTCCAGAGGGACATATCAGTATAAGCAGGAGGTAAATCTCTCAGATAATTCACGGATAGCCTCAATATAAGGACGGAGATATTCCTCTAATTTTCTAATCTCTGACAACTTAACGGACAACTAAAGCCGAATCCCCGACGATAGAAACACGGCGGGCCTGAACCTGAAGAAGAGCCTCAAGGCCGAACAGACAATCTTCATATTCAACGCCATTATTGGTGATAGTGAATTCTAAATGCTTGGACAATGGGATTATCTCGTTGTCTGGCATGACGATGATGACCCCAAGACCTGCTCCCCGGCGCTTCACAACACCGTCAAAGTACATTGTCTAGACATTGTCAAGGATTGTAACAGTGAGCTACTCATCAAGAAATTCTAAATTTTCCTTATAGTCAGAGCTGAGGGGTTGATTAGCTAGGAATTCAGCTAGGACCCACCCTTTAATGAACTTTCAGGTCACATATTCAATGTCAAACTCAGACAGGAGAAGCAACCATCGAGATAATTTGCCGGCTAGAGTAGGGGATTGACAAAGAAGCTTTATTGGGTCAATCTTAGCCATGGCTTGGACATGATAAGATTGGAAATAATGTCGCAGCTTGTTAGTGAGCCAAACCATGGTAGTGTAGGTCTTTTCCACAATCGAATACCGGGTTTTATAATCCAAAAACTTCTTGCTTAGGTTGTAGATGGCATGTTCACGCTTATCAGCATGTTCCTGGATAAGCATGGCCTCGATAGAAGTTTTCTCGATAGCCAGATAAAGGATGAGTGGTTCCCTTGGGATGGGGGCGTCAAAATGGGTTGATTAATAAGATACGCCTTGATTCTGTCAAACGCCACTTGGCAGTGATCGTTCCATACTACTGGTTATTGTTTTCTTAATAGCTTAAAGATGGGTTCGCAAATAGTAGTGAGGTAAGCAATGAATCGACTAACATACTGCAAGGATCCTAGAAACGATCGGACTTCTTTCTCTGTCTTGGGTGGAGGCATGTCCCTGATGGCTTTGGCTTTGTCTAGATCCATTTCGATTCCTTTCTGGCTAACTACGTACCCCAACAGTTTGCCAGAGGTAACCCCAAACACATACTTCTTTGGGTTTAGGTGGAGGTTATACTTTTCAATACGAGTCATGAACTTGTCAAGAATAGCAGGGTGTTCTTCTAGAGTAGCGGACTTTACAATCATATCGTCCACATACACTTCTACTTCTTAATGGATCTTGTTGTGCAAGAGGGTGGTTACAGTACGCTGATAAGTGGCCCCGGCATTTTTCAACCCGAACGGTATTACCTTGTAGCAATACACCCCCCATTCAATGATAAACGCTGTTTTGACTTTGTCGGCAATATTAACCATAATCTGATTGTACCCTGAGAATTAGTCCATGAATGAATACATAGCCGTCCTGGCGGTTCTATCAGTTAGGACATTGATGTATAGGAGCGGGAAGTCGTCCTTCGATGAGGCTTTATTGAGATCTCAAAAATCCACACAGACCCAGACCCTACCATCCTTCTTTGGAACTGGGACGATGTTGGACAACCAAGTCGGGTATTCCACCACTTCAATAAATCGAGCTTTAATCAACCTTGAAACCTCTGCCTTAACCCGATCTGCCCATTCTGGTCTCAACCAACAGAATTTCTACTTGACAGGCCGAAATTTAGGATCAGTTGGGATTTTGTGCTCAGCAATTTATCGATCAACCCCAAGCATGTCTTCGTATGACCAGGCAAAAGCGTTAACATGATCTTTAAGCACTTTTATGATCTCACTTTTTTCCTCAGGAGTTAAATCTTTGGAAATAGTCACCATTTTAGGATTATCATCTGTACTTAGGTTTATTTCGCTTAATAATGTATCACTAATGCTAAAAACATTATGCATATTATTATGTGAATGCATGGATCCATCAGGAAAGACATCAAACAAGTAAGCTGAACGAGAGTTATTCACTGCATTAAAAGCCTCATAAGCAGTATTGTTTGCATCAAACACATCAGAAATATTAATAATTACATCATCCATATCCTCCTCCACAGGTGGAGGGACTTCAGTAGCAGCATCAACAGAAGGAGCATCCTCTATATTGCCTATCAAAATGGCACCCAGGTCTTGCGCTAGAGTGGTCTTTTGGGCATTGGTGAGCGATGGTCCTTTGGATAGGTTGGCTTTCTCGGTGAGAGCCCTAGCGAGCTTCCCTACTATTACTATCATAGCATCTTCTTCCCCAGTTTTCCCACCTTTCCAGCCTTTCTTCATTAGCAGCGCCATAGCTTTGGTCACCGTTGCCACAACATTTTCAATTTCTAAATCGATAGACTCTTTGCTACTCTCCCCAGGCTCATCTTCGGGATGCATCTTACCTTTTCCCTTAGCCTTATCAAAAACCACATTGATAGGTGTATCAAGCTCAGTGGGCTTGGGTTCAGCCGAAACTATCATGCGGCCGGTCTCAAAGTCGTAGACATCTTTAAAGATCTTAAAGCTGGGCCACATTTTTCCACCATACTCGATCGGCTCAGGTTCTCCCTTATAAGGCCTCTTACCTTGGATTTCACAGACAGTGACCATATGGCAGTAGCAGGAGGGGACGCTGTGATAGGCTTTTCTAGGCTTATATCCTAATCCAGCTCGATGGGCAAGGATTTTTGGCTCCAATGCTTCGATAATTCCCTGCTCTTGTATTCCTTCACCTCTGCCAGGCTTGTAACTAGATTTCTTCATCAGTTTACCCATACCTATATAAAGGTAGTTCTGCCAAAGGGGAGGAGACTCCTAATCTTTGCTAGTCATGGCAATCTGAAGGCCTTTTTCTAAACTAGCTTCAGCTTCTATAACAGCCATAATGGAGGCAGGATCGGCCTCTATAGTTACCATTCTATCTTCATGAATAAGCTTGATTTTCTGGTGTAGTGTGGAGGGAACAAGGCCCAAAGCGTGAAGCCATGGTCGGCCAAGCAACAGAGAGTAGGTAACAAGAATGTCAAGTACAGTGAAACGCACATTGCTTGTCACGCCTTCTACAGTGACTTCTGCCTCAAAGGACCCAATTACATTGTGATTTGAATCATCATATGCTCTAATAACTGTGTTAGATTTTTCAAGCATCTCCTCTGGCAGTCCTAGATGAGGAAGGATTTTTATAGGGCACAGATTTAGAGCGGAGCCATCGTCCACCATGACACACGGGATAACCTTATCAAGGACCTGGATTTGAATGAATAAGGCCCTATTGTGATCCCTGCCCTTGAGTGTAAGATAAAAATGGTCGAACACGATTTGAGGCCCTTTTCTTCGGGGGATGCCTTCCCTAATTATGGCACACATCTCAATGACCGAGGTGGCCGGATTAGCATTTAAATCGAGGAGTCATGTAATTAAGCCCTTACGATGCCCTTCGAAGTCGATTACCAGCTGCCAAATACTGTATTGGGCTTGGGTGTTTTTTAGCTGGGTAATGAGAGGGTCAACATCAAGACTGGTCGGGATAGGCAGAGATGGAGATAGGGGTCTCGCGGTGGTTCTGACCCTACCAGGAACCGGGTCTAGGGTTAAGCGGAGATATCGATCTTTAGGCTGATATACGCGGCCACCTCGAGTAATGTTAAGGACATCACCGAGCAAGACAGTCTTAGTGGCTCGTGTTTTAAATAGATACTGTTATTCCTCAGAGTATGAATTTGGTTTTGAAGTTCATACTTATCCACTCTAAAAAGGTCATTTTGATCAACCTTGAATAATTTGGTGCTTACGACCCTGGTCTCTCTAACCGATTCCTCATCACCATTAGAGTAGTCCTCCTTCGAAACGAAGGAATCCACGCTAAATAGTGGTTTTCTCATTTTTCTTGCCACGAATGGTTTAGACCTGCGGTTCTCTTGCATCGTCTAGTTTGGATCAACTTCCATCTTCTGGACAGAATTGACCCCTGGGTTGGCTTGATTGATTAGATCAAAGACCGAATAAGACGGGAGACCCAAATCGATAACCAGGATAGAGTTATTATTGTCTGGCCTCCGAGGAAGGAGATCAAAAATTGTGGCTTTAGGTAAATTGGACTGGACCATGCTAACCTTGTCTCTAAAATTTGGCAAAGGATTATTCATAGTGCTCGGAGCTCTATTCGGTTCAGCGATCTTTCCTTCGCTAACCAAGCATTGAATGGCCAAGAGCAGGGCTTTACAATTGTTGGTTTGGTGTCCTACCTGAACATGATATTTATAGAAGTTATTTTTATCCTCAGGTCTAGGTGGCTTGTATTCCTGAAGGGACTGTATAAGACCCACTTCCCTCAAACGTTGGACGATGACCTGTATGGGCAGCTTATAAGGGTTAACCAAAATAAAGGGGGGGGGGCGAGGAGGCTGAATTATGGCAACCACCGGCAGAGCTGAGGTGATTGCGAGGGGCGCAGCAGGGGTTTGAGAAACAACTTGAACTACACCCGATGCTTTAGGCTTAGCTGGCGCTAGGGCTAAAGGCTAGGCTTTATTCTTTCTAAACCACGATTTCCCGACTCTCTCGGCCTTTTCATGCTCTGCCTCGCGCTCAATTTTCTCGGCTTTCTTGAATACAGCCTTGTAGGACAGAAAAAAATCGATAGCCATTTCTTTGCGGAACAGGGGGAGAGACCCTTCAAGGATTTTGACAAACATTTCCTCAAGGCTTAGCTTGGATTTTATTAAGACCTGGGTTGACATCCACCGATTGAAGTATTGCTCTATACTCGGTATAGTGAAATTATTGGGGACCCAATCTTCGTCTATTTTAGATTTCTTGGTGGCGATGAGGTGGTTGATGTAAGCTTGGATCTCGGGTGTCACGCTCGCAGGTTACGTGACCTGGTCGCTGACTAATTTATAAGGGATAGCTAGGGTTTCGGGTGTTGCACCCAGAGAATATGTGACCTAGTCGTTGACAGTTTGAGAAGCTATCATTTGTCGGACAAAACGGCTACCTCGAGTGTCACGCCCGGCAGTTTCATGACCTGGTTATTGAGTGTCGGAGGTAGTGGAGGGCGAATGGTCAAGTAGCTAGCAAAAGGATTTTGGGGGTAGGTGGTGCCCTTGGGAGTTACAATGAACTGCGGAGTGAAAGAAGGCAGTGGCTGAGAAGTTGGGTACTGGTGAGTAAATACCGGAGGGGTAGAACTTTGGGTGAAGGGTCTTGGATTAAAAGGCACAACTGATGGAATAGTCTAAGTTGATAGGAAAGCCAAAGCTTGCCCAAACTGGAACGAGATCATCACAGGCTGGGTTGATTGAAAAATAGGTGTGACAGGTCTTGTCCCTACCAGATTGGTCAACATCTATGCCAAACCATTCTAGGCCTGAATATCGGATGCCGATACTCAATTGAAATTTCTATATTTGAGAGCTTGCTTAACGGCAGCCTGAAAAGTGGTTTGGATAGAAGCCTGAAAAGCATCCCAATTTAAGAATTGTGCCATAGGACTGGCAAAGTCAAAGCCAGGCGGCGGCTGGGATCTCATTCCCGAGCTGGAAGTAGGGTTGGAGGGTTCTTCGATAGGAGGGGTCCCTTTGTTTCTTGGAAAAGACATGGCTGGTTGAGAAGGGTTTTGGCTTAACTAAACTTATTCTGAATATGACTCCTTGCTGGAATCAGTTTGTGAAATCCCTTTAACTTCTGTGGTGATAATCGGGGTGAGGGAGCGACGAATCAGGTGATGTTCTATCCTCTTCCAAACTGGGGTGCGACGATCAGTCTGCCTCCTCCTAGCTAAAATGGTAGGCAGTGGATCAGATCATGAATGGGTTTGTGAGTGCTATGAATGGTATGCATGCCTTTTATTGTCGTATGGCTGCACATAGATGTGGTTAGAGATGATGTAATGGCTTATCCTTCCAACATACGTGGGACATTTGTATCTCACGTCATACATAATGATATGTGGTGATGCAACGGAGGTACAAGAGAAGTCCTACGTGTGCTGCTAAACTTCTTCCATAAGCAAAAGTAGTAAGGGTAAGTTGCTTCCTTTCTGGCTCTTAAAGCCGATGCATGGGGGTGCATGATCACGGAGCACATAGCATGCAAATTGTCCCTCTTCCAACCTTATGACTCCCACATAACACCTTTTTGGAAGGATGGAGTTTGGCTTCCTCACCGGTAATGGCGAAAGAAGCGCGTCCCAATTATTTTATTTGTTCTAGTGACCCTAAGGGAATGATGTGCTAAGGCTTTCTCTAGCACGGCTTTGGTATAGGGTTATCGATGTATAAGGTTCTTGTTTACCTTGATTCCATGTTACTCAACCACTCCCAAATAGGTGTGATTGTAGGAGTTTATGTGTTGGTTAAAACGAGTAATCCACCCACTAGGCATCCTCAATTCCAACAGGGCACACTTCGCGATCTTCTCGGGGTAAAATGGGGCACCTAAAAATTACTGAACTATCTACACGTGTAAGGATAAAACGTTATAAAAAAGAATGGAGTTTTAATTTGGCCAATGATTTCAATACATCATCAAAATCTTTTAAACTTTATTAAAAGAAAGTTCAAGAGATCATTCCCCAGTAGAGTCGCCACTGTGAGCAGATGACATTTTATGCGGAGGCTGCGGAGCCGGGCAGGTGGGCCGTCCTCTATAAGTGACGGGGGAATGCGAGTGATGTGATTGGAAAATGGTTTTGCATATTTTAACGCTCAAAAGATACGAGATCGAAATCTCGTACTTAAAACAGAGTCGCCACCCTGTTCAGCTCAATCGGGAAATTTTTGGTACAATTTTCCCATCGGGTGGTTGGACCATACCTTAAGTAGAGATTTCGAGTTCGGATGATGTTATCTATTTTTTATTAGGCCAAGTTAAGATACTTTATTCTTTCTTAATCGGTTTAATCCATCCTATTTATTTGTGTTTTCAGTTATTTTATTATTTTCACGTTTATCAAGCAATTGATGAATAAAATATTTACGGCCATTCAAAAATAAGTGCGGGAAATAAAATTATTACAAAACTTCCAAATCCTATACATTTTTCTATGCAATAAATAAAATACTTGAATGTCCGATATACATTTACTTGCAGAAGATAGTTAGTACGGATATGACATATTTTATTTATAATATTATAAAGCCCGATTGGATGGCTAAAATGAGATTCGAATGGCGTTTGTGAGAAATTCCGTTTTTAATCGATTTTAGATTTGATCGTTGCTTTAACCGGATTATAAGTGGAAAATGCCATACGTTATGGGGTGGGGTCTATTTTCAGAAGGTTTTGGACCTCCTCGTTACACTGTATATCCTAGTTTTAGACATCGAACTAATCTGGGAACAAATGAAAATAAAACTGATGTCCAGAAAGTCATGCCACCGACGACGCAAGTGATGCAGCCGGTGACATGGTTGATGTCGCTGGCGGCATGGATGATGCCACCGGTAATTTCAATGATGTCGCTGGTGACATTAGTATACAGGCATGTTACATGGCTTTTTGAGTACCATAGAGAAAGGGTCCCATAAGAAAATGAAGTCTCTGGGGAATGTGATGCCACCGGCGATATCAGCAATGTCTCTGGCGACATGGATGATACCGCCGGCGACATCACATGTCTCCGGCGACCTCTATTTCTTGCAGTAGCAATAGGGAACAGTCAAAAAATGACCTGGAATCCTAAAAATGAACAAAAATCAACATAAATCAGTAATATTAATGCCAAAGAGCTATGAGACTCAGAATTTTTACCTCGGGGTCCTGAATCCACCTCTTCGTGAACTGAAAAGAAATGCCTCCAGGGAGCTTATTACGATGATTTAGTAGTAAATTTAAGTGTTTCGGGTTTCAAAATCCAATTAAGTTAATTTTAACTACACGATTCACTGATATTAAGCTCATAATTAGAGAATTGAAAGAAGAAAAACTAGGAAAAAATGGATTAGAATCCCTTTTTTTCTGCCTTATCTAATTCTTATCTCACTAGAATCTATTTTCTCATTCTAACATTAAACCTCTAACTTTAGGTGGTTCTTCCCCCTTTCATTGCAGCTCAAGGTGTGTTTTTATAGGTGAAATGGGGTGGTTTTCGAGACCTTTTTGACTAATTCCGCCGAAAGTGGTCGAAAGGCTGTCTGTGTAGGGACCCGCTTTGGATCATGTCACCAGCGACATGGCGATTCCGTCGGCGGTGCGGATGATGTCGCCGGCAATATGGTGATATCGCCGGCGGCATGGCCGATGCCGCTAGTGCATCAGCCTCCAGCATACCGATAGGCAGCGGGCCTAGGAGCCTAAAAAGTCATCAAAAGCGGTTTAATAGTGGGTGGAAAGGCATCTTTTTTATTTTTAATGATATTTTAATGGGTATTTATTATTTGGGTGCAAATTATCGGTTTAAGCTCCTACCGGACGAGTTATTGGTCACGCCGAACTGGATTCTACCAAGTATAAAATTCACAAGGAATATTATTTTGGTAATAAAAATTCTAAAGAGAACTTTTATCTCGAGGCATTAAAATCGGGTACACATCATCATCGTCTCGTGAGAGGGACTACAAAATCTCGTGCTCACAGTATGGTCTTATCAAGGATCTGAATTCGGATGAACAAGGCCCTGTTATGATCCCTAACCTCAAGCGGGGGATTAAAATGGTCAAATCTAATCTGTGGTCCCTTATTTAGAGGAATAACTTCCCCAACCTTGGCACACATCTCAACAACAGAAGTGGTTGGAATAGCTTCCAAATTGAGTAGTCATTTACTCAGCCCCTTGCCATGCCCATTAGAATCAATAACCAACTGCCAGATACTATAACGAGCTTGGGTGTTTTTGAGTTGGGTAATAAGAGGATTGACCTCTAGGCTTGTCGGAACAGGTGGAGGCAGAGAAGGAGGCCTTGTAGTGGTGCCTATTCTCCTAGGGACTGGGTCCTTATCCAGATGGAGACGATGATCCTCTAGCTGATACACACGACCACTCCGAGTAATGTTGAGAACATTATCGAGCAGGACACTCTGAGTGGCTCATATTTCAAATAGATATTACGGTTCATCAGGGTCTGAATCTAGGTCTAAAAACTCATACCCATCAACATTGAAAAGTTCATTCTAGTCGACCCTAAATAGTTCATTTGGCTTTTCGTCGGTAGGTGAATTAACGCTAAACAGTTTAATACTTATAGCCTTAGCTACTTTGACTACTCCCTCATCTTCCTTGAAGGAATCTATGCTGAAGAGCGGCTTTTTCTTAACTTTCATTCTCTTAGCAACAAATGGCTGGGTTCTGCAAAATTCTTTCTTAGGTGTAGTTGGGTCAACTTCCATGCCCTGAATTGAATTAACTCCAGAATTATCTTGGCTGATCAGATCAAAGACTAAATTGGATGGGAGACTAGAACTAATAACCAGAATTGAATTGCCACTCCCTTTACTTTAGGTAATTAGCTCAAAGATTGCGGCTTCAGGTAAGCCAGATTGGATTATTCCTACCTTATTCCCAAAATTTGGCAAAGGATTGTTCATGGTGCTCGGAACCTTTTTCGGTTCAGCAATCTTTCCTTCATTAATAAGATGCTGGATAACTAAGAGTAAGGCCTTACAATTGTTGGTTTGGTGACCCACATAAACATGGTAATCATAGAAATTGTTTTTATCTTAGGGTTTGGGTGATTTATACTCCTGAAGGGACTGGATATAACCTGCTTCCCTCAAATGATTAAAAATAACCCGGAGGGGGGGGTGCTTGTATGGATTGGCCAAAATGAAAGGGGGGACAAGATGGCTAAACTACGATGACTGTTGGTGGAGCTTGAGTGATTATTAGGGGTACAATAGGGGCTTGGGAAATTGCCTGAACTGCAGCCGGGGCTGCGGGTTAAGTATCATTATTTTTCTTGAACTAGGGCTTTCTTGCCTTTTCTGTTTTTTTGCGCTCTACCTCGTGCTCAATTTTCTCAGCTTTTCAAACACAGCCTTATAAGAGGGGAATGAATTTGTAGCCATTTCTTTGTAGAAAAGAGGAAGGGAGCCTTCTAGGAGTTCAACAATCATCTCCTGAAGGCTTAGCTTAGATTTCATCAGAACTTGGGTTGACATCCACCGGTTAAAATAATTCTTAAAGATTTTGGTGGGTAGCTGGCGGACTCCCCCAAGGTGTTGGAGGGTTGTTTCCATCATGGTATTGAAACCATATTGCACTTTCAAAGCCTCAGAAAGAAGTTTCTAATCAACGACAATGTGCTAAGGCAGAGTATGATACCATTTAAGAGTAGGGCCCCGAAGGGAATAAGGAAACATTTCAGCAAGCACTTTATCACTTAATTTCTTTACATGCATCACCCTTTCATACATAATAATGTGGGAAGTAGAGGCACCAGACCCATCATAATGCTCTATATTCGATATAGTAAAATTATCGAGGACCTAATCCTCTCCTTTTTCGGGTTCCTTAGCAGCTATCAAATGGTCGATGTAAGCTTGAATCCCTGGTATCACTCCCGGAGGCTGTATGACCTAGTCATTGATTGGCTGGTGAGTGAAAGCTTCAGCCTTAAGTGTCACGCCCGGAGTCTACGTGACCTAGTCGTGGTTGGTTTGAGAGGCCATCATCTGGCAAATGAAAGCAACTACTTCAGGTTTCACTCCCAGATGTTGCGTAACCTAATCATGGATAGGGACTGGTGGAGATGAAGGAGGAATGTCCAAGCAAGAACGAGCAATCAGTTGGCTACTAAAAGGATTCTGGGGGTAGGTAGTGCTCGGAGGATTAAAAGATGGTGGAGGCTGTATTAATCTGCTAGAAGAACCTGAAAACTGATGAGTGAATACTAGAGGGACCTAGTTCTGAGCCAAAGGTCTTGGATTGTAAGGAATAATTGACAGGGTTGTAGAGTTTTGTAAAAAAGCAGAGGCTTGCCTAAACTAGAATGGGCTTGCCATAGGTTGAGTTACGGGAGTTGGGTGAAAAATAGGTGCAACAGGTCTTGTCCCTACCGGACCGGCAAACATCTGTGCTGAACCATTCTGGGCTTATATATCGGACTCAAAGACTTAGTCGGAATTCCTATATTAAGGGCTTGCTTGACGGCTGCTTGGACAGTGGTTTGGATAGAGGCTTATAATGCATCCGAACTCAGAAACTGAGCTATAGCGCTGGTGAAGTCAAAATCAGGGGTCGGCTGAGATCCTACTTCTGAGGTGGGAGTAGGGCCTAACGGATCCTCAGGCGGAGGGAGGTTTCCCTTATTATTCGGGAAAGACATGGTTAGTTGAGAGGAATTTTGACCCAACTGAATCTGCTCTAAATCTGACTCCCCACTAGAATCAATATATAAAACCCCTTCAACTTTTGTAGTGACTACCGTGGTGAGACAATGACTAATCAGACAGTGTTCAGGCCTTCTCCAAACTGGGGTGCGATAATAACTTTGCCTCCACCTAGCTAAAATGGTAGGTAGCGGATCAGGTCATGCATGGATTGTGTGATGTCGTGGATGGGGTGAATGACCTTTGTCTAATAATCAATGCATGGTATGTATGACTGCACCTAGATATGGTTAGCGGTGATGCAATGGCTTATCCCTCCAACATACGTGGGACATTCGTACTTCTCATCATGTATAGTGATATGTCATGACTTAATGGGGGTACAAAAGAAGTCCTATGGATGTTGCTAAACCTCTTCCACGAGTGGAGATTGGTAAGGATAAGTCGATTGAGCTTTGGCCCTTGAAGTCGATGCATGGGTGATGCATGAGCACTTAGCACACCGCACACTAATCGCCCCTCTTCCAACCTTCTTCCAACCTTATGACTCCCCGTGTAAGGATGGAGGTTAGCTTCTTCACCGAAAATGGCGAAAGAAGTGCATCCCAATTATTTTCATTGTTTTGGTAATCCTAAAGGAATGAAGTGCTAAGGCTTTTCTAGCTCGGCTTTGGTATAGGGTTGTTGATGTAGAAGGTTCTCGTTTACCTTGATTCCACATTACTCAACCACTCCCCAATTATGTGCGATCACAGGAGTTCATGTATTGGTTGAAATGAGTGATCCACCCACTAGGCATCCTCAATTCCAAACAGAGCATGAGTGATACTTTTATGAGCTTCTCGGGCAAAATGGGGCATCCTAATATTACCGAACTATCTACACGCGTAAGGATAAAATGTTATAAAAAAGAATGAAGTTTTAATTTGGCCAATTATTTTAATACATCATCAAAATCCTTTAAACTTATTGAAAATTTTAAGTTCAAGTTTAAAGTGACAGATCCCCAGCAGAGTCCCCATTGTGAGCGTACGACATTTTATGTGACGGTTGTGAAGCCGGGCCGGTGGACCGATCTCCATGAAAATGATGGTGTGGTTGTGATAGAAAAATGGTTTTGCATATTTTAGTGTTCAAAAGATACGAGATCGAAATCTCGTACTTAAAATAGAGTCGCCACCCGGTTCAGCTCAATCGGGAAATTTTGGTACGACCATACCTTAAGTAGAGATTCTGAGTTCGGATGGTGTTATCTATTTTACATTGGCCAAGTTAAAGGATTTCATTCTTTCTTAATCGGTTTTAATCCACCCCATTTATTGTGTTTTCGGTTTATATGTTGTTAGTGCGTTATCAAGCATTCAAAGCAGTAAATAAATAAATTATTACAGTCATCCAACAAATAAAATGCGGATATTAAAGAATATTTACATAGCTTTTCAAATCCTATACATTTGTCTATACAATAAATAAAATACCCCGAAGGCCTAACATTCATCTATCCTTAATCTACCTACACAAAATGGTTAGCACAAATATGGCACGTTGTACGAGGTATATAACGTAACATGCATAGTTATTGGACAAAACAAGACCCGAGTTAGCATGAGCATAGCATATTTATTTTTACAATTTATGGAGCCCGGTTGGTGTTGGTCCATGTGAGGGTCTAAATTGTGTCAGAGGGGGGGTGAATGACTCTTTTTCGCTGAATTAAAAGACTTTTAGAAAGTCTTTGTGTAGCGTGTTTGATTATGTTCCGGATGATGGATCCGAATGATGCAGATATAAAAATGTAATGCAAGAAAGTAAAGAGTTGGAAAATCAAACACAAGGATTTTTATCCTGGTTCAGCCCCGCCTACACCAGTCCCCTGTGTTTCCTTCCTCTGAGCTTTTCCACTTGTGGATTCCTTTCCAACTGGTAGGAATCAAGCCTTACAGTTTGTCTCCGGATGGTACCCCCTTCCGAATATAAGATATACCAGTAGAAGCACCCACTCCTAGCTGAGTCCTTTTGTCTTTAATAGGATATACGACTTAGATTTCTACCCAAACCTAAGTTAAGTCCTATAAGGAGATCCCACTTAAAGCACCTACTTTAAGATATATCCCAATCTCACTACTCACCCAAGTAGGAGATCGTTTACACTTTGGTTTTCTCAAAGGTTTTTGTTTTTGACTTCCTCAAATTTATAACTTATCCTTACAAACAGGTTTTTAATTATTTAGTTCTTAGAAGGATTAAGTAACTGATTGCTTTCTTAGTGAGTTCTCTAGTGTATGCTTTCTTGAAATCAACCAACACCTTCTCAACTTGTGAAGCTTCCCTTTTATAGGCTTCTATTATAAATGTAGCCATTATGGGTTGTTGAGCTTGGATTAATAATCTTCACCGTTGATCAGGTTATATGTGGTGCTTCCGGAACCGTTGATCAATCCGTTAGACAGAGATTTTGACCCGTTTGAATCTTTGGATTGAGGCTGAAAAGTTGCCAGTGATCATTTTCCTTGTATTTTAGTGAGTCGCCAACTTTTACACCATTACCTTTTTAGTGTGAGTTCCACATGCCTTTCTCATTCGTCTAGTTGAAAAAGGTTGTTACCTTTTTCTCTTTCCTGTGTCAGTCCTCTATTTTTTCTCTGAAAAGTGCTAGCTGTCATTTTTGTCTTGCTTTTGGGAAAAGGATCTTTGACTTACAGACCAAAGGAATGGAGGGAATGTAATTTTCACATTATTCCCTTTGTCTAGATATTTAAGTCTTCCGGATGTCTTTAGACTTAATATCTCCGGACCTGTCTTCTTCTGGATGCTTGTACAATTAGTTTTTCTGGATGCTGTTTTGGGCGGTTCAAAGTTTGTTTACTTTCCAAACTTTAACCGGATGCTTTCATTCATGCTTAGGTAATTGTCTTCACTTGTCTTGGACTTTGGATGTTTTGGTTATATGTCCGGATAGGTGAGTTAGGTCTTTTTATACTTTGGTGTTTTGTTTACTTCAAACTTGATCCGGATTATTTGTTGTTCTGGATCATTTTTTTCAACAATCTCCCCCATTTGATGGAAACAAAAACCTAAGTAATATAAAGGGGTTTTTATGATCTAAGTATGATTCTTGATACTAAGTCATTTACGATTTTTACTCCCCCATAATTTAAGCATCCCAAAACTCCCCCAACATTTTTCAATTCTAGCTTCTAAGGTTTTTCTAGTACAATTGCAGATTGTACTTTAAAAGCAATTTTTTGTGATAATTTTTCACTATATACTTCTGCTGTTAACAATAGTTAACATCAATGAAGTTTCAAAATTGCAATTACAGAAATATATAAGTGAAAAAGATGAAACTAGCTATTACAGATTTTACATTTTATATATAGGCTATATCGATTACAAAAATTATTTCTTTCCGAAAGCTTCTCCCTTCTTCTCCTTTCCTATGCCTTGCTTCTCCTTTTCTGCATAATCTTTGTCTTCCCCTTTATTATTCTCCCCCTTTTTGTTTGCATCAGTGTGGGGTCAATTACCATATAGGTTTTTCCATCCCAGCTTTCCTGCCAAGCCTTGGAGTAGATATAAAAATTCACATTCCCTTTCCTTCTGCAATTATGATTGTATCTACAGTGGCTGGAGCTAGATGCAGGGGCCGGAAGACCTTTCGAAGTTAGGTGTAGGACTTTGTGAGATAAGGATGCATTTGTAGGACATGTTCGCGATCCTCCTCATCAAAGTAGGGGAAGAGAGCTTTGAGGAGAGTAGCAATCCCTTTATGGCCAAAGAAGCCAGTATCCCCAATATGTTGAATGAGATCTTGAAGCACCGGGATAAGTTGACTTTCCAGAACAGAAGGTGAGGAAGATCCAGAGATGGATAAGTTGGATAATTTGGACTCCAGTTTTTCATATTCCTTACCCATATCTCTCTACGGCAGTTGTGGATGTTTGTATTTACAGTCATGAGGTCTTTGTGAAGTTCCTCCTTGACATTATTTATGACTGTATCCTGCCCATTCATTTGGCCCACAACCTCGTGTGCAATATTTTCCATTTGTTTAGCAAACAGCTTGGGCATATCATCCTCAAAAAATTTTGTCAGCTTGTTCAATATTGCTTGTTGATTCTCATTGAGGCTGGGGAGAGCAGATTTCTCTTCTTTCTTAGTAATGAATTTTGTGATGTGAATCCGACTACGAGAAATGCAATCCGAACTCAAGAATTTCCCTGAACATGAATTGAGATTGAAAGACACAAAGAAGATTAAATTTTACGAATTATAAAATGAATAATGATAGAATAAATGGCAATAGCACAACCAATCCTAGCAAATAAAATGAACAATCACACTAGCATCTAGTTAACTTAACCTTTTGAATTGGACGAAAGAACCTGTTATGGGGATTGACTCTCAATTGACTAGCCACAACAATTGATCACAATCAAAATAATACTTCAAGAACAAGATCCCGATCACTCGCACTCAAAGAAAGCTGAAATTTCACAAAGGAAAAATCTGGTTGTTTTATTAATATCAAATCTGTGTGTCATACATAGTAGAAAACTCTCTATTTATAATACTCCTAACTATATACCATGAAAATGGTATTATTATCCTAAAAGGCAAATAATAAAATCCTTTTTAGCTTTAGGAAAGAAGTCCAAAAGCATAAGGAAATGAATACTATTTTAATTTTAAACCTAACTTACTATAAAACTAAAACTCCTAGATAAGAAAATATAAAAGAATCTAATTAGATAAAATAAACTCCTAATTAAATTAAATTCTAATATAATGGCAGACATAGTTATCTTCCATCAAGTAATTAATCCGATAAGAACTAGCCAAGATCCCAATGGGTTAACACGTGTCACACACATGCTTGTCCAAAGCTCACTTAAGCAAACTCTAATCAGACCAAGTAGTGAATCACTCTTCCATACTTGAACCAAATTCAATAATTCTTCATCTTTGCTCAAGCTTATATAATTTAAAATTGTTGAAAGTTGACTTGAACATTTAATCATAAAAATCTCTTCGTTTAGCTCAAGTGAAGCGGATTGAATGCTCTTTGACTTAGAACTTGGAAATGGACTATGTGAAGAATCTTTCCTTTTAAGTTCCATGTCTTTATCATATCTATGGTCCATATATGGCATTCGTTTATTCACATCATTTTGACAAGTTTTCAAACTTAGAATCCAGATATTCCTTCAATTCTGTGGACAAATCAGTTGAGGAGGAGGTAATTTTATCCATGAGGGTAGCGCAATTATTGGTAGCTGCAGTATTTGCTTGATCTGCAGAACGATTAGCTCTTGCAAGGCTAGTTTTGATCTATTCCAACACTAGAGTCACTTTGGTAAGGGAAACTTCTGCCACTAGATAAGCAGTTAAAAAATCCTCCACTTTCTTCTCAATTCTTTGTATGCTCCCTTTTATCTCCCCTATATCAGCCTTTACATCTAGAGCTAAGGATTTTTGACTCAACACCTTTTGCATATATTCCGGAGACACTGCTTGATATAACTTTCCTCATGCTCCTCATGTGTAGCATCTTGTAGCATTTTCAGCACTGTTGTAATCTTTTTGACTCGGGTTTGATTGATACTAGCAGTTGGCTTTCTAATTGGACTATTATAGGAGGAGGTTTCAGCTCCTGAGCTGCTTCTGGTTTCAGCTGATCCGGATGAGTCTTCTTTACTTGTCTCTTCTTCTTCAGGGGACTCTTCCTCTTCTTCTTCTTCTTTCCCTCCTGCCATTCTTCCCCCCGGAATGGCCTCGCCCTTAGAGTCCACATTAGAAGTGTTCTCGTTGGGTCTCAAACTGTGTCCCTCCTCTGGAATGATGTGTTCTGGGATAGGCTGGTTGTACATAGGTACATTAGAAATTTCAGTATCTAAGTAGCCCTTATTTTGATCTGATGTTCCAACAACAACAACACCATCAACATTAATATCAAAGGAAAATGTGTCAGGGATTACCTTATTTGCTGACGCTTATGGATTATTCTCAGCAACTCTTTCTTCTTCCACCTCTACTACCCCCGTATGACTGGAAATGTCCTCAGTCTCCCCTTCATATGCCTTTACAAGACTTTTAACTACTTCCTCAGGCATGTTGGTACTGTCCTTAACATCCTATCCAGTTACCCTTTTAAGTCTTACTACATGGATGCCTTCATCTTCTGGATTTAGCAAATTCTCCGAAAGTGGTCTAGTTCTTGGTGCAAAGGCAAAAAGGTCAGCTCCCAAATCCTGGGCAATGGTTGCCATATCTATTAGATCAATAAGAATGGCCTGAGCACCGGAAGAGCCTCTGGGTCCTTCTCTTCTGAGCTTGTTGATCTTATTATTATCCTTCATGGCTTCTCTTATGATCTCATACTGAGGGTCATCTGGAGTGGCTTCCTTAGTAGATCTGGGCACATGTTTGCCCTTAGTTTGTCTGGCCTTAGCCAATTCAACTTCCTCAGCCCTTTTTGCTACTCCTTCATCAATCATTATTCCAACAGGCTTCTCGGCTTTGCTTTTCTTAGCTACCGCAGCCTCATCAAATGTGCACCCCTTTCTAGTGAACTACTTCCTTTTGGGTACCGGAGCCTCAGCTTCTTCCTCTTTTTATCTACAGCATTTATCAATCTCCCCTGCAGCTTAGGCTTTTCTTGGCTCTTCTTCAACAGTTGAGTGATGGTTTGGGTATCCTCATCAACTTCTTTCACTACAACCAAAGCTTGCTATTGTGCTTTGGGTTTGGTTTTTCTAGCCTTTTTAGGAATGGGGCATTCTTAATAGGATCAACTACCTTCCTCGCCCTGATCTTCTTCTCATCCCTCAGCTTCTTAGCTTTTTCTTCATTCCATGTCTCACATTAATTCAGCTTTTTTAAATTCTTTTTCAGAATTTCTTTTCCATGGACAGCTTGAATCCAGACAGATTTATTTTATTGGCTACGAGTATTCTGGTGATGAGGGCACCATGGGAATTCTAGTGTTGTCTTCGATAGTGAATAATTAGCACTAGCATATTCATCACTCTGCTCTCCACCCAAAGTTGCAATACACAATGTTGAAAAGAGGAGACGTTGGTTAGAGAGCCCTTTTGGATGAGAATCAGCTTGGCAAGAGCATGTTGGAGAAATCTTGGTACTTTTGAAAAGTAGGTTGAGAATTTGTCGCCAAAATAATTTGGATGAAGCCACATCGTAAGATGATACTTCACAAGTAGTTCATCCCTATCGTTTCTTAACTGTACGCCATTATTCTTCATATTTAGGTATTTCTCAAAGAATGCTGGTGAGACTGTGATTTCTTTCCCCTGAACCTTGGTTCTGAGAGCATCATGGTAGGACTGAGCTCTCAGATTGTCATAAAATTCACGCACCAAATCCGAATAAGCTGGGCAATTTATCTTGAGGAAATCACCCAAATGTTAATCTTCAATGAGTTTTAAGTAGGTGTCTATTTCGAATAGGAAATTATCTCCCAAGTAGTAAGTGGGAACTACTGAGTTGGTGGGTTTTAGGTTTAAGAGTGTAAAGTCTTCATCTTTGAGAGCAGATTCTTTAAAGATGTTCTTTTGAGGAAGCATTTGAACTTTATTGTTCAACATTATGGATGCCATTTGAGAGGTTTTGGAAAAAGTTAGGGTTTGAGAAAGGATTTTTGCAGAGTAACAGTAGTGAGTTGCTCGCGTGAGGAAGAAGGGAAAATTTGGGGGTTTATATAGAATTTCCATAGCAAGGGTATAATGGTAATCCGAACGCAGTTAAAGTTAACTAGATTGATGACATGGCAAACGGAATTTAAGAGAGAAGGAAATGGCCTTAAAACCGGAGAATGGCAACGGTTTATTATAAAAATGGCCATTTAATTTTACCGCGTGTGTAACACCCAATAGAATTTTGAAATTCAAAACGTGTACAGTTACTTTCTAGCACCTTTACTACCATGTGTCCTTTCTGTCTGCCAAGCTGGCAGTCTTTGATCCAGATTCAGAGTCAACATGATTTCTCCTTCTTTTTTACGGATTCTTTGGCTCATAGGACTTCAAGCTAATCCAAATTGTTTTTTGGATTTTCCTTTAAATTGGATTAGACATACCAATTGACTCTCTCAGCTTGTTGAATTGATCTTTACTCAGAGGCTTGGTAAAGATATCAGCTCTTTGCTCATTGGTTGGAATGTATACTAATGCAACATCCTTCTTCATCACATGATCCCGGATGAAATGATGCCTAATGTTAACATGCTTCATCTACTATGAAGTACTGGATTCTTTGACACATTAATAGCACTTTTATTGTCACACATCACTTCAACACATCCGGATTGCTCTCCATAGTCTTCCAATTGTTGCTTGATCTATAGTAGTTGAGCTACACAACTTCCTGCTGCTATATATTCAGCTTCTGTGATTCATAAAGCAATTGCTGTTTGCCTTTTACTATACCATGATACCAAGCAATCTCCAAGAAAACGATAGCCTCCGGATGTACTCTTCCTCTTAAGAGTGTCTCCACCATAATCTGCATCAGTGAAGCCTTGAAGTGCGAAATCACCATTTGATGGTGGGCGCAAGCGAAAAATAGAATAGAATGGAAATTGGGACTGATTTGATAGTTGATGAATGATTTGTGATGGTTGAATGATTTGAGATGGTTGAATGTTTTTGGATCACATACAAAACCCTTGATTATTTTTGGAAACAAGCAAAACCCTTTAGTTTTTGGAAACTAAAAAAACCCAATTAGTTTTTGGAAACTAACAAAACCCAAATGTGTTATAACACAAATATTTTCATTCACATAATAATCTGATAATCTGATAATCTGATTACATATTTTTCTTCTTTAATATAAGAAGGAAATGAAAGTTACAATAAAATAAAATGAAAAGACACTTAACTAATAAAGGATATAAAAGACACTTAAAGCTAAAAGAAAGTTACACTTAACACACTATAAGCTAAATAAAAACTTCCTAATTAAAGCAATATCAAACATAAATTAAAAACAACATATTATAGTAGTTAAAGCATAAAATAACAACTAAAATACCAAAAAAAAAAGGTTCTTTTCTCGTATCTATTGTAAAATGAGCTTAATCCATGATTTAACGAAGTATTATTGGGCCTCAAATGGGTCTTAAATTATTATTGCTTAGAATAACTCAAAAAGCTTTTAAATGACTTTGAATTTACACCTAATCACAAATCTTCATTTGAAATCATATGAAATATCCTTAAAATTTCAGAACTGGTTAGGCACCAACAAACAATGAAAATTGTATCACGCCCGTCATCATTCTCCCCTTCTTCAAAAAGATTCGTCCTCGAATTTTGTAATTTAAGAACATAAGGAGAATCATATCTTTCAAAATTACCACAAACAGATTCTTTCTCACAAAATTGTTTCATCTCAATATCCACATGCCAAAATTCCTTTTCAATTTGAAATTGAGATGTTTCATTTCCAAAAAGCATCTCACTCTCAAGGTCTTCAAGCTCTTGAATTGTTATAATTTCATTTCTAGGAACAAACAAGTCTCTTACAATCTCTTCTGATTCATTTTTATCGCAACAAATAGTTTTATTATTTTCTAATGCATTTTCATAGATTGAGTTGCATATGCTGGTTCATTTTTGGAAGAATCGAAAAATTTGGTAAGTCGAGTGTGATTAGAAAAGAGATGAAGAATTTTCCACTTGGTGGATATTGAGAATTTTCCAAAGAAATTAGGTTGGTTAAGACATTTGACATGGATTTTGGTGGGGATAGGAATTTTCATTTAATTGGCAAAGAATTCAGCAGCTTAGAAGCTGTACTGTGATCTTGAGGATTAGAAATATTTTAAAGACAAAACTTGAATTTATGGTTGATCCCTAACCTTTTGCGAACAAGTGTTTTCAAAGCTCCGTGCTTTGCCTTGGCTGCCTCTAATTCTAACTTCATTTTCTGAAATGCATCAATGAGATTTCGGTCCACGAACATGTTTACCCTTCTTTCTTCAACGATGACACAAAAAATACAATGGGAAAAGAAAATTAGGATCACAAATCCTTGGCTCGGAACCAAATGATGGCAGACGGAAGAGGAAAAGAACACGTTTTTGTTCTAATATTATGAGAAATGAAATTGATAAAGAAAATTGATGAATTTGAGATAGATGAATGTTTTTGGATCACATACAAAACTGCTGATTGTTTTTGGAAACAAATAAAACCCTTTAGTTTTTGGAAACTAATAAAACCTGATTAGTTTTTGGAAACTAACAAAACCCACAAGATGAATTGCAATTGCAAATTCTCTATTTTTTTCTTTGTACAATATAATATAATATACTATAATCTTCTCTTTTCTTTTTTCTTCCTTTAAATAATGACTTAAGAAGAGTTACAAAATGACATAGTAACTTACAAAAGAGTTACAAGTAATGACACTTACAACTCAATAAAACTCCTCACATTAACCCTATACTAAATGTATTTTAAAAGTAACATAACTATAAAAATTAAACCACAATAAACATCAACTTTATGGATATTAAAGAATAAATAATAGTGGCTTCAGTTCTCCAAATATCTCTATTTGCATTTGCTGGAACACATCAACTTAAATAAAGATTAAATCATATTTATTAACTCTTTCAAATGGGCTTCATGTATGGTACTCATGTATAGGCTTGGAGGACTACATGACTTTGAATTTACACCTAATCTTCATTTAAAATCATATGAAATATCCTTAAAATTTTAGAATTGGTTAGGCACCAACAAACAATGAAAATTATATCACGCCCGTCGTCACCATTACTAGGCTACCATAACCCAACTTCTGTGGTTCCTAGGAGATATCTGAGGATTCTCTTTACTGCCTTGAGATGTGAATCCTTAGGATTGGATTGATATGTTGCACAGTAGCAAACTGTATAGTGTATGTCAGGTCTGCTAGCTGTCAAGTACAACAGTGATCCAACCATTCCTCTGTAGAGCTTCGGATCAACATCTTCTCCTTCACAATCCTTAGATAGGACTATATCTAACCCCATTAGAGTGGACATTAGCTTGCTTTTGTCCATTACAAACTTCTTGAGAATTTCCTTAGTGTACTTGGTTTGGTTGATAAAAATCCCATCCGGACTCTGCTTGATTTGTAAACCAAGGTAAAAGTTAAGTTCTTCCATCATGGACATCTCAAACTCCTTCTGCATTTGAGAGATGAATTCTTCACACATCCTTTCATCTGTTGCTCCAAAAATGATGTCATCAATATAAATTTGGACAAGATTGATGTCATCCTTCTTCTTGTTGATGAAAAGAGTTGTATCTGCCTTGCCCCGGATATATCCCTTGGATATGAGAAATATATTGAGTCTCTCATACCAAGCTCTTGGTGCTTGCTTCAATCCATAAAGAGGTTTCCTTAGTTTGTATACATGATCTGGATGCTTTGGGTCTTAAAATCCAAGTGGCTGCTTCACATAGACTTCTTCCTGGATAACTCCATTTAGGAATGCACTTTTGGCATCCATTTGGAATAGTGTGAATTCCATAAATGATGCAAAAGCACAAAGAATCTAGATTGCCTACAATCTTGCAACATGGGCAAATGTCTCTCCAAAGTCAATCCCTTCCTATTGATTGTAGGCTTGGGCAACCAATCTTGCCTTATTTCTCACCACTACTCCGGATTGCTTGTTCCAGAATACCCATTTGGTGCCAGTGATTGAATTTCATTTTGGTGGTGACACTAGATCCCAAACATCATTTCTGGTGAATTAATCTAGTTCTTCTAGCATAGCCATCATCTAGCTTTCATGATTGCGGGCGAAAGCAAAAAAATATATTAAAATAAAAAGGCTGATTTTGTGATGGTTGAATGTTTTTGGATCACATACAAAACCCTTTGAGTGTTTTTAGAAATAAACAAAACCCTTTAGTTTTTGAAAACTAATAAAACACAATTGTGCTAAAACACAAATAATTTTCTCAAATTGATAATCTGATCATCTCTTTTTTTTCTTCCTTTAAATAATGAATTAAGAAGAGTTACAAAATGACATATTAACTTAAAAAAGAGTTACAAGTAATGACACTTAAAACTCAATAAAACTCCTCACATCAACCCCATACCAAATGTATTTTAAAAGTAACATAACTATAAAAATTAAACCACAATAAATAGCAACTTTATGGATATTAAAGAATAAATAAACGTGGCTTCAATTCTCCAAATATCTCCATTTGCATTTGCTAGAACACATCAACTTAAATAAAGATTAAATCATATTAATTAACTCTTTCAAATGGGCTTCATGTATGGTACTCATGTATAGGCTTGGAGGACCACATGACTTTGAATTTACACTGAATCTTCTAGAAATCTTCATTTGAAAGCATATGAAATATCCTTAAAATTTTAGAATTGGTTAGGCACCAACAAATAATGAAAATTGTATCACGCCCGTCATCATTTCATCTCCTTCAGCATCTTGAAATTTCTTTGGCTCAATGAGAGAGACAAAGGCAGCATGACTTATTGTCCTGTTGAGTTATCCTCGGGTTCTGACTGGATTTTAGACATTATCCAGAATAGCTGCAACTGGATGATCCCTACGAGTCCGGACTTCTCTTGGTAGATCTTCATACTGGATTGGGGCTTGTTCCACTTTTGCCTCGACTTCCTCTCCTTGATTATTATTGAAGTTTATCTCATATGGGTTGAGATCAGCTTTTGGTATTTCTGGATCGAGAGATATCCCCTCATCTTCTTCTTTGTATTTCTTGATTTAGAAGGAATCTAGAATCTGGACTTCCTTCTTTTCTCCAGAGTTTTCAGCTTCCGAAATTAGATCTTCCGGAGTGGAACTTCTTTTGCCTGCATGGTTAGTCTCATCAAAATCTACATGTATTTACTCTACCACAATTTGAGTTCATTTGTTATAGACTCTACAAGCTTTGCTATGTGTTGAGTAGCCAAGGAAAATCGTTTTATCAGATTTAGGATCAAATTTTCCTAATTGCTCTCTATTATTCAGGATGTAGCATTTAAAATACCCAATTTTGTGTTTCCTTTCATTCCAGATTTCATAAGGGGTCTTTTCTAAGGTCTTTCTAATGAGAGCTCTATTCAAAATATAGCATGATGTGTTTACGACCTCACCCCAGAAATATTTTGGCAAACGATTCTCACTTATCATTGTTCTAACCATCTCAACTATGGTCCTATTTTTCCTCTCAACAACTCCATTTTGTTGAGGGGTATGAGGGGCAGAGAAGTTATGTTCATTCCCCTTGGAGTCACAAAATTCAGCAAAGTAATTATTTTTTAACTCACCACCATTATCACTCCGGATGCGTGCAATGCTTATGCCCCGTTTACTTCAATCCGGATGAATATTTTTTAGAATTGGTCAAAGGCCTCATCTTTGCTAGCTAGCAAAGCTACCCAGGTATAGCGAGAATAATCATCCACAATGACCAAGGTGTATTCTCTTCAACCTAGACTCAATTGTTTGATTGGATCAAAGAGATCAATTTGCAAGAGTTCGAGAACTCTTTTGGACGGTATGTATGAGATAGAAGGGAAGCTCTTTTTATGCTATTTACCTAATTGACATGTAGTGCATATGCGATCCTTATCAAAAGATACCTTAGGCAAACCCATAACCAATTCCTTTTTGGCTAATTTGGACAGGAGGTTCATGCTAACATGTCCCAACCATCAGTGCCATAGCCATGATTCTTCTTCTTTAGACACCAAGCATATATTCTTTTTATCATTTTTAATGTTAACACAATAAACATTATTTACTCTAGGTGCATAAGGAATGAGTTGATTTGACTTACTATCCTAGATTGAGCATCCTCCGGAGTCAAAGGTGACTTTTCTTCCTTTGTTATAGAGTTGTGCTACACTTATCAAGTTGAACTTCAGTCCATCAACTAATGAGACATCGTCTATTTTATTTCAGATCTAATGGTTCCATGGCCAATGATCTGCCCTTTTTTATTATCTCCAAGCTTACTTTTCCACCTTTCTTCTGGATTAAGGTGATGAAGGTTTTCTCATCCCCTATCATGTGCCTTGAGCATCCACTATCAATGTACCATGTGTGTTGATCTTCTGTGGATCTAAGGCATACCTGTAAAATAGATCAAGTGGGTTTGGGTACCCAATGAAATTTGGGTCCTCTCGGGTTATCAACCATTTCAGGCCAAGGATAAACATAATAATAACCATTTTTCAATCTACATAATTTAGTAATATGGTTGTTTTTCCCACAGAACCTGCACCCTGAGATGGGTCTGCTTTGCTCTTGCTTCTTCTAGATTTTCTTTAGATCCTCCTTTCTATAATTTCCAACATATCCAGCCTCTTGTATACTAGTCTGTTCGGAATGTATCCGAAAGCTAGTTGGAGGTGCAACTTCTACTTTGTAGTTCTTTCTTTACTTGCTAGGTTGCTCATTTGATATACCTTTAGCTTTTCCTTTTTGAGCAGCTGTGAATCTCTGTGCTTGAGGTTGCTTGCTCACTTTTCTTTCCTTGAGATTTGGATACACCGAATTCTTTTGATTAGGAATTCTTGATCCTAGTCTCCCTTGATTTTTCCTTCTTTGTGGAGGATCTAGTTTCGTTCTGGATACCTCCTTCATTAGGGTTAGCTCCCTATCTAGCCCTATCAAGTTAGCACTTAAGATCTGAACTTTACTTCTTAGGAAATTCTCTTCTACCACATCCATATGCTTTGTGGTTCTTATCAAATTGATGTCTTGTGACATTGCTTCAGCATCTTCAGCTCCAGGATTTGTCGTTGTATGGATTTTATCGCTTTGGTGTTCTTTCTCACATTGTGGATTACCACCTTTAATGCTCTAGCAAGATTAATGTTAGAAACAAAATTAGAATAAGAGTTTACCATAGTAATAAATGTCTCTGATTCTGGATCCCCAATTTGCTCAGTATCATGCTTGGATGACTTCTTCCAGATTGCTCTGCTTCTGGATCCATCAGTGCCATGAACGCGCAATGAGCAACCTTTTCTTCTTCTGTTGAAGATAAACTGCTCTTTCTTCACTGTTACTCCATGTGGCCACCATAACTTTCTTCTTATATTTCTTCTGACTTTTTCTCTTGTTGGCTATATCTCTCCAAGGATAATTCTTGAGTTAAAAGGTTACCAATGAGTTCATAATAACTATAGACGTTTAAGTCATAAGCTTCCTCAATGGCAGTCTTATTATTGTCCCATTCCTTGGTGAAACTCCGGAGCACCTTCTTTACCATCTCTACTTCAGAGATTTCCTTTCCGACCCTCTTCATTTCATTTACTAGATTGGTGTATCTAGTGTTCATGATACTAATTGACTCTTTTGGCTCCATCTTGAAGGTTTCAAGCTTTTGCTGGAGTAAATCAAGCTTGGCTTCTCTCACTTTGTTGGTTCCTTTATTGATTACTTCCAGCTTCTGCCAAATTTCTTGTACAGTCCCACATCCGGGTATCCTACATTTGCATTTTCACGCAATTTTTAAAAATCATTCTCATCCCATAATCTTGAGGGCTTTTAGGTAGTGATACCCTCTACTCCGTGAGTAGGCTCATATGGGCCATCTTTAATGACCAAGCATGCAAGCATGGTTTGTGCTTGAATGAAGTTCTTCATCCGATTTTTTCGGAACGTGTAGCGTTCACCGGTGAAGAGTGGAGGAAGGGTAATGGACCTTGGGAATGAGTTGTGAGTTTTGAAAACTTATTTTGACACTTGGATCAAAATTTGAACCTTTAGCTCGAGATTGTAGATCTCTAGTTTTGAGGACTTGCTCAACACCACTTATTAGTAGGGTCTAAATTAGGTTAGAGGGGGGTGAATGACCCTTTTTCACGGAATTAACAAACTTTTAGAAAGTCTTTATGTGGCGTGTTTGTTTATGTTCTGGATGATGGATCCGGATGATGCAGATATAAAAATATAATGCAATAAAGTAAAGAGTTAGAAAATCAAACACAAGGATTTTTATCCTGGTTTGGTCCCACCTACTCTAGTCCCCGGAGTTTCCTTCCTCTGAGCTTTTCCACTAGTGGATTCCTTCCCAACTGGCAGGAACCAAGCCTTACAGTTTGTCTTCAGATGGTACCCCCTTCCGAATGTAGGATATACCACTAGAAGCACCCACTCCTAGCTGAGTCCTTTTGTCTTTAGTAGGATATACCACTTAGATTTCTACCTAAACCTAAGCTGGGTCCTACAGAGAGATCCCACTCAAAGCACCTACTTTAAGCTATATCCCAATCTCACTACTCACCCAAGTAGGAGATCTTTTACACTTTGGTTTTCTCAAAGGTTTTGGTTTTGGACTTCCTCAAGTTTATAACTTTACTTAGGAATCCTTACAAATAGGTTTTGCATGATTTGGTTCTTGGAGGGATTAAGTAATTGAATGATTTCTTAGCGAGTTCTCTAGTGCTTTCTTGAAATCAACCAGCACCTTCTCAACTTATGAAGCTTCCCTTTTATTGGCTTCTATCATAAATGTAGCTGTTGTGGGTTATTGAGCTTGGATTAATCTTCACCATTGATCAGGTAATATGTGGTGCTTTTAAAACCATTGATCAATCTATTAGACAGAGATTTTGACCCATTTGAATCCTTAGGATTGAGGCTGAAAAGTTGTCAGTGATCATTTTCCTTGTACTTTAGTGACTCACCAACTTTTATGTCATCACCTTTTTGGTGTGAGTTCCATGTGCCTTTCTCATTGGTCTAGGTGAAAAAGGTTGTTACCTTTTTCTCTTTCCTGTATCAGTCCTTTGTCCTTTCTCTGAAAAGTGCTAGCTGTCATTTTTGTCTTGCTATTGGGAAAAGGATCTTTGAGTTGCAGACCAAAGGAATGGAGGGAGTGTAATTTTCACATTATTCCCTTTGTCTAGATATTTCAGTCTTTCGGATGTCTTCATACTTAATATCTCCGGATCTGTCTTCTTCTAGATGCTTGTACAATCAGTTCTTTCGGATTCTATTTTGAGCGATTCAAAGTTTGTTTCCTTTCCAAACTTTAACCAGATGCTTTCATTCATGCTTAGGTAATTGTCTTCACTCACCATAGGACACACGCCTGTCTCCAATCCCTTCCTACTACGTCATCAAGCGGTTATCACACTCATCATTGTGTTTTTTATAAAGGAACAACACGCATTGATTACCATGAGGTAACATATTCTCTCCCTCTCATTTCCATACTAATTACTCTCTAACCAATAACTGACTTAGGCATTGGAGAGTCTTCGTCAGACCCCGCCTGTCTAACGCTCTCTATGTCTTGCAGATTACCTCCTGGTGACTCTAAGGACATCATTATTAAATGGAGTTTGAGGGGTATTCTTCCATTACTTTCAGCAGCTTTCCCAAAGTAATACGTTAGAGCATTCTTCTTATGAATATAGGAGAAAAATAGTTATGAGGCATTGATGTAAGGCACTGCTAAATGTTGCGTTTATTAAATGAACCTAAAAGGGATAATGCAGTGTAAATTATGTTTTGAAGCACTTTAAAATGTAAAATCATACTAGTGAATTATTAATGTGTAAGTTTGTTTAAATATCAAACTTATTTAAATTATGTTTTCCTTTTTACAAAGAAAGTTGAATATGAGTAATAACGTATTGATGTTATATATGTTATATGTGATTGCCATATAAAATAATAGAGTTGCATTATTATTATATATTTTCAAATTGGAAAAGTAAAAAAAATAGAAATGAAGAAAAGCCAATATTAAGTAGGAAAAAAGCTATGACCAAAAAAAAAGAGTAGGAAAAAAGCCAAAGACATAACGTGAGGCGCCCTAACCCACATGGTGAGAGGGTACACTTAAAGAACTTTAGCCAACTTTTATAAGATTATGTATCCACCAAAGGCCAATGTGAGAGAGAATTCTTTCACTTCTAAATGGCAATTTGCTTTTTTCTTGTTTTTATTGAATTCTTCAAATTTATATAGCTAATTAAGTGACCCCTTTATCACTTTCATTTGATATATCATCATTTCCACTTCAATTATTGAACTCTTATGTATTATCACATTATCCTATTACACCCGTTTGCTAATATATTATGGACAGTTAACAATTTTTTTTGATAGTTTTATTAACTATGAAATAAGTATTTATATCTTTTTGAGAAAATATCCAATTATTTAGATATTTTTTACTAAGTTTTGTGCTGCATTTTCATTCGTATAATATATATTTTTTCATCTATCCATCTTCATTAAATTAATATTGGTCTATGCT
Organism: Euphorbia pulcherrima; assembly: GCA_947683365.1. Classification (NCBI taxonomy): domain Eukaryota; kingdom Viridiplantae; phylum Streptophyta; class Magnoliopsida; order Malpighiales; family Euphorbiaceae; genus Euphorbia; species Euphorbia pulcherrima. Next base: position 23,226,607 of record CANTUS010000001.1, read on the forward strand.
TAGTTAAATTTAAAGGTTCGTACGATTCCTTGCAAATATATGTAGAGTGAGTTGAAGAGGATATAGTCTTGCCATCAAAGAGAGGAAAATTGCGTGAAATTGGCTGGAATTATGTTAGCTAAATATAAGGGTAAAACATTAAAATGGAAAAGAATTGTAAAATAATTACTTACTTGGCCAGTCTAACTGATATAAACTTTTTTAAAAAATTGATAACATTTATACACCCTTTATAAATCCACTGAACTCACTGCAATTCAAGTTAATCGGGAAAATTTTTCTCAAATTAATCGCAAATTTCTCACGATTTCTTATCTCAGATCTGTTATTCTTTTCGATTTCATCAAACGATCTACCTTTTTCTTTATTAATTAGATTGTATTCTTCGTTCAAATCATCGATTTCAATTCTTTTCTATTTCAAATTAATGATTTCTGGTTAGATTTTGTTCTTCGTTCCAGATTTCTCCGTTGATCTCGATTCTACTATTCCTTTTCGACTTCATTCAACAATTTGCGTTCTGATTCAATCTCTGTTGTATTTTTTCTCTACTGCGATCCTGACTTCGAAGTTCCAGTCCCGATTTTATTTTCTTCTGCGTTCTCAATTTCAGATTTGATTTCTGATTCAAATCTGGTCTTCATTGGCGATTTCTTTGCTCTACTGTGATCCAGATTTCGAATTACATTTTGGAATTCAAAGATGAATACCACTCCTATGAGTCCAGCTTGCCTGGGCTCGATTTTTATGGTTCGAGCTTGGACAAATAAATTTTAATATAGGTCTGGCTCAAAACTCAAGTCGTGCTCGATCCGTTGAATGTATATTTCCTTATTTATATATTTGTATATTTATATAAATTTATTGATATTATATGATTTTTTTAATTTATATAGTTATGCTTATATTATTAAATATAAAGAAGAATCCACTCACATCGAAGTTGAGGCGGTCTTAGAATTCCACCACTGCAATGTATGTATTAATTAATTCTTAGCAATATATTGATGATTGTGTGTTGAAAATGCTTATTTATTGAGACAAAAATCTAGCTCATACTTAGCTCCATTAATAAGAGTGAAGGGAGATTCGATGTGGCTGTAATGAAATGCTTTCACACCGATACATTCCATGAGGGGGATATTGGGTATATGCAAAGAGTTTTATTCTTCGAATAAATGCTTAACTGTTTATGATGTTGGGTTGCTTTCTTGTTGACACTGACGAGAGATTTGAATTAGTGAATTTAGAAATTAGGTGAGGCCGATGGATAAGCTTAGTAATAGTAGGTTAAGATACTTTAGATCTATGTGTTTGTTATATCTTATGTTTGAAGGAAATACTTAAGGTTGTCAACGGATTTTATTGGATCGGGTAATGCATTCCCCATATCAATATTCAATAAGGTTTCGGGTAGAAAAATATCCCTATATCCATATCCATTAAGGTTTCGGGCAAAAAAATTTCCCCATTCCCCATCGGATATTTCCCCATTACCCATCGGGTATTCCCTGTTACCCGTGATGAATAAATATTATACAATATTTTACAGAGTTTCAAACAATAAAAATAGTTTTTTTTATCACAAGACTAAACTAAATAATTGATAAATACAATTTATAAAGATAATAATTGCAAAACTTATTTACAACCATGGTTCTTCACACTAAATAAAAGAAGAAAGATAAATACGAAATACATGTTCATAAAAAGAAAATATGACTAATGAAATACCAATTTTCACATCATATAATTTAATAATGAATGCGAATTTGTTATTGGTATTGTTGTTTGCACTTCATATTTTATATCTATAGGACTACCAACAATATCATATATTGAATATTGATATCAAATATTACAATTAATTTTCATATTTATGGTATTATCCGGGGATACCCAATAAATAATTATCGGGGTAGGGTTCAAAGATTTTCGAGTTTGAATACACATTCCCCATATCCATATCCATTAAGATTTCAGGGATAAAAAATTCTCTATATCCATATCCATATCCAGGTAAATCTTATAAGAGATTCCCCATTTTCATTAAAGCAAATCCTCTGTCAAATTGGGGTAATCGCCGGCCGTTTACAACCCTAGAAACACTAAAAGATTGTTGATAGCTTGTACTTTTTATCTATTATTTATCTTTTTCCTTGTTTTCACATTTATTTTTGCAATTTATATTACAACCACGTCACTTCCAATATATACGAAAATTTCTAAGCCAGTCAGACAATTTAAATTTGCTCTGTGGAATTATTTTTTTTTTCTTGTTCCATACTTTAAATATCTTTTTATTCGTATTTGGCTTATTGTAATTACTTATTTTTTTTTAATATTTATAAATATATTTATTATGATAATCTTATTCGAGGCTTAATTACAGTTAAGGCTCTTTATCCTCTAAATAAATATATTTAGTAGAATTTAAACTTTGTTCTCCTCTAACTTATTCAGCCTATATTATCAATTGAGCTAGACCTTGTTGGTATTGAAATTGCCTATTTGATATTTTATATATTCACTTTTCGCCTATTTAGTGCTTGACGTATTTTACATTAGCTTATTTAGTGTATGACCTATTTAATTTTAGAACATCAAGCATTCATCTAACAACACAAAAAATGTGAACACTTGTAGCATCATTTGGAACATGAATATATTTTATTGATCATGCATAAAATTATTGACCCTCAATAATCCGGTAAATAGTCATATTAAAATTGAATATGTTAGATACCAAATAGCAAAAATTGAATATATCAAACACCAAATATGCGATTTCAATAGGTCGGACACTAAAATAACATTTGAGGAACAGGATATGATCCAAAAAATATTTAAATCTTTCTCCATGAGAAGTAGAACACTTGCTTGTCACACGCTACATTTACCCTATAGTAGGCGAAATCCTTTGAACACAATAGTCCTTTACCATACTAGATTTACCCTATCGTGTGCACTTGTTAGGTGAAATCCTTTGAACACAATAGTCCTTTACCATATACTTGTTGGGAACTGACAGTTAAATTGAACATGTATAAGAGGCATGACGGAAATTTAAAATTTTGTCCCTGTCTCAGGAACTCCTATTAGTTGCATATAAATTAAATAAAGCCTTAACTAAATAATTCTCTACCTAGGTTAGCATGCTAAAGGACTAGGCATACCATAATTCCAAATTATATCCTAGCATATTTATTTTATACTAAGCATGTTATAACTCTAAGTTATAACCTAAGCATAAAATAAATTAAGCATGTAAAAATAACCTAAGCATAATTATTAAGTCTAAAAATACTTAAAGAAAAAGACTTCATAATTAAAAGAGAAAGAAAAAGAACTTACCAGTTGAAGCGTGCTTTTTGCAGGACCTTCTTGCACAAGCCTCCAGTCGTAGGATAGCCTCTATCAGTATCCACACGAACCCCACCAACCAAAACCTCCCCAGGAGGAAAAACTAAGAAGCCTCGAGTAGTTGCTAGACCACTCTAGAAGCCTCACCCAAAATATAAACTAGCGGTGCCCGAATAAATTCAGGCTCCACAAAAATAACTTGCTCAAGTACCCGAGAGATTAATTATCTCGCTTAGGATTTATGCTTTGAGCTTGGTACAATTTAAAAGGAAAGGGGAAAGCCTATATATAGGCTTGGGGGAGCATTTTGCTCCCCCTTATAAGCAATGTGGGATGGGAGTAATTACTCCCATCCCATATGCACAGCGTGTGACACGCTGTGCATTGGCAAGGGCTTTGCCTTGCTTTTAGGCTGCGCATGTGCAGCTCATTTTTATGGGCTGCTGCGAGTAATGTCCAGCATTGCTTGCACACCTTTCGGTGTACTCCCGCGCACTCGAGTCTGTACAAAATATTTTTATACTCTCGGTCCAATTAAACTCGCCAATGCAAAATTCCCCTTTTTAATCCCTTTTCAATTATTTATTTTCTGACCCTAATAAATTAATCATCATTCAAAATAAATTTCTTGGTCCAACCAAAATTGATCTAATCAATTATAATTTATTTATGACTCTAATTAATTAGTTACCGGTCAAAATAAATTCCTTGGTCTATCCAAAATTGATCTAATCAATTTTAACCAAAATGAGGCCACTGGCGGTATCAACGAGGCCACTAGCGGTATCAACGAGGCCACTGGCGACATGGTTGATACCGCCAGCGGCTTCATGTGTCTCCGGTGGCTTCAGTTTCTTGCAGTAGCTGTAGTCTACCGGAAAGCGACCGAAAACCCAAAACTAAGCATAAAACAACAAGTAAACGCAACAAGCAAGTAAAATGAAAGCCAATGAGCTACGAGACTCATAATTTTTACCTCGGGGCCATGAATCCACCTCTTTGTGATCCAAATGACACCTCTGGGGAGCTCAAATGATGATTTGGGAAGTAAAGGGGTGATTTAGGTCTCCAAATCCTCCTTTAGTGATTCTAAACTTAAAATTCTCCTAAATATCAGAGAGTTCAGTAAAGAAAAACTAAGAAAAGATGGATTGAATCCTTTTTTCTTACCTTTTCTAGACTTTATCCCACTAGAACTAACTAAAATACTCAAAATCTCCTTAAGATTTTAAGTGGTGGAAGTGTTGAACCCCTATTTCTGCTGGAAATGGCTCCTTTTATAGGCTAAAATCTGATGGAAATTGACTTTGATCAATTATCCCGCACACAACTGTTCTACAGTAGAAACTCATGCCGGCAGCGGCATGGTTGATACCGTCAGTAGTATCGATGAGGCCGCTGGCGGTCTCACCCTCCTGACAAGTTTGAAAAGTAAGCATGGATCAAGCCTAAAAATGGGGGAAAAGGAAGAAAATCCCGCCAAAAGGGATTTCAGAGGGATGATTTGAATTTTTAGGGTTTTGTTTGACTTTTTATGGGTATTTAGGACTAAATTATATTTTAGGTGCAAATCATCGGTTTGAGCTACCACCGAACGCGTTATCGGACACGTCAAATTGAATTTTTCCAAAAATAAAATTCATAAGGAATTTTATATCGGTAATAAAAATTCCAAAAAGAATTTTTATCATGATAAATAAATTCGGGTATACGTCATCATCGTCTCGCGAGAGGGACTACAAAATCTCGTGCTCACAATATCTCAAAAAAATTCCATGATTTGAGACACGTACAATGAGCTACACATACAGAGCTCTACCAGTAAGATTCCCTCTCCCTCTAACTACAGTAAATCAGGGTTTTTGGGGAGGGACAAGAGTTTTGTTAACTTTAGCTCTGATGAGCTAACTTCCTTTTCCTTCTCCTTGTCAAACAACGTCTTTAGCTTGACAAAGAGCCTATCCTCAATCTCCAACATTCTCTTATCTGAATCCTTCTTGTTTTCTTCTATCAACTTTTCCAAATCCTTGTTGTTATCATTCATCGCCTTGTAAACCTTATTCATTACAACAACTTCAATTTTTTGTCAACCTGCTGAGTCCTAGTATGATATGCCATTTTTGGATTTGATGGAAGCTCAGGTTACAATACCAGAGCTCTGATACCAAATGATAGCCGGAAAAGCTATCAAAAAATTGAAATGTAATCATAACTGAAAAGACTCTAAGAGAAGATAGAATTAGATTTGATATCTCAAAATTTTTTTAATGATTTAAGACACGTACACTGAGCTATAAATACAGAGCTCTAACGGTAAGATTCCCTCTCTCTCTCTCTCTAACTACAGTAAAATACTAACTTTCACAGCTAGAAATAATGTTGTGTTCCACTTATTACAATATTAAGCCAATTTTTAAGTTTATTCCATACATCAATATGGGGCAAAGGACAAAGAATTTGTAGCCAGGGGGTGTGAAACGAAAGTGAGTGGCCTAAAAATTGGAAGGATAACCTGCAGAAAGTGAGCCTTGAGGTTTTAGCCAAAAAGTTATGGATAATTAAAAAGCTAGAATTAGACAAAGGGAAGCAAAAAAGGCCATTGAAAGATGAGAGAAGAGTACAAAGAGTAGCGACGGTGAAATTGAGGATGAGAAAGTAGAAGAAAGAAAGAATAGGGGATGAAAATCGTAGATATTTAACCATTTAAGGGATGAATTTTTGGAAAGAAATTGAAAGGCTTAAGAGGTAGGTACAGAAGACAAGGTTGAATTGATGTTTTTAATTATTTTTAATCCTTAAAAAGGTCAACACGTGCCCTTTGGTCAAACTCGGACACATCAGCTACCACGTCGGATTGAAGTAGCACAAATTTGCACTTTTTACAAGTCGGAAGTCCACTTCAAAGTTGGGGGCATAAAGGGAAAAATGCTTAACTTGGGGTTATTAAAGAGCATTTGGCCTACTTGAAATGATGAAAATATTCTAATACACGTTTTTCATTCATAAACATAACATACACCCTGCCCCAAATAACCTATCCCTATGAATTTCCTATTGCGGTTGCTAAGGCCTTGAGAAAAAATTGAACTCTTTCGCATTTCGTACGCTTAATTTTGACCATGTTTGACGTGATTTCATCCTACATATTTTTTCAACAATGCTAGAAATTTGAAGAACTTGAAACTAAAGAGAAAAGGAGGAAATGGTGGGTGGGTATTATTGTTTAAACTAAGAGTTTATTAATTAGTTATGATTACTTTACGTTTCAATTGTAGATTTAAAATCATATTTTGAATGACCTTTGGTTGAGATGCAACAGCGGCGGAGCCAGGGTGACAAGGGTGGTTGGCCGCCTTCCCTCTTTACCAAAATTTTTGTTTACTCCCCTTCATATTGTCCTCAAACACCAATAACAACAGCTTCTATCGCCCTCTGTCATTCTTTCATCTATTTTAGTTGTCTGGATGTTGTTCTTTTCTCACCCTAATCTAACACAATGTAGTTTTGTTCTCAAGTTTAAAAGTAAAAAACAACGTGGTTTGGTTTATACAATTTTATACTCATGGTATATTTACACAAAACCCTCTACTATTATTGCCATTGTCCTTTGCTCTACTGCGCTGTCGAAGAATAATCTTCCATCGCAGTAAAATGTTGATTATCTAGCGTACAACACATACCTTCCACCAATTCTTTATTAGGTAAATCTTTAACCTTGTTTGAGTTTGATAAGTGAAGGAGTGAGCCCTGAAAATTGTATTCAATTTATTCACCAGAGTACTGAGTTTCGAAGCTTCCTCACTCCTCTCACATCCATTCCTTCATTTGAATGATCATCTTATTTTTGAGTTTTTGTGACATATTCCAATTTAGCAAGAAAGACATCTTCGAATTGTGCTTCTAATTGCGGAATCAAATTCAGCGCTATCTGCATACATTCATCATCTTCGATAATCGATTGATAGATTTTGTCAAGATATTTGATGAATTTTCTCCGGCATTTCCTCAACGCCCAAGTTACAAATGTTTATTATCGGCTACCATTAGCAACACTCAAATTCCGGTGACATCACAGCAACAGATATGTTAGTTTTGAAATTTTGATCCAATTTTTTCTTGATTACTCAATTAATTGTTTTAACTTAGACATTTAGGGATTTACATTTTAACTTTGTATTATGGATGTGAAATAATCTCTTATATTGTCCCATTTTTTAGCTGTCTACACAATGTTTTTTATAAGAAAGTAAATGGATAAAGAAATTGAAATTGTAAAATGGTTCCTGAAACTTACTAATTCCTAAATTGGTTTGTTTTAGATAGTCATGCTTTAATATGGTTAATAGTTACATTTCATCTCATGATTCTTGTTTGCTTTGCTTCTTCTAAGTTATTTTTTTGTGTGGAAGAGAAGCTTTTTGTTAACGAGATATTATCAAGGCCTAATGCATCTAAACTCCCTTGAACTTGGCCTTAATCGCCCCTCGTCCCCCAGAACTTTCAAGTTTTCTTCTCGCCCCCTTGAACGTGTAAAAAACGCATCTCTCACCCCCCTGAATCTCACTCAACCAGTCTCAATATGGAGAGTGTGATACACTCGCCCTACTAGTAAAAGTTTAAAAGGTCAAACCAATTAGATTTTAACACGTGTCATTTATTTTAAAAAAATTTCATAAATTTCCCACCATAGTTTCATTCAAGTCCTTTAATTTATTTTCATACCAAAAATACCATCTTCAATGGATACTACTACTACATTTTCATTAAATCAAATTGTTGAGAATTAACAAACACCAAAATCAATTTCAAATGATGAAATCTAACATCATTTTCAGTAATCTTAAATCACCGATGAAGAACACATTCCCATCACTCACCATTTTCAATTTGATTTCGGAACCAACTCTCTTCATCTCCTTTACTGTACCAAACAAACACAAAAGTATCTAAACTAAATGTACAATGGCAGTAGCAGCCTTATCCTACATTTTTTGTATCGCTTTGTTTTCTGTGGTTTCCAAGTTGATTATTACTTGTTTTATTCCTTGTCTAAGCAAACCTGCAAGATAAGAAAAACCCAAGTCGAAATTATTAATATCTCGAAGCATAAAACGAAAATCTGAAATCTTTAATCATACCCAATATTAATTGCTATCTCCATTTTATCTCCAGTCAAATCCTATATTTTAATTACAGCTTGAGCAAGTTTGTCAATACATTTAGGAACCTGGAAATGAAGAAAATAAATAGTTAATTATGATTATAGTGAAGGTATAAGCAAGTAATAGATGTTTTAAATTGTCTTCGAAACTAACTTAGCCCGTTCTGAAGTTTGTCTTCAACGGCTGTAGCACCGAGAAGAATCAAATCCCTCTCAAACTTATCAGCAACTTCCTTGACAATTTCCTCGAGACTGAATTCACTGCACTCTTGGCTTGGGTGAATTCTTGATTAAATTCGTTCTATTCTTCCTCGCTAATTTTGGGATAGGTAAGCACTAGGGTCCTTAAACTAGCATCAGCAAGTACTAGGGTTTTTTACAGGTTTCATGTTACAAATAGAGGGGAAATTATGTTCAAAGCTAATATAATCTGCAATTAGGGGGAAAAATATGAATTCCCAGAAATTAAACAAAGATTGAATAATAGGAAAAAAAAATTAGGGGAAATTGAGTAAGGGTGAGGAGAGAATTGAGAGTAGAGAGGCCCGTGAAAGAGGCAATGAGTGGTTGTTGGCTACCGGAAAGAGTGAAGGAAGATGAGCGGCTTAGAGGAAAATGGACGATGGAAAAGGCCGGCGTTGAAGTGGAAGAACACGGAAGGAATAATTTTATTTTATTTTTTCAATTTTACCCTATGTATTTACTTAATCCCCAACATATTATTTTTTCAAATTTCAGTCAAACAATTCGCTGGAATTTTCAACTAAAGTCACGTCAGCTGCCACATAGGGATTTAGGGGGCGAGAGATGTGTTTTTTACAAATTTAAGGAGGTGAAAGAAAAACTTAAAAGTTCAGGGAGGCGAGTGGCGATTAGGGCCAAGTTCAGGGGTCTGGATGCATTAGGCCTATTATCAACTATATTACTTGAATAAAAAAAAAAAGCTTTTTTAGTGCTTTTGAACTCAATATGCATGAAATTTGAATAACTTTTGCTTGGTTTGTACTTTTGCAAACCTTTATAAGTATCTAATTTTTTATTTAGCATTATCACCCACCATCTACTCATTTGATCTTTTTTCTTGTTTTGTTATATCTTAAAGCTCAAATGTGGATCTACACTTTGCCTTCTTTCTATTTATGTTGTATGTTGGCCATTGAAGCTTAGAATTAAAAAAAATAGGTAACTCATTCTTCAAATATGTGGATAAATGTGTAAAGTTTGTACCAAATTTGATTCTCTTAGTCGTGAAATTGTGGTGAATAGATAACGAATAGTTTTCCTGGAAAATTTTTCTATAGACACCTCCCCTCTCTAGGATCGTGGCTTCACCATTGGATGCAAATGGCCGTCTTTCATGGTGGTATAAGGAGAATACCATAATTGTCTCTATCTCTAGTTTATTTTCTCCATTTGGTTGTTAGATTGCACTCTAATATCAGAGGGAGAAAAGAAATTAAAAAGAGAAAGAGATAATTTTAGTATTCAGTTATTTACTTCATTTTATTTACAATTTTTTTCCTATCGATAAAAGAAGAGAACCAAAACGGCGACAACAGTTACACATATCGCGGCTCACTAACACTACAATTAAAATGCTAATGTAAAGATTAATAAAAAATATGCAAACTACTCATTTTTCACACAGTAACACTGTAACTAAAATATTATATGCAAAGATCGAATAATAAAACACAAATTACTATTCTCTCGCACATCACTACATTTATTACTTAAATTAACCAATTAAAATCAATTAATTATAAAAATAAATGGAATTCTTTGCTCAAACTCGATCTTCATCTACCACGCATGATCTCATCTTCATAGGAAATTGGCTTAACTTAAGTCTATTTTATAAACAATAAGTTAAAAGCACGACTAATGATAAATGCCTTCATTTTAATTAAGCGCATTCGGCTCACGTAATTAATAAAATGTGAAATTCAAATCTTCTACTTCAAACTTTCGTACATTTAGTCCTTACCTTTATAGCACATGCATTAATTTTTCACAACACCTAATCCTTAATTGACGGGTTCAAAACACATGCACCGTGAAACAATTTGAAGAACAAGATGACTACATTTTACAAGATGTGTGACACATTCAGATTTTGACAAAAATTGAGTAAATGTGCCAAAATTGTAGTATGAAGGCAGAAATGACAAATTGTGGCAAATTCAGTTTGTTAATTATGTTATATATGACTTCAACTTAGACTCAAATTTTTCCGGCTCCCTCTAGAAGATCAGTCAAGCAAGAACAATATTCAGTTGTCAGTTCGATTCCACATTATCTATCATATAATTGAAATAATAGCAGTTTGTGAGTAGTCTAAAATTTTGTAAGAAATGTTAAAGTGGAAAGTTTCAAAGCAAGATCCACATGCAACAATCATAACAAAATAGGCTAGGTATTTTGAAACTTTTTAAGGTCCAAAGGATTTAAAGAAATATGCGATTTGTAGAAGAAAACAAAGGTGAATTTGCAACGGTTGCTTTGAACGATTACTACAGTGATTAATACTATAGTGATGGACTACACTTGTGCTTCAAACTTCTGTCATGGTGGCAGATGGAGAATATCAAAGAAACTAAAGAGACTTTGAGAAAATTATGATATTATGCTATTATTAATTGGATATAATGAGTTTCATACTTTTATATCCATTGACAATACTATAAACAAGAAGTGAACCAAAACTACAACACCAATTACATACAAGGATCAATAAATAAAACGCAAACTAATCTTCTTCTACACATTAACACTATAACTAAAAGGCTAAACGCAAAGATCAACAATAAAACGCAAACTATTGTTATTCACACGTGTATTTAGTAAAATGTGAAATTTATATCCTCTACTTCAAACTTTCTACATTTAGCCCGTGAATACCTTTAGCCCCCGCATGTATTTAACACCCTTCATTTTAATTAGACACATTTAACTCATGTATTTAACAAAAATGCGAAATTTGAATTATCTAGGGTACCTTAACAGTAATTACTCTTAGCCATGTTACTGTACATTTCAAGGGCATTAACATAATTGACCACCGTTATATATACAAAAATCATAACTTTCCATCATAGCACCTTTACTTCCCACAATCTTTTGAATACAATTTTCAATTACATATCAGTTCATAAATGAAGATGGATTGTTCTTGATCAAGCTATTGATACAGTACTTATGGTAGTTAATACCGTACCTCCCTTGTTCATTTTTATAATAGTCTCTTATCACCTACAAAACCATACTGAGCAATCAAAGAATCCCAAACAACTAATGTCTTGTTTGATGTAGGAAAACTACCTTTATGCTTAGTTGCTATGTTCAGCTCAGTGTTTGTCAATTTTTAAAGGTCTTGACATTTACATATAAAAAAACCCATTTTTTAGTGAGTTTGAAAGTTACATCTTATATACTGCCATAATGTGTCGATTTATAATTAGGACATACGTTATTTTCTTAAATTTCAAATCAGAATTAAAAAAAAAGTTGTAAGCAAATATTCGAGAGAGCTCATTCTCCAAACATCCGAACAACAGAGGAAAATGGCTCGTGTTATGAGCTCATAAACTAGAAAGTTTCAGTTCAAATGTACAGAATTGACAACTGATTTAAACAAGCCTGGGTAGAATTATAAACCAAAATACAAAAAAATATGTAATGCATTTTGCTTCAAGAATTTACATGGCAGCTGCTTTTCAACATCAGCAAACCTGCAACCTACTCAGAATTTACATTTCTCACCCACCCCCACACACCTTATAGGGTAAAAAAATATTGAAACCCTTAAAAATCATGGTGAAAAAAAACTTTAGAAAAATTAAACATAACCAAACCCCTCTGCTTTACTCTCCTATTTATCTCTGTTTTCCTTATTTGAACCCAGTAAACCAAACCAAATCAAATTAGTATACCAAACCCGATTGCTAGATACGAGGAGCTGTACCCCTTAAAAAAACGTTTCATCTACAGAAATACTGTACTATTTTTTCCTTTTCCATTTTCTAGCGATTCAAATCTTCGCTCCCAACACCGACACTTGACTTGTCCGTAGTGCGCACATTGTATTGTTCATATACTCTTGCCCTGTTCTCTGCCCACCATTGTTCTGCTTGCTTCTCACTGAACCGCTTTCGACTGCATTAATACATTCCAAATGGGAAAGAAATGAAACTCGATACAAAGAATCACCAAGTTTATCCCTGAGTTTAGTTACTACATTATATAGATAACAAAATCACTCATCACTGGCAGATGCAGAACACCTTTACTGGTCACTCATTATAGAAAAAACTAGATTTAGATACCTTTTTGGACACTATTCTATACATCAAATGCTCTTTTGATGTATGGCCTATTGAAATTGGTATTTGGTGTCTAACCATTTCAATTATTGCTTATCTGGTGTCTAACCTATCCAAATTTCGCCTCAGCGAAAATTGAATATACGTCAGGCACCAAATGGGCAATTACAATAGATAAGACACCAAATGGGCATTTGGGTAATAAAGCAGGACCTAAAAAGGTATTCAATCCGAAAAAACTAGGTTCAAAACCAGATAAATTTCATTTTCATTTCAAGTTAAGGGTTTCAAGGGTCAAATTACAGATGCACAAAATAGATCCATAATAAATTCTAAGGAGACATAATCTACATCAATAGACATTTATAATTAATTCAAACTACTGAAGATAACATACCTGAAGCGTACTCGCTTAAGATCCTTAGCACCACCTGGCAGGGAGGTGAGAGTAATATATATGCCAGGCTCATCTTGTTCAACCCATTCAACTTCATGGTTCGGTTCACTATCTTTTGTTTTGATTCCATATCTAGATGCAACTTCCAACTGGCCTTGTTTGTTGTTAGTAGCATTCTGGATACAGGTAGGGCTAGGGCCATTAGACTGCAACTGGCTATTTAATCCATTTGTATCTGGTTCTTGAGATGCTATTCGACCATTCGTATCGCCATTAGAAGCATTGGAAACATCTAGGGAAGTAGTCAGGCCAAATAACGTAAAGGGAGATGATTTTGCATTCCGCACTGTTCCTACTGGTAGCCTTTCAGCCATGTCTTTCAACTATTTAGCATAAACAAAATCTATCATCAGTATGATAATCCATCAGAGTTTAGTGACAGGGAGTCAGCAATGAAGTGCTTGCTTTCCATGTATAGTCATATGAGTAGATTTTACTGGACAATTGTAAGAATGTACATATTGTTAATATGAATGCCAAGTGAAGGACACAGAATGAATTTAAATTTTTGTCATGGGTTCAGAAAATTCTGTAAAAGTTAAGTCACATTCCCACAGGTGATTGTGGGTTATGAAGTACCACTTTACTACATCTCCTTTGGATTGAGCTCTCAAATGTGAAGAACTGCAAATGCTAACTTTGGACCACTTTCATGACCATCAAACAGATATATATATATTTCATCAATTACAAGCTTTATAATTTGAATGATATTTGCATATTCATGTTATAGAAAACCATCTCTCTCTCTCTCTGTGTTACTGTTACACAAGCCTACTTCATCCTTTTTTTCCTCTTCAATAGAAAGGGTGGCAAGGTTGAAAAAGGGAAATCAAAACATCATTATAGCCAAGAAGATGATTGCAGCATTGACAACAAAAAAACACAATTTTAAACCCCTGAACTATAGGAGATGAGTTTGTGCTATTGAGCCTTTCAACGTCAACCTTGTTCTATTAAACCCTTAACATTTTAATTGAAACTTATTAAGTCCTTTTCAACACAATACATGCGCACCATATAAGACACTAAGGCCCTGTTCTCTTAGACTACAATTCAATGTAGTTCAGTTCAGTCCAGCTATCCGCAGTTATAAATAAACATTGAAATAAGTTCAGCTCAGCTCATTTCATTTCAGTTCAGCTCATTTCAGTTCAGCTTTTAGAAGCTGAAAAGAACAGGGCCTAAAAGAGCAGAAATAGTAACTCCCGTGAGCCATAAAATGTGTGATAGAGTTGACCCAAAAAAGTGAAGTGCCGTCAGTACAAAACTACAAATATAAAGTTATAGTTTTCAATAGAGCAAAAATAAAAGTTGGAACGCTTTAATAGCAACATAAAATTAAATGTTTCAATACAGTAAAGTTAAAGTTGAGGGTAGGTGCAGTCTTGTAGTTTCAGTTATAATACCAGGTAGCAAAAAACAGTCTTTCAACTAACAATTCATAAATGAATTAAGCCCTTACAACTGCGAGATAAACTCAGAATACGGCCATGGAAAGCATAAACCAGAGGTCAGACACCTAGTTGTTTGCAAACATATCCACATACAGGAAAAGACATGATAAAATTTAACTGTACATTATATAAACTCAAAACAGCAGCTCCCATTGACGGGAAAATCCCAAGCATTGGTTTATGCAGTCAAAACTTGGACAAAATTACCATTTTTTGAACTCTTGCTAATGCAAAGACAAACAACTCAAAATATATAATGCAAATAATGTCAACTCTGCTACTTCTTTTCTTTTTTGACAAACTTTTTCCAATCTATTTATTTATCAATATTAAGGCTAATTAGAAAATTTATTAGTAATTTTGTTCATATGGTTATTCTAATCTATGAAGCATGGACACTCCAAAACCTAGAGGGTCCCCATGTCGGACAAGTATCGGAAACCGACACTCTCTGGACACTGGTCGGACGCATGTCTGAACTCTAAATTTCCAACGGACACTCCTCGTAGGATGGACACTTCGCGGACACTCCACGTAGGATGGACACTTCGCGGACACTCCACGGACACTCCACGTAGAAGTTAATGATTCTCCTTTGCGGAAATATGTGACAAAAATAGAAGAACGAAGTGGGGGTGGGGTGATATGGAATTTAAATGCAACAATGAGGGCAAGAAAAGTAAGGGTCATACGCTAGAGTTAAAGCAAATTAGTTGCATAGCTAGTAAAGGTATTGACATGTGCAATAAAGTCACAATACATGACATAACAACTATTTTAAATACATGACATAACAACTATTTTGAATACATGACATAACAACTATTTTGGATTTGTTTTTTTGTTGTTTTGTAATTGATCAAATGACTATGGATTACATGGATTTTATTATATATGAATATTTATGTTTGACAAATTATTTTAGTTGACGTGTCCCAGCCGTGTCCAAATGCATATTTTTTGTCCAAATTGCCGTGTCCGCGTGTCCGTGCCAGACACTTGGGACGTGTCCGTGCTACCTAGATTCTAATCAACAAGTTATGGACAAAATAGCCAACATAGAAATTCTACATGTATCGTTATAATGAACATAAGTGCATCTTACTTGGGCTGTCAACGACTTGATCACTTCCTTTGCTGCTTTGCATTTGGCAGTCTCTTCTCCAGCAATTGCAATGGCTTCCTTCAGCTGTTTAGTTGTCCTTTCTAGTTCAACTTCCTGAAGCTGTGATTTACGAGTAAGACTTTCCACCTGAACAAGACATATAAGGCAGATTGATTAAGCAAGTGCATCCTAAAATCCTAGAATATAAAAAAACAAACTGCCTATAACAATTTCATACTTCATTTCTATCTATTTTATGCTCAGTCATGTCTCCAAACTGAAAAAATTTAGCTAGTTAAGACTCACTGAACAGTTGCACTTCTAATTTTAATGGTTCTTTGAAATACTTTTCAAATGGTTACATTTTTCATGAACACCAAAATCAGGCAGAAACTTTGCAACTGCCCTAATACAAGGCATTTCACGATTTTAATGGCAGTTCATAAAATTAGATCCATAAAGCATAGGCTAACATGCTAATGACTTAAGCTTCCACTCTTTACTTCATATAAAGCAAGCCAATTGAATGATATTCAAACAATGTTAGAAATTAATGCATCAGAATCTGAAGTATATGCATGTCACAAGGTAAGAGGAGCAGAATTAAATATCATCAATTTGTTATTATTTGGGATTTAAAAATAACATGTGGAAAATGAGATCGTTAAACTGATTTCCTTATCCTTCTTAAATCGGAAGCCAAACAAGATTAATTAAAGAATTTATTTACTTTAAATTCACGCTATATATGAGAGATTAATCTGGACAAATATTTAATATGCTATGTTTTATTTTTCTTACACATGAAGATGGCCGGAGGTTTGACCTAAATTTGACAACCCCAAGTCCCAAACCGGTTGCATGCTATTATAAAACAAAAAAAAAAAAAGCAAGATAAAATGCTACCGGAGACATAAAGAAACCAAGTTACATATTAAGTTCTACTTTCGCTTCTCAATTAACAATTTTCCTATTAATTTTTTCTTTGTAAAATTTATTAAGACATTAAAAAATATTTAGAAAACGTATTCTCAGAATAATTCTCAATTATCATCTGAGCAAATCATAATTTGTGTGCAATCAAAAAAAGAAATAATATTCAAAATTTACACCAAGGCTCGAGGAAACCACTCAAAATTGACAGAGTAAAAAAATTTTGATCTGAAGTTTAAGTTAAATTGTACGAATCTGATTTTTCTACTAAAGATGAAAGTCCAACCAAAGCATCACTGAGACTTTCAGTACTTGGAGACATGGCACAACGGTATTCAATAGTCCTATATGTGAAAATTGGGGAAATAAATGGGTGGAACATCGCTACAAGTTTGGATTCCGTGCAAATAGTTAAAATATTTTTGAGTGCTGCTTCCCGACCACCAAGGAAAAAAAATTGCCTCTTGAAAACTTGTTCACAAATTCAAACTTTGAAAATGTTCTCTGCCAGTGTCAGCCATTATTCTAAAGCTATATATAGATCCCACAATTAAATTTCTTATTTAAGTTGAAACCTATTTTAAAGTTAAACCCTATGCATGCTACCTTACCGCATTCCGTAAGTTATAAAAGTACATGTATATCAAACACACATCATGCAATCACTAGAACTCAGATATCTGAATTTGTCGTACTTCAGTTAATCAATGTATTTCCTGTCTATTGTTCCAGTCTACCTCTTCAGACTAGTAACTTACCTGTGATTACTTGTATACCCGCAATTTTTTAATTAAACTGAAAAGCTAATGCGTTTGTGCACTTACGATTTCACATGAGAGCTCATTAATTATTAGTTTCCCAACAATTAAGAAATGGATTATACTACTAAATAAGTGGATCAAAGGTTGCCATCAGAAAAAGCAAAGACATAATCCAATTAGCTTAAATAAATAGCTAACTTAAAGGAAGGAAAAAAATATAACCTGTTCTCTCAACTTGATAACCTCTTTGTTGAGGCTCTCATTTGTTCTTTTTGCATCATCTACAGCAATTTTTGGAGAGGTTAGTCCCCCCAGGGTTGGTGTTGGTGTGGTTGAGCGAGGTGGGCTAGGTCGTCTTGATATTGGGGATGTTGCTCTAGAAACCATTCGTGATCCAGGAACAGAGGCAGAGAAAAACTTTTTGGATGAACCAAACATTGGATTAAAAGATTTAGAGACATTGAGTGCTCCCCATTGAAAGCCTCCATTAGGAACAGGAGAAACACGACTACTATTGAACTCCAGTTTCTTGTTTCTCTTGGATTGGCTTTCTGCTTGCTTCAAGGACTCCATTGATGAAAATCTAGCAAGCTGTGCACGAGATCTAAAACCCAACTTTTCATCTTTATCAGTGAACTCATTATTCCCACTATTGATGCTACCTCTCCTGCTTATAGAAGACTGAGACGATGCATCAGTTTCAATGGCTTTCCTCAGTTTATTAAAGCAATTATCACAGACACGATAAGATTTGTTTGGATTTGGTGCCATTGAAGCCTTCAGGGTCTTTTTACTGCTGCATGAATTACAAAAAACTAATCCACAATTATAACAATTGTGCCGTTTTCTTTTGAAATTAAATGGAAGACAACAACCAGAACACATAGACTGATCAATGCCGGAAACCCACTTATGGAGGCATATAGCTGCGGTAAAATTAGTGCCACAGGCGATACTTTTTACTTGTTTGTCCTTCAGTGCTTCTACTAATGATGGAAAATTTCTATCATCAGTATCTCCATGTCCTAATCGTCCATTTGCTCCCTTTCCCCAAGTATAAACTTCAGTTTTTGAAGTTAAAACTGCAACATGATAGGCTCCACAAGCAATCTCCTGAACAAAACTTTTTGAAAGCCTTCCATCAACACGGCTGGGGAGCTTTCCATCAGCATGGGGATTCCCTAGTTGCCCATAAACTGGACTCCCCATTGTGTAGACATGGCCAGAGGTTGTAAGTGCAACGGACAGGCTATGTCCACATGCAACCTGGCAAAAATTGGGTTCAACAAGGGCAGCAACACATGTAGGGACCAATTTTGATTCCTTGTCACCATGCCCAAGTCTACCTTTATCTCCATCTCCCCATGTGAACAGCTTCCCAGAAGAACAGTTGCTAGAACCTGAATTCCCAACCATGACTTCTACAACTGCAGCAGTATGCCAAACACCACAGGCTGCTTGCACAGTACGGAGACCCTTTAAGGAACCCACTTCCCTTGGCATTGAAACACTTTCACGATCTCCATGACCCAAAACACCAAATGTGCCATCACCAAAAGTAAACAATTGCCCAGCAGAGGTCACAACTGCTGTATGCCATGTTCCACAAGAAATAGATGAGACATGTATGCCTTCCAAGGGCCCATTCACCCTTTTCGGGACCCAGTGACTTACTTCATTCCCATGTCCAAGAAGACCGAAATTATATGTGCCATCGCCCCATGTGTACAAATCACCAGAAAGAGTCACACCACAAGTATGATACTCACCACAAGCTACAAGTTCAATGTTAGTATTGCTGAGAGCATCAATAAGTTTAGGATGCAGAACATCAGAGTCTACACCATGCCCAAGCCGACCACCTGATTCCTCGCCCCAAGAGAAAATCTCTCCTTGCTTAGTAACCAAGGCTGCATGTCGTCCACCACATGCAATATTCTGAATATCAAGAACAACAGTAGATTCTAAGGCTTTAGGCAACAACGAATCCGTTTTTACACCAGAACCACTTCGAACTGTATGAGGTCCACCTCCTAAAACACCATCTCCTGTCCCTTCACCCCATATGATTACATCTCCCAGAGCATCACCTTCATCATGACCAGAACCTTGGCTTGATGAGCTAACAGCACTAGATAGGCTGACTCTGAAGGCATCCATTGCTGTTGACTTCATATGACCATGCATGCTATCTGAGCCACCAGATGACAAGGAATGTACTGAAGCACTAGCAGAATCTGGAGGGAAAAATCCCTTTGGTGGAACAGCATATAATATTACATCTGAAAATGCCTCGTCGAGGCCATTTTTTGGGGGACTTCCAAATGGACTATGAAGACGAAGAAGATCATCCTAAATTATGGTAAGAAATAGCCTTCACAATCACATTAGTCAACCAATATGGTTGGGGAGATGAAAAGATATGGAAGAGAATCATACCTTCTGTGAACTGCCATTACTACCAAATGGGGAACTCAAAGGAGAACTTCGACGAGTGTACGTCCTAGGACTGCTTGCTTCCGATGAAATACCATCACTCCTTGATTCTGTTCGCCATTTTCGGTGATGACTGCGTGAAATTAATGCTTTTAAACCACTAAACCATACCTCAGCTTCATCTTTATCTTTGCAGATCTAAAAAAGAAAATATAAGGCAGAGATTATAATGAACTCTGAATAAACAAACTCAGGCAATCATTTGTACACAACACACTAATGTGAGGGTAATTGCATAGTAGAAAAATAACGACAACCGCCAAATGCATGGAAACTTACATAAACAAAAAAAAGTATTTCAAAACATGCAATGTCATCCATAAAACGGTATCCTTACCAAATCCAACGAACGCTCATTGTATATAAGAGAAAAAGACTGATACTCCTTCTCTGGCCGTGGATGCCTTTGAAAGATTGGCTGGAAAAATAAGGTCAAGTTTGATCAGTAAGTGTCAAAGGAAGAAGAAAAAGTTTGAGTAACTAATTTCGCCACGTAGCCAAATGAGCCTCTGAAGCATTGGCTGGATATGCAAGTGAACAAGAAAAAGACGTGTTACTAATTTCATTAAGTAGCAAAATGAGGTTGAACAGTTGAAAAGTGCCTAAAATGTTGCCATAATGTCATGTTAATTGTTAGAAGTGCATTAGAAGAGGCAGTGGTCATATTATTTATATTCTTATTCCAATTAGATTTTAGTTGTTAGTTGAATAAGTGGAGTCTTCTAATGTCTCAGTGGAATTAGCCAGTCTTGTTAGTTAATATTGTAAGCCTATACAAAGACTAAACATTCTATGATTTATGTGATTGTGGACGTGATATAAGGAATAAATTTTCAGAAATTCTACAAATCATCTTCCTTCTATCTGGTTTTCCTCCTCAAAATTTCTAAGTTCTAACTCTATCAAACATGGTCTGTGAAAAAAGACACAATTGGCAAGGAATGCACTTCTTTTATTGACCGAAGGCAAGGAGTGCAATTAGTTGTATATGCTAGTATAGTGGAAAATAGTGAAATGCAAAATGTAGATAATCAACTGTCCGGATCATAAACGGACACAAATATCATCACATGAATGCACTTCAGGTTAGCAGCATACCAATTTTTCTTCTAAGATCCTCAATCACAGGACTAGCAAGTGGCTCCACAATGACCAAGATTATATATTAAAGAAAAACAAGTTGCAACAATAGTTGATATTCTTCCTTTGTTAGCAAAAAGAAATTATGAACAATCACAGATTCTGAAGCAATCATCATAAATATCAATTTAAGCTTTTAAGTTTTATTAGTTGACCATACTGATTGGCTCTGTACAAATACAGTTAAGCTCTGGAGATTATTCTAATTGGAATATATATATTTCATTTACATAGTTGCACTATCGTATAAACATGCTAAAAATATGAAAGATACTAACAGAGAACAATTGGATTGAGAGAGTAAGAGAAGAAAATTAGACACAAAAATTATCACAATCTGCAGCAAATAAGTCAGCAGAGTGGAATCGTGGTAAAAAAAATGCTATACAAAAGCATGTCGCTTCACAAAATTAAACTTACAGTGCGCTGCCCAGATATGATTCTAGACACATGACTTAGTCTAAGATGCTTCTCCTCTTTTCCTGAGAACCATATCAAAACTGACTCATCCTGAAAATAAGATTAAAGAAAACAACACTTAAAACTTCTTAAATGGGAAGCATATTCAACAACAGGCTAATTATAATGATGGGAAATACTACCCATTGGGTTTGGGTGAGGCTCAGTAGGTACTTCTCCCAAAGTGGAGGTGGGAGGTCGTGGGTTCACTACCCAACCTCTTCAGAAATCCTTATTTATCAAAAAACAATAAAGGGAAATACTGCATTCAATATTATAGAAAATTAAAAAGCGTAGCATCGTTTGCAAAGTAAACTAAAAGATACAAGATTTTGCAACAAAGATTTGTACTCAGCACCTTGTAGAGGAAGAGCGATCAGCTACGTGGTGCGGATCAACAAAAAATGAAGACTTATCTTACACAAAAAAATCAGTCCAGTCCAAAAGAAAAGCATCAAGCTCTTTGTTTCAATTATCTCAAGCAGATTAATTGGATTAAAGTTAAACAGATATCTTGTCACTAAGCTAACCATCAGACAAAAGCAATGACAGTAAAAACAGAATAAGGTATTAAGATGCAAATCTTGGACAAACTTACATTTGATAGGCGGAAAGGACAAAACTTAGGTTTTCCCCTTCTCCCATACTTGAGCAAGTAAGTCCCCTTCTTTAAAGCAGTGATGGCCTGTTGTAAAGGTCATGCAAGAACCTAACTTAAGCATATTCAGCATACTCGCTAGTAGTGAATTAATTAATAGCTATCAAGTCATAAAACTATGAAAAAATAAAGGCACAAGTAAGTTCAAAACTGCGTTCAGAATCTAATAGACCTATCAAAGAGGAGGAACTTTTTATTAAGCAGAATATGAATGTCAAATCATAAGGCTATTAAGGCATACGTTACTTACTCTTTGCAATATTTTGTAACATACCATAAACAATACAAAATGCACTAACTAGTCTTAAGACAAGTGCTGACGTTTAACTCACTGGAAGAATCCTATCCATCTTGTCTCGCTTCCTAGGTTCAGGAAACTACTAGCCGTCTGCTATACTGGGACCTCAATGATCAAGAATCTGATAATTGAAAGATAATAATGGAAAATCTCCATGTAGAAATCTAGTACATCTCATAAGTAATTTTTAAAGTTTCGATCAGATTACAATACAACAGTTCCAGATTCTTTTAATCTGACGAGAAGCATATCAAATGATTTTATTTCTTCATCAGACGATATCTTACTTAATCAATACAACATATTTTAACCCTTCAATGGCACCTTCACTGGCTTCACAACATGTCTCTTATTTATTTTGTCCATAAAATTTGACTCAGAGGCATAAGATTCAGTTCAAAAGAAGTTAGATTAGTCAACAGACACATGAGCATGTCCATCGAATGTAGCACAAAAGCCATAGTGCGAAGAAGTCATAGATATTTTATGTGAAGCAAAAGTAACTTCTTCTAAAATTTTCCACACAGACTCGTTTCAGGCATGGATTGTTACAAAAATAAAATAAATTGCCATTGTCAGTTCCACAACTACCAGAACAAAACAATGTTAGTAATTCAAACCAAAAATATAATAGGGACTTCTCCCTTTACATATACTTCCTAACAAGTATTAGAGATATTTGAAGATGGTTCAGCTTGCTCTTCGAGAATATAATCCAACAAACAATTTCAAGAACTTCTATAAACTAACTACACAAAGAGATGGATCCATCTTTCATTTGACCTGATAATTTCATGTTTCTGAGAATAGAGTTAGCATAGAAAGAAAACTTGGTAAAGAGTGGCAAGGATGATTGTTTTCTTCTTTTATGATTATATAGAAATGCCAGCATCGCAAGAGTATTATTTGTTAATTTATTCATTGCTTTATAAAGCAGAATACAATTACAATATAAGAGCAATGGTAACAATTTCTCTTAAGCCTCATAACTGCACTGCATTCATTCATGAATACCTGATTATGATACATGTTCTTATATTTTACCAACAACTTGGTCAACTTCCCTCCAATACTCACCACTTACAGCGTACATTTACCGGAGGAAGATATCTCTTGAGGTAGCATCATGAAACCATTTGACCCATATTTTTTCTCTTCTTATTAGAATCATTATGAATCTTAAACTTTCCACTTCATATTTGTGTCTGTTGGTCCTTTCTCTAATCCTTCAGGTACTGAATCATGATACTGGGAAGTTGGGATTCAAGTTTTTCACGTTTTTAAAAAAACTACACCCACGCAAATCAACCTATGTCATCTAAAATGACAGGCATTATGAAGCATAGATACTTTATGAACCATGACCCAAATGGCTAATCCTACTGCAAAAAAACTTCCAATAAGAAGTAAAACAAAACGCAATTGAAAATCATTTGCTCTATTAATTTATTCATCTACCAATGTACAATCATGAAAATTAGTCCGACTGTGGCAATTTCCATCTTTAACCCAATGTATACTAATCGAGGAATTTCAACAACAAACAGTTTATATATGCAATTCAATTTATTGAGGAACGAGCATAATTAACAATTTTCCAATTTAACAACTAAAAGAAGCACAAGTTCTCAAATAATCTAACCGTAACTAACAGTAAAACAATATAGCCAAAGAAGCAAATACAAATACCTGTTCTATATCCCTTTCAACTGGACCATTCCTACTAAGATCCAAGGCCATTCTATCAGTCCGCCACATCACGACCAAGATAATCTACTCAACATTTTCAAGAAACTTGTACCCTTCCATCCATCAAGAACACTTGGAATAACTCTCAAACCCTAACAAATCCACGCTTTGAACCACCCCTCCGAATTCGGGAACTCCAACTTCACCATCAAGACCACCGAGCTCCAATTCCAAATTAAAACACCAGCACTACCTTCAATTGCAGCAAATTCAAGTGATCAACTAAATGTTGCCGACCAATTAACAAAACTAAAACTCAACTTGCAGTGATTCCGGAGCTGGAAAATGTATCGTTTGGTAAAAAAAAATCGACGAAAAATAATGTATGATCTGAGTAACAGTTGTCAAATACAGAGGAGAGAGAGAGAGAGAGAGAGAGAGAGAGAGAGAGAGAGAGAGAGAGAGGAAATCAGAATATAATATTGTATAAAGGTATGAAAATGGAGGTGAAGGTGATTCAGTGAATAATGAAAAAGGAAAGAGATGGAATTAAAATAAAGATACAGTAGAAAAATCTGTGTAATCACTGTTTTGTAGCATTATTTTTGCTCTGATAAAGCATTCTCGCTGTGTACTCACTGTTATTTCAAGATCTTCTGTTTGGTAGCTCAGAAAATGGCGTATGCTATGAAACGGATTGGAGTCAATTTCTTTCTTTCCTTCCTTTTCATATTACTGTAGTATTTCTTATTTCTATTTATATAACAAAAAAAATTATCAATAAGGGTTAAGCAGTTTGGTATGACTTAAGTAATATCTTGAGTTCAAATTTTATTAAATACAGACTCATCCATCATAGCTAGATACATGTCTTGGATAAAATCTCAATATAATAGAAGAAAAATTCTGATGAAATAGATGTTCACAAAAAGATTACACTTAGAAACAAAGAAAGAATACAAAATGTGAACTGAAATATTTATTTTAGAAATATTTAATGTATTATACTGTAGTTTATATCTCTAAGCCAATATTTTAAAAAATTTTGATATATATTTTTTGAAAGAAGCTGTATTTTGTTCGTCTTATCTAGAATTTATATAAATTCATTATTATGATTTATTGTGGTTTATGTTAACTTTATTTTTAATAAAGTTATTATTAGTGTGCTTTTTACAATTATTAGATCATAGTTCACTACTAAGCCTATGTAAAGTACATTGATAAAAAAAAAGTCTATGTAAAGTACAAAATATGACTATTTATCAAAAACAAAATCATAATAAAAAAATTGTTGAATAACTCGTGAATTGATAATTTAAGGGTAAGTAATTATAATCTTTTTATATTTTATATTAATATATTATTACTTTCTTTAATTTTAATTGTTAATTTTATTAACATAATTAAAATTTTTCTACGTTTATTTTCATTTAATTAAAATTTTTTTTATTAAATTTTTTAATTTTTTCATTTAAATAGTATTTGTCTTGATAAAATTGCTCTTATCTTTTATTTTTTGTCCATCTATCTAAAATTTGTGCATTTGTTACTTACTTACTTTCTATTTTATTTTTTTTAATCAATTTATAAAAATTGATTTTTCTTTTTTTCACAACTTCCTCATCTAGCCTTTCTTTTTATTTTTATTATTTTGTGCTGCAATTTATATTTATATAATCAAATAAGCTGTAATCATTGAAGAATATGATATAAAGCTTATTTTTTAAAAAATTAGATACTCACAACTAATTTTCAAGTTAATGATATAAATTACAAACCTATATAAATTATTCGAACGGTTGAAAAAATCTTAAAAATTTAGTATAGCTTATTACAGCAAGTGTGAAATGAAGCTCTTGAGAATCAACCCCGTAGAAATTCAAAGAAAAAGATATGTGCTTTACTTCAATGTATAAACAATTTTTAACTTAATTTTTTAAAAGAAAAAGGCTGAATAGATAAGCTCTTTAACTTGGCTCAAATTCTCAACCCCTAATATTGGCACTTAGGCATCTATTACCCACCCAAATCTTATGTGTCATGGTGCGTGGAAAGCAAGAAAAAAATAACGCGTGTGCAGTGGTTTTTTAATCCCAATATTTTAATCATCAATATAATTTCTCTCTGTGCATCTCATCCAATGGTTCTGATTAAAAAAAATTAAAACTATATTTTATTGAAGTCTCCTTTAATCACAAAGCTTCACCTATCTATCATCGCCGCTCCTCCATGGCACTGCTCATCGCCGCCGCTCCTTCTTCGTTGTAGTGCTCATCATCGTCGCTCCTCCCTCCATCGAAGTCCCTTCGATGCCTATCTTCCATTGTATTCTTCTCGCCGTTCACTGATCATCGTCGCCGCCGGATTCAAATTCTAAGGTGGAGCTTTTGAAATTCTCCAGTTTTGCGCCTCGATCTCTGCATCTGCTAAGTTTCTCCTATTTCAAACTAATCTATGCAATTTTGGACATCACTATAAAAAATTAGGAAAGATTTAGGTGTTGCGACCATTATTTGGAAATCTCTATCATGATGGGTTCTGTCTGTGGCCGACTCCGTATACTGATTATTTTGTCAAGTCAAGTTCTTAGATGAATGGGACTGGCGATGTTGTTAAAGCTTTGGCTTTGGCTATCAAACAAGCTGGTTTTTATTCACTTTTTCCATATAATTTCGATTTTGTTTTCAGTTAATTTTAGATTGAAATTCCTAATGGTTGTTAGTCCATTTTGATTTGAATATGTTATTTATGAGTTATTCGAAATTAGTGTTGTGAATTTGTTTGTTGAATTTCATTTTTTTTATCATTTCGTTTGTTCGAGCAGATGGTGTGTTTGTAATGAAATATGTTCAAGGGACTAAAAAGAAATTATTTGAGAGATTTTAATGAAATTTTACAAGTAATTATATGTATCAAGTTGTTATTAATTTAACTTTTTTAAATTTAACATATGGCGATATATATATTACATTTTCTACAAAATATTTAGTTTAGTTAGGGAATAAAATAATTCACTTTTATTAAGTAAAACGGATTAAGAGAGTTTTTAAAGTTAAAGAGCCAATTAAAAATTAGTACGAAATTAAGGGTATCATTATATTGGGCCACAGAAAAATTAGAAAGCATGTGCAAAGTGGACATGGAAATTCACGTACGTCCGTAATGCCCCTAAAATAACATTGTCTTGTTGATTAAGACGAACAAACACCTTAGTTGTGAGGCTCACTTTAAAAGAAAATTTGAGTTATCAATTACCACAAGTATGAGAAAATTCTCTTCCGGTCCCCCTCTTTTCATTGGTCCTATCTCGCTATTCTTTCAATCATGTCTCTCATTTTAGAAATTTAATGAAAGTTTTAGGCTTTTTATACTATTTTATTATTTAATAATTAAAAATTAATGAGAGTTTAATTAAATATTTTCATATATTAATTAAATAAGTTTTTATCAATTCTCAATCATTGGATGAAAGAAGGGTACAAAAAGTTAAGAGCTTTCTATAAATTCCCCTCTCATTTCTCCTTATTACGACATTTTTACTTTGGTTTCTTCCTAACAATATAAAATATGGAAACTGTATTAAATCTAGGGGTTGAATAAAATATTTATTTCTTAATCCTCTATTTTTAGAAATAATTATTTGATTAGCTTTTAAACTTTCTCTTTTCATTTTGTACGTTCCTTCCTATATATGCGATTCCTTCCTTTTTTATTTTTTTTACTTTATTTTGCATTTATCTCGCAAACCGTTGATTTTTTCGATATGCGCTTTAGAGTTTTTTGTTCGTCTCATTTTTATCTTCGAAATTAGATACATGATGATATACTTTTTTCGAATTTTTATTTTTGCAGATATATAACAGATGATACAAGCACTATACCAGCATTTTACTAGTATTTTACCAGCTCTGAAAAATCAGCATTTTACCAGGATTATACAAGGTGTGAAAAACTAGCATTATATCAGTATTTTCCAGCATTTTACCAATATTATACAAAGTGTGAAAAACCAACATTATACCAACATTTTACTAGTATTATACCAGCATTTTACCAGCAAAATACTAGGTGTGATGAAAATAACCCATAAACTTGCATTTTATGAAGAAATCAAATAAAAACCACTTCATACCAGATTTATACCAGCAAAATACTAGGTGTAATGAAAATAACCCATAAACTTGCATTTTATGAAGAAATCAAAGAAAAACTACTTCATACTATATTTATACCAGCAAAATAATATGTGTGATTAAAATAACCCATAAACTTGCATTTCATGAAGAAATCAAATAAAAACCACTTTATACCAGATTTACACCAGCAAAATACCAAGTGTGATGAAAATAACCCATAAGCTTGTATTTTATGAAGAAATCAAACAAAAACCACTTCATACCAGTAAAAATACCAGCAAAACATTAAGTGTGATGAAAATAACCCATAAACTTGCATTTCATGAAGAAATCAAACAAAAACCACTTCATACCAGATTTATACAAGCAAAATATTAGTTGTGATGAAAATAACCCATAAACTTGCATTTTATCAAGAAATCAAATAAAAACCACTTCATACCATATTTAGACCAGCAAAATACTAATAAAATATTAGGTGTGATGAAAATAACCCATAAACTTGCATTTCATGAAGAAATCAAACAAAAACCACTTCATACCAGCATTTTACCATATGTGAAAAATTAAATTAAACATAAGCATCTATTTTATAAAAGAAACCAAACAAAATCCACTCTATATCATCATTATACAAGCATTATATAAGCATTATACAAGGTGTGAAGAACCCGAACATAAACATCTGTTTTATGAAAGAAATCAAACGAAAAACCACTTTATACCAGCATTTTACCATGTGTGAAAAACTAAACTAAACATAAGCATATATTTTATGAGAGAAACCAAACAAAAACCACTTTATATCATCATTATACAAGCATTATACAAGGTGTGAAAAACCTAAACATAAGCATCTATTTTATGAAAAAAATCAAATAAAAACCACTTTATACCAGCATTTTGCTAGGAATAAAAATTAAACTAAACATAAGCATCTATTTTATGAAAGAAACCAAACAAGAACCACTTTATATCATCATTATATTAGTATTATACAAAAATTATACAAGGTGTGAAGAACCCAAACATAAGCATCTGTTTTATAAAAGAAATCAAACAAAACCACCTCATACGAGCAAAATACCAGCAAAACCAGAAAAAAACAAGCAAAACACCATTATTTTACCAGCAAAATACCAGCATTTTACCAACAAAATACCAGCTATTTACCAACAAAATATCAGCATTTTACCAAGTGATGAAAAGTTTGGAAAAAAATATATCACAATGGATGGCGTTTCGAAGATAAAAATGAGACGAACAAAAAAGTCTGAAGCGGCATGTCAAAAAAACAAACGGTTTGAAAGATAAATGCAAAATAAGAAAATAAAATAAAAAAAAACATGTTTTATGCATGAGCTATTGGAGAGGAACGTATTTATGTTGTTTATGGCTTGTGGAACGTATTTATGTTGTTGAAGCTTACGGAATTAGACACTTATGTTGTTGACCAAACTTTTAATGGAAATTATTGTTGGACTTTGTTACAGTTATGTACTTTTTCCTATAAAATACATTATACTTGACTAAATATCTCCAACACGATCACGTAAAAATGAAGTCTTTACATAGGTTGAATTTGATTAGGGAGTTTCAGGTGCATTCTTCCACTTTCACTACTTTCAGTCCGCTTTCCTAAAGTAATACGTTAGAGCATTCTTTTTATGAATATAGAAGAAAAGTAGGTACGAGGCATTGATGTAAGGCAGTGTTAAATGTGGCGTTTATTAAACGGACCTAAAAGAGTTAATATAGCGTAATATCATCAAAGACAACGGGCTTTAAAGTCCACTGTCTAAGCTAGCCCATTCAGCCCACTCACCATAGGACACACGCCTGTCTCCAATCCCTTCCTACTACGTCATCAAGCGGTTATCACACTCATCATTGTGTTTTTTATAAAGGAACAACACGCATTGATTACCATGAGGTAACATATTCTCTCCCTCTCATTTCCATACTAATTACTCTCTAACCAATAACTGACTTAGGCAATGGAGAGTCTTCGCCAGACCCCGCCTGTCTAACGCTCTCTATGTCTTGCAGATTACCTACTGGTGACTCTAAGGACATCATTATTAAATGGAGTTTGAGGGGTATTCTTCCATTACTTTCAGCAGCTTTCCCAAAGTAATACGTTAGAGCATTCTTCTTATGAATATAGGAGAAAAATAGTTATGAGGCATTGATGTAAGGCACTGCTAAATGTTGCGTTTATTAAATGAACCTAAAAGGGATAATGCAGTGTAAATTATGTTTTGAAGCACTTTAAAATGTAAAATCATACTAGTGAATTATTAATGTGTAAGTTTGTTTAAATATCGAACTTATTTAAATTATGTTTTCCTTTTTACAAAGAAAGTTGAATATGAGTAATAACGTATTGATGTTATATATGTTATATGTGATTGCCATATAAAATAATAGAGTTGCATTATTATTATATATTTTCAAATTGGAAAAGTAAAAAAAATAGAAATGAAGAAAAGCCAATATTAAGTAGGAAAAAAGCTATGACCAAAAAAAAAAGAGTAGGAAAAAAGCCAAAGACATAACGTGAGGCGCCCTAACCCACATGGTGAGAGGGTACACTTAAAGAACTTTAGCCAACTTTTATAAGATTATGTATCCACCAAAGGCCAATGTGAGAGAGAATTCTTTCACTTCTAAATGGCAATTTTCTTTTTTTCTTGTTTTTATTGAATTCTTCAAATTTATATAGCTAATTAAGTGACCCCTTTATCACTTTCATTTGATATATCATCATTTCCACTTCAATTATTGAACTCTTATGTATTATCACATTATCCTATTACACCCGTTTGCTAATATATTATGGACAGTTAACAATTTTTTTTGATAGTTTTATTAACTATGAAATAAGTATTTATATCTTTTTGAGAAAATATCCAATTATTTAGATATTTTTTACTAAGTTTTGTGCTGCATTTTCATTCGTATAATATATATTTTTTTCATCTATTCATCTTCATTAAATTAATATTGGTCTATGCTTAGTTAAATTTAAAGGTTCGTACGATTCCTTGCAAATATATGTAGAGTGAGTTGAAGAGGATATAGTCTTGCCATCAAAGAGAGGAAATTTGCGTGAAATTGGCTGGAATTATGTTAGCTAAATATAAGGGTAAAACATTAAAATGGGAAAGAATTGTAAAATAATTACTTATTTGGCCGGTCTAACTGATATAAACTTTTTTAAAAAATTGATAACCTTTATACACCCTTTATAAATCCATTGAACTCACTGCAATTCAAGTTAATCGGGAAAATTTTTCTCAAATTAATCGCAAATTTCTCACAATTTCTTATCTCAGATCTGTTATTCTTTTCGATTTCATCAAACGATCTACCTTTTTCTTTATTAATTAGATTGTATTCTTCGTTCAAATCATCGATTTCAATTCTTTTCTATTTCAAATTAATGATTTCTGGTTAGATTTTGTTCTTCGTTCCAGATTTCTCCGTTGATCTCGATTCTACTATTCCTTTTCGACTTCATTCAACAATTTGCGTTCTGATTCAATCTCTGTTGTATTTTTTCTCTACTGCGATCCTGACTTCGAAGTTCCAGTCCCGATTTTATTTTCTTCTGCGTTCTCAATTTCAGATTTGATTTCTGATTCAAATCTGGTCTTCATTGGTGATTTCTTTGCTCTATTGTGGTCCAGATTTCGAATTACATTTTGGAATTCAAAGATGAATACCACTCCTATGAGTCCAGCTTGCCTGGGCCCGATTTTTATGGGTCGAGCTTGGACAAATAAATTTTAATATAGGTCCGGCTCAAAACTCAAGTCGTGCTCGATCCGTTGAATGTATATTTCCTTATTTATATATTTGTATATTTATATAAATTTATTGATATTATATGATTTTTTTAATTTATATATATGCTTATATTATTAAATATAAAGAAGAATCCACTCACATCGAAGTTGAGGCGGTCTTAGAATTCCACCACTAGAGTGTATGTATTAATTAATTCTTAGCAATATATTGATGATTGTGTGTTGGAAATCTTATTTATTGAGACAAAAATCTAGCTCATACTTAGCTCCATTAATAAGACTGAAGGGAGATTCGATGTGGCTGTACTGAAATGCTTTCACACACATACATTCCATGAGGGGGATATTGGGTATATGCAAAGAGTTTTATTCTTCGAATAAATGCTTAACTGTTTATGATGTTGGGTTGCTTTCTTGTTGACACTGACGAGAGATCTGAATTAGTGAATTTAGAAATTAGGTGAGGCCGATGGATAAGCTTAGTAATAGTAGGTTAAGATACTTTAGATCTATGTGTTTGTTATATCTTATGTTTGAAGGAAATACTTAAGGTTGTCAACGGATTTTATTGGATCGGGTAATGCATTCCCCATATCAATATTCAATAAGGTTTCGAGTAGAAAAATATCCCTATATCCATATCCATTAAGGTTTCAGGTAAAAAAATTTCCCCATTCCCCATCGGATATTTCTCCATTACCCATCGGATATTCCCTGTTACCCGTGATGAATAAATATTATACAATATTTTACAGAGTTTCAAACAATAAAAATAGTTTTTTTTATCACAAGACTAAACTAAATAATTGATAAATACAATTTATAAAGATAATAATTGCAAAACTTATTTACAACCATGGTTCTTCACTACTAAATAAAAGAAGAAAGATAAATACGAAATACATGTTCATAAAAAGAAAATATGACTAATGAAATACCAATTTTCACATCATATAATTTAATAATGAATGCGAATTTGTTATTGGTATTGTTGTTTGCACTTCATATTTTATATCTATAGGACTACCAATAATATCATATATTGAATATTGATATCAAATATTACAATTAATTTTCATATTTATGGTATTATCCGGGGATACCCAATAAATAATTATCGGGGTAGGGTTCAAGGATTTTCGAGTTTGAATACACATTCCCCATATCCATATTCATTAAGATTTCAGGGATAAAAAATTCTCTATATCCATATCCATATCCAGATAAATCTTATAAGAGATTCCCCATTTTCATTAAAGCAAATCCTCTATCAAATTCGGGTAATCGCCGGCTGTTTACAACCCTAGAAACACTAAAAGATTGTTGATAGCTTGTACTTTTTATCTATTATTTATCTTTTCCTTGTTTTCACATTTATTTTTGCAATTTATATTACAACCACGTCACTTCCAATATATACGAAAATTTCTAAGCCAGTCAGACAATTTAAATTTGCTCTGTGGATTTTTTTTTTCTTGTTCCATACTTTAAATATCTTTTTATTCGTATTTGGCTTATTGTAATTGCCTATTTTTTTTAATATTTATAAATATCTTTATTATGATAATTTTATTCGAGGTTTAGTTACAGTTAAGGCTCTTCATCCTCTAAATAAATATATTTAGTAGAATTTGAACCTTGTTCTCCTCTAACTTATTCAGCCTATATTATCAATTGAGCTAGACGTTGTTGGTATTGAAATTGCCTATTTGATATTTTATATATTCACTTTTCGCCTATTTAGTGCTTGACGTATTTTACATTAGCTTATTTAGTGTACGACCTATTTAATTTTAGAACATCAAGCATTCATCTAACAACACAAAAAATGTGAACACTTGTAGCATCATTTGGAACATGAATATATTTTATTGATCATGCATAGAATTATTGACCCTCAATAATCCGGTAAATAGTCATATTAAAATTGAATATGTTAGGTACCAAATAGCAAAGATTGAATATGTCAAACACCAAATATGCGATTTCAATAGATCGGACACTAAAATAACATTTGAGGAATAGGATATGATCCAAAAAATATTTAAATCTTTCTCCATGAGAAGTAGAACACTTGCTTGTCACACGCTACATTTACCCTATAGTAGGCGAAATCCTTTGAACACAATAGTCCTTTACCATACTAGATTTACCCTATCGTGTGCACTTGTTAGGTGAAATCCTTTGAACACAATAGTCCTTTACCATATACTTGTTGGGAACTAACAGTTAAATTGAACATGTATAAGAGGCATGACAGAAATTTAAAATTTTGTCCCTATCTCAGGAACTCCTATTAGTTGCATATAAATTAAATAAAGCCTTAACTAAATAATTCTCTACCTAGGTTAGCATGCTAAAGGACTAGGCATACCATAATTCCAAATTATATCCTAGCATATTTATTTTATACTAAGCATGTTATAACTCTAAGTTATAACCTAAGCATAAAATAAATTAAGCATGCAAAAATAACCTAAGCATAATTATTAAGTCTAAAAATACTTAAAGAAAAAGACTTCATAATTAAAAGAGAAAGAAAAAGAACTTACCAGTTGAAGCGTGCTTTTTGCAGGACCTTCTTGCACAAGCCTCCAGTCGTAGGATAGCCTCTATCAGTATCCACACGAACCCCACCAACCAAAACCTCCTCAGGAGGAAAAACTAAGAAGCCTCGAGTAGTTGCTAGACCACTCTAGAAGCCTCACCCAAAATATAAACTAGCGGTGCCCGAATAAATTCAGGCTCCACAAAAATAACTTGCTCAAGTACCCGAGAGATTAATTATCTCGCTTAGGATTTATGCTTTGAGCTTGGTACAATTTAAAAGGAAAGGGGAAAGCCTATATATAGGCTTGGGGGAGCATTTTGCTCCCCCTTATAAGCAATGTTGGATGGGAGTAATTACTCCCATCCCATATGCACTTGCCTTGCTTTTAGGCTGCGCATGTGCAGCCCATTTTTATGGGCTGCTGCGAGCAATGTCCAGCATTGCTTGCACACCTTTCGGTGTATTCCCGCACACTCGAGTCTGTACAAAATATTTTTATACTCTCGGTCCAATTAAACTCACCAATGCAAAATTCCCCTTTTTAATCCCTTTTCAATTATTTATTTTCTGACCCTAATAAATTAGTCATCATTCAAAATAAATTTCTTGGTCCAACCAAAATTGATCTAATCAATTATAATTTATTTATGACTCTAATTAATTAGTTACCGGTCAAAATAAATTCCTTGGTCTATCCAAAATTGATCTAATCAATTTTAACCAATCAAATAATAATCCAATTATTATTTATGTTATATTTTATAATAGAATAAATCTATTAGTTCTTTACTTAGTCCGATGAAGGTCCAATGTGTGTGACCTTACAGGATCCCAAAGTATTGAGCTGTTAAGGCTTAACCAACCCTTGTTCTAATGGAACCATTGGCTCGATGTTCTAGACCGTGAATAGAACTTGATTACCTTAAACGACTGTAGTACGCCTCTAGCAAGGGTCTACCATCCCCCATTACTCGGTCATTTATGCTTATGACTTAATCCCGATTAATGCAATAGTTATCCAGTGCGATAAATTCCTTCCATTCTTTAATATTAGTACCATCTAGTTTATTGGGTTCGGTTAAAGTGTTAACCCACTAATAGCAAGGTTGCTCCAAGCTATCCCAGTTATTTACTTGTTACCGAAGTATATTGCCTTTTACCATAGTGTGTTTGACTAGAAACCATTTCTATCAAACACATACTCTGATCAGAGGTTTATGGCAATCATCACTTCAACAAGTGGCCAGATACAACTCCTTAATATATCCGGAGCGATGGATTCTTTCCGACTACTCAACCTACCAACGTGTTGTCATCACTATACCCGTAATCACCCGTAGCACCCTAAATTAATGAGTGCATAGCAATGACCCAAAGTATAGCAATAGTACCACACAAGGCAACTAGCATCTCAAGTATGAGGACATTCGCAAAGCTTATTGCATGAAGATAAACACTAACACATTGATATTTATACCAAGTGTTTATCTTACTGCGGTCTCTAATATATCTCCCAGATGTATCCATGTGTCAAGCTTAAGGCACTAGGAGATTGACTGCTTGGACCCTTTCCAAGAAAGTTGACCACGTGCTAGTCTTTCCGTTTCATCAATATCCTTTCTTGATGAAACTATGACTAGGGATAGTTTAGACATAATCATAATTTCACATGAAGCAGGTTCCACCAAATATAGTCCAACTATAATTTCTCTGACTTCATGCTATGATATGTCAAGGACTTTTGTATACATACATCAATGAATATATTTTAACCATCTATAATATATATGTATAGAAACACATTGATATAAACAAAAGAACAAATGCCTTTATTGATTAAATAAATTATTTATACTATTACATAATTAAGATATATCGCCCTAATTGCCTTAAGGGCATACATCATATCCAACAAACTCCCACTTGCACTAAGGCCAATTAGCCATATGTTTTAATCCATATGCTTTAACATGCTGGTCATGTTTGACTTGAGTTATTGGCTTTGTCAGACCATCCGCGAGGTTCTGATCAGTGGGTACATATTCTAATCTTATTATCTTAGCATCAACAATCTCCCTGATTATATGATACTTTCTGCATACATGTCTATTTTTCTGATGAGACCGTGGTTCCTTTGCCTGAGCTATGGCACCATTGTTATCACAATATAAAGTAATTGGATCAATAGCCTGAGGCACCACACCGAGATCACCAATAAATCCCTTTAACCAGACAACTTCTTTTGCTGCTTCGCATGCAGCAATGTATTCAGATTCTGTGGTTGAATCAGCAGTAGTTTCTTGCTTGGAACTCTTCCAGCATACTGCCCCTCCATTTAACACATACACAAAACCTGACTGAGACTTAAAGTCATCCTTGTCAGATTGAAAGCTTGCGTCAGTGTAACCTTTGATAGTGAGATCACCTTCTCCATAAATCAAGAACTCATCCTTAGTCTTTCTCAAGTACTTAAGGATTGCCTTGACGGCCATCCAGTGCTTTTCACCTGGATCTGACTGATATCTGCTCGTAAAGCTCAAAGCCTAAGAGACATCCGGCCTAATACATATCATAGCATACATGATGGATCCTATCGCGGATGCATAGGGTATATCTTTCATGCGCATTCTCTCTTGAGCAGTCTTCGGACACTCAGCTTTAGATAGGTTAATCCCCTTTGTCATCGGGAGATAACCTTTCTTAGAATGCTCAAGGTTGAACCTATTCAACACCTTATCTATATATGTACTTTGAGAAAGATCTAACAGCCTTTTGGATCTATCCCTGTAGATCTTTATACCTAGTATAAATGCTGTCTCACCAAGGTCTTTCATGGAGAACTTTCTTGACAACCATACTTTAACATTTTGAAGAAGAGAAATGTCATTTCCTATTAGCAGAATGTCATCAACATACAATACTAGAAAAACGACTGCACTCCCACTAACCTTCTTGTAAACACAAGGCTCATTTACATTTGGATAGAAATCCAGTTCCCGGATTGTCTGATCAAACCTTATATTCCAACTCCGAGATGCCTGCTTAAGTCCATAAATGGATCTTTGTAGCTTGCATACCTTCGAGCCATTCTGAGATGTAAAACCCTCAGGTTGTGTCATATACACATCCCGGTCTAAATCCCCATTCAAGAATGCTATTTTTACATCCATCTGCCAGATCTCATAATCGTAATGAGCAGCAATGGCGAGGAGTATCCTTATGGATTTGAGCATGGCTACCGGTGAGAAGGTTTCATCATAGTCAATACCTTCCCATTGACTATAACCTTTCGCAACCAACCTTGCTTTATAGGTAATTACATTACCGTCCATGTCTGTCTTCTTCTTGAAGACCCATTTGCACCCAATTGGTCTAACCTCTTGCGGTGCATCAACCAAATTCCAAACTTGGTTCTCGTACATGGAATCCATTTCTGATTTCATGGCCTTTTGCCATTTATCAGAATCTGAGCTTTTCATTGCCTCATCATATGTCCTTGGTTCATCATCCTCCACAAGATATAGTTCCTTATCATTAGTGATGATAAACCCATATCTATCGAGACCCTTATGAACACGACCTGATCTTCGCAATGATTGTGTTTCGACAGTTTGTTCTTGGATCACACTCTCTTGTGTATCTAGAACGGGGTCAATCAATTGATCGTCTGTTTCTTCCTCTTGAACTTTTAGTTTAATATTGCTCCCACTGACCTTTTCAAGTAAGTGTTCCTTTTCCAAAAAGTGAGCATTGCGAGACACAAACACCTTTTGTGCTTCGGGTTGGTAAAATAGATATCCAATTGTTTCCTTTAGATATCCAATGAACAGACATTTGTCAGCCTTGGCATTTAGCTTATCTGACGCTATCCTCTTTACCATAGCAGGATAACCCCATACTCTTAAGTGATTTAGAGATGGCTTTTTATTACACCATCTTTCATAAGGTGTAAAATCAACTGATTTAGAGGGCACTCTGTTTAAGACATAAACCGCGCTCTCAAGTGCATATCCCCAAAAGGATTTACTAAGAACTGCATGGCTCATCATGGACCTGACCATATCTAATAAAGTCCGATTCCTCCTTTCTGACACTCCATTGTGTTGGGGTGTATAAGGAGGGGTCCACTGGGGAACTATCCCATTTTCCTTTAGATAATCCTAAAACTCCTAACTTAAGTATTCTCCACCTCGATCCGATCGAAGTGTTTCAATACTTTTCTCAAGCTGTTTCTCTACTTCAGCTCTAAATAGTTTGAATTTTTTAAAACTTTCAGACTTGTGCTTCATCAAGTACAAATAACCGTATCGTGAGTAATCATCAATAAAGGTTATGAAGTAGGAGTATCCTCCTAGTGCCTGAACACTCATTGGACCACACACATCAGTGTGTATAAGTTCCAATGTACTCATGGCTCGTTCACCCTTTCCTTTAAAGGGTAACTTTTTCATTTTTCCTTTTAAACAAGGTTCGCAATCACCATAAGACACCAAGTCTATTGGGCCCAAGTCTCCACGCTTATGCAACTTGGTTAAGCGATCTTTGTTTATGTGGCCTAAACAACAATGCCATAAGTAGAAGGAATTCTCATTACCTAATTTAACTTTCTTCACATTATTTATATTGAAAACTTCTGTTTTAGTATCAAGAATATAAATGCCACCTTTCAATATTCCATAACCATAAAGAATATTATTCAAACGAATCTGACAATTATTATTCGAAAATAAAATTTCAAATTCCTCTGTTGCTAAACACGCAACAGATACAATATTCTTAGTAACACTTGGAATGTAATAACAATTATTCAAAACTAAAACAAGTCCACTTGGTAAAACAAGACTAAAGCTCCCTACGGCTAATGCAGCAACTCTGGCTCCATTTCCCACGCGTAGGTCCATCTCCCCTTTTGCAAGTTTTCTAGAGTTCCTTAGTCCCTGCACAGAAGTACAGATATGAGAACCACAACCAGTATCTAATACCCAAGTGGATTCTTGCGGAAAAGTAGCAAAGTTTTCAATTACAAATATACCTGAAGTAGATGCCTATGTAGGCTTCTTTTTCAAATGCTCAGAAGCAGGAGCTTTGTAATCCCTCTTCCAATGTCCCGGTTTCCCACATTAAAAGCAGACATACTTAGATGCCTTCTTTTCATTCTTCTTCTTACTGATTCTTTTCTTGGCACCCAGTGCCTGCTTCTTCTTCTTAGAAGCCTTGCCTTTTTCAACCAACAGTAGAGGTTTCTGATCTTTCTTGATCTGAGGTTCTACTATTTTCAGCATGTTAATTAATTCAGGGATAGTTGAATTAATCATGTTCATGTAATAGTTAGTTACGAAGCCTGAGTAACTATATGTCAAGGACATCAACACAAGGTCAATGCTCAAGTCATGATTCATCTCGAATCCCAATCGATTCAGCTTCTCAAGGTATCCCAAGAGTTTTAGTACATGCTGAGAGGCAGAGGTGCCAGCCTGCATCTTGGTCCCGAAAAGGAGCTTGGAGGTCTCATACCTCTCTGTCCTCTCCCTCTCCGAAAAGAGTTCTTCAAGATGGAGAACCATATCCTCCAAGGGCATGTTCTCATGTTGTTTCTGAAGCTCAGGATTCATGGACCCCAACATAATACACATGGCAGTCTCACGATCTTTCTTGTGTTTCAACCAGGCATGTTCCACATGATCCTCAACATCAGGTTCTATAGGGAAAATTTCACTTAGGACATAGGCAATTCCCTCAGATCTGAGAACTATTCTCACTGCTCGGAACCAATTAGAAAAGTTTGAGCCATTCAATTTGGTGTCAAGTAACATACGGAGATTAAAATTGGAAGCCATTTTCAACCCAAGACATAAGAAAAGAAAAGTGTTTAGATATTAGTTTAAGTACATGTATTTAATATGAGGACTTTTAATTAAATACATTTTCCTACTATTTTCTTCGAAATTTACAATAGCCCATTCTATTGAATTCGTGAATTTTAGCCCAGCTAAATTTTCTAGTAGGTAGCATCTATAACTAGTCTATTACAACTCCCAATTTTATGAGTCAAGTCATAATAGTAAGTCATAGTTGGAATCCCATTCCATTTGCATCGCATGCAATTGCTAATTCATTCAAGTTCCCTAATCTCAAGGGACGTGTGCTCTTATATTAGTATCTCCTTGAATATGTCTCAGATCCTGGCCTAGCCCCCAATTTTATGGTGGACTACCCCAGCTCTGTTAAGGCAGACCCTATCTCAAACTTTACAACCAATCAATGTGGACTAAAAGGAACGCTTTGCGTAGCACTTTGATAGCCCAAAAAGACCGTATTATAAATTTGAGTAAGGAAGACCATAACTTGCCTTAATATACTTACTTTGGGATTTTATTGGTGTTAAACGTCTCACCCAATCTAGGATTTTATCAGATGGACAAAATTATATTGACTTGTATTAATTCAGGGAATTTTAGAATTAATTTATAAGGTCTAACCTTAGGTGGGTTCAGCTCTTTATTATAATTGTTCCATCAACCTAGATTATATGCAAAATAATTAACACTTTTATTTGTTATATTTATATTGCATTTCCTTTAAGCTTTTATTCAATAATTTTAATTTTTTTACTTTGTTATAGAAACATATATAAGCACCATCTTATATAAAAATAAATTAGTTCATATTAATCCCCGATTGGTCAATTCAAATTGTACCGATATAGGTTCCCAGGTAGGAGAGGTACCCTATGAGGAGTAGACACCAAGTCCAATCCTTAGCCAGAACAAATACGGGCACAAACTTGAAGACCAATGGATTCTCTTGAACTAATAAATTTTGTTCTTCCAATTTATGTAAATTGGGAGCATCTATAACCCATGTAATTTAAATAAATTGTTGACACTTGTATAATTTGTGTAAGTTGAGCAGGCTTATTCAAAATTATTCATAACTAATTTCTAACCTTGAAATGAAAGGCAGGAGTTTATATATATTGTTTCAAACAATTAAATAAACAAATCATTTCATTTAGAAAATAATATCTAGTTTGCTTCTAACTTAATTATGCACTAAATAGGCAGGCTCTGATACCACTGTTGGGAACTGACAGTCAAATTGAACATGCATAAGAGGTATGACGGAAATTCAAAATTTTGTCCCTGTCCCAGGAACTCCTATTAGTTGCAGATAAATTAATTAAAGCCTTAACTAAATAATTCTCTACCTAGGTTAGCATGCTAAAGGACTAGGCATACCATAATTCCAAATTATATCCTAGCATATTTATTTTATACTAAGCATGTTATAACTCTAAGTTATAACCTAAGCATAAAATAAACTAAGCATGCAAAAATAACCTAAGCATAATTATTAGGTCTAAAAATACTTAAAGAAAAAGACTTAATAATTAAAAGAGAAAGAAAAAGAACTTTACCAGTTGAAGCGTGCTTTTTGCAGGACCTTCTTGCACAAGCCTCCAGTCGTAGGATAGCCTCTATCAGTATCCACACGAACCCTACCAACCAAAACCTCCCCAGGAGGAAAAACTAAGAAGCCTCGAGTAGTTGCTAGACCACTCTAGAAGCCTCACCTAAAATATAAACTAGCGGTGCCCGAATAAATTCAGGCTCCACAAAAATAACTTACTCAAGTACCCGAGAGATTAATTATCTCGCTTAAGATTTATGCTTTGAGCTTGGTACAATTTGAAAGGAAATGGGAAAGCCTATATATAGGCTTGGGGGAGCATTTTGCTCCCCCTTATAAGCAATGTGGGATAGGAGTAATTACTCCCATCCTATATGCACAGCGTGTCACACGATGTGCATTGGCAAGGCAAAGCCCTTGTGGGCTTTGCCTTGCTTTTAGGCTGCGCATGTGCAGCCCATTTTTATGGGCTGCCGCGAGCAATGCCCAGCATTGCTTGCACACCTTTCGGTGTACTCCCGCGCACTCGAGTCTGTATAAAATATTTTTATACTCTCGGTTCAATTAAACTCGCCAATGCAAAATTCCCCTTTTTAAT
Organism: Euphorbia pulcherrima; assembly: GCA_947683365.1. Lineage (NCBI taxonomy): Eukaryota > Viridiplantae > Streptophyta > Magnoliopsida > Malpighiales > Euphorbiaceae > Euphorbia > Euphorbia pulcherrima. The sequence continues at coordinate 23,269,416 of CANTUS010000001.1, forward strand.
CCCTTTTCAATTATTTATTTTCTGACCCTAATAAATTAGTCATCATTCAAAATAAATTTCTTGGTCCAACCAAAATTGATCTAATCAATTATAATTTATTTATGACTCTAATTAATTAGTTACCGGTCAAAATAAATTCCTTAGTCTATCCAAAATTGATCTAATCAATTTTAACCAATCAAATAATAATCCAATTATTATTTATGTTATATTTTGTAATAGAATAAATCTATTAGTTCTTTACTTAGTCCGATGAAGGTCCAATGTGTGTGACCTTATAGGATCCCGAAGTATTGAGCTGTTAAGGCTTAACCAACCCTTGTTCTAATGGAACCATTGGCTCGATGTTCTAGACCGTGAATAGAACTTGATTACCTTAAACGACTGTAGTACGCCTCTAGCAAGGGTCTACCATCCCCCATTACTCGGAACGTCATTTATGCTTATGACTTAATCCCGGTTAATGCAATAGTTATCCAGTGCGATAAATTCCTTCCATTCTTTAATATTAGTACCATCTAGTTTATTGGGTTCGGTTAAAGTGTTAACCCACTAATAGCAAGGTTGCTCCAAGCTATCCCAGTTATTTACTTGTTACCGAAGTATATTGCCTTTTACCATAGTGTGTTTGACTAGAAACCATTTCTATCAAACACATACTCTGATCAGAGGTTTATGGCAATCATCACTTCAACAAGTGGCTAGGTACAACTCCTTATTATATCCGGAGCGATGGATTCTTTCCGACTACTCAGCCTACCAACGTGTTGTCATCACTATACCCGTAATCACCCGTGGCACCCTAAATTAATGAGTGCATAACAATGACCCAAAGTATAGCAATAGTACCACACAAGGCAACTAGCATCTCAAGTATGAGGACATTCGCAAAGCTTATTGCATGAAGATAAACACTAACACATTGATATTTATACCAAGTGTTTATCTTGCTGCGGTCTCTAATATATCTCCCAGATATATCCATGTGTCAAGCTTAAGGCACCACATTCAGTCCTTAGGAGATTGACTGCTTGGACCCTTTCCAAGAAAGTTGACCACATGCTTGTCTTTCCGTTTCATCAATATCCTTTCTTGATGAAACTATGACTAGGGATAGTTTAGACATAATCATAATTTCACATGAAGCAGGTTCCACCAAATATAGTCCAACTATAATTTCTCTGACTTCATGCTATGATATGTCAAAGACTTTTGTATACATACATCAATGAATATATTTTAACCAGCTATAATATATATATGTATAGAAACACATTGATATAAACAAAAGAACAAATGCCTTTATTGATTAAATAAATTATTCGTACTATTACATAATTAAGATATATCGCCCTAATTGCTTTAAGGGCATACATCATATCCAACAAACTCCCACTTGCATTGTCAAATAAGCTTCACTCTTTTTAGGTATATAATTCAAAATAGTAATACATGCATATAAATCCCTTTTACATTTCAACTTTATTAGCTCACTGAATATCTATCAAACACTACTCATAAATTAACTAACAAGGAAACATTTAGCTTACAGTAAACCACGCAAGCTATTAGAAAATTTGTTAGTAGCGGTATTGAATAAAATAAATAATACTATATTTCAATAAGAATAAGAATAAGGTTACAAATAAAGATTTCTTAATAGAATAATAAATTATTACAAACAGATATAAAAGAAATATTCAACCTTTTATCGAAGCAGAAGTTTATAGCGGAGGCCTAAAACTCAGTTTCCTTAAGACAATTATTCGTTCGCTATTGGTGAATTTGTCTCCATGGATACAACCGGAATCGTAGGCGAACACTAACCGTGTGAAGAGCAATTCACAAGAACCTAATACTAAGTAGCCTTCTTGTGAAAGGAATAAAAACTTTGAGAGATATTTTTAGTATGAAAAACATAAAATAAATCACAAAGTAAACAAACGCAAATACAAGCTGGATTTTTTTTCAAGAGTAAAAGAATGGTAGAAACCTAATACTAAGTAGCCTTCTTGTAGAAGGAATAAAAACTTTGAGAGATATTTTTAGTATGAAAAACAGAAAATAAATCACAAAGTAAACAAACGCAAATACCAGCTGGATTTTTTCAAGAGTAAAAGAGTGAAAAAAAAATGTATTTTTGAGAAAGCTACAAGAATAAGGTATTTATAGGACAAATGATATTAACATGGATTAAATTGGTTTAAAGGGCATTAACCCATGTAACCACACCTTTATGATCATTAACTTTTGTAACCACACCTTTATGGTCATTAATCATGGATGTTACGAGAAATACAATTGATTAAGGGATTAAACACCTATTAATCTAATAAAAAATCTGATAAAAAAATATTACATGGCAATAATTTTTCAGTACCGAATCACCGATTTAGCGTTTCTAAATTTGACACATGTCCAAACTTTAAACTACAATTTCTCATTCATCTTTAATCCATTTTAGGCATATAATATGTCGTTGGAAAGCTCTCGAAGCGTAGAATACAATGACATATTTTATGTTATTCAAATCATAGCTTTTCCATATTATAATTTAGCCTAAAGTAGATAATGCACAACATTATCTAATATGTCATATTTCCAATAATCCCCCACATGTATGAAAATTAAAAAAAACACGGACATTTTCCAAAATTCGAAGGGTGAAAATGCTCTTCGGGCAATATTTGCACAGGATAGGTATTCTACAACCTTTGAACCTTCCCTTGTGAAAGTACATTTACGTTACTGGCTGACTAGTAAACGCGATTTCCTTGAACTATTCTTCCGTTTGTGTAAATGATGATATACCCCACACAAATATCAACACATCACGGTTTTTGGTTCTCATGATTATGTTCGTTATGGTCAGGAACATCTCCTGGTTCAGCAAGATTTTTAGATCACTACACCCTAATAGTATCCTTTGAAGCGACCCCACTTCACTCTCACGTAGGTGATCTCTTTTGCTCAACCGTTGATGCACAAAGGATCATTAAAAGCATGTAGCTTAACCTTAACCCGTTTTGTCACTGTTTATATCATAGGAATGGACACGAGGTTACCACCACAGTGATACACAAGGTCTATGCAATTAGGTTGTCCGATTGAACCAATATCTTGGGATCTCCAATCAAACATGGTTTGGTTTTCCATTGCATAGCACCTTGAATATTCATATGCTTTAGTCCCATTCCTTTTGATGTCTTTTCAACTTGATCTCGATTTAACCCTTTGGTTAGCGGATTCGCAATGGTATCCTTTGATCCTACAAAATCAATAGAGAAAACTGACGTTAAGATCAGTTGTCTAACGGTATTATGTCGACGATGCATGTGTCTCGACTTACCATTATATATTATGTTTTTTGCTCTTTTAATCGTTGCTTGATAATCGCAATGTACACAAATTGCAGGCACATGCTTAGACCTTTCCGGAACATCCTCTAAGAAGTTACGTAGCCATTCGGCTTCTTCTCCCATTTTATCCAAGGCTACAAACTCAGCTTCCATTGTGGAACGAGTTATAATCTTTTGCCTCGAGGAGTTCCAAGACACTGCTCCTCCTCCTAGAGTGAACACGTACCCACTTGTACCTTTAGAATTATTGATGTCAGCTATCCAACTAGCATCAGAATACGCTTATAGTACAATAGGTTCTCTCGTATAGTGCAATCTATAACTACGAGTATATTGCAAATACCTTAGTATTCTTATGATCGCATTCCAATGGCTTTTACCTGGATTACTCATAAATCTACTTAAACTACTTATAGTATAAGCAATATCAGGCCTTGTACAACTTGTAAGGTACATCAAACTGCCTATAACCCTTGCATATTCCACTTGGTCTATGCATTCATCTTTGTTTTTAGACAAATGTAGATTAACTTCTAACGGTGTTTTGGCTATATCAATATCACCTTTGTTGAACTTGTCAAGTATCTTGTCCATATAGTGTGACTGTGTCAATATGAGACCTTTAGGTGAACGTTGGACTTTGATGCCTAAAATTACATCAGCTAGTCCCTATCTTTCATGTCAAATTTAGAATTTAACATATTCTTGGTACTCTTTACCATTCTCTCATTGCTTCCAACAATGAGTATGTCATCAACATACAAATATAGTATAACATATCCTTTAGTTATAGTTTTGACATATATACATTTGTCACACTCATTTATATGATAGCCACTTGCCATCATGGCATCATCAAATTTCTTATGCCATTGTTTTGGTGATTGCTTTAAACCATATAAAGACTTCACCAGCTTGCATACTTTTCTTTCTTAACCTGAACTTACATAACCCTTGGGTTGTTCCATGTAAATTTCTTCTTCAAGATCTCCATTTAGAAAAGCAATTTTCACATCCATTTGATATACTTCAAGATACCGCAAAGCGGTAATTGCAAGTATCATCCTAATGGATGTTATTCTCGACGCTGGAGAATAGGTATCAAAGTAATCAAGAGCTTCTTTTTATCTATAATCTCTCATGACTAAACGAGCCTTGTACTTATCAATTGTCCCATCAGCTTTGAGCTTACGTTAGAAAATCCATATAGAATATAGTGGCTTAGTTCCGGGAGGAAGGTCCACTAATTCCCATGTATGATTTTGCAACATGGAATCAATTTCACTCTTTATGGCTTCTTTCCATAAAGGACTTTCAATTGAGCTTATAGCTTCTTTATACGTTTGAGGTTCCTCTTCAACCATGTACGTTAGGAAATTTGGACTAAATGATTTTTCAATCCTTTTCCTTTTACTTCTTCTAGGTTCCCCCTCGTGATCCAATTTATTCTGTTCTTGAGAATTTTGATCATTTTCTTCAATTATTAATTTAAGGTTGTCTTTTTTATCAACTTGTTGATCAACTTGACCAGTCACTTTCAATAAGTTCACGAGACCTTTTCGTTCCCGACCCTTCGCCTTTTCCCTTACATGGAAATACATTTTTAAAAAATGAAGCGTCCTTTGACTCTATCAAAGTGTTATTGTGTACATTTGGGTTACTAGATTCATGCACAAGAAATTGATATGCGTTGCTATTACTAGCATAGCCAATGAAAATACAATCCGCCATTTTTGGACCTATTTTCATACATTTAGGTAATGGTGCAATTACCTTTGAAAGACACTCCCACACTTTCAAGTAATTATAAGAAGGCTTTCTAGCCTTCCATAATTTATAAGGGGTTTTGTCTTGTTTCTTATGTGGTATCTTATTTAAAAGATAATTTACTAACAAAACAACATCACCCCACATGTTTTGTGGTAAACCAGAACTGGTTAACATTGCATTCATCATCTCTTTTAGAGTACGATTTTTGCGTTCAACTACACCATTTGATTGTGAAGAGTAAGGTGGTGTTACTTCATGAATAATTCCATTTTTTGGGAGCAAAACTCGCCAAATGGTGCAACATATTCACCACCATGATCACTTCTTACCTTCTTAATTTTCTTATCAAGTTGGTTTTCTACTTCTTACTTATAGAGTATAAATTTCTCTAAAGCCTTATCTTTGCTTTTTTGCAAATACACATAACAATATTTTGTGCTATCATCAATAAAGGTAATAAAAAATTTATTTCCTCCTCTTGATTGAACGTATTTCAAGTCACAAATATCAGTATGTATTAGACCAAGCAATTCTAAATTTCTTTCAATGGATTGAAATGAAGATCTTGTCAATTTTATCTTAATATTTATGTGATTTATCGATATAAAATGTGGGTATATGATTCAAGTTAATTAAGCATCGTAACGTATCAAAATTAACGTATCTAAGTCTACTATGCCATAAATTAGAAGACTCAATCATATAAGCAACAACGTTATTCTCATTAATAGAATTTTGCTTACAAGAGATACAACAAAATTTAAACATTCCGTTACATTCGTATCTCTTTCCCACATACATCTCTCCCTCTGACAAAATAAATTTCTGAGATTCAAATACCATCTTGAAGCCGTATGCACTTAATAGGCTCCTAGAAATCAGATTCTTTCTCAGGTTAGGTACGTACAAGACATTTTGCAGTTTTACTTCTTTGTTGGAAGTCATTTTTAGAATTACCTTTCCATGTCCTTTGACATTAGAAGTAGCAGAATTGCCCATGAAGAGCTTCTCCCCATTATCAATTAGAGTCAATCCAGCAAAAGACTCTTTATCACAACACACGTGACGAGTCGCACCAGTGTCAAGCCACCACTCCATTGGGTTTGAGTCAGTCATATTGACCTCAGAAATTACACATACTTTGATGTCATATACATCTTTTGTAATTTCTTTCATAATGTTTACCTTAATGTTATTGACCATTCCTGTCAATTTAAGCATTTTTCATTTAATATTTATCTCTTGGATATGCTTCCGTTTTGTCCAATTTTAAACTTAAGTTTAACACGTTGTTTGCCCTTTTTTGAGTCTCTAATGACCTCCACCACGTTAGCCAAAACTTGATTAGCATTAGAAATTTTTTTATTTAAGAAATCCCACAATTCTTTTGCAATATGTTTAATAATACACACCTCATATAGGTCAATGACTAAGTCATTTAAGATAAGATTTTTGGAAATAAAATCCATATAATTCCAACCATCCATAAATAATTGAAAAGAAGCAATAACCACTCCAATATGAGGGTCATCTTTAATATATTATGGTGTCTCATGCTTGTCAAATAGAATAATATTTTGTATTGTCAAACTTTAAAATTTGATCCACAAAATTTTTTCGATCTTTTAAGAGTTGAAATAAGATATGATCCCAAAGCAACCTCATGATCATTAGGCATAACAATCGTTAAACTCGAAAATTCATTTTAATTAGGTCCAGCACCAATTGGACCAATTTGTCCATTTTGGCTATTCTGTCCTGGAACCGTTTCAGAACCATTACGTCCAATCGGTAAAATAATGTCCATAATATTCTCAATTCACAGTCTGAAATATTACAGAGTAAGTCAAAAACTTGTAAATGAGAAAAACCAAGAAAAAGAAGAAAGAGAATTTTTTTATGAAAAGCAATTTACTGTTTATTTATATGAACAACGTTTTGTCAAAAAAAACAGTCTTCAAGAATCCAGAGTAACCTGCACTTAACTCAAAAAAATATCGACATAATTGTATTAAAATTGTTAGAAAATTTGTTAGTAGCGGTATTGAATAAAATAAACAATACTATATTTCAATAAGAATAAGAACAAGATTACATATAAAGATTTCTGAATAGAATAATAAATTATTACAAACAGATATAAAAGAAATATTCAACCTTTTATCAAAGTAGAAGTTTATTGCGGAGGCCTGAAACTCAGTTTCCTTAAGACAATTGTTCGTCCGCTACCAGTGAATTTGTATTCCAGGATACAACCGCAATCGTAGGCAAACTCTAACTGTGTGAAGAGTAATTCACAAGAACCCAATACTAAGTAGCCTTCTAGTAAAAGGAATAAAAACTTTGAGAGATATTTTTAGTAGGAAAAATAGAAAATAAATCACAAAGTAAACAAACGCAAATACTAGCTGGATTATTTTCAAGAGTAAAAAAGTGAAAGAAAAGTGTACTTTTGAGAAGGCTACAAGAATAGAGTATTTATATGACAAATGACACTAACATGGATTAAATTGGTTTAAAGGGCATTAACCCTTGTAACCACACCTTTATGGTCATTGACTTTTATAACCACACCTTTATGGTTATTAATCATGGATGTTATGAGAAATACAATTGATTAAGGGATTAAACACCCATTAATCTAATAAAAAATCTGGTGAAAAAAATATTACATGACAATATTCTTTCAGTACCGAATCACCGATTTAGCGCGTTTAAATTTGACAGATGTCCAAACTTCAAACTACAATTTCTCATTCACCGTTAATCCATTTTAGGCATATAATATATCGTTGGAAAGCTCTCAAAGCATAGAATACAATGATATATTTCATGTTATTCAAATCATAGCTTTTTCATATTATCATTTAGCCTAAAGTAGATAATGCATAACATTATCTAATATGCCATATTTCCAACACAAGCAACAAATGATGATACCCTCCCTCATTATCCTCTTCGCCGGTAAGGTGGGTTATCGGTGACATCACCAATCTAATTTCAAAGATAAAAATAAAATGAGTAAAAAATTATAAAACAACGTTTTGAAATAATTAATTGTTTATAAGATAAATAAAAAATTTGAAAAAATGCATATAAATTAAATACTAATTGCTTAAAGTTATAATAAGATGAGGGTAACTTGGATATCCATTTTTTTTAAAAAATGTTTTAATACAACTTGTGTTTGTTTCCTCTTAACTTGATCCTAAAATTTAACTGCCTCTCTAAACTTTAAAAGTGTTCCCGCAGCTACCTCAACTTTCAAAAAGTGCACCACTTTGCTCCTTGAATGCCATGTGTCAGCTCTTGGTTGGTTTGACTTTTTAAATATATCATATTTTAAGATTTTCTCTCTCCAATCAAAAGCTGACACGTGGCATTTAAGGAGCAAAGTGGTGCACTTTTTAAAAGTTGAGGTAGCTGCGAGGACACTTTCAAAGTTCAGGGAGGCAATGGGATTTTGGGGCCAAGTTGAGGATGATGTTGATGCATTAGGCCTTTCTTTTTTAACAAGGCCTAATACATCTAGACCCCCCTATAGTTGTCACTAAATACCCCTCAGCCCCCTAAACTTATAAAAGGTCTCCTTGACCCCCTGAACTTGTTAAAGTGAACCTTCTAACCCCCTGAATTTGTTAAGGTGGACCTTATAGCCCCTTGAACTTGGTAAAAATGAACATCAAAGCCCCTTCATGGTAACATGCCCAATTTTGTTCCAGTAAATCAATCTTCGATTCAATCTTTAACGAAACAATCTTAGATTCAATCTCTAGAAAAATAATACTTGACATATCAGCATCAAGGGGCTATGAGGTTCACTTTTAACAAGTTCAGGAAGCTATGAGATCCACTTTAACAAGTTCAGGGGATTAAGGGGACCTTTTGCAAGTGCAGGGGGCTCAGAGATTTTTAGAGACAACTATAGGGCGGTCTAGATGTATTAGTCCTTTTACAGCAACTAACTTGAAAGAGTGTTAATCCAAATAAGAATGAGTAATGCCCATTTGTTAGGAAGTATATGGAGACATGATTTCACGTTTTGATACTGCATCAAGCTTGTAGAGACGCATGGGATTTGGGGTGACCGGTTTCTCTGACTTCAATGAGCAGAGCTTATGGTGGAGAGTTGGTTGCATCCAAAAACAAGCAAGCTTTGGCCACAAAGGAATCAGCTACAGCAGCTCTTTGGGCGATTTGGGGAGGACAAGAAGAAGATAAGACTTAGGAGGATATTATGGGCATGGTTGCGTTGCTTGGCCATATTCAAGTGATTCGTGGCCCGTTTGACCTGCCCAATTCCGTGTTTTATGGGTCAGGGTTGAGCCAACATATTTTAATATAAGCTCAGCCGGGCCAAACCTATAAAAGTCCGGTCTGCCCGAACATATTATATATATGTATATTTGATGGTCCAATATTTATTTTAATTGGTTGTTTTTAACCAGTTGGGAGTTGTCCGGTTAAGGTTTTGAAACACATATTATGACTTTCTTAATTTTAATTTGGCTAAATTTACAAGAAAGTTCTGATTTTTTCTGTTATAATAAAGGTGTATTGCTTTATAATTCATTTTTCTACTGGCTACTTCTTAGAAATGTTGATTATTTGAAGTGAATTAGACGTTAATTTTACCGAAAATTCAACAATTTCTCAGATAGTGTTATTTCTTTGTAATATGTGCCGAGATCTTTTTCCTTTATGGCGTGGGTAAATATATATTAATATATATTTAAAATTATTATTATTTGATGGAGTTATCAGTTAAAAATGAAGTTTTAAATTTAAATTTAATCCAGCCTAAATTAATACATAATTGATTAGGCTGAGTTGGGCATGGACATAATAATATTTTTATTAGCCAGATCAAATCCAACTCAAGCCCAACCTAACTCCACCCGCCCATTTAACACCTCTAGTCAAGAAGTGGCAACTTAATTAGTTGTTTTAGGAAGCTTTGAATTAGTTAAAAATCATTCGAATATTTGACAAGTTATCAATTAGATTTCTTTCTTGTGATTCAAATACTTATGGTTTCGTCAAAAAATTTTAATATTTTCCCATTTTCTAATTATAAAATACATTAATCCTAATTTCTTTTTGTCTAACATGGAAAATCAATTTAATATAGCAAGAATGGAGATAAAAGTAAACATAATTAATGTGGAATGATAGTAAGGTATTAATAATTCTAATATATAATTTAATAGATCGTTGATTATCTTTTTTACGCTTACCGCCCCTATAATGATAAATATATTCTCATAAATAAATTAATTAAAATTATACACCACCCTTGTTCATATTTATCATTCTAAAATAATAAAAATGTCTTCATAAAAGGTTATATTTAATTTTAGATTAGATTAAAAAGAATTTAATTTTATGATAAATTTTTAAATAATATAATATTAGAAATCCTTATCATGTTCGATATAAAAAAAATTCAAGTAACACAATTATTTATTAGCAATTCAGTTCTTTATTTTGATTTGTCTTTTTATTATTCACATTTATAATTATAATTATTTTAGTATTTTTATATATTTATATATTAATTTAAATTTTTTGGGCCAAAATGGATTTTGACTAAACCATTTTAATTAAGGAAAATATAGTCTTTTAATAAATAAATATAAATGGGATATAAATAATTTGGAGCCATATTGTAAAAATGGTAAGCAAATATATAAATAATTTAAATTCGGAAAGATTTATCAAATTCATTAAATCTTTTTTATAAAAATATAGTTATTTTTTAGTAAAGTTCTTCATTTTGACTTGTCTTTTTTTTGCAACGTTTTTCATTTTAACTTGTATTTTTATTTCTGACAATAATAAGTATAATTATTTAAGTAATTTTAAATAATTTATATATTATTTTTTATTTAAAAATTAATTTAAATTTTTTTGAGGTCTGACAATTGGTTCAGTTGAACGTCCAACTTATGCTTTGTGCAATAACATATTTTGACGAAACCTTTTAATTAGTTGAAATATTATAATTTTTTTAATTAACAAAAATAAATAATATATAAATAATTTTGAGAGTAGAAGTGTGAAAATAAAAGTAAATAACATTACTTATTACTTATTTTTTTAATAAATAGATGTAAAGGGCATTGAAATAATTTAATGGGTGATAAGTATAAAAAGGATAATAATCAAAATAATAATGGAGATAAATCTAGTAAAATCTTAATTATTAATATTTAATGGTCTATTCAGTTTTCATATTTTTGTTTTAGTTTCAAAGTAAAACTTTTTTAAAATTTGAAATTAAAATTGTTTAATATTGATTTACATAATCTTCTTTCATAATCCTAATTTATATAGATCAAAATCTTCCATTATCTCTTAATCGTTCATTAATTAGGGTTTATCTTTCTCACAAGACAATGATAAGAATAGAGTGCTACGACGAGATTTTGGAGGTAGAAAAAGAAGTAGCGTTTATGTCGCCAGTAATCAGGTATTTCTCGAGTTCAAAGTCGGTGATATCGTTTCGGTCAGTAACAAGTAGTATAATGAGGAAGGTCTTAGAGTACTGCAAGAAGAACAGGCGTGGATTAGATTCGGAGGAAGTGGATTTATGGAATAGTAACTTTGTGAAGTCATTAAAGGCAGATATGGAGGAATTGTATTGCTTAATGGAGGTGGCTAATATCCTCCAAATCGAGAGTTTATTCAATTTGCTGTGTAAAGTAGGGGCGGATGCCATGAAAGGCGACAAAGGCGACGAAATTCATGGCCTTTTCAATACCAGAAATTCCTGAAATCGAATTTGAGGCCTGAGGAGTTTTGTTGGATTAATCAAAGCTAATACAGTCGATCTAATCCAGAGATTCTTAATAGGGTTAGTCTCACTTATTCATTGATTTTAATTTGATTTCTCTTGTTTCAATCGGATAGTATTGCTTCTGTAATTCGATTTTGCCGAAAAATAGTCATTATTTTCTTTTTTCTTTTAAAGTAAACAATGGTAATTATCATATTTTATTTCTAATTTATATGTTATGGTTCAATGTTGAATATATATACTATGTATTTAGTTTTTTATAGTCGTTTTTGTAATGATATCAAAATCATACTAGATATAGATATGAAAAGTTGATTGATATCTTAAAACAATAATTTAAATGAAAAAATCATTATTATAAAAATATATTACTTCCATTTTATATTTATACAATTGTGTCATATAAATATATCTTCAATTTTCATTTTATATATAATTTTATATCAATCACACTCATTTTCTTACGCACCGAATTGGAGTTAGTGATAATAATATGTTATTTTATCGGTTGAATATAGAGTACAGTTTATTATGCAACTTTCTGAATTGAACTGTAGTGAGCTGAACTTAACTTATTTTAGTATGAGTATCATATCATTAGAAAAATAAATAAGCATGTGTAACTATTAACATTATATGAAACATATGTTATCATATATGTACGTGCTTTGATTAACAATATAACATGCCAATTTTGTTTGTTTGTTAGCCGAAAAATCCTCACAATCTTGGTGTTTGATTTTGATTAGAAAAACCAAAAGAAGACTTGTTCAACCCAATCAAGTTTTAAATAAAACTTAAAACAACTCTAATCCTAAAAATCCTCTCAATCAATAGTCTATATTACACCAAAAAATCCAACTGTCATGTCTATTTTCCACCTTGACAAACTACTTTTCTGTTTCCTTTATACATGTTTATAACATTCTCAAATAAAACTTGAAAAATTTGCCTCCTTATAAGAGCAATTACGGCCACCCCGATCTTTTCCTCTTTCTCCACCACCACCACCGCCAGCTCTCCTTTATCTATTCTTCCCGTACCCCAATGGGCAATTGTTGCTCTCGTGGAGAACCGGGGGAATCGGCAGAAGAAAACGATAAGGGAGGCTCGATAATTCAACCTAATAATAAAACTAATAATAATAATGGAAGTGTTAATGTTGGCAACAATTCCGGTTTCGATAATTCGGCCACCACACCCCCCAAGACCGCCACTTCGCCTTCCACGAATAATAAGCAACCCAAGAGTGGGGCCGCTATAGGGTCGGTTTTAGGCCGCCCAATGGAGGACGTAAAATCAATCTATAGCATCGGTAAAGAACTCGGTCGAGGACAATTCGGTGTTACTTATTTATGCACACGCAAGGTACATAAAAAACGTTTTTTCTTTCGCGTGGCTAACGTACATTTTTATAACTACACGTGGCTAATATTATATGTGACGATAGACAACAGGCGAGCAATTTGCATGCAAAACTATAGCGAAAAGAAAACTAGTAAACAAGGAAGATATAGAAGACGTGAAACGGGAGGTTCAAATTATGCACCATTTAACGGGACAACCAAATATAGTTGAACTCAAAGGCGCATATGAGGATAAACAATCGGTTCATTTGGTTATGGAGTTGTGTGCTGGAGGAGAACTTTTTGACCGGATTATTGCTAAGGGACATTATACCGAAAGAGCGGCGGCTTCTTTGCTTAGGATTATTGTTCAGATTGTTCATACTTGTCATTCTATGGGTGTAATTCATAGAGATCTTAAGCCTGAAAATTTCCTTTTGCTTAATAAGGATGAACAATCACCTCTCAAAGCTACAGATTTCGGTCTATCTGTCTTTTACAAGCCAGGTATGCTCATTAAATTTACGATTTTAATCTATTTTTCGTTAAAGCAATATCATTAAAAAAAGCAATATCCACTACAAGATATCAAGCAATTTGTGACAACAGAAGTCACAAAACACTAAAAAGTTGTCAAATTATACGATATGTGACGATAAATAGTTGTCACATGTCGTCACGTATAACTCTGTAACAAAACATTATTTTCAAATGTAACAATAAATATTGTCTCAAATCCTAGCGATATTTTACAGGAGAAGTATTCAAGGATATAGTTGGAAGTGCATATTATATAGCACCAGAAGTATTGAAAAGAAGATATGGACCAGAAGCTGACATTTGGAGTATTGGGGTTATGTTATACATTCTTCTATGTGGTGTTCCACCTTTTTGGGCTGGTCAGTTCTTTTTCTTTTTATTTTTTGAGTTTTCTAAAGAGAAAACGATTATTTGTTTATTATTCTGAAATTAATATGAGTAAAATGAAATGACAGAATCTGAACATGGAATATTCAATGCTATTTTACGAGGCCATGTTGATTTCTCGAGCGATCCATGGCCTGCAATCTCACCTCAAGCAAAAGATCTTGTTAGAAAGATGTTAAATTCAGACCCTAAACAGAGGCTTACTGCCATCCAAGTTCTAAGTAAGTAATATACTTTAAGTTAAAAACATTTCAACTATAAAATGCTCGTAAAATCGAATAACAAAATCGAATTCACTAGGTCACCCATGGATCAAGGAGGATGGAGAAGCACCTGATACTCCTCTAGACAATGCAGTATTGAGTAGACTCAAACAGTTCAAAGCAATGAATAAATTCAAGAAAGTTGCTCTAAGGGTACTCAGCAATAAATCAATTAATTTTTTTTAAAAAAATCTATAAGTCTGTATGTTTACCATTTGCATAAATTGTGCATGTAGGTTATTGCCGGATGTTTGTCGGAGGAAGAAATAACAGGATTGAAAGAGATGTTCAAAGGCATAGACAGCGATAATAGCGGTACAATTACTCTCGAAGAGTTGAAACAAGGACTAGCTAAGCAAGGGACTAAACTATCCGAATATGAAGTCAAACAATTGTTGGAAGCAGTAAGTTATTGGATTCGATCTTCGGTTTTATATAGAAAAACAACATTTCATGCCTGTTTTTTTTAACAGGCTGATGCCGATGGCAATGGAACAATAGACTACGACGAATTTATAACTGCAACAATGCATATGAACCGAATGGATAAAGAAGAACATCTTTCCACAGCCTTCAAGCATTTCGATAAAGATAATAGCGGGTAACGACAATTACAATATGTTTGTTTTTTTTTCACAACATATTGAAGAAAATATGTTTTTGACCTGTGAATTTAAATTCCTAATTTTTTAAAATAATTTTAGGTACATCACGACTGAGGAGCTAGAGCAAGTACTACGAGAATATGGAATGCACGACGGGGGAGACATCAAGGAAGTCATTTCTGAAGTTGACTCGGACAATGTAATTTTTACAAGTTTTTGTTATAGTGAAATGAATTTTTACTTTTCTTTAAATTATTTTACTTTCGAAATACATATATGTGTATTGAAAAATGGCAACTTGTCGCGATTTGCTTGTTTTAGGATGGAAATGTCAACTACAATGAATTTGTTGCAATGATGAAGAAAGGAAATCAAGACGCTAATCCGAAGAAAAGGCGAGACAATGTATTTGTTTGATATCGATTATTCGGGGCGAAATCAACAATAGAGTTTGGAAAAGGTGTAGATAATGTAGAGGCTTTTGAACAAAAAGGAATTGATGGCTATATAAGGGAGAGGAAAAACATATTGGGTGGAATTTGAAATACAAAGAAGAAAATTATTGGAGTTGGATGTGGAAATTTATTGGTGTTTTTATTGGGAAATTAGAAATTCAAAAATTCAGAAGAGAGCTAGCTAACTTTAGGAATGTATTAGAATTTCTTATGGTTTGTGGTTCTCAACTATACATAATTGAGGATGTTGTTGCTGACTTACTAACATCACAAACTAGTTTCTTTTTTCATTTTATTTGTCTATATGCTTTTACATGTTTCACCTTGTAACTCAAAGAATGACTGAAAAAAGCAAAAGATTTTTTTAATAAAAAGAAAATGTTACGTTTATTTTGTATTGTTATATGCAATTAAGTTAAACTTTTTTCAGTAAATACTGGGTTAATTTCACCGATCATACATCAACTATCATCATTTTTTCAATTTCATACATAAATTTTATTTTTTCTCAATATCATACAATAACTTGTAGACAACCTATCATTATGATACATATAACTCGACATAACAAGTTACCTTGCCATGCATGCATTTTTTAACCAACATAAGCTATATTTACGAATTCCTTAATTATAGTAATTTATTATACCCAAAATTCTAAATTTCTTTCCTCCAATATTATTCTTTCCAATAATCAAATTATATTTCACCAATTAAAAATTTCTTAGGTTTGTCTTTTAAGTCCCTGTTTCCTCATATATTCTTTCTTGATAAAATTTTTTTCCTCAAGTAAGAAATGAAAAGCAACTACGATTGTATACTAATTAAATGAAATTGAATTCTGAAATGTGATATTTGATTTTCAAATTATTCCAGATTAATAATTGTATATATCAAATTTACACTATAAATACTCCATTGTTATAAACAGCTTGAACGATATTGTCTGCTTTGTCACCGTTTACGGCCAACCTCACGGCTTTAAAACGCGTCATTCAAGTGAAGGCCTTCAGGGCCCTGTTTATATACAAGCTCAGTGGATCCTCCGAGAGCGATGTGAGATTCATTCCTAACACACCCCCTCATCGCGATCGTGCTGATAACGTGTTAAAAATTATAAGAATCAACAAGAATATTACCTATAGAAAAATAATAGAGTATAAGGAAGATAAAGAGAGGAGAAGTAATATGTCCATTATACTTGTCAATTGTATACATAATAAGCCTATATTTATTGGCAAAGAACATAAACTTGTAAAGACAAAGTTACATGGATTAATACAAGTAAATGAGGGAGAGTTATGAACATAAATATTGGAGGAAGAGTTACAAGTGTTATCAATGGACCTCAATTCTTATTGTATGTAACATCAATATTTAACACTCCCCCTTTGATGTCCATTATTGCGAAATGGACATTGCCTCGTTAAAAACCGTACCAAGGAAAACCCTGTGGGACAAAACCTGTGGATAAGGGAAAAAGAGTACAGTATTTACTCCTTCTGTTCGCAAGAATATAAAAAATCTCTAAGACGACGCATTATGATGATATAAACCAACTTTCTTGAAAGTTGCAGAAGATAAAGTCTTGATGAATAAATCTGCTAAATTGTTGAAGGAGCGAATTGATAAATTATGAACCACTCTTTTCAAGATCACGAGCGAAGATAAATTTGGGTGAAATGTGCTTTATTCTATCTTCTTTCATGTAGTCTTCCTTCAAATGAGCAATGCATGCAACATTGTCTTCTAAATTTTTGTTGTATCTTCCTCGGCTATTGATTTACCACACGCACGTCCAAATTATCTGAACCATGCATAGATATTTTCAATTGTATTGAATAAAATTCTCATTTGTGGTACTTTTCCTGCAATTTTAGTCATTGAGAAATTTTTCATGTAAACATCATTAGATAAGCTATAACAACATTCATCAAGTGCATATTAACTTTTTCTTTCATTGTCAAAAAGACATGAAAATTTATTACAACTTTCACAAGAGAATAAAATAATACAGAAATGCAAGGACATAAACTATGGAAAATATGGTACGAGAAAGATTGAAAGGATTATTCAAACTATATGTATACTTTCACATTATAGAAAAAATATGGTCTATAACCATTTTATCTATATTCCATCTATTACTCAGTACTAATATAGTTTATTTGAATATCCACATTTTGAACAACTTTAGTGTTCGCACTTTAAGTGCTGTTACTTCTGCAGGAAGCGTATTAATACATATATCCTCAGTAGGATTATCTTTATTCTCAAGAATTTTTCTTTTCAAGAATTTTTATCCTTTATCCCAATTGGTCATCCACTCTTCAGGCGTGTTATAGCGCTATTTTTAATTATTCTTCAGGAATTTCATTTTGCATTCCATTATAGGATCCATATAAATTAACAATGAAGCATTAGAAAAATTTATCTTTTCCAAAATTGTTTTTTTACTTTCTCCCCTTAATTTTGGAAAAATACTTTCATCAAAATAAAATTTGCAATCTTTGTAAAGAGCATATAATTTTATAAAGCCTTAATTAATCCTTGATGGAGATTCATATTCAATAAAAAATAATAATCTCCTTGATGGACCTATTTTGGTCTGTTGTTATGGAGTTATATGCATATAAACTGCATAACAAAAACTCTTAGATGAGAAGTAATGGGCTTATGACAAAAGCTAACTGTACGGGAAAAATAATCATAATAGCTTATTGGTCTTAAACATTTTGCATATCCTCATACAAATGCAAAATTATTTGTTCGCATAATCATAGTCGTGCAATTAAATGTAGATGTTTTGTACATGGTTCTCTCATACCATTTTGAACCTAAACATATTCTACAGGTGTGAGCATTGGATTTTAACGATCCTTCTCACGAAACTATGATGAGAGCTATATGATGCAATGTCTTTCAGGTGTTGTCCATCAGAGATGTTCCTACTACTGTAGAGTTGAGTTTAGCCAAAGTTTGGAGACCTAGTCTGCCCTTAGGGAATCGTACGGGTGCTGCTCGGTGGTACGGATCCACTAGCAGACCCGTACGAGTCATTCACTCTATACGCCTGGGAGGGGACCCGTACGGGTGGGGCCCCACTCGTATGGGTACCATTTTTGCCAAAACATGCTCTTTTGGAATGATTTTCTTACCTATTTTGGGAAAAGGCAGGTCTTAAACGTGATTATTTCGTTCAGACCTCCTCTCCCCTATAAAAAAGGGGTCTTCCCTTCAAATTTTACACAGACACTCTCCATACAAAAGAATTATACTAAAATTCTAGCAGTTTCTATAGGTATAGGAAAGGTATAGTGGGGGTATAGGAGGTATAAAATAGAGAGAAAACCATTCATTTGAGGTTTTATCCACATTTTATTCATTCTTAGCTTCTTTCATTAGGGTTTAGGGGATATTCTGCCCACACAAATACTCTCCTAAATAGTCCTATTCTATCTACTTTGGCCAGGCTCTCTCAACAGTAAAGGGATCACTTCAAAGTGGATTCATGTCGAAAAGGTAACGCTCCTGCATTTCAAAGAGACTCACATCTCAGTTATTTCGTTATTATTATCGCTTGTTGCTTCTATTATATCAGTTGCTTTATTTTCTTATTTCGGGTCTGATCCTAACCTATATGAGCCTTGTTGGCACCATATATCCCCAAGGATATCAATTTGGTACGCCATACTCATATGAAAGGAAATCCCATTTTATTTTATTTTTTTATCTCCAATATTCTGATCTGTAATCTGTAACTTATTTAAACCAAGTTTCTGCCTAGGACCAGATAGGACCCGTACAGGTACCTGATACCCTATCAGTCCTCCCTAGTACCCCGTACGGGTACTCCCCATTTGTATGGGTACCAGCCCCCAGGCAAAACCCCGAATTCATCTTTTAATCAGTTAAAATCAACCCAACTCACCATTTGCCATGCGATCATTTTCACTAATAATTTGGTAAATCAACCCACAAAAGTTAAAATGTGTTTTCACAATAAAATGTGTTAAACTACTGATTTATGGTTTGCTGTAAACTGTGCTAACATCTGTGGATGCATGAGAATTTATTTTCATTTTGTTTTATAACTTAGAATAAATGTATAGGTTCTCTTTGCAATTTCCCCCATTTTCCCCCGATTGTAATTTTTATCCCCCATTTATTGCTTGTGCTTTATTGTAATACGTAAACGCATGTAATGAGTGTAAAAGAGTGTAGAAATAGGATTTCTCTGATTATGCGATGAATGAAATTTTGAATCAACTAATTGAGAAATAAGTGACTCATCCTATACCCGAATATCTGATCCAATAGGTATGAGTCTCCCACCCAGAGGGAACCGTACCAAAACTCTTTCCCAAGTAGATAACTTGGGTGGCGACTCTATCAATTGTATCGACATTTGGGTCTCGATTCTTTTATTCATTAAAATTGGCTTATTGTGCAAACTTTAACTAAAAATGTTTTGTCACCCCTAAATCCAACCAAACCCCCAGTGGACCCCACCTCTCACACAGGAGGCAAGGGAGACCCACACATCATCGACACCTGATAGTGACGACTCTGCTGGGGAATTAATCTTTTAACTTGCAAAATTTTGGTTTGTTTTAAAAGATTAAAAGATTAAGATGAGCATCGAAAATCATTTACTTAATTCAATCCGTTTTCTTTTTCATCATTTGGGAAAATTATCACACCCTATCTTCTCATCTCCTTCTCTCTTTAGTTAGATGCGCTCTTCTTCTAGAGCTAGGATAGGGTGCCCTATTAATTTCATGACACTCGCAACAGTGATACCTATGACCGCCAGGGATATTGGGTACACCTTAGTGGGTGGAGCACTCATTACCATCTCCCTCCAAAAGAGGCTTGATGCGATGGGAACCTTCTACATCAACTTCCGATATGTACCTACACCATTCTTATTGAAAGCCTTAGAATTTTACCTTTTAGGTACCCATTTCTGTGTGAGATTAGACTAAGGAAGAATACCCTCAGAATCGGCGGAAGAATTAAGGACAGAATCGATTGATTCATATGTGTTGTGTTAAGTTCCCTTGTAATTAACCTCACCATACATAATTATACATGCCTCATGCATAATCGAACCTATGCATGTATTGATCATTTGGTTCTCACCTGAATAAAATTTTGGCAACCGTCTGAAGTTCATTTGGTCCGCATTCAAGTTTCTACTCAACTAAATTCAGTTCAATTAAGTGACGAATCTCCGCCTCTGTCTCCTAGTAATCCATCATCCAATCGGTTCAGATAGTTGGGTTCAGTTGGTCCGTATGATTCAGAGGGGTACAATAGTCCCGCTAGTCATTAGTCAGTCTATTCAGCCTAACCAAGGATTTATGCCGCTAGTGTTTCAGTTTAGAAGATCTAGCCAAGGTCCCAACTGTGTAGCCACACATAAGGGGATAACCTTCCATCATCCAATAGGTCTACCCTTTGGTGTGACTACAAATTCTCAACACCCTTCACCTCCGGTCCCAGCTACAAGAGGGGAAGATTGGATCCCTGAAAAGTGGGAAATATTTGAGGAATTGGAGTACATTGATGAAACAGAAAGAGGACTAGTGCCAATACAAGTGGAAGCTCAGCATTGGGAGACTATCGATTCACCGATGGATCCTACTAAGAATAAAGATGAAGACCCTCCACATCAGGAGGATGATTTCAAGGATGAGGTAACCTTTTAACGTTGCTGGTATTTTGATGCAAACAATGCCACTTATAAAGCATGTCTCGGATAAATTGATGCATTCACATTATGTTTGAGCATTTCATTCTTAAAGATATCGTGCACTCATAAAATCGATATTCTCAAAAATTTCATCATGTTTATTAAAGAAATTGAATTTGACTACATCATAATGGCATAAGGTTCCAATGGTTAAAACTTACCGCAAAAAAGATAGATAAAATGTGCTTAGAAAACATGATAGCCTTGGGTCTTAGCTCATCTTTTCATATGGGGGAGGAAGATGCACATCACTAAGAAAGAAAGCCAAGAGTCTAAAAGAAAAAGAAAGGAGGAAGACATACTTCACCTCAAAAACACCATTGAAAAAAGATCTTACAACACAAATCCAAAATCAAGGCAAGCTTAAATCCAATGCTCTTCCAAAACCTCCAAAAGGGTAAACCATCATATCCAACAAATGGAAATTTCTTACCAATATAGGTACCTCCCTTGGACCTATATTCCCATTAAATTATCCTTCCAAAAATGCTTTCTCCATTTGTTCAAAAGAAAGAAGATCCCTCACCCTACATAATGATCTCAAAACTTTCCCACAATAACATTACCTCTTTCTTTTACAAAAGAGAGGAACTTGTTCATTCCAACACTAAATGGCCCAAGCTTAACAAAAAATAGAGTCAGATACCCTAAGTAACCCCTCAAGGCAGGTAATCTAGTTCTCAAACAGCTACACCAAGTCAACATCAATGCTAGGGGCAAGTTTAGGCCTAATTAGGAAGGGCAGTTCATGGTTGAGAAAATCTTGGGTAAGGGAGGAATCAAGATCACGGATAGAATTGAGTT
Source organism: Euphorbia pulcherrima (assembly GCA_947683365.1). NCBI lineage: Eukaryota > Viridiplantae > Streptophyta > Magnoliopsida > Malpighiales > Euphorbiaceae > Euphorbia > Euphorbia pulcherrima. The sequence goes on from CANTUS010000001.1 coordinate 23,291,502, forward strand.
CGTGAATCCAGTGAATCAAGAAAGGCTTAAGCGCTATCATGTCTAGGTTAAAAGAACTAAATCACCAAAAAGTAGCACAATAAAAAAAAGAAATAAAGAATAAATCACCAGGCGAGTGGTCCTCTACTGCTCGGAAAAAAATTAGGGTGCAACCCACTGATCCGTATTCCACAAATCGGTTAGGCAAAAGTTAGGGTACTCAAAATAAAGCCCGCTAAGTTGAAAACCCGAAAAGGGCGGCTTAGGAAAAAGTTAGGGCATCGAGGGAAAACACATAAGTTGCTTTTCTAGAAAATCTGTAAAAGGACAGAAAGTGGGTAAGGGTTAACCATTGGAAACTAATGCCATTGCCTATGCACTCAAATTTAATTTCATAGATAAACATGATATGATTTGCTAAGAGTCTAGGTCTTATGAATGTATGCATGTCTTTAAGGTGAAATGATCATAAGTATGTGAACATCAGTTTCTTCTCTACATTTTGTACTCTTTGTTATTATTGGTACTGCGTGTATCATTCAACAAAAGACAAAATACCGATAAGCCCAAAAAAAGAGAAAAAAAAGAAAAAGAAGAAAATAAGGCTTATGCAAAAGTTGGAAAAAGTCTGCTGAACTGAGCCGCCAAGGACAATTCAGGCAAAAGTTAAGACAAAAAAAATACAAAATCAGTTCAATAGATGCATTACATCAAGCTGTCTATGCAAAAGTTAGAACTCAATTCAAAATGCCGGTAGTTTGTACTTGCTTTTATTCTTCAAGCATCATTTGTAATAGCAATGTTTCACAGTTGGGAACCCTCAAGTTTAGCTTTCCCACTATGAGGCTACTCGATAGCACCCATCATGGGTATTTCCACTAGCATCATCCAGCTTGCACCATGTTATAGTTTGGACACCTCGAAGGCACATTCCCCTAATGTGCAAAGAATGGATCTCATCCAATCAAGTCGCCAGTATGAAGAAGTATAGGCATCCATACAAGCCTGTACGAGTCTACAACAAGCGTACGGATCTCATCCAAAATCTTAGTAATACTCATCGGTCTCAATCGGGTCAGTCTTTCAACAATCTAAAGCTTCAAAAGTTTGGTTACTAATCAAATTCATCAGCAAATTAAGCCTTTATCTAAGAAGGACTACACAAAAATATCCTTGAGGAAAAGGATCAATCAAAGACTCAGACAAGTAAGAAAAATCTTGCTAGATTGAAAGCCCGAATGGGCGGTCCAGGCAAAAGTTAAAGCAAAGAAAAGAAAAGTCCGTTGAGGTGAGCCATCGCGGACAGTTCAGGCAAAAATTAGGATAAATAAAAGTTTGATAGGTCATCTCACAATGAATGACCTATACAGAGATTAGAACAAAATGGCAGAAGTGTCAATCCAAGCTCACAGCAAAAGTATGCCATACAAGACCCAAAAGTATCAAACATCCAGAAAATGGAAGTTTATCATGGTCTAGGGTAATGGGGGATCTCGTCTGGAGTGCCCCTCCAGAGTATGGTCCTGCGAGTCCTCCAACAGGTCATCCATGTTGATCATCACATGGTCATCAGTCCCCACGGCACCCCCAGTCGTAGCATCGGCTACCCTAGCATGTTGATCCACCTCCTGCTCGGCTCCACCCCTCTGGGTCAAGGCTGGTGCAATTCGGTATGCTAAAAGGTCCTCCTCAGACATAAGATCAGAAGGCTCTAGTGTTTGTCTATCCTCAGTCATCCTTGCCAACTAAACCCGTAACATCTCAATCTCGACCCTCTCTCGAGCAGTCTCAGCCCTAGCCTAATTAGCCTCAGCAGTCGCGGCCTGCAGCTACTCCTCCAAGAATCTAGCCCTCTCCTTGGCAGCCTTCAGGTCTTAAGCAGACCTAACACGCTCCATGGTCAAAAGATTTTGCAATGGAAACATAAGATTAGAACACATATATAAATGTCATGGTATGCATAGTTTGTTATATTTTGCAGGTAAAAGAAACGTACCAAGGCTAGTATGTCTGGAGTTAGCAGCAGGTCCCGGACGGAGAAGAAACCCCTAGCGATCCTCTCTGCCTCAGCTATCACTCTAGTGGAACTTGAGGGGGATGTCCTCAAAATGGATCCTCTCACAGGGAGGAAGAAGCAAAGAGTCGATGAGCTCAATATAGGAGCCCCCCACTGACATCACTCGGGCCCCCTCACCCAACAGGTACAGCTCCTAAGCCATCTCAGGCATTAGATACGACCAAAAGACTCCCACTAGGGCAAGGGGAAGGATTAGTCTCTCCAAAATAGCACTAGTCCTCCAGTCTCGATCCCTCCCACCAAAGTACCACTTTAGGTAGAGCGGGGACTCCAACATGAAGCTGCTATCATCCACGCTTACTCGCATCCCCTCGATGTCTCCATGTATGACCATCTGCCTCTATGGGTCTCAAATGACCTGTACAAAGTAAAGGCACTATAAGTATCACAACATCGTAAATACAGTTTCTACTAATGGTTGGGTGAAATGTAAGATACAAGTTCAGCATAAAAGAAATTTACCTGATTAGAGCGTAGCTGACAAAGGAACTCTCTATACTCCACTGTATTCAAGGCCTGATGCTACCAAAGCCTCCATCCATCAGAAAAAGGTTGCAGAAAACCCAATTTCGGACATTCTGTCCCTAAATAAGGGTCCATCCCTACCCGTACGGGTCATCCTACCTCAGTAAAACATCACTTGTACAGGTCCCAACAACTCATACTGGTCCACTCCTTATACCTCGATGCAATTTTTCAAGTGGGAGCAGGATTCCTCAAACAGTAGGGATACATCCAATTCAAATTAGGGCCAAACCCGCTTCTCTAAAACCTCTATGACAAAACCCCTAGCTCACCTTGATCCTTGATTGAAGGGGGGCAAAAATTTTTATTTCCACAAAGTCAATCAAGAATCAAGGTAGGCTATTTTTTTTATAACAACTACTAACCTAAACACTTTTTCATGTGCATGTTCATTCAATGAAAGGATCCTCAAGTGGTCAAAACATCAAGGAGCAACAATCCCCATAAGATAAGAAATTCTTACCCAAACCAAGGAAATGTTATCCTAGAAGAAATCCCCAGCAGAAGAATCATCTAGAAAGACACCTCCCCAATAAAATAGTCAATTGAGGGGCATCCCACCATTCCCTAGCAGGGGAACCCATCAAGGGGCATCCCCCCATCATCAAATACCCTAGGGACACTCACCCTAGGGGCACTCCCTAAAGGGGCACCATTGAGGGGCATCCCACCCATCATCAAACACCTTGAGGGCACTCCCCAACAGTGCCAGCCAAAAGAAAGGGAATGCTAGGGACACCCCGATTTGAGTTGGGACTAACCCAACATTTCTAAACTCACTCTTTTCTTTTAAATGGGGCAAGTCCCCACTCGCGTATCTCAAAGTTTTATTTACCAGTTCCTTTATTATGTGCAAGAACCCAAGGAGAGGTATCCATAGGAAAAGAAGGAATTCCCCCAGCCACACTGCCACCTAAGGGGCATCTTTCAAAGGACATACCCAACAAAGGTACCATCCAAGGGGCATCTTTCGAAGAACCATCCCCAGCAACTAGATCGTTAGAGGGACCATTTTCCCAGCAAGCGAACCATCCGAGGGGCATCAAAGCCACCCAAGGTAATTTCTAGGGGCACCCCCTAAAAGCTAAGTTTCTCATTCAAGGGGCATCCCCCCAATCGGTCAAGCCACCCAAGGCAACTTCTAGGAGCCCCACCTAGCAACTAAGTTGCTCTTTCAAGGGGCACCCCCTAGAAATCTAAGTCATCTAGGAGACTTACTCCCAAGCAGTCAAGCCACTCATAGGCTATTTTCTCCCAGTAGTCAGGCCACTCCAGGGGCATACCAAAATAAGATTGGGACCAACCCAATATCTCTTCACTCACTCTTTATAATTAATTAGGGGTAGAAGCCTAGTACATCTTAATACTTGATTGAAGGGGCAAAAATTTTTGTTCGTCATAAAGACAATCAAGAATTAAGATGTACCATTTCAGATCATATTCTAATAAAACTTGTTTTTCCCCGCAGAGCATCCACATCAGGATAGTTCGTTCCCCAGTAGATGGAATGTTCAAGGGGCATCCCCCCTATCCCTATGAGAAGCCAATCTCTATCCCAAATCACGGATGGTTAAAGGAACCATTCCCCCAGTCAGAGAAGTGTCCAAGGGGCACCCCCCAACTAGTCAAGCTTGCTCGAGATGGTTTCCAAGGATACTCACCAGCAGTTAGGATGTCCCAGGAACACCTTCCTTTACACAATTGGAATTGCCCTCGAGCAGTTTCTCCCTAGCGATCTAAATGGACTAGCTATTCAAAGGCTATCTCCTTAGCAGTCACTCCCCCAGGGGCACCCCCCAAGGGACATCTCAGCTCAAAAAATTTAGGCCAAACCCAACATTTCTAAACACAGTTTACAGTTTATTTGGGGGCTAACCCCCATCCACACATCTTCATTTTAGACAGTAACTGGCCTAACATTTTTTATTGTCTCTTAACATGTTATTCAAATTCCCCAGCAGGATAGGCATCCGCCTTAGGAAAGGGATACATCATCATCAATCAGGAAAGTCGATCCGACTTAAGAAACGGATACGAGGAGAAGTCATCCACCTTCGGAAAGGGATATATCATCAGTCAGGAAAGTCGATCCACCTTAAGAAAGGGATACGAGGATAAGTCATCCACCTTAGGAAAGGGATATATCATTAGTCAGGAAAGTCAATCCGCCTTAAGAAAGGGATACAAGGAGAAGTCATCCACCTTAAGAAAGGAATACACATATCTTCCCTAGAGAAGTCACCAGAGATATGCAAAGTAGAGGAAAGCCGTCCGCCTTAAGAAAGGGATGCGCACAACAAAGGAAAGCGGTTCACCTAGACAAAGGAATGCAAAGGAAGGATGCTCACCTTAAGAAAGAGCATAAAGGAAGGTCGTCCACCTCGAGGAAGGGACACCAACATCAAATACAGATTGGCGCAAACCCCACGTTTCTTAAACCCCATTGTTTTAGTTAAACTAGGGGCAAAACCGCTAACTCACCTTGATCCTCGATTGAAGGGGTAAAAATATTTTTATTTTCAACAAAATCAATCAAGAATCAAGGTAAGTCATTGCAAAACATTAACTAACAAGGATAAATGTTGTGCAGATTCACCCGAGTATAGGAATCTTCTCCAATAAGTGAATCTTACAAAGAGAGATTTCCCCAGCAGAAAAGAAGTCGCCAAAAGAGCATTACTATACTCCCCAGTCTCAGAGTCAATCTAGGGGCACCCCCCCATTTCCTAGCTGCGAAATCAATGAATATAAGGGCATCCCCCCATTCCCCAATAGCGCTATAACACGCCTGAAGAGTGAATGACCAATTGGTTTAAAGGATGAAAATTCTTGAAAATAAAAATTCTTGAGTATATAGATAATCCTATTGAGGATATATGTATTAATACACTTCTTGTAGAAGTAATAGCACTTGAAGTGCGAACACTAAAGTTGTTCAAAATGTGGATATTCAAATAAACTATATTAGTACCGAGTAATAGATAGAATATAGATAAAATGGTTATAGACCATATTTTTTCTATAATATGAAAGTATACATATAGTTTGCATAATCGTTTCGATCTCTCTCGTACTATATTTTCCATAGTTTATGTCCTTACATTTTGTATTATTTTATTCTCTTGTGAAAATCTTAATAACTTTTCATGTCTTTTGACAGTGAAAGAAAAAGTTAATATGCACTTGATGAATGTTGTTGTAGCTTATCTAATGATGTTTACATGAAAAATTTCTCAATGACTAAAATTGCAGGAAAAGTACCACAAATGAGAATTTTATTCAATACAATTGAAAATATCTATGCATGGTTCAAATAATTTGGATGTGAATGTGGTAAATCAATAGCCGAGGAAGATACAACAAAAATTTAGAAGATAATGTTGCTTGCATTGCTCATTTGAAGGAAGACTACATGAAAAAAGATAGAATAAAGCACATTTCACCCAAATTTATCTTTGCTCGTGATCTTGAAAAGAGTGGTTCATAATTCATCAATTCGCTCCTTCAATAATTTAGCAGTTTTATTCGTCAAGGCTTTATCTTCTACAACTTTCAAGAAAGTTGGTTTATACCATCATAATGCGTCGTCTTAGAGATCTTTTATATTGTTGTGAACATGGGGAGTAAACACTGTACTCTTTTTCCCTTATCCACAGGTTTTGTTCCACAGGGTTTTCCTTGATAAGGTTTTTAACGAGGCAGTGTCTCTTTTGCAATATTGGACATCAAAGGGGGAGTGTTAAATATTGATGTTATATACAATAAGAATTGATGTCCATTTATAACACTTGTAACTCTTCCTCCAATATTTATGTTCATAACTCTCCCTCATTTACTTGTATTAATCCTTTTAACTTGTGTCTTTACAAGTTTATGTTCTTTGCCTATAAATATAGGCTTATTATGTATACAATTGACAAGTATAATGGACATATTACTTCCCCTCTCTTTATCTTCCTTATACTCTACTATTTTTCTATTGGTTGTATTCTTGTTGATTCTTATAATTTCTAACACGTTATCAGCACGATCGCAATGAGGGGGTGTGTTAGGAATGAATCCCACATCACTCTCGGAGGATCCACTGAGCTTGTATATAAACAGGGCCCTAAAGGCCTTAACTTGAATGACGAGTGTTAAAGCCGTGAGGTTGACCGTAAATGGCACCAAAGCAGAAAATATCATTCAAGCTGTTTATCATACGTTATTAGCACGGCTTTAACATGCGTCATTCAAGTTAAGGCCCGTAGGGCCCTGTTTATATGCAAGCTAAGTGGATACTCCGAGAGCGATGTGGGATTCATTCCTAACACGCACCCTCATTGCGATCATGTTGATAACATGTTAGAATTATAAGAATCAACAAGAATAGAACCAATAGAAAAATAGTAGAGTATAAGGAAGATAAAGAAAGGGGAAGTAATATGTCCATTATACTTTTTTATAATTTTTTCTCATCATTATCAAACTAAAATTACATAGTTGATCGTGCCAAATACTATAAGTATGTTAATATATAAACTTTAGGGTTTATAATTAAATTGACGAGTAAATATGTTTGTATCATCAGGACATTCTAATGTCCTCACTCACAAATTTTAATATAATATTTAATTCGCAAATATTTTTAACTTTTAATAATCTTTTATGAGGATTAGAGAGAAATAATGTATTATTTATAATTATCTTTGTCTCATTTGAAATACTCATATTGGCTCTTCTAGGCCATTCATTTTTTTTCTTTTAATACATTATCAATACTTACTCTTTTGGAACATTCAATAGTTTTTCTCTCTTGGCACATTATGTTGGCTATTCTTGAGCATTTAAAATTTATTTCCCCGTACTACATTAATATTGGCTCTTCTGGAGCATTCAACAATTTTCGTGTTTACCCAATATCATGGTAACATATTTTCATTCATTTTCATATATAAACTTCAATTTTATAACTAAACTGGCCAGGAAATATATGTACCACGAAGACATTTTTTAATTACTTCATTCACATTTTCAATAATATTCATTTCTGCGAATGTTTTAAAACTCAATAAACATATGTGAGAAGTCGGGGAATATAATGCATTATTCATAATAATAATCCCATTGGTAGATTAACATTCAGTCTTCCGGACCTTTCAATAACTTATTTGTCCCCTTAACATATAATATTAACTCTTCCAGAGCATTCAACAACTTTTGTTTCTTTGGTATCTTAATACTAGCTCTTCTGGAGTATTGAACTAATTTTTATCCCCTTGGTACACTAATTCTGACTGTTTTGGAGCATTTACAAAATGTGATTCCCCTTAACACAATATTGGGTAACATTTTGTTTCATTCATTATCAAAGTATTATATATCGACTCTTCTAGAGCCTTTTTACAATTGCTTCACTAGCCTTGACGTCATTCAATATCGAAAAAAATTCATTTCCTTTTATCCAAATATTTCAACTCGATTTTGCAATTTTGGCTGTTATTGTGCCTCAATTTTACTTCTCCACTTCTGGTGGAAATTATACATCATTTTTACTTTTCCACTTCGTGAGAAAAATTATTCATCAATTTTAATTTCTCTTCGGGTGAAATTTCTTATTAATTTTAATTTTTACTTCGGGTGAAATTATTCATCGATTATACAATACCGCTTTGTTTGGAGACTATTCATCAAGTTTATTCTTCCACTTCGGGTGAAAAATTTTTCATCCATTTTAATTGCTTACATTGGGTGAAAAATATTTGTAATTTTTCACTTCGGGTGAAAATTATTCATCATTTGTAATTTTTCACTTCTAGTGGAAATTATTTACCAACTTCATTTTTCATTTCAGGGGAAAAAATTCATCAATTTTAATTGCTCACTTCAGATGAAATTTTTCATTAATTTTAATTTTTCCACTTCTGGTGGGAATTGGTAGCAAATGGTAATATATTTCCTTTGAACGCTATCAAAAGATCTGCATGATCTTTAATAGTCGGCTGTTTGATTATAATACCTTTTATTTTATAACTTTAATATAATAATGTAAACAATAAAAATAAATAAATAAATAACTGAATAAAGTCAAATTAAACATCACCTACATATTGCCTTATAAATAAATAAATAAAAATAATCATGTAAATAATAAAAATAAATAAATAAACTCTAATCACATTGTATGGGTAGTCCTACTATCCACTAAACACACGTCTTCAGTGTTCAAGTCGTTCCTTCAGAGAATTCCAAAGAAATAGTGGATCTTTCAAAGTGAGATACTTGATTTTTCAACTCTTCGTGTGTAAATGATGCCAAAGAAAAATCTTTGCTATTGAGCGATCCTGCAGGGATGCTTCACTTCGTTCTTTAATAGAATCTCCTAGATTCATGGAATTCAAATGAATTTCAACATCAAGTACCCATGATAAATAGTCTTTTCCTAAATATCAAGCTCTACAAATTCTAGCTTATAGCCTTCAGGAATATAATTACATATATATTCTTCCAGAATATAAAAATTGAAATTATTTGTTATCTCTTTCAGGGACATAAATACATAAATATTCTTCAAGAATATACAAATTAAAATATTCTTATATCCTTCAAGGATATAATTTCATAAATATTCTTCAGGAATACAAAAATCAAAATTATTTATATATTCATTGAGAATTACATATATTTTCTTCAGGAATATGAATACATAAAATTGTTTTATATCTCCTTCGGGGAAAAATTAAATATATATTCTTCAGGAGTATAAAAATTAAAATTGTCTTATATATCCTTCAAGGAAAAAAGTACATATATATATTCATCAGAAATATAAAAATTAAACTTATTCATTATATTCTTTAAGGATAAAATTACACACACACACATATTATATATATATATATATATATATATATATATATATATATATATATATATATATATATATATATATATATATATATTCTTCAGAAATATAAATATTTAAAATTGTTTGATATATCATTTGTAACTAAAAATTTAATACAATAAGCAATACAAATAGAAATCTAAATATACTTTTACCAAAAGTTTTAATGAAATTCATTGGATAGATTGTAATTCATCGTTGATCAGTACACCTCCCTCATATTTTTAACATCTACCAACAAAAGTATATCAAAGAATGAAAAAGATAATTACGAAGAAATAATAATAATGAAATTAATAGTAATAATAAAATTTCAAACAAAAGTAAAGCTTCCCTATCGATCAAATTCTTGGTGTCTTCGTGATAGCCATTACTATACATATTTTCATCACATCAACTAAATGATATTCTTGTTGGTATTGATTGAAAGAGCAATTCGTGCTGATATTCTTCCAACGATGATAAACACCCAGATTTTTTTTCTCTGTGTCTTCCCCTAGTTGAGTACTAAAAAATACCAAAATTATTTTTATATATTTTTTTGAAAATGAAGGTTAGAAAGTTCTTTTAGTGTGACCAGTTTTAAACCAAGAGAGAGATAGCTAATAATTGAGAAAAATTTTGATTTAAATTCAACATAGTCATGGAAGCGGATAGGAAAAAAAATAGGTGAGAAACTGATAAAATATCATTTTCATGAAGGGAAAGAAAGAAATATGATCGAAAAATTTAAGAGCTTTAATTAGGGTGTTATAATTAATTTATAATAGGTTGAGCCATAAATGTGTATCATAATGATAGGTTACCTACAAGTTAATGTATGATAGTGAAAAAAATCATAGTCCATATATGAAATTGAAAAAATGAGGATAGTTGATGTATTATGGCTAAAATTAAGCCTTAAATACTTGTAGAACTGCATTGTTGGATCATTATAGTTGACAGTATTATATTGTCTTGTCAATCATCAAACAACATGGGTAGTTATAGAGCGAGTACAAGCTACAATATTTCAAATTGGGTGTTATTAATTGGTTTGGGTAAATAATTAAACCACATGGACGATAGTTGGAGTCAGCGGCTCTCCTAGGGTATTTCCTTGTCTAGGATCCCTAGGGAAGAGGACCAAGTTGGTTCTTGCAAATAGCTTGATGCACTATCTCTCTTCAACCCTTTAGCGAAATGCGGTAAAAGGACGGAAAATCCATGGACCGACCCCATCGTCTCCACTTCAAAGGAACTACAAGATCACCCCAAGTATGCCTTCGGCATCCAGGGGTCGCGGACCGACCATAGAACCCTATTCAATAAGTGGAACGCAGTAGCTATCCTCTCTCAGGTTGAGCAGTAGATAAATATACCAAAAATCAAATATATTCAAGTAAACCAGACTAAAATAAAAGAAGCAATCGAATTGAAAAGATTATTAGGTTCGGTTATTTCAATTCTGTAATTTTTATATTCTTTTTATAATTGATGTCGTGGGACTTGGTACACAGAATCGATTCTACTTCTTCAGGATCGGGGAAGCCTGCACAGGTGGCAAACCATTAGAGGGTCAGGTCGGGTGTCCGACGTGGCCTCTCCGACGCCACGTGGGGATGATGTAGATATTACTAAAAGGAGGAAGATTGTGTGTAGTTAATTACCTAGGGATGTGTGCCCTTACCTGTTATATAGGGGGTAGTGACCCTTGGATGGCTGCCGCATGTCTAGCCTTGGAGGTTAAGGGATGTCTAGATGGTTGACACATGTTCCTGTCCCTTTAGCTTGGTGAGCAAGTTCATTGGGAGGGCTTTATGGGCCTTATTGCCATTTGGGCTTTATATGCCTTGCTATAAGATGTCCCCCCTTGGTTAGCGTAAACTCTTCAAGGTCGACCATCACTCAGGTGCTCTCATTGGGTTTGTTCCGAGGTTTCGAAGAAGGCCGAGGTCTTTGTTTCTAGGGACGTCCTCTCTTAGGTCGGCTCGAACTCTTTAGGGTTTGAGGAGTTTCTTAGTAGGTTCATCCGTCTTATAGAGGCAAAATGCGTGCTCGTATTTTGTCTCTGTTTCTAGAGATGTCCCCCCTCAGGTCGGTTCAAACTCTTTAGGGTTCGAGTAGTTTTCTTGGTTTTATATGCAGGCGAGGTTCTAAAGTGACGCCTATCTTTTGACTGCAGGAGTGATGATCGATCTTGGGCTTATTTGTTGGTCGGGGATCACCCTTGTCAACTAAAGTTTTGGGCAGGAAAAGATTTTAAATTTTTAACTTTCAATTGTTTCTCGTGTTCCCAATGTCTTGGATTTCGCTAGCATTTATTGCAGGCATTTACTCTCTGCTGCTATAAATAGGGGGGTAAGTGATTGTTGTTTCTCATTATTCTCTCACTTGTGATTTTGTTTACCAGACCGCTTCCTTTTATCTCTATTTGGAAGATCGATCATGGGTCGGAGATTTTGGGTGACTGAGTGTCAACCTCTAGATGGTCTGTGCATAGAGTTAGTGTGTCAGTTTGAAGACTTTTCTTTGCCCAAGGGTGAACTTAGTGTGGTGGGCTTTGCCTAGGGGAGGACGTAATGGCCGGGTGTCGACGGTGGTGTCGTTGGAACCTTCCTTGTTACACATCTTGGCGAAAGGTACTCCTTTTCGCTACTATGTATAATTAGGAGCGTCATCGTCGGCGATGCATCGATCTGCTCTCCTCTCCCAACTTGCCACTTTTCACCACTCGAAATCTCTTTTTCTTCCTCATAGGGTTGTGGTTTTTTACTTTTTGTAGGCCACGAGCTCGACCTTTGTGAGCTTGGTTTTATTTCTTGTGAATGTAGTCATTGATTTACCAAGGCTATGAGCTCGACCCTTATGAGCTCAGTTTTATGTTCTATGAATAAAGTTGTGTTTTGTATATTGCATTGGCTATCTTCTATTATGTACTGCAAAGTTGTTGGTCGGCTCTATCCCCCTAGGGAGGTGGCCAAACTATCATTTTCAAACTTGTACTAAGGGCGGTGCATTTATTTTTGTGTGGGTTTCACTCTTGTCTTTTTGACTCCGGTGTGTTGAGCATGCAATTGCTTGTGCTTCTTAAGGTCATAATTACCTAACGGTTCAGTTTTTGAGGCTTAGAGTTTAAATTATGTCGCCCTTTTTCCTTATAAGTAGTGTAGCTATCCCTTTATTCCTCACCACTTAAATTCTGAATTTTCTTTTGCTCTACTCTTCTTCCGTCGGTCTCCACAGCATCAGTAAGTTACATATTCCATTCAAATGGATTCATCAGATTCTTCCTCGTCCTCCAAGTCCACATCCACTTCATCTTCTGCCTCGGCCTCCGCCTCAGCCTCGATTCCTCCGGCCGTATACTCTGTTACCGCAGAACCAATTCTGGCACCTCCACTCCAAATCATATATTCTTGACATCGTCCCTATTCTGCTAACAGTTAGTCGTCAGAAGATTCCAACAGATCGTAGAGTTTTCAATCGGAAGAGCGGAACGTGGAAGCTTACACCACTGAGATAGTTATTTCCCCAACGTACTTTGACCTAAAGATATATAATCCTGAGGCAAGTATTGATGTTCCAAAGTCCACAATGACGTCTTTGAATGTAGTCGTGTGCACATTTTTAGAGGTTACTTAGGATTTGGTTGATCACTATATGGAGGTTATATTGTCGAGTCATCCCGGTGCGTACGAGACCGTCCCCACTCAGCTAGATAGGATGGATGATCTGCCAGCCGATGCTTTTGCCATCTTCGTGCAATATATCAATTGGGGATTCAAGCTCCCTTTAAGCAGGTCAATCTGATCTATTCTGGGGGAATTTAGAGTTTGCCCCTTGCAGGTGCCCCCAAACGTACTTATGGAGTTGCTGCTAATTACCAAGCTATATCAAGTGTGAGGTGTCGATGATGAGTGGGTCTCCCTTGGCGCCTGTGTGAGAGTCAGGGCCCACTGAGGGATGGTTGGATTTAGGCGTGACAATACCTTTTTTGTTCAAGTTTGCACAAATAGCCAATTTTAATGAGTAAAAGAATCGAGACCCAAATCTCGATACAAATGATAGAGTCACCACCTAAGTTATCTACTTAGGAAAGAGTTTTGGTACAGTTCCCACTGGGCGAGAGACTCATACCTATTGGATCAGAGATTCAAGTATCGGATGAGTCTTTTATTTCTCATTTAGTTAATTCAAAATTACATTCACCGCGTAAAACCGTTTTTATTTTTATCATTTGGGGAATTATCATAGAAATCCTATTTCTACACTCTTTCACACTCATTACATGCGTTTACAGATTACAATAACGCACAAGCAATAAATGGGGGAATAAAAATTACAACTGGGGGAAAATGGGGGAATTGCAAGAGAACCTATACATTTGTTCAAAGTTATAAAACAAAATAAAAATAAATTCCCCTGCATCCACAAGGATTAGCACAGTTTATAGCACATCATAAGTCAACATTTCATTAGGAAAAATGTGGTTATGTTAGCGTGGCGGTTTTGCGATCGATAGTGCCCGGGCGGATTCTAGGATCGGAGAGAAATAACGAATCTTCAACGTATTTTGTTACGAAAATGCCTTTTAACTTTTGTGGGTTGATTTACCAGATTATTAGTGAAAATGATCACATGACAAATGGTGAGTGGATTGATTTTAAACTGATTGAAATGAATTCTGGATTCTGTCTGAGGCAGGTACTTGTACAGGTAGGTGGGACCCGTGCAGAAACTTTGTTTGATTTAACAAGCAGATTAATAGATGAAAAATAAAATAAAAAAGAGATTTCCTTCTATATGAGTATGGTGCACCGATTTAACATCCCTAAGGGCACAGGGTGCCAACAAGGCTCATACGGGTTAGGACCAGACCCAAAATAGGAAATGAAAGAGCAGATGTAATAGAAAAGGCAGAAAGTAATAATAAAATAACTGAGATGTGAGTCTGTTTAAAACTCAGGAGCGTTACCTTTACGGTGTGAATCCACTTTGAGGCGATCCCTTTGCTGTTGAGAGAGTCTAGCCAAGGTAGATGAAATAGGACTATTTAGGTGAGTATTTGTGGACAAAACCTCCCCTAAATCCTAATAAATGAATCTAGGAATGAATAAAATGTGGACAATGTTGGTCCCTGTGAGGGTCTTTATGAGGTCAGAGGGGGTGAATGGCCTTTTTTTTATGGAATATAAAGACTTTAAAAAGTCTTAGTGTAGCGTGCTTGATAATGAACCGAATGATGGATCCGGATGTTGCAGTTAAGACAATATGAATAATAGAAGTTAGAGAAATCAAACACAGAAGGTTTTTATCCTGGTTCAGCTCTGCCTACTCCAGTCCCCTGAGTTTCCTTCCTTCGAGCTTTTCCACTAGTGGATTCCTTTCCAACTGGCAGGAATCAAGCCTTACAACTTATCTTCGGATGGTAACCCCTTCCAGATGCAGGATATACCACTAGAAGCACCAACTCCTAACTGAGTCCTTTAGTCTTTAGTAGATATACCACTTAGACTTCTACCCCGAATCTAAGCTGAGTCCTACAGGGAGTTCTTACTCAAAGCACCAACTTGAAGCTGTATCCCAATCTCACAACTCACCCAAGTTGGAGATTCTCACACTCTTGTTTTCACAAACGTTTTTGGTTTTTGGATTTCCATAAGTTTATAATTCACTTAGGAATCCTTACAACAGATATGAAATTTAATTGATTCTTAGAGAGATTTGTAAGCTGATTGAATGCTTGTTCTTTATTACTTATTTTTGCAATCAAACAACCAACCTTCTCATTTGGTGAAGCGTCCGGGGTAGCCTTCTTTAGGTCCTCGAAGTTGACATAAAATCAAACATCGTTATTTTTCTTAGGTATAGGAACTACATTAGACAGCCAAGTGGGGTACTCGATAACCTCGATGAAATTAGTCTTGATCTGTTTAGCCACTTCTACTTTGACCTTTTCGGCCCATTGTGGGTGCATTCTTCTCATTTTTTGCTTTACTGACCGAATCTTTGGGTCCATGGGGATCTTGCGCTCGGCGATGTTCGATCAAGTCCGAGCATATCTTCGTGAGACCAAGTGAAGGCTAAAATGTTAGTTGTTAATACTTTTATCAACTCTCTCTTATTCGATGGGCAATTAATTAGAAATGTATACCATTTTTGGATCACCTTCCATATTTAAGTTAATTTCTTCTATAATATCATTATTGATGTTAAAGATGCTAGATAAATACTGGAATGGATGCATGAAATTGTAATCAGAAACACTATCCAAATAAGCAAAGTTCTTCATCTTATTATCGTCATAAAGTACATTATTCATTTCAAACAAACTGGAAATGGAAATAAAAGACTCATCCTGGTCGGTAGGGTCTGGCTCCGCAGCGGATGATTCTCCTATGGCAGCTAGCTTTAACAGGATGTCCTCGTCGTCTTCCTCCTCTACCTTCGCCTTGCCTTTTATAATTTTGACCATGTCCATGATGGCTTGGCTTAAGTCACCTCCCTTGTTCTTTGCTTCCTCCACTATCTTGAGTTGCATTTGAAGGTGTTTGGTTAAGGTGTCGAGGATCTCCTCCTCTTTACTCACCATTTCAACCTTCTTTAGGTGTGCCTGTTTGTCAAACTTGATCTGGTCTGGGATTGCCCCTATATCTGGCTGATGACTCGCTCCTTTCAATACGCAGGTTATGGAACTTCTACCATGTTTGCCATAGCTAACTATGTTTGAGAAAATCTCGAATCTCAGAACCGTCTTTCCTCGGTGAGTAACAAGCTCGGGTGACCAGTTGTAAGGCTGTTGCGACTACCTTTGAAAGGCTGGCTTATGAGGATTCTTCTAGGGCATGTGTAACTAAGTCCTGCGGGCTTCCACTCTTCCATCCTTATATTGAAGGTCGGCATTCCCTGTTTATGGGCACCTAGTCCCTTGCTAGGAGTGTGGTGTTTTTGCATGTATCCCTAAATCCATAAGCCCCACTGCACTTCTGATTGCTTGTTCGATTCTTTACCAATCGTGGATGTGGTAAATCCTTATATATGGCTTTCTTCCATTTTTAGTGCTGCCACCACTGACGCCTCATCAACCCCTAAAGTGATAACTTTTCTGTGGAATGGGATTTTAACTTTTTAGTGAAGAGTGGATGGAACCTCCCTCAGAGCATGGAACCATGGCCATCTGAGCAGCATAGAGATTGTCATTAGGATGTCTATGACTGTGAAAAGTACTATAGATAAGATTTCATCGATAGTAACTTCAGCTTCGAACGTGCCAATGATTGTCCTCTTGGAGTTGTCGTAGGCCTTGATGACTATTGTGGATCTCTTTAACTCCTTCTCGGTTAGTCCTAGGATTGGTAGAATATCCTTAGGATAGGCATTCAGTGATGAACCATCATCGACCATTATGTAAGGCATGATGCGCCTGAATATTCTAGCCTTCAAGTGGAGAGCCTTATTATGGTGAATGAGTTCGTCGGGTAGATCCATGCTCGAGAAGACAATGTTAGGGATAACAGTGCTAGTCTCATTGTTAAGTAGTACACAGACCTATCCTGGTGATACTAGGGCAGATGTTTCGACTTCCGTTATCTTTTTTACGACAGCATGCTTGTGATCTTGAGAACCAAGGAGTGGGTCCCAAATACTCATCTTAGTTGTAGTGTCTTTCAATTGATCAACAATTGGGCTTTTCTATCTGTTCTGAGAGCTTAACAAAAGTAAGAGTGCTGAAGGTTCTGATCTTGGCAAGGCTGGGGTTACTGACCCAATGACTTTCCCTCCTCTAGTGATAGGGTTGACAACCTGTGTTGGTGAGTTTATTGTTTCGAAGACCTCGAATTCATCAAAGTCTTCATCAAGCAGTATTTCTCCCAAGTCAATCAGTTTGTTCGGACAGGTTGGTACTTTGGCGGTGAAGGGCCATTACATAAAAGGAACCTTATCACGCTGCTTTTCTAGAATGATGGGTTTTCCTGTAGAATTTGGCAAAGGATAGAATTGGATTCCTGCCTGATCATATGGATGGACAAGGAGGCTGTGTCGATTGGTTCCCCTTCATCAAGCATATCTGGAGCATCATCGTAGGTGATTTGTTTGTCATTATATTTATTCATGTACCATGGGTATTCCTTGGCTGATTTCATTGACGTTGGATAGATAGCATTGGTTGCTTCCCACTCCTAGTACTGCAAGGGATTCTCGTGTCTGTCTAACCCAGGGGTTGAGTTTTCTGGCGGGTCTACCCATGTGAAGTAGTCGATGAATTACTTAGCCAAAATATTCCAGAATGATTTCTGGTAAAATGTCAGCCCTTTATACCAAACGATTGCCTTCTCTCAGAGAGTCCAACGGAACCTTTCGGGCCAATGGGCATAGTGAATGTACCCATCATTCATCATTTGAACAAATTCACGGATATGAGGGCGTGGCCTTGTATTTTTATTGTAAAATATGGGATAAGCCTCCCTCAAGTCCAGACTCTGGATCAGATAACTGGCTCGAGCTAACTGATTTTTAGCATGGATTCTCTCCATGATGTACTCCCAAGAGGGTTCTTTCCCCTCATCTCGAATCATATTAATGATATGTTCGCTACTTGAGTCGAAGTCCGTAAAGTCTCTAGACTCGTCACTTGCTGCAGACCATAAGGCCCCCGAGGAGTCATGCTCTAAAGACGGGGTATAGCTCTCAGCACCATCATAATCGACTGCCACACCATTGGGGAACGGAGCCTCATATTTGAAATCTCTCGCTAAGTGATTTAGCTTGTCGGCTGAAAAGGTTTCTGATTCATATCCCAAGTTATCCACCTCACTTTCACCTTCGTGATCGGATTCACTGGAGCCTAGTAATTCTTCTGCTTCCTCATCTGAATCCTCAAAAGGCTGCTGCCCATTCCATAGTTTAAAGACCCAATTTAGTGCATGGTGAGTTGGGATATCTTCGTCAAAATCTTTCTTTGGATCCTTCTCAAGGTCTTCTTCTGGTTATTCCTCGGGATCTTCCTCGGGATCTTCCTCGGGATCTTCTTCAGGATCTTCCTCAGCATTTATTTAGGACTTGAGTCCTGCGATGGCTACAAGAAATTCAGACACCACAGCTCGTATATTGGCGAATGTTTCCTCCATACGGTACCATATGCCGTAGTGTTGCCATAGATTCCTTCAAACGGGTCTCGTATACCCTCATCCAGATTCAGGCTGAGATACCTTTGCTAGTCTTCATGGCTATTCCATGCCTAGTCAAGATCATATAGCTCTTGGGTTTCTGGATGTGCTGCTCCAAAGGAGCTCCCAAATTCAAACAAACTTGTTCCAATGTGGTTTGGACTCATGTAATCCGGGGGAGTGTACATAGGAGGTTGTGGTGAAGGGATATCCTGCCAGCCAGTATTATGTCGGTCTACTTGTGGTGCCAACCACCAGCAGAGTGTATCCGGGTACGGTTTAGATGCTTTAAAGTAGTGGAGGAAAGATCTCTCCATAAAGTACTAGTTCCAACGTCATTCAAGTGGCATCGTATCATACCACTCTATGGCTGGGCCTTCTAAGAATCTAGGGAATTGGGGTGTAAAACCCATCATGGTTATCCCTTGTTCGTGCATAAATTGGACAAATTCTTCTATATGCTCATTTAGGTCAGAGTCTCCCTGGTATATGAGGTACGGTGGCACTTGGTATTGATCGAGCCCTTCTCTCCCCATCCTTAAGATGTACTAATCGACCATATAGATAATGTCTATGTTATCAAAAATCATGTTGTACCCCCATCCCGGGTCATGTTGAAAGTTATCAATCACATCGATACCATATTCATCAGCCTCTACATGAATACCGATGGTGTTCACCTAGCTTGAAAGTTTGGCAGGGGATTAGTCTGAGTGCTTGGTTTCTTCTCAGGCTTTTTCATTCTCCCATTAGCTATCATCTACTGTAGATCTTTTAGTAGCCAGGTGCATTCATTGGTGCGATGCCTCTTGGTCATGTGATAAGCACAAAAGTTATCTCTGTCTGCTGCAGCAGGTGGAGCAAATGGCTTGATGCTCTGGAGTTGGTCAGACTTTCTCAGTTTAGTGAATATCTGTGATAGTGATTCTACCTACGGGGAGATAGATTGGTGAGTCTGCACCTGAGTGGCTGCTATAACTTTAGTTGGAGCCTTTGGGGACTCAGAATTGCCCTGCTTGGAGGATCTGCCCTTTTCCCAGTATCAAGGTTTAGTATAAGCCTGCTGCTCTTGCATTCTTGGCCCGATCTTCTCCTTCATACTTTTCAAGTCTCTTGGCATAGTCTACCACATCGTTGAAGGTGTCGAATCTTTTCATTTTCATTTCATCCCGGTATTTCAGGCTAAAGCCTTCAATAAGCTTCACTATCAGGGCATCTTGGTCGGGTGCCCCAGTTATAAGTACACGAACAGCCATCCATCTCAGGTAAAACTCTTCGAAGGACTCATTCGGCCGTTGCTTGCACTTTTAAGGTCTTGCAAAGTAGTTTTGACCTTCAGATTGAAGGCATAATTCTCCAGGAATGCTGAGCATAGCTTTCTCCAATCAGATTTCATGTCCGTTGGCATCCTCATATACCATTCAAAGGCGGGTCCTCGTAGAGTAGCTTGGAAAAGATTGACTATATGAACCTTAGGGATGTTCATGCTAGTCGTAATCCAAAGATAACCCTTCACATGTGCATAAGGGGGTCAAGTACCAGCATATGGGGCTATGTAAGGAATCACAAAGTTAGCCGGAAGGGCTTCTGACTCCTTTGGCAAGAACTGGTCAATATCTACATACTATTCAATGGAGGGAGCAACAGATTTATCTTTAGCCGGGGATAACTTCTCCATGTCTGCCATCTTTGCCTTTAGTAGCGCTATCTCGGCCTCTTACTCTTAGTTTTTCTGAGCAATAGCAGCGCTCTGCCTTTCCCAAACATCACAAAATTCTGAAGCATCAAGAATCCTTCTAAGGGACTGTCCAACCGCATCATCATCCACCATTATGGTTTCAGGTTATGGATCGGAGAAAAATCTAGTCAGAGATTCGATTCATGGTCGGGGTGTGACTTTTGGACTTGTAATACGTCTTAGCCTCCTTCTCTCTTGCTTTTAACCTAAAAATGCAAGAGATCAAGTGCTAGTAAGTGCGTTAGAGGTAGCTCTAAGCTTTATTTACCTCGACCTGTAGGGATGCATGAATGGATGAATGAATGAGTGATCGAACGAATGAGTAGATGTGTACAAATAAGGGAGTTGGGCATATGCAAATTATTTGAGGAGAAATTGGCAAGGGTATTCTACGATATTTGTGGAACATCACAAACACGTGGTCCGAAGACCAAGGGTCTGAGTCAGATTAGACTCGATAGCCATAGGGTAAGTTGACTCGCTGGTCACTGTGGGTTGACTGATTGGTCCAAGGGTGAGCTGACTCCATGGTCACTCGAAAGGGTTTAACTCATTGGTCTAAGGGTGAGTTTACTCGTTGATCGCTCAAAGGGTTTGACTCATTGGTCCAAGGGTGAGTTGACTCAATGGTCACTCAAAAGGGTTTGACTCATTGGTCCATGGGTGAGATGACTCTATGGTCACTCGAAAGGTTTGACTCATTGGTCTAAGGGTGAGCTGACTCTATGGTCACTCAAAAGGTTTAACTCATTAGCCCAAGGGTGATCTGACTCTATGGTCACTCAAAAGGTTTGACTCATTAGTCCAAGGGTGAGCTATCTCTATGGTCACTCAAAAGGGTTTGACTCATTGGTCTAAGGTTGAGCTGACTCTATAGTCACTCAAAAAGTTCAACTCATTGGTCCAAGGGTGAGCTGACTCTCTAGTCACTCCAAAGGGTTTGACTCATTAGTCCAAGGGTGAGCTGACTCTATAGTCACTCGAAAGGTTTGACCCATTAGTCCAAGGGTGAGCTAACTCTATGGTCACTCGAAGTGTTTGACTCATTGGTCCAAGGGTGAGCTGACTCTATGGTCACTCGAAAGGTTTGACTCATTGGTCCAAGGGTGAGCTGACTCGCTGGTCACTCAAAAGGTTTGCGTATTTTGGCTCATGGGTTGAGCCTAGGTGGGTTTACTGGTCTTGATTATTTCGGATCATGGGCTAAGCCTAGGTGGACTTATTGGTCTTGATTATTTCGGCTCATGGGATGAGCCTAGGTAGACTCACTAATCTCAAGCTATTTCAGCTCACATGTTGAGCCTAGGTAGACTCACTTCCAATGGCTAAGGAAATAAAATAAGATGCCACACACAAACGTTACGGCTGCATAAAGATGTGGTTAGTTTACACACAACCATGATGCTTATGATGTCCGTTTTTAGTTTATTTATATTTAATAAACCTGCACATGTAGTAAATAGTTAGATCGCGCCTACCGCCCTTTTAACTCCACCTGGTTACTTCACTTTAAAGTCAATGGGGAACTTAGCGGAGTCTGCTCACGCGCACTCAAGGTTTTGTGGGTAAACCTATGGGGAAGTGTCTATGGTTCATTTATATGTGGGTTTCGGTCTCAGGATTGGGTATGATTGGATACCCTGCACCTTTGTGTACTGGGTCCCAGTGGCCCTAAGCAAACCAAAGGAAACTTTTCCACATATAATATATGTAGGTAGTCTTGCCCTTAAGTGAGCAAGGTCCTCGTACGTTACGCAAGGGGTGTGATTGGATCCATATCCCTCAAGCCTTAAGCAAACTTGGAGATACTTCACCAAAAGACACCTAAATTGGTTTAAGGGTGAAGAATGCAGATGTTATGCAATCCTAAAATTTGTGTAATGCAGAAGTTATCACAAATTTCTTAGTTCCAAAATTTAATTTGAACAACAATTTAATTACTATGTCAAAAAAAGAATTTTTATAAAAATTGGGTTTTTATAAAAATAATTATCCCCAGCAGAGTCGCCACTGTGAGCGGGTGAGGTTTTAAATGGAGGGATGCACGGGTGGTGTGGGGCGCGAGGCGCAATTTCAGTTTGGTGCGGTTTGAGGAAACCGCTGTGTTTGGTTTGGTTTGAGAAAATTGGGTTCGCTTAAATGCGGTGGCTTTATAAGCCAAAAATGTGGTTATATTGAGATATATATTTACACATTTTATTAGGAAAAGATATTGTTAAAATAAAGAGTTTTTACTTTTTTTAAAAATAAAATAGAGTCGCCACCCGGTTTAGCTCCATCGGGAATTGTAGTATACAGATCCAAAATGGGATTTTTATACCGAAAAGAGAATGAGATCTGAGTTCAGACATAATAGTTACTCATGTTGTTCAAATTGTTTGTATTAATTTTGGAACTTTGGAATTTGAGGTAATTTCTGCATTACATCGGCTTTATTTAAGAAATAAATTCAAGAAATAAAACGGACATTATAACGGCATAATAAATTGATATTTTCTACTGAAATTTTGGCGTAGTAACGATAGCACTTGAGCTTTGGCTCGGAAATTCGAATAGAGTTTCCTCTCGTTCTGGATGTTTCATCCGTACCTGCGAGCTTATTTACACATATTATAGTTTAAGTGGCCTCAGTGGCTCACTTGACCAGAGAAATGAAAATGCAATGTGCAATAATAGAATAATAAAAATGAATTTTAATGAATTTGAAAGTTGGGCTTAGAGCCAATTACCCCCAGTTTACCTTTTCGTCTGCCCAGGATGACTTGAGAGCAGGTGCGGGACTGAAGTTGTCAAGGATTATAATTTTAGTGGAAAATAGGTTTAACCCAAATATGGTTATAATCTTGGATTATTCCTAAGAGAATTGCGGAATTTTGAGAGAAATTGAGTCGTTCTTAGACCGAAGATCACTGTGGGATCTTGATCTAAAAAGATAGTAAATCGAGTTTATACCTAGTGTAGGTGATAAAGCTGGGATTTAAAAGTGTTTTGGTAGAGTTTCGGGGCTTTTAGGACTCCTAGAAATGAAAAAGGACACAAAGGTAATTTTGGGAATTCTGAAAATTTCCTTCTCTTCCAAAATAAGGGGGGTGACTCTGTATTTATAATAGGGAGGTAATTAGCCGACGGACTGCTTACCTATCTGACAAGATTTTACATCAAATCCCGTAAAATCTTGCCAGATCTCGCTAAGATTTGATTTTTTTTATTGTAGATAGGTAATTACCCTGTGGGAGGATTACCTATGCTTGACCAAATTTTAACTTTTTGATTTTTCAGTAGGAAATGATAAATCGAAGCTTCCCTCGAATGTGGATTCTTGAATTTTGAATTTTGGATGACAATTTGGTCCTTTTTTGACTCTTTTGTCTGATCACTGAATGAAATAGGCATAATTCCTCATCGGGCTGAAACGGACCTATGTTAACAGTCGCTCATCAAGATATGAGTCAGGTTGCGATCCAGATTTTGCAACTGCTTCTCTATCAATACATTGTCTACGGTTTCTCTTGTGACTTGGGCTAGGTTCTTCAAGGCTTCCTGAATTGGTGTCTTCTTCTTATCCCCCAAGCATGATATGGTGTATATCGAAGTAGTGAGGGCATCTATAGCTTTGTCCATTTCAATCTTTAATGGGTCGCTATCTTCCATTTTCTTGAAACATTTTTCTACTTCTATGGTGACTTTATAACTCTCAGAAATGGTCTTGTAAGATTCCACAAATGCCCTCTTACGAAAGTGAGGAGTTAACACGAAGATGAATCGATCGGCTAGTTCCTTCTCATATGATTTCCATTTAATAGCTACTAAGACTGTTAACACTCTCTTGAAGTAATCATGGACAGGTTCTCCATTCCATTGCCTGATTGCTATAAGGTCAAATATGGATGGTTCTTCTCTTGCTTTCTTAGCTTCTGTGATGCGTTTCCATGTCGCATCTTCCTCTAATTTTAAGTTGATCATATCTACTTCCTCCCCTCTTCTCCGGGGTTCACAAACTTTCCCTATGTCAATGAGTATCGTGATGGCTTTGAGGAGATCCTCACATACTTTAGTTGGGTGACCAAAACTGACATGATACACGCAGAAATTGCCCCTCTCCTCAGGCTTTGGCTGGTCATATGGTCGGAGATGATCAATTAACTTATACTTTTTCAGTTTCTTGAAGAGGCTCAAAAGAGGAGTACCCCAAGGTGAGATGTCTTCAAGAGTCATAGGATGAAGCTTCTGGTCGTGAGCCATACCAAAGGGTAAACCCATGAAATAAGGGAGGATTTTCCCCTTTGGCATAACCACGAAGTCGAATAACTGACTCGAATCCTTACTACAGTGAACTTGCAACATGGCCTTTTGGCAAAGCAGATAGGACCCATTATTGGCTGTGAGGAAGGTTGGGTTTGCTGGCTGAATAGACCGATTGAATTGAGCCATGGATGAACTGGGAGCGAGGAAACTTGTCAAATCTTAAACTGAGGTGGTAACCAAAAGATTGGTACATGCATGGGATGCGTTATGTATGCACAAATTACAACGATGCATAGCTGGGTTAATTATAGGGGAACATAACACAACACGTGCAAAGCAATTGATTTTGTCCTTATTTCTCCCACCAATTCTGAGGGTATTCTTCCTTAGTCTAATCTCACATAGAAAGGGGTACCTAGAAGGTAAAATTTTAAGGCTTTCAATAAGAATGGTATAGGGATATATCGAAAGTTTGATGTAGAAGGTTCCCAATGCATCAGGCCTCTTTTGGAGGGAGATAACAATGAGAGCTCCACCCACTAGAGTGTCCCCAATTCCTGGCGGGCATAGGTGACACTTTCGTAAGTTACATTGAAATAATAGGGCACCTTGACCTAGCACTAGAAGATGAGTGCATCTAACTAAAGAGAGAAAGAGGTGAGAATATAGTGTAATAATTTTCCTAAATGATGAAAAAGAAAACGAGTTGAATTAAGTAAGTGATTTTCAGTGCTATTCTTTATCTTTTAAGCTTTTAAAACAAACCAAAATTTTGCAAGTTAAAAGATTATATCCCTAGCATAGTCGCCACTGTGAGGTATCAATGATGTATGGCTCTCATAGTGTATGTGTGAGAGGCAGGGCCCATTGGGGGTTGGTTGGATTTAGGCGTGACAAAACCTTTTTAGTTCAAGTTTGCACTAATAGCTAATTTTTAATGAGTAAGAGAATCAAGACCTAAATCTCGATACAAATGATAGAGTCGCCAACCAAGTTGTCCACTTGGCAAAGAGTTTTGGTACGGTTCCCATTGGGCGGGAGACTCATACCTATTGGATCAGAGATTCGGGTATCGGATGAGTCACTTATTTCCCATTTAGTTAATCCAAAATTACATTCACCACGTAAAACTATTTTTTTTCATCATTTGGGGAATTATCATAGAAATCCTATTTCTACACTCTTTCACACTCGTTACATGTATTTACAAATTACAATAAAGCACAAGCAATAAATGGGGGAATAAAAATTACAACCGGGGGAAATGGGGGAATTGCAAGAGAACCTATACATTTGTTCTAAGTTATAAAACAAAATAAAAATAAATTCCCCTGTATATAAAAAGATTAGCATAGTTTATAGCATGTCATAAGTCAACATTTCATTGGGGAAAATGTGATTATGTTAGCGTGGCGGTTTTGCGATCGATAGTGCCCAGGCGGCTTCTAGCATCGGAGATAAATAACGAGTCTTCAACGTATTTGTTATGAAAACACCTTATAACTTTCGTAGGTTGATTTACCAGATTATTAGTGAAAATGATCGCATGGCAAATGGTGAGTTGGATTGATTTTAAACTGATTGAAATGAATTCTGGATTCTGCCTGGGGCTGGTACCCGTACAGGTGAGTGGGACCCGTACAGCTACCAAGGAGGACCGGTATGGGTATAGGGGACCCGTATGGGTCCTGTCTGGTCCTAAGCAGAAACTTTGTTTGATTTAGCCAGCAGATTAATAAATGAAAAATAAAATAAAAAAGGGATTTCCTTCCGTATGAGTATGGTGCACCGATTTAATATCCCTAAGGGCGCACAGTGCCAATAAGGCTCATAAGGGGTTAGGACTAAATCCAAAATAGGAAATGAAAGAGCAGATATAACATAAGAGGCAGAAACTAAAAATAAAATAACTGAGATGTGAGTCTTTTTAAAACTCAGGAACGTTACCTTTACTGCGTGAATCCACTTTGAGGCGATCCCTTTGCTGTTGAGAGAGTCTAGCCAAAGTAGATGAAATAGGACTATTTAGGTGAGTATTTGTGGACAGAACCTCCCCTAAATCCCTAATAAACGAAGCTAGGAATGAATAAAATGCGGACAAAACCTTAAAGGATGGGTTTTCTCCCTATTTTATACCTCTTATACCTCAACTATAACCTTTCTATCCCTATAGAAACTACTAGAATTTGTGTATAGTATACTTGCTATGTTGTACATGAGTTGTGTTTTTTGGAAATGTGAGGAAAAGGCCCTATTTATAGGGTGAAAGAAGGTTTGAACGCAGTAAATCACGTTCATGACCTATCTTTTCCTGAAATAGGAAAGGATATCCTTCCAAAAAAGCCTAATCAGGCAACAAGAGGACCCGTACGGGTGGGGCCCTAGGCGTACAAAAGGAATGACTTGTACGGGTCCGCTAGTGGATCTGTACCACTAGACAGCACCCTTACGGGTCCCTAAGGGTATACTAGGTCTCTAAACTTTAGCCAAACTCAACTCTGCAGTAGTAGGAACACCTCTGATGGATAACACCTGTAAGAGAATACATCATATAGCTCTCATCATCATTTCGTGAGAAGGATCATTAAAATCCAGTGCTTACATCAAGATCTAAATTTATGGCTCGTTAGTACCATCTTCCATCGATTCTATCATTCGACATAAAATGATTTGGGTAATTGCTTATTCTGGTTTAGGGCTCAGCTCAAAATGAACAAGCTCGTTCATTGAAAGGATTCGGTGAATTGGTTTTGGGTACACCTAGACACCGACGCTAAGATAATTTATCCAAAGAACACCCTTTATAGGCGTGGTTTTTAGCCTTTCCCTGTGAAGTGGAATACTCAGCATGGGAATCCATCTATGTGGAGACCTGATAGCTGACTGACGCGGCTGCAGGCAGGGATCGTCGATTATTTATTGCATGTTATGGTCCCTGTGAGCGGACGACATTTCGCGCCGCGGCTGCGGGTTGGGCCGGTTTATCGGCATCTTGGAATGACGGGGAGATGCGCGTGAAGTGTTTGGAAAATGATTTTACATATTTTAATGCTCAAAAGATACGAGATCAAAATCTCGTACTTAAAATAGAGTCACCACCTAGTTCAGATCAACCAGGAAATTTTTGGTACGATTTTCCCACTGGGTTGTTGGACCATACCTTAAGTAGAGATTCCGAGTTCGGATGATCTTATCTATTTTTCATTAGGCCAAGTTAAGATACTTCATTCTTTCTTAAATGGTTTAATTCATCCTATTTATTTGTATTTTTAGTTATTTTGTTGTTTTCACGTTTATCAAGCAATTGAAGCAATGAATAAAATATTTACAGCCATAAAAAATTAAGTGCGGAAAACAAAGTTATTACAAGGCTTCCAAGTCCTATACATTTTTCTATGCAATAAACAAAATAAGTGAATGTCTGATATGCGTCTACCTATAGAAGATTGTTAGCTCGGGTAAAGCATATTTTATTTAAAGTATTATAAAGCCCGATCGGATGGCCAAAATGAGAGTTAAACGACGTTTTGGAGGAAATTCCGTTCTTAACTAATTTTTAGGCTCAATCATTACTTTAACCGGATTATAAATGAAAATACCACACATTACAGGGTGGGGTTTGTTTTCAAGAGGTTTTGAACTTCTTCTTTACATTATATGTTCTAGTTTAAGAAAATAAGCTAACCCGGGAATAAATGAAAATAAAACTGCTGTCCAAAAAGTCATATCGCCGACGATACAACTGATGCCGCCGGCGATATGACTAATGTCGCTGGCGACATGGCTAATGCCACCGGTGACATCAGTTATGTCACCGGTGATATCAACTTGTGGGCAGCAGTGGTGGCAGTAAAAATTGCCAAAAACCTAAAAATGAATATAAATCGACGAAAATTTAACACAAATCAGTAATGTTAATGCTAACGAGCTATGAGACTCAGGATTTTTACCTCGAGGCAGTGAATCCACCTCTTCGTGGACCGAAAGAAACACCTCCAGGGAGCTTATTACGATGATTTAGCAGTAAATTTAAGTGCTTTTGGTTTCTAAATCCAATTAAGTTGGCTTTAACTTAAGGACTTACTAATTTCAAAATCACAATCAGAGAATTCAAAGAAGAAAAATCAGGAAAAAATGGATCGAAATCCTTTTTTTTTCAGTTTTATCTAGTTCTTATCTCACTAAAATATATTCCCACATTAAAATCCTAACATTCTATTCTCCTCCTAAAATGCAGCTCAAGGTGTGCTTTTATAGGTGAAATGGGGTGCTTTTTGAGGCCTTTTTGACCAATTCCGCTGAAAGTGGCCAAAAGGCTATTTGTGGAGGGACCCATTTCGGGCCATGCCGCCGGTGACATGGTGATACCGCCGGCGGTATGGCTGATGCCGCCGGCGGCATGGCTGATGCCGCCGGCGGCATGGCTGATGCCGCTGGTGGCATCAGCCTCTAGCATACCACAGCTAATGGGCCTAAAAGCCAAAAAAGTCGTGAAAAGTGGCTTAATAGTGGGTGGAAAGGCATCTTTTTGACTTTTAATAATATTTTAATGGGTATTTTATTTATTTAGGTGCAAATTATCAGTTCAAGCTCCTACCAGACGCGTTATCGGCCACACCGAACTAGATTCTACCAAGTATAAAATTCACGAGGAATATTATTCTGGTAATAAAAATTCTAAAGAGAACTTTTATTTTGAGGCATTAAAATCGGGTACACGTCATCATCGTCTCGAGAGAGGGACTACAAAATCTCGTGCTCACAGGCTGCCCCTCGGGGGATCACTGCTGCCACAGGTCAGTATGATCATACGAAAGAGCAAGGGATAGGAATGATACCTGATGGGTGACCGGGTTGACCCTTGGGCGGACCTTGTGCTTTGTAGAGAGGTTGCCCCTTGGTCGGGCTTATGCTTTGTGGAGAAATTGCCCCTTGGTTGGGCTTGAGCTTTGCGGATTGGTTGCCCCTTGGTCGGGCTTGTGCTTTGTGGGGAGTTTATCCCTTGGTCGAGTTTTGTGTTTTGTAGACTGGTTGCCCTTTGGTCGGACTTATGCTTCGCGGAGAAATTATCCCTTGGTCGGGTTTTGTGTTTTATAGATTGGTTGCCCTTTGGTCGGGCTTATGCTTTGCTGAGAAATTGTCCTTTGGTCGGGTTTTGTGTTTTATATATTGGTTGTCCTTTGGTCGGACTTATGCTTCGCAGATAAATTATCCCTTGGTCGGGTTTTGTGTTTTGTAGATTGGTTGCCTTTTGGTCGGACTTATGCTTAGTGGAGAAATTGTCCCTTGGTCGGGTTTTGTGTTTTATAGATTGGTTGCCTTTTGGTCGGACTTATGCTTCGCGGAGAAATTGTCCCTTGGTCGGGATTTATGTTTTGTAGATTGGTTGCCCTTTGGTCGGACTTATGCTTCACAGAGAACTAGTCCCTTAGTCGAGTTTTGTGTTTTGTACATTGGTTGCCGTTTGGTCGGACTTATGCTTCGCGGAAAAATTGTCCGTTGGTCGGGTTTTGTGTTTTGTAGATCGATTGCCCTTTGGTCAGACTTATGCTTCGCGGAGAAATTATCCCTTCGTCGAGTTTGTGTTTTATAGATTGGTTGCCCTTTGATCGGACTTATGCTTCACGGAGAAATTGTCCCTTAGTCGGTTTTTGTGTTTTGTAGATTGGTTGCCCTTTGGTCGGACTTATGCTTCGCGGAGAAATTGTCCCTTGGTCAAGTTTTGTGTTTTATAGATTGGTTGCCCTTTGGTCGGACTTATGCTTCGCGGAGAAATTATCCCTTAGTCGGGTTTTGTGTTTTGTAGATTGGTTGCCCTTTGATCAGACTTATGCTTCATGGAGAAATTATCCCTTGGTCGGGTTTTGTGTTTTACAGATTGGTTGCCCTTTGGTCGGACTTATGCTAAATCTGAATTGGAGAAGTGATGTCGCCGGCGACATGAATGATATCGTTGGCGGCATGGATTGATGTCGTCGGCGACATGAGTGCTATGTGGCAGCTTTGACAGGTCAGGTAATTTCAACATTTAAACTGAAAGGGGCAATGTCACCAACGACATGAGTGATGTCGCTGGCGGCATGGACTGATGTCGCCGGCGGCATGAACGGACAGTTTCAGATAAATTAAAACTCCTCAAATTCCATGTGGCAGTTTAAAAGGAATTGAAACTCCCTTCTTCCTTATTTATTCAGAAAATTGTTCCTACTACTTCACATCTCTTTCTCTAAATCCTATGATTTTTTCTTTCGTCTTTCAAATCATGAAAAGAATCACCAAGGCTTTCAGGGGCAAATCTACCAAGGCTAGGGAGAACTTGCCCAATTCTTCTATCGAGGGATTGAAAATTCTCTCCGTTCCTACTGCTTATGGCCAAAAGGAGACGGCCAAGATGTATGGCTATGGGATCAATTCTCCCATCACCAATCTAACCCCAGAGAAGGAGAAGCATCTTTGCTACGTTCAGGTAATCCCACAAAACCCAAATCTCTTCTTTTTGGGTTCGTTTGATTTGGCTTTAGGTTTGAAATCATGCCATGATAGGAGTTTAAGTGTGAAATAGATTGACTATATTGCATGCTTTAGGATCGATTTTTACCCTTTTTGGGCTTATTGTTTGATTGATTGTGATCTTTGTGGTTTTGGCATGATGGCTGCGATTTTGGGGAAAACAGGTTCTGCCCGCACGTAGTGATGTCACTGGCAATATAAGTGAGTCACTGGTGGCATCAGTCCTTTTAAAAGGGCCTATAGAAGTCTGATGTCGCTTCTATTTAAAGTGATATCGCCGGCGGTATCATCCATGCCGCTGGCGGTATGGAGTGATACCGTTGACGACATCGCTTTTAGCAGAAGCGACATCGGCATCTCTTCTGATGAGAAAATAAGCAGGACTGATCCATTTTGTTTCTAATTTTGCAGCCATATGAACTGACCTATATAGGGGGAATGGGCACCATTGGTGAATGGTGGCACCATATTTTAGAGAACGACCCCGAGCTTGCGCTTGCCATCAATGAGACAGAATTCGGGGACTTAGCCCGGATAATGCCAATGCTGATGCCCAAGCTTTCTCATTTAGCAGTGACAGCCCTAACCGAGAGGTGGTCGGAGACCACCCATACTTTTCACTTCTCTTTTAGGGAAGCTATGATTACACCCTTTGACATTGTAGCCATGACCAGCCTCCCTTGGATGGACGAGGTCATACACTTTGATGCTTACATGGACAAGTACCATGTTGAGAGGCCTATGGTAAGGCGGGTGAAGGAGCTGTTTGGTCTGAAGCCCAATTCTGGGCAGCTATCTTATGGTGAGTTGTACCATCACTAGACCCGGGAGGATGTAGTGCCCGAGGATGAGAGGGAGGCTTGTATCCAGTCCTTCATGATATCTTTGCTTACCGTATTGTTCTTCCCAATCTCGGGGAGAAAGATTAATTATGTGCTTATATAACTGCTATGGAAGACGTGTCGGGCATTAGGATGAAGAATTGGCCGAGGGCCATCTTGACTCAGCTGTACCATGGGCTGGACGTGGGAGCCCGGAAGAAGGAGAAAGTCCTTCGCCTCTGCCATCTGCTACTCCAGGTACATCTCTTTGGAAGTATTTTACTTGATAGTACACGTTCTCATTTATTGTATGATGTTTTTTGAATTGATTGGTCGTTATTTGTGCGGGCTTAGAACTTTGAGCATCAGATCCTCCCGCCGGTGGAGTTTAAGAAGATTGTGCCGCCGGGCTCTCACTTTCTCACTCGCTGGTGTGGGGGCTTTAGTGGGAAGGCCAAGTACCCTACAAAATATAGGGAGGTCCTAAGGAGCGCGCGGTTGAGCTCGGTATGCAACTTTTTATTTTAGTCTTTATTTTTACACTTAGACAAAATAAAAAACGTTTATGAACTTACACCAGTTGTTTTGGCTGATTATTGCTGTAGCTTATCCTGGATCCATCCGATTGGGTGAAGAATCTAGCAGAGGTCCCAAGGGTTAGGAGGGAGGTAGATGATCGTCAATTCGTGATTGAGTGCCCTCTGTCCCAGCAGTGGTACCTGGGTGAGCGTGTCTTAGGCTGGAGGTCCATCTCGGTGGCTGATAGACCAATGCCTACTGATCCTCCTAGGGGCTTATGCTGGCCCCATTTGGTGATCGCCTCCGAGGCTGATAAGGCTAATTACATCAAGGGGAACGGCTGAGTGATCCCTAGCATCCCTAGCCTCTACGAGCAGCTTCAACAGCGTCTACTTCCTATATATCCCTGCATCCACAGAAATGATACGATTGAGTATCATAACGAACAACGATTGGAGGATAAGAAAAGGCACCTCAAAGGCATTGTGGACGTCGAGGAGGAAGAAGATGATGAAGATGAGGCACTTGAAAGGGATGTTGGGATCGAGCCTGAGGGCGGCGGGAGTGCGCCAATGTCCTAAGGGGAGCAACGTTCTTTTGAGGTATGATTGTGTTTATGTGTATGATTTTGAAATTGTTTAGGAACGTTGTTGATGTGTGGCTTTCATGTTTTTCAGGAACCCGCGAGGAAGAGAGGCTGGGATAACCAGAGTGGGACACGGCACTATAGTGTGCCGGAGGGCATAAACTTTATGGAGGGCTGTGTCTGGTCAATTTGTTGGAAACCACATTCCTGCTGATGAATTCCCAAGGCGAGTTCCTCCCTAGGAATATAGGCTCAAGCCGGAAAGCTCCAATTTTCATGCCCGAAAGTACTACTTACGTAAGTCCTGATAATTATTTTCTTGTTTAGCCTTGGATGCGGGTGTATAATGATTTGCCTTTTAGATTTTTCAGGTGGCGCGGAGCCATGTGGAGCAGCTCGCAGAGAACAATTTTGCTCTCCGGGATACACTTATCGGACAGTCGCTCCTTGCTAAGGTATTTTATGTGTATGTTAAGATGGGATGCATGTATGGATGTTATGAATGATATGCATTATCGATATTTTCTCTAGCTTGTAGGATTTCTTGGCCCTTTCCTTGTCAGATGCTAATGCAGCCTGGCGGCGGTACGAGGAGGAGACTGCAGACCTACGGCATCGCGTGAGTGACCTTGAGGGTCAGCTGGCAGCCACCTTTTAAGAATGGAGAAGTAAGCAAAACCTAGACCGTGTGCACCCTGGTAGTACCAGTCGTAGGGGGATCAAGATGTCTGCCGGCTGATGCCCGCCTGCCATGGCCGAGGAGTCTAGCAGTGTGCCCATGACAGAGGGAAGGGAGGAAGATGAGGATGATGTTGGAGATTAGCTTGTAAGCCCTGATGACATTTCATCCCGCCCAGCCGGTAGTGGCGGGCATGCCTAGTTTTTTTTTTATTTTGCTCTCTTTTTTATTTCTTTATTTGTACCCTCGATATATTGGGGTTGGAATAATTTGGTTTTTTCTTTCTGTTGGGTTTTGTTTCTTTCGTGGTCTAGACATTCAGAATTTTTGGATGGTTTGTGCCTTCGGGCTTTTTATTTTGAATAAGAATGAGTTGCTATTTGGAAAGGCATTGGAAACGTAGTATAGGATTGTTTACAGGTTTTGTACAGGTCTAAAATGGAAGAAATTCTTCTGATGTCGCCGGAAAATTCACTTCATATCGCCGGTGGTATGACCCATATCACCCAAACTCATCTAGCCAAAATAATATATACAGGGCTGTCTAAAAGTCCATCTCGCCGGCGGCATCATCTAATATCACCCAATCTAATCCATATCACCGGCAGCATCATTTACATCGCCGGCGGCATCACCCATATCACTGGTGGCATCGATTTTCCAGCAATCTGATTTTGACTATTCTGTCCATTCCTGTCATGGCAACCCATAATCAAAAGCTACGGGGTTTTTTGTAGAGTCTGGGGAATGCAGACTAGAAGAGGCTTGAAAAATTCAGGCTTTGGGGGTTTCGATATGTCACGGCGTGACCCGTAAGCCATGAATTCCTTCGAGCGGCACTATGTGTTTGGGATCTAATGGACCACATTTTTCGATTTTCATCGTTTGAGCTTTGCCCCTTGCTCGAAGAATTCTACGCTATTTTAGGGACACCGTGTCCTAAATGTGTTTCACTGGCGTTGCCGGACTTTCTTTTTGGCATAGATGGAATTCCTCGAGGGCTATAGAATTTGGATTCTATGGACCCATTTCTGTCTCGATTGCCCGATAAACTCGGGTTTCAGCTCGGAGCAGTTCTAGAGTGGTGCCGTGAAGTGCCCCGATCCCATCCTGCTTGGCCATTCAGGGTGGCATTGCTACTCATGGCGGAGTTTATATGCAGAGTGAGCCCGATTGCTCCGCTTAGGCTGATTTCGCTCATCAGCCCTATGTCGACAGGGGCTTCTCCTGTAGCTGTGGGGTTGGCCGATGTTTTGCTGAACGTAGATGCTGCTTCTATTGACTCGTCACTTATCGGAGATCAACTCATATTATTACAGGCACCTTTTGTTCTTTCTGATCCGGCATATTTCCTTTCCCAATCCTTACCTAAGTTTTAAATTATAGGTATGGCTGATGGAGAAGCTGAAGTTGAGGGAGGCGCCACGAGGAAACCCGAAAAAGAATATTCCCGTCCACTTGAGGGAGAGAGGGCTTATGCGGGCTGATTTAAACGAGTTGACATATGATGATTGGGTGCCCATTTTGAGGGGGTATACTGATGCACAGGTTCAGTGGGTTAGTCCATGGTGGAGAATTCAGGATGTAGTTGTAGAATCTTGGGGAGCCTGTGTTCAACTGGTAGGTCTGGAGAAATCTTCATTTTATACCCCTACCGGCTGTATCGTTAGTATGTCAAGAGGCAAAGAGTCCCAATCAAACTGCCACACAACCAGATCGGAGTTTACAAAGCTAGGTGGGTCAACCATATTCGAGAGAAGTGGTCTAGGGAGGCTGTATTTGAGATTCTGGATTATGGTTACATGGAAACCATCGAAACTGACACACACTATAGGGGATGGCTTGCTGAGATAAGAGACTTGTCGACCCGTTGGAAGCGATCATGGGCCCGTTTTAAGGGGGAATGTACCGAGCGGGGATAGGTCCCCTTTCCTACTAGCACACCGAGGCGGATCTCTAGGTACTATGACAATGATGCAGGAAGTTCGATTTGAGTCTTACTTTTGTCAGAACTATCAGACCCCTTTTTTTTGCATCCAAAATGAAAGTAAAACGAACTCAATCCATGGCTTTCTGAAGTTGTCTTAATCTTATGAATACAGGATCAACATAAGTATAAGCATTTAGATTTCAACAAAAGAGAACTTTTATTAATTGAGATAAAATAAAGTACATGATGTTTGGTTGACATTCCCATTGATTTAACTCCCGGTGCCAACTAGCCGAGATCGGTTTTCTAGAAGGCACTCACTCTTTGCTCACATACCCTAACTTTTGCCTAGATTGCCCTTTTCAGGTTTTCGATCTAGCAGGTTTGTCTCATCCCCTAATTTTTGCATGATTGGTTCGTAGGATACCAATCGTCGGGCGTTGCCCTAATTTTTGCCTGATCAGTAAAAGACTGAAAGGCGGGTAATTATCACGTATATATTTTTTGGTGTGCTGCTTTTTTGATTTGTTTCATTTGAATTAAACATGATTACGCTTAAGCCTGTCTTGGTTTACGGGATTTATGAACATGTTCCCATCCATGTCCATAAGTTTAGCTGCCCCTTTGCTAAGCAGCTTCTTTATTACATATGGTCCTTCCCAGTTTGGCCTAAATTTACCCCTCGCATCAGTGGTAGAGTGTTTCAACTGCTTGAGGACCAGATCACCGGTCTCCAGGGGGAACTTTTAATGTCTTACCCGACTGTTATATGCCCGAGCCATACATTGTTGGTACATCTGGAGGTTATCGAGGGCCTTCAACCTCTGCTCATCCATCATGTTCAACTGTTCAAATCTCGCCTGAGTCCATTCGGATTCTTCTAATTTAGCCTCTAGAGCAACTCTTATTAAGGTCACCTGAGTTTCAACTGGCAAGACTGCTTCTATCCCCGTAGACCAAGGAGAACAGAGTTTGGCCTGTCAGGGTGCGTATGCTGGTGCGATATCCCCAGATAGCAAAATGTAGCTTATCCGCCCAATCCCTGTAATTGGCTATTATCTTGGAAAGAATTATCTTTACCAGTTTATTGGCTGCCTCAACAGCTCCATTGGCTTGTGGTCTATATGGAGAAGATCTATGGTGCTCGATCCCATACTTCTCAATTAGAGAAGCAGTTGCTCCTTGAAATTGTACTCCATTATCCGAGACTATATGGTATGGGAGCCCATACCGAGCAACGATGTGCTTTTCCATGAACTTGGCCATCTACTTGGCGATGACATTGGTGAAGGATTCGGCTTTCATCCATTTCGAGAAGTAATCTACTGCTACCACAATAAATTTATGGCCATTTATCGAGGAAGGACGGATTTCACCAATTATATCTATCCCCCATATCGAGAATGGCCAAGGGGTGGATAAGTGATGGAGCTCGATGGGTGGTAGATGCTGTATATCTCCGTAAACCTAGCATTGGTGTCATCATTTGACCTGGGCAATACAATCGGCTATGAGAGTGAGCCAAAAATACCCCAGTTGCTGGATTTTCTTTGCGAGAGCAAGACTATTCATATAAGGACCACAGTCACCAGTATAGACCTGGGTCATTAAATTTTGAGGCTCGGAATCAGTGAGGCAACGGAGAAGTAGGCCGTCGCTGGTGCACTTGAATTGATCATTATCCATAATACAAAACTGGATAGCGAGCCGCCGTAGGGTGGTACAGTCTGAGTCAGAAGAATCTATGGGGTATTGGCCGGTCTGAAGAAATAGGACGATGTCAGAATACCAATAAGGTTCAGATGAAATGGCAAGAACTAGAGGAGTCGATTGAACATGATATGGGATCTTGGTGGACAGCAAAACCAAAGGGCGGATAGGTTGCTGTTGGGGTCCTTCCCACATGGACGTGAGAGTGGCAAGAGCATCTGCCATTTGATTCTCATCTCGAGGGACATGGCGGTACAAGCACGAGGTAAATTTCTCAGATAATTCACGGATAGCCTCAACATAAGGACGGAGAGATTCTTCTTTAACTTTCCAATCTCCAATGACCTGACGGACAACCAGAGCAGAATCTCTGATGACGGATACATGGCATGCTTGAACCTAAAGAAGAGCCTCGAGGCCGAATAGGAAGCTTCGTATTCAGCGCCATTGTTGGTGATAGCGAATTGGGATTATCTCATTATCTGGTGTAACGATGATGACCCTGAGACCTGCTCCCCGGTGGTTCACAGCGCCGTCAAAGTACATTGTCCAATCGTCGTCAAGGATTGTAACAGAGGCAAGCTGATCATCAGGAAACTCTAAATTTTCCTTATGGTCAGAGCTGAGGGGTTGATTAGCCAGGAATTTGGCTACGGCCCGCCCCTTAATGACCTTCTTGGTTACATATTCAATGTCAAACTCTGACAGGAGAAGTAGCCATCGGGATAATTTACCAGCCAGAGTAGGGGATTGAGAAAGAAACTTCATTGGATCAATCTTGGCTACAGCTTGGACGCGATAAGATTAGAAATAATATCGCAACTTCTTAGCGAGCCAAACCATGGTAGTACAGGTCTTTTCCACAAGTGAATACCGGGTTTCATAATCTAACAACTTCTTACTCAAATAGTAGATGGCATGTTCACGCTTATCATCATGTTCTTGGACAAGCATGGCCCCGAC
Organism: Euphorbia pulcherrima; assembly: GCA_947683365.1. NCBI lineage: Eukaryota > Viridiplantae > Streptophyta > Magnoliopsida > Malpighiales > Euphorbiaceae > Euphorbia > Euphorbia pulcherrima. The sequence continues at coordinate 23,329,819 of CANTUS010000001.1, forward strand.
AGAAGTTTCCTCAATGGCCAGATAAAGGATGAGCGGTTTCCCTAGGATGGGGGGTGTCAAGACGGGTGGATCGACAAGATATGCCTTGATTCTGTCAAACGCTACTTGGCAGTGATCGTTCCATACAACGGGTTAGTTTTTCTTTAACAGTTTAAAGATGGGTTCGCAAACAGTAGTGAGGCGAGCAATGAACTGATTAACATACTACAAGGATCCTAAGAACGATCAGACCTCCTTTTTTATCTTAGGGGGAGGCATGTCCCTGATGGCTTTAGCTTTATCCGAATCCATTTCAAACCCTTTCTAGCTAACCATGTGTCCTAACAGCTTGCTGGAGGTAACTCCGAATACGCATTTCTTTGGATTTAGGCAAAGATTATACTTTTCAATGCGAGTCATGAACTTGTTGAGAACAGCAGGGTGCTCCTGTTGAGTGGCGGACTTCACAATCATTTCGTCCATATACATTTCCACTTTTTTATGGATCATGTTGTGTAGGAGGGCGGTTACAGCTCGCTGATAAGTGGCCCTGGCATTTTTTAACCCGAACAGCATTACCTTCTAGCAATACACCCCCCATTCAATGATGAACGTTGTTTTGACTTTGTCAACAATGTTAACCAGAATCTGATTGTACCCTGAGAACCCATCCATGACTTTGGCGAGGCTTTATTAAGGTCTCAGAAATCCACACTGACTCGGACCCTACCATCCTTCTTCAGCACTGGGATGATGTTGGACAACCAAGTCGGGTATTCTACCACTTCTATAAATCGAGCTTTGATCAACCTTGAAACCTCTATCTTGACCTTTTCTGCCTATTCAGGTCTCAATCGGCGGAGCTTCTACTTGACAAGTCAAAATTTAGGATCAGTTGGGATTCTGTGTTCGGCGATTTATCGGTCAACCCCAGGCATGTCCTTGTACGACCAGGCAAAAGCGTTAACATGATTTTTAAGCACTTTTATAATCTCACTTCTTTCCTCGGGAGTTAAATCTTTAGAAATGGTTACCATTTTGGGATTGTCATCTGTACTTAGGTTTATTTCACTTAATAATGTATCACTAATGCCAAAAACATTATGCGTACTGTTATGTGAATGCATGGATCCATCAGGAAAGACATCAAACAAGTAAGCAGAACGGGAGTTATTTATTACATTAAAAGCCCCATAAGCATTATTATTCACATCAGAAACATCAAAAATATTAAAAATTACATCGTCCATATGCTCCCCCATAGGCGGAGTGGCTTCAGTAGCAACATTAATGGGAGAAGTGTCCTCTGTATCATCTGTCAGAATGGCGTTTAGGTCATGATTTAGAGCAGTCTTTTGGGCAATGGTGAGTGATGGCCCTTCAGATAGGTCGGCCTTTTCGGTGAGAGCCCTAGCGAGCTTTTCTACTATGGCTGTCATAGCATCTTCTTCCCCAGTACCCTTCCAGCCTTTCCTCATCAGTAATACCATAGCTTTTATCACGATTGCCACAGCATTCTCAATTTCCGGATTGATAGACTCTCTATTACTTCTCTCAGGCTCATCCTCAGGATACATCTTACCTTTCCCTTTAGCCTTATCAAAAACAACATTGACAGGCGCATCAGGCTCAGTAGGCTTGGGTTCAGCTGAAACTATCATGTGACCAGTCTCAAAGTCATAGACATCTTTAAAGATCTCAAAGCCGGGCCACATTTCCCCACCATACTCAATTGGCTCAGGCTCCCCCTTGTAAGGCCTCATGCCTTGGATCTCACAAACAGTGACCATTCGGCACTAGTAAGAAGGGACGCGGTGGTAGGCTTTTCTAGGCTTATATCCCAATCCAGCTCCATGAATAAGGGTCTTCAGTTCCAATGCCTCAATAATTCCTTACTCATGTATTCCTCCTCCTCTGCCAGGCTTGTAACTAGATTTCTTTATTAGTTTGCCCATACCCGTGTGAAGGTAGTTATGCCAAAGGGGAGGAGGCTTCCGAGCTTTGCTAATCATGGCAATCTGAAGGCCCTTTTCTAGATTAGCTTCGGCTTCCATAACAGCCATAATGAAATTGGGATCGACCTCTATAGTCACCATTCTATCATCATGAATTAGCTTGATTTTTTGCTGTAGTATGGAGGGAACCGCGCCCAAAGCATGGAGCCATGGCCGGCCAAGCAACAGAGAGTAGGTAACCAAAATGTCAAGTACGGTGAAATGCACTTGCTTGCCACACCCTCGATAGTGACTTCTGCCTCAAAAGTCCCAATTACGTTGCATTATGAATCATCATAAGATCTAATAACCATGCTGGACCTTTCAAGCATGTCCTCTAACAGCCCCAGATGAGGAAGGATTTTTAGAGGGCATAGGTTTAGAGCGGAGCCATCATCCACCACGACGCATGGGATGACCTTATCAAGAATTTAGATCTGGATGAATAAGGCCCTATTGTGATCCCTTCCCTCGAGTGTAAAATCAAAACTGTCAAACACAATCTGAGGCCCTTTTCTCAGGGGAATGCCTTCTCCTATTGTGGCGCACATCTCAACGACCGAGGTGGTCGGATTAGCTTCCAGATTAAGGAGCAGCTTGATCAATCCCTTGAAATGCTTTTTAGAGTCAATTACCAGTTGCTAGATGCTGTATCAGGCTTGGGTGGTTTTCAGCTGAGTAATAAGGGGATCAACCTCAAGACTAGTAGGGACAGGCGGAGGTGGAGAAGGGGGTCTTGCAGTAGTTCCAACTCTGCCAGGAATCGGGTCTTTGTTTAGGCAAAGATATTGGTCTTCCAGCTGATATACACGACCACTCTGGGTAATATTAAGGACATCATTGAGTAAGGCGCTCTTAGTGGCTTGCATTTTAAACAAGTATTGTTGCTCTTCGGAGTCTAAATTCGGGTTTTGTAATTCATATTCGTCCACACTAAAAAGGTCATTGCGATCAACCTTGAATAAGTTGGTGCTTATGGCCTTGATCTCTTGAGCCATTTCCCCATCCTCATTAGAATAGTTCTCCTTCAAAATAAAGGAATCTATGCTGAACAGTGTTTTCCCCTCAGCTTTCTTTCTTTTTACCACAAATGGTTTAGACCTGCGGCTCTCTTGCTTTGGATGGTTTGAATCAATTTCCATTCCCTGAATGGAGTTGACTCCTAGGTTGGCTTGATTGATAAGATCAAAAACTGAGCAAGATGGTAGACCCGAACTGATGACCAGGATAGAGTTACTACTGTCCGACCTGTGAGCAAGGAGATTGAAGATCGTGGCTTTGGATAAACCAGATTGGACCATGCCAACCTTACTTCCAAAATTTGGCAAAGGATTATTCATAGTGCTCAGAGCCTTATCCGATTTAGCGATCTTTGCTTCGCTAACCAACCATTGAATTGCTGAGAGTAGGGCTTTGTAGTTGTTGGTTTGGTGTCCAACCTGAACGTAATAATTACAGAAGTTATTCTTATCTTCAGGTCTAGGTGGCTTGTATTCCTGAAGGGACTATATGAAAGTTACTTCCCTCAAGGGCTAGAAGATGACCCGCAGGGGCAATTTGTAGGGTTTGGTCAAAATAAAAAGGGGACGAGAAGGTTAGATTATGGCAATCGTCGGTGGAGCTGGGGTAACTGTGAGGGGCGTAGCGGGGGCATGAGAAATGGCTTGAATTGTAGCCGGTGTTTTTGGCTTAGCCGACGCCAGGGCTGAGGGTTGAGCTTCATTCTTCCTAAACCACGGTTTTCCTGCTCTCTCGGCCTTTTCACGCTCTGCCTCATGCTCAATTTTTTCAGCTTTCTCAAACACAGCCTTGTAAGAAAGAAAGGAATTTGTAGCCATTTCCTTACGGAATAGGGGAAGAGACCCTTCGAGGAGTTTGACAATCATTTCCTCAAGGATGAGCTTGGACTTCATCAAGACTTGAGTCGACATCCACCTATTGAAGTATTACTTAAAGGTTTCGTTGGGCATTTGACGGACCCTCCCAAGATGTTGGAGGGTTGTCTCCATCATAGTATTAAAACCATAATGCACTTTCAATGCCTCGGATAAGAGAGTCCAGTCGGTGATAATATGTTGTGGCAAAGTGTGATACCATTCGAGGGCAGGACCTCGAAGGGAGCAGGGAAACATTTCAGCAAGCACCTTATCACTCAGCTTCTTCACGCGCATCACTCTTTCATACATTATAATGTGAGAGGCAGGTGCTCCTGAGCCATCATAATGAGCCATGTTTGGTATAGTAAAATTATTGGGGACCTAATCTTCGTCCCTCTTAGGTTTCTTATCAGTAATGAGGCAGTCGATGTAAGCTTGGATCTCGGGCATCGCGCTCAGAGAATACGCGACCTGGTCGTTGATGGTTTGAGAAGCTATCATTTACCGAACAAAGGCGGCTACCTCAGGTGTTATGCCCGGAGGCTGTGTGACCTGGTCGTTGAGTGTCGGAGGTAGCGGAGGGCGAATGGTTAGCTGGCTGGCAAAAGGATTTTGGGGGTAGGTGGTGCCTTTAGGAGTCACAATAAACTATAGAGGTGTGAAGGAGGGTAGTGGCTGAGAAACTGGGCTTTGGTGAGTGAATACCGGAGGAGTGGAGCTTTGGGCGAAAGGTCTTGGATTGAAAGGCACAACTGATGGGATGGTCGAAGTTGATAAGCAAGCTGAAGCCTGCCCAAACTAGAATGGACTCGCCATGGATTGGGTTGATTGAAACATAGGTGCGACAGGTCTCGTCTCTACCAGACTGGTCAATATTTGTACTGAACTATTTGGGGCCTGAATATCAGAGGCCGATACTCGATCGGAATTCCTGTCTTAAAGAGCTCGCTTAATGGCTGCCTGAACCGTAGTTTGGATAGAAGCTTGGAAAGCGTCTGGGTTCAGGAATTGCATCATAGCAGTAGTAAAGTCAAAATCAGGTGGTGGTTGGGATCCTATTCCTAATCTGGAAGTGGGGCTAAAGGGCTCTTCTGGAGGAGGGGGCCTTCATTTCTTGGGAAAGACATGGCTGGTCGAGAGGGATTTTGGCTTAACTGAACTTGTTCTGAGTCTGACTCCTCGCTGGAATCAGTGTGGGGAATTCCTTTGACTTTTGTGGTGATAATCAGGGTTAGAGGATGACGTATCAGGCGATGCTCTATCCTTTTCCAAGCCGGGGTACGACGATCAGCGCGCCTCCTCCTAGCTGAAATGATAGGCAGTGGATCAGACCATGAATGGGTTAGTGAATGGTATGCATGGTACGCATGCCTTTTGTTCCTTAGGAGTGATGTGTGATGCGTATGGTTTTACGTAGATGTAGTTAGAGATGATGTGATGGCTTATCCCTCCAACATACGTGGGACGTTTGTACCTCACGTCATACATAGCGATATGTGGTGACACAAAGGAGGTATAAGAGAAGTCCTGTGTGTATTGGTAAACTTCTTCCACGAGTGGAAGTGGTAAGGGTAAGTTGATTCATTTTCGGCTCTTAAAGCCGATGTATGGGGGTGCATGATCACATAGCATATAGCACGCGAATCAGCCCTCTTCCAACCTTATGACTCCCGCGTAACGCCTCTTTGGAAGGATGGAGTTTGGCCTCTTCACCGATAATGGCCAAAGAAGTGCGTCCTAATTATTTTATTTATTTTGGGTAATCCTAAGGGGAGTGATGTGCTAAGGCTTTTTTTTCTGACGCGGCTTTGGTATAGGGTTATTTATGTAGAAGGTTCTCGTTTACCTTGATTCCACGTTACTCAACCACTACCCAAATAGGTGCGATCATAGGAGTTTATGTGTTGGTTAAAACGAGTGGTCCACCCACTAGGCATCCTCAATTCCAACAGGGCATGAGTGATACTTTGTGAGCTTCTCGGGTGAAATGGGACACCTAAAATTACCGAACTATCTATACGCGTGAGGATAAAACGTTAAAAAAAAGAATGAAGTTTTAATTTGGCCAATGATTTCAATACATCATCAAAATCTTTTAAACTTTATGAAAGAAAGTTCAAGTTTAGAGAAAAGATCCCCAGCAGAGTCGCCACTGTGAGCGGATGACGTTTTGCGCGGCGTCCACGGGCCGGGCTAGTTTATCGAGATCTTGGAATGATGGGGAGATGAGCGTGAAGTGTTTGGAAAATGATTTTGCATATTTTAATGCTCAAAAGATACAAGATCGAAATCTCGTACTTAAAATAGAGTCGCCACCCAGTTCAGCTCAATCGGGAAGTTTTCGGTACGATTTTCCCACCGGGTGGTTGGACCATACCTTAAGTAGAGATTCCGAGTTTGGATGATGTTATCTATTTTTCATTAGGCCAAGTTAAGATACTTCATTCTTTCTTAAACGGTTTAATCCATCCTATTTATTTGTATTTTTAGTTATTTTGTTGTTTTCGCGTTTATCAAGTAACTGAAGCAATGAATAAAATATTTACAGCCATAAAAAAATAAGTGCGGAAAATAAAGTTATTATAAGGCTTCCAAGTCCTATACATTTTTCTATGCAATAAATAAAATACCTGAATGTCTGATATGTGTCTACCTGCAGAAGATTGTTAGCTCTCGTATAGCATATTTTATTTACAGTATTATAAAGCCCGATCGGATGACCAAAATGAGAGTTGAACGATGTTTTCGAGGAAATTTCGTTCTTAACCAATTTTTAGGCTCAATCATTACTTTAACCGGATTATAAATGAAAATACCCACACATTACGGGGTGGGGTTTTTTTTCAAGCGGTTTTGAACTTCTTCATTACATTATATATTCTAGTTTCAGAAAATAAGCTAACCCGGGAATAAATGAAAATAAAACTGCTGTCCAGAAAGTCATATCGCCGACGACACTACTGATGCCGCCGGCGACATGAGATATCAGCTTGTAGGCAGCAGTGGTGGCTGTAAAAATGGCCGAAAACCCAAAAATGAATATAAATCGACGGAAATTTAACATAAATCAATAATGTTAATGCCAAAGAGCTATGAGACTCAGGATTTTTACCTCGAGGTCGTGAATCCACCTTTTCGTGAACCGAAAGAAACACCTCCGGGGAGCTTGTTACGACGATTTAGCAGTAAATTTAAGTGCTTTTGGTTTCTAAATACAATTAAGTTTATTTTAACTTAAAGACTTACTGATTTCAAACTCACAATCAGAGAATTCAAAGAAGAAAAACCAGGAAAAAATGGATCGGAATCCTTTTTTTCTATTTTATCTAGTTCTTATCTCACTAAAATCTATTCCCACCTTAAAATCCTAACATTCCATTCTCCTCCTAAAATGCAGCACAAGGTGTGCTTTTATAGGTGAAATGGGGTGCTTTTTGAGGCCTTTTTGACCAATTCCACTGAAAGTGGCCGAAAGGCTGTCTGTGGAGGGACCCGTTTCGGGCCATGCCGCCAGCGATATGGTGATGCCACAGGCGATATGGCTGATGTTGCTGGTGGCATCAGCCTCCAACATACCGACAGCTAACAGGCCCAAAAGCCAAAAAAATCGTGAAAAGTGGTTTAATAGTAGGTGAAAAGGCATCTTTTTGACTTTTAATAATATTTTAACTGATATTTATTATTTGAGTGCAAATCATCGGTTCAAGCTCCTACCGGATGCGTTATCGGCCACACCGAACTAGATTCTACCAAGTATAAAATTCGCGAGGAATATTATTTTGGTAATAAAAATTCTAAAGAAAACTTTTATTTTGAGGCATTAAAATCGGGTACTCGTCATCATCGTCTCCCGAGAGGGTCTGCAAAATCCCGTGCACACAGTCCCAAAGCTGTGTGGACCGATGCGACCCATCTACTAAGAACTTATTATAGTAAATATGTTGATGTGGAGGATGGGGTGGTTGAACTTATTCTGAGGACCAAGAGTGGCGGAAATGTTGAGCCAGCAGTTATGCAAGGTAATGGTCGTCGTCTTTCCTCATACTTTAATTTTGACTCTTTCTTTTTGCTAATGTGCAGGTATGTCCAACCAAGGGATTTACTTTACCATTCTCGTAGCTGCGGTGAGGCCAGAGAAGAGGAAATTAAGAAAAGGGAAAACCCCAAAAGCTATAGTGGCTGAGGAGGGTCGCCTAATGGGAACAACTCAATCCACACCTCTCGGCTTTGTTCCAGAAGGGAGCTCACGGAATGCTGTTCCGCGAGTGGAGGTATACCCAATTCTATCGCCTAGTCCTGATAGGGTTATTGACATGACGAATTGGGTTGATGTTGTTAACAGGAGTCCGGCCGGTGCTATCTATTTTGATTCAAATTAGGAAGCAATAGACAAAGCCATAAAGTTAGAGAAGCAAAGGCTGAGAGCTAGTGAAAAGGGAAAGGACATGGCTGACGCCGAGGGAACTATTTCCATGCCTAAAAAGGGCAGTATATGTCTCTTCCTAATGTAAGATTGACATTACCTTTTATGCTTCCCTTTCTTTTACTTATGTGTGTTTCTTCGTTATTAGATGTGGATGTTAACCGTTGGCCCCGACGTGAAGCTAGAGAACGACACAGTTGTTCAGGATTTTGCTAGCTTTATTAGAAGAGGAGAGGCATCAACGAGGGAGGGTCGGTTAACATGCCTTTCGTCATCAAGCCAATCTCACTACTGTAAGTCTTAGCCTTGTTGCTAGTTATCTCCTCTTTGAGTCTTTTTTCTAACATTTCCTTATTCTGGTATAGGCTTTATCCGACATAATTAATCTAACCGAGGCCTTGGTAGAGAAGGATAATGTGATTGGGGCTCTTAAGCACTCAAAGAAACAATCCGACACTCGGCTTACTCAGCTGACAAATGAGAGGGATGAGAGCAATAAGAAGGGTTTAGCTAAGGAACAGGAGCTAATCTTATCAAGAGTCGACAGCCTTGGCTGCCGAGGAGATCGGCAAAAAGTATGTTGAGGAGATGGACGTCCTAAAGGGAGATAATCGCACCTTGGAGGCCAAAGTTCAGAAGCCAAAAGATGAGGCTAATGTGGCCATGAAGAAGCTGGAGAAGATGAGCAGGAGCTGTGAGTTTTACAAGAGGCGTAGCAAGGCTCTGAAGCATGACTGTCAGAAGAAGGAGTTGGTAGCGCAAGATCGGTCATGATGCTACAAAGTGATTTATCGCTCCAACTTCCTTCAAAAAGTTCAAGAAAAGTTTAAGTGTCCTACCCCAGACTTAGATAACTTTGCTCTCCTCTCAGAGCGGAAAGTCAATGCAAAATTAATGCCATGGTCTGAGGATGTTTGCTTATTTAACCTCGGTGGAGATGAAGAAGAAGCCGATAACGGGGAAAGTGAGGATGAGCAAGATGGGGACAAGGATGATGAGGCTCTATCCTATCACTCTTATTCCACATCAGTTCTTAGTGAGATAGGTGAGGCCGAGGATGATGGTATGTCTCGGTCCCCCAAAGATATATAGATTTTATCAGCTTGATTAATAAACTTCCTTTAAGTTTCAGTTCGCTCTCTTTTGATTTTGCATTTATTCTCTTACTATAAGGGGGACCCTGGTTGGGGGTGCCTCGCTCACTACACGTCAGATTTATGCAATATTTGAAGATAAACTGAATGAATTCTGCACTTTTCATTGAAATATATCTAGCAGTACATCTAGATAAAAACATTAATAACCGATGTTAAAAGCTATAAACAACCGACACTAAGACTGACGCTCACATAGGACTGACTCAAAATGAAGACATGCAAGACCGACACTAAAACTTATTCAAATAAAACTACTATGACTCTTGGGTTGACTACTCCCCGGTGAAAAACTTCCTCAGACCCGCAGCATTCCATATCCAAGGCAAAATCTTCCCTTCCATATCCTAAAGCTTATATGTATTGAGCCCGATCTTTAGACTGACCTTGAATGGGCCTTCCCAGTGTATGCCGAAGCCTGCCCTTGCTCTCAATGCTTTAATTGATCAGAGCACGAGCTCTCCTAGTTAGAAGCTTTGAGGTTTTACCTTTTTATTAAAGGCCGATGCAACCCTCTGCTTGTAGGCGGCCGTTTTGGTGTATTCTTAGCCTCGTCGTCCCTCTAGGTCATCCAAATTTAACCTTAGATTTTCATTGTTATCGGTAGGACTAATATAGTACGACAGTCTCTCATTGGGGATGCCTATATCGACCGGGACTATGGCTTCGATCCTATATACCAATGTAAAGGGTGTTTCTCCTAACACCATTATTAGCGTAGTTCGATAGGATTATAGGACATTTTATAGCTCATCGACCAGCTCGACCCGCTTTTGAGTACTCTTGTATTGATTCAGTCCATGATTGTCATGTTTATTACCTAGGTCATATTGTTACACTAGGGGTACAATATGAAGGAGAATCGGAGCTTGATCTCGAGCCCATTGCAATATGCTTTAAACGCCTCGTAATTGAATTGTGTACCATTGTCGGTTATTAAGGTATGCGATATTCCAAACCTTATGATGATACTTTTGTGGAAGAACTGTATGACCTAGTTTGGGGAGATTGTGGATATGGCTTCAGCCTTGACCTATTTTGAGAAGTGATCGACCGAGACAATGATCCATTTTTTCTGATACTGCACTATGGGAAATGGTCCAACGATATCCATTCCCCATGTGGAGAAAGGCCAGGCTGCTTGGATAGTGGTTATCTCCGTAGGTGGTGCTCTAATGTTCTTTGCATATGCTTGGCATGGCTCGCATTTTTCCACTAACTCTTTAGCGTCTAACTCCATCATCGGCCAATAGAAGCCTTGTGGCTTGGCCTTCTGAACTACCGCATCCTTCTTCTCATGGCCCCCGTAAATTCCTTTATGGATCTTGCACAAAACATAATCAGCATTCCTCTTCCCCAGACACTTCTTTCAAGGGTGGCTAAAGTTGGTTGCCTAGTATTGAATAATGGAAAGAATTTCTCACTATTCTTTATGCCTCTATCTCATCTTCCGGGAGAATGGAGTCTTTCAAGTATCTACATATTGGGAGTACCATTCCTCTATTGGTTCAGCTTCTCCCAATATGATAAGGTCTTCATTTCCTCTAGTGCTAAGTCAATCAATACTTCCAATGGTGCAATGGATGAGATTATCCCCACTAGGATCTGATGCCGCTTTTGCTAGATTATCAGCCTCGGCGTTCTAAGCTCGTTGCATGTGTCAAATTTCTATTTTTGCTCCTGTCTGCTTTATCTTATTGATGAGCGCTCGCACCAAGCCGAGGTACTGTTGCATTGTCGCATCTTTCATTGCATATCCTCCCCCTAGCCGATTGGTGACAAGCTTCGAGTCATTATAAATATGGGCTAGGTCTGGTAGTATCACTTTGATCAACTGTAGGGCGAGGATGAACTCCTCGTATTCGGCCGTGTTGTTTATTGTGAAAAAAGAGAGTCTGGCCGCCTGGTTAATGATCATTATGTTTGGGCCTCTCATATGTACGCCTATGCCACCTTGACCTCAGGTCTAACTTCCATCAATTAAGTGTTTCCACTTTTCCTCCATCAGCATGGTAGGTTCGGGTGATGGGGCTTCTTGTATAAAATCTGCTAATGCTTGAGCTTTCATTGCTCTCCTCGGTTTGAACCTGACGTTAAACTCTGACAATTTTACTGCCCATTTCGCTAATATTTCTGACATCTCTAGCCTCTAAAGAGCTTTCTTCAGGCCTAGGTTGGTTCGGACTATGATCGTGTAGGATTAAAAGTAATGTCTTAGCTTTTGAGATGCAATGATGACCTCATAGGCAGCTTTCTCAAGAAGAGGGTACCTTAAAAAAATTCAACATCTTTAAGAACTTTATTACAATAATATATGGGGTACTACTCTGTCTTCTCCTCCCTAACCAAGGCCATGCCTAGCGCCTCTTTAGAGGTGCTGATGTAGAGAAATAATCTCTCTAGGGGTGGGTCAGCTTAGTAATGGCGGTGAGGATACAAACTCCTTTAAATCATCAAAAGCTTTGGCACATTCATCCATCCCCCGGAAGTTCTTTGCACCTTTCAGAGTTTTGTAAAAAGGCATACATTGCTTGGCTGAGCAGGATATGAATCGGCCCAAGGCGTTGATCTTGCCATTCAAACTTTGTATATCATTTACCTTCTTGGGTGGCTGTAGTTCCATTATTGCCTTGATCTTGTCTGGGTTTGCTTCTATTCCTCAGTGAGAGATTAAAAATCCCAGAAACTTCCCAAGTGCTATACCAAAAGCACACTTTTCCAGGTTCAACTTTAACTTATATTGGTTCAAGATACGCAACACCTCTTCGAGATCATGTGCATCAGTTATCTTGCTCTTGATGATCATATCATCGATGTATAATTCTACCGTATCTTCATTCATACCTTTAAATATTTTGTTGACCAAGCGCTGGTAGGTCGCACCTGCATTTTTTAACTTAAATGGTATGACTTTGTAACAATACATTCCCTTATAGGTGATGAATAAAGTTTTTTTCGCATCTTCCTTAGCCATAGGGATCAGATTGTACCCTGCCTTTATTTCCACCGTGGAGTAAGACTTATAACCCACAGTAGCATCTACTAGAGATTCCATGTTTAGAAGTTGGTAACTATCCTTCATGCACGCCTTATTTAGGTCGGTGAAGTCCATACACATTCTATATGCCCTATTGGATTTTTTGACCAATACTACATTTGCCATCCAATCAGGGTACTGAACTTCCCTGATATGACATGTCTTCAAGAGCTTTGCCACCTCTTCTTCAATGGCGCACTATTTGTATGGACCGTGGTTCCTACATTTCTACTTGACCAGGTTGGCTTTCAGGTTGACTATAAGCCTATGCTCCATAATTCTAGGATCAACTCCTATGACATGGGCCTCGGTCCAAGAAAATGAGTTTTTATTCCTCCTGATAACTTCAATCAATGTAGCCTTTGTTTAAAGGTTCATGTCTTTCGAAATAAATACTTCCTATCTTGGCTTAGGAGTAACGTCTCCAGCTTACTGTAGGGCTTGATCTTATCTGGTAAACTTTCTTCAGCCTAGTGGGTTAGCTCAGCCCGTATTGAAGCCAGATATATCTCTCTTGCCATCTTTTGGCTTCCCCTAATAGTTGTCATGCCTTGCCTAGTGGGAATTTGCATCATGAGGTAGCATAAGTTGACCACTACCTCAGACTTAACTAGGATCGGTCTTCCTAGAATAATGTTGTATGCCAAGGGCATATCTACAATCAAAAACTCGCATTTGATTGAATCATCTCCCATTGTGACTTATAGTGTGGCCGATCCTATGACCTCAACTACATGGCCGCTCAGGCCAAGACCGGGCCTTGATCGACTCTAAGTTTGTTTAGGTCCAACCCGAGGGCGTTATACATGGATCGGGTCATTAGATTGACCAAGTTGCCAATGTCTATCAGCACTCTTTTAATCAGGAACCCTTCGACCTCCATTTTAACTACCAGTAAATCCTGATGTGGGGCTAGCTTGGGTATGTAGGCAAAGGAGTAATATACCCTTCTATCTAGACTTGAGTTATTGATCGGTGAGGCTTTTTATTTCTTTGATGTTGGTCCTCTGTAAATGATGTTAATAACTCCTCTTTGAGCTGGGGGTATCGGCTGCTCTCTCTATAAGAGTAGCTCGATGCCTCTCTACCCGCTCCTCTTATTACCGATGTGGTCGTGGTCCCACCATAAAGTGAACAAGCTTTCCTTTGGCTGCTCTCTTATTGAGCTTGATGGCCAAGTATCGACAATCCTCGGTATCGTGGCCCTTTAACTTGTGGAAGTCATAGTAAGTTCCTGGCTTTCTCGGCTGTTTTATCTTTGGTGGGTATTTAATGTACTGTCGGTTCTTCTCTACCCAATATAGCACCTCCTTTCGATTCACTTTCAAAGGAATCAAGTCCTTTGGGAGATTGTGATGTTTGTATTCGTACCTAGAGGGCCTTGAGGGTAGCTTATCAGACCGAGGCGGACTCGGCTACCGACCTATTTGCTTATACACCGGTGCCCCATTCTCATTGGCCTCATAAGTTACCCACTCCTATGCCTTCTGCATTATTAATGCTAAGCTCTTTGGTCTCTTAGTGAGTAGATCCTTTTTTAAGGTCTGCGTTTCTACGATTACTTATAAAGATATCGGTGATGTTGCACCCTTTCACTTTAAGCGTTGCCCTTTGGAATCGCTCCACAGAATCTCTTAGTGTTTCAGTCTGACCCTGCCTCATTAGCTATAAATCCTATAAAGTCTTATAAGGTAAAATTGATGTTAAGAAGTACATGAGGAAGTCTTTTATCATCGCTTTGAACCCCGTGATCGACCTTGGTTTTTTATTTTCAAACTAAAAAGTGGTCGATCCTTCGAGAGTCGTTGGGAAGATCTTACACAGCATCGCATCGATTGCTCTGGTGGTTGCCATTTTTTGTATAAAATGAAGGGTCAGGTCGCTAGTGCCATCGTAATCTCGAAACTTTGGCCATTTAAAACTATTAGGGAATTCGGCCCTTAAAATCTCGGGTGAGAATTGCGATTCTGCATCTTCTATCTCTGGAATAGTTAGCTCCATTCCCATGTCTGCGAGGAGTGCCTTTACGTTCTTCATGACATCGCCAGCCAATTTTGGGGCTAAGTTCCTATCAATTTCTTCAATCGCCTTCTTGGAAGCTATGGTTTGATTAGATCTGGTCATCGACCTTCTAGGCTCCCTCATAGATGGGTTAACAGATACGTTGGGGGAGCCGCATCGAGGTTTTTTCAACGTATCTTCCTTTCTCTGTTCGGGCTCGCACTCATGTGCGCGAGTGAAGTTGGTATTATCCTTGGTTATCCCTATCACTCCAGGTTGAGGTCCGAGATGAGTAGTTTCTTTATAACTTACCGAATCTTTACTCCGCCGATGGGACATTGGCACTCATAGACTTAGCTTGGGTCAAAAGTTTGAGGCTATGGGGGTTGAAAACGCCCCATCTTCTTGACTTCATTCGTACGTCAGACGCCTCTTAAGGCTTTGAATTTCGATATGGACCCAGATTGGGTCGATGTTGTCGCCTTCTTCTCCAGGTTGATGACCTTGCTCTCTGTGGCCAGGCGCTACGCATTTAAGGTGTTTACCGAATGCTCCATATGGCCCATTTTGTACATGACTTACTTTGTCATTGTCGCTTGCAGCTTCAGATCAAATGAGGCGTCAAGCTTTACAACCATCGCGTCTATCTAAGCATCGAACTCTGGCCCCAGCACTATATTTTTTATTACCTTTCCTGATGCGTCGACCGACTTTAGGGGCATTGTTGGTTCACTCGTCGACCCTGGAGTTGCCTTCATATTAACTCTAGCAGCTACTGACTTCAGGACGGGCTTTTTTCTTGTTGAATCTTCCATCACTACTGTCGATCTTTGGAACTAATGAAAATAGAAAGTACAGGACTTTAAAACTGAACAAACTAGGTCGTTGTGTTTGATCCACGCTCACCGCACCAGTTTGATGTCATCGAACTCGGTACACAGGACCGGTTCAACTTCTTCAGGATCGGGGAAGCCTGCACAGGTGGCAAACCATTAGAGGGCCAGGTCGAGTGTCCGACGTGGCCTCTATGACGCTCAAGTTAGTACATGGCGTAGGATGTTGTAGATATTACTAAAAGGGAGAAGATTGTGTGTAGCTAATTACCTAGGGAAGTGTGCCTTACCCTTTATATAGGAGGTAGCCCTTGGATGGCTGTTACGTATCTAGCCTTGGAGGTTAAGGGATGTCTAGATGGTTGACACATGTTCATATCCCTTTAGCTTGATGAGCAAGTTCATTGAGAGGGCTTTATGGGCCTTGTTGGTATTTGAGCTTTATATGCCTTGCTATCAATAATGTATAATGTTATGAATAATTATCACTAACAAATTCCACATAATATAAAGTAAATGAATATATTATAACTTAATTTTCTATTAGCTTGATGAAAATGAATATACTAAAATTGAAATAATCAAATAAATTTCATAATAATTGATAAAACATAAATTGTATTTAGAAGAATTTATACACAATTAATAAATAAAAAAATTTAAAAAATTAAAGGGTGGGGTTCTATTTTATTAAAAAAGAAAAGAAAAGAAACAAAGAAAAATAAAAATAAAAATAAAAATAAAAATAAAAAACACAAAAACATCTCAAAGATATTGACAAAACCAATCACAACAGAGTGTGATCCTAATGATCTAAAGATCCATAGCAGTTACATTTATTGTAAGCCAAACAGCCTTGCTGAATTGTAATCGGCATGATAAGGAACGACGGGAAGAAATTCCCCATTATGCAACATATTCAATCCCAGCGAGAAGGCTGAGATGATGGGACCTAACAGTACCGATGATGACAATATCATCGTAAAATTCAATTTAATTTTGAGGTCATGGCATGATAGGCACAACGTCGAAACATCAAACTGTCGACTTAGATCAAAATCGAGATCCAAGCCGATAAACAAATTCGTTTTTCAAGGAGAACCGTAGCTTACCAAGGAAGAAACATCATTCTCCTCTGGCCGCTAGACAGAGAATACCACTTCCTGTGCATTGCCTTACGGGGATACCTGTCCTAGGATAGCTAAGTCGTAGCCCACCATGTAACCGCCACCATCCTTCGCTGGCAAGAAGGAACACAATGAACCACCCCGTTTAAATAGGTTTAAAAACCGTCGGACCGGGACTGACATACTCCTGGTGTGAGCACAGGATTTTGCAGTCCCTCTCACGAGACGATGATGACATGTACCCGATTTTAATACCTCAAGTTCTCTTTAGAATTTTTATTACTAAAATAATATTCCTCGCGAATTTTATACTTGGTAGAACCCAGTTCGGCATGGCCGATAATGCGTCCGGTAGGAGCTTGACCCGATGATTTACACCCAAATAATAAATAACCATTAAAATATTATTAAAAATCAAAAAGATGCCTTTCCACCCACTATTAAACCACTTTTGACAACTTTTTAGGCTCCTAGGCCTGCTGTATGTCGGTATGTTGGAGGCTGATGCCACCAACGGCATCAGCCATGCCGCCGACGATATCACCATGTTACCGGCAGCATCATCCATACCGCCGGCGGCATCACCATGCCACCGGCAGCATGGCCTAAAATGGGTCCCTGCACAGACAGCCTTTCGGCCACTTTCGGCGGAATTGGTCAAAAAGGCCTAAAAAAACACTCCATTTCACCTATAAAAGCACACCTTGAGCTGCAATTTAAAGGAAGGGAACCATCTAATGTTAGAATTTTAATGTTAGAAGGAGAAATAGGTTTTAGTGAGATAAGAATTAGATAAGGCAGAAAAAAAAAGGATTCCGATCCATTTTTCCTGGTTTTTTCTTCTTTGAATTCTCTGATTGTGAGCTTAAAATCAGTAAATCATGTAGTTAAAAATCAACTTAATTGGATTCAGAAGCCCGAAACACTCAAATTTACTACTAAATCGTCGTAACAAGCTCCCCGGAGGCATTTCTTTTCGGTTCACGAAGAGGTGGATTCACGGCCTCGAGGTAAAAATCCTGAGTCTCATAGCTCTTTGGCATTAATATTATTGATTTGTGTTAAATTTTGTTCATTTATATTCCTTTTCTAGTTTTTGGTCATTTTTTACTATTATCCCTGCTGCTACGAGGAATTGAAGTCGCTTGAGACATGTGATGTCACCGGTGGTATCAGCCATGTCGCCAGAGACATCACTGATACCGTCGATGGCATCATATTCCCTAGAGACCTCATTTTCTTATGGGACCCTTTCTTTATGGTACTTATAAAGCCTTGTAGCCTGCCTGCATCCTGATGTCGCCAGCAACACAATTGATATCACCGGCAGCATCAGCCATATCGCCAGCGACATCAACCATGTCGTCGGCGGCATCAGTTTCCTCATCAGCGGCATGGCTTTTTGGACAGCAGTTTTGTTTTTTGTTTGTTCCCAGATTAGTAACTGTCCAAAATTAGGATGTACAGTGTAACAAGGGAGGTCTAAAACCTCCCAAAAACAGACCCCACCATGTGACGTGTGGCATTTTTTATTTATAATCTGGTTAAAGAAAAGATCAAATCTGAAATTTGATTAAAAACGGAATTCCCACAAACACCATTCAAATCTCGTTTTAGCCATCCAATCGAGCTTTATAATATAGTAAATAAAATATGTCATATATGTGCTAACCATCCTCTGCAGGTAGATGTAAATCGGACATTCAGGTATTTTATTTATCATATAGAAAAATGTACAGGATTTGAAAGCTATGTAATAACTTTATTTTCTGCACTTATTTTTGAACGGTTGTAAATATTTTATTCGTCGTTCAATTGCTTGATAAACGCAAAAATTAAAAAAACTAAAAATACAAATAAATAGGATGGATTAAATCGATTAAGAAAGAATGAAGTATCTTAATTTAGCCTAATGAAAAATAGATAACATCATCCGAACTCGAAATCTCTACTTAAGGTATGGTCCAACCACCCGGTGGAAAAATTGTACCAAAAATTTCCCGGTTGAGCTGAATGGGGCGGGGACTCTATTTTAAGTACGGGATTTCGATCTCATATCTTTTGAGCATTAAAATGTGCGAAAACATTTTCTAATCAAATCACATGCATCCCCCGTCACTCCAAAGAGGTCGGCCTACCGGCCCGGCCCCTCTGCCACCGCGTGAAACGTCGTCCGCTCACAGTGGCAACTCTGTTGGGGACCTATCTCTTTAAACATGAACTTTATTTTCATAAAGTTTAAAGGATTTTGATGATGTATTGAAATCATTGGCCAAATTAAAATTTCATTCCTTTTCTTAAGACGTTTTATCCTTATGCGTGTAGATAGTTCGTTAATTTTTAGATGCCCCATTTTACCCGAGAAGCTCACGAAGTATCACTCATGCCCTGTTGGAATTGAGGATGCCTAGTGGGTGGATCACTCATTTTAACCAACACGTAAACTCCTACGATCGTACCTATTTGGGAAGTGGTTGAGTGATGTGGAATCAAGGTAAACGGGAACCTTCTACATCAGCAACCCTATACCAAAGCCATGTTAGAAAAAGCCCTAGCACTTCATTCCCTTAAGACTAATCAAAACAAATAAAATGATTGGGACGCGCTTCTTTCATCGTTACCGGTGAAGAAGCCAAAACTCCATCCTTCCAAATAGGCGTTACGCAGGAGTCATAAGGTTGAAAGAGGGATGACTCGTGTGCTATATGCTCTATGATCATGCACCCCCATGCATTGGCTTCAAGAGCCAAAAATGAATTAACTTACCCTTACCTCTTCCGCTTATGAAAGAAGTTTAGCAACACATGCAGGACTTCTCTTGTACCTCCGTTGCGTCGCCAAATATCACTATATATGATGCAAGATACAAACGTCCTACGTATGTTCGAGGGATAAGCCATCGCATCATCTCTAACCACATCTACATGCAGCCATACGTATCACGCATTGCTCCCAAGAGGCATGCATGCCACCATACCATTCATGGTCTGATCCGCTGCCTATCATTTCAGCTAGGAGGAGGCGTGCTGATCGTCGCACCCTGGTTTGGAAAAGGATAGAACACTGCTTCATATGTCATCCTCTCGCCTCGATTGTCACCACGAAATTCGAAGGAATTCCACACACCGATTCTAGTGGGAAGTCAGATTCGAAACAAGTTCAGTTGAACCGGAACCCTTCTCAACCAGCCATGTCTTTTCCAAGAAATGAAGGGACCTCTCCTACCAAAGAACCCTCCAATCCTACTTCCAGCTCGGGAATGAGATCCCAGCCACCGCCTGGCTTCGACTTTGCCAGGCGCAATTCTTAAATTTGGATGCTTTTTAGGCTTCTATCCAAACCACTATTCAGGCTGCCGTTAAGCAAGCTCTCGAAGATAGAAATTTCGATCGAGTATCAGCATCTGGTATTCAAGCCCAGAATAGTTCGGCACAGATGTAGACCAGTCTGGTTGGGATAAGACCTATCGCGCCTACTTTTCAATCAACCCAGCCTATGGCAAGCCCGTTCCAGTTTGGGCAAGCTTTGGCTTTCCCATCAACTTTAACTATTCCATCAGTTATGCCTTTTACTCCAAGACCCTTCACTCAAAGTTCTATCCCTCCGGTATTTACTCACCAATACCCAACTTCTCAGCCACTGCCCTCTTTCATTCCTTCGCAGTTTATTATGACTCCCAAGGGCACTACCTACCCCCAAAATCCTTTTGCAAGCCAATTGACCATTCGCCCTCCGCTATCTCTGACACTCAACGACCAGGTCACGCAACCGCCGGGCGTGACACCCGAGGTAGCTGCTTTTTTTCGACAAATAAAAAGCTTCTCAAACTATCAACGACCAGGTCGTGTATTCTCCGAGCGCGACATCCCAAACCCTAGCTATCCCTCTGTAACACCCCCTTTTATTAGGAGTGCTATAGTAACTATAAACACCCAATAAACGACTCTACTCCATTATATGAAGTTGAATACTTATAGATTTAATATGTACAAATACAAATATAATGTTTCAAACTCCAAATTATTCTCCAAATATTTCTCAATGCCACTTTATATTTCTCACACTACCTAGTACATGCCATTATTCTACAAATCATAATATTACATTAAAATACAAATCCACCTCGAGTCTTTCCTTCTTTGCTCTTCAAGTTGATCCACTTATACCACTTTGGTCCAAGCTATCTACAAATCTTCAGTATCTGCATGTAGAAAATAAACTACACGTTAAGCAATTTGCTAAGCAATTTGCTTAGTGGTGTACATAAAAGAAATACAACAACTTTGAACATTTTTAACACTTTAAAAATAAAAACTTTATAAAACCAAATCACAAAACTTATATAGTAATCCTTTCAAAGTACAATCAAATTTATATCCAATTTTTCCAAACACTTTAACCATATATTGCTCAAAATAAACAAGTCCTAAATAACGGTAAAATGGATACGGGAGCGGACAAGCCCGAAGCCGAAGCCGAAGCCGAAGCCGAAGCTTCAATATCAATGTATCGGTCAAGCCCAAAGCCGAAGCTTCAAAATCAATATATCAGTCAAGCCCGAAGTCGAAGCTTCAATATCAATATATATATATATATATATCAGAATATCGGCCAAAGCCCGAAGCTAAAGCTTCAATTGTTTGTACAGTACTGTAACCCCCCTTTATTGGCGCCAATCTACCCTAACCTGTATTCTACTCGTTTAATAAGGGCAATAAATCAAAGTAACATCTTAAAAATTCTAGTATAAACCATCAATCATAATTCAACATAACTTCAGTAATCAAGAAATTCAAATCCTAAATTTTAAAGCATCAAACTTCAATTAAAACACAATAAAATCAAGTTTCATATTTTTCTAGAAATTTGTAGATTCTGTGACCTAACCTCCCTTGCATTTTTAACTGTCAAAACATCATCCAATTGAAGAACTTTTTTCTAAAAATAATTAGGCACATGTCTCAGCTTTCCAAAGCCACCAAAATCACAGAAATCCAAATTGTATAACCAAAGTTATGATCAAAATACTAAACAGTGTACAAAGCTGAGATTTTCCGAAAACAGGTTTCGTGACTCAACTTCAAATGAAAATTTCACATTGAAAACGAATGAAATTCAACAAGTTTTCTTCTAAACATATATTCCTTACTTTCTGTAGATATCAATAGAATCAATAATCATTTAAATCGGAGTTATATACAAGAAAAAACATTAAAACAAAATAGGGATATAAATCTAAAAAATTTTCCGAAAAACTGAGAAATCGAAATTTGAGGCACAAACCTTTTTCTAAGCTCTTTCTAACTCTCTTCTACCTCTTTTGTCTTTCATTTGCTTGCACTAGCTTCCTCTATAATAGCCATATATATAATTCTATGAAGATATTGTATAAATAAACTTCCTAATACCATAAGTATGCTTACTCTACTATAAATTCTACTAATTAAGCTTTAATTTCATCAAAAATCACTCACCTCAAATTTGGGTTACTATTCATCCGAACCTTAAAATCTGGAATCCTCCTCTTCTTGTCTTGATTCACTGAAATTGATGATGATAGAGGGCTTAAGGATCGATTTCTAACAAGAATTCGAAGTTAAATCGAAGAAATCGGAAGTTTTTAGATTAAGGAAAATTTTTGGGTTTTGGTAAGGAAGAATAGAGAAGATAAAGAGGATGAAGGGGATGAAGGAAGGATAATACGTATATATGATTTTGATTTTTTTCTTTTTTTAACTTCCAATAATGCCCTTGAACAAATAATTAAATGCCCAATTCATCTCTCTTACTTAATTAACTCATATTTCCTCATGTCTTATATCCAATAATAATAATAACTACAAAAATAATTTCCATGATATTTTAATACCATAGTAATTTATTATAAGTAAATTTTGAAATTTCGGTTCGTTACAATTCTCCCCCTCTTATGAATTTTCGTCCTCGAAAATTACCTGAAAACAATTGCGGATATTGAGTTTTCATTGTATCCTCCGGTTCCGAAGTTGCTTCTTCAACCTTATGATTCTTCCAAAGTACTTTTACCAAAGGAATAGACTTATTTCTCAATTGTTTGACCTCTCTTGCCAAGATTTGTATTGGTTCCTCTTCATACATCAGGTCGGGTTTGATTTCTACGACATCAGGAGATAAGATATGTATAGATCTGATCTGTATCTCCTTAACATTGACACATGGAACACATTATGAATTTTGTCGAGCATCAGGGGTAGTGCCAACTGATAAGCTACCGGTCCAACCTTCTCTATAACCTCATATGGGCCAATAAATCTTAGACTGAGCTTGCCTTTCTTGCCAAACGCAGGACTTTCTTCCAAGGAGATACTTTGAGAAATACTTTATCCCCCACTTCATAAGTAAGGTCTTTTCTTTTTAGATCGGCATAAGATTTTTGTCTATCTAATGCAGCCTTCAATCTCTCTTGAATAAGTTTTACCTTCTCCTTGGTCTCCTGAATCAAATCTACTCCCACAATCTTGTTTTCAATAAGCTTGGTCCAATATAATGGAGTTTGACATTTTCTTCCATATAATGTTTCATATGGTGCCATTTGTATGCTTGACTGATAGCTGTTATTGTAGGCAAACTCCATGAGGGTCAAATACTTATCCCATCTTCCCTCAAATTCAATGATACAACTTCTCATCATGTCTTCCAACACCTGAATTACTCTTTCAGATTGACCATCTATTTAAGGATGAAATGAAGTACTAAAATGAAGTTTACTACCTAAGGCTTCTTGCAACTTCTTTCAAAATCTCGAAGTAAATCTTGGATCTCGGTCAGAAATGATTGAAATAGGCACTCCGTGTAGCCTTACTATCTCATCTACATATAACTAAGCCAACCTATCAAGTGAATAATCCATCCTAACTGGAAGAAAGTGGGCAGACTTTGTCAATATATCTACAACAACCCACACTACATCATGTTTCTTCTATGAAAGTGGTAAAGATGTCATGAAGTCCATTGTGATTCTTTC
Organism: Euphorbia pulcherrima; assembly: GCA_947683365.1. Lineage (NCBI taxonomy): Eukaryota > Viridiplantae > Streptophyta > Magnoliopsida > Malpighiales > Euphorbiaceae > Euphorbia > Euphorbia pulcherrima. Next base: position 23,353,247 of record CANTUS010000001.1, read on the forward strand.
CCATTTCCATTCTGGAATTGTTATAGGTTGCCACAATCCAGAAGGAACTTGATGTTCTGCTTTCACCTGTTGACAAGTTAGACATTGTGCAACATAGTTAGTAATGTCTTTCTTCATTCCATTCCACCAATAATGACTCTTCAAATTTTGGTACATCTTGTTTGCTCTTGGATGCATCGCATAAGGACTACTATGTGCCTCATGTAGGATATTCTTCTTTAATTCTTCATTGTTTGGCACACATAGTCTATCTTTAAAATATAGACATCCATCTTCTCTAACCTTATAGTCGTCTACGATACCCACTTGTGTCCGTGCTCGAATGACCATCAAGTCATTATCTTCATTTTATGGTTGCCTAACCTGTTGTAGTGGTACAGGTTGAATCTTTAATTCGGCAATTAAGGCTCCACTACTGGTAAGAGCTAACCCCATATTCATAGCCCTTAGTGCCATCATTGTCTTTCTGCTGAGAGCATCTACCACAACATTAGCCTTTCCTGGATGGTAATCAATAAGACAATCGTAATATTTAATGAATTCTCTCCACCTTCTTTGCCTTAAATTCAACTCCTTCTATGTTGGTAAATATTTCAAGCTTTTGTGATCTACGTAAACATAACATTTTTCTCCATAAAGATAGTGGTGCCAAATTTTCAAGGCAAATACTATTGCAGCCATTTCTAAATCATGAGTAGGATAATTCCTTTCATGATTCTTCAATTGCCTGGAAGCATAGGCAATCACTTTCCCTTCTTGCATCAAAACACTCCCAAGACCACTATGCGAAGCATCACTATAGATGACAAAATCTTTTCCAGGCTCTGGTTGGGTAAGCTTGGCGCTTTTGTTAACATCGCCTTCAATTTCTCAAAACTTTCTTGGCACTTATCATTCCACTTAAATTTTGCATTCTTTTGAAGTAGTTTTGTCAGTGGGGTAGCAATGACAGAAAATCCCTTCATAAATCTTCTATAATACCCTGCTAAACTAAGGAAACTTCTGACTTCCATAGGGTTCTTTGGTGGTTTCCATTCTACAACTGCATCTATCTTTTTAGGATCCACTTTAATTCCTTTTGCAGAAACAATATGGCCTAAGAAAGAAACTTCTTCAAGCCAAAACTCACATTTGCTAAGTTTGGCATACAATTTATTTTCCCTCAAAGTTTGGAAGACTATCTGCAAATGTTGATCATGCTCTTCCCGTGACTTAGAATGCACCAAAATATCATCAATGAAAACCACTACAAACATGTCTAAATATAAATAAAATACATGGTTCATAAGTTCCATAAATGCTGCTAGTGCATTAGTTAGACCAAATGGCATCACCAAAAATTCATAGGGCCCATATCTAGTTCGGAAAGTCATCTTTGCAATGTCATCATCTTTCACTCTCATCTGATAGTAACCCGATCTCAGATCAATCTTGGAGAAGTATTTGGCACCCTTGAGTTGAGCAAATAAGTCTTCAATCCTTAGCAATGGATACTTGTTCTTCACTATCTATTTATTCAACTCTCGATAATCAATACATAATCGGAGCAAGCTATCTTTCTTCTTAACAAACAACACTGGTGCACCCTACAGGGATATACTCAGGCGTATGAATCCTTTGTCTAACAATTCTTGCAACTGGATCTTCAACTCTTTTAGTTCAGCAGGTGCCATTCTGTATGGTGCTTTAGATATTGATGCGATACCTAGCAATACATCAATTGTGAATTCTACCTCTCTTTCTAGTAGTAACCCCAGTAGTTCTTCTGGAAATACATCTGGAAAATCACATACCGTAGGAATATTCTGCAATTCTAACTCACCTTTCTTTGATTCTAGAGTAAAGATTAGGTAGGCCTGACATCCATTCCTAACCAGCTTTTAGTCTTCATAAAAGAAATTATGTTACAGAGATAATCTGTTCTTTCCCCAACGATAACTATTTCTTCTCCATCAGAAACTTGAAGTGACATTCTTTTATTTTTGCAATCCACCACAGCTCGATGTTCCGATAACAAATCCATTCCCAAGATAATATCGTAATCTCAGAAGGTAACTCAATTAAATTTGCATGGAAAAGTTGATGTTGAATCATAATAGGGCAATTCATATACACTTTGTTTACTATCACACTGAGTCCTAAAGGATTAGTCAATTCAATATTTTCTCCTAATTCTTCTACATCCAACCCTTTCTCTTGTGCTAATGCAGTACATATAAATGAATGAGATGAACTGGGATCTATCAAAGCATAAACATCGTGATTAAAGAATGAAAATTTACCGATAATAACTTCAGTAGATTCCTGAGTCTCAAGCCCTCAGATTGTATAACTTCGTGCCATTCCTCCCGGTCTACCACTCTGCGGTGCTTGTTGAGCCACATTATGTCCACTTGCCTCACTAGCATTTCCTCTTCCCCTTCCTCTTCCACCTTGCATTGTAGGAGTAGGAACTACTGTAGGTGCAGCTGTACTTATCTGTCTTTGAGGACAATCTGCAATCAAATGTTCCCTCGAGCCATATTTAAAGTAGACTCTACCTTTTCCCTAACATTCCCCTGTATGCATCCTTCCACAATTAGAACATTGTGGAATATTTCCTCTGCCTCTACCTGAAGGTACACTAGCCGCTGACCCTATAGTTATGGTTTGTCTTAGTGAAAACCCTCTAAAATGAGATTGTGTTTGTTCTGATGTTCCCTTCTGTTTCTTACTTGGAGATTCTAAACTAGCTTGACCCTGCGATCCCTTTTGAAATCCAGAACTTTTTGCCATTCTTTGTTGTCTATGTGAATTGATCTTCTCAATGCCCATAGCAGCATCAACCAAGTCAATGAACACCCTAATCTTTTGTGCAAGTAAATGCGCTCTAATTTCATCATTCAGCCCATCCTCAAATCTCTTACATCGCTTTACTTCACTGTCAACGATATCACGAGCATACCTCTCGAGTTTGAGGAATTGAATTTCATATTCTAATATAGTCATTCGTCCCTATCTCAAAGACAAGAACAATTTCCTCTGCTCATCTTTGAATCATTCACTAACCTACTTTTTGTCAAATTGTTCTAAGAAAAGACCCCAAGTGATTTCTCCGGGTTGCCTTTCTCTCACAATATTATCCCACCACCTCCTAGCTTGTTCTTTGAGTAGACCTTGCACAGTCTAATCTCTCTTCATCTGTAAAATGAAGCCTAGTCATACACCATTTAGTATGATCAAGCCAATCTTCTGCAAATGCAGGATTCACTGTATCCCCTTTAAAGTCATCACCCGAAAGCTTTTTGATTCTTTCAAGAGGAGTTCTCTCCTCTCATCTTTCAATGTGAGGTACTATAGGAACTTGAGGGAATTATATGTTTTGAAGTACTTATGTGATTACTTCAGTAGTCATATGCAGAAGTAAAGCAGCTTGTGCTGGAATAGGTTATTCGGGAAAGCCATGAACCGGTGGAGGTTCACATCTTTGTTCATCCCCTTGTCTAATACGGACTGTACTCTCAGCATCCTCTTCCTCACTATGGTTGTGACTACTACTAGCCATTACTTATTCCTGAAAATTAGACCAAAGTGGATCAAACAACTAACATAACATATTTATATCCTAAATGGCATGTACCTACTAGCCCTAGAATCGCCTAAACCTGGCTCTGATACTAATAAATGTAACACCCCCCTTTTATTGGGAGTGCTATAGTAACTATAAACACCCAATAAATAACTTTACTCCATTATATGAAGTTGAATACTTATAGATTTAATATGTAGAAATACAAATATAATGTTTCAAACTCCAAATTATTCTCCAAATATTTCTCAATACCACTTTATATTTCTCACACTATCTAGTAAATGCCATTATTCTACAAACCATAATATTACATTAAAATACAAATCCACCTCGAGTCTTTCCTCATTTGCAGTTCAAGTTGATCCACTTATACCACTTTAGTCCAAGCTATCTACAAATCTTCAGTATCAGCGTGTAGAAAATAAACTACACGCTAAGCAATTTGCTTAGTGGTGTACATAAAAGAAATACAACAACTTTGAACATTTTTAACACTTTAAAAATAGAAACAAAGTCAGTTCATATGTCAAAAACAAATTTAAACAACTTTATAAAACCAAATCACAAAACTTATATAGTAATCCTTTCAAAGTACAATCAAATTTATATCCAATTTTTCCAAACACTTTAACCATAAATTGCCCAAAGTAAACAAGTCCTGAATAATGGCAAAATGGATACGAGAGCGGACAAGCCCGAAGCCGAAGCTTCAATATCAATGTATCGGTCAAGCCCGAAGCCGAAGCTTCAAAATTAATATATCGGTCAAGCCCGAAGCCGAAGCTTCAATATCAATATCAATATATATATATATATATATATATATATATATATATATATATATATATATATTAGAATATTGGCCAAAGCCCAAAGCCAAAGCTTCAATTGTTTGTACAATACTCTGCCCCCCTTTATTAGCGTCAATCTACCCTGACCCGTATTCTACTCGTTTAATAAGGGCAATAAATCAAAGTAACATCTTAAAAATTCCAGTACAAATCATTAATCATAATTCAACATAACTTCAGTAATCAAGAAATTCAAATCCTAAATTTTAAAGCATCAAATTTCAATTAAAACACAATAAAATCAAGTTTCATATTTTTCCAGAAATTTCCAGATTCTGTGACTTGATTTCCCTTGCATTTTTCACTGTTAAAACACCATCCAATTGAAGAACTTTCTTCTAAACATAACTAGCAACATGTCTCAGCTTTCCAAAGCCACTAGAATCACAGAAATCCAAATTGTATAACCAAAGTTATGATCAAAATACTAAAAAGTGTACAGCTGAGATTTTCCGAAAACAGATTTCGTGACTCAACTTCAAATGAAAATTTCACATTGAAAACAAATTCAACAAGGTTTCTTCTAAACATATATTCCTTAATTTTTTTTAGATATCAATAGAATCAAGAATCATTCAAATCGGATTTATATAACAAGAGAAAACATTAAAACAAAACAGGGATACAAATCTGAAAATTTTTCCGAAAAACCGAGAAATCGAAATTTGAGACACAAGCCTTTTTCTAAGCTCTTTCTAGCTCTCTTCTACCTCTTTTGCCTTTCATTTGCTTGCACTAGCTTCCTCCACAACAGCCATATATAATTCTATCAAGATATTGTATAAATAAACTTCCTAATACCATAAATATGCTTAATCTACCATGAATTCTACTAATTAAGCTTTAATTTCATCAAAAGTCACTCACATCAAATTCGGATTACTATTCATCTAAACCTTAAAATTTGAAATCCTCCTCTTCTAGTCTTGATTCACTGAAATTGATGATAATAGAGGGCTTAAGGATCGATTTCTAACAAGAATTCGAAGTTGAATCGAAGAAATCAGAAGTTTTTAGATTAAGGAAAATTTTTGGGTTTTGGTAAGGAAGAATGGAGAAGATAAAGGGGATGAAGGGGATGAAGGAGGGATAATACGTATATATGATTTTGATTTTTTTCTTTTTTTTCAATTTCCAATAATGCCCTTGAACAAATAATTAAATGCCCAATTCATCCCTCTTACTTAATTAACTCTTATTTCCTCATATCTTATATCCAATAACAATAATAATAACTACAAAAATAATTTATATGATATTTTAATACCATAGTAATTTATTATAAGTGAATTTTGAAATTTTGGTTCATTAAACCCTTATAAACCGGTCAGCGACCAGGTCACGCAACCTCCGGGCGTGACACCCGAGATCTAGGCTTACATTAACCACCTCATCGCCATCAAGAAATCTGAAAGAGACAAAGACTGGGTCCACGATAATTTCACTATATCGAGTATGGCTCACTATGATGGTTGTGGAGCACCTGCCTCTCACATCATAATGTATGAAAGAATAATGCGCGTGAAGAAGTTAAGTGATAAGGTGCTAGCTGAAATGTTTCCTTGCTCCCTTCGGGGCCCTACCCTCGAATGGTATCACACCTTGCCGTAGCATATTATCGTCAACTGGAATCTTTTATCTGAGGCATTAAAAGTACATTATAGTTTTAATACTATGATGGAAACAACCCTCCAACATCTTGAGAGGGTCCGTTAAATGCCCACCGAAACTTTCAACCAATACTTCAATCGGTGGATGTCAACCCAGGTCTTAATGAAATCTAAGCTAAGCCTCGAGGAAATGATTATCAAACTCCTCAAAGGGTCTCTCCCCCTATTCTACAAAGAAATGGCTACCAATTCTTTCTTGTCCTATAAGGCTGTATTCGAGAAAGCCGAGAAAATCGAGCGTGAGGCAGAGCGTGAAAAGGCCGAGAGAGCAGGGAAACCGTGGTTTAGAAAGAATGAAACCCAACCCTTAGCCCTGGTGCCAGCTCGGCCTAAAGCACCGGCTGTAGTTCAAGTTGTTTCTCAAACCCCTGTTGCACCCCTCGCAATCACCTTAGCTCCGCCAGCGGTTGCCACAATTTAGCCTACTCGCCCCCCCCCCCCCCTCTTTATCTTAGCTAACCCTTATAAGCTGCCCCTATGGGTCATCTTCCAATGTTTGAGGGAAGCAAGTTTTATACAGTCCCTTCAAGAATACAATCCACCTAGACCTAAGGATAAAAATAACTTCTGTAACTATCATGTTCAGGTAGGCCACCAAACCAACAATTGCAAAGCCCTACTCTCAGCAATTCAACGATTGGTTAGCAAAGCAAAGATCGCTGAACCGGACAGAGCTCCAAGCACTATGAATAATCCTTTGCCAAATTTTGGGTAAAAGGTTGGCATGGTCCAGTCTAGTTTACATGAAGCCACAATCTTTGATCTCCTTGCACGGAGGCCGAACAGTAATAGCTCTATCCTGGTCATCGTTTTGGGTCTCCCGTCTTATTCAGTCTTTGATCTAATCAATCAAGCCAATCCGAGGGTCAATTCTGTCTAGAAGATGGAAGTTGATCCAAACCAGATGAAGCAAGAGAGCCGCAGGTCTAAACCATTCGTGGCAAGAAGAATGAAAAACCACTGTTTAGCATGGATTCATTCATTTTGAAGGAGGACTACTCCGATGGTGATGAGGAATCTGTTAGAGAAACTAGGGCTGTAAGCACCAAATCATTCAAGGTTGATCAAAACGACCTTTTTAGCGTGGATAAGTATGACCTTAAAACCCAGATTTGGACTCTGAGGAACAATAATATCTATTTGAAACACGAGCCACCAAGAGTGTCTTGCTCGGTGATGTCCTTAACATTACCCGGAGTGGCCGCGTATATTAGCTTGAAGACCGATATCTCCGCTTAAGCTGAGATATGATTCTTGGTAGGGTCAAAACCACTGCGAGACCCCCATCTCCACCTCTGCCTGTCCTGACCAGTCTCGAGGTTGACCCTCTCATTACCCAGCTAAAAAACACCCAAGCTCGATACAGTATTTGGCAGCTGGTAATCGACTCCGAAGGGCATCGTAAGGGCTTGATTAAATGACTCCATGATTTGGAAACTAATCCGGCCACCTCGGTCATTGAGATGTGCGCCATGGTTGGGGAAGGCATTCCCCCAAGAAAGGAGCCTCATATCGTGTTTGACCGTTTTGATCTTACACTCGAGGGCAGGGATCACAATAGGGCCTTATTAATCCGAATCTAGGTCCTCAATAAGGTTATCCCGTGTATCATGGTGGACGATGGCTTCGCTCTAAATCTATGCCCTCTAAAAATCCTTCCCCATCTAGGACTGTCAGAGGAGATGCTTGAAAAATCCAGCACGGTTATTAGAGCATATAATGATTCAAAGCGCAATATAATTGGGACCTTTGAGGCAGAAGTCACTATAGAAGGCGTGACAAGCAATGTGCATTTCACTGTACTTGACATACATGTTACCTACTCTCTATTGCTTGGCCGACCATGGCTTCATACTTTGGGCGCTGTTCCCTCCATACTACACCAGAAAATCAAGCTAATTCATGTAGATAGAATGGTGACTATAGAGGCCAATTCCGCTTCCGTTATGGCAGTTATAGAAGCCGAAGCTAGTTTAGAAAAGGACCTTCAAATTGCCATGATTAGCAAAGTTCAGAAGTCTCCTCCCCTTTGGCACAGCTATCTTCATGCGGGTATAGGTAAACTAATGAAGAAATCTGGTTATAAGCCTGGCAGAGGTGGAGGAATACACGAACAGGGAATTACCGAGGCATTGGAGCTAAAAATCCTTACCCACCGAGCTGGATTGGGATATAAGCCCAGAAAAGCCTATTGCCGCGTCCCCTCCTGCTACTGTCGCATGGTCAATGTTTGTGAGATCCAAGGTAAGAGGCCTTATAAGGGAGAGCCTGAGCCAATCAGGTATGGCGGAAAAATATGGCCCGGCTTTAAAATCTTTAAAGATGTTTATGACTTCGAGATCTGTCGCATGATAGTTTCAGGTGAACCCAAGCCTACTGAGCCTGATATGCCTATCAATATTGTTTCTGATAAGGCTAAGGGAAAAGGTAAGATGCATCCCAAAGATGAGCCGAAGGGAAGTAATGAAAATTCTACTGATCTAGAATTGAAAATGATGTGGCAACTATAACTAAAGCTATAGCACTACTGATGAAGAAGGGCTGGAAGAGTAAGGGAACCAGGGAAGAAGATGCAATAGCAGCGATAGTAGGGAAACTCGCTAGGGCTCTCGCTAAGAAAGCCGACCTGTCTGGGGGGCCATCACTCACCATTGCCAAAAAGACCTCTCTAGAGTATGACCTGGGCGCCATTTTGATAGACAATACAGAGGATGTTCCTCCTATTGATGTTGCTACTGAATTCCCTCCACCTATGGAGGAGGATATGGATGATGTAATTCTTAATATCTCTATTGTGTTTAATGCAAACAATACTGCTTATGAGGCTTTTAATGCAATGAATAACTCTCATTCTGCATACTTGTTTGATGTCTTTCCTAATGGATCCATGCATTCACATAACAATATGCATAATGTTTTTGGCATTAGTGTTACATTATTAAGTGAAATAAACCTAAGTACAGATGACAATCCTAAAATGGTGACCATTTCCAAAGATTTAACTCCTGAGGAAAAAAGTGACATCATAAAAGTGCTTAAAGATCATGTTAATGCTTTTGCCTAGTCATACGAAGACATGCTTGGGGTTGATCGACAAATCGCCAAGCACAGAATCCCAACTGATCCTAAATTTTAGCCCATCAAGCAGAAACTCCACCGATTGAGGCTAGAAGGGGCAGATCGGGTTAAGGCAGAGGTTTCAACATTGATTGAAGCTCGATTCATTGAAGTGGTGGAATACTCGACTTAGTTGTCCAACATCGTCCCAGTTTCGAAGAAGGATGGTAGGGTTCGGGTCTGTGTGGATTTTCGAGATCTCAATAAAGCCTCACCAAAGGACAACTTCCCACTCTCACACATTAATGTCCTAATTGATAGCACCGCCAGGGCGGCTATGTATTCATTCATGGACGGGTTCTCAGGGTACAATTAGATTCTGGTTAATATTGTCGACAAAGTTAAAAAAACATTTATCACTGAATGGGGGGTGTGTTGCTACAAGGTAATGCCGTTCGGGTAGAAAAATGTCGAGGCCACTTATCAGCGAGCTGTAACCACCCTCCTACATGACATGATCCATAAAGAAGTGGAAGTGTATATGGACGATATGATTATGAAGTCTGCCACTCGAGAGGAGCACCCTGCTATTCTTGACAAGTTCATGACTCGTATTGAAAAGTATAACCTCCGCCTGAATCTAAAGAAATGCGTATTTGGAGTTACCTCCGACAAGCTATTGGGACACGTGGTTAGCCAGAAAGGGATTAAAATAGATCCAGACAAAGCCAAAGCCATCAGGGACATGCCTTCCCTTAAGACAGAGAAGGAGGTCCGATCGTTTTTAGGGTCCTTGCAGTATGTTAGTCGGTTCATTGCTCGCCTCACTACTGTTTGCGAACCCATCTTTAAGCTGTTAAGGAAACAACAACTCATGGTATGGAATGATCATTGCTAAGCAGTGTTTGATAGAATCAAGGTGTATCTTGTCGATCCACGGGTCTTGAGACCCCCATCCCAGGGAAATCACTCATACTTTATCTGGCCATCGAGGAAACTTCTGTCGGGGCTATGCTTGTCCAGGAATAGAATGATAAGCATGAACGTGCCATCTACTACTTGAGCAAAAAGTTGTTAGATTATAAAACCCAGTATTCGATTATAGAGAAGACATGCGCTACCATGGTTTGGTCCACTAAGAAGTTGTGACATTATTTCCAATCTTATCGCATCCAAGTCGTGGCTAAGATTGATCCAATAAAGTTTCTTTGCTAATCCCCTACTCTAGCCAGTAAATTATCTCGATGGTTACTTCTCCTATCTGAGTTTAACATCGAATATGTAATCTAGAAGGTCATTAAGGGGCGGGCCGTAGCCGAATTCCTAGCTAATCAACCCCTCAGCTTTGACTATAAGGAAAATTTGGAATTTCCTGATGAGCAGCTCGCCTCTGTTACAATCCTTGACAATGTCTGGACAATGTACTTTGATGGTGCTATAAACCACAGGGGAGCAGGTCTCGGGTTCATTATCGTCATGCCAAATAATAAGATAATCCCATTGTCCAAACATTTAGAATTCACTATCACCACCATTGGCACTGAATATAAAGCTTGTCTGTTCGGCCTTGAGGCTCTTCTTCAGGTTCAAGACCCCCATATATCCATCATCGGAGATTCGGCTTAGGTTATCCATTAGGTTATTGGAGATTGGGAAATTATAAAAGAATCTCTCCATCCTTATGTTGAGGTCGTCCGCGAATTGACTGAGAAATTTAACTCATGCTTGTACCACCATGTCCCTTGGGACAAAAATCAAATGGTTGATGCTCTCGCGTCCATATGGGAAGGACCCCAGTAGTAGCCTATCCGCCCTTTGGTTTTGTTGTCTACCAAGATCCCATATCATGTTCAATCGGCTCATCCAATCCTCGCCATTTTCATCCAAACCTTATTGGCATTCTAACATCGTTCTATTCCTTCAAACTGGCCAATACCATATGGATTCTTCTGACTCGGACCATACCACCCAATGGTGGCTCGCTATCCAGTTTTGTACCGTGGACAATGATCTATTCAAGCGCACCAGCAATGGCCTACTTCTCTGTTGCCTCACTGACTCCGAGGCTCAGAATGTAATGACCCAGGTCCATGTCGGTGACTATGGCCCTCATATGAATGGTCTTGCTCTCGTAAAGAAAATCCAGCGGCTGGGGTATTTTTGGCTTACTCTCACAGCCGATTGTATCGTCCAGGTCAAACGATGCCACTAATGCTACAAAGATATGCAGCATCTGCCACCCACCGAACTCCATCATTTATCCACCCCTTAGCTATTCTCGGCATGGGGGATAGACATAATTGGTGAAATCCATCCTTCTTCAACAAACGGCTATAAATTTATTGTGGTAGCAGTAGATTACTTCTTGAAATGGGTGGAAGCCAAATCCTTCACCAATGTCACCGCTAAGCAGATGGCCAAGTTCATAGAGAAGCACATCTTTGCTCGGTATGGGCTTCTACACCATATAGTCTCGGATAATGGGGTACAATTTCAAGGAGCAATTGCTTCTCTAATAGAGAAATACGGGATCGAGCACCATAGATCTTCCCCATACAGACAACAAGCCAATGGGGCTGTTGAGGCAGCTAATAAATCGGTAAAGATGATTCTCTCAAAGATGATAGCCGGTTACAGGGATTGGGCATATAAGCTACATTTTGCTATTTGGGGATATCGCACCAACATTCGTACCCCGACATCTATGGGATGGAAGCGGTCTTACCAGTTAAAACTCAGGTGACCTCCTTAAGAGTCGCTCTAGAGCCTAAATTAGAAGAATTTGAATGGACCTGGGCGAGATTTGAACAGTTGAACATGATGGATGAGCAGAGGTTAAAGGCCCTCGACAACCTCCAGATGTACCAGCAACATATGGCTCGAGCATACAACAGTCGGGTAAGACATCAGAAGTTCCCCCTGAAGTCTGGTGATCTGGTCCTTAAATAGCTGAAACTTTCTACCCCTGATGTGAGGGGTAAATTTAGGCTAAACTAGGAAGGACCATATGTAATAAAGAAGCTGGCAAAGGGGCAGTTAAGCTTATGGACATGGATGGTAATGAGTTTGTGAATCCCATGAACCAAGACAGGCTTAAGTGTTATTATGTCTAATTCAAAAGAAACAAATTAGAAAATGGCACACCAAAAAAAATATATACGTGATAATTACCCGCCTTTCAGTCTTTTACTGATCGGGTAAAAACTAGGGTGACGCCCGACAATTGGTATCCTGCAAACCAGCCATGCAAAAATTAGGGGATGAGATAAACCCACTAAATGAAAAATCTGAAAAGGGCGATCTAGGCAAAAGTTAGGGTATATGAGCAAAGAGTGAGTGCCTTCTAGAAAACTGATCTTGGCAAGTTGGTACCGGGAGTTAAATCAATGGGAATGTCAACCAAACATCATGTACTTTATTTTATCTCAATTAATAAAAGTTTCTCTTTTGTTGAAATCTAAATGCTTAGGCTTATGTGGATCCTGTATTCATAGGATTAAGACAACTTCAGCAAGCCTTAGATAGAGTTCATTTTATTCCATATTAGATGTAAGAAAAATAATAAAAGAGGTCTGATAGTTCTAACAAAAGCAAGTCTCAAATCTAGCTTCCCACATCATCATCACAATAGCAAGAGATCCGTCTCGATGTGGTAGTAGAAAGGGGCTCCTCCCCCTGCTCCGCACGTTCCCCCTCAAAGTGGGCCCATGAACACTTTTGACGGGTCGACAAGCCTCTTATCTCAGCAAGCCATCCCCTATAATGTGTGACTGTCTCGATGGTTTCCACATGATCATAATCCAGAATCTCAAATACAGCTTCCCTGGACCACTTCTCCCGAATATGGTTGACCCATCTAGCTTTGTAAACTCCAATCTGGTTGTGGGGCAGTTTGATTAGGACTCTTTGTCTCTTGCCATACTGACAGCACAGCAGGTAAGGGGTGTAAAATGAAGATTTCTCCAGACCTATCAATTGAACACAGGCTCCTCAGGATTTTACAACCACATCCTGAATTCTCCACCATAGACTAACCCACTGAACTTGTGCGTCAGTATACCCCCTCAAGACAGGCACCCAATCATCGTATGTCAGCTTGTCGAAATCAGCCCGCATAAGCCCTCTCTCCCTCAGATGGATGGGAAGATACTTTTTCGAGGTCCCTCGTGGCGCCTCCCTCAACCTCAGTTTCTCCATCAGCCATACCTATAATTCAAAACTCAGGTAAGGATTGGGAAAAGAAATGTGCAAAATCGAAAAGAACAAAAGGTACCTGTAATAATATGAGCTGGTCTACAATAAGTGATGGGTCAACGGAAGCAGCATCCACATTCAGTAAAACATCGGCCAATCCCACAGCCACGGGAGAAGCCCTTATCGACATAGGGTGGATGAGTGAAATCAGCCTGGGCAGAGCAATCGGGCTCACTCCGCACATAAACTCCGCCATGAGTAGCAATGCCACTATGAATGGCCATGCAAAGTGGGATCGGGGCGCTCCATGGCACCACTCTAGAACCGCTCCAAGCTGAAACCCAGGTTTGTCGGGCAACTGAGACAGAAATGGGTCCACAAAATCCAAATTCCATAACCCTCGAGGAATTCCATCTGCGCCAAAATGAAAGTCCGGCAGCGCCATCATAACGCATTTAGGACACAGTGTCCCCAAAATAGCGTGGAATTCTTCGAGCAATGGGCAAAGCTCGAACGATGGAAATCAGAAAATGTGGTCCATTGGATCCTAAAAAGATAGCGTCGCTCGAAGGAACTTGTGGCTTACGGGGCCACGCCGCGACATATCGAAACCCCTAAAGCCTGAATTTTTCAAGCTTCTTCCAGTCCGCATTTCCCAGACTTTACAGAAAACCCAGTAGCTTTTAATTGTGGGTTGTCATGATAGGAATTGACAGAATGGTCAAAATCAGATTACTAGAGAAGTGATACCGCCGGCAATATGAGTGATGCCACCGGCGATGTAAATGATGCCGCCAGTGATATAGATTGAATTGGGCGATATCAACTGATGCCGCCGGCGATATGGGCTTTCAGACAGCCCTATATATATTATTTTAGCTGGTTGAATTTGGGCAATATGGGTCATGCCACCGGCAGCATAAAATTAATTTTCCGGCGACATCAGAAGCATTTTTCTCATTATAGGCCTGTACAAAACCTGTAAACAACCCTATAACCCATTTCCAACACCTGTCCGAATGCAATCCATTTTATTTGAAGTAAAAAGCCCAAAGGCACAAACCATCCAAAAATTCTGAATGTCTGGACCACAGAAACAAAACCCAACAATAAATCCAAATTATTCTAACCCCAATGTATCAAGGGTACAAACGAAGAACTAAAAAGCAAAACAAAAATATAAAACTAAGCATGCCCGCCACTGCCGGCTGGGCGGGATGAAATGTCAATAGGGCTTACAAGTTAATCACCAACATCATCCTTATCTTCCTCCCTTCCCTCTGTCATGGGCACACTGTTAGACTCCTTGACCACGGTAAACGGGCATTGGCCGGCAGACATCTTCACCCCCTTATGACCGGTGCTACAGGGGTGCACACAATCTAGATTTTGCTTGCTCCTCCATTCCTGAATGATAGCTGCTAGCTGACCCTCAAGGCCACTCACGACGTCGGAGTCCTGTAGTCTCCTCCTCATATCTTCGCCGGGCTGCATCGGCATCTGATAAGGAAAGGCCCAAGAAATCCTACAAACTAAAGAAGACATCAACAATGCATATCATTTATAGCATCCATACATGCATCTTATCTTATTTTAATATAGGCATAAATAGGGAATTTACCTGAACAAGGAGTGACTGCCCGATAAGTATGTCCTAAAGAGCAAAGTTGTTCTCTGCGAGCTGCTCTACATGGCTTTGCGCCATCTGAAAAATCCAAAAGGCAAATCATTAGACACCTGCATCCAAGGGTAAATAAGAAAACAATTATCAGGCCTTACGTAAGTAGTGTTTTCTGGCATAAAGATGGGAGCATGCTGGCTCGAGCCTATATTTTTGGGGAGGAACTCGCCCCGAGAATTCATCAGCAGGAATGTGGTTTCCATCGGGTTGTCCAGATGACCCTCTACAAAATCTATACCCTCCGGTACACCGAAGTATCGGGTCCTACTTTGGTTATCCCGGCCTCTTTTTCTCGAGGGTTCGGATTCCTGAAAAACACAAAAGACACACATTAGCAACGTTCCTAAACAATTTCAAAATCAAGCACACAAACACAATCATACCTGAAAAGAACGCTGCCCCCTTGGGACATTGGCACACTTCCGCCGGCTACATCTGCGCCTGCCTCATCCTCCCCCTCGGGCTCGATCCTAACATCACCTTCAAGCTCTTCATCTTTTTCGTCTTCTTCCTCCTCAACATCCACGATACCTTTGAGGCGCCTCTTCTCCTCCTCCAGCCGCTGCTCATTATGATACTCAATCGTATCATTCCTATAGATGCGGGGACACAAGGGGAGTAGACGCTGCTGGTGCTGCTCATAGAGGCCAGGGGTGCTAGGGATCACTCGGTCGTTCCCCTCAATATAATGGGCCTTGTCCGCCTTAGAGGTGATCACCAAATAGGGCCACCATAAGCCCCTGGGAGGATCAGCAGGCACAGGTCTATCGGCAATCGGGACAGACCTCCAGCCCCTGATGCGCTTATCTAGATACCACTACTGGGAAAAAGGACACTCTATGACAAACTGACAGTCATCCACCTCCCTCCTAACCCTCATAACCTCTGTCAGGTTCTCCACCCTGTCAAATGGATCTAGGATAAGCTACATGAACAATCAACCAAAATAACCAATATAAGTTCATAACGCTTTTGTTTTGTTCTAAAGTGTAAAAACAAGGACTAAGTTAAAAATTGCATACCAAGCTCAACCGCGTGCTCCTCAGGACCTCCCTATATTTGGCGGGGTACTTGGCCTTCCCGCTAACACCCTTGCACCAGTGGCAAGAAAGTGAGAGCCCGACGGCACGGTCTTCTTAAACTCGATCGACGGGAGAATCTGGTGCTCAAAGGCCCAAGCCTGAACAAATAACACCCAATCAGTTCAAAAAGCATCAACAATAATCAAGTGAAATACTTCCAAAGAGATATACCTGGAGTAGCAGATGGCAGAGTTGGAGAGCTTTCACCTTCTTCCGGGCTTCCACATCCAGCCCATGGTATATTTGCACTAAGATGGCCCTTGGCCAGTTCTTCCTCCTAATTCCCGCCACGTCCTCCACAGCAGTTATCAGCACGTAATTGATCTTACTCCCCGAGGTTGGGAAGAATAGCACAGTGAGCAAAGAAATCATGAAAGACCGGATAAAAGCCTCTCTCTCATCCTCAGGCACAACATCTACCCGGGTCTAGTATTGGTGCAACTCACCATAAGACAGCCGCCTTGAAATGGGCTTCAAACCGAATAGCTCCTTCACCCACCTCACCACGGGCCTCTCGATATGGTATTTATCCATGTAAGCATTGAAGTGAATGACCTTGTCAGTCCAAGGAAGCCCGATCATAGCAACGATAATGGAGGGTGTAATCGTCGCTTCCCTAAAAGAAAAGTGATTAGTGTGGGTGGTCTCAAACCACCTCTCGATTAGGGCTATCACGACTGAATGAGAGAGCTTGGGCATCAGCATTGGCATAATTCGAGCCAGGTCTCCAAATATCATCTCATTAATGGCGAGTGCAAGCTCGGGGTCCTTCTCCAAAATATGGTGCCACCACTCGCCAATAGTGCCCATCCCCCTAGTATAAGTCAGTTCATATGGCTGCAAAATCAAAAACAAAATAGATAAGTCCGACGTATTTTTTCATCACTGGAACCTGATAGAAAGCTGCTAATGTCGCTTTTACTAGAAGCGATGTCGTCGGCGGCATCACTCCATACCGCCGGCGGCATGGATAATGTCACCAGCGACATCGCTTTAAACAGAAGCGATATCAGACTTCCTTAGGCCTTTTTGCAAGGACCGATGCCACCAGTGACATCACTCATATCGCCGGCGACATCACTACCTACGGGCAGAACTTGTTTTCCCCCAAAATCGCACCCATCATGCCAAAACCACAAAAATCGCAATCAATCAAACAATAAGCCAAAAAAGGGTAAAAAATCAAACCTAAAGCATGCAATATCAGTTTATAATCAATCTATTTCACACTTATGACTCCTATTATGGCACAATTTCAAAGCCTAAGGCCAAATCGAAACCCAACCCAAAAAGAGGAGATTCGGGTTTTTTAGGATTACCTGAACATAGCAGAGGTGCTTCTCCTTCTTTGGGGTTAGATTGGTGATAGGAGAATTAATCCCACATCCATACATCTTGGCCATCTCCTTCAGGCCATAAGCAGCGGGAACAGAGAGAATTTTCAACCCTTCAATAGAGGAATCAGGCAGATTCTCCCTAGCCTTAGCAGATTTGCCCCTAAAAGCCTTGGAGATTCTCTTCATGGTTAGAATGATGAAAAAGAAATTGGAAAATTTGGAGAAGAGGAGAAGGGGGGTATGATTTCTGTATGTGAGGAAGAGGAGTTTACTTCCTTTTAAACTACCGCACGGAATTTGAGGAGTTTTAATTTATCTGAAACTGTCCACTCATGCTGCCGGCGGCATCACGCCATACCGCCAGCGACATCACTCATGTCGCCGGTGACATCGCACCCTTCAATTCAAATTTTGAAATTGTTTGACCAGTCAAAGCTGCCACATGGCCATCATGCCACCGACGGCATAATTCCATACCGCCAGCGACATCACCATGCCGCCGGCGACATCGCCCCCTCCAATTCAAATTTTGAGCAAGTCCGACCAAAGGACCATCTCTCCATAAAGCACAAGTTCGACCGAAGGACAATCTCTCCGCAAAGCATAAGTCTGACCATAAGACAATCTCTCCATAAAGCGCAAGCCCGACCTAGGGGCAACCAATCTACAAAATAAAAGTCTGTCCAAGGGACAATCTCTCCACAAAACAAAAGTCTAACCAAGGGACAATCTCTCCATAAAGCACAAGTCCGACCAAAGGACAATCTCTCTATAAAGCATAAGTCCGACCGAAGGATAAACTCTCTACAAAGGTTAAGTCCGACCAAGGGATAACTAATCTACAAAGGATCAAGTCCGACTAAAGGGCAGCCTATCTATAAAGCGCAAGCCCGACCAAGGGGCAACCAATCTATAAAACAAAAGTCCGACCAAGGGACAATCTCTCCACAAAGCACAAGTCCGACTAAAGGACAATCTCTTCACAAAGCATAAGTCCGACCGAAGGACAAACTCTCCACAAAGGTCAAGTCCGACTAAGGGACAACCAATCTACAAAGGATCAAGTCCGACCAAAGGGCAGCCTATCCACAAAGCGCGAGCCTGACCAAGGGGCAACAAATCTATAAAATAAAAGTCCGACCAAGGGATAATCTCTCCATAAAGCACAAGTCTGACCAAAGGATAATCTCTCCATAAAGTACAAGTCCGACTAAGGGACAATCTCTCCACAAAGCTCAACTCCGACCAAGGGACAACCAATCTACAAAGGATCAAGTCTGACCAAAGGACAATCTCTCCACAAAGCTCAAGTTCGACCAAAGGACAAACTCTCCACAAAGCTCGAGTCCAACCAAAGGGCAAACCCTCCACAAAGCGTAGACCCGACCAAGGGGCAACCAATCTACAAAGCATCAAGTCCGACCAAGGGGCATCCTTTTTGCAAAGCACAAATCCGACCAAAGGACAAACTCTCCATAAAGCTCAAGTCCAACCAAGGGACAACCAACCTGCAAAGGATCAAATCCGACCAAGGGGCATCCTTTTCGCAAAGCATAAATCCGACCAAAAGACAATCCTATCCACAAAGCACAAATCCGACCAAGGGGCAAACCAGTCACCCGTTAGGTATTATTCCTATCCCTTGCTTTTTTGTGCGATCATACTGACCTATGGCAGCAGTGATCCCCCGAGGGGCAGCCTGTGAGCACGAGATTTTACAGTCCCTCTCATGAGACAATGATGACGTGTGCTCGATTTTAATGCCTCAAAATAAAAGTTCTCTTTAGAATTTTTATTATCAAAATAATATTCCTCGTGAATTTTATACTCAGTAGAATCCAGTTCGGCATGGCCGATAACGCGTCCGGTAGGAGCTTGAACCGATGATTTGCACCTAAATAATAAATACCCATTAAAATATTATTAAAAATCAAAAAGATGCCTTTCCACCCACTATTAAACCACTTTTGACGACTTTTTAGGCTCCCAAGCCCATTGCCTGTCGGTATGCTGGAGGCTGATGCCACCAACGGCATCAGTCATACCGCCGGCGATATCACCATGTCACCGCCAGCATCATCCATATGATCGGCGGCATCGCCATGTTTCCAGTGGCATGGCCCAAAACGAGTCCCTGCACAGACAGCCTTTCGGCCACTTTCGGCGGAATTGGTCAAAAAGACCTTGAAAAACACCCCATTTCACCTATAAAAGCACACCTTGAGCTGCAATTTAAAGGAAGGGAACCATCTAATGTTAGAATTTTAATGGTAGAAGGAGAAAATAGATTTTAGTGAGATAAGAATTAGATAAGGAGAAAAAAAGGATTCCGATCCATTTTTCTTGGTTTTTTCTTCTTTGAATTCTCTGATTGTGAGCTTAAAATCAGTAAATCCTGTAGTTAAAAATCAACTTAATTGGATTTAGAAACCCAAAATACTCGAATTTAATACTAAATTGTCATAACAAGCTCCCTAGAGGCATTTCTTTTCGGTTCACAAAGAGGTGGATTCATGGCCTCGAGGTGAAAATCCTGAGTCTCATTGCTCTTTGGCATTAATATTACTGATTTGTGTTAATTTTTGTTAATTTATATTCATTTTTGGGTTTTCAGTCATTCTTTTACTGTTATCCCTGCTGCTGCAAGGAATTGAAGTCACCGAAGACATGTGATGTCACCGGTGGTATCAGCCATGACGCCAGAGACATCACTGATACCGTCGGTGGCATCATATTCCCTAGAGACCTCATTTTCTTGTGGGACCCTTTCTTTATAGCACTCAAAAAGCCTTGTAGCCTGCCTGCATGCTGATGTCGCCAACAACATAATTGATATCACCAGCGACATCAACTATGTCGCCGGCGGCATCAGTTTCCTCGTCGGCGGCATGGCTTTCTGGACAGCAGTTTTGTTTTTCATTTGTTCCTAGATTAGTTACTGTCCAAAATTAGGATGTATAGTGTAACAAGGGAGGTCTAAAACCTTCCGAAAATAGACCCCACCATGTGACGTGTGGCATTTCTATTTATAATCCGGTTAAAGCAAAGATCAAATCTAAAATTTGGTTAAAAATGGAATTCCCACAAACACCATTTGAATCTCATTTTAGCTATCCAATCAAGCTTTATAATATAGTAAATAAAATATATCATATCTGTGCTAACCATCCTCTGCAGGTAAATGTAAATCGGACATTCAGGTAATTTATTTACGGTATAGAAAAATGTACAGGATTTGAAAGCTTTGTAATAACTTTATTTTCTGCACTTATTTTTGAACGGCTGTAAATATTTTATTCATCGCTTCAATTGCTTGATAAACGCGAAAACAAAAAAAACTGAAAATACAAATAAATAGGACGGATTAAACCAATTAAGAAAGAATGAAGTATCTTAATTTGGCCTAATGAAAAATAGGTATCATCATCCGAACTCAGAATCTCTACTTAAGGTATGGTCTAACCACCCGGTGGGAAAATCATACCAAAAATTTCCCGGTTGAGCTGAACCGGGTGGCGACTCTATTTTAAGTACATGATTTCGATCTCGTATCTTTTGAGCATTAAAATGTGCGAAAACATTTTCTAATCACATCACACGCATCCCCCGTCACTCCAAAGAGGCCGGCCCACCGGCCGCCGCGTGAAACGTCGTCCGCTCACACCAGGTGAGGATGCCTGACACTGTTAGAGGATGAAAATTAGCTGACCAAAAAAACCATTGAAGAACGGAAGGGGAGGAGTTGCGTTTCAAGTAGGGGTTTAGAATGTCACGCTCATCATCCCAATAGTTGGTCGTCCAAACGAAGAAGGAGGGGAAGACCTGTTGGAAATATAGCATATTAGATAATGGTGTGCATTATCTACTTTAGGCTAAATTATAATATGGAAAAGCTATGATTTAAATAAAATGAATTATGTCATAATATTCTACACTTGAGAGCTTTCCAACAATATATTATAGCCTAAAACGGATTAACGGTGAATAAGAAATTATAGTTTAAAGTTTGAACATATGTCAAATTTAGAAGCGCCAAATTGGTGATTCGGTACTCAAAAAATATTGTCTAGTCATAATTTTTTCATACCAGATTTTTATATTAGATTAATGGGTGTTTAATCCCTTAATCAATTATATTTCTCACAACATCCATGGTTAATAACCATAGAGGTGTGGTTACAAAAGTTAATGACCATAAAGGTGTAGTTACAAGGGTTAATGCCCTTTAAACCAATTTAATCCAAGTTAATGCCATTTACCCTATAAATACCCTATTCTTGTAGCCTTCTTCTTACACTTGTTCTTCGCTCTTTTACTCCTAAAAAAATCCAGCCGGTACTTGTGCTTGTTTACTTTGTGATTTATTTTCGGTTTTCATACTAAAAATATCTCTCAAAGTTTTCACTTCTTTTACAAGAAGGCTACTTAGTATTAGGTTCTTGTGAATTGCCCTTCACACGGTTAGAGTTCGCCTACGATTGTGGTTGTATCCTGCGAGACAAATTCACCGGTAGCGGATAAATAATTATCTTAAGGAAACTGAGTTTCACACCGCCTTAATAAACTTCTACTTCGGTAAAAAGGTTGAATTTTTTCTTTTATATTTGTTTGTAATAAATCTCCATTGTAATTTGTACTTATTCTCAATGAAATATAGTATTATTTATTTTATTCAATACCGCTACTAACAAGTTATTTAACAATCTTAAGACAATTATGTTTATATTTGTTTTAAGTTAAGTGCAGCTTACTTTGGATTCTTGAAGACTATTTTTTTTACAAAGCGTTGTTCATAAAAAAATAGTAATTTGTTTTTTAAAAAAATCTCTTTCTTTTTTTCTTGTTCTTCTCATTTACAAGTTTTTGACTTACTCTGTAGTAATTCAGATTATTAATTGAGAATATTATGAACATTATTTTATTGATTGGAGGTGATGGTTCTGAAACGGTTCCAGGCCAGAATAGCCAAATTGGACAAATTGGTCCAATTGGTGTTGGACCTAATGGAAATAAACTTTCGAATTTAACGATTGTTATGCCTAATGATCATGAGGTTGCTTTGGGATCATATCTTATTTCAACTTTTAAAAGATCGGAGAAATTTTGTGCTTCAAATTTTAAAGTTTGACAATATAAAATATTTTTCTATTTGGCAAACATGTGACACCATAATATATTGAAAGATGACCCTCATGTTGGAGTGGTTAATGGTTCTTTTCAATTATTTATGGATGGTTCAAATCCTGTGTATTTTCTTTGCAAAATCATATCTTGAATGACTTAGTCATTGACCTATATAAGCTATGTAATATTAAACGTATTGCAAAAGAATTGTAGGATTCCTTAAATAAAAAAAATTTTCTATTGCTAAACAAGTTTTGGCGAAAGCTAACGTGGTGGAGGTCATTAGAGACTCCAAAAATGGCAAACAACATGTTAAACATAAGTTCAAAATTTGACAAAACGGAAGCATATCCAAGAGATAAATGGAAAATGGAAAATGCTTAAATTACAAAAAGATGAGACAAAAGTCATTTGTTTGTAAATTGATAAAAAAATGATCAATAACATTGAGGTAAACGTTATGAAAGAAATTACAAAAGATGTATATGACATCAATATATGTGTAATTTATGAGGTCAATATGACTGACTCAAATCCAACGGAATGGTGGCTTGACACTGTTGCTACTCGTCATGTGTGTTGTGACAAAAAAAGTCTTTTGCTGGATTGACTCTTATTGATAATGGGGAGAAACTCTTCATGGGAAATTCTGTTACTTCTAATGTCAAAGAACACGGAACGATGATTCTGAAAATGACTTCCGGCAAAGAAGTAAAACTGCAAAATGTCTTATATGTACCTGATATGAGGAAGAATTTGATTTTTAGGAGCCTGTTGAGTGCATCCGGCTTCAAGATGGTATTTGTATAGCAGAAATTTATTTTGTCTAAGGGGGACATGTATGTGGGAAAGGGATATGAATGTAATGGAATGTTTAAATTTTGTTGTATCTCTTGTAAGAAAAATTCTATTAATGAGTGTAGCTTATATGATTGAGTCTTCTAATTTATGGCATAGCAGACTTGGAAACGTTAATTTTGATACGTTATGGCATTTAATTAACTTGAATCATATACCCACATTTCATATCGATAAATCACATAAATGTGAAACGTGTATTGAGACAAAATTAACAAGATCTTCATCTCAATATATTGAAAGAAATTCAGAATTACTCGGTCCAATGTATACTGATATTTGTGACTTGAATACGTTTAATCAAGAGGAGGCAATAAATATTGTATTACCTTAATATATGATAGCACAAAATATTGTTATGTGGCTTTAGAGAAAATTTTACTCTACAAGCAAGAAGTAGAAAACCAACTTAATAAGAAAATTAAGAAGGTTAGAAGTGATTGTGGTGGTGAATATGTTGTACCATTTGGCGAGTTTTGCTCCTAAAATGGAATTATTCATGAAGTAACACCACCTTACTCCCCATAATCAAATGGTGTAGCTGAACGTAAAAATCGTACTCTAAAAGAGATGATGAATGCAATGTTAGCCAGTCTGGTTTATGATAAAACATGTGGGGTGATGTTGTTTTGTCAGTAAATTATCTTTTAAATAAGACACCACATAAGAATCAAGACAAAACCCCTTATGAATTATAGAAGGGTAGAAAGTCTTCTTATAATTACTTGAAAGTGTGAGGGTGTCTTGAAAAGGTAATTGCACCATTACCTAAACGTATGAAAATAGGTCCAAAAATGGTGGATTGTATTTTCATTGTATATGCTAGTAATAGCAACGCATATCAGTTTCTTGTGCATGAATCTAAAAACCCGGATGTACACAAGAACACTTTGATTGAGTCAAAGGACACTTTATTTTTTATAGACGTGTTTCCATGTAAGGAAAAAGGTGAAGGGTCGGGAACTAAAAGGTCTTATGAACTTATTGTAAGTGACGGTCAAGTTGATCAACTAGATGTTGATAACTATGATAATATTCAATCAATGATTGAAGTAGATGATCGAAATTCTCAAGAAGAGAATAAATTGAATCACGAGGTGGAACCTAGAAGAAGTAAAAGGACTAGGGTTGAGAAACCCTTTGGTCTGAATTTCTTAACGTATATGATTGAAGCAGAACCTCAAACATACAAAGAAGCTATAAGCTCTATAGAAAGTCCTTTATGGAAAGAGGCCATAAGAAGTGAAATAGATTCCATTTTGCAAAATCATATGTGGGAACTAGTGGACCTTCCACCAGGAACTAAGCCATTAAGTTCTAGATGGATTTTTAAACGTAAGCTAAAAGTTGATGGAACAATTGATAAGTACAATGCTATTTTAGTCATAAAAGGTTATAGACAAAAAGAAGGCCTCGATTACTTTGATACGTATTCTCCAGTGTCGAGAATAACTTCCATTAGGATGATACTTGCAATTGCCGCTTTGTGAAATCTTGAAGTAAATCAAATGGATATGAAAACAGCTTTTCTAAACGGAGATCTAGAAGAAATCTAAATGGAACAACTAGAGGGTTGTGTAGCATTTGGTCAAGAAAGGAAAGTATGTAAGTGGGTGAAGTCTTTATATGAATTAAAGCAAGCACCAAAACAATGGCATAAGAAATTTGATGATGTCGTGATGGCAAGTGGCTATCGCATAAACGAATGTGACAAATGTATATATGTCAAAACTACAAATGAAGGATATATTATTATATGTTTGTATATTGATGGCATACTAATTGTTGGAAGCAATGAGAGAATGGTAAAATGTACTAAGGATATGTTAAATTTTAAATTTGACATGAAAGATATGGGACTAGCTGATGTAATTTTAGGCATCAAAGTTCAACGTTCACCTAATGGTCTCATATTGATGCAATCACTTGACAAGTTCAGTGCAGTTCAGTTCAATCTAATTCAGCCAACTTCAATTCAATTCAGCTCAGCTCTCAAAAATTAAAAAGAACATAGCACAAATTGGATCTAGTCTAATAGCCCACCAATCTTCTCTAGCAACAAAAGCTCAAAATCTTTTCAAATACAAGGAATAAGGCTAAACTGTACTGAACAAGAATTTAAATTGAAGAAATTAGTGTTATTACAACTTGAATGATTATACAAAAGTTGCTTCGTTACACTCGCAGATTCATCTTTTTAAAATAGACACTTTAGCCTAAAGTCATATTTTTTTTATTACAATTTAATGTAGTTCAGATTAGTTTAATTCAATCCACTTCAGTTCAGTTCAGTAACGCGTAGTTATAAATTTATACTAAAATAAGTTCAGTCCACTTCAGTTCAATTCATTTAGCTTTTAGAAGTTGAAAAGAACAGAGATTGGTTTACCAAAATACTTGTCGTTTACACTTTTCTAGGTATTTTTTTTCATTATTCTCCTAACTCTACCCCTATATTATTAATTATATTTGGTTAAAAAATTAAAACATTAATTAAACTTTAAAGGTAAACAAATATTTTCACACCCTTAATTAATTAGTTTATTAAAAAATGTGAAAAAAAAACATGAACGGACTACAAATTAAACCCAGTTGCCCCTAAAATATGCTATATATTAAATACCATCACATAATTAATAATATGTAATTTTTTATTTTTTATTTTTCCTCCTTATGTTTAATCTGACATTATTTATATTCAATCGCTATTTATCGCCCCTTTTTAAGATTGTCGCTCCCTATGATGATGAAAATATCTTATTGTCAATGAAATTAATATTATACTTATATCTTAATATTTTATGAATAAAAATTGAATTATATTTAATTTTAAATTAAATAATATTTTAATTAAATAAAAATAAATGTATTGGTTATTATAAAAATACAAAACTTATAAAGTAAATAAAAAATAATTCTTATTACAAATTATATAAGGAAAATAATACAAATTATAAAAAGGAAAATAAACAAAAAAAATCCGAAAATAAAACCGAAAACAAAGAAGATCAAAATCCATATTTCTAGATATAAAATCGACTAACCATTGAAAACCTCAATATATCATTAAAAGATTTATAGTGGTTGATGCATTTTGAGTTTACTAGTCAAATTTAACAGAGGTGAAAATTATTTCTTAAACTTTGTGATCACCATTAAATTTATTACAAGTCTCTTTTAAATATTTTCTAATGTTTACTGATCTATTCATATTAGTTATTGAATAGTTTACTCTTGTATTAATCCAATAAATAAAGGCATTGTGCTTTTATCTCTGACTAATATAAATTCAAGAATTACAAATATATGTTGACAATTGAGCTCTTTATTTTGACTTTTAATTATATAACTCATAAGTATAATAATAACTGATTTAGTATTTTTAAAATATTTTTTATATTAATTTTTTATTTTAAAATTATTTAGATGAAATATTATTTTTTAATAAATAATTATGAAAGACATATGAATAATTTTGGATGGTAAATGTGAAAAGGGAGCGGTAAATAACATTAACAAATAAATATAAAGGGCAAATAAGAGATTATGGGGGTGGCGGTAAGTGTAAAAAGGGCGGCAAATATCAACCCTATTTATAGTTAGGCTTTTAGTCCAAATTAAAGAAGATGATAATCATTTACTTATTTAAAATCAAATTTAGTTAAAATACTTGGAAGATTTTGAAGGCAATCATTTGGAGTGAATATATGAAACAGCATAAATTAAATTGATCAAAATCAATATATACAAGGAACGTCTTTTCCTAAATAGAGAAACGAGTATATTTGAATACTAATGAATAGGAAGAAAGTTCCAAGACTAATTTGAATTAAGAACAACCCTGGCAATATGACCAAAAATAATTCAATTGTCCAATCACCAATATTGGGAGTAAACATGATATTATAATCCATCAAACTGTTAGACTGAAATCTGAAACAGGTGTTATGTTGAGAAAAAAAATATTTCTATGGCCTTTTTCTTTTCAACTTTTGAAAGCTGAAATGAACTGAAGTGAAGTTCGCTGAACTGAAGTGAAGTGAGCTGAACTGAACTTATTTCAGTGTAAATTTATAACTATGCATAGCTAGATTGAACTGAAGTAGCCTGAACTGAACTAAATAGGTCTGAAGTGCATTGAATTGTGGTTCCAGAGAACAAGACGTACGGAAAAGTAATTCTGTTGAAGAAATACATTATGAGTATCAAAGTTTTTTTTCTATAAAGAACTAAATCATCCCAGTTGAGTAAAATACTTGATCATACCAAAATTAGGAGATTTAATAAGGAAATAAAAACTCCTTACCTAAACGAACAATAAAATTAATGATAGGTTTCCTATCACAGAATAGCAATTATTGAAGTTCCCAAATACATTTAGGAAGAACCTCTATATATTTATGATTATAAACATTCTGATTCACACATAAAATAAATAAATAAATAATGTTGAGGTTTTTAGTGAGTTGTTTTGTATTATTGTTGAGTGTAGAAGCCTCTAATTCAATATTGAAGAATGATGAAAAGCACCATGGATGGGATTTTGCTTATGCTACGTTTTATGGTGACATTACTGGTGCTGAAACGATGCGTTAGTCTACTTTAAACCCTTTCCTTCTTTTTCCTTTTTGTCGTATTTATCAATTTATTTTGTTATTTGACTGAACCGATACCCGAGATCATTTTGAAGCGAATTGACTTGTTAGCCAATTTTGAGGGACTTAGTAGGCCATTTATTCGTTAAAGTTCAAGTAATCTTGAAGAAATTGTAAAACATTGATAGAATTCAAAGTCTATTCGTTTCTTGTATTATTCTTCCAAAAGGCACGATATACCTGTCCGCAGGTTGGGCGGCCCAAGTCCGCTCTCATGGGTTGGGCCGGATTTGGACACCTATTTTTTTATTAAATCGGGCCCGAACCTGAGCCCGCTAAAATTTAAAGTTTTATGGGCCGAACTTAGTTTTTGTATAAATATCCAAGTTCGGCCCGAGCCCTGCGAATAATAATTTTATGTATTATATATTATATATTGTATTAAATAATTATTTTCAAATTTTATATTTTATAATCATGAATTTTCAAATTTAATTACAATAAATTTTATAATATATCAATGACTTCAAGTAAATAATGTAGTTATATATAATTTTGTCATTTTATTTGTATTAAATGCAAAAAAAAATATAAAAAAATTAACGATGGCATGGGCTTGGGAATGACCTTGTGTGCCCGACCCAAGCCTGAAGTTCTAAAGTGTGGGCCGGACTAGGCCCGGATTAATATTTTTAGTCAAGAGCCCGATGAAGTCAGAGCCGAGGCAAGCCTAGCCCGGCCAATGAACTCATCTAGGCACGAGTAAGTTGGCCTGATATGCATGAGTCAGTCGGCTTGCAATGCTCTTCGAAGCCTGCGGTAAATAAGATGGGTTTATGAAAAAAATTAGAACAAAGGCTGAGCTTGACTCAAACAAACTGTAAACCGATTAATATATGAAATGAGTTTGATTTCAGCATTAAAAACCAACTCTTCTCCGTCTCGATACAATATAAAAAAATTATATTAACATATATGTATTAATTATATATAACTCCCAAAAAAAATTTGATTTTTCTAAATTCTTCTTCGTTTGAAGAATTTAGATGTCAAATTTAATATGATAGGTTTATATTGCAATTTTATTTGCATTTTTTTTAATAACGAGTATTCGGATTATTTTTAATAAAAATTAATTGGTGGGCCAAATCGAGCTTGGTATTTCATTATATATTGAGGCCAAGTCCAGCCAAACCCAACTTTTTTTTTACAAATTAAGATGGGCCTGGACTACTAACTTTTTAGCAAGGCCCGACCCGAATACAACCCAGCTCTACCCATGCCAATTTCTAGTTGTACCTGACATAAAAATGAAAATGAATTTGCAGAAGGAGCTTGTGGATATGGAGACCTAATGAGTCAAGGATATGGACTAGAGACAACAGCATTAAGCACAGCCCTATTCAACAATGGAGCCACATGTGGAGCCTGTTTCCAAATAGTGTGCACAAGTTCACCATGGTGCAAAAAAGGGGCCCCGCCGATCCGAGTCACTGCCACAAATTTCTGTCCACCAAATTACACAAAAACAGAAGGGGTCTGGTGCAATCCACCCCAAAAGCATTTTGATTTGTCCCTAAAAATGTTCCTACAAGTTGCAGAATACAAAGCTGGGATTGTCCCTGTTTACTACAGAAGGGTAATGTGCTACAAGCAGGGTGGCATTAAATTTGAGATTAAGGGAAACCCTTATTGGCTACTGGTTTTAGTGTCCAATGTTGGAGGTGTAGGGCAGATAGTTAATGTTAGGATTAAGGGTTCAAACAGTAGGGATTGGATTCAAATGACTAGAAATTGGGGGCAGAATTGGCAAACATGGGAGATATTACAGGGGCAATCATTGTCTTTTGAAGTTACTGCTAGTGATGGTAGGGTTATTTACTCTAATAATGTTGTACCTTCTAATTGGCAATTTGGTCAAACTTACCAAGGAGGAAATTTTGGTTAGTAGCCAATGTAAAATTTTCATACAATGAAAAGAAATCAATTTACTTTTACTAGAATCCAATTCAACGGGTGTCGTTTAACAACAAGAACGTCTATAATGGTTCTATACCACACTGGCTGAACAATACAAGTACTGAGACATGTCAACACTATTGCTAACATGATGAATCTAGACTAGTGTAATCCGGTCCATAATATCTTAAAAGTGGCAAGTTTATACATTTTCTTAACCAGCATAAGACACTTCAAAATAAATACCAAATCAACACAAAACCAGTATACGTATACAGAACATAGCATAGCATAGTTATTAAAGGCGCGCCTCATGCAAGGCTCAGGATCCTGGGCCTTGCCATACCTCAGGCGAGGTAGCATAGCTTGGGCGCGCGCCGTTTGGTTTGCGCCTAGAGACACTTTTATTTTTCAAGGTTTTAACTTACTTTAATATGTGTTGTCCATCTATTTTTAAGAGTTTTAAACAATAATTCAAAGCTAGATATTCCTAATTCAATTTCTATTAAGGCTAGGCTAGATATTCCTAACGCAATATGTAAATTTAATATACATATGTACATCTAACAATTCTCCTAGTTCTTTTTCTAGTATTGTTATTGCATTTAACTTCACTTTTCAAGAAAAAATATTTTGCAAATTTTCTGCGCCTAGCGTGCCTTGCCTTGCGCCTCGCCTTGAGGCGAGCTTGGCCCCTGGCGCCTAGCGCCTTGACAACTATGTATGGAACAAAGTGTATCATCCACAAA
Source organism: Euphorbia pulcherrima (assembly GCA_947683365.1). NCBI lineage: Eukaryota > Viridiplantae > Streptophyta > Magnoliopsida > Malpighiales > Euphorbiaceae > Euphorbia > Euphorbia pulcherrima. The sequence goes on from CANTUS010000001.1 coordinate 23,383,975, forward strand.
ACCAGCAATAGAAATATTCTAGATCATACTTAAATTAAAACATATCATAGTCACACAACCTAAAAACTAAGGCATCCATCATATCAGTCCAACGAAGTCACGAAACATCGTCTACTAAACTATGAACAACTTAACCTACACATACATGAAAGGCAATTTTCATTCTGAGTGCTACACTACTAGTCAGTCAGCTCGAATCGGCTCAGGGAATTTCTTTGGCATGTCCATGTGATCAAAGGACTAACGACTAAGAAAACCCTTTTCTATCATGTTTTGGATCGAATCCATCAGTTGCTTATTTGCTTCTAAGTGAAGGGACTTTGTCATAAGATACCTGACAGTTTCTGCTTGAATCTTATTGCCTTCTTTCATCTTAGATTCAAATTCGAAATTATCCACTTTTTCTTGATTAACCACTTGTTTTAGGGTATTGATTTCATCTCTCATTTTCCCTACCAGATCATTCATTTCCTTAATTTGCTTCTCTTGATTCTTCAATACATTATTCACTGCTTGTAATTCTTGTTTCTTATTATTCTGCGGTTTTGAGCTTTCAGGGACAGATCGTGACACAATATCAAAGACTGAACCTCCACCTGGCAATTAACCACCATATATACAATCTCACAATTGTTTCTCTTCTAAGGTTCCAAATACTAATGAAAAGGTTCCAAATACTAATGAATAGGTTAAACTGAAAGATCGACACTGAATCAACAAAAATTGGAAATATTTTGAATTAAACAAAAGGAAAGCATATAGAGAGGGATACGCACCAGGGATAGTTTTGAGACCCTCGCGGCAGGCATAAACGGCGGCATTTTTAGCGCAACTGGTGGCAAATTGAGAGACATCGTGAACTGGAACGGATGCGATGCTGTTTCCGATCTTGGAAGTGGCAGCTCGGCCGTAAGAGTACGAGGAGGAACATAAGTTCCAGACGGGAATTACAGTGTATTGGTTGACTGCATTTGCTGTTGAAGATACATAATCCCAAGCACCCATTTCATTCCAATCGATTCGGTTTCTGGAATGAAAGAGTGAAGTAACAAATCCAACCCCAAAACCAAAATTCAGAGTTCAAACAAGATCTCGGACCAATGCATGATCACCACGAAGCATCATCGACGACTGTGCCATTTTTATAGTATTCTATTCTCTGATTTTCAAAAAAATAGTATTCTATTCTCTGTTTCATCCCAATTTGACACATGACCTTTTTCACCCCAATATTATTATTACATGGATTTTTATATTTGTCCTTGTAATTTCTTAGAGTGCTCTAAATCAGTCGAATTATTCGTGAACTACTTGATATTTAATTCGATTAAAGTTTGTTTGAGCTTGATTTATTAATAAATGAGTTTGTTCGTGAATAAAATTTCTCTTAAACGAATCAAGCTTGAACAAGGGGATGTCCGGCTCAAAAGCTCGTGAACATACTTGATAAGAGGCTCCCAAACTAGTTCGCCAGCAGGCTCGTTATTAGGCTCGTTAATAGGCTCGCTAACATAATTAAAAAGTTTAAACATTATATTTATGAAATAGATAGATTATAAAAAATATAAAATAGTGTGTAAAAATGGATGTAAAAATGTATAAAGAAAATATAATATATAAGATAAAGAGTAAAGAGTAAAGAGTAAAGGAAAAATATGTATAAAGTGATATATAAGATATAGATAAAAACAAGTAAAAGAAAAGAGAAAAGAAGGATATAAAGCCTAATAAAGGCAATTTAGATCCAATCCAATCTCTACGTATATATATTCATCAGTCTTTATATGCTCAGTAAAGGAATTTGATAGTTTGTGGCAAAAGCTTGGTAAAGCGGTTGAGCCTTGAAGCTGTGAACTTAAAGATCGTAGGTTCGAGTTTACACTCGGGCGGGGTGGGATAAGGTTTTCCTTTGTTATTATTGTAAGCTTATATAAGACAATTTTTTTTAAATATGCTCAGTAAAACCCTAATAAAATTTTCCTCTGAAAAAACGCAGCAGCCAACACAACACTCCTCCTCTTCCTCTTCTTAGTACAATGAAAATCATTTGCGTGCTTAGATCATGTATCTCCGATTCTTCATCTTACGGATTCTATCTATTTTATAAGTTGAGCTCTCGATTTAAACAAAGCTAGAGATAGGCTTAAAGCTCGGCTCGGGCTCGGTTTGACCAAGCTCGAGCTCGGTTCGAGTTCGTTAAAATTTGAACGAATAGAACTTGAACAACCAGTGTTCAAGCTCGGCTCGGTTCGTTTACAGGGGTAACTTTCTTATCCAACAATTTAAACAACTCCGGATTTTGACCCAAAAATGCATTTGAGCAGAATCGGTAACCATAAGGTGCATGGTAATAATTAATTCATTTTTAGATGCAGATTTAACTCAGGGTGAAAAAGGGATCCCGAATCCTTTTTCAATGGTTACAAAATAAAAAAAAAATGAAAAAGTAAAAAGGGATCCCCCAGTCCCTTTCTCATTTATATTGAATAAAGAATCTAAGATCCCTTTCTCGATGATTATAAAATAAAAAATAAAAAAAACTGCAATAACAAAAAAAGGACTATTGACCTCGACTGTTGCAATTGGTGTGGAAATCTCTCCCACGTGAATGCAGTCTCCCTTGACTGGGAGACTAGATGTAATAGTGTTGAAAAAAAGTAAAACTAAATATATACTTACCACCTTCTTTTCTTGAAAAAAAAAATACTTACCACCTCATATTCACTCTCTCTTACTCTCTTCATGTCACTTACTCTCTCTTACCCACTTTACCTCAATTTAGGTATTCACTCTCCTTCATCTTCATCCATCCCTTTATTTTTGTTATTTAAAGTAATAATTTTGTTAAATTATGTTGTTTGATAATTATTATTTTTTGTATGTAAATATATATTGTTAAGCTGATAATTATTGTTTTTATTTAATAGGTTTTTACAACATCCCTAATTAAGATATGTAATTTACTAACTTAAATTTTATTTTGTAATGTTTGTTTTCAATATATTAAATGTAGTAGTTAGAATTAGAACAATGTGTTAGAAGCAATTTTACGCTTGTTGATTAACAATTATTTAGTCTAGTAATTTTTTACTTTTGTAGAGTTGATAATTATAAAATTAGTGCAAAACACCAAATTATTTAGTTACAAGATGAACATTTAATGCAAGGTACCTCTAATGTGTCATATCATTTGGCTCGGTGCCATTAACATAATCACAATTTGAATCTTCTATTTCTTCGTCTTCATTTTGAGAACTTCTCGCAATATTATTTGTTGGATTTACTTGATCACTTGGTGCAAACTGAGGGTTATTTGATTGAACGTTAGACAATTCAAATGTTGCCGTTACCGGGTGATCCGTAACGCCACTAGTAACTCCACCTGTTGTTGTTGTCAATGGAGTTGTCATTGTTGAAAAAAATTAGACAGGATTGGATTCCCCGGCATCATTGCATCCCACATTTTATTGTTGATTGAACTCCAACAGAAGGATATCATGTATCAAATTCCATGGAACCAAATGTAGACAACGATTGATTCTGTTAAAATAAAAAAGGTGATGGTGCTTCTTGGCTGTTTACCTCATATTAACAAATAACTCAGTCGTGTGATAATTTGAAATGCTGTCCAAATTATAGTGAATAAATTCAAATCATTCATCATTGCAAATGTCCATGTAACAATAATAATTAGTTGGTGGAACAGAATACTTGTACACAATCTTTGTTATCCTCCCATTATTTTCAAATCCAATCTATGTTGATACCTTTTGAACAATACTACCAAACAACAACTTCCTCTTAACCTTCACATGTTTTTGCATTGCTCCCTAATATATAATGTAATGGTTATTTACTGACATTTTTTCCTGATTTAGAAACGAATAAATTTTCTTGTTTAACGAGCATTTATAATCAAATATAAAGTAAACACACATAAATAAATATTAATTAAAAAAATATAATTTAAATATATCAAAAACTAATATATGTCTTTCACAATTCAACAAAAAATAATAAAAGCTACATAAATATATAATAGTCGTAATTTTTCTAATCATATGCTATTCTAGCTGGAATGGAAGCGCGCATTGCATCTTTCAAAAGCCATAAAGATGAATAATCCTCGGTTAGTGATCTCCTGCGAATCACTTTCGGGTCACTCCTTAGATTTATGGTTCTTTCCTCCGAACGAACCAAAACTTGAAGATCATTGGGTAAGTACCTTATAAATAACTTCATTGCATCTCTATAATTTATGTCTTTAAATTCAAATGCACGCTTCAACTATGTTTTAAGAAACCTACTGCTCAAAGATTTAAACATACATGTAAAAAGGGACTTTTAGTTCAATCCCAGCCTAAAGCCTCATATCCATATATATTTTTGCATTTTATCATGCATATATATAATATGAGCTCACAATGCATCTATATCATTATATCAATGCACAAATGAGAATCAGATTTCTTCAATTTCTTTCATTTTATCTTTGAGCCTCTTGAACTGCCAAGGAAATTTTGGGCAGATTGGTGTCCTGGTCATTTATACAAATTGTATAAAATCAGTGTTAATTAATGACTATCAAACTAAGTAACAATACACAACATATATTATGAATAATTTAAATCTCATTATATGAAGTTTTAGTGACAAATGACTATACTCATTTTTTTCCACTTTAAGTAATTTCATTCCATAAACCTTATACACTATTTTGAAGAAAAATGATATTTTGGAGTTACACTTACTAATGTATTAAACTAGAAAGCATGTAAATTAATAATTTCCCTTTCCCTTTCCTGAAACCCCCTAACCAAATGCCTCCTTTATATTGCAATTTTTTTTAATAATGATTATTCAGATTATTTTTAATAAAAATTTATAGGTGGGCCAGATTGAGCTTAGTATTTACTCCCTCCATTTTTAAATAACGCACTTTCTCACATACCAATATAATATTAAATAGGGCAATAAAAATACTATTATACCATCAAAATTAACTCTTTATTTTTTTTCTACTTTTTACAATAAAGTAGTAAATAAAGGCAAGAGAGGAAAAAGATGCATAAATGCATTGTAATCCGCAAAGTGACATTTAAAAATAAAATTTTCATCCAAAAGTGATAGTTATTAAAAAATGGAGGTACTAATTATTTATTGAGATAGTTCGACACAAGCCCAACTTTACAAATTGAGACTGGCTGCAACACCCCCATTATTTAGAGTGTCACAATAACGATAATCTCCGATATCTTATTTACTAATTCAGTAAATTTCACATTAATACTTAAACAAATTCACTCTAAATACTTATTTATGTTAATTCTAAAACTTTAACATTTATAAATATAACCCAGAAGTTATAACTCCAAATATCAATAATATACAATTCACACTTCTCACACTATCTAGTACATGTCATTATTCTACAAATCATAATATTATATTAAAATACAAATCCGCCTCGAGTCTTTCCTTAGATGCTCTTCAAGCTGATCCACTTATACCACTTTGATCCAAACTATGTACAAATCTCCACCAAACCTACGTGTAAAAAAACAACTACATGCTAATGCTTAGTGGTGTACATGAAATAAATAAAACAATTTTGAACATTTATAACACTTTAAAAAAGAAACGAAGTATGTTCATAAGCCAAAAACAAATTAAACAACTTTATAAAACCAAAACAACAAACTTATACTATAAACCTTTCAAAGAATAATCAAATTTATATTCAATTTTCCAAACACATTACCCATAAGTTGCCCAAAGTAAACTAGCAAAGAATAACGGTAAAATGGATACGGGAGCGGACAAGCCCGAAGCCGAAGCTTCATTATAATATATCGGTCAAGCGAAGCTTCAATATCAATATATTTTTATCAGAATACCGGCTGAAGCCCGAAGTCGAAGCTCCTATATCATATCACATAATACCGGCCAAAGCCCGAAGCCGAAGCTTCAGTACTGTACCCCCTTTTATTGGCTCCAATCTACCCGGATTCATTTCCTACTCGTTTACTAAGGGCAATAAATCAAATTAACATCTTAAAAATTCCAGTATAAACCATCAAACATAATTCAACATAACTTCAATAATTAAGAAATTAAAATCCTAAATTTTAAAGCATCAAACTTCAATTAAAACACAATAAAATCAACATTCATATTTTTTAGAAATTTTCAGATTTCCTGACCTGACTTCCCCTGCATTTTTCACTATTAAAACATCATCCAATCGAAGAAGTTTCTTCTAAAAATAATTAGCCACATGTCTCAGCTTTTCAAATCCACCAGAATCACAAAAATCTAAATTGTATAACCAAAGTTATGATCAAAATACTAAATAGTATACAAAGCTGATATTTTCCTAAAATAGATTTCATGACTCAACTTCAAACAAAATTTTCACATTGAAAACGAACGAAACTCAATAAGGTTTCTTCTGAACATATATTCCTTATTTTCTGTAGATATCAATAGAATCAAGAATCATTCAAATCGGATTTATATAATAAGATAAAACATTAAAACAAAACAGGGATACAAATCTGGAAATTTTCAGAAAAACCGAGAAATCAAAATTAGAGACACATACCTTTTTTTCTAAACTCATTCTGGTTCACTTCTACCTCTTTTGCCTTTGATTTGCTTGCACTAGCTTCCTCTACAATAGCCATATATAATTCTATCAAGATATTGTATAAATAAACTTCCTAATATCATAAATATGCTTAATCTACCATGAATTCTTCTAATTAAGCTTTAATTTCATCATAAATCACTCACCTCAAATTTGGGTTACTATTCATCCGAACCTTAAAATCTGAAATCCTCTTCTTCTAACCTTGATTCACTGAAATTGATGATGACGATAGAGGGCTTAAGGATCGATTTCTAACAAGAATTTGAAGTTGAATCCAAGAAATCGAAAGTTTTTAGGTTAGAGAATTTTATTTTTTTTTTGAATATAGTATAAGGGAGAATGAATGAAATGAAGTTGAAGGGGAGGATGATACGTATAGGATTACATGAACTTTTTTTTCTTTTTTTTCCCAATAATGCCCTTGAACAAATAATTAAATGCCCAAATCATCCCTTTAACTTAATTAACTTACTTCCTCATGTCTTATATCCAATAATAATAATAATAATAATAATAATAATAATTACAAAAATAATTTTCATGATATTTTAATACCATAATAATTTATTATAAGTAAATTTTGAAATTTCAGGTCGTTACAATTCTCCCCCTCTTATGAATTTTTGTCTTCGAAAATTACCTGAAAATAGTTATGGATATTGAGTTTTCATTGTATCCTCTGGTTCCCAAGTTGCTTCTTCAACCTTATGATTCCTCTACAGTACTTTTACCAATGGAATAGACTTATTTCTCAATTGTTTAACTTCTCTCGCTAAGATGTACCATATCCTCTTCATACATCAGGTCGGGTTTGATTTCTACGACATCAGGAGATAAGATATGTGATGGATCTCATATGTATCTCCTTAACATCGACACATGGAACACATTATGAATTTTGTCGAGTGTCGGGGGTAGTGCCAATCGATAAGCTACCGGTCCAACCTTCTCTATAACCTCATATAGGCCAATGAATCTCGGACTGAACTTGCCTTTCTTGCCAAATCGCAGGACTTTATTCCAAGGAGATACTTTGAGAAATACTTTATCCCCCACTTCATAAGTAATGTCTTTTCTTTTTAGATTACCATAAGATTTTTGTCTATCCGATGCAGTCTTCAATCTTTCTTGAATAAGTTTTACCTTCTCCTTTGTCTCCTGTATCAAATCCACTCCCACAATCTTGTTTTCACTAAGCTCGGTCATATATAATGGAGTTCGACATTTTCTTCTATACATATGGCGTCATTTGTATGCTTGACTGATAGCTGTTATTATAGGAAAACTCTATAAGGGACAAATACTTATCCCAACTTCCCTCAAATTCAATGATACAACTTCTCATCATGTCTTCCAACACCTGAATTACTCTTTCAGATTGACCATCTGTTTAAGGATGAAATGAAGTTTACTACCTAAGGCTTCTTGCAACTTCTTCCAAAATCTAGAAGTAAATCTTGGATCTCGATAAAAAATGATTGAAACAGGCACTTCGTGTAGCCGCACTATCTCATCTACATATAACTGAGCCAACCTATCAAGTGAATAATCCATCCTAACTGGAAGAAAGTGGGCAGACTTTGTCAATCTATCTACAACAACCCATACTGCATCATGTTTCTTCTGTGTAAGTGGTAAAGACGTCACGAAGTCCATTGTGATTCTTTCCCATTTCCATTCTAGAATTATTATTGGTTGCAACAATCCAGAAGGAACTTGATGTTCGGCTTTCACCTGTTGACAAGTTAGACATTGAGCAACATAGTTAGTAATATCTTTCTTCATCCCATTCCACCAATAATGGCTCTTCAAATTTTGGTACATCTTGTTTGCTCCTGGATGCATCGCATAAGGACTACTATGTGCCTCATATAAGATATTCTTCTTTAATTCTTCATTGTTTGGCACACATAGTCTATCTTTAAAATATAGACACCCATCTTTTCAAACCATACAGTTGTCTACGATACCCACTTGTGTCCTTGCTCGAATAACCTTCAAGTCATCATCTTCATTTTGTGCTTGCTTAACCTGTTATAGTAGTACATGTTAAATCTTCAATTTTGTAATTAAGCCTCCACCAATGGTAAGAGCTAATCCCGTATTCATAGCCCTTAGTGCCATCATTGTCTTTCTACTGAGAGCATCTGCCTCTACATTAGCCTTTCCTGGATGGCAATCAATAAGACAATCGTAATCTTTAATGAATTCCATCCACCTTCCCTGCCTTAAATTCAACTCCTTCTGTGTTGGCAAATATTTCAAGCTTTTATGATCTGTATAAATATAAAAATTTTCTTCATAAAGATAGTGTCGCCAAATTTTCAAGGCAAATGCAGCCATTTCTAAATTATGAGTAGGATAATTCCTTTTATGATTCTTCAATTTCCTGGAAGCATAGGCAATCACTTTCCCTTCTTGCATCAAAACACACCCAAGGCCAAGCATAACTACAGATTACAAAGTCTTTTCCAGGCTCTCATTGGGTAAAGATGGGTGCTTTTGTCAACATCGCCTTCAACTTCTCAAAACTTTCTTGGCACTTGTCATTCCACTCAAATTTTGCATTCTTTTGAAGTAGTTTCATCAGCGGGGCAGCAATGACTGAAAATCCATTCACAAATCTTCTATAATACCCTGTTAAGCCAAGGAAACTTTTGAATTCTGTAGGGTTCTTTGGTGGTTTCCATTCAATAATTGCTTCTATCTTTTTAAGATTCACTTTAATTCCTTCTGCAGAAACAACATGGCCTAAGAAAGAAACTTCTTCAAGCCAAAGCTCACATTTGCTAAGTTTGGCATATAATTTATTTTCCCTCAAAGTTTGGAAGACTATCCGCAAATGTTGATCATGCTCTTCCCGTGACTTAGAATACACCAAAATGTCATCAATGAAAACCACTACAAACCTATCTAAATATAAGTAAAAGACATGATTCATAAGGTCCACAAATGCTGCTGGTGCATTAGTTAGACCAAATGGCATCACTAAAAATTCGTAGTGCCCATATCTGGTTCGGAAAGCCGTCTTTGCAATATCATCATCTTTCACTCTCATCTGATAGTAACCCAATCTCAAATCAATCTTGGAGAAGTATTTGGCACCCTTGAGTTGATCAAATAGGTGTTTAATCCTTGGCAATGGATACTTGTTCTTCACTGTCAATTTATTTAACTCTCAGTAATAAATACATAATCGGAGCTACCCATCTTTCTTCTTAACAAACAACACTGGTGCACTCCATAGGGATATATTCGGGCATATGAAACCTTTGTCTAACAATTCTTGCAACTGAAACTTTAACTCTTTTAGTTCAGCATGCGCCATTCTGTATGGTGCTTTGGATACTAGTGCGGTACCCGACAATACATTAATTGTGAATTCTACCTCTCTTTTTAGTGGCAACCCCGGTAGTTCTTCTGGAAATACATCAGGAAAATCATATACCGTTAGAATATTCTGCAATTCTAACTCACATTTCTTCAATTCTAGAGCGAAGATTAGGTAGGCCTAACATCCCTTCCTAACCAGCCTTTTAGTCTTCATAAAAGAAATTATATTACAGAGATAATCTGATCTTTCCCCCACAATAACTTTTTCTTCTCCGTCAGAAACTTGAAGTGACATTCTTTTATTTTTGCAATCCATCACAGCTCGATGATAACCAATCCATTCCCTCAAGATAACATCGTAATCTCGGAAAGATAACTCAATTAAATTTGCATGGAAAAGTGAATGTTGAATTATATAGGGCAATTCATATACACTTTATTTACTATCACACTGTGTCCTAAAGGATTAGTCACTTCAATATTTTCTCTTAATTCTTCTACATGTAACCCTTTCTCTTATGCTAACGCAGTACATATATATGAATGAGATGAACCGGGATCTATCAAAGTATAAACATCATGATTAAAGAATGAAAATTTATCGATAATAACTTCAGTATATTCCCTAGTCTCAGGCCCTCGGATTGCATAACTTCGCGCCATTCCTCCCGGTCTACCACTCTGTGGTGCTTGTCGAGCCACATCATGTCCACTTGAACCACTAGCATTTCCTCTTCCCCTTCCTCTTCCACCTTGCATTGTAGGAGTAGGAACTATGGTAGGTGTAGATGTACTTATCATTCTTTGAGGATAATTTGCAATCAAATGTTCCCTCGAGCCACATTTAAAGCAGACTCTACCTTTTCCCCAACATTCCCCTGTATGTATCCTTCCATAATTAGAACATTGTGGAATATTTCCTCCGCCTCTACCTGAAGGTACACTAGCCGCTGACCCCGTACTTATGGTTTATCTCGGCGAAAACCCTCTGAAATGAGATTATGTTTGTTCTGATGTTCCCTTTTATTTCTTACTTGGAGATTCTGAACTAGCTAGACCCTGCGACACCTTTTAAAATCCAGATCTTTTAGCCATTCTTTATTGCCTATCTGAATTGATCTTCTCAATGCCCGCAGCAGCATCAACCAAGTCATTGAACACCCTAATCTTTTATGCAATTAAATGCACTCTTTCATCATTCAGCCCATCCTTGAATCTCTTACATGGCTTTACTTCACTGTCAACGATATCACGAACATACCTCTCGAGTTTGAGGAATTAAATTTCATATTCTGATACAGTCATTCGTCCCTATCTCAAAGATAAGAACAATTTCCTCTGCTCATTTTGAATCATTTACTAACGTACTTCTTGTCAAATTATTCCAAGAAAAGACCCCAAGTGATTACTTCGGGGCGCCTTTCTCTCACAATGTTATCCCACCACCTCCTTGCTTGTTCTTTGAGTAAACCTTGCACACAGTCTAATCTCTCTTCATCTATAAAATGAAGCCTAGTCATACACCATTTATTATGATCAAGCCAATCTTCTACAAATGCAGGATTCACTGTGTCCCCTTTGCAGCCATCAGCCGGAAGCTTCTTGATTCTTTTAAGAGGAGTTATCTCCTCTCTTCTTTCAACGTGAGGTACTACAGGAACTTGAGGGGTTGGTATGTTTCAAAGTACTTGTGTGATTACTTTAGCAGTCATATGCTAAAGTAAAGCAGCTTGTGCTGGAGTAGGTTGTTCGAGAAAGCCATGAACTGGTGGAGGTGCATGTATTTGTTCATCCACTTATCCAATACGGACAGTACTCTCAGCATCCTCTTTCTCATTCTAGTTGTGACTATTACTTGCCATTACTTATTCTTGAAAATTGGACCAAAGTGGATCAAATAACTAACATAACATATTTATATCCTAAATGGCATGTACATACTAGTCCTAGAATCGCCTAAACCTCGCTCTGATACATGAGAGTTTTCGGCTTCAGTGACATTCCTGTCCCTGGTTTACATGAGAGTTTTTCTCGAGGAATCAATTATTGATCCAAACCTTTCGACTCCAATACTTCCCAAAGGGAATGGGAGAATTGATCATATTGGTAAGCCAGCTAAAACAGTACAGGTGTTTAAGACATTGCCTTCCTTGGAGGATATGCTCTGATACCAAAAAATGTAACACCCCCATTATTCAGAGTGTCACAGTAACGATAACCTCCAATATCTTATTTACTAATTCAGTAAATTTCACATTAATACTTAAACGAATTCACTCTCAATACTTATGTATGTTAATTCCAAAACTTTAACATTTATAAATACACGTCAGAAGTTATAACTCCAAATATCAACAATATACAATTCACACTTCTCACACTATCTAGTACATGCCATTATTCTACAAATCATAATATTACATTAAAATACAAAACCACCTCGAGTCTTTCCTTATATGCTCTTCAAGCTGATCCACTTATACCACTTTGATCCAAACTATCTACAAATCTCCACCAAACCTACATGTAGAAAAACAACTACACGCTAAGCAATTTGCTTAGTGGTATACATGAAATAAATAAAACAATTTTGAATATTTATAACACTTTAAAACAGAAACAAAGTATGTTCATAAGCCAAAAACAAATTAAATAACTTTATAAAACTAAAACACAAAACTTATACTATAAACCTTTCAAAGAACAATCAAATTTATATTCAATTTCCAAACACATTAGCCATAAGTTGCCCAAAGTAAACTAGCAAATAATAACGGTAAAATGGATACGGGAGCGGACAAGCTCGAAGCCGAAGCTTCAATATCAATATATCGGTCAAGCCCGAAGCCGAAGCTTCAATATTAATATATCGGTCAAGCCAGAAGCCAAAACCTCAATATCAATATATTTTTATCAGAATACCGGCCAAAGCCCGAAGCTGAAGCTCCTATATCATATCACATAATGTCGGCCGAAGCCTAAAGCCGAAGCTTCAATTGTTTGTACAGTACTGTACCCTCCTTTATTGGCGCCAATCTACCCGGATTCATTTCCTACTCGTTTACTAAGGGCAATAAATCAAATTAACATCTTAAAAATTCCCGTATAAACCATCAAACATAATTCAACATAACTTCAATAATTAAGAAATTCAAATCCTAAATTTTAAAGCATCAAACTTCAATTAAAACACAATAAAATCAACATTCATATTTTTCAAAAATTTCTAGATTTTGTGACCTGATTTCCCCTGCATTTTCACTATTAAAACATCATCCAATCGAAGAAGTTTCTTCTAAAAATAATTAGCCACATGTCTCAGCTTTCCAAATCTACCAAAATCACATAAATCCAAATTGTGTAACCATAGTTATGATCAAAATACTAAACAGTCTATAAAGCTGAGATTTTCCGAAAATAGATTTCATGACTCAACTTCAAACAAAAATTTCACATTGAAAACGAACGAAACTCAATAAGGTTTCTTCTGAATATATATTCCTTAGTTTCTGCAGATATCAAAAGAATCAAGAATCATTCAAATCGGATTTATATAACAAGATAAAACATCAAAACAAAACAGGGATACAAATCTAAAAATTTTCAGAAAAACCGAGAAATCAAAATTAGAGACACATACCTTTTTTTCTAAACTCGTTCTAGTTCTCTTCTACCTCTTTTGCCTTTGATTTGCTTGCACTAGCTTCCTCTACAATAGCCATATATAATTCTATCAAGATATTGTATAAATAAACTTCCTAATACCATAAATATGCTTAATCTACCATGAATTCTTCTAATTAAGCTTTAATTTCATCAAAAATCACTCACCTCAAATTCGGGTTACTATTCATCCGAACCTTAAAATCTGAAATCCTCTTCTTCTAACCTTGATTCACTGAAATTGATGATGATAGAGGGCTTAAGGATCGATTTCTAACAAGAATTTAAAGTTGAATTGAAGAAATCGGAAGTTTTTAGGTTAGGGAAATTTTTTTTTTCTTTTTGAATATGGTATAAGGGAGAATGAAGAAAATGAAGATGAAGGGGAGAAGGGGAGGATGATAAGTACACGATTACATGAATTTTTTTTTTTCTTTTTTTTTCCAATAGTGCTTTGATCAAATAATTAAATGCCCAAATCATCCCTCTAACTTAATTAACTTACTTCCTCATGTCTTATATCCAATAATAATAATAATAATAATAATATTATAAAAATAATTTTCATGATATTTTAATACCATAATAATTTATTATAAGTAAATTTTAAAATTTCAGGTCGTTACACCGGCATGGGATACTGACTTTTTAGCAAGGCCCACAACTCAGCTCGGCTCATGCCAATCTCTAGTTGCACCTCACATAAAAATGAAATTAAATTTGCAGAAGGAGCTTGTGGGTGTGGAGACCTAATGAGTCAAGGATATGGACTAGAGACAGCAGCATTAAGCACAGCCCTATTCAACAATGGAGCCACATGTGGAGCCTGTTTCCAAATAGCGTGCACAAGTTCACCATGGTGCAAAAAAGGGGCCCCACCGATCCGAGTCACCGCCACAAATTTCTGCCCACCAAATTACACAAAAACAGAAGAGGTCTGGTGCAATCCACCCCAAAAGCATTTTGATTTGTCCCTCAAAATGTTCCTACAAATTGCAGAATACAAAGCCGGGACTGTCCCTGTTTACTAAAGAAGGATAATGTGCTACAAGCAGGATGGCATTAAGTTTGAGATTAAGGGTAACCCTTATTGGCTACTTGTTTTAGTGTACAATGTTGGAGTTGTAGGGCAGATTGTTAATGTTAGGGTCATGGGTTCAAACAGTAGGGATTGGATTCAAATGACTAGAAATTGGGGGCAGAATTGGCAAACATGGGAGAGATTACAAGGGCAATCCTTGTCTTTTGAAGTTACTGCTAGTGATGGTAGGGTTATTTACTCCAATAATGATGTACCTTCTAACTGGCAATTTGGTCAAACTTATCAAGGAGGAAATTTTGGCTAGTTGTCTATGTAATTTCTTCATACAATGAAAAGAAATCAATTTACTTTTCCTATATCAACACAAAACCAGTTTGTACCATGTCTTGGATTAAATCCATAGGTTGTTTATTTGCATTTGGGTCATAAGATACCTGATATTTGCTGCTTGAATCTTACTACTTTCTTGCATCTTAGATTCAAATTCGACATTATTCACTTCTTCTAGGGTATTGATTTCGTCTCTCATTTTGCCTACAAGATCATTCATTTCCTTAATTTGATTCTCTTGATCCTTTTAATGCATTGCTTACTGCTTGGAATTCTTGTTTCTTATTATTATTCTCCAGTTTTAAGTTATTAGGGATATATCGTGACACAATATCAAAGAATGGAGCTCCACCTGACAGTTGACCACCATATATATAATTTCACAATCTCATTATTGTTTCTCTTCTATATCCTATAAAACATTTTCACGATATAGAACCATAATGAAGCTCATTTTTAACCACAAAATCAACAAAAATTAGAAAGAATTTGATTTAAACAAAAGATAAGCAATCAGGGCGGTCTTACAAAATTTGGGGCATTAAGCGAAATTAGACATTTTAAAACTGCGAGGCAAGAGGAGAAATATGTATTTCATAATATTCTAATAACATTATTAGTGGGTTAAAGAAAATTTTATGGTACTATTTGAAAGTATTTACTCTCTCCGTTTTTTTTTAACTGTCGCTTTTGAGTTAAATAATTTTTTTCAAATAAGTGTCACTTTCAAATTTCAATATAATTGTTGGAGTAACTTTCCTATTTTGCCCTTATTTAATAAATATTATAAATGATAAAAGATAATAAAGATCAATCATCTTTTTAAATAATTATTAGTATTAAAATTATTTCAGTACTTTTATTTTTTTAATTAATATTTTCTTAATACTGATAAATTTAAGTAAAAGTTAAAAAAATGGAGGGAGTATTCCATGTTCGTATTTCCCATGGTGATTTACAGAAGAAAAGTAAAAAAAAAAGCTGACATTTGGACCCATTTGGCATAAAAGCCATAAAAATTCAGCATTTACTGTGACCAAAAGTCCCAACCATTTCAACCTGTACATTTTTTAACGGATAAATTTAAAAAACGTATCATGTGATTTTAGTGTTTTATAAAATAATATTAGTGAAATTTTTTTTTAAAAGGGTGTTTGTGGTTTTAAAATTTTATAAAAAGAGGATTTCTAAAATTTTAAAACACATTTTGAACGGTAATCTTGTTCATTTTAAAGTGAAATTTTACAGTTTAGTTAATGAAAATAATATATATATATATATATATATGTGATAAATTTTAAAATTTTTTGAGAAGTATTAATATTTTTTTTAATTAAAAGTTGATTATAATTTTAAAAAATTAAAATAAAATGAAAATATTCCGAATTTTACTCAAATCTTGATATATAATTCTTGAATAATATAGTCAAAATATAGGAATGTTGAATTTATTGAAATAAATGGTGTAACACTGTAATTTCTAAACCACAGGCATCCTTTTGAAAGCTTTTGAAATCACATGCACCCTTTTAAAGAAAAAAAATTCCACAGACATCTTTTTATAAAACGCTGAAATTACATGACATATTTTTTAAGTTTACCCTATTCTAATTAAATGTGTTTTTGTATTAAGAAATAAAAATATACTAATTTTACTCTCCTGTAACTTTTTTTTATTTTGGATATATGTGACTGACTACCGATACAAATTAAAAAATTGAACTTTGAGTGCTTTATTTTAAACATGACAATTTAGTGAAGTCACAAATTTTTTTTTTTTATTATTATTATTATTATTATTATTAAATCAAAGTCACTACTTAGGCGGAATATCGATAGATGCTTCTTTGATTTTATACATTTAGACCATGAAAGACCTTAGACTAATTTATTGTGTCTAGTCCAATTTTTCTGTATGAACGGTGTCTAAACTTTATCTTAAAAACACCAACTATTATGATATTAATAGCTATAGTTTTTAAGCAATGATAATTAGCTCAATTGGTATCACTGAACATCAAAATTGTTCTCATCATAAAAATATGGGTTTTGAATATCAAGCCCAAAAAAAGTGGGATCCGAAATTGTTTGATAAAATATAGATTATCCAAAATATTTCAAATCAAAACAGTACTGACAAAGTCCAATCAACTACGGTGAGAGCAATGTATAATAGTTTTACTAATTGAGCTAACTCTTATGAATTAAAAATTGGAATTATATATATTATAAAATTTAGTGTTTTTACGAAGAAATCTAGACACCACTTTAACTAAAAAATAAGAGTCGACCGTCATAAATTTATCAGAATCCTGCTACTATCTAGATCCATACAAGCCGAGAAACATCTACTTTCACATTAGAAGGTCTACCATTTGAGTTATGCATAATTGGTAAATTAAAGCACTTACAGTTTAGTTGTTTATTTAGAGTCCAAATAACAAAAATTCGTACACAGAAAAGAATCATTTTGTGATAGGATAATAAATACTCTTAATTAATTTGTCGCAGTTGGTTTTAATGTACTAAATCATCATATTAATGATCAGGTATTTATTAGTGCTCATCATATATTTTTATTTTCTTAAAATAAAAACGAAGTTAATTAGTGTTAATTAGTAAATGCATAGGTTGAAATGGCCTGGGACTTTTGGCACAGTCAACGATGCTGAATTTCTATGCCTTATATGCCAAATGGGTAGCTTTTTTTTTTAATTTTCTTATGCAAAATACTTTACAAACATGCATAAAAAGGTAAATACTTTAAAATAGTATTATAAAATTTTGGATAAATTTTAAAAATATGCAATGTGATTTGGCTGTTTTGTAAAAAAAGTTCTTGTGAATTTTTTTCTCAAAAGGGTGCGCGTGATTTCAAAAGTTAGCAAAAATATGCTTCTCAAAATTTTGAAACCACATTTGAAAGGGCAATCTCAGTTATTTCAATAAATTCAATAATCCTATATTTCAATGATATTATTTGTGAATTATTTATCAAGATTTGAGTAAATTTTGAAAAATTTTCATTTTGTTATAATTTTTTAAAGTTGTCTTCAATTTTTAATTAATATAAATATTTGTAATTCTCAAAAAATTCTAAAATTTATCACTAATGTATATTATATTTTTATAAACAAAGCTGCAAAATTTCACTTCAAAATGGATAAGATTACCCTTTCAAATGTGATTTCAAAATTTTAAGAAGCATATTTTTTCTAACTATTAAAACCACATGCACCCTTTTAGAAAAAGAAATTCCACAATAACCTTTTTGTAAAACGGTCAAACCACGTGGCATATTTTTTAAGATTCCTCTAAAATTTTCTTTAACCAAAGTATTATGTATACAAACCCATAATTAAAAAGGAAATTTCTTTAACCCATTTGAAATATTGGTTCACTGCACTTGTTGGTGATGATACATAATCCCAAATACCCATTTGAATTGTTTTGTGAATGAAAGAGTAAAGTAACAAATGAAACCCTAAAATTAAAATTTAGGGTGTATTGGGAAACAATTCTATAAAAAATGGAAAATAATTGAATTGAATTCATTCTTTGTTTGAAAATATCATTTATATTAAAGAATTTAATTAACTGGTAATATATTTATTTAATATATTTTTTTAAATTGTTTAAACAAGTACTTCCCTCATTAAGATAAAAAGCATGTGAGGGGTACTATGGTATAAATAATACTTAAAAGCTTAACTCAAATGAATTCCTTCAAAATCATGCAACTTTTAGCAAGATTTCTATTCCTTAATTTCATAAGAATTCAAATCATTATAAGAATTCAAATCTGGCATGGTTTGAATTCTATATATATTTTATTTGTTCCAAACAAGGAAATTTGATAATATGAATTCAACTGAATTAAATTTTCTTAAAATTGAGCTTTCCAAACACACCCTAGAATATTCTTCAACAAGAGCTTGGACCAATGCATGACTACCACGAAGCATCAACTCTTCCTTTTTAAATATTTTTTGGTTCTTTATTTCAATAGGGGGTGTGATGTTAACTTCCGACAAATATTTCTTCCAACCGCCTTATGAAAAGACAGGTTTGCCCTTAGTTGTAAAACAACTCTATTTATGTACTTTCGGGTAAACTTGTTTATCGGACGGGCCGCCGGGTTCAAGCCAGACCTCATGACTTTTTACTAAAAACATAACTCAAGTCTGACCCAGTCTATAATTTAAAATATTTGGTTCGGGTGGGCTTACGAAATCATTTACAAGTAGGGCTGCAAACGAACTGAGATGAGCTGAACTTCAGTCAGTTCATGTTTGTTTACTAATTTTTTTAATGAGTTCGAACGAGTTTCGAGCTTAAAATTCATGTTCACGAACGGTTCATTTAACAATTCGTTTGTTCATGAGCTGTTCACGGATATTATCGAGTTCATTTATTTTGTTTACAAATAAAAATATTAATATCAAATTTATATAATATTAAGAATCATACTTGTAATATCGTTGAAATATTACACAATGGATTGTTAAAAATTCTTATATCAACAAACTTTAAATCAAAATGATAAATAGAAAGAACTAGCATCCTCATTTAACTACCGCCGCCACATGGAACCCCCCGCCCACCGGATCTCCGATCACTGCTAGACCACTGTACTTCGCCTTGCCTCACCGTCCTTGCCATATCGTCTTCCCCTTTCAAAAAGTTGTTTACAGGATTGATTTTTTTCAGACACAACAATGGCAAACCCTAATGATCGTCGTTCTTGGTACAAGCAGGATAAGATTTACTTTGAGAATTTTCCAACCACACATAACGCAGCCGCACTGAAGATCGTATTCTTGAAATTTGGAGTAGAAGGAGATGTGTTTGTTGAAAGGAAACGGAATGCAAAAAAACTCAAGTTCGGCTTCATAACCACAGATGGCTCTATTCCGACACATGACGCCCTTTATAGATTGAATGCAGTGTTGATTGGTAATGTGAAGATGAGAGCTTTCAAGGCCAGATACCCCCCCCCCCCAATCAAATCGGACAATCATCAAAACCGAATTCATACAACACAAACACAGCCGAGACATAGACCACAACATGTATTTCATGAATCCCTCAGAGATGACTGGTCCTATGCCAGGGTTGTAACTACACCGGCTGAATCACTCAAGATTCATCTAGAATCTGGCTTCCCACGAGCTAATTGATTCAATTTGCAGTTCTTCTGATAGTAAAGAAACTGTCCTTTATTCTTAATATTAAAGAGATGGTCGAGCACAGACAATTTTCCTTCAAACGTATCATTCCTGCTGGGGGAAATTAGGTTATTATGGTGTTCCACTCTTTAGATGCAAAAACGGCATTCATGGAAGGAGATTGGCTTCATATTCAGGATATTTTCTCAGAGTGCAAGGATTTCTCACTAGATTTTATCCCCTCAGATTGTCTTGTTTATGTGGATTTCTTGGGATTACCACCTAATCTGATTACTGAGCACCTTATACAGCAGCTTGCTTCATTGTTAGGATCCTTCGTAGCTCATGACTTTAACTATAGCTGTCCGGATCAAGTAGACGTTGTATCCTGCTTGATTTCTACACCAATCAAATACTACAACCATCAGGTTTCACTCATTTTTTACGACATGGAAATTGCTATCCATGTCAACTTTTGACAGGCCATTGCGTGCTCTAGGTGTATTGCTAGTAATGCTATTGATTCAGTTGATCAGGCTTCTACTCCATCCTGGCAAGCAACCACACCACCTGGCTATATTGGGTTAACTAACCAGTTATTCTTCTAACATTCTTCAGAGAGAATGGGCTGAAATTTCTGTCAAGCAACATACTCCAGATCCAAATGGGTTAACTGACAGTGTCCCCAGTTCCCCTTCTTGTTCTCTTAGGAAGGGTCAGGCTGAAATTTCTATCAAACAACATTCTACTGGCAATGAGGGGTTGACTGGCAGTGTCCCTAATACCCTTTCCCTAAAGGAGGGTACTGAAATTTCTGCCAATTGGAACATTACTTGCAAGGATGGGTTGACTGACAATATCCCCAACTCTCACTCCCTTACTAAGGAGAATATAGCTAAAATGTCTATTGCATAAAAGGAAGATATTGGTACTGATATCGCGTTTACTGACAGTGTCCTCAGCAATCCTCTTGCTAAAGGGAATTTTGCTGAAATTTTTATCTTGTAGCGCGAGAACAATGACATAGAATTAGGGTTTACTGACAGTGTCCCCAACCGTATTCCCCTTTTTATTGGTATGAGTTCAAATTCACCGAACGAATCTGTTTCGGTCTCCAAGGTTTCTGCATCAGGGGAATCTGCAACTGAAATTTCTGGCATGCATCGGCTAGTACTACAGCCATCTCTACAGAATGTAACAAACCTTATTAGGCCGAGTACAGGTCGTGAACGCATCTTTCAAAATCAGAAATCAATATCGTCCAGCTTTAGTTCTTCGGTGAGATAAGACTCGGGGTCTGAAAAATTATAAGACCACAGAAATTTTTATCCCAGCGGGTGGAACAGCCAGATAGGTGTCTTCATCTAGGAGGAATACATCATCGAAATTGTCGGGTCCCGATATTACAAATTTGAATAGGGTAATTACTCGGTCCAGAGCTCGGCCGTCTGGGATAGAGGAGAGTAGAGCAACCCTTGAAATGGGTAAGAGATTGGGTATATATAAGGATTCGTATGCCAAAGTCATTTTAAAGGCATTGGATTTATGTGTGAATTGATTGCGCGTTCTCGAGGTATCCTGTTACTATTATGTCACTAAATTTTTTGAGTTGGAATTATCGTGGGGGTCTAAATAACGGGGGAAAACAGTCATTGGTAAAATCCTCAATTAATAAATGGAGTCTGTATGCTTTTGTTCTTCTCAAAATGAAAGTTAGTATGGTCTTGGATCAGGTTATGAGGAATTTTTGGGGGCATAATGACTTTCAGTTTTATAGTATATTGGCTGTTGGACTTTCTGGTGGAATTGTGATATCATGGAATTTATTATTATTTCAAGGGTCGGTCTTTTGTGAGTTAGATAGATGGGCAATTGTACCACTGGTCTCGAGTCAGATTGAGGTACATTTGGTATGCATATATGCTGATAATGATACAGAAACTAGGAGGCAATTGTGGCGCGAATTGAGGGATACGATTGTTAGCCTTTAATCAGTGGTATTGTGTGGGGATTTTAATGAGGTGCTACACGTGTCGGAAAGATTTAGGGGTAGATATTCAGATTCGATGTTGGACCTTAGGGAATTCATAGATGATTGCGCACTCTATGACTTACCTATCCACGGTCGTGATTACACTTGGGCTAACTCCGTATCGTACTCTAGAATTGACTGGGTGCTTGTATCTTCAGAGGTACTGGATCGTTGGCCAATAATGCATCTCTTAATTGTCGATGCAACTTTATCGGATCACTTTTCAATTGTTTTTACCTCCCGTAACTTTGGGACTATGAAAAGGAAACCTTTTAGGTCCTTAAATGTGTGGTGGGAGGATGGTTCTTTCTTACCTTTTGCGAGACAGAAATGGATCCTAATTTCATCATCATTTTTGGATTGGGACATTGGTTACAAACTAAGTAAATTGAAGGAATTTATTCGCACATGGCATCGGGAGAACTTTGGGAAATTAGACGAGAGGATTAGGGAGTTGGAGGCTCGGATGATTAGCCTTACTTCAAGTTCAGTTACATGACCTGTAGATGGGTCAGAGGGATCTGATTTATATACAACTCGTTCGGAACTCCAAACTTGTAGGAGGAATCTAGAAATCATTCGCCACCAACAATTGAGATTTTCATGGACATTGATGGGTGATGATAATACTAGCTTTTTTTTATAGAATTGCTTCGATTAGGGCTCGGATTAATCATATCATCCAATTGGAAGTGGATGGGAGATTGATTAGTGATGCAAACTGTATTGTTATAAAAATTCGGGAGTTTTACTCGGATTTGTTTGCTAGAAGACAGGAAGTGTCGTATTCACTAAGGGGTTTGGAGTTTCACTGTGTAGACTCATATTTCAATTCTAGCTTGATAGCTAGCTTCACTGAAGAGGAAATTTGGAATGCTGTTTGTTCATGTTTGGAGAATAAGGCACCGGGACCTGGCAGTTTCAACTTTTATTCTACAAAAGATTTTGGGGGGTGATTAAAGATGATCTGAAATAGTTATTTGACAAATTTCATGAGATGGGAAGGCTACCTGAGTCTATTAAAGCATCTCATATGATTCTGATCCCAAAAATTTTGGGTTCCTACTCTCTATCGAACTATAGGTCTATTGCTCTGATTCATGGAATCTACAAAATTGTTACAAAGGTATTGGCAAATCGGATGCAACCTTGCCTAGTGAAACTTATATCGGACTCTCAATTTGGCTTTGTTAAAGGAAGGAGCATACATGAATGCTCTTTCATTGCCTTAGAAGTGTTACATACAATTCATTCAGGCGGCAGTCTTGTTTTGTTCTAAAATTGGATTTCCATAAGGCGTATGATAGTGTGTCCTTGACTTACATTAACGAGGTATTGAAGAGAATGAATTTTGATAACAAATGGGTCTCTTGGTTACTCAATTGCAGGAACAACTCGTCTACTTCTATCCTTATCAACGGGATACCTAGTGATAAAATTCAAATACGGAGGGGGGTTAAACAAGGAGACTCGATGTCTCCTTTTATCTTTTTACTAGCTGTAGAGGGGTTGAAACAAATGTTAGAGGGGTTGAAATAAATGTTAGATGCGAGCATTAAGGAAAAGCTGCTTTCGGGATTTCGGCTACAGGGCTCGACACATGATGTCCCAGTGTTACAGTTTGCTGACGACACTATCTGTTTCCTACCTGCGGATATATCTACTTTGTCGATGTTTATTAGAGTTCTACGGTGTTTCGAGTTAATCTTAGGCTTAAAAATAAATTATAATAAGAGCTCACTGATGGGAGTAAATGTTCAAGAATCGGTCCTTCAATCGAGTGCAGAGTTTATCTGGTGTAAAATAGAAGCATTTCTGATTAATTATTTAGGTGTTCCATTGAGTGCGAAACATCTACCTATTTCAGCTTGGAACCTTTTGGTACTGAAATTTTAGAATAGATTGGCAGGGTGGAAAGGGAATTGCCTCTCGTACGGAGGGAGAGTAGTCTTGATTAAATCAGTATTAGCTTCGAACCCTATTTATATATTGTCCCTTTATTAAATACCTATGTAGGTTGATGATAGACTGGTGAGGTTGATATGGAATTTTTTATGGAGGGGCAACTCTAACGAAACAGGTCTCTGTAAGGTGGGATGGAATACGATAGCATTACCAAAAGATCTAGGAGGGCTATTTATAAGGGACTTTAAACTAGTCAATTATAGCTTACTCTTGAAATGGCTTTAGAGATTACGTAGCGGTAGCCATCAGTCACTATAGTATGATATTTGTGTATACAGATACTGTTTCTCATCGTGGTTGGAGCTAGCCAATTATGATTTTCGGATACTATCACATATATAGAAAGGTGTGGTTAGGTTATGTATTTCTGAAGGCCGATTTTGGTCCTTATTTAAGAGCAAGACTAGTGTGAACATTGGAAACGGGAACTCCGCTTTGTTTTGGTATGATAACTGGACCTCGGACCAACCTCTTTGCGAACTTTTTTCAGACATCTTTTCCATTTGCAATTGGAAATACTGTACGGTTCAACAGGGATGCGAACTCTTGTTTGGAGATGACACATTCAGTAGGCCTTTTGGAAACAAAATCTCCGCATTTCAGCTAGGGAATGATGTCACCAGTTACAAAGGTGGATTGTTGAGGTGTATCCGGAACACTTTGATAGAATGGAACTGTTACATATAGCTGAGGAGCGGTAGGTGTGCATTTTACCTAGGGTAGCCGACAGATTTTTGTGGACGGGAGACTCACTAAATAGGTATTTGGCGGGTTATTTTTGTCGTAATTATTTCCGCCAACTAAATTGGACATCCCCTACGATGAACTATAAACTCATTTAGGGGTCAACCCTTCTCCCGAAAATATAGTTTTTTGGTTGGCTATTGTTCCATGACTGCTTACCTACAAAATCCTTCCTACTACGAAGAGGCTGACGTACCATTGAAAATGAAGACTGCCCATTTTGTGGTGCTACCGAGTCCACGGAGCATGCATTGTTTTTCTGCTACGGGAGCCTCAGGATTTGGCACCAACTCTTTCAGTTGTTTGGTATTTCAATTACTATCCCATCTTCGAGCAGGACATTCGTTGAACTATGGCACACCTTCTTCACCGTCGGACCATGTAGAGATTTTGCGACTTCTTTATGGTTTGTGATCTCGTGGTCGTTATGGAAAAGGAGAAACAAATTCGTTTTCGAAGGAGTATCCTGTTCGAAGGACATTCTAGTATCGAGCATTTACTTTTGTTGATTTTCATTTGTTTATAAAGGGCGCAATATGGGCTTTCTCGTTACTGATGTATGTACCTATCCACAGCGGCTACTTTCTTGTAATTAAGAAGTGAGATCACACCTTGTGATTACTTGCTTCATTTTTAAAAAAATGCCTGGAGATTAGCCACATTGTGGCTTTTCTTTGGGTATATTCCTTCAAAAAAAATAGAAAGAACTAAAATTATGGATATTTCAAGTGTATAAACGTATAATAATTTTTACTCATTATTAAAGTTTATTTTTAACGTGTAAAAATGATAATAAACGTAGTTCACGAACTTTTAACGAGCCAGTTCATGAACTTAATCACAAGCCTCTGATCGAGCTCGTTCACGAGCTTTCGAGCCGAGCTTAGGCTTGTTCATGTTCGGTTCATTTACAAGTCGAGCCCAAAAATTACGTTCACGGACAATTCATTAACAAATTGAGTCAAGCTGAATCGAGCTTCTATCGATCCGGACACCGAGTTGTTCATGAACGGCTCGGTTCATTTACAACCCTATATACAAGCCCGGCCTAAAGACCATATATTAATATTTTTTATTTTAAATTTTTTAGTGAATTAAATAGAAATAAAGAAGTTTCTACAAATAAGTCTAAATTTCATGTATAAGTTCATTATTTATTTGAATTATTTAATAAAAAGTAAGACATGTGGTAATCAAGTTTTAAAGTTTTATAGATTAAAATTAAAAAAAAAACTAAAATAATTATCAGGAGGTTTAAGTTGTTGATGGTTATGAACTTATGATGCTGGTGCAATGATGTTATTTATTGTCAACAGTTTTTAAGAAATGGCAAATTAGGGTTTCAAATTAAAAAAGGGTTTTAAAAAATGGCAAATTAAAGTTATGAAAGTATATTCAGAGAAGGTGTATGTTTTTGTCTGTTTGAACAATTCTCCGCCTAAGATAATTCCTTTTCCTAGCTCCAATACAAATATTTAAGATGTTGATCTAAGTGTGGAGAATTGCTACTTTGGGACATGTAACAATGGGAATCTCAACTTTGTAGCCAATGAAACTTTAAGGGTACGGGAGACATTAAGGCATCTCAATTTATGTTGATAATTTGAATATCATTGGAACTCCTGAAGAGATTTCAAAAGCTATAAACTCCTTGAAAAAGGAATTTGAGATAAAAGATCTTGGGAAAATAAAGTTTTGTCTTGGTGTTAGTACGGTCTGCTCGGCCCAATGAGGAGATTATGCTTATTCGTAAGAGTGAACGGTTATAGGACGGAATGGAATCGAATTATCTCTTAATACATTCATAGCCTCAATATTCCAAAAAGCTTTCTTTCCCTAAAATACTTCAAATTCCACTTATGATGACCAAAACAGTCAGAACTGTCACACAGTCAGAACTGTGAAACAGTCAAGCTGCCAGAAATCCTGAAAACACAAAAAAAAACCATTTTAAGGGCTTAAACGATCGAATTTGACAAAAATAAGGTGGGACTGAAGGCCAAAGGCCTACAGTTTTGACCGTTGAGCTATTTCTGCCAAAATAGAGTCATCTTTGTGTTTTGTTTAATCTCACTAGCAGGGTTTGCAGGTTTTCTTATTTTACGAACATTGTTAGGATTGTTTATATTTAAGCGGGTTTTTACTTCTTGTGTCAAATGATAATAATGTGATGGCACCAGTGGCGGAGGGAGAGGAGAAAAAGGTGGGACACGTGCCCCACCGACGCCGAAAGTCCCCCATACTCCCGCCGTGAACCATGGAAGATTTAGAAGCTTGGTGGGGAAGTGCCCCGCCAGGCTTCTGTAGTGAGGAAGACTTAATTAATTCACTCCTCTTTTGGCGCAAAATGCTGCCGTTTTGCACAAAGAGATGGTTATTATTTTTAAATAACCCTAATGAAAAACGGCTTAATTTTGTTTTAGGGTTATTTAAAATAAGGGGTTTCAGTTAATTATAATTTAACCGCACTCCCCTCTTTCCATAGTTCACTTGTCACTTTCTTTTGTCTTTTACTTTCAATTTGTTTATTTCTCCGGTTTGTCTCAAAAAAATTTCTACTTTCTACCACAAGCTTCATCAATTTTTCTTCAAGTATGTAAGGTTAGTTGCACTTTTATCAATTTATTTATAAAATTAGGTTTTAAGTTTAGTTTAGTTTATCCCAAATCTAAATTGAGAAATTGAAAAATTCTTATAAATTTAGTTTCTTGTTATCAAATGAGTCTTAAATAATGTATAAATAAAATTAGTTTGTACTGAAATTACAATTATTTATTAAATGTGATATACAATAAAATTTAAATCAGTTTCTCTCAAAATAAAAATAGATTTCGTTAATTTCAATTAGATTTGATAAATTGTAATACTGTATGATATACATTATGATTGATTTCATTTTTAATGAGAACTAGAATATGGAATATAGATTATTGAATTAATTGTTTTGTTGTTATGTTTTAGAGATTACATTTGATGAATATGGGCATGAAAAAATATCTTTTTTCTAAATTAGTGCAATACATATTGATAAAGCTGATGAAAAATGACCTAATGTGGATATAAATGTTTCGGACGATATTATTTGTCATCTAGGGTGAAAACCAATTGAAAGTTATTCCAATTAAATTCAAATTCAAATTCAAGGTTCCGGGGAGATATTTAGCTAAAGACCCATGTCAACTAACTAGACATAAATTTTCATAGACTTCTAGTAGGAAAAAAAAGAATACACTTTCTCGTCAGTGGTTTAAGAAATATGTTTGACTAGAGTATAGTGTATCGAAAATAGAACTTATTGTTTATATTGTTATATATTTGCAAATAACAATATAATGAAAAGCAACAAGCCACGGTAATTGTTGCTCGGATTGATTTTTTTATATGCAATTGTGCCTCACCTAAGTCAAAATCCTGGCTACGCCACTGGAGTGCACACTCTATTGCTCAAGTT
Source organism: Euphorbia pulcherrima (assembly GCA_947683365.1). Lineage (NCBI taxonomy): Eukaryota > Viridiplantae > Streptophyta > Magnoliopsida > Malpighiales > Euphorbiaceae > Euphorbia > Euphorbia pulcherrima. Next base: position 23,412,355 of record CANTUS010000001.1, read on the forward strand.
GTTCATTTAAGGATGAGACAACATGGTTTGAATGACTACATTGCCTAGCTGTGTTGCCAGTCATTTCCATTAGCGTTGTGTTGATTAGTGTCGGTCTTTGGTGTGCTTATCCTGATTACAATCTGAGGCCCTCAATAAGGCAAGCGACAAGCTTTGAACTTTGAAACTATCTTGCCGAATCTTCCCTTCGAAATGCTGATTCCTTTGTATGAAGTGCCTTGTGTATCGGTCAGCTATACTCATCCATTGATGTCGAATTCAAGCATCAAAGGTCGATGAACTTGAAATTGTAACTGTTTTTCGATGTACTAAATCTGTCGGTGTACTACAGTCTACAATACAATAGCTTTTCTCCAAAAGATAAAACAAAACGCCAAATATTTGTTTTCTTTGTTTGTTTTGTTTGAGGTTTCTCGATTGTAGGCCAACTGTAATTTATTGATATGTTTTTGTGGTCTATTGGGACCCCCCATTTCAGCATGTCGTTATTAACATCAACTCGCTTTCTTCGGCAGCATTTACGAGCTGGAATACTTCGCTCTCCATTGCGGAGATGCTGCGATAGTTTTGATAATTTATGATAGTGTCACAACGAACTTGACTGTTTTTTGCATTTATCAATCTACTGGTAATTCTCAGGAAAGTCCTAGTCTTTCGCTCCGAACTTGGAATCCATTAAATTACACCTCGAAAAAGGATCAGGTTCGAGAAGGATTTCTTACATTGGAGGTATTGGGCAGATTGGATTCAAATGACAAGAAATTGGGGCCAGAATTGGCAAACATGGGAAAGATTACAGGGACAATCCTTGTCTTTTGAAGTTACTGCTAGTGATGGCAGGGTGCTTCACAATAATATGTTGTACCTTCTAATTGGCAATTTGGTCAAACTTACCGAGGCGGAAATTTTGATTAGTTTCCAATGCAAAAATTTAAATTTTTCATATAACGAAAGAATTCATTATATTTTTTGCTAAACATCCTGCTAGTCATTTAGAAGGCTCCCCTTAAGTCTGTTAAAAATGGGAAGTTCATACCTTTTCTTAAACAATGTAGGAAACTTTTTAAATTAAACACCAGATCAACACAAAATCAGTAGAAATATCCAACAGATGAACAGAACAAAGTGTATCATCCACGAAACCAGCAATAGAGCTATTAAAGATCATCCTTAAATTAAAACATATTATCACAACCTAAAAACTAAGGCATCCGTCATACTAGTCCAACGAAGTCACGAAACATCGTCTACTAAACTATGAACAACTAAACCTACACATACATAGAGGCAATTTTCATTCTGCGTGCTACACTGCTAGTCAGTCAGCTCCAATTGGCTCGGGTAATTTCTTCGGCATGTCCATGTGATCAAAGGAATAATGACTTAGAAAACCCTTTTCTATCATGTTTTGGATCGAATCCATCCGTTGTTTATTTTCTTCTAAGTGAAGGGACTTTGTCATAAGATGCCTGATAGTTGCTGCTTGAATCTTAATGCCTAGTTGCATCTTAGACTCAAATTCGAAATTATCCACTTGTTCTTGATTAACCACTTGTTTTAGGGTATTGATTTCATCTCTCATTTTCCCTACCAGATAATTTAATTCCTTAATTTGCTTCTCTTGATTCTTTGATACATTATTCACTGCTTGTAATTCTTGTTTCTTACTATTCTGCGGCTTTGAGTTTTTAGGGACAGATCGTGAAACAATATCAAAGACTGAACTTCCACCTGACAATTGACCACCATATATACAATCTCATAATTGTTTCTCTTCTAATCCAATTACTAATGAACAAGTCAAAGTGAAAGATCAACAAAAATTGGAACGATTTTGAATTAAACAAAAGGAAAGCATATAGATACGCATACACAACGGGAATAGTTTTCAGACCTTCACGGCAAGCAAATACGGCGGCGTTTTTAGCGCAACTGGTGGCGAATTCGTGGGCTGGGACGGATGCGATGGCGTTTCCGATCTTGGAGTTGGCGGATCGGCAGTAAGAGTAGAAGGAGGAACATAAGTTCCAGACAGGAATTACAGTACATTGGTTCACTGCATTTGCTGTTGAAGGTACATAATCCCAAGCACCCATTTCATTCCAATCGATTCGATTTCCCGATTGAAAGAGTAAAGTAACAAATCAAACCCCTAAAACAAATGTCATAGTATTCTTCTACAAGAACTTGGTCCAATGCATGATCACCACGAAGCATCATTGACTGTACCTGTTCTTATTATATTCCTTTCATTATATACGATCAGTCTCCTACAATAGATGGATTGATAATTCGTAATAAATATATTAATGTTAAATAAGTTTAAATTTTAAGAAATTTATTTTGTAGTATATATTTTATTTTATTAAAATAGATATTGACTATATTATTTAGTATGTTAAGTAGTGATATTATACATATATTTTTATAAAATTAAAATAACGCATAAAAGTTTAAAATCAACGTATATTTAAATTAAAAGTACCATTATATTTTATAATTTTTGTATTGATTCGTTTCAACTCCAAGTATGTAAAATAAATATTTTATATTCAGTTAAAAAAAGACTAACCTGTATGAATTTATATAAACATTTATCTCGATAACTTTTGTACTTATCAAACTCGTATAGTCTTTTATTTTTACTATATGTGCTTTACTTCAAATATTTATATTGATTGTGAAAATTGACCACAATTTATAAGTGTATAACAATAACTATAATTCATCCTAATTAATTATTTTCTTATAAAAAGTAGTTATTGCTAAATCAAACCTATTCGAGATATATATTAAAATCAATTTTCTAAAATTCCGATTGAAGAAGCATTGATTTAATATTAATTTAAATTTATGAAAAAATATCTAATTTAATAGTTATTGTAGATGACAGTAAAATCTGTTCATATATAATGTAAAATCAATTAAAGTAAAGAAAGCATTTATATGTCAATAAATAATTAGAAAAGTTAGCAATAACATATCAGATATTCACATTGGTAAAAAAATAAGAATCAACTTGAAATTTTTTTTTATAATTGGACAATATGAACAATAAATTAAAATTTAAAAAATATGACTATTGATTATAATCTTATTTAAGAATTAACGTGACTCTTTTTTCTCATCAAATATTTATTATTATTATTATTATTATTGTTATTATTATTATTATTGTTGTTGTTATTTTAATTTTGTTTTAATTTTATATTTTGGCATTGTTATGATTATTATGAATATAACTGAAATATAATTTTTATTGTTTTTATATATAGATTTGTTATTTTGATTTTATTTATTAAAAAGTAATTAATAATTTATTTGTTATTAATATTGTTTGTAGTTAGTTTCATCATTTATTATTCATGGTAAGTAATATTAATTAGTAATCTATATATATAAAAGGTATAAGGATAATTTTTTAAAAAGGTATAAGGGTAAAAGAGTCTTTTATGACTTCAGTTTCATCATTTATTTTTTATGGTAAGTAACATTAATTAGTAATCTATATATATAAAAGATATAAGGACAATTTTTTTAAAAAGATATAAGGATAAAAGAGTCTTTTAAAACTTATTGCTTACATATATATGGATAATAATCATAATATGCATATTTATCCACCAATTTCGCTTCAAACAATTTTAACTCAATGTATGAATTTTTTTTAATCATATTATGGTTGTAACCAATTTGATAAATAAATTAAAATTTTACTGTTTGTATTTATAGACTGATTATCAAGAGCTGATATTTAGATTGAAAATAATTATTTATTGTCTACTCTCTCTCTCTTTCTTAAAATTTCCACCGCTTCGTCTCTTAAAATATTTTTTAATTCAAATTATAATTAAATAAACCATTTAATACCTCTTTTATCCAATTTAATAATAACTATAATGGTGCAAAAAAATTTCATAAGATGTAAAAAGTATGTGACCGAAAAACTTGCGAAATAAACTTCAAAGACGAAAGACAAAGCTAAGTTTGTCCACAATTACATGGAATGCCAACATTTAGAAATAACTTAATTCTGCAAAAAAATCCTAATCTAACTATATTTATTCTCTTCAAGCTAAAACAATGATAAGTAAGAATAGCGATATGTTTCTCCAATAAGGAAAAGAAGAGCAAAAAATTATCATGTAACAGATTATTTTCGCTAATAGTATAGTATATACTATATACTATATACTATATAGGTTTCATAGTGTAACGTAAATATAAATAGAAATAAAGAACTTAAAAATCATTCACCAAAACAAAATCAACAGTACTAAAAGAAAGGATACCTTAATAAGCTTTAAATATAAATTTTTATGTTTTGGCCATTTAGATATTCAACTGAGATGTTGAAATCTAAATTTTTAACCAGTCACATTTTTTTTTATCTTGAACACAAATGATGGTTTCATCCAAACTAACTGAAAAACCAATTCATTAGTTGATGAATTGGAACAGAAGTTCAATAAACTACTCGGAAACGCAAGTTTGAACCTCGGCTCTTCTTTTGATCAAATCAACATCTCTACTTGACCAATTTTACAATGAGACCGCAATTCAAATACAGAAGCAGTCACGGACTTGATCCTTATTTCCTTTTTATTAACCTTGCATTAATGGCTAAGACTATTTTGTGAGATTGAAAAATGCTGATGACAGAAAATGAGTGCTATTCAGTTAGGAGATGGGGAAGATACAACAGTAGAATTAGAATGTGGCGTCCAAGCATAGACCAGCAAGCCCAGCACAAGAACTATGGTTCCAGCAACAAACCCGGTTGGAAGGGATGATGCAGCTCCAAGATAAGGTAGTTGCAACGTGAACAAATATACGGATATTGGCACTGTCACCAAAGAGATACATCAGTACAGTCACGTTAAGTTTCGGAAACAATGTATCTCGAACTGATTGAAGCAGCTATTTATTTGCAAATTTCCATAGACGAAGTTAGATCCCAACAGAAAAGTACCATCTAATTAAGTTTGGTTCAACTTAACACAATTGAACTAATAAACTCTGTTTCATATATTTTGGCGAAATTTCCCCCAAACTTTACACACTTGACCAAATGCTACCCCTTAATTTTCATTTGTGTATCACATCATCCATTGAATCGCTTCTAAAAACAAAACTGACCTCTTTATGCAAGATTAAGTAACTAAATGAATTAGACGGTTATTTCTAACAATCAAGCATTAGAGATATGATACACAAGCAGATGAAGGTGTTATTTGTCCAAGTGTACCAACTACCAAGTGCAACTATAAGGTGAGGTTTTCTGAACTGAAACTAGCAAATGTTGAGTTTGAGATGGAATTTGTACTTTTCTCCAATCCATTATCTCATGTTAACTTATACTGTCAATATGTTGACAGCATATGCATTTGTAAGATCAATATTTATGCACTTAAGGAAACAAGAAACCAAAAGTAGTTTCTTCAAATAACAAACAAAAAGCATTTGTTTACTATTCTGAGGACTATTCATAGCACAAAAAGCAACTTGCAAATGTGTATCTTAAAGGAAACATCATTGTAAGATAAAATAATAATCAAGGAAGATGTGATATTGGCTAAGGAACAGATGTGATTTTAATTCAAGTATCATGATTGGCCTTGCAGCTGCCACTTCCAGATTCCATATGAAACTCAAGCAATGAATTTATAAATATAGTCCCTAGTAAGGAACTAGAGGCAACAACTGATATTTGATATTTCGTGCATGCAATTTTAATATGTTTAACTACTGGCTACTTTGTATAATAAATTAAATTTAGCATACCTGAGATTGTGGAAGTAAGGGACGATACAACTGCGGATGAGATCTTGAGTAGGTTCAGCAATGATATATTGTAACCCATGTTAACAAGAATAAACAGCAACGGTAGCAAGGGGGCACCGTCACATCCTGTAAGCACCCATATTGATTTAATAAGCAATATCTATAGTCTACCTGACCCACATAATAAGATCCTGACTGGAGCTAACATTGCCACCACTATATCGTTACTAACTGGTGATTTCAGAAATTGTGTGCCAAAATCACAAATTAAACCAACAATAGCGCTTGGAGAAGTACATTTTTTTTATCAGATTTTATACTTCCATTATAACAAATACATAAGTTAACGTTTTTACTCTGCCTGAAGAAGTTTATTGCATTACATGAGCATCAGCATTAACTTATGTAATTCAATTATAAGTAAAGCTCAACATAAACAGCACACATGAGACTCTACAACATCACTGGTTTGTATAGTGGTACAGAAGATAAATGGTCCAAGCACATAGGTACATGGATGTATAATTGGTTATTTACAGTTTTTACAACGACCCTATTTCTAAAACTGACATATATGCTAGCCCCTTGTCGTGACAACACTATCAATAAAGTAGAACTAGCTATAATACAATATTGCAGGCTAACTAATAAAAAAATGATTCACTAACGACAGTAATATTTTCAGACTTGCAGCATAATATCAATTCATTATAACCGTCTCCCAAGTATTTAATAGTTCAAAAAGATATAATTCATTTATCCATATCACCATGTAGCTCATATGCACTAGAATTTAAAAATACTTCAGATAAATGGAATTTAATTAAATTGATTCTTTCCTAATAGAAAAGAATGGATCTTTTTTTCAAATGCCAAGGGAGAATAGCAATATATAATCAGAAAGCATAAGGAACTCTAATAATTCACAGGTTTACAGGATGCCATAGCTTACCGCTTGATAAACTGCCAACGTTCAAAAAGCAAACTGCTCCATCTTTAAGATAGCTTGGAAGCTGACTAAATGGTATTCCCCATAATTTTGACATGAAAGGAAGAAGTAGGCATACAAACAATGCCTGGATAAAGTAACCATAAAGTAAATATCTAGACGTGCACTCATCTGTAATAATTATACTAATAATAAAAGCAAACTTTAAGCCTGTAACTCACTGCAGCTACCTACTTGGAAAGCCGAGCCATATGAGTTGACAACAAATAAATCTAGAGAGCCTCCCTGCATTAAATAAGAGAGAATCATCTTAAAATTGCACCAAATCAAAATACCAAAAAAATGCAAGGCATATACAACCAAGTTCTACAAGCTATATATTTTGACAGCATCAGAGATTCTGAATATAATGGTTTTGTGTTGCCATCTATGAGATGAATTGTGTTTTCCAACATAGTGGTACACGATATTTGTGCGAGAACACACATATGGAATCGCAATAAATTATTTAACAAAAAGTCAAGTGTCCTCAAATACAAGTAATAATGATAATCCTCCACCAAGATAATTGAAAAATCAATTCCACTAACAGGACAAAAAAATATGAGATGTGGAAGAATCAGAAAAGATTTTCTCATGCAATTAGCATGACTTTGTTTCACATTGCCTTCTATATACGAGATCTTCATTTTCGCAGGGTATGCTCTACAGGCATCAAAAGCTTTCTCAAATTCCAGAAATAATGAACAATCAGGATCCTCTAGCCTTCTACTACAATTAGGAATTGAATATTCCCATAAATCTTAGAAATATACCGTTAACCTCTTAGCAGCATCCAGAAAAATAACTTCCTGCAAATAACAAAAAAATCCAGTCCTGAATGACTCTGCAATCGGAAATATATTAAGCTCCAAAGCTGTTCAGAATGCTACCTTAAGCACTGTGTCAGCGGCTTGCAATAGAAAAGAAAATATCATCAAAAGATTCCAAAATAGGCCAGCTTCTTTCAAAGAATGACCAGCACTAGAACCACTACACAAGCACACAGCCTTAATAAGATAAAAAAGGGGAAAAAATAGAAAAATACAAGAAATTTACTTTCATGTTATCTGTTAACAGATGTAAAAATTGCACATCATTATATTTTAACTCATTTTGACTTTGGAGCAAATCAAAATTATACTCGGCTAGTTTATCAAAGTCTATGTCAGCCTTGTTCCAGAGGTTTCACCTCCTACTATTCTTTCTCCCACCAACAACTAGTGATCGAATAAATACGAGCACAGCAAGTACAAAGTTACATTAGAAAACACAAAGGCAGATGATCAAAACCATCCTAGCATTCTCATTTTCAACTAACTAGTTTTATAATCAAGTTGTACTTGAATCTCTGAAGTTGCATCAGAGTTAAAAAGGCCAAAACAAAAGGTAATTTAATTACCCGGAAAGCCAAGATGTTTTTTTTCATTTTATACTATACTTAGAACTGTCAAATTAAATACCAATTACTAACTAGCTAACAAAGATACGTCAAATAGAGCAATTAAGTTCTAATGTGAATAACATTGTTAACATTAACATAATCGTGAAAGAACAGGTAAAAAATGAGAAAATTTGCTTTTTTGTCGATTGGATAAGATTTAACACAATAAGGAACTTCCAGGTAAAATAGATATAATTGAAAGAATAGGTTAAAACTGAGTCTGTACATTTAGATTTTTAATTAGGGTTGAAAGTGGGGCGGGGATTCCCCGAACCCGATGGGGACGGGGAATCCCCGATAAGAATCCCCACGGGGTGGGGAGGGGATCTTTTTATCCCCGAATCCTTAATGGGGATGGGATGGGGACATCATTCCCCAACCCGATAAATCCCCGAACCCGATAAGAAAAATTAATCATTAATATATAATAAGTGTTAACATTTAACTTTACAAAAATTATTGAATATGTATAAACAATTTATTGTAAAATGTAATAACATAATACTTATTATTGTTAATTTCTATATATCAGTAACTATACATAAAAAATATAATGTTCAACACCATTTATTTATTAATTATCAAATAGATTTTACAATTGAATTGATTATATTGTATTATTTTTAGTTTATTTAATTATTTTCACTAATTATATATCTTGTATTAATTTTTTTGACGAATCAATATGAAATACTTTTAGTTATATGTTACTTTGACAAAAAAAAATTGCACAAGTTTTATTTAGTGGGGAATTGGGGAATCCCCGATGGGGAGTGGGGATTCCCCGATAGGGAATAGGGGGATGGGGAAGATTTTTTCCCCGAACCCTTAATGGGGATGGGGATGGGATGGGGAATGCATTCCCCGCCCCATTAAGCCCCACTTTCAACCCTATTTTTAATAGCCCATTACACCGACACAAAATACACCATTTTTTCTTTCAAGTGTTTTAAGTTGAAATAACAGAATCATTGCACTGCAGAATGTGGCATGACACTGAGCCTTCTGAAAAACCATTATGCTCACACGCCTATGATACATTTCTTAGCAATATTTAATTTGAGAAAGCAGACAACACTTTTCCTCTTTATCATAGAGACATGCTTTGGTAATAATTTTTTTTAAGTTATTTAACAAAAGAAACCCAATACACTGAAGATAAAAAAAATATTTCTATTGCACTGGCACTTCCAAGAACGAAAACTTGAGTGACAAGTCCTTTTACAATCTGTAATAGTTACTCTTTCCAATATGTTTATATGTATGTACCACTGTGTTTCTCATGAACCTTCTTTGTTCTCCTTATGGCTGGACTAATAATGGATGAAAGGTGTCATCTTTTGGTACACGAAGTCAACAGAGCTCACAGACATCTTAACACAAAAACATATAATATTGGGTCCAAACAAGTAAAACTAATTAACTCACCTTGCCACTGTTATTATCACACCGATTGCAACAAGGAAGCACCCAAACAATTGATTAACTTTATATCTCCTCCCAAGAAAAATAACAGATAGGAGAATCTGCCACACAAGAAAGGTCTACAAAAAAAGAAATGAACAGAATTAAATGTCCAATACGGGCATTGGAGCTCTAAAAAGAATGACAGCTAAGAAGTTTTCCATCATAACAAAAAAACAAATCTAAGTACCATAAATAAGAAAAATTATCTACGAAAACAATCAAAGACACAAGGATTATGTGCATTTAGTGATTTTGATAATATCTGTAGCGACACTAGATTGCTTTTAAGTTTCCTTAACCATTAAACGCTGAGAATTACGAGAGAAGTGTTCATATAGCAAAAGAATGATGGTCCAAAACTCCCATTTTAGACCCACCGAGGAATTTCCTCTGACTCCCACCAGCAACATGAACAATAATCCAACAAGGCAACAACCAGGGTCCACTAACTCAACAAAATACATTGATTATTAGTTCATCATCAGCATTAGTATTGTTATTGTTGCGGAGGTGTGGTGGGGGCAGTCAAAATATCGACACGCAAATATAAAGAGGAAAAAAGATGGATGAGTGGGCATACGCGGATGAATAAGAAGAGGAATGAGTGTTTTGGGAAAAGTTAGCACTGTGATCTATCTATTGCACCCTCCCATATGTAAATATGTGAAAAGAAAAATTGATATGATTCAGAAAGATAGAGGAAGACTGATATGAACGTGGATGAAAGTTCTTGAAAAATGACTTTCAATTATAAGATCTGATAATGAACGGATAAGAAGATTTCTGATAACCAATCCAACTTGCTGCAAATAAGGCTTGGCTGTTGTATTAAAGAAGGTTGTATATAGATTATAATCATGCCAATGTTAGACATGAGGCATAATTTCTCGCTATGTTTGCAGTTATTACTATTTTATAAAGGAGAATTATGACAAGAAAGAGAAACATTTCAATGTGAGATACTATATATGGGAGAGATTTCAATGGGTAATACTCTTGGTGGGTATATATATATAGGTTGGCTCATTTCAATCTCTCTAGTAATCATGGTGGGATTTTCCTTTGTATTTGATTGCGCAAATTTTTTTACAATAAAAGAACTCTCTACTACATGCCTGCTCAAACAGCCTCTGATTTTAATACACGATTCCTTCACACTCGACCTAGGGTGATTAAAACTATATCACAAACTTACATCTTTTTTTCCTTTTTAACTTTGGCACTGACCATTTTTCTCAATTTAGACAACTACTGTAGGGGATTACAAAACTAAAATGGTTGAAGAGCAAGGACCTGGTAAAGCATAATTATTGTCTATTTCATACCTGAGACAAAACCGGAATTGATGCTCCAGAAAGAATTGCTGATTCAAGGGACAACAGTAGATAGAGTGAGAGAGAGGAAGAGAGAGATTTTAGCATTATTAATGTCAATATACAATCACAATGATGTCTTTTGATAATTTATCTACAAGAAATTATAGCAGTCACATGAACATTTCTTTTACACCTCAAAAAGTGTTAATTGGGTTAAATTGACAAAGTAAAATAAAATGGCTTTCAGCAAAGGAACCAAGAACCAAATACAATCCCTTAACCCAAGCATTCATCTTTCGCAATATATTTATAGTTTTACACTTGATGCGTAAAGGGTTATAAACATTAGGAGTGAAAATGGACGGATAAAGAAGCAAGATTACGCAAAAGAATGAAATGCCTGTCAACGATTCAAAGCAATGGTCTTATCAATTTAAGAAGCTAAGAATTCCAAATTACCAGGGGCTATAATGGTATAGCATCGTCAGCAAAAAGTATGTTACCCAAGTTTTAGAGTAAAAAATGAACATTCATACTACACAAATCTACCTAAAACGAAGAAATGCACTGAACAGATAATATGGGAACTGTATTACCTGCAGCTGCCATCCCTGCCGCAGCTCCAAGAGCCTCGAAAAGTCCAACAAGAACAAATGGAGCTTTGGGCAGTGTAAGCATCTCATCAGTAACAAATCCAGCATGGTACCGGAGATGCAGTATTGTGAAGTAAACAAGAACATATCTGAATAGAAACAAAAACAATAATACCATGTAAATTCAGTATATTCGGTACAAGTTTAATGTTCAACCATCCTTACCGTAAGACAATTGAATTAATAATCTTCTGAGACAATCAAAAATTTTAAGAATTGCGAGAAAAAATTAACCGGGACAGCAAAACAAAAAAAAAGATCCACTTGCTTTTCTTGTTTTAATATTCCGATTTCCCTTCCGGGAAAAGAATCCACTTTAATTATCAAAACTCTCTAGCAAATAATAAAAATCCCCAAATCAGGAGTAATCACAATCAATTATCCGAGCATTTCTATGTTATTGAACTCTAAAGAACAGCCATCCATCCTCCGCAAATTGGCGATTGGAATTTAGTCTCGACGTGGACATGGCTTAAAGATGGCACCCACAGTTGAAACACATCCATGACACCTCGTGGTGAAAACCAGAGAAAAAAAGCACAGCCAATATTTTATGAATGTGATTCCTTGTTCTTGAGTAGCAATTCTTTCTAAAAGCACATATACAACATTATTGATGATTTACTGACAAGTATCTCCAACAGTTCAAGTATTGGGTTGGGGTGCTATTGTTTAAAGACTTGTATCATCACATCCTTGATAGAAAACAGAAATAAATGTGTAAATTGAAGGGTATCTCAGGGTGATTTTTTGAGAATTGGGAGGTATTTATGTAATATGGCCAGATATGATGTGAACTGGAAGAGGCAAAAGCTTATGCGGGCGGGGACCACAAACAATCCTAAGTGAAAATACTCAAAAGGAAAAAACAACTTGCCCTGGACCGCAAGTGTAATAATATGTAAGCTGGATGAAAATGCTACAAATTACATTCCTTCGCTCAGTGGAAAATCTATGTGGCGAGGCACAAAGGTTTTTGACCATCTTATGAGGCTTCCATTGAGAGTGGACCCACCAATTAAAGAGCACAAATTCATTTTTACTTTGTAAAAAACCATGAACTTTTTTTTTCTTTCATCTGAGAATGTTTACCCAGATGCGCCAAGTCAAAAACTCTTGAAAATTTGAAGATTGCTTTGACTGTCATTAGCAACCATCCAAAGAAATTTTTTCCAACATCTGTCATGAATTAATTTTTCATATATCAAAGCCATCATCTCAGGCTTCTAAGCCTTCTTTCTCGACCAAGAAAAAAACGTCATCTCACAAAAGAAAATTCTATAAATTAGGATTGATTTGCAAAAAGAGCTCAATCATTACCTAAAATAGAATAGTTTTTCATGAATCCAAATTTGTGCAAGTTATGTTTTCAGCAATAACAAGGATGAACAGAAGTAAGTTGTAGGTAGAGAGATATAATAGTTTCATCTACATGACAGACAATGTTGAAATAAAATTCTTCTGCCCCATTTGAAACATCCAATTACAGCTTCTAGTTAAGTTATCATCACAGCCAAACTACATGTTTCATTAACCACACTAGGAAATACCAGTTGCTTCTGAAGTATTTCCCATATGTACAAGTTAGAACAATATTTTACTAAATTTATAGTCCACCAATTTTCAACAGCCTCTTCGCTGTAATCCAACATCTATAGTCCTGTCCTTTGACTCGGTTGAGCCAGATTTATATTTCTACATGTTTATTTTGAACGTGTTTATGCGTTGAATAAAAACTATACTTGCAACTTGTTGGATTTCGGGAATTATTTGGACGATTCTGAAGTCGCGAATACGCTATCAGATTGAAATTTATTTGGTCGGTTCACCAAACTTTTAATTAGATAAAATCAGAAATTTAAGAACGAGAATTATATTTGATGTATAAAATAATCAACTGAAAATTATGTGTGTATGCCAATTTCGTTTTTGGATGATTTATATAGCCAAAAACATCAACAAACATGTCTAAAAGACATGTCATTTCGATAGCAGCTATGTCTAAAAAACATGCCTTTTCGGATTTCAGCTGTGTCCAAAAGACATTGTTTTTGGTGAAAAATTCATTTTTCCGATGAATTTTTCAAAGGATGCGTTCTACCCAGGGCCCCACCAGGAGCTGCTCCCGGACCCCCAAATCGCAACCGAATCCAAACAAGCATACACTCCGTACTCTCCTGACTTGTTCGATAAAACGTCACAATCGTATTGATTAACTAGTCAATCTAATACTAATCCAACCCTCTCTCATAAACCAAGGACAACGATAATTAGACATGTGCAAGTGATGACTTGGGAACTCTGGCAGCTAGTAACATGCTATAATATTATATATAGCCAATTTGAGATCCTTAAGGGGTCATATTCACATGAAAAGGTTTCACGGTCCTCTGACAAATTTTGTAACAGTCCCACCTTATGTAAATAATAGAAACTTAGGGTTAAGTTAAAAGGTAATCTTATATTAATACTCAAGTATTTACACTTCATGTCATTCGATTGATTTCTAATGAGATGAGCAGTGAAGATGATTTGAGTGTTAATGAATATCAACTCTTAAGTATTAGTATAGCATTATCCAATTTCAAAAACCCCCCTTTAATTTCACTCATTTTCAAAAACACTCTCTTGTGATATCAATGGCAAAACACGATTTTTTTAACACCGTAAAAAAAAAAAAACGAAAGTGACAAGAGTCAACTCTTTCTCTCTGAAATTGATGAACCCTATTTTTTCCCGGATTGACGAACCCTAACTCACAACCCAAAATAGAAAAGGATTAAACTATGTTAAAGATGGAATCATCTAAAGAGGGAACAAAATCATGAAAGGCAGTAGCTTACTACCATCGAAATTGATTGGAAAAAAAAAGACAGAGACCAGGACTCGCTTGAAGCTGCTATCTTCACTAATTTCATTTCATTTTTGTTTCAAAAATTTCTCATTTATACTCGATACACACATTCAAGCGAAATCGAAATCCAGACTTACCCAAATCGAAATCCAGACTTACCCAAATCGAAATCCAGTCTTCCCCTAACTCATTTATACTCTGATGTAGGAATCTCTTCTCTCCTCAAATAGAAGAAGAAAAAGAAGAACAGAGAGAAAAGAGTAAAGAAAGCGAGCGAAATCATAGCGAGAATCGGACTGAACCTAGCCTGACCGGTAAGGCGGTTTTCTGATTGACAAATGCTATGGCTAGAATTTGCTGTTCTAGTAATGGATCTTCTAAACCTTGGTTTTTTATTCCTTTCCTCATGTGCCATTGAATGGGGTTTTGAGACGGATTTGGGTTCATTGATTTGGGGATAGAGTGAAAAGATGAACAGATATGTTTTTGGAATGAAGATTTGAGATGAAATTTTTGGATGAACTGGAAATTTGATTTGAGTTGGATGATTTGAGATGAACCGCAAGTTGATTTGAATTTTTCGGAATGAAGATTTGAGATAAATTTAAGGTTGACGGGAAAGGGAATCATATTCCTATTTTTTTTTTTTTTAATACTATTATCTTATAATTAAATTATTATTATTAATATTATTATATAAAATAAAAATAATTAAAATAATTAAAATAATTATATAAATATTAATTAATAATAATAATTAATAAATTATATTTTTATTTATTATAATTAATTAAATATGATTATATATAATAATAATTATTATATTATAATTAAATAATTAATTTCTTTAATTCAAAAAATAATAAATAAAATCAGAAGTAATTTCATTTTCTTTCTTGATCATACCAAACACATAAGTCAATTAAATGGAATTGCATTCTTTTCCTTACCTTTTCCTTTCCTGATATAAATCAAAAACCTTTATTGGCAAAATTTTTGGAATTTCTAGAAACACCCCTTGCCATGTCAGATAAAGTGACAGTGTCATTAAAAAGTTTGTTTTTTATTAACGTTTGATACCTCAAGGGCCCTTTTAAAAAAAATAACATAAAAGTATTTTTAAAAACAAGTGAAATCATCTGAGGTTTTTTAAGTTAACCCTAGAAACATAATCAGACGAATTAATCGGACGAATTAATCTACCAAACAAATTATGTATACATTTTGTTGTGCAAAATCATATTTGAAAGGTGAGAAATACAAAATCCATAAATATTTGCAAAAATAGGTTACAGCCAATCATTGCTGAAACAATATTGCCAAACCTACACTAATTATGCTAAGGACGAAAGTCGTTTTTTAAGAACATGGGTTAGATCATTCAAAAAAAGAGCATAGGTTAGATACATTTTAACTCTATCTCGTGTACAATTGGGGAAAGTCTCTGATGTTGTAATTAAATCTTCTCCTTTTTTTCCTATTGTTTTTATTTTTTTATAGTACGGATAAAAAATCTGAGAAAAAATAACCCGGAAACAAAATTTATGTAACTTCCCGTATAACAAATTAACAATTACAAAGAAAGCTACATTATGACTTCCTGGAGAATTACCCCACATGCACAATTTGCTTCATGTTTTGAAGAGCCCAATGAACCATCCAATAAAAACTTCAGAAAATGTTTTTAATTCTTTTATTTCAGTCCTTAAATATTGCCCATTATTTTGATGGAACCAAAGGTTCACCATTCTTTGGTTTTAGATTATAATGGACTAAAGCAAAATGACTCATTAAACTATCTGAGCTTCTTTTACTGTGAAGTCACGGATAGCCGTTGCAACTCCACTTTAGGGTCAATTGGAAACAACCTCTTTGTAATTACAGAGGTAAGGTTGCGTACACCCGACCCCCCCTTACCCCACTTGTGCGGGAGCCTTAAAGGCATTGGGGTAATGTTGTTGTTGTGTTTCAGTCCTTAAATGCGCCTCCTATATTTACAGAGGTGGTCTTACAGTAAAAGCTATTAATACGACTGTTGAGGGCCTAAAAAAGCAAGGGTCCCATTAAATAATAATACAAAAATTTATTATAATATTTTATTTTTATTTTTTTAAAAAATTATTTTATCTTAGTAAATTAAGTTAATTAATAACAATTAAATTAAAAATAAAAATAATTTTAAATTTCACTTTTCATTATTTTTATTTCATAATAAATTATAAAATTACTAATATATATACTTTTCGTTTAGGGTGCTCCAGCCCTGCCTATTTGCACTTATACATTTATTTCTTACTATAACAATAAAAAAGTATTTAATATTCTAAAATTTATATATCAATATTATAGAATGTTGATTGAGCATTGTACTTTTTTAAAAACAAACAAAATAGGACGGAAACAAGTTATTGAAATATTTTCATTATAAAAATTACAAATTAGATTATAATTAAAATACCTCGACTTTCTACTAAAGTTGCAAATAATAATAATAACGATGATGAAAAATTTTATTATGGATTTTTCTTTCCATAGCTTTCACTTAACTAAGGCACTCAAGATTCTGATTCGGCCACTGATTGCGGACAACTGGAAGACGCATTCAGTAGTACAAAATCATCATCACCACCTCTACATAAATTTATATTTTGAATTTCCCAAAAACTCCTCATTGTCTAGTCCAAATGTCAAATTAAGACAAAGAGAGACAAACAACAGGCCAGGCACCAACAGCGCCAAAATGCACACAAAACAATAAAATTATGGATCAAGCGTTAAATTAAAGAGTAAAGAGAAAAAATTACCCAAAAGTAGCAAGTTGAGCAACAAAGAACGGGTAATGCTTGAGCGGAACCAGAGCCAGCTTATACAACACACGATTCCCGACACCTAGCACCACCGTGGCTGCCGCGGCAATCGCCACCTCCACCTTCCTATTCGCAATCGACCCGCTCCTCCTTCCAATATTCGCCACCACATCCCCTATCGCCTGATCCCTGGACGAACACGAACAGAGCCCCGTTTTATCGGATTGGCGCCACACATCACTTGATCCGTCCGCCGCTACAAAGGATGATACCGAATGCCTTGAAGATCTCAAGGAGATTCCTAACCGTTGATTGCTGGGACTGCGTTTGAGAGAAAGAGATACAACGTCTACTCTGCGTTGCCGGATGTGAGAAGAGCCTGCTGGTGCGGTGGCGCCGGCGGTTAACCGGCGGTGACATGAAGTCATTGCGATATTCAGAAATTAGAATTTTCGGTAATTAGAGAGAATACGAAAATCAGAATTTCGAGTAAAAAAAAACAAGACAGAAATCTTTTGGAAGTAGAGGGAAATTGAAATTGGTGAAATGGATAATATATTTATAGGACCGCTCCTACCCTTTTACCTTTTGAAAATTACAATAAAGGCCTTATACTTTAATAATTGCACTTTTATTTCTTATACGGCCCTTTAATAATTAGAAGGACCCATTGATTTAGCATTTATATTTTTTTCTTTTTCTTTCTAACTTATTGCTATTTCTGCCCTTCTCTTTTCTCACATTAGCAAATTTCGTATTACCAAAAAAAAAATATTAGCAAATTTCGTTGTTCGACTTTACTTAATTCTAAATTGTCAGTTTATGATTCAGATCATCTTTTATATTCGTTTCTTTGCGCTATTCTTCCTTGTTATATTTATTTTAGTTATTTATAGTAGATATGTTGAAGTAACACGTAGTCCATTTAATTTATCTTGGGTTGATGTTTATGAATTGAGCTTCAACAAATATTCATACGTTCAGCTCAAACCTATTAAAACCCAACATATAATTATTTTCCTATAAAAGCTGGTCTCACCCAAATATATATTATTAGTGTATATATAGATATATAAATTAATAATATTGATTGATGAGTTGAATTGAACTTGAAAATAATATTTTAAAAACTCTATTCTATTCGGCCCAACTTAAAATTCATGTAGGCTTGCTTAGACCTAGACAGAGCAATATTTGCGTCGAAGGGATCACACCCGACCCAACCCAACCAGTTTAACCTGCCATTGTACAGGTCTAGCTAGACCTCAGTAGTTGCGTTCTTAATTCTTTTCGATATGGATAGAGAAAGACAACGTGGACAACGTGTGCAAGTACAAAAATAAAGGTTTGTGTTTTTTTTTTGAAAGAAGTGTGTTATTTTTTAAATGGGGAGTGGTTTGACTATGAACTTTTAGGGTAATTTAAAAAATTTATATTACTAAGGCTCAAATATATTTTTCACTTTTAAAAGTTCGAATTAAACTGAATTAAAATTAGCTGAACTAAATTGAAGTGAGCTGAGTTGAATTGAATTTATTTTAATGTAAATTTATAACTACACATAGTTAAACTGAATTAAAGTAATTTGACCTGAACTGAATTATACTCCACGGGAACAGGCAAAATCCTTTGTTTATTTTGGTGATCCTAATCATCCCCTCATTTTTGCCCAATCACTTGTTAATACGGTAATACCTATGGAGAACACCCTAAGAATAATAGAGAAAATGCTAAGCATATGATCTTTTGAGCCCGCTTCAAGTAAGATATGTTCTTTTTCAAGCAAGTTGAGTTTTTATCTGCATCTTGAAAAACTCATATTTTTAAGGCAGAAATAAACGTGACCAATAAAACTCTAGTTTGTCCTAGAAAAGTGAGGAAGTTGATCATAAAGTTTGTTTAATTGAGAGAGCTAGGTAAAATGATCAAGTACATGTACCTAAAGCTGATAATAGTGCTAAATGAAGAAGAATGGGGAAAGACTTGTAGATCCCAATAATGTGGGGAAGAAAAAAATGCAAACGATAATTTTCTTAAAAAAAGGCAATTAGGTGCAAGAAGTGTCTGGCATGTCAATAACTTATTTCACAGCACAAATGCGGATTTAAATTTATTGTACCATTTGCATGTCCACTTCAATGGCCCAGTTAACAAGCATATGGACTTTGAGGATCATGAGGTAGAAGCTCCAAATGTGAATTCAATATAGATCACGCATCACAACATAAACAAAATTCTATGATATGCTATACACCTCAAATTTTGGTGTAGTGTAGTTTCATAAGTTTCTAGTAGAAAACTTCATAATAGGCCACTACACTGGACTTTGAAGATCATGAGAAAGGTAGAAACTCTCACTGTTAATGGTAGAATGAAGGCCATGATGAGCTTCAACCATTAGAAGGCAATGCATTTTTTTTAATCTCTTCTAGTTCTAGATGTCGCCAGTTTGTCAAGGTGTACTTAAAAAATATATTATATGATTTAATTATTTTATAAAAATATCACTGTGAAATTGTTTTTCAAATGGATGTATACAATTTTAAAAGTTAGCAAAAAAAAAATTCCCTAAATTTTGAAACCGTTTGGAAGGTAATCTAGTCCATTTTGAAGTGAAATTTTGCATCTTAATTAATAAAAACACAATAAACTTTAGTAATAAATTCTAAAATTTTTTTAAAAGTACAAATATTTTTTAATTAAAAATTGATAATAACTTCAAAAAATCATAACAAAATAAAAATTTTCCGAAATTTACTTATATCTTGATATATAATTCTTAAATAGTGTAGTTAAATTATATGAACGTTTAATTTATTAAAATAAATGGCAACATTAACAAAAAAAAAAGCTAATTTTAAAAAACAGACCTTGTGGTTAACCTTTGGTTGCTAACTTTTGAAACCACATGCACCCATTTGGAGAGAAAAAATTCCACACGGACTTTTTTGCAAAAGGCCAACAACCACAAGGTCGGTTTTTGAAGTTCACCCTTAAATATATGACACTCTAGTATCAATAATCATCTTCACTCTCCTCTCCTGGATCTTCAAACAAGTCTTCAGCTGGATCGTACACATTCATGTTCGGAAAAAGTTCTAAGAAATCGTCTTTAACCTTCTCTCTCAAATCTGGATATGGAATTAGGCCTTTCAAGATTACTCGAAAAGGCAACGATAATGGAAGATTGGGAGATTGCCTCATCTCCTCGTATATGTCCATGGCTTCTGATGGTAACTCATTATCTAAGAAAGCCCTGATAATGTCTCCAAATGTATGTTGATCAAATAAAACTCCCTCGCTCTTCAAATCTTGCCAAACAAGCTTTGCTTCATCGATCTTCCTGTTTCTTGCAAGCATCATAAGCATGTCTCTGTAGAAAAACATGTCTGGCCGATACCAAATTTCTCTACGCACCACATCATAGAGCTGAAGAACACTCGAAAACTTGCAGTAAATATCATATATACAAAAAAAAAGAGAAGTGGGTGGAAAAAGGTATTGCAAAATCATATATTCATAAATATGATTCAAACTTGTTAATTATACAAGAACTTAAGAACAACAACTATCTCAAAGAGCGCACAGAAGTGGTGTTCAATCATCAATCTGAAACTAGAATGCTATTATTCATTGCCGAGTTGTCCAACGTTTCAATGCAAGCATTTGTGACCAATAAGCACATAGAAGAGTGAACTCTTTGAAATACAGTTAGTTCTCCAAAATATTCATAACCTTAATAAACTACAGTAAAATCATTGATCGATGTAAGGTATCATGAGCGGAAAAAGAAGATAAACTGAAGATTGGGAAAGAGTAGTTATTACAGCTATTACAGTTATTACAGTTGGTAGTTAATAGTATGCTGCAGTTTTATATTAATTCTAGAAGAAATAGGAGTATGGTAAAAATGTCTTTTTAATTCCCTAAGGCATGAGCTGTCATTCTTATCCTTAATGGTACTATGTGGTTTAGCTAATTTGTCTGTTTGTATTAGCTGGCCCTAGTAGCCGTTACCTCATTGTACATATATATATCCCCACTGCTATTATGAAGTCATGAATGAAAAACTATTATCTATTTCCTCTCCCTTTATTTCTAATTATTCTCTTCTCTGTCTCACTCCATTTTCTGAAATATTAAGGAAGTTAGTACCTATACCTAACAATCGACAAGAGAATAATTATAAAAGTTCTAACCCTTCTAAATTTAATGCAATTAGCCAACAGTTGAAATTGATTGCCACTGGTATCTCAATGTAATTTCAAAATTATTACCAAACAAAAAACGTAATTTTAAAATTGCAATTGAAATGAGAATGGCAATGTCAGATATCAAAAGTTCCCTCACCCATAGTAGTCGAGGGCGCGAGGCGCACGCAAGGCGCTAGGGTCTCGCCTGTCGCCTAGGCGCAAGGCGCAAAAACGGCGAGCCCCTGGAACAAGAAAGGCTCACAAGTATAAAATTTCTAAAATATATATATATAGTCTTATAGATATATAAAGATATATATAATATAACTACTTAATACTTAAAGTTATCAAAATATCACAAGTCATAATGGTCGACAAAAAAAGTTCATAATCCTAAATTAAAGATGATAATAATCCAAAAAAAAATTCATCACATGGAGAGCCACAAGCACAAACTAGAAAATCATTCATCACTAAGGTAATCTAAGTTTTCATTAGCATCCTGCTCAAGTATTTGCAATTCCCCTTCCGTGCTTTCTCCATCTAAGTCATCGTCATCACTTTCTTTATCTTCTAATTCTAATGCCACTGAACTTGAAGATCGTGGTTGATTTCCTAGTGTTTCATAGTCGTGCTCACTCAACTTCTTCCCAACCAACAACTCATTGCTATCATTAATGTCATCCAAAGATATAGGATCAAGAGCCTCTTTAGCATGACGCATCTTGAGAGTTTGTATTTGACAAACACAATGCCTTTTAGCTTCTTATGCTCTAAACAGTTCCTTTTCTTTTAATTATATAATGAAAAATATAACAATTAAGAGCTGGTTGTTATTTGTTTTAATATTTATCAAAAGATATCAAAAAAATAACAATTAAGAACTGACTGTACTTTATTTTAATGAAAAAAATACCAATTAAGTGCCTAACTTAAAAAAGCCATGCGCCTGTGCGCCTGGAAAAAGGCGCACCCGGGCGCGCGCCTTTACAGGAAAGGACGCCTTGCGTTCCGGTGAGGCGCGCCTAGGTGCGCGCCTTGTGCGCCTTTAACTACTATGCCCTCACCAACTAAACTAAATGGACAGGCCAGCTAAAAGCTTACGGAAGTCTCCAAATCAAACTGATGATCACAACATACTGCAGAGTGTTGTCACTGCCAGTGCAAGCAAAGCATGGGTAAATCTGCATATATTCAGTTGGCAAAACACATTTTTAAGTTATTAAACTGTACAGCTTCTATGCTATTGAGCCCCTTAAATATATTTTTGCTACATCAAACTTCAAAATTTTATAATCGAAACACACTTTTAAACACAAACAACAAGCATGCACCATGGCACAAGTGTGGTAAAGGTGGAAAAAATTACATTAAACAGGTTCCAAATTCCAATCATAAACTTCAGCGGATAATAGAGATGAATTAACATGGAAGGGCTCGATAGCACCAATGCTTAATGGCTTTGTAAACAAAAGAGAAGTTGAAATGCTCAACAGCATAAATGCATAAAGTGAAAAGGCATATAATTGTGATTTGCCATTCAACTATTATATGCTCTGCTCAACTCAAAACAGCATCTCACAGAACTCATTCAGGATATGATCAACAACATGTCAAAATCAATTCAACCTGATTCTTATACTTTCCTAGTTTGTTTAACAAGAGAACTGATTCCTAAATTTCACCATATGCTAAAGAAACATCACATTTGCGTTTTCATAAGAAGATAAAAAAAAAAACATTCCGGAAAATTGTGATTGTCAATTAACACAGATTCTTTTTTTAAAAACGAAAGCACATGACATATGACCAATCACATCATCACTGTTCTATAAACTATAAACCTTCTATCTGAACTATTCTACAAAGACCATTAAGATATAGCATACTAGCACTCAGCAAGCCTTTTCATATCCTTTCTACAGCCAATGAAAGCTGACGTTGATAGCATATTACAGTGAGAAACATAAAATGATTCGATTATGTAATAAGAGAATACTCCACATTCAATTCTTTAAAATATGAGTTCCTTCGCAACTTCAGAGTATGCCCATTTTTAGTTCTATCAACTTAGGCTTCATCAAAATTCTTAAGCTGGAGTTATCAAAGAAAAAAGACGTATCAGATCATTCAGAAAAAATTAAGTCCTTTTTTCTTCTTTTTTTATTTGAAAATTTATGTTGGCAGTTGTGCAACATAAACAATTGCAATAGATATCATTCACTCATTCAACAAATTTCAAGCCTATTTCAGAATAAGTACACAACTAAAAATTGAACACTTGCAAGGGAAACATATAAATTCTAGAGTTCAGGAGAAAATGAAAGAAAACTCACTAATCTAAAACAAAGCATCTGAACCATCTCTACTCACAAAATGACACAAGTACCGCAATTTCATTACCAAATTATCTCCAAACGAGACACTCATATGTGTACACAACGCACCTTGTTCCTAGTCAAAAGGATGATGGCAGCAGACTATTATATGATTAAATCTTTAAGCAAGTATTCTTTCAGCCTACCACATATTTAGATTAAATTAGTAACTTAATCAACTAGTTCAAAGGAGAGTTCCAAAAATACAACACCAAGATTCAGAAGTACACTTCCCTACAACCAAATAAGTACAGCCAATCAAATCCCTTGCAATTTATCACCAAGAGCTTGTTCAAAAGTTAAAGGCTCCATGTAGAAACTGACAAGTATCACCATTATAATAATTCAACAAAAAGACATGTCAAATTTAGTTAAAAGGTAACTTTAACTAAAAGACAGGAGTGCAAGTGAAAACCGGAAAGGGGAAAGTACTTGTTGATTGACGGATGAAAAAGGATAAAAGGGTGCATGGGATGAGTGAACAAGGTAAAGGTAAAGGAAAAGGAAAAGGAGAGCTTCGAAGAAGGGTATGAATGGAAAGGGAGGTAAAAAAATCTGGAAAGGGTGCAGCTATGAATGGAAAGAAGGGGAGAGGGAATTAGGCAGGCATGCGGTAGTATAATAGCCCCTCGAGTTTTGCTGTATTCGTGTGTTTGAACTTTCGCTGTTTTATATTGTTTTGCTACCCCCATCACTGCCATGCATTCAGAATTTTTGTCATGGAAGAAATTTTTGATCTTGAAATCACTAGGGTGCATTACCAACTTGGACACAAACTGCATTCTGCCTTATGCGTGTGTACTTTAGAAATACCTATTGTTACTAAATTATTGTCAAAGAGAGAAAACCCTGTAAAATTCTTTGTTATCAAAATATTACATTCAAGGATCTTTCTTGCATATCATTTTTATTTGGGCTATTTCAATCTCTTGACAGGTTTTTCTATTTAGGGTGAATTTGAATAATGGAAAATAAGAAATATCGCTCTGGTTTGCCTTATAAGTTGGAAAAGTAGATCTGCTCTCTCGTGCATTGTATTTCTAAGTGATTCATTCAAAAAAGCTCAAGATCATCTATTTGCTGTCATTAAGAAAGTTTCTTTAGCTAGTTATGGTGGAATGTTTGTAAAGTTCATCACATGAGTTGTCAGTTTCTAATTACTGAATTTATGCATTCATTATTTCTAGCAGGTACATCTAAATAGCACACAAGCAAGAGAAAACAAACAGAAAACCCATATAGCACAAAACTTATACTTTCAATAGTGAACAAAACAGATAGATATGGTTACTTTCACAAGAATTTTACAGGGTATACGCAAACCACAATGCTGGAAGCTGAATAGAACTTCACATTTCACAACACATCTATCGGAATAAGAAAAGATCAAAAGCGGAAACTAACCTTCATGCAAAGAAAGACCTGGTTTTGTCTCTGAAACTCGGCGAGAACCGAAACAAGATCGGACTTGAGCAAGCGAGAAACCTGGGACTTAATGCACCGATCGAGCCGGATAGGGTCTGAGTGGAGTCTCTTAAGCTCCTTGGCCACAACTAAGCCCTCTTTGCCCATCTCTTTCTTCCGCCTCCATATGGACAGGCTAGGTTTGGAAGCCAAATTAGAAATGTAGCGGAAAAGAACAAAAAATTGCTCTTGTTGCTGTTTGTTGTCGTAATTTGTGAAAATTCTACAACGCAGAGTAGTATGAGATGATGAAGCTGTCCGTGAAAAAACTGAAGCCAGACGCCACATAGAAGAATGAAATGTCCTCTGTTATCAGACGTTTAATCGGCAATTGATTTAGGTTTTCCAAGTTGAAATAATGGAAACAGTATTTTAAAAACCCTTATGAGTTGGGATTAGACAGAGTTCGATACTGCCGGATTTGTATGTTTTTAAATTTTTTATTATTTTATATATAAAAATATAATTTTAATTTAAAAATTAATTTTTTTTAAATTAGAAATAAGATTTTTATTGTGAAAATATTTTTATGTACTTTTATTTTATCAATTATATTATTTTTAATAGATTAAAAATATTAAATTATAATTATTATAGATATCGATATTTTAAAAATTTGAATTCAGGGTGATACCTAAACGATAATAAATCGATTAGGAGCCTAACAACACCGTAAGAATGAAAAGTCAAGCGACAAACTCTAAAATAGGGTCCGTGCCTAAACCAGACTTTAAAACAGAGAATGGAAGTGATGCACAAGGGTTTAATCAGTCGATTAGCCACTATTACTATTCAATTTATTTTTATATAAAACATAATTTTTTTATCACTTCCGTAGTAATTCAGTTCAATCAGACTTTATACTATTATTTAATATCAATAAGACGATAACCATATATAATATATAATAATTTATTTATAATTTTAGTACTAAATAATAATTATAATACTAAATAATAATAAAAATAAAAACAAAAAATAATAAATAATAAATGTAATATTATAAATACTTTATTTATAAAAATAATAATACTATTATTTCAATAACAACTAAATTAATCATATTCTTAAATAATAATTGTTAGTCTTATCACCGTAATAATAATAATTTTTAATTATATTTTTAAAGGAATTATTATTTATATTATTATTATTATATTTTAATTTTTTCTATAATTATTATTATTATAATAAATTTTTCTAATAAATATTAATTTTATTATTTGTAAAAAAAAATATTAAAAGGTTATCAGATCATGTATAATTTATAATATTTAATTTAAATATTATTTTTATTATTTTTAATATTTATATTATTTATTAATAAATATTATTAGTTATTTGTATAACTCTTATTGTTACATTTATGATTGACTATTTATTATTATTATTTGTTTATATTTATATTAATTTTATTTAATATTTTTACTTATTATTTATTATTTATTAATGTGTATTATAATATTATTTATTATTATTTTTATAGTTTAATTATTAATAATTAATAATTTATTATTTTTAATATTTATTTTAATAGGTATTACTTTAATAATATTTATAATTATATATATTTATTAATAGTTTCAGTTCAGGTTAGTTTAGTTCAGTTCGGTACTGCTACTTATAAGTTGAAAAGAACAAAATTCTCCAAAATGAGGTTTGAGGAATGAAAAATGGGGAAAATGGTTGGAGTTGCTCTAAGTTTCAATTAGAATGATACAGGCAAGAGTATATGTTTAGGCTCAATACTTTTGAAATGTCAATCTTAACCGAATCTTCCTATTTTTCAATGCTTAATGAACCTTTTCTCTTCATCAAAGAGTAACTGGAGTCTTTGTGAAAATAATAATATTTCAACACTTCCTAGCTTCAAGATTGTTTGAGGATGTTAGTTGGCTCTCATCATATTTTTACATTGTCAACTTCTAATTATATGATCTCTTTATTTTTATTCGAAATGACGTTGATCAACGTAACCAACTCAATCATTTTATACTTTTCTAATCCATTTAATTGCCCATGTACAAGTTTAACCAACAATTCAGTAGACTAAAAGTATGTGTTACTATTTGTGCAACTATAATGTATACGTCATCAAAACTTGGACAAATTCTGCCAAAGAAACACACATAACCTGATATTTTGGTTCAGTTATTTGGAATTTTCATTTATGGATTGCAGCGGCAAATAACACAACTTTTCTGTTTTAAGTTTTATTGTTGCCCGTACATGATTTACATATTAATTTTTGCACTTTATTTTCAGCTGGAATGAAACAATATTTATTTCTGGTGCTTCATATAAAGTTTTACTGAACAAGGTCTAACAATGAGAACACAGTCTAACTAATACAGATTGAGTGTAAGAAAGTTCTTACCCTTGGATGTGCAATCCTGTATTACGCAGTTATCATTTTGCCTCAACTACATTCTTGATTTTTAGCTTTTCTGTGAGATTTCCATGCTTAATTAGTAATATGCGTTATTGTATAGCTCTAATTAGACACAGAGTCCAGTATCAACATTTGAGTACTGTAACATAAGTTCCAATCAATTACATGGCCACTAAAACGTATGAGTATGCTTTGCTCCTCTATTAAGTCAATGTCGAACTTTTGCAGGATTAGGCTGGAAATCATGGAAGAAACGATGGTTTATCTTGGCACGCACATCGTTGGTGTTTTTCAAAAAAGATCCTGTCAGTATTTATCGTTTTCTTGTTACTTTTTCCCCAGTCTTCTTTGTTGTTTGCAGTGGTTTTGGGTTACGTATTACTAATCTAGTCGTCAGGAAAACTAGAAATTTAAATAGCACACATCAAGCTATTTCTTGCAATTTCTAATTTTTGAGTTCATGGAGTCCCTCTTCCAAAATAGGCCAGTTATTAGTAGCAAGAAAGACTGGTATATTGACTGAAGATTACAGGATATGAGTTCTATAACTAAATCCCAAATCTAAGCTGATAGCAGAATATAGAAAACGTTGATGCTAATTGAAGTTCAAAGAATTACCTTGTAATTTGTTGCCATGATATATATGTTCATAAATTTCTCTGTAGATACAACCTGAATTTGTTTATGTTCCCTTTAGGTTTTGTGACTTTCTTTAATCAAACATATTGTCTGATCCTAATCTTCTAAATTTCTTATCTCTGGTAAGTTGGAAAATTGGTCAGCTGAAGATAATTTAGGTGTTTAATGAAAAGAATAGTCATTTTCTGACTAGCTAAAACTAACAAAAAAAAATAAATATTGAAGACATCTGGTCAGGGATCATTTAATGCACATAAATGGCGGTTTGGTTTTTACATTGGTAACTTCCTCCAGTGGTTGATATCATTGATCATTGGTTTATTCGAAGCAAATTTTGAGTCTCTTCAATAACGAAGGAATTTTTTGTGTTTACTTATCTTTTATATATTGGAAACAACCTCTCTGTAATTACAGGGTAAGGTTGCGCACACCCGACCCCCCCTTACCCCGTTTGTGCGGGAGCCATTGGGGTAATGTTGTTTTTGTTGTACTTATCTTTTATATATTAATTAATGTTAGAATTTTTCAGTTGTTATCCAGTATGACAGCCAGAAACTATATGATAATTTGCTGTATTTTAAAAATTCTTCTCAACATAATATGTACATTGCCAAGTGGGATTCTGTTAATGAAAATGGGCAATTACCAGTTCTTTTTATAATCAATTGTTATATAGGCTTGACCCTTTAGAAGGTTATCTGTGTTGGTTAATTTCTTGAGAAGCTAGTTATATTAAAGCACCACCAAATGCAACAACCAGGGCATTGTTATGCTACTATTTCTCTTACAGACGTGCAATTCAATGCTTGTGATACTAAAGTGATTGTATGCGCAATAGTGTCATGACGACCAACCTAAACAACTTTTATGCATAATAATATGTGGGTCCATTGGTTGAAAGAATGTTTGATTGGCATGCGGAGTGCTCTTCCACAAAGAGATGGTGAAGTAAATCTAACTCTAGGGGGAATTGACTTGAATAATTCTGGGAGGTAAGTATGCTCATCAGATACCTCGTGAAGGTATTTTCCATTGATATATCTTATGATCCTTGCATTCTTTGCAGTGTTGTTGTTCGAGAGGAT
Organism: Euphorbia pulcherrima; assembly: GCA_947683365.1. NCBI lineage: Eukaryota > Viridiplantae > Streptophyta > Magnoliopsida > Malpighiales > Euphorbiaceae > Euphorbia > Euphorbia pulcherrima. The sequence goes on from CANTUS010000001.1 coordinate 23,441,819, forward strand.
AAGAAGCTATTAACTGTATTGTTTCCTGATGGTCGTGATGGGCGAGCATTCACCCTTAAGGTGTTTTATCTTGTGCTCTTATGTTGAACTCGTAAAATTTATTGCATTCCATTTTCTTGTTGTAAGATCTGAGTTGTGTTGCTTGCTTTATCTCTTCCTAGTTCTTGTGGAAACATCTAGTATCCAATGCTTTTTTATTTCTCTTTTGTAAGCTCAGCCGGAGACATCATAGGATTTGTACGAGTGGAAGACTGCTCTAGAACATGCCCTAGCACAAGCACCCAGTGCTGCCCTTGTAATGGGACATACTGGGGTTTTCCGGACGGATACAAATGATGCAATTGAAGGGTCTTTTCATCAGTGTTTGTTATTCTTTGCAAACTACTTCACCTAATCTCTCTTTTTTATGAAAAATCTGCTATTCTATGTGTGCCATTCTTATTTTACTTAAATACATATGATCTGTGAGAGATAAACGCCCGGTTAAGTCGATGGTTGTCGGAAGACCAATTTTGCTTGCCCTTGAAGATATAGATGGAGGTCCATCATTCCTAGAGAAAGCTCTACGTTTTCTGGAGAAATTTGGTAGGTATCATTTCCACATGATGATCAGGTTCTTGTTGTATTACCTATAATTTCCTTATAGGGGAATTTAGCCTTTTTCGGATAATGTTCTTAGAATATGGGTCCATAAGATATTTTTTAGCTGTTTTCTAGATGTTCTTACGATTTTGTAATTGTTATTGTTTCAGTTACTGTTATATTCCACATGAATGTAACGCTTGGCTGGTAACCTGTTGTCTGCTGGCCTCTGTTCAATTGTTCACTAGTTTGGGTTATGATAATGATCTTAATATATTTGGTCCTTCCACTGAGGATACTCTGAATTCTTTTCATTAAGACCTTGAGAACTTTCTGCACTATGTTTGGGTAGTTACAGATCCCATTAAATCACTTCATAGTTGGTCCTAACAGCCATGCCCATTGCATCATCGCCATCACCTCTATTGTAACTTTCATCACCCATATTGAATATATCAGTATTATTTTCTATAACAGCATTAACTGCAGTGATAGTAGTGGAAAATTCAACGTCTCTGATGACTGCCCTTAATTTTTCCTCTGAATAAACACCATGGGAATGGAAACGGTTACATGCACTATAATTGTAATGTTGCTATGTAACAGTTTCTAAAATTTTTTATGACTGTATGCTATATTACTTGCTTCTATATCTTTCCTCAGGAGCTAAAGTTGAAGGAATTTTGTGACAATCTGCTGATGTTGAAGAGGTTGAACGTAGAGCTCAAGAGTATGAACAAGGTCCTTTTTCTATTCGAGTTAAAATTGTTTCTTGAATTCCCTTTATCAACTCTAATTCTTTGAATTGTATATTCTTTGCCTAGTTCTTATGATATGGTGCCTATGTGTTTGCTTCCATAAGTTCCAAATTTAGTTCTGATTCTTCTATTGATAAATACCAGGCAAGAAGGAGTTTGAACCAGATGAAGATGCTCATGTTATTGGTGATTGCGTTAAGGTAATTTCGGATAGTGTATGTTGTGTCCTTTTGATGAGTTCACCTCATACACGATTCACCTTTGCCTTTTGATTTGTAGCATGTGCTTAGGGAGTTACCATCCTCTCCAGTCCCAGCATCCTGTTGCTCCGCATTGCTAGAGGCTTACCGTAAGTTTGGGTTTATATAAATGCACACCTTTTTAGTGATTTTTTAACTTTTCCTAAGTTATGATTTGTGCGCATCATGGACAAATATTGTGCGCATCATGGACAAATATTCATGAATATCACAAGTTCATAAAATCTTAAAATGATAGTAATGTCTAAATTTTAAAAACACGTACTAAAAGAGAAACAATTGTCTAATAATGTGCATTAGTTGAATGTGAACTTTAAGATATAGGTTTTCTTTAATATTTTCTTTTTTTTGAAATCCTAGCTTTCATATGTTAAAAATTACTGACATGTTTTGCATATAGAAAAATACTAGTATGCCTCATATGCTACAATTTTAGGCTAATCAATCAGGTTGAAGGCATGTTGAGGACGGTTACTTTTGTTGTCAGACATTCAATTGGTATACTTGTGTTATTAAAATTGGATCAATTAATACAACTTCGTGTGAAAGTGTTGTGTATGATCAAATGTTAATATTTTTTTGTTGTATTAGAAATTGATCGCAAGGAAACTCGGATAAATGCAATGCGGTCTGCAATATTGGAGACATTTCCTGAACCAAATCGACCTTTATTCCAAAGGTAATCCATGGGCTTATTTTTTCTCTATGTTCCCATTTGTCTGAATTTGGAATCCTAAGTTTCTGCTTTATAGTTTGTACTGCTTCATCTGACAGTTCTTTTCATGCTTGGGGATGACTGGTTAGGTAATACTTATTGAGTGAGAGAAAAGGAAAGTCCTTTACTCAACATGCTGGGTTACTGAGAGTTTTCTTTTGTATATACAAGGATTTATGTGAGACAGGAAATCAATGATAAGTTTATGTAGCCGGATGGATCCTTGTCTAGTTGAGCACATATTTTCTAAGTGAGGTTGGCAGGTGCTGATGCTTGAAACCCTAGAAATCTTTGAGGTTGTTTGTTTTTCTCTTCTTAAAATATGAATTTTGTTCATCAAATTATAATTTATTCAGAAGCAGTAAACAAGTTCAAAAGTTTTAATCGATTGCATTTGGGAACATTTTTCTGATAACAATGGCACAAACTCTACCTTTGGACCATCAATCACTGCTGAATCATCAACTACTGATTTCACTAGTAAGCTTCAGTGTTATTAACAGGCGCTCGCTTAAGCGCCCAGGTGAGGCGAGTCGACGCCGGAGCGCCTTTCTGAGGTCTGGGCGCCGTACCTTCCCATACGCGTCGCCTATGATGCATGGACACTCCAAAGGAAGGAGTGTCCACGTATCGGACACGTGTCCGACACGCCAGATTCAAACAGGACATGCCAGGTCAGCATGACACGTAGAGGACACTTCCCACGCAGAGGACACGGCACGGTGACGTTTTGGCTTTTAGAAATTAGGTTAAACACAATACCTTTTGGATGCTCACATTGTGCTCTTCCTAAACTTTTGCTGCTACTCACATCGTTCTCTATTGGTGCTTCCGATTCCGGCGCCATTAAACGACGCGGCTTCAGATTCCGGTGGTCATCCTTCATTTGTCGTCATCTGGTACTCAAAACATCTGCTGCTTTTCCTTGTTAGAACTGAATAACAAGTAACTCCCGCTCCCTTTCCATCAAACCTAAGATATAATTTTGGTCGTTTGTAAGATAGTTGTTCGGTGATAATTGAAATAAGACTGGGCTAATTGAAATTAGGTTAAGTGCCCGTATGTTTCTCTGTTTATGTTGTTAGAACTAAATGTTTGCTTAATTAGTTATCCTATTGTACATTTCTCAGTTTCTGTTTTCATTTTTTTTTTGTCTCTTTTGATATTATAATTGATTAGAAGGTAACTAAAATCATAGTATTGTTCTTATTGATCTTTGATTATTCGTTTTCTATTCTCTGTTTCTATTTTCATTTTTTGTCTCTTTTCATAATCTGTACTTTTTTGTTTTTACCCTTGCAACTTATGGAGTTATGAACTATGGCATTCTTTTGTGCTTGCCTCATTAGTTATTTTAAATTGTATTTTTTATTGTTTTGTAATTGATGATTTTGGATGATATGAAATTTTGTTACGCATCTGAATATTTATGTTTGACAATTTTTTTTAGTTACCGTGTTCAAGCCGTGTCCAAATGCACATTTTTTCAAAATTGCAGTGTCCGCATGTCCGTATCGTGTCGGACACTCGGGGCGTGCCCATGCCACCTAGGGCGCCGCTTAAGCGAGTGCCTGACTTCAGTATTGAGGCGCCACGACTCGGCGACTCATGTAACCTTAGATTGGATTTCGAAATTAAACATGAAATAACTTGTTGACATGGAAGGTTGAAGTTAAAGTGGTAATTAAAAGGTCATTTATACCAAGTTTTTATTAAAAGTGGTAACTAAAAGGTCATTTATATCAAGTTTTTATTAAAAGAATAAAGTAAACATAGAAAGAAAAGAAATTAGGTATATTAAACAAATTAGAATCCTAATTAGAATAGGAAAGGTGAATTAAAAAAGGTTAATTAAATTAGAATCCTAATCAGAATATAAAAGGTTACCCCAATTAACTATTACTAATTAAGACTAATATCACAAAATAAACTAACATTAAACAAAAAAAGCTCTACCTTTTCTGCATACTTCTGCAATCAGTGAACTTCCAATTCAAGTGCAACTTCAAAATTCGACGTTTGAAGTTCAACACTTAAACAAGAGGTAACATATTTTCATTCTTTTTCTGCTTTTACATAAACATTTCCTCTCTTACGGATATTACTCTTCTAATCGAATTTTTAATGTTCTGTTTTCTATTCATTTACAAATATGTTAATGAACTTTTACTTAGATTTCTCTATTGCTTTGATGAAATTTTTTTGCCGTTATGATGACCTTTATTATGAGTTAAAGTTTTGTTTTACTGCTGTCTTCTATCATCCTTATTGTTTATTGTCTTTATAAATATTTTTTTTACCAAGTGGGGCTTCACTTCCCTCGAGCGAGTGCCTATGGTGGCGCCTAGCGCCCCGGGCATTTGGGATGTGTAGCGCCTTGAGGGCGCCTAGCACTTTTAGTAACACTGGTAAGCTTTCATAAACGTGTTATGCATATTAGTCAAATATGCCTGAAAACTTTCTATTCTATGCTTATTCATTTCCCAAGTATTATATTTCTCGCCGTGCAAGGCTCCAGCATCACCACCTAGGCACCTGGCAGATTCCTCACATGAAAAAGGTGTGCCCCTAGGAGAACTAAGCTCCAGGCTCCCTGAACTAAAGGTGTGTTGCGCGCCTGACACCAATATTAGGTGTTTTTGGGATTGTAATGATGTAGGTAAGTTTAGATTTCAAGAAAGAGAAGATTATGAAAATATATCAATTATAGAAGTAAAGAAGTTAGGAAAGGAAACCATAGAGACTAGGAAATGAGAGAAATTACGAAAAAAATTTTGAAATTAGGAAGAAATAAGAGTTGAGGGAGAGAAATAGGAATGAAAAAAAAGGACTGACATCTCGATATCGATTTCAAATTGATTGATAATTCATAATCAACTGATAAGACTATAAAATAACTATATAGGTCTCTATTGTTTCTAACTACAACAAGTATATATATTGCAAATTTATGGTACTCCACATTTGTTATTTCTATTCATTTAAAATTTATTTTATCGTTTGCGCCTAGCATCGTCAGGCAGGCGCATGCCTTGCGTGTAGGCTCCAGGATCTCTTGGCTCTAGCATGCGCTTAGCGGCTTGAAAACTATGCATGTTCATAAATTTTCCAAAATTTCCACTATAAGGTTGCATGTTTATCAGACTGAAGGTCCTGGATTATATCCTTTGTGATCACTGAAATCTAACAATATGTGCCTGTTGATTATTTGCAGAATTCTGAAAATGATGCATACAGTATCTTCTCATTCTCATGAGAATCGGAAGACAGCATCTGCTGTTGGTGCTTGCATGGCACCTTTGCTGTTGCATCCACTATTAGCTGGTGAATGTGAGCTTGAGGATGACACTTTGATGTTAATGGTGACAATTCTGCTCATCTTCTTGCTGCTGCAAATGCTGCAAATAACGCTCAAGCTATTATTACAACTCTCCTAGAGGAGTATGAGAATATTTTTGACGTAAGATATCTCCATTTGCTTGTTTTATTGTGAGAACTTTCTGTTATTGCTTGTTTATACTTGGTATGAGATTAGCTATATCTTTATGAATGCATCATGAATTCTAATGATTTGCTTCACAATTAAAACTGTAAAGTTATGGGCTTGAGGCATGTATTCTTGTATAGTCTTTTAGAGGAACATGTTGCTGAAATTTCCACCTTATTAAGTAGTGATACATAATTATTGTGTTCTTTTTCAGGAAGAAAATCTGCATAGATGCTCTATATCTGCTGATTCTCGTATTGAAAATAGTCGGAGTGAAGATTCTTCTGATGATGAAAATATGGATTTAAAAGACAATGGCTATCATGATGCAGAAAATGAAGTTGATCAAGAAAGTGATGATGACGTAGATGCTGAACGTGTACTCAGTGGAAAATTAAGTGAAAGAAGCGGGTATGCTGGGAGTGATCTTTATGACTATAAGGTTGAGCCTTTTTTTAATCATTTTCCATGTGCATGGTAATAGTTCATTGGACTTGTTCTTTTTAGTTGTGTTGTATTTGCACTGATTGAAAATATTGCTCCTTGCATTTTTGGGCAGGTTGCTCAGTTTTCTGTTTTATTTTCCTGCTGCATAATGCATGAGATATCCTTCTTGCCACTAGGAAGCTTAGTTCCATCATAGATCTACTGAGTAGGTGAAAATGCTTAACCTTGAACTTGTTACTGTTCAATTAAGTTGGGATATTTATCGGTAAATTAAAAGCACATTGTAAGGAGATATTGTATTTGTCATTTTTGTGGAATAATTGTAAGAGTTTACTGGATTCTTAGCCAAGTCATGCTAATTAGCCCAATTAGGAAGATTACAATTAATTGCATTTATTTGTATTTATTTTGTTACCTTTCATATAGGATTCATTCATGTATAAATACCCACATTCTAATATGTTTGTAAATCAAGAGAAATACAATTATCTTTCTCAAACTTCTTCATGATATCAGTAGCCATTGCTGCCTTTTGAGGTCGTGAAATTCCCTCAGCAGCCTGTTCTTCGATTCATTTTACCCTGTTTGGGGTTTCAAAAATTTTCAGCCATTCAAGAGGCTGTTTACCGTTATTTAGCGGTGATTAGTGTTCATCACCGACGACACTGTTCACTTCACCGGAGGTATTGTTCATCCGACCGCTATTCGCCGGAAGTACTGTTCGTTAATTATTTGTATTAATGGGAGATCCAAAAATGAACTTATATTCTTCCAGAACTACTACTTATGGGCAATCAGGTATAGCGCTTAATACTAATCTTAATTCTTGGATTATTGATTCTGGTATGAATAGACACATGACAGGATCTTCACAAAACTTCCAAACCTATACCACTGTCCTAAAGGAAACAATGTTAGAATAGCAAATGGTTCTTGGTCTCCTATTTCTAGAATAGGTTCTGTTGTCTGTCACCTAATATTGAACTATCTTCTGTTCTTCATGCTCCAAACTTTCCTGTAAACCTTTTATCTATCAGTTACATCACAAAAGCCTTGAATTGCAAAATCGAATTTTTTCCTGACTATTGTGTTTTTCAGGACCTTGAAACTGGGAAGAAGATTGGCAGTGGCAAAGTGCATGATGACTTATATTTAATAGATGACAGTTTGGAGTCGGGAAGTCGGGCATTCTTTGGAGAGAATAAGATTGTTAATCACGAAATTTTGCAATGGCATTGACGGTTAGGACACTCATCTTTTTTTGCTATGAGAAAGTTATATCCAGATTTATTTTCTAAAACAAATTTTGAATCATTGTCCTGTGATGCTTGTGAGTATGCCAAGCACACAAGAAACTCTTATCCTTAAAGCAATAGTAGAAGTACTACCCTTTCTCCACAATTCACTCTAATGTGTGGGGTCCAACTAAAATAGTTTCCTTATCTAGTAATCGTTGGTTTGTTAATTTCATTGATTGTTGCACTAGGATTACATGGGTATATTTATTAAAAACAAAAAAGTGAGGTTTTTTTTTCATGTTTTCAATCTTTCCACAAAATGCTTTGTACTCAATTTGACACCAAAATAAAAATCCTGCGAACCGATAATGGCACAAAATATATGGATAAAGTTTTTGGTGCTTACTTAGAGTCACATGGGATAACTCACCAGACTAGTTGTGCTTATACTAGTGCTTAAAATGGGGTAGCAGAACGAAAAAATAGGCATTTGTTGGAATTTGCTAGATCCCTTATGTTCATTATGAACTTGCCTAAACCTTATTGGGGGGATGCCATTCTTGTTGCTGCTTACCTAATTAATAGGATGCCACTGAAAGCCCTCGACTTTAGGAGTCCTTTAGAAATGTTAGAAGGAAAAAACACATGTTGTTCCTCCGAGAGTGTTTGGGTGTGTGTGTTTAATTCAATCACGAAATAGTGGGAAACTTGATCCGCGTGCCCTTAAGTGTCTTTCTCGGGTATTCTCCTACACATAAAGGATATAAATGTTATCATCCTCTTTCACGGAGATATTTTGTCACAATGGATGTTACATTTCAAGAGATTGAATCATACTTCAAAGAATCCCCATCACATCTTCAGGGGGAGACTACAAATGAAGATGTGATGATTGATGTTCATATTGAGGGGGAGACTCCTGCCAGAGAGGATGTTGGGAGGTTGGATAGACCCAACTTGTTAAGATATTTGAGAAGAAATAGAACAGAAGAAGTCATTATGCAATCTGCTATTGACCATTCTTCTCCTTCATCCGCAGGTGAGTCACCTTCTTCTCCTTCATCTTCGGATGAGTTACCTACCCCTCAAAATGATGTTGATTTACCTGTTGCCCAGAGAAAAGGGGTTAGGTCTTGTACTAATCATCCTGTATATCCTTTGCCTGACTTTGTCTCTTATCATTCATTGTCTCCCTCCTATAGAGCTTTTGCTTTGTGCCTCTTGTCTGTGTCTATTCCCCAGGATTGGAGAGAAGCCATTGCAGATCTGAAGTGGAAGCACGCTATGCTTGAAGAAATGGAAGCATTATCCAAGAATGAGACTTGGGAACTTATTATTCCTCCAACAGACAAGAAGTTGGTAGGTTGCAAATGGGTGTTCACTGTCAAACACAAAGCGGATGGCTCAATTGAAAGATATAAAGCTCGGTTGGTTGCAAAAGGTTTTACTCAGACTTATGGAGTAGAATACCAAGAAACATTCGCTCTAGTTGCAAAGATGAACACCGTCGGAGTCATATTATCATGTGTTGCTAATCTTGATTGGGACTTACACCAATTCGATGTCAAAAATGCATTTCTTCATGGAGAATTGGAAGAAGAAGTTTACATGAACATTCCTCCTGGGTTTGAGAACCACCAGAGTGAAGGGAAAGTCTCTAAATTGAAGAAAGCCTTGTACGGACTAAAGCAGTCTCCAAGAGCATGGTTTGACAGATTCAGCAAAGCTATGATTTCTTTCGGTTATAAACAGAGCCAGGCAGATCATACTCCCTTCATAAAATCACATTACTCATAGTGTATGTTGACGATATAGCGATGACAGGAGATCACAATGAGGGGATAGCCCAACTGAAAAGTTGTTGGCTCGTGAATTTGAGATCAAAGCTCTCAGAAAGCTCCAATATTTCTTAGGAATTGAGGTTGCTAGATCAAATAAAGGGATCTACATTTCTCAGAGAAAATACGTCCTAGGCTTGTTGGTAGAAACTGGGATGTTGGGTTGCAAAAGCAATCACAAGCTTCAGTCTGGCATCAGAGAGACAGTGGACAAGGAGAGATATCAGAAGCTCGTGGGTAAGCTCATATATCTTTCACACACGAGACCAGATATAGCGTACGCATTTAGCTTGGTGAGTCAATTTATGCATGACCCCGAGATCCACATATGCAAGCTGTCTTTTGTATCCTGAGGTACTTAAAGTCTACACTTGGAAAAGGCCTTTTGTCGATCCATGGGCATCTTCGAGTTGAAGCCTTTACAGAAGCTAATTGGCCAGGATCTCTTGATGATAGAAGATCAACTTTCGGTCATTGTACCCTATTGGAGGAGCAAGAAACAAAGTGTTGTTGCTAGATCTATTGCAGAAGCAGAATATAGAGCCATGGCCCAAGGCATCTGCAAGGTTCTCTGGTTGAAGACGCTGCTTGAAGATCTGAAATTAGCAGAGAAAAGAAAACTATCCTTGTAACGTGACAATAAAGCTGCTATCAACATTCTCATAACCCAGTTCAGCATGATCGAACAAAACATGTTGAAATTGATCGGCATTTTATCAAAGAAAAGATAGAGGACAACAACCTTCATCTAATTCATGTTTCTTACAAAGAACAGTTAGCAGATGTCCACAAAAGGCCTCGACAAACGGACGTTTCATACACTGCTTTGCAAGTTGGGCATGTGTAACATCTTTGCACCAACTTGAGGGGGAGTGTTGACTGGGTTCTTCCGTAAGTCACGCTAATTAGCCCGATTAGGAAGATTACAATTAATTGCATTTATTTGTATTTATTTTGTTACCTTTCATATAGGATTCATTCATGTATAAATACCTACATTCTAATATGTTTGTAAATCAAGAGAAATACAATTATCTTTCTCAAAATTCTTTAGTAAGGTCATACTTTGTTTATTTGTCGTTCTTTTTTTGTTAATTCAACAGTGAGAGACCAACCATTTGGACATCTTAGTTAGTGAAAGACTCCGAAAGGGAGTGTGGTGTTAAAATATTAAACTTAATCTTCCAAAATAATAAAAAAAATGGAGCCATGATAATAAATTTAGTGTAATTACTTTTGAAAAATTAGTAAGAAGACTTTGAAAAACAATGGGAGTGTTTTCGGTGGCTGGAAACATTGAAAAAATGGGCACTTGGATTATTAGGAGACTTAGACTTTGTAAGATTTGTTAGTTGGATTTTGTGGAAAATAAGGAAAGTTGTTAAACCTAAATTTGAATTTTGTAATAGATTGAATTATTGAGAAAATAATAGGGCCATTGTAGAATTCATCAAATGCCTATATAAGGCAATGTAATTTGTTATTTTAAAGTGTGTAAGAGAGTGAAAAATAATAAGAGTTTATGAGTGTATTGTAATAAAATTAGTGTGTGAATTACTCATTTTTATGTTTTGAGCATTTTTTTGCTTGATTATTTTCCTCTTCCATCCAACAAAGTAGTACCAGAGCCATTTCGTATCCAATCCTCTTTCCAAAAATCCCCGAGTAAAAAAGTCGAGTTTAAAGAGCTTCAGAAGCAGCCCAGAATGTGTTGCAATAGGCTATCAGAAGTGTTGCAAAAAAAATGCAGAAAGTGTCGCAGTTAGCATAAAGTGTCGCCAATACTCAGAAAAGTTGCAATAGCCTCTGAACTTCCTTTCTGGAAAATTTTCAAGTTCATCTAAAATTGCAAGGAAATATTTCCCTTGCTATTTTCCTTGCAAAATCTGTCTGGAGCTATAGCGACGCACCAAAGTGTCGCAATAGACTCAAAAGCGTTGCAACAACCCCTGTACTCTTTGAAACAAATTTTCCTCTACAGAAATGAATCTCAACGGTGTTTCCTTCGTTTTCCCTCAACTTACAAAAACCAATTACAAAAATTAGTGTATCAAGATGAAAGCCATTCTAGGATCCCAAGATGTTTGGGATATTGTTGAAAAAGGCTATGAAGTCCCAACTGCAGATGCACAACTGTCGCAAACCGAAAAGGACAGTTTGCATAAGAGTCGTCGTAATGACCAGATGGCTCTTAGTATTATCCATCAAGGGTTAGATGATGTTATCTTTAAGAAGGTGGCAGAAGCGACCACCTCCAAGCTAGCTTGGGATATACTACGAGTTTCTCTTCAAGGAGAGGAGAAAGTACAAAAAGTTCGGCTCCAAATGTTGAGAGGAGAGTTCGAGATGATGAAGATGAAGGAGATAGAAGTGATTGTAGATTACTCCTCACGATTAAAATCTGTCGCTAACCAAATGCGGCAATATGGAGAAAAGCTTGAAGAATCCAGGGTGGTTGTAAAACTTCTAAGGTCACTACTACCAAAGTTTGACTATGTAGTAGTGGCAATAGAAGAATCTCGGGATATAAGTAAAATGACCGTCGATAAAGTAGTTGGCTCATTGCAAGCACGTAAGGAGAGACTAAACAGACAAAGAGAAGAGTCTGTAGAACAAGTCTTGGCAGCAAAGGTTTCAGTCAAAGGTGAAAGTAGCCAGGATTCTAGCCATTATGGACAAGGACGTGGTAGAGGCCGTGGAGGGAATGGAAGAGGAAGAGGACATGGCAGAAATCAACCATTCGGTAGAGGTGAAAATAATAATGGAGATAATCAGTCCATATGAGGCAGAGGTCGTGGTCATGGACATGGACGAGGAAGAGGAAACTGGAGGCATAATGACAAGTCCAATGTTCAATGCTACAATTGCTCCAGATATGGCCACTATGCAGCAGAATGTCGGAGCCCACCAAAGCAAATAGAGGAAATGGCGAACAACATTCAAGAGGAGGACGTAACCGACACGGTATTACTAACCCGTAAAGGTGAATACAGTCAAGAAAACAACATATGGTATCTTGATAATGGCGCAAGTAACCATATGTGTGGAGATAAGAAAATGTTTGTAGAGCTGGACCAATCATTCAGTGGTAATGTTGTTTTTGGGGATTCCTCAAGAGTTCCTATTCAAGGAAAAGGAACTATTCTTATTCGTTTAAAGAATGGAGAGCACTAATTCATCAGCAATGTTTATTACGTTCCAAACATGAAAAGCAACATTTTAAGTTTGGGACAACTGCTGGAGAAAAATTTCCAAATTCACATGGTGAACCAAAAGTTGGTGCTGTTAAACAAAAAGAAGGAGCTGCTAGCTAGTGTACCAATGTCAAAAAATAGAATGTTCACTCTCAACATCAAGACGGATGTAGGAAGATGCTTAAAAGCTTGCATGAAAGAATCTGATTAGCTTTGGCATTTGAGATTCGGTCATCTCAATTTTGGAGGGTTGAAATTGCTAAGCCAAAAGAAGATGGTGCATGGTCTTTCGCTGATTAATAAACCCCATCAGCTTTGTGAAGGATGTCTTGTTGGAAAACATTCTAGAACTAGTTTTCCAAAAGAGTCCATGTCAAGAGCAAAGGCTCCCCTTGAGCTTATTCATGCCGATGTCTGCGGACCAATGACACCAATATCATTGGGAGGCAACAAATATTTCTTGCTATTCATTGATGATTATAGCAGAAAGACGTGGGTTTATTTTCTGAAAGAGATCAGAAGTTTTTGAAGCATTTAAAAAGTTTAAAGCTATGGTGGAAAAAGAAAGTGGCTATTACATCAAAGCTTTAATATCCGACAGGGGGGGAGAATTCACGTCAAATGAATTCAAAAGATTTTGTGAGCATCAAGGAATCCGTCATTTCTTGTCAGTCCCGAGATCACCTCAGCAAAATGGTGTTGTTGAATGAAAGAATAGAACCGTGATGGATATGGTGAGGAGCATGTTAAAGAGCAAGAATTTGCCCAAAGAGTTACGGGTAGAAGCTGTTGATTGTGCTATCTATATCTTGAACCGATCTCCAACAACAAGTGTGTCGGATATAACACCCCAAGAAGCATGGAGTGGGAGAAATCCTAATATCTCTCATTTTCGTGTTTTTGGGAGTGTTGCACATGTTCATGTTGCTGATGAAGAAAGAAGAAAGTTAGATGACAAAAGCAGAAAATACTTGTTCGTTGGTTACTCAGAATTTTCCAAAGGTTACAAGATGTTTGATCCTGATACTGGACAGACTATCATCACTAGGGATGTGACTATTGACAAGGAAGCAATTTGGGAATGGAATAATGACAAGCAGAAGAATTACAGTTTTTATCCTTTCACCATGGATGAAAATAATGATCAAGATATGGAGGAGCCAGGCAAAGCATCGATGTCATATAGTCCCTTTCCAATTGCATCTCCAGGACACGATGATGATGAAAGTCAAAGTCCAAGAGAAAGACCTAGAAAATTTTGTCTTGTTGAAGATCTTTATGATGCAACTAGAGAGCTCAATGAAAAATTGACTCTTTACTGTCATCTTATTGATAGTGAACCTATTGATGCTGAAGAAACCATGAAAGATGAGAAATGGAGAAAAGCCATGGAGGAGGAGATCAATTCAATTGAGAAAAACAAGACGTGGGAGTTGACCAAACTTTCAGATGACAAAAAGCCCATTGGAGTCAAATGGGTGTTCAAGGCAAAGAAGGATGCAAATGGAGAAATCGTTCGACATAAAGCGAGGCTAGTCACAAAGGGATATAGTCAAAAATCCGGTATTGACTATGATGAAATATTTGCACTAGTAGTAAGAATGGAGACTATCAGATTGGTGATCTCAGTCGCTGCCCAAAATGGATGGAAGATCCACCAAATGGATGTAAAGTCAGCATTTTTGAATGGATACTTGGAGAAAGAGATCTATGTCCAACAACCACCTGGTTACATTGTCAAAGGTCATGAACGAAAAGTGTTGAAGCTGAAGAAGGCATTGTACGGACTTAAACAAGCACTGAGAGCTTGGAACAGATGCATCGACAAATACTTTTGCGAGAATGGATTTGTCAAGTGCCCACACGAGTATGCCTTGTACGTGAAAGTGAAAGGTGGAGACATATTGCTTGTTTGCTTATATGTGGACGATCTCATATTTACCGGGAACAATCCTCAAATGTTTAATGATTTCAAGAAGACGATGACTCGTGAATTTGAAATGGCTGATATTGGCCTGATGTTGTACTATCTTGGCATTGAAGTGAAGCAAAGTGATGATGAGAGATCTTGAGGAAATTTAAGATGGAAAATTGCAACCCTGTCAGCACTCCAGCCCAATGTAGTTTGAAATTGACCAAGGATGAAAATGGAGTCAGGGTGAACCCGACAATTTTTCGAAGTTTGATCGGGAGTCTCAGATACTGACGTGCACAAGGCCAGATATTCTGTATGCAGTTGGATTAGTGAACGGATACATGGAAGAACCGAAGGAGTCTCACTAGAATGCAGCAAAAAGAATACTCCCCTATAAATCTGACGAATTCAAATTAGTTGGCTACAACGATAGTGATTGGGATGGAGATAAAAATGACCGGAAAAGCACTAGCGGATTCGTATTTTTTATTAGTGACACCGCGTTCACATGGAGTTCAAAGAAGCAACCAATTGTGACGTTGTCAACGTGTGAAGCTGAATATGTTGCTGTAACATTGTAACGCCCCCCCCTCTAGGGAGCGCCACGGTAACAATAATCAACCAATAAACAACTCTACTCCACTATATAGAGTTCAATACTTATAGATTTAATACGTACAAATACCAATATAAAGTTTTAAACTCCAAATTATTCTCCAAATGCTAATTATTCTCCAAATATTTCTCAATGTCACTTTACATTTCTCACTCTCTAGTACATGCCATTATTCTACAAACCATAATGTTACATTAAAATATAAATCCACCTCGAATCTTTTCTTAATTGCTCTTTAAGCTGATCCACCTGTACCACTTTGGTCCAAGCTATCTACAAGTTCTCCACCTACGCGTAGAAAATCAACTACACGCTAAGCAATTTACTTAGTGGTGTCCATAAAAAAAAATAACAACTTTGAATATTTTTAAAATAGAAACAAAGTATATTTATAAGTCAAAAACAAATTAACCAACTTTATGGAACCAAATCACAAAACTTATATAATCATCCTTTCAAAGTATAATCAAATTTATATCCAATTTTTCCAAACACTTTAACCACATATTGCCCAAAGTACACAAGTCCTGAATAACGGTAAAATGGATACGGGTGCGGACAAGCCCGAAGCCAAAGCTTCAAAATCAATATATCGGTCAAGCCCGAAGCCGAAGCTTCAAAAATCAATATATCGGTCAAGCCCGAAGCCGAAGCTTCAAAAATCAATATATCGGTCAAGCCCGAAGCCGAAGCTTCAATATCAATATATATATAATAATATCGGCCAAAGCCCGAAGCCAAAGCTTCAATTGTTTGTACAGTACTGTACCCCCCTTTATTGGCGCCAATCTACCCTGACCCGTATTCTACTCGTTTAATAAGGGCAATAAATCAAAGTAATACCTTAAAAATTTCAGTATAAACCATCAATCATAATTCAACATAACTTCAGTAATTAAGAAATCCAAATCCCAAATTTTTAAGCATCAAACTTCAATTAAAACTCAATAAAATCAATATCATGCTTTCCAGAATTTTTCCAGGTTTCGTAACCTGACTTCCCCTGCATTTTTCACTATCAAAACATCATCCAATCGAAGAACTTTATTCTAGACATAATTAGACACATGTCTCAGCTTTCCAAATCCACCAGAATCACAGAAATCCAAATTTTTAACCAAAGTTATGATCAAAATACTAAACAGTGTACCAAGCTGAGATTTTCCGAAAACAGATTTCATGACTCAACTACAAACGAAAATTTCACATTGAAAACGAACGAAATTCAACAAGGTTTCTTCTGAACATATGTTCCTTACTTTCTGTAGATATCAATAGAATCAAGAATAGTTCAAATCGGATTTATATAATGAGAGAAAACATTAAAACAAAACAGGTATATAATCTGGAAAATTTCCCGAAAAACCGAGAAATCAAAATTCGGGACACAAACCTTTTTCTATGCTCTTTCTAGCTCTCTTCTACCCCTTTTGCCTTTGATTTACTTGCAATAGCTTCCTCTACAACAGCCATATATAATTCTATCAAGATATTGCATAAATAAACTTTCTAATACCATAAATATGCTTAATCTACCATAAATTCTACTAATTAAGCTTTAATTTCACCAAAAATCACTCACGTCAAACTCGGGTTACTATTCATCCGAATCTTAATTTCTGAAATCCTCCTCTTCTAGTCTTGATTGACTGAAATTGATGATGATAGAGGGCTTAAGGATCGATTTCTAACAAGAATTCGAAGTTGAATCGAAGAAGTCGGAAGTTTTTGGATTAGGGAGAATTTTGGTTAAAGGAAAGGGAGAAATGGAGAAAATGATGAAATGATGGAGAAGAAGAGAAGTGGCTGCAATGTATTGAGTTTTTTTTTTTTTTTTTTCAATTTTCAATATTGCCCTTGGACAAATAATTAAATGTCCAATTCATCCTTCTTACTATAATTAGCTCTTATTTCCTCATGCCTTATATCCAATAACAACAATAACAATAAAAATAATTTCTATAATATTTTTAATACCATAGTAATTTATTATAAGCAAATTTTGAAAATTTCGGTTCGTTACAAACATCATGTGTGTGTCATGCAATATGGCTGAGAAGATTGTTGAAGGAGCTTCAAATGACACAATATGACCCAACGGATATTTTTGTTGATAACAAATCAGCGTTGGCGTTGGCAAAAAATCCTGTCTTCCATGATCGAAGCAAACACATCGATACGAGGTATCATTTCATCCGAGAATGTATTGAGCAGAAGGAAGTCGCATTGAAGTATGTCAAAATACAAGATCAAATAGCGGACATCTTTACGAAGCCACTGAAGTATGACGTGTTCAACAAATTACGAGGGTCATTGGGAATAACGGAGAATTAAGTTTAAGGGGGAGTGTTAAAATATTAAACTTAATCTTCCAAAATAATAAAAAAATGGAGCCATGATAATAAATTTAGTCTAATTACTTTTAAAAAATTAGTAAGAAGACTTTGAAAAACAATGGGAGTATTTTTGGTGGCTGGAAACATTGAAAAAATGGGCACTTGGATTATTAGGAGACTTAGATTTTATAAGATTTGTTAGTTGGATTTTGTGGAAAATTAGAAAAGTTGTTAAACCTAAATTTGAATTTTGTAATAGATTGAATTATTGAGAAAATGATAGGGCCATTGTAGAATTCATCAAATGCCTATATAAGGCAATGTAATTTGCTATTTTAAAGTGTGTAAGAGAGTGAAAAATAATAAGAGTTTATGAGTGTATTGTAATAAAATTAGTGTGTGAATTACTCATTTTTATATTTTGAGCATTTTTTTACTTGATTATTTTCCTCTTCCATCCAACATGTGGTACATGCATGCTTTAGACCAACCATTTGGATAAAAATAACGAGGTGGACTAACAATGTATTCACATAAATTGACATAATCATAATGAAGATTATAAAGGTATGCTTATGATCTACGAAGCACCGAAACGCTTCAACCACCCCGTTTCCCAGTTTCGGAAATGGCAAACCAAAACGGCCGGAAACTGCTCCAAGACGTTTCCGGGGCCGTTTCTGTAAATACTGAAAATTGGAAACGTGTTTCCCCTGTTTTCGGAAACCGTATCCTTCAACCGAACCTGATTTTTTTGCGATTTCGGCGCCTTCTAATCTGATATTTTTCGTTTCAATTTCTTTCCTATTCCATCTCTTCTTCCATCCCTCCCTATTCTGGTCAATTTCTTCTTCCATATTCCCATTATATATAGAAAGCAAAATCAGAGTTTTTGAGAGAGTAGAGATTAGAAGAAAAATTGCAGCAGAGTACATACCAGTAGAGTAGTGTCTTTGTTTGATTTTGAACAGGCAGGTATTATTTGATTAGTTGATTCTGATTTCTTCTAACTTCTTGATTTAGTTTAAGCTTTTGATTGATTCTAAAGATGCGATTTCTGTGCTCTGTTCTTGACATCCATCTGCTTTTTGTTTTTATTAATTTCTAACTCTCTCTTCAATTAAAAGAAGGGAAATAAGAAGTTAATTAATAAAACTTTTATTCTTTTCAAAAAGTAATTCTGTAATTGAAGTGTCTTTATAGTTGTAGTCCACCTGTACAATATGTTCATTTGCTAATTGGAAAATAGGAACGCCGAAAAAGCCTCTTCTGATGTAGAGATTTTAGAATAAAATGTCATTTGTAAACTTAATTATGTTATGGTCCATATAGAACGTTTTGAATTGATGAAATTTATATGTTATGTTTTTAATGTTTACTGTTATGAATTGGTTATTACTAGTATATTTGTTTCATATTAATAAATTCATTTTAGGTGTATGAAAATTTTTTAATTTTTTATATTTATAAATATACCCCTATATTTTTATTATTTACGCGTTTCCTCACGGTTTTCGAAACTCTATTTTTCATAAATGCCGTTTCCCTGTTTTCGTTTCCGTTTCCATTTCTGCTTCCATTTCCGTTTCCGTGCTACATAGCTTATGATCGTTCTCCTTTAATATCTCTGGGTTCTAGGGCATGTCCATAGTTTCAAGTAACTATTATTTTGTTTAGACACTCATTTGTGCTGAGCTGTAATCTTTGATTGATGTGCATTTTCAAAATTGTGCACGTGCAGGCTTTTGGTGGCGATGATGATTCTGATGCTGGATCACCTAAAAAGAATCATGTGGCAGCTGAGAGTTCAGATTTACCGGTCGATATTGTCCAAACTAGAGATCCTAATAGTTGAACAACAAAGTAAACTAAAGAAAGCAAATGAGAATCCAATGAATGAGGTCGATGTTTCAAGTGTGCTACTGACTGGGGAATCTTATCGGTCGATGGGAGAGATTCTATCTGCTTTGGATTCAGTGCCTTCTTTACCGGTATCTAGGATTCAATCATTATCAGAGAGGCCAGGTGTTGCAAATTCTAATCTCAATGGAAAGCGGTCAACGTTCTGGGGAAGAAGTAATGTAAGTTAATATCTATTGATGCCTGAAAACTAAAAGTTGATGCTACAATAATTCAATATGAGTGTTAGTTGAACGCGCCTTTATTATAATTCTTTAAATGGGATGCATTGTTGAATATAGCTAATTGAGGATCATAGGTACTTTGATCGTGAAGAGTTTCCTTTTAGAATTGGAAACCAAAACTTTACTTTTAAGGTCACGTTTCTGAGATTTTGTAATTTAAGACAATTGGGAACTCGTTTCTTACAATTTATTAGTCAGCTGCCTGAAATACCGGGTGTTTCTAGACACATTTTTTATTCTCATAATCTGTGTATCATGTGTGAGTCACATATTTAGATCTATAATTTTATATAGATCATCTCCTTCGAATTTGGAAATGAAAATTCACTTTTTTCCAATCAAGTAAATTACATGTAATTTTTCCTTTTTTCATGAAAGAGGCATTCTGGTGCATGAAATGTTATGTACTCATGCAAAGTTTAGGGAAGGACCATACCCTGAGGGGTGGCAGACTACCCTGATGCACATGTTAGTGGCTGATTCGGCAGCTTAAACACGTGACCTACTTGTCACACTTGTACAAATATAAAATAAACTTCATAAATTTATCCATTTTTTTTATTTATTTACATGTTTCCGCTTGTTTCTGTTTCCTATTTTTTTAAATATTGTTTCTTTGAGTCCAAATCTCAGTTTCTATTCCATTCAAAATAGGAGTACGTCTTGGGAAGTCAATGAGAATGATTGTAAGGGGAAGTTGAATCAAAAGAGAACAATTAATGCCTGCTGCCTTTGGGGTCTTCTTGCTAATAAATAGAGGCTTTAGTCTGTTAATTAAATTGATCTTCTTTCATTTTCTTTTTTTTCCAATGCAGGCTACAAAGACTCCATCAGTGGAATCAGTTGATTCATCTGGAGAAGAAGAGTAAGATGCTACTTAATTGCATTCTTTGTCAACAAATTTCTTTTACCCCTTGGCACTATAACTCTCTGTAATTTATATTTAGTACTTGGTTCGTTCTGTCAAGCAAGTCTGACAAAATCTGTGTCGTTATCACTCAACATTCAATGAGAAATGATGGTCTTTCATTAGGTTGCCTTCACTGTCTTTTGGTATCAAATTTAGGTTATTGGTTTTTTCTTGCTATATATGGTCAAGTGCAAGGAACAATTTGTGCATCTAGGAAAGCTATAAGTTAATCAAATGGCTAGCTTAGTAATAGCGTCTCTGATATTAGTCTATTCTCAAAAAAGGTTCTCTGCAACGAAAAAATCCACAAGATTTTCCTGACCAAATATCAGTGAAAAAAAGGTTTTAATGGGATGGTGAAAGTGCTCACAGAATGTTAAACTTGTAGTTTCAGTTTAGCACTAATTTCTTTGAGTTTTCTTTATTACATTAGGTTTATTTTTCTTTTAAGCTTCTTGAGCTATCATCAGATATCCTACATTTGAAATGATTAATTCTCATAACATATGTTTTAAATTGATAAACATAACATCACGATTTGTAGGCTTGCCATTCAGAGGCTTGAGATCACAAAAAATGACTTGAAACACAGGATTGCAAAAAAGGTATGGCTACTTCCCTTATTCCTGCTTCGTGTTCAGTTATGAAATTTTACTTTCTTTTTATACAAGATTTCTTCATTTATCTGCTTTTAGGCTCGAGGAAATGCAATTTTGCAAGCCAGTTTAGAGCAGAGGAAGCAAGCTTTGCATGAGCGACGCCTGGCACTTGGACAAGATGTACTAATTTCTCACTCCTTAACTAATTTCTTTTCTAAGCTGCCAGTTTTTATCTTTTCACTACCTATTTTCTTCAACATTTTAGGTTCTAGTAACTATATTTAGTCGATACCTTATACATCATTGTTGTCTCCAATTTGACATGCTGTGAATATGCAAGTTGTTTCTGTTAAAATAATAAACTTAATTTATTTATGTGGTAGAAATTGAAACACTAGAGTTGGTGGATTTTGTGTGGTGATAATTTAGAGTTAATGGTGTATTAGTTTATGTTTTTATTGTTGCACAATGAATGGTTATAATTGTTTCTCTTGCACTATAAATAGAGCATGGTATGAAGGTTGTAAAAATCCAATTCAAAGAAACAAATAGAAAGTATTAAGTCTTTCATCTCTTATAAGTTGTTTTCTTTGATATTCCTCTCCAACTTTTCTAACAAAGTGGTGTCAGAGCCGAGTTTAATTCCAAGTATGCTCTGTGGTTGCAGCGTAGTCTGATCTTCCACATCAGAAAAGAATTATATTTGGTTTCCGAATCACAAAAACCCTTGTGAGGTTTCTTATTTTTCTCCAAATATATTTTGAGTGTTGAGAGACCCTACCCGAAAAAATGAATGTCAACAGTTACAACTTTCCCCAGCTCACCAAAACCAATTACAAAAATTGGTGTATTAAAATGAAAGCCATCCTTGGAGCCCATGATGTTTGGGATGTTGTCGAAAATGGTTACGTAGTTCCAGTTCCAGCACAAGGTGCAGAAATGTCCCAAGCCGAAAAAGAAGCTCTTAATAAGAACCGTCGAAATGATCAGAAGGCACTTAGTCTAATCCACCAAGGGTTAGATGACGTGATGTTTGAGAAGGTGGCTGAAGCTACTACCTCCAAACAAGCTTGGGATATATTACGAGTTTCTCTTCAAGGAGAGGAGAAAGTACAGAAGGTGCGGCTTCAAATGTTAAGAGGCGAGTTCGAGTCGTTGAAGATGAAGGAGACCGATTCAATCGTGGATTATACCTCGAGAGTAAAGTCTGTCGTTCATCAAATGCGGCAGTATGGAAAGCAAATGGAGCAAAGTGAAGTTGTTGAAAAAATTTTGCGATCACTACTACCGAAGTTTGAACACATAGTAGTAGCCATTGGAGAAGCACGTGATACTAGTACAATGACCGTTGACGAAGTTGTTGGATCACTACAAGCACATGAGGAGAGGCTAAATAGACAACGAGAAGAGTCTATGGAACAAGTCCTGGCTACAAAGGCTTCGATTAGAGAAGGTGAAACAAGCCGAGATGCTAGTCAATATGGACGAGGTCGGGGTAGAGGTCGTGGAGGAAATGGAAGAGGAAGAGGACGTGGAAGAAATCAACAACATGGAAGAGATGATAACAGTAGAGAAAGTAACCAGTCCACTAGAGGCAGAGGTCGTGGACATGGACGAGGCCGAGGACGAGGAGCCTGGAGGCAAAATGACGGACATGACAAGTCAAATGTAAAGTGTTACAATTGTGGTAAATTTGGTCACTATGCATCCGAGTGCTGGTATCAGAAAAAACAAATAGAGGAGACGGCGAACCATATTCAAGATGAGGAGGAAAACAACACGGTTTTACTAACTCGTGAAGGAGAACATGGACAAGAAAACAACCTATGGTATCTCGACAATGGCGCAAGCAATCATATGTGTGGCAACAAGAACATGTTTACGGAGTTGGATCAGTCATTCGGTGGAAACGTTATTTTCGGTGATTCTTCAAAAGTTCCAATCAAAGGCAAAGGAACCATTCTTATTCGTCTAAAGAATGGTGAACATCAATTCATCAACAACGTCTACTATGTCCCGGACATGAAAAGTAATATTTTGAGTTTGGGACAGTTGTTGGAGAAAAACTACCAAATTCACATGGTGGATCGGAGGTTGGTGTTGTTGAACGAGAAGAAGGAGCTGTTAGCAAGTGTGCCGATGTCAAAAAATCGAATGTTCACTCTTAACATCAAGACGGATATGGCGAAATGCTTGAAGGCTTGCGTGAAGGATCCTCATTGGCTTTGGCATCTAAGGTTCGGACATCTGAACTTTGGAGGGCTAAAGCTGCTAAGTCAAAGTAAGATGGTGCACGGTCTTCCCCCTATCGACAAACCTCATCAACTTTGTGAAGGATGTCTCGTTGGAAAGCAATCACGAACCAGTTTTCCAAAGGAGTCCATGTCAAGGGCAAAGGCGCCGCTAGAGCTAATTCATGCTGATGTTTGTGGACCGATAACTCCATCGTCATTAGGAGGAAATAAATATTTTCTGCTGTTCATTGATGACTATAGCAGGAAGACATGGGTTTACTTTCTGAAGGAGAAATCAGAAGTTTTTGGAGCATTCAAGAAGTTCAAAGTGCGCGTGGAAAAGGAGAGCGATCAGTACATTAAAGCCTTAAGATCCGACAGAGGGGGAGAATTCACATCCAATGAATTCAAGAATTTTTGCGAAGAAAATGGAATTCGCCATTTCTTATCAGTCCCAAGATCTCCTCAACAAAATGGAGTTGTTGAAAGGAAGAATAGAACTGTGCTAGACATGGTGCGGAGCATGTTGAAGAGTAAAGATTTACCAAAGGAGTTATGGGCAGAAGCTGTTGATTGTGCAGTCTACATCCTGAACCGGTCCCCAACTACAAGTGTTACAGATATGACACCTCAAGAAGCATGGAGTGGGAGAAAGCCTAACATCTCTCATTTTCGTGTTTTTGGG
The DNA here is from genome assembly GCA_947683365.1 of Euphorbia pulcherrima. Taxonomy (NCBI): domain Eukaryota; kingdom Viridiplantae; phylum Streptophyta; class Magnoliopsida; order Malpighiales; family Euphorbiaceae; genus Euphorbia; species Euphorbia pulcherrima. Next base: position 23,465,777 of record CANTUS010000001.1, read on the forward strand.
AGTGTTGCTCATGTTCACGTGGCGGATGAAGAAAGAAGAAAATTGGATGATAAAAGCAAAAAATACTTGTTCGTGGGATACTCAGAATCTTCAAAAGGCTACAAGGTCTTTGATCCTGACACTGGGAAAATAGTAATCAGTAGGGATGTGACTATCGATGAAGAAGCAACATGGGATTGGAATGATCACCAACTAAAAAGTTATAATTTTTATCCTTTCCCAATAGATGAAAGTGATGATCAAGACGCTGAAGAGACACCTGCCACACCAATAAGAACTCCTATTTCATATGCAACTCAAGGGAATGACGATAGCGAAAGTGGAAGTACAAGTCCGAAGGAGAGACCTAGAAAATTTCGACGTGTTGAAGATCTTCTTGATGTGACAAGAGATATCAGTAGAGAGTTTAATTATTGCTATCTCATTGATAGTGAGCCCATTGACGTTGAAGAAGCCATGGAGAACAAGAATTGGAGAAAAGCCATGGAAGAAGAGATCCAAGCAATTGAGAAGAACAAGACTTGGGAGTTAACTAAACTTCCAGCTGACAAAAAGCCCATTGGAGTTAAGTGGGTTTTCAAGGCGAAGAAAGACGCAAGTGGAAAAATTGTGCGATACAAAGCAAGGCTCGTTGCGAAAGGGTATAGTCAGAAACAAGGTATCGACTATGATGAAGTGTTTGCACCCGTCGCAAGAATGGAGACAATCAGACTGGTGATTTCTATTGCTGCTCAAAACGGATGGAAGATTCATCAAATGGATGTCAAGTCAGCATTTTTGAATGGATACTTGGAGGAAGAAATTTACGTGCAACAACCACCGGGTTATGTTGTCAAAGGCCAAGAAGGAAAATTGTTGAAGTTGAAGAAAGCATTGTACGGTCTCAAACAAGCACCGAGAGCATGGAACAGCCGAATTGATAAATATTTCCAAGAGAATGGTTTCAACAAGTGCCCACATGAATACGCGCTGTATGTGAAGGTGGAGAAAGGAGATATGCTGCTTGTCTGCTTGTATGTGGATGATCTCATTTTTACTGGAAGTAATCCTCAAATGTTTGAAGATTTCAAGAAGACGATGACTCGCGAATTTGAGATGACCGATATTGGCCTGATGTCATATTATCTAGGCATCGAAGTGAAGCAAGATGATAATAGCATTTTCATTTCTCAAAGTGGATTTGCTAAGGAAATTTTGAATAAGTTCAAAATGGAGAAGTGCAACCCTGTCAACACACCGGTAGAATGCAACTTAAAATTGACCAAAGATGAAGATGGAGAAAATGTCAATCCAACAATGTTCAGAAGCTTGGTTGGAAGTCTAAGATATTTGACGTGCACAAGGCCTGATATTTTGTACGCAGTCGGACTAGTCAGCAGATATATGGAAACACCAAAGGAGTCACATTGGAATGCCGCGAAAAGAATACTCCGTTATTTGAAAGGTACAACTAATTTTGGATTACGATATTCAAAGTCTAATGAGTTCAAATTAGTTGGCTACAGCGATAGTGATTGGGCTGGTGACAAAAATGATCGAAAGAGTACAAGCGGTTTTGCATTTTTTCTTGGTGACACGGCGTTTACTTGGAGTTCAAAGAAGCAACCTATTGTGACACTGTCAACTTGTGAAGCTGAATATGTAGCTGCAACATCTTGTGTGTGCCATGCAATTTGGCTAAGACGAATATTGAAGGAGCTTCAAATGACTCAGCAAGAACCAACAGAAATTTTGGTTGATAACAAGTCTGCGCTGGCACTATCAAAAAATCCAGTTTTTCATGATAGAAGTAAGCACATCGACACAAGGTTTCATTTCATTCGAGAATGCATTGAGCAGAAGGAAGTCATACTTAAATACGTGAGGACTCAAGATCAAATCGCGGATATTTTCACAAAGCCGCTCAAGTACGATGTGTTCAACCAGTTGCGAGCATCACTTGGAATAATCGAGAATTAAGTTTAAGAGGGGGTGTTAAAATAATAAACTTAATTTATTTATGTGGTAGAAATTGAAACACTAGAGTTGGTGGATTTTGTGTGGTGATAATTTAGAGTTAATGGTGTATTAGTTTATGTTTTTATTGTTGCACAATGAATGGTTATAATTGTTTCTCTTGCACTATAAATAGAGCATGGTATGAAGGTTGTAAAAATCCAATTCAAAGAAACAAATAGAAAGTATTAAGTCTTTCATCTCTTATAAGTTGTTTTCTTTGATATTCCTCTCCAACTTTTCTAACAGTTTCAAGCTGGTCTCACCTTGAAAATGTCGTCTTATGATTTGGGGTATTCTAACTGTTTAAATTGTTTTACAATGTCAGTCTTCAAAATTTACTTTACCATCCTGTGATGTTGCACTCGAACACGAGAGATCTAACACTGGTATGTCGAGTTATTGAATCTGGTTTGCAAATTATTATAACATCCGGCGGACCAAGATAATTGAAATAGCGTTGAATTCATGAATATTGGTAATATGTAATCTTAGTTAAGAATTAAGATGCTGAAGTGCTCAAGGTAAATAGGAAAATAAACAGTTGTTGCAAATGGTGATTCTCTCATTGAATAGAGTTTATTTACGATATTTCATTGTTGATGGTTATACAGTACATCTTGAAACTGGTCGTGTCTTATGGCTCAAGTTTAGCTCTTTTATGGGTAAACTATTTGTCTGGTGCATGATACAAATTGATCAATTACCATCACAATATATCGAACTGAGATATAGTACTCATTTCCTGATAGCTATGCGTGATTTGTCTCAAAAGGACAAACAGGTTAGCAAGTCATGCTGTAATATTGATCTGAACCTTCAGTGATTACATCTGTGGTGCTTTTTGGATTGCAACATTCCTTTGGAGCCGTAGCTATGAATTTGGATAGTCTTGTTTCAATAATTTAAACTTTGGAGTAGATAAGCTCATTTAAGTTGGATGGTCTGCCTTTTATTTTTCATTTATGATCTGATCATAAGTGGTAAAACGTGAATCATTCGATTTATTGTCCAAACTTGATTACATAGCTAGAGATTCCGACTCCATATATGTGGGTGAAAGACTTGACAATTTTTTCTGTTTGTAATTTGCCATTTTTAGTTGTATAATATTTCACCCAAGTGGATTACATATATATTTTAATTGTGAATCTATATAGTTTTCAAGATTGCAAGAGCAGCTGCAAGCAGAAAGAGATCTTAGAGCTGCCTTGGAAGTTGGCTTGAGCATGTCTTCTCGACAGTTCTCCAGTTCACATGGCATGGATTCTAAAGTGTGTATAAATCTTGTATTTTTGCCCCAACCTCTTGATTTTTATATATATTTCCTTGGATATACCAAGAATTGGATAATACAGATTCTTATGGCTTAAATTGATATAAAGACAAGGGCTGAGCTTGAGGATATTGCTGAAGCAGATGTGGCCAGACTGAAGCAGAAAGTTGCTGAACTTCACCACCAGCTTAATCAACAACGGCAGAATCATTATGGTTCCCTTTCCGATGCATGTGACCGTTATCAACATGTTCAAAATAACACTCAGCAGTGAGTTTCCACATTTATATGTGTGTGTGTAAAAAATCCCTATGCTCTGTTTCTGTACAGAAAAATATGTTTTCACTTGCTCTTGCTGCTTTTTCCCCACTTGTACAAGTCAGTACAGTAATTTCTTGGTCTAGTGATGGGAATATAACTATGTAATTCTTACATGATTATTAAAAGTACTAATATTCGGACTAAATATCTATTGGGGAATCTAGGTTCTCTTTCATTTGACTTTTGATTGGAACTCTCCATTTAAGGAGAAAATCCCCCTAAAGTTGCAAATGTAGCAACATCTGAATCAAGAACATGAGACAAATTGAAATTTTTACAATGAAATATTCGCTCCACTTACGCCTAAATACTAATCTATGCAACTTATATGCTGTGTCTAATTAATCTGCTTGAATGTGTCTTGTGATAAAAGAGAATTTGTGGTGCTGCCAGTTCTTTTAAAAAAGAAGTTTGACTTACTATGAAACTTTAAATATCCAAATCTATTCCAGAAAGTAGAAACATGGTTGTTAGTTTTAAGTTGAACTACTGCAAATTCTGCCCTGTTTTCATAGATGAGAACTAACTCCTTGTTTTGCATTTTGATTTGTTGCTTTTCTAATTTTAATGGTAGGGACTAGGATTAAAAATATACATTTATATTGATCCATTAGGAAAAATAATATTTTGCATTGTGGCCTATGAATGGTTATAGGAAATTCTTCTCATTTCTTCATTTTTTATAATGTCTCATTTTACTGAGTTTTTCAATGAAATCAACAGAAGGTATCTTCAGCAAGATTTTGATTCAACCCTTGCTTTTGTCAATCATGAAAGGAAACAAAGAACGGAGGTATGCTACAGATCGGTTTTTAAGTGTTTCATCGTGGATTTATGAAATTCCTATTCATCATTTTGATTTCTATTATTGACTAAATCCATAGTCAATATCATTGATTCATATAAAGAACCAATGTGGTTATCCCTACTTTTGACTATCAGCATTTGAACAAAAATACACCAACACACCGTTTCTAGTTTTGTTTTTCTCTGTCTCTGCATGGGAATATGATAAACCTTTGTTGTTTTGTCTTTTTGAGGGTCAGTGTGCCTACTGTTTGCAAATTATCAGCAATTTCACTCTCTCGAGGGGCCTAAGTACAGGAATATCTTCCTTGCTGCTGACTTGACCTTGTGTAGATTGTTAATGGAGTCGTCTTTCTGTTGCATTATGTTAGAATTTTAGTGTAATTGGATAGACTAGTTTGACCAATGCGATCGTGACATTTTATTGAACAAGTCGGGAGAGTTCGGAGTGCACACTTGTTCGGGTTCTGTTACGATTTGGGGGTCCGGGGGCAGCGCCCCCGGGTGCGGGGTCCAAGGGGCGGCAGCCAGGTCACCTCGATAATTTTTTATTCCTGAATAAACGCATCCTTTGAAAAATTCATCAAAAAAGTTGATTTTTGGACCTGAAACAACATGTCTTTTGGACACAGCTGAAACCCAAAAAGCATGTCTTTTAGACATAGCTGCTACCCGAAAGGACATGTCTGTTGATGTTTTTGGCTATACAGATCACCAAAAACGAAATTGGCAGACACAGATTTTCAGTTGAATTTTTTCTTCACAATAAATCTAATTCTGGTTCTCGATACAATTTCTGATTTTATCCGATTGAAAGTTTGGTGAACCGACCAAAAAATTTCAATCTCACAACGTATTTGCGACTTCAGAATCGTCTAAGTAATCCCCGTATTTCCAACACATTATTTGATCAGGAAGATTCTGCAGTCTGTCCTCATTGCTTGTTAAAAATTTTGTTTAATCTTATTTGAAAAGAAATGTTAGCAGTTTGTGTTAAATTGTTTTCCTGTTAAATTTGGATTGAATATTTTCCATTCCTGTCAACTAATCTGTATTCTATTAAATACGATTATGTGAGTTATAAATTAACTCTATTATTTCTCTTCAATTCTACTTTGACCATATCAAAGTTTAAGGGTCAATTAACTTGTCATCTTATCCTATTTTTATGGCTCTTAGTTCTGTGACTCTTCTTCATATGTAGAAATAAAAGATTGGATTCAAATCTGTTGTCCCCAATTGTGTGTCTTCTTCTATAGCCCCCATTCAGATTTGGTCATGTGTCTAACACATTGGAGAGAGAAACAAAAAAATAGAAAATAAAATCTGAAAATAAAAAATTAAGTAAGAAAATTTAACACATGGCAAATTCTGAATGGAGGACATGAAAGGGGACACATAATTGGGGATAGCAGATTTGAATCCAGATTAATTCTCTACAATTTGATTTGGTGTAAGTAGTTTTAGATTGGATTTTATCTTTATTTGATTTTGTGTCTGATTTTCAGCAACTATAAATTTTTTTGTTGGCCTCTTAACAGCTGAAAAATGCACTATAAAAAAGGCCTTTTACTTTGAGTTTAACATCATATTATTCAAAGTTTTCTTTATAAACTGAGTTGCTCCTTTTGTGTTTGAGAGAGCCATTCTTAATAGAATCTTACTCTTCTTTCTACTTTATTATTGCATTTTTTTCCTAATCCAACCAATCGGTTTTAGAAGCTGTTTATTCCTGGAAGGAACAACAAAGTCCCTTCCAGGATTAAATAGCTTCTTCAACCGGTTGTCTGTGAAATCTCAGATGAAATGAATAATGAATTCACTTAACTTATATCGGTTACAAGATATACATATATATACATAGATATTAAACATAGAGTCTGCAGACAGCCCACAAACAAGCCACAAACAAGGTACCCAACAAGCCACCCAATAGCTGACTAACATTACATACAACTAACGTTTAATATTATAGCTAACACTCCCCCTCAAGTTGGAGCATAGATATTTGACATGCCCAACTTGTTACAAATGTAGTTCACCCGAACCCCATTTAAAGCTTTAGTAAAGATGTCTCCCAGTTGTTCATTTGTGTTCACGTAAGCGGTGGAGATAATATTTTCTTCTAGTTTTTCACGAACAAAATGATAGTCTACTTCAATATGCTTTGTGCGTTCATGAAATACTAGATTGGAAGCGATATGAAGTGTTGCTTGGTTGTCACACCACAATTTTGCTGGAGTGGTGACCTTAAATCCAAGTTCTGTCAAGAGATGAAGAATCCATATGATCTTACATACTGATTGTGACATCGCCCGATATTCAGATTCAACACTAGATCGAGAGACAACATGTTACTTCTTGCTCTTCCAAGAGACTAAGTTACCTCTGACGAATATACAATAGCCAGTAGTAGATCTACGATCATCCTTGGAACCTGCCCAATCTGCATCTGTGAAGATTTCTATCTTGATAGGCATGCTGTTGAAGCCCCCATGATTCTTGTATAATAATCCTCTTCCAACCGTTCCCTTCAGGTAACATAGAATTTGCTCAAGTGCTGTCCAATGATCAATAGTAGGAGAAGACAAATTGGCTAACCACGCTGACTGAATAAGCAATATCAGGTCTCGTTACTGTGAGATAGTTTAATTTTCCCACCAACCGCCTATATCTGCCAGGGTCTTCAAAGGGTTTGCCTTCTGATGTTAGGTGCAAATTAGGAGTCATTGGCATACTACATGGCTTCGCTCCAGACTTTCCTGTTTCCGACAGCAGTTCAAGGATATACTTTCTTTGAGACAAAAAGATTCCTTGTCTACTTCGTAAGACCTCAATTCCGAAGAAATATTTTAGAGTACCCAAATCCTTGGTCTGAAATTGTCCATGTAGAAATGATTTTAGGGATGAAATTCCTGAAGGGTCACTCTCTATAATAACAATATCGCCTACATAGACCACAAGAAGGATGATACCGGAAGATGAGTGCTTATAAAAAACTGAGTGATCACACTTGCACTTTTTCATTCCAAACTTTTCAATGGCTTGACTTAGCTTTCCAAACCATGTGCGAGGACTTTGTTTCAACCCCTATAAGGATTTTCGTAAGCGACACTTTGCCATTCTCCCCCTGAGCCACAAAACCAGGTGGTGGGTCCATATAAACTTCTTCAGAAAGATAACCATGCAAGAAAGCCTTTTTGTTGTCCAACTGATGCAATAACCAGTTAGAGCAAGCTGCAATGGATATTAAAAGACGAATAGATGTCATTTTGGCCACAGGTGAAAATGTATCAGAGTAATCAATCCCATAAGTTTGAGCATATCCCATAGTAATAAGGCGAGCTTTCAACCGAGCAACGGACCCATCAGAATTAACCTTTATAGAAAGCACCCATTTACAACCAACAGGTTTCTTACCAGCTGGAAGATTGACCAAATCCCAAGTCCTGTTAGTTTCTAAATTCATCTCTTCAATCATTGCATTACGCCAACCTGGGTGCGCTAAGGCTTCTGAAACAGATTTAGGAATAGTGGTAGAGTTGAGAGATGCAATGAAGGATTTCGATGGAGATGATAGCTTATCATATGAAACAAAAGCCGAAATAGGATAAGTGCACGATCGTTTACCTTTTCGGAGAGCTATACGAGGGGTATCACTAGCAGAACTTGATTCGGGAAGATCTTGAGACGAAGTAGCCATTGGCGGTGGGTTAGAAGCTGAGGTCCGTGGTCGTCTTGTATACACCTGTCTAAATCTAGGCCTAGAAGGCTGTAGAGATGAGACATAATCAACCTGATATACTAATATATCATCAATTTCGGAATTGGATACTTCAGAAGATACAGGAAAGAAAGGAAGGTGCTCTATAAATGTGACATCAGAAGACAATAAATATTTATTGGGAGATGGAGAAAAACAACAATATCCTTTCTGGGATCGCGAGTACTCCAGAAAAATACATTTAAGTGCTTTTGGATCAAGTTTAGTGATATGTGGGCGAACATCACGAACAAAACAAGTGCTCCCAAAAATACGGGGTGAGACAGGATATAAAGGTTTGTTAGGAAACAAGATTTTATAAGGACTCTCACCATGTAACACGGAGGAAGGCATACGGTTAATCAAAAAACACGCAGTGGAGACAGCGTCAGCCCAAAATTGTTTTGGAACATGCATCTGAAATAATAAAGCTCTAGCAGTTTCCAAGAGGTGTCGATTCTTACGTTCTGCAACACCGTTTTGAGAGGGTGTATCAACGCAAGAAGTTTGATGGAGAATACCATTTTGAGTCATGTATGTTTGAAAATGTCCGGACAAATATTCCTTTGCATTATCACTACGTAAAGTATGAATTAAGACATTAAATTGAGTTTTAATTTCAGTACAGAAGGTAGTGAAATGAGTAAATAATTCAGAGCGACTTTTCATTAAATATAACCACGTTGTTCGAGAGTAATGGTCCACAAAGGTTACAAAATATCGAAAACTAAATTTTGACACAACTGGATAAGGACCCCAAACATCAGAGTGAACTAATTCAAATGGAAACTCTGACCTTTTGTTTACTCGTGGAAGGGAAGACAAACGATGGTGTTTAGCAAACTGACATGACTCACAATCTAAAGTAGACGAATTCTTAAACTGAGGACGCAATTTCTTTAACAAAGGTAAAGAAGGATGTCCCAACCGACAATGTTCAGCATAAGGTGCGGATACACTAGAGCAGGCAACAGGTCTTCTAACAGGTGTATCCAAAACGTAGAGACCGCCACATTCTTTCCCACTACCAATAATCTTCTTCGTCACGAGATTCTGAAACACACAGTGATCGAGAAAGAATGAGATAGAGCAATTGAGCGAACGAGTAAGTTTACTCACAGAGATAAGATTGAAAGCAAATCCAGGTACATTAAGAATAGAGGAAAGTGAAAGTGACGAGGTTGGGCTAATAGTTCTAGAACCAATGACAGAGGAAAGAGTACCATTAGCCACAGTTACATGTGAAGGAAAAGTTTTATTTTGAGAGGTGAATAAGGAAGAATTACCCGTCATATGATCTGTAGCACCAGAATCAATAACCCATCTGGAGGATGAAGAAATGAGGCACTTATTGGAATTACCTGACTCAGCAATGGCAGTGATAGAGGAGGATGAATGGTTCGAAGCTAAGGCTTCTTGATATTGAGCATATTCTACTTCCGTGAGTGTATAGGTACCGCCGGAAGATGTAGCATCACTAACTGCAACATGAGCTGTCTTAGTTCTCCTCGGTTTAGCTCTCCCCTTGAGGAGAGCACAAGTGCGCTTCGTATGACCAATTTGATGGCAATGGTAACATATAACTTCCCTGCCCTCAGATGACCCTTTGGTGTCACGACCATTTCCTTTAGGAGGACCGTGGTAAGAGCGATCAGATGATGGTTGTTGGCTTAAAAGGGCACTGGAAGAAGCGACGGTGGCGGACGAGAGAACTAAGCCACTCCGTAGAATATGAGTAAGGGCTTCTTCAGCAACGGGAATCTCTGCACTAGAGAGAATTTGAGAGGTGACTCCTTCAAAATCTGTCCCAAGGCCACTTAAGAACCGGATGACGGACATCTGCTCCCACTGAGTTTTCAACACCTTTATGTCAGTGCTCAAAGGTAGCAATTCATTCAACTGCTCAAAAATTTCTTTCAGTTGCATATAGTATTCCTGAGCAGATTGACCTTGACGATCAGTGGTATAGAATGACTTGTATGTATCATACAAGCGAGAGACATTACCCTTGCCAACATACAAATACTGCAAGTAATCCATTAACTGTTTGACAAACTCACAATGTCGAACCATACAAACTATGGATGCATCAATTGAGTTTGTAATACCGAGAAAGAGTGCTGCATCATCTTCCATCCAATCTTCATTATCTTTCTTCGGCTCATCAGTCAAGTGATGACTTTTGCTGATGCTCCGGAGATAAATTTTAATTGTTTTGGACCAGGCAATAAAATTGGTGCCAGTCAACTTATGATCCGTAATTTTGGGAGATACTGTCATAATGTTGCTAACAACCGTTTTAGTAATTTCACTCTTTTGGTCAGCCATTTGATGAAAAGAAAATCAGACAGACTGTTTCAGTGGAAGACTTAAAAATTGAAAGTTCCCGAAACTAGAAATTGAGTATATGGGAAGGCTGGAATCGAAGAGGCGATGCCGGAGGAGTATAACGGAGCTTGAGAGGTGCCTGGAGATGTCAGCACTTGCCTACACGTGCCAGCGCGTGTGTGAACTCGCCTGAGGCAGAAGTATCGCGTGAGAATCACGCGTTGGGTCGCCGGTGACCGGACCTCCAGAAATGTGCCAGAAACAGGTGGTGGTCCTGCTGGGATGGGCGGTGACGGAAAATATTCGCCGGAAAACAATCTGCACTCAAGGGCAGATGAGGTCGCCGGAAAACAGTGTTCGCCGGAAAAATAAAATCGGCCAGACAGAAGCAAGCTCAACAGGGCCGCTCTGATACCATGAAATCTCAGATGAAATGAATAATGAATTCACTTAACTTATATCAGTTACAAGTTATACATATATATACATAGATATTAAACATAGAGTCTGCAGACAGCCCACAGACAAGCCACCAACAAGCTACCCAACAAGCCACCCAATAGCTGACTAACATTACATACAACTAACATTTAATATTACAGGTTTGAGATTTTATGTTGATCATTGTTTACAACTCAGAACTCTGGAATGATAATAGAATGCTTTATATCCATACATAAAGCATTATAAGCTTCACTATTTCTACCTTGCACCCCTTTTTAAAAACCTTAGGTTTTGAACGGTTATTTTTTTTTCCGTTATCATGACTTTCCTTCTGTAATCAAACTATTTATTTGTCATTCTTTAATGTTACTCTACAGGATAATATGCTAGGGACAAATTGGAGGCATATGAAAGGAACAGGCTTAGCAACTGGCAGCAGCAGCAGCAGGCAGCCTTTTAGGAAGCCACAATTTATAGAAGAACCAACCTTGAGTGATTCAAAATGCACCGGGGCTTCCTCGAACATTTGTCTAGACGAGCTCTGTGGTGTTGATTCCGCTCCCTTAACCTCCAGGACAGTAGAGGCAAGTAGTTACTTTACTACCTTAAATTTATATACCAACTTGGCAAAATCTGAGCCAAAGACAAAGATATGTTATGGAATTTCTCAAACCTGGACTCAGTTATGGACTAAGAAAATGTTGCTAGTAAAAGAAAAGACCGAAAATATCACAATTTAATTTATTACATGTATTTGCAGATGATGGATTGTCCTAGACAACCGCTGACAACATCTTCTGCTTTGGTAGAATTAAGTACCCGTCTTGATTTTTTCAAAGAAAGGCGTTCTCAACTGATTGAACAGCTTCACAACCTTGATTTGAATTACGGCACTCAAGATTTAATTTATAAACCATCATCTGCGCCCTGGAGCTGAGATAAGATTGATGCCATTGATTCAAGCTCATGTACATTCTTTCAGGATTCAGTTCTCCTTTGCTCTTTCTTCTTTCCTATGGATTCTGATCATGAAGTCTGCGCCCCATAGCAATGCTTTGGCTTTTGTCACAAATATTGTAGACAAATTCGAGTGTTGTGTCAATATTAGGTGATATGTATTGAACCAATAATACATCTGGTAGAGAATAATTTTTTTAGTCAGGAAATCATCATCATATCATGTATGTATGTATCTGAGAAAAATGCCCCTGCGAATACAAACATGAGTTTTGACTTGAGTGAATGAATAGTGATGTATTTGGAGGCAATTTTGAGAAATGTACAATGCTCTCTTTAGTTCGAAATAATGGTCACCATTATTATTCATTTCTAACTTTACCATCATGTAACACAGCCACAGGGGGAGAAATTAAACATGAGATTCAGCATTCCACCATGGAAAAGTGTCTCTCCATGTAACAAGTGACACGTGTCCCATTTCGTAGTAAATAAAGTGTGGAAAGGGGGTTTTTATATAATGGTCTCGATCATTTGGTTCCTTCTCCGTGCACGAATGACAAGTGTTCTAAAAACTGCTCTATGACATTATTTTCTATTATTTTATTCATTTCTAGGATACTTGGCATTCATGCGGGGGGGGGGGGAGGGGGCCAAAGGACCCGATTTATTATATGATTTTCCCGTGGAAGGGATAAAAAAGTGAATATAATTAGACCTGTGTCAATTGCTCTATAAAATAGCACTAAATACCGGGACCTCTGTAAAAGAATTCGTCACACAAGTACAATTTGGCGAAATACATGGGCGCGGCTGGGCCACCCATGTTTGGGCTTAACTTTAACATCCTGTGCCCAATCTAGGCTTAAATTTAGAGAAATACATAGCAATATGTTTCTTCTTGTTTTTTGGCCGTAATAAAACGAATTTTTTTGCATAATAATATTTTCTCATGTGTACACAAGTCAATTGAAGAAGAATAGAGTTTAATTACTACGACTAATCACAATAGTCAGCAGACTAATTTAGATTAGACGTTGGAAATGTGTTAATAAGAAGGTATCTTTGCATATCTTAAAATTTCTAATTTGAAGATATACGCACAAGATTTAATGCTGAATCGAATCGGAAAGTTGTGATGTTTGTAAATTGTAGTTTTGATTTGGTACATTGTCGTTCGTATAGTAGTATGGTTATATGACAGTGGTATACTTATATTTATGTATTTTTAACTTTTCAGTTAAACTTGCGAGTTTACACGGAGGTAAATTAGTTCTCCAATTGGCAGAATGGCATATAATTCTTGACTTATATTTTTTGAAAAATGTCCACACTCCAAATAGCTCATTGGTAGAGTGGAGAAAGAGGCTTATTGAGGTGGAGAATGCATTATCCATCCCCATTAAGTTTTGGGAATAACATATCCCCATCCCTATTAGGAAATTAGGAAATTTTTTTCCTCAACCCCATTTCCTGTCGAGTATTCCCCAATTCCCCACTTAAACTAACTAAAATTCGAACATTTAGTTAAAGCAACTTATATTTAAAATAATTTCATATTGATACTTCAATGAAAATTAGTTTTTTTTGTTGCCCATCTGATTTACCGGAGCTTTGCTCCGACTACATCAAGATCCAACCCGATTCGCGCATCTGGCTGTGGTGAATGAGTCTCCCAATAAAAATTTTTTTGCATTCACTAGGAATCGAACATACATATTAGTAAGAAATAACTAAATAAATTAAAAATAACATTTTATAGGTAGTACTAGTTCAATTTAAAATACTAATTAAAAATTAATTAATGGAATTGAATGTCAATTTTAGATATCTTAGTCTTTGTTTGGTAGTTCTATAAGAAAAATAAAAATGATTAATTCTTATATTTTTATGTTTTGTTATAAATTGTTTTTACTTATTTAGTGATTTTCAAAATTTGATGTTTGTACTTAGCGTGAATTTAAAATATATATATGTTTATCAAGTTCATAGATTTTTTAGGTTGGAGCACGCTACCCCTATCTTCATCGGTCTTAAAGATTTTGGGGCTGTAGATGAAAATATGTAATTACGATACAAACTACAAATAAAAAGTTAATTAATGGATAAAAACTATATAAAGATAAATAAACTCATTTTTTTTCCAACAAAAAACCATGGGTATAAGATGTTGATGGTTGGAGTTATGTTTATTTTTATTTTTTTAGCGAAGAATATAGTCTATTATATGAAATAATAAGTAATTATAGCCCTAATTAAAGGTGTACAAATATAAAGTATAATCCCCTACATGTCGAAGAATCAACTGTTCAGTCTAACAATTATGCAGTGTGATTCGCAGACTGATAAACATAGATTGGTCCAAAAATACGAAAAAAGATAACCGAAATTAAAACACCGGACATAACACAACTAAACACAAACAAATTAAACTTGCTATTGCCGCAATACAAATATGCCTTAAGGCAATACAAATATGCCGCAATACAAATATGCCTTAAGGCAAGACTTAATCAGAAAACAAAAGATAAAACAAAGTAACCAAATTTTTTAACCCCCAACTGACGATCTCAAATATCCACAAAACCATTAAAATATCTGCTTACGCCATAACAGTAATCAGTAGTGTAAATCCGAAACGATCTTGTTTTACATAGATAGATCTGGGTGTCTACTGTAAAAGATTAATAAATATCTTGTCTGAAGGCTAATGAAGTCCAACCCAGTTGCATAACTATCAAGATTGAGATATGTAGCAAGAGATCCATGTTTGAAAAAGATAATCGTGTGGACGAATAAAATATAGTTGATGCAGATTATTCTCATAAAAAACTCTAAAATTAAAATAAAGAAAAAGTAAGACAAGAAAACAAATAATAGGAGGGAGAAAAAGTCTAATTAGATTTTTTCTCCCTTCCTAATAAATAACTTTACAAACAAATGAGGCAAGAGTTCTCAAATCAACGACGGCTTAAGTTTTCATTCTTTTAGAGAGGAAGTTGTATTTTCCTTTCCTTTTTCAACTTTAATATCTGATTATAATTTTTTCCTTTATTCTTTTTTAGTATAGAGTTATGCTTATTTAGTTAATTAATGGTGTGGAGTTTGAAAAGAAAAATTATGGTGTTATATTTATATAGATCAACAAATATGGAGGCCCTTTATTTTTTTAAGTCTTAGGTGATCACTTAATGGCTTCTATTATAAGGTTGGGCTAAAAATTTTCCATCAACACCCTATAAAAATTCTCATCAATGATTCTTCATTTCTATCATTTAAAATCTCCGCCCTATTTTTAAATTAATAATATAGATAAATTTTATATATGATCAAATATTTAATATCCTTTTCGTTAAAGGCTTAATATATATATAATTTTTATTGTTATAATATATAAACTACATATATATTAAATATTTAATAAAAAAAATATTAAATATCCGATCTCATATAAAATAACTTTATAAATTTAATTACTTACCAATGCAAATAAGTATGCAATTTACTCTTTTTTTTTGTCAGTGTCGCGGGCTTTTATACAATGGATCCGGTCCTCCAGGACCCACCATTTAATAGTTGACACATCTACGCAATACTTATCTTTTCTCTCTCCTCTACATTTAAAAGTGTCTTCTCTCTCTATCCATTAGTTCTTCTTCCCCTAAAATGCGCAGATTCTATTTCAGTTAGCCAATTTCCATTTTCAAATTCCAGTCAAATAATTATATCTGCATTTCAATTCGTTTCCTTCTTAATATGCAATTCCATTTTGAAATTCAATCAATTATTCCCACCTTCACAAAACCCATGGTGATCGCCCCTCTGCCCATAGCCGGCTCTCCGTCCTCTTGTTGGTCATCGTCGGTTTTCCGGCGACCTCGGCGAACGAAATCGACGGCGAACAAACAAATTCCAATAGGCAGTTAACTACGACACAAGTTGAACGATTGGATTCGACGGCGAACGACGGTGAATGGTAATCGGTGAACGGCAATGAACCGATTTTGAGTTTGACAGAGATCGGCGAATCAAAGGATACGGCAAGGACAAGATCCGTTGTATGCTGGCGGTGGTTTTGCAGAAACATAAAAAAATAGGAAGGGGAAAAAGGTGAGAGAAAAGTCAAAGGAAAAAAAGTTGGGAAGTGTAAGTGAGTATACACGTGGTACATGATGAATGGTAGGTCCTCCATCCTAGTTGGTAGTCCGGGATCATTATATATAATTTCCCCAAAATTAATTCCCTGTATACAATGCTGGCTTTCCAACTTATATTTGATTTTTTTTTCACTCTGCTAATCTTCTAATTCAAATTTTTTATTAACAAAAATTTTGATTTTTTTATAAATAATTATAAGCTCGTGGGTTGGGCTTTAATTTTAATTATTTTCAAAAGTTCGGTCCGGACCGAGATTAAATTTAATTTTTTTATAAGTTGGATCTAGTTTAGGCTACTATTTTTTAATTAGGCCTGATTAGTCCGACCTATACCTAGGTCTACTTAGGCATGAGATTACGTAAATGATCAAGTTCGGCCTAGCTGATATAATCTTAAGGAGCGTTTGGGGGTTTCAGGAAAGGAAAATGGAATGAAAAATTGGATTCCCTTTGCTGCTGTTTGTTTGGACAAGAGAATTACTCATTTTAGGTAATTAGAATACCTCTTTCAAGGTCTTTTCATTACCCTACCCCACTAGGTATTAACATTCCCTTTCCTTATCTTTCTACAATACTATTATCTTATAACTAAATTATAATTATAATTTATCATTATTGATGCGTTGAATTTGTATTATTAAAATCATGCATAAAAAGCTAACATTTTGTATAAAAAAGATCAGTTTTTATAAAGATTTTTACATGTTTTAGGTCTCTGCTGAAGGAAGGAGAACTTCTGCTTTGATTGCTGAAATTGATGAAAAAGTGCAGTTTTTCCTGGAGATCTTCATGTTTTACAAGATCTCGTAGTGAAGAGATCTCCTGACATTTCGGAAGACTGAAAAATGGTGGGAAAATTTCCTCCAAAAATTGGCAACCAAGTGCAAAGGGTGAGTGAGTAATTGACATGACATATGACAAGAAAGAAGAGTAAAAAGGTGGAGAAAAGTTATTTTTTTGCAACTTATAATTCTACCCTTTTCTAGAAGCATTTTTTTTGTAAAAAATGAGTTTATTTTAGTATTTGGTAGAATAAATATCTAGATATTTTATATTATTTAAAATTATTTTATTGTACATATTTTTCTCTCCCCTTAATATTAGTGACTATATAAACCCACCTTCTTCATTTTATAAACTTACTCCCCTTTTTACCATATTATTTTCTTCTTCTTTCTTCTTTTGTAATTTTCTTCTTCTTTAATGGTAGTTTTTATTTTCTTTATTTTTATTATGTGTTTTTAAGTTCCTACAACAAGTTTTCCTTAAGCAGACTGTCCAGGAGATCTCCGAAATAATGTATGTACTACTTAAAATTATTTGTGATTATCTGTTTGAGTGCTTAATTCTTATGAGTCTTGATACCAACTCATATATAGTTATGTTAAGGGGAACAAAAGGAGATTTAACATAATGGACCTAAACACACACATATGGTGCATGATTCCGAAAGGAAATTGGTCATATGCCAAGGATTTTAGATTTATCTAAATGCTTAACTAAACATAATACAAGTTTTTGTTAGCTTATGAAGAAGCGAAAGTGGAAGTAAGTTAACATAGCTTAATATATAAGATGGCCGAAAGGAATACTTAAATTAGCATGATTGAGATATCTTGGATCTACATACTTTCATGAATTTTTATATACATTATTAAGAAAAAGACCTTGTACTTATAAATATATAAAATAATAACAATAAATAATGTTAATATATATTAATTAAAAATAATATTATATAATAATTAATAATAATAATAATAATAAATAATATTATTATTCTATATAATCAATAATAATATATAAAAATAATTATTAATTATTTTTAATGTTTTGATAATTTTATCATAATATATATAATATTATTATTAAATAATAATATTTATTGATTATGAATAATAATATTTAATAATATTAATAATATTTATTTAATAATAATAATTTATTAATAATAATCTCATAATATTAAATAATATTTATTTAAAAATTTTATTATTTATTTAAGTAATATTATTATTAAATAATAATAATATTAATAATATTATTTGTTATTAGAAATGTTCCCAAGCAATACTCATTTAATAATATTATTATTTATTATAAATAATATTTATTAATAATAATAATAATATTTATTTATTATAAATAATAATTATTATTTAATAATATTAATAATATTTATTTAATAATAATAATTTATTAATAATAATCTCATAATATTAAATAATATTTATTTAAAAATTTTATTATTTATTTAAGTAATATTATTATTAAATAATATTAATATTAATAATATTATTTGTTATTAGAAATGTTCCCAAGCAATACTCATTTAATAATATTATTATTTAAAAATAATAATTATTATTTATTATAAATAATATTTAATAATAATAATAATAATAATATTTATTTATTATAAATAATAATATTTAATAATAAAATAAATAAATAAATATTAAGCACTTAGCCTAAAAAGATAAATATCAGAAGCTAATTTTACTAATACAATCTTATACTAGGCATATAAACACAAGTTTAAATATTGGATGGATTTTACAAAATTATTAGAACTGTCAATAAACTTTAGTTTCAGCATAGTCAACACAAAATGCCTAAACGCCCTCCCGGCTAAACGGCTAGATGCGACAAGAGCCTACTGATAAAGTTCTGACTGTCCTAATAGTTTTAACCTAACTTATCATTGTGTTTATTTCCTAGCATAAAATTATCTTAATAAATTAGTTTCTGATAAAATCTTACTATCTAAGTACATTAAATAAATTAAATGTTCCATTAAGCATATTCAGTCTCACATATCAACAATATAAAAACATACTATCTTTCAGAGGCATTCATGGCATTATTTAACACAACAGTTTAGCCTACCATATTATGGTGGCACTAACACAAAATATTATTAATATAATAAAAATTTACAAAACGAAAGGAAGTATACCTTCCGAGCACACTATGGAGTTGGTCAGAAACCTCCTCCTTAATTGTTACAAGCTAAGTACACACTTATCATTACAATACTCACAATTTTCTTATCGTTATTTTTCGCGTTCTATTTTTACAAATGAAAGGAAACAAATATATAGAAGCCGGAATCCAAAAATTATACAAAACAATTTATTAAAGGATAAAAAGAAAAGAAAAGACAGGGCGGCGCAGCTGGCAGAAGACGACAAACAGCAGCTGGCGGATGGGAGAGGTGGCCGACAAAAGGCGCCTGATCTGACTGGTGGCCGACAGGACTGGCAGACAAAGGGATAGGGCCGACAAAAAGAATATTCCCTGTCAAAAGCGGGAAAGAGACCGGTGACTATTAGTCAAAAATATCTGAGATATTTCTCAGTAAGAGTATAATATTTGTTATACCTTTATTAAAGGTATTTATACAGGCATTTATTTTTCTTTGCCTTTGTCTTTATGGGATTCCTTGGTATTACCAAGCAGTAAATCCAGTGGGATTTCATCCTCATAAGGATCTTGGGAATCTTGAAGCATGGCCTCATTAGTAGCATTATTAGCTTCCATAACAATGTCCTCCCCTATTGATGAGGCAGTCAGAGAGAAATCGGGTTGAATATCAATTCCGAAATTCTTTTTCATATCTGACTTCATGGCTTCCATATAAGCCGAGACCATTTGTTCTCTGGTCAATTGTCCTTTTTGCAATTTGAGTTTCCTGGAAAGGATTTCAAAAGGACTGGGATGCTCCATTTGAAGAGCAGATTCAATACCAGATTTGTATTGAGTAATGCGTAATTTGATATGATCAATTGTTTCTTGAGCCTCTAAAATACCATGCTCATTATTTCGCATCATCTTCTTCCAAAATTTTGAGAAGAACCTCCTATATATGCAAGGAATATTTTGTTTGGTATAACCAAATTCAACGTCCCATTTAAAAATATATGGGATGCCAAATTCAATAAAAAAATTGGCTATGGGCATACCCTCAATCCATTTATTATCATTAAGGGATTCAATTAATTTGGGAGATATTTCAACCCATTCAGTGTAAAAATCTTTAAATATCCCTGGTAATATATCTATACCGGGACCAAAAGTTTGCCACCATTGATATAACCAAGGTGGAAAATATTTTTTATAGATACTTTGGCAAAATTTCAAAAACCAAGTATGTTTTTTGGAAGGGTTTTGGTATAACAAAACCTTATTAAAAGCTTCCACGTAATCCCAGTAATTGAATTTTATTACTGCTTTACTTTCGGGTTGGAGATATTCTCTTTCCCTGAAGGTACTAAGACCCCATTCTTCGGCAGTTATAATATTTTTTATAATTGCCTTGCTAAAACTATAAATTTTAGCAGTTTTACTTCCTACTGAGAAATGGGTTATTTCCCACGAATCAGTAGCTTTTAAGATATTCTCAAAATGAATTCTGGTCTTATAAGATCCAGCAGTAAATGAGGCTCCTGTATCCAAGTATTTTTGCATAAGGCCCCAGACATCATCTTTTCGTCTGACGTCATGTTCTCCCAAAAGAAGTATTACTTCTTTTTCAGCATGCTTAGAATAGGGGAAGTCATCTGATTCCTCTTCTTCCACTATCTTAGCATATGAAGGGTTTGTAGTCTTTTGTGCTTGACTACTAGATTCAGCCTGAGTATTACTCTGGCTTTGTTGGGATGCCTTGAAGGCTAGGAATTCCTTATAAAGGGTTTCCTGTTCTGATCCAGTTGCCGCGATATTCTGGGCTATAAGCCTAGAATTTCCATGTTGGGCTAAAACATTTCTTCCTCTATTAGAGGAGTTTTGGCCTCTGCCTTGGGAAGTATTTCCTCTATGAGAGGAATTTCCCTTGCCTTTGCTGCCTCTTGTGCTCATCCTGCAACATTTAAATGGAAACTATTAGTTTCAGATAAATATTCTCTAGTTAGAAAATCTGGCAGGCTATTATCTGTCCCTTTTTTGTACTCAATAGTAAAATTAAAAGGGGCTAATTGAGCTTGCCATCTGGCAAACATTTGTTTGCTGACATCATGTTTAAAGTCTTTATCAAACATATATTTGGCTGCTTGACAATCAGTTTTTATTAAAAACTTTTGATTATATAAATCATCTTGAAATTTTAGTACACATTTTAGTATAGCTAAAATTTCTTTTGCTATTGTAGCATAATTTTTCTGGCTATCATTCCATTTACCGGAATAAAACCTAACAAGATATTCTTGTTTGTCAATTGGTGATATTTGTTTTAAAATTCCACCATATCCTATGTCTGAGGCATCAGTTTCGATGATTTTATCCCATTTGGGATTAGCTAACATAAGACAGGGTAAGTTATTAACTTTTTGTTTAATTAACCTAACCGCTTCTGTATGACTATTAGTCCAAGGTTTAGGTTCCTTTTTAAGTCTATCATATAAGATAGCAGTATGTTTAGACAAGTCTTTTAGGTAGGGTGAAATATAATTTAGACTACCTAAAAATCTTTGGAGTTGAGTTTTGTCTTTAATTTCATCAGGAAATTTAGACGCAAACTCAATGCTACTGTCTATGGGAATTATTTTTCCCTTGTCAATATTATGACCTAAAAATCTAATATTAGATTTAAATAATTGCATTTTTGGTTTAGATATTACCAAACCATTCTGAATGACAACTTTTTAAAAATTTCGAGATGTCTAAAATGCATTTCAATATTCTTTGAGAATACTAAAATATCATCAATATAGACTATTATAAAATCTGAGTAAGGGTTAAAAATATCATTCATGATATTTTGAAACTCTGAAGGGGCATTTTTTAGCCCAAAAGGCATAACCTTCCACTCATATTGACCGAAAGGTACATTAAAAGCAGTTTTATAAACGTCGCTTTCATTAATCTGTATTTGCCAATAACCTGATTTTAAATCAAATTTGGAAAATATAAGGGCACTATGAAGCCTATCAAGAAGATCCTTCTTATTAGGAATAGGATACCTAATCCATTTTAACACTTTATTTAGTGGTTTATAATTTATAACTAATCTTGGTATACCTCTTTCTTTTTCAGCATGTTTATTAACATAGAAAGCAGTACATGACCAAGGTGACTTAGAAGGTCTTATTAAGCCCTTATTTTGGAGATTATTAATCTCTTCTTTACACAAATTCAGATATTCCGAATTCATTTGACAAGGTCTGGCCTTAGTGGGAATTAATTTTTCATTAAATTCCTCTTCATATGGCAAAGACACAATATGCTTTTTTCTATTCCAAAAAGCATTTGGGTGATCACTACATATTTCAGAAGTGAATTGATTATTAATCAATTTAATTTTATCCTGTAATTTAGGATTTTCTAACATATTATCAATGTTAATAAAATTAATTTCTTCTTTTAAAAAATTAATTTGGTTCTGTTTACTCTTTATTAAAGAGTCTTTTATTTGATTTAAAAACCTTGTGACTGGTTTTGTTTCAAATTGGAAGTAGATATTACTACCTTGAAAAGTTCCTGTAAAACCATTAGAGTCAATGTTTTTTAAAGGAAATAGACTTCTCATAAATGGAGTGCCAAGTATAACTTGGTTAGTTATGTCTTTGACTAAAATAAAATTGGTAGGAATACAAATTTTATTCTTGCATATATATGCAGTAGGGATTTTAAAACTTATATTAAGTTTTTGTCCATTAGCAGACCTTAAAGATTGTGAGGTCTTATGGAAATAATTGGTGGGTATTATTCCCTCCTGTATACAATTGAGATCTGCACCACTGTCAACTAGTGCAATAAGATCTTTAAAGATTTTACCTTCTATAAGAAGGGAAATCTTTATGTACCATTTTTGTGAAGTCATAACTTCTATAGTTGATAAAAAATCATCATGTTCATGATCTGAATTATTTTCAGCTGACGTTGATGAGGAATAAACTACTGGAGTTTTTCCTTTTAGTTTCTCTAATTTAGAGACTCTATCATTAAGACTTTGATTGCTTAATTTTAAGTCTTTAATTTCATTTTTAAGGTTATTAACCTCAACAAATAAATCACTAGTGCTAGTAGCTTCACTAGTTTGTTTTTGTTTAAGCATCTTTTTGACTTCAGCCATAGAATATGGTTCAGAAGTCTTAAGAGTAAATTGCTCTTCCCTGGATGCTTGATTTTGCTTATTATTATTAGCAAATTCTTCTAAGATTTTTAATCTTAGTTCTGGATCTTTAATCCATTGTAATATATCTAGGATATTATCACTAGTTATTACATTTATTTTCATGTCCTGAAATTGCGACATAATTTGATAAATATTATCATTTTCACTTTCACTAGAATTTCTAGCTACTTGTTTACATTTACAGTCTGTTTCAGATGAAAGTATTTTTTCATCTTTTAACTTAGTCAGATTATTTTCTGACTCAGTTGAAGAAGAACTGTATTCAGTATCAGAAGTATTTTCTGACTCAGAGGAATTAATCATGATTTTGCTTAAAGCAGTTTTTAAGTCCTCACTAATATTAAGATTATTAATCTTCTTTTTTAATTTACATTTAGTGGCATAATGCCCTTTTCTACCACATTTATAACAAGTTATGGTAGATTTATCTGGACGTGGATTATTTTCCAGTCTCTTTTTCTTTCTAAGTACTCGTTTAGCTTTTCGCTTAGTGAACTTATTACTAGTATAATAATTTTCCTTTTTAGGATGCCTATGAGGCTTGTGAGGTTTACTAGTAGAGGGGTTATCAATCCCAAATTGACCACAAAATTGGCCAAGTTGCATCTTTTCATTTAAATGATGCTTTTTAATTTGTTGGTTTAACTTTATTTCATTACATAAAGCTAAACCTTCCTGAATGCATGTACCAATTAATTTACCGTAAGTATAACTTGCGTAGTTAATTTGTACATTGCCTTTTCTAAGGTTTTTTCTAACCCCTTCAGCAAATAACTGAGGTAATCCATCTATAAATTTGGATTTCCAATGGTCACTATTTGACTCAGGTAATTCCATGACTCTACTTAAAAAGGTGTCTTTATACCACCTAAAAGAGGTCAAGGTAGGACATCTAAGATTTTGTAATAGAGTCCTAATATTTTCACTGTTATCAGACCATCGGCCTGTAAAGTATTCAATGATATTTAAAATGAGTGTATAAACTGCATTTTCAGTTGTGACATTATTTTCAACTTTTACGGTTGACAAAATTTTTGTCCTATCTTCTTGGGATAAATAATTATCCCACCAGCCTTTAAGTTGGCCAGTAAAACCTGCTACTATCATATTAGCGATAACTTTATCAGTATTACTGTTATTCTTACATATTGTAGAATACATTAACATCCTATGGACAGCACTATAAATCTGTCTTTCAGTGAAACCATCTATGTTCCATTCATAGATTTGTTTTCCACTGTATGAATTATTCATAATTAAATCTTGTTCTTCAAAAAGAACATCTTGTGGTGTAGGCCTAGGATAATAAAACAAATTTTGTTTTGGCCTATCAGCATATTTATGCAATTTATTAATTTCGTCTATGAGAACGTTTTTATAATTTTTAGTGTTACTTATTGTATCACTAAATTCATCCTCAAGAGTATTGATTCGGAGATTTTCAAAATTTTCAGTTAAAAATTTCTCTAAATCAGTTAAAGATTTTAATTTAAAACCTTTTATTTCTGGAGGTGGTTGTATACTAGGGGTAGCACTACTGCTAGCTTCTGTCCTAGTAACATTAGTAGTATTGTTATTAACAATATTAGTTAATTCGTGGATTTGGGAATAAATTCTTTCTACCCTATTATGAATATCCACTAGTTTTTCTCCTAATATTATTAGGTAAATATTTGTGAAATTTTTCTGTTTAACCAGAGCATTAATGTGCTGTGTGGTTGACTGAATAATTTCATTTTCAAATATTTTTTGGAAAGCATTATAATGCCTGACTTCATTATCTCTTTCTATTGAGAAGGGATAACTTGGGGGAAATACTTGTTTAATAGTTTCCCCATTAGGATTTTTAAAATCTCTTTCAATTACAGAAATAAATTTTTCTATATGGTTGGCTATAAACCAATATACAAAGGATACTTTGATATTTTTATGAGATAATTCATCATAAAATTCTTGCTGAAAGTTATTTCTTTCATCTTTAGAAAAATTACTAAAAAACCATGTTCTAAATGGTTTCCAATGATCTTTCTGGAAATCCATTTGGATTTCCTTTCTGGCTTGTGAGCCAGGACTAAAATCAATTTTGGTTTTACCTGTCATAAGGTAAAATTCATTTCGCTGGCAGTCATATCTGCCGGAACTTCATAAATCCCAGATGCTATGTTGTTTTTATCAACATGAATCCTATTAACCCTATCATGGTTAAGTTCTGATTCTCTATCTGACTCATTAGATGAGTTATCAAAATTATTAATTTCATTTTTAGAATTATTAATTCTATTTATATCTGACATTGAATGTTTCAGATTCTTTTGTCTAGTATTATTAATACTACTGTGGAGATCATTGGAATTATTAATTCCTTCAATATTTGACATTGAATGGCGTGCAATATTAGTATTATGAATACTGTTTGAATTGCTAGAATTATGGACAGGAGATATGTGGAAATGATTGAAATTTGATCTTAAAGATCTGGACCTTGGAATATTTTCCAAGAATTTTTGTTTTTCAAAATTTATTAGTACATTTCCGTCTTGGGATTGAATAATCCTAGTAGGATTATTTTGAGTAATTGGGGCTGCAGGAACAGCTTTTTCAATTATCCAATTATCAGGAAATATTATTTCCTCCCACTTAATAGGTCTACGTGTAGTAATTTCTGACCTATGGTAATTTGATTCTATTAGAATCGTCTCATTTAAAGGTTTGTCCATTATTTGACAATTTGGATTTAAAGTCATTAAAGGTTTGAAATATATCCTATAACATACACAAATGACTTCGGATCCAGGAGCATAATTATACCCATTAGTCTTAACATTTAAAGTTAAGGCATCTAATAAATTTATATCTGACAATGATAATTGCAGATTAGGGTATACATTAAAATATACCGGGCCTTGGCTTAAACTGGACTGTATTAAGCCCATGAGCGACTGTTTCTAGTCTAAATTTCTAGCGTCTCTTAAAGCTGCAATAAAACTTTCAGGTAAGCCTTCTAATGTTAGAGGCTTAAACGCAACCTGTACTAATAAATAATATTTAATTATAATTATATATTAAATAATAATAAATATTATTAGTTTAATAATGCATATTATTAATATTAATATTATTATTATAATTATTATAAATATAATATAAATATTAATTAATAATAATAATTAATAAATTATATTTTTATTCATTATAAGTATTTAATTAAGATTATATATAATTATTATTATTATATTATAATTAAATAATTAATTTTTTTTAGTCTAAAGAATTATTATATTATAATTAAATAATTGATTTTCTTTAGTTCAAAGAATAATAAATGAAATCAGGAGCAATTTCATTTACTTTTTTGATCACACCAAACACATAAGTTAATCAAAAGGATTTTTCATTCCTTTCCTTACCTTACCCTTTCTTAATTCCCTTTCCCTTTTCTGATGTGAACCAACGCTCCCTTAATTTTTTAGTTTATGAATATATTTGATGGACTTATGCCATGTAACCACACACACACACACACACACACATATATATATATATATATATATATATATATATATATATATATATATATATATTGTTGTAGTTTAAAATTTATGATAAGGTACAAAAAAATAAGACATGTTATTTTATTGTTTTAAAAAGAGATATGTACAAATTTTTTTCCAGAAAAGAGTTTATGGTTTCAAGAAGTTAGTATCCCTCCGTTTTTTAACTGTTGCTTTTGGTAAGTTTGTCAAAGTCAATAAAATATTAATTAAGAGAATAAAAGTACAAAAATACCCCTAACACTAATAATTATTTGAAAAGGTGATTGGTCTTTGTCATCTTTTATTATTTCCAATGTTGCATTTAATAAGGGCAAAATAGGAAAGATGCTCAAATAATTACATTAAAATTTAAAAGTGACACTTATTAAAAAAAATTTATTTGGCTCCAAAGCGACGTTTAAAAAAAATGGAGGGAGTAATTAGCAAACACCTAATTTATGAAAGTAAGTTGAAAACTATTGTCTTGTAATACGGAATCTTGTCGAGAAATACTATTTCCTCTATTTTTAAATAAGTGTCATTTTTGACACTTTCTCACATACCAATGTTATATTAAATAGGATAATAAAAATACTATTATACCCTTAAAGCTAACTCTTAGTTTTATTTCACTTTTTACAGTAAAGGAGTAAATAAGAGCAAAAGGAAAAGAGACAGGTATAAATGCATTGCAATTAGACCTATTCAACGGGCGGACTGGGTTAGGCTCAGGACGGGCCTTCAGGCCTCACAAAAAGTACTAAGTCCATGTCCCATCCCATATAAATATAAGAGTAAATTTAAAAAACATACCATGTGGTTTCAATCATTTTCAAAAATAGGATCATAAAATTTTTGTTTTCAAAACGAGGACTGTGGTTTCAAAAGTTAGCAAACAAGTGAAAAAAAGATCCTCAATTTGAAAATATGTCACGAAAAAGGGTAATCTTGTCCATTTTGAACTGAAATTTTGCAGGTTGGTTAATGAAAATACAATACACCTTAGCGATAAATATTAAATTTTTTTGACAAGTTTAAGTATTTTTTTAAGTAAAAAACGATAATAATTTTAAAAAATCATAATAAAATGAAAAATCTTCGAAACTTATTCAAATCTTGATATATGATTCATAAATAATATGATTAAATTATAGGAATGTTGAATTAATTAAAATACCGTTTGTAATATTAGAAAATAGTCATTTTATAAATTTTTTCCTTTGTTTGCTAACTTTTAAAACCGCAATCCTCATTTCGAAAACAAAAATATGATCCTCTTTTTAAAAATAGCCGAAACCACAAGGTATGTTTTTGAAATTTACCCTAAATATAATGCAAGCTTGGACCGGGCCGAGCCAAGCTGAACAATGAAACACCGTTCCCAAGCCCAACCAAGCCCTTCCATTAGATAATATTGATTTTAAAAGTAATATAAATCAAATCACAATATTAAAAAGTTGAGGCAAAATGATAATTTCATTGTTAAGATCATAATCTGCCTATGTACTAAAAATCAAAATAGTACAACAACCCATGTAAGAATAGCTAAGTGAGGGTTTGCAAAAGCAAAATGGATCAACCCCATATGAGAGCCAAAGAACGTTCAGACAATATTACAAAAACAAAATGGAGGATCCTCTATAATCTATACAAAATGGAGATTTGGACAAACATGAAATAGAAAATCTTCAAACTACTTGTCATGTGAAAATATAAGAAAATCAATCAATAAGATTACCTGCAATAAGAAAATTTAACTTGAATAGAAAATCTAACCAGATCTTAAAAGAAATAGACCTAGAAAAAGAAAAAAAGCACATGATACTTAGGACATTTCCAACCTACACCCAAAATTTTACATCAAATTCTACTTTCTTCTATAATTTAGTGTTGCTATAGTGCTCACCTTGCAACCATTCACTCCAAATTTTTACACAAACTACAATATTATTATTCTATTACTTTTTACCTAATTATTATATTCCTAACACAAAACAAAATCAAATAAAAATTAAAATGAAAATAAAAATTAAAAAAGAAAAAGAAATAATATAAAATACATTTGGAGGGCTACGATATCACTCCATATATGGAGTGACACTCTAGCCACACTAAAATTTGGTGTTGGACTATAGTGCTCCGTTGGAGCACTATAATACTTCCAAACCCCATATTTGGCGTGGGGTTGGAGAGGCTCTTAGAGAGAATTTGAAAGATCTTATAACAAGTTTGGAAGATTATTAAGCAAACAAAACGATGTATGGCCTGTTAAATCAGTAAAAAGTAAATACAGAGGTTTGAGAGGAAAAAATAATAATAATGTTAGCAGAGTAGATTAAATCTTACATGGTGAAGCAAAGTAGTGTTGTGCCCAAAACGTGATGCTTAACAAGTGCACTAGGGTCAAATATGCATATACTGGCAATACAACGTCGTATCCACAGAGAGATTGTGTAGACAACTTAGAGTACTCCCTCGTAAATGGGCTAAGAGTTCTTCTATATTTTAGGGGGTGAAGATCTTGTCGTAACAATAATAAAAAGGCATAAAGTGAATAATGACATAAATGTAAAGATGATAAGTCAATAATAAAAGGACCAGACCAGGCTTGTCTACCTGATTCAACAGTCAAGGAGTTCTCCAATAGCAAGTATAATATATCAAAACATCAAGCAATATGTAAATCTCCTAAGTATCTCAACCAAGGTCATCAAGCATTCCTCTCGGCCATCTTGAATACTAAGCTATGTTAACTTACTTCGCCGTTAAGTCCATCATAAGCTAGCAATAACTTGCATTAGGTATAGTCAAGCATTTAGATAAATCTAAAACCCTAGGTATATGGCCAATCTCCTCTCGGACTCATGCACCATATGTGTGTGTTTGTGTTCCGCTACATTACATCTTCGCTAGGTCTCAATAATGTAACTAAATATGAGCTAGGCAATCACCCATAAGGATTAAGCATTCAAACACAACAAGAAACATAAAGCTTAAAAGAAGAGATACATTACACTGCTTAGGAGATCTTCTATGACTGTCTGCCTAGGTAGACTTGCCCAGAAGTAGAAATCTCACTCATGAAAAATGAAGAAACTAAAACTTTCATTAATAGAGAAAAATATTTACAGAATGTCTAACTTGTTACCTCTAATCAATGAAGAAGATGACCATTTTATAGCCCCAATCCTCAAAGCAGAGAGAGAATATCTAACATTAAACTAATCAAAAGAAATGCCAAATATCACTAAATAATAAACTAATGCCACTTGAACAAAAATGTTTCTAGAAGGTGGCGGTTTTGTAATTATGTAAAAAAGTCAAAATTCAATTTTTCTCGTACTTTTATGTCACATGTCACATCTCCCACCATTTTTCAGTCTTCTTCCCGAAATTGCAGAAGATCTCTTTTTTTCGATGAGATCTTGTAAAAACATGGAGATCTCCAGTGAAGACTGTACGTTTTTCGTAAATTTTTTAAAACAAGGTAGAAGTTCTCCTTCTTTCAGCAAAGACCTAAAACCTGTACAAATTTTCATAAAAATTGATCTTTTCACACAAAATGTTAACTTTTATGCTTGATTTATATAGCACAAATTCCACGCATCAAACAGTAAGGCCCTGTTCTTTTTAACTTATTTTCTGTTCAATTCAGTTTAGTTCAGTACCATTCAGTTCAGTTTCAGTATTCAATATTCAACATTCAACAATCAATATTCAACATTAAGTATTAAGTTTCAATTTATACATTATAGTAATATTATTGATATATATTAAGTATTAATAAATAATAAATAATAAAAGCAATGAGTATTAATAATAATATCATTTTAATTTCAGTTTATTTTTATTTATAAATCATATTAATATTATAAATTAATATTAGTAATCACAAATGATAACAAAGAAAAAGTAAGTAATAATAATATTTTCATAATTATTAGTTACTATTATTTTTACGATGGATAATTTTATAGGATAAATAAATAAATGTAATAATGTTTTATAAATATTGATTATAATTAAAATAATAAAAACTAATATTCATAATAATAATTGCAATAAAATAAAATATAATAATAATAAAAATTTACAATGGTAAATTTAATTATTATTATATGTAATAATTACTAAATATTATTATAATATATAGTTCTATTTAAAGTATTACTAATTATTTTTTATTAATATATATCAATATTTACTTATCAATATATATATATATATATATATATATATATATATATATATATATATATATATATATATATATATATATATATATATTAACATGTTATTATTTATATTATTAATTATTGTTCAATTTCAGTACAACTATTTATAAGTTGAAAAGAATAAGACTTAAAAGTGATAATGGAGAACAAGATAAGTGAAGGCTTCAGCGACAAGTGAAGTAGATCTAGAGTGTAAATGGTGAGCGGCGGAGCAATGGAAATTTTTAGGAAAGATTTTTGCAGGAAAAAGGATAAACTTGTAACCCTAAAAATGAAAGAAGTGGTATGTATATTATGAAGGAGTTTTCGAAAGCTCCACCATCGACTTAAATGTGTGGTCATTGTATATATATATATATATATATATATATATATGTGTGTGTGTGTGTGTGTGTGTGTGTGTGTGTGTGAGAGGCCCGACCCATTGTATGTTCGGGCTTTTGGCGGATTTGGGTCAGGCCGGATTTATATTAGAACATGTTTTTCCAAGCCCGACCCATAAAGATTGGGCCTGAACGGTGCAATTGAACCACGGGTTACTTGAGTACACGTTCAATTGTAATTCAATAACTGAAACTTGTTTAAAAAGAATTTCTCATAAAAAATGACACTAATTAAAAAAAAAGGAGATGGAGATGGTAGATGTTAAATTTAACTAGATAAGTGAATGCCAGTTTTACTCACATGAAAACCCTTCTTTTCCCAGGTTAATTTCATTGATGATACATCAACTATACCTAGAGTTTCAGTTCCATACATGAATTTTATTTTTTTTCATTATCATACATGAACTTGTGTATGAACTTCCATTGTAGTCGTTTAACCTGATGCTTCATGTTAGCCCATCCACGTCATCGAGTTTTACGCATTTTAAAAAGGTGACATGGATTTACTCCTAATATAATACCAATGTTCCCCTAAATTCCCCCTCTCACCCATGTATTAAATATTAATCTACTCAATCTCTCATATTAGCTTTATTTCCATTTAACTGTTCATCTTCTTTCTTCTGCTCCGTCTGTCTCAACAATCTCTTTTCATCTCTCTTCCCACTCTTCAAGTTTAGCCATTTCCCCAAAATATCACCTTACTAAAGTGATGAGGACATCTTGAGCCCTCCTGGATTGAAGTCGCCTGAAACACTGAGGACGGCTGGAAACACCAATCCGGCTGGAGCACTAAGGACAGCTGGAGAACTGAGGACGGATGGAGAACAAGTCTCAGCACAAGCACCCAGCTTAGCTTGCGAGGCATCAAGAGGCTGCCTGGAAGAGAGGACGGCTTGAGCGCCTGCCATCCTTAATGAGCACAAGAAAACCTCAAGCGTAGAGTCTGTAGACATGCTGAGTCAAGGCCTCCTTAAGCAACATGGATGACTCAATTGACATCAGTCTTCTCATTTTGAATCTCTGATCTCAGCAGAGATAAGATAACAAGTGGGTGACGTGATTGGCTAATCCAAGTGGAGAAGCTTCCATCAGTTATCTTTTGTCAGAAGTCCAACCACTTTTTATCTTATAATATTTTATTGGTCCACTTGTATTATTTTATTATTTCATATGGGTTTTCACCCTCTTGTATTTGGCTATAAAAGCCACGCTTTTGTAAGAGCTGATCAATTAAACAAAGCTATCAATACAATTCTGAGATTATTTCTCTCTTTTTGGGTTGTCAAACCTTCAAGTTTTAGCTTGAGAAGTTCTTAGGAAACCCAGTTTACAGCGAGTTAAGCTTGCAAACCTATCTTCTTTATTGCTTTTATAGTTAAAGCCTTCACCCAGCCTTCTTAATCCTTATCAGTTGGTATCAGAGCCCAAAGTTTCCCTTTGAAGATCCTCTTAAAATGATGGTTCAACAAAAAGACATCCAAGAAAGAGTAGAGGCGTTGGAGACACAGATGGATGAATTATGGCAAGAGTTTTGAACTGAAACTCAGAATTTGAGGAGCACTGTTACCGACGGTTTTACTGACTTTCGGCGAGAGCTCCTTGGAATTATTCATCCCACTCAAACGAATCCTCAAGGAGGAGGAGATGCCCAAAATGAAGTACCACCACCTGAGAACATTCTTGTTGGAGGAGTTGAAGATGAAGTTGTTCCACCCAATGTTCATCAAAGGAACCCAGTTTTCTAGGTGAGGCATGAAGGTGATCCATGGGCTGATGATGGTGAGAGTAGTTAGGAGGAGTATATTGACTATGCAAGGAGGAACCCTCATGAGCATTTGAGAAGGGAGGTGGACGTCCCGATTTATGGTAGGGATGACTATAGGGATGGTGCGAGACGGAGGCCTCGAGGAGTTAGATTTGAGGAGGAGCCGCGTGGAAGAAGATTTAGAGAGGATAATTCTTTTAAAATTAAGGTTAACTTGCCCTCATATAGTGGGGACCTTAATATTGAGGGATTCTTAGACTGGCTCACAGAGATGGAGAGATTCTTTGACTATGCTGGTGTGCCAGATCATAGAAAGGTAAAGTTGGTAGCCTACCGGCTGAAAGGAGGAGCATCCGTCTGGTGGGAACAATGTAATGAGCAAAGGAGGAGGAATGGACGAGAACCTATAACATTCTGGCAAAGGATGAAGACGATGTTAAGAGGAAGGTTTCTGCCGCCTGATTATGAGCAATATATTTATCAGGCTTACAATTGGTGTTGTCAAGGAAGGAGGAGTGTGCATGAGTATACGGCTGAGTTTTTGAGACTCTCAGCTCAAGCTGGTTTGTCTGAGATGGAGGTGCAAAGAACATCCCATTATCTTGATGGGTTGCCACCAAACATAAGGGAGAAGATTGGAGTGTAAATGATATTGAGTGTTTAGGATGCCCGGAATTTAGCACTCAAGGTGGAGTTGGATTTGAGCCGTCCTTACTGATGGATGGCTGGAATAGAACCTAGTTCCTTCCAGGGTTCTCAAAGGCCACCTGAATGAGGTGATAATGTTGGAGGTAGAAGTGGAAGAAAGCAAGCTTGGGGAAAGACACCAACTGTGGAGTCTAGGAGGAATGCCACCTCGAGCTCCAATCTGCCTAAACCTAGCAATCCTTATGCCAAGCCGGCTCCATTCAGGTGTTTTCGAATAATGAGCCCGACCATTGTTCTAACGAGTGTCTTAAGAGGAAGACAGTTAATATGGCAGAGAGGTATGATGGCGAGGAGGAAGGGTCTGAGGAAGATGTTGAGGAGGTGTACTATGAGCTGCTTAAAGGTGGAGGTGTGGCTAATGAGCATAACGTGTATGTCATCAGGCGATTGTTGATGTCCAACTAGTCTGATCAGGGGCAACGCAACCAATTATTCAGGACTGTCTGTCTTGTGCAAGGAGAGAAGTGTAGCTTGATCATTGATGGAGGTAGCCAAGAAAATATAATTAATCAGTAAGCGGTAAGGAGGTTTGGCTTGATTCCTGAAGCTCATCCGGAATTGTATGGTATTGGCTAGATAAAAGATGTTGGAGAGCTAAGGGTGACTCAAAGGTGGCACGATCCAATCACACTTAGGAGGTATGTTGATGAGATTTATTGTAATGTTGTTGAGATGGATGCATGTCATATTCTATTGGGAAGACCTTGGCAATTTGATAATGATGCAATGCATTCTGGGAGGAAAAATACTTATTCTTTCACCAAGGATAAGGTGTGCTGACACCGCTACCAGCTGATCGCCTGGACGGCTCGAAAAGCACCATTGCCATTTATAGCACCAAAAGCTCCTTCTTGAAGGAGTGTGAGGAAAGTCAGCAGATCTTTTTGGTGGCCGCAACCGCCTCAAAGATGATGCCGGCTACAGAAATTAGTGACGCCCGACTGAGCTAAAAGGATTGATTGGGGAGTATAGGGATGTCTTTCCTGAAGAACTATCGGCTGGATTACCGCCTTTGAGGGATATCCAACATCTCATTGATTTAGTTCCAGCTGCTAGCCTACCCAACTTGCTACACTATAGGATGAGTCCTAAAGAGAATGAGATTTTGAAGGAGTAGGTTGAGGAGTTATTAAAGAAGGGACACATCAGGGAGAGTTTGAGCCTATGTGCCATCCCAACACTACTAACCCCCAAGAAGGATGGATCTTGGAGGATGTGTGTTAACAGTCGAGCCATCAATAAGACCACCATCCAGTACAACTTTCCCATACCATGCCTTAATGATATGCTGGACCAATTAACTGACTCTAAGGTGTTTTCAAAGCTTGATTTGAGGGGTGGTTATCATCAGATTGGAATTCGAGCAGGTGATGGGTGGAAGGCTAGTTTTAAGACAAGAG
Source organism: Euphorbia pulcherrima (assembly GCA_947683365.1). NCBI lineage: Eukaryota > Viridiplantae > Streptophyta > Magnoliopsida > Malpighiales > Euphorbiaceae > Euphorbia > Euphorbia pulcherrima. The sequence goes on from CANTUS010000001.1 coordinate 23,500,990, forward strand.
ATGGGTTGTATGAGTGGCTTGTTATGCAATTTGGTCTCACCAATGCACCCAGTACTTTCATGAGGTTGATGAACTAAGTATTGAAGCCAGTCATTGGGAAATTTGTTGTTGTCTAATTTGATGACATTCTCATACATAACAAGTCCAAGGAGGAACATTGGGAGTATCTTAAGGAGGTGTTTGAACTTTTGAGGAGGTATCAGTTGTATGCCCATCCCAAGAAGTGTGAATTTGTGCTGAGTAGTGTAGTCTTCCTTGGCTATGTTATCAGCAGTGATGGGATCCGGGTGGACGTCTTGAAAGTTAAGGCATCAGGAAGTGGCCGACTCCTTGTAATGTTGGGGAGGTAAGGAGTTTTCATGGGCTAGCAACCTTCTATAGGAGGTTCATTCACAACTTTAGCATAGTCATAGCTCTGTTGACTGAATTGTTAAAGAAGGGGAGAAGCTTTAAATGGGGGCCTGAGCAAGAGGTAAGTTTTTCTTTAATCAAGGAGAAGCTTAGCACTACACCTATGTTGGCTTATCCTGACTTTGAGAAGTTATTTGAAGTCGAGTGTGATGCTAGTGGGTTGGGAGTAGGAGCCGTGTTGATGCAGGAGAAGAGGCCAATTGCCTACTTCAGTGAGAAGTTGAGTGAAGCCCGACTGAAATGGTCAACTTATGGTAAAGAGTTCTATGCGGTGGTGAGAGCTCTCAAGACTTGGGAGCATTACTTAATTGGCCAAGAGTTTGTGTTGTATACTGATCACCAGGCACTCAAGCACTTGAGTAGTCAAAAGCAGTTGAGGAGTACTATGCATGCTTGGCGGTCAGCCTTCATTAACAAATTTCCTTACAAGGTTATCCACAAGTCTGGAATACAAAACTGGTTGGCTGATGCTTTGAGCCGGTGGATCAACCTTATCAAGACTATCATTCTCAAGGTTGAGACTTTGAAGCATGTGAAGGATGATTATGAAGGGGATAAAGATTTTGGAGAAGTCTGGAAGGCTTTTTAGGACTGCTCAAACAATGGAGATTACCACCTCTTTGATGGATTTTTTTGAAAGGCAGCCAACTATCCTTCCCGCCACATCCATCAGGTAGAAGGTTATTCGAGACTTACGTGAAGGAAGTTTGGCTGGTCATTTTGGGCGAAATAAAACATTTGAGGCCGTTAGTAGCCATTACTACTGGCCTAAGATGAGGAAGGACGTCTCAACTATTGTTGAGAGATGCTTTATTTGTCAAACGGCCAAGGGTGGTTCACACAACACTGTCTTACATATGCCATTACCTGTCCCAAGTACCATATGGGAAGATTTGTCTATAGAGTAGTTCATTCAGTTTCCAGAAGGTCTCTTTTTGAGCTTGTGTACACTCGCATTCCCAACCATTCCTTAGATCTATCTAGCACACGGACAGCTGGATGGCTGGACGGCTCAACTACCCTGTTGATCGGATGGCTCGAGAAATCGAGGAGGTGCATGCTGATGTGAGGGCCAGAATGTAGAAGAACAATGCCCGGGTGAAACCCAAGGTGGATGAACACCTCCAGAAGGGAGAATTTGAGGAAGGAGATTTAGTCCTTATTTACTTGGGCAAGGAGCGGCTTGCCAATTCTACCAATAGCAAGCTCAGACTGCGTAAGTATGGTCCCTTCCGGATCGTCAAGAAGATAAGTCCCAATGCTTACACCCTTGAATTGCCTTTATGGTTAGGCAAAATGTCTCCCTCATTCAACATCAAAGATTTGTCTCTCTACAAGGAAGATGCGCCTCTTTCTTACCCAGATAAGCTGTAGGTGCCTAACTTTTCTAAAGAAGGGGATAATGATGAGAACATCTTGAGCCTTACTGGATTGAAGCCGCCTGAAACACTGAGGATGGCTGGAAACACCAATCCGGCTGAGCACTAAGGACGGCTTGAGAACTGAGGACGGATGGAGAACAAGTCTCAGCACAAGCACCCAACTTAGCTTGCAAGGCATCACAAGGCCGCCTGGAAGAGAGGATGGCTGGAGCGCTAAATACCATCCTTAATGAGCACAAGAAAACCTCAAGCTCCGAGTCTGCAGACATGCTGAGTCAAGGCCGCCTCAAGCAACATGGACGACTCAATTGACATCAGTCTTCTCATTTTGAATCTCTGATCTCAGCAGAGATAAGATAACAAGTGGGTGACGTGATTGGCTAATCCAAGTGGAGAAGATTCCATTAGTTATCTTTTGTCAGAAGTCCAATCACTTTTTATCTTATAATATTTTATTGGTCCACTTGTATTATTTTATTATTTCATATGGGTTTTCACCCTCTTGTATTTGGCTATAAAAGCCACACTTTTATAAGAGCTGATTAATTATTCAAAGCTATCAATACAATTCTGAGATTATTTCTCTCTTTGGGTTGTCAAACCTTTAAGTTTCAGCTTGAGAAGTTCTTAGAAAATCCAGTTTCCGGGGAGTTAAGCTTGCAAACTTATCTTCTTTGTTGTTTTTGTGGTTAAAACCTTCATCCAGCCTTCTTAATCCTTATCACAAAGATTGCTCACAGAATTCACCCGCCCAAGGCCTTTTCCGTATTTCTCGAGTAATTTTTGCCCTCTTTTATCTAATTCTCAATCTTTGTTATACGTTCTTCACTCTTTGGGCTACGGTCCTTGTACGTAATTGTAGTGCTATTTCAATTTTAGGGTTTCCAATATGCCTAGTTCATTTTGTAAGGTCTAAACATTGTATCATCATCGCACTATACTCTAAATGATTGCCAGGGTAAATCTGCTTCAAAGTCTGCTATATCCAAAAATTGTCTTATGCTGAAGCTTTGAAGCTTGTATTCCTTTTGTTGCAAGGCTGTATTCCTTTTTCAAACTAACTTTTTATTAATAGTAATGTTTACTGGAATGATTTGGTTGGGATGAGAACTGAAACAAAAGACAGTGTTTTAAGCAAGTGTTGCTTGTTTCATTCACTTTAATCTAAAATATAATTCCATTTCTTAGAACAGAAAAGCAGTCCATACATTAGGAAGAGATGAATAGTAAAGAAAGAAGGATAGAGCGTTAAGGAAAGAGAGAGAAACGACCAAAGATTTGAGAGAGAACAAATGGGGGTAAAATGGTAATAAAAATGGGTTAAAGTTGACGAAGTGGACTGCTAACCTGAAATATTAGGTAAAATCACTACGGTCATACACAAGTCCATTTATGATAATAAAAAAAAAAAAAAGTTCATTTATAAAATTGAAACTATAGGTATAATTGATGTACTATAATTGAAATTAACCCTTCCTTTCCCCATTATTAATTAATTTCTATTTAAACATACAATGCAAATATAGTAAAACTCTAATGTGCCTTCCGGTTCAACTCTGATATATAAACGACAGTCAATGTGTTCTTCTTCAGTTGTGCTACTTCTATTGCAACTATAATTAATCTGTTATTTATCATTACAAGTAAATATCTATTTATGCAAATATAATTGAATTTGAAATCAATTTTCACTCGTTTAATTAATTTACATGACTAATCAACAAACAACAGACAAATAAACTTTAAACTAGAATATTTGTGGTGCTGCCAATTTTTAAAAGAAAAGAAGTTTGACTTACTATGAAACTTTAAATATCCAAATCTATTCCAGAAAGTAGAAACATGGCTGTTAGTTTTAAGTTGAACTACTGCAAATTCTGCCCTGTTTTCATAGATGAGAACTAACTCCTTGTTTTGCATTTTGATTTGTTGCTTTTCTAATTTTAATGGTAGGGACTAGGATGAAAAATATACATTTATATTGATCCATTAGGAAAAATAATATTTTGCATTGTGGCCTATGAATGGTTATAGGAAATTCTTCTCATTTCTTCATTTTTTATAATGTCTCATTTTACTGAGTTTTTCAATGAAATCACCCTTGCTTTTGTCAATTATGAAAGGAAACATGTTGGATTGAAGAGGAAAATAATCAAGCAAAAAATGCTCAAAACATAAAAATGAGTAATTCACACTAATTTTATTACAATACACTCATAAACTTTTATTATTTTTTCACTCTCTTACACTCTTTAAAATAGCAAATTACATTGGCTTATATAGGCATTTGATGAATTCTGCAATGGCCCTATCATTTTCTCAATAATCCAATCTATTACAAAATTCAAATTTAGGTTAACAACTTACTTTAATTTTTCACAAAATACAACTAACAAATCCTACAAAGTCTAAGTCTCCTAATAATCCAAGTGCCCATTTTTTCAATGTTTCCAACCACCAAAAACACTCCCATTGTTTTTCAAAGTCTTCTTACTAATTTTTCAAAAGATTAATTATCATGGGTCCATTTTTTATTATTTGGAAGATTAAGTTTTAAGTTTAATATTTTAACACTCCCCCTTAAACTTAATTCTCCGTTATTCCCAACGACCCTCGTAATTTGTTGAACACGTCGTACTTCAGTGGCTTTGTAAAGATGTCCGCTATTTGATCTTGCGTTTTGACATACTTCAATGTGACTTCCTTCTGCTCAATACATTCTCGGATGAAATGATACCTCGTATCGATGTGTTTGCTTCGATCATGGAAGACAGGATTTTTCGCCAATGCCAATGCCGATTTGTTATCGACAAAAATATTCGTTGGATCATGTTGTGTCATTTGAAGTTCCATTAATAGTCTTCTCAGCCATATTGCATGACACACACATGATGTTGCAGCAACATATTCAGCTTCACATGTTGACAACGTCACTATAGGTTACTTCTTTGAACTCCAAGTAAATGCCGTGTTACCGAGAAAAAATACAAACCCGCTTGTACTTTTTCGGTCATTTTTATCACCAGCCCAATCACTATTGCTGTAGCCAACTAATTTGAATTTGTCAGATTTTGAATAATGCAATCCAAAATTAGTTGTACCTTTAACATAGCGGAGTATTCTTTTTGCTGCATTCCAATGAGACTCCTTCGGTTCTTCCATGTATTTGCTCACCAGTCCAACTGCATACAGAATATCTGGCCTTGTGCACGTCAGGTATCTGAGACTCCCGATCAAACTTTGAAAAATTATCGGGTTCACCCTGACTCCATTTTCATCCTCGGTCAATTTCAAACTGCATTCGGCCGGAGTGCTGACAGGGTTGCAATTTTCCATCTTAAATTTCCTCAAGATCTCTTTGGCAAAGCCACTTTGACAAATAAAAATTCCATCATCACTTTGCTTCACTTCAATGCCAAGATAGTACGACATCAGGCCAATATCAGTCATTTCGAATTCACGAGTCATCGTCTTCTTGAAATCATTAAACATTTGAGGATTGTTCCCGGTAAATATGAGATCGTCCACATATAAGCAAACAAGTAATATGTCTCCACCTTTCACTTTCACGTACAAGGCATACTCGTGTGGGCACTTGATAAATCCATTCTAGCAAAAGTATTTGTCGATGCGACTGTTCCAAGCTCTCGGTGCTTGCTTAAGTCCGTAAAACGCCTTCTTCAGCTTCAACACTTTTCATTCATGACCTTTGACAATGTAACCAGGTGGTTGTTAGACATAGATATCTTCCTCTAAGTATCCATTCAGAAATGCTGACTTTACATCCATTTGGTGGATCTTCCATCCATTTTGGGCAGCGACTGAGATCACTAGTCTGATAGTCTCCATTCTTGCTACTGGTGTAAATACTTCATCATAGTCAATACCGGGTTTTTGACTATATCCCTTTACGACTAGCCTCGCTTTATATCGAACGATTTCTCCATTTGCATCCTTCTTTGCTTTGAACACCCATTTGACTCCAATGGGCTTTTTGTCAGCTCGAAGTTTGGTCAACTCCCACGTCTTGTTTTTCTCAATTGAATTGATCTCCTCCTCCATGGCTTTTCTCCATTTCTCATCTTTTATGGCTTCTTCAGCATCAATAGGTTCACTATCAATAAGATGACAATAAAGAGTCAATTCTTCATTGAGCTCTCTAGTTGCATCATAAAGATCTTCAACAAGACGAAATTTTCTAGGTCTTTCTCTTGGACTTTGACTTTCATCATCATTGTGTCCTGGAGATGCAATTGGAATGGGACTATATAACGTCGATGCTTTGCCTGACTCCTCCACATCTCGATCATTGTTTTCATCCATGGTGAAAGGATAAAAACTGTAATTCTTCTGCTTGTCATTATTCCATTCCCAAATTGCTTCCTCGTCAATAGTCACATCCGTACTGATGATCGTCTTCCTTGTGTCAGGATCAAACATCTTATAACCTTTTGAAAATTCTGAATATCCCACAAACAAGTATTTTTTGCTTTTGTCGTCTAGCTTTCGCCTTTCTTCATCCGCAACATGAACATGTGCAACACTCCCAAAAACACGAAAATAAGAGATATTAGGCTTTCTCCCACTCCATGCTTCTTGGGGTGTCATATCCGACACACTTGTTGTTAGAGATCGGTTCAAGATGTAGACAGTACAATCAACAGCTTCTGCCCACAACTCTTTGGGCAAATTCTTGCTCTTTAAGATACTCCTCACCATATCCATCACGGTTCTATTCTTTCGTTCAACAACACCATTTTGCTGAGGCGATCTCGGGACCGACAAGAAATGATGGATTCCTTGATGCTCGCAGAATCTTTTGAATTCATTTGACGTGAATTCTCCCCCTTTGTCAGATCTTAAAGCTTTGATGTAATAGCAACTTTCTTTTTCCACCATAGCTTTAAACTTTTTAAATGCTTCAAAAACTTCTGATTTCTCTTTCAGAAAATAAACCCACGTCTTTCTGATATAATCATCAGTGAATAGCAAGAAATATTTGTTGCCTCCCAATGATATTGGTGTCATTGGTCCGCAGACATCGGCATGAATAAGCTCAAGGGGAGCCTTTGCTCTTGACATGGACTCTTTTGGAAAACTAGTTCTAGAATGTTTTCCAACAAGACATCCTTTACAAAGCTGATGGGCTTTATTAATCAGCGGAAGACCATGCACCATCTTCTTCTGGCTTAGCAATTTCAACCCTCCAAAATTGAGATGACCGAATCTCAAATGCCAAAGCCAATCAGATTCTTTCAGGCAAGCTTTTAAGCATCTTGCTACATCCGTCTTGATGTTGAGAGTGAACATTCTATTTTTTGACATTGGTACACTAGCTAGCAGCTCCTTCTTTTCGTTTAATAGCACCAACTTTCGGTTTGCCATGTGAATTTGGTAATTTTTCTCCAGCAGTTGTCCCAAACTTAAAATGTTGCTTTTCATGTTTGGAACGTAATAAACATTGCTGATGAATTGGTGCTCTCCATTCTTTAAACGAATAAGAATAGTTCCTTTTCCTTGAATAGGAACTCTTGAGGAATCCCCAAAAACAACATTACCACTGAATGACTGGTCTAACTCTACGAACATTTTCTTGTCTCCACACATATGGTAACTTGCACCATTATCAAGATACCATATGTTATTTTCTTGACTGTATTCACCTTCACGGGTTAGTAATACCGTGTTGGTTATGTCCTCTTCTTGAATGTTGTTCGCCGTTTCCTCTGTTTGCTTTGGTGGGCTCCGACATTCTGCTGTATAGTGGCCATATCTGGAGCAATTGTAGCATTGAACATTAGACTTGTCACGTCCATCATTATGCCTCCAGTTTCCTCTTCCTCGTCCACGTCCATGACCACGACCTCTGCCTCGTATGGACTGATTATCTCCATTATTATTTTCACCTCTACCGAATGGTTGATTTCTGCCACGTCCTCTTCCTCTTCCATTTCCTCCACGGCCTCTACCACGTCCTCGTTCGTAATGGCTAGAATCCTAGCTACTTTCACCTTTGACTGAAACCTTTGCTGTGAATACTTGTTCTACAGACTCTTCTCTTTGTCTGTTTAGTCTCTCCTCACGTGCTTGTAATGAGCCAACTACTTCATCGACGATCATTTTACTTATATCCTGAGATTATTCTATTGCCATTACTATGTAGTCAAACTTTGGTAGTAGTGACCTTAGAAGTTTTTCAACAACCCTTGATTCTTCAAGCTTTTCTCCATATTGCCGCATTTGGTTAGCGACAGATTTTAATCGTGAGGAGTAATCTACAATCACTTCTGTCTCCTTCATCTTCATCATCTCGAACTCTCCTCTCAACATTTGGAGCTGAACTTTTTGTACTTTCTCCTCTCCTTGAAGAGAAACTCGTAGTATATCCCAAGCTTGCTTGGAGGTGCTCGCTTCTGCCACCTTCTCAAACATAACATCATCTAACCCTTGATGGATGATACTAAGAGCCTTCTGGTCATTACGACGGCTCTTATGCAAACTGTCCTTTTCGGATTGCGACAGTTGTGCATCTGCAGCTGGGACTTCATAGCCTTTTTCAACAATATCCCAAACATCTTGGGATCCTAGAATGGCTTTCATCTTGATACACTAATTTTTGTAATTGGCTTTTGTAAGTTGAGGGAAAACGAAGGAAACACCGTTGGGATTCATTTTTGTAGAGGAAATTTTTTTTTCAAAAGTATAGGGGTTGTTGCAATTCTTTTGAGTCTATTGTGACACTTTGGTGCGTCGCTATAGCTTCAGACAGATTTTGCAAGGATAACAGCAAGGGAAAATATTTCCTTGCAATTTTAGATGAACTTGAAAATTTTCCAGAAAGGAAGTACAGAGGCTATTGCAACTTTTTTGAGAATTGGCAACTGCGACACTTTCTGCAGTTTATTTGCAACACTTTTGACAGCCTATTGCAACACTTTCTGGGCTGCTTTTGAAACTCTTTAAACTCGACTTTTTTACTCGGGGATTTTTGGGAAGAGGATTGGATACCAAATGACTCTGGTACCACTTTGTTGGATTGAAGAGGAAAATAATCAAGCAAAAAATGCTCAAAACATAAAATGAGTAATTCACACTAATTTTATTACAATACACACATAAACTCTTATTATTTTTTCACTCTCTTACACTCTTTAAAATAGCAAATTACATTGCCTTATATAGGCATTTGATGAATTCTGCAATGACCCTATCATTTTCTCAATAATCCAATCTATTACAAAATTCAAATTTAGGTTAACAACTTACTTTAATTTTCCACAAAATCCAACTAACAAATCCTACAAAGTCTAAGTCTCCTAATAATCCAAGTGCCCATTTTTTCAATGTTTCCAACTACCAAAAACACTCCCATTGTTTTTCAAAGTCTTCTTACTAATTTTTCAAAAGATTTATTATCATGGGTCCATTTTTTATTATTTGGAAGATTAAGTTTTAAGTTTAATATTTTAACAAAACAAAGAACAGAGGTATGCTACAAATCGGTTCTTAAGTGTTTCATCGTGGATTTATGAAATTCCTATTCATCATTTTGATTTCTATTATTTACAAAATCCATAGTCAATATCATTGATTCATATAAAAGAACCAATGTGGTTATCCCTACTTTTGACTATCAGCATTTGAACAAAAATAAGCCAACACACCGTTTCTAGTTTTTTTTCTTTCTGTCTCTGCGTAAGAATATGATAAACCTTTGTTGTTTTGTCTTTTTGAGGGTCAGTGTGCCTACTGTTTGCAAATTATTGGCAATTTCACTCTCTCGAGGGGCCTAAGTATAGGAATATCTTCCATGCTGCTGACCTGGCCTTGTGTAGATTGTTAATGGAGTCGTCTTTTTGTTGCATTATTTGATCAGGAAGATTCTGCAGTCTGTCCTCATTGCTTGTTAAATATTTTGTATAATTTTATTTGAAAAAGAAATGTTAGAAGTTTGTGTTAAATTGTTTTTGTTGACTCCGTAAATAAAACATTAACCACGTGAAAGACACATCCCTCTTAATGACTCGGACTACCGAATGACTACTCGGTATGGCTGACTGAAGAAGTCACGTCATCCTATAACTTCCCCAACAAGATGTCTTATTTTCCTATTTATGCTGAATAGGAAAATAAATCCTAATAGGAATGCAACCATCAAAGGAAGTCTTACCAAAGAAGAGATCTACTAAATAAGAAACTCCATTTAATGAAGAAAATAAGCTTAATGAGGAAACATATCCTCATCAAGAAACCTAACCATGCAAGAATATTCTCCTATCAAGGAAGCATCTCCTATGCTAAATAAGACTCTCATTCCCTTATATAAAGGGACTTTCATCACCATTCCAGGTATCTTATTCTTAATCTCTAATCTCTCTTGCCTCCTCTTTACACCCCGTGCTGACTTAAGTATCGGAGAGGCTACGCCGATCACCCGGCTAGTCGCTCTAATGCTCTTTCTGTCTTGCAGATACACCTTCCGTTCAAGACTATTTATAACTCGATCTCGAAGATTGGCTCGTGGAACACACTTTCATTTACCAATCTTTCAATGGTGCGGTGAGCGTGGATTGAATTTATTCGTTCAGACGAGAATTTTAGTCCAGAACACAACTTCAACAAAACTCATAATTATCGACAAAGAGAATACCCCAACGTCTCATTAATCTTAGAGTAAAAGATGAGTAAACTCTCGCAATTTTATTCTCTTTTACTAATGGATTTACAGCAATTATATATAATTTTACTCAAACAATGTGATTGGGTTTGATTGCATATATATATATATATATATATACATATACATATATATATATATACATATATATATATATATATATATATATATATATATATATATATATATATATATATATATATATACATATATATATATATATCCAGGTCATTGGCATGTGAACGCCAAGATTTACTCTTAATTAGCCCTCTTTGATTTTTATTATTTTTATTAATTGGGAAGTAACAATTGATGAATTAAATCAGTGACGCTAACCCCACTTTCAATGAGTATCGGTTATTTGGACGAAATATTTTTGTTGTCTGTCTCTATGAAATTTCAGATTTATAGAGTACTACGACTGACAAAACGGAAAGAGATCACATCTAAAGTCATTCGAGAATTCAATTTGACAAAGCAAGATTATTGAGCTACCAAACGCAATTACAAAAAAAAAAAGATAAGCGGATATCCAAACTTATATTATTTCTGTCGTTGAAATATAATTGCAATCATTCTCATATATCTGATTAATCATATACAATTTATTCAATTACAATTTTTATTCCTTGCATTGCATAGTGAATTTACATGACATAATGATAATTTAGTAATTGAGTAGCATGCGGGCAAGCTCTTCATTAGGTGGTTCAGCATTTGAAAGTAAATGCATAATTCAATCAATTGAACAATTCACCCAACTTAGCCGATCTAATGAGATTTATTGGCAATCATGGGATTTCATGCCATCCAGAAGTCTCTGTAATAGCTTTGTTGATTATCAGGGAGTTGAGTTCCTTCACTTCATCAGAAAGAAAACTCCTTACCAAATATGGAACTTGAGAAAATTTCAGGTTTATGGAGAATATTGTAGCATCTACATGGAGTGGTAAAAAATACAGATAAGTTTAATTTAATTAGCATCTGCCTAAATGCAACTTATTATTTTAATTGACAGCGATTTCCCGATTATCACTATAATATTGATTGTTTATATATTGATTTTAATATAATTATCACGGTTGCTCTTTGATTCGCATATGGCGCCCTAATGGTAATTAGCTTATTCGATGTTTTACTTACTGATATCAATTATCTAGGTTGACAACAATATAATTTATTCAATGTTATTCACACTTTTTGAAATCATATATGCTTGATTCAATTTTCCAGTGGTGTTTTAGTATTTTTAATCGCATATCAACGCCATCATCGTACATAGGCTATTTATTGGACAACTTGCTTTGGATTTTAATACAACTAAAAGGCCATGATTAAGGAAATTCCAAGTTAATGGCACAGCTACAAACAAAGCACACTCGATTCATCAACACAAACTTACTCTGATAAGTCATTCTATTAATTAAAAGTTCTTATTTAGTTTATTATTCATGCATGAAGTTTGAGTGAGGATATATAACCATGCCATCAATCCTCATCAATGTATTATGCTACTTTATTATACATACAATACTTGAAGCATCGAGATTTCTTGCAATGTTCCTTTCTCATCAAATGATAATTACCTTGAAGCAAATTTTTTTACGATAAGAGGGGTATATGTAAGCTTATACATTCAATTAGTTCACATTCTAATTTTCATTATATTTGCAATATTTACATGATCCTTGAGCACCCACAAGCAGATTCTTATAAAATTGTTGACCACCAGACACAATTTATTCATTGGATACCTTGCTTATATGACTAATCGATCTCTAAACTATTTGGCCGAATCTGTTTCTTTGTCTAGCTTGATGACTTTCCAGGAAAAAAGGGGTAGCTTCAAAGAAATAGAGCAACCTCTCAATTTGTCTAAACATTCAATTTGAGTGTGGAAGAACGCCCTGCCGGCTACCGAGTCATTGAAACCGTAAGTGATGTCGCACGATCAGTCGTTAGGGAACCGTTGGAATTGGGAAAGCTAAAGCTTTCCACCTTTTCCATGGGTTCGTGGGAAGATAAAGGACTCATCAAACTGGTGGAGTCATCGAGTTTTATACACAAAAATACTTTCCGTCTAATTCAAATCACATAAAAGATAACTGAAACGTCTGTCTTCTATTCTTTTATATCTATGTATACATCTAACAAACAATTATATCAAAATCAAACCTTATATGATCATCTCACTTATGCTTTTAGTCATGATTCCATGACATATGATCGCAGGGCATTATTTGAATGCTTTGAAGGAACACATAATTTCGACAACCAATAATACAGATAAGTTCATACGTTGTTCTTTCATTCGGCGACAACCTCTAGCAATAATCTAATTACAGTTGTTGATTTCAAATTTTCTGTTCGTGAAGACCTGCATAAAAGCTTATGTATTTGGCTTAGATAAACTGTGTACATATATGCCTCATTGATCAATTTACGTTTGGCATGTTTTCATACAGTATTTGGCATAATATTGTTGTGTTTGCATGAAGATTTCCATGATTAAATTTAGTCCTTAAGAGTACCCATATATGCCTGCAACTATTTAGAACTCAATATCATAATTTGCGCTTCCAGAATCTTATTATTTCTTGGGGCATAGAAATCCCAACATCTCAATATTTATTTCCATTGAATATTTCGTCATATTCATTGATTTTGCCCTCTTTATTATCACCCTAATTCCATATCGGGTTCCTAATTCCGGTGAATAGATATTAAGTCAGCCGACAAAATATGGTTATTTCTTAGCAAGATTAATTGCTGTTCTCTAATATTTGACATATTTATTTATTTATTTATTATCATAGATCCCAGATAAAATATTTTATATTGCATTTCAACTACTTTCAGCTCACTTAAGAGTTTAATCTCCCTATGAGTGCAGGACAATTTTACTTCAAATCAATGGTCTACATTAATAACCATTCCATTGGGCGGACAAACACACAGACTCTTCAAACAATCTTTTGTCAAAATAATCATTCAACAATTTGAATTCTTCCAGTAGATTGACAGATTCTACAGGCAATTCAACCCAATAAATGTCTTCAAATTCGACACCGAATTTAAAAATTCTTATTTTTCTCTTGTCCGGGGAGTACATATACTGGAGTTCAACCTAACAAAGCGGTGAAAAGGATAACTCAAAATTAAACTCATCCTTCAATTGGCAACCTCAAAATTTTAGCAAATATATGGGAACTTATACAAGGAAAATCGTTCTCAACAACTCGAGAAATCCTGCATCCTTCGTCATAAAGATAAGTATTTCTATTATCATTATATTGTTAGAATATGCTTGAAACCTTTCTTTATTCTACCGACTTAATATACCCACATGACTTATTATATGACTCAAGTTGGAGTATGTGAATTTTTAAGCATGTTATAGGTTTGTTTTTTGAAAAAAAAGCATGTTATAGGTTTTCACTTGATTATGGTATAAGTGGTATATGAGTTCCACCAAATTCATTTACACTTTTAAAAATAACTGAAAACATTATTTCTAAATGTCAGCTACTGCTCTTGTTGTAATTACATACATTGGTTGCTTATGGCGATCAAATAATAGCTACGGGCCACTTGTTGAAATTTGACATAACTGATTGTATACATCTTGGCGCATGAATATTTTTCATTAACAGGTTGATATTTTTAAAGCTGATATCATGTTAATTTTGGTCTAGCTTGACAAAATTGCAGGATAAATAGGCATTATCCTCAACTACATGAAAAAAGAATACACTACATCTCTAGTGTAGGATACAACAAGTCAAGAAGATTACCTTTCAAAAAAAAGTAATCGAGTGAAGGAAAATATTCAAGACATTCGAGTGCCAAACCAAGACTCTGCAATGTGTCCAACAACCGACTCCAGTAACAATGACTTACTACAACAGGAAGACCGACTGTCCACTCAGATAAGGAAAACCGCGCTTTTAGAAGTTTTTTGATCAAACTCAAACACACATACAAGCTCATACGACACTCAAAAGACCCTACGCACGGGCATCTCATGGAAACTGGCTCACCAGTCGGTATGCAGAGTAAAGACGTAGGAAATGCAATAGTCTAACACTTGGAGAAAAAGTCACAAATACGAACTAAATAGACCCTTAGGGACAAAGTGGTTGCACTCTTTTTCCCTTGCTATAGATCTTTTCCAACTGGCCATTACGTTTAGTCTAAGCAAGGTTTGTAAAAAGTCAACACTACCTAAGTGGCCCTTTTCCCGGCAAAATTGTAAGCCCGGGTCACTTAAGCATCTTAGAAGTTCTGATCAAACTCTTTAGCACGTTACCCGACCACAGAGTCGGCGTTAGACCGGTTACGTGCACCCGGCTGTACAAAAAGTCCTAGGCCACTTAAGCCCTACGACATATTAAAAAAGTCCTAGGCCACACTTGAGCCCTCTGGAATACAAAAGTCCTAGGGTAAACTTGTAAGACTGCAGGCGTGCCAAAAAGCCCTAGGCCCCAAAAGCCATCGGGCAAATTAAAAGTCCTAGGCCATTCGTAAGCCCGCAGGCATGACAAAAAGACCTGAGCCCTATAAGCTTTTAGGCGTATTTTGTAGGACCTAGGCCACACTTAAGCCCTTATGCGTATTAAAAGACCTAGGCAACCCATAAGCCCTCAGGCGCCTAAAAGACCTAAGCAAGCAATAAGACTTACGACACTACAAAAATATCTAAGACATATCATTCGTCACCAAGACCGAATGAAAGAGTACAAGGCATAATACATGCAAGGAAAAATCTTAAGTTGAACCATTCGCCCCCGAGACCAAATGCAGTATACTTAAGATAATATCAAACCAAAAGTATTCATCACGCAGAATGAATAAAACATAAAAGCATTCGTCTCTAAGACCGAATGAAGCTTCAACAAACACACTACATGCTACAAAGCATCTTAAGCTAATTCATTCGTCCCCAAGACCGGATGAAACAAGCTTAGAAAGATCTCAAAAGCATTTATCACAGAATGAATGAGTACATACAAAAGAAGAAACTTAATCACTTGTCCTAGAGACCAAGTACAAACACTTAAGAGAAATTTACAAGAACCATCCTTATGACCAAATGTAAACATTCGCTCATCTTAACTGATCGGGCGGCAAGAATATAGCAAATATATGCAGGAAAAAAGCAAGGCAAATCATTCAGCTTGAGAGAGATAAAGAAAACTATACAAAACACATCATCCGTCTCAGTGACTGAATGAAAAAGCATAACACATGCATACATAAATCAGAACTTAAACTATCTGGCATACAGGCCGAAGGAAAAAAGCAAAGCAGAAAAATTCAAAGTAAAATTCAAGCAAACTCAATCAGTGTCAAATTAACCTTGGCATCCGGCGCACTTGTCTCAGAAGCTTCCTAGTCACCAATCGGAGCGTTATCTTTGGCAATGTCTTCCTCACCCGGCTTCTCGCCATGAGAGACTTCTACCTCAACAACAAGGGCAACTTGGTGAGCGATAAATGTAGCATATGAAGGGTACTCAACCTCCTCCAACATTTCATTCGGCAAGTCCGGATGAGTGGATTGGCTGGACCTCGACATAAGTTCACCATACAGATAGCCACAATCAATTAGCTTATCTGTCACGGTGACCAAACATCTCCTCAAGCTTGGCTGCCTTAACTTGAGCTTGCGATAGCTACAATTTTAAACCCACTACTTTTGCCGCCATCGCTTCTTGAGTCTTTTGGGCTGCCCTTTCTCCTCCTCTGCCTTTACCCGGCCGTTTTGAGCCAAGGAGAGCTTCCTCTTGGCTTCAGACTGGGGCCTACTTAATGAGCTCAGAGCCGCTTGACATGGGTCATAAAATGAACAAATAACCTAAGTACAAATGAAAGAATCAAAGCTAAGGCGATATGCAAGACCTTAGCCGCAACAGAAGACCTTAGCTAAAACTAAGGAACATATATAAGACCGAGGCATGAAGTAAGATCTCCAGTATTTTTGAAAAACTTAGTTAAAACTAAGGAACACATGAAGTTGAGGAACGACACAAGAACTTGGCCATACTATAAGACCTTAAAATTTAAAGCAAAAAGTAAAAGACCTTACATAATGTTAAGGGATGATGAAGACCTAGCCTTAAAACTCTGAGCTAGGTACATTATCCATTTCCTCAAAATAAGAAGTCCTATAAGAAAGCACAACCGACTTAGCAGCCAGTACGAAGTAAATAGGATCAAAGTAAATCAAACGCATGCAATGTAAGCACAACTCAAGTATCAATAGATTCAACATCCCTTACCCCGCAAAAGGGCTCAAAAGCTAGTACCTCTACAAATCATTCAAACTGACCAATCACTTAGCTTACTTTTCAAGAATCTTTTGCAAAAAAAGAAACAAGAAGATTCTTCCTCTGGCCTACTCAAGATCTTTCCCGGTTTAGATTCTTCCTCTCAAGTATCTTGCCTCACACCAAGAAGATGCCTCTTTCACCTAACTCGACATTCATCATATGTCCGAGCTTAAAAAAATAAATTTGCAACCTTAGAATGCTTGCACCAGATTACAAGAAAGTTGTCTGTAGCGATAACTCAACTGCGCATGATCATCTATCATATGACATTTGCATGAAGACATTTTGTAGAAGAAATCAACACTAAAAGTTAAGCTTAAAACCTAAGAACATGAGGCAATGTTCCATTGCATCATATTAAGTATTTGGATGCAACTCAATCGATAAAATCTACATTCTCGAACTAATCGGGTGACCACCCGGCTAGCTGAGACCATCATACAACATTCTTTTAGCCAAATATGCATTATTCCCTCATTGAAGATATGATCACCATGAATAGAAGACACGACATCCTCCAACGGGGTCTCAACTTCCTCACCCTTTGGGTGGACACCGTTGAAGAAGACGACTGAGTATAATAAAAAAATGATGCTACTCACTCATTCCCTCCCCTAGATTGAAAGATGTATTCACCTGCATCCCTCAGAATGCATGATGCCTCAAAAGGCTTGCACAAGCTATAACAACAAAAGCATACCAAGATGTCATCCACAAAGCTACATCAACATTCTCCTCGTTCTTAGACTTCACTACTTTTTCATCCGAATATACAAACTATACTCACTTTCTCTCAAGACTAAGGAAATTCTGATTCAGACAAGCCTTTCTCTAGTCAAGTTTTCACCTTAATTTCTTGACAAAATTGCTGAATTATCTTAGATACGCGTAAAAGACTTTAAAGACATACCTCAAATGAGCCACTCATACAGATAGTTGCAATCACCTACCTTCGTAAATATCCAACTGACTGTGAGAGGTGACTTTACAACTCCTCCTTAGAAGATCCTTAAGAAGTAGTAGCTGCCACAACAACCACTTAACCGCTCTAGAAAACCTCCAAAAAATCTAGAAGACTGAAAATTCAAACAGGAAAACGAAGATTTTAAAAGGCATAGGATAAGCAGCGATACAACACAAGGCAAGAAGAATCACAATGGTGCAAAATTTCTGTGTTGCAGATACGGTTAAAAGATGAGAAGAAATCAAAATCAGAGCTAAAAAAAGATAAAAGCGAGGACATACTCAAGAATCAAAGAAGAAATTGCAATAAAAAGAAAGAAGAGTGAAGCTCATCAAAACTTTAAAGACCGCTTGGAACAATGATGACTATCAAAATAGACTTAGAAGATGCAGTCTTATATGATACTATCACTGACAACAACTTCAAGCGAATTTTCAACCCTAAAGAGTTTCACCAGACTTGCAGGGGGACATCTGTTGACTCGGTAAATAAAACATTAACCGCGTGAAAAACACATCCCTCTTGATGACTCGGACTGCCGAATTACCACTCGGTATGACCGACTGAAGAAGCCACGCCATCCTATGACTTGCTCAACAAGATATATTATTTTCCTATTTATGCGGAATAGAAAAATAAATCCTAATAGGAATACAACCATCAAAGGAAATCTTACTAAAGAAGAGATCTACTAAACAAGAAACTCCATTTAAAGAAGAAAATGAGCTTAATGAGGAAACATATCCTCATCAAGAAACCTAACCATACAAGAATATTCTCCTATCAAGGAAGCATCTCCTATTCTAAATAGGACTCTCATTCCCTTATATAAAGGGACCTTCATCACCATTCGAGGTATCTTATTCTTAATCTCTAATCTCTCTTGCCTTCACTTTACACCCCGTGCCGACTTAAGCATCGGAGAGGCTACACCGGTCACCCGGCTAGTAACTGTAATGCTCTTACTATCATGCAGATACACCTTTCGTCTAAGATTATTTACAGCTCGATCTCAAAGATTGGCTCGTGGAACACACTTTCATTTACCAATCTTTCAGTTTTCCTGTTAAATTTGGTATCAATAAGTTTTCATTCTTGTCAACTAATCTTTATTATATTAAATACATTTATACCAACCAACCAACCAACCAACCAACCAACCAACTAAGCCTTACATCCCATGCTAGGTGGGGTCGGCTAAATGGATCTTCCAATGCCACGAAGCTCTATCAAAAGCCAAATTTTCATCCATACCGAGCAAACGCATATCCTTAGAAATAGTTTCCCTCCAAGTAATCTTAGCTCCACCTCTCTCTCTACCCTTACTCTCTGTCCATAAGTTCTCATTTTTTCTACCTGGAGCACCTATTGGTCTACGTAGCACATGTCCATACCACTTTAGTCGTCCTTCTCTCAGTTTATCCTTAATATGTGCCACACAGGTCTTTTGGCATATGCATTCATTTCTAATTCAATCCATCCTTATATGCCCACTCATCCACCTAAGCATCCTCATTTCCACCACATTCATCCTTTGAATATGTTGCGTCTTAATAGCCCAACATTCACTCCCATATGTCATGGCTGACCTAAGCACCATTCTGTAGATTTTACCTTTCAGTTTCAAAAGTATCTTTTTATCACATAAGACTCCTGTAGCACTTCTCCATTTCATCCATCCTACATTAATTGTATGAGTTACATCATTATCAATCATCCCCTCAAGATAGAGCCCAAATACCTAAATCGTTTGCATTTTGGCATGATTGTATCTCCTAGTTTTACTTCTCCTTCGTCTCCCTTCCGTAAGCTGAACTTGGTGTGAAAATACTCCGTCTTACTTCTACTTAACTTAAAACCTTTACTCTCTAACGCATTTCTCCACACCTCTTGCTTCTTGTTAACCCCTTCTCTTGATTCATCAACCAATACGATGTCATCCGCAAACAACATACACTATGGGATGTCATGTATTTTGGTGGTCAACTCATCCATAACTAGGGCAAATAAAAATGGGCTTAGAGATGATCCTTGATGCAATCCAATCGTGATGGAAAACTCCTCTGTCACTCCTTGTCCAGTTCGAACACTTGTTACTGCCCCTTCATACATGTCCTTTATTAAATTTATGTACTTTACATGAATACCTTTTTTCTCCAGTGCCCACCAAAGGACTTTCCTCAGCACTCAATCATATGCTTTCTCTAAGTCAATGAAAACCATATGAATGTCCTTCTTCTTCTCCCTATATATCTCCATTAGATTTCTTAGAAGAAAAATAGCTTCAGTTGTGGACTTACCAGGCATGAAACCAAATTGGTTTGCGGAAACCTTAGCGATCATCCTATGACGGTGTTTAATCACTCTCTCTCAAATTTTTGTTGTATGACTCATCAGTTTAATACCTCGATAATTAGAGCAGTCTTGTATATCTCCTTTGTTCTTAAATATAGGTATAAGGGTGCTTCTTCTCCACTCGTCCCACATTTTCCTCTCCCTATATATAGAGTTAAATAGTTTGGTTAACCAAACTATTTCCTTATCTCCAAGGCATTTCCATGCCTCAATCGGTATGTTATCTGGCCCACATGCTTTCCCTACCTTCATCCTTTTCAGAGCTTCCTTCACTTCATTATGCGTAATTCTTCTTGCATAATTTAGGTTTTTCTCAACTTCGCTTACCTCCAATCCTGTAATGTCATCTTCCTTTCCATCATTGAATAACCGATCAAAGTAGTTTCTCCATCTCTGTTTGATCTCTCTATCTCCTAACAAGACTCTTTGTGTTTCATCTTTAATGCATTTGACTCCATTCAAATCCTTTGTCTTCTTATCCCTCAATCGAGCTAGCTTATAAATGTCTCTCTCTCCTTCACGTGTTCCTAGCTTTTGGTACAAGCCTTCAAAGTATTTACCTCGTGCTTGGCTAACAACCTTCTTAGCTTCTTTCTTAACCCTCTTGTATTTCTCAAAAGTCTCACCATTAGTTGCTTTTGGTAACATCTTATACCAATACCTCTTCTCCTTTATAACATTTTGAACCTCCTCATTCCACCACCATGCATCCTAAGGGCGAGGTCGTTGTCCCTTAGAAATCCCTAACACTTCACCTGCTACTTTCCTTACATGTTCTCCCATTACTTTCCATATTGAGTTTGTGTCGATTTCCATATCTCCAAATGCTCCATCTAATACCTTTTTCTTAAACTCCAACATCTTGATACCCTTAAGAGCCCACCATCTAATCTTGAGTTCCCTATATTCTTTTTTCTCCAAATATCCATTTTCTTGATGTCCAAGACTAATAGCCTATGTTGAGATGTTAGCGCTTCTCCCGGAATAACCTTACAGTCTTTGCACAAAACCTTATTTCTACTTCTAGTAAGCAGAAAATCTATTTGGCTTTGGTTACCCCCACTCTTATAGGTAATCAAGTGAGAATCTCGCTTTTTGAACCAAGTATTGGCTATAACCAAATCATGAGCTAGTGCAAAATCCAAAATTGTATTTTAGATTTTTATGGCTCTTAGTTCTGTGATTCTTCTTCATATTCATATATATAAATAAAAGATTCTTTACAAGTAGTTTTAGATTTGCCTGATTTTCAGCAACAATAAATTTTTAACGTTGGTCTATAAAGAATGCACTATATTAAGGGCCTTTTACTTTGAGTTTTTAGCACCATCATTTTTTGCTTCAACATCATACTCTTTATAAATTGAGTTGTTCCTTTTGTGTTTGAGAGAACCATTCTTGTTATTATCTTACTCTTCTTTCTACTCTATTATTTTGGATATATTATTGCATTTCTGTTCCTAATTCAACCAAACCAACCGGTTTCAGAAGCTGTTTAATCTTGGAATGAACTATTGTAGTACTTTCCAGAATTAAACAGTTTTTTCAACCGGTTGTCTGAAACATATAACATACCTAGAATTGAGATTAGAGAAGAGAAGTGACCAAAAAGTATAATTTATATCCGTGTTTAACACTGGAATATAGGCCAAAAAAAATGGCTCTTGTCCAAAGGAAAAAAGATACTAACCAAATTGCTGACCTCAATCCCACATTACATGGGATATAAAATCTCAAACTGTTTACCAATAAGGTGTAGCTCAGGAGGAGAACAAGGTTCAAAACCCACTAAAAATACATTTATTGGGAGGGGTGAGGAGCCTTAACTGTTACTAAGCTCCGAACAAGATTATCTCAATGAAGATACTTGTAAATATTACCAAATAAATAAAATCTCAAACTGTTTTGCCTGTTGCAATAGGTTTAAATTTTTGTAGATCATTATTAACAGCGCACAACTCTGGAATGATAATAGAATGCTTTATTTCTGTACGCATATCGATAAAACACTATAATCTTCACTATTTTTACCTTGGCACCCCTTTTTGTCTGTTATTATGACTTTGCCTTTCTATAATCAAACTATTTATTTGTCATTCTTTATTTTTACTCTACAGGATAATATGTTAGGGACAGATTGGAGGCATATGAAAGGAACAGGATTAGCAAGTGGTAGCAGTAGCAGGCAGCCTTTTAGGAAGCCTCCATTTATAGAAGAACCAACCTTGAGTGATTCAAAATGCACCGAGGCTTCGTCGAACATTTGTCTAAACGAGCTTTGTGGTGCTGATTCTGCTCCCTCAGCCTCCAGGACAGTAGAGGCAAGTAGTTACGTTACTACCTTAAATTTATATACTGACTTGGCAAAATCCGAGCCAAAGATAAAGATTTGCTATGGAATTTCTCAAACCTGGACTCAATTATTGACTAAGAAAATGTTGCCAGTAAAAGAAAAGATGTATTACAAAAAATATCAGATTTTAATTTATTATCTGTATTTGCAGATGATGGATTTGTTGGAAATCGGGGATTACTTGGATATTTTTGAAGTCGCGAAAACGCTGTCAGATTGAAATTTATTTGGTCGGTTTACCAAACTTTCAATCGGATAAAATCAGAAAAAGAATCAAGAACAAGAATTTTATTTGCAGTGAAATTTCAACCGAATTTTTCTGTGTTTTGCCAATATCGTTTTGGTGAAAATAAATAGCCAAAACGTCGACAGACATACTGTTTTTAATTCATAAACCATGATTTGATGAGTAGATGATATTTTGATCAAATGGTGATAAAGATGCAAAGTGATGTTTACTTAGAAAAAAAAGTAATAATGTAACATCGATACAATTTGGCTAAATTATAAAAAGGCTTCTTACACAAATGCCCACAAAAATTAAAGTAATTTGGCCAATGCTAAAAAAATCTACAAAAAAGCCAAAAATAGGGGAGCTAATTACAAGGATACGGTTCAATTTAAAAATATTTAAAAAGATACCATACTACTAGATTTTTATTAGATGACTAATAGATATCTACTAAATATTATTTGTTACGAATCTATTATATATCTACTAAATATGCTAGATGTCATTAAATTCCATCAAAAAACTAATAAAATTAAGATATACTAGATATTTAATAGACATAACAGTGATCTATTAGATATTTACTAGAAATCATCGTAAAAAAGATACACATCTATTTAAAATTTATGAAATAATCATATACACATCTATTATATAATCTATTAAATATATGTTAGATGTCGTTAGATTCCATAAAAGAAATATTAAAATTAAGATATACTAGATATCTAACATTGATCTACTAGATAGCTACAAGATAAATACTATATAAATTTTTTGAAAATGTCATAGTGGATATCATTTGAAGATAAAAATAATATAAACAAAAAATTCTAAAACGGCATGTCGAAAAAATAAACGGTTTGAGAGATAAATAAAAAATAAGAAAGAAAATTAAAAGAAAAAGGAAAGGTAAAGGTGGAAGGAGTGGTTTTGTAAATAGATTAAAAAGGAAATGTAGATATATAGTTAATTTTGACTTATTAATAAATTAATAAATATTTTTGTGGTCAATTTGGGATTGATAATCCCTCTACTAGTAAACCCCACAAGCCTCATAGGCATCCTAAAAAGGAAAATTATTATACTAGTAATAAGTTCATTAAGCGAAAAGCTAAAAGAGAACTTAGAAAGAAAAGGAGACTGGAAAATAATCCACGTCCAGATAAATCTACCATAACTTGCTATAAATGTGGTAGAAAAGGTCATTATGCCTCTAAGTGCAAATTAAAGAAAAAGATTAATAATCTTAACATCAGTGAGGACTTAAAAACTGCTTTAAGCAAAATCATGATTAATTCCTCTGAGTCAGAAAGTACTTCTGATACTGACTACAGTTCTTATTCTGAGTCAGAAAATAATCTGACCAAATTAAAAAATGAAAAAATACTTTCATCTGACACAGACTGTAAATGTAAGCAAATAGCCAAAGATTCCAGTGATAGTGATAATGATAATATTTATCAGATTATGTCCCAATTTCAGGATATGAAGATAAATGTAATAACTAGTGATAATATCCTAGATATATTACAATGGATTAAAGATCCAGAACTAAGATTAAAAATCTTAGAAGAATTTGCTAATCATAATAAGCAAAACCAAGCATCCAGGGAAGAGCAATTTACTCTTAAGACTTCTGAACCATATTCTATGGCTGAAGTCAAAAAGATGCTTAAACAAAAACAAACTAGTGAAGCTACTAACACTAGTGATTTATTTATTGAGGTTAATAACCTTAAAAAAGAAATAAAAGACTTAAAATTAAACAATGAAAGTCTAAATAATAGGGTCTCTAAATTGGAGAAACTAAAAGGAAAAACTCCAGTAGTTTATTCCTCATCCACGTCATCTGAAAATAATTCAGATCATGAACATGATGATTTTTTATCAACCATAGAAGTTATGACTTCACAAAAATGGTACATAAAGATTTCCCTTCTTATAGAAGGCAAAATCTTTAAAGATCTTATTGCACTAGTTGACAGTGGTACAGATCTAAATTGTATACAGGAAGGAATAATACCCACTAATTATTTCCATAAGACCTCACAATCTTTAAGGTCTGCTAATGGACAAAAACTTAATATAAGTTTTAAAATCCCTACTGCATATATATGCAAAAATAAAATTTGTATTCCTACCAATTTTATTTTAGTTAAAGACATAACTAACCAAGTTATACTAGGCACTCCTTTTATGAGAAGTTTGTTTCCTTTAAAAAACATTGACTCTAATGGTTTTACAGGAACTTTTCAAGGTAGTGATATCTACTTCCAATTTGAAACAAAACCGGTTACTAGGTTTTTAAATCAAATTAAAGACTCTTTAATAAAGAGTAAACAGAACCAAATTAATTTTTTAAAAGAAGAAATTAATTTTATTAACATTGATAATATGTTAGATAATCCTAAATTACAGGATAAAATCAAATTGATTAATAATCAATTCACTTCAGAAATCTGTAGTGATCATCCTAATGCTTTTTGGAATAGAAAAAAGCATATTGTGTCTTTGCCTTATGAAGAAGGATTTAATGAGAAATTAATTCCAACTAAGGCTAGACCGTGTCAAATGAATTCAGAATATCTGAATTTATGCAAAGAAGAGATTAATAATCTCCAAAATACGGGCTTAATAAGACCTTCTAAGTCACCTTGGTCATGTACTGCTTTCTATGTTAATAAACATGCTGAAAAAGAAAGAGGTATACCAAGGTTAGTAATAAATTATAAACCACTAAATAAAGTGTTAAAATGGATTAGGTATCCTATTCCTAATAAGAAGGATCTTCTTGATAGGCTTCATAATGCCCTTATATTTTCCAAAAATATTTTGTGTTAGTGCCACCATAATATGGTAGGCTAATCTGTTGTGTTAAATAATGCCATGAATGCCTCTGAAAAATAGTATGTTTGTATATTGTTGATATGTGAGACTGAATATGCTTAATGGAACATTTAATTTATTTAATGTACTTAGATAATAAGAATTTATCAGAATCTAATTTATTAAGATAATTTTATGCTAGGAAATAAACACAATGATAAGTTAGGTTAAAACTATTAGGACAGTCAGAACTTTATTAGTAGGCTCTTGTCGCATCCAGCCGTTTAGCCAGGAGGGCGTTTAGGCATTTTGTGTTGACTATGCTGAAACTAAAGTTTATTGACAGTTCTAATAATTTTGTAAAATTCATCTCGCTGGCAGTCATATCTGCCGGAACTTCATAAATTCCAGATGCTATGTTGTTTTTATCAACATGAATTCTGTTAACCCTATCATGGTTAAGTTCTGATTCTCTATCTGACTCATTAGATGAGTTATCAAAATTATTAATTTCATTTTTAGAATTATTAATTCTATTTATATCTGACATTGAATGTTGCAGATTCTTTTGTCTAGTATTATTAATACTACTTTGAAGATTATTGGAATTATGAATTCCTTCAATATTTGACATTGAATGGCGAGCAGTATTATGAATACTGTTTGAATTGCTAGGATTATGGACAGGAGATATATGGAAATGATTGAAATTAGATCTTAAAGATCTGGACCTTGGAATATTTTCCGGGAATTTTTGTTTCTCAAAATTTATTAGAATATTTCCGTCTTGGGACTGAATAATCCTAGTAGGATTATTTTGAGTAATTGGGGCTGCAGGAACAGCTTTCTCAATTATCCAATTATCAGGAAATATTATTTCCTCCCATTTAATAGGTCTACGTGTAGTAATTTCTGACCTATGGTAATTTGATTCTATTAGAATCGTTTCATTTAAAGGTTTGTCCATTATTTGACAATGTGGATTTAAAGTCATTAAAGGTTTGAAATATATCCTATAACATACACAAATGACTTCTGATCCAGGGGCATAATTATACCCATTAGTCTTAACATTTAAAGTTAAGGCGTCTAATAAATTTATATCCGACAATGATAATTGTAAATTAGGGTATACATTAAAATATACCGGGCCTTGGCTTAAACTGGACTGTATTAAGCCCATGAGCGACTGTTTCCAGTCTAAATTTCTAGCGTCTCTTAAAGCTGCTATAAAGCTTTCAGGTAAGCCTTCTAATGTTAGAGGCTTAAAAGCAACCTGTACTAATCCTATATGTAAGAATTTATAAATTCTACGATATTTATTAATATCAGAATTATTTAATAATTTAATTTTCATTTCGTCCTTATTAAGGGAAATGGTTTCTTCAGTAGTTTTAACTACCTGTTTTAATCCTATCTTTTCAAAAGTACCATATTTATAAATGGTTTTAGGATTAATTCTAGGTATAGTCCACTTATTAAGCAGATCTAAGTTTTGAGGAATATCAAATTCCTCTGCCATGCTGTTTTTAACAGCATCTTTATAACTCCTAATCATATCCATTAGGATAAATGTGTTAAATAATACCAGAATACATAAAAAATACCAGGCTCTGATACCATGACAAGCAGGACCGAACCATGCCTAAGGGACTATCTAACTTATTTAAGCACTTAGCCTAAAAGGATAAATATCAGAAACTAATTTTACTAATACAATGTTATGCCCTTATAATAAAATAAGTAGATATGGTCGTGGCTCTGCGGGCCACATTTGATTGGGCTTAATTATTCTGAAATGTCTAAGCTTGGTCTAGCCACTGATTAAATATGGAGAATGTGATGATAAAGAGGGACATGAAATCCGTGTCAGACATGGCAACACCGAAAACAACTTTTAATTTTAAATTACAGTTTTCAATAAATTTTTGATTCCTCGTTCAGAATTGTCATCCTATTTAGCTTAATTTCTATAATACTTATATTATTAATAAAATCAAATTTAAAGATATTAAATAGAAACCAATCTCTTTTAAATAATTATTTCGCTTCTAATTAAATATTAATCTAATTAATAAGATATTATTATAATACTAAATAATATTTGATTTCTGATTAACTATGTAATTTTTCCATTACTGAAAGACTGATCAATCTCTTATAAACAATCACTCTTTTACTAATATTCCTAGTTTATTATGTGACTTTTCCTATTTTATTAATTATTCCACTTAATTTGCATTAGAGATTAATAAAAGAGACTTTTTTCATAATTTTATGAACATATCACTAAATAATCACTATAATGGTGTATGTAAAATTGTAGTGCCCCTACATCCGTATTTAAATTTAGGACAATGTATATAAGTCTAAAATTTTTAAACTTACCAAATTAGATACACGGATCCGTACCTGTGTCGAACACTTATAAACTAGTCCATGTGACATAGATGAAGAAATGCATAAAAATATATCTTTATACGATTTTACTTGCCATTTTACATGAAACGAAAACATTTGCATCAATATGCATTTTCAAAATTTATTTTCATAATTGTGTTATCCATATTTTTCATGTATATTAGTTGATTGAATGAAATTAAAGTTTCCGCAATGAAATTACTAAAATCAACCCTAGTCGTTATTGATCGGAGAATCCTCGCCTCTTTCACTTGTAAGTTTGTTGTTAAAGAGGGAGAAAAAGTCTAACCAGGCTTTTTCTCTCTCCTATTCAATCCTTTCTTTTTTTGTCTTTCATTTTCTTTATTTTTAATTTCAGCGTATTTTATGAGAATAATCTGTATCAACTACTTTTTTATCATTTACTACACAATCGTCTTTTTCAAACATGAGTTTGTTGCTACAAACCACAATCTTGATAGTTTCACAACTGGGTTGGACTCTATAGGCCATTAGACAAAATACTTGTTGATCTTTCACAGAAGACACCCAGATCTTGAGATTGTTTCAGATCTTGAGATTGTTTCAGATCTTCACTACTTCTTGATGTTATGACGTAAGCATGTTATGGTTGTGGATATTTGAAAGTGTTAGTTTGGGTTAAGGAAATATAGGTTGCGACGTTTTATTTTTTGTTTCTAGATTAAGTCTTGCCTAAGGGTATGTTTGTCTTGCGGCAATAGCAAGTTTAACTTGTTTGTGTTCTGTTTGTGTGTTTTGTCGGTAAATAGTTTTTTTTGTTTTGTATATTTAGGTTTGTCTATGTTTATCAGTCTGCGAATCATTCTGCACAGTTATTAACTAGAGCAGTTGATTCTTCGACATGTAGTAGGACTTAAATTTACGTTTATTCACCTTTAATTAGAGCTGTAATTGATTTTCATTTTATATAATAGACGATATTCTTCGGCGTAAAAAAAGTTTCCGTCACATCAGTCGTGGGAACTTTTTCAGCTATTCACATTTTGTCGGTGCAATTTGTCCGGTCTTGGGTTCTTATTAGAAATAAAAACTTCTTAATTTTGTTAAGTTGAGATTGAGAAAAGCCGAGTCCCCGAGTATCTTCATTTTACAATTATTACAATGAGGAAAAATTTTGCGGTTATAATCTTGTTTTGGAATTTGTGAAGTAATCAATATGTGCAAACCAAAAAATTGTAATAAGTCTTCCGTTGGTTAGGAAGCTGGAACATAATTTGTAAGATGAGTTGATCCAGGTTGGCTTTTACATCTAACCCTTGATTTTATTTCATGGCTTAGAAACTATTTTTTAAAAATGTATTTATATTTTTCAAAATGAATTTTTTTATCGTATGTTAACTAGCGCCGGTTGTCCGTTCTGTCCACTACCCGAATCTTTGGAACATAGCCTCTTTTTATGTCACGCGAATTATCAGATCTGGAGAGATGCATTCCGGTGGCTGGATATTCAGGTTGTGATGCCGAATGATAGTTACAACTTCCTTTTGTTATGGTGCACTTTCTTCAAACCTGGAATCTCCCGTGAATTTGGTAGGTCTCTCTGGTTCATTATATCATGGAATCTCTGGAAGCGCCGCAACAAGAAGATTTTTCGAGATGAAACTGACGATGGGGATATTTTAATTGCGAGTATCAATTTTTGTTGGTTTCTTTTTCATTCCTATAAGCGCAACGTTAGCTTTTCGGTTTCTGATTTGTTTACGAACCCGAGGATTCTTATTATGTAACTTTGATGTACTTTTGGTTCTTGTTTCGAGAACCATTATTAATAAAAGCGGGGTGGGTGTTTTGTAGGTAAGCAGAGGAACCAACCTAGTTGGGTACTCTGCCCCGAAATTTTCACCCATTCCAATCTTTTAGCCGTTGGAGAGATACACTGTCTCTCCAAGGGTTTTTCAAAAAATGAATTTTTTATTTTTTGCCAGATAAAATCGCAAATCTCGGTTCTCCATTAAACCTTTAAAATTGAGTTTCCACTAATAAAACCTCCCTGATTCTCCTCATTGCATAGGTTTCCCGACCCCGATAATTTTAAAGCCCTAGGTCAAATAATATTAAAAACTAATTATCAAGACTAGTTATAGTCGGTATGATATTAATGAATTTACTCTCAAGTCAAACTAATTTTAAATCTACATTCCCCTCAATTCTATTTATATATATACACGGTCTCTACCATCCATCTCTTTCTTCCCTTTTTCTATTTACTTTTATTTCTTATTTTTCATTTATTTCTCAAACCGTGTATTTTTTTGACATGTCGCTTTAGAGTTTTTTATTCGTCTTATTTTTATGATATCCACTGTGACTTTTTCAAACTTTTCAACTGTTAGACATACGATAGATATCCAATAGACATATGGTAGATATTAGTTTTTGATAGTTTTTTATGGAATCGTTATGTTAGTTTGTGCATGAAGGTAATTGTCAACGAAAATATAACCGCGAAGGCGGAATTACAGAACCAAATTTTCTCAAATTTGGAATAGGATCATTTCAAGAACCATTGATAGAGTTTCAAAACGATTTTATTTAATCATATAAAAACTTATTGTAAAGTCTCTTTAAGAGATGGATGTCATGAAGCTCGCAAGTGGAAGCTCTTCAATCTCACGTGTACGAACTACTCTCAAACCGGGACCGATGCTAGCAGAATGGACAAAGAACAAAAGATAACACCATGACATAACCAAAACCCATGGCACAAAACGTGAACTACTCTATATTGGAGAAGGCTGACAACGTTTTGGCTATGTAAAATTAGGTTTATTGTTATTGTTTTATTTTCTATTTATAGTCCAAATAGCCATTCAGGGTTAGAATTACTTTTATTGTAAATTCACCCCTTTAGAAAGTAAATTTAATAATTAAACCTAAGGTTTAATTCTTTAAACAATTTCTAACTTGCAATATTTAGAATTTGTAATATAACCCCTAGAACAAAATAAAATAATTTCAATTTAATCAAGTTAAATGCCATACTACAAATTAATATAATTAACTAAAGTAGTCAATTAATTATTTTAGTATGCAAACATGGATTAAATTATCTCTTAATTAAATTTCTGAACATATGAATTTATTCAATTGACAATTAAATAAATACTATATGTAATTTTTTTGGTTACCCATCTGGTTCACAGGAGCTTTGCCCCGGCTACGTCCAGATCCGACCCAGGTCGCGCACTGGCTATGGGGGTGAGTTTCCCAATAAGGATTTTCTGCATTCACTAGGACTCGAACTCGAACTTGAGACCTTGCTTAAGCGATATCAAGTCGCTTACCACTTGGACCAACCCTTATTGGTAAATACCATATGTAATTTAATTAAACGTAGACTTAATTTTACTTCATGAATAATATAAACTACATTATATTATTTCATCAAACAAATTAATCTAATGGTGTTTATGATTATCCAATTACATTGACTTGACATGTCAACTAATTAATTAGTAATTAATTATTCATTCGGTCTTGTAACATTGCATGTATAATATATCCCAAATCAGTAGTTCTAAGTACACAATCCTTTGGGTCTTTCCATATGTTGGCAATGCGTATTTTACCCATAGACTGCAAGCGGATTCTAACAAACCATTATAGCCCCAATTAGGACAGAGTACAACCGTCTCTAAAAGATACTGAACCTAGTAGTTATCTCACAAAGTCCTTTGCCAGCTGACATTAATATGATGAACAAGAGGCATGGTGCTTGTCACCCCCTTATGCAGTTGCTTGCATTTCTTGATCTAGAATAAAATGATAAAATAAGTCAACGACTTATTGGACGTCCTTATCCCTTTTATTCATCATGTGGTCAGTGATTCATTTTGGTTTATCAAACCGATGGCAATCCTATCACTTCAACACTATTGTTAACATGGTCATGAAATATACCGAGCATACCCGTACTTGTAATCGAATATTTAAGGACCCTTTAGTAAATATTCCACAATATACCCATTTCCACATTAACAATAAGTTGAAATCAAGTCTGAGGACTATTAAGACCTACTCAGCAAACTGTCTATGACATACAACCATGTGCCTATGTTCATGATCTACTTACCAAGTGACATAGCAACTACATTGCTATAGATCGTCCAACACACAAGCCTTTCGTTTTATTGATTCTCATAATTAAAACAGACTTGGGACATTTATGATTATCAATCAATGGATACTCTACTTGTGAGCGGACGACGTTTTGCGCGACGGCAGCAGCGGTGAGCTGGCAGGCCGGTCTATAAAAAAAGCGACGGGGGAAGCGAGAGATGTGATTGGAAAATGGTTTTGCCCATTTTCATGCTAAAAAAGATACGAGATCAAAATCCCATACTTAAAACAGAGTCGTCACCCGGTTCAGCTCAATCGAGAAATCTTTGGTATGATTTTCCCATCGGGTGGTTGGACCATACCTTAAGTAGTGATTCCGAGTTCGGATGATATTATCTATTTTTCATTAGGCCAAGTTAAGATACTTCATTCTTTCTTAATTGGTTTAATCCATCCTATTCATTTGTGTTTTCAGATATTTTATTATTTTTGCATTTATCAAGCGATTGAAATGATGAATAAGATATTCACAGCCATTCAAGAATAAGGGCGGAGAATAAGATTATTACAAAGCTTCCAGGTCCTGTACGTTTTTCTATACGATAAATAAAATACCTGAATGTTCGATTTACATCTACCTGCAGAAGATAGTTAGCACGGATATGACATAGTTTATTTACCATATTATAAAGCCCGATTGGATGGCTAAAATAAGATTCGAATGCGTTTGTGGGAAATTCCATTTTTTTAACCGAATTTTAGATTTGGTCTTTGCTTTAACAGGATTATAAGTGAAAAATGTCACATGTTATGGGGTGGGGTCTATTTTCGGAAGGTTTTGGACCTCCCTCGTTACACTGTACATCCTAGTTTTGGAAAATAAACTAATCTGGGAGCAAATGAAAATAAAACTATTGTCCAGAAAGTTATGCCGCTGACGACGCAAGTGATGCCGCCGCGACATAGTTGATGTCGTTGGCGGCATGGATGATGCCGCTGACAACATCAATGACGTTGCTGGTGACATTAGTAAGCAGGCAGGTTGCATGGCTTTCTGAGTACTATAAAGAAAGGGTCCCACAAGAAAGTGAAGTCTCTGGAAATGTGATACCATCGGCGATATCAGTGATATCTCTGGCAATATAGATGATACCGTCGATGATAACACATGTCTTTGGCGACCTCAATTTCTTATGGCAGCAATGGGGAACAGTAAAAAATGACTGGGAACCCCAAAAATGAAAAAAAATGAACAAAAATCAACACAAATCAGTAATATTAATGCCAAAGAGCTATGAGACTCAGAATTTTTACCTCGGAATCCTGAATCCACCTCTTCGTGAACTGAAAACAAACGCCTCCGGGGAGCTTATTATGATGATTTAGTAGTAAATTTAAGTGTTTCAGGTTTCAAAGTTCAATTAAATTGATTTTAACTACAGGATTTACTAATTTTAAGCTCACAATCAGAGAATTCGAAGAAGAAAAACCAGGAAAAAATGGATTAGAATCCTTTTTTTTCTGCCTTATCTAATTCTTATCTCACCAGCATCTATTTTCTCCTTCTAACATTAAACCTCTAGCCTTAGGTGGTTTCCCCTCCTTCATTGCAGCTCAAGGTGTGTTTTTATACATGAAATGGGGTGGTTTTCGAGAGCTTTTTGACTAATTCAGCCGAAAGTGGCTGAAAGGTTATCTGTGCAGGGACCCACTTTGGCTCATGCCACCAATGACATAGCAATGCCACTGGCGGTATGGATGATGTCACCGGTAATATGGTGACATCGCCGGTGGCATGGCTGATGCCGCTGGTAGCATTAGCCTTCAGCATACCGATAGGCAGCAGGCCTAGGAGCCTAAAAAGTCGCTAAAAGTTGTTTAATAGTGGGTGAAAAGGCATCTTTTTGATTTTTAATGATACTCTAATGGGTATTTTTTAATTTAGGTGTAAATCATCAGTTCAAGCTCCTACTAGATACGTTATCGGCCACGCCGAACTGGATTCTACCAAGTATAAAATTTGCGAGGAATATTATTTTGGTAATAAAAATTCTAAAGAGAACCTTTATTTTGAGGCATTAAGATCGGGTACACGTCATCATCGTCTTGCGAGAGGGACTGCAAAATTCTGTGCTCACAAGCCATCCCTCGGGGGATCACTGTTGCCACGGGTCAGTATGATCACACGAAAGAGCAAGGGAAAGGAATGATACCTAATGGATGACTGGTTTGCCCCTTGATCGGACTTGTGCTTTGTGGAAAGGATGCCCCTTGATCGTGCTTGATCCTTGCAGAGAGATTGGCACTTGGTCGGACTTGTGCTTTGTAGATTGGTTGCCTTTTGGTCGGATTTGCACTTTGTAGAGAAATTATCCTTTGGTCAGACCTATGCTTTATGGAGAAATTGTCCTTTGGTCGGACCTATATTTTACGAATCAGTTGCCCCTTGGTCGGGCTTGAGCTTTGTGGAGGGATTATCCTTTGGTTAGACTTGTGCTTTGTGGATAGGTTGTCCTTTGGTCGGACTTGTGCTTTGTGGAGTGGTTGCCCCTTGGTCAGGCTTATGCTTTGTGGGGAAATTGTCCTTTGGTCAGACCTATGTTTTGTGGATTGGTTGCCCCTTGGTCGAGCTTGAGCTTTGTGGAGGGATTGTCCTTTGGTTGGACTTGTACTTTATGGATAGGTTGTCCTTTGGTCGGACTTGTGCTTTGTGGAGTGGTTGCCCCTTGGCCGGGCTTACACTGTAGAGAGATTGCCCTTTGGTCGGACTTATGCTTTGTGGAGTGGTTGCCCTTTGGTCGGGCTTACACTTTGTGAAGGGATTGTCATTCTGTTGGGCTTATGCTTTGTAGAGTGGTTGCCCCTTGGTCATGCTTACACTTTGTGGAGTGGTTGCCCTTTGGTCGGGCTTGCACTTTGTGGAGGGATTGCCCTTCGGTCGGGCTTGCACTTAATGGAGAAATTGACCTTCGGCCGGGCTTGCACTTTATGGAGAGATTGTCCTTTGGTTGGACTTGTACTTTGTGGATAGGTTATCCTTTGTGGATAGGTTATCCTTTGGTCGAACTTGTGCTTTGTGGATAGGTTGTCCTTTGGTCAGACTTGTGCTTTGTGGAGTGGTTGCCCCTTGGTCGGGCTTATGCTTTGGGGAGAAATTATCCTTTGGTCGGATCTATATTTTGTGGATGGCTGCCCCTTGGTCGGGCTTGAGCTTTGTGGGGGGATCGTCCTTTGGTCGGACTTATGCTTTATGAATAGGTTGTTCTTTGGTTGGACTTGTGCTTTGTGGAGTGGTTGCCCCTTGGTCGGGCTTATACTGTGGAGAGATTATCCTTTGGTCGAACTTGTGCTTTATGGAGTGGTTGCCCCTTGGTCGGGCTTACACTTTGTTGAGGGATTGCCCTTCGGTTGGGCTTGTACTTTGTGGAGTGGTTGCCCCTTAGTCGAGCTTACACTTTGTGGAGTGGTTGCCCCTTCGGTCGGGCTTGCTCTTTGTGGAGGGATTGCCCTTCAGTCGGGCTTGCACTTTATGGAGAAATTGCCCTTCGATCGGGCTTGCACTTTGTGGAGAGATTATCCTTTGATTAGACTTGTACTTTATGGATAGGTTATCCTTTGGTCGGACTTGTGCTTTATAGATAGGTTGTCCTTTGGTCGGGCTTACATTGTGCAAGTTCTGGAATGTCAGGGCTGGAATCAGAATTTTACCGCGGATGGCTGAAAAAGTTATGGAGGTAGTTGATGTCGCCGGTGCCATTAACGATGTCTTTAACGACGCGAGTGCTATGTGGCAGCTTTGATTGGTCAGACAAGTTCAAAATTTGAATTGGAGGGGGCGATGTCGCCAGCGGCAAAAGTTATGTCATTGGCATTATGGAGTGATGCTGCCGGCGGCATGAGGGCCATGTGGTAGCTTTGACTGCTCAGATAAGTTCAAAATTAAATTTGGAGGGGGCGATGTCGCCGGCGGCATGAGTTATATCGTTAGCGGTATGGAGTGATGCCGCCGGCGGCATGAGGGCCACGTGGCAGCTTTGACTGGTTAGACAAGTTTAAAATTTGAATTTGGAGGGGGCGATGTCGCCGGCGGCATGAGTTATGTCGCTGGCCGTATATAGTGATGTCGCCAGAGGCATGGATTGGCAGTTTTAGATAAATTAAAACTCCTCGAATTCCGCGCGACAGTTTAAAAGGAAGTAAAACTCCTTTCTTCCTCATTCTTCAGAAACCGTACCCCCTTTCTCCTCTTCTCTAAATTTTCTGATTTTTTTCCGTCATTTTAATCATGAAGAGAATTGCCAAGGCTTTCAGGGGTAAATCTACTAAGGCTAGGGAGAATTTGCTGATTCCTCTGTCGAAGGGCTGAAAATTATCTCCATTCCTGCTGCTTATGCCTGAAGGAGAATGCGAAGATGTATAGCTACGGGATCAATTCTCCCATCACTAATCTAACCCCAGAGAAGGAAAAGCACCTCTGCTATGTCCAGGTAATCCCGTAAAACCCGAATCTCATCTTTTTAGATGGAGTTTCGATTTGGCCTTAGACTTGAATTCTAACCATGATAGGAATCATAAGAGTGAAATAGACAGATTATAAACTGATATTATATGCTTTAGGTTCGATTTTTATCATTTTCAGGCTTATTGTTTGATTGATTGCAATTTTTATGGTTTTGGCATGATAGGTGCGATTTTGGGGAAAACGGGTTCTGCCCGCAGGTAGTGATGTCGCTGGCGATATGAGTGATATTGCGGGCGGCATCAGTCCCTGTAAAAAGGCCTAAGGAAGTCTGATGTTGCTTTTGTTTGAAGCAATATCGCCGGCAATATCATCCATACTGCTAGCGGTATAGAGTGATGCCGCCGGCAATATCGCTTCTAGCAGAAGCGACATCAGCAGCTTTCTATCAGGTTCTAGTGATGAGAAAATAAGTAGGACTTATCTATTTTATTTCTGATTTTTACAGCCGTATGAGCTGACTTATACCAGAGGGATGGGCACCATCGACGAGTGGTGGCACCATATTTTTGAGAAGGACCCTGAGCTTGCGCTTGCCATTAATGAAATGGGATTCGGGGACTTGGGCCGAATTATGCCAATGCTAATACCAAGCTTTCTCATTCAGTCGTGACAGCGCTTACCGAGAGGTGGTCTGAAACCACCCATACTTTTCACTTCTCGTTTGGGGAAGCGACGATTACACCCTCCGATGTCGTGGCTATAACCGGGCTTCCCTGTACGAATGAGGTCATTCTTTTTGATGCTTATATGGATAAATACCATATTGAGAGGCCCATGGTGAGGCAAGTGAAGGAGCTATTCAGTTTAAAGCCCGTCTCAGGGCGGCTGTCTTATGGTGAGTTGCACCAATACTGGACCTGGGTAGATGTGGTGCCCGAGGATGAGAGAGAGGCTTGCGTCCATTCCTTTGTGATTTCCTTACTCACATTACTATTTTTTTTGATCTCGGGGAGCAAGATTAATTACGGGCTGATATCCGCCGTGGAGGACGTGGCGGGTATCAAGAAGAAGAATTGGCTAAGGGCCATCTTGGCACAGATATACTACGGGCTGGATGTGGGCACCCGTAAGAAGGTGAAATCCTTTTGCCTCTGTCATCTGCTACTCCAGGTCTATCTTCTCGAAAGCATTTTTCTAGATTATGCACGTCTCATTTATTGCTGATTCTTTTTGAACTGATGGGTTGTTATTTGTTCAGGCTTGGGTTGAGTACCAGACTCTCCCGCCGATCGAGTTTAAGAAGACCATGCCACCAGGCTCCCACTTTCTCGCCCGCTGGTGCGGGGGCATTAGCGGGGAGGCCAAGTATACCACGAAGTACAGGGAGGTCCTGAGGAGCGCGCGATTGAACTCGATACGCAATCTTTGATTTAGTCCTTTGTCTTTACACTTAGAATCAAACAAAAAACGTTTATGAATTTATATCGGTTATTTTGGTTAATTGTTGGTGCAGCTTGTGTTGGACCCATTTGATGGGGTGGAGAACCTGACAGAGATTGCGAGGGTTTGGAGGGAGGTAGACGACCGTCGGTTCATTATGGAGTGTCCTTTATCCCAGCAGTGGTATTTGGGTGAGCGCGTCTGGGGTTGGAGGTTTATCTCGGTTGTAGATAGACCGGTGCCTGCCGATCTTCCCCGGGGTTTATGGTGGCCCCATCTGGTGATTACATCCGAGGCTGACCAAGCTGGCTATATCAACGGGAACGGTCGAGTGATCCCTAACATCCCTGGCCTCTACTAGCAGCACCAGCAATGCCTTCTCCCCTTATGTCCCCGCATCTATATGAATGATACGAATGAGTATCATAGTGAGCAAAGGCTGAAGGAGGAGAAAAGGCGCCTGAAAGGTATTATGGATGTCAAGGAGGAAGAAGATGAGGAAGAGGAGGAGCTTGAAGGTGATATTAGGATCAAGCCCGAGGGGGAGGATGAGGCAGGCACGGATGTAGCCGGTGGGAGTGCGCCAATGTCCCAAGGGGGGTAGCGCTCTTTTGAGGTATGATTTCATTTATGTGCATGATTTGCAATTGTTCAGAAATGCTGCTGACGTGTATTTTTCGTGTTTTTCAGGAACCCGCAAGGAAGAGAGGCTGGGATAACTAGAGTGGGACATGGTACTATGGTGTACCGGAGGGTATAAACTTTATGGAAGGGCATCCGGTCAACTCGATGGAAACTACATTCTTGCTGATGATTTCTCGGGGTGAGTTACTCCCTAGGAACATAGGCTCGAGTCGGCATGCTCCAATCTTTATGCCAGAAGACACCACTTACGTAAGGCCTGATAATTGCTTTCATGTTCATCCTTGTATGCGGGTGTCTAATGATTTGCCTTTTAGATTTTTCAGGTGGATTAAAGCCATGTGGAGCAGCTTACATAGAATAACTTTGCTCTCCAGGGACACGCTTATCTGGCAATCGGTCCTTGTTCAGGTACATTCCCTATTTATGCCTATATTAAAATAAGATAAGATGCATGTATGGATGCTATGAATGATGTGCATTATTGATTTTTTCCTTGGCTTGTAGGATTTCTTGGCCCTTTCTTTGTCTGATGCCGATGTAGCCCAGCGGAGATATAAGGAGGAGACTGCAGGACTCCAGCGTCACATGAGTGACCTTGAGGGTCAGCCGGCCACTACCGTTCATGAACGGAGGAGCAAGCAAAACCTAGATCGCGTGCACCCCAGTAGTACCAATCGCAGGGGGCTGAAGATGTCTGCCGGCCGATGCCTGTTTCCTATGGCCGAGGAGTCTAGTAGTGTGCCCATGACAGAGGGAAGGGAGTAAGATGAGGATGAGGTTGGTGATTCGCTTGTAAGCCCTGAGGACATTTCATCCCTCCCAGCCGGCAGTGGCGGCCATGCTTAGCTTTATATTTTTGTTTTGCTTTTTAGATCTTTGTTTGTACCCTTCATTTATTGGGGTCAGAATAATTCAGATTTATTGTTGGGTTTTGCTTCTATGGTCTAGATATTCAGAATTTTTGAATGGTTTGTGCCTTCGGGCTTTTTTACTTCAAATAAAATGGATTGCATTTAGACAGGTATTGAAAATGGGTTACAGGATTGTTTACAGGTTTTGTACAGGTCTGTAATGAGAAAAATGCTTTTGATGCCGCTAAAAAATTAACTCCATACCGCCGGTGGTATGACCCATATCACCCACACTCGACCAACTAAAATAATATATACAGGGCTATCTGAAAGCCCATATCACCGGTGACATCAGTTGATACCGCCTAATTTGATCCACATCGCCGGCGGCATCATATACATTGCCGATGGCATCACTCATATCGCCAGCGGCATCACTTCTCCAGAAATCTGATTTCAGCCATTCTACCAATTCTTGTCATGACAACCCATAATCAACAGCTCTGGGGTTTTTTGCAAAGTCTGGGAAATGCGGACTAGAAGAAGCTTGAAAAATTCAGGCTTTGTGGGTTTCGATATGTCACGGCATGGCCCGTAAGCCACGAGTTCCTTCGAGCGGCGCTATCTTTTTCGGATCCAATGGACCACATCTTCTGATTTTCATCTTTCGAGCTATGTCCCTTGCTTGAAGAGTTTTACGCTATTTTGGGGGTACCATGTCCCAAACGCGTGACCCTAGCACTGCTAGAGTTTCATTTTGGTGCGGATGGAATTCATCGAAGGTTATGGAATTTGGATTCTGTGGACCCATTTCCCTCCTAATTATCTGATAAACCAGGGTTTCAGGTTGGAGCAGTCTTAGAGTGGTGCCGTGGGGTGCCCCGATCCCATCTTGCCTGGCCATCCATGGTGGCATTATTACTTATGGCAGAGTTTATGTGTGGAGTGAGCCCAATTGCTCCACTCAGGCTAATTTCACTTATCAGCCCCATGTCGACAGGGGCTCTCCCATGGCTGTGGGGTTGGCCGATGTTTTGCTAAATATAGATGCCGCTTCAGTTGACCCATCACTTATCGGAGACCAGCTCATTTTGCTGCAGGTACCTTTTGTTCTTCTCAATTTTGCCATTTTATTTCTCGATCCTCACCTGGATTCGAATTACATGTATGGTTGATGGAGAAACTGAGGTTGTGGGAAGCATTACGAGGGAATCCGAAGAGGTACCTACCCATTCATCTGAGGAAGAGGGGGCTTATGAGGGCCTATTTTGATCAGCTGACATATGATGATTGGGTGCCTATGTTGTGGCGGTATACCGACGTATAGGTTCAGTGGGTTAGTCCATGGTGGAGGATCCAAGACGTGGTTGTAGAATCCTGGGGGGCTTATGTTCAGCTGATAGGTCTAGAGAGGTCTTCGTTCTACACCCCTTATCGGTTGTGCTGTCAATACGGCAAGAGGCAAAGGATTCCCATCAAGCTACCCTATAACCAGATCAGAATCTACAAGGCTAGGTGGGTCAACCATATTCGAGAAAAGTGGTCCAGGGAAGCTGTATTTAAGATTCTGGACTATGATCATGTGGACACCATCGAGACCGACTTACATTACAAAGGATGGCTTGCTGAGATAAGATGCTTGATGTCCCGTCGAAAATGGTCACTGACCTGCCTTGAGGGGGAGCTCACGGAGCAAGGGGAGGAGCCCCTTCTTACTTTGTCATCAAGGCGGATCTCTAGGTACTACGATGATGATGCGGGAAGTTCTATTTGAGACTTGCTTTTATCAGAACTATCAGACCTCTTTTATTATTATTATTATTATATTATTATTATTTTTTTTAGAATAAAATGAACTCTGTCCAAAGCTTGCTGAAGTTGTCTTAATCCTATGAATACATGATTCACATATGTATAAGCATTTAGATTTCAACAAAAGAGATACTTTCATTAATTGAGATAAAATAAAGTACATGATGTTTGGTTGACATTCCTATTGATTTAACTCCCGGTGCTAACTAGCCTAGATCGATTTTCTAGAAGGCACTCGCTCTTTGCTCACATACCCTAACTTTTGCGTAGATCGCCCTTTTCAAGTTTTTGATCTAGCAGGTTTGTCTTATCCCCTAATTTTTGCCGATCAGTAAAAGACTGAAAGGCGGGTAATTATCATGTATATATTTTTTGGTGTGTCCCTTTTCCAATTCGTTTCTTTTGAATTAGATATGATAATGCTTAAGCCTGTCTTAGTTCACGGGATTCACAAACTCGTTCCTATCCATGTCCATAAGCTTAATTGCCCCTTTGCTAAGCAGCTTCTTTATTATATATGGTCCTTCCCAGTTTGGCCTGAATTTACCCCTTGCATCAGTGGTAGAATGTTTCAGCTGTTTAAGGACCAGATCACCAGCCTTCAGGGGGAACTTCTGATGTCTTACCCGACTGTTATATGCTCGAGCCATACATTACTGGTACATTTAGAGGTTATCGAGGGCCTTTAACCTCTACTCATCCATCGTGTTAAACTGTTCAAATCTCACTCGGGTCCATTCAAATTCTTTTAATTTAGCTTCCAGAGCGACTCTTAAGGAGGTCACCTGAGTTTCAACTGGCAAGACCGCTTCCATCCCGTAGACCAGGGAGAACGGAGTTTGGCCTGTCGGGGTGTGAATGCCGGTGCGATATCCCTAAATAGTAAAATGTAGCTTATCTACCCAATCCCTATAACCGGCTATCATCTTAGAGAGAATCATCTTTATCGATTTATTAGCTACATTAACAGCCCTATTAGCTTGCGGACTATATGGGGAAGATCTATAGTGCTCGATCCCGTATTTCTCGATTAGAGAAGCAGTTGCTCCTTGAAATTGTACCCCATTGTCCGAGACTATATGGTGTGGGAGCCCATACCAAGCCAAGATGTGCTTCTCTATAAACTTAGCTATCTGTTTGGCAGTGACATTGGTGAAGGATTCGGCTTCTACCCATTTCAAGAAGTAATCCACTACTACCACAATGAATCTATGGTCGTTTGTTGAAGAAGGACGGATTTCACCAATTATATC
This sequence comes from Euphorbia pulcherrima, assembly GCA_947683365.1. Taxonomy (NCBI): domain Eukaryota; kingdom Viridiplantae; phylum Streptophyta; class Magnoliopsida; order Malpighiales; family Euphorbiaceae; genus Euphorbia; species Euphorbia pulcherrima. The sequence goes on from CANTUS010000001.1 coordinate 23,543,488, forward strand.
TATCCCCTATACCGAGAATGGCCAAGGGATGGATAGATGATGGAGTTCAGTGGGCGGCAGATGCTGCATATCTCCGTAAACCTGTCATTGGTGGCATCATTTGACTTGGGTGATGCAATCTGCTATGAGAGTAAGCCAAAAATAACCCAACGGTTGGATTTTCTTTGCGAGAGCAAGACCATTCATATAGAGCCCACAGTCACTGGCATGGACTTGGGTTATTACGTTTTGAGCCTCGGAGTTAGTGAGGCAATGGAGAAGCAGGCCATCGCTGATGTGCTTGAATAGATCATTATCCGTAATACAGAACTGGACAGCAAGCCGCCATAGGGTGGTACAGTATGAGTCAGAGGAATCTACAGGATATTGGTCAGTCTGAAGGAATCAGATGATGTTAGAATAGTAACAAGGTTCGGATGAGATGGCGAGGATCGGAGGAGCCAATTGAACATGGTATGGAATCTTGGTGGACAATATAACCAATGGGCAGATAGGCTGCTGCTGAGGTCCTTTCCATATAGACGCAAGGGTGGCGAGACCATCGGCCATTTGATTCTCGTCCCGAGGGATATGTCGGTATAAGCATAAGGTAAACCTCTCAGACAATTCGCGGATAGCCTCAACATAAGGACCGAGAGACTCCTATTTAATTACCCAATCTCTGACAACTTGACGGATAACTAAAGTCGAATCCCCGATGATAAAAATGCGGCGGACCTGAACCTAAAGAAGAGCTTCAAGGCCGAATAGATAAGCTTCATACTCAGCGCTATTAGTGGTGATCGTGAATTCTAAACGCTTGGACAATGGGATTATCTCATCATCTGGCATGACAATGATGACCCTGAGACCTGCTCCCCAGCGGTTCACAGCGCCGTTGAGGTACATTATCCAGACATTGTCAAGGATTGTAATAGAGGCGAGCTGCTCATCAGAAAACTTCAAATTTTCCTTATAGTCAGAGCTGAGGGATTGATTAGCTAGGAATTCGACTACGGCCTATCCTTTAATGACCATTTGGGTCACATATTCAATGTCAAACTTAGACAGGAGAAGTAACCATCGGGACAATTTATCGGCAAGAGTAGGGGATTGACAAAGAAACTTCATTGGATCAATCTTGGCCACGACTTGGACACGATAAGCTTGGAAATAATGTCGCAGCTTCTTAGTGAGCTAAACCATAGTAGTGCAGGTCTTTTCCACAATCGAATACCGATTTTTATAGTCTAATAACTTCTTGCTTAGGTAGTAGATGGCATGTTCACGCTTATCAGCATGTTCCTAGATAAGCATGGCATCGACAGAAGTTTCCTCGATAGCCAGATAAAGGATGAGTGGTTCCCCTAGGATGGGGGGTGTCAAAACGGGTGGATCAACAAGATACGCCTTGATTTGGTCAAATGCCACTTGGCAGTGATCGTTCTATACTACAGGTTGTTTTTTTCTTCACAGCTTAAAGATGGGTTCGCAAATAGTAGTGAGGCAAGCAATGAATCGACTAACATACTGCAAGTACCCTAAAAACGATCGGACTTCTTTCTCTATCTTGGGTGGAGGCATGTCCCTGATGGCTTTGGCTTTGTCTGGATCCATTTTGATTCCTTTCTAGCTAACTACGTGCCCTAAAAATTTGCTGGAGGTAACCCTAAACATACACTTCTTTGGGTTTAGGCGGGGGTTATACTTTTCAATACGAGTCATGAACCTGTCAAGAATAGCAGGGTGCTCTTCTCGAGTAGCAGACTTTACAATCATATTGTCCACATACACTTCCACTTCTTTATGGATCATATCGTGTAAGAGGGTGGTTACAGCGCGCTGATAAGTGGCCCTGGCATTTTTCAACCCAAACAGCATTACCTTGTAGCAATACACCCCCCATTCAGTGATAAATGCTGTTTTAACTTTATCAATAATATTAACCAGAATCTGATTGTACCCTGAGAATTCGTCCATAAATGAATACATAGCCGCCCTGGTGGCCCTATCAATTAGGACATCAATGTATGGGAGCGGGAAGTCATCCTTCAGTGAGGCCTTATTGAGATCTCAGAAATCCACACAGACCCGGACCCTACCATCCTTCTTCAGAACTAGGACGATGTTGGATAACAAAGTCGGGTATTCCACCACTTTAATGAACTGAGCTTCAATCAACCTTGAAACCTTTGCCTCAACCCAATCTACCCATTCTGGCCTCAACTGGTGGAGTTTCTGCTTGATAGGCCAAAATTTAGGATCAGTTGGGATTCTATGCTCAGCAATTTATCGATCAACCCCAGGCATGTCCTCGTATAACCAGGCAAAAGCGTTAACATGATCTTTAAGCACTTTTATGATCTCACTTTTTTCCTCCGGAGTTAAATCTTTGGAAATGGTCACCATTTTAGGATTGTCGTCTGTACTTAGGTTTATTTCACTTAATAATGTATCACTAATGCCAAAAACATTATGCATATTGTTATGTGAATAAATGGATCCATCAGGAAAGACATCAAACAAGTAAGCATAATGAGAGTTGTTTGCTATATTAAAAGCCTCATAAGTAGTATTGTTTGCATCAAACACATCAGAAATATTAAGAATTACATCATCCATAGGAGGGGCTTTAGTAATAGCATCAACAAGATGAGCATCCTCTATATTGTCCGTCAGAATGGCAGTCAAGTCGTGCTCCAGAGTGGTCTTTTGGGCAATGGTGAGTGATGGCCCCCCAGACGGGTCGGCTTTCTCGATGAGAGCCTTAGCGAGTTTCCCTACTATCACTTTCATAGCATCTTCTTCCCCGATTCTCTCGCTCTTTCAGCCTTTCTTCATTAGCAGCGCCATAGCTTCAGTCACGGTTGCCACAACATTTACAATTTCTGAATCGGTAGACTCTTCATTACTTCCCTCAGGCTCATCTTCGGAAAGCATCTTACCTTTTCCCTTAGCCTCATTAGAAGCAACGTTAATAGGTGCATCAGGCTCAGCGGGCTTGGGTTTGGCCGAAACTATCAGGCGGCCGGTTTTGAAGTCGTAGACATCTTTAAAGATCTCAAAGCCATGCCATATTTTTCTGCCATACTCGATCAGCTCAGGCTCTCCCTTATAAGGCCTCTTGCCTTGGATCTCACAAACTGTGACCATACGGTAGTAGCAGGAGGGGACGCGGCGATAGGCTTTTCTAGGCTTATATCCTAATCTAGCTCGATGGGTAAGGATTTTCAGCTCCAATGCCTCGATAATTCCCTGTTCGTGTATTCCTCCACCTTTGCCAGGCTTATAACCAAATTTATTCATTAGGTTACCCAAGGTAGCTGTGCCAAAGGGGAGGAGACTTCTGAACTTTGCTAATCATGGCAATCTGAAGGTCCTTTTATAAACTAGCTTTGGCTTCCATAACTGCCATAACGGAAGCAAGATCGGCCTCTATAGTCACCATTCTATCTTTATGAATTAGCTTGATTTTTTGGTGTAGTATGGAGGGAACAATGCCTAAAGCGTGAAGCCATGGTCGGCCAAGTAATAGAGAATAGGTAACAGGAATATCAAGTACAGTGAATCGCGCATTGGTTGCCATACCTTCTATAGTGACTTCTGCCTTAAAGGTCCCAATTAGATTGCGTTTTGGATCATCATATGCTCTAATAATAGTGCTAGATTTTTCAAGCATCTCCTCCGTCACTCCTAGATGAGGAAGGATTTTTGGAGGGCATAGATTTAGAGCGGAGCCATAGTCCACCATGACACACGGGATAACCTTACCGAGGACCTGGATTTGGATGAATAAGGCCCTGTTGTGATCCCTACCCTCAAGTGTAAGATCAAAATGGTCGAACATAATTTAAGGTTCCTTTCTCGGAGGAATGCCTTCCCCAACCGTGGCGCACATCTCAACAACTGAGGTGGCCAGATTAGCTTTTAAATCGAGGAGTCATTTAATCAAACCCTTGCGATGCCCTTCGGAGTCGATTACCAGCTGCCAAATACTGTATCGGGCTTGGGTGTTTTTTAGCTGGATAATGAGAGGGTCAACCTCAAGACTGGTCGGGATAGACGGAGATGGAGAGGGGGGGGGTCTCGCGGTAGTTCCGACCCTACCAGGAATTGGGTCTCGGCTTAAGCAGAGATATCGGTCTTCAGGCTAATATATGCGGCCACTTCAGGTAATGTTAAGGACATTGCCGAGCAAAACACTCTTAGTGGATCGTGTTTCAAATAGATACTGTTGTTCCTCAGAGTCCAAATCTGGGTTTTGGAGTTCATACTTATCCACGTTAAAAAGGTCATTTTAATCAACCTTGAATAATTCGGTGCTTATGGCCTTGGTCTCTCGAGCCCCTTCCTCATCATCATCAAAGTAGTTCTCCTTCGAAATAAAGGAATATATGCTCAACAGTGGTTTTTTCATTCTTTTTGCCATGAATGGTTTAGACTTGCGGCTTTCTTGCTTCGGTTGGTTTGGATCAACCTCCACCTCCTAGATAGAGTTGACCCTTGGGTTGGCTTGACTGATTAGGTTAAAGACCGAGTAAGACGGGAGACCCAAACCGATGACCAAGACAGAGTTATTATTGTCCGACCTTCGAGCAAGGAGATCAAAGATTATGGCTTCAAGTAAACCGGACTGGACCATGCTAACCTTGTCTCTAAAATTTGGCAAAGGATTATTCATAGTGCTCGGAGCTCTATCCGGTTCAGCGATCTTTGCTTCGCTAACCAAGCATTGAATTACCGAGAGCAGGGCTTTGTAATTGTTGGTTTGGTGTCCTACCTGAACATGATAGTTACAGAATTTGTTTTTATCCTTAGGTCTAGGTGGCTTGTATTCTTAAAGGGACTGTATAAAACTGGCTTCCCTCAAACGTTGGAAGATGACCCTTAGGGGCAGCTTATAAGGGTTAGCCAAAATAAAAGGGGGGCGAGAAGGCTAAATTATGGCAACCACCGGCGGAGCTGAGGTGATTGCGAGGGGTGCAGTAGGGGTTTGAGAAATAACTTGAACTGCAGCCTATGCTTTAGGCTTAGCTAGTGCTAGGCCTAAGGGTTGGGCTTTATTCTTTCTAAACCACAGTTTCCCCGCTCTCTCAGCCTTTTCATACTCTTCCTCACGCTCAATTTTCTCGGCTTTCTCGAATACCGCCTTGTAGGATAGAAAAGAATTAGTAGCCATTTCTTTGCGGAACTAGGGGAGAGACCATTCGAGGAGTTTGACAATCATTTCCTCAAGGCTTAGCTTGGATTTCATTAAGACTTGGGTTGACATCCACCGATTAAAGTATTGCTTGAAAGTTTTGTTGGGCATTTGACGGACCCTCTCAAGATGTTGGAGGGTTATTTCCATCATAGTATTAAAACCATAATGTACTTTTAATGCCTCAGATAAAAGATTCCAGTCGGCGACAATATGCTATGGTAAGGTATGATACCATTCGGGGGCAGGGCCCCGAAGGGAGCAAGGAAACATTTCAGCAAGCACCTTATCGCTTAACTTCTTCACGCGTATTATTCTTTCATACATTATAATGTGAGAGGTGGGTGCTCCAGAACCATCATATTGAGCCATACTTGGTATAGTGAAATTATCGAGGACCCAGTCTTCATCTGTTTCAGATTTCTTAGTGGTGATGAGGTGGTTGATGTAAGCTTGGATCTCGGGTGTCATGCTCGGAGGTTGAGTGACCTAGTCGCTGACCGATTTATGAGGGATATCTAGGGCTTCGGGTGTCGCGCCCGGAGAATATACGACCTGGTCATTGATAGTTTGAGAAGCTATCATTTATTGGACAAAAGCGCTACCTCGGGTGTCACTCCCGGTGGTTGCGTGACCTGGTCGTTGAGTGTCGGAGGTAGCAGAGGGCGAATGGCCAATTGGCTAGCAAAAGGATTTTAGGGGGTAGGTGGTGCCTTTAGGAGTCATAATGAACTGTGAAGGAGTGAAAGAGGGCAGTGGCTGAGAAGCTGGGCACTGGTGAGTAAATATCGGAGGGGTAGAAGTTTGAGTAAAGGGTCTTGGATTAAAAGGCACAATTGATGGAACAGTCGAAGTTGGTAGGAAAGTCAAAGCTTATCCAAACTGGAACGGGCTTGCCATAGGCTGGGTTGATTGAAAAATAGGTGTGACAGGTCTTATCCCTACCAGCTTGGTTAACGTCTATGCCGAACCATTCTAGGCCTGAATATCGGATGCCGATACTCGATCGAAATTTCTGTCTTCGAGAGCTTGTTTAACGGTAGCATGAATAATGGTTTGGATAAAAGCCTGAAAAGCATCCGAATTTAGGAATTGTGCCATAGTACTGGCAAAGTCAAAGCCAAGCAGTGGCTGGGATCTTATTCCCGAGCTAGAAGTAGGGTCGGAGGGTTCTTTGGTAGGAGGGATCCTTTTATTTCTTGGAAAAGATATGGCTGGTTGAGAAGGGTTTCGGCTTAACTGAGCTTGTTTCGAATCTGACTCCCCGCTGGAATCAGTGTGTGAAATCCCTTTGACTTCTGTGGTGACAATCGGGGTAGGAGGACAAAGAATCAAGCGGTGTTCTATCCTCTTCCAAACTGGGGTGCGACGATCAGTCCGCCTCCTTCTAGCTGAAATGGTAGGCTGTGGATCAGATCATGAATGGGTTCATGAGTGGTATGGATGGTATGCATGCCTTTCGTTATCATATGGCTACACATAGATATGGTTAGCGATGATGCAACGACTTATCCCTCCAACATATGTGGGACATTTGTATCTCACGTCATACATAATGATATGTGGTGATGCAATAGAGGTAAGAGAGAAGTCATACGTGTGTTGCTAAAATTCTTCCATAAGCAGAAGTAGTAAGGGAAAGTTGCTTCCTTTCTAGCTCTTAAAGCCGATGCATGGGGGTGCATGATCACGGAGCACATAGCATGCAAATCATTCGTCTTCCAACCTTGTGACTCCCGCGTAATGCCTTTTTGGAAGGATGGAGTTTGGCTTCTTCACCGGTAATGGTGAAAGAAGTGCGTCCCAATTATTTTATTTATTCTGGTGACCCTAAGGGAATGATGTGGTAAGGCTTTTTCTAGCGCGGCTTTGGTACAGGGTTATTGATGTAGAATGTTCTCATTTACCTTGATTCCACGTACTCAACCACTCCCAAATAGGTGTGATTGTAGGAGTTTACGTGTTGGTTAAAACGAGTGATCCACCCATTTGGCATCCTTAATTCCAACAGGGCATGAGTGACACTTCGCGAGCTTCTCAGGTAAAATGGGGCACCTAAAAATTACTGAACTATCTACACGTGTAAGGATAAAACATTATAAAAAAAGAATGAAGTTTTAATTTGGCCAATGATTTCAATACATCATCAAAATCTTTTAAACTTTATTAAAAGAAAGTTCAAGTTTAAAGAGATCAGTCCCCAGTAGAGTCGCCACTGTGAGCGGACAATGTTTTGCGCAGCGGTAGCAGCGGCGGGCCGACATGCCGGACTCTAAAAAAAGTGATCGGGGAAGCGAGTGATGTGATTGGAAAATGGTTTTGCACATTTTCATGCTCAAAAAGATACGAGATCGAAATCCCATACATAAAACAGAGTCGCCACCCGGTTTAGCTCAACCGGGAAGTAGAGATTCCGAGTTCGGACTATACCTTAAGTAGAGATTCCGAGTTCGGATGATGTTATTTATTTTTTATTGGCCAAGTTAAGATACTTCATTATTTCTTAATCGGTTTAATCCATCCTATTCATTTGTGTTTTCAGTTATTTTATTATTTTCGCTTTTATCAAGTGATTGAAACGATGAATAAGATATTTACAACCATTCAAGAATAAGCGCGGAGAATAAGATTATTACAAAGCTTTCAGGTCCTGCACGTTTTTCTATACAATAAATAAAATACCTGAATGTCCGATTTACATCTACCTACAGAAGATAGTTAGCACGGATATGACATAATTTATTTACCATATTATAAAGCCCGATTGGATGGCTAAAATGAGATTCGAACGGAGTTTGTGGAAAATTTCATTTTTTTAACCGAATTTTAGATTTGATCTTTTCTTTAACAGGAATATAAGGGAAAAATGCCACATGTTATGGGGTGGGGTCTGTTTTCGGAAGGTTTTGGACCTCCCTCGTTACATTGTACATCCTAGTTTTAGACAATAAACTAATTTGGGAACAAATGAAAATAAAACTGTTGTCCAGAAAGTCATGCCGCTGGCGACATGGTTGATGTCGCTGGCGGCATGGATGATGCTGCCGGCGACATCAATGATGTCGCTGGTTACATCAGTATGCAGGCATGTTGCATGGCTTTCTGAGTACCAAAAGAAAGGGTCCCACAAGAAAGTGAAGTCTCTAGGGAATGTGATACCACCGACGGTATCAGCAACGTCTCTCGCGATATAGATGATACCGCTGGTGACATCACATGTCTCTGGCGACCTTAATTTTTTACAGCAGCAATAGGGAATAGTAAAAAATGATCGGGAACCCCAAAAAATAACAAAAAAGAACAAAAATGAACATAAATCAGTAATATTAATGCCAAAGAGCTACGAGACTCAGAATTTTTACCTCGGGATCCTGAATCCACCTCTTCGTGAACCGAAAAGAACGCCTCCGGTGAGCTTGTTACGATGATTTAGTAGTAAATTTAAGTGTTTTTGGGTTTCAAAGTTCATTTAAATTGATTTTAACTACAAGATTTATTAATTTCAAGCTCACAATCAGAGAATTCAAAGAAGAAAACCCTAGAAAAAACGGATTAGAATCCCTTTTTTCTGCCTTATCTAATTCTTATATTACTAGCATCTATTTTCTCCTTCTAACATTAAACCTCTAACCTTAGGTGGTTTCCCCTCCTTCATTGCAGCTCAAGGTGCGTTTTTATAGGTGAAATGGGGTGGTTTTCAAGTCCTTTTTAACTAATTCCGTCGAAAGTGGCCGAAAGGCTGTCTATGTAGGGACCCACTTTAGCTCATGCCGCCGACGACATGGCGATGCTGCCATCGGCATGGATGATGCCATCGGTGACATGGTGATATCGCCGGTGGCATGGCTGATGCCGTTGGTGGCATCAGCCTTCAGCATACCGACAGGCAGCGGGCCTAGGAGCCTAAAAAGTCGCCAAAAGTGGTTTAATAGTGGGTGAAAAGACATCTTTTTTATTTTGAATGATACTCTAATGGGTTTTTTTAATTTGAGTGTAAATCATCGGTTCAAGCTCCTACTAGACGCGTTATCGGCCACGCAGAACTGGATTATACCAAGTATAAAATTCGCGAGGAATATTATCTTGGTAATAAAATTTCTAAAGAGAACTTGTATTTTGAGGCATTAAAATCCGGTATACATCATCATCGTCTCGCGAGATGGACTGCAAAATCCCGTGCTCACACTACTCATGTTATAGCACAAGATATACACGTAGTAGATTATTGCCTTTATAATGTGACATCATTAATATATACATTATGTAAGAACCAATGCCTGGAAACTAGAATACACCAACATTTCCAACAGTGCAAACCTTGGAATCAAACCACCAACTACACTAAAAGCAACAAAATCATGTTCAACATCCCATTTCAACAATACATTAATATCTTCTATTATTAAAAACAATAAGAACTTCAATTTCGAAATAAAAAATAATATGTAAAATCAAAATCAATAATCACCAAACAAATCAGGAGAGTAAAAGGCTGATGAAAGAATAGATTTCAGATGTCTATTAGGCTTCTACCACATGTCTAACAGACTTCTATCACATGTATATCAGCCTTCTACCACATGTTTACTGGTTCAAATTTCAAAAATGTCACAGTGGATATCATTTCAAGATAAAAAGGAGATGAACAAAATATTCTAAAGCGAGATGTCTAAAAAATGAACAATTTAAGAGATAAATGCTAAATAAGACAAATAAATTGAAAAAAAAATGACCAATCATATGTTAGAAGGAAAGCTTAGAATTAATTAGAAGGGGCAGTATATAAGTAATTTGTTTCCCCTTTTTGTGGCATGTGACTGAAGTTACTTTGTGTAGCGAGGTTTTTTTTAAGAGCCCAAAAAAATATTGCAGTAAATACTTAGTCTTTACAAAAAAGTATGATTTGAAGTCTTGACATCTTATAAGTTTAACTAATGCTTTAGTAATTGACCTAACATTTATTAACGTTTATTTTTATCTTTTTAACAATAACTATTACAACTTTAAATAAAAATATATTTTTAGGCCCCTTTCAACTATAGATCCTTGGCGATGACACCTGCCCCCTCCCCTCAGGGCCGGCCCTGATGACACTTAAAATATTATTGTGTCATGTTTTAAGGTAAAAACTTTGGAGCTCTACATTAGACACATATGTACTTGTGACCACCCAAGTAGCTTTCATATACCAGTTGTAATTGTCAGGGTCAATTTTTGTATTAGTGTATAGGGTTACTTTCAACACTTCACGTGTTACAGTTCGTGTGGATACTAATTGCTCGTCCGTAGTAGATTTTGTATTATTTCACTCATTTAGAAATTTGATTTTAATCAGTTTCTTAATTTGTCGGTGTACGTAGTTTGTTAGGTTTTGGTTTTGTTATTAAAATAAAGAACTTCTAAATTTGTAAGAAAGGAATCTTAATAAGCATAATATTTCTTCCAATTACTCTTTTATGATATTTTCATTTTACAATGCTTAACACGAGGCAAAATTTTAGCACATTCATTTATTGGCTTTTTGGATTTTCAATATGAAAAAATCACAAAACAAAATTAATTTGCAACAAAAAAAAAGAAAACAAACGAATCATATTAAATGTCACTGGATTCAAATCTGTTGTCCTTAAATTGGTGTCTCCTTTCATATTCCTCTATTCATCATTTGACATGTGTTACATTCGGAGGAGAGATAAATTGAAATAAAATAAAATAATAATAAAAATAGACACGTGTCAATATTTGAATGAGGGACATGAAAGGGGATAACAGATTTGAATCCCAAATTCCTAGTTATATCTATTATTAGTTCCTGTGGTTTTTGGAAAAACACACTCTAATAATCGGTAGCCTTTCTACAAATACGAGTGCCTTGTTTCTTTTAGCCCCTAATACTTTTTCTGATGAATCCAAATTGGTCACTGATTTCATTGCAAATTACTATAAAAATATCGAGAAATACCCGATTCTTAGTCAAGTTCAATCTGGTTACCTCTCTTCTAGAATTCCTAGTTCCGCACCATACTTCCCTGAATCAGTAGAAGAAATCTTGAAAGATGTGAATGATAATATAGTTCCTGGCCTCACTCATTGGCAGAGTCCCAACTTCTTTGCCTACTTTCAAGCAAATGCGAGCAATGCTGGTTTTCGTGGAGATATGCTTTGTTCAGGCTTTAATGTTGTTGGTTTCAACTGGATTCATCTCCTGCTGCAACTGAGCTCGAATCCATTGCCATGGATTGGATGGGAAATTTATTGAAGCTTCCATCTTGTTTTCTGTTTTCCGGAAGTGGAGATGGTGTCCTACATGCAAGTACTTATGAAGCTATAGTGTGTGCTCTTGCTGCAGCTAGAGACCGAGCCTTGAAAATGTTCGAATGGGATAAAATCACTAAATTGGTTGTTTATGCATCTGATCTAACACATTCTATCCTTCATAAGGGTGCCAAGTTAGTCGTTATTCAACCCTCGAACATCTTGTCACTTCCTACTTCTGTTTTATATGATTTTTCCTTGTCACCTAAGGCACTAGAGGTAGCAATTGAAAATGATATTGCGTTAGGGTTCTTGCCTTTATATCTTTGCGAAACAATTGGAACTACTGCTTGTGGAGCAGTCGATCCGATTAAAGAATTGGGAGAAATAGCAAACAAGTACAACATATGGTTCCACATTGATGCAGTTATGCAGGAAGTTCTTGTATATGTCCTGAATTTAGACATTATTTGGATGGTGTAGAATTAGCCGATTCTATTAGCATGAATCCAAATAAATGGTTCCTTAAGAACATGGCATGCAGTTGTCTTTGGGTTAAGCAGCATCATTTGTTGATTGAATCACTATCGACTACCCCTGAATACTTTAGTAATTTCGCAATTGAACCAAACACAATCATTGACTACAAAGATTGGCAACTTGGACTGAGCAGGCGATTCAATGCATTAAAGCTATGGGTTGTGATACGTAGGCATGGACTTGTAAACCTCATGTCCCATATACGTAGTGATGTGACATTAACCAAGAGATTTGAATCTTTTGTAGTGAAGGACAAGAGGTACGAGATCGTGGTGCCAAGAAAGTTCGCATTGGCTTGCTTTAGGTTGAAACCGGATAATGGTGGATTGAGTTGCAATATTGATGAATTGAACACCAAGTTATTGGTTAATGTGAACAAGAACGGGCGGTGTTGGAAAAATGGAACAAATTAACTATTTTGGAGAAAATTAGCATTTATCACATTTCATATAATGTCAAATGTGTTAGAAAAGGAAACAAGATCAAATGATTTAAGATCAGAATCAGTCATGGTATCCCATTTATACTTACCATAATTTTAGGAAACAATTATAGAAAGTCATTATTTCTCTTTATTTGTTTTCCTATTTCAGAAATATGTTTCACTGTACAAATGTGTATGACCAACTATATAAAGCAGTGTAATATCAAATGCAATACACACCAAAATTAAACAATTCCTCCATTTCTCTTATTTTCTCTTATTTTTTTATTTACGTAATTGAAAACTGGTATCAGAGCAGAAGAAAGCCTGACAGCCAGTGATCCTAAGTTCGTGATTAAAGTCCTAGTCGAGTTTGGGCTGGCGGAGAAGACTAGACCCGTTAATGACCTTGAGCCTCAGAGGAGATTGGGCAAGGAATGTTTGACAAGTGGCAACTGATTTAGGCCCAGTTGCACTTGAGGGGGAATGATGGAGATATCCCACGTGGGAAACGTACAAGTGAAATAAGTGGTATATAAGTGGAGTAGATTGGGCCTTAACACAAGCCAATTGATTTTGTGTTAGATGGGCTCAACCCCACTTATGTGCTCACTCACCGATCGAGCCCAACACTCTCAAGGCCCATGTATTCTCTACATGGTACCCAAGCTGATAGTTTGATTCTTAGTATGATATGAAAAAAAGAAAACGAAAAGAAGAAAGAAGAAAGAAAAAGAAAGAAAAAATGGAAAAGAGAGAAAAAGAGGAATAAAGGAAGAAAAAAGGCTAAAAGAGTTTCATGAAGAAGCACAAAATCTTGAAATTTAGACGAAAGTTAAAAAATGAGTAAAAAGAACTTGTTCCCCGTGTTGGGCTGGAGGGGGAGATTTTTGAGAATCCAGCCCATGCATAAGAGAATTTATGGCATATTAGGAAGAAGCAAACGATTCCGAGCCGAAAAGAAGGGCGGTGAGGAAATAGAAAATCAACAAATATTCCAAAACCGAAAAGAATGGCCTTAAGGAAAACTGAAATACAAACAAATAATCCGAGCCGAAAAGAAGGGCGGTGCAAAAACTAAAAATCAAAAAATATTCTAAGTAAAAAAGAAGGGCGGTGAGGAAATAGAAAATCAACAAATATTCCAAGCCGAAAAGAAGGGCGGTGAGGAAACGAAAATCAACAAAAATTTCAAGCCGAAAAGAAGGGCGGTGAGGAGACGAAAAATCGACAAATATTCCAAAGCGAAAAGAAGGGCAACAAGCAAACGAAAAAATAACAAAAAATCGAAGCCAAAATGCTCTAAAACTACAAATGGAGCCGAAATGCTCTAAAACTAGAAATAGAGTCGAAACGCTCTAAAACTATTGGATGCGAAATCATCTAAAACTATTAGAGGCGAAAACCTCCCAAACTATTGGATGTGCAATCATCTAAAACTATGGCCCCGTTCTTTTCAACTTACAAGTAGCAGTACTGAACTGAACTTATTTCAGTGTAAATTTATATGTATGCAGTACTGAACTGAACTGAACTGAACTGAATATAAGTTTAAAAGAACATGGCCTATGAGAGGGGAAATCCTAAAAAACTATAACCAAAATAGCTTGATGAATTGATAAGCCGGAATTGTAAAACTGCCTTATATAAAATATAAAGACCGCTAGCAAACATATTGACAAAGACAGAAAATAGAAAGACCTTCAATAAAGTTTTTGGGCAAGTTATGTATTGGAGATCCCCTAATCAACTTGAGGGGGAGTGTAGGAAAAAGGGAACAAAATCAACTATTTTGGAGAAAACCAGCATTTATCACATTCCATATAATATCAAATGTGTTTGAAAAGGAAACAAGATAAAATGATTTGAGATCGGAATCAGTTATCATATCCCATTTATACTTACCATGATTTTAGGAAATAATTATAGAAAGTCATTATGTCTCTTCATTTGTTTTCCTATTTCAAATATATATTTCCTTGGATAAATGTGTATGACTAGCTATATAAAGCAGTGTAATATTAAATGAAATACACACCAAAATTAAACACTTGCTCCATTTCTCTTATTTTCTCGTATTTTTTTATTCATGTAATTGAAAGCATGCGGACTTTCATGACCCATGGAGTTGTGGGAGGGATGTATTACATACGTTGCTCTATTGGATCAACACTCACTGAGGAGAGACATGGAGAAGACTTGTGGAATTTGATTAAAGAATCTGCAAATGTAATCACTTCTTAGTTATTAGATTATTTTTGATAGATTGTTGAATTGGGAATTGACTAGTTAGATAGTTAATTTAATGGAAGATATATAGATATATGAATGTTCATTGTTTTTGGAAGCTTATGTCACTCAATTGTCTTAAACGTCTTGGTCTAATTAATGTGTGTTGCAATTTGGGGATTTCTTGAATGTTTCTGAAGTCGCGAATACGTTTTCAGATTGAAATTTATTTGGTCGGTTAAAATTAGAAATTGTACATAAAACCAAATTTTATTTGCTGTGAATTAATATCAACCGAATTTCTATGTCTTGCCAATAACATTTTTGGTGATATAAATAGCCAAAAAACATCAACAGACATGTCCAAAAGACATGTTATTTCGGGTAGCAGGCATGTCTAAAAGACATGATTTTCGGGTTTCATCTGTGTTTGAAAAATCACACTGTTTTGGTCCATAAATTCATTTCCGGATGAATTTTCCAAAGGATGCGTTCTGCTGGAAATAAACAATTTTCAAGCTGACCTGGCAGCTCAACCCCAGCCTGGGGCGCTGTCCAAGGACCCCGCCAGGGGCTGCCGCCCCTCGGACCTTGTCAAGGGGCGCTACCCCTTGACCCCGCAAGGGGCTGCCACCCTTGGACCCCGCACCCAGGGGCGCTGCACCCGAACCCCTCAAATTGTAACAGAATCCGAACAAGCGTGCACTCCGCACTCTCCCAACTTATTCGATAAGATGTCACGATTGCATTGGTCAAACTAGTCGATCTAATTATACTAAAATATTAACAATGTGGTAGTCACTCAACATATGGGGAAGGACTAAGGTAGATGATGCTTTAACTTGTGTTAGGGTCGCAAATGGTGATCATTGGTTTTCCTCGCAAGTTACATAATCCTCTTTTTGTTAATTGCATGGATGTAAAACCTGGCTTGACTCCTCAAACCGATCAGGGTCAGGTGCCGATGATTACTTGGGGTTGAACCGGGGTTCAACCGTGTTTAAATTAAATATGTTATAAATTATAATTTTCAATAATTTAGAGGGTTAAAATATGTTACAGTAAACACCAAACTATTGCCTAGTACTAAATTTAAGATCAAAATAAGTGTAAGAGTATTTTTTTTAAAAAAGTTACCTCATATGCGCTTACAATAATAATAAAGGAAAACTTTATCCCACTCTGTCCGAGTGTGGACTTGAACCTGCGAACTCTAGGATCACAGCTTCAAGGCTCAACCACTAGACCAAGCCTTTGCCGCAAGTGTAAGAGTACTTAGGCCCTGTTCTTTTTAACTTATTCAACATCCTATTCAGTTCAGTTCAATTTGATTTCAATATTCAGTTTCTGTTCAGTCTCAGTAATCAATATTATTAGAATGCATGCATTAGGACATTAAAAAATTTGGTTCTGGCGATTTTGCAAACCCAAACCCTAGAATCTGCGCACCTACTCTTTCTGTCACTGCCACGATATCCGCCGATGCCTCCGTGGGGACGTCATCGCACCCACCTGATAATGGCTTTAATATAGCTTCTATATTTGATGGAAACTTTAATTGAAAATTAACTGATCGTATGGAAATTACCTAGTTAAAATTCTCGGTTTCAAATCCCAAAACATTATAAAGTTGAATTTATTTATAAATAAATACAAAACTAGTAAAAAATATGTACACGAGTTATTAAAATTTCCGAGAGAGAATATGTTAAATATACATATAAAATGAAAAACGGAGAAATCAATTTCTTCACCCCATTTCAATCAGGGGTCCGGTGCCCCCACCACACAAACACATATATATAATATTAAAATTTTAATTAATTACAATCATATCCTTAAATTCTTGATTATTTGTAATTAAATTTTTAAACGTTAAATTTTTTTTAATTAAGTCCTTAGACTTATCTAATTCTCTAATTAAATTCAATTACTTAAATTCGATTGGATCGTTTGACCCGACTGACCCGCTCACAAGCGGATCGGGTATTTCCAACAATACACCAACACACCGTTTCTAGTTTTTTTTTCTTTACGTCTCTGCATAGAAATATGATAAACCTTTGTTGTTGTTTTGTCTATTGGAGGCCATTTACCTGAACTTTGCTATATAGAAACAGAGGTGCAGTTAAAATGGATGCTCTTGCTTTGGTGCTTCCACCTATTTAGATGGTAAATAGCATTATATTGTTTTCCTGTTAAATGTGGTTTGAATACGTTATCATTCCTGTCAACTGATCTGTATTATATTAAATACAATTATATGAGTTATAAATTATCTCAATTGTTTTTCTTCAATTCTACTTTGAGCATATCAAAGTTTACCGGTCAATTAACTTTTCATCTTATCCTATTTTTATGGCTCTTAGTTCTGTGACTCTTCTTCGAATATATAAATAAAAGATTCTCTACAATTTGATTTGGTCGAAGTAGTTTTACATTTGCCTGATTTTCAGCAACAATAAATTTTTAACAGCCGAAAAATGCACTGTAAAAGGGCCTTTTACTTTGAGTTTAACATCATATTATTCAAAGTTCTCTTTATAAATTGAGTTGTTCCTTTTGTGTTTGAGAGAGCCATTCTTGATATTTTCTCACTCTTCTTTCTACTTTAATATTTTGGATATATTAATGCATTTCTGTTCATAATCCAACCAACTGGTTTTAGAAGCTGTTCAATCTTGGAAGGATTAAACAACTACTTCAATCGGTTGTTTGAAACGGGAAGATAAATGTAGCACATCGAGAATAGAGATTAGAGAAGAGAAGTGAGCAATTTGTATATTATATATCCGTGTGTAACGCTGGAAGATCAACAGTTTATATAGGCCAAAATTGGCTGTTGCCCGACGGAGAAAAGACACTAACAAAATTGCTGAACTCAATCCCAGATTACAGATATAAAATCTCAAACTGTTTTGACTGTTGCAATAAGTTCAAATTTTTTTAGATCATTATTAACAACTCACAACTCTGTCTGGAATGATAATAGAATGCTTTATTTCTGCACGCATATCCAAAAAGCATTGTAAGCTTCACTGTTTCTACCTTGTCACCCCTTTGTTATTTATCGTAGGTTTTAAACGGTTCTTTTTTGTAACAAAACAATATCCATTTGTCATTTCTCAATTTTTTTTTGAAAACCTCCTAGAGGAACATTGTGTTCCTCCAAGAAGAAAAAGTTTGAAGTAGGTGAAAATTTCGGGACGGACGTCCCAACTAGGTTTGTGCCCCCGTTTGTTAATATTTTAGTGTAACTGGATCAACTAGTTTGACCAATGCGATCGTGACATTTCACGGAACAAGTATCGAGAGTGCGGAGTGCACACTTGTTCGGGTACTGTTTACGATTTGGGGGTCCGGGGGCAGCGCCCTCGGGTGCGGGGTCCAAGGGGCGGCAGCCCCTGACGGGGTCTAGGGGCAGCGCCCCTAGTTAGGGTCCGAGGGGCGGCAGCCCCTGGCAGGGTCCTGGGGCAGCGCCCCGGGCTGGGGTCGAGCTGCCAGGTCAGCTCAAAAATTTTTTATCCCTGAACCCACGCATCCTTTGGAAAAATTCATCAGAAAATGAATTTTTGTCCGAAACAGTGTGTCTGTTGGACACAACTGAATCTCGGAAGAAACATGTCTTTTGGACATGGCTGCTACCCCAAACAGCATGTCTGTTGACATTTTTGGATATTTATTTCACCAAAAATGATGTTGGCCATATACAGAAAAATTCGGTTGAAATTTCACTGCAAACAAATTCTTGTTCTTGATTCTCTTTCTGATTTTATCCGATTAAAAAATTTGATAAACCGACCCAATAAATTTCAATCTGACAGTATTTTTTCGGACTTCAGAAATATCCAAGTAATCCCCGATTTCCAACACCGTTTACCTAGAAAACACCTACATCTCTTTATTAATCAAAATTCCCAAGGTCAGCTCTCAAGAAGAGAACCTCAGTGGAAGTTAATTACAACCTAGGAGGTGGCTCGGATTAATAAAAATATCCGACACCATAAAAGTCATCGTACGCCTATTACATCGGAAAACAAAAGAATAAAGATAAATGCTAGAAACCAAGTGGTCATCTGTGCTCAAAACACCTTCAAAGACGAACTTGTTTCTTCACTTCCATAATGACCAAGCAATAGAGAACCAAAGAGAAGTTCCAAAATCTCTATTCGACCCCGGGGAAAAATGATAGCGCCACATCTCCAAAAAATCATATCCCGACCATGGCATTGTTAGTGAGAATCCGAATAGTCGAAATGCTTGGCTCTAAACCCTATAGCTCCCGGAATAATGAAAAAGCGAGTGATCGGTTGTTTCTGGACTATCACAAAACGGACATTTCTCATCAGTAACAAGTTGGCATCTACTCTGAAATAAGAAATTTCTCATTGGCAAACGACCATGGACACAAGCCAACCGAAAAACTTGATTTTAGGGATTGAACATGCCTCCTAAATTACCATAAAATCCTTTTGCGGTTTTAGCCAATGTACATAAAAACCCCGGGAAAATGAAGATGCCGTATATTATTTGTTCTTGCCCAACTCCCACCTGAACCGATCATCCCTATCTACAAACTGAGGCTGTATCGGCTGTCCATCCTCTAAATCAGCAAAAAACAAATACGGGCAGCCTTGTGTGCTCCAGAATCGGAGCTGTTCGCATCTCTCATGAGTTGAAATCCGAAGGCAACGCTTCCAAAAGGGGCGCAATTGGGCAGTAGCCCCAAATATAAAGTCACATCCCTCCAACACCGTGCTTGATTTCCTATTACAAAGAAGATAAACATCCGGGAATAACACAGCTAGGGGCTGATTTGAGGTCTAATTATCATGCCAAAAGGAGCATAGTAAGCCGTTCCCCACCTCGACTCGGACTTGACAAGAAAAGGTAGCCCAAAATGCATTGTTTTTAATACAGCAAGAAATAATACCCCACTATATATGCGATAATCTATTGGAATCAAAATTCACAATTGAAGACCACGAAGTGAACCCGTAATGAGTAACACAAATTTTGAACCAAAGGGATCCCCGATCCGCTACTCGCATTTTCCAAAGCCATTTCAATAATAAACCACAGTTAACAAGGTTCAGACTTCGAACAAACAATCCACCAAGATTTTTCGGTAAAGATATGGTATCCTAACTAACCTAACTAATACCCCTCGAGCTCGTATCCCCATTCCAAAAAAAATTCCTCATAAGTTGAGTAAACCAACCATTAATCGAAGATGGTAGTTTATTCAATGAAAGTAAATATATTGGTAAGGATGCAAGGACTGATTTGACTAAGACCAACTGACCAGCATATGACAAGGAGTGACCCTTCCAACTAGACAATCTATTTTGGAACTTTTCGATCAACACGTTCCAAAAAGACACAGGAATACGTTTCACGCTAAGCGGACTACCTAGATAAGTAATTGGAAATTTCTCAATCTTACACCCCAATTTTCCTGTATAAGAATGGACTAGTGAATCACAAACATTAATGCCAGTAATAGAACTCTTATGGTAATTAATGCTCAAACCCGAAATTAGCTTAAAACAACGCAAAATACGTATAAAAGTAGGTAAAAGAGACTCATCTGCGGGTAGAAAGCACAACATATCATCAGCTAATTAGAGTAGAGAGACGTCCCGATCCGATCTAGCTACTTTAAATCTAAGTAACAATCCCTTACGAATACTAGCATCAAAGAGCTGTTTTAAACCCTCTATAGCAAGCACAAAGATAAACGGGGAGATAGGATCCCCCAGTTTCACCCCCTACCCAATCGAATCGGATCACATGGTACACCATTAATTAGAATAGACATCACTGAGTTCTCCCGACAACACGATAACCAATGAGACCATTTTTCGCCAAAGCCCATTCTTCGAAAGACTGCATCTACATACGGCCATGAAATACAATCATATGCTTTGTGGAAGTCTAGTTTAAGAACCAAACCCGACTTTTATCTTTGATGAATTGAGTGAACAATCTCCGAAGCAACAAATGAACACTCATGAATGTTCCCCCCTTTTATGAACCCAAACTGATTATCAGATATCAGACCCTGAAGAAGCAGTTGAAGTCTGTTCGCCAAGACTTTTGATAAGACTTTGTATATTCTACGAATAAGAGCTATCGATTTGTAATTACTCAGTGACGATGATCCTGGAACTTTAGGAACCAAAATAGTGAAGGAGGATTTAATAGAATCTAGTAGCTGTGCATTTTCGTGGAACTTATTGAAAAGATAAAAAATTTTAGGTTTTAATTTATCCTAAAACTGCCTATAAAAGAAGAAGTTAAAGCCGTCTGGTCCCGATGATTTCCCTTCAAGACAGGATCGAAAGGCAACCCCTATTTCCTCCTCTAAGAATGGTGCCTCAAGAAGTCTAGCATTTGTTTCATCCACTGTATTGAATTGCAATTCTGATAAATCAAATGGATCATTGGTTCCTCTCGAAAAAATATTAACATAAAAATTACAGATGGTGTTCACAATCGAGACCGGTTCCAAAATCATAGTCCCATCCACCTCCAGTTGGTTTATCCTATTACCCCTGCATCACGCCGAAGCCATTCGATGGAAAAAAGCCATATTATTATCCCCAAGAACGACCCAACTCACCCTGGATTGTTAGTGTCGAATTTTCTCTAAACTTCGTCGGTGTTCAAATAAAGAAGATTTCACCACTTGTAATGCCGAGCCGATAGATACATCAACAGGCACAAAACCGAACTACAAGTTAGATCAATTACCTGTTTCTCTAATTCCTTAATGCACCATTCAAGACACCAAAAATTTGCAGAATGCCAAGGTCAAAATAAGTTTCTCAACTGCCGCAATTTAAAATCTGTGTTCCTATTCAGATATCAGGTTCGGATGTCATGCCATTTGGATTTCAAAAATGGTAAAAACTCATCATTATCCCACCAATAATTCAATGACCTAAAAATCCTTCTCCCATGCTTTTGCAACGCATGGGACTAAAAGATAATTGGAAAATGATCTGATAAGGAGGAATCAATAGTCATTAACTTCAATCTCTGCCATGAGTCCAATAAAGTACAATTCACTAACACGCGATCAATCCTCGAGTATGATAAACTATTTACCCATGTATAATCTCTACCATATAGGGGAACATCATATAAAACACATTCATTGACAAAGTCTTGAAATTTAATCAAAGAATTCGAGATCAGCCCCTCCCTCCCCATTCAATTAGGTCCATACAAAATTTCATTGAAATTACCACATAATAAAATTCTTTCAAAACCCCTCACAATCGACGATAATTCCTGCCACAATTGATATCGAAGAACCGCATTAGTAGGACCATATAAATATAAAACGTGGACATCAATTTGGCTCGAGACAACATGTAGAATACACCATCTATCTGAAGAATGAATAACCACTCCATTTAGTAGACGAGAATTCCAAAAAATAACTATACCCCCTGATAACCCTTAGGCCAAAATTGAATGAAACAAAAAATCATTGTGACCCCAAAATTTCCGCATAACCAAATCTGATACAAGAGTCGCTTTTGTTTCAATCAAAACAAAAATTTCTAAATGCCACTTTCTAATATAGGAACGAACAAAACTTTGTTTTGCACCATTCGTCAACCCACGCTGACAATTCCAACTCATTAAATTTAACGACATAAAAGAAGATTTCATAAACCTCGAGTAAAAGGACCTCTCTAATTGTCTCTAGGGCTTTCACAATTTGCCCCTTATCGCTTTCCTTAAACAGCCCAAGCTCCTCTCCTATACAAAACACAAGCATCTCTTCCTTTTCTCGCGGTTATTTGCATTCCCTTCAAGAATGATTCTATTCATGTTCTCTATATCCGGTCCCGATGAGTTAGACACACCCTAAATTGATGTATCAATATTCACTAAGCCTTGGCTCTCTTCAACTATAATATTCCTTGACTTTGATCCTTGCTCATTTTCAAATAAGCTCTCTTGCTAATTTTCTTCACTCATTTGAATATTTCCAACCGAAACTTCTAGTTCAGAAGTAGAATCTGTCGAGGTTGAGTTATTTGAAACTAATATCACATCATCTGACTCGCTCGAATCCGCATAGGATCTATCGTCATAGTGTTGGCAACCAACCCCTTGTCGGAGATTGGTATAGATTATCACCTCCGTGGTCCCTATTGATATTTTGTAATTATGGCTCATTGTTCCCACAGGCACCGAAATAAGGCAGGATACCACATCTAGTCTATTCGGCCTCTCAAAATCGCAATCAATAGCTACAACCCGTCCAAATCTACTAGCGATCTCACGAATCACTCGATCACAGATAATAGTCAGAGGGATACCCATAAAATCTACGTACATTATACACTCTAATGGGACAAAGTCAGCATTAAGATATTGTACCGAGGATAACACATGATTCATCACTTTCCACTCACTCTTCACAAAGCTCATCATCGAATCCATCAAGTTAAAGGAGACAATAGCAAGATCACCCCCCACCGAGGCTATAAGATCTATCTCAAAACCTTGATCACAAACCAATTCAAAAATATTTTGGATATGGGCAATAAACTTTACTTTAACCATACAAGCATTAGCTTTCCAAGGGGCTGTTGGGATTATAATTTTAGTTTGGTTAAGGGAACCATTTGAAGTAGTATATGCCATCGCATTCGGTTCATTAACACCTAACTTATCCATATGTTCATGGTTAGAGTATTTCTTTTCTTATGAATTTGATCCCGACTTCTCTTCTAACTTCCGATTACCATGCACCACTACCGCGTATGATCTATCATCTCGAGGTGAGTTGCAAAATACCATTCTTGATGCAGTAATAGTCTTTTGAGTCCTCTCCTGTAATTTTTGATTATCAGCATGAGCAAACCTGGCTTTAAACGACCGCAATTTAACCGTTCTGATTTAAACGGCATTAAGTCTATACGACACATCATGAACTGGATGCGATCCATCTAGATTGATAAATCCAAAATTAAGATTACTAGCATTCCTCCTCCTTGCTACATATACCCAGCCATGAACCCCATACTTTGATAACACACTCTTCATGGCTATGGAATCATACCTCTTAAGAAAATTCTCATAGTACAGTTTTCCAGAAGTCTGTTCGGTGGGTTAAGGTTGGCTGAGTCCTGGCTTTGGCGGGCTAAATAGGAAGTATTTGGGTGGTATAGTTTGGGTTGGGGGCGGCGATCGACCATGATAGGGGGATTTTTGTTAGCGGTAGAGTGGTGAAGGGGGAAGGAGTTTGAATGGCGGTGATGATGGTGATAGGTGGTGGTGGCGGTGGAGTTTGGACATCGGCGGCTAGGGTTGGGGGCGGGATCGGCTCTCATGGCTCTTATTAGGGTTTCCACAAATTTTCTTGTCATTTATTAAAGTTACTCTACATGATAATATGTTAGGGATAGATTGGAGGCATATGAAAGGTATTGGAAATCGCAAAGGACTACCTTTTGACTAACTCTTAATTAAAACATAAATGCTTGAGAAATGGAACTTAAAAACACCAAGTCTATTTATATTCCACTCTACTTAGATTACAAACTTAGAGCTCTATTTATAGAGCAAATAAGAAAGATAACCATTACAACCAAGTCCACAAATCTGATTTTTCTAACCACAAAATCTACCCAAAATATGTGATTGACATTATCAACTTTATTAACCAACAATGAGCCATATAACCATAAATGGTAGCCATTTACAATCTTTGAAAAATTATGCCATAATCTCTAACAATAATGACATGTTTTCACTGTTAGAAAATTTGCTCTTTAAACAGTGGCGGAGCCAATATCTCGACACCGAGGACACAATTGCATAAAAAAATTCAATCCTTCTAAAATTAAATTATCTATAACAAATCCAATTCACAATATACCAAATATCAAATCAGTGCAAATAATATAAGTCTACTAAAAAATCCAACTACCAACAAAATAGCTTTCAACAATCATTTTTTCTTGGGCGATGAAGACGGAATCGCGATAGGTGGCAGCAAGTTTCTTCGAGAAGCCAAATTCTGAAAACATTGCATAATAGTTTCATTGTCAATTGTAATAAAAATCTCCTTCTCGATGAAACACAATAACCAATCAAAAAGTAAGTCATCTCCCATCCGGTTCCGTAAATTAGTCTTAACGATATTCATTGCAAAAAAAATCTCTCAACTGTAGTTGTTCTGACAGGTAACACCAACACCAACTCAAGAAGCGATACACTTAACGAGAATGTTTGGTAAATTTTTGCTCCACCATATTCTTTTCAAGAGCACCAACATCACAAAGATCAGAGAACTCTTTATTTGCTTTCACATCATCAAGAAACAATCCTGTGAAATTTGTCTATGAACAAAGTGATGAATATATAAATTAACAAGAATAAAAATGGTGAATAGAAAGTCATATTTCTCACTTGTATTTACACGTTGTATTTACAAATATTTATAGGTGTACAAATACCTGTTCACCAAGAGAAGAAATAAATACAAATATAAAATGGTAATATAATAAATACATGATCCTACCATATTTACAATTACTTGTTAAGCAAATATACTTGTCCATCAAGTATAATATTTATTCGTTAACACTCCCTCTCAGGTTGGTGAGTGAATATCCTGAACTCCCAACTTGTGTCACAGCGTCAAGAACTGATCCTTTCCTAATGCCTTTGTAAAAATGTTAGCGAGCTGGTAGCGTGTAGGTACATATGAAGGATAAATTATTCCGGCCTGTAACTTTTCTCGGACAATATGGCAATCAATCTCAATGTGCTTTGTTTTTTTGAATGAAGAAATCTGTCAGACAACTGTGTGACCATCCAAGCCAGGCAAAGCCTAAAAGGAATGATCCTCTACAATCGAGATTAGTCCGAGGATAGATTAAGCTATTAATCACGCTTTGATCACACGACCATGATTCATCAACCAGATTTAGGGTCCTGTTCCTTAGTGATCAAGGATACAAAGGTACGACCCTAAAGAACTGATCCTATTCAAGTAAGGTCGTTCTTAATGTGCTTTATGCGCTCATAAAATACAAGATTTGCCGTAATGTGTAGTGCTGCCTGATTAGCACAAAATAGTGGTGTAGGAACATCACACTCGACTCTTAAATCTTGCAATATATAATGTAGCCATACTAGTTCCAAACATGCATTTGCCATTGCATGATATTCTACCTTTATTAAAGATCTTGATACATTAGTCTGTTTCTTTGACTTTCAAGAAATGGGAGAGGAACCCAGGAAGATGGAATAACCTGAAACTGATCTTTGAGTGGTTCGACATCCTGCCCAATCTGAATCACAATATGCTTTTAAAGAGAGATTATTTTTGGATGACAATAACAAGCCTTAACCTGGAGTTCCTTTAATGTATTTCAGAATACGAATCGCTGCATCCCAATATGGTTAATGTGGAGTTTGCTTGAATTAGCTTAATGTTTGAACTAAAAATACTATGTCAGGTCTAGTGACTGTGAGGTACATCAATCTTCCCACAAGCCGTCTGTACTTGGATGGATCTTTCAACAATTCTCTGTTATCTGAAGTTAACTTTGAATGTTGCTCCATTGGAAATTTTTTGGGGTGAGCACCTGTGAGCCCTGTATCCTGTAAAATATTGAGTGCATATTTTCTTTGGGACATGTAAATTTCAACTTTAGAACGAGAAAATTCAATCCCTAAGAAGTATTTTAAGTCTTCAAGATCCTTAATGCAAAAATGTCAAAGCAGGCATTCTTTGAGGCGCTGCATTTCTTTTGGATCATTTCCTATCAAAAGGATATCATCTACATAGATTAGAATGGCAGTGAATGAGGACCCTTGAATCCTTATAAATAAAGAGTAGTTCGCTTTGGACTATTGGTAACCTACTGTTTGAATTTCATTAGAAAATTTAGAGAACCAATTTTGAGAGGCATGTTTAAGGCCATATAATGATTTGTTGAGTCAACATACAACATTCTCCCCCGGTCGATGGTGTCCAGGTGGTAAGTCTATGTAGACAACCTCATGTAAACTACCATGTAAGAATGCATTTTGTACATCCAATTGATGAATTAACCATTTTCGGGCCGCTGCTACAGTGAGGAGACATCTCAGAGTTGTAAGTTTAGCTATAGGTGAAAAGGTATCTTTATAGTCAATCCCTTCAATTTGGGTGTACCATTTGGCAACCAGGCATGCTTTATATCATTCAACGGTGCCATAAGACCGATATTTAATTTTATACACCCATTTGCAATCGATGGGTTTGTGACCTTTGGGAGTGGTGTTATTGTCTATATTTTGTTAAGTTGTAGGGCTGTTAACTCCTCTTTCATGGCTTGCTTCCATATTGGATCAAGAATAGCTTGAGAAGATGAAGTGGGTTCTTTAGAGCCTGTGATATTAGCTAGAAATGTACGATGTGTGGGAGTAAAACGAGAATAAGAAAGAAAATTTTGAAGGGGATACCTGATCAATTTTGACAGTTATTGACTAGAGTTGGAAAGATTGGCTTGAGATCCCATCACGTAGTCTTGATGTTAGATGGGGGCCTATTTGACACGTTCGGAGCAGCAAATGCAAGGAGGTGTTAGTGGTGCAGGTGTGTTTAAGGGTGAATTCTCTAGCATGGATGAATGAATGGAATTTTGAATTTCAATGGTGTGTTGAAGGAGGAATTTTTTGAAATAGGTGGAGGAAAAGAATTTTGAGCTTCTGAATTGTCTGATATGAAAGGTGTGATTAGTGGAGTATGATTTGGCATGTTAATAGCCATATTTGGTACAACAATTTGTGAACTAGAATGAGATGATGTTGTGGATTGATGAAGGAAAGGAAAAATATGTTCATGGAATGTAACATCTCGACTAACAAGAAAATTGCCACTTTCTAAATCAAACAATTTGTACCCTTTTTGATTATTTGGATACCCAAGAAAGATACACTGTCGGGCGCGAGAATCAAATTTTTGTTTGGGTGAAACAATGGTTGCATAACATAAGCAGTCGAATACCTTCAAATGAGAGAGGGATGGAGGTCGGTTATGTAGGAGTTCAAATAGGCATTTATTTTTTAATAGAGGTGAAGGTGAATGATTTATTATGTATGTTGCAGTCAAGATACATTCACCCTAAAATTCTAGTGGCAAATGTGATTGGAATAACAATGCTCGTGCAGTGTTAAGAATGTGTCTGTGCTTGTGTTCTACTACCCCATTTTGTTGTGGTGTATAGACATAAGTGCATTGACATTCAATACCATTTTTATGAAAGAATGTTTGCATGGAGAGAAATTCTAAGCCATTGTCGACTCGAACAGTTTTGACTAAGGCATGAAATTGAGTTTTTACAAAAGTGATGAATGATTCTAATAGGTGTTGTGTTTCATATTTTTGATTCATGAGGAACAACCATGTGCACCTAGTAAAGTCATCTACTATGGTGAGAAAGAAACGTGCCCCTGAATGTGTTGAAACTTTATGTGGACCCCAGATATCACAATGTAAAAGATCAAAAGGAGAATGAGATTTTATTGTGCTTAATGGAAAAGGCAATCTTGTTTATTTTGCTCTAGGACAAATATGATAATTATTATGATCAAAAATTGAATTTTTATCTAAAGGTATTAATGGTGAGATGAGCTTAAGATACCTCGGAGAAGGGTGTCCAAGGCGCATATGCCATAAATCAGGGATGTGAGATGCTTGGAATGATTTTGGTGAGTATTTTAATGGAGACATGTAATATAGACCATCGCGTTGTTCACCTGAGCCAATCTTCCTCCCCGTAGCCAAGTCCTGCAAAACACAACCATTTGGGAAAAGGAAAACACAACAATTTAACTAGTTAGTCAATTTGCTAACTGAAACGAGGTTTAAATTGAAAGATGGAACACAAAGAACATTATTTAAGGTGATATCATTGTTAAAATTGATTGTGCCTGTGAAAGTGATAGGTGTAGTTGAGCCTATGGGCAGATTAACAATTGAAATTGGGGATGTTGATGTGTTATAAAATAGGTGTGAATCAGATGATATATGATCGGTGGCTCCACTATCCAAGATCCAAGGTTTTGTGAAATAGAATTGATGAAGGCATTAGGAGTTAACGTACCTGATGCATTTGCAAATGATTTACCTTTACCGGAATTATCTGCCATGGTAGTATATGTAATAGATTAAAGTGTACGACCTTTGAAAAACCAAGATCACTACTTTGGTACCTTGTGAAATTTGTCTATGAACAAAGTGATGAATATATAAATTGACAAGAATATAAATGGTGAATAGAAAGTTATATTTCTCACTTGTATATACAAGTATTTATAGGTGTACAAATACTTGTTCACCAAGAGAAGAAATAAATGCAAATATAAAATGATAATCTAATAAATACATGATCCTATCCATATTTACAATTACTTATTGGGCAAATATACTTGTCCATCAAGTATAATATTTATTCCTTAATAAATCCAAGTTCATGATCAAGTTCTATTAACTCAACACTAGAAAAATCTTCCGAGTAAAACCCAGCAAGATGAAGTAGTCACTCTTGATCAAACTTAGCAAAAGAATTTGAAGGATCAAAACACATTATACATTGAAGTAAAACTGTGTTTTCCTCGGTGAAATGATTATTAAATTCTAGAGCAACAAGGTCAATTACCTACCATGATATGAATAAAAACAACTTAGAATATGAATAAATCAATCGCAATGAAGACTAAAATTAACATATAAATTTGCATTTAACTCAAATAAATAAAAGTAGAATTGAGTACCTTTAGAAAGACATCCACATAAAAGTGGTGTAAATTAGTCTTTGGTACTCCATCAACAAGTGGTTTAGCTCGACTTGGAAAAATAGACTCCATTTTAGGTACTTCAATATTTTATCCTTCACAAAGTTGAGTGACTTCTTCCAACAACTTATCCCAACCACTTTCCCTAAATTCTTGTAAGCTCCCTTTCACCACACGAATTATATAGATTGCACCTGTGATTGGTGTCGACAGAACCAAAAATAAATCCCTGCACAAAATAAACTTATAGTTAGTAGCAAGCAGAAGTAGAATCCACAAGGAACGATTTTAACTATGTTATTTTCACTAGACAACTAGCATCGTGACCTAGAAGTACTCTTGATAGGAATTTGTAGATTAGAACTAAATAAAGCAAGTATTAAAACAATGAGAAATAATGACTCGACCAAGCAGAGCAAGACTGAACATCATGGTGATCACAGGATAAGAAATTAATTGCATTAGGACCTAGGTTCAGGTATACTAGTACTCATGCACCGTACAGTACTCATGACTCTTCCTTACTATATATGGAGATCGAACTTTGTGCCACGACCTCCCTCTTACTCACCGTGTCTCTCAACTTTGCGCCAAAGAGCTTGTCGATGAATAATAATATAAATTAGAAAAGCCTAAACCCTTACCGACAGGTAGTGAAGCACTCCCAACAGGCATAAGATTACCTTTCTCCACTCTCGGTGGAGACTGTCATTACTTTATCCTTCTTCAGGCATAATTATGGATGCAAGAATAAAGATTAACAATAATCACAAAGACTTACCAACTGGTTGGCTAAACCACACACCATCGAACCCTTGAAGTACTGAGATTGGTAAATAGGTCAACTTGCAGATTTTTTATTCATTTGCGTTCCTCACGCCATTCAAACTCAGCCTTGACCCTTACTTGGTCAAGCCATAAGGAATTTAGCTAAACATGATGGAATTTAAATGCAAGAAATGTAAAGAGACTTAAAGTAAAGCATGCAAAAAGTAAAAATACTTGTAAAGTAAATTGCGATTAAAAAGAGTATTTGAAAAGAACAATAAACTAGTCTAAAGAACAATGAACTAATCTAAACTAAGCTTCGGTAGTGGATTGTGGCTTCTCAGCCTTTGGAAGATGATGGATGAATGTGCCGGCCTTGGTATTTATAGGGAGTATTGCCTCTTTCTTCCTCTTTAGAGTGGAATAGGACTCTTATGTTATTACTTGATCAGGTATCTTGCATTTATCTTATTGGATTCATTTCCTTTTAGTCTTTATCTTCAAATGGTAGTAAAATTTGTTCCTTTACAGAATTAGGAAAGAGATTAAACTTCTTCCTTAAATTGGGCTCTTTCTAAATAGGATTTTGTCCGAATTAAATGTCTCCCAGATCTGGAAATTTGCGTGCCTTGGTATTGATGTCATCTTGGTCATTTTAGAATGCTCTAAGATCACCGAGACCAGCTATCGCTCCCACTGTCTGCATCAGGACCTCAGTGGAAGGCTCTTTAGGAAGTCCTTGAGTGACATGTTGGATATGATGTATGCCCTTAAGGCAATTAGGGCGATATATCTTAATTATAAAATAGTATAAACATTTTGTTTAATCAGTAAAGGCATTTGATCTCTTATTTATATCAATGTGTTTGTGTGTATGTATATTATAGCTGGTTAAAATATATTCGTTGATGAATGTATATAAAAGTCCTTAACATATCATAGCATAAAGTCAGAGCAATTATAGTTGGACTATATTTGGTAGAACTTGCTTCATGTGCAATTATGATTATGTCTAAACTATCCCTAGTCATAGTTTCATCAAGAAAGGATATTGATGAAGCGAAAAGACTAGCATGTGGTCACTTTTCTTAGAATGGGTCCAAGCAGTCAATCTCTTAAAGACTGAAGGTGGTGCCTTAAGTTTGACACATGGATATATCTGGGAGATATATTAGAGACCGCAGTAAGATAAACACTTGGTGTATATATCAATGTGTTAGTGTTTATCTTCATGCAATAAGGTTTGAAAATATCCTCATACTTGAGATGCTAGCTACCTTGTGTGCTACTACATCTATACTTTGGGTCATTCCCACTCACTCATTAATTTAGGGTGTTACGGGTGATTACGGGTATAGTAATGACAACATGTTGGTAAGCTGAGTAGTCGAAAAGAATCCATTGCTCCGGATATATTATGGAGTTGTACCTGGCCACTTGTTGAAGTAATGATTGCCTTAAACCTCTGATCAGAGTATGTGTTTGATAGAATTGGTTGCTAGTCAAACACACTGTGGTAAAAGGCAATATACTTCGGTAATTAGTTAATAACTGGGATAGCTTGGAGCAACCTTGCTATTAGTAGGTTAACACTTTAACCGAACCCTATAAACCAGATGTTACTAATATTAAAGAATGGAAGGAGTTCATCGCATTGGATAACTATTGCATTAACTGGGATTAAGTCATAAGCATAAATGACGTTCCGAGTAATGGGGGACGGTAGACCCTTGCTAGAGGAGTACTACAGTCGTTTAAGGTAATCAAGTTCTATTCACGGTCTAGAAACTCGAGCCAATGTTTCCATTAGAACAAGGGTTGGTTAAGCCTTAACAGCTCAATACTTCTGGATCCTATAAGGTCACACACATTGGACCTTCATCGGACTAAGTAAAGAACTAATAGATTTAATCTGTTACAAAATAATAATATAAATAATAATTGAATTATTATTTAATTGGTTAAAATAGATTAGAGCAATTTTAGATAGACCAAAGAATTTATTTTGACCAGTAACTAAATAATTAGGGTCATAAATAAATTGTGGAATTCGTTAAAATGATTAGATCATTTTGGATAAACCAAGGAATTCATTTACGACCGGTAACTAATTTAGGGTCGAAAAATAAATATTTATTTCAAACCATTAAAGAAGGGTATTTTTGCATTAGCGAGTTAAATTGTACCGAGAGTACAAAAGTATTTTGTACAAGCTCAGGTGCGCGGGAATGCACCAAAAGGTGCGCGAGCAATGCTGGGCATTGCTCGCGGCAACCCATGAAAATGGGCTGCACATGCACAGCCCATGAAAGGGTGCACCACGAGCTGGGCTCACGGCATGGGTCACGAGGCCCAACTGGCATTCAAGGCAGGCTCTCAAGAGCCTGCCTTGCAGCTACCACATGTAGCGTGCAGGCGGGTCACAAGCGGATCCTTTGGATCCGCGTGTGCAACCCGCGTAGGATGTGAGTTATTCTCTCATCCTACATTGCTTTTTTGGGGAGCAAGTTTTTCCTCCCCAAGCCTATATATAGGCTTTCCCCTCACCTATTCAAAGTGCACCATAGCTCAGAACATAAATCCTAAGCGAGCTATTTTTCTCTCGGGTGTTTGAGCAAGTTCTTTTTGAGGAGCTTGAATTTGTTAAAAGCACCTCGAGTATATATTTTTGGGTGTGGCTTCTAGTGTGGTCTAGCAACTACTCGAGGCTTCTTAGTTCTACCTCTTGGTGAGGTTTTGGTTGGTGGGGTTATGTGGATACTCATAGAGGCTATCCTGCGCTTGGAGGCTTGTGCAAGGAGGTTCTGCTAAAGCATGCTTCAGCTGGCAAGTTCCTTTTCTTTCTCTTTTAATTATTATGTCTTTTTCTTTAAGCGTTTTTAGACTTAATAATTATGCTTAGGTTGTTTCACATGCTTAGTTTATTTTATGCTTAGGTTATAGCTTAGAGTTATAACATGCTTAGGTTATAGCTTAGAGTTATAACATGCTTAGGTTATTAGCTTAGAGTTATAACATGGTTAGCATAAAATATATGTGCTTGGATATAATTTGGAATTATGGCATGCCTAGTTCTTTTGCATGCTAACCTAGGTAGAGAATTATTTGGTTAATGCTTTCGTTAATTTATATACAACTTATAGGAGTTCGTGGGGACATGGACAAAATTTTGAATTTCCGCTATTCCTGTTATGCATGTTCAATCTGACTATCAGTTTCCAACAGTGGTATCAGAGTCTGCCTATTTAGTGCATAATTAAGTTAGAAGCAAACTGAATATTATTTTCTATATGAAATGATTTATTTATTTAATTATTTAGAACAATATATATGAACTTATGCCTTTCATTTCAAGGTTAGAGAATAGTAATGAATAATTTTGAATAAGTCTGCTCAACTTACTCAAATTATACAAGTGTCAATAATTTATTTAAATTACATGGGTTATAAATGCTTCCAATTTACATGAATTAGAACTACGAAATTTATTAGTTCAAGAGAATCCATTGGTCTTCAGGTTTGTGCCTGCATTTGTTCTGGCTAAGGATTAGACTTGGTGTCTACTCCTCATACGGCACCTCTCCTACCTGGGAACCTATATCGGTGCAACTTGAATTGACCAACAGGGGATTAATATGAACTAATTTATTTCTAGTATGTAAGATGGTGCTTATATATATTTCTATAACAAAGTAAAAAAAATTAAATTTATTGAATAAAAGCTTAAAGGAAATGCAATATAAATTTAACAGATAAAGTGTTAATTATTTTGCATATAATTTAGGTTGATGGAATAATTATAATAAAGAGCTTGAACCCCCATAAGGTTAGACCTTATAAATCAATTCTAAAATACCTTGAATTAATATAAGTTATTATAAATATGTCCATTTGATAAAATCCTAGATTGGGTGAGACGTTTAACACCAATAAAATCCCAAAGTAAATATATTAAGGCAAGTTATAGTCTTCCTTACTCAAATTTATAATATGGCCTCTTTGGGTTATCAAAGTGCTACGTAAAGTGTTCCTTCTAGTCCACATTGATTTGTTGTAAAGTTTGGGATAGGGCATGCGTTAACAGAACTAGGGTAGTCCACTATAAAATTAGGAGCTAGGCCCAGATCTAAGACATATTCAAGGAGGTGCTATTATAAGAGCACACGTCCCTTGGGATTAGGGAACTTGAATGAATTAGCAATTGCATAAGATACAAATGGAATGAGATTCCTACTATGACTTACTATTATAACTTGACTCATAAAATTGGGGGTTGTGATAGACTAGTGATAGATGCTACCTATTAGGAAATTTAGCTGGGCTGAAATTCCTGAATTTAATAGAATGGACTGTTGTAAATTTCAAAGAAAATAGTAGAACAAATATATTTAATTAAAAGACCTTATATTAAATGCATGTACTTAAACTAATATCTAAACTTTTTCTTTT
The DNA here is from genome assembly GCA_947683365.1 of Euphorbia pulcherrima. NCBI lineage: Eukaryota > Viridiplantae > Streptophyta > Magnoliopsida > Malpighiales > Euphorbiaceae > Euphorbia > Euphorbia pulcherrima. The sequence continues at coordinate 23,578,152 of CANTUS010000001.1, forward strand.
CTTATATCTTAGGTTGAATATGAACTCCATTTTGAAATCCTTCTTAAATACATCCAAGCTTTAGTAGCAATTAACTACCATGAATGGATCAAGGATGTAAAGGACATTCTTAAGGATTATGAATTGGCATATGTTCTTGAGAATCCATTCACAAAAATTCCTAGCACTGATGCACCGGCTATTGTTAAGGATGTATGGTTGAGATATCTAAAGGATTCGGTTTATGTGTCACACTTGCTGTTGGATACTATAAATCCTGTGATACGTTCATAATGTGATCACATGAGTCTGGAAGCCATGCTGATCCATCTAAAGGGTTTGCCTAAAAAGGCAAGGTACGAAAGGTTCAAATTGACCAATGAACTTTTAAACTCTAAGATGAAGGAAGGGACATGTGTTGTAGCACACATCAACAAGATTAGAGATTTTATGGTGAAATTGGAATCACTGGGATCTAAGGTCAGTCAATCCTTGGGAGTGGACATCCTATTAGATTCCTTACCCGTTAGCTATGCTGATTTTGTAAAGGAACATTGCTTCAAGTTCATGACTATACTTTCCTAATTGGTTGATGCGTTAAGAAAATTCGATTCCAAAAGCAAAGAAATTTCAAGAAAGTCTATAAACAAATATTCTTCAGAAAATGGCCCGGAGAATACTGTCACCAAAGGAGTAGTTAAAGGGTTTAAAAGGAAGAAAGGAAAGAGGACATATAGGTTTGTCTACTACTAATGTGAGATACCGAAACATTGGAAGAAGGATTCCAAAGCTCCTGCTTCTGAACATTTGAAGAAGAAGCTTGCAGAGACATCTACTTTAGGTATGTTTGCAATTGAAAACTTTGCTACTTTTCTTAGTGAATCCACTTAGGTGTTACATACTAATTATGGTTCTCATATTTGTATTTCTATGCAGGGACTAAGGAACTGTAGAAGACTTGCAAAAGGAGAGATGGACCTATGCGTGGGAAATGGAGCCAGAGTTGCTGCATTAGCCTTAGAGAGCTTTAATCTTATTTTTCCAAGTGGACTTGTTTTAGTTTTAAATAATTATTACTACATTCCAACAGTTACTAAGAATATTGTATCTGTTGCATGTTTAGCAGCAGAAGGATTTGAGATTTTATTTTTAAATAATAATTGTCAGATTCGTATGAATAATGTTCTTTATGGTTATGGGATGTTGAAAGGTGGTATTTATGTTCTTCATGCTAAAACAAAAATTTTCAATATAAACAATATGAAGAAAGTTAAATTAGATAATGAGAATTCTTTCTAGTTATGGCATTGTTGTTTAGGCCACATAAACAAAGATCGCTTAACCAAGTTGCATAAGCGTGGAGGCTTGGGCCCAATAGACTTGGAGTCTTATGGTGATTGCGAGTACGTTAGAACTTATACATATTGATGTGTGTGGTCCAATGAGTGTTCAGGCACTAAGAGGATACTCCTACTTTATAACCTTTACTGATGATTACTCACGATATTGTTATTTATACTTAATGAAGCATAAGTCTGAAAGTTTTGAAAAGTTCAAACTATTCAGAGCTGAAGTAGAGAAACAGCTTGAGAAAAGTATTAAAACACTTCGATCAAATCGAGGTGCAGAATACTTAAGTCAGGAGTTTCAGGATTATCTAAAGGAAAATGGGATAGTTCCCCAGTGGACCCCTCCTTATATGCTCCAGCACAATGGAGTATCAGAAAGGAGGAACCAGACTTTTTTAAATATGGTTCGATCCATGATGAGCCATGCAAATCTCAGTAAATCCTTTTGGGTATATGCACTAGAGAGCGCGGTTTATGTTTTAAACAGAGTGCTCTCTAAATTAGTTGATTTTGCACCTTATGAAAGATGGTGTAATAAGAAGCCATCTCTAAGTCACTTAAGAGTATGGGGCTATCCTGCTATGGTAAAGAGGATAGCGTCAGATAAGCTGAATGCCAAGGCTGATAAATGTCTGTTCATTGGATATCCAAAGGAAATAATTAGATATATGTTTTACCAACTCAAAGCACAAAAGGTATTTGTATCTCGGAATGCTCACTTTTTGGAAAAGGAACACTTACTTGAAAAAGTCAGTGGGAGCAATATTGAACTGGAAGTTCAAGAGGAGGAAACAAACAATCAACTGATTGACCTCATTCTAGATGCACAAGAAAGTGTGATCCAAGAACAACCTGTCAAAACACAATTATTATGAAGATCAGGTCTTGTTCCTAAAGGTCCTGATAGATATGGTTTTATCATTACGGATGATAAAGAACTATATCTCATGGAGGATGATGGACCAAGGACATATAATGAGGCAATGAAAAGCTCAGATTCTGATAAATGGCTAAAAGCCATGAAATAAAAAATGGATTCCATGTATGAGAACCAAGTTTGGGATTTGGTTGATGCATCACAAGAAGTTAGGCCGATTGGGTGCAAATGGGTCTTCAAGAAGAAGACTTACATGGATGGTAATGTAATTACCTATAAAGAAAGGTTGGTAGTGAAAGGTTATAGTCAACATGAAGGTATTGACTATGATGAAACTTTCTCACCGGTAGCCATGCTTAGATCCATAAGGACACTCCTTGCCATTGCTGCTCGTTACAATTATGAGATCTGGTAGATGGATATAAAAATAGCATTCCTGAATGGGGATTTAGACTGGGATGCGTATATGACACAACCTGAGGGTTTTACATCTCAGAATGGCTCGAAGGTATACAAGCTATAAAGATCCATTTATGGACTTAAGCAGGCATTTAGGAGTTAGAATATAAGGTTTGATCTGATAACCCGTGAACTAGATTTCTATCCAAACATTAATGAGCCTTGTGTTTATAAGAAGGTTAGTGGGAGTGCAGTCGTTTTCTTAGTATTGTATGTCGATGACATTCTAATAATAGGAAACGATATTTCTCTTCTTCAAAACGTTAAAGTATGGTTGTCAAGAAAATTCTTGATGAAAGACCTTGGTGAATCAGCATTTATACTAAGATCTATAGGGATAGATCAAAGAAGCTGTTAGGTCTTTCTCAAAGTACATATATAGATAAGGTATTGAATAGGATCAACCTTGAGCATTCTAAGAAAGGTTATCTCCCGAGGACAAAGGGGATTAACCTATCTAAGGCAGTGTCCGAAGACAGCTCAGGAGAAAATGCAAATGAAGGATATACCCTATGCATCCGTGATAGGATCCATCATATATGCTATGATATGTACTAGGCTAGATGTCTCTCAAGCTTTGAACTTTACAAGCAGATATCAGTCAAATCAAGGTGAAAAGCACTGGATGGCCGTCAAGGAAATTCTTAAGTACTTGAGAAGGACTAAGGATGAGTTCTTAATTTATGGAGAAGGTGACCTCATAATTAGAGGTTACACTAATGCGAGTTTTCAATCTGACAAGGATGACTTTAAGTCTCAGTCAGGTTTTATGTATGTGTTAAATGGAGGGGCGATATATTGGAAGAGTTCCAAGCAAGAAACTACTGCTGATTCAACTATAGAATCTAAATAAATTGTTGCATGTGAAGCGATAAAAGAAGCTGTCTGGTTAAAGGGATTTATTAGTGATCTCGGTGTGGTGCCTGAGGCTGTTAATCTAATTACTTTATATTATGATAACAATCGTACCATAGCTCAGGCAAAGGAACTATGGTCTCATTAGAAAAACAGACATGTATCCAGAAAGTATCATATAATCAGGGAGATTGTTGATGCTAAGATAATAAGATTAGAATATGTACCCACTGACTAGAAACTCGCTGATGGTTTGACGAAGCCATTGACTCAAGTCAAGCATGACCAGCATGTTAAAGCGTATGGGTTAAGACATATGGCTAATTTGCTTTAGTGCAAGTGGGAGTTTGTTAGATATGATGTATACCCTTAAGGCGATTAGGGCAATATATCTTAATTATATAATAGTATGAATAATTTGTTTAATCAATAAAGGCATTTGATCTTTTATTTATATCAATGTGTTTATGTGTATGTACATTTTAGCTGGTTAAAATATATTCATTGATGTATGTATACAAAAGTCCTTGACATATCATAGCATAAAGTCAGAGAAATTATAGTTGGACTATATTTGGTGGAACCTGCTTCATGTGAAATTATGATTATATCTAAACTATCCCTAGCCATAGTTTCATCAAGAAAGGATACTGATGAAGCGGAAAGACTAGAATGTGGTCAACTTTCTTGGAATGGGTCCAAGCAGTCATTCTCCTAAAGACTGAAGATGGTGCCTTAAGTTTGATACATGGATATATATAGGATATACATTGGAGACCGCAGTAAGATAAACACTTGGTGTATATATCAATGTGTTAGTGTTTATCTTCATGCAATAAGCTTTGTGAATATAGTTATACTTGAGATGCTAGTTACCTTGTATGGTACTATTGCTATACTTTGGGTCATTCCCACACACTCATTAATTTAGGGTGTTATGGGTGATTACGAGTATAGTAATGATAGCACGTTGGTAAACTGAGTAGTCGGAAAGAATCCATCATTCCGGATATATTATGGAGTTGTAACTGGCCACTTGTTAAAGTGATGATTGCCGTAAACCTCTGATCATAGTATGTGTTTGATAGAAATGGTTGCTAGTCAAACACACTATGGTAAAAGGCAATATACTTCGGTAATAAGTTAATAACTATGATAGCTTGGAGCAACCTTGCCATTAGTGGGTTAACACTTTAACCGAACCCTATAAACTAGATGGTACTAATATTAAAGAATGGAAGGAGTTCATCACATTGGATAACTATTACATTAACTGGGATTAAGTCATAAGCATAAATGATGTTCCGAGTAATGGGGGATGGTAGACCCTTGCTAGAGGCATATTGCAGTCATTTAAGGTAATCGAATTCTATTCACGGTCTAGAACCTCGAGCCAATGGTTCCATTAGAACAAGGCTTGGTTAAGCCTTAACAGCTCAATACTTCGGGATCCTATAAGGTCACACAGATTGGACCTTCATCCGACTAAGTAAAGAACTAATATAGTTAATCTATTACAAAAATGTAATATAAATAATAATTGGATTATTATTTAATTGGTTAAAATTGATTGTATTAATTTTGGACAGACCAAGGAATTTATTTTGACCGGTAACTAATTAATTAGGGTCATAAATAAATTGTGGAATTGGTTAAAATGATTAGATCATTTTGGAAAGACCAATGAATTTATTTATGACCAGTAACTAATTTATTAGGGTCGAAAAATAAATATTTATTTGAAAGGATTAAAGAGGGGAATTTTTGCATTAGCTAGTTAAATTGTACCGAGAGTACAAAAGTACTTTGTACAGGCTCGGGTGCACGGCATTGCATTGAAAGGTGCACGAGCAATGCTGGGCATTGCTCACGGCAGCCCATGAAAATGGGCTGCACATATGCAGCCCATGAAAGGGTGCCCCATGAGCTAGGCTCGTGGCATGGGCCGCGAGGCCCAGCTCGCGTGCAAGGCAAGCTCGCAAGAGCCTGCCTTATAGCTGCCACATGCAATGGCGTAGCACACTGCATGGTAGGCAGGTCACACAGGGATCCTTTTGATCTACGTGTGCAACTCATGTGGAATGGGAGTTATTCTCCCATCCTACATTGCTTTTTGGAGAGCAAGTTTTTGCTTCCCAAGCCTATATATAGGCTTTCCCTTCACCTATTCAAAGTGCACCATAGCTCAGAACATAAATCCTAAGCGAGATATTTTTCTCTCGGGTCTTTGAGCAAGTTCTTTTTGAGGAGCTTGAATTTATAAAAGCACCCCAAGTATATATTTTTGGGTGAGGCTTCTGGAGTGGTCTAGCCACTACTCGAGGCTTCTTAGTTCTACCTCTTGGTGAGGTTTTGGTTGGTGGGATTCATGTGGATACTCATAGAGGCTATCCTATACTTGGAGGCTTGTGCAAGGAGGTTCTGCTAAAGCACACTTCAACTAGTAAGTTCCTTTTCTTTCTCTTTTAATTATTAGGTCTTTTTCTTTAAGCATTTTTGGACTTAATAATTATGCTTAGGTTTTTTTGCATGCTTAGTTTATTTTATGCTTAGGTTATAGCTTAGAGGTATAACATGCTTAGGTTATAGCTTAGAGTTATAACATGCTTAGTATAAAATATATGTGCTAGGATATAATTTTGAATTATGGTATGCCTAGTCCTTTTGCATGCTAACCTAGGTAGATAATTATTTGGTTAAGGCTTTATTTAATTTATATAGGAGTTCTTGGGGACAGGGACAAAATTTTAAATTTCCGCCATGCCTGTTATGCATGTTCAATCTGACTGTCAGTTCCCAACATGACAATGATTCCTCTTTAAAATAAGGAAAGGAATTAATCAATAATAAATTTACACCACTTTGTCGATTAGGTTTTGGTCAACTTTGGCATCTTTGACTTCTGCTCCAGAATGTTGACACGCCATCGAGACCTCATCAATCATGGTGAATACAACATGATCTCGGTGACTGGTAAATTTTCAGCGAGACTTCCTCTTTTCATTTCTTCTTATGTTCTAGAAGGCTTCCATGTCACCGAAACCAGACTAGTCTCAGTGCGTCCATTAGGAGTCTGCTTAGTTGTTCATTTTCTGCCTAGAAATGCATCTTTTCTCCAAATCACAAAAAAACTTGAAAAGATAGAAAAGGAAGTAATAGCAGCCAAAAAGACTAAAAGCATGGTCTCAATGATATAGAAATAAGCACAAATACATGCATAAAATACAACCCATCAAATCTCCCCACACTTATTCCATGCTTGCCCTCAAGTATGCATTAAAGATCAAGAAGAAGAGAAATTTAAATAGTGCAAATAACCCTAAATAATTTCACAAAGACCGTATTCTTTCACCGAGACCTATATCAAGGCTCTTTATTGACTATTAAGTATTACAATGTAAGATATCATCAAGAAGACTTTGTTCAAAACTTTTCTCGAGAATATTTACCAAATTAAAGCACGAGTACACAAATATCATGAGATGACTCTTTCTAAACCTTTTATTTATTTGAAGCACATTTTTACTTGGTGGGGTCCCTAAGATGAATCTAGCCATTGTTTGAGTTTCGCTTTGTGATATTTTTTTATTTTTTCCCATTTCGTCTCATTACATACTTTGCCATTTTGCTTAGGTCTTGCTGTATTTTCCAACCATCAATTCTTCCTTATGAAAGAGTCTTCACTCAGTTTTTAGCCATGGATAGCTCTTCCTTCTATCGGCCCTATGAAAGAGTCTTCACCTAGTTTTTAGTCGTGGATAGCTCTTTCTTCTACCGGCCCTATGAAAGAAATAAACAAGGTTGCGAGCCAAGTAAGCCTTGTTTTGAATAATTGCGGAAGCAGAAAATAACCACCAAGACTGATACCAGAATTGTAAGGTCTCGATGGAGGATCTCATGATACACAAGGGCTAACTAAAAGCAAATCAAGTCCAGATTAAAAGCACTTTAAATAATTAAATCATGTTACACTATTCGTTACTCTTCGGGACTAAGAATTTTACCAATTGATTATCTGAAATCTTAGATTGCAATATCAATACTCAAATTAGGTGTCAATGATAAGTTTTAGTTAATCAAAACAGTCCTGTTAGTTATTTAGTTAGTTTTTTACACAATATTTCCTATCTTATTTATCCTCATTTCTCAATAACAGGTTAGAGTGCAAACTAGGTCATTGCGGGGAAGAAAAGATAAAAAGACAATTCCTTTTAAAATAGCAAAAATAAAGAATCAGAAGCAAAAAGGATAAATCCCCTCCCCACACTTAAAATTTGCATTGCCCTCAATGCAAAAGAAGAAAAAAAAACAAAAAGAAGAAACAGAAAAATAAAAGAGAAATAAAAGAGAGGGAAAAAAGAGCATTACTGTCCTAGTGGAGGAGGAAGAGAGGGTCTCACTAGCCTTTCCTGGCGATATCGATGGGATGGATCAGGAAGTCCACGTTGAGTTTGAGGGCATCGCGGTGAAAGTAGAGGATCTGGTCTCCATGAGCAGGCTGGTCCTATTGGTCTTGCTGTGGCTCATCGGGAGAAAGAGGAGTAGTCTTGATCTCAGGAGAACCAAGAGGGCATATAACTGTGGTCTTATTGACCATTTTTACAAGCAGCATGTTCCTAAGAGTCTCCAAGTCCAAAAGCAGGGTCTTCAGACTTTTAGTGTAGGGGGCAGAATTTAAGTGCTCCATGCCATGTGCAATCAGCGAGATCAAGGCACCTTGGATCGGAGGTCTCTTGGGGTGGATAAGGACATAGTGGAACTGCTTGGCCAGCCACGCTCCCAGATGGAGCCTCTTATCATTTTGCATGCACCATAGAATGTGCACTTCCTTTTTGTTCAGAGTCCCAGAGCTCCTATGGCAACCAAAAAATTAAAGGCAAGAATTCTATGGGCATACTTTGAGATGGAGCTCATGGATATAAAAAGCGCGGGAGTCACCGAACTTCTAGGTGGTGACTCAAGGATCATTATTGCCGAGAGAGGAGTAGGTCTCGGCGGTGTTGAAGTCGGATGGAGGAGCATCATACATATCATCAAAGAGGCCAGGCACCCCTAAAGCTTTGTTTAAGTCATTGAGACTCCAACTGAAATATTTCCTATGGAGACGGAACTTGATCACCCCCTCTTCTTTGTAGCTAGTGTAGTCCTGCTTGAAGTTGAGAGTCGCTTAGAACTCCCAAACAAGCTCCTAGTAGGAGTGGAATTAGATGAAGAGAAGGGGAATCCACAAGATCGTGGTGAATGCATCAATGACCCCTGGTTAATTTCGGGAGTAGTCATGGTCTCCTTGTCGATGGACTTGCATCAATGACCCCTAGTTGATTTCAAGAGTGTTCAAGGTATCCTTGTAGGCGGACTTCCATCAATGACCTCTGGTTGATTATGAGAGTGGTCATGGCCTCCTTGTAGGCGAACTTACAGGGCTTAGAGGATTGCCTCTTAAAATAAATCACAAAGACCATATTCTTTCCCCGGTAATGGTGCCAAAATTTGATGGGTGTCAAGACCACCAAAAATAAATTCTTGCACAAAACAAACTTGTACTTAGTTGCGAACGGAGGTTGAATCCACAAGGAACAGTATTTAACTATGTTATTTTCACTAGATAACCATCAACGTGACCTAGAAGTACTCTCGATGGGAATTTATAGATTAGAACTAAATAAAGCAGGTATTAAAACAACGAGAAATAATGACTCGACCAAGCAGAGCAAGACAGAACATCATGGTGATCACAGGACAAGAAATTAATTACACCGGGACCTAGGTTTAGTTATACTAGTACTCATACATCGTACAATACTAGCAACTCTTCCTTACTATGTATGGAGACTAGACTTCGTGCTACGACCTCCCTCTTACTCACTGACTCTCTCGAGTTCGTGCTAAAGAGCTCGCCGATGAATAGCAATATAAATTAGAAAAGCCTAAAACCTTACTGATAGGTTGTGAAGCACTCCCAACAGGCATAAGATTACCTTTCTCTAGTATCGATGGAGACTGTCATTACTTTATCCCTCTTTAAGCACAATTACAGATTTAAGAATAAAGATTAACAATAATCACAAAGAATTACCAAATGGTTGGCCAAACCAGACAACGAGACTAAATGATACTCTTACCATAGAACCCTTAAAGTACCGAGATCAATAAATAGGTTGCCTTGCAGATTTTTGTATTTATTTGCGGTTCTCACGCCATTCAAATTTAGCCTTGACCCTTACTTGGTCAAGTCATAAGGAATTTAGCTAAACATCATTGAATTTAAATGCAAGAAATGTAAAGAGACTTATAGTAAAGCATGCAAAGAGTAAAAAGACTTGTAAAGTAAATTGCGATTAAAAAGAGTATTTGAAAAGAACAATTAACTAATATAAAGAACAATGAACTAATCTAAACTAAGCTTAGGTATTAGATTGTGGTTTCTCAGCCTTCGAAATATGATGGATGAATGCGTCGACCTTGGTATTTATAGGGAGTCTAGCCTCTTGCTTCCTCTTTAGAGTGGAATAAGACTCTTGTGTTATTGCTAGATCAGGTATCTTTGCATTTATCTTGACGGATTCAATTCCTTTTAGTCTTTATCTTTAAATGGTAGTAAAATCTCTTCCTTTATAGAATTAGGAAAGAGATTAAACTTCTTCCATAAATTATGCTCTTCCTGAATAGGATTTTGTCCGAATTAAATGTCTCCCAGATCTGGAAATTTGTGTGCCTCGGTATTAATGTCATCTTGGTAGTTTTGAAATGCTCTGGGATCACTAGGACCAGCTATCTCTCCCGCTGTCTGCATTAGGACCTTGGTGGAAGGCTCTTTAGGAAGTCCTTGAGCGACAAGAATTCCTCTTTAAGATAAGGAAAGGAATTAATCAATAATAAATTCATGCCACTTTCTCGATTAGGTTCGGGTCAACTTTGGCATCTTTGACTTCTGCTCCAGAATGTTGATACGTCTTCAGGACCTCGTCAGTCATGGTGAACACAACATGATCTCGATGACTGGTAACTTTTCAGTGATACTTCCTCTTTTCATTTCTTCTTATATTCTAGAAGGCTTCAAGGTCATCGGGACCAGATTAGTCTCGGTGTGTCCATCGGGAGTCTCCTTGATTGCTCATTTACTGCCCATAAATGCATCTTTTCTCCAAATCATCATAAAAACTTGAAAAGATAGAAAAGGAAGTAATAGCGGTCAAAAAGACTAAAAGCATGGTCTCAATGATATAGAAATAAGCACAAATACATGCATAAAATACAACCCATCAACCTGCTATGTCTTGATCTTTTTCTTGTAATGCCTTTGATAAAATATTCGTTAGTCCCAAAAGATGTAAAATGAACTTTCCAACGAATACAAATTCAAATGTATACATTTTATCAATCAAGCCTCCAGAAGTACACAAAATTTTTGAATTAGAACCATCCTCAAATAATGAGAGAAGCACTACTCCCAATGAAGTCCACATATCAAAAAGTCGAATCAATGTCTTATAATGAGAACCCTAATGTGTATCACCTGGTCGATCTAAACTTATTTCTTGATTCTTACCTCTTCCAGTTGAAAGCTCACCTTTTTGTATTTTAAGCACAACTTCTTCATGTTGTAGGTACTGAAGAGCATCCTTCTATTTACATGAAGGTCCAACCATGTTCACAATCATAGAAAGAGTTTCAAGAAATTGGCCCACAACATATTTTTCCTTAGCAATAGACACAACAACTAGCTGAAGTTGATGAGCAAAACAATGAATATAATGTGAATGGTTATTTTCATTCAAAATGAGTGCTTTCAAGCCATTAAGTTCACCACGCATATTAGAAGCACCATCATAACCTTGACCTCTAAGTCTTGCAATAGATATTCCATTCTTTGCAAATAAATCATTAATAGCATTTTTTAGACATTGTGCCGAAGTCTCATGAACATGAACCACTCTAAGAAACCTTTCTGTTATCTCTCCATTATCATTCACAAATATGAAAACTAAAGCCATTTGCTCCTTCACCATACTATCTCGGGCTTCATCAATCAAAAGAGAAAAGTTCTTGTCCCCTATCTCACTCAATATAATTTTTCTTATCTCCATTGCACAACTTTCAATAATATCTCTTTGAATTGTAGGGGAAGTCAATTGATTATTTTTTGGAGCATTTGTTAGCATCACCTTATTTATATCTTCATGAAGCCCACAATACCAACTAATTAGTTCTATAAAATGGCCTCGATGCATTATTTTTCAGACTCATCATGCCCTATAAAAGCCAAACCTTCCGCCAAAAGAAACCGAGCAACATTTACCACCGTTGTCAATCTAGTACGATATTCACCGTCTAGAGCAATATTTTTTTTATAAAACATGATCTATGTTTCCTTTTTTATTTTGAAATTCAATGGCCTTAACTTGAGAGAGATGATTGGAGCTACCATTACCTCCTTCATGAGAAATAAATCCAGCTAAAGCATCTTTCCAATTATGAAATCCAACTTCTGTAAAAGCCTTCGACCCTAACTTATTACTTTTTGATATATTGCAATTTGCAAATAAATAGCAATATAAATAATAAGCTCTATCTTTTGATAGAATATACTCTAGCCAAGCATATTTCTTAAACCAATTAGAAGAGAATTTCCTATTTCTTCTCGCTTGAACAGTCTGTGTAAATTTATGTCCAAATGGATGACAAGGGCCTTTAGCTAAATATCTCCTTCTTAATGTATCCTGAATTTGATTGGGGTAACTTTCAATTTGTTTCCGCAACCCCGGATCACCAATAATATCATCGTCCGAAACATTTTTTTCTACAGGGGTCTTTTTTCACTAGCTTTATCAACATCTGCTGCACTTATATCCGATGGTAATTGAGGTTAGGAATTCCTGGGAGTTTAGAGAAAAATCTTTCCATATTCTACTCAACAAGTTTAATACCTAAAAATAACAACATAATAAACAATTAATTGAATTATTCATTTACCTAATTCTAATTGTCATTCAAAAGTTTAGTAATTCTTTTTTTAATTAAAACACTGTTTATTTCATTAAACCTGGTATCAATAAATTTTTTTATAAGTATCAATCAAATTTAAACTGGCAAAAAATCTAATTTCAATATATAAAACCTAACATTTAACAATTCCCTAATTTCACCATAAACTAATATTTATCAATACAAAAATTCAAATCTTGTTTCATAATAACAAACTAAATTAGTAAATTACAACTTATAATTCAATTTACCAATTTGATTTAGGATAAATTAAATTAAACATTAAACCTACTTTTAGTAAATCATACGAGTAATCTGACCTTGAATAGAAGATGATAAATTACTGAAGTCTTGGTCTAAGTGGAGTTGTTGGTCCAATTGGAGAAATAAAAAATTGGAAAGAGAGATATAGTAAAAGAAAAAGAATGGTGCTAAGTAGGGGTGAAGTGCGCAGAGAAGACAAATTAAATAAAGAGGGGAGTGATGAGTTGTTAACATGGGTGGGTTTTACTAGTAATAGGATTTAATTAACCCTAGCTCAAAACGACGTGGTTTTGCGCTAGGGGTAATTAGGCTTCTTTTAAAAATGCAGTAATTGGCTAAAATAATTTAGCCAAATAAAATAGCTAATTGTAAGAAGCCCATGACCAAAAACATAATTGTAACTTTACGTAATTTTGAAACCCATAGCTTAGAACCTTTGAAACAAAGGAAAAACACCATTGACGATTCCTCTTCAGCGATCAAACCTCTCAAACGATAATTGTCGTATCTCTTGCCGTGTTTCTCATCAACTACGGCTACGATCGGTTGGGACAGTGAAGCGCCGTCTTTCTCATCTACTATGGCTACAATCGACCGTGACAGTGAAGAGAATGCGTTTCAAACCCTAAAAAGGTCAGTTTTGTTTTCAAAACAACCTTGATTAGATCACCCTTTCATAACTCTATTTCTTGCTTCTGCTGAATCATTTTTGCGATTTCTGATAATTTCATTGTGATTAGTTATCGTTATTTGGCAAGAACTGGTTTGCCTACTGTAATTGAATGAAGTAACTGAATTAAAGCATAAAGTATTTCGGTTTTCCATGGAGTAGTATGTTTTGTTCATCCAATTTATGTGGGATTTTGATTCATATTCAGAACACATCCTAAATTATCCCAGTTTTTCCAACCTTACACTATACTGCTTATACTTTGTGACCCATTTCCTTATACTTTATAGTAGTTCAAGTATTCAAATTGTGAAACTAAGAATAGTTTATGTTTACTTTTCACTCGTTATAGTCTCTTTTGTTGAAACGGATGAAATTGGTTGGTTAAACATGCAAAAGTTTAAGTTTGTGAAATTGGAAATGCCTTCTTTGAGCCTGCAATTTGAATTGGTATTAGAAATTTTGGGATTTTTTTTATGGATGACACATAATTTAACTTGAAGTAGCTTTAAAAGAACATTAAGAAGGAAATAAGGAAATTGTTTAGTTCGATAAATTCAATTGTGTTTTGTAATCCATTGACCAAGAATTAGCTATACTTTGAACATCCGGTAATGTTTATTATACCAGGTATAAAAATGGAGTCACACTAGAATATAAACTGGTATAATGTTTATTAAACATGTTTTAAAACTGATATAATCTTTATTAAACAAGTTTCAGATTGTTATAATGTTTATTATACTAGTTGTAAAACTGGTATAATCCTTATTATAAATGAAATTGAAAACATAAACTAATACAATCAAACTAGTATAATGTTTATTGTACTAGTTTGATTTCCATTATATACCAGAGTATAAAATTTGAATTAGATATAATGTCTTATACCAAGAATCAGGTATAATGCTAAAAAAAAATCTTTATACCTTAAATATATAATGCTATTATAAATGAATGATGGATACAAAAAACTATATTTTAATAATTTGAGTTGAGTTCTGACAGAGAAATATGGAGGTCTATATGGGATTGATTTTCTACTTAACTATTACCAAAATACACTGGATTGATTACGAGTTAATAAATAAAGTGTCATTTGTTTCTGTGAATTAACCCTAGATTTTAACACATACTGTAGGAAAATGGAATCAGCAGGAAAGCGAACAAGATCCAAACAAGTAACAACTAACAAGGAGAGTACAAATACAGATTTAAAGGTAAACTTTCATACAATATGTTAATAACATAAGAAATCTGTTTCATTCATCCATAAAATAGAGAAGATGCATAGAAACATCCAAACATGGTTCTAAAACTAAAATTATAAATGATTATACCAGTTGAGAAATAGGTATAATACTGTAGAACTTCAAAACAATATACTTGTCAATGAAAAAAATGATTACATAATAGATTAGAGTGGAAAAAAGGTTTAATTCCGTTTCTAATAGGGTATTAAAAGCATTGGATGATTTTGTTTTATTGAAAAAAGGTAATAAGAAAGTAGTATGAAAAACATTATACCTCTTGAAAAACAGGTATAATATCTTTTATAGAACTAACACAGCTTCAATACTAACTTAGAAAACAAAATGATACATTACAGACTTTAAAAATAGTAAAAACAAATCAATGAAAGAAAATGCTTACATAGTAACTTGGAAGCAAATTAAATAGTACCTTGGAAGCATTAAGAAACTGGTATAATGAAGATTATACCAGTTTTAAACAAACATGAAAATATGGTATAAGTTATAATTAGAGTTAAATTAGATAAGTTATACTTGGAGTTAGATAAGTTTCAAGTTTTAATATTCCGTTTGAATGCATTTTATGGGATTAACTTATAATTAGAGTTTATAATGAAAATTATAGATAGTAGAGGTATAATGAAAATTATACCAAAAAGCATAGGAGGTATAATTTACATTATGCCAACAATAATTTGATAGCAGAAGCACCTAACGTGTACTAAACAACACTGCCAAATCAAAATAAAACATAAGAGATTATACTACCTAAAGTTCACGTTTTAGCATTGCCTAATTTTGAACTTTATCTTGATGGGATTAAACTGGTATAATCAAAATTATGGTATATTTGCGCCTAGCTTGAGCCTAGTGTGCCTAGATTACGCTTGAAGCCTAGCGCCTAGTACACCTGGGCGCATATCAATTTCCTAGAAAGCTCTAAGGTGTCGAGGCTGGAGCCTCGTATGCCTTGGGCCTTAGGCGCATCTAAGGCGCCCCCGTTAGGTGAACTTATAATTAGAGTTAAGTTAGATAAGTTATACTTGGAGTTAGATAAGTTTCAAGTTTCACTATTCTGTTTGAATGCCTTTTATGGGATTAACTTGTAATTAGAGTTTATAATGAAAGTTATAGAAAACAGAGGTATAATGAAAGTTGGGATTGGTTTGAAATTGATGAGAAAGAAAACAAACTGGTTCTTTAGTTTGAAATTGTTGATACTGGCTGCGGTATTTATGAACATTGAAATAGCCAAGAAAACTCTGTATGAAACACTAAACTTAACAAATTTAATCTTGAGAAAGCCTTTCAATATGTTGTAGGAATTGATCCAAGCAAATGAGAATAAGTATTTGAAAGCTTTGAGCAAGCTGATCCATACACAACTAGATTATAAGTATAAAACAAGTTATTTATACGTCAGCAAGTGAATTGAGACACATTGAATTTGTGGTATTTAAATTAAGCTTAAGTAATCTTAATATAAAGAACTGATATTTCTTTTTCATCTGACATTTCTATTTTATCACAAGCATGGTTGTCACAGGTTTAGGACTTTGTATTGTTGTGGTACTTGGATATCACCTTCAATTATTTTCTTCTCGCATATGGTTCGAAAACAAATGGTATAAAAATTATTATACCAGTTAAAAAGTAGGTATAAGAGTTTACACCTTTATACCAACATTATTTCTATTATAACTGAAGTTAAGAAAATGAAAATGCATTGTACCATTATTACAATGAAATTGAGGCATTTATAAATTCATATTCATTGAACTTTCTGATTGAAAATGGTTGAAAAAAAGTGGTATAAAAAACCTTATACCAGTTGAAAAAAACTTATACCAAATATTGTTTTCACAAACGAAGATAAAGAAATGAAACAACACTATACAAGTATCATAGTGTAACAACACTATACAAGTATCATAAAGAAAAGAATATATATGAATTGATATTTATAGAGCTTTTGAAATGGCAATGAATATGGTTGAAAAATAGTCGGTATAAAAAGTCTTATACGAAAATAAAAACAGGTATAATATCTTTTGTACCATCAATATTGCTATCATAAATGAAATTGAGGATATAGGAATTGCATTATATTAGTACGCATGATGCATTTATATCATTGTTTTCTTGGACCAACTTATTGAATCAACATAAATACATATTAAATTTAGATGGTATAAAGGTCTTATACTAATTTTATATTAGGTATAATACCTTTAGACAATAAATATTGAGTGTCTTCTGTGTGAAACTGAATATAAATCTTCATACATTTTTTAAAGTTATGTCGTAGTTTACCGTAATTCATATACTAAAAAGTTGCTTCTTTTTACAGGTAGAGGCATGTGTCTATCCTTTCTTCGATGAGATTCGAGAACCTAATGTTCGACTGCTAAACCATTATCAAATCCATTTGATGTCGAAGCACATAGAACAAGACTGACATTCACGTTGTATAAATATAGAACAAGTTGCTTCTTTTCGTTTTTCTCTTACACAATTGTTAGTCAGATGTTAAATAATTCTATATAGGAAAAGAGTGAAATCTGAGGATGACAGAGAGATGATTAGTAGGATATTTGTATAGAGTGCTTTGATATGTTTAGTTTTATGACCTAAATTGTACTGAATGTTCTTGCGCTATATATTACACATTTCTCATACAAAAAGTGTATAAATTATTTATATCAAACATGAAGGTACAAATTTTTTTTATCAATTTGCCTTTTTTATTCTAAGAATGAACATGTTTTAGGCCTTGTTCCTAGGCGACAAGATAGACTAACCGCCTTGAGGGTGCTTTGCACCTAGGCGACAAGATCGACTAGAGCGCCTTGAGAGTGCCTTGAGCCCTTGACGATTTATATTAAACATGAAAAAGGTATAAATTTTTTTTTTATCAAATTGCCTTTTTTTTGGTTCCGATCATGATTTTTTGCTCCTTACGCCTAGGCGACAAGATCGACTCAAGCGCCTTTTGCGCCCTTGATTTCTATGGTATTTAAAAAGCATAAGTACATATAAATAGATAAAAGTATTGATTAAATTACAAAACAAAAATTAAGAGAAGTATAAGAACTTTATGCCATATATAAAATTGGTATACAAATCTTGTACCAAATATCACTTACGAAATTTGTATGCCAATTACCACAATTTAACAAAGAAATACATAATTATACATTCCTTATAGCACCACATGTTCTATACCAAAGCTAAATATCAGAATAACAATTACAACAGCAAAATCAAACAAGTATAATACATAATATACCAAATATCAAGAAGGTACAAAGTTTATTATACCGAAGCTAAACTAACAGTAAAGCTATCGAACAATGTCATAATGGTCTACAATAGCAAAATCTTCCATCTAATTTGAAATCTCAACAAGAAAATTCCTGTAAAAATTCAAAACAACGAAAATAAGAATCACAATTCAAGAACAACAAAAATCAACAGCTATAATACTTATTATACCAAATATATAAAAGGTATAAAGTCTGTTATACTAAAGAAAAATCGTTGAGCAACGCCATAATGGACTACAACAATAAAATCCTCTATCTTTACTGAAATCCCAACAGAAAAATTCCTGCAAAAACTCAAAACAACAATAATCAACAGGTATAATGTATATTATACCAAATATAAAAAAGGTATAGAGTCTATTATACCAAAGAAAAACTATTAGCAAAACTATTGAACAACTCAACAACAACAAAAATCATCCATTTAAATTGAAATCTCAACAGAAAAATTTCTGTAAAAGCTCAAAACAATGAAAAATAAGAATCACAAACATTTAAGACAGAGGATGGTGAAAGAGAAACAAAGATAATAGCACTTGATAGGAAGTTAAAGCCATTGAGGCAATTCAACAAACATGGTATGTGCAAAGTACTACTACAATGATTGAACAAAAATTCACACCAAATTACATCTATAAACCCAAAAGCTTCATGAGTCATTTAAAACCATTATACCAATTCAAAATCAGGTTTAAAATCTTTCTAAACATAATGTCTACAAAACCATTATACCAATTCAAAATCAGGTATAAAAACTTTCTAAACAGATGGTGCACAAAAGCATTATACTAAAATAAAAAAAGGTATAAAATCTTTATAGCATCATCAACCATAACTAGAACTAACAAAAAGAGGTATAACAAAACTAACAATAGAGGTATAATAGAACTAAAAAAAGAGGTATAATAGAACTAAAACACTCAAACAACATATATTATACCAGTAAAGATAGGTATAATAGAACTTTCAAGTAATAGAATCAGAAAACATAAACAAGGCTACGAGACATACTAGAAAAATTACTTCAGAATGATAAAGATAATACTAAACAAATCCAATAATATTACCTAGACAAATAAGAAGCAAAGTATAATATATGTAAAACCATAACTAAAAAAGGTATAACATATATCATATAACAAATAGAGTAATAAATCATATTTATCTACTAAAGTTTACGAAACTATAAATTAAGAAATCAAACTGATTGGGCTAAGCAAAATTGTTGATTTTTAGCTACTAAAACACATTGGTTATTTTCACTTAACAAAAGAAATCACCCCAATCATCTGTGATATGCTCGTAGTGGTCCTTGAAGGTGTATTGATTCCCTGACTAGGCACCCACCAAACTTTTCCATTGATATGGCCCGTAAGTATGCAAGAATTAAACATTATTCTTTCTTACAAAGCTATCATAAATTTACATTAGTACAACTAAACTGAATCATTGATGCCTTAACAAACATTTAAACTAGAACAATAGCACTTGATAGGAAGAGAAAGTCATTGAGACAATTCAACAAATAGGTTATATGCAAGTAATGCTACAGTGATCAAACAAAAATTTACGAAAACTAAGCAAAAGATGAATGGAAAAACAACATAATATATCAAAGAATGAGACTCGCAAGAAAAAAAAGAGAAACAAAACAAATCGAAAGAACAATTACCTAAAATTTGAGAAAATTGAAAATGAAGAAGTAGGAAGAATAGCAACCGAAATCAACACACGAGAAGCTGAAAGCGATCAGAAATCAACAAAAAAAACTGAATGGGATACTGATTAGAATCAAGAAGAGGAAGAGAAATTGCAATTTTAAGAAGCTAAGATTGCGTGATAAGGGAGAACAAAATCAGAGTTGAAGGAAAGAAATAAGCCTTATAATCTAAAAGTTAAAAAGTGACATAATTACAAATAAATGCTGCTTGGGACATATTTATTAATAAATCTTGCTTTATAGCATTCCTTACAATTTCCCTTAAAAATATTTATCCTTCCATTGCACCAAACAACACCGTTTTGTGCAAGGATGGATAATTAATTAAAGGAAATGAAGCAACACTGCTTCATACTCCTTAAGAAGCAGCTTGGTCTACACTTGCGATGGTTCATCGAAGGGTTATAGGGGGATTTTGGGGCCGGTGGGGCACCGCCCCCACCGTACCCCTCTTCCCTCCGTCCTTATCTTTAAACTTAGTTCTGGAGTTGCTTCCATACAGAGGCAACACTTTACTAAAAACTATTGCAGAATCTTAAAAACTAGATCAAAGGCAAACTTCCGTAGGTAACAATTCTGGAGGAAAAGTGATCCGGAGGCAAACTTGGTGGAAAGGCAACGCTTTTATAACAAGTATTGCAGTAGCTCAGGAACTGGATCATATGCAACGCTTTATCATTAAGAATCTATTGCAGTAGATCCGGATGCACTACTTTGGCAATGCTTCCTATGAATAGAATCTGTTGCAGTAGATCCAGAGTCATTTGATAGATCCGAATGCACAGCTTAGGCAACGGTTTACTCAAAAGAGGCAACACTTTCTGTTGAAATTGATAATGATCTTCAAAAGCTGTTAGATAACGATTTTAATTACTTGGAACATCACTGAAACATCAAGAACAAAGTTATAACTGTTAGGATGAGTTGAGTCGAGTAGGAGACTCTGTCCTTAAAGGATACTTTGTAATTCCTTCCAGGATTAAACAACTCATTCAAACTCGATTTGAGTTTGGGTACAGGAATCAAAAATGTTTATCATATCCAGAAAAGAGGGAGAGAGAAGAGAGTAAAAATTGGATGTATTTCTTTAATGGAAAAACCGGTCAACCTTTTTATAGGTACGAAATATAGTTATTGTAAAATAATAAGAATGGTACCATTAAAATTGTAACCGCAAGGAGTTACAAACATTTAATCAAAATATAGCCGTTATAGAATTAATCACAATTAAAACTCTCTTTTATGAAAGAGTTAAAACCAATAACAGTCACTGTTAAATATTTTGACTAAAAATATTTTCTTAGTAAAAATATCATAAAACAATTTCTTTTGAAAGTAACATAAAACTCTTATTCTTCCAACAATCCCCCATAACATTCAAAGGAAATTTAAATAAAAGAATTTTCTGGATATCTTGAGTTTGACATCTAATGCATGGAACTGGTGTCTTATGGACTATGAACCAGAACTTGATAGATAAAATTTAACTTATGGAATATTTGATGAAACATATAGTTTCTATGAACAAAATAGGCGCTATTGTAAGATAGGGATTTTACCATATCGCATTATACCAAGTACATTTCTGTTCATTGTGGTTTTGCGCGAATAGGTCGTGCTCGTGCCTGGTCTTTCATAAGTGCTCTAGAGATATTACCAATATTATATATCAGAGAAGCGGCCCCACTTCACACTTACATAGGCGATATCAACAAGTGTATATTGTACTTTATACACCACTCATAAGAGCTATGAAATCTCATTAAGTGTCCTTTTGACTCAACCTCTCAATATATGAACACAAGACTTTTCTCACATATAGGATTGAGATAATAATTTTGTAGTGCTAGCAGAACTAACGGAAGGCTTGTTAGTACCCATATGAGCCTATTCTGTGGGATCTCCACTCATGTAGGTTGGGTTCCCACCTTTTATTAATTTCATATTGGCTTAAGTCTCATCCTCTCTGATGTATCAAATAAATTTCTTTTTCAAAAATTTATTTCTCAAATATTAGCCAGATGATTTGGTCAGAATCACTCTAGACTTAAATGGATAAAATTCCATCTCAATAATATGTCTCAAATGTATACGTTTTATTTTTGCCATTATAGGTCTTATTTCTCAATATATATAGCGTTTTTTCAATCTCAATATATATACATTAAATATGTTAAAACAACTCTTACTAAGGAGGTGTTTCCAACCACTTAGTGTCATTATAATCCAACTCTCAAGCAACTAACTCTTCACATAGCTTACTTAGTTGGTTTTCATGTTATTGTTCTACCACCAAATGTGAGAACATAACCACTAATGAAATTATTCCCATATGAATTAAAAATTCACTCAATGTCATTGTTCCCTCAAGGATAATGGAAAATTCACTAATGAATTTCTTCTCATATGAATCAAAGATTCACTCAACATCATTGTTCCCCTCAAGAACAATGGGAAATTCGTTATATGGAATACCATATTTAATGGTTCCTCTCAAATATTTCTTAAGTCTCAATATGGCTTCTCTATAATCTATGATTATATTACATATATACTTGCTCACATAGCATATACTATGTCTTAGTTTGTGAAACTCATCAAGTACAAATGCATACTTGGATTTAGCCACTAGATCATCATTATCTTCCTCATATTAAGTATGGAATCATAAGGGATACTCATATGATTTACATCATAAAGCTCAAACTTCTCAAGAAGTTTCTCAACATAGTGTTCTTGTGTTAACAAGGCACTCTCATTCATCCTTATGATTCTCATACTCAATATCACATTGGCTTCTCTTATTTCTTTCATGAAAAATATTAATTGCAAAATTATCTTTATTATATTGACAACATCAGTACTCGGAATAAAGATAGCCATATCATCCACATATTATCACACATATATCATTAATCACTTTCCTCAAAAGTTCAAACTTATCTACTCATTATTTAGGTGCTTGTCAATAAAACACACAAGAACTTAATCACCAATCCATCCATGTCCTGTCTCTACATACCCCTCAAGTTGCACCATATATGAAAAACTTTATTTGAAAGACAATTTTAACACCCATGTGGTGAACTCAATTATAAAAAGATGCTATAGCAAAAATATAGAAGAACTATAATTATCGGAGTATAAAACTAAAGATTTTTTTGTAGAAAATAAACATCACTTGCAACCAATGGATTTAGCTTCGGACAATCATAAACTAAAACATAAGTTCTATATTCGAAAGAAAATAAACAAAATCAAAATAAAAGGCTTCTTGCAAATACTATGATTAGAAAGATGAAATAGTTTTGCGAACAACAAAAGTTCATCTTCGACCAAACGCTCATAAAAATTTCCACCAAAAAAATTTCCTCTTTCAAAGTTCTCTTACCTTTCCTCAAAATATTAGTTACAAACTCAGTTTGAAAAATAGATGCAACTGGATAGAAACTTAAAGAGGGAAATCTCTCTAGTCTTTATTGAAAACATTCAAAAAGAATTTGTGTTCTTTGTCTCAAAGATATTATTTCCAAGCATATCACTATGTTCAACATAACTTATGAACACACCAACATAAAGTTTGAGCATATTTCTCATTTCATAAATTTGATAAGAACCACCTTAATAAAATACCCCCACACTTTTAAATATTTCAAATTAGGATGATAATCCTCTCATTTCTCATATGGTGTCTTATTGGTTTGTCATGTGAAATTCTATTTGTATAAAAATCTTAACAAATAGTTCCACCAACAAATATCTCATGTATATATTTAACATATTAACTATGAAACTCATATACATATATGCTTAATAACGCATAACATGTTCTCATATGTCTCTAATTCACTAAGAACTTAGAGTCATCAAATTCCAAGCTTAACACACCAAAATATGTCCATTAAAACACATTATAGTCACTCAACTTTGCTAACAAAAATCTGCACAGTTCTAGATTTCATGAGCCCACTTCGACTCAAAATTTGAACATGTAAAAACAGTTATTTGACAAAACTTTCTTCTACTCATAAAAACATATATGTCTTAAGCTTCCAATTCCATTAAAAACACATAAAATCGATTTGTACATCTCAAGATATGTTACTAAAAATCAGCTCTGCTCAAAGCTGAAATTCCAGAAAATCGAGATTATTATCCCAACTTCAACAAATTTTTCAAACTGCTAAACTAAAGAATTTGAAAAACATCCCTTATAAACATATTTTCATCTATGTCTCATGAAACCATAAAAACAAGAATCACTTAAAATGGAGTTGTATAACTCAAGAGTACTCATAAACTTCCAAGGGTGTTCAAAGCTGAAATTTTCAGCAAATATAAAACACAAGTTTTATCACATATTGGCTATCAACAAATTCCAATGAACTTGAAATCAAGATGTCTCAAAACAACTAATGTCAAAAACATATTGAACCATATGAAACATATCAAAACCTCATTTATTTCTCAACAAATAAATATTTTGATTCAACACAATTTTCAAAACTTGAAAGTTCTAACTTATGAAATAAAACTACTCATATGCCTTAACTATCACATGGCAAATCTCACGATTCAACCGAATTGGTAAAGAAGAGCAAAAATATAAATTAATAATCTAAAAAATTATTCTATGGTTCATATAGCTAATTCCGACAGCACACTATCTTTGGTTATTAAAACCTTGTCGGACTCAAAAGTTACCTTCACTCCATTTTTGCCTAAAAGGCTCACTAAAATCGATTTGGTTTAAATATTGGGAACAAGTAGCACCTCATTATGTGCTAAAGATGTGAGCTTAAGGAGAACCTTTATTCTCCACTTTCAACTTGGGTGTATATGACTAGGGATCATTTTTATTTATTCTCACAAACGTGTCTCGTTACTCCATAGTCAATAACCCACTCATTCACATCAATCACCATGTTTACTTGTAAAATGACTACTAAAATATTATCATCTACATCAACTAGATTAACTCTAAGTTGAGTAGGATTGTCACATTTCACAACTCTTTTCCTCCATAGAGGAGCATGTTGACCACATATATAAAAGTTCCCAATCTTTTAATTGAAGGTTTGTTACTTTGTTCTTATGACCATAGAAAGATTCATACCTTTTCTCTTGATGAGGATTGGTCTCCATGATGTTTGCCTTTGAGACGATCTTCTTTCCTTTGGTTATTCCGATTTCCTTCCAATTGACTTTCTTTAGCCCAATGACAACCTTTGCTTATGAGCATCCACATAATTGTATTTAGAAATCAAGATTCCTAAATCTCTTTATCTTCAACTTTCGAAAAATAGCACCAATTTCAACTTTTTGTAATATCACGAAACAATACATCATATGGGAGTAGTTAGTGGAGGAACAACTACTCTCATAGTCTCGAAGAATTAAGTCTTATAGGAGAAACATAATTTTCCATTACAGATTATCCTTTAAGATTGTTGGAAAATTTGCTCTTAACTAAAGGTTGAGAAATGGAACTTAAAAACACCAAGTTTATTAAAGGTATTGGAAATCGCAAAGGACTACATTTTGACTAACTCTTAATTAAAACATACAATGCTTGAGAAATGGAACTTAAAAACACCAAGTTTATTTATATTCCACTCTACTTAGATTACAAACTTAGAGCTCTATTTTTGGAAAATTTGCTCTTTAAACTTAGTTCCGGAGTTGCTTCCAGACAAAGGAAATGCTTTTCTAAAAATTGTTGCAGAAGCTCAAGAACTGGATCATAGGCAATACTTTATTTTTCAGAATCTGTTGCAGTAGATCCGGAGGCACCTGATAGATCCGAATGCATGACTTAGGCAACGCTTTTTATGAATAGAATCTGTTGTAGTACACCCGAAATCTTCTGATAGATCCGGATGCACAGCTTAGGCAACGCTTTACTCAGAAGAGGCAACACTTTCTATTGAAATTGATAATGATTTTAGAAGCCGACAGATAATTATTTTAATTACTTGGAACATAACTGAAAAATCAAGGACAAATTTATAAGCGTTAGGATGAGTTGAGTCGAGTAGCACACTCTGTCCTTAAAGGATACTTGGTAGTTTTTCCTAGGATTAAACAACTCCTTCAAGCTCGATTTGAGCTTGGGTACAGGAGTCAGAATTCCTTTACATATCCAGAATAGAGGGGAAAGAAGGGAGTATGAAAAATTGTTGTCTCTATACCAAAAGAAAACTTGCTCATCTTTTTATATGAGGAAAAAGAGTCATTACTCATTAAAACTATTTTTATGTCACACCATTAAAACCAAATAAATGTTATGATGTTACAAAACATTTAATAAAAATATAACCCTTGGTAGTTTATTTTGGCATTAAAACACAAGTCAAAAGAGTAACTTCCTCATAAATTATTTTGACGACAATATATTTTCTCATTAAAAAAATCATAAAATCGTTTCTTTTGAAAGTAACAAAAATCACTTATTTTTCCAACAATCCCCCACAACTTTCAAAAGAAGTTTTGATAAAAAGAATTTTCCCGATATCTCGAGTTTGACATATAATGCATGGAATTGGTGTCTTGTGGACTATGAACCTGAAATTAATAGATAAAATTTAACTCACGGAATATTTGGTGAAACATATAGTTTTTATGAACCAATTGTAAGATAGGGATTTTACCATATCACATTATTCCAAGTACATTTCTGTTCATGACGGTTTTGCATGAATAGGCCGTGCGTGTGCCTGGTCTTTGATGAGTGCTCTATAGATAGCGCCAAAGTTATATCTCATAGTAGCGGCCCCACATCAAACTCATATAGGTGATATCATCAAGTGTATATTGCACTTTTTACACCACTCATAAGAACTATGAAATCTCATTAAGAGTCCTTTTGACTCAACCTCTCAAGATATGCAACATAGAACTTTTCTCACATCTAGGATTGGGACAATATTTTTATAGTGCTAGCAGAACTAATAGAAGACTTGTTAGTACCTATATGAACCTATTCCATGGAGTCCCCAGTAATCTAGGTTGGGTTCCCACCCTTCATTAATTTCAAATTGGCTTAAGTCCTATACTCTTTGATGTATCAAAATAAATTTCTTTTTCAATATTTATTTCCCAAAAATTAGTCAGATAATTTTATCAGAATCGCTCTAGACTTAAATGGATAAAATCCCATCTCAATAATATGTCTTAAACATATACATTTTATTTTTGCCATTATAGGTCTTATATCTCAATATATATTGGGTTTTTGCAATAATAATGTATATACATTGAACGTGTTGACTTTATAAAGTAACACTTACTAAGAAGGTTTTTCCAACCGCTTAGTCTCATTTTATTCCAACTCTCAAGCAACTAACTCTTAACATAGCTTGCTTAGTTTTTTTATATGATATTATTCTACCACCAAATGTGAGAACATAACCACTAATAAATTTCTTCCCATATGAATCAAAGATTCACTTTACATCATTGTTCCCCTCAAGAACAATGGGGAATTCATTATACATAATACCATATTTAATGGCTCCTCTCTCAAATATTTCTTAAACCCCAATATGGCTTCTCAATTATCAACATTTGTAATATGTGTATATTTACTCACATAGCTTATGCTATGTCTCAATGTGTGAAACTCATCAACTCACATAGCTTAGCTTAGGGACTAGAGTCAGACCTGGATTCTCCTTACTTGTAGGGCACAGAGATACATTCGAGCCAGTCATGAACCATCTCAAGACTATGACCATTCAATGCAACTCATGGTCTATAGTTTTATATGCTCTCCAGCTTCAGGTTTTTCTAACTTAGTCGATGGAGCGAGCCACGTGGCTCTTTGTTGACCCTGTCTTTAGGATAAGATGGGCGAGCTATATTTAGTAAGTTATCAAAAGCCCCCCCACAAGTGTGAGAAGTTCTTTAGGGCTTATGGCAGCATGAACTGTCTTGAATTTTGAGCGGCCTAATTTTTAGGGCTACATGGCCAACTGTGGCCCAAGCATTCTCGAAGCTTCCTTGAGAAGCTTAAGTCTCTTCATATTCTTTGGCGGTAGGTATGACTTTTTTAAATTTGAAACCAGCCTAACCTTAATTGATACATGGCACTGTGCTTCTGTCTTTTAATGAATTCCATGTCTGTGACTACTGTGCTTTTGACTGTGAGCCACCATAGCCTGCATTCTATGTTAAATGAGTTCTTGCTAAACTGCCTTTTATGCTATTACGTTATGGTGTATCTAGAATTGTTAGGCTAGAATCCTTTGTAATTTTGAATGCCTTCGCTTGTGGAAATGATCTTAGCTGTAATTTAATATTGCCAGAATCATGGTTTCTTTTCACCCGATTCTTGGTTCATGTATGAATTTTGATGAATATAGGATTTTTTAGATGTCGATGTTTTCCCTCCCGGCTAAAAAAGTGTTTAGATCCTTTAGGGTAGATTTTCCCTAAATCTAACTTGTTCTAGGCGGCTTCATTTTCTAGGCAACCATGTCCTCTACCACCTCCATAAGTACCTGCTCAGTTGATAGGATGTTTGATGAATGTTGTGCCACATTTCCTAACTTGGTGTGAAGGTGTTACGTTAGCATTGACCAAACTAACCTTTGTCCTAACATTAGGGTTAAAAGAACAGCCAGGAGGATGGACTGGGTAGGAAGGAATGCTAATGACGAGAGGAGGGCATCCCACGAGGCGGCCTTGAGTTCAGAAATTCATTTGTCTAATTCGGCTTGGGTTGGGAATGAAGAAGGGCAATAGGTTGGGTAGCCGGTTCAACAAGACATCAACGCTTTGATACCTAAAGGTTTTAGAGCTAAGAGGGCCGCGAACAAGGGGAAGGTAAAAGCTATTGCTGGGGAACCGATTGAGAAAGAAGCCCTTAAGCCAAAAAAGATGACCCCTAGGATAGAGGACATGATTTCTATCATTTACCAGGTGGACATTGAGTTCAAAAAGACAACCTTCCCTTGGATGAGAAGGTGTAGGATCATACTTCCAGCTAAAGATCAGCGCGTTCATAAGCTGCCTCCCGGGTGGTTTAGTATCTATTTAGAGCAGATTTGGTCAGGGTTCCTCTACCCGTTACTCCCGAGGATCTGTGACCTAGTGAACCATTGGAATATATGCCCGGCTTAAATACAACCAAACGCTTGGAGCGACCTTACCGGCCATTACAAAATTTGTATAGACATAGGGCTTAGTTTTGATTCTAATTTCTTCAAGCGGGTCATTTCCTGTAAGTTGAATAAAGGTGAGGACCACTTACATTTCTCCCATAAGTAGGGATTTTACTCTTTCTCTGGAAAATCTGACTCGATGAAGAACTTCAAGCAATTTTTCATATACATCCAGCTGCAAGAGGGGTTTCCTACCATCCCGACTCAATGGTCATTCAAAATACCGCATGCCTTTTCCATCCCTAAAAATGATTCGAACATCCCAGTTGGATTGTTCGATTGGTTAAAGAAAGGGGTTTGGACTTTAGGCAATATTTCCTATGCCCCAGTTCATAGGCATAGGGTGATAGACTATGCCCTGGAGTCGGATGCTGGCTTTGAATATTATCCCGGCCCTTAGCTACCCGGTGAGTTATCTTAACTTCTTTTTTTATTTTATATTTTCAGCTATGTCTGGAGTTAGAGCTAAAATTTTTGGTGCCGTAGCCAAGTGGGTCAAAAATTTACAGCAAGAGAATACTCAATTGGCTCCAGTTGAGTTAGCAGCTCAATCTGACAAAGCTGTTAATCCAATTTTGCTAGGCAAGAATGCCGCTTTGGAGTCTGTTTAAGGAAAGCGTGCTAACGTTCAAGATCCGAAGCCGACCAACAAGAAGCAAAAAAAAGTCAAGGGGGCTAGTGAGGTAATACTATGCTTTCTTGAACTTTATACTTCCTGCTTTTGCTATTTGTTACTAACAATTGTTTGTCAGGCTGCTCTTGATTCGGCCGTTGCACCGGGATTGAATGCTAATGCGGACCCGACTTCTCCTCCCTTTGTCCTGCTTGTAAGGGAGGCTTTGTAGAAGGTGGCAGGGGATAGGTCGACCATCAATCTTCCCATAGTGCAAGAGTCTCTTCGTGAGACTTTTCCTTTAGAGCGGGAGGCTCAACGCTATGAGAAGGAAGATTTTCTTACCCTTTCAGTTTTACTTTTCCAATCCATCAACTAGGTTTGTTTCTATATTTCTTAGATTAGTATTTATGCTTATATAAATCGGTATTCTGATCAACATTTTATCATTCTTTATCTCAAGGAGCCGAGCTTCACCGCCAAATAGAGGCTGAGGAGACTAATACCGAGAAGCTCTCCAAAGTGATTGACATGTGCAAGAGCCTAAAGATCCAGCTGAAGGAGTAGGATGAGGCCAACAAGAAGTCAAAGGGCAAACTTATGAAGTTGAAGGGAGAGCATGAGCTGCTCCAATCGGCCTGTGAAACTACATCCAACAGACTTATGAAAGCCCAAGCAAACCTTACCTCTAGTCGGTTGGAGTGTTAGTCCATTCAAGCTTCTAAGGAGAAGGATGAACTCGAGTTTATCTGATCCATCGAGGGTATGGTAGATGAAGGCTATTGGTTCAACCAGATGGTTTTGGATTTATGTCAGCTCCTTCATCTGGATATCCTTGAGACTCTCCTACAAACGCTCAAGTATCCAAGATCCGATGAGCAAAAGGCGGTTGAAAAGGACCTGGGAGGGCTAGCTAAAGATGTATAAATTGAGTCGAGGGGAAGAGTTGAAAATGTATCTCAAGACTCCAATCCTGTAGCTTAGTTTGATTTTGCTTGTAATCTTTAGCTTTATTTTTTTATTTTTGTAAGTACAATTCGGTTTTAATGTAAGCCTAGTCTTGAGGCATTTCTTAATGTCTTATTTTTGTGCCTTTATTTTTGCATGAATGCTTTATTGCCGTTTGGATGTTTGTGTCTTATTTGTGTTCTAAGGATGTGACCGCCTAAGAACTGTTTGCCGTAGTTTTAACTAGGTCTTATGCGTGCGAGATATTTAGGTCGGTCTTATGTTATGCCGAGGATATGCCATAAATTGTGATTAGTACTTACTGAGGTGAATGTATGAATAAAAGAATGCTTTAATTAATAATAATAATTTGAGTACAAGTCCGGGAATTCTACGCATCCGGATTTCTACTTGAGGGGAGCCGCCTCATTTGAAACTTCCTTAAGGGAAAACCCAATGGGAAAAAATCCTTAAGAAGGGAAAAAGAGTGCGGCTGCTAGAGTCCCTAAGTATCCACTTTGTAGTAGGGCATAAGATTAGCAATGTTCCACGTGCAAGGAAGATCTTTGCCTTTCATAGTCCCTAAGCTTGTAGGTGGCTGGCCCGATGACTTTGGTGATCTTATAGGGGCCTTCCCAGCTGGCACCCATTTTCCTTTTGCCTTCTCAGGCCTGTGAGGTGGCCGAGTCTTTGAGAACTTGGTCTCCTTCTTTGAGGCGGACTTCTCATAATGCCTATCGTGGTAT
This sequence comes from Euphorbia pulcherrima, assembly GCA_947683365.1. Lineage (NCBI taxonomy): Eukaryota > Viridiplantae > Streptophyta > Magnoliopsida > Malpighiales > Euphorbiaceae > Euphorbia > Euphorbia pulcherrima. The sequence continues at coordinate 23,609,360 of CANTUS010000001.1, forward strand.
CTAGCAATTTTTGCTTTATAAGCCGCCATGAGAATCCAAGCTCGCTCTCTTCTTTCATCCAAGTTGTCCAAGTGGTACTTTATGTTGATGTTGTTCTCTTCCTCTATATAATATGACACTCAGCTAATAGGGCTCTGATCTTGATAGGAATAACCATTTCGACTCCATAGACTAGAGAGTAAGGGGTTTGGCTGGTTGTTCTGCAAGGAGTGGTTCTGTATGACCATAGTACTTTGATCAATTCATCCGGTCATCTTCCCTTTCGATCTTCTCCTAGGGTTCTATTGGTGACTTCCATTTGAACATTTGCTAGTGGGTGCGCTACGGAGGAGAGGTGATTTTCTATCTTCTATTGCTTGCAAAAATCTTTGAACTTTTCTGAGATAAACTACAAGCAGTTATCCGCTATTATTCTTTTTGGTACTCCAAACGGAGTGATTATATGCTTCCAAACAAAGTCAATGATTCTCTCAGCTGTGAACGAGCTAAGTGCTTCCGCCTCCACCCACTTAGAAAAATGGTCGATTGGCACTAATATCCACTTCCTTTGGCTCGACACTTCTGGCATTGGTCCTGCGATATCAATACGCCAGAATGCGAATGGCCAATAGGTCATTATCGGCTTTTGATTGGCTTTTGGAATGTGTGACTTCCTTGCATCTATTTGGCATTGGTGGTAAGTCCTCACATATTCTTCCGAGTCGGCTTTGACAGTTTTCCAATAGTATCCGGCTAGGGTGATTCTCCTAAGTAGTGTCTCTATCCCCTGGCAGGATCCACAGCTTCCTTCATAGATTTCTTCTATAATGAGCTTTCCTAGCTCAGGGGTGACGCATTTAAGCCATACGTCCGAGCAGGATTTTCTGTATAATTCATCTCCCACCAATGCAAACCGCATAGACTTCTGGGTTATCTCCGCCTCAATTTTATCCTCGGTCAACTTATCATAAGCCAAGTAGTCATACAGAGGTTGCATCCACCCTAGTGACTTTTTTTTGGATCCATACGCTTTCACCCTGCTCTTCATATATTGGCCGAGTCAAGACCACATAAGGGCAACTTAGCTCTTTCCATGAGTCTCTTCCTGCAGCCACCTTAGCTAATTCATCTGCCCTTTTATTATGAGTTCAAGAAATATACTCAATCTTCCACTCGGTTCCCTTAGCCTTAAGTTTTTCTAGCAACTTTCCTACTTTAGCTAAGTATTTAACCATTTCAGCTCGTTTGGTTCTATAAGTCTGATTGATCTAATTCGCTACTAGCCTAGAGTAGCACAACTATATCAAGTGCAATCTTATTGGCTAGCTCCAATCCTTTAATTATAGGTTCGTACTTATCCGCAGTATTGGTGGAAGGGAAAGCCAACTTAGCCGCATACGATAATATGATCCTTTCGGGCCCTTGAATATAAACTCCAACGCCGGCTCCTTATGCGTAAGAGGAACCGTCTATAATGATGGTCCAAGTTTCAGAGGGGATGATTTGTTCTGGCCCACTGCCTGCAAATTCCACTATAAAGTTGGCTAATGCTTGAGCCTTCACAGCCTTCCTTGCTTTAAATTGTATATCATATTCTCTAAGCCTAATGGCCCACTCGGTTAGGTAGCCAGAAGTATCTGGCCGTTGTAATAGTTTTTTGAGGGGAACACTGGTTCTTACTACAATGGTGTGTGCTTGGAAGTAAGGTCTAAGCCTCTTAACCGAGTGAATGAGGGCCAAAGATAGATTTTCTATCTTCGGATATCTTAGTTCCGTGTTTCTTAACGCTTTGCTGGTGTAATAGACGAGATATTGCTCTTCTTGATCTTCTCGAATTAGGACGGTTCCTACCGCCTCATCTCTTACTGCTAAATAGAGATAAAGTGTATCCCTAACGTCGGGGCAACACATGAGAGGAGGTTTAGCCAAGAAATCCTTCATTCTGTTGAAGGCTACTTGACAATCTTTATCCCACTTAAAATCCCGATCCTTCTTGATCGCTTTGTAAAAAGGCATGCACCTCTTTACTGAGAAAGAGATAAAGCATCCCAAGGTGTTAATCCTTCCATTGAGACATTGAACTTCATTTAAAGTGTGAGGCGGCTCCATCCGGATAATGGATTCTATTTTTTCAGGGTTTGCCTCAATGCCTCTTTCTAAAATCATAAAGCCTAAAAATCTTCCACTCTTAACCCTAAAGACACATTTCTCCGAGTTGAGCTTCAGTTGGTAGGCCTGCAACGTTTTAAAAACTTTTTAAAAGTCATCCTCATGTGATTCTTCATTTTTGCTCTTCACTATCATATCATCCACGTAAACCTCAACTGTCTCACCAATCATGTCTTTGAACATTTTGTTTACCAGCCTTTAGTTAGTTGCTCCAACATTTTTTAACCCAAATGGCATGACCATGTAATAATATATCCTTTTATGGGTAACAAAGGACGTCTTTTCTTCATTTGCAAGGTCCATTGGAATTTGGTGATATTCGGCCTTTGCGTCTAAAAAGGAGTAGATGGCGTACCCGATTGTAGAATCTATCAACTGGTCAATACTTAGCAAAGGATAACTTTCCTTTGGGGTTGCCTTGTTCAAGTTTGTGAAATCTACACACATGCGATAATTTCCATTCAATTTCTTAACCAACATGACATTTTCTAGCCATCTAGGGTAATTTACTTCCCTAATATGTTTGGCTTTAAGCAACTTATCTATCTCTTCTTTGATGGCCTTCTATCTTTCACGGGCAGGGTTTCTTCTCTTCTATACCACTGGGGTCACCTCTGGGTCGAGGTTGAGGCTATGCTGTATTATTTCTGGCCGGACTCCTAACAAGTCATCGTGACTCCATGAGAATGAGGGTTGTTTTCCAACCAGGATCACGTTGATGCTAGCTTTTGTGTCTACTTTTAAGTCTTTAGCCACCTTTAACATTCTACTCGGTCCGACCCTCAGTACTTTTTATTCGCCCACCAGCTCGGCTATTGAACTGTTACCATCTGAGCTAGTATCTTCTCGGTCTTCTTTCGATCTTTCATGTTAGGGCGGCTGTTTGTCTCCTTTCAAAAAGGCTATATATGTTTTGTGAGCCACCGTAGGGTTTCCTATTGCCTCTATCATCCCCTTTTTAGTTGGTATTAGTAAGACTAAGTAAGTAGGAGATATTGAAGCAAACAATTCACATAAGAAGTGGCATCCCAATATGATGTTGAATCTGACTAAAAATTTGGCGATGGTAAAGTCTACCTCCGCTCGGTATACATGCTCTTAGTTACCTATTTCCACATTTAACTTGACTTCTCCTAAGGAAATGGTGGTGTGTCCGCTTAGATCAGACATTATGGCATACCCCGATTGGACCCTACGATTATTCACTTTCAACTGCTCGAATGCCAATCTGGTGATCAAATTTACAGAACTTCTCATGTCAACAAGCACCCGGTATACTGTGTAATTTTCTACTATAGCTTCGATGACAAGTGGGTCCGAGTGAGGCTTGGTTACCATGGTTGCTTTCATATAGGCTTTATTTGCTTTCGAGCCATCGCTTAGCATAAGCAGATGGCTGGAAGGTCATCTTGCTTTCTTGGAAGGTGGCTCTCTATCTCCGCTGCCTTGTATCACCATTACCTTGATTCCTTTATTACCACCAGCTTCCCTTGTTTCTTTGGGCTTTTCCTTAGAATCGTCTGAGTCATCACGCCTCTCTGCCCTTTTTATCACCCCTTTTATGAATTGGCTGAACTTCCCTACCTTAATCAGGGCATGTACTTCCTCGGCTAGGACTCTATAGTCGTTTGTATGATGTCCTCTAGCCTTGTGAAATTCATAATACTTATCATAATCCCTTCCTAAGGTTTTACTTTTTGGGATGATTGGGAACCGATCGCTCTTCCTTTTCGTCCTGTTCTTGATGGCTACCAAAATTCTGCTCAACGATGTATTTAGTTTTGGCTTATCTTCCTGTCGGTCATACCGGCTGGACCTACAACTATCACCTTAGCTTCGGTCCCTCTTTCTCTTCCCCTTCTTATCTGGGATGGTCACTATCATCAGAGCTCCATTTGCTAGAGCAACTTACTTCATCCACCTCTACTAAGTTTTCGGCCATGCCAATCATCTAGGGGAAGTGAGTCAGTTTTCTAGTAATGATTTCTTGCTTGAGGTGATCATTGCAGTTCCTTTTATCAAGGCCTCCTTGGCCATCCCAAAATCCAAATCAGCAATGCCTACACATGTATCGTTAAACCTTTTTAGATAATCCTGCAAGGATTCATCTGATCTTTGTACTACGCTATAGAGGTCACGGATAATATTATCTGGTTGAGCCGTTAGGCGCTAGACGGAGGAACTAGTGCTTGGCTGCTCCGATTAAAGTAGTGGGAAAATACCTACACTGGAAGGCCTCTAGAGCATTTATCAAATCCATCCGATCGATATAATTTATCATGTGTAATTTTGGGTCATCCTTCCTACTATTTTTCTCCAAGATGGGTGGGTAGATGTATTCAAGAAGCTTTTAATTTAGAATGTTCTTTAATGGGGAGAGAGTCTTCTCACTAATCGGCTCTTAGAACGAGATAGCATACTTCTTCAGCCGTCTCTTGAATTTGGTGTCAAAATCTTCTAAACTTCTCGACTCTGACTGGGAGGAAGGTGAGGAAGATTCAGAAGGAGAGGTAGTAGGGGGCCTATACTTTTTCCCTTTTCCTTTCTTCCTTCTTGACTTGCGTCGGGACTTGGTTTTGTCCACTCCATCTTGCTCAGTGGTTACCACCGTTGAGTCAGTAGCTATTCCTTTAAGTTTAGGAGTTCCGTACTGTAGTGATATTCTAGCCAGGATTTCTTTCCCTTCTTGCGCCATCATGAGAATTACTCGCAATGTTGCAAGGTTTGAATCTATAAAACCACCTGGGGGGGCCTTAGTAGGAATCAGTTCTTTAGATGTTAGAGTGACCGGCTGGACCGTTACTGGCTGGGATATCATCATCTGCCTAAATCCTTCCATTACCTAGGACACGGGAGTTAGGGCATTAGTGATCGAGTCAAATTGGGGGAGGAGATTTTGATTGATAGCTATTTCTAGTAAAACCACCATATCTTCGTGTAGTTCTCCTCTTAGATGGCTTATCGACACAAAATGGTTGTAGGCTAATCGCATCATCTATTCTTACTATTCTGGCGTGAGTGCCGCCTACTGAGCAATCTCTTAGAAAGGGTCCAGTTCCTTAGGAGGATGAGAGGAGCGCTCCTCCACCTTTTTAGTTCCTGAACTTCCTGTAGTATATGGTGCTTCGCCACGGGATCCCCCATGATTGGCACTTTTTTGGTTTAATTGCCATTTTCAACACTATCGTGTGTGTTTTCCACATCGGAGTTAGTAATTGGTTCAGAGTTTCTATGCGACATGGTCACTACGAGAGCTCCTAAAAATCTGAATTAGAGTGTTCTTTCTGATGAACAACTATTCTTGCCCGAGTAAGTCAAAAAAGTCCACGCTCACTACACCACTGAAAATATCGTACCTGGATCCGATATTTTAGAATTGATCTTTCTATGAACTTGTTTGAATCTACAAATGAATTCTTGCAAAATGATACATAAACTTAGGGGAAATCGTTGGTTACCTCATAGGGGACCCTCTGATGCTTAAGTCAGTAAAGGGTTTTGAGGAATATTATGAAAGTGCATATGAGAATGTTGAGATGCCTGTTGAATAGACCTAAGGGCCTATTTATAAGCGTAGGAGCAGCCCTAGTCCTGATAGAATAAGGAGTCCTAATTGATATAAGTTTAGAACCCTTCATACATATCTGATCCTTGTATCCCCAGGTGATAAGGATAAGGATTGAGGAGAGAATATAGGGACTAGAGTCAAACCTAGATTCTCCTTAATTGTAGGGCACAAAGATGCCTTCGAGCGGGTCATGAACCGTCTGAAGACTATGACCGTTCAAGGCATCTCGTGGTCTCCGGTTTTGTATGCTCTCCGACCCGAATGAGATTCTAGCCGGTTTTAGGTTTTTCTAACTTAGTCGATGGAGAGAGTCACATAGCTCTTTGTTGACCCGGTCTCTAGGACAAGACGGGTGAGCTATATTTAGTAAGTTATCACTCAATATCACATTGGCTTCTCTGATGTCTTTATGACAAATATTGATAATAAGATTATCTTTATTCTATTGACAACATCAATACTCGGAATAAAGATAGCCATATCATCCAAATATAATCACATATATATCATTAATCATTTTAGTATAAAAACATATATCCACCTCAAAAGATCATACTTCTCAACTCATTATTTAGGTGCTTGAATAAAACACACAAGAACTTAATTATTCCTTTCCATCCACGTCCAAGCTCTACATACCCCTCAAGTTGCACCATATAAAAAGAACTTTATTTTGAAAGGCAATTTTAACACCCATCTGGTGAACTCGATTGTAAAAAGAAGCTATAGCAAAGTACATATGAAACAGTTTCCCTACCAAAGTATAAAATAAAATTTTTAAAAAGTTTTATTTATGAAAAACCATTCACAACAAATGGGTCCAACTTCAGAGGCATTCTATTTTTCAAGAATAGAAACATGCTCACATAATAAGAAGCTTCATTCAAAACCTTTGATTCAAAAGATGAAATAGGTTTGTCAACAATAAAAGATCATCTTCAATCAAACACTTATAAAAATTTTCGCCAAAATTTTTGTTTCAAAGTTCTCTTGCCTTTCCTCAAATTATCATTTTCAAACTCAATTTGAAAATATGTGCAACCGAATCAACATCCAAAATAAAACTTAAAAATGGAAATCTCTCTAGTCTTTATTGAAAATATTCACAAAGAATTTGTGTTCTTTATCTCAAAGATATTATTTTCAAGAACATCATTATGTTCAACATAACTTATGAACACACCAACATAGAGTTTGAACATATTTTCTTTTCATAAATTCGATAAGAACCACCTTAATAAAATACCCCCACGCTTTTGAATATTTCAAATTAGGATGGTAATCCTCACATTTCTCAAATAGTGTCTTATCGGTTTCTCATGTGAAATTCTATTTGTATAAGAATCTTAACAAATAGTTCCACCAATAAATATCTCAAGTATATATCTAACATATTAAATATAAAACTCATATATATACTTAGTAACGCATAACATGTTCTCACATGTCTCAAATTCACTAGGAACTTAGAGTCATAAAAAACCAAGCTCAACACACCAAAATATGTCTTAAACACATTATAGTTAAAAAAATCTGCATAGTTCCAGATTTCATGAGCCCACTTCGACTCAAAATCTGAACATGTAAAAGCAATTATTTGACAAAACTTTCTTCTACTCATAAAAACATATATGTCTTAAGTTTCCAACGCCACTAAAAATACATAAAACCGATTTGTACATCTCAAGTTATGTAACAAATAATCAGCTTTGCCGAAAGCTGAAATTCCAGAAAATTGAGATTATTATCTCAACTTCAACAAATTTTTCAAACTACTAAATGAAAGAATTTGAAAAACATCCCTCATAAAAATATCTTTATGTATGTCTCATAAAACCATAGAAACAAGAATCACTCAAAACGGATATGTAGATCTCAATAAAACTCATAAACAATCAAGAGTGTTCAAAACTGAAAAATTTCCAGCAAACATAAAACAAAAATTATATCACAAATAGGCTATGAACAAACTCCAATAAGCTCGAAATCAAGATGTCTCAAAACAACTTAATTCAAAACATATTGATTCACATAAAAAATAGCAAAACCTCATTTTTTCTCAACAAATAAATATTTTGATTTAATACAAATTGGCAAAGAAGAGCGAACATATAAATCATAATCTCAAAAATATCAAAGAAATTCTATGGTTATATAGCTTATTCCGAAAAGATACTATCTTTGGTTATTAAAACCTTGTCGGATTTGCGAAGTGAACTGGGAGACAATTATGCTACCGAAAAATCTAGATGGCCTGTATGTTAGGGATCTCAGACTAGTAAACTATAGTTTATTGTTGAAATGGATATGGCGGTCTAGAGTTGACGGACAGGGATCGCTGTGGTATGAGTTGTGTGTCCATAGATATGGCTTCGATTCTTGGAACTCGTTTGAAAATGTTGAGAGTTCACGCCTTTCGTATGCTTGGCGAGGCATTTTATCTTGCTGTGTAAAGAACTCAACCTTCTGGGAGTTGTTTAAATCGAATGTGAGGGTGAAAGCGGGGAATGGGGCTTGCAGATCCTTTTGGTATGATAATTGGATGGTAAATGTGTCACTATCTGTTCTTTTCCCTGACCTGTATCTCTTATGTAACAAAAAAAGTTGCTCGGTTTGGGATGGGTGTCTGTCAATTTCTGAGGGAGCAGCACTATCTAGGCCTTTTTGGAAACATAGTCTAAGGATTTCAAGTAGAGAGAGGTGCTCCCAGCTTCAGAATTGGATTTCCCAGACCTGCCCTTCTGTTTTTGTGGGTAATGGGGCTGACGACAATAGGGGGCAGTAGCTACATGCTACGTTTCAGATGGTGGTGGATAGATTTGAATGGGATCTAGGAGCTAATAAGGTATTTTCAGCTGCATCTTTTTGTTTGGGGTTCTATAGGACGCCTCAACGGACTACGCCGGAAACGGATTACATGGTGGTTTGGAATGCGTGTCTTCTTCCTAAAGTTAAATTCTTTGGCTGGCTATTATTGTATAGATGTCTTCCAACGAAAGTCTTTCTGATTCGTCGCGGATGCCAAGCAGTAGTGGATGATAAGTGTCCATTTTGTGATGAGTCTGAAACAATCGATCATGCTTTGCTTCACTGTTTGGGTAGTTATCGTATATAGGCTCAAGCTTTTCTAGTGCTAGGGATTTCAGTGACAATGCCATTGAAGGGGGTTGATTTTCTATTTGTATGGCGAGCTCACTTTACCTCGGGTCTTGGGCATGAGTTTGGTACGGCTTTATGGTTTATGATTGCATGGGCTGTTTGGAAAAGGAGGAATAAGTTTGTGTTCGAGGGTGTCTTAAGCACAGAAGATCATTTGGGGTCAAGCATTCATCTATGCTGGTTCTTCTTCAAGTATCGAAGGCGGAATCTTAATTTTGTCATTTCTGATGTATTTAATTTTCCGAACTTATTTCTAAGTTGTAACTAGATAGCTGGCATTCTTTGGCCTTATTCATTGTATAGATATGTCTTGGGATCGGACTACATATCCGTATCACCTTTAGGCTGTATTTCTGTCCAATGACGCTCTCATCTTGTGAGCAGTCTTTGGATTTCTTTAATAAAGAGAGGTAGGTGTTTTGTAGGTAAGCGGGGGCATCAACCTAGTTGGGACGCCCGCCCCGATATTTTCACCTGCCTCAATCTTTTTCCTTCTAGGGGAACACAATGTTCCTCCGGGGGGTTTTAAAAAAAAAACCTTGTCGGACTCAAAAGTTGCCTTCACTCCATTTTCACCTGAAAGGCTCACTAGAACCAATTCGGTTTAAACGTTGGGAACAAGTAGCACCTCATTATGTGCTAAAGATGTGAGGTTGAGGAGAACCTTTATTCTCCTCTTTCAACTTGGGTGTACATGACTATGGAGAATTTTTATTTACTCTCAAAAATGTGTCTCATTACTCCATAGTCAATAACTCACTGATTCACATCAATCACCATATTAACTTGTGAAATGACTACATAATATAATATCATCTACTTAACTATAAGTTGAGTAGGATTGTCACATTTCATAACTCTTTTCCTCCATTTAGGAGCATGGTGGTCACATGTATAAAAGTTTCCCTTTTATATTATTGAAGGTTTTATTACTTTTGAGCATATAACCGTAGAGAAATTCGTACATTTTCCCTTACCGAGGATTGGTCTCCATAATGTTTGCCTTTGAGATTATCTCCTTCCATTTGTAATTCTGATCTCCTTTCAATCGACATTCTTTGGGCCACTGCAACTTTTGCTTACGAGCATCCTCATTATTGTATTTAGAAATCAAGATCCCTAAATCTCTGTAGCTTTAACTTTTGAAATTATCACCAATTTCAATTTTGCAATACCACGAAACTACATATCATACTTTGGAATAGTTAGTGGAGGAACAACTACTCTCATTGTCTCAAAGAATTGAGTTGCTTAGGCGAAGCATAAATTTCCTTTATGCAAGTATCCTTTAGAATTGTTGGAAAATTTGCTCTTTAAACTTAGCTCCAGAGTTGATTCCGGACATAGGCAATGCTTTTCTAAAAACTGTTGTAGAAGCTCAAGAACTGGATCATAGGCAATGCTTTGTTGTTCAGAACCTGTTGCAGTAGATATGGAGGCACTTGATAGATCCGGATGCATGACTTAGGCAACTCTTTCTGTGAATAGAATTTGTTGCAGTAGATCCAGAGTCTTCTGATAGATTCGGATGCACGACTTAGGCAACGCTTTACTCAGAAGAGGCAACACTTGCTGCTGAAATTGATAATGGTCTTCAAAAGATGATAGATAACGATTTTAAGTACTTGGAACATCACTGAAACCTCAAGAACAAATTTATAAGCGTTAGGATGAGTTGAGTTAAGTAGGAGACTCTGTCCTTAAAGGATACTTTGTAGTTCCTCCCCGGATTAAACAACTCTTTCAAGCTTGATTTAAGCTTGGGTACATGAATCAGAAATGCTTTACATATCCAGAAAAGAGGGGAAAGAAGAGTGATGACGAGCAAGATTCTATGATAATTATTTGTTGGTGCAAAATAAAATTGGTAATTGGACGAAATATTCGAATGGTTTCAAATGCAGATATGTGGAAGATTATGTGTAAATTTAAAGTCATTTAAAAGCTTTTTGAGTGGTTACAAGCAAGAATAATTCAAGACCCGTTTGAGGCCCAATAATACTTCGTTAAATCATGGATTAAGCTCATTTTACAACAGATACAAGAAAAGAACATTTTTTAATATTGTAGTTGTTATTTTATGCTTTAACTCCTATAATATGTTGTTTTTAATTTATGTTTAATGTTGTTTTAATTAGTCAGTTTTTATTTAGCTTTTAGTGTGTTAATTTGTAGCTTTTGTTTTAGCTTTAAGTGTCTTTTAAATCCTTTATTACTTAAGTGTCTTTTCATTTTTTTTGTAACTTTCATTCTCTTCTTATATTAAGGAAGGAAAATATGTAATAAAATCAGATTATCAATTGAATGAAAAGAATTAAAAATTTGCAATTGCAAATCATTTTGGGTTTTGTTAGTTTCCAAAAAATAATTGGATTTTATTAGTTTCCAAAAACTAAAGGATTTTGGTTGTTTCCAAAAACAATCAAGGGTTTTGTATGAGATCCAAAAACATTCAACCATCACAAATCAATCCATTTTCTATTCGAATCCATATCAAATTAGTCCTAATTTTATTCCTACATGTTTTTCGCTTCTGCCTGCCATCAAAGAGAGTATGAAAAATTGTTATCTCTATGCCAAAAGAAAACCCGCTCATCTTTTTATATGAGGAAAAAGAGTCATTACTCATAAAAATCATTTTTATGTCACACCATTAAAACCAAATAAACGTTATCATGTTACAAAACATTTAATAAAAATATAACCGTTGGTGATTTATTTTGGCATTAAAACACAAGTCAAAAGAGTAACTCCCACCATAAATTATTTTGACCACAAAATTTTTTCTGATTAAAAAATATCATAAAATCTTTTCTTTTGAAAACAACAAAAATCAATTATTTTTCCAACACTATTTATAGAGGAAACAAGAAAGATAACCATTATAATCAAGTCCACAAATCTGACCTTTCTAACCACAAAATCTACCCAAAACATGTGATTGACATTATCAACTTTATTAACCAATAATGAGCCGTATAACCATAAATGGTAGCCATCTATAATCTTTGAAAAATTATGCCATAATCTCTCACAATAATGACATGTTGTCACTGCTGAAAAATTTGCTCTTTGAACTTAATTTCGGAGTTACTTCCAGATAGAGGCAACTCTTTTCTGAAAACTGTTGGAGAAACTCAAAAACTGGATTAGAGGCAAGACTTCTGGAGGAAAAGTGCTCCTGAGGCAAACTATTCCGGATCTGATCCGGAGGCAAACTTGGTGGAAAGACAACGCTTTTATAACAACTGTTGCAGTAGATCAGGAACTGTATCATAGGCAACACTTTATTGTTCAGAATCTATTGCAATAGATTCGGAGGCACCTGATAGATCTGGATGCACTACTTAGGCAATGCTTTTTGTGTATAGAATCTATTGCAGTAGATCCGGAGTCATCTAATAGATCCGGATGCACAGCTTAGGCAACGGTTTACTCTGAAAAGGCAACACTTTCTACTGAAATTGATAATGATCTTTAAAAGCTGATAGATAACGGTTTTAATTACTTGGAACATCACTAAAATATCAAGAACAAAGTTATAAGTGTTAGGATGAGTTGAGTCGAGTAGGAGACTCTATCCTTAAAGGATACTTCGTAGTTCTTTCAGGATTAAACAACTCCTTCAAACTCGATTTGAGTTTGGGAGCAGGAATCAGAAATGTTTATCATATCCAGAAAAGAGGGAGAGAGAAGAGAGTAAAAATTGGATGTATTTCTTTAATGGAAAAACCGGTCAACCTATTAAATATAGTTGTTGTAAATAATAAGTATGGTGCCTTTAAAATTGTAATCGCAAGGGGTTACAAACAATTAATCAAAATATAACCAATATAGAATTAATCACAATCAAAAACTCTCTTATATGAAAGAGTTAAAATCAATAACGGTCCCAATTAAATATTTTGACTAAAGATATTTTCTCAATAAAAATATCATAAAATAATTTCTTTTGAAAGTAACATAAAACTCTTATTTTTCCAACAGTCACACCAACTTGGTCCACTTTTTTTCATTTCACATCATCTCTGTCACTCTTTTTTGTCAAATATTTATGTATGATTAATAATCTAAGAATTTTTAGTAAATTAAGTTTACTAATTCAACACTTCCTCTTAAACTTAATTCTCCAATAAGGCTTGCAATTGATTGACACTCATACTTCAGTGACGTTGTGATCGTTCAACATATCTAAATACAATTACTTAAATCTTTCACATCCAGAACTTGTCATGAGGGAGATATAACTTCGAGAAATTCATTAATCTTTAGAAATCACCAATCTACTGCAGAAAGGCTCATTCTTGAGACCTTCAAACACTGCTCCTCTAGCAGTCTTCTTCAACGACTGCTCTTCTAGCAGTCTTCTACAAACACTGTCCTCTGGCAGTCTTTCTTGGTTGCTCTTCTGGCAGTCTTCTATAAACACTGCTCCTCTAGCAGTCTTTCTTGGCTGCTTATCTAGCAGTCTTCACTAGCTACAAACAATACAAAGACCTACACATGTTGCTTCTTCTGGTAGTCTTCGCTGAACTCACACTAGAGTCCTGCAATCTGTAATTCAAAGGGAATTTCCTTTCCCAACTATTGCTATAAGTGTGCAGTATACAAAAAACCACACTGCAAGTAGTGGTATTTCCGCTATATCACAAGATTTTACTGACTCAGTCTCAATCTCACAAGTATCATTATTCAAAACACCTCTTATTTTTTTTAACTCAACTCAGTATAACCCAAATCAATTTTTTTAACAAGACATTTTTTTTCAAAACAAAGGCAATAAGCACTAAAAAAATTAACAAATAAACTTTCCTTTCCTTTCTTATTTTCTTTTCTTTTTCATTTTTTTTCGTATTAAACCAATATACTGAAAAACACTAAAACAAATAACCCAGATCAAATTAGACTCTGATACCATGTTAGAAAATCGCAAAGGACTACATTTTAACTAACTCTTGATTAAAACATACATCATTAATTGAGAAATGGAACTTAAAAACACCAAGCTTATTTATATTCTACTCTACTTATATTACAAACTTAGAGCTCTATTTACAGAGCAAACAAGAAAGATAACCATTACAATTGAGTCCACAAATCTGATTTTTCTAACCACAAAATCTACCCAAAACATGTGATTGACACTATCAACTTTATTAACTGAGCCGTATAACCATAAATGGTAGCCATCTATATTCTTTGAAAAATTATGCCGTAATCTCTAACCATAATGACATGTCACACCAACTTGGTCCACTTTTTTTCATTTCACACCATCTTTGCCACTCTTTTTTTCCAAATATTTGTGCATGATTAATACTCTGAGAATTCTTAGTAAATTAAGTTTACCAATTCATAAAGCTCAAATTAATTAAGAGTAATTCACACAAAATAATTTTAATAAACAAATTATATACCCACATATACTCTTATTTAAACCTCCTCTCTAACTCAAAATAAAAATACAAAGTCCAGCTCTTAATATAATGAGTTTACAACCGACACTTCACTTGCTAATTCAACACTTTGAGATTTGATGCTAAATCTTTTATACCAACTCACAACAAAGACATTATTTTTTTGTTCCTCTCCCGACTAATACACATGGCTTTTTTTTCAACGTATACATTTACACCTCCTTTCATTATTTTATTTTTTTTAATTTATTAAATATTTTTGTTTTGGATTAAATTGAGTTTAAGTTTCTAACAAAAGGAACAGGATTAGCAAGTGGCAGCAGTAGCAGGCAGCCTTATAGAAACCCACAATTCATAGAACAACCAACCTTGAGTGATTCAAAAAGCACCGAGGCTTCCTCGAACATTTGTCTAGACGAGCTCTGTGGTGTTTATTCCGCTCCCCCAACCTCCAGGACAGTAGAGGCAAGTAGTTACTTTACTACCTTAAATTTATATACTACTTGGCAAAATCTGAGCCAAAGATTAAGACATGTTATGGAATTTGTAGAACTTGGACTCAGTTATGGACTAAGAAAATGTTGCTAGTAAAAGAAAAGATATATTACCGAAAATATCAGATTTTATTTTATTACATGTATTTACAGATGATGGATTACGGTAGACAACCCCGGCAACATCTTCTGCTTTGGTAGAATTAAGTACCCGTCTTGATTTTTTCAAGGAAAGGCATTCTCATCGATATAGGAGTTTCAGTGGATTCTTCAAAGTGGAGATTTACAAGTTTTTATCGTCAACAGAAGCGTCATCGTACACATGAGTTGTGGGAGCTTCTTCGACAATTATCTCGGGTTGATCAATTACCATGGGTTGTTCTTGGCGATTTCAATGAGATCCTTCATGCTAAAGAGAAGAAAGGAGGTATGAGACCTCATTTTGCAGGTATTAGTGCGTTTCAATAAGCTTTGGATGATTGTGGCCTTGTTGATTTAGGTTTTTCTGGCTATCCATTTACTTGGGAGAGAACTGTAAACCTAGAATATTGTTGAGGAAATTCACACACACACGTGTACAGAGTTCTATATTAATAATAGCAATTACAAAATAGGAAGAGTTTGTGTATGGTACAACTTTACAATATAGGAAAATACATAAAAGGAAAATAATAAACATAATATTATTTACATAACCAGCATAATGCTACCACCCCCCCCCCCCCCCACCCCCCCATTCCCCCCCGCAAGATGGGTGGGGTTGTGAACCACAACCAACTTGTTGCGTAACAGTATGAACCGATGACGAGACAATGGCTTGGTGAATATATCCGCAGCTTGGTCTTCAATCGAGATGTGTCGAATAAGAAGGGCCTTCGAGGCTACCCTTTCACGCACAAAATGAAAATCTAACTCTAAATGTTTAGTCCGGGAATGAAAGATTGGGTTGGCTGTGAGATAAGTCGTACTCAAATTATCGCACCAAAGTGTCGGGGGGCCATTAGCCGAAAACCTAATCTCTCGCAAAAGAAGCTCTATCCATGCCAACTCAGAGGTAGTGTTAGCAACTGCCCGATACTCAGCCTCTGTGGAGGACCTAGAAACGGTACGTTGCTTTTTCGATGTCCATGAGATCAAATTAGTACCATGATAAATACCATAACCTGTCGTTGAACAACGATCTATAGCATCACCACCCCAATCGGAATCAGAAAAACCATGTAAGTGAATGCCCGATTGTTGAGAATAACGCAAGCCAAAATCAATGGTGCCTTGTAGGTAACGCAAAATTCGTTTTAAAGCTTGCCAACTAGAAACAGTGGGTGAGTTCATAGATTGTGCCACCTTTGTAACCGAGAATGCCACATCAGGACGAGTGATTGTGAGATACTGAAGACCACCCACCAAACTACGATAATGGGTAACATCAATGTATTCACTAGAGTCAATATCCGTAAGCTTCACATGAGTGGCTGGAGTAGAAACCGATTTAGCCAAGGACATATTTGCTTGAGTTAAAAGATCTTGCGTGTACTTACGTTGAGATAAAAATAATTGGCCATTTTTCTTGAGAATTCAATACCCAAAAAATAATTGACCGGTCCCAAATTCTTAATTGCAAATCGAGATTGCAAGAAAGAAAATAAATGTGAGGCCTGTTTTGAATCATTCCCAAGCACAAGAAGATCATCAACATAAATCAAGCAAAACAAAACACATGAACCCCGACGATAAAAGTAAAGAGAAACATCAGCTCGTGAGCTGTGAAAACCATACTCCTGAAGGGACTAAGTAAGTTTATGATGCCACATACGTGGCGATTGTTTGAGACCATAAAGTGATGTCCTTAATTTACAGACATGAGTAGGGCAACGAGGGTCGATGAAACCAGGTGATTGTACCATATAGACTGGTGTATCAAGATCACCATGCAAAAAAGCATTTGAAACATCAAAATGATTGATAAACCACGAGTGACTTATAGCCAATGATAAAAGTAGCCGAATAGTGACTGGTTTAATAACAGGACTGGAAGTTTCGGAGAAGTCCATACCAGGTCATTGATGAAAACCGTTCGCTATGAGGTGGGCTTTATATCGTTCAACTGTACCATCGGTACATAATTTTGTTTTAAAAACCCATTTGCACCTAATAACATTTGTAGCTTCATGAGGTGGTACAAGCTCCCAAGTGCCATTATGAATAAGTGCTGAAAATTCATCAGACATGGCAGCCCTCCAATGTGAAATTTTCATAGCCTCCAAGTGACACGTGGGATCAATAGGAGTAGTGCTTGTATACAGAGCTTGTGGTCCATGTTTTCTGACCTCAGCATGTAAGAGACAACGTGCCGAGTGAGATGCCGCAGACTTGTGTATGTCCACTACAAGGGAAAGACCCAGGGTGGAAGGTTCAGTTTGGGCATAAAGTTGTGAAATAGTCTTGCTTTTTCAAGGTGGAGAGGGTGAGGAATCAGGTTATGGTGATTGTGGCGGTTTAGGTTGAGGAGAAGCTGGTGGTGGGTCAGGCTGAGGAGAAGTTGGTGGCAGGTCTGGTTGAGGAGAAGCTATGGGTGAAGTAGGTGGTGTCCTGGTGTGTATGGTAATGGTTGGTAGCGAGTTTTGGATCGTTGGATCATGCAAAGCAGGCTTCACAAGGTCCGAATATGGGAAAACCTGCTCATCAAACAAGACATGACGTGAGAGAAAAAATTTATTTGAAAAAGGATCAAAACATCGATAACCTTTATGAACACGACTATAGCCAACAACAACACAACAACGTAAACAATAATCAAGTTTATTTGAAGCATAAGGACGCAACCATAGGTAGCACAAACAACCAAATACTCGCAGAAATGAATAATCAGGAGACTCTTGAAATAGGCGATGAAAAGGACTATCAAAATTAATGACACTGGAAGGCATTCGATTAATCAGAAAAGTAGCAGTATCAAATGCATAGGACCAAAATTGCATAGGTAACCCAAAACAATGTAGTAATACAAGACCAGTTTTAACCACATGGCGATGTTTCCTTTCAGCATGTGAGTGCGCCAACAGAAATTAAATTTGAATTAGAATGAAGAACATGTAAAACTTGGTGCAATTTTAACGATGTATTAGGAACATAGGAAGAACCAACTTGATGTATAGGAAGTTTAGAACCATTACCTAAAAGGACTTCTTCGGGACCGGAATACTCCGAATGAAGATGGAGATTTCCCAAATCGAAAGTAAGGTTATGTGTAGTGCCGCTATCCATGATCCAGGACTGGTTAGTAGGATTTACGGTGGTAAAGTTTGATGAAGGAGGACGGTGATGGGTATTTAGTCGAGGTGAAGGACATTATCTCGAGTAGTGGGCCATTCCCTTGCAGTTATGACAGACCAAAGTTGAAGCATCTTTAGGTGCCTGTTGTGTGCTCAAAGTATGGGCTGGTGGTGAAGGAAGAAGGCCCGGACTAGACGGTTGGTGGCCATACGACTGCTGCCCGTAGTTCTGAAAATTCTAACCCTGCTGGCCATAAGGAGAAAACTGAATGGGGCTGTCAAATTGTCCTTGTTGACGGCGATGAGGCTGAAATTGATGCCTACCGTAGCCTCGACCTCACCCACTTGGATTTTGAGGACTAGTGTAGTGTGCTGACACATGATTAAGATCCTCAATGGGGGGCTTTTATCCTTACTTAATTGGCGTTCCTCGGTCAATAATAAACCAAACAAATCATCATAAGAAATAGTGGTCATATGCGCTTCTAACGATCTACAAAAATCAGGATAAGGGCTATTTGTACTACTTAACCCATCCAAAATAGCATCAACTAAATCCTCATTCGAAATAGCATGATTAAGTGAACTCTGTCTATCAAAAATCAATTTGGCATGTTGCATATAGGCTAAAATTGTTTCGTTACCTTTCTTGAGGTGATGAAGCTGTTGTTTAAGGTCACGAGCTTAAGCACGGGAACATGAGGCATATAAACAAAAAATTCTAAAGCGTCATGTCGAAAAAATAAACGGTTTGAGAGATAAATAAAAAACAAGAAAGAAAATCAAAAGAAAAAGGAAAGGTAGAGGTGGAAGGAGTGGTTTCATAAATAGATTAAAAAGGAAATATAGATATGTAGTTAATTTTAACTTATTGATAAATTTGTAAAT
Source organism: Euphorbia pulcherrima (assembly GCA_947683365.1). Lineage (NCBI taxonomy): Eukaryota > Viridiplantae > Streptophyta > Magnoliopsida > Malpighiales > Euphorbiaceae > Euphorbia > Euphorbia pulcherrima. The sequence goes on from CANTUS010000001.1 coordinate 23,628,306, forward strand.
ATTTTAGTGAGATACGTAGATTATTAAAAATTTCCCTTATAATAAAATTAGTAGATATGGTCGTGGTTCTGAGGGCCACATTTGGTTGGGCTTAATTATTCTGAAATGTCTAAGCTTGGTCTAGCCATTGATTAAATATGGAGAATATGATGACATAAAGGGACATGAAATCCGGACATAGCAACACCGGAAACAACTTTTAATTTTAAATTACAGTTTTCAATAAATTTTTGATTCCTCATTCAGAATTGTCATCCTATTTAGCTTAATTTCTATAATATTTATATTATTAATAAAATCAAATTTAAAGATATTAAATAGAAACCAATCTCTTTTAAACTATTATTTCCCTTCTAATTAAACATTAATCTAATTAATCAGATATCATTATAATACTAAATAATATTTGATTTCTAATTAACTATGTAATTTTTCCATTACTGAATGACTGATCAATCTCTTATAAACAATCACTCTTTTACTAATATTCCTAGTTTATTACGTGACTTTTCCTATTTTATTAATTATTCCACTTAATTTGTATTAGAGATTAATGAAAGAGACTTTTTTTCATAATTTTATGAACATACCACTAAATAATCACTATAATGGTGTATGTAAAATTGTCGTGCCCCTACATCCGTATTTAAATTTAGGACAATATATATGTGTCCAAAATTTTTAAACTTACCATATTAGATACACAGATCCGTACCTATGTCGAATATTTATAAACTAGTTCATGTGACATAGATGAAGAAATGCATAAAAATATATCTTTATACGATTTTCCTTGCCATTTTACATGAAACGAAAACATTTGCATCAATATGCTTTTTCAAAATTTATTTTCATAACTGTGTTAGCCATATTTTTCATGTATATTAGTTGATTGAAAGAAATTAAAGTTTCCGAAATGAAATTACTAAAATCAACCCTAGTCGTTATTGATCGGAGAATCCTCGCCTCTTCCACTTGTAAGTTTGTTGTTAAAGAGGGAGAAAAAGTCTAACCAGGCTTTTTCTCCCTCCTATTCAATTCTTTCTTTTTTTGTCTTTTATTTTCTTTATTTTTAATTTCAGTGTATTTTATGAGAATAATCTGTATCAACTACTTTTTTATCATCCACTACACAATCGTCTTTTTCAAACATGAGTTTGTTGCTACATTTCACAATCTTGATAGTTTTACAACTAGGTTGGACTCTATGGGCCGTTAGACAAAATACTTGTTGATCTTTCACAGAAGACACCCAGATCTTGAGATTGTTTCAGATCTTCACTACTTTTTGATGTTATGACGTAAGCAGGTTATGGTTGTGGATATTTGAAAGTGTTAGTTTTGGTTAAGGAAATATAGGTTGCGACATTTTATATTTTGTTTCTAGATTAAGTCTTGCCTAAGGGCATGTTTGTCTTGCGGCAATAGCAAGTTTAACTTGTTTGTGTTCTGTTTATGTGTTTTGTCGGTAAATAGTTTTTTTTGTTTTGTATATTTAGGTTTGTCTATGTTTATCAGTCTGCAAATCATTCTGCACAGTTGTTAACTAGAGCAGTTGATTCTTCGACATATAATGGAACTTGAATTTAAATTTATCCACCTTTAATTAGAGCTGTAATTGATTTTTATTTTATATAATAGACGATATTCCGTAAAAAAAGTTTCCGCAATTAATCACATGATTCACATGGGAACTTTTTCAGCTATTCACATTTTGTCGGTGCAATTTGTCCGGTCTTGGGTTCTTATTAGAAATAAAAACTTCTTAATTTTGTTAAGTTGAGATTGAGAAAAGCCGAGTCCCCGAGTATCTTCATTTTACAATTATTACAATGAGGAAAAATTTTGCGGTTATAATCTTGTTTTGGAATTCGTGAAGTAATCAATTTGTGCAAACCAAAAAATTGTAATAAGTCTTCCGTTGGTTAGGAAGCTGCAACATAATTTGTAAGATGAGTTGATCCAGGTTGGCTTTTACATCTAACCCTTGATTTTGTTTCATGGCTTAGAAACTATTTTTTAAAAATGTATTTATATTTTTCAAAATGAATTTTTTATTTTTTACCAGATAAATTCGCAAATCTCGGTTCTCCATAAAACCTTTGAAATTGAGTTTTCACTAATAAAACCTCTCCTCATTGCATAGGTTTCCCGACCCGATAATTTGAAGGCCCTAGGTCAAATAATATTAAAAACTAATTATCAAGACTAGTTATAGTTAATATGATATTAATGAATTTACTGTCAAGTCAAACTAATTTTAAATCTACATTCCCCTCAATTCTATTTATATATATACACGGTCTCTACCATCCATCTCTTTCTTCCCTTTTTCTATTTACTTTTATTTCTTATTTTTCATTTATCTCTCAAACCGTCTATTTTTTTGACATGTCGCTTTAGAGTTTTTTATTCGTCTTATTTTTATGAAGTCACTGTGACTTTTTCAAACTTTTCAACTTTAGACATATGATAGATATCCAATAGAGATATGGTAGATATTAGTTTTTGATAGTTTTTTATGGAATCGTTACGTTAGTTTGTGCATGAAGGTAATTGTCAACAAAAATATAACCGCGAAGGCGGAATTACAGAATAAAATTTTCTCAAATTTGGAATAGGATCATTTCAAGAACCATTGATAGAGTTTCAAAACGATTTTATTTAATCATATAAAAACTTATTGTAAAGTCTCTTTAAGAGATGGATGTCATGAAGCTCGCAAGTGGAAGCTTTTCAATCTCACGTGTACGAACTAATCTCAAACCGGGACCGATGCTAGCAGAATGGACAAAGAACAAAAGAAAACACCATGACAAAACCAAAACCCATGGCACAAAACGTGAACTACTCTATATTGGAGAAGGCTGACAACGTTTTGGCTATGTAAAATTAGGTTTATTTTTATTGTTTTATTTTCTATTTAGAGTCCAAATAGCCATTGAGTTAGAATTACTTTTATTGTAAATTCACCCATTTAGAAAGTAAATTTAATAATTAAACCTAAGGTTTAATTCTTTAAACAATTTCTAACTTGCAATATTTATAATTTGTAATATAACCCTTAGAATAAAATAAAATAATTTCAATTTAATCAAGTTAAATGACATACTATAAATTAATATAATTAACTAAAGTAGTCAATTAATTATTTTAGTATGCAAACATGGATTAAATTATCTCTTAATTAAATTTCTGAACATATGAATTTATTCAATTGACAATTAAATAAATACTATATGTAATTTTTTTTGTTACCCATCTGGTTCACCGGAGCTTTGCCCTGGCTACGTCCAGATCCGACCCGGGTCGCGCACTGGCTATGGGGGTGAGTTTCCCAATAAGGATTTTCTGCATTCACTAGGACTCGAACTCAAACTTGAGACCTTACTTAAGCGATACCAAGTCGCTTACCACTTGGACCAACCCTTATTGGTAAATACCATATGTAATTTAATTAAACGTAGACTTAATTTTACTTCATGAATAATATAAACTACATTATATTATTTCATCAAACAAATTAATCTAATGGTGTTTATGATTATTCAATTACATTGACTTGACATGTCAACTAATTAATTAGTAATTAATTATTCATCCGGTCTTGTAACATTATATATCCCAAATCAGTAGTTCTAAGTACACAATCCTTTGGGTCTTTCCATATGTTGGCAATGCGTATTTTACCCATAGACTGCAAGCGGATTCTAGTAAACCATTATAGCCCCAATTAGGACAGAGTACAACCGTCTCTAAAAGATACTGAACCTAGTAGTTATCTCACAAAGTCCTTTGCCAGCTGACATCAATATGATGAACAAGAGGCATGGTGCTTGTCACCCCCTTATGCAGTTGCTTGCATTTCTTGATCTAGAATGAAATGATAAAATAAGTCAACGACTTATTGGACGTCCTTATCCCTTTTATTCATCATGTGGTCGGTGATTCATTTTGGTTTTTCAAACCGATGGCAATCCTATCACTTCAACACTATTGTTAACATGGTCATGAAATATACCGAGCATACCCGTACTTGTAATCCAATATTTAAGGACCCTTTAGTAAATATTCCACAATATACCCATTTCCACATTAACAATAAGTTGAAATCAAGTCTGAGGACTATTAAGAGCTACTTAGCAAACTGTCTATGACATACAACCATGTGACCTTGCTATGTGGATCGGTTCAGCCCCATGTTCTCAACATGTGCCTATGTTCATGATCTACTTACCAAGTGACATAGCAACTACATTGCTATAGATCATCCAACACACACGCCTTTCATTTTATTGATTCTCATAATTAAAACAGACTTGGGACATTTATGATTATCAATCAATGGATACTCTACTTGTGAGCGGACGACGTTTTGCGCGATGGCAACAGCGGTGGGCCGGCAGGCCGGCCTCTAAAGAAAGGGACAGGGGAAGCGAGTGATGTGATTGGAAAATGGTTTTGCCCATTTTCATGCTAAAAAAGATATGAGATCAATATCCCGTACTTAAAACAGAGTCACCACCCGATTCAGCTCAATCGAGAAATCTTTGGTATGATTTTCCCATCAGGTGGTTGGACCATACCTTAAGTAGAGATTCCGAGTTCGGATGATATTATCTATTTTTCATTAGGCCAAGTTAAGATACTTCATTCTTTCTTAATTGGTTTAATCCATCCTATTCACTTGTGTTTTCAGTTATTTTATTATTTTCGCATTTATCAAACGATTAAAATGATGAATAAGATATTCACAGCCATTCAAGAATAAGGGCGGAGAATAAGATTATTACAAAGCTTCCAGGTCCTGTACGTTTTTCTATACGATAAATAAAATACCTGAATGTCAGATTTACATCTACCTGCAGAAGATAGTTAGCACGGATATGACATAGTTTAATTACCATATTATAAAGCCCGATTGGATGGCTAAAATGAGATTCGAACGCGTTTGTGGGAAATTCCATTTTTTAATCGAATTTTAGATTTGATCTTTGCTTTAACAGGATTATAAGTGAAAAATGTCACATGTTATGGGGTGAGGTCTATTTTCAGAAGGTTTTGGACCTCCCTCGTTACACTGTACATCCTAGTTTTGGACAATAAACTAATCTGGGAACAAATGAAAATAAAACTACTGTCCAGAAAGTTATGCCACCGACGATGTAAGTGATGCCGCCGCGACATGGTTGATGTTGCTGGCGGCATGGATGATGCCGCCGATAACATCAATAATGTTGCTGGTGACATTAGTAAGCAGGCAGGTTGCATGGCTTTCTAAGTACCGTAAAGAAAGGGTCCCACAAGAAAGTGAAGTCTATGGGAATGTGATACCATCAGCAGTATCAGCGATGTCTCTAACGATATAGATGATACTATCGACGACAACACATGTCTTCGACAACCTCAATTTCTTATGGCAGCAATAGGGAACAGTAAAAAATGGCTGGGAACCCCAAAAATGAAAAAAAATGAAAAAAAATCAACACAAATCAGTAATATTAATGCCAAAGAGCTATGAGACTCAGAATTTTTACCTCGGGATCCTGAATCCACCTCTTCGTGAACTCTAAAAAAAAGCCTCTGGGGAGCTTATTACGATGATTTAGTAGTAAATTTAAGTGTTTCGGGTTTCAAAGTTCAATTAAATTGATTTTAACTACAGGATTTACTAAGTTTAAGCTCATAATCAGAGAATTCAAAGAAGAAAAACCAGGAAAAAATGGATTAGAATCCTTTTTTTCTGCCTTACCTAATTCTTATCTCACCAGCATCTATTTTCTCCTTCTAACATTAAACCTCTAGCCTTAGGTGGTTTCCCCTCCTTCATTGCAGCTCAAGGTGTGTTTTTATACATGAAATGGGGTGGTTTTCGAGAGCTTTTTGACTAATTCCGCCAAAAGTGGTCGAAAGGCTTCTGTGCAGGGACCCTCTTTGGCTCGTGCCACCAGCGACATGGCAATGTCGCCGGCAGTATGGATGATGCCGCCGGCAATATGGTGATATCACCGGTGGCATGGCTGATGCTGCTGGTGGCATCAGCCTTCAGCATACCGATAGGCAGCGGGCCTAGGAGCCTAAAAAGTCGCCAAAAGTGGTTTAATAGTGGGTGAAAAGGCATCTTTTTAATTTTTAATGATACTCTAATGGGTATTTTTTAATTTGGGTATAAATCATCAGTTCAAGCTCCTACTAGATGCGTTATCGGCCACGCCGAACTGGATTCTACCAAGTATAAAATTTACGAGGAATATTATTTTGGTCATAAAAATTTTAAAGAGAACTTTTATTTTGAGGCATTAAAATCGGGTACACGTCATCATCGTCTTGCGAGTCTTGCGAGAGGGACTGCAAAATTCCATACTCACAGGCTGCCCCTCGAGGGATCACTGCTGCCATAGGTCAGTATGATCACACAAAAGAGCAAGAGAAAGGAATGATACCTAACGGATGACTGGTTTGCCCCTTGGTCAGACTTGTGCTTTGTGGAAATGATGCCCCTTGGTCGTGGTTGATCCTTGCAGAGAGATTGCCACTTGGTCGGACTTGTGCTTTGTAGATTGGTTGCCCTTTAGTGGGATTTGCACTTTGTAGAGAAATTGTCCTTTGGTCAGACCTATGCTTTATAGAGAAATTGTCCTTTGGTCGGACCTATGTTTTATGGATCAGTTGCCCCTTGGTCGGGCTTGAGCTTTGTGGAGGGATTGTCCTTTGGTCAGACTTGTGCTTTGTGGATAGGTTGTCCTTTGGTCGGACTTGTGCTTTATGGAGTGGTTGCCCCTTGGTCAGGCTTATGCTTTGTGGAGAAATTGTCCTTTGGTCGGACCTATATTTTGTGGATTGGTTGCCCTTGGTCGGCCTTGAGATTTGTGGAGGGATTGTCCTTTGGTCAGACTTGTACTTTGTGGATAGGTTGTCCTTTGGTCGAACTTGTGCTTTGTGGAATGGTTCCCCCTTGGCCGGGCTTACATTGTGGAGAGATTGTCCTTTGGTCGGACTTGTGCTTTGTGGAGTGGTTGCCCTTTGGTCGGGCTTACACTTTGTGAAGGGATTGTCCTTTGGTCAGGCTTATGCTTTATAGAGTGGTTGCCCCTTGGTCAGGCTTACACTTTATGGAGTGGTTGCCCTTCAGTCGGGCTTGCACTTTGTGAAGGGATTGTCCTTCGGTCGGGCTTGCACTTAATGGAGAAATTGACCTTCGACCGGGCTTGCACTTTATGGAGAGATTGTCCTTTGGTTGGACTTGTACTTTATGGATAGGTTATCCTTTGGTCGGACTTGTGCTTTGTGGATAGGTTGTCCTTTGGTCATACTTGTGCTTTGTGGAGTGGTTGCCCCTTGGTCGGGCTTATGCTTTGTGGAGAAATTATCCTTTGGTCGGATCTATGTTTTGTGGATGGTTGCCCCTTGGTCGGGCTTGAGCTTTGTGGAGGGATTGTCCTTTGGTCGGACTTGTGCTTTGTGGATAGGTTGTTCTTTGGTTGGACTTGTGCTTTGTGGAGTGGTTGTCCCTTGGTCGGGCATATACTGTGGAGAGATTGTCCTTTGGTCGGACTTGTGCTTTATGGAGTGGTTGCCCCTTGGTTGGGCTTACACTTTGTTGAGGGATTGCCCTTCGGTCGGGCTTGTGCTTTGTGGAGTGGTTGCCCCTTGGTCGGGCTTACACTTTGTGGAGTGGTTGCCCCTTCGGTCGGGCTTGCACTTTGTGGAGGGATTGCCCTTCTGTCGGGCTTGCACTTTGTGGAGAAATTGCCCTTCGATCGGGCTTGAACTTTGTGGAGAGATTATCCTTTGGTTGGACTTGTACTTTGTGGATAGGTTATCCTTTGGTCGGACTTGTGCTTTATAGATAGGTTGTCCTTTAGTCGGGCTTACATTGTGCAAGTTCTGGAATGTCAGGGCCGGAATCAGAATTTTACCGCGGATGGCTAAAAAAGTCATGGAGGTAGTTGATATCGCCGGCGCCATTAATGATGTCCTTGGCGGCGCGAGTGCTATGTGGCAGCTTTGACTGGTCAGACAAGTTTAAAATTTGAATTCGAGGGGGCGATGTCGCTGGCTGCATGAGTTATGTCATTGGCATTATGGAGTGATGCTGCCGGCGGCATGAGGGCCACATGGCAGCTTTGACTGATCAGATAAGTTCAAAATTAAATTTAGAGGGGGCGATGTCACCGGTGGCATGAGTTATATCATTGGCGGTATGGAGTGATGCCGCCGGTGGCATGAGGGCCACGTGGCAGCTTTGACTGGTTAGACAAGTTTAAAATTTGAATTTGGAGGGGGCGATGTCACCGGCGGCATGGATTGGCAGTTTTAGATAAATTAAAACTCCTCAAATTCCGCACGACAGTTTAAAAGGAAGTAAAACTCCTTTCTTCCTCATTCTTCGGAAACCGTATCCCCTTTCTCCTCTTCTCTAAATTTTTTGATTTTTTCCGTCATTCTAATCATGAAGAGAATTGCCAAGTCTTTCAGGGGTAAATCTACTAAGGCTAGGGAGAATTTGCTGATTCCTCTGTGGAAGGGCTGAAAATTATCTCCGTTCCTGTTACTTAGCCTGAAGGAGAATGCCAAGATGTATGGCTATGGGATCAATTCTCCCATCACTAATCTGACCCTAGAGAAGGAAAAGGACCTCTGCTATGTCCAGGTAATCCCGCAAAACCCGAATCTTGTCTTTTTTGGTGGAGTTTTGATTTGGCCTTAGACTTGAAATCGTGCCATGATAGGAATCATAAGTGTGAAATAGACTGATTATAAACTGATATTACATGCTTTAGGTTTGATTTTTATTGTTTTCAGGCTTATTATTTGATTGATTGCAATTTTTGTGGTTTTGGCACGATGGGTGCGATTTTGGGGAAAACAGGTTCTGCCCGCAGGTAGTGATGTCGCTGACGACATGAGTGATATTGTGGGCGGCATCAGTCCCTGCAAAAAGGCCTAAGGAAGTCTGATGTTGCTTTTATTTAAAGCAATGTCACCGGCGATATCATCCATACCGCCGGCGATATCGCTTCTAGCAAAAGCGACATCAGCAGCTTTCTATCAGGTTCCAGTGATGAGAAAATAAGCAGGACTTATCTGTTTTGTTTCTGATTTTTGCAGCCGTATGAGCTGACTTATACCAGAGGGATGGGCACCATCGGCGAGTGGTGGCACCATATTTCTGAGAAGGACCCAGAGCTTGCCCTCGCCATTAATGAAATGGGATTCGAGGACTTGGCCCGAATTATGCCAATGCTAATTCCCAAGCTTTCTCATTCAGCCATGACAGCGCTTACCGAGAGGTGGTCTGAAATCACCCATACTTTTCACTTCTCGTTTGGGGAAGTGACGATTACACCCTCCGATGTTGTGGCTATGACCGGGCTTCCCTAGACGAATGAGGTCATTCACTTTGATGCTTATATGGATAAATACCATATTGAGAGGCCCGTGGTGAGGTAGGTTAAGGAGCTATTCGGTTTGAAGCCCGTCTCAGGGCGGCTGTCTTATGGTGAGTTGCACCAATACTAGACCTGGGTAGATGTGGTGCCTGAGGATGAGAGAGAGGCTTGGGTCTACTCCATTGTGATTTCCTTACTTACAGTACTATTTATTCTGATCTCAGGAAGCAAGATTAATTACAGGCTGATATCCGCCGTGGAGGACGTGGCAGGTATCAAGAAGAAGAATTGGCCAAGGGCCATCTTGACACAGATATACCACGGGCTGGATGTGGGTGCCCGTAAGAAGGTGAAAGCCCTTTGCCTCTGTCATCTGTAACTCCAGGTATATCTTCTCGGAAGCATTTTTCTTGATTGTGCAAGTCTCATTTATTGCTGATTCTTTTTGAACTGATGGGTTGTTATTTGTTCAGGCTTTGTTTGAGCACCGGACTCTCCCGCCGGTCGAGTTTAAGAAGACCGTGCCGCCAGGCTCCCACTTTCTCGCCCGCTGGTGTAGGGGCATTGGCGGGGAGGCCAAGTATACCACCAAGTACAAGGAGGTCCTGAGGAGCGCGCGATTGAGCTCGATACGCAATCTTTGATTTAGTCCTTTGTCTTTACACTTATAATCAACCAAAAAGCGTTTATGAATTTATACCGGTTGTTTTGGTTGATTGTTGGTGTAGCTTGTGTTGGACCCATTTGATGGGGTGGAGAACCTGATGGAGGTTGCTAGGGTTAGGAGAGAGGTAGACGACCGTCGGTTCGTCATGGAGTGTCCTTTGTCCCAGCAGTGGTATTTGGGTGAGCGCGTCCGGGGCTGGAGGTTTATCCCGGTCGTAGATAGACCGGTGCCCGCCAATCCTCCCCAGGGTTTATGGTGGCCCCATCTGGTGATTACATCCGAGGCCGACCAAGCTAGCTAAATGAACGGGAATGGTCGAGTGATCCCTAGCATCCTTGGCCTCTACGAGCAGCACCAGCAATGCCTTCTCCCCTTGTGTCCCCAAATCTATATGAATGATACGATTGAGTATCATAATGAGCAAAGGCTGGAGGAGGAGAAAAGGCGCCTAAAAGGTATTGTGGATGTCGAGGAGGAAGAAGATGAGGAAGAGGAGGAGCTTGAAGGTGATATTAGGATCAAGCCCGAGGGGGAGGATGAGGCAGGCACGGATGTAGCCGGTGGGAGTGCGCCAATGTCCCAAGGGGGGTAGCGCTCTTTTGAGGTATGATTGCGTTTATGTGCATGATTTGTAATTGTTCAGGAACGCTGCTGACGTTTATTTTTTGTGTTTTTCAGGAACCCGCGAGGAAGAGAGGCTGGGATAACCAGAGTGGGACACGATACTATGGTGTACCGGAGGGTATAAACTTCGTGGAAGGGCATTCAGTCAACCCGTTGGAAACTACATTCTTGCTGATGAATTCTCGGGGCGAGTTACTCCTTAGGAATATAGGCTCGAGCCGGCATGCTCCAATCTTTATGCAAGAAGACACCACTTACGTAAGGCCTGATAATTGCTTTCTTGTTCATCCTTAGATGCCGGTGTCTAATGATTTGCCTTTTGGATTTTTCAGGTGGCTCGAAGCCATGTGGAGCAGCTAGCGGAGAACAACTTTGCTCTCTAAGACACGCTTATTGGGCAATCAGTCCTTGTTCAGGTACATTCCCTATTTATGCCTATATTAAAATAAGATAAGATGCATGTATGGATGCTATGAATGATGTGCATTATTGATGTTTTTCCTTGGCTTGCAGGATTTCTTGGCCCTTTCTTTGTCTGATGCCGATGTAGCCCAGCGGAGATATGCGGAGGAGACTGCAAGACTCTAGCATCGCGTGAGTGACCTTGAGGGTCAGCTGGCCGCTACCGTTCATGAACAGAGGAGCAAGCAAAACCTGGATCGCACGCACCCCGGTAGTACCAATCATAGGGGGCTGAAGATGTCTACCGGCCGACGCCCGTTTCCTTTGGCCGAGGAGTCTAGCAGTGTGCTCATGATAGAGGGAAGGGAGTAAGATAAGGATGAGGTTGGTGATTGGCTTTTAAGCCCTGAGGACATTTCATCCCACCCAGCCGGCAGTGGCGGTCATGCTTAACTTTATATTTTTGTTTTGCTTTTTAGATCTTTGTTTGTACCCTTCATATATTGGGGTCAGAATAATTCAGATTTATTGTTGGGATTTGCTTCTATGGTCTAGATATTTAGCATTTTTGAATGGTTTATGCCTTCGGGCTTTTTTACTTCAAATAAAATGGATTGCATTTGGACAGGTATTGGAAATGGGTTACAGGATTGTTTATAGGTTTTGTACAGGTTTGTAATGAGAAAATTGCTTTTGATGCCGCTGAAAAATTAACTCCATACCGCCAGCGGCATGACTCATATCGCCCACACTCGACCAACTAAAATAATATATACAAGGCTATCTGAAAGCCTATATCACTGGCGACATCAGTTAATACCGCCCAATTTGATCCACATCGCCGACGGCATCATATACATCACCGCCGGCATCACTCATATCACCAGCGTTATCACTTCTCTAGAAATCTGATTTCAGCCATTCTACAAATTCTTGTCAAGGCAACCCACAATCAACAGCTCTGGGGTTTTTTGCAAAGTTTGGGAAATGCGGACTAGAAGAAGCTTGAAAAATTCAGGCTTTGGGGGTTTCGATATGTCACGGCGTGGCCTGTAAGCCACGAGTTCCTTCGAGCGGCGCTATCTTTTTTGGATCCAATGGACTACATCTTCCGATTTTCATCTTTCGAGCTATGTCCCTTGCTTGAAGAGTTTTATGCTATTTTGGGGGTACCATGTCCCAAAGGTGTGACCCTAGCACTGCTAGAGTTTTATTTTGGTGCGGATGGAATTCCTCGAAGGTTATGGAATTTGGATTATGTGGACCCATTTCTCTCCTGTTTAACTAAAAAGCCCAGGTTTCAGCTTGGAGTAGTCTTAGAGTGGTACCGTGGGGTGCCCCGATCCCATCTTGCCTGGCTATCCATGGTGGCATTATTACTTATAGTGGAGTTTATGTGTGGAGTGAACCCGATTGCTCCGCTCAGGCTGATTTCACTTATCAGCCCCATATCGACAAGGGCTTCTCCCATGGCTGTGTGGTTGGCCGATGTTTTGCTAAACATGGGTGCCGCTTCAGTTGACCCATCACTTATCGGAGACCAGCTAATTTTGTTGCAGGTACCTTTTGTTCTTCTCAATTTTGCCATTTTATTTCTCGATCCTCACCTGGATTCAAATTATAGGTATGGTTGATAGAGAAACTGAGGTTGCGAGAAGCACTACGAGGGAATCCAAAGAGGTACCTACCCGTTCATCTGAGGGAGAGGGGGCTTATGAGGGCCGATTTCGATCAGCTAAATATGATGATTGGGTGCCTATTTTGGGGTGGTATACCAATGCACAGGTTCAGTGGGTTAGTCCATGGTGGAGGATCCAGGACGTGGTTGTAGAATCCTGGGGGGCTTATGTTCAGCTGATAGGTTTGGAGAGGTCTTCGTTCTACACCCCTTATCGGTTGTACTATCAGTATGGAAAGAGGCAAAGGATCCCCATCAAGCTACCCCATAACCAGATCAGAATCTACAAGGCTAGGTGGGTCAACCATATTCGAGAAAAGTGGTCCAGGGAAGCTGTATTTAAGATTCTGGATGTGGACACCATCGAGACCAACATGCATTATAGAGGATGGCTTGCTGAGATAAGATGCTTGATGTCCGGTCGGAAATGGTCGCCGGCCTGCCTTAAGGGGGAGCTCACAGAGCAAGGGGAGAAAGCCCTTCTTACTACATCATCGAGGCGGATCTCTAGGTACTATGATGATGATGCGGGAAGTTCGATTTAAGACTTGCTTTTGTCAGAACTATCAGACCTCTTTTATTATTATTATTATTATTATTTTGAATAAAATGAACTCTGTCCAAAGCTTGCTGAAGTTGTCTTAATCCTATGAATACATGATTCACATAAGTATAAGCATTTAGATTTCAACAAAAGAGATACTTTCATTAATTGAGACAAAATAAAGTACATGATGTTTGGTTGACATTCCTATTGATTTAACTCCCGGTGCCAACTAGCCTAGATCGGTTTTCTAGAAGGCACTCGCTCTTTGCTCATATACCCTAACTTTTGCCTAGATCGCCCTTTTCGAGTTTTTGATCTAGCGGGTTTGTCTTATCCCCTAATTTTTGCCCGATCAGTAAAAGACTGAAAGGCGGGTAATTATCATGTATATATTTTTTGCTGTGTTGCTTTTCCAATTTGTTTCTTTTGAATTAGATATGATAATTCTTAAGCCTGTCTTGGTTCACGGGATTCACAAACTCGTTCCTATCCATGTCCATAAGCTTAACTGCCCCTTTGCTAAGCAGCTTCTTTATTACATATGGTCCTTCCCAGTTTGGCCTGAATTTACCCCTTGCATCAGTGGTAGAATGTTTCAGCTGTTTAAGGACCAGATTACCAGCCTTCAGGGGGAATTTCTGATGTCTTACCCGACTGTTATATGCTCGAGCCATACATTACTAGTACATTTAGAGGTTGTCATGGGCCTTTAACCTCTGCTCATCTATCGTGTTTAACTGTTCAAATCTCACTCGGGTCCATTCAGATTCTTTTAATTTAGCTTCCAGAGCGACTCTTAAGGAGGTCACCTGAGTTTCAACTGGCAAGACCACTTCCATCCCCGTAGACCAGGGAGAACAAAGTTTGGCCTGTCGGGGTGCGAATGCCGGTGCGATATCCCTAAATAGCAAAATGTAGCTTATCTACCTAATCCCTATAACCGGCTATCATCTTAGAGAGAATCATCTTTACCGATTTATTAGCTACATTAACAGCCCCATTAGCTTGCGGTCTGTATGGGGAAGGTCTATGGTGCTCGATCCCGTATTTCTCGATTAGAGAAGCAGTTGCTCCTTAAAATTGTACCCCATTGTCCGAGACTAAATGGTGTGGGAGTCCATACCAAGCAAAGATGTGCTTCTCTATGAACTTGGCTATCTGTTTGGCGGTGGCATTGGTGAAGGATTCGGCTTCCACCCATTTCAAGAAGTAATCCACTACTACCACAATGAATCTATGGACATTTGTTGAAGAAGGATGGATTTCACCAATTATGTCTATCCCCCATATCGAGAATGGCCAAGGGGTGGATAGATGATGGAGTTCGGTGGGCGGCAGATGCTGCATATCTCCGTAAACCTGGCATTAGTAGCATCATTTGACTTGGGTGATGCAATCTGCTACGAGAGTGAGCCAAAAATAATCCAACGGTTGTGTTTTCTTTGCGAGAGCAAGACCATTCATATAGGGCCCACAGTCACCAGTACGGACTTGGGTTATTACGTTTTGAGCCTCAGAGTCAGTCAGGCAATGGAGAAGCAGGCCATCACTAATGTGCTTGAATAGATCATTATCCACAATACAGAACTAGATAGGAAGCCGGCGTAGGGTAGTACGGTATGAGTCAAAGGAATCCGCAGGATATTGGTCAGTCCGAAGGAACAAGATGATGTTAGAATACTAACAAGGTTCGGATGAGATGGCGAGGATCGGAGGAGCCAATTGAACCTGGTATGGAATCTTGGTGGACAATATAACCATTGGGCGGATAGCCTACTGCTAAGGTCCTTCCCATATAGACGTAAGAGTGGTGAGAGCATCGGCCATTTGATTCTCGTCTCGAGGGACATGTCGGTATAAGCATAACGTAAACCTCTCAGACAATTCGCGGATAGCCTCAACATAAGGACAGAGAGACTCCTATTTAATTTCCCAATCTCTGACAACTTGACAGATAACTAAAGTTGAATCCCCGATGACAAAAATATGGCGGACCTGAGCCTGAAGAAGAGCTTCAAGGCCGAATAGACAAGCTTCATACTCAATGCTATTGTTGGTGATCGTGAATTCTAAACATTTGGACAATGGGATTATCTCATTATCTGGCATGACGATGATGACCCTGAGACCTGCTCCCCAGTGGTTCACTGGCTATCGAAGTAGTCATTGTCAAGGATTGTAACAGAGGCGAGTTGCTCATCAGGAAACTCCAAATTTCCCTTATAGTCAGAGCTGAGGGGTTGATTAGCTAGGAATTCGGCTATGGCCCATCCTTTAATGACCTTTCGGGTCACATATTCAATGTCAAACTTAGACAAGAGAAGTGACCATCAGGACAATTTATCGGTAAGAGTAGGGGATTGACAAAGAAACTTCATTGGATCAATCTTGGCCACGACTTGGACACGATAAGCTTGGAAATAATGTCACAGCTTCTTAGTAAGCCAAACTATGGTAGTGCAGGTCTTTTCCACAATCGAATATTGATTTTCATAGTCTAATAACTTCTTGCTTAGGTAGTAGATGGCATGTCACGCTTATTAGCATGTTCCTGGATGAGCATGGCCTCGACAGAAGTTTCCTCGATAGCCAGATAAAGGATGAGTGGTTCCTCTAGCATGGGGGGTGTCAAAACGGGTGGATCAACAAGATATGCCTTAATTCTGTCAAATGCCACTTGGCAGTGATCGTTCTATACTATAGGTTGTTGTTTTCTTCACAGCTTAAAGATGGGTTCGCAAATAGTAGTGAGGCAAGCAATGAATCGACTAACATACTGTAAGGACCCTAAAAACGATCGGACTTCTTTCTCTATCTTGGGTGGAGGCATGTCCCTGATGGCTTTGGCTTTGTCTGGATCCATTTTGATTCCTTCCTGGCTAACAACGTGCCCCAATAATTTGCCGGAGGTAACCCCAAACATACACTTCTTTGGGTTTAGGAGGTGGTTATACTTTTCAATACGAGTCATGAACCTGTCAAGAATAGCAGGGTGCTCTTCTCGAGTAGTGGACTTTACAATCATATTGTCCACATACACTTCCACTTCTTTATGGATCATATCACGTAAGAGGGCGATTATAGCACGCTAATAAGTGTCCCTGGCTTTTTTCAACCCGAACAACATTACCTTGTAGTAATACACCCCCCATTCAGTGATAAACGTTGTTTTAACTTTATCGATAATATTATCCAGAATCTGATTGTACCCTGAGAATTCATCCATGAATGAATACATAGCCGCCCTAGCAGCCCTATCAATTAGGACATCGATGTATAGGAGCGGGAAGTCATCCTTCAGTGAGGCCTTATTGAGATCTCCGAAATTCACACAGACCCGGAACCTACCTTCCTTTTTCAGAACTAGGACGATGTTGGATAACAAAGTTGGGTATTCAACCACTTTAATGAATTGAGCTTCAATCAACCTTGAAACCTTTGCCTTAACCCAATCTACCAATTCTGGCCTCAACCGACGGAGTTTCTGCTTGATAGGCCAAAATTTAGGATCAGTTGGGATTCTATGCTCAGCAATTTATCGATCAACCCCAGGCATGTCCTCGTATGACTAGGTAAAAGTGTTAACATGATCTTTAAGCACTTTTATGATCTCACTTTTTTCCTCCGAAGTTAAATCTTTAGAAATGGTCACCATTTTAGGATTGTCGTCTGTACTTAGGTTTATTTCACTTAATAATGTATCACTAATGCCAAAAACTTTATGCATATTATTATGTGAATGTATGGATCCATCAACAAAGACATCAAATAACTAAGCATAATGAGAGTTGTTTACTGTATTAAAAGCCTCGTAAGCAGCATTGTTCGTGTCAAACACATCAAAAATATTAAGAATTACATCATCCATATCCTCCTCCACAGGTGGAGGGGCTTCAGTAGAAGCATCAACAGGAGGAGCATCATCTATATTATCTATCAGAATGGCACTCAGGTCGTGCTCTAGAGCGGTCTTTTGGGCAATGGTGAGTGATGGCCCCTCAGACAGGTCGGATTTCTCAATGAGAGCCTTGGCGAGTTTCCCTACTATCACTTTTATAGCATCTTCTTCCCCGATTCTCTCACCCTTCAAGCCTTTCTTCATCAGCAGCGCCATAGCTTCAGTCAAGGTTGCCACAACATTTATAATTTCTGAATCGCTAGACTCTTTATTACTTCCCTCAGGCTCATCTTTGGGATGTATCTTACCTTTTCCCTTAGCCTCGTTAGAAACAACGTTGATAGGTGCATCAAGCTCAGCGGGCTTGGGTTCGGCCGAAACTATCAGGCAGCCGGTTTCGAAGTCGTAGACATCTTTAAAGATCTCAAAGCCAGGCCATATTTTTCTGCCATACTCAATCAGCTCAGGCTCTCCCTTATAAGGCCTCTTGCCTTGGATCTCACAAACTATGACCATATGGTAGTAGCAGAAGGGGACGTGGTGATAGGATTTTCTAGGCTTATATCCCAATCCAGCTCGATGGGTAAGGATTTTCAGCTCCAATGCCTCGATAATTCCTTATTTGTGTATTCCTCCACCTTTGCTAGGCTTTTAACTAAATTTCTTCATTAGTTTACCCATACCTACATGAAGGTAGCTGTGCCAAAGGGGAGGAGACTTCTGAACTTTGCTAATTATGGCAATCTGAACGTCCTTTTCTAAACTAGCTTAGGCTTCCATAACTGCCATAACGGAAGCGAGATCGGCCTCTACAGTCACCATTTTGTCTATATAAATTGGCTTGATTTTCTGGTGTAGTGTGGAGGGAACAACACCTAAAGCGAGAAGCCATGGTTGGCCAAGTAATAGAGAATAGGTAACAAGAATATCAAGTACAGTGAAGCGCGCATTGGTTGCCATACCTCCTATAGTGACTTCTGCCTCAAAGGTCCCAATTACATTGCATTTTGGATCATCATACGCTCTAATAATAGTGCTGGATTTTTCAAGCATCTCCTCCGTCAGTCCTAGATGAGGAAGGATTTTTGGAGGGCATAGATTTAGAGCGGAGCCATCGTCCACCATGACAAATAGGATAACCTTTCTCGGAGGAATGCCTTCCCCAATCGTGGCGCACATCTCAACGACCGAGGTGGCTGGATTAACTTCTAAATTGAGGAGTCATTTAATCAAACCCTTGCGATGCCCTTCGGAGTCGATTACCAGCTACCAAATACTGTATTGGGCTTGGGTGTTTTCCAGATGGATCTACTACTACCTCGTCCATTGAGTATAACAGAGCAAATGATGGTATAGCAATGAACATAAGGATGATACTAGGAAATATGGTCCAAAGAATCTCGATAGTAGTTCCATGAACAATCCTTTGTGGGATTGGATTTTTTTGATAGTGGAAATGCCATAAAGCACGAACCAAGATCCATAATACGAAAACCAAAATCAGAATGAGAAAGAAAAAGATATCGTGATGTAAGTCCATTATTCCTTGCATCATAGGTGTTGCTGCGTCTTGACGACCCTACCAGGAATCGGGTCTCGGCTTAAGCAGAGATATCGGTCTTCAGCCTAATATACGCGGCCACTTCGGGTAATGTTAAGGACATTGCCGAGCAAAACACTCTTAGTGGCTCGTGTTTCAAATAGATACTGTTGTTCCTCAGAGTCCGAATTTGGGTTTTAGAGTTCATACTTATCCACGCTAAAAAGGTCATTTTGATCAACCTTGAATAATTCGGTGCTTATGGCCTTGGTCTCTTGAGCCCCTTCCTCATCATCATCAAAGTAGTTCTCCTTCGAAATAAAGGAATCTACGCTCAATAGTGGTTTTTTCATTCTTTTTACCATGAAAGATTTAGACTTGCGGCTTTCTTGCTTCGGCTGGTTTGGATCAACCTCCACCTCCTGGATAGAGTTGACCCCTGGGTTGGCTTGACTGATTAGGTTAAAGACCGCGTAAGATGGGAGACCTAAACCGATGACCAAGATAGAGTTATTATTGTCCGACCTTCGAGCAAGGAGATCAAAGATTATGACTTTAAGTAAACTGGACTGAACCATGCTAACCTTATCTCTAAAATTTGGCAAAGGATTATTCGTAGTGCTCGGAGCTCTATCCGATTCAGTGATCTTTGCTTTGCTAACCAAGCTTTGAATTGCCAAGAGTAGGGCTTTGCAATTATTGGTTTGGTGTCCTACCTGAACATGATAGTTATAGAAGTTGTTTTTATCCTCAGGTCTAGGTGGCTTGTATTCCTGAAGGGACTGTATAAAACCAGCTTCCCTCAAACATTGGAAGATAACCCATAGGGGCAGCTTATAAGGGTTAGCCAAAATAAAAGGGGGGCGAGAAGGTTGAATTATGGCAACCACCGGCGGAGCTGAGGTGATTGCGAGGGGTGCAGTAGGGGTTTGAGAAACAACTTGAACTGCAGCCTATGCTTTAGGCTTAGCTAGTGCTAGGGCTAAGGGTTGGGCTTTATTCTTTCTAAACCACGATTTCCCCGCTCTCTCGGCCTTTTCATGCTCTTCCTCACGCTCAATTTTCTCAGCTTTCTCGAATACAGCCTTGTAGGGTAGAAAAGAATCAGTAGCCATTTCTTTGCAGAACTGGGGGAGAGACTATTCGAGGAGTTTGACAATCATTTCCTCATGGCTTAGCTTGGATTTCATTAAGACCTGGGTTGACATCCACCGATTAAAGTATTGATTAAAAGTGTTGTTGGGCATTTGACGGACCCTCTCAAGATGTTGGAGGGTTATTTCCATCAAAGTATTAAAACCATAATGTACTTTCAATGCCTTAGATAAAAGATTCCAGTCGGTGACAATATGTTGCGGTAAGGTATGATACCATTTGGAGGTAGGGCCCCGAAGGGAGCAAGGAAACATTTCAGCAAGCACCTTATTGCTTAACTTCTTCACGCGCATTATTCTATCATACATTATAATGTGAGAGGTGGGTGCTCCAGAACCATCATATTGAGCCATACTTGGCATAGTGAAATTATCGAGGACCCAGTCTACATCTCTTTCAGATTTCTTGGTAGTGATGAGGTGGTTGATGTAAGCTTAGATCTCGGGTGTCACGCTCGGAGGTTGCGTGACCTGGTCGCTGATCGATTTATGAGGGATAGCTAGGGCTTTGGGTGTCGCGCCCGGAGAATATGCGACCTGGTCATTGATAGTTTGAGAAGCTATCATTTATTAGATAAAAGCGGTTACCTCGAGTGTCACTCCCGGTGGTTGCGTAACCTGGTTGTTTAGTGTCGGAGGTAGCAGAGGGCGAATGGCCAATTGGCTAGCAAAAGGATTTTGAGGGTAGGTGGTGCCTTTGGGAGTCATAATAAACTATGAAGGAGTGAAAGAGGGCAGTGGCTGAGAAGCTGGGCACTGGTGAGTAAAATACCGGAGGGGTAGAAGTTTGAGCGAAGGGTCTTGGATTAAAAGGCATAATTGATGGAACAGTCGAAGTTGATAGGAAAGCCGAAGCTTGCCCAAACTGGAACGGGCTTGCCATAGGCTGGGTTGATTGCAAAATAGGTGTGACATGTCTTATCCCTACCAGAATGGTCAACATCTATGCCGAACCATTCTAGGCCTGAATATCGGATGCCGATACTCGATCGAAATTTCTGTCTTCGAGAGCTTGTTTAACGGTAGCCTGAATAGTGGTTTGGATAGAAGCCTGAAAAGCATCCAGATTTAGGAATTGTGCCATAGTACTAGCAAAGTCAAAGCCAGGCAGTGGCTGAGATCTTATTCCCGAGTTGGAAGTAGGGTCAGAGGTTTCTTCGGTAGGAGGGATCCTTTTATTTCTTAGAAAAGACATGGCTAGTTAAGAAGGGTTCCGGCTTAACTGAGCTTGTTCTGAATCTAACTCCCCTCTGGAATCAATGTATGGAATCCCTTCGACTTCTGTGGTGACAATCGGGGTGGGAGGACAAAGAATCAAGCGGTGTTCTATCCTCTTCCAAACTGGGGTTCGACGATCAGTCCGCCTCCTTCTAGCTAAAATGGTAAGCTGTGGATCAGATCATGAATGGGTTCATGAGTGGTATGGATGGTATGCATGCCTTTCGTTATCATATGGCTACATATAGATATGGTTAGAGATGATGCAACGGCTTATCCCTCCAACATACGTGGGGCGTTTGTATCTCACATCATACATAATGATATGTGGTGATGCAACAGAGGTAAGAGAGAAGTCCTACGTGTGTTGCTAAACTTCTTTCGTAAGCGGAAGTAGTAAGGGTAAGTTGCTTCCTTTTTGGCTCTTAAAGACGATGCATGGGGGTGCATGATCATGGAGCACATAGCATGCAAATCGTCCGTCTTCCAACCTTATGACTCCCGCATAATGCCTTTTTGGAAGGATGGAGTTTGGATTCTTCACCGTTAATGGTGAAAGATGCGCGTCCCAATTATTTTATTTATTCTGGTGACCCTAAGGGAATGATGTGGTAAGGCTTTTTATAGCGCGGCTTTGGTACCTTGATTCCACGTTACTCAACCACTCCTAAATAGGTGTGATTGTAGGAGTTTATATGTTGTTTAAAACGAGTGATCCACCCATTAGGCATCCTCAATTCCAACAGGGCATGAGTGATACTTCACGATCTTCTCAGGTAAAATGGGGCACCTAAAAATTACTGAACTATCTACATGCGTAAGGATAAAACGTTATAAAAAAAGAATGAAGTTTTAATTTGGCCAATGATTTCAATACATCATCAAAATCTTTTAAACTTTATTAAAAGAAAGTTCAAGTTTAAAGAGATCAGTCCCCAGTCGCCACTGTGAGCAGACAATGTTTTGCGCGGTGGCAGCAGCGGCGGGCCGGCATGCCAGACTCTAAAAAAAGCGATGGGGGAAGCGAGTGATGTGATTGGAAAATGGTTTTGCCCATTTTCATGCTAAAAAAGATACAAGATCGAAATCCCATACTTAAAATAGAGTCGCCACCCGGTTTAGCTCAACCGGGAAATTTTTGGTACGATTTTTCCACCGGGTGGTTGGACTATACCTTAAGTAGAGATTCCGAGTTTGGATGATGTTATCTATTTTTTATTAGGCCAAGTTAAGATACTTCATAATTTCTTAATCGGTTTAATCCATCCTATTCATTTGTGTTTTCCGTTATTTTATTATTTTCGCTTTTATCAAGTGATTGAAACGATGAATAAGATATTTACAGCCATTCAAGAATAAGCGCGGAGAATAAGATTACTACAAAGCTTCCAGGTCCTGTACGTTTTTCTATACGATAAATAAAATACCTGAATGTTTGATTTACATCTACCTGCAGAAGATAGTTAGCACGGATATGACATAGTTTATTTACCATATTATAAAGCCCAATTGGATGGCTAAAATGAGATTCGAACGACGTTTGTGGAAAATTTCATTTTTTAACCGAATTTAGATTTGATCTTTTCTTTAACAGGAATATAAGTGAAAAATGCCACATGTTATAGGGTGGGGTATGTTTTCAGAAGGTTTTGGACCTCCCTCGTTACATTGTACATCCTAGTTTTGGACAATAAACTAATTTGGGAACAAATGAAAATAAAACTGCTGTCCAGAAAGTCATGCCGCCGGCGATATGGTTGATGTCGCTGGCGGCATGGATGATGCTGCCGGCGACATCAATGATGTCGCTGGTGGCATCAGTATGCAGGCAGGCTGCATGGCTTTCTGAGTACCATAAAAAAGGGTCCCACAAGAAAGTGAAGTCTCTAGGGAATGTGATACCACCGGCGATATCAGCAACGTCTCTCGCGACATAGATGATACCGCCGGTGACATCACATGTCTCTGGCAACCTTAATTTTTTGCAGCAGCAACAGGGAATAGTAAAAAAATGATCAGGAACCCCAAAAATGAACAAAAATGAACAAAAATGAATACAAATCAGTAATATTAATGCCAAAGAGCTACGGGACTCAGAATTTTTACCTCGTGATCCTGAATCCACCTCTTCATGAACCCAAAAAAAAGGCCTCTGGTGAGCTTGTTACGATGATTTAGTAGTAAATTTAAGTGTTTCTGGGTTTCGAAGTTCAATTAAATTGATTTTAACTACAAGATTTACTAATTTTAAGTTCACAATCAGAGAATTCAAAGAAGAAAACCCTAGAAAAAACGGATTAGAATCCCTTTTTTATGCCTTATCTAATTCTTATCTTACTAGCATCTATTTTCTCCTTCTAACATTAAACCTCTAACCTTAGGTGGTTTCCCCTCCTTCATTGCAGCTCAAGGTGTGTTTTTATAGGTGAAATGGGGTAGTTTTCAAGTCCTTTTTAACTAATTCCGTCGAAAGTGGCCGAATGGCTGTCTATGTAAGGACCCGCTTTGGCTCATGCCGCCGGTGACATGGCGATGCCACCGACGACATGGCGATGCTGCCAGGGTATGGATGATGCCACCGGCGATATGGTGATATCGCTGGCGGCATGGCTGATGTCACTGGTGGCATCAACCTTCAGCATACCGATAGGCAGCGGGCCTAGGAGCCCAGAAAGTCGCCAAAAGTGGTTTAATAGTGGGTGAAAAGGCATCTTTTTTATTTTGAATGATACTCTAATGGGTATTTTTTGATTTCGGTGTAAATCATCGGTTCAAGCTCCTACCAGACGCGTTATCGGCCACGCCGAACTGGATTCTACCAAGTATAAAATTCGCGAGGAATATTATTTTGGTAATAAAATTTCTAAAGAGAACTTTTATTTTGAGGCATTAAAATCCGGTATACGTCATCATCGTCTCGCGAGATGGACTGCAAAATCCCGTGCTCACACTACTCATGTTATAGCACAAGATATACATGTAGTAGATTATTGCCTTTATAATATGACATCATTAATATATACATTATGTAAGAACCAATGGCTGGGAACTAGGATACACCAACATTTCCAATAGTGCAAACCTTGGAATCAAACCACCAACTACACTAAAAGCAACAAAATCATATTCAACATCCCATTTCAACAATACATTAATATCTTCTATTATTAAAAACAATAAGAACTTCAATTTCGAAATAAAAAACAATATGTAAAATCAAAATCAATAATCACTAAACAAATCAGGAGAGTAAAAGGCTAATGAAAGAATACATTTCAGATGTCTACTAGGCTTCTACCACATGTCTAACAGACTTCTATCACATGTATATTAGCCTTCTACCACATGTTTACTGGTTCAAAAATTTCAAAAATGTCGCAGTGGATATCATTTCAAGATAAAAAGGAGATGAACAAAATATTCTAAAGCGACATGTCTAAAAAATGAACGATTTAAAAGATAAATGCTAAACAAGACAAATAAATTAAAAAAATGACCAATCATATGTTAGAAGGAAAACTTAGAATTAATTAGAAGGGGTAGTGTATATGTAATTTGTTTCCCCTTTTTGTGGCATGTGACTCAAGTTACTTTGTGTAGTGAGGTTTTTTTTAAGAGTCCAAAAAAATATTACAATAAATACTTAGTCTTTACAAAAAGGTATGATTTGAAGTCTTGACAACTTATAAGCTCAACTAATGCTTTAGTAATTGACCTAACATTTGTTAACGTTTATTTTTATCTTTTTAACAATAACTATTACAATTTTAGATAAAAATATATTTTTAGACCCCTTTCAACTATAGATCCTTGGCGATGACACCTGTCCCCTCCCCTGAGGGCCGGCCCTGGTGACACTTAAAATATTATTGTGTCATGTTTTAAGGTAAAAACTTTGGAGCTCTACATTAGACACATATGTACTTGTGACCACCCAAGTAGCTTTCATATACCAGTTGTAATTGTCAGGGTCAATTTTTGTATTAGTGTATAGGGTTACTTTCAACACTTCACGTGTTACAGTTCGTGTGGATACTAATTGCTCGTCCGTAGTAGATTTTGTATTATTTCACTCATTTAGAAATTTGATTTTAATCAGTTTCTTAATTTGTCGGTGCACGTAGTTTGTTAGGTTTTGGTTTTGTTATTAAAATAAAGAACTTCTAAATTTGTAAGAAAGGAATCTTACTAAGTATAATATTTCTTCCAATTACTCTTTTATGATATTTTCATTTTACAATGCTTAACACGAGGCAAAATTTTAGCACATTCATTTATTGGCTTTTTGGATTTTCAATATGAAAAAATCACAAAACAAAATTAATTTGCAAAAAAAAAAAAACAAACAAATCATATTACATGTTACTGGATTCAAATCTGTTGTCCCTAAATTGATGTCTCCTTTCATATTCCTCTATTCATCATTTGACATGTGTTACATTCGGAGGAGAGATAAATTGAAATAAAATAAAATAATAATAAAAACAGACACGTGTCAATATTTGAATGAGGGACATGAAAGGGGACAACAGATTTGAATCCCAAATTCCTAGTTATATCTATTATTAGTTCCTGTGTTTTTTGGAAAAACACACTCTAATAATCGGTAGCCTTTCTACAAATACGAGTGCCTTGTTTCTTTTAGCCCCTAATACTTTTTCTGATGAATCCAAATTGGTCACTGATTTCATTGCAAATTACTATAAAAATATCGAGAAATACCCGATTCTTAGTCAAGTTCAATCTGGTTACCTCTCTTCTAGAATTCCTAGTTCCGCACCATACTTCCCTGAATCAGTAGAAGAAATCTTGAAAGATGTGAATGATAATATAGTTCCAGGCCTCACTCGTTGGCAGAGTCCCAACTTCTTTGCCTACTTTCAAGCAAATGCAAGCAATGCTGGTTTTCTTGGAGATATGCTTTGTTCAGGCTTTAATGTTGTTGGTTTCAACTGGATTCATCTCCTGCTGCAACTGAGCTCGAATCCATTGCCATGGATTGGATGGGAAATTTATTGAAGCTTCCATCTTGTTTTCTGTTTTCCGGAAGTGGAGATGGTGTCCTACATGCAAGTACTTGTGAAGCTATAGTGTGTACTCTTGCTGCAGCTAGAGACCGAGCCTTGAAAATGTTCGAATGGGATAAAATCACTAAGTTGGTTGTTTATGCATCTGATCTAACACATTCTATCCTTCATAAGGGTGCCAAGTTAGTCGGTATTCAACCCTCGAACATCTTGTCACTTCCTACTTCTGTTTTATATGATTTTTCCTTGTCACCTAAGGCACTAGAGGAAGCAATTGAAAATGATATTGCGTTAGGGTTCTTGCCTTTATATCTTTGCGAAACAATTGGAACTACTACTTCTGGAGCAGCCGATCCGATTAAAGAATTGGGAGAAATAGCAAACAAGTACAGCATATGGTTCCACATTGATGCAGCTTATGCAGGAAGTTCTTGTATATGTCCTGAATTTAGACATTATTTGGATGGTGTAGAATTAGCCGATTCTATTTGCATGAATCCACATAAATGGTTCCTTAAGAACATGGCATGCAGTTGTCTTTGGGTTAAGCAGCATCATTTGTTGATTGAATCACTATTGACTACCCCTGAATACTTCAGTAATTCCGCAATTGAATCAAACACAATCATTGACTACAAAGATTGGCAACTTGCACTGAGCAGGAGATTCAATGCATTAAAGCTATGGGTTGTGATACGTAGGCATGGACTTGTAAACCTCATGTCCCATATACGTAGTGATGTGACATTAACCAAGAGATTTGAATCTTTTGTAGTGAATGACAAGAGGTTCGAGATCGAGGTGCCAAGAAAGTTCGCATTGGTTTGCTTTAGGGTGAAACCGGATAATGGTGGATTGAGTTGCAATATTGATGAATTGAACACCAAGTTATTGGTTAATGTGAACAAGAACGGGAGGTGTTGGAAAAAGGGAACAAATTAACTATTTTGGAGAAAATTAGCATTTATCACATTTCATATAATGTCAAATGTGTTAGAAAAGGAAACAAGATCAAATGATTTGAAATCAGAATCAGTCATCGTATCCCATTTATACTTACCATAATTTTAGGAAACAATTATAAAAAGTCATTATGTCTCTTTATTTGTTTTCCTATTTCAGAAATATGTTTCACTGTACAAATGTGTATGACCAGCTATATAAAGCAGTGTAATATCAAATGCAATACACACCAAAATTAAACAATTCCTCCATTTCTCTTATTTTCTCTTATTTTTTTATTTATGTAATTGAAAACTGGTATCAGAGCAGAAGAAGGCCTGACAGCCAGTGATCCTAAGTTCGTGATTAAAGTCCTGGTGGAGTTTGGGCTGGCGGAGAAGACTAGACCCGTTAATGACCTTGAGCCTCAGAGGAGATAAGCCAAGGAATGTTTGACAAGTGGCAACTGATCCAGGCCCAGTTGCACTTGAGGGGGAATGTTGGAGATACCCCATGTGGGAAACATACAAGTGAAATAAGTGGTATATAAGTGGAGTAGATTGGGCCTTAACACAAACCAATTGATTTTGTGTTAGATGGGCTCAACGCCACTTGTGTGCTCACTCACCTATCGAGCCCAACACTCTCGAGGCCCATGTATTCTCTACATGGTATCCAAGCTGATGGTTTGATTCTTAGTATGATATGAAAAAAGAAAATGAAAAGAAGAAACAAGAAAGAAAAAGAAAGAAAAAAAGAGAAAAAAAGGAATAAAGGAAGAAAAAAGGCTAAAAGAGTTTCATGAAGAAGCACAAAATCTTGAAATTTATATGGAAGTTAAAAAATGAGTAAAAAGAACTTGTTCCCCGTGTTGGGCTGGAGGGGGAGATTTTTGAGAATCCAGCCCATGCACAAGAGAATTTATGGCATATTAGGAAGAAGCAAACGATTCTGAGCGCAAAAGAAGGGCGGTGAGGAAATAGAAAATCAACAAATATTCCAAAACTGAAAAGAATGGCCGTAAGGAAAACTGGAATACAAACAAATAATCCGAGCCGAAAAGAAGGGCGGTGCGAAAACTAAAAATCAAAAAATATTCTAAGTAAAAAAGAAGGGCGGTGAGGAAACAGAAAATCAACAAATATTCCAAGCCGAAAAGAAGGGCGGTGAGGAAACGAAAATCAACAAAAATTCCAAGCCGAAAAGAAGGGCGGTGAAGAGACGAAATATCGACAAATATTCCAAAGCAAAAAGAAGGGCAACAAGCAAACGAAAAAATAACAAAAAACCGAAGCTAAAATGCTCTAAAACTACAAATGGAGCCGAAATGCTCTAAAACTACAAATGGAGCCGAAATGCTCTAAAACTAGAAATAGAGTCGAAACGCTCTAAAACTATTGGATGCGAAATCATCTAAAACTATTATAGGCAAAAACCTCCCAAACTATTGGATGTGCAATCATCTAAAACTATGGCCCCATTCTTTTCAACTTACAAGTAGCAGTACTGAACTGAACTGAACTTATTTCAGTGTAAATTCATATGTATGCAGTACTGAACTGAACTGAATATAAGTTGAAAAGAACATGGCCTATAAGAGGGGAAATCCTAAAAAACTATAACCAAAATGGCTTGATGAATTGATAAGCCGGAATTGTAAAACTGCCTTATATAAAATACGAAGACCGCTAGCAAACATATTGACAAAGGAAGAAAATAGAAAGACCTTCAATAAAGTTTTTGGGCAAGTTGTGTATTGGAGATCCCATTAATCAACTTGAGGGGGAGTGTAGGAAAAAGGGAACAAAATCAACTACCAGCATTTATCACATGCCATATCATGTCAAATGTGTTTGAAAAGGAAATAAGATAAAACGATTTGAGATCGGAATCAGTCATCATATCCCATTTATACTTACCATGATTTTAGGAAATAATTATAAAAAGTCATTATGTCCCTTCATTTGTTTTCCTATTTCAAATATATATTTACTTGGATAAATGTGTATGACTAGCTATATAAAGCAGTGTAATATTAAATGAAATACACACCAAAATTAAACACTTGCTCTATTTCTCTTATGTAATTGAAAGCATGCGGGCTTTCATGACCCATGGAGTTGTGGGAGGGATGTATTACATACGTTGCTCTATTGGATCAACACTCACTGAGGAGAGACATGGAGAAGACTTGTGGAATTTGATTAAAGAATCTGCAAATGTAATCACTTCTTAGTTATTAGATTATTTTTGATAGATTGTTGAATTGGGAATTGACTAGTCAGTTAATTTAATGGAAGATATATAGATATATGAATGTTCATTGTTTTTGGAAGCTTATGTCACTCAATTGTCTTAAACGTCTTGGTCTAATTAATGTGTGTTGCAATTTGGGGATTTCTTGGATGTTTCTGAAGTCGCGAATACGTTTTCAAATTGAAATTTATTTGGTCGGTTCACCAAACTTTTAATCGGATAAAATTAGAAATTGTACATAGAACCAGAATTTTATTTGCTGTAAATTAATATCAACCGAATTTCTATGTCTTGCCAATAACGTTTTTGGTGATATAAATAGCCAAAAAACATCAACAGACATGTCCAAAAGACATGTTATTTCGGGTAGCAGGTATGTTTAAAAGACATGATTTTCGGCCTCTATAGTCACCATTTTGTCTTTATGAATTGGCTTGATTTTCTGGTGTAGTGTGGAGGGAACAACACCTAAAGCGTGAAGCCATGGTTGGCCAAGTAATAGAGAATAGGTAACAGGAATAACAAGTACAGTGAAGCGCGCATTGGTTGCCATACCTTCTATAGTGACTTCTGCCTAAAAGGTCCCAATTACATTGCGTTTGGGATCATTATATGCTCTAACAATAGTGCTGGATTTTTCAAGCATCTCCTCCGTCAGTCCTAGATGAGGAAGGATTTTTGGAGGACATAGATTTAGAGCGGAGCCATCGTCCACCATGACAAACGGGATAACCTTTCTCGGAGGAATGTCTTCCCCAACCGTGGCGCACATCTCAACGACCGAGGTGGCCGAATTAACTTCTAAATCGAGGAGTCATTTAATCAAACCCTTGCGATGCCCTTCGGAGTCGATTACCAGCTACCAAATACTATATTGGGCTTGGGTGTTTTTCAGCTGGATCTACTACCTCGTCCATTGAGTATAACAGAGCAAATGATGGTATAGCAATGAACATAAGGATGATACTAGGAAATATGGTCCAAAGAATCTCGATAGTAGTTCCATGAACAATCCTTTGTGGGATTGGATTTTTTTTGATAGTGGAAATGCCATAAAGCGCGAACCAAGATCCATAATACGAAAACCAAAATCAGAATGAGAAAGAAAAAGATATCGTGATGTAAGTCCATTATTCCTTGCATCATAGGTGTTGCTGCGTCTTGACGACCCTACCAGGAATCGGGTCTTGGCTTAAGCAGAGATATCGGTCTTCATGCTAATATACGCGGCCACTTCGGGTAATGTTAAGGACATTGCCGAACAAAACACTCTTAGTGGCTCGTGTTTCAAATAGATACTGTTGTTCCTCAGAGTCCGAATCTGGGTTTTAGAGTTCATACTTATCCACGCTAAAAAGGTCATTTTGATCAACCTTGAATAATTCGGTGCTTATGGCCTTGGTCTCTTGAGCCCCTTCCTCATCATTATCAAAGTAGTTCTCCTTCGAAATAAAGGAATCTACGCTCAACAGTGGTTTTTTCATTCTTTTTGCCATGAATGATTTAGACTTGCGGCTTTCTTGCTCTATTTCTCTTATTTTCTCGTATTTTTTTATTTATGTAATTGAAAGCATGCAGACTTTCATGACCCATGGAGTTGTGGGAGGGATGTATTACATACGTTGCTCTATTGGATCAACACTCACTGAGGAGAGACATGGAGAAGACTTGTGGAATTTTATTAAAGAATCTGCGAAAGTAATCACTTCTTAGTTATTAGATTATTTTTGATAGATTGTTGAATTGGGAATTGACTAGTCAGTTAATTTACTGGAAGATATATAGATATATGAATGTTCATTGTTTTTGGAAGCTTATGTCACTCAATTGTCTTAAACGTCTTGGTCTAATTAATGTGTGTTGCAATTTGGGGATTTCTTGGATGTTTTTGAAGTCGCGAATACGTTTTCAAATTGAAATTTATTTGGTCGGTTCACCAAACTTTCAATCGGATAAAATTAGAAATTGTACATAGAACCAGAATTTTATTTGCTGTGAATTAATATCAACCGAATTTCTATGTCTTGCCAATAACGTTTTTGGTGATATAAATAGCCAAAAAACATCAACAAACATGTCCAAAAGACATGTTATTTCGGGTAGCAGGCATGTTTAAAAGACATGATTTTCGGGTTTCATCTGTGTTTGAAAAGACACACTGTTTGGGTCCAAAAATTCATTTCCGGATGAATTTTCCAAAGGATGCGTTCTGCTGGGAATAAACAATTTTCAAGCTGACCTGGCAGCTCAACCCCAGCCTGGGGCGCTGTCCTAGGACCCCGCCAGGGGCTACCGCCCCTCGGACCTTGTCAAGGGGCGTTGCCCCTTGACCCCGCAAGGGGCTGCCACCCCTTGGACCCCGCACCCGGGGGCGCTGCCCCCGGACCCCTCAAATTGTAATAGAACCCGAACAAGCGTGCACTCCGCACTCTCCCGACTTGTTCGATAAGATGTCATGATTGCATTGGTCAAACTAGTCGATCTAATTATGCTAAAATACTAACAATGTGGTAGTCACTCAACATATGGGGAAGGACTAAGGTAGATGATGCTTTAACTTGTGTTAGGGTCGCAAATGGTGATCATTGGTTTTCCTCGCAAGTCACATAATCCTCCTTTTGTTAATTGCATGGATGTAAAACCTGGCTTGACCCCTCAAACCGATCAGGGTCAGGTGTCGATGATTACTTGGGGTTGAACCGGGGTTCAGCCGTGTTTAGATTAAATATGTTATAAATTATAATTTTCAATAATTTAGACGGTTAAAATATGTACAGTAAACACCAAACTATTGCCTAGTACTAAATTTAAGATCAAAATAAGTGTAAGAGTATTTTTTTAAAAATTTTTTTGCCTCATATGCGCTTACAATAATAATAAAGGAAAACTTTATCCCACTCTGCCCGAGTGTGGACTTGAAACTGCGAACTCTAGGATCATAGCTTCAAGGCTCAACCAATAGACCAAGCCTTTGCCGCAAGTGTAAGAGTACTTAGGCCATATTCTTTTTAACTTATTCAACGTCCTATTCAGTTCAGTTCAATTTGATTTCAATATTCAGTTTCTGTTCAGTCTCAGTAATCAATATTATTAGAATGCATGCATTAGGACATTAAAAAATTTGGTTTTGGCGATTTTGCAAACCCAAACCCTAGAATCTGCGCACCTACTCTTTCTGTCACTGCAACGATATCCGCCGATGCCTCCATGGGGACGTCATCGCACCCACCTGATAATGACTTTAATATAGCTTCTATGTTTGATGGAAACTTTAATTGAAAAATAATTGATCGTATGGAAATTACCTAGTTAAAATTCTCCGTTTCAAATGTCAAAACATTATAAAGTTGAATTTATTTATAAATAAATACAAAACTAGTAAGAAATATGTACGGGAGTTATTAAAATTTCAGAGAGAGAATATGTTAAATATACATTTAAAATGAAAAAGGGAGAAATCAATTTCTTCACCCCATTTCAATCAGACGTCCGGTGCCCCCCACCACACAAACACATAAATATATATAATATTGAAATTTTAATTAATTGCAATCAAATCCTTATTTACAATTAAATTCTTAAAGGTTAAATTTTTTTTAATTAAGTCCTTAGACTTATTTAATTCTCTAATTAAATCCAATTACTTAAATTAGATTGGATCATTTGACCCGACTGACCCGCTCACAAGCGGACCGGGTATTTCCAACAATACACCAACACACCGTTTCTAGTTTTGTTTTTCTTTGCGTCTCTGCATAGAAATATGATAAACCTTTGTTGTTGTTTTGTCTATTGGAGGCCATTTATCTGAACTTTGCTACATAGAAACAGAGGTGCAGTTAAAATGGATGCTCCTGTTTTGGTGCTTCCACCTATTTAGATGGTAAATAGCATTATATTGTTTTCCTGTTAAATGTGGTTTGAATACGTTATCATTCCTGTCAACTGATCTGTATTATATTAAATATAATTATATGAGTTATAAATTATCTCGTTTTTCTTCAATGCTACTTTGAGCATATCAAAGTTTACCGGTCAATTAACTTTTCATCTTATCCTATTTTTATGGCTCTTAGTTCTGTGACTCTTCTTCGTATATATAAATAAAAGATTCTCTACAATTTGATTTGGTCCAAGTAGTTTTAGATTTGCCTGATTTTCAGCAACAATAAATTTTTAACAGCTGAAAAATGCACTGTAAAAGGGCCTTTTACTTTGAGTTTAACATCATATTATTCAAAGTTCTCTTTATAAATTGAGTTGTTCCTTTCGTGTTTGAGAGAGCCATTCTTGATATTATCTTACTCTTCTTTCTACTTTATTATATATATTATTGCATTTCTGTTTATAATCCAACCAACCGGTTTTAGAAGCTGTTTAATCTTGGAAGGATTAAACAACTACTTCAATCGGTTGTTTGAAACGGGAAGATAAATGTAGCATATCGAGAATAGAGATTAGAGAAGAGAAGTGAGCAATTTGTATATTATATATCCGTGTTTAACGCTGGAAGATCAACAGTTTATATAGGCCAAAATTGGCTGTTGCCCGACGGAAAAAAGATACTAACAAAATTGCTGAACTCAATCCCACATTACAGATATAAAATCTCAAACTGTTTTGACTGTTGCAATAAGTTCAAATTTTTTTAGATCATTATTAACAACTCACAACTCTGTCTGGAATGATAATAGAATGCTTTATTTCTGCACGCATATCCAAAGAGCATTGTAAGCTTCACTATTTCTACCTTGTCACCCCTTTGTTATTTATCGTAGGTTTTAAACGGTTCTTTTTTGTAACAAAACAATATCCATTTGTCATTTCTTAATTTTTTTTTGAAAAACCCCCCGAGGAACATTGCGTCCCTCCAAGAGGAAAAAGTTTGAGGTAGGTGAAAATTTTGGGACGGACGTCCCAACTAGGTTGGTGCCCCCGTTTACCTACAAAACACCTACATCTCTTTATTAATCAAAATTCCCAAGGTCAACTCTCAAGAAGAGAACCTCATTGGAGGTTAATTACAACCTAGGAGGTGGCTCGGATTATTAAAAATATCCGACACCATAAAAGTCATCGTACGCCTATTACATCGGAAAACAAAAGAATAAAGATAAATGCTAGAAACCAAGTGGTCATCCGTGCTCATATCACCTTCAAAGACGCACTTGTTTCTTCACTTCCATTATGACCAAGCATTAGAGAACCAAAGAGAAGTTCCAAAATCTCTATTCGATCCCGGGGAAAAATGATAGCGCCACATCTCCAAAAAATCATATCCCGACCATGGCATTGCTAATGAGAATCCGAATAGGCGAAATGCTTGGCTCCAAACCCTATAGCTCCCGGAATAATGAAAAAGCGAGTGATCGGTTGTTTCTGGACTATCACAAAACGGACATTTCTCATCAGTAACAAGTTGGCATCTACTCTGAATTTCTCGTTGGCAAACGACCATGGAACACAAGCCAACCGAAAAACCTGATTTTAGGGATTAAACATGCCTGCCAAATTAACATAAAATCCTTTTGCGGTTTTAGCCAATGTACATAAAAACCCCGGGAAAATGAAGATGCCGTATATTATTTGTTCTCGCCCAACTCCCACCTGAACCGATCATCCCTATCCACAAACTGAGGCTGTATCGGCTGTCCATCCTCTGAATCAGCAAAAAACAAATACGGGCAGCCTTGTGTGATCTAGAACCGGAGCTGTTCGCATCTCTCCTGAGTTGCAATCCGAAGGCGACGCTTCCAAAAGGGGCGCAATTGGGCAGTAGCCCCAAATATAAAGTCACATCCCTCCAACACCGTGCTTGATTTCCTATTACAAAGAAGATAAACATCCGAGAATAACACAGCTAGGGGCTGATTTGAGGTTTAATTATCATGCCAAAAGGAGCATAGTGAGCCGTTCCTCATCTCGACTCGGACCTGACAAGAAAAGGTAGCCCAAAATGCATTGTTTTTAATACAGCAAGAAATAATACCCCACCATATATGCGATAATCTATTGGAATCAAAATTCTCAATTGAAGACCACGAAGTGAACCCGTAACGAGTAACACAAATTTTGAACCAAAGAGATCCCCGATCCGCTGCTCGCATTTTCCAAAGCCATTTCAATAATAAACCACAGTTAACGAGGTTCAGACTTTGAATAAACAATCCACCAAGATTTTTCGGTAAAGATATGGTATCCTAACTAACCTAACTAATACCCCTCAAGCTTGTATCCCTATTCCATAAAAAATTCCTCATAAGTTGAGTAAACTGACCATTAATCGAAGATGGTAGTTTATTCAATGAAAGTAAATATATTTGTAAGGACGCAAGGACTGATTTGACTAAGACCAACTGACTAGCATATGACAAGGAGTGACCCTTCCAACCAGACAATCTATTTTGGAACTTTTCGATCAACACGTTCCAAAAAGACACAGGAATACGTTTCACGCTAAGTGGACTACCTAGATAAGTAATTGGAAATTTCTCGATCTTACACCCCAATTTTCCCGCATAAGAATGGACCAGTGAATCACAAACATTGATGCCAGTAATAAAACTCTTATGGTAATTAATGCTCAAACCCGAAATTAGCTTAAAACAACGTAAAATACGTATAAAAATAGGTAAAAGAGACTCATCTGCGGGTAGAAAGCACAACATATCATCAGCTAATTAGAGTAGAGAGACGTCCCGATCCGATCTAGCTACTTTAAATCCAAGTAACAATCCCTTACGAATACTAGCATTAAAGAGCTGTTTTAAACCCTCTATAGCAAGCACAAAGATAAACGGGGAGATAGGATCCCCCTGTTTCACCCCCTACCCAATCGAATCGGATCACATGGTACACCATTAATTAGAATAGACATCACTGAGTTCTCCCAATAACACGATAACCAACGAGACCATTTTTCGCCAAAGCCCATTCTTCGAAAGACTGCATCTACATACGGCCATGAAATACAATCATATGCTTTGTAGAAGTCCAGTTTAAGAACCAAACCCGACTTTCATCTTTGATGAATTGAGTGAACAATCTCCGAAGCAACAAATGAACACTCATGACTGTTCCCCCCTTTTATGAACCCAAACTAATTATCAGATATCAGACCCTGAAGAAGCGGTTGAAGTCTGTTCGCCAAGACTTTTGATAAGACTTTGTATATTCCATGAATAAGAGCTATCGATTTGTAATTACTCAGTGACGATGATCCTGGAACTTTAGGAACCAAAATAGTGAAGGAGGATTTAATAGAATCCAGTAGCTGTGCATTTTTGTGGAACTTATTGAAAAGATAAAAAATTTCAGCTTTTAATTTATCCCAAAACTGCCTATAAAAGAAGAAGTTAAAGCCGTCTGGTCCCGGCGATTTCCCTTCAAGACAGGATCGAAAGGCAGCCCCTATTTCCTCCTCTAAGAATGGTGTCTCAAGAAGTCTAGCATTTGTTTCATCCACTATGTTGAATTGCAATTCTGATAAATCAAATGGAACATTGGTTCCTCTTTAAAAAAGATTAACATAAAAATTCCAGATGGTGTTCACAATCGAGACCGTTTCCAAAATGATAGTCCCATCCACCTCCAGTTGGTTTATCCTCTTACCCCTCCATCACGCTGAAGCCATTCGATGGAAAAAAGCCATATTATTATCCCAAGAATGACCCAACTCACCCTGGATTGTTAGTGTTGAATTTTCTCTAAACTTCATCTGTGTTCAAATAAAGAAGATTTCACCACTTGTAATGCCGAGCTGATAGATACATCAACATACCGCAAAACCGAACTAGAAGTTAGATCAATTACCTGTTTCTCCAATTCCTTAATGCGCCGTTCAAGACACCAAAAATTTACGGAATGCCAAGGTCAAATTAAGTTTCTCAACTACCCCAATTTAAAATCTATGTTCCTATTCGGATATCAGGTTCGGATGTCATGCCATTTGGATTTCAAAAATTGTAAAAACTCAGTATTATCCCACCAACAATTCAATGACCTAAAAATCCTTCTCCCATGCTTTTGTAACACATGGGACTAAAAGATAATTGGAAAATGATCTGACAAGGAGGAATCAATAGTCATCAACTTCAATCTCGACCATGAGTCCAATAAAGTACAATTCACTAACACGCAATCAATCCTCGAGTATGACAAACTATTTGCCCATGTATAATCTCTACCATATAGGGGAACATCATATAAAACACATTCATTGACAAAGTCTTGAAATTGAATCAAAGAATTCGAGATCAGCCCCTCCCTCCCCATTCAATCAGTCCCATACAAAATTTCATTGAAATCACCACATAATAAAATTCTTTCAAAACCCCTCACAATCGGCGATAATTCCTGCCACAATTGATATCGAAGAACCGCATTAGTAGGACCATATAAATATAAAATGTGGACATCAATTTAGCTTAAGACAACATGTAGAATACACCATCAATCTGAAGAATGAATAACCACTCCATTTAGTAGATGAGAATTCCAAAAAATAACTATACCCCCTGATAACCCTGGGCCAAAATTGAATGAAACAAAAAAATCATTGTGACCCCAAAATTTCCGCATAACCAAATCTGATACAATAGTCACTTTTATTTCAATGAAAACAAAAATTTCTAAATGCCACTTTCTAATACAGGAACGAACAAAACTTTGTTTTGCGCCATTTGTCAACCCACACTGACAATTCCAACTCATTAAATTTAACGACATAAAAGAAGATTTCACAAACCTCGAGTAGAAGGACCTCTCCAATTGTCTCTAGGGCTTTCACAATTTGCCCCTTATCGCTTTCCTTAAATAGCCCAAGCTCCTCTCCTATACAAAACACAAGCATCTCTTCCTTTTCTCGCGGGTTATTTGCATCCCCTTCAAGAATGATTCTGTTCATGTTCTCTATATCCGGTCCCGATGAGTTAGACACACCCTAAATTGATGTATCAATATTCACTAAGCCTTGGCTCTCTTCAACTACAATATCCCTTGACTTGGATCCTTGTTCATTTTCGAATAAGCTCTCTTGCTGATTTTCTTCACTCATTTGAATATTTCCAACCAAAACTTCTAGTTTGAAAGTAGAATCTGTCGAGGTCGAGTTATTTGAAACTAATATCGCATCATCTGACTCGCTTAAATCCACATAGGATCTATCGTCACAGTGTTGGCAACCAACCCCTTGTCGGAGATTGGTATAGATTATCACCTCCGTAGTCCCTATTGATATTTTGTAATTATGGCTCATTGTTCCCACAGGCACCGAAACAAGGCAGGATACCA
Organism: Euphorbia pulcherrima; assembly: GCA_947683365.1. Taxonomy (NCBI): domain Eukaryota; kingdom Viridiplantae; phylum Streptophyta; class Magnoliopsida; order Malpighiales; family Euphorbiaceae; genus Euphorbia; species Euphorbia pulcherrima. Next base: position 23,666,942 of record CANTUS010000001.1, read on the forward strand.
CATCTAGTCTATTCGACCTCTCAAAATCGCAATCAATAGCTATAACCCGTCCAAATCTGCCAGCCATCTCACGGATCACTCGATCACAGATAATAGTCAGAGGGATACCCATAAAATCTAGGTGCATTATACACTCTAATGGGATAAAGTCAGCATTAAGATATTGTACCGAGGACAACACATGATTCATCACTTTCCACTCTCTCTTCACAAAGCTCATAATCGAATCCATCAAGTTAAAGGAGATAATAGCAAGATCATCCCCCACCATGGCTGCAAGATCTATCTCAAAACCTTGATCATAAACCGATTCAAAAATGTTTTGGATATGGGCAATAAGCTTTACTTTAACCATACAAGCATTAGCTTTCCAAGGGGTTGTTGGGATTATAATTTTAGTTTGGTTAAGGGAACCATTTAAAGTAGTATATGCCATCATATTCGGTTCACTAACACCTAACTTATCCATATGTTCATGGTTAGAGGATTTCTTTTCTTACGAATTTGATCCCGACTTCTCTTCTGACTTCCGATTACCATGCACCACTACTGCGTATGATCTATCATCTCGAGGTGAGTTACGAAATACCATTCTTGTTGCAGTAATAGTCTTTTGAGTCCTCTCCTATAATTTTTGATTATCAGCATGAGCAAACCTGGCTTTAAACGACCGCAATTTAGCCGTTCTGATCTGAACGGCATTAAGTCTATACGACACATCATGAACTGGATGCGATCCATCTAGATTGATAAATCCAAAATTAAGATTCCTAGCATTCCTCCACCTTACTACATATACCTAGCCATGAACCCCATACTTTGATATCACACTCTTCATGGCCATTGAATCATACATCTTAGAAAAATTCTCAAAGTACAGTTTTCCAGAAGTCTATTCGGTGGGTTAGGGTTGGCTGAGTCCTGGCTTTGGCGGGCTAAATAGGAAGTATTTAGGTGGTATGGTTTGGGTTATGGGCGACGATCGAACATGACAGGGGGATTTTTGTTAGCGGTAGAGTGGTGAAGGGGGAAGGAGTTTAAATGGCGGTGATGATGGTGATAGGTGGTGGTGGCGGTGGAGTTTGGGCATCGGCGGCTAGGGTTGGGGGTGGGATCGACTCTCATGGCTCTTATTAGGGTTTCAACAAATTTTCTTGTCATTTATTAATGTTACTCTGCATGATAATGTGTTAGGGATAGATTGGAGGCATATGAAAGGTATTGGAAATCGCAAAGGACTACCTTTTGACTAACTCTTAATTAAAACATAAATGCTTGAGAAATGGAACTTAAAAACACCAAGTCTATTTATATTCCACTCTACTTGGATTACAAACTTAGAGCTCTATTTATAGAGCAAACAAGAAAGATAACCATTACAACTAAGTCCACAAATCTGATTTTTCTAGCCACAAAATCTACCCAAAATATGTGATTGACATTATCAACTTTATTAACCAACAGTAAGCCGTATAACCATAAATGGTAGCCATTTACAATCTTTGAAAAATTATGCCATAATCTCTAACAATAATGACATGTTTTCACTGTTAGAAAATTTGCTCTTTAAACAGTGGCGGAGCCAATATCTCGACACGGAGGACACAATTGCATAAAAAAATTCAATCCATCTAAAATTAAATTATCTATAACAAATCCAATTCACAATATACCAAATATCAAATCAGTGCAAATAAAATAAGTCTACTAAAAAATCCAACTACCAACAAAATAGCTTTCAACAATCATTTTTTCTTGGGCGATGAAGACGGAATCACGATAGGTGGCAGCAAGTTTCTTCGAGAAGCCAAATTCTGAAAACATTTCATAATAGTTTCATTATCAATTGTAACAAAAATCTCCTTCTCGATGAAACAGAATAAGCAATCAAAAAGTAAGTCATCTCCCATCCGGTTCTGTAAATCAGTCTTAATGATATTCATTGCAAAAAAACATCTCTCAACTGTAGTTGTTCCGACAGGAAACACCAACACCAACTCAAGAAGCGATATACTAAACGGGAATGTTTGGTAAATTTTTGCTCCACCATATTCTTTTCAAGAGCACCAACATCACAAAGATCAGAGAACTCTTTATTTGCTTTCACATCATCAAGAAACAATCCTGTGAAATTTGTCTATGAACAAAGTGATGAATATATAAATTAACAAGAACAAAAATGGTGAATAGAAAGTCGCATTTCTCACTTGTATTTGCACGTTTATTTACACATATTTATAGGTGTACAAATACCTGTTCACCAAGAGAAGAAATAAATACAAATATAAAATGGTAATATAATAAATACATGATCCTACCATATTTACAATTAGTTGTTGAGCAAATATACTTGTCCATCAAGTATAATATTTATTCGTTAACACTCCCCCACAAGTTGGTGAGTGAATATCCTGAACTCCCAACTTGTGTCACAGCATTAAGAACTAATCCTTTCCTAATGCCTTTGTAAAAATGTCAGCGATTTGGTAGCGTGTAGGTACATATGAAGGATAAATTATTCCGGCCTGTAACTTTTCTCGGACAATATGGCAATCAATCTCAATGTGCTTTGTTTTTTTGAATGAAGAAATTTGTCAGACAACTGTATGTCCATCCAAGCCAGGCAAAGCCTAAAAGGAACGATCCTCTACAATTGAGATCAGTCCGAGGATAGATTAAGTTGTTAATCATGCTCTGGTCACAGGGCCATGATTCATCAAGGGTCCTGTTCCTTAGTGATCAAGGATACAAAGGTACGATCCTAAAGAACAAATCTTGTTCAAGTAAGGTCGTTCTCAATGTGCTTTATGCGCTCATAAAATATAGGATTTGCCCAATGTGTAGTGCTGCCTGATTATCACAAAATAGTGGTGCAGGAATATCATACTAGACTCTTAAATCTTACAATATATAACGTAGCCATACTAGTTCCAAACATGCATTTGCCATTGCAAGATATTCTGCCTTTACTAAAGATCTTGATACATTAGTCTATTTCTTTGACTTCCAAGAAATGAGAGATGAACTGAGGAAGATGGAATAACCTGAAACTGATCTTTGAGTGGTTCAACATCCTGCCCAATCTGAATCACAATATACTTTTAAAGAGAGATTATTTTTGGATGACAATAACAAGCCTTAACTTGGAGTTCCTTTAATGTACTTCAGAATATGAATCGCTGCATCCCAATATGGTTAATGTGGAGTTTGCATGAATTGGCTTAATGTTTGAACTAAAAATACTATGTCAGATCTAGTGACTGTAAGGTACATCAATCTTCCCATGAGCCGTCTATACTTGGATGGATCTTTCAATAATTCTCTGTCATCTGAAGTTAACTTTGAATGTTGCTCCATTGGAAATTTTTTAGGGTGAGCACCTGTGAGCCCTGTATCCTGCAAAATATCGAGTGCATATTTTCTTTGGGAGATGTAAATTCCAACTTTAGAACGCGAAAATTCAATGCCTAAGAAGTATTTTAAATCTCCAAGATCCTTAATGCAAAAACGTCAAAGCAGGCATTCTTTGAGGCGCTGCATTTCTTTTGGATCATTTCTAGTCAAAAGGATATCATCTACTTAGATTAGAATGGCAGTGAATGAGGACCCTTGAATCCTTATAAATAAAGAGTAGTTCGCTTTGGACTGTTGGTAACCGACTGTTTGAATTACATTAGAAAATTTAGAGAACCAATTTTGAGAGGCTTGTTTAAGGCCATATAATGATTTGTTGAGTCACCATACAACATTCTCCCCCTGTCGAAGGTGTCCAGGTGGTAAGTCTATGTAGACAACCTCATGTAAACTGCCATGTAAGAATGCATTTTGTACATCCAATTGATGAATTAACCATTTTTGGGCCGCTGCTATAGTGAGGAGACATCTCAGAGTTGTAAGTTTAGCTATAGGTGAAAAGGTATCTTCATAGTCAATCCCTTCAATTTGGGTGTACCTTTTTGCAACTAGGCATGCTTTATATCGTTCAATGGTGCCATAAGACCGATATTTAATTTTATACACCCATTTGCAACCGATGGGTTTGTGACCTTTGAGAGTGGTGTTATTGTCTATGTTTTGTTAAGTTGTAGGGCTGTTAACTCCTCTTTCATGGCTTGCTTCCATTTTGGATCAAGAATAGCTTGAGAAGATGAAGTAGGTTCTTTAGAGCCTGTGATATTAGCTAGAAATGTATGATGTGTGGGAGTAAAATGAGAATAAGAAAGAAAATTTTGAAGGGGATACCTGATCAATTTTGACAGTTGTTGACTAGAGTTGGAAAGATTGGCTTGAGATCCCACCACATAGTCTTGATGTTAGATAGGGGCCTATTTGACACATTCGGAGCAGAGGATGCAAGGAGGTGTTGGTGGTGCAGGTGTGTTTAAGGGTGAATTCTCTAGCATGGATGAAGGAATGGAATTTTGAATTTCTAAATTATCCAGAGAGGGAAGATGTGACTAATGGTGTGTTTAAGGAGGAATTTTTTGAAATGGGTGGAGGAAAAGAATTTTGAGTTTCTGAATTGTCTGATATTAAAGGTGTGAATAGTGGAGTATGATTTTGCATGTTAATAGCCATATTTGGTACAACAGTTTGTGAACTAGAATGAGATGATGTTGTGGATTAATGAAGGAAAGGAAAAATATGTTCATGGAATGTAACATCTCGATTAACAAGAAAATTGCCACTTTCCAAATCAAACAATTTGTACCCTTTTTGATTATTTGGATACCCAAGAAAGATACACTGTCGAGAGCGAGAATCAAATTTTTGTTTGGGTGAAACAATGGTTGCATAACATAAGCAGTCGAATACCTTCAAACGGGAGAGGGATGGAGGTCGGTTATGTAAGAGTTCAAATGGGCATTTATTTTTTAATAGAGGTAAAGGTAAATGATATATTATATATGTTGCAGTCAAGACATATTCACCCTAAAATTCTAGTGGCAAATGTGATTGGAATTACAATGCTCGTGCAGTGTTAAGAATGTGTCTGTGCTTGCGTTCTACTACCCCATTTTGTTGTGGTGTATAGATATAAGTGCATTGACATTCAATACCATTTTTATGAAAGAATGTTTGCATGGAGAGAAATTCTAAGCCATTGTCGACTCGAACAGTTTTGACTAAGGCATGAAATTGAGTTTTTACAAAAGTGATGAATGACTCTAATAGGTGTTGTGTTTCATATTTTTGATTCATGAGGAACAACCATGTGCACCTTGTAAAGTCATCTACTATGGTGAGAAAGAAACGTGCCCCCGAATGTGTTGGAACTTTATGTGGACCCCAAATATCACAATGTAAGAGATCAAAAGGAGAATGAGATTTTATTGTGCTTAATGGAAAAGGCAATCTTGTTTATTTTGCTCTAGGACAAATATGACAATTATTATGATCAAAAATTGAATTTTTATCTAAAGGTATTAATGGTGAGATGAGCTTAAGATACCTCGGAGAAGGGTGTCCAAGGCGCATATGCCATAAATCAGGGATGTGAGATGCTTGGAATGATTTTGGTGAGTATTTTAATGGAGACATGTAATATAGACCATCACGTTGTTCACCCGAGCCAATTGTCCTCCCCGTAGCCAAGTCCTGCAAAACACAACCATTTGGGAAAAGGAAAACACAACAATTTAACTGGTTAGTCAATTTGCTGACTGAAATGAGGTTTAAATTGAAAGATGGAACACAAAGAGCATTATTTAGGGTCATATCATTATTAAAATTGATTATGCCTGTGGAAGTGATAGGTGCAGTTAAGCCTATGGGCAGATTAACAATTGAAATTGGGGATGTTGATGTGTTATAAAATAGGTGTGAATCAGATGATATATGATCGGTGGCTCCGCTATCCAAGATCCAAGGTTTTGTGAAACAGAATTGATGAAGGCATTAGGAGTTAACATACCTAATGCATTTGCAAATGATTTACCTATACCAGAATTATCTGCCATGGTAGTATATGTAATAGATTAAAGTGTACGACCTTTGAAAAACCAAGATCAGTACTTTGGTACCTTATGAAATTTGTCTATGAACAAAGTGATGAATATATAAATTGACAAGAATATAAATGATGAATAGAAAGTTGTATTTCTCACTTGTATTTACAAGTATTTATAGGTGTACAAATACTTGTTCACCAAGAGAAGAAATAAATGCAAATATAAAATGATAATCTAATAAATACATGATCCTATCCATATTTACAATTACTTGTTGAGCAAATATACTTGTCCATCAACTATAATATTTATTCCTTAATAAATCCAAGTTCATGATCAAGTTCTACTAACTCAGCAGCAGAAAAATCTTCTGAGTAAAACCCAGCAAGATGAAGTAGCCACTCTTGATCAAACTTAGCAAAAGAATTCGAAGGATCAAAACACATTATACATTGAAGTAAAACTGTGTTTTCCTCGGTGAACTGATTATTGAATTCTAGAGCAACAAGGTCAGTTACCTACCATGATATGAATAAAAACAACTTAATATGAATAAATCAATCGCAATGAAGACTAAAATTAACATATAAATTTGCATTTAACTCAAATAAATTAAAGTAGAATTGTGTACCTTTAGAAAGACATCCACATAAAAGTGGTGTAAATTAGTCTTTGGTACTCCATTAACAAGTTGTTTAGCTCGACTTGGAAAAATAGACTCCATTTTAGGTACTTCAATATTTTATCCTTCACAATGTTGAGTGACTTCTTCCAACAACTTGTCCCAACCACTTTCCCTAAATTCTTGTAAGCTCCCTTTTACCACATGAATCATATAGATTGCACCTGTGATGGGTGTCGATAGAACTAAAAATAAATCCCTGCATAAAACAAACTTGTAGTTAGTAGCAAGCAGAAGTAGAATCCATAAGGAACGATTTTAACTATGTTATTTTCACTAGACAACCAACATCGTGACCTATAAGTACTCTTAATAGGAATTTGTAGATTAGAACTAAATAAAGAAAGTATTAAAACAATGAGAAATAATGACTCGACCAAGCAGAGCAAGACTGAACATCATGGTGATCACAGGATAAGAAATTAATTGCATTGGGACCTAGGTTTAGGTATACTAGTACTCATGCACCGTACAGTACTCATGACTCTTCCTTACTATGTATAGAGACCGAACTTTGTGCCACGACCTCCCTCTTACTCACTATGTCTCTCGACTTTGCGCCAAAGAGCTTGCCGATGAATAATAATATAAATTAGAAAAGCCTAACCCTTACCGACAGGTAGTGAAGCACTCCCAATAGGCATAAGATTACCTTTCTCCACTCTCGGTGGAGACTGTCGTTACTTTATCCTTCTTTAGGCACAATTATGGATGCAAGAATAAAGATTAACAATAATCATAAAGACTTACCAACTGGTTGGCCAAACCACACAGCGAGACTAAATGATACTATTACCATCGAACCCTTGAAGTACTGAGATTGGTAAATAGGTCGCCTTGCAGATTTTTGTATTCATTTGCGGTCCTCACGCCATTCAAACTCAGCCTTGACCCTTACTTGGTCAAGCCATAAGGAATTTAGCTAAACATGATGGAATTTAAATGCAAGAAATGTAAAGAGACTTAAAGTAAAGCATGCAAAGCGTAAAAATACTTGTAAAGTAAATTGCGATTAAAAAGAGTATTTGAAAAGAACAATAAACTAATCTAAAGAACAATGAACTAATCTAAACTAAGCTTCGATAGTGGATCGTGGCTTCTCAGCCTTTAGAAGATGATGGATGAATGTGCCGGCCTTGGTATTTATAGAGAGTATTGCCTCTTTCTTCCTCTTTAGAGTGGAATAGGACTTTTGTGTTATTACTTGATCAGGTATCTTTGCATTTATCTTGTTGGATTCATTTCCTTTTAGTCTTTATCTTCAAATGGTAGTAAAATCTCTTCCTTTATAGAATTAGGAAAGAGATTAAACTTCTTCCTTAAATTGGGCTCTTCCTAAATAGGATTTTGTCCGAATTAAATGTCTCCCAGATCTGGAAATTTGTGTGCCTTGGTATTGATGTCATCTTGGTCGTTTTGGAATGCTCTAAGATCACCGAGACCAGCTATCACTCCCACTGCCTGCATCAGGACCTCAGTGGTAGGCTCTTTAGGAAGTCCTTGAGTGACATGTTGGATATGATGTATGCCCTTAAGGCAATTAGGGCGATATATCTTAATTACGAAATAGTACAAATATTTTGTTTAATCAATAAAGGCATTTGATCTTTTATTTATATCAATGTGTTTATGTGTATGTATATTATAGCTGGTTAAAATATATTCATTGATGAATGTATATAAAAGTCCTTAACATATCATAGCATGAAGTCAGAGAAATTATAGTTGGACTATATTTGGTAGAACTTGCTTCATGTGCAATTATGATTATGTCTAAACTATCCCTAGTCATAGTTTCATCAAGAAAGGATATTGATGAAGCGAAAAGACTAGCATGTGATCACTTTTCTTAGAATGGGTCTAAGCAGTCAATCTCTTAAAGACTGAAGGTGGAGCCTTAAGTTTGACACATGGATATATCTGGAAGATATATCAGAGACCGCAGTAAGATAAGCACTTGGTGTATATATCAATGTGTTAGTGTTTATCTTCATGTAATAAGCTTTGAAAATATCCTCATACTTGAGATGCTAGCTACCTTGTGTGGTACTACATCTATACTTTGGGTCATTCCCACACACTCATTAATTTAGGGTGTTATGGGTGATTACGGGTATAGTAATGACAACATTTTGGTAAGCTGAGTAGTCGGAAAGAATCCATCGCTCTGAATATATTATGGAGTTGTACCTGGCCACTTGTTGAAGTAATGATTGCCTTAAACCTCTGATCATAGTATGTGTTTGATAGAAATGGTTGCTAGTCAAACACACTATGGTAAAAGGCAATATACTTCGGTAATAAGTTAATAACTCGGATGGCTTAGAGCAACCTTGCTATTAGTGGGTTAACACTTTAACCGAACCCAATAAACTAGATGGTACTAATATTAAAGAATGGAAGGAGTTCATCGAATTGGATAACTATTGCATTAACTGGGATTAAGGCATAAACATAAATGGCGTTCTAAGTAATGGGGGATGGTAGACCCTTGCTAGAGGCGTAATACAATCATTTAAGGTAATCAAGTTCTATTCATAGTCTAGAACCTCGAGCCACTGGTTCTTTTAGAACAAGGGTTGGTTAAGCCTTAACAGCTCAATACTTTGGGATCCTATAAGGTCACACACATTGGACCTTCATCGGACTAAGTAAAGAACTAATAGATTTAATCTGTTACAAAAATATAATATAAGTAATAATTGAATTATTATTTAATTGGTTAAAATTCATTAGATCAATTTTGGATAGACCAAAGAATTTATTTTGACCAGTAACTAATTAATTAGGGTCATAAATAAATTATGGAATTGGTTAAAATGATTAGATCATTTTGTATAAACCAAGGAATTTATTTATGACCGGTAACTAATTTAGGGTTGAAAAATAAATATTTATTTTAAAGCATTAAAGAGGGGTATTTTTGCATTAGCGAGTTAAATTATACCGAGAGTACAAAAGTATTTTGTACAAGCTCAGGTGCACGGGAATGCACCAAAAGGTGCACGAGCAATGCTGGGCATTGCTCGCGGTAGCCCATGAAAGGGTGCGCCGCGAGCTAGGCTCATAGCATGGGTCATGAGGCCCAACTCGCATGCAAAGCAGGCTCTCAAAATCCTGCCTTGCAGCTACCACATGTAGCGTGCAGGCGGGTCACAAGCAGATCCTTTGGATCCGCGTGTGCAACCCGCGTAGGATGTGAGTTATTCTCTCATCCTACATTACTTTTTGGGGAGCAAGTTTTTCCTCCCCAAGCCTATATATAAGCTTTCCCCTCACCTATTCATAGTGCACCATAGCTCAGAACATAAATCCTAAGCGAGATATTTTTCTCTCGGGTCTTTGAGTAAGTTCTTTTTGAGGAGCTTGAATTTATTAAAAGCACCTCGAGTATATATTTTTGGGGTGAGGCTTCTGGAGTGGTCTAGCGACTACTCGAGGCTTCTTAGTTCTACCTCTTGGTGAGGTTTTGGTTGGTGGGGTTATGTGGATACTCATAGAGGCTATCCTACGCTTGGAGGCTTATGCAAGGAGGTTCTGCTAAAGCATGCTTCAGCTGGTAAGTTCCTTTTCTTTCTCTTTTAATTATTATATGTTTTTCTTTAAGCATTTTTAGACTTAATAATTATGCTTAGGTTGTTTTGCATGCTTAATTTATTTTATGCTTAGGTTATAGCTTAGGGTTATAACATGCTTAGGTTATAGCTTAGAGTTTTAACATGCTTAGGTTATTAGATTAGATTTATAACATGGTTAGCATAAAATATATGTGCTTGGATATAATTTGGAATTATGGTATGCGTAGTTCTTTTGCATGCTAACCTAGGTAGAGAATTATTTGGTTAATGCTTTAGTTAATTTATATACAACTTATATAGGAGTTCGTGGGGACATGGACAAAATTTTGAATTTCTGCCATTCCTATTATGCATGTTCAATCTGACTGTCAGTTCCCAATAGTGGTATCAGAGCCTGCCTATTTAGTGCATAATTAAGTTAGAAGCAAACTGAATATTATTTTCTATATGAAATGATTTATTTATTTAATTGTTTGGAACAATATATATGAACTTGTGCCTTTCATTTCAAGGTTAGAGAATAGTAATGAATAATTTTGAATAAGTCTGCTCAACTTACTCAAATTATACAAGTTTTAATAATTTATTTAACTTACATGGGTTATAGATGCTTCCAATTTACATGAATTGGAAGAACAAAATTTATTAGTTCAAGAGAATCCATTGGTCTTAAGGTTTGTGCCCGCATTTGTTCTGGCTAAGGATTAGACTTGGTGTCTACTCCTCATACGACACCTCTCCTACCTGGGAACCTATATCGGTGCAACTTGAATTGACCAATAGGGGATTAATATGAACTAATTTATTTCTAGTATGTAAGATGGTGCTTATATATATTTCTATAACAAAGTAAAAAAATTAAATTTATTGAACAAAAGCTTAAAGGAAATGCAATATAAATTTAACAGATAAAGTGTTAATTATTTTGCATATAATTTAGGTCGATGGAAAAATTATAATAAAGAGCTTGAACCCCCCTAAGGTTGGACCTTATAAATCAATTCTAAAATACCTTGAATTAATATAAGTTATTATAAATATGTCCGTCTGATAAAATCCTAGATTGGGTGAGACGATTAACACCAATAAAATCTCAAAGTAAATATATTAAGGCAAGTTATAGTCTTCCTTACTCAAATTTATAATACGGCCTCTTTGGGTTATCAAAGTGCTACGTAAAGTGTTCCTTCTAGTCCACATTGATTTATTGTAAAGTTTGGGATAGGGCATGCATTAACAGAACTAGGGTAGTCCACCATAAAATTGGGAACTAGGCCCAGATCTAAGATATATTCAAGGAGATGCTAATATAAGAGCGCACGTCCCTCGGGATCAGGGAACTTGAATGAATTAGCAATTGCATGAGATGCAAATGGAATGAGATTCCAACTATGACTTACTTTTATAACTTGACTCATAAAATTGGGGGTTATAATAGACTAGTGATAGATGCTACCTATTAGGAAATTTAGCTAGGCTGAAATTCCTGAATTTAATAGAATGCACTATTGTAAATTTCAAAGAAAATAGTAGGACAAATGTATTTAATTAAAAGACCTTATATTAAATGCATGTGCTTAAACTAATATCTAAACTTTTTCTTTTCTTATATCTTAGGTTGAATATGAACTCCATTTTGAAATCCTTCTTGAATACATCCAAGCTTTAGCAGCAATCAACTACCATGAATGGATCAAGGATGTAAAGGACATTCTTAAGGATTATGAATTGGCATATGTTCTTGAGAATCCATTCACAAAAATTCCTAGCACTGATGCACTGACTATTATTAAGGATGCATGGTTGAGATATCTAAAGGATTCGGTTTATGTGTCACACTTACTGTTGGATACTATAAATCTTGTGATACGTTCACAATGCGATCATATGAGTTTGGAAGCCATGCTGATCCATCTAAAGGGTTTGCCTGAAAAGGCAAGGTACGAAAGGTTCAAATTGACCAATGAACTTTTAAACTCTAAGATGAAGGAAGGGACATGTGTTGTAGCACACATCAACAAGATTAGAGATTTCATGGTGAAATTGGAATCACTGGGATCTACGGTCAATCAATCCTTGGGAGTGGACATCCTATTGGATTCTTTACCCGTTAGCTATGCTGATTTTGTAAAGGAACATTGCTTCAAAGTTCATGACTATACTTTCCTAAAATTGGTTGATGCACTAAGAAAATTCGATTCCAAAAGCAAAGAAATTTCAAGAAAGTCTACAAATAAATATTCTTCAGAAAACGGCCCGGAGAATAATGTCACCAAAGGAGTAGTTAAAGGGTTTAAAAGGAAGAAAGGAAAGAGGACACATAAGTTTGCCTGCTACCAATGTGAGAGACCGAAATATTGGAATAAGGATTCCAAAGCTCCTGCTTCTGAACATTTGAAGAAGAAGCTTGCAGAGACATCTACTTCAGGTATGTTTGTAATTGAAAACTTTACTACTTTTCTTAGTGAATCCACTTGGGTGTTACATACTAGTTTTGGTTCTCATATTTGTATTTCTATGCAGGGACTAAGGAACTGTAGAAGACTTGCAAAAGGGGGGATGGACCTATGCGTGGGAAATAGAGCCAGAGTTGCTGCATTAGCCTTAGGGAGCTTTAATCTTATTTTTCCAAGTGGACTTGTTTTAGTTTTGAATAATTATTACTACATTCCAACAGTTACTAAGAATATTGTATCTGTTGCATGTTTAGCAGCAGAAGGATTTGAGATTTTTTTTTAAATAATAATTGTCAGATTCGTATGAATAATGTTCTTCATGGTTATGGGATGTTGAAAGGTGGCATTTATGTTCTTGATGCTAAAACGGAAATTTTTAATGTAAACAACATGAAGAAAGTTAAATTAGATAATGAGAATTCTTTCTAGTTATTGCATTGTTGTTTAGGCCACATAAACAAAGATCGCTTAACTAAGTTGCATAAGCGTGGAGACTTGGGCCCAATAGACTTGGAGTCTTATGGTGATTGCGAGCCTTATTTAAGAGGAAAAATGAAAAAGTTACCCTTTCAAGCAAAGAGTGTGAACGACCACGAGTACGTTGGAACTGTACATATTAATGTGTGTGGTCCAATGAGTGTTCAGGCACTAAGAGGATACTCCTACTTTATAACCTTTACTGATGATTACTCACGATATTGTTATTTATACTTGATGAAGCATAAGTCTAAAAGTTTTGAAAAGTTTAAACTATTCAGAGCTGAAGTAGAGAGATAGCTTGAGAAAAGTATTAAAACACTTCGATCAGATCGAGGTGTAGAATACTTAAGTCAGGAGTTTCAGGATTATCTGAAAGAAAATGGGATAGTTCCCCAGTGGACCCCTCCTTATACACCCCAGCACAACGGAGTGTCAGAAAGGAGGAACCAAACTTTTTTAAATATGGTTTAATCCATGATGAGCCATATAGATCTCAGTAAATCCTTTCGGGTATATGCACTAGAGAGCGCGGTTTATGTTTTAAACAGAGTGCTCTCTAAATTAGTTGATTTTATTCCTTATGAAAGATGGTGTAATAAGAAGCCATCTCTAAGTCACTTAAGAGTATGGGGTTATCCTGCTATGGTAAAGAGGATAGCGTCAGATAAGCTGAATGCCAAGGCTGACAAATGTCTGTTCATTGGATATCCAAAGGAAATAATTAGATATCTGTATTACCAACTCAAAGCACAAAAGGTATTTGTGTCTCGGAATGCTCACTTTTTGGAAAAGGAACACTTGCAAAAGTCAGTGGGAGCAATATTGAACTGGAAGTTCAAGAGGAGGAAACAGACAATCAACTGATTAACCTCATTCTAGATGCACAAGAAAGTGTGATCCGAGAATAACCTGTCAAAACACAATTATTATGAAGATCAGGTCTTGTTCATAAAGGTCTTGATAGATATGGTTTTATCATTATGGATGATAAAGAACTATATCTCATGGAGGATGATGGACCAAGGACATATGATGAGGCAATGAAAAGCTCAGATTCTGATAAATGGCTAAAAGCCATGAAATCAAAAATGGATTCCATATATGAGAACCAAGTTTGGGATTTGGTTGATGCATCATAAGAAGTTAGACCGATTGGGTGCAAATGGGTCTTCAAGAAGAAGACTTACATGGATGGTAATGTAATTACCTATAAAGTAAGGTTGGTAGTGAAAGGTTATATTCAACGTGAAGGTATTGACTATGATGAAACTTTCTCACCGGTAGCCATGCTTAGATCCATAAGGACACTCCTTGCCATTGCTGCTCGTTATAATTATGAGATTTGGCAGATGGATATAAAAATAGCATTCCTGAATAGGGATTTAGACTGGGATGTGTATATGACACAACCTGAGGGTTTTACATCTCAGAATGGCTCGAAGGTATGCAAGCTATAAAGATCCATTTATGGACTTAAGCAGGCATCTAGGAGTTAGAATATAAGGTTTGATCTGACAACCCGTGAACTAGATTTATGTCCAAACATTAATGAGCCTTGTGTTTATAAGAAGGTTAGTAGGAGTGCAGTCGTTTTCTTAGTATTGTATATCGATGACATTCTACTAATAGGAAATGATATTTCTCTTCTTCAAAATGTTAAAGTATGGTTGTCAAGAAAATTCTTGATGAAAGACCTTGGTGAAGCAGCATTTATACTAAGATCTATAGGGATAGATCAAAGAAGCTGTTAGGTCTTTCTCAAAGTACATATATAGATAAGGTATTGAATAGGATCAACCTTGAGCATTCTAAGAAAGGTTATCTCCCGAGGACAAAGGGGATTAACCTATCTAAGGCAGTTTCCGAAGATAGCTCATGAGAGAATGCATATGAATGATATACCCTATGCATCCGCGATAGGATTCATCATGTATGCTATGATATGTACTAGGCTAGATGTCTCTCAAGCTTTGAACTTCACAAGCAGATATCAGTCAAATCAAGGTGAAAAGCACTGGATGGCCGTCAAGGAAATTCTTAAGTACTTGAGAAGGACTAAGGATGAGTTCTTGATTTATGGAGAAGGTGACCACACAATTAGAGGTTACACTAATGCGAGTTTTCAATCTAACAAGGATGACTTTAAGTCTTAGTCAGGTTTTATGTATGTGTTAAATGGAGGGGCGATATGTTGGAAGATTTCCAAGCAAGAAACTACTGCTGATTCAACCATAGAATCTAAATAAATTGTTGCATGCGAAGCGATAAAAGAAGCTGTCTGGTTAAAGGGATTTATTAGTGATCTCGGTATGGTGCCTGAGGTTATTAATTCAATTACTTTGTATTATGATAACAATCGTACCATAGCTCAGGCAAAGGAACCATGGTCTCATTAGAAAAATAAACATGTATCCAGAAAGTATCATACAATCAAGGAGATTGTTGATGCTAAGATAATAAGATTAGAATATGTACCCACTGACTAGAAACTCGCTGATGGTCTGACGAAGCCATTGACTCAAGTCAAGCATGACCAATATGTTAAAGCGTATGGGTTAAGACATATGGCTAATTGGCTTTAGTGCAAGTGGGAGTTTGTTGGATATGATGTATACCCTTAAGGCAATTAGGGCAATATATCTTAATTATGTAATAGTACAAATAATTTGTTTAATCAATAAAGGCATTTGATCTTTTGTTTATATCAATGTGTTTATGTGTATGTACATTATAGCTGGTTAAAATATATTCATTGATGTATGTATACAAAAGTCCTTGACATATCATAGCATAAAGTCAGAGAAATTATAGTTGGACTATATTTGGTGGAACCTGCTTCATGTGCAATTATGATTATATCTAAACTATCCCTAGCCATAGTTTCATCAAGGAAGGATATTGATGAAGTGGAAAGACTAGAATATGGTCAACTTTCTTGGAATGGGTCAAAGCAGTCATTCTCCTAAAGACTGAAGGTGGTGCCTTAAGTTTGATACATGGATATATCTAGGAGATACATTGGAGACCACAGTAAGATAAACACTTGGTGTATATATCAATGTGTTAATGTTTATCTTTATGCAATAAGCTTTGTGAATATCGTTATACTTGAGATGCTTGTTACCTTGTGTGGTACTATTGCTATACTTTGGGTCATTCCCACACACTCATTAATTTAGGGTGTTACGGGTGATTACGAGTATAGTAATGATAGTACGTTGGTAAGTTGATTAGTCGGAAAGAATCCATCATTCCGAATATATTATGGAGTTGTAACTGGCCACTTGTTTAAGTGATGATTGCCATAAACCTCTGATCATAGTATGTGTTTGATAGAAATGGTTGATAGTCAAACACACTATGGTAAAAGGCAATATACTTCGGTAATAAGTTAATAACTGTGATAGCTTGGAGCAACCTTGCTATTAGTGGGTTAAAACTTTAACCGAACCCTATAAACTAGATGGTACTAATATTAAAGAATTGAAGGAGTTCATCACATTGGATAACTATTACATTAACCGAGATTAAGTCATAAGCATAAATGATGTTCCGAGTACTGGGGGATGGTAGACCCTTGCTAGAGGCATATTGCAGTGATTTAAGGTAATCGAATTCTATTCACGGTCTAGAACCTCGAGCCAATGGTTCCATTAGAACAAGGCTTGGTTAAGCCTTAACAGCTCAATACTTCGGGATCCTATAAGGTCACACAGATTGGACCTTCATCCGTCTAAGTAAAGAACTAATATAGTTAATCTATTTCAAAAATGTAATATAAATAATAATTGGATTATTATTTAAATGGTTAAAATTGATTGGATTAATTTTGGACAGACCAAGGAATTTATTTTGACCGGTAACTAATTAATTAGGGTCATAAATAAATTGTGGTATTGGTTAAAATGATTAGATCATTTTTGATAGACTAATGAATTTATTTATGACCAGTAACTAATTTATTAGGGTTGAAAAATAAATATTTATTTGAAAGGATTAAAGAGGGGAATTTTTGCATTGGCGAGTTAAATTGTACTAAGAGTACAAAAGTATTTTGTACAGGCTCGAGTGCACGGTAATGCACTGAAAGGTGGACGAGCAATGCTGGGCATTCCTTGCGGCAACCCATGAAAGGGTGCGCCATGAGCTAGGCTCGTGCCATGGGCCGCGAGGCCTAGATCGCGTGCAAGGCAGGCTCGTAAGAGCCTGCCTTGTAGCTACTACATGCAATGTGCGTAGCACACTGCATGGTAGGCGGGTCACACAGGGATCCTTTTGATCTACGTGTGCAACTCGTGTGGGATGGGAGTTATTCTCCCATACCACATTGCTTTTTGGAGAGCAAGTTTTTGATTCCCAAGCCTATATATAGGCTTTCCCCTCACCTATTCAAAGTGCACCACAGCTCAGAACATAAATCCTAAGCGAGATATTTTTCTCTCAGGTCTTTGAGCAAGTTCTTTTTGAGGAGCTTGAATTTATAAAAGCACCTTGAGTATATATTTTCGGGTGAGGCTTCTGGAGTGATCTAGCCACTACTCGAGGCTTCTTTGTTCTACCTCTTGGTGAGGTTTTGGTTGGTGGGATTCATGTGGATACTCATAGAGGCTATCCTATGCTTGGAGGCTTGTGCAAGGAGGTTCTGCTAAAGCACGCTTCAACTGGTAAGTTCCTTTTCTTTCTCTTTTAATTATTAGGTCTTTTTCTTTAAGCATTTGTGGACTTAACAATTATGCTTAGGTTTTTTTGCATGCTTAGTTTATTTTATGCTTAGGTTATAGCTTAGAGGTATAACATGTTTAGGTTATAGCTTAGAGTTATAACATGCTTAGTATAAAATATATGTGCTAGGATATAATTTTGAATTATGGTATGCCTAGTCCTTTTGCATGCTAACCTAGGTAGAGAATTATTTGGTTAAGGCTTTATTTAATTTATATAGGAGTTCTTGGGGATAGGGACAAAATTTTGAATTTCCGCCATGCCTGTTATGCATGTTCAATCTGACTGTCAGTTCCCAACATGACAATGATTCCTCTTCAAAATAAGGAAAGGAATTAATCAATAATAAATTTATGCCACTTTCTCGATTAGGTTTTGGTCAACTTTGGCATCTTTGACTTCTGCTCCAGAATGTTGACACATCATTGAGACCTCGTCAATCATGGTGAACTCAACATGTTCTCGGTGACTGGTAAATTTTTAGCGAGACTTAATCTTTTCATTTCTTCTTATGTTCTAGAAGGCTTCCATGTCACCGAAACCAGACTAGTCTCAGTGCGTCCATCAGGAGTCTGCTTAGTTGCTCATTTTCTACCTGGAAATGCATCTTCTCTCCAAATCATATAAAAACTTGAAAAGATAGAAAAGGAAGTAATAGCAGCCAAAAAGACTAAAAACATGGTCTCAATGATGTAGAAATAAGCTCAAATACATGCATAAAATACAACCCATCAAATCTCCCCACACTTATTCCATGCTTGCCCTTAAGTATGCATTAAAGATCAGGAAGAAGAGAAATTTAAATAGTACAAATAACCCTAAATAATTTCACAAAGACCGTATTCTTTCATCGAGACCTATATCAAGGCTCTTTATTGACTATTAAGTATTACAATGTAAGATATCATCTAGAAGACTTTGTTCAAAACTTTTCCCGAGAATATTTAACAAATTAAAGCACGAGTACACAAATATCATGAGATGACTCTTTCTAAACCTTTTATTTATTTGAAGCACATTTTTACTTGGTGGAGTCCCTAAGATGAATCTAGTCATTGTTTAAGTTTCGCTTTGTGATATTTTTTTCTTTTTTCCCATTTCGTCTCATTACATACTTTGCCATTTTGCTTAGGTCTTGCTACTTTTTCCAACCATCAATTCTTCCTTATGAAAGAGTCTTCACTCGGTTTTTAGCCATGGATAGCTCTTCCTTCTATCGGCCCTATGAAAGAGTCTTCACCCAGTTTTTAGTCGTGGATAGCTCTTTCTTCTACCGGCCCTATAAAAGAAATAAACAAGGTTGCGAGCCAAGTAAGCCTTATTTCGAATAATTGCGGAAACAGAAAATAACCACCAAGATTGGTACCAAAATTGTAAGGTCTCGATGGAGGATCTCATGATACACAAGGGCTAACTAAAAGGTAATCAAGTCCAGATTAAAGCACTTTAAATAATTAAATCATGTTACACTATTCGTTACTCTTTGGGACTAAGAATTTTACCAATTGATTCTCAAAAATCTTAGATTGCAATATCAATACTCAAATTAGGTCTCAATGATAAGTTTTAGTTAATCAAAACAGTCCTGTTAGTTATTTAGTTAGCTATTTACACAATATTTCCTATCTTATTTATCCTCATTTCTCAATAACAGGTTAGAGTGCAAGCTAGGTCATTGCGGGGAAGAAAAGATAAAAACACAAGTCCTTTTAAAATAGCAAAAATAAAGAATCAGAAGCAAAAAGGATAAATCCCCTCCCCACACTTAAAATTTGCATTGCCCTCAATGCAAAAGAAGGAAAAAAAACAAAAAGAAGAAACAGAAAAATAAAAGAGAAATGAAAGAGAGGGAAAAAAGAGCATTACTGTCCTGGTGGAGGAGGAAGAGAGGGTCTCACTAGCCTTTCCTGGCGATACCGGTGGGATGGATCAGGAAGTCCATGTTGAGTTTGAGGGCATCATGGTAAAAGCAGAGGATCTAGTCTCCATGAGCAGGCTTGTCCTATTGGTCTTGCTGTGGCTCAACGGGAGGAAGAGGAGTAGTCTTGATCTCAGGAGAACCAAGAGGGCATATAACTGTGGTCCTATTGACCATTTTTACAAGCAGTATGTTCCTAAGAGTCTCCAAGTCCAAAAGCAGGGTCTTCAGACTTTTAGTGTAGGGGGCAGAATTGAAGTGCTCCATGGCATGTGTAATCATTGAGGTCAAGGCACCTTGGATCGGAGGTCTCTTGGGGTGGATAAGGATATAGTAGAAATGCTTGGCCAGCCACGCTCCCAGATGGAGCCTCTTATCATTTTGCATGCACCACAGAATGTGCACTTCCTTTTTGTTCAGAGTCCCAGAGCTCCTATGGCAACCAAAATATTAAAAGGAAAATTTTTTTGGGCATACTTTGAGATGGGGCTCATGGATATAAAAAGCACGGGAGTCACCGAACTTCCAAGTGGTGACTCAAGGATCATTATTGCAGAGAGAGAAGTAGGTCTCGGCGGTGTTGAAGTCGGATAGAGGAGCATCACACATATCATCAAAGAGGCCAGTCACCCTTAAAGCTTTGTTTAAGCCATTTAGACTCCAACTGAAATATTTCCTATGGAGACGGAACTTGATCACGCCCTCTTCTTTGTAGCTTGTGTAGTCCTGCTTAAAATTGAGAGTCGCATAGAACTCCCAAACAAGCTCCTAGTAGGAGTGGAAATAGATGAAGAGAAGGGGAATCCACGAGATCGTGGTGAATGCATCAATGACCCCTGGTTAATTTCGAGAGTAGTCATGGTCTCCTTATCGATGGACTTGCATCAATGACCCCTGGTTGATTTCGAGAGTGGTCAAGGTATCCTTGTAGGTGGACTTCCATCAATGATCCCTGGTTGATTATGAGAGTGGTCATGGCCTCCTTGTAGGCGAACTTACAGGGCTTAGAGGATTGCCTCTTGAAATAAATCACAAAGACCGTATTCTTTCCCCGGTAACAGTGCCAAAATTTGATGGGGGTCGAGACCACTAAAAATAAATTCTTGCATAAAACAAACTTGTACTTAGTTACGAACGGAGGTTGAATCCACAAGGAACGGTATTTAACTATGTTATTTTCACTAGATAACCAACAATGTGACCTAGAAGTACTCTCGATGGGAGTTTATAGATTAGAACTAAATAAAGCAGGTATTAAAACAACGAGAAACAATGACTCGACTAAGCAGAGGAAGACTGAACATCATGGTGATCACAGGACAAGAAATTAATTGCACCGGGACTTAGGTTTAGTTATACTAGTACTCATGCATCGTACAGTACTAGCAACTCTTCCTTACTATGTATGGAGACTAGACTTCATGCCATGACCTCCCTCTTACTCACTGACTCTCTCTCGATCACGCCAAAGAGCTCGCTGATGAATAGCAATATAAATTAGAAAAGCCTAAAACCTTACCGACAGGTAGTGAAGCACTCCCAATAGGCATAAGATTACCTTTCTCTAGTCTCGGTGGAGACTGTCTTTACTTTATCCCTCTTTAACCACAATTACAGATGTAAGAATAAAGATTAACAATAATTACAGAGACTTACCAAATGGTTTGCCAAACCACACAACGAGACTAAATGATACTCTTACCATAGAACCCTTAAAGTACCGAGATCGATAAATAGGTTGCCTTGCAGATTTTTGTATTCATTTGCATCTCACGCCATTCAAAGTTAGCCTTGACCCTTACTTGGACAAGTCATAAGGAATTTAGCTAAACATCATTGAATTTAAATGCAAGAAATGTAAAGAGACTTATAGTAAAGCATGCAAAGAGTAAAAAGACTTGTAAAGTAAATTGCGATTAAAAAGAGTATTTGAAAAGAACAATGAACTAATCTGAAGAATAATGAACTAATCTAAACTAAGCTTAGGTATTAGATTGTGGTTTCTCAGCCTTCGAAATATGATGGATGAATGCACCGGCCTTGATATTTATAGGGAGCCTAGCCTCTTGCTTCCTCTTTAGAGTGGAATAGGACTCTTGTGTTATTGCTTGATCAGGTATCTTTGCATTTATCTTGACGGATTCATTTCCTTTTAGTCTTTATCTTCAAATGGTATTAAAATCTCTTCCTTTATAGAATTAGGAAAGAGATTAAACTTCTTCCTTAAATTGTGCTCTTCCTGAATAGGATTTTGTCCGAATTAAATGTCTCCCAGATCTAGAAATTTGTGTGCCTCGGTATTGATGTCATCTTGGTAGTTCTAAAATGCTCTGGGATCACTAGGACCAGCTATCGCTCCCGCTGTCTGCATCAGGACCTTGGTGGAAGGCTCTTTAGGAAGTCCTTGAGCGACAACAATTCCTCTTTAAGATAAGGAAAGGAATCAATCAATAATAAATTCATGCCGCTTTCTCGATTAGGTTCTGGTCAACTTTGGCATCTTTGACTTCTGCTCCAGAATGTTGATACGTCTTCGAGACCTCATCAGTCATGGTGAACACAACATGATCTCGATGACTGGTAACTTTTCAGCGGTGCTTCCTCTTTTCATTTCTTCTTATATTCTAGAAGGCGTCCAGGTCATCGGGACCAGATTAGTCTTGGTGTGTCCTTCGGGAGTCTCCTTGATTGCTCATTTTCTACCAATAAATGCATCTTTTCTCCAAATCATCATAAAAACCTGAAAAGATAGAAAAGGAAGTAATAGCGGTCAAAAAGACTAAAAGCATGGTCTCAATGATATAGAAATAAGCACAAATATATGCATAAAATACAACCCATCAACCTGCTATGTCTAGATCTTTTTCTTGTAATGCCTTTGATAAAATATTCGTTAGTCCCAAAAGATGTAAAATGAACTTTCCAACGAATACAAATTCAAATGTATACATTTTATCAATCAAGCCTCCAGCAGTACACCAAATTTTTGAATTAGAACCATCCTCAAATAATGAGAGAAGCACTACTCCCAATGAAGTCCACATATCAAAAAGTTGAATCAATGTCTTATAATGAGAACCCCAACGTGTATCACCTGGTCGATCTAAACTTAATTCTTGATTCTTACCTCTTCTAGTTGAAAGATCACCTTTTTGTATTTTAAGCACAACTTCTTCATGTTGTAGGTACTGAAGAGCATCCTTCTATTTACATGAAGCTCCAACCATGTTCACAATAGTAGAAAGAGTTTCAAGAAATTGGCCCACATCATATTTTTCCTTAGCAATAGACACAACAACTAGCTGAAGTTCACCACGCATATTAGAAGCACCATCATAACCTTGACCTCTAAGTCTTGCGATAGATATTCCATTCTTTGCAAATAAATCATTAATAGCATTTTTTAGACATTGTGCCGAAGTCTCACGAACATGAACCACTCCAAGAAACCTTTCTGTTATCTCTCCATTATCATTCACAAATATGAAAATTAAAGCCATTTACTCCTTCACTAAACTATCTCGGGCTTCATCAATCAAAAGAGAAAAGTTCTTGTCCCCTATCTCACTCAATATAATTTTTCTTATCTCCATTGCACAACTTTCAATAATATCTCTTTGAATTATAGGGGAGGTCAATTGATTATTTTTTGGAGCATTTGTTAGCATTACCTTATTTATATCTTCATGAAGCCCACAATACCAACTAATTAGTTCTAGAAAATGGCCTCGATGCATTATTTTTTAGACTCATCATGCCCTCTAAACGCCAAACCTTCTGCCAAAAGAAACCGAGTAACATTTACCACCGTTGTCAATCTAGTACGATATTCACCTTCTAGAGCAATATTTTTTTTATAAAACATGATCTATGTTTCCTTTTTTATTTTGAAATTCAATGGCCTTAACTTGAGAGAGATGATGGGAGCTACCATTACCTCCTTCATGAGAAATAAATCCAGGTAAAGCATCTTTCCAATTATGAAATCCAACTTCTGTAAAAGCCTTCGACCCTGACTTATTACTTTTTGATATATTGCAATTTGCAAATAAATAGCAATATAAATAATAAGCTCTATCTTTTGATACAATATACTCTAGCCAAGCATATTTCTTAAACCAATTAGAAGAGAATTTCCTATTTCTTCTCGCTTGAACCGTCTGTGTAAATTTATGTCCAAATGGTTGACAAGGGCCTTTAGCTAAATATCTCCTTCTTAATGTATCCTGAATTTGATTGGGGTAACTTTCAATTGGTTTCCGCAACCCCGGATCACCAATAATATCGTGATCCGAAACATTTTTTTCTACAGGGGTCTTTTTTCACTAGCTTTATCAACATCTGCTGCACTTATATTCAATGGTAATTGAGGTTAGGAATTCCTCTTTGGGAGTTTAGAGAAAAATCTTTCCATATTCTACTCAACAAGTTTAATCCCTAAAAATAACAACATAATAAACAATTAATTGAATTATTCATTTACCTAATTCTAATTGTCATTCAAAAGTTCAGTAATTCTTTTTTTTAATTAAAACACTGTTTATTTCATTAAACCTGGAATCAATAAATTTTTTTATAAGTATAAATCAAATTTTTTTTGAAAACCCCCCGGAGGAACATTGTGTTCCCCTAGAAGGAAAAAGATTGAGGCAGGTGAAAATTTCGGGGCGGGCGTCCCAACTAGGCTGATGCCCCCGCTTACCTACAAAACACCTACCTCTCTTTATTAAAGAAATCCAAAGACTGCTCACAAGATGAGAGCGTCATTGGATAGAGATACAGCCTAAAGGTGATACGGATATGAAGTCCGATCCCAAGACATGACTATACCATGTAATCTGTTTCCGGCGTAGTCCATTGAGGCGTCCTATAGAACCCCAAACAAAAAGATGCAGCTGAAAATACCTTATTAGCTCCAAGATCCCATTCAAACCTATCCGCCACCACCTGAAACGCAGCATGTAGCTGCTGCCCCCTATTGCCGTCAGCCCCATTACCCACAAAAACAGAAGGGCAGGTCTGGGAAATCCAATTCTGAAGCTGGGAGCACCTCTCTCTACTTGAAATCCTTAGACTACATTTCCAAAATCGCCTAGTTAGTGCTGCTCCCTTAGAAATTGATAGACACCCATCCCGAACCGAGCATCTTTTTCTGTTACATAAGAGATATAGGTCAGGGAAAAGAACAGATAGTGACACATTTACCGTCCAATTATCATACCAAAAGGATCCGAAAGCCCCGTTCCCCGCTTTCACCCTCACATTCGATTTAAATAACTCCCAGAAGGTTGAGTTCTTCACACAACAAGATAAAATGCCTCGCCAAACATACGACAGGCGCGTACTCTCAACATTTTCAAACGAGTTCCATGAATCGAAACCATATCTACGAACACATAACTCATACCACAGCGATCCCTGTCCGTCTACTCTAGACCGCCATATCCATTTCAACAATAAATTACAGTTTACTAGTCTGAGATCCCTAACATACAGGCCACCTAGATTTTTTGGTAGCATAATTGTCTCCCAGCTCACTTTGCAGATCCCACTAGAGTCCGCGTTACCTTTCCATAAGAAATTTCGCATCAGTTGCACAAGCTTATTATTAACAGAGGCCGACATCTTATTCAATGATAACAGATAAATTGAGATGGAGGAGAGAACCGATTTTATAAGGACCACCCTGCCAGCATACGATAAACACTGACCTTTCCAGCTTGCCAGCCTATTTTGGAACTTACCAATCAACGCATTCCAATAAGACACCGGGATGCGTCTCGTACTGAGAGGGGCGCCTAGATAAGTAATGGGAAATTTTTCGACTTGCAACCCATAGTCTCCGCACATCGATTCAACATATCGTCCTACACGTTAATACCCGTGATTGAGCTCTTAACAAAATTAATTCGCAAACCTGAAATCAGCTCAAAATAATGTAATAAATGGATAAAAATAGGTAAGAGGGACTCATCTGCAGGCAAGAAGCATATCGTGTCATCCGCAAACTGAAGAATAGATATATCCATCTCTGACCCATCAATATAAAACCCAGGTAAAATGCCCTTAAGGACACTTGCATCAATAAGCTGTTTAAGACCTTCCACTGCTAAGACAAAAATAAATGGAGAAATGGGGTCGTCTTGTTTAACCCCTCTACCCAAATAGATCGGATCAGTAGGGCTTCCATTGATAAGAATAGATGTTATCGAGTTCTCTCTACAAGCCACCATCCCTCTAATCCATTTATCAGAGAAACCTATCCTCTTCAAAACTGAGTCAATATAAGTCCAAGAAACACTATCGTATGCTTTATTGAAATCAAGCTTGAGTGCCACAGAAGACTGGCCACGACGGTGGATTGATTGGATCACTTCTGAGGCTATAAACGAGCATTCATGAATATTACAGCCTTTAACAAATGCAAACTGGTTGTCAGAGATCAGTTGAGGCAATACAATCTGTAATCTTTTTGCGAGTACTTTCGATACAATTTTATATATACCATTGATAAGGGCAATCGGTCTATAGTTCCCCATCGACGACGACCCAGGAACTTTAGGAATTAACACGGTAAAGGATGACTTAATAGAATTGGGCAGATGATCGTACCTATAAAGGTCGCCAAACAATGCTAGGACATCCGATTTCAGATCCTCCCAGAAGCGTTTATTGAAGAAAAAATTAAATCCATCCGGCCCCGGAGCCTTACCTTCTTGACAAGCACAAACCGCATCCCACACTTCAGCCTCTGAAAATGACTCAACAAGCCGAGAATTGGCTGTCTCATCAACCATACGAAAATTTAGCTCTCCCAAAGTATACGGCACCTCCACTTATTTCGAAAACAGCCTGGAATAAAAATTCCATATCGTGGATTTAATAAGTTCCGGGTTAGAAGATACAGCCCCATCAATTTCTAGCTGTGAAATCCGATTACCCCTAGACCTCGCTGATGCCATCCTATGGAAAAAACTTGTATTATCATCACCCAATATAGTCCAGTTAAGTCGTGATTGTTGATGACGAATTTGTTCAAGGTTTCGTCTACAGGTAAGTAATTCCGATCTCACGCACTGAAGCTCCAAATTACTCTCCTCCTCCAAAGGTCGAGACACCGAGCTAGATGTCAAGGATATAATACAAGCCTCTAGCTGCTTTATTCTTCCCTCTAACCCGCCAAAATTAGATAGATGCCAAGGCCGAATAAAGCTCCTTAGTCGACATACCTTAAAATCAATCTCGCACCCCGGTTCCTCCAATTCTATATCCTCCCACTTCGATCTTAGGAAAGGTAGAAACCCGTCCTTCTCCTACCAACAGTTCAAGGAGCAAAAAATCTTTTCACCATCCCGTACCGATGCGTGGGACCGGTAGATAATCGAAAAGTGATCTGATAATGTCGAATCAACCATCATCAAACTCTGACCCGGCCACCTATTAAGTATATTGTACGACACCAAGACTCGATCGATCCTCGAGAAGGATAGGCTATTAGACCACGTATAGTCACGGCCATGTAAAGGCAAATCAAAGAGAACACATTCATTAACAAACTCCTGGAACCTAATCATCGAACTCAACACCGTATTCCCACTTCTACCTCTCTCAGAGCTATGTAAGACTTCGTTAAAATCACCATATAGCACCAAGTTATCCATGCTTTGAATTTGGGGCAACAGATCAGACAAAAATTGATTCTTATCCCTGGGGATAGGGGGACCATATAAGCATAGTAAGTTTACCTAAAGATGACTAGATACAATATGTAGCAAGCACCATCTATCTGTAGTAGTAGTGATCGAGCCATTAATTAAATTAGAATTCTATGAGATCAGTAGCCCCCCTGACAATCCATGCAACGGAATACAATGAGATTGAAACTCCTTATGGGCCCAAAACATTCTGACAACCTAATCCGAAACCGACAGGGACTTTGTCTCAATCAGAATAAAAACCCGAAGCTGCCACTTTCGAACACATGACCACACCAAAAACTGTTTGGCCCCATTCAACAAGCCTCCACGACAGTTCCAACTCATAAAACTCAAAGATATAATAATACTAACGATAACCCAGCTCGGACAACAGTTCTCTCAATGTCGTTGCCCTTCCAAGGCCTCTATAATTAAACCCATGTTTTGTTCATTAAACAACTCAAGCTTTTCCCCAATTCGGAATGTCATTAGTTCCTCACTGACAGTTGGCTCATTTTCTTCCCGTCGGATGATAATTCTATTCATATTTGAGATGTTCGGGCCCGAGGAGGTTGAATCCTCCGTAACTGGAACCATCGCATTATTCCCCCCAATTATCGGGCTATCGCTAGGAGGATGGTTACTTCCCGGCATTGTGTTATTGCTATCCGCAACAATCTCATCATCCTCGCACGATCTAGTTTCAACTTCATTCCCCGATGATTCACAACTACTCCTGTCCGAAGGATCCTCCTTTGGTTCACTCCACTCTTCCGATCCGTGCTCTTGGCTATGTTGACACCCAATTCCTTGTCTAAGGTTCGTGTATATCATTATATCCCTATCCCCTACTGCCAGGGTCAGATTTCTGCTGGCTGTCCCTAGCGGCACAGAAACAAGGCACGATACTACGTCTAGACAATCCGGTTTTTCAAAATTACAATCTATCGTAACAATCCGCCCAAATCTCGCTGCTAGTTCATGCACCACAGGTTCACAAACAAAAGCTGGCGGAATTCCTATGAGATCCAGATACATAATACATTCCGACGGCGCGAAATCTGCTGGAAGTGCGCAAACTGACTCCACAATATGTTCCATAACCTTCCAATCGCCATTCATAAAATCCTTAAGAGCCTCATCAGATACAAATGAAATAATCACACAATACCCACCAACAGGAGCAGCAAACCTAAACTCAAATCCGTGATCACTCAGAAAATCATGTATATTACGGATGTGAGAAATATTGCTGAGTTTAACCAAACAAGATTTTGATTTCCAAGGTGCAATTTTAACCACTACCTCACTGTTCAATAGAGGTTCAGCAGGTATAATAGGAGAAGATGCCGCCTGGATAGGGTTGATGGTCGACTCCTCTTATGGGGTTTGATTGGCCACAACAGCCGCAAATGAACGATGATCTCGAGGGGAGTTTCGGAACGTCACCTTCCGGACTGGTACCATGGGGTTAGACCGTGCTGGAGGGGTCGTTATCGATTTGTCATACTTGGCTCTAAAAGCTTTGAGTCTTATCGCTCCAATCGCTATCATATTCAGCGCTTCCAACGCCTCATGTAGCCGCATAGATCCATCGAGTGTGATGAACCCAAAATTAAGGTTCTTAGCATTCCTTTTCCGAGCAATATAGACCCATCCATACACTCCATACCTATTGAACATTCTTGTCATTGCAGCCGCATCAAAGTAATTTGGGAAATTCTCAAAGTATATTTTTCGGGGGTTAGGGTTTTGGGTATGGCGATTGCGGGGGGCAAGGGGTTTCAGTATTGTGGCTGGCGGTGGTTGTTCTCCAATCGATTCAGGGTGGTTGGCGGCCGGTGATGTAGGCGGCGGCTGAGGGAGGGGGTGGGGAGGGTGCGGATAGGGTTTCTCTCCATAGGGTGCGGGTTTCTTTGGTTGCAAGAGTTTACTAAGTATCAATCAAATTTAAACTGGCAAAAAATCTAATTTCAATATATAAAACCTAACATTTAACAATTCCCTGATTTCACCATAAACTAATATTTATCAATACAAAAATTCAAATCTTGTTTCATAATAACAAACTAAATTAGTAAATTACAACTTATAATTCAATTTACCAATTTGATTTAGGATAAATTAAATTAAACATTAAACCTACTTTTAGTAAATCATACAAGTAATCTGACCTTGAATAGAAGATGATAAATTACTGAAGTCTTGGTCTAAGTGGAGTTGTTGGTCCAATTGGAGAAATAAAAAATTGGAAAGAGAGATATAGTAAAAGAAAAAGAATGGTGCTAAGTAGGGGTGAAGTGCGCAGAGAAGACAAATTAAATAAAGAGGTGAGTGATGAGCTGTTAACATGGGGTGGGTTTTATTAGTAATAGGATTTAATTAACCCTAGCTCAAAGCAACGTGGTTTTGTGCTAGGGGGTAATTAGGCTTCTTTTAAAAATGCAGTAATTGACTAAAATAATTTAGGCAAATAAAATAGCTAATTGCAAGAAGCCCATGACAAAAAACATAATTGTAACTTTACGTAATTTTGAAATCCATAGCCTAAAACCTTTGAAACAAAGGAAAAACACCATTGACGATTCCTCTTCAGCGATCAAACCTTTCAAACGA
This sequence comes from Euphorbia pulcherrima, assembly GCA_947683365.1. Taxonomy (NCBI): domain Eukaryota; kingdom Viridiplantae; phylum Streptophyta; class Magnoliopsida; order Malpighiales; family Euphorbiaceae; genus Euphorbia; species Euphorbia pulcherrima. The sequence continues at coordinate 23,697,042 of CANTUS010000001.1, forward strand.
TAATTGTCATATCTCTTGCCGTGTTTCTCATTAACTACGACTACGATCGATTGGGATAGTGAAGCGCCGTCTTTCTCATCTACTACGGCTACAATCGATTGTGACAGTGAAGAGAATGTGTTTCAAACCCTAAACAGGTCAGTTTTTATTTCAAAATAACCTTGATCAGATCACCCTTTCATAACTCTATTTCTTGCTTCCGCTGAATCATTTTTGCGATTTCTGATAATTTCATTGTGATTAGTTATCGTTATTTGGCAAGAACTGGTTCGCCTACTGTAATTGAATGAAGTAACTGAATTAAAGCATAAAGTATTTCAGTTTTCTATAGAGTAGTATGTTTTGTTCATCCAATTTATGTGGGATTTTGATTCATATTCAGAACACATCCTAAATTATCCCAGTTTTTCCAACCTTACACTACACTACTTATACTTTGTAACCCATTTCCTTATACTTTATAGTAGTTCAAGTATTCAAATTGTGAAACTAAGAATAGTTTGTGTTTCCTTTTCACTCGTTATAGTCTCTTTTGCTGAAATGGATGAAATTGGTTGGTTAAACATGCAAAAGTTTAAGTTTGTGAAATTGGAAATGCCTTCTTTGAGCCTGCAATTTGAATTGGTATTAGAAATTTTGGGATGTTTTTTATGGATGACACATAATTTAACTTGAAGTAGCTTTAAAAGAACATTAAGAAGGAAATAAGGAAATTGTTTAGTTCGATATATTCAATTGTGTTTTGTAATCCTTTGACCCAGAATTAGCTATACTTTGAACATCCGGTAATGTTTATTATACCAGGTATAAAAATGGAGTCACACTAGAATATAAACTGGTATAATGTTTATTAAACAAGTTTTAAAACTGGTATAATCTTTATTGAACAAGTTTCAGATTGGTATAATGTTTATTATACTAGTTATAAAACTGGTATAATCCTTATTATAAATGAAATTGAAAACATAAACTAATACAATCAAACTAGTATTGTGTTTATTGTACTAGTTTGATTTCCATTATATACCAGAGTATAAACTTTGAATTAGATATAATGTCTTATACCAAGAATCAGGTATAATGCTATAAAAAATCTTTATACCTTAAATATATAATGCTATTGTAAATGAATGATGGATACAAAAAACTATATTTTAATAATTTGAGTTGAGTTCTGACAGAGAAATACGGAGGTCTATTTGGGATTGATTTTCTACTTAACTACAAGCAAAATACACTGGATTGATTATGAGTTAATAAATAAAGTGTCATTTGTTTTTGTGAATTAAACATAGATTTTAAACACATACCGTAGGAAAATGGAATCAGCAGGAAAGCAAACAAGATCCAAACAAGTAACAACTGACAAGGAGAGTACAAATACAGATTTAAAGGTAAACTTTCATACAATATGTTAATAACATAAGAAATCTATTTCATTCATCCATAAAATAGAGAAGATGCATAGAAACATCCAAACATGGTTCCAAAACTAAAATTATAAATGATTATACCAGTTGAGAAATAGGTATAATACTGTAGAACTTCAAAACATTATACTTGTCAATGAAAAAAGTGATTAAATAATAGATTAGAGTGGAAAAAAGGTTTAATTCCAGTTTCTAATAGGGTATTAAAAGCATTGGATGATTTTGTTTTATTGAAAAAAGGTAATAAGAAAGTAGTATGAAAAACATTATACCTCTTGAAAAACAGGTATAATATCTTTTATAGAACTAACACGGCTTCAATACTAACTTAGAAAACAAAATGATACATTACAGACTTTAAAAATAGTAAAAACAAATCAATGAAAGAAAATGCTTACATAGTAACTTGGAAGCAAATTAAATAGTACCTTGGAAGCATTAAGAAACTGGTATAATGAAGATTATACCAGTTTTAAACAAACATGAAAATATGGTATAAGTTATAATTAGAGTTAAATTAGATAAGTTATACTTGGAGTTAGATAAGTTTCAAGTTTTAATATTCCGTTTGAATGCATTTTATGGGATTAACTTATAATTAGAGTTTATAATAAAAATTATAGATAGTAGAGGTATAATGAAAATTATACCAAAAAGCATAGGAGGTATAATTTACATTATGCCAACAATAATTTGATAGCAGAAGCACCTAACGTGTACTAAACAACACTGCCAAATCAAAATAAAACATAAGATATTATACTACCTAAAGTTCACGTTTTAGCATTGCCTAATTTTGAACTTTATCTTGATGGGATTAAACTGGTATAATCAAAATTATGGTATATTTGCGCCTAGCTTGAGCCTAGTGTGCCTAGATTACGCTTGAAGCCTAGCGCCTAGTACACCTGGGCGCATATCAATTTCCTAGAAAGCTCTAAGGCGTTGAGGCTGGAGCCTCGTGTGCCTTGGGCCTTAGGCGCATCTAAGGCACCCCCGTTAGGTGAACTTATAATTAGAGTTAAGTTAGATAAGTTATACTTGGAGTTAGATAAGTTTCAAGTTTCACTATTCTGTTTGAATGCCTTTTATGGGATTAACTTGTAATTAGAGTTTATAATGAAAGTTATAGAAAACAGAGGTATAATGAAAGTTGGGATTGGTTTGAAATTGATGAGAAAGAAAACAAACTGGTTCTTTAGTTTGAAATTGTTGATACTGGCTGCGGTATATATGAACATTGAAATAGCCAAGAAAACTCTGTATGAAACACTAAACTTAACAAAATTAATCTTGAGAAAGCCTTTCAATATGTTGTAGGAATTGATCCAAGCAAATGAGAATAAGTATTTGAAAGCTTTGAGCAAGCTGATCCATACACAACTAGATTATAAGTATAAAACAAGTTATTTATACGTCAGCAAGTGAATTGAGACACATTGAATTTGTGGTATTTAGATTAAGCTTAAGTAATCTTAATATAAAGAACTGATATTTCTTTTTCATCTGACATTTCTATTTTATCACAAGCATGGTTGTCACAGGTTTAGGACTTTGTATTGTTGTGGTACTTGGATATCACCTTCAATTATTTTCTTCTCGCATATGGTTCGAAAACAAATGGTATAAAAATTATTATACCAGTTAAAAAGTAGGTATAAGAGTTTACACCTTTATACCAACATTATTTCTATTATAACTGAAGTTAAGAAAATGAAAATGCATTGTACCATTATTACAATGAAATTGAGGCATTTATAAATTCATATTCATTGAACTTTCTGATTGAAAATGGTTGAAAAAAAGTGGTATAAAAAACCTTATACCAGTTGAAAAAAACTTATACCAAATATTGTTTTCACAAACGAAGATAAAGAAATGAAACAACACTATACAAGTATCATAGTGTAACAACACTATACAAGTATCATAAAGAAAAGAATATATATGAATTGATATTTATAGAGCTTTTGAAATGGCAATGAATATGGTTGAAAAATAGTCGGTATAAAAAGTCTTATACGAAAATAAAAACAGGTATAATATCTTTTGTACCATCAATATTGCTATCATAAATGAAATTGAGGATATAGGAATTGCATTATATTAGTACGCATGATGCATTTATATCATTGTTTTCTTGGACCAACTTATTGAATCAACATAAATACATATTAAATTTAGATGGTATAAAGGTCTTATACTAATTTTATATTAGGTATAATACCTTTAGACAATAAATATTGAGTGTCTTCTGTGTGAAACTGAATATAAATCTTCATACATTTTTTAAAGTTATGTCGTAGTTTACCGTAATTCATATACTAAAAAGTTGCTTCTTTTACAGGTAGAGGCATGTGCCTATCCTTTCTTCGATGAGATTCGAGAACCTAATGTTCGACTGCTAAACCATTATCAAATCCATTTGATGTCGAAGCACATAGAACAAGACTGACATTCACGTTGTATAAATATAGAACAAGTTGCTTCTTTTCGTTTTTCTCTTACACAATTGTTAGTCAGATGTTAAATAATTCTATATAGGAAAAGAGTGAAATCTGAGGATGACAGAGAGATGATTAGTAGGATATTTGTATAGAGTGCTTTGATATGTTTAGTTTTATGACCTAAATTGTACTGAATGTTCTTGCGCTGTATATTACACATTTCTCATACAAAAAGTGTATAAATTATTTATATCAAACATGAAGGTAAAAATTTTTTTTTATCAATTTGCCTTTTTTTATTCTAAGAATGAACATGTTTTAGGCCTTGTTCCTAGGCGACAAGATAGACTAACCGCCTTGAGGGTGCTTTGCACCTAGGCGACAAGATCGACTAGAGCGCCTTGAGAGTGCCTTGAGCCCTTGACGATTTATATTAAACATGAAAAAGGTATAAATTTTTTTTTTATCAAATTGCCTTTTTTTTGGTTCCGATCATGATTTTTTGCTCCTTACGCCTAGGCGACAAGATCGACTCAAGCGCCTTTTGCGCCCTTGATTTCTATGGTATTTAAAAAGCATAAGTACATATAAATAGATAAAAGTATTGATTAAATTACAAAACAAAAATTAAGAGAAGTATAAGAACTTTATGCCATATATAAAATTGGTATACAAATCTTGTACCAAATATCACTTACGAAATTTGTATGCCAATTACCACAATTTAACAAAGAAATACATAATTATACATTCCTTATAGCACCACATGTTCTATACCAAAGCTAAATATCAGAATAACAATTACAACAGCAAAATCAAACAAGTATAATACATAATATACCAAATATCAAGAAGGTACAAAGTTTATTATACCGAAGCTAAACTAACAGTAAAGCTATCGAACAATGTCATAATGGTCTACAATAGCAAAATCTTCCATCTAATTTGAAATCTCAACAAGAAAATTCCTGTAAAAATTCAAAACAACGAAAATAAGAATCACAATTCAAGAACAACAAAAATCAACAGCTATAATACTTATTATACCAAATATATAAAAGGTATAAAGTCTGTTATACTAAAGAAAAATCGTTGAGCAACGCCATAATGGACTACAACAATAAAATCCTCTATCTTTACTGAAATCCCAACAGAAAAATTCCTGCAAAAACTCAAAACAACAATAATCAACAGGTATAATGTATATTATACCAAATATAAAAAAGGTATAGAGTCTATTATACCAAAGAAAAACTATTAGCAAAACTATTGAACAACTCAACAACAACAAAAATCATCCATTTAAATTGAAATCTCAACAGAAAAATTTCTGTAAAAGCTCAAAACAATGAAAAATAAGAATCACAAACATTTAAGAGAGAGGATGGTGAAAGAGAAACAAAGATAATAGCACTAGATAGGAAGTTAAAGCCATTGAGGCAATTCAACAAACATGGTATGTGCAAAGTACTACTACAACGATTGAACAAAAATTCACACCAAATTACATCTATAAACCCAAAAGCTTCATGAGTCATTTAAAACCATTATACCAATTCAAAATCAGGTTTAAAATCTTTCTAAACATAATGTCTACAAAACCATTATACCAATTCAAAATCAGGTATAAAAACTTTCTAAACAGATGGTGCACAAAAGCATTATACTAAAATAAAAAAAGGTATAAAATCTTTATAGCATCATCAACCATGACTAGAACTAACAAAAAGAGGTATAACAAAACTAACAATAGAGGTATAATAGAACTAAAAAAAGAGGTATAATAGAACTAAAACACTCAAACAACATATATTATACCAGTAAAGATAGGTATAATAGAACTATCAAGTAATAGAATCAGAAAACATAAACAAGGCTACGAGACATACTAGAAAAATTACTTCAGAATGATAAAGATAATACTAAACAAATCCAATAATATTACCTAGACAAATAAGAAGCAAAGTATAATATATGTAAAAACCATAACTAAAAAAGGTATAACATATATCATATAACAAATAGAGTAATAAATCATATTTATCTACTAAAGTTTACGAAACTATAAATTAAGAAATCAAACTGATTGGGCTAAGCAAAATTGTTGATTTTGAGCTACTAAAACACATTGGTTATTTTCACTTAACAAAAGAAATCACCCCAATCATCTGTGATATGCTCGTAGTGGTCCTTGAAGGTGTATTGATTCCGTGACTAGGCACCCACCAAACTTTTCCATTGATATGGCCCGTAAGTATGCAAGAATTAAACATTATTCTTTCTTACAAAGCTATCATAAATTTACATTAGTACAACTAAACTGAATCATTGATGCCTTAACAAACATTTAAACTAGAACAATAGCACTTGATAGGAAGAGAAAGTCATTGAGACAATTCAACAAACAGGTTATATGCAAGTAATGCTACAGTGATCAAACAAAAATTTACGAAAACTAAGCAAAAGATGAATGGAAAAACAACATAATATATCAAAGAATGAGACTCGCAAGAAAAAAAAGAGAAACAAAACAAATCGAAAGAACAATTACCTAAAATTTGAGAAAATTGAAAATGAAGAAGTAGGAAGAATAGCAACCGAAATCAACACACGAGAAGCTGAAAGCGATCAGAAATCAACAAAAAAAACTGAATGGGATACTGATTAGAATCAAGAAGAGGAAGAGAAATTGCAATTTTAAGAAGCTAAGATTGCATGATAAGGGAGAACAAAATCAGAGTTGAAGGAAAGAAATAAGCCTTATAATCTAAAAGTTAAAAAGTGACATAATTACAAATAAATGCTGCTTGGGACATATTTATTAATAAATCTTGCTTTATAGCATTCCTTACAATTTCCCTTAAAAAAATTTATCCTTCCATTGCACCAAACAACACCGTTTTGTGCAAGGATGGATAATTAATTAAAGGAAATAAAGCAACACGGCTTCATACTCCTTAAGAAGCAGCTTGGTCTACACTTGCGGTGGTTCATCGAAGGGTTATAGGGGGATTTTGGGGCCGGTGGGGCACCGCCCCCACCGTACCCCTCTTCCCTCCATCCTTATCTTTAAACTTAGTTCTGGAGTTGCTTCCATATAGAGGCAACACTTTACTAAAAACTATTGCAGAATCTTAAAAACTAGATCAAAGGCAAACTTCCGTAGGTAACAATTCCGGAGGAAAAGTGATCCAGAGGCAAACTTGGTGGAAAGGCAACGCTTTTATAACAAGTATTGCAGTAGCTCAGGAACTGGATCATATGCAACGCTTTATCATTAAGAATCTATTGCAGTAGATCCGGATGCACTACTTTGGCAATGCTTCCTATGAATAGAATCTGTTGTAGTAGATCCAGAGTCATTTGATAGATCCGAATGCACAGCTTAGGCAACGGTTTACTCAAAAGAGGCAACACTTTCTGTTGAAATTGATAATGATCTTCAAAAGCTGTTAGATAACGATTTTAATTACTTGGAACATCACTGAAACATCAAGAACAAAGTTATAACTGTTAGGATGAGTTGAGTCGAGTAGGAGACTCTGTCCTTAAAGGATACTTTGTAATTCCTTCCAGGATTAAACAACTCATTCAAACTCGATTTGAGTTTGGGTACAGGAATCAAAAATGTTTATCATATCCAGAAAAGAGGGAGAGAGAAGAGAGTAAAAATTGGACGTATTTCTTTAATGGAAAAACCGGTCAACCTTTTTATAGGTACGAAATGTAGTTGTTGTAAAATAATAAGAATGGTACCATTAAAATTGTAACCGCAAGGAGTTACAAACATTTAATCAAAATATAGCCGTTATAGAATTAATCACAATTAAAACTCTCTTTTATGAAAGAGTTAAAACCAATAACGGTCACAGTTAAATATTTTGACTAAAAATATTTTCTTAGTAAAAATATCATAAAACAATTTCTTTTGAAAGTAACATAAAACTCTTATTCTTCCAACAATCCCCCATAACATTCAAAGGAAATTTAAATAAAAGAATTTTCTGGATATCTTGAGTTTGACATCTAATGCATGGAACTGGTGTCTTATGGACTATGAACCAAAACTTGATAGATAAAATTTAACTTATGGAATATTTGATGAAACATATAGTTTCTATGAACAAAATAGGCGCTATTGTAAGATAGGGATTTTACCATATCGCATTATACCAAGTACATTTCTGTTCATTGCGGTTTTGCGCGAATAGGTCGTGCTCGTGCCTGGTCTTTCATAAGTGCTCTAGAGATATTACCAATATTATATATCAGAGAAGCGGCCCCACTTCACACTTACATAGGCGATATCAACAAGTGTATATTGTACTTTATACACCACTCATAAGAGCTATGAAATCTCATTAAGTGTCCTTTTGACTCAACCTCTCAATATATGAACACAAGACTTTTCTCACATATAGGATTGAGATAATAATTTTGTAGTGCTAGCAGAACTAACGGAAGGCTTGTTAGTACCCATATGAGCCTATTCTGTGGGATCTCCACTCATGTAGGTTGGGTTCCCACCTTTTATTAATTTCATATTGGCTTAAGTCTCATCCTCTCTGATGTATCAAAATAAATTTCTTTTTCAAAAATTTATTTCTCAAATATTAGCCAGATGATTTGGTCAGAATCACTCTAGACTTAAATGGATAAAATTCCATCTCAATAATATGTCTCAAATGTATACGTTTTATTTTTGCCATTATAGGTCTTATTTCTCAATATATATAGCGTTTTTGCAATCTCAATATATATACATTAAATATGTTAAAACAACTCTTACTAAGGAGGTGTTTCCAACCACTTAGTGTCATTATAATCCAACTCTCAAGCAACTAACTCTTCACATAGCTTACTTAGTTGGTTTTCATGTTATTGTTCTACCACCAAATGTGAGAACATAACCACTAATGAAATTATTCCCATATGAATTAAAAATTCACTCAATGTCATTGTTCCCTCAAGGATAATGGAAAATTCACTAATGAATTTCTTCTCATATGAATCAAAGATTCACTCAACATCATTGTTCCCCTCAAGAACAATGGGAAATTCGTTATATGGAATACCATATTTAATGGTTCCTCTCAAATATTTCTTAAGTCTCAATATGGCTTCTCTATAATCTATGATTATATTACATATATACTTGCTCACATAGCATATGCTATGTCTTAGTTTGTGAAACTCATCAAGTACAAATGCATACTTGGATTTAGCCACTAGATCATCATTATCTTCCTCATATTAAGTATGGAATCATAAGGGATACTCATATGATTTACATCATAAAGCTCAAACTTCTCAAGAAGTTTCTCAACATAGTGTTCTTGTGTTAACAAGGCACTCTCATTCATCCTTATGATTCTCATACTCAATATCACATTGGCTTCTCTTATTTCTTTCATGAAAAATATTAATTGCAAAATTATCTTTATTATATTGACAACATCAGTACTCGGAATAAAGATAGCCATATCATCCACATATTATCACACATATATCATTAATCACTTTCCTCAAAAGTTCTAACTTATCTACTCATTATTTAGGTGCTTGTCAATAAAACATAAAGAACTTAATCACCAATCCATCCATGTCCTGTCTCTACATACCCCTCAAGTTGCACCATATATGAAAAACTTTATTTGAAAGACAATTTTAACACCCATGTGGTGAACTCAATTATAAAAAGATGCTATAGCAAAAATATAGAAGAACTATAATTATCGGAGTATAAAACTAAAGATTTTTTTGTAGAAAATAAACATCACTTGCAACCAATGGATTTAGCTTCGGACAATCATAAACTAAAACATAAGTTCTATATTCGAAAGAAAATAAACAAAATCAAAATAAAAGGCTTCTTGCAAATACTATGATTAGAAAGATGAAATAGTTTTGCGAACAACAAAAGTTCATCTTCGACCAAACGCTCATAAAAATTTCCACCAAAAAAATTTCCTCTTTCTCTTACCTTTCCTCAAAATATTAGTTACAAACTCAGTTTGAAAAATAGATGCAACTGGATAAAAACTTAAAGAGGGAAATCTCTCTAGTCTTTATTGAAAACATTCAAAAAGAATTTGTGTTCTTTGTCTCAAAGATATTATTTCCAAGCATATCACTATGTTCAACATAACTTATGAACACACCAACATAAAGTTTGAGCATATTTCTCATTTCATAAATTTGATAAGAACCACCTTAATAAAATACCCCCACACTTTTAAATATTTCAAATTAGGATGATAATCCTCTCATTTCTCATATGGTGTCTTATTGGTTTGTCATGTGAAATTCTATTTGTATAAAAATCTTAACAAATAGTTCCACCAACAAATATCTCATGTATATATTTAACATATTAACTATGAAACTCATATACATATATGCTTAATAACGCATAACATGTTCTCATATGTCTCTAATTCACTAAGAACTTAGAGTCATCAAATTCCAAGCTTAACACACCAAAATATGTCCATTAAAACACATTATAGTCACTCAACTTTGCTAACAAAAATCTGCACAGTTCTAGATTTCATGAGCCCACTTCGACTCAAAATTTGAACATGTAAAAACAGTTATTTGACAAAACTTTCTTCTACTCATAAAAACATATATGTCTTAAGCTTCCAATTCCATTAAAAACACATAAAATCGATTTGTACATCTCAAGATATGTTACTAACAATCAGCTCTGCTCAAAGCTGAAATTCCAGAAAATCGAGATTATTATCCCAACTTCAACAAATTTTTCAAACTGCTAAACTAAAGAATTTGAAAAACATCCCTTATAAACATATTTTCATCTATGTCTCATGAAACCATAAAAACAAGAATCACTCAAAATGGAGTTGTATAACTCAAGAGTACTGATAAACTTCCAAGGGTGTTCAAAGCTGAAATTTTCAGCAAATATAAAACACAAGTTTTATCACATATTGGCTATCAACAAATTCCAATGAACTTGAAATCAAGATGTCTCAAAACAACTAATGTCAAAAACATATTGAACCATATGAAACATATCAAAACCTCATTTATTTCTCAACAAATAAATATTTTGATTCAATACAATTTTCAAAACTTGAAAGTTCTAACTTATGAAATAAAACTACTCATATGCCTTAACTATCACATGGCAAATCTCACGATTCAACCGAATTGGTAAAGAAGAGCAAAAATATAAATTAATAATCTAAAAAATTATTCTATAGTTCATATAGCTAATTCCGACAGCACACTATCTTTGGTTATTAAAACCTTGTCGGACTCAAAAGTTACCTTCACTCCATTTTTCCCTAAAAGGCTCACTAAAATCGATTTGGTTTAAATATTGGGAACAAGTAGCACCTCATTATGTGCTAAAGATGTGAGCTTAAGGAGAACCTTTATTCTCCACTTTCAACTTGGGTGTATATGACTAGGGATCATTTTTATTTATTCTCACAAACGTGTCTCGTTACTCCATAGTCAATAACCCACTCATTCACATCAATCACCATGTTTACTTGTAAAATGACTACTAAAATATTATCATCTACATCAACTAGATTAACTCTAAGTTGAGTAGGATTGTCACATTTCACAACTCTTTTCCTCCATAGAGGAGCATGTTGACCACATATATAAAAGTTCCCAATCTTTTAATTGAAGGTTTGTTACTTTGTTCTTATGACCATAGAAAGATTCATACCTTTTCTCTTGATGAGGATTGGTCTCCATGATGTTTGCCTTTGAGACGATCTTCTTTCCTTTGGTTATTCTGATTTCCTTCCAATTGACTTTCTTTAGCCCAATGACAACCTTTGCTTATGAGCTTCCACATAATTGTATTTAGAAATCAAGATTCCTAAATCTCTTTATCTTCAACTTTCGAAAAATAGCACCAATTTCAACTTTTTGTAATATCACGAAACAATACATCATATGGGAGTAGTTAGTGGAGGAACAACTACTCTCATAGTCTCGAAGAATTAAGTCTTATAGGAGAAACATAATTTTCCATTACAGATTATCCTTTAAGATTGTTGGAAAATTTGTTCTTAACTAAAGGTTGAGAAATGGAACTTAAAAACACCAAGTTTATTAAAGGTATTGGAAATTGCAAAGGACTACATTTTGACTAACTCTTAATTAAAACATACAATGCTTGAGAAATGGAACTTAAAAACACCAAGTTTATTTATATTCCACTCTACTTAGATTACAAACTTAGAGCTCTATTTTTGGAAAATTTGCTCTTTAAACTTAGTTCCGGAGTTGCTTCCAGACAAAGGAAATGCTTTTCTAAAAATTGTTGCAGAAGCTCAAGAACTGGATCATAGGCAATACTTTATTGTTCAGAATATGTTGCAGTAGATCCGGAGGCACCTGATAGATCCGAATGCATGACTTAGGCAACGCTTTTTATGAATAGAATCTGTTGTAGTACACCCGAAATCTTCTGATAGATCCGGATGCACAGCTTAGGCAACGCTTTCCTCAGAAGAGGCAACACTTTCTATTGAAATTGATAATGATTTTAGAAGCCGACAGATAATGATTTTAATTACTTGGAACATAACTGAAAAATCAAGGACAAATTTATAAGCGTTAGGATGAGTTGAGTCGAGTAGCACACTCTGTCCTTAAAGGATACTTGGTAGTTTTTCCTAGGATTAAACAACTCCTTCAAGCTCGATTTGAGCTTGGGTACAGGAGTCAGAATTCCTTTACATATCCAGAATAGAGGGGAAAGAAGAGAGTATGAAAAATTGTTGTCTCTATGCCAAAAGAAAACTTGCTCATCTTTTTATATGAGGAAAAAGAGTCATTACTTATTAAAACTATTTTTATGTCACACCATTAAAACCAAATAAATGTTATGATGTTACAAAACATTTAATAAAAATATAACCCTTGGTAGTTTATTTTGGCATTAAAACACAAGTCAAAAGAGTAACTTCCTCATAAATTATTTTGACGACAATATATTTTCTCATTAAAAAAATCATAAAATCGTTTCTTTTGAAAGTAACCAAAATCACTTATTTTTCCAACAATCCCCCACAACTTTCAAAAGAAGTTTTGATAAAAAGAATTTTCTGGATATCTCGAGTTTGACATATAATGCATGGAATTGGTGTCTTGTGGACTATGAACCTGAAATTGATAGATAAAATTTAACTCACGGAATATTTGGTGAAACATATAGTTTTTATGAACCAATTGTAAGATAGGGATTTTACCATATCACATTATTCCAAGTACATTTCTGTTCATGACGGTTTTGCATGAATAGGCCGTGCGTGTGCCTGGTCTTTGATGAGTGCTCTATAGATAGCGCCAAAGTTATATCTCATAGTAGCGGCCCCACATCAAACTCATATAGGTGATATCATCAAGTGTATATTGCACTTTTTACACCACTCATAAGAACTATGAAATCTCATTAAGAGTCCTTTTGACTCAACCTCTCAAGATATGCAACATAGCACTTTTCTCACATCTAGGATTGGGACAATATTTTTATAGTGCTAGCAGAACTAATAGAAGACTTGTTAGTACCTATATGAACCCATTCCATGGAGTCCCCAGTAATCTAGGTTGGGTTCCCACCCTTCATTAATTTCAAATTGGCTTAAGTCCTATACTCTCTGATGTATCAAAATAAATTTCTTTTTCAATATTTATTTCCCAAAAATTAGTCAGATAATTTTATCAGAATCGCTCTAGACTTAAATGGATAAAATTCCATCTCAATAATATGTCTTAAACATATACATTTTATTTTTGCCATTATAGGTCTTATATCTCAATATATATTGGGTTTTTGCAATAATAATATATATACATTGAACGTGTTGACTTTATAAAGTAACACTTACTAAGAAGGTTTTTCCAACCGCTTAGTCTCATTTTATTCCAACTCTCAAGCAACTAACTCTTAACATAGCTTGCTTAGTTTTTTTATATGATATTATTCTACCACCAAATGTGAGAACATAACCACTAATAAATTTCTTCCCATATGAATCAAAGATTCACTTTACATCATTGTTCCCCTCAAGAACAATGGGGAATTCATTATACATAATACCATATTTAATGGCTCCTCTCTCAAATATTTCTTAAACCCCAATATGGCTTCTCAATTATCAACATTTGTAATATGTGTATATTTACTCACATAGCTTATGCTATGTCTCAATGTGTGAAACTCATCAACTCACATAGCTTAGCTTAGGGACTAGAGTCAGACCTGGATTCTCCTTACTTGTAGGGCACAGAGATACATTCGAGCCAGTCATGAACCATCTCAAGACTATGACCATTCAATGCAACTCATGGTCTATAGTTTTATATGCTCTTCGGCTAGAATGAGATTCTAGCCAGCTTCAGGTTTTTCTAACTTAGTCGATGGAGCGAGCCACGTGGCTCTTTGTTGACCCTGTCTTTAGGATAAGATGGGCGAGCTATATTTAGTAAGTTATCAAAAGCCCCCCCACAAGTGTGAGAAGTTCTTTAGGGCTTATGGCAGCATGAACTGTCTTGAATTTTGAGCGGCCTAATTTTTAGGGCTACATGGCCAACTGTGGCCCAAGCATTCTCGAAGCTTCCTTGAGAAGCTTAAGTCTCTTCATATTCTTTGGCGGTAGGCATGACTTTTTTAAATTTGAAACCAGCCTAACCTTAATTGATACATGGCACTGTGCTTCTGTCTTTTAATGAATTCCATGTCTGTGAATACTGTGCTTTTGACTGTGTGCCACCATAGCCTGCATTCTATGTTAAATGAGTTCTTGCTAAACTGCCTTTTATGCTATTACGTTATGGTGTATCTAGAATTGTTAGGCTAGAATCCTTTGTAATTTTGAATGCCTTTGCTTGTGGAAATGATCTTAGCTGTAATTTAATATTGCCAGAATCATGGTTTCTTTTCACCCCATTCTTGGTTCATGTATGAATTTTGATGAATATAGGATTTTTTAGATGTCAATGTTTTCCCTCCCGGCTAAAAAAGTGTTTAGATCCTTTAGGGTAGATTTTCCCTAAATCTAACTTGTTCTAGGTGGCTTCATTTTCTAGGCAACCATGTCCTCTACCACCTCCATAAGTACCTGCTCAGTTGATAGGATGTTTGATGAATGTTGTGCCACATTTCCTAACTTGGTGTGAAGGTGTTACGTTAGCATTGACCAAACTAACCTTTTTCCTAACATTAGGGTTAAAAGAACAGCCAGGAGGATGGACTGGGTAGGAAGGAATGCTAATGACGAGAGGAGGGCATCCCACGAGGCGGCCTTGAGTTCAGAAATTCATTTGTCTAATTCGGCTTGGGTTGGGAATGAAGAAGGGCAATAGGTTGGGTAGCCGGTTCAACAAGACATCAACGATTTGATACCTAAAGGTTTTAGAGTTAAGAGGGCCGCGAGCAAGGGGAAGGTAAAAGCTATTGCTGGGGAACCGATTGAGAAAGAAGCCCCTAAGCCAAAAAAGATGACCCCTAGGATAGAGGACATGATTTCTATCATTTACCAGGTGGACATTGAGTTTAAAAAGACAACCTTCCCTTGGATGAGAAGGTGTAGGATCATACTTCCAGCTAAAGATCAGCGCGTTCATAAGCTGCCTCCCGGGTGGTTTAGTATCTATTTAGAGCAGATTTGGTCAGGGTTCCTCTACCCGTTACTCCCGGGGATCTGTGACCTAGTGAACCATTGGAATATATGCCCGGCTCAAATACAACCAAACGCTTGGGGCGACCTTGCCGGCCATTACAAAATTTGTATAGACATAGGGCTTAGTTTTGATTCTAATTTCTTCAAGCGGGTCATTTCCTGTAAGTTGAATAAAGGTGAGGACCACTTACATTTCTCCCATAAGTAGGGATTTTACTCTTTCTCTGGAAAATCTGACTCGATGAAGAACTTCAAGCAATTTTTCATATACATCCAGCTGCAAGAGGGGTTTCCTACCATCCCGACTCAATGGTCATTCAAAATACCGCATGCCTTTTCCATCCCTAAAAATGATTCGAACATCCCAGTTGGATTGTTCGATTGGTTAAAGAAAGGGGTTTGGACTTTAGGCAATATTTCCTATGCCCCAGTTCATAGGCATAGGGTGATAGACTATGCCCTGGAGTCGGATGATGGCTTTGAATATTATCCCGGCCCTTAGCTACCCGGTGAGTTATCTTAACTTCTTTTTTTATTTTATGTTTTCAGCTATGTCTGGAGTTAGAGCTAAAATTTTTGGTGTCGTAGCCAAGTGGGTCAAAAATTTACAGCAAGAGAATACTCAATTGGCTCCAGTTAAGTTAGCAGCTCAATCTGACAAAGCTGTTAGTCCAATTTTGCTAGGCAAGAATGCCGCTTTGGAGGCTGTTTAAGGAAAGCGTGCTAACGCTCAAGATCCGAAGCCGACCAACAAGAAGCAAAAAAAAGTCAAGGGGGCTAGTGAGGTAATACTATGCTTTCTTGAACTTTATACTTCCTGCTTTTGCTATTTGTTACTAACAATTGTTTGTCAGGCTGCTCTTGATTCGGCCGTTGCACCGGGATTGAATGCTAATGCGGACCCGACTTCTCCTCCCTTTGTCCTGCTTGTAAGGGAGGCTTTGTAGAAGGTGGCAGGGGATAGGTCGACCATCAATCTTCCCATAGTGCAAGAGTCTCTTCGTGAGACTTTTCCTTTAGAGCGGGAGGCTCAACGCTATGAGAAGGAAGATTTTCTTACCCTTTCAGTTTTACTTTTCCAATCCATCAACTAGGTTTGTTTCTATATTTCTTAGATTAGTATTTATGCTTGTATCAATCGGTATTCTGATCAACATTTCATCATTCTTTATCTCAAGGAGCCGAGCTTCACCGCCAAATAGAGGCTAAGGAGACTAATACCGAGAAGCTCTCCAAAGTGATTGACATGTGCAAGAGCCTAAAGAGCCAGCTGAAGGAGTAGGATGAGGCCAACAAGAAGTCAAAGGGCAAACTTATGAAGTTGAAGGGAGAGCATGAGCTGCTCCAATCGGCTTGTGAAACTACATCCAACAGACTTATGAAAGCCCAAGCAAACCTTACCTCTAGTCGGTTGGAGTGTTAGTCCATTCAAGCTTCTAAGGAGAAGGATGAACTCGAGTTTATCTGATCCATCGAGGGTATGGTAGATGAAGGCTATTGGTTCAACCAGATGGTTTTGGATTTATGTCAGCTCCTTCATCTGGATATCCTTGAGACTCTCCTACGAACGCTCAAGTATCCAAGATCCGATGAGCAAAAGGCGGTTGAAAAGGACCTGGGAGGGCTAGCTAAAGATGTATAAATTGAGTCGAGGGGAAGAGTTGAAAATGTATCTCAAGACTCCAATCCTGTAGCTTAGTTTGATTTTGCTTGTAATCTTTAGCTTTATTTTTTATTTTTGTAAGTACAATTCGGTTTTAATGTAAGCCTAGTCTTGAGGCATTTCTTAATGTCTTATTTTTGTGCCTTTATTTTTGCATGAATGCTTTATTGCCATTTGGATGTTTGTGTCTTATTTGTGTTCTAAGGATGTGACCGCCTAAGAACTGTTTGCCGTAGTTTTAACTAGGTCTTATGCGTGCGAGATATTTAGGTCGGTCTTATGTTATGCCGAGGATATGCCATAAATTGTGATTAGTACTTACTGAGGTGAATGTATGAATAAAAGAATGCTTTAATTAATAATAATAATTTGAGTACAAGTCCGGGAATTCTACGCATCCGGATTTCTACTTGAGGGGAGCCGCCTCATTTGAAACTTCCTTAAGGGAAAACCCAATGGGAAAAAATCCTTAAGAAGGGAAAAAGAGTGCGGCTGCTAGAGTCCCTAAGTATCCACTTTGTAGTAGGGCATAAGATTAGCAATGTTCCACGTGCGAGGAAGATCTTTGCCTTTCATAGTCCCTAAGCTTGTAGGTGGCTGGCCCGATGACTTTGGTGATCTTATAGGGGCCTTCCCAGCTGGCACCCATTTTCCTTTTGCCTTCTTAGGCCTGTGAGGTGGCCGAGTCTTTGAGAACTTGGTCTCCTTCTTTGAGGCGGACTTCTCATACATGCCTATCGTGGTATCTAGCAATTTTTGCTTTATAAGCCGCCATGAGAATCCAAGCTCGCTCTCTTCTTTCATCCAAGTTGTCCAAGTGGTACTTTATGTTGATGTTGTTCTCTTCCTCTATATAATATGACACTCAGCTAATAGGGCTCTGATCTTGATAGGAATAACCATTTCGACTCCATAGACTAGAGAGTAAGGGGTTTGGCTGGTTGTTCTGCAAGGAGTGGTTCTGTATGACCATAGTACTTTGATCAATTCATCCGGTCATCTTCCCTTTCGATCTAAAATCCTCTTCTTTAAGCCTTCTCCTAGGGTTCTATTGGTGACTTCCATTTGAACATTTGCTAGTGGGTGCGCTACGGAGGAGAGGTGATCTTCTATCTTCTATTGCTTGCAAAAATCTTTGAACTTTTCTGAGATAAACTACAAGCAGTTATCCGCTATTATTCTTTTTGGTACTCCAAACGGAGTGATTATATGCTTCCAAACAAAGTCAATGATTCTCTCAGCTGTGAACGAGCTAAGTGCTTCCGCCTCCACCCACTTAGAAAAATGGTCGATTGCCACTAATATCCACTTCCTTTGGCTCGACACTTCTGGCATTGGTCCTATGATATCAATATGCCAGAATGCGAATGGCCAATAGGTCATTATCGGCTTTTGATTGGCTTTTGGAATGTGTGACTTCCTTGCATCTATTTGGCATTGGTGGTAAGTCCTCACATATTCTTCCGAGTCGGCTTTGACAGTTTTCCAATAGTATCCGGCTAGGGTGATTCTCCTAAGTAGTGTCTCTATCCCCTGGCAGGATCCACAGCTTCCTTCATAGATTTCTTCTATAATGAGCTTTCCTAGCTCAGGGGTGACGCATTTAAGCCATACGTCCGAGCAGGATTTTCTGTATAATTCATCTCCCACCAATGCAAACTGCATAGACTTCTGGGTTATCTCCGCCTCAATTTTATCCTCGGGCAAATTATCATAAGCCAAGTAGTCATACAGAGGTTACATCCACCCTAGTGACTTTTTTTTGGATCCATACGCTTTCACCCTGCTCTTCATATATTGGCCGAGTCAAGACCACATAAGGGCAACTTAGCTCTTTCCATGAGTCTCTTCCTGCAGCCACCTTAGCTAATTCATCTGCCCTTTTATTATGAGTTCAAGAAATATACTCAATCTTCCACTCGGTTCCCTTAGCCTCAAGTTTTTCTAGCAACTTTCCTACTTTAGCTAAGTATTTAACCATTTCAGCTCGTTTGGTTCTATAAGCCCGATTGATCTAATTCACTACTAGCCTAGAGTAGCACAACTATATCAAGTGCAATCTCATTGGCTAGCTCCAATCCTTTAATTATAGGTTCGTACTTATCCGCAATATTGGTGGAAGGGAAAGCCAACTTACCCGCATACGATAATATGATCCTTTCGGGCCCTTGAATATAAACTCCAACGCCGGCTCCTTCTGCGTAAGAGGAACCGTCTATAATGATGGTCCAAGTTTCAGAGAGGATGATTTGTTCTGGCCCACTGCCTGCAAATTCCACTATGAAGTTGGCTAATGCTTGAGCCTTCACAGCCTTCCTTGCTTTAAATCGTATATCATATTCTCTAAGCCTAATGGCCCACTCGGTTAGGCAGCCAGAAGTATCTGGCCGTTGCAATAGTTTTTTGAGGGGAACACTGGTTCTTACTACAATGGTGTGTGCTTGGAAGTAAGGTCTAAGCCTCTTAACCGAGTGAATGAGGGCCAAAGATAGATTTTCTATCTTCGGATATCTTAGTTCCGTGTTTCTTAATGCTTTGCTGGTGTAATAGACGAGATATTGCTCTTCTTGATCTTCTCGAATTAGGACGGTTCCTACCGCCTCATCTCTTACTGCTAAATAGAGATAAAGTGTATCCCTAACGTCGGGGCAACACATGAGAGGAGGTTTAGCCAAGAAATCCTTCATTCTGTTGAAGGCTACTTGACAATCTTTATCCCACTTAAAATCCCGATCCTTCTTGATCGCTTTGTAAAAAGGCATGCACCTCTTTACTGAGAAAGAGATAAAGCATCCCAAGGTGTTAATCCTTCCATTGAGACATTGAACTTCATTTATAGTGCGAGGCGGCTCCATCCGGATAATGGATTCTATTTTTTCAGGGTTTGCCTCAATGCCTCTTTCTAAAATCATAAAGCCTAAAAATCTTCCACTCTTAACCCTAAAGACACATTTCTCCGAGTTGAGCTTCAGTTGGTAGGCCTGCAACATTTTAAAAACTTTTTAAAAGTCATCCTCATGTGATTCTTCATTTTTGCTCTTCACTATCATATCATCCACGTAAACCTCAACTGTCTCACCAATCATGTCTTTGAACATTTTGTTTACCAGCCTTTGGTTAGTTGCTCCAACATTTTTTAACCCAAATGGCATGACCATGTAATAATATATCCTTTTATGGGTAACAAAGGACGTCTTTTCTTCATTTGCAAGGTCCATTGGAATTTGGTGATATTCGGCCTTTGCGTCTAAAAAGGAGTAGATGGCGTACCCGATTGTAGAATCTATCAACTGGTCAATACTTAGCAAAGGATAACTTTCCTTTGGGGTTGCCTTGTTCAAGTTTGTGAAATCTACACACATGCGATAATTTCCATTCAATTTCTTAACCAACATGACATTTTCTAGCCATCTAGGGTAATTTACTTCCCTAATATGTTTGGCTTTTATCTATCTCTTCTTTGATGGCCTTCTATCTTTCACGGGCAGGCTTTCTTCTCTTCTATACCACTGGGGTCACCTCTGGGTCGAGGTTGAGGCTATGCTGTATTATTTCTGGCCGGACTCCTAACAAGTCATCGTGACTCCATGAGAATGAGGGTTGTTTTCCAACCAGGATCACGTTGATGCTAGCTTTTGTGTCTACTTTTAAGTCTTTAGCCACCTTTAACGTTCTACTCGGTCCGACCCTCAGTACTTTTTGTTCGCCCACCAGCTCGGTTATTGAACTGTTACCATCTGAGCTAGTATCTTCTCGGTCTTCTTTTGATCTTTCATGTTAGGGCGGCTGTTTGTCTCCTTTCAAAAAGGCTATGTATGTTTTGTGAGCCACCGTAGGGTTTCCTATTGCCTCTATCATCCCCTTTTTAGTTGGTATTAGTAAGACTAAGTAAGTAGGAGATATTGAAGCAAACAATTCACATAAGAAGTGGCATCCCAATATGATGTTGAATCTGACTAAAAATTTGGCGATGGTAAAGTCTACCTCCGCTCGGTATACATGCTCTTAGTTACCTATTTCCACATTTAACTTGACTTCTCCTAAGGAAATGGTGGTGTGTCCACTTAGATCAGACATTATGGCATACCCCGATTGGACCCTACGATTATTCACTTTCAACTGCTCGAATGCCAATCTGGTGATCAAATTTACAGAACTTCTCATGTCAACAAGCACCCGGTATACTGTGTAATTTTCTACTATAGCTTCGATGACAAGTGGGTCCGAGTGAGGCTTGGTTACCATGGTTGCTTTCATATAGGCTTTATTTGCTTTCGAGCCATCGCTTAGCATAAGCAGATGGCTGGAAGGTCATCTTGCTTTCTTGGAAGGTGGCTCTCTATCTCCGCTGCCTTGTATCACCATTACCTTGATTCCTTTATTACCACTAGCTTCCCTTGTTTCTTTGGGCTTTTCCTTAGAATCGTCTGAGTCATCACGCCTCTCTGCCCTTTTTATCACCCCTTTTATGAATTGGCTGAACTTCCCTACCTTAATCAGGGCATGTACTTCCTCGGTTAGGACTCTATAGTCGTTTGTATGATGTCCACTAGCCTTGAGAAATTCATAATACTTATCATAATCCCTTCCTAAGGTTTTACTTTTTGGGATGATTGGGAACCGATCGCTCTTCCTTTTCGTCCTGTTCTTGATGGCTACCAAAATTCTGCTCAACGATGTATTTAGTTTTGGCTTATCTTCCTGTCGGTCATACCGGCTGGACCTACAACTATCACCTCAGCTTCGGTCCCTCTTTCTCTTCCCCTTCTTATCATCTCAGCTGGGATGGTCACTATCATCAGAGCTCCATTTGCTAGAGCAACTTACTTCATCCACCTTTACTAAGTTTTCGGCCATGCCAATCATCTAGGGGAAGTGAGTCAGTTTTCTAGTAATGATTTCTTGCTTGAGGTGATCATTGCAGTTCCTTTTATCAAGGCCTCCTTGGCCATCCCAAAATCCAAATCAGCAATGCCTACACATGCATCGTTAAACCTTTTTAGATAATCCTGCAAGGATTCATCTGATCTTTGTACTACGCTATAGAGGTCACGGATAATATTATCTGGTTGAGCCGATTCCAAAAAGTGCTTCTAGAATTTTCCTCTTCACGTTTCAAAATCTTTAATTGAGTTAGGCGCTAGACGGAGGAACTAGTGCTTGGCTGCTCCAATTAAAGTAGTGGGAAAATACCTACACTGGAAGGCCTCTAGAGCATTTATCAAATCCATCCGATCGATATAATTTATCATGTGTAATTTTGGGTCATCCTTCCTACTATTTTTATCCAAGATGGGTGGGTAGATGTATTTAAGAAGCTTTTAATTTAGAATGTTCTTTAATGGGGAGAGAGTCTTCTCACTAATCGGCTCTTAGAACGAGATAGCATACTTCTTCAGCCGTCTCTTGAATTTGGTGTCAAAATCTTCTAAACTTCTCGACTCTGACTGGGAGGAAGGTGAGGAAGATTCAGAAGGAGAGGTAGTAGGGGGCCTATACTTTTTCCCTTTTCCTTTCTTCCTTCTTGACTTGCGTCGGGACTTGGTTTTGTCCACACCATCTTGCTCAGTGGTTACCACCGTTGAGTCAGTAGCTATTCCTTTAAGTTTAGGAGTTCCGTACTGTAGTGATATTCTAGCCAGGATTTCTTTCCCTTCTTGCGCCATCATGAGAATTACTCGTAATGTTGCAAGGTTTGAATCTATAAAACCACCTGGGGGGGCCTTAGTAGGAATCAGTTCTTTAGATGTTAGAGTGACCGGCTGGACCGTTACTGGCTGGGATATCATCATCTGCCTAAATCCTTCCATTACCTAGGACACGGGAGTTAGGGCATTAGTGATCGAGTCAAATTGGGGGAGGAGATTTTGATTGATAGCTATTTCTAGTAAAACCACCATATCTTCGTGTAGTTCTCCTCCTAGATGGCTTATCGACACAAAATGGTTGTAGGCTAATCGCATCATCTATTCTTACTATTCTGGCGTGAGTGCCGCCTACTGAGCAATCTCTTAGAAAGGGTCCAGTTCCTTAGGAGGATGAGAGGAGCGCTCCTCCACCTTTTTAGTTCCTGAACTTCCTGTAGTATATGGTGCTTCGCCACGGGATCCCCCATGATTGGCACTTTTTTGGTTTAATTGCCATTTTCAACACTGTCGTGGGTGTTTTCCACATCGGAGTTAGTAATTGGTTCAGAGTTTCTATGCGACATGGTCACTACGAGAGCTCCTAAAAATCTGAATTAGAGTGTTCTTTCTGATGAACAACTATTCTTGCCCGAGTAAGTCAAAAAAGTCCACGCTCACTACACCACTGAAAATATCGTACCTGGATCCGTTATTTTAGAATTGATCTTTCTATGAACTTGTTTGAATCTACAAATGAATTCTTGCAAAATGATACATAAACTTAGGGGAAATCGTTGGTTACCTCATAGGGGACCCTCTGATGCTTAAGTCAGTAAAGGGTTTTGAGGAATATTATGAAAGTGCATATGAGAATGTTGAGATGCCTGTTGAATAGTCCTAAGGGCCTATTTATAAGCGTAGGAGCAGCCCTAGTCCTGATAGAATAAGGAGTCCTAATTGATATAAGTTTAGAACCCTTCATACATATCTGATCCTTGTATCCCCAGGTGATAAGGATAAGGATAGAGGAGAGAATATAGGGACTAGAGTCAAACCTAGATTCTCCTTAATTGTAGGGCACAAAGATGCCTTCGAGCGGGTCATGAACCGTCTGAAGACTATGACCGTTCAAGGCATCTCGTGGTCTCCGGTTTTGTATGCTCTCCGGCCCGAATGAGATTCTAGCCGGCTTTAGGTTTTTCTAACTTAGTCGATGGAGAGAGTCACATAGCTCTTTGTTGACCTGGTCTCTAGGACAAGACGGGTGAGCTATATTTAGTAAGTTATCACTCAATATCACATTGGCTTCTCTGATGTCTTTATGACAAATATTGATAATAAGATTATCTTTATTCTATTGACAACATCAATACTCGGAATAAAGATAGCCATATCATCCAAATATAATCACATATATATCATTAATCATTTTAGTATAAAAACATATATCCACCTCAAAAGATCATACTTCTCAACTCATTATTTAGGTGCTTGAATAAAACACACAAGAACTTAATTATTCCTTTCCATCCACGTCCAAGCTCTACATACCCCTCAAGTTGCACCATATAAAAAGAACTTTATTTTGAAAGGCAATTTTAACACCCATCTGGTGAACTCAATTGTAAAAAGAAGCTATAGCGAAGTACATATGAAACAGTTTCCCTACCAAAGTATAAAATAAAATTTTTAAAAAGTTTTATTTATGAAAAACCATTCACAACAAATGGGTCCAACTTCAGAGGCATTCTATTTTTCAAGAATAGAAACATGCTCACATAATAAGAAGCTTCATTCAAAACCTTTGATTCAAAAGATGAAATAGGTTTGTCAACAATAAAAGATCATCTTCAATCAAACACTTATAAAAAATTTCGCCAAAATTTTTGTTTCAAAGTTCTCTTGCCTTTCCTCAAATTATCATTTTCAAACTCAATTTGAAAATATGTGCAACCGAATCAACATCCAAAACAAAACTTAAAAATGGAAATCTCTCTAGTCTTTATTGAAAATATTCACAAAGAATTTGTGTTCTTTATCTCAAAGATGTTATTTTCAAGAACATCATTATGTTCAACATAACTTATGAACACACCAACATAGAGTTTGAACATATTTTCTTTTCATAAATTCGATAAGAACCACCTTAATAAAATACCCCCACGCTTTTGAATATTTCAAATTAGGATGGTAATCCTCACATTTCTCAAATAGTGTCTTATCGGTTTCTCATGTGAAATTCTATTTGTATAAGAATCTTAACAAATAGTTCCACCAATAAATATCTCAAGTATATATCTAACATATTAAATATGAAACTCATATATATACTTAGTAACGCATAACATGTTCTCACATGTCTCAAATTCACTAGGAACTTAGAGTCATAAAAAACCAAGCTCAACACACCAAAATATGTCTTAAACACATTATAGTTAAAAAAATCTGCATAGTTCCAGATTTCATGAGCCCACTTCGACTCAAAATCTGAACATGTAAAAGCAGTTATTTGACAAAACTTTCTTCTACTCATAAAAACATATATGTCTTAAGTTTCCAACGCCACTAAAAATACATAAAACCGATTTGTACATCTCAAGTTATGTAACAAATAATCAGCTTTGCCGAAAGCTGAAATTCCAGAAAATTGAGATTATTATCTCAACTTCAACAAATTTTTCAAACTACTAAATGAAAGAATTTGAAAAACATCCCTCATAAAAATATCTTTATCTATGTCTCATAAAACCATAGAAACAAGAATCACTCAAAACGGATATGTAGATCTCAATAAAACTCATAAACAATCAAGAGTGTTCAAAACTGAAAAATTTCCAGCAAACATAAAACAAAAATTATATCACAAATAGGCTATGAACAAACTCCAATAAGCTCGAAATCAAGATGTCTCAAAACAACTTAATTCAAAACATATTGATTCACATAAAAAATAGCAAAACCTCATTTTTTTCTCAACAAATAAATATTTTGATTCAATACAAATTGGCAAAGAAGAGCGAACATATAAATCATAATCTCAAAAATATCAAAGAAATTCTATGGTTATATAGCTTATTCCGAAAAGATACTATCTTTGGTTATTAAAACCTTGTCGGATTTGAAAAGTGAACTGGGAGACAATTATGCTACCGAAAAATCTAGATGGCCTGTATGTTAGGGATCTCAGACTAGTAAACTATAGTTTATTGTTGAAATGGATATGGCGGTCTAGAGTTGACGGATAGGGATTGCTGTGGTATGAGTTGTGTGTCCGTAGATATGGCTTCGATTCTTGGAACTCGTTTGAAAATGTTGAGAGTTCACGCCTTTCGTATGCTTGGCGAGGCATTTTATCTTGCTGTGTAAAGAACTCAACCTTCTGGGAGTTGTTTAAATCGAATGTGAGGGTGAAAGCGGGGAACGGGGCTTGCAGATCCTTTTGGTATGATAATTGGACGGTAAATGTGTCACTATCTGTTCTTTTCCCTGACCTGTATCTCTTATGTAACAAAAAAAGTTGCTCGGTTTGGGATGGGTGTCTGTCAATTTCTGAGGGAGCAGCACTATCTAGGCCTTTTTGGAAACATAGTCTAAGGATTTCAAGTAGAGAGAGGTGCTCCCAGCTTCAGAATTGGATTTCCCAGACCTGGCCTTCTGTTTTTGTGGGTAATGGGGCTGACGACAATAGGGGGCAGTAGCTACATGCTGCGTTTCAGATGGTGGTGGATAGATTTGAATGGGATCTAGGAGCTAATAAGGTATTTTCAGCTGCATCTTTTTGTTTGGGGTTCTATAGGACGCCTCAACGGACTACACCGGAAACGGATTACATGGTGGTTTGGAATGCGTGTCTTCTTCCTAAAGTTAAATTCTTTGGCTGGCTATTATTGTATAGACGTCTTCCAACGAAAGTCTTTCTGATTCGTCGCGGATGCCAAGCAGTAGTGGATGATAAGTGTCCATTTTGTGATGAGTCTGAAACAATCGATCATGCTTTGTTTCACTGTTTGGGTAGTTATCGTATATAGGCTCAAGCTTTTCTAGTGCTAGGGATTTCAGTGACAATGCCATTGAAGGGGGTTGATTTTCTATTAGTATGGCGAGCGCACTTTACCTCGGGTCTCGGGCATGAGTTTGGTACGGCTTTATGGTTTATGATTGCATGGGCTGTTTGGAAAAGGAGGAATAAGTTTGTGTTCGAGGGTGTCTTAAGCACAGAAGATCATTTGGGGTCAAGCATTCATCTATGCTGGTTCTTCTTCAAGTATCGAAGGCGGAATCTTAATTTTGTCATTTCTGATGTATTTAATTTTCCGAACTTATTTCTAAGTTGTAACTAGATAGCTGGCATTCTTTGGCCTTATTCATTGTATAGATATGTCTTGGGATCGGACTACATATCCGTATCACCTTTAGGCTGTATTTCTGTCCAATGACGCTCTCATCTTGTGAGCAGTCTTTGGATTTCTTTAATAAAGAGAGGTAGGTGTTTTGTAGGTAAGCGGGGGCATCAACCTAGTTGGGACGCCCGCCCCGATATTTTCACCTGCCTCAATCTTTTTCCTTCTAGGGGAACACAATGTTCCTCTGGGGGGTTTTAAAAAAAAACCTTGTCGGACTCAAAAGTTGCCTTCACTCCATTTTCACCTGAAAGGCTCACTAGAACCAATTCGGTTTAAACGTTGGGAACAAGTAGCACCTCATTATGTGCTAAAGATGTGAGGTTGAGGAGAACCTTTATTCTCCTCTTTCAACTTGGGTGTACATGACTATGGAGAATTTTTATTTACTCTCAAAAATGTGTCTCATTACTCCATAGTCAATAACTCACTGATTCACATCAATCACCATATTAACTTGTGAAATGACTACATAATATAATATCATCTACTTAACTATAAGTTGAGTAGGATTGTCACATTTCATAACTCTTTTCCTCCATTTAGGAGCATGGTGGTCACATGTATAAAAGTTTCCCTTTTATATTATTGAAGGTTTTATTACTTTTGAGCATATAACCGTAGAGAAATTCGTACATTTTCCCTTACCGAGGATTGGTCTCCATAATGTTTGCCTTTGAGATTATCTCCTTCCATTTGTAATTCTGATCTCCTTTCAATCGACATTCTTTGGGCCAATGCAACTTTTGCTTACGAGCATCCTCATTATTGTATTTAGAAATCAAGATCCCTAAATCTCTGTAGCTTTAACTTTTGAAATTATCACCAATTTCAATTTTGCAATACCACGAAACTACATATCATACTTTGGAATAGTTAGTGGAGGAACAACTACTCTCATAGTCTCGAAGAATTGAGTTGCTTAGGCGAAGCATAAATTTCCTTTATGCAAGTATCCTTTAGAATTGTTGGAAAATTTGCCCTTTAAACTTAGCTCCAGAGTTGATTCCGGACAAAGGCAATGCTTTTCTGAAAACTGTTGTAGAAGCTCAAGAACTGGATCATAGGCAATGCTTTGTTGTTCAGAACCTGTTGCAGTAGATATGGAGGCACTTGATAGATCCGGATGCATGACTTAGGCAACTCTTTCTGTGAATAGAATTTGTTGCAGTAGATCCAGAGTCTTCTGATAGATTCGGATGCACGACTTAGGCAACGCTTTACTCAGAAGAGGCAACACTTGCTGCTGAAATTGATAATGGTCTTCAAAAGATGATAGATAACGATTTTAAGTACTTGGAACATCACTGAAACCTCAAGAACAAATTTATAAGCGTTAGGATGAGTTGAGTTAAGTAGGAGACTCTGTCCTTAAAGGATACTTTGTAGTTCCTCCCCGGATTAAACAACTCTTTCAAGCTTGATTTGAGCTTGGGTACATGAATCAGAAATGCTTTACATATCCAGAAAAGAGGGGAAAGAAGAGTGATGACGAGCAAGATTCTATGATAATTATTTGTTGGTGCAAAATAAAATTGGTAATTGGACGAAATATTCGAATGGTTTCAAATGCAGATATGTGGAAGATTATGTGTAAATATAAAGTCATTTAAAAGCTTTTTGAGTGGTTACAAGCAAGAATAATTCAAGACCCGTTTGAGGCCCAATAATACTTCGTTAAATCATGGATTAAGCTCATTTTACAACAGATACAAGAAAAGAACATTTTTTAGTATTGTAGTTGTTATTTTATGCTTTAACTCCTATAATATGTTGTTTTTAATTTATGTTTAATGTTGTTTTAATTAGTCAGTTTTTATTTAGCTTTTAGTGTGTTAATTTGTAGCTTTTGTTTTAGCTTTAAGTGTCTTTTAAATCCTTTATTACTTAAGTGTCTTTTCATTTTTTTTGTAACTTTCATTCTCTTCTTATATTAAGGAAGGAAAATATGTAATAAAATCAGATTATCAATTGAATGAAAAGAATTAAAAATTTGCAATTGCAAATCATTTTGGGTTTTGTTAGTTTCCAAAAAATAATTGGATTTTATTAGTTTCCAAAAACTAAAGGGTTTTGGTTGTTTCCAAAAACAATCAAGGGTTTTGTATGAGATCCAAAAACATTCAACCTCACAAATCAATCCATTTTCTATTCGAATCCATATTAAATTAGTCCTAATTTTATTCCTACATGTTTTTCGCTTCTGCCTGCCATCAAAGAGAGTATGAAAAATTGTTATCTCTATGCCAAAAGAAAACCCGCTCATCTTTTTATATGAGGAAAAAGAGTCATTACTCAAAAAAATCATTTTTATGTCACACCATTAAAACCAAACAAACGTTCATGTTACAAAACATTTAATAAAAATATAACCGTTGGTGATTTATTTTGGCATTAAAACACAAGTCAAAAGAGTAACTCCCACCATAAATTATTTTGACCACAAAATTTTTTCTGATTAAAAAATATCATAAAATCTTTTCTTTTGAAAACAACAAAAATCAATTATTTTTCCAACACTATTTATAGAGGAAACAAGAAAGATAACCATTATAATCAAGTCCACAAATCTGACCTTTCTAACCACAAAATCTACCCAAAACATGTGATTGACATTATCAACTTTATTAACCAATAATGAGCCGTATAACCATAAATGGTAGACATCTATAATCTTTGAAAAATTATGCCATAATCTCTCACAATAATGACATGTTGTCACTGCTGAAAAATTTGCTCTTTGAACTTAGTTTCGGAGTTACTTCCAGATAGAGGCAACTCTTTTCTGAAAACTGTTGGAGAAACTCAAAAACTGGATTAGAGGCAAGACTTCTGGAGGAAAAGTGCTCCTGAGGCAAACTATTCCGGATCTGATCCGGAGGCAAACTTGGTGGAAAGACAACGCTTTTATAACAACTGTTGCAGTAGATCAGGAACTGTATCATAGGCAACACTTTATTGTTCAGAATCTATTGCAATAGATTCGGAGGCACCTGATAGATCTGGATGCACTACTTAGGCAATGCTTTTTGTGTATAGAATCTATTGCAGTAGATCCGGAGTCATCTAATAGATCCGGATGCACAGCTTAGGCAACGGTTTACTCTGAAAAGGCAACACTTTCTACTGAAATTGATAATGATCTTTAAAAGCTGATAGATAACGGTTTTAATTACTTGGAACATCACTAAAATATCAAGAACAAAGTTATAAGTGTTAGGATGAGTTGAGTCGAGTAGGAGACTCTATCCTTAAAGGACACTTCGTAGTTCTTTCAGGATTAAACAACTCCTTCAAACTCGATTTGAGTTTGGGAACAGGAATCAGAAATGTTTATCATATCCAGAAAAGAGGGAGAGAGAAGAGAGTAAAAATTGGATGTATTTCTTTAATGGAAAAACCGATCAACCTATTAAATATAGTTGTTGTAAATAATAAGTATGGTGCCTTTAAAATTGTAATCGCAAGGGGTTACAAACAATTAATCAAAATATAACCAATATAGAATTAATCACAATCAAAAACTCTCTTATATGAAAGAGTTAAAATCAATAACGGTCCCAATTAAATATTTTGACTAAAGATATTTTCTCAATAAAAATATCATAAAATAATTTCTTTTGAAAGTAACATAAAACTCTTATTTTTCCAACAGTCACACCAACTTGGTCCACTTTTTTTCATTTCACATCATCTCTGTCACTCTTTTTTGTCAAATATTTATGCACGATTAATAATCTAAGAATTTTTAGTAAATTAAGTTTACTAATTCAACACTTCCTCTTAAACTTAATTCTCCAATAAGGCTTGCAATTGATTGACACTCATACTTCAGTGACGTTGTGATCGTTCAACATATCTAAATACAATTACTTAAATCTTTCACATCCAGAACTTGTCATGAGGGAGATATAACTTCGAGAAATTCATTAATCTTTAGAAATCACCAATCTACTGCAGAAAGGCTCATTCTTGAGACCTTCAAACACTGCTCCTCTAGCAGTCTTCTTCAACGACTGCTCTTCTAGCAGTCTTCTACAAACACTGTCCTCTGGCAGTCTTTCTTGGTTGCTCTTCTGGCAGTCTTCTATAAACACTGCTCCTCTAGCAGTCTTTCTTGGCTGCTTATCTAGCAGTCTTCACTAGCTACAAACAATACAAAGACCTACACATGCTGCTTCTTCTGGTAGTCTTCGCTGAACTCACACTAGAGTCCTGCAATCTGTAATTCAAAGGGAATTTCCTTTCCCAACTATTGCTATAAGTGTGCAGTATACAAAAAACCACACTGCAAGTAGTGGTATTTCCGCTATATCACAAGATTTTACTGACTCGGTCTCAATCTCACAAGTATCATTATTCAAAACACCTCTTATTTTTTTTAACTCAACTCAGTATAACCCAAATCAATTTTTTTAACAAGACATTTTTTTTCAAAACAAAGGCAATAAGCACTAAAAAAATTAACAAATAAACTTTCCTTTCCTTTCTTATTTTCTTTTCTTTTTCATTTTTTTCGTATTAAACCAATATACTGAAAAACACTAAAACAAATAACCCAGATCAAATTAGACTCTGATACCATGTTAGAAAATCGCAAAGGACTACATTTTAACTAACTCTTGATTAAAACATACATCATTAATTGAGAAATGGAACTTAAAAACACCAAGCTTATTTATATTCTACTCTACTTATATTACAAACTTAGAGCTCTATTTACAGAGCAAACAAGAAAGATAACCATTACAATTGAGTCCACAAATCTGATTTTTCTAACCACAAAATCTACCCAAAACATGTGATTGACACTATCAACTTTATTAACTGAGCCGTATAACCATAAATGGTAGCCATCTATATTCTTTGAAAAATTATGCCGTAATCTCTAACCATAATGACATGTTGTCACACCAACTTGGTCCACTTTTTTTCATTTCACACCATCTTTGCCACTCTTTTTTTCCAAATATTTGTGCATGATTAATACTCTGAGAATTCTTAGTAAATTAAGTTTACCAATTCATAAAGCTCAAATTAATTAAGAGTAATTCACACAAAATAATTTTAATAAACAAATTATATACCCACATATACTCTTATTTAAACCTCCTCTCTAACTCAAAATAAAAATACAAAGTCCAGCTCTTAATATAATGAGTTTACAACCGACACTTCACTTGCTAATTCAACACTTTGAGATTTGATGCTAAATCTTTTATACCAACTCACAACAAAGACATTATTTTTTTGTTCCTCTCCCGACTAATACACATGGCTTTTTTTTCAACGTATACATTTACACCTCCTTTCATTATTTTATTTTTTTTAATTTATTAAATATTTTTGTTTTGGATTAAATTGAGTTTAAGTTTCTAACAAAAGGAACAGGATTAGCAAGTGGCAGCAGTAGCAGGCAGCCTTATAGAAACCCACAATTCATAGAACAACCAACCTTGAGTGATTCAAAAAGCACCGAGGCTTCCTCGAACATTTGTCTAGACGAGCTCTGTGGTGTTTATTCCGCTCCCCCAACCTCCAGGACAGTAGAGGCAAGTAGTTACTTTACTACCTTAAATTTATATACTACTTGGCAAAATCTGAGCCAAAGATTAAGACATGTTATGGAATTTGTAGAACTTGGACTCAGTTATGGACTAAGAAAATGTTGCTAGTAAAAGAAAAGATATATTACCGAAAATATCAGATTTTATTTTATTACATGTATTTACAGATGATGGATTACGGTAGACAACCCCGGCAACATCTTCTGCTTTGGTAGAATTAAGTACCCGTCTTGATTTTTTCAAGGAAAGGCATTCTCATCGATATAGGAGTTTCAGTGGATTCTTCAAAGTGGAGATTTACAAGTTTTTATCGTCAACAGAAGCGTCATCGTACACATGAGTTGTGGGAGCTTCTTCGACAATTATCTCGGGTTGATCAATTACCATGGGTTGTTCTTGGCGATTTCAATGAGATCCTTCATGCTAAAGAGAAGAAAGGAGGTATGAGACCTCATTTTGCAGGTATTAGTGCGTTTCAATAAGCTTTGGATGATTGTGGCCTTGTTGATTTAGGTTTTTCTGGCTATCCATTTACTTGGGAGAGAACTGTAAACCTAGAATAATGTTGAGGAAATTCACACACACACGTGTATAGAGTTCTATATTAATAATAGCAATTACAAAATAGGAAGAGTTTGTGTATGGTACAACTTTACAATATAGGAAAATACATAAAAGGAAAATAATAAACATAATATTATTTACATAACCAGCATAATGCTACCACCCCCCCCCCCCCCCCCACCCCCCCATTCCCCCCCGCAAGTTGGGTGGGGTTGTGAACCACAACCAACTTGTTGCGTAACAGTATGAACCGATGACGAGACAATGGCTTGGTGAATATATCCGCAGCTTGGTCTTCAGTCGAGATGTGTCGAATAAGAAGGGCCTTCGAGGCTACCCTTTCACGCACAAAATGAAAATCTAACTCTAAATGTTTAGTCTGGGAATGAAAGATTGGGTTGGCTGTGAGATAAGTCGTACTCAAATTATCGCACCAAAGTGTCGGGGGGCCATTAGCCGGAAACCTAATCTCCCGCAAAAGAAGCTCTATCCATGCCAACTCAGAGGTAGTGTTAGCAACTGCCCGATACTCAGCCTCTGTGGAGGACCTAGAAACGGTACGTTGCTTTTTCGATGTCCATGAGATCAAATTAGTACCATGATAAATACCATAACCTGTCGTTGAACAACGATCTATAGCATCACCACCCCAATCGGAATCAGAAAAACCATGTAAGTGAATGCCCGATTGTTGAGAATAACGCAAGCCAAAATCAATGGTGCCTTGTAGGTAACGCAAAATTCGTTTTAAAGCTTGCCAACTAGAAACAGTGGGTGAGTTCATAGATTGTGCCACCTTTGTAACCGAGAATGCCACATCAGGACGAGTGATTGTGAGATACTGAAGACCACCCACCAAACTACGATAATGGGTAACATCAATGTATTCACTAGAGTCAATATCCGTAAGCTTCACATGAGTGGCTGGAGTAGAAACCGATTTAGCCAAGGACATATTTGCTTGAGTTAAAAGATCTTGCGTGTACTTACGTTGAGATAAAAATAATTGGCCATTTTTCGTGAGAATTCAATACCCAAAAAATAATTGACCGGTCCCAAATTCTTAATTGCAAATCGAGATTGCAAGATAGAAAATAAATGTGAGGCCTGTTTTGAATCATTCCCAAGCACAAGAAGATCATCAACATAAATCAAGCAAAACAAAACACATGAACCCCGACGATAAAAGTAAAGAGAAACATCAGCTCGTGAGCTGTGAAAACCATACTCCTGAAGGGACTAAGTAAGTTTATGATGCCACATACGTGGCGATTGTTTGAGACCATAAAGTGATTTCCTTAATTTACAAACATGAGTAGGGCAACGAGGGTCGATGAAACCAGGTGATTGTACCATATAGACTGGTGTATCAAGATCACCATGCAAAAAAGCATTTGAAACATCAAAATGATTGATAAACCACGAGTGACTTATAGCCAATGATAAAAGTAGCCAAATAGTGACTGGTTTAATAACAGGACTGGAAGTTTCGGAGAAGTCCATACCAGGTCATTGATGAAAACCGTTCGCTACGAGGTGGGCTTTATATCGTTCAACTGTACCATCGGTACGTAATTTTGTTTTAAAAACCCATTTGCACCTAATAACATTTGTAGCTTCATGAGGTGGTACAAGCTCCCAAGTGCCATTATGAATAAGTGCTGAAAATTCATCAGACATGGCAGCCCTCCAATGTGAAATTTTCATAGCCTCCAAGTGACACGTGGGATCAATAGGAGTAGTGCTTGTATATAGAGCTTGTGGTCCATGTTTTCTGACCTCAGCATGTAAGAGACAACGTGCCGAGTTAGATGCCGCAGACTTGTGTATGTCCACTACAAGGGAAAGACCCAGGGTGGAAGGTTCAGTTTGGGCATAAAGTTGTGAAATAGTCTTGCTTTTTCAAGGTGGAGAGGGTGAGGAATCAGGTTATGGTGATTGTGGCGGTTTAGGTTGAGGAGAAGCTGGTAGTGGGTCAGGCTGAGGAGAAGTTAGTGGCAGGTCTGGTTGAGGAGAAGCTATGGGTGAAGTAGGTGGTGTCCTGGTGTGTATGGTAATGGTTGGTAGCGAGTTTTGGATCGTTGGATCATGCAAAGCAGGCTTCACAAGGTCCGAATATGGGAAAACCTGCTCATCAAACAAGACATGACGAGAGAGAAAAAATTTATTTGAAAAAGGATCAAAACATCGATAACCTTTATGAACACGACTATAGCCAACAATAACACAACAACGTAAACGATAATCAAGTTTATTTGAAGCATAAGGACGCAACCATAGGTAGCACAAACAACCAAATACTCGCAGAAATGAATAATCAGGAGACTCTTGAAATAGGCGATGAAAAGGACTATCAAAATTAATGACACTGGAAGGCATTCGATTAATCAGAAAAGTAGCAGTATCAAATGCATAGGACCAAAATTGCATAGGTAACCCAAAACAATGTAGTAATACAAGACCAGTTTTAACCACATGGCGATGTTTCCTTTCAGCATTACCATTTTGTTCAGGGCTATATGGGCACGACATACGAGATTGAATGCCATGCTATTGAAGGTGTTTTTGAATTGGTTTGAATTCCCCTCCCCCATCAAATTGGAATCATTAAATAGATCGGTTAAAAAACTTTTCATCTGTAGTGCGAAATTAAATAAAAACAGATAGTGCATCAGACTTATGTTCCATAAAGTAAATCCAATAGTATTTGCTAAAATGATCATAAAATAAAATCTAATATGAAAAACCATCATGTGATTGAATTGGGGCTGGTCCCCATACATTAGAACAAATTAAATCCAAAGGTCTAGAAACAATAGACTCTGAAATAGAAAAAGGCAAATGATGACTCTTACTAACTGAACAATCAGGACACAACTGACACTTAGATGACTTATCTAAAAATTGGATATTATTTTAACGAAGAACCCGTCTAACCATTGGAAAGGAAGGATGCCCAAGTCGTTCATGCCACATAGTCAATGAAGTAGCATGCGAGCGAACTGGAGCATAGGATGAAGACGCCAACTGATAAAGACCATCCTTATTCTGGCTCGAAATGTCAACTGTTTGGAAAGAAGGTCCTTCACAATAAAACAGTCATTAAAAAATTCAACTAAAACATCATTAGCTTTAGTGAGTGCACCAACAGAAATTAAATTTGAATTAGAATGAAGAACATGTAAAACTTGGTGCAATTTTAATGATGTATTAGGAACATAGGAAGAACCAACTTGATGTATAGGAAGTTTAGAACCATTACCTAAAAGGACTTCTCCGGGACCGGAATACTCCAAATGAAGATGGAGATTTCCCAAATCGAAAGTAAGGTTATGTGTAGTGCCGCTATCCATGATCCAGGACTG
Organism: Euphorbia pulcherrima; assembly: GCA_947683365.1. Lineage (NCBI taxonomy): Eukaryota > Viridiplantae > Streptophyta > Magnoliopsida > Malpighiales > Euphorbiaceae > Euphorbia > Euphorbia pulcherrima. Next base: position 23,733,780 of record CANTUS010000001.1, read on the forward strand.
GTTAGTAGGATTTACGGTGGTAAAGTTTGATGAAGGAGGACGGTGATGGGTATTTAGTCGAGGTGAAGGACATTATCTCGAGTAGTGGGCCATTCCCTTGCAGTTATGACAGACCAAAGTTGAAGCATCTTTAGGTGCCTGTTGTGTGCTCAAAGTATGGGCTGGTGGTGAAGGAAGAAGGCCCGGACTAGATGGTTGGTGGCCATACGATTGCTGCCCGTAGTTCTGAAAATTCTAACCCTGCTGGCCATAAGGAGAAAACTGAATGGGGGTGTCAAATTGTCCTTGTTGACGGTGATGAGGCTGAAATTGATGCCTACCGTAGCCTCGACCTCACCCACTTGGATTTTGAGGACTAGTGTAGTGTGCTGACACATGATTAAGATCCTCAATGGGGGGCTTTTATCCTTACTTAATTGGCGTTCCTCGGTCAATAATAAACCAAACAAATCATCATAAGAAATAGTGGTCATATGCGCTTCTAACGATCTACAAAAATCAGGATAAGGGCTATTTGTACTACTTAACCCATCCAAAATACCATCAACTAAATCCTCATTCGAAATAGCATGATTAAGTGAACTCTGTCTATCAAAAATCAATTTGGCATGTTGCATATAGGCTAAAATTGTTTCGTTACCTTTCTTGAGGTGATGAAGCTGTTGTTTAAGGTCACGAGCTTAAGCACGGGAACCTGAGGCATATGCACATTCAAGTTTGACCCAAGCTTCATGGGCTGATTGTACACCAATGACTTATGGTAATACTGACGGTGAAATAGAATTCAACACCCAGATGAGAACTTGTTGATCCTGATGCCTCCGTAATAAAAACGCAGGATTGGGATTATTGTCTGCCAAAACTTCAGCTAGAATTGGAGTTGTTCCGTCTATATATTTGATGAGATCGCATCCCATAAGCATTAGAATAATCAACGTTTTCCAAAGGACATAATTACAAGAATCCAATTTTAACGGTAATTGATGTGAGATGGATAGGGTAATCGCAGCACTACTTTCAAAAGTGGCAGATGAAACCAAGGCTCCTGTTGACAATGAAAAAGCAGCACCTAATGTGGCCATAATATCATATCTAATTGGAACAAAAAGAACAAGGATGGACAGGAAAATAATCGACAGTGACAGTAACTCAGTCGATAGCAGTTTTGCCTTATCAAGCTCTGAATACCATGTAAACGTAGAATATTGTTGAGGAAATTCACACACACATGTGTGAGTAGAGTTCTATATTAATAATAGCAATTACAAAATAGGAAGAGTTTGTGTATGGTACAACTTTACAATATAGGAAAATACATAAAAGGAAAATAATAAACATAATATTATTTACAAAACCAGCATAATGCTATCAAGAACAAGACAGGGAGAGGTGATCTTGCGGAAAAGATTAGATCGTGGTGTTACTACAGATGGATGGTTTGAAACTTTTCCTCATTATAAAGTAAGGCATATTAATACGGCTTCTAGTGATCATATGGCTTTACTTTTAACTGCTGCTACGAGGGAGGTTACTAGTGTTAAAATATTAAACTTAATCTTCCAAAATAGTAAAAAATGGAGCCATGATAATAAATTTAGTCTAATTACTTTTGAAAAATTAGTAAGAAGACTTTGAAAAATAATGGGAGTGTCTTTGGTGGTTGGAAACATTGAAAAAACTGGCACTTGGATTATTAGGAGACTTAGACTTTGTAGGATTTGTTAGTTGGATTTTGTGGAAAATTAGAAAAATTGTTAAACCCAAATTTGAATTTTGTAATAGATTGAATTATTAAGAAATTGATAGGGCCATTGCAGAATTCATCAAATGCCTATATAAGGCAATGTAATTTGCTATTTTAAAGTGTGTAAGAGAGTGAAAAATAATAATAGTTTAGGAGTGTATTGTAGTAAAAATTACTGTGTAAATTACTCATTTTTATGTTTTGAGCATTTTTTTGCTTGATTATTTTCCTGTTCCATCCAACAAAGTGGTACCAGAGCCATTTCGTATCCAATCCTCTTTCCAAAAATCCCTGAGTAAAAAAGTCGAGTTTAAAGAGTTTTAGAAGTAGCCCAGAAAGTGTTGCAATAGGCTATCAGAAGTGTTGCAAAAAAATTGTAGAAAGTGTCGCAGTTAGCATAAAGTGTCGCCAATACTCAAAAAAGTTGCAATAGCCTCTGTACTTCCTTTCTAGAAAACTTTCAAGTTCATCTAAAATTGCAAGGAAATATTTTCCCTTGCTGTTCTCCTTGCAAAAATCTATCTGGAGCTATAACGACGTACCAAAGTGTCGCAATAGACTCAAAAGCCTTGCAACAACCCCTGTACTTTTTGAAACAAATTTTCCTCTACAGAAATGGATCTCAACTGTGTTTCCTTCATTTTCCTTCAACTTACAAAAACCAATTACAAAAATTGGTGTATCAAGATGAAAGCCATTCTAGGATCCCAAGATGTTTGGGATATTGAAGAAAAAGGCTATGAAGTCCTAGCTGCAGATGCACAACTGTCGCAATCCGAAAAAGACAGTTTGCATAAGAGTCATCGTAATGACCAGAAGGCTCTTAGTATCATCCATCAAGGGTTAGATGATGTTATGTTTGAGAAGGTGGCAGAAGCGATCACCTCCAAGCAAGCTTGGGATATACTACTAGTTTCTCTTCAAGGAGAGGAGAAAGTACAAAAAGTTTAGCTCCAAATGTTGAGAGGAGAATTCGAGATGATGAAGATAAAGGGGACAGAAGTGATTGTAGATTACTCCTCACGATTAAAATCTATCGCTAACTAAATGCGGTAATATGGAGAAAAGCTTGAAGAATCCAGGGTTGTTGAAAAACTTCTAAGGTCACTACTACCAAAGTTTAACTACGTAGTAGTGGCAATAGAAGAATCTTGGGATATAAGTAAAATGACCATCGATGAAGTAGTTGGCTTATTACAAGCACGTGTGGAGAGACTAAATAGACAAAAAGAAGAGTCTGTAGAATAAGTCTTGGCAGCAAAGGTTTCAGTCAAAGGTGAAAGCAGCCAGGATTCTAGCCATTACGGATGAGGACGTGGAGGAAATGGAAGAGGAAGAGGACGTGGCAGAAATCAACCATTCGGTAGAGGTGAAAATAATAATGGAGATAATCAATCCATACGAGGCAGAGGTTGTGGTCATGGACGTGGATGAGGAAGAGGAAACTGGAGGCATAATGATGGACGTGACAAGTCCAATGTTCAATGCTACAATTGCTCCAGATATGACCACTATGCAGCAGAATGTCGGAGCCCACCAAAGCAAACAGAGGAAACGGTGAACAACATTCAAGAAGAGGATGTAACCAACACAGTATTACTAACCTATGAAGGTGAATACAATCAAGAAAACAACATATGGTATCTTGATAATGGTGCAAGTAACCATATGTGTTGAGACAAGAAAATGTTCGTAGAGCTGGACCAGGCATTCAGTGGTAAAGTTCTTTTTGGGGATTCCTCAAGAGTTCCTATTCAAGGAAAAGGAACTATTCTTATTCGTTTAAAGAATGGATGTTGGGAACTGACAGTCAAATTGAACATGCATAAGAGGCATGACGGAAATTCAAAATTTTGTCCCTGTCCCAGGAACTCCTATTAGTTGCATATAAATTAAATAAAGCCTTAATTAAATAATTCTCTACCTAGGTTAGCATGCTAAAGGACTAGGCATACCATAATTCCAAATTATATCCTAGTATATTTATTTTATACTAAGCATGTTATAACTCTAAGTTATAAGCTAAGCATAAAATAAACTAAGCATGTAAATATAACCTAAGCATAATTATTAAGTCTAAAAACACTTAAAGAAAAAGACTTAACAATTAAAAGAGAAAAAAAAAACTTACCAGTTGAAGCGTGCTTTAGCAGGACCTTCTTGCACAAGCCTCCAATCGTAGGATAGCCTCTATCAGTATCCACACGAACCCCACCAACCAAAACCTCCCCAGGAGGAAGAACTAAGAAGCCTCGAGTAGTTGCTAGACCACTCTAGAAGCCTCACCCAAAATATAAACTAGCGGTGCCCGTATAAATTCAGGCTCCACAAAAATAACTTGCTCAAGTATCCGAGAGATTAATTATCTCGCTTAGGATTTATGCTTTGAGCTTGGTACAATTTGAAAGGAAAGGAAATAGCCTATATATAGGCTTGGGGGAGCAAAAATGCTCCCCCTTTCATCGATGTGGGATGGGAGTATTACTCCCATCCCATTAATTAATCAATTAATATATATATATATATATTAATTGAGCCGCCACTTATCATGGGCTGCCTTTGTGCAGCCCATCAATAAGGGCTGCGCATTTTTCGGCAACCGAACTTTGTACAAAATATTTTATGCTTTTCGGTTCCAACTTATTAATGCAAAATTCCTTATAAATCCTTTCAAATAAATTTTTATTTTTGACTCTAATAAATTAGTTACCAGTCAAAATAAATAATTGGTCCAACCAAAATTGATCTAATCAATTATAATTTATTTATGACTCTAATTAATTAGTTATCGGTCAAAATAAATTCCTTGGTCTATCTAAAATTGATCTAATCAATTTTAACCAGTTAAACAATAATCCAATTATTATTCATGTTATATTTTTGTAATAGAATAAATCTATTAGTTCTTTACTTAGTCCGATGAAGGTCCAATGTGTGTGACCTTATAGGATCCCGAAGTATTGAGCTGTTAAGGCTTAACCAACCCTTGTTCTAATGGAACCATTGGCTCGATGTTCTAGACCATGAATAGAACTTGATTACCTTAAACGATTGTAGTACGCCTCTAGCAAGGGTCTACCATCCCCCATTACTCGGAACGTCATTTATGCTTATGACTTAATCCCGGTTAATGCAATAATTATCCAGTGCGATAAATTCCTTCCATTCTTTAATATTAGTACCATCTGGTTTATTAGGTTTGGTTAAAGTGTTAACCCACTAATAGCAAGGTTGCTCCAAGCTATCCCAGTTATTTACTTGTTGCCGAAGTATATTGCCTTTTACCATAGTGTGTTTGACTAGAAACCATTTCTATCAAACACATACTCTGATTAGAGGTTTATGGCAATCATCACTTCAACAAGTGGCCAGGTACAACTCCTTAATATATCCGGAGCGATGGATTCTTTCTGACTACTCAGCCTACCAACATGTTGTCATCACTATAACTGTAATCACCCGTAGCACCCTAAATTAATGAGTGTATAGCAATGACCCAAAGTATAGCAATAGTACTACACAAGGCAACTAGCATCTCAAGTATGAGGACATTCGCAAAGCTTATTGCATGAAGATAAACACTAAAACATTGATATATATACCAAGTGTTTATCTTGCTGCGGTCTCCAATATATCTCCCAAATATATCCATGTATCAAGCTTAAGGCACCACCTTCAGTATTTAGGAGATTAACTGCTTGGACCCTTTCCAAGAAAGTTGACCACATGCTAGTCTTTCCGTTTCATCAATATCCTTTCTTGATGACACTGTGACTAGGGACAGTTTAGACATAATCGTAATTGCACATGAAGTAGGTTCCACCAAATATAGTCCAACTATAATTTCTCTGACTTCGTGCTATAATATGTCAAGGACTTTTGTATACATAAATCAATGAATATATTTTAACCAGCTATAATATATATGTATAGAAACACATTGATATAAACAAAAGAACAAATGCCTTTATTGATTAAATAAATTATTTGTACTATTACGTAATTAAGATATATCGCCCTAATTGCGTTAAGGGCATACATCATATCCAATAAACTCCCACTTGCACTAAGGCCAATTAGCCATATGTTTTAATCCATATGCTTTAACATGCTGGTCATGTTTGACTTGAGTCAATGGCTTTGTCAGACCATCCGCGAGGTTCTGATCAGTGGGTACATATTCTAATCTTATTATCTTAGCATCAACAATCTCCCTGATTATATAATACTTTCTAGATACATGTCTGTTTTTCTGATGAGACCGTGGTTCCTTTGCCTAAGCTATGGCACCATTGTTATCATAATATAATGTAATTAGATCAATAGCCTCAGGCACCACACCGAGATCACCAATAAATCCCTTCAACCAGACAGCTTCTTTTGCTGCTTCGCATGCAGCAATGTATTCAGATTCCGTGGTTGAATCAGTAGTAGTTTCTTACTTGGAACTCTTCCAGCATACTGCCCTTCCATTTAACACATACACAAAACTTGACTAAAACTTAAAGTCATCCTTGTCAGATTAAAAGCTTGCGTCAGTGTAACCTTTGATAGTGAGATCACCTTCTCTATAAATCAAGAACTCATCCTTAGTCCTTCTCAAGTACTTAAGGATTGCCTTAATGGCCATCTAGTGTTTTTCACCTCGATCTGACTAATATCTGCTCGTAAAGCTCAAAGCCTGAGAGACATCCACCCTAGTACATATCATAGCATACATGATGGATCCTATCGCGGATGCGTAGGGTATATCCTTCATGCGCATTCTCTCTTGAGCTGTCTTCGGACACTCAGCTTTAGATAGGTTAATCCCCTTTATCATTGGGAGATAACCTTTCTTAGAATGCTCAAGGTTGAACCTATTTAACACCTTGTCTATATATGTACTTTGGGAAAGACCTAACAGCCTCTTGGATCTATCCCTGTAGATCTTTATACCTAGTATAAATGCTGCTTCACCAAGGTCTTTCATGGAGAACTTTCTTGACAACCATACTTTAATGTTTTGAAGAAGAGAAATGTCATTTCCTATTAGCAGAATGTCATCAACATACAATACTAGAAAAATGACTGCACTCCCACTAACCTTCTTGTAAACACAAGGCTCATTTGCATTTGGGCAGAAATCTAGTTCCCGGATTGTCTGAACAAACCTTATATTCCAACTCCTTGATGCCTGCTTAAGTCCATAAATGGATCTTTGTAGCTTGCATACCTTCGAGCCATTCTGAGATGTAAAACCCTCAGGTTGTGTCATATACACATCCCGGTCTAAATCCCTATTCAGGAATGCTGTTTTTAAGTCCATCTGCCAGATCTCATAATCGTAATGAGCAACAATGGCGAGGAGTATCCTTATGGATTTGAGCATGGCTACTGGTGAGAAGGTTTCATCATAGTCAATACCTTCCCGTTGACTATAACCTTTCACAACCAACCTTGCTTTATAGGTAATTACATTACCATCCATATCTGTCTTCTTCTTGAAGACCCATTTGAACCCAATTGGTCTAACCTCTTACGGTGCATCAACCAAATTCCAAACTTGGTCGTACATGGAATCCATTTCTGATTTCATGGCCTTTTGCCATTTATCAGAATCTGAGCTTTTTATTGCCTCATCATATGTCCTTGGTTCATCATCCTCCACAAGATATAGTTCCTTATCATTAGTGATAATAAACCCATATCTATCGGGACCCTTATGAACACGACTTGATCTTCACAATGATTGTGTTTCGACAGTTTGTTCTTGGATCACACTCTCTTGTGTATCTAGAATGGGGTCAATTAGTTGATTGTCTGTTTCTTCCTGTTGAACTTCCAGTTCAATATTGCTCCCACTGACCTTTTCAAGTAAGTGTTCCTTTTCCAAAAAGTGAGCATTCCAAGACACAAATACCTTTTGTGCTTCGGGTTGGTAAAATAGATATCCAATTGTTTCCTTTGGATATCCAATGAACAGACATTTGTCAGCCTTGGCATTTAGCTTATCTGACGCTATCCTCTTTACCATAGCAGGACAACCCCATACTCTTAAGTGATTTAGAGATGGCTGTTTGTTACACCATCTTTCATAAGGTGTAAAATCAACTGATTTAGAGGGCACTCTGTTTAAGACATAAACCGCGCTCTCAAGTGCATATCCCTAAAAGGATCTATTAAGAACTGCATGGCTCATCATGGACCTGACCATATCTAATAAAGTCCGATTCCTCCTTTCTGACACTCCATTATGTTGGGGTGTATAAGGAGGGGTCCACTAGGGAACTATCCCATTTTCCTTTAGATAATCCTGAAACTCCTGACTTAAGTATTCTCTACCTCGATCCGATCGAATTGTTTTAATACTTTTCTCAAGCTGTTTCTCTACTTCAGCTCTGAATAGTTTGAATTTTTCAAAACTTTCAGACTTGTGCTTCATCAAGTACAAATAACCGTATCGTGAGTAATCATCAATAAAGGTTATGAAGTAGGAGTATCCTCCTAGTGCCTGAACACTCATTGGACCACACACATCAGTGTGTATAAGTTCCAATGTACTCGTGGCTCGTTCACCCTTCCCTTTAAAGGGTAACTTTGTCATTTTTCCTTTTAAACAAGGTTCGCAATCACCATAAGACTCTAAGTCTATTGAGCCCAAGTCTCCACGCTTATGCAACTTGGTTAAGTGATCTTTGTTTATGTGGCCTAAACGACAATGCCATAAGTAAAAGGAATTCTCGTTATCTAATTTAACTTTCTTCACATTGTTTATATTGAAAACTTCTGTTTTAGTATCAAGAATATAAATGCCACCTTTCAACATTCTATAACCATAAAGAATATTATTCAAACGAATCTGACAATTATTATTCGAAAATAAAATTTCAAATCCCTCTGTTGCTAAACTCGCAACAGATACAATATTCTTAGTAACACTTGGAATGTAATAATAATTATTCAAAACTAAAACAAGTCCACTTGGCAAAACAAGACTAAAGCTCCCTACGGCTAATGCAGCAACTCTGGCTACATTTCCCACACGTAGGTCCATCTCCCCTTTTGCAAGTTTTCTACAGTTCCTTAGTCCCTGCACAGAAGTATAGATATGAGAACCACAACCAGTATCTAATACCCAAGTGGATTCTTGCAGAAAAGTAGCAAAGTTTTCAATTACAAATATACCTGAAGTAGATGCCTCTGTAGGCTTCTTCTTTAAATGCTCAGAAGCAGGAGCTTTGCAATCCCTCTTCCAATGTCCCGGTTTCCCACATTGGAAGCAGACATACTTAGATGCCTTCTTTTCATTCTTCTTCTTACTGATTCTTTTCTTGGCACCCAGTGCCTGCTTCTTCTTCTTAGAAGCCTTGCCTTTTTCAACCAACAGTAGAGGTTTTTGATCTTTCTTGATCTGAGGTTCTACTGTTTTCAGCATGTTAATTAATTCAGGGATAGTTGAATTAATCCTGTTCATGTAATAGTTAGTTACGAAGCCTGAGTAACTATCTATCAAGGACATCAACACAAGGTCAATGCTCAAGTCATGATTCATCTCGAATCCCAATCGATTTAGCTTCTCAAGGTATCCCAAAAGTTTTAGTACATGCTGAGAGGCAGAGGTGCCAGCCTGCATCTTAGTACCGAAGAGGAGATTGGAGGTCTCATACCTCTCTGTCCTCTCCCTCTCTGAAAAGAGTTCTTCAAGATGGAGAACCATATCCTCCAAGGGCATGTTCTCATGTTGTTTCTAAAGCTCAGGATTCATGGACCCCAACATAATACACATGGCAGTCTCACGATCTTTCCTGTGCTTCAACCAGGCATCATGTTCCACATGATCCTCAACATCAGGTTCTACAGGGAAAATCTCACTTAGGACATAGGCAATTCCCTCAGATCTGAGAACTATTCTCACTGCTCGGAACCAATCAGAAAAGTTCGAGCCATTCAATTTGGTGTCAAGTAACATACGGAGATTAAAGTTGGAAGCCATTTTCAACCTAAGACATAAGAAAAGAAAAGTGTTTAGATATTAGTTTAAGTACATGTATTTAATATGAGGACTTTCAATTAAATACATTTTCCTACTATTTTCTTCGAAATTTACAATAGCCCATTCTATTGAATTCGTGAATTTTAGCCCAGCTAAATTTCCTAGTAGATAGCATCTATAACTAGTCTATTATAACCCCCAATTTTATGAGTCAAGTCATAATAGTAAGTCATAGTTAGAATCCCATTCCATTTGCATCGCATGCAATTGCTAATTCATTCAAGTTCCCTAATCCCAAGGGACGTGTGCTCTTATATTAGCATCTCCTTGAATATGTCTCAGATCCTAGCATAGCCCTCAATTTTATGGTGGACTACCCCAGCTCTGTTAAGGCAGACCCTATCTCAAACTTTACAACCAATCAATGTGGACTAAAAGGAACGCTTTGCGTAGCACTTTGAGAGCCCAAAAAGACCGTATTATAAATTTGAGTAAGGAAGACTATAGCTTGCCTTAATATATTTACTTTGGGATTTTATTGGTGTTAAACGTCTCACCCAATCTAGGATTTTATCAGATGGACAAAATTATGATGACTTGTATTAATTCAGGGAATTTTAGAATTAATTTATAAGGTCTAACCTTAGGTGGGTTCAGCTCTTTATTATAATTATTCCATCAACCTAGATTATATGCAAAATAATTAACACTTTTATTTGTTATATTTATATTGCATTTCCTTTAAGCTTTTATTCAACAATTTTAATTTTTTTACTTTGTTATACAAACATATATAAGCACCATCTTATATACTAAAAATAAATTAGTTCATATTAATCCCCCGATTGGTCAATTCAAATTGCACCGATATAGGTTCCCAGGTAAGAGAGGTGCCCTATGAGGAGTAGACACCAAGTCCAATCCTTAGCCAGAACAAATACGGGCACAAACTTGAAGACCAATGGATTCTCTTGAACTAATAAATTTTGTTCTTCCAATTCATGTAAATTGGGAGCATCTATAACCCATGTAATTTAAATAAATTATTGACACTTATATAATTTGAGTAAGTTGAGCAGGCTTATTTAAAATTATTCATAACCAATTTCTAACATTGAAATGAAAGGCAGAAGTTTATATATATTGTTCATAACAATTAAATAAACAAATCATTTCATCTAGAAAATAATATTTAGTTTGCTTCTAACTTAATTACGCACTAAATAGGCAGGCTTTGATACCACTGTTGGGAACTGACAGTCAAATTGAACATGCATAAGAGGCATGACGGAAACTCAAAATTTTGTCCCTGTCCCAGGAACTCCTATTAGTTGCATATAAATTAAATAAAGCCTTAACTAAATAATTCTCTACCTAGGTTAGCATGCTAAAGGACTAGGCATACCATAATTCCAAATTATATCCTAGTATATTTATTTTATACTAAGCGTGTTATAACTCTAAGTTATAACCTAAGCATAAAATAAACTAAGTATGTAAAAATAACCTAAGCATAATTATTAAGTCTAAAAACGCTTAAAGAAAAAGACTTAATAATTAAAAGAGAAAAAAAAAACTTACCAGTTGAAGCGTGCTTTAGCAGGACCTTCTTGCACAAGCCTCCAATCGTAGGATAGCCTCTATCAGTACCCACATGAACCCCACCAACCAAAACCTCCCTAGGAGGAAGAACTAAGAAGCCTCGAGTAGTTGCTAGACCACTCTAAAAGCCTCACCCAAAATATAAACTAGCGGTGCCTGAATAAATTAAGGCTCCACAAAAATAACTTGCTCAAGTACCCGAGAGATTAATTATCTCGCTTAGGATTTATGCTTTGAGCTTGGTACAATTTGAAAGGAAAGGAAATAGCCTATATACAGGCTTGGGGGAGCAAAAATGCTCCCCCTTTCATCGATGTGGGATGGGAGTATTACTCTCATCCCATTATTTAATCAATATATATATATATATATTAATTGAGCCGCCACTTATCATGGGCTGCCTTTGTGCAGCCCATGAATAAGGGCTGCGCATTTTTCGGCAACCGAACTTTGTACAAAATATTTTATATTTTTCGGTTCCAACTTATCAATGCAAAATTCCTTATAAATCCTTTCAAATAAATTTTTATTTTTGACTCTAATGAATTAGTTACCAGTCAAAATAAATAATTTGGTCCAACCAAAATTGATCTAATCAATTATAATTTATTTATGACTCTAATTAATTAGTTATCGGTCAAAATAAATTCCTTGGTCTATCCAAAATTGATCTAATCAATTTTAACCAATTAAACAACAATCCAATTATTATTCATGTTATATTTTTGTAATAGAATAAATCTATTAGTTCTTTACTTAGTCCGATGAAGGTCCAATGTGTGTGACCTTATAGGATCCCGAAGTATTGAGTTATTAAGGCTTAACCAACCCTTGTTCTAATGGAACCATTGGCTCGTTGTTCTAGACCGTGAATAGAACTTGATTACCTTAAGCGACTGTAGTACGCCTCTAGCAAGGGTCTACCATCCCCCATTACTCGGAACGTCATTTATGCTTATGACTTAATCCCGGTTAATGCAATAATTATCCAGTGCGATAAATTCCTTCCATTCTTTAATATTAGTACCATCTAGTTTATTGGGTTCGGTTAAAGTGTTAACCCACTAATAGCAAGGTTGCTCCAAGCTATCCCAGTTATTTACTTGTTACCGAAGTATATTGCCTTTTACCATAGTGTGTTTGACTAGAAACCATTTCTATCCAACACATACTCTGATCAAAGGTTTATGGCAATCATCACTTCAACAAGTGGCCAGGTACAACTCCTTAATATATCCGGAGCGATGGATTCTTTTCGACTACTCAGCCTACCAACGTGTTGTCATCACTATACCCGTAATCACCCGTAGCACCCTAAATTAATGAGTGCATAGCAATGACCCAAAGTATAGCAACAGTACCACACAAGGCAACTAGCATCTCAAGTATGAGGACATTCGCCAAGCTTATTGCATGAAGATAAACACTAACACATTGATATATATACCAAGTGTTTATCTTGCTGCGGTCTCCAATATATCTCCCAAATATATCCATGTGTCAAGCTTAAGGCACCACCTTCAGTCTTTAGGAGATTAACTGCTTGGACCTTTCCAAGAAAGTTGACCACATGCTAGTCTTTCCATTTCATCAATATCCTTTCATGATGACACTGTGACTAGGGACAGTTTAGACATAATCATAATTGCACATGAAGTAGGTTCCACCAAATATAGTCCAACTATAATTTCTCTGACTTCATGCTATGATATGTCAAGGACTTTTGTATACATACATCAATGAATATATTTTAACCAACTATAATATATATGTATAGAAACACATTGATATAAACAAAAGAACAAATGCCTTTATTGATTAAATAAATTATTCGTACTATTACATAATTAAGATATATCGCCCTAATTGCCTTAAGGGCATACATCATATCCAACAATGGAGAGCACCAATTCATCAGCAATGTTTATTACGTTCCAAACATGAAAAGCAACATTTTAAGTTTGGGACAACTGCTGGAGAAAAATTACCAAATTCACATGGTGAACCAAAAGTTGTTGCTGTTAAACAAAAAGAAGGAGCTGCTAGCTAGTGTACCATGTCAAAAAAATAGAATGTTCACTCTTAACATCAAGACGGATGTAGCAAGATGCTTAAAAGCTTGCGTGAAAGAATCTGATTAGCTTTGGCATTTGAGATTCGAACATCTCAATTTTGGAGGGTTGAAATTGCTAAGCCAGAAGAAGATGGTGCATGGTCTTCCGCTGATTAATAAACCCTATCAGCTTTATGAAGGATGTCTTGTTGGAAAACATTCCAAAACTAGTTTTCCAAAAGAGTCCATGTCAAGAGCAAAGGCTCCCCTTGAGCTTATTCATGCCGATGTCTGCGGACCAATGACACCAGTATCATTGGGAGGCAACAAATATTTCTTGCTATTTATTGATGATTATAGCAGAAAGACGTGGGTTTATTTTTTGAAAGAGAATCAGAAGTTTTTGAAGCATTTAAAAAGTTTAAAGCTATGGTGGAAAAAGAAAGTGGCTATGACATTAAAGCTTTAAGATCCAACAGAGGGGGAGAATTCACGTCAAATGAATTCAAAAGATTCTGCAAGCATCAAGGAATCTGTCATTTCTTGTCAGTCCCAAGATCGCCGCAGCAAAATGGTGTTGTTTAACGAAAGAATAGAACCGTGATGGAAATGGTGAGGAGCATGTTAAAGAGCAAGAATTTGCCCAAAGAGTTATAGGCAGAAGCTGTTGATTATGCTGTCTACATCTTGAACCGATCTCTAACAACAAGTGTGTCGGATATGACACCCCAAGAAGCATGGAGTGGGAGAAAGCCTAATATCTCTCATTTTCGTGTTTTTGGGAGTGTTGCACATGTTCATGTTGCTGATGAAGAAAGAGGAAAGTTAGATGACAAAAGCAGAAAATACTTGTTCATTGGTTACTCAAAATTTTCCAAAGGTTACAAGATGTTTGATCCTGATACTGGAAATACTATCATCACTAGGGATGTGACTATTGACGAGGAAGCAATTTGGGAATTGAATAATGACAAGCAGAAGAATTATAATTTTTATCCTTTCACTATGGATGAACACAATGATCAAGATGTGGAGGAGCCAGGCAAAGCATCGACGTCATATAGTCCCATTCCAATTGCATCTCTAGGACAAAATGATGGTGGAAGTCAAAGTCCAAGAGAAATACCTAGAAAATTTCATCTTGTTGAAGATCTTTATGATGCAACTAGAGAGCTCAATGAAGAATTGACTCTTTACTGTCATCTTATTGATAATGAACCCATTGATGCTGAAGAAGCCATAAAAGATAAGAAATGGAGAAAAGCCATGGAGAAGGAGATTAATTCAATTGAGAAAAATAAGATGTGGGAGTTGACCAAACTTCCAGCTGACAAAAAGCCCATTGGAGTCAAATGGGTGTACAAGGCAAAGAAGGATGCAAATGGAGAAATCGTTCGACATAAAGCGAGGCTAGTCGCAAAGGGAAATAGTCAAAAACCTAGTATTGACTATGATGAAGTATTTGCATAGTATTAAGAATGGAGACTATCAGACTGGTAATCTCAGTCGCTGCCCAAAATGGATGGAAGATCCACCAAATGGATGTAAAGTCAGCATTTCTGAATGGATACTTAGAGGAAGAGATCTATGTCCAACAACCACCTGGTTACATTATCAAAGGTCATGAACGAAAAGTGTTGAAGCTGAAGAAGGCATTGTATGGACTTAAGCAACCACCGAGAGCTTGGAACAGTTGCATCGATAGATACTTTTACGAGAATGGATTTGTCAAGTGCCCACATGAGTATGCCTTGTACGTGAAAGTGAAAGGTGGAGATATATTGCTTGTTTGCTTGCATGTGGATGATCTCATATTTACTGGGAAAAATCCTTAAATGTTTAATGATTTCAAGAAGATGATGACTCGTTAATTTGAAATGACTGATATTGGCCTAATGTCGTACTATCTTAGCATTGAAGTGAAGCAAAGTGATGATGGAATTTTTATTTGTCAAAGTGGCTTCTCCAAGGAGATCTTGAGGAAATTTAAGATGGAAAATTGCAACCCTGTCAGCACTCCGGCCAAATGCAGTTTGAAATTGACCAAGGATGAAAATGGAGTCAGGGTGAACTCGACAATTTTTTGAAGTTTGATTGGGAGTCTCAGATACCTGATGTGCAGAGGCCAGATATTCTATATGCAGTTGGACTAGTGAGCAGATACATGGAAGAACTGAAGGAGTCTCATTGGAATGCAGTGAAAAGAATACTCTGCTATGTTAAAGGTACAACTAATTTTGGATTGCATTATTAAAAATTTGACGAATTCAAATTAGTTGGCTACAGCTTTAGTGATTGGGCTGGAGATAAAAATGACCGGAAAAGCACTAGCGGATTTGTATTTTTCTTGCTGACGCCGCGTTCATATGGAGTTCAAAAAAGCAACCAATTGTGACGTTGCCAACGTGTGAAGCTAAATATGTTGCTGTAACATCATGTGTGTGTCATGCAATATGGCTGAGAAGATTGTTGAAGGAGCTTCAAATGACAAAATATGACCCAACAGATATTTTTGTTGATAACAAATCAGCGTAGGCGTTGGCAAAAAATCCTGTCTTCCATGATTGAAGCAAACACATCGATACGAGGTATCATTTCATCCGAGAATGTATTGAGCAGAAGGAAGTCACACTGAAGTATGTCAAAGTGCAAGATCAAATAATGGACATCTTTACGAAGCCACTGAAGTATGACATGTTCAAAAATTACGAGGGTTGTTGGGAATAATGAAGAATTAAGTTTAAGGGGGAGTGTTAAAATATTAAACTTAATCTTCCAAAATAATAAAAAATGGAGTCATGATAATAAATTTAGTCTAATTACTTTTGAAAAATTAGTAAGAAGACTTTGAAAAACAATGGGAGTGTTTTTGGTGGTTGGAAAGACTTAGACTTTGTAGGATTTGTTAGTTCGATTTTGTGGAAAATTGGAAAAGTTGTTAAACCTAAATTTGAATTTTGTAATAGATTGAAGTATTGAGAAAATGATAGGGCCATTTCAGAATTCATCAAATGCCTATATAAGGCAATGTAATTTGCTATTTTAAAGTGTGTAAGAGAGTGAAAAATAATAAAAGTTTATGAGTGTATTGTAATAAAAAATTAGTGTGTGTATTACTCATTTTTATGTTTTGAGCATTTTTTTGCTTGATTATTTTCCTCTTCCATCCAACAACTAGACCGTCAACTTTTCGTTTGGAGTTCGAAATTAGATTGTAGAGATATAATTTGTCAGTGCTGGAATTCAAATGCAGGTGGTATAGTGAAGGATAAAATGACAAGCTTATCAAAAACACTACAGACTTGGGGTAGGAACTCGACTGATGTTTTTCATAGTCATATAAGGGATTGTCAGGAGAGGATAGCTCAAAACAACTAGAGGAGATCGGATGCTAATTCAGAAAAAAATTATTTAGAAACATGGGTCAGTTGGCGGCTTTATATCGAGAGAAAGAAAAGTATTGGAAGCAAGGTGCAAAAATTCAATGGCTTCAAAGCGGCGATGATAGTACTAGATTCTTCCATTCATATACTTCTGCAAGGCGCCGGAAAAAAAATGATTGATTATTTGCTTGATGACAATGGGGAACATGTTGATTGGGATAATGGCCTACAAGATTACATATCTGATAAAAATCAGAGTCTTTTTAGAAGGGCAGAATGATTGGACCTTAACTTTGTGGACCATATTGATGGAAATATTTCTAAAACTCAAAATGTTGAGCTTTGCCGGCCAATATCCAAGGAAGAAGTGCACGATGCGGTCTTTACAATGCATCATGACAACGCACCGGGATCGGATTGCTTTAATCCAGGATTTTTTCAATCCTTTTAGCATGTTAATGGAGATGATATTTATCAGTATATGGTTGATGTTTTGAATAATGGTGTGTTACCTAATGCTTTGTTTTCTACAATGATTGTGCTTATCCTTAAGATTTCCAGCCCTATGAGACTTTCGGATTATAGACCTATTGCACTTTGTAATGTTTTGTACCGAATTATCTCAAAGGTGCTTGCTAATAGGTTAAAAGTTGTTTTGGATGGTGTGTTGTCCGAGAATTAGAGTGCCTTTATCCCAGGGAGACTTATAACTGATAATGTGTTAATTGCATATGGAGTTGGCCATTACCTGCATTGTAAAAAAACCAGTACTAAGGCTTGTGTTGCACTTAAACTAGACATGGCCAAAGCTTATGATAGGATTGAATGACCTTATGTTAAAGCGGTTTTGATCAAAATGGATTTTTCTTGACTTCGCTAAAATGGATGTACATGTGTATCTTGTCTGTTTGCTACTCTTTCTACTCGAGTAGGAGGCAGTTTGGTTCTGTTATTCCTGAGCGGGGGCTTAGACAAGGAAATCCATTATCTCTTTATGTATTCATTTTGTGTGCTCAAGGGTTGTCGGGTATGTTATCTAAAATTGAAAGTGTTATTCATGGATGTCAGATTGCGCGTAATGCCCAACCTATTTTTCACCTATTTTTCACAGATGATAGTTATTTGTTCTTTCAGTCTAATTTATCTGAGTGTTTAGCAATTAAAGAATGTTTGGCGGCTTATGAAAGAGTATCTGGTCAGGAAATAAATTTTGATAAATTGTCTATCTCTTTTAGCTCCAATCTGGACCGTTTTTACAAATAACTTATATGTGATTTCTTTGATGTGCCTTTGACTAGGTCAGCTACCAAATATCTAGGAATGCCTATGTTAGTTGATAGAAGCAAATTGGAGAGGTTCGACACTTAGCTCAGCATTTAGGGTAGGCATTCCAAGGGGTGAAGAGAGAATAGCTTTACTTCGAGTTTCAGGTGCAAGAGAGGGGTTTACTACTCGATTAATAAGTCGCCCTTTGGTTTTCTTAAAGATCCTATTTGGAAGAGGATTAGTTCTTGGAGGGCAAAGTGCCTTAGTAGGGGCAGAAAAGAGGTTCTTATCAAATTGGTTTTTCAATCGATTCCGTGTTATATAATGTCTCTTTTCAGATTACCTGTGAGTCATTGTGATGCTATTTCTAAGTTACTCAATTCATTCTGGTGGGCATCTAATAACAGCGATCGAAAGGGAATAAATTGACAAAGGTGGGAGCTTTTATGTCAATGAAAAAAAATGGTGGCATGGGATTTAGAAACCTTATTGATTTTAATACCGCATTGTTAAGTAAGCAAATTTGGCATTTTTTGGTGTGTCAAAATAGCTTAGTGTCTCGGGTTTTTGAGGCAAAGTATTTCCATGGCCAAACAATGTTGAGTGCTCAGTTGGGTGATAATCCGAGTTATGTCTGGCGTAGTATTTTTGTTGGAAAACAATGATTTAGAAGAACAAATTCAAGACAGATCCGAATCAAGTTTGAAGAAAATAAAAACATACAATCTCCTAAGTCCAAGCAGGAAGCATAAGGTCCAAGACTAGTCATCCGGAAACACAATGAAGACTACAAACACCTAAGTCCACAAGTGAAGCATCTGGTAAAATTTTAGCAAGATAAAGGGAAAAGTTCAAAACTTCCCTTGTTTCCCTCCAACATCAGGTCTAAAGTCAAATATCCTTTTTTCATTGAAGATTGAAAAAGGGATTCTTAGCACGCATTCCAGAAAAGGACAAAAGGACTTATATAGGAAAGAGGAAAAGGTAACAACCTTTTTAACATAGACCAATGGGAATAGTGCGTGGAGCTCACACCAAAGCAAGTGACGTAAAAGTTGGCAAATCACTAAAATTCAAACAAACGATCACTAACAACCTTTTGTGCCAATCCCAAAAATTCAAACGGGCCAATTGATGAGTCTAACGGAAAGATCAATGGCTCCGGAAACTTCACATCATACCTAATCATAATTGAAGATTCAATTCAACCTCAATGGTAGACAACGGCTACATTTATGATTCAATCCTATAAAAGGGAAGCTTCACAAGTTAAGAAGGTGTTGGTTGATTTCATGAGAAGCTATTACAAGAGAATTCAACCTAATTCAATTAGTAAACAAAAATCCCTCCAAGAACTAGAAAGATTCCAAATCTGTTGTTGTAAGAATTCTCAAGTGTGTTATAAACTTGAAGAATTCAAAAAGCCAAATCCTTGAAAAAATCAAGTTGTAAGATCTCATACTTGGGGTAGTATTGAGATTGGGAACTAGCTTAGATATAGTGCTTTAAGTGGAATCTCCCTGTATGACTCAGCTTAGGTTTGGGTAGAATCTAAGTGGTATATCCTACTAAAGAAAAAGGATTCAGCTCAGAGTTGGTGCTTCTAGTGGTATATCCTACTTCTGGAAGAGGGGTTACCATCTGGAGACAAATCGTAAGGCTTAATTCCTGACAGTTGGAAAGGAATTACACTAGAGGACAAGCTCAGAGGAAGGAACCTCTGGGGACTGGATGTAAACAGGACCGAACCAGTATAAAATCTTTTGTGTTTGATTTCCTTTACCTTAAGTTTTTACTTTTGTGCATTTCATTTTATATCTGCATTATTCGGAACCTATAGATCTAGATCAAAAATCAAATACGCTACACAAGACTTTTTAAAGTCTGAAAATTCCACAAAAAGGGTCATTCATCCCCTCTAACCTTAAATAACTAAGCAAATGGACTAACAAGTGGTATCAGAGCAAGTGCTCAAAACTAGAGATCTAACAATCTCGAGCTAAAGGTCCATACTTTGATCCAAGAATCAAAATGTGTTTCAACAACTCACAACTTCTTTTGGAGGGTATGTCCATTACCTGTCCTCCACTCTTCACTGGTGAACACTATACATTCTGGAAGAACCGGATGAAGAAGTTCATTCAAGCTAAAAGCATGATGGCATGGATGGCCATTAAAGATGACCCATATGTTCCTACTTATGAAGTAGAGGGTTTAAGCACCTAGAAGCCCTCAAATTTGTGGGATGAAAATGATTATGAAAAGCTGCGTGAAAATGAAAATGCTATTAATATACTTTATTGTGCTCTTAATGCAGCTGAACTTAATAGGATTTCCATATGTGAAATTGCATAAGAGATATGGCAAAAACTTAAGGTGACTTATGAAGGCACCAACAAAGTCAAAGAGGCAAAAATATATCTTCTTTAACAAAAGTTAGAAACCTTCAAGATGGAGCCCAAAGAATCCATCAACCAGATACACCAATCTGGTTAATGAAATGAAGATGCTTGGAAAGGAAATCTCTGAAGTAGATATGGTGAAGAAGGTTCTCCGAAGTCTGACCAAGGAATGAGATAACAAAAAGAATACCATTGAACAGGCTCATGAATTGAATTTTTATAGTTATAATGAACTCATCGACAATCTCTTTGACTCAAGAACTATCCTTGGAGAGATACAGCCAATAAGAGAAGAAGCCTGAAGAAAAGAAGAAAGCCATTGTACTGAAGGCAGAATCATCTAGATCAACTTCCTCTGGATCGAAAAAGAAGTCATAGGAATCCCAGTGCAATAAAGAACAAATTGGAAAATTCCTGAAAACGAAATAAAAAAGAAGCTCCAGAAGTTATGATTCCAGAAGAATGAAGGAAGGATTCTCAAAAAGAGAAAAATCCAAAAAAGCTCTAGAAGATAAGAAAGATCCGGAAAAGGAATCAGCTTGCTTCAAATGTGGTGACAAAGAACACTTCAAGTCCAAATGTCCCAGGCCAAAAAAGGAAAAGAGATACAAGAAGAAGATAATGGTGGCCACATGGAGCAATAGTGAAGAAAGTAGTAGCTAATCTTCAACAGAAGAAGAGGAAACTGCAAACTATGCATTTATGGCACTATCTGATCTTAAAGCTCAGCAATCCGGAAGAAACCCATCAAAGAAGACCACTGACCAAATCAATGATGAATCAAAATTAAAATTAGCAAGTACTGATGTAAACTCTAACTATACTCATGTACCTAACATTGAACTTGCCAGGGCTTTGGGGATTGTGATCAATGATGTGAGGAAGAATACAGAAGCCATTAAATCCCTTCAAAGACAAGTAATGGATCTTGCTAAAGATGCTGAAGCCATGTCATAAGATATCAATTCAATCAGGGCCATAAAGCACATCAACGTTGTTGAAGAAAACTTCCTAAGATGTCAAGTGCAAATATTGAGTGCGAATCTAACCGGGCTAGATACGGAACTAGCTCTAATGAAGGAAGCTTTCAAAAGGAAATCAAAGGCAACCATCAGAAGAAAACAAGGGTTCCCAAACCGAAAGAAGAATCCGAAACTTCATTAACAGGAGAAAGTCTGGAGCCAACCTCAAGCACAAAAGTATAATGGTCCACTGGGTAAAAAGACTCAAAGATTCATAACTGCTAAAAAAGGAAAGGCTAAAGTAGTCTATGATGATCAACCTATTAAGCAAAAGAAAAACTGTAGAGCAAAAGTTACCCCTCCAGCCAACTATCGGATCCAAACCAAACAGTCCAATCTGGATCTATCCAAAGCAGGATATTCCAGAGATTATAGGAAGAAGGATCTTTAAAAGATTGAGGAGCAGCTTAAGCAGAACAAACCAGTTGTAGGGTGCAGGTTTTGTGGAGCAAATGACCATATAACTAAAATGTGTATATTTAAAAATGGTTATTATGATGTTTATCCTTGGCCTAAAATGGTTGATAACCCGAGAGGACCCAAATCTGATTGGGTACCCAAACCCACTTGATCTATTCTGCAGGTATGCGTTAAATCCACAGAAGGTCAACATACATGGTACATTGATAGTGGATGCTCAAGGCACATGACTGGTGATGAGAAAGCCTTCATCACTATAATCCGGAAGAAAGGTGGAAAAGTAAGCTTTAGAGACAGTAAAAAAGGACATATCATTGGACATGGAACCATTGGATTTGAGTTGAAGATATAAGATGTCTCACTAGTGGATGGACTGAAGTTCAACCGGCTAAGTGTAGCACAACTTTGTGTGAAAAGGAGAAAAGTCACTTTTTATTCCGGAGGCTGCTCAATCTTTGATAGTAAGTCTAATCAACTCATTCTTTATGCACCTAGAGTAAACAATGTCTATTTCGTTAACATTAAAAATGAGAAAAAGAATATATGCTTGGTTTCTAAGGAAGAAGAATCATGGCTTTAGCACCGGAGGTTGGGACATGTAAGCATGAACCGCCTGTCCAAATTGGCCAAAAAAGGAATTGGTTGTGGGTTTGCCTAAGGTAGCTTTTGTTAAGGATCACATATGTACTGCATGTAAATTAGGTGAACAATATAGAAAAAGTCTCCCTTCCATCTCCTATATACACTCTAAGAGAGTTCTAGAACTCTTGCACATTGTTCTTTTTGGTCCAATCAAACCAATGAGTTTAGGTAGAACAGAATACACTATAGTTATAGTGGATGACTATTCTTGCTATACCTGGGTTGCTTTGCCATCTAGCAAAGATGAAGCCTTTGACCATTTCTCAAAAATATTCATTCGAATAGAAGTAGAGTAGGGCATAAGCATTGCACGCATCGGGAGTGATAATGGAGAAGAATTCAAAAATAAGCATTTTGCTGAATTTTGTGAATCCAAAGGCATTGAGCACAACTTTTCTCCTCCTCATACACCTCAACAGAATGGGGTTGTCAAAAGTAAAAATAGAACAATAGTTGAACTGGCTTGAATAATGCTAAATGAGAATAGATTGCCTAAATACTTTTAGGGTGAGGCCGTAAACACAGCATGCTACATCTTAAATAGAGCTCTCATTAGAAAGACTATAGACAAGATCCCCTATGAAATCTGAAAGGGAAGAAAACCCAAAATTAGGTAATTCAAAGCCTTTGGATGTAAATGTTACATCCTAAATGATAAAGAGTAATTAGGAAAATTTGATAAAAAAAATATGATGAAACAATTTTCCTTGGCTACTCAACACATAGACAAGCTTATAGAGTCTATAACAAATGAACCCAAACCGTGGTAGAATCTATACATGTAGATTTCGATGAGACTAACCATGCAGTGAAAAGAAGTTCCAATCCAAAAGACTTAACGCTAGAAGCTGAAAATGTTGAAGAAAAAGAAGAAGTGTAGATTTCGGATTCCTTTCAAATCAATAAGTATAAAGAAGAAGATGAAGGAATCAACTTCAAATTAGAAGCACTACAAGGATGTCTCATTCATTATGAGATAAACTTCTGTAATGATTAAGAAGAATGAGTTAAAGCAGAGGAACAAACTCCAGTACATAATGCAGATCTTCGAAGAGACATCCGAACTCACAGGGATTATCCGGCTGAAGCCATTTTAGATAATGTTCAAAATCCAGTCAGAACCAGAGGATAACTCAATAGGATGATGAGCTATGATGCTTTAGTATCTCTTATTGAGCCAAAAAAGTTTGAAGATGCAGAAGGAGATGAAAGCTGGATGATGGCAATGCAGGAAGAACTAGATCAGTTCACTAGAAATGATGTCTGGGATTTAGTATCGCCACCTGAGGGAAAATGTGAGCACTGAATTTTAACGATCCTTCTCACAAAACAATGATGAGAGCTATATGATACAATGTCTTTCAGGTGTTGTCTATCAGAGGTGTTCCTACTATTACAAAGTTGAGTTTGGCCAAGTCTAGAGACCTAGTCTGCTCTTAGGTACACGTATAGGTTCTGTCTAGTGGTACGGATCCATTGGCAGATCCGTAAGGGGATCACCTCCTATAAGCGTAGAAGGAACCCATACGGGTCCCTTAGTACTCGTACAGGTCCTCTAGTAGACTAACCCGCCTCTTTCGGAAGTAATCTGTTACCATTTTTGGGAAAAGGTAGGTCTTGAATGTGGTTTATTGTATTCAGACCTGACTTTCACCCTATAAATAGGACCTTTTCCCTTCATTTGATAACACACATTCATATTAGAAGAAAAACTATAGAAAAATTATAGTAAAAGATCTAGCAATTTCTATAGGTATAGAAAAGGTATAGTGGGGGTATAGGAGGTATAAAATAGGGAGAAACCCCATTCTTTGAGGTTTTGTCCACATTTTATTCATTCCTAACTTCATTCATTAGGATTTAGGAGAGGTTTTATCCACATAAATACTCACATAAATAATCCTACTTCACCATTTAATTTGGCCGGACTCTCTCAATAGTAAAGGGATCACCTCAAAGTGGATTCACGCCGTAAAGGTAAAGTTCCTGAGTTTCAAAGAGACTCACATTTCAATTTTATTATTTTTGTTACTTTCTGCCTCTTCTATTATATCTGCTCTTTCTATTTCTTATATTGGATCTAGTCCTAACCCTTATGAGCCTTGTTGGTACCTTGTATCGTCAAGATATTATACCGGTTCGCCATACCCATTGGAGGGAAATCCCTTTTTATTTTATTTTTCGGCCACCAATCCATTAATCTATAAAATGAATTTAAATAAAGTTTCTGCCTGGATAGGACCCGTATGGGTACGCCATACCTATACCGGTCCTCCCTGGTAGTCGTACGGGTCCCACACACCCGTACGGATACCAACCCCAGGCAATTCCAGAACCCATTTTAAACTAGTTAAAAATCAATCCAACTCACCTTTTGCCATGCAATAATTTTGACTAATAATTCGGTAAATCAAACCACAAAAGTTAAAACATGTTTTTGTAATAAAAGACGTTGAAGACTAGTCATTTCTCTCCGATCCTAGAAGCCGCCCGGGTACTATCGATCGCAAAACCGCCACGCTTGTATAATCATATTTTCTTAAGAAAATGCTAACTTATGATGTGCTATAAACTATGCTAATCTTTGTGGATGCAGGGGAATTTATTTTTATTTTGTTTTATAACTTAGAACAAATGTATAGGTTCTCTTGGAATTCCCCAATTTTTTTCCCCGGTTGTAATTTTTATTCCCCCTATTTATTACTTGTGATTTATTGTAATATGTAAATGCATGTAATGAGTGTGAAAGAGTGTAGGAAAATAGGATTTCTGTGATAATTCCTCAAATGATGAAAACAAAAACGGTTTTACGTGGTGAATGTAATTTTGAATCAACTAAACGAGAAATAAGTGACTCATCCGATACCCCGAATCTCTGATCCAATAGGTATGAGTCTCCCACCTAGAGGGAATCGTACCAAAACTCTTTCCCAAGTAGACAACTTGGGTGGCGACTCTATCATTTGTATCGAGATTTGGTTCTCGATTCTTTTATTCATTAAAATTGGCTTATTGTGCAAACTTCAACTAAAAATGTTTTGTCACGCCTAAATCCAATCAACCCCCAGCGGGCCCTGCCTCTCACATAGGCGCCAAGGGAGACCCACACGTCATCGACACCTCACAGTAGCGACTTTGCTAGGAACTATAATCTTTTAACTTGCAAAATTTTGGTTTATGAGCACCAAAAATCATTTACTTGATTCAACCCGCTTTTGTTTTCATCATTTAGGAAAATTACCACACTCTATCTTCTCACCTCCTTCTCTCTTTTGTTAAATGCACTCTTTTTCTAGCGCTAGATTAAGGTGCCCTATTATTTCCACGACACTCACGAAGGTGTTACCCATGCTCGCCAAGAATTGGGGACACCTTAGTGGGTGGAGCACTCATTGTCATCTCCCTCCAAAAGAGGCTTCATGCGATGGGAACCTTCTACATAAACTTCTGATATGTCCCTATACCATTCTTATTGAAAGCCTTAGAATTTTACCTTATATATACCCTGATTTCTATGTGAGATTATACTAAGGAAGAATACCCTCAGACTCGGTGGGAGAAATAAGGACGAAATCGATCGATTCGCATGTGTTGTGTTATATACCCCTGTGATTAACCCCACCATGGATCGTTGTAATTTATGCATGCATACCACATCCCATGCATGTACTGATCTCATGGTTATCACCTCAACCAAAACCAAACCTCAAAGAGAAAGAGCTTGGAAACATTCTCAGGTCCTTTTGATTCACATTCTGGCTCCTCCACCACCATCTCTTCCTCAAGTTTAGTTAAGGATTACTTCGTCTGCTTCTACAGGTAATGCATCTAGCAGTCGGTTTAGTCTGATTGATCTTTTTGCCTACTATCCTAAGGAAATGTCTCATATCCTGACTCCAGAGGGCTAGATTGATGTTGAGGTTAAGAATGTTGCTACTGGTGAGGAGGCAAATGCATCAAAGGCTGAGGTTAGGTCAGAGATTGCAAATGCCATCTCAGAGTACTTGGGAAGTGATCAGTTCATGGATTGAATGAATGATAAAATGTTGGCTTCCATCAGGGCAATCATGGCCATAGAGAGAATGGCTAATGCTCCTCATAGTGCACCTATCAGTGCTCCAACAGTGAATGTAGTGGTTAGTGAGCTAGTATTGGGAGTTACTCTTAATGCATTCACTCAATTTTAGTTGCCACTTGTGCAGACTCACGGGGGTTCTTCCAATCAGTATGGTTAGTTGGGTTCTGTAGGTCAATTTGTTTTAATTAGCCAATCATTCTAGTCAGTGGGTACAGTGGTTCTACCAGTCGTCAGTCAGTTCGCTCAGGCTAGTCAGGGGTTTGTACTGCCTCCATTTTAGTTTGGGGCATCTGGACCAGCCCCTAATTTTGTTGTCACGCCTAAGTGGACAACCTTTCCTCAATCAACAGGTTTACCCTTGGGTGCGATTACTCAATCAGAGGGGTTATCCTTGTCCGCGGAGTAGCGTGATCTTCTTCAAAAATTACTAGCTGCTAATCCTAGCTCTCAACCATTGTCACTATTAGTTCAAACTATTAGAGAGGAGGACTGGTTCCTTGAAAACTTTAGTATGCCTAGCATAGTGAAGTAGAAAGGAACTTGTCCGCCTCAATCCCACAACACCACCTATCAGAGGGTTATGAGAATCAAAAAGTTAAGTGATAAAGTCCTAGCCAAAATGTTCCCCTGTACCCTGGAAGGTCCTGCTAGCGAATGGTACAATACCTTATCAAATGAGGTGACTGAAAATTGGAAAGCTTTAT
Source organism: Euphorbia pulcherrima (assembly GCA_947683365.1). Taxonomy (NCBI): domain Eukaryota; kingdom Viridiplantae; phylum Streptophyta; class Magnoliopsida; order Malpighiales; family Euphorbiaceae; genus Euphorbia; species Euphorbia pulcherrima. The sequence goes on from CANTUS010000001.1 coordinate 23,761,071, forward strand.
CTAAAGCTTTCATTGAACAATATGGTTTCAATGCCACCATTAAGACTACCATATAAAATTTAGAGGATATCAAGTAGGCTCCTAATGCGAAATTTAAGCCCTATTTCGAAAGATGGATGGTCACTTATGTTCTATTAAAAGATAGGCTAAGTCTTCCAGAAATAATCGTAAAGTTGTTGGATGGTGCCCTGCCTGCTTATCGTAAAGTTCTTGGTATGGATAAATTCTCTAGCTACATCGAGGTCTTTGAAAAAGCTGAGAAGTGGGAAAGAATCGAGGAATTAGAAAAGGCAAGTGCACCGGCCAGACCTTTGTTCAAAAAGAATGACCTTTCAACCCAAACTCAGGCTTCTAAGTCAAAGTTTGGCTCTGATCCTAAAGCAGTGGTAGTGCAAGAAGAAGTGGCTGCAGTCCGTATTGTCAAAGACTCCATTTCCCCTTAGAAAGCATCTCTGCCTACCATCTTCACTAACTTAAGAGCACTAGGCCTTCTTCAGAGTATCAAGCCCTATATCCTACCCAAACTTGAAGATAGGGATCAGTTTTATGCTTACCACATCAGTAAAGGGCATCATACTAGTGCCTGTAGGGATCTACTTAAGGCTATTCATGGTTTGATTAGGGACAAGAAGATACAAGAACCTAAGCTTAAACCTAGGACCATGTATAACCCTTTACCAAATTTTAAGAAATAGGTTGCAGCTCTCGAGTCAGGGTTACCCTCCTACCATGCCTTTAATATAATCTAGCAAGCTAGTCCTATGGTTCACTCAGTAGACGCTTTACCCAATGAACCAGTCCCCATTGACATCGATGCATTTGAATTAGAAGGAATTCATGACGAGAAAGCTATATTGGTTCAACCGGAGCCAATTGATATCAATGCTTATGTATTGGAAAGTGATGAGCTCAAAGGACCCTCCTTGTTAGTGGAAACTTCCGAAGGGAGAAGTTATACGAAAAATGGGGTGCTGCATGTTACCCAAAGTAGGAGGATTCCTCATGATCCTCTTCTAAAAAGAAGAAAGGGTAGAGATATGGATATTCAGGTCATTCCAAATATCAATCAGGGTCCAATCTTTATGCCTGCTATTGGGACTCAAACTTCAGTCGGTACTGAAAAGAAAGTCACCCCTCTTATCCAGTATTCGCAAGTAACCCCCGCTAAGTACAACATTTGGCAGCTTCTCATTGACTATAAAGACCATCGCAAGGGTCTAATAGAAAATTTATTGAGCATGGAGGCTACACCTTCTACCACTCTGGTTGAAGTATTTTCAATTATTGGGGGATCTTCTCTCGATTAAATTGAATCTAATAAGTTTTTTCCATCAGATCTCCAGGCCGAAGGAAATAAGCATGACAAGGCACTTTTCATTAAGGTGCAAATCTTTAATCATTCTATCCGATGTGTTATGGTGGATGATGGTTTCGCGCTCAATCTCTGCCCTGCCAAGATCTTTCCTCACTTAGGGTAGGATGAATCCATGTTGGAAAAATCCAATACTGTTATAAAGGCATATGATGATACGAAGAGGAGTGTCATTGGGGTCTTTGAAGCTGAAGTTACAGTTGGAGGAGTGAAATCCAAAGTCTTATTCACTATTCTCGACATTCCCGTTACCTACTCATTACTGTTGGGTCAACCTTGGCTCCATGAAATAGGAGCCTTCCCCTTCCACGGTCCATCAGAAAGTTAAGCTTATCCACAATGGCAAGCTAGTAACCATTGAAGCTAATGAACCTTCTATTATAGCAGCTATAGAGGCCGAAGAAAAAGAATCTAGGGTGGCTGCAGCTCACCAAGATATAAATTTTTTTAATCAGGAAGTATATATCACTTAAAATCGAAAAGATCATGATGAAGCAATGTTATATAAAAGGTAGGGGACTCAAATGGAATCTACAGGGCATACTAAAACCCATTTTGCCTCTTCCATGGCCTTTCAGGCTTGGTTTGGGGATCCGCCTAGGTGCTAAGAAATCTAAACCCCAGTCCTGCCTCATAAGAGGGGAGAAAGTCAAGCAAAAGGTATTCACAGGTGAGGAAGAACCTGTTAAGGTAAGGGGCAAAAGGGTCCCTGGTTTGAGATCTTCAATGATGTATACGATTTCAAGAAGGGCTGCATGATTGAAACCTTAGTTTCTGTTGAGATATATGGAAATACTGAAGAAGATGAAATGAAAGAAGTAATCGAGCCCATCACCAAGGCTTTAGCAGTATTTGTAAGAAAGAATTGAAAGGGAAGTGAAAAGGGAAATCCCATCAGCAAGGCTGTCAAAGACTTATCAAGAGCAGTACCCAAAGAAGCACATGCAACTACCAGTTCAGTTGTTAGTATTGCCAAAGCCGATCAACAAGGCCATCTGCCTGTGGTGGATGATTCAAATGATGTAATTTTTAATGTTGCGAATATTTTTTATGCGAACAATGTAACTTATAAGGCATATCATGAATAAGTTGTAACATCAATAATTTTTTTAGCATGTCTTGAATAAATTGATGCATCTCCTGTTCATATTTCACTCGAGAATTTCATGATAATTACGCCACGCACTCACAACAACATTTTTGAAATATTATCATATTTATTAATGAAGTTGACTTTGAATACATCACAATGGTATAAATATCCAATGGTAAAAACGTATCGAATTAAAGAGAAATAATAATTGTGCTTAGCAAACAAGATAACGATAAGTCCTAGCTCTTTTTTCTTCACGAAAAGGGGGAAAGGTTACACAGGTACATGATGACAGACATGATAATATGTTCTTTACGTTTTGGTGGCAAAATAGGTTGGTAAATTGAAGAAATATGTTTATGGTTTCAGATGAAGATTTATGGAAAATTTGGTGTAAATTCAAATTCATTTAAAAGCTTTTTGAGTTGTTACAAGCAAGAATAATTCAAGACCTGTTTGAGGCCAATTATTACTTTATTAAATCAAGATTTAAGCTCATTTTACAACAAATACAAGAGGAGAACGTTGAAGTATTTTAGTTATTATTTTATGCTTTAATTCCTATAATAATTTATTGTTTTTAATTTCTGTTCAATATTGTTTAATTAGCCAGTTTTCATTTAGCTTTTAGTGTGTTCATTTGTGACTTCTTCTTAGCTTTAAGTGTCTTTCATAACTCCTAGTTAAGTGTCTTTCATTTTATTTTTTTGTAACTTTCGTTCTCTTCTTATATAAAGGAATGAAAATATGTAATAAGAATATCAGATTTTATGAAAAAGAATTGAGAGAATTTGCATTTAGCAACTCTTGTGGGTTTTGTTAGTTTCCAAAAATTAATAGGGTTTTATTAGTTTCCAAAAACTAAAGGGTTTTGTTTGTTTCCAAAAACACTCAAATGGTATTGTATGTGATCTATAAACATTCATCTATATAAAGTTATTCCATTTGCTTTTTTCATTTCATTTTCCACCATATTAGCATTAGAAAAACATATCTTTTTCGCTTCCGCACGACATCCGAGCCAAGGATTCGTCATCCTAATTTTCTTTTTCCAGTGTAATTTTTGTGTCACCTTTGAAGAAAGAATACAAATCATGTTTGTAGATCAAAATCTCATTGCTGAATTCAAGAAATTGAGGTCAGAACCATATACTCTAAAGGCCAAGAACAATGCCTAGGGAACACATGTACGCGAAAGGTTAGGAATCAACCATGATATCAATTTTTGTCCTCAAAATACTTATGGTATTCAAAATCATAGTACACCTTCCAACCGGCTCATTTCTTTGTCAAAGAAATGAATATTCATATCCCCTCCAAAATCCATGTCAAATGTCTTAACCAAACTAAATTCCTTGGAAAATTCTCAATGTGTCCACCAAGTGGAAAATTCTTCATCTCTTTCCAATCTCACTCCACTTACTAATTTGTTCAATTCTTCAAAAAATGAAACAACATTTGCAAGCCCACCAAAGTCCATTTTATATGTCTCACCAAATCCAAATGCATTTGACAATGACCAATCTATGTGTTCCACTGAAAATGCACCGGAAGAGCTTGTGAAAGGTTCGATATGTCAAGAGCTTAGTGATTTGCAATCTGCTCCTAATGGTAAAATTTTGACCATTCAAGAGATTGAGATTCTTGAGAATGAGATGCTTTTTGGAGATGAAACATCTCAATTTCAAATTGGAAAGGAATTTTTGCACGTGGATATTGAGATGAAATAATTTTGTGAGAATGAATCCCTTGGTGGTAATTTTGAAATATATGATTATCCTTATGTTCTCAAATTACAAGATTCGAGGACGAATCTTTTTGAAGAATGGGAGAATGATGACGGATATGAAAATATGTTCTTTATTTTTTGGTGGCAAAATAGGTTGGTAAATTGAAGCAATATGTTTATGGTTCCAGATGAAGATTTATGCAAAATTAGGTGTAAATTCAAAGTTATTTAAAAGCTTTTTGAGTTATTAGAAGTAAGAATAATTCAAGACCTGTTTAAGGCCCAATAATACTTCATTAAATCATGGTTTAAGCTCATTTTACAACAAATACAAGAGGAGAACGTTTGAAGTATTTTAGTTATTATTTTAATGTTTTAATTCCTATAATAATTTGTTGTTTTTAATTTCTGTTTAATATTGTTTAATTAGACAGTTTTTATTTAGCTTTTAGTGTGTTCATCTGTAACTTCTTCTTAGCTTTAAGTGTCTTTCATAACTCATAGTTAAGTGTCTTTCATTTTATTTTTTTGTAACTTCATTATCTTCTTATTTAAAGGAAGGAAAATATGTAATAAGAATATCAGGTTATATGAAAAAGAATTGAGAGAATTTGCTTTTTGCAACTCTTGTGGGTTTATTAGTTTCCAAAACTAATCTGGTTTTATTAGTTTCCAAGAACTAAAGGGTTTTGTTTGTTTCTAAAAACATTCAAAGGGTTTTGTATGTGATCCAAAAACATTCATCTATATTAAAATTATTCCATATTCTTTTTTCATTTTATTTTCCACCATATCATCATTAGAAAAACATATCCTTTTCGATTCCGCAAACTATGAGATGGTATCCGAGCCAAGGATTCATCCTCTTTTTTTCTTCTTCCATTTTGATTTTTGTGTCTCCTTTGAAGAAAGAATACAAATCATGTTCGTGGATCAAAATCTCATTGCTGAATTCAAGTAATTAAGGTCAGAACTAGATGCTAGGAAGGCCAAGAACAATGCCTAAGAAACACATGTACGGAAAAGGTTAGGAATCAACCATAATATCAATTTTTGTCCTCAAAATACTTATGGTATTCAAAATCATAGTACACCTTCCAACCGGCTCATTTCTTTGCCAAAGAAACAAATATTCATATCCCCTCCAAAATCCATGTCAAATGTCTTAACCAAACCAAATTCCTTGGAAAATTCACAATGTGTCCACCAAGTGGAAAATTCTTCATCTCTTTCCAATCACACTCCACTTACTAATTTTTTTGATTCTTCAAAAAATTAACCAGCATTTGAAAGCCCACCAAAGTCCATTTTAGATGTCTCACCAAGTCCAAAAGCATTTGACAATGACCAATCTATGTGTTCCATAGAAAATGCACCGAAAGAGCTTGTGAAAGGTTCGATATGTCAAGAGCATGATGATTTGTAATCCGCTCCTAATGGTATAATTTGGACCGTTCAAGAGATTGAAATTCTTGAGAATGAGATGCTTTTTGGAGATTAAACATCTCAATTTCAAATTGAAAAGGAATTTTGGCATGTGGATATTTAGATGAAACAATTTTGTGCAAGAATCTCTTTGTGGTAATTTTGAAATATATGATTGTCCTTATGTTTTCAAATTACAAGATTCGAGGATGAATCTTTTTGAAGAAGGGGAGAATGATGTTGGACATGATAATATGTTTTTTATTTTTTGGAGGCAAAATAGGTTGGTAAATCGAAGAAATATGTTTATAGTTTCATATGAAGGTTTAGGGAAAATTGGGTGTAAATTCAAAGTCATATAAAAGTTTTTTGAGTTTTACTATCAAGAATAATTCAATACCTGTTTGAGGCCCAACAACACTTCATTAAATCATGGTTTAAGCTCATTTTACAACAAATACAAGAGGAGAACGTTTGAAGTATTTTAGTTACCATTTTATACTTTAATTCCTATAATAATTTATTGTTTTTAATTTCTGTTTAATATTGTTCAGTTAGGTAGTTTTTATATAGCTTTTAGTGTGTTCATTTGTAACTTCTTCTTAGTTTTTAGTGTCTTTCATAACTCATAGTTAAGTGTCTTTCATTTTATTTTTTTGTAACTTTCATTCTCTTCTTATTGAAAGGAAGGAAAATATGTAATAAGAATATCAGATTATATGAAAAAGAATTGAGAGAATTTGCATTTTGCAACTCTTGAGGGTTTTGTTAGTTTCCAAAAACTAATCGGGTTGTATTAGTTTCCAAAAATTATAGGGGTTTGTTTGTTTCCAAAAACACTCAAAGGGTTTTGTATGCGATCCAAAACGTCCGTCTATATAAAATTATTCCATTTTCTTTATTCATTTCATTTTCCACCAAATCAGAATTAGAAAAACATATCTTTTTCGCTTCCGCACGCCATTAGTTAGAAACCGAGCCAAGGATTCGTCATCCTAATTTTCTTTTTCCATTGTAATTTTTGTGTCACCTTTGAAGAAATAATACAAATCAAGTTTATAGATGAAAGTCACATTGCTGAATTCAAGAAATTGAGGTCAGAACTATATGCTCTAAAGGCCAAGAACAATGGCTTGGAAACACATGTATGCAAAAGGTTAGGAATCAACCATAATATCAATTTTGTCCTCAAAATACCTATGGTATTCAAAATCGTAGTACAGCTTCCAATCGGCGCATTTTTTTGCCAAAGAAACAAATATTCATCTCCCCTCCAAAATCCATACCAAATGTCCTAACCAAACCAAATTCCTTGGAAAATTCTCAATGTGTCCACCAAGTGAAAAATTCTTCATCTCTTTCAAATCGCACTCCACTTACCAATTTGTTCGATTCTACAAAAATTGAACCACATTTGCAAGAACACCAAAGTCCATTTTAGATGTCTCACCAAATCCAAATGCATTTGATAATGACCAATCTATGTGTTCCATTAAAAATGCACCGAAAGAGCTTGTGAAAGGTTTGATATGTCAAGAGCATGATGATTTGCAATCTGCTCCTAATAATATAGTTTTGACCATTCAAGAGATTAAAATTCTTGAGAACGAGATGATTTTTGGAGATGAAACATCTCAATTTCAAATTGAAAAGGAATTTTGGCACGTGGATATTGAGATGAAACAATTTTGTGATAAAGAATCTTTTTGTGGTAGTTTTGAAATATATGATTGTCCTTATGTTCTCAAATTACTAGATTCAAGGACAAATCTTTTTGAAGAAGGGGAGAATGATGACGGACATGATAATAAGCTCTTTATTTTTTGGTGGCAAAATAGGTTGGTAAATCGAAGAAATGTGTTCATGGTTTCAGATGAAGATTTATGGAAAATTAGGTGTAAATTTAAAGTCATTTAAAAGCTTTTTGAGTTGTTACAAGCAAGAATAATTCAAGACCTGTTTAAGGCCCAATAATAATTCATTAAATCATGGTTTAAGCTCGTTTTACGACAAATACAAGAGGAGAATGTTTGAAGTATTTTAGTTATTATTTTACGCTTTAATTCTTGTAATAATTTGTTGTTTTTAATTTCTGTTTAATATTGTTTAATTAGGCAGTTTTTATTTAACTTTTAGTGTGTTCAATTGTAACTTCTTCTTAGCTTTATGTGTCTTTCATAACACATTGTTAAGTGTCTTTTATTTTATCATTTGTAACTCCTTGCATTCAGTGTTTTGTAATTGTAACTTTTGTTCTTTTCTCATTTAAAGAAAGGAAGAAAATAGATGATCAGATGATCAGATTTTATAAAATAGAGAAGGAATTTGTACTTACAATTCTTTGAGGGTTTTGTTAGTTTCCAAAGGGTTTTATTAGTTTCTAAAAACTAAAGGGTTTTGTTTATTTCCAAAAACAATCAAGGGTTTTATAAGTGATCCAAAGACTTTCATCTATATTAAATTATTCCATTTTGTTTGTTCATTTCATTTTCCACCCTATAAGAATTAGAAAAACATATCTTTTTCGCTTCCGCACGTCATCAGTACATGTTGCCAAGAAAAAAGACCAAGAGGACGTATAAAAGTATCAGCAGTAGGCTGGCCCTTGTTATGAAAGAGTAGGAAGCATATATTGGGTCATAAAAAATGCCCAAAATCCTTCAAAAGCTCTAAAAGGGAACCAATCATTTACAAATCAAGAAGATTCTGACCAAAACAGTCTCTACCTATAGAGACTGGGCTGATAAACTTCATTCGTAGTTGGGAGGTATAGAACTAGCATAAGGACTCCCACCGATCACACACCTTTCGCCTTGGTATATGGAATAGAAGTCGTGTTACTGGTTAAAATAGAAGTAAGATCTCTAAGGGTGGCACTCGAAGCTCAGTTAAAAGAATCAGATTGGGTAAGGGCCAGGTATGAATAGTTAAACGTAATAGATGAGAAGCTGCTCAAGGCACTTAACCACCTACAGATGTACCAGTAGCACATGGGTCAAGCTTACAACAATAGAGTTAGATACCCAAAACAACCTCTCAAAGCCGGTATCTAGTTCTTAAGTAGCTATGCTAGGTCAATATGGGCACTAGGGGTAAGTTCAGGCCTAACTTGGAAGGGTCGTTCGTTGTAAAGAAAGTCCTTGGTAAGGGAGGAATCAAGCTTATGGATACGGATGGAAATGAGTTTGTAAATCCTGTAAATCAAGGGCAAAAATTAGGGTGCAGCCTACTGATCGGTATTCCGCAAATTGGTCAGGCAAAAATTAGGGCACTCCAATGCAATAAATCCCGCTAAGCTAAAAACTCGAAAAGGGCGGCTTAGGCAAAAGTTAGGGCATCGAGTGTAAAATGTCAGTTGGCTTCTAGAAAATCTGTAAAAGACCAGTAGGTAGTAGGGGTTGACCATTGGAAATGGTTACCATTGCCTATGTACTTTAACTAATCTCATCAATGAACATGTTATGATTTTGCTAAGAATCTTGTTCTTATGAATGCAAGCATGTCTTTAGGTGAAATAATCGTTGGTATGCAAACATCAATTTTACTGTATATGTTATGCATCATTGTTATTTATTCCCTTCACATGTAACCCAACAGAAATAAAAAATTAGGCATATGTAAAGTCAGAAAAAGTCTGCTGGATTGTGCCATCAAGGACAATTCAAGTAAAAATTAAGACAGTCTACTGGATTGAAAACCCGAAAGGGTGATCCAGGCAGAAGTTAAGACGGAACAAAAGAAAGAAAGAAAAATAAGAAAGAAGCCTGCGGGATTGAAAACCTGAAAGGGCGGTCTCAACAAAAATTAAGGCAGAAAGTAAAGAAAAAAGCTTGCTAGGTTGAAAACCCGAAAGGGCAGTCTAGGCAAAAGATAAGGCTAAAAAGAAAATGTCCGCTAGATTGAGCCATCAAGGATAATTCAAGGAAAAATTAGGACAAAAAGAAAGAAAAATAAATGTTCGATAGGTCACCTCACATCAAATGGCCTATGCAAAAGTTAGAACGTCGCTCGGACCTGCCATGTCAGTGGAAACTTCCGAAGGGAGAAGTTATAAAAAAACGGTGTGCTGCATGTTACCCGAAGTGGGAGGATTCCTCCTGATCGTCTTCTAAAAAGAAGAAAGGACAGAGATATGGATATTCAGGTCATTCCAAATATTAATCAAGGTCCAATTTTTATGCTTGCTATTGGGACTCAAACTCCAGTCAGTACTGAAAAGAAAGTCACCCCTCTTATCCAGCAGTTGCAAGTCACCCCAGCTAAGTACAACGTTTGGCAGCTTCTCATTGACTATAAAGACCATCGCAAGGGTCTGATAGAAAAGTTATTGAGCATGGAGGCTAGACCTTCTACCACTCTGGTTGAAGTATTTTCAGTTATTGGGGGATCTTCTCCCAATTAAATTGAACCCATTAAGTTTTTTCCGTCAGATCTCCCGACCGAAGGAAATAAGCATAATAAGGCACTTTTCATTAAGGTGCAAATCTTTCATCGTTCTATCCGATGTGTCAAGGATGATGGTTCCGTCCTCAATCTCTGCCTTGCCAAGATCCTTCCTCACTTAGGGCTGGATGAATCCATGTTGGAAAAATCCAATACTGTTATATGGGCATATGATGATACGAAGAGGAGTATCATTAGGGTCTTTAAAGCTGAAGTTACAGTTGGGGGAGTGAAATCCAAAGTCTTATTCACTATTCTCGACATTCCCGTTACCTACTCATTATTGTTGGGTCAACCTTGGCTCCATGCATTAGGAGCCTTCCCCTTCCATGGTCCATCAGAAAGTTAAGCTTATCCAAATGGCAAGCTAGTAACCATTGAAGCTAACGAACCATCTGTTATAGCAGCTATGGAGGCCGAAGAAAAAGAATCTATGGTGGCTGCAGCTCACCAAGATATAAATTTATTTATCAGGAACTACATATCGCTTAAAATCGAAAAGATCATGATGAAGCAAGGTTATGTAAAAGGTAAGGGGCTCGGATGGAATCTGCAGGGCATACTGGAACCCATTTTGCCTCTTTCATGGCCGTTCAGGCTTGGTTTGGGGAGCCGACCAGGTGCTAGGAAATCTAAAACCCTGTCCTGCCTCATGATAGGGGCTAAAGTCAATCAAAAGGTATTCATGGGTGTGGAAGAACCTGTTGAGGTATGGGGCAAAAGGGTCCCTGGTATGAGATCTTTAATGATGTATACGATTTCAAGAAAGGCTACATGATTGAAACCTCAGTTTCTGTGGAGATATGTAGAAATACTGAAGAGGATGAAATGAAAGAACCAATCGAGTCCATCACCGAGGCACTAGCAGTATTTATGAGGAAGAATTGGAAGGGAAGTGAAAAGGGAAATCCCATCAGCAAGGCTGTCAAAGACTTATCAAGAGCAGTAGCCGAAGAAGCACATGCAACTACCAGTTCGGCTGTTAGTATTGCCAAAGCCGATCAACAAGGCCATCTGCCTGTGGTGGATGATTCAAATGATGTAATTTTTAATGTTGCAAATATTTTTTATACGAACAATGTCGCTTATAAGGCATATCATGAATAAGTTGTAACATTAATACTTTTTTTAGCATGTCATGAATAAATTGATGCATCTCCCATTCACATTTCACTCGATAATTTCATTCTAATTACACCATGCACTCATAACAACATTTCTGAAATATTATCATATTTATTAATGAAGTTGATTTTGAATACATTGCAATGTTATAAATATCCAATGGTAATAACCTACCGAGTTAAAGAGAAATAATAAATGTGCTTAGCAAACAAGATAACGATAAGTCCTAGCTCTTTTTACTTCACGAAAAGGGGGAAAGATTACAAAGGTACATGATGACGGACATGATAATATGTTGTTTACTTTTTGGTGGCAAAATAGGTTGGTAAATCGAAGAAATATGTTTATAGTTTCAGATGAAGATTTATGGAAAATTAGGTGTAAATTCAAATTCATTTAAAAGCTTTTTGAGTTGTTACAAGCAAGAATAATTCAAAACATGCTTGAGGCCCAATAATACTTCATCAAATAAAGATTCAAGCTCATTTTTCAACAAATACAAGAGGAGAACATTTAAAGTATTTTAGTTATTATTTTATGCTTTAAGTCCTATAATAACTTGTTGTTTTTACTTTTTGTTCAATATTGTTTAATTAGGTAGTTTTTATTTAGCTTTTAGTGTGTTCATTTGTAACTTCTTCTTGGCTTTAAGTGTCTTTCGTAACTCATAGTTAAGTGTCTTTTATTTTATTTTTTTGTCACTTTCATTCTCTTCTTATATAAAAAGGAAGCAAAATATGTAATAAGAATATTAGATTATATGAAAAAGAATTGAGAGAATTTGCATTTTGCAACTCTTGTTTGTTTTGTTAGTTTCCAAAAACTAATCGGGTTTTATTATTTTCCAAAAACTAAAGGGTTTTGTTTGTTTCCAAAAACACTCAAACGGTTTTGTATGTGATCCAAAAACATTCATCTATATAAAATTATTCCATTTTCTTTGTTCATTTCATTTTCCACCATATCAGTATTAGAAAAACATATCTTTTTCGCTTCCACATGCCATCCGAGCCAAGGATTCGTCATCCAAGTTTTCTTTTTCCATTGTAATTTTTGTGTCACCTTTGAAGAAAGAATACAAATCATGTTTGTAGATCAAAATCTCATTGCTAAATTCAAGAAATTAAGGCCAGAACTAGATACTCTGAAGGCCAAGAACAATGCCTTGGAAACACATGTACGCGAAAGGTTAGGAATCAACCATAATATCAATTTTTGTCCTCAAAATACTTATGGAATTCAAAATCATAGTACACCTTCCAACCGGCTTATTTCTTTGTTAAAGAAACTAATATTCATATCCCCTCCAAAATCCATGTCAAATGTCTTAACCAAACAAAGTTCCTTGGAAAATTCTCAATGTGTCCACCAAGTGGAAAATTCTTCATCTCTTTCCAATCGTACTCCACTTACTAATTTGTTCTATTCTTCAAAAAATGAACCAGCATTTGCAAGCCCACCAAAGTCCGTTTTAGATGTCCCATCAAATCCAAATGCATTTGACAATGACCAATCTATGTGTTCCATTGAAAATGCACCGGAAGAGCTTGTAAAAGGTTTGATATGTCAAGAGCATAATGATTTGCAATCTGCTCCTAATGGTAAAATTTTGACCATTCAAGAGATTGAAATTCTTGAGAATGAGATGCTTTTTGGAGATGAAACAACTCAATTTCAAATTGGAAAGGAATTTTGGCACATGGATATTGACATGAAACAATTTTTTGAGAAAGAATCTCTTTGTTGTAATTTTGAAATATATGATTATCCTTATGTTCTCAAATTACAACATTCAAGGACGAATCTTTTTGAAGAATGGGAGAATGATGACGGATATGAAAATATGTTCTTTATTTTTTGGTGGCAAAATAGGTTGGTAAATCATAGAAATATGTTTATGGTTTCAGATAAATATTTATGGAGAATTAGGTGTAAATTCAAAGTCATTTAAATGCTTTTTGAGTTGTTACAAGCAAGAATAAATAAACACCTATTTGAGGCCCAATAATACTTCTTTAAATCGTGGTTTAAGCACGTTTTACAACAAATACAGGAGGAGAACACTTGAAGTATTTTAATTATTACTTTATGCTTTAATTCTTATAATAATTTGTGGTTTAAATTTCTATTTAATATGGTTTAATTAGGTAGTTTTTATTTAGCTTTTAGTGTGTTCATTTGTAACTTCTTCTTAGCTTTAAGTGTCTTTCGTAACTCATAGTTAAGTGTCTTTCATTTTATTTTTTCGTAACTTTAGTTCTCTTCTTATATAAAGGAAGGAAAATATGTAATAAGAATATCAAATTACATGAAAAAGAATTGAGAGAATTTGCATTTTGCAACTCTTGTGGGTTCTGTTAGTTTCCAAAAATTAATCGGGTTTTATTAGTTTCCAAAAACTAAAGGGGTTTGTTTGTTTCCAAAAACTCTCAAAGGGTTTTATATGTGATCTAAAAACGTCCGTCTATATAAAATTATTCCATTTTCTTTGTTCATTTCATTTTCCACCAAATCAGAATTAGAAAAACATATCTTTTTTGCTTCCGCACGCCATCAGTTGGTATCCGAGCCAAGGATTTATCATCCTAATTTTCTTTTTCCATTGTAATTTTTGTGTCACCTTTGAAGAAATAATACAAATCATGTTTGTAGATTAAAATCTCATTACTGAATTCAAGAAATTGAGGCAAAAACTAGATGCTCTGAAGGCCAAGAACAACGCCTTGGAAACAAATGTATGCAAAAGGTTAGGAATCAACCATAATATCAATTTTTGTCCTCAAAATACTTGCCGTATTCAAAATCATAGTACACCTTCCAATCGGCACATTTCTTTGTCAAAGAAACGAATATTCATATCCCCTCCAAAATCCATGCCAAATGTCTTAACCAAACCAAATTCCTTGGAAAATTCTCAATGTGTCCACCAAGTGGAAAATTCTTCATCTCTTTCCAATCGCACTCCACTTACTAATTTGTTCGATTCTTCAAAAAAATGAACTAGCAATCGTAAGCCCACCAAAGTCCATTTTAGATCTCTCACCAAATCCAATTGCATTTGACAATGACCAATCCATATGTCCCACTGAAAATGCACCGAAAGAGCTTGCGAAAGGTTCGATATGTCAAGAGTATGATGATTTGCAATCTGCTCCTAATGGTATAATTTTGACCATTCAAGAGATTGAAATTCTTGAGAATGAGATGCTTTTTAGAGATGAAACATCTCAATTTCAAATTGGAAAGGAATTTTGGCACGTGGATATTGAGATGAAACAATTTTGTGATAAAGAATCTTTTTGTGGTAGTTTTGAAATATATGATTGTCCTTATGTTCTCAAATTACAAGATTCGAGGATGAATCTTTTTGAAGAAGGGGAGAATGATGACGGACATGATAATAAGTTCTTTATTTTTTAGCGGCAAAGTAGGTTGGTAAATCGAAGAAATATGTTTCTGGTTTTAGATGTAGATTTATGGAAAATGAGGTATAAATTCAAACTCATTTAAAAGCTTTTTGAGTTGTTACAAGCAAGAATAATTAGAGACCTGTTTGAGGCCCAATAATACTTCATTACATCATGGTTTAAGCTCATTTTACAACAAATATAGGAGGAGAACATTTGAAGTATTTTAGTTATTATTTTATGCTTTAATTCTTATAAAAATTTGTTGTTTTAATTTTTGTTTAATATGGTTTAATTAGGCAGTTTTTATTTAGCTTTTAGTGTGTTTATTTGTAACTTCTTCTTAGCTTAAAGTGTCTTTCATAGCACATAGTTAAGTGTCTTTTATTTTATCATTTGTAACTCCTTCCATTAAGTTTTTTGTAATTGTAACTTTTGTTCTTTTCTCATTTAAAGAAAGGAAGCAAAGAGATGATCAGATTATCAAATTTTATGAAATAGAGAAGGAATTTGTATTTGCAATTCTTTGAGGGTTTTGTTAGTTTCCAAAGTGTTTTATTAGTTTCCGAAAACTAAAGGGTTTTGTTTGTTTCCAAAAACATTCAAGGGTTTTGTAAGTGGTCCAAAAACATTCATCTATATAAAATTATTCCTTTTTGTTTGTCCATTTCATTTTCAACCGTATAAGAATTAGAAAAGCATATCTTTTTCACTTCTCCATGCTATCAGTACATGTCGCCAAGAAAAAAAGACCAAGAGGACGTATAAAAGTATCAGCAACAGGTTGGCCCTTGTTATGAAAGAGTAGGAAGCATATATAGGGTCACAAAAAATGCCCAAAATCCTTCAAAAGCTCTAAAGGGGAACCAGTCATTGACAAATCAAGAAGATTCTGTCCAAAACAGTAGCGACCTACAGAGACTGAGCTGATAAACTTCCATTCGTAGTTTGGGGGTATAGAACCAACGTAGGACTAACACCTTTCACCTTAGTATATGGAATAGAAGTCGTGTTACCGGTTGAAATAGAAGTAAGATCTCTAAGGGTGGCACTCAAAGCTCAGTTAAAAGAATCAGATTGGGTAACGGCCAAGTATGAATAGTTAAATATAAGAGATGAGAAGCGGCTCAAGGCACTTGACCACCTACAGATGTACCAGTAGCACATGGCTCAAGCTTACAATAATAGAGTCAGATACCGGAAATAACCTCTCAAAGCTGGTGATCTGGTTCTTAAGTAGCTACGCCAGGTCAACATGGACACTAGGGGCAAGTTTAGGCCTAACTAGGAAGGCTCGTTTATTGTAAAGGAAGTCCTTGGTAAGGGAGGACTCAACCTTATGGATATGGATGGAAATGAGTTCGTGAATCCAGTAAATCAAGATAGGCTCAAGCTTTATCATGTCTAGGTCAAAAGAATTAAATCATAAAAAAGGAGCACAAAGAATAAAAGAAATAAAGAATAAATCACCAGACGAGTAGTCCTCTATTGCTCGGGCAAAAATTAGGGTGCAGCCCACTGATCGGTATTCCACAAATCGGTCAGGCAAAATTAGGGCACTCCAATGCAATAAATCCCGCTAAGCTGAAAACCCAAAAAGGGAGGCTTAGGCAAAAGTTAGGGCATCGAGAGTAAAATGTTAGTTGCCTTTTGGAAAATCTGTAAAAGACCAGTAGGCAGTAGGGATTGACCATTGGAAATTGTTACCATTGCCTATGTACTTAAATTAATCTCATCAATGAACATGTTATGATTTTGCCAAGAATCTTGTTCTCATGAATGCATGCATATCTGTAGGTGAAATAATCGCTAGTATGTGAACATCAATTTTTCTCTACATGTTATGCATCATTGTTATTTATTCCCTTCACGTGTAATCCAACAGAAATAAAAATCAGGCATATGTAAAGTCAGAAAAAGTCTGCTGGATTGAGCCGTCAAGGACAACTCAGGCAAAAATTAAGACAGTCTGCCGGATTGAAAACCTGGAAGAGCAATCCAGGCAAAAGTTAAGACGGAACAAAAGAAAGAAAGAAAAATAAGAAATAATCTTGCGGGATTGAAAACCTGAAAGGGCGGTCTCGGCAGAAAGTAAAGAAAAAAGCTTGTTAGGTCGAAAACCCGAAAGGGCAGTCTAGGCAAAAGATAAAGCTAACAAGAAACTGTCCGCTAGACTGAGCCATCAAGGACAGTTCAGGGAAAAATTAGGATAAAAAGAAAGAAAAATAAATATTCGATAGGTCACCTCGCATCAAATGGCCTATGCAAAAGTTAGAACATCACTCGGTCCCCTCACTATGAAATCACTAGATAAAATATGGGTTCGCAAAGCAGCAATGCTCGATGCTCTCAGTTCAAAGAAAGTTAGCATGCATAAAAGTCAAATGTCAAAAGTACCAATCTAAAGTTAACAATCAAAACAAGCCAAGCAGGGCCCAAAAGTACCAACAGTTCAGAAAGTAATCATAACCTAAGCTACCGGGAAATCCTGTCCCTGGTGACCCTCCTGAGTTTGGTCTTGAGTATCCGCTAGTAGGTAATCCACATCTATAGTCATGTGTTCCTCAGCCTCCTTAGTATCGGCAGTCGGCTGAGTAGGTACCCTAGTCTCTGATGTCCCTACAGCAGCCGTAACAGTATCAACACCCTCAACAGACTGATCTCCACCCCTCTGAGTCACTCGGTATACAGAAAGATCATTATCGGACTCATCATCAGAAGGAACCGACGTTTGCCTATCGTCAATCAACCTAGCAAGCTGGCCCCTCAGAATCTCAATCTCGGCCCTCGCCCAAGCGGTCTCAGCCCTAGCTTGGTCAACATCAGTGGTAGCTGCCCACAGCTGCTCCTCCAAGAACCGGACCCTCTCCTCCAAAGCATCTAAGCCCTGGGCAAACTTGCTGTGCTCTATGGCCAGCAGGATGTGCAGTGGAAATCATAAGATCAGTACATATATATAAATGTCATAGCATGCATGAATAGTTTTTTAGATTTTACAGGAAAAAGAAACTTACCAAAGCAAGTGCATCTTGGGCCAATAGTAGATCCCGCACCGAAAAGTAGCCCCTAGAAATCCTCTAAGCCTCAGACATAGTCACCTAAAAGGGAAAGGTCACATCAAGATGGGACATTCTAAGCAATCATAGTAATAAATAAAGATTAAGGTAAAAAATTCCTTACATGAGTACAGCTGGAAGGAGTGAAACTAATAGGCTGGACCGACGCCTTAAGCTCCTTGACAGATCGCTTCCCTGAATGATCGAGGAGTTAAAAGAAAGTATCTAGCTTAGCTTGGAGGATGCCCTCCCTCATAGATCCAGAAGCTAAAGCCCGCTTAGCTGGTGGGTTAGGGGCAACAACAGCAGTAGCGATAGATCTCTTCCACATGGAAGTGGGAGGCTATAGCAACAAAGAATAAGATTCAGTATCATAAGAAATTTCTAAAATCAGTAAAGTATTCACAAAGGCTAAGTTAGAGGCATACCTGAGAAGAAGGGGTAGCAGACCTGGTCGAGCCCCTAGTGCCTTGAACTATGGATGGACCCCCACGGTTACCCTTCGGTCCACCCTACTCATCGTCATCATCATCATCATCCTCACCATCACTCCAATGAAACTCAAGAGGGACATCCTCATAGTGGATCCTCTCACAGGGAGGAAGAACTGAGGAATCGATGAACTCAGCATAAGAACCCTCCACAGACAATATGCGAGCCCCCTCACCCAATAAGTATAGCCCCTGGTCAGTCCCTGGCATAAGATGAGGCCAGAAGATGCCCATCGGGATTAGGGAAGGGATTGGGCTCTCTACAATGGCACTATTCCTCCACCCTTGGACCCGCTTGCCAAAATACCACCCATAGGAGAGTGGTGACTCTAAGTCAAAGTGGCGGTCATCCAAGCCAGCTCGCTTCCTTTTGATAGCCCTATGCATGGCTAATCTCTCCCATAGGTCTCGAATAACCCGTATAGAATGAATGCACTATGAGTATCGCAACCTCGTAAATACAATATTGACTAATGGTTTGTTGAAATGTAAAATACAGGTTTAGTAGGGAAGAAGTTTACATGATCTAAACGCAACTAACGTAGGAACTCTTGGTACTGCACTGTAGTGAGGAGCTGACCCTACTAGAGCCCCATCCACCTGGAAATGTTATACGGTGTCTCGGGCTACATGGTCAAACTTGGCCTGGGGATGAACCGGTGCTCAAAGGCCCAAATCTGGAAAACAAAATAAAGATCAACCACAACATAATCTAAGTAAAAGATTAAAGCATAGGAGATCAATTTAGAATTTACCAGTAGTATCAGGTGGCAGATCTTGAGCTCAGATTGCTCACCCCGGACTCCAATATCCAGCCCATAATACAACTGTGCCAGAATAGCCTTGCACCAGTTCTTATAGGGCACAACAATAAGGTTCTCCACAGTAGGGAGCAAACCATAGTTGGGGTTGCTCGAGTAGACAAGAAAGAAGACAGTGGTAAGAAATGTTAGTAGAAAAGATCAGGCATATTGATCCCTCCTCTCAACTGCAATAGGACTCGGCTGTTTGATCTAGTCAGCATACAGGTCCCTGTACTTGAGCTTGTTCAACCCATCTAGATGAAGCCCAAGTAATCTAGCAATGTAGGCCTTCACCTCAGGCCTAGAATGCCACCGTTTGGCATAAACAACAAAGCGGACCACATCCCACTCAACTCCAGGCCCATCATGGTGCACACATCTGAGGGAGAAATAGTAACCTCCCCAATAGGCAAGTGGAAAGTATGGGTCATCTCTGACCATCTCTCGGTCAGAGCTGAAATGGTACCAGGGGCCAACATCTTAAGGGCCTGAGGGATGGCCCTAATAATGTCACTGAAGCCGAAGGAATTGATGCGGGTCAGCAACTCCATATCCCCCGTGGTATAAATCCCCTCGTACTATTTCCTACAGAAGTTCGAGGCCCCCATGGTCTTGTATTGGAACTGCAAAGATAGAATTATAGTTTAACAGGGTTCGAATACAATAGACTAACCAAAAATTAGAAAAGGATTGCAGAAATCAAAGTAGCAAGCATTCTATCCATGAGGATAGGACCCGTACGGGTAAGCCCCACCCGTACGGGTCTGCAGCCTCTTCTGTATGAAAAATGGTACCCGTACGGGTCCCCTCTCACCTGTATGGGTCCCTTGCAAGTAGTCCCTCTACGCAAATCTCCCCAAAAAATCCAAAATCATCCAAGTTCACCCAAAGCTCATCTAAAACCATCCTAAAAGTATCCTAGGCTAAAGTTACATTCATCAGGCTCTATTCCAAGGTCTAAAACACCCTAATTCATGCCAAAATCCGAGAAATTTTCAAAGGCGCAAAAATGGAAAAGGCAGAATCAAGCAAAATTACTTGGAGTTTTGAGGCGTGGGTCTTAGGAGAAGGGATCAGGGGCACTTTAGAGGCAGGGGTGAGCCCCAAAAATGAATCTCCTTCGTGAAATGCATACCCGATAGAAATAGGGCATTCCCAAAGTCCTAAATCTCCCACCGGGGGTAAGTCATCAAGTCTAAGGGAAAAGCGGCCGGCCTGTGGGATCTTCTTATACATCTTTGGTTGATTTTAGGAGAAAAATCGCCAAAGTTACAAAAAGGGAAGTTTTGGTATATGGCGGGATATAAGGGGACTGATCAGACTTTTGAACCTCCCGTACCGGTCCCGATTTTCAACCACCCCACCCGTACGGGCCCTCTCTTGCCATCCAAGGGTAGATTTTCTAACCAGTGTTTCACAAAGCACCAAAAATTCATCAAGTCCAAGCTCGGGGCTAACCCCGCTCTTCTTCACCCCTATATTTTAGTTATATTTGGGATAACTCCTTATGCTCACCTTGATCCTTGATTGAAGGGGAAAAAATATTTTTGTCTTCACAAAAGTCAATCAAGAATCAAGGTAAGCCATTTTTGAATTGATCACTAACCAGGAAAATTTTTGTGTATAGGACTATCCTAGTATAAGGACTTCCCCGACAGAAGAAATTCACTTTGCTCCCCAACAGAAGAAGTTTTACCAAAGGACATCGCTTTATTCCTCAGCAGCGGAATTAGTCAATCTAAGAGGCATACCCTTTATCTCCCAGCGGTGAAATCAATCAAGGGGCATCCCCCCATTTCTAAGCAGCAGAATCAGCCAATCCAGGGGCATCCCCCCATCCTCCAGTGATAGAATCGATCAAGGGGCACACCCCTATCATCAAAAACCCTAGGGGCACCCATCCTAGAGGCAGTAGAGGGACCAGCAACAGTGGGACCAAACCCGACATTTCTTGCACTTAGTTTTCAGTTTATTTCAGGGGTTAACCCCCCATCCACACATCTTTATTCTTAATTGAAGGGGCAAAATATTTTTGATTTCACAAAAGTCAATTAAGAATAAAGAGGTGTCTGCTTGGACAATGACTAACTCGATGTTTAATTGTTGTCTCTTTTCAGTTTATTCAAATTCCCCAGCAGGAAAGTCAATCCGCCTTAGGAAAGGGATACACCACCAGCAGGAAAGTTGATCCACCTTAGGAAAGGGATACACCACCAGTCAGGAGAGTCATCCGCCTTTGAAAAGGGATACCTACACCTTCCCTAGTAGAGTCAATAGGGATGCACAGTAGAAAAGGAAAGTAATTCACTTCAAGAAAGGGATATGCATTGGCAAGGAAAATGATCCGCCTCAAGAAAGGGATACGCATCAGTCAGGAAAGTTGATCCTTCTCAAGAAAGGGACACATCAGTCAGGAAAGTTGATCCCCCTTAGTAAAGGGATTTACCACCAGTCAGGAGAGTCATCCACCTTAGGAAAGGGATACCTACATGTTCCCCAGTAGAGTCACTAGGGATGCACAATAGCAAAGGAAAGTCATCTGCCTCAAGAAAGGGATACACATTGGCAAGGAAAGTCATCCGCCTCAAGAAAGGGTTACACATTGGCAAAGGAAAGTCATCTGCCTCAAGCAAGGGGCACTAAGGAAAGAAGTTTGCCTCAAGAAAGGAACTCACCCATATCATCACCGCAGGTATAGTCTCTAAACCCTAGCTCACATTATGAGATTATACAGATCTGTATCTGCAGTGATCCCATGAGGGGCAGTCTGTGAGCACTGGATTTTAACAATCCTTCTCTTGAAACTATGATGAGATCTATATGCTATAATGTCTTTTAGGTGTTATCCATCAGAGGTGCTTCTACTACTGCGGAGTTGAGTTTGGCCGAAGTCCGGAGACCTAGTCTGCCCTTAGGTACCCTTACAGGTTCTTTCTAGTGGTACAGATCCACTGGCAAACCCGTATAGGGATTACCTTCCATACGTATGGAGGGGACCCATATCTATACTGTGGGGGCCCACCTATACAGGGTCCTCTGATTGCCTAATCAGCCTCTTTTGGAAGTAATCTCTTACCATTTTTGGGAAAAGGCGGGTCTTGAGTGCAGTTTATTGCATTCAGACTTGACTTTCACCCTATAAATAGGGCCTTTTCCCTTCATTTCATAACACACATTCATATTAGAATAAAAACTATAGAAAAATTATAGTAAAAGTTCTAGCAATTTCTATAGGTATAGAAAAGGTATAGTGGGGGTATAGGAGGTATAAAATGGGGAGAAAACCCATTCTTTGAGGTTTGTGCAAATTTTATTCATTCCTAACTTCATTCATTAGGATTTAGGGGAGGTTCTGTCCACACAAATACTCACCTAAATAGTCCTATTTCACCATCAACTTTGGTTGGACTCTCTCAACAGTAAAGGGATCACCTCAAAGTAGATTCACGCCACAAAGGTAACGTTCCTGAGTTTCGAAGAGACTCACATTTCAGTTTTATTATTATTGTTACTTCCTGCCTCTTCTATTATATCTTCTCTTTCTATTTCTTGTTACGGGTCTAGTCCTAACCCTTATGAGCCTTGTTGGCACCTTGTATTACCAAGATATTAGATCGGTGCGCCATACTCATACGGAGGGAAATCCCTTTTTATTTTATTTTTCTGCCACTAATCCATTAATCTGTTAATCCATAAATTAAATTGAACAAAGTTTCTTCCTGGACCAAACAAGACCCGAACAGGTACACCACACCCATACCGGTCCTTTCGGGTTGCAGTACGGGTCCCATCCACCTGTACGGGTACCAGCCCCAAGCAGATTCCAGAACTCATTTTAAACTGGTTAAAAATCAATCCAACTCACCATTTACCATGCGATCATTTTCACTAATAATTTGGTAAATCAACCCACAAAAGTTAAAACATATTTTCATAACAAAAGACGTTGAAGACCAGTTATTTCTCTCTAATCCTAGAAGCCGCCCGGGCACTATCGATCTCAAAATTGCCACACTTACATAATCACATTTTCCTAATAAAATGCTGACTTATGATGTGCTATAAACTATGCTAATCTTTGTGGATGCAAGGGAATTTTTTTTATTTTATTTTATAACTTGGAACAAATGTTTAGGTTCTCCTTCAATTCCCCCATTTTTTCCCCGGTTGCAATGTTTATTCTCCCCATTTATTTCTTATGCTTTATTGTAATATGTAAATGAATGTAACGAGTGTGAAAGAGTGTAGAAAAATAGGATTTCTATGATAATTCCCCAAATGATGAAAACAAAAACTGTTTTACGTGGTGAATGTAATTTTGAATCAACTAAATGAGAAATAAGTGACTCATCCGATACCCGAATCTCTGATCCAATAGGTATGAGTCTCCCACCCAGAGGGAACCATACCAAAACTCTTTCCCAAGTAGACAACTTGGGTGATGACTCTATCATTTGTATAGAGATTTGGGTCTTGATTCTTTTATTCATTAAAATTGGCTTATTGTGCAAACTTCAACTAAAAGTGTTTTGTCACGCCTAAATCCAACCAACCTCTCATACGGGTGCCAAGGGAGACCCATACGTCATCGACACCTCATAGAAAGTAAATCATTGGCAATAAATGGGTATTCTGAAACAAGCTAGATGAATCCGGAATTGTAGTGAGAAATAAGGCAAGATTGGTTGCCCAAGGTTACTACCAACAAGAAGGCACTGACTTTGAAGAAATTTTTGCTCTAGTAGCAAGATTAGAGGTAATTCAGATTCTATGTCCTTTTACATCATTCATGGGATTCACATTGTTCCAAATGGATGTCAAAAGTGCATTCCTAAATAGAGTAATTCAGGAAGAAGTCTATGTCAAGCAACCACCTAGATTTGAAGACTCAAAGCATCCAGACCATGTGTACAAGCTAAAGAAGGCTCTCTATGGATTGAAGCAAGCTCTAAGAGCTTAGTATGAGAGACTTACTTCATTCTTCATATCCAAGGGATACAGGGGCAAGGCATATACAACCTTTTCATCAAAAATAAGAAGGGTGATGTCATTCTTGTTTAAATTTATGTAGATGACATCATCTTTAGAGCAATAGATGAAAATGTGTGAAGAATTCATCACTCAAATCCAGAAGGAATTTGAGATGTTAATGATGGGAGAACTCATTTTGTTCCTTGGATTGCAAATCAAGCAAAGTCCAGATGGAATCTTCATCAACGAATCTAAATACACTAAGGAGATTATGAAGAAGTCCACTCCCATGGGATCAGATATAGTCCTTTCAAATGATTTTAAAGTTGATGATGTAGATCAGAAGCTCTATAGAAGGATGATTGGATCACTGTTATACTTGACAGCTAGTAGATCTGACATATATTATGCAATTTGCTACTGTGCAAGGTATCATACAAATCCAAAAGATTCTCATTTCAAGGCTGTAAAAAGGGTGCTCAAATACTTGCTGGGAACAGCTGAAGTTGGGCTATAGCATCCCAGCAATGGCAATTTCACTTTGCAAGGATTCACTGATGCAGATTATAGAAGAGACACACTTGAGAGAAAAATGACATCCAAAGGCTATCATTTTCTTAGAGATTGCTTAGTATCATGGTATAGCAAGAAGCAAACTTTAGCAGCCTTATCAACTATAGAAGTTGAATACATGGCAGTAGGAAGTTGTGTTGCTCAACTCTTATGGATCAAGCAACAATTGGAAGATTATGGTGTGTAAGCAGGATTTGTAAAAGTGTTGTGTGACAACAAAAGTGCAATTGATGTGTCAAAGAATCCAGTGCTCCATAGCAGGATGAAACATGTTAATATCAGACATCATTTCATCAGGGATCATGTAATGAAAAGGGATCTCATTTTGGTCTACATCCCAACATATGAGCAAAGGGAAGACATCATTACTAAGTCATTAAGTAAAGCTCAGTACAACAAGCTAAGAGAAGCAATGACAAATCAAATTTGAAGGAAAGTCTGGAAGACAATTCGGAGTTATCAAGATCCTTGAACACTCAAGAAAGAAAATTCAGTGATAGATCCAGAAGAAATATTACAACTCAGTAGACAACAATGACATAAGGCAGTAAAAGCACAAAAAGGTAATTGTACACATTTTAAACTTCAAACGTTATTTGGGCAGTTCACATCCTGCAAAAGCAATAGTTACTTTACAAAATAAACCATTCCAATTCTCTGGTTTAAATGCCATTTACCTCTCTCCAAAATTTTAACTGCTACATCATCAATCCAGTTAACTTTAACTGTGTTTAGATTACCATTTCACCCTCACTCTCCAAAAATCTTTAAAAAGGCCCCAAATTCCTTCTTCATCCTTTCGCAAGCAACTAATCTACTGTTACTCTGCAAATTTTTCTTCAAAACCCTAATTCCAAATTTCTCAAATGACAAGCACTAATACTCAAACTAAAGCAACCCTACCACCAATGAACATCTTCAAGATGGAGAATCTTTCTGATGATCACTTTATCCCTTCCAAATGAAATGCCTTAGATAGCATCACCCTATCTGATTTTCTAGGGGATGACTTCTTATTCTCAACTAAACCCTATGCTCAACTTCTTTAGACCAAAGTTTGGAAGACTTCCTCAAGATGAAAAATCCAACCTACCCAGTGTTCGTAAAGCAATTTTATGAGAATCTAAGAACTCACACCTACTATGACGTGCTCCAGACCACTATGGATGGAAAAGTGATTACTCTGACTCTGAATTTCTTTGTTACTGACCTAAAGATGAAGTATGATGGAGTAATGATCCAAATAGATGGAGATAAACAGACTGTGAAGTATAACCCAACGTAATGGCTACCAGCAAGGTACTTAGGGGACAAATGCTCTACCCACTAGCCAAAGACTCCCAGACTATTGCAATTCATCTTGGCCAAGTTTGTTTTAATCCGAAGGGGATCTCTCAAAACAATGTCATCATTCTAGCACTATGCTCTCCAACATTGGGTAGAAAGCAGGGTAATCAACATGCCACTACTTCTCATCCACTACATTTGCCAACATAAGAACTCCCATGGAGGCCTTATTATAAGGTTCTTGATTGAGAATGGAATTGATCTCTCTAAGGAAGAATCAGTTAAGGGAAAAGCTATCTTAGAGAAAAACTTCCAGAACCTAATGTTCAATGAACCCTGGGATGAGGAGAAAGCCATTAGGCAAAAGGATGAGAAAAAGGAGAAGAATAAGGTCCAAAAGGCCAGAGGACCAGTTGAGATTGCTCTAGAGGCAAAGAGGGAAAGAATAACCCAATATTAGGCATCAAAAAAGATCAACCTCAATCTTATTATTGAAGAGGAAACAAATGAAGATGCTCTCACCCTCAATCAACTACTTAAAAATACTCCAAAAAAGCCTAAGAGGGGTAGGCTTATAAAAGCTGCTGCTAAGAAGATGAAACCAGTTTGTGAGCTAGAGGTAAATGAGAATATAGTAGTAGTAGTTGTTGTAATCAGAAAGGTGAGAAAACCAGAATTGAGGATATCCTAGAAAAGGATGATGGATCAGACAATGAGGAGATAAGAGATGGTGAGCCTGCACCAAAGAAAAAGTTTACCCAAAAGGGCTCAACATTCAGTGAAGCTCTCAAGGAAAAGCAAAAAAAACTAGTAATCAAGAAGTCAGCTGCTAGAATCACTATCCAAGAGCAAATCCTAAGGTTCCAGAAAAAGCTGATATGGGTAAAGGGAAGGAGATTGTTGTTGTTAGAAAGTCAGTCCTTCCGGAAAACATTCATCTAGATGATCCTTAGTAGGAAGAAATGATGACAGTAGTCCAGGAAAATCTTTAGGAGAATAGATTGGCCAAAGAGGGTTTCGAAGGCTCTTCCTAAACAACTAACAGTCCACCAATCCTCATTGCTTTAACAGATCTTTCACTCCTTCAAGAAAGTGAATATCCGGAAGCAGACCTTTTTATATTCAAGGGCAAAACTGAACCTCTTTCAGATAATTTATTGAATCCAATGGTAGAAGTAGTTGAAGTGGAAAGTCCTATAAAGGCACTTAAAGGGAATGGTGAGGATAGTATCACCATTCTGGATCATACTAAAGAGAGAGACATAAGTCCTGAAAAGGCACCTAGAGTGGAGACTGAGGAAAATGCTAGTCTTCCAGAAACTGGGATTGGAGAAAGAACAGAGATAGAGTATACTGATCCACAACAGAACAATGTGATAATCCCCATCTCAAATTTTTCTAATACTGCTACTGATTTGGCTGGTGATGCATTTATAAATCAGGACAACTTAGGTGCATAAATCCAAACTGCATCTAAGGAAATTCATTCTATCCCGAAGTGAAATGCTCCAGAGGAGGGAGTTAGTCTGGGACCCAATGAGCACACTTCTAAAGTGGACTCCAACGGCGAGGCCACTCTAGAGGAAAGGTTGGAGAAAAAATAGGAAGAATAGAAGAAGGGTAAAGACAGTAGTAGGGAAGAATATTCCGGATCAGAAGAATCCAGAAGCAGCTCTGGATCTGGTGAGTCTTCTTCTTCAGAGAGCATTTTAAAGAGGCCAACTATCAATCCCAAACCCACCAGAGCTGAGAAGTTGAGGGTGGCAATGGGAATGATAGAGTGACTATAATTAAAGGGCATAGAGAAAGTGACATTAAGTGTAGTCTCCGGAGCATATACTATCAACTAAAGTCTGTGGAGAATCAGATGAAGGGAAAATTATTAACTCTGGATCTAAAGACAGAATTGGGGTAATTAAAGTCTTCGTACAGAATATAGCTACAAAATTAGAAGCCTTACCTATAATAGAACTAGTGGCATAAACTCCCTTATCAAAGATCACTCCGGTGCTGGATTAGTTGAATTTTAATATTGCAGGAGCAAATCGCTCCGGAACTCAAGCACTCACCATAGCTGACAATAATGGTGCTACTATAATAGACCAGATAACCTCTTCCTCTATATGAGGTATCGATGACGTGTAGCTCTCCCTTGGCGCTTGTGTGAGAGGCTAGCCCACTGGGGGTTGGTTAGATTTAAGCTTGATGAAACCATATGAGTTCAAGTTTGCACATTTTAACCAATTTTAATGAATAAAAGAATCCAGACCCAAATCTTGATACAAATGATAGAGTAGCCGCCCAAGTTATCTACTTGGGAAAGAGTTTTGGTATGGTTCCTATTGGGAGGGAGACTCATACCTTTTGGATCAGAGATTCGGGTATCGGATGAGTCATTTATTTCTCATTTAGTTAATTCAAAATTATATTCATCGCGTAAAACCGTTTTGTTTTCATCATTTGGGGAATTATCACAGAAAGTGAATTTTCTACACTCTTTCATACATTCAACAGTTTATAATAAAGCACAAGTAGTAAAAAGGAGAATAAAAATTACAACCGAGGGAAAATGGGGGATTGCGAGTGAACCGATACATTTTTTCTAAGTTATAAAACAAAATAAAATAAATTCCCTTGCATCCAAAAAGATTAGCGCAGTTTATAACAAATCATAAGTCGGCATTTTATTAGGATAAATGTGATTATATTAGCATGCCTATTTTACGATCGATAGTGCCCGGACGGCTTCTAGGATCGGAGAGAAATAACGAGTCTTCAACGTATTTTGTTATAAAAATAAATTTTAACTTTTATTAGTTGATTTGCTCGATTATTAGTGAAAATGATCGCATGGTAAATAGTGAGTTGATTGATTTTAAGCAGTTAAAAGAGAATTTTGGGTTCTGCCAAGGGGCCAATACCTATACGGGTGGGGTGGGACTCGTACGGCTACTGGAGAGGACCGGCATGAGTATGGGGGACCCCGTACGGGTTCTGTTTGGTCCCAGGCAGAAACTCTATTTAATTTAACAGGCAGATTTATGGAGGAAATAAGAAATAAAAATGGGATTTCCTTCTGTATTATATCCCTAAGGATATAAGATGCCAACAAGGCTCATATGGGCTAGGACCATACCCAAAACATGAATAAAAGAATAGATATAATTTAATAAATGGAGAGCGATAAATAAATAATTGAGATGTGACTCTCTTTGAAACTCGGGAGCGTTACCTTTAAGTTGTGAATCCACTTTAGAGCGATTCCAATGCCGAATGGTAACTTTGTCAAAGTAAATGATGAAATGATGGATTTAGAATGCTTTTGCATGAGTATTTGTATGGACAAAACCTCCCCCAATCCTAAATATGAAGCTAGAGAGAAATAAAATGTGGCAAAACCAATATGGAATGGTTTTCCCCGTATTTTATAACTTCTATACCTCTTCTATACCCTTGCTATAACCTCAAGAACTTGCTAGAACCATATTCTCATCTTGGTATTTCATTCTAATATTCTCCTCTATGTTTTTCTTCTTATGAAATGTGAAGAAATGCCTCTTATTTATAGGGGAAATTAGGTCTAAACGCATTAAATGACTGATTTTATGCATTTATGTCTGATTTTATTCGTTTATGGCAGATTATATTCATTTATAGCCGATTTGGCGCATTAAAATTGACTATTTGAGCTTTTGGGGGACCCGTATGGGTCTTGTTAGGACCAAATTGGGCAAACCTGGAAGTTTTCAGATCGATACAGATTGGTTGGATTCGTACGGATTCGGGGGACCTGTATGAGTCCAACTAGTCAACCCATATGGATCTGTATGGATTGATACGGATTTGTATGGACCAGTGCAGACTGGTCCAATCGGTTTTGCTTGAAACTTCCCAAAACTACCCGAAACTACCTGAAATCGACCTGTTTTGACTGGTTTTCACCTGTGATGACCATTTTAGACCTTTTAGAGCTTAGGTACTAGTTTTCTGAGGTTTAGGTTTGGCAAAGCTTGACCAAACTACAATGAAACCACTCTAAGTAGATAACACCTATAGAAGAATGCACTATATAGCTCATCATCATTTCGTGTAAAGGATCGTTAAAATCCAATGCTCACACTCTACTAATAGGAAGATAGAGCTGAAAGAGTATATAGATAGCAAGTTTGAAAACTTGGAAAAATTCATTCCTCAAGCCATCATCAATTCTGCTAAGGGCATCACCTCTAGACTCATATATCTAAACGAGGAACAACAAGCTGCCTAGGCAATGTTATGCAATTTCCTAGATGAAGGGCTACCCAAGCTTCTAAAGAAGCATATGAATGGCATCAGTGAAGACTTTGGGAGTCATCTCTCTGGAATTGAAAAGCTAATTACAAACCTTAAGGAGACCTTCAACAAAGACCTCACAATGCTCAACTCCAGTCTTCATAACATCTGGAGAGACATCATCAAGGACATTGAGCAACTTCAGTCTGGTATGTCTAATCTTATGCTCATTGCTCCTTCTACTTCTACCTCCAGATCTTCACCGGCCATTCTAGATAGCCTTCTCCTCCCGATCATCTAGAACCTCATCTAATACACAGGAGACACCAGATTCTTTGGATATAAGTGCAGCTTAACACTTCTCAAGGCACTCTTCCTATTTTTCGAAGAAGAGGACAGAAAATACGCTCTCAAAATGATTCCATATATGGTCAAGTCATACAAGCACCTCGTAACCAAGTCAAACCAGTCCATCTCCTTTCAGCCACTGTGGAGACAATCATTGAAAAGTGCCTGAAGGAAATGTTAATTACTCCGTCTATTCTGAGGCTTGGCACAAGAGTTAGGACCAAAGAACTTACATGATTATTGACCCCTAATTTGATCCCAACAAAAAGAGGGAGAAGAGCAGCACAAGTAAAGATGATAAGGCTATGGAAGCAAATGAGTAGAGTAGTACAGTTCATAGAATAGCTATTTTTCATTGAAAATCTGGTAATAGTCTTAGGATAGCTATTTTTCATTGCAAATCTTGTAATAGGTAGTTCTATACTTTTTCACTTATATATTTCTGTACTTATAATCCGGAACTTTATGAGGTTAGCTATTGTTAACAACAGAAGTATATATAGTGAAACATTTCTACTCAAAATTGCTTCTAAGTACAATATATAATTGTACTTCAAAATTTAGAAGCTAGAAAAATATTTGGGGAGTTAGGATGCTAAAATTATGGGGGGCCTAATTTGTAAATGACTAAGTATCAAGAATCATACTTAGCTCATATAACCCCTATGCTTATGCTCATATGTCCTAGGTTTTATTTCTATCAAATGGGGGATATTGTTGGGAAACAATGATTCTGAAGAATAAATTCAAGACAGATCTAGATCAAGTTTGAAGAAAACAAAAATATATAAACAAAAACATACAATCTCCTAAGTCCAAGAAGGAAGCATAAGGTCCAAGACAAGTCATCTGGACACACAATGAAGACTGCAAACATCTAATTCCATAAGTGAAGTATCCAGTAAAAGTTTTGAAAGGAAACAAACTTTTAACCTCTTAAAAGCAGCATACAGAAGAAAAACTGATTGAAGAAGCATCTGAATATATTAAGGCTAAAATCATCTAGGAGATTCAATTATCAAGATAAATGGAAAAGTTCAAAACTTCCCTCTTTTTCCCTCCAACATCAGGTCTATAGTCAAATATCGTTTTTGCCTTAAAGATTGAAAAAGGAAAGGCAGCACGCATTTTTGAAAAGGATAAAATGACTGACATAGGAGAGAGAAAAAGGTAATAACCTTTTTAACATAGACCAATAAGAATAGCGCGTGGAGCTCACACTAAAAGCAAGCGGCATAAAAGTTTGCAAATCACTAAAATCCAAACAAACGATCACTGACAACCTTTTGTGTCGAACCTAAAAATTCAAACGGATCAACTGATGAGTCTAAAGGAAAGATCAATGGCTCCGAAAGGTCCACATCATACCTGATCAATGGTGAAGATTCAATTCAACCTGAATAGTAGACAACAGATACATTTATGATCCAAACATATAAAAGGGAACCTTTACAAGTAGAGAAGGTGTTGGTTGATTTTCACAAGAAGCTATTAAAAGAGAGTTCAAGCTAATTCAATCAATAAATAAAAATCCCTCCAAGAACTAGAAAGATTCTAAATCTGTTGCTGTAAGAATTCTCAAGTGTGTTATAAACTTGAAGAATTCAAAAACTAAATCCTTGGAAAAATCAAGTTGTAAGATCTCATACTTGGGTGAGCATTGAGATTGAGAACTATCTTAGATTTGGTGCTTTAAGTGGAATCTCCCTGTAGGACTCAGCTTAGGTTTAGGTAGAATCTAAGTGGTATATCCTACTAAAGAAAAAGGACTCAGCTATGAGTTGGTGCTTTTAGTGGTATGTCCTACTTTCGGAAGAGGGGTTACCATCCGAAGACAAATTGTAAGGCTTAATTCCTGCCAGTTGGAAAGGAATTACACTAGTGGATGAGCTCAGAGGAAGGAACCTCTGGGGACTAGATGTAGACAGGGCCGAACTAGTATAAAATCTTCTGTGTTGGATTTCCTTTACCTTAAGTTTTTACTTTTGTGCATTTCATTTTATATCTGCATTATCCGGAACCTATAGATCTGGATCAAAAATCAAACACGCTACACAAGACTTTTTAAAGTTTGAAAACTCTGAGAAAATGGTCATTCACCCTCTCTGATCCTAAATAACTAAGCACAGGGACCAACAATTTTTTCTGCTATGGATTTTTTTAGATCACATATCAGATGCAGGATAGGTGATGGTAACATTGTCTCTATAGTCAGTGATGTATGGGTTATCAATAATAGAGGTGGTCTGCTTTCTAGGTTACTGGGTGTTGATTTGGGTGAGAGACGAGTTTCATGGTTAATTACTAATGGAAGGTGGGATGATCAGAAGATATAGAAAAATAAAATAAAATAAAATAAAATAAATAATAATGACTTAAGGGGGAAGTTTTGATTTTAATAAATCTTACTTTCATTATTGAATAGCAATCATAATTGCTATGCCATTTGCCAACTTGGTAGTAATTGATTATTGCCAATTTTATTCCTTTCCTTGGCTATATATATGGTTTGATTTTAGTAGAGGAAATACACAAGGAAATTGAGAATTGGTGCTTTCCTTTGCTAGCTCTTACATGTTCATAATATTGCCTTTATCTTAAGTTCATTCTTAGTTCCTTAGTTTTTCATCTCGGTGATATTCTATGCTCGGTTGAGTTCATCTAATGTCTATTGTTGTATCCTAGGAGGCAGTAGTTCATACGAGGCAAATTTTGTCTTTAGGAAACCAATTTGGGACTCAATAGAATCCTTTCACAGATAAAAGGTTATTTCGGCATTTATCATTTTGTTAAATATTTTACTACCATATTTTCGTAATTTAAGTTACTAACATCTTGTTATATTTTATCTCTTAAAAGGAAATTACTCTATTATTAATCTCTCAAATCTAACAATCTTAAAACAGAATTTTATTGTCTATTTGATGGTGTAACTATGTTCCTTTAAAAGAGACAAAAAGATTTTCATAATTTGGAATACCGTGACTTGGATTACCAAAACTTGGAATACCTAAATTTGGATAAATACTTAGACTTTGGACAATAAGGACTTATTTTGGACACTGTGACTTAATTTGGATAATATATATACTAAAAATTGACAAAAAATAATCAAATCAAAATTGTCATACGGAAAATTTTAGTACTTTATTTTATTTATTGTTTTAAAACTGTTCTAATTTGGTTTGTTTGAAATTTTTAGAATTTATTATGGCTGATCATAGAGACATTAGTCCTGAAATTCCTCAAGGCCAGAATGAAGAAAACCAAAATGGACAACTTGGTCCTATTGGTTCTGAGCCTATTAGTTCAACACCGGTTGCTTCTGTACTTGTAGGTGGACCAAATGCTTTTGGCTATGTAGCTTCTAGGCCAACTGTTTTGGATCTACGAGTTATGGCTGTACTCAAGGAAATGGCCCTGAAATTACTTATGGTCAAAATAACCAAATTGTACAAAATGGTCCTAATGGGTTTGGACTTAACCAAAACGGACAACTTGGTCCTAATGGTTTTGAATTAAATGGAAATGGACTTTCGAGTTTTTGGCTTGTTATGCCTAATAGTCATGGGGATTTAGGTTCATACCCTATAACGATACTTGAAAGGCCTGAGAAATTCAATGGTGTGAATTTTAAAGTTTGGCAATATAAAATGTTTTTCTACTTACTTAGTTTGGGACTTCAAAATTTTCTAAAAGAAGATCCTCCTATTGTTCCCGATGGAGTAACTGATGCTTATGTTCAGAAATTTATTGATGGCTGGAAATTTTCTGATTTTCTTTGCAGAAACCATATTTTAAATGGTTTAGTACCCAATTTATATGAGGTGTACACAGTAAAACGTACTGCAAAAGAATTATGGGAATCTTAGACAAGAAATATCGAACTGAGGATGCTGGCGCTAAGAAATACTTAGCAGGCCAATTTCTTGATTTTAAAATGATTGATTCCAAGCCTGTTGTAAGTTAAGTGCAGGAACTCTAGCTACTAATCCATGGGATGGAAGCTGAAAATATGCATACTAGTGAGCCATTCCAAGTGGCTGCAATTATTAAAAAATTACCACTGAGTTGGAATGATTTTAAACATTACTTAAAGCATAAAAAAAAAAAGAAATGTCTGTTGAGGATCTTATTGTCCGACTTTGTATTAAAGAGGACAATAGAAGATCTGAAAAGAAATTTTTTATTGCTAATCAAGCTATGGCAAAAGCCAACGTGGTGGAGGTCCTTAAAGACTCCAAGAAGGGTCAGCATTATGCTAAACCCAAGTCCAAAATGGGACCAAAAGGAGGCATTTCCAAGAAACCTAAGTTTAATGGAAAATGCTTCTACTGCAATAAGATGGGGCATAAGTCCTCTAAATGGAGGCTGCCAAAAAGGGCAAACAAGAATGAGGCAAATGTTGTTGCTGAAATTACTAAAGATGTGTCTGACATCGACTAATATGCGGTAATTTCTGAGGTCAACCTGATTGACTCAAACCTAAGAGAGTGGTGGCTCGATACTGGTGCTACTCGTCACGTATGTTGTGATAAAGAGTCTTTTGCTAGACTGACTCTTACAAATGACGGGGAGAAGCTCTACATGGAAAATTCTGCTACTTCCAAAGTTAAGGGACATGGAACTGTGATTTTAAAAATGACTTCTAGCAAAGAAGTAAAACTGCAAAATGTCTTGTATGTACCTGACATAAGAAAGAATTTAATTTCTGGAAGCCTCTTGAGTGCACATGGATTCAAGATGGTATTTGAATCTCAGAAATTTATTTTGTCAAAAGGAGGCATTAATGTAGGAAAGGGATATAAATGTAATGGAATGTTTAAATTCAATTGTATCACTTGTAAGCATGGTTCTATTAATATGAATAAGAACAACGTTTCTGCTTATATGGTTGAGTCTTCTAATTTATGGCATAGTAGACTTGGACATGTTAATTTTGATACATTACGACGTTTAATTAACTTGAACCATATTCCCACATTTCATATTGATAAAACACATAAATGTAAAACTTGTGTTGAGACAAAATTGACAAGATCTTCATTTCACTCTGTTGAAATAAATTCAGAACCACTTGATTTGATATATACAGATATTTGTGACTTGAAATTTGTTCAATCAAGGGGAGGAAATAAATATTTTATTACCTTCATTGATGATAGCACAAAATACTATTATGTATATTTGCTTAAAAGCAAAGATGAAGCTTTAGAGAAATTTGTACTCTATAAGCAAGAAGCAGAAAACCAACTTAATAAGAAAATTAAGAAGGTAAGAAGTGATCGTGGTGGTGAATACGTTGCACCAATTAGTGAGTTTTGCTCCCAATATGGAATTATTCATGAAGTAACACCACCATATTCTGCTCAATCAAATGGAGTAGCTGAATGCAAAAATCGTACTCTAAAAGAGATGATGAATGCAATGTTAACCAGTTCTAGTTTACCACAAAACTTGTGGGGTGATGCAATTTTGTCAGCAAATTATCTTTTAAATATGATACCACGTAAGAAACAAGACAAAACCCCTTATGAGTTATGGAAGGGAAGAAAACCTTCATATAATTACTTGAAAGTGTGGAGGTGTCTTGCAAAGGTAATTGCTCCATTACCTAGACGAATGAAAATATGTCCAAAAAGAGTGGATTGTATTTTCATTGGATATGCTAGTAATAGCAACACATATAGGTTTCTTATGCATGAATCTAAAAATACGGATATACACAAGAATACTTTGATAGGGTCAAAGGATGCTTCATTTTTTGAAGATGTGTTTCCATGTAAGGAAATAAGTGAAAAAATTGGATCTAAAAGGTCTCGTAAACTTGTTGAAAGTGATGGTCAAGTTGATCAACAAGATGTTGATAACAATGAAAGTCTTCAATTAATGATTGAAGAAGATGATCAATATTCTCAAGAAGTGAGTAATACAGATCATAAGGTGGAACCTAGAAGAAGTAAACGAGCAAGGGTTGAAAAGTCCTATGGTCCGAATTTCTTAACATATATGGTTGAAGTGGAACCCCAAACATATAAAGAAGCTGTAAGCTCTACAGAGAGTCCTTTATGGAAAGAAGCCATAAGGAGTGACATTAATTCCATTTTGCAAAATCATATGTGGGAATTAGTGGACCTTCCTCTAGGAATAAAACCACTAAGTTCTAAATGGAGTTTCGAACGAAACCTAAAAGCTAATGGATTAATTGATAAGTATAAGATGCGTTTGGTCATAATAGGTTATAGACAAAAAGAAGGCCTTGATTACTTTGATCGTATTCTCCAGTGTCGAGAATAGCCTCCATTAAGATGATACTTGCAATTGCCACTTTGCAGAATCTTGAAGTACATCAAATGGATGTGAAAACTGTCTTTCTGAATGGAGATCTTGAAGAAGAAATCTGTATAGAGCAACCTGAAGGTTGTGTAGCTCTAGGTCAGGAAAGGAAAGTTTGTAAATTGGTGAAATCTTTATATGGGTTAAAGCAATCACCAAAACAATGGCATAAGAAATTTGATGATGTCATGATGGCTAGTGGATATTGCATAAATGAGTGTGACAAATGCATTTATGTCAAAACTACAAATGAAGGATATGTTATTCTATGTTTGTATGTTGATGACATACTCATTGTAGGAATCAATGAAAAGATGGTAAAAAGTACCAAAGATATGTTGAATTCTAGATTTGACATGAAAGATATGGGACTAGCGGATGTAATTTTAGGCATCCAAATTAAATGTTCACCTCACGGTCTTATATTAACTCAGTCTAACTATGTGGACAAGATACTTAACAAGTTTAATACAGAGGATTATGGCATAGCCAAAACGCCATTAGACATCAGTCAACACTTGTCTCAGAATAGAGGTGAATGCATAGACCAAGTGGAATATGCAAGAGTTATAAGCAGTCTAATGTACCTTACAAGTTGTATAAGGCATGATATTGCTTATACTGTAAGCAGTTTAAGCAGATTTACGAGTAACCTAGGTAAAAGTCATTGGGGAGCGATCGTAAGAATACTAAGATATTTGTGGTATACTCGTAATTATGGACTACACTACACAAGAGAACCTACTATACTAGAAGCATATTCTAATGCTAGTTGGATAGCTAACATTAAGCATTCTAAAGGTATAAGTGGGTATGTGTTCACTCTAGGAGGAGGAGCAGTGTCATGGAAATCCTCAAGACAAACAATTATAACTCGATCCATAATGGAAGCTGAGTTTGTAGCCTTGGACAAAACCATTGAAGAAGCCGAATGGCTAGGAAATTTCTTAGAGGATATTCCTGAATGGCCCAAACCTGTGCCTGCAATTTGTATACATTGCGATAATCAAGCAACGATTAAGAGAGCACAAAATAATATGTATAATGGTAAGTCGAGACACATGTGTCATCTACAAAATACCATTAGACAATTGATCTCAACTGGAGTTATCTCTATTGATTTTGTAGGATCAAAGGATAACGTTGCGGATCCGCTAACCAAAGGATTAAATCGAGATCATGTTGATAAGACATCTAAAGGAATGGGACTAAAGCCCATGAATAATTAAGAAGCTATGTGAAGGAAAACCCAACCATATTTGACTAGAGATCCCAAGATCTTGGTTCAGTGGCACAACCTAATTATATAGACCTAGTGGGGTCACTGTAGGGGTAACCCTATGTCCATTCCTATGATGTAAACAGTGATAAAATGGGTTAAGGTTAAGCAATGCTTTTAATGGTTCTTTGTGCATCAAAGTTTGAGCAAAAGAGATCACCTATGTGAGAGTGAAGTGAGGTCGCTTCAAAGGAAACTAATGGGGCTTAGTTATCCGAAACTCTTGCAAAACCAGGACATGTTCACGACCATAATGAACATAACTATGAGAACAAAAAACCGAGTTAGATTAATATTTGTGTGGTGTATATCATCGTTTACATAAACGGCAGAATAGTTCAAGGACATCGCGTCTACTTGTCAGCCAGTAAAGTAAATAATTATCACAAGGGAAGGTTCAAGGATTGAGTCCACCTAACTTATGCAAATATTGATGTAGAAATTATTACCAAATCGAGTCTTCGTTTTCTTATTTTCTTTTATGTGGGGGATTATTTAAAAATAAAATAAAATAATAATAATAATAATAATGACTTAATGGGGAAGTTCTGATTTTAATAAATATTACTTTCATTATTGAATAGCAATCATAATTGCTACGCCATTTGCCAACTTGGTAGTAATTGATTATAGCCAACTTTATTCCTTTCCTTGGCTATATATATGGTTTGATTTTAGTAGAGGAAATACACAAGGAAATTGAGAATTGGTGCTTTCCTTTGTTATCTCTTACATGTTCATAACATTGCATTTATCTTAAGTTCATCCTTAGTTCCTTAGTTTTTCATCTCGGTGATATTCTATGCTCGGTTGAGTTCATCCAACGTCTGTTGTTGTATCCTGGAAGACAGTAGTTCATACGGGGCAAATTCTTTCTTAAGGAAACCGATTCGAGCCTCAACAAAATCCTTTCACGGTTAAAAGGTTATATCGGTATTTATTATTTTGTTAAATATTTTACTACCATATTTTCGTAATTCAAGTTATTAACATCTTGTTATATTTTGTCTCTTAAAAGGAAATTACTCTATTATTAATCTATCAAATCGAACAAGATTCATGAGTGTTTTGATTATAAGGAGGCACGATTGATTTTGAACATGCCTCTTCGTATTTACCCTCATCATGATGCTCCATATTGGCCCCTAGAGGCTTCGAGTGTTTACTCTGTTAAGAGTGCGTATCGTGGCTTAGCGATTTGTCATGGTTCTCATGTGACAGTTGTTAATTACCCATGGAATAAGCTCTGGAATATTAAAATACCATCAAAAGTCAGGATCTTTGTTTAGAGGATTTTATCCAATACTTTACCTGTTAGGGCCAATCTTTTAGTTTGGCATGCAATGGATGACTATTATTGTTGCTCTTGTCGTATGGGGGTTGAAGATACTAGTCATACTTTTCTCCATTATATTTTTTCAAGGCATATTTGGACTTTATTTGATAGTTCCTATTGTATTGGTTCATACTCGAATATTGTGCACCTTATTTGTTATTGGATACAAAATACCCCAACTATTGTTTTGCTTGTAATATATGGTTTGCTTGTAATAAACTTATTTGGCAACGGGTTTATTCTCAACCCGAATCTATTGTCAAGATGGCTAGAGCTTTCGCAATGCAGTGGGTGGCAACTTACTCTTCTCGTTCTAGTCATCATGGAGCTTCATGATTCAAAGTCAGATAGGGGTTGCTGAATTTTCTAGGCCAACGGTAGGACAGGCTGAAAATAGAAACATTGCTCATAGGTTAATGAGGTCTGATGATTTGATGCAGTTTAATGGTGTAGAATTATGAGACGAGATAGTAACAATCAATGCCAAGCAAATGAGCCTAAAGTGAGTACAACAAATATGGTGGTTGTTTGGCGGCCACTGTTAACCTTTTATATCAAGTGCAACTCGGATGCATCTATCTTTGATGACGGTGGTTCTTTTTCATTCAGTTGTGTTATTCGTAACTCCACAGGTGCATTTATAGCAGCGAGGTCGGGGTCTCTTAACTCACAGTTGTCCATCTTAAAACCCGAGGCGATTTCCGTTCGTGAATCTTTATAGTGGATGAAGGATTCGGGTTTTACTCACGTAGTCATGGAATTTGATAATCGATTGTTGTTTGATGCTCTTACCTCTGCACAACATGGACACTCTTACTTCTCTTCTATTGTGTTAGATTGCTACATGCTAGATTCTAATTTTGTTTCTTATTTATTTAGTCATTTTCTAATAATGCAAATGTAATTGCGCATTCTCTAGCTCGAGGTGTAATTTTGGCAAACGTGGTTGGCGAGTGGTTTCATAACCCTCCAATATGTATAGCTCGTTTATTATAATCTAATGAAGACCTTTTTTTCTCAAAATTCTGCAATTTACTTAATGTAATTCTGTCTTTTCAATTACAAGAACTCTTACCATCAAAATTTATAAAGAACTCTTAGTCCGTCTAACAGAAAGAACTTTAAGCTGTCTACATACGCTCTTTGTGGATACAACCATGTCTTGCCACCAGGGCCGGCTTTAAGGGGGAGCGAGTGGAGCGATCGCTTAGGGCCCCTAGTTTTCGGGGGACTCAAATTTTAGTTCGGGTATAGGGTTAGGGTTAGGGTGAGGGACTGAAACTAATGTTTGAGGAGAGTATTTGAATTGGCCTATTACCGGGTTTTCGGGTTGACGGTTCAGAGAAGGACATGTCTATCCTGCAATTTGCTGATGATACGCTATGCTTTTTACCGGCAGATGAGTCTCTATTACCCATTTTTGTTAGAATTTTGCGATGTTTTGAGTTGATTTCAGGCTTGAAAATTAATTTTAATAAGAGCTCTATTATGGGAATTCATGTACAAGAGACGGCCATTTCATCTTGTGCAGGAGTCCTGGGATGTCGAGTGGAGAACTTTCCGATTACCTATCTTGGAACCCCTCTCAGCGTTAGGCGTGTTCCCGTTTCCTCTTGGAACCCATTGATAAGCAAGTTTCAGAGTCGATTAGCGAGTTGGAAAGGACAATGCTTATCCTATGCGGGATGAATGGTGCTTGTGAAATCGGTATTATCATCTCTTCCAATCTTTTTGTTATCATTGAATAAAATGCCAGGAGCGGTAATTACGAAACTTGAGCAGCTGATGCGGAATTTTTTGTGGAGGGGTGATTCAACTACTACGGGCATTAGTAAGGTTAGTTGGGCGACGATTGTCCTACCCAAAAATCTTGGGGGCCTCTACATTAGGAACTTAAAGGTAGTTAATTGTAGTTTGTTGATGAAGTGGGTATGGAAGGTTAGGAGTGCTGATCATAGGTCATTATGGTATGAGATTTGCGTTAGACGATACGGGTTTGATTCATGGTGGTCCATTGGAAACTATGATTCATCTACATTGTCACATACTTGGAGAGGAATTATAGCATGTTGTATTAGAGGTGGGGAGTGGTGGGAATTTTTTTGGTCGAGCATTCGGGTTGCTATTGGAAGTGGGGAAAATTGCTCATTCTGGCATGACAACTGGACGGTAAATTCAGAGTTGGCGGTCTTGTTCCCTGACCTATACCGATTGTGTAATAGGAAATCGTGTTCGGTGGCCGAGGGGTGTCATTATCTTTTCAGGTCATCGGCCTTTTTGCGGCCTTTTTGGAAACGGAACTTAAGGATTTCAGGACAGAAGAGAGGTGCGGAACTTCGAAATTGGATCGGTATAAGCTGTCCGAGCTTGTTTCTAGAGGGTGACAACGAGTTGGGGCAGGGTCAACGGCAGCCTATCTTATCAGGGACGGCTGATCGGTTTATTTGGGAGTTGGGGGAGAAGAAGGTGTACACGACAAGCTCCTTTTGTATGGGCTACTATAATACGCCAAAATGGCCAAAGCCGAGGCTCGACTTTTCGGTAATATGGGAGGCATGTGTGACCCCGAAAGTTTGCTTTTTTGGGTGGCTTGTTTTTCATGGAAGATTACCAACAAAAATGTTCCTTTTCCTCCGGGGCTGCCAATCTATAACGGACGGTCAATGCCCATTTTGTGATTTGGAGGAGACTATGGATCACGCCCTGCTCCATTGCATTGACAGCTATAAGGTGTGGACGCAGGTGATGAGATTGCTCGGTATCTCACTGCCTATACCGTGGAAGGCGGTGGATTTTCTAGCCATGTGGCGCGGCTTCTTTGCTGATGGAAGGGGTAGAGAGTTTGGAACGGCGCTATAGTTCTTAATTGCTTGGGCACTATGGAAACGAAGGAACAAATTTGTTTTCGAAGGCAGGATGGGTTCAGAAGACATTATTGGATCATGCATTCATTTATGTTGGTTCATCTTTAAAACTAGGAGGCGTGATGTTAATTTTGTTACTTCTGATGTATTTATTTTCCCGAACTTGCTACTCTCGTGTAATTGATTTACTCATGTTCTCGCCTTGAGACCGTGAGTTGATTTTTATTTAATAAAAGAGGGGTAGGTGTTTTGTAGGTAAGCGGGGAAACCAGCCTAGCTGGGGACTCCGCCCCGAAATTTTCACCTGCTCCAATCTTTTAGCCTTTGAAGGGACTCAATGTTCCTTCGGGGGTTTTTCAAAAAAAAAAATAAATTAAAAAGCAATATATATATTAAGGTGTGGAAGAGTAAGATAAATAAGCTTTGGTTCAGTGGTATAGGTGT
The DNA here is from genome assembly GCA_947683365.1 of Euphorbia pulcherrima. Taxonomy (NCBI): domain Eukaryota; kingdom Viridiplantae; phylum Streptophyta; class Magnoliopsida; order Malpighiales; family Euphorbiaceae; genus Euphorbia; species Euphorbia pulcherrima. The sequence continues at coordinate 23,803,725 of CANTUS010000001.1, forward strand.
TTGGTGCCCTTCTCCTTGTGTGTGCGGGTTCAGTTCTCACTCCCCCTTTCTTTTTTAATTATTTTTAATAAAATTGTTCTAGATAATTCTTTAATAATATTTGACTCACAATTTATTTTACTTTCAGTCCTTTAAAGTCTTTATTATAAAAAAATACAATTTACATATATTATTTACATTAAAAATTGGTCTAAATTTAACATGACAATATCGATTACATATAATTTTTTAATTTAAAATTAGATATAGTCTTTAATTATTTTTTACTAGTATTATCTCTCAAGTAAAAAACATTGTAATAAAGTATATATATTATTTTAAAATTAATTTGCAATGATTTAACATTAAAGTTATAAGTTTTTTTAATTTATTATTATTTTAATCATGTACGAGGTTTGACTGATTTGCTAAACATGCTACTTTTTTTATCATAAGTAGTCACATTTGAAATTTGTTTCACTTCTTCAATTACAATTTATAATGCAAAAGTTATTATCATATATTGAGTATAAGAATTTCTTAGATAATTTTTATATAAAAAAATAAATATTAATTTAATCGTTTCAATACATATTTTCGAGATTGTAATACTGTATTTTAATTTGAGTCATTATAAAATATTTTAAAAATATCAATAATCTATAACATTGAGAATGTAATTTTCGATAAAATTTTATGTGAAAAATCAATTGAAATTTACTTCAAAAAATATTCGGATAACTATGACTTCAAATGACAGCATCATAATAAAAAATACATGTATATATCAAAGTTTAATAACTTTTCGTTGTTTATTAGTGAAATAACAGTTTCGTCGGTGAAAGTTTTTGAACATTCGACCATTTTACAAAGGCCTCAATTTCATTTCATGCTCAAGGCCTCGAAAATTTCTGAGACGGCCCTACTTGCCACTATACATATATATTTGACCCTAGTGCACTTGTTAGGTATCACATTGGTAATATTATATATTACGTAGAAAAATTATACGAATATGTTTGCGAGCGTTCGAGCCGAATGTTGGAAACTTTAGCTTGGTTTGTCAATATCTCGAGCCGATTTTAAGCTCGAGTCGAGCTTTGTGGAATCAAGTTCTGATCGAGCTTTGACGGAGCCAAATCTCAAATTATTTGAGAGCCATTGGGCTTGTTAACACCCCTAATTCCTGTCAAGTGTCAACTAATCTTTATTATATTAAATACAACTATATGAGCTATAAATTAACTCTATTATTTTTCTTCAATTCTACTTTGGCCATATCAAAGTTTACGGGTCAATTAACTTTTCATCTTATCCTATTTTTATGGATCTTAGAGCGTCTCCAATAGTTATTTTATTTGATTATCTTCCTTATACATAAATAATAGATAATTAAGTAAAATAAAATGTTCCAAATAGATATTCTATCAACACTTTCTAGTATGATGTGGTAATTAAATTTGGGAAATTGTCTATTTGACCTTCTACAAATAGAAGATCAAATAAAAAAATATATTAATATTTTAATGCTTAATTTAAAATTCAAATTTTCGTTAGCTATGAAAAAATAAATTAGTAAATAATTGAGTCTTTTTATATTATTTAATTTTGAAAAAAATGTTATCCAATATAAAATAGACAATCTATTGTAACAGGTTTCGTGAAACTTATTGTCTATTTGTAAAATCATTACCATATTATCAATATGAATTTCTATTCTACATGCCACATCATTTTAGAATCCATAAACTATTGAAAATGTTCTTAGTGGTGTGACTCTTCTCCATCTATATAAATAAAAGATAGTACTCTACAATTTGATTTGGTCCAAGTAGTTTTAGATTGGATTTTATCTTTTATTTGATTTTGTGCTTGATTTTTCAGCATCAATACATTTTTTAGCTGAAAAATGCACTATAAAAAGGGCCTTTGACTTTGAGTTTAGCATCGTATTATTCAAAGTTTCCTTTATAAATTGAGTTGTTCCTTTTGTGTTTGAGAAAGTAAGGCTCTGTTCTTTTCAACTTGTTTTTTGTTCTGTTCAATTCAGTTCAGTTTCAGTATTTAGTATTTAGTATTCAGCATTCAGTATTCAGAATTCAATATTAATTTTCGGTCTATGCATTATATCAATATTATTAATGTATATTATTATTCATAAATATTAAAAGCAATGAATATTAATGATAATATCATTTCAATGTCAATTTTAGTTCATTTCTATTTATACATTATATATATATATATATATATATATATATATATATATATATATTATTAATTAATATCAGTAATCACAAATAACAACAATAAAAAGAAACCAATAATAATATTTTTAACATTATCAATTATTATTTCTACCATAAATAATTTTGTAGGAAAAATAAATAAATAAAAGTAATAATGTTTTATAAATATTGATAACAATTAAAATAATAAGGTAATATTCATAACGATAATTACAATAAAATATAATAATAATAATTTATAATGGTATATTTAATTATTATCATATGTAATAATTAATAAATTTTATTATAATGTATAGTATTATTTAAAGTATTATTAATTATTATGTATTTTAATATTTTTAATATTTTTAAAATTATTTATATTATTAATAATAATTCAGTTTCAGTTTCAGTATTTCAGTTTCAGTATTGTTCAGTTTCTGTATTTTCAGTTTCAGTATTGTTCAGTTTCAGTATCGTTCAGTTCAGTTCAGTTCAGTACCATTCAGTTCAGTTCAGTACACCTACTTATCAGTTGAAAAGAACAAGGCCTAATTCTTGATATTATCTTACTCTTCTTTTTACTTTATTATTTTCAATATATTATTGCATTTTTGTTCCTAATCCAAGCAATCGATTTCAAAAGCTATTTGATCTTGGCGGGAATAACAAGTAGTTCCTTCCAGCATTAATCAGCTTCTTCAACCGGTTGTCTAAATAACAAGATAAATATAGCATATCCAGAATAGAGATTAGAGAAGAAAAGCTAGCAAAAAGTATAATTTATATCGGTGTTTAACACTGGAAGATCAACAGTTTGTAGAGGCCAAAAAATGGCTGTTGTCCAACGGCAAAAAGATATTAACAAAATTGCTCAACTCAATCCCGCATTACATGGGATATAAAATCTCAACTGTTTTGAATGTTGCAATAGGTTTAAATTTTTGTAGATCATTATTAGCAACTGTAAGCTTCACTGTTTCTACCTTGGCACCCCTTTGTTAATTATCGTAGGTTTTGAACGGTTCTTTTTTCTGCTATCATGACTTTGCGTTTCTGTAATCAAACTATTTATTTGTCATTCTTTAATGTTACTCTACAGGATAATATGTTAGGGACAGATTTGTCGGCCTAAATCTATGTTGGCTTGGCTGCTAATTTTTTTTCTTAAACCCATATGAAAGCCCACGTTTTTCCAGCCCATTTATTACCTTTGGTTGAGCCTCGTATTTGCCTGACCAAGCTATAGAAACCCCTTTTCTCTTCCTCTGATATTAAGCCGCCTCAGTTTCTTCTCTCTGAAAACCCTAACCTCTCTTTATCTCTTTCTTTCATCACCATGTGCTCTAATCAACGGTTACTGAAGCTTCCTTGGTGTGTGAGCAGTTAGAGTTCGTTACAAGGCCGTTAGAGGATGTTCAGTTGAGGATATAAAGGAAGAGAGGGGAATTATGATCAGTAATGCTTCGATTCCGGTTGCTCTCGTTGTAATTGGTTGCTGTTGAGATCTTTGATCTGTTTTTGAGGCTTTGTATTATTTTCTCTGGTGTTGTTCTTGAGCATGCAGTGGTTTGATTTTACTGTATGCGGTTTAGAGGATTTAATAGTTATTGGCCTGTAATCTTGTACTGCCTTGGAGCCTTTCTTTGCCGTTAATGAGAAGCTTCTGGAATCCTTGCCCGTACTGAATTTACGGGGAACTACGTAAAATATCTGTGTTATTTGTTCTTTCATTTTTATGCTTGTTTGATTAAAAATCTAAATTGTTAAAGCATAGTTAAAATCTAAAATATATGTTCTGAATCTGAAAAGATTGATAATTCTGGGAATAAGTCTCTACATGTAGTATCAGAGCGGGTTTTGATCATTCTTGAACTTTGTTTGATGAAAAATTGGTTTGCATGTTGTTTGTGTTCTCGATCTGGGCTTCTCTGCCATTTTCATGCGCTTTTGTTATTAAAATTAAGAATCGCATTTTTTTTGGAGCCCGAGTTTCTTTAAGCATGTGTTTGGTTCTTGAATGATTTATTGCTCTCTAAAGATCCTGTTCCGCTGCTATACAGTATAATATGTATGTCGAATTTATTTTGTCTCATGTTCCTCAGCGATAAATTAATTCTTGGTAGTAGATACAGAGGTTAAATAGCCATTGAATGTTTACCATGTTCTCATATCTAAGAAAATAATATTGAGTTCCATTTTCTTGTTATGAGTTTGTATATTTGTTCAATTTCGTACTCTGTTTTTAGTAGTTCTCTTGGCATGAGTTTTTCGTTATTGACTGAATTTTTCCTTTGGCATATGTTAGCTGCAATGTAGTATTATCTGTATATTGTTGTTTAGATGTTGTGTTGTGATATGAACATTGTCATTTCATTCTTTTGTTAACTCTTTATATTTGTTTTAATTCACTTTTCTTTTTCTGTAAGGGGTAATCTCTGTTGGGTTTCCTGAAGTGGATCAAATGCAGTCTATTTTAGTTCTTTGCTCAATCAAAGTAAGTACTCTAAACTTTTTTTTAATTTCCACAAGGAATTGTTGTTGCTGTTGGACCACTCAGGTATTGTTTCTTCACCTAATCCTTGGTTGTTGGCTATCCTTATTGTAAATATAATATAGCTGGTTGAGTTTGCCTCTTGCTGGAATTTTTTTATGTAATTAGTTAAATCAAGAGTTGTTATAAAAATCAGGTTATCTTTAAGATAAATATTTTTTTAATATTTTGTCTTAGTATTTGAGCTTTAAGATTTTAAAAGATATCAATCTTGTATTTTTAGTAAATCTGTTTCTCAAAATTTTCAATTTCCGATTTTGTTTAGATATATCATGTATGCCAGAATTAGGTGCTTATAAATGGCATGTTATATGTCAGTTGCAGATTTTGATTAAGATATGTTCATATGCTTAATGTATATCAGTTCCAGTTCTGGTAGTTTGTTTTTCTTATTGCTATTTTTTTTAATTGGCCTAGTTTGTATTCTTAAACCAAATTGTTTCAAGAATATTTCATTTTTAGGCTATGTATTATTTGTTAGCAATAAGTTCATTTGGAGTTGAGCATATTTTCTTTTCTTAAATGACTGCTTACTATATGTGATAAATTTCAGTTTTTCTGTTCCTTGGCATATTTTATCTATTTTTTCAAGGCTGTTATATTCTTCTGCTCTATCTATTTCTTTAGTCTTTGTTTGGGTATTCTGTTCTCTAGCTACCTAGTTTATTCCCAAAGTTTATTAAAGAAATTGATATGACTTGAATTATTGTTTGAAGTTAATTCTCTTGTTTGTTATGCCTTGAAAGTAATATGCCAATTGAATTTATGTTGATAGCATGAGTTAATATTAACTATTTAGCATTGGTGTGAGTGAGATAATCTATTATATTGCTTGCTTATCAAGTTTAATCTGGCCAATTAAACTTGTTTCTCTTTTATAATGTTTTTAAAAGAAAGTTGTTAAGCAATATGTTTAGTTTTTAAAACTAATTTTTTTTGATCTCACTGTTTTAAAGAGAGTTGTTTTTCAATAAATTGGAAGTCTAGTTCTGTTTTTCCCTTGAGAAATGTTTTTTATTATTATAATCAATTATGTAGTATTTGCTTGTTTTTAGTTTAATGAATGCATTAGACATGTTTCTTTCATTTTGGGAAAGAGTTTTAAGCAATACTAGTTTTAAGAAACTTTATGTTTTCTTGTGATTTCTCCTTTGACTTGACTTCATAAATTTGTTGGTTTTGCTCTACTTTGTGTTGTGTTTAATGCTCTAATCATGGTTAGCTTTATATGATGTCTATTATATTGTTTGGCATTCTATGTGTTTTAGCCATGTTTTGATTCAATATAATAGGTTTTAAGTGATTTTTTTTTCTATCATTGATCTATTTTTTTTGTTTGTTCTATCTTGAAATTGGTTTTCTGTTAAGCAATAACGATTTCTTTGTTGATTATTTTTAGTCTATTTCAGTAGGCTAGTCTCTCCTATTAGTTTATTTAGTAGGAAGAGTGTGTTAATCTTGTGAAATCATGTTTTGTGTTGTATATTGTTGGTTGAATAACTTGTATAAGATAGAGATAATTAGTTCAATTTGATATGTTTTTAAGTAATGTCTATATTATGCTTAGTCATCATGTGTATTAAGACCTATATGTTTGTTAAGCTCAAGGTGGAGTTCCGTGGAATTTAAATTGTTATGTATATCTTGAGTTGTTTTTAGTAAAGGTCTTAGGTGTTTTTATGATGAGTCTTTTATTGTTGTTATGCAGTTGTTTAGTAGGTGTAAGGCAGATGTATTGCATAGTTAATTCTTTGAGCAAGTATGTTTGTTTTGTTTTGTTTAGCATGGTGCTAGTTATAATATTTGTTTTCTTTGCTCAATTAAGTCAAAATGGCTTGTTTATGCAATAATCTGATATATGCCTTGTTTATTACCTTAATTGTTTAAGATGGAGCATGTTTAGCTTCTTGTTGCTATTTATAGAAGTTTTTCAAGCAAGTTAGATATTTTAAATCTTGAATTGGTTGTTAACTGATTTTAGTGTTAATTAGTTACTATATTGCTGTGGTTTTTTGTTATGAACCTTAAATAAAGTAGCTAATCAATTTTGGTTCATAATTGTTCTGTGTTACAGCTGCTTTGACTGATATACTAAACTATTTTCAATGTTTCAATTTCAGGTGTGCTTTAAGCTTAGTTAGGCTCATCTGACTGTGTGTCAGATTGTGCCACTAAGCAGGTTATTTCCCTTGGCAGGGATTCCTTGGTAGTATCTTGTTAGCAAGGCGAAGAAGCTGCAACCAAAGGTAGAGATTGCTGGCCTAAATCTATGTTGGCTTGGTAGCTAATTTTTTTTGCTTAAACCCATACTAAAGCCCATGTTTTTCCACCCATTTATAACCCTTGGTTGAGCCCATGTTTGCATGACCTAGCTATGGAAACCCCTTTTCTCTTCCTCTGATCTTAAGCCGCCTTTTTTTCTTCTCTCTGAAAACCCTAACCTCTCTTTATCTCTTTCTTTCATCACCACGTGCTCTAATCAATGGTTATTGAAGCTTCCTTGGTGTGTGAGCGGTTAGAGTTCGTTACAAGACTGATAGAGGATGTTTAGTTGAGGATATAAAGGAAGAGTGGGGAATTCTGATCGGTAGTGCTTTAATTTCGGTTGCTCTTATTGTAATTGGTTGATGTTGAGATCTTTAATCTATTTTTAAGGCTTTGTATTATTTTCTCTGGTTTTGTTCTTGAACATGCAGTGGTTTGATTTTACTGTATGCGGTTTGGAGGATTTAATAGTTATTGGCCTGTAATCTTATACTGCCTTTGAGCCTTTCTTTGCCGTTAATGAGTAGCTGTCGGAATTCTTGCACATAGAATTTACGGGGAAGTGCGTAAAATATGTGTTATTTGTTCTTTCATTTTTATACTTGTTTGATTAAAAATCTAAATTGTTAAAGTATAGTTCAAATCTAAAATATATGTTCTGAATCTGAAAAGATTGATAATTTTGGGAATAAATCTCTACAAGATTGGAGGCATATGAAAGGAACAAGATTAGTAATTGGCAGCAGTAGCAGGTAGCCTTTTAGAAAACCGCCATTTATAGAACAACCAACCGTGAGTGATTCAAAAAGCACTGAATATTTGTCTAGATGTAGAAAGCGTTGGAATTAAACACTTAATGGAATAACTTTTATAAACTTTAAGATATTACAAGAATATTCTCACTCAAAATAAAATGCTACAACTTACTCTTTACTTCTTTTCTCTCTAAAGAAGATCTTATTTTTGTTGATGAAAAACAACTAAATAACTCATCTATTTATAGGTGAATTATACAACTCTCAACTAACACAATTACTCACCACCACCTCCAACTAATACAATTAATAGCCAACTTATTTAGTTAATTTAATGGCCTTCAAATTGGTTGTAGTTAATAGCCTCCAATTTGGTCATCACACATAAAAAAATTCTACATACTTAAAATACATAAATAAATTTACTACATTTTGGATTTGTGGGCTTGGACTCCAATTGATTGGATTTAGATTTTGGGTTTACATTAATATGGATCAAGTTTATAATCCAACACCCCCCCCTCCCCACTTAAACTTGATCTTGTCATCCCAAGTGAGCTTCTCAATCTGATGAAGTTTTCACTTGTGAGCGACTTAGTGAAAATATCCACAATTTGATCTTGTGTCTTCACATATTCAACTTGCACTTCCTTTCTTGTAACACACGCTCATATGTAATGGTAGCGCATGTCGATGTGTTTGCTTCAATCATAGAATACAGGATTCTTTGCTAAGGCAATGGCTGACTTGTTATCAACATGAATCTCAGTCGATTTTTCTTGCATCAAGCCGATCTCTTTCAATAAATTTCTGAGCCAAAGTGCATGATAAACGCACGATACTGCTACAACATATTTTGCTTCACATGTAGATAAAGTTACAATCAGTTGTTTCTTTGACATAAATGTGAAAGCAGTATCTCTCATGAAAAACACAAACCCACTAGTGCTTCTTCGGTTATCTATGTCTCCACCCCAATCGCTATCGCTATATTCAACAAGCTTGTAATCATTAGAAACTGAATAGAATAAGCCCAAGTCGATTGTACCTTTCAAATAGCAAAGAATTCTCTTAGCGGCTTTAAAAGGGGTGGTTGTTAGTGATTCCATGTAACGACTAACTAACCCGACTGCATGAAGGATATCTGGCCTCGCGTAGGTAAGATAGCGTAGACTTCCTTTCAAACTTTTGAAAAGTGTTGGATCTACACTCTCCCTTTCTTCATGTTTGGACATCTTGATCCCGTACTCCACCGGTGTGCTTATCGGCTTGCAATTATCCATCTTGAACTTTTTCAAGATCTCCTTTACATAGCATTCTTGTGAAATGAAAATTCCATCCTTTTGTTGCTTTACTTCTATGCCAAGGTAGTATGCTATGAGTCCTATGTCTGTCATCTCAAACTCCTTCATCATCACTTTCTCGAATTCATCGAACATTCTTTGGTTGCTTCTGGTGAATATCCAATCATCCACGTAGAGGCATACGATCAGAATATCTCCATCTTTAATCTTGATATACAAAGAATGCTCATATGGACATTTATTGAAACCATTCTCTCGAAAGTACTTGTCTATTCTGCTATTCCATGCCCTTGGTGCTTGTGTTAGCCCATAAAGAGCATTCTTCAACTTCAACACCTTGTCTTTATGACCTTTGGCTTCGTAACCTGGTGGTTGCTGAATATAGACTTCCTCTTCAAGAACTCCATTTGGGAAGGCCGATTTTACATCCATTTGATGAATTCTCCACTTGTTTTGAGCCGCTAAAGAAACTATTAGTCTGACAGTTTCCAATCGAGCAACTGGAGCGAATACCTCATCGTAGTCAATTCCAGCCTTTTGACAATAGCCTTTTACAACAAGCCTTGCCTTGTGTCTTTCAATCTCTTCCTTGGCATTTTGCTTTGTTTTGTACACCCATTTAACACCTATCGCCTTGTGGCCTTTGGGAAGTGAAGTGAGTTCCCATGTATCATTCTTCTCAATGGCCTTGATTTCTTCATCCATTGCATCTCTCCACTTTTTCTCTTGTGCAGCTTCTTGAAATGTCACTAGCTCGCAATCAACAAATAGATAAAATAATGTAAGATTGTCTAGTTGTTCAGTCACCTCATAGAGTTCTCAAAGACTTCTCATACGATGCACTTCTCTTTCATCTTCAGTCCCACTTGATGATGGAGATGATGATGATGATGATGATGTTGATGATGACCCATCTCTATGAGTAGGAGAATTTGATGGAGTTGTGAGGCCTTGTTGAAGTTGTCTTGGTTGCTCAGGTGTTGTCTACTCATCTTCCTCGAATAGGGAAAAGTTGAAGTCCTCCGTTTGGGAATCAAAGTTCTATTCTCCTTCTTCATCAAATATCACATCTCGACTGATCATAAATTTCTTATCATTCGGATTGTATAGCTTATAGAATTTTTAGATTGAGTCATAACCAATGAAAATAAAACTTTTGCTTTTATCATGAAGCTTGGTTTGATTCTCATCCAGTACATGAACATGAGCTACACTCCCGAAGACTCGAAGATGGGAAATTCCGAGCTTTCTTTCACTCCATGCTTCTTGTGGTGTCTTTCCCCATATGCTTCTTGTAAGAGAATGATTTAATAAGTAGACTGCACATGCCACTACTTCAGCCCAAAACTCCTTGGGTAGTTTCTTGCTTTTGAGCATACTTCATGCCATATCAAGAATTGTTCTATTCTTCCTTTCTGCCACACCATTTTACTGGGGGGATCTAGGAACCGTTAAGGGTTGATGCATTCCATGTGCTGCACAAAACTTGTTAAATTCATTGGATGTGAATTCTCCTCCTAGATCAGATATCATGGCTTTCATCTTATAACCGCTCTCCTTTTCCACGACTGCTTTGAACTTCTGAAACACTCCATAGACTTCTAATTTCTGCTTTAAGAAATACACCCAAGTTTTTCTTGAATAATCATCAATGAAGAGAAGGAAGTAGTTACTATTAGTGAGAGAACTTGGCTTAATAGGACTACACAAGTCGGTATGGATGAGCTCGAGCGGCTTCTTGGCTCCACAGACTGACTCCTTTGGAAAGCTTCTTCTGAATTTGTTTCCCTTGTAGACATCCTTTGCACAATTGATCAGGATTATTGATACATGATAAGCCACTAACGATTTCCTTCTTGGATAACAACTCTAATCCTCCAAAGTTCGGATGACCAAATTAAAGATGCCATAGCCATGATGCGTCTTTGTAAAATGCCTTCAAACACTTCGCAACATCTGTTGAATGTTCAAAGGAAATATTCTATTATTTGACATTTGTACTTTAGCAATCAGATCTCCCTTGCCATCTCTTATGAAAAGACTACAATCTTTCATGTGAGTATCGTAGCCTTTTTTTAAGAGTTGGCCCTAACTTAAAATGTTGCACTTCATATTAGGCATATAGTAGACATTTGAAATTCATTGGTGGCTATCATCTTTAGCAGGAAAGTAAATGTCACCTTTCCCCTTCATCGATATCTTGTTGTCATCTCCAAATGAGACATCGCTACTTACTTCTTCAGTGAACTCCATGAATAAGCTTCTTTTTCCACACATGTGGTTGCTTGCACTGGTGTCGAGATACCATGTATTGCCTTGATGATCATTGTTGTTGTTGTACGCTAGTAATTACATTTCTTTCTCCTCGATCTTTTCCTCTATAAAGTTCACCTTGTCCTTGACTTAATTTTTAGGAGTTCTATATTCTGAAGAGTGATGCCCAAACTTTTGACAATTATAGCATCGGACTTGAGATTTGTCATACCTCGCATTCGAATTGCCTCTTTCGCGACCTTGTGTAGAACTTTCTCCTTTCTCGTAGTTATCACTGGAACTGTTGTTGTAATTCTAACTTCGTCCATGACCATGGCTACCACCTCATCCGCTGCCTCATCCTCTATCTCTTCCTCTTCCATGGTTGTTTCTACTATTGCCTTGACCTTCGCTCATATCCTTGAGTTGTAGCTTAAGGAGTTTCTCAGAGATACCTTACTTCTTCTAGTGCTTTTCTTCATAGGCTTGTAGTGATCCTTGGAGTTCCTTGATCGTCATTTCCTCCAAGTCTTTGGTTTCTTCAATCGTCACCACAATGTGCTCAAATTTTGGATCCAACCAATGAAGTATCTTCTCGATTATCCTTACATCTGCTAACTTCTCACCATTTCTTTTCAATTGATCCAAAATGGCTGCTATTCTAGAAAACTAATTGAAGATAGATTCGGATGGTTTCATGTGCAAGGATTCAAACTCACCTCTTAGTGTTTGGAGACGGGCCTGCTTCACCTTTTCGACTCCTTTGTAAGAGGTTTGCAACTTCTCCTATGCTTGCATGGCGGAGGTTATGCTTGAGGTTTTCTCAAAACCAACATCATCTAATGCTTGATAGATGAGGAAGAGAGCTTTCTTGTCTCTCTTTTGGGATTCCTTCAAAGTTGTAGCTTGATCTTATGTGAGAGATGCTTCATTTTTGGGCTCGGTGAAGCCTTTCTCTATAATATCCCAATCATCATGTGCTCTGAGAAGAGCCTTCATTTTGATATTCCAATTGTCATAGTTGTTGTTGTTGAGTGTTGGAACTTGAAACGATGCCACACTATTCGCCATCTTACTTAAATAGCTATTCTAATCGTACAGGCGCTAATGCAACACTTTTGGAGTCTTTTGCGACATACTAAACATATTGTAACACTTACTGCAGCTTTCTGCAACACTTTTTTCTGTCTTTTGCAATATTTTCTGGGCTACTGTAACATCTAGAGTTCCTGAAATTCAACTTTTGCAAACGAAAATGGAACTTTTCTTTCAGAAGCGTAATCAACTTTCAAACCTGGCTCTGATACCACTTTGTTGGAATTAAAACACTCAAATGAACAACTTTTATTAAACTCGAAGATATTAGAAGAACACTCTTACTCAAAATACAATGCTACAACTCACTCTTTACTTCTCTTTTCTCTAAAGAAGTTCTTATTTTTGTTGATGAAAAATAACTAAACAACTCACCTATTTATAGGTGAATTATACAACTCTCAACTAACACGATTGCTCACTACTACCTCCAACTAATACAATTAATAGCCAACTTATTTAGTTAATTTAATGGCTTCCAAATTGGTTGTAGTTAATAGCCTCCAATTTGGTTATCACACATAAAAAAATCTATTTACTTAAAATACCTAAATAAATTTACTACATTTTGGATTTGTGGGTTTGGACTCCAATTGATTGGATTTGGATTTTAGGTTTACATAGTTTATAATCCAACAGAAAGCTCTCAAATAGAGAGTAAAAAACTGATTCCATATTGAATATCAGGGAATGGTGCTACTTATAGAGAAAAGAAAGAGCTAGCTAGTGAATTACATTTGGGCAGGAAACTAGTAACTTTACTATAACAGAATAGGTACGCTGTTAAATTATCAACACCAGCATAAGACTAGAACGTGGACATTGGCTGACCAAGTCCATCTCCTTATTTCTTTTATTTGTTAGAATTTATGGGTTAGTTGTTTTTATTAATAATTGTTTATTAGTTGGCAGTAGATCAATTAGTATGTAGTGGATTTGATCTATTCAAATGACCCAGTCAACATGGGTGAACGTTGGCGCTGATTTGCAACGTTACTATGATCCACGAAATCTGGTGAACGTTGGCAGCAACAGATGTAATTTTCAAGCCTATCAATAGGCTGTTTTTCATTGAATAAATTCATTCCTATTTGTTGCATTGTTCTCTTAATTAAGTTCTTTCTTTTTCATTCTTTTGCTGCAACTATTCTTAAGCCACATATTCATTACCTTGTCAATTATTCTGCCTCTATTTCAACAGTCTGGTACCGGAGCCAGTTACTATGGGTGACCTTCAAGTAGTTGGTGGTATCAAGAAACTCAACAACCAAAATTACAATTCTTGGTCTACTTGCATGACGTCTTACTTGCAAGGTCAGGACTTGTGGGAAGTAGTAAATGGAACTAAAACTACACCACCAGAAGCAGAAGACACAAATGGTGTCTTAAGGAAATGGAAAATCAAAGCCGGTAAAGCAATGTTCGCCTTGAAGACCACAGTCGAGGACGATGTGCTAGAGTAAATACGTGACGCTAAAACTCTGAAGGAAGCTTGGGATACGTTCGCCAAGCTGTTCTCTAAAAAGAATGATACAAAGGTTTAACTCTTACAGAGTGAGTTGTTGTCGATTTCACAACGCGATATGACGGTCTCACAAAACTTTCATAAAGTGAAGTCGTTATGTCGAGAGATTTCTGAGTTGGATCCAGAGGCTCTAATTGGTGATACAAGGATGAAGCGAATCATCATTCATGGTTTGAAGCCAAAATATAGGAGTTTTGTTGCTGCCATTCAAGGATGGCAAACTCAACCGTCGCTTATAGAATTCGAAAATTTGCTAGCTATTCAAGAAGCTTTAGCTAAGCAAATGGGAGGAGTCTCGATAAAGAAGGAAGAAGAGTCACTCTATGTCAATGGAGGCAGGCGGAATTCTAAGCAACATACCACAGGTAGATTAAAAAAGAATAATGGCAAGGGAAGAAGTCATCAAGGCCAAGGGAGCAATCGAGTAGGTAGAGCTTGGGAGAATCAAGACAGCGGCAAAAAGTTTGAAGGGAAATGCTATAATTGCGGAAAGCAAGGACACATGGGAAGAGATTGATGGTCGAAGAAAAAGTCAGTGGAGAGTAATGTAGCTGCTTCCAAAAGAGAAGATGAATGGGATGTCGAGGCACTATTAGCAACAACATCTGAAAAGATTGATTATGAGAAAGATTGGATCGTTTATTCGGGATGTTCAAATCATATGACGGGAGATAAAGAGAAGCTGCAAAATCTATCAGAATATAAGGGAAGTCGGGTGGTTGCTACGGCGAACAACTCAAAGTTACTAATAGCACATATCGGTAATACAATAGTCTCTCCTCAATATTGTGATACTGAGGTGCCACTTGAAAATGTCTACCATGTCCCAGGTATGAAGAAAAATCTTCTTTCAGTGGCACAATTAGCATCTTCTGGCCATTTTGTTCTCTTTGGTCCACAAGATGTGAAGGTTTATCGAGACCTGGACATTATAAAAGAACCAGTGATGAAAGGACAGGGATTGGAATCCGTCTATGTAATGTCTATAGAAATTGCATACGTAGATAAGACAAGAAGAAGTGACAGCGGACTTGTGGTACCAAAAGCTTGGTCACATTAGCTATTCAAAGTTATCGTAATGATGAAAAAGTCGATGTTGAAGGGACTTCCTCAACTTAAAGTGAGAAATGACTCAGTATATGCAGGCTGTCAGTATGGAAAAGCACATCAATTACCATTCAAAGAGTCCAAATTCAAAGTGAAGACAGCATTAGAGTTGGTTCACTCTGATGTATTTGGACCAGTTAAACAAGCTTCCACTAGTGGGATGAAATACATGGTGACTTTCATTGACAAATTCTCAGGTTATGTGTGGCTTCACTTCATGAAGGAAAAATGTGAAACTCTTTCGAAATTCAAAGATTTCAAGGAGGTAGTAGAAGCTGAAGTTGGCAAAGGAATCTATTGTCTACGTAGTGATAATGGGGGAGAGTATACCTCGTATGAGTTTTCTTATTTCCTTCAAGAATGTCGAATACACCATCAGTTCACAGATGCTAGCACTCCACAATAAGATGGCATAGCATAAAGGAAGAATAGGCATCTAGCAGAAATTTATCGAAGCATGCTTCACGCAAAAAATGTACCGGGGCATTTTTGGGCAGAAGTGATGAGGATGGCTACATTTGTCATCAATCGAATTCCTCAACAAAGGTTATATTTCATTTCACCTTTTGAAAAGTTGTGGAATATGAAACCTACTGTTAGCTATTTCAAAGTTTTTGGATGTGTTTGCTATGTATTCGTACCTGATCATTTACGTAGCAAAATGGACAAAAAGGCTGTTAGGTGCACTTTTGTAGGATATGATAGCCAAAGAAGAGGGTGGAGATGTTGTGATCTGACTACCGAAAAGTGCTACACATCCCAGAATGTGGTGTTCGATGAAGCTTCCTCATGGTGGTCCCTAGAAAAGGAAGCATTGCCAGATTCAAATGGTTTTAAAGACGTGGTGCAATCTTCTCAAATCTAGTTGGGTTTAGGTGAAGCTCAAGATATTGACGGTGAAGGTAATGTTGAAGAAGGTGTAGCTCAAAGTCCTTAGCAAACCGGTGTGCATTAACTACCAAGCGAATAAGGTCAACTGAGTAGAGTAAGGACACCAACCACACTAAGAAAGTCAATAAGAATCAAAAGGCCCAATCCGAAGTATGGTAATGCTGCCATAGTGGAAGAAGAAGCTGCCAAAGAGCCGAAGACATTCGAGGAAGCGTTTCGGAAGCCAGAATGGATTAAGGCCATGGAAGAAGAAATTGTCGCACTTGACAAAAATCAGACTTGGGAGCTTGTGCCAAGACCAAAAGATGTTAAGCCTATTTTGTGTAAATGGGTATATAAGATAAAGCAGCGTGCAGATGGATCAATACAACGACATTGAGCACGTGCTTTTCGGTGACCCTTGGAATGATGATGACTTATTGCTCTAACTTGTATGGTCTAGTTGTTCTATTCTTGGAAGGTTAAATCATGTTTGGCAAGTACATTTTTTATGATTTCAGACCTTTGGCGGCGCTTAAATAACATTCGCATGCATTTAGGATTAGCAGTTTCCTTTCGCTCGCGCGCAGTAATTTGTTTCATGATTTTCTATAAGATTTAAAATTTTTTACTGTGTCTAGTTTATACCATTGGATTCTTGACTCTCTGAGATTTCCGTAATGTCAAGAATCCCCTTAATTGGATAACTATAATGAAAGATATAGGCGTTAGAAGCCAAAACCCTAAATCTGCCCTAAACCTAACCCTAATTAACCAAAAACCTTAATTGCCTAAAACCCTACCTAAACCCTAATTGCCTAAACCCTAGCAACCACCACTTAGCCCCTTTTGCTGCCACCACCGACGGCAGTGGCGGTGGTGGCAGCTTGCCCTTCAGCTACAGTGGTCGCTGCCCGGGTGGCATTCACCGCCACCCTTTATGGCGGTGAACGCCACCGGGGTGGCCACCCCCGTTGTGGCCACCCCCGCCATTATGGCAGCCAACACCACCATTGCTATAATGGTGGAGGCTGCTGTTATGGCGGTGATTGCCACCCCTACTGTGGTCACCGCCGTGACGGTGGCGGTGGGCGTGGCAAGGCCTGTTTCTGGCCGTTCCACTTCATTTTCTCTCTCCACCTGCGATTCGGCCACGTATTTTTTTCGAAAATTCACCTAAGTCGGTGGATTTTTGTGTGTGAGAGTATTTAAACCAACCCAAGAGAGAGAGAGAGAGGGATTTTTTTCGAGATTGAGAATTTGAGAAATCATTTTAGAGAGAAAAATCAAGAACAAGAGAGAGAAAAGAAAGAACTAGAGAGAGAAAGCTTAAGAAAAGCTAGAATCCGGGTTTAATCCTCTCTAATCTTGATTCTTAGTTGTTCTTAGGCTTGATCTCGTAGATTAAACACTAAAAACAGTTAGAAATCATAAGTTAAAACGGATTAAATAGGGTTTTAGAGACTTTTCCCCAAATACCACCCAAACAATCTGTCACTATTTTCATCGCCATTCCGTCGAAAAATCATCAAAAGCTTGCCAAACTCTGATTTGAGTCTCCTGAGTTAGATTCACGGCCTAGAGGTAACAAAATTGAGTTCCCTTGATCTTTTACTTCATTTATTGTCTTTTGTTGCTATTTTTACTGCTTTTGGTGTTGTTTCTTAGTTTTTCCTTGGTGTTCTTGGAAAACCATCGGAAAATAATCCGACCTCTATAGGGATAGCCTTCACCTCTACCCCTATAGCCTTGGCCGCTACTGTTATAGCAGTGAAGGCTATAACTATGGAGGTGAACTCTACCCCTGTAGAGGTCCCGTTATTTCTTACGATTTTTGGGTATTTTCTTACTCAAATCCATAAAATCAACATTATTTGAGTGTTTTAAGTCTAGATCTATTGAAATATAGTTGATTACGACTCAAAACTTCAATGGTTTTGAGTTTGTGGATGCAAAAACACCGATTTCTACCCTAAAAATGGTTTGGCGCGGCAAAGGCTATAGTGACAGCCTTGACCGCCGCCGCTATAGCCTTCACCGCTGCCACTATAGCAGCCAAGGCTATAGCAGTGGCGATTAAGGTTGTCACGAAAGCCTTTTGCCGCCAAAAGCTGTTTTTACCCCTTTTTCGCCTTTTTCTTGCTATTTTTACCCAGATTTCAACCCAAAAAAATTCCAAAAAATTATGAATAATCTGAAACTGTATTGATTTATTTTATTCTGTTTTTAGATTTTATTTAAATTTTTATTTGAGTTAATACACTTTAATGGCTTAAATATAGTGTTTTTTTTACTAAATAATTGTTTTACTAAATAAATCCAAAAATATTCTGAATATGCTAAATCTGATTTTAGGATATTTAATTAATTTATTTCACCCTTCGTAGGTTGTTAGATAATTAATTAATACCCGAAAATTATGTTTTTGTCCCCAAAAATCCAAAAAATATGTTTTCTTCATGCTATGCGTTTATTTTTCGCATTTGCTTATTCATGCTTTATTTGTGATTATTCCCGTATATGTATTGCCTCGTTTGGAGCCGGGTCCGAATCGATAAGCTCGGTTAAAACCCGGTTTCGCCCGTTTATTTATTTATCGCTTTTTTTTACTTTCTCGCATTAGAAAAATGTATAGGTATTCGTAAAGCCTTGTAATAATTTTATTTCCTTGCTTTTTTTATTTATCGCTTTTCGTGTGATGTATGGCATAATAAACCGAAAACACCAAATAATAATCGGATTAAATCGCATAAGAACTACGGTCACGTTTATTAAAACATAATCGGCTTGATTTAAAAATTGAAAAGTAAGCAACATCATCCGAACCTAGAATCTCTGTTTTAAGGTACGGTCCAACCACCCGGTGGGAATATCGTACCCAAATTCCCGGTGGAGCTTAATCGGGTGGCGACTCTATCCTAAAATATGGGATTCTAAGTCCCCGTATCCCTTAACACATAAATCGGACTAAATTTCAACATTAACATCATTTTCCATTATCTTTTCAATCACGCTAAAATAAGGAATATCCCTTAGCACGCTTCACAACACTCGTTGTTTCTCTGTCCCAAGCCGAAGAGCATTAAAGCTTACCATGCGGGCAGGGGGATCGGGGGTCGTCGGCTCATAGTGGCGACTCTGCTGGGGATCTTCCTTTAACTTAAAACTTGACAATCGCTCCCGTTTTTTAACTTTGGTTAAAGGATTTTGATGATGTGCCTAAATCGTTTTTAAATCAAAGCTTTATTTCTTATGCCTTTTGATCCACCACTTTAGTTAGATTCTAAGTTATAAGGTGCCATTTTATCACCCCTATGAAGCTCACTTTATACCTCATGCCCGCCAGGAATTGGGGATATTTGTGGGTGGAACACTCGTTTCAACCAACATATAATTCCCGCGGTCGCACTCATTTAAGGAGTGGTTGAGTTACACAGAATCATGGTAAACGAGACCCTTTTATAGTGTTGTTCATGACCCCGGCAATTTGAGACTATGAACCATGATAAAACTAGCCATAGCAACTTCCCTTTAGGCTCATCGAAACAATCTAGATTTAGGTCGCATACTCTCTTACCATTTCTTGGCACTAGAGTTACCCCCAGACTACAAATTGGCATTACGCGGGAGTCATAAGGATGGAAGAGATTTGTTTGCTTTCGTGTGCTACTTATGTTGTGCTCATGCATACGCACCTCATGCATAGGCCGCCTATGGCCGACCTTTATTTTTGGTTTTTGCTTACCCCTATTCTCCCATTGCTTGAAGGGGGAATTTAACAAAATGCCTGAGATCATTTAAATCCCGACGACCCATACCTAGTTCGCTAGGAATAGCAAGGAATTTGACGTCTCACATATTTTGGGGTTAAGCTTTGCATCATAAGCTCTTCTGCTCTCTACCTCTCTAAACCACCCGTATATATGGCATTCATCACTCGAATATTTATGTTATCATCCATCTCATTCATGGTTCAATTCAGGCTGATCATCTTCTGGTTTCTCAGTTAGACCAAGGCACTGCTCCCATCAAATTTGATCACCATCTAGTTCGCTGTTCTGTGGGCCCAAGTTCAGTTTCAAGCTCTGTTTCGAAATCTGTTTCTTTTTGCTATGTCTGATTTACGGCTAGTGGATAGGGTTCCATTCGAGGGTTCTCCTTCTTCTCCTTTCCTCCCGCCTGATCAGGGTCATTCTCCTTTGAGTTCCGAGATTGCCAATGCTTTGTTAGCATTTCTCCAATCCAATCAATTCCGAGATACAATTCAGGAGCAGATCCAAGATTCAGTCCGAGCAGTTTTAGAAGGGAAAAGAAGTGTCCAAAGGATTCTAATGATTAGTATTCAAGCTCGGGGACAACCAGAGATCGCTCAAAGTGGGTCAGTTCAGTCTTCTATTCAACCAATTCAACCGATTCAATGTGTGCAGCAGCCTACTCAGCCTCCACCTATCCTATTTCAGTCTCTTGTGCTTGCTTATCCAACCCAAGCTTCAACCCATACATTCAAGCCTGGTTTTTGCACCAGTATGAGCCAGCTTCCGCTAACCTCAATAACCCCGGATTAGTTTCAGCCCGCTCGGTCAATTTCTCCTGTCCAACCCCAATCCGGTCCATTCCAATTGGATCAGAATAAAGCTCAACCTTAAATGCCTCTAAAGTCCTTTTTCCCTACTCCTCCTCAGTTTATTTTTCCTCCGACGGGGGTTGCTTACCCGCAAAACCCTTTCAACACTAATCTGCAAGTTAACTCTCCAGTCGAGCCCTCATCATTTGCTTCACCATTCTAGTTTGGTACACCCCATCCCTCTAGTGACCTGGTTATATAACCTCCGGGCATGACACCTGAAATTGAAGCTCTCATGCATCCGTTAGCGCCCCACTCATCCAGCGACAGGTCGTTCAATCCCCAAGGATGACACCCAAAATGGAGGCTCTGCTGCATTAGTTCATACTCTTTAGTTCTGAAGAGAGTCACAAAGCAAATCTCAAAGAGTATGAAGGACCTCGTGCTATCCCATCACGGGCCGAGGTGAAGGAAAAGCTTTCGCAAGCTAGCAAGTCCAATCTCAGGACATCCCCTTAGGATCGGATGATTGCTCAGGCACTAGTTATAGTAGCTCCCAAAGATAACCTAGAGAATGTTACAGGTCCATGGAAATTACCCCTCAATGTAATCTTAGCCACCTTAAGGGAGCGCGACCTCCTCAGAACCCTTTGCGAGTATAGGCCCCTTAAGGAGGAGGAGAAGCATAACTTTTGCACGTATCATGATTAGCAAGGCCACCGCACTGATGAGTGTCAGAAGTTGATCCAAGACATCAACCGTTTACTAAGGGAAGGAAAGATAGTTAAGCCCGAAAAAGCACTTAACCGTCAGGGTTCACCTTCGCTTTTTGGCTCACCAAAGAGAGTTAGGGGTCCGCAAGATATCATTATAGCCATCTTTTCCAAAGGCAAGAATCCCATGAGGTCTCTAGCGGATGGGGGAGACAA
Source organism: Euphorbia pulcherrima (assembly GCA_947683365.1). Lineage (NCBI taxonomy): Eukaryota > Viridiplantae > Streptophyta > Magnoliopsida > Malpighiales > Euphorbiaceae > Euphorbia > Euphorbia pulcherrima. Next base: position 23,825,156 of record CANTUS010000001.1, read on the forward strand.
GTTATCAACTGAGCAAGCAAAGGTTTTTTATCTCGACCTGGACAATGCGCCAATGAAACCTACCAAGGGTGCTTAATCTACCAGCACCGTAACTCAAGACCCTCCGTCTATGGAGGATGACTATCTATTATGTAATTTTATTTTTCTAGTATCTAGATGTGAACAATTACGCCTTTAAGGCACTTTAATTAAATGAAAGACTCTCTCCTTTTGCTTATCTATTTGATGTTTCGCCCGATGGGTCCATGCATTCATTTCATCACAAGCATAATGTGTTCAGTATTTATGATGTTTCTTTAACTAAAATAAGTTTAAGTACGGATGATAATCTAGAATGGTAACCACTTTCTAAGGGCCTAACCTTTGGAAGAAAATAAGAGATAATGAGTGCTTAAAGGTCATGATAACGCTTTCGCCTAGTCATGCCTAGACACCCAGGATTCATCATCGGATTCCTGAGCATCTCATCTTCATGCCTGAAACAGCAAAAGAAGCTCAGTCTTTCCTTGGATAGATCCAATATGTCAATCGGTCCATCGCTGGCCTCACAGCTACATGCAAACTACCGAAGAAGTGTTAACCGATTATGGATGAAGAGCATCACTGGATCATCTTTGACAGAGTTGTGTCTTATCTTTTGTTCACCTAGCCATTCTCAAATTTCCCACCCTCATGCAACATTGCCTTTTCCTAGTACCCCATCTCTTCCACCTCTCCAAACCTTCCCTATTTCTCTCCTCCTTGGCCATTTTAGACAAGAAGGACACATATGATTAGCAAGATTCGACCCTCATCAGCATAGGGGGAAGCTGACCCTTTTCACTGACATTATTGTCGAGAAGATGGCCAAGTTCATTGAGAAACACATCTTCCCTCGATACAGCCTATCTCATTACATCATTTCAAGCAATGGATTTCAATCTCAAGGAGCAACCACTGATCGATCAAGAAATTTGGGTCTAAGCCCTACAGATCTTCATTGCACTGCCTACGAGCTAGTGGGACAACTGAAATCGAGATTTGTATTGAACCCAGCTTCAAAGAGATCCCCATGGACTAAGGCACAGCCTAATCAACTCGAACAGTCTTCAGAAATATCAAAAGCACATAGCAAGGCTGAACAACAACCGTGTCAAGCATCAAGAGTATCCATCAAAGGCCAGCGATCCTTTTCCAAAGCAGGCAAAGCCCACCAACACTGAGCCGAAGGGGGAAATCCTATCCAGATTGGGTAAGACTTTGTATATTTAGAAAAGCACCCAATTCTAGGGGCATGAAGATTTCAGATGGTACCGAGTTTGGGAACCCTATCAATCAAAGTAGGTAAAGCATTATCATATCTAAATCAAAAGAACTAAATCTAGAAAAGCGGCATATAAAAAGCATAAATAAATCAATCACCCGACGATGGGTCCTCTATTGCTTGGGCAAAAATTAGGGTGTATCCTACTGATCGGTATTCTACAAACCGGTCAGGCAAAAGTTAGGGTGCAAGAATAACCCGCTAGACTAAAAACCCAAAAAGGGTGGTCTAGGCAAAAGTCAGGGTAAGGTGAGCTATGAGAGTGTGTTGGCTAGAAAACCTTCATAGGCTAGTCAGCACTAGAGCTTGGGTCAATAGAAATGATTATCATCATCATGTACTTAAACTTAATTCAACTAGTGGAAATGTCACTTTTACTAAATCCTTTATGTTTGTGCTTGAATGAATATATTGGGCCCTAAAGGCGAAATGTTGCAAGTAAGTCGAATGTAGGATTCTGTGCAGTCAACTCAATTCCTTCACAAGAAATAAAAGGAAAGATAAAAGGCAAAAATCCTGATAGACTGAAAAGAATTGAGGTCTATACAATAGTTTGCTAGATCGAAAACCTAAAAAGGGCCATCCAGGCAAAAATTAGAACATAAAAGTGAGTCTGATAGGCCCGACACAATGTCTAGGTCTATGCAAAAATTAAGACAGTTAGAACAAAGATTATTGACTGCCATCGATCACATCGAGATATCTGCATCATCGCCATCAGCATCAGAATGCATGGATATGTTCGCCGGTCTAATAGATTCGAAGGACTCAAATTCATCCTCTGCCCGTGTCCGCTCCAATCTCGACCGTGTCCGAGCATCTTGAGTCTATAATATCCTAATCTTTCGAAGCCATCCTAGTTAGAATTCGTTCGTAGTGATAGCATCCAGTCATCTGTTATCTAAAATCTTGAGCTTTCCTTCGTGTGCCCCCTTTGTCTCCATTATGCCTGATCCAATAATCAATTTACAGTCGATTCATCGTAGCTTCCCCTAGTTCTCCACTAGAGGCATCCTCAACTAATCTGTGCAACATCCCTAATCCTCCTCTAGGTGCGTTCTTGTCTTGTTCGTACCGTAAAGCAATTCCATGTATCCTCCATTTTCAAGCAAGTCGATCTTTCCCCGAATTGAGCAAAGTCGATCAAGCAAGTTAATCAGTCATCTTGAAGCCGACCAGTCCGAGTATCTCATGCATTCAAACATTCATCCATAATGTTCATGTCTATTATTCCATGCTGAATTCCACAGGAAACAAAGTAAGGAAAAATATCCTCGGGTTATGCGCTCAACCCCTAAGTAAGTGCCTGTATCAAGGGGCTTCTCAGAATTGCCTTCTTTCTTGCATTCGAAGACAGAATTTCTCCCAAGGGCATATTAGCTAGTCTCAATGCTCAACAATGGTAGTTTCTCCGGCCTCCCAGAAATCCTAACTCTATTTATATCTTTTTCGTCCGTTTTTATTGCTTAATTGAAGGGGCAAAAATTTTTTTGTTCCATAAAATCAATTAAGCAATAGAAATGCAATTTATATGGCTTACTAATTCTTTAAAGCCTTCTTGATAGGCACACCATAGGGCAATTCAGAAGGATGACTAACCTGATTGATCCTAAAATTAGAACACAGAAGCTTCTCCAAGAGGCACCTTAATGCAAATACCTAAGGGCACCTCAATGCAAATATCCAGGGGCACCTCAATGCAAATATCCAGGGGCACCTCAATGCAAATATCCAGGGGCACCTCAATGCAAATATCTAGGGGCACCTCAATGCAAATACCCATGGGCACCTCAATGCAAATGCCTAGGGGCACCTTAATGCAAATACCCAAGGGCATATCAGCCAGACTCGACACTTAGCTTTGACAGTCTCTCCGGACTCCCGAAAATCTCAACTTTATTTCGGTTTCATTCTTCCATTTTTGTTGCTTAATTGAAGGGGCAAAATTTTTTGTCTTGGCAAAATCAATTAAGTAACAAAAGCGCAGATCATGTCACTCTTTAATATCTTAAGATTTCCATAGCAGGCACAATGCGTTTAGTCCAACGGTCTCCTCAGGCGCTTTTCAGCAAATTCCAGTCCAACCTCGTTAGAAGTGCTCGGCACCTTCCAGATAAGTTCTTAGTATGCGTTCCAGTCCAGGGATCTTGTTTGATATTCCCGGCATGTGATTCAAGCCAAGCATATCCCAGTCCGACCTCGTTAGAAGTGCTCGGCACCTTCTAATTAAGCTATTTGTATGCGGTCCAGGGGTCTCGTTTGATATTCCTGACATACGATTCAAGCCAAGCATATCCCAGTCCAACCTTAGTAGAAGTGCTTGGCACCTTCCAGTTAAGTTCTTGGTATGCGTTCTACTCTAGGGATCTCGTTTGATATTCCCGACATGCAATTCAAGCCAAGCATATCCCAGTCCGACCTCGTTAGAAGTGCTCGGCAATTCCAATTAAGCTCTTGGTATGCGTTTCAGTCTAGGGGTCTCATTTGATATTCCTGGCATATGATTCAAGCCAAGCGTATCCCAGTCCAACCTCGTTAGAAGGGCTCGGCACCTTCCAATTAAGCTCTTGGTATGCATTCCAATCCAGGGGTCTCGTTTGATATTCTCGGTACGCATTTCAAGCCAAGCATTTCCCAGTCCAACCTCATTAGAAATTCTCGGCATTCTCCTTGTCTCCGGCATGCCCGATTCATTCTCCTCCTCCGATAGGTCCATTGATGGTGTGTTCCCAAACCACCAATAGACAATCGATTTGGCCTTACCTCCTTGATAGGTCTGTTGATGATGCGTTCCTAAACCACCCGTAGACAATCAATTCAACTTCTACCTCTGATAGGTCCGTTAATAATGCATTCCCAAACCATGCATAGACAACCGATTCATCCTCACCTCCGATAGGTTCATTGATGGTGCGTTCCCAAACCATCCATAGACAACCGATTCAACTTCTACCTTCGATAGGTCCATTGATGGTGCATTCCTAAACCACCCATAGACAACCGATTCAACTCCTACCTCCGATAGGTCCATTGATGGTGCGTTCCCAGACCACTCGTAGATAACCGATTCAGCTCCTCCTCCTCAATAGGTCCATTAATGGTGCATTCCTAGACCACCTGAAGACAATCGATTCAACTTCTACCTCTCAATAGGTCCGTTGATGATGCGTCCCATGACCATTCATAGATAACCACCTTAAGAAATCCTTACTCCTCTTTTTCCTAAAGCAACCAACCAATCAATCTATCCCAAAACCTTTTGGGGCATCGAAGGCAACACCCAATCAATCTCTAAGTCAATTTTATTCTTGATAGGTCTATTTATGGCAATCCCAGAAGATAACTGGTTCAAGAATCCATGTATCAGGTATATCCCTCTATCCCTTGGTCTTTCGTGAGACCACACTTGGCTTGCCAAGTGGTAATCTCCCGAGGGGCAGCCTGTGAGCACGGGCTTTTCGGTGACCGTTAGAATGATGATGACTTGTTGCTCTAACCTTGTACGGTCAAGTTGTTTTATTCTTGGAAGGTCAAATCACATTTGGCAAGTACATTTGTGATGATTTCAGACCTTTGGCGGCGCTAAATAACATTCGCATGCATTTAGGATTAGACATTTCCTTTTGCTAGTGTGCAGTAATTTGTTTAACAATTTTCTATAAGATTCGAATAATTTCAGCTAGTCTCGTTTATACCGTTGGATTTCTGACTCTCCAAGCTTTCCAGAATGTCAAGAATTATCTTAATCGAATAACCGTAGTGAAAGATATAGGCATTGGAAGCCAAAACCCTAAATCGGCCCTAAACCTAACCCTAATTACCAAAAAATCCTAATCGCCTAAAACCCTACCTAAACCCTAGCAGCCACCCCATAGCCCCTTTTACTGCCACCACCGGTGACGGCGGCAGTGGCAGCCTGCCCTCCGGCGGCAGTGGTCACCGCTCTTGTGGTAGCCAACGCCACCGTGGTGGCGTTCACCGCCATCCTTTATGGTTATGAACGCCACCGGGGTGGCCACCCCCGTTGTGGCCACCCCCGCCATTATGGCAGCCACCACCGCCACTATTATGGTGGTGGAGGCTTCTGTCATGGTGGTGACTGCCACCCCTATAGCGGTCACCGTCGTGACGGTGGTGGTGCCTATTTTTCCCGAAAATTCGCCTAAGTTGGTGGATTTTTGTGTGTGAGAGTATTTAAACCAACCTAAGAGAGAGAGAGGGACTTTTTTCCATATTGAGAATTTGAGAAATCATTTTAGAAAGAAAAATCAAGAATAAGAGAGCGAAAAGGAAGAATGAGAGAGAGAAATCTTAAGAAAAGCTAGAATCCGGGTTTAATCCTCTCTAATCTTGTTTCTTAGTTGTTCTTAGGCTTGATCTCGTAGCTTCAACACTAAAATCAGTTAGAAACCATAGGTTAAAACGGATTAAATAGGGTCTTAGAGACTTTTCCCCAAATAATCTGTCACTATTTTCAGCTCTATTTTCGTCGCCATTCCGTCGAAAAAACATCAAAAGCTTGCCAAACGTCCGATTCGAGTCTCCCGAGTTACATTCACGGCCTATAGGTAACAAAACTGAGTTCCCTTGATCTTTTACTTAATTTATTGTCTTTTGTTGCTCTTTTTGCTGCTTTTGGTGTTGTTTCTTGGTTTTTCCTTGGTGTTCTTGGAAAACCGTCGGAAAATAATCCAACCTCTGTAGGGATAGCCTTCACCTCTACCCCTGTAGCCTTGGCCGCTACTGTTATAGCAGTGAAGGCTATAGCTATGGAGGTAAACTCTACCCCTGTAGAGGTCCCGTTATTTCTTACGATTTTTGGGTATTTTCTTACCCAAATCCATAAAATTAACATTATTTGAGTGTTTTAAGTCTAGATCTATTGAAATATAGTTGATTACGACTTAAAACTTCAATGATTTCGAGTTTATGGATGCAAAAACACTAGTTTCCCCCCTAAAAATGGTTTGGTGCGGCAAAGGCTATAGTGACAGCCTTGACCGCCGCCGCTATAGCCTTCACCGCTGCCACTATGGCGGCCAAGGCTATAGCAGTGGCGGTTAAGGTTGTCACGAAAGCCTTTTGCCGCCAAAAGCTATTTTTAGCCCTTTTTCGCCTTTTTCTTGCGATTTTTACCCCAATTTCAACACGAAAAATTTCCAAACAATTATGAATAATCTGAAACTGTATTTATTTATTTTATTCTATTTTTAGATTTTATTTAAATTTTTATTTGAGTTAATATGCATTTTAGTGGCTTAAATATAGTGTTTTTTACTAAATAATTGTTTTGCTAAATAAATCCAAAAATATTCTAAATATGCTAAATCTGATTTTAGGATGTTTAGTTAATTTATTTCACCCTTCTTAGGTTGTTAGATAATTAATTAATACCCGAAAGTTACGTTTTTATCTCGAAAAATCCAAAAAAAATATGTTTTCTTCATGCTATGTGTTTTTTTTCCGCATTTGATTTTTCATGCTTTATTTGTTATTATTCTCGTGTATTTATTATCTCATTTGGAGCCGGGTCCGAGTCGGTAAGCTCGATTAAAAAAATGTATAGGTATTCGTAAAGCCTTGTAATAATTTTATTTCCTTGCTTTGTTTGTTTATTGCTTTCCGTGTGATGTATGAGATAATAAACCGAAAACACCAAACAATAATCGGATTAAATCGCATAAGAACTAAGGCCACGTTTATTAAAACATAATCGACTTGATTTAAAAATTGAAAAGTAAGCAACATCATCTGAACCTAGAATATCTGTTTTAAGGTATGGTCCAACCACCCAGTGGGAATATCGTACCTAAATTCCCGGTGGAGCTTAACCGGGTGGTGACTCTATCTTAAAATACGGGATTCTAAGTCTTGTATCCCTTAACACATATATCGGACTAAATTTCAACATTAACATCATTTTTCATCATCGTTTTCATCATGCTAAAATAAGGAATATCCCTCAGCACGCTTCACGGCACTTGTTGTTTCTCCGCCCCACACCGAAGAGTATTAAAGCTTACCTTGCGGGCGTGGGGGATCGGGGGTCGTTGGCTCACAGCGACCCAAGGCTCGCTTGGTAGCTCGAGGGTTCTCCCAATAATATGGGCTAGACTATGATGAAACATTTAGTCCAGTTGCAAAACTTACAATGGTGCGAGTCCTATTAGCACTTACAGCTTTCAAAAACTGGAAACTGTGGCAAATGGACGTGAAGAATGCATTTTTGCATAGGGAGCTTGATCAGGAGATATACATGGACCAACCAATGGGCTTTCTTAATCAAATCATCCAGAGTGTGTGTGTATGCTACGAAAGGTGCTTTATGGATTAAAACAAGCACCAAGGGCTTGGTATGGTAAGATAGCTGAATTTCTTACTCATAGTGGTTATTTGGTGACAAGTGCGGATGATAGCTTGTTCGTCAAAGCTAATGGAGATAAACTAGCTATTGTGCTAGTGTATGTGGATGATTTGATCAGAAGAGGAGATTTTGAAGAAGAAATTTTTCGAACCAAGGAGAACTTGTCAGTTCGCTTTCAGATGAAGGAGCTTGGACAACTCAAGCATTTTCTCGGTTTAGTGGTCGATCATTCTCGTGAAGGAATATTTCTCCATCAAAGGAAGTATTCCATAGATTTTTTGAAGAAGTTTGGAATGCTTGGGTGTAAGCCAATCTCGACTCCTATGGAGCCAAATGCCAAAATATGTCCTCATGAAGGAAAAGATTTAGAAGATCCTACAATGTATTGACAATTGGTCAGAAGTCTTATCTACTTAACTTTAACAAGGCCAGATATTTCTTTTGCAGTTGGAGTGATGAGTCGTTATATGCAACATCCGAAGAAGCCTCATTTGGAAGCTGTTTGTCGAATTTTGAGATACGTGAAGAATACGCTTGGCTATGGCATTATGTACAAAAGAGGTGGAGATTGTAAATTAGTTGGCTATTGTGATGCTGACTATGCAGGTGACCATGACACTCGATGCTCAACTACTGGGTATGTTTTCATACTTGGATCGGGAGCAATTTCATGGTGTAGCAAGAGACAACCAACTGTGTCTTTATCAACCACCGAAGCAGAGTATCGAGCAGCAGCGATGGCAGCCCAAGAGAGTAGTTGGCTTATGCAATTGTTGGAGGACTTGCATCAACCAACGACGTATCCGATTCCTCTGTATTGCGATAATCTGTCAGCAATATGTTTGGCAGAGAATCCAGTTTTTCATACAAGAACTAAGCATGTGGAGGTGCATTACCATTTTATCCGAGAGAAAGTCTTGCAAGAGGAAATTGAGTTGAAGCATGTTAGAACGGAAAATCAAGCTGCCGATTTATTTACAAAAGGCTTGAGTGGCAACAAGTTCGAAAGTTTGTATCATCAGCTTGGTGGGACAAGCAAAGAGGGAGCTGGTGTTGAGGGGTAGTGTTAAATTATCAACACCAGACTAAGACTAGAACGTGGACATTGGCTGACCAAGCCCATCTCCTTATTTCTTTTATTTGTTAGAATTTATGGGTTAATTGTTTTTATTAATAATTGTTTATTAGTTGGCAGTAGATCAATTAGTATGTAGTGGATTTGATCTATTCAAATGACCCAGTCTACATGGGTGAACGTTGGAGCTGATTTGCAACGTTACTATGATCCACCAAATCTGGCGAACGTTGGCAGCAACAGAAGTAATTTTCAAGCCTATAAATAGGCTGTTTTTCATTGAATAAATTCATTCCTATTTGCTGCATTGTTCTCTTAATTAAGTTCTTTCTTTTTCATTCTATTGCTGCAACTATTATTAAGCCACAGATTCATTACCTTGTCAATTATTCTGCCTCTATTTCAACATACGCATCATCTATGCACAGTCAGCAATCCATCTACTGTGTACACCTTGGTGATCCGTGAGCCCTCACATCTTTTCTTAGTTTTGCTTACTCCAACAGATGAGCTCTGTGGTGTTGATTCTGCTCCCTCAACCTCCAGGATAGTAGAGGCATGTAGTTACTTTACTACCTTAAATTTGTATGCTGACTTGGCAAAATCTGAGCCAAAGATAATATATGTTATGGAATTTCAGAACTTCTCGAACCTGGACTCAATTGTGGACTAAGAAAATGTTGCAAGTAAAAGAAAGATGTACTACCGAAAATATCAGATGTTAATTTATTTTCTGTATTAAATTTGCAGATGATGGATTATGGTCGACAACAGCTAGCAACATCTTCTGCTTTGGTAGAATTAAGTACCGGACTTGATTTTTTCAAGGAAAGGCGTTCTCAACTGATGGAACAGCTTCACAACCTTGAATTATGGCACTCAAGATTTTATTTATAAACCATCATCTCCGCCCTGGAGCTGAGATAAGATTTAAAACAACCATTGAGTCTCATGTACATTCTTTCAGGATTCAGTTCTCCTATGCTCTTTCTTTTTACACCTTTTTTCCTATGATTGTATTCTGATCACGAAGTCTATTGTAGACAAGTTGGAGTGTTGTGTCAATAGTAGGCGATGTGTATTGAACCAATAATGTATTGGAAGAGAACAAATTTCGTTGTCAGTAAATCATCATTACATGTATGTATTTACGTATGTATCTGAGAGAAATGCCCCTGCGAATATGGACACAAGTGATCCAGTGAATGAATATTTGAAGGCAATTTTGAGAATGTACAGTCTCTCTTTAGTTTGAATAATTGATGGTCGACATTATCATTCGGTCTATGAACAGCGCTTCAAATATAATAATTTTAGATATATGTTATTTTAATTTAAAAAATTGTATTTTTTTTTGTTTATTTGGAAATTGAGGAATCTCCAAATGGGAATGGTCCCAAAATATTTCAACCCTATTTAATTCATTAAAATGGAATTGGGGTTCTAAATCACAAATTTTTTTTATCAATTACATTGTTCTGGGATAAAGAATTTTTTATTATCTTTTTCAAAACTATTAACAGATTTAGGGTATTTTACAAACTATTTATAATTTTGGGGTACTTTTTTCTGTCCGACTTTCAAAAAATCGGGTAACTCCAATCAAAGGGGATAGAAGCTATCCGACTTTTAAAAGTCGGATAGATTCTATCCATAGGTGATTAAAGTAAACATTCTGTCCTTTTTATTTGTGTTTTTCTTGTTACGTTAATGAAGAGTTTTAGGTGTTTTTTTTCATCCGATTTTATACGAGATTTATAAAGTCGGATAAAAAAAACACCCAAAACTCTTCATTAACGTAACAAGAAAAACACAAATAAAAAGGACAGACAAAATAATAATAGAGTTAGAAAAATAAAAAAAAATCAAATAATATAAATAAGGTAATTGAATTTTTATTAGGTCCAAAAATTAAATAATTAAAGGATTGAACTAAATTGATTATAATTATCTATCGGAAAGAAAGATGAGTTGAGATGAACACTAAGATTTTCTATATACGATTGTTGTAAACACTAAGATTAATGTTAACAAAGCCATAAATATATACAATAAATTATAAATATTAGTAAAATATTAATGAAAACATAAGGGGGATGGTTTTTTTTTTTTATTTTAATCACCTATCCGACTTTGTAAAAGTCGGATAGAATTTATCCGACTTTGTAAAAGTCGGATAGAATTTATCCGACTTTTACAAAGTCGGATAGCTTCTATCCGCTTTGATTGGAGTTATCCGATTTTTTAAAAGTCGGATAGACTTAAAAAATTGGCTTGTCCGATTTTCTGAAAGTCGGACAGAAAAAAAAAATCCCAAAATTACGAATAATTTGTAAAATACCCTAAATCTGTTAATAGTTTTGAAAAAGGAAATAAAAAATTCTTTATCCCTACATTGTTCCTGCTACAGTGGTGTATTTATTTTATATTTATAAGACAGTGATTTAACTATGTTGCTTTAAGTCTTTTGAACATTTTCATTTAAGTTCACAAGTCAGTAGAAGAGGTGGATAGTTCTCGAGACAGTATAATAGCAGATGTTATAGTTGTGTCCTTTTATAATGTAAGTACCAATTTCATATATAGATAAACATCTATACATCAAGTATATAGCACAGAATAAAACCAAACAAATACATCAATCCAACGGGTGAAAAAATCTACACAATGGATATAGAATGACCGCAAAGAATAAAAACAATTAAATACAAAAAGTAACCAGTCAGATATTAAATGGAAGAACATAGACTTTCCTTAAAAAAATGTTGTAGACAACAATATTTTGCACTGAAGTTAGACTCACTAAGTGTAGATGAATTTGAGGCATGTCTTTGCCTCGTGGTCATGTGGGTGATTTAGAATAATTTTTTTTGCAGACGAGGAGAATAACTTGTAAACCAATTAAATAATATCATATGTTTTTTTTGTAATGCAGTTTAGTTTTGAATTATAATATTGTCAAAATTTTTATTTTCTAAAAATATTGTTGGTGTCTGTGAGGGTCTTTATAAGGGTAGAGGGGATGAATGGCCATTTTTCGCGGAATAAACAGACTTTAACAAGTCTTAGTGTAGCGTGTTTGATTATGATTTGATGATGGATCCAGATAATGCAAGTATGACAATATAATCCAATAAGTGAAGAGAAGAAAATCAAACACAGTGATTTTATACTGGTTCGGCCCCGCCTACGTCCAGTCCCCATAGTTTCCTTCCTCCGAGCTTATCCACTAGTGGATTCCTTTCCAACCGGCAGGAATCAAGCCTTACAAGTTATCTCCGAATGGTACCCCCTTCTGTATGTAGGATATACCACTAGAAGCACCAACATCTAGCTGAGTCTTTTAGTCTTTAGCAGGCTATACCACTTAGACTTCTACCCAAAATCTAAGCAGAGTCCTACAGGGAGATCCCACTCAAAGCACTAACTTTAAGTTGTATCCCAATCTCACAACTCACCCAAGTTGGAGATCCTTACACTCTTATTTTCACAAAGGTTTTAGTTTTGGATTTCCTTAAGTTTATAACTCACTTAGGAATCCTTACAACAAATTTGGAATTGTATGATTCTTGAAGGGATTGTGATTATTGATTGCTTGAGCAAATGTTCTTGAGAATAGCTTTTTCAAATCAACCAGCCAACCTTCTCAATGTGTGAAGGTTCCCTTTTATAGGCTTCTATCATAAATGTAGTCGTTGTGAGTTGTTGAACTTACATTAAATCTTCACCCTTGATCAGATTGAAAGTGGCACATCCGGAGCCACTGATCAGTCCGTTAAACTAATATTGTGACCTGTTTAAATCCTTGGGATTGAGGCTAAAAGTTGTCAGTGATCTTTTTCCTTGGCTTTTAGTGATGCACAAACTTTTACCCAATGGTCCAATCCTTGTGCTCCATGCGCCATTCCCATTGGTCTAGGTTAAAAAGGTAGTTACCTTTTTCTCTTTTCAATGTCAGCTTTTCTGTCCCTTTCTTAAAAGTTATTAGCTGATATTTTTGTCCTTATCTCGGGAAAGGGTATCTAATGAAAGCTAAGACCAAATGGAGGGAAGGGAATTATTTTGAAATCATTCCCTTTGTCTTGAATGAAATCTTCTGGATATCTTTAGATTTATCCAATCCAGATGTAGCTTCAATCAGTCGGTCTTCCGGATGCTATTCTAGGAAAGTTATCAGTTTGTTTCCTTTCCAAATTCTAACCGGATGCTAATCCACTTATGCTTAGGTAATAGTCTTGTCTGGAAAGCTTGTCTTGGACTTGATGATAACTTAGTTGTTCGGATATAATGACTTAAGTCTTTTTGTACTTAGGTCCAGTTACATTCAGTTATCCGGATATGTTTCACTTAGGTTTTGTTTACTTTAAACCTGATCTGGTCTGTTTTGTGTTCTAGATCATTATTTCCCAACAATCTCCCCCATTTGATGGAAAAAAAACCTAAGTCAACTAAGCATAATGAAAGGGGTATATGATCTAAGTATGATTCTTGATACTTAGTCATTTATAATCACTCTCCCATAATTCTAGCATCCTAACTCCCCCAACATTTTTCAGTTCTAGCTTCTAAGTTTGTTTTAGTACAATTACATATTATACTTTAGAAGCAGTTTTTGGGAATTAGATTGTTTCACTATACATATTTCGGCTATTAACAATAGTTAACATCAATGAAGTTTCGGATTACAAAGTAAAGAAATATATAATAGTGAATCTAGCTATTACAAAATTTTACAAAATCATTGCTAGTCTAATTCTCATCGAATGGTCCTCCTTCCTTTTCCTTGCCTTTCCCTGATCCAGCTCCTTGTTGACTTTTCTCCCCCATTTTGTTTTCAGATTGGGGATCGATTACCATATAGGTTATGTTATCCCAGGCTTCTTGCCACGCTTTGGAGTAAATGGTGTAGTCAGCGTTACTTTTGGTCCGTTTAGTAATTATATGATCAACTGTTGGAGGAGTAAGATAGTAGGGTCAGATGGTCTTCTTCAATTGATCATATAACTGTTTGATAGATGGATGTATGCGCAAGACAAACTCCTGATCCTTCTTATCAAAATAGGGGAAGAGGACCTTAAGAAGAGTTGTCTTTCCCTTTTGACCAAAGAATCTGGAATCCTCAATAACTTGGACAAGATTATGGAAGACCAGAAGGAGTTGGCTTTCCAGAATGGATGGTGCAGAAGAAGATTAGGATAGAGATAATTTATTCATTTCGGTTCGAAGGAGAGTTATTTCTTCACTTATTCCTCTCCGGATGTTGTGGATGGATTCTGTTTGGAGCGAGATTTCCCTGGTAATGGATACCTTTCAATCATTTATTATTTTCTCTACTCCAGCCACGCGAGTCCCCATTTCATCACCCAAGTTATCTAACATATTTTCTTAGATTTTAGGGAGTGATTCATCTAGAAAGTCCATAATCATTTCCTGGACTACCTGGTGGTCTATTCCCAAATTGGTGATTACAGGCTTTAGATCCCTTTCAGCCATGAATTTTGACAAGTTTTCAAACTTGGTATCTATGTACTCCTTGATGTCTGTTGAGAGCTCAGAGGATGAGGATGTAATTTTGTCCAGAACTGAGCCACAATTATTTGATGCCAAGGTGTTGGCTTGATTTGCAGTCCGGTTGGCTGTAGTAATGCTTTCTTTGATCTCATTAAGGATGGGATTGACCTGAGACAAGGATGCTTCTGCCATAGTACCTGGAGAGGGAAAATCTTCCACTTTCTTCGCTATCTTCCGCACTTTCCCTTTTATTTCCCCAAGTCCAGCCTTCAAGTCCAGAGTTTGGAATTCATCCAGAAGTACTTTTTCAACAAATTTCAAGTGTCTGCAGATGTTCCGGAGACTCTGCTTGACATACCCTTCTTCATTTTGTTCAAGGGCAGCTTCTTGTAGAAGTTTGAGCATGGATGCCTGCAAGAATTTTTATAGGGCTGGCAAAGGAAGGAGTGGTATAATTGGATGAGCTTGATGAATTCTCTCCGGATGATCCGGAAGAGCCATTGTGACTTTCTTCGTCTTCCACTTATTCTTCTTCTTCTTCTCCAGACTTTTCATCCCTCTATTCTTCCAACCTTTCCTTTGGACTAGCCTCATCCTTAGAGTCCACTCTGGAAGTGTACCCTTTAGATCCCAGACCAAGTCCCTCCTCCTAAATGATATTATTCGGGTTAGGTAGTTATTCCTTTGACATATTTTTAGGTGTAGTGTCTAAGTTGTCCTTATTGATAGTTACTGTGTCATCACCACCAGTAGTGTCAGTACAAACATTAAAAGAGACAGTGTTAAGGATTACCTAATTAATTGGCGTTGGGATCTGAATGTTTGAATCTTCATTTCTCTCTTCAGTAGCTTCCAGCTCGACCTCCAGATTATAAGAAATGTCCTCTGCCACCCTTACAAGTGCCTTTTAAGGACTTATAATACCTCCCCCAATTATTTTGTAAATGTCCTCAACACCCTCTACAATTGCCTTTATAGGATATAGTTTAGCTTGGATCTCAGCTTCCGGATTTAGTAGGTTCTCCGGAAGAGGTTCTATGATTGCTTGGAAATTGAATGAATCTGATTCTGGAATCTTTGATAGTTCAGACAAGGCATTTGAGTCTACCAGGATGGGTGTAGCAGAAGATCCTCAAGGTCTCTCTATGGTCAGGTTATTTATCCGGTAATTGTCTACTAAGGATGTCATCATTTCCTCATACTAATGATCTTCCTGAAGAATGTCTTTGTTTGATCCAGACACCTGCTTCCCTTTACTGATCTTGGCCTTAGCCAACTCTTCCAGTACTACCCTCTTGGTAGCTTCCTCATCAATGATTATTCCAGCAGGCGTCTTAGTTGTCTTCTTTTGATACTTCCGAGCCTTAACCGCTTCATCAAAAGTACACCCCTTTCGGGTGAATTGCTTCTTTAGCATTGGAACCTCATTTTCCGTTCCCTCCTCATCAGACCCATGCTCTTCTGTTAGCATGTCTACTATTTTTATTTTTTGCCCCTTCTGATGACCTTTCCTAATCACAGCAGCAGCTATTGCGATTGCCTCCCTTGCTTTCGGATCACAAATTGGTCTTTTCAACTTATCATCTGCTTTGATGAGCCTTCCCCTTGGCTTTGGCATTTCTAGGCTTTGACATAACAACTGGGTTAAAGTTTTATTGTCTTCATCATCTTCAACTGGAACTAGAGGCAGCTGCTTAACTACCTTTGATTTAATAGTCCGGGCCCTTTTTGGAACTGGAGCTTCTGCCGAATTTGCTGCTTTTCTGGCTTTGTTCTTCTTCTCTACCTTTTGTTTTAAGGCCTTTGCCTTATCCTAGGTTTCACCAAAAGTTAGTTTAAGGAAGTTCTTCTTGAGGATTGCTTTCCCACTGACATCGTTAAAACCGGTGAAGTAGATTTCATTGGCTTGGAGAATCCAAGTTATTAAAGGGCCATGAGAGTTCCGGTGATGCTTCAAGTAATGAATGATCAATACTGGCATGTTGACTTCTTTGCACTCTGCCTAGTACTATAACACACAGTGCTAGAAGGTAGACACTATGGTTAATGGGCCCTTCCGGATTAGGACTAATTTTGCTAGCACGTCCTGAAGGTATCTCGGTGCTTGAGGCCAGTAAATTGAGAATTTATCCCCAAAATCTCTCTGAAAGCCACATCTCCGGATCGTACTTTACTTTAGCCTTATCTCCATCCACTCTTATTAGAACTTCGTTGTTCTTCATATTTAAGGAGTTATCAAAGAAATCTAGAGTGACAGTAATCTCTTTCCCTTGAACTGTAGTTTGGACAACATCAAATTTCTTGTTGGCTCGTAGATTGTCATAGAAATCTCGGACTAAATCTAGGTATGTTGGGCAGTTTATTTTGAGAAAGTCCTTTAAGTGCTGATCCTTAAAAAGTCTGGAGTAGGGATCAGTTTTAAAGAGAAAGTTGTCTCCCAAAAAGTCAGTAGGAACAACAGAATCGTTGGTTTTCAGGTTTAAGGGTTTGAAATCTTTGTCTTTCAGATCGAATTCCGTAAAGACATTTCTTATGGGTAGCATTACGGGTCCTTCTAGTATCATGATAGCAGCCATTTGAGAAAAAAATTGGAAAAAAAAGGTTTCGATTTTGAATTTGAATTTTGTAGTGTAACAGTAAGGTAGTTGCTTGCATGAAGAAGAAAGGAATTTTTGAGGGGTTTATATAGATTTTTCAAGGTGAGGGTATTTTGGTAATCCGAACGCCGTTAATTTGGCTAGATTAATGACAGGGCAATCGGAGTTTTAGGAGAGGTAAATTCAGTTTAACCGGAGAATAGGAACGGTTTATTTTAAATGATAACTATTGAATTTACAGCGCGAGTAATAGCCAATAGACGTTTGAAATTTAAAAAATAATTATTACCTTTATGCACTTTTACAGCCATTTATCATTCTTGTCTACTGACGTGGTACTCTTCCTTCCGGAATAGGTTTTTCTTCTATGCTTCATCTCTTTCGGATATGTCTTGCCAAGGATCTAAATTGATTTTGAATTATCTTCCGAATTAACTTCAAATTGGATTAGACATACCAATTGATTCCCTTAGATTCCCAAATTGATCTTTACTCAGTGGCTTAGTAAAGATGTCTGCTCGCTGCTCATTGGTTGGAATGTACACCAAGGCAACATCCTTCTTCATCACATGATCCTAGATGAAATGATGCCTTATATTTACATGCTTCATCCTACTATGTAGTACTGGATTCTTTGACACATCAATAGCACTTTTGTTGTCACACATGACATCCACACATCCGAATTAAACTCCATAATCTTCTAGTTATTGCTTGATCCAAAGGAGTTGAGCCATACAACTTCTAGCCGCCATATATTCTACTTCTGTAGTGGATAAGGCAACTGAAGTTACTTCTTGCTATACCATGATACTAAGCAATCTCCAAGGAAATGGCAACCCCCGGATGTACTCTTTCTTTCAAGAGTATCTCTACCATAATCAGCATCAGTGAACCCTTGGAGTGTGAAATCTCCATTGCTAGGATACCATAACCTAAATTCGGTGGTTCCTAGGAGATATTTAAGGATCCTCTATACTATCTTAAGATAAGAGTTCTTAGGATTGGCTTGATACCTTGCACAGTAGCAAACTGCATAGTGTATGTCAGGCCTGCTAGCAGTCAAGTTTAAGAGTGAACCAATCATTCATCTATAGAGCTTTTGATCAACATCTTCACCTTCACAACCCTTGGATATGACTGTATCTGATCCCATTGGAGTGGACATAGGCTTGCTCTTGTCCATTTCAAACTTCTTCAAGATCTCCTTGGTATACTTTGACTGGTTAATGAAAATTCCATTTGGACTTTGATTGATTTGTAAACTAAGGAAGAAATTGAGTTCTCCCGTCATGGACATCTCAAATTCCTTCTTCATTTGAGAGCTGAATTCTTCACACATCTTTTCATTAATGGCTCCAAATATGATATCATCCATATAGATTTGGACTAGAATAATATCATTCTTCTTCTTCTTGATGAAAAGTGTTGTATCTGCTTTCCCCCTGATATACCCCTTGGATATGAGAAATATGGTGAGTCTCTCATACCAAGCTCTTGGTGCTTGCTTCAGTCCATAGAGAGCTTTCTTCAATTTGTAGACATGTTCTGGATGCTTAGGATCTTCAAATCCAAGTGGCTGCTTCACATATACTTCTTCCTAGATAACTCCATTGAGGAATGCACTTTTGACATCCATTTAGAACAATGTGAATCCCATGAATGATGCAAAAGCACATAGAATCTAGATTGGTTCCAATCTTGCTATAGGAGCAAAGGTTTCTTCAAAGTCAATCCCTTCTTGTTGATTGTAACCTTGGGCAACCAATCTTGCCTTATTCCTTACCACTACTCTAGATTCATCTAGCTTGTTTTGGAATACCCATTCGGTGCCAATGATTGATTTTCCCTTTTGTGGTGCCACTAGATCCCATGCATCATTTCTGGAGAATTGATCCAGTTCTTCTTACATGGCCATCATCCAACTTTCATCACCTTCTGCATCCTAGAATTTCTTTGGCTCAATTTATGAGACAAAAGTAGCATGACACATCATCCTATTGAGTTATCCTCTAGTTCTGACTGGATTTTTGACATCATCCAAAATAGCTTCTACTAGATGATTTCTGTGAATCTGGATCTCCCTTAGTAAGTCTTCATGTTGAACTAGGACTTGTTCTACCTCTGCTTCAACCACTTGTTGGCCTTCATTAAAGTCAATCTCTTATAGATTGAGATTTACTTGTTGTACTTCCAGATCAAAGGATATTGCTTCATCTTCCTCTTTGTACTTCTTTATTTGGACTGAATCAGGAACTTCTGCATCCTTCTTTTCTCCAGAGTTATCAACTTCTGGAACTGGATCCTCCGGAGTGGAACTTTTCTTTCCTGCGGGGTTAGTCTCATCGAAAGCTACATGTATAGAATCTACCATAGTTTGGGTTCATTTATTGAAGACTCTATAAGCCTAACTATGTGCTGAGTAGCCAAGGAAAATTGCTTCATCAGATTTAGGATCAAATTTTCCTAGTTGCTCTCTATCATTTAGGATGTAGCATTTACATCAAAATGCCTTAAAGTACCCAATTTTGGGTTTTCTTCCCTTCCAAATTTCATATGGGGTCTTTTCTATAGTTTTTCTAATGAGAGCTCTATTTAAAATATAGCATGCTGTATTTTAGGCCTCACCCCAAAAGAATTTTGGCAAACAATTCTCATTTAGCATTGTACTAACCATTTCAACTATTGTCCTATTCTTTCTCTCAATAACTCCATTTTGTTGAGGAGTGTGAGGGGTAGAGAAGTTATGCTCTATGCCCTTGGAGTCACAAAATTCAGCAAATTGCCTATTTTTGAACTCACCACCATTATCACTCCGGATGCATGCAATGCTTATGCCCTGTTTTACTTCTATCCGGATGAATGTTTTTGAGAATTGGTCAAAGGCTTCATCTTTGCTTGCTAGCAAGAGCACCAAGGTATATCGACAATAATCATCCACAATGACCATGGTGTATTCTCTTCTACCTAAACTCAATGGTTTAATAGGACTAAAGAGATCAATATGCAATAGCTCAAGTACTCTTTTAGAAGTAATGTGGGAGATGGAAGGGAAACTTTTCTTATGTTGTTTACCTAATTGACATGAAGTGCATAGATGATCCTTATCAAAAGCAACCTTAGGCGAACCCACTACCAATTCCTTTCTGGCTAATTTGGATAGGAGGTTCATGCTAACATATCCCAACCTCTGGTGCCATACCCATGATTCTTCTTCTTTAGACACCAAGCAGATATTCTTTTTCTCATTTTTAATGTTAACAGAATAGACATTATAGACTCTAGGTGCATAAAGAATAAGTTGATTGGACTTACTATCATAGATTGAGTAGCCTCCGGAATCAAATGTGACTTTTCTTCCTTTGTCACAGAGTTAGGCTACACTTAGCAAGTTGAATTTTAGTCCATCAACCAGTGAGACATCTTCTCTCTTTAATTCAGATCTAATGGTTCCATATCCAATGATCTGTCCCTTTTGATTATCTCTGAAGCTTACTTTGCCTCCCATCTTCCTGGTTAATGTGATGAAGGACTTCTCATCACCTGTCATGTGCCTTGAGCATCCACTATCAATGTACCAAGTGTGTTGATCTACTATGGATCTAAGGCATACCTACAAAATAGATCAAGTGGGTTTGGGTACCCAATCAGATTTGGGTCCTCTCGGGTTAATAAACATCTCAGGCCAAGGATTAACATCATAATAACCATTTTTAAATCTACATAATTTAGTAATATGATTGTTTTTCCCACAAAACATGCACCCTGCAATGGATCTGTTCTATTCCTACTTCTTTTTTATCTTTTCAAGATCTTCCTTCCTATAGTTCCCTCTATATCCAGCTTCTTGTACACTAGTAGATGGTCTGGTGTTTATACGGAAGCTGGTTAGAGGTGCAACTTCTGTAGCACAATTTCTTCTTTATTTGGCAGATTGTTGATTGTAAACCACCTTAGCCTTTCCCTTTTGAGAAGCAGTATATCTTTAGGCTTGTGGTTGCCTGCTAACCTCCTTCACCTTTTGATTAAGTTACTTTGGATTTTCTTTGGTACCTTGAGATTGATTTCTTTGTGTAGCTTGCTTTGGGTTTTTCCTTCTTTATGGAGGATTAGGTCTCCATCCAGATGCCTCCTTCATTAGGGCTATTTCTCTATCTAGCATAAGCAAATTAGCACTTAGCATTTCCACTTGATTCTTAAGATAGTTCTCCTCAACTTCATCAATGTGATTGTCTGTTCTGATCAAGTTGACATCTTATGCCAATGCTTCATTATCTTTAGCAATCTCTAACACTTGTCTTCTTAAGGACTTGATTGCCTTTGCATTTTTCTTTACACTCTTGATCACAATAGATAAAGCTCTAGCAAGATCAAGGTTAGAAGTAGAACTAGAATAAGAGTTTACCTCAGTGTTTGCTGTTTCTGATTCTTCAATTTGCATTGTATCTTGCTTAGAGATATTCTTTCCTGATTGCTCTACATCCAGATCAGTCATTGCCATGAATGCATAGTTGGCAGTCTTTTCTTCTTCTATTGAGGATGAACTGCTACTTTCCTCACTATTGCTTCATGTAGCCACCATTGCCTTCTTTTTGAACTTCCTGGTTTTCTTAAGCTTTGGGCATTTTGTTCTGAAATGGCCTTTCTCTCTACATTCAAGCCAGGCAGCTTCTTTTTTCGGATGCTTCTTTTCTTTTAAATTATTTTTAAGTCTGTTTCTTCTAGATGTGCCTTCTCTTGGTTTCTGGGATTCATACTTTCTTGATTTCCTTCTATCTTTCTTTTGTATAAACCTGTTGAGCTTTCTAGTTAATAGGGCAAGTTGTTCTTTGATGCTTAGTGCTTCAGTGATTTTCTCTTCCTCTTTGGATGAAGCTGATCCAGTAGATTCTGCCTTTAGTGTAACAACTTTCTTCTTTTCTTTAGGCTTCTTCTCATGTTGGCTATATCTCTCCAGGGATAGCTCTTGAGTCAAGAGATTGCCAATGAGCTCATTATAACTATAGAAATTTAAGTCATGAGCTACTTCCAGCTTCTACCAAATCTCCTGTGCAGTCTCACATCTGGATATCCTGTTAAATTCTTCAGTACTAAGAGCACAATAAAGCATGTTAATAGGATTTGCGTTTTCACGCAGCTTCTTAAAATCATTCTCATCCCACATACTTGAGGGTTTTTGGGTAGTTATACCCTCTACTTCATGAGTAGGCTCATATGAACCATCTTTAATTACTAACCATACTTGTATGCTTTGTGCTTGGATGAAGTTCTTCATCCGATTTTTCCAAAACGTGTAGTATTCACTGTCGAAGATTTGAGGACGGGTAATGGACATACCCTCGGGAAGGAGTTGTGAGTTTTGGAAACTCATTTTGATATTTGAATCAAAATTTAGGACCTTTAGCTCGAGATTGTTAGATCTCTAGTGTTGAGCACTTGCTCTGATACCACTTATTGGTCCCTGTGAGGGTCTTCATAAGGGCAGAGGGGGGTTAATGGCCCTTTTTTACGAATAAACAGACTTTAACAAGTCTTAGTGTAGTGTGTTTGATTATGATACGGATGATGGATCCGAATAATGCAAGTATGATAATATAACGCAATAAGTAAAGAGAAGAAAATCAAACACAGTGATTTTATACTGATTCGGGTCCGCCTACGTCTAGTCCATGGAGTTTCCTTCCTCCAGGCTTATCCACTAGTGGATTCCTTTCCAACTGGCAGGAATCAAGCGTTACAATTTATCTCCGAATGGTACCCCCTTATGTATGTAGGATATACCACTAGAAGCACCAACATCTAGCTGAGTCCTTTAGTCTTTAGCAGGATATACCACTTAGATGTCTACCCCAAATCTAACCTGAGTCCTATTGGGAGATCCCACTCAAAGAACTAACTTTAAGTTGTATCCCAATCTCACAACTCGCCTAAGTTGGAGATCCTTACACTCTTGTTTTCACAAAGGTTTTAGTTTTAGATTTCCTTAAGTTTATAACTCACTTAGGAATCCTTACAACAAATTTGGAATTGTATGATTCTTGGAGGGATTGGGATTACTGATTGCTTGAGCAAATGTTCTTGTGAATAGCTTTTACAAATCAACCAACCAAACTTCTCAATGTGTGAAGCTTCCCTTCTATAGGCTTCTATCGTAAATGTAGCCATTGTGAGTTGTTGAACTTGCATTAAATCTTCCCCTTTGATCAGGTTGAAAGTGGGCATTCAGAGCCATTGATCAGTCCGTTAGACTGATATTTTGACCCGTTTTAATCCTTGGGATTGAGGCTAAAAGTTAACAGTAATCGTTTTCCTTGGCCTTTAGTGATTCATAAACGTTTACCCATTGGTCCAATTCATGTGCTCCACGTGCCATTCCTATTGGTCTAGTTTAAAAAGGTTGTTAACTTTTTCTCTTTCCAATGTCAGCTTTTCTATCCTTTTCTTAAAAGTTATTAGCTGATGTTTTTGTCCTTATCTCGGAGAAGGGTATTAGATGACAGCTAAGACCAAATGGAGGGAAGGGAATTATTTTGAAATCATTCCCTTTATCTTGAATGAAATCTTCTGGATATCTTCAAATTTATCCAATCCGTATGTAGCTTCAATCAGTCTGTCTTTCGGATGTTGTTCTAGGAAAGTTAGCAGTTTGTTTCCTTTCAAAATTCTAACCGGATCCTAATCCACTTATGCTTAGGTAATAGTCTTATCTTGAAAGCTTATCTTAGACATGATGATAACTTAGTTGTTCTGATATAATGACTTAAGTATTTTTGTACTTAGGTCTAGTTACATTCAGTTATTTGGATAAGTTTCACTTAAGTTTTGTTTACTTCAAACCTGATCCAGTCTATTTTGTGTTCCGCATCATTATTTCCCAACAAATATGAATTTTTTCTATTGGTCTCTATGCGTACACTTACTGAGTTGGAAGGGGCGTGAATGGCTCGCTCAATAACTTATAAAACTCTTTCATAATATTAACTGGCTCCGCTGAGTGAGGTTAGCTGGCTGAGAAAAATAATTGGAAATTACGAGTAAGTAAGGAACACAGAGATTTTTATACTGGTTTGGCAACCTGTACTTACATCCAGTCCCAAGAGAGTGTCTTGGCTTTAATTCACTAATCTCAACTCCTTTACCCTAGGCGGAGAAGCCTTTCACACAATTCCCAATTAAAGAAAGTACCCTCCAATCTGCAATCACTCACCCGCTGACTAGAATGCCCTCTTCTATCAGCAACTCAAAAGATTTTAAATAAGAGCTGGATTCAACTTATAGAAACATTGTTCCAGTTATAAATGATCTAATATTACAATAAATTAATCTATACTATTCTCTCTTGTTCTAAGCAGATTGTCACTGAGTTATGCTTTTCTTGCTAGAATTCCTTAAATCTTATAATTTTGGCAAAGTTTTAGCTTCTGGGAAATTCAAGTGTAATCACCAAGTTCTAATGCTTGCCTTCTTGCTCTTTTTATAGTTGGATTAAGAAAGTAGCCGTTGAACTTGTCTTGGCATCTTCTGATGATGACAGCTCAGTAATTCACCTGTTGCTTCTTCAAATCGATCCGTTAAGAGATAGAATCGCATCGTTGTGAAATACATTTCAATCCGTTAGATTGAAATTTGAGCTTCAATTTGAATACTTTATGGTTTGGTGCCAGTCTTTCATTAGAAAGAACTCGCGCTGACTTGCCACGTGTCTTTATCCCATTCCCTTTAGTTTTCTGACATGTTACAGTGTACGCGATACATGGTTGGTATATCTGTAGAATTACTCAAAACGGTAATTGACTTGTTGCAGCTTTACATTGGAAGACTTTATCATCTTCTGCATAACACTGGGTCTTGTCAAGGCGTTAATTCTATTTGTCTTTATCTCATTAATGTTCTTATAGAAAGCAACATTAAAAGCAAATATACCTTTTTACCTAAAATGGTAAAGTCAGCAGTGTTGACAGACCTAGAGTAACTCAGCTGGAATGATAAAATGAAAAGTACACAACTGAAACAAAATCTAAATATCAAATGTTGAGTGAATAATACTAAGTTAGTGACTAAGTAAGTACTTAACCTAGAATTCACTCAGAGTTAAACTAAATAGCTAGATCAGCGGAGACTTAAAAATTCTACCCTTGAATTTTTTAACTCCTTTAAAACCATAGACTATTTATTTCAACTTCATTATTGATTTAATTATCTCAAACTGAACTTAATTGTTATGATCAAAACTTAAGTACAACTGAGTCATCCACTAAGTCAATCCTATCTCGTGCTTTGTTCAACAATCTCCCCCATTCTGATTAATGGCAATTAACTAAGTGAGAATTAAATCAATAAGATATTTAGATCAGAGTTACGTTGTACTCATGGTTGATATGTCTTTTATTTAGCATCTTTAATCTGCTTAGAGTGAATGCTAACTCCCCCATTTTGATCAATGGCAATTAACTAAGCGAGAATTAAATCAATAAGATATTTAGATCAGAGTTACCGTGTACTCATAATTGATATGCCTTTTGTTCAGCATCTTTAATCTGCTTAGAGTGAATGCTAACACCCCCATAATTCTTGAATCTTCTGAGTTCAGGATCCCTCACAACTTCTCATATATTTCTGCAAATGATTAAAGCATACATATATAGCAGAATAATATATGAAGTTAAGCAGATTGTAAATTAGAACAGAAATTGTAATCTTTCGTTAATAATAACTTGAGTACAGATCACAAAGAGTTAATTTATACTAAGTTTTACATTTGAGAACTACAGATTATATAAAATCTATTCTAATCTTTAGGCATTAGTGGGGCTCCTAAGTTGGATCTTCTTTCTTCAAAAGCCTTCTGATCCTACCTGGTCTTGTTTTCTTTAGGCAGGGCAATCTCCTTGCCTTTCCTTTTCCTGGTCTCAGTGTATTCTCTCTGAATGTGCTCCAGGTCCTTAGACAAATGATAAGAAAATTCAGCAATCCTCTGATCTCTTTCCCTTTCTTCCTTCTTGCACTTCTCGTGATCCTTCTCCCCCATTGCCATTTCATCTAAAATGGCCTGAGTTTAATGATCAAACGAGCTCAGAGACTCTTATAATGATTCTAGTTGACCATAGACATTGGATGAGAAATTCTGTACTAGCAGCTCATAGATTTCTTGAGATATAGCCTCTTGGTCTCTAAGAAAGGCAAAGCACGGGATTGAGATAGATTGACCTGATATTGAGCATTCAAACCTTCTTTGGACACCTGGATGAGACATGCTATTGCTTTAGCTTGGTTGTTTTCTCTGAGAATGTGCTCTAGCATAGGAGTGCACCTGATATAAGTACATACTTCATTATGAATCTTATCCAGGGATTCTCCATCATTAAGGATATAAGCTTGAACTTGCTTGATTTTGTCTCTGATATGACCAAGTTTCTGATGAAGATTAGGCTCCAGTTCAGCATCTAACATTACTATATCACTACTCAGAGCATCTGAATTGTTAAGCCTCTTCAAGGCATTTAGCACAGCTCCCTCGAAGTTCTTGACACCTTCTAGCATCTCCTCTTTCTCTTTTCATAGCTCAGTGTATAACCCATGATGCTTGGTTACCACTGTGATTAGAGCATCTAATCCATCTACAGCTGCATTCAACCGAGTTGTGTTTTCATCATTCTCTTTGCTTAGTATTTTATAACCATCTAGCACCGTCAACATAGCATTAAGTAGAGGATTTAATTTGTCTATCATTGAATTGCAAAAATCCCTTTCACCATTCAGCACATTGCAGTTGCTTTTACATATCCTAGCCATTTGCTTCTTTAGCTCTACAACCTCTATCTTCAAACCAGCTGCCTGCCTACCTGCAATAGATAACAAGAGCAAAGTATGGGATACTATTGCCTTAACCAATGAAAATTGGGTAGGTGCTAATTTGCTATGGGCCTTCATTTCCTCAGCAGCCTCCATGAACCTTTTCACTGGCTCAATAGCCTTTGCAATCTTCCTTAGAACTTACTCAGACATCAATGATTTTGCTATTTGAGCATCAATCTCTGCATCAGTCCTCAGTCCTGGAAACCTTTCTCTTCCCAACCTCCATATGTCTCCCAGTAAAGTAGCATTTGGATTAATTTGGGGTTATGGTTGAGGTTGTTATCATGGTTGTTGTTGTTATTGTTCAGGAATCTCTTCAATAATTGGAGGTACTCTGACCGGTGTAGGTCCTTCCAAATATAACACTTCTCGCACTGGAGATCCTACTGGGGAAAGATATGGTATGATGGCAGATTGGTCAATGGCTAGTTTATTTTGATCAGAGAGTTGGTTGGTTTAGCTTGAGCTTGAAGGGGATGGTGTTTGGTTTTCTAGTAGGGGTAAGGCAGAGATTGGTGTAGGTTAGAGTGGTGCTTGGGTAGATTCAATTGGGAAAGTAAATAAATCTTCATCTTTCTTCTCCTTCTCCTTTATAGCACCTTTAACAGTGAACTCACTAACTTGAGTTTGTGAGACCTCAGCCAGCTGAGCTCCAAGCTCAACTACAACATCTTGTTTCTCCTTATCCTCTAATCTCCTTCATCTCATCAATGACTACTTTCATTCTTTTCAATATCCCTCTTTTTCTCTCCTTCCTAGCCTCTTTGACTTCCTCACCAGTCAAAGTGACCTACTAGACAGAATTTAGCTCATTAACTCCAACAGCTTCTACCTCTATCACATCATCTTCCTCCTCCTACTCTTCTTGATTGTCGATTCCATCCAAAGCCCCTAGCACTTCATCAATAACTTCTGTTAATTCCTTCTCAGTCAGGCTAGCCATAACTTTCTGCAAAACTTCTTCAGTGCTAGTCTTAGCTTTGGCTGTTGCTGCTACTTCTTCAGCCTTCCTCCCAATAGTCGCTTTAATCTCCTCCTACTTCCTTATTATTCTTTCTTTCTTAGCAGCTTTAACTTTCTCAGCTTCTTTAATATTTTGGGCAACTCCTGTCCCTATCTTCACTATTAGCTTCCTTTTTGGCTGGCCTACTTGGGGAATAGGAACTGATGTAGTTTGCTTTCCCTTTGTAGTCACCACATCTAGCTGAGCAGCTTCTGCTTTCCTTTTCCTCTCTTTCTTCAAGGGCATTTCTTCCCTCAATTCTTCCTCAGCTCTTTTATCTTCCTCAATCTCCTTCTGAGTCAGTTCCTTTCTTTTATCTTCCTTAGCTTCCCTAGAAGATCTAGATTTCTTTAGAACAACAACTGGAACTGAGCTCGCTGAGCTCCCCTTCTCTTTCTTGGAGTCCTTCTTGACCTCCTTCTTACTACCCTTCTTTTCTCCTTCTCCTTTTTATACTCTGAGCTTGGTTATTCTTTCTAACTCATTTGCCACAAAGGCATCCAGAGTCTGATCTTCCTCATCAGGTCTGATTCTCCTTATAGGTACAATAGCCTAGGCATCCTTCATTCTGACTTCTCCTGGCTTCAGCTTGATGTACTTGGTATTTCTGGGCCTTTCTCCACATCTCAACCCATGAAAATGAGCATTACTCAGAATTCTTGACTCTATCACTTTGAGTGTGATCTTGCTCTTCTAAGCCCATCCGTCCATATCTAGCTTATATGCCCTACATATGTCCATGACTATATGGCCATAAACTATGTGCTTGGGCACTTTTAGAAACTTGGGTAGAATAGCCAAAGGCCAGTTGATGCACACACCCTGAGTTAGAGCGTAAACAAACACTCTCTCTAACTTTGAACAGCTCCATGTGGAGACCGTCTGGGGCAGCAGCACTTTGGTGAAGAGCTCATGAGCCTGCTTACCTTCTTTAGAGAATATAGATACGATTAGTTCTCCTGCTTTGTAGTCATGAGGAAATTTATAATCAACAAGGATGTGCACATTATCTTCATCCTTGTCCTTTATAGCGTGCATTCTGAGTCCTCTTTCTCGCATTCCAACTAACCCAGCGAGAAGCTTTGGAGTTACATAAACTTTTCTTCCCATCATGGTGGTTACAAACATATTCTAAAATCCTTCCACCATGTGAATTCCTCTATAAAAGCGCTCGACGATTTGTTCATGGCAACCACTCGGAATTTCAAAAAATCCATGAAGATGGTGTTGGCGTGTCCATCTCCCAAATCATTCATCACTAGAGAAACTAATAATATCAACAGTTGTTAGCTCATCGACAACAGTTCCTTCTATAGATTCCCACTCAGTTGGAATGTATCTTGTTCCTACTGGAATGAACAAGTCTTCTGTATCCTTGAAATTAATGGCTGCTTGAGCCCAATAGTCTACAGTAGTAATCTAGCACTCCTCATCTTTATCCCAAACAAAAAGAGGATTATCAGAACTGGGTTCTGAATCTCTTCCTGATGTACTTGCCATAAGTGTTGCTTTGAGAAAGATGGAGAATTTAGGGATTTAGAGAGAAAATTGTATAGAAAAGAATTTTGGTAAAGTAACCCTTCCACTTTCTATTTCTCCTTAAGTAGCTAAAGACTCTTCGCGCAAACCTACAAAGCTACATGTTCGACTCATAATCCATGGTCTCAAGATTCAACGGTTAGATTGCATAATGTATATTATAGGATTAATGAGGGCAAGGAACATAGGATAGCTGCTCTGAATATGGATCATTTGATAACTTGTTACCGTTTCTATCAAGTTTAAATTTGAAAGATAACAGGTGATAATTTAATTACGTATCCAAAATTCGAGCGGTAAAAGAAATACTTAACCTAATTTACTGAAGCTCAGAGTGTGCCCTAAATTGGTCAGCTCCAGAATAGGTCAGAGTGAGATGTATTTCTTCAAATTGGATTGGACATTCCGATCACCTGTCTTAGAATGTTGAATTGATCATTTCCAATGCACTTTGTAAATATGTCAGCTCGCTATTCTTCAGTTGGAATATATGTGAGCTGGACTTTTCCTTTTAGCACATGATCCCTTACGAGGTGATGTCTAAGATTGACATGCTTCATCCTGCCATGTTGAATTGGATCTTGGATAGGTCAATGGCACTCTTGTTGTCACACGTGACTTCAAGACAATTTGGCTTTATACCATAATCCTCCAATTACTGCTTGATCCATAGCATTTGTGCTGCATAACTTCCTGTAGCCATGTACTCAGCCTCAGCTTTACTCAGAGCTATAGAAGTCTGCTTCTTGTTGTACCATGTAACTAGACACTCACAAAGGAAATGATAACCTCCTATGGTGCTTTTCCTTTCAAGTTTGTCTCTTCCCTAGTCTGCATCTGTGTATCCTCTTAGAGTGAAGTCTGTATTACTTGGATACCATAAACCTGCATCAATATAGCCTACCAAATACCTGATATCTTACATATCAATAAACCTGCCTCACTTAGCAGCAGCTAAGTGAGATTCTTTGGGGTCAGGTTGATATCTTGCACAATAACATACAATATATTGAATGTCAAGCCTTCTAGCAGTTAAGTAAAGTAGAGAACCAATAATACCTCTATAGAGCTTACTCTCTACAAGCTTACCTTCCTCATCTTTACTCAAAATAGTATCAGTGGCCATGGGTGTTGACATTGGCTTGGCTTTATCCATGTCAAACTTCTTGAGTACTTCCTTGGCACACTTAGCTTGGCTGATGAAGATCCCATCATCACCTTACTTGATTTGCAAACTAAGAAAGAAATTAAGCTCTCCCATCATTGACATTTCAAACTCTTTCTTCATCTGCTGGTTGACCTCTTTGTATAGCTTCTCATCAGTTGCTCTAAAAATGATGTCATCCACATAGATTTGCACTAGCAATACATCTTGATGCCTCTTCTTGATAAATAGAGTTGTATTTGATTTCCCTCTGACATAACCTTTGCTGATCAAAAAGTTAGTTAGTCTCTCATACCAAGCTCTTGGAGCCTATTTTAGTCCATATAGAGCTTTCTTTAACTTGAAGACATGATTTAGATTTTTAGGGTCTTCAAAGCCCGGGGGCTGTCTAACATAGACTTCTTCTCAAATATAACCATTTAGAATTGCACTCTTCACATCCATTTGAAATAGCTTGAAGTTCATATGGGATGCAAAAGCACAAAGAATTCTTATGGCTTTAAGTCTTGCTACTGGTGCTAAATTTTCTCCATAGTCAATGCCTTCTTGTTGATTGTAGCCTTGAGCAACAAGTCTAGCTTTGTTTCTGACAACATTACCAGCTCCATCTAACTTGTACTTGAAAACCCATTTGGTGCCAATGATTGACTTGCCCTTGGGTTTTTCCACCAAATCCCATACTTCATTTCTTCTGAATTGGTCTAGCTCTTCTTGCATTGCAATCATCCAGTTGACATCAAATTCAGCATCTTCAAACTTCTTTAGTTCAATCAATGATACAAATGCTGAATGGCTCATCATTCTGTTCAGTTGACCTCTAGTCAGCACCGGATTTTGAACACTATCCAGAATCTTATCAATTGGGTGATCTCTCCTTGCTCTGACTTCTTTTGGTAGATTAGGATCAGTTCGTTGAGCTACAGTCATTGGTTGAGCATCCATATCATCACCAAAGTTAATTGTTTGGTCCTGGTCAGCTTTAAGTTCTTCATTTTCTTGCACTGGATCAGGAATAATTATGGGGTTATTGACTGATCCACTAACTGGATCTTTTTCTCTTTATCATCATTGACTTGTCTACCTGCATTGTTAGTTTCATCAAAATCTATATGCATGGACTCCTTTAAGATGCCAATCCTCTTAACATACACTCTGTATGCCCTGCTGTGTATTGAGTAACCCAGAAAGATTCTTTCATCAGCCTTGGGGTCAAATTTAGCCAATTGGTCTTTAGTGTTTAATATGAAGCATCTACAACCAAAGGCTTTGAGATGACCAACCTTGGGCATGCACCCCTTCCAAAGTTCATAAGGAGTTTTATTCAAAACTAGGTGAATAAAAACCCTATTTAGAATGTAAGAAGCTGTGTTAACAGCCTCTCCCCAAAAATACTTTGGTAGATTGTTATCAGTCAGCATAGAATGACCCATCTCTACAATAGTATGATTCTTTCTCTCAACAAACCCGTTCTCCAGAGGTGTATTAGGGGCAAAAAATTGTGGTCAATACCATGCTTAGAACATAATTCCTCAAACTACCTTTTTTTTAATTCTATTCTATGGTCACTGCGGATTCTATTAATTTAAGATCTTTTTCATTCATGATCCGGGTAGCCAACCTAGAGAATGATTCAAATGTTTCATCTTTGCTAGCTATCAAGACAATCCAAGTGAACCTGGTCAGATCATCTACAACCACAAGGGTGTATTTTATTCCACCTAGACTTGTTGGCATAACAGGCCCAAATAAATCCATGTATAGAAGATTAAGGGGACGAGAAGAAGATATATCAGCTATGGATTTAAAAGTCTTCCTAAATTATTTCCCAAGTTGGCATGCTGAGCAGAGTCTATCTTTATCAAAGGCTAGATTGGGTAATCCCTCAACAAGTTCATTTTAGGCTAATTTGGATAGATTGGTCATATTGATATGTCTTAACCTTCTGTGCCATAGCCAAGAGCTATCCTCCTTAGAAACTAAGCAAATATCATTGGAGCCGGGGGATAAATCAAACATGTTAACATTATTAATTCTAGGAGCATAAAGAATAGTTTGGTTAGAGTTACCATCAATGGCTGAGCAGCCCGCTGAGTCAAATATCACTTTTCTGCCTTTGTCACACAGCTGAGCAATGCTTAGCAAGTTGAACTTTAGGCCTTTCACCAGAGACACATTATCAATTGAAGGCTTGACTCCCACTATACCATTGCCAACAATCTTTCCCTTTTTGTTGTCTCCAAAGCTGACACTTCCATTTCTTATTCACTCTAATGTGATGAACTGCTTTTCATCACCCGTCATATGCCTCGAGCATCCACTATCCAAATACCACATTCTTCTATCATCAGTGGATCTCAGGCTCACCAGTAAAATAGTTAAATTTTCTTAGGTACCCATGCCTTTTTCTGGCTGGGTCCTCCCTTGTTAGTGGTGGTCATCCTTGACCAGTCATACTCATCATAGTAACCATTTTTGTGCCTACACATGACTATCACATGTCCTGGCTTACCACAAAAATTACATGTGGCCTTAGAATTAGGCTTGCTCACTTTACTCTTTTGAGAAACCTTCTCAGAGTGGTGAGTGTGGTTACTTTGAGTATTCCTGCTAGGTTGAGGAGGGACTCGCACCTTTTTCAAAGTTATTAATTCAGTAGCTACCTCATCCAATTTCTTAGAGAGTTTGCTGTAATATCCATTTTGGTATTCAACTTTTTTCATCAGGTATAGGATGTCAAGTGATATGGAAGAGTTCACATCTTCTATGTCATCACACCTCCTTTAAAGTACTCTGATGTATTTGGTTGACTTCTTAATCATATTAATAACATCATTAAGTACTGTGGCTAGCTCATCAGAAGACAAAGGGGGTTCAGAATTTACCTCAGAGTTATTTCCTTTATCCTTGTTTTAGTCAGCTGATTGCCTGGCAGCGGAAGTAGTTGGTTGGTCAGTTGACTGTGAGTGAACTCGATCATCGTTAGCCATAAGACACACATTTGCAGAATCATGCGCCTCTTCATCTGAGGATAATGACTCTTGTTCAGAGTCAGTCCATGTAGCAGCAAGGGCTTTCTTACTTTTATTCTTCTTGAACTTGTCCTTTTTGGCTTTAGGACAGCTCAACTGAATATGCCCCTTTTCACCACATTCGTAGCACTTTATATCCTTGTTATGCACTTTGTTGAATTCCTTTCATGGTCTATCAACTGCTCCCTTCTTATAATTGCTTGTCTTTCTGAAATTTTAAAAGTTCTTCTCTTTACCCAGATATCTTCTGAAATTCTTGGTCATTAGAGCTATATCCTCATTTCTGTCCTCTGGATATCCTTCCTTAGAGGTATCTTCTTTTTCTTCATCATCATCAACTTTCAGGACAACAGCTCTACTTGAGTTCTCTTTCTCTTTGGACCTGTACTTCTTGGACTCATCTTCATATTGCTTTAAGGACATCTCATGAGTCAGAAGAGTTCCAATCAGCTCATCAAACTTGTAGGTCTTCAAAACATGAGCTTCTTCAATAGCACTCTTCTTAGATTCTGAATCCTGAGTCAGACTCCTCAAGATTTTCTTGATAGTTTCTTCTTCTGTGAATTCTTGCCAAGTCTTTTTAGCTCATTGACTATGTTCATGAACTTGGTGTTCATGTTAGAAATATCCTCCTTAGGCTTCATGGGAAACCACTTGTAATCCCTCATTAGGATATTGATCTTGGACTCTTTCACCTTGTCAGTTCCTTCATAAGTCAATTCCAACTTCTTCCATCCAGAAATACGATTAAACTCAGTAGCATCAAGTGCATAATAAAGATAGTTGATAGTAGCTGCATTCTCTTTAAGTCTACCCAGATCATTGTTATCCCATTCAGTATAGTACTTATCAATAGTAACTCCATTCTTCACATATGATGGAACATATGGCCCTTCTACAATGGCCATCCAAGCATGCATTCTTTGGGACTGAATAAAATTAGTCATTCTATTCTTCTAGTAAGTATAATGTTCTCCATTGAACTTGGCAGGCCTGGTAACTGACATGCCTTCATGCAGAATATAAGCTTGAGCCCTTCCACTGGATTCTCCTTTGTACGCCATGGTCTTTGTCTCAAAGATTGTGAAATCTGTGAAATGAGAATAGCTCTGATACAACTTATTGGTCCCTATGCATACACTTACTGAGTCAGAGGAGGGTGAATGACTCACTCAATAACTTATAAAAATCTTTCACGATATTAACTAGCCCAGCTGAGTGAGGTCAGCTGGCTGAGAGAAATAACTGAATATCCCATTCAGTATAGTACTTATCAATAGTAACTCCATTCTTCACATATGATGGAACATATGGCCCTTCTACAATGGCCATCCAAGCATGCATACTCTGGGACTGAATAAAATTAGTCATTCTATTCTTCTAGTAAGTATAATGTTCTCCATTGAACTTGGCAGGCCTGGTAACTGACATGCCTTCATGCAGAATATAAGCTTGAGCCCTTCCACTGGATTCTCCTTTATACGCCATGGTCTTTGTCTCAAAGATTGTGAAATCTGTGAAATGAGAATAGCTCTGATACAACTTATTGGTCCCTATGCGTACACTTACTGAGTCAGAGGAGGATGAATGACTCACTCAATAACTTATAAAAATCTTTCACGATATTAACTAGCTCAGCTGAGTGAGGTCAGCTGGCTGAGAGAAATAACTGAAAATTACGAGTATGTAAGGAACACAGAGATTTTTATACTGGTTCGGCAACCTGTGCTTATATCCAGTCCCGAGAGAGTGTCTCGGCTTTAATTCACTAATCTCAACTCCTTTACCCTAGGCGGAGAAGCCTTTCACACAATTCCTAATTGCAGAAAGTACCCTCTAATCTGCAATCGCTCTGCCACTGACTAGAATACCCTCTTCTATCAACAACTCAAAAGATTTTAAATAAGAGCTGGATTCAACTTGTAGAAACATTGATCCAGTTACAAATGATCGAATATTACAATCAATTGATCTAAGCTATTCTCTCTTGTTTTAAGCAGATTGTCGCTGAGTTGTGCTTTTCTTGCTAGAATTCCTTAAAGCTTGTAATTTTGGCAAAGTTTTAGCTTATGGGAAATTCAGGTGTAATCATCAAGTTCTAATGCTTGCCTTCTTGCTCCTTTTATAGTTGGATTGAGAAAGTAGCCGTTGAACTTGTCTTGGCATATTCTGAAGTTGACAGCTCAATAATTCACCCATTGCTTCTACAAATCAATCCGTTAAGAGATAGAATCACACCGTTCTGAAATACATTTCAATCTGTTAGATTGAAATTCAATCTTTAATTTGAATCCTTTGTCGTTTGATGCCAGTCTTCCGTTAGAGAGAACTCGCACAGACTCGCCACGTGTCTTCATCCTATTCCCTTTGGTTTTCTGACATGTTGCAGTGTGCGCGATACAAGGTTGGTAGATCTACAGAATTACTCAAAATGGTAATTGACTTATTGCAGCTTTGCATTGGAAGACTTTGTCATCTTCTTCATAACACTGGGTCTTGTCAAGGCATTAATTCTATTTATCTTTGTCTCATTAATGTTCTTGCAAAAAGTAAAACTAAAAGCAAAGATACCTTTTTTACCTTAAATGGTGAAGTCAGCAACGTTGACATACCCAGAGTAACTCAGTTGGAATGATAAAACGAAAATTACACAGCTGAAACAAAATCTAAATATCAAGTGCTGAGTGAATAATACTAAGTTCAGTGACTAAGTAAGTACTCAGCCCAGAAATCACTCAGAGTTAAATTAAATAGCTAGATTAGCAGAGACTTAGAAATTCTACCCTTGAATTTTCTAACTCCTTTAAAACTATAGACTATTTATTTCAACATCATTATTGACTTAATTATCTCAAATTGAACTTAATTATTATGATCAAAACTTAAGCATAACTGAATCATCCACGAAGAGAATCCTAACTCATGCTTTGTTCAACATTTTCTATTATGGGAAATATTAAGGTATTATTGTTTAAAGATATGAAATTGTTCAAATGCCAAAGAATTATAATTTACAAATATATTTTACACAACTATCCAATAATTAAGGTGTCGGCTATGCTAACTTGCTTTTAAAACCAAGTATGGATACTTTGTAATCTTCATCGTGTATTTTACATTGGAAATATTTGAACCCTTCAAATGTTTAACCTGCTCCTAATAGTGTACCCTTTAAACCGGTAACACAATCATATGTGGATACTTTTTTTTTGAATGAATATACCCTGAACGCAGCCATTGTGACTGGTTCAGACATTTATTAAATAAATAATGCTAATCACAAGATGTGATCAACTAAATCAAGTACATGAGACTAGCAATTGCGAGTAAGTAAATACATCGGAAATAACGAAGCCCATATTACGCCGCTTACAAGTAAATAAAAACCAATTATAATAGATACTTGTAACAAGTATATCCTCCGATGTGTCGACACCATCAAAGACCATCTTGTTCCGTCGTTTCCAAATAGACCATGAGATCATGAACCATAGTGCTATAGCAATTTCACGTTTCGGACCCGCAACAAAATACGAACTCCGTAGTTCTAAAAACTCCCATGGCAAAGACAAAATAGGTAGCGAAATCTCGAATAAACGAAGAAGCTGGTGCCAAATACTAAGGCTTCACAGACAAAAGAATATAGCATGTGCTATCGTCTCGCTATCCGTGCAAAAGGGACATACATCATTCTCCACAGCCGTACTTCCCCTCGTATGCAATATTTTTTTTGTTGGTAAGCTATTATGGAACAATAGCCAACCAAAAAATCGAATCTTCGGTATGATGGTAGATTCCTAAATTCTTCTAAATTTGAGAGGGGGTGCGTCCCACCTTGGTAAGCGATAACACACACGATAAAAGGAGCTCGCTGAATAACCATTATTGGTCTCACACGCCCATGTTAGTTTGTCCACCACCCATGGAAAATTACATGCCAAGCTGATATCTCCCATTGAACTCGAACCAATCACTCGAAAAAGATATGGACACGCCTCATACATCTACGTTCTCAGCTGCCGACAACGATCCCTAGCTGTGATTCGTAGATTCCTTTTCCAAAATGGTCTACCAAAAGGATCTGCCCCTAGAAAGTACTCACAACCTTGTTGCACCGTGCAAGACTTCCTATTACAAAGAAAATAGATATCCGAAAAAAGAAAGCAAAGGGGACGATCCGAGGTCTAGTTATCATGCCAAAACGATGCCATAGTCCCGTTGCCCATAACGACCCTTGAGTTATTTTTGAAGAGGGTCCAAAATGATCCCTCCTTCACGCACACCGAATACACACCTTTCCAAATAGGGGGTAGATTTCGCAATTCAGCCCTTTTAAAAGCCATCCATGAGTCAAAACCATAGCGTCGTACACAAACATCGTACCATAAAGAGTATTGGTTTAACTCTCGTAGTCTCCAAAGCCATTTCAATAATAAACTGCAATTAACGAGCCTCAAGTCCCTAATATATAAGCCTCCTAATTCCTTAGGCAACACAACCGTGCTCTAAGCATCCTTAGACATGCCTCTTGTACACGCATCTCCCTTTCATAGGAGGTTCCTTATTAAATAATTCAGCCTATCGATGATAGATCTCGACATTTTGTATAAGGCTAGAAGATAAATTGGATTCGATGATAACACTGATTTAATCAACACAAGTCGGCCTCCATATGATAAGCAGTTCCCTTTCCAACCCGCTAGTCTGTTCTGTAACTTCACCACTAAAGGATTCCAAGACCAGACCGGTAATCTCTTCGAACTGATAGGGGCTCCCAGATACGTGATCGAAAAAATCTCAACTTTATAACCAACAAAAATAGCACACGCCTGTAACACATAATCCTGGACATTAACCCCCATTATCGAACTCTTACCATAATTAATCGTTAGACCCGAAATTATTTCGAAGTGTCAAAGTACTCTAATGAACACAGGCAAAATATCCACGTCAGAAGGTAAGAAACATATGGTATCATCGGTGAATTGCAATACCGAAATATCCCTTGAAGAGTCATCAACCCTGAACCCTGGTAGTAGGTCATCCCTAACACTCATATCTAGCAACTATTTCAGTCCCTCAACAGCCAACAGAAAGATAAAAAGAGATAATGGGTCTCCTTGTTTAACTCCTCTCCGAATACTAATTTGATCAGTCGGGATCCCTTTAACAAGAATTGAAGTAGATGACTATCTTCTGCAATTCCTTAGCCACGAAATCCACTTAGCATCGAGCCTCATTCTTTTCATTACCTCATCGATATAAGTCTAGGATAGACTATCATAAGCTTTGTGAAAGTCTAGTTTCATAACCAAGCAAGATTGCCTCCGATAATGAATTGTGTGTAGCACTTCTGAGGCAATAAATGAGCACTCGTGAATGTTCCATCCCTTGATGAAACCAAATTGTGATTCTGAAACAAGTTCTGACAAACAGGGTTATAATTGGTTAGCTAGCACTTTCGCTACAAGTTTATACATCCCATGGATCAGTGAAATTGGTCGATAATTAGATAATGAACACGACCTAGGTACTTTTGGGATTAACACCGTGTACGACATCTTAATAGCTTCGGGCAACCTGTTCGACGTGTAAAAATTCTCAAACAACCACAATATATCCTTTCTAAGATCAACCCAAAACCTCTTACAAAAATAAAAGTTAAACCCCTCTGGACCCAGAGCCTTGTTATCCTCACAAGAACAAAGCGCACCCCAAATTTCTCCTTCTAAAAAATTCGCTGTCAAATGGTTGTTCGAGGCAATATCCACTAATCTAAAGTTCAACGATCTCAACAAAAATGGTACCACCTGCTGCTCACTAAATAAATCCGAATAGAAGCCCCTAATTTTATTAACGATCACTCCCTGGTCGCTCACCAATTCCCCATCCACTACAAGTTGATTTATAGCATTATTTCTAGCTCTTGCCGAAGCTATCCTATAAAAATATCTTGTGTTTTCATCTCCCAATAATACCCATGAGACTCTCGATAGCTGATGTTTAACGTTCTCCAAATTCTTCCTCATGGTGTGCAAATCAGCCCTTGCAACTTGAAGATCCGATCCTATTACCCCATCCACTGGCCGACTAACCGAACTCGACATAAGACTAATTACACATCCCTCAAGTTCCCGAAGTCTTTCTTCTAGTCGTCTGAAGTTATCAATGTGCCATGGCCGAATGAAGTCTTTCAACTTGCACAATTTGAAATGAATGTCATGGTCTGGGAAAGTCGAGCTAAGAAGGGCCCATTTTTGTCTAAAGAATGGCAAGAAGGCATTATTATCCCACCACACATTTAGAGAACGGAACGGTCTCCTCCTCTCAACTCCAGCTGGATGTGACATGAAAATGATAGGAAAGTGATCTGAAAGTGTCGAATCCACAGTCGAGATTCGCATATACGGCAAGAGATCTAATATCACACACGAAATAAGAACCCGGTCTATTCTCGAAAAAGATAGAGAATTCGCCCATGTGTAATCTCTCCCATTAAGAGGTAGATCCTAGAGAGCACAATTATCTACAAAATCTTGAAATTCCATCATCGAGTTCGTTGAATCCCCCCCAAACCTCTCAGAAGCATTCAAAATCTCATTAAAGTCCCCCTACGAAATAACTGATCTCAAGCCCATGATACTATCAGCTAAATCCTGCCACAATTGTCTTCTATTTTCCTGATCATTATAAGCATAAACAGAAACAAGATGGACTTCAATCTGAGATGAACTCAATCGAATGACAATCCATCTCTTAGACTCCGGTATAACTAGGCTTTGAAATAATACAGAATTCCATGAGACTATAATTCCCCCCGAAGGGCCATTGGCCGATACACAATGAGATCTAAAATTATTATGCCCCCAAAATTGTCTAATTACCTGGTCCGACACCCCCACAGACTTCGTTTCTAATAAAACAAATGCATGCAAGTTCCATTTTCTAGCCAAAGATTTTACTAACACCTGTTTCCCCCCATTATGAAGGCACCCTCCACAATTCTAACTCAAGAAATTAAACGACATTAATCATAAAATACATTGCATCATGACCGTTTAAGCCTTGCGTGATGCCAAAGCCTGTAAAATAACATTGGCGTGCTTGTCTTTAAAAACCCCCAATTTCTTCCCTACCTCAAAGGTCTCCCTATTTTCTGATATGCTCGACGGTCTGGCTTTTGATCAGGTAATAACTCTATTTCTATTAGCTATATCCGGTCCCGAGGTGTCCGAACTCAAAGTTGTTCTTGAAGTTGTTCCTTGGTTAACCATTGCACCTGCGTGTCTAAATACATTAACAGGTAGATCCCGGCGTGTATAATTCACCCGATTCACCATACCCCCACTATAATCTAAATTATCGTTAGACGCACTCGAGATAGCATTCTGTGGATGATCCTGTGAGTTCTCCTTTCCTAGCCGAATACCCTGGTTACCTAGAGAAGACACGAATCTTTACAGGATAGAAATTTCAGTGACTCCTTCCTTCGAAACCAAAGTCCGTGAATCTGAGCTAGAGACTCGCCCAGCCGAAATTCCCAGAGAAGGATTGTTGGGGACACTGTCAGCTAACCCATTTTTCCCTATTCCAGAGCCCATGTTTTGGACTTGATGGACAGAAATTTCAGCCTTCTCCCCCACCTCTATAGGAGGAGCACTAGGAGCACTATCAGTCAACCGGATTAAACCACCATCCTGATTCAAGACAGAAATTTTAACTCGATCATCACAAGGGGGTAAGGAGCTAGGGACACTGTTAGTCAACCCAAAAGGACCTAGCCCACACTGTTGGACAGAAATTTCAGCTCCATCGGCCTTCTGAGGACCGAAACTGGGTACACTGTCAGTCAACCCAATACAAGCAAGACCATAGTGTTGGACAGAAATTTTAGCTCCGTCTTTTTTGCACAAAAAAGAGCTGGGGACACTGTCAGTCAACCCGATAGAACCCAGACCATGATTTTGGACAGAAGTTTTAGCTCCAACTTTGTTGGAGCTAGGGACACTATCAGTTAACCTAATGAGCATCCTAGCTTGGTGCTTGACAGAAATTTCAGCATCATCCTTTATAGAGGGAGGATGAGAGCCAGGGACACTATCAGTCAACTGAAAACCTTTTGTCGTGTAGAGTTTGTCTCAAAGGGCAGCCGTCCACTCCCAGATGAGTCCGAAGATGAATTCCTATCACATGCAATAGCCTGTCTGAAATTAATAGTAACCATGTATTCCTTGTCTCCCTACAGCAGCAAGATCTTTCGGCTAAAGCTATCAATAGGTGCAGATACTAAGCAAGATACCACATCCAAACGATCAGGGCAAAGGTAGTTAAAATCAGGTGTCACAAGTGATCCAAACTCAGCCATGAGCTTGTTGATTAGTTGCTCGGTAATCAAAGCAGGAGGAATCCCCAGAAAATCCACATAAAAGAGACATTCGGTTGGAACAAAATTAACTGGGAAATCCACACATTCTGAAAAGATATCCTGAAGATGACTCCAATCCCCCTCAAGGAAATCTATCTTTGCATCAGACGAAAGGAAAGACATAACCCCTTGATTACCACCTGTTGGAGCAATAAAATAAAAAGCAAAATTTCTGTTCGACACCGTCTCCATCAAGTCTGGAATAACCAAAATATCCTTTACACAGAGTAGACAAGCAAATCTTGCCCAAATCGATAATGGAAAATCACTAACAGTCCTAGACTGATTCGGATCCATGGCTGGAGCTACCACTGTTGCGTAGGATCTGTTATCCCTAGAAGAATCCCTAAAAACCGGTCTTGGCTTGGCCTGAGCATGGGGGGCGTTGAAGAGGTATAGCCTGTTTACTTGGTGAAGGAAAATTTGGCTTTGAAGGCGCCCATCCTGATATAACCAATCATAACTGCATTCAATCTGTAAAGAGCATCATGTATAGGGATAGACCCATCGATAGAGACAAAACCGAAATTCAGATTCTTCGCATTTTTGCGCCTTGCAACAAAAACCTCTCCTGGAACTCCATATTTCAAAAAGATGCTCTTCAAAGCCGCTGCATCATGGCTGTTTAGGAAATTTTCGAAGTAAATCCTATTACTAAATAGGCGATAATGATCTTGCCTATCCCGGTAATTTCTTGGAAGAACCATGGCACAAACTAAATGTCGAATTGCACAGCAAAAAAGGAAAAAACCAATCGAAAATGAAACCACTGATGACGAAGTTGATGAAGAAGCGAGATGCAATCACCAGCAAGACCGACTGCCACGCAATTTCCCAGCCAGACCAAACTCCCAAACTCTGTTCCTACTCTCTCGCAAATGTCGTTCAAGACCGACTTTCACTTCTGCCTGGAAGCCAATGGAAGGAAAAGAGAAGGCGGCGGCGGCTCTCTGTGACTGAACTGGGGGTGAAGGCGGCAATTGATGGCGGCAGCAAAGGTGGCAGATCGATGGTGGCAGGCAGCTCTGTTTTTTTTCTTTTTTTGTGCCGGAACTGTCGCCTGCGTCGCCGCTTCTGTTGCTGGAAGCACCGTCGCTAGTTCTTTTGCTGGAAGCACCTCCTCAAATCCTTTTGCCAGAAGCACCACAGATTTCTTTCAATGTGAGTAATAAACCATTCTATTTTTTCTGTACGACACTCGTTCCTTTGTCTCTTGTCTCTTGTCTCAGTCGGAGCTGTGTTTTTCCTAGTGAAATGCGGTGGCCGATCAAAGTTCCTATTGCAAGAGTTGCGTGTTCTGAATATCACTTCAGATCAGAGAATCCAGTTAGATTTCCATAATACACTTTAGATCTGCAGCCAAATGGAATTTTAACGCTGGATCCTATTACCAAGGGGCACCGGTGAGGTTCTACTTGACGCCGATCATCATCGCCCGAAAAGTGGAAAGCTGAAGCTGTTTCCTCAGTCGCGTTGGTAACTTCAAAACCAAGACCATTGATGAAACTCTAGGCTCCGATGACGCCGCGTTGAGTATAGGAACTGTAGGAATCGACGAAATCAGAGGTGGCGGTGGAATTGGAGGAGGGACAACAGAAACTCCCAAAACTTTAGAGAGCACTGTGCTTACTCAGAGAGCACTGTTCTTTATCTTCCCCTTCCTCTCAACTCCCGCATCTTCGTTGTCATGGATTCTGATTTCTCATCTGGGTTTTTATTGATTCTTTTTGTTTCTGTTACATATTGTTCAATTGGGATTTTTATTATTTTATTTTCCTCTATTTGTTCATTAATTTTATAGTTAGTTTTCAAAATAAATTCGCGTTTTTGTTAGGTTCCCATTGGAAATTGAAGCATTCAGGCTATCTGGATTCTCAATATCAATCAAGCTAGTATCACGTTGAGTGTAAAGTTGTTCTTGTTTGATGGCAAAAATTATAACGCCTTCCTCTTTCTTTCGTTAATGATTATAATATGTGAAGGCTTTTTCCTTCGTCATTTTCACCTAATTAGATATTCTACATATTTTTCCTATCTTCTAATTAGGCAATACGGTACCGCTTGCTAAGTGAGAATATGTTTGGCTTTGATTGTTTTGGAGGATACGATCTGCATTGTTTAATTCCTATTTTACATAGCTTCCAGATTTATGATTACAAGTTTTAGTTCCCTTTTTTGTTTGGACTTGAGAGCTCTTTTTTTTTCTTTAATGCTCTCTTGGAGTCTAAAACTTTCAGTGGACTCGTGTTTCATCAGCAAAAATTAAAAGGGTAAGTAGAATTGTT
The DNA here is from genome assembly GCA_947683365.1 of Euphorbia pulcherrima. NCBI lineage: Eukaryota > Viridiplantae > Streptophyta > Magnoliopsida > Malpighiales > Euphorbiaceae > Euphorbia > Euphorbia pulcherrima. Next base: position 23,869,307 of record CANTUS010000001.1, read on the forward strand.
GTTACACCTATTCTATTATGACATAAGACACTTGCGCATGTTGTCTCAAGAACTGTAATTGAACAAATAGTTTTATGTTCCATGTTCTACAAGTATTTGCTAATTGATTTACAAGTTTTCTTGTTTGGTAATTGGATTAAAGGTTCCTAGTTAGAGCCTTAGAACATAACTATTCTTTTAAAGAAATACTTAAGAGATGGATGTTTTTGTGTTAAAATGTTCATTAATATTGAAAATAGGCATCTATATTTAAAATTTTGATCTCTAGTACTATCTCACTTACATCTATTTAGAAATAAAAAAAAGAAATTGAGTTAGAATGGTTTACAATGTAAACAATGAAGAGTAAATAAACTTTATTAAAATGTTTCACATTTGTAAATTGGATGATTCTTACGAGGTAAAAGTACTTAAAGGGTTCGTTTGACATCTTTCTGATGATATCCTATAACCTTCTAAGAAATGCATTATGTACTTTGATACTTTTGTGCTGCCAGCTTTCTTTCCTGTTGTGTCATGGCTAAAGGTTGCTATGAAGAGTGTTAATGTTTTTGCTTGTACATATATATGCTTGTTTTTCTAACAATTTGCTTTCACCATCACATTATTTGATAGTGTTAAAATAATAAACTTAATTTATTTATGTGGTAGAAATTGAAACACTAGAGTTGGTGGATTTTGTGTGGTGATAATTTAGAGTTAATGGTGTATTAGTTTATGTTTTTATTGTTGCACAATGAATGGTTATAATTGTTTCTCTTGCACTATAAATAGAGCATGGTATGAAGGTTGTAACAATCCAATTCAAAGAAACAAATAGAAAGTATTAAGTCTTTCATCTCTTATAAGTTGTTTTCTTTGATATTCCTCTCCAATTTCTCTAACAAAGTGGTATCAGAGCCGAGTTTAATTCCAAGTATGCTCTGTGGTTGCAGCGTAGTCTGATCTTCCACATCAGAAAAGAATTATATTTGGTTTCCGAATCACAAAAACCCTTGTGAGGTTTCTTATTTTTCTCCAAATATATTTTGAGTGTTGAGAGACCCTACCCGAAAAAATGAATGTCAACAGTTACAACTTTCCCCAGCTCACCAAAACCAATTACAAAAATTGGTGTATTAAAATGAAAGCCTTCCTTGGAGCCCATGATGTTTGGGATGTTGTCGAAAATGGTTACGTAGTTCCAGTTCCAGCACAAGGTGCAGAAATGTCCCAAGCCGAAAAAGAAGCTCTTAATAAGAACCGTCGAAATGATCAGAAGGCACTTAGTCTAATCCACCAAGGGTTAGATGACGTGATGTTTGAGAAGGTGGCTGAAGCTACTACCTCCAAACAAGCTTGGGATATATTACGAGTTTCTCTTCAAGGAGAGGAGAAAGTACAGAAGGTGCGGCTTCAAATGTTAAGAGGCGAGTTCGAGTCGTTGAAGATGAAGGAGACCGATTCAATCGTGGATTATACCTCGAGAGTAAAGTCTGTCGTTCATCAAATGCGGCAGTATGGAAAGCAAATGGAGCAAAGTGAAGTTGCTGAAAAAATTTTGCGATCACTACTACCGAAGTTTGAACACATAGTAGTAGCCATTGGAGAAGCACGTGATACTAGTACAATGACCGTTGACGAAGTTGTTGGATCACTACAAGCACATGAGGAGAGGCTAAATAGACAACGAGAAGAGTCTATGGAACAAGTCCTGGCTACAAAGGCTTCGATTAGAGAAGGTGAAACAAGCCCATGATGTTTGGGATGTTGTCGAAAATGGTTACGTAGTTCCAGTTCCAGCACAAGGTGCAGAAATGTCCCAAGCCGAAAAAGAAGCTCTTAATAAGAACCGTCGAAATGATCAGAAGGCACTTAGTCTAATCCACCAAGGGTTAGATGACGTGATGTTTGAGAAGGTGGCTGAAGCTACTACCTCCAAACAAGCTTGGGATATATTACGAGTTTCTCTTCAAGGAGAGGAGAAAGTACAGAAGGTGCGGCTTCAAATGTTAAGAGGCGAGTTCGAGTCGTTGAAGATGAAGGAGACCGATTCAATCGTGGATTATACCTCGAGAGTAAAGTCTGTCGTTCATCAAATGCGGCAGTATGGAAAGCAAATGGAGCAAAGTGAAGTTGCTGAAAAAATTTTGCGATCACTACTACCGAAGTTTGAACACATAGTAGTAGCCATTGGAGAAGCACGTGATACTAGTACAATGACCGTTGACGAAGTTGTTGGATCACTACAAGCACATGAGGAGAGGCTAAATAGACAACGAGAAGAGTCTATGGAACAAGTCCTGGCTACAAAGGCTTCGATTAGAGAAGGTGAAACAAGCCGAGATGCTAGTCAATATGGACGAGGTCGGGGTAGAGGTCGTGGAGGAAATGGAAGAGGAAGAGGACGTGGAAGAAATCAACAACATGGAAGAGATGATAACAGTAGAGAAAGTAACCAGTCCACTAGAGGCAGAGGTCGTGGACATGGACGAGGCCGAGGACGAGGAGCCTGGAGGCAAAATGACGGACATGACAAGTCAAATGTAAAGTGTTACAATTGTGGTAAATTTGGTCACTACGCATCCGAGTGCTGGTATCAGAAAAAACAAGTAGAGGAGACGGCGAACCATATTCAAGATGAGGAGGAAAACAACACGGTTTTACTAACTCGTGAAGGAGAACATGGACAAGAAAACAACCTATGGTATCTCGACAATGGCGCAAGCAATCATATGTGTGGCAACAAGAACATGTTTACGGAGTTGGATCAGTCATTCGGTGGAAACGTTATTTTCGGTGATTCTTCAAAAGTTCCAATCAAAGGCAAAGGAACCATTCTTATTCGTCTAAAGAATGGTGAACATCAATTCATCAACAACGTCTACTATGTCCCGGACATGAAAAGTAATATTTTGAGTTTGGGACAGTTGTTGGAGAAAAACTACCAAATTCACATGGTGGATCGGAGGTTGGTGTTGTTGAACGAGAAGAAGGAGCTGTTAGCAAGTGTGCCGATGTCAAAAAATCGAATGTTCACTCTTAACATCAAGACGGATGTGGCGAAATGCTTGAAGGCTTGCGTGAAGGATCCTCATTGGCTTTGGCATCTAAGGTTCGGACATCTGAACTTTGGAGGGCTAAAGCTGCTAAGTCAAAGTAAGATGGTGCACGGTCTTCCCCCTATCGACAAACCTCATCAACTTTGTGAAGGATGTCTCGTTGGAAAGCAATCACGAACCAGTTTTCCAAAGGAGTCCATGTCAAGGGCAAAGGCGCCGCTAGAGCTAATTCATGCTGATGTTTGTGGACCGATAACTCCATCGTCATTAGGAGGAAATAAATATTTTCTGCTGTTCATTGATGACTATAGCAGGAAAACATGGGTTTACTTTCTGAAGGAGAAATCAGAAGTTTTTGGAGCATTCAAGAAGTTCAAAGTGCGCGTGGAAAAGGAGAGCGATCAGTACATTAAAGCCTTAAGATCCGACAGAGGGGGAGAATTCACATCCAATGAATTCAAGAATTTTTGCGAAGAAAATGGAATTCGCCATTTCTTATCAGTCCCAAGATCTCCTCAACAAAATGGAGTTGTTGAAAGGAAGAATAGAACTGTGCTAGACATGGTGCGGAGCATGTTGAAGAGTAAAGATTTACCAAAGGAGTTATGGGCAGAAGCTGTTGATTGTGCAGTCTACATCCTGAACCGGTCCCCAACTACAAGTGTTACAGATATGACACCTCAAGAAGCATGGAGTGGGAGAAAGCCTAACATCTCTCATTTTCGTGTTTTTAGGAGTGTTGCTCATGTTCACGTGGCGGATGAAGAAAGAAGAAAATTGGATGATAAAAGCAAAAAATACTTGTTCGTGGGATACTCAGAATCTTCAAAAGGCTACAAGGTCTTTGATCCTGACACCGGGAAAATAGTAATCAGTAGGGATGTGACTATCGATGAAGAAGCAACATGGGATTGGAATGATCACCAACTAAAAAGTTATAATTTTTATCCTTTCCCAATAGATGAAAGTGATGATCAAGACGCTGAAGAGACACCTGCCACACCAATAAGAACTCCTATTTCATATGCAACTCAAGGGAATGACGATAGCGAAAGTGGAAGTACAAGTCCGAAGGAGAGACCTAGAAAATTTCGACGTGTTGAAGATCTTCTTGATGTGACAAGAGATATCAGTAGAGAGTTTAATTATTGCTATCTCATTGATAGTGAGCCCATTGACGTTGAAGAAGCCATGGAGAACAAGAATTGGAGAAAAGCCATGGAAGAAGAGATCCAAGCAATTGAGAAGAACAAGACTTGGGAGTTAACTAAACTTCCAGCTGACAAAAAGCCCATTGGAGTTAAGTGGGTTTTCAAGGCGAAGAAAGACGCAAGTGGAAAAATTGTGCGATACAAAGCAAGGCTCGTTGCGAAAGGGTATAGTCAGAAACAAGGTATCGACTATGATGAAGTGTTTGCACCCGTCGCAAGAATGGAGACAATCAGACTGGTGATTTCTATTGCTGCTCAAAACGGATGGAAGATTCATCAAATGGATGTCAAGTCAGCATTTTTGAATGGATACTTGGAGGAAGAAATTTACGTGCAACAACCACCGGGTTATGTTGTCAAAGGCCAAGAAGGAAAAGTGTTGAAGTTGAAGAAAGCATTGTACGGTCTCAAACAAGCACCGAGAGCATGGAATAGCCGAATTGATAAATATTTCCAAGAGAATGGTTTCAACAAGTGCCCACATGAATACACGCTGTATGTGAAGGTGGAGAAAGGAGATATGCTGCTTGTCTGCTTGTATGTGGATGATCTCATTTTTACTGGAAGTAATCCTCAAATGTTTGAAGATTTCAAGAAGACGATGACTCGCGAATTTGAGATGACCGATATTGGCCTGATGTCATATTATCTAGGCATCGAAGTGAAGCAAGATGATAATGGCATTTTCATTTCTCAAAGTGGATTTGCTAAGGAGATTTTGAATAAGTTCAAAATGGAGAAGTGCAACCCTGTCAACACACCGGTAGAATGCAACTTAAAATTGACCAAAGATGAAGATGGAGAAAATGTCAATCCAACAATGTTCAGAAGCTTGGTTGGAAGTCTAAGATATTTGACGTGCACAAGGCCTGATATTTTGTACGCAGTCGGACTAGTCAGCAGATATATGGAAACACCAAAGGAGTCACATTGGAATGCCGCGAAAAGAATACTCCGTTATTTGAAAGGTACAACTAATTTTGGATTACGATATTCAAAGTCTAATGAGTTCAAATTAGTTGGCTACAACGATAGTGATTGGGCTGGTGACAAAAATGATCGAAAGAGTACAAGCGGTTTTGCATTTTTTCTTGGTGACACGGCGTTTACTTGGAGTTCAAAGAAGCAACCTATTGTGACACTGTCAACTTGTGAAGCTGAATATGTAGCTGCAACATCTTGTGTGTGCCATGCAATTTGGCTAAGACGAATATTGAAGGAGCTTCAAATGACTCAGCAAGAACCAACAGAAATTTTGGTTGATAACAAGTCTGCGCTGGCACTATCAAAAAATCCAGTTTTTCATGATAGAAGTAAGCACATCGACACAAGGTTTCATTTCATTCGAGAATGCATTGAGCAGAAGGAAGTCATACTTAAATACGTGAGGACTCAAGATCAAATCGCGGATATTTTCACAAAGCCGCTCAAGTACGATGTGTTCAACCAGTTGCGAGCATCACTTGGAATAATCGAGAATTAAGTTTAAGAGGGGGTGTTAAAATAATAAACTTAATTTATTTATGTGGTAGAAATTGAAACACTAGAGTTGGTGGATTTTGTGTGGTGATAATTTAGAGTTAATGGTGTATTAGTTTATGTTTTTATTGTTGCACAATGAATGGTTATAATTGTTTCTCTTGCACTATAAATAGAGCATGGTATGAAGGTTGTAACAATCCAATTCAAAGAAACAAATAGAAAGTATTAAGTCTTTCATCTCTTATAAGTTGTTTTCTTTGATATTCCTCTCCAATTTCTCTAACAGATAGTTCAACAGCGAAAATAGCAGAAATAATGTCTGCTTCTACCACATTCTATCAAATCCACGGGTGAAGCATTCAAGTTGTTTGACCATGTGAGTGCTAAAACTGTTGTGGGACAGGTCAGTCCATTCATTTGCTAATAAATTGAAATAGAAAAGTTCTGTGAATTTGGTTGTGTTTCATTTATTTGTCTGACATTTCCTTTCCCAAATTTTTTGTTTATTACTGAGAAACTTTGCTACCATGTTGAAATTATGTTCTCATTCTAGTTCAGTTTGGTCACTTAGATTACAGAAAATAAATAGGTTTTAATTACTGTTTTAGCTTTGACTGAGGAGATGATCAGTGGTATTGACACAATCTGCTCTTGAAATGTAGAATTTGAAATTTTGAACTACAAAGAATTTCAAGGCTTGTATCGCATGAGTAAGTCATATTGTTGAGATGCATAGATTGAACATATATCCATGTTTAGATATGCCTGCCGGGCTTTTTATTTGGTGTTCTGGGCACTTAAGCACTCTAAAGCCATCGAAAAGTTGTCAGTTTGGAAAAAAATTTATCTGATGAATTCGTCCTTCCTTCTAGACTTACACCAATCATATACTATCATTCAGTCTTCTCCCAGCTCAATTGATCAATCCAAATTAAGGCTAGACCATGTTGGATGCTTTAATAGCTTTATACATAATGTGTGCTTCACTACTTCTCATGCGTCGTCGTCATCACCCTTTTATCTTCTAAGGTTTGTGTGTGTGTGTGTGTTGTCAATGTTGTCGTGATTAAATTGATTTTTTATCTTGATACATAAAATTGTTTTGTAGTTATCTAAGTTACTGGTATTCCATTTTTGTAGAAAAGGTGAAAGGATGAGCTGAAGATGGTTCAACCTCTTGAATGCAGCTTTTGTACTTTCTACACTTTGGCATAGTCTATTGATTATTTTTTTGTAATGGAGATCCTAAAATTTTAATTGCCATTGCTTTATTTATGCTTTGTTTTGGACTGGTGGTTCGTTTGCCGAATGAAATGAGCTTGATAGTAGTTTACTTAGATTTTATTGTGTGCGGTCATGTTTTTTGTTGCTCTCGAATAGCAACGATTTCCCATTGATGTTGTAATCCTATGGATTTCTTACTTTTATAGAAATCAGATTAACTCAGTCTTATTTGTGATTCACTCAATCAACTAGAAGAAAGCAGGAAAGTACTTTGTATAATCTTAGAAAAATAAATTCCGTGTGAATTTATTGAAATTTAAATATATTGTTTATGAAATGATACTTTATTTGTATGGAGCTAACACTTTCCAAAAAAAAGTTTACATTTTTGCAGAAAAAACACAATTGCAAAAATATATTTATTAAAATAATATAAATTGAAGTCTTATGTAAAATCTTTGAATTTTACGAAATTTTCTTGAAGCTTAAACATATTTTGTGTAAAAATTGACTTAATTCTCGTAAAGTTTACATAACTTTACAAAAAAACAAATAAATGCTAGAAAAATATTGTATTCAAACTCATAGAAAAGTTAAAAAGTTAAATCTAATGTAAAATTTTATGAAATTTAAACATAGTTAACACTTTACAAACATTCTTCTACTTTGCGAAAATACAAATGACAACATCATAACATGATTATTGAAATGATAAATAATTCAATTTTCACATAAAAAACTTATAAATTGTGAAATTTATCGAAACTTAAACATATTGTGAAAAAAATTCTTCAACTTAGCAACAAAATTGAGAAAATACTTTTATTCCTTTTTCCACTAATAAAAGAAAATATATGTATTCAATTAGTAGAAAAGCTAAGTTTCACGTAAAATCATTGAATATTACAAAATTTATTAAAATTTAGATATATTTATGCAAAAGACTACTTAGTTTTTGTAAAGTGAACACTTAACTAGAAAAGCTTCATTTTTTGTGAAAAACGAATGAAAATTGTGAATATATTATTCGTATAATAAAAAATCTTCAACTTTGGGAAGAACAAATAAAAATTGGGATAATATATTATTCAAATGATAAAAAATGTTTCATGTAAATTTATAAAATTTATTAAATAAATTGAAATTAGACATATCTTAACTGAAGACTACATTTTTGTGAAGTTAATAGTTTACTAAAACAAATTTCAAATTTTCGATAAATGAATGTCAACAGCGAAAATAAATTATTCAAATAGTATAAAAAATAACTTACGCATAAAATTTCAAATTTTACGAAATTTATTAAAATTTGGACATTTTTTACATGAAAGACTACTTGATTTAGTAAAGTTGACACTTCATGAAAGAGTCTTTAACTTTGCAAAATAATTAATCACAACTAAAAAATATATTATTGAAAGGATTAAAAGTAATAAGGTTTACTTAAGAGTTTTAAATTTTACAAACTTTAGTGAAATATATACAAATTTTGCATGAAAAACTATTTAATTTCTGTAAAGTTATTACTTGAAAAAACAATTCAAATTTGCTAGAAAAATGAATGAAAAATGTGATTCAAATGATAAAAGTGTTAACGTAAATTTTTAGAGTTTACTAAAATAATTGAAACTGAGGCATATTTTTCGTGGAAACTACTTCATTTTCGTAAAGTTGACACTTTGTCAAAATAAATAAACTTCAACTTTACGAAAAATGATTGATATTAATTGCGACTATATATTTAAATTAAAAAAATAAGTTTCACATATAAACTTTGAATTTTACGGAATTTATTGAAACTATTCAATTTTTAAACAATTAACACTTTATGAAAAGAATCTAGCCATTTTATGCGTTGGCTCTTGACCTACCACGCAAGCTTCCTCCTTTACCCCGGCTTAGGACCGGCAATACGCAAAAACACACAACCGGAGTTAATAAAATGAAAGATAACTGCGAAAATATATTATGCAAATTTTATAACATTAGATACAAGTAAATTATTTTTATTTTACGAAATTTATTAAAACGTTGATGACTCTTATACGAAAATTACTTAACTTTCTTAAAGTTGACAGAAAATTTAATTTATATGAGATCGGGTATTTATTTATTTTTTTTGTAATAAGACCGGGTATTTAATACCCCTGCCGTTGAATGTTTGACACATGAATAATATATATATATATATATATATATATATATATATATATATAATAATAATAATAATAATAATAATAATAATAATAAGTACTTATGTGTCAAGCATCCAATAGGTTGAAACTCAGTCACAAAAAAACCTCAACTTAGCATATTATATTCAAATATAAAAAAGCTTAGTCTTGCATTATTTTTTTTAATTTTTATGGAATTTATTGAAACTTGAATATATTTTTATGTGTGAGACTACTTGTTTTCATAAGGTCAATACTTTACGTGAAAGATGACTCAAATTTAGTAAAAATAATATTTTATGAAAAAAATCTTGAACTATGCAAAAAAATGAATACCAACTGCGATAATACATAATTGAAATGATAAAAAATTTTATTAGAAAGTTTTGAATTTAATAAAAGTTATTGAAACATATATAAATTTTGTATAAAAGACTACTTAATTTTCGTAAAGTTAACGCTTAAAAAAATCGTCAACTTTATGAGAAAAATGAATGAAAAATGCAGTTTAATTAATAAATAAAGGGTTCGAGTAAACTTTTAGAATCTTACAAAATAAATTGAAATTTGGATATATTTTACGTGAAAGACTACTAAGTTTAGTAAAGTTGACGGTTTAAAAAACTATCTTCACCTTTATGAAAATTGATCGTTACCTACCACAATATATCATTTAAATAGTAAAAAATAAAGTTTGCATAAAGTTTTTGAAATTTACGAAATTTATTGAAACTTAGACATATTTTACGTGAAAGACGACTTAAATTTTGTGAAATTAATAATTTATCAAAAAATCTTCAACTCTGCAATAAAATGAATAACCACTGCGAAAATATATTATTGAAATGATAAAACTATAAATGAATAAGATAATGATGATAACATAGTTCAAGAAAATACAAAATTATATATACTATTAAATAAACTTGTGTTAAATTAATTGATATTTTAACTCTTTACAGAATTAATTGAAACATTGACTTATATTACGTATAAAACAAAAAAATTTCGTAAAGTTAACACTTCACAAAAAATTCTTTAACTTTGCAAAAAAAGATTGATGGTTGCAAAAAAATTTATATTCAGATAAAAGAAAAACTAAGTTTCACGTAAAATCATCAAATTTTACAAAAAATATTAAACTTGGTCATATATTATGTAAAAGATTGTTTAGTTTTTGAAAAGTTAACACTTTGCGAAAAAAATCTTCAACTATAGAAAAAATGAATGAAACTGCGAAAATATGATATTTATGTGGTGAAAAAGTGTGGTTAATATAAAATTTTGGGACTTCACGGAAATTGATAGAAACATAGACATATGTTATGTGCAAGACTCATAAAGTTAACACACTTTACGTAAGAATCTTCAACTTAGCAAAAAGATCGATGAATGTAGGAATATTTGTATTCAAATAATAGAAAAACTAAGTTTCACATAAAATTATCTAATCTTACCAAAATTATTTATACTTGGACAAAATAGTGAAAAAGAATATTAAATTTTTGTAAAGTTGACATTTCAGTGAAAAAGAATTCAACTTTTAGAAAAATGAACGAAACTTAGAAAATATATAATTCATATGATGAGAAAGTGAGGTTTAAGTAAAATGTTAGAATTTTATAAAATTTATTAAAACACAGGTGAACCAGTAATTTTTTTGTAAAGCTAACATTTCATAAAAGATCTTCAACTTTGTATGAAATGATGATGTATTTGTATTCAAATAATAGAAGAACCAAGTCTCACTTATTTTATCAAATTTTACGAAACTATTTAAACTTATACATTTATAATGTAAGGGAATATTTAATTTTTTTAACGTTAATACTTTACTAGAAACATTTTCAACTTTGGGAAAAAAAATGAAGGAAAACTCAAAACTTAGACATATATTATGTAAAAGAATATTTAATATTTTGCAACGTTAAAACTTTACTACAAATCTTCAACTTTAGACTAAATGATGGAAAACTGTAAAAATATGTTATTTATATGATGAAATATGAGTAATAAATAAATTGTTATATTTTTTACTTAATTTATTGAAACATATACATCTTTTATATGCAAGATTAGAAATTTTTAGTAATGCTAACACATAACAAAATATAATCTTTCACAAAAAAAAATTTCGAAATTTATTTTTGTAAAGTTTAATTTTTTTTGCAACATCACTTTTAAGAAAACTAAAATAATTATTATTATAATAAGAATATACCAATGTGTTATAGCTCAATTGGTACACCACTCAATGTTAGTGGTGGAAGGTCATAGATTCGATACTTAGCTTCTTTAATATACTTCTTCAAAAAAATTAAGAATATGTATCTAAGTTTCAATAAATTTTCCAAATAAAAAAAATTATGTGAGAATTATTACTATTTTAATACATGATAACAAGTAGTATTCTAGGTAAAATTCTAAAAATTATGTACCCGTTTATATTTTTTGAATCACAATTTTTATTTATTTTCCTCGTTGAAGAATTTTAAGTAAAGTGTTCAACTTCGTGAAAATCAAGGAAAAAATTTATATTAAATTTTGTGAGGTCCAACATTGTGATATAAACTTTTCTCTTTATTATTTAAATGATATTAGTTGTCACTGCTTTTTTTGCTTCAAATGTCAAGTTTACGAATCTAATTAGCTAAATATTTTAAAGTTTCAAGTATATGAAATTAAATAAATTTCATGTGTAAATTTACTTAATATTGCTAAAGCTTAACTTTAAAAATGTCTTCACTTTTGCTATATAAAAATGAATGAAAACTGAAATCATAAAAACTACAACTTTGCAAATACATAAATAAAAACTACAAAAAATATATTTATTTTCTTTCAAACATAAAATGATTATAATTCATTACTAAATTTAAAATAAATACAAATTTATATAATTTATTAAATTTATGGATTAATGATTTTTATAAGTTCATTTAATTATTTATTTGCAGTAATTTAATAAAAAAATAACCATTTTACGAATTTATAATATAATCTGAAAACTTGTAAACGTTTTATATACTTTCTTAAAATTTTATTTTTCTTTTGGTAAATGTGCACTTTACATATAATAACCTGTTATGTAATTCTTTTGACTCTCATTCGATTTAATAATGACCAATATTCTTCGATAAAAAAACCTGCCATTACATGTTGGGTTTAGTTTACTTTTCTTTTTATTATTTTAAAGTTATCACATGTCTTATTCTCAGTAGATATTAAAACCAAGTACATTTACTTTGTTTTCCAACAGAGTGAGGATAGAATTTGCTAATAATTAATCAATAGTTGTAGATTGCACATATCTATAAAATTGAGTTAGCCTAATTCATTCTTAGATACTAAATTTGAACTATCAAACCTACTGTTTTCCTGAATTTTTATAGTAATTTTGTAGCTCTCTCAACTTTAAAAAAAAATGCATCATTTTATTCCTTAAATGCCATGTGTCAACTTTTGATTGAATAGAAAAAATAGAAAAATGATATCTTTGAAAAGTCAAACCAACTAGAAGCTGAACCAACTGATTTTTATTTTACTTTTGTCTGTTCCTTTATAAATAATAAAATTAATAAATTACTTAGATTTGAAACTCTAAATTATAGAATACGTGGAATTATAATAAGGTTTTCGAAATGAATGCTTAAGTATAAATTTTGAAAATACTTTATAAGTTGAACTGAAAGTGATTTGAACACAATCAAAGAAATAAAATTGTTAGTAGAAAAGAAAAAGAACTTAAAATTATATATAATTTTTTTTTTATCTTATATCATTAACTTTGATAATATAGTCATAAACAGTCCTAATTAGACTAAACAATCCTAATTAGACTAAAACTGATAATCCTGTTTAGGAGATAATTGTCCTTTAGAATAGTAAGTATTGTCGTATACAATGAAGAAAAATAATAAAAATAAACACCATATAATAATTACTTATAAATAAACCATACAATAACAGTAAATAAAAATGTGTAGGAAACTTTGTGACGAAGAAATGCACCAGCGAAACCTATATATATGCAGACACAAAACAGAGAGAAGAATCAAATAGGGTTTTTTTTTTATTTCCTTTAAGAACGAAAAATCGAGCAAATGGTGCAAGAAGAAGTAGCTGCCCACTACGGTGATGTGCCGTTATTGGAGTTGCAATCAAAAGAGGTGGCAGATCCTGGTGAATGGACTCCAGTGGGGGATCTAACAGAGGAATTGAAAGACAATGAAGTGTTAATTAGGGGGCGAGCCCAGACAATAAGGGTGGTGGGCAAGAAGATGGTGTTTTTGGTGGTTAGAGTGCCCGGTGCCACCGTGCCATGCGTCGTTACTGTTCAGGCCGGCTTGGCTTGTGAGAAGATGCTACAGTTTGCGGCAAGGCTCTCCCGGGAATCTATTGTTGAAGTTCGAGGAGTGGTCTCTGTCCCATCTGCTCCGATCAAAGGAACTTCTCAGAAGGTCTATTTTAGGTTTTTTTTATCATTGAATTTTTTATTTTATTTTCATAAATGCCATGGGTGGAGCTCGTCGCCAGAATTTCAAAGCCCCATTAATATGCTTCTTGCCCCCATTGTATCATCGCCTCCTTTGTGGCTGCAACTAACGTTTCCCGTTTCCATCTCGGAAACCTGAAATCACGTTGAAAAGTTTCCTTTCCCGTTTCAGTGCTGCAACTGCTTTTCGTTCTCATGCTCTTTAATTTCTAATCTCTAAATAACAGACATCAAATAGGGATTACTTAATTCAGTTTAGACAATGACTGATGCGGATTTGAACTATGTATTTTGTGAGAGAGACTAAACTTAAGTGTATTTCTATGTAATGCATTTTGTATGCTGTACTAATATCAGTATATCTTTCAACTGATTGTAATCTATTGATTGAAAGGACTTTGAAAATGCAAATTGTTTGCCTAATTAGCATTAGTAATTTATTATTATGATTAAAGTCTGCCATTTAGTTGTCTTCAGTAGTTCAAATTCAAAAGTTCAAGTTAATAGTTGTATTTAATTTATCAAAGTTATAATTTAGTTTTTTAGGAAATACAATTGTCGTATATTATATGGGTTATACTCATTTTTACAGGTTGTTGTGTATAGTATTAAAATGCTAAAACATATTAAACCTAAAAAGACCTCTAGTATTTTAGTTGCACAATTTTTCTTTCTTTTGTTTGTTTGTTTAAATAGTGAATTTTTTATGCATATATTTTGTAAATATATGCCAGAAGATTATTTCGCTCCATTGACAGTCTGCCCCTCCTCTGATGGGTTCCTGGTTCCGCCACTGCTTAAATGTATCTGGTTATCTTGTAAAATTTCTAGGGTATTGGGAAGTTATGGTTATTGCAAGGTGTTCTTGTTAAAATAATAAACTTAATTTATTTATGTGGTAGAAATTGAAACACTAGAGTTGGTGGATTTTGTGTGGTGATAATTTAGAGTTAATGGTGTATTAGTTTATGTTTTTATTGTTGCACAATGAATGGTTATAATTGTTTCTCTTGCACTATAAATAGAGCATGGTATGAAGGTTGTAACAATCCAATTCAAAGAAACAAATAGAAAGTATTAAGTCTTTCATCTCTTATAAGTTGTTTTCTTTGATATTCCTCTCCAATTTCTCTAACAAAGTGGTGTCAGAGCCGAGTTTAATTCCAAGTATGCTCTGTGGTTGCAGCGTAGTCTGATCTTCCACATCAGAAAAGAATTATATTTGGTTTCCGAATCACAAAAACCCTTGTGAGGTTTCTTATTTTTCTCCAAATATATTTTGAGTGTTGAGAGACCCTACCCGAAAAAATGAATGTCAACAGTTACAACTTTCCCCAGCTCACCAAAACCAATTACAAAAATTGGTGTATTAAAATGAAAGCCATCCTTGGAGCCCATGATGTTTGGGATGTTGTCGAAAATGGTTACGTAGTTCCAGTTCCAGCACAAGGTGCAGAAATGTCCCAAGCCGAAAAAGAAGCTCTTAATAAGAACCGTCGAAATGATCAGAAGGCACTTAGTCTAATCCACCAAGGGTTAGATGACGTGATGTTTGAGAAGGTGGCTGAAGCTACTACCTCCAAACAAGCTTGGGATATATTACGAGTTTCTCTTCAAGGAGAGGAGAAAGTACAGAAGGTGCGGCTTCAAATGTTAAGAGGCGAGTTCGAGTCGTTGAAGATGAAGGAGACCGATTCAATCGTGGATTATACCTCGAGAGTAAAGTCTGTCGTTCATCAAATGCGGCAGTATGGAAAGCAAATGGAGCAAAGTGAAGTTGCTGAAAAAATTTTGCGATCACTACTACCGAAGTTTGAACACATAGTAGTAGCCATTGGAGAAGCACGTGATACTAGTACAATGACCGTTGACGAAGTTGTTGGATCACTACAAGCACATGAGGAGAGGCTAAATAGACAACGAGAAGAGTCTATGGAACAAGTCCTGGCTACAAAGGCTTCGATTAGAGAAGGTGAAACAAGCCGAGATGCTAGTCAATATGGACGAGGTCGGGGTAGAGGTCGTGGAGGAAATGGAAGAGGAAGAGGACGTGGAAGAAATCAACAACATGGAAGAGATGATAACAGTAGAGAAAGTAACCAGTCCACTAGAGGCAGAGGTCGTGGACATGGACGAGGCCGAGGACGAGGAGCCTGGAGGCAAAATGACGGACATGACAAGTCAAATATAAAGTGTTACAATTGTGGTAAATTTGGTCACTACGCATCCGAGTGCTGGTATCAGAAAAAACAAGTAGAGGAGACGGCGAACCATATTCAAGATGAGGAGGAAAACAACACGGTTTTACTAACTCGTGAAGGAGAACATGGACAAGAAAACAACCTATGGTATCTCGACAATGGCGCAAGCAATCATATGTGTGGCAACAAGAACATGTTTACGGAGTTGGATCAGTCATTCGGTGGAAACGTTATTTTCGGTGATTCTTCAAAAGTTCCAATCAAAGGCAAAGGAACCATTCTTATTCGTCTAAAGAATGGTGAACATCAATTCATCAACAACGTCTACTATGTCCCGGACATGAAAAGTAATATTTTGAGTTTGGGACAGTTGTTGGAGAAAAACTACCAAATTCATATGGTGGATCGGAGGTTGGTGTTGTTGAACGAGAAGAAGGAGCTGTTAGCAAGTGTGCCGATGTCAAAAAATCGAATGTTCACTCTTAACATCAAGACGGATGTGGCGAAATGCTTGAAGGCTTGCGTGAAGGATCCTCATTGGCTTTGGCATCTAAGGTTCGGACATCTGAACTTTGGAGGGCTAAAGCTGCTAAGTCAAAGTAAGATGGTGCACGGTCTTCCCCCTATCGACAAACCTCATCAACTTTGTGAAGGATGTCTCGTTGGAAAGCAATCACGAACCAGTTTTCCAAAGGAGTCCATGTCAAGGGCAAAGGCGCCGCTAGAGCTAATTCATGCTGATGTTTGTGGACCGATAACTCCATCGTCATTAGGAGGAAATAAATATTTTCTGCTGTTCATTGATGACTATAGCAGGAAAACATGGGTTTACTTTCTGAAGGAGAAATCAGAAGTTTTTGGAGCATTCAAGAAGTTCAAAGTGCGCGTGGAAAAGGAGAGCGATCAGTACATTAAAGCCTTAAGATCCGACAGAGGGGGAGAATTCACATCCAATGAATTCAAGAATTTTTACGAAGAAAATGGAATTCGCCATTTCTTATCAGTCCCAAGATCTCCTCAACAAAATGGAGTTGTTGAAAGGAAGAATAGAACTGTGCTAGACATGGTGCGGAGCATGTTGAAGAGTAAAGATTTACCAAAGGAGTTATGGGCAGAAGCTGTTGATTGTGCAGTCTACATCCTGAACCGGTCCCCAACTACAAGTGTTACAGATATGACACCTCAAGAAGCATGGAGTGGGAGAAAGCCTAACATCTCTCATTTTCGTGTTTTTGGGAGTGTTGCTCATGTTCACGTGGCGGATGAAGAAAGAAGAAAATTGGATGATAAAAGCAAAAAATACTTGTTCGTGGGATACTCAGAATCTTCAAAAGGCTACAAGGTCTTTGATCCTGACACCGGGAAAATAGTAATCAGTAGGGATGTGACTATCGATGAAGAAGCAACATGGGATTGGAATGATCACCAACTAAAAAGTTATAATTTTTATCCTTTCCCAATAGATGAAAGTGATGATCAAGACGCTGAAGAGACACCTGCCACACCAATAAGAACTCCTATTTCATATGCAACTCAAGGGAATGACGATAGCGAAAGTGGAAGTACAAGTCCGAAGGAGAGACCTAGAAAATTTCGACGTGTTGAAGATCTTCTTGATGTGACAAGAGATATCAGTAGAGAGTTTAATTATTGCTATCTCATTGATAGTGAGCCCATTGACGTTGAAGAAGCCATGGAGAACAAGAATTGGAGAAAAGCCATGGAAGAAGAGATCCAAGCAATTGAGAAAAACAAGACTTGGGAGTTAACTAAACTTCCAGCTGTCAAAAAGCCCATTGGAGTTAAGTGGGTTTTCAAGGCGAAGAAAGACGCAAGTGGAAAAATTGTGCGATACAAAGCAAGGCTCGTTGCGAAAGGGTATAGTCAGAAACAAGGTATCGACTATGATGAAGTGTTTGCACCCGTCGCAAGAATGGAGACAATCAGACTGGTGATTTCTATTGCTGCTCAAAACGGATGGAAGATTCATCAAATGGATGTCAAGTCAGCATTTTTGAATGGATACTTGGAGGAAGAAATTTACGTGCAACAACCACCGGGTTATGTTGTCAAAGGCCAAGAAGGAAAAGTGTTGAAGTTGAAGAAAGCATTGTACGGTCTCAAACAAGCACCGAGAGCATGGAACAGCCGAATTGATAAATATTTCCAAGAGAATGGTTTCAACAAGTGCCCACATGAATACGCGCTGTATGTGAAGGTGGAGAAAGGAGATATGCTGCTTGTCTGCTTGTATGTGGATGATCTCATTTTTACTGGAAGTAATCCTCAAATGTTTGAAGATTTCAAGAAGACGATGACTCGCGAATTTGAGATGACCGATATTGGCCTGATGTCATATTATCTAGGCATCGAAGTGAAGCAAGATGATAATGGCATTTTCATTTCTCAAAGTGGATTTGCTAAGGAGATTTTGAATAAGTTCAAAATGGAGAAGTGCAACCCTGTCAACACACCGGTAGAATGCAACTTAAAATTGACCAAAGATGAAGATGGAGAAAATGTCAATCCAACAATGTTCAGAAGCTTGGTTGGAAGTCTAAGATATTTGACGTGCACAAGGCCTGATATTTTGTACGCAGTCGGACTAGTCAGCAGATATATGGAAACACCAAAGGAGTCACATTGGAATGCCGCGAAAAGAATACTCCGTTATTTGAAAGGTACAACTAATTTTGGATTACGATATTCAAAGTCTAATGAGTTCAAATTAGTTGGCTACAGCGATAGTGATTGGGCTGGTGACAAAAATGATCGAAAGAGTACAAGCGGTTTTGCATTTTTTCTTGGTGACACGGCGTTTACTTGGAGTTCAAAGAAGCAACCTATTGTGACACTGTCAACTTGTGAAGCTGAATATGTAGCTGCAACATCTTGTGTGTGCCATGCAATTTGGCTAAGACGAATATTGAAGGAGCTTCAAATGACTCAGCAAGAACCAACAGAAATTTTGGTTGATAACAAGTCTGCGCTGGCACTATCAAAAAATCCAGTTTTTCATGATAGAAGTAAGCACATCGACACAAGGTTTCATTTCATTCGAGAATGCATTGAGCAGAAGGAAGTCATACTTAAATACGTGAGGACTCAAGATCAAATCGCGGATATTTTCACAAAGCCGCTCAAGTACGATGTGTTCAACCAGTTGCGAGCATCACTTGGAATAATCGAGAATTAAGTTTAAGAGGGGGTGTTAAAATAATAAACTTAATTTATTTATGTGGTAGAAATTGAAACACTAGAGTTGGTGGATTTTGTGTGGTGATAATTTAGAGTTAATGGTGTATTAGTTTATGTTTTTATTGTTGCACAATGAATGGTTATAATTGTTTCTCTTGCACTATAAATAGAGCATGGTATGAAGGTTGTAACAATCCAATTCAAAGAAACAAATAGAAAGTATTAAGTCTTTCATCTCTTATAAGTTGTTTTCTTTGATATTCCTCTCCAATTTCTCTAACAGTTCTTTTGTTTTCCACAGGTTGAAATACAGGTCAGGAAACTCCATTGCCTTAGCAGAGCTATGCCTCTGCCTATTAATTTAGAGGATGCAGCAAGAAGTGAGCAAGAAATTGAGGAAGGTTTGGAGGTATAGGTTTCTTCCATTTCAAATCTGGATATTGAACTGTATGCAGTCATATTTATTGGAGTTTTTTTTAATGCCCCAGGCTGGATTACGGTAAGCACGGGTTAATCTGGATACCCGTCTCAATAATAGAGGTATAGATATGCGTACGGGACCTAACCAAGGGATATTTCGTATCCAATCTCATCTTCAAACTGTAAGATTCTTCTTTACCTTAAGGATTGGAAAACTCTTGGCCTGAAATTGGATAAGCATGCTTCTGCAGGGTATCACACTCGATATAAGTTTTGTCTGTTTGCATTTAAAATGGATGGATATAATAATTTAACCAAAAAAAATCTCTTTCTGGTAATAGCAGGAACTAGTCATGCTTTTGTGTTGTGAGCAACAAATTGTGGGTTTCATTTACTAGCTGTTACTATCCTTTCATAGTAATTTACTCCCATCATTTTTTATTTCATTCTGCAATAAGTTTGTCATTCTTTCTTCCTACTGGAAACGTTAGAAAAATTCCGTTGTATTGGTGGGGTTTGTGTTGGAATTAAAACACTCAAATGATAACTTTTATTAAACTCGAAGATATAACAAGAACACTCTCACTCAAAATACAATGCTACAACTCACTCTTTACTTCTTTTCTCTCTAAAGAAGTTCTTATTTTTGTTGATGACAAACAACTAAACAACTCACCTATTTATAGGTGAATTATACAACTCTCAACTAACACAATTACTCACCACCACCTGCAACTAATACAATTAATAGCTAACTTATTTAGTTAATTTAATGGCCTCCAAATTGGTTATAGTTAATAGCCTCCAATTTGGTTATCACACATTAAAATCTACATACTTAAAATACCTAAATGAATTTACTACATTTTGGATTTGTGGGCTTGGACTTTAATTGATTGGATTTGGATTTTGGACTTTCAATTTGAATCAAGTTTATATGATCCAACGGTTTAACCGGAATATTTTCTGAGGTCATTCGAACACTTAATATTCTGTGTTTTAATATTCTTTGGGTTTTTATGAAAAACTGTAAATAAATATGTATTCTGTAAATTGTGCACTGCACTTGTATAATCTGACTTTTTTTTATCTAGTTTAGATGCCTCTTAAACGAAAATAATTCTACACAGCTTGGACTTTGGTCTAAAAATGTAATTAGTTCTAATTGTTTATGATTTGTACACAACTTTGTCCGCTAGACTCTATTGTGTTTTCCTCCCTCCAATCCTTTTTATGGAATTTATGCTTGCTGAGTGTCCTCTACCAGTTGCACCATTTTGCAGATATTCAGGAACTTCTTAGAATCACAAGGCTTCGATGAAATCCACACCCCAAAACTTACAGAAGGCTCAAGTGAAGGTGGTTCTGCTGTATTTGAGTTGAACTACTTTGGCAAACCTGCATGCTTGCCTCAGTCTCCCCAGTTGTACAAGCAAATGTCAATTAATGGTGATCATGGGCGTATATTTGAGGTTGGTCCTTGTTTCGGAGCAGAGAAATCAGACACCCATAGGCATCTGTGCGAATTTGTCTGTCTTGATGTTGAAATGGAGATTAAACAACACTACTTTGAGGTGAGACTGTTGTTTTTGCTTGTCATGAGCATTTGGTATAAATTATGTTCAATATTTTATTTTTAATTTTGTGTTTTCCATATACAGATAATGGATATTGTAGATAAATTATTTGTCCAAATTTTTGACAAGTTGAACAAGAATTGCAAGAGGGAACTGGAGGCTCTTCGGAGTCAATATCCGTTCGAACCTTTAAAGGTCACTACTCAACTTCTTCCAAGCATTGACTCTTACATTAGTTTTGGTGTTCGAATTAAGTTAAATTTTCAAATTAAACATATATGTTACCTCGTAGTGAAATCGATATTTGGGATATGGTTAATATTGTTGGATTGAAGAGGAAAATAATCAAGCAAGAAATGCTCAAAACATGAAAATGAATAATTCACACTAATTTTATTACAATACACTCATAAACTCTTATTATTTTTTCACTCTCTTACACACATTAAAATAGCAAATTACATTGCCTTATATAGGCATTTGATGAATTCTGCAATGGCCCTATCATTTTCTCAATAATCCAATCTATTACAAAATTCAAATTTAGGTTAACAACTTACTTTAATTTTCCACAAAATCCAACTAACAAATCCTACAAAGTCTAAGTCTCCTAATAATCCAAGTGCCCATTTTTTCAATGTTTCCAATCACCAAAAACACTCCCATTGTTTTTCAAAGTCTTCCTACTAATTTTTCAAAAGATTTGTTATCATGGCTCCATTTTTTATTATTTGGAAGATTAAGTTTTAAGTTTAATATTTTAACACTCCCCCTTAAACTTAATTCTTCGTTATTCCCAACGACCCTCATAATTTGTTGAACACGTCATACTTCAGTGGCTTCGTAAAGATGTCCGCTATTTGATCTTGCGTTTTGACATACTTCAATGCGACTTCCTTCTGCTCAATACATTCTCGGATGAAATGATACCTCGTATC
Organism: Euphorbia pulcherrima; assembly: GCA_947683365.1. Taxonomy (NCBI): domain Eukaryota; kingdom Viridiplantae; phylum Streptophyta; class Magnoliopsida; order Malpighiales; family Euphorbiaceae; genus Euphorbia; species Euphorbia pulcherrima. The sequence goes on from CANTUS010000001.1 coordinate 23,891,268, forward strand.
GATGTGTTTGCTTCGATCATGGAAGACAAGATTTTTCGCCAACGCCAATGCCGATTTGTTATCTACAAAAATATTCGTTGGATCATGTTGTGTCATTTGAAGTTCCGTTAATAGTCTTCTCAACCATATTGCATGACACACACATGATGTTGCAGCAACATATTCAGCTTCACATGTTGACAACGTCACTATAGGTTGCTTCTTTGAACTCCAAGTAAATGCCGTGTTACCGAGAAAAAATACAAACCCGCTTGTACTTTTTCGGTCATTTTTATCGCCAGCCCAATCACTATCGCTGTAGCCAACTAATTTGAATTCGTCAGATTTTGAATAATGCAATCCAAAATTAGTTGTACCTTTAACGTAGCGGAGTATTCTTTTCGCTGCATTCCAATGAGACTCCTTCGGCTCTTCCATGTATCTACTCACTAGTCCAACTGCATACAGAGTATCTGGCCTTATGCACGTCAGGTATCTGAGACTCCCGATCAAACTTCGAAAAATTGTCGGGTTCACCCTGACTCCATTTTCATCCTTGGTAAATTTCAAACTGCATTCGGCCGGAGCGCTGACAGGGTTGCAATTTTCCATCTTAAATTTCCTCAAGATCTCTTTGGCGAAGCCACTTTGACAAATAAAAATTTCATCATCATTTTGCTTCACTTCAATGCCAAGATAGTACGACATCAGGCCAATATCAGTCATTTCAAATTCACGAGTCATCGTCTTCTTGAAATCAGTAAACATTTGAGGATTGTTCCCGGTAAATATGAGATCGTCCACATATAAGCAAACAAGCAATATGTCTCCACCTTTCACTTTCACATACAAGGCATACTCGTGTGGGCACTTGACAAATCCATTCTCGCAAAAGTATTTGTCGATGCGGCTGTTCCAAGCTCTCGGTGCTTGCTTAAGTCCGTACAACGCCTTCTTCAGCTTCAACACTTTTCGTTCATGACCTTTGACAATGTAACCAGGTGGTTGTTAGACATAGATCTCTTCCTCCAAGTATCCATTCAGAAATGCTGACTTTACATCCATTTGGTGGACTTTCCATCCATTTTGGGCAGCGACTGAGATCACCAGTCTGATGGTCTCCATTCTTGCTACTGGTGCAAATACTTCATCATAGTCAATACCGGGTTTTTGACTATATCCCTTTACGACTAGCCTCGCTTTATGTCGAACGATTTCTCCATTTGAATCCTTCTTTGCTTTGAACACCCATTTGACTCCAATGGGCTTTTTGTCAGCTGGAAGTTTGGTCAACTCCCATGTCTTGTTTTTCTCAATTGAATTGATCTCTTCCTCCATGGCTTTTCTCCATTTCTCATCTTTCATGGCTTCTTCAGCATCAATAGGTTCTCTATCAATAAGATGACAATAAAGAGTCAATTCTTCATTGAGCTCTCTAGTTGCATCATAAAGATCTTCAACAAGACGAAATTTTCTAGGTCTTTCTCTTGGACTTTGACTTTCATCATCATCGTGTCCTGGAGATCTTCTGCTTGTCATTATTCCATTCCCAAATTGCTTCCTCATCAATAGTCACATCCTTACTGATGATCGTCTTCCTTGTGTTAGGATCAAACATCTTATAACCTTTTGAAAATTTTGAATATCCCACGAACAAGTATTTTTTGCTTTTATTGTCCAGCTTTCTCCTTTCTTCATCCGCAACATGAACATGTTCAACACTCCCAAAAACACGAAAATGAGAGATATTAGGCTTTCTCCCACTCCATGCTTCTTGGGGTGTCAAATCCAACACACTTGTTGTTGGAGATCGGTTCAAGATGTTGACAACACAATCAACAGCTTCTGCCCATAACTCTTTGGGCAAATTCTTGCTCTTTAACATGCTCCTCACCATATCCATCACGGTTCTATTCTTTCGTTCAACAACACCATTTTGCTGAGGCGATCTCGGGACTGACAAGAAATGACGGATTCCTTGATGCTCACAGAATCTTTTGAATTCATTTGACGTGAATTCTCCCCCTCTGTCAGATCTTAAAGCTTTGATGTAATAGCCACTTTCTTTTTCCACCATAGCTTTAAACTTTTTAAATGCTTCAAAAACTTCTGATTTCTCTTTCAGAAAATAAACCCACATCTTTCTGCTATAATCATCAATGAATAGCAAGAAATATTTGTTGCCTCCCAATGATATTGGTGTCATTAGTCCGCAGACATCGGCATGAATAAGCTCAAGGGGAGCCTTTGCTCTTGACATGGACTCTTTTGGAAAACTAGTTCTAGAATGTTTTCCAATGAGACATCCTTCACAAAGCTGATGGGGTTTATTAATCAGCGGAAGACCATGTACCATCTTCTTCTGGCTTAGCAATTTCAACCCTCCAAAATTGAGATGACCGAATCTCAAATGCCAAAGCCAATCAGATTCTTTCACGCAAGCTTTTAAGCATCTTGCTACATCCGTCTTGATGTTGAGAGTGAACATTCTATTTTTTGACATTGGTACACTAGCTAGCAACTCCTTCTTTTGTTTAACAGCACCAACTTTCGGTTCACCATGTGAATTTGGTAATTTTTCTCCAGCAGTTGTCCCAAACTTAAAATGTTGCTTTTCATGTTTGGAACGTAATAAACATTGCTGATGAATTGGTGCTCTCCATTCGTTAAACGAATAAGAATAGTTCCTTTTCCTTGAATAGGAACTCTTGAGGAATCCCCAAAAACAACATTACCACTGAATGACTGGTCCATCTCTACGAACATTTTCTTGTCTCCACACATATGGTTACTTGCACCATTATCAAGATACCATATGTTGTTTTCTTGACTGTATTCACCTTCACGGGTTAGTAATACTGTGTTGGTTACGTCCTCTTTTTGAATGTTGTTCGCCGTTTCCTCTGTTTGCTTTGGTGGGCTCCGACATTCTGCTGTATAGTGGCCATATCTGGAGCAATTGTAGCATTGAACATAAGACTTGTCACGTCCATCATTATGCCTCCAGTTTCCTCTTCCTCGTCCACGTCCGTGACCGCGACCTCTGCCTCGTATGGACTGATTATCTCCATTATTATTTTCACCTCTACCGAATGGTTGATTTCTGCCACGTCCTCTTCCTCTTCCATTTTCTCCACGGCCTCTACCACGTCCTCGTCCGTAATGGCTAGAATCCTGGCTAGTTTCACCTTTGACTGAAACCTTTGCTGTAAAGACTTGTTCTACAGACTCTTCTCTTTGTCTGTTTAGTCTCTCCTCACGTGCTTGTAATGAGCCAACTACTTCATCAACGGTCATTTTACTTATATCTCGAGATTCTTCTATTGCCACTATTACGTAGTCAAACTTTGGTAGTAGTGACCTTAGAAGTTTTTCAACAACCCTGGATTCTTCAAGCTTTTCTCCATATTGCCACATTTGGTTAGCGACAGATTTTAATCGCGAGGAGTAATCTAAAATCACTTCTGTCTCCTTCATCTTCATCATCTCGAACTCTCCTCTCAATATTTGGAGCCGAACTTTTTGTACTTTCTCCTCTCCTTGAAGAGAAACTCGTAGTATATCCCAAGCTTGCTTGGAAGTGGTCGCTTCTGCCACCTTCTCAAACATAACATCATCTAACCCTTGATGGATGATACTAAGAGCCTTTTGATCATTACGACGACTCTTATGCAAACTGTCCTTTTTGGCTTGCGACAGTTGTGCATCTGCAGCTGGGACCTCATAGCCTTTTTCAACAATATCCCAAACATCTTGGGATCCTAGAATGGCTTTCATCTTGATACACCAATTTTTGTAATTGGTTTTTGTAAGTTGAGGAAAAGCGAAGAATACACCGTTGGGATTCATTTTTGTAAAGGAAAATTTGTTTCAAAGAGTACAGGGGTTATTGCAACGCTTTTGAGTCTATTGCGACACTTTGGTACGTCGCTATAGCTTCAGACAGATTTTGCAAGGAGAACAGCAAGGCAAAATATTTCCTTGCAATTTTAGATGAACTTGAAAATTTTCCAGAAAGGAAGAACAGAGGCTATTGCAACCTTTTTGAGTATTGGCGACACTCTATGCTAACTGCGACACTTTCTGCAATTTTTTTGCAACACTTCTGACAGTCTATTGCAACACTTTCTGGGCAGCTTCTGAAACTCTTTAAACTCGACTTTTTTACTCGGGGATTTTTGGAAAGAGGATTGGATACGATATGGCTCTGGTACCACTTTGTTGGATTGAAGAGGAAAATAATCAAGCAAGAAATGCTCAAAACATGAAAATGAATAATTCACACTAATTTTATTACAATACACTCATAAACTCTTATTATTTTTTCACTCTCTTACACACATTAAAATAGCAAATTACATTGCCTTATATAGGCATTTGATGAATTCTGCAATGGCCCTATCATTTTCTCAATAATCCAATCTATTACAAAATTCAAATTTAGGTTAACAACTTATTTTAATTTTCCACAAAATCCAACTAACAAATCCTACAAAGTCTAAGTCTCCTAATAATCCAAGTGCCCATTTTTTCAATGTTTCCAATCACCAAAAACACTCCCATTGTTTTTCAAAGTCTTCCTACTAATTTTTCAAAAGATTTGTTATCATGGCTCCATTTTTTATTATTTCGAAGATTAAGTTTTAAGTTTAATATTTTAACAAATATGGAGTACTTGCCGAAGACTTTGCGGCTAAGGTTTGAAGAAGGGATCCAAATGCTCAAGGTAACTGAATATAATAAAGAAATTAAAAAGAAGTGCTATTGATTGTGATTAAAGTTGACCCACTGAGGGGAAAAAACAATTTATGTTTTCCCTCTGTGCTTGTCTGCTCTTTTCTTCAATACTGATACCATTGTATATCGTTGGGAATTAGCAGTTTCAGATGATTGCTTTTTTTATCTATTTTTTTTCCGTATGTAATCTTAACAGAGATTTTCAATCCCATCTGCCAACTAAATTATATTGTGGTCACTATCCATATGATTAAGTATATATCAACTTCAACTCCTTCACAGGATTGTTAATAAGTTGTGGAGCTGATATTAGTTATTATAATATAATATCATATATGATAACAACATATATCTTAATTAACATATCAGGGCTTTAGTTGGAGTTGCTTGTAGATGTTCCAGCATGTTGGATATCTACTTCCTCTCCCTCTAAGTGCCATATTTCTTATCAAAAAAAAAAAAAACATACATCTTAGTTGCACATTAGGTGTTTCTTTCTTACAATTGTATAATTTGAAGTTCACACTAGTTACTTCCTTTGCACAGGAAGCAGGAGTTGAAGTTGATCCTTATAGGGATTTAAAGACAGAAGCTGAGAGAAAGCTTGGCGAGCTAGTTTTGGAGAAGTAATCATTTTCCAATTTCATAAGCTGATCTTCGGCAATAAATTTTGTTCTGTGTTATAATTGGTGTGAAATAGTATAACGTTGTATCCTTGTTATTTGCAGGTATGATACGGAGTTCTACATGCTTCATCGATATCCTTTGGCTGTCAGGCCATTCTACACCATGCCATGCTATGATGATGCTAAATATAGCAACTCGTTTGATGTTTTCCTTCGAGGTAAGAGATGGTTTCTTATTGCTTTTGTTTCATGTCTTCTTTTCTCCAATAATATTTAAAAGAATTATTGGAGAGCATAGAGTAGACGACCAATTTTTTTTATCTAATTTCTACATGTCTACTCAACAAGAAACAATGAATGTCAGTAAAAACATACTATAAACAGTACAAAAACACTAGGACAAGAGAGAGGGCCACAAATGGCGGTATAATTCCTCAACTAAACCCAAGTACAAATTTCTGGGTCACTCATCAAATTGTGCAACTTGAAAGTAGCTAATTTATAGAACAAATGAACTTTTAAAAAGACAACCTTATATTGCCAAACTATGTTGATTCACTGGTATTTCCTTTGAATGACTAGATTTTGAATTTTTGGTATTTCCTTTGAGTGACTAGATATTAATTTTTTGTCAACTTTTTCAGGTGAGGAAATAATTTCAGGCGCACAACGTATTCATGACCCAGAATTGTTGGAGCAACGTGCAAAGAAATGGGGTATTGATGTCAATACCGTAGCAATGAAAGCATACATTGATTCTTTCCGGTATTATTTCTTCCTGGACTCTTTTTAGTATATTTTTCTGTTTGTTCAAGTTTGGACCATACAGCCAATCTTTTCTCTTCGTTTCATGTTAATAGGCTGGAATGAGATGTGTTAGGTAATATACAATGAAAGACACTGATTTGAATAGTAATAATGAGAGGCCCGGCCCTGACATTTTCGGGCCCTAGCAAAATAACATATGAAGCAAATAGATTGGGCCTTTTTAATAAAAAAAAATTACAATTATATATTTTTTTGGGAAATACACGGAAATACCATTTTTATAGGATATTTTTCATATATCTAACTTTTTTTTTCTTTAGCTCACTACCTTGATTGGTGTTATCAATCGGTGTGGGAAATTTGTTGTCTTTAACGATGATTTATTACTACACCTTTTTTTTTCCAGATATGGCGCCCCTCTGCATGGAGGGTTTGGTGCGGGGTTGGAACGAGTTGTAATGCTATTCCTTGGTCTGAAAGACATTCATATGGCTTCACTTTACCCGCGTGACACACATAGGCTTGCTCCATGATTTGTTTCTACAAACTCGTTTGTTTTTCTAGAACCTTGACTTTTCTATCTAACGCTAAGAAACTTGTCGATATAATTTTGATTTTGAAGTCTAATAGCAATGTAGGTCTTTTTTTTGATAGGAAAAAAGGTTAATAGTGAGAGAGGGCTAGACATCCCAACTAGATTGGCACCTCTAGAACCTCTTTAAAACTATTAACCTTGAGTTGTATTAAAAGGACCTCAAGGTAAGGTCAAATTTACAACAAAAAAAAGAGATGGATTGTTCAGTACATCAGCAAAAGAATAAGAAAAGGAAGAATTCCTACTTCGTAAAAAGTAAATGACAAGATTAATGCTACTAAAAAGAATGTCCTCTGAGCTATCATGATTCTCGAAAACTTTCTTATTTCTTCTCTTCCAGAGCTTCCAGGAAATGACCATCCATAGAGCAGTACCGAATTGCAATTTTTCGTTGCAAGAGAATAAACCTTTCCATTGAGAGAAGAACTTAGAAGTCATGCCCGGAAGCACAAAGTTCACACTCAACAAGTTGAACAAAGAGTTCCAAACCATTAAGCTATTCTGACAAAACATAATAGCATGATGTTGGGATTCTGGAGTCTCCCAAAAAGGGCATGGTAATTGATCATAGTGAATAATATGCAGATATGCCAAATGATCTTTGGTGGGCAACTTGTCATGAAGAAGAGTCCATGTAAAGAATTTAATCTTTGGGGTACATATGGATTTCCAGCAGGATGTAAAAAGACAGCCTCTATTTAAATGATTTTTTGTTGAAAGATCCTTTAAGAAAGCTACCAACAGAGAACATATTGTTCTTTCCACATTTCCAATGGAAATAATCCGGTTGTTGACTGAAAGGTAGTGCCGGTAACATATTTATCAATTCACCAATTTGCTCTTGTTCAGTCAGCCTGAGACGACGAAACCAAGTTGGTCTACCGGTGATGGATAGAATTGACTCACGTGCATCTCTAACGGAAATCATTTCATCCACTACTAGACAAAACAAGTTTGGGAAGCGGTCTTTGAGAGTAAAATCCCGCACCATTTATCAATCCAGAAATGGGTCTTCAAACCGTTATGCACTTGAGCTGTGACATTAGAAAGGAAAAAACCCCAAGAGCTCTCATTAATAGTACATGTCTTAGCAATACCTGTCCAAATAGGGGATAATGAGTATGGGTTGTCTTTTAAGTAATGCCAACTTGAGATTCCAGATATATTGACACAATAAGACTTCCAAAGAGAGTTGACATCTGGATTGTTAATTTTCCAAACCCATTTGAAGAGAAGGCTTGTGTTTTTCGAAGACAGGTAATGCAGGTTGAGACCACCCTCAGAGAAGTTAGAACATATAATATCCCAAGAAATTCGGTTAAGACATCTACCATCAATAGTGCCTTTCCAAAGGAAGCGTCTCATATATCCTTCAAGTTTGTTTGCAATTGAAACAGGAATTTTAAATAAGGATATCAGATAGACTGGCAGGTTGTCAAGTACTAATTTGATAAGAACCAATCTCCCAGAGTAAGATAGGCAAGATCCCTTCCACATAGCAAGACGAGATTCAAAGCGTCTCACTAAAGGCTCCCAATCTTTAATTGACAGTTTTTTGTATGTCAAAGGCACGCCTAAATAGGTAATAGGAAAAGTTTGTACAGAGCACTGAAGGATGGAAGCACATGAGCTAGTGTATTCGGTTGATACAGACAGGCCAATCAATGAACTTTTGTCGTAGTTGATCTTTAAGCCTGAGATAAGTTTGAAACACCAGAGGACTCTGACAAACATTCTGATTTCCGATTCATCTGCTGGAAGAAAGCTTAATGTGTCATCCGCATACTATAAGATGGATAAGTCAGGGGAATCATCATGTAATCAAAATCTGGAGAGAAATCCACAGTTTACAGATTGATCAATCAACCATTTCAGACCTTCAACTGCTAGGACAAAAAGGAAAGGAGAAAGAGGATCTCCCTGTTTAACACCCTTATGAAGGTAGATATTTTTTGTAGGTGTACCATTGACCAGAATGGATGTTGATGAGGACTTTCTGCAACCAGCCATCCAAGAAACCCATCTTTCTAAAAAACCCATACTGTTCATTACCTTATCAATGAACTTCCATGAAATATTGTCAAAAGCTTTGTAGAAGTCAAGTTTCAACACAAAGGTTGGTTTCCTACTTATATGTACAAAGTGTAGAACTTCAGAAGCTAAAAAAGAGCATTCGTGAATATTCCTATTTTTTACAAAACCAAACTGGCAATCTGAGACTACAGATGGTAGGACAATTCGGAGTCTGAGGGATAGTAATTATGCAAGGATCTTGTAAACCCCATGAATGAGTGGAATACGGTAAAAATTAGTCAAAGAAGATGAACCTGACACTTTTAGAATAAGCACCATGAAGGATGTTTTCAAAGAATCTGGAAGACAACCAGATGAGAAGAAGCTGTTGAATACATTCATTATGAATCACTGCCCAAGCTCTTTTGTAAAAGTAAAAATTGAAACCATCTGGACCTGGTGCTCTCGTTTTCCCCACAAGAGACAATGGCATTCCAAACCTCCAATGGTGTGAAGGGAGCGATAAGCATGTCGTTGTCAGCCTTGGACAACTTAGAAAAAGTCATTCTTGATAAATCAAAAGAGACATAACAACTTAGAAAAAGCCATTCTTGATAAATCAAAAAAGACATCTTTTCCCCTTCGGTAAAGATTTTTGTAGTAATTAAAAATGACATCTTTAATTTGAACTGGATCTGAAATTGAGTGGTCACCGCAATCAATTCTAGAAATCATGTTACTCCGAAAATGAGCTGAATCAACACGATGGAAAAATGTCGTGTTCTTGTCTCCCAATAAAGACCATCTGAGCCTTGATTTTTGATGCCAAATTTTCTCTAAGGAATCTCTTCTCATTTTAAGTTTGTTTCTTAAATTAGATAGAGTGCTCCTTTGAGTATCAGATAAAGGTCTAACCATATCATCGGAAGTCATATGAATAATTTGGTCCTGTAGCTCACTAATTTCAACTGACATGTCCCCAAAAACTTCTTTATTCCATTTGGAGATATTGTTTCTTAGGAGCTTGAGCTTAATGGAAATATCATTGGCAGCCACATCTGAACAAACGGAAGCCCAACTTACTTTTATAAATGGGAGAAATCTGTTGTCATACCGCCATGCATTTATCAAGTGGAATGGTTTCGGTCCTGAGTTTAGATTGACAGACGACTTTAAGACAATAGGTAAGTGATCTGACAAGGTGGAGTCGATGGTTGAAATCATTTAGCTAGGCCACTGAGCGGATATATTGCTGGAAACGAGCACTCTATCAATTCTCAAAAAAGAGAGAGAATTATGCCATGTATAGCTTCTGCCACGAAGAGGGAGATCAAGTAATTCAGACTCATTCGTAAAATTCTGAAATTCGCGAATAGAGTTGTTGAAAATTCCATTAGATCTCTCATTGGGATGTAACCCTTCATTGAAGTCTCCACACACAATCAAGTTATCTAGAGACGAGGTCACCGGTGACAATTCTGACCAAAGAATAGCCCTATCTGCAATGTCATTATGTGCATAAACCACCAGGAGATGAATATCAACCTCAGAATTTATCACATTTAATAAAATCCAACGATCAGCAGTAGATACAACAGAGCATTTAATCAAAGCGGAGTTCCAAGACATGATAATACCACCAGAAGAGTTTGTGAATGGGACACAGGAATATCCAAAATCAGAGTGCCTCCAATATTTCCTCATTATAATGTCTTCAATCATATCGCGCTTCGTTTCAATGAGAACGAAGAAATGAAGACTATGTTTCACAACACAAGAATGAACAAAGTTACATTTAGATAATTTATGCAACCCACCTCAACAATTCCACATCAGAAAGTTCAGAGACATAGGAGAGTGATACACCTAGATTATTGAGGTAAAACTCAATTTGAGGAAATGATTTCCTCAAGATGTGTACAGACTTCATCCTTCTGTGCACCATTAAACAAGCCAATGCCCATGCCAATTTGCCATGATTCCTCTACTTGGGTAATGCTTTGATCATTGACAATGCCATCAATTTTATTTTTTATGATGCTATTTCTATTACAGATGTCAATACTGCGATCGTAAGAGGAGCCAATACTTGTGCTATCCCCAATTCCAGAATGAGATATTAACTTGCCCTTGCATTTTGATTTCTTAATGGGTGACTCTTTTGCTACGTCATTTAATGGGCAAGACAAGTCTGGTTGTCGAGAGTTGTTGGCATGATTAACATCATTTTACTCCGGAATGGGAAGATTATTGTCAGACTGTGGTTCGTTAATGTTGGGACATAGAGGGCTGTGGTTCCTTCCCTCTAAATTTGTATCTGGTGAAGTAACAATAAAAGAGTTTAGGATGGGTTCTTTATCACTTGAGTGGTTGTTGCCTTCAAGGGGTTGCCCTTCAATCGAATTGTTAACAACAACACAGGTTGCATCTTTGATTAAAGAAGAGAGGACTTCTGCAGGAGATAGTCTTTGAGACTCATTGGCATGGATGGAGGTTGAGCTACCGATTATCGCAACATGTTCCTCTTCAAAGACTGGTTCTGAAGAGACTGATGATGCTAGATCACAATTTGAACATCCATATATTTGTCTAACTGCCATGTGTACTCGAAATGTTTTCAAGTTAACTGAAACTTCAAAACTACAACCACAAAGATTGATAAGAACAGAGACCAAATAGCTAACAACATCTACTCTGTCTGGCTTTTCAAAATTAAAGTCAATGGAGAGTAGATTACCAAATTTGGAGGCCAAGAATTTGATAAACGATTCATCTAAGCATGATGGTGGGATGCCTGTGAAGGCCATCCATATGATGCATTCAGAGGGACAAAAATGATCTTTGAAAGGGTAATCTCTGCCAGAACGTCATTCAAAGGTTCCCAATCATTTTCTGAGAAGCCGTTAAGAGCATCCTTCAAATAGAACCCTACTACGGCAAGTAAGCCACATGCTGGTGCCACAAAAGCAGTAGCAAAATTTCTGACTTTCATTATGGATTCTAACTTTGGTATAGTCTCAATCTTCCTAACTGTAACAATGCAAGCTGAGTGGGTCCATTGCAATTTGTTGATAGCCTTACCATAGTGTAGTTTCATAACCAATTGGGGAGGTTGATTGGCCGATTTGGGTCTGGTTACATCAGCATAGGATCTGGAGTCTCTGCTTGATGGAAAGAACTTTCTTCGGGGCTCAATTGGATTTTTGAGAGTTGTCGAAACAGGAGCTCGATTGAGTTTGTTGGGAAATTTGGCAACAAAAGCCCTCAGTTTCCTTGAGCCGATTTCAATGGTATTTATCTTCTTAATAGCCATTGACATGCTCAAATCCTGATGTGGTCGCAGAAATCCGAAATGAAGCTGTCTAACATTCTTCTTCCTAGCAATTGATATGGTACCAACAATTCCGAATCGAAGAAAAACACGATGAAGTACCTGCACATTCCAATTGGACGGAAAGCCTTCGAAATAGATGGTCCTCTTCAGATTTATGTTCTTATCGGCAGAAGAGGAGCTGTTGGCAAGGTGGCTTTGGGAGATTGGTTGTTGATACGCAGCTTGATGAGTGAAAGTTGGCCGGATTGGAGCTGAATTTTTGGCAGTAGGACGGAAAGAAACTGTGGGTGGGAAAGGTGGTGGTGAGGTGCCACGGTGGTTGAAAGGGTAGGTCGTAGTTGGTAAAGCCTTTGGGGGGTAGGTGTTTTGAATTTGACGTATGAAACCTAGAGAGAGGGAGTACCTTCTCCCTCATGATTTTTTACTTTTGAATGTTTAAATAGTTAAATTTTAGCAATGTAGGTCTTAAAACTTGAAGAGTGGTTTAAATATATTTCTAGTTTAGATATTGGAATTTCGGAGGGTATCTTGCAGCCATTATAGCTATTTGGGTATATTTTTTTATGGTGTTTGGGAGCTTATATCGTTTGTTGTCTCCTTATGTTATCAATATATATTCACATGCTTATATGATGATGTAAGTACACCAAAAATAAACGAGTGAGCACATTGTACTTTTATATATATATATATATATATATATATATATATATATATATATATAATTAAGGATAGGTCATTGCATTTTTTAAGTTTCAGGCATTGCATTCATATTTCATTTCCATATGCGCAATGCTCTTTTCCTTAATTGTACCAAGTGCCATTTTTCTATTTTCATAAATACTTTTGTCACTAAAGAAAGTAACATGAACTGGCGAGATGCCATTGGGCATGTGGTAGAACTTGCATATAACACCTGTAAATTTCAACCTGTAAAACTTAGGGTTGGAGGAAGCTTTTATGCCCCCTATTCTGATGAAGGGGAAGTCCTTTATGGGCTTCTTCTTTTTCAACTGCATGATATATTTCTCGATTTCTTTTTTTGCGAGATAAAATTTTTTTCCATGAAGTTGTGCCCCACCAAGGTTCGAATCCTGGCTACACCACATTGTCAGAGGCCAACTCTTGGAAACTTTGAGGCGCTTAGATAAAAGCTAATATTGCTATTCATTATACTAATTATATTGTGAATACTATTCAATACAACATATATGTGACCCCAAGGAAAAATTTTGCTATATATCAAGCACATTATAACCCACAACTCCACAAGTTGGAGTGAGGAATTTAGGCACTTTATGTCCATATTATAAAGGAATAATATTTACCAACAAGGTGTAGCTCAGTTGGCAACGCAGGCTGAGTAAGTTGGAGGAGAACAAGGTTCGAATCCTACTAAATACACTTATTGGGAGGGGTGAGGAGCCTTAACTCTGACTAAGCCCCGAACAAGGTTATCTCAATGAAGATTCTTGTAAATATATAAAAAAATAAAGGAATAATATTTATTTTTTCAGACTTTTTTTTGTGAAAATATTTCCTTTTTTTAATAATTTTAGAAAACCTTAACTTTTGAAAATCTTTATCAAATAATGAGACATCCAGTAATTATTTTTTTCATATTTTTTTTCTAAACACATGCCTTGGTGTGGGCTAGGTTTAAGGGGGCGATAGGAATCTTTGAAAGTTTCGGGGGGTGAGGGGCGATTAGGGACAAGTTCAGGGGGTTAGATGCATTAGGCCGAATATTTAATAAATTAGTAGCTCATCAACTTAAAAGAGTAAAACCTGGATATCAATTTCATGCCCAACGCTCTTCCAAGACCAGGAAACCGTAAACAGCCCCACCTTCTTCATGAGAAGAGATTGCTTCCTATGGGACATTGGAGTTCAGAAAAAATATTCAGCAGCGTCCTTTTATCATGGATATTATCAACAATGATTATGGTCGAATCCATTGAGAGACTTTACACTCATTTGGTCCTCCCACATGCTCCCCAAGATAAAACTTTTTGGCTGGTTGGTCTTTCACAATAGGTTACCGACACGTGAGTTCCTTTTCCAGAGGGGATATCGTATGTTAACTAGCGCCAGTTGTCCGTTCTGTTCACTACCTGAATCTTTGGAACATAGCCTCTTTTTATGTCACCGAATTATCAGATTTGGAGAGATGCATTCCGGTGGCTGGATATTCAGGTTGTGATGCCGAATGATAGTTACAACTTCCTTTTGTTATGGTGCACATTCTTCAAACCTGGAATCTCCCATGAATTTGGTAGGTCTCTCTGGTTCATTATATCATGGAATCTCTGGAAGCGCCGCAACAAGAAGATTTTTCGAGATGAAACTGACGATGGGGATGTTTTAATTGCGAGTATCAATTTTTGTTGGTTTCTTTTTCATTCCTATAAGCGCAACGTTAGCCTTTCGGTTTCTGATTTGTTTACGAACCCGAAGATTCTTATTATGTAACTTTGATGTACTTTTGGTTCTTGTTTCGAGAACCATTATTAATAAAAGCGGGGTGGGTGTTTTGTAGGTAAGCAGAGGAACCAACCTAGTTGGGTACTCTGCCCCGAAATTTTCACCCACTCCAATCTTTTAGCCGTTGGAGAGATACACTGTCTCTCCAAGGGTTTTTCAAAAAAAACTTAAAAGAGTAAAAAAATATCAAACTTCATGTATAAGTCGGCCACAACGGATTCAGGCCTTACTTCTGTGAATAATTAAAGTCTATTTATCATGATGGGTTATAGTTTGCAAACTATTTACATGAATGCAATGACAGAGAAATATTTCTTAAATTTCCCCTTTTTTAAATTCTCTATACACAACTGTCTAGGGTTGAAAGTGGGGCGCGGATTCTCCGAACCCAATGGGGAAGGGAAATCCCTGATAAGAATTCCCACGGGATTAGGATGGAGATTTTTTACCCCCAATCCTTAATGGAGATGGAGACATCATTTCCCAGCCCAAAAAATCCTCGAACCCGAAAAAAAAATTAGTTATCAATTTATACTAAGTGTTAACACTTAACTTTACAAAAGTCTAGAATATGTACCAATTTATTGTAAAATGTAATAACATAATGTTTATTGTCTTTAATTTCTATATATTAGTATAAAAAAGTAACATTATACTTAAAAAATAATGTTCGATACTATTTAATTATTTATTAAATACCAAATAGATTTTACAATTGGATTAATATTAATTATATTTTTTTTGTTTATATTATTTTCACTGATTATATATATCTTGTATTAATTTTTTTGATGTATTAACATGAAAAGCTTTTTTTAGAATACTTTGACAAAAAAATTTGCATAGTTTTTGTTTAGTGGGGAATCCCTGATAGAAAATGGGGAAATACTTTTCCCCGAAACCTTAATGGGGATGGGGATGGGGAATGCATTCCCCACCCCAATAAGCCCAACTTTCAACCCTACAATTGTCATGTTACTTGTTCTTTTGATTTTTTTCTTTATTTTTCAATTATCTCTCAAACAGTTTGTTTTTTCGACATGTCGCTTTAAAGTTTTTAGTTCATCTTATTTTTATCTTCGAAATGATATCCACTGAGAATTTTTGAACTTTTTAAACCAATAGATATATGATAGTAGATATCCAATAGACATCTGTTAGATATTCAATAGATATATGATATATCTTAGTTTTGATATTTTTTTTTGTAGCATCGTTATATGAGTTTGTGTTGTTATTTCTTTGACTGGATCTAGTGCTGCCTTGAGTATTGAGTGTGGGATTTTGCACTATTTATTGCTCAAATTGAGAAGTTTTGATTGTTGTTCTTCATTTGGGTTTTCCAAGTTTAGCTCTAAATCTTATGCTGATGTTGAATTTCCACTAATCCTAGATAATTTAAAGCAAATCAGCTACAGAAGATCATACAATATCGACGTATATTTATTTGCGAATTTAGCAAGCCTTAGGTGATTGGATATTTATTGACATCTACCAGATATCTACCAATCGTCTACTGGATTTATGTTAGAAAATCTATTTTGAAGTTGATATTATACATCAACACAAGTATATTTTAAAGTTCTGATATGTGAAAAATCTATCTAGTGTTTTGAATCTATGTGCTTCTACATTTACTGAATTCTATTGAACTTCTACGAGATATATATTGGATATCTGATAGTTTAAACAAATTTTGAAAAAAATATCACAGTGGATGTCATTTCAAAGATAAAAAAAAGAGACAAACAGAATATCCTAAAGCGACATATTGAAAAAATGAACGGTTTGATAAATAAATGCAAAATAAAGAAAAAAAACATGAACATAGCATGTCGGAGGAAGTTTGTAATTATTATTAAGAGGTTGTATGTTTGTAATTAGGGAAAAGATTCTCTAAAGTAACTTTAGAGTAAAGTTAGAGAGATATAGAGAGAAAAGAAGTGAGAGAAGAATTTTGTTGGGAGTTGTGTAATCAATCTTAGTCATCGAAAATGTGATGAATGGCTGGATATTGCTAACTTTACTTTAAAGTTGTTTTTTAACTTTAGAGAATCCTAATCCTTGTAATTAATTGTGGTATTTGGCTCAAATGATTTTATAGAGTAAATATTTTTTAAAGGAAAATTGTTATAATAGTTCACCTTTTTCAAATTATTTACACAATTACTATGGCAAGTAACTATTTTTTAGTTTTATGTTTTTTAAAATAATATCTACAAATATACCATGTATATATAATATCTGTTTTGGTATGAACAACTTTCTTTCCTCTTTTTTCTGCATAATCTTTCTTCTCGAGTTCTTCTTTAAATGTAATTTGCTACTCGATTCTTTTTCTTCTTCTTCTACAATCGATTTGTGTTTAGGTGCAATTATCATCATATTCTTCTTCTTCCATCGAATTGTGTTTAGGTGCGATTATCATCTTCTTCTTAAATTTCATAAGCTACTGCGGCGTCCTCCGATTTCTGGTAAGTTTCTGGCTCCATTCTTCTTTGGATCTCTACCCAGTTCTACACCCAGTTCTACATTCTTCTTCTTCTTCTTCTTCTTCTTCTTCTTCTTCTTCTTCTTCTTCTTCTTCTTCTTCTTCTTCTCTTCTTCTTCTTCTTCTTCTTCTTCTTCTTCTTCTTCTTCTTCTTCTTCTTCTTCTTCTTCTTCTTCTTCTTCTTCTTCTTCTTCTTCTTCTTCTTCTTCTTCTTCTTCTTCTTCTTCTTCTTCTTCTTCTTCTTCTTCTTCTTCTTCTTCTTCTTCTTCTTCTTCTTCTTCTTCTTCTTCTTCTTCTTCTTCTTCTTCTTCTTCTTCTTCTTCTTCTTCTTCTTCTTCTTCTTCTTCTTCTTCTTCTTCTTCTTCTTCTTCTTCTTCTTCTTCTTCTTCTTCTTCTTCTTCTTCTTCTTCTTCTTCTTCTTCTTCTTCTTCTTCTTCTTCTTCTTCTTCTTCTTCTTCTTCTTCTTGATTTTTTGCATGTGGCTGTGTTTTTGTTTCGTTGAATTTCAATTGAAATTGTTTAATTCTATTTTCATTTTTAGATCATTCTTTTGATTTCGAGATTTGTAGTTCATTTTATTGTCAAATCTGGTCAACATTCTTTCGATTTCATTTTTTGTAGTTCATTCTATTGGTTATTACTAAATCATCCAATTTAATATAGGATTTAGAGTTCATTCTGCATTTTTTTTAACATTCTATCTATTGAAATTGAAGTGCATACCATGTATTTGATAAAATGCTAAGCTGGTTGTTTTGTTATTGGACTTCTATTGAATATCTATTGGACATCTATTGGGGATATATTAGACATCTATTGGATATGATTGGACTTTAGTCTAATTTTGATATCAAGCGAAGAATCCCTTAATCAGTGCTTGTTAATGGTATGCTTCTGACTTAAATGGAAGAATACTACAATTTTTTTTGAGTGTCGACAGATATGATATGATATTCAATTAGATCATAAATAGTTTTGGTGATTGACTAGAAAGATTAGTTATCTATTTTAGTGTTTATTCCCATAGTGAATTAGTTGCTACTTTTTCAATTAGGCTTGAATCTTAGAAACCAATAACGTGATCTGTAATTCATTCAATTTTGTTGATATATGGTTTGGTTCAATTTTATTTATAGCAATGTTTGTGTCACTAGCAGCAGCATCGATTATTGGTGTTCTAAGATGAGCTTTTCAAGAAGTGGACATCTATTGAACATCTATTGAATATCTATTAGACATCTATTGAACATCTATTGAATATCTATTGGACATCTATTGAACAACTATTGGACATCTACCAAACATGTACTAGAATTCTATTAGAAAATCTATTTTGAAAATGATATTAGACATCTGTACAAGTATATATTAATTTTTAGTTGTCACTTGTTCTAAAGTTGATATTTAACATTTGTACAAGTATGTGTAATTGACTTGTGTTTTTTCAATAGGCGCTTCAACAGATTTCTAATAGATTGCTATCTAATATTTTGTATTTGAATATTGATCCTTTTTAGTTACCGTTTCTTTGTTTCGTTGGAATAAGTGATATACATTGGTTGTATATTGGATAACTGTAGGTTGTCTATAATATTTTGTTAGATTATGTTGGATGTTTAATTAAAGTAAAATACTAAAGCAAAATGATTCATTAAACTGTATGAGCTTCTTTTATTATGAAGCCAAGATAGTGTTGCAACTCCACTTCAGAGTCATTTGGAAACAACCTCTCTATAATTACAGAGGTAAGGTTGCTTACACCCACCCCCCCCCATTACCTTGCTTGTGCGGGAGCCTTGTTAGGCATTGGGGTAATGTTGTTGATGTTGTTGTTGTTGTTGTTGTTGTTGTTGTTGTTGTTGTTGTTGTTGTTGTTGTATTCTGGATGATTCATCAATTGTCTATTGGATTTATATCGGATGTGTATTAGATTTGTATCAAATGTATATTGGTAATCTATTTGATGTCTGATGGCTACATGCAATATCAAAAGTTATCATCTAGTTACAGCAACAAAACCTTATTTCAGAAGTCAGTATCTAGTCCAAATGTCAATAAAATTATTTTAATGTTTTGAATCAAAGTTCATCTACATACAAATATATTTTAAAGTTCTAATCTATAAAAGAAATTCATCTAATGTTTTGAATCAAAATTATTCTACATTTACTAATTTCTATTGAACTTCTATTGGATATCTATAGGATATGTGACAGTTAAAAAAACAAATAACTGTCATAGTTCTCCAATTAAATTATAAAACAGATAATAAATTATGATAAAAATAAAACATTTTAGTTTAACAAATACAATATCATAACTATTAAATTTAAGTATGTTCAAATGAACATCAATTCCAACTAATTAGATCCCTAAATACACAAGATTTCCAGAATTGAAACATAATTGATCATCAGAACTATCTCTATGAACTGTCTACTATGTCGATATACTTCTCATGGCTCTTAAGTTTGGTTTCTAGATACTCCCTTCAATTCATGTATAAGCTTAAAGCTATCCAACCGTATTCTGTGGATTTGGAGATCAAACTGATTTGGGATTAGTTTTCTGCTAAAGCATGTACTCCAAAAAGTTCAGCATAAAAATACCACACTCGCTGCAATTTATTTTAAAACTAAATATCAGTAGTATAATAAGATATTTTAATGAGGAAGATATAATAAATCTATCCAAATACTGCTTTAATTATAATTATAAAACACTTAAGAATAAGTTACACCGTGCTTCCAAACAATTACTCAATAATCAAACAAATTGAACAAATTGTATCCCTGACAATACAATTTACATGTTCTCACATTCATATTCAACAAAAAGAACAATACAATTCACACTTCCCTCAACTACAGAACGTGAAAAGGAATTAATAATATGTAAGAACCAATAGAAATCCAACAGACATCCAATATAAATCCTATAGACATCCAATATAAATCAAAACTCATTAATTAAACTTTAATTTTACATAAAAGAACTTAATAGTCAGTGTCATTTGAGATTGAACAGATGAAATATTGGCATTTGATAGCTGGTATAACGATGAATTGAACAAATATAAGCTTCAAGTACTAAGATAGTGGCTTGTAGTGTCATGCTACTGTATAACCTTATTATGATTTATTGTAGTCTATTTTTTCTCTGCACTCAAATTCCTCCAATTACTAATTGTATCAACCCCAAGCACTAGACAGAAAATGCATATGCATGAGACAAATAAGATATTGACGCATTTTGATTTTGGAGTGGACTTCAAGGTCTCCATTTCAAGCTAGGGACCAAAGAAGGAGAAAATAATCTTTCACATATTCAACAAAAAGAACAATACAATCTACACTTCCCTTAACTATAGAACCTGACAAGGAATTAATTAATATGTAAGAACTAATAAAAATCCAACAAACATCCAATATAAATCCTATAGGCATCCATATAAATCAAATACTCATTAAGCAAACTTCATTCAGGCATTTCTACAAACCCTTCATCTGCACAATTGCAAGATACAATTCAGAACAGAATTGGAGGGTATCAACTACTCCTCTCAACAACGGACGACTCTATGGTTTTTAGAAAAGAAAAGAAAATCACAATTTAGCAACAATAAAGATTTATCAGAAATTCAAGACACTGTAAATTGTAAGAATGGAAAATTGTAAGAACAAAGTTAGGTTTTCGGTTTTTCTTACCTGTTCTTCTTCTTTGGTTCTGAACGGAAAAATCTCGCAAGTAAATCTCGCAAGAAAGAGTTTCTCTTCTATCTGAAGTTGATCCAACTAGCGTTGTAGATGATTCGATCGGTTTTTGAAGATTTGTTGAACGAGAAGTGGATTTTCGTTTCAAAACACGTGAGAGGAAGACGGAAGAGCTGGTTGGGATTTCTTCCCCACTGTAACGTATATGTGATATTATTTTCCCCTGTTCTGTTTATATTTGTTACTAGTTATTTTTTGGGCCAAATGTTTTTGTTTTTTCTGCACATTTATGTAAAGAGCCCTTTTTTTAAGCCACAAAATTAGGGCAAGTTTGGCGCATTTTAAGCTGCTTTCAAAATAAGTTGCTCTCCCAAACTTTTAATGGAACTACATATTGTGGCTTTGAACAACATATACTCTCACGTGTTTTGAAACGAAAATCCACTTCTCGTTCAACAAATCTTCAAAAACCGATCGAATCATCTACAACGCTAGTTGGATCAACTTCAGATAGAAGAGAAAGACGGAAGAGCTGGTTGGGATTTCTTCTCCACTGTAACGTATATGTGATATTATTTTCCCCTATTCTGTTTATATTTGTTACTAGTTATTTTTTGGGCCAAATGTTTTTGTTTTTTCTGCACATTTATGTAAAGAGCCCTTTTTTTAAGCCGCAAAATTAGGGCAAGTTTGGCGCATTTTAAGCTGCTTTCAAAATAAGTTGCTCTCACAAACTTTTAATGGAACTACATATTGTGGCTTTGAACAACATATTGTGATCATTCATACTAATTAATTAAGAACTGTCTGATTTATTTTTTCCAAAATCAAATCGGCAGCTTTCAGAAAAGCTTCTGAAAAAACCCGCAAAAACTCATAGCCAAACTGGCCCTTAAATTTCAACAACTCATGGACCTACCAAATTATTTTAAATGAAAAAAATCTAACTTTTTTATCATTAAAAAAAATATGTTTATAATTTTTATTTTAAAAAAAAGTATAAAAACAACTAAACTAATATTAATATCTAAATTTTCAAAAAAGAAAAACCAAGTAAATTTGGAAAATTGAAAGGTGATATTTAATTATCTATTTTATATTATACCGGTCCAAACTTCATCTCATACACTAGTCGTACCATGATGACTGAAACCGTATCTTTTTTCTAAATTTTTGTTTGGTTCATCGTGAGTCTTGTAGGTCCACAGACCACTACTTAGTAATGGAAATGTTCAACATGGCGGTTGAGTTTACAATTGGAAAATTGTCTAATACCACCCATTTATCTAGAATAATTTGGGCTAAATTTTAGTCCAATTACCCAAAACTTCTATTTGGTTTCTTAATTACCTTTATACGCTCTCCATAGCTTTCTCAAGTTCTAACCAACTTTCCTTTTCTTCTAAACGTTCCACATTCGAATCAATATCAATTTGTTGTCGTTCTCTTTGCTCGTCGCTTTTCTTCCATTATCGTTGCATCATCTCTCAATAAAAGTCTCATTCGAACTCATTCTATGTATCACATCTCAACACAGCTCTATGTTTCTGACTGATTTTTCGATTCTTTTTGTTTTGAAGTTGTTTCGTTCGAGTTATCTATTCATTTTTCTCTCATTTCAAGTATTGTTAGCTGTTTCTAGTTCTTGTATTTTATTGTTCAAGGTAAACATCTCGAAAACCTCGAAATTATTTACGCTTTTTGTGTTGATTTCGTTTTTCTGATATTGTTAATTTATTTTTTAAGATTTAATTTATAATGGCTCCTAAAAAGAAACAAATAACAAGAAAATCTGCTCTTCTGGCTAAAAAGGGAAGATATGTCGCTACTAAATCTCATCATAAGGTAAGAGGAAGTTTGAATTTGGACCTAATGTATGTCGTATATATTTGTTATGTTTATAGTATATATATGATATATATCTGTTTTAAGTAGTAGATATATAGAAATATATTATATATATAGTATATATGTGATATATCTCTTATATATGTTGTAGATCCATGAGATTCTTGAAACAATACATGTAAAATCATTCCTTAGCTCTTCCGTATCATATATATATCACGAATATACCAAATGTGATTAATTTTGAAATAATAAGTATACTTTGTTTTATCTAATATAAGTCTGGTATATGTGTACTATAA
The DNA here is from genome assembly GCA_947683365.1 of Euphorbia pulcherrima. Taxonomy (NCBI): domain Eukaryota; kingdom Viridiplantae; phylum Streptophyta; class Magnoliopsida; order Malpighiales; family Euphorbiaceae; genus Euphorbia; species Euphorbia pulcherrima. The sequence goes on from CANTUS010000001.1 coordinate 23,914,158, forward strand.
TGTATGTAAATGTAAGAAAATGAAATTATAAGAGTGTGTGAAGTGTTTTGGCTAATTAACAAGTTATATGTATGTGATACAAGTCTGTTATATTATGATATAAGAGTATGTATAATGTTTGGCTAATCACCTACTGATATTTATTTCATATAAGTTTCGGATAAGTCTATTATAATAGTATGTATAGTCAAGTCTGTTATATTATGATATAAGAGTATGTATAATGTTTGGCTAATCACCTACTGATATTTATTTGATATAAGTTTGGGATAAGTCTATTATAATAGTATGTATAGTGTCCATCTGTTGAAATTGAACTCTGTATCTGAAAATAGGGTTTGGCTAGTGAAAATAGTGTATGTTATATATGTAATACAATTCTGTTTTATGTCTATGATAAGCTAAATTTTAATGTAAATATAAGTTTTTTTAACTCTTTAAGGCTCTTGTATTATACATATATCATGAATATAATATATGGTCAAAATGTGTGAAGTGTTTCGTTAATAGAATGTCAAAGTATAGTTACAGGATAGAAATTTATGTATATATGTAAAATTTCATAGGAAATAACTAATTCTGCTGGAAGTTGATCGAAAAGATAACAAACTCAAATTTATTAATTCTTAACTCAAATGAAAAGTTATAACTTAAAGTCTATTTATACTAATAAATGGAAAGATTTAGAACAAATAAATATAATGCAAATTACACGTAAAAGAACTCCTAATACAAAACTAATACAAAATTAATACAAATTCTAACAATATATTTGTTGTTTTCGTTTAATGTTGTGAGTGTAGTTATATGTGTACTGTGTTGTTAATTATATGTCCAAATAACATTATTTTTCTCGAAATTGCATAAGAAAGGTGATATAATCCAACTATATGCTCCAATTAATGATGATACATTTTGTACACCTCTATTGTCCTGCAGCACGCATATAACATACTTGTAACATATTTTGTAGGTCATTATTATTGCACTAGTTTGCAATTAGCTTTATTTACATCTTAGGGATGTTCCTTTTCTTCTTTTATTTTTTTCTTCTTTTATGGTTGTTTTCTTTTCCTTTTAATAAATGAAGTCGGCTTTTTGTCGTACTCAGCCTTTACAAAAAAAAAATACTTGTAACACATATACACTCGAAATGTAACTGTTGATCCAAGCACAAGGTTGGACTAACTCAGTGGATGACTCAGTAGTGCTGAAGTTTTTATCATAACAATTAAGCTCAATATGAGATAATTAAATCAATAATGATGTTAAAATAAATAGTCTTTGGTTGTATATGGGTAAGTGAATTCAAGGGTAGAATTTTATGTCTCCACTGACCTAGTTATTTAGTTTAACTCTGAGTTGTTTTGAGCTGAGTATATACTTTAGTTGCTAACTAAATACTATTCACTCAACGCTTATATTTAGATTTAGCTTCAGCTGAGTATATTGCTTTATTTTTTCGCTGAATTACTTTATGTCTGTCAGTGGCATTGATTTTTCCGTTTAAGGAAATATAGAATCTTTGCTTTTAGTGTTGCTTTTTGCAGGACATTAATGAGACAAAGACAAAAAGAATTAATTCCTTGACAAGACTCCGGTTTATGAAGAAAATGACAAAGTCTTCGAAAATCAAGCTACAAAAAGTCTTTTGCCAATTTGGCAATTTTGCAGATCATCAAACATCGTATCGCAAACTCTGTATAATGTCAGATTACTAGAAGAAATGGGAAGATGACACGTAGCAAGTTAGCGTGAGTTCTCTATAACGGAAGACTAGCATCAAACGACAAAGAATTCAAATTGAAGCTCAAATTTCAATCTAACGAATTGATTTCTATCTCACAACGGTGTGATTCTATCTCCTAACAGATTGATTTGAAGAACCAACGGGTGAATAGATGAGATGTCAATCTCAGAAGATGCTAAGGCAAGTTCAACAACTACTTTCTTAATCCTAACTATAAAAGGAGCAAGAAGGCAAGCGTTAGAACTTGGTGATTGCGCCTGAATTTCTGAGAAGCAAAATCCTGTCATTTCACAAGCTTTAAAGAAGTTCAATCAAGAAAAGCACTACTCAGCGAAGAATCTGCTTTGAATAAGAGAGAATAGATTAGATCATTCGAATTGTAATATCAGATTACTTGTAACTGGATCAACGTTTCTATAAGTTGACTCTAGCTCTTGATTAGGAATTGTTGAGTTGCTGGTAGAAGAGGGTATTCTACTCAGCGGGTGAGCGATTATAGTTTGGAGGGTACTTTCTATAATTGGGAAAAACTTTGAAAGCCTTCTCCGCGAGTTGAGATTAGTTAATTAAAGCCAAGACACTCTCTTGGGACTATATGTAAGCATAGTTTATCGAACTAGTATAAATATCTTTGTGTTCTTTACTTTGAAGTTTTTCCAGATTTCACTCAACCAGCTGACCTACTCAGCGGAGTACTTTAAATCTCAAAAAAGTTTTCTAACTAATTAAAGAGAGTCATTCACCCCCCCTCTAACTTATTGAGTGTACGCATAGGGACCAACAAGTGGTATCAGAGCAGTTCTCATTCAAAGATCTCATAATCTTGAGATAAAGACCATGGCGTACAAGAGAGGAGAATCTAGTGGAAGGGCCAAAGCTTATATTCTGCCAAAAGGCATGTGAGTCACCAAGCCTCCCATGTTTAATGGTGAGTACTATACCTATTAGAAGAATAGGATGAAGAATTTCATCTAGTCTCAAAGCATGCATGCTTGGATGGCTATTGTTGAAGGGGCATTTATTCCTACTATAGTGAAGAATGGAGTGCACATTGATAAGTACTCTGATGAGTGGGAAAATTAGGACTTGGCTAGATTGAAGGAAAATGCAGCTGCTATCAACTATCTCCATTGTGCTCTTGATGCAACTGAGTTTAACCGTGTTTCAGGCTATGAAACTACTCGAGAGATATGGAAGAAGTTAGAAGTAACTTATGAAGGCACTAACAAAGTCAAGGAGTCTAAGATTATGAATGGTTTCACATGAAGCCTAAAGAAGATATCTCCAATATGAACACCAAGTTCATGAACATTGTCAATGAGCTGAAAAGACTTGGCAAGACCTTCACAGAAGAAGAGACTATCAAGAAGATCTTAAGAAGTTTGACCCAGGAATGGGATGTAAAGAAGAGTGCTATTGAAGAAGTTCATGGTTTGAAGACTTATAAGTTTGATAAGCTGATTGGAACCTTGTTGACTCATGAGCTGTCCTTAAAGCAATAAGAAGATGATTCGAAGAAGCACAAGCAGAAGGAAAGAGAAAGCTTAAGCAGAGCTGTTGTCCTTAAAGCTGATAATGATGAAGATTTGTCTGAGGAAGATTATCCAGAGGATAGGAGGGAAGAGATATCACTAATAACCAAGAATTTTGGTAGATTCTTGAAGAAAGATAAGAATTTCCAAAGGTTCAGAAGGCAGATCAATTATAAGAAAGGAGCAGATGAAAAACCACAAAAGGAGTTTAACAAAGAGCATAATAAAGATATCAAAAGCTTTGAATGTGGTGAGAAAGGGTATATTCAGACTAGCTGTCCCAAAGCTAAGAAGGATAAGTTCAAGTAGAAAAAGAATAAGAAAGCTCTTACTGCTACTTGGAGTGATTCTAAATAAGAGTCATCATCCTCAGGTGAAGAGGCACAAGATTCGACTAATGTGTGTCTCATGGCTAAGGATGATTAGCCCAACTCAGAGCTAGCTGACCAACCATCTACTTCCGCTGTCAATAAATCAGCTGACCAGAGTAGAGACAAGGTAAAACAAATAGAGGTAATTTCTGAATCCCGTTTGTCTTCAGATGAACTTGCCACGACACTTAATGATGTTATTAATGTGACTAAGAAGCCAGCAAAATACATCCAAGTACTCTAGAGGAGGTGTGATGATCTAAAAGATATCAATTCTTCTACCTCACTTGACATCCTATTCCTAATGGAAAAAGCTGAGTACCATAATGGATATAACAACAAACTCACTAAGAAATTGGATGAGCTAGTTGTTGAATTAACAGATTTGAAAAATATGTGGGTCCCTCCTCAACCTAGCAAGAATACTCAGAGTAACCGTACTCAGCACTCCAAGAAGATTTCTCAAAAGAGTAAAGTGAACAGGCCCAATCCTAAGGTTGTTTGTAATATTTGTGGTAAGTCAGGGCATGCTACAGTCATATGTAGATACAAAAATGGATATTATAATGAGTATGACTAGTCATGGAAGACCACTACTAACAAGGGAGGACCAAGTTAGATTAAGGCATGGGTATCTAAGAAAAATTGATTATTTTATAGGTGAGCTTGAGATCCAGTGATGACAGAAGAATGTGGTATTTGGATAGTGGATGATCGAGGCATATGATAGGTGATGAAAAATAATTCATCATATGGGAGCAAAGAAGGAATGGAAGTGTCAGTTTTAGAGACAACAAAAAGGAAAGTTTGTTGGCAATGGCACTATAGGAGTCAAGCCTTCAATTTATAGTGGGTCTCTTGTGAAAGTCCTAAAGTTCAACTTGCTAAGCATTGTTCAGCTATGTGACAAAGGTAGGAAACTGATATTTGACTCAGCGGGCTGCTCAGTCATTGATGGTAAATCTGACCAAACTATTCTTTATGCCCCTAGAGTTAATAATGTTTATATGATTAATTTATCCCCTAGCTCCAATGATATATGATTAATTTCTAAGGAGGAAAGCTCATGGTTGTGGCCTAGAAGGTTAGGACATATCAATATGACCAATCTGTCCAAATTAGCCAGAAATGAACTTGTTGATGGTTTACCCAATCTAGCCTTTGAAAAAGATATACTCTACTCAGCATGCCAACTTGGGAAACAATTTAGGAAGACCTTTAAATCCTTAACTGATATATCTTCTTCTCATCCCCTTGATCTTCTACGCATGGATTTGTTTGGGCCAGTTGTGCCAAAAAGTCTAGGTAGAATGAAATACACCCTTGTGGTTGTAGATGATCTGACTAGGTTCACTTGGATTGTCTTGCATGCAAGTAAAGATGAAACATTTGAATCATTCTCTAGGTTGGCTACCTGGATTATGAATGAAAAAGACCTTAAAATTAATATAATCCACAGTGACCATGGAAGAGAATTCGAAAATAGGCAGTTTGAGGAATTCTTTTCTAACCATAGTATTGACCACAATTTTTTTGCCCCTCATACACCTCAACAGAATGGAGTTATTGAGAGAAAGAATCACACTATTGCAAAGATGGGTCGTTTTATGCTGAGTGATAACAATCTACCAAAGTATTTCTGGTGAGAAGTTATTAACACAGCTTGTTACATTCTAAACAGGGTTTTAATTTGCCTAATTTCAAACAAAACTCCTTATAAACTTTGGAAGGGGCGCAAGCCCAAGGTTGGTCATCTCAAGGCCTTTGGTTGTAAATGCTTCATATTGAACATGAAAGACCAATTTGACCCCATGGTTGATGAAGGAATCTTTCTGTGTTACTCAACACACAGTAGGGCATACTAAGTGTATATCAAGAGGATTGGCATCTTAGAGGAGTCTATGCATGTAGATTTCAATGAAACTAACAATACATGAGAAGCTGATGATGATGAAAAGGAAAAGGAATAAGTCGGCGGTTCAATCAGTTAGCCCATTGTTATCCCAGATCCAGTACTAGAAAAAGAAGATTATAAAGTTGACTTGGACCAATCCATCAACTTTGTTGATGATGTAGATGCTCAACCTATGACAGTGGCTCAGTGAGCTGATCCTAATCTACCAAGAGAAGTCAGAGCAAGGAGAGATCACCCAGTTGAGAAGATTCTTGATAGTGTGCAAAATCCAGTGCTGACTAGAGGTCAGCTGAATAGAATGATGAGCCATTCATCATTTGTCTCATTGATTAAACCAAAGAAGTTTGAAGATGTTGAGTTTGATGACAATTGGATGATTTCTATACAAGAGGAGCTAGACCAATTCATAAGAAATGAAGTTTGGGATTTGGTGGAGAAACCCAGAGGCAAGTCAATTATTGGCACCAAATGGGTTTTTAAGAACAAGCTGGATGAACCTGGTAATGTTGTCAGAAATAAGGCCAGACTACTAGCTCAAGGATACAATCAACAAGAAGGCATTGACTATAGAGAAACCTTTGCACTAGTAGCAAGACTTGAAGCCATAAAAATTCTCTGTGCTTTTGCATCTCATATGAACTTCAAGCTATTTCAGATGGATGTTAAGAGTGCATTTCTCAATGGTTATATTCAAGAGGAAGTCGATGTCAGACAGCCCCCAGGCTTTAAAGATCCAAAGCATCCAAATCATGTCTTCAAGCTAAAGAAGGCTCTGTATGGACTGAAACGGGCTCCAAGAGCCTGGTATGAGAGATTGACTAACTTCTTACTCAGCAAAGGTTATGTGAGAGGAAAAGCATATACAACTCTATTTATCAAAAGGAAGCATCAAAATGTGCTGCTAGTCCAAATCTATCTTGATGACATCACATTTAGAGAAACTGATGAAAAGCTATGTAAAGAGTTCAGCCAGTAAATGAAGAAAGAGATTGAAATGTCAATGATAGGAGAGCTTAATTTCTTTATTGGTTTGCAAAGCCTTTTGGAAAGGACCAATTCAACACTCTAAGAGAGATTATTGTAATGTCCAATCCAATTTGAAGAAATTCATTTCCGCTGACTAAATCTGGAGCTGATAAGAATCTAGGGAACACTCTGAGCTTCAGCGAATTAGGTTTAGTGTCTCTTCTTCATGCTTGAATTTTGGACACGTCATTAAATTGTCACCGGTTTCTTTTTAAATTCAAAACTAATAAAAACTATAGCAAGTTACAAAACGTTCTATATTTAGTTGCAGTTATCCTGTGTATTTTGCTATCATTAATCCTATGGTAAACTCTATTTAATCTCATTGTTAAAATTGTGACCATGGATTATGAGTCATACATGTAAGCTTTGCACATCTTAGCGAACAGTTTTTGGCTATTTGAGGAGAAATTCAGAAAGAGGAAAGGCTACTTTACCAAATTTCTTCTTCTGCAATCTTCCTTTAAAAATCCCCTAAATTCTTTATTTCCTTCAAAGCTATTCAAATGGTGAGTTCTTCAAGGAGATCATCAGAACCTAGCGCTGAGGAATCCTTATTTGTGAGGGATGAAAAGGATACATGCTGGATTACAACAAGAGATTATATTACTTAAATGATGATTAGTATCAACAAAAGGGAGGATCTATTTATACCAGCAGGGACCAGATACACTCCAACTAGATGGTGTTTTAAAGAAGGAGCAGTAGTTGAGGGGCCCATGACAGTAGACATGCTCAGTTTTTCGAGTGATGAGCGCTTTAGGAGATGGATGCGCCAACACCACCTTAGAGGGTTCTTTGAGATACCCAGTGGATGTTATAAGCAAGTAGTGAGAAGATTCTTCTATGGAATTCATATGGTAGAGGGACAGAAGGATATGTTTGTCACTACCATGATGGGGAGGAAGGTGTATGTAACCCCCAAATTGATTGTTGGGTTATTGGGCATTAGAGAAAGAGGGTTGAGGATGCGAGCTATAAGGGATGAAGAGCATGTGGATATCTCCATTGACTATGAGGGTCTCGCTGACTATAAAGCTAGTGAACTAATAGCCTCCACATTCACTAAAGAAGGAAAACAAGCGCATGAGCTTGTTACAAAAGTGTTGCTACCCAAGACTGATTCTATAGGAAGCTGTTCTAAATTTGAGAGAGTGTTTATCTACTCTCTGACTCATGGGATATGCATAAACTGGCCCCTGGAAATTTTACACAGGTTTTTGAAGTTGTCCAAGCACATGGTTCATGGGAATCTTGTGATGGATATTTGCAGGGCCTTTGAACTAGATATGGAAGGATAGGCTGAGAAGAGCAGGATCATTTTAAAGGTAATTGAATCCAGAATCTTGAGTAATGTGGATTTTCATGGCTTGAAGTGTGATGAGAAGCCTAACAACACTAAGTACATCAAGATGAAAAAGGGAGAGTTAGAGTAAAGGATCTTAAGGCCATTATGTAAATGAGACCTATCAGACTTGAAGAGGAGGACCAGACTATCGATGAGTTTATGGCCAAGGAGCTTGAGAGGATTACCAAGCTCAGAGCAGAGAGAGGAGAAGAGGTAGATAAGAAGAAAGGTAGTAAAAAAGTTCAGGAGAGACTCTAAGAAAGATGTATAGAAAGCGAGCTCAGTGAGCTTTAATCCTTCAGCTGCCCCCATTTCTAAAATTACCAGATCTTCTAAGGGAACTAAGGAAAAGAAGCCTCGAGAGCTGACTCCTAAGGAGATTGAAGAGGAAAAGAAGGTAGAGGAGGAATTGAGAGAAAAGATGCCTCTGAAAAGAATAAAGTAAAGGAAGAGTGAGGATGCTCAGCTGGATGCAGTATCTACTAAAGGAAGGAAGCTATATCAGTCCTTATGCCTCAAGTTGGCCAGCCTAAGAAAAAGCTGATGGTGAAGAAAGGAATTGGCGTAGTCCAGAATTTAGAAGAGCCTGAGAAGTTGAAGGTAACTAAGGAGGAAAGAATAAAAAAGAGGTAGGAAGATCTGGAAGAGGAGATAAGAAGGAAAGTTAAAGAAGCAGCAGCGAAGACTAAGGCTAACACTGAGAAACTTATTGAGTCTACAGTAACCAGTCTAGCTGATAAAGTTGTCCCTGTAGTTGTGGAAGAAATGATAGGTGCCCTAAAGGGATTGAGAACCAGGAGGAGAAAGATGATGAAGAAGTAGAAGTTGTGGAGTTAGTAGAGTTTGATATTAATGGAGACCAGTAGGTCAGTTTAAATGCTGAGAAAGCTAAGGAAGAAAGGAAGAAGAGGAATTGAGGGTTGCTTAAGAGAATGAAGATTGTCATTGATGAAGATGAAGGAGATTTAGAGGACAAGGATGAGGAGGAAATAAAGGTAGTAGTTGAGCAGAGAGCTCAGCTGACTGAGCAATCTCAGGTTCAGGTCATTGAGTCCACCGTTGAAGGTGCTGAAGAAGAGAAGGAAGAGAAGAACCTAGAAGATTCATTCTTTTTTCCCAACCTTTCCATAAAAACACCTTTATCACCTACACTCATATCTGCACAACCTTTACCTGAAACCTAAATACCATCTACATACACCTCTGACCAACCAAACACCTCACCTTCTGACCAAACATCCATTATCCCTTTACTTTCCCCTGTTAGATCTCCAGCGGGCAAACCTTTACTCTTAGAAGGACGAGTTATTCAAAGTCCCCCAAGCATAGAAGAGATTCAAGAACAATAATAACCACCTCAACAACCCCAACATCCACCATAATTCAACCCCTAGTCTGAGGTCTTGGGAGATATAAGAAGGATGGGAAGAGCTAGATATCCGAAATTTAGGACAAATGCAGAAATAGATGCAGTGATTGCTAAATCTTTGTTGTCTGAGGAGGTTCTGAGGAGACTTGCAAAGGTTATTGAGCCAGTGCAAGGGTTTATGCAAGCAATTGAGGAGATGAAGGCTCACTATAAGTCTGTACATACCTAGTATTCTCTTGTAAAGGCTATAGTATCCAATACTTTGCCTATTTTGAATTTTTCAGGTAAGCAGGTCGAGCTTTTGAAGTTGGAGGTTGATGAGGTTAAAAAGATAATACAAATAATTTTTTAAAGTAACTGTAGAGTTCTGAACAAAGAGAGGGACTTTAGAAACTCGATGATAGATAAATTCAACCCTCTCTTGGAAGCAATGCAAGCTATTCTAAATGGATACAACATTTTGAGCAAGGAGAATGATGCTAATACATCAAAGCTAGATGCTGTTATTGATGCCATCAATTCTTTGATTACAATGGTCTCCAATCAAGGCAACTCAAATATACTGACTCAGATGAGAGGAGATATTTTGAAGGGAGTTAAGGACTCAGAGGGAGAAGTTCTAAAGGCATCGAAGCGACTCAACATATCAGATGCTTTAAATAGTGTCATTGTAATGGCAGATGCTGAATAAGAACCATCGCTTCATCAGAAACTTGGTCACATTCGTGATCAAATCAAGAATGTTCATGCGGATATCATTAACGATGGTCAAGCAATTAATCAAATTCATAAGCAGGTATCTGCTCATATTAGAAGCACTCCCATGCTAGAGCAAATCCTCAGAAAAATAATCAAGCTAAAGCTCTAGCTAGTCTCACTCAGATATCCAAGGAAGGTCTTAATGCTCAGTACCAAGTCAATCAATCTCATTCTTGTGCTTTGGCTAATCTCTTTGCTTTTCTCAGAGAACAGGATTCTATTTCTCAAGAGATATACGAGTTGCTAGTGCATAATTTTTCTTCTACCATCTATGGCAAGCTAAAGCACTTTGAATCTTCTCTGAGCTCATTTGATAGTCAAGCCCAAGCCATTTTGGATGCAATGGTAATGGGGGAGAAGGATTACGAGAAGCTTGAACGAGAGGAGAAAGAGAGAGATCAGAGGGTAGCTGAATTTCTTATGAATTATCCAAGGATCTGGAGCGTATTCAAAGACAATATGCTAAGACTCGAGAAAGGAAAGAGAGGGAGATCCCGCTACCCAAAGAAAAGAATTCAAGACGGGAACAACATGCATTTGAGGAAAGAAGAGCTAACCTTGGAGGACCACCTATGCCCAAGTATAGAATAGAAATTGTTGTAATCTTTTGCGCTGATAGTATAGACTAACTCTTTGTTATCTATACATAAGTTATTCATATATATAAAGATTACTAATTATGTTCTAAGTTAAGATCTTCTTAACTTTTTGTATCTTCTGCTGTATATGTTCGTGTTGATTATCTTGAAGAAATATGAGAAGTATTGAGGAATGTTAAACTTTGAAGAAATCAAGGATTATGAGGGAGTTAGCATTCACTCTGAGCTAAATGAAGATGCTTAATAAAGCTATATCAAGCATAAGCAAAAGGTAACTCTAATCTAGATATTTAATTGCCATTGATCAAAATGGGGGAGATTCTTGATCTAAGCACAAGGTTGGACTGACTCAGTGGATGGCTCAGTAGTGCTTAAGTTTTGATCATAATAAATAAGCTTAGTGTGAGATAATTAAATCAATGATGATGCTAAAATAAATAGTTCTTTGTTGTATACGGGTAAGTAAATTCAAGGGTAGAATTTTATGTCTCCGCTGACCTAGCTATTCAGTTTAACTCTGAGTTGTTCTGAGCTGAGTATGTACTTTAGTTGCTCACTAAATACTATTCACTCAACGCTTGATATTTAGATTTAGTTTCAGCTAAGTATATTGATTTATCTTTTCGCTGATTTACTTTATGTTTGTTAGTGGCACTGACTTTTCTATTTAAGGAAATATGGAATCTTTGCTTTTAGCGTTGCTTTTTGCAGGACATTAATGAGACAAAGACAAAAAGAATTAATGCCTTGACAAGACTCCAGTTTATGAAGAAAATGACAAAGTCTTCCAAAATCAAGCTACAAAAAGTCATTTGCCAATTTGGGCAATTCTACAGATCATCAAACATCATATCGCGCACTTTGCAAAATGTTAGATTACCAGAAGAAATGGGAAGATGACACGTAGCAAGTCAGCGTGAGTTCTCTCTAACGGAAGACTGACATCAAACGACAAAGAATTTAAATTGATGCTCAAATTTCAATCTAACGGATTGATTTCTATCTCACAACGGTGTGATTCTATCTCCTAATGGCTTGATTTAAAGAACCAACGGGTGAATAGATGAGATGTCAATCTCAAAAGATGCCAAGGCAAGTTCAACAGCTACTTTCTTAATCCCAGCTATAAAAGGAGCAAGAAGGCAAGAGTTAGAACTTGGTGATTACAATTGAATTTTTGAGAAGCAAAATTCTATCATTTCATAAGCTTTAGAGAAGTTCAATCAAGAAAAGCACTACTCAGCGAAGAATCTGCTTTGAACAATATAGAATAGATTAGATCATTTGAATTATAATATCAGATTATTTGTAACTGGATCAACATTTCTATAAGATGACTCCAGCTCTTGATTAGGAATTGTTGAGTTACTGGTAGAAGAGGGTATTCTACTCAGCGGGTGAGCGATTACAGTTTGGAGGGTGTGAGCACGGGATTTTGCAGTCCCTATCGCAAGACGATGATGATGTGTACCCAATTTTAATGCCACAAAATTAATAGTTCTCTTTGGAATTTTTATTACCAAAATAATATTCCTTGCGAATTTTTATTTGGTAGAATACAGTTCGGCATGGCCGATAACGCGTCCGGTGGAAGCTTGAACCGATGATTGGCACCCAAATAATAAATACCCCTTAAAATATTATTAAAAGTCAAAAAGATGCCTTTTCACCCAATATTAAACCACTTTTCCCAACTTTTTTGGTTTTTTGGCCCATTAGCTGTCGATATGCTAGAGGCTGATGCCGCCAGAGGCATCATCCATGCCGCAGGCGGTATGGTGCCGCCGGCGACATCGGCCATACTGCCAGTGGCATCACCATGTCACCAGCGGCATAACCCGAAATGGGTCCCTTCACAGACAGCCTTTCGGCCACTTTCGGCGGAATTATTTAAGAAGGCCTCAAAAAGCACCCCATTTCACCTATAAAAGCACACCTTGAGCTGCATTTTAAGGGGGGAATTGAATGTTAAGATTTTAATGTGGGAATAGATTTTAGTGAGATAAAAACTAGATAAAACAGAAAAAAGGATTCTGATCCATTTTTCCTGGTTTTTCTTCTTTGAATTCTCTAATTGTGAGTTTGAGTTCAGTAAGTCTTTAAGTTAAAATTAACTTAATTGGATTTAGAAACCAAAAGCACTTAAATTTACCGCTAAATCGTCGTAACAAGCTCCCCGGAGGTGTTTCTTTCGGTTCATGAAGAAGTGGATTCACGACCTCGAGGTAAAAATCCTGAGTCTCATAACTCTTTGGCATTAATACTACTGATTTGTGTTAATTTTTGTCAATTTATATTCATTTTTGGGTTTTCGGTCATTTTTACTGCCACCACTCGTGCCTACAACCTGATACCATCGGTGACATAATTGATGACGCCGGTGGCATCAGTAGTGTCGCCGACGGCATCAGTTATATCGTCGGCAATATGACTTTCTGGATAGCAGTTTCATTTTCATTTATAATCTGGTTAAAATAATGATTGTGCCTAAAAATTGCTTAAAAATGGAATTTCTTCGAAAACGCCGTTTAAGTCCCATTTTAGCCATCCGTCCGGGCTTTATAATACCCTAAATAAAATATGATATACCCGGGACGTATATCGGATATTTAGGTATTTTATTTATTGCATAGAAAAATGTATAGGGCTTGAAATCCTTGTAATAATTTTGCTTTCCGCACCTTTTTTATGGCTGTAAATATTTTATTCATTGTTTCAATTGCTTGATAAACGCGAAAATAACAAAATTACTGAAAATACAAAAAAATAGGGTGGATTAAACCGATTAAGGAGGAATGAAGTATCTTAACTTGGCCTAATGAAAAATAGATAACATCATACGAACTTGGAATCTCTACTTAAGGTATGGTCCAACCACTCAGTGGGAAAATCGTACCAAAAATTTCCCGGTTAAGCTAAACTGGGTGGTGACTCTATTTTAAGTACGGGATTTCGATCTCGTATCTTTTGAGCATTAAAATATGCAAAACCATTTTTCAAACACATCACACTCACTTCCCCTACACTCCAATGGGCTGGCCCGACCGGGCCCGGCCCCGCTGCCGCCGCGCAAAACGGCGTCCGCTCACAGTGGCGACTCTGTTGGGGACCACTTTAAAGTTGAACTTTCTTTCATAAAGTTTAAAAGATTTTGATGATGTATTGAAATCATTGGCCAAATTAAAACTTCATTCTTTTTTATGACATTTTATCCTCACGCGTGTAGATAGTTCGGTAATTTTAGGTGCCCTATTTTTGCCCAAGAAGCTCACGAAGTATCACTCATGTCCTATTGGAATTGTGGGTGCCTAGTGGCTGGATCACTCATTTTAAACAACATGTAAACTCCTCGATCGCACCTATTTGGGTAGTTGTTGAGTAACGTGGAATTGAGGTAAACGAGAACCTTCTACATCAATAACCCTATACCAAAGCCACGCTAGAAAAAAGCCTTAGCACATCATTCCCTTTACAATTACCCAAAACAAACAAAATAATTGGGACGCGCTTCTCTCGCCATTACCGATGAAGAGGCCAAACTCCATCATTCCAAAGAGGCATTATGCATGAGTCATAAGGTGGGAAGAGGGACTATTCGCGTGCTATATGCTCTGTGATCATGCACCCCCATACATTGGCTTTAAGAGCCAAAAATGAATCAACTTACCCTTACCACTTCCACCCGTGGAAGAGGTTTAGCAACACATGTAGGGCTTCTCTTGTACCTCTGCTGCTTCACCACATATCGCTATGTATGATGTGAGGTACAAACGTCCCACATATGTTAGAGGGATAAGCCATCACGCCATCTCTAACCACATCTACGTGCAGCCATGCGCATCATACATCATTCCCAAGGAACAAAAGGCATGCATATCATGCATACCATTCACCAATCCATTCATGATCTGACCCACTGCCTACCATTTCAGCTAGGAGGAGGCACACTAATCGTCGCACCCCGGCTTGGAAAAGGATAGAGCATCGCATGATACGTCATCCTCTGACCTTGATTATCACCAAGAAAGTTGAAGGAATTCCCCACATCTATTCCAGCGGGGAGTCAGATTCAGAACAAGTTCAGTTAATCCAAAATCCCTCTCGACCAGCCATGTCTTTCCCAAGAAATGAAGGGACCCCTCCTCTAAAAGAACCCTTTGGCCCCACTTCTAGCTCGGGAATAGGATCCCAACCACCACCTAGTTTTGACTTTACCAGTGCTATGATGCAACCTGAACTCGGATGCTTTCCAAGCTTCTATCCAAACTATAGTTCTGGCAGCCGTTAAGCGAGCTCTCAAAGATAGGAATTCTGATCGATTATCAGCATCTAATATTCAGGCCCCGAACGGTTCGGCACAGATATTGACCAGTCTGGTAGAGGCAAGACCCGTCGTACTTATATTTCAATCAACTCAGCCCATGGCGAGTCCATTCCAGTTTAGGCAAGCTTTAGCTTTCTTGTCAACTTCGACCATCCCATCAGTCGTGCCTTTCAATCTAAGACCTTTCGCGCAAAGCTCCACTCCTCCGGTATTCACTCACCAAAGCCCAATTTCTCGGCCACTACCCTCCTTCACACCTCCGTAGTTTATTGTGACTCCTAAAGGCACCACCTACCCTAAAATCCATTCACCAGCCAGCTGACCATTCGCCCTCCGCTACCTCCGACACCCAACGACCAGGTCACGCAACCTCCGGGCGTGACACCTGAGGTAGCCGCCTTTGTTCGATAAATGATAGCTTCTCAAACCATCAATGACTAGGTCGCACATTCTCTGGGCTCGACACTTGAAGCCCCGACTATCTCTCACAAATCGGTTAGTGACTAGGTCACGTAACCTCTGGGCGTGACACTCAAGATCCAAGCTTACATCAACCGCCTCATCATTGATAATAAACCTGAGAGGGATGAGGATTGGGTCCCCGATAATTTTACTATACCAAACATGGCTCATTATAATAGCTCAGGAGCACCTGCCTCTCACATCATAATGTACGAAAGAGTGATGCGCCTAAAGAAGCTAAGTGATAAGATGCTGGCTGAAATGTTTCCCTATTCCCTTCGGGGTCCTACACTCGAATGGTATCACACCTTGCCACAATATATTGTCGCCGACTGGACTCTCTTATCTGAGGCATTAAAAGTGCATTATGGTTTCAATACTATGATGGAGATGACCCTCCAACATCTTCAGAGGGTCCATTAAATGCCCAATGAAACCTTTAAGCAGTACTTCAATAGGTGGATGTCGACGCAGGTCTTGATGAAGTCCAAGCTTAGCCTTGAGGAAATGATTGTCAAACTCTTTGAAGGGTCTCTCCCCCTGTTTCGCAAGGAAATGGCTATAGATTCCTTCCTTTCTTTCAAGGCTGTGTTTGAGAAAGCTGAGAAAATTGAGCGTGAGGTAGAGCATGAGAGGGTAGAGAGAGCGGGGAAACCATGGTTCAGAAAGAATGAACCTCAACCCTCGGCCCTGGCGCCAGCTAAGCCAAAAACACCGGCTGCAATTCAAGCCATTTCTCACACCCCCGCTACACCACATACAGCTAATCCAGCTCCATCAATGATTGCCACAATCTAACCTCCTCGTCCCCCTTTTGTTTTGACCAACCCCTATAAGTTGCCCCTGTGGGTCATCTTCCAGCGCTTGAGGGAAGCAGGTTTCATACAGTCCCTTCAAGAATACAAGCAACCTAGACCTGAAGATAAGAATAACTTCTGTAATTATCACATTCAGGTAGGACACCAAACCAACAACTGTAAGGCCCTACTCTCAGCTATTCAGTGGTTGGTTAGCGAAGCAAAGATTGCTGAACCGGATAAGGCCCCGAACACTATGAATAATCCTTTACCGAACTTTGGAAGTAAGGTCAGCATGGTCTAATCTAGTTTATCTAAAGCCACGGTCTTTGATCTCCTTGCTCGGGGGCCAGACAGCAGTAACTCTATCCTAGTCATTGATTCGGGTCTACCATCTTACTCAATTTTTGACCTTATCAATCAAGCTAACCCGGGAGTCAACTCCATTCAGGGAATGGAAATTGATCCAAACCAACCAAAGCAAGAGAGCTGCAGGTCTAAACCATTTGTGGTAAAAAGAAATAAAGCTGAGGGGAAAGCACTGTTCATCGTAGATTCCTTTTTTTCAAAGGAGAACTATTCTGATGAGGATGGGGAAATGGCTTGAGAGACCAAGGCCATAAGCGCCAACTTGTTTAAGGTTGATCACTATGACCTTTTTAGTATGGACAAATATGAGCTACAAGACCCGGGTTTGGACTCCGAAGAGCAATAATACCTATTTGAAATGTGAGCCACTAAGAGCGTCTTGCTCGATAATGTCCTCAATATTACCCTAAGTGGTCGCATATATCAGCCGGAAGACCTATAACTTCGTCTAAACAAAGACCCGATTCCTGGCAGAGTTGGAACTACTGCAAGACCCCCTTCTCCACCTTCGCTTATCCCTACCAGTCTTGAGGTTGACCCCCTTGTTACCTAGTTGAAAAATACCCAAGCCCAATATAGCATATGGCAATTGGTAATTGACTCTGAAAGACATCGTAAGGGTTTGATTAAGCGGCTCCTAGATCTGGAAGCTAATCCGACCACCTCGGTCGTTGAGATATGCGCCACGATAGGAGAAGGCATTCCCCTAAGAAAAGGGCCTCAAATTGTGTTTGACAGTTTTGATCTTACGCTCGAGGGAAGGGACCACAATAGAGCCTTATTCATCCGGATCCAAGTTCTTGATAAGGACATCCCATGCGTCATGGTGGATGATGGCTCCGCTCTAAACCTATGCCCTCTAAAAATCCTTCCTCGTCTGGGGCTGTCAGAGGACATGCTTGAAAGGTCCAGCATGGTTATTAGAGCTTATGATGATTTAAAGCGCAATGTAATTGAGATTTTTGAGGCAGAAGTCACTATCGAAGGTGTAGTAAGCAATTTGTGTTTCACCGTACTTGACATTCCTATTACCTATTCTCTGTTGGTTGGCCGACCATGGCTCCATGCTTTTATCGCAGTACCCTCCACACTACACCAAAAAATAAAGCTAATTCATAATGACAGAATGGTGACTATAGAGGCTGATCCTGCTTCCGTTATGGCTGTTATGGAAGCCGAAGCTAATCTAGAAAAGGGCCATCAAATTGCCGTGATTAATAAGTCTCAGAAGCCTCTTCCCCTTTGGCATAGCTACCTTCATACGGGTATGGGCAAATTAATGAAGAAATCTAGTTACAGGCCTGGTAGATGTGGAGGAATACACGAACAGGGAATTATTGAGGCATTAGAGCCGAAGATCCTTATTCATGGAGCTAGATTGGGATATAAGCCTAGAAAAGCCTACCATCGCGTCCCTTCTTACTATTACCGCATGGTCACTATTTGTGAAATCCAAGGCAAGAGGCCTTAAAAAGGGGAGCCTGAACCAATCGAGTATGACGGGAAAATGTGGCCTGGCTTTGAGATCTTTAAAGATGTCTATGACTTTGAGACTGGTCATATGATAGTTTTAGCTGAACCCGAACCTACTGAGCCTGATGCGCCTGTCAATGTGATTTCTGATAAGGCTAAGGGGAAAGGTAAGATGTATCCTGAGGATAAGCCTATTGATCCAGAAATTGAGAATGCTGTGGCAACCATGACAAAAGCTATGGCACTACTAACGAAGAAAGGCTAGAAGGGTAACAGGGAAGAAGATACTATGACAGCCATAGTAGAAAAGCTCGTTAGGGCTCTTACCGAAAAGGCCAACCTGTTTGAAGAGCTATCGCTCACCATTACCTAAAATACCACTCTGGAGCACGACCTTAGCACCGTCCTGACAGATAATATAGAGGACACTTCTCCTATCAATGTTGCCACTGAAGCCCCTCCGCCTGTGGAGGAGGATATGGACGAGGTAATTTTTAATATTTCTAATGTTTTTGATGCAAACAATGCCACTTATGAGGCTTTTAATGCAATGAATAACTCCTGTTCCACTTACTTGTTTGATGTCTTTCCTGATGGGTCCATGCATTTACATAACAATACGCATAATGTTTTTGGCATTAGTGATACATTATTAAGTGAAATAAACCTAAGTATAGATGACAATCCTAAAATGGTAACCATTTCCAAAGATTTAACTCCCGAGGAAAGAAGTGAGATCATAAAAGTGCTCAAAAATCATGTTAACGCTTTTGCCTAGTCGTACGAAGACATGCCTGGGGTTGACCGATAAATCGCTGAACATAGAATCCCAACTGATCCTAAATTTCGACCTGTCAACCAGAAGCTCCGCCAGTTAAAACCTGAATGGGTAGAACAGGTTAAGACAGAGGTTTTAAGGTTGATCAAAGCTTGATTCACAGAAGTAGTAGAATACCCGACTTAGTTGTCCAACATCATCCCAGTACCGAAGAAGGATGGTAGGGCCCGAGTCTGTGTAGATTTCTGAGACCTCAATAAAGCCTCACCGAAGGACGACTTCCCTCTCCCACACATCAATGTCCTAATTGGTAGCACCGATAGGGCGGCTATGTATTTGTTCATGGATAGGTTCTCAGGGTACAATCAGATTCTGGTTAATATTGTCGACAAAGTCAAAATAGCGTTCATCACTAAATGGGGGTGTATTGCTACAAGGTAATGCCATTTGGGTTGAAAAATGTCGGGGCCACTTATCAGTAAGCTGTAACTACCCTCCTACATGACATGATCCATAAAGAAGTGGAAGTGTATGTGGATGACATGATTGTGAAGTCCGCCACTCGAGAGGAGCACCCTGCTATTCTCGATAAGTTCATGACTCGTATTGAAAAGTATAATCTTCGTCTAAATCCAAAGAAATGCGTATTTGGAGTTACCTCCAGCAAGCTGTTGGGACACGTGGTTAGCTAGAAAGGGATTGAAATGGATCCAGACAAAGCCAAAGCCATCAGGGACATGCCTCCCCCTAAGACTAAGAAGGAGGTCCGATCATTTTTAGGGTCCTTACAGTATGTTAGTCGGTTCATTGCTCACCTCACTACTGTCTGTGAACCCATCTTTAAACTATTAAAGAAACAACAACCCATGGTATAGAACGATCACTGCCAAGTAGCATTTGACAGAATCAAGGCATATCTTGTCGATCCTCCCGTCTTGACGCCCCCCATCCCAGGGAAACCCTCATCCTTTATCTGGCCATTGAAGAAACTTCCGTTGGAGCCATGCTTGTCCAGGAACATGATGATAAGCGTGAACATGCCATCTACTACCTGAGCAAGAACCTGTTCGATTATGAAACCCGGTATTCGATTGTAGAGAAGACCTATACTACCATGGTTTGGCTCACTAAGAAGTTGTGACATTATTTCCAATCTTATCAAGTTCAAGCCATAGCCAAGATTGATCCAATGAAGTTTCTTTATCAATCCCCTACTCTGGCTGGCAAATTGTCCCGATGGCTACTTCTCCTGTCTGAGTTTGACATTGAATATGTAACCCAGAAGGTCATTAAAGGGCAGGCCGTAGCCGAATTCCTGGCTAATCAACCCCTCAGCTCCAACTATAAGGAAAATTTGGAGTTCCCTGATGAACAGCTCACCTCAGTTACAACCCTTGATGATAATTGGACAATGTACTTTAACGGTGCTATGAACCGCCGGGGAGCAGGTCTCGGGGTCATCATCGTCACACCAGATAATGAGATAATCCTATTGTCCAAATGTTTAGAATTTGACATCACCAACAACGGCGCTGAATACGAAGCTTGCATGTTCGGCCTCGAGGCTCTTCTTCAGGTTTAGGCACGCCATGTATCCATTATCAAAGATTCGGCTCTGGTTATTTGTCAGGTCACTAGAGATTGGGAAGTTTAAGAAGAATCCCTCCGTCCTTATGTTGAGGCTGTCCGTGAATTGTCTGAGAAATTTACCTCGTGCTTATACCACCATGTCCCTCGAGATGAGAATCAAATGGCAGATGCTCTCACCACTCTCGCATCCATGTAGGAAGGACCCCAAAAACAACCTATCCGCCCTTTGGTTTTGCTGTCCATTAAGATCCCATATCATGTTCAATCGACTCCTCTAGTTCTCGCCATTTCATTCGAACCTTGTTGGTATTCTGACATCATCCTATTTCTTTAGACCGGCCAATACCCTACAGATTCTTCTGACTCAGACCGTACCACCCTACTTCTCCGTTGTCTTACTCAGAATGTAATGACCCAGGTCCATGCCGGTGACTGTGGCCCTCATATGAACAGTCTTGCTCTCGCAAAGAAAATCCAGCGACTAGGGTATTTTTGGCTCACTCTCACGGCCGATTGTATCGCCCAGGTCAAATGGTGCCACCAATGCCAGGTTTACAGAGATATGCAGAATCTGCCACCAACCGAGCTCCATCACTTATCCACCCGTTGGCCATTCTCGGCATGGGGTATAGATATAATTGGTGAAATCCATCCTTTCTCAACAAATGGCCACAAATTCATTGTGGTAGCAGTAGATTACCTTTTGAAATGGGTGGAAGCTAAATCCTTCACCAATGTCACTGCCAGGCAGATGGCCAAGTTCATAGAAAAGCTCATCTTTGCTCGGTATGGGCTCATACACCATATAGTCTCGGATAATGGAGTACAGTTTCAAGGAGCAACTGCTTCGCTGATTGAGAAGTATGGGATCGAGCACCATAGGTCTTCTCCATACAGACCACAAGACAATGGAGCTGTTGAGGCAGCCAATAAATTGGTAAAGACGATTCTTTCTAAGACGATAGCCGGTTACAGGGATTGGACGGATAAGCTACATTTCGCTATCTAGGGATATCGCACTAGTATACGTACCCCGACGGGCCAAACTCTATTTTCCCTGGTCTACGGGGTGGAAGCAGTCTTGCTAGTTAAAACTCAGGTGACCTCATTAAGAGTTGCTCTAGAGGCTAAGTTAGAAGAATCCAAATGGAAAAGGGCAAGATTTGAATAGTTGAACATGATGGATGAGTAGAGGCTGAAGGCCCTCGACAGCCTCCAAATGTACCAACAACGTATGGCTCGGACATATAACAGTCGGGTAAGACATCAATGGTTCCCCCTGAAGGCCGGGGATCTGGTCCTCAAGTAGTTGAAACACTCTACCACTGATGCGAGGGGTAAATTCAGGCCAAACTTGGAAGGACTATATGTAATAAAGAAGTTGCTTAGCAGAAGGGCAGCTAAACTTATGGACATGGATGGGAACGAGTTCGTAAATCCCGTAAACTAAGACAGGCTTAAGCGTTATCATGTTTAACTCAAAAATTAGAAAAGCAGCACACCAAAAAATATATACGTGATAATTACCCGCCTTTTAGTCTTTTACTGATCGAGAAAAATTAGGGTGACACCTGATGATTGGTATCCTGCGAACCAACCGAGCAAAAATTAGGGGATGAGACAAACCCACTAGATCGAAAACCCGAAAAGGGCAATCTAGGCAAAAGTTAGGGTATGTGAACAAAGAGCGAGTGCCTTCTAGGAAACCGATCTCGGCTAGTTGGCACCAGGGGTTAAGTCAATGGGAATGTCAACCAAACATTATGTGCTTTATTTTATCTCAAATAATAAAAGTTCTCTTTTGTTAAAATCTATATGCTTATACTTATGTGGATCCTGTATTCATAAGATTAAGACATATTCGACAAGCCTTAGACAGAGTTCATTTTGTTTCATTTCAGATTATTTAAATTAAAAAAAAGAGAAAGACCTGATGGTTCTGACAAAAGCAAGACTCAAAACGAACTTCCTGTATCATCATCACAGTACCTAGAGATCTACCTCGGTGTGCTAGTAGAAGAGGAGTCTTCTCCCTGCTCCGCACGTTCGTCCTAAAAATGGGCCCATGACCGCTTTCGACGAGTCGGCAAGTCTCTTGTCTCAGCAAGCATCCCCTGTAGCGTGTGTCAGTTTCGGTGGTTTCCATGTGATCGTAATCTAGAATCTCAAATACAGCCTCTATGGACCACCTCTCCCGAATATGGTTGACCCACCTAGCTTTATAAACTCCGATCTGATTGTGGGGCAGTTTGATTGCGACTTTTTGCCTCTTGCCATCTGACGACACAGCCGGTAAGGGGTATAAAATGAAGATTTCTCCAGACCTATCAGTTGAACACATGCTCCCCAAGATTCTACAACCACATCCTGAATTCTCCACCATGGACTAACCCATTGAACCTGCGTGTCAATATACCCCCTCAAAATAGGCACCCAATCATCATATGTTGACTCCTCAAAATCAGCCCGCATAAGCCCTCTCACCCTCAGATGGATGGGAAGATACTTTTTTAGATTCCCTCATGGCGCCTCCCTTAACTTTAACTTCTTCATCAGTCAAACTTATAATTCAAAACTCGGGTAAGGATGGGGTAAGGAAATGTATGGGATTAGAAAGAACAAAAGATACCTGTAATAATATGAGTTGATCTCCGATAAGTGACGAGTCAACAGAAGCAGCATCCACGTTTAACAAAACATCGGCCAACCCCACAGCCGCGGGGGAAGCCCCTGTCGACATATGGCTGATGAGTTAAATCAGCCTGAGCGGAGTAATCGGGCTTACTCCACACATAAACTCCGCCATGAGTAGTAATGCCACCATGAATGGCAAGCAGAATGGGATCGGGGCACTCTACAGCACCACTCTAGAACTGCTCTAAGCTAAAACCCAGGTTTATTGGGCAACTAAGACAGAAATGGGTCAACCTCATGGAATTCCATCTATGCCAAAATGAAAGTCCAGCAACGCCAGTAAAATGTGTTTAGGACACGGTGTCCCTAAAATAGCGTGGCATTCTTCGAGCAAGGGGCAAAGCTTGAACGATGAAAATCAGAAAATGGGTGCATTGGATCCCAAAAAGATAGTGTCGCTTGAAGGAATTCACGGCTTACGGGCCACGCTGCGACATATCAAAACCCCCAAAGCCTGAATTTTTCAACCCTCTTCCAGTCTGCATTCTCCAGACTCTGTAGAAAACCCCATAGCTTTTGATTGTGGGTTGCCATGATAGGAATGGATAGAATAGTCAAAATTAGGTTGCTAGAAAATTGATGCTGCCGGCGATATGGGTGATGCCGTCGGTGATGTAATTGATGCCGCCGATGATATGGACCAATTTGGGCGATATCAGATGATGCCACCGATGATATGGACTTTCACACAGCCCTATATATATTATTTAGGCTGGATGAGTTTGGAGGATATGGGTCACGCCGCCGGCGGCATGGAGTGAATTTTTCGTCGGCATCAGAAGCATTTCTTCCATTTCAGACCTGAACAAAACCTGTAAACAATCTATACTACATTTCCAATGCCTTAGTAAACAACAATTCATTTTTATTCAAAATAAAAAAGCCCGGAGGCGCAAACCACTCAAAATATCCCAAAACATCTAGCCTACGACAAAACCAAATTATCCAAACCCCAATGTATCGAGGATACAAACAAAGAACTAAAAAGCAAAGTGAAAATGAAAAAAACTAGGCATGCCTACCACTACCGCCTGGGCGGGATGAAATGTCATCAGGGCTTACAAGCCAATCTCCAACATCATCCTCATCTTCCTCCCTTCCCTCTATCATGGTCACACTGCTAGGCTCCTCGGCCACGGCAGGCGGGCGTCAGCCGGCGGACATCTTGATCCCCCTACGACTGGTGCTGCCGGGGTACGCACGGTCTAGGTTTTGCTTACTTCTCCATTCCTGAACGGTGGCTGCCAGCTGACCCTCAAGATCACTCACGCGATACTGTAGGTCCCCAGTCTCCTCCTCATATCACTGCCTGGCTGCATTAGCATCTGACAAGGAAAGGGCCAAGAAATCCTGCAAACTGGAGAAAATATCAGCAATGCATATCATTCATAACATCCATACATGCATCCCATCTTAACATGTGTATAAAATACCTGAGCAAGGAGCGACTGTCCAATGAGTATCCCGGAGAACAAAATTGTTCTCTGCGAGCTGCTCCATATGGCTCCGCGCCACTTGGAAAATCCAAAAGGCAAATCCTTAGACACCCGCATCCAAGGCTAAACAAGAAAATAATTATTAAGCCTTATGTAAGTAGTATTTTCAGGCATGAAAATAGGAGCTTGCCGGCTCGAGCCAATATTCCTAGGGAGGAATTCACCTCGGGAGTTCATCAACAGGAATGTGGTTTCCAATGGATTGACCAGACACCCCTCCACAAAGTTTATGCCCTCCGGCACACCATAGTGCCGGGTCCTACTTTAGTTATCCCGGTCTCTCTTCCTCGCGGGTTCCGGAAAAACATGAAAGCCATACATCAATAATATTCCTAAATGACTTCAAAATCATACACACAAGTACAATCATACCTCAAAAGAACGTTACTCCCCTTGGGACATTGGCGCGCTCCCGCTAGCTACGTCCGCGCCCACCTCATCCTCCCCCTCAGGGTCGATTGGAACATCCCCTTTAAGCGCCTCATCCTCATCATCATCTTCCTCATCGACGTCCATAATGCCTTTGAGGCGCCTTTTCTCATCCTCCAACCGTGGCTCGTTATGATACTCAATCGTATCATTTCCGTGGATACGAGGACACACAGGGAGTAGACGCTGCAGAAGCTGCTCGTAGAGGCCAGGGATGCTAAGGATCACTCAGTCGTTCCCCTTAATGTAATTAGCCTTGTCGGCCTCGGAGGTGATCACCAAATGGGGCCACCATAATCCCATGGGAGGATCAGCAGGCACCGGTCTAGCAGCCACCGAGATGGACCTCCAGCCCCGGAGGCACTTGCCAAGGTACCACTACTGGGATAGAGGGCACTCAATCACGAACCGACGGTCATCTACCTCCATTTAGACCATTGCGACCTCGGCTAAATTCTCCACCCCATCGAATGGATCCAAGACGAGCTACATCAAAACAACCAATATAAGTCCATAAGCGATTTTTGTTTTTCTAAATGTAAAAACAAAGACTAAATCAAAAATTGCATACCGAGCTCAACCGCACGCTCCTCAGGACCTCCCTATATTTCGTGGGGTACTTGGGCTTCCCACCAATGCCCCCGCACCAGCGAGTGAGAAAGTGAGAGCCCGGTGGCACAATCTTCTTAAACTCCACCGGCGGGAGGATCTAATGCCCGAAGGCTCAGGCCTACACAAATAATAACCAATCAATTCAAAAAGCATTATACAATAAATGAGAATGTGTGCTATCAAGAAAAATACTTCCAAAAAGATATACATGGAGTAACAGGTGGCAAAGGCGAACGGCTTTCTCCTTCTTCCGGGCTCCCACGTCCAGGCTATAGTATAGCTTAGCCAATATGGCCCTCGGCCAATTCTTCCTCCTAATACCCGCCACGTCCTCCACAGCAGTTATAAGCACATAATTGATCTTGATCCCCGAGATTAGGAAGAACAGTATAGTAAGCAAAGAAATCATGAAGGACCGGACACAAGCCTCCCTCTCCTCCTTGGGCATTACATCCACCCTGGTCTAGTGATGGAACAACTCTCCATAAGACAGCCGCCCAGAAACGGGCTTCAGACTAAACAACTCCTTTACCCACCTCACCATGGGCCTCTTAACATGGTACTTATCCATATAATCATCAAAATGTATGACCTCATCCGTCCAAGGGAGGCCGGTCATGGCTACGATGCCAGCGGGGGTAATCGTAGCCTCCCCGAAAGAGAAGTGGAAAGTATGGGTGGTCTCGAACCACCTCTCGGTTAGGGCCATTACTGCTGAATGAGAAAGCTTAGGCATCAGCATTGGCATTATCTAAGCTAAGTACCTGAATCCTGTCTCATTGATGGCAAGCGCGAGCTTAGGATCGTTCTTTGAAATGTAGTGCCACCATTCACCGATGGTGCCCATTCCCCCTGTATAGGTCAGTTCATATGGCTGCAAAGTTAGAATCAAAATGGATCAGTCCTACTTATTTTGCATTAGAAAAGCTGTTGATGTCGCTTCTGCTAAAAGCGATGTCGCCGGCGGCATCACTCCATATCTCCCGCGGCATAGGTGATATCGCCAGTGACATCACTTTAAACAGAAGCGACATTAGATTGCCATAGGCCCTTTTGCAAGGACTGATGCCACCAGCGACATCACTCATGTCGCCGGTGATATCACTATATGCGGGCATAACCTGTTTCTCCCCAAAATCGCACCCATCGTGCAAAAATCATAAAATTGCAATCAATCAAACAATAAGCCCGAAAATGGTAAAAATCGATCCTAAAGCATGCAATATAACAATCTATTTCACACTTAAGCTCCTATCATGGCACGATTTCAAATCTGAAGCCAAATCGAACCCAAAAAAGAAGGGATTCGGGTTTTGTGGGATTACCTGGACATAGCAGAGGTGCTTCTCCTTCTTCGGGGTCAGATTGATGATGGGAGAATTAATTCCATAGCCATACATCTTGGCCGTCTCCTTCAGGCCATAAGCAGTAGGAGCGGAGAGAATTTTTAATCCCTCGATAGAAGAATCGGGCAAGTTCTCCCTAGCCTTCGTAGATTTGCCCCTGAAAGCCTTGGTGATTCTCTTTATGATGTGAAAGACAAAGAAAAAAATCAAAAAACTTTGGAGAAGAGAAGAAGAAGGGGGTATGGTTTCTGAATAGTGAGGAAGAAGGGAGTTTCAATCCCTTTTAAATTGCCGCACGGAATTCGAGGAGTTTTAATTTATCTGAAACTTTCCGTTCATGCCGTCGGCGGCATCACTCCTTGTCGCCAGTGACATCACTTATGTCGTCAGTGACATCACCTCTTTCAGTTCAAATTTTGAAATTATCTGACCAGTCAAAGCTGCCATGTGGCACTCAGGTCGCCAGCGACATAGATTTATACCGCCGGTATTATCATCCATGCCACCGGCCACATCACTCCTCCAATTTCGATTTTTGCATAAGTTCTACCAAAGGGCAACCAATCTACAAAACACAAAACCCGACCAAGGGATAATTTCTCCGTGAAGCATAAGTCCGACCAAAGGGCAACCAATCTGCAAAACACAAAACCCGACCAAGGGATAATTTCTCTACGAAGCATAAGTCCGACCAAAGGGCAACCAATCTATAAAACACAAAACCCGACCAAGGGATAATTTCTCCATGAAGCATAAGTCCGACCAAAGGGCAACCAATCTGCAAAACATAAAACCCGACCAATGGATAATTTCTCTGCAAAGCATAAGTCCAACCAAAGGGCAACCAATCTGCAAAACACAAAACCCGACCAATGGACACTTTCCCTGTGAAGCATAAGTCCGACCAAAGGGCAACCAATCCGCAAAACACAAAACTCGACCAAGGAATAATTTCTCTGCGAAGCATAAGTTCGACCAAAGGGCAACCAATCTGCAGAACACAAAACCTAACCAAGGGATAATTTCCCTGTGAAGCATAAGTCCGACCAAATGGTAACCAATCTACAAAACACAAAACCCAACCAAGGGACAACTTCCCTGCGAAGCATAAGTCCAACCAAAGGGCAACCAATCTACAAAACATAAAACCCGACCAAGGGACAAATTTCCCACGAAGCATAAGTCCGACCAAAGGGCAACCAATCTATAAAACATAAAACCTGACCAAGGGGCAATTCCTTGGCAAAGCATAAGTCCGACCCAAAGGGGTCCTTTATACAAAGCCCAAGCCTGACTAAGGGGCAATTCCTCCACAAAGCTCAAGCCCAACCAAGGGGTAATCGCTCTACAAAGCGCAAGGTCCGACCAATGGTCAAACTGGTCACCCATCAGGTATCATTCCTATCCCTTGCTCTTTTGTGCGATCTTACTGACCTGTGGCAGCAGTGATCCCCCCAGGGGCAGCCTGTAAGCATGGGATTTTGCAGTCCCTCTCGCGAGACGATGATGACGTGTACCCAATTTTAATGCCTCAAAATTAAAAGTTCTCTTTAGAATTTTATTACCAAAATAATATTCCTCGCGAATTTTTATTTGGTAGAATATAGTTTGGCATGGCCGATAACGCGTCCGGTGGGAGCTTGAACCGATGATTGACACCCAAATAATAAATCCCCTTTAAAATATTGTTAAAAGTTAAAAAGATGCCTTTTCACCCACTATTAAACAACTTTTCCCGATTTTTTTGGCTTTTTGGCCCATTAGCTGTCGGTATGCTGGAGGCTGATGCCGCTAGAGGCATCATCCATGCCGCCAGCGGCATCACCATACCGCCGGCGACACCACCATGTCGCCGGTGGCATGACTCGAAATGGGCCCCTTCACAGATAGCCTTTCGGCCACTTTCGGCGGAATTATTAAAAAAGCCCTCAAAAAGCACCCCATTTCACCTATAAAAGCACACCTTGAGCTGCATTTTAAGGGGGGAATTGAATGTTAAGATTTTAATGTGGGAATAGATTTTAGTGAGATAAAAACTAGATAAAATAGAAAAAAAGGATTCCGATCCATTTTTCCTAGTTTTTCTTCTTTGAATTCTCTGATTGTGAGTTTGAGATCAGTAAGTCCTTAAGTTAAAATCAACTTAATTGGATTTAGAAACCAAAAGCACTTAAATTTACCGCTAAATCATCGTAACAAGCTCCCTGGAGGTGTTTCTTTCGGTTCACGAAGAGGTGGATTCACGACCTCGGGGTAAAAATCCTGAGTCTCATAGCTCTTTGGCATTAATACTACTGATTTGTGTTAATTTTTGTCAATTTATATTCATTTTTGGGTTTTCGGTCATTTTTACTGCCACCACTGCTGCCTAGAAGCCGATACCGCCGGTGACGTAATTGATGACGCCGGCGGCATCAGCCATGTCACCGGCAGCATCAGTAATGTTGCTGGCGGCATCAGTTATATCGTTGGCGATATGACTTTCTGGACAGCAGTTTCATTTTCATTTATAATCCGGTTAAAATAATTATTGAGCCTAAAAATTGCTTAAAAATGGAATTTCTTCGAAAACGTCGTTCAAGTCCCATTTTAGCCATCCTACCGGTCTTTATAATACTTTAAATAAAATATGCTATACCCGTGCTAACAATCTTCTGCAGGCGGACGTATATCGGATATTCAGGTATTATATTTATTGCATAGAAAAATGTATAGGACTTGAAAACCTTGTAATAACTTTACTTTTCGCACCTTTTTTATGGCTGTAAATATTTTATTCATTGTTTCAATTGCTTGATAAACGCGAAAATAACAAAATTACTAAAAATACAAATAAATAGGGTGGATTAAACCGATTAAGGAGGAATGAAGTATCTTAACTTGGCCTAATGAAAAATAGATAACATCATCCGAACTTGGAATCTCTACTTAAGGTATGGTCCAACCACCCGGTGGGAAAATCATACAAAAAATTTCCGAGTTGAGCTGAACCGGGTGGCGACTCTATTTTAAGTACGGGATTTTGATCTCGTATCTTTTGAGCATTAAAATATGTAAAATCATTTTTCAAACACATCACACTCACTTCCCCGACACTCCAATGGGCCAGCCTGACCGGGCCCGACCCCACTACCGCCGCGCGAAACGTCGTCCGCTCACAGAGGGTACTTTATGTAATTGGAAAAATCTGTGAAAGGCTTCTCCGCCTAGGGTAAAAGAGTTGAGATTAGTGAATTAAAGCCAAGACACTCTCTTGGGACTTGATGTAAGCACAAGTTGCCGAACCAGTATAAATATCTCTGTTTTCTTTACTTTGAAGTTTTTCCAGATTTGACTCAGCCAGCTGACCTGCTTAGCGAAGCTCTTTAAATCGCAAAAAAAGTTTCCTAACTAATTAAAGAGTCATTCACCCCCCTCTTTGACTCATTGAGTGTACGCATAGGGACCAACGGTAACAAATATCATTTAACTCATATCTATTAGATATGTATTATAAGTCTAATATAAGTCTGTTACATGTTTAGTATAGCCTCTTTTATAGTCTAATACACAAGATATTACTTAGGACAAATTCACAAAACACAACATTCAAACACATGATTACACATTCTATCAAAATTTCAAGAAATATCTATTGGAATGTTTGTGGAATTATGTTTCAAATTCGTTAAAATTTTTTAAAATATTTATTACAAATGTCGTTGATCAATAGAGAGAATCAGCAAAGAACCCTCGGCATCAGGAGTTGTATTCTATTTTGAGAGCAACATCTCTGGCCAGGCTACTGCTTCATTCTTTAACTGCAGAAAGTAAAGGAAAACATTTTTTATGATTTATATTACATATGTAAAAGATTTGTAATAGATATATAATAGATAGCTCACATAGCATATGAAACTCTTTACTAATGAACAAAATGAATTGGATATGCATGTTGGCATTGAAAACACTCGTAGGAGTCACATGATATTCATATTCATGTGCACATATCTTTTTGTACCTTTATTTCAAAATAATAAGGCATATGTTAGATATATATCATATACAGGTAAGTGAAATAACAAATATAAAACTTATTTTATTTCCAAATTCTATTGCATTAACATCGTTGACATCCAAAATAATTATATATGACAACAATGGAATATATTCGGACATTTTTATTACAAAATTTTTCCAATAAAATTTCACATATATTAAGTTTATAGTAGATTTATAGTAGGTACACAGTTAACTAAACATGTCAAACACTTCACAAAAATAATTATATCCAACATAAATCTGATATAAATATGTTCTATATGCATTAGTCTCTAGTATTAGATATATGCTAGGCTTGTACCAAATATACAATAGACATATATTAGACTTATACTAGGTTTATAGCATATATGTATTAAACTTGTAATAGATAAAGACATACAATTTTTTTAAAAAAACATGGCCTCATAAGGCTTATAATAATAATAAGGCCTAATGCATTCGGAGCCCCCTGAACTTGGCCCTAATCACCCCTCGCCCCCTGAATTTTCAAGTTTTCCTCTCGTCCCCTCGAACTTGTCTAAAGTGCATTACTCAACCCCCTCAATTAAATTACATAACTCTAATCATAAAGAATATAACACACTCGCGCAACAATTTGAAAAGTCAATTTAATTAACATTTGTCAATATAAATTTTTTTTTTCCAATTTTCCCAAATTCACTTCAATTACTGTTTGTTATCCAAGAAACCAAAAGGAAATGTAGAAGTAAGAAATTCAACGGAAACAATTTAGTACCACTCTCTTCATCCCCTCCACATTCTCCGTCGTCGTTCTATCCATCTGATCCGATGTATCTAAGCCCAACTAGAATCAAATTCCTCATTGAATTCGCTTCCATCACTCGAATCAAACACTCTACTTATCGTGGCTCTTCATCTCCATCTTGTCCACCGGTGAGGAGTTTGAAAACGGTGGCGGAGTCGACGGCGTTTAACCCGAAAAAAGAGTTGGTAATTGATCCTCCTTGATTTAGCTGAGATAAGGGTTTACGATTTACCAATGGTTTTTGATTTTCTATCAATTACGCCATACTCATTAGAAACAGAGCATCAATGGCAGAAAGAGATTCGATTTTATCTATTTAGTGAGGTGGACAAGGTGGTTCATGTGCCGGTGGCAATGGCAGTGAAGGTAGAGGAGGCGGGGATGAGGTGTCGAAGGTGGAGTAAGCGGAGAAAAGTCAATCGATTTGGTAGTTTGGAACCTTTTTTTTCTGATTTTGTATTTTTTATTAATTTTTTATTTAAAATAGTAACTCACTCGGAAACAAAATCTGCTATCCCTCGTAGAATGTCCTCCACGATGTCCCTCACAGTGTCCCCATTTCAACTCTTGCCATGTGGCAAATAAATCTTAATCAGCTAACCTTGCTAATTAACGTTAACGTTAACACATCTCTCTCCAATAACCCCTCTGTCCACGATCCTCTCATGTTCAAACTCAAATTCTGATTTTGCGATTGTTTCTTATCGTAATTCTCCTTATTGATCAATTGTATTCTATCCCATCCTGTCAATCGACTATCTATATCTAGCTAATTCTTCTTTTCCAGTTTATGATTTCATTATTATTGTGAAATTTAGGTCCGCCAGTTCAATCGTTGCCATGGGAATCCATAATAACGAACTCACTTCCGTTACTTTCTTCATTCTGACTAAAGGAAGTCTCAAGTTTCTCGTAATATAAAGCTGTATGCTATTTTGACATGCAGTTGTGCAAGATTGGCTAAATTGATACGGGTGAGAGGTAATTATGAAGTAGATGGATGAAAGGGGAAGTGACCTAAATGTCACTACCTACAATCTAATGTTAAGTGGGATATGCTGAAGGACTAGTTTGTGCCTGCAGGCAGGTTGGAGGGGACAATAATACTTGGCCGAAACGTGTTCGATGAAATGCTCCAAAGAGGAATTGGAAAAGATATTTTATACTATCTTTACTTCATGTGTGCAGGAGTTTTTTTTACTGAGATGATAAAATATGGAACTTCTACTAATTTAGCTACATATAATTGTTCTGCGTATATCTTTACTTTATGTGTATAGTACGAGTACAGAGGAACAAGGCTTTTATGCTGTATCAAACCCTGTTACGTTTTTTAGTATTGTATCTAAGATCGAGCTTTTTTATATTGGTTGTGAATGGTTGTTCTTTCCTTACATGTCCATCTATTGTAACATAAATATGGTTTTGTTTTGATTCTCTGCCTCAATATTCCTTATTGTATTGCATTGATGTATGTAAATGATTCATGTAGCTTCTGTTCTTCTCTAATGTTGAAATTTGGTAAAGTTGTAAGATTCAAAAAATCATGATATTTTTAATAAATTTAAATGATTGAGAATTAGTGTACTGTGGACTCTCATAAACTCCAAATTTGAATCTTAACTATTCCACCAACTTAAATTTAGAGAATCCTAATTGCTGAACTTTGAGTTTAAGGTCTCTCCATGGTGTTTGTGGTTAGTATCCAAAACTTAGCAGTATGTTCAAATCCAGTTAATAGCAATAGTATAACCAACTAACTGAAAAACAGAATAGATAATGAAATAATTGATACAGTATAGAAGTTGTTCAGACTAACAATATCCAATTCATACGACATAGTAATAGGATAAAATTATTAAATAGTCAATGTCATAAACACATCCAATAGACAGTAACAAAGTAAAATATCTAGAGTTTAAGAGTAAGAAATATATATTAGCATAGTTCATTCTATCAACCCTCAGGAGCACCGAGGCGCACACCAAAATGCGCGCCTAGGCCTTTTGGTGTCAACATATGACATGAGTAGTGTGATTTGCTATAAAATCAGCTACTAATTCATTGTAATGACGAGCATTAACTAGCCTCTGAAAGTGACAAAAAAATCGCAATAAATCATGCTTGTAGCTCATATAATTCTTAATGGAATTATTCATACTTTCGCTCCGCTGGGTAGTGGTAATGTCTGCACTAAATGTTGTGCGCCCGTAGACTAAAGCCCATTTTTCCTTCAAATTAAATAATTGGCTCAACCAAGTGTTATCTTTAAGTTCATACTTTTCAAGCATCTTCTGCCAAGCACTTATAAAGTCTTCAACATCTTCATAGTCATATATATTAGGCTGCTAAGTTCTTTAGTAAAGTCCTTAAACTTCTCAAAGACACATTTAAGATGTTTATCAGCATTCTGATAGATATGCCAAATACATAGTCGATGATGTTTTTCCGGCCATCGAGCAGCTAAAGCTTTGCCCATTGCAGAATCTTGGTCAGTAAATATGCTTTTTGGTTTCTTTCCTGACATTGTATTCACAAAAGTGTCAAACAACCACACAAACATTTCAGCTGTCTCGTCATATAACAGCGCAGCTCCAAAAATAATTGTTTGCTTATGATTATTAACACCGACAAACATTGCAAAGGGTCCCCCCATCTTTATTTTTTCTATATGTGGTGTCAAAACATACAGCATAACCAAAGTAGTCGTAGTCTACTTTCATCTTTGCATCAGCCCAAAATATATTTGTTATCAAATCATCTATGTCAACTTGTATAGTATAGGTAAAACTTGGATCATCTGATTGCTTCTTTTGAAGATATTCCAACACACCACCTGTGTCCCCTAACTTCGTCTCTTATATTCTTTTTGAACGTAAATAGTTCCTGTAATCTTCTGCAATAAATCTTAGATGCTCACATCCACCAGCCTGTCTACTCAATAACTCAATAGTTTGTTTTGGATCTATTCCTGAATCTTCCGCCATGTCAGCCATAACATTTTGTGCTAAAGACATTTCTATGAGAACGAAATCTACTAGGCGTTGAAGTCAAATGGGTATGACTAGCAATAAATTCTGAAAGGACATGTTTTTGACACAATGAATCATACTTAATTTTCATTCTTGCCCGATAATCAAATCTTGTCTCCGCACGGTTAACTTTGACAAACACACTATTCTTGTTTTTTTCACGCTTGCCTTCAGCTGAGCAAACAAATAGTCTATGTCTCAAATATCAAGCGGTAGATGAATGCGATTTACTTAACCTAGTACCAAATCCAAATTTATATGCATATCGATTATAAAAATCGTGTGCACTATTTTCATTTTCAAATTGCATACCAACTATTCGAATCCAGTCTTGACACATCCTCAAATATAAAGCTTCAACATCACAAGGTTCACCAGCAGATTGTAATTCTTCCTCATTATTACTAGCTAGAATTTTCACCATCAATCTCCTGAAAAAAATGAAATATTATAAATATTAGATTTGGATAACACCAGTAGAACTCCTTGCCAACAACATTGAATTCACAAGGCTGAGACATGAAATTTTAATGCAATTTGGAAATTCAAAATCAACGAAAGACAATAAATTTCAGAGACTTGGAAACAATAGCAACATGATCATTAATAAAACCTTGTAATATAATGCTAATTGTAACAAGTTAAATCAATATAAAACACCTAACATAATACTTTCTATGCATCGAATACTCAAATAAAATTACTATGACTCCCATTTTAATTTTCGTGAATTCAAGGATATCTATATACAAACATATACAAGGCATCTCATATGTTCAGAAAACAATTTACATTAAATATTTAAACAAATTTGTTCTTTGCATAATTAAGGTTACATATTTTAAGGACAAATTTGTTCTTTGCATAATTCCTGTAACAGGTTATAAGGAATGATTCTTATACTTTTTTTTAATCTGATAATACAAGAGAGGATTAACAATAGCATGGCAAATAACAAACGACTTACCTCTGTTGAGATTGACTCATCATGGCTTCCATCTTCCATTGAAATAAATAGAGGATACAATAATAATGAAATCGTAAACTGAAAAAGAAGAATTAGGTAGATATAAGTAGGCGATTGACAGGATGGAATAGGATACAATCGATCAATAAGGAGAATTGGGATAAGAAACAATCACAAAATTAGAATTTGAGTTTGAACAGAAGAGAGGATCGTGGGCAGAGGAGTTATTGGAGAGAGATTTGTTAACGTTAACATTAATTAGCAAGGTTAGCTGATTTGGATTTATTTGCCACATGGCAAGAGTTGAAAGGGGGACACTATGGGGGACATTCTATAAGGGACAATAGATTTTTTTCCAACTTACTCGATCAAAATTTCAACAATTGCGAAATCATCAGCCACATCAGCTCTAGGAGATCCTGAGATCCATTTTAGACAAGTTTGAGGGGGCGAGAGGAAAAATTGAAAGTTCAGGGAGGTGATGTTGGAAAATTTGCTCTTTAAAACTTTGTTCCGAAGATGCTTCCTGACAGAGGCAACGCATTTCTTCAATAGTTGTTGCAAAAGCTCAAGACTGGATTAGAGGCGACACTTCATTGTTCAAAATATGTTGCAATAGATCCGGAGGCAACACTTCCGGATGAAAAATGATCCGGACTAATCCGAATGGATCCGGAGGCAAACTGATCCGGAGTGATCCGGAGGCAAACTAGATGAAAGGCAACTCTCTTAGAAACTATTGCAGTAGCATTGAAATTGGACCAAATGCAACGCTTTATTGTTCAGAATACGTTGCAGTAGATCTGGATGCAAAACTTAGGCAGCGTTTTATTGTTCAAAATCCAATGCAATAGATCTGGATTCTTCTGATAGATCCGGATGCTCAGCTTAACGACGCTTTCAGTACAAAAGGCAACACTTTCTGCTAAAATTGATAATGACCTTCAAAAGCTGTAAATAATGATCTTAACCACTTGGAACATCACTGAAACAACAAGAACAAACTTTTAAGTGTTGGGATGAGTTAAGTAGGGTAGGAGACTCTGTCCATAAAGGATACTTCCTAGTTCCCTCCAGGATTAAACAACTCCTTCAAACTCAATTTGAGTCTGGATACATGAATCAGAAATGCTTATCATATCCAGAAATTTTGGGAGGAAGACAAGTATAAAAATTCTGTTCTGTTCTCATCTCATATGGAAAAACCCACCAACATTTTTATAGTTAATAAAACAGTTGTTATGCAACAACAAATAAAAGCTATTAAAACCGTAACCGATGTCAGTCACAAAACATTAAACAAATGTAACCGTTGGAGAATTAAACTCACTTAAACTCGTTTTTATTGAGGAAATAAATTTTTGTAACTTCCACCACATACTATTTTGACCACAAGATATTTTTCTCAACAAAAATATCACAAAATATTCTTCTGAAAGTAACATAAAATTCTCATTTTTCCAACAATCCCCCACAACTTTCAAAAGGAGTTCAAATAAAAAGAATTTTCTGAATAACTTGAGTTTGACATATAATGCATGGAACTGGTGTCTTGTGGACTATGAACCAGAACTTGATAGTGCTCTAGAGATATTGCCAATATTATATCTCATAGAAGCGACCCCACTTCACACTCACATAGGTGATATCATCAAGTGTATATTGCACTTTATACACCACTCATAAGAGCTCTGAAATCTCATTAAGAGTCCTTTTAACTCAACCTCTCAAGATATGCAACATAGCACTTTTCTCACATCTAGAATTGGAGACAATATTTATAGTGCTAGCAGAACTAATGGAAGGCTTGTTAGTACCCATTTGAACCTATTCCGTTGGATCTCCACTCATGTAGGTTGGGTTCCCACCCTTCATTACTTTCAAATTGGCTTAAATCTCATCCTCTCTGATGTATCAAAAATAAATTTCTTTTTCAAAAATTTATTTCCCAAATATTAGTCAGATGATTTGATCAGAATCATTATAGGCTCAAATGGATAAAAGTCCATGTCAATAATATGTCTCAAACGTATACATATACTTTGGCCATTATAGATCTTATTTCTCAAAATATATATTGCATATTGGCATTCTCAATATATTTTGCAATCTCAATACATTGCATGTGTTATAACACTTACTAAGAAAGTTTTTTCGACCACTTAGTCTCATTTTATATTCCAACTCACAAGCAACTAACTCTATACATAGCTTACTTATAGTTGGTTTTCATGTAATTGTTCTACCATCAAATGTCAGAATATAACCACTAATGAAATATTCCCATATGAATTAAAAAAATTCACTCATGTCATTATTCCCCTCAAGAACAATGGGCAATTCACTAATGAATTTCTTTTAATATGAATCAAAGATTCACTTAACATCATTGTTCCTCTCAAGAACAAATAGGAAATTCATTATATAGAATACCATAATTAACAGTTCCTCTCAAATATTTATTAAGCCTTAATATGGCTTCTCTATAAACAATTATTAGAGTATGTGTATACTTGCTCACATAGCATATGCTATGTCTCATTGTGTGAAATTCATCAAGTACAAATTCATACTTGGATTTAGCCACTAGATCACGGTTATCTTCCCTTGAGTATTGGAATCATAAGGGATACTCACATGATTTACATCATAAAATTCAAACTTCTTAAGAAGTTTCCCAACATAGTGTTTTTGTGTTAACAAGAAACTCTCATTCATCCTTATGATTCACATACCAAATATCACATTGGCTTCTCTTATGTCTTTCATGATAAATATTGATAATAAGATTATCTTTAGTTTATTGACAACATCAATACTCAGAATGAAGATAGTCATATCATCCACATATAATCACACATATATCATTAATCACTTTAGCATATACACATACATCCACCTCAAATGATTAAACTTATCAATTCGTTATATAGGTGATTGTCAATAAAACACACAAGAACTTAATCACCTTTCCATTCATGTCCACGCTCTATATACCCCTTAAGTTGCACCACATAAAAACATTATTTTGAAAGGCAATTATAACACCCAAGTGGTGAACTCAATGTTGGTAAACTATGCTGACTTCTGGAGATATTGGATCCGCAAGCAAAATTAATCCTGGTTGATCCGGATGAAAGAACTGATCCGGATGGAAGCAAGACAGATCCGAAAGCAAACTTTATATGGAAGAGAATTGGGTCCGGAAGCAAACTGAGTCCGGAAGCAAATAGGGTCCAGAAGCAAACTAAGTCCGGAAGCAAATCCGGATGAATATATAAGGCAATGCTTTTCTGAAACTTTCTTTTCAAAGTTCCCTTGCCTATCCTTAAAATATCATTTTCAAATTCAATTTGAAAAGTAAGAGCAACCGGGTCAACATCCGGAACAATACTTAAAAATGGAAGCCTCTCTAGTCTTTATCGAAAACATTTACAAAGAATTTGAGTTCTCTGTCTCAAAGATATTATTTCCAAGCACATCACCATGTTCAACATAACTTATGAACATACAAACATAAAATTTGTACCTATTTCTCTTTGTAAAGGTTCAGGAATAATAACCTAAATAAGACACCCCCACACTTTTGAACATTTCAAATTAGGATGATAACGCTCTCATTTCTCATATGGAATCTTATCGGTTTCTCATGCGAAATTCTATTTGTATACAAATTGAAACAAATAGTTCCACCAACAAAAATCTCATGCATATATTTAACATATCAAATATGAAACTCATATATATACTTAATAATAACTCACAACATGTTCACATGTGCCTTAATTTTACTAGAAATGTGAACCATCAAATTTCAAGGTAAACGCATCAAAAATTATAGTCATATAACCACACATGGTTACTAGCAATTTTGCAAACCAGAAATCTGTTCAGCTCTAGATTTTGTGAGTCCATTTCAACTCTAATTTTGAACAT
Source organism: Euphorbia pulcherrima (assembly GCA_947683365.1). Classification (NCBI taxonomy): domain Eukaryota; kingdom Viridiplantae; phylum Streptophyta; class Magnoliopsida; order Malpighiales; family Euphorbiaceae; genus Euphorbia; species Euphorbia pulcherrima. The sequence continues at coordinate 23,953,942 of CANTUS010000001.1, forward strand.
GTAAATGAAGTTATTTAACAAAAATTTCTTCTACTTATAAGAACATATTTGTCTCAAGTTTCCAACGCCACTAAAAAGACATATAATCGATTTCGATAACTAAAGTTATGTTACAAACAATTAGCTGCGCTCAAAGCTGAAATTTTAGAAAATCAAGATTCTTATCTCAACTTCAAAAAATATTTCAACTCACTAAACGAACGAATTTGAAAAACATTCCTCCTAAACATATCTTTATCTATGTCTTATTAAACCACAGAAATAGGAATCACTCAAAACGGAGTTGTAAATTTAAAAAAAAAAATCATAAACAACCAAGGGTGTTCAAAGCTGAAACTTTCAGCAATTATAAAACACAGTGTTTATCAGAAATTGGATATCAACAAACTTTTGTTCACCAATATCCATATTATTAAATTTGAAAATCAGAGATTCCCAAATCTCTTTAGCTTCACCATGCGAAATTCCCACCATTGAATATCTCTATTTTTCCAAGAAAAGACTTAGCTCACAATGGAATAGTTAGTGGAGGAACAACTATTCCCATAGTCTCTAAAGAATTGGATCCCCATGGAGTAGCATAATTTTTCCATTATGGAATTATCCTTTAAGATTGTTGGAAAATTCGCTCTTTAAAACTTTGTTACGGAGTTGCTTCCGGACATAGGCAGCGCTTTTCTTCAATAACTGTTGCAGAAGCTCAAAGCTAGATTAAATGCGACACTTTATTGTTCAAAATATGTTGCAATAGATCCGGAGGCAACACTTCCGAATGAAAAATGATCCGGACTGATTCGGAGGCAAACTGATCCAGTGATCCGCAGGCAAACTGGATGAAATGCAACGCTTTTAGAAACTGTTGCCGTAGCTGTGAAATTGGACAAAAGGCAACGTTTTTTAGTTCAGAATATGTTGCAGTAGATCCGGATGAACGACTTATGCAACGTTTTATTGTTCAAAATCCGTTGCAATAGATCTGGATTCTTCTGATAGATCCTATGCTCAGCTTAGGCAATGCTTTCCTTATAAAAGGCAACACTTTCTGCTAAAATTGATAATGACCTTCAAAGCTTAAATAATTGATAATGACCTTCACTGAAACATCAAGAAAAGACTTTTAAGTGTTAGGATGAGTTGAGTCGAGCAGGAGACTCTATTCTTAAAGGATACTTCGTAGTTCCTTCTGAGATTAAACAACTCCTTCAAACTCGATTTGAGTTTGGATACAAGAATCAGAAATGCTTATAATGTCCAGAAATTTTGGGAGGAAGACAAGTATAAAAATTCGGTTCCGTTCTTATCTCATATGGAAAAACTCACCAACCTCTTTATAGGTAATAAAATTGTTTTTATAAAACAATAAATAAAAGTTATTAAAACTGTAACCGATGGCAATTACAAAACGTTAAACAGATGTAAATATTGGAGAATTAAACTCACTTAAATCGCTTTTATGGAGGAAATAAATTTTTTTAACTTCCACCATATACTATTTTCATTGCAAGTTATTTTTCTCAACAAAAATATCACAAAATAATCTTTTAAAAGTAACATAAAATTCTCATTTTTCAAACAATCCCCCAAAACTTTCAAAAGAAGTTCAAATAAAAAGAATTTTCTGGATATCTCGAGTTTGACATATAATGCATGGAACTGGTGTCTTATGGACTATGAACCAGAACTTGATAGATAAAATTTAACTTACGGAATATTTGGTGAAATATATAGTTTCTATGAACCAAATAAGCGCTATTCTAAGATAGGGATTTTACCATATCGCATTATACAACCTACATTTCTGTTCATCACGGTTTTGAGCAAATAGGCAGTGCGCGTGCCTGGCCTTTGATGAGTGCTCTAGAGATATTGCCATTATTATATCTCACAGAAGCGGCCCCACTTCACACTCACGTAGGTGATATCATCAAGTGTATATTGCACTTCATACACCACTCATAAGAGCTATGAAATCTCATTAAGAGTCCTTTTGACTTAACCTCTCAAGATATGCAACATAGCACTTTTCTCACATCTAGGATTGGAGACAATATTTATAGTGCTATTCCGTGGGATCTCCACTCAAGTAGGTTGGGTTCCCACCCTTCATTAATTTCAAATTGGCTTAAATCTCATCCTCTCTAATGTATCAAAAATAAATTTATTTTTCTAAAACTTATTTTCCAAATATTAGTAAGATGATTTGATCAGAATCACTCTAGACTCAAATGCATAAAATTTCATTTCAATAATATGTCTCAATCGTATACGTATCGTTTTGCCATTATAGGTCTTATTTCTCAATATATATATTGCATCTTGGCATTCTCAATATATTTTGCAATCTAATACATTGCATGTGTTATAACACTTACTAAGAAAGTTTTTTCAACCACTTAGTCTCATCTTATATTCCAACTCTCAAGCAACTAACTCTTAACATAACTTGCTTATAGTTGGTTTTCATATTATTATTCTACCACCAAATGTGAGAACATAACCACTAATGAAATTATTCCCATATGAATTAAAAAAAATTCACTCATGTCATTATTCACCTCAAGAACAATGGGAAATTCACTATTGAATTTCTTTTAATATGAATCAAAGATTCACTCAACAACATTGTTCCTCTCAAGAACAAATGGGAAATTCATTATATAGAATACTATATTTAATGGTTCCTCTCAAATATTTCTTAAGCCTCAATATGGCTTCTCTATAATCAATGATTAGATTATATGTATATTTGCTTACATAGCATATGCTATGTCTCATTGTGTGAAATTCTTCAAGTATAGATGCATACTTGGATTTAGCCACTAGATCATGATTATCTTCCTTTGAGTATTGGAATCATAAGGGATACTCACATGATTTACATCATGAAATTCAAACTTCTTAAGAAGTTTCTCAACATGGTGTTCTTGTGTTAATAAGAAACTCTCATTCATCCATATGATTCACATACCAAATATCACATTGGCTTCTCTTATGTCTTTCATGACAAATATTGATAATAAGATTATCTTTAGTTTATTGACAACATCAATACTCAGAATAAAGATAGTCATATCATCCACATGTAATCACACAGATATCATTAATCAATTTAGCATATACACATACGTCCACCTCATATGATTAAACTTATCAATTCGTTATTTAGAGGCTTGTCAATAAAACACACAAGAACTTAATCACCTTTCCATTCATGTCCACGCTCTACATACCCCTCAGGTTGAACCATAAAAAAACTTTATTTTGAAAGGCAATTTTAACACCCAAGTAGTGAACTCAATGTTGGTAAACTATGTTGAATTCCGGAGATAATGGGTCCATAAGTAAAATTAATGTCGGTTGATCCGGATGAAAGAACTGATCCGGATGGAAGCAAGACAGATCCGGAAGTAAACTAAGTCCGGAAGCAAACAGGGTCCGAAAGCAAACTGAGTCCAGAACCAAACAAGGTCCGGAAGCAAACTGAGTCGGGAAGTAAATAGTGTCTAGAAGCAAACTTAGTCCGGAAGCAAATCTGGATGAATTGATAAGGCAACGCTTTTATGAAACTTTCTTTTCAAAGTTCCCTTGCCTATCCTTAAAATATCATTTTCAAACTCAATTTGAAAAGTAGGTGCAACCGGGTCAACATCCGAAGCAATACTTAAAAATGGAAGCCTCTCTGGTCTTTGTTGAAAACATTCACAATGAATTTGTGTTCATTATCTCAAAGATATTATTTTCAAGCACATCACTATGTCCAACATAACTTATGAACATACAAACATAAAATTTTGTACCTATTTCTCTTTGTATAGGTTCAAGAATAATAACCTTAATAAGACACCCCCACACTTTTGAACATTTCAAATTAGGATGATGATCCTCTCATTTCTCATATGGTATCTTCTCGGTTTCTCATGTGAGATTCTATGTAACGAACCGAAATTCCTAAAAAAATTGCTTACAAAAAATTACTATGGTATTAAAATATCATGAAAATTATTTTTATTGTTATTATTGTTATTGGATATAAGACATGAGGAAATAAGAGCTAATTAAGTAAGAGGGATGAATTGGACATTTAATTATTCGTCCAAGGACAATATTGGAAATTGAAAAAAAAAATCAAAATAAAATACATACTACCCAGCCTTTCTCTTCTCACCTTCATCATTTCTCCTTCTCCATTTCCCTCTTACCAAAAATTTCTATAATTCAAAAACTTCCGATATCTTCGATTTAACTTCAAATTCTTATTAGAAATCGATCCTTAAGCCCACTATCATCATCAATTACAGTCAATCAAGACTAGAAGAGGAGGATTTCAGATATTAAGATTTGGATGAATAGTAACCCGAGTTTGAGGTGAGTGATTTTTGGTGAAATTAAAGCTTAATTAGTAGAATTCATGGTAGATTAAGCATATTTATGGTACTAGGAAGTTTATTTATGCAATATCTTGATAGATTTATATATGGCTATTGTATAGGAAGCTATTGCAAATAAATCAAAGGCAAATGAGGTAGAAGAGAGCCAGAAAGAGCATAGAAAAAGGTTTGTGTCTCGAATTTCAATTTCTCGGTTTTTCGGGAAATTTTCCAGATTATATACCTGTTTTGTTTTAAGGTATTCTCTAGTTATATAAATCCGATTTGAACGATTCTTGATTCTATTGATATCTACAAAAAGCAAGGAATATATGTTCAAAAGAAACCTTATTGAATTTCATTCGTTTTCAATGTGAAATTTTCGTTTGAAGTTGAGTCATGAAATCAGTTTTCGGAAAATCTCAGCTTTGTACACTGTTTAGTATTTTGATCATAACTTTGGTTATACAATTTAGATTTCTGTGATTCTAGTGGCTTTAAAAATCTGAGACATGTGTCTAATTATGTTTGGAAGAAAGTTCTTCGATTGGATGATGTTTCGATAGTGAAAAATGTAGGGGAAGTCAGGTTACGAAACCTGGAAAAAAATTCTGGAAAGTATGAATATTGATTTTTATTGAGTTTTAATTGAAGTTTGATGCTTAAAAATTTGGGATTCGGATTTCTTAATTACTGAAGTTATGTTGAATTATGATTGATGGTTTATACTGGAATTTTTAAGATGTTACTTTGATTTATTGCCCTTATTAAACGAGTAGAATATGGGTCAGGGTAGATTGGCACCAATAAAGGGGGGTACAGTACTGTACAAACAATTGAAGCTTTGGCTTCGGGCTTTGGCCGATATTATGATATATATATATATATATATATATATATATATATATATATATATATATATATATATATATATATTGATATTGAAGCTTCGGCTTCGGGCTTGACCGATATGTTGATTTTGAAGCTTCGGCTTCGGGCTTGACCGATATATATATTGATTTTTGAAGCTTCGGCTTTGGGCTTGACCGATATATTGATTTTGAAGCTTTGGCTTCGGGCTTGTCCGCTCCCGTATCCATTTTACCATTATTCAGGGCTTGATTACTTTGGGCAATATGTGGTTAAAGTGTTTGGAAAAATTGGGTACAAATTTAATTGTACTTTGAAAGGATTACTATATAAGTTTTGTGATTTGGTTCCATAAAGTTGGTTAATTTGTTTTTGACTTATAAATATACTTTGTTTCTATTTTAAAAATATTCAAAGTTGTTATATTTTTTTTATGGACACCACTAAGCAAATTGCTTAGCGTGTAGTTGATTTTCTACGCGTAGGTGGAGAACTTGTAGATAGCTTGGACCAAAGTGGTACAGGTGGATCAGCTTAAAGAGCAAATAAGGACAGACTCGAGGTGGATATGTTATTTAATGTAATATTATGGTTTGTAGAATAATGACATGTACTAGATAGTGTGAGAAATATAAAGTGGTATTGAGGAATATTTGGAGAATAAAGTAACATTGAGAAATATTTGGAGTTGGAAACATTATATTTGTATTTGCACATATTAAATCTACAAGTATTGAATTTCAAATAATGGAGTAGAGTTGTTTATTGGGTGATATAGTTACCGTGGCACTCCCTATAGGGGGGGTGTTTCATTTGTTGGTATCAGAGCTGAGGTTTAGGCGATTCTAGGACTAGTATGTACATGCCATTAAAGATATAAATATGTTATGTTAGTTGATTGATCCACTTTGGTCCAATTTTCAGGAATAAGAATGGCTAGTAGTAGTCACAACTAGAGTGAGGAAGAGGATGCTGAGAGTACGGTCCGTATTAGACAAGGGGATGAACAAAGACATGAACCTCCACCAGTTCATGGCTTTCCTGAACAACCTACTCCAGCACAAGCTACTTTACTTCAGCATATGACTGCTGAAGTAATCACACAAGTACTACAAAATATACAAATCCCTCAAGTTCCTGTAGTACCTCACATTGAAAGAGGAGAGGACAGAACTCCTCTTGAAAGAATCAAGAAGCTTCCGGCTGATGATTTCAAAGGGGATACAGTGAATCCTGCAATTGCAGAAGATTGGCTTGATCATACTAAATGATGTTTGACTATGCTTCATTTTATAGATGAAGAAAGATTAGACTGTATGCAAGGTCTACTCAAAGAACAAGCTAGGTGGTGGTGGGATAATATTGTGAGAGAAAGGCGACCTGGAGAAATCGCTTGGGGCCTTTTCTTGGAACAATTTGACAAGAAATACGTTAGCGAACGATTTAAGGATGAGCAGAGGAAATTGTTCTTATCTTTGAGATAGGGATGAATGACTGTATCAGAATATGAAGTTCAATTCCTCAAACTCGAGAGGTATGCTCATGATATCATTGATAGTGAAGTAAGGCGATGTAAGAGATTCGAGGATGGGCTGAACAATGAAATTAGAGTGCATTTACTTGCACAAAAGATTAGAGTGTTCAATGACTTGGTTGATGCTGCTACGGGCATTGAGAAGATTAATTCAGATAGATAACAAACAATGGCTAAAAGGTCTGGATTTCAAAAGGGATCACAGGGTCCAACTTGTTCAGAATCTCCAAGTAAGAAACAGAAGGGAATATCAGAACAAGCACAATCTCATTTCAGAGGGTTTTCACCGAGACAAACGATAAGTACAGGGTCAGCGGCTAGTGTACCTTCAGGGTGAGGCAGAGGAAATATTCCACAATGTTCTAATTATGGATGGATGCATACAGGGGAATGTTGGGGAAAAGGTAGAGTCTGCTTTAAATGCGGCTCGAGGGAACATTTGATTGCAAATTGTCCTCAAAGACAGATAAGTACATCTACACCTGCAGTAGTTCCTACTCATACAATGCAAGGTGGAAGAGGAAGGGGAAGAGGAAGAGGAAATGCTAGTGGTTCAAGTGGACATGATGTGGCTCAATAAGCACCGCAGAGTGGTAGACCGGGAGGAATGGCGCGAAGTTATGAAATCCGAGGGCCTGAGACTAGAGAATCTACCGAAGTTATTATTGGTAAATTTTCATTGTTTAATCATGATGTTTATGCTTTGATAGATCCTGGTTTATCTCATTCATATATATGTACTGCATTAGCACAAGAGAAAGGGTTGCATGTAGAAGAATTAGGAGAAAATATTGAAGTGACTAATCCTTTAGGACACAGTGTGATAGTAAACAAAGTGTATATGAATTGCCCTATTATGATTCAACATCAACTTTTCCATGCAAATTTAATTGAGTTACCTTTTCGAGATTTCGATGTTATCTTAGGAATGGATTGGTTATCGGAACATCGAGCTGTGGTGGATTGCAAAAATAAAAGAATGTCACTTCAAGTTTCTGATGGAGAAGAAATAGTTATCGTGGGTGAAAGATTAGATTATCTCTGTAACATAATTTCTTTTATGAAGACTAAAAGATTAGTCAGGAAGGGATGTCAGGCCTACCTAATCTTTGCTCTAGAATTAAAGAAAGGTGAGTTAGAATTGCAGAATATTCCCACGGTATGTGATTTTCCAGATGTATTTCCAGAAGAACTACCGGGTTTGCCACCAAAAAGAGAGGTAGAATTCGCAATTGATGTGTTGCCGGGTACCGCACCAGTATCCAAAGCACCATACAGAATGGCGCCTGCTGAACTGAAAGCGTTGAAGATCAGTTGCAAGAATTGTTAGATAAAGGATTCATACGCCCGAGTATATCCCCGTGGGGCGCACCAGTGTTGTTTGTTAAGAAGAAAGATGGGTCGCTCTGATTATGTATTGATTACCGAGAGTTGAATAAATTGACAGTGAAGAACAAGTATCCATTACCGAGGATTGAAGACTTATTTGATCAACTCAAGGGTGCCAAATACTTCTCCAAGATTGATTTAAGATCGGGCTACTATCAGATGAGAATGAAAGATGATGATATTGTAAAGACGGCTTTCCGAACCAGATATGGGCACTATGAATTTTTGGTGATGCCATTTGGTCTAACTAATGCACCAGCAGCATTTATGGACCTTATAAACCATGTCTTTTACTTATATTTAGATAGGTTTGTAGTGGTTTTCATTGATGACATTTTGGTGTATTCTAAGTCAAGGGAAGAGCATGATCAACATTTGTGAATAGTCTTCCAAACTTTGAGGGAAAATAAATTGTATGCCAAACTTAGCAAATGTGAGTTTTGGCTTGAAGAAGTTTCTTTCTTAGGCCATGTTGTTTCTGCCGAAGGAATTAAAGTGGATCCTAAGAAGATAGAAGCAGTTGTCAAATGGAAACCACCAAAGAACCCTACGGAAGTCAGGAGTTTCCTTGGCTTAGCAGGGTATTATAGAAGATTTATGAAGCGATTTTCAGTCATTGCTACCCCACTGATGAAACTACTTCAAAAGAACGCAAAATTTTAGTGGAATCACAAGTGTCAAGAAAGTTTTGAGAAGTTGAAAGCGATGTTAATAGAAGCACCCATCCTTACCCAACCAGAGCCTGGAAAAGATTTTGTAATCTATAGTGATGCTTCTCATAGTGGTCTTGGGTGTGTTTTGATGCAAAAAGGAAAAGTGATTGCCTATGCTTCCAAGCAATTGAAGAATCATGGAAGGAATTATCCTACTCATGATTTGGAATTGGCTGCAATAGTCTTTGCCTTGAAAATTTGGCGACATTATCTTTATGGAGAAAAATGTTATATTTATACAGATCACAAAAGTTTGTAATATTTGCCAACACAGAAAGAGTTGAATTTAAGGCAAAGAAGGTGGGTGGAATTCATTAAAGATTATGATTGTCTTATTGATTACCATCCAGGAAAGGCTAATGTAGTGGCAGATGCCCTCAGTAGAAAGACAATGATGGCATTAAGGGCTATGAATACGGGGTTAGCTCTTACCAGTAGTGGAGCCTTAATTGCAGAATTGGAGATTCAACCTGTACTACTACAACAGGTTAAGCAAGCACAAAATGAAGATGATGACTTCAAGGTCATTCAAGCAAGGACACAAGTGGGTATCGTAGACAACTGTATGGTTCAAGAAGATGGGTGTCTATATTTTAAAGATAGACTATGTGTGCCAAACAATGAAGAATTAAAGAAGAATATCTTACAAGAGGCGTATAGTAGTCCTTATGCGATGCATCCAGGAGCAAACAAGATGTACCAAAATTTGAAGAGCCATTATTGGTGGAATGGAATGAAGAAAGACATTACTAACTATGTTGCTCAATGTCTAACTTGTCAACAGGTGAAAGCCGAACATCAAGTTCCTTCTAGATTGTTGCAACCAATAACAATTCCAGAATGGAAATGGGAAAGAATCACAATGGACTTTGTGACATCTTTACCACTTACACAGAAGAAACATGATGCAGTGTGGGTTGTTATAGATAGATTGACAAAGTCTGCCAACTTTCTTCCAATTAGGATGGATTATTCTCTTGATAGGTTGGCTCAGTTATATGTAGATGAGATAGTAAGACTACACGGAGTGCCTATTTCAATCATTTCTGACCGAGATCCAAGATTTACTTCAAGATTTTGGAAGAAGTTGCAAGAAGCCTTAGGTAGTAAACTTCATTTCAGTACCTCATTTCCTCCTCAAACAGATGGTCAATCTGAAAGAGTAATTCAGGTGTTAGAAGACATGATGAGAAGTTGTATCATTGGATTTGAAGGAAGTTGGTATAAGTATTTGTCCCTCATGGAGTTTGCCTATAATAACAGCTATCAGTCAAGCATACAAATGGCTCCATATGAAGCATTGTATGGAAGAAAATGTTGAACTCCATTATATTGGATCGAACTTAGTGAAAACAAGATTGTGGGAGTGGATTTGATTCAGGAGACAAAGGAGAAGGTAAAACTTGTTCAAGAGAGATTGAAGGCTGCATCAGATAGACCAAAATCTTATGTTGATCTAAAAGGAAAAGACATTACTTATGAAGTTGGGGATAAAGTATTTCTCAAAGTATCTCCTTGGAAGAAAGTCCTGCGATTTGGCAAGAAAGGGAAGCACAGTCCTAGATTCATTGGCCCATATGAGGTTATAGAGAAGGTTGGACCGGTAGCTTATCGGTTGGCACTACCCCCAACACTCGGCAAAATTCATAATGTGTTCCATATGTCAATGTTAAGGAGATACAGATCAAATCCATCACATATCTTATCTCCTGATGTCGTAGAAATTGAACCCGACCTGACGTATGAAGAGGAACCGGTACAAATCTGGGCGAGAGAGGTTAAACAATTGAGAAACGAGTCTATTCCTTTGGTAAAAGTACTTCAGAGGAATCATAAGGTTGAAGAAGCAACTTGGGAACCGGAGGATACAATGAAAACTCAATATCCGCAACTGTTTTCAGAAAATTTTCGGGACGAAAATTCATAAGAGGGGGAGAATTGTAACGAACCGAAATTCCTAAAAAAAATTGCTTACAAAAAATTACTATGGTATTAAAATATCATGAAAATTATTTTTATTGTTATTATTGTTATTGGATATAAGACATGAGGAAATAAGAGCTAATTAAGTAAGAGGGATGAATTGAGCATTTAATTATTTGTCCAAGGACAATATTTGAAATTGAAAAAAAAATCAAAATAAAATACATACTACCCAGCCTTTCTCTTCTCACCTTCATCATTTCTCCTTCTCCATTTCCCTCTTACCAAAATTTTCTATAATCCAAAAACTTCCGATTTCTTCGATTTAACTTCGAATTCTTATTAGAAATCGATCCTTAAGCCCTCTATCATCATCAATTTCAGTCAATCAAGACTAGAAGAGGAGGATTTCAGATATTAAGATTCGGATGAATAGTAACCCGAGTTTGATGTGAGTGATTTTTGGTGAAATTAAAGCTTAATTAGTAGAATTCATGGTAGATTAAGCATATTTATGGTACTAGGAAGTTTATTTATGCAATATCTTGATAGAATTATATATGACTATTGTAGAGGAAGCTATTGCAAATAAATCAAAGGCAAATGAGGTAGAAGAGAGCTAGAAAGAGCATAGAAAAAGGTTTGTGTCTCGAATTTCAATTTCTCGGTTTTTCGGGAAATTTTCCAGATTATATACCTGTTTTGTTTTAATGTTTTCTCTAGTTATATAAATCCGATTTGAACGATTCTTGATTCTATTGATATCTACAGAAAGCAAGGAATATTTGTTCAAAAGAAACCTTATTGAATTTCATTCGTTTTCAATGTGAAATGTTCGTTTGAAGTTGAGTCATGAAATCTGTTATCGGAAAATCTCAGCTTTGTACACTGTTTAGTATTTTGATCATAACTTTGGTTATAAAATTTGGATTTCTGTGATTCTGGTGGCTTTGAAAAGCTAAGACATGTGTCTAACTATGTTTAGAAGAAAGTTCTTCGATTAAATGATGTTTTGATAGTGAAAAAGGCAGGGGAAGTCAGGTTACGAAACCTGGAAAAAAATTCTGGAAAGTATGAATATTGATTTTTATTGAGTTTTAATTGAAGTTTGATGCTTAAATATTTGGGATTCGGATTTCTTAATTACTGAAGTTATGTTGAATTATGATTGATGGTTTATACTGGAATTTTTAAGATGTTACTTTGATTTATTGCCCTTATTAAACGAGTAGAATACGGGTCAGGGTAGATTGGCGCCAATAAAGGGGGGTACAGTACTGTACAAACAATTGAAGCTTTGGCTTCGGGCTTTGGCCGATATTATGATATATATATATATTGATATTGAAGCTTCGGCTTCGGGCTTGACCGATATGTTGATTTTGAAGCTTCGGCTTCGGGCTTGACCGATATATATATTGATTTTTGAAGCTTTGGCTTCGGGCTTGACCGATATATTGATTTTGAAGCTTTGGCTTCGGGCTTGTCCGCTCCCGTATCCATTTTACCATTATTCAGGGCTTGTTTACTTTGGGCAATATGTGGTTAAAGTGTTTGGAAAAATTGGGTACAAATTTGATTGTACTTTGAAAGGATTACTATATAAGTTTTGTGATTTGGTTCCATAAAGTTGGTTAATTTATTTTTGACTTATAAATATACTTTGTTTCTATTTTAAAAATATTCAAAGTTATATTTTTTTATGGACACCACTAAGCAAATTGCTTAGCGTGTAGTTGATTTTCTACGCGTAGGTGGAGAACTTGTAGATAGCTTGGACCAAAGTGGTACAGGTGGATCAGCTTAAAGAGCAAATAAGGAAAGACTCGAGGTGGATATGTAATTTAATGTAATATTATTGTTTGTAGAATAATGACATTTACTAGATAGTGTGAGAAATATAAAGTGGTATTGAGGAATATTTGGAGAATAAAGTAACATTGAGAAATATTTGGAGTTGGAAACATTATATTTGTATCTGCACATATTAAATCTACAAGTATTGAATTTCAAATAATGGAGTAGAGTTGTTTATTGGGTGATATAGTTACCGTGGCGCTCCCTATAGGGGGGGTGTTACATTCTATTTGTGTACAAATTGTAACAAGTAGTTCCACCAACAAAAATCTCAAGTATATATCTAACATATTAAATATGAAACTCATATATATATATATATATATATATATATATATATATATATATATATATATATATATATATATATATATATATATATATATATATATATATTTAATAATAACTCACAACATGTTCTCATGTGCCTCAACTTTACTAGAAATTATGAACTATCAAATTTCAAGGTAAACACATCAAAAATTATACTCATATAACCACACATGGTTACTAGCAATTTTGCAAACCAGAAATCTGCTCAGTTCCAGATTTCGTGAGTCCACTTCAACTCAAATTTTGAACATATAAATGAATTTATTTAACAAAACTTTGTTCTACTCATAAGAACATATATGTATTAAGTTTCCAATGCCACTGAAAATACATAAAACCGATTTGTATAACCAAAGTTATGCTACAAACAAACAGCTGCGCTTAAAGTTGAAATTCCAGAAAACCGAGATTCTTATGTCAACTTCAAAAAAGATTTCAACCCACTAAATGAAAGAATTTGAAAAACATTCCTTCTAAACATACCTTCATCTATGTCTCATGAAACTATAGAAATAGAAATTACTCAAAACGGAGTTGTAAATTTCAAGAAAAATCATAAAAAATTAAGGGTGTTCAAAGCTGAAACTTTCAGCAAATATAAAACACAAGTTTTTTCGCAAATTGGATATCAACAAACTTTTGTTCACCAATATCCATATTATTAAATTTGAAAATAAAAAATTCCCACATCTCTTTAGCTTCACCGTGCAAAATTCCCACCATTGAATATCTCTATTTTTCCAAGAAAAGACTTAGCTTACAATGGAATAGTTAGTAGAGGAACAACTATTCCCACAGTCTCTAAAGAATAGGATACCCATAGAGTAGCATAATTTATTCTTTGAGATTGTTGGAAAATTTGTTTTTTAAAACCTTGTTCCGGAGTTGCTTCCGGACAGAGGTATCGCTTTTCTTCAATAACTGTAGAAGAAGCTCAAGACTGGATCAGAGGCGACACTTCATTGTTCCAACTCTGTTGCAATAGATCCGGATGCACAACTTGGGTAATGCTTTATTGTTCAAATCCGTTGCAATAGATCTGGAGTCTTCTGACAGATCAGGATGCTCATCTTAGGCGACGCTTTCCTTACAAAAGGCAACACTTTCTGCTGAAATTGATAATGACCTTCAAAAGCCGTAAATAATGATCTTAACCACTTGGAACTTCATTGAACACATCAAGAAAAAACTTTAAAGCGTTAGGATAAGTTGAGACGAGCAGGAGACTCTGTCCTTAAAGGATACTTTGTAGTTCCTTCCAGGATTAAACAACTCTTTCAAACTCGATTTAAGTTTGGATACAGGAATCAGAAATGCTTATCATATCCAGAAATTTTGGGAGGAAGACAAGTATAAAAATTCTGTTCCGTTCTCATCTCATATGGTAAAACCCACCAACCTTTTTATAGTTAATAAAATAGTTGTTATAAAACAATAAATAAAAGCTATTAAAACCGTAACTGATGGCAGTTACAAAACATTGAACAAACGTAACCGTTGGAGAATTGAACTCACTTAAACTCGCTTTTATGGAGGAAATAAATTTTTGTAACTTCCACCACATACTATTTTGACCACAAGATATTTTTCTCAACAAAAATATCACAACATATTCTTTTGAAAGTAACATAAAATTCTCATTTTTCCAACAATCCCCCACAACTTTCAAAAGAAGTTCAAATAAAAAGAATTTTTTGGATATCTTGAGTTTGACGTATAATGCATGGAACTGGTGTCTTCTAGACTACGAACCAGAACTTGATAGATAAAATTTAACTTACGGAATATTTGGTGAAACATATAGTTTCTATGAACCAAATAAGTGCTATTGTAAGATAGGGATTTTACCGTATCGCATTATACCAACTACATTTCTGTTCATCGCGGTTTTGCAAAAATAGGCCCCGCGCGTGCCTGTTCTTTGATGAGTGCTCTAGAGATATTGCCAATTTTATATCTCATAGAAGCGGCCCCACTTCACACTCACATAGGTGATATCATCAAGGGTATATTGCACTTTATACACCACTCATAAGAGCTATGAAATCTCATTAAGAGTCCTTTTGACTCAACCTCTCAAGATATGCAACATAGCACTTTTCTCACATCTAAGATTGAAGACCATATTTATAGTGCTAGCAGAACTAACGGAAGGCTTGTTAGTACCCATATGAACCTATTCCGTAGGATCTCCACTCACGTAGGTTGGGTTCCCACCCTTTATTAATTTCAAATTGGCTTAAATCTCATCCTCTCTAATGTATCAAAAATATATTTCTTTTTCAAAAATTTATTTCCCAAATATTAGTCAAATGATTTGATCAGAATTACTCTAGACTTAAATGGATAAAACTCTATCTCAATAATATGTCTCAAACGTATACGTAAACTTTTGCCATTATTGGTCGTATTTCACAAAATAGATATTGCATCTTGGCATTCTCAATATATTTTGCAATCTCATTACATTGCATGTGCTATAACATTTACTAAGAAAGTTTTTTCGATCACTTAGTCTCATTTTATATTCCAACTGTCAAGCAACTAACTCTTAACATAACTTGCTTATAGTTGGTTTTCATGTTATTATTCTACCACCAAATGTGAGAACATAACCACTAATAAAATTATTCCCATATAAATTAAAAAAAAAAGTCACTCATGTCATTGTTCCCCTCAAGAACAATGGGAAATTCACTAATGAATTTCTTTTCATATGAATCAAAGATTCACTCAACATCATTGCTCCTCTCAAGAACAAATGGGAAATTCATTATATAGAATACCATATTTAATGGTTCCTCTCAAATATTTCTTAAGCCTCAATATGGCTTCTCTATAATCAATGATTAGATTATGTGTATACTTGCTCACACAGCATATGCTATGTCTCATTGTGTGAAATTCATCAAGTACAAATGCTTACTTGGATTTAGCCACTAGATCACGATTATCTTCCCTTGAGTATTGGAATCATAAGGGATACTCACATGACTTACATCATAAAATTCAAACTTCTTAAGAATTTTCTCAACATAGTGTTCTTATGTTAACAAGAAACTCTCATTCATCCTTATGATTCACATACCAAATATCACATTGGCTTCTCTTATGTCTTTCATGACAAATATTGGTAATAAGATTATCTTTAGTTTATTGACAACATCAATACTCAGAATAAAGATAGTCATATCATCCACGTGTAATCACACATATATCATTGTTCACTTTAGCATATACATATACATCCACCTCAAATGATTAAACTTATCAATTCATTATATAGGTGCTTGCAAGTAAAACACACAAGAACTTAATCACCTTTCCATTCATGTCCAGGCTCTATATACCCCTCAAGTTGCACCATATAAAAGCATTATTTTATAAGGCAATTTTAACACCCAAGCGGTGAACTCAATATTGGTAAACTATGCTGAATTCCGAAGATAATGGATCCGTAACCAAAATTAATCCTGGTTGATCCGGATGCAAGAATTGATTCGAAAAGAACTGGGTCTGGAAGCAAACTGAGTCCGGAAGCAAACAGGGTCCGGAAGTAAACTGAGTCCAGTAGCAAACTAAGTCCTGAAGCAAATTCAGATGAATTGACAAGGCAACGCTTTTATGAAACTTTCTATTCAAAGTTCCCTTGCCTATCCTTAAAATATCATTTTCAAACTCAATTTGAAAAGTAGGTGCAATCGGGTCAACATCCGGAACAATACTTAAAAATGGAAGCCTCTCTAGTCTTTATTGAAAACATTCACAAAGAATTTGTGTTCTTTGTCTCAAAGATATTATTTCCAAGCACATCACTATGTTCAACATAACTTATGAACATACAAACATAAAATTTTGTACCTATTTCTCTTTGTATAGGTTCAAGAATAATAACCTTAATAAGACAACCCCACACTTTTGAACATTTTAAATTAGGATGATAATCCTCTCATTTCTCATATGGTATCTTATTAGTTTCTCATGTGAAATTCTATTTGTATACAAATTGTAACAAATAGTTCCACCAACAAAAATCTCAAGTATATATCTAACATATTAAATATGAAACTCATATATATACTTAACAATAACTCACAACATGTTCTCATGTGACTCAATTTTACTAGAAATTGTGAAACATCAAATTTCAAGGTAAACGCATAAAAAATTATACTCATATAACCACACATGTTTACTAGCAATTTTGCAAACCAGAAATCTGCTCAGTTCTAGATTTCGTGAGTCCAATTCAACTCGAATTTTGAACATGTAAATGAAGTTATTTAATAAAACATTATTCTACTCATAAGAACATATATGTCTTAAGTTTCCAACGCCACTGAAAATACATAAATCCGATTTGTATAACTAAAGTTATGCCACAAATAATCATCTGCGCTCAAAGCTGAAATTTCAGAAATCCGAGATCCTTATCTCAACTTCAAAAAATATTTCAACCTACTAAACGAAAGAATTTGAAAAACATTCCTTCTAAACATAACTTCATCTATGTCTCATGAAACCATAGAAACATGAATCACTCAAAACGGAGTTGTAAAATTCAAGAAAACATATAAACAACCAAGGGTGTTCAAAGCTGAAACTTTCAGCAAATATAAAACACAAGTTTTATCACAAATTGGATATCAACAAACTTTTGTTCACTAATATCCATATTATTAAATTTGAAAATCAAAGATTCCCAAATCTCTTTAGCTTCACCGTGCGAAATTCCCACCATTGAATATCTCTATTTTTCCAAGAAAAGACTTAGTGTATAATGGAATAGTTAGTGGAGGAACAACTATTCCCATAGTCTCTAAAGAATTGGATCCCCGTGAAGTAGCATAATTTTCCATTATGGAATTATCCTTTACGATTGTTGGAAAATTTGCTCTTTAAAACTTTGTTCCGGAGTTGCTTCTGGACAGAGGCAACGCTTTTCTTTAGTAACTGTTGCAGAAGCTCAAGACTGGATCAGAGGCAACACTTCATTGTTCAAAATCCGTTGCAACACTTCTGAAGGCAACACTTCTGGAGGCAACACTTCTGTATAAAGATGATCCAGATGGATCCGGAGGCAAATTGATCCGGAGTGATCTGGAGGCAAACTGGATGAAAGACAATTCTTTTAGAAACTGTTGCAGTAGCTTTGGAATTGGACCAAATGGAACGCTTTATTGTTCAGAATATGTTGCAATAGATCCGGATGCACAACTTAGGCCACGTTTTATTGTTCAAAATCCGTTGCAATAGATCTGGAGTCTTATGATAAATCCGGATGCTCATCTTAGGCGACGCTTTACTTACAAAAGGCAACACTTTCTGCTGAAATTGATAATGACTTTCAAAAGTTGTAAATAATGATCTTAACCACTTGGAACATCCCTGAAACATCAAGAACAAACTTTTAAGCTTTAGGATGAGTTGAGTCGAGCAGGAGACTCTGTCCTTAAAGGATACTTCGTAGTTCGTTCCAGGATTAAACAACTCCTTCAAACTCGATTTGAGTTTGGATACAGGAATCAGAAATGCTTATCATATCCAGAAATTTTGGGAGGAAGACAAGTATAAAAATTCGGTTCCGTTCTCATCTCATATGGAAAAACCCACAACCTTTTTATAGGTAATAAAACAGTTGTTATAAAACAATAAATAAAAGCTAATAAAACCGTAACCGATGGCAGTTACAAAACATAAAACAAATGTAACCGTTGGAGAATTAAACTCACTTAAACTCGCTTTTATTGAGGAAATAAATTTTTGTAGCTTCCACCATATACTATTTTGACCACAAGATATTTTCTTCAACAAAAATATCACAAAATATTCTTTGAAAGTAACAGAAAATTCTCATTTTTCCTACAGGCGAGGGGTGATTAGGGCCAAATTCAGGGGGGTCCTGATGCATTAGGCCTAATAACAAAGATTAACTTCATCCCACCTCACTCGTATGTAGACTCGAACTTGTTCCCTCTAAAATCACAACTTTAAAGCTCAACCACTAGATAAATTAGGACATATAGATTAATGTCAAACGCTTCAATCATAATTCTAAATAACACAATATTTTTTATGGTGTTTGGGAGCTTATCCCGTTTATTGTCTCGTTATATTATTAATATATTTTCATATGCTTATATGGTGTAAGTACACCAAAAATGAAAGAGTGAGCACATTCAATACAAACTTGCATATATATATATATATATATATATATATATATATATATATATATATATTGGTATTAGACTTGAATTAAGGATTAGAAAAAAGAGCATGTAGTAGAAGATGCAACTCACACAGGTCATTGCATTTTTTTAAGTTTCAGGCATTCCATTCATATTTCCATATTCATCATGCTCAAATATGCGCTATGCTCTTTTTCTTAATTGTACCAAGTTACATTTTTCTATTTTCATAAATACATTTGTCACTAAAGAAAGTACCATGAACTCGCGTGATGCCAGTGGCGGGGAGGGGGTCTGGTGGGGCACGTGACCCACCGGCCACCGGAAAAATGGTAGTAGCCGGCATATAACACTTTGTGAATTTCGACTTGTAAAACATTTTTTTTGTTGCCCATCTGGTTCACCGAAGTTTGGACCCTACTACATTTAGATCCGACCCGGGTCGCGCACCTGGCTTTGGCGGGTGAGTCTCCCAGTAAGAATTTTCGACATTCACTAGATTTCAAACTCTAGACCTTGCTTAAGCGATACCAAGCCCCTTACCACTTCTATAAAACTTAGGGTTGGGGGGAAGCTTTCTGATGGAGAGGAAGTCCTTTATGGACTTCTTTTTCTAAATTTCATTTAGGCTCAGGATCAATGTTGAGTTTGGGTCCAACAAAAAAAGCTTTAATCCTTCAGCAAAACAACGTCGTTTTGCTGATGGATTTATTTCTTCAAATTCAAATCAATTTATCCTTCAAATCTTAAACTTGGGACATCTTTTGCTCCTTTTCCATTTCATCAATTATAATCAGCTTCCTTTTCTCTTGTTCAAACGCCTGATTCAGGCACCAAACATGTCATGTTTAAATTAATATATTGATCATTTATGGCGTTCAATCTCTATCAAACCCCACTTGCCTAACGTTATTTCTGGAAAATGTGTCAAGTGTTGTTTTCAACTTTTCATTTTCTTAATTCGTTCTTCTTCAATTGATTCTACTTATTGCTTGTTAATCTTATTATTAATTATTTATTTCTATAAGCTTTCGCAATACACATAGAACCTTTTTTAGGCATGGGGATGGGAGCGAAATGAGTAGTAGAATCAGAACATCATCTGGGTATATGAATGAAGGAGTGATATATTTTACACTTGGTTTCAGCCATCCAAATTATCAAATTATGCATGTGGCTCTAAGTTGAGTACGTTCACCATATATGTTTCTAACCCAGAAAACATAGTATGTAATGCATTTCAACTGCATGTTTCCATTCCACATGATATATTTTTTCGATTTGTGTTTTGCGAGATAAATTTTTTTTCCACGAAATTGTGCCCCACCAAAGTTCAAAACCTGGCCACACCACATTGTCGGGGGGCCAACTCTTGGGGACTTTGAGGCTCTTAGATAAAAGCTAATATTGCTATTCATTATACCAACTATATACTAAATACTATTCAATACAACATATATGTGACCCCATGGAAAAATTTTGTTATATATCATGCACGTTATAACCCACAACTCCACAAGTAGGAATGAGAAATGTCTATATTATAAAGGAATTATATGTATTTTTTCAGACTTTTTTGTGTGTCAATATTTCCTTTTTTATAACTTCAAAAAAATTTAGGACTTGTTTAGTTTCAGAAAAATAATTTCCATTTCCATTTTTATTTTCACTTTTCTTTTTCTTTTCTTAATTTTCAAGTTTTCAATTTTCAAATGAAACTAAAAGAAAAGTGAAAACATTTTTACATATATCCAATTTCTCATTTCGTGATTTTTCCATTTCACATTTAATTGAAGTGTTTAAACCATAACTATAATTCACTAGTATATATTTATTTATATGAAGATGAAGATTTAAAACTTTATACTAATACAGTTAACTACAATTGTTTCACATATATCTAATTTTTGAGATGTAACAAAGTGAAATTGGATGACTGATGCTACCTTAAAATTATATTCTTTAATTTTATAAAAGCCATCATGCGATTTACAACTAAAACAATATTCTAATAAATAAAACTATAAAATTGTGTAAATGTTTGGTATAAATTAAATTGTATATTATATAGCATAAATAAAAATAAATGTTATTATAGTGGCAAACGTCTTAATCCAGTAGTTGAGCACTGAAGTTGTGATCCTAAATGTTACAGGTTTGAGTCCATATTTGGGTGAGGTGGGGCGAGGTTTTTCTTTCTTATATATCGTAAGGCCAATGAGACAAACATTTTTAAAAAACAAATGTTACTGTAATCATCAACAATAATTTAGACATTTTAAAAATATAATGATGAGTTAACAGAAGGAAATATATGAAACAAGGGTGCAAAAGGAAAGTTGCAAAAAAAATAATACAAGGGTGATGGTAGGTGTAGAACCCAACTTCAATCCCATATGTACATCACTTTTGACGTGAATTTCGTGTTTTTCCAACGGAAACAATTATTTGTACTTTTCCATTTGCAGTCAAAATAAATTAATCAAACAAAATAGTTTTCTAATTTTTCATTTGGAAATTTTGTTCAACTAAACACCAAATTCCATTTTTTAATTTTCTTGGAAATTTTTTCAGAACTAAACAAGTAAAAATAACTATCAAAAAAATTTACTTGTACATATTTGATCAAAATGTATGAAGTGTTTGGTTAATAGAATATTAAGGTATACTTACTTTGAGAGAAATCAATGTATATATTTGTTGTTTTTGTTTGATGTTGTGATGTTGTTATATGCGTACTATGTTGTTAATTATATGTCCAAATAACATTTTTTTTCTCGAAATTGCAGAAGAAAGGTGATATAATCCAACCATATGCTCCGATTAATGATGATATATTTTAATGTGGCTGATGATACATTTTTTACTTTCTGTTGATTTTCTTACGAATTTCAGTCATTTGTTTCCCTAAAACTCATATCCCTATTGTCTTCTAACATACATACAATATATTTGTAATATATATATACTAGAAATATAACAAACGACTAGGCTTCGTTTAGTGGCCACAGCTTCCTCCCAAAGTGGAGAAAGTAGATGGGGGTCCTGGATTCGAGCCTCATGTTATTCAAAAATTAAATGTTCCTAATTCTAAAAAAGATATATAACAGACATCATCTAACTCATATCTATTAGATATGTGTTATAAACACCTAATTACACATTTATCAAAATTTCAAAAAATATTTATTAAAATGTTTGTGGAATTATGTTTCAAATTTACTATAAACTTATGAAATATTTATTTCAAATGTTATTGATCTATAGAGAGAATGAGCATCAATCCAAGATCCCTCGACATCAGGAGTTGTATTCTATTTTGAGAGCAACATTTCTCGCCAGGTTGCTGCTTCGTTCTTCAACTGCAAAAAGTAAAGGAAAACATTTTTTATGATTCACATTACATATGTAACATATTTGTAATAGATATATAACATATAGCTTACAAAACATACGAAACTCTTCACTAATGATCAAATAAATTGGATATGCACGTGTGGCATTGAAAACACTCATATGAGTCACATGATGTGTCATAGTCATGTGCACATGTCTTTTTTTTTACCTTTATTTCATAAAAATAAGACATATATAAGATATATGGTAGATATATATCATATATGTAATAGGTAAGTGAAATAACAAAAATAAAACTTATTTTATTTCCAAATTCTATTGTATTAACATCATTGACATCATTGACATTCAAAATACTTATATAGACAACAGTGGATCAAATGGATTCAGACGTCTTTTTATTACATACTTATTCTAATGAAATTTCACATATATTAGGTTTATAGTAGACTTATAACAGGTACACAGTTAACTAAACATGTCAAACACTTCACAAAAATAATAATATTCATTATAAATCTGATATTAATATGTTCTATATGCATTAGTCTCTAGTATTAGATATATACTAGGCTTATAATAAATATATAGTAGACATATATTAGACTTATACTAGGTTAATAACAAATATACCGTAGACTTGTAACAAATGAAGACATACAAATTTTTTTGTTGGTCCCTTAGTGAGTGTTACCAGGGTCAGAGGGGGTGAATGACCCTTTTTGCAGAATCTTAGACTTTAAAAAGTCCTTGTCTAGCCTGCAAATGATGAACCAGAAGCTTAATAGAGTAAGATCCGGATAATGCAATTATACAAATAAAAGCACTTCAAATAAAGGATTTAAGTAAAGAAATTCAAATGCAGTCGTTTTATACTAGTTCTGCCCCGCCTACGTCCAGTCCCCGGAGTTTCCTCCTCCGAGCTTAAATTCACAGTGAGATTTCTTTAACGGGCAGAAATCAAGCCTTTACAGTTTGTCTCCGGAGATTTTTTCTCCTCCGGATGTAGGATATACCACCACAGCTAACACCTAACTTAGCTAAGTCCTTTATAGGTTGTCTCCGTAGATTTCTTCTCTTTCGGATGTAGGATATACCACCAAAGCTAACACCTAGCTTGGCTAAGTCCTTTTCTCTTAGGGATATACTACTTAAACTCTCCCTAGTTTAAGTTAAGTCCCCAATCTCAATACTTACCCTAAGTATGAGATAATACAACGATTGTCTTTAAAAAGATGGGCTTCCAAATTCTTCAAGTTTATAACTTTACTTGAGAATTCTTACAAACTGATTCTAAGTGTTTAGTACTTGGAGGGATTTTGATCAATGATTGAATAACAAATTTCATAGGGTATAAGCTTTCTCAAATCAACCAGCATCTTCTCAACATGTTAAGCTTTAGTTTTATAGGCTTGGAACATAAATGTAGCCATTGGATAATCTTGAATCTTCACCGTTGATCATATTAGTGTTGGCGCAATTGGAGCCTTTGATCTTTCTATTAGGCCCAATAAATGTCCCATTTGAATTTGTTGGTATTGGAGCAACAAAGATGTCAGAGGTCATTTCTTTGGCTTTTTATGCTCTACAAACTTTTGTGCAAAGTTTGTCTCCTTTTTAGGGTCCATGCGGCTTACTATTGGTTTAGGCTAAAAAGGTTGTTACTTTTTTCTTTTTCTATGTCAGTCCTTTTTGTCCTTTGCTAAAATTGTGCAAACTATTGATTTTTTCTTTTTCAAGGCAAAAAAGGCGAGTTTGACTCCAGACCAATTTTGAGGGAAAACTAATATTTTGAATATTTCCCTTTCTCTTGTGAACTATGTCTTTCGGATGACTTCAGGTCTTAATTTTTCGGATGCTCTTCCAGTGTGATCTTTTTGGATGCTGTCTTTTTGGTTTTAGGAGGCTATTTTCTTCTGGAACTTTATTCGGATGCGATCTTCTTGGACTTTGGATTTTGCTTTCTCCAATATCTTGTCAGGATGCATTCTTCTTGGACTTGGGATTTTGTTTTCTTTAAAACTTCTATCTGAATGCATTCTTCTTGGACTTAGGAATTTTCTTCCGGATCATTATTTCCAACAATCTCCCCCATTTTGATGGAAACAAAAACCTAAGGATAGAAGCATCTATAACTGGAAATATCAGATAAGTATGATTTTTGATACTTAGCCATTTACATATTTTCTCCCATAATCTAAGCATCCTAACTCACCCAAGATTTTCGCATCTTAGCTTTTAAGTTTTTCTAGTACAATTGGTGGTTGTACTAAGAAGCAATTTTTTAATAAGTATATTTTACCTATATTTCTTCTGCTGTTAACATATGTTAACATCAATGAAGTTCAAATTACAATATATTATAGAAGAATAAAGTGAAAAAGCATTACATAGCTATTCTATTACATATGATACAAAAAATTTCTAGCTATGCTAAAACTACTCCTCCTTCTTCCCTTTCCCTGCTTCTTCCTCCTTGTTGTCCTTCTCCCCCTTTTGGTTTTCAGCAGATGGAGGGTCAATGACAATGTACTTGCGCTGGTTCCATTTATTCTCCCAGGCTCCAGATAGAACTGTGTAATCCTGATTTCCTGCGAGCCATTGTTCTATAATTCAATCCATTGTAGAGGGCACAAAATGAATGGGCTTGATTATTTTCCTAAGATGAGCATAGGATTTGGTGAGATTTGGGTGCATATGTAAGGCATATTCCTGATCTTCCTTCTAAAAATATGGAAACATGCCCCAAATAAGAGTAAGTAAGCACCTGTAGTCTCCAAATCTAGTATCACCAATGTGTTTGGTTAGGTGTTGGAGATAGGGGAGAATTATGCTCTCACGTATATAGCCAAAAGAGGTTAAGGTTGAAGGAGTAGTAAGACTTAGCTTAGACATTTAAGAGCAAAGTTAATGAATTTCCTTAGTTAGTGTGCGGGTGTTATTTTGCATAGATTCATTGATATGTCGGAGCTCCTTGAACATCTCCTGCCAATTGTTTATTGTTTTATCCACCCTATAAATACTGGTTTTGAAGCCCTCCACCATATCTTCTGAATTTTTGGAGAGGAGAGTTGGCAACTCATCCTTGAGGAATGTTGAGAGCTGCTCTTTTATTGCTTGTTGCTCAGTCGATATAGTGATAATTCCGGAGGATGTAACATTTGTGCTTTGAATGACTGTGGTGGGAATGGATTTCAGCATATCCTCAAGCTTTTTCTTAATGAAGTCCTTTAACTCCGTTTTCAGCTCTGTGTAAGCAGAAATAATATACCCAAGTACAGTGGCATAGCTAGAGTCAACTCCGATTTCAGCTTTGGTAGCAATCCTTTTTTGCTTTAGTAACTTCTTTGGATATCTGCTCCAAAACCAAAGTGACCTGAGAGAGAGAGCAGTTTCTGCTACTTGGTCCTCTACTGGGGAATTTGTTCACTTTTTCCTCTAGAGCAGCTAGCCTATTCTGAATCGCCTCTAACTCAGTTTTCATATCTTGAGGAATTGATAGATTTTGAGCTTCGGGTTCAATTGCTCCTAGTTTGGCACATATATCTTTGACGATTGGCTCAAGATTTGAGTCATTGTTGGTTTTGTCCTTCGTAGTAGCTTCTTCCAATTATTTCCTGGCCATTTTAAGCTTTTTAGCTTTGATTGATGGTTTTGTTAGAGTGTTGGCCTTTTCTTTTACCTTGATGGAGCTCACAGGAGAATAGTTTAGGCTTGAAGTGCTCTCATTATCTTCTTGCTCCTGATTATCCTCCGGAGAGGATTTAGGATTATCACTACGGGAAGCAAATTTTGTTTCTTCTTCCTTTTATCCCTCCTTTTCCTCTAAAGTGACCTCGCCCTTTGAGTCTGGCAATGTAGCATCCTCATTAGATCTCAGATCCACTCCCTCCTCCGGTGCTTTTAGCACTAGGTTGGGGTCATCTACCATAGACACAACTGAATATTCGGTTGCATCTAAGTTGCCTTAATTTGCATCAACTGCAGCTTCTTCTTCTTTTTCCTTTTAAGGACTTTCAGCATCCACTTCCTTCTTATCTTTACCAGCATTCTCCAGAATGAGAAGTGATTCAGAAAAATAGTTGTGAGGGGCTAAAGATTCAACCTTCTTACTTCTTCATCGCCATATTCTTCCCTAACATGGTCTATATAAATATATGGTATAAGAATAGGTGAAGTAGGTCCTACCGGAGGAGCAGCCAGTTCATTTGCTCTGGAGGAGCCTTTAAGTTCTCATATGGTGCGAACAGGCTTATTCATTTTTCAATTTTCCTTTATAGCTTTCATAATCTCTTCATACTCTGGATCTTCCAGAGGTAATGTAGCTGTAGTTATCTCAACCTTCTTCCCTTTATCTCTCCGGGCTGCATTAATTTCTTCCTCCTTTGTAGTTTAGGAGCTGGATCCTTGATCTTAATCCCAGCCTCCTGTTATTTCGCAGGAACTTCCACCTTTGCTACGGTTTTTGCCTTTAGCTTTCAAGGCTAGGGATAGAGTTGGTCGCTTCTTGACCAGCTTCTTCTTGGGAGCAGGTTCTTCCTCTTCACTACTGCTCTTTGAAGTAGTATCCCCTTCTATCAGTAGCTGCTCAACTGTTTTGGTAGATCCTCTTTTTCTTCCTTCCTTGAAAGAATCCACAACTTCTGGAACCTATTTTAGATCCTTAGTCACTATTTTCTGAGCTCCCTTAACAACAACCTTTACAAGCCTCCTTCTTGGCTTAATTAGTGTATGTTTGAGGATCTGAGTAAGAGTGAGCGAATCCTCATTTTCTTTCTCTGCTTCTTGTTCTTCTATAGGCTCCAAATCAATCTTCTTTTGAGCTTTGGGCCTTGTAGTTCTTGCACTCTTCACTATCAGACCCTTTACAACTATTTCTTCAGCCTTCTTAGCTTTAATCCTCTCTTTCTTTACTTCCTTTAGCCCCATGGCCTTAGCCTCATCCCAAACCTTATCAAAGGTTAGCTTCTGGAAAGTCTTTGTAAAGATGGCCTTCCCCTCAACCTGATCTACTCTGGTCAAATCTATTTCATTTGCTATGAGGATTTTGGTAATAAGTCCTCTGTAGGAGTATTTGTGCTACTTCATATAATGGATGAGAAGCACAACAGTATTAAGCTCTCTACTCTCAACCTAGTGTTGTAGAACACAGTGTTGGAACACTGATGTTGTGTTGCTGGATCCCTTCCAGATCAAGACTAACTTTGCCATGAGGAGTTGCAGCAACCTTGGGATCTCCGACCAGTGAGTAGAGCACTTATCTCGAAAGAATCTTTCCAGAAGCCACATCTTTAGGTCATATTTCACAGTTTTCTCATTCCCATCATTCCTCATTATCACCCCAATGGTCTTCATGTTGAAGAGTGTGACAAAGAATTGAGGAGTTACAGTTATTACCTTTCCTTGGACTATATTCCAGAGAGCATCTGCGTAGTTATGAACTTGCAAGTTGCCATAGAACTTTTCACCAACATATGCTAAGTTGGGTTCTTCATCCTGAGAAACACCTCCATAACTTGATATTTGGTAAGGAGCTATACACAGCGCTCTATTTCGAAGAGGTACTTATCGCTAAGAAAATTAGAAGGGACGATGGTATCTACATTCTTAAACTTGATCTCCATAAAATCCTCATCTTTGAGTGAAGATTCTGGTCGTAGGTGCTTTGGGAAAACAATAGCTTGGATCTTCGTTCTTGCCATTTGAGAAAAGTTTGAAGGCATTTTGGTTTTTGAGAGAATTTTTGCAGAGTAACAATAGTGAGTTGCTCGCATGAAGAAGACAAGAGATTTGGGGGCTTTTTATAGAGTTTTGAAAGTGAGGGTAATCCAGTAATCCGAAAGCAATTAGATTTAACAAGATTGATGAGGTGTCTGTTAACTTTGGAGAGAGAAATTAATGGTGTGAAAACTGGAGAACTAGAATAGTTTTATTCTCTTTGTAACTGTTGTGGTTTACTGTACATGGACTTACTATAAATGTTTGAAATTCAAAATGTGTACAGTTACTTTTTAGCGCTTTTATTGCCATTTATCCCTTTTGTCCACTGAGCAGGCAATGTTCTACTTCCAAAACCTAAATTGTTGTATATTTCTTTTCTTCCTTGTTTCTTTTGCAACTTAGATTGGATTTGACATTCCAATTGCCTCCCGGAGCTAGTTGAATTGATTTTTACTTAGTGGTTTGGTAAAGATATCTTCCCTTTGCTCATTTGTTGGAATGTAGATCAGGATTACATCTTTCTTCATTACATGATCCCTTATAAAATGGTGTCTAATATTGACATGCTTCATCCTGCTATATAGCACTGGATTTTTTTACACATCAATTGCACACTTATTATCACACATCACATCAATACATCCTGCTTGAGCTCCATAATCTTCCAGCTGTTGTTTGATCCATATGAGTTAAGCAACACAAACTCTACCAACCATGTATTCTGCTTCTATAGTTGATAATGCCATTGAGGTTCACTTTTTACCGTACCATGACACTAAGCAATTTCCAAGAAAATGACAGTCTCTGGATGTGCTTTTTCTTTCAAGCATATATCTGCCATAATATGCATCAGTGTACTCTTACAATGTAAAGTTTCCATTACTGGGATACCATAAACCAATTTTAGTTGTTCCCAGTAAATATCTTAGTACCCTCTTGACAGCTTTCAAATGTGATTCTTTGGGATTGGCTTGATATCTTGCACAATAACTAACTATATAGTGAATATCTAGTCTACTTACAGTTAGATGTAGAAGAATTGTATCTAATCCCATGGGAGTGGACATTGGCTTGCTCTTGTCCATGTCAAACTTCTTGAGGATTTCCTTGGTGTACTTAGATTGATTTATGAAAATCCCATCTGGACTTTGCTTAATTTGAAGACCAAGGAAGAAGTTGAGCTCCCCCATTATTGGTATCTCAAATTCTTTCTTCATTTGAGTGCTGAATTCTTCACACATCCTCTCACTAGTAGCTCCAAAGATGATATCATCCACATAGATTTAAACATGAATGACATCACCTTTATTATTTTTTATGAAGAGTGCTGTATCTGTCTTTCCTCTGATGTACCCCTTGGATATGAGAAATGATGTGAGTCTCTTATACCAATCTCTTGGTACTTACTTTAATCCATAAAGAGCCTTCTTCAGCTGGTAAACATGCTCTAGATGTTTTGAGTCTTCAAATCCTGTGGCTATTTAACATAGACTTCTTCTTACATTACCCCATTCAGGAAGGCACTCTTGACATCCATTTTGGAACAAGGTGAATCCCTTATAGGATGCAAAAGAACACAGTATCCCTGCTGCCTCCAATCTTGCTACTGGAGCAAAGGTTTCTTCAAAGTCTATGCCTTCTTGTTGATTGTATCCTTGAGCAACCAACCTTGCTTTGTTTGTTACCACTACTCAGGATTCATCCAGTTTGTTTAGGAAGACCCACTTTGTGCCAATGATTGACTTTCCTTCTAGAAGTGGTAGTAGATCCCAAACAATATTTCTTATGAACTGATCTAGTTCTTCTTGCATAGCCATCATCCAGCTTTTATCTCTTTATGCATCTTGAAACTTCTTTGGCTTAATGAGTGAGACAAATGCATCATGGCTCATTATTCTGTTGAGTTTTCCTCTGGTTCTCACTAGATTTTGAACATTGTCAAAAATAACTTCTAATGGATGATTCCTGTGAGTCCAGATATCTCTTTAAAGATCTTCATGTTGCTGTGGAGCTTGTTCTCCATCAGCTTCAACTCCTTCATTTGCTCCTTATTCATCATTGAAGTCTATTTTAGCATTACGGGGACTCTCTGGAGGTTGATCTATTTTGATGTTGATTTCTTCATCTTCTTCTTTGTACTTCTTTACTTGAAGGATTGCTTGATTCTCCACTAGTTCTGCTTCATCCGGATCTTGATTTATCTTTCCTTCAAGGTTAGTCTCATCAAAATCTACATGTATTGACTCTACCATAGTTTGGGTTCTTTTATTAAATACTTTGTAAGCTTTACTATGAAATGAGTAGCCAAGGAAAATTGCTTCTTGAGATTTTGGATCAAATTTTCTTAGTTGCTCTCTATCATTTAGGATGAAACATTTACGTCCAAATGCTTTAAAATACCCAATTTTTTTGTTTCTTTCCCTTCATTATTTCACATGGGGTCTTGTTCATGTTATTTTTAATAAGAGCTCTATTTAGAACGTAACATGTAGTAATTACAGCTTCTCCCCAAAAGTATTTAGGCAGGCTATTTTCAATTAGCATTGTTCGAGCCATTTTAACTATGGTTTTGTTCTTCCTTTCTACAACCCTATTTTTTTGAGGTGTGTAAGGAGTAGAGAAGTTGTGCTCAATGCCTTTTGAGTCACATAATTCAGCAAATTACTTATTTTTGAATTCTCCTCCATTATCACTCCAGATGCGTGTAATGCTTATGCCTTATTCTACTTCTATTCTAATGAATATTCTAGAGAAATGCTCAAAAGTAGCATCCTTGCTAGCAAGCAATGTTACCCATGTATAATAAGAATAATCATCCCCAATAACCATGTTGTATTCTCTTCTACCTACGCTCATGGGTTTAATTAGACCAAAAAGGTAAATATGCAGTAGTTCATGGGCTCTTCCGGTAGGTATATAAGAGATACAAATGAAAAAAATTTCTAGTCTATTTTCCTAGTTGACATGCAGTGCATATTTGATCTTTATTAAAAGCAACCTTAAGCAATCCCTCAACTAGTCCCTTTGTGGCTAATTTGGACAGGAGGTTCATGCTAACATGTCCCAACCTTCGGTGTCATAGCCACAATTCCTCTTCTTTAGACACCAAGCAGATATTATTCTTTTTCTCATTTTTAATGTTAACAAAATAGACATTATTTACTCTAAGTGCATAAAGAATAAGTTGATTGGACTTACTATCAATGATTGAGCAACCATTGGAGTAAAAAACCACCTTTATTTCTTTGTCGCAAAGTTGAGCAACACTAGGTAGGTTGAATTTTAGCCCATCAACTAGGGAGACATCTTCTATCTTTAATTTAGATCTAATGGTTCCATGCCCAATGATCTGTCCTTTTTTATTATCTCCAAAGCTGACTTTTCCTCCCTACTTTCAGGTTAATGTGCTGAAGGCTCTCTCATCACAAGTCATGTGTCTTGAACATTCACTATCAATATACCAGGTTTGTTGATCTTCTATAGACTTTAGGCAAACCTATAAAATAGGTCAAGCGGGTTTGAATACCCAATCAAATGTGGGTCCTCTGGGGTTACTAACCATTTTCGGCTATGGATAAACATCTTAATAGTCATTTTTAAATCTACACATTTTAGTCATATGGTTATTTCTACCACAAAATCTGCACCTAGAAATTGGTCTGTTTTGCTCAAGCTCTCAATCTTTTAAAGATCTTTCTCTCCATAATCTCTGGAATATCCAACTTTAGATAATTACAAATCTACTTGTCCTATTTGCATTGGGTATATGGATGGAGGAGCTATTTTAGCTTTGTGATTCTTCCTTTGCTTGATTAACTATTGATCATAGATAACCATAACTTTTCCTTTTTGAGTAGCTGTGTATCTTTGCGCTTAGGGTTGCCTGCTGACCTTGTTTCTTCTTGGATTTAAAGGTTCTAGTTTCCTTCCGGCAGATTGCTTTGGATTCCTTCTAGCAACTTCCTTTATCAAGGCTATTTCCCTCTCAAGCCCAAACAAATTGGCACTGAGTATTTAAACTTGGGTTTTTATGGAGTTTTGTTCAAAATTCTCATAGTGCTTTGTAGCCCTTATCAGATTGATATCTTGTCACACGACCTCAACATCTTTTTTTAGCTCTATTACTTGTCTTTGAAGAAGTTTGATGGCTTTGATGTTCTTCTTTAGATTGTTGATCACAATCCATAAAGCTCTAGCAAGGTCATTGTCAGAAATGAAGTTAGAGTAAGAGTTTACCTCTATATTGGCTGACTCAGACTCTGATTCTTCATCTTGCTCAATGATTTGCTGAGTTGTTCCTCTTTTAGAATGATCTGCTTCCGGCTTAGTTAGTGCCACGAATGCACAGTTGGCAGTATCTTTTTCTTCTAATGCTGATGAGCTACTGCTTTCCTCACTGTTGCTCTATGTGGCCACCATTGCCTTTTTCTTGTACTTCTTCTCTTTCTTGAGCTTAGGACATTGTGCTTTGATATCTCCTTTCTCACCACATTCAAAGTAGTCCATTTCCTTCTCTTGATCTTTCTTATCCTCTAAACCTTTTGTGTATTTATCCTTTTTGGAGTTGTTATCCTTTCTTCTTCTGGAGTCAAATCTTCTAGAGCTTTTCTTTAACCCTCTTTCTTCATTTCTTAGGAATATTTTGAATTGTCTACCCAGCATAGCCATTTCTTCCTTCTTATAAGGAGATTCCCTTAGTTGTTTTTCTGTTTTGGAGGAGTCTGATATGGAAGAGTCTGCCTTGAGAGCAATTTCTTCTTCTCTTTAGGCTTCTTCTCTTGCTGGTTGTATCTTTCCAGGGATAGCTCTTGAGTTAGAAGATTTCTAATGAGTTCATCATAAAAATAAAATTTTAGGTCAGGAGCTTCCTCAATGGTTATCTTCTTGTTGTCCCATTCTTTGGTGAGACTCCGGAGAATCTTTTTCACCATCGCCTCTTCAGTGATATCCTTTCCTAGCCTTTTCATTTCATTCACCAGATTAGTGTATCTGGTATTCATATTGCTGATTGACTCCTTTAGCTCCATCTTGAAATTTTCTAGCTTTTGCTGGAGGAGATCAATCTTGGCTTCGCGAACCTCGTTGGTTCCTTCATAAGTTACCTCAAGCTTTTGACAAATTTCTTAAGCCGTTTCACAGCCTGAGATCCAGTTAAATTCAGTTGCACTCAAAGTACAATGAAGCATATTAATAGCATTTGCGTTTTCATGCAACTTTTTATAATCATTATCATCCCATTGATTAGAGGGTTTTCTAGTTGTAATAACCTCAACCTCATAAGTAGGGACATATGGGCCATCTTTGATGGCAATCCATGCTAGCATGCTTTGTGCTTAAATGAAATTCTTCATCTAACTTTTTTAGAATGTGTAGTGTTCACCAGTGAAGAGTGGGGGCGGGTTATAGACATACACTCTGGGAGAAGCTGTGAGTTACTACCTTGATAACTCATTTTGATTTTTTAAATTAAGTTGGACCTTTAGCTCGATATTGTTAGGTCTCTAGTTGTGAGCACTTGCTCTAATACCACTTGTTGGTCCCTTAGTGAGTATTACTAAGGTCAGAGGGGGTGAATAACCCTTTTTACAAAATTTTAGACTTTAAAAAGTCTTTATGTAGAGTAATTTATACTGGTACGAATCCGCCTACGACTAGTCCTCAAAGTTTCCTCCCATGAGCTTAAATCCACTAGTGAGATTTTTTTCATGGGCAGAAATCAAGCCTTTACAGTTTATCTCTAGAGATTTCTTCTACTCCAGATGTAGGATATACCACCACAACTAACACCTAGCTTGGCTGAGTCCTTTATAGGTTGTCTCCGTAGATTCCTTCTCTTCTGGATGTTAGATATACCACCAAAGCTAACACCTAGCTTGGCTAAGTCCTTTTCTCTCAGGGATATACCACTTAAACTCTCCCTAGTTTAAGCTAAGTCTTCAAAATCTATACTTACCCCAAGTATGAGATATTACAATGATTATCTTTAAAAAGATGGGTTTTTGAATTCTTCAAGTTTATAACTTTACTTGAGAATTCTTACCAACTGATTCTAAGTGTTTAGTTCTTGGAGGGATTTTGATCACTGATTGAATAGCAAATTTCATAAGGTCTAAGCTTTCCCAAATCAACCAGCATCTTCTCAACGTGTGAAGCTTTCCTTTTATAAGCTTGGATCATAAATGTAGTGGTTGGATAATCTTGAATCTTCACCGTTGATCAGATAAGTGTTGGAGCAACCGGAGCCTTTGATCTTTCTGTTAGACCCAATAAATGTCCTATTTGAATTTGTTGGGATTGGAGCAACAAAGATGTCAGACGTCATTTCTTTGCCTTTTATGCTCTGCAAACTTCTGTGCAAATCTTGTCTCTTTTTGGGGTCCACAAACATTGTTATTGGTCTAGGTTATAAAGGTTGTTACCTTTTTCTCTTTCTGGATCAGTCCTTTTGTCCTTTGCTAAAATTTTGCAAACTGTAGCTTTTTGCTTTTTCAAGACTAAAAAGATGAGTTTGACTCCATACCAATTTGGAGGGAAAACTAATATTTTGAATATTTCCCTTTCTCTTGTGAACTGTGTCTTCCGGATGACTTGAGGCCTTAATTTTCCGGATGCTCTTCTGGTGTGTTCTTTTCCGAATGATGTATTCTTGGTTTTAGGAGGTTGTTTTCTTCTAGAACTTTATCCAGATGCGATCTTCTTGGACTTAGGATTTTGCTTTCTTCAATATCTTTTCCGGATGCATTCTTCTTAGACTTAGGATTTTGTTTTCTTCAAAACTTCTATCTAGATGCATTCTTCTTGGACTTAGAAATTTTCTTCCGGATCATTGTTTTCCAACATTTTTTCAAAAAACTACCTCATTGGGCTTACAATAATAATAAAGAAAAACCCCATCCCACCATGTCCGTATGTGGACTCGAACATGTGCCCTATAGGATCAAACTTCTGATGCGGAACCCCAGCCTATTTAGAGACTGCAATGCCTTACTTTTCAAATGATACGGAACCCTAGCCTATCTAGAGACTAAAATGCCTTACAATTGAAATGATACGGAACCCTAGCCTATTTAGAGACTAAAATGTCTTACTTTGTATATCTGAATGCGAAGAAAGGACTTAAGACCCCCAAACTAAAGAACCCTAATTCAACTTGTGAATTAAAATGCTTATGATAGATTGATTGATTGGAGAAGCAGAAAGAATAAGAATCAAAGAACTTGTTTTGAGTCATATTCTTAATGCAAAAATAAGAACCAAGATAACCTTTCAAGCTCTTAAAAGAAAACAATTCATAATCAATGAGAATATTATTCTCATGTGTCTATGACATTACAAGCTTATTTATAGGCATTCTCACTAGCCGTACAAATGAAATAAACCTATTTAATAAAATTAAAAACATAATCTACTAATAAAACTAAACTACCTAAAATAAGAAAGATAAAATAGGAATCCATATAAGTTTGGAATCCTTATAATAAATTATAATTATAAAATAACCTAAAACATAATAAAATAGGAATCCATATATGTTTGGATCCCTATAATAAATTACAATTATAAAATAATATTAAAAAATAAACATTAAATGACTTTAATTTTCACTCATATCACGAATTTGTTTCCATATTGACTTGTAGGACCAATTGACTTACAATCTACATCATTCAACTCCTCTTAAAAAAACTCGTCCCCGAGTTTCCGATAAAAATATAAGCTTGAAGTTCATAAATTGATCGAATCATACATCTTCTTGACATGGACTCTAATTAAAAGAAGACAAGACAAAAAAATATAAAATCGATCTGATTTTTTTTCGCATCCAAATTTTTCTTTCTTTTTTGTCGTTTTCTTTTTTTCCAACTAACTTTTTTTCTTTTTTACATAAATAATAAACAAAAACAATAAAGGGTAGATTTATTGTTTCTAATGCAATAGTTCGGGAATCAAATTCTGCTCCATGGCTGTGGTAACAACACTATACTTTCGTCAGTGCCTTAGTGTGGAACAGGAAAGCCACATCACTATACCTCAATCGGTGACCTTAGTGCGAAAAGAATTCAGAATCACTACAAAAATGTAAAATAGAAACCCCAAAGAATTTAGAAGATAGTTAAGAGTGTTTAAACCCAAATCTAGCTCTTGATATCAAATGATGCGGACCCCAGCCTATTTAGAGACTAAAGCGCCTTACAATGGAAATGATACGGAACTCCAACCTATTTAGAGACTAAAACGCCTTACAATGGAAATGATACAGAACGTCAGCCTCTTTAGAGACTAAAATGTCTTACTTTGGATATCTGAATGCGAAGAAAGGTTTTAAGACCCCCAATCTAAAGAACCCTAATTCTACTTGTGAATTAAAACGCTTATGATAGATTGATTGGAGAAGCAGAAAGAATAAGAATCAAAGAACTTGTTTTGAGTCATATTCTTAATGGATACTCTAAACTAAATATAGTACAAGATATGTTATAGAAAAAAAATATTGCTTTTATTAATGTAACACAAAATATAAATATTCAATTACATCCTAATAACACATATCTAAAACTAGGGCACACCTAACAATGGCAACAATCATATAAAACTTTTAATTTTAAATTACAGTTTTCAATAGACTTCTTATTTCTCATTCAAAATTTACTTCCTATTTAGCTTAATTTCCAAAATATTGATATTATTAATGAAATCAAATTTAAGGATATCAAAGGGAAATCAATCTCTTTTAAGTAATCATTTAGTTCCTAAACAGGCATTTATCTAATTAATTAGATATAAATATAATAATAAATAATCTTTGATACCTAGTTAATTATGTAATTTTTCCTATTTTATCTATTTTAATTACAAATTAATCACTAATTAATCAATCTCTTATAAATAATCATTTGTTTACCGAAAATTATAAGGTATATGGCAAGCACCGTCATGTACCATAATTTTATCTAAAATCATTTATTAAGCTTACTTATTATGTTTATAATTAATAAAAAGAAAGGATATACTATTGATATATTTCCTAAGTAATTTTTATATTCATACTTTAAATGCATTTCTTCTCTATGTTTTCTTCCCAATTTATTTTTTTCAAATTTCATTATAGCTACTTAATTTTTCCTTTTGAAAATTACTATATTGTTTCATGTTATAAAATATTTATTCTAATATAAGCCCTGGACCTATATAAAATTAATTATATTTAAACTCAAATCATAAATCTTTATAGTCAATAAAAAATTCTAAATCTTTCACAATGTAATATTTTTTTCGTAAGTTTATTATTTTTGGGAATTTTAAACAACCCTATTATACAGCACAAACTCTCAATCTTAAACCCTTTACCCTAATATATAACACATATTTTTTATCTTTTTAATTTATTATTATACTTTCAAATACCAGTATTTAAATATTCTAGCTTATAGTTTTATATGATAACTTTATTAATTTATTTTGAAACTTTGTACACTATAGTATTAACACTAAACATTGTACTTTTTTTCTTAAACCATAAATAATGTACAAAGGAATTTGGAGTATGGTTATTAAATTCACGAAATAAAGCAAAATCATAGTAAATTACAACATGATGTTAGAACATTAGTGATACATAAATTTTGCTCATTCGACTATTTTTGGTAAAACTCAATGACAACAACTGTGACTTCAAACTCTTTTGCTATTTAAAAAAGTCATTACTACAAAACATCACGCATAAACATTTATATTTACTTAAAATGTAAAAAATACTTAAAATAATTTTATGGGATTTAAATTTTCAAGGTTTGAGATTAAAAATTATGCTATATTAAATATAATTTTTTTTATTTTACTATTTATTCTTTTACGCATGAATATGTTTGAGTCATGTTCATCTAAGATGGAAATGCGATTTGGACTCATACCTTCCATGACAGAGACATGATTTGGACGCATCACTGAGCAAAACATGAAAATTAAATATCTAAATTATATTGCTAGAGCTCAAAGTTTCAAAATACATCAATAAAGATAATTATATCAAACTAAATGTTTAAATATTGTATTTGAAATCATAACAATAAACTAGAAAATATAAATATATGTCATATATTGAGATAAAGGGTTTAACATTGGGAGTTTATATTGCACATTAGGTTAATTTTGTAAAATATTTCCAAAAATATTAAATTTATGAAAAGAAAAGAAAAATATATTACATATACTGACAAAGGTTTAGGATTTTTACTAACTATAAATATTTAGGATCTGAATTTAAAAATAATTAATTGGTAATGGTCTAGTTGTTTTCATATTATAATAAACATTGTAAAACATGAAATATTATAATTTTGAAAAGTAAAAGTTAAGAATGATTAAATTTAGAAAGAATAATTAAAAAATAATTTGGGAATAAATATAGAATTACACTTATAGTAAGAATATAAAAGTGAATTAATAACGAAGTGAAATATATTTTTTTCCTTTACTTTTACAAAGATACATACTCATTAAATAAATTTAGATAAAGTTACGATACATGGCGGTGCTTACCATGTACCGAATAATTATCCTTTATTTACTAATATTCCTAATTTATTATGTGACTTCTCCTATTTTCATTAATTATTCCTTTTTTCTTAATTAGAGACTGCTTTTTTGATATTTCTATGAACATACACTAATTTATCCCGATAAATGTGTATGTAAAATTATCGTGTTCCTGTATCCGTATGCAAATTTAGGATAGTGTATGTGTATAAAATTTTTGAACTCATCTTTTACTAGACATGCGGATTCGTATCTGTGTCGGACACTTGTACACGAGTCCATATGGCATACACAGAGAAATGCATAAAAATACATCTTTATACGGTTTTCCTTGTCATTTTACATGAAACGAAAACCTTTGCATGAATTTGATGTTTCAAAATTGTGTTATCCATATTTTTCATGCATACATTAGTTGATTGAAAGAGACTAAAGTTTACGCAATTTAATCACAGGATTCACTACGGGATTTTTTTTTTAAAAAAAAGCCAGCAATCAGCATAATAAATTAAATACTATACAAGCATTATAATTATTATTTGTAAGAGTCCCCAATAAATAATGCATATTTCTAATAATACTCCTGTTTGGTATAATTTTTATTATGGTTAACTTAAAAAAAGTATCTTGTGGTTTCACTCATTTGCAAAATGAGGTTTTTGAGGATTTTGTTTTGCAAAACGGGGTCTACGGTTTCAAAAAATTTGCCAATAAATGATCCTCAATATTAAAATATGTCACAAAATGGGCAATCTTGTTCGCTTTTATCTGAATTTTTGCGGGATGGTTATTAAATATACAATACACATCTGTGAAAAATTTTAAAATTTTTTGAATATTGCAAATATTTTTTTAATTAAATAATGGTAACAAACTTTAAAAAATCATTAAAAAATAAAAAAATCTCCGAGAATTACTCAAATCATGACATATAATTTTTAAATAATAAGGTTAAATTATTAGAATATTGAATTGTTTAAAATATTCAATGTAACACCATTATTTTGAATCTATGGGGCCCTTTTTGCAAATTTTTTAAAACCACATGTCCCATTTTGTTAAAAAAAATCCTCATAACCCCTTTTGCAAATGAGTGAAACCACAAGGTACTTTTTTTAAGTTTACCCTTTTTAGTATACCATTTTGTATTTATACCGTATAAGATCAATTATACTAAAGCTAAAAAATAAAATCATTACAAAATGCACTATAAAATAGGTATAGTATCAAAGTCAAACAACATCAAAACCATTACAAATAACAAAATCAACATGTAAATACATATTATGCCAAATATAAAGAATGTATAAGACATATTATACCACAGTATAAAAAGGTATAAAATCTATTATACCAAAAAGAAGTTATTCTCTAAAACTAAAATTTAAAATCTTGTATTTTTAGAAAAAAATGTTGTTTAGGATAACTTTATAAGAAAATCTAAAAATCTTGCATTTGTTACAATTTCCCATTCATAGCTAGGGATAAGTGCGGGCCGCATCTGGGCCGGATCCATATAGATCTAGATCCATGTCATTATTCATATATAAGATCCATTGGATCTATAAAATTAGACCATGTATCCATATCCAATGGATCTCACGGATCTGAGTCCAAAACGGGTCTAAAGCGGATATTTAAAAAATGCAAGTCAAGAAATACAACACATGAAAATATTAATTACCAACCAAAAATTTGTTCTGCAAATCACTATATTAGTTCGTAATTAAAAAAAGAAAGAGTGTAACATGTAATTTCAAGGTTCAAAACTTCAAATAAAATAATGCAAATTAACATTCGTCTAAGTTCGAATATAGAGGTGGTGATAATCGGTAAAAAGTTGAGTGAGGGTAGATATATATTTGTTAGGGTTAGGTGTGTGTGTATATATATATATTCATATATGGATACGGGTCTTTGAAAATAATTTTTGAGTTATATTCATATCCGACCCAAATTCAATAAATTTGAAATAATAAGGTCCTTACCCTAAAAACCAGATACGTATCCACATATCCGGGCCGGATCCAAGATCCCGTCCCATCCCAATTCAGAGCAGTCGTGGGAACTTTTTCAGCTATTCACATTTTATCGGTGCAGTTTGTCCGGTTTTGGGTTCTTATTAGAAGAAAAACTTCTTAATTTTGTAAAGTTGAGATTGAGAAAAGCCGAGTCCCCGAGTATTTTCATTTTACAATTATCACAATGAGGAAAAATTTTGCGGTTATAATCTTGTTTTGGAATTTGTGAAGTAATCAATTTGTGCAAACCAAAAAATTGTAATAAGTCTTCCGTTGGTTAGGAAGCTGGAACATAATTTGTAAGATGAGTTGATACAGGTTGGCTTTTACATCTAACCCTTGATTTTGGTTTCATGGCTTAGAAACTATTTTTTCAAAATGTATTTGTATTTTTCAAAATGAATTTTTTATTTTTTACCAAATGAATTCGCAAATCTCGGTTCTCCATAAAACCTTTAAATTTAGTTTTTTCACTAATAAAACCTCCCTGATTCTCCTCATTGCATAGGTGACACTTAAAATATTGTGTAATTAATGTTTTAATGTACTCCATCCGGTTCTGAAAACTAGTCGTTTTACAGAAATTCACAAATTTTAAGAAGCAATTAATTAAGAGTATAAAATTACGTGTTTACCCTTAAATTAGCATTGAGTAATAAGTGTATTGGGATTGAGCTAAAATTAATAAGGGTATAATAGGGAGAAAGGAGTAAAAGTTTACATTGAAAATAGAGAATGACAAGTAAAATGAGCAAAGAAAAAATGTGTAGAACGACTAGTTTTCGGAACCGGAAAGAGTAAAAAATTTGGAGCTCTACATTAGAAACATATCTACTTGTGAGCAGCTACACCACCCAATTAGCCGGTAGAACTTAGCTTTCACATTCGAGTTTTTTGAAGAAGTAAAAGAACATGAATAAAAGAGCGAGGGTGACGTCCCATCGCTTACATAGCTCACTTGAGGGGACATATAATATTATATGAACATTACTGATCTCAAGATAAGAGCATCAACCTAGTTATAAGAGAGTAACAAATTCGAATGGTTAGAAACATCTAACACACCCAATTTGGGTCAATTTTTGTATTAGTGTTTAGGGTTACTTTCAACACTTCACCTGCTATACAGTTCTTGTGGATACTAATTGCTCATTCGTAGATTTTGTATTATTCCACCCATCTAGAAATTTGATTTTAATCAACTTCTTAATTTGTCGGTGTTCCCAGTTTGTTAGGTTTTGGTTTCGTTATTAAAATAAAGAACTTCTAAAT
The DNA here is from genome assembly GCA_947683365.1 of Euphorbia pulcherrima. Taxonomy (NCBI): domain Eukaryota; kingdom Viridiplantae; phylum Streptophyta; class Magnoliopsida; order Malpighiales; family Euphorbiaceae; genus Euphorbia; species Euphorbia pulcherrima. Next base: position 23,996,026 of record CANTUS010000001.1, read on the forward strand.
TTGTAAGAAAGGAATCTTAACAAGTATATAACTTCCAATGCTTAACACGAGGCAAAATTTTAGCACATTCATATATTGGTTTTTTTGGCATTTTCAATATGAAAGAGAAACGACAAAACAAAATTAATTTGTAACTCCAAAAAAGAAAAAAAATAAATCATAGTATTACAAGTTCCTAGATATATCTATTATTAGTTCCTGCACATGTTTTCTGGAAAAACACGGTAGCTTTTTTTTTTCTGTCCGGCTTTTAAAAAATCGGACAAATCAATTTTTTAAGTTTATTCGACTTTTAAAAATTGGATAACTCCAATCAAAGGGGATAGACCCTATCCGACTTTGTAAAAGTCGGATAGAAAATCTATCCGACTTTCTAAAAGTCGGATAAATTCTATCCATAGGTGTTTAATGTAAACATTCTGTCCTTTTTATTTGTGTTTTTCTTGTTACGTTAATGAATAGTTTTTGGTGTTTTTTTTCATCCAATTTTATACGAGATTTATAAAGTCGGATGAAAAAAAACACCAAAAACTCTTCATTAACGTAACAAGAAAAACACAAATAAAAAGGATAGACAAAATAATAATAGAGTTAGAAAAATAAAAAAAATTCAAATAATATAAATAAGGTAATTGAATTTTTATTAGGTCCAAAAATTAAATAATTAAAGGATTTAACTAAATTGATTATAATTATCTATCGGAAAGAAAGATGAGTTGAGATGAACACTAAAATTTTCTATATACGATTGTTGTAAACACTAAGATTAATGTTAACAAAGTCATAAATATATACAATAAATTATAAATATTAGTAAAATATTAATGAAAACATAAGGGGGATGGTTTTTTTTTTACTTTAATCACCTATCCGACTTTGTAAAAGTCGGATGGAATTTATCCGACTTTTACAAAGTCGGATAGCTTCTATCCGCTTTGATTGGAGTTATCTGATTTTATAAAAGTCGGATAGACTTAAAAAATTGGCTTGTCCGATTTTTTGAAAGTCGAACAGAAAAAAAATACCCCAAAATTACGAATAGTTTATAAAATACCATAAATCTGTTAATAGTTTTGAAAAAGGTAATAAAAAATTCTTTAACTCCCTTTCTACAACTACAAGTGCCTTGTTTCCTTTAGACCCTAATACTTTTTCTGATGAATCCAAATTGGTCACTGATTTCATGGCAAATTACTACAAAAATATCGAAAAATACCCGGTTCTTAGTCTAGTTCAACCCGGTTACCTCTCTTCTAGAATTCCTAGTTCCGCATCAAACTTTTCTGAATCAGTAGAAGAAATCTTGAAAGATGTGAATGACAATATAGTTCCAGGCATCACTCATTGGCAGAGTCTCATCTTCTTTGCCTACTTTCAAGCAAATGCGAGCAATGCTGGTTTTCTTGGAGATATGCTTTGTTCAAGCTATAATGTTGTTGGGTTCAACTGGATTTCATCTCTTGCTGCAACCGAGCTCGAATCCATTGTCATGGATTGGATGGGAAATTTATTGAAGCTTCCATCTTGTTTTCTGTTTTCCGGAAGTGGAGGTGGTGTCCTACATGCAAGTACATGTGAAGCTATAGTGTGTACTCTTGCCGCAGCTAGAGACCGCGCCTTGAAAATGTTCGGATGGGATAAAATCACTAAATTGGTTGTTTATACATCTGATCAAACACATTCTACCCTTCATAAGGGTGCCAAGTTAGTCGGTATTCAACCCTCGAACATCCGGTCACTTCCTACTTCTGTTTTATATGATTTTTCCTTGTCACCTAAGGCGCTAGAGGAAGCAATTGAAAATGATATTGCGTTAGGGTTCTTGCCTTTATATCTTTGCGGAACTATTGGAACTACTGCTTGTGGAGCAGTTGATCCGAGTAAAGATTTGGGGGAAATCGCAAACAAATACAACATATGGTTCCACATTGATGCAGCTTATGCAGGAAGTTCTTGTATATGTCCTGAATTTAGACATTATTTGGATGGTGTAGAATTAGCCGATCCTATTAGCATGAATCCACATAAATGGTTCCTTACGAACATGGCATGTAGTTGTCTTTGGGTTAAGCAGCCTCATTTGTTGATTGAATCACTATCGACTACCCCTGAATACTTGAGGAATTCTGCAACTGAATCAAACACAGTCATTGACTACAAAGATTGGCAACTTGCACTGAGCAGGCGATTCAATGCATTAAAGCTATGGGTTGTGATACGTAGGCATGGACTAGTAAACCTCCTGTCCCATATACGTAATGATGTGACATTAGCCAAGAGATTTGAATCTTTTGTAGTGAAGGACAAGAGGTTTGAGATAGTGGTGCCAAGAAAGTTCGCATTGGTTTGCTTTAGGTTGAAACCGAATAAGGGTGGATTGAGTTGTAATATTGATGAATTGAACATGAATTTATTGGTTGATGTGAACAAGAGCGGGCGGGCTTTCATGACCCACGGAGTTGTGGGAGGGATGTATTACATACGTTGCACTATTGGATCAACACTCACTGAGGAGAGACATGTAGAAGACTTGTGGAATTTGATTAAAGAATGTGCAAATGTAATCACTTCTTAGTTATTAGATTATTTTTGATAGATTGTTGAATTGGGAATTAACTGGTTAGATAGTTAATTTGATGGAAGAGACATAGATGTATGAATGTTCATTGTTTTTTTTTTTTTGAAGCTTATGTCACACTCAATTGTCTTAAACGTCTTGGTCTAATTAATGTGGTAGTCACTCAACATGTGGGGAAGTAATAAGGTAGATGATGCTTTAACTTGTGTTAGGGTAGCAAATGGTGATCATTGGTTTTCCTCGCAAGTCACATAATCCTCCTTTGGTTAATAGCATGGATGTAAAACCTGACTCGACCTCTCAAATCAATGAAGTTAGAGGGTTAAGGACTGATGTAGTTGAGAGGGCATTAATATACTTGGAGAAGGTTGATCGTCAATATGGGTGAATTTTCAAGTTTTGGATTTTGGTGAATTCTTGCCTTATTTTCATCAAAATCGCTCCCGTGAATAATAATCACAGCAATGCGGTGAGCTACGTCGTTTTTTGGCCAAATAATGTCGTTTAAGCCCTCAATTTTATGTTTTTCAGTAGCGACTAAATTGCATTTTCTTAAAACTTTGTGTGCTTATTTTTTTGATTTGCCGTTTTGCACATGGCTGCCCTAGACTATAAATAAGCTTGTAACACCTTCAATTGGCAGTTTTTGCCGTCATCAGAATTCAGATTACAACTTTTGCAATTTCTCTTAGTTTTTGCGATTTCTGAGAGTTTTGTGAAGAGTCGATCGTTGTTGATATTGCGATTTCTTCAATTTTCGGCTATAAACCAAATTTGTTGATATTCTGCTGCGTCAAGGACCGATGATCAACTAAAGTTGAACCGGGAATGTAATAAATGTAATAAATTATAATTTTCAATAATTTAGAGGGTTAAAATATGTTATAGTAAACAACAAGCTATTGCCTAGTACTAAAATTAAGAGCAAAATAAGTTTAAGAGTTTTTTTTTAAAAAAATTGCCTCATATGGGCTAAAATAATAACAAAGGAAAACCGTATCCCACCCCGCGCGAGTGTGGAGTCGAACCTGCAAACTCTAGGACCACAGTTTCAAGGCTCAACCACTAGACCAAGCCTTTGCCACTAGTGTAAGAGCACTTAGGCCATGTTCTTTTCAACTTATTCAACATCCTATTCAGTTCAGTTTAGTTCGATTTCAATACTCAGTTTCTGTTCAGTTTCAGTAATCAATATTATTAGAATGCATGCATTACGACATTAAAAAAATTGGCTCTGACGATTTTCGTAAACCCAAACCCTAGAATCTGCACACCTACTCTTTTATGTCACTGGCCACGATGTCTGCCGATGCCTCCATGGGGACGTCATCGCACCCACCTGATAATGACTTCAATATATCTACTATGTTTGATGGAAACTTTCATTGAAAATTAACCGATCGTGCGGTTACCCGGTTAAAATTCTCAGTTTCAAACCTCAAGACATTATAAAGTTAAATTTATATATAAATAAATGCAAAACTAGTAAGAGATATGTACGCGAGTTATCGGGATTTCTAGGAGAGAGAATATGTTAAATATACATATAAAATGGAAAAGGGAGAAATCAATTTCTTCACCCCATTTCAATTACACGTCCGGTTCGCTTATATATAATATATTGAAATTTTAATTAATTGCAATTAAGTCGTTTGAATTCTTGATTATTTGTAATTAAATCCTTAAAATTCAATAATTTTTTAAATAAGTCCTTAGACTTATTTAATTCTCTAATTAAATCCAATTACTTAAATAGGATCGGATCCTTTGACCTAATTGACTAGCTCACGAGCGGACCGAGTATTTCTAACAATACACCTACACACCGTTTCTATTTTTTTTTTCTTTTTGTCTCTGCATAGAAATATGATAAACCTTTGTTGTTGTTTTGTTTTTGGAGGGTCAGTGTGCCTACTGTTTGCAAATCGCAAACTGTACTGACTTGAACGGACCAAGTGGATGATAAGCACCCATTTAGCTGAAGGATTCAAATCTGCTGTTCCTAAATTGGTGTTCCCTCTTATGTCCCTCTATTCATTATTTGACATGTGTTATATTTATAGGAGAGATAAATTGAAAAAGATTAAAATAATAATAATAACAGACACTTGTTAATATTTAAATGAGAGACATAGAAGAGGACACTAATTTAAGGACAACAAATTTGAATCCGTTGCTATTTAAAAAGGTAGGTGCAGTTGAAATGGATGCTCTTGTTTTGGTGCTTCCACCAATTTAGATGGTAAAGAGCATTATATTGTTTTCCTGTTAAATTTGGTATGAAAAAGTTTTCATTCCTGTATTATATTAAATAGGCTTAATTCATCAACAATATCCCCAATTTGGCACAAAAAATTTGTTGCCTCCCTAAACTTTGAAAGTGTCCCCGCAGCCACCTCAATCATTTAGCCCATTTGTCCTGTGTGGACACTGATGTGGCGTTCTTTGACTTGATCTTTATTTAGGAAATAAAAAACAAAAAAATCACAAATATGATTTGGAGTTGGGTTTTCTTTTTACAAATTACAATCAAACATTTAGTTACTATATAGCTTGAAGATTCCCCGTTGTCCCATTTCTAGTTTTGAGATTGTGATTAATCGAAAAAAGCTAATACCTTTGGGTTCACTTTTGGGTTTTGTAGGCTTTGTAATATTTTGGGCATGTTTTGATCAAGGGAAGCTGTTGGGATTTCTTTAGTTTGATTTTGTTGAATTACATTGCTTACAAGATATTTGAATTTGGGTCTGAGTTTTTAAGGGCAATTAGAACATTTCCAGGGAAAGTCACGAATTTTTCGGGAAAATTCATGAATTTTTTTCCCCGGAAACAAAACTTTTCCAGAAATTATGCGTTTCCGCTTAAACCATTTGTTATTTTTTTGTAATTGCTCCTAAGGAAGTGTTTCCCTTTCAAAAAAATTGCTTTTAACGACCAACAATCAGCAAAAATCATGAAATGAACTTGTATTTGGTACTTAGGTTCTTAAGTTATAATCTGCACTTCTTATTGAACATAAAAACAATAGAGATTGGCATGACTTTTCGATAAAAGAAGAAAAAGAAAAGAAGAAGGAGAAGAAGAATGACAATGAGAAAGAGGAGAAGAAAAACGAAAGGAAAAATAATACGAAAGAGAAAGAAAAGGAAAAGGAAAAAGAGAAACAGAAACAGAAAGAAGAAGAAGACAGTCGAAGAAGAAGAGATGAAAGGTTTTTAAATGTTTCTTATTTTTTTTTTAAATTAATGTAACGTGTCAGTCTATTACTAGTTGGACTTGTCAAAACTAATATGTGGCACGCGTCTCTCTTTTGAAAATGGTTGAGCCTGAATCAAGGTGTTAAATAGTACATTTTTTAAAAAATGGGGCTTGTAAAGTTTAGGGAGGCAGCAGATTTTTTGTGCCAAGTTAGGAATGTTGCCGATACATTAAGCTTATTAAATACGATTATATGAATAATCCAAAAAAAATGATTATATGAGTTATAAATTAACTCTATTATTTTTCTTGGAAAAAAATCACATGTCTTCAATATGGTGTCCTTTTTTATGTCCTTTACTCATTTTTTTGACACGTGGTAATATTCATTATTATTTTATTGTTTTTTCAAATTTACTTTCCTACAAAAAGGAGAAAAAATTGCATGTCTCCATTTCGGTGTCCCCTTCCTTGTCCCCCGTTCATTTTTTTGACACGTGTTAAGTTTGTAGGAGAGATATGACAAAAAGTTGTGAAAATAATAACATAATAACTAAATTTGTCACGTGTCAAAAAATGAATAGGAGACATAAAAGGGGACACCGAAATGGAGACATGTGATTTTTTTCCCTACTTTTCATCAGATTCAAATCTGCTGTCCCCAATTGTGTATCTCCTTGCATGTCCCATATTCAGATTTTGCCATGTGTAAAACACGTAGGAAATAGAAACAAAAAAATAGGAAAAATCTGAAAATAAAAAATTTAGTAAAAAGATCTAATACATGGCAAAATCTGAATGAGGGACATGAAAGGGGACACACAATTTGGGACAGCAGATTTGTATCCCTTTTCATCACATCTCTCCTACAAACTTGTCACATGTCAAAAAATGGATGGAGAACATGAAAAAAACACAAAATTGGTGACATGTAATTTTTTTTCCAAGGGAACAATTTCATTACCTTTGGTTTTATCGTGAAACTTATTTTGGGATTTAAATCTGTTGTCCTTAAACTGGTGCCTATTTTCATGTCCCTTCATTCATTATTTGACATTTATTTTATTTATAGGAGATATAAACTGAAAAAAAAATATAATAATGATAAAAACAGACATGTATCAATATTTGAATGGAGGACATAGAAGGATACACCAATTTAGGATATCAGATTTGAATCTCTTATTTTGGCTTTATTACCAATTTCCCTTAATTATTATATTTCATAAAATATTGATATTGAAAGGAAGTGAATTGAAACTCTGCAACCATTCACTATAGCCATGTCGATTGTGTTCTGGGCTCATTTATTAAATTTTGTTTTATATGGCCAATGGTATTCAATTATATTAAGGGCTGTTAATTGATAAACCAATGTAGTATAATGGCAAATTTATGATATTAATAAAGACATGAGTCCTAAGGAGAGACATGTTTTTGATATTGGTTTGTTTTATTGTGAAAGTCATTTTGGCATTTTGTTACTAGTTGTCTCGGAATGGACAAAATTAATGGTTTATAAAGGTCTATGTTAGTATTAAGTTTGTTTTCCCTTTGGCCACTTTGGTTTGAAAGAGATCAATAAATGTGTACATGTTATATATTAATGTCAACATTTGGCAAAGTTGACACGGTCGTATGTGTCAAAGTGTTCGTAAAAAAAGAAGCAACAACACGCTTCCTTTGGAATCAATTGAGTTTTGGCTCCATTTTTGGAAATGATCTCACTTTCCATATAAAAGTAAGGCTGAAAGTTATTGGTATTTTTGTACCATTTGGATTTTGTATTTTGTAATAATCGGTTAATTAATTACACTAAAGGTTCAATAATTGATAAACCATGTGGTGATTGCATATTTGTGAAAGGTAATGACATTGTCATTAAAATTTTGAAATTATGTCCATAAAAGGGAAGTATTGCGTTTCATGTGATGGAGTGAGTTCCATAATGCAGTGTGGACAGTTCATATGACAATTCTTGAGATTTATAACTTTGAATCTGTAACTAGGTCTTGGAATATCTAGTAATCTATATAATTTTATGTCATTAAAGTTTAGCCCCAACAGCTCTATTTATTTAAAGTTATACTCCCTTCATTTTCAAAAGTTTGATGTTTTGACTTTATTTGATTTTTCCAAAAGTTTGACGTTTTGGAATTTCAATGCATTTTTTTATCATGGTTTTCCTAAATTACCCTTGTATTAATTATGAGTGAGATAATTGATTATGAGTAGTTATTAAGAAGAAAGAGAATTTCAATATAAAATATAAATGATAAATTAGTCATTTTAATAGTGTAATAAATATTTCATCGGTATTAATGATTTGGTTAGAGTGTCAAACTTTTGAAAATGGAGGGAGTATATTTCGGTGTTATGTCTTGGATCACATGCAATAAAAAGGGACCTCATTAATAAAGCTTGTGTTATTTCTAGGGTAAATTTAAAAAATATACCATGTGGTTTCGGCCATTTTTAAAAAGAGGATCATAAAATTTTTGTTTTCGAAACGAGGACTATGGTTTCAAAAGTTAGCAAACAAAGGAAAAATTTTACAAAATGTCTATTTTCTAACGTTACAAATGGTATTTTAATTAATTCCTATAAGCTAACCATATTATTTATGAATTATATATAAATTTCAATGAATTTTCATTTTGTTATTATTTTCAAATTATTATCGTCTTTTAATTAAAAAATACTTAAACTTGTAAAAAATTTTCAACAATTATCACTAAGGTGCATTGTATTTTTATTAACTAACATGCAAAATTTTAGTTCAAAATGAGCAAGATTGCCCTTTTTCGTGACATTTTCAAATTGAGGATTTTTTTGTGAGTTGTTTGTTAATTTTTGAAACCACAATCCTCGTTTCGAAAATAAAAATTTTATGATCATCTTTTTAAAAATGGTAAAAACCACTGCATATATTTTTAAAATTTACCCTTATTTCTGTCAATGACATGAGGAGGTCTTAGTGGGTGTCATAAGGACACATGTATTACTACAAGAAATTGATCATTATTTGTTAAAGTTTATCTTCTTATAAAAGGTTATAATCATATGGCTAATATTGTGAAATTGACAAGTTTTACATTTATGAGTCAATCCATATTAGGCTGTTTAAGGTAAGAGAATCAAATTTGTGCTTTATAGCTGTAAAAAATTGTTAATTATTTGAAATGGTACAGGCTTGAAAAATGATATTTTGGCTTTGTTTTGTGAATTACAATAAAGTTTTATAAATTATTTGTTTTATAAAAGAAACAAGTCAAGCAAAGGGCCAAAAAAATTTATTGAATTTGTTTTTCTCCGACTGCCATCTTACCACACATTTACAAATTTGTCGATCTATAAGCATTGATTTTTTTTTTTGAAAACCTATAAGTATTGATTTAAAAAAATCAATAAAGTATGTTTATGGCTATAAGGATTGTGTTTTATTTTTATTAGCCATAACAATGAAATTATGGTAATATTAAGTATTGAATGTCTAGTGGTCTATATAATTTTATATTATTAGAGTTTAGCCATAGTAGCTCTAATTATATAAAGTTACATATTATGTTGTTTTTGGATCACATATGATTAATATGTGATATATGATTAAAATGTTGATGGTCTAGTGATTCATATAATTTTATGTGATTGAAGTTTAGCCATAGCAACTTTGGTCATATAAAATTATATATTAAGTTGTTTTGGATCACATTTGAGTAAAATCATTACTTCTAATTAATATAATAAATTTTAATCCCACATGAGCATTTTATTATATTAATTAGGATGATATATCAAATTATTTTTCTAATTTACCTACATGGATTAGAAAGTGGTACATATTTTGATAGTATTATCATATAAGTTAAACATAAATCTATTGGAATAAAAATTCAGCCCACATGCAATTTTTAAGTAGCTGATTATGGTATTTCTATATGTTTTACATTGGTAAATATATATTATTTGTTAAATTAGTCTCAAAACAACTTTCCGAAATTGAGAAAAGATTTATATGTAACAACCATAAGGGTTTTCCTCTAGTAATAGTGAGCATGTGGTTGCGAGCTTAAAAGATCTATATATGGGTAAAACAAGTCTCCCGTTAATGATAGTTAGAATCTCATGATATATATTGTCATTTCTTTTGGTTTTGAAGAAAAGAAAAATATCATGAATCAATGAATATACCACATAGTCAGTGAGAGTACATTTTGTTTTCTTATCCTATACATTACTTGTAACCAATCATAAGGGTTCGCTAGCATTTACTTGCGGAATGTTAGGAATATATCATAGTAACCCATGTATGGACCACTAAAGAATATAGGGTTACCTGATATTTCATGTTTTGAGGCTACATGACATGGTGCATGGTTGAAGATTTTTTGTTTGGGTTTAGAATTTTCTAAGCCATTAAGAATTTGTTGTGACAATTCATTTGCAGCTTGCTGGCTAAAAACAAGAGGGCGACACTAAACGGTGAACATATCGACATAAAGTATTTAGTCATAAAGAATGTGTTGGAGAGAGAAAAGTGGTCATTTAAGTACGGAACTGATGATAGACAATGGGCCTTGACCGGTCAATATGACTTATTTGTTAAAACTATTCATCTAATATTTGTTGTTTATTTCTCATTCGGAGTGTGCACATTATTCATATTCGAGAATAAACAATTTTTGTTGGACCATGAATAAAGATAAGGTTTATTCATTAAGAGAAATAATCAATAATACATGGGAGATAATATTCAATTTTTGAATATACGTCGTTGTGATTCATGTATATTATAATGGTGTTGGTATATAATTGAATGGATCAAGTGGTTGAATGTAATATTAATTTTTTATTTCACACAAAAGTGGTCCATTCAAGGGACATATTGAGTGTGAATCAAATAAAGTAGTAGACTAAAAAAAGAGGCTAATTATTTCATTGGTCTATCAAATCTGCTGGACTTTGTATTTAGATATCAAGCCATTAAGATTTCCCACTGCTGAATCAAAAATTTTTGTGTGAATGGACGAAATTGTGATGGTTGATTTCGGTCATTCTTTTCTATATATACCAAGGGTCCCTGAGCTCCCAAAACTCATCCATTCAAGCTTTCCAAAAAGCAAATACACCATCTAAGGAGTATTGGAGAGCTCAGAAGACCTTTAGTAATTTCTTCAACTTTTCTTTTCAAAGTTCCTACATTAAGATTAACATCAATGGCGGGAGGTAAGATCTCTATTTTTGCATTCAGTTGATTAATCTTCATTAAGCATATAGAAGATAAAGTAAATATAAACTTACATGTTAGGGAAAAATTAGAGGCATATGAAAGGTACATGATTAGGTGTAAGGCGATGAACCCTAGCGTGAGTGGTAAGGCGATCCTGAACCCGTAGCCACCATGGCCGGACGGCGGGGGTATGATCTCCGGTAATTGGAGCAATAACGATGATTTGATGATAGATGCTATCGAGATTATGGGTGCGACTGCTAACCCTAATTCTGGATTGAGATTATCATCAGATGGTAGTACCTTCAAGGAGAAGTTATTGAACTCTAAGAATGGTGGTGAAACATCTGAGAACGAGTGTGATCTTGACTTGATTGATAGTGACGTTCATGTAATTCCCATGATGGTATGCCTTTGATCTCTTTTTCTGATAGGGTTCATAATTTTATGGCTGAATGTATGAAAAGAACTATATTCATTAAACTCTTAGGGCGTAGCATCAGCTACAGGACCCTTCATGTTCAGATTATGAAACTTTGGCGCCCTAGTTGGGTTTTCTCTATGGTGGATGTAGGCTCCAAATATTTCATGATTAAGTTTAGGGATAGGTCTGACTATTATAGGGCTTTGCTTGAAGGTCCTTGGATGATTTTTGGCCATTATCTAGCGGTGTAAAATTGGACTTCAGAGTTTGATCCTGCGAGATCCGAGATACATTCTATTGTAGCATGGCTCCGTCTTTCGGGCCTCCCTAAGAAGTTTTACATTCCTAGTGTCTTAAAGGCTATTGGGGGTGTTATTGGTGATGTTATGAAAATAGATAAGATTACTGAGATGACCACTAGGGGTCGTTATGCGAGGATTGCAGTGGAGTTGGACCTGAGGAAGCCACTTGTATCGAAGATTGAAATAGAAGGTAAGGTCCAGTTAGTGGAGTATGAAGGGCTGTCGAATATCTATTTTTATTGCGATATCTTTGGGCATGTGAGGGAGAACTGTGGTAAGAGGAGATAATGTGTGAGTGAAGAGGGCGAGAAGAATATGGGAGATGGTGGCAATGTAGATAAGCCTTTTGAGGCTATGAAGGATGATGGTAGGTTCGACCCATGGATGCAAGTGGGCAAGAGAAATAACAAGCGTGGGGGTTAGCAAGAAGAGTGATAAGGTGAATAATGGAAGTATAGAGGGAAATGGTAAGAGGATGGAGAAGGGGGTCTCCTCGGGCTCAAGGTTTCAGGTCTTAGATAATGGTGATGAGACAAATGTAGACCTGGAATAGAATGTGTGTGCTCAGATTATATCAAGGGAGGGTGTCGTGTGTGAAGGTGAGGTTAACATGGCCACCACTATTTGCTTCGAGAAGGTGCTTGAAGTGGCAGTGGTATGTGAAAAGGACAATAAAACGGATATCTCGATGGGTGAACTAGGCATTAGGGGCAACTTGGAGGTTGGGAGGAATCATGGTGCCATGAATGGTTCGAGCTTTAAAGTAGCTGAAGTGTTAATGGTAGAGAAAACTAATCGCATTCTAGTTGCTGTGGTCTCGAGGAAGGTTTATAGGCTCAAATCAGGCTCTCATTCAGTTGCTAGCTTTCCATCCTCACAAGGGCCTATTATCAACTCATCGGTCTTTGGCAATGAAAATAGTGGGGCCTTTAACACTGCCTCTTATTGCTCAGATTGTGATGATAAGAGGGGTTCGGATAAGAAGAGAAAAGGGAAGCTAGGGGTGGTGGTCTCAAAGAATGTGAAGAATATGAAGTTCAATAGGAAATGTCTTGAGGACATTTCGGTTGTTAATCATCAAATGCAGGTGAGTAATGCGGCATCTATGGATGAGATGTCAGGTTCGGAGGGTGGGGCCCGCAGGTAGTATACTCTCAGCAATGAGTGGTGTTATGTTGTTGGTTTTAGTCTGTTTCTTTCATTTAATGGATTTAAACATGATAGTATGGACCATTCAGCGTGCACGAAGCAATAAGTCGATGTGCATCCTGAAGGAGTTGATTAGCACTCACAAACTAACAATTGTGGTTATTGTGGAACCTAGAGTTAGTGGTGACATTGCTAATAAGATTATTAGTAAGCTAAAATTTACTAATTCCCATAGAATTAAGGCTGTGGTTTTTTCAGGTGGTGTTTGGTTGTTGTGGCATGACTCGGTGTAAGTGGATATTGTGGAGAACAATGGTCAATATGTTCACTCCTTTATTAGAAAAGGTAACCAAGAAATTGTTTTTTACGGCTGTCTACGGCTCTCCCAATCCTGTGGGCAGGAAAAGGCTTTGGGAAAATTTGTCCCGCATTGCTCAGATTATGATGCAACAGTGGGTTCTGGCGGATGATTTTAATGCCTTATTGTCTGACTCAGAACATAAAGGTGGTCGCTCTACTTTATCCAAAGTGTGTAGTAAATTTGTGAGTTTTAATCAGTCTAATGGGCTTGTGGATATGGGTTTTCTAGGCCCACAATTCACTTAGAGATGGGGGCTGCTATTTAAGAGACTTGACCGTGCCTTGGGAATGAAAAATGGTTGGATTGTTCAAATTATTAAACTTAATGTGATAAAAAATAATGGAAAAAAGGGTCAAAAATAGCCAGCCACCTAAATTGGACTTTGAAAAAAAATGGTATTTATAGGATTTGTTAGTTGGATTTTGTGGAAAATTAAAGTAAGTTGTTAAACCTAAATTTGAATTCTGTAATAGATTAAATTATTGAGAAAATGATAGGGCCATTGCAGAATTTATCAAATGCTTATATAAGGCAATGTAATTTGCTATTTTAAAGGATGTAAGAGAGTGAAAAAAATAAGAGTTTATGAGTGTATTGTAATAAAATTAGTGTGAATTACTCATTTTTATGTTTTGAGCAATTTTTGCTTGATTATTTTCCTCTTCAATCCAACAAAGTGGTATCAAAGCCATTTCGTATCCAATCCTCTTCCCAAAAATCCCCGAGTAAAAAAGTCGAGTTTAAAGAGTTTCAGAAGCAGCCCAGAAAGTTTTGCAATAGGCTGTTAGAAGTGTTGCAAAAAAAATGCAGAAAGTGTCGCAGTTAGCAGAAAGTGTCGCCAATACTCAAACAAAGTTGCAATAGCCTCTGTGCTTCCTTTCTGGAAAATTTTCCAGTTCAACTAAAATTGCAAGGAAATATTTTCCCTTACTGTTCTCCTTGCAAAATCTTTCTGGAGCTATAGCGACGCACCAAAGTGTTGCAATAGACTCAAAAGCATTGCAACAACCCCTGTACTCTTCGAAAAAAGTTTTCCTCTATAGAAATGATTCTCAGCGGTGTTTCCTTCGTTTTCCCTCAACTTATAAAAACCAATTACAAAAATTGGTGTATCAAGATGAAAGCCATTCTAGGATCCCAAGATGTTTGGGATATTGTTGAAAAAGGCTATGAAGTCCGAGCTGCAGATGCACAACTGTCGCAAGTCGAAAAGGACAGTTTGCATAAGAGTCGTCGTAATGACCAGAAGGCTCTTAGTATCATCCATCAAGGGTTAGATGATGTTATGTTTGAGAAGGTGGCAGAAGCGACCACCTCCAAGCAAGCTTGGGATATACTACGAGTTTCTCTTCAAGGAGAGGAGAAAGTACAAAAAGTTCGGCTCCAAATGTTGAGAGGAGAGTTCGAGATGATGAAGATGAAGGAGAAAGAAGTGATTGTAGATTACTCCTCACGATTAAAATCTGTCGCTAACCAAATGCGGCAATATGGAGAAAATGGAAGAGGAAGAGGACGTGGCAGGAATCAACCATTCGGTAGAGGCCGTGGAGGAAATGGAAGAGGAAGAGGACGTGGCAGGAATCAACCATTCGGTAGAGGTGAAAATAATAATGGTGATAATCAGTCCATACGAGGCAGAGGTCGTGGTCATGGATGTGGACGAGGAAGAGGAAACTGGAGGCATAATGATGGATATGACAAGTCCAATGTTCAATGCTACAATTGATCCAGATATGGCCACTATGCAGCAGATTGTTGGAGCCCACCAAAGTAAACAGAGGAAACGGCGAACAACAATCAAGAAGAGGACGTAACTGACACGGTATTAGTAACCTGTGAAGGTGAATACAGTCAAGAAAACAACATATGGTATCTTGATAATGGTGCAAGTAACCATATGTGTGGAGATAAGAAAATGTTCGTAGAGCTGGACCTGTCATTCAGTGGTAATGTTGTTTTTGGGGATTCCTCAAGAGTTCCTATTCAAGGAAAAGGA
Source organism: Euphorbia pulcherrima (assembly GCA_947683365.1). NCBI lineage: Eukaryota > Viridiplantae > Streptophyta > Magnoliopsida > Malpighiales > Euphorbiaceae > Euphorbia > Euphorbia pulcherrima. The sequence goes on from CANTUS010000001.1 coordinate 24,011,264, forward strand.
ACTATTCTTATTCGTTTAAAGAATGGAGAGCACCAATTCATCAGCAATGTTTATTACGTTCCAAACATGAAAAGCAACATTTTAAGTTTGGGACAACAGCTGGAGAAAAATTACTAAATTCACATGTGAACCGAAAGTTAGTGCTGTTAAATGAAAAGAAGGAGCTGCTAGCTAGTGTACCAATGTCAAAAAATTGAATGTTCACTCTCAACATCAAGATGGATGTGGCAAGATGCTTAAAAGCTTGCGTGAAAGAATCTGATTGGCTTTGGCATTTGAGATTCGGTCATCTCAATTTTGGAGGGTTGAAATTGCTAAGCCAGAAGAAGATGGTGCATGGTCTTCCGCTGATTAATAAAATCCATCAGCTTTGTGAAGGATGTCTTGTTGGAAAACATTCTAGAACTAGTTTTCCAAAAGAGTCCATGTCAAGAGCAAAGGCTCCCCTTGAGCTTATTCATGCCGATGTCTGCGGACCAATGACACCAGTATCATTGGGAGGCAATAAATATTTCTTGCTATTCATTGATGATTATAGCAGAAAGACGTGGGTTTATTTTTTGAAAGAGAAATCAGAAGTTTTTGAAGCATTTAAAAAGTTTAAAGCTATGGTGGAAAAAGAAAGTGGCTATTACATCAAAGCTTTAAGATCCAACCGAGGGGGAGAATTCACGTCAAATGAATTCAAAAGATTTTGCGAGCATCAAGGAATCTGTCATTTCTTGTCAGTCCCAAGATTGCCTTAGCAAAATGGTGTTGTTGAACGAAAGAATAGAACCGTGATGGATATGGTGAGGAGCATGTTAAGGAGCAAGAATTTGCCCAAAGAGTTGTGGGCAAAAGCTGTTGATTGTGCTGTATACATCTTGAACCGATCTCTAAAAACAAGTGTGTCGGATATGACACCCTAAGAAGCATGGAGTGGGAGAAAGCCTAATATCTCTCATTTTCGTGTTTTTGGGAGTGTTGCACATGTTCATGTTGCGGATGAAGAAAGGAGAAAGCTAGACGACAAAAGCAAAAAATACTTGTTCGTGGGATATTCAGAATTTTCAAAAAGTTATAAGATGTTTGTTCCTAACACAAGGAAGACGATCATCAGTAGGGATGTGACTATTGATGAGGAAGCAATTTGGGAATGGAATAATGACAAGCAGAAGAATTACGGTTTTTATCCTTTCACCATAGATGAAAACAATGATCGAGATGTGGAGGAGTCAGGCAAAGCATCGACATCATATAGTCCCATTCTAATTGCATCTCCAGGACACGATGATGTTGAAAGTCAAAGTCTAAGAGAAAGACCTAGAAAATTTGGTCTTGTTGAAGATCTTTATGATGCAACTAGAGAGCTCAATGAAGAATTGACTCTTTATTGTCATCTTATTGATAGTGAACCTATTGATGCTGAAGAAGCAATGAAAGATGAGAAATGGAGAAAAGCCATGGAGGAGGAGATCAATTCAATTGAGAAAAACAAGACGTGGGAGTTGACCAAACTTCCAGCTGACAAAAAGCCCATTGGAGTCAAATGGGTGTTCAAGGCAAAGAAGGATGCAAATGGAGAAATCGTTCGACATAAAGCGAGGCTAGTCGCAAAGGGATACAGTCAAAAACCCGATATTGACTATGATGAAGTATTTGCACCAGTAGCAAGAATGGAGACTATTAGACTAGTGATCTCAGTCGCTGCCCAAAATGGATGGAAGATCCACCAAATGGATGTAAAGTCAACATTTATGAATGGATACTTGGAGGAAGAGATCTATGTCCAACAACCACCTGGTTACATTGTCAAAGGTCATGAACGAAAAGTGTTAAAGCTGAAGAAGGCATTGTACGGACTTAAGTAAGCACCGAGAGCTTGGAATAGTCACATCGACAAATACTTTTGCGAGAATGGATTTATCAAGTGCCCACACGAGTATGCCTTGTACGTGAAAGTGAAAGGTGGAGACATATACTTGTTTGCTTATATGTGGACGTTCTCATATTTACCGGGAACAATCCTCAAATGTTTAATGATTTCAAGAAGACAATGACTCGTGAATTCAAAATGACTGATATTGGCCTGATGTCATACTATCTTGGCATTGAAGTGAAGCAAAGTGATGATGGAATTTTTATTTGTCAAAGTGGCTTCGCCAAAGAGATCTTGAGGAAATTTAAGATGGAAAATTGCAACCCTGTCAGCACTCCGGCCGAATGCAGTTTGAAATTGACCAAGGTTGAAAATGGAGTCAGGGTGAACCCGACAATTTTTCGAAGTTTGATCGGGAGTCTCAGATACCTGACGTGCACAAGGCCAGATATTCTGTATGTAGTTGGACTAGTGAGCAGATACATGGAAGAACCGAAGGAGTCTCATTGGAATGCAGCGAAAAGAATACTCCGCTATGTTAAAGGTACAACTAATTTTGGATTGCATTATTCAAAATCTGACGAATTCAAATTAGTTGGCTACAACGATAGTGATTGGGCTGGCGATAAAAATGACCGAAAAAGTACAAGCGGGTTTGTATTTTTTCTCGGTAACACGACATTTACTTGGAGTTCAAAGAAGCAACCTATAGTGACGTTGTCAACATGTGAAGCTGAATATGTTGCTGCAACATCATGTGTGTGTCATGCAATATGGCTGAGAAGACTATTAACGGAACTTCAAATGACGCAACATGATCCAACGAATAATTTTGTCTATAACAAATCGGCATTGGCGTTGGCGAAAAATCCTATCTTCCATGATCGAAGCAAACACATCGATATAAGGTATCATTTCATTCGAGAGTGTATTGAGCAGAAGGAAGTCACATTGAAGTATGTCAAAACACAAGATCAGATAGCGGACATCTTTACAAAGCCATTGAAGTATAACGTGTTCAATCAATTGCGAGCGTTATTGGGAATAACGGATGATTAAATTTACGGGGGAATGTTCAAATTATTAAACTTAATGTGATAAAATTTTTTGGAAAAAAGGGTCAAAAATAGCCAGCCACCTAAATTGGACTTTGAAAAAAATTGGTATTTGTAGGATTTGTTAGTTGGATTTTATGGAAAATTAAAGTAAGTTGTTAAACCTAAATTTGAATTTTGTAATAGATTGAATTATTGAGAAAATGATAGGGCCATTGCAGAATTCATCAAATGCCTATATAAGGCAATGTAATTTGCTATTTTAAAGGGTGTAAGAGAGTGAAAAAATAAGAGTTTATGAGTGTATTGTAATAAAATTAGTGTGAATTACTGATTTTTATGTTTTGAGCAATTTTTGTTTGATTATTTTCCTCTTCAATCCAACATGGATTCCTTTTGCAATACGACTATCAAGCATCTCGCACGGATGGGTTCGGACCACTACCCATTGCTTATATCGGTAGGCGACCCGATTAGGTGGCGTGGAGGTATAAAGCCTTTTTGCTTCTTTAAATGTTAGCTTGAGCATGATAATTTTCTGGGAGAGTTTCTGAAGGAATGGAATGGTAATCGGCAGATTAGTGAGAATTTGAGATGTGTAGAGGATAGTTTGCTGATTTGGAATCGTAATGTGTTTGGAAACATTTTTTACAAAAAAGCGTAAGTTAGAAAACCGTTTGGTAGGGGTGCAACAGTTTTTAGAATATAGAAGATCTGAGTTTTTACTCCATTTAGAGAAAGAGTTGCAGGAAGACTATGAAACTGTCCTTTTGTAGGAGGAAAGCTATTGGCAACAAAAAGCTCGCAAAGAGTGGATGATACATGGGAACAAGAATACTAAATTCTTTCATAACTTGGTGTTGAATAGAAGGAGGAGAAACAAGGTGGTCGACATTATGCTAGATGAGGGGCGGTGCACTAATGATGACAAATTGAAGCAAGCGGCAATTTCTTTTTATCGTAAGCTTTATTCCATGGAGGGCAGTTGCAACGCTGAAGGTTTGGAGGCTGCTGGTTTAGCGAATCACTTTATAGGTGCCTTCCCGCCTCTTGACTTACAAACTAAGGTTTTTTTAGGGGCCGCCGTGATGGATGATGAGATTAGAAATGCGCTATTTGACATAAAACCGCGGAAAGCTCCACGTCATGACGGGTTTCAGGCTGGCTTCTTTTAGAAGTTTTGGACGGAGGTGGGTCCTAAACTTTGTGAGTATGTTCGCGAGGTCTTTGAGAGCGATGAGGTGGATGATTGGGTGAACCAAATACTTAGTCATGATTCCTAAAAAAGACAACCCGCAATCTTTCTCGGTTTTCTGACCTATTAGTTTGTGCACAGTTGTGTACAAAATTATAACGAAGTTGATTGCTAATAGGCTTAAGGGTGTTATGCAATTTCTGGTGGCTCACTCGTTGGGTATGTATCTTGGGTTTCCTTTCACTGATTCTAGATCGGAGAAGAATAAGTTCTCTAAAATGCTTGAGAGAATGCAACATAAGCTAAATGACTTTAATGCTAGACATCTATCTTTGGCTGGTCATCTCACTCTTGTCAAATCGGTGCTCTCAACCATTCCATATTATGTGATGCAAACGGCTAAGTTACCGGAGTCTGTGATCGGAAGGATTGAGGAGCTCATTCGACGGTTTCTAGGGAGGAGTGTAGGGGATAACCAAAAAATTCATCTTGTCAATTTGGAGGAAGATTGCAAATCCTTCTATGAAGGAGGTCTTGGTATTAGGAGGCCGACGTTGATGAACACTTTCTTATGAAACTCGGCTTTTCACTAATTTCAGGTGGTGAATCCCTATGGGCTCGTATTGTGAGGGCTAAATACCATTGTACTGACTTTTCCTCTGCCTCTATTATGCCGGGGCAACAAGTATCTAAAATTTGGCGGGCTCTTGTCCAGGTGAAGGAAGACATCCTTTTAGGTGTTAAGTGGAGTGTAATAAGGGGGGATTGCATGCGCTTCTGGTCCGATTCTTGGGCGGGGGACCTAGGTCCACTCCGCCATATTGCGTTTTGTCCAATATCGGAGACAGAGTTGAGTCTTAAGGTTTCTGACATGTTGACAGCTGAGGGGAGTTGGAATTGGAGCTCATTTAAAGATAAAATCCCTTTGTCTTGCCTTTATCAGGTTGCGGCGTGATGTGTTGACGGTATGGCACATAGGACTGATGTATGCTACTGGAATGGTACCTCATCGGGTAATTTTTCTGTTAAATCGGCCTACCTGCAGATTAGTGAGAGCGCGGGTAGGACAAGTGAGGTCAACTGGGAGCCGATTTGGAAGTGGCGTGGTCCGTAGAGAGTGAAGCTTTTTCTTTGGCTATGTTTCCATGAGAAACTTTTGACAAATGCAGAAAGGGAGAGGAGACATTTAGTCGATGATGGGTGTTGCGGTTGGTGTAGGAGTGATCGAGAAGATGTGTTGCATGTTTTACGCGATTGTATTGGTGTGCATGAGGTCTGGGGAAGTCTGATTAATGCTAATTTGCTGATGGAGTTTGCGAGAGGGGACTTGCAACAATGGCTCAACAACAACCTACGGATTAAATGTCGCTATGGGTATGATAATTGGGGTTTATTGTTTGCTATTACATGTTGGCTCTATTGGAAGCGAAGTAATGGTTTCGTTTTTGAGGGAGTGGCTCAAGAAGGGCGTATAGTGGCGATGACAGCGGTAGGGATGAAGAAGGCCTTTACTCAAGCAGGTATGGCTTACATTCGAGCTAATGTGTCTCGAGAGTGGGTGCTAGTTGGGTGGAAGCCACCGCCTGTGGGTTGAGTCAAGCTGAATTCGGATGGATCTGTGCGAGGGTGTGACTTTAGGGCATCTTCTGGAGGTGTTATAAGGGATGTTCATGGGGTTTGGATGATTGGTTATGCTCATAACATTGGCTCATGCTCGATTGCACGAGTTGAGCTGTGGGGCGTTTTGGACGGTTTGAACCTAACCTGGGAGAAACGCTACAGGAGGGTTCGGGTGGAGGTGGATAGCGCTTTTGTTATTGAAGTGGTTAATAAGGCTGTGATAGGAGGCAATAATTACCAAAGCCTTGTTCAAAGTATCCAGACCTTGATGAGTCGTGATTGGATAGTTGTTTTTGAGCATGTATATCGGGAAGGGAATAGATGTATGAACAACTTGGCGTCTTTCGGGGCAACCTTACCGCTTGGATGCCATATTCTCGAACAGCCCTCTAGGGAATTTGCTGCTCTCATTACTGATGACATTTTGGGTGTTTCGTTCCCTAGGCTCGGTTTAAGCTAACTCTGGCCTAGTTCTTCTTTTGATAAAAAAATAGGAACATGATTAGCAAGTGGCCGTAGAAGCAGGCAGCCTTATAGAAACCCACAATTTATAGAGCAACCAACCTTGAGTGATTCAAAAATTACCGAGGCTTCCTCGAACATTTGTCTAGACGATCCCTGTGGTGTTGAGTATTGGAGAGCTCAGAAGACCTCTGGTAATTTCTTCAACTTTTTCTTTTCAAAGTTCCTACATTAAGATTAACATCAATTGCTGGAGGTAAGATCTCTGTTTCTGCATTCAGTTGATTAATCTTCATTAAGCATATAGAAGATAAAGTAAATATAAACTTACATGTTAGGGACAGATTGGAGGCCTATGAAAGGAACATGATTAGCAAGTGGCAGTAGTAGCAGGCAGCCTTATAGAAACCCACAATTTATAGAACAACCAACCTTGAGGGATTCAAAAATTACCGAGGCTTCCTCGAACATTTGTCTAGACGATCTCTGTGGTGTTGATTCCGCTCCCTCAACCTCTAGGACAGTAGAGGCAAAGTTACTTTACTACCTTAAATTTATATACTGACTTGGCAAAATCTGAGCCAAAGATAAAGATATGTTATGGAATTTCTCAAACCTGGACTCAGTTATGGACTGAGAAAAGGATGCTAGCAAAAGAAAAGAAATATTACTGAAAATATCTGATTTTAATTTATTACACGTATTTGCAGATGATGGATTATGGTAGACAACCCCGACAACATCTTCTGCTTTGGTAGAATTAAGTGTTAGAAATTCTCAATTTCTAATGTTATGAAATTATCAATTTCTTATTAATGGGCAATATATTAGTATGAAATTATATTGTTTATTCGTGAACTTCTTTATTTCATGCTTTATGAGCAAAATGAATTGGCTAATGAATGAAATAGTAACATATATGTAACAGAAAGAAAATCATTGAAATGCCACTAAAATGAGGACTAATGGGATTCTTATTTTATGAGCATATAAGGAGGCATATGAATATGGTTAAGGTACCTAATATAATAAATTATACAAGCTTTCTTCTCTATCCATTAAGAGATGAACATTTGGTGGTCTTTTTGAGACATAAGGAGATTCAGTTGAGGAAGGCTTCAAACCAATTGATTCATGTTCGTTCGACTAATGGTTGTCAATAAAATTCCGCAACAAGTGACAATAGATGATAAGGAGTTAAGTTATTATTAATTCTAGTCTTTGATAATCCGACAATGATATGATCTTAGAGATTATTATATATATTTATAATATTGTAACTATAATTGTAATTGTATTGTTTTTTTCCCATAATTTAATTCTAATTTTTCTAACAAGTGGTATCCGAGCCAACATCATTTGTTAGATTATTGGGATTGGAGAACGGAATTCATGTTTAATCATTGAAGATTTTGGCATTTCCCTCAAGTTGATGCTCACAGATTTTTGGGTTTATGATTTTAATTTATGAACTTTTTTGTTAAGATTTCGGTTTGAATATACTATATTTATAGATTTATGACTATAAGGTATGAATCTAAAGATTCTTTGTTATAATCTATAAATATATGTCATGAACTTTTTTTGTTTTTTTTGTTTTATTTTTTCATTCAGTAAATGGTCTCTTAAAGACCTTGAAGAAATAATAAGGAATGTAATTCTTCCGTTTTGATTACTTTGGTTTTTGTTAAAAAAATCAAGCAAAAGTTTGGGATGAAACCATGGATGTATTTTGGATTATGTGTCAATTTTGGGCTCATACGAAAGAGTATCTTTTGTTGTAGGATACTTAATATTTTAGGTTTTTCTGATTTTCTAAGGTTTGGTCCATTAGATTGTAATATTTACAAAATATGACGATGATGTTTTGCAAAATATTAGTTTGACCCATTTCAAAATTTTGGTTTTGACCATAAAGTTTAGGATTTTGTAGTACACACGTTTATGCAAAATTGATCCATTCATTAAGTTTTTATGTGACAAAATGGACATTATTAAAGGTAAATCTCATAAATTTCGGGTGAATTGTCTTATAAAAGAAATTTATATTTAAAGAATTATGACAATAAAGTTAAATTTTGTGATATTCGGTTTTAATCATAATTGATTTGATTCGTCATAATGTCTAATAACTTGAGATAGATTAATTCAAGCAATATGTTGCCAAAGTAACATCTTTTGTGTAGATTAATATATTTTGGAATATTAGATTTGTTCATTTGTCATTCATGAATGTAATATATCGGCCCAACTGAAGATTATTATTTGGCTGAATTGGCAAATATACAAGTAGTATAAAATATCGGACAAATTGTTAAATTTATCCATGTAGATAATAAGTCGGCCCAAAGGAAGGTTTATTATCTGACAAGACTAATTGTCAATATTTGATTACTACAGTGAGATATCAATTGCTATAAAAAGTTTTCCATAAAGTATTGTGCAATGTATCTATCTTATTTAGAAGGATAAATAATTTTTTTAATGAAGACACCCAAAGCAGGGATAAATTTTTTTGTTATTTATGCGGATTTTAATCAACCTAAAGGAAGGTTATTATTTGGCAAATAACAAATATACTTATGGACAAATCTGAAGAATTATACTGATAAATACAAGATATTTCTTTAGATTTTTTCATGTGAACAAAAGTCGGTCCAAAGAAAGGCTATTGTTTGACAGAACTCATTAGCAATATTTGATCAATTTTTTACAAAGTACCACTCACAATTAATTCTCTGTCCAAAGACTAAGAATTAATTTGTACTAGGTATTTGTGATGGGTTTTATAATTTTGAAACAAGAATTGGAGTATGTCTCGACTCTTGAGGATGTTGAGTTTGTCGAAAGAAAAAATGTAAAAATATTGCCTTGGAGGAAAGATTGAGTTAATACTAGATAATATTGAACAATTTCTTCATTAAAATCAAACTCATAAACCCCAAGAGGATATAACTTAAAGAAGAGAAATTAAATTTGGGATCTTGTCACGTTGCAAAATGCAGAGTAAAAATATAGTCACATAGAATATCTATACAGACTCTATAATTGGGGATCCACTTACTAAAGTAGTGATACATAAGGTTTTTCAAGAGCATGTAGCTCATTTGGGTATTACACTATTTTAGTATATTCATTCTCAGTGGGAGTTTGATTATATAATGATGATGCTCTATTAGGTTTGAATATACTTATGTTGTAATATAGTCTATGTAGAAATAAAGTATTCAATTTTATTTAAACATTGTTTAACATATAAATTCTGTTTATTAAGACTAAAGAAGGACTTTTTGAAAGAGAGCTGAATAAGATTTTGTAGCATGTCATTTTCATCCATATTTGATCTATGTCATTGCATGTGTTTATATGGTGATCATGGTGATTTAATCATTTTACTTTATCGATTAAAGCTACTATGGTTCCACTATTTATATATTTGATGGACAAGATTGATTAATCGATGATGAATAGCATAGGATGTGCACTTAAAGAGATTTATATATAATTGTGTTTAATTAATATATTGCTCAAGTGGGATATTGTTAGAAATTTTCAATTTCTAATGTTATGAAATTGTTAATTTCTTATTAATGGGCATTATATTAATATGAAATGATATTGTCTATTCATCAACTTCTATATTTATGCATTATTAGCAAAATGAATTGGCTAATGAATGAAATAGTAACATAAAGAAATTCATTGAAATGCCACTAAAATGAGGACTAATGGGATTCTCATTTTATGAGTATATAAGGAGGTACATGCATATGGTTTAGGTCCTCAATATACTAAATCATACAAGCTTTCTACTCTATCCATCAAGAGAGGAACATTTTGTGGTCTTTTTGAGACATTAGGAGATTTAGTTGAGGAAGGCCTCGAACCAATTGGTTCGTGTTCGTTCGACTAACGACTGTTAATAAAATTCCGCAGCAAGCAAGTGACGGTAGATGATAAGGGGTTAAGGTATTATTAATGGCCTAATGCATATCTAACTACCTGAACTTGTCCTAAAAACCTATTGCCCCCCCGAACTTTCAAAATGACCCCGTAGCTCCCTCAACTTTCAGAAAGTGCTCCACTTATCTCCTTGAATGCCACTTGTCAGATCCTGATTAGAGAGAAAAAAATTAGAAAATAACATCTTTGAAAAGTCAAACCTATCATAAGCTGACACGTGGCGTTCAAGGAGTTAAGTGGAGCACTTTCTGAAAGTTGAGAGAGCTACGGGGTCACTTTGAAAGTTCAGAAGGGCAATAGGTTTTTTTGGACAAGTTCAGGTAGCTCGAGATGCATTAAACCATTATTAATTCTAGTCTTTGATACTCCGACATTGATGTGATAATAAGGATTATTGTATATATTTATAATATTGTAATTATTTTTTTTTGAAAAACCCCCGAAGGAACAGTGTGTCCCTTCAAAGGCTAAAAGTTTGGAGCAAGTGAAAATTTCGGGGCGGAGTCCCCAGCTAGGCTGGTTTCCCCGCTTACCTACAAAACACCTACCCCTCTTTTATTAAATAAAAATCAACTCACGGTCTCAAGGCGAGAACATGAGTAAATCAATTACACGAGAGTAGCAAGTTCAGGAAAATAAATACATCAGAAGTTACAAAATTAACATCACGCCTCCTATTTTTAAAGATGAACCAACATAAATGAATGCATGATCCAATAATGTCTTCTGAGCCTAACCTGCCTTCGAAAACAAATTTGTTCCTTCGTTTCTATAGTGCCCAAGCAATTAAGAACCATAGCGCCGTTCCGAACTCTCTACCACTTCCATCAGCAAAGAAGCCGCGCCACATGGCTAGAAAATCCACCGCCTTCCACGGTATAGGCAGCGAGATATCGAGCAATCTCATCACCTGTGTCCATACCTTATAGCTGTTAATGCAATGGAGCAGGGCGTGATCCATAGTCTCCTCCAAATCACTAAATGGGCATTGACCGTCCGTTATAGATTGGCAGCCACGGAGGAAAAGAAACATTTTTATTGGTAATCTTCCATGAAAAACAAGCCACCCAAAAAAGCAAACTTTCGGGGTCACACATGCCTCCCATATTACCGAAAAGTCGAGCCTCGGCTTTGGCCATTTTGGCGTACTATAGTAGCCCATACAAAAGGAGCTTGTCATGTACACCTTCTTCTCCCCCAACTCCCAAATAAACCGATCAGCCGTCCCTGAAAAGATAGGCTGCCATTCACCCTGCCCCAACTCGTTGTCACCCTCTAGAAACAAGCTTGGACAGCTTATACCGATCCAATTTTGAAGTTCCGCACCTCTCTCCTGTCCTGAAATCCTTAAGTTCCGTTTCCAAAAAGGCCGCAAAAAGGCCGATGACCCGAAAAGATAATGACACCCCTCGGCCACCGAACACGATTTCCTATTACACAATCGGTATAGGTCAAGGAACAAGACCGCCAACTCCGAATTTACCGTCCAGTTGTCATGCCAGAATGAGCAATTTTCCCCACTTCCAATAGCAACCCGAATACTCGACCTAAAAAATTCCCACCACTCCCCACCTCTAATACAACATGCTATAATTCCTCTCCAAGAATGTGACAATGTAGATGAATCATAGTTTCCATTGGACCACCATGAATCAAACCCGTATCGTCTAACGCAAATCTAATACCATAATGACCCATGATTAGCACTCCTAACCTTCCATACCCACTTCATCAACAAACTACAGTTAACCAACTTTAAGTTCCTAATGTAGAGGCCCCCAAGATTTTTGGGTAGGGCAATCGTTGCCCAACTAACCTTACTAATGCCCGTAGTAGTTGAATCACCCCTCCACAAAAAATTCCGCATCAGCTGCTCAAGTTTCGTAATTACTGCTCCTGGCATTTTATTCAATGATAACAAAAAGATTGGAAGAGATGATAATACCGATTTCACAAGCACCATTCGTCCCGCATAGGATAAACATTGTCCTTTCCAACTCGCTAATCGACTCTGAAACTTACTTATCAATGGATTCCAAGAGGAAACAAGAACACGCCTAACGCTGAGAGGGGTTCCAAGATAGGTAATCGGAAAGTTCTCCACTCGACATCCCAGGACTCCTGCACAAGATGAAACGACCGTCTCTTGTACATGAATACCCATAATAGAGCACTTATTAAAATTAATTTTCAGGCCTGAAATCAACTCAAAACATCGCAAAATTCTAACAAAAATAGGTAATAGAGACTCATCTGCCGGTAAAAAGCATAGCGTATCATTAGCGAATTGCAGGATACACATTTCCTTCTCTGAACCGTCAACCCGAAATCCTGGTAATAGGCCAATTCGAATACTCTCCTCAAATATTAGTTTCAGTCCCCCACTAGCCAGAACAAAAAGAAACGGGGAAATAGGATCACCTTGTTTAACCCCCCTAGCCAATTTAATTGGTTCCGACAGCATCCCATTGATCAAAATTGAAGTGACCGAATTCCTTCTACAGTTGTCAAGCCATTGAACCCATCTTTCCTCAAAACCCATTTTTCTAAAAACCGCATTCATATAGTTCCACGAAACACAATCATAAGCCTTATGGAAGTCTAACTTAATAGCCAAGCATGGTTGACGACTCCTATGAACTGAATGGATAATCTCTGAGGCTATGAACGAACATTCATGAATATTACGACCTTTAATGAAAGCAAATTGATTGTCTGATATCAACTTAGGGAGCAATGGTTGTAGTCTTTTAGCAAGCACCTTAGACACAATTTTATATATACCAATGGATCAAGGCAATAGGTCTAAAATTATTCAACGAAGAAGAGCCTGGTACCTTAGGAATTAGGACTGTATATGACGATTTAATAGCATTCGGCAGCCATCCCGTCGTATGAAACTTCGCAAATAGGTCCATTAGATCAGGCTTCAGTTCAACCTAAAATCGTTTGTCAAAGAAAAAATTAAATCCATCAGGTCCAGGCGCCTTCCCCTCATTACAGGAACAAACTGCATCCCATTTCTCGGCTTCTGAGAATGGTTCAACTAGGCGACGATTCTCCAATGCATCGACCGTCCTGAACTTTAGTCTTTCCAAATCAAACGGAATAACTATAGTTCCTGAAAACAGGTTCGAATAGTAGTTTCGAATCGTAGTTGTGATCTCTATAGGATCATTAGTGACTCTCCCACCAATTTCCAACTGTGAAATCCGATTACCTCTGAACCCAGCCGAAGTGATGCGGTGAAAAAATGCTGTATTGTCATCGCCCAATAAAGTCCACTTCACTCTTGACTGTTGGTGCCGAATTTTTTCTTGGCTTCGTTTAACCTGAAACAATGTAGTTTTCACGTTTTGAAATTCATACACGGTTGAAGCATCCAAAGGCCGACCCATACTAGAGTCAGTCAACTCTAAAACTCGGGCTTCTAACGATTTTAATCTACTATCCAATTGACCAAAATTAGACGAATGCCAAGGACGGATAAATCCCCATAATTTTTGAAGCTTGTAATCGACATCTCTATCCTTACACCCAGCCGTACCACAAATAGAACGCCACTTACTAGTGATAAATGGCAAAAGAGTATCAATATCCCACCAACAGTTTAGCGATCTATCTACTCTCCTTCCCCGTCTCCTCGAAGTATGCGACTGGAAAATAATGGTCAAGTGATCCGATAGGGTTGAGTCTACCGTCATGAGTTGTAAATTCGGCCAGCTATCTAATAATCCACATGACACCAACACTCGATCGATCCTCGAAAAGGACTGACTGTTACTCCACGTATAGTCCCTTCCAACTAAAGGAACATCATACAACGCACACTCATTCAGAAATTCTTGGAATCTTATCATAGAATTAGAAACAATCCCATTCCCACCCGCTCTTTTCGAATAATGAAGAATTTCATTAAAATCACCACATAACAATAAATTACCAACATCCCGAATAAGGGGCAGCAATTCAACCCATAATTGATTCCTCTCAACAGCTGTGACTGGCCCATATAAGCATACAATATCAATCTCAACCTGGTTCACGACCGAGCTCAGAATACACCATCTTACACCAACCGCTCTAACTGTACCCCTAACTACTTTAGAGTTCCATGACACAATTATCCCTCCCGAAAAACCTTGAGCAGGAACACAATAATATGAAAAATCATTATGACCCGATAATTTCCTCACAGTTCTCTCTAATACATCCGACACCTTCGTCTCCACTAACACAACAACATGCAAGGACCATTTGCGGACACACGAACGAACAAAAAATTGCTTTGCTCCATTCATGAGCCCCCCACGACAATTCCAAGAAAGAAGGTTTACTGACATAAAGAAACGTGTACCAAACCTCAATTCAGACAGGCTATTCAAACTCTAGGATCTTCCAGTACCTGCATAATTTGCTCCGCATGTTGCTCCTGAAACAGACCCAGCATCTCACCCACTCTAACGACCAATCTAGCCTCATTCTCACAAGGTTCTGTAAGCTGGGCATTCATTATCACCCTATTTCTATTTGCCACATCCTGCCCCGACGATCTAGAAATTCTGCTAGTCTCCGGGTTCCCACTAGCCACCGAGTTCGCACTCTCATTACCGTCTGGCTCCCTTAAGGTTGAATTTTCCAATATACCGTTATCCCGCAGCGTTCTCGTATCACATTCCTCCTCCGATATAGCCACTTCTTCAGATATCCTATCCGCCATTAAACCCTCATCCGAGTCGTCCTCCGAGCTAGAGTAATCCTCCTGACACCTCGGACAGCCAACGGCCTGACGCATAGAAGTGTAAATCGTAATCTCCCTCTCCCCCACTGCTAACTTCAGATTGCAGCTCATAGTGCCTATAGGAACTGACACTAAACAAGAAACAACATCCAATCGATCCGGCCTTTCCAAGTTACAATCCATAGCTACCAGCCGACCAAATCTCCCAGCAAGGCTGCAGACTAATGATTCACATATAATAGTTGGTGGAATACCCATGAAATCAAGATACATGACACACTCGGAGGGAATAAAATTCACCGACAGACGCTCAACCAAAAACATAAGGTGACTGAGAACCTTCCATTCATGACTAACAAAATTAATCATCGCATCTCCTGTGATAAAGGAGACAATCACACACTCCCCACCAACAGGAGCGGCAAATTCAACATCAAAACAACGCTCACACAATAAATCATATATATTTTGAATATGAGAAATATTGTGAAGCCGAATCAGGCAGGCCTTATCTTTCCACGAGGTAGACTGCACCATGCACTTCTCACTATTCTGCGACTCATTCTTGTCCATAGGGCTCGTCGCAACCTTAGGCTGCCCCTTACTTGCCTACTCTATAGAATTCCGATAAGGGGCCGCGACAGCAACATATGATCTCCCATCTCGAGGTGATTCACGAAACACTCGATTCACACGCCTAGATGGCTTTCGGATTGGCTCCTGGAGTTTCTGAACATTCAAAGGCCTTGAGTATCTTGCCTTATACGCCCGCAGTCGAACCGCCCCAATTTCAATAGAATTCATCCTGTTCAAAGCTTCATAAAACGGAACAGTTTCATCAATCGTAATGAACCCAAAATTCAAGTTTCTGGCGTTTCTCTTTTGTGCGACAAACACCCAGCCAGAAACTCCAAATTTCCCAAAGACCTTCTTCAGGGCTAGTGCATCGTAACCATTCGGAAAATTCTCAAAATAGATCTTGTTCGCTATCGGATTTCTAGTGTTGGCAATATGATTAGGGTTTGAATCCCTAACCTGCGAAGTGGCGGTAAAGGGCACATAAAAGGGATTACGGCGAGGGTTTGTGGTTTGGCGATTCCGGGTAGGCTCGTGGAAGGGGTTTCGGTGTTGGGGCCGACGGAGGCTGGTGTCCGATCGGAATAGGGTGGTTGACGGGCGATGGTGGCGGGCAAGGGGGTGGGATGGGTGCGGGTATGGGTAGGGTTTCTCTCCATTAGGTTTCATAATATTGTAATTATAATTGTAATTGTAATTGTATTGTTATTAAAATTACTATTGGGGACCTTAACCACATAACCTCCTTATACACTATTAAAATGGAACCTCATAAGTCCCTAATTTTAGTGGTATTTTAATAAGTGTCTTTAGATTACTCGTAGATTATTACCTCATTGAAAATCAATTTGTTTGGTTCATAAAACAGTGAAATAATATAATTTTTAAATAACTAATTAAATTTTATGTTTTATGTTGCCCACTTAATAGAAAATTAATAATTTTATAACCTCAAAATTATTATTTTCTTACATTAAGTACCGTCTTGATTTTTTTTAAGTAAAGGCGTTCTCAATTGATGGAACAGGTGCACAACCTTGATTTGAATTATGGAAGTGCATCTTCTCAAGATTTTATTTATAAAGCATCATCTCCGCCATGGAACTGAGATAAGATTGATTCGTTTTGCTCGCTCATGTACTTTCTTTCAGGATTCAATTCTGCTGCTATGTTTTTTTTACTTCTTTTTTCCTAGTTAGAACATGATTGAATTCTGATCATGAAGTCTGCACTCCACAGCAATGTCTATGGCTTTTGTCATAAATATTGAAGACAAATTCGAGTGTGTACTGAACCAATTATATATTGGAAGAGGACAAATTTTATTGTCAGAAAAAATATTCAGCAGCGTTCTTTTATCATGGATATTATCAACAACGATTATGGCCGAATCCATTGAGAGACTTTACACTCATTTGGTCCTCCCACATGCTCCCCAAGATAAAATTTTTTGGCTGGTTGGTCTTTCACAATAGGTTACCGACACGTGAGTTCCTTTTCCAGAGGGGATATCGTATGTTAACTAGCGCCGGTTGTCCGTTCTGTCCACTACCTGAATCTTTGGAACATAGCCTCTTTTTATGTCACGTGAATTATCAGATTTGGAGAGATGCATTCCGGTGGCTGGATATTCAGGTTGTGATGCCGAATGATAGTTACAACTTCCTTCTGTTATGGTGCACATTCTTCAAACCTGGAATCTCCCGTGAATTTGGTAGGTCTCTCTGGTTCATTATATCATGGAATCTCTGGAAGCGCCGCAACAAGAAGATTTTTCGAGATGAAACTGACGATGGGGATATTTTAATTGCGAGTATCAATTTTTGTTGGTTTCTTTTTCATTCCTATAAGCGCAACGTTAGCCTTTCGGTTTCTGATTTGTTTACGAACCCGAGGATTCTTATTATGTAACTTTGATGTACTTTTGGTTCTTGTTTCGAGAACCATTATTAATAAAAGCGGGGTGGGTGTTTTGTAGGTAAGCAGAGGAACTAACCTAGTTGGGTACTCTGCCCTGAAATTTTCACCCACTCCAATCTTTTAGCCGTTGGAGAGATACACTGTCTCTCCAAGGGTTTTTCAAAAAAAAACTATGTATGTATGTATGTAAAATGCTCATGCGAATATGGACCTGAATGATTGAGTAAATTAACATTGATGTATTTGGACTCTCTTTACTTCAAATTAATGGTCAACATTATTATTTTAGTAGCGGTATTAAAATAAATTAATAATACTATATATTTTTATTAAGTATAAATCATAACTTATAATGGAGATAGAAATAGTAAAAACACAATTAGAATAATAACATACTCTCAAACCTTTTACCGAAATGATGTTTTTTACGAAAGCCTGAAACTCAATTTCCTTAAGACAATTATTCATCCGCTACCGATAAATTTGTCTCCCAGGATACAACCACAATTGTAGGCGAACTCTAACCGTGTGAATAGCAATTCACAAGAACTTAATACTAAGTAGCCTTCTTATAAAAGGAATGAAAACTTTGAGAGATATTTTTAGTATGAAAACAGAAAATAAATCACAAAGTAAACAAACAAAAATATCAACTGGATTTTTTGAAGAGTAAAAGAGAGAAGAAAAGTGTAAGAAGGCAGCTTACAAGAATAGGGTATTTATAGGACAAATGGCATTAACATGGCTTAATGGGGTTTAAAGGTCATTAACCTTTGTAACCCACATCTTTATGGTTATTAACCTTTGTAACCATACCTTTATGGTCATTAACCATGGATGTTATGCGAAAATATATTGATTAAGGGATTAAAAACTCATTAATCTCAAATAAAAATCTGGTGAAAAAAATATTACATGGCAATATTTTTTCTATACCGAATCACTGATTTAGCGCGACTAAATATGGCAGTTGTTCAAATTTTAAACTACAATTTCGTATTCACCGTTAATCCGTTTTAGACGTATAATATATCGCTGAAAAGCTCTCGAAGCGTAGAATACAATAACATAATTCATGTTATTCAAATCATAGCTTTTCCATATTATAATTTAGCCTAAAGTAGATAATGCACACCATTATCTAATATGTCATATTTCCAACAATCCCCCACATGAATGAAAATTGAAAACAACAAGGAAATTTTCCAAAATTCGAAGGGTGAAAATGCTCTTTGACTAATATTTTCATAGGATAGGTAGACTACAACCTTTAAACCTTCCCTTGTGAAAGCATATTTAAGTTACTGGCTGACTAGTAGACGTGATGTCCTTGAACTATTCCGTCGTTTATGTAAACGATGATATACCCCACACAAATATCTTTTGGAAACTGACAGTCACTTTGAACATGCATAACATGCATGGGGGAAAATTAAAATTTTGTCCCTTTTCCCTAGGAACTCCTATTAGTTGCATATTAAATAAAGCCTTAACTAAATAATTCTCTACCTAGGTTAGCATGCATGGGCTAGGCATACCATAATGCTAAATTATATCATAGCATAAATATTTTATACTAATCATGTAATAACTCTAAGATATAACCTAAGCCTAAAATAAACTAAGCATAATTATTAAGTCTAAAAACGCTTAAAGAAAAATACGTAATAATTAAAAGAGAAAGAAAGAAAACTTGCTAGTTGAAGCATGCTTTGCAGAACCTCCTGGCACAAGCCTCCAAGCGTAGGATAGCCTCTATGAGTATCCACACGAACCCCACCAACCAAAACCTCCTCGAGAGGAAGAACTACAGAGCTTTGAATAGCTGCTAGACAACTTCAAAAAGCCCACCCAAATATATAAACTAAAGGTCCCCAAAATAAAATATAATTTGGGATCCTCAAACTGTGATCTATGAGGATAAAAAAGTTCTTCTTTGACGGCGCGAGAATCCTCACTGAAGACTCTCAAAAAATGCCACTAAGACGTGAATTTGAAGTGTTTTGAAAGGGGAGCCAAAGGGCTCCTTATATAGCCCAAGGGATAGGGAAAACCCTTTCCCATTTCTAATCTGCACGTATCCCACACGGATCCACGCACTATGCATGCTCTTATGTGCGTTGCGCCGTGCAGTGTGCGGCGTTTCTCGTGCACCGCCGCTCACCTCTGCGCGGTACACGGACAGTGCACGCTATTTCTCGCGCACCAAGTACACCCTCCGTGCACTGGAGCGCGAGTCAGTGTGTAGTGCGCGGTGCTGCTCCAAACAGCCCCGTGCACACCGCACACCCACCATGCATTGCCTAAGTAGTGCCACACACCCTCGCCTGCACTAGTATCGCTTCCAATGGCTATTTACCTTTTAGGTCCCTCTAAAATAAATATATTTATTTATGGCCCTAATAAAATTAGTTACTGGTTAAAATAAATAGCTGGCTTAACCCGAAAATGATCTAATCATTTTAATCAACATTTTTAATTTATTGATGACCCTAATAAAATTAGTTACCGGTCAAAATAAAATCTTGGTCTAACCAAATAATAATCCAATTATTATTGTGTTATATTTACATAATATAATAAATCTATTAGTTCTTTTACTCAGTCCGATGAAAAGTCCAACGTGTGTGACCTTATAGGATCCCGAAGTATTGAGCTGTTAAGGCTTAACCAATCCTTGTTCTACATGAACTATTGGCTCGAGGTTCTAGACCGTGAATAGAACTCGATTACCTTAAACGACTGTAGTATGCCTCTAGCAATGGTCCACCATCCCCCATTACTCAGAACGTCATTTGTGGTTATGACTCAATCCTTGGTTTATGCAATAGCTGTCCAATGCGATTAACTCCTTCCATTATTTAATATTAATAACATCTGGTTTATAGGGTTCGATTAAAGCGTTAACCCACTAATAGCGTGGTTTCTCAAAGCTATCCCAGTTATTTACTTATTTACCGAAGTATATTGCCTTTTACGATATTGTGTTTGACTAAAAACTATTTCTATCAAACACATGCTCTGATTAGAGGTTTATAGCAATCATCACTTCAACAAGTGGCCAGGTACAACTCCTTCACATATCTGGAGCGATGGATTCTTTCCGACTACATAGCTTACCAACGTGCTGTCATCACCATACCGTAATCAACTATGACACCCTTTAATAATGAGTACATAGGAATGACCCAAAGTATAACAATAGTACCACACAAGGTAACTAGCATCTCAAGTATGAGGATATTCGCAAAGCTACTATATAAAGATAAACACTAACACCTTGATATATATACCAAGTGTTTATCTTATTGCAGTCTCTAATATATCCACCAGATATATCCATGTGTCAATCTCAAGGCACCACCTTTAGCTATAGAAGATTAGCTACTTGGACTCATTCCAAGAAAGTTGACCACATGCTAGTCTTACTGCTTCATCAATATCCTTTCTTGATGAAACTATGTCAGGGATACTTTAGACATAATTATAATTGCACAAAAGAATAAAGGACTATTAATTAAACAAATTATTTGTACCAATACATAATTAAGATATATCGCCCTAATTGCCTTAAGGGCATACATAATATCTAACAAACTCCCACTTGCATTAAGGCTAATTAGCCATATGTCTTAATCCATATGCTTTCACATACTGGTCATGTTTGACTTCAGTCAATGGCTTCGTCAGACCATCCACGATGTTCTGATTAGTGGGGACACATTCTGATCTTATCATCTTAGTATCAACAATCTCCTTGATTATATGATACTTCCTAAGTGCATGTCTATTTTTCTGGTGAGACCGTGGTTCCTTTGCTTGAGCTATAGCACCATCGTTATCACAATACAAAGTAATTGGATTAACAAACTCAGGCACCACACCGAGATTACCAATAAATCCCTTTTAATTAGAAAGCTTCTTTTGCTGCTTCACAGGCAACAATGTACTCAGACTCGGTGGTTGAATTAACAGTAGTTTCTTGCTTGGAACCTTTCCAACATACTACCTCTCCATTTAATACATACACAAAAGCCAACTGAGGCTTAAAGTCATCCTTGTCAGATTGGAAACTCGCATTTGTGTAACCTCTGATTTTGAGGTCACCATCTCCATATGTCAAGAACTCATCTTTAGTCCTTCTCAAGTACTTAAGAATTGCCTTGACGGCCATCCAGTGCTTTTCACCTGGATCCGATTGATATCTACTTGTAAAGCTTAAAGCTTGAGAGGCATCTGGCCTAGTACATATCATAGCATATATGATGGATCCTATTATGGATGCATAGGGTATATCATTCATGATCATTCTCTCCTGAGTTATCTTTAGACACTCAGCCTTAGATAGGTTAATCCTCTTTGTTATTGGGAGATAACCTTTCTTAAAATGCTCAAGGTTGAACCTATTCAAAACCTTGTCTATATATGTACTTTGAGAAAGACCTAACAACTTCTTGAATCTATCTCTAAGATCTTTATACCTAGTATAAATGCTGCTTCTCCAAGGTCTTTCATGGAGAACTTTCTTGACAACCGTACCTTAATATTTTAAAGAAGAGAAACGTCATTTTCTATTAGTAAAATGACATCAACATATAACAATAAGAAAATGACTGCACTCCTACTAACCTTCTTATAAACACAAAGGCTCATTAATAAATGGACAGAAAACTAGTTCACAGATTGTCTAGTCAAACCTTGTAGTCTAACTCCTAGATGCTTGCTTAAGTCCATAAATAGACCTTTGCAGTTTGCACACCTTCGAGCCATTCTGAGATGTAAAATCCTCAAGCTGTGTCATATAAACAATCCGGTCCAAATCCCCATTCAGGAATGTTATTTTAACATCCATCTGTCAGATCTCATAATCATAATGAGTAGCAATGGCGAGCAGTATCCTTATAGATTTAAGCATGGCTATGGGAGAGAAAGTTTCATCATAGCCAATACCTTCACGTTGACTATAATCTTTCGCAACTAACCTTGCCTTATAGGTAATTACATTACCATCCATGTTAGTCTTCTTCTTGAAGACCCATTTGCACCCTATTGGTCTAACCTCTTATTGTGCATCAACCAAATTCCAAACTTGGTTCTCATAAATGGAATCCATTTCTGATTTCATGGCTTTTAGTCATTTATTAGAATATGAGCTTTTTATTGCTTTATCATAGGTTCTTGGTTCATCATCCTTAATGAGATATAGTTCCTTATCATCAGTGATGATAAAACCATATATATTAGGACTTTTGATAACACGACCTGATCTTCGCAATGATTGTGTTTTGACAGGTTGTTCTTGGATCACACTTTCTTGTGTATCAAGAATGGGGTCAATCAACTGATTGTCTATTTCTTCCTCTTGAAATTGCTCCCACTGACTTTTGCAAGTAAGTGTTCCTTTTCCAAAAAGTGAGCATTCCGCGACACTAATACCTTCTATGCTTCGGGTTGGTAAAATAAATATCCAATAGTTTCCTTTGGATATCCAATGAACAAAAACTTGTCAGATTTAACGCTTAGCGTATCTAATTCTATCCTCTTTACCATAGCAGGACAACCCCATACTCTTAGGTGATTGGAGATGGTCTTTTACTACACCATCTTTCATAAGGCGTAGAATCAACTGATTTAGAGGGCACTTTGTTTAATACATAAATCACACTCTCTAGTGCATATCCTCACAAGGATTTACTAAGATCTACTTGGCTTATCATGGACCGAACCATATCTAATAAGGTCTGATTCCTCTTTTCAAACACTCCATTATATTGGGGTGTATAAGGAGGAGTCCATTGGGGAACTATCCCGTTTTCTTTTAGATAATCCTAAAACTCTTGACTCAAGTATTCTCCACCTCGATCAGATTGAAGTGCTTTAATACTTTTCTCAAGTTGTTTCTTTACTTCATCTCTGAATATCTTGAATTCATCAAAACTTTCAGGCTTGTGCTTCATTAAGTACAAATAACCATATCGTGAGTAATCATTAATAAAGTTTATAAAGTATGAGTATCCTCCTAGTGCCTGAACACTCATTGGACCACACATATCAGTATGTATAATCTGCAATGTACTCGTGGCTCGTTCACCTTTTCCTTCAAAGGGTAACTTCATCATTTTTCCTTTTGAACAAGGTTCGCAATCACCATAAGACTCTAAGTCTATTGGGCCCAAGTCTCCACCCTTATGCAACTTGGTTAAGCGATCTTTGTTTATATGGCCTAAACGACAATGCCATAAGTAGAAAGATTTCTCATTATCTAATTTTCTCTAAGCAATGTTTATATTTGAGAATATGATTTTGTAATTATGAAATATCATTTGTCATATTACAATAAAATATCATTCATAACTTTGATAATACTTTTTATCAAATTAGAATAAAATTCCATCTGCTGTGAAGCAGGAACAATATTTTATAATGACAATTAAATTTCGTCCTTTCACAAATTTTAGCAAAATGGAAATTTTAAGTTCCTACATCAATAGCAGCCATCAAGCTCTAATGATTTTCCGTAGGTACAATTCTCCTTTTTGCCAAAGCTCTACTTCTCAACAATATATATACTTTCGTATGGATATAAGATTCTAATTAGGTATTCCATACCAATTTAGAATTTCCTTGAGATGTAGAAATTCTCAATATTAAATATCTTGAAGTGGAAGCTCTAAGCCTCCTCTTCTCATGCTATGAGACTTTAGCCATTTTGATCTTGTTTCCAATATCCCATATTGAAATGAAGATCTTGTTTCCAATATTCCATATTGAAAACAATCATTTTGTCTCATAGACAAAATTCTCAGTATTCTTTTTAACTTTTCTCTTCACTCTGCTTTATCCTGCTTTAAAACTAGACACCATGTGTCTCCCTTTGCTTCTTTGAGCTATGAACCATTTAAATTTCTGGCTAATTGGTCCTACTAATTTCTATCAAAATATTTTGTTCAATTTTCCACCATGGAAAATCCTTTCTCTAAGATGTAAAGACATGGACTTTCAAGTCTATGATTTTATGATGCCCTTGTAGCTAAGGTAACATAAATCTTAACATCTGACTTAATGTTTAACCTTGTCTTCTACTAGCTACTTACGTAAGGTAACAAGGATGTTAACAACCTCCAAGGTGTTTTATCCTAGTTTCTTTCATGTATTTCATGCATATCTATTTTTAAGCAAAATTGCTTGCATCATGTTGTTTAGATTTGGGCTTATACAATGTACACGCCAAGCCCAAGGCTTTGAGGACTATCCTAAACAAACCCTTTGAATCTAGAACCAATCAAAATTAGTTATCAATGCGAACGTTTGTATTAAAATAAAGATTTTAACCCAAATGTAAGAAAAGAATTATTGTTTAGATTTTAGTGTTTAGTACATGTATTTAATATAAGGACTTTTAATTAAGTACATTTATCCTACCATTTTTTGAATTTACAATAGCCCATTCTATTAAATTCGGGAAGTTTAGCCTAGCTAAATTTCCAAGAAAGTAGCATCTATAACTTGTCTATTACAACCCCCAATTTTATGAGTCAAGTCATACTAGTAAGTTATAGTTGGAATCCCATTCCATTTGCATAGTATGCAATTGCTAATTTATTCAAGTTACCTAATGCTAAGGGATGTGTGCTCTTATATTAGCATCTCCTTGAATATGTCTTAGTCCTGTGGCTAGCCCCTAATTTTATGGTCGACTACCTCAGTCCCGTTAAGGCAAACCCTATCTCAATTTTTATAATCGATTAATGTGGATGAAAAAGGAACGCTTTGCGCAACACTTTTGTAGTCCAAAGAGACCGTATTATAAATTTGGGTAAGGAAGACAATAACTTGCCTTAATATCTTTACTTTGGGATTTTATTGGTGTTAAACGTCTCACCAATCTAGGATTTTATCAGATGGACATATTTATAATAATTTATATTAATTCAGGGAATTTTAATTAATTTATAAGGTCCAACTTTAGGTGGATTCATGCTCTTTTTTATAATTATTCCATCAACCTAGATTATATGCAAAATAATTAACATTTTTATTTGTTATATTTATATTGCATTTCCTTTAAGCTTTTAATCAATAAATTTAATTTTTAATTTGTTATAGAAACATATATACGAACCATCTTATATACTAGAAATAAATTAGTCCATTTTAGTCCCCTCTTGGTCAATTGCATCGATATAGGTTCCCATGTAGGAGAGGTGCCCTAGGAGAAGTAGACACCATGTCCAATCCTTGCCAAAACAAACACGGGCACAAACTTGAAGACCATGGATTCTCTTGAAGTAATAAATTTCGTTTTTACAATTCATGTAAATTGAAAGCATCAATAATCCATGTAACTTATATAATTTATTGAGTCTTTGATAAATTTTGAGTAAGTTGAGCATGCTTATTTGAAATTATCCATAACCATTTTCTAACCTTGAAATGAAGGCCTAAGTTCAT
Organism: Euphorbia pulcherrima; assembly: GCA_947683365.1. NCBI lineage: Eukaryota > Viridiplantae > Streptophyta > Magnoliopsida > Malpighiales > Euphorbiaceae > Euphorbia > Euphorbia pulcherrima. Next base: position 24,037,108 of record CANTUS010000001.1, read on the forward strand.
CTATTATTCCAAACAATTAATAAAACTTAAATTATTTCATATAGAAAATAAAATTCAGTTCGCTTCTAACTTAATTATGTACTAAATAGGTAGGCTCTGATACCACTGTTGGGAATTAACAGTCACTTTGAACATGCATAATAGGCATGGCGGAAAATTAAAATTTTGTTCCTTGTCCCTAGGAACTCCTATCAGTTGCATATTAAATAAAGCCTTAAATAAATAATTCTCTACCTAGGTTAGCATGCATAGGCTAGGCATACCATAATGCTAAATTATATCATAGCATAAATATTTTATACTAAATGTGTAATAACTCTAAGCTATAAGCTAAGCATAAAATAAACTAAGCATGCAAAACAACCTAAGCATAATTATTAAGTCTAAAAACGCTTAAAGAAAAATACCTAATAATTAAAAGAGAAAGAAAGAAAACTTACCAGTTAAAGCATGCTTTAGCAGAACCTCCTTGCACAAGCCTCTAAGCATAGGATAGTCTCTATGAGTATCCACACGAACCCCACCAACCAAAACCTCCCCGAGAGGAAGAACTGTAGAGCTTTGAGCAGCTGCAAGACCACTCCAAAAGCCAAACCGAATAAACTAGAGGTCCCCAAATTAAAATATAATTTGGGATCCTTAAACTATAATCCGTGAGGATCAAAAAGTTCTTCTTTGATGGCTCGAGAATCATCACTGAAGACTCTCGAAAAATGCCACAAAGACGTGAGCTTGAAGTGCTTTGAAAGGGGAGCCAAACGACTCCTTATATATCCTAAGGGAGAGGGAAAACCCTCTCCCATTTCCGATGTGGGATGCACATATCCCACGTGAATTCGCGCACTGCCCGCGCTATTTCGTGCGGTACGCGGTGTAGCGTGCAGTGTTTCTTATGCACCTCTGCGTGCTGCGTGGACAATGCGTTCTGTTTCTCGCACACCCTCCATGCAATGGTACGTGAGTCAGTGTGCAGTGAATGGGCAGTGTGCGGTGCTGCTCCAAATAGCCCCGTGGACCTCGTGCACCCACCATGCACTTCTTAAGCAGTGCCGCACACGCTCGTATGCACTAGTATCTGGCTTAACCAGAAAATGATCTAATCATTTTAATCAGCATTTTTAATTTATTTATGACCCTAATAAAATTAGTTACCAGTCAAAATAAAATCTTGGTCTAACAAAATAATAATCCAATTATTATTATGTTACATTTTTTTAATAGAATAAATCTATTAATTCTTTCACTCAGTCTGATGAAAAGTCCAATGTGTGTGACCTTATAGGATCTCAAAGTATTGAGTTGTCAAGGCTTAACCAATCATTGTTCTACAGGAACTATTGGCTCGAGGTTCTAGACCGTGAATAGAACTCGATTACCTTAAACAATTGTAGTATGCCTCTAGCAAGGGTCCACCATCCCCCACCACTCAGAATGTCATTTGTGCTTATGACTTAATCCTGGTTTATGCAATAGTTGTCCAATGCGATTAACTCCTTCCATTCTTTAATATTGGTACCATCTAGTTTATAGGGTTCGGTTAAAGTGTTAACCCACTAATAGCGAGGTTGCTCCAAGCTATCCCAGTTATTTGCTTATTTACCGAAGTATATTGCCTGTTACTATAATGTATTTGACTAGAAACTATTTCTATCAAACACATACTCTGATCAGAGGTTTATAGCAATCATCACTTCAACAAGTGGCCTAGTACAACTCCTTAATATATCTGAAGCGATGGATTCTTTTCGACTATATAGCTTACCAATGTGCTATCATCACCATACCCATAATCACCTATGACACCCTAAATTAATGAGTGCATAGGAAGGACTCAAAGTATAACAATAGTACCACACAAGGTAATTAGCATCTCAAGTATAAGGATATTCGCAAAGCTACTTATAAAGATAAACACTAACACCTTGATATATATATATATATATATATATATATATATATATATATATATATATATATATATATATATATATATATATATATATATATATATACACACACACACACACACACCAAGTGTTTATCTTATTGCGGTCTCCAATATATCCACCAGATATATTCATGTATCAATCTTAAGGCACCATCTTTAGCTATAGGAGATTAACTGCTTGGACCCATTCTAACAAAGTTGACCATATGCTAGTCTTATTGCTTCATCAATATCCTTTCTTGATGAAACTATGACTAGGGATAGTTTAGACATAATCATAATTGCACATGAAGTAGATCTCTCTAAGCATAGTCCAACTATGATCTCTCACTTCATGCTATGATATATGTCAAGGACTTTTGTACATAGATATCAATGAATATATTTTAACCAGTCATAATATATATGGACACACTAATAGAAATAAAAGAATAAATGCCTTTATTAATTATACAAATTATTTGTACCAATACATAATTAAGATATATCGCTCTAATTACCTTAAGGGCATACATCATATCTAACAATATCAACACATCACGGTTTTTGGTTCTCATGGTTATGTTAGTTCTAGTCATGAACATCTCCTAGTTTTGCAAGAGTTCTAGATTACTATGCCCCAATAGTATCCTTGGAAGAGACCCCACTTCACTCTCACATAGGTGATATCTTTTGCTCAACCATTGATGCACAAAGGATCATTAAAAGCTTGTTGCTTAACCTTAACCCCATTTTATCACTATTTACATTATAGGAATGGACACGGGGTTACCCCCCACAATCACCACACAAGGTCTATGCAATTAGATTGTCCCAGTAAACCAAGATCTTGGGATCTCTAGTCAAACATGGTTGGATTTTCCTTCACATAGCACCTTAAATATTCATAGGCTTTAATCCCATTCCTTTTGATGTCTTTTCAACTTGATCTTCATTTAACCCTTTGGTTAGCGGATCCATAATGTTATACTTTGATCCTACAAAATCAATAAAGATAACTGGCATTGAGATTAGTTGTCTAACGGTATTATATCTATGGCGCATGTGTTTTGACTTACCATTATACATAATGTTTTGTGCTCTTTTAATCACTGCTTGATTATCGCAATGTACACAAATTATGGGCACAAGCTTAGGCCATTCTGGAATATCCTCTAAGTAGTTACGTAGTTATTCAGCTTCTTCTCCTATTTTATCCAAGGCTACAAACTAAGCTTCCATTATGGAACAAGTTATAATCATTTGCCTTGAGGGTTTCCAAGACACTGCTCCTCCTCCTAGAGTGAACACGTACCCACTTGTACCTTTAGAATTCTTGATGTCAGATATCCAACTAGCATCAGAATATGCTTCTAGTACAATAAGTTCCCTTGTATAGTGTAGTCCATAATTACGAGTACATCACAAATACCTTATGTTGGTCCCTATGCATACACTCAATGAGTAAAAGGGGGGGTGAAAGACTCACTCAAGATAAAACTTTTTTGTGATGATTAAGGGCTCCGCTGAGTGAGGTTGGCTGGTTGAGTGAAATTCTAGAAAATGCAATACAGTAAAGAACACTGAGACTTTTATACTGGTTTTGCAACCTGTGCTTACATCCAGTCCCGAGAGAGTGTCTCGGCTTTAATTCACTAATCTCAACTCCTTTACCATAAGCGGAGAAGCCTTTCATAAATTCCCCAATTACAGTAAGTATCCTCTAAACTGCAATCGTTCACCCGCTAACTAGAATACCCTCTTCTATCAGCAACTTTCTAAGAGTTTAAACTTAACTTATAAAATGTTGATCTAGTTACAATAATTAGATATTACAAGTTTTTGATCTATTCTATTCTCTCTTGTTCTAAAGCAGATTCTTCTTGAGTTGTGTTTTCTTGTTAGAACTTCTTTAAAGCTTGTATTTTAACAGAGATTTTCCTTCCAAGAAATTCAGGTGCAATCACTAAGTTCTAACGCTTTCCTTCTTGCTCCTTTTATAGTTGGATTGGGAAAGTAGCCGTTGAACTTACTTTGGCATCTTCTAAAGTTGACAACTTATCTATCCACTCATTGCTTCTTTAAATCAATCTATTAATAGATAGAATTGCACCATTGTGAGATAGAAAATCAATCCATTAGATTGAGATTCGAGCTTCAATAGGGATCCTTTATCATTTGATGCCAGTCTTCCGTTAGAGAGAACTCACGCTAACTTGCTATGTGTCATCCTCCCATATCTTTTGGTATACTAACATTTTACAGAGCGTGCAATACTAGGTTGGTAGATCTGTTGAATTGACCAAAATGGCAAATGACTTTTTGCAGCTTGCATTGGAAGACTTTGTTATTTTCTTCATAATTCTGAGTCTTGTCAAGGGATTAATTCTTTTTGTCTTCTCTTTTTAATGTCCTGAAAAAAGCAACACTAAAAGCAAAGATCCCTTTTTACCTTAAATGGTAAGGTCAGTAGCTTTGACAGACTTAAAGTAACTCAACGAAATAGATAATCGTAAAGCACACAACTGAAACAAAATCTAAATATCAAGTGCTGAGTGAATATTACTAAGTCAGCGACTATCGTACATACTCAGCCCAGATCACTCAGAGTTAAACTAAATAGTAGTTCAACAGAGACACAAAATTCTACCCTCAAATTTACTAACTCCTCAACCATCCATAGACTATTTATTTTAACATCATTATTGATTTAATTAACTCAAATTGAACTTAATTGTTTTGATCAAAACTTAAGCACTATTAAGTCAGTCCACTAAGTCAGTTAAACTCGTGCTTGGTTCTATAATCTCCCCCATTTTGATCAATCATAATTAACTTGAGCAAGAATTAAATCAGTAAGATATCTAGATAAGAGTTACCTTATCCTTATGCTTGATATGCCTTTTGTTCAGCATCTTAATCTGCTCAGAGTGAATGCTAACTCCCCCATAATCCTTGACTTCTCTGAGTTCAGCATTCCTCAACACTTCTCTTATATTTTTGCAAATAGATCAACACACATATATGCAATAAAAGATATAAGAAGTTATAAAGATCTTAACTTAGAACAGAATAAGTAATCTTTTATAAATGGATAACTTAAGTATAGACAACGAAGAGTTAATCTATACTAAGTTTTACAATGAGCTCTACAGATTACATAAATCTATTCTATTTTGGCAAAGGTGGTCCTCCAAGATTTGCTCTCCTTACTTTATAGACCTGCTGATCCCATCTTTGACTTCTTATCTTAGGGCAGCGCAATTTCCTTCCCTTTTCTTTTCCTTGTCTCATGATATTCTCTTTGAATGCACTCCAGATCCTTGGACAAATTATAAGAGAATTTAGCTATCCTCTATTCTCTTTCCCTTTCCTCCTGCTCATGCTTCTCGCGCTCCTTCTCCCCTATTACCATTACATCTAAAATGGCTTGGGCTCTATGATCAAATGAGCTCAGAGATTCTTCAAAAGATTCAAGCTGACCATAAACATTAGTTGAGAAGTTCTTCACGAACAGCTCTTATATTTCTTATGATATAGCTTCTTGTTCTCTTAGGAAGGCAAACAAGCCTACTAAAGCACGGGATTAAGACATATTGACCTGATACTAAGCACTTAGTTCTTGGAAATCTAGGTAAAACTAGCAAGAGCCTTTGCTTGACTCTCTCTCAAAATGCGCTCTAGCATGGGAGTGCTCTTTATATGAGTAGTGAATTCTTCATGAATTTGATCAATGGCTTGCCCATCATTGATGATGTTTAAGTGAAATTTCTTGATTTGATCACGGATGTGACCAAGCTTCTGATGAAGTGATGGTTCCTGCTCAACATCTGCCATAACTAGTTAGAGCATATAAAATATTAAGCCTCTTCAAGTCATTAAGCACAGCCCCCTCTGAGTCCTTTACTCCTTGCAAAATATCTTCTCCCATCTGGGTCAGTATAGTTGAGTTGCCTTGCTTGGAGACTACAATAATTAGTGCATTGATTCCATCAGTAACTGTATCTAATTTGGAAGTATTTGCCTCATTCTCCTTGCTTAAAATATTGTACCCATCCAAAATTGCCTGCATGGCTTCCAGTAGGGGATTAAACTTGTCAATCATTGAGTTTCTGAAATCCCTTTCATCATTTAGCACCTTGCAGTTATTATCATAAATCTTTTCCATTTTCTGCTTGAGTTCTGTAACTTCCATCTTCAAGTAATCACCTTTCCTACCTGCAATAGATAACAAAGTCAACACATGGGACACGATTGCCTCCACCAATGAGAACTGGGTAGGGACTGATTTAAAGAGAGCTTTCATTTCCTCTACAGCCTCTAGAAAACCTTGCACTAGCTCTACAACCTTTACAATTCTCCTTAGGATATCCTCAGACAATAATGATTTTGCTATCTCAGCCTCACTTTTAGCATCTGTCCCTAGTCCTAGAAATCTTGCTCTCCCCATTCTCCTTATATCTCCCAACAATTCAGCTTGAGGGTTGAATTAGGGTTGTGGTTGTGGTTATTGTTGTATCTCTTCAATGATTGGAGGCTCTCTAACAATGGGTCCTTCCAAAAGTAATGGTTCGTGCACTAGAGATCCAATTGGTGAAAGGTATGGAATGATAGCTGTTAGGTCATAGTCTAGGTTAGGTGTTTGGTTAGAGGTAGATGTGGATGGTTTTTGGTTATAAAGTAAAGGTACGATAGAGATAGGTGTTGGTCAGAGTGGTGTTTTGGAGAAAGAATGGTTCTTGGGTTTCCTCCTCCTTCTCTTCAGCAGCACCTTCAACAACGGACTTGCTGACCTGAGATTGAGATTCCTCAGTCAGTTGAGCTTCATGCTCAACTACAGCTTCTTCCTCCTTATCCTCTAGATCATCTTCATCTTCATCAATCACAACTTTCACCCACTCCTTCCTAGCTTCCTTAACTTCCTCAGCAGTCAAGCTAACCTGCTGGTTAGAGTTCAACATATCAAATTCTATAGCATCAACTTCTATAACTTCATCTTCTTCGTGCTCCTTTTTTCAATACCTTCCAGAGCACCAATCATCTCTTCAAACACTTCAGGTACCTCTTTCTCAGCCAAGCTAGCTACAACAGACTGTAAAATTTTCTCTATATCAGTCTTAACTCTAGCTGCTGCTTCCTCAACCTTCCTCATAATCTCAGCTTCAATCTCCTCTTGCCTCTTCTTGATTCTCTCTTCCTCAGCGGCCTTCACTCTCTCAGCTTCCTCAAGATCTTAGACTATTCCAGTCCCTTTCTTTACCATGAGCTTCTTTTTGGGCTGACCTACTTGGGGTATAAGAACTGATGTAATTTCCTCACCTTTAGTAGTCACCACATCCAACTAAGCATCAATAACTTTCCTCTTCTTTTCCCTATTTAGAGGCATTTCCTCTCTCAACTCCTCTTCAGCCTGCTTCTCCTCCTCAATCTCCTTTGGAGTCAGCTCACGAGACTTTTCTTCCTTAGTAGGGACAACTACAGGAATAGAGCTCACTGAGCTCCTGTGAGCGGGCGACCTTTTTCCCATGAGGACCGCATGAGATGTGTAGCACAGGGGGAAATAATGAGCGTTATGAAGCGAGCCGAGGGATTGATCCTCATTTTAGCGTATGAGGAAAACGATTGATAAAAGTGATGTTGATGTTGAATTTAAGTCCAATTTGCATGTTAAGGGATACGAGACTTAAAATCCCATATTTTAAAATAGACTCACCACCCGGTTAAGCTCCAAAGGGAATTTGGGTATGATATTCCCACCGAGTGGTTAGACCGTACCTTAAAACAGAGATTCCAAGTTCGGATGATGTTGCTTACTTTTCAATTTTTAAATCAAGCCGTTTACATTTTAATAAACGCGACTTTAGTTCTTGTGCGATTTAGTTCTTGTGTGATACATCACACAAAAAGCAGTAAACAAAGCAAGAAAATAATGATTACAAGGGTTTACGAATACCTATACATTTTTCTAATGCGGAAAAGTAAATAAAGTGGATAAATAAAGCGAATAAAGAAAGCCCAAAATCGGGCCTCAACCAAACTTACCAACAACGAAATGGCTCGAAACACGATAAATAAATCATAAATAATCACAAATGAGGCACAAATAATTAAAGGCAGAAAATAAAATTTTATTATGGAGAAAAACATTTTTTGGGGAATTTTTAGAGTTAAAAAGGCAATTTTTAGGCATTTAATGATTATTTAATCAATTTAAATAGTAAAATAATAAATAAATCAGATTAAAAATTAATTAATTAATTCCAGAATATTTATGATTTTTAGAAAGTTTTTTGGATTCAAAACGGGGTAAAAAATGCAAGAAAACGGCAAAAACAACACTTAAAACCAAATTTCGGCGGTCAAAGCTATGGCGACAGCTTTGACCACCGCCACTATAGCCTTGACTGCTATAATGGCAGCGGTGGAGGCTATAGTGGCGGTGGTCAAGGCTATCGCTATAGCCTTGGCCGTCGAGTTTTGAATTTAAGGGATAAATCGATGTTTTTGCATCCACAAACTTGAAAGCATTGAAGTTTTAAGTCGTAATCAACTATATTTCAACAGATTTAGACTTAAAACACACAAATAATGTTGATTTTATAGATTTGGATTAAAAAATACCCAAAAATTGCAAGAAATAACGAGACCACTATAGGGGTGGAGTTCACCTCTATAGCTATAGCCTTCACCGCTATAACAGTAGCGGCCAAGGCTATAGGGATAGAGGTGAAGGCTATCCTTATAGAGGTCAGATTACTTTTCGACGGTTTTCCAAGAACAGCAAAGAAAAATAAAGAAACAACACCAAAAACACCAAGAATAGCAACAACAAAGCAATGAAAAAGAGTAAATAGATAAGGGAACTCAGTTTTGTTACCTCTAGGCCGTGAATCTAACTTGGGAGACTCGAACTGGATGTTTGGCAAGCTTTTGATGATTTGTGACAAAAATTGACGAAATCAGTGATGAAAATAGCGACACAATAGCGATGGGATATTTAGGTAGTATTTGAGAAAAAGTCTCTAAAACCCTATTTAATCCATTTTAACCTATGATTTCTAATTGATTTTAGTGTTTAAGCTTTCAGATTAAGCTAATGAACAACCAAGAATCAAGATTAGAGAAGATTAATCCGGATTCTATGCTTTTCTAGAGCTTTCTCTCTGTAGTTCTTCCCTTTCTCTCTCTTGTTCTTCATTTTTCTCTCAAAAATGATTTCTAATTCTAAATTCTGGAGAAAAGTTCTCTAATCTCTCTCCTAGATGGTTTTAAATACTCCCACACTAAAAAATACACCGACTTAGGTAAATTTTCAGGGAAAATACATGGCCCAATCATAATGAGAGAGGGGAAATGAAGTGGCACGGCCAAAAATGGTCGTGCCACCCCCAATGCGGCCGTCATGACTATGGCCATAACAGGGGAAGCGGCCACCGCCATGACCATAGTAGCCACCGCTATCGGGATGGTGGTGGCCACTGCTATGGTGGCAGCCAAGCCAACATGGTGGCGGGGGGTGGCCACAACGGGGGTGGCCACACCGGTGGCGCTCATCGCCATAAAGGGTGGCGATGACTGCCACGCCGGCTGCAGTGGCTCCCACACTAGTGGTAGTACCCGCCCCTAGAGGGCAACGGTGGCAGGAACAGCAAAAGCGGAGCTAGGGCTAGGTTTTAGGGTTTCTAGGGTTTTGATTAGGGGTTCTAGGGGTCAGATTAGGGTTTTGACTTCCGATGCCTATAACTTTCACTACGGTTATTTGAGTAAGGCTATTCTTGACATTCTAAAAAGCTCAGAGAGTCTAGAATCCAACGATATAAACAAGACTTGCTGAAAATCTTTGGATCTTATAGAAAATTGCAAAAAAAATTAATGCGGATGAGTGAAAGAAAACGGTTAATTATAAATGCATATGAATGATATTTAAGCGCTGCTAAAGGTCCAAAATCATTAAAAAGGTACTTGCCAAATGTCATACAACCTTCAAAGAATAGAACAACTAGACCATAAGAGGTTATAGCAACAAGTCATCATCGTTCTAAGGGTCACCAAAAAGCCCATGCTCACAGGCTGCCTCTCGGGAGATTATCGCTTGGCGAACCAAGTGTGATCTAATGAAAGAGCGAGGGATAGAAGGTTATACCTGAGGTGTGGATTCTTGAATTGGTTGTCTACTAGGGTTGCCATCAAAAGACTTATCAAGAACGAAATTCAGACTTGGACATTTTGATTTGGTATCGCCTTCGATTCCCCTCAAATGGTTTTAGGATGGATTGTTGGTTTCTTGGGAGAAAAAGGGGTAGGGATTTCTTGAGTCAGTTGTCTACGGATGGTTCAGGGATGCATCATCAATGGAACTTTCAAGAAGGAAGGTTAATCGGTTGTCTACTGGTGGTTTGAGGATGCACCATCAATGGACCTGAGATAATGGAACTTTGAGTCAGTTGTCTACGAACCGTCGTGGGATGCATCATCGACGGACCTATCGGAGATAGAAGTTGAATTTATCTATTGGTGGTTTGAGGACATACCATCAACGGACCCATCAGAGGTTGAAGTTGAATTGGTTGTCTACTGGTGGTTTGAGGATACACATCAATAGACCTATCGGAGGTAGAAGCTGAATCGATTGTTTACTGGTGGTTTAAGGACGCACCATCAACGGACCTATCGAGGAGGTGAGGCTAAATCAGTTATCTACTGGCAGTCTAGGAACGCACCATCAATAGACCTATCGAGGAGGTGAGGCTAAATCGGTTGTCTACTGGTGGTCTGGGAATGCACCATCAACGGACCTATTAAGGAGTTAAGGCTGAATCAGTTATCTACTAGTCATTTGAGGACGCACCATCAACGGACCTATCGGGAATAGAAACTGGAGAAGTTGGAAACTTAAGAAGTTAGCATTTGTTGTAAATTGCGTTTTTAATTGCTTAATTGATTTTGTCGAGGCAAAAAATTTTGCCCCTTCAATTAAGCAATAAAAATGGAGTATTGAGAAAAATGAATTTAGAAATGTCCGAGAAATCCTGGAAAGTCATTGCATTGCGATGGTTGTATCGAGATGCCTCTGGGGGTGCCAAAGTGCCTCGAAAGGATTTTCTGAATTTTGGGTTCTGGATCTTCGGATGGATCATCCATCGAAATTGCCGTACGACGTTCATGTCGAGGAATTTTTGAGATATTAGTAATTGATATGAGTTGTGTTTTAATTGCTTAATTGATTTTATGGAACAAAAAATATATTTGCCCCTTCAATTAAGCAATTGAAACGGAAGAGTGAAATAAGAGTCGAGTCAGGATTTCTAGGAGTCCGGAGAAGCTGTCGAGGCATTCATCGAGTCTAGCTGATATGTCCCTTAGATTCTTTATCTTTGAAAGTAGTTTAGAAAATATGTCGGGATGCACCTGATGATCACATTGAGGTGCCCCCGAGTATTTGCATCAAGGTGCTTCTGGGAGAAAATTTGAATTCTGATTTTAGGATTCATCAAGTTGGTTGTCCACCAGGGTTGCCACATGGTGTACCTGTCAAGGAAATTTTAAAGCATTAGTAAATGAAATAAGCTGAGTTTTTTTATTACTTAATTGATTTTGCGGAACAAAAATATTTTTTCCCCTTCAATTAAGCAATAAGAATGGAAGAATGAAATATAAATTGAGTTGAGATTTCTGGGAGTCCAGAGAAATTGCCAAGGTTGAGCACTGAGACTAGCTAATGTGCCCTTAGGAGAAACTTTGCCTATGAATGTAGGATAGAAAATAATTCTGAGATGCCCTTTGATACGGGTGTTGCTTCGAGGTTGGGCATATGGCTCGAGAATACTTTTCTGTTCTTTGTTCCCTATATAATTTAGTATAGAATGATAGATATGACATTTATGAATATTATGCATGAATGCATGAACTGCTTGGACAGATCATCCTCCACATCTGAGCTGCACAACTGCTTGCCTGATTGATTTTGCTCAATTCGGTTGCCTGCTCGGAGAGAGAATATATGGAATTGCTTTGCAGCACGCACAAGATAAGAATGCCCTTGGCGGAGGATTAGGGATGTCGCACAGATTAGGTGGAAATGTCCCTAGTAGAAAACTGGGGAAGTTACGGCATTCACGTTAGGCTCGTGTGGCCGGATATTAAGGCTGAGGATTGTTATTTTCTACACACCCTTTTGCTTGCATAAACGATTGTTGAATTGAGCGTATCGAAGACAAGTGAGAGCATGAAGCAAAGTTTAAGATTCTAGATAATGAACGACTAAATGCTATCACTACTAATGAATTCTACCAAGGATGGTTTGGGGAAATTGCAGACTTTTCGTGATGCTTAGTCATGGTCGAGATTGGACCGGACACGTGTAGATGAAAGATTTGAGCCCCTTGAATCCACTAGACCGGAGAATGTGTTCAGACACTCTGATGATGATGATGGTAATGCAGATATCTTGATGTGATCGATGGCAGCCATTTATCTTCGTTTTGATTGTCTTAATTTTTGTATAGACCCGAACATGGAATTGGGCCTATCAGACTTGTTCATTTTGCTTTTATGTCCTAATTTTTTGCCTGGACCACCCTTTTTGGGTTTTCAATCTAGTGGACTTTCCTGGCTTTTGCATAGACCTCACTGCTTTCAGTATATCAGGATTTCTGCCTTTCATTGTCCTTTTTGAGGAATTGGGTTGGCTGCACAGAACCCTGTGTTTGAATAACTTGTAACATTTTGCCTTTTGGGCCCAATATATTCATTAAAGCACAAACATAAAGGATTCAGTAAAATGGAATTTCCATTAAATGAAGTAAAGTTTGAGTACATGATGATGATAACAATTTCTATTGACCCAAACTCTGGTGCTAACTAGCCTATACAGGTTTTCTAGCCAACATATCTCTCGTAGCTCACTTTACCCTAAATTTTGCCTAGACCGCCCTTTTCGGGTTTTCAGTCTAGCGGGTCATTTTTGCACCCTAAATTTTGCCTGACCGATTTTTGTCTACCAAGGATTCTATGCTTTTCTAGAGCTTTCCCTCTCTATTTCTTCCCTTTCACTCTCTTATTCTTCATTTTTCTCTCAAAAATGATTTCTAATTCTAAATTCTAAAGAAAAGTCCTCTAATCTCCCTCATAGAGGATTTTAAATACTCCCACACTTAAAAATACACCGACTTAAGCAAATTTTCGGGGAAAATACGTGGCACAATCATGAGGAGAGAGGGAAAACAAAGTGGTACAGCCAAAAAATGGTCATGCCACCACCAACACCGCCGTTATGGCTGTGACCGCCATAGGGCCATCGGCCACCACCGTGACTACAATAGCTACCACCATAGAGATGGCGGTGGCCGCTGCCATGGTGGCGGCCAACTCACCATGGTGGTAGGGGGTGGCCATAACTGGGATGGTCGCCCATGTGGCACTCATCGCCATAAAGGGTGACGGTGACCGCCACCACGGCGACGGCTGCTAGAAGGCAAGCCGTTGCCACCACCGGGGGAAATAGTAAAAGGGGGAGCTAAGGATAGGTTTTAGGGTTTCTAGGGTTTTGATTAGGGGTTGTAGGGGGCAGATTAGGGTTTTAAATTCTAACACCTATAACTTTCACTACGGTTATCCGATTAAGATAATTCTTAACATTCCGAAAAGCTCAAAGAGTCTAAAATCCAACGGTATAAACGTGACTTACCAAAATTGTTTAAATCTTATAGAAAATGTGAAATAAATTACTGCATGTGAGTGAAGGAAAATGGTTAATTATAAATGCATACGAATGATATTTAAGCACGACCAAAGGTCCAAAATCATCTAAAAGGTACTTGCCAAAAGTGATTTAAACTTTAAAGAATAGAACAACTAGACCATACGAGGTCAGAGCAATAAGTCATCATCGTTCCAAGGGTCACCGAAAAGCCCGTGCTAAAAGCTCCCTTTCTTTTCTTCCTTCCTGGAGTCTCTCCTGACCTCCTTCTTTATAGCTTTTTTCTCTATCAAATCCTCTCATTTCTTAGCTCAAAGCTTGTTAATCCGCTTAAGCTCACTCACCACAAAGGCATCCAGAGTTAAGTCCTCCTCACTAGGTTGAATAGGCTTCATCTCCATTATAGCCTTGGGATCTTTTACTCAGACTTCTCCTCTTTTCAACTTAATATAATTAATGTTGGTAGGTCTCTCATTGGCCCTTAGATCGTGAAAATGGGCATTACTGAGAATTCTGGAATCAATTATCTTCAGCTGAATATAGTTCTTTACTGCCCATCCTTCTAGATCAAGCTCATAAGCTCTGTAGATCTCCATTACTAGCTGACCATATACCATATGCTTGGTGACCTTAAAAAATTGATGTAATATAACTAGCAGCCAATTGGTGCTCATTCCATAGGTCAGGGCATAGATAAAAACCCTTTCAAACTTTGAATAGCTCCCTGTAGAGCCTGTCTTAGGCAGAAGAACTTTAGTAACAAGCTCATGTGCTTGCTTCCCTCCTTTGGTGAACATTGAGGTGATGAGTTCACCAGTCTTGTAATCTTCAGGAACTTCATAATCTATGGGAATATCTAGATGATCTTTATCCTTTATCACCCGTAGTTTGAGTCCTCTCTCACGCATCCCAAGCAGTCTTGCGATCAGCTTGGGGGTAATATAAACTTTCCTCCCTATCATAGTTGTAACAAATAGATCCTTCTAACCTTCTACCATATGGATTCCAAGGTAGAATCTCTGAATAATTTCCTCATAACAGTCACTGGGAAGTTAAAATAATCCTCTTAAATGGTGCTGACGCACCCACTTCCTAAATCTTTCATCGTTGTAGAAACTTAGCATATCAACTATTGTTGGAGTATCTACTTTAATTTTCTCCATAAAACACCATTAGGTAGGAAGATACTTCATTCCAGCACGGATTAATAGATTTTCCCTTCTGTTGATACAAATCGCCACTTTCGCGATGTGGTCTTAAGTTGTAACCCAGTACATATCTTTCTTATTTCTCATAAATAATAGTCTTTCAAAACTAGGTTCTACTGATCTTTCTGATGAACTCACTATAGAATTAGCTTGAAGAAACTTAGAGAATTTTGGGAATTTTGCCAGAAGTTTGTAGAAGAGAATTTTGGTAAAGTAACCTTTCTTCTTCTGAAATTCTCCTTAAATAGCGAAAAAATCTTAGTTAATCCCTGCAAAGCTACATGTACGACTCATAATCCATTGTCTTAAGATGAATGGTGAGATTGCACAAAGTATGCCATAGTATAAATGAAAGCGAGAAATATAGGATAACTGCTACTGAATATGGATCATTTCACAACTTACTACCGTTTCTATCAGTTTTGAATTTGAAAAGAATCCGGTGGTAATTTAATGACATGTCCAAAATTCAAGCACCAAAAAGTAATGCTTAACCTAATTTGCAGAAGCTCGGAGGGTGCCCTAATTTAGTCAGCTTCAGAATAGGTCAAAGTGGAGTGTTTTTCTTCAAATTGGATTGGACATTCCGATCAGCTCTCTCAGAGTATTGAATTGATCCTTTCCAATGGGCTTTATGAATATGTTAGCTCGCTATTCTTTAGTAGGAATGTAGGTGAGCTTGACTTCCCCTTTTAGAACATGATCCCTTATGAAGTGATGTCTAATATTGACACGCTTCATCCTGCTACGTTGAATTGGATTCTTGGATACGTCAATTGCACTCTTGTTGTCACACATGACTTCAAGATACTTAGAATTTATACCATAATCCTCCAATTGCTGCTTGATCCATAGCAGTTATGCTACACAGCTTCCTATAACCATGTACTTAGCCTCAGCTGTACTCAGAGCCATATAAGTCTGGTTCTTGCTATACCATGATACTAGACAATCACCAAGGAAATGACAACCTCCTATGGTGGTTTACCTTTCAAGTTTGTCTCTTCCATAATCAGCATCTGTGTATCCTCTCAGAGTGAAATATGCATTACTTGGATACCATAATCCTACATCAATAGAGCCTAGCAAATACCTGAGAATTCTCTTAATAGCAGCTAAGTGAGATTCTCTGCGGTTAGCTTGATATCTTGTGCAATAATATACAGCATACTAAATGTCAGGCCTACTAGCAGTTAAGTAAAGTAGAGAACCAATAATACCTCTGCAGAGCTTACTCTTTACAGGTTTACCTTCCTTATCTTTACTCAGAATAGTATCAGTGGCCATGGGTGTTGACATTGGCTTGGCTTTGTCCATGTTAAACTTCTTGAGTACTTCCTTGGCATACTTAGCTTAACTAATGAAGATTCCATCTTTGCCTTGCTTGATTTGCAAACCAAGAAAGAAATTAAGCTCTCCCATCATTGACATTTCAAACTCCGTCTTCATCTGCTGGCTGAACTCTTTGCATAGCTTTTCATTAGTTGCCCCAAATATGATATATATATATATATATATATATATATATATATATATATATATATATATATATATATACAGACTAGTAATACATGTTGTTGCTTCTTCTTGATAAACAGAGTTGTATCTACTTTTCCTCTAACATAACCTTTACTGAGTAAAAAGTTAGTCCGTCTCTCATACAAAACTCTTGGAGCCTATTTCAGTCCATATAAAGCCTTCTTTAGCTTGAAGACATGATCTGGAAACTTTGGATCTTCAAAGCCTGGGTGCTATCTGACATAGACTTCCTCTTGAATATAACCATTAATAAATGCACTCTTTACATCCATCTGAAACAACTTGAATTTCATATGGGATGCAAAAGCACAGAGGATTCTTCTGGCTTCAAGTCTTGCTACTGGTGCAAATGTTTCTCCATAGTCAATGCCTTCTTGTTGATTGTAGCCTTGAGCAACTAATCTGGCCTTGTTTATGACAACATTTCCAGATTCATCTAACTTGTTCTTAAAAACCCATTTGGTTCCAATTATTGACTTGCCTTTGGGTTTCTCCATCAAATCCCAAACTTCATTTCTTCTAAATTGGTTTAGCTCTTCTTGCATTGAAATCATCTAGTTGTCATCATACTCAGCATCTTCAAACTTCTTTATTTCAATCAATAAAACAAATGTTGAATGACTCGTCATTCTATTCAGCTGACCTCTAGTTAGCACTAGATTTTGCACATTATCAAGTATCTTCTGAACTAGGTGATCTCTCCTTACTTTGACTACTCTTGGTAGATCAGGATCAGCTCGCTGAGCTACTGTCATTGGTTGAGCATCTATATCATCACCAAAGTTTATGGATTGGCCCAAGTCAACTTCATCTTCTTCTTTTTCTGGTACTGGATCAGGAATAATAATGGGCTAACTGATTGATCCGCTGACTTGTCCCTTTTCTCTATCATCATCACTGGCTTCTTTACTTGCAGTGTTAGTTTTATCAAAATCTACATGCATAGACTCCTCTAAGATACCAGTTCTCTTGACATACACTCTATATGCCCTATTATGTGTTGAGTAACCCAGAAAGATTCCTTCATCAGCCTTGGGGTCAAATTTAGCCAATTAGTCTTTAGTGTTTAATATGAAGCATTTACAACCAAAGGCCTTGAGATGACCAACCTTGGGCTTGTGCCCCTTCCAAAGTTCATAAGGAGTTTTGTTCAACACTGTTTAGAATGTAACAAGATGTGTTAATGGCTTCTCCCTAGAAATACTTTGGTAGATTGTTATCACTTAGCATAGAATGACCCTTCTCCATAATAGTGCAATTCTTTCTCTAAACAATCCCATTTTGATGAGGTGTATGAGGGGTAGAAAAATTGTGGTCAATACCATGCTTATAACAAAATTCCTTAAACTGCCTATTTTTGAGCTCTCTTCCATGGTCACTGCGGATTCTATTAATTTTAAGGTCTTTTTCATTCATAATCTGGGTAGCCAACCTAGAGAATGGTTCAAATGTTTCATCTTTGCTTGCTAGCAAGACAATCCAAGTGAACCTGGTCAGATCATCTACAACCACAAGGGTGTATTTCATTCCACCTAGACTTGTTGGCATAATAGGCCCAAACAAATCCATGTATAGAAGATCAAGGGGACGAGAAGAAGATATATCAGCTAATGATTTAAAGGTTTTCCTAAATTATTTCCCAAGTTGGCATGCGGAGCAGAGTCTATCTTTTTCAAAGGCTAGATTGGGTAAACCCTCAACAAGTTCATTTCTGGCTAATTTGGACAAATTGGTCATATTGATATGTCCTAACCTTCTGTGCCATAGCCATGAGTTTTCCTCTTTCAAAACTAAGCATAAATCATTGGAGCAGGAAATAAATCAAACATATAAACATTATTAATTCTAGGAGCATAAAGAATAGTTTGGTCAAAGTTACCATCGATGACTGAGCAGCCCGCTGAGTCAAATTCAACTTTCCTGCCTTTATCACACAGCTGAGCAACGCTTAGTAAGTTAAACTTTAGGCCTTTCACTAGAGACACATTATAAATTGAAGGATTCACTCCTACAGTGCCATTGCCAACAATCTTTCCCTTTTTGTTGTCTCCAAAACTGACCCTCCATTTTTTGTTCGCTCTAATGTGATGAATTGCTTTTCATCACCTGTCATGTGCCTTGAGCATCCACTATCCAAATACCACATTCTTCTATCATCAGGGGATCTCAGGCTCACCTGCCAAATAATTAAGTTTTCTTAGGTACCCATGCCTTTTTTTGGCTGGGTACTCCCTTGTTAGTGGTGGTCATCCTTGACCAGTCATACTCATCATAGTAACCATTTTTGTGTCTACATATGACTATAGCATGTCCTGACTTCTCACAAAAATTACAAGCCGACTTAGGATTAGGCCTGCTCACTTTACTCTTTTAAGAAACCTTCTCAGAGTTGTGAGTGCCGTTACTCTGAGTATTCCTACTAGGTTGAGGAGGGAACCATACATTATTTAAAGCTGTTAATTCAGCAGCTAGCTCATCTAATTTCTTAGTGAGTTTGCTGTTATATCCATTTTGGTATTCAGCTTTTTCCATCAGGTATAGGATGTCAAGTGAGGTAGAAGAATTGACATCTTCTAGATCATCACACCTCCTCTGAAGTACTTTGATGTATTTGGTTGACTTCTTAGTCACATTACTGACATCATTAAGTATTGTGGAATGCTCATTTGAAGACAAAGGGGGTTCAAAAATTACCTTAGTGTGATTCCCTTTATCTCTCCTCTGGTCAGCTGATTATTGGTAGCAGAACTAGATGGTTGGTCAGCTGACTCTGAGTTGGGTAGATCATCCTTAGCCATGAGGCACATATTGCAGAGTCTTGCGCCTCTTCATCTGAGGATGATGACTCTTGTTCAGAGTCACTCTAGGTAGCAGTAAGGGCTTTCTTACTCTTCTTCTTCTTGAACTTATCCTTCTTAGCTTTAGGATAGCTAGATTGAATATGCCCTTTCTCACCACATTCAAAGCATTTGATATCTTTGTTATGCTCTTTGTTATATTCCTTTCGTGGTCGATGATCTACTCCCTTCTTATACTTGCATGTCTTTCTGAACATTTGGAAGTTCTTATCTTTTCCAAAGTATCTTCTGAAATTCTTGGTCATTAGAGCTATTTATTCTTTTCTGTCCTCTGGATATCCATCCTCAGAGGAATCTTCTTCATCATCATCAGCTCTCAGAATAATAGCTCTGCTTGAGCTCTCTTTTTCCTTGTGCATGTGCTTCTTGGACTCAACTTTATATTGCTTTAAGGACATCTCATGAGTCAGCAAGGTTACCATCAGCTCATCAAACTTGTTGGTCTTTAAATCATGAGCTTCTTCAATGGCACTCTTCTTCGCTTCCCACTATATCTGAAACCGTGCTAAATCGGATCAAGTAATGCCTAAGTCCATCAAATTTTATATTGTATTTAGCTCATGCGTGGTACTGGGTTTGGAGTATCAAAATTTACTTTTCAACTAGAGACCATACTTGTTTTTTTAATTGACACTACAAGAAATCAGCTAATATGTGATAATAATATCTTTGTCACAAAATTTTTGTCACAAAAGGCTATTATTTGTTACAATAAAATTTATGTTGTCACAAAATTAGTTTTGTGAAATTTTGTTGTAAAATTGTCACATATAATATATATTTTTGTGACAATTGTTTAAGATTGTAACTAATAATTTTAGTGAAAATTTAAGTTGTAACCTATAGTTTAGAAATTGTTACAATAAAAAATTTATTGTGACGAAAACTATTTATATGACAACACAAAAATCTTGTTAGTTTCGTGACAATAAATTTAACTTGAAACAAAAAATACTTCAGTTACAAGTTATAGTCGTAACTAAAAATATTCAATGTGTGACAACAACTTTTTGTTGTCACATAAAGCAATATATGTGAAAACATAAAAACCTTGTTGCAAGAAATATATTATTTTTGTGACAATAATTTTGAATTGAAACAAAAAAATATTTCAGTTACAAGCAAAAGTTGTAACTAAAATTATTCAATATGTGACAATCAACTTTTTATCATCACAAAAACTATATGTGTGACAACATGAAAAGTTTGTTGTAAGAAATATATTACTTTCCTGACAATATGTTTAACTTTAAACAAAAAATGCTTCAGTTACAATTGAAGGTTGTAACTACAACTATTCAATATGTGACAATAATTTTTTTATCGTCACAAAAAGCTTGTTGCAAAATAATAATATTTTTGTGACAATAATTTTAACTTGAAACAAAAAATATTTCAGTTTCAAGTCAAAAGTTGTAGCTAAAACTATTCAATATGTGCAATAATTTATTTTTCGTCACGAAATATATGTGTGGCAGCGTGAAAAACTTGTTGCAAAAAATATATTATATTTGTTACAATTATTTTAACTTGAAACAAAAAATACATCAATACAAGTAAAAGTTCTAACTATAACTATTCAATGTGGCACTAATTCTTTTATCGTCACAAAATCTATATGCGTGACATCGTAAAAAGCTTGTTACGAAAAATATATTATTTTGTGATTATTTTAACTTGAAAAAAAAATACTTAAGTCACAACTAAAAGTTGTAACTAAAACTATTAAATCGCGTGACAATAATTTTTTATCATCATAAAATCCATATTCGTGACAACATAAAAATCGCGTTACAAAAAATATATTATTTTTGTGACAGTAATTTTAACTTGACACAAAAAATACTTAGTTACAAGTACATATTGTAACTACAACAATGCAATATGTGACAATAAATTTTTTATCGTCACAAATTCTATATGCGTGACAAGATTAAAAGCTTGTTACAAAACATATATTATTTTGGTTACAATGTTCAACTTGAAACAAAAATATTTCAGTTACACGAAATAGTTGTAATTAAAACTATTCAATAAGCGACAATAAATTTTTTATTGTTACAAAACTATATGAAAGTTATAGAAATGTATAAAAAGTGTATTGAAAAGTTATAAGAAAAGTGAAAAGGTATATTGTGACCACATCTCACCGATTCTCCAATTTCAACCACTTCTAAGCGATGACTGCTTCTTACTTCCTACCACCACTCACCAACCACCCATTCTTCCTACCCAATTTCCTTAAACATTCAGTAATTTTGAAAACCCTAGATCGTACTGAAAAGGAAAATAGCTTGAAGTTTTCAGCTAAATTTGCAGATTTTTTTTAAGGTAAAGTTTTTATATTGTTTTAATTTGCATCAACCTTTACTTTCTCTATCTGTTTATAAAGGCTATGGATTTAAATATTTGAACTTGAATTATTATGTCTATCAATTTGTTCTCCTTCCTAATTCAATGTTGAGTTGGAAATTAAAGTTACTCTTAATTTTTCCCTTAATTTTGGGTTTTTCAGTATACAGATCTGATTTTTACTCTGAAATTTATATTTTTTGTTTGCTCATATGGGTTTATCTGCTCTTTTGGATTATGTGGTTTGTTGTTTTATCTTTAATTAGTTCAAATCCATAGGCTTGACTTCTCACTTATATGTAGTTAAAGGCCTCTTAAGGAAGGATATGCATTACGAAGTATTACTTTAATCTGAATATGGAAAAATAACATAGATTTATTATTTAGTAGCATTTTTTATTTTTGTAGTTCACAAAGCGGTCGCCAAGGGATTTAATGGAGAAACATGGAGTGATAAGAATACAAAGTTTGATGTGTTAGTGGGAACTGGTGCTTCTTTGTGTGCAAGGCACTAAGACTAAGTCAGGCTTTTTCAAGGAATGAGAAATAGCGTTATTCGATAGCAGAAAGAAGGAACCCGTCTGCCCCCTAACTAAGAACCTTGCTTCGAGAACGGAAAGGAAGATGTCCATCAATGTCATTTTCTTACTAATGAGATTGAATTACTAAGAGTGAATTCAAAGAAGAAGAGAGCTTTCAAGAGCAGTTTCTACTTGGAAAGGCGAGTTCTGCTTATCGAATTGGAGGAGGAGTGGCTAAGAATGGTTAGTACCCTAGCATTTGGGATGAATTCGTTAAAATTTTTGGTATTTAAATAATTTAAGCTTTATTATGATTAATATTGCTATTGATTTGAAGCATTTCATGATATATGGTACTCATGTGAGATTTAGGTTGCAATGGAGCTTGAATCTATTAGAAATATAAAATTAATGTTTAAGAAAAGAAATAAAATATAAAATATGCAAGTTGGAGATAGCATGGGCGGCAAAGTATGCAAGTGGCAAATTCATAATTGGATGCAATTTGTTTGCATGATCATATGGGCAGCAACATTTAGAATAGGTGGCATATTCATAATGACAATAGGTGGCAACTTGCATAGAATAACAAGTGGCTAGAATTCAATAATGACAAGTGGAAGTATATGGTGATCCATAATTCACTATAAATAGAGGCAAAGTTGTTGTATCCATAATACAAGTGAGCAAAAATGTAAGGGATTAAGAGATTTGAGTGTAGGCAAGTATGCCTAAAATATGTAGTGTGTATGTGTGTTACTAATAAAGCTTTATTAGTTGTGAGTTTACAAGTTTATGTTTTAGTCAAGAGTTTATCGACGTATAGTCGTTGTAATTTTTCGAATTTCCAACATGGTATCAGAGCGTTCTTGAGCCACTTGTGTTCAATTGTCTTCCCGAAAATTCCCGAATAAAAAAAATCGAGTTTAAAGAAGTTGCAGAAGCTTCCCAGAAAAGTGTTGCGAAAAACTGTCCAAAGAGTTGCCAGAAGTTGAAGAAACTGTTGCAGTATGCCAAACAATGTTCCCTTAAAATCCAGAAGCGTTGCAGTAGCTTTCTTTGGCCAAGGAAACAAATTTTCTAGAATTGCAAGGAAAATTTCGTTGTTGTTTCCTTGCTGAATCTGTCAAGGCTATAGCAACACAACCAAAGTGTTGCAATAGATTCAAAATCGTTGCAAAATCCCTGTAGTGAAAAAAAAAGTTTTTACACAGAGGAAATTCCACTACATGTAGTCTTATGTGAATTACTGCTAGAGTTTGCAGTAAGAGTTCCGAAAAAATTAGGAATGGAATTCCCTGTTGAAATACTGGTTGAAATCTGTTGAGATTCAATGAAGACTGTCGGATCTTAGTGTACAAAGACTGCCAGATCCAAGAGCAGTTAGTGAAGACTGCAAGAAGATGCAGCTTGTGAAAGCTCGGTGACGAGCTCGGTAAAACATTGCGAGTAAAACAGTGTTATAAGAAGACTACGAGTAAAGCAGCGTTTGAAAGTCTGCTGGAGAAGCAGATATTGAAGGTCACAAGTGTGAGCCTTTTTGCAGTAGATTGGTAATTTTCAAAGTTCAATGAAGTAACGGAAAATTAAGTTTAAGGGATAGTGTTAGAAATATAAACTTAATGTTTAAGAAAAGAAATAAAATATAGAATATGCAAGTTGGAGATAGCATGGGTGACAAAGTATTCAAGTGGCAAATTCATAATTGGATGCAACTTGTTTGCATAATCATATGGGCAGCAACATTTAGAATAGGTGGCATATTTATAATGACAATAGATGGCATATTCATAATGACAATAGGTGGCAACTTGTATAGAATAACAAGTGGCTAGAATTCAATAATGACAAGTGGAAGTATATGGTGATCCATAATTCGCTATAAATAGAGCAAAGTTGTTGTATCCATAATACAAGTGAGCAAAAATGTAAGGGATTAAGAGATTTGAGTGTAGGCAAGTATGCCTAAAATATGTATTGTGTATGTGTGTTACTAATAAAGCTTTATTAGTTGTGAGTTTACGAGTTTATGTTTTAGTCAAGAGTTTATCGATGTAGAGTTGTTGTAATTTTTTGAATTTCCAACAGAATCTTGGTCACACTTTTGGGGTATATATATCATTACTTTTTCATGATTCATTCTTTAATACAAGATATCCGGTGAGCTAGTTTATTTCCTAATTCCTTCTATTATGGTATCTACACAAACGAGTCTTTCACTTACTCGATTAAAGCATCGATAAACTTGTAGGGTATTACGATAGAGATATGGGAATCATGATGCTGTTGAAGTTTTCAAAATGCAGTGGTGGTGGTGGTGCATCTTCTGTTGCCCTTAAACTTATGTAGCATTTTGTTGATAAGACATGAAATATTTATATTTGATTTCGATTCAAAAACCAATTTGAAGTGTGATTGGTTAATGATTGCTACAACAATAGATAGATCATTAGGGAATCTAGATTGACTAAATGCTAACAACGAACTAGAGATTTCTAATTTATTATAACTTTACTTTGCAATTACTCTGTATGTTGATAGATATGGCATGAGCATTGAAAGCTACTAATGTGAAACATCTTAATGGAACTGAAGGCCATGACAGTAATGGAATTAGTGCATTTTAGCAGCATGTTGCATTTTTTGACCAAGACAAAAATGTATCCGTTGGATACTTCTGCTGTTATTACTTTTTGTTTTTTAGGCAAAGTTACTGTGTCTATTTCTTTCTTTAGTACTTCTATTTTTCATTATCACGAGTCTTCTTAAATGGTACTTTTATGATCATGCTAGTAATTGTGGAATATACGAGGATGGTTGATAGCCCGTGTATTATTATGTAAATCAATGTAGATTTTATTTTTTTCCTAGTTAGTATAAAAGTGCTATTATAGTCAAATACTTTCTATAGTGTATAATTGTAATCAAGTCAATATTAATAATAGTCTCTAATCACAGAATCGGTGATAGAGCTTTTCACCAAATCCCTAGCTACTGTTTACAATCGCTTCATGGTACCAGAGCTATGTAAAGCAAAACTGCCGCCACCTTCATCTTGTTGATTTCTTTATTTTCTGTTGTCGTCTCACCTCTCTTTCCTCTTCGTTCCTTCTGCCCTCTATTCAGTATTTTTTTTTCTTCCTCTTGGCCGATAATTTGTCATGGCTTTGTCTGGATCTTCTAGCTCATCAACGTCCTCTTCGCTGATTGTTAACTCTGGCAATACCGTAGCCTCTGCCATGATTTCGCCTTCTATCTTACATCAATTACCTTTACAGTTAGATTTGGGTAACTATGCCTTGTGGAAAACCCTTATTATTCCTATGTTAGCAGGCTGCAATTTGGTTAAATTTATTGATGGAACATGTGCGGTACCTGCTGAAAAGTTAGAATATGATACGCCGAATCCAGTGTTTCAGGTGTGGAAGCAACAGGATCAGCAAGTTCTCAGCTGGGTTCTGAATTCAGTGTCGCAGTCCATATTGCCACAGGTTGTTGGCATTCGAACAGCCCGTGAGGCTTGGGTGAAGTTAGAGACGACTTATGCGTCCGGGTCTCATGCACAGGTTCGAGATCTCAAACAACAATTGCATTCTTTGAAAAAAGGTAATGTGTCGATTTCTGATTATATGCAACGAGCTAAGTTAATTGCCGATAGATTGATATCACTACAATATCCTGTTTCGAATGACGATTTGGTTGATGCTATTATGGATGGATTAAATGGTGCTACGAGTCCGTACCGAGATTTTTGTAGGTCATTAGAAGCACGCATGACGGCGATTTCTTATGATGATTTGTTCGGCTTGTTGTTAACGGAGGAACGACAATTGTGAAAAGATAAAAGTCCGGTTAAGGACCTTAATCACGTCACAGCACATCTTTCCCGATCGCAAAACTTTATGCCTAGAGGTCATGGACGCGGTAGATACTCACAACAGCCTTTTCACCATCCAAACAGCCCTCGAGGGGGTCACGGCAATCACTGGAATCACGACGGCCAGCAGCCATTTGGCCGGCAGTCTTATGGAGTGGGAATTCTGCCCAATCCACCAACTTATGTTACGGCTACTCAGGCTGCTCCATTAGAAGTTTCAGCTTTGATTTGTCATAACTGCAAGGGTATGGGCCATTACTCAAGACAGTGTCCTTCACCAAGACTTAAAAACCCTCAGCCTAACCCATCACCTGCTTCTCACTTTACCACCGTCAACCCAACAGAACAGTCATGGATCATGGATAGCGGTGCCACACACCATCTTACCAATGATTTAGGAAATCTGTCTCTCCATTCTGAGTACTCTGGTTCTAAAGAAGTACAGCTAGGTAATGGGTCTAAACTTCCTATTTGTCATCTCGGGTCTTCCTTTATTCCTAATACAAAATTAAAATTGAGTCAAGTGCTACATGTTCCTAGTTCAAATTCCAATTTATTGTCTATTGGTGCACTGACGAAAGCTAATGATGTTTCTGTTGAATTCTTTAATGATTTTTTTGTTGTGAAGGACCTTCTTTCCAAATAGGTTATTCTTCGAGGCCAGAATAAATATGGCTTGTACACTATGGCGTCTCCTTACTTGTCTCCAGTTCAGTCTCATGCTACATCATTAACTACATGGCACGAGAGGCTGGGCCATCCTTCCTTTCCGGTCGTCAGTCGAGTTCTTCGTCAGAACAATATTTCAATTTTCAATAGGAATTCTAGTTGTCAATTGTGTCCTGATTGTTCAGTCAGTAAGAGTCACTGTTTACCTTTTTTAGTGTTCGAGTCTGTTGTTTCTGGACCATTGGATTTAATTTGCTCAGATTTATGGGGACCGGCCCTAATTCAATCACATGATGGTTATTCTTATTACATTCTATTTTATGATCACTTCAGCAAATATAGTTGGATTTATTTTCTTACACACAAGTCTGATGCTCTTTCTATGTTTATTCAATTTTGTACCACAATGGAAAAATTCTTTGGTCTTCCTATTAAATGTTTACAATCAGATGGGGGCGGGGAATATAAACCAATCCAAAAATATCTTGCAACAAATGGTATTAATATCGTATGTCGTGTCCTTACACCCCTAAACAAAAATGGGAATGCCGAAAGAAAACACCGTCATATAGTTGAAACCGGTCTCGCTTTACTTCATCGAGCTAAATTACCTATGCAATTTTGCTCATATGCATTTGATACTGCTCTTTTTCTGATTAATTGCATGCCTTCAAGTACTATCAATTTTGATACTCCTTTTCGTCGTTTATTTCATGAGTCTCCTGATCATTCTTTACTTCTTGTTTTTGGGTGTCTTTGCTATCCGTGGTTACGTCCTTATACGTCGAATAAACTTGATTATAGGTCCCATCGTTGTATCTTTGTTGGCTACAGCCGTGTACATAAAGGCTATAGATGTTTCGATCCTTTTTCTAATAAATTTTTTATCTCACGTCATGTCATTTTTGATGAACAGGTTTCCCTTTATCAGGAACTTGTGCGGCGTGCTATCCTTGATCCAGTTTTGACCACCACCTTTCCGACTGTCACTATCCAACCACATAGCCAACCATTCGCCATAACTTTATTTGATACACCATCACCTAGTCAACCTTCATTCCCTACCTCACCACTACAACCACCAGCCACATCCAATTCTTGCCAACCCACAACAATGTCCCCTATTCAGTCACCGGAACCACCTCAACCTGCCCCCTCACCGCTAGAAACGCATCCTAACCCGTCCTCACCCACACCAGCTCGAAAAACAAAAACTCTTTCTCAACTATATGCCCAAACTGAACCAACTTCTCCCGGCCTTTCCCTTGTGTAGTAGGCAACTCAAATGCTGATTTGACACGCCAGTTCTTGCACACACAGAAGCACAAATATGGTCCTCGGGCATTGCATGCGATCACTACACTTGTTGACCCTACTTGTCATACGGAAGCTATGAAGTCATTACATTGGCGGACTGCAATGGGTGATGAATTTAATGCTTTAATCCATAATGGTACATCGGAACTTGTACCCCCAAACCATGCTACTAATGTCATCGGTTGCAAATGGGTCTTCAAAACTAAACTAAATCTAAATGGATCTATTGAACGTTATAAGGCAAGACTTATTGCAAAGGGTTTTCATCGACGCCTGGGTATAGACTTTACAGATACATTTAGCCCTGTTATCAAACCTATTACTATTCACTTACTATTGTCTTTGGCTGTGAGCAATTCCTGGTTTATAAAACACTTGGATGTTTCAAATCCATTCTTGCATGGTGATCTTGACACTCCAGTTTATATGGTACAACCACCTGGTTTTATCGACAAACAATTTCCCAACTATGTTTGTCACCTTCGAAAGTCTCTTTATGGTCTCAAGCAATCTCCACGTATGTGGTATCAAAAGCTCACTGAATCACTTCAGTCGTATGGATTTCAAAGCTCTCGGGCTGATGTTTCTCTTTATTACTACCGATGTGGTACTTGCATCTTGTTTTGTTTGATTTATGTGGATGATCTTCTTGTTCTTGGCAATGATTCTCGTCAGGCTTCACACCTATTTTCATTCTTACAGTCACGATTTGCTATTAAGGATCTTGGCCCAGTTAAATATTTTCTAGGGATTGAATTTACTCGAGTAAATGGCCAATTATTTCTTTCGCAGCAGAAGTATACTAATGATCTCCTTGCTCGAGGTAACATGGCGGTTGCAAAACCGGTTTCTACTCCGACTGCAGTTGGAAATCCAGTGGCAACATCTTAGAGTGAGCGTTTTGATGATATCACTCATTATCATAGTTTTGTAGGGGGCCTCCAATATTTAATAATCAGTCGGCCTAATATAACATGCTCTGTTACAAAAGTGGCACAGTCTATGAATTCTCCGACGTTAGGGAGCTGGCAGGCTCTAAAACGCATTTTGTGATATCTTCAAGGTACAATCACTCATGGGATTCGGTATTGTAAATAGATTGTGTTCATCTCCATGGTTTTTCGGATTCCAATTGGGGAGAGGATGCTATGGACTGCAGGTCTACTACTGGTTACGGTATCTACCATGGCACGAATATAATTTCTTAGACTTCAAAGAAACAACGTACGGTTTCCCGTTCCTCTACCGAGGTTGAGTATAGGGCCTTTGCAAACACCACTTCTGAGTTAGCTTGGATTGAACTCTTGCTCCGCGAGATTGGGTTCCCGATTTCACAACCACCAACCTTATGGTGTGATAATTTGAGTACTACTTATCTAACGACGAATCCCATTTTTCACTCTCGTACTAAGCACCTCGGGCTTGATTTTCATTTCGTACATGAAAGAGTAGCATCCAAGGCTCTCGTTGTTCGTTACATTTTGATTGAGGATCAAGCAGCAGACATTTTCACGAAACCATTGACTCGCCATCGCTTCTAGTCTCTACGTGACAAGTTGGCTATGGTTCACCACCCCACTCAACTTGCGGGGGGTGATAGCCCATGTATTATTATGTAAATAAATGTAGATTTTATTTATTTCCTAGTTAGTATAAAAGTTCTATTATAGTCAAATACTTCCTGTACTGTATATTTGTAATCAAGTCAATATTAATAATAGTCTCTAATCACAGAATCGGTGATAGAGCTTTTCACCAAATCCCTAGGTACTGTTTACAATCGCTTCAATGGTAATTCACCATCTAAAAGAATCATTCGGCAAAAGTAGCAAATATTGTTGTTAGTCCACAATATCTGGCAATTGTAGCATGGGTTCATGAACTACTTTGGTCTACCGGTACTTCTTTTAATCTTATCATGTGTTTGTCCTTGTATGTTGATATATGATTTATATGTGTGTCATTTCATATAAACTCTCCATTTTGTATTATATGCTTACTATAGTTAGATGAATTTACTAGTAATCCTTATATAATTTATAGGGGAGTTGCGGTTTTTGTCTCTCATGATGAAGTTTACAAATCCTTGTTGAATTGGTTATTATATTAATTTTTTTTATTATCGTGTATCTTTTGGCAGTTCTGTGTACATTGTTTGAGAATTTAGTTAGTTCATTTAGTCACATTTATTGCAGAAACTTTTGATGTGTTTAAGAAACTAATTCTAGATTTTATGAAGATTTGGCCGTTGCATACAAAACTAGATACTTAAACATTACATGGAATAACCAATGTTATAACTGAAAATATAAGACATGAGAAGTGGAAAATAATAGTCCAATTAGATTCATTAATTTCATAAAGCAAAGAGATATTAGGTAACAAATGACAATTACCGCGACTAAACCATAAAGGATAGAATTGGGATGAGTATGAACCCAACCCCCACAGGAAGAAACTTCCCTTTCTACACTAGATAGAACCGTGAGTATTTTTATAGATCTTGGATGCTTCCACATAATCTAGTTTTTCATTTGGTTTTGTAAATTACTTGAGAAGGACCCTTTCCATTTGAAATGTACTTTGGATGCAGCTATGGAGCTTAGGCATTCAAATGAGCTTTTCCAATGGAATGTAAATTGGTGAAATTTTATCCTCGAAAGTGAGTATTTATCCTAATATGTTTAAATTTGCCTGTGCCATTTTTTCCTTTTCTTAGTTTATGAATCTACTTATTATATTTTCCATTTGTTAATGCTTCAACGTGTTATTTTTTAACGATTTTTCTAAGGTGTGCTTTTTTCTTTTTCTTTTAATGGATATTTTGTCTTGTTTGTACAACCATTGGGGTCAATCGATACAGTTATCGGAACTCCTGTATTATGCTCAACTGCTTATTGCAAGGTACTGCTCCTTTTCTTTTAGGTAACATATACATATTGTTATGAGACAGAGCATTCTGATGTAAATCAAATAATATATATGTTAAATTATCACTACATTTCATCAATATATAAGATAATCATTTAGTATTGATGACTGATTCTATAGAATGAGATAATATATTGTGGAGTAACTGAGTAAATGAGATACTAAAATTGAATCATGGGAATATATTTTTTTTTATATAAATTTAAGCTATACAAGTCATAAATGAAGAATTATTGGTAATCAGGACCGGCCTGGAGCGATGGGCGATAGCCTAGGGCTCATGGCCGGAAGGAGCTCAAACATATTTTTTCGTTTAAAGATCTAGTTGTTATTATTGTAAAGATAAAAGTAGACATTAATTGATGTTAGAATAATTGGTAAGGTATTTACTAGAGTTATGAGAGGGCAAGAGTTCAATTCCTACATTTTACAAAAAAGTAAATATTAATACATTTTTTTGTCGAGGGTCTTGTTTTACTACTATTAATAGTAATTTGCTAGGCCCCTAAATTATCAGGACTGGGCCTGTTGGTAATCGTTCTACTCATCTTATTTCTATGTTAGTGCTATATTAATTTACATCTCTTGTTGATAAACTGAGCCTTTATATAGCGTAAACCTAGTATAAGATGTTGTCCATATTTTTTTTATAAAGTCAGTGATGTATTAAATTGCTTTCCTTAATAATCTTCTTTATTTGTTATATTCTCGTGTGCTGCAAAGTAGAGTCCTAGAGCAAAGATTTGTGTTCTTGATACGCTTACGAAATCGGGGATAAATATGTTATGGTTAATGTCGGTATGTGGGGTGTGGCAAAGGCTTGGTCTAGTAGTTGAGCTTTGAAGTTGTGATTCTAGAGGTTATAGGTTCATGTCCACATACGGTCGGGGTGGGATGAGGTTTTCTTTGTTATCATTGTAAGCCAAATGAGGCAAAAAAGAATTTTAAAAAAATGTAGGTATGTGGGGTACAAGGTTTTCGTTTTCCTATATTTAATTTAATTTCATTTGGTTATATTCTTGCATGGTTCTTGAAATCTTGTCTTGGAACTTATTTAAAGATTGTCATTTTCTTCTCTCTAGCGCATAAATTGCATGTATAGTAACTTCATGGAACAAGAGATGTCCTTGTAGAGAAACTAGGAAGATTCAAGGCCAAAGACTAATGCCCTAGGCTTCTTATTCCAATTTTAGCAAGAAAATGATATCTAAACCATGAATTTTCTTTACCATAGCTATTTGACAGCACTAGGCACAACGAACACAATAAAGTTTTTTGTCTAGAATAAACTAGGCAAGGAAATATCACCTTTAAGGCTTTAACGATTAGAGATTATTCCTATTTTAGCGTGAAATCTCTCTTCGGTCCCCTTATTTCGTTGCATTTTTTTAACATGTATTATTTATTATATCTTCAATTACTTTATGTTTATAAAAGTATTAGTGATGAAGTGGAAAACAATTATAAATTTGTAGAACTTCTTTAATTTTTCAAGATTGAACCAACTTATATTAGGATATATTGCCAACTTCTTTCAAGCTAGCCTCAAGGGATAAGATTTAATATGGGTGAGAAATTTGTCGATAAGCAGAAGCTCACTACACCAATCAAATCCATTGCTAACAAATTCCAACTTCTTTCAAAGGTAAAAATATAGAATGTTAGATTAGTTTGAATCATTATTACTCTGTTTCCACGTATTTATTAGGACTTGTATTGTTATTTTCATGTGAGAAGGCTGATGAGCATCATTTGGACTCATCTAACTACTCTCTGGGAATCGACATAAAGAAGATTGTACACACTAATGAAAGCATTGTATCCATTTTGATCTTGTTATCTATCTCAGGTATGCATTTTTCTTATTGTTCACTTGTGTTTGGTTTCAATGGAATTGGTGACTTTTCTTTTTATAAGTTTGCATTATTTTGACAAACTTTCTGAACTCAGACATGTATTAATTATTTGTATCATGCTATTGTGTTTGCCCTGAGCACTAGAAAAAAAAGACTTTTGGGGACAACCGAAATTGTCCTCAAAAGTATGAAAAATCGTCCTCTAAAATTTAGGGGACGATTTTGTCATCCTCTTCATGCGTGCCTGATACCTCCGTATAGGGAACGGAAAATAAGGTGTCGTTCCTGTTTTTAAGGACGATATCCGTCTCTAAGAATATGGACGAATTTCGTCTCTAATATGAGAGACGATTGTCGTCCCTATTATAAGAAGACAACATTTGTTCCTACTTTTAGAGACAATTATTTGTCCTTAAAACGTGGGACAAATTTCGTTTATAAACAACGAAGACGACTTGTGTACTCTATTAGAAGACGGCTAATCGTTTTTGAAAAGGGGGACAATTATCGTCTCCAAATTAACTGGAGACGATATTTGTCCTTAATTCACGGGTTGTCACAGTAATATCAATTATTTGGATGAAAGAGAGCTACCACAAGCATTTATATGGACAATAATTTTATACATGATATGAAAGCAAGATCTTCAAAATGAAAAAAAAAGGAAACAAGAACATAATCGAACCAATGATATATCAACCAAATGGTTTTTACCTCATCAATTCATAAAAACATGTTGGTAAACGAGAAGGACTGAATCGTCTCTCCAAAACTCGCCGCCATCTATCCTCTCCCTAAATCAGCGCCTTCTATCCTCTCCGGCTGTCCTTCCTTTTTTGTCAGAAACTTTCTATCACCGCCGTTTCACAGCCGTTCGAATCTGCTTCCCAATCCTTGTTAATATAAGATCTAGGCTTCGATAACCGCCGCTGCTCCGGCACCGGATCCCCCGCCAGCTCCTGCTCCTGAATCCGCCTCCCCCCTTGCTCCGTCTCCGCCTCCCCTTTGTCTGCATCTCCAAAACAGAACCGCCGCCTGCTCCTGAACCGGCTCCCCCGCCAGCTCCTGAACCGCCGCTGCTCCGGCACCGGATCCCCCGCCAGCTCCTGCTCCTGAATCCGCCTCCCCCCTTGCTCCGTCTCCGCCTCCCCTTTGTCTGCATCTCCAAAACAGAACCGCCGCCTGCTCCTGAACCGGCTCCCCCGCCAGCTCCTGAACCGCCGCTGCTCCGGCACCGGATCCCCCGCCAGCTCCTGTTCCTGAATCCGCCTCCCCCCTTGCTCCGTCTCCGCCTCCCCTTTGTCTGGTTCAGCTGGTTTTCATCGCCGCACTCAAGGTGTTTGTTAAAAGTCCTGACTCAGAAAAAGCCTTGATTTTCAATTCTGCAGCATATATACTTCCAAGCATTCAAGAGTGAGGAATGGAATCCCTAGCCGCACCCTACCCGCAGCCGCACCCTACCCGCACCCTTCCCCAGCCGCACTCTACCCGCAGCCACACCCTACCCGCTCCCTTCCCCGGCCGCACCCTACCCGCACCCTTCCCTAGCCGCCGGCTACACCACCGACCGTCAACCCTGAACCGATCTGTGAGCACCCACCGCCAGTCACAATACCGAAACCCTATGCCCCCCCGAAATCGCCTTTACCAAATCCCTAACCCCCCAAAAATTTACTTTGAGAATTTCCCAAACCACTTTGATGCAGCGGCTATGAAAAGAATGTTCAATAGATATGGGGTGTATGGCTGGGTCTATATTGCCCGGAAAAGGAACGCGAAGAACCTTAATTTTGGGTTCATCACACTCGATGGATCTATGCGGGTAAAGGAAGCGTTGGTATGATAGCGATTGGTGCGATTAGACTCAAAGCTTTCAAAGCTAGGTATGACAAATCGAAAACAGTCCCCAAAGCACGGTCTAATCCCGTGGTAGCAGTTCAGAAGCCGATATTCAGAGACTCCCCTCGAGATCATCGGTCCTTTGTGGATGTTGTGGCGAATCAAACCCCACGAGAAGAGTCGACCACTAACCCGATCCAGGTGACATCCTCTCCTAGTGTACCTGCTACATCTTTACTGAAAAGTGAGGTAGTGGTTAAATCTGTACCTTGGAAATCAAAATCGTGTTTGGTTAAACTTAACAATATTTCTCACATCCGGAATATACATGATCTGTTGAGCGATCACGGTTTTGAATTTGTATTTGCTGCCCCTGTTGGTGGATTTCATGTGATTATTTCGTTTAGATCAGAAGTGGTTCTTAAGGACTTTATGAATGAGGATTGGAAAGTTATGGATCATATTGTAGAGTCAGTTTGTGCACTTCAAGTAGTTTTCATGCCGACGGAATGTATTATGTATCTGGATCTCACCGGAATTCCGCCAGCTCTTGTTTGTGAACCTGTGGTGCGGGAACTGGCAGCGAGATTTGGACGAGTTGTTTCGATAGATTGTAATTTCGAAAAACCGGATCGGTTGGATGTAGTATCGTGCCTTGTTTCGGTGCCGCTGGGGACAGCCAGTAGAAATTTGACATTGGCAGTAGGGGATAGAGATATAATGATATACACAAACCTTAGACAGGGAATTAGCTGCCAACACAGTCAAGAGTACGAATGCGGGTCGGAAGAGCGGAGCGAACCAGAGGAGGAACCTTCGGCCAGGTGGAGTAGTGAATCATCGGGGAACGAAGATGAAATTAGATCGGACGAGGATGAGGAGACTGTTGCGGATAGCAACAACACAAGTCCGGGTAGTACCCACCCTTCCGGCGACAGGCCGTTAATTGAGGGAAACGCCGCGGTGGATCCGGGTATGGAGAATTCAAGTTCTTCGGGCCCAAACATCCCAAATATGAATAGAATTATCATTCGCAGGGAAGAAAATGAGCCATCTGTCAGTGAGGAACTAATGACTTTCCGAATCGGAGAGAAGCTTGAGTTGTTTAACGAACAAAATATGGGCTTGATTATAGAGGCATTGAAAGGGCAGCGGCGTTGAGAGAGCTGCTGGCCGATCTGGGAGGTTGTGAGTTTTATCATGTCTTTGAGTTTTATGAGTTGGAATTGTCGCGGGGGCTTATTGAATGGGGCCAAACAGTTTTTGGAGCGGTCATGTGTTCGTAAGTGGCAGCTTCAGGTTTTTGTCCTTGTTGAGACAAAGGCCCTATCGGTTACAGATCAGGTTGTGAGGAAGTTTTGGGGCCATAACGATTTTCATTTTCAATGTATCCCGTCGCATGGCTTGGCAAGTGGTCTATTGATCTCATGGAATCCTAATTTAATTCTTGGCTCGACCACTGCTTCTATAGATAGATGGTGTCTGCTACATATAGTGTCTAGTCAGCTTGAGGTAAATTTACTATGCTTATATAGTCCCCCTATTCCCAGGGATAGGATTCAATTTTGGTGTGATTTGCTGCCCCATATTCAAAACATTGATAACTTGGTGATATGTGGTGATTTTAACGAAGTGTTACATAGTTCTGAGCGAGGTAGAAGTGGGAATACGGGGGCGAGTTCGATGATTAGGTTCCAGGAATTTGTTAATGAATGCGCTCTATTTGATTTGCCATTACATGGGCGTGACTATACGTGGTCTAATGCTATATCCTTCTCTAGGATTGATCGGGTCTTGGTGTCGTGCAATATTCTTGATAGGTGGCCGGGTCAGAATTTGATGACGGTTGATTCAACGCTATCAGATCACTTTCCGATTATATACCGGTCCCATGCATTGGTATCGGATGGCAAAAAGGTGTTTCGATCATTGAACTGTTGGTGGGAAAAGGACGGGTTTCTACCTTTTCTAAGATCGAAGTGGGAGGCCATAGAATTGGCGGATCCAGGGCGCGACATTGATTTTAAATTACGCCGATTAAGGAGCTGTATCCGGCCTTGGCATCTATCTAATTTTGGCAGGTTAGAGGGAAGAATAAAGAAGCTAGAGGCTCGTATTATATTTTTGACATCCAGTTCGGTGGTCCGACCTTTGGAGGAGGGGAGTAGATCGGAGCTTCAGTGCGTGAGATCGGAATTACTTACCTGTAGACGGAACCTTGAACAAATTCGTCACCAACAATCACGTGTTAACTGGACTTTACTGGGTGATGATAATACAAGTTTTTTTCATAGGATGGCATCAGCGAGGGCTAGGGGGAATCGGATTTCACAGCTGGAAATTGATGGAGATGTATCTTCTAACCCGGTACTTATTAAATCCACGATACGGAATTTTTATTCCAGGCTGTTTTCGAAATAAGAGGTGGTGCCGTTTTCCTTAGGTGAACTACAATTCCGTATGGTTGATGCGATGGACAATGCGCGGCTTGTGGAATCTTTTTCTGAGGCTGAAGTGTGGGACGCAGTTTGTGCTTGTCAAGAAGGTAAGGCGCCGGGGCCGGACGGATTTAATTTCTTCTTCTATAAACGCTTCTGGGAGGACATGAAATCGGATGTGCTAGCTCTGTTTGGCGAATTTTATAGGCATGATCAGCTGCCAAACTCTATCAAGTCATCTTTTACCGTATTGATTCCTAAAGTCCCGGGGTCGTCGTCATTGGGGAATTATAGACCGATTGCCCTTATTCATGGTATATACAAAATTGTGTCGAAAGTACTTGCGAAAAGATTACAGGCTGTGTTGCCTCAGCTAATTTCTGACAACCAGTTTGCTTTTGTTAAAGGCCGTAATGTCCATGAATGTTCGTTTATAGCCTCGGAAGTGATCCAATCAATCCACCGCAGTGGTCAGCCTTCTGTGGCTCTCAAGCTTGATTTCCATAAAGCATACGATAGTGTTTCTTGGACTTATATTTACTCAGTGTTGAAGAGGATGGGGCTCCCGGATAAGTGGATTAGATGGATGGTGACCTACAGAGCGAACTTGACAACATCTATTCTTTTCAATGGTAGTCCTACAGATCCGATCTATTTGGGCAGAGGGGTTAAACAAGATGATCCCATTTCTCCATTTCTTTTTGTCTTAGCAGTGGAAGGTCTTAAACAGCTCATTGACGCAAGTGTCCGTAAGGGTATTTTACCTGGGTTTCGTATTCATGGGTCAGAGAAGGATATTTCTATTCTTCAGTTTGCGGACGATACGATGTGCTTCTTACCTGCAGATGAGTCTCTCTTACCTACTTTTATCCGTTTATTACGATGTTTTGAGTTGATCTCAGGTCTACGAATAAATTTTGTTAAGAGCTCAATTATGGGTATTAACGCGCAGGACGACTTGTTGAATCGGTGTGCGGAGACAATGGGTTGTAAGATCGAAAGATTTCCCATTACTTATCTAGGCGCCCCTCTCAGTACGAGACGCATCCCGGTGTCTTATTGGAACGGGTTGATTGGAAAGTTCCAAAATAGGCTGGCAAGTTGGAAAGGTCAGTGTTTATCATATGCTGGCAGGGTGGTCCTTATAAAATCGGTTCTCTCGTCTATCCTGATATACTTGTTATCATTGTATAAGATGCCGGCCTCTATTAACAATAAGCTTGTTCAACTGATGCGTAATTTCTTGTGGAAAGGTATAGCGGACTCTAGCGGGATCTGTAAAGTGAGTTGGGAGACAATTATGCTACCAAAAAATTTAGGTGGCCTTTATGTTAGGGATCTAAGACTAGTCAATTGTAGTTTATTGCTGAAATGGATATGGCGGTCTAGAACAGATGGGCAGGGTTCGTTGTGGTATGAGCTGTGTGTCCGTCGATATGGCTTCATGTCATGGAACTCGTTTGAAAATGTTAATAGATCCCGCATTTCGTATGTTTGGCAAGGCATTATATCTTGTTGTGTAAAGAACTCAACCTTCTGGGAGTTGTTTAAATCGAATGGGAGAGTTAAAGTGGGGAACGGGGCGAGCGGATCTTTTTGGCATGATAATTGGACTGCAAATGTGTCATTATCTGTTCTTTTCACTGATCTGTATCTATTATGTAATAGAAAAAGCTGTTCGATTCGGGATGGGTGTCTGTCTATTTCTGAGGGAGCAGCATTATCTAGGCCTTTTTGGAAACGCAGTCTAAGGATTACTAGTAGGGAGAGGTGCTCCCAGATGCGGAACTGGATTTCCCAAGTCTGCCCTGTTGTTTTTGGGGGGACCGGGGCTATCGGTAACAGGGGGCAGCAGCCACACGTTGGGTCTCAGGTGGTGGCAGATAGATTTGAATGGGACCTGGAAGCTAATAAGGTATTTTCAGCTGCATCTTTTTGTTTAGGGTCCTATAGGTCACCTCAAAGGACTACGCCGGAAACGGATTATATGGTGGTTTGGAATGCGTGTCTTATTCCTAAAGTCAAATTTTTTGGCTGGTTATTGTTACATAGACGCCTCCCAACGAAAGTCTTTCTGGTTTGTCGCCGATGCCAAGCTGTATTGAATGACAAGTGTCCGTTTTGTGATGAATCCGAAACAATTGATCATGGTTTGTTTCACTGTTTGGGTAGTTATCGTATATGGGTTCAAGCTTTTCTGTTACTAGGGATTTCGGTAACAATGCCATTCAAAGGGGCTGATTTTCTTGTAGTATGGCGAGCGCATTTTTCCTCAGGGATTGGACAGGAGTTTGGTACGGCTTTATGGTTTATGATTGCGTGGGCTATTTGGAAAAGGCGGAATAAGTTCGTGTTCGAGGGTGTCTTAAGCACAGATGATCTCTTGGAGGCAAGCATTCATCTATGCTGGTTCTTTTTCAAGTATCGAAGACGGAATCTTAATTTTGTTGTTTCCGATGTATTTAACTGTCCAGATTTATTTCTAAGCTGTAACTAGCTAGGTGGCATCTGTTGGCCTACTCATTGTATAGTCATTCCTCGGGATCGGATTTCATATCCG
Source organism: Euphorbia pulcherrima (assembly GCA_947683365.1). Lineage (NCBI taxonomy): Eukaryota > Viridiplantae > Streptophyta > Magnoliopsida > Malpighiales > Euphorbiaceae > Euphorbia > Euphorbia pulcherrima. The sequence goes on from CANTUS010000001.1 coordinate 24,076,698, forward strand.
TATCACCTTTAGGCTGTATCCTTGTTCTCTGACGCTCTCATCATGTGAGCGGTCTTTGGATTGCATTAATAAAGAGAGGTAGGTGTTTTGTAGGTAAGCGGGGGCATCAACCTAGTTGGGACGCCCGCCCCGAAATTTTCACCTATCTCGATCTTTTTCCTTCTGGGGAAACACAATGTTTCTCCGGGGGGTTTTAAAAAAAAAAAATGAGAAGGACTGAGGTTCACAGCAACTACAACATCCAAACGTACACGATAACTACATGTTCCTCCAAGTCACATAATTAAAACTTGTATATATTTCCAACATCACTAAAAAATTTTAAAGTCAAGAAAAAAATTGCTCAAGGTAACTAAATATTCCTCAAAGCTAAATCCAACCATTTGGAAGAAATAACTTTTCTAGGTAAATGCACATAGACAATGACAACAAACCCTTTATGGAGCTATTACAAACTATTTATTAATGGTTTCATGATTAATATATTTGAATACATTAATAGCAAAAAAAGGAACCTATAGGGCTATCTTTTCTACCTTCTGGAACATCCTGCACAAATACAAGTAAAAACAATCATCTATCAAAATGAAAAAAAGGAAACTATAAGAGTCTAGCATTTAACAAGAGGATTAGAAAATTGAGAGTATAGAATAACCTGAATTGCATCAGCAAGACAACGTAGACCCCTGCATTGAAAGTATCAATACAACAACAACAACATTACCCCAATGCCTTTAAGGCTCCCGCGCAAGTGGGGCAAGGGGGGGTCGGGTGTACGCAACCTTACCTCTGTAATTACAAAGAGGTTGTTTCCAATTGACCCTAAAGTGGAGTTGCAACAGCTATCCGTGACTTCACAATAAAAGAAGCTCAGATAGTTTAATGAGTCATTTTTCTTTAGTCCATTATAATCTAAAGCCAAAGAATGTGAGTTTTTGGCCCCATCAAAATAATGGACAAAATTGAAAGTATGAATAACCTGATTAAATGCCTCTATTTGCATTCTATGTGCAAGGTTGAAAATTCTTAATCTATATACAGTTCTTGAATGTTCAAGAATGAGTTAAAAAGGCTCATTTCAGGTGAGATTGAAGCTCAAATTTTCAAGAATTAACCCTCAGCATGTTAGGCCTAATAATTGATTACGAGAAAAGATAATAGCAGCAGAATAAAAAAGACACAAAGATTTTTACGTGGAAACCCCAAATGAATTAGGGAAAAAACTACGGGGCCAAATCCGAATAATTTTCCACTATAAAATAATAGTAGGTACACCAAGAGATTATAAAATAGTGGCACACAAGTGTTTCCCAAAACCTCACTATTTTCTCTCTTACCCATCTCTTAGGAACCCCTTTCCTAAGTTTATATGCATAGATTATATTCTTATATCTGTGTTTTTTCAATCTGTATGTAAAATGAGGTAGAATGCCTCTCTATTTATAGGAATTGAAAGACGCGTGAAATGGCTGTCTTTGAATTCCTTTAATTGCGCCACCAATCACCACCGAATTCGGTTTTGTTTTTTTTCTTCTTTTTCTTTTCTTTTTTATTTCAGTGGGTCCCACATTTGAAGGGACACCACTCTACAAATTTCCCCCGCCCGACTACATTGTGGGACTCTCCATCCTGGTTACTTTGACACATTGATCAAACTTTTCTTCAGGAACGACCTTTGTCAGCATATTGGCAGCATATGAATCTTCTACAACTTGAACTCTTTTTCTTCAATGGCAAGTCTGAGCCAATGATACCTTACGTCAATATGTTTTGTCCGCGCATGATACATAGTATTCTTGCACAAGTCTAGTGCACTTTGACTATCACAATAAACTATGTAGTCTTCTTCTTGCACACCCAATTCTTGAAAGAATCGCTTTAACCAAAGCATTTCCTTTCCTGCTTCTGTTGCTGCAACGTACTCTGCTTCAGTTGTTGATAATGAAACACACTTTTGTAACTGAGACTGCCATGAAATAGCTCCCCCTGAGAATGTAAATAAGTAACCTGATGTAGATTTTCTTTCATCAAGGTCACAAGCCATATCCGCATCTGTGTAACCAACAAGTGTTGGCTTTCTACCTCCAAAGGTTAAACATAACTTTGAAGTTCCTCTCAGGTATCTAAAGATCCATTTAACTGCTTCCCAATTTGTCTTCTGGGAATTTGATAGAAATCTACTCACAACGCCAACTGCATGAGCGATGTCTGGTCTTGTACACACCATTGCATACATTAAACTGCTGACCGCTAAAGAATATGGAACATTTGACATATCTTCTCTATTTTTCTGTGTTGAAGGGTAGGATTTCTTACTCAACTTGAAATGAGCGGCAGGTGGAGTGCTAACTGGTTTAGCATTCTTCATATTGAACCTTTCTAGTACCCGTTCAATATATTTTTCTTGCGTTAACCATAACCTGCTGGACCTCCGATCTCGAATAATCTCCACTCCAAGAATTCGCCTTGCCGGTTCCAAATCCTTCATGTCAAATGCCTTAGGCAAATCACACTTCAACTTACTAATCATTTTGGCATCCGGCCCAACGACTAGCATATCATCAATGTATAGGAGAAGAATGATAAATTTTCCATCAGGGAATTTCTGGACATATACACATGGATCAGCTTCTATCCTCTTGTATCCTTGATTCACCATGAAGGAATCAAACTTTTTATACCAGTGCTGCTGGGATTGTTTTAGCCTATACAAACTTTTCTTCAAGCGACACACCATGACCTCCTTTCCCTTGACCTTGAAACCTTTTGGTTGTTCCATATAAATTGATTCTTCTAAATCCCCATGCAAGAACACGGTCTTTACATCAAGCTGTTCTAACTCAAGGTTCAAGCTGGCTACAAGACCTAGCACAACTCGAATGGAACTCATTTTCACAACTGGTGAAAAATCTCGTCAAAGTCGATACCTTTCTTTTGAGTAAAGCCTTTAACAACCAATCGAGCTTTGAATCTCACTAGGTTTCCATCATCTTTCTTCAGCTTGTACACTCATTTGTTCTTGAGTGTTCTCTTCCCTTTAGGAAGTTTTACCAGCTCGTACGTGTCATTCTTCTTTAAAGAATTCATCTCCTCCTGCGTGGCCTTCATCCAACAATGTTTATCTTTACAAGATTGCACGTCTTGGAAGCTTTCAGGCTCCCCCTTATTAGTGATTAAAATACAATCAGAACTGGAGTATTTTGTAGATGGTTGGCATTCTCAGACTGACCTCCTTAATTGAGGTTCTTCTTCTGGTAGAATGGGGTTCTCTGGCTCCCCCTGATCTATACCCTCTTCATTCGTATCTTCATCTATAATCGCATCTTGATCCCTCACAACTGGCTCTTCTTCTCCATCTTATTTTGATTGATGTATTCTTCTTTTTGTGGCATCATCTGATAGAATGCTCTTTGGTGTCATATCGATAACACCGTCACTTGTAGATCTTTCACCGATGATATCATTCTCGTGAAATACAACATCTCGGCTTCGCACAATTTTCCTTTTCACTGGATCCCATAATTTGTGGCCGAACTCTTCATCTCTATAACCGACAAAAGTGCAAGTAACTGATTTATCATCAAGCTTTAGCCTTTACTCTTTAGGAACATGCATAAATGCCTTGCAGCCAAATACCCTCAAGTGAGAGTATGAGATATTTCTACCTGTCTATACCCTCTCTAGAATATCAAAATCCAAAGGTACTGAAGGTAGTCGGTTGATAAGATAGACAATAGTATTGACAGCTTCTCCCCAAAATAACTTAGGTAAGGTAGCCATTTTGAGCATGGATCTAACTCTTTCGACGATGGTACGATTCATTCGTTCAGGAACGCCATTGTGTTGAGGTGTACCGGGAACTGTCTTTTCATGCCTGATACCGTGTTGACTACAGTAATCCTTGAACTCCTTGGAGATATACTCGCCACCATTATCTGTGCGTAAACACTTTAATGGCACTCTAGTCTGCCTTTCCACCATTGCATGGAATTGCTGAAAGTGCTTGAATACTTCATCCTTTGTGCGCAGCAAATAAATCCATGTCTTCCTTGAAAAATCTTCAATGAAGGTAAGAAAGTATCTTCTTCCACCAATGGATTCTGTATCCATGGGATCACAAACGTCAGAGTGTACCAGCTCTAACTTATTATTTCTCCTTCTAGAGCTTTTCTGAAATGGAATTCAATGTTGCTTACTAAATAAACAGTGATCACACGGGTTAATTTTTCCTTTGGCTAATGGGATGAGGGACTTCTTAGCCAGTATATTCAACCCTTTCTCAGTAACATGCGTCAGTCGCCTATGCCACAAATTTGGTAAAGCATCATCTCCAACTGTATTCAGTTGACCTGCATATATTGTTGGTGAGTTTTGTATAGCGAGCAACACAATCTTCCTTTCGCCACCACCAACGATCTTTTGGTGAGTTTCCAATTTCCATTGCCTGTATGATTATGATAACCTTCCTTGTCCAATACACTAACAGACAATAGGTTCAACCAAAGATCTGGAATGTGTCGCACATTTTTAAGTGTTAATATGCATCCGACACTTGTCTTCACGTAGATATCACTGATTCCCACCATTTGTGAGACACTATTATTTCCCATTCTAATAGTACCAAAATCACCGACTTTATATGTTGAGAAGTATTCCCTTTTTGGAACACAGTGGTATGAGGCACCAGAATCTACAATCCACTCAGAATCTACATCTCCAACATGACAACAATCTGCATCATAAGATACTAAAGCCACCTCTCCATGTTCTTTTATGACTGTAGCAGATGTATTTTTGTCATTATCATGACTTCGGTTTGCATTCTCTTGTTTAAAGAAATGGCAGTTCCTTTTGAGATGGCCCTGCTTTCCACAGTGGTAACATGGCCTCTTCTCCCGGGACTTGGATCTATCTTTCCATTTTCCATTCCCACGACCTCTACTCTTGCTTTGACCCCTGTTTTCCATGACAAGGGCTTATGAACTGGTACTGGTAACGTCTCTTCTACGAAGTTCTTCATTAAGTAGGCTATTCTTTACCATAGACATTGTTACCACACCATTTGAAGCTGAGTTACTCAGTGATACAACAAGAGTATCCCAGCTATCTGGCAGAGTTCCCATCAAAAGACATGCTTGCATCTCATCATCCAAGGATATACCGGTGACTGCTAACTCACTTATGAATCCTTTAAAGTCGTTCAGGTGTTGTGTGATTGATCGTCCCTCTGTCAGTTTCAAGTTCATGACTTTACGAATCATGAACACTTTTCCTTGAGCATTTTTAGCCTCGTACATATCCTCTAGCTTCTTCCAGAGAACTTTGGGATCTGATTCATTCCTCACGTGGTTGTATAGGCTAGCATCTATCCATTGGCGTACTGTACCCAATGTCTGCTTCTTCAACTTTATCCACTGCTGATCTTTCATATCCTTTGGCTTTGCGTCGTCACCCTCAATTGGATCATACAAATCTTTGCAATTGAGGTAGTCCTCCATTTTGGATTTTTATATTGAATAATTTGTATCCGTCAATTTAATCATTACACCGTCATTCGCCATGTCAAAAATTTAAGAATGGCAAAAATTTACTATTCACAAATTTAACTATGCATATAAAATAGTGACTGTATATATGAATAGTACCGTATACCCAAATAATACTTATATATTAGAATAGTAACAGTATGCCTCCTCTATACTTAAATAATACTATTCATAAAAGATGGCCGAATATAAATAGTATTATATATGAATACTATTACTCAAGTTACTATTTTACTATTCACTCAAGCGATGGTTTTTCGAACGGATTTTGCCACCGGATTTATCGTAATTTCCTAGTCCTTGTGGTATATTTATTTTTGAAAAATATATCCACGGATTTTACTGATAAAACAACCTTCGGCTCTGGTACCACTTGTTAGGCCTAATAATTGATTACGAGAAAAGATAATAGCAGTAGAATAAAAAAGACACGAAGATTTTTACGTGGAAACCCCAAATGAATTAGGGAAAAACCACGGGACCAACTCCGAATAATTCTCCACTATAAAATAATAGTAGGTACACCAAGAGATTACAAAATAGTGGCACACAAGTGTTTCCCAAAACCTCACCATTTTCTCTCTTACCCAACTCTTAGGAACCCCTTTCCTAAGTTTTATATGCACAGATTATATTCTTATATGTGTGTATTTTCAATCTGTATGTTAAATGAGGTAGAATGTCTCTCTATTTATAGGAATTGAAAGACGCGTGAAATGACTGTCTTTCAATTCCTTTAATTGCGCCACCAAGCACCACCGAATTTGGTTTTTTTTTTTTCTTTTTCTTTTTTTTATTTCAGTGGGTCCCACATTTGAAGGGACACCACTCTGCACAGCAAAGTTCATAGTCTACAAATGAAGTTATCTTTAGCTGGTTGTGAGAAATATGAAAAGAAGAGAACACAATCAACTGAATGCAAGAGAACACTTAAAGCATGCAAATAAAAGAAATCTATCAAATCAATCGCATCTCATCGCCTATGCCTATGTTTACAACACTCACTTGTTAGCATTCATCAGACAACTTATGTCACAAGATTGATTTTGTACCCAGAGCAACTTAGAACAGTTATATGTTCCCTTGTTCAATTTAGCCATAGCAAGCAGTTCTAAATAACTCTAGTAGATGACAAAGTGCAGATCCAATTATGGCATAACATGTACAGCAAGAATAATGAGGCAAGGGCCATAAAGTTTTGACTTTACTCAAATTTTAGGCCAAATAATAGAGCTGTTAAGTCTTGATCAGGTCTAAAAATGATTTATTATTCCAAAAATACATATAACAATTACAGTCAAGTTTTATTATGAGAAGTAAATGTCAGACCACTAATTATCAAATACAAGAAGTGTAAAATGAAATCTATAAGAACAAGAATAGAATTTGAATTGAAACCTGATAAATGTAACAGAGGAATGGAAAAAAATCCTATAATCTAAGGATAAAACTGCACCGATATACATCCATAGGGTTGTAATTGAGTTCTTCAAACCATAGGAAACCTCAAATTGAATCTAAGAACCACTAAAGAACAACTATGACAAAAAGAACTTATGCATCTAATAAGAACTCTCAAATCTAATTACAGTAAACTCAGTAACAACAGATGGAAAAGATGGAAAGGATGCTGAATTTGATTACAATGGAAATGGAAAAGAAATACAATAAGTAAAGGCACCCAAATGAGCACTCTATTCCCAGGGATCTCTCCCTCTCTCTTGGTTTCACCTAAGATCCTAAATCAGAGAACAATCACACTTGACACCCTATACTCAAGCTAAACAACCTCTATAAGTAGTACTGCTATGTAATTAACTTTTCCAACTATATTATTCCTTTAATTTCTAGCATGGACATTATACATTTGAGCCATAAGATAAGTGAGTCAATATCAGCCTGAAACTGAAGGCTCTTCATTTTGTTTCTCAGAATCACGGTCTGTTAATAGTTCTTCAAGTGTTGTTCAATAGCAGCCGACACAAGATGTGGGTCACTCAGCAATATTTGGGACAAGAATTGGCCAGTCAGAGTCTCCAATCAAAGGGGCGCTATTGGAGCTAACAAACCCGAAGAATACGAGGATAAAGATGAATATGCTCTAGCACCTATATATCTCTTACGTCTAAACCTCATCCCTTTCATATGCCTCTGTTCAGCTTATGTAATCGAAGAATTATGCTGAACACATCCAAAAAAAGAAAAAAGATGAAAAGTTCTCACTTCATCCAACATTCATCTTGATATGATTAAAATCCCATGGAGTAGGAACTCCATTCACCTCGTATCTTACTATACATGACAAGGCAAAGATATTTTGAGTGAAAGAACTACCATCTGAAATGAAAAAACATCATATTTAAAAATCATTAATAAAATACCACCAATTGAAAACACACAAGATATAAAATCATAGAGCACGTTCCTTTTCTGCAAGCAAAACTTCAATTGTATAATATGTAGGTTCCAAAAACTCTAAACCTTGAACTAAACTCTACAAAAAAATATAGAAAAGTAAAGAACGATAATTAGGGATTTTTACTCAAATATAGACAAGACCTGAAACCAACTATCAACTCTAAACCTAAATTAACTAATAATTCAAAATATTAACAAAATTAATTGAGGTAAATTAAAACAGACCTGCTATAGAGTTATGGCCATTAAATTCAGTGGGCGGGGGTCGAACAGATGGTATGAAGAAGAAGAAGAAATCGAGAAAAGAAGGCACAAAAGAATATGAATGGTGTGAATGCGTCAAATTGGTAATTTGTGGACGCGGCAGATAGGGGGAGGAGATATCTAGGGCAATGGGAAAGAGCACTCTGTTTGAGAATTGGGATGTCGAAGCAACTGAGAATTTTGTTTTTCCTTGAAATTATAATTATGATTAGAATTAATATTTTCATTTCTATTTTTTAATTCAATTAAATATTAGTTAATAACGAAATTGTCCCCTATGCGAAATTTAGGTGTGTTTGAAGATAAAATCAATTTTGGTCCCCAATACAAGTTATGGTATCAGAATCAAGGACAACTAATTCAACTTGTCTTTCTATTTCCGTCCTTTAAAATCATATTTTTTGTAGTGGAGCCAAAGATGAATATCTTATTTTATCCCGAGACTTTATGGTTAAGGTAGCAATATGTTTACAATTATTTGTTTGTTATTTTCCTACTCTTTATTATGGTATAATCAAATTCTTGTACAAAATTGTTTTTCTATGTTGAGTTACTATATATGTTCATTTCCTCTTTCACTCATTGATGATTTTTCTCGTATTCATTATGTAGAATTTTATTTATCAATTCTATAACTTGAGCTCCCTTTAGTCCAAATTATGTATTTGTGACGGCTAGTTATCGATTTTATTACAATAAAAGTTGTAACAAATGAACATAGTGTTACAAAAACATTATTGTCACAAAAGTTGCAAGTTTTGAGACAATTTTTTATATGACAACTTTTCTTGTTACATGTACGCTTATGTGACAACTTTTATTATCACAAAAACTTTTTTTGTGACAATTTGCTGAAGTTGTGTAATTGTAGTATAATATGTGACAACAAGCATATCTTTGACAGTTTTTTTTCTTTCGGTTAAAACAAATATGAAAATGATGTAACAACAGAAATATTGTCACAAATAATTACAATATATGTGACAACATTTTATTATTACATTTGAGAAATTTTTTTGTTACGGAGTTATGCATGACGACCTCCTTGTGACAACATTTATCGTCACATGTAAGATAATGTGACAACTTATTGCTTTTTTGTGATAAATTTTATTATCACAAACAATTTATAGTGTCGGCTTAATGAAGTTGTCACGTAATCTAGCTCAATTTTTTTGTATAATACGTGACAACAGGCATATTTGTGACAATTATTTTTCTTTTTGGTTTCAACAGAAGTTGTAACAAATGAAAAAGATGTGGCAATAAAGTTATTGTCATAAAAAAATTACAATATTTGCGACAATGTTTCATTGTTACAATTGCAAAAACTTTTTGTTACAGAGTTATACATGACGACCTCCTTGTGACAACTTTTCTTGTCACATGTAAGATTATGTGACAACTGCTATATTCTTTTGTCACAATTTTTATTATCACAAATATGTTTTTAGTGACGTTATACTGAAATTGTTATGTAATTTTAGTTCAATTTATTGCATAATACGTGACAACAAGCATGTTGTGACAATAAGTTTTCATTTCAGTAACAACAAAAGTTGTAACAAATGAATATAATGTGAAAATAAATTTATTGTCACAAAAAATTACAATATTTGTGATAACATTTTATTGTTACATTTGAAAAAACCTTTTGTTACGAGGTTATACATGACGACCACATGACAATAAAAAGTTGTCACATATTGTTTTATGTGACATTTTTTTACTTTTTTGTGACAACTTCTGTTGTCACAAATTGCTTGATTTTATGTAGTGTGATTTTTCTTCACCGTGAGCTTTATCTTTTTTGTAAGTCGAGAAACAACACTTTATTAATGTTATCATTGAGTATGCCATAAAAGAAAGCAAAATGAAAGAGGGGGAAAGCAAGAAACACCCATCTTTTATATGAAAATGTTGTGAAGAGAAGGTAAATGGATAAAAAGAATATGCATATTATACCTACTTTAGCAGCGGCTGTCATGGAGAAAAACCCTAGCCTCCGCCACCGCACCCCTTCCTACACAGCAAACCACCATCACTACAACCACTACAACCCTCCCTTCGCCGTCAGCCACCGCTACCATCCCTTCCCCGACAACCGCAATCCCCATCGAAACCATCCATACACTGAACCTCGCCAAAACAATCACTTCCGCCACACCATACCTTACCGCCACCATCGCCAAACCGCTGATCGCCACCACAATTGCCAACCCGCTGCCGTTACCCATTGTCGAAACCCTGATGCCACTACCCTTAATCACCGCCTAAACCCTAACCCCGAAACCACTGCCCTTAACCACCGCCCAAACCCTAATCCCGAACCTGCCCTCACCAGACTCTATTTTAAAAATTTCCCAAATTCCTATGGAGCAGATTCTATGAGCATGGTATTCAAGAAGCATTGAATTTCGGGACGTATTTATATGGCCAGGAAAAAGAATGCCAGGAATCTTAACTTTGGCTTTATTACCGTAGATGACTCCCTGCCTGTTCAGGAGACGCTCCACAGGTTGAACTCAGTGAGCATTGGAATTATCCATGTGTGCACATTCAAAGCCAAGTTCTCGACTCAGCTGTAGCTCCAACATCTCGGCATCACCAACCCAAGCCATCTGCACGATGGATACCTCAATGACGGGTCAATTTCCGGGAATCATTACGTGGAGACAGATCATATGCCAAAGTTGTGGCAGAACCACAAGTCTCAAATGAGGCATCTTTTGCCATCCATAATTCAGTTCCAGCGAACCCACCTAGGGCCATGATTTTATTACAAATGTGGCCCCTTGGAAAGATAAGTCATGCTTAGTCACTCTAATCAATATCTCGAATATTCGACTCACCTTTGATTTATTGCATGAATGTGGATTTGATGTTTCTTTTGCTGCCCCTGTAGGCAAGGATAATGTTATTGTCTCGTTTAATTCAATACTGGCTATGCAAAATTTTATAGGTGGCGAATGGAAGGTCATGCTGCATATTTTTAAGGCTGTGCAGTTGCTGCCGGCCGATTTTGCACCGACAGAATACATCATGTACCTGGATTTTATGGGAATTCCCCCCACTCTGATTCAAGAGGAGCTGATCAGACACCTAGTGGCCTCCTTTGGCTGAGTTATTTTTATGGACTTCAATTTTGATCACCCGGACCGTCTGGATATGGTCTCCTATCTGGTTTCGGTCCCCTTTGGGACAACCAATCGCTCCTTCAAATTGTTAGTGAATACTAAGGAAGTGCTCATTCACACTAATCTGAGATAAGGTGTTGGCTGTAAACACTACCAAGTTGATAATTCTAAAATCTTCGATGCCCCTTCAGATGCTTCTATTGCTACTTCCAATGATTCGCTCAGTTCCGGCTGCCAGGGAGTGGAAATTATGGATCATATTAGCTCGGATCTCTGAATTATCCCTATCCCAAACCAATTAAATGATAATCTGAGTATTGTCCCGGAATTGAACCCAGCTATACATGAAACTCATATGGAGGCCGAACAACCTATACAGCTAGTCAATCCACAGACGGAAGCCAATCAGCTTGTCACTTTAGTTTCGTCGAGGCCCGACATTTCTAATATGAATCGGGTGATCATTTTATCTCAGTCAAGGACATCTCTGACCCTCGAAAAAGAGTTGACTATGGAAATGGGGAAAAAATTAGGAATATTCTCGGAGAGAAATAAATAAGCTGTTCTGACGGCTATGGATAATTTAGTGAACTGATTAGTTCCTATTCATCAAGGTATTTATTTTCTTCTATTATGTCGATGGACTTTTTATGTTAGAATTGTAGAGGAGGTGTCAATAATGGGGCAAAGCAGCAATTTGTCTTTTCTTGCATTCGTAAACACAATCTCAAATTTTTCGTCATGTTAGAAACGAAGATAGAAAGTATCTCTGAGCAAGTGGTCAAACGGTTTTAGGGGCATAATGATTTTGCTTATCACCATATCCCTTCTAATGGTCTTTCGGGCAGAATATTATTTTCTTGGAACTCCTCGTTGCTTTCGGGTTCGGTTACCCACTCTACTCCCCGATGGGTGTTAGTTAAATTTCCTCTTCGGCAGCAAGTTCTACACGTTCTTAGTCTCTATGCCCCAACAAATCATATGGATAGATATGATTTATGGCAGGAACTTATCCTGATTATTCGAGACTTTCATATGATTTTGATTTGTGGTGATTTTAATGAGGTGTTACATATGTTGGAGAGAGCAAACGACCGCTCCTACCCATCTATGTCGGCTTTTCAAGACTTTGTATTGCAATATGAACTCCATGATCTACCCCTACACGGTCGTGATTACACCTGGTCTAATAGAATTTCGTTCTCTCGTATTGATCGTGTTCTTGTTTCAGATGGGACATTGCAGTTTTGGCCTAATTTATCCATATCAACGGTGGACACCACCCTATCTGATCATTTGCCGATTTTATTTCGTTCCTTAGTTGCTCACTCAGCCGGCCCAAAACCCTTTAGATCTTTGAACATGTGGTGGGATAAGGCAGATTTTCTGCCTTTTATTCATAATAAATGGCACCTCATTTGTCAATCCTATGCTCACAAAGACTTATCTTATAAATTGATGAAGTTGGGTCGTGCAATCAGCCCATGGCACTCGGAAAATTTTGGAAACCTATAGAGAAAGATTGGTGATTTAGAGGAAATAATATTGGCCCTTACATCGAGTAATGTTCCCCGACCGTTCACTTCAACTTAAAACTCAGAACTAAACCGCAATCGTTCTCTCCTTCAGGAAAAGAGGGCTTCTTTGGAAAAACTGTGGCATCAACAATCAAGAGTGAATTGGACGCTATTAGGTGATAATAATACGTTTTTTTTCCACCGCATCGTTTCAGCCCGATCTCGCAACAACCGTATATCGCAACTGGACATCGAGGGAGTAATTGTCACAGACTTGAAGGTTATTTCAGACGCTATTTACAGCTATTACGCCCAAATATTCAAGGCTGCCCCTATAACGCCATTCACTCTTAAGAAGCTACGTTTCAATACTGCTACTTTGCAATAAAACGCAGCTCTTATCGCCCCCTTTCAGGCTGAGGAACTTTGGAATAGTATATGTGTGTGTGGTGAGAATAAAGCGTCGGGACCAGATTGCTTCAATTTCTGCTTCTACAAAAGATTCTAGGACGATTTAAAGCCCGAATTTATGCAAGTTTTGGACCATTTTTATGCTACATCTCAGCTCCCAGATTCGGTCAAGACATCCTTCACAGTGTTAATCCCTAAAATTCTAGGTTCTTGTTCTCTGAATAAATTTAGGCCTATCTCGCTCATCCATGGTATCTATAAATTTATTACGAAACTATTATCTATTCATCTTCAGGCTATTCTATCGACTCTTATTTCAAACAATCAGTTTGCTTTCATCAAGGGTAGAAGCATTCATGAGTGTTCTTTTGTGGCTTCTGAGGTAATTCATGACCTCCCTGTTAAAAGAAAACCATGTGTGGTGTTGAAACTAGACTTACACAAAGCTTTCGACATTATTTCTTGGACTTATATCGACTCGGTTCTCCAAAGGATGGGTTTTGACTAGAAAAGGATTTCATGGCTGTCAAATTGCAGGAAAAAATCCTCTACTTTTATTCTAATTAATGGCTCACCAAGCCCTCCTATTCACATCCGTAGGGGGGTCAAACAAGGAGACTCTTTATCGCCTTTTATTTTTGTGTTAGCAGTGGAGGGCCTAAAATAGCTTATAGACCATAGCATTCAAGTAGTCGTGCTACCTCGCTTTCGTTTAGAAGAATCCCTTCCAGATATTTCTTTATTATAGTTCGCTGATGATACAATTTGCTTCCTTCCAATAGAAGAATCCATAATTCCCAGTTTTATTCGGATCCTAAGGTGTTTTGAACTAATCTCAGGATTGCGTATTAACTACCATAAGAGTGCGATTATGGGAATCCACATCAATGAAGCCTCCCTGGCCTCCTACGTAGCTCAATTGGGATGCCAAGTGGACAACTTCCCGATAAAATACTTAGGTACACCACTATGTATTAAATAGCCACATATCTCCGATTGGGATCCTTTGATCGCCAACTTCAAGTCTCATTTGGCAAATTGGAAAGCAAATTATCTATCATACGCCGGGCGTACCATACTTCTCAAAACAGTACTTTCTTCCCTTCCTATTTACTTAATGTTAATCTTTTACATGCCTTGCTCTGTATCTTCAACATTAAATCAATTAATGCGCAATTTTTTGTGGCGAGGTGATTCTTCGATCAATGGCATATGCAAAGTAAGCTGGGTTACGATCAATTTACCTTACCACCTTGGGGGATTGGCAATTCGGGATTTAAAACTTGTTAACTCCAGCCTACTCTGTAAATGGATTTGGAAATTGGGAGACCGTAATGATGACTCCTTGTGCACAACGTACTGTGTTCGGCGTTATGGGGTTAGATCGTGGCATGAAATGACTCTTCTCGACCCCAAGTTTGTTTCTCCATTATGGCGTGGAATTCTAAACTGCTGCTTTAAAAATGAGAGAATTTGGTCTTTTTTCTCATCACAGGTGCGTGTACAAGTGGGAGATGGTCAAAACGGGCTGTTCTGGCATGATAATTGGACCTCAAACATTCCAATCAAATCACTCTTCCCTGACTTATTTGCTATTTGCAATAGGAAATCCTCAACCATTTTTGATGGGTGTAGCTTTATTTTTTCCAAACGTTCCCAAACTCGCCCCTTTTGGAAAAGAAGCCTTCGCATTACGAACCAACAACGATGCAATGACCTGAAAACCTGGATATCGATTTCATGCTCAGCGCTCTTCCAAGCTCTTGAAGTGGTGAACAACCCCACTTTCTTCCCGAGAGGAGATTGCTTCTTATGGGATATTGGAGTTCAGAAAAAATATTCAGCAGCATCCTTTTGTCATGGTTATTATCAACAACGACTATGGCCAAATCCCTCGAGAGACTTCACACTTATTTGGACTTCCCACATGCTTCCCAAGATAAAAAATTTCGGCTGTTTGGTCTTTCATAATAAGTTACCGACACGTGAGTTCCTTTTCCATTGGGGATATCGTATGCTAACTAGCGCATGTTGCCCGTTCTATCCGTTACCTGAATAATTGGAACACAGCCTTTTTTTATGTCATGAGAATTATCAGATTTGGAGAGATGCATTCCGTTGGCTGGGTATTCAGGTTGTGATGCCGAATGATGGTTACAACTTCCTTCTCTTATGGTGCACATTTTTCAAGCCTGGAATCTCCCGCGATTTTGGTAGGTCTCTCTGGTTCATTATATCATGGAATCTATGGAAGCGTCGCAACAAGAAGATTTTTCGGGATAAAACCGATGACGGGGATATTTTAATTGCTAGGATTAATTTTTGTTGGTTTCTTTTTCATTCCTATAAGCGCAATGTTAGCCTTTCAGTTTCTGATCTGTTTACGAACCCGAGGATTCTTATTATGTAACTTTTGATGTACTTTTGGTTCTTGTTTCAAGAACCACTATTAATAAAAGCGGGGTGAGTGTTTTGTAGGTAAGTAGAGGAACCAACGTAGTTGGGGACTTTGCCCCGAAATTTTCACCCACTCCAATCTTTTAGCCGTTGGGGAGATACACTGTCTCTCCAAGGGTTTTTCAAAAAAAAATGGATGAAAAGAAAGGCAAGGGGCAATTCTGTGAACACAAAGGTTTTTTGAATGGAAAAATTAAAAAAATTAACCAAAGCAGGTTTTACTTGGATGAAAGCAAAATATAGGGAGGTTTAAATTGTATTAACAAAACTTAGGGATGTAGTTGTGTAATAGTGCAAAACATAGGGATATCATAATTTTTACAAAAAAAGGGAATTGCTATTTGCGCCCCTTTTTACACTTACTCCTTATGATGACGAAAACGTCCTTGCGAATAAAATAATCAAAATTATATACCAACCATATATAAATTTATCATTCATCAAATGTCGAAAATGTCCTTATAAATAAAAAAAATATATTTGATTTTATATGAAATAAATAATATATTTCCTTTTAAAATAAAAATAGATGTTTAAATATAATGGAAATACAATCCTAATGAGTAAGTAAATAATTAACTCCTAATACAACTAGATTAGGAAAACAATACAAATCTAGTTTTTCTTTTACTTTGAAAGGGTAATCTCCATTAATAAAAAATGCAGTACATCAAATGAACAATGAAAGACAGTTCCATTCGCCCCTATGAATCGAAGAATCAGCTGCTCTAGCAAGCCTATAAGCAAGTTGATTCCCGGATTTATTAATATACTTGTAACAAACAGACTTGAAATTATTAGCAATCTTATGACAATCGTTTAAAATAATTTCCAAATGAGAAGAAATGGGAAGTTTATTACTCAATGAATTAACAATTAAGAGAGCATCCATCTCGATAAGAAGCTTCTTATGCCCTTTATTCTTTAGCCAACTCGATGCTTTACGGCAACTCATTGCCTCTGCCAATTCCGGTTCACCACTTCCAATCAATAGACAACTTCTAGCCACTAAAATCGGATTAAACACGTTTCTTATCACACATCCATGTCCTAAGCGTGTACCTTCATCAAACAAAATTGCATGGATGTTGCAAATGACCCATGATTCATCAAGGTGATCAATAATTCCACCCTGCTCGTTAGATATTCCAATTGCATGTGAGTTCCTTTTGTGTGCGTTGGCTTGTTGCCATTCTTCTAAAAAAACCAAGGTCATGTCTAATCACTTGGGAGCCCGGTTTAATTTCACTCTTCCATATCAGCCCATTACATCTAGCCAACAGAGCCCATAGAACTGCAGCAGCTTTATCACAAAAATTACTAAGCATTGATCGTGCCTAACCCCTCGAATTTGAAACATTTGTTATCGCACTTGGCCAACCTTGCGCACACACAAAATCCCACACATGAAGGGCAGCCGAGCAACTAAATAAAACATGTAAATCTATTTCAGCCGCATCATCACAAAACGGACAAGTAACACCAATGTTTACTCTCCTATTTCAAAGACAAACACGAGTTGGAAGAATTCCTGTTACGAGTTTCCAAAGGAAATTTTTCATACGAGCTGGAATAAAAAGAAGCCATAAATTTGTCCAAGTTTCATGAAAGAAATTAAAAGGTAAATTGGCTGACCTTATTTTAGAAAGAGAATAGTTAGTTGATTTCACTATAAATTCTCCTTTCTTATCCCACCCCCAATAAACTGTGTCAGACTCGTTGAACATACTAAGTGCGACTCTTTTGCTCAAGCTTTGATCCCTCTCATTAAGCAAATAGGCTAACAATTTATCATCCCATCTTTGACCAGTCTCATCAAGTAATTAGCTAACGATACCTTCCTCATAACCCGTCACAATGTTCCTCGCAATTTTAGGATTGCTTTTGTAAGGCAACCAGTTGTACTGCCAAATATTGATTTTTACTCCATTACCAACTCTCCACCGCATTCCTTTCACAATAACCTATTTTGATTTCCAGAGGCTTCTCCAAACATAGCTTGTATTTGAGCCTTTTTTAGATTCCAAGAACGATGAATTTGGGAAGTATCGGGCTTTAAAGATCTGTGAAACCAACTTCCTCGGTTCTGTAATAAGCCGCCAAGCTAGTTTAGAGACTAGAGCAAGATTAAAATCATTGAAGTGCTAAAAATTCATACCTCATTTCTATTTTGCTAAGCATAGACGATTCCAACTCATCCAGGGGATTTTCTCGTTACCTCCCCACCAAAATTCTGCAAATAGCCTCTCTATGTTGATAATAGTATGGCATGGAAGTATAAAGATATTCATGGCATATGTGGGCAAAGCTTGTGCGACCGATTTCAAAAGGATTTCCTTCCTGCTTTGGGACATCTTCTTTCGGCTCCAAACATTTATTTTTGCTACTGCCTTTTCAGTTATATTACTGAAAATTTATCTAGTTGAGCATCCCACCAATGAAGGTAATCCAAGATACTTTCCATGGTTATCTACAATTAGCACACCAAGCACTTGTAAGACATAATCGTAAAACTCAACATTTACATTAAGACTTAACGTAAGAGATGATTTATCATAGTTAATGAGTTGTCTCGATGCCTTTGAATAGATCTCAAAGCAACTTTTTAAAACATTCACTTCGACGGCGTTAGCACGAAAGAAGAAAAAAATATCATCCATAAATAACAGATGTGAGATTGCCGAGGCATTTTAGCTACAACGCATCCACGTAGGAGACCACGAGACACCCTATCATTCAGAAGGGTTGATAAACCCTCGGAACAAATAAGAAACAGGAAGGGGGATAAGGGATCACCTTGCCTCAGACCTCAGTCAGGTGAAAACAGTGTGAAACCACCCCATCATGAAAAATGCAATAGCGGGCAGCGGTTACCATTGTCATAGCCAGCCTTACAAACTCATTCGGGAAACCTAGTTTAATCATCATATCCCGAAGAAAATTCCACTCTATCGTACGCTTTCGACATATCTACTTTAAGAGCCCCCAAGCTGACCTTGCCTTTTCTTCACCATTGAATGTAGTGGCTAACTTCAAAGGCAATCATTAAATTATCAGTTATGAGCCTCCCCGATATGAATGTGCTTTGACAAGGCGAGATTACCTCTAAGAGTACCACTTTCAATCTATTTTCCAACATCTTAGTAATAACTTTAAGAAGAACATTACACAACGCAATCGGTCTTAGATGTGTAAGTCGATGCAGAGCTTTAATCTTTGGAATCAATACAATATTAGTCTCATTGAGTTTAATAGGAATGTTCCCCGTTTGAAGACAATTAAGGCAGGACTCAATGACTTCATCTCCCACTACATCCTAGTACGCTTGAAAAAATCCTGGGTTAAAGCCTTCCGGACCTGGCGATTTATTTGGATGCATAGAGAAAATGGCTTTTTTTACCTCATGTTTAGCATATGGCTCGTTAAGCATGCTGATCTGGTCAGACTTTAATCTTGGTTGAATAAGGCTTAGAATCTCATCATACTTTAAATTTTGCCTTTGAAAGATATCTGTAAAATGGTTTTGTATCAGCTCCTCCAAGCCCGATCCCCACGAGACCCAACTATCATTTTCATCACACAACCTTCTAAAGTTATTCTTCTTTCTTCTCAATGAGGCTGAAATATGGGAAAATTTGGTATTCTGATCAGCCCCTCCAACAAAAACTTTTTTGCTCTTTGTTTCCAGTACTCGTCTTTTTGTGCAATCAATTCCCCAAGTTTTGCTTTTTTCTGAATAAAGCGATCAACCCCATACCAACCTGGGATTTTTCATAGGTCCTCTAACTCATTCCTGCACTTTTGTAACTGAGCACGAAAGCCACAGTGATGATTCCTACCCCAAAGATGCAACACTTCAGCTACAACCTGTAATTTACTTATCACCAAACCTGTACCTTACCATTTTTTATGTATAATCTGCCTGCATTCCACCACTTTCCTCCAGGAATTTTCAAAATGAAATGGTTTAACAGAATTGACTTTTGTTACCAAGCAATGAACTACTAAGAGCGAGTGGTCAGATCGGGTGAGAGTTACATTTTAAACCCATGCATCCAAGAAAATTTGAATCCATTCCTTTGAAGCTAGAATTTTATCAAGCCTCTCTACTACCCAGTTACTTTTCTCCTGACTCCTCTCCCAGGTGTATTGGTAGCCAACCATTATGATATCATGCAGGCCACTAGCTTGTATCGCATTAGAAAAGCCTAAAATACGATTAATGTTCACTGGTACTCCTCCAATCTTTTCTCGACTTGACATTAAGTCGTTGAAATCACCAACCATACACCATGGTAAATTGTTTACTTGGATAATTGCTGAATTAGGCTCCAAGAATCTCTTCTTCTGCTGCTCTCCAGAAACCCATAGTATCAAGTTATACTCCATTCCGGAAAGTTCTCTAAAGAAACAATGGGATCAGTAAAATTACGGCTATAACTTATCAATTCCACCATATCACTATCTTTCCACAACATTGCAAGTCCACCACCATGATTTCTATGCGGTACATAGATCAAACTGTCAAACTTTTTCTTCATTTTTAGATTATCCACAACCCCCATATCAACTTTTAGCTCCATTAAGAACACCACAGTAGGCATACACAAGGATATCAAATCCTCAAGTTCCTCAACTGCACCTGGATTGCCCAGACCACGACAGTTCCAGCTGAAGATTTTCTTGGCTGATGGCTGACTTGATTAAATAAGCCAACTGAAATAGAATATGAGAAGATACCTGAATTTATGAGTTTAGAGCCAGAAACAGTTATCTTGTTGTGTGGGTTCTCTTCTTCATTTTCCTTCTGTTATAGGAATGTCTAGCTGCATATTTTCCTTCCCTAGATGTGCCTCTATTTGAGTCCCAATAGTAATTAGTTTTGTCATAGTACTCTCCCTCCCATTCAGCCTGGAGTTATTCGTCAGTGGATTACCATTCGGGTCTCTCAAGTACCGACCCTCTTCTGTTAGGAAAAGACAATTCTAAAGAGTAAGTAAATAATTAACTCATATTATAATTAGATGACTTTTACCCAACTGCGACCATATTTAACATAGCTATAATATTTTTTGGTTATGGTACAACTAACAAAAATGTAGCTAATTGTTTTGCAATATTGCCTTTGCATGCACCATCCGCCGAAATTCGACCTCGATAAGAAATCGACTATTTGTTATTTAGGTTATATTGGATCTAGCTCAGAAGAAGATTGTCTTAGAGGCTAGAACATTAAGAGTAGGAGTTTTGAAGATAGCAAAAATATTGAAGACTGCGATCACAGGATATGTCAAAGATAAAATATAAAGAAGATTAACCTCAGAGGAATCATGGAGGATATCATCCTGGTCAACAAAAGTTGACGCCATACTTTAGAAGTATATCAATCTCTTTGAAGAATCCGTAATATAAGTAAAAGACTCTAAGACATTTCTCCTAAGCTCAGAAGATAAAGTCTAAGAATAAGGTGTGACAAAGACAGTCAAAGCTAAGCATGCCAGAAGATGCATTAGCTCGCAGGCAAAACAAATTGCTTTATAAGTAAGGGTTCTGAAACAAAAAATCCACCATAAGCGTAAAAGGGCTCAACACTCTCAAGTAAAGACATATTCAAGCGAAGAGTTTGAAGGATATAAGAAATCTCAGAGTTAAAGACATCACATCTTAGCATCTGAAGAATCACTCCAAGGACAACCACCAAGTAAGAGTTAAATTCATCAAAAGAAGGGAATGCCATGAGTAAAGAACTAAGAAATTGGTTCTGAGAACCACCAAGGTTTCCTCAGAATCATGCATGCCAAAAGCTCTAACAATTGTCTCAGAAGTCATCTACCATAACCAAGGAGTAAATTAACTCAGAAGATCATTACTCCAGAGACAAAAGGAATGGAAACATCAACATTCTCAGAATCAACTAATATCTCTAAAAAATTGATAATCCCTAAGCAACTCACGTGATTCCACCTTTTCCAAGAGTGGTTATCTAGATCTCTGCATTTTGATAAAGTTAGTTATTTGACTTCCACTAAAAGAGATAAGACACCACTACAGTAGTGAGTTGACAAGTAAAGAGCAAAGATCTGCTTTTAGCCACCTGACACCTGACGTGAAAAAAGCTAAAGTACCAAAAAGGTGTAACTGCTAAAAGTCAAACTACAGAGGATAGATCTGACCAGTTTTGGACTTATCTAATGGGAATATAGATTATAATCCATCAACTAATCCAATGGTCATCAAGGAAGAAATCGTTTAAGCAACAACAGTAAAAGGCTCCTCAAAATATAGTCATTCTACGGAATGTACTTATCTTTCAAACGATCAAAAATTAACTCTCTCATCATGGCGCACACCAACGGTCAACTTCAACGATGAGAGTATATATATAAGTCTCGATCCACAACAAGCAAGATGTCGAGCAATTTTACAAAAGCATACTCAAGAAAATCAAAGCAGTGCGAATATGAAAAGCAAACATTTCACCATAAATATCTATTTGTAACAATATAGCTCGATAAGAACAATCCATTTCATATATGTTGTAAAAAGTGTATCTTGATAACAAAGTACAAGAACACTTAATCTTAAATCAATCCATTAAAGAAAAAGGTGATCAAAAGCTAGGCAAGGGAAGCTCTTCTAAGTCATAATAGAATAAGCACGGGTGTTGAGGTCTTCAATCCTATTCACAACTTGGCAAAGTTGGTTCATAGAAGAATCTAAGAGAAGGGTACTCTTAGATTGAGGAGTCAGAAGTAGCAAGAGAAGGGTACTCTGTGCATGTGAGAGGATTTCAGAATTGCAAAGGCTTCTCTGCCTCAAAAGGAGTAAATATAGTGGATTCAAGCTTAGAGGAGGAAACTCTGGGAACTGGATGTAGACAGGGCTGAACCTGCAGTATAAAAACACAGTGTTTGATTTACTTTACATCATATTTATTTACTTTTGTGCTTTATATTTGCTATACTATTATCAACAAGTAAACTAACATCACAAATCAAACATTATTCATCAATAGACTTATATCAACTACTTAAGATAAAATTAATTGATCAAAAAGTCTATTATTTCACATCGAACGAAAAGGAGTCAATCACACCCCCCTTCTTACTCTACATCACCCCCTACAAGGACCAATAGATTCTTACCCTCACTTCGTACATTTAAATTTAGAAGCAAATTTTTCAGTTCCCCCCATACCAACTATGTGGTTTCAGAGATGGACCTCGAGTGTTAATGGATATGAAATGTTGTACGATACTAGACGAAGAATGTGAAAAGGTTTATCAAGTTTGATATAATAAAAGCTAAAAGAATTATAATTATATATTAGCAATTTAGTTTTTTTCTGTCAAATTTTATTAAAAAAACCTAAAATTATATGTTGATATTATTAGCAATTTACAATTACTATAATTTATTATTTTAAATTTGATGTACGCTATTTTTTAAATATTTCTTACAATGTGCTATAATTTATTAATTGCTATATTTTGCAATTTGAGTCAGCTAACCGTTCTTATCATTGTATGTATCATCCTCTCTCATATATATGTTGGAAAACAATGATCCAAAAGAAGACAACTAAAACAAGCCATCCAGATGATATATTTAAAGAAAACAAAATGTCTTAGTCCAAGAAAGGATCAAGACAAGATATTGAAGACTGTAGATCCCTAAGTCCAAGAAGAGAGCATGCGGTTAAAGTTTGGAAAGAAAACAAACTTCTAACCCCTTTAAGATAACATCCAAAACAGATCACCATTGAGTAACATCCAGAATAAGATTGAGTCTGAAGACATCCGGAAGACTCAATTCTCAAGACAAAGGGAATTTTGAAATATTCAAATTCCCTCTAAAATTGGTCAGAAGTCAACAACTCTTTTTGCCTTGGAAAGAGAAAAAGTGATAGCTTGTACAAAAATCAGAAAAGGACAAAAGGACTGACATGGAGAGAGAAAAGGCAACAACCTTTTTAACTTAGACTAATAGTATGGCGCGTGGAGCTCAAACAACTAACAAAGATATCTAAAATTTGGCAGTACACAAAATGCCAAATAAACAACGACTGACACCTTTGTCTCGCTAATCCCAATAATTCAAACGGATAAATCAATGAGTCTAACAGGCTAATCAACGGCTCTGGAAGTGCCATCTCATATCTGATCAACGGTGAAGATCCAATACTATTCCAATAGTACACAACGACTACATTTATGATCAAATCCTATAAAAGGGAAGCTTCACAAGTTGAGAAGATGTTGGTTGATTTTACATAAGCTATTACATTGAGAATTCATGCTATTCAATCAGTTGACTTAATCCCTTCAAGATCCAAACACTTTAATCTATTTGTAAGGATTTTCAAGTGACACTATAAACTTGAAGAATCCGAAACCCTAACCCTTTGATAAAACAAAGTGTAAAAATTTCATACTTGGGTAAGTATTAAGATTGGGACGTAGCTTGAACTAGGATAATTTGAGTGGTACATATCCCTATAGGACTCAGCTTAGACTTGGGTAGTTTAAATGGTACATCCTGCTAAAGAAAAAAGTACACAGCTAGAAGTTGGTGCTTTTGGTGGTATATCCTACATATGGAAGAACGGTCATCTTTCAAAGACAACGCAAGAGGACTCAACTGAAGATTGGTGTCTTTAGTGGTATATCCTACATCGGGAGGAGAACAAATCTCTAGAGACAAATTGTAAAGGCTTGCTTTCTGCCCATTAAAGAAATCTAACCACTAGTGGATTTTAAGCTCGGACGAGGAAACTCCGGGGACTGGAGGTAGGCAGGGCTGAAACAGGATAAAAAATATGTTTTTGATTTCTCTAACTCTAAACATCATATTCAAGCACTTTTACATTAATTATCTCGAGCTTACATTAGTTAACATCCAAATCATTCATATCACGCTACACTTAAAGACTTTTTAAAAAAGTCCGTGAATTCAGTAAAAAGGGTCATTCACCCCCCTCTGACCTAAATATACATTCACAAGGGACCAACAAGTGGTATTAGAGTAAGTGCTCATAACTAGAGATCTAAAAATCTCGAGCTAAAACTTCATTTTTTTATCCAAGAATCCAAATGATTTTTAACAACGCACAACTTCTGGGGGGTTATGTCTATTACCCATCCTCCACTATTCACTATGAACACTACACGTTTTGGAAAAACTAATGAAAAGATTCAAGCTTAGAGCATGTTAGCATGGATGGCCATTAAAGATGGCCCATATGTCCCCACCTATGAAGTTGAGGGTATCATTACAAGGAAACCCTTTAATCAGTGGTATGAAAATATTTATAAGAAATTGTATGAAAATGGAAATGCTATCAAAGTGCAGCAGAGTTTAACAGGATATCATACTGTGAAACTACACTAGAAATATGGTAGAAGCTTGAAGTGACCTATGAAGGAACCAACATGGTCAAGGAAGCCAGGA
This sequence comes from Euphorbia pulcherrima, assembly GCA_947683365.1. Classification (NCBI taxonomy): domain Eukaryota; kingdom Viridiplantae; phylum Streptophyta; class Magnoliopsida; order Malpighiales; family Euphorbiaceae; genus Euphorbia; species Euphorbia pulcherrima. Next base: position 24,101,898 of record CANTUS010000001.1, read on the forward strand.
TTGATCTCCTACAACAAAAACTTGAAACTTTCAAGATGGAACCAAAGGAATTAATTAGTAGAATAAATACCATATACCAATCTGGTTAATGAAATGAAAATGCTGGAAAAGGAGATCACTGAGGAATAAATGGTGAAGAAGATCCTTTGGAGTCTCACCAAGGAATGGGATAACAAGAAGACTGCCATTGAGGAAGCTCATGACTTAAAATTTTATAGTTGTGATGAACTCATTGGCAATCTCCTAACTCAAGAGCTATCCTTGGAGAGATGTAGCCAACAAGAGAAGAGGCCTGTGGAAAAGAAGAAAGCAATTGGACTAAAGGTAGACACATCCGGAATAGAATCCTCCGGATCAAAAAAACAATCAAAACCTTCTTCTTGCAAAAATGATGACATGATAATTTCTTTAGAAAGAATGAAAGAAGGTCAAGAAGAAGGTTCAGAAAACCTAACTCCAGAAAATGGAAAGAAAGTACCTGAAAGAAGGATAAGTATAAAAAGGGTCTGAAAGAAAATAAGGATCAAGGGAAAGAGGTTGGCTGCTTCGAATTTGGAGAAAAAGGACACTTCAAAGTAAAATTCCCTAAGCTCAAAAAGGAGAGGAGACACAAAAAGAAGGCAATGGTGGCCACATAGAACAATAGCAAAGATAGCAGTAGTTCATCATCTTTGGAAGAAGAGTAAACTACTAATTGTGCATTCATGGCACTAGCAAAGCTGGAGACAGCACCATCCGAAAGAGGAACAATTGAGAAGATCACTGAGAAAACATATGAATGAGTCAAAGTCATCCAATACTAAGGTAAACTCTCACTCTAATCATTTTTCTAACAATGATCTCGATAGAGCTCTAGGCATTATAATCAGTAGTGTAAGGAAGAACACCAAGGCTATAAAATCCCTTCAAAGGCAAGTGATGGAGCTAACAGAAGATGCCGAAGCAATGGCATAAGATATCAATCTTATAAGAGGCATAAAGTACATGGACACTGTTGAAGAGAACTTCCTCAAGAACCAAGTCCAAATCATGAGTGCAAATGTATTTGGATTAGATAGAGAGCTAGCCTTGTTGAAGGAAGCTGTCGGAAGAAATCCAAGGCCAATTCATTAAAGAAAGTTAGAAACCTATAATCAAAGACGGAATTCAAATCTAGCTTCCGAAAGAAATCCAAAACCTTTAAGACCAAGGAAAGCTTGGAAGAAACCTCAAGCACAAAAATACAATGCTCCACCTGGTGGGAAAACTCAACGATACACAACTGCTCAAAAGGGAAAAGCCATGGAAATGTATGATGATGAACCTACCAAGCAAAAGAAAAACTGCAGAGTAGAAGTTGATCCTCCAACCAACTAACGGATCCAGGGTATTCTTGAGACAATGGGAAGAAGGATCTTTAAAAGATTGAGAAGAAACTCAAGCAGGATAAATTAGTTGCTGGGTGCAGGTTTTAGGGTGTAAATTACCATATGACTAAATTGTGTAGATTTTAAAATGGTTATTATGATATTTATCCTTAGCCTGAAATGGTTGATAACCCGAGAGGACCCAAATCTAATTGCGTATCCAAACCCACTTGATCTGTTTTGCAGGTATGCCTTAGGTCCACTGAAGATCAACAAACATAGTACATTGATAGTGGATGCTCAAGGCACATGACTGGTGATGAAAAAGCCTTCATCACTTTAACCCAGAAGAAAGGTGGAAAAGTAAGCTTTGGAGACAATCAAAAGGGATAGATCATTGGACATGAGACCATTGGATCAGAATTAAAAATAGAAGATGTCTCTCTAGTTGAGGGACTGAAGTTTAACCTACTGAGTGTTGCTCAACTCTGAGATATAGAAAGAAAAGTCATCTTTGACTCCGGAAGTTGCTCAATCATTGATAGTAACTCCAATCAAATCATTCTTTATGCACCTAGAGTAAATAATGTTTATTATGTCAATATATATATGCTTGGTGTCTAAAGAAGAAAATTATGGCTATGGCGCCGGAGGTTGGGACATTTTAGCATGAACCTCATGTCCAAACTAGCCAAAAAGGAATTGGTTGTGGGTTTGCCTAAGGTTGCTTTTGATAAGGATCATATTTGCACTACATGTCAATTAGGTAAATAAACTAGAAAAAGTTTCCCTTCCATCTCCTATATACCTTCCAAGAGAGTTCTTGGACTCTTGTAGATTGATCTCTTTGGCCTAATTAAGCTAATGAATTTAGGTAGAAGAGAATACACTATAGTTATAGTGGATGATTACTCTCGCTATACCCTGGTTACTTTGCTAGCTAGAGAAGATGAAGCCTTTGACCATTTCTCTAAAATATTTATCCGGATAGAAGTAGAACATGCCATAAGCATTGTGCACATCTGGAATGATAATGGAGGAGAATTAAAAAATAAGCACTTTACTGAATTCTATGAATTTAAGGGCATTGATCATAACTTTGTGCTCCTCATACACCTCAACAAAATGGGGTTGTAGAAAGGAAAAATAGAACCATAGTTGAAATGGCTCGAACATTGCTAAATGAGAATAGATTGCCTAAATACTTTTGGGGTGAGGGCATAAGCATTGCATGGTATATTTTAAATAGAGCTCTCATTAGAAAGACCTTAGACAAAACCCCATAGAAGGAAACCCAAAATTAGGCACTTCAAAGCCTTTGGATGTAAATGCTACATCCTGAATGATAGAGAGCAGCTAGGAAAATTTGATCCTAAATCTGATGAATCAATTTTCCTTGGCTACTCAGTACATAACAAAGCTTACAGAGTACGTAACAAAAGAACTCAAACTATGGCAGAGTCAATACATGTAGATTTTGATGAGACTAACCATGTAGGAAAGAAAACCCAAGATCTAGATGATATGGTTTCGGATCAAGTAAAACAAGAAAAGGCTCAAGATCCTTTTCAAATAAAGAAGTACAAAGAAGAGGATGATCAAATCAACTTCAATGAAAATCCACCACCAGAAAATATTCATTTTGAAGAAATTAACTTTAATGATGGACAAGGACCAGAAGAAGGAGTTGATGTAACTGAAGAATGTTAGAAATCAATCATCCAGAAGACTTTGTCAATACCTCAAGAAAACATTTGGATCTCAAGGTTTTGAAGAAAACAAAAATCATAAGAATTCGTCCTATTTAAGACAGAATCATCCAAATTACATGTGGAATAAAACAAGCAACCAAGTACAAAATGGAAGCATCTGGACCAAAATCTAGAAGAGACAAACTTCCTAGTCCCTAGCTCACCTCATTCGGATCAAGGAAGACAAGATCAAAAGCATCCTGTTAGAGTTTCAAAAGGAAAAAATTTTCTAACCCCTTGAAGACTGCATCGGGAACAGATCACCAATGAAGAGCTCCAGAATTAGAATGAGGCTGAAGACAACCGGAAGACTTATCTCTAAATAAGAGGGAAAATTTCAAATATTATGTTTCCCCCCAACAACAGTCGTTTGTCAAAACTGCCTCAGAAAAAGGAAAAGTGACAACTTGCACTGTTTTAGAAAAAAGGACAAAAAGGCTGACAAAGGAAAGAGAAAATGATAACTACCTTTATCTCCTAAGTAAATAAGATGGCGCATGGAGTACACACAAAGGAAAAAGTTGTATAAAAGTTGGTTGAGCACTAAAAGCCAAAATAAATGACCACTGAAAACCTTGTTTTCTCCAATCCCAAGAAAATCCAATGGCCTAATCAATGAGTCTAATAGACCAATCAAAGGCTCTAGCAGTGCCACTTCATACATGATCAACGGTGAAGATCCGACCTTAACTAATGGCTACATCTATCAGTCAATCCTATAAAAAAAACTTCACCAAGTGAGAATGTGCTAATTGTTTTTGATAAGCTACTATATTCAAGAAATTTCCAAACAATCAGTTAATCAATCCATCCAAAAACAAACCATTCATAGTTTTTTGTTAGAATTCCCAAATGAGATTACAAACTTGAGGAATTCAAAACCAAACCTTCATCAAAACAAAGGTGTTAAAATCTCCTACTTAGGTAAGTAGTGAGATTGGGACTCAACTTGAACTAGAGAGTTTGAGTGGTGTATCCCTATAGGACTCAACTTTTACTTCGGTAGTTTAAGTGGTATATCCTGCTAAAGGTAGAGGACTCAGCCAGAAGTTGGTGCTTTTGGTGGTATATCCTACGTCCGAAAGAGAAGTCATCCTTCAAAGACAATGTGCAAAGGACTCAGCCAGAAGTTGGTACTTTTGGTGGTATATCCTACATTCAGTATAAGAGAGATTCTACGGAGACAAGCTATAGAGGAATCAGCCAGGCTAGGATTAGTTTGCCGGTATATCCTATATCCGGAGGAGAAAAAATCACTGTGTTTGATTTTCTTTACTCTTAGTTTTTACATTAAGTGCACATTATTTAATACCTGCATCATTCGAAAAACATAACTCCGAAACATTAATTTGCACGCTACACTTGACTTGTCAAAAGTCTAATATTTTGCCAAAAGGGTCATTCACCCCGCTTTGACCTAAACATATGTGCACAGGGACCAATAAGTGGTATTAGAGCAAGTGCTTAAAACTAGAGACTTAAAAATGTAGGGCTAAAGGTATAAACTTGATACTAAGATCAAGATGAGTTTTAACAACTCACAGCTTCTTCCAGAGGGTATGTCTATTACTTGTCCTCCACTCTTCACCGCTGAACACTGCTGTTTTGGAAAAACCAGATGAAGAATTTCATTTAAGCTCAAAGCATGCTAGTATGGATGGCCATAAAGGATGACCCCTATATTCTAACCATTGAGGTTGAAGGTGTCAGCACTAGAAAACCATCAAATGAATGGGATGAAAATGATTATAAGAGGTTGCATGAAAACATAAATGAAATTCTAGTGCTTGAAGAAATATGGCAAAAACTTGAAGTGACCTATGAAGGAATCAATAAGGTCAAAGAAGCCAGAACTGATTTCCTCTAACAAAAACTTAAAGTATTCAAAATGGAGCCAAAAGAATCCACCAGTAGCATGAACACTAGATAGACAAATATAGTAAACAAGATGAAGAGGTTGGGGAAGGAGATTACAGAGTAGGAGATGGTGAAGAAAATTCTCTAAAGCCTTACCAAAGAATGGGACAACAAAAAGACTGCCATTGAGGAAGCTCATGACTTGAACCTCTATAGCTATGATATAGTAAGCAAGAAAAGAAGCCAAAAGAGAAAAAGATAGGAATTGCTCTGAAGGCAGATTCCTCCAGATCAGTCTTATCCAATTCACAAAAGAACTCAAAAGAATCTTCTCACAACAAAAAAGAGATGGCTATATTGACTAGACAATTCAATAGATTCATGAGAAAATGAAAAAGAGAGTCAAGGAGTCCCAGAGAATATGAATCCAAAATAAGAAATTAAGGAAGCTTCGGAAGAGACAAGTACAAAAAGTATCCGGAAGATAAACGAAATCAAGAAAGGGATGCAGCCTGCTTCAAAATATGGTGAGAAAGGACACTTCAGACTAACTTGTCCTAAGCTTAGGAAAGAAAAGAGACATAAGAGAAAAGCAATGGTAGCCACTTGGAGCAATAGTGAGGAAAGCAGTATCTCATCAAAAGCAAATGAAGAGGAGACTGCATTCATGGAGATAGCTATCTCCTCTATATTAACTGGCTTTGATTCTGAATCTTTTAACAACTCAAGGATTTGTTGAGTTGTTTTTCTTTTGGATGATTCTACCTCTGGTTCAGCTATTGCCATGAATGCATAATTGATGGAGATAGCTAAAGATGATGAGGAAATGACACATGACATAAATCTGATAAGAAGTGAAAAGCACATTAATATCATGGAAGAAATTTTTTTGAGAAATCAACTTCAGATATTAAGTGCAAATCTAACTAGGCTAGATAGGGAGCTAGCCTTGATAAGGGAAGCTGTCGGAAGAACTCCAAAGCCGGCTATCGAAAGGAAGCCATATCCTTCACACCAAAGAAGAAGGAATGTGAACAAACAACCCCAAGCACAGATGCTCCAGCTCAAAAAGAGAAAGGTGTGATGATTTATGATCACCCAATGGCCAAGCAAAAGAAGAAAAGGTTGGAAAAATAATGATCCACATAATAAAGACTAATATCAATTTAGATCAAGTTTGAAAGAAACAAAAACAAGTGTAAAGAAACTCTCTAAAAATCCAAATGGAAGCATCCGGACAAAGCTAAGATCAACTATTGAACAAAATCAGAAACCTAAGCAATAGAGAAAAATCATCCGGGCAAAGTCTGAAAAGAAAACAATCTTCCAGTCTCAAGACTTGCGAATGGAAAAAATGATTGAAGCCCTCTCCAGAAGAAAGATCCAAAACATATATATCCAAAAGTCATCCGGAATACACATCCGGAAAACATATACCAAATAACTAAGGAAAGAATAAAACACAACTTTCCTTATACTACCTTGATCTACAATAGTCAAAGAACCTTTTTGGAGACAGTTGGTAAAGATCAAAGAAAAGTCAAAAGGAATAGACAAAGGATAGAGAAAGTCTCAATTACTTTTAGACTAGACTATTAAAGGCGCGCGTGGAGCTCACACCATATGACAATTAGTGTGAAAGTCAGTGGTATCACAAAATGGCAAGAAAAACAATCACTGACAACTGTCAGCATCAATTCCAAGAATATAGTCTAACGTTTTTCCAAAAGCTCCACCTCACAACCTGATCAAAGGTGTAGAATAAATGAAAGCTCACTAACTACAAACGACTACATTTATGCTCAAAGCCTATAAAAGGAACTCTTCACCAAATGAGAAGGCAACTGATTGAATTAAAAAAGCAAGCAACAAAGAAATACATTCAGTCACTAGAAATAATCCCTCCAAGAAACTCCTAAATTCAAAATCTGTTTGTAAGGATTCCTAAGTGAAACTATAAACTTGAGGAACTTCAAAACCAACCTTTTTTTGTTGTAAATCAAAAGTGTGATAATCTCCAACTTGGGTGAGTTAGGAGATTGGGATAGAACTTGAAGTAAGCACTTTGAGTGAGATCTCCTTGTCGGAGTCATCTTAGATTCGAGGTAGAAGGCTAAGTGGTATATCCTGATAAAGACGATAGGACTCAACTAGAATTTGGTGCTTCTAGTGGTATATCCTATTTCCAGAAGAAGTCATCATCCGGAGATAAATCTGTAAGGCTTGATTCCTGCCCGTTAAAAAGGAATTCACTAGTGGATAAGCTCAGAAGAAGGAAATTCTAGGGACTGGATGTAGGCATGGCCGAACCAGTATCAATTACTTGTGTTTGATATTTGTTTATTTTTATTATCTTGCATACATATTACATCATCCGGATACATCTTTCAGATCACATTTATCATTCTGATTCATTTTCCGAACAATAATCAAACACGCTACACACAGACTTCTTTAAGTCTATAAAACCCACGAAAAAGGGCCATTCACCCCCCTCTGCCCTTATAAACACTCTAACAGGGACCAATAGAAAATCACAGAGTGGAGATTGCTCCTCCAGCTAACTACCAAATTCAAAAAGAATGAGGAGAATCATCACTTCCAAGGCTGGATACTCTAGAAATTATAGAAAGGAAGATCTCAAGAAAATTGAGATGAAGCTTGAACAGAACAAGCCACTCTTTGGATTCAAATTTTGTGGTAAAAACAATCATATAACTAAAATGTGTAGATTCAAAAATGGTTATTATGATGTTAATCCATGGCCATATATGGTTATTAATCCGAGAGGACCCAAATCTGATTAGATACCCAATTCCACTTAATCTATCTTATAGGTATGCCTTAAATCCACTCAAGATCATCTGATTTAATACTTTGATAGTGGATCCTCAAGGTACATGAATGGTGATGAAAAAGTCTTCATCACTTTAACCTAGAAGAAGGGCAGAGAAAGAAGTCGTGGAGATAATCAAAGATGAAGGTCCGGACAACCTTGCTCCAGATAAAAGCAAAATAAGTAAAAGCTCTAAAACTTGATTTAAATAAGGTATATAAGGAAGAAGCTTAAGATGGAGGCCATTCAAGAGAAACTAGATCCACTCACTATAAATTCGAAGAAAATGGTAAAAAGCAAAGCAAGTCTGAAGTGATAAAAAATTTAAGCACTTCCATACTCTGGATGGACTTAGCACTTCCAAATTAATCCAGAAGAGATTTATGACAAGGAGCTATCACCAAGAGCTTAATATAGGAATCTCACATCATTCCTTAAATCCAAAAGATGCAACAGGGAAAAGATAATACACCTCTGCTCAACAAGAAGAAAGAAGGAGAAATGATAAACAAAGAGCAAAAGTCTTTGCTAGATCCTTTAGTAAAGATCAAATCCAACAAGATCAGGAAGAAAATTGGAATGTCAAATCCAATTTGAAAAGGGTTTCGGAAGGCAAATCAAGGAATCAAGGAGAAAAATGAAAAACGTCATTTCTCAATCCCGAACAAATCATTGCCAGCTCAGCAGACAAGACATGAAAATTGGCAAGAAAAGCGTGAAAAAGGTAAGTATACACACTTTTGAATTTCAAACATTTATTGGGCAATTCAAGTGCGATAAATGGCAACAGTTACAAATGAAACAAAACTATTCCAATTCTCCGGTCTACACGCCACTAACTTCTCTGTCCAAATTTAATTGCTAGCTCATCAATCCAAGTTAGATTTAACTTCTTCTGGATTACCAAAAGGCCCTCGTTTTCAAAATTCTATAAAAACCCTAAAATCACAGTCCTCTTTACGCAAGCAACTACCTGTTGTTACTTTGCAAAAATTTCCATAGAGATCCTAAAACTTTTCAAGGCTTCTTTTAAAACTTCTAAATGGTCAATACAGAAAATCAAACCTCCCCTCCTACTCATCCTAAGAACATATTCTAAGAGGCAGATCTCCAGGATAAAGACTTCATCTCTCTAAAGTTTAAAAATTCAGATACCATAATCCCCTTCGACCATCTGGGTGATTAATACATATTCATCACTGAACCTTATACCAAACTCCTCATTAAAGACCAGCATTCGGCGGTCTTCCTCCGGATGAATAACCCCACCTATCCTGAACTTATTGAGGAATTCTACAAGAACTTCAGATCCCACTCCCTCTATGACGCACTTTGTACAAAAGTGAATGGAAAGGTCATCACCATCACCCTTGAGTTCTTTACAACTCATTTCAACATGAAGAATGAGGAAATTTTACTAAGGTATGATGGGTATCAACAAGGAGTCAAAAATGATCCCATGATGTAGCTTTTGGAGCAGTATTTTGGAGGCAAATTCTCAACACTCTAGCCAAAGACACCAGAGTACTTCAGTTTGTAATGGCCAGGCTAATTCTAATCCTGAAGGGAAGTGTCAATACTGCCTTAGCCTTCCAACACTATGTTATACAACACTAGAATGCGAGTAGTCTAGTGAACATTCCAGTCCTTCTCATCCACTACCTAAAGTAACAAAAATTCTCCCACGGTGCTCTAATCACCAAGATTCTACTTGAGAATGGGATAGATCTAATAGGAGAAGCGTAAGTTGAAGGGAAGGCAATACTAGAGAAGAACTTCCAAAAACTCACCTTTGATGAAAAATGGGATGAAGAAAAGGCCTTAAGGTAGAAGAGGGAAAAACAAGGAAAGAGCAGAGTAAGAAAGGCAAGAAGTACAGTGGAGAAAGCTCTAACTGAACAGAAGCCAAGGAATACCAAACCTAAGGCTTAAAGAAGATTAAACTTGAGCATATGGAGGAAGAAGTAATTGAGGAAGTCAATGAGGATACCACGACATTAAACCAAATCCTCCATAAATCCCCCAATCATAAAAGAAAGCTTGTAAAAGTTGCTGCTAAGAAGAGAAAGCAATCTGAAGATCCAGAAGAGGAACACACCTCTAGTAGTAATAGGGAGAAGGAATTAGAGGCTTCTTCGGAGCCCAAAGGGAAGTTAGTCAAGAGGGGTCCCACTTTCTCTCAAGCACTACAAGCTAAGAAGGCTGCCAATGAGAAAAATCTGCACATCAATAATTTGGCTCCCATATTAGATGGACCTGGAGGCTCATCCGGAGAAATTGAAAGACCCAGAAGTCCATTCAGAGTGACTGAAAGAACTAATCCTCCCTCAATCATTACTCTACCAATCCTTGCATCACCAGCGGATATTCAACACCTAACAAAAGGATTTAGGGAGGAAATTATTGATGAATCAAACCACAAACCACGATCCTAACCTCTCCCAGAATCACTTCTAATTGCTAAGAGAATTGAAGAAAGAGATGAAGCTGCAATTGTTCAAAATCCAACAAAAAATATTAACATTGATCTTAATGCTAATATTACTAAATCTGATGGAATGATGGAACACCAAGGCAACTTGGGTGCAAATGAACATCAAAATGCATCCAAGGAAGATGAGCCTATCCTAGAGACAAGTGCTCTAAAGGAGGGAATCAATCTGAGTCCCAATGAGAATGCTACTCTAGCTATCTCAATAGGTGAGGTCATTTCAGAGGATCCGGTAATACAAGAGGATGATCAGGAAGATGAAGAAGAACAAGATGAAAGTGATGATGAGAAAGAAAAGAGTGAAGAAAAGAGCAATGAAAAAGATGTAGGCAACTCTAGCCCCAGCTTCTCACCTATGAGCTCATTCAAACTAAAGCCGAGAATCAACACTCCAGCTCAACCAGCAACAAAAGCTAAAAAATTAAAGATGGCCTGACAATTACTAAAAGAAGCAACCATGGACAAAAAAGAGAGCAAGGAATCCAGCTTTGAGCCTATACTTTAGGATATCTATACCAGACTGACAAAGATTAAGTCCTCTACCCAAAGTCTTCAAATTCCTCAAAGTTTGACTACTAAAAGTATCCAAAGTAAGCTTACTGATCTTACGTAGAGAGTGCAAAATATTCCAAAAGAAAATCCAATATTGGAGTATATATCAAAAGAAGTTGTAGAAGCCAAAATTGCTGCTACCAAAGCTGTGAAAAATTTGAATCTTGCAAAGTTGTTGTCCTTGAGAATATCAACTCCATGATGGAAGATATGAAAAGGGAACTCAAGGACTTCATGAGAGAAACATTGGTTGAACTGCTAAATCCAATCTCTACTGCTGTCATAGACGGATCAAATGCCACAGCTTTTAGAATTAACTCTCTTACCACTGAGCAACAAGAGTTAAAGGAGCAGCTTACAAAGTTCATCAAGGATGACTTACCAACTATTCTAGAGAAAGTAGTTGAGGACATTAGGTGTCACTATTAAATCAATCTCCTTTCCATGGACAAAACCATCAGAAATTGGCAAGATGCATGTGAGCGGACGACGTTTCGAGCGGCTGCGTGCGCGGGGGCAGGACCCGGTCGGGCCGGCCCGTTTTTTGGTGTGTCGGGGAGACGAGTGTGATGCGGTTGAAAAGAAAATGATTTTGCATATTGTAATGCTTAAAAGATACGAGATCGAAATCCCGTACTTAGAATAGAGTCGCCACCCGGTTCAGCTCAACCGGGAAATTTTCGGTACGATTTTCCCACCGGGTGGTTGGACCATACCTTAAGTAGAGATTCCGAGTTCGGATGATGTTATCTACTTTTCATTAGGCCAAGTTAGGATACTTCATTCTTTTTTTAATCGGTTTAATCCACCCTATTTATTTGTATTTTCAGTTATTTTGTGGTTTTCGCATTTACCAAGCAATTGAAGCGGTAAATAAAATATTTACAATCGTAAAAGAAAAGTAAGTGCGGAAAGTAGAATTATTACAAGGTTTTCAAGTCCTATACTTTTTCTACGTAACAAATAAAATATCCGAATGTCCAATATATACCCACCTGCAGATGATAGTTGACACGAATATGGCATATCTTATTTATAATATCATAAAGCCCGATTGAATGGCTAAAATGAGGTTCGAATGGCGTTTGAGGGGAAATTCCATTTTTGTCCAAATTTCAGATTCGATTGTTGCTTTAATCGGATTACAAATGAATATACCACTTGTTGTGGGGCGGGTCTGTTTTCAGGAGGTTTCGAACCTCCATCGTTGCGCTATAGGTCCTAGCTTTAGAAAATGAATTAATTTGGAAATAAACGAAAACAATACTGCTGTCCAGAAAATCAAGCCGCCGATGGCAGCTGATGCCGCCGACTACATAGTTGATGTCGCTGGCGGCATGGATGATGCCGCCGGCGACATCGATTATGCTACGGGCGACATCAGCATGCAGATGGGCACAGGGCTGTCTGAATACCGTAAAGAAAGGGTTCCGCGAGAAAGCGAGGTCTCCGGGGAATGTGATGCTAACGGCGGTACCAACGATGTCTCTCACGACATGGGTGATACAGCCGGCAACATCACACGTCTCCGGCGACTCCAATTTCTTGCTACAGCAGCGGTTTGCAGTCAAAGTGACCGAAAACTCAGAAATGAACACAAATCAACAAAAATTAGTGCGAAACAATAATAACTATGCCAAAGAGCTATGAGACTCAGGATTTTCACCTCGGGGTAGTGAATCCAACTCTTCGTGAACTGAACAATAACGCCTCCGGGGAGCTTGGAACGATAATTTGATTGTTAATTAAAGGTTTTAGGTCCCTAAATTCTATCCAGTTGATTTAACCCAAAGACCCACTGATTTAAGCTCACAATCAGAGAGTTCGAAGAAGAAAAATCGGGAAAAATGGATTAGAATCCTTTTTCCGGCCTTTTCTAGTTCTTATCTCACTAAAATCTACTCTCGATTTCAGCTCTTAATTGCCCAATTTAGCTCCTTTCTTCCACAATTTCAGTCCCCCCCCTCAATTGCAGTTTTTGGGTGCCTTTTATAGGCAAATTGGGGTGTTTTTCGAGACATTTTTTAATAATTCCACCGAAAGTGGCCGAAAGGCTGTCTGTGGAGGGAATCTTTTTGGTTCATGTCGCCGGCGATATGATGATATCGCCGGCGATATGGGTGATGCCGCCGGCGGTATGGTGATGCCGCCAGCGGCATGGACGATATCGTTGGCGATATCATTCTCCAGCATACCGACAGCCAACGGGTCAAAAAGCCTAAAAAGTCGGGAAAAGTGGTTTATTAGTGGGTGGAAAGGAATCTTTTTGACTTTTAATGGGTATTATTTATTTTGGGTGTGAATCATCGGTTCAAGCTCCTACCGGACGCGTTATCGGTCACGCCGAACTGGATTCTACCAATTATAAAATTCACAAGGAATATTATTTTGGTAATAAAAATTCTAAAGAGAACTTTTATTTGGAGGTATTAAAATCGGGTACACGTCATCATCGTCTCGCGAGAGGGACTGCAAAATCCCGTGCTCACAGGCTGCCCCTCGGGGGATCACTGCTGCCATAGGTCAGTATGATCACACGAAAGAGCAAGGGATAGGAATGATACCTGAGGGATGACCGGTTTGTCCTTTGGTCGGACTTACGCTTTGTCGATTGTTTGCCCCTTGGTCGGACTTACGCTTTGTTGATCGTTAGTCCCTTGGTCGGACTTGCGCTTTGTTGATCGTTTGTCCCTTGGTCGGACTTAGGCTTTGTCGATTGTTTGTCCCCTGGTCGGACTTACGCTTTGTCAATCGTTCGTCCCTTGGTCGGACTTACGCTTTGTTGATCGTTTGTCCCTTGGTCGGACTTAGCCTTTGTCGACTGTTCGTCCCTTGGTCGGACTTACGCTTTGTCAATTGTTCGTCCCTTGGTCGGACTTAGCCTTTGTCGACTGTTCGGCCCTTGGTCGGACTTGTGCCTCGTAGAGAATTCGTCCCTTGGTCAGACTTGTGCCTCGTAGAGAATTTGTCCCTTGGTCGGACTTGTGCCTCGTAGAGAATTTGTCCCTTGGTCGGACTTGCGCCTCGTAGAGAGTTTGTCCCTTGGTCGGACTTGTGCCTCGTAGAGAGTTTGTCCCTTGGTCGAACTTGTGCCTCGTAGAGAATCTGTCCCTTGGTCGGACTTGCGCCTCGTAGAGAATCTGTCCCTTGGTCGGACTTGCGCCTCGTAGAGAATCTGTCCCTTGGTCGGACTTGCGCCTCGTAGAGAATTTGTCCCTTGGTCGGACTTGTGCCTCGTAGAGAATTTATCCCTTGGTCGGACTTGTGCCTCGTAGAGAATCTGTCCCTTGGTCGGACTTGCGCCTCGTAGAGAATTTGTCCCTTGGTCGGACTTGTGCCTCGTAGAGCGTCTGTCCCTTGGTCGGACTTGCGCCTCGTAGAGAATTTGTCCCTTGGTCGGACTTGCGCCTCGTAGAGAATTTGTCCCTTGGTCGGACTTGCGCCTCGTAGAGAATTTGTCCCTTGGTCGGACTTGCGCCTCGTAGAGAATTTGTCCCTTGGTCGGACTTGCGCTTTGTGGAGAATTCGCCTTTGGTCGGGCTTATGCTCTTGGGGAATTCGCCTTTGGTCGGGCTTGTGCTTTGTGGAGAATTCGCCTTTGGTCGGGTTTGTGTTTGGTATAGTGATTGTCCTTCGGTTGGACTCATTTTCGATACAGCGATTGTCCTTTGGTCGGACTTTTACTTCGACGAGATCGCCCTTCGGTTGGGCTCATTTTCGGTACAGCGATTGTCCTTCGATTGGGCTTTCGCTTTGAATCGAGAGGTTTGCCCCTTGGTCGGGCTTCGGCTTTGAATAGAGAGGTTTGCCCTTTGGTCGGGCTTTCGCTTTGAAGTGATTGCCCTTCGGTTGGGCTTTCATTCTGAAGAGATTGTTGAAGAGATTGCCCTTCGGTGGGCTTTCGTCTTGAAGTGATTGTCCTTCGGTGGGCTTTTGTCTTGAAGTGAATGCCCTTCGGTTGGGCTTTCATTCTGAAGAGATTGCCCTTCGGTTGGGCTTTCATTCTGAAGAGATTGCCCTTCGGTTGGGCTTTCATTCTGAAGAGATTGTTGAAGAGATTGCCCTTCGGTGGGCTTTCGTCTTGAAGTGATTGCCCTTCGGTTGGGCTTTCATTCTGAAGAGATTGTTGAAGAGATTGCCCTTCGGTGGTTTTTCGTCTTGAAGTGATTGCCCTTCGGTGGGCTTTTGTCTTGAAGTGAATGCCCTTCGGTTGGGCTTTCATTCTGAAGAGATTTTTGAAGAGATTGCCCTTCGGTGGGCTTTCGTTCTGAAGAGATTGCCCTTCAGTTGGGCTTTTATTTTGAAGAGATTGCCCTTCGGTTGGGCTTGATTTGAAGAGGTCGCCCTTCGGTTGGGCTTTCGGTCTGAAGAGATTGCCCTTCGGTCGGGCTTTCGTTTGGTATAGTGATTGTCCTTCGGTTGGACTTTCACTTTGCAGTAGATTGCCCTTCGCTTGGGCTTTCATTTTGAAGAGATTGCCCTTTGGTTGTCTTTCGTCTTGAAGTGATTGCCCTTCGGTGGGCTTTTGTCTTGAAGTGAATGCCCTTCGGTTGGGCTTTCGTCTTGAAGTGAATGCCCTTCGGTTGGGCTTTCATTCTGAAGAGATTGCCCTTCGGTTGGGCTTTCATTCTGAAGAGATTGTTGAAGAGATTGCCCTTCGGTGGGATTTCGTCTTGAAGTGAATGCCCTTCGGTTGGGCTTTCATTCTGAAGAGATTGCCCTTCGGTTGGGCTCGCGTTTTGAAGAGATTGCCCTTCGGTTGGGCTCGTGTTTTGAAGAGATTGCCCTTCGGTTGGGCTCGCGTTTTGAAGAGAGCGCCCTTCGGTTGGGCTCGCGTTCTGAAGAGATCGCCCTTCGGTTGGGCTTTCGTTTTGAAGAGAGCGCCCTTCGGTTGGGCTCGCGTTCTGAAGAGAGCGCCCTTCGGTTGGGCTCACGTTCTGAAGAGATCGCCCTTCGGTTGGGCTTTCGTTCTGAAGAGATCGCCCTTCGGTTGGGCTCGCGTTCTGAAGAGATCGCCCTTCGGTTGGGCTTGCGTTTTGAAGAGATCGCCCTTCGGTTGGGCTCGTGTTTTGAAGAGATCGCCCTTCGGTTGGGCTCGCGTTTTGAAGAGATCGCCCTTCGGTTGGGCTCGTGTTTTGAAGAGATCGCCCTTCGGTTGGGCTCGTGTTTTAAAAAGCTGGTTTGGAGGGGCAACATCGCCGGCGACATGAATGATATCGCCGGCGGCATGCTCTGATCTTGCCGGCGGTATGGATCCCACGTGGCAGCTTTGACTGGTCACACAATTTCAAAATTTGAACTAAATGAGGCTATGTCGCCGGCGACATGAGTAATATCGCCGGCGGCATGGATTGATCTTGCCGGCGGTATGGATGCCACGTGGCAGCTTTGACTGGTCAGATAATTTCAAAATTTGAACTAAAATGAAGCGATATCGCCGGCGACATGAGTGATATCGCCGGCGGCATGAATCTATGTCGCGGGCGATATGGATTATCAGTTTCAGATAAATCAAAGCTCCTCGAATTCCGCGCGGCAGTTTATAAAAAGGAATGGATCCTTCTTTCCCACTATTCACAAACCGCATCCCCCTCTTCTTTCTCTCAAAGCTATTTGATTTCTAACTTTGTTTTCTCAAATTATGAAGAGGATTAGCCAGGCTTTCAGGGGCAAATCCAAGGCTAGGGAGAGCCTGCCCGATTCTTCTGTCGAGGGGTTGAAAATCCTTTCTGTTCCTGCTGCATACGGCCTGAAGGAGACGGCCAAAATGTATGGCTATGGCATTAACTCTCTTATCACCAATCTGACTCCGGAGAAGGAGAAACACCTCTGTTACATCCAGGTAATCCCACAAAAACCCGAATTACTTCTTTTCGAATTCGATGTGATTTTGCTTTAGATTTGAAAACATGCCATGACAGGGGTTTAAGGGGTGGAATATATCAGTCACATTGCATGCTTTAGGATTGACCTTTGCCTTTTTGGGCTTTGTTCGATTGATTGTGATTTTTGGCGAGAAGGGTGCGATTTAGGGAGAAGGCAGGTTCTGCCCGTGCACCGTGATACCGCTGGCGGTCTGATTGATGTCGCTGGCGACATCAGTGTTGTTGCTGGCGGCATCAGTCCTTGCAAAAGGCTTTATGAGAGTCTGATGTCGCTCTGTTTAAGGTGATGTCGCCGGCGATGATGCCGCCGGCGGTATGCCGATGATGCCGCCGGCGGTATCACTTTTAACCGAGGCGACATCAGCAGCCTTTTTGACAGAAATGCACAGATTTGATTCGTTTTGTTTTCTATTTTGCAGCCATACGAACTGACTTACACCGGGGGAATGGGCACCATTGGTGAATGGTGGCACCACATCTCAGAGAACGATCCCGAGCTTGCGCTTGCGATTAACGAGACGGGGTTTGGGGATTTGGCCCGGATCATGCCCATGTTAATGCCTAAGCTTCCTCATTCTTCAGTAACGGCCCTGACTGAAAGGTGGTCCGAGACCACTCATACCTTCCATTTCTCCTTCGGGGAAGTCACAATTACCCCTTCTGATGTAGTAGCCATGACCGGCCTTCCTTGGACAGATGAGGTTATACATTTTGACGTCTACATGGACAAGTACCATGTTGAGAGGCCCGTGGTCAGGCGGGTAAAGGAGCTGTTTGGTCTGAAGCCCGTTTCTGGGCGGCTGTCCTATGGTGAGTTGTACCGTTATTGGACCCGGGTGGATGTGGTGCCCGAGGAGGAGAGGGAGGCATGTGTCCGTTCCTTTGTGATCTCACTACTCACCGTGCTGTTCTTCCCAATCTCGGGGAGTAAGATCAACTATATACTTATTACCGCGGTGGAAGATGTGCCGGGAATTAGGAGGAAGAATTGTCCGAGGGCCATCTTGGCCCAATTGTACCACGGGCTGGATGTGGGAGCCCGGAAGAAGGAGAAAGCCCTTCGCCTTTGCCACCTGCTGCTCCAGGTATAGATTTTTTTGAAATATTTCCCTTGATAACACGTGTACTTATTTATTGCACGACGTCCTTTGAATTGATCGGTCGTTATCTGTGCAGGCCTGGGCGTTTGAGCATCAGATCCTTCCGCCGATGGAGTTTAAGAAGGTTGTGCCACCGGGCTCTCACTTCCTTGCCCGCTGGTGCGGGGGTATCGGTGGGAAGGCCAAGTACCCTACGCAGTATAGGGAGGTTTTAAGAAGCGCCCGATTGAGTTCGGTATGCGATTTTTTTTCTTTTTTTAATTTTTATTTTTGGTCTATGGACTTATGTTGGTTGTTTTGATGTAGCTCGTCTTGGACCCGTTCGATGGGGTGGAGAACTTGGCTGAGGTTGCCCGGGTCCGGCGGGAGGTGGATGACCGCCGGTTTGTGATCGAGTGCCCCTTGTCTCAGCAGTGGTATCTGGGCGAGCGCGTTCGGGGTTGGAGGTCCCTTCCGGTTGCTGCTAGACCGGTGCCTGCCGATCCTCCGAGGGGCTTGTGGTGGCCTCATTTGGTGATTTCTGCCGAGGCTGACAAAGCCAATTATATTGAAGGGAACGGCCGAGTGATCCCTAGCGTTCCTGGCCTCTACGAGCGGCTCCTTCAGCGTCTACTCCCCGTGTGTCCTCGTATCCATGGCAATGATACAATTGAGTATCACAACGAGCAACGATTGGAGGATGAAAAGAGGCGCCTTAGAGGCATTGTGGATGATGATGATGACGATGATGATGAGGATGAAGCGCTGGAAGGGGACGTTGCGGTCGACCCTGAGGGGGAGGACGAGGTAGGCGTGGGTGTAGCTGGCGGGAGCGTGCCGATGTCCCAAGGGGAGCAACGTTCTTTCGAGGTATGATTGTGTTTGTGTGTATGATTTTGAAGTCATTTAGGGACGTTGTTGACGTGTGACTTTTACGTTCTGTAGGAACCCGCGAGAAAGAGGGGCCGCGATAACCAAAGTGGGACCCGACATTATGGCGCGCCGGAGGGCATAAACTACGTGGAGGGGAGATTGGTTAATCCGTTGGAAACCACCTTCCTGTTGATGAACTCCCGAGGTGAATTCTCTCATAGGAATGTTGGCTCGAGCCGGCAAGCCCCGATTTTCGTGCCTGAAAACGCTACCTACGTAAGATCTAATAATCATTTTCTTATTGAGCCATAGATGTGGGTGTCTAAGATTTTGCTTTTTGGATTTGCTAGGTGGCGCGAAGTCATGTGGAGCAACTCGCGGAGAACAATTTTGTTCTCCGGGATACCCTTATTGGGCAATCGCTCCTCGTTCAGGCATTTTATGCACATGTCAAGATGTGATATATGTATGGATGTTATGCATGACATGCAAGGCTGATATTTTTCTTCGATTTGCAGGATTTTTTAGCCCTTTCTTTGTCTGATGCTGACGCAGCCCGACGGAGGTATGAGGAGGAGACTGCAGTTTTACAGCGCCGCGTGAGCGATCTCGAGGGTCAGCTGGCGGCCACCGCCCAGAGAAGTAAACAAAACCTCGACCGTGCGCATCCTGGGGGTACCAGTCGTATGGGGTTCAAGAAGTCTGCCGGCCGACGTGCGTTTATCGCGGCTGAGGAGTCCAGTAGCGTTCCCATTACGGCGGGAAGAGAGGAAGACGATGTTGATGATTGGTTCGCAAGTCCTGATGACGTTTCATCCCGCCCAGCCGGTAGTGGCGGGCATGCTTAGTTTTACTTTTCCTTTTGTTTTGCCTTCGAGTCATTGGTTTGTACCTCCGATACATTGGGGTTTTGATAATTCGATTTTGTCATGGGCTAGGTGATTTGGTACAATTTGAGCAATTTGCGCCTTCGGGCTTTTATTGTGAATACAAAGATGGATTGTTGTTTGATAAGTCATTGGAAATGCTGTATAGGATTGTTTACAGGTTTTGTACAGGTCTGAAATGGCAGAAATGCTTCTGATGCCGCCCAGAAAATTAACTTCATGCCGCTGGCGGTATCAATCATATCGCCCAAATTGATCCCATATCGCCCAAGTTGATCCCATATCGCCGGCGTCATCAAATACATCGCCGGCGGTATCATGATATCGCCGGCGGTATCACCCTTATCGCCGGCGGCTTCAATCTTCCAGCAACCTGTTTTCGGCCATTCCGTCCGTTTCTGTCATTGCAGCCCATAACCAAAAGCTGTAGAGCCTGGGAAACACAGATTTTAGGCTCCAATTTGACCCCATGGTTTGTATGGACTATCCTTTCGGGTTTTTGCCCTAACAGATTTATTCAGACCTTTGAGCGCATAGTGTCTTCGATTAAGCTTACTTGAGATGTTTCCATCCTTCGATCGCCAGGTATTCACATAATCACAAACACAGATGTTTCAACATGAAAGACACTTTTATCGAGTGAATCTAATTTGAGTACAAGATGTTGGCAATCATTTCCATTAATGGGACCCCTGGTGTTAACCAGCCTTTACAGGTTTTCAAGTTAACATCTTATTGTTTTTCTCTCGTGCCCTTATTTTCGTCTGAACCGCCCTTTTTGGGTTTTCAGTTCAACAGGCGTTATTGACTTATCCCCTAATTTTTGTACAGCCGGTTTGCAGGGTACCGACCGTCGGGTGTAACCCTAATTTTTGCCCAGTCAGTAGAAGGCCGACAGGCGGGCGATTATTGTATATATATATTTTTTTAGTGTGCCGCTTTTTCTGATTTATTTCTTTTGTTTAGACCTGATAATGCTTAAGCTTGTCTTGGTCGACTAGATCGATGAACTCGCTTCTTGCCTCGCTCATGACTTTAACAGCCTCGCTTATTTGGTGCCATTTCCGAACATATGATGGCCTCTTCAATCTGATTTGAACTTAACCATAGTATCGAAAGGTCTCAAACTTTTTAGTGCTGGGTCTATGACTCTTGGAAAGGGCATTGGGTATCACATAGTTGTGTTTTTGCAGATTCTCCAAGTTCTTTGGTGCCCGTTCAATTTTCAACTGGAACACCTAGTTTATTCTGACCTTCAAAGTTACGTCGGAAGTTTTTGGCTGACCTTATTGCAAGCCGTTTAGTTTGCGGGAGTTTTAGATGCTTACTCCAAAGCTTCATCAATCGGTTTGATTGTCGTCCTGATCACTATTTTGACTGCTCCTTCAATTCGTGGTCTGCACTTCTTGTCGAGGCCTGAATTTGTATTCTGTATTAGTGGTAATGAGTTGTGAACAAGTGATGTTCGGCTTGAGGACCTTTTGTTTGGTGCCTTTGTAGTGGTTGTTTGCCTTGTTGGTTCATTTGGTAAGCCGATTGCGACATTAGTTGCGCGATCGTCTTTGTGGCTTGTAGGATAAAGGTGCTTGCCTTTAGACTTGGTGTTCTAGGAAGTGGTTGTCCCCTGACCTTGTTAGCTGAAGGGTTTGATGGGGTTGATTTGTACTGGGTGAAGATGTGTTTCTCTTCAAATTTGGTCGTATTCTTAATTCTAGAAGAGACCCATGGTGTTCCAACAATCCGATTATTGCACTGAGCGAAAGCATTATCATGGTCTTTAAGCACTTTATTATCTCTCATGTATTTGACAGGGTTCAAATTATTGGATTTGATTACCACATAATGTACTCAATTTAATTTCATTCAATAAAAAATATCCTGAATACTGAAAGCGTCGTATCAAGTGCTCATGTGAAGACGCCGCTGATCAAAGGATACAGACATGACATAAGTAAGAAAAATGGAAGTGGCTTATGGAGCTAAAAGGTCTGAACTCTGAGGATTGCAAATCGGGATTCTTCGTCCTCACCGTCAGAGCGCGATTTTCCCCCACCATTTGAGTAGATGGCCTTGATGAGATCTTGAGGAGCTTTCCGCTGTTTGGAAAAGCCGGGATTAATCGTCCGTGTCTGGTTGCCAGACTCTGGTAAGGGGCAGGATACCCTTTCAGGGTCGGTAATCTTCTTTTCATCCACCAGTCGTTGGATGGTACGGACCAAAGCTTTGCACTGGTTGGTGTTGTGACCTGACAACATGTGATATCTGCAAAAGCCTTTTCCTTCTTCTCTCATGGGGGGATTGAACTCGTGAAGAGGTTTAAGAATCCCAACTTCCTTTAACCCGGTGAAGATTACATTAAGTGGCAGCTTCCACGGATTTGTTCTATACTTAAGACCGTCGTTTGGCTGAATAATGGCAGCTGGTGCCGATTTCAGATAGGTCTCTTGGTCCACCATGATTTGAGGTGGGGGTGTGGGTGATTCGGTGTTTTGAAAGAACTGGTCTTTCTCTGATTGGACCCTTCCCTCTTTCTGATAGCATTCTTCTATCATCAATTGACGCGAGAAGTCTTCAACTTTGTGTTGCATGACTTGGTCGTATTGAGGAAGCATCGGGGCAGAGGGGATCTTAAATTGTGACGGGGTGACCAAAGTTGGTGGTAAGGTGTTAAAGAATGGTGGAAGAATTGGATTCTGGGCTCCTTCTCTTTGTCCATGGTAAGCGGTTGGCGGTGACTGCCAGAGTGTATCGCCATCAGGTGTCATGCCCGGAGATCGCATGACCTGGTCGAAGTCCTGTCTTTCTAGGACCTTCTTGACGGATACATACACTACCTCCTGAATGATGTTTCTAAACTGATCGGAGTTCAGGAACTGAATGATAGCAGCGGTGATCTCCGATCCAAGAGACGGCGGGTGAGCTGTTGCCCCTACGGTGGAGGGAAGGCTAGCTTGTCCTCTGGATGAGGTACGGTTGTCATCATGGGGAATAGACATGGTTGGCTGTGAAAGTCTTGGTTCAAGAGGAAGGCTGTTTAGGATCACGAGTCGAGGATCAGACCATGAATGGGTTGTAAATGGTATGGATGGTATGAATGGGTAACTTTTTTTTTTTTTTTTTTTTTTTGAAGTGGTGCGTGATATGTATGGCTGTACACAGATGTGGTTAGATAATGTGATGGATTATCCCTTCAACATACATGGGACGTTCGTACCTCACGTCTTACATAGCGATATGTGGTGAAGCAATAGAGGTACAAGAGAAGTCCTGTGTATATTGCTAAACCAGTTCCATGGGTGGAAGGGATAAGGGTAAGTTGATTTATTTTCGGCTCTTAAAGCCGATGCATGGGGGTGTATGATTATAAAGCACATAGCATGCGAATCGGCCCTGTTCCAACCTTATGACTCCCACGTAACACCTCTTTGGTAGGATGGAGTTTGGCTGCTTCACCGGTAATGGCAAAAGAAGCGCGTCCCAATTATTTTATTTGTTTTGGGTATTCCTAAGGGGAAATGATGTGCTAAGGCTTTTTCTATCGCGGCTTTGGTATAGGGTTGTTGATGTAGAAGGTTCCCGTTTACCTTGATTCCACGTTACTCAACCACTACCTGAATGGGCGCGGTCGTAGGAGTTTACGTGTTGGTTAAAATGAGTGATCCACCCACTAGGCATCCTCAATTCCAACAGGGCATGAGTGATACTTTGTGAGCTTCTCGGGTGAAATCGGGTACCTAAAATTACCGAACTATCTACACGCATGAGGACAAGCCGTAATAAGAAAAGAATGAAGTTTTAATTTGGCCAATGATTTCAATACATCATCAAAATCTTCTAAACCATGAAAGAAGATTCAAGTTTAAAGAAATTCCCCAGCAGAGTCGCCACTGTGAGCGGACGACGTTTCGAGCGGCTGCGTGCGCGGGGGCAGGACCCGGTCGGGCCGGCCCGTTTTTTGGTGTGTCGGGGAGACGAGTGTGATGCGGTTGAAAAGAAAATGATTTTGCATATTGTAATGCTTAAAAGATACGAGATCGAAATCCCGTACTTAGAATAGAGTCGCCACCCGGTTCAGCTCAACCGGGAAATTTTCGGTACGATTTTCCCACCGGGTGGTTGGACCATACCTTAAGTAGAGATTCCGAGTTCGGATGATGTTATCTACTTTTCATTAGGCCAAGTTAGGATACTTCATTCTTTTTTTAATCGGTTTAATCCACCCTATTTATTTGTATTTTCAGTTATTTTGTGGTTTTCGCATTTACCAAGCAATTGAAGCGGTAAATAAAATATTTACAATCGTAAAAGAAAAGTAAGTGCGGAAAGTAGAATTATTACAAGGTTTTCAAGTCCTATACTTTTTCTACGTAACAAATAAAATATCCGAATGTCCAATATATACCCACCTGCAGATGATAGTTGACACGAATATGGCATATCTTATTTATAATATCATAAAGCCCGATTGAATGGCTAAAATGAGGTTCGAATGGCGTTTGAGGGGAAATTCCATTTTTGTCCAAATTTCAGATTCGATTGTTGCTTTAATCAGATTACAAATGAATATACCACTTGTTGTGGGGCGGGTCTGTTTTCAGGAGGTTTCGAACCTCCATCGTTGCGCTATAGGTCCTAGCTTTAGAAAATGAATTAATTTGGAAATAAACGAAAACAATACTGCTGTCCAGAAAATCAAGCCGCCGATGGCAGCTGATGCCGCCGACTACATAGTTGATGTCGCTGGCGGCATGGATGATGCCGCCGGCGACATCGATTATGCTACGGGCGACATCAGCATGCAGATGGGCACAGGGCTGTCTGAATACCGTAAAGAAAGGGTTCCGCGAGAAAGCGAGGTCTCCGGGGAATGTGATGCTAACGGCGGTACCAACGATGTCTCTCACGACATGGGTGATACAGCCGGCAACATCACACGTCTCCGGCGACTCCAATTTCTTGCTACAGCAGCGGTTTGCAGTCAAAGTGACCGAAAACTCAGAAATGAACACAAATCAACAAAAATTAGTGTGAAACAATAATAACAATGCCAAAGAGCTATGAGACTCAGGATTTTCACCTCGGGGTAGTGAATCCAACTCTTCGTGAACTGAACAATAACGCCTCCGGGGAGCTTGGAACGATAATTTGATTGTTAATTAAAGGTTTTAGGTCCCTAAATTCTATCCAGTTGATTTAACCCAAAGACCCACTGATTTAAGCTCACAATCAGAGAGTTCGAAGAAGAAAAATCGGGAAAAATGGATTAGAATCCTTTTTCCGGCCTTTTCTAGTTCTTATCTCACTAAAATCTACTCTCGATTTCAGCTCTTAATTGCCCAATTTAGCTCCTTTCTTCCACAATTTCAGTCCCCCCCCTCAATTGCAGTTTTTGGGTGCCTTTTATAGGCAAATTGGGGTGTTTTTCGAGACATTTTTTAATAATTCCACCGAAAGTGGCCGAAAGGCTGTCTGTGGAGGGAATCTTTTTGGTTCATGTCGCCGGCGATATGATGATATCGCCGGCGATATGGGTGATGCCGCCGGCGGTATGGTGATGCCGCCAGCGGCATGGACGATATCGTTGGCGATATCATTCTCCAGCATACCGACAGCCAACGGGTCAAAAAGCCTAAAAAGTCGGGAAAAGTGGTTTATTAGTGGGTGGAAAGGAATCTTTTTGACTTTTAATGGGTATTATTTATTTTGGGTGTGAATCATCGGTTCAAGCTCCTACCGGACGCGTTATCGGTCACGCCGAACTGGATTCTACCAATTATAAAATTCACAAGGAATATTATTTTGGTAATAAAAATTCTAAAGAGAACTTTTATTTGGAGGTATTAAAATCGGGTACACGTCATCATCGTCTCGCGAGAGGGACTGCAAAATCCCGTGCTCACAATGCACATAATATTGAGCTCCAGCATCTGAATGACAGCTTCTACAGTAACGCTAAGACAGTCACGGAGGAAATCCAACAACTAGGATAATCATTGTCAAATCTCAATTTGAATGCTCCATCTACCTCAGGCTCATCCAAATTCATTCATGAGAGTCTACTTCTTCCATTCTTCTAGCAGCTAGTCCAAGTTAGAGGGGATACAAGTTTTGGAGGCTACAAGTGCATGCTAATGCTAATCAGGGGGATGTTTACCTATTTTGATGAAGAAGATCAAGAATATGAAATCAAGATGCATCCTTATCTAACAAACTCATATGCTGCAGTCCGAAAATCCCTCAAGCCAATCTACATTGTGCCTTCCATAGTAGATAAAATTATTGAATAGAAACTGGAAAGAAATCTAGATTACACACTCCTATTAGGAGCCTAAGAAAGACAATGGAATGGCACAAAATTCATTGAGATTGTTTCCTAAAGGGGAGAAAGATCAACAGAAGGGCAAGGAGAAGAAGTTGCCATAGCCTAGCTATCATTACTTGTAAATTACCTATAATAGCTAGAGCTAAGTCATATGTAATCATTTTTTACTTAAAATCTTTTGTACCTATAATCCAATTCTTCATTGATACTTGTTAACAACAGAAGTTATATAGTGAAAACATATTATTAATTTCTGCTTCTAAGTACAACAATCAATTGTACTAAAAAATGTTAGAAGCTAGAAGGCAAAAAATTTGGGGAGTTAGAATGCTAGAATTATGGGGGAGAAACGTTGTAAATGAAGATGTATTGAGAATCATACTTGGATCATATATTCATTAAAAATATATGCTTCTGTAGTCAGGTTTTTGTTTCCATCAAAATGGGGGAGATTGTTGGAAATCAATCATCCGGAAGAGGTCGCAAAAACCTCAAGAAAGCATCCGAATCTAAAGGTTTTGAAGAAAACAAAAACCATAAGAATTCATCATGTTCAAGACAGAAGCATCCAGACTATATGCGGAATAAAACAAGCCACCAAGTACAAAATGGAAGCATCCAGACCAAAATCTAGAAGAGACAAACTTCCTAGTCCTTAGCTCACCTCATCCGACTCAAGGAAGGCAAGATAAAAAAAATCCTATTTGAGTTTGGAAAAGAAACAAACTTCTAACCTCTTAAAGATTGCATCCGAAATAGATCACCACTGAAGGCCTCCGGAATTAGAATGAGTCTAAAGACATCCGAAAGTATCATCTCTAAATAAAAGGGAAAAATTAAAATATTTTGTTCCCCCCAACAACTGCCATTTGCCAAAACTGCCTCAGAAAAAGGAAAAGTGACAACTTGCACTATTTCAGAATAAAGGATAAAAAGGCTGATAAAGGAAAGAGAAAAGGACAACTATCTTTTCTCCTAGACTAATAAGATGGCGCGTGGAGTACATAAAAAGTACAAAGTTGCATAAATGTTGGCTAAGCACTAAAAGGCAAAATAAATGACGACTGACAACCATGTTTCTTCAATCCCAACAAAATCCAATAGGCCAATCAATGAGTCTAACAAACTAATCAACAGCTCCAGAAGCACCACTTCATACATGATCAACGGTGAAGATCCAACCTTTACCAAAGGCTACATATATCAGTCAAGCCGATAAAAGAAAAACTTCACTAGGTGAGAATGTGCTGATTGGTTTTGATAAGCTACTATTCTTAAGAAATTGCCAAACAATCAGTTACTCAATCCATCCAAGAACAAACCATCCATATTTGTTTGTAAGAATTCCCAAGTGAGATTATAAACTTGAGGAATTCAAAACCAAACCTTTATCAAAACAAAGGTGTAAAAATCTCCTACTTAGGTGAGTAGTGAGATTGGGACTCAGCTTGAACTAGAAAGTTTGAGTGGTATATCCCTGTAGGACTCAGCTTAGACTTGGGTAGTTTAAGTGGTATATCCTACTAAAGGAAGAGGACTCAGCCAAAAGTTGGTGCTTTTGATGGTATATCCTACATCCGGAAGAGAAGTCATCCTTTGGAGATAACGTACAAAGGACTCAGTAAGAAGTTGGTGCTTTTTGTGGTATATCCTACATCCGGTAGAAGAGAAAGTCTATGGAGACAAGCTGCAAAGGAATCGGCCAGGCTAGGATTAGTTTGGTGCTATATCCTACATTTGGAGGAGAAAAAATCTCTGGAGACAACTGTAACGGCTTGATTTCTGCCCGTGAAAGAAATCATACAAGTGGATTAAGCTCGGAAGAGGAAACTCCAGGGACTAGACATAGGCAGAGCCGAACTAGTTTAAAAATCATTGTGTTTGATTTTCTTTTACCCTCAATTTTTACATTAAGTGCACATTATTTAATACCTGCATTATTCGGAACACATAAGTCTGGAACAATAATTTGTACGCTACACTTAACTTGTCAAAAGTCCAATATTTTGCACAAAGGGTCATTCACCCCCTTTTGACCCTAAACATATTTGAACATGGTCCAACAAAGAATAGGTTCCATAACCTCGTAAAGAACTTCAAAGAAAAATCCAAACTCGCAGGGTCCATCCAATTGAAGCCATTTTGGATAATGTCCAAAATCCAGTCAGGACCAGAGGACAACTTAATAGGATGATGAGTCATGTTGCCTTTATCTCTCTCATTCAACCAAAGAAATTCCAAGATACAGAAGGAGATGAAAGCTAGATGATGGCATTGCAAGAAAAGCTAGATCAATTCACAAGGAATGATGTATGTAATCTAGTCCAACTGCCAAAAGGAAATCTATCATTGGTACAAAGTGGGTGTTCGGGAACAAACTTGATGAACCCGGAGTAGTAGTCAAAAGCAAGGCAAAGCTAGTTGCTCAAGGATACAATCAATAAGAAGGCATAGATTATGAAGAAACTTTTGTTCCGGTAGTAAGACTGGAAGCAATAAGGATTTTATGTGCTTTTGCATCCTATATGGGATTCACCTTGTTCCAAATGGATATCAAAAGTGCTTTCTTAAATGGAGTCATTCAAGAAGGGGTCTATGTCAAGCAACCACAAGGATTTAAAGACTCAAAGCATTTAGAGCATGTCTATAAGCTAAAGAAAGCTCTCTATGGGTTAAAACTAGCCCCAAGAGCTTGGTATGATAGACTCATATCATTTTTCATATCCAAGGGATACATCCGGGGCAAAGCAGATAAAACCCTCTTCATCAGGATGAAGAAGGATGATGTCATTCTTTTCAAAATCTATGTTGATAACATTATCTTTGGAGCAACTGATGAGAAGATGTGTGAAGCATTTAGCTCATAAATGAAGACAAAATTTGAGATGTCTATGATGGGAGAACTCAACTTCTTCCTTGGTCTTCAAATTAAGCAGCGTCCAGATGAGATTTTTATAAACCAGTCCAAGTACACCAAGGAGATACTAAAGAAGTTTGAAATGGACAAGAGCAAGCCAATGTCCACTCCCATAGGATCAGATGCAACTCTGTCAAAGGATTGTGATGGAGAAGAGGTTGATCAAAAGCTCTATAGGGGAATGATTGGATCACTCCTATATCCAACTACAAGTAGACCAGACAAACATTATGCTCGGCTATTGTGAAAGGTACTAAGCCAATCCAAAAGATTCACACCTTAAAGCAGTCAAGAGGATACTAAGATACTTGATAAGATCAACAGAAGTAGGCCTATGGTATCCTAGTAATGGCAATTTTAAATTGCAAGGTTATACAGTTGCTGATTATGGCAGAGATATGCTTGAAAGAAAAAGCACATCCGGAGGATGCCACTTTCTTGGAGATTGCTTAGTGTTATGGTATAGCAAGAAGCAAACATCAATGGCTCTTTCAACTACAGAAGTAGAATATATGGCTGCTGGAAGTTGTGTTGCTCAAATCCTATATTACAAATAACAATTAGAGGATTATAGAGTTTAGGTAGGTTGTGTGGATGTAATATGTGTCAACAAGAGTGTAATTGATGTGTCAAAGAATCCAGTGCTACATAGCAGAATGAAGTATGTCAACATTAGGCATCATTTCATCTGGGATCATGTGATGAAGAACGATGTAGTTTTCATCTACATTCTAACAAATGAGCAAAGGGCAATTATATTTACCAAACTTGTAAGTAAAGATCATTCAACAAGCTCAGAGAAGCAATTGGAATGTTAAATCCCATTTGAGGAGGATTTTAGAAGACAAGTCAAGGAATCAAGGAGAAAAATGAAGAATGTCAATTCTCAATCCGAAAGGAAACATTACCAGCTCAGCAGACAAGAAATAATAAATGGCAGTAAAAGCGCGAAAAATTAACTATACATGTTTTAAATTTCAAACATTTATTGGGCAATGCACGCGCGTAAAAATACAACAGTTATAAATGTATAAACTGTTCCAATTCTCCAGTTTACATGCCATTAACCTCTCTCCTAAAATTTTAACTGCCACCTCATTAGTTTGGTCAAATATTACTGCATCTAAATTACCATATTACCTTCACCTGGAAAATTCTATAAAAAGCCTCCAAAATCCCTCTTCTTCTCCACACAAGTAATCAATCTAATGTTACTATGCAGAAAAATCCCTAGAAACCTAAAATCTAAAAAATCCTTTCTCAAAATTTTTCTCAAATGGCCAACACTCAAACAAAAAAGACCACCCCTCCAATGAGGAATACTTTCAAGGTGGACAACCTCAAAGTCAAAGATTTCATTCCTTTGAAACTCAAGAGTTCTGACACTATCACACCCTCGGATTATCTGGGTGACGATTTTCTCTTCAAAATTAAACCCTACTCGCAACTTCTCAAAGACTAACATCTTAAGTTCTTCCTCTAGATGAAAAACCCTACCTACCCAGTTTTAGTCAAGGAGTTTTATGATAACCTTAAATACCATTTCTATTTTGACGCTCTCTGGACGAAAGTGCAGGGGAAGGTGATCATTCTAACTCCTGAGTTCTTCGTAACTCATTTCAATATGAAAAATGATCGAGTAATGATGAGAACTGATGGGGATGAATAGACTATAAAGTATGATCCAAAATGGCTTGTGGAAAGATTCTTTGGAGACAAATGTTCCACTCTTTGGCCAGATACTCCTACACTACTTCAATTTATACTCGCCAAGTTTGTGCTAATCTAGATGGGATTCCTAAACACGACATCATCTTTCCCACATTGGGTTCTTCAAAATTAGGTGGAAAGCAGGGTTATCAACATGCATGTTCTGCTCATCCACTATATTAAGCAACACAAGAATCCTCATGGTGGCCTCATCACCAAAATCCTTATAGCCAATGGAATTGTTCTAAGTGAAGAAGAGTCTATTGAAGGAAAGGCCATTCTTGAAAAGAAGTTCCTCAATCTGACTCATGGAGAAAAGTATGATGAAGCTTAGGGCCTTGAGCAGAAAAGAGCTAGAGTAGAGAAGAGCAAACTAAGGAAGACCGAAGGGACTGTGGAGAAAGCTCTGATTGTTAAGAAGACAAGAACCACTTGACCCAAAGCCCAGAAGAAGATAAATCTGGATCAAGTGGAGGAAAAGGTAGAAGAGGAGAATGAGGACCAAATGACTCTCACCCAGATTATGAAACAGACTTTGGAACAACCTAAGACCAGGAGAAGACTTGTAAAAAGTACTACTAGAAAGGGGAAGAACATTGAAACACAGAAGGTGATGATAGAAGACCAACTTTCGGAGATAGTGGATTCCCTTCTTGCTAGAAGTAAAAGGGCTGCAGCTCAAACTTTAGAAGATATCCTTGAGGATGATGCTACTATTGAGAGTAGTGGCACTGAGGAGGAAGAACTTGTGCCAAAAAGAAAGCAGCTATTAAATAATTACTCAGGCTCTAAGAGCAAAAAGAGCTAAGAAGCCTGTATCCGAAATCTCCAACAAGGAGCCTTCTCCTAAAGCCACTCAGGCAGAGATAGTGGCTAAGGCCAAACTAAGAAAAGGGAAGCATATAGAGATAATAGCCAAAACCATTCATCCAGTGGATCCAGAGTATGAGCACATGATGGCTGCTATCTAGGAGAATCAATAGATAAATAATCCTGCTCCTACTTTAGATGGACTAGGAGGCTTATCCGGAGCATCAAGCTAATCCACTCCTCCGGTAATACCTTCTCCACTAATTCTTATCTCTCCTCTAGATCACCTACATCTCCATGAAGACTCTATTGAAGAAGAGCTACACAGTCTTAACTTTCAAGAACGAACAAAAACTCTTCTAGATCACTTCTTATTCCGAAAGCAGTTGAGTTAGAGGTAATAAATATTGAAAGCCCTGAAAAGGTGACTGAGAAAGGGGAGAAAATCCCTGAAAAGGTGATGGAGAAAGGGTAGAAAAGTCCTAAAAAGGCATCAGTAGGGGAGATTGAGGACGTTCCTAATCTTCTAGAGGACCAAACCACAAAGGAAGTTAATGAGGAAACAAAGCATTCGGATCAACCAACCATAAAGGTAAATCTTGAACCTAACACTGATAATGTTGATGGTGTGGTCAATGTAGTTACATAAAAAGAAGGCAACTTAGATGTAACTTATCAAAATGCATCTAAGGGAGATGGGCTAGACTTAGAGCATAATGCTCCAAAGGAGGGGGATGGTCTGAGATCCATTGACCATGCTTACTATAGCGGGCTCATAGGGTGAGGCCACTCCAGCGGTTAGGGTGGAAAAAAGCAGAAGAGAAGAAGGGCTCTCAATAAAAATAATCTTCCGGCTTAGAAGAGTCCGGAAGTGAGAGCAGCTCCAGATCTAAGGAAGAATCTTCTATTGACATCGAGGCAAGGAGGAAAATAAACAAAGAAAAAATTCCACAAAACTTCTCCACCATTAAAGTTAGAAAAGTATGCATGACACTGAATTTATTGGAGCAAGCTACCATTGAAGGGTAGAGAAATGATGAATTCAAGCCTATGGTCAGGGAGATATGCCAAAAGGTTATCATTGTGGAGGAACTACTGAGAAATCAATCTATGACTCTAGATCTGAAGGATGAGTTGGGAGAGATAAAGACTACAGTTAGGAATATTGAGAAAAAGGTAAATCAATTCCCTACCGCTGAACAAGTAACAAAAACCTCTCTCTCCTAAATCACCCCAACACTAAACCAGCTTACTTCTGCAATCAAAATGACAAATAGATCTACAACTCAGGTAGCTACCGGACTAGAGAATCATTGTGCAACAATCTTTGGTCATATGACCTCAACATCCACTAACCTCAAGACTGAGATGAAGGAGTATATGGATTCTAAGTTTGAAAACTTGCAAAAATTCCTCCCCACCGCTATTACAGAATTCTCAAAGGATATCTCATCTGGAATAACCTCACTCACTAATGAGCAGACAACCTTTAAGGAGCAGCTTAAGGAGTTTCTTAAGGAAGAATTGCCAAAGCTCCTTGAGAAAGCTGTGGATTATATGAGCAATAATTGCAAAACCTAACTCTCCTCTGTTGAAAAGCTCATTAGCACCTCGAAGGAAACTTTTGATATTGAGCTTTGGCATATCAATTCAAGCATCCATAATGGACCAAGTCAGTCACGGATGAAATCAAGCTACTAAACACTAGTATGAATAACCTTAGTATCACTTCTCCCTCTTCATCCACTCAAACTTCATCTTCGATCATTCCAGAAAGTCAACTTCTTTGTCTCCTTTAACAACTTATCCAGAATATTAGGGACACGAGCTTCAATGGATATCAATGCTCTCTCACTTTGCTCTGGGGGCTATTTTCATTCTTTGAGAAAAAGGATCAAGAATATGCTCTGTCCATACACCCTAACTTAACTAAATCCTATGATCAGCTCCCGAAACTAATCAAACTAATACACCTTGCTCCTGCTACAGTTGATCGCTGGTAATGAGGATTATACTAGTCTTTCCTGAGCCTGGGAGAACAAATGGAATAGAAGGAGTTATATGGTAAATGACCCCCCAAAAGATGCAAACAAAAAGGGGAGAAGGAAGCCACAGAGAAGAAAGTTACAGATCAAGAGACTATAGAGACGGATGAATAGTAAACACATGTAATTGCTAACTATTGTATTTTTTCACTCATAATTTCTATATCTGTAATCCTGCACTTCATTGATGTTAACTATTGTTAACATCTGGAGTTATATAGTGAAAATCTCTCATTCAAAAATCACTTCTTAGTATAACCATCAATTGTATTGGAAAATCTTAGAAGCTATAATGCAAAAATATTAGGGAGCTAGGATGTTAGATTATGGGGGAGTTAATCTATAAATGACTAAGTATCAATAATCATACTTAGCTCATATCCCCTAGTTAATTCTCATTATACTTAGGTTTTTTTTCCATCAAATGGGGGAGATTGTTGGGAAATAATGATCTAGAAGAAGACAACTAAAACCAACCATCCGGATGATATGTTTGAAGAAAACAAAATGCCTCAGTCTAAGAAAGTATCCAGACAAGATATTGAAGATTATAGATCCCTAAGTCCAAGAAGAGAGCATCTAATTAAAGTTTGAAAAGGAAATAAACTTCTAACCCCTTGAAGATGGCAGTCAGAACAAATCACCATTGAGTAGCATCCGGAATAAGATTGAGTCCAAAGACATCCGGAAGACTCAATTCTAAAGAAAAGGGGAATTTTAAAATATTCAAATTCCCTCCAATAATTGTCTGAAATCAACAACCCTTTTTGCCTTAGAAAGAGAAAAAATGACAGCGTGCTCGTAAATTAGAAAAAGATAAAAGGACTAACATGGAGAGAGAAAAAGGCAATAACCTTTTTAACCTAGACCAATAGTATGGCGTGTGGAGCTCTAACAACTGACAAAGCTACCTAAAATTTGGCAGTACATAAAATGCCAAATGAACGACGACTGACAACTTTGTCTCACTAATCCTAATAATTCAAATAGACCAATCAACGAGTCTAACAGACTAATTAATGGCTCCGAAAGTGCCATCTCATATCTGATCAATGGTGAAGATCCAATACTATTCCAATGGTACACAACGACTACATTTATCATCAAAGCCTATAAAAGGGAAGCTTTACAAGTTGATAAGATGGTGGTTGATTTTACACAAGCTATTACATTGAGAATTCAAGCTATTATATTAGTGAACTTAATCCCTCCAAGAACCAAACGCTCTAATCTATTTATAAGGATTCTCAAGTGACACTATAAACTCGAAGAATCCAAAACCCCAACCCTTTGATAAAACAAAGTGTAAAAATCTCATACTTGGGTGAGTATTGAGATTGGGTATCAACTTGAAGTAGGATAGTTTGAGTGGTATGTCCATGTAGGACTCAACTTAGACTTGGGTAGTTTAAGTGGTATATCCTGCTAAAGAAAAATTACTCAGCCAGAAGTTGGTGCTTTTGGTAGTATATCCTAGATTCGAAAGAAAGGTCATCTTTCGGAGACGATGCGAGAGAGGACTCAGTTGAAGATTAATGTCTTTAGTGGTATATCCTACATATGGAGGAGAATCAATCTCCGGAGAAAAACGGTAAAGGCTTGCTTTCTATCCGTTAAAAAAATCTAACCACTAGTGGATTTTAAGCTCGGAGGAGGAAACTCTAGGGACTGAAGGTAGACAGGCCGAACCAGGATAAAAATATCTGCTTTTGATTTCTGTAGCACTAAACTTTACATTCTAGCACTTTTACATTAATACATGCATTATCTAGAGCTTACACCAGTTACCATTCGAATCATTCATATCACGCTACACTTACAGACTTTTTCAAAAAAGTCTGTAAATTCAATAAAAAAGGGCCGTTCACCCCCTCTAACCTAAATATACATTAACAAGGGACCAATAATATAAACGACAGTTGACAATCAATGTGTCCTTCTTCAATTTTACTTCCTCTATTAAAACTATATTTTATATAAATAATCATAATTGCAAGTAATTATCTATTTATGCAAATATGCTTGGTAAAAATTGAATATGTCAATCATGTACAAGCATATCTTATTAAAATTTTACATGTGTGAAATATAATTTTTTAATAAATAAATATAGGGGTATGTAAATAATTTTGGACTGGTAAAGATCATTATTTGTTTATAATAAATAATTATAAATGTCATATAAGAAATTATAGGGGGCGATAAGTATAAAAAGGGGCGGCAAACAACACTAATAAAAAAGCAAATCTGACCGATTTTAAATTATACAGGAATGTCAACAGGGGTTGGTACAACCACACTCAATAATTTTGTAGAATCTTTTTACAAGCACTCGCTCATGTGCGGACCGTTCTTATCATTGTATCTTTTTAGGAAAAATTTAGGATTGCATTAAACTAAAGGAGATGGGTAACACAAGTAGGAGATGGTTAACCAAACTCCCATTACCTCATCTAAAATCATAGCCCGATCAATTCGATGAGCCAAAGTATTAGCATCACGCGAGACAAAACTATAAACACAAGCAGGAAACGTTTATGCTAAAAGTTTAGAATCGAAAATAATAGATGAAAAATACTAAAAAGCCTATTGTTGAGTCAAGCACAAGGTTAGGCTGACTCAATAGATGACTCAACAGTGCTTAAGTTTTGATCATGCCAATTAAGTTAAGTTTGAATTAATTAAATCAATAATGATGTTAAAATAATTGTATGGTTATATGTGAGTTATTGAATTCGAGGGTAGAATTTCAAGTCTTCGCTAACTATTGGAAAACAATGATCCGGAATCTCAATTAAAAAAAAATTTTCGGATCAACTTTGAAAGAAACAAAAACTTAAACATAGTATCTCCTAAATCCAAATGGAAGCATCCGGTCAAGATCTAGGAACTAGTACATTCATTAAAGAGTACAAGCACCTAAGCATATGCTGGAATCAACATGGTAAAGTTTGAAAAGGAAATAAACTTTAAATTCTCAAGTCTATCATCTGGAAGAACTAATTGCACAAGCCCCGGAGGAAGAGAGATCCGGAGTCACTAAGTCTAAGAACATCCGGAAGACTCAGATATTGAGACAATGGGAAAAGTTTCAAAGATAATTTTTCCCTCCACCTTTTGGTCTACAAAGTCAAAGATCCTTTCCCCATAAGCAAGACAAAAGAGACAGCTTGCACTTTTTAGAAAAAGGACAAAAGTATTGACATCGAACTAAAAAAGATAACAACCTTTTCTACCTAGACTAATAAGGAGGCACGTGGAGCTCACACCAAAAAGTTACTAGTGTAAAAGTTGGTGTGACACTAAAATACAAGGAAAATAACCATAGACATCTTTTCAGCCTCAATCCTAAGAATTCAAATGGGTCAAATTTTTGTCTAATGGATTGATCAACGGCTCTAGAAGTGCCACGTACAACCTGATCAAGGGTGAAAATTAAATTCAAGCTCAACAACCCGTAACGGCTACATTTATGATAGAAGCCTATAAAAGGGAAGCTTCACATTGAGAAGGTTGGCTGGTTGATTTCATAAAAGCTTATACAAGAGAAATTCCTAGAAAACAATTAGACTTATAAATCCCTCTAAGAATCAAACAATTCCAAATCAGTTTGTAAGGATTCCTAAGGGAGCTATAAACTTAAGGAAATCCAAAACCTTTGATAGAAACCAAAGTGTAAAGTATTTCCTACTTGGATGAGTAATGAGATTAGGATACAACTTAAAGTAGGTGCTTTGACTGGGATCTCCCTGTAGGACTCAGCTTAGAATTGGGGTAGAAGTCTAAATGATATATCTTGCTAAAGACAAAGGTACTCAGCTAGGAGTTGGTGCTTCTAGTGGTATATCCTACATCCAAAAGGGGTTACCATCCAGAGATAATCTGTAAGGCTTGATTCCTGCCAGTTGGAAAGGAATGCACTAGTGGATAAGTTAGGAGGAAGGAAACTCCGAGGACTGGAGGTAGATGGGGCCGAACCAGTACAAATCACTGTGTTTGATTTTCTTACCTTTACTTATTCAATTATATTATTACATTTGCATCATTTGGATCCATCCACTGATCATAATCAAACACGCTACACTTAAACTTGTTAAAAGTCTACAAATTCCTCGAAAAAGGGTCATTCACCCCCGTCTGACCTTATATAGACCCTAACAGGGACCAACAAGTGGTATCAAAATAGGTGCTCAAAACTAGAGATCTAACAATCTCAAGCTAAAGGTCCAAAATTTTGATTCAAACATCAAAATGAGTTTCCAGAACTCACAACTCCTTCTCGAGGGTATGTCCATTACCCGTCCTTCACTCTACACCGGTGAACACTACATGTTCTAGAAAAGTTGGATGAAGAACTTCATTCAAGTATAAAGCATGCAAGCATCGTTGGTCATCCAGGATGGCCCATAAGAGCCTACTCATAAAGTAGAGGGTATGATCACCCGAAAGCCATCACGTTTATGGGATGAGAATGATTTTAAAAAATTGCATGAAAACGCAAATGCTATTAATATGCTTCTCTGTGCTCTTAGTGCAATAGAATTTAACAAGATATCAGGATGTGAGATTGCAAAGGAGATCTGGGAGAAGCTGGAGGTAACCTATGAAGGAACAAATAAAGTGAAAGAAGCAAAGATTGATCTACTCCAGTAAAAACTTAAATCCTTCAAGATGGAGCCAAAAGAATATATCAGCAGCATGAACACTAGATATACCAATCTAGTAAATGAGATGAAAAGACTTGGAAAGGAAAATTCTGAAGTAGAAATGGTGAAAAAAGTGCTCCGGAGTCTCACCAAGGTATGGGATAACAAGAAGACTGCCATTGAGGAAGCTCATGACTTAAATGTTTATAGTTATGATGAGCTCATTGGAAATATCTTGACTTAAGATCTATCTCTGGAGAGATATAGTCAACAGGAGAAGAATCCTGAAGAAAAGAAAAAAGATATTACGCTTAAGCCAGAATCCTTCGGATCAGCCTCATCCGGATAAGAAGAGCAAGTCACAGAACCGCAAAGTACCAAGGACTAACTAGCTCTATTAACTAGACAGCTCAATAGATTCATACTAAAGAAAGAAAGGAGGAAGTCTAGAAAATATGAATCTCGAAGACCAAGGGAAGGGACATATAGAAGAGATAGGCCTAGATGGAATCCGAAAGACAAGAAGGATCCATAAAAAGAAGTTGCCTGTTTTTAATGTGGGGAGAAACGCCACTTTAGAATAAAGTGCCCTAAGCTTAAAAGATCCAAGAAGTATAAAAAGAAGGCAATGA
Organism: Euphorbia pulcherrima; assembly: GCA_947683365.1. NCBI lineage: Eukaryota > Viridiplantae > Streptophyta > Magnoliopsida > Malpighiales > Euphorbiaceae > Euphorbia > Euphorbia pulcherrima. Next base: position 24,140,537 of record CANTUS010000001.1, read on the forward strand.
TGGCTATTTGGAGCAACAGTGAGGAAAGTAGCAGCTCATCTTCAACAGAAGAAGAGTAGACTGCCAACTGTGCATTCATGGCACTGACTGATTTGGAAGCAGAGCAATCTAGAAAGAATGCATCTAATTAAGAAACTATTCAAATCAAAGAATTATTATCATAAACAGAAAACACTAAGGTGATGAGAAGGCCAACATCACGTTAACCCGAGAGAAGGGAGGCAAAGAGAGCTTTGGAGATAATAAAAAAGGGCATATCATTGGACATGGGGACCATTAGATCTAAATTAAAAATAGAAGATGTCTCACTGGTTGATGGGCTGAAGTTCAACTTACTAAGTGTAGCCCAACTCTGTGACAAAGGAAGAAAAGCCACCTTTGATTCCGGAGGCTGCTCAATCTTTGATAGTAAGTCTAATTAACTCATTCGTTTTACACCTAGAGTAAATAATGTGTATTATGTTAAAATTAAAAATGAGAAAAAGAATATCTTCTTGGTGTCTAAAGAAGAAGAATCATGGCTATGACACCGGAGGTTGGGACATGTTAGCACGAACCTCTCATCCAAACTAGCCAGAAAGGAATTGTTGTGGGTTTTCCTAAGGTTGCTTTTGATAAGGATCACCTATGCATTGCATGTCAACTAGGTAAACAGCATAAGAAAAGTTTCCCTTCCATCTCTTACATTCCTTCCAAAAGAGTACTTAAGCTCTTACATATAGATCTCTTTGGTCCAATTAGACCATTGAGTTTAGGTGGAAGAGAATACACCATGGTCATTGTGGATGATTATTCTCGATGTACCTGGGTTCTCTTGCTAGCAAGCAAAGATGAAGCCTTTGACCAATTCTCAAAAACATTCATCTGGATAGAAGTAGAGCATGGCATAACCACTGCACACATCCGGAGTGATAATGGTGGTTAGTTCAAAAACAAGCAATTTGCTGAATTTAGTGACTCAAAGGGCATTTAATATAACTTCTCTGCCCCTCACACCCCTCAAAAAATGGATTTGTTGAGAGAAAAAATAGGACCATAGTTGAAATGGCTAGAATAATGCTAAATGAAAATTATTTGCCAAAGTACTTTTGGGGTGAGGCCGTAAACACAGCGTGCTATATTTTAAATAGAGCTCCCATTAGAAAGACCATAGAGAAGACCCCCTATGAAATCTGGAAGAGTAGAAAACCTAAAATTGGGTACTTTAAGGCATTTGGATGTAAATGCTACATCCTAAATGATAGAGAGCAACTAGGAAAATTTGATCCTAAATCTGGTGAAGCAATTTTCCTTGGTTATTCAACATATAGTAAGGCTTACAGTGTCTTCAGCAAATAAACCCAAATTATGGTTGAGTCTATATAACCATATAGGTAAGAGAAGCTCCACTCTGGAAGATCCAATTTTGGAAGCTAAAAAATCTAGAGAAAAAGAGGAAGTAGAAGCTCCTGATTCATTCCAAATCAAGAAGCACAAAGAAGAGGATGAAGGAATACCTTTTAATCTAGAAGTTCAACAAGTTAATCTCAACCCATAAGAGATTGACTTCAATGAAGGCCAAGAAGGAGTGATTAAGGCAAAAGTGGGACAAGCCCCAATCCAACATGAAGATCTGCTAAGAGAAGTCTAGGCTCACAGAGATCATCTGGTTATAGCCATTTTGGACTATGTATAAAATCTGATAAGAACAAGAGGTCAACTAAATGGGATGATGAGCCATGTTGCTTTTATCTCTCTCATTGAGCCTAAGAAATTTCAAGATGCTGAAGGAGATAAAAGCTGGATGATGGCAATGCAAGAAGAGCTTGATCAATTCACCAGGAATGATGTGTAGGATCTATTACCACCTCCCAAAGGCAAATCAATCAGTGGCACTAAATGGGTATTCGAGAACAAGCTTGATGAATCTAGAGTTGTGGTGAGAAACAAGGCAAGATTGGTTGCCCAAGGTTAAAACCTGCAAGAAGGAATTGATTTTGAAGAAACCTTTGCACTAGTAACATGCTTAGAGGTAATCCAGATTCTATGTGCTTTTGCATCATTCATGGGATTCACATTATTCCAAATGGATGTCGAAATTGCATTTCTCAATAAAGTTATCCAGGAAGAAGTCTATCTGAAGCAGCCACCTGGATTTGAAGATTCAAAGCATCTGGATCATGTCTACAAACTAAAAAAACGCTCTTCATAGATTGAAGTAAGCACCAAGAGCTTGGTATGAGAGACTCACTACATTCCTCATATCCAAGGGATATATCAGAGGCAAAGCAAACACAACCCTATTCATCAAGAAGAAGAAGAATGTTATCATTCTAGTCTAAATTTAAGTGGATGATATCATATTTAGGGCAACTGATGATAAGTTATGCGAAGAATTCAGCTCTCAAATGCTGAAGGAATTTGAGATGTCCATTATGGGAGAACTCAGTTCTTCCTTGGCTTTCAAATCAAACAAAGTCCGAATGGAATTTTCATTAACCAGTCAAAATATACCAAGGAGATCTTGAAGAAGTTTGAAATGGACAAGAGCAAACCTATGTCCACTCCAATTGTTTCAGATACAGTTCTATCCAAGGATTGTAAGGAAGAAAATGTTGATCAGAAGCTCTATAGAGGAATGATTGGTTCACTTCTATACCTGACAGCTAGCATACCTGACATACACTATGTAGTCTATTATTGTTCAAGATATCAAGCCAATCCTAAGGATTCTCATCTAAAGGCAGTAAAGTGGATTCTCAGATACCTCCTAAGAACCACTGAAGTTGGGCTATGGTATCCTAGTAATAGAGATTTCACACTTCAAGGTTTCACTGATGCAGATTGTGGAAGAGGTACTCATGAGAGAAAGAGTTCATCTAGAGGATGTCATTTCCTTAGATATTTGCTTGGTATCATGGTACAATAAGAAGTAAACTTCAATTGCCTTATCAACCACCGAAGCAGAATATATGGCAGTTGGAAGTTGTGTACCTCAACTGCTTTAGATCAAGCAATAACTAGAGGACTATGGAGTTTAATCCGGATGTGTGGATATAATGTGTGACAACAAAAGTGCCATTAATGGGTCAAAGAATCCAATAATCCATAGTAGGATGAAGCATGTCAACATCAGGCATCATTTCATCTGAGATCATGTGATAAAGAATGATGTTGCTTTGGTATACATTCCAACCAATGAGCAAAGAGCAGATATCTTTACTAAGCCACTAAGTGAAGATCAATTTGGTAAGATAAGGGAGTCAATTGGTATGTCTAATACAATTTGAAGGGAATCCAGAAGACAGTCTAAAATTAATTTGGATCATTGGCAAGACATTAACTTCGGAAGTGAAGAAGAATTGAAGCAAAATCTATTCTGGAAGAAAGAGTGTCACTTCTGCAGATAAGAATGACATATAGAAGTAAAAGCGCATAAAGGTAACTATTACTTTTTGAATTTCAAACGTTATTGGGTATTAGACGCGTGGTAAATTCAATAGTTTGATTTCAAAATAAATTATTCCTATTTTTTGGTTAAACTAAACTTATCTCTCTCCAAAAATTCTGTTTGCCATATCATCAATCCAACCAAATTAATAGCATCCGGATTAACAAAATACCCTCACCTTGAGAATTCTACAAAAACCCCTTAAAATTTGTCTTCTTCCTCACACGAGGAACTTATCTACTGTTACTCTGTAAAAATCATATCGCAATCCCTTCTTTCAATCTTTAAAATGGCTGCTATCATGACCAGGGAAGGACCTAAGATGCTTCCTACCCAAAACATCTTCTTAGAATCTGATCTGAAAGATAAAGACTTCAAACCCCTAAAACTCAAAAGTAATGACTTTGTAATCCCCACAGTTTTCTTGGGTGATAACTTCCTGTTTGAGACTGACCCATACTCAAAATTGATTAAAGATCAGCACCTAACCGATTTTCTCAAAATCAACTGTCCAAGTTATCCGGATTTGGTAAAGAAATTTTATGACAATCTCAAAGTTCATTCCTTCTTTGATGCTTTGAGAACCAATGTGCAAGGAAAAGTAATAACCGTCACTCCGGATTTCCTTGAGAGGCACCTCAACATGAAAATGATGGTGTTCAATTGAGAAGTGATGGGGATGAGAAGAAAGTGAAATATGACCCTAAAATGTGGCTGCATCCAAATTATTTTAGGGAGAAGTGTTCAACATACTTCTCGAAAGTGCCAAGATTCCTTCAACATGCACTTGCCAAACTAGTACTTATCTGAAAGGGCTCTCTCACCACAGTGTCGTCCTTCTAACATTGTGTCCTCCAGCACTGGGAGGAAAGTAGAGTAGTGAAGATGCATGTACTTATCATTCACTACCTAAGGCAGCATAGGAATTCTCATGGCACCCTAACCACCAGGATCCTTATAGCCAATAAAATGAACTTATCAGGATTCTAGTCAATAACCAGAAAGGAAATACTGGAAAAGAATTTTAAGAAGCTGAGGTTTGGGGAAAGCTGGAATGAAGGAAAAGCAAAGAAACTGAGAGATGATAAGAAAGCATGGGGCAAGAAAGGCAGTGGATCCAGTAAAGGCTCCGGTTCGTAAAAGATCAAGATCTAACAAGCCAAAGTCAAAGAAGAAACTTGCCTTGGTTTTGGTTGAGGAAGTCATTGAGGACACTATGTCCTTAACCCAACTAATGGCTAAATCTCCTGCCAAAATGCCAACAGGAAGGTTGATTAAAGTTGCGGACAAACTCAACAAACTTGTATGTGAGCTAGAGGTAAGAGAAACCATTGCAGTTGCTGTAGCTGCCATTAGAGAAGGGTACCAAAAGGGGCAGAAAAGGAAAGTGAGAGATATGCTCATGGAAGAGCATGAATCTGATAGTGAGGAGACTAGGGATGGAGAACCTACTCCTAAGAAGCAACTTCAGAAGAGAGGATTGACATTTGCAGAGGCCTTAAAGGTACAGAAAAGCTAGAGCCAAACTTCCAATCTAGAAAGCTGCATCCGAAATAATCATAAGGGAACCAACTCCCAAGACTTCCACTCCGAAAGCAACTGGAAAAGGAAAACAAACTGTTCAACACAGCAAGAGGTCAACTCCTGAGGATAATATCTTCCTAGAAGATTCCTAAATTTGCTAAAATGATGTCAGCGGTCAAAGATAATCAAAAGATCAATCTTTTGGCAAAAGAAGGACCCGGAGGATCATCCGGTGCAACCAAATCCAATAGTCCTCCTGTGCTAATAACCCAAAAGGAATTGGGACTTCTTAAAGAGGTCAAATATCTAGATGAAGACCTATTGAATCTCCAATTTGGATCTAGCCCTCTTCCCAGAAACCTGCAGAATGTAGAAGTGGTAGTGCTAGAAAGTCCTGAAGAGGTAATTGGAGGGAATGGTTTAGAAAATTCCACCATTCCGGGGCAAGAAATGATTATTATTATAAGTCCTTTCCAGGCATTGGTCGGGGTGGCTGAGGACATTACCAACCATCCGGGGGTTGCGGAAGGAAGTAAAGAAGCAGCTGATCTGAACAAATTTCTATCTACTATGGTAACTCCTAACTCAGTATCGTTTGATATCAATGCCGACATAACTGATGGTGCTGAAATAGTAGTTGAGACTAGGGACAACTTAGATAAATAGTCTCCAAATGTATCTAAGGATGATGAGCCCAACCCAGAAGACACCAGTCCAAAGGAGGGAAATAGTCTGGGATCCAATGACAACACTCCTAGAGTGGACTTAAAGGTTGAGGCAAGTCCAGAGGATAGGTTAGAAGAAGAAAATGAAGAATTAGTTGAGGCTAAATCATCCGGAACTGATGAGACCGGAAGCAGTTCAAACTCTGAGACTCCTCTAGCAAGCCCAATTAGAATGTTTGCAGTTAATACCAAACAGGCAAAGGTAATAGCGACACTCAAACTGCTTAAAGAAGCTACTCTTAAGGAAAATGAGGAAGGGTATATCAAGCAGAGTCTCTAGAACATCTACAAACATGTAAAAGCTGTCGAAAAGGTACTTCTTAAGGAATTCCAGCCTCTGGATTTGAAGAAAGAACTTGAGGTAATTAAGGGAGATGTTAAGAAAATAGCAGAAAGAGTGGATGACTTTCCCACTCCTGATCTTGTTATAGAGGTCACCCTTGCCGAGTTTAAACCAATCCTTGAGCAAGTAAATTCCAATCTTGCCGGAGCCAACAGATTTGTAGATCAAGCTAATACAGTGACCACAAACAATTACGCTGCAATCTTGGATAGGATTATAGACCTATCTACTGAGCTTAAGGAGTGTACAGATAACAAGTTTAAAAGCTTGCTAAAATTCATTCCAGAAACTGCTACCCAAGGAGAGAAGGACATTACTTCTACGCTTAACCTGTAAATTGAAGAGCATCAAGCCACACAAGAAATGCTCACACATTTTCTTGATGAGGACCTTCTAGCATTATTAAAGAAGTAAGTGGATAAGATAAGTGATGGTAGTGGACACCACTCCACCGGAACCAATGATCTAATTAAGGCTCCGCAAGGGACCTTCCACAAGGATCTCACTACACTCAACTCCAGCATCCACAATGTCCTAAGAGATATCTGCAATGATATTAAAGCAATAAAGTCAGGTATGGCTAATCTTTCTCTCTCCTCATTCAGATCCTCCTCTTCCACAAGTGACAGCCTTGTGATCCCAGTGGCCAATGACTTGGTCAAAAACATAGGTGATACTGGATTCTTCGGGTATAAATGCATCTTAACACTTCATAAATGCATGTTCGCCTACCTTGAAAAGGCAGATCAAGCCCATGCACTCAAAATGATTTCGAACATGACAAAGTCCTATAAAGAACTCTGGGCATTTTTTAGACTTATCAACTCCTTCCGGCCACTGTTGAGTCCATCCTTAAAAAGCGAGCATAACGTAATGTGGATTACTCCATCTATTCCGAAGTATAGCAGAAAAGCTGGGATAATTGATCATATATGCTCATTGACCCCCAATCGGATGGAAACAATAAGGGGGAGAAGAGCACAACTAGCAAAGGAGGAGATAATATGGATATAAACAGCTAGGTAAATGTGTAGTTAGCTATTTGTCTTATTTAAAAACCTTGTAATAGCTGGCTTTGAAAATTTTCACTAATATGTACTCTGTATCTGTAATCCAGAACTTTATTGATATTAACCATTGTTAACAGCAGAAGTATATATATAGTGAAACACATTTACATAAAAATCGCTTCTAAAAGTACAATCTGTAATTGTACTATAAAAATATTAGAAGCTAAAATTAAAAATATTGGGGGAGTAAAATCTTTAAATGACTAAGTATCAAGAATCATACTTAGCTCATATATACTCCTTTCCCTTATGCTTAGTTATCTTAATTTTTGTTTCCATCAAATGGGGGAGATTGTTGGAAAACAATGATCCGGAATCTCAATTAAAATAAATTATTCGGATCAAGTTTGAAAGAAACAAAAACTTAAACATAGTATCTCCTAAATCCAAATGGAAGCATCCGATCGAGATCCATGAACTAGTACATTCATTAAAGACTACAAGCACCTAAGCATAACACCAAAAAGTTACTAGTGTAAAAGTTGGTGTGACACTAAAATACAAGGAAAACGACCACTGACATCTTTTCAGCCTCAATCCCAAGAATTTAAATGGGTTAAATTACGATTGATCAATGGCTCCGTAAGTGCCACATACAACCTGATCAAGGGTGAAGATTAATTTCAAGCTCAATAACCCACAACGGCTACATTTATAATAGAAGCCTATAATAGGAAAGCTTCACATTGAGAAGGTTGGCTGGTTGATTGGTTGATTTCACAAAAACTTATACAAGAGAAATTTCTAGAAAACAATCAGACTTATAAATCCCTCCAAGAATCAAACAATTCCAAATCAATTAGTAAGATTCCTAAGTGAGCTATAAACTTAAGGAAATCCAAAACCTTTGATTGTAACCAAAGTCTAAAGTATCTCCTACTTGGGTGAGTAGTGAGATTGGCATATATCTTAAAGTAGGTGCTTTGAGTGGGATCTACCTGTAGGACTCAGCTTAGATTCGGGGTAGAAGTCTACGTGATATATCCTGCTAAAGACAAAGGGACTCAGCTAGGAGTTGGTGCTTCTAGTGGTATATCCTACATCCGGAAGGGGTTACCATCCGGAGATAATCTGTAAGGCTTGATTCCTGCTAGTTGGAAAGGAATCCACTAGTGGATAAGATCGGAGGAAGGAAACTCTGGGGATTAGACGTAGGCGGGCCCGAACCAGCATAAATCACTGTGTTTGATTTTCTTACCTTTATTTATTCCATTATATTATTACATTTGCATCATTCGGATCCATCCATCGGATCATTATCAAACAAGCTACACTTAAACTTGTTAAAGTCTATAAATTCCGCAAAAAAGGGTCATTGACCCCCTTCTGACCTTGTATAGACCCTCACTGGGACCAACACTAGCCCAACTATTTAGTTTTAACTTTAAGTTGTTTGGGGCTGGGTTGTGCACTTAGTCGCTGACTAAGCACTGTTCACTCAGCTCTTGATATTTAGATTGTTTCAGCTATGTTATTTGTTTAATCTTTTTACTGAGTTACTACATTTTTCTTGTAACACTGACCATTCTATTTAAGGAAAAATGGAATCTTACTTTTTGTGCTATTGGTTTTGCAGACATTAATTATAGACGTTATACAAAAGGCAAAAGGAATTAATGATGCGACAATGACAAAAGCTTAGCGTAGATAATGACAAAAGCTATTCAGAGAAAAGCTACACGAAGACAAATTTAAAATGGATTGTTGCATTGTATATCTCTTCCAAGTGTGCGACTTTGCAAGAATGTCAGATTGTTAGAAGCAATGGGAAGATGACATGTAGCATGTCAGTGCAAGCTCTCTCTAATTGAAGAGTAGCATCAAACAATAAAAGATTCAAATTTGGAGCTTTGATTTAGTCTATCTCTAATGGATTGATTTCTGTTTCATAGCTGTGTGATTCCATCTCCTAACGGATCAATTTGAAGAACCAACATATAAATAGTTGAGCTGTCAGATTGTAGAAGATTCCAAGGCAAGTTCAATAGCTACATTCTTATCTTCAACTATAAAAGGAGCAAGAAGGCAAGATACACTCAAATTTCTAAGAAGCAAAACATACTCAATTTCCAAGCTTTAAAGAAGTTCATTCAAGAAAGCATCTACCCAGCAAGAATCTGCTTTGTAATAAGAGAGATTAGTATAGATCACTAGAACTATAATATTATATCACTGTAACTAGATCAAAGTTTCTATAAGTTGAATCTAGCTCTTGTTTAACAAAGTTTCTATAAGTTGAATCTAGCTCTTGTTTAGACTATGTTAAGTTGCTAGTAGAGGAGGATATTTTACTCAGCTGGTGAGTGATTACAGTGAGGAGGATACTCAGTTGTAATTGGGACACTCTATAAAAGGCTTCTCTGCCTAGGGTAAAGGAGTTGAGAATAGTGGATTAAAGCCAAGACACTCTCTTGGGACTAGATGTAAGCACAGGTTGCCAAACTAGTATAAAATCTTTGTGTCCTTAACATTATTATTTAGTGCAAGTTGATTAATCTCAAAAAAGTTATCTATTTTATTCTAGTGAGTCATTCACCCTCCTCTGACTCACTAAGTGTACGAATAGGGACCAACAAGTGATAACAAAGCTTGTTCTCAATCTAAATATTACAATCTTGAGATAAAGACCATGGTGTACAAATGAGGAAAATCCAGCAGAAAGGTACAAGTCTACATTCTTCTTGAAGGGATGTCAGTCACCTGGCCTCCTAAGTTCAATGGTGAACATTATACCTACTAGAAGAATATGATGAAGAATTTCATCCAGTCTCAAAGTATGTATGCTTGGATGGCTATTATTGAAGGGCTATTGATCCCTACAATTATAAAGAATGGAGTACATGTTGATAAGTACTCTGATGAGTGGGACAACAAGGACTTGGCCAAACTGAAGGAAAATGCAGCTGCTATCAACTATCTTCACTATACTCTTGATGCAACTGAGTTCAAATAGTGTTTCAGGGTGTGACACTACTAGAGAGATCTGGAAGAAGTTGGAAGTGACTTATGAAGGCATTGACAAGGTCAAGGAGTCTAAGATCAACATTCTCATAAAGGATTATGAGATGTTTCATATGCAACCCAAGGAGGACATTTCCAACGTGAAAACTAGATTCATAAATATTGTCAATGAGCTGAAAGGACTTGATAAGAGCCTGACTAAAGAAGAGTCTGTCAAGAAGATTTTGAGAAGTTTGACGCAATGATTTAAGGACTTACAAGTTTGATGAGCTGATGGGAACCATATTGACTGATGAGATGTCACTAAAGCAATATGAAGATGAATCCAAGAAGTTCAAGCATAAGGAAAGAGAAAGCTCTAGTAGAGCTATTTTTCTTAAGGCTGATGAGGATTCCTTAGAGGAAGAATATATAGAGTATAGGAAGGAAGAGATAACACAGATGACCAAAAACTTCAACAGGTTCTTGAGGAAAGATAAGAACTTTCAGAGATTCAGAATGCCCAGCAAGCATCAGAAGGGAGCAGATGATAGACCACATAAAGAATTTAACAAAGAGCATAACAAAGACATCAAGTGTTTTGAATGTGGTGAAAAAGGGCATACCTAGTCTAGCTATCCCAAAGCTAAGAAGGACAGGTTCAAAAAGAAAAGGGATAAGAAGGCTCTTGCTGCTACCTAAAGTGATTCTAAACAATGCTCATTATCCTCATCAGATGAAGAGGCACAAGATTCAACCAATGTATGTCTGATGGCAAAGGATGATCAACCTAACTCAGAATCAGCTGACGAACCATCTACTTCCGCTACCAATCAATCAGCTGATCAGTGTAGAGACAATGGAAAGAGAACTAAGGTAAATTCTGAACCCCCTCTGTCTTCAGATGAACTTGCTTCAATACTTAATAATATGATTAATATGATAAGAAGTCAGCAAAATACATCAAAGTACTCCCGAGGAGGTGTGATGATCTAGAAGATGTTGGGAAACAATGATCCAAAATAAGTATATTCAGAACAAGTATCCGAATTAGGTTTGAAGCAAACAAAACATCTAAGTCTAAGAAGAGTGTCCGGATATACATATTGAAGATAATAAATCTCTAAGTCCTTGAAGGAAGCATCCGATTAGAGTTTGGAAAGGAAATAAATGTCTAACACTATTAAGAACAACATCAAGAGGAAGAACTTATTGAAGAGAATCCGGTAGAGGAAGAATTGATTGAAGATCATCTGGTTTAGGATTGAGCCTTAAGACATCTGGAAGACTCATATATAGATAAAGGGAATATTTCAAATATTCAAATTCCCTCCAAACATTAGTCTCAAGTCAAATAACCCTCTTTGTCTTGAAGAATGAAAAAGTGAAAGCTTGCTTGCATTTCATAAAAGGATAAAAGGTCAGACCTAGAAAGAGAGAAAGGTAACAATTATTTTAACCTAGACCAATGGTGTAGCGCGTGGAGCCCAAACAAAAGACAAATTTGCATAAAAGTTGGTTGTACACAAAAAGCCAAACAAACCATCACTGACACCTTTTTGCATGAATCCTAACAATTCAAAACGGGTCAAATAATGTGTCTAATGGATTGATCAATGGCTCCAAAAGTGCCGCTTCATACCTTATCAATGGTGAAGATTCAATTTCAGCTCAACGGTATACAATAGCTACATTTACGATAAAAGCCTATAAAGGGGAATCTTCACGTGTTTAGAAAGTGCTGGTTATTTTCACAAAAAAGCTATTTTATTGAGAATTCAAGCTATTTCAATAAATAAACTTAACTCCCCTAAGATACTTTTACTTAGATTAGTTTGTAAGAATTCACAAGTGAAAACTATAAACTTGTAGAATTCAAAACCCTCCTTTTGGAAAACCAATTGTAAAATCTCATACTTGGGTGAGTACTGAGATTTGGACTCAGCTTAAACTAATGAAGCTTAAGTGGTATATCCCTATGGGACTCAACTTAAATTTGGGTAGAATTTAAGTGGTATATCCTGCTAAAGGGAAAGGACTCAACTGAAGATTGGTGTCTTGAGTGGTATATCCTACATCCGGAGAAGAAGAGATCTCCAGAGATAATTGTAAAGGCTTGATTCCTGCCCGTGGAAAGGAATCTCAATAGTGGACAAAGCTCAGAGGAGGAGACTCTGGGGACTAGAGTAGGCAGGGTCAAACCAGTATAAATCTCTGTGTTTGAATTTACTTTATCTCTGCATTAATTACATTTTTGTTTATACTTGCATCATCTGGATCAAATATATCCGAATCATTTCAAACACGCTACATAGACTTTTTATAAGTCATTAAATTCTGCAATAAGGGTCATTCACCCCCTCTGACCCTAAATACTCATGCACAGGGACCAACAAGTGGTATCGGAGCAAGTGCTCACAACTAGAGATGTAACAATCTCGAGCTAAAGGTCCATTTTTTTCCAAGAATCAAAATGAGTAATAATAACTGACAACTTCTTCCGGAGGGTATGTCCATCACCCGTCCTCCACTCTTCACCGATGAACACTATAAATTTTGGAAAAATCGAATGAAGAATTTCATGTAAGCTCAGAGCATGCTACCATGGATGGCCATCAAAGATGGCCCATATATCCCTACTCATGAAGTTGAGGGTATCACTACAAGGAATCCCTCTAATCAATGGGATGAAACTGATTATAAAAAATTGCGTTAAAATGCAAATGCTATTAACATGCTTCATTGTGCTCTTAGTGCAATAGAATTCAACATGATATCAGGATGCGAAACTGTACAAGAGATATGGCAGAAACTTGAAATGACTTATAAAGAAACCAACAAGGTCAAGGAGACAAGATTGATCTCCTACAACAGAAACTTGACAACTTCAAGATGGAACCAAAGGAGTCAATCAATAGCATGAATACCAGATACACCATTCTAGTTAATGAAATGAAAAGGCTTGGAAAGGAGATCACTAAGGAAGAAATGGTAAGAAAGAACCTCTGGAGTCTAACCAAGGGATGGGATAACAAAAAGACTACCATTGAGGAAGCTCATGAATTAAAATTTTACAGTTACGGTGAACTCATTAGTAATCTCCTAACTCAAGAATTATCCTTGGAGAGATACAACCAACAAGAGAAGAAGCCTGAGGAGAAAAAGAAAGCTATTGCCATAAAGACAGAATCATCCAAAACAGACTCATCCTAAATAGAGAAAGAAGTCAAAGGAATCTCATTACAATAAAGAATAAATGGTTATGCTAGCAAAACAATTCAACAAATTCCTAAGAACGGAAGGGAGGAGAAGCTCTAGAAAATTTGATCCAAGAAGAAAGAAGGAAAGCTCCTTCAAAAAGGACAAGTTCAGAAAAGCACTAGAAGAAAAGAAAGATCCAAAAAAAGAAATGGCATGTTTTGAATGTGGAGAGAAAGGGCATTTTAAATCGAAGTGTCTTAAGGTCAAAAGGTTAAAAGATACAAAAAGAAGGCAATAGTGGCCACATGGAGTGACAACGAGGAGAGCAGTACCTCATCTTCCTCAGAAGAAGAAGAAACTGCCAACTGTGCATTTATAGAAATATCTGAGCTGGAGGTAGAACCATCCGAAAGAGAAAAAGATCATTGAGAAATCCGATGAATCAGAGTCAGAGTCATTCAGTGCTGAGGTAAACTCTCACTCTAGTCATATTCCTAACACTGATCCTGCTAGAGCACTAGGGATTGTAATAAAAAAATGTAAAGTAGAACACCAAAGCTATCAAATCCCTTCAAAGTCAAACGATGGAGCTAATAGAAGATGATTAATCAATAGCTCAAGATATTAATCTTATAAGAATAAAAAGGCATATGGACACAGTTGAAGAAAACTTCTTGAGAAATCAAGTCCAAATTCTGAGTGCAAATGTATTTGGGCTAGATAGAGAGCTAACCTTAATGAAGGAAGTTGCCAGAAGAAATTCAAAGCCAGCTCCTGGAACAAAACCAATATCATCAAATCAAAGAAGGAATCTAGAACCTTCAAAACCAAGTAAAGCCTAGAAGCAACCTTAAGCATAAAAGAATTCAACACCTCAAAAAGGAGAACCTTAAACTCAAAAGTATACAACAACTCGAAAGGGAAAAACTGTAGTGAATTATGATCAGCAACCCCTCAAGCAAAGAAAGAATTATAGAGTAGAAGCAGATCCTCCAACTAACTATCAAAATCAAAAAGAACAACGAGAATCATCATTGTCTAAGGATGGATACTCTGAAGATTATAGAAAGGAAGATTAAGAAGAAGCTTGAATAGAACAAGCTAATCTTTGGATGCAGGTTTTGTGGTAGGTATAACCATGTGACTAAAATGTGTAGATTTAAAAATGGTTATTATGATGTAAATCCATGCCTTGAAATGGTTATTAACTCGAGAGGACCCAAATCTGATTAGGTACCCAAACTCACTTGATTTGTTTTACAAGTATGCCTTAGGTCCACTGAAGATCAACAAACATGGTACATTGATAGTGGATGCTTAAGGCACATGACTAGTGATGAAAAAGCCTCCATCACTTTAATCCAGAAGAAAGGTGGAAAAGTAAGCTTTGGAGACAATCAAAAGGGACAAATCATTAGGCATGGAACCATTGGATCTGAATTAAAGATAGAAGATGTCTCACTAGTTGATGGAATGAAGTTCAACCTACCCAGTGTAGCACAACTCTGTGACAAAGGGAGAAAAGTCACGTTTAACTCCGGGGGTTGCTCAATCATTGATAGTAAGTCAAACTAATGCATTCTTTACGCACCTAGAGTGAATAACGTCTACTTTGTTAACATTAAAAATGAGAAAAAGAACACATTCGTGGTGTCTAAAGAAGAATAATCATGGTTATGGCATCAGAGGTTAGGACATGTTAGCATGAACCTCCTGTCCAAACTAGCCAAAAAGGAATTGGTTGTGGGTTTGCCTAAGGTTGCTTTTGACAAAACTTATATTTGCACTACGTTAATTAAATAAACTAGAAAAAGTTTCCCTTCCATCTCCTAAATACCTTCCGAAAGAGTTCTTGAACTCTTGTATATTGATCTCTTTGGGCCAATCAAAACAATTAATTTAGGTATAAGAGAATACAATATGGTCATAGTGGATGATTATTCTCGCTATACCCGAATTGGTTTGCTAGCTAGCAAAGATAAAGCCTTTGACCACTTCTCCAAAATGTTTATCTGGATAGAAGTACAACAGGTCATTTGTTGGATATTATGTATGCCCTTAAGGCAATTAGGGCGATATATCTTAAATATATAATAGTATGAATAATTTATTTAATCAATAAAGGCATTTGTTCTTTTGTTTATATCAATGTGTTTCTATACATATATATATTATAGCTGGTTAAAATATATTCATTGATGTATGTATACAAGAGTCCTTAACATATCATAGCATGAAGTAAGAGAAATTATAGTTGGACTATATTTGGTGGAACCTGCTTCATGTGAAATTATGATTATGTCTAAAATATCCCTAGTTATAGTTTCATCAAGAAAAATATTGATGAAACGGAAAGACTAGCATGTGGTCAACTTTCTTGGAAAGGTCCAAGCAGTCAATCTCCTAAGGACTGAAGGTGGTGCCTTAAGCTTGACACATGGATATATCTGGGAGATATATTGGAGACCGCAGCAAGATAAACACTTGGTATAAATATCAATGTGTTAGTGATTATCTTCATGCAATAAGCTTTGTGAATGTCCTCATGCTTGAGATGCTAGTTGCCTTGTGTGGTACTATTGCTACACTTTGGGTCATTGCTATGCACTCATTAATTTTGGGTGCTACGGGTGATTACGGGTATAGTGATGACAGCACATTGGTAGGCTGAGTAGTTGGAAAGAATCCATCGCTCTGGATATATTAAGGAGTTGTACCTGGCCACTTGTTGAAGTGATGATTGCCATAAACCTCTGATCAGAGTATGTGTTTGATAGAAATGGTTTCTAGTCAAACACACTATGGTAAAAGGCAATATACTTCGGTAACAAGTAAATAACTGGGATAGCTTGGAGCAACCTTGCTATTAGTGGGTTAACACTTTAACCGAACCTAATAAAGCAGATGGTACTAATATTAAAGAATGGAAGGAATTTATCGCACTGGATAACTATTGCATTAACCGGGATTAAGTCTTAAGCATAAATGACGTTCCGAGTAATGGGGGATGGTAGACCCTTGCTAGAGGCGTACTACAGTCGTTTAAGGTAATCAAGTTCTATTCACGGTCTAGAACATTGAGCCAATGGTTCCATTAGAACAAGGGTTGGTTAAGCCTTAACAGCTCAATACTTCGGGATCCTATAAGGTCACACACATTGGACCTTCATCGGACTAAGTAAAGAACTGATAGATTTATTCTATTACAAAATATAACATAAATAATAATTGGATTATTATTTGATTGGTTACAATTGATTAGATCAATTTTGGATAGACCAAGGAATTTATTTTGACCCGTAACTAATTAATTAGAGTCATAAATAAATTATAATTGATTAGATCAATTTTGGTTGGACCAAGAAATTTATTTTGAATGATGACTAATTTATTAGGGTCAAAAAATAAATAATGGAAAAGGGATTAAAAAGGGGAATTTTGCATTGGCGTGTTTAATTGGATCGAGAGTGTAAAAATATTTTGTACAGACTCGAGTGCGCGGGAGTACACCGAAAGGTGTGCAAGTAATGCTGGGCATTACTCGCGGCAGCCCATAAAAATGGGCTGCACATGCACAGCCCAAAAGCAAGGCAAAGCCCACAAGGGCTTTGCCTTGCCAATGCATAGCGTGTAACAGCTGTGCATATGGGATGGGAGTAATTACTCCCATCCCATATTGGTTATAAGGGGGAGCAAAATGCTCCCCCAAGCCTATATATAGGCTTTCCCCTTTCCTTCCAAATTGTACCAAGCTCAAAGCATAAATCCTAAGCGAGATAATTAATCTCTCGGGTACTTGAGCAAGTTATTTTTGTGGAGCCTGAATTTATTCGGGCACCGCTAGTTTATATTTCGGGTGAGGCTTCTCGAGTGGTCTAGCAACTACTCGAGGCCTCTTAGTTCTTCCTCCTGGGGAGGTTTTGGTTGGTGGGGTTCGTGTGGATACTGATAGAGGCTATCCTACTATTGGAGGCTTGTGCAAGAAGGTCCTGCTAAAGCACGCTTCAACTGGTAAGTTCTTTTTTTTTTCTCTTTTAATTATTAAGTCTTTTTCTTTAAGCATTTTTAGACTTAATAATTATGCTTAGGTTATTTTTACACGCTTAGTTTATTTTATGCTTAGGTTATAACTTAGAGTAATAACATGCTTAGTATAAAATAAATATACTAGGATATAATTTGGAATTATGGTATGCCTAGTCCTTTAGCATGCTAACCTAGGTAGAGAATTATTTAGTTAAGGCTTTATTTAATTTATATGCAATTAATAGGAGTTCCTGGGACAGGGACAAGATTTTGAATTTCCGTCATGCCTCTTATGGATGTTCAATTTGACTGTCAGTTCCCAATAGTGGTATCAGAGCCTGCCTATTTAGTGCATAATTAAGTTAGAAGCAAACTAAATATTATTTTCTAAATGAAATGATTTGTTTATTTAATTGTTTGGAACAATATATATAAACTTCTGCCTTTCATTTCAAGGTTAGAAATTGGTTATGAATAATTTTGAATAATTTTGAATAAGCCTGTTCAACTTACTCAAATTATACAAGTGTCAACAATTTATTTAAATTACATGGGTTATAGATGCTCCCAATTTACATGAATTGGAAGAACAAAATTTATTAGTTCAAGAGAATCCATTGGTCTTCAAGTTTGTGCCCGTATTTGTTCTGGCTAAGGATTGGACTTGGTGTCTACTCCTCATAGGGCACCTCTCCTACCTGGGACCTATATCGGTGCAATTTGAATTGACCAATCGGGGGATTAATATGAACTAATTTATTTTTAATATATAAGATGGCGCTTATATATGTTCCTATAACAAAGTAAAAAATTAAAATTATTGAATAAAAGCTTAAAGGAAATGCAATACAAATATAACAAATAAAAGTGTTAATTATTTTGCATATAATCTAGGTTGATGGAATAATTATAATAAAGAGTTGAACCCACCTAAGGTTAGACCTTATAAATTAATTCTAAAATTCCCTAAATTAATACAAGTCATTATAATTTTGTCCATCTGATAAAATCCTAGATTGGGTGAGAAGTTTAACACCAATAAAATCCCAAAGTAAATATATTAAGGTAAGTTATAGTCTTCATTACTCAAATTTATAATACGATCTTTTTGGGCTATCAAAGTGCTACGCAAAGCGTTCCTTTTAGTCCACATTAATTGGATGTAAAGTTTGAGATAGGGTCTGCCTTAACAGAGCTGGGGTAGTCCACCATAAAATTGGGGGCTAGGCTAGGGTCTGAGACATATTCAAGGAGATGCTAATATAAGAGCACACGTCCCTTGGGATTAGGGAACTTGAATGAATTAGCAATTGCATGCGATGCAAATGGAATGGGATTCCAACTATGACTTACTATTATGACTTGACTCATAAAATTGGGGGTTGTAATAGACTAGTTATAGATGCTACCTACTAGGAAATTTAGCTGGGCTAAAATTCACGAATTCAATAGAATGGGCTATTGTAAATTTCGAAGAAAATAGTAGGAAAATGTATTTAATTAAAAGTCCTCATATTAAATACATGTACTTAAACTAATATCTAAACACTTTTCTTTTCTTATGTCTTAGGTTGAAAATGGCTTCCAATTTTAATCTCCGTATGTTACTGGACACCAAATTGAATGGCTCAAACTTTTCTGATTGGTTCCAAGCAGTGAGAATAGTTCTCAGATCTGAGGGAATTGCCTATGTCCTAAGTGAAATTTTCCCTGTAGAACCTGATGTTAAGGATCATGTGGAACATGATGCCTGGTTGAAGCACAGGAAAGATCGTGAGACTGCCATATGTATTATGTTGGGGTCCATGAATCCTGAGCTTCAGAAACAACATGAGAACATGCCCTTGGAGGATATGGTTCTCCATCTTGAAGAACTCTTTTCGGAGAGGGAGAGGACAGAGAGGTATGAGACCTCCAAGCTCCTCTTCAGGACTAAGATGCCGGCTGGCACCTCTGCCTCTCAGCATGTACTGAAACTTTTGGGATACCTTGAGAATGAATCGATTGGGATTTGAGATAAATCATGACTTGAGCATTGACCTCGTGTTTATGTCCTTGACAGATAGTTACTTAGGCTTCGTAACTAACTATTACATGAACAAGATTAATTCAACTATCCCTGAATTAATTAACATGCTGAAAATAGTAGAACCTCAGATCAAGAAAGATCAGAAACCTCTACTGTTGGTTGAAAAAGGCAAGGCTTCTAAGAAGAAGAAGCAGGCACTGGGTGCCAAGAAAAGAATCAGTAAGAAGAATGAAAAGAAGGCATCTAAATATGTCTGCTTCTAATGTGGGAAACCGGGACATTGGAAGAGGGATTGCAAAGCTCCTACTTTTGAGCATTTGAAGAAGAAGCCTACAGAGGCATCTACTTCAGGTATATTTGTAATTGAAAACTTTGCTACTTTTCCGCAAGAATCCACTTGGGTATTAGATACTGGTTGTGGTTCTCATATCTGTACTTCTGTGCAGGGACTAAGGAACTGTAGAAAACTTGCAAAAGGGGAGATAGACCTACGTGTGGGAAATGGAGCCAGAGTTGCTGCATTAGCCGTAGGGAGCTTTAGTCTTGTTTTGCCAAGTGGACTTCTTTTAGTTTTGAATAATTGTTATTACATTCCAAGTGTTACTAAGAATATTGTATATGTTGCGTGTTTAGCAACAGAGGGATTTGAAATTTTATTTTCGAATAATAATTGTCAGATTCGTTTGAATAATATTCTTTATGATTATGGAATGTTGAAAGGTGGCATTTATATTCTTGATACTAAAACAGAAGTTTTCAAAATAAACAATGTGTAGAAAGTTAAATTAGATAATGAGAATTCCTTTTACTTATGGCATTGCCGTTTAGGCCACATAAACAAAGATCGCTTAACCAAGTTGCATAAGCGTGGAGACTTGGGCTCAACAGACTTAGAGTCTTATGGTGATTGCGAACCTTGTTTAAAAGGAAAAATGACAAAGTTACCCTGTAAAGGAAAGGGTGAACGAGCCACGAGTACATTGGAACTTATACACACTGATGTGTGTGGTCCAATGAGTGTTCAGGCACTAGGAGGATACTCCTACTTCATAACCTTTATTGATGATTACTCACGATACAGTTATTTGTACTTGATGAAGCACAAGTCTGAAAGTTTTGAAAAATTCAAACTATTCAAAGCTGAAGTATAGAAACAGCTTAAGAAAAGTATTAAAACACTTCAATCGGATCGAGGTGGAGAATACTTAAGTCAGGAGTTTCAGGATTATCTAAAGGAAAATGGGATAGTTCCCCAGTGGACCCCTCCTTATACACCCCAACGTAATGGAGTGTCAGAAAGGAGGAATCAGACTTTATTAGATATGGTCAGGTCCATGATGAGCTATGCAGTTCTTAGTAAATTCTTTTGGGGATATGCACTTAAGAGCGTGGTTTATGTCTTAAACAGAGTGCCCTCTAAATCAGTTGATTTTACACCTTATGAAAGATGGTGTAACAAAAAGCCATCTCTAAATCACTTAAGAGTATGGGGTTGTCCTGCTATGGTAAAAAGGATAGTGTCAGATAAGCTAAATGCCAAGGCTGATAAATGTCTGTTCATTGGATATCCAAAGAAAACAATTGGGTATCTGTTTTACCAACCCGAAGCACAAAAGGTATTTGTGTCTTGGAATGCTCACTTTTTGGAAAAGGAACACTTACCTGAAAAGGTCAGTAGGAGTAATATTGAATTGGAAGTTCAAGAGGAAGAAATAGACGATCAACTGATTAACCCCATTCTAGATACACAAGAGAGTGTGATCCAAGAACAAACTATCGAAACACAATCATTGCGAAGATCAGGTCGTGTTCATAAGGGTCCCGATAGATATGGGTTTATCATCACTAATGATAAGGAACTATATCTTATGGAGGATGACGAACCAAGGACATATGATGAGGCAATGAAAAGCTCAGATTTTGATAAATGGCAAAAGGCCATGAAATCAGAAATGGATTCCATGTATGAGAACCAAGTTTGGAATTTGGTTGATGCACCGTAAGAGGTTAGACCAATTGGGTGCAAATGGGTCTTCAAGAAGAAGACAGACATGGATGGTAATGTAATTACCTATAAAGCAAGGTTGGTTGTGAAAGGTTATAGTCAACGGGAAGGTATTGACTATGATGAAACCTTCTCACCGGTAGCCATGCTCAAATCCATAAGGATACTCCTCGCCATTGCTGTACATTACGATTATGAGATCAGGCAGATGGATGTAAAAACAGCATTCCTAAATAGGGATTTAGACCGGGATGTGTAAATGACACAACCTGAGGGTTTTATATCTCAGAATGGCTCGAAGGTATGCAAGCTACAAAGATCCATTTATGGACTTAAGCAGGCATCCAGGAGTTGGAATATAAGGTTTGATCAAACAATTCGGGAATTGGATTTCTGCACAAATGCAAATGAGCCTTGTGTTTACAAAAAGGTTAGTGGGAGTGCAGTCGTTTTTCTAGTATTGTATGTTGATGACATTCTGCTAGGAGGAAATGACATTTCTCTTCTTCAAAACGTTAAAGTATGGTTGTCAAGAAAGTTCTCCGTGAAAGACCTTGGTGAAGCAGCATTTATAATAGGTATAAAGATCTACAGGGATATATCCAAAAGGCTATTAGGTCTTTCTCAAAGTACATATATAGACAAGGTGTTGAATAGGTTCAACCTTGAGCATTCTAAGAAAGGTTATCTCCCGATGACAAAGGGGATTAACCTATCTAAAGCTGAGTGTCCGAAGACAGCTCAAAAGAGAATGCGCATGAAGGATATACCCTATGCATCCGCGATAGGATCCATCATGTATGCTATGATATGTACTAGGCCGGATGTCTCTCAGGCTTTGAGCTTTACGAGCAGATATCAGTCAGATCCAGGTGAAAAGCAAGGGATGGCCGTCAAGGCAATCCTTAAGTACTTAAGAAGGACTAAGGATGAGTTCTTGATTTATGGAGAAGGTGATCTCACTATCAAAGGTTACACTGATGCAAGCTTTCAATCTGACAAGGATGACTTTAAGTCTCAGTCAGGTTTTGTGTATGTGTTAAATGGAGGGGCAGTATGTTGGAAGAGTTCCAAGCAAGAAACTACTGCTAATTCAACCACGGAATCTAAATACATTGTTGCATGCGAAGCAGCAAAAGAAGCTGTCTGGTTGAAGGGATTTATTGGTGATCTCGGTGTGGTGCCTGAGGCTATTGATCTAATTACTTTATATTATGATAACAATGGTGCCATAGATCAGGCAAAGGAACCACGGTCTCATCAGAAAAATAGACATGTATCAAGAAAGTATCATATAATCAGGGAGATTGTTGATGCTAAGATAATAAGATTAGAATATATACCCACTGATCAGAACCTCGCGGATGGCCTGACAAAGCCATTGACTCAAGTTAAACATGACTACCATGTTAAAGCATATGGATTAAAATCTATGGCTAATTGGCCTTAGTGCAAGTGGGAGTTTGTTGGATATGATGTATGCCCTTAAGGCAATTAGGGCGATATATCTTAATTGTGTAATAGTACGAATAATTTATTTAATCAATAAAGGCATTTGTTCTTTTGTTTATATCAATGTGTTTCTATACATATATATATTATAGCTGGTTAAAATATATTCATTGATGTATGTATACAAAAGTCCTTGACATATCATAGCATGAAGTCAGAGAAATTATAGTTGGACTATATTTGGTGGAACTTGCTTCATGTGAAATTATGATTATGTCTAAACTATCCCTAGTTATAGTTTCATCAAGAAAGGATATTGATGAAACGGAAAGACTAGCATTTGGTCAACTTTCTTGGAAAGGTCCAAGCAGTCAATCTCCTAAGGACTGAAGGTGGTGCCTTAAGCTTGACGCATGGATATATCTGGGAGATATATTGGAGACCGCAGCAAGATAAACACTTGGTATAAATATCAATGTGTTAGTGTTTATCTTCATGCAATAAGCTTTGCGAATGTCCTCATACTTGAGATGCTAATTGCCTTGTATGGTAATATTGCTATACTTTGGGTCATTGCTATGCACTCATTAATTTAGGGTGCTACGAGTGATTATGGGTATAGTGATGACAGCACATTGGTAGGCTGAGTAGTTGAAAAGAATCCATCGCTCCGGATATATTAAGGAGTTGTACGTGGCCACTTGTTAAAGTGATGATTGCCATAAACCTCTTATCAGAGTATGTGTTTGATAGAAATGGTTTACAGTCAAACACACTATGGTAAAAGGCAATATACTTTGGTAACAAGTAAATAACTGGGATAGCTTGGAGCAACCTTGCTATTAGTGGGTTAACACTTTAACCGAACCCAATAAACTAGATGGTACGAATATTAAAGAATGGAAGGAATTTATCGCACTGGATAACTATTGCATTAACCGGGATTAAGTCTTAAGCATAAATGACGTTCCGAGTAATGGGGATGGTAGACCCTTGATAGAGGCGTACTACAGTCGTTTAAGGTAATGAAGTTCTATTCACGGTCTAGAACATCGAGCCAATGGTTCCATTAGAACAAGGGTTGGTTAAGCCTTAACAGCTCAATACTTCGGGATCCTATAAGGTCACACACATTGGACCTTCATTGGACTAAGTAAAGAACTAATAGATTTATTCTATTACAAAATATAACATAAATAATAATTGGATTATTATTTGATTTGTTAAAATTGATTAGATCAATTTTGGATAGACCAAGGAATTTATTTTGACCTGTATAAATAAATTATAATTGATTAGATCAATTTTGGTTGGACCAAGAAATTTATTTTGAATGATGACTAATTTATTGGGGTCAGAAAATAAATAATTGAAAAGGGATTAAAAAGGGGAATTTTGCATTGGCGAGTTTAATTGGATCGAGAGTATAAAAATATTTTGTACAGACTCGAGTGCGCGGGAGTACACCGAAAGGTGTGCAAGTAATGTTGGGCATTACTCGCAGCAGCCCATAAAAATGGGCTGCACATGCTCAGCCCGAAAGCAAGGCAAAGCCCACAAGGGCATTGCCTTGCCAATGCACAGCGTGTAACACGCTGTGCATATGGGATGGGAGTAATTACTCCCATCCCACATTGGTTATAAGGGGGAGCAAAATGCTCCCCCAAGCCTATATATAGGCTTTCCCCTTTCTTTTCAAATAGTACCAAGCTCAAAGCATAAATCCTAAGCAAGATAATCAATCTCTCGGGTACTTGAGCAAGTTATTTTTGTGGAGCCTGAATTTATTCGGGCACCGCTAGTTTATATTTTGGGTGAGGCTTCTAGAGTGGTCTAGCAACTACTCGAGGCCTCTTAGTTCTTCCTCCTAGGGAGGTTTTGGTTGGTGGGGTTCGTGTGGATACTGATAGAGGCTTTCCTACTATTGGAGGCTTATGCAAGAAGGTCCTGCTAAAGCACGCTTCAACTGGTAAGTTCTTTTTTTTTTCTCTTTTTATTATTAAGTCTTTTTCTTTAAGCGTTTTTAGACTTAATAATTATGCTTAGGTTATTTTTACATGCTTAGTTTATTTTATGCTTAGGTTATAACTTAGAGTTATAACATGCATAGTATAAAATAAATATACTAGGATATAATTTGGAATTATGGTATGCCTAGTCCTTTAGATTGCTAACCTAGGTAGAGAATTATTTAGTTAAGGCTTTATTTAATTTATATGCAATTATTAGGAGTTCCTGGGACAGGGACAAAATTTTGAATTTCCGTCATGCCTCTTATGCATGTTCAATTTGACTGTCAGTTCCCAACATCATTAGCATTGCACGCATCTAGAGTGATAAGGGAGGAGAATTCAAAAATAAATTTTTTGCTGAATTCTGTGAATCCAAAGGCATTGAGCACATCTTTTCTGCTCCTCACACACCTTAATAAAATAGGGTTCTAGAAATGAAAAACAGAACCATAGTTAAAATGGCTCAAACATTGTTAAATGAGAATAGATTGCCTAAGTACTTCTAGGGTGAGGCCATAAACACTGCATGCTATATTATAAATAGAGCTCTCATTAAAAAGACCATAAACAAAACCCCATATGAAATCTGGAAGGAAAGGAAACCCAAAATTGGGTACTTCAAAGCCTTTGGATGGATGTAAATGCTATATCCTAAATGATAGAGAACAACTAGAAAATTTGATCCTAAATCTGATGAAGCAATTTTCCTTGGCTACACAGTACATAGCAAAGCTTACAGAGAATATAACAAAAGAACTCAAACCATGGTAGAGTCAATACATGTAGATTTCGATGAGACTAACCATGTAGGAAAGAAAAGTAAAGATCCAAATGATATAGTTCTAGATGAAGTAGAACTAGGAAAGGCTCAAGATCCTTTACAGATAAAGAAGCACAAAGAAGAGGATGCTCAAATCAACTTCAACAATGATCCACTACCAGAAAATTTCCTTCTTTAAGAAATTAACTTTAATGATGGACAAGGACCAGAAGAAGAAGTTGATGTAAATGATAAAGAGGTTCCATAACTTCATGAAGAACTTCAGAGAGAGATCTGTACTAGTAGGGACCATCCAATTGAAGTAATTTTAGATAGTGTCCAAAATCCAGTTAGAACCAGAGGACAACTCAACATAGGAATGAGCCATGCTGCCTTTGTCTCCCTCAATGAGCTAAAGAAATTTCAAGATGTAGAAGGAGATGAACGCTGGATGATAGCTACGCAAGTAGAGCTTGATCAATTCACAAGAAATGATGTATGGGATCTAGTATAAGCTCCAGAAAGAAACTCAATCATTGGCTCCAAATGGGTATTTTAGAACAAGCTAGATGAATTCGGAGTTATGTTGAGAAACAAAGCAAGATTGGTTGCACAAGGTTTCAAGCTGCAAGAAGGCATTGATATTGACGAAACAATTTTCCTAGTAGCAAGATTAGAGGCAATCAAGATTCTATATGCCTTTGCATCATTTTTGGGATTCACCTTATTCTAAATGGACGTCAAAAGTGTCGTTCTAAATAGAGTCATTCAGGAGGAAGTCTATGGCAGGCAACCACCTGGATTTGAAGATTCAAGGCATCTAGAGCATTTATACAAGTTAAAGAAGGCCCTCTATGGATTGAAGCAAGCCCCAAGAGCTTGGTATGAGAGACTCATTACATTTCCCATATCTAAGGGTTACATCTGAGGAAAAGTAAACACAACCCTATTCATTAAGAAGAAAAAGGGTGATGTCATTCTTGTCAAAATCTATGTGGATGACATCGTCTTTGGAGTAACTGATGAAAGGATGTGTAAGGAATTCCGCACTCAAATGTAGAAGGAATTTGAGATGTCAATGCTGGGAGATCTCGACTTCTTCCTTGGTCTTCAGATTAAGCAAAGGCCGGATGGGATCTTTATAAACTAGTCCAAGTAGATACTAAAGAAGTTTGTGATGGTAAGAGCAAGCCATTGTCCACACCTATGGGATCAAACACAATTCTGTCTTAGGATTGTGATGGAGAAGATGTAGATCAAAAACTTTACAGAGGAATGATTGGATCACTTTTATACTTAATAGCTAGCATACCTGACACACATTATGCAGTTTGCTACTGTGCAAGGTATCAAGCCAGTCCAAAGGATTCACATCTTATAGCTGTAAAAGGGTTTCTTAGATATCTTCTAGGAACTACTGAAGTTGGTCTATGGAATCCTAGTAATGGTAATTTAACATTGCAAGGGTACACTGATGCAAAATATGGCAGAGATTTGCTTAAGAAGAAAAAAAACATCCGAAGGCAGCCACTTTCTTGGAGATTTCTTCGGTGTCATGGTATACCAAGAAGCAAACCTCAGTAGCCTTATCAACCACATAAGCTAGATATATGGCTATTAGAAGCTGTGTTGCTTAACTCCTATGGATCAAGCAGCAACTAGAAGATTATGGTGTCCAAGCATAATGTGTTGATGTTATGTGTGACAACAAAAGTGGAATTGATGTGTCAAAGAATCCAGTGCTACATAGTAGGATGAAGCATGTTAATATAAGGCACCATTTCATCAGAGATCATGTCATGAAGAAGGATGTAATTTTGGTCTATATTCCAACAAATGAGCAAAGCACAGATATCTTTACTAAACCACGAAGTAAAGATCAATTCAACTAGCTAAGAGAGCCAATTGGAATGTCAAATCCAATTTGAAGAAGGATCCGGAAGACAAATAGCAGTTATTTCAGTCTTCTATAAATCAATTAATCAAGGAAGAAAAGAAAAGTAATTTAACTCTGAATTTGGAAGGAATATTGCCAGCTTAGCAGAGAAGAAGTAATAAATGGCAGTAAAAGCGCGAAAAAGTAACTGTGTATGTTTTTTAATTTCAAACGTTTATTGCGCAAAGCACGTGCGGTAAAATTACAACAGTTATGAGAGAATAAACCATTCTAATTCTCTGATTTAAATGCTGCTAACCTCTCACCCCCTTTATAACTGCAAAGTCATCAATCCAGTTAGCTTTAATTGATTTCGGATTACCAAACTAACCTTACCTCCAAAACTCTATAAAACCCCCCCAAATTCCTTCTTCTTCTTCGCGTGAGTAACTAATCCACTGTTACTCTACTAAATTCACAAATCCTTTCTTTCCAAACATCTCAAATGGAAAAAAATCAAACCAAAACATCACCTCCTCCCATAAATACCTTCAAGGTAGGAGATCTTCGTGATATTGATTTCATTCCAGTCAAATGAATATGCTCATAAACAATCATCCCCTTAGATTACCTTGGTGACTATTTCTTATTCTCCACCAAACCCTTTGCCTATCTGCTCAAATTACAACATCTTGAGGTCTTCCTCCAATCATAGAACACAAACTATCCTACTCTTGTGAAGGATTTCTATGATAATCTAAGAACTCATACCTACTATGATGCACTTTGGACAATAGTGCAGGAGAAAGTGATCACTCTTACTCCAAAGTTCTTTGTGATGTACTACAATAAGAAAAAGGATGGGGAAATCATGTGCACTGATGGAGATGAGCAAACTGTTAAGTACAACCCCAATCTATAGCTTTCAGAGAGATTCTTTGGGGATAAGTGCTCAACCTTATGGCTAGAGACTCCAAGACCGCTTTATTTTGTATTGGAAAAATTCATTTTGATCTGAAGAGGCTCCCTCAACACTGCTTCCTTCTTCCAGCATTGTGTTCTTTAACATTAGGTGGAAAGCATAGTTCTAAATATGCTTGTACTAATCATCCATTATATGAGACAACATAAGTACTCTTACGGGGGCATCATCATCAAATTTTTTGCTGAAAATAGAGTAAACCTGACTGAAGAAAAATTAGTAGAAGGTAAGGTAATTCTAGAGAAGAACTTCTGGAAGTTGACCTTTGGTGACCCTTGGGATGAGGAGAAGGCCCTAAGGTAGAGGAGAGAAAAGTAGGGCCCAGAAGGTCAGAGAAACCATTGAGATTGCTCCGGTGGCTAAAAGGATAAGAACCACCCAACCCAAGGCTCAGAGGAAGATCAATCTAAAGCATGTGATGGAAGAAAATTTAGAAGAGGGTGATGAGGACCATATGACCCTCACTCAGATTCTTTAAAAAGCTCTAAAGCAACCCAAGCCCAGAGGGAGGCTTATAAAGGTTGCGGCCAAAAGGAAGAAAGTTATCGATCTAGAGGCAACTGAGAGAATAGCAGTTACAACTACTGCTATAAGTACAGGGAGGGAAAAGGGTGTGAATCAATCTTTTGAGGAGATTATAGAGCAATAGAGTGCCTCAAGTAGTGCTACTGAAGAAGAAGAGCCTACTCCAAAAAGAGCATTGATAAGTAAAGGGCCTACTTTTTCTGAAGCCTTAAAGGCTAAGAGAGCCAAGTTTGCCACACAAAGCCCTACCTCTGGGATCACTATAAGGGAACCAACTCCTCAAAGCAGTCCTAATGCATAAATAAAGGATCAAGAGTACAACAACATGATGGTTGTTATTGAGGCTAATCAAAGAGCAAATCAACCTCTCATATCTATTGAAGATCCCGGAAGCACATTCAGAGCAGTGACAAAAGTCACTCCTTCAGTCTCTCCCACTCTACAAATAGCCATCTCTCCCTCTAATCTTTAAATACTGAAAGACGGAAATAGTGAAGAAGATTTATTCATCTTGAAGGCATGAACAGAACCACTCCCAGATTCCCTTCTAAATCCTGAGGTTGAACCAGATGTAAGTCCTGAAAAGGCAGAGGAAGTAAGAATGAAAATTTTTGAAAAGGCACAAGTAAAGGAGATTGAGGACACTACCAATCTTCCAGAAGTTGAGGTGGGAAAGGAAATAAAAGAAGCAGCAGAGTCTACAGAACAACTAAACATGGAGGTAACTCTTGACCTTAACTCAAATATAGCTACTACTATGGCTATTGATGCCACTGAAAATCAATGCAACTTGGATGCCACTAACACTCTAAGTGCATCCAAGGTAGTTGAGCTAGCCTAATGCTAAATGCCCCAGAGAAGGGAGAAGGTTTGAGACCCATAAAGCACACTAATGTAGTGGACTCACAGGGCGAGGCCACTATAAAGGTTTGGGTGGAGGAAAGGTTAGAAGAGAATAAAAAAGCCACAAGAAAAACAGTCCTCAAGCTCAAAGGAGACCGAAAATGAAAGTAGCTCTGGATCTAAAGAAGGGTCATCAACTGACAGTGAGGTGAGGAGGAAAATAACTAACCCCATACCCTCCAGAGCTGAAAACGTATGAATGTCACTCAGTTTGTTAGAGCAAGGCACCTTGTAAGTGCAAAGGGATGTTGGGTTTAAACCTATGTTCTTGGACATATTCATAAAACTAATCTCAGTGGAGAAGCTAATGAAAGATAAATCCATGCCTCCAAATTTGAAACCTAAGTTAGAAGGAATAAAGACAACAATGGGATATATTGAAAAGAGGGTGAATCAATTCCCTACTACTGATCAAGTAGCAGAAACATCTCTTTCCAAGATCACTCCTACTATAACCCAACTCACTTCTAAAATAACAACAGCAAATAGATCAGTAACCCAAGCTACTATTGGAGCAGAAAATAACTGTGCTACCATTATGGGACATGTCACCTCCACCTCTACTGAACTTAAAATTGAGATAAAGGATTACACAGATATGAAGTTTGAAAACTTGCAAAAATCCATTCCTTCAGCCATTACAGAATCCTCCAAGGATGTCTCTTCCGAAATCACCTCCTTCACTGAAGGGCAGCAAGCCTTAAAAGAGCAGCTCTTCAAGTTTCTCAAGGATGAATTGCCCAAACTCCTTGAGAAAGCTGTGGATGACATAAGTAGTGATTGCAAATCTTAACTCTCTATAGCAGAAAAGCTGATTAACACTCAGAAGGAGACCTAATGGAAGAAAAGTAGTAATTGAGGAGGTTCAAAAAATCTGCTTTGGTATGACTAATTTAAGCCTTACTGCTCCTTCTTCTTCCTTCAGAACTTCATCTAGCATTCCAAAGAGCCAACTCCAACCAATTCTTCAAGATTTAGTTTAACACATTAGAGATATGAGCTTCTTCGAATACAAATGCTTCCTTACTCTACTCAAAGCCATATTCCCATTCTTTGAGAAAAAAGATAGAAAACATGCTCTCACCATGCACCTGAACCTTGCCAAATCATATACACAGCTCTAGAAGATCATTAAGCCACTCTATCTCATCCCTAAAATTGTAGACAAAATTTTTGAACAATGTTTTGTAGGGATTAATCTATCTACCCGGTGCCTGGGAAAAGAAATGGGATCAGCGAGCCTATATGGTTATTAACCCCCTAGTAGATGCGAACAAATATGGGGAGAAAGGCAAAGATAAAGTGGATGAAACCTCAGGGAAAGAGAAGGAGTAGTACATAATAGTATAGTTATTTTATTGTAAAAATCTGTAATAGCTAGTTCCAAAAATTTTCACTTATATTCTTCTATAATTTGTAATCCTAAACTTCATTGATGTTAACTTTTATTAGCAGCAGAAGTAATATATAGTGAAAATACTTATTCAAAAATTGCTTCTATGTACAACCATCAATTATACTTTAAAAACTTATAAGCTAGAATGCAAAAATATTGGGGGAGTTAGGATGCTAAAATATGGGGCAGTCAAATTGTAAATGACTAAGTATCAAGAACCATACTTAGCTCGTATTCCCAATTTCTATGTTCGTTGTACTTAGGTTTTTATTTCCATCAAATGGGGGAGATTGTTGGAAAATAATGATCTTGAAGAAGTATATTTTGAATAAGCATCCGGATCAGGTTTGAAGCGAACAAAACCTCTAAGTGTAAGAAGAGCGTCCATATATACATATTGAACACAACAAATCTCTAAGTCCTTAAAGGAAGCATCTGGTTAGAGTTTGGAAAGGAAACAAACTCCTAACACCATTAAGAACACAATTCGGAGGAAGAACTAATTAAAGAGCATCCGATTTAGTATAGAGTCTGAAGATATCCGGAAGACTCATCTCAAGACAATGGGAATATTTCAAATATTCGAATTCCCTCCAAACATTGGTCTTAAGTAAAAGATCCCTCTCTATCTTGAAGAATGAAAAAGTAACAACTTGCATGCATTTCATAAAAGGATAGAAGGTCTGACTTGAAAAGAGAAAAAGGTAACGACCTTTTTAACCTAGACCAATGGTGTAGCACGTGGAGCCCAAACAAAAGACAAATTCACATAAAAGTTGGCTGTACAAAAAAAGCCCAACAAGTGATCAATCACAACAATTCAAAATGGGTTAAATAATGTGTCTAACAGATTGATCAATGGCTCTGGAATCGCCACTTTATACCTTATCAATGGTGAAGATTCAATTTCATATTAATGGTACACAAACAGCTACAATAATTATCAAAGCCTATAAAATGGAAGCTTCATATGTTGAGAAGGTGCTGGTTGTTTTCACAAAAAAAGCTATTTCCTTGATAATTCAAGCTATTTCAATTAGTAAACTTAATCCCCCCCAAGAACCTTTAACTCAGATTAGTTTGTAAGAATTCTTAAGTGGAAACTATAAACTTGTAGAATTCAAACCTCCTTTTGGGAAACCAATTTTAAAATCTCATACTTGGGTGAGTATTGAGATTAGGACTCAACTTAAATTAGGGAAGCTTATGTGGTATATCCCTATGGGACTCAGCTTAAATTGGGTAGAATTTAAGTGGTATATCCTACTAAAGAGAAAGGGCTTAGCTAAAGATTGGTGTCTTTAGTGGTATATCCTACATCTGGAGGAGAAGAGATCTCCGGAGACAATTGTAAAGGCTTGATTCCTGCCCATTGAAAGGAATCTCACTAGTGGACAAAGCGTAGAGGAGGAAACTCCGGGGATTGGAGTAGGCAGGGCCGAACCAGTATAAATCTCAATGTATGAATTTACTTACTCTATCTCTTCATTAATTACATTTTTGTTTATACTTACATCATCCAGAGCAAATATATCCGGATTATTTCAAACACACTACACAAACATTTTATAAGTCATTAAATTTTGCAATAAGGGTCATTTCACCCCCCTCTAACCCCAAATACATACGGACAGGGACCAACAGAAGATGTCAATTCTTCTACCTCACTTGACATCTTATACCTTATGGAAAAAGCTGAGTACCATGATGGATACAACGACAAGATCACTAAGAAAATGGTTGAGTTACCTGCTAAATTAACAGCTTTGAAAATGGTGCGGTTCCCTCCTCAACAAAATAGGAATACTTAGAGTAACGACACTCACCACTCTGAGAAGGTTTCTCAAAAGAGTAAAGAGAGCAGGCCCAATCCTAAGGCGATGCGCAAGTTTTGTGGAAAGTCAGGACATGCCACAGTCATGTGTAGACACAGAAATGGTTACTATAATGATTATGACTGGTTAAGGATGAACACCACTAACAAGGGATGACCCAGCCAGAAAAGGCATGGGCACCTAAGAAAACTTAATTATTTTGTAGGTGAGCCTCAGATCCATTGATGATAGAAGAATGTGGTATTTGGATAGTGGATGCATGAGGCATATGATAGGTGATGAAAAGCAATACATAATATTAGAGTGAAAGAGGAATGAAAGTGTGAATTTCGGAGATAGCCAAAAGGGAAAGATTATTGGCAATGGCACTGTAGGAGTCAAGCCTTCAATTAAAAATGTGTCTCTAATGAAAGGCCTGAAGTTCAACTTGCTAAGCATTGCTCAGCTGTGTGACAAAGGCATGAAAGTGATTTTTGATTTAGCGGGCTACTCTGTCATTGATGGTAACTCTGATTGTTTCATCCCCTAGCTCCAATGATATATGCTTAGTTTTTAAGGAGTAAAATTCATGGCTATGGTATAGAAGGTTAGGATAAATCAATATGACCAATATGTCCAAATTAGTCAAAAATGAACTTATTGAGGGTTTACCCAATCTAGCCTTTGAAAAAGATAGACTATGCTCAGGATGCCAACTTGGTAAACAATTTAGGTAGACCTTTAAATCATTAGCTGATATATCTTCTTCTCATCCCCTTGATCCTCTACACATAGATTTGTTTGGGCCAGTTTTGCCAACAAGTCTAGGTGGAATGAAATACACCTTTATGGTTGTAGATGATCTGACCATGTTCACTTTCATTATCTTGCTTTCAAGAAAAGATGAAACATTTGAATCATTCTCTAGGTTGGCTACCCGGATCATGATTGAAAAAGACCTTAAAATTAATAAAATCCATAGTGACCATGGAAGAGAATTCAAAAATAGGCCATTTGAGGAATTATGTCCTAAGCATGGTATTGACCATAATTTTTATGCCCCTCATACACCTCAGCAAAATAGGGTTGTTAAGAGAAAAAATCATATGATTGTAGAGATGGGTAAGAATCATACTATTGCAAAGATGGGTCATTCTATATTGAGTGATAACAACCTACCAAAGTATTTCTGGGGAGAAGCTGTTAACACAGCTTGTTATATTCTAAACAGGTTTTTAATTCACCTAGTTTTAAACATACTCCTTATGAACTTTGGAAGGGACGCAATCCCAAGGTTGGTCATCGCAAGGCCTTTGGGTTTTTTTTGAAAATAAGGCCTTTGGTTGTAGATGCTTCATATTAAATACTAAAGACCAATTGGCTAAATTTGACCCCAAGGCTGATGAAGGAATCTTTTTAGGTTATTCAATACATAGTAAGGCATACAGAGTGTATGTCAAGAGAACTGGCACATTAGAGGAGTCCATGCATGTAGATTTCGATGAAACTAACAATGCAGGTAGAGAAGCTAGTGATGATGAAAAGGAAAGAGACCAAGTTAGCGGATCAGTCAGTTAGCCTGTTGTTATTCCTGATCCAATTCTAGAAATAGAAGATTATGAAGTTGACTTGGACTAATCCATCAACTTTAATAATGATAATGATGCTCAACCCATGATTATAGCTTAGCTAGCTGATCCTAATCTACCGAAAGAAGTCAGAGTAAGGAGACATCACCCAGTTGAAAAGATCCTTGATAGTGTGCAAAATCTAGTGCTGGCTAGAGGTCAGCAGAATAGAATGATGAGCCATTCAGAATTTGTATCATTGATTGGACCCAAAAAGTTTGAGGATGTTGAGTTTGATGACAACTGGATGATTGCAATGCATGAGAAGTTAGACCAATTCAAAAGAAATGAAGTTTTGGATTTGGTGAAGAAAACTAGAGGTAAATCAATCATTATCACCGAATGGGTTTTCAAGAATAAGCTAGATGGAGCTAGTAATGTTGTTAGAAACAAGGCCAGACTAGTTGCTCAAGGCTACAATCAATAAGAAGGCATTGACTATGGAGAAACCTTTGCACCGGTAGCAGGACTTGAAGCCATAAGAATTCTCTATGCTTTTACATCTCATATGAACTTCAAGTTGTTTCAAATGGATGTCAAGAGTGCATTTCTCAATGGTTATATTCAAGAAGAAGTCTATGCCAGACAGCCCCCAGGTTTTGAATATCCAAAGTATCTAGATCATGTCTTCAAGTTGAAGAAGTCTCTTTATGGATTAAATCAAGCTCTAAGAGCTTGGTGTGAGAGATTGACTAACATTTTACTCATCAAAGGTTATGTTAGAGGAAGAGAAGATACAACCCTTTTCATTAAAAGGAAGCATCAAGATGTGTTGCTAGTCCAAATCTATATTGATGATATTATTTTTAGAGCAACTGATGAAAAGCTATGCAAAGAGTTCAACCTGCAGATGAAGAAAGAATTTGAAATGTCAATGATAGGAGAGCTTAGTTTCTTTCTTGGTATACAAATCAAGCAAGGTGATGATGGGATCTTCATCATCCAAGAAAAGTATGCCTAGGAAGTACTCATGAAGTTTGACATGGATAAAGCTAAGCCAATGTCAACACCCATAGCCACTAATACAATTTTGAGTAAACATTTGCACCAGTAGCAAGACTTGAAGCCATAAGAATCCTCTGTGCTTTTGCATCCCATATGAAATTTAAGTTGTTTCAGATGGATGTAAAGAGTGCATTTCTTAATGGTTATATTCAAGAGGAAGTCTATGTCAGATAGCCCCTAGGCTTTGAAGATCCAAAGTTTCCAGATCATGTCTTCAAGCTAAAGAAGGCTTTATATGGACTGAAATAGGCTCTAAG
Organism: Euphorbia pulcherrima; assembly: GCA_947683365.1. Classification (NCBI taxonomy): domain Eukaryota; kingdom Viridiplantae; phylum Streptophyta; class Magnoliopsida; order Malpighiales; family Euphorbiaceae; genus Euphorbia; species Euphorbia pulcherrima. The sequence continues at coordinate 24,176,440 of CANTUS010000001.1, forward strand.
AGTTTTATATGAGAGACTGACTAACTTTTTACTCATTAAAGGTTATGTTAGAGGAAAAGTAGATACAACTCTGTTTATCAAGAAGAAGCATCAACACGTGTTACTAGTCTATATATATATATATATATATATATATATATATATATATATATATATATATATGTATGTATATATATATATATGCTGATAATATCATATTTGGAGCAACTAATTAAAAGCTATACAAAGAGTTCAGCCAGCAGATGAAGACAGAGTTTGAAATGTCAATGATGGGAGAGCTTAATTTCTTTCTTGGTTTGCAAATCAAGCAAGGTAAAGATGGAATCTTCATTAGTCAAGCTAAGTATGCCAAGGAAGTACTTAAGAAGTTTAACATAGACAAAGCCAAGCCAATGTCAACACCCATGGCCACTGATACTATTCTGAGTAAAGATAAGTAAGGTAAACCTGTAAAGAGTAAGCTCTACAGAGGTATTATTGGGTCTCTGCTTTACTTAACATCTAGTAGGCCTGACATTCAATATGTTGTATGTTATTGTGCACAATATCAAGCTAACCCCAAAGAATCTCAATTAGTTATTATTTAGAGAATTCTCTTGTATTTGCTAGGCTCTATTGATGCAGGTTTATGGTATCCAAGTAATGCAGATTTCACTTTGAGAGGATACACAGATGCTGACTATGGAAGACACAAACTTGAAAGGAAAACCACCACTAGAGGATGTCATTTCCTTGGTGATTGTCTAGTAATATGGTATAGTAAAAGCAAACTTTTGTGGTGCTGAGTACAGCTGAGGTTGAGTATATGGCAACAAGAAGTTGTGTAGCACAATTGCTATGGATTAAGCAGCAATTGGAGGAAAATGGTGTAAAGTCTAAGTGCCTTAAAGTCATGTGTGACAACAAGAGTGCAATTGACCTATCCAAGAATCCAATTCAGCATAGCAGGATGAATCATGTCAATATTAGACATCACTTTATAAGGGATCATGTGCTAAAAGGAGAAGTCAAGCTCGCATACATTCCCCTAAGAACAGTGAGCTAACATACTCACAAAGCCAATTAAAAAGGACTAATTCAACATCTTAAGAGAATTAATTGGAATTTTCAATCCTATTTGAATAAATACTTTCCTCGCTGACCTATTCTGGAGCTGACCTATCTTTCACTCTAAGCACTTGCGAATTAGGTTAAGTATTACTTCTCTGCGCTTGAATTTTGGACACCATTAAACCTATCACCGGTTTCTTTTCAAATTTAAACTTGATAGAAACAGTAGCAAGTTTAAAAATGATCCATATTTAGCAGCTTAAACTCTATGCTTTTTATGCAATCATTTATTCCATGGTAACCATTGATCAATCTTACCGTTCAAATATGACCATTGCTTGTAAGTCATACACGTAGCTTTGCAAGTCTCACTTGAAGAGTTTTTGCTATTTAAGGAGAGATAAAGAAGAAAGGAAGTTTTTACTCTTTTAAATTTTCTTCTGCAATCTTCTTCCTAAATTCCAAATTCTGTAATTCTCTTAAAGCTATTTCAATGGCGAGCACTTCTAGACAATCATCTATTTTGATTGCACTAGAATAATTTTTTGTCAAAAGTCAGGATGATGCATATTAAGTTACAACACAAGATCATTTAGCCTAGGTTGCAGTCAATCTAAAGGAGAGAGAAGATCTATTTATTTCTACTGGAACTACCTATTCTTCAATAGAATGGTGTTCAAAAGAAGGAATAGTTGTTGAAGAACCTATAACTATAGACATGTTAAGTTTTTAAAGTGATGAGCGATTTGGAAAATGGACAACACCATTTTAGAGGGTTCTTTGAGCTTCCAAGCAGATGTTATTGAAGAGATTCTTCCATGGCATTCACATGGTTGAACGATTTGATGATATGTTTGTGACAACTATGATCGGTAGAAAAGTTTATATTACTCCCAAGATGATTGTGAATCGGGAATGAGACAACAAGGTTTGAGAATTTGAGCTGTAAGGGATGAAGAGCATGTAGATATCCCAGTGGACTATAAGGTTCCCACTGACTACAAGGCTGGAGAAATAACATCCTCCATGTTTACCAAGAAGGATAAGCAAGCTCATGAGTTGGTGAAAAAAGTTTTGCTGCCAAAGACTAGATCAACTAGAAGTTGTTCCAAGTTTGAAAGAATGTTTGTCTACGCCATTACAGAGGGGCATAAGTATCAACTGGCCTTTGGCCATTCTACATATGTACCTTAAGGTTTTTAAACATATGGTGTATGGCCACTTGGCGATGGAGATTTATAGGGCCTATGAGTTAGATCATGAAGGATGGGCTTTGAGGAATGCAGTGGTATTTAGTAATGTCCACTTTCATAATTTGTGCTGTAAGGAGAAGCCCAAGAACACCATGTACATCAAGCTCAAGCAAGTAGAGGTCAGAGTAAAGGATCCAAAGGCTACTATAAAATTAAAGCCTATCAAGACCTAAGGATGAAGATCAGACCCTAGTTGCTTTTGTGGCTAAGGAGTTAGAGAGGATCACCAAGCAAAGAGCTAAGGAAGGAGGAAAAGCTGAGTCCAAGATGGAGAGTAGAAAGGAGGTCAGGAGAGACTCCAAGAAGGAAGTGAAGGGACCAAGCTCAGCTAGCTCTTATCCTATGGCCCTATTCATAAAAGGTCCAAATTTTCTAAGGGAACCAAGGATGTAAAGCCCAGGGAGCTTACTAAAAAGGTAAAGGAGGAAGAAAAGAAGGCTGAAGATGAACTCAGAGAAGATATGCCTTTGAAAAGGATGAAAAAGAGGAAAGCAGATGATGAGGGGATCAAATCTAAGAAGGCTGAAGGACATATAGTTACATCAGTGCCTGTACCTGAAGTAGGATAGCCTTGAAAGAAGTTTATGGGGAAGAAGCTAATTGGCGTAGTCCAGAATATAGAAGAAGCTAAAAAAGTAAAAGCATCAGAGGCTGAACAGTTGAAGTAGAAGGAAGAGTTCCTTGAAGAGGAAATCAAGAGAAAAGCAGAAGAGTCAGTTGCTCAAGCTAAAGCTGATGTGGAGAATGATTATCAAAAGGCAACTATAAGCTTATCTGAAAAGTCTATTATAGAGGCTGTGGAAGAGATTATAGGTGGCTTGGATGGAATTGAGAGTGAAGAAGAGCAGGGAGATGATGAAGGAGCTAAATAAGTGAACTCAGTGAAGTTTGATATGAATAATGAAGAAGAAGGCCAGTGGATAATTGATATGACTACTGAGGAAGCTAAGAAAGAGAGGAGAGAAAAAAAGAGGAGGATATTTAAGAAGATGAAGGTTGTGTTTGATGTGGATGAAGGAGACCTTGAGGATAAGGAGGAAGAAGACATTGTTATAGTTGAGCAAGGAGCTCAGTTGGCTAAGAAAACATCTCTTGCTTAGGTCAGTGAGCAAATTATTGAAGGTGTTGAAGGAGACAAGGCTGAGGAGTAGTTAGAAGAACCATTTTCATTCTCAAACTTTTCCACTGAAACACCCCTCTCACCTACATCCATTTCTATGCAAACCTTAACCACTCCTAAAAATCAATCCTCATCCACCTCATACTCTGACCAAACGAACAAATTAATCTCTAACCAAATAGCCTACCCAACCATCATCCCACTTCTTTCACCCATTGGATCTCCTATGAGTGAACCATTGATGACAGATGGACCAATTCTTAGAGGTTCAACTATTGAGGAAATCAACAATGAATAACCACCAACTCCACCAACTCCACCAAATCAACCTCAAACCCATTCCAACCTACAAGCCAAACTTCTAGGAGATATAAGGAGAACAGGAAGAGACAGATATCTAGTACAGAGCATAGAGGAAAAAATTTATGATGCTATAGCTAAATCATTGTTGTCTGAGGAAGTGTTGAGGAGACTTGCAAAGGATAGTTGTGAGTGGACGACTTTTTATGTGATGGCTGCGAAGCCAAGATGGTGGATCGGTCTACATGAAAATGATGAGTGTGATGATGATTGTGAAAATGGTTTAGCATATTTCAATATCCAAAAGATACGAGATCAAAATCCCATACTTAAAATAGAGTGGCCACCCGGCTCAGCTCAATCGGGAAAATTTTGGTATGATTTTCCCACTGGGTGGCAGACCATATCTTAAGTAGAGATTTCGAGTTTGGATGATGTTTTCTCTTTTACATTGGCCAAGTTAAAAGGTTTAATTCTTTCGTAATCAGTTTTAATCCACCATATTTATTGTGTTTTTGGTTTTATATTGTTAGTGTGTTATCAAGCATTCAAAGTGGTAAATAAATAAATTATTTTAGTTATCCAACAAATAAAATGCGGAAAATAAAATGACAATTACATGGCTTGCCAAATCCTATACATTTGTCTATACAATAAATAAAATACCTGAAGGCCTAACATTCATCTATCCTAAATCTACATGCACAAAACAGTTAGCATAAATACGGCACGTTGTATGGGGTATAGCTCGTAGCTTGCATAGTTAGTAAACCAAACAAGACCCGAATTAGCGTGAACATGGCATCATTTGGCAATTTATGGGGCTCGGTCGGATGGCTAAAAATGGGGCTTAAATGGTGTTTGCGGGGAAAATTCTATTATATCTATATTTTAGACTCAATAATTATTTTAATAGGATTATTAGTGAAAATGCCACAAGTTATGGGGTGAGGTCTGTTTTTAGGAGGTTCTAGACCGCCGTCGTTGCACTGTACATCCCAGCTTCAGAAATTAAACTTGGTCGAAAATAAAAACGAAAACAAAACTGTTGTCTGAGACTCCATACTATCGACGGTATGAATGGGGCCGCCGACAGCATCACTGATACCGCTGGCGATCTCATTTATACAGGCAGGCTGTATAACATTTTGGATACCATAAAGAAAGGGTCCTACAAGAAAATAGAGCCATTGGGGGAAAATGAGGCCTTTAGCAGTATCAATGATGCCCTTGGTGACATGGCTGATACCGCTGGCGGCTTCAACTACTTCCGGCGGCTTTAATTTCTTGCAGCAGCTGTTTTTGGCCAAAAAGTGACCAAAAACCCAAAACTAAGCACAAAACAACAACTAAACACAACAAACAAGTAAAATGAAAGCCAAAAACCTATGAGACTTAGAATTTTTACCTCGGGGCTATGAATCCATCTCTTTGTGAACCAAATGACACCTCCGGGGAGCTTAAATGATGCTTTAGGAAGTAAAGGGGTGATTTAGGTCTCTAAATCTTATTATAGTGATTTCTAAACTTAAATTTCACCTAAAGATTAGAGAGTTTAGTAAAGAAAAAACACAAAAAGATGGATTGAATCCTCTTAACTTACCTTTTCTAGACTTTATCCCACTAGAACTAACTAAAATACTCAAAATCTCCTTAAGATTTTAAGTGGTAGAAGTGTTTAACCCCTCTCCAGCTGAAAATGCCTCCTTATATAGGCTAAATTAGTGGAAATTGACTTTGATCAATTATTCGACGGATATAAAGCAAAAAGGCACACAGCTGTTCTGCGGTAGAAACTCGTGCCGCCGCCGGCATGGATGATATGGTCGACGGTATCAATAAGGCCACTAGCGGCCTCACTCTTCTGATAGGTCTGAAAAGTAAGTATAAATCAAGCCTAAAAATGGGGATAAGCAAGAAAATTTGGCCAAAAGGGATTTCAGTAGGATGATTTGAATTATTGGGATCGTTTTTTACTTTTTATGGGTATTTTGGACTAAATTATTTTTCGGGTGAAAATCATCGGTCTGAGCTACCATCGGATGCGTTATCAGATAAGTCGAACTGAATTCTTTGAAAAATAAAATTCGTAGAGAATTTTTTATCCGTAATAAAAATTCAAAAAAAATTTTATCATGAGGAATAAAATTGGGTATACATCATCATCGTCTAGCGAGAGGGACTGTAAAATCTCATGCTTACAGGCTGCCCCTCAGGAGATCATTGCTACCATAGGTCAGTATAATTGTATGAAAGAGTAAGGGGTTAGAAGTTGTACCTGACAAATGGTAGGCTAGACCTGAAGGACGACAAGGTTAAGATTCCATCAGTGCCTCCCTTTGGTGAATGGTTTGCCCCTTGGTCGGCCTTGAGCTTTGATGATTTGTCTTCCCCTTCATCGGGCTTAGGCTTTGATGACTTATTTGGCCCTTAGTCGAGCTTGGGCTTTGTTGATTCACCAACCGAGCGTGGGCTTTGACTATTGTTTGCCCCTTGGTCAGGCTTGGGCTTTGTTGATTTGTTTACCCCTTGGTCAGGCTTGGGCTTTGTTGATTTCTTTGCCCTTTGGTCGAGCTTGGGCTTTGTTGATTTGTTTGCCCCTTTGGTCGGGCTTAGACTTTGTTGATTTATCATGCTCCTTGGTCGGGCTTGGGCTTTGAGATTTAGCAAGTAGGGCTGGGCTTTCAGGTTTGTTTTGCCCCTTGGTCAGGCTTGGGCTATGAGATTTGCCAAGGGGCCTTGGGCTTTCGAGTTTGGCAAGAGGTGCTTGGGCTTTTCAGGTTTTTAAGATTATGGAGCGTCATTCCTATAACAAGTGACAAGTAAAACAAGATTAGACTGATTTTTAGATGACATTTTTACAGCTTGATCGATTTTATGAAAAAAAAATATTTTTGCCCTTTCAATCAACAGTATAAGGGTTTTAGAAGTCCTAGGATGTTGAGGCTAGAGCTGGGATTCCATTGGAATGCTGAAATGGCATGTGGAGAATGCTTGATGTCGTCGGCGGCTTAGACAATGCCGCTGACGCTATGGAACAATCCCCCTGGTGGTATGGGATGCTACATAGCACCTTTGACTGGTAAAAAAATTCAAAATTCAAATTGGTGATAGTGAGGCCACCGGTGGCTTGATTGATACCACTGCCAATTTGGCTGAAGTCGCCTGTTGTATGGAGTGACAGTTCTTGATATAATTAAACTCCTCAAATTTCGTGCAGGTGTTTAATGGATTTTAACTCTTATTTTCTCCTATTTCAGTAACAGAGGCTGAAAACACTCTTCTTCTTCCTCCCTACTCTTCATAAAAAAAATTAATCTCTCTTTTTCCTTTCTACTCCCAATCATGAAGAAGATCTTCGGGCGTAAATCTAGCAGTTCTAAGTCTGACGATCTGCCTGCTTCTTCCATTAAGGGGCTTAAACTTTGCCTGGTTTATGTGGGCTATGGCTTCAAGGAATCCAACATCATATTTGGGTGTGGGATTGCGGTTCCAATTGATAATCTGGTCCCGGACAAGAAAAACCACATCTATTACATCTAGGTAATCCTACAAAATTGAAACCTTTTTATTTTGTTTGAAGATTTTGATTCTAGACTCAAAAAATTGTGGAATAAAGGTTAAAAAAACAAGAGATATATGTTAGAATGCTTGTTATAGGCCTATTTTCCGCTCAATTTATACCCCAAAACTGGTTAATTGCGTTTGTTTTGGTAATTTGGTGTATTTTAAGCAAAACTGGATTCTGCCCGCAGGAATTGATGTCGTTGACGATATCACTCTTGTTGCCATCAGGTTCAGGCCTTCCAATAAAGGCCAAAATCATGCCATATTGCTGCTAGTTCCAGCGATGTTTCCAGAGACATCATTCATACCACTGGCTGTATGGCTGATGTCGCCGGTGGCATCCCTGCCCCAACATCGGCATCAGCAGCATTCTAAAAGCAAATTGACATAGAAATAGAGTTATATAGCTGGGTTATTCCTTTCTGATTTTTGCAGCCACACACACTGACTTGTACCTGAGGTATGAGGACTATTGGTGAGTGGTGGCACCACATTTGAGGGGAAGGATTCAGCACTTGTAGTGCCATAGATGAAATGGGTTTTGGGGATTTAGACCATGCTATGCCCCTATTGATGCCAAAGCTTTCCCACCTAGCCTTGACTGCTCTAACTGAGTAGTGGTTCAAGTCCACTCATACCTTTCACTTCCAGATTAGCGCGGTAACTATTACCGCTTCTGATATGGTGGCAATGACTAGGCTGCTATGCACCAAAGAAGTGATCCGTTTGGATGTCTATATGGAGAGGAACCACCTTAGGGGACCAGTGATGAAAAGGGTGATAGAGCTATTCAGTTTAAATTCTAAGTCAGGGCGATTGTCCTATGAGGAGTTATAAGAGTATTGTATGGAGGTTAGGGTGGACCCCGAGACCCAGCGGGATGCTTGCGTCAACTCCTTTGTCATTTTATTATTGATCGCACTGCTCTTTTCGGTCTTACACAGGAAGGTCAACTACGGGTTGATTTTTACTATCAAGGATGTGGCGACCATCAAGGAGAAAAATTGGCCTAGGGCCATTTTAGATTAGATGTATTACGGGCTGGACATAGGAGCCCGAAAGAAAGATAAGGCCCACCACTTGAGCTATTTCCTGCTTCAGGTATATCCTTTTGAATAGTGCTCTATTATCAAAGTTAATTGCTTTTCTCTTTTAGATGTGTTGAGCTTTTGGATTGATTGGCTGTTAATTATATAGGTTTGGGCCTTAGAGCATCATATCCACCCCTCGATTCAAGTTTAATACTATGGTACCACTGGGTTCACATTTTCTCGCCTGGTGGTGCGGGAGCATTGGAGGACTTGGCAAGTATTCTACCATATATAGGGAGGTATTGAGGAACTTATAGATTGTCTTGGTATGATACTTTAACTTTTAGCCCTGTCTTACATTCAACAAACCATTAGTCAAAAAAACACATTTATAAATTTAAATTGCTTACATTGGCTTTCTGCTTGATTGATTGATTAGGTCATGAAGGACCCTTTCGAGGAGGTGTCCAACTGTGCTACTGTCCTTACCATCCGACTGGAGGTGGATGACCATAGGTTTGTTATGGAATGCCCCCTGGCTTTGCCTTGGTACTTAAGGGAGAGAGTTCGTGGTTTGAGAGAGCTTATGCCTGCTGCTAGGCCAGTGCCCATAGATCCTCCTATAGGCCTCTGGTGGCTTGATTTGACTATAACCGATGCGATCAATAAGGATGATTATTTGGAGGGCAATGGTCAAGTAGTTGAAGTGTCCCCGACCCTTATAATGGCCACTTATCGCGCTTGCTTACTATGTGCCCCCGTATCCATGTTAACGATTTTATCGCCTTCCACATGAAAAAGGTAAAGGAAGAGCTGAAAAGGCAGAGATGCGGCATCATTGAGGAGATCAACAATAAGGAAGGGAGTGGTGGTGGTGAGGGAAATCCCGAGGGGCAGGGTAAGGTTGGCTAGGTTGCATCGATGGCTCACAAAGGGCACCATTGTTCTGATGTGAGATCGCACCTTTTCTTATATATATATATATGTATATATATATATATATATATATATATATATATATATATATATATATATATATATATATACATATATATATATACATATATATACATATATATATACATATATATACATATATATACATATATATATACATATATATACATATATATATATATATATATATATGTATATATATATATATATATATACATATATATATATATATATATATATATATATATATATATATATATATATATATATATATGCTTGGATCAAAATGGTTGCTTATGCTTGCCTTTTGTGTTTCTTTCGAGTTTCAAGCACCTCCTAGGAACAGAGGTCTACCCAAGGATAGTCGAGTGCCAGGCCAGGGCATACCCCAGGGTGTTGAATTCATAGAAAGGCACCTCTCGATTGCTTTGGAGACTCATTTCCTACTGATGAACTCGAGAGGTGACTTTCGGCCTAGGAAGATAACCCTGAGCAGCCATTCGCTGAACTTTATGCCTATGAACACAACTCATGGAAGCCTTATACAAACGCGAACATATTTATATGAAAATTCCCTTGGATTCCTTTTGATTTCCTTTTGGATTTTTCAGGTTACTCGTGTTGTGGCTGAGCTGTTGACTAGAAACGCCTTTGCTCTCATGGACACTCTTGTTTCTCAGACCTTGCTCGCTTAGGTAGATCCCCTATTATAATATGACATTGTAAAATAAAATTCATGTATGAATGTTATGAATGATAAGGATTGTTGTTATTTCTTTGTCTATAGGATTTTATAGCCCTCACAATATTAGATGCCAACGAGGCCCAGCGGAGGTACCAAGAAGAGATGGGGGGCTCCGACACTACATAAGGGAGTTAGAGAGCCAAGTGGATGCTACCTTGCATGAGAGGAGAAGCAAAAATAATATGGATCACACAACCCCAGCCGAGCCTAGCCGTAGGGGAAGGGAGGTGACAGCTGGCTGTCATTATGGAGTTGATCCTGAGAGTACCTGGAGTGCCCGGGGGACCAAGGAGGACATCGTCAACCGCTATCTTATGGATGAGACAGAGTATACATCTCACCCGATCGATGGTGTTGACCGATTCTGGATTCATCTATCACCCCGTCTCCCTCTTCTTTCTATTTTTATTTGCTTGGATATGAATTTTGGTTTGTATGCCCCTAATACAATGATTCTAAATGTTTGATTTTGGATTCTGGATGATTTCGGTTTTGTTTAGGATTTGGATATTTTGGTACTCTTGCACTTATGGGCTTTTGGTTTGAATAAGTTTTGAAATTTATGCTTGGATAAGTTCTAGAAATGGATTACAGGGTTTTTACAGGTTGTTCACAGGTCTAAACTAGTTAAAACAGGCTTGAAATTTGCAAAAAATACTGTCATACCGCCGACGGCATTATTGATATCATCATCCATGTGATTTGGTAAATAATATAGACAAAGTCACCCATAAATCTATACCGCTGGTGGCATCACACCATATTGTCGGCGATCTGACCCATACCACTGGGGCATTGCGATCATCGCCGGCGACATCACTAACTCAGAAACTCAGATTTGGCCTTTTTCTCAAATTCTGCCATGGCAAACCACAATCAGCAGCTACAAGGTTACTTATAAAGCTTGGGAAACACAGATTGGAAGTGGTTAGAAAAATTTAGGCTATGGGGCTTTTGATACATTGCGGTGTGGCCCGTTAGTCCTGAATTCCTTCTCACGGTGTTGACTTTTAGGATCAAATGGACCATGTATTCCGATTTTCCTCATTCAAGCTATGCCCACTACTTGAGGAGCTCTATGCCATATTAGGGGTTCAATACCCCAAGCACGTGCTCCTAGCGCTCCCAGAGTTTCACTTTGGTACGATGGTGTGCACCGAGGGTTGTAGAACTTGGATTTTGTGGACCCTTTTCTATCTCGGCTTCCTGATAAGCTCAGATTTTAGCTTAGTGCTGTGTTGGAGTAATGCTAAGAGGCCCCCCAGATCTCATCTCGCTTGGCCTTCCATGGTCGCGCTTTTACTTATGGAAGAGTTTATGTGCGGAGTGGGCCCAGTCGCCCTATTCAGGCTAATTTCACTTATCGATGCAATGTTGATAAGGGCTTCCCCCATAGCTGTGGGACTAGCAAAGATCCTGCTCAACACAGACGCTACTTCTACTGACCCGCCTCTTATCGGTGACAATCTTACACTACTGCATGTATTCATTTTCCCCCATCTTCTAAATTCTTCACTTCCCTTTGCCCTTATCAGAAATTGTTTTACAGATATAGCTGATAAAGAAGATGAAGCTGAAGGAGGTACCACGGGGGAACCTGAAGAAGTACTTACTAGTTCATCTGAGGGAAAGAGGGCTTATACGAGCAGATTTCGATCGGTTGACTTTTGACAGTTGGGTGCCTATTCTAAGGGGGGTATACCAATTCACAAATATAGTGGGTCAGCCCGTGGTAGAGGATCCGAGATGTGGTTATGGAATCTTGGGGATCCTGTATTTAGCTGATAGGTCTGAAAAGGTCTTCATTCTATACCCCATACCAGTTGCGCCGTCAGTATGGCAAGCAATAGAGAGTCCCGATCAAGCTACTCGAGAACCAAACCGAAGTCTACAAAGCCAGATGCGTGTGAGCGGATAACCTTTTCCATGCGGATCCGCTTCAGATGCGAGTACACGGGATAACGAGCATTGTGAAGTATGCTATAAGAGATTGAACCTCATTTTAGCGTGATGAAAAGATAGACTGAAATCCTGTATTTTAAGATAGAGTTGCCACCCGGTTTAGCTATACCAGGATTTTAGGTTCGATATTCCCACCGGGTAGTTGGACTATACCTTAAAACAGAGATTCAAAGTTTGGATGATGTTGCTCATTTTTCATTTATTATATCAAGGCATTTATATTTTAATAAACGCGACTTTAGTTCTTATGTGATTTAAATCCAATTAATGCTTAGAGTTTTCAGTTTATATAGCCATACATCACACAAAAGCGATAAATAGAGAAAGAAAATTAATTTTTACATGGATTTACAACTATCTATACATTTTTTCTAATATGGGAAACTAAATAAAGCAGATAAATAAATAGAAGGGGCAAAACCAGGCTGTGAGATAGCAACCTCGTTCCCACCCGCGAGGACTGCGTGAGATGCGTAGCACGGGGGGTGAAAAAATAACGAGCGCTCTGAAGCGAGCTAAGGGAGAATCCTTATTTTAGGCATGATGAAAATAATAATGAAAAAGATGTTGATGTTGAATTTAAGTCCAATTCGCGTGTTCAGGGATACGAGACTTGAAATCCACGTATTTTAAAATAGAGTTGCCACCCAGTTAATCTCCACCGAGAATTTTGGTACGATATTCCCACCGAGTGGTTAAACCGTACCTTAAAATAGAGATTTCAAGTTCAGATGATGTTGCTTACTTTTCAGTTTTTAAATAAAAAACGTTTACATTTGAATAAACACGACTTAAGTTCTTATGCGATTTAAATCGGGTTATTGGCTAGAGTTTTTGGTTTATATGCCATACATCACACAAAAGCGGTAAATTAAAGTAAGTAAATAAATTATTCCAAGGTTGTACAAATACCTATACATTTTTCTAATGCGGAAAGGTAAAAGAAAGCGGGTAAATAACATGAATAAAGGGAGACCGAAATTGCGCCTCAACCGAACTTACCAACACCGATATAGATCGAAACATGATAAATAAATCACCAATAATCACAAATAATTAAAAGCAGAAAGAAAAATTTTATTATAGAGAAAAAAATTTTGGAAATTTTTAGAGTTCAAAAGGCATTTTTTAGGCATTTAATGGTTATTTAATCAATTAAATAGTTAAATAAATCAGATTAAAAATATTATTAATTTATTCCAGAATTTTTATGATTTTTGGAAAAATTTTGGGCAAAAATCGAGGTAAAAAATGCAAGAAAATGGCCATAGTGGCAGTCAAAGCTATGGCGACAGTTTTGACCGCCGACACTGTAGTGGTGGTAATCAACTATATTTCAACAGATCTAGACTTAAAACACTCAAATAATGTTGATTTTATGGATTTGGGTAAGAAAATACCCCCAAAAAAGTAACAAATAACGGAACCTCTATAGGGGTGGAGTTCACCTCCATAGCTATAGCCTTCACCGCTATAACAGTAGCGGCCAAGGCTATAGGGATAGAGGTGAAGGCTATCCCTATAGAGGTCGAATTATTTTCCGACGGTTTTCCAAGAACACCAAGGACAAAACCAAAAAACACACCAAAAGCAGCAAGAACAGCAACAAAAAACAATAAAATGAAGTAAAAGATTAAGGGAACTCAGTTTTGTAACCTCTACGCTGTGAATATAACTCGGGAGACTCAAATCGGACTTTTGACAAGCTTTTGATGATTTTCCGACGGAATGGCCACGGAATCGACGACGAAAATAGCGACAGATTGTTTGGGTTGTATTTGAGGAAAAGTCTCTAAAACCTTATTTAATTCGTTTTAACCTATGATTTCTAATTGATTTTAGTGTTTAAGCTATGAGATTAAGCCTAAGAACAATTAAGAATTGAGATTAGAATGTATTAAACCTGGATTCTATGCTTTTTTAAGCTTTCTCTCTCTAGTTCTTCCTTTTCTCTCTCTTGTTCTTCATTTTCTCTCAAAAATGTTTTTCTCTATTCCAAAATTAGAAGAAAAGTCCCTTAATCTCTCTCTCGGATTGGCTTAAATACTCTCACACACAAAAATCCACCGACATAGGCAAATTTTCAGGAAAAATACGTGGCAAAATCATAAGGAGAGAGAGAGAACGAAGTGGCACAGCAGTGGCCGCCTTAGGGGCGGCAGCCACCACTATGACATCGGCAGCCACCGCCACAAGGGTGGCAGTGGCTACTGCCATGGTGGCGGTGAAGCCACCATTGAGGCAGGGGGTGGCCACAATGGGGGTGGCCACCCCGGTGGCGTTCACTACGGGTATCCGATTAAGGCGATTCTTTACATTTCAGAAAGCTTAGAGAGTCTAAAATCCAATGATATAAATGAGACTTGCTGAAAATGTTTGAATCTTATAGAAAATTATGAAACAAATTACTACGCGGGAGCAAAAGAAAACAGCTAATTCTAAAAATGCATACGGATGATATTTAAGCGCCGCCAAAGGTCTAAAATCATCGAAAAGGTACTTCCCAACGTGATTTGACCTTAAAAAACTAGACCATATGGGGTCAAACCAACAAGTCATCATCATTCCAAGGGTCACCGAAAAGCCCATGCCCACATGGGTCCTAACCGAGCTTACCAAATTGGACCCGGCACCAAACGAGGCAAAATATATGCTAATAATCAGAAATAACGCAAAAATAAATGAATGTGGTAGGAAAAGGCAAAAAAGGGAAAATAACATATTTTTGGTTTTTTCGGAACTAAAAGCATAATTTTCGGGCACTTATTGAATATTTAAACAACCCAAAATATTAATTGAATAAACTAAACACCCTAAAACTAATAAAGGAAAATTACAGAGTATTTTGGAAGTTATGATATGACAAAGAGATTTATTTAGTTAAAAGCCATTTTTAAACCATTAAAATGAAAATTTAACCAATTAAACAAATGATAAATTATGAAAAACATATTACAAAAATAAAAATTAATTCCAGATTATATGACATTTTTTGGAAATTTTTATGTGAAAAATGGGGTCAAAAACGCAAAAAAAATAAAAAAAGGGCCAAAAACACAAAACACGGATTTTTTAGCATTTTTACCAGTCTAGATGCTAGAGTGTCGCCTGAGATGCTACAGTGGCGGCCTCAGACGTTGCCGTTGCAATATCTCAAGCCACGTCATAGCATCTCAAGGTCCACTGGAGCATCTGCCCTGGAAAAGTGTCAAAAGCCCAAAATCGGCATTTTTACACACGGAAATTCAAGGTTACCAAAATTTTAAGCCGATTCCCACAATTTTTCAGTAGTTCTGGACTTAAAATGATGAATCAACTTTGATTTCTCGATTTTGGAATAAAAGATGGATCCAAAAATACTAGTGAAGATATTTGTAGAAATACCGTAAACAAAAGGAAAAGAACCACAAATCACAACCAAGGGCAGCAAAACAAGATAATAAAATAATTAAAAGAGACTGGAACTCAGTTTTGTTACCTAGAGGCTGTGAATCCACGATTTGAGACTCAAACTGGTAGTTTGGCAAGCTTTGGGATGAATTTGTGACGAAATCCGACGAAACAGCGACGGCAATAGAGACGAACTTAGTGACAAAATTTAGTGTTTTTAAGAGAAAAAGTCCCTAAATCCTATTTAAGCTGATTTCAACCTACGATTTCTAATTATTTTAAATGATTAAGCTAAAAGATTAACTAAATAATCTTTAAGAATCCGGAATAATCAGATTTCTCTACTTTTATATTGCTTTCTCTCTCTAAAACCTAAGACATTCTTAATGAGAAATTAAGTTTTCAATTTGGTAAAAAGTCATGGATTAGGTGATTTAATGGGTTTTATAGGCCTTACTCACTCCAAATAACTCAATGAGTCCCTAAAAATTGAAAGATTTCCAAAAAAAAATTGAAATTATCCAAAATTAGAGAGAGAAAGACAAACTAGTGACGGACTTTGAAAGCCTACGCAGCATCTCAGAGCGAGACGCTGGAACGGTAGCAACTCACCGTGCTCTTGCGCGGTCAGACGCTACCACAAGCCATGAGATGCTATGGCGGCAGCGTCTAGCAGCGCGGTCCACGTCTCGGCGACGTGGCCACATTGTGGCCACTCCCCACCGAGAAGTGACGGGGCGCGTCTTGCCGCGCCCCACAGCATCTCGAGACGCTACCGAAGCATCTCGCCGCTCTGCGGTGGTGCCGCTGAGGACAGCGGCGCCGGCGAGGAGGATCACAGAAAATTACTTTTTTTACTTTTTTATTTCTTTTTTTATTTTTTTTATATTTTTATGTATTTTTATATTTTAATGCACCTATTTTAATTAATCGGTTAAGGGGAACAACGCGATTAAAATCTCAACTTCATCACGGGCATACTTTCCAAATGCAATTCAACTCAAAAATAATAGAACAACATGCCAAATATTAGGTTAGAGCAATCATCATCATTCCGTGGTCACAATGGGTGAACTATATTTGGGAGAAGTAGGCCAAGGATGCTATATTTGAGACCCTAGGCTATGCTCATATAGAGAACATTGAGACTGATATACACTACAGAGGATGGCTTGCTGAGATTAGATGTCTGACGACCAGATCCGAGCGATTATGGGCCCACTTTAAGGGACAACAAGCTGAGGAGGGACACGAGCCCTTTTCCACTACCACCTTGCGAAGGATTTCTAGGTATTATGATGATGATGCGGGGAGCTCGGCCTGAGATGCACTTTCTTTAGTTCTATCTTTTGCATAGGCTAATCAAGAAGATAAACCTATCGAACTTTATTTTATTACATGTCTTTTATTTGGTTCTAATTCTTGCATAGACTACCCCTAGGGGTTTTCAATCTATCGAACCTTGTCTTAATGTTTGCCTGGACTACCCTTTTTGGGTTTTCAATCCAGTAGACTTTTCTTACTTTTGCATAGACCTTGCATTTTTTCAGTCTATCAGAATTATTTTTATTAATTGTGCGCTTTGATTTAGAATAATGTGGATTCTACATTTGGTTTACTTAAGCTGTTTTCACCGTATAGATACAAAATTCTCATAAAGACAGGCATTTAAAATTCAGCAAAAATAGATACTTTCATTAAATAAAGTAAAATAAAGTACACGATGTTTGGTAAATGTTCCATTTAACTCCCGGTGCCAACTAGCTTGGATCGGTTTTCTAGAAGGCACTCTCTCTTTGCTCACTTACCCCAATTTTTGCCTATATCACCTTTGTCGGGTTTTCAATCTAGTAGGTTGGTCATATTCCCTAATTTTTGCACAGCCAGTTTGCAGAATACCGACCATCGGGTGTCACCCTAATTTTTGCCCGATCAGTAAAAGATCAAAAGGCAGGTGATTATTATATCTATTTTTTGTGCTGCTTTTTCTAATTTATTTCTTTTGGATTAGATGTGATAACGCTTAAGCCTGTCCTGGTTTACGGGGTTCACAAACTCAATCCCATCCATGTCCATAAGTCTAACCACCCTTTTACTAAGCAACTTCTTTATCACATACGGTCCTTCCCAGTTAGGCCTGAATTTGTCCCTTTGCATCGGTGGTGGAAGGTTTAAGCTGCTTAAGGACTAAGTCTTCAGCTTTTTGGGGAAACTTCTGTTGTCTTATCCGATTGTAGTAGGCTCAAGTCATGCGTTGGTGGTATATCTGAAGATTATCTAGGGCTCTCAGCCTCTGTTCATCCATCATATTGAACTGCTCAAACCTTGCATGGGTCCATTCAGATTCTTTCAGCTTAGCCTCTAATGCTACCCTTAGTGAGGTTACTTGAGTTTCAATTGGCAATACCGCTTCCATTTTGTACACTAGGGAGAATGGAGTTTGACCAATTGGAGTACGGATGCATGTGCAATATCCCCAAATAGCGAAAGGTAGCTTGTCTTCCCAATCCCTATAACCTGTTATCATCTTAGAAAGGATATTCTTTACTGATTTATTAGCTTCCTTAACAGCCTCATTAGCTTGTGTATAGGGAAGATATGTGGTGTTCAATCCCCATATTTCTCAATCAGATCAGCGGTTGCCCCTTGAAATTATACCCCATTATCTAAGACTATTTGGTGCGGAAGTCCATACTGAGCAAAAATATGCTTCTCTATGAACTTGGCCATCTTCTTGGTGGTGACATTGGTGTAGGATCCGGCCTCTACCCACTTAGAGAAATAATCCACTGCCACTACGATGATTCTGTGCTCGTTTGTTGATGAAGGATGAATTTCACCAATTATATCTATCCCCCACGCCGAGAATGGCCAAGGAGTAGATAAATGATGGAGCTCGATGGGTGGTAGATGTTGCATATCCCCATAAATCTAGCATCGGTGGCACCGCTTCACTTCGGCGATGCAATCGGCTGTTAGGGTGAGCCAAAAGTATCCTAACCACTAAATTTTCTTTGCCAGAGCTAGACCATTCATATAAGGGCCACAATCACTGGCATGGACCTGATCAATCACTTGTTGAGCCTCTGATTCAGCTAAGCAATGAAGCAACAAACCCTCACTGGTGCGCTTGAATAGATCATTATCAATAATCCAAAACTAGACAATGAGCCGCCATAGAGTGGTACGATCCGAGTCAGAGGAATATGAAGGATATTGTTCGGTTTAGAGAAACAAGACTATGTTAGAGTACCAACAGGGTTTGGTTGGAATGGGGAGGATTGCTGAACCTGCTGAGCATGGTATGGGATCTTAGTCGTCAATAGACCAAAGGATGGATAGGCTGTTGCTAACTCCAAGGCCTGCTCCCCATCGGTTCATAGCACCGTCAAAGTATATAGTCTACACATGCTCAAGGATTTTAACAGAGGCAAGCTGCTTATCAGGAAACTCCAGGTTCTCAATATAGTTAGGGTTAAGGGGTTAATTAGCCAAGAATTCTACCACTGCCCACCCCTTAATAACCTTCTTTATTACATACTCAATGTCGAACTCGGATAGGAGTAGCAACCATAGAGATAGTTTACCTGCTAGAGTGGGGGATTGACAAAGATACTTCATGGGGTCAATCTTAGCCAAGGCTTGATCTCGGTAGGATTTGAAATAATAGCGCAACTTCTTAGCGAGCCAAACCATGGTGGTGCAAGTTTTCTCCACAATTGAATATCGGGTTTCATAATCCAACAACTTCTTTCTCAAGTAGTAGATTGCGTGCTCCCGTTTATCATCATGTTTCTGGACAAGCATTGCCCTTATAAAAGACTCTTTGACAGTCAAGTATAGGATTAAAGGTTTCCCGGGGATGGGGGGTTTCAGAACGGATGGGTCAACAAGATAAACTTTAATTCTCTCAAATGCCACTTGGCACTGATCATTCCATGCCACTGGTTGCTGCTTTCTCAACAGTTTAAAGATGGGTTTACACACTGTACTAAGGTAGGCAATGAACCAATTGACGTACTGTAAGAACCCTAGAAACAATCGGACTTCTTTCTCTATTTTTAGTGGAGGCATATCCCTGATAGCTTTGGCCTTATTAGGATCCATTTCGATTCCTTTCTAACTAACCATATGCCCTAGTAATTTGCCTGAAGTAACCCCAAACACACACTTCTTTGAATTCAAGCGGAGATTATACTTCTCAATACGAGTCATGAATTTGTCGAGAATAGCAGGGTGCTCTTCTCGGGTAGCAGACTTTACAATCATATCATCCATATATACCTCTACCTCCTTATGGATCATGTCATATAAGAAGACAATTACGGCACGCTGATAAGTTACCTTAACATTCGTCAACCCAAATGACATTACTTCGTAGCAATAAACCCTCATTCGGTAATGAACACCAATTTAACCTTATCGATGATATTCACTAGAATCTGATTGTAACCCGAGAACCCGTCCGTAAAAGATTACATAGCTGCCCTGGTGGCACTGTTAATCAGAACATCGATGTAAAGAAGCGGGAAGTCATCTTTAGTCGAAGCTTTATTAAGATCCTAAAAGTCAACACAAACTCGTAACCTACCATCTTTCTTCGGAACCGGAACTATGTTGGATAACCAAGTAGGGTATTCCACAACTTTGATGAATCGAGCTTAAATCTATCTTGAAACCTCTGCCTTAACCTAATCCGCCCGTTCTACTCTTAACCGACTGAGCTTCTACTTGATAAGCCTGAACTTAGGATCGGTTGGAATTCTATGCTTGGCAAAGATCAACCCTAGGTATATCTTCGTACGACCAGGCAAAAGCGTTAACATGATCTTTAAGCGCTTTTATTATCTCACTTTTTTCCTCGGGAGTTAAGTCATTAGAAATGGTTATCATTTTAGGATTGTCATCAGTACTTAGGTTTATTTCACTTAAAGAAGTATCGCTAATGCCGAAAATGTTATGCATATGGTTATGTGAATGCATGGATCCATCGGTTAAAACATCAAACAAGTAACCAAAATGAGAGTCATTCATTGAATTGAAAGCCTTATAGGCGATATTGTTTTGATCAAATACATCAAAAATATTGAAAATTACATCATCCATAGTGTCCTCCTCCACAGGCAGAGGGGCTTTAGTGGCAATGTCAGTAGTAGGTGGACCATCCTTTGTAGTCTTCATTAGAATGGTATCTAGGTCATGTTCCAAGGCCGGTTTCTAGTCAGTAGTGAGTGGTGGTTCCCTAGACATGTTAGCTTTCTCGGTTAGGGCCTTAGCGAGCTTCTTCACGATCTCGGTCATGGTGCCTGCTTCCCCAGTTCTCTCACCCTTCCAACCTTTCTTCATAAAAAATGTCATAGCCTGGGTCATGGTAGCCACAACGTCTTCAACTTATGGATCGACGGACTCTTCATTACTTCCCCCAGACTCATTCTCAGGATACATCTTTCCCTTCCCCTTGACCTTATCAAAACCAACATTGACAAGTGCAGCAGGTTCAATGGGTTTAAGTTTAGTAGAAACAACCATGCAGCCGGCTTCAAAGTCATAGACATCCTTGAAGATCTCAAAATTGGGCCACATTTTTCCATTATGCTCAATGGGTTCAGCTTCCCCCTCATAAGGCCTCTAACCTTGAATTCCACAAATAATCATCATGTGACAGTAGCCAGAAGGAATATGACGATAGGTCCTTCTAGGCTTATACCCTAATCCCGCTTGGCGGATAAGCACTTTTGGCTCTAAGGCCTCAATAATTCCCTGCTCATGCATTCCACAGCATCTGCCAGGCTTATACCCAGATCTTTTCATCATTTTCCCATACCAGAGTGGAGATAACTGTGCCAAATGGGAGGTAATTTCTCAGTCTTACTAATCAAAGCAACATGAAGACCTTCATCCAATTTTGCTTCAGCTTCTATAACAGCCGTAATAAAAGCGAGGTTGGCCTCGATAGTTACCAACTTGTTCTCATGAATGAGCTTCATTTTCTGATGGAGTGTGGAGGGAACCGCGCCCAAGGCTTGGAGCCATGGTCAGTCAAGCAATAAAGAGTAAGTAATAGAAATGTCGCATACAGTAAACCGCACTTTGCTCATAACACCTCTAACAGCGACTTCTGCTTTAAAGGCTCCAATCACAATGCATTTTGAATCATTATAAGCGCGGATAAGGGTGTTGGATTTCTCAAGCATTTCCTCTGACAGTCCAAATGAGGAAGGACTTTCAGGGGGCAGAGTTTCAGGGCAGAGCCATCATCCACCATGACACATGGTATGGTTTTATCAAGGATTTGAATTTAGATGAATAAGGCCCTATTATCATCCCTACCCTCAAGTGAGAGATCAAAATGGTTAAATACAATCTATGGTCCCTTCTTTAGA
The DNA here is from genome assembly GCA_947683365.1 of Euphorbia pulcherrima. NCBI lineage: Eukaryota > Viridiplantae > Streptophyta > Magnoliopsida > Malpighiales > Euphorbiaceae > Euphorbia > Euphorbia pulcherrima. Next base: position 24,198,198 of record CANTUS010000001.1, read on the forward strand.
GGAATAGCTTCCCTAACCCTAGCACACATCTCAACAACAGAAGTGGTCAGAGTAGCTTCCAAATCGAGTAGTCGCTTAATCAAACCCCTGCGATGCCTATCAGAATGAATAACCAACTACCATATGCTATAACAAGATTACGTATTTCTGAGCTGAGTAATGAGAGGATCGACCTCGAGGCTTGTTGGAATAGGCGGCGATGGAGAAGGAGGCCATGGAATGGTGCCTACTCTCCAGGGACTGGGTCCTTATCCTGATAGAGACGATGATCCTCAAGGTTATGCACATGGCCACTCTGAGTAATGTTGAGAACATTACCAAACATGAGACTCCGAGTGGCTCGTGTTTCAAACAAATATTGCGGTTCATCAGGGTCCGAATCTGAGTTTTACAACTCATACCCATCCATACTGAAAAGCTCATTCTGGTCAACTCTAAATAGTTCATTTGGCTTTTCTTCAGCAGGTAAATCAACCCTAAGCGGCTCAGTACTTATAGCCTTGGCTACCTCGGCTACTCCCTCATCTTAATCAGAATAGTAGTCCTTCAAAATAAAGGAATCTACACTGAAGAGTAGCTTTTTCTCAACTTTCATTCTCTTAGCCATAAATGGCTAGGTTCGACGGCCTTCTTTCTTAGGTGGAGTTGGGTTAACTTCCATTCCTTGAACCGAATTAAATCCTGGATTAGCTTGGCTGATCATATCAAAGACTAATTGGATGGGAGACCGAAACCGATAACCAAAACTAAATTGACACTCCCTTCACAGTGGGTAATTAGCTCAAAGATTGCGGCTTTGGGTAAGCTAGATTAGATCATTCCCACCTTATTCCCAAAATTCAGTAGAGGGTTGTTCATAGTGCTCGAAACCTTTTCTGGTTCAGCGATCTTTCCTTCACTAATAAGACACTGGATAGCTGAGAGAAAAGCCTTACAATTGTTGGTTAGGTGACCCACTTGAACATGGTAATTATAGAATTGTTTTTATCCTTGGGTTTGGACAGTTTATACTCTTAAAGGGACTTGATATATCCTGCTTCCCTTAAACGCTTAAAAATAAACCAAAGGGGGTGCTTGTACGAATTGGCCAAAATGAAATGTGGGTGAGATGGTTGAACTTCGGCGACTATCGATGGAGCTTGAGTGATTTCTAGGGGGTGTAGCAGGGCTTGAGAAACTGCCTGAATTACAGCTAGGGATTTTGGTTTAGTAGGTGCCAGAGCTATGGTATGAGTATCATTACTCTTTCTAAACTAGAGCTCTCCTGCCTTTTTTACCTTTTCACGCTCTGCTTCATGGTTAATTTTCTTAGCTTTTTCAAACACAGCCTTATAAGAGAGGAATGAATCAGTAGCCATTTCTTTGCGAAAAAGAGGAAGAGATCCCTCTAGGAGTTTAACAATCATCTGCTTAAGGCTTAACTTAGATTTCATCAAAACTTGGGTTGACATCCACCATTTAAAATATTACTTGAAGGTTTTAGTGGGCATCTGGTGGACTCCCTCAAAGTGTTGGAGGGTTGTTTCTATCATAGTGTTAAAACCATAGTACACTTTCAAAGCCTCCGAAAGAAGTTTCCAATCAGTGATAATCTGTAGAGGCAGAGTATGATACCACTCAAGAGCAGGGCCCCGAAGGGAACAAGGAAACATTTTAGCAAGCACCAAATCACTTAATTTCTTTACACGCATAACTCTTTCATACATGATAATGTGGGAATCAGGGGCACCAGACCTGTCATAATGTGCTATATTTGGTATAGTAAAATTATCGGGGACCCAATCCTCTCCTCTTTCGGGTTCCTTAGCAGCTATCAAATGATTTAACCTTAGATCTCCGGTGTCACACCCGAAGGTTGCATGACTTGGTCAATGATTAGGTGATGAGTGAAAGTTACGGCCTCAGGTGTCACGCCTAGAGGCTCCGTGACCTGGTCGTGGTTGGTCTGAGAGGCCATCATTTGGTGAACAAAAGTAGCTACTTCAGGTGTCACGCCCGGAGGCTACGTGACCTAGCCATGGATCGGGACTAGTGGAGATGGAGGAGGAATATCTAGGCAAGGAAAGGATTCTGGGGGTAGGTAGTGCCCCTGGGAGTTATAACAAACTGAGGAGGAGTAAAAGATGGCAGAGGCTGGATTAGTCAGCTAGAAAAAGCTGAAAACTGATGAGTGAATACAGGAAGAACTGAGCTCTAAGCTAAGGGTCTTAGATTATAAGGAACAATCGATGGGGTTGTCGAGGTTTGTAGAAAAGTAGAGGTTTACCTAAACTGAAATGGGCTTGCCACAGGTTGAGTTGAGGGAGTTGGGTGAAAAATAGGTGCATCGGATCTTATCCCTACCATACTAGCCAACATCTGTGATGAACCGTTCTGGGCTTGCATATTGGACTCAGAGACCCGGTCAGAATTCTTATCCTTAAGGGATTGCTTGACAGCTGATTGGACAGTAGTTTGGATAGAGGCTTAGAATACATCCAAATTCAGAAACTGAGCCATAGCATTGGCAAAGTAAAAACTAGGAGGGGGTTAAGATCCTACCCTCAAGGTGGGAGTAGGGCCTAACGGATCCTTAGGAGGAGGGAGGTTTCCTTCATTGTTCGGGAAAGATATGGCTGGCTGAAAGGAACTCGGACCCAACTGAATCTGCTCTGAATCTGACTCCCCACTGGAATCAATCTACAAAACCCCTTTGAATTCTATGGTGACTACCGGGGTAAGAGAACGATGAATCAAACGGTGCTTAGGCCTTCTCTTAACGATAACTTTGCCTCCTAGCTGAAATAGTAGGCAGCAGATCAGATCATGCATGGAATGTGTGATGCCATGGATAGGGTGAATGACCTTTGTCTAATAACAATGTGTGATATGCTTATTTCTATGGCTACACATAGACGTAGTTAGCGATGATGTAACGGGTTATCCCTCCAATATATGTGGGACGTTCGTACTCCTTATCACACATGGTGATATGTTGTGACTCAATAGGGGTACAAAAGAAGTCCTACGGATGTTGCTAAACCTCTTCCACGAGTGGAGATCGGTAACGGTAAGTTGATTGATTTGGCTCTTGAAGTCGATGCATAGGGGATGCATGAGCACGTAGCACATAGAACATAAAGCGTCCCTCTTTCAAGCTTAGGACTCCCACGTAATGCCTCTTTAGAAAGGATGGAGTTTAACTTCTTCACTGGGAATGGACAAAGAAGTGTGTCCCAATTATTTTCATTGTTTTTGTGGTCTTAAGGGATTGAAGTGCTAAGGTTTTTTCCAGCGCGGTTTTTGTATAGGGTTATTGAAGTAGAAGGTTCTCATTTACCTTAATTCCATGTTACTCAACCACTCCCCAAATAGGAGCAATCGCAGGAGTTTACACGTTGGTTAAAATAAGTGATCCGCCCACTAGGCATCCTTAATTCCAAAGAGGGCATGAGTGATATTTTCACAAGTTTCTCGGGTAAAATGGGCCACCTAATATTACCGAACTCTCTACATGCGTAAGAACAAAACATCATAAAAAGGAATTAAGTTTTAATTTGGCCAGTTATTTCAATACGTCGTCAAAATCTTTTAAACTTATTGAAAATTTTTAGTTCAAGTTTAAATAGATAAATCCCCAGTAGAGTAGCCACTGTGAGCAAATAACATTTTACGTGACGGCTGTGAAGCCAGGCCAGTGGACTAGGCTACATGAAAATAATGAGTGTGATGATGATTGTGAAAATGGTTTAGCATATTTTAATGTCCAAACGATACGAGATCGAAATCTCGTACTTAAAATAGAGTCACCACCCGGTTCAGCTCAACCGGGAAATTTTGGTACAATTTTCCCTCTGGGTGATAGACCATACCTTAAGTAGAGATTCCAAGTTCAGATGATGTTATCTATTTTACATTGGCCAAGTTAAAAGGTTTCATTCTTTCTTAATTGGTTTTAATCCACCCTATTTATTGTGTTTTCGGTTTATATATTATTACACCGCCGGTGGTATCAATGAGGCCGCCGGTGGCCTCACTCTCCTGATAGATAGGTATGAAAAAGCAAGCATGAATGAAGCCTAAAAATGGGGAAAAGCAAGAAAATCCAGCATAAAGGGATTTCAGCGGGATGATTTAAATTATTGGGCTCTTTTTTTTTTACTTTTTATGGGTATTTTGGACTAAATTATTTTTTGGATGCAAATCATCGGTCTGAGCTAACTTCGAATGGGTTATCAAACACGTTGAACTTAATTCTTCCAAAAATTAAATTTGCAGAGAATTTTTTATCGGTAATAAAAATTCCAAAAAGAATTTTTATCATAAGGAATAAAAATCAGGTATACGTCATCATTGTCTCACGAGAGGGACTGTAAAATCCCGTGCTCACACTAGTGAGTTAGTGCAAGGGTTTATGGAGGCAGTAGAGGAGATGAAAGCCCACTTCAAGTCAGTTCCTACTCAGTTCTCACTTATGAAGGCAATTGTATCCCATACTTTGCCCATTTTATCCATTGCATGTAGGAAGGCTGACTACTTAAAGATGGAAGTTGCTGAGCTCAAATAGAGAATGGAAAAGATTCATGAGAGGAACAGTAGAGTTGTGAATGAAGAGAGAGATTTAATGAACTCTCTGATTGATAAGTTTAATCCAGTTTTGCAGGGATCATAAGTTGTGCTTAATGGATACAACATTCTCAGCAAGGAGAATTATGCTAACACAACCAAGTTAGATATAATGATTGATGCCATCAACGGTCTAATAACTACTTTTAAGCAAAATCAAGGCAACTCCAATGAACTTATGCAGGTGAAGAATGAGCTATTAGAGGGAGTTAAGGCACCTGAGGAAGGAATTCTAACCACGCTGAAAATATTAAAAGCTTTAAGCAGTGACATTGTGATGTCAGAGGCTAAACAAGAATAATTTCTTCATCAGAAGCTTGGTCAGATTCATGATCAAATCAATGATTTTCTTGGCGATGTATTCAATGATGGTCAAGCTTTGGATCACATACATAAGTAGATTTCTTCCTACATTCGGACCACCCAAGTTCTTAAAAGGGTGATGCGTGAAAACAGTCAGGCCAGAGCTATCTCAAGCTTAACTCAGATTTCTAGGGAAGGACTTAATGCCCAATTCAGAGTAAATCAGTCACAGTCATGCGCTCTAGTGGCACTCTTCTCTTACTTATGGGAACATGACTTCATCTCTCAGACTATTTCTGAGTCCCTGGTTAAGAACTTCTCAGCTAATACCTTTGGTGATCTGACCATATTTGAGGAAGCGCTAAACTCATTCGATATTCAAACTCAAGCCATTTTGGATTCAATGGCAATGTGGGAGAAGGATTATGAGAAGCGTAGGCAAGTAGAGAAAGAGAGTGAAGCAAGGATTACCGCATTTAACTATAAGCTATCCTAGACCCTGATCCACACTGAAAAGGAGTGGATCCCATGCCACCAGAGTAGAAGAAGTCCAGAAGGGATGATCAAGAATATAAGAGGAAGACTGCCAATTTGCAAGGACTTATTCTGCCTGATAAGCTTTAATTAGAATAGAATTTGCTATAATCTTTAGTGTTGTTTGTAAACTTATTATAGGTTAACTTTTTGTTTATTTGTACTCACTTATCCATAAATGAAAAGATTACCTATTTTGTTCTAAGTTAAGATCTTCTTAACTTCTCGTATTTTCTACTATATATCTGTTCCTGACCTTGCAGAGAAATATGAGAAGTGTTGAGGAATGTTGACCTAAGAGGAATCAAGGATTATGGGGGAGTTAGCATTCACTCTAAGCAAAATGAAGATGTTGAACAATGATATATCAAGCATTCTTTTGAGGTAAATTTGATCTAAATATCTTATTGACTTAATTCTCGCTCAGTTAATTGTCATTGATAAAAATGGAGGAAATTGTTGAATCAAGCACAAGGTTAGGCTGACTCTATGGATGACTCAGTAGTGCTTAAGTTTTGATCATACCAATTAAGTTAAGTTTGAGTTAATTAAATCAATAATTATGTTAAAATAAATATATGGTTATATGCGAGTTATGAAATTCGAGGGTAGAATTTCAAGTCTCCGCTGACCTAACTATTCAATTTTAACTCTTAGTTGTTTTGGCCTGAGTTGTGCACTTAGTCCCTAACTAAGCATTGTCCACTGAGCGCTCGTTATTTAGATTGTGTTTCAGCTATGCTAATTGTTTAAGGAAAAATGGAATCTTGCTTTTTTCCTATTACTTTTATAGAAATTAATGATAGACATCATACAAAAGACAAAAGGAATTAATGACGCGACAAAGACAAAAGCTCAGCGTAGATAAAGATAAAACATGTCTGGAGAAAAGCTACACGAAGACAAAGTCAAAATAGATTTTTTCAGTGCGTATCTCCTGCAAGTGTGTGACTCTGCAAGAATGTCAGATTGCTAGAAAGAATGATAAGATGACAGGTAGCAAGTCGGCGCAAGGTCTCTCTAATTGAAGACTGGCATCAAACGACAAAAGATTAATATTTGGAGCTCTGATTCAATCTGTCTCTAATGGATCAATTTTTATTTCACAATAGTGTAGATTATGTCTCCTAATAGATCTATTTGAAGAAGTAATGGGTGAATAGCTGAGCTATCAAATTGCAAAATATGCTAAGGCAATTTCAAAAGCTACATTCTTGTCTTTAACTATAAAAGGAGCAAGAAGGCAAGCGTAAAACTTGGTGAATACATCTAAATTTCTAAGAAGCAAAACTCTGTCAATTTCCAAGCATTAAAGAAGTTCATTCAAGAAAGCATCTACTCAGCGAGAATCTGCTTTACAACAAGGGAGATTAGTATAGATCATCAGAATTATAATATCAGATCATTATAACTAGATCAACATTTCTATAAGTTGAATCTAGCTCTTGTTTAGACTCTGTTGAGTTACTGGTGGAAGAGGGTATTCTACTCAACGGGTGAGTGATTTTAGTGAGGAGGTTACTCAGTTGTAATTGGGACACTCTATGAAAGGCTTCTCCGCCTAGGGTAAAAGAGTTAAGATTAGTGGATTAAAGACAAGACACTCTCTTGAGACTGGATGTAAGCGCAGGTTGTTGAAACAGTATAAAATCTCTGTCCCTTTACGTTATTGTTGAAGCTTTACTCAATTTATGTGTTTCCCGCTGACCTACTCAGCGGAGGTTGATTAATCTTGAAAAAGTTATCTGTTTTATTCTAGAGAGTCATTCACCCCCCCCTCGACTCACTGAGTGTACGCATAGGGACCAACACCTATATCTGAACTTGTCAATGCATCATAAAGAATCCTATTGTCGACTTCAATAATCACATGAGAAAATTCCAACTCTTTTAGCCAAGATAATGCTTCTCACACAGACAATGCCTCAGCTTAAAGAATAAAAACATGAGAAGGCAACATATTTGACTTTGCTCCAATGAACGATCCACCTACATTTCTTGCTATCAAACCAAAGCTGGTCACTTCACCTACAAGAAAGATTGTTGCATCTGAATTACACTTGATAAATGGCACAATCGGGGCCTCCCATCGTTGACTCACATCCAAACTTCCCTCTCTAAGGACTTCCGCTGGTCCAGTGGCAGCTCCATTAATAGACAAAGCTACTTTCCTCGAGCTGCCAGCCAAACCCCAAATAAATTTTTTCATGCCATCCAAATTCCCCACAGCAAATATATCAACTGATGCAATTTTTCATTTGAATTATTAAGAAGCCAATTATGTTTTTCAAAAAAAAATAAGAAGCCAATTATCAATAATACACGTCACTGTGCTATGCAAAGGAATATGAAAATTTTGATGAAAATAATGTTGGTCTATATTAATGGGATTGACCAGGTAAGACAGGTGCAACGGAAATTTAAAATTTAATCTAGAGTCCAAGATCTCTTAAGCATGACATGATTGACAATGTAAACTAGTCTATTATTATTCTAGGTCATAAATACTTATTAAAAGGACCTAATAATAATTTAACCACTTACTAGTTGAAGCGTGAATCATAATGTCGAAAGAATGACCCAATCAGCTACATGCACAGATTCTAAAGTAGAAGCCCTCTATAAATAGACCACACGAGTACTACCGACCAAAACCTTCTAGAAAGAGAGAACCAATAAATAAGTGGAAGATAGCTAGATCTTCCCTACTAATTTATTCTAGAAGAAATTGCCTTAATTTTCTATTCTAAGTAAATACATCTTTCGATGGATTACTTTTAGGAACTTGAACAACTAAGAGAATAAGAGAGAGGGATAGAGGCTTTCGAATTTGGAGTGGAAAATAGTGGAGGACGAAACATCTATTTATAGTGGTTAGGAAATATTCAAAGTACAATAAAGTCCCTAACCTCAACCAATTATAAATAAAATAAACGTAACCTTTTAGTCATTTGCTAAATAAGAAAGAGTTAGAATCGAATTCATCGTCCTTTATTATTATTCTATTCAATTAATTAATCCAATTAATTAATTAATAGAATAAACAGTTCCTATTTAATAGGAAACAGAATCTGATTTGAATTAGAATTCGTATTAAATAATTATCCAACTAATTAGTAACCAATTAACTAATTTAATAATTAATTAATTAACAAAAGAATAATTAAAACTTATTTAAATAACACTGAATAATTAGAAACAGAAGAGAATTGGACTCTCAGTCCAAGTTGGACACTGCTGGCTTTTGGCCAATAGTCAACTCGCGCATGGGCCTGCCCCGCCCATATGGCGCACATCCTTTACGAGCTATGCACGCGAGATAGCGCGCAGGCCTGGCGCGGGCAATGCTCGCCGCAAGAGTGCGAGTCCACACAATACCTTACCATGGACCTCACTATGCAGTTTCTGTATCTCTTTATACCTTCTCATTATTTTTGGTACACTGGTCAAACTAGTAAAATTGGTCCAACCAATTAAATGGTCTTCCCATTTATTTCCCGGTATACTGGTCTAACTAGTAAAAATTGGTCCAACCAATTAAAATGGTCTAACCATTTATTTCTCTTCTAGATTAGACCTAGTCTAATAGTTCTTTACATGGCTCGGTCATAACTAAAAGTGTATGACCTTATAGGATCCCGTAATATGAAGCCGTCAAAGTTTAACATAGCTCAAATTCCTTTTCATGAATTTGACTGGCTTGGAGCTCTAGACTGATGTGGACTCCTATGACTTTGATCGGTCATAGTGGCTCTCTAGGAAAGGGTATCCCTCCATATTCAGAATGTTACGTTTGTGTGACTTAATCCCGATTCTACAATAGTATTAGTACAATTCACTCCTTTTATTAACTATTAAGTACCATCTGGTTTTTTGGACTCGATTTAAGTATTTGTCCACTAGTAGCCTTAGAGGCGACCCCAGTAGTTTAGTCTTGCTACCAAAGTACACTACTCAACCATATTAATGTGTTAACTAGGATTCCATCCTATCAACCCATACTCTAAAGAGGTTTATGAGTGTGTCACTTCTAACAAGTGGCCAAGGTACATCTCCCTTATATTGCTATAATGGAGTGATAGATTCCATCTTGACTACTCGGCTTACCAACGAACAGACATCAACTATACCCAAAATCATCTGTATCATCCAGTCTATAGAATGTTTAGGTATGACCCAAAGTATAGCAATATCTGAACAAGGTAACTAGTATCTCAGGTCTAAGGATATTCGTATTGATATTGCAATACCAAGTGTTGTCTTATAGCGGTCTCCAATGTATTTCCCTGAATACATTCATGTGTTAACCCAAGGTACCACCCTCTAGCACTGGAGATATGCTACTCTAAATCAAATTCAAGAGGTATGCTGACACATGCTAGTCTTTCCATATTCATCAATGCCCAGTCTTGATGATACTATGACTAGGGATATTTAGACAAATTATAATTGCACACGAACCAGTTCTCACCAACATAGTCCCACTATGCCCTTGCAATATGTGTTATGATTTTGTCAAGGACTTTTGCAAACACATCAATGAATATATTCTTAACCAGACATAATATATTTTTTTAGTCATCGATGTAACAAAAGAAATGGCTTTATATTTGTTCGCACAAATTTAACTAACTAAGATATATCGCCCTAATTGCTCTAGGGAATACACCATATCTAATAAACAACACTAGACCCGACGAGCATACAAGCAATCAAACATGACATGACCAATTGACTCAAAATCAAGAGAACAAATTGGGTATAAGGCATTGTCAACTATCTTTCTTTGTACTAACACTTCTCTAGTTAGAAGAACATGTATGATTATGCACCAAAAAAATACTCTGAGTTTTGATGACAGCTTCAAGTTCCACAATGCATTCCATCTAAACTTTGTTACTGGCAGGTTTGCACATCTAGAAACAGACAGTGTATGATATGCACTTTCAACTGAGTAGAAGCCATTGGGTTTATGAACCCAATAAGGAACATCACTACTTGGCACATTTGGCATTGGTGTACGTAGGATGAGTTGAGCTTCCCCACCTTCAAATGATTGATTTATCAATTCTGCATTCCAATTATTTCCTCAAATTAAGGCGCTAACATGCTTATCATCCAACATGGCTCTATCAGTTCCTGCTAATCTGATTCATCCAGTGTTATGGACCCATATGTCATGATTTAGATGAATACGAGTACCATCTCCAACTCTCCAGCGAATGTGATCTTTCAAGAGTGACAAAGCCGAATGTGTTGGGCTTATAAATATCCCTTATTGCTAACAAAAGAAGAAGATTCATAGGCTTATAAGTATGGACCATATCCCTAATGGTATGAGGCCTTTTGGGGTTAAGCCTAAGAGTAAAACCATGAGAACTTAGGCTTAAAGTGGAAAATACCATACTATATATGGGGAAATGTCATGTCCATGGCGCTTCTACGAGCCTCTACAATTAGTATTAGAGTCATGCTACAATGTTGGCCATGTGGATGAATTCTCGGAAAATCAAACAAAAAGTGCCCAGTTTGATCATTGGATATCCGTGAAACCACTTATGCTCTATATAAGGCTTGTGTCCTCCATTGAATTAAGCTGAAAAAGATGTGTTGTAGATGCATGGTTGATCGGTCGAGGGGAGGCTTGATGATTATTTGTTTGAGGGAAGGAATGTTGGGCAAACAGATATCCCACATTGCTAACAAAGTTGTGTTGGGAAACAATGATCCGAAAGAACCACTTCAAGAACATATCCAGATCAGGTTTGAAGAAAACAAAAACACAAGTATTAGTAAGAGTCCTAAATAAGTCATCCGGACACATATTGAAGACTTCAAATACCTAAGTCCATAAGGAAGACATCCTATGAAAGTTTGGAAAGGAAACAAACCTTTGACCTCTCAAAAGCAGCATTTGTAAAAAGAAGACTAATTGAAGAGCTTCCGGATAAATTGAATCTGAATATATCCGGAAGATTTAATTTTTTTTTAAAAAAAAGGGAAATAATTTGAAAATCATATTTCCCTCCATATTTGGTCTGAAGTCGAAGATCCTTTTTACCTTGAAGATTGAAAAAGAGAGAGCTATCACGCATTTCGCAAAAGGACAAAAGGACTGGCACAAGAAAGAGAAAAGGTAACAACCTTTTTAACATAGACCAATGGGATTGGCGTGTGGAGCTCACACAAAAGCAAAACAGAATAAAATTTGGTGATTCGCTAAAATACAAACAAAGCGATCACTAACAACTTTTCTGCCTCAATACTAAAAATTCAAATGGGACATTTATTTAGTCTAACGGATTGATGAATGGCTCTAGAAGCACCATATCATACCTGATCAATGGTGAAGATTTAAGATAAACCTCAATGGCACACAACGGCTACATTTATGATCAAAGCCTATAAAAGGAGATCTTCATAGATTGAGAAGTGGTTGGTTGATTTCATAAGAAGCTATTATATCAAGAATTCAAGCTAATTCAATCAGTGAATAAAATCCCCCCCCCCCCAAGAACTAGACAAATTCCAATCTATTTTGTAAGAACTCTCAGGTGAAAACTACAAACTTGAAGAGTTCAAAACCTTTTAAAAAAGAAAACCATTTGTAAAATCTCATACTTGGGTGAGTATTGAGATTGGGGGAACTCAACTTTTCCTTGGTCTTCAAATCAAACTAAGTTTGGATGGGACTTTCATAAACCAATCCAAATATACCAAAGAGATTCCAAATTGTTTGAGATGGACAAAATCAAGCCAATGTCCACTTCTATGGGTTCAGATATAGTCGTTTAAAAGGATTGTGAAGGAGAAGATGTGGATCAAAAGCTCTATAGAGGAGTGATTGGATCACTTCTATACTTGATAGCTAGTAGACTTGACACATTATGCAGTCTGCTACTGTGAAGGTATCAAGCCAATCCAAAATATTTTCATATTAAGGCTATAAAAAGGGTGCTCGGGTACTTGCTTAGAACAACTGAATTTGGATTATGGTATCCCAGCAATCGCAATTTCATTTTGCTAGGGTACACTGATGCAAACTATGGAAAAGACATGCTTGAGAGAAAAAGCACATCCAAAGGTTTTCATTTCCTTGGAGATTGCTTAGTACCTTGGTACAGCAAGAAGCAAACTTCAGTAGCATTATCAACCACTCAAGTAGAATACATGGCTGCAGAAAGCTATGTTGCTCAACTCCTATGGACAAGTAACAACTAGAAGAATATAGAGTTCAATCCAGATGCATAGATGTTATGTGTCATAGCAAAAGTGCTATTGATGTGTCCAAAAATCTAGTGCTATATAGCAGTATGAAGCATGTAAATATTTTAGGCACCATTTCTTCAGAGATCATGTTATGAAGAAGGAAGTAACCTTGGTTTACATTCCAACAAATGAGCAAAGGGTAGATATCTTTACTAAGCCACTAAGTAAAGATCAATTCAACATGCTACGGGATGTAATTGGAATGTCAAATCCAATTTAAAGAAAGATACGGAAGAGAAACAATAGTTAATCTTGATCATCTACGAGTCAAAAGATCAAGAAAATAAAGAACAGTTATTTGACTCTGGATCCAGAAGAAATATTGCTAGATTAGCAGAAAAAAGTGACACATGGCAGTAAAAGAGCAAAAAGGTAACAGTGCACGTTTTGAATTTCAAATGTTTATTGGGGAGTACACGCGAGATAAAAAAGACATAACTGTTTTAAAATTAAATCATTCCATTTCTCTAGTATAAACGCCATTCACCTCTCTCCTCAAATTTAACTTCCATATCACTGATCCATTTAACTTTAACTGCATCTGGATTACCATTCTACCCTCACCTTGAAAACTCTATAAAAGCCCCCAAAATCCTTCTTCATCTTCATACGAGTAACGAATCTACAGTTACTCAGCTATTTTATTTCTAGAAACCCTACAATTCCCAAACGTTTCTCTCAAATCAATAATAGCAAGAACCAAAAATTAAGCCTCTTTTCTTCCTAAAAACCTAGCTCCAGTGGAATCTCTCAAGAATGAAGATTTCATCCCCCATCAAATTCAAAGACACTGACACCATTACTCCATCTAATTACTTGCATGATGAGTACCTCTTTACCATAGAACCGTACACATAACTTCTTTTAAAAGACCAACATTTAGAGATCTTTCTCCGGATGAAATACCCAACCTATCTAGTCCTGGTCAAAGAATTTTACAAAAACCTAAAAGTTCACAAGCACTATGATGCACTCCGAACTATAGTGCAGGGAAAGTAAATCACAATCACCCCTGAATTTTTTATCACTCATTTTGAGATGAAGAATAGTGGAGTAATCATGAGGAATGATGGAGATGAGCTCCCTGTCAAGTATGATCCTTAGATGTGGCTTCTAGAGAGGTTCTTTGGGGATAAAACAACCATACACTAGCTAAAAATGCCAAGGACCCTTCACTTTATAATGGCAAGACTCATCCTAGTCTGAAAGGGATCCCTCAACACTACCTGAGCCTTCCAACACTGTGTTCTTCAACACTGGTTTGAGAGCAAAGAAGTCAATATGCCAGTCTTGCTCATTCATTATATGAAGTAACACATGTACTCCCATGGACCCCACATTACCAAAATCCTTGCTTAAAACCAAGTAGACTTATCTGAAGTAGAGGCTATTCAAGGAAAGGCTATCCTTGAAAAGAACTTCCTAAAATTGACCTATAATGAGGTCTAGAAAGAGGGAAAAGCCTTGAGGAAAATAAGGGAGAAATAAGAGAAAAGCAAGGTCTCGAAGACTGGAAGCTTTGTGGAAATTGCTCCAGAAGCAAAAAGGGCTAGAATCACCATGCCCAAAGTTTAAAGGAAGATAAATCTCAAGCATGTAGTGGAACAGGTTGAAGAAGTTAATGAAGATGCCCTTCCCCTCACTCAAATTATGAAGAAAACTCTGGAAAAGCCTAAGAAGAGAAGGCTTATTAAAGCTACAACAAAGAAGATAAAACCAGTTTGTGAACTAGAAGTGAATGAAAACATTGTTGTCGCTACTGCCACCATTAGAAAGGGGTGGAAGAAAGGCACTAAAACTATAATTGATGGTAACTTGGAAGAGGATAATGGCTTTGATAGCGAGAAGACTGCAGATGGAGAACCTGCTCCAAAGGTTTATCCGAAAGGGATCCTCTTTCAATTAAGTTGTAAAGGCACAAAGAGCAAAACTACAAGTGCTCAAAACTGCTTCTGTAATATCAATTAGAGAGACTACCCCCAAGCATAATGAAGTAGAAAATATGGTATGGTCAAACAAAGCAAGGGAAAAGAAAAGTTAGTGAAAGTTCCTAAATAGACCTTAACTTTAGAGAACATCAATTCGAAGGATCCACAGTTCAACAAAATGATGGAGGTCATGAAGGATAATCTAAAGGCCACTTAACTCACAAAAGAGGGTCCCGGAGGCTCTTCTGGCGTTATAACTATTATCACTTCTCCTATAGTCATCTCTCTTAAAGATTTGGATATTCTTAGAGAGAGTAAATATAGCGAGGAACAACTATATGTGTTTAAGGCAAGAACTGAACCACTTCCAGAAAACCTCTTGAATAAAGAAGTAGAAGTAATTGAAGTAGAGAGTCCTGAAAGGGCACATAGAGAGAATGTTGAACACAATACCAGCATTCCAGACAAAACAGAGGAAGTGAAAACCAAAATTCCTGAAAAGGCAATTGGAGGGGAGATTGAGGAGAATGCCAATCTTCTAGAAATAGTTGAAGTAGGGATAAATGAAGCAATAGAGCAGATAGAACAACAAAACATAAAGGTAACTCTTATCTCTAGCCCCAATATTGCTGCAAGAAATGATGATGGGGTTGCAGTAGAATAAGGCAACTTAGATGTAGCTCGAAATGCATCTAAGGAAATTGAACCTATCCCGAAGCACAATGCTCCGGAGGAGGGAGATGGTCTGAGATCAACTAAGCACGCTTCTAAAGTGGACTCAAAGGGCAAGGCCACTCCGGAGGGATGCTTGGAAGAAAAGAAAGTAGAACAAAAGAAAGGTGAGGAGAGTAGTAAGGAAGAAGAAACTTTCAGATTACAAGAAATCGAAAGTAGCTACGGATCTGAAGAAGAATCCTCTTTAGATAGTGTGGTAAAGAAGACAACCATAAATCCAAAGCCGACTAGATCTGAGAAGATAAGAATGGCCCTGAGTCTGTTGGAGCAAGACACCATTGAAGGGCACAGAGAAGATGAGATCAAGAAAATACTTTGGGGTATATGTACACAATTGAGATCCGTGAAGAATTTAATGAAGGAAAATTCCATGAATCCGAATCTCAAATCAGAGTTAGGGGAAATCAAAGCCTCAGTACAGAATATTGAGAAGAAAGTAGATGCCTTTTTCTCTGAAGAACTTGTTGTAGAGTCTTCATTGTCTAAAATCACTCTAGTACTGAATCGGCTTACATCAAACATTGTAGGAGCAAATCGCTCTGCAGCTCAGGCTATTACCGGAGCTGAAAATAACTATGCAACCACCATAGGCCAAATTACTTCCTCATCCATTGATCTAAAAGCAGAACTGAAGGAGTATATAGACAGCAAGTTTGAAAACTTTGAAAAGTTCATTCCTACTACCATCACAGAATCCTCAAAAGATGTCTCCTCCGGA
Organism: Euphorbia pulcherrima; assembly: GCA_947683365.1. Taxonomy (NCBI): domain Eukaryota; kingdom Viridiplantae; phylum Streptophyta; class Magnoliopsida; order Malpighiales; family Euphorbiaceae; genus Euphorbia; species Euphorbia pulcherrima. Next base: position 24,214,290 of record CANTUS010000001.1, read on the forward strand.
CTAACCTTGCTGAATGAAGAACATCAAGCATCTTAGGAGATGCTATATAATTTTCTTTATGAGGAGCTACCCAAGCTCCCGAAAAATATAATAATGATTTGAGCGATGATTTCCAGTGCCATCTTCCGAAAACTGAAAAGCTTATCAACACTTGGAAAGATAATTTTAACATTGAACTCTGGCACCTCAATGCAAGTCTTCATAACTACCATAGAGACATCCTTAAGGAGGTTTAACAACTCAAAATTGGTATGTCTCAGCTCTCGCTTACTACTCCTTCTTCATCTGGAACCTCTCCTGTCATTTCGAAAAGCCTTCTCCTCCCAATACTTCAAGATCTAATCCAGTACATTGAGAATACTAGATTCTTTGGGTTCAAGTGCAATCTCACCTTACTTAAAGCCTTATTTCCCTACTTTAATGAAGAGGACATGCAACATGCACTTCAAATGCATCCATATGTTTCAAAGTCCTATCAGCAGCTCCAGAGGCTTATCAAACCACTTTGTCTCATTCCTGCAACCGTGGACACACTTGTCGAAAAGCATCTACAATGTAATGTAGATTATTCAATATACTCTGGAGCCTGGGAAAAGAACTAGGATCATAGAACATACATGGTAATTGACCCCCAAGCTAATTTTGCAAACAAAAAGGGGGAGAAGAACATAGATCCGGGGGAGAATAGCATAAGAAAGGAAGGTGAAGCTTCTGGGATGATGAAGTAGATTATTTTGTATAGAATAACTATTTTTCCATGTAAACTTTGCAATAGCTAGTTCTGTATTATTTTCACTTATATACCTCTGTATTTGTAAGTACAACCTTCATTTGTACTTCAAAAACATAGAACCTAGAATGCTAATTTATTGGGGGAGTTAGGATGCTAGAATTTTGGAAGATTAAATCTGTAAATGACTAAGTATCAAGAATCATACTTAGATCATAAAACCCCTCTATTTCTGTTTAAATGTACTTAGGTTTTTATTTCCATCAAATGGGGGAGATTGTTGGGAAATAATGACCTGCAAGAACCAATTCAATAACATATCTGGATTAGGTTTGAAGAAAACAAAAACACAGGTATTCACAATCGAAGTAAACAGAAACACAAGAGTCATAGATAAGTCACCCGGACACATATTAAAGACTTCAAATACCTAAGTCCATAAGGAAGACATCCGGTTAAAGTTTGGAAAGGAAACAAACCTCAAACCTCTCAAAAGCAGCATCCGAAAAAAGAGACTGATTGAAGAGCATCAAGATAAATTGAATCTGAATATATCCAGAAGATTCAATTTTTTTAAGACAAAGGGAAATAATTTGAAAATCATATTTCCCTCCACATTTGGTCTGAAGTCAAAGATCCTTTTTGCCTTGTAGATTGAAAAAAGATAGCTAGCAAGCATTTCAGAAAAGGACAAAAGGACTAACATAGGAAAGAGAAAAAGGTAACAACCTTTTTAACATAGACCAATGGGATTGGCACGTGGAGCTCACACAAAAGCAAAACGGTATAAAAACTGGTGATTCACTAAAATACAAATAAAACAATCACTAACAACTTTTCAGCCTCAATCCCAAAAATTCAAACGGGACATTTATTCAGTCTAACGGATTGATGAATGGCTCCAAAAGTGCCACATCATACCTGGTCAATGGTGAAGATTCAAGATTAACCTCAATGGTACACAACAGCTACATTTATGATCGAAGCCTATAAAAGGAGATCTTCACAAATTGAGAAGCAGTTGGTTGATTTCATAAGAAGCTACTATATCAAAAATTCAAGCTAATTCAATTAGTGAACAAAATCCCCCTAAGAACTTGTCAAACTCCAATCTATTTTGTAAGAACTCTCAAGTGAAAACTATGAACTTGAATAGTTCAAAACCTTTTTAAAAAGAAAACCATTTGTAAAATCTTATACTTGGGTGAGTACTAAGATTGAGACTCAACTTAGAGTTGGTGCTTTAAGTGGCATATCCATGTAGGACTCAGCTGAGGTTTGGGTAGAATCTAAGTGGTATATCCTACTAAAGAGAAAGGACACAGCTAGGAGTTAGTGCTTCTAGTTGTATATCATACATCCTGAAAATGGGTAACCTTCCGGAGACAAGCTCTAGAGGACTCAGCTAGAAGTTGGTGCTTCTAGTGGCATATCCTACATCCAGAGGAGAATAAATCTCCAGAGACAATTGTAAGGCTTGATTCCTGCTAGTTGGACAGGAATCACACTAGTGGACAAAGCTCAAAGGAAGGAAACTCTAGGAACTACGGTAGGCGTGGCCAAACCAGGTTAAAATTATTGCGCATTATTTCATATTTTCATCATTCGGATCCACTACATCCGGAACATATCAAACACGCTAACACAAGACTTTTTAAAGTCTGTAAATTCCTCTAAAAGGGTCACTCACCCTCCTTTAACCTTTTATACATATGCTTAGGGACCAACAAGTTGAAGATACATGGGTTTAGAAGTGTTGATAGTATCATACCATGTGTGGGAATATAAGGTGTCCACGTGCTTCCATGAGCTGCTACAATTGGTACCACAGCCATGATCCGTAGTTAGCCCTGTGGATGGATCCTTGGAATGTCAAACAAAGGTGGTTTGCCTAGTTTGATCTCCAGTGATTTGTGAAACTGATGGTTCTCTATGTAAGGCATGTCCTCCATCGCATTAGAGTGTAAAGATCGATTTGTAGAGAATAAACGGACAGATGATCGGTTGAGGGGAGGATTGATGGTGCTTTTATCAAGGGAAGGATGGTTGTGTGCGAACAAATATCCCACATTGCTAAGAAAGTTGGAGATGCTTAGGTTTATAAGAGTGGACAAATATCCCTAATGGTATGATGCCTTTTGGGGTAAAGCCCAAGAGCAAATCTATGAGGGCTTAGGCCCAAAGTTCACAATATCATACCATGTATGGGGATATATGGTGTCCACGTGCTTTCGTGACCCATAAGAGAATGAATGCTTCTCGAAACATAACTTGGCGTGCTAGCTCAGCATCTAAAACTGATCCATTCTTAAAATATCGGGACTCGAAGACTCTACTAACCAATGAATTCGGAAAAGCCAAAAAGCGTTGTTTGCACAGATCCGTTCCAGCCCGATGAGGAACTACGCCTATTTCGTTCAGTGATCAGACCAAAGAGCCAAAAAGGACCAAATTATCATCCAAAAATCCAAAATTCAAAAATTCACATTCCAGAGAAGCTTCAATTTAACATTTTCTATTGGAAAGTCAAAAAGTCAAAATTTGGTCAAACATAGATAATCATCCAGTCGGGTAATCGCCTGTCTACAGTAAGAGAAATCAAATCTTATCGAGATTTGTAAAATATTTACTGGATCTCCAAATCAGATTTTGTCAGATAAGTAATTAGCCAGCCGGCTAATCACCTGCCTTCTATAAAAAAGAGCTCACCTCTTTCCATTTGAAGGAAGTGAAACAGATAGAAAACCCTATGTGAATCCTATTACACCAATTTCGTTTCGGGAGTCCTAAAAGCCCCAAAACTCTGCCAAAATACTTCTAAATCCGATCTTTATCATCTGAATCAGATATAAACTTGATTTTTTTTATCTTTTCAGATCTAGATCTTATAGTGATCTTCGATCTAAAAATAACTCAATTTCTCAAAAGCCCCGTATTCTCTTTAGAAATAATCCAAGATTATAGCTATAACTTGGGTTAAATCTAATTTCAAATCAAATCACAATCTCTGACAATTTTGGTCCCGTAATGGCTCTTAAGTCATCCTTGACAGATGAAAAGGTAAACAAAGGGTAATTGGCTCTATAGCTCACCTTTAAAATTCATTAAAATCTATTTCTATTTTTTTTTATTATTGCATATTTGCATTTCATTTCTCTAGTTAAGTGAGCCACTTAAACTACAATACGTATAAATAAGTGTGCATGCATGGATAAAATACCCAGAATGTGAGGAAACTCTATCGAGTTTGCGGTTCAAAACCCAAGTGCTACCGTCACTCTACCAAAATTTCAGTAGAAAATATAAATTTATTATGTCGTTATAATGCTCGTCCTATTTCTTGAATTTATTTTTAAACAAATCCAGTATAATAGAGAAATTACCACAAATTCCAAAATTCAAAAATTAATCCAAACCATTTGAGCAATTTGAGTACCTATCATGTCTGAACTAAGAATCTCATATTCTTTTTGGTATGAAAATCCCATTTGGATCCGTATACCACAATTCCTGGTGGAGCTAAGCTGGGTGGCGACTCTATTTTATTTGTAAATAAAATAAAAATGCTTTACTTTTAAATAAGACCAAAACGTTTTATTAAAAGAACGACATTGCGGTTTCCTAAAACTGCACCAAACTAAAATGCGCCCCTCGCATCGTAGCCTGCATGCTCCCTCCTAGATTTTCTCGCCCACTCTCAGTAGTGACTCTGCTGGGGATAAATTATTTTTATAAAAACACAATTTTTATAAAAATTCTTTTTTTACATGATAATTAAAATATTGTTCAAATTAAATTTTGTAACTATGAAATATGTGGTAATTTCAACATTACACAAATTTTAAGATTGCATAGCATTTGCATTCTTTACCCCTAAACCAATTTAGGTGTCTTTTGGTCAAGTATCTTCCAGTTCGCTTAGGGCTTCAGGGTTAGGGCCCTTGCGTAATGTGAGAGGGCCTTGCTCGCTTAAGGGTAAGACTATCCGAGTATATTATATGTGGAAAAGCTAAATTTGGTTCTCTTAGGGCCACTGGAACTCAGTACACAAAGGCGCAGGGTACCCAAATCGCACCCAATCCTCAGTTCAAAACCCGCATATAGTTGAACCATCGACACTTTCCCATAGGTTTACCCAAAAAACTAGGAGTGCACGCGAGTAGACTTCACTAAGTCCCCCATTGGCTTTAAAGTGAATTAACCAAATAGAGTTAAAAGGGGGGTAGGCACGATTAACCGTTTGCTACATGTGTAGGTTTATTAAATATAAATAAACTAAAAACGGAGATCATAAGCATCATGGTTGTGTGGAAACTAATCACGTCTTTATGCAGCCATGACATTAATGTGTACCATGCCATTTCATTTCCCTAGTTATAGGAACCTAAGAGTAAATCGAGACTAGTGAGTCCATCTAGGCTCAATACATGAGCCAAAATAACCGAGGCCAGTGAGTCCATTTAGGCTCAGCCCATGAACCGGAACAAACCAAGACTAGTGAATCTACCTAGGCTCAGCGCATGAGCCAAAATATGCAAACCCTCAAGTGACCAACGAGTCAACTAACCCTCGACCATCGAGTGACCAGCGAGTCAACTCACCCTAAACCATCGAGTCAACCATTAAGTGACCAGCGAGTCAACTCACCCTTTACCACTGAGTCATGCATCGAGTGACCAGTGAGTCAACTCACCCTCAACTACCGAATCAACCATCGAGTGACCAGCGAGTCAACTCACCCTCGACCACTGAGTCAACTATCTAGTGACCAGCAAGTCAACTCACTCTCGACCACCAAGTCAACCATCGAGTGACAAGCGAGTCAACTCAGCCTCGACCACCGAGTCAACCCTCGAGTGACCAGCGAGTCAACTCACCCTTGTCAATCGAGTCAACCTTCGAGTGACCAGCGAGTCAACTCATCCTTGACCAGTAAGTCAAAACTTTGAGTGACCAGCGAGTTAACTCATCCTAGACTACCGAGTCAACCTCCCCCAACAAGTGACTATTGAGTCAACTCACCTATGACCATAGAGTCAGGCTCCGAGTGACCATAACGTCAACTCGCTCAGTCATCCAGATTGACTAAACCCGGCCAATGAGCCACCCGGCTATTAAAGTTATCTCAGATCCAACCGACCATCGAGTCAAACTAGATTTAATTCAAAACCCAGGTCTTCAGACCACGTATGTGTAATATTCCATGAATATTACGAATAACCCTTGCTAATTGTTCCCTGAATAGTTGGCATGCACCTAATTCCTTGCTATTTATATATATCCATCCATTAATTCATTCACTCATTCATTTATTCATTCTCCCATTCATTCTGATAAACGAAGGTAAGTAAGTCTTAGAGCCACGCCCGATATACTTACTAACACTTGATCTCTTGCATTTCATGTTAGAAGTGAGAGAGAAAGAGGTTGAGACATATCATGGGTAGGCCAAAAGCTAGGCCCTCACCACCAATCAAATCTCTAGTCAGATTTTTCTCTAATCCAGAGCCTGAAACTACGATGAAAGATGGTGACACAGTTGGAAAGGCCCTTAGAAGGATTCTATATGCTCTAGAGTTCCATGACATTTGGGAAACATTGAGCGCTTTTAGTTCTAAAAAGGCCCAAGAACAAGAGACTGAGATAGTAGCATTGAAGGTAAAGATGGCAGACATGGAAAAGTTATCCCCAACAAAAGACAAGTCTGTTGCTCCCTCTATCGAGAAATATATGGACATTAATTGGTTCATGCTAAAGGAATCTAAAGCCCTTCCGGCTAACTTTGTAATGCCTTATAAAGCTCTATATACTGGCACTAGGTTTCCTCATCCATATGTTAAAAGTTATCTCCAGATCATTAGTAGCATGAACATCCCCAAGGTTTATATAGTTAACTTGTTTTAAGCCACTCTACATGGTCTTGCTTCTGAATGGTATATGAGGATGCCGATAGATGTGAAATCTAACTGTAAAAAGCTGTGTTCCCCATTTCTAGAAAACTACGCTTTCAATTTAAAGGTCAAACCACTTTAAAAGATATCAAAAGGGTCAAACAACGTTTTAATGAGTCCTTTAAAGAATATTACTTGAGATGGATAGTTGTTCGCGTACTTGTGACTGGGGCACCTGACCAGGAGGCCTTAATAGTGAAACTCATTGAAGAATCTAGCCAGAGATACTGTGATGACTTGAAAATGAAACAGTCCGACACCTTTAATGATGTAGTAGACTATGCCAAAAGGCTCGAGAAATATGATGAAGAAGACCGGATGAAGAAACAGGAATAGCAGGCTTACACCAAGCCTAGATATTGGGAAAAGGGGGCTCTTCCAAACAAGGAAACTTTGAGTCTTTAAAAGCTCCATCCAAAGTCGTAGTAGCCACTCACGTGTAAACTCATCAATCCATATCTCTATAGGTGGAATCATTATCACAAATATTCACCAAATTGAGGAAGTCTAACTAGCTTTAGCGTATTAAACCGTTTGTCCTGCCTGCTGTGGTAGATAGAGATAACTTTTGTGCCTATCATGTGACCAAAGGGCATTGCACTAATAAATGCACTTGATTATTAAAAGATTTACAGCAAATGATAGCCAATAGGAGAATAAAGGAAAGTGAGAAGAAGCCGAGTACACAGACTAATCCTTTGCCAAACTTTAAAGCCACGGTGAATGCTATCAATGTTCATATAGGGTCGATAGGCACCATATTGACGAGATGGATAATTTCTGACATGACCCAGAATGGGGGGATAATATGATTTTTGATAATATGGACATCATCTACATGGTCGACCAATATGTCTTGAGAATGAGGAGAGAAGGGCTAGACCAGTATCAAGTACCGCCACACCTTATATTCCGAGGTGATTCTGATTCGAATGCGCATATGGAAGGATTCCTCCGATTTATACATGAGTAAGGGATCATAATAATGGGCTTTGCACCTTAATTCTCTTGCTTCTTAGAAGGTCCAACTATTGATTGGTACAATGCAATGCCAATGGAAGGTCATTGGAACTGGTATTATATGGAGAGATCCTTCATACATTACTTTATGGCTTCCCAATCGCACCCGAATGCACTTTTTAGGTGGTTCACACCTCAAGTGGATCAATACAATGCTGGTTGGCAGGATATTCTTCCTCCTTAACCCTCTATATATACTCCCCTATATTATATGAGTCTCAATTATGTTAGAACTAATCTATTCGAATTTAGAAGTTCTTTCGGGACGGCACAACTTAGAGATCAGGAGTTGTATTATCTTGAATAAGCCTGGAGTAACCACGAGGACTGGTAAAGGTATATCGGTATAAACTTGAATGGAGTAGCATAAGACCAATTTGCTGAACTCCTTGCAAATATGGCATTAGAACTAAACTGAGGGAACCAAGTGAGCATCGATCAGCGCAACCCATTTGAAGGGGTCCGTGTAGACATTACGGTATATGGTGCTCACATGGAGCAGACACTTGCCAATATGCAAGGCATGATCTCCGAATTTTACATAGCTATTGAAGGGGTAGAGGCTGGAGTAAATATAGTGGAAAAAGCAATAGAGGAAGATCCTGAACAAGAAAATCCTGAGGAAGATCCTGAGGAGGACCTTGAGGAAGACCTTGAGAAAGACCCTGAGGAAGATCCTAAGCAAGACCCAGAAGAAGATCTTAAAGAGAATCCTGAGGAAGATCTAGAGGAAGTTTCTAACGAAGGAACTGATGACAATGTGCCAATTTAGCATGCATTGAATTGGGTTTTTGAGCCAATGAATGAGCAATAACCTTTTAATTATTCAGACAAAGAAGTTGAAGAATTCAAATACTCTGGCAAACTGGACAATAAAGATAAAAGTGAAGTGGATAATCTGGGATATGAATCTAAAGTCTTCACAGACGATGAGTTGAACCATTTACCAGGGGATTTTGAGTATGAAGCCCCCTTTCCTAATGGCATGATAGTTGACTATGAAGGTTCTGAAAGCTATGCCTAATCCTTGGAGCACAATTCCCTGGGTGCTTTATGGTCTATAGTGAGTGATGATTCTAGAGACTTTATAGAATTTGACTCAGATAGTAAGCACTTTATTAATATGATCCGAGATAAGGGGCAAGAACCTTCTCGAGAATACATCATGGAAAGAATCCGTATGGAAAATGGATTAGCTTGGGCTAGTTCTCGCATTCAAAACCTGAATCTAAGTGAAGTCTACCCAATATATTATAATGCGACGTCTATGAATTTGTCCGGATGATGAGCAATGGGAACATTCACTATGCTCATTGGCTAGAATGATTTAAAGTGATGCTTAGGGGAAAGGTTTGAGTCTGGTACGAGGGACTCACACTCTATCAAAAATCATTCTAAAATGTCCTCACTAATGAGTTCATCAAGCATTTCACTTGGGTAGACCTAACTAGAGATCCTAATCCTAAAAGAGATAGAGACGAATAGCTCCCACCAAACTGGTAGTGGGAAATTGATGAAGAATCTCTCTTGTACACGTCGAAGCATGACAAGAAAACTACCAACTTACCTCAAGAGAGTAATAGTAGAAGGCCAATTGAAGGAGATTCCTCATCTATCCATATGATTCAGCAAGATTCCAATCTTATTCTATGCCAAATCCTTCAGAAGAACCCCATTGTCTCGGGGAGATAACCCGAAAAGGTACCCTTTACGCAATGGCCCTTTACCATTAAAGCACCATCCTCAATGAACAAGCCAATTAACTTGAGGGAAATACCACTTGATGAAGATTTTGATGAATTCAAAGTCTTCAAAATAGCAAACTCACCTACTCAGGTTGTCAGTCCCGTCACCCGAGGAGGGAAGATCACTAGTGAGTAACCCCGGCTATGCCAAGAACGGACCCCCCGACACCTCCTACTTTTGTTGAATCCTCAGAATAGATCGAAAGTCCAATAGTGGACCAGTTAAAAGCCCCCACCACCAAGATGAGCATTTGGGATCTTCTCCTTGGTTCTCAAGATCATAGGCTTGCCATTGTGAAAAAGTTGATGGAGATAAAAATGACTGCCTTAGCATCGCTGGAACAAGTTTGCGCATTACTCAACAATGAAACTAGCACTGTCATCCCTGACAATATTTTCTCAAGCTTAGACTTACCCAGTGTGAGCAGATGAGGTTTTGCTTATGGGAGCACATAGGGTACGATGTGCAGGGCACGTCTAGTTCGGTTTGAGAAAATCCGATTTGCTTAAATTTAGTGACTTTATATAAGCCAAAAATGTGATTATATTTGAGAAATATATTTACACATTTTAATAAGAAAAAATATTTTTTAAATAAAGCATTTTTACTTTAATGAAAAATAAAGTAGAGTTGCCACCCGGTTCAGCTCCACCGGGAATTGTGTTATACTGATTCAAAATGGGATTTTTATATCGAAAAGAAAATGAGATTCTGAGTTCGGACATAATAGGTACTCATATTGTTCAAATTGTTTGGATTAATTTTTGAATTATGTTTTATGTGGTAGTTTTGGAATTACAGCGGCTTTATTTAGAAATAAATTCAAGAAATAAAATAGGCATTATAACGGCATAATAAATAGTTTTTTACTTCCAAAATTTCAACAGAGTGACAGCAGCATTTGGGTTTTAGCCCAGAAACTCGGATAGAGTTCACTCACATTTTGGATGTTTGTCTGTACCTGTGAGCTTATTTACACATATTATAGTTTAAGTGACACCAATGGCTCACTTAACTAGAGAAATGGAATGCAATGTACAATAATAAAAGTAATAAAAATGAATTTTAAAGTTAGGCTTAGAGCCAATTACCCTTAATTTACCTTTTCGTCTGTCCAGGATGACTTGAGAGCCGGTGTGGGACCGAAGTTGTTAGAAGGTGTGGTTTGCTTGGAAAATAGGTTCAACCCAAGTTATGACTGTAATCTTGGATTATTCCTCTAAGAAATGTGGGGATTTTGAGGGATTGAGTCTTTTTTAGACCGAAGATCACTGTAAGATCTTGATCTAAAAAGACAAGAAAATGGGTTTATACCAAATATCGGTGATAAAGCTTGGATTTTGGGAGTGTTTTTGCAGAGTTTCGGGGCTTTTAGGACTCCCAGAAGAAAAGGGGACGAGATAGATTTTTCTTACTCTTTCTGCCTATTGAGAAATTAGGGGGGTAAGCCCTTATTTATTGAGGAGTGGTAATTAGCCGACGGGCTAATTACCTATCTGACAAGATCTTACTTTAATCCTATAAATCCTTGCCAGATCTCGATAAGATTTGATTTTTTTTCACTGCAGATAGTTAATTAGCCGGCGGGATGATTACCTATGTTTGACAAAATTTTAAATTTTTGATTTTTTAATAGAAAATACTAAATCGAAGCTTCCTTGGAATGCAGATTTTTGAATTTCGGCTTTTGGATGATAATTTGGTCCTTTTTGGCTCTTTTATCTGATCGCTAAACGAAATAGGCATTATTCCTCATCAGGTCAGAACGGACATGTGCTCATAGTTTACCCCTCGCATACATAAATTTCATACTAGAAATTTGGTCGTATGCGAAATAAACAAAACAGTGTGTGTGTCGAATGCAATGAGTTAAAATATTTTTAATCGACAAATTTTGAAACAAAATATATTTTCCCATTCGATTAAAAATTTATTAATGAATTGCATGAAATTAAAATTGATCGAGAGTCGAAATAAATATTTTTTGGTGCTTAATGCATGAATGACTGTGTAAAAAAGGCTTTTGGGTCCGCTCGTTTTATAAACAATGCAGAAAATGGAAGAAATATGCAAAATTGCAAAAATTTTCAAAATATACGTAATTAGCCGGCGGACTAATTACCTATGTAACGGTAACTTTTATAGCCATTATGTCTTCATCACGTGACAGCTGGCTAGGTTATTAGCCGGTAGGCTATAAAAACAACAGTTTTCCCCCCATTTTCTTCACACCAACAATTTTGTTCTTTCTCTCTTGCGAGTTTTGCTCCTTTGCTTCAAAATTTTTTTTACCCTAGCTATTTTTCGATGATGATTTCTTTCATCCTCTTCCCGTTTCTGCCCCTTTTACTCCAATTTTACGGGGTCTCGATGTGGTATAAGCTTTACAATGTTTGCTTCGATTTACCTGCCGTTCAAGTGACTACTCGCTACATGGTTATCGATGGCCAACAAGCGGAACTTTCTGAGGTCCCTGTCGAGGCATTATATGGGCTTCCATCGACTTGAATGTATCATGGGATCTCTCCGGGGGATTTTATTCCGCCTGCTTTGAAGCCTTTCAATCACCTCTCTCGGATTTTGGTATGTCTTATCGCCATTTTTTATTTACATTTATTTTTATTATTTTGGTCATGCTTTTATCATGATTTTATTCATCTATTACCATTTATTTATTTTATTGCCTTTTAATTATGGCATGAATTTATTAAGTGCAATGACTTTTCGATAATCGTGTGATTATCAAAAACTTGTGTGTCATTAGTGTGCATACATTATTTTTCACAGGTCACCGGCCATGAGGGCGACAGTATTTCCCACTTTTACAAGTGGTACAAGGTACTATCTCCCGGTGCTAAAACGATTGTTGATGGGATGTCGTTGGGGAGTATGGTGAGGAACTGTAAGTACATGAGGTCCCAAAGGTATCCGTACATCCCAGCCGATACTTCTACCCATATCTTGAGCAGATGGTTCGACACCACCCATAATTTTCACCTTCGTAGTGGGGAGTACACTATCACTCCATTAGATTACCGCACTATCATAGGTCTTCCGTTCCATGGTAACATGATTCACTTTAATGCATGCTTTACTTATGACTACTTTAATGTAGAGACCATTGAGGCTTTGATTAGCTATTCTAGGGATAAGCTCGGGTGAGTTTCTTGTGAGAAACTCATGACCTTTTGGACCATTGTGGATAGATGGCACTTGGCTTCTGCCCGCGAGGCTGAAGCCTATATGGCTGCCACTCTGTCCTGGCTGTGTTTCCCTACCGGGGGTTCGAACATTAACCTCCCCATTCTACCTACTTTAATCGACCCGACCCACTTTGATGAGTATGCCTAGGGCCAAGCTATGTTGGGTCATTTGTATTGGGCCCTTGATCAGTGTGCGAGAAATAGGATTGGTAAGTTCAAGTCAAGTCTTCAGATTGTCTATGTGAGGACCTGACTCTTATTTCTCTTTTTATGGGCATTTTCACTTGTCTTTTATCTTTTTTGACTTTCTTTGACTCTTTACGGATCTGATTCTTTGAGATAGGGATTCTCCCAAGGACTTCGCATGCCACACTACTGGAGCAGTTGGGAAATCGAGTCTCCTTCTGCCCTTTCTACCCACCTTCGCACTTTGTCTTCAGAGCAGGTGCACTTCTGAGCATTTTTTACTTACTACAATTGTTATATCTATTGCAATTGCTGTATTAATGCTTGGTTTCTTTTCCTTCTTTCAGATCAAGATGCAGCCTTGAGGGTACTAGCTTCACTGCCCGGAGGTCATGAGATTAGCTGAGGAGGCCATGCACACCTAGTAGATTTTAGAGACTCCTTTCTCCTTGGAGTGGTACCTCTAGGAGCACATCCAGGGTTGGCATCTTCCACCTAGGTTGCATTCCATCCCTCTTGATGTGCCCTGATGGATTTTTTGGCCTCGCAGCTCACCTGACTTTGCGTGACTAGCTTTAGATGGCTTATCCAGCGCCTTCCTAGAGCTAGGGTATGACGAGTTATGTTTTTCATAGATACTCAGGTGGCCAGAGATAGACCCTATTCCCATCATGCCTCAGCTAGACATTCACAACCTCTCTCAGGGTGATGCTCCTTCGACTTAGGCCCCTAGCGGGTGAGCTAGATCTAGTTCGCCTGAGACTAACTGAATGACGGTATCTTCTTTTTTATTCACTCAAATTTCTTCCTCGTCTTTCAATTTTTGTGCTCAATTGGGTTAATTTTCCCTTGCTTTGACATTTCCACAGGATCACTAAAGTAGGAAATGGCCTGAGTACACTTCTACCCATGTTAGGAGCTCTTCAACTTCATCGATCCCACCTCAGAGTGCGATCATGATGGAGGGACATCGAGGGTTCCAGTATCAGCCTTCTATGTTCTTAATGTACCATCCCGACTAGAGTACTTACACACCGGTGATTCAGCCTTACTTGGACCTTGAGTAGCCAGTGACTTTTCACCCTGCCAGTGCCACTGATATGAGTTCTTTCTACTTTTCCTTCTTCTTTAGATCATGCTAGTTCTGACTCATTTTAATCCCTTATTTTCCTCTATAGGTGCCTATTGTTGATAGCATCTCTGACTCGGGATTCATCCAAGGGCAGCAGCAGTTCATGTTGAACAAGAATTCTGACATGGCAGTATGTTTATTACTTTATTATATTAATGTTGATGTATGATATGTCATGAAATCCATATGAATGATTAATGTTAAAATGTGGTAGTTGGAGATTCAACAGCATCGAGCTTAGTTAGGGATGCTCCAAGTGGATGACCAACAGCAGATGCCTCAGCATGGGCAGGTGATCCTTTGGGGTTCTTTCCACAGGGTGGCTATCCTCCCCCTCCATCATCTTTTGATCCCAGCCTTCCGAGTTCTAGCGGGTAGACATTAGATATGCTTTCTTTTTGTTATTTGTTTTTTTCCTTTAGGCCATTTACAGAGTCCTTGCTTATATGAACACATTTTTTCATTTATAAAAGAATTTTTACATTATTCTCTTATTATTGTGCTTTCTTCTTTTCATTGATAATCGAGTTTATCGGGGTAATCTGCCAGAGATGGGCAGATTTCCCCATAAACTACTTATAGCGAACTACTACCCCTTAAAATTTTGCCATAGAAGGCTACATCTGCTTCCGTGTAGATTTGAATGTGTATCGAAAGAATTTCGATGGTTGGGACTATCTTGGGGTTTATGGCTTATAGTATTTAAAGGAGTATTGTCGTATCTTTATCAAGGACAATGTAATCCAGGCTGCTGTCAAGTTCTGGGATCCTATTGAAAATGTGTTCTAATTTAGATATCACGAGTTGTGCCCCTTGTATGAGGAATTTTGCGGATTCATGAGATCTTCAGCTGATATGCCCTCAGCTATTCCGATGCATCATCCAGAGTTTTCTGATTCATTGATGAGCCATTACTAGTTGCAACGGTTTGATAGACATCGAATGATTTGCAACGAGGGAATGAGGTTGGATGTGGCTTTCGACATAGTTAGGTGTCTTTATCCTAATGATGCGAGATGGCTCCCTCTTATTTGCTTACTTTTAATGGGGGTCATTCTTTATCAGGCTCCAACTTTGGCTTGCAGCTTTGCCTTTTAGACCATCGTAGATCAGATATTAGAGGGGAAATCTCCTGTTGTAGTCAGTTTAGCTGAGACACTGATCTTTGTTCGCTCTTCCCGGAATGTGAGTAAAGCTTCTACTAGGGGTAGCAGACTTCTCCCTCAGAGTACTTATTCATCAGAGTACTTATTCATGTACCAAGGATATTCCTTGGCAAATTTCATCAATGTTAAGTAGGCTACGTTAGTTGCTTTCCATTCCCAATATAACAACGAGTTTCCATGTTTATCGAGCTCAGGAGTTGTACCCTCTGGCGGGTCAACCCATGTGAAGTAATTGATGAATTATCTAGCCAAAGTATTACAAAATGTCTTTTGGTAGAGTGTCAACCCCGCATACCAGATGACCACTTTCCCTCAAAGGGTCAGGCGGAACCTCTCGGTCCAATGGGCATAGTGAATGTACCCATCATTTATCATTTGCACAAATTCACGAGTGTGAGGGCACAACCTTGTGTTTCCATTGTAGAATATGGGATAAACTTTCCTCAAGTCTGAACTTTGCATTTGATAACTGGCACGAGCTAATTCATTTTCTAAATAGATTCTCTCCATGATGTACTCCTAAAAAAGTTTTTGCCCCTCATCTCGGATCATATTGATGAAATACTCACTGCCTGAGTTAAAGTCTGTAAAGTCTCCTGAATCATCACTTGTCACAGACCATAAGGCGCCCGAGGAGTCAAGTTCTAAAGATGAGGCATAGCTCTCAGCACCATTATAGTCAACCACCATGCCATTAGGGAGAGGAGCCTCATACTCGAAATCTCCTAGTAGGTGGTTTAGCTCATCATCTAAAAAGATCTCGGGTTCATACCGCAGATTATCCACTTCACTTTCATCTTTACCACTTGATTCGTTGAAGTCCTCAAATTCTTCTACTTCTTCATCTGAATCATCGAAAGGTTGTCGTCCGAAGACCCAATCTGGCGTGTTTTAGATTAGCATATCATTATCAGAATCTTCCTCCGAATCTTCCTCGGGGTCTTCCTCAAGATCTTCCTCGAGATCTTCCTCTATTGCATTTCCTATTGCATTTACTCTGGCCTCATCTCTTGCGATTGCCATGCGAAGGTCAGAGATCATGCCTCACATACTGGCGAATGTCTCATCTACATGGGTACCATAAGCTATAATGTTTACATAGACCCCTTCAAATGGGTCGCACAACTCGAGTTTTACTTGGTTTTTGCGGTTCATTTATGATGCTACATCTGCGCGGAGTTCGGCAAATGGGTTTTATGCCATATCATCGAGGTTAATGCCGAGGTACCTTTGCTAGTCCCCGTGATCATTCTAGGCTTGTTAAGGATCATACAACTTTAAATTTCTGGGGGGCGTTACCCCAGAAGAGTTACCCAATTTGAATAGATTTGTCCCAATATAGTTGGGACTCATGTAATTTGAGGGAGTATACATGGGGGGTTATGGTGGAGGAACATCCTGCCAACCAGCGTTGTGTTGATCTACTTGAGGTGCCAACCATCAGCAAAGTGCATTCAGGCATGGTTGAGAGGCCATGAAGTAGTGGATGAAAGATCTTTCCATACAGTACCAGTTCCAATGTCCTTCTAGTGGCATTACATTGTACCAGTCTATAGCTGGACCTTCCAAGAAATGGGGGAATTAGGGTGTAAAACCCATCATAGCAATCTCTCGTTCATGCAAAAATCGAACGAATTCTTCTACATGCTCATTTGGGTCGGAATCCCCTCAGAATATGAGGTACGGTGGCACTCGATACTGGTCTAGCCCTTCTCTCCTAATTCTCAAGACATATTGATCAACCATGTAGATGATGACCATGTTGTCAAAAATCATATTATCCCCCCATCTTGTGTCATGTCAAAAGTTATCTATCACGTCAATACCATACTCGTCGACCTCCACCTGAACATTGATGGCATTTACCGCGGCCTCAAAGTTTAGAAGGGGATTAGTCTGCGTGCTCAGTTTCTTCTCAGGCTTTTTCATTCTCCCATCGTGCTATAATCTACTATAAATCTTCTAATAGCTGGGTGCATTCATTAGTGCAATGCCCCTTGGTTACGTGATAGGCACAAAAGCTATCCCTATCTACCGCAGTAGGTGGAATGAATGGTTTGGTGCTCTGAAGCTGGTCGAACTTCCTCAGCTTGGTAAATATCTGTGATAAAGGCTCTACCTATGGGGAGATAAATTTATAAGTCTGCACCTGAGTGACTGCTACAACATTAGATGGAGCTTTTGAGGACTTGGGGTTGCCTTATTTGGAAGACCCACCTTTTTCCTAATATCTAGGTTTAGTGCAAGCTTGCAGCTCTTATTTCTTTGTTTGATCTTCCTTCTCATACTTTTCTAGTCTTTTGGCATAGTCTACCATGTCATTAAAAGTATTGAACCTTTTCATCTTTATGTCGTCTCGGTACCTCTAGTTGGATCCTTCGACAAGCTTCACTATTAAGGCTTCTTGGTCAGGTGCCCCAGTCACAAGTACGTGGACAGCCATCCATCTCAGGTAGTATTCTTCAAAGGATTCATTCAGGCATTGATTGATCCTTTCAAGATCTAGCAGAGTAGTTTTAACATTCAGATTGAAAGCGTAGTTCTCCAAAAATAAAAAACATAGCTTTTTCCAATCAGATTTTTACGTCGGTTGGCATCCTCTTGTACCATTCAGAAGCCAGTCTATTCAGAGTAGCTTTAAATAGATTGATTTTATGAACCTTAGGGATGTTCATACTAGTCATGATCCGAAGATAACTCTCTACATGCATATGAGGATATGTAAGGCATCACAAAGTTAGCCGGGAGGGCTTCCGATTCCTTCAGTGAGAACCGGTCAATGTCTACATATTGCTCAATAGAGGGAGCAACGGACTTGTCTTTTGTTAGGGATAGCTTTTCCGTGTCTGCCATCTTTGCCTTTAATGCTGCTATATCCTCCTCTTTTTCTTGGGGTTTCTGAGCATTAAAAGTACTTATCCTTTCCCAAACATCATGGGATTCTAGAGTGTCTAGAATCCTTCTGAGGGAGTGTCCAACTGCATCATCATCTGGAATTGCAGTTTTAGGTTCTAGATTAGAGAAAAATTTAGCCAGAGATTCGACTGATGGTGGGGGTCTGACTTTTGGCCTACCCGTAATACATCTTAACCTCCTTCTCTCTCGCTTCCAACCTTAAAAATGCTGGAGAACAAGTGTTAGCAAGTGTATCAATCGTAGCTCAGAGCCTTACTTACCTTGTTTGTCGGAATGAATGAGTGAATGAATAAATGAATGAGTAAATGAATAAATGAATGAGTGAATGAATGAATGAATGAATGAATGGATATATACAAATAGTAGGGGGTTGGGTGTATGCCAACTGCTCAGGGAATAATTGGCAAGGGTAGCGTATAATATTTATGGAACTCCACAAACACGTGGTCGAAAGACCAGGGTTTCGAATCAAATCTAGTTTGAGCCAACAATTGGGGCCACTCGGGGTTTACTTGGTGGTCCTAGGTGAGTTGACTGATTGGTCAGTCGAGGATTGACTCTACGGTCGAAGGTGAGCTGACTCATTGGTCACTCAGGGATTGACTCTGTGGGCAACGGTGAGCTGACTCGCTGGTCACTCGGGGATTGACTCTATGGCCCGAGGTGAGCTAACTTAATAGTCACTTGGGTGTTACTCTATGGTCGAAGGTGAGCTGACTCATTAGCCACTCCGGGTTTAACTCTATGGTCAAAGGTGAGCCGACTCGCTGGTCACTTAAAGCATTGACTCTAAGGTTATATGTAAGTTGACTTATATCAACCGATGCAATTTTTCATTTGAATTATTAAGAAGTCAATTATGTTTTTCAAAAAAAATTAAGTAGCCAATTATCAATAATACACGTCACTGTGCCATGCAAAGGAATATGAAAATTTTGATGAAAATAATGTTGGTCTATATTAATTGGATATACCAGGTAAAACAGGTGCAGCGGAAATTCAAAATTTAATTTAGAGTCCAAGATCTCTTAAGCATGGCATGATTGACAACATAAACTAGTCTATTATTATTCTAGGTCATAAATACTTATTAAAAAAACCTAATAATAATTTAACCACTTACTAGTTGAAGTTGAATCCCAATGTCGACAGAATGACCCAATCAGCTATGTGCACAGATTCCAAAGTAGAAGCCCTCTATAAATAGACCACACGAGCACTACCGACCAAAACCTTCTAGAAAGGTATTACCAATAAATAAGTGGAAGACAGCTAGATCTTCTCTACTAATTTATTCTAGAAGAAATTGCCTTAATTTTCTACTCTAAATGAATACAGCTTTCGACGGATTACTTTTGGGAACTTGAACAACTAAGAGAATAAGAGAGGGGGAGAGAGGCTTTCGAAATTGGAGTGGAAAATAATGGAGGAGGAGACATCTATTTATAGTGGTTAGGAAATATTTAAAGTACAATAAAGTCCCTAACCTCAACCAATCATAAATAAAATAAACGTAACTTTTTAGTCATTTAATAAATAAGAAAGAGTTAGAATCGAATTCATCGTCCTTTATTATTATTCTATTCAATTAATTAATCCAATTAGTTAATTAATAGAATAAACAATTCCTATTTAATTGGAAACAGAATCTGATTTGAATTAGAATTCGTATTAAATAATTATCCAACTAATTGATAACCAATTAATTAATTTAATAATTGATTAATTAATTAAAGAATAATTAAAACTTATTTAAACAACACTAAATAATTAGAAACAGAAGAGAATTGGACTCTCAGTCCAAGTGGGACACTGCTGGCTTTTGGCCAATAGTCAGCCCACGCATGGCATGCCCCGCCCATATGGCGCACAACCCTTATGAGTTGTGCACGCCATATAGGGCGCAGGCCTGGCGTGGGCAATGCTCCTAGCATTGCCAAGGCCCACGAGCTGACCCGCCGCAAGTGCTGTCCTACAGCACTTGCACAGGCCCACGTGTGCGAGTCCACACAATACCTTACCATGGACCCTACTACACAATTTCTGTATCTCTTTATGCCTTCTCATTATTTTCGGTACACTGGTCAAACCAGTAAAATTGGTCCAACCAATAAAGTGGTCTTACCATTTATTTCCCGGTATACTGGTCCACCAGTAAAAATTGGTCCAACCAATTAAAATGGTCTTACCATTTATTTCTCTTCTAGATTAGACCTAGTCTAACAGTTCTTTACATGGGTCAGTCGTAACTCAAAGTGTATGACCTTATAGGATCCCGTAATATCGAGCCGTCAAAGTTTAACATAGCTCTAATTCCTTTTCTAGAATTTGACTGGCTTGGAGCTCCAGACTGTTGTGGACTGCTATGACTTTGATCGGTCATAGTGGCTCTCTAGCAAAGGGTATATGACCCCTCAATATTCAGAACGTTACGTGCATGTGACTTAATCCCGCTTCTACAATAGTATCAATACAATTCACTCCTTTTATCAACTATTAAGTGCCATCTGGTTTCTTGGACTCAGTTTAAGTATTAGTCCACTAGTAGCCTTAGAGGCAACCCAAGTAGTTTAGTCTTGCTACCAAAGTACACTACTCAACCATATTAATGTGTTAACTAGGATTCCATCCTATCAACCTATACTCTGAAGAGGTTTATGAGTGTGTCACTTCTAACAAGTGGCCAAGGCACATCTCCCTTATATTGCTATAATGGAGTGATAGATTCCATCTTGACTACTTGGCTTACCAACGAACAGACATCAACTATACCCAAAATCATCCGTATCACCCAGTCTATAGAATGTTTAGGTATGACCCAAAGTATAGCAATATCTGAACAAGGTAACTAGTATCTCAGGTCTAAGGATGATCATATTGATATTGCAATACCAAGTGTTGTCTCATAGAGGTCTCCAATGTATTTCCCTGAATACATTCATGTGTTAACCCAAGGTACCACCCTCTAGTACTGGAGATATGCTACTCTAAATCAAACTCAAGAGGTATGATGAGACATGCTAGTCTTTCCATATTCATCAATGCCCAGTCTTGATGATACTATGACTAGGGATATTTAGACAAATTATAATTGCACACGAACCAGTTCTCACCAACATAGTCCCACTATGCCCTTGCAATACGTGCTATGATTTTGTCAAGTACTTTTGCAAACACATCAATGAATATATTCTTAACTAGTCATAATATATTTTTTCAGTCATTGATGTAACAAAAGAAATGGCTTTATATTTGTTCGTACAAATTTAACTAACTAAGATATATCGCCCTAATTGCTCTAGGGAATACACCATATCTAACAAACAACACCAGACCCGATGCGCATACAAGCAATTAAACATGACATGACCAATTAACTCAAAATCAAGAGAACAAATTGGGTATAAGGCATTGTCAACCATCTTTCTTTGTACTAATACTTCTCTAGTTGGAAGAACATTTATGATTACGCCCCAAATATATACTCTGAGTTTTGATGACAGCTTTAAGTTCCATAATGCATTCCATCTGAACTTTGTTACTGGCAAGTTTGCACATCTAGAAACAGACAGCATATAATATGCACTTTTAACCGAGTAGAAGCCATTGGGTTCATGAACCCAATAAGGAACATCACTACTTGGCACATTTGGCATAGATGTATGTAGGATGAGTTGAGCTTCCCCACCTTCAAACTATTGATTTATCAATTCTACATTCCAATTATTTCCTCAAATTAAGGCACTAACATGCTTATCATCCAACATGGCTCCATCTCTTCCCGCTAATCTGATACATCCAGTGTTATGGACCCAAATGTCATGATTTAGATGAATACAATTACCATCTCCAACTCTCCAGCGAATGTGATCTTTGAAGAGTGACAAAGCCGAATGTGTTGGGCTTATAAATATCCCATATTGCTAACAAAAGAAGTAGATTCATAGGCTTATATGTGTGGACCATATCCCTAATGGTATGAGGCATTTTGGGGTTAAGCCCAAGAGCAAAACCATGACAACTTAGGCTTAAAGTGGACAATATCATACCATATATGGGGAAATGTCATGTCCATGGCGCTTCTGCAAGCCTCTACAATTAGTATTAGAGTCATGCTACAATGTTGGCCATGTGGATGAATTCTTGGAAAATCAAACAAAAAGTTGGTAAAGCCCAGTTTGATCATTGGATATCCGTAAAACCACTTATGCTCTATGTAAGGCGTGTTTCCTCCATTGCATTAGAGCAGAAAAAGATGTGTTCTAGATGGATGGTTGATCGATCGAGGTGAGGCTTAATGAATATTTGTTTGAGGGAAGGAATGTTGGGCAAATAGATATCCCATACTGCTAACAAAGTTTTGTTAGGAAACAATGATTCGGAAGAACCACTTCAAGAACATATCCAGATCAGGTTTGAAGAAAACAAAAACACAAGTATTCACAAGAGTCCTAGATAAGTCATCTGGACACATATTGAAGACTTCAAATACCTAAGTCCATAAGGAAGACATCCTGTTAAAGTTTGGAAAGGAAACAAACCTTTGACCTCTCAAAAGCAGCATTTGGAAAAAGAAGACTAATTGAAGAGCATCCAAATAAATTGAATCTGAATATATCCGGAAGATTTAATTTTTTAAAACAAAGGGAAATAATTTGAAAATCATATTTCCCTCCATATTTGGTCTGAAGTTGATGATCCTTTTTGCCTTGAAGATTGAAAAGGAGACTGCTAGCATGCATTTCAGAAAAGGACAAAAGGACTGGCACAAGAAAGAGAAAAGGTAACAACCTTTTTTAACATAGACTAATGGGATTGGCGTGTGGAGCTTACACAAAAGCAAAACAGAATAAAAGTTGTTGATTCACTAAAATGCAAACAAAGTGATCACTAACAACTTTTCTGCCTCAATCCCAAAAATTCAAATGGGACATTTATTTAGTCTAACAGATTGATGAATGGCTCTAAAAGCACCATATCATTCCTGATCAATGGTGAAGATTCAAGATAAACCTCAACAGTACACAATGGCTACATTTATGATTGAAGCCTATGAAAGGAGATCTTCATAGATTGAGAAGTGGTTGGTTGATTTTATAAGAAGCTATTATATCAAGAATTCAAGCTAATTCAATCAGTGAACAAAATCCCCCCCAAGAACTAGACAAATCCCAATCTATTTTGTAAGAACTCTCAGGTGAAAACTATAAACTTGAAGAGTTCAAAACCTTTTAAAAAAAAACCATTTGTAAAATCTCATACTTGGGTGAGTATTGAGATTGGGGGAACTCAACTTTTTCCTTGGTCTTCAAATCAAACGGAGTCCGGATGGGATTTTTATAAACCAATCCAAATATACCAAAGAGATTCTAAGATAGTTTGAGATGGACAAAATCAAGCCAATGTCCACTTCTATGGGTTCAAATACAGTCGTTTAAAAGGATTATGAGGGAGAAGATGTGGATCAAAAGCTCTATAGAGGAGTGATTGGATCACTTCTGTACTTGATAGCTAGCAGACCTGACATACGTTGTGCAGTCTACTACTGTGAAGGTATCAAGCCAATCCAAATTATTCGTATATTAAGGCTATAAAAAGGGTGCTTGGGTACTTGCTTAGAACAACTGAAGTTGGATTATGGTATCCCTGAAATGGCAATTTCATTTTGCAAGGGTACACTGATGCAGACTATGGAAGAGACATGCTTGAGAGAAAAATCACATCCAAAGGTTTTCATTTCCTTGGAGATTGCTTAGTATCTTGGTACAGCAAAAAGCAAACTTCAGTAGCATTATCAACCACTCAAGTAGAATACATGGCTGCAGAAAGCTATGTTGCTCAAATCCTATGGACAAGTAGCAACTAGAAGATTTTGGAGTTCAATCTTGATGCGTAGATGTTATGTGTGACAACGAAAGTGCTATTGATGTGTCCAAAAATCTAGTGCTATGTAGCAGTATGAAGCATGTCAATATTTTAGGCACCATTTCATCAGAGATCATGTTATGAAGAAGGAAGTAACCTTGGTTTACATTCCAACAAACGAGCAAAGGGTATATATATTTACTAAGCCACTAAGTAAAGATCAATTCAATAAGCTAAGGGATGCAATTGGAATGTCAAATCCAATTTAAAGAAAGATACGGAAGAGAAACAATAGTTAATCTTGATCATCTACGAGTCAAAAGATCAATAAAATGAAGAACAATTATTTGACTTTGGATCTAGAAGAAATATTACCAGATTAGCAAACAAATGTGAGACATGGCAGTAAAAGCGCAAAAAGGTAACAGTGCACATTTTGAATTTCAAATGTTTATTGGGGAGTACACGCGAGATAAAAAGACATAACAGTTTTAAAATTAAATCGTTCCATTTCTCTAGTTTAAATGCCATTCACCTCTCTCCTCAAATTTAACTTCCATACCACTGATCCATTTTACTTTAACTACATCTGGATTACCATTCTACCCTCACCTTGAAAACTCTATAAAAGCCCCTAAAATCCTTCTTCATCTTCACACGAGCAACAAATCTACAATTACTCTGCTATTTTATTTCTAGAAACCCTACAATACCGAAACTTTTCTCTCAAAACAATAATAGCAAGAACTAAAAATTAAGCCTCTTTTGTTCCTAAAAACCTAGCTCCAGTGGAATCTCTCAAGAATGAAGATTTCATCCCCCATCAAATTCAAAGACACTGACACCATTACTCTATCTAATTACTTGGATGATGAGTACCTCTTTACCATAGAACCCTACACTTAACTTCTTTTAAAAGACCAACATTTGGAGATCTTTCTCCAGATGAAATACCTAACCTATGTAGTCCTGGTCAAAGAATTCTATAAAAACCTGAAAGTTCATAGGCACTATGATGCACTCCAGACTATAGTGCAGGGAAAGCAAATCACAATCACCCCTGAATTCTTTATCACTCATTTTGAGATGAATAACAGTGGAGTAATCATGAGGAATGATGGAGATGAGCTCACTATCAAGTATGATCCTCCGATGTGGCTTCTAGAGAGGTTCTTTGGGGATAAAATAGCCATACACTAGCCAAAAATGCCAAGGACCCTTCACTTTGTAATGGCAAGACTCATCCTAGTCTGGAAGGGATCCCTCAACACTACCTCAGCCTTCCAAGACTGTGTTCTTCAACACTGGTTTAAGAGTAGAGAAGTCAATATGCCAGTCTTGCTCATTCACTATATAAAGCAACACATGTACTCCCATGGAGCCCTCATTACCAAAATCCTTGCTCAAAACCAAGTAGACTTATTTGTAGTAAAGGCTATTCAAGGAAAGGCTATCCTTGAAAAGAACTTCCTAAAACTAACCTATAATGAGGTCTGGGAAGTGGAAAAAGCCTTGAGGAAAATAAGGGAGAAACAAGAGAAAAGCAAGGTCTGGAAGACCGGAAGCTTCGTGGAAATTCCTCCAGAAGCAAAAAGGGCTAGAATCACCATGCCCAAAGTTCAAAGGAAGATAAATCTCAAGCATATAGTGGAACATGTTGAAGAAATTAATGAAGATGCCCTTACCCTCACTCAAATGATGAAGAAAACTCTAGAAAAGCCTAAGAAGAGAAGGCTTATTAAAGCCGCAACAAAGAACATAAAACCAGTTTGTGAACTAGAAGTGAATGAAAACATTGTTATAGCTACTGCCACAATTAGAAAGGGGTGGAAGAAAGGCACTAAAAATACAATTGATGATATCTTGGAAGAGGATAATGGTTCTGATAGAGAGAAGACTGCAGATGGAGAACCTACTCCAAAGGTTTATCCGAAAGGGATCCTCTTTCAATTAAGTTGTAAAGGCACAAAGAGCAAAACTCCAAGTACACAAACCTGCTTCCGTAACATCAATTAGAGAGACTATCCCCAAGCCTAATGAAGTAGAAAATATGGTTCGGTCAAATAAAGCAAGGGAAAAGAAAAGTTAGTGAAAGTTCCCGAATAGACCTTAACTTCAGAGAACATCAATCCGAAGGATCCAAAGTTCAACAAAATGATGGAGGCCTTGAAGGATAATCTAAAGGCCACTTAACTCACAAAAGAGGGTCTCAAAGGCTCTTCTGGCGTTGTAACTATTATCACTTCTCCTATAGTCATCTCTCTTAAGGATTTGGATATTCTCAGAGAGAGTAAATATAGCGAGGAACAACTATATGTGTTTAAGGCAAGAACTAAACCGCTTCTAGAAAACCTCTTGAAAAAAGAAGTAGAAGTAATTGAAGTAGAGAGTCCTGAAAAGGCATATGGAGAGAATGTTGAACACAATACCAGCATTCCAGATAAAACGGAGGAAGTGAAAACCAAAATTCTTGAAAAGGTAATTGGATGGGAGACTGAGGGGAATGCCAATCTTCCAGAAATAGTTGAAGTAGGGATAAATGAAGCAATAGAGTAGATAGAATAATAAAACACAAAGGTAACTCTTATCTCTAACCCCAATATTGCTGCAAGAAATGATGATAGGGTTGTAGTAGAATAAGGTAACTTAGATGTAGCTCGAAATGCATCTAAGGAAATTGAACCTATCCCGAAGCACAATGCTCTGGAGGAGGGAGATGGTCTGAAATCAACTAAGCATGCTTCTAAAGTGGATCAAAGGGTGAAGCCACTCCGAAGGAATGATTGGAAGAAAAGAAAGTAGAATAGAAGAAAGGTGAGGAGAGTAGTAAGGAAGAAGAAACTTTCAGATTAGAAGTAATCGAAAGTAGTTCCCGATCTAAAGAAGAATCCTCTTTAGATAGTGTGATAAAGAAGACAACCATAAATCCAAAGCCAACTAGATCTGAGAAGATAAGAATGGCCCTAAGTCTGTTGGAGCAAGCCACCATTGAAGGGCACAGAGATGATGAGATCAAGAAACTACTTTGTGGTATATGTACACAATTGAGATCCATAGAGAATTTAATGAAGGAAAAATCCATGAATCCAAATCTCAAAGTAGAGTTAGGGGAAATCAAACCTCAGTATAGAATATTGGGAAGAATGTAGATGCCTTTTTCTCTGAAGAACTTGTTGTCTTCATTATCTAAAATCACTCTAGTACTGAATCAGTTTACATCAAACATTGCAGGAGCAAATCGCTCTGCAGCTCAGGCTATTACCGGAGTTGAAAATAACTATACAACCAACATGGGCCAAATTACTTCCTCATCCATTGATCTGAAAGCAGAACTGAAGGAGTATATAGATAGCAAGTTTGAAAACTTTGAAAAGTTCATTGCCACTACCATCACGGAATCCTCAAAAGATGTCTCCTTCGGACTAACCTTGCTGAATGAAGAACATCAGGCATCTTAGGAGATTCTATATAATTTTTTTAATGAGGAGCTACCCAAGCTCCTGAAAAATATATGAATGATTTAAGTGATGATTTCCAGTGCCATCTTCCAAAAACTGAAAAGCTTATCAACACTTGGAAAGATAATTTTAACTTTGAACTCCAGTACCTCAATACAAGTCTTCATAACTACGATAGAGACATCATCAAGGAGGTTTACCAACTCAAAACTAGTATGTCTCAGCTCTCGCTTACTACTCCTTCTTCATCCGAAACCTCCCCTGTCATTTCGAAAAGCCTTCTCCTCCCAATACTTCAAGATCTAATCCAGTACATTGAGAATACTAGATTCTTTGGGTTCAAGTGCAATCTCACCTTACTTAAAGCCTTATTTCCCTACTTTAATGAAGAAGACAGGCAACATGCACTTCAAATGCATCCATATATTATAAAGTCCTATCAGTAGCTCTAGAGGCTTATCAAACCACTTTGTCTTATTCCTACAACCGTGGACACACTTGTCAAAAAGCGTCTAGAATGTAATGTAGATTATTCAATATACTTTTGAGCCTAGGAAAAGAACTGGGATCATAGAACATACATGGTAATTGACCCCCAAGTTGATGTTGCAAACAAAAAAGGGGAGAAGAACATAGATCCGGGGGAGAAGAGCATAAGAAAGGAGGGTGAAGCTTCTGGGAAGAGGAAGTAGATTATTTTGTATAGAATAACTATTTTTCCATGTAAACTTTGCAATAGCTAGTTCTGTATTATTTTCACTTATATACCTCTGTATTTGTAAGTACAACCTTCAATTGTACTTCAAAAACATAGAACCTAGAATGCTAATATATTGGGGGAGTTAGGATGCTAGAATTATGGGGGAGTAAATATGTAAATGACTAAGTATCAAGAATCATACTTAGATCATAAAACCCCTCTATTTTAGTTTAAATTTACTTAGATTTTTGTTTCCATCAAATGGGGGAGATTGTTGGGAAACAATGACCCGCAAGAACCAATTCAATAATATATCTGGATTAGGTTTTAAGAATACAAAAACACAGGTATTCACAATTGAAGTAAACAGAAACACAAGAGTCCTAGATAAGTCATCCGGACACATATTAAAGACTTCAAATACCTAAGTCCATAAGGAAGACATCCAGTTAAAGTTTGGAAAGGAAACAAACCTTAAACCTCTCAAAAGTAGCATCTGGAAAAAGAGACTGATTGAAGAGCATCTAGATAAATTGAATCTGAATATATCCAGAAGAATCAATTTTTTGGGGAGTTGAGCTGCTGAGGATATTTGTTAGATTTACCGTTGGTAGGGGATCATGATGTTGCTAGAGATGGTGTGGTCCTCATTGGTCTTTCTGAGGTTATTACCTACTCTCCTTGTCACTTGTGCAAGCAGTATGGTCACCCTCAGCGGTTCCGAACATCCTTGAGCCCTTAATGGCTCTAAGCTTTCTTACACTCGTGTCTATCAACATGGCATGAGGTGGGTCAACTGCTCTCGGGTGGATGTGAACTATTCCTTGCCTTTTGACATCCATCCTTCCGAGGCTTATCGTATCTAGGTTGCGAGTACTTACGGGTTGGCCACTCTTGAGGAGAGGCTTATCGAGACTAATATACTCCATAGTTTCCTCGGAGATCATTGAGCTTGCCTTTATGTGTCTTTTGTCTTTGTAGGAAAATAAAGGCTTAAGGCCTCATCGTTCACCTTTGTCATTTCCATTTCCTGTTTGTAATGCACTTTATGTGTAATAAGGATAAGAAGATGCTATTTGAATGCTTATTTTATTGAATAATACGTAGTTTCCATTTAATGCACTCATGCAGTATTTTTAACATGAATACATTATTATAAAAGATATTATTTAAGTATGAAGGATAAATGGTATTTATTCCCAAGAAATGCCCATCGTTGCCTAAGGTTCTGAATGGATTTTACCCGAGGCATTACTCTTTTATTTTGGGGTCTTTATTTTTGCTCAAGAGACCTTACTAGCTTTTGGCAGACATTTTTCTTTTTTCTTCTTTTACACGAGATAGCGCTTCAGCTTATCGTGATTCACTAGATTCACAAATTCGTTGCCATCCAGATCTGAGACTTTGACTGCCCCTTTACTGAGGGTCTTCTTTAATACGTATGGTCCTTTCCAATTTGGTTGGAACTTCCCTCGAGCATCTATGTGTGTCTTACAAGATTGTTTTAAGACTAGATCACCTATTCTCAGTGCTTGATCTTGCCTTCTGACTTTACGATATTAAGCTTTAGCCATGCGTTGTTGGTATAACTGTAGATTATCCAATGCAGTTAATCATTTCCCATCGATCAAAGTCAATTCCTTATGCCTTGCGTTTGCCCATTCATCTTCAGGAAGTCTTAATTTAAGGGCTATGCGCAAAGACTTAATCTCCACTTCGACGGGAAATACTGGCTCCTACCCGTAGACGAGAGTGAAAGGAGTCTAACCTATCAGAGTTTTGACACTGGTTTTATATCCCCACAAGGCATAAGGCAAATGGTCAGCCTAATCTCGATAATTGGCTATCATTTTGGAGAGGATATTCTTAAGGGCCTAATTAGTTGCTTCTATAGCTCCATTGGCTTAAGGGCAATAGGGTGAAGAACGATAATGCTCAATTCAATGTTTCCAACAAGATCGGTTATTTCCCCTTGGAATTGAACACCATTGTCACTCACTATATGATGAGGAATGCCGCATCTGGCGAATATATGCCATGGAATAAACTGAGCCATTTTCTTAGTCGTGATGCTTGTATATGATTCTATTTTAACCCATTTGGAAAAGTAATCGACTGCCACTATTATGAAGCGATGGCCGTTGGTCAAAGAAGGTCTTTTTGCCCCGATTATATCGATAGCCCAGGCTGAGAATGGCAAAGGCGTTGTCAAACTCTGTAATGTCATTGGGGGAAGGGACTCATATCTCCGTATACCTGACATGCATGGCAAGTCTTTGCTTCTTGAATATAGTCATCTAGCATAGTTAACCAAAAGTACCCCCATTCTTTGAATTTTCTTAGCCATCATGATGTCGTTCATATGCGGACGGCAGTCGCCTGAATATACTTCTTTCATCACCTTCTCTGCTTCTTGTTGAGCCAAACATTTCAATAGCAAACTGTCAGATGACCTCCTGAATAGGTCTCCCTTAATTAGGCAGTACTGCACAGCGAGTTTTCTCAGTATATTCCTATTAGAATCTGTAGCTTCAGCTGGGAATTCACCATGTTTGAGGAATTTGACGATGTCAAAATCTTAGGGTTCTTCCTTATCCATGACAACTTCTATTACATGGATATAATACGGGGATTAGGTTTTCTCCATAACGAGTACTTTGATTGGCTTCTTTAAGGCCCTTCCCATATGGAGGCTAGAGTGGCCTATGCATCCGCCATTTGGTTCTCTTCTTGGGGCATATGACAAAATTTGCATTCGCTAAACATTGCGGCTTTCCTCCATATGGCCTCTAGGTAAGGCCTGAGAGATTCCTCCTTCAGTTCCCAGTCTCTCGTGACATGCTTGATGACCAAAGCCGAGTCACTGATAATTTTCACTTTGTCCACTCTAAGAGTGACTAGAGCAGGCATTCTAAATAGGCAGGCTTCATATTCTACCCTATTATTTGTGGTGATAAATTCTAATCACTTTGACAAAAGTACGAGTGCTCCATCTAGTGTAATGAAGATAACTCCCAAGCTAGCTCCTTGCTTGTTAACGGCACCATCAAAGAACATGGTTAATCTTTCGGAGTTTTCTACAATTGCTATTAAACATTCATCTGGGAATTCTAGGTTTTCCAGTTCTCCTTCCTCGAGTGGCTGATTTGCCAAGAATTTAGCCACTGCTCTTCCCTTGATGGTCTTCTTAATGACATACTCGATATCAAATTCTAATAGTAATAAGAGCCACCTTGCTAGTTTTCCAGTTAGCGAGGGAGCCTGACACAAATATTTCATTGAATCCACCTTTGTGACTGTGTGAATCCTATAATATTGGAAGTAACGTCTGATTTTCTTGGTGAGCCAGACTATGGTGGCATAGCAATTTCTTGCTGAGATAATAAACCATGTGTTCTTTCTCTATCTTCGTGCTCCTAAACTAGCATAGCTCTTATATATGTTTCTTTTACTACCAAATAGAGAATGAGGGGCTTTCCGAGGATCGGCGACTTTAGCATAGGGTGGTTCATTAGGTAGGCCTTGATCCTGTTGAAGGCTTCCTAACATTGGTCATTCCAATCTATCAGTTGTTGTTTCCTTAAGAACTTAAAGATAGGCTCACATGTGGTAGTTAACTATTCTATAAAGCTGCTGATACTATATGGACCCTAAGAAGCTTCTTAATTCCTTCTCAGTCTTTGGTATGGGCATTTCCCTGATGGCATTGGCTTTATCGGGATCCATCTCTATACCACTTTTACTAACCATGTGCCCCATTAATTTGCCTGACGTCACACCGAATACACACTTTTTTGGGTTGAGACTGAGATTTTATTTCTTAATTCATGAGGAATCGCTCTAACACTGCTGCGTCTTCTTCTGGCATGGCGGATCTCATAAGCATGTCATCCATGTAGACTTCCACTTCTTTGTGGATCAAGTCATGCAATATTGTGGTGACTGCTTGCTGGTAGGTTGCCCTTACATTCTTGAGCCCGAAAGGGATCACTCTAAAACAATATGTTCCCCATTCTAAGATGAATGCAGTTTTAAACTTGTCTATTACATTCATGAGAATTTGGTGGTAGCTAGAGAACCCATCCATGAAGGAATACATGGCTGCTCTCGCCGCACTATCTACCAAAATGTCAAAATGGAAAATCATCCTTAGGGGTAGCCTTATTCAAGTCTCTAACATCGCCATTTTTCTTGGGCACAGGAACTACATTGGCTAGCCAAGTGGGATACTCGATAACCTCCACGAAATTAGCCTTGATCTATTTGGCTACTTCTATTTTAACCTTTTTTGTTCTAGATGCATCCTCCTCATCTTTTGCTTTACTGGATGTATTTTCGAGTTCGTGATGATCTTGTGCTCAGCGATGTACCAATCAAGTCCTTGCATGTCCTTGTGAGACTAAGCAAAGGATAAAACATGAATTTTTAGTACTTTTATTAATTCTCTCTCTTGTTCGATGGGCAATTGATTGGAAATGTACACCATTTTTAGATCATATTCCGTACTTAAGTTAATTTCTTTCGTAATATCATTATTAATGTTAAAGATGTCAACTGAATGCTGATCAGAAACACAATCCAAATAGGAAAAGTTCTTCATCTTATTGTCATCATAAAATACATTATTCATTTCGAACATATTGGAAATAGAAACAAAAGACTCATCCTAATTGGTAGGGTCTGGATTTACAGCGAATGATTCTTTTGTGGCAGCTGGCCTCAACAAGATGTCCTTATTATCTTCCTCTTCTGCCTTTGCCTTGACCTTCATGGCCTTGACTATGTTAATGACGGCCTGGCTCAAGCAACCTCCCTTATTCCTTACTTCCTCCACTATCTTGAGTTGTGCTTGGAGGTGTTTGGTTAGAGTA
This sequence comes from Euphorbia pulcherrima, assembly GCA_947683365.1. Lineage (NCBI taxonomy): Eukaryota > Viridiplantae > Streptophyta > Magnoliopsida > Malpighiales > Euphorbiaceae > Euphorbia > Euphorbia pulcherrima. Next base: position 24,247,234 of record CANTUS010000001.1, read on the forward strand.
TCAAGGATTTCCTCTTACTTACTCAACTTCTAGATCTTCTTTGGGTGCACCTGTTTATCGAGCTTAGTCTAGTCAAGAATGCCCCAACATTTGGCTAAAGATTTGCTTTCTTTATTACACAAGCAATAGAGCTTTTATTGTGCTTACCGTAGTCGAATACACCTAAGAAGATCTCAAATCACAGAAATATCCTCTCCTAATGAGTAACAGGTTCAGGGGTCTCATTGTAGGGTTGCTGTGACTTCTTTTGAAAGACCATCTTATTGGTGATTCTTCGGGCGCCTTTATAGTCGAGTCTTGCAGGTTTCCATTCTCGTGTGCCTATATTAAAAGTTGGCATTCCCTACTCACGGGCACCTAGTCCTCTTCCAGGAGTATGTTGTTTTTGCATGTATCCTTGAATTTAAGGGCCCCAATGCACTTCTGGTTGCTTGTTTGATCCTTGATTGATGGCGGCTATGGTAAACCCTTTCATATGGCTTTCTTCTATCTTTAGTGCTGCCACCACCAATGCTTCATCAGCCTCTAAAGTGACGATCTTTTCATGGAATGGAATCTTGACTTTCTAGTGAAGAGTGGATGGAACCCCTCCTAGAACATGAAGCCATGGTCATTCGAGCAATATAGAGAAAGTCACTGGGATATCTATGACCGTAAACAACATGATGGATGAAATTTCTTAGATAGTAACTTCAGCTTCAAATGTACCAATGATGGTTCTCTTGGAATTATCATAGGCCTTAATGATCGGTGTGGATTTCCTCAAATCCTTCTCGATTAGTCCTAGAATTGGCAGAATATCCTTAGGACATACATTCAGCGATGAGTCATCGTCAACCATTTACATGGCATGATGAGCCCAAAAACACTTGCCTTCAAGTAGAGAGCCTTGTTATGGTAAATGCCCTCATCAGGTAAATCTGAGCCTCAGAAAATAATATCGGGGATAATAGTGCTAGCCTCAATGTTAAGTAACACACAAACTTGCTCTGGTGATGCCAGGGGAGGCATTTCAATTTCCGTCAGCTTTTTCATAATGGCAAGCCTATGGTCTTGAGAGCCAAGGAGAAGATCTTGAATGCTTATCTTAGTAGTGGTAGCCTTTAACTATTCCATAATCGGACTTTTTATCTATTTTGAGGACTTGACAAAAGTAGGAGGTGTCAGAGGCTCAGTCCTTGGCGCAGCAGGGGCTACTATCCTAGTGATTTTCCCTCCTCTAGTGATAAGACTGACGACCAGCGTAGGTGAGTTGAAGACTTCGAACTCGTCAAAATCTTCATCAAGTGGTATTTCTCCCAAGTCAATCGGTTTGTTCAAGGAAGGTGGTCCTTTGATGGCAAAGGGCCATTGCATAAAGGGAAACTTTTTAGGCTGTCTTTTCAAAACAACAGGGTTCTCCTAAAGGATTTGGTATAGAATGGGATTGGAGTCTTGCCCAATCACATGAATGGATGAGGAAGCTCCATCAGTTAGATCCTGACCGTTGTCATATGTGACTGACTCTTCTAGATCATCAGAGTACTTATTCATGTACCAAGGATATTCCTTGGCGGATTTCATCAATGTCAAGTAGACTACGTTAGTTGCTTTCCATTCCCAATATAACAACGAGTTTCCATGTTTATCGAGCTCAGGAGTTGTACCCTCTGGTGAGTCTACCCATGTGAAGTAATCGATGAATTATCTAGCTAAAGTATTCCAGAATGTCTTTTGGTAGAGTGTCAACCCCTCGTACCAGATGACCACTTTCTCTCAAAGGGTCAGGCAGAACCTCTCGGGCCAATAGGCATAGTGAATGTACCCGTCATTCATCATTTACACAAATTCACGAGTGTGAGGGCACAACCTTGTGTTTCCATTATAGAATATGGGATAAACTTTCCTCAAGTCTAAACTTTGCATTTGATAACTGGCTCGAGCTAATTCATTTTCTACACAGATTCTCTCCATGATGTACTCCTAAAAAAGTTTTTACCCCTCATCTTGGATCATATTGATGAAGTACTCACTGCTTGAGTCAAAGTCTGTAAAGTCTCCTGAATCATCACTTGTCACAGACCATAAGGCGCCCAAGGAGTCATGTCCTAAAGATGAGGCATAGCTCTTAGCACTATTATAGTCGACTGCCATGCCATTAGGGAGAGGAGCCTTATACTCGAAATCTCCTAGTAGGTGGTTTAGCTCATCATCTAAAAAGATCTCGGGTTTGTACCCCAGATTATCCACTTCACTTTCATCCTTACCACTCGACTCGTCGAAGTCCTCAAATTCTTCTACTTCTTCATCTGAATCATTGAAAGGTTATGGTTCGAAGACCAAATCTGGCGCGTATTGGATTAGCATATCATTATCAGAATCTTCCTCCAAATCTTCCTCAGGGTCTTCCTCAGAATCTTCCTCTATTGCATTTCCTATTACATTTACTCTGGCCTCAACTCTTTCGATAGCCGTGCGAAGGTCAGAGATCATGCCTCATATACTGACGAATATCTCCTCTACATGGGTGTCATAAGCTATAATGTTTATATAGACCCCTTCAAATGGGTCATGCAACTCAAGTTTTACTTGGTTTTTACGGTTCATTTATGATGCTAATCTGTACGGAGTTTGGCAAATGGGTTTTGTGCCATCTCATCCAGGTTAATGCCAAGGTACCTTTGCAAGTCCCCGTGATCATTCTAGGCTTGTACAGGATCATACAACTCTTAATTTCTAGGGCGAGCTACCCTAGAAAAGTTACCCAATTTGAATAGACTTATCCCAATATAGTTAGGACTCATGTAATTTGGGGGAGTATACATGGGGGGTTGTGGCGGAGGAACATCTTGCCAACCAGCGTTGTGTTAATCTACTTGAGGCGCCAAACACCAGCAAAGTGCATTCGGGTTTGGTTGAGAAGCCATAAACTATTGGAGGAAAGATCTCTCCATATAGTACCAGTTCCAATGTCCTTCTAGTGGCATTACATTATACCAGTCCAAAGCTAGACCTTCCAAGAAATGGGGTAATTATGGTGTAAAACCCATCATAGCAATCTCTTGTTCATGTATAAATCAAACGAATTCTTCTACATGCTCATTTGGGTTGGAATCCCCTCAAAATGTGAGGTATAGTGGCACTCGATACTGGTCTAGCCCTTCTCTTCTCATTCCCTAGACATATTGATCAACCATGTAGATGATGTCCATGTTGTCAAAAATCATATTATCCCCCCATCTTGTGTCATGTCAATAGTTATCTATCACATCGCTACCATACTCTTCAACCTCCACCTGAACATTGATGGCATTTACCGCGGGATCAAAGTTTAAAGGGGGATTAGTCTGCGTGCTCAGTTTCTTCTCAGGCTTTTTCATCCTTCCATCGGCTATCATCTGCTATAAATCTTATAGTAGCCGGGTACAGTCATTAGAGCGATGCCTCTTGGTTATGTGATAGGCATAAAAGTTATCCCTATCTACCGCAGTAGGTGGAATGAATGGTTTGGAGCTCTGAAGCTGGTCGAACTTCCTCAGCTTGGTAAATATCTATGACAATGACTCTACCCACGGGGAGAAAAATTTATAAGTCTGCACCTAAGTAACTGCTACAACATTGGATGGAGCTTTTGAGGACTTGGGGTTGCCTTATTTGGAAGACCCACCTTTTTCCTAATATCTGGGTTTAGTGTAAGCATGCTGCTCTTGTTTCTTGGTTCGATCTTCCTTCTCATTCTTTTCTAGTCTTTTGGCATAGTCTACCATGTCATTAAAGGTATTGAACCTTTTTATCTTCATGTCATCTCGGTGCCTCTAGTTGGATCCTTCGATAAGCTTCACTATTAAGGCCTCTTGGTCAGGTGACCTAGTCACAAGTACGTAGATAGCCATCCATCTCAAGTAGTATTCTTCAAAGGATTCATTCAGGCATTGCTTGATCCTTTCAAGATCTTATAGAGTAGTTTTAACCTTCAGATTGAAAGCATAGTTCTCCAAAAATATAGAACATAGCTTTTTCCAATCAGATTTTTACGTCGGTTGGCATCCTCATGTACCATTCAGAAGCCAGTCCATGCAGAGTAGCTTAAAATAGATTGATTTTATGAACCTTAGGGATGTTCATACTAGTCATGATCCGAAGATAACTCTCTACATGCGCATGAGGATATGTAAGGCATCACAAAGTTAGCCGAGAGGGCTTTCGATTCCTTCAGCAAGAACTGGTCAATGTCTACATATTGCTCAATAGAGGGAGCAACGGACTTGTCTTTTATTGAGGATAGTTTGACCATGTCTGCCATCTTTGCCTTTAACGCTGCTATATCCTTCTCTTGTTCTTGGGGTTTCTAAGCATTAAAAGCGCTCATCCTTTCTCAAACATCATGGAATTCTAGAGTGTCCAGAATCCTTCTGAGGGACTGTCCAATTGCATAATCATCTGGAATTGCGATTTCAGGTTCTAGATCAGAGAAAAATTCGGCTAGAGATTCGACTAGTGGTGAGGGTCTTACTTTTGGGATACCTGTAATACATCTTAACCTCCTTCTCTCTCGCTTCTAACCTAAAGAATGCAGGAGATCAAGTGTTAGCAAGTGTATCAATCGTACCTCTAAGCCTTACTTACCTTGTTTGTCGGAATGAATGAGTGAATGAATAAATGAATGAATGAATGAATGGATGGATGTATACAAATAGTAGGGGGTTGGGTGTATGCCAACTGATCAAGGAATAATTGGCAAGGGTAGCATATAATATTCATAGAACTCGACTAGCACGTGGTTGAAAGACTAGGTTTTTAAATCAAATCTAGTTTGACCCAACGGTTGGGGCCACTCGGGGTTTACTTAGTGGTCCTAGGTGAGCTGACTCATTGGTCACTCAAGGATTGGCTCTATGGTCGAAGGTGAGCTGACTCATTGGTGACTCAGGGATTGACTCTGTGGTCAACGGTGAGCTGACTCGCTGGTCACTCGGGGATTGACTTTGTTGACCGAGTTGAGCTAACTCACTAGTCACTCGGGTGTTACTCCATGGTCCAAGGTAAGCTAACTCATTAGCCACCCGGGGTTTAACTCTATAGTCAAAGGTGAGCCGACTCGCTGGTCACTCAAAGGGTTGACTCTAAGTTCACAGGTAAGTTGACTTGTTGGTCACTCGGGGATTGACTCTATGGTCCAAGGTGAGCTAACTCACTGGTCACTTAGGGGTTAACTCTATGGTCCAAGGTGAACCGACTCACTAGTCACTCGAAGGGTTGACTCTATGGTCATAGGTGAGCCGACTCACTGGTCACTCGGGGATTGACTCTATGGTCCAAGGTGAGCAGACTCACTGGTCACTCGGGGATTTACTCTATAGTCTAAGGTGAGCTGACTCGTTGGTCACTCGTGGGTGTGGAGCCTGTATAGGCTTATTGGTCTTAATTATTTCGGCTCATGGGTTGAGCTTAGGTGGACTCACTAATCCTGCTTTATTTTAGTTTATGGGTTGAGCTTGGGTGGACTCACTAGTCTTGGTTTATTTTGGGTCATGGGCTGAGCCTAGTTGGACTCACTAGTCTTGGTTTATTTTGGCTCACAGGTCGAGCCTAGGTGGACTCACTTGTCTTGTTTCACTTTTAGGTTCATATAACTAAGAAAATGAAATGGCATGGCACATATTAATGTCATAGCTGCATAAAGATTTTATTTTTCACACAACCGTGATGCTTATGATGTCTGTTTTCAGTTTATTTATATTTAATAAACCTGCACTTGTAGCAAACAGTTAGATCATGCCTATCGCCCTTTTAACTCCATTGGGTTACTTCACTTTATAGTCAACGGGGGACTTAGAGAAGTCTACCCACATGCACTGAAGGTTTTTTTGGGGTAAACCTATGGGAGAGTGTCTATGGCTCATCTATATGTGGGTTTCGGTCTCGGGATTGGGTGTGATTTGGCTACCATGCGTCTTTGTGTACAGAGTCCCAATGGCCCTAAGCGAACCAAATGAAACTTTTCCACATATAATATACTCTGGTAGTCTTGCCCTTAAGCGAGCAAGGTCCTTGTATGTTACGCAAGGGGTGTGATCAGATCCATAGCCCTCGAGCCCTAAGCAAACTAGGAGATACTTCACCGAAAGACACCTAAATTGGTTATTGGGTAAAGAATGCAAATGCTATGCAACCCTAAAACTTGTGTAATGTTGAAATTACCACATATTCCGTAATTTCAAATTTTAATTTGAATAATATTTTAATTATTATGTCAAAAAATTTTTTAATAAAAAATAGGTTTTTTTAAAAATAACATCCCCAGCAGAGTCGCCACTGTGCGCGGACTAGGTTTTGTTTTTGGGAGTATGTGGGGTGCGGTGTGCGAGGTGCATCTAGTTCGGTTTGAGAAAATCTGGTTTGCTTAAATGCAGTGACTTTATATAAGCCAAAAATGTGATTATATTTGAGAAATATATTTACACATTTTAATAAGAGAAAATATTTTTAAAATAAAGCATTTTTACTTTACTTAAAAATAAAGTAGAGTTACCACTCGATTCAGCCCCACTGGGAATTGTGGTATACTGATCCAAATTGGGATATTTATACCAAAAAGAAAATGAGATTCTGAGTTCGGATATAATAGGTACTCATATTATTCAAATTGTTTAGATTAATTTTGGAATTATATTTTATATGGTAATTTTGGCATTACAACGGTTTTATTTAAGAAATAAATTCAAGAAATAAAATAGGCATGATAACGGCATAATAAATAGATTTTTGCTACCAAAATTTCAGCTGAATAATGGCAGCATTTGGGTTTTGGCCCAGAAACTCAGATACAGTTTCCTCACATTCTAGATGTTTCTCCGTACCTGCGAGCTTATTTACACATATTATAGTTTAAGTGGCTCCAGTGGCTCACTTAACCAGAGAAATTAAATGCAATGTACGATAATAAAAGTAATAAAAATGAATTTTAAAGTTGGGCTTAAAGCCAATTACCCGCAGTTTACCTTTTCGTCTGTCCATGATGACTTGAGAGCCGGTACAGGACCAAAGTTGTTAGAAAGTGTGGTTTGCTAGGAAAATAGGTTCAACCCAAGTTATGGCTATAATTTTAGATTATTCCTATGAGAAATGTGGGGATTTTGAGGGATTGAGTTGTTTTTAGACCGAAGATCACTGTGAGATCTTGATCTAAAAAGACAGGAAAATGAGTTTGTACTGAATGTTGGTGATGAAGCTCAGATTTTGGGAGTGTTTTGATAGAGTTTCGGGCTTTTAGACCTCCCGGAACAAGAGGGGCCGAAATAGATTTTTTTTACTCTTTCTATATGTTGAGAAATGAGGGAGGTAAGCCCTTATTTATAGAGGAGTGGTAATTAGTTGGCAGGCTAATTACCTATCTAACAAGATCTTACTTTAATCCTGTAAATCCTTGCCAGATCTCGGTAAGATTTAATTTTTTTTACTGTAGATAGGTAATTAGCCGGCGGGATGATTACCTATGTTTGACCAAATTTTGACTTTTTGATTTTTCAATAGAAACTGCTAAATCAAAGCTTCCCTGGAATGCGGAATTTTGAATTTCAGATTTTGGATGACAATTCGGTCCTTTTGGGCTCTTTTGTCTGATCGCTGAATGAAATAGGCAATATTCCTCATCGGGCCGGAACGGACCTGTGCTAACAGACGAGGGCATTTGTCACAATAAGGCTCTCTACTTGAAGACAAGTGTTTTTTGGCGCATCATGCCATGTGTAGTACTTGACGACAGCTCAGCTCTTAATTTATGTCCTAAGGATATTTTGCCAATCGTAGGATTAACTGATAAGGATTTGAAGAACAATAGCGGAAAACAGCACTGATGCCTTGTTATGTTGGTCTCGGTTATTTGAATAATCGAGGAGAATGTTCAATTAGTGGGCCTGGCACACAGATTTGGCTTTGGTTATTAAAATAACCGAGGAAAAAGGAATGGCCCATAAAAATTATTTGACTTTTCTCCTGGGCTATTTGAATAACCGAGGAGAATGTTTAATTAAAAAAGTGTGATCCCCAGCATCTCAAACACAGAGATTTCAATATCGAGGTTAAACCTCTCAAACCCTCACCGTCGTCTCCTCTGTGGCCTGTTTGCCGTAGTATCCTCTGCCGCTCTTTCCGCCGTCTTTTCTATCGCCGTTCTCCACAGTCTCCTCTGTCTCCGTTCGCCGCCGTCTCCTCTGGTTCACCTTTTGTTTTATGAATTTTTCTGTCTTTTTAAAAGCTTTTTTTTTCAATAAGTTGAAATTGATTTTTAATATTCTTATTCTTGGGCAAACACCTTTAACATTCAAAATTGGCAAAGGAAGTGTCATTAAAGGTGATTCTTTAATAGTTCTCTCATAAATTATAATCCTATGTTATTTAATCTTCATTTTGGCTTTACAAAGTTTGAAACCTTAGTTTAATCGTGTTGCCGTCTGCTTCTCCATTTTGCCGTCATCTGCTCCTCAATTGTAAGGTACTAAGGCTTACAACTGAAAATGAATTTACAATTGAAAATGAATTTCCAATTTTATTCTATTTTTCTGTTTCTGGTATGCCTTTTGATATATGCAGCATTTATTTTCACCTGATTCCTGCCTTCAACATTCTGTGGTCTGCTAAAATTGTTTTCCTGCTCTATGCTTTGCACATTTAAGGTAAAATGACTTGTGGACTGATAAGTAATGAACATGTCTAATTCAAGTAAAAGGATCATATCTAAAAGAAGAACGAAACATGGTTCTTGCCTCTTGGCATGAATTACAATTTACAATATTGTTTACATCAAGTTATTACTATAGTAACCGTGGTGGCACTGTTGAATGTTGCAGTGTTGGTCGTTGGAGTGATAGGAGTCGCATATGCAATTATATTAGTCTGCAGGCCATGTTTCTCCAAATGCAAGTTTGATTGATCAAGTCTTTCTTTTTGGGGGTAATTGATCTTGTTTCTCACTCATTAATTGGTATCAAATGTGAAACTTTAGCAGTGAAGCCTTTTCTGGCAAGTGTAAATATTATTTTATTAGCTTTTACAGCACCATTGAAGTGCAGGGTTAGTTGGTTTTTATAGTTCACTAGTTTTTATTTGGAGAGCTGAAATCTAAGTGTAATGGGAAATAAATGGCTCCTCTATATGCTTAAGTAGAATATTTATACCTTGTATAGTTTCTAACAAGTGTCTTGAAATGTATATTTACATTTTTGTTATGAGTCTTTCTAATAATGCAAGACATCCTTCTAGTGTTGTATGGGTGTATTTAATTTTAACTTTTTAAAAAATAGTGTATTTATTGGATTCGGTTATTCGAATAACCGAGACCAAATCAGTAGTAAAAAATGAATAGCTTAACTACTGATTTGGTCTCGGTTATTCAAATAACTGAGACAACAGATACTTAGTTGTCTCAGTTATTTTAACCAAAACCAAAGTGTGTGGCCTTTGGTTTTGGGAACATTTGTATCTGTTGATAACCGAGACCAAAGACCCTGTTTTAACCGAAACCAAAAGCCCCTGTCTCCACTAGTGGAAGTCTAGGACGGTCATTAAGGCCTATGACAATTCCAAAAGAATTGTCATTGGTACATTTGAAGCTAAGATCACTATTGGGGCAATCTCTTCTATTGTGCTTTTTACAGTCATAGATATCCCAGGAACTTTCTATATGCTACTCAGACGACCGTGGTTCCACAATTTTGGAGGGGTTCCATCTACTCTTCACTAGTAGGTCAAAATTCCATTCCAAGGAAAGATTGTCACTCTGGAGGCTGACGAAGCATCAGTCGTGGCAGCTCTAAAAATGGAGGAAAGTCATATGAAAGGGTTTACAACAGCCATAATCGGTCGAGGGTTGAAAGAGCAACCGGAAGTGCATTGGGACCCTTGGATTCAAAGTTACATGCAGAAATACCATACTCCTAGAAAAGGACTAGGTGCCCATGAGCAGGGAATGCCAAACTTCAATATAGGGCCAGGGGAATCAATACCTGCAGGACTTGGCTATACAAGCGTCATAAGGATCCCCAACAAAACAATCTTTTGGAAGAAATAGGACCAACCCTACAACGGAACCCCCGAACCTGTCACTCACCAGGGAAGGATTGTCCTGGGATTTGAGATCTTCTCAGATGTAATTGACTATCGCAAGCATGGTAAATGCCCTATTGTCTGTATGATGAAGGAAGTAGATCATCAGCCAGATGCTGGGGCAATTCCTAATCAGACCAAGCCCGATGAATAGGTACGTCCAAAGACGATTAAGAAGATGAGCAAAGATGAAGAGATTCTTGATACTTTGGCCAAACATTTCCAAGCACAACTCAAGATACTAGAGGAAGCAAATAGCAAGGGAGGTTTCTTGAGCCCAGTTGTCATGGAAATGGTCAAAGTCATGAAAGGCAAAGCGAAAGTAAAAGATGAAGATGATAAGGACATCCTGCTGAAGCCAGCTGCCATAGGAGAATCATCCACTGTAGAACCAATCCCTATTGATCAAGATGAGTCTTTTATTTCCATTTCCAATATGTTTGAAATAAATAATGTATTTAATGATGATAATGAGATGAAGAACTTTGCTTATTTGGATTGTGTTTCTGATTACAATTCCATGCATCCATTCCAGCAATTCATCTAGCATTTTTAACATTAATAATGATATTACAAAACAAATTAACTTAAATACAGTGGATGATCAAAAAATGGTATACATTTCCAATCAACTGCCCATTGAACAAGAGAGAGAATTGGTAAAAATACTAAAAAAAATCACATTTTAGCCTTCGCTTGGTATCACAAGGACATGCCTGGATTTGCTAGGCACATCATTGAGTATAAGATCCCCATAAACCTAAAGATTTGTCCAGTAAAGCAAAAGATGAGAAGAATGCATCCAGATGGGCAGGAAAGCTCAAAGCAGAAGTAGCCCAGTAGATCAATGCCAATTTTGTTGATCTTATGTAGTTCCTGTGCCCAAGAAAAATGGCAATTTCAAAGCTTGTGACGACTTTAGAGACCAGTATAAGGCTACCCCTAAGGATGACTTTCCATTTCCACACATTGATGTTTTGGTAGATAGTGCGGCAAGGGCTTCCATGTGTTCTTTTATGGATGGGTTCTCCGAATACCACCAGATCCTCATGAACGTAATACATAAGTTTAAAACTGCATTCATCTCAGAATGGGGAATGTATTGTTTTAGAGTAATGCCTTTTGGACTCAAAAATGCAGGGGCTACCTATTAGCGTGTAGTCACGATATTACTACATGATTTGATCTACAAAGAAGTTGTGGTCTACATGGATGACATGCTTGTGAAATCCACTACACTAGAAGAGCATCCAGCAGTGTTAGAATGATTCCTCACGAGAATTGAGAAGTACAATGGCCATCTCAACCCGAAGAAGTGTGTATTTGGTGTCACATCGGGCAAATTACTGGGCACGTGGTTAGCAAAAAAGGCATAGAGATAGATCTCGATAAAGCTAAGGCTACTAGCGAAATGCCTGTACAAAAGACTGAGTAAGAAATAAGGAGTTTCTTGGGGTCCATACAGTATGTCAACCGCTTTATAGCTTGGTTGACTACCACATATGAGCCCATCTTAAAGCTCTTGAGAAAGCAGCAACCAATAGAATGGAATGATCAATGTCGGGAAGCCTTCGATAGGATCAAGGCTTGTCTAATGAATCCTCTCGTGCTGAAGCCGCCATTTCTCAGAAAGCCACTAATTCTCTATTTGGAAATTGAAGAAACATCTATAGGAGCTATGCTAGTTTAGGAGCACAAAGATAAGAAAGAACACGCAGTTTATTATCTCAGCAAGAAATTGCTAAAGTACATCACTCGATACACCATAGTGTAGAAGTGCAATCTCTATCTCAACCCGAAGAAGTGGGTATTTGATGTCATGTCAGGAAAATTACTAGGGCATGTGGTTAGCAAAAGGGGCATAGAGATAGATCCCAATAAAGCTAAGGCTATTAGGGAAATACATGTACCAAAGACTGAGAAAGAAATAAGGAGTTTCTTGGGGTCCACACAGTATGTCAGCCGCTTTATATCTCAGTTGACTACCACATATGAGCCCATCTTCAAGCTCTTGAGAAAGCAGCAACCAATAGAATAGAATGATCAATGTCAGGAAGCCTTTGACATGATCAAGGTTTATCTAATGAACCTCCCATGCTGAAGCCGCTAATTCTCAGAAAGCCACTAATTCTCTATTTGGTAATTGAAGAAACATCTATAGGAGCTATGCTAGTTCAAGAGCATGAAGAAAAGAAACAACACGCAATTTATTATCTCAGCAAGAAATGGCTAGAGTATGAGACTCGATACACCATCGTGGATAAAACTTGTGCTACCATGGTCTAGCTCACCAAGAAGCTCAGACATTACTTCTAATCCTACCGAATTCAAGCAGTCGCAAAGGTGGATCCAATGAAGTATTTATGTCAAGCTCCTTCACTAACCAAAAAACTGGCAAGGTGGCTCTTATTACTGTCAAAATTTAATATTGAATATGTTACTAAAAAGACCATCAAGGTAGAGTAGTTGTGGAATTCCTAGCAAATCAACTACTAGAGGAAGAAGAATCAGAAAACCTAGATTTCTCTGATGAATGTTTTACAGTAGCAATGGAAAATCTGAGAAAATGGACCATGTTCTTTGATGGTGTTGGTAACAAGCGAGGAGCTGGCTGGGGAGTTATCATCAATACCCCAGACGGATCACTCATACTTCAGTCAAAATAATTAGAATTCCTCACCACGAATAATGGAGCAGAATACGAAGCCTGTCTATTTGGAATGTCTGCTCTAATCACTCTTAGAGCAGATAAAGTAAAGATTATTAGTGATTCGGCCTTAGTCATCAAACATGTCATGGGAGACTGGGAGTTAAAGGAGGAATCCCTCAGACCTTACCTAGAGGCCATATGGAGAAAAGCCGCAATGTTCAGCAAATACAAATTTTGTTACATGCCCCAAGAAGAGAATCAAATGACAGATGTGTTGGCCACTTTAGCCTTCATGTGGGAAGGACCTCAGAAGCAGCCAATCAACCCCCTTATTATGGAGACAACCTGATCTCTGTACTAAGTCCGTGCGATAGAAGGCGCCATGAATAAGGAAGAGCCATGGTACTCTAACATCGTCAAGTTATTTGAAAATGGTGAATTCCTGGCTGAAGCTAAGGATTTTGAAATGAATACACTAAGAAAGCTCGTTATGCAGTTTTGCTTGATCAAGGGAGATCTATTTAAAAGGTCATATGACGGTTTGCTATTAAGATGTTTAACCCAACAAGAAGTAGAAAAGGTGATGAAAGAAGTGCATTCAGGAGACTGCGGTCCATATATGAATGGTGTCATGCTGGCAAAGAAAATTCAAAGAATGGGATACTTTTGGCTAACTATGCTAGATGATTGTATTCAAGAAGCAAAGGCTTGCCATGCCTATCAGATATATGGAGATGTGAGCCATTTTCCCCCAATAACATTATAGAATTTGATGATGCCTTGGCCATTCTCAGCCTGGGGCATCGATATCATTAGCAAAATAAGACCATCTTTGACTAACGACCATCGCTTCATTATAGTGGTCATCAATTACTTTTCCAAATGGGTTGAAGCAGAGACATACACTAGCATCACGGCCAAAAAAATTGACACGATTTATTCAGCGACATATCTTCGCCAGATAAGGCATTCCTCATCGTATAGTAAGTGACAATGGTGTGCAGTTCCAAGGATAACAGACGATCTTATTGAAAATCATAGGATTGAGCATCACCGCTCTTCGCCATATCGGCCACAAGCTAACGGGGCTGTAGAAGCAGCTAATAAAGCAATTAAGAAGATCCTCTCCAAAATGATTGCCAATTACTATGATTGGGTCGATCATTTGCCTTACGCCTTATGGGGATAGACAACTAGTGTCAAGACCCCCATGGGACAATCCCCTTTCTCTCTTGTCTATGGCATGGAGGCAGTATTGTCCGTGGAAATGGAGATCAAATCTTTGCTCATAGCCCTCAAAGCAAAACTTCCTAAAGAAGAATGGGCAAGAGCAAGACATAAAGAGTAGGCCTTAATCGATGAAAAACAATTAGCTACATTAGAGAATCTACAATTATATCAATAGTACATGGCTAGGGCTTACAATTACAGAGTCAAATGGCAAGATCAACCTGTAAGAATAGGTGATCTGGTCTTAAAACAATCTCATAAGTAGCATACAGATGCTTGGGGAAAGTTTTAACTAAACTAGGAAGGACCATACATAGTAAAGGAAACTCTCAGTAAAGGGGCAGTCAAAATCTTAGATCTGGATGGCAATGAATTTGTGAATCCAGTAAATCATGACAACTTGAAGTGCTATCTCATATAAAAAAAGAGAATGTAGGAAGGTTTGTTAAGAGCTAGTGAAGGCTCTTGAGCAAAAATAAAGACATCAAAATAAAAGATTAAGACCTTAGGTAAAAATCATTCGGAACCTTAGACAACAATGGACATTTCTTGGTGATAAATACCATTCATCCAACCTATTTAAATTATATCTTTTATAGTGACATATTCATGTTAAAAATACTGCATGAGTTCATTAAATGGAAACTATGAATCGTTTAATAAAATAGGCATTCAAATAGCATTTTTTTATCTTTATTTCACATAAAGTGCATTACAAACTGGAAATGGAAATGAAGAAGGCAAACAATGAGGCTTGAAGCCTTTATTCTCCCACGGGAATGAAAGACATAATGACAAGCTCAATGACCTCCAAGGAAGCTATGGAGTCTGTTCTCCTCAAGGGTGGTAAGCCTACAAGTACTTATAACCCATATGCGATAAGCCTCAGTAGGATGGATGTTGAAAGGCGTAGAAGAATTCACCTCCATCTAAGTGCAATTGATCCATCTCACATCATAACGGTAAGCCCGAGTATAAGAAAGATCAAAACCGGTAAGAGTACACAGAGATGTCAGAAACCTCTAAGGACGACCATACTGCTCGCATAAGCGACCAGGAGAATAGGTGATAATCTCCGAGAGACCATTAAGGACTACACCTCCTCTAGCAACGTCCGTAGTCACATGAGTAATTCCCTACCAAGGACAAAACTAATGGATACCCTGAGTAGCCCGACTCCCCATGAACACAACCCACTCCTTGATAGTGAAGTCTCTATAGGGATGATTATGATGTGAACCAAGGAGTCCCATGCATGCCCAATAAGCTTTTGGTCGATAATCCATGCTTGTAGGGATCAACAACACGGAAAGCTTGTCCCAAAGCCAGAGCTACAAAAAAAGACATAAAAAAATGATCAAAAGAAAAATGGCCTGCTGTATTGAAAACTTGAAATGGCGGTCCAGGAAAAAATAAAGGCAAGCCTGATAAATTGAAAACCCAAAAGGGCGGTTTATGCAAATAGAAAAGCTAAAATAAAAGATTTTACCTAAAGGAGGAGTCTGCTAGCCCTAGTATTGGCTTCTGTCCCATTTCGAGAAGAACGCACAAAGATCATTGTCTCAGCCAAACTCATTTTGACAGGAGATTTTCCCTCTAACATCTGATCAACGATAGTCAAGAAGGCAAAGCTGCAAACCATGGTTGGAGTCTCACAAAGAAATACTCCCAACAAAAGTAAACAAGTAAGCGGAAGCCATCTTGCATTGTTAGGAGAAAGATTCCTCACTACGTCGAAAGCCATGTCCAACCTCAAGCCCTCATTACAAATCAACTTATGCCTATTAGATCGCTGCAACTGGAAATGGTTCATCAATGGATCAAAAAACTTAGGACGATGCATCGGAATGTCTAGAGGCATATCAGCTGAAGATCTCAAGGGTCCACAGAATTCCTCATACAAGGGGCACAGCTCGTGATCTCCGAAAAAGAAAAAGTTGTAAATAGGATCCCAGAACCTGACAGCAGCCTGAATCACATTATCCTTAACAAAAATGCGGCAAGTATTCCTTCATATGCAACAAATCATAATTCCTGAGATGATCCCAACCATCAGAGTTCTTCAGATAAACATTCAGATCTGCACGGAAGCGGATGAGGTTCTCCATTGCAAAATTTCAAAGAGTAGCAGTTCACTATGCATAGTTTATAGGGCAATTTGCCAATATCTGGTAGATTACCCTGATAAACTTGATTGTCAATAAAAGAACAAAGCACAAAGCATAGGAATAACACCAAAATCTTCCATAAATATAAATGTGTTCATACAAGAAAGGCTCCGCAAATAGCTTAAGGAAAAGAAAACGACAAAAAGAAAGCTTATCTACTAGCCGCTGCTCAAACCCAGGAGGCTAGGATCGAAAGATGACAGAGGAGGAGGATAACCACCATGTGGAAAGAATCCAGAAAGATTTCCTTATTCCTGTTGAGGCTACTACTGCTGGTCATCCACCTGGACCATCCCCAACTGAGCTCGGAGTTATCGGATCTCCAACTACAACATTTTGACACAGATCATCCATATGCATTTCATAATATGCCACACATTATCATTAAAATAATAAACATACCGCCATGTCAGAATTTTGGTTCATCATGAACTGTTACTGTCCTTATATATATCCCCATTCGGATACGCTATCTGCAATAGGCACCTATAAAAATGAAAATCAAAACGAGTCAAAACCATTGTGATCTAAAAAATCGAGAAAAGCTCACATAAGTAGCGCCAGTTGGGTGGAAGGTCACCGGGTGCTCAGGGTCCAGGTAGGGTTGGATCACTAGAGTGTAAGGACTTAGATCAAGGCGATACATCAGGAACATGGATGGCTAGTACTGGAATCCCCGATAACCCTCTATCATAACTGGACTCTGAGGTGAAACCGATGAAGCTGAAGAACTCCTAACGTGGGTGGACGGGGACGCAGGCCTCTTCCTACCTTAGTGATCCTACAAGAACATCAAAAGGAGGAAAATTAGTCAAACTTAGTACAAAAGTTGGAAAATAATAAGGAAATCCAAAATGAAAAGATATCGCTTTGTGGACAGCCCCCAGTGAACTCGATCTAGCTCGCTTGCTAGAGGCAGAGGTCAAAGGAGGAACACCCTCGGTTGGATTGTGAATGTCTGGCTGAGGCTCAATAGGAGTGGGATCTGTATCTGGCCATCTGAGAAGCTGCGAATGACAAAACTCCTCATACCCCCTAGGTTGCTCCAAGAAAGTGCTAGATATGCCATTAGAGGCCAATCGTGTAAAGTTTGGTGTAGTCCAAGGCCAGAAGATCCATCGAGGCACATTAGGAGGAATAGAATGCATCCTAAGAGGGAGATGCCAACCCTAGATACGATCCCTGAGGTACTACTCCAAGGAGAAAGGAGTCTCTAAAATCAACTGGGTGTTCACAAACTCCCCAGCCAACCTTATGACTTTCAGCCAATGAAGCTCGTGCTCTTAAGGCTGAGTCTTAATCTGAAAGAGGAAAAAAGCCAAGTGTTGATACAACGATTGTAGCATATATAGTAAAAAGGGAGAAAGTAAAAAATACTGCAAGATATACCTGCTCTGAAATCAGAGAACAAAGGTGGATAGAAAGGTAAGATGGAGACTCAATCTCCCAGTCAAGCCAGAAGTGTGGCAAATGAGGAAAAAAAGGATAGTTGTTGTTCTGCACCAAGTTAGTCTGATAACAGTAATTTATACCATGAAAACTCTAGTAATTTAGCATTAAAAATAACCAATTGTATGGGTATATCATGTGATTAATTGGTGTTTCTGTGTAAATTTAGGGATTCCATAGAAACACTCTTACTCACCTCAAAAGAGCTAGAAACTGGATAGGGAAAGCACGAAACAAAGCAGAGCAAGCACATAGAACAGGGCGAGCACGACCAGGAATAGAGCGAGCATGAAACTAGCAAGGGTGATCATGAAAGTGGACCGAACCTAGGAAAGGAAGCTCAATCCCAAGGAAAAGGAGTAGAGAGGCCAGAAATATAAATACTTTTAGAAAGATGCTTTACTTGAACCGGTGGAAGACCTCCCACTTCTGGGTGGTGCATTTTGTCCTTTTGTAATCAAGTTTAAGCAAGTGGTGTACATTACTTATAAGCCTTAACCTTTTAGAACTATTTTGCTTCGATGGAATTCTAAATTTATCATCATTTTGGGTAAGTGGCATCACTAGAAAGGTCCACTTGTCACTATATGTTAGGATCAATTCTCATATGCGAGACATGCTTTTGATTGGTTACTTTTGATACTTCTCTCTGTAAAAACTTCTTATTATCGTATATATATATCATGCTCATCATTTCCAAAATGCTTATGAGTTATATCTTTATTAGCATGAGTAACTAAGGCCGACACAAGCACGGCAAGCAAGCATGATAGGCTAAACATGGTATGTTCGCTCCTATTCTTTTATTTTTAACTCTTATTGTAATTGATTGTTTTATGTTTATGCTTAAAGTCTCATGAGTCTGATCAACTTATGCTTAGTGTAACAAGAAGAACCGAGATGGAGAATTGTTTTGTCTATTCGTAATGCTTAAAGGGGGTATTGGCGAAGGGAAACCTACAAGTTAACCTTTAAAGAAATTGAACACGAGGCGAGAGCTATGTTTGGTACATGTGGAAATGAAAACCTAGATCAAAATGCTAAAAATATATTAAGATAGAAGAAGGGAGTTATTAACCATGCTTGACTGCTTGTTGGCTATGCTTGCCCCATTATAATATTGTTAGGAGTGACCATTCAGAGCAATCACTTTACTTTCTATAGACACTTTATTTTTCAGCACTTTACTCAAATTAGTTTGTTAAACATCAAAACTCACCAATTTACATCTTTCTCTATATTATTTCCCCTGCACCCTGAGGAATTCAACCTTGTGCTTGCCCTGTACTACAAATTACGACCCAGTGCACTTACAAGATCATTTAGGCAACTAACAAGTTTTTGGTGCCATTGTCAGGGACCAACTTGCGAAGTTCTTAGATTTTGTTTGTAAATTGGGGCATTTAATCTGTATGTTGCCATTTACGAAGGAATTTTTCTATTCGGTGCAATAATTGTTGTATGCATAAAGCTGGTCTTCCTCTGATCCCGCTAGATCCAAAAATTGAAAGGACTTGTCG
This sequence comes from Euphorbia pulcherrima, assembly GCA_947683365.1. Classification (NCBI taxonomy): domain Eukaryota; kingdom Viridiplantae; phylum Streptophyta; class Magnoliopsida; order Malpighiales; family Euphorbiaceae; genus Euphorbia; species Euphorbia pulcherrima. The sequence goes on from CANTUS010000001.1 coordinate 24,266,334, forward strand.
TATATGAAGTGGAGCAGCTAGAAGAAGGTGCAAGCAACAAAGGATGGCTGATGCAACCATTCCCCCTAATGCCAATGGACCCCTAGAAGGAGAAGGTGAGGTCAAGTTGCCCCCACCAAGGCAAACACTCAAAGAGTACAGTAGACCATCAACTGAGGGACACTCTTCTTGCATAGTGATACCTTATGAAGGGAATAACCTCTTTGAGATCAAAGCCTTTATAATCTAAATGCTCCAGGCAGTTGTCCAATTTGGAGGGTTGCCAGGAGAAGATCCTAATGCTCACATCCAAGAATTTGTAACTATGTGTGATACCTTTCGCACAAACAAAGCAATCTCAGATGACATCACCAGACTCAAGCTTTTCCCTTCCTCTTTAAGGGATAAAGCTAAAAATAGGCTGAAAAATCTACAACCAAGTTCCATAAGAATGTGGGATCAGTGGGTGCAAGCATTCCTTGCAAATTATTTTCCCTCGAGACAAGCAATCAAATAAGAAATGAAGTCACCCATTTCTCGCAGCAACCAAATGAATCTATCTCTAAAGCATAGGAAAGATATAAGGAATTACTAAGAAGAGTGTCAAACCATTAAATTTCCATTTCGATGCAAATCTAAAATTTTTACAATGGGTTGACAAATTCCCATAAAATTCAAATCGAATCTGTAGCTAATGGAGATCCAGAAGAGCTTACCACGGAGGAACTTTATGAGCTCATTGAAAAGATAGTCAACACTAGTTACAAATGGTATTCAGTTAGCAAAGAAAGAAGCAAGCATGGAGAATCAGAATCTATCTCCAAACTCTCTGAGAAGGTGGATCTAATCCTAAAACAACTTGCTAAGCAAAATGTGTCAGCAATATCAAATCCACAAGTTGTTTGTGATTTTTGTAGGGGCAACCACAGAAACATTGACTATGACAGCCCTCTCAACTAAGAGCAATGTGACTATGTGGGAAAAACCCCCAGAAACAACCTCTACTCCAATACCCACAATCTAGGATGGCACAACCACTCCAACTTCTCATGGAGTAAGTAAAACAAGAAAATTCCTTAACAAAACCACAAGGAAACTTTCCACCGCAGCAACCACATCAAAATGCACAACATGCAAGCCCATCTCAACAACCAAAGAAATCAAAAATTGAGGAAATAGATGATGCAATTCATGAAGCAAACACAGGCTTCTACGAAGAATTTAGAAACACAATTCCAGTAACTCACCACCGTTGTCAGTCCTACAAACAAGGGAGTAATGCCAAGCAATACAGATGCCAACCCAAGAGAGGAGTGACAAGCTGTCACCTTAAGAAGTTGTAAGGATTATAAAATTTCTAACCCAATGGTTGTTGATAATAAACATGTAGGTAAGGAGAATATGGTCCAACCCTATGAAGAACAATTGAAAAACAATGAGGTTGAGGAGCAAACACAACTGTGAGCGGACAACATTTTGGACGGCTACGAAGTAGGCCGAAGGACCGACCTCTTAAATGATAAGCATGGTAATGGTAGAAAATTGGTTTTGCATATTTTAATGCTTAAAAGATATGAGATTGAAATCGCGTATTTAAGATAGAGTCGCCACCCGGTTCAGCTCAATCGGGAAATTTAGGCACGATTTTCCAACCAGGCAGTAGACCATACCTTAAATATAGATTTTGAGTTTGGATGATGCTATCTATTCTACATTGGCCAATTTAAAAGTTTCATTCTTTCTTATTCGGTTTTAATCCACCCTATTTTAGTGGTTTCAATTTATATTTTGTTAGCGCATTATTTAGCAAGCATTCAAAGCGGTAAAAAAATTATTACCGTCATCCAAAATAAATGCAGAATTGAAAGAATAATTACATGGCTTTCCAAATCCTATACATTTATCTAAACAATAAATAAGTACTCGAATACATGGCTTTCCAAATCCTATACATTTGTCTATACAATAAATAAGTACTCGAAGTCCTAACATACATCTATCCTAAATCTGCCCGTATGAAAGGGTTAGCATAGATATGGCACGTTGTACGAGGTATATCCCGTAATGTACGTAATTAGTGGACCAAACAAGACTTGAGTTAGCGTGAGCATGGCATATTTATTATATAATTTATAGAGTACGGTTGGATGGCTAAAATTGGTGCTTGAATGGCATTATGAGAAAATCTCATTTTATTTACATTTTAGACTCGATTTGTTGTTTTAACTGGATTATTAGTGAAAATGCCACATGTTATGGGGTGAGGACTATTTTCGGGGAGTTCTGGACTCCCGTCATTGCACTATACATCCTAGCTTCAGAAATTAAACTAGTTCATGAATAAAAATGGAAATAAATTTGTTGTCCAGAATGTCATAGCACCGGCCGTATGAGCGAAGCCTTCGGTGGCATCATTGATGCAACTAGCGGTTTTACTTACACAAGCTGGCAAAATAACGTTTTGGGTACCATAAAGAAAGGGTCCCATAAGAAAATAAAACCGTTGGTGACAAAGGAAGCCTTTAGCGGTATAATTGATGCCACCGGCGGCATGAATGATACCACCGGCGGCTTCGACTGTCACCTGCGGTTTTAGCTTCTTGTAACAGCAGCGGTTATCGGTCTAAAAATGACCAAAAACCCAAAACTAAGCATAAAACATCAAGTAATCTCAACAAACAACTAAAATAAAAGCCAAAGAGCTATGAGACTCATAATTTTTACCTCGGGGCCGTGAATCCACCTTTTCGTGATCCAAATGACACCTCCAGGGAGCTCAAAATGACGATTTGGGTAGTGAACTAAAGATTTAGGTCTCTAAACCCTATTAGATTGATTTTAAACTTAAGTTCTACTGATTTTAAGTTAATTTCTAAGAGAGTTCAACAAAGAAAACCAAGAAAAGATAGAGTAATTCCTCTTTTCTTACCTTTTCTTCACCTTATCTCACTAAAATATTCCTAAAATTCTCTCTAAAATTCAAGTTCTTACTTGCCCCCCTCTTTTTTCAGCTAAAATTGATCCTTATATAGGCTAAAATCCGGATAGAGCTGACTTTTCTTGATTATCCTGCGAGTATCGAGTAAAGCATGGCAAAAAGATGTCTGCCTACAAAAGTCATGCCACTGGCAGTATAGATGATACGGCCGGCAACATCGCTAAAACCACTGGCAGCTTCAACCTAAGCCAGATCTGAAAAGAGGTATGGCCTAGCCTAAAAAGTGGATTAAAGTAAAAAGATCCATCCAATAAGTGTTTAAGCAGAATTTTCAACATAATTAGGGTTATTTTTGAATTTTTAAGGATATTTAGGACTAAATTAATTTTTAGGTGCAAATAATCGGTTTAAGCTCCCACCGAATGCATTATCGGACACACTGAATTGAATTTTTTCGAAAATAAAATTCATAAAGAAGTTTTTATCGGGAATAAAAATTTGAAAAGAATTTTTATATTAAGGATTACAATGGAATATACGTCATCATCGTATCGCGAGAGGGACTGCAAAAACCCGTGCTCAGATTAAATTGCCCCCAACTAGGAGCAACCACAGGCAGACTCAGAGTAACCACAACAAGATCAGCCCGCAATCACCCCAAAGGAACCTATCCCAGAGAAACAACCGACTCCAGCTTACCAACGTAGGATCCCTTATCCTCAAAGAGCAAAACAGCATGAAATGGCTAAGAAATTTGATAAGTTCTTAGAAGTCTTTAAGAAACTTCACATTAACATTCCTTTTGTGGAACCACTTGCACAAATGCCTATGTATGTGAAATTCTTAAAGGACTTACTGTAAAATAAAAAGAAACTAGAAAATGTGGCCATGGTGAAACTAAACAAAGATTGTTCTTACATTCTCCAAAGTAGGTAACCTTTGCCTAAGAAATTAAAAGATCCAGTGAGTTTCTCTACTCCTTGCTCTATTGGTAACTTAAACTGTGATAATGCACTTTGTGATCTAGGAGTAAGCATAAATTTGATGCCATATTACATTTATAAGTAACTAGGCTTAGGAGAACCCCAACCAACTAAAGTATCTATACAACTTGTTGATAGAACTGTTAGGTACCCTAGAGGTATTGTAGAAGATATCTTAGTAAAGGTTGGAAAATTTATTTTGCCTGTTGATTTCATTATCATGGATATGGATGTGGATTTTCATGTTCCTATCATTCTAGGGAGACCATTCCTAGCTACCCGAAGAGCCTTAATTGATGTGCATAATGGTTAACTAATTTTGAAAGTGCATGATGAGGAAGTGACATTTCAAATGAATGAAGCAATGAAACAACCTTCTTCTTTTGATGATCAATGCTATTTCTTGCATACCACAGATTTGCACTTAAATCCTTTCATTTTGCTGGAACTTGAGAAGATTGGTCTGAAGAAGAAGAAGAAATTATATCAGAAAAAGCAGAAGGGATCGCCCCTGAAGAAATTGTGTAGGAGCAACCACACTCAGCGAAGGAGCAATCAGAATAGTTAATGGAGCAACCACACTATTTTTCAAACCAATGCAAAAAACCTCCCTCTAAACCTTTAAACCACACACCAAATTTGACCCCTAAAACATCCCTTCAAGAACCACCAGAGCATGAATTGAAACCCTTACCTCCTCACCTGGAATATGCATTCCTTGATCCCCTCCCCGAATAAGCTGCCTGTGATAATCTCTTCCAAACTTACCTAAACCCAGAAAGCCCAATTGATTGAGATGTTGAGGGAGAACAAAGAGGCATTGGCATGGACAATTGTTGACATTAAAGGGATCAGTGCCTCCATATATCTCCATAGAATTTTGATAGAAGATAACTATAACCCTGTGGTGGAACCACAGAAGAGACTCAACCCCAATATGAAAGAGGTGATTGGTAAAGAAGTGATTAAGCTACTTGATGCTGGAATCATTTATCCTATCTCAGATAATTTTTGGACTAGTCCAGTCCAATTAGTTCCAAAGAAAGGAGGGATGATAGTGGTGCAAAATGAAAAGAATGAGCTTATTCCAACTAGAATAGTGACTGGATGGAGGGTTTGCATTGATTATCGCAAACTCAATGATGCAACCAGAAAGGATCATTTCCCACTCCCCTTCATTGGTCAAATGTTGGAAAGACTAGCTGGCTACAAGTTTTATTATTCTCAATGATGCAACCAGAAAGGACCATTTCCCACTCCCCTTCATTGATCAAATGTTGGAAAGACTGGCTGGCTATAAGTTTTATTGTTTTCTTGATGGCTATTCGGGGTATAATCAGATTGTGATCCACCCATTGGATCAAGAGAAGATAGCTTTTACTCGCCCCTATGGTGTTTTTGCGTATAGAAGAATGCCATTTGGACTTTGCAATGCACTAGCCACTTTTTAAATGTGCATGATGTCCATTTTCCATGACATGGTAGAGAAAACTATTGAAATTTTCATGGGTGACTTTTCAGTCTATGAGGAAACCTTTTAGTCCTGTCTAAGCAACCTCGAAGTTGTTTTACTTCAATGCAAGGAAACCAACTTGGTCTTGAATTGGGAAAAGTGCACTTTATGGTCACTGAAGGCATTGTTCTTGGCCATAAAATTTTAGAGAAAGGCATCGAAATTGATCAAGCAAAAGTAGAGATAATTGAGAAGCTCACCCCCCCCCTAAAATCAGTCAAGTAAGTCAGAAGCTTTCTTGGGCTTGCTCTATTCTATAGGAAGTTCATAAAGGACTTCTCCAAGATGGCTCAGCCATTGACTGCACTGCTTCATAAAGACATTGAGTTCAAATTTGGATAAACTTTCTTAAAAGCTTATAATGAGCTCAAGAGCAAGCTTGTCAATGCACCTATTTTGATTGCCCCAAACAAGTAGCAACCATTTGAGCTGGTGTGTGATGCAAGTGATACTTGCATTGGAGTAGTCTTAGGCCAAAGGATTGACAAGCATTTTTTGGCCCATAAACTATGCAACCAAAACCCTAACTAAAACTTAACAAAACTACACGGTTACTGAAAAGGAATTGCTTACTATAGTGTATGCGTTTGAAAAATATAGATCTTTTTGGTTTTGTCAAAAGTTACTGTCTTCACTGACCATGCAGCCTTGAAATACTTATTAGCAAAGAAAGATGCAAAACCAAGGCTAATCAGATGGTTGCTCCTCCTATAAGAATTTGATTTAGAGATCCTAGACAAGAAAGGATTAGAGAATATGGCTGCTAACCATTTATCAAGAATTCCTGAGGGAAACCTTGTGGAGCAACTAGAAATCACTGACTTAATTCCTGATAAACAACTTTCCTCGATGAGATCTTTCCCTTGGTTTGCTACTTTTACTAATTATCTTGCATGTGGTATTAAACCTGTTCACTTACCCTATTCACAAAAGAAAAAGTTCTTTGCTGACCTTAAATATTATTTTTAGGAGGAACCGTTTCTCTTCAAACTCTGTGCAGATTAAATCACAAAGAGATGTGTCCCCTAGGAAGAAACCCAACCAATTATAAGCATGTGTCAAAGCAAAGACGCAGGTGGACATTTTGGAGCAAGCAGAACCACAGCAATGGTTCTTGAAAGTGGCTTTTATTGGCCAATAATATTTAAGTACTACTAAAGGTTTGTTATTAAAATGCAATGAGTGCCAAAGGACAGGCAACATCTCTACTAGAAATGTTATGCCTATAAACAACATAGTGGTATATAAAATCTTTGATGTTTGGGGCATTGACTTCATAGGACCATTCCCAAGCTCTTATGGTAGCGAATACATACTCTTAGCTGTTGATTATATTAGTAAATAGGTAGAGGCAATGGCTAGCCCAACCAATGATGCTAGGGTAGTTGTGAAATTTCTCAAAAAGTTTTTTACTCGTTTTGGAGTACCTAGGGCAATTATAAGTGACCAAGGCACACACTTTTACAACAGTCAATTTGAAAAATTACTTAATAAATATGGGGTAACACATAGAATTGCCACTCCCTATCACCCACAAATAAGTGGGTAAGTTGAAATTTTAAATAGGGAAATCAAAAGAATCTTTGAGAGAATTGTTAGTAATTCTAGGAAGGATTGGGCAAATAAACTTGACAATGCTTTATGGGCTTATAGAACTACATATAAGACACCCATAGGAATGTCCCCATTTAGATTGCTTGATGGAAAAGCTTTGCATTTACCTGTGGAGCTAGAATTCAAAGCATTATGGGCACTAACTCTACTTAATTTTGACAGGAATGCAGTGGGAAAGCAAAGAATGTTCTAACTTAATGAGCTTGAAGAATTTAGGCTGTTTAGCTATGAGAATGCCCTAAACTACAAAGAGAAAACCAAGAAATGGCATGATCAAAGGATCCAAAGGAAACACTTTCAACCTGGGCAACAAGTGCCACTTTATGAATCCAGGTTGAGGCTATTTCCTGGAAAGTTAAAATCAAGGTAGACTGGCACTTACACCCTTAACAAGGTTTTCCCTTATGGGGCTGTGGAACAAAGCAGTCATAGAGGGCAACCATTCAAGGTCATTGGTCAAAGACTGAAACCCTATCTATCTAATGACCAAGCAATAGTTGCTGAAATTCAGCGACTACAACCACCTTAGAGCAACCACTCATGCACCAGTATCTGCTCCAAACACCAATTGGAGCAAAACTTTGAGCCCAAAGCTCAAATTATGAACTTTGTAAATATTTATCTCTTTTCCCTTTTTTATATATACTGCTTAATGTTTTTCATTTCATCTTTTTACAGGAATCAATGAATAAAGTATGAAGATGCAACATGAAGTAACCCATCAATTCCCATTCTGTTGCTCCTAATAATTTAGCAATCCTTTTTGCACCCCCTCTTTTTGAATTAATCATTTCTATCCCTCGGGGTAAGCGAGCATCTTCAAAGCATATAACTTTTCTCAAACTGCTCACCCCATAATGCTCACCCCATCAATTTCCTCTCCACCGAAAATTATTTTCATTCCCCCAAGGATTTTCCATTTATTTGCAAAATCTGTTTTGAAAATTCCCTCAACATGCAAGAAGGTAGCATGTTATTTAGAAGAATCTTTGCATTAGGAAGACAAAAGTCATCATTACTTCTTACACCTCTTGCATGCATGAAATTCTATTGGACTACATGCATATATTTTTAATTAAAAGACATTAGGACTAATCAACCCCACTAAAGGATACAATTTTCGAATTCAAAACTCATTTTCAACTTCCTCACTTTCTCTCACTTCCTGATTTTTCACCCTCTCCACTCCCTACCACTGTTCATCTTCTTTAACCTCTCCCTCTACAAAATTTCTCTCAACTGACCATGGTTTCTACTTATAAATAAAAAGCCTCAGCTTCTACTCGAGGGAGACCCCTAACACCCATTTCCATGTCAATTTTCGACGAATATAAAACTCATTCCTGATCACATCCTTTAGAAAATGGGTGAAATTGAGGGTGACTATAAAGAAGAGCGCTACCTAGATTTCAAAGATAGCGAAATCATCCCCTCTCATGCCTTCAATTGGGACTCTCTCAAAACCCTAGGTTTGGAAAACATCATTACAGAATTTCTCCAGGTTGGTGGTTTTGAAGAGTTTGCGGTGAATGAAGGCCCTGCATACAAAGAACTGACCATGGAGTTTTTGGTCACCTTCTCTGAAAAAACTTTTGTCCAAAAATCCGATGATCTAGGGAGGTATGTGTTTAGGCTTTTTGGTCAAAAAAGAGGTTTGTCAATTGATGATATGAACAAGCACCTAGGAATTCTAAAAGAAATGTTGTTAGCTAAGGAATACAAGAACGCTCATCACTCAATTCCAGAAGATTTTGTTAAGGTGCCTTTTGGAAGGAACTCACTGGAAAATCAGACTTCAAGGACAACAATGCTCACTATCTCCGTGAATACAAGCACAAGATTGTGCACAAATTTCTAGCAATCACAATATTTGGAAGGTTCAACCAATCCAATGTTTCTGAGGATGATTTGTTTGCACTGTATTGCATGAAAAGAAAGGAAAAGCTGAATGTGGGGAGTTTTTTGGCAAAGTTTCTTCTAAGACTTCCAAAGAAGACCAACAAAAATATCTTAATAGGTTCTTATGTCACCAAGATTGCCAAGAGCATAATCACACCATTTTCCCCATATGGTCTAGCCCTGGTTTGTTATCCTGAACCTATGGAATTCAATAATATCAACAAGTTTGACATCTGCAAGAATGTGTGAAATTAGTGGGTTTTATGGAAACACACTCTAGCTTTGGAGGAATAGAAGAAAAAGAGAAAGATGAAGGAAGAAGGGACAAGCACTACTGCTTCCAAGAAGAGAAAAGTCACCACCAAAATTTTAGTCTCTAACTTGGGAAAGAGACTAGCTGAAGAGGACAAATTGGCTTTCTTGGAAAAATGTGTTGGATCATCCATGAAGGAGGTTTGGACTGTCATTGAGGAATTATTGGAGGAAAGAAATGCTTACCACACTTGGAAGGATGAAATGGATAGAAGAGTAAGGAGATTAGAGGATGATGCTCTGTGCTCTTTCCCAGAAATTGTCAAAGACACACCAACTGATGAACTTATGGCAAGGCTCAATGATCCTGTTATTTCTGCTTCAACAAACAAAGAAGACACCAGTGAAAGTAAGGGAGTACAAGAAGAGGGGGTACAACCAAATTCTCCTAAACCTATTGAGTAAACTTTCTAAACTTTTCTCATTTCAATTTCTGTCTATTCTTTGAGAGGTATAATCCTTGATCACTTGCCTTGGTTGCTTTATCTTTATTATCAATTATCTCTTTTATGCTTTGGGGACAAAGTATTTGGTAAGTATGGGGGAGGGTAACTTAGAATTTTGCATGCTTTTGCTATATTATTGTGTTTGCCCTAGTTAGATTGCTCTTTATGACTGCCCCTACTTTGATTGATTGCCTGGAATCCAAGTATAAGTTGTTTTTCTTTTAATCTCAATCATGTTCAGTTTTTAACCATTTTGTTGTAATTAGCTTCACTTCTCTATTAAATTTTAATATATTTTAACTTTTTTAAAGTATATTTCTTGTTTTGGCAATTAGCAAGAGAAACTGATCTTTGGAACAGATTAGCCTAGGGTCTGATTAGTCATGATAACACTACATTAGCATGTTAACAAAATTAATAAAGCTTGTTAGACCATAATTTGGAACTATTTTTCAGTAATGAAGGCTAGATTAACCAACAAAAGATAACCCACATACATTTTTGGTAAGGATTTGAGGATAAAATTTGTCTTTCAATGCTCACTTAAATCACATCCCTGTGTCTATACTTCAAATCTCAAATTTTCATGTGATACTTGAAAATGCTTAGTTTCCAAATCATTCTTCGCTAAAATCAAATTCTGAAATCATTTTACTTTCTTAAACAAATTGACTAAATTCTTTGTGAGAGGGCTTGCACAATAGCTTAAGGCTAGAACTTGATTAGGAGATACTTATTAAGACCACATTATTGATCACAGCATGAAATGATTAAGGCACTAGGATTACACCTCTTTAACCAAAAAGCCACCCTTACATAAAGTATCCCCAAGTTAGCCCCTTTGAGCCTTAACCCTTTTCTTTTATAACACACAACGATTTAAACCAATAACCTTTTTCATTCTATTCCTTTTCATCCTAGATTTTACCAAAACCTTTTCGAATAGCAAGAATTGAATTCTCTAAATGGTGACTGACTTATTTTCTCAAAGAGAAAATCTCATTGAGCATTTTTCAGTAATAAACTCCAGCCCTATACAAAAATAGAAAGAAATGTGTCAAAAAGAAGAAAAGACAAAGGAGAAGGAAAAGAAATTTACTCAGCTCTTGACTCAAAATTAAAATCTCTTGAATGCTATAAAAGCAGGACAAAACTTTCTAGATCTCTTAAAAGCTTGCTATAAGTACATTGCTTGAAATCTTCTTGCTGAATGGTTGTCTCTAATTACTATATTATTGCTTCTATTCATAACTATTATTTCTTCAGCTTTCACTTCAAATTCTGCTCATACAAGTTAATAACCATACTTTCTACTGTGACTTAAATCATTGCTTAGTTGGTAAAATCTATTCACACACAAAAAGCCTTTCATCTAACCTATCCAACCCTAAGCCAACATTACAACCCATGAAAAGACCTTTTGATTGTGTTAGTGATCAATATTTAAAGTGGTGGAGATAGGATTCTTAATCAAGCAAATGGACTTATATTCGTTGTGCATAGCTGAGGAGTGATTTCACAAAAACTCACCCTTAAAACACTTTGAGTGAATTAAGTGGCATACTTGGTGAGGAAATTGGATTCATCTTTGAAATAGTTATTGGCAAAATAATTTTAAATTGTTGTCTTGATATGTTTTTGAAATTTGGTTGCATGCTAAGTGTAGGGGTATTCATCCCTAATCCTAAACTTTGTATTTTAAATAGACTAGTGTGTTTCCTAAAGCTAAGAATTAATTGCTAAATAGACTAGTTTGTTTCCTAAAACTATAGTATTTAGCATTAAAAATAACCAATTGTGTAGGTAAATCATGTGATTAATTGGTGTTTTTCTTTAAATTCGAGGATTTCATAGAAACACTCTTGCTTGCCTCAAAAGAGCTAGAAACTAGATAGGGAAAGCATGAAACAAAGTAGAGTAAGCATGCAGAATAGGGCGAGCATAACCAGAAATAGTAGCGAGCACAAAACTGGCAAGGGTGATCATGAAAGTGGACCGGACCTAGGAAAGGAAGCCTAAACCCAAGGAAAAGGAGTAGAGAAGTCAGAAATATATATACTTCTAGAAAGATGCGTTACTTGAACCGATGGAAGACCTCCCACTTATGGGCAGTGCATTTTGTCATTTTGTAATCAAGTTTGAGCAAGTGGTGTACATTACTTGCAAGCCTTAACCTTTTAGAACTACTTTGCTTGGATGGAATTCTAAACTTATCATCATTTTAGGCAAGTGGCATCTCTAGAAAGGTCCACTTGCCACTATATATTAGGATCAAGTCTCATATGCGAGACAAGCTTTTGATTGGTTACTTTTGATACTTCTCTCTATAAAAAACCTTCTTATTATCATATACATATATATATATATATATATATATCTTGTTCATAATTTCCAAAATGTTTTTGAGTTGTATCTTTATTAACATGAGTAACTAAGGTCGATTCAAGCGCGGCCAGCAAGCATGATAGGCTAAACATGGTATGATAGCTCCTATTCTTTTATTTTTAACTCTTATTGTAATTGATTGTTTTATGTTTGTGCTTAAAGTCTCATGAGTCTGATCAACTTGTGCTTAATGTAACAAGAAGAACTGAGATAGAGAATTGTTAACACGGATTAAAAACTTAAAACACACTTATCCTAACAAACAGAGAGGTGCCTAGATAGTGCTAGGGGTTCCTATTTAATTAAAATGCTTGTTTATTCATAATGCTTAAAGGGGATACTTGCGAAGAGAAACCTATAAGTTAACCTTTAAAGAAACTGAACACAAGGCGAGAGTTACGTTTGGTACATGTGGAAAAAGAAACCTAGATCAAAATTCTAAAAATATGTTAAGATAGAAAAAAGGGAGTTATTAACCATGCTTGACTACTTGTTGGCTATGCTTGCCCCATTATAATATTATTAGGAGTGACCATTCAGAGCAGTCACTTTACTTTGTGCAAATACTTTACTTTTCAGCACTTTACTCAAATTAACTTGTTAAACATCAAAACTCACTAATTTGCATCTTGGTCTATATTATTTCCCTTGCTCCTTAAGGAATACGACCTTGTGCTTGCCCCGTACTAAAAACTACGACCTAGTACACTTGGTAGATCATTTAGGCAACCAACATAGTCCTTGGAAGAATCCACATCTCGAAGAACTAGATATGCAAAAGTCAGAAAAAGTAAGAACATCAAAGTAAAATGCTCATAAAGAAAGAAAAGGGAGTTAGGCCCTTACATAGACAATCTATAGACAAGATTTGAACTTGTTGATCATGTTCCTCATGCACTGATTAAGAGCCCAATACAAATGACCCAATGCGGCTCAGCCCCAAGCATACTCATCAAAGCAAGTAGGATCAATCAAGGTAGGAAGAATGTGAAGTTTCATGATCGAACCCCCAGTGAGAAAACACAGCCAAGATAAAGTAGCAGCCATGAAAGCTCTAGCCTCACAAGTAGAAGATAGGTGCCCTCTATCCCTAGTAGTTTAAAAGATCATGAGTTTCTCGCAAGAAACTCACCCGGGCTTATCCCCAGAATAAGCGATCAAAGTCTCAATGGTCTCCACATTGAAATTGTCATAAGTAAAATAAGCATTAAAGTGAATCACGTTATAGTAGAAGAGAAGACCTGTGATGGCGTAGTAATCCTGTGGAGTAATAGTGTACTCCCCGCAATGAGAATGGAAAGTGTGGGTAGTATTGGACCATCTACTCAAGATATGGGTAGAGGTACCGGTTCGGATGTACGAATACTTGTGAGACTTCAAATACCAGCAATTCCTCACCATACTCCCCAAGGACGTCTCATCAACGTTGGCCTTAGTGCCAGGAGAAAGTGCCTTATACCACTTGAAAAAGTGGGTAATACAGCCACCCTCATGGCTAGTAACCTACAGAAATAATGCATGTACACTAATCACACACCAATCTTCGATCACACGATTATTGAAAGTCATTGCATCTAATAAGTTTATAACATAATTTATTAAAACAAAAGCGTACAAAAAATAATAAAAAATAATGGCAAAACTTACCAAAATTCGAGAAAGTTACTCGGAAGGCTTCAAAGCAGGTGGAATAAAACCCCCAGGAGCAAACCCATGGTACATCTAAGTCGGTGGAAGCCCATATAATGCCTCGGTAGGAACTTCAGAAAGTTACACTTGTTGACCATTGATAATCAAGTTACACCTAGTCACTTGGACGGCAGGTGAATCCAAGCGGACATTATAAAGCTTATACCACATCGAAACCCTGCAAAATCAGAGTCGGAGGGGTAGAAAAGGGAAGAATATAAGAGAAATCAATGTTGGAAATAGCTAAATGGTGAAAATTTGCGGAAAGAAGTAGCGAAAATCGCAAGAGAAGAAGAGAGTATTTTTCGGTGTGAAGAAAAATGAAGGCAAAATGTTGTACATATAGTTTGCTGGCGATTAAACGCCGGGCCAATTACATGCGTAATTAGCCGGAGGGCTAATCTCCTAGCCAGCAGTCATGCGTTTACGCATTGAACGTGTAACGGCTATAATTATTACCGTTGCATAGGTACTTAGTCTGCCAGCTAATTACATGTGTTTCAACTATTTTTGCATTTTGACATATTTCATCCATTTTCTGCATTGTTTATAAAACGAGCGGACTTAAAAGCTATTTTTACACAGTCATTCATGCATTAAGCACCTAAAATATTTATTTATTTTGACCCTCGGTAAATTTTTAAAATCTTATGCAATTCATTAATAAATTTTTAATCGAAGAGGCAAAATATACTTTGTTTCAAAATTTGTCGATTAAAAATATTTTAACTCATTGCATTCCACACACACTGTTTTGTTTGTTTCGCATACGGTAAAATTTCTAGCACGGAATTTATGTATGTAAGGGGAAAACTGTTAGCACAGGTCTGTTCCGGCTCGATGAGGAATTACGCCTATTTCGTTCAGTGATTAGACAAAAGAGCCAAAAAGGACCAGATTGTCATCCAAAAATCAAAAATTCAAAAATCCACATTCCTGGAAAGCTTTGATTTAGCATTTTCTAACGAAAAATCAAAAAGTCAAAATTAGGTCAAACATAGGTAATCATTCCGCCGGCTAGTAGCCTGTCTACAGTAAAAAAATCAAATCTTACGAATATTTGGCAAATATTTATTGGATCTCCAAATCAGATTTTATCAGATAGGTAATTAGCCCGCCGGTTAATTACCTAGGTAATTAGCCCATGGGTAATTACCTACCATCTATAAATAGGGGCTCACCCCTTTCCATTTGAAGCAAGTGAAACAGATAGAAAAAGCAATGTGAATCCTATTACACCAATTTCATTCCGGGAGTCCTAAAAGGCCTGAAACTCTGCCCAAACACTTTCAAATCCGAGCTTTATCATCTAAATCAGATATAAACTCGATTCTTTATTATTGGGTTTCATTATTGGGCTCATTCTCCCCTTTTTTAAAAAGATTCAGTTGGTATTCGAGCCAAGGAATATGCGTCCTTGTTTTTTTCTTCCATTTTTTACACTCTTGAAGAACAAAAATAAAAAATATGATGTTGATCAAGATCTTTATGCTGCATTTCAGAAGCTAAGATCGGAATTTGAGGAGGTCAAGGCCAAGAATGAAGCATTGGAATTACGTGTTAGGAAAAAATTTGGAGTAAGTCATCTATTCAAGTTTTTTCCTAAAAAGATTTCTTCTATTCCAAATCATAGTCAGCCATCAGATATATCCATTTCTTCACAAAATGAATCAGCCTTCACACCACCACAAAAGTCCATTTTAAATGCTTTGGAAAATTCTCAATCTATCCCCCTAATTGAAAATTTTTTAAATCTTACAAAAATGAATCAGCCTTCACCACTCCATCAATGTCCATTTCAGACACTTTAATCAATAAAAATGCATTTCAAAATATCTCATATGTTGATTCCATTGAAAGTGTATCAGAAAAGTAAGTTGTCAAAGGCTTGATATGTCAAAGGAATGAAGATTTGCTACCTACTCCTAATAATGAAATTTTGACCATTCAAGAGATTAAAGATCTCGAGAATGAGATGCTTTTTGGAGATGGAAAAGAATATAGTTTTCATATTGATGAAGAGGTAAAAAATGTGGATATTAAGAAGAAACGTGTTTCTGAGAGGAATTATTTTTGTACTAAAGTTGGATGTCTCGATCTTCCTTATGTTTTGGACTTACAAGATTCGATGACGAATCTTTTTGAAGAAGGGGAGAATGACGACGGACAAAATGCTGTGTTTTATTTATTTGTGCCAAATTAAATTGTTATATCAAAAACATATTCTCTTTGTTCCAAATGCAAATTTGTGGAAGATTTGGTGCAAACTCAAAGTCATTGGATTCCTTTCAAGCAAAGCACTATTCAACTTGAATTTCATTTACTAATAATTTTATCATCAAGTCTAGTTTTATGCTTAATAAGATTTAAAGGACATTTTTGCTGATAATAATAGGTTAGAAAATATTTTATTTGTCTTTATTTTGCTTTATTAGAGTTTTAATAATAAGTCATAAAACATGACATTATGTAGGCATTAGTTTCACTATCTTTTAAGTAGTCTTTATTTGTAGCTCTTAGTTTTTAAGTATTTTTATGTAATTGTAACTCTTTCTTTGCTTTATTATTATCATTATTTCATTGTAACTATTCCTAAGTCATTATAAAAAGGAAGAAAAGTTCTAATAAAAAGATATATCAGATTATTAATTTCAATGAAAAGAATTGAGAGGAATTTGCATTTGCAATTCTAATCGGGTTTTGTTAGTTTCCAAAAACTAATTGAGTTTTATTAGTTTTCAAAAACTGAAGGGTTTTGATTGTTTCCAAAAACACTCAACGGGTTTTGTATGTGATCCAAAAATATTAATCTACCTCAAATTCATTAAATTTTTTTTTCAATTTTGTTTCTCACAATATTATAACAGAAACGTGTTCTTTTTCGCTTCCCCATGCCATCACTCGATTTTATGTCTTTTTATATCTAGATCTCACAGTGATCTTCGGTCTAAAAATGACTCAATTTCTCAAAGACCTCGTATTCTCTTTAGAAATAATCCAAGATTATAGCCATAACTTGGGTTAAATCTATTTTCCAATCAAATAACAATCTCTGACAATTTCGGTACCGCACCAGCTCTCAAGTCATCCTGGACAAACGAAAAGGTAAACTGAGGGTAATTGACTCTAAAGCTCACCTTTAAAATTCATTAAAAATTATTTCTATTATTTTTATTATTGCATATTTGCATTTCATTTCTCTAGTTAAGTGAGCCATTGGAGTCACTTAAACTATAATACGTATAAATAAGTATGCATGTGTGGATAAAACACCCAGAATGTGTGAAAACTCTATCTGAGTTTTCGGGGCAAAACTCAAGTGCTGTCGTCACTCAACGAATGTTTGGTAGAAAATCTTAATTTATTATGTCGTTATAATGCCCATTTTATTTCTTGAATTTATTTCTTAAATAAAGCCATTATAATGCAGAAATTACCACAAATTCCAAAATTAATCCAAATAATTTGAACAATATGGGTACCTGTCTTGTCCGAACTCAGAATCTCATATTCTTTTTGCTATGAAAATCTCGTTTTGGATCAGTATACCACAATTTTCGGTGGAGCTAAACCGGATAGCGACTCTATTTTACATTTAAATCAAGTAAAAATGCTTTATTTTTAAATATTTTCTTTTAAATAAAATGTGTAAATATATTTCTTAATAGAATCACATTTTTGGCTTATAACAAAGCCATGTTTTTCACACTCGATAATTTTTCGTGAAAAATAATAAAATTAACTTTCTCTTCAATAAGACCAAAATGTTTTATTAAAAGAATGGCATCGCGATTTCCTCAAACTGTACCAAACCAAAACGCGCCCCGTACACCGCGCCCCGCATGCTCCCTCCTAGATTTTCTCGCCCGCTCACTAATGCCATAATTGTTTAGCTAGCAAACCCATATTAAAGTCCACCAAATTTCCGAATCCCATCCCCCCAAACTTCTTCGGCCTACAAAGCATCTCCCATCGGTGCCAAATAATTCCCCATCTATTATATATCGTCCTCTCTCATATATAAACGACAGTCATTGTGTCCTTCAACTGTACTTCTTCTATTAAAACTATATTTTATTTTATTATTACAATTGCAAGTAACTATCTATTTATGCAAATACACTTAGTAAAAATTGAATTTGAAATCAATCACACGTTAATTAATTTACATGACTGATCAACCAATATAATTTTATTTATTTTGTGATGAAGTCTTAGTTTAGTGGTTAAGATCGAACTTATTATTTTTAAAAGTCTCAGATTCAAACCAAAATTCAAGTGAAAATAAATTTTTCTTTCCATTTGATATAAGCGCGATTGAACAAAGTTAAAAAAAATACGGACAAATAAACTGATAAATTAATTTATAATAAGTACCTTTTATAACTTAGATTTTCAGTTGAGCGATCTATTTTAAGATAATAATATGTTTTCATAATATATAGGCCAAATACATAATAAGCGCTCTAAACTTGGCATTAAAAGTCTACTTCCCCTCCAATTTTTAAAAGGTTTCCTTAGCCCCCTTAATTTGGCAAAATTGCATCTCTTAGCCTCTAAACTCAATAAAACGAGTCACAGTAGTGGAGATTGAGCTACACGCACACCACATGGGTTAGTTTGAAAAGTCAAACCAGTAAAATACTGACATCTAGCATATTGCTGTAAATAATTCAAAATAGTCCATGTAAAATTTTTTGTTAAAATCCCTCATACTTTTTCTTTTTAAAAAATACCTTTTATTCAACCGTATTTCTTTCAAAATGAAACTCAAATTCTTCCACTTTCAATTCAAATCGAGAATGAAAAAAAAATCAATATAGTATCTTTATCTCAATATTCATCTACATTGGTTCACATTCATGAGCTTACTCTTTTCAATCGAGGAGCTACAACTCACAAGTGACATTTTTATTATATTAATAGCTTAAATTACTATCCACATCAGAACATTCTTCCTGAAACAGTGACCTTAGTTGCACAATAAAGGGTCCTGCATTGGATTTATTGATTTAAAATACATCAGCGCCTTAGAGAATCGAGATACACCACCACCGTAACTACCGACGTTTCCACCACCTCGTCTATACCCTCCTTCATGGAGACCACCTCCACTGTGGTTGTATTCATCGCCGCCGCCGCCGCCGCTTCGGTGAGCCGAGCTTCGTTGTGGTAATATTATGCCCATAAAAATCATGACTTTTCATTTCCTCGGTAGAATCCCTCATACAATTTCGTTGTTGAAGGTAACGAGAAAAGCCACCAATGAAGCACCGACGATGGTCATTTGGGAACAATTGAAAAAGGACCGGCGATGGCTATTTGAGAATTGAAAAACCTAGAAATAGATAATTGAAAAACAAAATTGTATTTATTTTTTCTTTTTTATTTTTTTAATCTGAAACAAAATTTCTTCAATATGCAACACGCAATCAAACTTTCAACATTGACACATCAGATGACATGTCATCACAAAGGGGTTTTGAGATGCATTTTTGCCAAGTTGAGGGGGTTGAGGGAACCTTTTGAAAGTTGGAGAAGGCAGGGGCTTCTTATGTATTTGGCCTAATATATATGAGTTTTAATATTGGAGAAATTGTTAAAAATATACTAATTGAGTGTCGTATTTACATTTTTAACCCTTTGATTATTTTTTGCGATCTCTAACTAATTTTAAGTTTTCATTATCAAGGAATACGCTCCACCACTGTTCACGCGCACTGTTCACTATTTTTTTTCTTCATTTTTTCATATTATTTTTAAATTATCTTTCAAAACGTTCATTTTTTGACATGTTGCTTAAAGTTTTTTTGTTAATCTCATTTTTATCTTCGAAGCGTCATCCATTGTGATATACTTTATCGAAAACTTTTTTTCGGCTGTTCGATATTTGGTGGGTAGCTAGTAGATATTTGGTAAGAATCGTATTTTCATATGTTTGAATTCTTTTTTTAATTCAACAGAATCTGGTAGGTATCTGGTACGATGCTAGTATATATTTATGAAGTGTAAACTTGGTAGACTGGACAAACTTCCAAAGAACAATTGAAAAAAAGTTTTTGAATGTATCTGGTAGGTATATAGTAAAATGCTAATATGTGAAATATGGTAGAAACATGTTACGAACATAAACTTGATAGATTGATTAAATTTCCAATGAAATATAAGATTTCATGTTACGAACCTAAACTTGATAGATTGATTAAATTTCCAATGAAATATAAGATTTTAACCAGGTTCCTACTAGATATATACTAGTTACCTATCAGATATTGAACAATTGGAAAAATGTTTTTGAATGTATATGGTAGATATTTGGTAAGTATATGGTACAATGCTAATATATGAAATATGTTACAAACATAAACTTGATGGATTGAACAAATTTCTAATGAAATATAAGATTTCTACCAGGTTTCTACCAGATATAACAGTTACCTACCAAATATTGAACAGTTGAAAAAAAAGTTTTTGAATATATCTGGTAAGTATCTGGTAGAATGCTAATATATAAAATATGGTAGAATATGTTAAAAACATAAACTTAATTGATTGAACAAACTTCCAATGAAATATAAGATTTCTATCAAGTTCCTACCAGATATATATACCAGTTACCAATGATATTAAAATCGGACCGGATCAGTCGGTTCGACCGATAAACCAGAGTTTAATAACAATAAGTGGTTTAATGAAAAACCAGGTTTGGGTGATTTAGACCGTAAAAAATCGGCGAATCGGTGGACCGGCCAAAACCTGGTTTTGTGTTTTTATTTGCGTTTTTGGTGGATCTTTCTGGAGTTTTGGAGGAAATCAATGATTTCAGAGTCTTTGTAGATCCACTGAACATCTGAGCAACTGGTTGAATGGTAAAGTATCAGCTTGAACAAAAGTTTTTGATATAGTTTACTATTATCATACCTGGAAATGGATTTTATCAAATCTGGAAAAAAAAGTGTGTTAAGGGAGATGAAATTTCTTCTTTTTAAATTCTTGTTTCAGTCTTCTTTGCTAATCTTAATTCTAGTTGGCAATGAAAGAAAGGACCCAAGAAGAAAAGTCTGTTTTGTTGTTGAAGAAAAAAAGGAGAGAAATTACTAAATGGGTGGTTCTTTCTTTGGTGGCTTTGTCAGTATTGTGTGGTTATAAGTAGATAATCTATTCTCACATACGATAAAAATAAATAATTAATTAAAAAATTAACATTAGTTTATCTATTTTCTCTTTCCTATATGATGTGGCACAATAAATATTAGATATTATCTATTGATCTTCTACATATAGAAGATCAAATGGACTACCATCTTATCAATTAATTAATATTTTAATATTTAATTTTTTAATTGAATATTTTTTATTATTTAACTATACAATTTTAGATAAAATAGGCAACGTAGTGTGGCTCTTTTTTATAGACATTGTCTATTTTTAAAAGGCCTAATGCATCAAGAACACCCTGAACTTGTCCCTAATCACCCCTCGCCCCCCCTTTTAAAAGTTCCTCCCGCCCTCCTGAACTTTTATAAAGTTCTGCTCGTCCCCCTGAACTTGTTCAAAGTATACCTCATAACCCCTTTCGTCTGACGTGGCAAGCCATTTGGCAATGTCGAAAAGTCAATGTCACGTCAGCCGGAAGGAGTCATAGGGTGCAATTTAGATAAGTTTAGAGGGCGAGAAGAACTTTAGACAAGTTCAAGGGGGCGAGAGGATCTTTTGAAAGTTCAATGGGCGAGAGGCGATTAGGGACAAGTTTAGGGGGTTGGTGATACATTCATCCTTTTTAAAATCATTAACATATCATCTACCTAAACTTCTATTTCATATGACACATAATCTTAGAACAGACCGCCTCCTAAAAATGATCTAATTGTGCATACATCACATCTCTAGTCCATTTTCTCTTTCCATTTGAATACTTTTTATAGAAAAACCGGTATGTATCACCTTTACTTTTCTTTGTACTTGAATTCTTTTTTTATTGAGAATATAAATAGTTTTTGAATATATCTCTTTGAAGTATTAGAATTTGTAGCATATACATATCTAACGTTATTAATAACTCGTAATAATATAATTAATGTACATATTTTTACATTTTATAGAACAAATGAATTATATATAAATTATTTAAATATAGGCTTAATACATATTTAGTTATTTTAACTTGTGCCAAAAAATCTACTCCTTCCCTGAACTTTCAAAGTGACCGTGAGCTCTCTTAACTTTCAAAAAGTGCTTCACTTAGCTCCATGAATATTACATGTTAGATTCTGATTGGAAAGAAAATAATCAGAACAATGACATCTTTGAAAAGTCAAACCTATCAGAAGCTGATATGTGGAGCTTAGGGAGCAAAGTGGTGCATTTTTTTAAAGTTGAGGGAGATACGGGGTCACTTTGAAAGTTCAGGGGCCAGTAGATTTTGTGGGACAAGTTCGGGTAGCTGGATATGCATTACGCCTTAAATATATATTTAAAAACTAAATAACCGGTTGAACCAGTAAAACCTTGAACCACTATCTTTGTTGGTTCAGTGCTCGGTCCGGTTTTGATAACATTGCCAGTTACCTACCTGATATTGAACAGTTGAAAAAAAAGTTTTTGAAAAAGTACATCACAATGGATGGCATTTCGCAGATAAAAATGAGACGAATAAAAAACTTCAAAGCGGTATATAAAAAAATGAACGGTCTGAGTGATAATGTCAAAATAAGATAATAAAATGAAAAAAAAAATGTGAACAATGGCACGAATAGTGACCTGAATAGTGGTAGAACGTATTACTTTAATTTTGAAACTTATTTGATTTGAAAAGTTAAGTCACAAATGTTAGGATGATAGAAAACTTAATTTTTAGTATATTTTTATAAAAAAAACCCTTTATTTTGACATAAATTAGAGTTAATTTGTGTAAATTCAAATTTCACTTAAAAGTGTATATATATCGGGGAAGGTGCATGGATCTCTACAACGTTGAGATAGTTCCACTCAATTCCAGCAATGTTTTTTAATCATAAGTAAATTTCCCTAAACCCAGTTGTCCATATAGGTGAAAGTTTGCATTTTCACCTATGATCAAAAGTGTTATTGCTTATAATTTTATATGATTAATTATATTATTTATAAAGATAATTAGAAAATGCAAACTTTCAGTAAAAAATTCTATATAAAATATTACTTTTGCATTCAAAACATTTTTAACTTAAAGAAATTAAGTCATGATCACTCTTACTTTGATTTATATACTTATAAACTCTTATCATTTTTTATATTTTAAAAAGACCCTTAAAAAAATTATTTGTAGTTAATAAACACAATATAATAACTATTATAAAATGGAAATAAGAAAAAAAAATATAAGCATACATGATTAATGATACATGAAAGCAGTGTTGTCAGATCCGGTCCGCCCCGGCCGGTCGTACCAAAAAAACCTGAATTTAGTGACTAAAACGGACCGATTCATGCTAAAAACAGGCCATTAGATGACCCGTTAAAAACTTGGTGACCCGGTCGGTTGAACCAGTGACCCGGTGACCCGGAGAAGGGTTAATGGGTCATTGGTTTGAAATTTTTTTATTAAATGTTTAAATAAACATATGTTAAATTGTAGCTTATGGAGTCTATACGATTCCAAACTTTAATGAAATTAATTTCAGTCTTTTAATCTGAATGTCCTTTTTTTCTTAAAAAATTGTCTTGATTTTAAAATTTTAATAATTAAATTTATATATACTGTCACAACTAATAATTTTGATACTTTTTTAATTTTAATTATTAATCATAAGTTTTTTTATCTTATTTTATGCTTTCCTTTTTATATTATATTTTACTTTTTAATGTTAAATAAATTAATTTTATTTAATTTAATATAAAAATAACTAGTTTGCTAGCTAAGAAGTTATTGTATCCTATTTTTAATCTTCTAATTATTGAAATAATAATTTTTTAACAATTTTATCCTAATCGGTTGGACTCCGATTTAACCCCAATCAATCCATCAACCCTTAATCTTCTACCTCCAACGATTTGAGGGGCCATGCCAGATTTGACAACCATGCATAAAAGAATTATTTTCTTATAAAGTAAAATGTAACTCTAGCGAACAAAAAGAAAAACCCACCATTACAAGAGACACAAAAATAAATAAAGCAATTTCTTGAGAAGCAAGTAAAAGAGGCACCGGCACCTATATATATGCAGATCTGAAAGGACAAGAAATAGGGTTTTGGGCTTTTGAAGACGAGAATCTGTGAGACGGAGAAGAATGGTAGCAGAGATTTATGGTGATGTGCCGCTATCTGTGTTGCTGTCAACAGAGGAGGAAGATCTTGATCTTAGTCGGTGGACTAGAATCCGCGATTTGACTGAAAATTTGAAGGACAAAGAGGTGTTAATAAGGGGGTGGGTCCATATGAATAGAGCCGTCAGTAAACGAATGGTCTTCTTGGTGGTTAGACAAAAGATGTCAACTGTGCAGTGCGTGGTCACTGCTCAGCCCGACTTGATCAGTGACTAGATGCGGAAGTTTGTGGCCGGGCTTAACCGGGAGTCTATCATTGATGTGAGAGGACTGGTTTCCGTTCCATCTTCTCCTATAAAGGCCACATCACATCAGGTCTAGCCAGCTATTTTAGGTTTCTGTCGATTTCTTCTGTATCATACTCCGGCCAGTTTAATGGATCTGTTTATCTTGTAAAACTTGTGTGGGTTTTGTTTTTCACGGGTTGAATACAGGTCAGGAAAATCCATTGCATTGTCAGAGGTAAGCCAAATTTGCCTATTAATGTAGATGATGTTGGAGTAAAGATGATAATTAACAACTCTAATCACACAAAGATAATTTTTATAAAACTCAAACAAACATTACACTTCTATTTATACAAGGCACTAAGCCAATGCTCACTCTTCTCTCTATTTTTCTCACACTCTTTATTTCTTTTTTACTGTACTTTCTATGCTATGAATTGATACATCATTTGTTCTCTATTTATAGTGTAAGGAGCCAAAGCAAACTTGGCCAATATTGTACCAACAATGCTCATTCTAACTTGGCTAATGTTGTGCCAACAATGCTCATTCTAACCAGGCCAATATTGTGCCAACAATGCTCATTCTAACTAGGCTAATATTGTTGCAACAATGCTAAAATTCTAACCACGCAATTCCTAATTTCTTGTCCAACCATATTTCTACATATGCATTATTCCTTTTATTTATTAAATTAAATTTATTAATTTAACACTCCCTTTTAAACTTAATTCTCGATTATTCCAAACGATGCTTGTAACTGACTGAACACTTCGTACTTCAGTGGCTTTTGTAAAAATATCAGTAATTTGATCTTGTGTTTTCACGTACTTCAACGTGACTTCCTTTTGCTCAATACACTCTCTTATAAAATGAAAGCTCGTGTCGATGTGCTTGCTTCGATCATGAAACATAGGATTTTTTGCTAATGCCAGGGCTGGCTTGTTATCGACAAAAATATCAGTTGGATCATGTTGTGTCATTTGTAGTTCCTTCAACAATCGTCGTAGCCATATTACATGACACACACATGAGGTTGCAGCAACATATTCAACTTCACAGGTTGATAGTGTCACAATTGGTTGCTTCTTTAAACTCCAAGTGAAAGTTATTTTGCCAAGAAAAAATACAAATTCGATAGTGCTTTTCCGATCATTTTTATCTCTAGCCCAATCATTATCATTGTACCCAACTAATTTGAATTCATCAGATTTTGAATAATGCAATCCAAAATTAGTTATACCTTTGACATAGCGGGGTATCCTTTTTGCTGCATTCCAGTGAGACTCCTTTGGTGCTTCCACGTATCTGCTCACTAGTCCAACTGCATATAAAATGTTTGGCCTTATGCACGTCAAGTATCTGACACTCCCGATCAGACTTCAGAAATTTGTCGGATTGGCTCCTACTCCATTTTCATCCTTGGTCAATTTCAAACTGCATTCAATTGGAGTGCTGATGGGATTGCAATTCTCCATCTTGCATTTCTGCAAGATCTCCTTAGCGAAGCCACTTTGACAAAAAAATGCCATCATCATTTTTCTTCACTTCAATGCCAAGATAATAAGACATCAGGCCAATGTCAGTCATTTCAAATTCACGAGTCATCGTCTTCTTAAAATCAGCAAACATTTGAGGATTATTCCGGATAAAAATAAGATCATCCACATACAAGCAAACAAGCAGCATATTTCCACCTTTTACTTTCACGTATAAGGCATACACATGTGGGCACTTGATAAATCCATTCTCCTGAAAATATTTGTCAATACGGTTGTTCCAAGCTCTCGGTGCTTGTTTCAGTCCGTACAACGCCTTTTTTAGCTCCAACACTTTACCTTCATGTCCTCTGAAAATGTACCAAGAGGTTGTTGGACATAGATCTCTTCTTCCAAGTAGCCATTCAAAAATGCTGACTTTACATCCATTTGGTGGATTTTCCATCCATTTTGAGCAGCAACTGAGATCACCAGTCTGATGGTCTCCATTCTTGCAATAGGTGCAAACACTTCATCATAGTTAATACCAAGTTTTTAACTATATCCTTTTGCAACGAGCCTTGCTTTGTATCGAACAATTTTTCCATTTGCATCCTTCTTCACCTTGAACACCCATTTGACTCCAATGGGCTTTTTATCAGCTGGAAGTTTGGTCAACTCCCATGTCTCATTCTTCTCAATTGCTTGGATCTCCTCATCCATGGCTTTTCTCCAATTTTTATCTTTCATGGCCTCTTCAGCATCAATGGGCTCACTATCAATGAGATGACAGTAAAGAGTTAATTCTTCGCTAAAATCTCTGGTAACATTATAAAGATCTTCAATACAACAAAACTTTATCAATCGTTGTCTTGGACTTTCACTTTCATCTTCTTCTTGTTCGGGACATGCGACTGAAATAGGACTGCTTGATGTTGATGTTGTGGTTGGTTCCTCCGGATCATGCTCATTGTTTTCATCCATGATGAAAGGATAAAAACTATAATTTTTCTTATCATTATTCCACTCCCAAGTGTCTTCTTCGTCAATGGTGATATCTCTGCTTATAATTGTCTTTCCCTATCGGGATCCAACAAACAAACAAGTATTTTCTGCTTTTGTCATCTAACTTTCTTCGTTCTTCATCAGCAACATGAACATGTGCTACACTCCCAAAGACACAAAAATGAGAGATAGTTGGCTTTCTCCCACTCCATGCTTCCTGGGGTGTCATATCTGAAACACTTGTTGTTGAGGATTAGTTCAAGATATAAACTGCACAACCAACCGCTTCTACCCACAATTCTTTTGGCAAATTTTTGCTCTTCAGCATGCTCCTCACCATATCCATCACCGTTCTGTTCTTTCTTTCAATAATGCCATTTTGTTGTGGCAATCTCGGGACTGACAGGAAATGACGGATTTTATAATGCTCATAGAATCTTTTGAATTCATTAGATGTGAATTCCCCCCCTCTATCAGATCTTACGGATTTGATGTAATAGCCGCTTTCTTTCTCCACCAATGCCTTGAACTTCTTGAAAGCTTCGAACACTTCTGACTTCTGCTTTAGAAAGTAAACCCATGTCTTCCTACTATAATCATCAATGAATAGCAAGAAATATTTGTTGCCTCCCAATGATGTTGGTGTCATTGGTCCACAAACATTGGTATGAATTAGCTCAAGGGGCGCCTTAGCTCTTGACATGGACTCTTTTGGAAAACTAGTTCTGGATTGTTTTCCAACAAGGCATCCTTCTCAAAGTTGATGGGTTTTGTCAATCGGAGGAAGACCATGCACCATCTTCTTTTGGCTTAGCAGTTTTAAACCTTTGAAATTGAGATGCCCGAATCTCAAATGCCAAAGGCAATGAGAATCCTTCACGCATGCTTCCAAGCACTTTGCAATGTCTGTCTTTATGTTGAGAGTGATCATCCGATTCTTTGACATAGGCATACTTGAAAGCAGCTCCTTCTTCTCTTTTAGCAACACCAGCTTTCAGTTCATTATGTGAACTTGGTAATTTTTCTCCAACAGCTGTCCCTAACTTAAAATGTTGCTTTTGATGTTTGGAACATAATAGACATTGCTGATGAATTGGTGCTCTCCATTCTTTAAGCGAATAAGAATTGTTCCTTTTCCTCGAATTGGAACCTTTGAGGAATCCCCAAAAACAACATTTCCACTGAAGGATTGGTCCAGCTCTATGAACATCTTCTTGTCTCCACACATATGGTTACTTGCACCATTGTCAAGATACCATATGTTGTTTTCTTGACTGAATTCACCTTCTCGGGTTAGTAATATCGTGTCGGTTACAACCCCTTCTTGAATGTTTTTCACCATTTCCTCTATTTGCTTTGGTGGGCTCCGACATTCTGCTGCATGATAGCCAAATTCGGAGCAATTGAAGCATTGGATGTTGGACTTATCACGTCCATCATTGTGCCTCCAATTTCCTCTTCCTCTTCCTCGTCCACGTCCAAGACCTCTGCCCCTTGTGGACTGATTGATTCCATCATTTTTATCTCTCCCGTATTGTTGATTTCTGCCACGTCCTCTTTCTCTTCCATTTCCTCCATGACCTCTACCGCGTCCTCAACTGAAATGACTAGCAGCTCAGCTATTTTCACCTTCTTTTAATGAAGCCTCTGCCGCCAAGACTTATTTAATAGACTCATCTTTCTGTCTATTCAGTCTTTCCTCACGTGCTTGTAATGAGCCATCAAGTTCATCAATGGTCATTGCGCTTGTTTCTCGCAACTCTTCTATGGCCACTACTATGTAGTCAAACTTCGGTAGTAGTGACCGTGGAAGTTTTTCTACAATCTCGATTCCTCGATTTTTTTCCCATATTGTCGCATTTGATTGATGACAGATTTCACTCGTGAGGAATAATCCACAACTGCTTCTGTTTCCTTCATCTTCATCGTCTCGAATTCTCCTCTCAACATTTGAAGCCAAACTTTTTGTACTTCTCCTCTCCTTGAAGAGAAACTCGTAGTATGTCCCAAGCTTGCTTGGAGGTGGTCGCTTCTGCCACCTTCTCAAACATAACATCATCTAACCCTTGATGGATGATACTAAGAGCCTTTTGGTCATTATGATGACTCTTATGCAAACTGTCTTTTTCTGCTTGAGACAGTTGTGCATCTGCAGCTGGGACTTCGTAGCCTTTGGGATCCTAGAATGGCTTTCATCTTGATACACCAATTTTTGTAATTGGTTTTTGTAAGTTGAGGGAAAACAAAGGAAACACCGTTGAGATTCATTTCTGTAGAGGAAATTTTGTTTCAAAGCGTACAGGGGCTGTTGCAACTCTTTTGAGTCTAATACAACACTTTGGTGCATCGCTATAGCCTTCAGACAGATTTTGCAAGGAGAATAGCAAGGGAAAATATTTCCTTGCAATTTTAGATGAACTTGAAAATTTTCTAGAAAGGAAGTACAGAGGCTATTGCAACGTTTTTTAGTATTAGCGACAATTTATGCAAACTGCGACACTTTCTGCAGTTTTTCACAACACTTCTGACAGCCTATTGCAATACTTTCTGTGCTGCGGCTGAAACTCTTTAAACTCGACTTTTTTACTCGGGGATTTTTGGGCAGAGGATTGGATACAAAATGGCTCTGTTACCACTTTGTTGGAGTAAAGATGATAATTAACAACTCTAATCACACAAAGATAACTTTTATAAAACTCAAACAAACATTACACTTCTATTTATACAAGGCACTACAAAGCCAATGCTCACTCTTCTCTCTATTTTTCTCTCACTCTCTATTTCTTTTTCACTCTACTTTCTATGCTCTGAATTGATACATCCTTTGCTCTCAATTTATAATGTAAGGAGCCAAAGCAAACTTGGCCCATATTGTACCAACAATGCTCATTCTAACTTGGCTAATGTTGTGCCTATAATGCTCATTCTAACTAGGCCAATATTGTACTAACAATGCTTATTCTATGCCAACAATGCTCAAATTCTAACCACACAATTCCTAATTTCTGGTCCAACCATATTTTTACGTATCCATTATTCCTTTTATTTAATAAATTAAATTTATTAATTTAACAGATGATGCGGCAAGAAGTGAGAAAGAAATTGAGCAAGGTTTGCAGGTATATATTATTAGTGTTAGGGTTATGAAGACAAATTTGGGGCTAATTATATTTTTGTGGCATTATGCATAATTTACAGATTTGTGGTTCTTTTGTTGGGGACCGCTTTCCTTATCGTCGGACCTTGCAACATTGTTCCGCATGTTAAAAAATGAGATTGCTTTTGTCCGCTCCTAAGACTGTCGGACAGTGATATTGTTTGGGTTCAACAACCATTTTGATTCTAAGAAAAGCAGACCACAACAAAAGCACAGTAAATCATTGAAATCATGCATAAACTTGTATATAGTCTTGATTTGTGGCACGGAAATGTTATTAGCACCCCACAAGTTTGTATATCTGGATATCAAATTGTTTGGATTTTTTAAAAATGTCCCAGGCTGGTATACTATGTCCCCGAGTTAATCTGGACACGCGACTCAATCATAGAGTTATAGACTTACGAACTTTCTCAAACAAAGGGATATTTAGTATTGAAAGTGAAATTCAAGATTTAAGATTCTTCTTTGTTTTCTACCTCTCTGTTCCCTATATCTCTTTCATTTGAACTGTAAATAACATCTATTTGTTTTTCTCACTAGTTGGAATTTTTCAGGATTGGAGAACTTTTAGCCTGAAATTATAATTTCAGTTTTGTGTTTGTAACCCTGTATGCACTATGAAGGTTTTTTAGTGTTCTTCAAAAGGGATATTTGTGATTATATAACAAAAAAATTCTCTTTTATTGGTAACAAAAACTAGTGATGCTGTGTATTGTGAACAAAAGATTGTGGTTGCATCAAGTAGCTGTTGCTATCTTCTTGTAGTAATTTCCTGTAACAATTTTTTTTCGTTCTTTCTGCATGTTCGAAAGGTTAAAAATTTCGTTGCTGGCTTGAAACCGGTAATATTGGGGTTTGACTGAAATTTGTGGTGGGGGTTTTTAAACACTACTTAGTGTTCTGTGTTTTAATGTTGTGTAAAGCTCCGCACGATTTATTTTTACCTTAGCGTTAACTTTGTGACAAAAAATTGGATTTCTATATCATGACTTTAGGTCAACCTGGTCAACACATCATTGGTTATCTCTCTCTCTCTCTCTCCATATATATATATATATATATATATATATATATATATATATATATAGGTTTTCTGTCTCTTACAAGAAAATAACACCACATCTTGAAATGTGTTCCAAAAGTTCATTTTGTTCTAGTCAATGATGATTTGTGCAGAACTTTGTGCACTAGACTTGACCTCAATTCCTCTCTTCCAATTCCCTTTATGTCATTTACACTTGCTAAGTTTCCTCAACTAGTTGGATCAATTTGCAGAAATTCGGGGTCTTCTTAAAATCAGAAGACTTTAAAAGAATCCCCACCCCAAAAATTACAGCAGGCTCTAGTGAAGGTGGTTCTTCTGTATTTAAGCTGGATTACTTTGAAGACCTGCATCCTTGGCTCAGTCACCTCAGCTTTACAAACAAATGGCCATTTGTGCCGGTTTCGAGCGTGTTTTTGCGGTTGGTTCTATTTTTAGAGCAGAGGACTCCAACACCCATAGGCATCTGTGCGAGTTTACCAGTCTTGATGCTGAAATGGAAATTACACAACACTATTCTGAGGTGGGAGACTATTTTGTTTGCTTTTCACGAGCATTTGTTAAAATGTATGATGTTCAGTTTTTTATTTTAAAGTTGAGATTTTCATTTACAGGTTATGGATCTCGTTGGTCGATTATTTGTTGCAATCTTTGACCACTTAAATGAGAGTTGTAAGCTGGAACTTGAGGTTGTTCGGAGGCAATATCCATTTGAACCTGTGAAGGTCATTAGTTTAGACAACAACTTGTTCACACCTAGTAGAACCTCAAATATTTGACTATTTAGATGCATTAACTCTTACGGATTAAAATCACCTGGCCCCATTAACCTATCCCCAACCCTGTCCCTCATTAATTTTGTGCCATGTGGCACTCAGTATCGTAGTCAGCTAACAGCTACGTTCAACGTTAACGTTTATCACAGATCCACATCTCATTCACGTCTCTTCTTCTCCATCCACCGAAATTCTCTTCTACTAAACAGGCAAAACTCTCTTCAAATCACAGATTACAAATACTAAATTCATTCCTATCGGATTGCCAGTTTTTCCAATGGAAGATACAGAACTGAAGAGTCGTTGAATTCAAGTAGCGAAATAGAACCGATTGAGGTAAAATCCATGGTTATTTATTGTTCTTATTAGAAAGGTTACTGTCGACTTCATCTATATTTTTCTGAAGAAGTCGTTGCTGCTACTGAAAGATCTCATATTTGACAGGCTACCCTATAACCGTGAAGTATATGCTTTGTGATAATAGGATTACATCAATAACAGTTGTATGCTTCATCAGTCATCTTCGGTGTGTATCAAAGCATATTTAGACAGAATTAATTTTATGAAAAAGTCCGTTGCATATAATTTAAATAAAATTATGAAAGATTGAGAACTTTTGTCATGTTCTTATTGAATGCTCAAACTATAGAGACATCCACAGCCAACTTATTATAATCGTATTACTCTTAATAAAAATAATAGTACTATCACTAGAACTATAAGTATTTTGATTCTCTTTAGAGTATTTTTGCACTAATTGATAGTGGTAGGATTAGTAACCATGTTTTGTCAATTGTGAATGCTCCTGGTATGCATATTACCCTTGTGGTAAGTAATATACGAGTCTTGCACATGATTGTTGAACTTGTCTCGCTCTGAAGCAAATTGCATTTGTTTTATTTTTTCCCCTCTCCTCTATTTGCTTTGTTCTATATCAACAAAAACTGGAACAAAAGTTTCTTAGATGCTTTGTTGGATTACTTTTGGTATTCAAAGAATGTTAGAATGACTTTAGTGGTTTTTTTAATTTCTTTTATGTTCTTTCAAATTTGCATAGTATTATTAATAACAAACTTTTTATGATAATATCTCATGTTTATAATTTATTCTTGCAGGAGGTTGATGATGAAAATTCTAACAAAATTGATTGTGATTGTAATGAGGAAGAATCACTATTAGCCGATAAACTTTGAGGTGTTGACTCTCTTCATTCAAGAATATTTCAAGAGTGAATTCCTACCAGTTTTGGTTTGGTCATAATAAGAAGAGCATGACTTTATGAAGGAAGCTGAAGAAAAAGAATGAACACACAAGTTTTGTTTGCTCATAAATAACATTGCCTTGAAGCTATGTTCATATTCCAGGCGGACAACCCCATCAGTCTGTCTTCATATAGCCCTAGTTATAAACAAAATTACTCTGAATTGTAGTGCAATTATATTTAGTTGATTGATAGTTTGGGAATTCATTAGGAACATGACAAAAGTCCTCAATCTTTGATTATTTATATTGAATTTTTCTTAAATTGGATTCTATCTAAATTTGTTTTGATATAACAAATCCGACTCTCATTTGATTGTATTAATAAAGATGCTAGCAATTGACCTTATTTTATTTATTCTTTCTGTCGATCGAGTTTCTTTATTGACTTGCACCACACACCTGCTATTAGGCATCTGGATAGTTTATATCATAGTCGGAACATAGAATTATATTATCTACTTGATTTAAATTTCGTTGTCTAATAGTCAAATACTGAGGCATAATTTGCAGTGCATGCCTAATGTGAAATGTAGTTCTTTTTAGGATTACGCATTAATCCTTAAAGAAATTTGAAGTTGTGTTATAAGTTGATATATAGAGACAAATGAAAGGTTACATTTAAATGGCTCTATTCAATTGACTTCTGCAATTACTTAGCAATTTATTGTAAAATATAAAACACAATGATTAAAACTACTTTTTACATAAGAAATGCCATAAGGAGCAGAAATTGAAATCACAAAGAAATAAATCAGAAGCAATCTTTACAGAGCTTTAACTTTAATAGTTCTATCTAAAATGAAAATGTAATCTGCAACTTTTCTGGCTATTTGTACTAGTTTGAGCTAACAAACTTATAACTGCTATTCTAACTGAATTTCAGCTCATTCTAATAGGCAACTAACATATAAAATTCATGAGCTGCCAACTGAGATTAGCAACTAACTTCAATCCTTGCTGTTAATCTTTTACTTGAATTGTGACTGGTTGTTGTTTGTTGTGTTGCTTCAGCATTATAATACCGTAACATCCTTTCCTTCAGATATACTAATAAGTACAACGAAATTTGACAAGTATGCTGACTGTGTTGGAAATTAAAACACTCAAACAAACAACTTTTATTAAACTCAAAAATATTACAAGAACACTCTCACTCAAAATACAATACTACAACTCACTCTTTACTTCTTTTCTCTCTAAAGAAGTTCTTATTTTTGTTGATGAAAAACAACTAAAGAACTCCCCTATTTATAGGTGAATTATACAACTCCCAACTCCCAACTCCCACAATTAATAACCACAATTCTTAACTAACACAATTACTTACCACCACCTCCAACTAATACAATTAATAGCCAACTTATTTAGTTAATTTAATGGCCTCCAAATTGGTTGTAGTTAATAGCCTCCAATTTGGTTATCACACACAAAAATCTACATACTTAAAATACCTAAATAAATTTACTACATTTTGGATTTGTGGGCTTGGACTCTAATTGATTGGATTTGGATTTTGGGTTTCCATTGATATGGATCAAGTTTATAATCCAACACCCCCCCCTTAAACTTGATCTTGTCATTCCGAGTGAGCTTCTCAATCTGACGTAGTTTTCGCTTGAGAGCGGCTTAGTGAATATATCCGCAATTTGATCTTGTGTCTTCACGTATTCGACTTGTACTTCCTTTCTTGCAACACACTCTCTTATGTAATGGTAGCGGATGTCGATGTGTTTGCTTCGATCATGGAATACAGGATTCTTTGTCAAGGCAATGGCTGACTTGTTGTCAACACGGATCTCAGTCGGCTCTTCTTGCATTAACCCAATCTCCTTCAATAAATTTCTAAGCCAAATTGCATGACATACGCACGAGGTTGCTGCAACATATTCTGCTTCACATGTAGACAAAGTTACAATTGGTTGTTTCTTTGACATCCATGTGAAAGCAGTGTCTCCCATGAAAAACACGAATCCACTAGTGCTTCTTCGGTTATCTACGTCTCCACCCCAATCGCTATCGCTATATCCAACAAGCTTGTAATCATTAGATACCGAATAAAACAAGCCAAAGTCTGTTGTACCTTTAAAATAGCGAAGAATTCTCTTAGCGGCTTTGAAATGGGTGGTTGTTGGTGACTCCATATAGCGGCTTACTAATCCGACTGAATGAAGGATATCTGGCCTCGTGCATGTAAGATAGCGTAGACTTCCAACCAAACTTTTGAAAAATGTTGGATCTACACTTTCCCCTTCTTCATGTTTGGACATCTTAATCCCGTACTCCACCGGTGTGCTTATCGGCTTGCAGTTATCCATCTTGAACTTTTTCAAGATCTCCTTCGCATAGCTTTCTTGTGAAATGAATATTCCATCCTTTTGTTGCTTTACTTCTATGCCGAGGTAGTGCGCCATGAGCCCCATGTCTGTCATCTCAAACTCCTTCGTCATCACTTTCTTGAATTCATCGAACATTCTTTGGTTGCTTCCAGTGAATATCAAATTGTCCACGTAGAGGCACACGATCAAAATATCTCCATCTTTGATCTTAATGTAAAAAGCGTGCTCAAAGGGGCATTTGTTGAAGCCATTTTCTCGGAAGTACTTGTCAATTCTGCTATTCTATGCCCTTGGTGCTTGTTTTAGCCCATAAAGGGCCTTCTTCAATTTCAACACCTTGTCGTCATGGCCTTTGACTTCATAACCTGGTGGTTGCTGGATGTAAACTTCTTCTTCAAGAACTCCATTTAGGAACGCCGATTTTACATCCATTTGATGAATTCTCCACTTGTTTTGAGCCGCTAAAGAAATTATTAGTCTGATAGTTTCCAATCGAGCAACTGGAGCGAATACCTCATCGTAGTCAATTCCAGCCTTTTGACAATAGCCTTTTGCAACAAGCCTTGCCTTGTGTCTTTCGATCTCTCCCTTGGCATTCCGCTTTATTTTGTACACCCATTTGACACCTATCGCCTTGTGTCCTTTAGGAAGTGAAGTGAGTTCCCATGTATCATTCTTCTCAATGGCCTTGATTTCTTCGTCCATAGCATCTCTCCACTTTTTCTCTTTTGTAGCTTCTTGAAATGTCACTGGCTCGCAGTCAACAAATAGACAAAATAATGTAAGATTGTCTAGTTGTTCAGTCACCTCATAGAGTTCTCGAGGACTTCTCATACGATGCACTTCTCTTTCATCTTCAGTCTCGCTTGAGGATAGAGATGATGATGACCCATCTCTATCAGTAGGAGAAGTTGGTAGAGTTGTGAGGCCTTGTTGAAGTTGTCTTGGTTGCTCAGGTGTTGTCGGCTCATCTTCCTCGAATGGAGAAAAATTGAAGTCTTCCGTTTGAGAATCAAAGTTCCATTCTCCTTCTTCATCAAATATCACATCTCGGCTGATCATAAATTTCTTCTCATTCGGATTGTATAGCTTATAGCCTTTTGAGCTTGAGTCATAACCGATGAAAATAAAACTTTTGCTTTTATCATCAAGCTTGGTTCGATTCTCATCTGGTACATGAACATGAGCTACACTCCCGAAGACTCGAAGATGGGAAATTCCGGGCTTTCTTCCACTCCATGCTTCTTGTGGTGTCTTTCCCCACATGCTTCTTGTAGGAGAACGATTTAATAGGTAGACTGCACATGCCACTGCTTCCGCCCAAAACTCCTTGGGTAGTTTCTTGCTTTTGAGCATACTCCGTGCCATATCAAGAATTGTTCTATTCTTCCTTTCTGCCACACCATTTTGTTGGGGGGATCTAGGAACCGTTAAGGGTCGACGGATTCCATGTGCTGCACAAAACTCGTTGAATTCATTGGATGTGAATTCTCCTCCTCGATCAGATCTCATGGCTTTGATCTTATGACCACTCTCCTTTTCCACGGCTGCTTTGAACTTCTGAAATACTCCAAA
Organism: Euphorbia pulcherrima; assembly: GCA_947683365.1. Taxonomy (NCBI): domain Eukaryota; kingdom Viridiplantae; phylum Streptophyta; class Magnoliopsida; order Malpighiales; family Euphorbiaceae; genus Euphorbia; species Euphorbia pulcherrima. Next base: position 24,303,257 of record CANTUS010000001.1, read on the forward strand.
GACTTCTGATTTCTGTTTCAAGAAATATACCCATGTTTTTCTTGAGTAATCATCAATGAAAAGAAGGAAGTAGTTACTATTAGCGAGAGAACTTGGCTTGATAGGTCCACACACGTCGGTATGGATGAGCTCGAGCGGTTTCTTGGCTCTATAGTCTGACTCCTTTGGAAAGCTTCTTCTGAATTGCTTCCCTTGCAAACATCCTTCGCACAATTGATCAGGATTGTTGATACATGGTAAGCCTCTAACCATTCCTTTCTTCGATAGTAGCTCTAATCCTCCGAAGTTGAGATGACCAAATCGAAGATGCCATAGCCACGATGCGTCTTTGTAACACGCCTTCAAACACTTCGCAACATCATGTTGAATGTTTAAAGGAAACATTCGATTCTTTGACATTTGTACTTTAGCAATCAGATCTCCTTTGCCATCTCTTATTAAAAGACTACAATCTTTCATGTGAATATCATAGCCTTTTTCTAAGAGTTGGCCCAAACTTAGAATGTTGCACTTCATATTAGGCACATAGTAGACATTTGAAATTAATTGGTGGCTACCATCTTTAGCACGAAAGAGGATGTTACCTTTCCCCTTCACCAATATCTTACTGTCATCTCCAAATGAGACATCACCACTTACTTCTTCAGTCAGCTCCACGAATAAGCTTCTTTTTCCGCACATGTGGTTGCTTGCACCGGTGTCAAGATACCATATGTTGTCTTGATGATCACTATTGTTATTGTATGCTAATAATAGCGTTTCTTTCTCCTCAATCTTCTCCTCCACGAAATTTGCCTTCTCTACAACTTGATTATTTCGAGCTCTACATTCTGAAGCGTAATGCCCAAACTTTTGACAATTATAGCATCAGACTTGAGGTTTGTCATACCTCGAGTTCGAATTTCCTTTTCCACGACCTTGCGTGGAGCTTTCTCCTTTCTCATAGTTGTTGTTGGAATTGTTATTATAATTCCAACTCCGTCCACAACCACGGCTTCCTCCTCGTCCGCGGCTTCGTCCTCTGCCTCTGCCTCTGCCATGGTTGTTTCTACCATTGCCTTGGCCTTCACTCGTATCCTTAAGTTGTAACTTGAGGAGTTGCTCAGAGATACCTTGCTTCTTCTTATGCTTTTCTTCATAGGCTTGTAGTGATCCTTGAAGTTCTTCAATCGTCATCTCCTCCAAGTCTTTGGTTTCTTCAATCGTCACCACGATGTGCTCAAATTTGTGATCCAACGAGCGGAGTATCTTCTCTATTATTCTAACATCTTCTAACTTCTCACCGTTTCTTTTCAATTGATTAGAAACGACTGCTACTCTTGAAAACTAGTTGGAGATAGACTCGGATGGTTTCATGTGCAAGGATTCAAACTCACCTCTTAGTGTTTGGAGACGGACCTTCTTCACCTTTTCGGCTCCTTTGTAAGAGGTTTGTAGCTTCTCCCATGCTTGCTTGGCGGAAGTTGCACTTGAAATCTTTTCAAAACCGTCATCATCTAATGCTTGATAGATGAGGAAGAGAGCTTTCTTGTCTCTCTTTCGGGAATCCTTCAAAGTTGTAGCTTGATCTGGCGTGAGAGAGGCTTCATTTTCGGGCTCCTTGAATCCTTTCTCTACGATATCCCAAACATCATGAGCACCGAGAAGAGCCTTCATCTTGATACTCCAATTGTCGTAGTTGTTGTTGTTGAGTGTTGGAACTTGAAAGGATGCCATGTTATTCGCCATCTTACTCAAATAGCTTTTCTAGACGTACAGGAACTATTGCGACACTTTCTGAAGTCTGCTGCGACACTTCTGAATTCTACTGCGACACTTCTGGAGTCTTTTGCAACACACTGGACGTATTGCAACGCTTTTGGCAATCTACTGCGACACTGTCTGGGCTTTTTAGCTACTGCAACGCCTGGGCAGTTTCAATTCGATTTTTCCGCACTCGGAAAAAAAAATTCTTTTCTGGAGAAGGACTCGAGATTTCAACCTAGCTCTGGTACCACTTTGTTGGAAATTAAAACACTCAAACAAACAACTTTTATTAAACTCAAAAATATTACAAGAACACTCTCACTCAAAATACAATACTACAACTCACTCTTTACTTCTTTTCTCTCTAAAGAAGTTCTTATTTTTGTTGATGAAAAACAACTAAAGAACTCCCCTATTTATAGGTGAATTATACAACTCCCAACTCCCAACTCCCACAATTAATAACCACAATTCTTAACTAACACAATTACTTACCACCACCTCCAACTAATACAATTAATAGCCAACTTATTTAGTTAATTTAATGGCCTCCAAATTGGTTGTAGTTAATAGCCTCCAATTTGGTTATCACACACAAAAATCTACATACTTAAAATACCTAAATAAATTTACTACATTTTGGATTTGTGGGCTTGGACTCTAATTGATTGGATTTGGATTTTGGGTTTCCATTGATATGGATCAAGTTTATAATCCAACAGACTGAATGTGCAAATAATTGTTCAGATTGCTCCAATAACACTTTTTGTATCAATAGCATCATTAGCAATGAGGGTAGTTGTGTGGCTTTTGCATGGACAAGGGATTCATAGTGAATCCACTTTTTTGTGGCAAGGTCTCTCATACGTGAACGTCATTTACATTCTTACACCCATCTGTGCCACCAATTATAAACATTTGGCCACCATATACTGCATACAAGACCAAAAAAAATCCAATAAATAATTTGATAACCTGGAATGATTGCAATCTCAACATGATGCACTTGAGAAAAACATAACTAGGCAAAAATAATTAGAAGTTGCAATTTTTTATAACCAATGAAACAAACCCAAAGGAAGAAACTTCACAATTTTATGGAAAAACTGAACGTAACTCAAAAACGTGGTAGCAAGATTAGAATCAAAATGTCAAACTGAATCCAAAGCTACGTTATGTAAACAAAATGAACAAAACTATCTTATACAAAACATACCCACAGGCAAATAACAATTCCATGAGAATACCTACCAATATATTAAAAAAGCCACAATGAATTCGAAATTTCATTCCTAACAACACCACCCAACAGGAGAATAGCAACATGATTTTTATGCTAAATCAAGGTAGGGGACGAAGGAAACTGGAAATTTGGACATATCTTGAACATAGAGAATAGTGGAAATTGAAATTTAGGTTTTACCTGATCTGTGGGAATTGAAGTGGAAATCAATACAGATAAAACTAAAACCCTACTCCTTATTGTCGCTTCAGGTTGAGAATAAATGGAAAAAGAAGATGGTTGACAAGTGGAATTGGAAGAAGAAGTCGAGACATCTGTGTTGCTTTAACTGAATTAAAATGAGATGTGAGGAGAGGAGAGGGGTGAATAAGATGTGGATCTCTGATAAAGGTTAACGTTGAACGTAGCTATTAGCTGACTAGGATACTGAGTGCCACATGGCACAAAATTAATGGGGGACAGGGTTGGGGATAGGTTAATGGGGACAAGAGATTTTAATCCACTCTAGAGAAACAAAATTACCATACCCATCTTTGTGTATTACAGCATATCAAAATCTTTTTGACATAAAAAATAAATTTATATCTCTTTTCTCAATCCGAACCCCCTTTGAGAAGATCAAATCTAAATCCAATCTTGGAAATTGAAGTGAAGTGAGAAGCCATTTGCATTAGAGCTAGTATCTTGGCAAAAATTAATTAGACATCCATGATCCATCTGATAAAGAGAATCATTAATTTGATAACTGAACCAATTAATAACATACAATTTTGTCAATATATGACGAGTTAAGTAATTTCCCTTTTCGGAAAACTTTAGTAGTACTTGCTTTTCATTCCTTTCTATATTTTTAAAGAGAATATTGCTTGAAATAAAAGAATTTTCTTTAAGCATTCTTCTTTCTCGTCTCCACTAATTTTTTTGTGTTTTGTTCTATTCTAATTTTCTTTTAATTTTTTTATGTGAAATAATTTACATGTCTTCTTCAATTGTGGCTCCCTTACTACATAGCATGATTTTGATGGTAGTACCATTGGGCTGGGCTCCATCTGAATCTAGTCAAATATCATGTCGATCTTTTATCTTAGGTACACAAATCTATCTCTTTGAAGCATTGCAGATCTGCAAAACTGGTTGATGTTATATATGGAGTGCGCCGAAGTTCTTATCGTTATGATCTTCGATAATGTGAGATGGAGCTTAAGTAAAATACTGGTTGCAATGTTATTGTTTTTTAATTTTCTTTGTGTTTTTCTCTTGCTCTTGTGAGTTGTGACAAGTTTTTCCTATTTCCCGATTTGGTGAGATTATGTTTTCTGCATTTCATGTGATATCTTTCTTTATTTGTCTATTAGTCAAAATGTACTTTAAATATCAATAGTTAGTAAAATTTCTATAGTTAATAAAAAATCTAAAGAAACTAATAAAAGTAGATGAAGAGTATTAACAATATTAAGAATCCTATATTAACATTTTCCTATATGGGATTATTCCTAATCAGTCTAAATTAGGAATAATATCAATAATTATGATTAATGTTGATTAGGAAGATTATTTACAATTAATTATATTTATGTTGATTTATTTATTTCCTTTTCTCATAGTGGTTTTGTATACTATAAATACATGTATATATAATTGATTATTCATACCTTAGAAATACAATATACAATTTCTCAATTTATCTTTTGGTCATATTTTTAACATGGTATCAGAGCATCGTTCCTGTGACTTTTGAAGATCATCGACTATCTATATCAACAATATGGCTTATTTGACTCAGCCATGTCCAACTGGTAACAATGGCATATATTCTAATGCGTCAGGTTTGTTCTCTCATAGTGCAACAATTAATTCAGTTTTTGCAAAGCCATGGATTCTTGATAGTGGTGCCACTGACCACATCATTTCTGATCCCAAATATTTTACTAAAAAACGTACACCTTCAGTTACCTCAGTAAATTTACCTAATGGTTCTACTGCTCATATCACATTCACAGACATTGTTAAATTTAATCATGATATTCGTGATGAATTATGCATTTCATCCTTCAATTTAAACCTTATTTCTGCTAGTAAATGAACTAAATCTCTCAATTGTGGTATTATTCTCTTTCCTGATAGTTGTATCTTGCAGGACTTGGTTACGGGGAGGACGATTGGTTCGGGTGAGTAACGAGGAGGTCTATATTACATATCACCTTCCACTCTGATACTAAACTCCTTACAAACTTTTAATTCTTTTGATTTATGGTACATGCGCATTGGACATCCATCTTTAAAATGTCTAAAAATAACTTCTTCATTACTTTCATCCAATAATAAAATGTCATTTCATAATAATTGTAATATTTGTCCTATGGCTAAACAATCTGGACTTGATTTTTCATCCAGTTCAATAAAACTAATTCTACTTTTGATCTTATACATTGCGACATTTGGGGACCACACAAAATTGCAACTCAATCTAATGACAAATATTTTTTAACAATTTTCGACGATTTTTCTCGGTGTACATGGATTTTCTTATGCAACAGAAATCAGAAACACAACATTTTGTCAAATCATTCATTACTTTTATATCTACACAATTTGATAAATCTGTTAAAAAGATTCGATCTGATAATGGTCCTAAATTCATTTCCATGCGCCAATTTTTTGAAGAAAAAGGTATCGAGTGCCAGTTTCTTGTGTTTACACACCCCAACAAAATGGGGTTGTTGAACGGAAACACCGTCATATCATTACTGTCGCTCGTTCCTTGTTATTTCAATCAGGAATACCACTTCAATTTTGGGGCAAAAGTGTTCTCACTGCAGTACACCTTATAAATAGAATACCCATACTTCTTCTTTCTATCAAAACTCCCTATGAGCGTTTGCATAATAAGCTTCTCTCATATGACCATCTCTTAGTATTTGGGTGCCTATGTTATTCCACCATTGTACAACCCAAACAAAAGTTTGACCCTAGAGCTCGTCAGTGCATTTTTGTTGGTTATCCATCTCCTCATGAAGGTTATAAGTTATATGACATTGCTTCTTCCACTTTCATCATTAGTCGAGATGTTATGTTTCATGAAACTACATTCCCATATCAACATCACCATCCTTCACCTACATCTCCATTTTTATGAAATTTAGATCTTGATCTTTCTCCTTCTCTCATTTTACCAAATTTGGCTCTTGATCTTTCTCCTTCACCAAATCTCAATAACGTGCCCTCAACTTAGTCACATCTCGTCGATCAATCTCATAATATCGATCAGTCACACCATATTGATTAGTCCTAACATGTTGATTAGTCGCATCATGTCAACTAATTTTGTTCTCCATCTTCGATTCGACAATCTTCTCGAAATCGCCAAGCTCCAGTGTGGCATAAGTACTGCTTTATTCCTACTCAAGCCAATCAGTCCATCATGGTTCCAATGTCCTATAAAGGTAGAAAATATCCTCTTTCTAATTTTTTTATCATATTCAAAATTTTCACCTATAAAATGCACTTTTCTTGCTAACATCACAGTTCTAAAAGAACCCACTTCTTATGAATAAGCCAACCTTGATCCTCACTAAAAAAAAGCCATGGCTGCAGAATTAAATGCATTAGAAGAGAACAATACTTGGAGCATTGTGTCACTTCTTGCCGGTCAAAAACCTATTGGATGTCGATGGGTCTATAAAATCAAATACGATTTTGATGGGAGTATTGAGTGCTACGAGGTGCGTTTGGTTGCTAAAGGATATACACAAATTGAAGGTCTTCATTACAATGAAACATTCTCTCCAACTACCAAACTTACCACATTACAGTGTCTCTTGACCGTCGCTGCATCTAGTAATAGGTTCACATACTAATTTGATGTACAAAATGCATTTTTGCATGGTGATTTACATGAGGTGGTTTATATGGATCTTCCTCCCAGTCTTCACCGATAAGGGGAGAATCAGGTGTGTCGGATCAACAAATCATTATATGACCTCAAACAAGCCTCTCGGAATTGGTTCTTTGCATTTTCTAATGTGATTCAATCAACGAGTTACCAACAGTCCAAAGCAAACTATTCTTTACTCATAAAGCATGAAGGGCTCATTCACTACCATTTTAGTCTATGTAGATGATATCTTTTTAACTGGAAATGATCTAAAAGAAATGCAACGCCTCAAAGATTGCTTACTTCGGCGCTTCCACATTAAAGATCTTGGAGATTTGAAATACTTCTTAGGGATTGAGTTTTCTCGTTCAAAAACTAGAATATACATGTCCTAAGGAAAATATGCACTTGATTTTTTACAGTATATAGGGCTCACAGGTGCTCATCCAGAAAAATTTCCAATAGAGCAACATTCAAAGTTAACTGCAGATGATAGAGAACTATTGAAAGATCCATCCAAATACAGATGACTTGTAGGAAGGTTAATATACCTCACATTCACTAGACCTGACATAGTATTTACAGTTCAAATAATAAGTCAATTCATGCAATCTCCACATCAACCACATTGGGGTACCGTAATTCGTATCCTTAAATACATCAAAGGATCTCCAGGACAAGGCTTGTTATTTCCATCCAAAAATAATCTCATAGTTAAGGCATATTGTCATTCAGATTGGGCAGGATGTCGAACAACTCAAAGATCAGTTTCAGGTTGTTGCATCTTCCTCGGTTCTTCTCTTATTTTAAGGAAGTCAAATAAATAGACCAATGAATCAAGATCATCAGCAGAAGCAGAATATTGTGCAATGGCCAATGCATGTTTGGAGCTAGTATGGCTATGTTGTATATTGCAAGATTTGAAAGTCTTGTGTGATGTTCCTACACCACTATTTTATGACAATTAGGCAGCACTGCACATTGTAACAAACCCCGTGTTTCATGAGTGTATAAAGCACGTTGAGATCAATTGCCTTGTTGTACGAGAGAAGCCGCAAGCAGGAATAATCAATCCTTCATATGTACCAACTCGTCACCAACTTGCAGACATTTTTACAAAGCCACTGGGGAAGGATCAGTTCTTAACACTGCATCATAAGTTAGGAGTTCAGAATATTCACTCACCAACTTGAGGGGGGAGTATTAAGAATCCTATATTAACATTTTCCTATATGGGATTATTCCTAATCAATCTAAATTAGGAATAATATCAATAATTACGATTAATGTTGATTAGGAAGATGTGAGCGAACAACCTTTTTCCCCCGCATGAAAGGCGGGAAAAATATGTAATCGCGGCGAAGTGAGCAAAAGGATTGATCCTCATTTTAGCGTGTGAGGAAAATGTTTATGAAAGTGATGGTTAAGTTCAATTTAAGTCCAATTTGTAGGTAAAAAACATAAGAGATCGAAATCCCGTATTTTAAGACAGAGTCGCCACCCGGTTTAGCTCTACCAAGAATTTGAGTATGATATTCCCACCGGATGCTTAGACTGTATCTTAAAACAGAGATTCTATGATGTTACCAACTCTTCGTTATAAAATCAAATCGTTTTAATTTTTCGATAAAAGCGTTATTTCATTCTTATGCGATTTAAATCCCCTAATTAGAATTTTCGGTTTATATTTATCCACACATCACATGAAAAATCATGTAAAAGTGGGAAAAAATAAATAATTATCACATGGCTCTACAAATTCCTATACATTTTTCTAGCGCGGGAAAATAAATACCGAGAGACCAAAATCGGGTCTCGACCGAACTTACCAACACTGAAATAGCTCCAAATATAATTAATCACGCACAAATAATCATAAATAAAGAATAAATAAATAAAGGCTGATAATAAAATTTTATTATGAAGAAAAACATTTTTTTGGGAATTTTTAGAGTTAAAAACACATTTTTAAGCATTTAAAGGCTATTTAATCAATTAAATAATTAATTAATTAATTTAAACATATTAAGAAATAAATAATAATATTCCAGATTGTTTATGATTTTTAGAAAAAATTTTGGGTGTTAAACGGGTTCAAAAATGCATTAAAATGATAAAACAGGGCCAAAAACGTAAAATAAAACATACATAGACCATTTGGACATTTTTTGCCATTACGCCGACTCAGTGAGGTGGTAGGCCGCTTGAATGACATGGTTGGCCAACTCAATGAGTCAGCCTAGTTTCACTCAATCGGCCTACTATTCACTGAAGTGGCCAACCTGAAAAAAGGCCTAAACAGAATAAAATCAGCATTTTTGCGCTCAAAAACTCAAGATTATCGACGTTTTAAATCATTCCCCAAATTATTTCAGTATATTTGGACTTGAAACATCAAAATAACTTTGATTTTTTGACTCGAGAGGGAAGAAACCCAAAAATACCTGCGAAAAGATGTTTGATCGCTTGAGCGACAAGTAGGCCGACTAAGCGACGCGGTAGGCTGACTCACTGAGTTGGCCAACCACATCACTCAGGTGGACTGCCGGTCGTCGAAGTGGTCAATCAGAATCACACTGGAAAATAATAAAAATGCCAAAAACAAAGGCTAAATGCCGAAAAACCAAGCAAAAACACAGTAAAACGCAAGAGATAACTTCAGAAAATAGATTGGAACTCAGAAATTACCCCTAAGCCGAGAATCCACCCTCAAGACTTGAATCAACCTTTGGCGAGCTTTATTTGATGATATTGTGACGAACACCGACGAACAGTGACAGATTTTATGGCAGAAAAAGCAAGGGATTTAGTGATTTTGAGAATAGTCTCTAAATCCTAATTAAAATTGATTTTATCTTGAGTTTAAATTGATTTTTAGTTTTTTAAAACTAAAAGATCTAGCCTAATAATATTAAGAAACCCAAAATAATGTGTATTAATTCAGATTTCACCATATTGCTAAGCTTTCCCTCTCTAGAAATTAAGAACCCTAAAAAAGGTGATTTAAATGGTCAAATTGGCAAAAGTCCTAAATCTGATGATTTTGGGGGTTTATATAGACTTAAATTAGTGAAAATCAGTGAATTGGTACACCACTCAATGAAGTGGTAAGAGGTCATAGGTTCAATACCTAGCCTCTTCAAAATCCATAATTCTTCAAAAAAATCAATGAAAATAATTCATTTGGTCCCTTTAAATCATGTAATTTATGGAAAAAATGGGTAAAAATTTGAATTTCAGACAGAGAAAATGCCCAGAACGCGAACTATCAGTCCCCGGAGCAAGGCCGCGTCGTTGACGCGGCTTTGCCCTTTTTGGGCATGGTATCCCAGCTTTAGTGACGTAGCCTAGCCCTTTTTGGGTGTGGTCTCTCAAAACGGGAGACCATGCCCAAAAAGGGCAAGGCAGTGTCAATGATGCGGTTAGCCACGCCGTTTGAATTCCGACGACCGTTGCCAGAATCCAGCGCCGGTGAGGCCAAAAAAAGGGAAAAATGGATGGGTGACTCAAAAATTCATAACGTTCACCATGGTGATCCGATTAAAGCGATTCTTAACATTTTGAAAACCTCAAAATGTCTAGAATCTAGGAAAAATAGCCACACTCACTAAAACCTTAAAGGTCTAAGGATATTTGTATTGATATTGCAATGAGACGATTAAAACACCAACACATAATATAGATTCCTGAGTGTTGTCTCATAGCGGTCTCCAATGTATCTCCTTGAATGCATTCATGTGTTAACCCAAGATATTAGAGATATGCTACTCTGAATCAAATTCAAGAGGTATGATGACACATGCTAGTCTATCCATATTCATCAATGTCTAGTCTTGATGATACTACGACTAGGGATATTTAGACAAATCATAATTGCACACTAACTAGTTCTCACCAACATAGTCTCACTATGCCCTTGCAATACGTGCTATAATTATATCATAGACTTTTGCAAACACATCAATGAATATATTCTAAACCAGTCATAATATATTTTTCACAGTCATTGATATAACAAAAGAATTCCTTTATTAATATAACTTTATTCGTACAAATAAAACTAACTAAAATATATCGCCCTAATTGCCTCTAGGGCATACATCATATCTAATAATCTCCCACTTGCACTAGAGCCTATTAGCTACATGTCGTAAGCCATAACTATTAACATGCTGGTCATGCTTAATCTGAGTCAAAGGCTTGGTCAGACCATCCGCCCGGTTCTAATCTATGGGTACATATTCCATTTGTATATCCTTATCTCTTATCATATCTTTAACTATATAATATTTTCTATTTACATGTCCGTTTCTCTGATAAGACCATGGTTCTTTTGCTTGAGCATTAGCCCCAATGTTATCACAATATAATACTATTGGATCCTCACTGTTAGACACCATGCCGAGATCACCAATAAATCTCTTTATCCAGATAGCTTGTTTTGCTTCTTCTAAAGCAGTAATGTACTCAGGTTCAGTCATTGAATCGGTAGTCGTATCCTATTTGGAACTTTTCTAAATAATTGCCCCTCCATTTAACATAAATAGGTAACTTGACTTTGACTTATAGTCATCTCTATCCGATTGAAAACTCGCATCAGTGAATCCCTTTACCGTGAGATCACTTCCTCCATATACTAAGAACATTTCCGTAGTCCTTCTTAAGTACTTAAGGATATTCTTAACGGCCTTCCAGTTCTTCTCACTTAGATCAGATTAAAATCTTCTTATAATGCTTAAAGTGTATGAGATCTGGCCGTGTACATACCATAGCTACATGATAGATCCTATTGCGGATGCATAGGGTATTCCATTCATGCACAATCTCTCCTCTTGTGTCACCGGACACTTAGATTTGGAAAGGTTAATTCCCTGAGACATTGGAAGATAACCCTTTCTTGATTGCTCAAGGTTGAACCTAGTTAATACCTTGTCTATGTACGTAACTTGCGAAAGACCTAACAGCCTCTTAGATCTATCAAAACTTATATTCCAACTCCTGGATGCTTGCTTAAGTCCATAAAGGGATTTTTGCAGCTTGTATACCTTCGAGCCATTCTGAGATGTAAAACCCTTAGGTTGTATCATGTATACATCCCAATCTAAGTTTCCATTTAGGAAAGTAGTTTTCACATCCATCTTCCAGATCTCACAATTATAATGAGCAACAATGGCTAAGAGTATCCTTATGGATTTAAGCATGACTAATGGTGAAAAGATTTCATTATAGTCAATTCCTTTTCTTTAACTATAGCCCTTTGCCACCAATCTTTCCTTAAAGGTCATCACATTACCATCCATGTCGATTTTCTTCTTGAAAATCCATTTGCAACTTATGGGTCTTACCTCATCAGGTGCATCGACCAATTCCCGTACTTGGTTTTCATACATGGAATCCATTTCTAATTTCATGGCTTTTAACCATTTATCAAAATCTGAGCACTCCATTGCTTCCTCATAGGTCTTAGGTTCATCATCCTCCATTAGAAAGATTTGTTTATCATCCGCGATTAAAAATCCATATCTTTCAGGAGCATTGGGAACCCTACTAGATCTATGCAATGGTTGTTGTGTAATAGGTTGTTCCTCAATCACACTCTATTGTGTATCAAGCATAGGAACTATCAGTTGATCATCTTGTTCGCCTACTTGAACCTCAAGTTCAAGGTCGCTCCCACTAGCTTTTGTAAACATGTGTTCCTTCTCAAGGAACTAAGAGCTCCTAGAAACAAACACTGTTTGTTCCTTAGGATTATAAAAAGTATATCCTACTCTCTCTTTTGGATTACCTATGAATAAGCATTTGTCAGCCCTAGCTCCCAGCTTGTATGACATTGTCTTTTAACATAGGCAGGACATCCCCAAACTCTCAGGTGAGAAAAAGAGGGTTTCTTACCACACCACCTTTCGTATGGTGTTGTATCAACTAATTTTGAGGGTACACGGTTCAGTATATAAACCGCGCTCTCAAATGTGTATTCCCAAAAGGATTTGCTGAGACTTGCTTGGCTTATCATGGATCGAACCATGTCTAACAAAGTTATATTCCTCCTCTAAGACACACCATTGTACTGAGGAGTATAAGGAGGGGTCCATTAAGGTAATATTCCATTATCCCTTAGATAATCTTGAAATTCTCGGCTTAAATATTCTCCACCCCGGTCTGACCGTAGTGCCTTAATATCTTTCCAAGTTGTTTCTCAACTTTATTCCTGTAGTCTTTGAACTTTTCAAAACTATCTGATTTATTCCTCATAAGGTACAAATACCTATATCATGAGTAATCATCGATAAAAGTGATGAAGTAAACAAAATAGCCATGTGTTTAGACATTCATTAGACCACATACATCTAAGTGTATTATTTCCAATGTACTCAAGGAATGTTCCACTTTTTCCTTAAAAGGGCTTCTTTGTCATTCTGCCTTTTAAACAAGGTTTGCAACCATAAGACTTCCAGTCTATTGGCCCAAGTCATCACCTTTGTGTAACTTAGTTAAGCATGTTTCGTTTATATGGCTTAAACGACAATGCCATAAGTAAGATGCCTTATCTTTATATAATTTCTCTTAGTATGGTCAATATTGAGAATACGCTTTTGTAATCACAAAATATCTTTCATTACACTTCTATCTAGAATATTTTTCATAATCTTTGATAACATCTTTTATCAAATTGGCATCAAATCCATCTGATGTGAAGTAGGAAACAATATTTATAAATGTATAACAATAATTTTGTCCTTATTACAAAATAGCCAAATGGAGATTTTAAGTTCCTACATCAATAACAGCTACCAAGCTCTAATGATATCCCGTAGGTACAACTCTCCTTTTGCTAATCCTTTACTTCTCTTAAATACCTATACCTCGTACAAATATGTGAATCACTCACTTGGTATCCCATACCAATGTTGAATCCCCAAGAGATACATTCTCAATTATAACACCTTGAAGTGGAAGTTCCAAAACCTTCTCTTCTCACGCTATGAGACAAAAGCCTATCAATCTCATATTTAAATGAAGATTGTGTTTCCAATATCCTATATTTAAACAATTACTTTGTTTCCAAAACAAAGCTCTCAAGATCCTTTCATTTTTCTCATAACTTCGCTCTTTCCTGCTTCTATATTAGACAACTCGTGTCCCTTTACATCCTCAGAATACCCTTGAATCATTTTTCCTTACTTGGAAAAAATCATTTCTAAGATGTAAAGACATAGAGTTCTAAGTCCACGATTTCATGATGCTTCCAATGCTTAAGGTAACATAGATCCTAATATCTAACTTGATGTTTATCCTTGTTTACTTCAAGCTACTCACATAAGGTAACATGGATCATAACAGCCTCCAAGGTTTATATCCTTGTTTCCGTTATGCTTCTTACATAAGGTACGATGGATCTTAACTACCACTAAGGTGTTGTATCCTTGTTTCCTTCATGTAATTTGTGCATTTCTACTCGAGGTAGAAATACTTGCATCATTTTGTTTAGTATTGGGCTCATATAGTATATAGTCCAAGCCATAGGTTTTGAGGACTATCCTCACATTACTAAACAAACCTTTGAAGCTAGAGCCAGTTAAATATAATTAACAATACATGCGAAATTTACGTAAGAAATAAAGATTCAACCTAGATGTAATAAATGGAATAAATGCTTAGACTTAGTTCTTGTACATGGATTAATTTAAGGTCTTTTAATTAAATACATATTCCTACTATTTTATCAAGGTTCAATTCGAAAACATAATAGCTCCATCTATTGTCTTTCAGGAAACATGGTCTAACCATTCTCCTTAATAGGTAGCATCTGTAACTCATTTAAGATAACCCTCGCTATCACGAGTCAAGCTAACTTCAATAGCTATAGAAGGATCTAGTCCATTTATAACTAATGCAATTGCTAATCCATTTGAGTTCCGACCAATGGACATGCATAACCAATTATATGACTCCTCAAACCATGCCTCTAGCCCAGCATTAGCTCAGATATTATAGATAACTAACCCAGTCTGGTTAAGACTTAACCCTAAGTAGAATCATGTGAACAGACGATGTTAAAGAAGAAGGCACGCTTTGTGTGAGCAATTCATTCAATAAAAAAGCCTAGAATCACACTTCAATTTTCAGGAAGGCTAATTTTGTCTTAATATTTTAATGGGGATTTAATGGCGCAACCGGTCTCGCCTAATCGAGGACTTATACATGGACATGATTATGAAACTATAACTAATTCCGGGCTAAAAGGAATTAGTAGGTCCAACCTAGGGTCATGCTCAACTGGTAATTCATAATCATTCCATCATGCCAAGACTCCACATAGCATGCAAAACAAACAAAGGGGTTCATTGTTCAAGTTCTTACACCTATGTCTATAAGTTTTAATTTAACAATTTAAACTTTCATTTGTAAAACCTTATAATGAATCCAATTCATTAAACTAGAAATCAACTAATTCAAATGTCCCTTTGGTAATTAGAATCTGGAACCGATGAGAATTCCCAGGTAGGAGAGACCACCTTGAAGTGAATAAGCAGCCTTGTCCAATCCTTGCCAGAATATACACAGGCCCTTCTGACTTAGTTAACCATAGACTAATTAAATTAAAGATTTCGTTCTTTCTTAATTTAAGAATTATTCCATTTAATTCATAAATTAAAGCATTTACAATGTTAAGTAAAACATTGTTAATTCTTAGATAACTATCCTGACTAAGTTTGAGCAACACTTAATCTAGTTATCAGCGCATTTTCTATTGTAAGAAATAACTTCCTAGGCATGGTATAGCATACTCAAAAATATTTCATAAAAATCAGACCTAGCATATTTCTAGTCAATCATACAATCCCATTAGCCAGGCTCTGATACCAATGTTGGTCTAAATTAAATTTTTTAGCAAGTAAAATATACGCAGCAGAAATTCAAAAATTTAATCTAGTTCCTTAGAACTCCTAAGCGTGGCATGATTAATAATAGTGCTAGTCTTAAATTATTCTAGGTCATAAACACTTATTAAAAGGACCTAATAATAATTTAACCACTTACCCAGTTGAAGCGTGAGCCCCATTGTTGGTAGAAAGATCCCTTAGCTACGTGCATAGACTCCAAAGTAGAAGACCTCTATAAATAGTCCACACGAGCACCACTGACCAAAACCTTCTAGAAAGGGAGAATCGAAAAATAAGTGGAAGATAGCTAGATATTCCCCACTAATTTATTCTAGAAGAAATTCCGTTAGTTTTCTATTCTAAGTAAATACGTCTTTCGACGGATTACTTTTAAAGAATCAGAACAACTAAGAGAATAAGAGAGCAAGAGAAGGAGTATAAAATTAAGGAAAAAAAATAATGAAGGAGGAGACCTCTACTTACAGTTGTTAGGAATTATTCAAAGGACAATAAAGTCCCTGACCTCAACCGATTAGAAATAAAATGAAAAGGCAAATAGGTTATTTTAAATAGCCTATTAGGGTTGCGTGCCAATGCAGCCCATTTGTGCTAGCGCATGTGCAATGCGGCCTGTACTTTGCATCTCGCTTGTGCGCGCCCCATGGGCCAGCCGCAATACCTTTCCAAATGTGCTGCCTTATTGCCAATGTGCAGGTCTTTTATGTACTATCCTACAGTACATTTACAGACTTACTTGCGAATATTTATTCAACATCCAATATTAATAAATCCTACTTTGTACTAGTCCAATCTTCCCTTTTATTTATTTTATCCTCCTTATTCATTGGTCCAACCAATGAATATTGGTCTAACGTCTAACCATATATTTCCTCGCTCTTCTAGATTAGAACTAGTCTAATGGTTCTTTACATAGCTCGGTCGTAGCTCAAAGTGTGTCACCTTATAGGATCCTATAATATCGAGCCGTCAAAAGTTTAACCTAGCTTAATTCCTTTTAGAAATTGATCAGCTCGGAGCTCCAGACCATTTATGGACTCCAATTACTTTGATCGGTCATAGTGGCTCTCTAGCAAAGGCATGCAACCCCTCAAAATTCAGAATGTCATGTGCATTGTGACTTAATCCCGGTTCTACAATAGTATCAATACAATTCACTCGTTCTATCAACTCTTAAGTACCATCTGGTTTCTAGGACTCGATTTAAGTGTTAGTCCACTAGTAGCTATAATTGCTACCCCAGTAGTTTAGTCTTGCTACCAAAGTACACTACTCAACCATTTAATGCGTTGATCACGATCCCATCCTATTAACTCATACTCTTATCAGAGGTTTACGAGTGTGTCACTTCTAACAAGTGGCCAAGGTACATCTCCCTTATATTGCTATAATGGAGTGATAGATTCCATCTTGACCACTCAGCTTACTAGCGGACAAACATTAACTATACCAATAATTATCCGTATCATCCAGTCTATAGAATGCATAGGTATAATCTAAAGTATATCAAAATTTGAATAAGGTACCTAGTATCTCAGGTCTAAGGATTTTATTATTACTATTGCAATGACACGATTAAAACACCAACACATAATATAGATTACCAAGTGTTATCTCATAACGGTCTCCAATGTATCTCCCTGAATACATTTATGTGTTAACCCAAGGTACCACCTCTAGGATTGGAGATATGTTACTCTAAATCAAATTTAAGAGGTATGATGACACATGCCAGTCTATCCATATTCATCAATGTCTAGTCTTGATGATACTACGACTAGGGATATTTAGACAAATTATAATTGCACACGAACCAGTTCTCACTAACATAGTCTCACTACGCCCTTGCAATACGTGCTATGATTATGTCATGGACTTTTGCAAATTCATCAATGAATATATTCCAAACCAGTCATAATATATTTTCTAAGTCATTGATATAACAAAAGTATGCCTTTATTAATATAACTTTGTTCGTACAAATAAAATAACTAAGATATATTGCCCTAATTGCCTCTAGGGCATACATCATATCTAACAGTCTTTGCACCCTAACTTTTGCCTGAATGGTTTATAGAATACCATTCCATAGATTACACCCTGATTTTTGCTCAAGCAGTAGAGGACCACTCGGCCGGCGATTAACTTTTTTATGTGTGCCGCTTTTCTGGATTTGATTCATTCGGTTAGACACAATAACCCTTCAACCTATTTTGATAGATAGGGTTTACGAACTCATTGCCTTCCATTTTAATGATTTTCATTGTCAAGTACCCTCTTTTGGTTACGTAGGGCTTTTCCCAACGTAGTCAAAACTTTCTCCCTTCGATCGACATTAACAGGCTTCACTTGCTTCAAAATTAGATCATCGGCCTTTGATGGATACCTCTAATGCTTGACTCGATTGTTTGTACACCCTTGCCATACGCTATTGGTACATCTAAAGATTGTTCAAGCTGTTTGAACTATGCCTTGGTCCCTGTAGGTCCTTTTGACCTAGATTTAGAGCAACTCCTAAGAATTTCATCTTAGTTTCACCTAGGATCACGGCTATCATAGCATAAACCAAAGAGAAAGGTGTCGGATTCGTGGGAATTCTCACACTTGTTTGACATCTTTGACTCAATCTCTAATCCTTGCGGTAGTCTTGGAAATAAACTTCTTGATAAACTGGTTTGTGGGTTCAGTTGCCCTATTAGCTTGTGGCCTGTTAGGTGAAGATCTGCAGCACTCAGTTCCACATTTCTTAATTAAATCAATGGTTGCCCCTTGAAACTGAACCTCATTTTCTGAGACTAAGTGGTGAAGTAGGCCATATCGAGCTAAGATGCGCTTCTCGATGAACTTGGCCATCTTCTCAGCGGTAATGATGGTGCAAGGCTAGGCTTTCCCCTATTTTGAGAAGTAACCTACCCCTGTAATGATAAAGCGGTGTCCATTGGTTGATGAAGCCTGATTTTTGCCACTCAAATTTATCCCCCACGCCGAGAATGGCAAATGAGGAGAGGAATAATAAAGGTTTATGGTTGTAATGGAATGGATAGTGGGAAGGGTCAATTTTTTTATTGGGGGTGGGAATTTTGAGAATGGGTGGGTGAAGCAAAGGTAAGTATTAGTTCTGTCGAAGGTGGCCTGGCGATGCTCCTTCTCCATAATAGGCTGACACTTCTTCGGTAGTTTGAAAATAGGTTTGCACACTGTGAGCGGATGACCTTTTTCCCACCCACGAGGACCATGTGAGAAGTGTAGCATGGGGGGTGGAAAACAACGAGTGCTGTAAAGCATGCTAAGGGAGAATCCTTATTTTAGGCGTGATGAAAATAATAATGAAAAAGCGATGTTGATGTTGAATTTAAGTCCAATTTGCATGTTAAGGCATACGAGACTTGAAATCCCGTATTTTAAAATAGAGTCGCCACCCGGTTAAGCAGCATTGGGAATTTGGGTATGATATTCCCACTCGGTGGTTAGGCCGTACCTTAAAACAGAGATTCCAAGTTCGGATGATGTTGCTTACTTTTCAATTTTTAAACCAAACTGTTTATATTAATAAGCATTTAATTCTTATGCGATTTAGGTCCAGTTATCATTTGGAGTTTTCAATTTATCTGCCATACATCACACAAAAGCAGTAAATAAAGCAAATAAATAATTATTACGGGGCTTTACAAATACCTGTACAATTCTCTAATGGAGGAAAATAAATAAAGCGGATAAAGTAAATAAAAGGGCAAAAGCGGGTCCTAATCGAGCTTACCAAATTGGACCCGGCTCCAAACAAGACAAAATATATTGAGAATAATCACCAATAGAGCATGAATAAATAAATAGCATAAAATAAGCACATGATGAATAAAAGGCATATTTTTGGATTTTTGGGACTAAAACACGATTATTAGGCATTTAAATGAACATCTAAACTACCAAACAATCAACAAGATGAACAAAACAACCTAAAACAAATAAGGAAAGTTACAGAAAATATTTTGGAATTTTTTTATTACAATAATAAGATTTACTTAGATTTATTTGGTAAAAAAATCCATTTTAAGTCATTAAAAGGTGATTTAATTAATTAAATGATTAATAAAATCTAAACGGTTAAAAATTAATTTAAAATTAATTCAGATTATATAAAATTTTTGGGAAAAAATCAAGGTAAAAACGCAAGAAAATGATAAAAAAGGACAAAAACACAAAACAAGGGCTTTTTGGCATTTTTACCCATCGAGATGCTATAGTGAGGCTTGAGATGCTACAGTGGTAGCTCGAGATGCTGCAGTTGTAGCGTCTCAAGTTACGCTGGAGCATCTTAAGGCGCACTGGAGCATCTGGCTCAGAAAAACATCAAGAAGTCCGAAATAATAACCATGAACAGTAAAAAACGAACAATAATGAATAAAAAGTAGATTGGAACTCAGCTTTGTTACCTAGAGGCCGTGAATCCACGTTTTGAGACTCAAATCGGTTGTTTGGCAAGCTTTGTAATGAATTTGTGACAAAATCCGAAGAAACAGTGACGAAAATAGCGATAAACTTAGCGACAGAATTTAGTGATCATTGGGGAAAAAGTCTCTAAATCCTATTTAAGCCCATTTTTACTTAAGATTTCTAATTAATTTTAACGTTTAAGCTAAAAGATTAAGCTAAATAACCCTTAAGAACCCGGATTAACTGAATTTCTCAAGTTTTAAATGGCTTTCTCTCTCTAAAGCCTAGGGAATTCTAAATGTTAAATTAAGCTTTCAATTTGGCAAAAAGTCCTGAATTAGGTGATTAAATGGGTTTCTATATGCATAACTAACTCCAAATAACTCAATTAGTCCCTAGAAATCTAAAGATTCTCAAACAAATTGAGAAAATTCAAACTTAGAGTGAGAAAGATGGACTGACAATAGACAGTCAGAGCCCGCGCAGCGTCTCAGATTGAGATGCTGCAATGATAGCGTCTCCTCGCGCTGCAGCGCGGTGAGATGCTGCACCCCACCGTGAGACGATGCAAGTGAAGCGTCTCATAGTACCATGGCACATGGTATGATATGCGTAAGGGGTCGTGTCTCGGGCACCCCCGCTGTCTCTTGCCACCCATCGGAGCATCTTGGCACTCCGAAGGCGCCGCAGCGGACGGCAGCACCGGTGAGGGCAGGAGATCTTTATTTTTTTTTTTTATTTATATAATTTAATTATTTTAAATATTTTCTTGGTATTTTCAAAGCCTCTATTTAATTAACCGGTTAAAGGGAACTGGACGGTTAATATCCTAACTTCATCACGAGAATACTTGCCTGACCGAATTCGCTTCAAAATAATAGAAAAATAGGCCAAATATTAGGTCTGAGCAAAACATCATCATCGTTCTATGGGTCTCCGAAAAGCCCGTGCTCACAGGCTGCCCCTCGTGAGATTATCATTTGACGGGTCAAATGTGATTTCACAAAAGAGCAAGGGATAAGAGGTTATACCTGAGTCGCAAATTCCTGAGACGATTGTCTACTGGGATTGCCATCAATAGATCTTTTAGGAGGAATAAAACAGGGATAACGGGTATTCTCGACATGGTTTTCTACGGATGGTATAGGGATGCATCATCAATGAAGCAGTCGAGGATAGAAAATTTTTTGAGTCAGTTGTCTACGGACAGTGTGAGGACGCGTCATTAACGGGCCTCTCAAAGTCAAAAATCTAGAGTTAGTTGTTTATTGGCGGTTTTAGAACGCACCATCAACAGACTTAACAAGACAGAATTTTCCTATGCCATGAAATTCTGAATTGGTTGTTTTCTAGGCTTGCCATTGACAGATCTATCAAGAATAAAAAACAAGAAGTTTGCATCTGATAAATATGTTCACCATTTTATTGTTTTATTGATTTTGTGGAAACAAAAATTTTTTTGCCCCTCCAATTATCAATAAAAAGGGTGAAATATAAAATAATTGAGATTTTGAGGTATCTGGGAGCCAGAAAGAAATAACTGATCAGAGGGTTTTTGACCTTGCTGAAAGGAATATTCCAAAAAATATGCCAAAGTAAAAGAATATATTCCTATCCTTTCTTTCTATATATTCTTTTTCTTCCTTCTTCTTCTTATCCATTCCACATTTCACCAAAGGGAAGATGTATGCCAAGAGAGGAGACAGAAAGCCTTATAGGATCGCCCATGATTCATTACTAGATGGTCGACATAGATTACAAGCGTGCCCGATCCCTTAGGAATATGGCCTCAGAGACACTGATATTTACACAATGAGGAAAACACGCTTACATGTGCCAAGTAAACTAACAAAACCCAATCTTTGCTTCATTTTTCTTGAAAGAAGACTATTATTATGCCATAAAACCCGAACTTGAATTTTGGATTCTTGAGGCTCGAATATGCATAGAACATGTCAATTGGTGTTTTAGAGCTGCATTGGTTGGATTTTGGGCCGAACTTAGACTGAAAAGGGGCTAAAACTGATTTTTTTTTATTTTAGGGGAGATTTAGTCACCGGCGTCGGCTAGAGTCGTGAGACACTCCTGTGGCTAGTGAGACACTACGACAATGTCTCAGACGTTGCCGTCATAGTGTCTCGCCACTGGCGGCGACGCTCGTGGTCGGCTATGGTGGCCGATTGCTAGGGAGGCCCTAAAAAAATCTTTGAGGAGCACTTTCCAACTCTGATTTTCCTACTGATTCCGAATTTGAGGTCGAAAATTGCATCTGAGACTGCCTGCATGGTAAAATTTGAACTTTTTCTAATTTTGTAAATTTTAACTGATAGAAATTATTCCTAGACTTATTTTAGCCGACCGAGGTTAAGCCATGGAGGTCGCTTCAACGATGCACAGATTGGTGGTGTGACACTAAGACCCAAGCTATGGCATTGCATGATGATTCGATTGTTCAAGCCGTTTGGGACCTATCGATGAATAATTGGTCGATGAGCCCCACTATTCTAGTAGCTTGGTCGAGCGCTAGAGCGAGACCACGCACACTTTTCATCTGACGGTGGGCGAGCTGACGATCACTCCATTGGATATAGTTGTTATGACCGAGCTACCTTGGAAGGGCCAAGTCATACACTTTGATGTTTATTTAGAGCGATTTTGCAAGGAGCCGGCTTCCCTTACCCGTATATCGAGCTTGCTTGAGGTCCCCGTGGAGGCTGATGGAGTGGTGAGGTACAGTCAGTAGCATGATCATTGGATTAAGGTGACTGATATCAGCGGGGACTATTTTGATAAGTGTTTGCGGTCATTCCTTGCAACATTACTAACATGCCTCTTCTTTCCTTCTGGTGTGAGTCGAGTCACTCTTGGATTGCTATGTGACTTGGAAAGACCGACTGATTTCAAGGTGTGGAACTGACTGAGAGCCATCCTCGGGCAGATATATTATGTACTTGACTGCTCAGCCCGAGGGAGGTCTAATGTGTTCAAGGCCTCGCTGTGAGCACGAGATTTTTCAGTCCCTCTCATGAGACGATGATGACGTGTACCTAATTTTATTTCTCATGATAAAAATTCTTTTTTGGAATTTTTGTTACCGATATAAAATTCTCTGTGAATTTTATTTTTCGGAGAAATTCAGTTTGGCGTGTCCGATAACACGTCTGGTGGTAGCTCAAACCAATGATTTACACCAAAAAAAAATCTAGTCCAATATACCCATTAAAAAATAAAAAATATACCCAATATCTGAGTTTTTTCGTCATTATGAACCTTTTCTAGATTTCCTTTCCTTTTCCCCGATTTCGGGCATGAATCGTGCAACTTTTCAAACCTGCCAGAGGAGCAAAACCGCCGGTAGCCTTGTTGATACCGCCGATGGTATCATCCATGCCACCGGCAGTATCATTTATTCTGCAAACAGCTATGTGCACTTTGCGCTCAATATCTGATGGATAATTAACCAAAGGCAATTTCCAATGGATTTTAGCCTATATAAATAAATTTCTCCAGCCATTTGAAGGGTTTGAATCTTCCACCACTCAAGGTTTCAAGCAAATCTTGAGCATTCTAGTTCGATTTAGAGGGATAAAGTTAAGAAAAGGTAAGAAAAGAGGACTCAATTCATCTTTTCTTGGTGTTTCTCTACTGAACTCTCTGATATTAAGTGAGTTTTAAGTTCAGAAATCTCCAAAATTAGGATTTAGAGACTAAATCACCCCTTACTTCCCAAAATCATCACTTGAGCTCCTCGGAGGTGTCATACGGATCATAAAGAGGTGGATTCACGACCCCGAAGTAAAAATTCTGAGTCTCATAGCTCATTGGCTTCCATTTTACTTATTTGTTGTGTTTTAGTTTCTCCTTGTGCTTAGTTTTGGGTTTTTGGTTGCTTTCTAGCCAAAAATGGCTGCTACAAGAAATTAAAGCCGCCGGAGGCAACTAAAGCCGCCGACGATATCACCCATGCAGCCAGCAGCATCGTTGATACCGCTAGTGGCCTCGTTTGCCCCCATTGGCCCCCATTTTCTTGTAGGACCCTTTCTTTATGGTATCCAAAAAGCCATACAGACTACCTATGTGATTGATACCGCCAGCAGCATCATTGGTAACGCTGACGGTCTCAGACGTGCCGTCGGTGGCATGACCTTCTAGACAACAGTTTTATTTTGTTTACTTTTTGAACTAGTTTAAATTTCCAAAGCTAGGATGTACAGTGCAACGACGAAGGTCCAAAACCTTCTAAAAACATACCCACCCCATTCCATGTGGCATTTTCACTAATAATCTGGTTAAAATAACAATCGAGTCTAAAATACGGGTATAACGGAATTTTCCCACAAACGCCGATTAAATCTCATTTATAGCCATCCAACCGGGCTCCATAAATTGTAAATGAAATATGCAATGTTCAGGCTAACTCACATCCTATTTTGTTTACTAACTACGCATGTTATGTGATATACCCCGTACAAAGTGTCGTATTTGCGCTAACCGTTTTGTGCAGGTAGATTTAGGTTAGATGGATGCTAGGCCTTCGAGTATTTTATTTATCGCATAGAAAAATGTATAGGATTTGGAAAGCCATGTAATTATTATTTTATTTTCCACATTTATTTTTGGATAACTATAATAATTATCTATTCACCGCTTTTAATTGCTTGATAATATGAAAACACCAATAAATAGATTGGATTAAAATCGAGTAACAAAGAATGAAATATTTTAACTTGGACTAATATAAAGTAGATAACATCATCCAAACTCGGAATCTCTACTTAAGGTGTAGTTTACCACTCGGTGGGAAAACTGTACCAAAATTTCCTGATTGAGCTGAACCGGGTGGCGACTCTATTCTAAGGATGGGATTTCGATCTCTTATCCTTTAACACACAAATTGGACTTAAATTCAACATCAACCAATCAATCTTTTCATCACGCTAGAATGAGGATCAGTCTCTCGGTACACAATGCTCATTTCTTTTCCACCCCCTGTGCTATGCATCTCATACGATCCTCGAGGGTGGGAAAAAGGTCGTCCGCTCATAGTAGGGACTATGCTGGGGACCATATCTTTTTAAACTCGAACTAAAAAAAATTTTTCAATGAGTTTAAAGGATTTTTTGATGATATATTGAAATCATTGGCCAAATTAAAACTTCATTCTTTTTCATGATGTTTTATCCTACACGTGTAGATAGTTCGGTAATTTTTTAGGTGCCCCATTTACACCCGAGAAGCTCACAAAAGTATCACTGATGCCCTTTTTGGAATTGAGTATTCCTAGTGGGTGGATCACTCATTTTAACCAACACGTAAACTGCTGCAATTGCACCTATTTGGGGAGAGGTTGAGTATCGTGGAATCAAGGTAAACGAGAACCTTCTACATCAACAACCATACCAAAGCCATGCTAGAATAAACCTTAGCACTTCATTCCTTTAGGACCACTAGAACAATGAAAATAAATTTGGATGCACTTCTTTTGCCATTACCGGTGAAGTAGCCAAAACTCCATCCTTACCAAAGAGGCATAACATAGGAGCCACAAGGTTAGAAGAGGGTCGCTTTGTGTGCTATATACTACGTGCTCATACGTCCCCCATGCATCGACTTTTAAGAGCTAAAAATTAACTTACCCTTACCAATCTTCATTTATGGAAGAGGTTTAGCAACATCTGCAGGACTTCTTTTGTACCTCGATTGAGTCATGACATATCACTATGCACAACGATGGGTACGCATGTCCTACGAATGTTGGAGGGATAAGCCGCCACATCATATCTAACCACATCTACGTGCAGCCATACACACAACACATCAATTATTAGTTAAAAGATCATTTACCCCATCCATGGTATCTCATAATCCATGCACAATCTAATCCGCTATCTACCAGTTTAGCTAGGAGGAGGCGGAATTATCGTCGCACCCCGGTTTAGAAAAGGCTAGATCACCATCTGATTTATCATTCTCTCACCCCGATTGTCACCATCGAAGTTAAGGGAGTTCCATATACCGATTCCAGTGGGGAGTCAAATTCAAATTGGGTTCAGTCGGGGCAAGATTTCTTTTAGTCAGCCATGTCTCTTTCGAGTAATGATGGAAACCCTACTCCACCAGAGGAGCAAGTCAGACCTACTCCCAACTCAGGGGCAGCATCTCACTCCCCTCCTGGTTTTGATTTTACTAGTACTATGGCGCAGTTCCTGAATTCAGATGAATTTTAAGCTTCCATCCAAAACATTGTCCAAGCGGCTATTTAGTAAGCCCTTAAGGATAGGAATTTTGATCGGGTCTCTGAGTCCGATATACAAGCACAAAATGGTTCATCACAGATATTGGCAAGTCTGGTAGGGACAAGACCCTTTGCACCCTTTTTCAACCTAGTTCCCGCGACTCATCCTACATAAAGGCCATTTTAGTTCGGGCAAACCTCTACTTTTATGCCAACCTTGACTACTCTGTCGATTGTTCCTTTCAACCCGAGACCTTTTACTCAAAGCTTGATTCCTCTAGTTTTCACTCATCAGTTGTTAGCTTCTTCTAGCAGGTTAATCCAGCAGCCATCCTTTACTTCTCCTTAGTTCATTGTAACTTCTAAGGGTATTACCTACCCTCAGAATCCCTTCAGCAGCCATATGGTCCCTCGTCCTCCACCATCTCCTCCAGTTGATGACCAGGTCACGTAGCCTCCAAGCATGACACTTAAAATAGCTCTTTTTTTTCCAAATGATGACATCTCAGCTCAACGACTAGGTCGCGCATTCTCTAGGTGCGACATCCAAGCCCCAGCTCTCTCTCATCCGATCAACAGCCTAGTAACGCAGCCTTTGGGTGTGACACCAGAAATTCAAGCCTACATCAACCGCCTTACAGCTGCCAAGGAACCTAAGAGGAATGAAGATTGGGTCCCTGATAATTTTACTATGCCGAATATGGCTCATTGTGATGGTTCTGGTGCACCTACCTCCCACATTATAATGTATGAACGAATTATGCATGTGAAAAATTAAGTGATAAAGTGCTTGCTGAAATGTTTCCTTGTTCCCTTTGGGGCCCTACCCTTAAATGGTATCATACTTTGGCACAACATATTGTCACTAACTGGAAACTTCTTTCTGAGGCACTAAAATTGCATTATGGTTTTAATACTATGATGGAAACAATCCTCCAACATCTTGAGGGAGTTCTCCAATTGCCCAATGAAACCTTTAAGTAGTATTTTAACTGGTGGATGTCGACCTAAGTTCTGATGAAATCTAAGCTAAGCCTCGAGGAGATGATTGTGAAACTCCTAGAGGGATCTCTTCCCCTGTTTTGTAAAGAGATAGCTACTGATTCATTCCTTTCTTATAAGGCTATTTCTAAAAAGGCCGAGAAAATTGAGCATAAGGTAGAGCGCGAAAAGGCAAAAAAAGTGGGAAACTCCTGGTTCAGAAAGAATAATGATGCTCAGCCCTCAACTCCGGCACCTGCTAAGCCTAAAGCCCCTGCTGCAGTTCAGACAGTTTCTCAAGCCCCTGTTGTACCCATGGCAATCACTCCAGCTCCATCGATAGTCGCTCACCCTCCTTTTATTTTAGCCAATCCGTACAAGTTGCCTCTTTGGGTTATCTTTCAGCATTTAAGGGAAGTAGGTTTCATCCAGTCCCTTCAAGAGTACAAACTGCCCAAACCCGAAGATAAGAAGAATTTTTACAATTACAACATTTAGGCGGGACACCAAACCAAAAATTGCAAAGCCCTGCTCTCGGCTATTCAGCGTATGGTTAGTGAAGGAAAGATTGCTGAGCCTGATAAAACCCCGAGCACCATGAATAACCCTTTACCTAACTTCGGGACCAAGGTAGGAATGATCCAGTTTGGTTTATCTGAAGCCACAATCTTTGATCTAATCACCCAAGGTCTGGGTAATAGTAACTCTATTATGGTTATAGGTTCCGATCTCCCGTCCAATTCAGTTTTTGATCTTATTGGTCAAGCTGATTTGGGAGTCAATTCAGTTTAGGGTATGGATGTCGACTTGAATTTGCCTAAGCAAGAAAGCCGCATGGCTCAACCATTTATGGCCAAAAGAATAAAGGTTGAGAAAAAGCCGCTATTCAGTGTAGATTCCTTTATTTTGAAGGACAACTATTCCGATGAAGATGAGGGAGTAGTCAAGGTAGCCAAGGCCATAAGTACTGAACTATTTAGGGTTGATTTGTTTGTTAATAAGAAGCTAAAGGGATTAATCAAGGTTGATTAGAATGAGCCTTTCAATATGGATGCATATGAGTTGTCAGACCCAGATTCCGACTCTAAGGAACATCAATATCTGTTTGAAACATGAGCCACTAAGAGTGTCTTACTTGATAATATTCTCAACATTACTTGGAATGGCCATGTGCATCAGCCTAAAGACCGATATCTCTGCTTGAACATGGAACCGGTCCCTAATAGGGTAGGAACTACTCCAACACCTCCTTTTCTACCTCTGCCTATTCTTGCTAGTCTTGAGGTTGATACTTTCATTACCCAGCTGAAAAACACTCAATCCCATTATAGTATATGGTAGTTGGTAATTGATTCTGACAAGCATCACAAGGGATTTATTAAGCGACTACTAGATTTAAAAGCTACTTTGACCACTTGGGTTATGGAGATATGCACCAGGGTTAGAGAGGGAATTCCTCCAAGGAAGGGACCTCAGATTGTATTTGACTATATTGATCTTCCACTTAAGGGTAGGGACCATAATAGGGTTTTGTTTATCTGCATTCAGATCCTCGACAAGGATATCCCCTGTGTCATGGTGGACGATGGCTCCACCCTGAATCCGTGTCCTCTAAAAGTCCTTCCTCACCTGGGACTTTTGAAGGAAATGCTTGAGAAATATAGTACTATTATCAGGGCTTACGATGATTTAAAATGGAGTGTAATTTAGGTCTTTAAGGCGGAAGTCACTATGGAAGGTGTTACGAGCAATATGCACTTCACTGTCCTTGAAATTCCTATTACCTATTCTCTATTGCTAGGCCGGCCTTGGCTCCATACCTTGGGCGCGGTTCCCTAAATTCTCCACCAAAAAATCAAGCTAATTCATGAGGATAAGCTGGTAACAATCGAGGTCGATCTTGCTTCCATTATGGCTGTTATGGAAGCCAAAGCTAAACACGAGGAAGGTCTTCGGATTGCTGTGGTTAGTGAGACTAAGAAATATCCCCCCCTTTGGCATAGTTATCTCTACTCTGGTATGGGAAAACTAATGAAGAAATCTGGGTATAAGCCTAGTAGAGGCGGAGGGATATACGAGTAGGGAATTATAGAGGCCTTGGAGTTGAAGGTATTAGTCCACCAAGTTGGATTGGGGTATAAGCCTAGAAAAGCCTATCACCATGTTCCTTCCTATTATTGCTAAATGGTAACTATTTATGAAATCAAAGGCAAGAGGCCTTACAAGGGAGAGCCCGAACCAGTCGAGCATGATGACAAAATATGGCCCGATTTTGAGATCTTCAAAGACATATCTGACTTGGAAGCCGACTACATGATTATCTCTACTGAACTAGAACCCGAACCCGTTGAGCCTGTTGCACCTGGCAACATTGTTTTTAATAAGGCTAAGGGAAAGGGTAAGATGTATCATGAGAATGAGTCTAAGGGAAGCAATGAAGAATCTGTTGATCCAATGCTGTGGCTACCATGACCAATGCTATGGCATTGCTGATAAAGAAAGGTTGGGAGGTGAGAGAACCGGGGAAGAGAGCGCCATAGCAAAGATTATAAGAAAGCTCGCTAGGGCTTTAGCCGAGAAAACCAACATGTCCGGAGAACTCCCTCACCGCTGCCTAGAAAGCTGCTCTAAAGCATAATCTAGACACCATTTTGATAGAGACTACAGTGGATGTTCCTCCTATTTTTGCTACCATTACTGAAGCCTCTTTGCCTGTAGAGGAGGAAATGGAAGATGTAATTTTTAAAATTTTTGATGTTGTTTATGCGAACAATGTTGCCTACAAGGCTCTTAATGCAATGAATGACTCTTATTTTGCTTACTTGTTTGATGTTTTCCTTGATGGATCAGTGCATTCACATAACAATATGCATAACTTTTTTGGCATTAGCGATACATCCTTAAGTGAAATAAACCTAAGTATAGATGATAATCCTAAAATGGTAACCAATTCCAATGATTTAACTCCCAAGGAGAAATGTAAGATAATAAAAGTACTTAAATATCATGTTAATGCTTTTGCGTGGTTGTATGAACATATGCCTAGGGTTGATCGTCAAATTGCTGAGCATAGAATTCCAAACACCCTAAGTTTAGGATTGTAAAGCAGAAGCTTCAACGATTGAGACCAGAATGGCCTGATCAGGTTAAGGTAGAGGATTTGAGGTTGATTGAAGCTCGGTTTCTCAAAGTGGTGGAATATCCGACTTGGTTGTCGACCAAAGAAAGATGGTAGGGTCCGAGTTTGTGTTGACTTCCGTGATCTTAACAAGGCTTCACCTAAGGATGATTTCCCACTTCCTCACATAGATGTCCTGATCGACAGCACCTCCAGGGTAGCCATGTAATCATTTATGGATGAATTCTCAGGTTATAATCAGATCCTAGTGGATATCATCGACAAAGTCAAAATGACGTTCATTACCGAATGGGGGGTCTATTGCTACAAAGTAATGCTATTTAGGTTAAAGAATGTTGGGGCCACTTATCAGCACTCCGTAACCGCTCTCCTATATGATATGATCCATAAAGAAGTGGAGGTATATGTGGATGATATGATTGTGAAGTCTGATAACCGAGAAGAGCACCCTGCTATTCTCAACAGATTCATGACTTATATCAAAAAGTATAATCTCCGCCTGAATCCGAAGAAGTGCGTGCTTGGGGTTACATCAAGCAAGTTACTAGGACATGTGGTTAGTTATAAAGGAATTGAGATAGATCCCGATAAATCCAAAGCCATTAGGGACATGCCTCCGCCTAAGACAGAGATAGAAGTCCAGTCATTTTTAGGGTCCTTGCAGTATGTCAGCCGATTTATTGCCCGCCTCACTACCTTATGCAAATCCATCTTCAAGCTATTGAGAAAGTAATAACCAGTAGTTTGGAATCATCAGTGCTAAGTGGCATTTGATAGAATCAAGGCTTATATTGTTGACCCACCCATTTTGAAACCCCCAATCCCAGGGAAACCCTTGATCCCATACCTGGCAATGGAAGAATCTTCCTTCAGGGCAATGCTTATCCAAGAGCATGAGGATAAGTGGGAGCACGAAATCTACTACTTGAGTAAAAATTTGTTGGATTATGAAACCCGGTATTCAATTATGTAGAAGACTTACATGACCTTGCTTTGGCTCACTAAGAAGTTGCACCATTATTTCCAATCTTATCGAGTCCAAGCCTTGCCTAAGATTGACCCCATGAAGTATCTTTGTTAATACCCTACCCTAGCCAAGAAGCTGTCTCGATGGTTGTTGCTTCTCTCCGAGTTTGACATTGAGTATGTGATGAAGAAGGTTATTAACGGTTGGGCTGTGGCAGAATTTATATCTAACCAACCTCTTAACTTTGATTATGTTGAGAACCTAGAGTTTCCTAATGAACAACTTGCCTTTGTCAAGATCCTCGAGCATGTATGGACTATATACTTCGACGATGCTATGAATTGACATGGAGCAGGCCTCATGGTTATTATAGTTGCACTAGATAACGAAATTATCCCGTTGTCCAAATGCTTGAGGTTCACTGTTACCAACAACGGCGCTGAGTATGAAGCTTGTCTATTCGGTCTTGAAGCCCTCCTCTAGGTCAGGGCCTGCATGGTATCTGTAATCGGGGATTATGTCCTCGTGATTTGTCAGGTTGTTGGGGATTGGGAAAGCAAAGAAGAATCTCTCCGTTCTTATGTTGAGACCGTCTGCAGCTTAGAGAAAAAGTTTTCCTCCTATTTGTATCGCTACATCCCCCAAATGATTAACTCCATGGCTACCTTAGCTTTGTTATAGGAAGGACCCCAGCAGTAGCCCATCTGCCCCTTAGTTCTGTTGTTAGCTAAAACCCCCTACTATGCTCTATGAGTTCACCAGTCCTTGCCATCTCAATCGAACCCTGTTGGTATTCTGACATTGTCCTATTTTGCCAAATCGGCCAATATCCTCCAAATTCCTTTAACTCGGACCATACCACCCTACGGCGGTTCACTATCTAGTTTCATATTGTTGATAATGATCTATTCAAGCGCATCAGTGATGGTTTGTTGCTTCATTGCTTAACCAAATCCTAGGCTCAGATAGTCATTGATCAGGTCCATACCGGTGATTATGGCCCTCATATGAATGGTCTTGCTCTCGCAAAGAAAATTCAGCAGTTAGGATATTTCTGGCTCACCCTAGTGGCCGATTGCATTGCCCAAGTCAAAAGGTGCCACCAATGCCAGATTTATGGGGATATGCAACATCTACTCCTTGACCATTCTCAGTGTGGGGGATAGACATAATTGGTGAAATCCATACCTCATCAATAAACGGGTACAGATTCATCATGGTTGCAGTGGATTATTTCTTGAAATGGGTAGAGGCCGAATCCTACACCAATGTCACCGCCAAGAAGATGGCCAAGTTCATAGAAAACATATCTTCGCTCGGTATGGACTTTCGCATTACATAGTCTTAGATAATAGGGTACAGTTTCAAGGAGCAACCGCTGATCTGATTAAGAAATATGGAATTGAGCACTATAGATCTTCTCCATACAGACCACAAGTGAATGGTGCAGTTGAGGTAGCTAATAAATCTGCAAAGAAGATCATTTCTAAGATGATAGCTGGTTACAGGGATTGGGCAAATAAGCTATCCTTTGCTATTTGGGGCTATCGCACAAGCATCCGTACCCCGACCGGTCATACCCCGTTCTCCCTGGTCTATGGAATGGAAGCCATTTTGCCAGTTGAAACTCAGGTTACCTCACTAAGAGTCACTTTAGAAGCCAAGCTGAAAGAATCTGAATGGACTCATTTGAATAGTTGAATATGATGGATGAGTAGAGATTAAAAGCCTTAGATAATCTGTAGATGTACTAGCAGTGCATGGCTCGAGCCTATGATAGTTGGGTAAGGCACCAGAAGTTCCCCCTGAAAGCTGGTGATTTGGTCCTTAAGCAGCTGAAACCTTCCACCACCGACGTGAGGGGAAAATTCGGGCCAAACTGGGAAGGACCATATGTGATAAAGAAGATGCTTAGCAAAGGGGCGGTTAAGCTTATGGATATGGACAAGAATAAGTTCGTAAACCCCGTGAACCATGACAGGCTTAAGCGTTATCACATCTAATTAAAAAGAAATAAATTAGAAAAATCAGCACAAAAAATAGATTAAATAAATCACTCGCCTTTCGGTCTTTTACTGATCGGGAAAAAATTAGAGTGACACTCGATGGTCGGTATTCTATAAATTGGTCATGCAAAAATTAGGGGATGAGTCAAACTCGCTAGATCAAAAACCCAAAAAGGGTGATCTAGGAAAAAATTAGGGTAAGTGAGCAAAGAGAGAGTGCCTTCTAGAAAACTAATCCAAGCTAGTTGGCACCGGATGTCAAATAAATGGAAATGTTAACCAAACATCATGTACTTTGTTTTACTTCAATTAATGAAAGTATTTCTTTTCTTAAATTTAGAATGCCTATGTTTACGTGAATTTTGTATCCATGCAGTCAAAATAGCACAAGTAAGCCTAATATAGAGTTCACGTTATTCTAAATAAAATGCACAGTAAATAAAAATCATTCTGATAGACTGAAAAGAGCAAGGTCTATGCAAAAGTCGGAATAATTCTGCTGGATTGATAACCCAAAAAGGGATGTCCAGGAAAAAATTAAGACAAGGTTTGATAGATTATAAACCCCAAGGGGCAGTTTATGCAAAAATTAGAACCAAATAAAAGACATATAATAAATAAAGTTTGATAAGTCTGTCACCTTGACTAGCCTATGCAAAAGATTGAACTAAAAGAAAGATCATCTCAAGGAGAACTCCCCGCATCCTTGTCATAATATTGAGAAATCCTCCGCAAGATAGTAGTAGAAAAGGGCTCATGTCCCTGCTCTGCTCGCTCTCTCTCAAAGCGGGCTCATGATCGCTGGGATCGGGTCACCATGCGTCTAATCTTGGCAAGACATCCTCTGTAATGTACATCGGTCTCAATGGTCTCCACGTGGTCATAGTCTAGGGTCTTAATAATGGCCTTCCTGGTCCACTTCTCCCGATTATAGTTCACCCATCTAGCTTTGTACACTCTGATTTGGTTATGTGGCAGATTGGTCGGGACTCTGTGTTGCTTGCCGTACTGATGGCACAATCAGCAGGGAGTGTAGAATGAAGATCTCTCTAGGCTTATTAGCTGAACATAGGATCCCCAGGACTCCATAACCACATCGTGGATCCTCCACCATGGTCTAACCCACTGAATATGTGAATCTGTATACCCCCTCAAAATAGGCAACCAGCTGTCAAATGTCAACTGATTGAAATCAACTCGTATAAGCCCCCTCTCTCTCAGATGTACGAGTAAGTACTTCTTCGGGTTCCCCAGAGGTGCCACCTTCAGCTGCAATTTATCCATCCGCCATACCTATAAGCCAATTTCAGATAAGGGTAGAGAGATGCAAATAATTTGGAAATGGAAAATGAATACCTGTAGCAGTATGAGATGGTCACCGATAAGAGTCAGATCAGTGGAAGCAGCGTTTGTATTGAGTAGAACCTCGGCCAGTTCCATGGATATAGGAGAAGCCCCTGTTGACATAGGACCAATAAGTGAAATCAGCCTGAGTGGAGCAACTAGGCCCACTCCACATATAAACTCTGCTATAAGCAGTAGTGCCACCATAGGTGGCCAAGGAAGATGGGATCTGGGTGCCCCTCGGCACCACTCCAAAACTACACTGAGCTAAAATCTGGGTTTGTTAGGCAATCGGGGACAGAAATGGGTCGATAGAATCCAAATTCCATAGCCCTCGGGAAAGGCCGTCCGTACCAAAATGAAACTCTATGAATGCCAGGGGCATGTGCTTGGGGCACAAAACTCCTAATATGGCATGAAATTCTTCAAGCAAGGGGCATAGCTCAAATAAGGAAAATCGGAATACAAGGTCCATCCGATCCTAAAAAGTCATCACTGTTCGGAGGAATTCAGGACTTACTGGCCACGCCGCGACATATCGAAATCCTCATAGCCTAAATTTTGGCTTCTTCTAGTCTATATATCCCAGGCATTGCAGAAAGCCTCGTAGCTGTTGGTTGTTGTTTGCCATGGCTGAAATGAAGAAAATGGTCGAATTTGGATTTCTGGCAAAGTGATGTCGCCAACGGTATGGACCAGGTCGCCGGCAGTATGGCTTTGCAGGCAGTTTTGTCTATATTGGTTAGCAAGTCAGAATTTCATGTAGGGGGCTACATCAGTGATGCCGCAGCCGGTATGACCATTATTTCTCCAAATTTCAGTTCTTTTTTAACCAATTCAGACATGTAAATAGCCTGTAAACAACTTGTAAAAGATCTACAATCTATTTCCAAAACACATTTGAACGTAGAATCCAAATTTTATTCAAACCAAAAGCCCGAAGGCGCAAACCATCCAAATATCCTGAATGCTAAGCCTAAATAAAACAAAACTCATCTAAAATCCGCAATCAAAGAAAAATAAAAAGCCCATTATATCAAAGGCATACAAAACAAAAGGAAAGGCAAAAGTAAAAGAAATCAGATTAGCAGAGGAGCCTAAGACTAGTTACCACTACCGGGTGGACGGTACAAAACATCCTCCTTGTTGAGAAGATAGGTGCTAGCAACATCCTCTTTGGTCCCCGGGATGCTCGAATAACTCACGAGGGCCCCTCTATGGCGGCTCTTGGCTATCACCTTCCTTCCCCTTTGACCTGGCTCACTCAGAGTAGCATGATCCATGCGTTTGCTCTGCCTCTCTTGTAATGTGGCATCCAACTGGTTCTTTAGCTCGCTCACTCGATGCCAGAGCGTATTCGTCTCTTCTTGATATATTCGCTGAGCCTCATTAGCATCCGATAGCATGAGGGCCAGAAAATCCTGCAGATATAGAAACAATAAATAATTCATATCATTCATATCATCCATTCATGCATTTTATTCTAATATCATGTTTCCACTTGGAATATACTTGAGCAAGCAGACTCTGGGAAACTAGTGTATCCCTTAGGGCAGAAGCATTTCTTGCCAATCGCTCTGCCTCGGCACGAGAAACCTGAAAAATATAAAGAGCGATAAAAAGGAATTCATAAGGGGTCAGTCATATGGATTTAATTGTGCAAGGCTTGCATAAGTGGTGTTTTCTTGCATGAAGTGCAGTGAGTGGCTGCTGGAGGGTATCTCCCTAGCCCGAAAGTTGCTTCTCAAATTCATCAATAAGAATTGAGTCTCTAGGGTAGTTGAGTGGTGCCCCTCAACAAAGTCAACACCCTCGGGTATGCCATAACATCCCCCCGCCACTTCCATCAGCCCTACCTATCTTCCTAAAGGGAACCTGAAAAATCCAAAAAGCAAGCATAAAGAACTGTTTTGATCAAAGCATACAATATATATAATCATGAAAAGAAGGGGCGCCATCTCGCATTGGAAGAATGATGCTCCTCGTGAGCCATCGGTGTGTCCTATCTAATCTCTCCCTGCTCCTTGGGATGGCCCTCACCGCTGCCGCTTCCTTCCTCATTATCATCCTCAGCCACAATACTATGCCTTTGCCTTTTCAGATCCTCATCCTTTTTCTTCCTATGGAAGGATATAGTATCATTCATGTGAATGCGGGGGCACATGGGGAGCAAGCGTGATATGTGATAGTTATAAGGACCGAGAACACTCCGCACCACTCGGTCGTACCCCTCCAAGTAGTCAGCCTTATCGGCCTCCCTAATTATGGTCAAATAAGGCCACCAGAGGCCAGTAGGGGGATCTATAGGTATGGGCCTGGCAGCTGGCATAAGCTCTCTCTAGCCTTGAGTTCTCTCCCCCAAATACTAAGGCAAGGCTAAGGGGTACTCCGTGATAAATTGATGGCCGTCCACCTCCCACCGAATAGTTAGCACATCAACTCGGTTGGACACCCCCTCAAAAGTGTCCCGCACAACCTGGCCAACCAATCAAGCACAAAATCAATGTAAGCAATTTAAATTCATAAATATGTTTTGTTGACTGATGGTTTACTAAATGTAAGACATGAAAAAAGTCAAAGTAGCATACTAATCTAATCTGTAGGCCCCGCAAAGCCTCCCTATAAGCGGTGGAGTGCTTGCCTAGTCCCCCGATGCTCCCGTGCCACCGGGCGAGGAAGATAGAACCGACTCCACTATAGTACCAAACTGAATAGGAGGGAGAATATGGTGTTCAAAAGACCACACATGTACAATTGACAACCAATCAGTCCAAAAGAACAACATATTAAAAATAGAAAAGCAGCTAACCAGGATGATGAAGTGCTATTCAAAAAGGGCACACCTGTAGTAGAAAGTGACTCAAGGAAAGGGCCTTCTCTGTCTTTCGGGCGCCTACATCCAACCTTTAATACATCTGTGCTAAAA
The DNA here is from genome assembly GCA_947683365.1 of Euphorbia pulcherrima. Lineage (NCBI taxonomy): Eukaryota > Viridiplantae > Streptophyta > Magnoliopsida > Malpighiales > Euphorbiaceae > Euphorbia > Euphorbia pulcherrima. Next base: position 24,341,055 of record CANTUS010000001.1, read on the forward strand.
TGGCCTTGGGCCAATTCTTGTCTTTGATGGTCTTGACATCCTCAACCACCGAAATCAAGATATAATTAACCTTGCTACCCAAAATCGGGGAAGAACAACACGGTCAATAAAGAAGTAACAAAGGACCGGACATAAATGTCTCGATCATCCTCAGGAACCACTCCAACCCCCTTCCAGTATTTGTGCAACTCTCCATCATACAGGCTCCCTAATTTAGGCTTTAGCCTGAACAACTCAGTCACTCTTTTCACCACTGACCCCCTGAGGTGGTTCTTCTTCATGTATACATCAAATTGGATCACTTCCTTATTCCATGGCAGCCCGGTCATCTCTACCATGTCAAAAGGAATAATGGTGATCTCCTTAATCTAAAAGTGAAAAGTGTGCGTGGTCTTGGACCACTTCTTGACCAAGGCGGTCAAGGCTGAATGAGAAAGCTTTGGCATCAATGGGGGCATGGTTCGGGATAGATCCCCAAGCCCCGTATCATCAATCGAGGTCACAAGCGCCAAGTCTTTCTCTGCTATATGTTGCCACCACTAGCCTATGGTCCCCATGCCCTCGGTACAAGTGTGAGTATGCGGCTATAAAATCAGAAAGGATCTAATCAGTTAAGTTATTCATATTCTATGTCGTTTTCCTTGTGGAAAAGTTGCAGATGCTGCTGCTGGGGCAGCGATGCCGCTGGCGACATCATTGAATCTAGCAGCGACATGGCCTTTTTCCTCCCTTTTCATGGCTTGATGCCGCTAGCATCACTTCTGCGGGCAAAATGCAGATTTCTACCTAAAATCGCACGAATCACCCAAAATCAAAATTAACCAATTTCAAGGCATAAAAACAACCTAAATCACATAAAATCAAGCCTATATCATGCATTCTAACATGTATCAATCATTTTTAACCCCTACCATGGCAAAATTTTGAGCCTAAGGCCGAAATCAAAACTTAACCTAAAGGTTCAAGTATTGTAGGTTTACCTGGACGTTAGAGATATGATTGTCCTTGTCCGGGATGGGATTGTCAGGGGGACCTACTATCCTATATCCAAAGATGATATCAGACTCCTTAAAGCCATATCCCATATGAACCAGGGAAAGTTTCAGCCCCTCATGGAAGAATCGGGTAGTTCTTCGAACTTAGAACTGCTAGATTTACATCCAAAGATCTTCTTCATAGTGAAAATTGAAAAGAAGGAGAAGGATTTGAGTTTTAGAAGAGTAGAGAGAAAAAAGAAGGGTTTGTGGCTTCTGTAAACTCAAGAAAGAGAGATAGAAGAGAGTTTTTACCCTTTTAAAATGCCTGTGCGGAATTCGAGGAGTTTGAATTAATCTAAAATTGCCAATCCATGCCGCCGTCGGCATCACTTCAAATTGCCATCGATATAGCCCATGCTGCTGCCGGCCTAAACTCTCCCAATTTAAATTTTGAGTTATTTTGACTGGTCAAAGATGCCACCAGATTGCCGGCGGCATCAGCTAAGCGGTCGGTGACATCAAAATTTCTCCCTACTTTTTTTCAGCAAATCCGATGGAATCCCAGCTCCAGTCCCGACATCCCAGGACTTCTAAAATCCTTATAATTTTAATTATTATGTTTTTATTGTTGATCAAAGGGGCAAAAATATTTTTGTTTCAAAAAATCGATCAAGCATTAAAAACGTTATCTAAAAATCAGTCTAATCTTACTTTTTGCTTGTTGCAGGGACGACATGCCCTACCTCAAATCGATCTCAAAGCCCAAGTCTGCTTGGTAAATCTCAAAGCCTATGCCCTCTTGGCGAATCGCAAAGCATAGGCCCGACCAAAAGGCAAACCTGTCAGCAAAGCTTAAGCCTAACCAAGGGGCAACCAATCCTCAAAGCATAAGCCTGACCAAGCGGCAAACCTCTCCGCAAAGCTCAAGCCTCACCAAGGGGCAACCAATCCTCAAAGCATAAGCCTAACCAAGGGGCAAACATCTCTGCGAAGCTCAAGCCCAACCAAGGGGCAACCAATCATTGAAGCATAAGCTCAACCAAGGGGCAAACCTCTCCACAAAGCCCAAGCCCTACCAAGGGGCAGCTAATCCTCAAAGCATAAGTCCGACTAAGGGATAAACCTCTCTATAAAGCTCAAGCTTGACCAAGGGGCAGCCAATCCTCATAGCATAAGCCCGACCAAAGGGCGAACCACTTCGCAAAGCTCAAGCCTGACCAAGAGGCAACCAAACCTCAAAGCATAAGCCCCGACCAAGGGGCAAACCAGCCATCCATCAGGTATCAGTCATATCCTTTGCTCTTTCATGCAATCATACTGACATGAGGCAGTAGTGATCCCCCATGGGGCAGCCTGTGAGCACGGGATTTTTTAGTCCCTCTCGCGAGACAATGATGACATGTACCCTCATTTTTAATGTTTACAGAATAGACAATATTTACTCTAGGTGCATAAAAAATGAGTTGATTGGACTTACAATCATAAATTGAGCAACCTCCGGAATCAAATGTGACTTTTCTTCCTTTGTCATAGAGTTGGGCCACACTTAGCAAGTTGAATTTTAGTCCATTAAACAATGAGACATCTTCTATTTTTAATTCAGATCCAATGGTTCCATGGCCAATTATCTATCCCTTTTGATTGTCTCCAAAGCTTACTTTGCCTCCCTTCTTCCAGGTTAATGGGATGAAGGTCTTCTCATCACCTGTCATGTGCCTTAAGCATCCACTATCAATATACTAAGTGTGTTGATCTACTATGGTTCTAAGGTATACCTGCAAAACAGATCAAGTGGGTTTGGGTACCCAATCAGATTTAGGTCCTCTCGGGTTAATAACCATCTTAGGCCAAGGGTAAACATCATAATAACCATTCTTTAATCTACATGATTTAGTAATATGATTAATTTTTCCATAAAACCTGCACCCTGAAATGGGTATCTTTTGCTTTTAATTCTCGCTGATCTTCTCCAGATCCTTCCTTCCATAGTTGTCTTTATACCCAGCTTCTTGCACACTGGTGGATGGTCCGGTGTTAATCCAAAAGCTAGTTGGAGGTGCAACTTTTGCTTTATTCTTTGTTTGATAGGTTGTTGGTTGTAAGCTACCTCAGCCTTTCCCTTTTGAGCAGTGGTATATCTTTGAGCTTGTAGTTTTCTACTAGCTCCCTTCATCTTTTGACTGGGGGTCCTTTGAAATATATTTTGAGAAGGAGGAGGAATATCACTTCTTGGAGCCTTTGTTTCTGGCCTCTTCCTGGATGCTTCCTTTAACAGATTGATTTCTCTATCCAGCCCTATTACATTTGCATTTAGGATCTGGACTTGATTCCTCAGGAAGTTTTCCAATACAAAATCAATATGCTTGGTTACTCTAACCAGATTGATGTCTTGTGCCATTACTTTAGAATCTTTTGCCAACTCTAGTACTGCTCTTTTAAGAGACTTGATGGCTTTTGCATTCTTCTTCACGCCCTTGATAACAATAGAAAGAGCTTTTGTAGGGTCAAGGTTAGAAGTAGAATTAGAGCAAGAATTTACCTCAGTGTTTGCTGTATCTAATTTTGATTCTTCAATTTGCACTATTTCTTTCTTGGAGGCATTCCTTCCGGATTGCACTACTTCCAGATCAGGCAGAGCCATGAATGCATAATTTGCAGTCTCTTCTTCTGTTGAAGATGAGCTACTACTTTCTTCACTATTGCTCCAGGTGGCCACCATTACCTTCTTTTTGAAATTCTTGGTTCTTTTGAGCTTGGGGCACTTTGTTCTGAAGTGGCCTTTTTCACCAAATTCGAAACAAGCAGCTTCTTTCTTCGGATCCTTCTTTTCTTCCTAATTTCTTCTGGGCTTGTCTCTTCTGGTGGTGCCTTCTCTTAGTTTTCAGGATTCATACCTCTTTGATTTCCTTCTACCTTATTTTCTATGAATCAATTCAGCCTTCTAGTTAGTAGAGCAAGTTGTTCTTTGGTGCTCATTGATTTAGTGATTTGCTCTTCCTCTCCAGATGAAGCAAATTCGATGGATTCTGCCTTAAGAGTAATGGCCTTCTTTTTCTCCTCAGGCTCCTTTTCTTATTGGCTATTCCTCTCCAAGGACAATTCTTGGGTTAGAATATTACCAATGAGTTCATCATAACTGTAAAAATTTAAGTCATAAGCTTCCTCAATGGCAGTCTTTTTATTGTCTCATTCCTTGGTGAGACTCCGGAGCACTTTTTTTTACCATTTCTACTTTTGGAATCTCCTTCCTTAGCCTTTTCATTTCATTCACTGGATTGGTGTATCTAGTGTTCATGCTGCTGATTGATTCTTTAGGCTCCATCTTAAAGGATTCAAATTTTTGTTGGAGTAGATCAAGCTTAGCCTCTCTTACTTTAGCGGTTCCTTCATAGGTTACCTCCAACTTCTCCCAAATCTCTTTTGCAGTCTCATTCGGACATTTTGTTGAATTCAGCTGCACTAAAAGCAAAATGAAGCATTTCAATAGCATTTGCATTTTCATGTAACTTTTTAAAATCATTCTCATCCCACATACTTGATAGCTTTTGGGTAGTCATACCCTCTACTTCATAAGTAGGCTCATATGGACCATCTTTAATAACTAACCATGCTTACATGCTTTGTGACTGGATGAAGTTCTTCATCCAATTTTTCTAGAACGTGTAGTGTTCACCGATGAAGAGTGGAGGATGGGTAATAGACATACCCTCGGGAATGAGTTCTGAGTTTTGGAAACTCATTTTAATATGTGAATATAAATATATGGACCTTTAGCTCGAGATTATTAGATCTCTAGGTTTAGAACTTGCTCTGATACCACTTGTTGGTCCCTGTGAGAGTATTTATAAGGACAAAGGGGGGTAAATGGCCATTTTTCATGCAATTTATAGACTTTAAATAGTCTTAGTATAGCGTGTTTGAATATGATCCAAATATTGGATCTGAATGACGTAGTTATGATAATATAATGCAATAAATGAAAGGTTTTATCCTGGTTCAGCCCTGCCTACTCCATTACCCGTAGTTTCCTATCCAACTGGCAGGAATCAAGCCCTACAGGTTTGTATTCGGATGGTAACCCCTTCCGGAAGTAGGATATACCACTAGAAGCACCAACTCCTAGCTGAGTCCTCTTGTCTTTAGTAGGATATACCACTTAGCCTTCTACCTTGAATCTAAGGTAAGTCCTATAGGGAGATCCCACTCAAAGCACCTACTTTAAGCTATATCCCAATCTCTCAACTCACCTAAGTTGGAGATTCTTACTCTTTGTTTTTTAACAAATGGTTGGTTTTTGGAGTTCCTTAAGTTTATAGTTTCACTTGGGAATCCTCACAAACAGATTTTGAATCGAAAGGTTCTTAGAGGGATTATATCAACTGATTGAATGAGTATTCATTTTTACTTACTTTTTGTAAATCAACCAGTTAACCTTCTCATTTGGTGAAGTGCTCCTTTTATAGGATTTGATCGTAAATGTAGCCGTTGTGGTTGGTGAGCTTTTATTCAATCTTCACCCTTGATCATGTCTTGATGTGGAGCTTTCGGAGCCGTTGATCAATCTGTTAGACTATATTTTAACCAGTTTAAAATCTTGGGATTAAGGCAGAAAAGTTGTTAGTGATTGTTTTCATTGGCATTTTATGATGCACCAACTTTTATACCAGTTGCTTTTTAATGTGAGCTCCACGCGCCTCCTTATTGGTCTAGGTGAGAAAGGTATTTAGCTTTTTCTATCCGGCGTTAGTCCTTTTATACTTTCTTTGAAATATACAAGCTGTCATTTTGTCTTCGTCTTGGGGAAAGGATCTTTGACTTTTGTAGACTAAAAAGGTGGAGGGAAAGTTATACTTGAAACTTTTCCCTTTGTTCTTATATAGGAGTCTTCCGGATGTCGTTTCGGCCTATATTCTCCGGATGTATCTTCTTCCGGAGATAGCTTCAATCAGTTCTTCTGGATGCTAGTTTTGAAGGATAAAAGTTTGTTTCCTTTCCAAACTTTATCCGGATGATTACCTCTAGTGCTTAGGTATTTAATTTCTTCAACGGATGACTTGTATCTTGATCTTTGTCCTGATATTTCCATTTAGATTTGGGAGTATTACATACATTGTTTTTATTTCTTTCAAACTTGATCCAGATTTGTTTCTAGATTGTTATCCGGATAATTGTTTCCCAACAATGATGAGTCCTGAAGCTCATACTCATCCACATTGAAAGCCTAAAATTCTTCGTCAGAATACTCTCCCTTCAGACCATAATCATCAACACTAAACATCATCGTTTTAACCATTTCCACGTCTTTGGCCTTGGCCTCATCTTCTTACCCCATTTCTTTAATTTCTATGGAGCTTACCACAGGATTAGACTATGAGATCATATCAAATATGAAGTTCAAAGGGAGAACAAAGCCGATTACCATCACGAACTCCTTGGATATCATTTCTAGAACATATTCTTCTTTAATGCCAGAAATGATCATAGAGACCTTGCCTCCAAAATTAGGCAAGGGGTTTTCTATAGTGCTCGACTTTCTAGCCGGCTCAGCCATCTTCCTTTCCTTTACCATATAAGCGATAGTGGAAGCTAGAGTCCTACACTGATCAGTCTAATGCTCCTTTCACACATGGAACTTGCAAAAGTTTCCCTTTTCAGCCAGATGAGGAGCCCTGACATCACATAAAGGTTTCAACTGGCCTACTTCATACATCTTAGTGAATATAACTCCGAAGGGCAATTTCTATGGGGATACAAAATGTTGCTGAGAAGGAGGATGAGAAGCTGCTTGAACTGCGGATACTTCCTCTTGAGCCACGGTTTGGACTGTGGGTAACTTACCCTTAGCCGGAGTTGGCACAATTTCACTTGATTCATTCTTCTTAAACAACGACTGGTTCCTACTCGGCTTGTTTGCCTTTTCTTTCTCCTTCCAGTGCTCGATTTTCTCAGCTTTTTCAAAAACTTTGTAATAGGATTCGAAAGAGTTTCCATTTCTTTCCGGAGAATCAGGAGAGCCCCATCAAGTAACTTTGGGATCATCTCTTTCAGACTGAGCTTTAGCTTTAACAGAACCTGAGTGGCCATCCACTTATTAAAACATGACTTAAACGGTTCACCTTGCTTTTGTTTGACCACCCCAAGATGCTGAATGGTGGTTTCCATTATGGAATTAAAACCATAGTGGGCAATTAAAGCTTCAGACAGGAGTTTCCAATCTAGGATTGGTAACTCTCAGAGAGTATTATACCACTCGAGAGCAGGTCCTGATAGGGTATATGAGAATAACTTAGCTAGAACTTTATCCCCAATCTTCTAGACACGCATAATCCGCTCGTACATCATGATGTGGGATTTGGGAGGTCCTTCATCGGAGTACGCTTCCATTCAGGGCATTGAAAAATTCTTGGGAACCCAATCTTCATCTTTTACCTCTTCTTTATCTTTATTCTTACCCAAAAGCTGCTTAAAGAATGCTGTCATTTCCAGTGTCACGCCCGGAGGCTGCTTGACCTAGTCGCATGGTGTTACGCCTGGAGGCTGCATGACCTGGTCGTTGTGCATTGAGGATGCTCCAAACTGAAATGGTGTAGGAGCAGGGATCTTAATCTGAGGGCAAGCAAAAGGATTCTGGGGGTAAGAGGTCTCCCTTAGAGAGATTATAAAAGTAAGAGGCGATGGCACAAAAGGTGTTGGCCGCATCGAAGAGATGATAAAATCTCTGGAAGGAATAACCATTGGCGGAGTACAACCCCATGAGAAAGTGGGGAATATAGAAGCTTGGCTGATAGGCCTTAAGGGTATAGGAGGAGGAAAGGCAAATACTGGAGGAGCAAAAGATGGAGAAGGTTGAACTGAGGAACTCTAACCAAACTGAACCTGAATCGGACAAATAGGCGGAAGTGATAGTACTGAAAACTGATTCTAAACCGATGGAGATTGACTAGACACATTATGAGGGATCTCTCCTTGAGCTTGAATTACAGGCCCTGCTAGCCTCTGAATCTCTCTCTTCTCCCTAAGAGTCGATCGGACTTGCTCTTGAGTAGTGACCTGAAACAAATCCGATTGTAAGAACATAGCCATTGCATTAGCCAATTCATAACCCAACTGGGATTGCCCCTAATCCTTTGGAGGCTAAGAAACCGGAGGAGGAAAAACCTCGGATGGAACCCCACTAATCGGAGGAATATCATACATGGTTGAAGGAATAGCTTCTGACACTGAACTTACTGTCGGCGAACCAAGCGGCGATCTAGTCATAACTAAAGAGGACTGCAGTGATGTCTCGACCTAACTAGAGAAATCGAAAGATAATCAACCTAAATTGAACCATGAATGATTACTTAATGTTTTGAGTGATGAATGCCATATATACCGGGTTAGTTTAGAGCGGTAGAGAGCAGAAGAGCTAGTGATGTGAAGTGTAACCCCAAAATATGTGAGACATATGAATTCCTCGCTATACCTAGTGAACTAGATACGGGTCGTTGGGACTTAAATGATCTCAGGCATTTTGTTAAATTCCCCCTTCAAGTGAGGGGAGAGTAGAGGTAAGCGAAAACAGAAATTAAGAGTCAGCCACATGTAGCCTATGCATGAGTTTTGCATGATTGAGCACAACACAAGTAGCACACGAAAGCAAATAAACCTCTTCCAACCTTATGACTCCTGCATAACACCAATTTGGAAGGTTAACTCTAGTGCCGAGGAAGGGCAAGAGAGTATGCGAACTAGTTCTAAATTATTTTAGTGAAACCTAAGGGAAAGTTGCTATGGATAGATTTACCGCAGTTTATAGTCTCAAACTGCTAGTATCGAGGAACAATACTGTAGAAGGGTCTCATTTACCTTGATTCTGTGTGACTCAACCACTCCTCAAATGAGTGCGATCGCGGGAATTACACGCTGGTTAAAATGAGTGATCCATTCACAAATATCCCCAATTCCTGGCGGGCATGAGGTATACAAGTGAGCTTTATGGGGGTGAAATAATGGCACCTTAAACTTAGAATATAACTAAGCGGTGTATTCAAAAGGCATAAGAAACAAAGCACTGATTCAAAAAATGATTTAGACACAGCATCAAAATTCTTTAACCAAATTTTGAAAATGAAAGCGATTTTCTAAATTTTAAGTTAAAAGGAAATCCCAAGCAGAGTCGCCACTGTGAGCAGATGACCTTTTTCCCACCCGCGAGGACCGCGTGAGAAGCATAGCACGGGGGGTGGAAAACAACGAGCGCTGTGAAGCGTGCTAAGGGATAATCCTTATTTTAGGCGTGATGAAAATAATAATGAAAAAGCGACGTTGATGCTAAATTTAAGTCCAATTTGCATGTTAAGGGATACGAGACTTGAAATCCCAAATTTTAAAATAGAGTCACCACTAGGTTAAGCTCCGAGAATTTGGGTATGATATTCCCATCGGGTGGTTAGACCGTACCTTAAAACAGAGATTCCAAGTCCCTATGATGGTGCTTACTTTTCAATTTTTAAATCAAACCGTTTATATTAATAAGCGTTACTTTAATTCTTATGCGATTAAAGTCCGGTTATCATTTGGAATTTTCAATTTATATGCCATACATCACTCGAAAGCAGTAAATAAAGTAAATAAATAATTGTTACAGGGCTTTACAAATACCTATACAATTCTCTAATGCAGGAAAATAAATAAAGTAGAGAAAGTAAATAAAAGGGCAAAACCAGGTCCTAACCGAGCTTACCTAATCGGACGCGGCTCCAAACAAGATAAAATATATAGAGAATAATCACCAATAGAGCATGAATAAATAAATAGCATACAATAAGCACATGATGAATAAAAGGCACATTTTTAGATTTTTCGAGACTAAAACATGATTATTGGGTATTTAAATGAACATCTAAACACCCTAACAATCAACAAGATGAACTAAACAACCTAAAACAAATAAGGAAAGTTACAGAAAATATTTTGAGATTTTTTACTACAATAAAAAGATTTACTTAGGTTTATTTGTTGAAAAAAAACCCCATTTTTAAGCCATTAAAAGGTGATTTAATTAATTAAATGATTAATAAAATCTAAAACAGGTTAAAATTAATTTAAAATTATATAAAAAAATTTGGGAGAAAATCGGGGTAAAAAACACAAGAAAAGATAAAAAAAGGACCAAAAACATAAAACATGGGCTTTTTCGCATTTTTACCCATCCAGATGCTGTAGTGGGGCTTGAGATGCTGTAGTGGTAGCTTGAGATGCTGCAATCTCAAGTTATGCCGGAATATCTCAAGACTCACCGGAGCATTTGGCTCAGAAAAACGTCAAGAAGGCCGAAATAATAACCAAGAACAGTCAAATAAGAAAAAATAATGGATAAAAAGTATATTGGAACTCAGTTTTGTTAGCTTGAGGCCGTGAATCCACGTTTTAAGACTCGAACCGATCGTTTGGCAAGCTTTATGACGAATTTCGACGAAATAGTGACAAAAATAGCGACGAAATTTAGTGATTTTTGGGGAATAAGTCTCTAAATCCTATTTAAGCCCATTTTTACTTAAGATTTCTAATTAATTTTAACGTTTAAGCTAAAAGATTAAGCTAAATAAGCCTCAAGAATCCGAATTAACTGGATTTCTCAAGTTTTAAATGGCTTTCTCTCTCTAAGGCCTAGGGAATTCTAAATGTTAAATTAAGCTTCCAATTTGGCAAAAAGTCCTGAATTAGGTGATTAAATGGGTTTATATAGGCATAATTAACTCCAAATAACTCAATTAGTCCCTAGAAATCCAAAGATTCCCAAAAAATTGAGAATATTAGGACTTAGAGAGAGAAAGACAGACTGGCGACAGACAGTCAGAGCCCGCGCAACATCTCAGGCCAAGGCGCTGCAACGACAGCATCTCACCGCGTGCTGCACGGTGAGACGCAGTGCCCCACCGAGAGACGCTGCAAGTGCAGCGTCTCGCGGTACCACGGCCCGTCTCGACGCTCTGGCGGCGGCACCGGCGAGGTCAGGGCATCTTTTTTTTTTATTTTTTTATTTTTTATTTATATAATTTAATTATTTTTAATATTTTTTTGGTATTTTCGAAGCATCTATTTAATTAATCGGTTAAAGGGAATTGGACGGTTAAATAAACATAATTTGACTCTGAAACAATAGAAAAGCCGGCTAAATATTAGCTCCGAGAAAAATGTCATCATCATTTCGCGGGTCACCAAAAAGCCCATACTCATACACATAGTGGCATGCGATGAACAGATTGACATATTGAACTTATCCAAGGAAGAACTGAGCTTCTTTTTCTGTTTTAGGTGTGAAGATGTGATGCTCGATAATCTGACGATGAACCCTGGGTATGTCTAGGTATGACCAGGCAAAAGCCTTAAAATGATGTTTAAGCACTTTTATCTCCCTTTTTCTCTTAGAGGTTAGGTCTTTAGAAGTGGTTACCATTTTAGGTTATCACATGTACTCAAATTTATTTTAGTTAAAGAAACGTCATGAATACTGAACACATTATGCTTATGATAAAATCAATGCATTGACCCATCGGACAAAACATCAAGCAGATAAGCAAAAAGAGAGTCTTTGATTGAATAAAAATGCCTTAAAGGCAGAGTTGTTCACATCTAAACACTAGAAAATGAAAATTACATCATAGATAGTCATTCCCCATAGGCGGAGGGTATTGAGTTATGGTGATTAACGATTAAGCATCCTCGGTAGTTTTCATCGGCATGTCATCCAAGTTGAGACCCAAAACTGTCTCTTATTTGGCTGATAACTTGTCTCCTTCCTTCGCTAAAGGCCTCGCGGGCCCTTGTCAGTGTTGGTGATAGAATCGACTTCCATAGCGCTGTCGACTGAATTGGAGAAGACCATGTCCCACAATTTCTTCGGGGAGACTAGAGTTGATTGCACCCACCTCACCATCAGAGCACGGTGATGGTTTCTCCTTAGTACTGGCCTTTCTAGCTAGCTGATCCATTTTCCTTTCTCTTATCAAGCGCCAAATGGCCCTACCCAAAGGTTTGTATTGATCTATTTTATGCCCTACTTGAACATGATAGCGACAAAAATTCCCTTTTCCTTCTGGCATAGGAGAACGATATTCACAAAGAGAGTTAAGTATGCCGTTCTCTCGCAACTTGGAAAATAGGACATTAAGATAGAGCTTCCACTGAGACACGAATGTTTTCTGAGTAGGTGTCCAAACTGGTGCAACTTGAACTACAGAGACATCAAACTTGAACTACAAAGACATCCTCCTGAACAATATGACTTGAACTTTGGGAGTCTTCATCTCGGCTAAGACAAGAGCAACTTCAAAAGTCCTAAAATTGTTGTTCTTGTTAAAATAGTGTTTGCCGCCACTGGGCTTGTTTGCTTTCTCTTTTTCTTCTCGGCGTTCTATTTTCTCAGCCTTCTCAAAGACTCTCATGTATGACTCGAAAGAATCAGTTTGCATCTCCTTACGAATAATCGAGAGAGCTTCGTCGAGAAGCTTTGGGATCATCTCTTTCAAATTGAGCTTTTTTTAGCAGGACTTGAGTGGCCATCCACCTATTGAAGTATGACTTGAAAGATTTGCCTTGTTTTTGCTTAATGGCCTCAAGATGCTGAATAGTGGTTTCCATGGTTGAATTGAAACCATAAGGATTGATCAAGGCTTTAGAAAGGAGTTTCCAATCTAGGATTTTCGGCTTAGGAAGGGTATTATACCATTCAAGCGCTAGCCCTGACAGAGTACACGAAAACAACTTAGTAAGAACTTTATCCCTGATCTTCTAAACACATATAGTTCGCTCGTACATTAGGATATAGGATTTTAAAGGTCCCTCACTGGAGTAGGATTCCATTCTAGGCATCAAAAAGTTCTTTGGGACCCAATCTTCGTCCCTCTCAACCTTTTTCTCTTCACTCTTGGCCAGTAGCTACTTCAAAAATGCTGCTATTTTGGGTGTCACACTCAGAGAATGTGTGACTCGGTCGTTGTGCATGGTAGTGGCTCCAAACTAAAAGGGTGGAGGAGCTAGAATCTCAATTTGAGGGCGAGTGAAAGGGTTTTGAGGATAAGTAGTCCCACGCGGGGTGACCACAAAATTGGAAGGAGGCGGGATAAAGGATATTGGTTATGTCGGAAGGAGAATAAAACCTCTAGAGGGGACTGGCATTTGCAATGTAAAACCCCCTGAGAAAGCGAGGAAGATGGGAATCTAAGAAATAGGTCTTGAGTGCAGAGGAGGAGGAAAAGCGAATATTAGTGGAGTAAAAGATGGGGGAGGCTAAACTGAGGTCTAGCTGAACTGAAACTGACTTGATCAGATAGGCGGGAGTGGTGGAGCCAACAACTGATGCTGAATGAGTGGTGCTTAACTAGATCCATTCTGAGTGGTCTCTAATTGCCCTTGAGCTTGAAACACGGACCCTGATGCCCTCTAAGCATCTCTCTCTTCCCTCAGAGTTGATCGGACTTGTTCTTGGATGGAAATACGGAACATATCAGACTGTAAAAACATGGCCATAGCGCGGGCTATCTTAGTACCTAACTATAACTGATTCTGATCGGTCGGAGGAGGGGCAAGGGGAGGAGTACCCTCAGACGGAATCCCACTAACTGGAGGTGAATCGGACATGGTAGACAAAATAGATTCTAAAATTAAAACAGAAGTCACTGACTGACAAACCAAACGATGATCTAGTCGGTGCTAAAGAGGACAGTGATGGCGAGGACGTATCGAGCTAATTGAGAAACTAGAATATGATCAGCCGAATTAAACCATGGATGAAGTGAATGATTACATAATAATTCGAGTGATGAATGTCGTATATACAAGGGTGGTTTAGAGAGGTAGAGAGAAGAAAAGCTTATGATGCGAAGCTTAACCCGAAAAAACGTGAGACGTGCAAGTCCCTCGCTATGCCTAGAGAACTAGATACAATTCCTCGGCACTCGAACGATCTCAAGCATTTTGTTAAATTCCCCCTTCAAGCGTGGGGAGAGTAGAGGTAAGCGAAAGAATAAAATAAAAGTCAGCCACAGGCGGCCTATGCATGAGGTGGGTATGCATGAGCACAACACAAATAGCATACAAAAAGCGAACTTCTTCCAACCTTATGACTCCCGCGTTATGCTGTTCAAAAGATTTGGGGTTTAACTCAAATGCCAACGAACATCAATTGGGAATGTGACCTAAATCTAAAATATTCGTGTTTTGGTGATTTCCTAAGGGGAAGTTTCTATTGCTTTATCTAACGCGGTTCATGTTCTCAAACTGCTGGTATTGTAGAATAATGCTATAGAAGGGTCTCGTTTACCTTGATTCCGTGTAACTCAACCACTCCTCAAATGAGTGCTATCACGGGAATTACGCGTTGGTTGAAACGAGTGATCCACCCACAAATATCCCCAATTCCTGGCGGGCATGAGGTATACAAGTGAGCTTCACTAAGCGAGATAATAGCACCATGACCTAGTATCTAACTACGCGATGGATTTAAAAGGCATAAGAAATAAAGCTTTGATTTAAAAATGATTTTAGCACATCATGAAAATCCCTTAACCAATTTTTGAAAATGAAAGCGATTTTTTAAAATTTTAAGTTAAGATGAAATACCCAGCAGAGTCGCCACTGTGAGTGGACGACCTTTTCCTGACCCTTAAAGAGGCACGGGAAAATAAGCACGGCTAAGCGAGCCGAAGGATTGATCCTCATTTTAGCGTGATGAAAAGATAGATTGATGAAATCGATGTTGAAGTTGAATTTTAGTCCAACTTAAATGTTAAGAGATACGAGACCCGAAATCCCGTATTTTAAGACATAGTCGCCACCCGGTTTAGCTCTACCAGGAATTTGGGTACGATATTCCCATCAGGTGGTTAGACCGTACCTTAAAACAGAGATTCCGAGTTTGGATGATGTTGCTTATTTTTCATTTATTAAACCAAACCATTTACATTTTAATAAAGGTGAATTTAGTTCTTATGCGATTTAGATCTTCCTAATTAAAATTTTTGGTTAAAATAATCAATACATCATGCGGCGAATCATGCGACAAAGCGATAAATAAAGCAAATAAATAATTATTATATGGCTTTACAAGTTCCTATAAATTTTTCTCGTGCGAGAAAATAAATACCGAGAGACCAAAATCGGGTCGCAACCAAACTTACCGACACCGAAACAACTCCAAATATAATAAATCACACACAAATGATCACACATAATGCATAAATAAATTAAGGCAGAAAACAAAATTTTATTATAGAGAAAAATATTTTTTGGGAATTTTCAGAGTTAACAACACATTTTTTACATATTTAAAGGCTATTTAATCAATTAAATAATAAACTAATTAATTTAAAATGATTAAGAAATAAATAATAATATTCCTGATTATTTATGATTTTTAGAAAAAATTTTGGCTGTTAAACGGGATTAAAAATGCATTAAAATGATAAAATAGGGCAAAAAAACGCAAAATAAAACATACATGGATCATTTGAACATTTTTTGCCAGTACGCCGACTCAGTGAGGTGGTAGGCCGCTTAAATGACATGGCCGACTCACTGAGTGGGGCAACGTGTCACTCAATCGGCCTACTGCCCACTGAAGTGGCAAAAATGCCTAAACAGGCGAAAATCGGCATTTTTGCACCCGAAAACTCCGGATTATTGACGTTTTAAATCGTTTCCCATATTATTTCAGTAGATTTGAACTTAAAACATTGAAATAACTTTGGTTTTTTGACTCGGGAGGAAAGAAACCCAAAAATACTAGCGAAAAGGTGGTTGACCACTTGAGCAACAAGTAGGCCGACTGATTTAGTAACAGAAAAAGCAAGAGATTTAGTGATTTTGAGAAAAGTCTCCAAATCCTAGTTAAAATTGATTTTATCTTGAGTTTAAATCGATTTTTAGTTATTTAAAACTGAAAGATCTAATCTAATAATATTTAGAAACCCAAAATAATGTGTATTAATTCGAATTTTACCACATTATTAAACTTTCTCTCTCTAGAAACTAATAACCCTAAAAAGGTAATTTAAATGTTCAAATTGGCAAAAGTCCTAAATCTGATGATTTTGGGAGTTTATATAGACTTAAATCAGTGAAAATAATTCAGTTGGTCCCTTAAAATCATGAAATTTGTGGGAAAAAAGGGGTAAAAATCTGAATTTTAGACAAAGAAAATGCCTAGAAAGCGAACTGTCAATCCCCGGAGCAAGGTCGGGTTAGTGACGCAGCCGCGCCAGCTGACGCGCCAGCCCTGTTAGGCCCTACATGTATTTATGTTGATTTATTTATTTCCTTTTCTCATAAATGATTTAGTATACTATAAATACATGTACATATAATTTATAACATACAATATACAATTTTTCATTTTATCTTTTGTTCATATTTTTAACAACCAATAACAATAACCTTATCTATATCTGTGACAAAAATCACACAGTTCACATGCCCTTGTCCTATGCTTTTGAATTTTTCAAGAAACAAAATAATTTTACACTGGCCTATATATTTTTTTTTGAAAAACCCTTGGAGAGACAGTGTATCTCTCCAACGGCTAAAAGATTAGAGTGGGTGAAAATTTCGGGGCAGAGTACCCAACTAGGTTGGTTCCTCTGCTTACCTACAAAACACCCACCCCGCTTTTATTAATAATGGTTCTCGAAACAAGAACCAAAAGTACATCAAAGTTACATAATAAGAATCCCCGGGTTCGTAAACAAATCAGAAACCGAAAGGCTAACGTTGCACTTATAGGAATGAAAAAGAAACCAACAAAAATTGATACTCGCAATTAAAATATCCCCATCGTCAGTTTCATCTCGAAAAATCTTCTTGCTGCGGCGCTTCCAGAGATTCCATGATATAATGAACCAGAGAGACCTACCAAATTCACAGGAGATTCCAGGTTTGAAGAATGTGCACCATAACAGAAGGAAGTTGTAACTATCATTCGGCATCACAACCTGAATATCCAGCCACCGGAATGCATCTCTCCAAATCTGATAATTCGCGTGACATAAAAAGAGGCTATGTTCCAAAGATTCGGGTAGTGGACAGAACGGACAACCGGCGCTAGTAAACATACGATATCCCCTCTGGAAAAGGAACTCACGTGTCGGTAACCTATTGTGAAAGACCAACCAGCTAAAAAATTTTATCTTGGGGAGCATGTGGGAGGACCAAATGAGTGTAAAGTCTCTCAATGGATTCGGCCATAATCATTGTTGATAATATCCATGATAAAAGGACGCTGCTGAATATTTTTTCTGAACTCCAATGTCCCATAGGAAGCAATCTCTTCTCAGGAAGAAGGTGGGTCTGTTTACGGTGTCCTGGTCTTGGAAGAGCGTTGGGCATGAAATTGATATCCAGGTTTTCAGTTCATTGCATCGTTGTTGGTTCGTAATGCGGAGGCTTCTTTTCCAAAAGGGGCGGGTTTGGGAATGATTGGAAAAAATATGACTGCACCCTTCGAAAATGGTTGAGAATTTCCTGTTGCAAATCGCAAATAAGTCGGGGAAGAGTGATTTGATTGGAGTGTTCGAGGTCCAATTATCGTGCCAGAACAACCCGTTTTGACCATCTCCCACTTGAACACGCACCTGTGATGAGAAGAAGGACCAAATTCTCTCCTTTTTAAAGCAGCATTTTATAATTCCGCGCCATAATGGAGAAACAAGCTTGGAGTCGAGAAGAGTCATTTCATGCCACGAACTAATCCCATAACGCCGAACACAGTACATTGACCACAAGGAGTCATCATTGCGGTCTCCCATTTTCCAAATCCATTTAAGGAGTAGGCTGGAGTTAACAAGATTTAGATCCCGAATTGCCAATCCCCCAAGGTGATATGGTAAATTGATCGTAACCCAGCTTACTTTGCATATGCCATTGATCGAAGAGTCACCTCACCACAAAAAATTGCGCATTAATTGATTTAGTGAAGAAGATACAGAGCAAGGCATGTAGAAGATTGACATTAAATAAATGGGAAGGGAAGAAAGTACCGTTTTGATAAGCATGGTGCATCCAGCATATGATAGACAATTTCCTTTCCAATTTGCCAAACGAGACTTGAACTTGGTGATCAAAGGATCCCAATCAGAGATATGTGGCTGTTTAATACATAGTGGTGTACCTAAGTATTTTATCGGAAAGTTGTCCACTCGGCATCCCAATTGAGCTGCATAGGAGGCCAAGGAGGCTTCATTGACGTGGATTCCCATAATCGCACTCTTGTGGTAGTTGATACGCAATCCTGAGATTAGTTTGAAACACCTTAGGATCCGAATGAAACTGGGAATTATGGATTCTTATGCTGGAAGGAAGCAAATCGTATCATCAGCGAACTGTAACAAAGAGATATCTGGAAGGGATTCCTCCAAACGAAATCCAGGTAGCACGCCTATTTGAATGCTACGATCTATAAGCTGTTTTAGGCCCTCCACTGCTAACACAAAAATAAAAGGCGATAAAGGGTCTCCTTGTTTGACCCCCCTACGGATGTGAATAGGAGGGCTTGGTGAGCCATTGATTAGAATCGAAGTAGTGGATTTTTTCCTGCTATTTGACAACCATGAAATCCATTTCTGATCAAAACCCATCCTTTGGAGAACCGAGTCAATATAGGTCCAAGAAATGCTATCAAAAGCTTTGTGAAAGTCTAGTTTCAGCACCACACATGGTTTCCTTTTAATGTGGAGGTCATGAATTACCTCAGAAGCCACAAAAGAACACTCATGAATGCTTCTACCTTTGATGAAAGCAAACTGGTTGTTTGAGATGAGAGACGGTAGAACAGCCTGAAGACGAATCGATAGCAATTTCGCAACAATTTTATAGATACCATGGATGAGCGAGATAGGTCTAAAGTTGTTCAAAGAATAAGAACCTGGGATTTTAGGTATTAGCACCGTGAAGGATGTCTTGACCGAGTCAGGTAGCTGAGATGTAGCATAAAAACGATCCAAAACTTGCAATAATTCGGGTTTTAAGTCATCCCAGAACCTTTTGTAGAAGAAAAAATTGAAGCCATCTGGTCCCGGTGTTTTATTCTCCCCACACGCACATATACTGTTCCAAATTTCCTCATCCCGAAAAGGGGCGATAAGAGCTGCGTTTTGTTGCAAAGTAACAGTGTTGAAACGTAACTTTCTAAGAGAGAATGGCGTTATAGGGGCAGCCTTGAATAATTTGGCGTAATAGCTGCAAATAGTATCTGAAATGACCTTCAAGTCCGTAACAATTACTCCCTCGATGTCCAGTTGCGATATACGGTTGTTGCGAGATCGGGCTGAAGCGGTACGGTGGAAAAACAATGTATTATTATCACCCAATAGCGTCTAATTCACCCTTGATTGTTGGTGCCGTAATTTTTCCAAAGAAGCCCTCTTTTCCTGAAGGAGGGAGCGATTACGATTTAGTACTGAATTTTGAGTTGAGGTGAGCGGTCGAGGAACACTACTCGATGTAAGGGCCAATATAGTTTCCTCTAAATCACCAATCTTTTTCTGTAGGTTTCCAAAATTTTCCGAGTGCCAAGGGCTGATTGCACGACCCAACTTTGTCAATTTATAAGATAGGTCTTTGTGAGCATAGGATTGACAAATGAGGTGCCATTTATTACGAATGAAAGGCAAAAAATCTGCCTTATCCCACCACATGTTTAACGATCTAAAGGGTCTTGGGCCGGCTGAGTGAGCAACGAAGGAGCGTAATAAAATCGGTAAATGATTGGATAGGGTGGTGTCCACCGTTGATATAGATAAGTTAGGCCATAACTGCAGTATCCCATTCGAGGCTAGAACACGATCAATACGAGAGAATGAAACTCTATTAGACCAAGTATAATCACGGCCGTGTAGGGGTAGATCATGGAGTTCAGATTGCAATACAAAGTCTTGAAAAGCCGACATGGAAGGGTAGGAGCGATCGTTTGCCCTTTCCGATACATGTAATACCTCATTAAAATCACCACAAATCAAGATCATCTGAAAGTCTCGAATAATCGGGATAAGTTCCTGCCATAAATCATATCTATCCATATGATTTGTTGGGGCGTATAGACTAAGAACGTGCAAATCTTGCTGCTGAAGGGGAAATTTAACTAGCACCCATCGGGAAGTAGAATGGAGAACCGAAACCGAAAGCAACGAGGAGTTCCAAGAAAATAGGATGCCACCCGAAAGACCATTAGAGGGGATATGGTGATAAGCAAAGTCATTGTGCCCCCAGAACTGTTTTACCACTTGCTCAGAGATACTTTCTATCTTTGTTTCTAACATGACAAAAATTTGGAGATTGTGTTTTCGAATGCAAGAAGAGACAAATTGCTGCTTTGTCCTGTTATTAACACCTCCTCTACAATTCCAACATAAAAAATCCATCGACATAATAGAAGAAAATAAATACCTTGATGAATGTGAACTAATCAGTTCACCAAATTATCCATAGCTGCCAGAACAGCTTGCTTATTTTTCTCCGAGAATATTCCTAGTTTTTTCCCCATTTCCATAGTCAGCTCTTTTTCGAGGATCGGAGATGTCCTTGATTGAGATAAAATGATCACCCGATTCATATTAGAAATGTCTGGTCCTGACGAAGCTGAAGTAACAGGCTGGTTGGCTTCCGTCTGTGGGTTGATTAGCCTTACAGGTTGTTCGGCCTCCATTAAAGCTTCATGTGTAGCTGGGTTTGATTCTGGGACAACACTCAAATTATCATTTGATTGATTTGGGAGGGGGATAATTCGGAGATCCGGGCTAATATAATCTGCAGTTTCCACTTCCTGGCAGCCGGAACTACGCGAGTCGTTGGAAGTGTCAAAAGAAGCATCGGATGGGATATCGGACGGGGCATCGAAAATTTCGGAATCATCATCTTGGTAATGTTCACAGCCAACACCTTGTCTTAGATTAGTGTGAATGAGCACTTCTTTAGTATTCACCAACAGTTTGAAGGAGCGATTGGTTGTCCCAAAGGGGACCGAAACCAGACAGCAAACCATATCCAGACGATCCGGGAAATCAAAATTGAAGTCTACAGAAATAACACGGCCAAAGGAGCTCGCTAAGTGTCTGATCAGCTCTTCTTGAATCAGAGTGGGGGGAATTCCCATAAAGTCCAGGTACATGATGCATTCTGTCGGTATAAAATTAGCCGGTAACAACTGCACATCCTTAAAAATATGCAACATGACCTTCCATTCACCACCTACAAAATTTTTCATAGCCAGTATTGAATTAAACGAGACAATAACATTATCCTTGCCTACAGGGGCAGCAAAAGAAACATCAAAACCACGTTCATGCAATAAATCAAAGGTGAGCCGAATATTCGAGATATTGATTAGAGTGACTAAGCATGACTTATCTTTCCAAGGGGCCACATTTGTAATAAAATCATGGCCCCTGGGTGAGTTCGCTGAGATTGAATTATGAGTGGCAAAAGAAGCCTCGTTTGGAACTTGTGATTCTGCCACAACTTTGGCATACGATCTGTCTCCACGTAGTGATTCCCGGAAATTAACCCGTCGTTTAGGTATCTGGCCTGCTGATTTCTTGGGCTGATATTGCCGAGATGTTGGAGCTGCAGCCGAGTTCGTGAACTTGGCCTTGAAAGCGCGCACACGAATAATTCCAATGCTGACTGAGTTCAACCTGTGAAGTATTTCCTGAACAGACAGAGAGTCATCTACCGTAATGAAGCCGAAGTTAAGGTTCCTGACATTCTTTTTCCTAGCTACATAAACACGTCCCGAAATTCCATGCTTCTTGAAAACCCTGCTCATAGAATCTGCTCCATAGGAATTTGGGAAATTTTCAAAATAGAATCTGGTGGGGGCGGGTTCGGGGTTAGGGTTTGAGCGGTGGTTGAGAGCAGTCGCGTTGGGGTTAGGATTAAGGTTATGGTTTCGGCGATGAATCGCGGCGGGCTGGCGACTGTGATGATGGACAGTAGCCAGGCGATGGTGGCGATAGGGTATGGAGAGGTTGGCTTGGCGAGGTTCAGAAGTCCGATGGGTACGATTGGCGGGGAAGGAACGGGGGTTGGATCGGTTGTAGTGATGGCTGCCGGCGAAGGGGGGGTTGAAACGGTTGTAGTGATGGCGGTGGCTGTCGGCGAAGGGGGGGTTGGATCGGTTGTAGTGGCGGCTGAGGTGGTTTGCGGTGTAGGAGGGGGTGCGGCGGTGGAGGCTAGGGTTTTTCTCCATAGGGCTGCGGCTGTAATCTGATGGCTTTGCTGCAACCTTTAGGAAGGCTTTGCGATCAAATAGATGGGCAATATTGAAGTCTGCAGGTGATCGGAGCCGCCGTAGGAAGCGCAACGGCGACAAAGGGTGCGAATATGGCTTGGGGTTTGGTAGCACAATTTCACCAGAGAAGGGATAGTACGCTGACCACGATTACACGAAACAAACACTAGTAGAAAACAACCACAATCTGATGACGGTAATGACCACAAGTAGTTGAAACCCGAATTAGCGAAATAGGGGTTTGAGATCGAAACCAATATAAAGCAAACCAATGGCCAATGAATCCATGGCGAAGAAGACAATATGTAGGTGCTAGATAGCGATATGTAACGGAGAACTGAAATCCGGCGATAGATAAAAATTATGAAGGAGAGATCGCATAACCAAATCTGAAACTGAGTTGTCAAAACTTGATGCAATCGCAGTGGTAGTGGAAGAATCAGAGAGGACTAGCGGTGGGAGGCTGCTCCGGCATGATGGTGGCTAGGAGGGAGGATGCTGAAGGCGGCAGGCGGCTGCTAGGGAGAGACTGAAGAAAAGGGATAAAAAAAATTAAAAAAAAATAAATAATAAAAAATAAAAAAAATAAAAAAAAAATAAAAAAATAAAAAAATAAAAAAATAAAAAAATAAAAAATAAAAAAATAAAAAAATAAAAAATAAAAAAATAAAAAATAAAAATAAAAAAAATCACTGGCCTATATATTAGAATTGCAAATGATGCCTTTTGAAATATTTATTAACCTCAAAAATTCTGATTAAGTTTTCATGTGATGCCACCTTATAAATAATCAACTCTTCTCTTCACTCTATCAAACCGAACCTTCTCAATTCCTATTTTAAACCCTATCAATGGTGTGCGCATCAAATTTCACTTTAGCTATGTTTCATACAACTTTGTGAAGACTGCAAGATGATGTTGAGCTCTTCTTGAAAGATTATGGGACGGGTGGTGTTGGTAAGATTATGCAGACGGAACAATCGCAACAATGAATTCATAAACACTGTCCATATTGCATATGTATAAAATTGTACATCTCAACAATTTGACACTCATGAAGGTTGCTACCTTGACGATAGTTTCTTAATCACGAAGACATCATATCTAAGAGAGGTGGACATATACAAGTCCTTAATATATCACTCGAGGACCTAATCTGAATATCTGTGGAGGCGGCTTTTTTGAATGCTTTGGCCAACTAAGGTAAGTGACTTGTTGTCATGAATGGACTAAAGAAAGCATATTATAGACAATATCCCTATTCCTATAACAAGTTTATCACACTATAGTGATAATTCAAGGCTACAAAACTCCAAATTATATTTCACAGTATGTCAATATTATGCAGTATATTGATATTGCTCCCGTCTTAGTTTATAAATCGTTTATGTTAACAACATTGTAGATCTTTCATCACAGATACCCAACTCTATCTTTTTTTAGCAAGATCGTTACAGATCTGCAAAATTGGTTGGTGTTATGGAGTATGATGAAGTTCCTATGGTTGTAAAAATATTTTTTTAATTATTAATTATTAATTAATAATTTAATTTATATTAATATTAATATTTTTCCTAATTAATATAAAGTGAATACAAAAAAGTAAAAACCCATTAAATGCCATCAATTGATCCAACAAAGTACCATATATGACAAAATCACAGAGTTCCCATAATTTTCAAGAGCATAGTTTTTTACATTGGCCTATATATATGAGAACTGCAAATGATGCATTCACATTACGTATGCTTCAAAAAATTATTGGAAGACTACAAAACGAGGTTAAACACTTCTTAAAAATTGTGAAGACTACCAGACCACTTATGCACGTTCTTTTGCTCCTATATTTAATATTGTTGGGTTAATTGAAGGTTACAGATACGGATGAAAACGAGCCGAATCGGGACTAAACCTATCTAAGCTCG
Organism: Euphorbia pulcherrima; assembly: GCA_947683365.1. NCBI lineage: Eukaryota > Viridiplantae > Streptophyta > Magnoliopsida > Malpighiales > Euphorbiaceae > Euphorbia > Euphorbia pulcherrima. The sequence continues at coordinate 24,365,219 of CANTUS010000001.1, forward strand.
GTACGGCTTGAAAAAAAATGAATGAGCTCGGCTCGGCTTGGCTCATAGCTCGTTGAACCTTGACTATTCTAGCTCTGCTCAAACTCATGGACAAACTCGGCTCGAGTTTGCGAGCCTATAAGCCTAAACGAGCCTTATTTATCCAATAAATCTCTTGCTTATTATTTCGGCTTAAAGACCTTTTTGGGCCCTGTGCTATACCTAATTTATCCTTTTGGTCCATCTGCTATACACGTTACCCATTTGATCCCCGTGGTATCAATTCCGATACCTAATTAGTCTTTTTTTAACGGAACTTTAACTCCTATGCCACGTAAGATACACGTGGCAAAAACATGATTACGTGGCAACTAGTTAATTTGTAATGAAAAAAAATTAAGTTAAGGGACTAAATTATAAAATATGAAAAGTTAATTTATCATAGTATAAATCGTCCATCAGATTTCTAGCAAACTCAAAATATTTTCCAAATCAATCTCTTTTCCAAATTAAACTCTAATAATCCCTAATCTGCATAAATTTTTAAAATCATTAAGCAAGAGAGAGGAGGAAGTTTGATTGCCACTGAATTGGAAGTTACTTCTCATTATCGTTCTTTCTCAAAGATTTCCGCTTGTATTGTAAGTTTCTGACATTCTCTCAGTTTGTAGTTTTGTATTCGTGCGTATTGCATTTGATAAAATTTGGATTTTTATAGTCAATTTCTTCATCTAATCATAAATATTTCTTATATGATAATATAAATAATAAAAACCATGGATTCAGTCATAAATGGTGGTTGTGTAATTTGTTTGTATTGGAATGGGACATTAGGAAGAGATGAAGATGGTTTAAGAACCAGAAAAAGGGTGAGGTATTGATTAAAAGGGTATATTTTTTTATTTGTAAACAGGTAATTGTTGAATAAAATATAGTGTCCTTTTTACTTGTGTTTTTTGGGTCCTACTTTGGGACTTAGCTAAGGCTGATACTTGTGTTTAACTGAAGTATTTAAGGGTAAAAAGGAGATGTGGTCACACTGTCAAAAACTTGTTTTTGTTTATTTGTATCTGAAACTAGTTGAAATAATTAAATGTGACCTCACTATCATTCATGAGATTATGTAACATCCTATTGCTTTGATCGATATTGCTTAGAAAAAAGATTCCATATAATTAATCTTTCATTTCTAATCTATTGAGGTGAGAGATTCCATATCTTTCTTTTTGGGATGATAAATGACCTACTTAACTCGGTGGTTAGAATATTGCTTTCATACGGCATTTGTCGTTGGTTCAAATCCAATAGTAGGTAAAACTTATTAGATATCAGAATCAATGCTATCTAATAAGTTTTTTTATTCACCTTAATTTTATTCATTTCTTATCATTTTCATTACATTTGATTTTCATTTTTGAATTGAAAAAAAAAATTGTTGTATTGGAATCTAATTCTACTTAATGATTCTATTAAATTGGTAGAATAAAAAAAATAGGTTGTATAAACAAAATTTCTGCACAATGTATAAACAAAAGTTCTTTTGATTATTCAGGGGCAACAACTAGTTATGAAACTACATTGATAGCCTCTACTCGTGCCCTAGCTTGTTTGAGAGCTAGATTTGCCTCAATTATTTGTCTCCTGCCTTCCGCTTTCCTCAAGTTTTTTTTTGAAAACCCCCGGAGGAACATTGTGTTCCCCTAGAAGGAAAAAGATTGAGGCAGGTGAAAATTTCGGGGCGGGCGTCCCAACTAGGTTGATGCCCCCGCTTACCTACAAAACACCTACCTCTCTTTATTAAAGAAGTCCAAAGACTGCTCACAAGATGAGAGCGTCATTGGACAGAAATACAACCTAAAGGTGATACGGATATGAAATCCGATCCCAAGACATGACTATACAATGAATAAGGCCAAAGAATGCCAGCTATCTAGTTACAACTTAGAAATAAGTTCGGAAAATTAAATACATCAGAAACGACAAAATTAAGATTCCGCCTTCGATACTTGAAGAAGAACCAGCATAGATGAATGCATGACCCCAAATGATCTTCTGTTCTTAAGACACCCTCGAACATAAATTTATTCCTCCTTTTCCAAATAGCCCACGCAATCATAAACCATAAAGTCATACCAAACTCATGTCCGAGACCCGAGGTAAAGTGCGCTCGCCATACTAATAGAAAATCAGCCCCCTTCAATGGCATTATCACTGAAATCCCTAGCACCTGAAAAGCTTGAGCCCATATACGATAACTACCCAAACAGTGAAACAAGGCATGATCGATTGTTTCAGACTCATCACAAAACGGACACTTATCATCCACTACTGCTTGGCATCCACGACGAACCAGAAAGACTTTCGTTGGAAGACGTCTATGCAACAATAGCTAGCCAAAGAATTTAACTTTAGGAAGAAGACACGCATTCCAAACGACCATGTAATCCTTTTCTGGCGTACTCCGTTGAGGCGTCCTATAGAACCCCAATCAAAAAGATGCAGCTGAAAATACCTTATTAGCTCCCAGATCCCATTTAAATCTATCCGCCACCACCTGAAACGCAGCATGTAGCTGCTGCCCCATATTGCCGTTAGCCCCATTACCCATAAAAAATGCAGGGCAGGTCTGGGAAATCCAATTCTGAAGCTGGGAGCACCTCTCTGTACTTGAAATCCTTAGACTACGTTTCCAAAAAGGCCTAGATAGTGCTGCTCCCTCAGAAATTGACAGACACCCAACCCGAACCGAGCAACTTTTTCTGTTACATAAGAGATACAAGTCAGGGAAAAGAACAGATAGTGACACATTTATCGTCCAATTATCATACCAAAAGGATCCGCAAGCCCCGTTCCCCACTTTCACCCTCACATTCGATTCAAACAACTCCCAGAAGGTTGAGTTCTTTACACAGCAAGATAAAATGCCTCGCCAAACATAAGAAAGGCGTGAACTCTCAACATTTTCAAACGAGTTCCATGAATCGAAGCCATATCTACGGACACACAACTCATACCACAGCGATCCCTGTCCGTCTACTCTAGACCGCCATATCCATTTCAACAATAAACTACAGTTTACTAGTCTGAGATCCCTAACATACAGGCCACCTAGATTTTTCGGTAGCATAATTATCTCCCAACTCACTTTGTAGATCCCACTAGAATCCGCGTTACCTTTCCACAAGAAATTTCGCATCAGTTGCACAAGCTTATTATTAATAGAGGCCGGCATCTTATTCAATGATAACAAATAAATCGAGATGGAGGAGAGAACCGATTTCATAAGGACCACCCTGCCAGCATACGATAAACACTGACCTTTCCAACTTGCCAGCCGATTTTGGAACTCACCAATCAACACGTTCCAATAAGACACCGGGATGCGTCTCGTACTGAGAGGGGCGCCTAGATAAGTAATGGGAAATTTTTTGATCTTGCACCCTATAATCTCCGTACATCGATTCAACATGTCGTCTTGCACGTTAATACCCATGATTGAGCTCTTAACAAAATTAATTCGCAAACCTGAAATCAGCTCAAAACAACATAATAAACGAATAAAAATAGGTAAGAGGGACTCATCTGCAGGCAAGAAGCACATTGTGTCATCCAAAAACTGAAGAATAGATATATCCATCTCTGACCCAACAATACAAAACCCAGGTAAAATGCCGTTAAGGACACTTGCATCAATAAGTTGTTTAAGACCTTCCACTGCTAAGATAAAAATAAATGGAGAAATGGGGTCGCCTTGTTTAACCCCTCTACCCAATAGATCGGATCAGTAGGGCTTCCATTGATAAGAATAGATGTTACCGAGTTCTCCCTACAAGCCGCCATCCATCTAATCCACTTATCAAAGAAACCCATCCTCTTCAAAACTGAGTCAATGTAAGTCCAAGAAACACTATCGTATGCTTTATGGAAATCAAGCTTGAGTGCTACAGAAGACTGACCACAACGGTGGATTGATTGGATCACTTCCGAGGCTATAAACGAGCATTCATGAATATTACGGCCTTTAACAAATGCAAACTGGTTGTCAGAGATCAGTTGAGACAACACAACCTGTAATCTTTTCACGAGTACTTTCGACACAATTTTATATATTCCATGGATAAGGGCAATCGGTCTATAGTTTCCCATCGACGACGATCCAGGAACTTTAGAAATCAACACGGTAAAGGATGATTTAATAGAATTGGGCAGATGATCATACCTATAAAATTCGTCGAACAGTGCTAACACATCCGGTTTCAGTTCCTCCCAGAAGCATTTATAGAAGAAAAAATTAAATCCGTCCGGCCCCGGAGCCTTACCTTCTTGACAAGCACAAACCGCATCCCACACTTCAGCCTCTAAAAATGACTCAACAAGCCGAGAATTGGCTCTCTCATCAATCATGCGGAAATTTAGCTCTCCCAAAGTATACGGCACCTCCACTTGCTTCAAAAACAGCCTGGAATAAAAATTCTGTATCGTGGATTTAATAAGTTCCGGGTTAGAAGATACAGCCCAATCAATTTCTAGCTGTGAAATCCGATTACCCCTAGACCTTGCTAACGCCATCCTGTGAAAAAAACCGGTATTATCATCACCCAGTATAGTCTAGTTAACTCGTGATTGTTGATGACAAATTTGTTCAAGGTTCCTTCTACAGGTAAGTAATTCCGATTGCACGCACAAAAGCTCCAAATTACTCTCCTCCTCAATAGGCCGAGACACCAAGCTAGATGTCAAGGATATAACACGAGCCTCTAGCTTCTTTATTCTTCCCTCCAACCCGCCAAAATTAGATTGATGCCAAGGCCGAATAAAGCTCCTTAGTCGGCATAGCTTAAAATCAATGTCACGCCCCGGATCCGCCAATTCTATAGCCTCCCACTTTGATCTTAGAAAAGGTAGAAAACCGTCCTTCTCCCACGAACAGTTCAAGGAGCGAAAAATCTTTTTACCATCCCATACCGATGCGTGGGACCGATAAATAATAGGAAAGTGATCTGATAACGTCGAATCAACCGTCATCAAACTCTGACCCGACCACCTATCAAGAATATTGCACGACACCAAGACTCGATCGATCCTCGAGAAGGATAGGCTATTAGACCATGTATAGTCACGGCCATGTAATGGCAAATCAAAAAGAGCACATTCATTAACAAACTCCTAGAACCTAATCAAAAAACTCAACACCGTATTCCCACTTCTACCTCTCTCAGAGCTATGTAACACTTCGTTAAAATCACCATATAGCACCAAGTTATCCATGTTTTGAATATGGGGCAGCAAATCAAACCAAAATTGATTCCTATCCCTGGGGATAGGGGGACCATATAAGCATAGTAAGTTTACCTCAAGTTGACTAGACACAATATGTAGCAAGCACCATCTATCTGTAGAAGTAGTAATCGAGCCATGGATTAAACTAGAATTCCATGAGATCAGTAAACCCCCTGACAATCCATGCGACAAAATACAATGAGATTGAAACTCATTATGGCCCCAAAACTTTCTGACAACCTGATCTGAAACCAATAAGGACTTTGTCTCAATCAGAATAAAAACCTAAAGCTGCCACTTTCGAACACATGACCGCACCAAAAACTGTTTGGCCCCATTCAACAGGCCCCCACGATAATTCCAACTCATAAAACTCAAAGATATAATAATACTAACGATAACCCAGCTCGAACAACAGTCCTCTTAAGATCGCTGTCCTTCCAAGGCCTCTATAATCAAGCCCATGTTTTGTTCATTAAACAACTCAAGCTTTTCCCCAATTCGGAATGTCATTAGTTCATCACTGACAGTTGGCTCATTTTCTTCCCTCTGGATGATAGTTCTATTCATATTTGAGATGTTCAGGCCCGAGGAGCTTGAATCCTCCGTAACTGGAACCATCGCATTATTCCCCCTAATTAGTGGGCTATCGCTGGGAGGTTGGTTACTTCCCGGAATTGTGTTATTGCTATCCGCAACAACCTTATCATCCTCGCGTGATCTAGTTTCTACTTCGTTCACCGATGATTCATAACTACTCCTGTCAGAAGGATCCTTCTCTGGTTCACTCCACTCTTCCAATCCGTGCTCTTGACAGTGTTGACACCCAATTCCTTGTCTAAGATTCATGTATATTTCAAGAGTTTGCTGAGCTTCTTGTGGATCAATATCACTACCCTTCTCTGCATCATTTACTAAAACAGTAATCTCATTATTGCCTATTCAAGCAAAACCACCCATCAGAGCCATTGTTTATATCATAAATTTATAAAACTGGTTTACTCAAAGAATTGAATTATTATAATATGCAGCCCGAGTACGACTCTTGCTCTCATATCCATTTATTCCATAATTTTAATATTTATGGGTAACTGACTATTTATTTGTTTTCTTACTTATTTGCTTTACATTTTGCTTCCAACCCTTTTCATATTATTTGAATTATTATAATGTGTAGGTCAATGGATTATACTAAGGTAGTCAAACTAATGATATACCATAGTGGCACATTTGACAGAGGAGGTAATAACTATGTAGTGGGCACTGAGGCAGTAATCAAACCTAACTTCTCATTTGAGGAGCTTTCACACCCGAACATTGTGTCCTACTTAAAAGACATCGATTGTAGACCACATTCTATGTTGTTTATGAAATGCAAGTTTACTGGAAAATTTGTTCCAGTTTTGAATGATTTCGATATTATTAATGCAGTTACTAACCAAAAATTAGTAAATGGTGATGCATTAGAGTTTTATATGAAACATACCGACTTTGTAAACACGGTCAGAGGGAATATTGAATGTGTTGAGAATTTTGATAACCTTGACCAATATCAGCCAATAAATGAACCAGAAGCCCATACAAATCCTGAACTTATTAGTATTGAAATAGAAAATCATGTTGAAACACTAACGGACCCAAACCCCACTGAATTTGATTACCCAGCCTATAGTGAATATAATCTATCCAAACTTCACCAAACCTTTGATGAGGTTGTTTACCTAAATGGATGTCTAACAGATGATAAAGATGAGGAGTTGGTTGATGCTAGGGAGAATGAGAGAGGGTATAGGAAAGGATTGAGAGGTATACCTACTAATCAAATTGGTAACAATGAGAATGTTGGTATAGAAATTGATAGAATGGATGATGTGGGCTTGAATGAGGAGCATTATGGGGGATAAAGTCTAGGGCATATCGAAAATGTCATTAATGAATCAGTTCCATTTTATGATGTTGATGAGATAGGGGGATTTGACACTTCTAGTGATGAATCTGAAAGTTCTGTGTTCTACAATAGTAGTGATTATGGAAGCTACTATAGTGATAGTGACGAGGAGTATCAAGATGTGGCTTTGAGAAGAAAGACTGATAGAATTAGATTTGATGAAAATGCATTAGTTCCTATGTTTTGTTTAGATATGGTGTTTGCTAGTCCTCAACAGTTTAGAGATGTTGTAACAAAGTATGGCGTGATAAAGTGATTAGATGTGAGATTGGTTAAGAATGCAGATTATAGGTTAAGAGCTGAGTGTAAAGGTGATAAAGATTGTCCATGGGTATTGCATGCTAGCACAATTAGGACTGGGGGCGATCTGGTTTGCAAAGGGATACTTTCATGTGGTAAGGATGGAAACAATCAAATGTATCCTATTGCATGGGCAGTAGTGGAGAAAGAGAACACAGAAAATTCGTTATAGTTTATAACCAAGTTGAAAATAGACTTAAAGTTAGAAGAGGGAAAAAATATAACTATTATCTCAGAATGCAAAAGGTAGTTTTCTTCAAGTTTAGTCTTTTCTATATGATTGAATAAAAAGCACTTGTATAGAATCTGATATCAAATGTTTAAAATTTTAAATATCTAGGGCCTAATTGCAGCAGTCACAACTATGCTTCCACAAGCCTATCACAGAATGTGTGCTCAACAAATCTATGCTGCTTGGTCAAAGACATTTAAATGAGAGGAAAGGAAGCTTGCTTTTTGGGCAATTGCAAAGAGCAGCTACAAAAATGAGTTAATAGGTATTTTGTTATATTAGTTATATTATTATGCCTACATTGTGTAGTTTCCATTAGGTTGTTTGAGGTTAATATGGAACATAAAAAGGGATAAAATGGCCACTACGCCAAGAAATGCACAGCCTAGTATCTTTACTTTCATTAAAAATGATAAAATGTCAAGGCGAGCACACTAATTACGCGTAATAGAAGCATTTTTTAGGCTAGCAGCTATACTTATACATATACATACTTTTAGGTAATGGGAATTCATCTCTTTTTATTAGATTTATGTATACTTAAATGTAAAATTAGCTTTGTATATCATTAGAAGTTGTAGTAATATATGTTATTTTACTGAAAGGGAATGTGGAGAAGCTGAAGAAGCTAGGAGATGGAATCTTTGAAGCTCTATCAGAGTATGCATTACACACTAGGATTAGAGCTTTCTTTCAGACAGAAAGCAAGTGCAATGTGGTGGACAACAAAATGAGTGAAACCTTCAATGGTTGGATTTTATTGGCCCGAACAAAGCCTATGATTAGCTTGTTGTCAAATTAGGCAACAACAAATGAAGAGAATTTTTACTAAGAGGAAACTTGTGCAATCATGGAAGGAAGAAGTTTCTCCAAAGGCTATGGAAAAGGTGACAAAAAATGGAGAGAAAAGTAATGAATGGGTCATTCAAACTAATGAAGATGCTGATTTGAAGTGACATACATCTACAAACATGAGAAGAGGCGTACGGTGGATTTGAAAAAGTGGACATGTACTTGTGGACAATGGTAATTGAGTGGAATAACATGTTGGATATGATGTATGCCCTTAAGGCAATTAGGGCGATATATCTTAATTATGTAATAGTACGAATAATTTGTTTAATCAATAAAGGCATTTGTTCTTTTGTTTATATCAATGTATTTTTATACATATATATTATAGCTGGTTAAAATATATTCATTGATGTATGTATACAAAAGTCCTTGACATATCATAGCATGAAGTCAGAGAAATTATAGTTGGACTATATTTGGTGGAACCTACTTCATGTGCAATTATGATTATGTCTAAACTATCCCTAGTCATAGTGTCATCAAGAAAGGATATTGATGAAACGGAAAGACTAGCATGTGGTCAATTTTCTTGGAAAGGGTCCAAGCAGTTAATCTCCTAAATACTGAAGGTGGTGCCTTAAGCTTGACACATGGATATATCTGGGAGATATATTGGAGACCGCAGCAAGATAAACACTTGGTATAAATATCAATGTGTTAGTGTTTATCTTCATGCAATAAGCTTTGTGAATGTCCTCATACTTAAGATGCTAGTTGCCTTGTGTGGTACTATTGCTATACTTTGGGTCATTGCTATGCACTCATTAATTTAGGATGCTACGGGTGATTACGGGTATAGTGATAACAACACGTTGGTAGACTGAGTAGTCGGAAAGAATCCATCGCTCCAGATATATTAAGGAGTTGTACCTGGCCACTTGTTGAAGTGATGATTGCCATAAACCTCTGATCAGAGTATGTGTTTGATAGAAATGGTTTCTAGTCAAACACACTATGGTAAAAAGCAATATACTTCGGTAACAAGTAAATAACTGGGATAGCTTGGAGCAACCTTGCTATTAGTGGGTTAACACTTTAACTGAACCCAATAAACCAGATGGTACTAATATTAAAGAATGGAAGGAATTTATCGCACTGGATAACTATTGCATTAACTGGGATTAAGTCATAAGCATAAATGACGTTCCAAGTAATGGGGGATGGTAGACCCTTGCTAGAGGCGTACTACAGTCGTTTAAGGTAATCGAGTTCTATTTACGGTCTAGAGCATCGAGCCAATGGTTCTATTAGAACAAGGGTTGGTTAAGCCTTAACAGCTCAATACTTCGGGATCCTATAAGGTCACACACATTGGACCTTCATCGGACCAAGTAAAGAACTAATAGATTTATTCTATTACAAGAATATAACATAAATAATAATTGGATTATTATTTGATTGGTTAAAATTGATTAAATCAATTTTTGATAGACCAAGGAATTTATTTTGACCGATAACTAATTAATTAGAGTCATAAATAAATTATAATTGATTAGATCAATTTTGGTTGGACCAAGAAATTTATTTTGACTGATAACTAATTTATTAGAGTCAAAAATAAATATTTATTTGAAAGGATTTAAAGGGGATTTTGCATTGACGAGTTAAAACTGAAAAGTATAAAATATTTTGTACAATATTCGGTTGCGCGAAATACACCAAAAGGTGCGCGAACATTGCTGGGCAGTGTTCGGTGGCCCATATTCATGGGCTGCACAAAGGCAGCCCATGAATACCACATGCAGCACGTGCATGTGGCATGTGTACTCCCATCCCACATCGTCAATTGGGGAGAAAATTTTTGCTCCCCAAGCCTATATATAGGCTATCCCTTCTCCTTTCAAAATGCACCAAGCTCAAAGCATAAATCCTAAGCGAGATAATTAATCTCTCGGGTACTTGAGCAAGTTATTTTTGTGGAGCCTGAATTTATTCGGGCACCGCTAGTTTATATTTTGGGTGAGGCTTCTAGAGTGGTCTAGCAACTACTCGAGGCCTCTTAGTTCTTCCTCCTGGGGAGGTTTTGGTTGGTGGGGTTCGTGTGGATACTGATAGAGGCTATCCTACTATTGGAGGCTTGTGCAAGAAGGTCCTGCTAAAGCACGCTTCAACTGGTAAGTTTTTTTTTTTTAATTATTAAGTCTTTTTCTTTAAGCGTTTTTAGACTTAATAATTATGCTTAGGTTATTTTACATGCTTAGTTTATTTTATGCTTAGGTTATAACTTAGAGTTATAACATGTTTAGTATAAAATAAATATAATAGGATATAATTTGGAATTATGGTATGCCTAGTCCTTTAGCATGCTAACCTAAGTAGAGAATTATTTAGTTAAGGCTTTATTTAATTTATATGCAATTAATAAGAGTTCCTGGGACAGGGACAAAATTTTGAATTTCCGTCATGCCTCTTATGCATGTTCAATTTGACTGTCAGTTCCCAACAGTGGTATCAGAGCCTGCCTATTTAGTGCATAATTAAGTTAGAAGCAAACTAAATATTATTTTCTAAATGAAATGATTTGTTTATTTAATTGTTTGGAACAATATATATAAACTTCTGTCTTTCATTTCAAGGTTAGAAATTAGTTATGAATAATTTTGAATAAGCTTGCTCAACTTACTCAGATTATACAAGTGTCAATAATTTATTTAAATTACATGGGTATAGATGCTCCCAATTTACATAAATTGGAAAAACGAAATTTATTAGTTCAAGAGAATCCATTGGTCTTCAAGTTTGTGCCCGTATTTGTTCTGGCTAAGGATTGGACTTGGTGTCTACTCCTCATAGGGCACCTCTCCTACCTGGGAACCTATATCGATGCAATTTGAATTGACCAATCGGGGGATTAATATGAACTAATTTATTTCTAGTATATAAGATGGTGCTTATATGTGTTTCTATAACAAAGTAAAAAATTAAAATTATTGAATAAAAGCTTAAAGGAAATGCAATATAAATATAACAAATTAAAGCGTTAATTATTTTGCATATAATCTAGGTTGATGAAATAATTATAATAAAGAGCTGAACCCACCTAAGGTTAGACCTTATAAATTAATTCTAAAATTCCCTGAATTAATATAAGTAATTATAATTTTTTCCATCTGATAAAATCCTAGATTGGGTGAGACGTTTAACACCAATAAAATCCCAAAGTAAATATATTAAGGCAAGTTATAGTCTTCCTTACTCAAATTTATAATACGGTCTTTTTGGGCTATCAAAGTGCTACGCAAAGCGTTCCTTCTAGTCCACATTGATTGGTTGTAAAGTTTGAGATAGGGTCTGCCTTAACAGAGCTGGGGTAGTCCACCATAAAATTGGGGGCTAGGCCCAGATCTGAGACATATTCAAGGAGATGCTAATATAAGAGCACACGTCCCTTGGGATTAGGGAACTTGAATGAATTAGCAATTGCATGCGATGCAAATGGAATTGGATTCCAACTATGACTGACTATTATGACTTGACTCATAAAATTGGGGGTTGTAGTAGACTAGTTATAGATGCTACCTACTAGGAAATTTAGCTGGGCTAAAATTCACGAATTCAATAGAATGAGCTATTGTAAATTTCGAAGAAAATAGTAGGAAAATGTATTTAATTAAAAGTCCTCATATTAAATACATGTACTTAAACTAATATCTAAACACTTTTCTTTTCTTATGTCTTAGGTTGAAAATGGCTTCCAATTTTAATCTCCGTATGTTACTTGACACCAAATTGAATGGCTCGAACTTTTCTGATTAGTTCCGAGCAGTGAGAATAGTTCTCAGATCTGAGGGAATTGCCTATGTCCTAAGTGAAATTTTCCCTGTAGAACCTGATGTTGAGGATCATGTGGAACATGATGCCTGGTTAAAGCACAGGAAAGATCGTGAGACTGCCATGTGTATTATGTTGGGGTCCATGAATTCTGAGCTTCAGAAACAACATGAGAACATGCCCTTGGAGGATATGGTTCTCCATCTTGAAGAACTCTTTTCGGAGAGGGAGAGGACAGAGAGGTATGAGACCTCTAAACTCCTTTTCGGGACCAAGATGCAGGCTGGCACCTCTGCCTCTCAGCATGTACTGAAACTCTTGGGATACCTTAAGAAGCTGAATCGATTGGGATTCGAGATAAATCATGACTTGAGCATTGACCTTGTGTTGATGTCCTTGACAGATAGTTACTCAAATTTTGTAACTAACTATTACATGAACAGGATTAATTCAACTATCCCTGAATTAATTAACATGCTGAAAATAGTAGAACCTCAGATCAAGAAAGATCAGAAACCTCTACTGTTGGTTGAAAAAGGCAAGGCTTCTAAGAAAAAGAAGCAGGCACTGGGTGCCAAGAAAAGAATCAGTAAGAAGAAGAATGAAAAGAAGGCATCTAAGTATGTCTGCTTCCAATGTGGGAAACCGGGACATTGGAAGAGGGATTGCAAAGCTCCTGCTTCTGAGCATTTGAAGAAGAAGCCTACAGAGGCATCTACTTCAGGTATATTTGTAATTGAAAACTTTGCTACTTTTCCGCAAGAATCCACTTGGGTATTAGATACTGGTTGTGGTTCTCATATCTGTACTTCTGTGCAGGGACTAAGGAACTGTAGAAAACTTGCAAAAGGGGAGATGGACCTACGTGTGGGAAATGGAGCCAGAGTTGCTGCATTAGCCGTAGGGAGCTTTAGTCTTGTTTTGCCAAGTGGACTTGTTTTAGTTTTGAATAATTGTTATTACATTCCAAGTGTTACTAAGAATATTGTATCTGTTGCGTGTTTAGCAACAGAGGGATTTGAAATTTTATTTTCGAATAATAATTGTCAGATTCGTTTGAATAATATTCTTTATGGTTATGGAATGTTGAAAGGTGGCATTTATATTCTTGATACTAAAACAGAAGTTTTCAATATAAACAATGTGAAGAAAGTTAAATTAGATAATGAGAATTCCTTTTACTTATGGCATTACCGTTTAGGCCACATAAACAAAGATCGCTTAACCAAGTTGCATAAGCGTGGAGACTTGGGCTCAATAGACTTAGAGTCTTATGGTGATTGCGAACCTTGTTTAAAAGGAAAAATGACAAAGTTACCCTTTAAAGGAAAGGGTGAACGAGCCACGAGTACATTGGAACTTATACACACTGATGTGTGTGGTCCAATGAGTGTTCAGGCACTAGAAGGATACTCCTACTTCATAACCTTTATTGATGATTACTCACGATACGGTTATTTGTACTTGATGAAGCACAAGTCTGAAAGTTTTGAAAAATTCAAACTATTCAGAGCTGAAGTAGAGAAACAGCTTGAGAAAAGTATTAAAACACTTCGATCGGATCGAGGTGGAGAATACTTAAGTCAGGAGTTTCAGGATTATCTAAAGGAAAATGGGATAGTTCCCCAGTGGACCCCTCCTTATACACCCCAACATAATGGAGTGTCAGAAAGGAGGAATCGGACTTTATTAGATATGGTCAGGTCCATGATGAGCCATGCAGTTCTTAGTAAATCCTTTTGGGGATATGCACTTGAGAGCGCGGTTTATATCTTAAACAGAGTGCCCTCTAAATCAGTTGATTTTACACCTTATGAAAGATGGTGTAACAAAAAGCCATCTCTAAATCACTTAAGAGTATGGGGTTGTCCTGCTATGGTGAAGAGGATAGCGTCAGATAAGCTAAATGCCAAGGCTGACAAATGTCTGTTCATTGGATATCCAAAGGAAACAATTGGATATCTGTTTTACCAACCCGAAGCACAAAAGGTATTTGTGTCTCGGAATGCTCACTTTTTGGAAAAGGAACACTTACTTGAAAAGGTCAGTGGGAGCAATATTGAACTGGAAGTTCAACAGGAAGAAACAGACGATCAACTGATTGACCCCGTTCTAGATACACAAGAGAGTGTGATCCAAGAACAAACTGTTGAAACACAATCATTGCGAAGATCAAGTCGTGTTCATAAGGGTCCCAATGGGTTTATTATCACTAATGATAAGGAACTATATCTTATGGAGGATGATGAACCAAGGACATATGATGAGGCAATAAAAAGCTCAGATTCTGATAAATGGCAAAAGGCCATGAAATCAGAAATGGATTCCATGTACGAGAACCAAGTTTGGAATTTGGTTGATGCACCGCAAGAGGTTAGACCAATTGGGTGCAAATGGGTCTTCAAGAAGAAGACAGACATGGATGGTAATGTAATTACCTATAAAGCAAGGTTGGTTGCGAAAGGTTATAGTCAACGGGAAGGTATTGACTATGATGAAACCTTCTCACCGGTAGCCATGCTCAAATCCATAAGGATACTCCTCGCCATTGCTGCTCATTACGATTATGAGATCTGGTAGATGGACGTAAAAACAGCATTCCTGAATGGGGATTTAGACTGGGATGTGTATATGACACAACCTGAGGGTTTTACATCTCAAAATGGCTCGAAGGTATGCAAGCTACAAAGATCCATTTATGGACTTAAGCAGGCATCAAGGAGTTGGAATATAAGGTTTGATCAGACAATCCGGGAACTGGATTTCTGCCCAAATGCAAATGAGCCTTGTGTTTATAAGAAGGTTAGTGGGAGTGCAGTTGTTTTTCTAGTATTGTATGTTGATGACATTCTGCTAATAGGAAATGACATTTCTCTTCTTCAAAATGTTAAAGTATGGTTGTCAAGAAAGTTCTCCATGAAAGACCTTGGTGAAGCAGCATTTATACTAGGTATAAAGATCTACAGGGATAGATCCAAGAGGCTGTTAGGTCTTTCTCAAAGTACATATATAGACAAGGTGTTAAATAGGTTCAACCTTGAGCATTCTAAGAAAGGTTATCTCCCAATGACAAAGGGGATTAACCTATCTAAAGCTGAGTGTCCGAAGACAGCTCAAGAGAGAATGCGCATGAAGGATATACCCTATGCATCCGCGATAGGATCCATCATGTATGCTATGATATGTACTAGGCCGGATGTCTCTCAGGCTTTGAGCTTTACGAGCAGATATCAGTCAGATCCAGGTGAAAAACACTGGATGGCCGTCAAGGCAATCCTTAAGTACTTGAGAAGGACTAAGGATGAGTTCTTGATTTATGGAGAAGGTGATCTCACTATCAAAGGTTACACTGACGCAAGCTTTCAATCTGACAAGGATGACTTTAAGTCTCAGTCAGGTTTTGTGTATGTGTTAAATGGAGGGACAGTACGCTAGAAGAGTTCCAAGCAAGAAACTACTGCTGATTCAACCACGGAATCTGAATACATTGCTGCATGCGAAGCAGCAAAAGAAGCTGTCTGGTTAAAGGGATTTATTGGTGATCTCGGTGTGGTGCCTGAGGCTATTGATCCAATTACTTTATATTGTGATAACAATGGTGCCATAGCTCAGGCAAAGGAACCACGGTCTCATCAGAAAAACAGACATGTATCCAGAAAGTATCATATAATCAGGGAGATTGTTGATGCTAAGATAATAAGATTAGAATATGTACCCACTGATCAGAACCTCGCGGATGGTCTGACAAAGCCATTGACTCAAGTCAAACATGACCAGCATGTTAAAGCATATGGATTAAAACATATGGCTAATTGGCCTTAGTGCAAGTGGGAGTTTGTTGGATATGATGTATGCCCTTAAGGCAATTAGGGCGATATATCTTAATTATGTAATAGTACGAATAATTTGTTTAATCAATAAAGGCATTTGTTCTTTTGTTTATATCAATGTATTTTTATACATATATATTATAGCTGGTTAAACTATATTCATTGATGTATGTATACAAAAGTCCTTGACATATCATAGCATGAAGTCAGAGAAATTATAGTTGGACTATATTTGGTGGAACCTACTTCATGTGCAATTATGATTATGTCTAAACTATCCCTAGTCACAGTGTCATCAAGAAAGGATATTGATGAAACTGAAAGACTAGCATGTGGTCAATTTTCTTGGAAAGGGTCCAAGCAGTTAATCTCCTAAATACTGAAGGTGGTGCCTTAAGCTTGACACATGGATATATCTGGGAGATATATTGGAGACCACAGCAAGATAAACACTTGGTATAAATATCAATGTGTTAGTGTTTATCTTCATGCAATAAGATTTGCGAATGTCCTCATACTTAAGATGCTAGTTGCCTTGTGTGGTACTATTGCTATACTTTGTGTCATTGCTATGCACTCATTAATTTAGGATGCTACGGGTGATTACGGGTATAGTGATAACAACACGTTGGTAGACTAAGTAGTCGGAAAGAATCCATCACTCCAGATATATTAAGGAGTTGTACCTGGCCACTTGTTGAAGTGATGATTGCCATAAACCTCTGATCAGAGTATGTGTTTGATAGAAATGGTTTCTAGTCAAACACACTATGGTAAAAGGCAATATACTTCGGTAACAAGTAAATAACTGGGATAGCTTGGAGCAACCTTCCTATTAGTGGGTTAACACTTTAACTGAACCCAATAAACCAGATGGTACTAATATTAAAGAATGGAAGGAATTTATCGCACTGGATAACTATTGCATTAACCGGGATTAAGTCATAAGCATAAATGACGTTCCAAGTAATGGGGGATGGTAGACCCTTGCTAGAGGCGTACTACAGTCGTTTAAGGTAATCGAGTTCTATTTACGGTCTAGAGCATCGAGCCAATGGTTCCATTAGAACAAGGGTTGGTTAAGCCTTAACAGCTCAATACTTCGGGATCCTATAAGGTCACACACATTGGACCTTCATCGGACCAAGTAAAGAACTAATAGATTTATTCTATTACAAGAATATAACATAAATAGTAATTGGATTATTATTTGATTGGTTAAAATTGATTAAATCAATTTTTGATAGACCAAGGAATTTATTTTGACCGATAACTAATTAATTAGAGTCATAAATAAATTATAATTGATTAGATCAATTTTGGTTGGACCAAGAAATTTATTTTGACTGATAACTAATTTATTAGAGTCAAAAATAAATATTTATTTGAAAGGATTTAAAGGGGATTTTGCATTGACGAGTTAAAACCGAAAAGTATAAAATATTTTGTACAATATTCGGTTGCGCGAAATACACCAAAAGGTGCACGAACATTGCTGGGCAGTGTTCGGTGGCCCATATTCATGGGCTGCACAAAGGCAGCCCATGAATACCACATGCAGCACGTGCATGTGGCATGTGTGGGATGGGAGTTTTACTCCCATCCCACATCGTCAATTGGGTAGCAAATTTTTGCTCCCCAAGCCTATATATAGGCTATCCCTTCTCCTTTCAAAATGCACCAAGCTCAAAGCATAAATCCTAAGCGAGATAATTAATCTCTCGGGTACTTGAGCAAGTTATTTTTGTGGAGCCTGAATTTATTCGGGCACTGCTAGTTTATATTTTGGGTGAGGCTTCTAGAGTGGTCTAGCAACTACTCGAGGCCTCTTAGTTCTTCCTCCTGGGGAGGTTTTGGTTGGTGGGGTTCGTGTGGATACTGATAGAGGCTATCCTACTATTGGAGGCTTGTGCAAGAAGGTCCTGCTAAAGCACGCTTCAACTGGTAAGTTTTTTTTTTTTTTTTAATTATTAAGTCTTTTTCTTTAAGCGTTTTTAGACTTAATAATTATGCTTAGGTTATTTTACATGCTTAGTTTATTTTATGCTTAGGTTATAACTTAGAGTTATAACATGTTTAGTATAAAATAAATATACTAGGATATAATTTGGAATTATGGTATGCCTAGTCCTTTAGCATGCTAACCTAAGTAGAGAATTATTTAGTTAAGGCTTTATTTAATTTATATGCAATTAATAGGAGTTCCTGGGACAGGGACAAAATTTTGAATTTCCGTCATGCCTCTTATGCATGTTCAATTTGACTGTCAGTTCCCAACATAACATGCTATCATGCTTTATCATGCATACATGGCACAAGAAAAGAGGTCGTAAAATATGTCAGTCCTTATTACAACAAGGAGAACTACATGAAGACATATGCTTATTCAATCAAACCAGTGCCAGGTATTGACATGTTGGATGACATTGGTCTTGGTGGTTGTTTACAACCACCATTTAAAAAGAAGCCTGGAAGACAAAAGATTAATAGAAGAAGAGATCCTACAGAGGCTAAGAAGAGCATATCAGGGAAACTAACGAAATTGGGTCAAGTTATGAGATATAGCTTGTGCAAAGAAACATCATATAATATCATGAAATGCCCCAAGAAAAAGGACCATCTAGAGGTAAATTGTTTTCTATATGTTGTAAATATACTTTTTGTTCTTTTTGTGGCTTATTATTTAAATTTTATTCGGGTCAATGTCGATTAAAAGATCTGAAAGATTTTTTTCATTAGTCTTGAAAGTTTGCTATATCACATTCTATTGATTTATTCTAGTTTAATGGTACTTTATTTGCTTTATGATAGTGTTTATCACCACACCAGAAGAGAATGCAAAGAAGGTCTCAGTCAGCTACTTCAACTCAAACATCAAATGTGGGTGGTTCCAGTCAACCTAAAAGGCCTACCTCAGTTCCAAATCTTGTAACACCTCACACAGATATAGCAGCAAGTAGAGCAAGATTTAGGACATCCAATGAGCTCAATTTGCAAGCTTCAATCACTGATGCACTGAAGTTTGCACAGGAAATGACTGCAACAAATAGTGATAAAAAGAAAGGAAAGCGGTTCCTAACTACAGCTCAAATCAAACAAATTACATAGAAAAACAAGCAGGGAGAGGGCAGTAGCAAGAAAAATATCATCGTAGTTATCGACTTTTGTGACTTTATATAATCAATTGATAGTTCTTTAATGGATCATCTATAATTTGTTCTTGAAAAATTTGATATGTTGTTCAAACAAGCACATTTATATATTTTTAGAAACAATTTAATAAATTTTTGAGTTTGGTAAAAATGAAAGAATTAATATGCAAATAGAAAAGAAATTTTCACGAAGGTATTATGCTCTTTAAGCAATCGTTCCTAGTTACCTTGTTTTAAATTGCTGCATTTCATGTTATGTAGCGTTGAAATTATACATTAGCTTGAGCTTAATTATTCTTTTTCTCGCTTCCAAATTACAGATAAACTCTTGAGACATGATTTGGCAAATATTGGTTTACTCTTTGTCTGGTTATGTACTAATCCAGTAACATCATAATATTCATTCAAGTTTTTATGAGGATGGATAAATTCTTTTCTAGTCATGGACAACTTATTTGCAAAAATATTATATATGAGCAAGTTGTTGGTATTTTAGTGTAATTGGATCAACTAGTTAACCAATGCAGTCGTAATATTTCATCGAACAAGTTAAGAGAGAGAAGAGTGCATGCTTGTTTGAATTCTATTACAATACTTAGCTTACGAGGGTCCGGGAGCTACCTCTAGCAACACTTCTGTTATGAACTGTTGCAGCTGCTCGAATGGACATGTCTTTTCGCAACACTTTTATTCTGAAGAGTTGTGACTGTTCGTATCAGGTCTATAAAACATGGCATTGGTAACACTTATAGACAGAGTTTTTTGCAACCATTTCTGCAATTTTTGGTTCACTTTTCTTTACAATAAAAGTTCATTCTAAGTTCTTATCGTTTCTGATTTTATCCGATTGATCTATTTGGTAGAACCGCCAAATAAGATTCAATCAGAAAGTGTTCATCACGACTTCTGAAGTATCCAGGCTTCATTCTACCGGAATTACCCAACAAATATTGAATCTTATTCTATCGCTTGAAGCCTAAAAGGTACGAATTCGATCCATTCTCTTGCTATGATTGTTTGTGTCTCTAACTTTGATTTCTCAATTTTTCAGAAAACTTCCAGATTTTGCCCCTATTTTATTTTGATGTTTTCTCTTATTATATAAATCCGATTGGAATGATTCTTGATTCTATTGATATCTACAAAATCTAAGGAATATATGTTCAAAAGAAACCTTATTTAATTTTGTTTATTTTCAATGTGAAATTTTCGTTTGAAGTTGAGTCATGAAATCTGTTTTTGAAAAATCTCAGCTTTGTACACTGTTTAGTGTTTTGATCATAACTTTGGTTATACAATTTGGTTTCTATGATTTTGGTGGATTTGGAAAGCTAAGACATGTGGCTAATTATGTTTAGAAGAAAAGTATTCGATTTGATGATGTTTTAATGGAGAAAAATGCAGGGGAAGTCAAGTCATAAAATCTGAAAAATTCTAAAAAAAATGAATATTGATTTTATTGTGTTTTAATAAAAGTTCAAGGTTATATTGAATTATGTTTGATGGTCATTTTCATTTTTGGTTGTTTATGGCAGTATAAAAGTTCTTTTTCTCGAAAAAAATCTTGATTTTCAAGTCGTTTTATATAAACGACGTGTTTAGGTTCATTTTTTCATAAAAAGAACAGCGTCATTGGACTCGGGACGTCAAAAAACCTTAGGAGGGGTTTTGTCGGTGGCCGGAATTGATTTTGAAATGATTTAAAATCTGAATTCATTTTTCTGCAATTTGCAAGAGATTCTAAATCCGTTGCAAAATCATTGCAGAATGAAAAGTTGCGATGGTTCATTTGCGACAACTATTTTTCGCAGCAGTTTATGGTTCATTGTGAAGGTTTGTGAAGGATTCTGATTCCGTCACAAAAGGAATAGTCAATGGGCGGTTTATTTTGACAGTTTCTGAATGCGATGGTTAGGTTGTTTGTGAGGGATTCAGCATCCGTCAAACATTCCGTCACAAAAAGAAAAGTCAGGACGGTTAGTTTTTATGACAACCGTTTGTGACGGTTCATGATCTGTGATGATGCTTCGTGTAGTAGTTTTGGCAACACTTTTTTGATCTATTGCGACCCTTTTAGAAGTGTTGCCAGAAACAAGGCTATTGGTTGATATGGTAACAATTTTCAGAGTGTTGCCAGAATACTTTTTTGTGTCGCAAGAAAGAATGTAAGTGAAGCAGTTTTGGCAACACTTTAATGAAATTAAGCGTTGCCAAAAACTTGTCCTTATCCAACTTTAACAGTCATCTAATGTGGCATTGGTTTAACTTTTGGGGTTGACATGTCAATGGTTGACTGATATGTGTCATTAAAAAGTCAAAGTTGACCGATCAACATAATGCTACATGGCGCGTTTCTAATGGCTTCCTTCGGTTTTGGAAGGTTAGTCGGATACAAGTTATTTTTCTTATGAGGAGTATAGTTCTTCCGCAAGTGGATGAGTGTTTCTTCCTGGGGGAGGTGCTACTTATTGGGTGTCTAAGAAACAAACTTGTATGAGTGATTCGACAAAGGAATCTGAGTTTGTAAAAACTGAGCATAATTTAGCCGATCATATAACCAAAGGGTTAAGGAAAGATCTTGTGCAAAAGTCGGCTATGGGGATGAAATTAAAGTCCATCTAAAATCTCTCATGTTAAGATACTCAATTCCCACCTAATATGACGTTAGGTGCTGAATTCAATGAGGAAAGCTTAACATCTAGAGATTGGAACACACTGATTAAAACATCCCAAGGTGTGTGTTCAGACCTGCAAGTAAAGGAGGTTGAAGTTTAACTTCTTAATAGCCTTATTGAAAAATTGCATACGTAGGTGCAAGAGTAAAAAGGCTACCTAGATAAGCATGAAGTTTAGTCGCTTCAAGAAGCTTGGACTTGGCTTTGATATGCTTATGAAGGATAGGGACACAAAGCTAGTAAAAGATAGTGTCAAGTAAGAACATATTAGAATGTTACCTTATGTGTATATTATCTTCGAGTATTCAAGATGGATAACCAAGGCTCAATCCATAGTGATACCTTTGATTATTCGAATACTTGGAATGTGTAATATACTAAGATGAAATTCAATCGTCACGATATTTCATTTATGTATAAGTTTGTTATTTGTTGTGATTTTGATCAATTAATCATGGATTACACTAAAATGGGGGAGGATTGTTGGCATTTTAGTGTAATTAGATTAACTAGTTGACCAATGCAGTAGTAATATTTCATCGAATAAGTTAAGAGAGTGCGAAGTGCACGCTTGTTCAAGTTCTATTACGATACTTAGCTTACGAGGGTCCGGGAGCTACCTCTAGCAACACTTCTATTATGAACTATTGCAGCTGCTCGAATGGACATGTCTTTTTGCAACACTTCTATTCTGAAGAGTTGCGACTATTGGTATTAGGTCTATAAAACATGGCATTGGCAACACTTACAGATAAAGTTTTTTGCAACGATTTCTGCGATTTTTGGTTCACTTTTCTTCACAACAAAAGTTCATTCTAAGTTCTTGTCATTTCTGATTTTATCCGATTGATCTATTTGGTAGAACCGCCAAATAAGATTCAATCTGAAAGTGTTCGTCACGACTTCAGAAGTATCCAGGCTTCATTCTACCGAGATTCCCTAACACAAGTTGTTATTGAATTTCTAAAATAAGTATATATTATAGGAGCTTCGAGGAATTTCTCAGAAAAAAAGAAAGAGAGAGCCTTGAAGAAAAACTAATACATATAGTTGCAAACACCTTGAATGCAAATAGGAGGAAAACAACAAAACTTCAATTAACCCGCAGCTCATATAAGCACATGAACTTTTATTAGCAAGGAGGAAAAACTTCATTTTGTTTTTCTTCGTTTGAAATGGCAAACGACAATACAACCAAGGAGGAAACCATCCCCAGCTTTTCAAGACTCGGGTTTGTCCTCTCAAGTGAGGGAAATGAAGAAGACATATACATACTACCTCTTTCTCTTTTATCTTGGTCAAGGAATTTGGGAAATTTTTGTAGGTTAGGGATTTTCAGATTTGGTTTGAAAGAGATCGAATGAGGGAGGTTAGGGATTTTTTGATTTGGCTTAGAAAGAGATCGAATGAGAGAGAAGCTAAGTTTTTGTTACTTTATAATTTAGTCCCTTAACTTAATTTTTTTTTTCATTACAAATTGACTAGGTGACACATAATCAAGTTTTTTCCACGTGTATCTTATATGGCATAGGAGTTAAAGTTCCATTAAAAAAGGACTAATTAGTTAATGGAATTGATACCACAGGGACCAAATGGGTAACGTGTATAGCAGAGGGACCAAAAGGATAAACTATGTATAGCAGAGAGCCCCAAAAGGCCTTTAGGCCTTATTATTTCTAAATACACACTTTTTGCCAAAATAAAATTCAAAGAGACATACATTTTATATTAGATGATTAGGTTAAGATTTTTTGAGAAGTGATAGAATTAAAATAGTAATATTACTTGTTTAAAGATAATTAGAACTAATTAAGAATACAATAGATAATTTTTTCTTAATTATATTATTTAAAATTAAAACTAACCTGTCATATTTATATGAATATATAAGAAATTACTAATACTATAAGGTAATTATAAATTTATACGAGGATGTTCGCAAGTTTTCAGGTCGAATATTAAAATGCTCGGCTTGTCTCGTTAATATCTCAAACCGATCTTGAACTTAAATCGAGCCTTATCAAGCTGAGCTTTGACAGAACTAATCTTGAACTGTTCACGAATCGCTCAACTCGATTACAACCCTAGTTATAGATATCCATATTAACATTTTACTTGTTGTATTTTACTGTTATGAAATATATTTTTTTAGTTGCTCATCTGATTCATTGGAGCTTTGCTCTGACTACATCCAGATCCGATCTGGATCGTACCTGTCCATGGTGGGTGAGTCTCCTAATGACAATTTTTTACATTCACAAGGTTCGAACCTGGGACCTTTCTTAAATAATATCAAGCTGCTTACCACTCGAACCAACTTCCATTGGTTACCGACACTAGTACAAAAAAGGCCTTTAAGGACGCACTTTTCCAGTCGGTTGAGGCAAAAATAGTCTGAAAAAGAGTTTTAAAAAACGTGGAGCAACCATTACCGACGGTCCTTATTTAAGAATTGTCTGTAATAGTGCCTTTGAGCAATACGGACGGTTCTTAACTCATAACCGTCCGTATTGCTCTAAAGTAAATTTATTATAAATTTTTTTAGAGCAATACGGATGGGTATGAGTTAATAACCGTCTGTATTGCTCAATATTAATTTTTTATAGTTTATACGGATGGGTATTAACTCATACTTGTCCGTATTGCTCTAAATAACCTAGATCTCAAACCCGCCCCTCACTCTCACTACTCTCACTCATTTCCAAATTCATAAAACCCATCGTCGGCCAAAACCTCTCCATCGTTTTATCTCCGCCACCGCTCCTGTCTCCCGCCGCCTCTTTATTCTTCCTCGTCGCTGCCGTCTCATGCCGTTGTTATTTTTCTCTACTTCAGAAACCTCTCTGCCGCCACTTCCATCTCTGCAAGACCTCTCTGCTGCTGATTCTATCTCCGCCGCATTTCAGTCTCCTTCGCTCGGCGATTGAGGTTGGTACTGGAAAACTCTATTAATAAGCTCTAAGTATCATATAATTTGTTAAATGGAATTGGCTCATTAAGCTTATAAATAATTCTGAAAAGCTTGTATGTACAGTGAGTATTTGATGATCTTATCAATAATTAGGTTTGGTTGATTCATTGTCCATAGTTAATTTATTTTGAGAATTGGTAATATTGCTCTTGAGTTTGATGATTTGTTCATTTGTATTCTAGATATTGAGTTGTTTACTTGTTTGTTTGAATGAATTGGCTTTAAACATTAAGGGCAGTTTTAGTTTTGTGGGTTTGTTTTACTGAAACCCCAAGATATTATTGAATTGATTTACAATTCTATAGTGGAAAGTATGTTGAGGGAACTTGTCAAGGTAGCAACTTCAGCCTAGAAAGTTAGAATCTTTAAATCTGTTTATTTTAATGGAAGATTTCTAGCTAATGATTCTGCTACTTTTATATTGACTGTTGTTTATGAACATCCATTTGACGGGTTGCTATGGCATGTTGTTATTAGTTGTTCTTTAGATTAGCTCTGTAGTTAAAAGAAGAATGATTAAATTGTTAGTTTTTTGATGTGCTTGTACTAGATTGTAGTTAAATACACAAATGGTTTGAATGAACAAATTCTTTTCTTTTCCAGCTTATAGAGAGTGTGAGATAAAATAGATATATTCTCTGTTACGCCTTTTCTAATTGTGTTTGACACAAGTAAATGTCTTACATTAAGTTGTTTTACCCTAATTTTGATTTGGCAGGAGAGGTTTATCGGAATCTGAAATAACTTTTCTGAAGGAGGTATATTCTGTATAATGTATATTTATGCCCATTCTTTTTGAATTTTACTTTATATAAAAATCAATTATAATTTATCGTTTACAATAGATTTAGTTAATTTAGATAAATTTTCTTGTTTGATGGAACTCTTTGGAGATTTATATGTTTTGTTATTGTACCGTTCACACCATTTCCAATATTCATATAGCTGGCTCTACAATTATGATGTTTAATCTTCTCAATGGTGTTTGAAAATCAGAGTTAGCAGGGAAAAATTCTTCACGCATGAAGCAGTCTTTATAGTGCTCTTGGTACATATAAGCACCCGGATGCATATGTTTTTTCCTTTCTTTGAAAGGCTTACGGTTAGAATTTATCTATATAACTCCTCTTTATATATGTAAATGTTCTGAATAAATTTGCAGAACTTGAAAAGCTTAAAAGACCTTTGTACGAAAAGCTTAAGGGAACTTTGTATTAGTTAATAACTGGCATAGGACAGGTCCCTTCAATCCAAATTATAAGAATTATGAATATGCAAAAAAAAGAGGTAATTAATGTTAACAAATGTTGAGCATTACGGACGGTTCTTTCTAAGAACCGTCTGTAATGCTCCTTATTCCGGACGGTTCAAAACCGTCCGCAATAAAGCCTGGTCAGTCGCGTTGCGGGCTTTGCGGATGGTTCATAACCATCCAAAAAAGCCTAAAATAACCGTCCTAAAAGCCCAATTTTGTACTAGTGCGAAAATATTATTTAGCAAACGGTTCCTACTCCGTTTTTGAGTTCATCACAAGCAGCTGCTTTAAATTTTTTCGAAGATAAAATGTTACCAATAAAATCAAACAACTATTTTTTTTGGTAAACATAAAAAATGAGTAAAAATAAAATCAAACAACTATAAAATGTAAACCAAGATAACATTTAGGATTTGTGACCAATTACTAATTAACCTGGAGAGTGATGTATTATATATTGGTAACAAATTTCTCCTTAACGAGCTTAATATGACATATCTATACAGAGAAGAGTGGGAAAAAGGGGGGTTGTAATGCTATTGGTGTGTGTTTGTAGAGGTTAAGAGTAATGGTAAAGATATGAAGATCAGAATCCCCTTAGGTGTGATGTTGAGGGAGTATTTATAGGCATGTGGCATGAGGTTTGAGCCTATTAGCTGGCTTTTGGTTTTGAGCCTAAGTTGGGCTTGGTAATACCTCTTACCAAGATGTCCGTCCCTAGGGTTGTAAATATGTTTATGTATTTTGTTACTATTTTTGTATTGTGGGTGTGATATATTTTTTTTGTGGGAAGCTTTTCATGGTGTGAAGTGCCTTCAAGAAAGTCTTCGAATAATGCGAATGATCTTCAAAAGAGTCTTTAAATGATGTGAATGGCATTCGAGAGAGATTTTACAAGGTGCTAAGTACTTGGAGACCTTGCATGGTGCAAATGGTTCTTAAGAGTTTTCGAAAGATGCCAAGAGTGTTCGTGGAGCGATTGAATGTGATGCACACTGGTCTAGTATATAGCGGCAATGAATAGGATGTTAGCGTAGAATTAGGTTATAGAGATAATGGCTAGGATTCTAGCTTGAATTCTAGGTCTTAGCAACGAGGCAAGGATGTTAGCTTGGATTTAATGTTGTGATGACAATGTCTAGGATGGTGCCGAGTGTAGGAATTTTAGCTCATGTTTCGTGTTGTAACGATGATGGTTAGACATTTAACTTGGAATTCAAGTCGTGGTGACTTGCCATTGAGAGGCCGGGCTTAGTTTTTTGGGAGTCTTGGTAATGATGATGACTTGGTACTTGGTGGTTCAAGGACTGAGACATTAAGAAAATGACATACATAGGAGAGTCTTGGAAAATGCCAGGACTCAACGGTTGATAATTCTTCTTGGAAATAGACATCAATGACTTGGACATGTCGAGGACTCACAAGAACAATAAATTTTGGATATACCAAGGGCATGGAAATGACAATGCCTTGGCTATATTTAATTCTTAAAATCGGGGAGTAGGTCGTGAAAGTGAAATGAGAGGTTGAGTGTAACGTTCCAACGTCTACGACGAGATTGGTGCTGACTAGTCTTGATGATCGAAGGAATTGTTATTGAGATAATGTGTAATTGAGTAATGAGTACGTGGGAATAGATGTTATAATTAGTGATGATAAATTAACATGGTGTGAAGCCTTTAGACGTGGTAGAGACATATATGGAGACATTAAGGAAGCAACTAATATGTTGACTTAGCTCCGCTTAAGTTTGAAAACCTTTAGTCTTTATTATTTAACTGATGTGAATTTTGACATGTTGGCTTTAAATATTCATTTGAAATGTATGTTAGACAATACTTTTTAGTAACATCGAGGGTGTTTCTCGGTTCAAGTTAGGTGCAAGGAGAGGGAGTAATGTTCTTGCCTCATGTAAGAGTATGTTTGCAAATTAACTTTGCTATTAACTAGGAGATGATACATTAGTTAAGAGAGAGAGAAATTATTCTCGTTTTGCCTTAGTATTATAAGGGCTCTTGGTGTTTTTGAGGAAAGATCTTGGTTTTTCCTTCTTTGAGGAGTGTCTTTAGTGCCTATGAAGAAGGTTTTGGTACCTTCTTAGAGGGGCTTAAGTTTGTCTTGCCAAAAGGTCTTATTAGGTAGGGAGGACGAGACTTGAAAATTTGAAGTCTGTGGCAAGTCCTCGAAGCGACGAGAAACTCTTGGTGAATTCTAGAGCAGCAAGGACAAGACTTAGAAAATGAAAGTCCGATTGGTAAGCCCTGGAAGCAATGAGGAACTCTTAGCGAGTTTAGCAAGAACGAGCTAAATTAGATATTGTTATGATTTTTTATTGGAACTTGCAATCGAGAGTTAAGAGCCAAGTCTTGGAAGTGACAAAGATTTTCGCAACTTGAACGAACTCTTAGCGAGTCTTAAAAAAAATGTTGAGTGGTGTCCCTATAAATATGGGACCCACTGAAATAAAAAAAATAAAAAGGAATAGAAGAAAAATACAAACCGAATTCGGTGGTGATTGGTGGCGCAATTAAAGGAATTGAAAGACAGCCATTTCATGCGTCTTTCAATTCCTATAAATAGAGAGGCATTCTACCTTTTAAAACACAAATTGAAAAAACACAGATATAAGAATATAATCTGTGCATATAAACTTAGGAAAGGGGTTCCTAAGAGTTGGGTAAGAGAGAAAATAGTGAGGTTTTGAGAAACACTTGTGTGCCACTATTTTGTAATCTCTTAGTGTACCTACTATTATTTTATAGTGGAGAATTATTCGGAGTTGATCCCGTGGTTTTTCGCTAATTTATTTGGAGTTTCCACGTAAAAATCTTTGTGTCTTTTTTATTCTGCTGCTATTATCTTTTCTCGTTATCTATTATTGGGCCTAACAAGTGGTACCAGAGCCGATGGTTGTTTTATCAGTAAAATCCGTGGATATATTTTTTAAAAATAAATATACCACGACGATGAGAAAATTACGATAAATCCGGTGGCGCAATCCATTCGAAAAACCGTCGCAGATACGCAATTTGAGTGAATAGTAAAATAGTTACTTGAGTAATAGTATTCATATATAATACTATTTATATTTGGCCATCTTTTATGAATAGTATTATTTAAGTATACGGGAGGCATACTGTTACTATTCCAACAAACAAGTATTATTTTAGGTATGCGGTACTATTCACATATACAGTCACTATGTATGTGAATAGTGAAATTCGTGAGTAGTAAAATTTTGCCATTCTTAAATTTTCGACATGGCGAATGATGGTGTAATGATCAAATTGACGGATACAAATTATTCAATGTGGAAATCCAGAATGGTGGACTACCTCAATTGCAAAGATTTGTATGATCCAATTGAGGGTGACGACGCAAAGCTGAATGATATGAAAGATCAGCAGTGGATAAAGTTGAAGAAGCAAACATTGGGTACAGTACGGCAATGGATAGGTACTAGCCTGTACAACCACGTGAGGAACGAAATAGATCCCAAAGTTCTTTGGAAGAAGCTAGAGGATATGTATGAGGATAAAAATGCTCAAGGAAAAGTGTTCATGATTCGCATAGCCATGAACTTGAAACTGACAGAGGGACGATCAATCACACAACACCTGAACGACTTTGAAGGATTCATAAGTGAGTTAGCAGTTACCGGTATGTCCTTGGATGATAAGATGCAAGTATGTCTTTTGATGGGAACTCTACCAGATAGCTGGGATACTCTTGTTGTATCACTGAGTAACTCAGCTCCAAATGGTGTGGTAACAATGTCTATGGTAAAGAATAGCCTACTTAATGAAGAATTTCGTAGAAGAGACGTTTCCAATACCAGTTCACAAGCCCTTACCATGGAAAATAGGGGTCGAACCAAGAGTAAAGGTCGTGGGAATGGAAAATCGAAAGATAGATCCAAGTCCCGGGAGAAGAGGTCATGTTACCACTGTAGAAAGCAGGGCCATCTCAAAAGGAACTACCATTTCTTTAAACAAGAGAATGCAAATCGAAGTCATGATAATGATAAAAATACGTCTGCTATAGTCACAAAATAAGATGAAGAGGTGGCTTTAGTGTCTCATGATGCAGATTGTTGTCATGTTGGAGATGTAGATTCTGAGTGGATTGTAGATTCCGGTGCCTCATACCACTGTGTTCCAAAAAGGGAATACTTCTCAATATATAAAGCCGGTGATTTTGGTACTATTAAAATGGGAAATAATAGTGTCTCGCAAATGGTGGGAATCGGTGATATCTGCGTGAAGACAAGTGTCGGATGCACATTAACACTTAAAAATGTGCGACAGATTCCAGATCTTCGGTTGAACCTGTTGTCTGTTAGTGTATTGGACAAGGAAGGTTATCATAATCATACAGGCAATGGAAATTGGAAACTCACCAAAAGATCGTTGGTGGTGGCGAAAGGAAGATTGTGTTGCTCGCTATACAAAATGCAAGCAACAATATGTGAGAGTCAACTGAATATAGTTGGAGATGATGCTTCACCAAATTTGTGGCATAGGCGACTGGCGCAAGTTAGTGAGAAAGGGTTGAATATACTGGCTAAGAAGTCCCTCATCCCATTAGCCAAAGGAAAATTAACATGTGTGATCACTGTTTATTTGGGAAGCAACATCGAGTTTCATTTCAGAAAAGCTCTAGAAGGAGAAATAATAAGTTAGAGCTGGTACACTTTGACATTTGTGGTCCCATGGATACAGAATCCATTGGAGGAAGAAGATACTTTCTTACCTTCATTGATGATTTTTCAAGGAAGATATGGATTTATTTACTGCGCACAAAGGATGAAGTATTCAAGCACATTCAACAATTCCATGCAATGGTGGAAAGGGAGACTGGAGTGCTATTAAAGTGTTTACACACAGATAATAGTGGCGAGTATATCTCAAAGGAGTTCAAGGATTACTATAGTCAACATGGTATCAGGCATGAAAAGACAATTCCTGATACACCTCAACACAATGGCATTGCTGAACGAATGAATCGTACCATTATCGAAAGAGTTAGATACATGCTCAAAATGGCTACCTTACCTAAGTCATTTTGGGGAGAAGCTGTCAATACTGCTGTCTATCTTATCAACTGACTACCTTCAGCACCTTTGGATTTTGATATTCCAGAGAGGGTCTGGACAGGTAGAAATATCTCATACTCTCACTTGAGGGTATTTAACTGTAAGGCATTTATGCATGTTCCTAAAGAGCAAAGGCTAAAGCTTGATGATAAATCAGTTCCTTGCACTTTTGTCGGTTATGAAGATAAAGAGCTTGGCTACAGATTATGGGATCCAGTGAAAAAGAAAATTGTATGGCTGTTATTTCACGAGAATTATATCATCGGTGAAAGATCTACAAGTGACGGTGTTATCGATTTAACACCAAAGAGCATTCTATCAGATGATGCCATAGAAAGAAGAATGCATCAATCAAAACAAGATGGAGAAGAAGAGCCAGTTGTGAGGGATCAAGATGCGATTGTAGATGAAGATTCGAATGAAGAGGGTATTCAGTAAGGGGAGCCAGAGAACCCCATTCTACTAGAAGAAGAACCTCAATTAAGGAGGTCAGTCAGAGAACGCCAACCATCTACAAAATACTCCAGTTCTGATTATATTTTAATCACTGATGAGGGGGAGCCTTAAAGCTTCCAAGACATGCAATCTTGTAATGATAAAGATTGTTGGATGAAGGCCATGCAGGAGGAGATGAATTCTTTAAAGAAGAATGGCACGTACGGGCTGGTAAAACTCCCAAAAGGAAAGAGAACACTCAAGAACAAATGGGTGTACAAGCTGAAGAAAGATGATGGAAACCTAGTGAGATTCAAAGCTCGATTGGTTGTCAAAGGCTTTACTCAAAAGAAAGGTATCGACTTTGATGAGATTTTTTCACCAGTTGTGAAAGTGAGTTCCATTCAAGTTGTGCTAGGTCTTGTAGCCAGCTTGAACCTTGAGGTAGAACAGCTTGATGTAAAGACCGCGTTCTTGCATGGGGATTTAGAAGAAGAAATTTATATGGAACAACCAGAAGGTATCAGGGTCAAGGGAAAGGAGGACACAGTGTGTCGCCTGAAGAAAAGTTTGTATGGGTTAAAACAAGCCCCGCGGCAATGGTATAAAAAGTTTGATTCCTTCATGGTGAATCAAGGATACAAGAGGATAGAAGCCGATCCATGTGTATATGTCCAGAAATTCCCTGATGGAAAATTTATCATTCTTCTCTTATATGTTGATGATATGCTAGTCGCTGGGCCAGATGCCAAAATGATTACTAAGTTGAAGTGTGATTTGTCTAAGGCGTTTGACATGAAGGATTTGGGACCGGAAGGCGAATTCTTAGAATGGAGATTATTCAAGATCGGAGGTCCAGCAGGCTGTGGTTATCGCAAGAAAAATATATTAAATGGGTACTAGAAAGGTTCAATATGAAGAATGCTAAACCAGTTACCACTCCACTTACCACTCATTTCAAGTTGAGTAAGAAATCCTACCCTTCAATAGAGAAAAATAGAGAAGATATGTCAAATGTTCCATATTCTTCAGTGGTCGGCAGTTTAATGTATGCAATGGTGTGTACAAGACCAGACATCGCTCATGCAGTTGGCGTTGTGAGTAGATTTCTGTCAAATCCCCAGAAGACACATTGGGAAGCAGTTAAATGGATCTTTAGATACCTGAGAGGAACTTCAAAGTTATGTTTAACCTTTGGAGGTGGAAAGCCAGCACTTGTTGGATATACAGATGCGGGTACGGCTGATGACCTTGACGAAAGAAAATCTACATCAGGTTACTTATTTACATTCTCAGGGGAGCTATTTCATGGCAGTCACGGTTACAAAAGTGTGTTTCATTATCAACAACTAAAGCAGAGTACGTTGCAGCAACAGAAGCAGGAAAGGTATTGGGTGTGCAAGAAGAAGAGTACATAGTTTATTGTGATAGTCAAAGTGCACTAGACTTGAGCAAGAATACTATGTATCATGCGCGGACAAAACATATTGACGTAAGGTATCATTGGCTCAGACTTGCCATTGAAGAAAAAGAGTTTAAGTTGCAGAAGATTCATACAAACAACATTGCTGTCGATATGCTGACAAATGTCGTTCCAAAAGAAAAGTTTGATCAGTGTGTCAAAGCAACCGGGATGGAGAGTCCCACAATTTAGTCGGGGGAGGAGAGATTTGTTGAGTGGTGTCCCTTTAAATGTGGGACCCACTGAAATAAAAAAAGGAAAAGAAGAAAAATACAAACCGAATTCGGTGGTGATTGGTGGCGCAATTAAAGGAATTGAAAGACAGCCATTTCACGCGTCTTTCAATTCCTATAAATAGAGAGGCATCCTGCCTCATTTTAAAACATAGATTGAAAAAACACAGTAATAAGAATATAATCTGTGCATATAAACTTAGGAAAGGGGTTCCTAAGAGTTGGGTAAGAGAGAAAATAGTGAGGTTTTGAGAAACACTTGTGTGCCACTATTTTGTAATCTCTTGGTGTACCTACTATTATTTTGTAGTGGAGAATTATTCGGAGTTGGTCCCGTGGTTTTTCCCTAATTCATTTGGAGTTTCCACGTAAAAATCTTTGTATCTTTTTTTTCCTGCTGCTATTATCTTTTCTCGTAATCTATTATTGGGCCTAACAAAAAAGCAACGAGGATTTTCTTTTGGTAATTCTTAGTAGTTACGAGGAAGTCTTGGTGAGTTTTGGAAGCTACTAGGTCGCCTTAATTTTAGAAGTCACGAGGAACTCTTGGTGAGTTTTCACGAGGAAGTCTTGGTGAGTTTCGGAAGCTACTAGGTCGCGACTTAATTTTAGAAGTCGTGAAAGTCACGAGGAACTCTTGGTGAGTTTTCACGAGGACTCTTGGTGAGTTTTGGAGGCATCAAGGACGAGACTTAGCAATTGGGCTCTTGTTGACGAGTCCTGGAAGCAGCAAAGAACTCTTGGCGAGTTGTGAATTGAGACATGGTCATCATACATTAAGCCACTTAAAGTAACATGAATTACTCTTGAGACACAAGAATTTCAAGTAGGAAATCACAATTGTGAATTGAAAGCATGACGAAATCTAATGAGCAACATCCATTTATAGTCATATAGTAATAATCAATTTATGTCCAATATCTTGTCACTGTGTAAGGTGATACAAATGTACATATTGGACTATAATTATAAAACACCTCATGTAAGTAAAAGTAACTAAGCAGCTCAACAACGAAGAGATATTCATGAATGTTTGAGTGGATGGTGGACCACAACTAATTGAATGCCTTTATGTTATGCTGAAGTCAAATATTAACATGAAATGTGTCGGCGATACTGAATCAAAATATGAGATTATTTTACTTGCCTCGTTGCTGGGGATGAATTTGAACCCAAAAAAGGAGCACTGCCATATCTAAGAAAATAAAACCATAGATCCTTTGTTTTCGTAGATCTTTAATTACATTGATGATGGGTCTCGAGATCGTGTTGCATACTTTAGGAGCTAGTTGTATGGCTTTTCAAAATTGTTACTCCGGCAATCTCCGATGAACTGATTTGCATGTGTCTAAGTTGATTTTTTCCAAAGGTTTTCCATCTTGGTATGGAAATTGGGAGCCTGGGTTTGTTTATCAGATCCAAAAATCTAAGATGGTAGAAGGGATATGAAGGCCGAACAAATTAACTCCACGCTCAGCGCATCAAATGGTAACAAATATCTCCTTAATGACCTTAATATGATATATCTGTACAAAGAAGAGTGGGAAAAGGGGGGTTGATTCTACTACTTTAATGCTAATGGTGTGTGTTTGTAGAGTTGAAGAATAATGGTAAAGACATGAAGATCAGAATCCCCTTAGGTGTGATATTGAGGGAGTATGTAACTTTAGAGTAAAGTCAGAGAGAGATAGAAATAAAAGAAGTGAGATAAGAATTTTGTTAGGAGTTGTGTAATCAATCTTAGCCATTCACAATTTGATGAATGGTTGGATATTGCTTTAACTTTACTCTAAAGTTGTTTTTGAACTTTAGAGAATCCTAATCCCCTCTTACCATATATATTTAGGGTTAAAGTGACACATTATTAACATAAGAAAATGGGTGAACATACGAATAGAATACCAACAAATCGTAGCTCAGTTGGCTAAGTAGGTTGTGCAAGTTGGAGGAGAACATGGTTCAAATCCTACTAAATACACTTATTGAGAGCGGTGAGGAGCCTTAACTGTTACTAAGCTGCAAATAAAATTATCTTAATATATATACTTGTAAATATACCAAAAAATTGAACAGAGTACCTTATTTTTATCTTCGACAAAATGGGAGAGTTCACATGCCATTGTCCTAAATTTGCTTTTAATTCTTTCAAGAAAAAAAAAGTTTTTGCCTTCATATGAGAACTGCAAGTGACAGGGGGGTGCCAGGATGAAAGCTAGGGCAGAGTCGACTATAAAGTCCAACCGGTAATTAAATTCAATCTAAGAAATAAATGATGTGATATTTATAATTTAATTTAATTCCATAAAAATATAAAGAACATTAATATAATGGAGTTAACTAAAATATACTATTGTTTCCGAAAAAAATATATAGTTGACTTTTATTACTATAAAATTCTAAAATTTTTCGATTGTCAAATAATATCGAACTTAACTAAATTCTATTAAATTTAAGAATTGAACTTTTATACATCTACAATTTTTATATTACAGATAGAAATTATGTTTCTGACAAAATACTCAAATATAAAATAGTTCTATTTCTCGCAAATAATTAAAAAATTATTAAATCACATCATTATGTTAAACATATACGTAATTAGATTATAATGTTGAAATTAATTTAATAAATTTTTCTAAATTTTATATATCTTATATCATATGTCAGAAAGTTTTTTAAATTAATAAAGAGTAGAATAAGAAAATTGGTTAAACGAATGGGATGTGTAAAGGCCACAAATACAGAGAAGGAACATTGAAATGCATAATAACTTTATCCATTGATTATTTTTTTTAAGACAATAAATTATTCGTGAATTCTCTTTCTCTTTTTAATTTTTAACCCTCTTCTTTCCTCTAAAACTACAATTTTACCATTATCGTTTCTATCTCTTTTATCTCAAACAAAATATACTAATTAAAAAGTATTAGAAGGTGTTTTTAACAAATAATTTTATTTTGTAGTTCATAATTTTTTTAGTAAAAATAAAAAATATATAATAAAACGAGAAATGAAAAGTAGTGTGTTAATTGTTATTAAGAGAAAAACATATAATATTATTGTATAAATGTATTTTTTAAAAATAAATTATCATGTATTAATATGTAATTTATGGGTGAGTAGAGATTTTTTATTTATGGCAAGTGCAAGTGTGCAATTTTTTTTAAATGCAACCTATAGTTATCTATTTAATACAATAACCTTATTTGATGTAGTCCGTTAAATTACCTTTACATTACAAAAATAAAAAAAAATGTATACAAATGAGAAATAGTTGCAGATAAAGAGGAAATATATTATTCTGGCTTTAATGGACGCTTAAATACTACATTGCCTTTTGTGAATTATAGAAATGGAAGAACGTGCACACATTTTTATATATTTTTTTATGAATATGGATTCAATGATATAAATATTAATATAGGTGTTTCTTGTGCTTACAATATTTGTTCATATATTAATAATTATACATTGGCTCAAAAGTTGGAGCGTCATGAGTATATAGGTATGGATGGATGAGATCTCTGGAAGCAAAGAGCAAATTCATTAGTGTTATAAAATAATAGCAAATTCATTAAAGCTCCACCCAAAGTGGAGAATGTCATATCATTGTGGAGATATGCGATGTCTTAAAGCTTCTGCGTGCTACATGTCGTATTAGAGTCATGTCTCGATGTTAGCCATGATATGGATGAATACCTAGAATGTTGAGCAAAGATAGTGCACCTAGTTGATCATCAATATACTTTTGTTTTTTGCATTCAAGGGATCATTGGGTGGTTTAGCCCAAGTTATGATCCTAAAGGTCACATGTTTGAGTCCATATACGATGGGGTAAGATAAGGTTTTCTTTTGTTATTATTGTAGCCCAATGAGGGAATTTTTTAAAAAAAAACTTAAAGCAGATGAATAATACAAGTCGGTGAATTAGAAATTTGAATCCCCATATTACCTCATCCAAATGAGCTGCTCTAGCTAAAGTGTGAGCAACTTGTTAAGTCAATAAAGTAAGCTATAAAGATAAAGTTTGAACAATACCTAATGATTAATATTGAACATGTAACATCGGGGAGGAGATTTTTTTTATTTAATATAAGAGCAACTGCGGAAAAAACACAATATTTACACAAAATTATAAATATTGAATTAAACTCAATTGGTTTCAATTTATAAATGAGGTATTCAGGGGTATTGTTTATACGCTGCTTATAATAGTTTTGAGTACTAAACATCCAAGCTTGAGTAAAGAGAAGCTCAATTTGCTCAACTTATTCATTGCCTTGTTGATTATATTATAAAAATTTCAATAATTTCTTTTAAAGTAAAAATAAAGGACAGTTTTCATTACACTGTTTAAATAAAAATGAATTAATTTTCATTATATATAGTAATTTATTTACAATATTATGATATTAAATCACAAAACTTTCCAAATTATTGTACAACGTGCAACTGAACACGCCGTTTTAGACATTCTTTAATTTTTCAAAACTTCTTAAATATAAGGAACGTGTTGTATTCATAAAAATTAAATATTTTAATTACTTTTTTAGATAATTTGAGTCCCTTAAATTTGTATAATACAATACTACCTCTTTGGGTTTTAAAAATCTAATTTATACCTCCTTATACTTTGTATTTTCTCATTACTACCTCCCTATACTTTACTTTTATTATATTGTTAGGTCCCTCTGCATGTTATTATCTCATTATTTTACGAAAAATTAATCGAAATATACATTTATAACAATATTATTGTTGTTGTGATATTTTTATATTCAATTTTCCTTTGATTTGTCCATTTTATGTATGTTTTTCTAACGCAATCGTAAGACTGGAATATAATAAAATGTCAGAAAATAAGCAAAACAAACATTTATTAATGAAATATCTTTATAAACCAGTACATATGATCACAATTTAAGCGAACATACTAAAAAAGTGTATGGAACATCAATAATTTGAATGAAAATGCTTAACAATTGATAGAGGGAGGTAGTAACAAGAAAATGCATAACATGGGGAGATATAAATTAGGTTTTTAAAATACGGGGAGGTAGTAGTATATTTTGTCAAACCTGAGTGAGGTTATAATTATTTACCCAAATTTTATCATATATATATAAAAGCAATGAGGTTCTAAAAGACTATTTTACCCTTATACATTTTAAAAGATTTTTATGCTTATATCTTTTACATATATAGATTACTAATTAATGTTACTTACAATAAATAATAAATGATAAAAACTAATTACAAATCTTTATATATATATATATATATATATATATATATATGTTTTCTATCTGTATTAATTAAATTTTTGTGCATTAATTTATTTTTATTTTGTGTTCGATCCGTTGTTAATTTTGATATCAGAGCCAAGTTGTATACGTTATTTTCTTATACTTTTGGTATTTATTTCTTTAATTTTACATTTTTATTGTCTGATTACTACAAGAACACTATTTAGGAAATTGCTTAAATAAGTTTCTAAATCTCAGTGAAACTCAAAGTCGCGTAACCACAGCCCGTTGAGCCGTGTTAGGCGTTAAGCTTTTATTGGTATAAATCGTTGACAGTGATCTGAGACATGGATAATTTATTTAGAAAATTTTCTAATGGTAGTTCTAGTAGTTTGAAAAATAATAGAAAAGGTAAAAATAAAGAAATTATACTAGAAAGTGATATAGAAAATAATCTACATAACTCTAATAGTAACTTTCTGATTAAATCAGACTATATAATTAAGACTGTTGAACAATCTATTTCTATAGATAATAATATCTCGTCGTTTAATCTATTGACTAAAAGTCTAATAGATAGACATAAGTAATTATATTCCTTTTATTCATTTGGGAATGGTCCAAGTAGCGGTTAAACCAGCTACTAGATTAGGCTTACCTATAACTACTTTGGTTTGTCTAAGAGACAAAATGAACTTAAAGTTCTCAGACTCGTTATTAGGAGCCATTGAATCCTCTCTAACAGACGGTCCAATTTTATTTTACTTGTTATCCCAATCTGACTGTACCGTTAGATTGTCCACATATTATGGACATAGCTTCTCTTGATATTAAAATCGAAGGTTTTGATATCAAGCCTGGATCAAAAAATTTGATCTTAATTTACAGGATTCACTATAAAGTCATGAATAGTATTGTGCCTAATCTTAAAGATGACGCCAGTAAACTTCTTAATGCACCTAAAGGTGTTACAACTCTGTTCTTAACAGATTTATCCAAAGGAAACTTAGTTGTTCCCAGACCAATTCCTTGGGATCAGTTAAATTTTCCTGATTCTTGGAAAATAGAAGACGCTATTCCTTTTAAAAAGGAAGAAAATACACATTTAAGTTATATTTCAGAAGAAACAGATGGTAGTGTTGTTCTGAGATTTAACAGATCATCTTCTCCGAGATCGTTTAATAGAGTTCCTAATGCTCCTAGTTACATACCATCTAGATCTTCAACTTCTTCTGTTCTAATTAAATTAGGAGAAGAAGTAAAGGCAACTGAAAGATTGTCCGATAATGTGGTTAAACCACTTTACGAACGCCCAAATAGTCCTTCTATGTCAGACATGAGATACTATTCGGTAAGTGTTTTATCTAAGGACTTAACTCCATTTGAAAAATAGTATACAGTTACTTTCTCTGAAAGAGAAAAAATTAAATGGAATAATAAATATGATTTGTATAAGGCAAAGATGAATAATGAAGGTTATAGATCCTTCCCAGAAATTGTTAAACAATTGCTTTACCTTAAAGGTAGAAAATCTGATATTAAATATCCAGATTTTGAGAACTCAAAGTTCTTAACTTTAGAAATGTCTTATAAGACCTTTCCTATGCCACAAGGTGAAACCTTGACAAGCCTACATCCTCCTTTACTTTCAGTAAGTTACCAAGTAACTCCTGAAGCAAAAATAGAATGTAGTCCTTTTATTAGTGGTTCAGATACATTTGTTAAATAAAACAATTTTACAAATTTAACTTTGCATACTATGAGTGAACAATTAATCCATATTGAAAATACTATGTTTAAAGCATCTGTACCTACTTTAAAAGTGGGGGAGAAAGTGGTTATCAAGCCAACTTCTAATGAAAAATTAGACTTTAAATTTGAAAAGTCTCAAAATGAATTAGTTAATGAAATCAATAAACGTCTTGCTTTAATTCCTGTTGATAAAAAAATAGAAAGGAACTCATAGTGAATCTAAACAGATTGCTCCTTTAACAAAAGGGGTAGAAAGAACTGAAAGTTTTATAGAATCTGATTGTCCTTCTGAAACTGAAAGTTTCAAAGATCCTGAAATTGATGAGCTCCAAGCTTTATTTCAAAATATGAAAATTGACAATAGTAATCAGGGAAATAAAATTTACCACTCTAATGGTTCTTCAGAAAAACCTTGTTATCCTAGACCTTCACCTATTAATTTATAGTATGAAGAATTTAGGCCATCTATGGTTTCCTTCGATGGAAGAGCCATAGAAGAATCGAATATTAACGGACTATCTAAATATCAGATAAAAAATGTTATTCAATACATCCTAATGTATGCCTCGGCCTCTAGGATATATACAATAATGACAGAAGTATTGCTGAAGCAATAATTGCTGGCTTTACTGGCCAACTTAAAGGTTGGTGGAATTTCTAAGTTTCCAATGAATCTAAGAATACTATTCTTAATGCAGTTAAAACTGGGGGAAACAGACAAGCCCCTGATGCTGTCAATGTTTTAATTTACACTTTAATCCTACACTTTTTGGGTTCAACATCTTTGTTCTTTGAACAAACTATAAAGTAGTTAATGAACTTGCGTTGTAGAGATTTATCTGAATTCAAATGGTACAATGATGTCTTCTTGAGTGCTGTTTATACTCGAGATGATTGTACTCAGGACTTCTGGGAAGAGAAGTTCATTTCTGGACTTCCTAGACTTTTTGCAGATAGGGTAAGAGATAGAATAAAGAATAAGTACAATGGTACTATTCCTTATACTTCTCTCACCTATGGTGAAATTTTAGCTGAAATTATAGCTGAAGGATTACTTCTCTGCAATGAATTAAAAATTCATCGTCAGGCTCAAAGCAAAAAAATTTCTAGAAAAAGAATTTTAGGATCTTTTAGTGAACAATTAGGATTTAATCCTATTAAGAAAAGATCTAAAAGGCCTACTCATAAGAGTAAAAAATATTTTAGAAATTATCCTGGAGATAGCGTATCTCCTATTCCTCCTAAAAGGAGTATATAAAAAAAGAAGCATTTTAAAAATGCATCTTTAAAGAAACCCACTAAAAGTGTGGTTTCCTACAAATGTGGCAAAGTAGGTCATTACTCTAACAAGTGTAGAGTTAAACAGCAGATTAAATCTCTGTCTTTAGATAACAATCTTAAAGATTCATTATTAAAGGTTTTCTTAATAGAAACAGATTCAGAAAAGGAAGATTATATCTTTGATAATAAAAATTATTGCACATCTCAGTCAAACTCATAAGAAGATGGTTCCAATATAGGTTGTGATTGTCACTGTGATTATTACAAATTGCTTTGTTCATTAAATGGACTTATGGTCTTAACTCAAAGTGAAGACATGATTTTAACCCTAATAGAACAAATCCAAGATCCTTCTGAAAGGAGGAAACATTTAGAACAATATCTTGAAATAGTCAAGAACAATTCTGAAGCTAGTACATCAGGTACTAAGCCAACTATTTTAGAAAACAAATTAGATGAGAAAATATCACTTATAATCTTAAAGATATAATTGACAGATTTAAGGTCTCTAAAAGAGAACCGATGATTAATGACTTAAAGTCAGAAATCAGTGAAATGAAAAAGGAGATTAAAAATCTTCAAGAAAGAGTTACCTTTTAATAGGTAAATAATTCTAATTCTGATGACGAATTAGAAGAAATCTTGGAATCAGAACTTAAAGTTTCCGATAAAGATACTAAAAGTATCAAAGAGATAAGTAAGATTGAAAATTTTAATTTCATTGACCTTATCAACAGAGTTACTACCTATAAATGGCATACAAAAACTACTTTGGTAGTAAACAAAAAATTTTTCGTAACAACTATTGACTTAATTGACTCTGGTGCTGATTTGAATTGCATTAATGAGGGTATAATTCCTTCGAAATATTTTACTAAAACCTTTGAGCAACTGCATAATGCAAATGGTGAAAAGCTTTCTGTTAATTTCAAATTAAATAACGCTACCATTTGTAATAAAGGTCTTTGTCTGGAAATACCATTTATAATAGTAAAAAATTTGAATCAAACTATCATTTTGGGAAACCCATTTTTGCATAGTTTATTTCCTTTGAAAATTTCTAAAAAGGGAATTTCAACAGAAATTGTTGGTAAAGAAATTATGTTCGAATTTGTTTCACAACCAAAGAGTAAAACTCTAAATACTTTGAAATGAAACATTTCTTATAAAGAGAAATTTATCGCTTCTCTAAAGAATGAGGTGAACTTTGAAAGTTTAAAACTTAAACTTGAAAATCCTATCTTAAAGAAAAGGATTGATGATTTATAGCAATTAATTGTTTCTGAAATCTGCTCAGATCTTCCTTCTGCCTTTTGGGAAAGAAATAAGCATATTATTACTCTGCCTTATGAGCCAGATTTTAGCAAAAGGTTTACTCCTACCAAGGCTAGGCCTATTACTATATCTCCAAGACACTTAGAAATCTATAAAACAGAAATTAGTGATCTTTTACAAAAGGGTCTTATTAGAAATAGTCACAGCCCCTGGAGCTGCCCAGCTTTCTATGTTGAAAATGCGGCTGAGCTCGAACGTGGTGTCCCTAGACTTGACATTAATTATAAACCTTTAAACAAGGTTTTGAGATCGATTAGGTACCCACTTCCGAACAAAAAGGATCTGTTAAACAGACTTTACGAAGCTAAAATCTTCTCTAAATTTGATATGAAATCTGGTTTTTGGCAAATTCAAATTGATGAAAAGGATAGGTACAAAACTACTTTTACCGTTCCTTTTGGTCACTTTGAATGGAATGTCATGCCTTTTGGGCTTAAAAATGCCCCATCTGAATACTAGAAAATTATGAATGACATTTTTAATTGTTATTC
The DNA here is from genome assembly GCA_947683365.1 of Euphorbia pulcherrima. NCBI lineage: Eukaryota > Viridiplantae > Streptophyta > Magnoliopsida > Malpighiales > Euphorbiaceae > Euphorbia > Euphorbia pulcherrima. The sequence goes on from CANTUS010000001.1 coordinate 24,408,797, forward strand.
AACTTTTTCTATCGTTTATATGGATGATGTTCTTATATTCTCAACGGATATTGAACAACACTTCAAACACTTAAAGTTGTTTGTTGATTTAGTTAAGAGGAATGGTTTAGTCATTTCTGCGAGAAAAGTTAAACTTTTCCAAACTAGTAACAAATTTTTAGGCCATACCATTGAAAATGGTACATGTATTCCTATTGATAGAGCTATCAAATTTGGTAGCAAATTTCCTGATGAAATCAGAGATAAGAATCAGCTTCAACACTTTCTTGGTAGCCTATACTATGTGGCTAACTTTTATAAAGATCATGCCTTAGATGCAAAACCGTTATTTGAATGATTAAGGAAAAATCCTCCTGAGTGGACTAAAAGTCACACTTTAGCAGTTCAAAGAATTAAGTTAAGAGTTAAATCTCTTCGTTGTTTATCTGTACTATACCCTGATGATTTCAAAGTCATTGAAACCGACGCATCAGACCTCAGTTACGGGGATATTCTTAAGCAAAAGATTAATGAAATTGAATCTTTAGTTAGATTTACTAGTGGAATTTGGGTAGGAGCTAGGGATAATTATTCCACTATAAAGAAAGAAATTCTTTCTATTGTTTTGTGCATTTAGAAATTTGAATCTGATCTAATTAATTAGAAATTCCTTTTAAGGATTGACAGTAAAAGTGCCAAAGATGTGTTAACTAAAGATGTTAAAAACATCGCCTCCAAACAGATTTTTGCTAGATGGCAAGCTATCTTGTCGGTGTTTGACTTTGATATTGAATTCATAAATGGAGTTGAAAACTCCTATACCAGATTTTTTAACAAGAGAATTTCTTGCTTGAAATGACTTCAAAGAAAAATAATTTCAACCTAAAAAGATTTGAAGGTCAGACCTCCTCGCAAAGTTCTCAAAGAACTCCTCAAAGGAGCACAATTCAGTGGAATAGGACTCCTTAAAGGAGCACTCCTAAAAGGAACCAACAAATAGATAACCTTTCTACTAAAAGTAGAAATGATAAATATGATACTGATGCGTATCAAATAGCGTTAGAACTAGAATCCTTAATGGAAGAAGTTTGGCCCTTCATACCCACAAACACCATTTTCATTTATCCTGTTGAAAGCAGGTACAATCGCCTTGAACCGTATGAAATAGCCACCTTCTACATCAGAAACCATTCAACTGTTCCCTTTCTTCCCATAGATTATGGTTTCTATTTAACAATTTTAGAGGACACATGTTTAATTAAATTCGAACCAATGAAAAGAAACGGAAATTAATGGGCTTTTGCCAAATTTACGATCTTAAAGGTCCTGACTCCCAAAGAATGGGAGAATGATTTGTTCTTCATGCATAAAAGTAGTCAAATAACTTATAGTTATTTTGATTATATTCAGGCTTGGTCTCAAGCATTGTTGTACAACAACAGCTGTAGGAAATTTAGTTGGTTTATACAGTTTCAGTTGATTAAACCAACTAAAATTTTTCCAAATTGGTTCCATTATTAGTTCCAGCAATGGGGATTACTTCCCATTTGCCTCCCTAAAAGGGTCAAAGAAATTTTTGACCAGTTTAGTGAAGTCAACGAATCTTGTAATTTCACTAGATTACTTTTTACTGTACTCTATAGAGTTCTATGGATTCTCATATGGGACTATGATACAGAATACAAGTGGAGAGATAAACTGTCTTAATTACCAGCCAATGAAATTGTGCTACCTTGGTTAGTCAGAAAGATTGCCATTAAATGGTGGGATAAATTTGAGTTCTTTGAAAAACCCTCAGTATTTTCTTCTGAGAATTTAATAATTTTAGGAAAACCTTTGGATTTGGACAAAGTGGATCCTTCTGCCCCTTTGCCAAACCTCTTTGAAAATCTCTTAGAGAAAATGTCTGAAGATGAGCTTAAAGCTCAAATGATTAATTTTTTGAACTCAAAGGTTAAAACACCTCCTTCCGTTCCCCAATCTAAAGGGATTGTTATACTTGATTCTCCTAAAAGGAAGAATGACAGTTCTTCTCCAATGGACACATCACCAGGCAAAAGGGAAAAGGTTGAAACATCTTCCAGCAAAGGAAAAGAGAAAGAAGCTACATCTATTAATCCTTTCGACTGGCTGTATCAAGATGCTCAAAACCCTGATGACATCATTGATGTTGATGATATTCCCCTTAGAGACTTTACGGAATTATTAAAGCCAAAGTGAAACTTCAGCTATTGGAGGACCGCTTATACAAGTTATAGGTGACCGACTATCGGGTGACCGCTTTTACCAGTTTTCCATGACCGGTTATACCGGCTAAAGGCCTATATAAGGCATGATGCTGCTCAAAGTTCAGCAGAAGAAACATTTTTTAAAGATTTAGAGAGAGAAAGAAGAGAGAGACGCTCTGCCTCCGACCACTAGTCTCCGACCACCAATCTTCGACCACTCTCCGACGACCATTCTCCGATCACCATATATTTTTTCGGTGACTTTTCCAGCAACTTGTAAACTTCTAAAAGACATAAGTTTTCTTCTTCTTTTGTATTTTCTTTTATTATCTTTTGTATTATATGATTTTTGTATAAATTGTTCATGTTTTCTATAAGCAATGAAGTCCTAAAAGACTATTTTACCCTTATACATTCTACATATATAGATTACTAATTAATGTTACTTACCATGAATAATAAATGATAAAAACTAATTACAAATAGTATTAATAACAAATAAATTATTAAATACTTTTTAATGAATATAAGCAAAATAACAAATCTATCTATATGTAAAAGCAATGAAATCCTAAAAGACTATTTTACTCTTATACATTTTAAAATATTTTTATCCTTATACCTTTTATATATATAGATTACTAATTAATGTTACTTATAATGAATAATAAATGAAAAAACTAATTACATATAGTATTAATAACAAATAAATTATTTTTAAAGAATATAAGCAAAATAACAAATCTATCTATATATAAAAGAATTGAAGTCCTAAAAGACTATTTTACTCTTATACATTTTAAAAGATTGTTATGCTTATACCTTTTATATATATAGATTACTAATTAATGTTACTTACCATGAATAATAAATGATAAAAAATAATTACAAATAGTATTAATAACAAATAAATTATTAAATACTTTTTAATGAATATAAGCAAAATAACAAATCTATCTATATATATAAAAGCAATGAAGTACTAAAAGATTATTTTACCCTTATACATTTTAACAGATTTTTATCCTTATACCTTTTACATATATACATTACTAATTAATATTACTTACCATGAATAATTAATTACGCGCGCGCGCGCGCGCACACAGATATATATATATATATATATATATATATATATATATATATATATATATATATATATATATATATATAAAGACTATTTTACCCTTACACATTTTAAAAGATTTTTATCCTTGTACCTTTTACATATATAGATTATCAATTAATGTTACTTACCACGAATAATAATTAATAAAAACTAATTAATGTTACTTACCATTGATGTTACTTACCCCAAATTTAATAATGGAATATTTTAATTATATGATCAAATAAATTCGAATTTCATAATAATCTATCAACTAATATATCTCATAAATATATTTTTTAAAAAATTTAATTTGTTAATCTTCATTTTATTTTATTTAATTCTATCCTGTTGATTATAATTCTATTTAAGAAATACTGTGACTCTTTTTTCCGCAATTTAATTTGATATACAATATATTTTTAGCTTTAATATTTTCTATTCTCTATTTTTATTATATATGTTTATATATATATATATATATATATATATATATATATATATATATATATATATATATATATATATATTACAAAATAAATTTATCATTGATATACTGGTTATAAATGACCTATCCGTACATTGTACGGGTATTACACTAATATACTTCAATACAACCAAGTGTATTGTAGAATTTTTGTATAGTAATGAATTACTACTACTATTTATTAACACTATATTTCCCATTACTTTCCTTGATATGATCATGCATACGTAACTTTCCTCAATATATACAAATTCGTGTTTACTTTTATTCATTGCTATGTTTTTAATTTATTCATAAAGATGTTATAATTGGAAAAAAAAAATAAAGTTCAACCTTATTTTAGAAAATATTTATATGGGTGTGCTCAATCGTTCATTATCTTTGATTGAAATCTATGCTATAGTAAAAATAATATTCTCTCACTATAATGCTATATGTCTATAAGTTTAGATTAAGAAAATATAGATTGTAACGTTTATTTTATTTTATTGTTGGTTTATCTTGCCATATAGCTTGTTTATCTTGTGTAAAAGTAAGTTTCGTTTGTTTGTGTTGGTTTTTTTATCCGATGTTTTAACTCTGGTAATATGTTTAAGTAGTTTTTGAATGTCTATGTTGATCGGTCTGCGAATCATGCTGCATAATTGTTAGTTAGAGCAGCTGATTCTTCGACATGTACGGGGATTTGTCCACCTTTGATTAAAACTATTATTGGTTCTGATTTGATTTACTCCCTCCATCTATAAATTATTGTCTCTTTAGCCATTTTATTAGTTCTCTTTTTAGCTGTTAATTTAGATTATCAATGCATTTTGTATAATTTTTTCTCTAATTTGCCCTTGTATTAACTACGAGAGAGATTATGTATTGTTAAAATTATAAGTCAGTAATTAAGGAGAAAGAGAATTTAGTAAAGGATAAATTATTCATTTTGGTTGTACAATAAATTTTTCATTGGTTTTGATAATTCGGTTAAATGGACAATATTTTATAGATGGATGGAGTAATAGACTATATTCTTTAATAAAAAAATATATCTCTATAAGTTCATTATATACTATAGGGTAAATAATTATAACCTCCAAGAGATTTGCACTAATAGACTAGTAACTCCCTATATTTTTTCAATATAATTAACACCTCCCCATGTTTTACTTCCATCCAACTACTACCCCATTCTGTTAATTTTTTTTACCTTTCCATCCAAATTATTAGCATTTGGACAAACTTACCCTTTCATTATTTGTTCATTTATCTTATTTTCATGATATGAACATATTTCTTATTCACGTGAATCATTATATTATATAGCTTGTTCATTTGGACCAATAAGGCTTGGTCTAAGTGGTAAGCGACTTGGTATAGCTTAAACAAGGTCTCGAATTTGAATCCTAGTGAATGAAGAAAATCCTTATCGGGAGACTCACCCACCACGGCCAGATGCGCGACCCGGGTCGGATCTAGATATAGTCGGAGCAAAGCTCCGGTGAACCAAGTTGACAATAAGAAAAATGAACTAAAAGCTATGTAGAAAAAAGTATTTTATTTATTGTTAAGGGAGTCATTCATAATAATATATCAAAAATCTCATAACAACAAAATATAAGCCTAAAATTAAATTGAGTTAGGGATGAAAAAGAAGATATGTAATATACAATGTACAAAACGAAGACTTGCCAGTTGGATTGGTAGCCTCCTCCTTACTTGTTGAAGATGTTGGAGCTGGGCTATAGAGGAAATTGCAGCAGTATGCGTTGTCTAATTTTGGACGGTTTGTAAGCCTTAATTGATTTTACTTTTGTTTTTTATTTTGCGGTCTCTCTTTTTTACCCAAAAAAAACTTAATAGGAAAATATGTTTATGTAAAAAATAAATGAATTAATGAAAGGGTAATTTTGTCCAAATGTTAATAATTTGGTAGGAAAAGTAAAGAATTTTAACAGAATGAGGTAATAGTTGGATGGAAGCAAAACACATTGAGGTGTTAATTATATTGAAAAAACATAGGGAGGTACTACTCTATTAGTGCAAACCTTAGGGAGGTTATAATTATTTACCTTATACTATAATATACAGTCGCATTCAATAAAAAAAGAGACATCTACTACACTATAATATACAGGAAATTGTAAAAAATATATGGTTTAAGTTTCATATTTACTAAATTAACCTTTTATATTTTCTTTGCACTCTCTAACCAATTTTAAGTTTTCATTCTTCTCCCATTCGTTCCATTTACTGTTCACGCACTGTTCATGCTACTGTAGATTTTTTTCATCTTATTTTGACATTATCTTTCAAACTGTTCATTTTTTTGACATGTCTCTTTAAAGTTTTTTGTTTTTCTCATTTTTATCTTCGAAACGCCATCCATTGTGATATACTTTTTCGAATTTTTTTCGGTTGTTTGATATCTGGTAAATACCAGTTTCTTACCAGGTAAATACCAGTTTTTTATATGAAAATTGAGAATTTAGAAAACTACCAGTTTCTTACTAGGTAAATACTAGTTTCTTATATGAAAATTGCGAATTTAGAAAACTACTAGTTTTTTACAAGGTAAATACCGATTTCTTATATGAAAATTGCGAATACCAATTTCTTACCAGGTAAATACCAGTTTCTTATATGAAAATTACGAATTTCGAAAACTACCAGTTTCTTACCAGGCAAATATCAGTTTCTTATATGAAAATTGAGAATACTAGTTTCTTATATGAAAATTGAGAATTTAGAAAACTATGAGTTTCTTACAAGGTAAATACTAGTTTCTTATATGAAAATTGTGAATACTAGTTTCTTACCAGGTAAATACTAGTTTATTATATGAAAAATGCGAATACCAATTTCTTACCAGGTAAATACTAGTTTCTTATATGAAAATTGCGAATACCAGTTTCTTACCAGGTAAATACCAGTTTCTTATATGAAAATTGCGAATACTAGGTTCTTACCAGGTAAATACCAGTTTCTTATATGAAAATTGTGAATACCAGTTTCTTACCAGGTAAATACCAGATAACTACCAGATACGCAAAAAAGCGAAAATGCAAAATCAAATAAAAATCTAATTACAACACATCTATATCTTTGATTTTTATCATTTAAAACAAAAATTCAAAAGCTCCAATTAAACAAATAAGTTGCGAATCAAATCAAAGCTTGATGAACTATATATCCAACAATCTCATCACCACTCAGGCAATCTGCCAAACACCTTATGTGCAAACTCTTTATATCTAACATGGATTCAAATATGAAAACAAAATAGTGAAAACTGAATCAAATCAGAGATTTAACTTTTTATCTAACAAATATGAAAACAAAATAACTTGATCCAGATAACCAAATCAAATCAGAGATTCAAAATGAAAATCAAATCAAATTCAAAAACATAGAAAACCCTAATGAAATTCAGAAATCTTACTTGTTTTTGTGGAAATCGATTATAGAATGAATGAAGTTATCGTTTTAATATTCTTCAATAGTGTGTCAATGAAAGATCGTGTAGAGCGAAATCGATGAAAATATGAAGAGCGATGGAATTTGGTGGGTGATTGAACGGTTTATTAAAGGGGAGAGTAAGGGAGATGAAAGGTTTGCTTCGGAACGTATATACGGATATTTTGAAACTTGTTTGGTCAGAGAAAGTTAAGAGCCAAATGTTGGGGTGAAAGGAAACTTTAATTTTGGTACATTTATATAAAAAGCCCATAATATACACGCCCATTCCATAAAGAAAGTTATAACAAATATAGGTATTTTAATTAACGGTTTGATTAGGGTTATTGTTGGTTATCTCACATCGGAAATAAATAAGAATAATGAGTGATATATAAGTGAGGGTAAAACACCTAATTTGGTAAGATTTGCAAAATAATTACCTTTTGATCCAAAAAACGCGTCTAACCAACATAGAATTTCTTAAGCATCTACTAACCTTTATACTCCTGTATAAAAGCAAATACTAACGAGAAATCGCGTTATTTAGGAAATTCAATCTCCATTCAATTCTCTCTCGTCGTCGATTCAAATTTCTAGTCCCGATTTGATTTTTCTTTTCGATTTAATCTGTGTTCTTCGTTATCAATTTCTTCCTAACTCAAACAAATGATTTGTTATTCCAATATGTTCTTCATTCTAATTTCTTTGCTCTATTGCGATTCAGATTTTGAAATTCAATGATGAATACAACTCCTGTTTCGCTTCATATAAACGGATCATGGACTGATGATAATAGATTTATCTGATTTGCATGTTCTTACACACTCGTTACACATCTAGTTCATGCATTTTACATATATGTTATATACCTGCTACAAGTCTAATAACATATTGAAGTGTTCATTTGTATTTGTTACACATCTAGTACATTTCTACTACATATCTATTACACATATAGTACAAATCTACTACATACATGTTACATATCTATTATACAATTGCTACAAGTCTAATAAATGTATAATACAAAATGTTTGATGAATATATAATAGACATGTAACAATATTATACTAGATAAAATTATTAATGAAGTGTTTGACATAGTCTTTATGTCCTTTATATATTATAGGTCTACTACATACCTGTTACGATACTAGTATATATCTAAAACATGACTTCTTTTTTTGAACTAAAGGTAAAACAAAGATATGTGCATATGAATATGAGTACTACATAACAAATTAGAATGTTTGAAATCCTAAAAATGCATATCCAATCCATTTTGATCATTATAGAGGAGTTCATATGTTATTTGAACTATATGTTATTGTTGGTCCCCAAGAGAGTGTCTCGGCTTTAATCCAGTAATCTCAACTTCTTTACCCTGGGCAGAGAAGCCTTTCACAAATTCCCTAATTACAGTAAGTACCCTTCAAACTGCAATCGCTCACCCGCTGACTAGAATACCCTCTTCTATTAGCAACTCAATAGGAGTTTAAAAAAGAGCTGGATTCAACTTATAAGAATGTTGATCCAGTTACACATGATTTAATATTACAATTGTTTGATCTAATATATTCTCTCTTGTTCTAAGCAAGTTCTCGCTGAGTTGTGCTTTTTCTTGCTACAATTCCTTTAAAGCTTGTAAGATGACAGGTTATTTGGTTCTAGGAAATTCAGGTGTAATCACCAAGTTCTAACACTTGCCTTCTTGCTCCTTTTATAGTTGGATTTGAGAAAGTAGCTATTGAACTTGTCTTGGCATCTTCTGAAATTGACAGTTCAGTAATTCACCCGTTGCTTCTTCAAATCGATCTGTTAATATAGAATTGCACCATTGTGAAATATATTTCAATCCATTAGATTGAAATTCAAGCTCCAATTTGAATCATTTATCATTTGATGCCAGTATTCCATTAGAGAGAACTTGCGCTGACTTACCACGTGTCTTCATCCCATTCCCTCTGGTTTTCTGACATGTTCCATTAGAGAGAACTTGCGCTGACTTACCCCATGTCTTCATCCCATTCCCTCTAGTTTTCTGACATGTTACAAAGTGCGTGATACAGGGTTGGTAGATCTGTAGAATTACTCAAAGTAGCAGTTGACTTGTTACAGATTTGCATTGGAAGACTTTGTCATTTTCTTCATTATTTGGTGTCTTGTCAAGGCATTAATTTTTTTTGTCTTTGTCTCATTAATGTTCCTACAAAAAGCAACACTAACAGCAAAGATACCTTTTTACTCTAAATGGTAAGGTCAGCAGCCTTGACAGGCTTAAAGTTACTTTACTAAAACGATAAAATGAAATGTATATAGTTGAACTAGAATCTAAATATCAAGTGCTGAGTGAATATTACTAAGTCAGCGACTAAGTAGATACTCAGCCTAGAGACCACTCAGAGTTAAACTAAATAGGTAGGTCAACGGAGACTCGAAATTCTACCCTTGAATTTACTAACTCCCTTAAACTATAGACTATTTATTTTAACATTATTGTTGATTTAATTATCTCAAACTGAACTTAATTGTTATGATCAAAACTTAAGCACTATTGAGTCATCCACTGAGTTAGTCCAAACCAGTGCTTGGTTCAACAATCTCCCTCATTTTGATCAATGGCAATTAACTTAAGCGAGAATTAAATCAATAGAGTTACCATATACTCATGCTTGATATGTCTTTTGTTCAACATCTTCGATCTGCTCAGAGTGAATGCTAACTCCTACATAATTCTTGAATCTTCTGAGTTCATTCCTCAAACTTCTCATATATTTCTGCAAATGATCAGAGCATATATATATATATATATATATATATATATATATATATATATATATATATATATATATATATATATATATATATATATATATATATATATGAAGTTATGAAGATCTTAACTTAGAATAGAAATTGTAATCTTTCATTAAATAATAACTTAAGTACAAATAACAATGAGTTAGTCTATACTAAGATGTACAGTTCAACACTAGCGATTACAAAAATTATATTCTAATCCATTGGCATAGGCGGGGCTCCCTAGTTGGCTCTTCTCTCCTCATAAACCTGCTGATCCCATCTAGATTTCTTTTCTTTAGGTAGCGCTATCTCCTTGCCTTTCCTTTTTCTTGTCTCATTGCATTCTCTCTGAATGCGCTCAAGATCCTTAGATAGGTTGTAAGAAAATTGAGCAATCCTCTATTTTCTCTCCTTTTCTTCCTTTTCACACTTCTCGCGATCCTTCTCCCCTATTGCCATTGCATCTAAAATAGCTTGAGTTTGATGATCAAATGAGCCCAGAGACTCTTCAAAGGTTTCAAACTGACAGCTCATAGATTTCCTGGGATATTGCTTCTTGTTCTCTAAGAAAGACGAATAATCCTACCAAAGGGCTGGATTGAGACAGATTGACCTGATATTGAGCATTTAAACCTTCTTTGGATATCTGGCTGAGACTTGCTAATGCTATAGCTTGATTGTTTTCTCTGAGAACTTGCTCTAGCATTGGAGTGCTCCTAATATGATTAGTGACTTCTGCATGAATTTTGTCTAGGGCTTCCCCATCATTGATGACATGTGCTTAAACTTGTTTAATTTGGTCTATAATATGACCAAGTTTCTGGTGAAGTGTTTGCTTTAGTTCAGCATCTGCCATGATAATATCACTACTCAGAGCATCTAAAATATTAAGCCTCTTTAAGGCATTAAGCACTGCTCCCTCCGAGTCCTTAACTCCTTGTACCATCTCCTCCTTCACTTTCCTTAGCTCAGCGTGTAAGCCATGATGCTTAGTTACCACTGTGTTTAGAGCATTCAGTCCATCTACAACTGTATTCAATCTATTTGTGTTCTCATCATTCTCCTTGCTCAGAATGCTATAACCGTCTAGCACCTTTAAGGGATTAAATTTATCAATCATTGAGTTACAAAAATCCCTTTCAATACTAAGCACTTTGCAGTTTCTCTCATTGATCTTAGACATTAGCTTCTTGAGCTCTGCAACTTCCATCTTCAAACCAGTTGCTTGCTTACCTCCAATAGATAATAAAGGCAAAGTATAGGATACTATGGCCTTCACCAAGGAAAATTGGGTAGGTACTGATTTGAAATGGGCCTTCATCTCCTTAATAGCCTCCATAAAACATTTCACTGGCTCCACAGCCTTTGTAATCTTCCTCAGAACTTCCTTAGACATCAATGATTTTGCTATCTCAGCATCAATCTCAGCATCTATCCTTAGTCCTGGAAACATTTCTCTTCCTATCCTCCTTATGTCTCCCAATAATTCAGCATTTGGATTGAATTGGGGTTGAGGTTGTTAGGGTGGTTGTTATTGTTGTGGTTGTTCAAGAATCTCCTCAATGATTGGAGGTCCTCCGATTGGTGGAGGTCCTTCCAAACATAAAATTTCTAGCACTGGAGATCCTGTGGGGGAAAGATATGGGATGATGGCTGTTTGGTTAGAGTTTGGGTTATTTTGGTTAGAGAGTTAGTTGATTTGGCTGGAATTGGATGTGTATGGTGTTTGGCTTTCTGGTAGGGGTAACGCAAAGATTGGTGTAGGTGAGAGAGGTGTTTAGGTGGATGTGTTTGGGAAAGTAAAGAAATCTTTAGGTTCCTTCTCCTCTTTCTCCTCTATAGCACCTTCAACAATGGACTAGCTGACCTGAGTTAGAGAATCCTCAGTTAGCTGAGCTCCATGCTTAACTATATCTTCCTCACTATCTTTTAGATCTCCTTCATTCTCATCTATCACAACCTTCATTCTCTTCAACAACCTCTCTTTCTCTCCTTCCTAGCCTTCTTGACTTCCTCTACAATCAGAGTGACTTGCTGGTCAGAGTTTAGCACATTGAATTCAACAACTTCTACTTCTACCACATCATCTTCCTCCTCTTGCTCTTCTTGATTATCTATTCCATCCGGAGCTCCTATAATCTCATCAACAACTTCTGGTACTTCTCTCTCAACTAAGCTAGCTACAGCCTTTTACAATATTTGCCCAGTGCTAGCCTTAGCCTTAGCTGCTGTTGCTGCTTCCTCAACTTTTCTCCTTATAGTGGCTTCTATCTTCTCCTGCTTTTTCTTAATTCTCTCTTCCTCAGTAGCCCTTATTTTCTCAACTTCTTCTACATCTTTGTTAACTCATGTACCTCTCTTCATCATCAATTTTTTCTTGGGCTGACTTACTTGAGGAACAGGAACTGATGTAGCTTACTTTCCTTTTGTAGTCACTGCATCCAGCTGAGCTATATCTGCTTTCCTCTTCTTTTCCCTCTAAAAGGGCATTTCTTCTCTCAACTATTCCTTAGCTCTCTTCTCTTCCTAAATCTCCTGAGGAGTCAGCTCTTTCCTCTTATTTTCTTTAACTTTCTTAGAGGATCTTGTCTTCTTTAGGACAATAGCTGGAGCTGCGCTCGCTGAGCTACCTTACTTTTCTCTCTTGGAGTCTTTCCTGACCTCCTTCTTACTGCCTTTCTTTTCTCCTTCTCCTTTCTCAACTCTGAGCTTAGTAATCCTCTCAAAATCCTTAGCCACAAAGGCATCCAAAGTCAGGTCCTCTTTATGAGGCTAGATAGGCTTCATCTCCATTATGGCCTTTGGATCCTTCATTCTTACTTATCCTGGCTTCAACTTGATGTACTTAGTGTTGGACGACCTCTCATTTGCTCTAAGTCCATAAAAATGAGCATTGCTAAAGATTATGGACTCTATTACCTTCATCTGAATGCTGCTTTTAGTAGCCCATCCTTCCATATCAATCTCATAAGCTCTGCAGATCTCCATCACTAACTGCCCATACACCAGATTCTTATTTACCTTTAAAAATCTGTGCAAAAATTGCCACTGGCCAATTAATGCTCATCCCATGGGTCAGAGCATATACGAATACCCTCTCAAATTTTGAACAGCTTCTAGTTGAGCCAGTCTTGGGCAGTAATACCTTGGTCACAAGCTCATGAGCTTATTTCCCTTCCTTAGTGAACGTAGAAGCGATAAGTTCACCATCTTTATAGTCATGAGGAACTTCGTAGTCGATAGGAATATTAACATGATCTTCATCATTGAAACTCGTAGCTTTAGCCCTCTTTCCTTTATTCCCAGAAGTCCAGCAATTAGCTTAGGGGTGATATAAACTTTCCTCTTCATCAAAGTGGTGACGAAAAGATCCTTCTGACCTTCCACCATGTGAATTCCATTGTAGAATCTATCTACAATCTCCTCATAGCATCCATTGGGGAGCTCAAAGAATCCTCTCAAGTGGTGCTGATGCACCCACTTCCCAAACTTCTCATCACTGCAGAAACTCAACATATCTACAGTGGTTGGCTTTTCTACTATTTTCTTTATGAAACACCATTTTGTCAGAATATACTTGGTTTCGACGGGAATTCTAATCTCTTCTATTTTATCCATACTAATTTTCAACCGAGCTACATGATCTCTGGTAGTAACCCAGTGAGTATCCTTCTTATTTCTCACAAACAAATCAAAATTCCTCCCTGATGTGCTTGTCATAGTGACTTTGCTTTGAGAATAATAGAGATTTTTTAGGGATTTAGGAAGAAAATTGCAGAAGGAATTTTGGTAAAGTAACCTTTCCTCTTTCTGAATTTCTCCTTAAATGGCCAAAAACTCTTTGCATAGACCTGGAAAGCTATGTGTACAACTTATAATCCATGGTCTAAAGATTCAATGGTTAGATTATATAATGTATACCGTAGGATTAATGAACGCGAGAAACAGGGGATAACTGCTCTGAATATGGATCATTTTATAACTTGCTATTATTTCTATCACGTTTAAATTTGAAAGATAACCTATGATAATTAATGATGTATCCAAAATTTAAGCGGCAAAGGAAATACTTAACCTAATTTGCTGAAGCTCAGAGTGTGCCCTAGCTTGGTTAGCTCCAGAATAGGTCAGAGTGAGATGTATTTCTTCAAATTGGATAAGATATTTCGATCAGCTATCTGAGTGTGTTAAATTGATCCTTTCCAATAGGCTATGTAAATTTGTCGGCTCGCTATTCTTCAGTTGGAATGTATGTGAGCTTGACTTCTCCTTTTAGCACATGATCCTATATGAAGTGATGTCTAATATTGACATGCTTCATCCTGCCATGTTGAACTAGATTCTTGGATAGGTCAATTACACTCTTACTGTCAGACATGACTTCAAGACAATTTGACTTTATACCATAATCCTCCAGTTGCTTTTTAATCTATAGCAATTGTGCTACACAACTTCTTACATCCATACTTAGCCTCAGCTATTCATAGAACCATACAAGTCTGCTTCTTACTATACCATGTAACTAGATAATCACCAAGAAAATGGCATCCTCTTGTGGTGCTTTTCCTTTCAAGTTTATCTCTTCCATAGTTAGCATGAGTGTATCCTCTTAGAGTGAAGTCTACATTACTTGGATACTATAAACCTGCATAAATAGAGCCTAGCAAATACCTAAGAATTCTCTTAACAACAACGAAGTGAGATTCTCTGGGGTTAGCTTGATATCTTGCACAATAACATATAGCATATTGAATGTCTGGCCTACTAGCAGTTAAGTAAAGTAGAGAACAAATAATACCTCTGTAGAGCCTACTCTCTACAGGTTTACCTTCCTCATCTTTACTTAGAATAGTATCCGTGGCCATGGGTGTTGACATTTGCTTGGCTTTATCCATGTCAAACTTCTTGAGTACTTCCTTGGCATACTTAGCTTGGCTGATGAATATCCAATCATCACCTTGCTTGATTTGCAAACCAAGAAAGAAATTAAGCTCTCCCATCATTGACATTTCAAATTCTTTCTTCATCTGCTGGCTGAACTCTTTGCATAGCTTTTCATTAGTTGCTCCAAAAATGATGTCATCCACATATATTTGGACTAGCAACACATCTTGATGCTTCTTCTTGATAAACAGAGATGTATATGCTTTCCCTCTGACATAGGCTTTGTTAATCAAAAAGTTAGTTAGTCTCTCGTACTAAGCTCTTGGTGCTTATTTCAGTCCATATAGAGAGCTTTCTTCAGCTTGAAGAAATGATTTGGATATTTGGGGTCTTCAAAGCCAGGGGGCTGCCTGACATAGACTTCTTCTTGAATATAACCATTCAGAAATGCGATCTTTACATCCATTTGAAACAGTTTAAAGTTCATATGGGATACAAAATCGTAGAGAATTCTTATGGCTTCAAGTCTTGCTAATGGAGCAAATGTTTCTCCATAATCAATGCCTTCTTATTGATTGTAGCCTTAAGCAACTAGTCTGGCTTTATTTCTAACAACATTACCAGCTTCATCTAGCTTGTTTTTGAAAACCCATTTGGTGCCTATAATTGACTTTCCTTTGGGTTTCTCCACCAAATCCCAAACTTCATTTCTTCTAAATTGGTCTAGCTCTTCTTGCATTGCAATAATCCAATTGTCATCAAACTCAACATCTTCAAAGTTGTTTGATTCAATCAATGATACAAATGCTGAATGACTCATCATTCTGTTTAGCTGACCTCTAGTCATCATTGGATTTTACACACTGTTAAGAATCTTATCAACTGGGTGATCTCTCCTTGCTCTGACTTTTTTTGGTAGATCAGGATCAGCTCGCTGAGCTACAGACATTGGTTAAGCATCCACATCATCACCAAAGTTGATTGATTGGTCCAAGTCAACTTGATGTTCTTCTTTTTCTTTTACTGGATCAGGAATAACTATAGGCTGACTGACTGATCCGCTGGCTTGTTCCTTTTTCTTTCATCATCACTGGCTTGTGTGCCTGCATTGTTAGTTTCATCAAAATCTACATGCATGGACTCCTCTAATATGCTAGTCCTCTTGACATATACTCTGTATACCCTACTACGGGTTGAGTAACTCAGAAAGATTCCTTCATCAGCCTTGGGGTTAAATTTAGCCAATTGGTCTTTAGTGTTGAATATGAAATATCTACTACCGAAGCCCTTGAGATGACCAACCTTGTGCTTGTGCCCCTTCCAAAGTTCATAAGGAGTTTTATTCAAAACTGGGCGAATTAAAACCCTATTTATAATGTAACAAGCTATGTTAATAGCTTCTCCCCAAAAATTCTTTGGTAGATTGTTATCACTCAGCATGGAATGACCATCTCAGCAATAGTGTGATTCTTTCTCTCAACAATCCCATTCTACTGAGGTGAATGAGGGGCAGAAAAATTATTGGCAATACCATGCTTGGAATAGAATTCCTCAAACTACCTGTTTTTGAATTCCCTTATTAATTTAAAGGTCTTTTTCATTCAGGATGCTTGGTAGCCAACCTAGAGAATGATTCAAATGTTTCATCTTTACTAGATAGCAAGACAATCCAAGTGAATCTGGTCAGATCATCTACAACCACAAGGGTTTATTTCATTCTACCTAGACTTGTTAGCACAATAGGCCCAAACAAATCCATGTATCGAAGATCAAGGGGAAGAGAAGAAGATATTTTAGCTATGGATTTAAAGGTCTTCCTAAATTGTTTCCCAAGTTGGCATACTGAGCAGAGTCTATCTTTATTAAAGGCTAGATTGGGTAAACCCTCAACAAGTTCATTTCTGGCCAATTTGGACAGATTGGACATATTGATATGTCCTAACCTCCTGAGCCATAGCCATGAGTTCTCCTCCTTAGAAACTAAGCATATATCATTGGAGCTGGGAGATAAATCAAACATATAAACATTATTAATTCTAAGAGTATAAAGAATAGTTTGGTCAGAGTTACCATCAATAACTGAGCAGCCTGTTGAGTTAAATATCACTTTTCTACCTTTGTCACACAGTTGAGCAACGCTTAACAATTTGAACTTTAGGCCTTTCACTAGAGACACATTATCAATTGAAGGCTTCACTCCCACAGTGCCATTGCCAACAACCTTTCCTTTCTTGTTGTCTCCAAAACTGACACTTCCATTTCTTCTTCGCTCCATTGTAATGAATTACTTTTCATCACCTGTTATATGCCTTGAGTATCCACTATCCAAATACCACATTCTGCTCTCATTAGTCGATCTCAAGGTCACCTATAAAACAGTTAAGTTTTCTTCGGAACCCATGCCTTTTTCTTACTGGGTCCTCCTTTATTAGTGGTGGTCATCCTTGACAAGTCATACTCATTGTAGTAACCATTTTTGTGCCTACACGTGACTGTAGTATGTCCTAGCTTACCACAAAAATTGCAAGCGGCCTTAGGATTAGGATTGCTCACTTTACTCTTTTGAGAAACCTTCTCAGAGTGGCGAGTATGGTTACTTTGAGTATTCCTGCTAGGTTGAGGAGGGACCCACACCTTTTTCAAAGCTGTTAATTCAGCAGCTAGCTCATCGAATCTCTTAATGAGTTTGCTATTATATCCATTTTGGTACTCAGCTTTTTCCATCAAGTATAGGATATCAAGTGCTGTAGAAGAATTAACATCTTCTATATCATCAAACCTCCTCTGAAGTACTTTGATGTGTTTGGTTGACTTTTTAGTCACATTAATGACATCATTAAGTACTGTGGCAAGCTCATTAGAAGATAAGGGGGTTCATAATTTACCTCAGAGTTATTTCCTTTGTCTTTACCTTAGTCAACTGATTATCTGGCAGTGAAAGTTGTTGGTTGGTCAGCTAACTTTGAGTGAACTCGATCATCATTAGCCATGAGACACACATTAGTAGAGTCATGTGCCTCTTTATCTGAGGATGATGACTCTTGTTTAGAGTCAGTCCAGGTAGCAGCAAGGGCTTTAAACTTGTTCTTCTTAGCTTTAGGACAACTTCACTAAATATGCCCCTTCTCACCACATTCAAAGCATTTGATGTCTTTGTTATGCTCTTTGTTGAATCCCTTTCATGGTCTATCAAATGCTCCATTCTTATACTTGCCAGTCTTTCTGAACTTTTGAAAGTTCTTATCTTTACCTAGATATCTCCTGAAATTCTTGGTCACTAAAGCTATCTCTTCTTTTCTATCCTCTAGATATCCTTCTTCAGAGGAATCTTCTTCTTCTTTATGATCATCATCTTTTAGAACAACAGCTCTGCTTGAGCTCTCTTTCTCTTTGGACTTGTGCTTCTTGGACTCATCTTCATATTATTTCAAGGACATCTCATGAGTCAGTAAAGTTCCAACTAGCTCATCAAACTTATAGTTCTTCTAATCATGAGCCTCTTTAATAGCACTCTTCTTGGCTTCCCAATCTTGAGTCAGACTTCTTAAGATCTTCTTGACAGTCTCTTCTTCTATGAAGGTCTTACCAAGTCTTTTCAGCTCATTGACTATGTTCATGAACCTAGTGTTCATGTTAGAAATATCGTCCTTGGGCTTTATGTGAAACCATTTATAATTAAGGATATTGATCTTGGACTCTTTCACTTTATCAATACCGTCATAAGTTACTTCCAACTTCTTCCAAATCTTTTTGGTTATCTTGCATCTTGAAAAGCAATTAAACTCGGTAGCATTAAGAGCACAATGAAGATAGTTGATAGCAACTGCATTCTCTTTAAGTCTGGCTAAATTATTATTATCCCATTCAGTGGAGTACTTATCAATGGTAACTCCATTCTTCACATGTGATGGAACACATGGCCCTTCCACAATGGCCATCCAAGCATGCATACTCTAGGAATAAACGAAATTAGTCATTCTATTCTTCCAGTAAGTATAATGCTCTCCATTGAACATTGGTGGCCTAGTAACTGACATTCCTTCAGGCAGAATATAAGCTTGAGCCATTCCACTGGATTCTCCTTTGTACGCCATGGTCTTTGTCTCAAATATTATGAAATCCGTGAAATGAGAACCGGCTATAATACCACTTGTTGGTCCCTATACATACACTCAATGAGTTAGAGGGGGAAAAACTTATAAAACGTTTTCACGATAATAACGGCTATGCTGAGTGAGGTCAACTAGCTGAGTGAAATAGTTGGAAAATGCGATTAAGTAAAGGACATAGAGATTTTACACTGGTTCGGCAACTTGTGCTTACATCCGTTCCCGAGAGAGTGCCTCGGCTTTAATCCACTAATCTCAACTCCTTTACCCTAGGCGGAGAAGCCTTTCACAAATTCCCCAATTATAGTAAGTATCCTCCAAACTACAATCGCTCACCCGCTGACTAGAATCCCCTCTTCTATTAGCAACTCAATAGGAGTTTAAACAAGAGCTGGATTTAACTTATAAAAACATTGATCCAGTTATAAATAATCTAATATTACAATTGTTTGATCTAATCTATTCTATCTTGTTCTAAGCAGATTTTCGCTGAGTTGTGCTTTCTTGCTAGAATTCCTTTAAAGCTTGTAAGATGATAGAGTATTTGCTTCTAGGAAATTCAGGTGTATTCACGAAGTTCTAATGCTTGCCTTCTTGCTAGTTTTATAGTTAGATTTGAGAAAGTAGCCGTTGAACTTGTGTTGGCATCTTCTGAAATAGACAGCTCGGTAATTCACTTGTTGTTTCTTCAAATTGATCCATTAAAGAGATAGTATTGCACTATTGTGAAATACATTTCAATCTGATAGATTGAAATTCAAGCTCCAATTTGAATCCTTTGTCGTTTGATGCTAGTCTTCCATTAGAGAGAACTTGCGCTGACTTGCCACATGTCTTTATCCCACTCCCTCTGGTTTTCTGACATGTTACAGAGTGATACAGGGTTGGTAGATCTGCAGAATTACTCAAAGTAACAATTGACTTGTTATAGCTTTGCATTGGAAGACTTTCTCATTTTCTTCATAATTTTGTGTCCTGTCAAGGCATTAATTCTTTTTGTCTTTGTCTCATTAATTTTCCTGCAAAAAGCAACATTAAAAGCAAAGATACCTTTTTACCTTAAATGGTAAGGTCAATAGCGTTGATAGACTTAAAGTAACTTTGCTGAAATGATAAAATGAAATGCACACAGCTGAATCAGAATCTAAATACCAAGTGCTGAGTGAATATTACTAAGTCAGCGACTAAGTAGATACTCAGCCCAGAGACCACTCAGAGTTAAACTAAATCGCTAGGTCAGCGGAGACTCGAAATTTTACTCTTGAATTTACTAACTCCCTTAAACCATAAACTATTTATTTTAACATCATTATTGATTTAATTATCTCAAACTGAACTTAATTATTATGGTCAAAGCTTAAGCACTACTGAGTTATCCACTGAGTCAGTCCAAACTCGTGCTTGGTTCAACAATTATTATGTCTGTTACAAAACTTTTATATATCCGTTATAAACCTAATACAAATCTGGAATTCTACAGTAACATTAGAAAGTTATGAGGAGCATGTGAAAGATATGGCGGGCATATGAAGATTATTCAGAAAACGGATAAAGGGGTTTTGGGTAAGTTAGCTAAACTTTGGCCAAAAATATTTCTCGGTAAGTTTTAAATGAACTATTTCTCTGTAAGTTTTCATCCTTATAGTTACAAAGGCCTTCCCTAGTTGTTTAGAGTCTAATCTTACAAAAGTTGGAATAATTTTTAGCTTCATGAGTTTTAATGCACTAAATTTGTCAATGTTTAACACTTTATAGTTATATCTGTCTTTGCGTGCTTAGCTACCAGTATTGATTCTTTTTATTGTGGTTAGTTTTTAGGCTTCTTACTGTATTTTTGGTGCATCTTTTTTTTGGTGTCACTGTTGCCAACATCTAATCGAAATGTTTATGAAACTTCAGCTTATGTTTTCGTGTTCTTTTTGTTTGTACTGCCTTTTCTTTGATCCGCAGGCTATAACTGCTCTGGTCCAACAAGCAATGTTATACATAAATATTGTGCTTTTTCATTGTGTTTGTGTAATAAATATAAATAAGGGGTTAAAGATGAGAATGTATTATCTTTGATCATGTGCTTCTACTAATGCCATCAAGTTCACTACCGACACTCTTCTTACAGTAATATCCGATCCCTACCGAAGAGCCTTCAACACTTTTTATGTATTTACTAGAAATAAAAATGATATGTTTTATATTTTTGTTGGTGGAACATGGCATGAAGAAGAATGAGGATGATGATACAAAAATGGCTCAGATGGTCTGCTCGCTTACTAACCGTGAGGAATGCGTGGCCTATATGAGAGATTGTTTAGGATTTGAGGAATTCACTCAAACAAATCATGTGTAGTGCTTTATATATTAATAATGATAATTACAAAATAGGAAGAGTTGTATACTGCTATAACTAGAGAAATAGGGAAATACAGAATTGGAATATAATAAACCTAATATTATTACTTACACCCCCCCCCCCCCCCCCCCAAATGCTTTGTTTGAGAATGAAAAATTGGATTCACCTTTACGTATCACACCAAAGGATTGGTGGATTTGTGACCAGAAACCCAATCTCCATCGAAAGGAGCTCGATCCATGCCAACTAGGTTTTAGTGTTAGCAACTACCCGGTACTCAACCTCCATGGAGGACCTAGAAACTATATGTTGCTTTTTCGATGTCCAAGAAATCAAATTAGTGCCATGATATATACCAAATCCCGTCATTGATCGACAATCTATAGCATCACCGCCCCAAATAGAATCAGAAAAACCTTGCAAGTGAATGCTAGATTGAGAACAATACCATAAACTGTAGTTAGTGGTACCCTATAGGTACCGCAAAATGCATTTAAGCAACTGCCAACTCGCAATAGTAGGTGAATTCATAGATTGTGTTACTTCAGTTACCGAAAATGCCATATCAGGTAGAGTAATGGTAAGGTATTGAAGTCCACCTACCAAACTACGATAGTGAGTAATATCACTAAACTCACTGGAATTAGATTCACTTTGCTTTAAATGTGTGGCTGGAGTGGAGATGGGTTTAGCCAGCGCCATGTTGGCTTGTGCCAAAAGATTTTGTATATATTTCCATTGAGATAAGAATAATTGACCTTGTGTACATGAGAATTCAATGCCCAAAAATAATTTGACCGCGCTTAAATCCTTTATCGTAAAATGGGGTTGTAAGAAGGCTATTAGGTGCAATGCTTGTTTTGGGTCATTCCCAAGCACAAGAAGGCCATCAACATAAATCAAGTAGAATAAAACGCATGAACCTCGACAGAAAAAATAAAGTGAAACATCGGCCAATAATCTTGTAGTGACTAAGTTAGTTTATGATCCCATATACGTGGTGATTGTTTGAGACCGTAAAGAGACTTCCGTAGATGACAAACATGAGTAGGACAACGAGTATCAGTAAAACTAGGGGGTTGCACCATATAGACAGGAGTGTCATGATCACCACGTAAAAATGCATTCGAAACATCCAAGTAATTAATAAACCATGAATTACTCACTACCAATGATCGAAGAAGCCGAATGGTAACAAGTTTTATGACTGGACTAAATGTTTCCGAGAAATCCATACCAGGTCGCTAATGAGAACCCTTCACCACTAAGCGAGCTTTATACCGCTCCACTGTACCATCCGTACGTAACTTTGTTTTGAAAACCCATTTGCACCCAATTACATTCATTACTTTATGGGGTGGCACAAGTTCCCAAGTGCCATTATTTATAAGGGCTGAATACTCATCACACATGGCTGCCCACCAGTGGGAAAATTTCATAGCCTCTATGTGACATGTAGGATCAACATTAGTAGTGCTCATATACATAGCTCTCAGTCCATGTTTCTAATTTGTGAGAGCGAGAAGTGACGTATAGAATCAGAATCAGAATCCAAATGTGAATGTCTAGACTTTTGCAAGTCAACCACAAGGGAAAGACCCAGGGAAGAGGGTTCAGTTTGGCTATAATGCTGAGAGATGGTTTTGGTTTTTCGAGGAGGTGTAGGTAAGGAATGCGGTTCTGGTAAGGTCTCAGTTTGGGGCTATAAAGAAGTAGGCAGCAGTGAATTTGGTGGGGAAGTAGATGTCGTAGGCTGGGTAATAAGAGGAAGTAAGGGTGGTAAAGGTGATGTCGGTGTAGAGTGAGGTGGTGGGTTAGAGGATGGGTTGACTTGAATAGTGACTGAAGGTGGCGGGTTGTGGTCCCTTGGATTAAGATTAGCAGGCTTCACGAGTTCTGAGTAAGGGAAAACCTGTTCATCAAACAAGATGTGACATGAAACAAAAAATTTATTTGAAAAAGAATCAAAGCAACGATATCCTTTATGAACACGATTATAACCAACAAAAATACAACGACGTGAACAATAATAAGCTTATTGGAAGCATAAGGATGCAACCACGGATAACATAAACAACCAAAAACACAGAGATAAGAATAATCAGGAGATTCATTGAATAATCAATGAAATGGACAATCAAAATTGATGACACTAGAAGGAATTCAGTTAATTAAAAACAAAGCTGTATCGAAAGCATAAGACTAGAATTGCATAGGAAGCTTAGCACGATCAAGTAATGCAAGACCAATTTCAAGCACATGATGATATTTTCACTCGGCATTACCATTTTGTTCGGGGGTGCATGGCCACGACATACGGAATTGAATGCTATGCTGTTGAAGGTATTTTTGAATTGGCTTAAATTCCTCACCCCCACCTGATTGAAACCATTTAATTGGTCGACCAAAATATTTATCAACTGTAGTGCAAAATTGAATAAAAATAGAAAGTGCATCTAATTTAGTTTCCATGAAGTAAACCCAACTATATTTGCTGAAATGATCATAAAACAAAATGTAATAATGGTAACCATCATGTGCTAGAATCGGGGCCGGTCCCCACACATCAGAACATATTAAATCTAAAGGTCCTGAAATAACAGACTCTGAAATTGAAAAAGGTAAACAATGACTCATACTAACTAAACAACATGGACACAATTGACACTTAGATGACTGATCTAAAAACTTTATATTATTTTGACGAAGAACCCGACTAACAACTGGATAGGAAGGATGCCCAAGCCGCTCATGCCATGTAGTCAAGGAAGTATCATGAGACCGAACATAATCACGAGATGAAGATGCCAACGTATACAAGCCATCCTTATTCTGGCCTTCAAGTATCACCTATTTAGAGAGAAGGTCCTTCACCACAAAGAAGTCATTAAAAAAACTCAACAGCAACCGTTAGCCTTAGTAAGTGCACCAACAGAAATTAAATTGGAATTAGAATGAGGAACATGTCATACTTGGTACAATTTTAAAGACGTATTAGGAATAAAAGATGAACCAACATGATGAATAGGGAGTTTAGAATCGTTACCTAGTTGGGCTTCCTCGGGACCGGAATACTTAGAATGAAGATGAAGGTTTCCCAAATCGGAAGTGAGATGGTGCGTAGCACCGCTATCCATGATCCAGGATTGTTTGGTTGGGTTAATCATGGTGAAATTTGAGGAGGATGAGGGACGATTGGTATTAAGTCTAGGAGAAGGACATTATCTGGAGTAGTGGCCCATTCCCTGGCAGTTATGACAAACTAAAGTCGAAACATCCCTAGGTGCTTATTGTGTCATCGAGGAATGAGTTGGCGGTGAGGGGAGGAGTCCAGGACCATATAATTGTTGGTGGTAAGGCTGCTGGCCGTTATTTTGAAGGTGATAAGGCTGCTGGTTGTGACAAGAATATTGGCCGGAACTACCATATGAACCCTGCTGGCCCCGGTGAGATTGAAAGTGCTGTCTACCGCGCCCACAGCCTCGCCCTACAATGTTTTGAGATCGAGTAAAATGAGCAGATTCAAGCTTCAATGGCAATTGATGCAAAATAGATGGAGAAATCAAAGCAGAGGATTCAGAATTTGAAGAAATTAGGGCTCCGATTGAAGAAGAAATTGGAGCAGTACCAGATGTTGTCATGGTGTCAGAAAATAATGAAAAAGAAATAAGAAACAGAATAAAAAAGTGGCCGGCGGCCAACTGAGAAAAACGACCGGCGGCAGTTATGCCTTATGAGAGCTTTGATACCATGAGAGCTTGTTTTGGATTTGAGGAATTCATTCACACAGCTCGTGTGTAGTGCTTTGTACAATAATAACGATAATTACAAAATACGAAGAGTTGTATACTACTACAACTAGAGAAATAGGAAAATACAGAATAGGAATATAATAAACCTAATAGTATTATTTACATATTAGTAACTCTATCACTGTGGAAGTTAGATGAGAAACGCCTTAACTGTGTTTAGAAGGTACTTGCAGTATGGTTATAGGTATTAATTAGTAGGGGAAATAATATATGTCGTATTTTGTTCTAAAGTCTTGTATATATAAAATCAAGTTAAATTTGTAGTTGAGATGTGTTTTTCTGTATGTTTGAAAGCTTGCGCTAGAATTGAAAATTGATATAGGGTAATTAAGAGATGGATATCAGTATTAGTTGTTAATTGGTTTGGAATTCTAATTGTTAGAAGCTAGGATTTGGAATATTAAATCCTTTCAACTTGTATAATTTGATTATGAATTCTGGTACATAAGAAAATGCTGTTCCTCCCTATAGAATATCTCTTCTTTTCCCTCTTTCTTTATTCCTCAATCTAATACTTTGTTTTCCACTCTAACCTTTTTGCTGCCAATTTTTGGTCGCGAGATTATTCTTGCATAAAAAAACCTGTTTCCAACAATAGTTTCAAGCTTGAAGCATTCAAACGTGTTCAATAATTAAATTTTTTTATCGATATCTATCAAGAATTTATTAAATGTGTTAAATATGTATAAAAAACTCCAATCGATTAGATGTCTATTATATGTGTTATATAATGAGCTCAAATGCTTATCTTGTAAAATAAAAGCAAGAAAACTCAATTTTTAAATAAACAAATGTATGTGCTAAATAGAGCTTGGGTAAATAAGACAACAAACAACATAAAACTTAAGCAAAACATTGTAAATATAAAGAGACTTATAATAAACTTATAATAAATATGTATTTGGTGTGTAACATGTCGAATTATTTTTTGGCAAAGATATATGACAATGGACGACGTTCAAAAGAGAAAATTTTTTTTAGTAATGATAACATAATTTGATAGAAGTTTAACCTATAATTAGTTTACAAAATAAGCCCATTTAGTTGTTTTATATGAGGTAGAGCAAAAATTTCAAAAATTAAACCAAACCAAAAACTGAAGCAAACCAAATTGAACCAAATATATTTAGTTTGGTTTTAGTTTATGAAATTTACGATTTTAGTTTTGGTTCGATTCAATTTCGATTTGGTTCGGGTTTTGAAATGACAAAATAAAAAAGAAAAAAGTCGAACCAAACCAAAAAATAAACTAAACTGAACTAAATAATTTTAGTTTGGTTTTCAGTTCATATATTCTCCCTTAATAATTTTCGGCTAAATTTAATTTGGTTCAATTTTTGAATCCAACCAAAATTTGCTCCATCCCAGTTATACCACCGTTATGCTCCTAAATAATAATGGGTGTTAATGTCATTTTATTTATTAACTAGTGAAGAGGGTAAAAAACCCTCGGGCACCATTCTGAAGTTCAATTCTTTCATTCGATCGCATTTCTATCAAAGCCCCTCTCCTAACTTCATCCTGTCTCTAGGTTAATAATTACAACGATACTGCGGCAAACCAACTAGGTGTCGGAGGGCAGGATATCTAACCCAAAGAGAGATGTCACAACGCCGAAGCTCGTACTCTAGGAGAGGCAGTTTCAGAACTTTCTGCAATTAAAGGCGGTAGAGAATTAGGGACTTCTTCTCCAATTTTTGGTTTCTCGGCCGGAAATGGCTATTATAATGTCAATTTGGATCAACTGTATCCGTTAGTGGTGACATCTGGGAGTTTGAGGCCAGTTGTCGGCAAGATATTAACTCACATCTAATAAACCACTTGCCGGTTGCCCTCTCCTGCCTCCTCTCTCGCCTCAGTTTTCCGGCAACCGTAATCTCTTGCTCTCTATTTATTATTTTTATTTATACCTTTTGGATCTGTCTTCACTAATTTTATTATGGTATTTGGAATTAGATTTTATTATTGGACGTTAAATTGAATATCTCTTTCGATATCTGTAGGAATTTTGTAGAGTTAGACCCTCTGTGTTCATGGTTATTGAACATTTAATTCTTTTGTTTTCTGGTTAATTGAGATAGTGAGATGTGAATTGTGTTGTGTCTTAGTCTTCAAAAAAGAAAGTGGGGTTAAAAACCCTCATTTTCCTTTGTTCCAATTGGAACTTTGCTTTGAATTTTTTTGGATTAACTTTTGCTTATATAGTTAGACGTGATGATTTTAATACTAGTGGTATTTTGCTATAGGATCCACTATTTTTCTTTCAGATTTGGGATATAATTTTGAATTTTCATAATTTGAAGGAGGTATTTGAATTTCAAAGTTTTAATAATGATAATAGAATGTTGTTGCCTCTTTCAAAACGATGGAACTATCAATAAAATGGAATTTATCCTTGCTGTATATGTATCATAAAATACATATACATTCGGTTAAAATTTTGACTCAATGTGAAAATTCAGTATTATTTGTTCTAAACAAATCAGTACTTAATAGTTGCTTTGTTGTAAAATCAATTTGGAGCTATACTGGTTAAGTGATTGGTTGAGAACTTGAGATTGTTCTTTATTTTGGGTTCAATCTTGATAATCTTTTTAGACTGTTTCCCTGTTTACAATTAAACTTGTAAATATGATTTTGTAAAGGAGCGTGTGTGCATGTTTATATATTGCTTTTATAAACAATGAAAGTGGTGAAAATAGTGCAAGGCCAAAATGTTTTTCTATCAAAGAGGCAAAGAAATCTATCTATGAATCGATTCTCCAACTACTAAAAACCCCCATTGATCTTTCAATTGGTCGTACCACTTGAATCAGTGAGTTTACTATATATGAACTATTTGCAGGCAAAGTAAATCGAGGGAGATGTATTGGTAGAACGTAAAAAACCCAAGAGAAAGTAACAAAGCAAATTGTTGTTAATAATCTTTCTAAAAGGCCAAAAGATTTTTGTTCTAATAATGATGCTGGTGCTTGAAAGGTATCCATTCTCTTAATTCTTTCTCTATTCGTCTCCCTGCTTATAAAAATTCTGACGCTGAACGCTTGAAAGGTATCCATTCTCTTAATTCTTTCTCTATTTGTCTCTCTGCTTATAAAATTTCTAAAAATTTTGAAAGTTTTTTTGTTCATTCCATTGTGTTGTGGGCTAACAGTTCCCACTCTAAATATTATGGTGCATATGTAGCCTGACTCTAAATGATTTAGTTTAATCTGAAACGTAACATGCTTCTAATTTTCTGGATGAAATTTCTTAGTATGATAAATATATCCGATACTAAAAGGCTGTCTTAAGGAGGTTTGTCTGATTTCGAAGTATCCCGTGATTCTAATTTACTTGATGAAAGGCGAGTATTACTTCAAAGTTGGAACTCGGCTTTGCCCAACATAATATGATGCATGTTAAGCCTGACTCTAAAACATTTGTTTCAGTTTGAAGCATTCTAGATGAAATTTCTTAGTATGACAAATATATATCTGAAACTGAATGGTTGCCTCAAGGAGGTTTGTTAGATTTTGAAGTATCCCATGATTCTTATTTGGTTGATGAAAGATGTGGATTACTTCTACTGAAAGTTAGAACTCGACTTTGCCTAATATAATATGATGCATATTCAGCTTGACTCTAATAGATTTTTAAGTATCCCGTGATTCTAATTTACTTGATGAAAGATGAGGATTACTTCTACTGAAAGTTGGAACTCAGCTCTGCCTAATATAATATGATGTCTATTAAGCCTGACTCTAAAATATTTTGAAGTATCCGGTGATTCTAATACTTGATGAAAAATGAGGATTTCTTCTACTGAAAGTTAGAACTTGGATTTGCCTTATATAATATGATGCCTATTCAGCCTTACACTAAATGATTTTAAAGTATCCAGTGATTCCAATGTACTTGAAGAAAGATGAGGATTACTTCCACTGAAAGTTGGAACTCGGCCTTGCCTAACATAATATGATGCCCATTAATCCTAACAAATAGATTTTAAAGTATCTAGTGATTTTAATTGACTAGATAAAAAATGAGGATTACATCTACTGAAATTTGGAACTCGGATTTGCCTAATATTATATGATGTATATTCAGCCTGACTCTAAATGATTCTGATGTATCCAATGATTCTAAAGTACAAGATGAAATATGAGGATCACTTTTATTGAATGTTGGAACTCGGTGTTGCCTAACATAATCTGATGCCTATGCCACCTTACCCTAAAATATTTTAAAGTGTCCCATAATTCTAATTTTCTTGATAAATATATGTCTACTACTAATGGAAGGTAGTATCGAGGAGGTTTGTTTGATTTTAGTATCCCGTAATTCTAATTTTTATAATTTAAATGAGGTACTGCTAGAGGGCTCTCTTTCCTTCATGATGCAAAATCCCAAGTCATCTACAGTGATTTCAGGGCTTCTAATATTCTACTGGATGAGTTATGTTGAAGAACAATGTACTCGAAATTTATGATTTTATGGTCTGAGAAATGAATTAATAATTCATGCCTAATTTATAGAAGTAATCTGTCCAATTAAGTACTGAAACTAAAGTTCTCTTTTTGATTGACACCCGCCAATACAGGAATTCAATTCAAAACTGTCTGATTTTTGTTTGGCAAAGGCAGGCCATACAGGTGATAGAACTCTTGTATCTACTCCAGTAATGGGTACACACGGCTATGCAATACCTGAATATGTTGCTACAGGTTTGTCAAGTGCCTATGCTTTATATTTATTATGAACATACATAGTATAAATAATTTTTTTTACAGAATCTTTAAGGTATATTCCCAATCAAAATCACCTTTTTTTATTGTATCTAGTTTCATATTTAAAGTGCAAAACTTGAGCCTGTTCTCTTCTCTATGATTGTCTAATGGGTGCTTTATGTTAGTTTTATTTTCCTTTTATTAACCTGATTATGATTATCTGTAATTATATGCCCACTAGTAAGAAAAGGCTTCCTTAAACAATTTCCAGTATTAGATTGAAGAAATTGGTAATTTTGTCTCTAATTTTACTAGCAATTTAGTATATGGGAAATTGGCAATGTGTTATGCTATGCTGTCTTTACATATAAAACTGATATGATTGAGAACTTCAATTGCTTACATGTATAACGATGGACTTCACAATCTTATTTTTTGTCCTTGTTGAGACAAAGGCCCTATCGGTTACAGATCAGGTTGTGAGGAAGTTTTGGGGCCATAACGATTTTCATTTTCATTGTATCCCATCGCATGGCTTGGCAGGAGGTCTATTGATCTCATGGAATCCTAATTTAATTCTTGGCTCTATCACTGCTTCTACAGATAGATGGTGTCTGCTACATATTGTGTCTAGTCAGCTTGAGGTAAATTTACTATGCTTATATAGTCCCCCTATTCCCAGGGATAGGATTCAATTTTGGTGTGTTCTGCTGCCCCATATTCAAAACATTGATAACTTGGTGATATGTGGTGATTTTAACGAAGTGTTACATAGTTCTGAGCGAGGTAGAAGTGGGAATACAGGGGCGAGTTCGATGATTAGGTTCCAGGAATTTGTTAATGAATGTGCTCTATTTGATTTGCCATTACATGGGCGTGACTATACGTGGTCTAATGCTCTATCCTTCTCTAGGATTGATCGTGTCTTGGTGTCGTGCAATATTCTTGATAGGTGGCCGGGTCAGAATTTGATGACGGTTGATTCAACGCTATCAGATCACTTTCCGATTATATACCGGTCCCATGCATTGGTATCGGATGGCAAAAAGGTGTTTCGATCATTGAACTGTTGGTGGGAAAAGGACGGGTTTCTACCTTTTCTAAGATCGAAGTGGGAGGCCATAGAATTGGCGGATCCAGGGCGCGACATTGATTTTAAATTACGCCGATTAAGGAGCTGTATCCGGCCTTGGCATCTATCTAATTTTGGCGGGTTAGAGGGAAGAATAAAGAAGCTAGAGGCTCGTATTATATTTTTGACATCCAGTTCGGTGGTCCGACCTTTGGAGGAGGGGAGTAGATCGGAGCTTCAGTGCGTGAGATCGGAATTACTTACCTGTAGACGGAACCTTGAACAAATTCGTCACCAACAATCACGTGTTAACTGGACTTTACTGGGTGATGATAATACAAGTTTTTTTCATAGGATGGCATCAGCGAGGGCTAGGGGGAATCGGATTTCACAGCTGGAAATTGATGGAGATGTATCTTCTAACCCGGTACTTATTAAATCCACGATGCGGAATTTTTATTCCAGGCTGTTTTCGAAACAAGAGGTGGTGCCGTTTTCCTTAGGTGAACTACAATTCCGTATGGTTGATGCGATGGACAATGCGCAGCTTGTGGAATCTTTTTCTGAGGCTGAAGTGTGGGACGCAGTTTGTGCTTGTCAAGAAGGTAAGGCGCCGGGGCCGGACGGATTTAATTTCTTCTTCTATAAACGCTTCTGGGAGGACATGAAATCGGATGTGCTAGCTCTGTTTGGCAAATTTTATAGGCATGATCAGCTGCCAAACTCTATCAAGTCATCTTTTACCGTATTGATTCCTAAAGTCCCGGGGTCGTCGTCATTGGGGAATTATAGACCGATTGCCCTTATTCATGGTATATACAAAATTGTGTCGAAAGTACTTGCGAAAGATTACAGGCTGTGTTGCCTCAGCTGATTTCTGACAACCAGTTTGCTTTTGTTAAAGGCCGTAATATTCATGAATGTTCGTTTATAGCCTCGGAAGTGATCCAATCAATCCACCGCAGTGGTCAGCCTTCTGTGGCTCTCAAGCTTGATTTCCACAAAGCATACGATAGTGTTTCTTGGACTTATATTGACTCAGTGTTTAAGAGGATGGGGCTCCCGGATAAGTGGATTAGATGGATGGTGACCTGCAGAGCGAACTCGACAACATCTATTCTTTTCAATGGTAGTCCGACAGATCCGATCTATTTGGGCAGAGGGGTTAAACAAGGTGATCCCATTTCTCCATTTCTTTTTGTCTTAGCAGTGGAAGGTCTTAAACAGCTCATTGACGCAAGTGTCCGTAAGGGTATTTTACCTGGGTTTCGTATTCATGGGTCAGAGAAGGATATTTCTATTCTTCAGTTTGCGGACGATACGATGTGCTTCTTACCTGCAGATGAGTCTCTCTTACCTACTTTTATCCGTTTATTACGATGTTTTGAGTTGATCTCAGGTCTACGAATAAATTTTGTTAAGAGCTCAATTATGGGTATTAACGCGCAGGACGACTTGTTGAATCGGTGTGCGGAGACAATGGGTTGTAAGATCGAAAGATTTCCCATTACTTATCTAGGCGCCCCTCTCAGTACGAGATGTCTTATTGGAACGGGTTGATTGGAAAGTTCCAAAATAGGCTGGCAAGTTGGAAAGGTCAGTGTTTATCGTATGCTGGCAGGGTGGTCCTTATAAAATCGGTTCTCTCGTCTATCCCGATATATTTGTTATCATTGTATAAGATGCCGGCCTCTATTAACAATAAGCTTGTTCAACAGATGCGTAATTTCTTGTGGAAAGGTATAGCGGACTCTAGCGGGATCTGTAAAGTGAGTTGGGAGACAATTATGCTACCAAAAAATTTAGGTGGCCTATATGTTAGGGATCTAAGACTAGTCAATTGTAGTTTATTGCTGAAATGGATATGGCGGTCTAGAACAGATGGGCAGGGTTCGTTGTGGTATGAGCTGTGTGTCCGTCGATATGGCTTCATGTCATGGAACTCGTTTGAAAATGTTAATAGATCCCGCATTTCGTATATTTGGCAAGGCATTATATCTTGTTGTGTAAAGAACTCAACCTTCTGGGAGTTGTTTAAATCGAATGGGAGAGTTAAAGTGGGGAACGGGGCGAGCGGATCTTTTTGGCATGATAATTGGACTGCAAATGTGTCATTATCTGTTCTTTTCACTGATCTGTATCTATTATGTAATAGAAAAAGCTGTTCGATTTGGGATGGGTGTCTGTCTATTTCTGAGGGAGCAGCATTATCTAGGCCTTTTTGGAAACGCAGTCTAAGGATTACTAGTAGGGAGAGGTGCTCCCAGATGCGGAACTGGATTTCCCAAGTCTGCCCTGTTGTATTTGGGGGGACCGGGGCTATCGGTAACAGGGGGCAGCAGCCACACGTTGGGTCTCAGGTGGTGGCAGATAGATTTGAATGGGATCTGGAAGCTAATAAGGTATTTTCAGCTGCATCTTTTTGTTTAGGGTCCTATAGGTCACCTCAAAGGACTACGCCGGAAACGGATTATATGGTGGTTTGGAATGCGTGTCTTATTCCTAAAGTCAAATTTTTTGGCTGGTTATTGTTACATAGACGCCTCCCTACGAAAGTCTTTCTGGTTTGTCGCGGATGCCAAGCTATATTGAATGACAAGTGTCCGTTTTGTGATGAATCCGAAACAATTGATCATTGTTTGTTTCACTGTTTGGATAGTTATCGTATATGGGTTCAAGCTTTTCTGTTACTAGGGATTTCGGTAACAATGCCATTCAAGGGGGCTGATTTTCTTGTAGTATGGCGAGCGCATTTTTCCTCAGGGATTGGACAGGAGTTTGGTACGGCTTTATGGTTTATGATTGCGTGGGCTATTTGGAAAAGGCGGAATAAGTTCGTGTTCGAGGGTGTCTTAAGCACAGATGATCTCTTGGGGGCAAGCATTCATCTATGCTGGTTCTTTTTCAAGTATCGAAGACGGAATCTTAATTTTGTTGTTTCCGATGTATTTAACTGTCCAGATTTATTTCTAAGCTGTAACTAGCTAGGTGGCATCTGTTGGCCTACTCATTGTATAGTCATTCCTCGGGATCGGATCTCATATCCGTATCACCTTTAGGCTGTATCCTTGTTCACTGACGCTCTCATCATGTGAGCGGTCTTTGGATTGCATTAATAAAGAGAGGTAGGTGTTTTGTAGGTAAGCGGGGGCATCAACCTAGTTGGGACGCCCGCCCCGAAATTTTCACCTATCTCGATCTTTTTCCTTCTGGAGAAACACAATGTTTCTCCGGGGGGTTTTCAAAAAAAAAATATAATTATTTACTATTTGACGCTTTCTAGAAGTGACAGCAGCGAAGCAAGTTCCTACAAATTGTGATAAAAATTTACTCTGTTCTGTATGTTCAGCTTTCTTTTGGTGGTTACGAGGTTAATGCTGGCTGCAATGTATGGGCAAATGGTTTGGAGGCTTACGCCTTGGCTAGGTGCTCATTTTGCTAAAGGACCCGTTAAACCCTTGCATCATGCTCTTCAGGTGAGCTTCTTATGCATGTGCTCTGCTGGATGAAATTTCTTAGTAATATATTGATGCAAAAAATGAGAATTCGGCTTTGCCTTACATAATATGATGCATGTACTGCCTGACTCTAAAACATTTGTTTCAATTTAAAGTATCACGTGATTCTAAATTTCTGGATGAAATTTCTTATTATGATAAATTATAAGTCTTATACTAAATGTTTGTCCCGACGAGGTTCATTTGATTTGAAAGTATCTTCTGATTCTTATTTGCTTGATGAACGATGAGAATTACTTCTGCCAAAATTTGGATTTCGACTTTGTCAATTATAATATGATGCATATTCAGCATTACTTAAAATGATTTTGAAGTATCCTGGGAACTAATTTACTTGATGAAAGATGAGGATTACTTCTACTGAAAACTGGAACTTGGATTTGCCTAATACAATATGATGCCTATTAAGCCCGACTCTAAAAGATTTTGAATATCCCATGATTCTAATTTAATTGATGAAAGATGATGATTACTTTCACTCATAGTTTGAACACAGTTTTTCCTAACATAATTTGTTGCACATTAGGCCTGATTCTAAAAGATTTTAGGTATTCTGTGATTCTAATCTACTTGATGAAACATCAGGATTACATCCACTTGAAGTTAGAACTTGGATTTGCCTTATATAGTATGATACCTATTCACCTGACACTAAATGATTTTGAAGTATGTAGTGATTCTAATGTACTTGACGAAAGATGAGGATTAATTGTACTGAAAGATGGAACTCGTCTTCGCCTAACATAATTTGCTGCCTATGAAGCCTAACAAATAGATTTGGAAATATCTTGTGATTCTAATTTACTTGATAAAAAATGAGAATGACTTCTACTAAAAGTTGGAACTCGGATATGCCTAACATTATATGATGTCTATTAAGCCTGACTCGAAAGAAGTATCCAGTGATTCTAATGTACTTAATAAAAGATGAGGATTACTTCCACTGAAAGTTGGAACTCGAATTTGCCTAATATTATAGGATGCCTATTAAGCCTAACTCTAAATGATTTTAAAGTATCTAGTGATTCTAATGTATTTGATGAAAGATGAGGGTTACTTCTATTGGAAGTTGGTACTCGAATTTGCTTAATATTATATGATACCTATTAAGCATTACTCTAAATGATTTTTAAGTATCCACTGATTTGAATGTACTTGATAAAAGATGTGGATTACTTCTACTGAAAGTTCGAATTCATATTTGCCTAATATTTATTATATGACCCCTATTAAGCCGACTCTAAATGATTTTGAAGTATCTAGTGATTCTAATGTATTCATGAAAGATGAGGATTACTTCTACTGAAAGTTGGAACTTGGATTTGCCTAATATTATATTATGCCTATTAAGCCTGATTCTAAATGATTTTGAAGTATCTAGTGATTCTAATATATTTGATTAAAGATGAGAATCACTTCCACTGAAAGTTGGAACTAGGATTTGCCTAATATTACATGATGTCTATTAACCCTGACTTTAATTTACTTTATTAAAAATGAGGATTACTTCTTCTGAAAGTTGGAACTCATATCTGCCTAACAGAAAAGAATATGCCTATTAAGCCTTACTCTAAAAGATTTTGAAGTATCCAGTGATTATAAATACTTGATTAAAAATGAGGGTTCTTCTACTGTAAGTTGGAACTCGGATTTGCCTATTCATATGTGATGCCTACTAGGCCTGACTCTAAATGATTTTGAAATATCCAGTGATTCTAATGTACTTAATGCAAGATCAGGATTACTTCTATTGAAAGTTGGAACACTGATTTGCCTAATATTATATTATGCCTATACAGCTAGACTCTAAATATTTTTGAAGTATCCTGTGATTTTAATGTACTTGATGTAACATGATGATTACTTCTACTAAAAGTTGTAACTCGGATATGCCTAATATTACATGATGTCTGTTAAGCATGACAAATTGATTTTGAAGTATCCAATGATTCTAATTTACTTAAAAAATGAGGATTACTTCTACTGAAAGTTGGATCTCGGATTTGCCTAAAATTATACGTGTTGATTGGTAAGTTCCAAAATAGGCTGGCAAGCTGGAAAGGTCAGTGTTTGTCGTATGCTAGCAGGGTGGTCCTTATAAAATCAATTCTCTCCTCCATCCCGATTTATTTGTTATCATTGAATAAGATGCCGACCTCTATTAATAATAAGCTTGTGCAACTGATGCGAAATTTCTTATGGAAAGGTAACGCGGACTCTAGTGGGATCTGCAAAGTGAGCTGGGAGACAATTATGCTACCGAAAAATCTAGGTGGCCTGTATGTTAGGGATCTCAGACTAGTAAACTGTAGTTTATTGTTGAAATGGATATGGCGGTCTAGAGTAGACAGACAGGGATCGCTGTGGTATGAGTTGTATGTTCGTAGATATGGCTTCGATTTATGGAACTCGTTTGAAAATGTTGTGAGTTCACACCTGTCGTATGTTTGGCGAGGCATTTTATCTTGCTGTGTAAAGAACTCAACCTTCTGGGAGTTGTTTAAATTGAATGTGAGGGTGAAAGCGGGGAACGGGGCTTGCGGATCCTT
This sequence comes from Euphorbia pulcherrima, assembly GCA_947683365.1. Lineage (NCBI taxonomy): Eukaryota > Viridiplantae > Streptophyta > Magnoliopsida > Malpighiales > Euphorbiaceae > Euphorbia > Euphorbia pulcherrima. The sequence goes on from CANTUS010000001.1 coordinate 24,445,848, forward strand.
TTGGTATGATAATTGGACGGCAAATGTGTCACTATCTGTTCTTTTCCTTGACCTGTATCTCTTATGTAACAGAAAAAGTTGCTCGGTTCGGGATGGGTGTCTGTCAATTTCTGAGGGAGCAGCACTATCTAGGCCATTTTGGAAACGTAGTCTAAGGATTTCAAGTAGAGAGAGGTGCTCCCAGCTTTGGAATTGGATTTCCCAGACCTGCCCTTCTGTTTTTGTGGGTAATGGGGCTGACGGCAATAGGGGGCAGCAGCTACATGCTGCTTTTCAGGTGGTGGCGGATAGGTTTGAATGGGATTTGGGAGCTAATAAGGTATTTTCAGCTGCATCTTTTTGTTTGGGGTTCTATAGGACGCCTCAATGGACTACGCCGGAATCGGATTACATGGTGGTTTGGAATGCGTGTCTTCTTCCTAAAGTTAAATTCTTTGGCTGGCTAGTGTTGCATAGACGTCTTCCAACGAAAGTCTTTCTGGTTCGTCGCGGATGCCATGCAGTAGTGGTTGATAAGTGTCCATTTTGTGAGGAGTCTGAAACAATTGATCATGCTTTGTTTCACTGTTTGGGTAGTTATCGTATATGGGCTCAAGCTTTTCTGGTGCTAGGGATTTCAGTGACAATGCCATTGAAGGGGGCTGATTTTCTATTAGTATGGCGAGCGCACTTTACCTCGGGTCTCGGACATGAATTTGGTACGGCTTTATGGTTTATGATTGCGTGGGCTATTTGGAAAATGAGGAATAAGTTTGTGTTTGAGGGTGTCTTAAGAACAGAAGATCATTTGGGGTCATGCATTCATCTATGCTGGTTCTTCTTCAAGTATCGAAGGCGGAATCTTAATTTTGTCGTTTCTGATGTATTTAATTTTCCGAACTTATTTCTAAGTTGTAACTAGATAGCTGGCATTCTTTGGCCTTATTCATTGTATAGTCATGTCTTGGGATCGGATTTCATATCCGTATCACCTTTAGGTTGTATTTCTGTCCAATGACGCTCTCATCTTGTGAGCAGTCTTTGGACTTCTTTAATAAAGAGAGGTAGGTGTTTTGTAGGTAAGCGGGGGCATCAACCTAGTTGGGACGCCCGCCCCGAAATTTTCACCTGCCTCAATCTTTTTCCTTCTAGGGGAACACAATGTTCCTCCGGGGGGTTTTCAAAAAAAAATATGATGCCTATTCAGCTTGACTCTAAATGATTTTGAAGTCTCTAGTGATTCTGATGTGCTTGATGAAAGATGAGGATCACTTTTATTGAAAATTGGAAGTCGGTGTTGCCTTACATAATCTAATTCCTATGCAGCTTGACTCTATATTTGTTGAAATGTCCCGTAATTCTAATTTGCTCGATAAATTTATGTCCACTACTAATGGAAGGTAGTCTTAAGAAGGTTTGTTTGATTTTGAAGTATCATGTAATTCTAATTATTATAATATATTTGATGTGCTGCCAAAGCGCTCCCTTTCCTTCATGATGCAAAATCACAACTCATCCACTGTGATTTCAAGGCTTCTAAAATTCTACTGGCTGCGGTATGTTGGATAATAATGTACTCATAATTTATGATTTTATGGTCCGAGAATGAATTAATGAATTCATGCCTAAATTATAGAAGTAAGTTGTCAAATTAAGTACTAAAACTAAAGTTCATTTAATCATCAGTGAAAATATTTGTGCATAACTGTATGATTTTGGTTCGGCCAAGGCAGTCCCTATAGGTGATAAAACGCACGTATCTACTCAAGCAATTGGTACACACGGTTATACAGCACCTGAATATGTTGCTACAGGTTTATCAAGTGCCTATGCTTTATATTTATTGTGAATGTACTATAAATAATTTATTACAGCAATCTTTAAGTTATATTCCCAATCAAATTCACCTTTTCATTATATTTAATTTCAAGGTTACTGTGCAAAACTTGAGCCTATTCTCTTCTCTATGATTGTCTAATGGGTGCTTCATGTCATTTTTTTCCCTTTTATTAACCTGATTATGATTAGCTGTAATTATGTGCCGACTAGAAAGGAAAGGCTTCCTTAAACAATTTCTAGTATTAGAATGGAGAAATTGGTAATTTAGTCTATGATTTTACTAGCAATTTATTCTCTGGGAAATTGGCAATTTGTTATGCTATGCTGTCTTTACATGTATAACTGTTATGATTGAGAACTTCAATTGCTTATATGTATAACTATGAACTTCACAATTTTATTAGTAATATATAATTATTTACTGTTTGACACTTTCTAGAACTGGCAGCAGCGAAGCATGTATCTACAAATGGGGATAAAATCCTCATTTTTCTCTGTTAGTAGAAAAGATTGAAACTTTGCCTTCATTTGGTTTGGCTAAAAAATTGATCCTTTTGTATTATTGCAGGAAACTTCCTTTTCAAAATGAAAATACATACTACAGCGGTACACAGCAGCCTCTAGTAGGCAGAAGTTACCAAACACTATCAGAAATGCTTATGAAACCCCTACTAAGGTGGTGAAGAACAGGAATGGTGTTCGGGTTGCCAAGTTGGGTGGGTTTTTGCTTTGGCATTGTATCCTGATATGTGGTATGTTGAGCCTTTAGTTGGTGGTTGCAAGGTTATTGCTGGCTGCAATGAATGGGCAACTTTTTTGGAGGCACACACCTTGGCTAGGTGCTCATTCTGCTATAAGACCCATTAAACCGTTGAATCGTGCTCTTCATGTGAGCTTCTTGTACATTTGCTCTACTGGATGAAATTTTTTAGTATGATAAATTATAATTTTGATACTAAAAATTAGAATTCGGCTTTGCCTTACATAATATGATGCATATGCCGCCCGACTCTAAAACATTTGTTTCAATCTAAAGGATCACCTGATTCTAAATTTCTGGATGAAATTTGTTAGTATGATAAATTATAAGTTTGATACTAAAAGTTTTAAGTATCCTGTGATTCTAATCTACTTGAGGAAATATGAGAATTACTTATACTTAAAGTTGAAACTCGTATTTGCCTTATATAGTACGATGCCTATTCATCCTGACACTAAATGATTTTGAAGTATCCAGTGATTCTAATGTACTTGACCAAAGATGAGGATTACTTCTGCTGCAAGTTGGCACTGGGCTTTGCCTAACATAATATGATGCCATTTAAACCTAACAATAGATTTGGAAATATCTCGCGATTCTAATTTACTTGATAAAAAATGAGAATTACTTCTACTGAAAGTTGGAATTCGGATTTGCCTAATATTATATGATGCCTATTAACCCTGACTCTAAATGATTTTGAAGTATCTAGTGATTCTAATGTACTTTATGAAAGATGAGGATTACTTCGGATGAAAGTTGGAACTCAGATTTACCTAGTATTATATGATGCCTATTAAGTCTGACTCTAAATGATTTTGAAGTATTCAGTGATTTTAATGTACTTGATGAAAGATGAGGATTACTTCCACTCAAAGGTTGAACTCAGATTTGCCTAATATTATATGATGCCTATTAAACCTGACTCTAAATGATTTTGAAGTATCTAGTAATTCTAATGCACTTGATTAAAGATGAGGATTACTTCCACTGAAAGTTGGAACTCGTATTTGGCTAATATTATATGATGCCTACTAATCCTGACTCTAAATGATTTTGAAGTATCCACTAATTCTAATGTACTTGATGAAAGATGAGGATTACTTCTACTGAAAGTTGGAACTCGTATTTGCTAATATTATATGATGCCTATTCAGCCTGACGCTAAATGATTTTGAAGTATCCAGTGATTCTAATGTACTTAATGAAAGATCAGGATTACTTATACTGAAAATTGGAACTCTGATTTGCCTAACATAAAAGGGTATGCCTATTAAGCCTTACTCTAAAAGATTTTGAAGTTTCCAGTGATTCTAATTTAATTGATTAAAAATGTGGATTTTTTTCCTGAAAGTTGGAACTCAAATTTGCCTAATATTATATGATGCATATTAAGCCCGACTCTAAATGATTTTGATGTATCCTGTGATTCTAATGTACTTGATACATGATGAGGATTACTTCTACTGAAAGTTGGAACTTGGATTTGCCTAATACTATATAATGCCTATTTAGCCTGACTTTGAATGGTTTTGAAGTATCCAGTGATATTGATGTAGTTGATGAAAGATGAGAATTACTTCTACTAAAAGTTGGATCTCGAATTTGCCTAATTTTACAAGATGTCTATTAAGCCTGACAAATAGATTTTGAAGAATCCGTTGATTCTAATTTACTTAAAAAATGAGGATTACTTCTACTGAAAGTTGAAACTCGGATTTGCCTAAAATTGTATGATGCCTATTTAGCCTGACTCAAATGATATTGAAGTATCTTGTGATTCTAATGTGCTTGATGAAAGATGGGGATCACTTTTATTGAAAGTTGGAACTCGGTGTTGACTAACATAATCTGATTCCAATGGAGCTTGAATCTATATTTTTTGAAGTGTTCCGTAATTCTAATTTACTCGATAAATTTATGTCCGTTACTAATGAAAGGTATTTTCATGGAGGTTTGTTTGATTTTTAAGTATTTGGTAATTCTAATTTTTATAATATAAATGAGGTGCTGCCGGAGTGCTCACTTTCCTTCATGATGATAAATCTCAAGGCTTCTAATATTCTACTGGATGCAGTATGTTAAAGAATAATGAACTCGAAATTTATGATTTTACGGTCTGAGAATGAATTAGTAAGTTCATGCCTAAATTGTAAAAGTAATTAGTCAAATTATCTACTGACACTAAAGTTCGTTTAATCGTCAATACAGAAATTCAATGCATAACTGATTGATTTTGGTTTGGTGAAGGCAGTCCCTACAGGTGATAGAACTCATGTATACACGGCTATGCAGGACCTGAATATGTTGCTACAGGTTTTTCAAGTGCCTAGTGTGAACATACTATAAATAATTTACTACAACAATATTTAAGTTATATTCCCAATCAAAAACACCTTTTTATTATATTTAATCACCATCAGATCAAATAACCATCAATGGTTGAGAGAACTAATGTGTTTTTTTTTGAAAAACCCTTGGAGAGACAATGTATCTCTCCAACGGCTAAAAGATTGGAGTGGGTGAAAATTTCGGGGCAGAGTACCCAACTAGGTTGGTTCCTCTGCTTACCTACAAAACACCCACCCCGCTTTTATTAATAATGGTTCTCGAAACAAGAACCCAAAGTACATCAAAGTTACATAATAAGAATCCTCGGGTTCGTAAACAAATCAGAAACCGAAAGGCTAACATTGCGCTTATAGGAATGAAAAAGAAACCAACAAAAATTGATACTCGCAATTAAAATATCCCCATCGTCAGTTTCATCTCGAAAACTCTTCTTGTTGCGGCGCTTCCAGAGATTCCATGATATAATGAACCAGAGAGACCTACCAAATTCACGGGAGATTCCAGGTTTGAAGAATGTGCACCATAACAGAAGGAAGGTGTAACCATCATTCGGCATCACAACCTGAATATCCAGCCACCGGAATGCATCTCTCCAAATCTGATAATTCGCGTGACATAAAAAGAGGCTGTGTTCCAAGGATTCAGGTAGTGGACAGAACGGACAACAGGCGCTAGTTAACATACGATATCCCCTCTGGAAAAGGAACTCACGTGTCGGTAACCTATTGTGAAAGACCAACCAGCCAAAAATTTTTATCTTGGGGAGCATGTGGGAGGACCAAATGAGTGTAAAGTCTCTCAATGGATTCGGCCATAATCGTTGTTGATGATATCCATGATAAAAGGACGCTGCTGAATATTTTTTCTGAACTCCAATGTCCCATAGGAAGCAATCTCCTCTCAGGAAGAAGGTGGGGCTGTTTACGGTTTCCCGGGCTTGGAAGAGCGTTGGGCATGAAATTGATATCCAGGTTTTCAGTTCATTGCATCGTTGCTGGTTCGTAATGCGGAGACTTCTTTTCCAAAAGGGGCGGGTTTGGGAACGATTGGAAAAAATATGGCTACACCCTTCAAAAATGGTTGAGAATTTCCTATTGCAAATAGCAAATAAGTCGGGGAAGAGTGATTTAATTGGAGTGTTTGAGGTCCAATTATCGTGCCAGAACAACCCGTTTTGACCATCTCCCACTTGAACACGCACATGTGATGAGAAGAAGGACCAAATTCTCTCATTTTTAAAGCAGCATTTTATAATTCCACGCCATAATGGAGAGACAATCTTGGGGTCGAGAAGAGTCATTTCATGCCACGAACTAACCCCGTAACGCCGAACACAGTACATTGACCACAAGGAGTCATCATTGCGGTCTCCCAGTTTCCAAATCCATTTAAAGAGTAGGCTGGAGTTAACAAGATTTAGATCCTGAATCGCCAATCCCCCAAGGTGATATGGTAAATTGATCGTAACCCAGCTTACTTTGCATATGCCCTTGATCGAAGAGTCGCCTCTCCACAAAAAATTGCGCATTAATTGATTCAGTGAAGAAGATACAGAGCAAGGCATGTAGAAGATTGACATTAAATAAATGGGAAGAGAAGAAAGTACCGTTTTGATAAGTATGGTACGTCCAGCATATGATAGACACTTTCCTTTCCAATTTGCCAAACGAGACTTGAACTTGGCGATCAAAGGATCCCAATCGGAGATATGTGGCTGTTTAATACATAGTGGCGTACCTAAGTATTTTATCGGAAAGTTGTCCACTCGGCATCCCAATTGAGCTGCATAGGAGGCCAAGGAGGCTTCATTGATGTGGATTCCCATAATCGCACTCTTGTGGTAGTTGATACGCAATCCTGAGATTAGTTCGAAACACCTTAGGATCCGAATGAAACTGGGAATTATGGATTCTTCTGCTGGAAGAAAACAAATTGTATCATCAGTGAACTGTAACAAAGAGATATCTGGAAGGGATTCCTCCAAATGAAATCCAGGTAGTACGCCTACTTGAATGCTACGATTTATAAGCTGTTTTAGGCCCTCCACTGCTAACAAAAAAATAAAAGGCGATAAAGGGTCTCCTTGTTTGACCCCCCTACGGATGTGAATAGGAGGGCTTGGTGAGCCATTGATTAGAATAGAAGTAGTGGATTTTTTCCTGCTATTTGACAACCATGAAATCCATTTCTGATCAAAACCCATCCTTTGGAGAACCGGGTCAATATAAGTCCAAGAAATGCTATCAAATGCTTTGTGAAAGTCCAGTTTCAACACCACACATGGTTTCCTTTTAATGTGGAGGTCATGAATTACCTCGGAAGCCACAAAAGAACACTCATGAATGCTTCTACCCTTGATGAAAGCAAACTGGTTGTTTGAGATAAGAGACGGTAAAATAGCTTGAAGACGAAACGATAGCAATTTCGCAATAATTTTATAGATACCATGGATGAGAGAGATAGGTCTAAAGTTATTCAGAGAACAAGAACCTGGAATTTTGGGTATTAGCACCGTGAAGGATGTCTTGACCGAATCTGGTAGCTGAGATGTAACATAAAAACGATCCAAAACTTGCAGTAATTCGGGTTTTAAGTCGTCCCAGAACCTTTTGTAGAAGAAAAAATTGAAGCCATCTGGTCCCGGCGCTTTATTCTCCCCACACGCACATATACTATTCCAAATTTCCTCAGCCCGAAAAGGGGCAATAAGAGCTGTGTTTTGTTGCAAAGTAACAGTGTTGAAACGTAATTTTCTAAGAGAGAATGGCGTTATAGGGGCAGCCTTGAATAATTGGGCGTAATAGCTACAAATAGTATCTGAAATGACCTTCAAGTCCGTAATAATTACTCCCTCGATGTCCAATTGCGATATACGGTTGTTGCGAGATCGGGCTGAAGCGGTACGGTGGAAAAACGATGTATTATTATCACCCAATAGCGTCCAATTCACCCTTGATTGTTGGTGCCGTAATTTTTCCAAAGAAGCCCTCTTTTCCTGAAGGAGGGAGCGATTACGATTTAGTTCTGAATTTTGAGTTGAGGTGAGCGGTCGAGGAACACTACTCGATGTAAGGGCCAATATAATTTCCTCTAAATCACCAATCTTTCTCTGTAGGTTTCCAAAATTTTCCGAGTGCCAAGGGCTGATTGCACGACCCAACTTTGTCAATTTATAAGATAGGTCTTTGTGAGCATAGGATTGACAAATGAGGTGCCATTTATTACGAATGAAAGGCAAAAAATCTGCCTTATCCCACCACATGTTTAACGATCTAAAGGGTCTTGGGCCGGCTGAGTGAGCAACGAAGGAGCGAAATAAAATCGGTAGATGATCAGATAGGGTGGTGTCCACCGTTGATATGGATAAGTTAGGCCATAATTGTAGTATCCCATTCGAGGCAAGAACACGATCAATACGAGAGAATGAAACTCTATTGGACCAAGTATAGTCATGGCCGTGTAGGGGTAGATCATGGAGTTCAGATTGCAATACAAAGTCTTGAAAAGCCGACATGGATGGGTAGGGGCGTTCGTTTGCCCTTTCCGACACATGTAATACCTCATTAAAATCACCACAAATCAGGATCATCTGAAAGTCTCGAATAATCGGGATAAGTTCCTGCCATAAATCATATCTATCCATATGATTTGTTGGGGCGTAGAGACTAAGAACGTGCAAATCTTGCTGCTGAAGGGGAAATTTAACTAACACCCATCGGGAAGTAGAATGGATAACCGAAACCGAAAGCAACGAGGAGTTCCAAGAAAATAGGATGCCACCCGAAAGACCATTAGAGGGGATATGGTGATAAGCAAAGTCATTGTGCCCCCAGAACCGTTTGACCACTTGCTCAGAGATATTTTCTATCTTTGTTTCTAACATGACAAAAAATTGGAGATTGTGTTTACGAATGCAAGAAGAGACAAATTGCTACTTTGCCCCGTTATTGACACCTCCTCTACAATTCCAACATAAAAAATCCATCGACATAATAGAAGAAAATAAATACCTTGATGAATGGGAACTAATCAGTTCACTAAATTATCCATAGCTGTCAGAACAGCTTGCTTATTTTTCTCCGAGAATATTCCTAGTTTTTTCCCCATTTCCATAGTCAGCTCTTTTTCGAGGGTCGGAGATGTCTTTGACTGAGATAAAATGATCACCAGATTCATATTAGAAATGTCAGGTCCTGACGAAGCTGAAGTAACAGGCTGGTTGGCTTCCGTCTATGGGTTGACTAGCCTTACAGGTTGTTCGGCCTCCATAAGAGCTTCATGTGTAGCTGGGTTTGATTCCGGGATAATACTCAAATTATCATTTGATTGATTTGGGAGGGGGATAATTCGGAGATCCGGGCTAATATAATCTGCAATTTCCACTTCCTGGCAGCCGGAACTACGCTAGTCGTTGGAAGTATCAAAAGAAGCATCGGATGGGATATCGGAAGGGGCATCGGAAATTTTGGAATCATCATCTTGGTAATGTTTACAGCCAACACCTTGTCTTAGATTAGTGTGAATGAGCACTTCTTTAGTATTCACCAACAGTTTGAAGGAGCGATTGGTTATCCCAAAGGGGACCGAAACCAGACAGGAAACCACATCCAGACGATCTGGGTAATCAAAATTGAAGTCTACAGAAATAACACGACCAAAGGATCCCGCTAAATGTCTGATCAGCTCCTCTCGAATCAGAGTGGGGGGAATTCCCATAAAGTCCAGGTACATGATGCATTCTGTCGGTATAAAATCGGCCGGCAACAACTACACATCCTTAAAAATATGCAGCATGACCATCCATTCACCACCTACAAAATTTTTCATAGCCAGTATTGAATTAAACGAGACAATAACGTTATCCTTGCCTACAGGGGAAGCAAAAGAAACATCAAAACCACGTTCATGCAATAAATCAAAAGTGAGCCGAATATTCGAGATATTAATTAGAGTGACTAAGCATGACTTATCTTTCCAAGGGGCCACATTTGTAATAAAATCATGGCCCCTGGGTGAGTTCGCTGGCAAAAGAAGCCTCGTTTGGAACTTATGGTTCTGCCACAACTTTGGCATACGATCTGTCTCCACGTAGTGATTCCCGAAAATTAACCCATCGTTTAGGTATCTGTCCTGCTGATTTCTTGGGCTGATATTGTCGAGATGTTGGAGCTGCAGCCGAGTTCGTGAACTTGGCCTTGAATGCGCGCACACGAATAATTCCAATGCTCACTGAGTTCAACCTGAGGAGCGTTTCCTGAATAGACAAAGAGTCATCTACCGTAATGAAGCCAAAGTTAAGATTCCTGACATTCTTTTTCCTAGCTACATAAACACGTCCCGAAATTCCATGCTTCTTGAAAACCCTGCTCATAGAATCTGCTCCATAGGAATTTGGGAAATTTTCAAAATAGAATCTGGTGGGGGCGGATTCGGGGTTAGGGTTTGAGCGGTGGTTGAGGGCAGCCGCGTTGTGGTTGGGGTTAGGGTTAAGGCGGTGGTTGTGGTTATGGTTTCGGCGGTGAGTCGCGGCGTGCTGTCGGCTGTGATGATGGACAGCAGCCTGGCGATGGTGGCGGTAGGGTATGGAGAGGTTGGCTTGGCGAGGTTCTGAGGTCCGATGAGTACAGTTGGCGGGGAAGGAACGGGGGCGGTGGCTGTCGGCGAAGGGGGGGTTGGATCGGTTGTAATGACGGCGGCGACTGAGGTGGTTTGCGGTGTAGGAGGGGGTGCGGCGGTGGAGGCTATGGTTTCTCTCCATGACTAAGTTTCGAGGATTACTTGAAAAGAGTGAATTATAACTAGATTTACAAGGAGGGGCGACATGGAGTGACAAACCTCTAGAGAACTAATGTGTTATTTGTGTGAACTAGGCATTTGTAAAAAAAGAGTACGTTTTGTCATTTTTTCAAGTTACTAGCAAGACACCATTTTTTTCAACTTAAAAACCTTATGTGTGATGGACAATTGCTTATTTTGACTGGGGCTCAACAGGTTTATGAGTTAAAGGACAATGATATTGTTTGTGTGACTAAGAACCTAGCAACATTGGCAGGGTCAATTATGCTTTTGACGTGTTACTAATTAGTTAATTCTACGTTTCAGGTAATAGTTACATGGGGAGTTCAAAACAAAATGGATATGCTGAAGATTTCTTTGAGGTGAGCCATGCTTTAAGATTTTCAACTTGGCATGTAATTTGTGTACTATGTTGTTTAACTCTTTAATAATTAAAGGTTGATGACCATCTTCATTTTGATGTAATACAGCTCGTCAATACAACTATTGCCTTCTCATAAAAAGAGTATTTTAATTCAATATCTCTATTCAGAGTTGGTCCAAAGTATTTCCAAGTTACAACTATTGCCTTCTTAGAAAAAGAGTATGCCTATTTCTTCAAACTTGTAAATATGATTTTGTACAGGAGTGTGTGTGCATGTTTTATTATTGCTTTTGGAAATTTTTTTATTGCTTTTGGAAAGAATAAAATCGGTGAAAATAGTGCAAGCTCATAGTGTGTTTCTATAAATGATTTACAGGTGATATAAATTGAGAAGGATGCTTTGGTAGAATGCTAAGCAATCCGAGAGAAAGTTACAAAGCAAACTGTTGCTATTTATCTTTCTGAAAGGCTTAAGGGTGTATGTTCAATTAATGACGTTGGAAGCTTGAAAGGTAATTCGTTCTTTTAATTCTCTCTATTTGGCTTTCTATTTAATTTCTAAAAATATTTAAAGGATGTTTCTGAAATTGTATTGTGGGTAAATAGTTCTCACTCTGAAATGAAATGATACAACAGAATTTCCAAGGTTTTAAGGCTCACCTAGGGCCTGATGTGGGTTAGACATGCGTTGGATTCAAAGTGCAAGTTGGGGATGATGTGTTATTTGTATAGCAATAAATTATCAATTAAGTCAAAGTTAAGGTCTGGAAATGGCTACTAGTTAAGTTTCTAAGTTGTTTAAAAGTGGTTGCACTACTGAGATGAATAAGGTGAAAATACTGCAAGATCCAGGACATACAATTGACTTTATTAAATAATGAAACTGGTTACAATAGGTAACATTTTTAATTCCATTTCATTAACAAAGATCTGTAATATTTTTTGTTTCCGTGCTACATAGCTAATGCAATGGGCTGAGATGAGGAGAAACTACATCGCTTTGTGTTTTTTGTGGAATTGGTCTATATCCCATGATCAAATTACTCATAAGGTGAATATATCATTATTGCTGGAGTATAATTGGCATTTTTGCTAGTAAATTTGCCACAGAACCATCTTTGAACATGACTTCTCTTTTTTTTTTCAGATATGCCTTTATAGCAACAAATTTGGCAACCTAAGATACAAGATATGCCTCCGTTGGCTGTGGGGTCTGCCTGATGAGGTGCCCAACTCTCAGCATTACTTGATTTAAAAGATATACAATAGTTGTAACGTCATATCATGGGTCTGGCTATCAGTAACCAAATTCATTTTTTGTTCATATTAACATGACTAGGACATGAGGGAAGATGCATTTGTGGAATTGATTTTAAAACCCTATAATATTTCTGGAAAAAATCTTTTCTAGCATTTCAAATTCCTTTTGTAGGGCTTTTTTGTTTTGGTTTTTTACATTGAGGTCGGTGAGAGAGGAAATTGGTTTATGACACTGTTAGAAGATTTGAAATGTATGCAAGGTACGACTTAGCAGAAGTGGATACCAAATAAAAATTGGTGCCTATAGTCTCTTTAAACTAGGATATATGAGAATAATCAATGTAGCACTGAGCTAGACAATTTAGAACCTTTTGGCTCTCTATTGCCTGTTATCCCATTGAAAGATCTCCATATACTGTCATATTTTTCAATTTTTTTTAATTTCTCACTCTGACATGATGTTGATATTTATCTGTTAGTTGGCAGGATTTACCTATCAAACAAAAGTACCTAGTTACTTTTACTATAGTTTACAATAAATGGTTACAATAAAAAGATAATATTAATGGAGCAATTAGAAAGGTTTATTTTCAAAGAACCGCCTATGGAGAGAAACCCTACCCGCACCCTCCCCACCCCCTTCCTCAGCCGCCTACAACACCGGCCATCAACCACCCTGAACCGATCGGAGAACAACCACCGCCAGCCACAATACCGAAACCCCTTGCCCCCCCGCAATCGCCACACCCAAAACCCTAATCCCCCGAAAATATACTTTGAGAATTTCTCGAATCACTTTGATGCAGCTGCAATGAAAAGAATGTTCAATAGATATGGAGTGTATGGATGGTTCTATATTGCTCAGAAAAGGAATGCTAAGAACCTTAATTTTGGGTTCATCACACTCGATGGATCTATGCGGCTACATGAGGCATTGGAAGCGCTGAATATGATAGCGATTGGTGCGATAAGACTCAAAGCTTTCAGAGCCAGGTATGACAAATCGATAACGGCCCCCCAAACACGGTCTAACCCCGTGGTACCAGTTCAGAAGGCGACGTTCTGAAACTCCCCTCGAGATCATCGTTCATTTGCGGCTGTTGTAGCGAATCAAGCTCCACGAGAGGAGTCGACCATCAACCCTATCCAGGCGGCATCTTCTCTTATTATACCTGCTGAACCTCTACTGAACAGTGAGGTAGTGGTTAAAATTGCACCTTGGAAATCAAAATCTTGTTTGGTTAAACTCAACAATATTTCTCACATCCGTAATATACATGATTTTCTGAGTGATCACGGATTTAAGTTTAGGTTTGCTGCTCCTGTTGGTGGGTATTGTGTGATTATTTCATTTGTATCATATGTGGCTCTTAAGGATTTTATGAATGGTGATTGGAAGGTTATGGAACATATTGTGGAGTCAGTTTGTGCACTTCCAGTAGACTTTGCGCCGTCGGAATGTATTATGTATTTGGATCTCATGGGAATTCCGCCAGCTTTCATATATGAACCTGTGGTGCGTGAACTAGCAGCGAGATTTGGGCGGATTGTTACGATAGATTGTAATTTCGAGAAACCGGATCATCTGGACGTAGTATCGTGCCTTGTTTCTATGCCGCTGGGGACAGCCAGATGAAATCTGACCCTGGCAGTAGGGGATAGGGATATAACGATATACACGAATCTTAGATAAGGAATTGGGTGCCAACACAGTCAAGAGCATGGATCGGAAGAGTGGAGTGAACTAGAGGAGGATCCTTCGGACAGGAGTAGTTGTGAATCATCGGGGAACGAAGTTGAAACTAGATCGTGCGAGGATGATGAGATTGTTGCGGAATAGCAATAACACAATTCCGGGAAGTAACCATCCTCCTAGCGATAGCCCGATAATTGGGGGAAATAATGTGATGGGTCCAGTTACGGAGGATTCAAGCTCCTCGGGCCCGAACATCTCAAATATGAATAGAATTATCATCCGAAGGGAAGAAAATGAGCTAACTGTCAGTGAGGAACTAATGGCATTCCAAATTAGGGAAAAGCTTGAGTTGTTTAATGAACAAAACATGGGCTTGATTATAGAGGCCTTGGAAGGGCAACGACGTTGAGAGGACTATTGTCCGAGCTGGGTTATCGTAGTATTATTATGTCTTTGAGTCTTATAAGTTGGAATTGTCGTGGGGGCCTGTTGAATGGGGCCAAACAGTCTTTAGTGCGGTCATGTGTTCGAAAGTGGTAGCTTCAGGTTTTTATTCTGATTGAGACAAAGTCCCTGTCGGTTTCAGATCAGGTTGTCAGAAAGTTTTGGGGCCACAATGAGTTTCAATCTCATTGTATTCCGTCGCATGGATTGTCAGGGGGTCTACTGATCTCATGGAATTCTAACTTAATTCATGGCTCGATCACTGCTTCTACAGATAGATGGTGCTTGCTACATATTGTGTCTAGTCAACTTGAGGTAAACTTACTATGCTTATATGGTCCCCCTATCCCCAGGGAGAGGAATCAATTTTGGTTTGATCTGCTGCCCCATATTCAAAACATGGATAACTTGGTGCTATGTGGTGATTTTAACGAAGTGTTACATAGCTCTGAGAGAGGTAGAAGTGTGAATAGGGTGTTGAGTTCGATGATTAGGTTCCAGGAGTTTGTTAATGAATGTGCTCTCTTTGATTTGCCACTACATGGCCGTGACTATATGTGGTCTAATAGCTTATCCTTCTCGAGGATCGATCGAGTCTTGGTGTCGTGCAATATTCTTGATAGGTGGCCGGGTCAGAGTTTGATGACGGTTGATTCGACGTTATCAGATCACTTTCTGATTATCTACCAGTCCCACGCATCGGTATGGGACGGTAAAAAGATTTTTCGCTCCTTGAACTGTTGGTGGGAGAAGGATGGGTTTCTGCCTTTTCTAAGATCGAAGTGGGAGGCTATAGAATTGGCGGATCCGGGGCGCGACATTGATTTTAAGCTATACCGACTAAGGAGCCTTATTTGGCCTTGGCATCTATCTAATTTTGGAGGGTTAGAGGGAAGAATGAAGAAGCTAGAGGCTCGTGTTATATCCTTGACATCTAGCTCGGTACCTCGGCCTATGGAGGAGGAGAGTAATTTGGAGCTTCAGTGCATGAGATCGGAATTAGTTACCTGTAGATGGAACCTTGAACAAATTTGTCATCAACAATCACGAGTTAACTAGACTATATTGGGTGATGATAATACAAGTTTTTTTCATAGGATGGAGTCAGCGAGGTCTAGGGGTAATCGGATTTCACAGCTGGAAATTGATGGGGCTGTATCTTCTAACCCGGAACTTATTAAATCCACAATACGAAATTTTTATTCCAGGCTGTTTTCGAAATAAGTGGAGGTGCTTTAGGAGAGCTAAATTTCCGCATGGTTGATGAGACAGCCAATTCTTGGCTTGTTGTGTCATTTTCAGAGGCTGAAGTGTGGGATGCAGTTTGTGCTTGTCAAGAAGGTAAGGCTCCGGGGCCGGACGGATTTAATTTTTTCTTCTATAAACGCTTCTGGGAGGAACTGAAACCGGATGTGTTAGCACTATTCGGCGAATTTTATAGGTACGATCATCTGCCCAATTCTATTAAGTCATCCTTTACCGAGTTGATTCCTAAAGTTCCTGGGTCGTCATCGATGGGGAACTATAGACCGATTGCCCTTATCCATGGTATATATAAAATTGTATCGAAAGTACTCGCGAAAAGATTACAGGCTGTGTTGCCTCAACTGATCTCTGACAACCAATTTGCATTTGTTAAAGGCCGTAATATTCATGAATGCTCGTTTATAGCCTCGGAAGTGATCCAATCAATCCACCGTCATGGTCAGTCTTCTGTGGAACTCAAGCTTGATTTCCATAAAGCATACGATAGTGTTTCTTGGATTTATATTGACTCAGTTTTGAAGAGGATGGGTTTCTCTGATAAGTGGATTAGATGGATGGCGGCTTGCAGAGAGAACTCGGTAACATCTATTCTTATCAATGGAAGCCCTACTGATCCGATCTATTTCGGTAGAGGGGTTAAACAAGGTGACCCCATTTCTCCATTTATTTTTGTCTTAGCAGTGGAAGGTCTTAAACAGCTTATTGATGCAAGTGTCCTTAATAGCATTTTACCTGGGTTTCGCATTGATGGGTCAGAGATAGATATATCTATTCTTCAGTTTGCGGATGATACGATGTGCTTCTTGCCTGCAGATGAGTCCCTCTTACCTATTTTTATCCATTTATTATGTTGTTTTGTGCTGATTTCAGGTTTGCGAATTAATTTTCTTAAGAGCTCAATCATAGGTATTAACGTGCAGGACGACATGTTGAATCGATGTGCGGAGACTATGGGTTGCAAGATTGAAAAATTTCCCATTACTTATCTAGGCGTCCCTCTCAGTACGAGACGCATCCCGATGTCTTATTGGAACGTGTTGATTGGTAAGTTCCAAAATCGACTGGCAAGTTGGAAAGGTCAGTGTTTATCGTATGCTGGCAGGGTGGTCCTTATAAAATCAGTTCTCTCCTCCATCCTGATTTATTTGTTATCATTGAATAAGATGCAGACCTCTATTAATAATCAGCTTGTACAACTGATGCGAAATTTCTTGTGGAAAGGTAACGCGGACTCTAGGGGGATTTGCAAAGTGAACTGGGAGACAATTATGCTACCGAAAAATCTAGGTGGTCTGTATGTTAGGGATCTCAGACTAGTAAACTATAGTTTATTGTTGAAATGGATATGGCGGTCTAGAGTTGACGGACAGGGATCGATGTGGTATGAGCTGTGTGTCTGTAGATATGGCTTCGATTCATGGAACTCGTTTGAAAATGTTGAGAGTTCACGCCTTTCGTATGTTTGGCGAGGCATTTTATCTTGCTGTGTAAAGAACTCAACCTTCTGGGAGTTGTTTAAATCGAATGTGAGGGTTAAAGCGGGGAACGGGGCTTGCGGATCCTTTTGGTATGATATTTGGACGGCAAATGTGTCACTATCTGTTCTTTTCCCTGACCTATATCTCTTATGTAACAGAAAAGGTTGCTCAGTTCGGGATGGGTGTCTGTCAATTTCTGAGGGAGCAGCACTATCTAGGCCTTTTTGGAAACGTAGTCTAAGGATTTCAAGTCGAGAGAGGTGCTCCCAGCTTCGGAATTGGATTTCCCAGACCTGCCCCTCTGTTTTTGTGGGTAATGGGGCTGACGGCAATTGGGGGCAGCAGCTACATGCTGCGTTTCAGGTGGTGGCGGATAGATTTGAATGGGATCTGGGAGCTAATAAGGTATTTTCAGCTGCATCTTTTTGTTTGGGGTTCTATAGGACGCCTCAACGGACTACGCCGGAAACGGATTACATGGTGGTTTGGAATGCGTGTCTTCTTCCTAAAGTTAAATTCTTTGGCTGGCTATTGTTGCATAGATGTCTTCCAACGAAAGTCTTTCTGATTCGTCGCGGATGCCAAGCAGTAGTGGATGATAAGTGTCCGTTTTGTGATGAGTCTGAAACAATCGAGCATGCTTTGTTTCACTGTTTGGGTAGTTATCATATATGGGCTCAAGCTTTTCTGGTGCTAGGCATTTCTGTGACAATGCCATTGAAGGGGGTTGATTTTCTATTAGTATGGCGAGCGCACTTTACCTCAGGTCTCGGACATGAGTTTGGTACGGCTTTATGGTTTATGATTGTGTGGGCTGTTTGGAAAAGGAGGAATAAGTTTGTGTTCGAGGGTGTCTTAAGCACAGAAGATCATTTGGGGTCAAGCATTCATCTATGCTGGTTCTTCTTCAAGTATCGAAGGCGGGATCTTAATTTTGTCGTTTCTGATGTATTTAATTTTCCGAACTTATTTCTAAGTTGTAACTAGATAGCTGACATTCTTAGGCCTTTCTCATTGTATAGGCATGTCTTGGGATCGGACTACATATCTGTATCACCTTTAGGCTGTATTTCTGTCCAATGACGCTCTCATCTTGTGAGTAGTCTTTGGATTTCTTTAATAAATAGAGGTAGGTGTTTTGTAGGTAAGCGGGGGCATCAACCTAGTTGGGACGCCCGCCCCGAAATTTTCACCTGCCTCAATCTTTTTCCTTCTAGGGGAACACAATGTTCCTCCGGGGGGTTTTCAAAAAAAAGAAAGGTTTATTTTCCATCCCCCTTAATGTCTCTCTCCCTTCAATTATGCTTGTACATTTTATGATACAGAATATTTACAAGCAGTTCTCAGATCACTTTGGTATTGTATTATTTCACTACGATGGCCGAACAACTGAATGGAATGAGTTCGAGTGGTCAAAACGTGCTATCCATGTGAGTGTTGAAAAGCAAACTAAGTGGTTAGAATCTAGCTCTTGTTCTTTCAATTAACTTGAGCAGATTGTAGTTTGTATTTATCTGATTGGCTTCCTAAACACCTTAAGGTGGCATGCAAAACGTTTTTTGCATCCTGATATTCTACGAATACATTTTCATGTGGGATAAAGATCTTGGGTGGAAAATTTTAATGCAGAGGAGTAAGTTTGATAAACCTTCATCCTATCATTATTCTTGTTTTTTTTGAATCCTGTTTAAGGAAAAGAAATGCTTTTCTGGTTCAGATACATGGTCTGGAGATTTCACAACCTTGTTTGGATCCAGAGAGAGTAGCTATATGGGCTATGACTAAACATAGAGATGAAACTGAAGTTCACATGTATATTCAGTATTCACTTGATAGTTATGTTTTTGCTTGGCCTATGGCTCCTCCAACTTATCCCATTCCAACTAGTGCCTCTAAACTTTGGAAAGGTCGTGTAGCTCCCTTGACTTGACAAAAATGCACCAGCTTGCCCCTAAGTACCACGAGTTAGCTTCTGATTGTAGAAAGAAAGTTAGAAAAATGGCATATTTGAAAAGTCAAACTAATCAGAAGTTGACACATGGTGTTAAGGGGAGCAACTAGGGCCATTCTTTGAAAGTTCAGGGAGTTTCAAAATTCAGGGGGCAGTAGGTGGAATGAGACAAGTTGAAGGAGTCACTGATGCATTAAGGCTTTTTGCTTTTAGCTTGACTTGTCCCGTTCTTTTTTCCTGCAGGGAAATTGAGGAGAAGCCTGGTTGGTGTAGTGACTCTCACTTGCCACCTTTTGCAGCATAAGTAAAAATGTAACATAAGGAAAAGCTTTTATCTGATGAGCGATTACCATAAGAACGTTTCAATTTTATCATAAATCCTACAAATAATTTAATGAATGGGCTACAATTTGAGCAGATTTGTTGTGATAATGGCAATTGTGTTTCCTCGAGACGCTTGGCGTTGTGTTTGGCATATGATTCAGGTATTCTCAATGTCACTTATAGTATCAACTTTGCCTTTTCATAGCTATTAAAAATTCTCTGTCCTTTGGCAGAATGGCTTGGTTCACGGCTGGGGCTTTGATTTTGCAATAAGGGAATGTGTTGTGGTTAGTAACCATTTGTTTCCTTAATTCACACCTTTACTCTCTACGCCTCAATCATTTATTCTTTCTCGGAAATAGCCTGCACATGAGAAAATTGGAGTTGTAGACGCACAATGGATTGTTCATCGCCTTGGATTATTCCTGTTGTGTGGACCTACACATTCAGATGAGCTTGGTTTCATTTCTTTTGCAGCCTCTAGACACCCTAAACGATTCGCATCTACTTCATCTCAATTGCTGATGATGAACATCCAAGGACAGATGAATTGCAAAGGGCATTTCCATAGGGGAATGAGGAGTTTACAGAAAAAGAATCTTTTGATTTTTATTATTACCATGAAAAGGGAAAATTCACTTAATTTCCTTGGTGTGGACTAACAGGTGGGAAAAGCAGAGAGATAAGAAAGGGGATGAAACTTTATTAATTAGAACAAGAGTGGAACCATGGTTTGATAAGTGGTCAGCACTGTTTGACTCTAAAGGATACCGGTCTTGCAGGGTTAGTGGAATCCCTTCTCTATTGCTCTATTCATCTTCTTCGAACATGTTCTGTTTGGTCCCTATCCATCCTTGTTCTTTTTTACAATTTGTAACCTTCTTGTTGGTTTGATACGTGGGTTGAGAGTATATTCTGTGTATTTGCAGACTTTTGCCCTTCACGGAGGTTTAACAGAGTTTCTTTCAAAGGCTACTGGAACCTCTGTGGAGTGGGTTGAAATGCCTGGGATGAAGGTTACTCCTCATTTTACCTATCATTATCATTGCTTTTATTCATTGTGCTTAATTAACCATACGTCATTATTCTTTCTTCATTATCCCTAATATGCCAAACTTCTAAGACATTTCTAACTTATAAGTATTTACAGGCAGTAACCCCCGGAGGCACACTTCTTAGCTAGGTGCTCATACTGGTAAAGGACCCGCTAGACCCTTGCATCGTGCTCTTCAGGTGAGCTGCTTGTGCATATGCATGTGCTATGATGTATATCACTTGAAAACTTAGAAAATGTCTTTTGAAGATATACTTCTTTACATACATAAAGACATATCATATGGATATGGAAGTAAATGTCAATATGATGTTATTCTTGTAAGGGGTATCTATCATAGCTTTTTCATATCTTGTTCAATTTAACATATGAGTTAATGACTCTATGCCACTGAATGAGTATAATGTAGTTGCCCATGCCCAAATGCTGAATGAGTATTAATGTAGTATGTGTCTATTTCACCCATTGAGTGAGAGGACATAATGATTAATAAATGAAATGCAGTTCTCCAGAGCTGCATCAGAGAGTCTGAAGAGATACAGCAATGTATGCCATGGGATCTGAGAAAAAGAGTATGGCAATGTCTTTAAACTTGTAAATATGATTTTGTAGGAATGCCTGTGCATGTTTATAAATTGCTTTTACAAATTATGTGGTTGGTGGAAATCGTGCAAGCTTATTTTGTTTTTATGCCAAAGAGTTTTAGCTCTATAATCTATTTGCAGATGATAGAAATTGAGCAAAAACATTTCGAGGATCCGAGACCATCCAAGTTCAAGTTACAAAGCAATCTGATGTTAATGATCTTTGTAAAAGGCTTAGGGCTATTAATGACGCTGAAAGCTTAAAAGGTAATCCTTTCTGCTTATGAAATTTTGAAAATATTGAAAGGGATTTCATTCACTCAAATATGTTGTCTTCCCACTCTAAAAATGTTATGATGCATATGCAGCCTGACTCTAAATGATATGACCGATACTAAAAAGGTTGTATGAAGGTGGAGGTTTGTTTGATTTTTAAGTGTCTCATGATTTTATTTTATTTTTGATAAAAATGAGGATTATGTTTACCGAAAATTAGAATTTAGCGTTGCCTAACATAATATATTCATATGCAGCCCGACTCTAAAATACTCTAAAACATTTGTTTCAATTTGAAGCATCACATGACTCTAAATTTCTTGATGAAATTTCTTAGTGTGATAAATTACAAGTCTAATACTATATGTTTGCCTTAAGGAGGTTCGTCGCAATTCTTATTGACTTATAAAAGATGAGGATTTCTTCTACAGAAAGTTGGAACTCCGCTTTGCCTATTATAATATGATGCATATTCATCCTGATTCTAAAAGATTTGAAGTATCCTGTGATTCTAGTCTACCTGATAAAATATGAGGATTAGTTCTACTTAAAGTTGGAACTCGGAGTTGCCTGGTATAATATGATACGTATCCCACATGACACTTATCCCACATGACACTAAATGATTTTGAAATATCTAGTGATTCTAATGTACTTGATGAAAGATGACGATTACTTTTATTGAAAGTTGGAACTCGGGTTTGCCTAACATAATATGATGCATATTAAGCCTGACAAATAGATTTTTATGTAACTTGTTATTCTAATTTAGTTGATAAAAAATAAGGATTACTTCTACTAAAAGTTGGAACTCGGATTTGCCTAATATTATATGATGCATATAAAGCCTGACTCTAAATGATTTTGAAATATCCAATGATTCTAATGTACTTGTTGAAAGATGAGGATTACTTCTACTGAAAGTTGGAACTCAGATTTGCCTAATATTATATGATGCCTATTAAGCCTGACTCGAAATGATTTTGAAGTATCCGGTGATTCTAATGTACTTGATGAAAGATGAGGATTACTTCAACTAAAAGTTGGAACTTGGACTTGCCTAATATTATATGATACCTATTAAGCCTGACTCTAAACTATTTTTAAGTGTCTACTAATTCAAATGTACCCGATGAAAGATGAGGGTTACATCTACTAAAAGTTTGTACTCGAATTTGCTAATTTTATATGATGCCTAATCAGCTTGACTCTAAATGATTTTATAGTATCCACTGATTTTAATATCTTAATGAAAGGTGAGGATTACTTCTACTGAAAGTAGGAACTCAGATTTGCCTAATATTACATGATTTATATTAAGCCTGGCAAATAGAATTTGAAGTATCCAATGATTCTAATTTACTTTAAAAATGCGGATTACTTCTACTGAAAGTTGGAACTCGAATTTGCCTAATATTTTGTGATGCCTATTCAGCCTGACTCTAAATGATTTTGTAGTGTCCTGAGATTCTAATGTTCGATGAAAGATGACGATCACTTTTATTGAAAGTTGGAATTCCGTGTTGCCTAACATAATATGATTTCTATGCAGCTAGACTCTAGATTACTTGAAGTGTCCTGTAATTCTAATTTGCTCGATAATGTCGGCTACTAATGGAGGGTAGTCTCAAGGAGGTTTGTTTGATTTTATAGTATCCCGTGATTCTAATTTTCATAATTTAAATGAGGTGCTGCCAGAGGGATCTCTGTCCTTCATGACGCAAAATCCTAAGTCATCCACTTTGATTTCAAGGCTTTTAATATTCTAATGAATGCGGTATGTTAAAGAATAATGTACTAGAAATTTATGATTTTATGGTCTGAGAATGAATTAATAAATTCATGCCTAAATTATAGTAGTAATTTGTCAAATTATGTACTGGCACTAAAGTTCGTTTAATTGTCAATACAAGAATTCAATTTATAACTGTCCGATTTTGGTTTGGCCAAGGTAGTCCCTACAAGTGATACAACTCACGTATCTGCTCAAGTAATTAGTACACACAATTATGCAGCACCTGAATATGTTGCTACAGGTTTGTCAAGTGCCTATGCTTTATATTTATTGTGAACATGCTATAAATAATTTATTACAACAATCTTTAAGTTATATTCCCAATCAAAATCACCTTTTTATTATATCTAGTTTCATAGTTACTGTGCAAAACTTAAGCTTGTTCTCTTCTCTATGAATGTCTAATGTGTGCTTCATGTTAGTTTTTTTCCTTTTATTAACCTGATTATATTATCTGCAGTTATATTCCAACTAGAAAGAAAATGCTTCGTTAAACGATTTCCAGTATTAGAATTCTCTCTGATTTTACTAGCAATTTAGTCTCTGGGAAATTGGCAATTTGTTATGTTATGCTGTCTTTACATGTATAACTGATATGATTGCGATTCAATAGCTTACATGTATAACTATGAACTTAACAGTTGTATTCGTAGTATATAATTATTTACTATATGACACTTTCGAGAAGTGGCAGCAGCGAAACATGTTTCTACAAATGGGGATAACAATCCTCATTTTGTCTGTTCTATAATTTAAGTACTGGAAAAGATTGAAACTTGGCCTTCCTTTGGTTTGGTTTTTTTTTTTGAAAAACCCTTGGAGAGACAGTGTATCTCCCCAACGGCTAAAAGATTGGAGTGGGTAAAAATTTCGGGGCAGAGTACTCAACTAGGTTGGTTCCTCTGCTTACCTACAAAACACCCACCCCGCTTTTATTAATGGTGGTTCTCGAAATAAGAACCAAAATATACATCAAAGTTACGTAATAAGAATCCTCGAGTTCGTAAACAAATCAGAAACTGAAAGGCTAACATAGCGCTTGTAGGAATGAAAAAGAAACCAGCAAAAATTAATACTAGCAATTAAAATATCCCCATCATCAGTTTCATCCCGGAAAATCTTCTTGTTGCGACGCTTCCAAAGATTCCATGATATAATGAACCAGAGAGACCTACCAAAATCGCGGGAGATTCCAGGCTTGAAAAATGTGCACCATAAGAGAAGGAAATTGTAACCATCATTTGGCATCACAACCTGAATACCTAGCCAACGGAATGCATCTCTCCAAATCTGATAATTCGCGTGACATAAAAAAAGGCTATGTTCCAATGACTCAGGTAGTGGACAGAACGGGCAACATGCGCTAGTTAGCATACGATATCCCCGCTGAAAAAGGAACTCACGTGTCGGTAACCTGTTATGGAAGACCAGCCAGCCGAAAAATTTTATCTTGGGAAGCATGTGGGAGGTCCAAATGAGTGTGAAGTCTCTCGACAGATTTGGCCATAGTCGTTGTTGATAATATCCATAATAAAAGGATGCTGCTGAATATTTTTTCTGGACTCCAATGTCCCATAAGAAGCAATCTCCTCTCGGGAATAAAGTGGGGCTGTTCACGATTCCATGATCTTGGAAGAGCGCTGGGCATGAAATCGATATCCAGGTTTTCAGTTCATTGCATCGTTGTTGGTTCGTAATGCGAAGGCTTCTTTTCCAAAAGGGACGAGTTTGGGGTCGATTGGAAAAAATAGAGCTACACCCATCAAAAATGGTTGAGGATTTCCTATTGCAAATAGCAAATAAGTCGGGGAAGAGTGATTTAATTGGAGTGTTTGATGTCCAATTATCGTGCCAGAATAAACCATTTTGACCATCTCCCACTTGAACACGCACCTGTGATGAGAAAAAGGACCAAATTCTCTCATTTTTAAAGCAGCATTTTAGAATTCCACGCCATAACGGAGAGACAAACTTGGGGTCGAGAAGAATCATTTCATGCCACGATCTAACCCCATAACGCCGAACACAGTACATTGACCACAAGGAGTCATCATTGCGGTCTCCTAGTTTCCAAATCCATTTAAAGAGAAGGCTAGAGTTAACAAGTTTAAGATCCCAAAGGTGATAGGGTAAATTAATCGTAACCCAGCTTACTTTGCATATGCCATTGATCGAAGAATCGCCTCTCCACAAAAAATTGCGCATTAATTAATTTAGTGTAGAAGATACAGAGCAAGGCATGCAGAAAAATGACATTAAGTAAATAGGAAGGGAAGAAAGTACCGTTTTGATAAGTATGGTATGCCCCGCATATGATAGACAATTTCCTTTCCAATTTGCCAAACGAGACTTGAACTTAGCAATCAAAGGATCCCAATCGGAGATATGTGGCTGTTTAATACATAATGGTGTACCTAAGTATTTTATCAGGAAGTTGTCCACTCTACATCCCAATTGAGCTGCGTAGGAGGCTAGGGAGGCTTCATTGACGTGGATTCCCATAATTGCACTCTTGTAGTAGTTGATACGCAATCCTGAGATTAGTTCGAAACACCTCAGGATCCGAATGAAACTGGGAATTATGGATTCTTCTGCTGGAAGGAAGCAAATCGTATCATCAGTGAACTGTAACAAAGAGATATCTGGAAGGGATTCCTCCAAACGAAAGCCAGGTAGCACGCCTACTTGAATGCTATGATCTATGAGCTGTTTTAGGCCCTCCACTGCTAACACAAAAATAAAAGGCGATAAAGGATCTCCTTGCTTGACCCCCATACGGATGTGAATAGGAGGGCTTGGTGAGCCATTGATTAGAATAGAAGTAGTGGATTTTTTCCTGCTATTTAACAACCATGAAATCCATTTCTGGTCAAAACCCATCCTTTGGAGAACTGAGTCTGGTCAAAACCCATCCTTTGGAGAACTGAGTCGATATAAGTCTAAGAAATGCTATCGAAAGCTTTGTGAAAGTCTAGTTTCAACACCACACATGGTTTTCTTTTAACATGGAGGTCATGAATTACCTCAGAAGCCACAAAAGAACACTCATGAATGCTTCTACCCTTGATAAAAGCAAACTGATTGTTTGAAATAAGAGTCGGTAGAACAGCCTGAAGACGAATCGATAACAGTTTCGCAATAATTTTATAGATACCATGGATGAGCGAGATAGGCCTAAAGTTATTCAGAGAGCAAGAACCTGGAATTTTAGGGATTAGCACTGTGAAGGATGTCTTGACTGAATCTGGGAGCTGAGATGTAGCATAAAAACAGTCCAAAACTTGCATAAATTCGGGCTTTAAATCATCCCAGAACCTTTTGTAGAAAAAGAAGTTGAAGCCATCTGGTCCTGGTGCTTTATTCTCACCACACGCACATATACTATTCCAAATTTCCTCAGCCTGAAAGGGGGCGATAAGAGCTGTGTTTTGTTGCTAAGTAACAGTATTGAAACGTAGCTTCTTAAGAGAGAATGGCGTTATAGGGGCAGCCTTGAATATTTGGGCGTAATAGCTGCAAATAGCATCTAAAATAACCTTCAAGTCCGTGACAATTACTCCCTCGATGTCCAGTTGCGTTATACGGTTATTACGGGATCGGGCTGAAGCAGTGCGGTGGAAAAAAGACGTGTTATTATCACCCAATAGCGTCCAATTCACTCTTGATTGTTGATGTCGTAATTTTTCCAAAGAAGTCCTCTTTTCCTGAAGGAGAGAACGATTGCGGTTTAGTTCTGTGTTTTGAGTTGTAGTGAGCGGTCAGGGCACATTAGTCGAAGTAAGGGCCAATATTGTTTCCTCTAAATCACCGATCTTTCTCTGTAGGTTTCCAAAATTTTCCGAGTGCCAAGGGCTGATTGTACGACCCAACTTCATCAATTTATAAGATAGGTCTTTGTGAGCATAGGATTGACAAATGTGGTGCCATTTATTATGAATAAAAGGCAGGAAGTCTGCCTTATCCCACCACATGTTCAAAGATCTAAAGGGTTTTGGGCCGGCTGAGTGAGCAACGAAGGAGCGAAATAAAATTGGTAAATGATCAGATAGGGTGGTGTCTACCGTTGATATGAATAAGTTAGGCCAGAACTGCAATGTCCCATTTGAAACAAGAACACGATCAATGCGAGAGAATGAAATTCTATTGGACCAGGTGTAGTCACGACCGTGGAGGGGTAGATCAAGGAGTTCAGATTGCAATACAAAGTCTTGAAAAGCCAATATGGATGGGTATGGACGGTCATTTGCCCTCTCCGACATATGTAACACCTCATTAAAATCACCACAAATCAAAATGATCTGAAAGTCGCGAATAATCGGGATACGTTCCTGCCATAAATCATATCTATCCATATGATTTATTGGGGCGTAGAGACTAAGAACGTGCAGGTCTTGCTGCTGAAGGGGAAATTTAACTAGCACCCATCGGGGAGTAGAGTGGATAAACGAACCTGAAAGCAACGGGGAGTTCCAAGAAAATAATATTCCGCCCGAAAGACCAGTAGAAGGGATATGGTGATAAGCAAAATCGTTATGCCCCCAGAACCGTTTGACCACTTGCTCAGAGATACTTTCTATCTTCATTTCTAACATAACGAAAAATTTGAGATTGTGTTTACGAATGCAAGAAAAGACAAATTGCTGCTTTGCTCCATTATTGATCCCTCCTCTACAATTCCAACATAATAAATCCATCAACATAATAGAAGAAAATAAATACCTTGATGGGTGGGAACTAATCAGTTCACTAAATTATCCATAGCTGTCAGAACAGCTTGTTTATTTCTATCCGAGAATATTCCTAATTTTTTCCCCATTTCCATAGTCAGCTCTTTTTCGAGGTTCGGTGATGTCCTTGACTGAGATAAAATAATCACCCGATTCATATTTGAAATGTCAGGTCCTGACAAAACTGAAGTGACAGGCTGATTGGCTTCCGTTTGTGGATTGACTGGCCGCACAGGTTGTTCGGCCTCCCTATGAGTTTCATGTGTAGCTGGGTTTGATTCCGGGACAATACTTAGATTATCATTTGATTGGTTTGGGATAGGGATAATTCGGAGATCCGAGCTAATATGATCCGCAATTTCCACTTCCTGGCAGCTAGAATTGAGCAAATCATTGGAAGTAGCAATAGAAGCATCTGATGGGGCATCGGAAATTTCGGAATCGTCATCTTGATAATGTTCACAACCAACACCTTGTCTCAGATTAGTGTGAATGAGCACTTCCTTAGTATTCGCTAATAATTTAAAGGAGCGATTGGTTGTCCCAAGGGGGACCGAAACCAGACAGGAAACCACATCTAGACGATCCGGGTAATCCAAATTGAAGTCCACAGAAATAACACGGCCAAAGGAGGCCGCTAGGTGTCTGATCAGCTCCTCATGAATCAGAGTGGGGGGAATTCCCATGATATCCAGGTACATGATGCATTCTGTCGGTGTAAAATATGCAACATGACCCTCTATTCGCCACCTACAAAATTTTGCATAGCCAGTACTGAATTAAACGAGACAATAACATTATCCTTGCCTACACGGGCAGCAAAAGAAACATCAAATCCACGTTCATGCAATAAAATCAAAGGTAAGTCGAATATTCGAGATATTGATTAGAGTGACTAAGCATGACTTATCTTTCCAAGGGGCCACATTTGTAATAAAATCATGACCCCTGGGTGAGTTCGCTAGAATCGAATTATGGATGGCAAAAGATGCCTCATTTGAGACTTGTGGTTCTGCCACAACTTTGGCATACGATCTGTCTCCACGTAGTGATTCCCGGAAATTGACTCGACGTTGAGGTATCCGTCTTGCAGATGGCTTGGGTTGGTAATGCCGAGCTATTGGGGCTACAGCCGAGTCCGTGAACTTGGCCTTGAATGCACGCACACGAATAATTCCAATGCTCACTGAGTTCAACCTGTGGAGCGTCTCCTGAACCGGCAGGGAGTCATCTACGGTAATAAAGCCAAAGTTGAGATTCCTGGCATTCTTTTTCCTGGCCACATAAACACATCCCAAAATTCCATGCTTCTTGAATACCCTGCTCATAGAATCTGCTCCATAGGAATTGGGGAAATTTTCAAAATAAAGTCTGGTGAGGGCGGGTTCGGGGTTAGGGTTTGGGTGGTGGTTGTGGGAATCGGTTTTAGGGTTAGGGTTTAGGCGGTGATTGTGTTCTCGGCGATGGGTGATGACAGCGGTCTGGCGGTGGCAATCAGTGGCTTGGCGGTGGTGGCAGTAGGGTATAGTGTGGCGGAAGTTGTTTTGGCGAGTGTATGGGTGGTTTCGATAGGTTCGGCTGTCGGGGAAGGGATGGTGGTGGTGGCTGACGGCGAAGGGAGGGTTGGAGTGGTGGTGGTGGCTGACGGCGAAGGGAGGGTTGGAGTGGTTGTAGTGACGGTGGTTGGAGTGGTTTGCGGCGTAGGAAGCGGTGCGGCGGTGGAGGCTAGGGTTTCTCTCCATGATTTTGAGTTTTTTCCTTTGGTTTGGTTAAAAAATTGATCTTTTTGTATTATTGTCGGAAACTTCCTTTGCAAAATGGAAATACATACTACAACAATACGCAATAGCCTCCAAACTCTATCAAAAATGCTTATGCAATGGGCAAAGCTTAGGTAATAACTTCGGAATTTGATACCCCTACTAAGGTTATGAAGAACATGAATGGTATTCGGGTTGCCAAGTCGGGTGGGTTTCTACTTTGGCATTGTATCCTGATATGTGGTATGTTGAGCTTTCTGTTGGTGGTTACAAGGTTAATGTTGGCTGCAATGAATGTGGTATGTTGAGCTTTTTGTTGGTATCCATTCTCTTAGTTCTTTCTCTATTTGTCTCTCTGCTTAAAAAATTTCTGAAAATTTTGAAATTTTTTTTGTTCATTCCATTTTGTTGTGGGCTAACAGTTCCCACTCTAAATATTGTAATGCATATGCATCCTGACTCTAAATGATTTATTTCAATCTGAAATGTAACATGCTTTCAATTTTCTGGATGAAATTTCTTAGTATGATAAATTTATCTGATACAAAAAGGCTGTCTGAAGAAGGTTTGTTTGATTTCAAAGTATCCCATGATTCTAATTTACTTGATGAAAGATGAGGATTACTTCAAAGATGGAACTCGACTTTGCCTAACATAAAATGATGAATGTTAAGCCTGACTCTAAAACATTTGTTTCAATTTGAAGCATTCTGGATGAAATTTCTTAGTATGATATATATATATATATATATATATATATATATATATATATATATATATATATATATATATATATATATATATATATATATATATATATATATATATCTAAAACTAAATGGTTGCCTCAAGGAGGTTTGTTAGATTTTGAAGTATTCCATGATTCTTATTTGCTTGATGAAAGATGTGGATTACTTCTACTGAAAGTTAGAACTTGGCTTTGCCTAACATAGTATGATGCATATTCAGCTCGACTCTAATAGATTTTTAAGTATCATGTGATTCTAGTTTACTTCATGAAAGATGAGGATTACTTCTACTGAAAGTTGGAACTAGGCTCTGCCTAACTTAATATGATGCCTATTAAGCCTGACTCTAAAAGATTTTGAAGTATCCGGTGATTATAATACTTGATGAAAAATGAGGGCTTCTTCTAATAAAAGTTAGAACTCAAATTTGCCTTATATAATATGATGCCTATTCAGCCTTACGCTAAATGATTTGAAGTATCCAGTGATTCTAATGTACTTGAAGAAAGATGAGGATTACTTCTACTGCATGTTGGAACTCGGCCTTGCCTAACATAATATGACGCCTATTAATCCTAATAAATAGATTTTGAAGTATCTAGTGATTTTAATTGACTTGATAAAAAATGACGATTACTTCTACTGAAATTTGGAACTCGGATTTGCCTAATATTATATGATGCCCATTCAGCCTAACTCGAAATGATTCTGAAGTATCCAATGATTCTAACGTACATGATAAAATATGTGGATCACTTTTATTAAATGTTGGAACTTGGTGTTGCCTAACATAATCTGATACCCATGCCGCCTTACTCTAAAATATTTTGACGTGTCCCATAATTCTAATTTGCTAGATAATTTATGTCCGCTCCTAATAGAAGGTAGTCTCGAGGAGGTTTGTTTGATTTTAGTATCCCGTAATTCTAATTTTTATAATTTAAATGAGGTAATGCTAGAGGGCTCTCTTTCCTTCATGATGCAAAATCCCATGTCATGTACAGTGAT
Organism: Euphorbia pulcherrima; assembly: GCA_947683365.1. Taxonomy (NCBI): domain Eukaryota; kingdom Viridiplantae; phylum Streptophyta; class Magnoliopsida; order Malpighiales; family Euphorbiaceae; genus Euphorbia; species Euphorbia pulcherrima. The sequence goes on from CANTUS010000001.1 coordinate 24,477,310, forward strand.
TTCAAGGCTTCTAATATTCGACTGGATACGTTATGTTGAAGAACAATGTACTCAAAATTTATGATTTTATGGTTTGAGAATGAATTAATAATTCATGCCTAATTTATAGAAGTACTTTTTCCAATTATGTACTAAAACTAAACTTCTATTTTTGATTGTCACCGGCCAATACAGGAATTCAATTTAAAACTGTTTGATTTTTATTTGGTAAAGGCAGGCCCTAGGCTACAGGTGATAGAACTCTCGTATCTACTCCAATAATGGGTACACACGGCTATGCAGCACCTGAATATATTGCTACAGGTTTGTCAAGTGCCTACGCTTTATATTTATTGTGAACATACATACTATAAATAATTTTTTATAGAAATCTTTAAGGTATATTCCCAGTCAAAATCACCGTTTTTACTGTATCTAGTTTCATATATAAAGTGCAAAACATGAGTCTGTTTTCTTCTCTATGATTGTCTAATGGGTGCTTCATGTTAGTTTTACTTCCCTTTTATTAACCTTGATTATGATTATCTGTAATTATATGCCCACTAGAAAGAAAAGGCTTCCTTAAACGATTTTCAGTATTAGAATGGAGAAATTGGTAATTTTGTCTCTGATTTTACTAGCAATTTAGTCTATGGGAAATTGGCAATATGTTATGTTATGATGTCTTTACATAAATAACTGTTATGATTGAGAACTTCAATTGCTTTCATATATAACAATGAACTTCGCAATCTTATTAGTAATATATAATTATTTACTATTTGACACGTTCTAGAAGTGGCAGTAGCGAAGCAAGTTTCTACAAATTCTATAAAAATTTACTCTGTTCTGTATGTTGAGCTTTCTTTTGGTGGTTACAAGGTTAATGCTGGCTGCAGTGAATGGGCAAATGGTTTGGAGGCTCACGCCTTGGCTAGGTGCTCATTCTTCTAAAGGACCCATTAAACCCTTACATTGTGCTCTTCAAGTGAGCTTCTTGTGCATGTGCTCTGCTGGATGAAATTTCTTAGTAATATATTGATGCTAAAAATTAGAATTAGGCTTTGCCTTTAATAATATTATGCATATGCTGCCTAACTCTAAAACATTTGTTTCAATTTTAAGTATCACGTGAATCTAAATTTCTGGATGAAATTTCTTAGTATGATAAATTATAAGTGTTATACTAAATGTTTGTCCCAAGGAGGTTCATTTGATTTGAAAGTATCCTGCGATTCTTATTTGCTTGATGAACGATGAGGATTACTTCTACCAAAATTTGGATTTTGGCTTTGTCAAATATAATATGATGCATATTCAGCCTGACTTAAAACAATTTTGAAGTATCCTGGGATTCTAATTTACTTGATGAAATATGAGGATTACTTCTACTGAAAACTGGAACTCGAATTTCACTAATACAATATTCCTATTAAGCCCGACTCTAAAAGATTTTGAATATCCCATGATTCTAATTAAATTGATGAAAGATGGGGATTACATTCACACAAAGTTTGAACTCAGTTTTTCCTAATATAATTTGCTGCACATTAGGCCTGATTCTAAAAGATTTTAAGTATCCTGTGATTCTAATCTACTTGATGAAACATGAGGATTACATCCACTTAAAGTTGGAACTTGGATTTGCCTTATATAGTATGATGCCTATTCATCATGACACTAAATGATATTGAAGTATCCAGTGATTCTAATGTACTTGCGGAAAGACGAGGATTACTTCTATTGAAAGTTGGAACTCGGATTAGCCTAAGATAATATGATGCCTATTAAGCCTAACAAATAGATTTGGAAATATCTTGTGATTCTAATTTACTTCATAAAAAATGAGAATGACTTCTACTAAATGTTGGAACTCGGAAATGCCTAGTATTAATTGATACTATTAAGCCTGACTCTAAAGAAGTATCCAGTGATTCTAATGTACTTAATGAAAGATGAGGATTACTTCCACTGAAAGTTGGAACTCGGATTTGCCTAATATTATATGGTGCCTATTAAGCCTGACTCTAAATGTTTTAGAAGTGTCCAGTGATTCTAATGTACTTAATGAAAGATGAGGATTACTTCCACGAAAAGTTGGAACTCAGATTTCCCTAATATTATATGATGGCTGTTAAGCCTGACTCTAAATGTTTATGAAGTGTCCAATGATTCTAAAGTACTTAATGAAAGACGAGGATTACTTCCACTGAAAGTTGGAACTCAGATTTGCCTAATATTATATGGTGCCTATTTAGCCGGACTCTAAATGATTTTGAAGTATCTGGTGATTCTAATGTACTTGATGAAAGATGAGGTTGGAATTCGGATTTGGCTAATATTATATGACTCCTATTAAGACCAACTCTAATTGATTTTGAAGTATCCAATGATTATAATGTATTTATGAAATATGAGGATTACTTCTACTGAAAGTAGGAACTTGGATTTGCCTAATATTATATTATGCCAATTAAGCCTGACTCTAAATGATTTTGAAGTATCTAGTTTTTCTAATGTATTTGATGAAAGATGAGGATTACTGCTACTAAAAGTTAGAACTAGGATTTTCCTAATATTATATAATGCCTATTCAGCTAGACTCTAAATGTTTTTGAAGTATCCAGTGATTTTAATGTACTTGATAAAAGATGAGGATTAATTCTACTAAAAGTTGTAACTCAGATTTGCCTAATATTACACGATGTCTGTTAAGCCTGACAAATTGATTTTGAAGTATCTAATGATTCTAATTTACTTCACAAACGAGCATTACTTCTACTGAAAGTTGGAACTCGGATTTGCCTAAAATTATATGATGCCTATTCAACATTACTCTAAATGATTTTGAAGTCTCTAGTGATTCTAATGTGCTTGATGAAGGATGAGGATCCCTTTTATTGAAAGTTGGAACTCGATGTTGCCTAACATAATCTGATACCTATGCGGCCTGACTCTAGATTTTTTGAAGTGTCCCATAATTCTAATTTGCTCGATAAATTTATGTCCACTACTAATGGAAGGTAGTCTCAAGGAGGTTTGTTTGATTTTGAAGTAGCATGCTACCAGAGCGCTCTCTTTCTTTCATGATGCAAAATCCCAACTCATCCACTATGATTTCAAGGTTTCTAAAATTCTACCGGCTACGGTATGTTGAATAATAATGTACTCAAAATTTATGATTTTATTTTCTGAGAATGAATTAATAAATTCATGCCTAAATTATAGAAGTAATTTGTCAAATTATGTACTAAAACTAAAGTTCATTTAATCTTCAATACAGATATTCAAGCATAACTGTATGATTTTAGTTCAACCAAGGCAGTCCCTAAAGGTGATAGAACGCACGTATCTACTCAAACAATAGGTACACATGGCAATGTAGCACCTGAATATGTTGCTACAGGTTTGTCGCGTGCCTACACTTTATATTTATTGTGAATGTACTGTAAATAATTTATTACAACAATCTTTAAGTTATATTCCCATTCAAAAACACCTTTTTATTATATTTAATTTCATGGTTACTGTGCAAAACTTGTGCCTATTCTCTTCTCTATGATTGTCTAATGGGTGCTTCATGTCAGTTTTTTCCCTTTTACTAACCTGATTAAGATTATCTGTAATTATGTACCGACTGGAAAGAAAAGGCTTCGTTAATCGATTTCCAGTGTTAGAATGGAGAAATTTGTAATTTTGTCTCTGATCTTACTAGCAATTTATACTCTGGGAAATTAGCAATTTTTTATACTGTGCTGTTTTTACATGTATAATTGATATGATTGTGAACTTCAATTGCTTACATGTATAGCTATGAACTCCACAATTTTATTACTAATATATAATTACTTACTATTTGACACTTTCTTAAAGTGGCAACAGCGAAGCATGTTTCTACAAATGGGGATAAAAACTCTCATTTTTCTCTGTTAGTGGAACAGATTGAAACTTTTCCTTCATTTGGTTTGGCTAAAAATTGATCTTTTTGTATTATTGCAGAAACATCCTCTACAAAATGAAAATACATACTGCTGCAATAGACTATAGCCTATAGTAGGCAGAAGTTACCGACCACTATTAGAAATGGTCATGCAATGGGCAAAGTTAAGATGATAACTTTGGAATTTGAAACCCCTGCTAAGGTGGTGAAGAAAAGCAATGGTGTTTGGGTTGCCAAATCAGGTGGGTTTTTGCTTTGGCATTGTATCCTGATATGTGGTATGCTGAGCTTTCTGTTGGTGGTTACAAGGTTAATGCTGGCTGCAATGAATGGGCAGCTTGTTTGGAGGCACAAGCCTTGCTAGGTGCTCATTCTGCTATTGGACCCATTAAACCCTTGCATCGTGCTCTTCGGATGAGCTTCTTGTGCATGTGCTCTACTGGATGAAATTTCTTAGTACGATAGATTATAAGTTTGATATGGAAAATTAGAATTCGGCTTTGCCTTACATAATATGATGCATATGCTGCCTGACTCTATAACATTTGTCTCAATTTTAAGCATCATGTGATTCTAAATTTCTAGATAAAATTTCTTAGTACCATAAATTATAAGTCTGTTACTAAAGATTTTAAGTATCCTGTGATGCTAATGTACTTGATGAAATATGAGGATTACTTCTACTTAAAATTAGAACTAGGATTTGCCTTATATAATATGATGCCTATTCATCCGGACACTAAATGATTTTGAAGTATCAAGTGATTCTAATGTACTTAACCAAAGATGAGGATTACTTCAACTGAAATTTATAACTCGGCTTTGCCTAACGTAATATGATGCCTATTAAGCCTAACAAATAGATTTTGAAATATCTTGTGATTCTAATTTGCTTGACAAAAAATGGGAATTACTTCTACCGAAAGATGGAATTTAGATTTGCCTAATATATTATATGATGCCTATTAAGCCCGACTCTAAATGATTTTGAAGTTTCCAATGATTCTAATGTACTTTATGAAAGATGAGGGTTACTTCTACTGAAAGTTGGAGCTCGGATTTGCCTAATATTTATGATGCCTATTAAGCCTGACTCTAAATGATTTTGAAGTATCTAGTGATTCCAATGTACTTTATGCAAGATGAGGATTACTTCTACTGAAAATTGGAACTCGGATTTGCCTAATATTATATGATGCCTATTCATCCCTATTCTAAATGATTTTGAAATATCCAGTGATTTTAATGTAGTCTATGAAAAATGAGGATTATTTCTTCTAAAAGTTGTAACTGGGATTTGCCTAATATTACATTATGTCTATTAAGCCTGACAAATAGATTTTGAAGTATCCAATGATTCTCATTTACTAAAAAAATTGAGGATTACTTCTACTGAAAGTTGGAACTCGGATTTGCCTAAAATTATATGATGCCTATTCATCCTGACTCTAAATGATTTTGAAGTATCTCATGATTCTAATGTGCTTGGTGAAAGATGAGGATCACTTTTATTGAAAGCTGGAACTCAGTGTTGCCTAACATAATATGATGCCTATGCAGCCTGACTCTAAACTTATTTAAGTGTCCCGTAATTCTAATTTACTCTATAAATTTATGTCGGCTAAAAATGGAAGGCGGTCTTAAGGTGGTTTCTTTTATTTTGAAGTGTGTTGTAATTCTAAATTTTGTAATATAAATGAGGTGCTGCCAAAGCCCTGTCTTTCCTTCATGATGCGAAATCCCAAGTCATCCACTGTGATTTCAAGGCTTCTAATATTCTACTGGATGCGGTATGTTATAGAATAATGTATTCGAAATTTTTTGATTTTATGGTCTGAGAATGAATTAATAAATTCATGCCTAAATTATAGAAGTAATTTGTCAAATTATGTACTGATACTAAAGTGGGTTTAATCGTCTATACAGAAATTCAATGCATAACTGTCTGATTTTGGTTTGGCCAAGGCAGACCCTATAGGTGATAGAACTCATGTATCTACTCAAGCAATGGGTACACATGGCTATGCAGCACCTGAACATGTTGCTACAGGTTTTTCAAGTGCCGACGCTTTATATTTATTGTGAACATGCTATAAATAATTTATTACAACAATCTTTAAGTTAAATTCGCAATAGAAATCACCTTTTTATTATATCTAGTTTCATTGTTAGTGTGCAAAACTTGAGCCTATTCTCTTCTCTATGATTGTCTAATGCGTTATTCATGTCAGTTTTTGTCCTTTTATTAGTATGATCATCTGTAAATACGTGCCCACTAGAAATAAAATGCTTCGTTAAACGATTTCCAGTATTAGAATAGAGATATTAGTAATTTTGTCTCTGAATTTACTATCAATTTAGTCTCTGGGAAATCGGCAATTAGTTATGCTATGCTGTCTTTACATGTATAACTAATATGATTGAGAACTTCAATTGCTTACATGTATAACTATGAACTTCACAATTTTATTAGTAATATATAATTATTTACTATTTGACACTTTCTAGAAGTGGCAGTAGCGAATCATGTTTCTACAAATGGGGATAAGAACCCTCATTTTTCTCTGTTAGTGAAAAAGATTAAAACTTGGCCTTCATTTGGTTTGGCTAAAAAACTGATCCTTTTGTGTTATTGCAAGAAGCTTCCTTTGCAAAATGAAAATACATACTATAACGGTACACAGCAGCCTCTGGTAGGTAGAAGTTACCAAACACTATCAGAAATGCTTATGTAATGGGAAAGGTTAAGATGATAACTTCAGAATTTGAAACCCCTACTAAGGTGGTGAGGAAAAGGAATGGTGTACGGGTTTCCAAGTCTGGTGGGTTTCTGCTTTGGCATTGTATTGTGAAATGTCGTATGTTGAGCTTTTTGTTGGTGGTCACAAGGTTAATGTTGGCTGCAGTGAATGGGCAACTTGTTTGGAGGCATACGCCTTGGCTTGGTGTTGATTCTGCTATAGGACCCGTTAAACCCTTGCATCGCGCTCTTCAGGTGAGCTTCTTGTGCATGTTCTCTGCTGGATGAATTTTCTTAGTATGGTAAATTATAAGTTTGATATGGAAAATTAGAATTCGGCTTTGCCTTACATAATATAATGCATATGCTGCCTGACTCTAAAACATTTGTTTCAATTTGAAGCATCACCTGATTCTAAATTTCTGGATAAAATTTCTTAGTTTGATAAATTATAAGTCTGATACAAAGGTTTTAAGTATCCTATGATTCTAATCTACTCGATGAAATATGAGGATTACTTATACTTAAAGTTGGAACTTGAATTAGCCTTATATAGTATGATGCCTATTCATCCTAACAATAAAAGATTTTGAAGTATCGAGTGATTCTAATATACTTGACGAAAGATGAGGATTACTTCTACTACCAGTTGGCACTTGGCTTTACCTAACATAATATGATGCCATTTAAGCCTAACAGTAGATTTGAAAATATCTTGTGATTCTAACTTAATAAAAAATGAGAATTACTTCTACTGGAAGTTGGAATTTGGATATGCCTAATATTACATGTTGCCCATTAAGCCTGACTCTAAATGATTTTGAAGTATCTAGTGGTTCTAATGTACTTTATGAAAGATGAGGATTACTTCAGCAGAAAGTTGGAACTCAGATTTGGCTAGCATTTTATGATGCCAATTAAGCCTGACTCTAAGTGATTTCGAAGTATCCAGTGATTCTAATGTACTTGATGAAAGTTGGAACTCGGATTTGCCTAATATTATTTGATGCCTATGACGCCTGATTCTAATTGATTTTGAAGTATCTAGTGATTCTAATGTACTTGATGAAAGATGAGGATTACTTCCACTGAAAGTTGGAACTCGTATTTGCCTATTATTATATGATGCTTATTAAGCCTGACTCTAAATGATTTTTAAGTATCCACTAATTCGAATGTACTTCATGAAAGATGAGGATTACTTCTACTGAAAGTGAGAACTCGGATTTGTTAATATTATATGATGCCTATTCAGCCCGACTCTAAATGATTTTGAACTATCCAGTGATTCTAATGTACTTAATGGAAGACGAGGATTACTTATACTGAAAGTTGGAACTCTGATTTGCCTAACATAAAAGGGTAGGCCTGTTAAGCCTTACTGTAAAAGATTTTGAAGTTTCCAGTGATTCTAATTTAATTGATTAAAAATGAGGATTTTTTTATTGAAAGTTGAAACTCGGATTTGCCTAATATTATATGATGCCTATTAAGCCTGACTCTAAATGATTTTGATGTATCCAGTGATTCTAATTTACTTGATGCAAGATGAGGATTACTTCTACTGAAAGTTGGAACTTGGATTTGCCGAATATTATATGATGCCTGTTTAGCGTGACTCTAAATGATTTTGAAGTATCCAGTGATATTAATATAGTTGATGAAAGATGAGGATTACTTCTACTAAAAGTTATACTAAGCCTGATAAATAGATTTTGAAGTATCCAATGATTCTAATTTACTTAAAAAATGAGAATTACTTCTACTGAAAGTTGGAACTCGGATTTGCCTAAAATTATATGATGCCTATTCAGCCTAACTCAAATGATATTGAAGTATTTTGTGATTCTAATGTGATTGATGAAAGATGAGGATCACTTTTATTGAAAGTTGGAACTCGGTGTTACCTAACATAAATTGATGCCTATGTAGCCTGAATCTATGTTTTTTGAAGTTTCCCGTAATTCTAACTTGCTCGATAAATTTATGTCCGATACTAATGAAAGGTATTCTCAGGGAGGTTTGTTTGATTTTGAAATATCATGTAATTCTAATTTTTATAATATAAATGAGGTGCTACCAGAGCGCTCTCTTTCCTTCATGATGGAAAATCTCAAGGCTTCTAATATTCTACTGAATGCAGTATGTTGAAGAATAATGTACTCGAAATTTATGATTTTATGGTCTGAGAATGAATTAATAAATTCATTCCTAAATTGTAGAAGTAATTTGTCAAATTATGTACTGACACTAAATTTCATTTAATCCTCAATACAAAAATTCAATGCATAACTGATTGATTTTGGTCTAGTGAAGGCAGTCCCTACAGGTGATAAAACTCACGTATCTACTTTTTTTTTGAAAACCCCCCGGAGGAACATTGTGTTCCCCTAGAAGGAAAAAGATTGAGGCAGGTGAAAATTTCGGGGCGGGCGTCCCAACTAGGTTGATGCCCCCGCTTACCTACAAAACACCTACCTCTCTTTATTAAAGAAATCCAAAGACTGCTCATAAGATGAGAGCGTCATTGGACAGAGATACAGCCTAAAGGTGATACGGATATGAAGTCCGATCCCAAGACATGACTATACAATGAATAAGGCCAAAGAAAGCCAGCTATCTAGTTACAACTTAGAAATAATTTTGGAAAATTAAATACATCTAAAACGACAAAATTAAGATTCCGCCTTCGATACTTGAAGAAGAACCAGCATAGATGAATGCATGCCCCCAAATGATCTTCTATTCTTAAGACACCCTCGAACACAAACTTATTCCTCTTTTTCCAAATAGCCCACGCAATCATAAGCCATAAAGCCGTACCAAACTCATGTCCGAGCCCCGAGGTAAATTGCGCTCGCCATACTAATAGAAAATCAGCCCCCTTCAATGGCATTGTCACTGAAATCCCTAACACCAGGAAAGCTTGAGCCCATATACGATAACTACCCAAACAGTGAAATAAAGCATGATCGATTGTTTCAGACTCCTCACAAAACGGACACTTATCATCCACTACTGCTTGGCATCCGCGACGAACCAGAAAGACTTTCGTTGGAAGACGTCTATGCAACACTAGCCAGCTAAAGAATTTAATTTTAGGAAGAAGACACGCTTTCCAAACCACCATGCAATCCATTTCCGGCGTAGTCCATTGAGGCGTCCTATAGAACCCCAAACAAAAAGATGCAGCTGAAAATGCCTTATTAGCTCCCAGATCCCATTCAAACCTATCCGCCACCACCTGAAACGCAGCATGTAGCTGCTGCCCCCTATTGCCGTCAGCCCCATTACCCACAAAAACAGAAGGGCAGGTCTGGGAAATCCAATTCCGAAGCTGGGAGCACCTCTCTCTACTTGAAATCCTTAGACGACGTTTCCAAAACGGCCTAGTTAGTGCTGCTCCCTCAGAAATTGACAGACACCCATCTCGAACCGAGCATCTTTTTCTATTACATAAGAGATACAGGTCAGGGAAAAGAACAGATAGTGACACATTTGCCGTCCAATTATCATTCCAAAAGGAGCCGCAAGCCCCGTTCCCCGCTTTCACCCTCACATTCGATTTAAACAACTCCCAGAAGGTTGAGTTCTTTACACAGCAAGATAAAATGTCTCGCCAAACATACGACAGGCACGAACTCTCAACATTTTCAAACGAGTTCCATGAATCGATACCATATCTACGAACACACAACTCATACCACAGCGATCCCTGTCCGTCTACTCTAGACCGCCATATCCATTTCAACAATAAACTACAGTTTACTAGTCTGAGATCCCTAACATATAGGCCACCTAGATTTTTCGGTAGCATAATTGTCTCCCAGCTCACTTTGCAGATCCCACTAGAGTCCGCGTTACCTTTCCACAAGAAATTTCGCATCAGTTGCACAAGCTTATTATTAATAGAGGCCGGCATCTTATTCAATGATAACAGATAAATCGGGATGGAGGAGAGAACCGATTTCATAAGGACTACCCTGCCAGCATACGATAAACACTGACCTTTCCAGCTTGCCAGCCTATTTTGGAACTTACCAATCAACACGATCCAATAGGACACCGGGATGCGTCTCGTACTGAGAGGGGCGCCTAGATAAGTAATGGGAAATTTTTCAATCTTGCAACCCATAGTCTCCGCACATCGATTCAACATATCGTCCTGCACGTTAATACCCATGATTAAGCTCTTAACAAAATTAATTTGCAAACCTGAAATCAGCTCAAAACAACGTAATAAACGGATAAAAATAGGTAAGAGGGACTCATCTGCAGGCAAGAAACATATCGTGTCATCCGCAAACTGAAGAATAGATATATCCATCTCTGACCCATCAATACGAAACCCAGGTAAAATGCCCTTAAGGACACTTGCATCAATAAGCTGTTTAAGACCTTCCATTGCTAAGATAAAAATAAATGGAGAAATGGGGTTGCCTTGTTTAACCCCTCTACCCAAATAGATCGGATCAGTAGGGCTTCCATTGATAAGAATAGATGTTACCGAGTTCTCTCTGCAAGCCGCCATCCATCTAATCCACTTATCAGAGAAACCCAACCTCTTCAAAACTGAGTCAATATAAGTCCAAGAAACACTATCGTATGCTTTATGGAAATCAAGCTTGAGTGCCACAGAAGACTGGCCACGACGGTTGATTGATTGGATCACTTCCGAGGCTATAAACGAGCATTCAAGAATATTACGGCCTTTAACAAATGCAAACTGGTTGTCAAAGATCAGTTGAGGCAACACAGCCTGTAATCTTTTTGCGAGTACTTTCGACACAATTTTATATATACCATGGATAAGGGCAATCGGTCTATAGTTCCCCATCGACGACGACCCAGGAACTTTAGGAATTAACATGGTAAAGGATGACTTAATAGAATTGGGCAGTTGATCGTACCTATAAAGGTCGCCGAACAATGCTAGCACATCCGGTTTTAGATCCTCCTAGAAGCGTTTATAGAAGTAAAAATTAAATTCGTCCGGCCCCGCAGCCTTACCTTCTTGACAAGCACAAACCACATCCCACACTTCAGCCTCTGAAAATGACTCAACAAGCCGAGAATTGGCTGTCTCATCAACCATACAAAAATTTAGCTCTCCTAAAGTATACGACACCTCCACTTGTTTCGAAAATAGCCTGGAATAAAAATTCCGTATCGTGGATTTAATAAGTTCCGGGTTAGAAGATACAGCCCCATCAATTTCCAGCTGTGAAATCCGATTACCCCTAGACCTCGCTGACGCCATCCTATGGAAAAAACTTGTATTATCATCACCTAATATGGTCCAGTTAACTCGTGATTGTTGATGACGAATTTGTTCAAGGTTCCGTCTACAGGTAAGTAATTCCGATCTCACGCACTGAAGCTCCAAATTACTCTCCTCCTCCAAAGGTCGAGACACCGAGGTAGATGTCAAGGATATAACATGAGCCTCTAGCTTCTTCATTCTTCCCTCTAACCTGCCAAAATTAGATAGATGCCAAGGCCGAATAGAGCTCCTTAGTCGGCATAGCTTAAAATCAATGTCGCACCCCGGCTCCTCCAATTCTATATCATCCCACTTCGATCTTAGGAAAGGTAGAAACCCATCCTTCTCCCACCAATAGTTCAAGGAGTGAAAAATCTTTTTACCATCCCGTATCGATGCGTGGGACCGGTAGATAATAGGAAAGTGATCTGATAACGTCGAATCAATCGTCATCAAACTCTGACCCGGCCACCTATCAAGAATATTGCACGACACCAAGACTCGATCGATCCTCGAGAAGGATAGGCTATTAGACCACGTATAGTCACGGCCATGTAAAGGCAAATCAAAGAGAACACATTCATTAACATACTCCTGGAACCTAATCATCGAACTCAACACCGTATTCCCACTTCTACCTCTCTCAGAGCTGTGTAACACTTCGTTAAAATCACCACATAGCACCAAGTTATCCATGCTTTGAATATGGGGTAGTAGATCAGACCAAAATTGATTCCTATCCCTGGGGATAGGGGGACCATATAAGCATAGTAAGTTTACCTGAAGATGACTAGACACAATATGTAGCAAGCACCATCTATCTGTAGAAGCAGTGATCGAGCCATTAATTAAATTAGAATTCCATGAGATCAGTAGCCCCCCTGACAATCCATGTGATGGAATATAATGAGATTGAAACTCATTATGGCCCTAAAACTTTCTGACAACCTGATCCGAAACCGATAGGGACTTTGTCTCAATCAGAATAAAAACCTGAAGCTGCCTCTTTCGAACACATGACCGCACCAAAAACTGTTTGGCCCCATTCAATAAGCCTCCACGATAATTCCAACTCATAAAACTCAAAGACATAATAATACTAATGATAACCCAGCTCGGACAACAGTCCTCTCAACGTCGTTGCCCTTCCAAGGCCTCTATAATTAAACCCATTTTTGTTCATTAAACAACTCAAGCTTTTCCCTAATTCGGAATGTCATTAGTTCCTCACTGATAGTTGGCTCATTTTCTTCCCTTCGGATGATAATTCTATTCATATTTGAGATGTTCGTGCCCGAGGAGGTTGAATCCTCCGTAACTGGAACCATCGCATTATTCCCCCCAATTATCGGGCTATCGCCAGGAGGATGGTTACTTCCCGGTATTGTGTTATTGCTATCCGCAACAATCTCATCATCCTCACACGATCTAGTTTCAACTTCGTTCCTCGATGATTCATAACTACTCCTGTCCGAAGGATCCTCCTCTAGTTCACTCCAGTCTTCCGATTCGTGCTCTTGGCTGTGTTGACACCCAATTCCTTGTCTAAGGTTCGTGTATATCGTTATATCCCTATCCCCTACTGCCAGGGTCAGATTTCTGCTGGCTGTCCCTAGCGGCATAGAAACAAGGCACGATACTATGTCTAGACGATCCGATTTTTCAAAATTACAATCTATCGTAACAATCCGCCCAAATCTCGCTGCTAGTTCACGCACCACAGGTTCACAGACAAAATCTGGCGGAATTCCCATGAGATCCAAATACATAATACATTCCGACGGCGTAAAATCTGCTGGAAGTGCGCAAACTGACTCCACAATATGTTCCATAACCTTCCAATCGCCATTTATAAAATCCTTAAGAGCCTCATCAGATACAAACAAAATAATCACACAATACCCACCAACAGGTGCAGCAAACCTAAACTCAAATCCGTGATCACTCCGAAAATCATGTATATTACGGATGTGAGAAATATTGCTGAGTTTAACCAAACAAGATTTTGATTTCCAAGGTGCAATTTTAACCACTACCTCACGGTTCAGTAGAGGTTCAGCAAGTATAATAGGAGAAGATACCGCCTGGATAGGGTTGATGGTCGACTCCTCTCGTGGGGTTTGATTGGCCACAACAGCCGCAAATGAACGATAGTCTCGAGGGGAGTTTCGGAACGTCGCCTTCCGGACTGGTACCACGGGGTTAGACCATACTGGAGGGGTCATTATCAATTTGTCATACTTGGCTCTGAAAGCTTTGAGTCTTATCGCTCCAATCGCTATCATATTCAGTGCTTCCAATGCCTCATGTAGCCGCATAGATCCATCGAGTGTGATGAACCCAAAATTAAGGTTCTTAGCATTCCTTTTCCGAGCAATATAGACCCATCCATACACTCCATACCTATTGAACATTCTTGTCATTGCAGCCGCATCAAAGTAAATTGGGAAATTCTCAAAGTATATTTTTCGGGGGTTAGGGTTTTGGGTATGGCGATTGCGGGGGGGCAAGGGGTTTCGGTATTGTGGCTGGCGGTGGTTGTTCTCTAATCGATTTAGGGTGGTTGGCGGCCGGTGACGTAGGCGGCGGCTGAGGGAGGGGGTGGGGAGGGTGCGGGTAGGGTTTCTCTCCATAGGGTACGGGTAGGGTTTTAAATTTTATTTTAACTCACATATCTACTTAAGTAATGGGTACACGCGGCTACGCAGGACCTGAATATATTGCTACAGGTTTGTCAAGTTTCTACGCTTTATATTTATTGTGAACATACTATAAATAATTTATTACAATAATCTTTAAGTTATATTCCCAATCAAAATCACCTTTTTATTATATCTAATCACCATCAGATCATATAACCATCAACGATTGAGAGAACCAATGGTGATTTTTCAAGTTACTAGCAAGACACCATTTTTTTCAACCTAAAAAGCTTATGTGTGATGGACAATTGCTTATTTTGACTGGGACTCAACATGTTTTTGAGTTGATGGACGACGATGTTGTTTGTGTGACTAAGAACCTAGCAACATTGGCAGGGTCAGTTATACTTTTGATGTGTTACTAATTAGTTAGTTCTAGAGTGTAGTTCCTTTGTCTTATTCATTAACCATTTTTCTGATTTTTACATTTCAGGTAATAGTTATATGGGGAGTTCAAAACAAAATTTACATCCCCTCTATATGCCGAAGATGTCTTTGAGGTGAGCCATGCTTTAAGATTTTCACCTTGGAATGTAATTTGTGTACTATGTTGTTTAACTGTTTAACAATTAAATCGAATGTGAGGGTGAAAGCGGGGAAGGGGCTTGCGGATCCTTTTGGTATGATAATTGGACGGCAAATGTGTCACTATCTGTTCTTTTTCCTGACCTGTATCTCTTATGTAATAGAAAAAGTTGCTCGGTTTGGGATGGGTGTTTGTAAATTTCTGAGGGAGCAGCACTTTCTAGGCCTTTTTGGAAACGTAGTCTAAGGATTTCAAGTAGAGAGAGGTGCTCCCAGCTTCGGAATTGGATTTCCCAGACCTGCCCTGCATTTTTTATGGGTAATGGGGCTGACGGCAATATGGGGCAGCAGTTACATGCTGCGTTTTAGGTGGTGGCGGATAGATTTGAATGGGATCTGGAAGCTAATAAGGTATTTTCAGCTGCATCTTTTTGTTTGGGGTTCTATAGGACGCCTCAACGGACTACGCCGGAAACGGATTACATGGTGGTTTGGAATGCGTGTCTTCTTCCTAAAGTTAAATTCTTTGGCTGGTTATTGTTGCATAGACATCTTCCAACGGAAGTTTTTCTGGTTCGTCGCGGATGCCAAGCAGTAGTGGATGATAAGTGTCCATTTTGTGATGAGTCTGAAACAATCGATCATGCTTTGTTTCACTGTTTGGGTAGTTATCGTATATGGGCTCAAGCTTTTTTGTTGCTAGGGATTTCAGTGACAATGCCATTGAAGGGGGCTGATTTTCTATTAGTATGGCAAGCGCACTTTACCTCGGGTCTCAGACATGAGTTTGGTATGGCTTTATGGTTTATGATTGCGTGGGCTACTTGGAAAAGGAGGAACAAGTTTGTGTTCGAGGGAGTCTTAAGCACAGAAGATCATTTGGGGTCATGCATTCATCTATGCTGGTTCTTCTTCAAGTATAGAAGGCGGAATCTTAATTTTGTCGTTTCTGATGTATTTAATTTTCCGAACTTATTACTAAGTTGTAACTAGATAGCTGGCATTCTTTGACCTTATTCATTGTATAGGCATGTCTTGGGATCGGACTTCATATCCGTATCTCCTTTAGGCTGTATTTCTGTCCAATGACGCTCTCATCTTGTGAACAGATTTTGGATTTCTTTAATAAAGAGAGGTAGGTATTTTGTAGGTAAGCGGGGGCATCAACCTAGTTAGGACGCCCGCCCCGAAATTTTCACCTGCCTCAATCTTTTTCCTTCTAGGGGAACACAATGTTCCTCCGGGGGGTTTTCAAAAAAAATTAAAGGTTGATGACCATCTTCATTTTGATGTAATATTGCTCGTCAATAGAACTATTGGCTTCTCATAAAAAGAGTATTTAAATTCAATGTCTCTTTTCAGAGTTGGTCCAAAGTATTTCCAAGTTACAACTATTGCCTTCTTAGAAAAAGAGTATGCCTATTTTTCAAACTTGTAAATATGATTTTGTATAGGAGCGTGTGTGCACTTTTTTTATTGCTTTTGGAAAGAATAAAATCGGTGAAAATAGTGCAAGCTCGTAGTGTGTTTCTATAATTGATTTGCAGGTGATATAAATTGAGAAAGATGCTTTGGTAGAATCCTAAGCAATCTAAGAGAAAGTTACGAAGCAAACTGTTGCTAATGATCTTTCTAAAAGGCTTAAGGTTTTATGTTCAATTAATGACGTTGGAAGCTTGAAAGGTCTTTTAATTCTCTCTGTTTGGCTTTCTATTTAATTTCTGAAAATATTTGAAGGATGTTTCTTAAATTGTATTTTGGGCTTCTCACTCTGAAATGAAATCATATAATATGTATGTTCATGATATAACAAAATTTGTAAGGTTTCTGGGCTCACATGGGGCCTGATGTGGGTTAGACATGCATTGGATTCAAAGTGCAAGTTAGTGATGATATGTTATTTGTATAGTAATAAATGATCAATTAAGTCAAAGTTAAGGTCTGGAAATTGCTACTAGTTAAGTTTTTAAGTCGTTTAAAAGTGGTTGCACTACTGAGATGAATAAGGTGAAAATACTGCAGGATCCAGGATATGCAGTTGACTTTATTGAATAATAAAACTGATGAAAATAGGTAACATTTCTAATTTCGTTTCATTAACCAAGATCTGTAATAATTGTTGTTTCCGTGCTACATAGCCAATGCAAGGGGCTGAGATGAGGAGAAACTGCATCACTTTGTGGAATTGGCCTGTATCCCATGATCAAACAACTCATAAGGTGAATATATCAATATTGCTGCAGTGTTATTGGCATTTTTGCTAGTAAATTTGCCACAGAATCATCATTGAACTTGACTTCTCTCTTTTTTTTCAGATATACCTCTACAGCAACAAATCTGCAACCTAAGATACAAGATATGCCTCCGCTGGCTGTGTGGTCTGCCTGATGAGGTGCCCAACTCTCAGTATTACTTGATTTAAAAGACATATAATAGTTGTAACATCATATCATGGGTCTGGCTGTTAGTAATCAAATTCATTTTTTGTTCATATTAGCATGACTAGGACATGAGGGAAGATGCATTTGAGGAATTGATTTTAAAATCCTATAATATTTCTGGAAAAATTCTTTCCTAGAATTCCACATTCCTTTTGTAGGGCTTTTTTGTTTTTGTTTTTTACGCTGAGGTTGGCGAGAGAGGAAATTGGTTTATGACACTGTCAGAAGATTTGAAATGTATGCAAGGTAGCACTTAGCAGAAGTGGATACCAAAGAAAAATTGGTGCCTATACAGTCTCTTTAAACTAGGATATATGAGAATAATCAATGTAGCATTAAGCTAGACAATTTAGAACCTTTTGGCTCTCTATTGCCTGTTATCCCATTGAAAGATCTCCATATACTATCATATTTTTCAATTTTTTTTAATTTCTCACTCTAACGTGATGCTGATATTTAGCTCTTACTTGGCAGGATTTACCTATCAAACAAAAGTACCTAGTTACTTTTACTATTGGTTACAATAAATGGTTATAATAAAAAAGATAATATTGATGCAGCAATTAGAAATGTTTATTTTCCGTCCCCCTCAAAGTCTATCTCCCTTCCATTATGCTTGTGCATTTTATGATGCAGAATATTTACATGCAGTTCTTAGATAACTTTGCTATTATATTATTTCACTACGATGGCTGAACAACTAAATGGAATGAGTTCAAGTGGTCAAAATGAGCTATCCACGTGAGTGTTGAGAAGCAAACTAAGTGGTTAGAATCTTGCTCTTGTTCTTTCAATTAACCAGAGCAGAGTGCAGTTTGTGTTTATCTGACTAGCTTCCTAAACACCTTAAGGTGGTATGCAAAGTGTTTTCTGCATCCTGATATTGTTGCGCCCCACGAATACATTTTCATGTGGGATGAAGATCTTAGGGTGGAAAATTTTAATCCAGAGGAGTAAGTTTGATAACCCTTCATCCTATCATTATTCTTGATTTTTTTGAATGCTGCATAAGGAAAAGAAATGCTTTTGAGGTGACTACATGGGCTATGACTAAACGGAGAGATGACACTGAAGTCCATAAGTATATTCAGTATTCACTTGATAGTTATGTTTTTGCTTGGCTTGTGGCTCCTCCAACTTGTCCCATTCTAACTAGTGCCTTTAAACTTTAGAAAGGTCATGTACCTCCCTCAACTTGACGAAAACGCACTAGCTTGCCCCTGAGCGCCATGTGTCAACTTTGGATTGTAGAGAGAAAAGTTAGAAAAACAGCATATTTGAAAAGTCAAACTAATCAGAAGTTGACACATGGTGTTAAGGGGAGATACTGGAGCCATTCTTTGAAAGTTCAGGGAGTTTTAAAGTTCAGGGGGCAGTAGGTGGAATGAGTTAAGTTGAAGGAGTCACTGATGCATTAAGGCTTTTTGCTTTTAGCTTGACTTGTCCTTTTCTTTTTCCTGCAGGGAAACTAAGGAGAAGCCTGGTTGGTGCAGTGACCCTCACTTGCCACCTTATTCAGCATAAGTAAACATGTAAAATAATGAAAAGCCTTTATCTTATGAGTGATTACCATAAGAGCTTTTCAATTTTATCATAAATCCTGCAAAATAATTTAATGAATTGGCTACAAATTGAGCAGATTTGTTGAGATAATGGCAATTGTGTTTTCTCGAGATGCCTGGCATTGTGTTTGGCATATGATTCAGGTATTCATTATGTCACTTATAGTATCAACTTCGCCTTTTTATAACTATTAAAATTTCTTTGCCCTTGGCAGAATGACTTGGTTCATGGCTGGGGCTTAGATTTTTCAATTAAGGAATGTGTTGAGGTTAGTAATCATTTGTTTCCTTAATTCCCACCTTTACTCTCTTCGCCTCAATCTGTAGACGCACAATGGATTGTTCATCACCTTGGATTGTACCTGCTGTGTGGACCTACACATTCAGATGAGCTTGGTTTTGTTTCTTTTGCAACCTCTAGACATCCTAAATGGTTTGCATCTACTTCATCTCAATTGCTGATGATGAACATCTAAGGATAGATGAATTGCAAGAGGGCATTTCCACAGCAGAATGAGGATTTTACAGAAAAAGAATCTTTTGTTTTTTATTGATACCATGAAAAGGGAAAATTCACTTAATTTCCTTGGTGTGTACTAAGTGGTGGGAAAAGCAGAGAGATAAGTAAGGGGATGAAACTTTATTAATGAGAACAAGAGTGGAACCATGGTTTGACAAGTGGTCAGCATCGTTTGACTCTAAAGGATGCCAGTCTTGTAGGGTTAGTGGAATCCCTTCTCTATCGCTCTTTTCATCTTCTTCGAACATGTTCTATTGGGTCCCTATCCATCCTTGTTCTTTTTTACAATTTATAACCTTCTTATTGGTTTGATACATGGGTTGAGAGTATATTCTGTGTTTTTTTTTTGAAAAACCCCCGAAGGAACATTGTGTCCCTTCAAAGGCTAAAAGTTTGGAGCAGGTGAAAATTTCGGGGCGGAGTCTCCAGCTAGGCTGGTTTCCCCGCTTACCTACAAAACACCTACCCCTCTTTTATTAAATAAAAATCAACTCACGGTCTCAAGGCGAGAACATGAGTAAATCAATTACACGAGAGTAGCAAGTTCGGGAAAATAAATACATCAGAAGTAACAAAATTAACATCCTGCCTCCTAGTTTTAAAGATGAACCAACATAAATGAATGCATAATCCAATAATGTCTTCTGAGCCGATCCTGCCTTCGAAAACAAATTTATTCCTTCGTTTCCATAGTGCCCAAGCAATTAAGAACCATAGCGCCGTTCCGAACTCTCTACCCCTTCCATCAGCAAAGAAGTCGCGCCACATGACTAGAAAATCCACCGCCTTCCACGGTATAGGCATCGAGATACCGAGCAATCTCATCACCTGCGTCCACACCTTATAGCTGTTACTGCAATGGAGCAGGGCGTGATCCATAGTCTCCTCGAAATCACAAAATGGGCATTGACCGTCCGTTATAGATTGGCAGCCCCGGAGGAAAAGGAACATTTTTGTTGGTAATCTTCCATGAAAAACAAGCCACCCAAAGAAGCAAACTTTAGGGGTCACACATGCCTCCCATATTACAGAAAATTCGAGCCTCGGCTTTGGCCATTTTGGCGAACTATAGTAGCCCACACAAAAGGAGCTTGTCGTGTACTCCTTCTTCTCCCCCACCTCCCACATAAACCTATCAGCCGTCCCTGAAAAGATAGGCTGCCGTTGACCCTGCCCCAACTCATTGTCACCCTCTAGAAACAAGCTCGGACAGCTTATACCGATCCCATTTCGAAGTTCCGCACCTCTCTCCTGTCCTGAAATCCTTAAGTTCCGTTTCCAAAAAGGCCGCAAAAAGGCCGATGACCCGAAAAGATAATGACACCCCTCGGCCACCGAACACGATTTCCTATTACACAACCGGTATAGGTCAGGGAACAAGACCGCCAACTCCGAATTCACCGTCCAGTTGTCATGCCAGAATGAGCAATTTTCCCCACTTCCAATAGCAACCCGAATGCTCGACCTAAAAAATTCCCACCACTCCCCACCTCTAAAACAATATGCTATAATTCCTCTCCAAGTATGTGACAATGTAGATGAATCATAGTTTCCAATGGACCACCATGAATCAAACCCGTATCGTCTAACGCAAATCTCGTACCATAATGACCCATGATCAGCACTCCTAACCTTCCATACCCACTTCATCAACAAACTACAATTAACCAACTTTAAGTTCCTAATGTAGAGGCCCCCAAGATTTTTGGGTAGGACAATCGTCGCCCAACTAACCTTACTAATGCCCGTAGTATTTGAATCACCCCTCCACAAAAAATTCCGCATCAGCTGCTCAAGTTTCGTAATTACCGCTCCTGGCATTTTATTCAATGATAACAAAAAGATTGGAAGAGATGATAATACCGATTTCACAAGCACCATTCGTCCCGCATAGGATAAACATTGTCCTTTCCAACTCGCTAATCGACTCTGAAACTTGCTTATCAATGGGTTCCAAGCGGAAATGGGAACACGCCTAACGCTGAGAGGGGTTCCCAGATAGGTAATCGGAAAGTTCTCCACTCGACATCCCAGGACTCCTGCACAAGATGAAACGACCGTCTCTTGTATATGAATACCCATAATAGAGCTCTTATTAAAATTGACTTTCAGGCCTGAAATCAACTCAAAACATCGCAAAATTCTAACAAAAATGGGTAATAGAGACTCATCGGCCGGTAAAAAGCATAGCGTATCATCAGCAAATTGCAGGATAGACATGTCCTTCTCTGATCCGTCAACCCGAAAGCCCGGTAAAAGGCCAATTCGAATACTCTCCTCAAACATTAGTTTCAGTCCCTCACTCGCCAGAACAAACAGAAACGGGGAAATAGGATCACCTTGTTTAACCCCCCTAGCTAATTTAATTGGTTCCGACGGCGTCCCATTGATCAGAATTGAAGTGTCCGAATTTCTTCTACAGTTGTCAAGCCATTGAACCCATCTTTCCTCAAAACCCATTTGTCTAAAAACCGCATTCATATAGTTCCACGAAACACAATCATAAGCCTTATGGAAGTCTAACTTAATAGCCAAGCATGGTTGACGATTCCTATGAACCGAATGGATAATCTCCGAGGCTATGAACGAACATTCATGAATATTACGACCTTTAATGAAAGCAAATTGATTTTCTGATACCAATTTAGGTAGCAATGGTTGCAGTCTTTTAGCCAGCACCTTAGACACAATTTTATATATACCATGGATCAAGGCAATCGGTCTAAAATTATTCAACGAAGAAGAACCTGGTACCTTAGGAATTAGGACTGTATATGATGATTTAATAGCATTTGGCAGCCGTCCTGTCGCATGAAACTTCGCAAATAGGTCCATTAGCTCAGGCTTCAGTTCACCCCAAAATCGTTTGTAAAAGAAAAAATTAAATCCATCAGGTCCAGGCGCCTTCCCCTCATTACAGGAACAAACTGCATCCCATATCTCGGCTTCTGAGAATGGTTCAACTAGGCGACAATTCTCCGATGCATCGACCGTTCTGAACTTTAGTCTTTCCAACTCAAACGGAATAGTTGTAGTTTCCGAAAATAGGTTCAAATAGTAGTTTCGAATCGTAGCTGTGATCTCTATAGGATCGTTAGTGACTCTCCCACCAATTTCCAACTGTGAAATCCAATTACCTCTGAACCTAGCCGAAGCGATGCGGTGAAAAAATGCAGTATTGTCATCACCCAGTAGAGTCCACTTCACTCTTGACTGTTGGTGCCAAATTTTTTCTTGGTTTCGTCTAACCTGAAACAATGTAGTTTTCACGTTTTGTAATTCAGACATGGTTGAAGCATCCAAAGGCCGACCCATACTAGAGTCAGTCAACTCTAAAACCCGGGCTTCCAACGATTTCAATCTACTATCCAATTGACCAAAATTAGACGAATGCCAAGGACGGATAAATCCCCATAATTTTCGCAGCTTGTAATCGACATCTCTATTCTTACACCCAGCCGTACCACAAATAGAACGCCACTTACTAGTGATAAATGGCAAAAAAGTATCAACATCCCACCAACAGTTTAGCGATCTATCTACTCTCCTTCCCCGTCTCCTCGAAGTATGCGACTGGAAAATAATGGGTAAGTGATCTGATAGGGTTGAGTCTACCGTCATGAGTTGTAAATTCGGCCAGCTATCTAATAGACCACCTGCCACCAACACTCGATCGATCCTCGAAAAGGACTGACTGTTACTCCACGTATAGTCCCTTCCAACTAAAGGAACATCATACAACGCACTCGCATTCACAAATTCTTGGAATCTTATCATAGAATTAGAAACACTCCCATTCCTACCCGCTCTTTCCGAATAATGAAGAATTTCATTAAAGTCACCACATAACAATACATTACCAACATCCCGAATAAGGGGCAGCAATTCAACCCATAATTGATTCCTCTCAACGGCTGTGACTGGCCCATATAAGCATACAATATCGATCTCAACCTGATTCACGACCGAGCTCAGAATACACCATCTTACACCAACCGCTCTAACTGTACCCCTAACTACTTTAGAGTTCCATGACACAATTATCCCTCCCGACAAACCTTGAGCAGAAACACAATAATATGAAAAATCGTTATGGCCCCATAATTTCTTCACAATCATCTCTGATATATCCGACACCTTCGTCTCCACTAACACAACAACATGCAAGGACCATTTACGGACACACGAACGAACAAAAAATTGCTTTCCTCCATTCGTGAGCCCCCCACGACAGTTCCAAGAAAGAAGGTTTATTGACATAAAGAAACGTGTACCAAACCTCGTTTCAGACGGGCTATTCAAACTCTTGGCTCTTCCAGTACCTGCACAATTTGCCCCACATGTTGCTCCTGAAATAGCCCCAGCATCTCACCCACTTTAACGACCATTCTAGCCTCATTCTCGCGCGGTTCTGTAAGCTGGGCCTTCATTATCACCCTATTTCTATTTGCCATGTCTGGCCCCGATGATCCAGACATTCTGCCAGTCTCTGAGTTTCCTCTAGCTGTCGAGTTCGCACTCTCATTACCGTCTGGCTCCCGTAAGGTAGAATTTTCCAAAATACCGTTATCCCGTAGCATTCTCGTGTCACAATCTTCCTCCGATATAGCCACTTCTTCAGATATCCTGTCCGCCATTGAACCCTCATCCGACTCGTCCTCCGAGCTAGAGTAATCCTCCTGACACCTCGGACAGCTAACGGCCTGACGCATAGAAGTGTAAATCGTAATCTCCCTCTCCCCCATTGCTAACTTCAGATTGCGGCTCATAGTACCTATAGGAACTGACACTAAACAAGAAATCACATCCAATCGATCCGGCCGTTCCAAGTTGCACTCCATAGCCACCAGCCGACCAAACCTCCCAGCAAGGCTGCGAACTAATGATTCACATATAATAGTTGGTGGAATACCCATGAGATCAAGATACATGACACACTCGGAGGGAATAAAATTCCCCGCCAGACGCTCAACCGAAAACATAAGGTGGCTGAGAACCTTCCATTCATGACTAACAAAATTACTCATCGCATCTCTTGTGATAAAGGAGACAATCACGCACTCCCCACCAACAGGAGCGGCAAATTCAACATTAAAACCACGCTCACACAATAAATCACATATATTTCGAATATGAGATATATTGTGAATCCGAATCAGGCAGGCCTTATCTTTCCACGAGGTAGACTGCACCATGCACTCCTCACTCTTCTGTGACTCATTCTTATCCATTGGGCTCGTCACAATCTTAGGCTGCCCCTTACTTGCCTCCTCTATAGAATTACGATGAGGGGCCGCGACATCAACATATGATCTCCCATCTCGAGGTGATTCGTGAAACACTCGGTTCACACGCCTAGATGACTTTCGGATCGGCCCCTGGATTTTCTGAACGTTCAAAGGCCTTGAGTATCTTGCCTTATATGCCCGCAAACGAACCGCCCCAATTTTAACAGAATTCATCCTGTTCAAAGCTTCATAAAATGGAACAGTTACATCAATCGTAATGAACCCAAAATTCAAGTTCCTGGCGTTTCTCTTTTGTGCGACAAACACCCAGCCAGAAACTCCAAATCTCCCAAAAACCTTCTTCAGGGCTAGCGCATCGTAGCCATTTGGAAAATTCTCAAAATAGATCTTGTTCGCTGTCGGATTCCTGGTGTTGGCAATATGATTAGGATTTGAATCCCTAATCTGTGAAAGTGGCGGTAAAGGGCACATAAAAGGGATTACGGCGAGGGTTTATGGTTTGGTGATTTCGGGTTGGCTCATGGAAGGGGTTTCGGTGTTGGGGCTGACGGCGGCTGGTGTCCGATCGGAAAAGGTTGGTTGATGGGCGATGGTGGCGGCTGTGTAGGGGGGCAGGATGGGTGCGGGTTAGGGTAGGGTTTCTCTCCATGGTTTTTGATTTTTGTTTAAACTTTCAGTTAAACTGCACTTTCAACCAAAGATTAACCGATAAAACTATCTTACAAAGAATCCGGGTGATGCAGAATTGAAAATCAAGGCTTTTTCTGAGTCAGGACTTTTAACAAACACCTTGAGTGCAGCGATGAAAACCAGATGAGACAGACTTTGGTGTTTGGCTAATGATGCTGATTGTCTCTACGAATCCATAATGATTCATCAGCTTGAGCTCTGCTGCTGGTCGACCCTCTTGAGCTATGGAAGTTTTGCAGTAACTTTTCACTTCCACTGCCGCCGATTCTTTCAATAAAGAAACAACATTCGTTGAGTGACTTAGTATATTCTGTGTATTTACAGACTTTTTCTCTTTATGGAGGTTTAGTAGAGTTTCTTTCAAAGGCTACTGGAACTGCTGTGGAGTGGGTCGAAATGCCTGGGATGAAGGTTACTCCTCATTTTACCTAGCATTATCATTAGTTTTATTTGTTGTGCTTAATTAACCATAAGTAATTATTCTTTCTTCATTATCCCTAATATGCCAAACTTCTAAGACATTTCTAACTTTTTAGTATTTGCAGACAGTGAAGCCATGAGGCACACGCCTTGGCTAGGTGCTCATACTACTGAAGGACCGGCTAGACCCTTGCATCGTGCTGTTCAGGTGAGCTGCTTGTGCATGTGCATGTGCTCTACTGGATATCCCTTGAAAACTTAGAAAATGTCTTTTAAAGATATACTTCTTTGCATACTTAAAGACATATCATATGGATATGGAAGTAAATGTCAATAAGGTATGATGTTATTCTTACAGAGGATATTTATCACAACTTTTTCATATCTTGTTCAATTTATCGAATGAGTTAATGACTCTATGCCGCTGAATGAGTAGTATAATGTAGTTGCCCATGCCCAAATGCTGAATGAGTATTAATGTAGTATATGTTTCTATTTGACCCATTGAGTAATAGGATGTAATGATTAATAAATGAAATGCAGTTCTCCAAAGCTGCATCAGAGAGTCTGAAGAGATACGACAATATATGCCATGGGATCTCATAAAAAGAGTATGCCAATGTCTTTAAACTTGTAAATATGATTTTGTAGGAATACTTGTGCATGTTTATATATTACTTTTGCAAATAATGTGGTTGGTGGAAATCGTGCAAACTTATTTTGTTTTTATGCCAAAGAGTTTTAGCTCTTTAAGCTATTTACAGATCATAGAAATTGAGCAAAAAACATTTCTAGGATCTGAGACTGTCCAAGTTCAAGTTACAAAGCAGTCTGATGTTAATGATCTTTCCAAAAGGCTTAGGGCTATTAATGAGGCTGAAAGCTTAAAAGGTAATCCTTTCTGCTTATGAAATTTTGAAAATATTGAATGGATTTTCATTCATTCAAATATGTTGTCTTCCCACTCTAAAAATGTTATGATGCATATGCACCCAACTCTAAATAATATGACCGATACTAGAAAGGTTGTATGAAGGAGAAGGTTTGTTTGATTTTTAAGTATCTCATGGCTTTATATTTTTTGATAAAAATGAGGATCATGTTTACCGAAAATTAGAATTCAGCTTTGCCTAACATAATATATTCATATGCAGCCCGACTCTAAAACACTCTAAAACATTTGTTTCAATTTGAAGCATCACATGACTCTAAATTTCTGGATGAAATTTCTTAGTGTGATAAATTACAAGTCTGATACTAAATGTTTGCCTTGAGGAGGTTCGTCGCAATTCTTATTTCCTCACGAAAGATGGGGATTACTTCTCCAGAAAGTTGGAACTCGGCTTTGCCTAGTATAATATAATGCATATTCATCCTGATTCTAAAAGATTTGAAGTATCCTGTGATTCTAGTCTACTTGATAAAATATGAGGATTACTTCTTCTTAAAGTTGGAACTCGGATTTGCCTTGTATAATATGATGGCTATCCCGTATCACACTAAATGAATTTGAAGTATCCAGTGATTCTAAAGTAGTTGATGAAAGATGAGGATTACTTCTATTGAAAGTTGGAACTAGGCTTTGCCTAACATAATATGATGCATATTAAGCCTGACAAATAGATTTTTAAGTAATTTGTTATTCTAATTTACTTGATAAAAAATGAGGATTACTTTTACTGAAAGTTGGAACTCGGATTTGCCTACTATTATATGATGCCTATAAAGCCTGACTCTAAATGATTCTGAAATATCCAATGATTCTTATGTACTTGATGAAAGATGAGGATTACTTCTACTGACAATTGGAACTCAGATTTGCCTAATATTATATGATGCCTATTAAGCCTAACTCTAAATGATTTTGAAGTATCCGGTGATTCTTATGTACTTGATGAAAGATAAGGATTACTTCTACTAAAAGTTGGAACTTGGACTTGCCTAATATTATATGATGCCTATTAAGCCTGACTCTAAATTATTTTTAAGTATCCACTGATTCGAATGTGCTTGTTGAAAAATAAGGGTTAAATTTACTGAAAGTTTGAACTCGGATTATATGATGCCTATTCCGCCCGACTCTAAATGATTTTGAAGTATCCAGTGATTTAATGTCTTAATTAAAGATGAGGATTACTTCTACTGAAAGTTGGAACTCGGATTTGCCTAACATTACATGATTTCTATTAAGCCTGACAAATAGATTTTGAAGTATCCAATTATTCTAATTTGCTTTAAAAAGGAGGATTCTTCTACTGAAAGTTGGAACTCCGATTTGCCTAATATTATGTGATGCCTATTCAGCCTGACTCTGAATGATTTTGTAGTGTCCAACGATTCTAATCTACGATCAAAGACGTCGATCACTTTTATTGAAAGTAGGGACTCTGTGTTGCCTAACATAATCTGATGCCTAGTGTCTAGTAATTCTAATTTGCTCGATAAATTATTGTCGGCTACTAATGGAAGGTAGTCTCAAGGAGGTTTCTTTGATTTTGTAGTATCCTGTGATTCTAATTTTTATAATTTAAATGAGGTGCTGCTAGAGGGCTCTCTTTCCTTCATGATGCAAAATCCCAAGTCATCCACTTTGATTTCAAGGCTTCTAATATTCTACTAAATGTGGTATGTTAAAGAATAATGTACTCGAAAGTTATGATTCAATGGTTTGAGAATGAATTAATAAATTCATGCCTAAATTATAGTAGTAATTTGTCAAATTATGCATTGGCACAAAAGTTTTTTTAATCGTCAATATAGGAATTCAATGCATAACTGTCGGATTTTGGTTTGGCCAAGGTAGTCCCTACAGGTGATACAACTCACGTATCTACTCAAGAAATGAGTACACATGCCTATGCAGCACCTGAATATGTTGCTACAGGTTTGTCAAGTGCCTATGTTTTATATTTGTTGTGAACATGCTATAAATAATTTATTACAATAATCTTTAAGTTATATTCCCAATCAAAATCACCTTTTTAGTATATCTAGTTTCATAGTTATTGTGCAAAACTTGAGCTTGTTCTCTTCTCTATGATTGTCAAATGGGTGCTTCATGTCAGTTTTTTTTTCCTTTTATTAACTTGATTATTATCTGTAGTTATATGCCGACTAGAAAGAAAAGGCTTTGTTAAACGATTTCCAGTATTAGAATGGAGATATTGGTAATTTTCTCTTTAATTTTACTAGCAATTTAGTCTATGGGAAAGTGGCAATTTGTTATGTTATGCTGTCTTTACATGTATAACTGATATGATTGAGAACTTCAATAGCTTACATGTATAACTATGAACTTCACAATTTTATTAGTAATATATAATTATTTACTATATGAAACTTTCTAGAAGTGGCAGCAGTGAAACATGTTTCCACAAATGGGGATAAAACCCTCATTTTTATCTGTTCTGTAATTTAAATAGTGGAAAAGATTGAAACTTTCCCTTCATTTAGTTTGGCTAAAAAATTGATCTTTTTATATTATTGCAGGAAACTTCCTCTGCAAAATGAAAATACATATTGCAGTAATACACAGCAGCCTCTGATAGGCAGAAGTTACCAAACTCAATCAGAAATACTTATGCAATGGGCAAAGTTAAGATGATAACTTCGAAATTTGAAACCCCTACTAAGGTTATGGAGAACAGGAATCGCCTTCGGGTTGCCAAGTCGGGTGGGTTTTTGCTTTGGCATTGTATCTTAATATGAGGTATGTTGAGCTTTCTGTTGGAGGTTACAAGGTTAATGCTGGCTACAATGAATGGGCAACTTGTTTGGATCCATATGCCTTGGCTAGGTGCTCATTCTGCTATAACCCATTAAACCCTTCCATCGTGCTCTTT
The DNA here is from genome assembly GCA_947683365.1 of Euphorbia pulcherrima. NCBI lineage: Eukaryota > Viridiplantae > Streptophyta > Magnoliopsida > Malpighiales > Euphorbiaceae > Euphorbia > Euphorbia pulcherrima. The sequence continues at coordinate 24,507,183 of CANTUS010000001.1, forward strand.
AGGTGAGCGTTTTGTCCATGTGCTCTAATGGATGAAATTTCTTAGTATGATATATTACAAGTTTGATAAAGAAAATTAGAATTTGGCTTTGCCTTACATAATATGATGCATATGCTGCGTGACTCTAAAACATTTGTTTCAATTTGAAGCATCGCGTGATTCTAAATTTCTGGATGACATTTCTTAGTATGATAAATTATAAGTCTGATACTAAAGATTTTAAGTATCCTGTGATTCTAATCTACTTGATGAAATATGAGGATTTCTAATACTTTAAGTTGGAACTCTGATTTGCCTTATATAGTATGATGCCTATTCATCCTGACACTAAATGATTTTAAAGTATCCAGTGATTCTAATGTACTTGAGGAAAGATGATAATTACTTCTACTAAAAGTTGGAACTCGGCTTTGCCTAACATAATATGATGCCGATTAAGCCTAACAAATAGATTTGGTAATATCTTGTGATTCTAATTTACTTGATAAAAAATGAGAATTACTTCTCCGGAAAGTTGGAAATCGGATTTGCCTAATATTATATGATGCCTATTAATCCTTACTCTAAATGATTTTAAAGTATTCAGTGATTTTAATGTACTTGAATAAAAATAAGGATTACTTCTACTGAAAGTTATAGCTCGGATTTGCCTACTATTTTATGATGCCTATTAAGCCTGACTCAAATGATTTTAAAGTATCCAGAGATTTTGATGTACTCGATGCAAGATGAGGATTACTTCTACTGAAAGTTGAAACTCGAATTTACCTAATATTATAAGATGCCTATTCAGCCCAACTCTAAATGATTTTGAAGAATCCAGTGATTTCAATGTACTTGATGAAAGTTGAGGAATACTTCCACTAAAAGTTGGAACTCGGATTTGCCTAATACTACATGATGTCTATTAAGCCTGCTTAATAGATTTTGAAGTATCCAACGATTCTAATTTACTTAAAAAATGAGGATCACTTCTACTGAAAGTTGGAACTCGGATTTAACTAAAATTGTATGATGCCTATTCAGCCTGACTCTAAATGATTTTGAAGTATCTAGTGATTCTAATGTGCTTGATTAAAGATGAGGACCACTTTTATTGAAAGTTGGAACTCGGTGTTGCCTAACATAATATGATGCCTATGTAGCCTGACTCTAGATTTTTTGAAATTTCCTGTAATTCTAATTTGTTCGATAAATTTTTGTCCACTACTAATGGAAGGTATTCTCAAGGAGGTTTGTTTGATTTTGAAGTATCCTGTAATTCCAATTTTTAAGTGCTCTCTTTCCTTCAGGATGCAAAATCCCAAGTCATCCACTTTGATTTCGAGGCTTCTAATATTCTATTGGATGCAGTATGTTGACGAATAATGTACTCAAAATTTATGATTTTATGGTCTGAGAATGAATTAATAATTTCATGCTTAAATTATAGAAGTAATTTGTCAAATTACGTACTGACACTAAAGTTCGTTTAATCGTCAATACAGGAATTCATTGCATAACTTTCTGATTTTGGTTTGGCCAAGTTAGTCCTTACAGGTGATAAGACTCACATATCTAATCAAGTAATGGGTATGCAGCACCTGAATATGTTGCTACAGGTTTGACAAGTGCCTACGCTTTATATTTATTGTGAACATACTATAAATAATTTACTACAACAGTCTTTAAGTTATATTCCTAATCAAAATAACCTTTTTATTATATCTAATCACCATTAGATCAAATAGCCATCAATGGTTGAGAGGACCAATGTGTTATTTGTGTCAACTAGGCATTTTGTCAAAATATAGTACATTTTGTGATTTTTTCAAGTTACTAATAAGACACCATTTTTTCAACTTAAAAACCTCATATGTGATGGTCAATTGCTTATTTTGACCTGGACTCAACAGGTTTCTAAGTTAAAGGACGACGGTGTTGTCGCTGCTCCTCTCGCCGATCTCTACTACTTCTCACCGCCGCCGTTGTTCATCTCGCCTCTGTTGCTGCTCCTCTAGCCGATCTCCACCACTGCTCATCGCCGCCGCTGCCCGTCGGTCATTCCGCCTCTTCTCATTCCACCGCTGCTCCTCTCGCCGCTCATTCTGCCTCTTCTCATTCCACCATTGCTCCTCTCGCCGCTCATTCCGCCTATGCTCATTCTGCAATTACTCCTCTGACCTAATCTACAATTTTCACCTATCTCTACCAATTCAACCTGCCATATCAATGTTCGAATCCCAAATTTCATTCCATCTCTTTTTCATTCATTGAAATCCTTATCGTTAAGCTCTTCTCTGATATGAGGTACGTTTCTGCTCTTTGAACTTGAGATTCATCCACTGTATTATTCATATGAATGAAACACCAAAGGTGGAGTTCTGCAACAAGAAATTTTTTGTTTCTTTAGTGTTTAAGAAACAAAAAATTTATCAGCCTTTCTAATCCCACAAATCCCCTTTCCAATCTAATCCTTCGATCCACCATCCTACCCGCATCCCACCTGCCATTAGCCAAACACCAAAGTCTGTCTCATCTGGTTTTCATCGCTGCACTCAAGGTGTTTGTTAAAAGTCCTGACTCAGAAAAAGCCTTGATTTTCAATTCTGCATCACCCGGATTCTTTGTAAGATAGTTTTATCGGTTAATCTTTGGTTGAAAGTGCAGTTTAACTGAAAGTTTAAACAAAAATCAAAAACCATGGAGAGAAACCCTACCCTAACCCGCACCCATCCTGCCCCCCTACACAGCCGCCACCATCGCCCGTCAACCAACCTTTTCCGATCGGACACCAGCCGCCGTCAGCCCCAACACCGAAACCCCTTCCATGAGCCAACCCGAAATCGCCAAACCATAAACCCTCGCCGTAATCCCTTTTATGTGCCCTTTAACGCCACTTCGCAGATTAGGGATTCAAATCCTAATCATATTGCCAACACCAGGAATCCGATAGCGAACAAGATCTATTTTGAGAATTTTCCAAATGGCTACGATGCGCTAGCCCTGAAGAAGGTTTTTGGGAGATTTGGAGTTTCTGGCTGGGTGTTTGTCGCACAAAAGAGAAACGCCAGGAACTTGAATTTTGGGTTCATTACGATTGATGTAACTGTTCCGTTTTATGAAGCTTTGAACAGGATGAATTCTGTTGAAATTGGGGCGGTTCATTTGCGGGCATATAAGGCAAGATACTCAAGGCCTTTGAACGTTCAGAAAATCCAAGGGCCGATCCGAAAGTCATCTAGGCGTGTGAACCGAGTGTTTCACGAATCACCTCGAGATGGGAGATCATATGTTGATGTCGCGGCCCCTTATCGTAATTCTATAGAGGAGGCAAGTAAGGGGCAGCCTAAGATTGTGACGAGCCCAATGGATAAGAATGAGTCACAGAAGAGTGAGGAGTGCATGGTGCAGTCTACCTCGTGGAAAGATAAGGCCTGCCTGATTCGGCTTCACAATATATCTCATATTCGAAATATATATGATTTATTGTGTGAGCGTGGTTTTAATGTTGAATTTGCCGCTCCTGTTGGTGGGGAGTGCGTGATTGTCTCCTTTATCACAGGAGATGCGATGAGTAATTTTGTTAGTCATGAATGGAAGGTTCTCAGCCACCTTATGTTTTCGGTTGAGCGTCTGGCGGGGAATTTTATTCCCTCCGAGTGTGTCATGTATCTTGATCTCATGGGTATTCCACCAACTATTATATGTGAATCATTAGTTCACAGCCTTGCTGGGAGATTTGGTCGGCTGGTGGCTATGGAGTGCAACTTGGAACGGCCGGATCGATTGGATGTGATTTCTTGTTTAGTGTCAGTTCCTATAGGTACTATGAGCCGCAATCTGAAGTTAGCAATGGGGGAGAGGGAGATTACGATTTACACTTCTATGCGTCAGGCCGTTAGCTGTCCGAGGTGTCAGGAGGATTACTCTAGCTCGAAGGACGAGTCGGATGAGGGTTCAATGGCAGACAGGATATCTGAAGAAGTGGCTATATCGGAGGAAGATTGTGACACGAGAATGCTGCGGGATAACGGTATTTTGGAAAATTCTACCTTACGGGAGCCAGACGGTAATGAGAGTGCGAACTCGGCAGCTAGAGGAAACTCAGAGACTGGCAGAATGTCTGGATCATCGGGGCCAGACATGGCAAATAGAAATAGGGTGATAATGAAGGCCCAGCTTACAGAACCACGCGAGAATGAGGCTAGAATGGTCGTTAAAGTGGGTGAGATGCTGGGGCTGTTTCAGGAGCAACATGTGGGGCAAATTGTGCAGGTACTGGAAGAGCCAAGAGTTTAAATAGCCCGTCTGAATCGAGGTTTGGTACACGTTTCTTTATGTCAATAAACCTTCTTTCTTGGAACTGTCATGGGGGGCTCACGAATGGAGCAAAGCAATTTTTTGTTCGTTCGTGTGTCCGCAAATGGTCCTTGCATGTTGTTGTATTAGTGGAGACGAAGGTGTCGGATATATCAGAGATGATTGTGAGGAAATTATGGGGCCATAACGATTTTTCATATTATTGTGTTTCCGCTCAAGGTTTGTCGGGAGGGATAATTGTGTCATGGAACTCTAAAGTAGTTAGGGGTACAGTTAGAGCGGTTGGTGTAAGATGGTGTATTCTGAGCTCGGTCGTGAATCAGGTTGAGATCGATATTGTATGCTTATATGGGCCAATCACAGCCGTTGAGAGGAATTACAAAACGTGAAAACTACATTGTTTCAGGTTTGACGAAACCAAGAAAAAATTCGGCACCAACAGTCAAGAGTGAAGTGGACTTTATTGGGTGATGACAATACTACATTTTTTCACCGCATCGCTTCGGCTAGGTTCAGAGGTAATCGGATTTCACAGTTGGAAATTGGTGGGAGAGTCACTAACGATCCTATAGAGATCACAGCTACGATTCGAAACTACTATTTGAACCTGTTTTCGGAAACTACAGCTATTCCGTTTGAGTTGGAAAGACTAAAGTTCAGAACGGTCGATGCATCGGAGAATTGTCGCCTAGTTGAACCATTCTCAGAAGCCGAGATATGGGATGCAGTTTGTTCCTGTAATGAGGGGAAGGCGCCTGGACCTGATGGATTTAATTTTTTCTTTTACAAACGATTTTGGGGTGAACTGAAGCCTGAGCTAATGGACCTATTTGCGAAGTTTCATGCGACGGGACGGCTGCCGAATGCTATTAAATCGTCATATACAGTCCTAATTCCTAAGGTACCAGGTTCTTCTTCGTTGAATAATTTTAGACCGATTGTCTTGATCCATGGTATATATAAAATTGTGTCTAAGGTGCTGGCTAAAAGACTGCAACCATTGCTACCTAAATTGGTATCAGAAAATCAATTTGCTTTCATTAAAGGTCGTAATATTCATGAATGTTTGTTCATAGCCTCGGAGATTATCCATTCGGTTTATAGGAATCGTCAACCATGCTTGGCTATTAAGTTAGACTTCTATAAGGCTTATGATTGTGTTTCGTGGAACTATATGAATGTGGTTTTTAGACAAATGGGTTTTGAGGAAAGATGGGTTCAATGGCTTGACAACTGTAGAAGAAATTCGGTCACTTCAATTCTGATCAATGGGACGCCGTCGGAACCAATTAAATTAGCTAGGGGGTTAAACAAGGTGATCCTATTTCCCCGTTTCTGTTTGTTCTGGCGAGTGAGGGACTGAAACTAATGTTTGAGGAGAGTATTCGAATTGGCCTTTTACCGGGCTTTCGGGTTGACGGATCAGAGAAGGACATGTCTATCCTGCAATTTGCTGATGATACGCTATGCTTTTTACCGGCCGATGAGTCTCTATTACCCATTTTTGTTAGAATTTTGCGATATTTTGAGTTGATTTCAGGCCTGAAAGTCAATTTTAATAAGAGCTCTATTATGGGTATTCATATACAAGAGACGGTCGTTTCATCTTGTGCAGGAGTCCTGGGATGTCGAGTGGAGAACTTTCCGATTACCTATCTGGGAACCCCTCTCAGCGTTAGGCGTGTTCCCATTTCCGCTTGGAACCCATTAATAAGCAAGTTTCAGAGTCGATTAGCGAGTTGGAAAGGACAATGTTTATCCTATGCGGGACGAATGGTGCTTGCGAAATCGGTATTATCATCTCTTCCAATCTTTTTGTTATCATTGAATAAAATGCCAGGAGCGGTAATTACGAAACTTGAGCAGCTGATGCGGAATTTTTTGTGGAGGGGTGATTCAAATACTACGGGCATTAGTAAGGTTAGTTGGGCGACGATTGTCCTACCCAAAAATCTTGGGGGCCTCTACATTAGGAACTTAAAGTTGGTTAATTGTAGTTTGTTGATGAAGTGGGTATGGAAGGTTAGGAGTGCTGATCATGGGTCATTATGGTATGAGATTTGCGTTAGACGATACGGGTTTGATTCATGGTGGTCCATTGGAAACTATGATTCATCTACATTGTCACATACTTGGAGAGGAATTATAGCATGTTGTATTACAGGTGGGGAGTGGTGGGAATTTTTTAGGTCGAGCATTCGGGTTGCTATTGGAAGTGGGGAAAATTGCTCATTCTGGCATGACAACTGGACGGTGAATTCGGAGTTGGCGGTCTTGTTCCCTGACCTATACCGGTTGTGTAATAGGAAATCGTGTTCGGTGGCCGAGGGGTGTCATTATCTTTTCGGGTTATCGGCCTTTTTGCGGCCTTTTTGGAAACGGAACTTAAGGATTTCAGGACAGGAGAGAGGTGCGAAACTTCGAAATTGGATCGGTATAAGCTGTCCGAGCTTGTTTCTAGAGGATGACAACGAGTTGGGGCAGGGTCAACGGCAGCCTATCTTTTCAGGGACGGCTGATAGGTTTATGTGGGAGGTGGGGGAGAAGAAGGAGTACACGACAAGCTCCTTTTGTATGGGCTACTATAGTTCGCCAAAATGGCCAAAGCCGAGGCTCGAATTTTCTGTAATATGGGAGGCATGTGTGACCCCTAAAGTTTGCTTCTTTGGGTGGCTTGTTTTTCATGAAAGATTACCAACAAAAATGTTCCTTTTCCTCCGGGGCTGCCAATCTATAACGGACGGTCAATGCCCATTTTGTGATTTCGAGGAGACTATGGATCACGCCCTGCTCCATTGCAGTAACAGCTATAAGATGTGGACGCAGGTGATGAGATTGCTCGGTATCTCGATGCCTATACCGTGGAAGGCGGTGGATTTTCTAGCCATGTGGCGCGGCTTCTTTGCTGATGGAAGGGGTAGAGAGTTCGGAACGGCGCTATGGTTCTTAATTGCTTGGGCACTATGGAAACGAAGGAATAAATTTGTTTTCGAAGGCAGGATCGACTCAGAAGACATTATTGGATTATGCATTCATTTATGTTGGTTCATCTTTAAAACTAGGAGGCGGGATGTTAATTTTGTTACTTCTGATGTATTTATTTTCCCGAACTTGCTACTCTCGTGTAATTGATTTACTCATGTTCTCGCCTTGAGACCGTGAGTTGATTTTTATTTAATAAAAGAGGGGTAGGTGTTTTGTAGGTAAGCGGGGAAACCAGCCTAGCTGGAGACTCCGCCCCGAAATTTTCACCTGCTCCAAACTTTTAGCCTTTGAAGGGACACAATGTTCCTTCGGGGGTTTTTCAAAAAAAAAAAGGACGACGGTGTTGTTTGTGTTATTAAGAACCTAGCAACATTGGCAGGGTCAGTTATGCTTCTAACATGTTACTAATTAGTTAATTCAAGAGTGTAGTTCCTTTGTCTTATTCATAGACCATTTTTATGATTTTTACATTTCAGTTAATAGTTACATAGGAAGTTCAAGACAAAATTGACTTCCTCTCTATTTGCAGAAGATGTCAATGAGGTGAGCCCTTCTTTAAGATTTTCACCTTGGCATGTAATTCGTGTAATATTTTGTTTACCTATAACTATTAAAGATTTTCATTTTGATGTAATACAGGCCCGCCATTACCTTTCTAAGCTGGGGGATCTTTCTCAGTCTAGTGTTCATGTGGGTCCCTATCCATCCTTATTTTTTTTACAATTTGTAACCTTCTTGTTCGTTCGATATATGGGTTGAGAGTATATTTTGTGTATTTGCAATGGCTGGTATTCTAATACATTGTTTTCTTCTTCATTAGCCATAATGTATAAAAGTCACTTGCTTCTTGAGGAGACTATTAGGATGTTCAATACTGGAGCCGTCCGAGGATGTGATGTTGGGAACTGACAGTCAAATTGAACATGCATAAGAGTCATGGCGGAAATTCAAAAAGTTTTCCCTGTCCCCAGGAACTCCTATTAGTTGCATATAAATTAAATAAAATGTTAACTAAATAATTCTCTACCTAGGTTAGCATGCTAAAGGACTAGGTGTACCATAATTCCAAATTATATCCTAGTATATTTATTTTATACTAAGTTTGTTATAACTCTAAGTTATAACCTAAGCATAAAATAAACTAAGCATGCAAAAATAACCTAAGCATAATTATTAAGTCTAAAAACACTTAAAGAAAAAGACTTAACAATTAAAAGAGAAAGAAAAAGAACTCACCAGTTGAAGCGTGCTCTTGTAGAACCTTCTTGCACATGCCTCCAAACGTAGGATAGCCTCTATCAGTATCCATACAAACCCCACCAACCAAAACCTCCCCAGGAGGAAGAACTAAGAAGCCTCGAGTAGTTGCTAGACCACTCTAGAAGCCTCACCCAAAAATATAAACTAGCGGTGCCCGAATAAATTCAAGCTCCACAAAAATAACTTGCTCAATTACTCGAGAGATTAATTATCTCGCTTAGGATTTATGCTTTGAGCTTGGTGCATTTTGAAAGGAGAAGGGACAGCCTATATATAGGCTTGGGGAGCAAAAATTTGCTCCCCATTAGCGATGTGGGAAGGGAGTAAAACTCCCATCCCACACACCTACCACAGGCAGCGTGCTGCATGTGGCAAGGCAAGCCCATGTGGGCTTGCCTTGCATTCATAGGCTGCCTTTGTGCAGCCCACGAATATGGGCCACCGCCAACACTACCCAGCAGTGTTCATGCACCTTTTAGTGTATTCCGCCCAATCAAACTTTGTACAAAATATTTCATACTTTTCGATTTTAACTCGCCAATGTAAAATCCCCTTTAAATCCTTTCAAATAAATATTTATTTTTGACTCTAATAAATTAGATATCAGTCAAAATAAATTTATTGGTTCAACCAAAATTGATCTAATCAATTATAATTTATTTATAACTCTAATTAATTAGTTACCGTCAAAATAAATTCCTTGGTCTATCGAAAATTGATTTAATCAATTTTAACCAATCAAATGATAATCCAATTATTATTTATGTTATATTTTTGTAATAGAATAAATCTATTAGTTCTTTACTTAGTCCGATGAAGGTCCAATGTGCGTGACCTTATAGGATCCCGAAGTATCGAGCTGTTAAGGCTTAACCAACCCTTGTTCTAATGGAACCATTGGCTCGATGCTCTAGACCGTGAATAGAACTCGATTAGCTTAAATGACTGTAGTACGCCTCTAGCAAGGGTCTACCATCCCTCATTACTCGGAACGTCATTTATGCTTATGACTTAATCCCGGTTAATGCAATAGTTATCCAGTACGATAAATTCCTTCCATTCTTTAATATTAGTACCATCTGGTTTATAGGGTTCGGTTATAGTGTTAACCTACTAATAGCGTGGTTGCTCCAAGCTATCCCAGTTATTTACTTGTTACCGAAGTATATTGCCTTTTACCATAGTGTGTTTGCCATCAAACACATACTCTGATCAAAGGTTTATGGCAATCATCACTTCAACAAGTGGCCAGGTGCAACTCCTTAATATATCCGGAGCGATGGATTCTTTTCGACTACTCAGCTTACCAACGTGCTGTCATCACTATACCCGTAATCACCCATAGCACCTTAAATAATTTAGTGTACAGTAATGACCCAAAGTATAGCAATAGTACCACACAAGGTAACTAGTATCTCAAGTACGAGGACATTCGCAAAGCTTATTGCTTAAAGATAAACACTAACACATTGATATATATATATATATTAAGTGTTTATCTTACTGCGGTCTCCAATATATCTCCCAGATATATCCATGTGTCAAACTTAAGGCACCACCTTCAGTCCTTAGGAGATTGACTGCTTGGACCCTTTCCAAGAAAGTTGACCACATGCTAGTCTTTCCGTTTCATCAATATCCTTTCTTGATGAAACTTTGACTAGGGATAGTTTAGACATAATCATAATTTTACATGAAGCAGGTTCCACCAAATATAGTCCAACTATAATTTCTCTGACTTCATGCTATGATATGTCAAGGACTTTTGCATACATCAATGAATATATATTTAACCATCTTTAATATATGTATATATATATATATATATATATATATATATATATATATATATATATATATATATATATTGATATAAACAAAAGATTAAAGCCGTTATTGATTAAAGAAATTATTCATACTATTATATAATTAAAATATATCACCCTAATTGCCTTAAGGGAATACATCATACCCAACAAACTTCCACTTGCAGTAAGGCCAATTAGCCATATGTTTTAATCTATATGCTTTACTATGATGGTCATGTTTGACTTGAGTCAATGGCTTTGTCAGTCCATCCGCGCGGTTCTGATCAGTGGGTACATATTCTAATCTTATTATCTTAGCATCAACAATCTCCCTGATTATATGATACTTTTTGGATACATGTCTATTTTTCTGATGAGACCGGGGTTCCTTTGCCTGAGCTATGGCACCATTGTTATCACAATATAAAGTAATTGGATCAACAACCTCAGGCACTACACCGAGATCACCAATAAATCCCTTTAACCAGACAGCTTCTTTTGCTGCTTTGCATGCAGCAATGTATTCAGATTCTGTGATTGAATTAGCAGTAGTTTCTTGCTTGGAACTCTTCCAGCATACTACCCCTCCATTTAACACATACGCAAAACCTGACTGAGACTTAAAGTCATCCTTGTCAGATTGAAAGCTCGCATCAGTGTAACCTTTGATAGTTAGGTCACCTTCTCCATAAATCAAGAACTCATCCTTAGTCCTTCTAAAGTACTTAAGGATTGCCTTGACGACCATCCAGTGCTTTTCACCTGGATCTGACAGATATCGGCTTGTAAAGCTCAAAGCCTGACAGACATCTGGCTTAGTACATATCATAGCATACATGATGGATCTTATCACGAATGCATAGGGTATATCCTTCATGTGCATTCTCTCCTGAGCTGTCTTCGGACAATTAACCTTAGATAGGCTAATCCCCTTTGTCATCGGGAGATAACCTTTCTTAGAATGCTCAAGGTTAAACCTATTCAACACCTTGTCTATATATGTACTTTGAGAAAGACTTAATAGCTTCTTGGATCTATCCTTGTAGATCTTTATACCTAGTATAAATGCTGCTTTACCAAGGTCTTTCATGGAGAACTTTCTTGACAACCGTACTTTAACGTTTTGAAGAAGAGAAATGTCGTTTCCTATTAGCAATATGTCATCAACATACAATACTAGAAAAACAACTGTACTCCCACTAACCTTCTTGTAAACACAAGGCTCATTTGCATTTGGGCATAAATCCAGTACCCGGATTGTCTAATCAAACCTTATATTCCAACTCCTAGATGCCTGCTTAAGTCCATAAATGGATCTTTGTAGCTTGCATACCTTCGAGCCGTTTTAAGTTGTAAAACCCTCAGGTTGTGTCATATACACATCCCGGTCTAAATCCCTATTCAGGAATGCTATTTTTACATCCATCTGCCAAATCTCATAATCATAATGAGCAGCAATGGCGAAGAGAATCCTTATGGATTTAAGCATGGCTATCGGTGAGAAGGTTTCATCATAGTCAATACCTTCCTGTTGACTATAACCTTTTGCAACCAACCTTGCTTTATAGGTAATTACATTACCGTCCATGTTTGTCTTCTTCTTAAAGACCATTTGCACCCAATTGGTCTAACCTCTTGTGGCACATCAACCAAATTCGAAACTTGGTTCTCGTACATGGAATCCATTTCTGATTTCATGGCCTTTTGCCATTAATCAGAATCTGAGCTTTTTATTGCCTCATCATATGTCTTTGGTTCATCATCCTCCATAAGATATAGTTCCTTATCATCAGTGATGATAAACCCATATCTATCAGGACCTTTATGAATAGAACCTGATCTTCGCAATGATTGTGTTTCAACAGGTTGTTCTTGGATCACACTCTCTTGTGTATCGAGAATAGGGTCAATCAGTTGATTGTTTGTCTCTTTCTCTTGAACTTCCAGTTCAATATTGCTCCCACTGACTTTTGCAAGTAAGTGTTCCTTTTCAAAAAAGTGAGCATTCTGAGACACAAATACCTTTTGTGCTTCTGGTTGGTAAAACAGATATCCAATTATTTCCTTTGGATATCCAATGAACAGACATTTATCACCCTTGGCATTTAGCTTATCTGACGCTATCCTCTTTACCATGGTAGGACAGCTCCATACTCTTAAGTGACTTAGAGATGGCTTTTTGTTACACCATCTTTCATAAGGTGTAAAATCAACTGATTTAGAGGGCACTCTATTTAAGACATAAGCCGCGCTCTCCAGTGCATATCCCTAAAAGGATTTACTAAGAACTGCATGGCTCATCATGGACCTGACCATATCTAATAAAGTCCTATTCCTCCTTTCTGACACTCCATTGTGTTGGGGTGTATAAGGAGGGGTCCACTGGGGAACTATCCCATTTTCCTTTAGATAATCTTAAAACTTCTGACTTAAGTATTCTCTACCTCGACCCGATCGAAGGGTTTTAATACCTTTCTCAAGCTGTTTCTCTACTTCAGCTTTGAATAGTTTGAATTTTTCAAAACTTTCAGACTTGTGCTTCATCAAGTACAAATAACCGTATCGAGAGTAATCATCAATAAAGGTTATGAAGTAGGAGTATCCTCCTAGTGCCTGAACACTCATTGGACCACACACATCAGTGTGTATAAGTTCCAATGTACTCGTGCCTCGTTCACCCTTTCCTTTAAAGGGTAACTTTGTCATTTTTCCTTTTAAATATGGTTTGCAATCACCATAAGACTCTAAGTCTATTGGGCCCAAGTCTTCACGCTTATGCAACTTGGTTAAGCGATCTCTGTTTATGTGGCCTAAACGGCAATGCCATAAGTAGAAGCAATTCTCATTATCTAATTTAACTTTCTTCACATTGTTTATATTGAAAACTTCCATTTTAGTATCAAGAATATAAATACCATCTTTCAACATTCCATAACCATAAAGAATATTATTCAAACGAATCTGACAATTATTATTCAAAAATAAAATTTCAAATCCTTCTACTGCTAAACATGCAATAGATACAATATTCTTAGTAACACTTGGAATACAATAATAATTATCCAAAACTAAAATAAGTCCACTTGGCAAAACAAGACTAAAGCTCCCTACGGCTAATGCAGCAACTCTGGCTCCATTTCCTACGCGTATGTCCATCTTCCCTTTTGCAAATTTTCTACAGTTTCTTAGTCCCTGCACAGAAGTACAAATATGAGAACCACAACTAGTGTCCAATACCCAAGTGGATTCTTGCGGAAAAGTAGCAAAGTTTTCAATTACAAACATACCTGAAGTAGATGCCTCTGTAGGCTTCTTCTTCAAATGCTCAGAAGCAGGAGCTTTGCAATCCCTCTTCCAATGTCCCAGTTTCCCACATTGGAAGCAGACATACTTAGATGCAATCTTTTCATTCTTCTTCTTACTGATTCCTTTCTTGGCACCCAGTGCATGCTTCTTCTTCTTAGAAGCCTTGCCTTTTTCAACCATCAGTAGAGGTTTCTGATCCTTCTTGATCTGAGGTTCTACTGTTTTCAACATGCTGGTAAATTCAAGGATAGTTGAATTAATCCTGTTCATGTAATAGTTAGTCACGAAGCCTGAGTAACTATATGTCAAGGACATCAACACAAGGTCAATGCTCAAGTCATGATTCATCTTGAATCCCAATCGATTCAGCTTCTCAAGGTATCCTAAGAGTTTCAGTACATGCTGAGAGGCAGAGGTACCAGCCTGCATCTTGGTCCTGAAAAGGATCTTGGAGGTCTCATACCTCTCTGTCCTCTCCCTCTCTGAAAAGAGTTCTTCAAGATGGAGAACCATATCCTCCAAGGGCATGTTCTCATGTTGTTTTTGAAGCTTAGGATTCATGGACCCCATCATAATATACATGGCAGTTTCACGATCTTTCCTGTGCTTCAACCAGGCATCATATTCCACATAATCCTCAACATCTGGTTCTATAGGGAAAATTTCACTTAGGACATAGGCAATTCCCTCGGATCTGCGAACTATTTTCATTGCTCGGAACCAATCTGAAAAGTTCGAGCCATTCAATTTGGTGTCAAGTAACATACGGAGATTAAAATTGGAAGCCATTTTCAACCTAAGATATAAGAAAAGAAGAGTGTTTAGATATTAGTTTAAGTACATGTATTTAATATGAGGACTTTTAATTAAACACATTTTTCTGCTATTTTCTTCGAAATTTACAATAGCCCATTATATTGAATTCGTGAATTTTAGCCCAGCTAAATTTCCTAGTAGGTAGCATCTATAACTAGTCTATTATGACCCCCAATTTTATAAGTGAAGTCGTAATAATAAGTCATAGTTGGAATCCCATTCCATTTGCATCGCATGCAATTGCTAATTCATTCAAGTTCCCTAATCCCAAGGGACATATGCTCTTATATTAGCATCTCCTTGAATATGTCTCAGGTCTGGGCCTAGCCCCCAATTTTATGGTGGACTACCCCAGCTCTATTAAGGCAGACCCTATCTTAAACCTTACAACCAATCAATGTGGACTAGAAGGAACGCTTTGCGTAGCACTTTGATAGCCCAAAGAGACCGTATTATAAATTTGAGTAAGGAAGACTATAAAATGTCTTAATATATTTACTTTGAGATTTTATTGGTGTTAAACGTCTCGCCCAATCTAGGATTTTATCAGATGGACAAAATTATAATAATTTGTATTAATTCGGGGAATTTAAGAATTAATTTATAAGGTCTAACCTTAGGTGGGTTCAGCTCTTTATTATAATTATTCCATCAACCTAGATTATATGCAAAATAATTAACACTTTTATTTGTTATATTTATATGATGCCTATTCAGCTTGACTCTAAATGATTTTGAAGTCTCTAGTGATTCTGATGTGCTTGATGAAAGATGAGGATCACTTTTATTGAAAATTGGAAGTCGGTGTTGCCTTACATAATCTAATGCCTATGCAGCTTGAATCTATATTTGTTGAAATGTCCCGTAATTCTAATTTGCTTGATAAATTTATGTCCACTACTAATGGAAGGTAGTCTTAAGAAGGTTTGTTTGATTTTGAAGTATCATGTAATTCTAATTATTATAATATATTTGATGTGCTGCCAAAGCGCTCCCTTTCCTTCATGATGCAAAATCACAACTCATCCACTGTGATTTCAAGGCTTCTAAAATTCTACTGGCTGCGGTATGTTGGATAATAATGTACTCATAATTTATGATTTTATGGTCCGAGAATGAATTAATAAATTCATGCCTAAATTATAGAAGTAAGTTGTCAAATTATGTGCTAAAACTAAAGTTCATTTAATCATCAGTGAAAATATTTGTGCATAACTGTATGATTTTGGTTCGGCCAAGGCAGTCCCTATAGGTGATAAAACGCACGTATCTACTCAAGCAATTGGTACACACGGTTATACAGCACCTGAATATGTTGCTACAGGTTTATCAAGTGCCTATGCTTTATATTTATTGTGAATGTACTATAAATAATTTATTACAGCAATCTTTAAGTTATATTCCCAATCAAATTCACCTTTTCATTATATTTAATTTCAAGGTTACTGTGCAAAACTTGAGCCTATTCTCTTCTCTATGATTGTCTAATGGGTGCTTCATGTCAATTTTTTCCCTTTTATTAACCTGATTATGATTAGCTGTAATTATGTGCCGACTAGAAAGGAAAGGCTTCCTTAAACAATTTCTAGTATTAGAATGGGGAAATTGGTAATTTAGTCTATAATTTTACTAGCAATTTATTCTCTGGGAAATTGGCAATTTGTTATGCTATGCTGTCTTTACATGTATTTTTTTTGAAAACCCCCGGAGAAACATTGTGTTTCCCCAGAAGGAAAAAGATCGAGATAGGTGAAAATTTCGGGGCGGGCGTCCCAACTAGGTTGATGCCCCCGCTTACCTACAAAACACCTACCTCTCTTTATTAATGCAATCCAAAGACCGCTCACATGATGAGAGCGTCAGTGAACAAGGATACAGCCTAAAGGTGATACGGATATGAGATCCGATCCCGAGGAATGACTATACAATGAGAAGGCCAACAGATGCCACCTAGCTAGTTACAGCTTAGAAATAAATCTGGACAGTTAAATACATCGGAAACAACAAAATTAAGATTCCGTCTTCGATACTTGAAGAAGAACCAGCATAGATGAATGCTTGCCCCCAAGAGATCATCTGTGCTTAAAACACCCTCGAACACGAACTTATTCCGCCTTTTCCAAATAGCCCACGCAATCATAAACCATAAAGCCGTACCAAACTCCTGTCCAATCCCTGGGGAAAAATGCGCTCGCCATACTACAAGAAAATCAGCCCCCTTGAATGGCATTGTTACCGAAATCCCTAGTAACAGAAAAGCTTGAACCCATATGCGATAACTACCCAAACAGTGAAACAAACCATGATCAATTGTTTCGGATTCATCACAAAACGGACACTTGTCATTCAATACAGCTTGGCATCCGCGACAAACCAGAAAGACTTTCGTTGGGAGGCGTCTATGTAATAATAACCAGCCAAAAAATTTGACTTTAGGAATAAGACACGCATTCCAAACCACCATATAATCCGTTTCCGGCGTAGTCCTTTGAGGTGACCTATAGGACCCTAAACAAAAAGATGCAGCTGAAAATACCTTATTAGCTTCCAGGTCCCATTCAAATCTATCTGCCACCACCTGAGACCCAACGTGTGGCTGCTGCCCCCTGTTACCGATAGCCCCGGTCCCCCCAAATACAACAGGGCAGACTTGGGAAATCCAGTTCCGCATCTGGGAGCACCTCTCCCTACTAGTAATCCTTAGACTGCGTTTCCAAAAAGGCCTAGAAAATGCTGCTCCCTCAGAAATAGACAGACACCCATCCCGAATCGAACAGCTTTTTCTATTACATAATAGATACAGATCAGTGAAAAGAGCAGATAATGACACATTTGCAGTCCAATTATCATGCCAAAAAGAACCGCTCGCCCCGTTCCCCACTCTAACTCTCCCCTTCGATTTAAACAACTCCCAGAAGGTTGAGTTCTTTACACAACAAGATATAATGCCTTGCCAAACATACGAAATGCAGGATCTATTAACATTTTCAAACGAGTTCCATGACATGAAGCCATATCGACGGACACACAGATCATACCACAACGAAACCTGCCCATCTGTTCTAGACCGCCATATCCATTTCAGCAATAAACTACAATTGACAAGTCTTAGATCCCTAACATATAGGCCACCTAAATTTTTTGGTAGCATAATTGTCTCCCAACTCACTTTACAGATCCCGCTAGAGTCCGCTATACCTTTCCACAAGAAATTACGCATCAGTTGAACAAGCTTATTGTTAGTAGAGGCCGGCATCTTATACAGTGATAACAAATATATCGGGATAGACGAGAGAACCGATTTTATAAGGACCACCCTGCCAGCATACGATAAACACTGACCTTTCCAACTTGCCAGCCTATTTTGGAATTTTCCAATCAACCCGTTCCAATAAGACACCGGGATGCGTCTCGTGCTGAGAGGGGCGCCTAGATAAGTAATGGGAAATCTTTCGATCTTACAACCCATTGTCTCCGCACACCGATTCAACAAGTCGTCCTGCGCGTTAATACCCATAATTGAGCTCTTAACAAAATTTATTCGTAGACCTGAGATCAACTCAAAACATCGTAATAAACGGATAAAAGTAGGTAAGAGAGACTCATCTGCAGGTAAGAAGCACATCGTATCGTCCGCAAACTGAAGAATAGAAATATCCTTCTCTGACCCATGAATACGAAACCCAGGTAACATACCCTTACGGACACTTGCGTCAATGAGCTGTTTAAGACCTTCCACTGCTAAAACAAAAAGAAATGGAGAAATGGGATCACCTTGTTTAACCCCTCTGCCCAAATAGATCGGATCTGTCGGACTACCATTGAAAAGAATAGATGTTGTCGAGTCCGTTCTGCAAGTCACCATCCATCTAATCCACTTATCCGGGAACCCCATCCTCTTCAACACTGAGTCAATATAAGTCCAAGAAACACTATCGTATGCTTTA
Organism: Euphorbia pulcherrima; assembly: GCA_947683365.1. NCBI lineage: Eukaryota > Viridiplantae > Streptophyta > Magnoliopsida > Malpighiales > Euphorbiaceae > Euphorbia > Euphorbia pulcherrima. The sequence goes on from CANTUS010000001.1 coordinate 24,525,607, forward strand.
TGGAAATCAAGCTTGAGAGCCACAGAAGGCTGACCACTGCGGTGGATTGATTGGATCACTTCCGAGGCTATAAACGAACATTCATGAATATTACGGCCTTTAACAAAAGCAAACTGGTTGTCAGAAATCAGCTGAGGCAACACAGCCTGTAATCTTTTCGCAAGTACTTTCGACACAATTTTGTATATACCATGAATAAGGGCAATCGGTCTATAATTCCCCAATGACGACGACCCCGGGACTTTAGGAATCAATACGGTAAAAGATGACTTGATAGAGTTTGGCAGCTGATCATGCCTATAAAATTCGCCGAACAGAGCTAGCACATCCGATTTCATGTCCTCCCAGAAGCGTTTATAGAAGAAGAAATTAAATCCGTCCGGCCCCGGCGCCTTACCTTCTTGACAAGCACAAACTGCGTCCCACACTTCAGCCTCAGAAAAAGAGTCCACAAGCCGCGCATTGTCCATCGCATCAACCATACGGAATTGTAGTTCACCTAAGGAAAACGGCACCACCTCTTGTTTCGAAAACAGCCTGGAATAAAAATTCCGAATCGTGGATTTAATAAGTACCGGGTTAGAAGATACATCTCCATCGATTTCCAGCTGTGAAATCCGATTCCCCCTAGCCCTCGCTGATGCCATCCTATGAAAAAAGCTTGTATTATCATCACCTAGTAAAGTCCAGTTAACACGTGATTGTTGGTGACGAATTTGTTCAAGGTTCTGTCTACAGGTAAGTAATTCCGATCTCACGCACTGAAGCTCCGATCTACTCCCCTCCTCCAAAGGTCGGACCACCGAACTGGATGTCAAAAATATAGTACGAGCCTCTAGCTTCTTTATTCTTCCCTCTAACCCGCCAAAATTAGATAGATGCCAAGGCCGGATACAGCTCCTTAATCGGCGTAATTTAAAATCAATGTCGCGCCCTGGATCCGCCAATTCTATGGCCTCCCACTTCGATCTTAGAAAAGGTAGAAACCCGTCCTTTTCCCACCAACAGTTCAATGATCGAAACACCTTTTTGCCATCCGATACCAATGCATGGGACCGGTATATAATCGGAAAGTGATCTGATAGCGTTGAATCAACCGTCATCAAATTCTGACCGGGCCACCAATCAAGAATATTGCACGACACCAAGACACGATCAATCCTAGAGAAGGATAGAGCATTAGACCACGTATAGTCACGCCCATGTAATGGCAAATCAAATAGAGCACATTCATTAACAAATTCCTGGAACCTAATCATCGAACTCGCCCCCGTATTCCCACTTCTACCTCGCTCAGAACTATGTAACACTTCGTTAAAATCACCACATATCACCAAGTTATCAATGTTTTGAATATGGGGCAGCAGATCACACCAAAATTGAATCCTATCCCTGGGAATAGGGGGACCATATAAGCATAGTAAATTTACCTCAAGCTGACTAGACACAATATGTAGCAGACACCATCTATCTGTAGAAGCAGTGATCGAGCCAAGAATTAAATTCGGATTCCATGAGATCAATAGACCTCCTGCCAAGCCATGCGACGGGATACAATGAAAATGAAAATCGTTATGGCCCCAAAACTTCCTCACAACCTGATCTGTAACCGATAGGGCCTTTGTCTCAACAAGGACAAAAACCTGAAGCTGCCACTTACGAACACATGACCGCACCAAAAACTGTTTGGCCCCATTCAATAAGCCCCCGCGACAATTCCAACTCATAAAACTCAAAGACATGATAAAACTCACAACCTCCCAGATCGGCCAGCAGCTCTCTCAACGCCGCTGCCCTTCCAATGCCTCTATAATCAAGCCCATATTTTGTTCGTTAAACAACTCAAGCTTCTCTCCGATTCGGAAAGTCATTAGTTCCTCACTGACAGATGGCTCATTTTCTTCCCTGCGAATGATAATTCTATTCATATTTGGGATGTTTGGGCCCGAAGAACTTGAATTCTCCATACCCGGATCCACCGCGGTGTTTCCCTCAATTAACGGCCTGTCGCCGGAAGGGTGGGTACTACCCGGACTTGTGTTGTTGCTATCCGCAACAGTCTCATCATCCTTGTCCGATCTAATTTCATCTTCGTTCCCCGATGATTCACTACTCCACCTGGCCGAAGGTTCCTCCTCAGGTTCGCTCCGCTCTTCCGACCCGCATTCGTACTCTTGACTGTGTTGGCAGCTAATTCCCTGTCTAAGGTTTGTGTATATCATTATATCTCTATCCCCAACTGCCAATGTCAAATTCCTACTGGCTGTCCCCAGCGGTACCGAAACAAGGCACGATACTACATCCAACCGATCCGGTTTCTCGAAATTACAATCTATCGAAACAACTCGTCCAAATCTCGCTGCCAGTTCCCGCACCACAGGTTCACAAACAAGAGCTGGCGGAATTCCGGTGAGGTCCAGATACATAATACATTCCGTCGGCACGAAATCTACTTGAAGTGCACAAACTGACTCTACAATATGATCCATAACTTTCCAATCCTCATTCATAAAGTCCTTAAGAACCACTTCTGATCTAAACGAAACAATCACATAACATCCACCAATAGGGGCAGCAAATACAAATTCAAAACCGTGATCGCTCAATAGATCATGTATATTCCGGATGTGAGAAATATTGTTAAGTTTAACCAAACACGATTTTGATTTCCATGGTACAGATTTAACCACTACCTCACTTTTCAGAATAGATGCAGCAGGTACACTAGGAGAGGATGTCACCTGGATCGGGTTAGTGGTCGACTCTTCTCGTGGGGTTTGATTCGCCACAACATCCACAAAGGACCGATGATCTCGAGGGGAGTCTCTGAATATCGGCTTCTGAACTGCTACCACGGGATTAGACCGTGCTTTGGGGGCTATTTTCGATTTGTCGTACCTAGCTTTGAAAGCTTTGAGTCTAATCGCACCAATCGCTATCATATTCAGCGCATCCAACGCTTCCTTTATCCGCATAGATCCATCGAGTGTGATGAACCCAAAATTAAGGTTCTTCGCGTTCCTTTTCCGGGCAATATAGACCCAGCCATACACCCCATATCTATTGAACATTCTTTTCATAGCCGCTGCATCAAAGTGGTTTGGGAAATTCTCAAAGTAAATTTTTGGGGGGTTAGGGATTTGGTAAAGGCGATTTCGGGGGGGCATAGGGTTTCGGTATTGTGACTGGCGGTGGGTGCTCACAGATCGGTTCAGGGTTGACGGTCGGTGGTGTAGCCGGCGGCTAGGGAAGGGTGCGGGTAGGGTGCGGCCGGGGAAGGGAGCGGGTAGGGTGCGGCTGCGGGTAGAGTGCGGCTGGGGAAGGGTGCGGGTAGGGTGCTGCTGCGGGTAGGGTGCGGCTAGGGATTCCATTCCTCACTCTTGAATGCTTGGAAGTATATATGATGCAGAATTGAAAATCAAGGCTTTTTCTGAGTCAGGACTTTTAACAAACACCTTGAGTGCAGCAATGAAAACCAGCTGAACCAGACAAAGGGGAGGCGGAGCCGGAGCTGTTTTGGAGATGCAGACAAAGGGGAGGTGGAGACGGAGCGAGGGGGGAGGCTGAGGCTGAGGCTGCGGTGGCGGCGGAGGTGGGTGGCCGTGAAGGTTGTTAGCGGCGGAGGAGCTTCATTATTGCAATTTCTGTCTAAAAACTCAAAGTTGAGGGTGGGGCTGATGGCGGTAGGAAGAGAGGACGGCGACTGGAGTTGGGTGGGGCTGATGGCGGTAGGAAGAGAGGACGGCGACTGGAGTGGGGTGGGGCTGATGGCGGTGCTCTGCAAATGTCTCTTAGCTAGCTCTTTCGGTCTGACTGGAGTGGGGTGGGGCTGATGGCGGTAGGAAGAGAGGACGGCGACTGGAGTTGGGTGGGGCTGATGGCGGTAGGAAGAGAGGACGGCGACTGGAGTGGGGTGGGGCTGATGGCGGTGCTCTGCAAGTGTCTCTTAGCTAGCTCTTTCGGTCTGACTGGAGTGGGGTGGGGCTGATGGCGGTAGGAAGAGAGGACGGCGACTGGAGTTGGGTGGGGCTGATGGCGGTAGGAAGAGAGGACGGCGACTGGAGTTGGGTGGGGCTGATGGCGGTAGGTGGAGAGGACGGCGACTGGAGTTATTTACGTTCCCTTATCCCGGACTTATTTGAATTGTGTAATTATAAATTGTCAACCACTCATGTGGGCTGTCAGCTGTCTTTACATGTATAACTGTTATGATTGAGAACTTCAATTGCTTACATGTATAACTATGAACTTCACAATTTTATTAGTAATATATAATTATTTACTGTTTGACACTTTCTAGAACTGGCAGCAGCGAAGCATGTATCTACAAATGGGGATAAAATCCTCATTTTTCTCTGTTAGTAGAAAAGATTGTAACTTTGCCTTCATTTGGTTTGGCTAAAAAATTGATCCTTTTGTATTATTGCAGGAAACTTCCTTTTCAAAATGAAAATACATACTACAGCGGTACACAGCAGCCTCTAGTAGGCAGAAGTTACCAAACACTATCAGAAATGCTTATGAAACCCCTACTAAGGTGGTGAAGAACAGGAATGGTGTTCGGGTTGCCAAGTTGGGTGGGTTTTTGCTTTGGCATTGTATCCTGATATGTGGTATGTTGAGCCTTTAGTTGGTGGTTGCAAGGTTATTGCTGGCTACAATGAATGGGCAACTTTTTTGGAGGCACACACCTTGGCTAGGTGCTCATTCTGCTATAAGACCCATTAAACCGTTGCATCGTGCTCTTCATGTGAGCTTCTTGTACATTTGCTCTACTGGATGAAATTTTTTAGTATGATAAATTATAATTTTGATACTAAAAATTCGAATTCGGCTTTGCCTTACATAATATGATGCATATGCCGCCCGACTCTAAAACATTTGTTTCAATTTAAAGGATCACCTGATTCTAAATTTCTGGATGAAATTTGTTAGTATGATAAATTATAAGTCTGATACTAAAAGTTTTAAGTATCCTGTGATTCTAATCTACTTGATGAAATATGAGAATTACTTATACTTAAAGTTGAAACTCGTATTTGCCTTATATAGTACGGTGCCTATTCATCCTCACACTAAATGATTTTGAAGTATCCAGTGATTCTAATGTACTTGACCAAAGATGAGGATTACTTCTGCTGCAAGTTGTCACTGGGCTTTGCCTAACATAATATGATGCCATTTAAACCTAACAATAGATTTGGAAATATCTCGCGATTCTAATTTACTTGATAAAAAATGAGAATTACTTCTACTGAAAGTTAGAATTCGGATTTGCCTAATATTATATGATGCCTATTAACCCTGACTCTAATTGATTTTGAAGTATCTAGTGATTCTAATGTACTTTATGAAAGATGAGGATTACTTCGGATGAAAGTTGGAACTCAGATTTACCTAGTATTATATGATGCCTATTAAGTCTGACTCTAAATGATTTTGAAGTATTCAGTGATTTTAATGTACTTGATGAAAGATGAGGATTACTTCCACTCAAAGGTTGAACTCAGATTTGCATAATATTATATGATGCCTATTAAGCCTGACTCTAAATGATTTTGAAGTATCTAGTAATTCTAATGCACTTGATTAAAGATGAGGATTATTTCCACTGAAAGTTGGAACTCGTATTTGCCTAATATTATATGATGCCTACTAATCCTGACTCTAAATGATTTTGAAGTATCCACTAATTCTAATGTACTTGATGAAAGATGAGGATTACTTCTACTGAATGTTGGAACTCGTATTTGCTAATATTATATGATGCCTATTCAGCCTGACGCTAAATGATTTTGAAGTATCTAGTGATTCTAATATACTTAATGAAAGATCAGGATTACTTATACTGAAAATTGGAACTCTGATTTGCCTAACATAAAAGGGTATGCCTATTAAGCCTTACTATAAAAGATTTTGAAGTTTCCAGTGATTCTAATTTAATTGATTAAAAATGTGGATTTTTTTACTGAAAGTTGGAACTCAAATTTGCCTAATATTATATGATGCATATTAAGCCCGACTCTAAATGATTTTGATGTATCCTGTGATTCTAATGTACTTGATACATGATGAGGATTACTTCTACTGAAAGTTGGAACTTGGATTTGCCTAATATTATATAATGCCTATTTAGCCTGACTTTGAATGGTTTTGAAGTATCCAGTGATATTGATGTAGTTGATGAAAGATGAGAATTACTTCTACTAAAAGTTGGATCTCGAATTTGCCTAATTTTACAAGATGTCTATTAAGCCTGACAAATAGATTTTGAAGAATCCATTGATTCTAATTTACTTAAAAAATGAGGATTACTTCTACTGAAAGTTGAAACTCGGATTTGCCTAAAATTGTATGATGCCTATTTAGCCTGACTCAAATGATATTGAAGTATCTTGTGATTCTAATGTGCTTGATGAAAGATGGGGATCACTTTTATTGAAAGTTGGAACTGGGTGTTGACTAACATAATCTGATTCCAATGGAGCTTGAATCTATATTTTTTTAAGTGTCCCGTAATTCTAATTTACTCGATAAATTTATGTCCGTTACTAATGAAAGGTATTTTCATGGAGGTTTGTTTGATTTTTAAGTATTTGGTAATTCTAATTTTTATAATATAAATGAGGTGCTGCCGGAGTGCTCACTTTCCTTCATGATGATAAATCTCAAGGCTTCTAATATTCTACTGGATGCAGTATGTTAAAGAATAATGAACTCAAAATTTATGATTTTACGGTCTGAGAATGAATTAGTAAGTTCATGCCTAAATTGTAAAAGTAATTAGTCAAATTATCTACTGACACTAAAGTTCGTTTAATCGTCAATACAGAAATTCAATGCATAACTGATTGATTTTGGTTTGGTGAAGGCAGTCCCTACAGGTGATAGAACTCATGTATCTACTCAAGTAATGGGTACACACGGCTATGCAGGACCTGAATATGTTGCTACAGGTTTTTCAAGTGCCTAGTGTGAACATACTATAAATAATTTACTACAACAATCTATAAGTTATATTCCCAATCAAAAACACCTTTTTATTATATTTAATCACCATCAGATCAAATAACCATCAATGGTTGAGAGAACCAATGTGTTATTTGTGTGAACTGGGCATTTGTAAAAAAAGAGTACGTTTTGTCATTTTTTCAAGTTACTAGCAAGACACCATTTTTTTCAACTTAAAAACCTTATGTGTGCTGGACAATTGCTTATTTTGACTGGGGCTCAACAGGTTTATGAGTTAAAGGACAATGATATTGTTTGTGTGACTAAGAACCTAGCAACATTGGCAGGGTCAGTTATGCTTTTGACGTGTTACTAATTAGTTAATTCTAAAGTGTAGTTCCTTTGTCTTATTCATTAACCATTTTTTTGATTTTTACGTTTCAGGTAATAGTTACATGGGGAGTTCAAAACAAAATGGATATGCTGAAGATTTCTTTGAGTTGAGCCATGCTTTAAGATTTTCAACTTGGCATGTAATTTGTGTACTATGTTGTTTAACTGTTTAATAATTAAAGGTTGATGACCATCTTAATTTTGATGTAATACTGCTCGTCAATACAACTATTGCCTTCTCATAAAAAGAGTATTTTAATTCAATGTCTCTTTTGAGAGTTGGTCCAAAGTATTTCCAAGTTACAACTATTGCCTTCTTAGAAAAAGAGTATGCCTATTTCTTCAAACTTGTAAATATGATTTTGTACAGGAGTGTGTGTTGGATTATAAACTTGATCCATATCAATGGAATCCTAAAATCCAAATCCAATCAATTGGAATCCAAGCCCACATATCCAAAATGTAGTAAATTTATTTAGGTATTTTAAGTATGTAGATTTTTGTGTGTGATAGCCAAATTGGAGGCTATTAACTACAACCAATTTGGAGGCCATTAAATTAACTAAATAAGTTGGCTATTATTTGTATTAGTTGGAGGTGGTGGTAAGTAATTGTGTTAGTTAAGAATTGTGGTTATTAATTGTGGGAGTTGGGAGTTGGGAGTTGTATAATTCACCTATAAATAGGGGAGTTCTTTAGTTGTTTTTCATCAACAAAAATAAGAACTTCTTTAGAGAGAAAAGAAGTAAAAGAGTGAGTTGTAGTTTTGTATTTTGAGTGAGAGTGTTCTTGTAATATTTTTGAGTTTAATAAAGTTGTTCATTTGAGTGTTTTAATTTCCAACAAAGTGGTACCAGAGCTAGGTTGAAAACTCGAGTCCTCCTCCCGAAAAGAATTTTTTTTCCGAGTGCGGAAAAATCGAGTTGAAACTGCCCAGGCGTTGCAGTAGCTAAAAAGCCCAGAAAGTGTCGCAGTAGATTGCCAAAAACGTTGCAATACGTCCAGTGTGTTGCAAAAGACTCCAGAAGTGTCGCAGTAGAATCCAGAAGTGTCGCAGCAGACTCCAGAAAGTGTCGCAATAGCTCCTGTACGTCTAGAAAAGCTATTTGAGCAAGAAGGCGAATAACATGGCATCCTTTCAAGTTCCAACACTCAACAACAACAACTACGACAATTGGAGTATCAAGATGTAGGCTCTTCTCGGTGCTCATGATGTTTGGGATATCGTAGAGAAAGGATTCAAGGAGCCCAAAAATGAAGCCTCTCTCACACCAGATCAAGCTACAACTTTGAAGGATTCCCGAAAGAGAGACAAGAAAGCTCTCTTCCTCATCTATCAAGCATTAGATGATGACGGTTTTGAAAAGATTTCAAGTGCAACTTCCGCCAAGCAAGCATGGGAGAAGCTACAAACCTCTTACAAAGGAGCTGAAAAGGTGAAGAAGGTCCGTCTCCAAACACTAAGAGGTGAGTTTGAATCCTTGCACATGAAACCATCCGAGTCTATCTCCGACTACTTTTCAAGAGTAGCAGTCGTTTCTAATCAATTGAAAAGAAACGGTGAGAAGTTAGAAGATGTAAGAATAATAGAGAAGATACTCTGCTCGTTGGATCACAAATTTGAGCACATCGTGGTGACAATTGAAGAAACCAAAGACTTGGAGGAGATGACGATTGAAGAACTCCAAGGATCACTACAAGCCTATGAAGAAAAGCATAAGAAGAAATAAGGTATCTCTGAGCAACTCCTCAAGTTACAACTTAAGGATACGAGTGAAGGCCAAGGCAATGGTAGAAACAACCATGGCAGAGGCAGAGGCAGAGGCAGAGGACGAGGCCGCGGACGAGGAGGAAGCCGTGGTTGTGGACGGAGTTGGAATCACAATAACAATTCTAACAACAACTATGAGAAAGGAGAAAGCTCCACGCAAGGTCGTGGAAAAGGAAATTCGAACTCGAGGTATGACAAATCTCAAGTCCGATGTTATAATTGTCAAAAGTTTGGGCATTACGCTTCAAAATGTAAAGCTCAAAATGATCAAGTTGTAGAGAAGGCAAATTTCATGGAGGAGAAGATTGCGGAGAAAGAAACGCCATTAGTAGCATACAACAGCAACAGTGATCATCAAGACAACACATGGTATCTTCACACCAGTGCAAGCAACCACATGTGTGGAAAAAGAAGCTTATTCGTGGAGCTGACTGAAGAAGTAAGTGGTGATGTCTCATTTGGAGATGACAGCAAGATATCGGTGAAGGGGAAAGGTAACATCCTCTTTCTTGCTAAAGATGGTAGCCACCAATTAATTTCAAATGTCTACTATATGCCTCATATGAAGTGCAACATTCTAAGTTTGGGCCAACTCTTAGAAAAAGGCTATAATATTCAGATGAAAGATTGTAGTCTTTTAATAAGAGATGGCAAAGGAGATCTAATTGCTAAAGTACAAATGTCAAAGAATAGAATGTTTCCTCTGAACATTCAACACGATGTTGCGAAGTGTTTGAAGGCGTGTTACAAAGATGCATCGTGGCTATGGCATCTTCGATTTGGTCATCTCAACTTTGGAGGATTAGAGCAACTATCGAAGAAAGGAATGGTTAGAGGCTTACCATGTATCAACAATCCTGATCAATTGTGCGAAGGATGTTTACAAGGGAAGCAATTCAGAAGAAGCTTTCTAAAGGAGTCAGACTATAGAGCCAAGAAACCGCTCAAGCTCATCCATACCGACGTGTGAGGTCCTATCAAGCCATGTTCTCTCACTAATAGTAACTACTTCCTTCTTTTCATTGATGATTACTCAAGAAAAACATGGGTATATTTCTTGAAGCAGAAATCAGAAGTCTTTGGAGTGTTTCAGAAGTTCAAAGCAGCCGTGCAAAAGGAGAGTGGCCATAAGATCAAAGCCATGAGATCTGATCGAGGAGGAGAATTCACATTCAATGAATTCAACGAGTTTTGTATAGCACATGGAATCTGTCGACCCTTAACGGTTCCCAGATCCCCCCAACAAAATGGTGTGGCAGAAAGGAAGAATAGAACAATTCTTGACATGGCACGGAGTATGCTCAAAAGCAAGAAACTACCCAAGGAGTTTTGGGCCGAAGCAGTGGCATGTGCAGTCTACCTATTAAATCATTCTCCTACAAGAAGCGTGTGGGGAAAGACACCATAAGAAGCATGGAGTGGAAGAAAGCCCAGAATTTCCCATCTTCGGGTCTTCGGGAGTGTAGCTCATGTTCATGTACCAGATAAGAATCTAACCAAGCTTGATGATAAAAGCAAAAGTTTTATTTTCATCGGTTATGACTCAAGCTCAAAAGGCTATAAGCTATACAATCCGAATGAGAAGAAATTTATGATCAGCTGAGATGTGATATTTGATGAAGAAGGAAAATGGAACTTTGATTCTCAAACGGAAGACTTCAATTTTTCTCCATTCGAGGAAGATGAGCCGACAACACCTGAGCAACCAAGACAACTTCAACAAGGCCTCACAACTCCACCAACTTTGCCTACTCATAGAGATAGGTCATCATCATCATCATCATCATCATCATCTCCATCCTCAAGCTAGACCGAAGATGAAAGAGAAGTGCATCGTACGAGAAGTCTTCGAGAACTCTATGAGATGACTGAACAACTAGACAATCTTACATTATTTTGTCTATTTGTTGACTGCGAGCCAGTGACATTTCAAGAAGCTACAAAAGAGAAAAAGTGGAGAGATGCAATGGATGAAGAAATCAAGGCCATTGAGAAGAATGATACATGGGAACTCACTTCACTTCCCAAAGGACACAAGGCGATAGGTGTCAAATGGGTGTACAAAACAAAGCGGAATGCCAAGGGAGAGATCGAAAGACATAAGGCAAGGCTTGTTGCAAAAGGCTATTGTCAAAAGGCTGGAATTGACTACGATGAGGTATTCGCTCCAGTTGCTTGATTGGAAACTGTCAGACTAATAATTTCTTTAGCGGCTCAAAACAAGTGGAGAATTCATCAAATGGATGTAAAATCAGTGTTCCTAAATGGAGTCCTTGAAGAGGAAGTTTACATCCAACAACCACCAGGTTATGAAGTCAAAGGCCATGACGACAAGGTGTTGAAATTGAAGAAGGCTCTTTGTGGGCTAAAACAAGCACCAAGGGCATGGAATGGTAGAATTGACAAGTACTTCCGAGAAAATGGCTTCAACAAATGTCCCTATAAGCACGCTTTGTACATTAAGATCAAAGATGGAGATATTTTGATCGTGTGCCTCTATGTGGACGATTTGATATTCATTGGAAGCAACCAAAGAATGTTCGATGAATTCAAGAAAGTGATGACGAAGGAGTTTGAGATGACAGACATGGGGCTCATGGCGCACTACCTCGGCATAGAAGTAAAGCAACAAAAGGATGGAATATTCATTTCACAAGAAACCTATGCGAAGGAGATCTTGAAAAAGTTCAAAATGGATAAGTGCAAGCCGATAAGCACATCGGTAGAGTACGGGATCAAGATGTCCGAACATGAAGAAGGGGAAAGTGTAGATCCAACATTTTTCAAAAGTTTGGTTGGAAGTCTACGCTATCTTACATGCACGAGGCCAGATATCCTTCATGCAGTCAGATTAGTAAGCCGCTATATGGAGTCACCAATAACCGTCCATTTCAAAGCCGCTAAGAGAATTCTTCGCTATTTGAAAGGTACAACAGACTTTGGCTTGTTTTATTCGGTATCTAATGATTACAAGCTTGTTGGATATAGCGATAGCGATTGGGGGGGAGACGTAGATAACCGAAGAAGCACTAGTGGATTCGTGTTTTTCATGGGAGACACTGCTTTCATATGGATGTCAAAGAAACAACCGATTGTAACTTTGTCTACATGTGAGGCAGAATATGTTGCAGCAACCTCGTACGTATGTCATGCAATTTGGCTTAGAAATTTATTGAAGGAGATTGGGTTAATGCAAGAAGAGCCGACTGAGATCCGTGTTGATAACAAGTCAGCCATTGCCTTAGCAAAGAATCCTGTATTCCATGATCGAAGCAAACACATCGACATCCGCTACCATTACATAAGAGAGTGTGTTGTAAGAAAGGAAGTACAAGTTGAATACGTGAAGACACAAGATCAAATTGCGGATATATTCACTAAGTCGCTCTCAAGCAAAAACTACGTCAGATTGAGAAGCTCACTCGGAATGATAAGATCAAGTTTAAGGGGGGGTGTTGGATTATAAACTTGATCCATATCAATGGAAACCCAAAATCCAAATCCAATCAATTGGAGTCCAAGCCCACATATCCAAAATGTAGTAAATTTATTTAGGTATTTTAAGTATGTAGATTTTTGTGTGTGATAGCCAAATTGGAGGCTATTAACTACAACCAATTTGGAGGCCATTAAATTAACTAAATAAGTTGGCTATTATTTGTATTAGTTGGAGGTGGTGGTAAGTATTTGTGTTAGTTAAGAATTGTGGTTATTAATTGTGGGAGTTGGGAGTTGGGAGTTGTATAATTCACCTATAAATAGGGGAGTTCTTTAGTTGTTTTTCATCAACAAAAAAAAGAACTTCTTTAGAGAGAAAAGAAATAAAAGAGTGAGTTGTAGTTTTGTATTTTGAGTGAGAGTGTTCTTGTAATATTTTTGAGTTTAATAAAGTTATTCATTTGAGTGTTTTAATTTCCAACAGTGTGTGTGCATGTTTTATTATTGCTTTTGGAAATTTTTTTATTGCTTTTGGAAAGAATAAAATCGGTGAAAATAGTGCAAGCTCATAGTGTGTTTCTATAAATGATTTATAGGTGATATAAATTGAGAAAGATGCTTTGGTAGAATGCTAAGCAATCCGAGAGAAAGTTACAAAGCAAACTGTTGCTATTGATCTTTCTGAAAGGCTTAAGCGTGTATGTTCAATTAATGACGTTGGAAGCTTGAAAGGTAATTCGTTCTTTTAATTCTCTCTATTTGGCTTTCTATTTATTTTCTAAAAATATTTAAAGGATGTTTCTTAAATTGTATTGTGGGTAAATAGTTCTCACTCTGAAATGAAATGATACAACAGAATTTCCAAGGTTTTAAGGCTCACCTAGGGCCTGATGTGGGTTAGACATGCGTTGGATTCAAAGTGCAAGTTGGGGATGATGTGTTATTTGTATAGCAATAAATTATCAATTAAGTCAAAGTTAAGGTCTGGAAATGGCTACTAGTTAAGTTTCTAAGTTGTTTAAAAGTGGTTGCACTACTGAGATGAATAAGGTGAAAATACTGCAAGATCCGGGACATACAATTGACTTTATTAAATATTGAAACTGGTTACAATAGGTAACATTTTTAATTCCATTTCATTAACAAAGATCTGTAATATTTTTTGTTTCCGTGCTACATAGCCAATGCAATGGGCTGAGATGAGGAGAAACTACATCGCTTTGTGTTTTTTGTGGAATTGGTCTATATCCCATGATCAAATTACTCATAAGGTGAATATATCATTATTGCTGGAGTATAATTGGCATTTTTGCTAGTAAATTTGCCACAGAACCATCTTTGAACATGACTTCTCTTTTTTTTCAGATATGCCTTTATAGCAATAAATTTGGCAACCTAAGATACAAGATATGCCTCCGTTGGCTGTGGGGTCTGCCTGATGAGGTGCCCAACTCTCAGCATTACTTGATTTAAAAGATATACAATAGTTGTAACATCATATCATGGGTCTGGCTATCAGTAACCAAATTCATTTTTTGTTCATATTAACATGACTAGGACATGAGGGAAGATGCATTTGTGGAATTGATTTTAAAACCCTATAATATTTCTGGAAAAAATCTTTTCTAGCATTTCAAATTCCTACGTGGAGACAGATCGTATGCCAAAGCTGTGGCAGAACCACAAGTCTCAAATGAGGCATCTTTTGCCATCCATAATTCGATTCCAGCGAACTCACCCAGGGGTCATGATTTTATTACAAATGTGGCCCCTTGGAAAGATAAGTCATGCTTAGTCACTCTAATCAATATCTCGAATATTCGACTTACCTTTGATTTATTGCATGAACGTGGATTTGATGTTTCTTTTGCTGCCCCTGTAGGCAAGGATAATGTTATTGTCTCGTTTAATTCAGTACTGGCTATGCAAAATTTTGTAGGTGGCGAATGGAGGGTCATGTTGCATATTTTTAAGGCTGTGCAATTGTTGCCGACTGATTTTACACCGACAGAATGCATCATGTACCTGGATATCTTGGGAATTCCCCCCACTCTGATTCAAGAGGAGCTGATCAGACACCTAGCGGCCTCCTTTGGCCGTGTTATTTCTGTGGACTTCAATTTTGATTACCCGGATTATCTAGATGTGGTTTCCTGTCTGGTTTCGGTCCCCCTTGGGACAACCAATCGCTCCTTTAAATTATTAGTGAATACTAAGGAAGTGCTCATTCACACTAATCTGAGACAAGGTGTTGGTTGTGAACATTATCAAGATGACGATTCCGAAATTTCCGATGCCCTGTCAGATGCTTCTGTTGCTACTTCCAATGATTAGCTCAATTCTGGCTGCCAGGAAGTGGAAATTGCGGATCATATTAGCTCGGATCTCCGAATTATCCCTATCCCAAACCAATCAAATGATAATCTAAGTATTGTCACGGAATCAAACCCAGCTACACATGAAACTTATAGGGAGGCTGAACAACTTGTGCGGCTAGTCAATCCACAGACGGAAGCCAATCAGCCTGTCACTTCAGTTTCGTCCGGACCTGACATTTCAAATATGAATCGGGTGATTATTTTATCTCAGTCAAGGACATCACCGACCCTTGAAAAAGAGCTGACTATGGAAATGGGGAAAAAATTAGGAATATTCTCGGATAGAAATAAAAAAGCTGTTCTGACAGCTATGGATAATTTAGTGAACTGATTAGTTCCCACCCATCAAGGTATTTATTTTCTTCAATTATGTTGATGGATTTTTTATGTTGGAATTGTAGAGGAGTGGTCAATAATGGGGCAAAGCAGCAATTTGTCTTTTCTTGCATTCGTAAACACAATCTCAAATTTTTCGTTATGTTAGAAACGAAGACAGAAAGTATCTCTGAGCAAGTGGTCAAACGGTTCTGGGGGCATAACGATATTGCTTATCACCATATCCCTTCTACTGGTCTTTCGGGCGGAATATTATTTTCTTGGAACTCCTCGTTGCTTTCAGGTTCGGTTATCCACTCTACTCCCCGATGGGTGCTAGTTAAATTTCCCCTTCAGCAGCAAGACCTGCACATTCTTAGTCTCTACGCCCCAACAAATCATATGGATAGATATGATTTATGGTAGGAACTTATCCCGATTATTCGCGACTTTCAGATGATTTTGATTTGTGGTGATTTTAATGAGGTGTTACATATGTCGGAGAGGGCAAATAACCATCCATACCCATCCATGTTGGCTTTTCAAGACTTTGTATTGCAATCTGAACTCCATGATCTACCCCTCCACGGTCGTAACTACACCTGGTCCAATAGAATTTCATTCTCTCGCATTGATCATGTTCTTGTTTCAAACGGGACATTGCAGTTCTAGCCTAACTTATTCATATCAACGGTAGACACCACCCTATCTGATCATTTACTGATTTTATTTCACTCCTTCATTGCTCACTCACCCGGCCCAAAACCCTTTAGATCTTTGAACAAGTGGTGGGATAAGGCAGACTTTCTGCCTTTTATTCGTAATAAATAGCACCTCATTTGTCAATCTTATGCTCACAAAGACCTATCTTATAAATTGATGAAGTTGGGTCGTGCAATCAGCCCTTGGCACTCAGAAAATTTTGGAAACCTACAAAGAAAGATCGGTGATTTAGAGGAAACAATATTGGCCCTTACTTCGAGTAATGTGCCCCGACCGCTCACTACAACTCAAAACACAAAACTAAACTGCAATCGTTCTCTCCTTCAGGAAAAGAGGACTTCTTTGGAAAATTACGACATCAACAATCAAGAATGAATTGGACGCTATTGGGTGATAATAACACATCTTTTTTCCACCGCACTACTTCAGCCCGATCCTGTAATAACCGTATAACTCAATTGGACATCGAGGGAGTAATTGTCACGGACATGAAGGTTATTTCAGATGCTATTTGCAGCTATTACGCCCAAATATTCAAGGCTGCCCCTATAACGCCATTCTCTCTTAAGAAGCTACGTTTCAATACTGTTACTTTGCAACAAAACGCAGCTCTTATCGCCCCCTTTTAGGCTGAGGAAATTTGGAATAGTATATGTGTGTGTGGTGAGAATAAAGCGCCGGGACCAGATGGCTTCAACTTCTTTTTCTACAAAAGGTTTTGGGACGATTTAAAGCCCGAATTTATGCAAGTTTTGGACTGTTTTTATGCTACATCTCAGCTCCCAGATTCGGTCAAGACATCCTTCATAGTGCTAATCCCTAAAATTCCAGGTTCTTGCTCTTTGAATAACTTTAGGCCTATCTCGCTCATCCATGGTATCTATAAAATTATTGCGAAACTGTTATCGATTCGTCTTCAGGCTGTTCTACCGACTCTTATTTCAAACAATCAGTTTGCTTTTATCAAAGGTAGAAGCATTCATGAGTGTTCTTTTGTGGCTTCTGAGGTAATTCATGACCTCCATGTTAAAAGAAAACCATGTGTGGTGTTGAAACTAGACTTTCACAAAGCTTTCGATAGCATTTCTTGGACTTATATCGACTCGGTTCTCCAAAGGATGGGTTTTGACCAGAAATGGATTTCATGGTTGTCAAATAGCAGGAAAAAAATCCACTACTTCTATTCTAATCAATGGCTCACCAAGCCCTCCTATTCACATCCGTAGGGGGGTCAAGCAAGGAGATCCTTTATCGCCTTTTATTTTTGTGTTAGTAGTGGAGGGCCTAAAACAGCTCATAGATCATAGCATTCAAGTAGGCGTGCTACCTGGCTTTCGTTTGGAGGAATCCCTTCCAGATATCTCTTTGTTACAGTTCGCTGATGATACGATTTGCTTCCTTCCAACAGAAGAATCCATAATTCCCAGTTTCATTCGGATCCTGAGGTGTTTTGAACTAATCTTAGGATTGCGTATCAACTACCACAAGAGTGCGATTATGGGAATCCACGTCAATGAAGCCTCCCTAGCCTCCTACGCAGCTCAATTGGGATGTAGAGTGGACAACTTCCCGATAAAATACTTAGGTACACCATTATGCATTAAATAGCCACATATCTCCGATTAGGATCCTTTGATTGCCAAGTTCAAGTCTCGTTTGTCAAATTGGAAAGGAAATTGTCTATCCTATGCGGGGCGTACCATACTTATCAAAATGGTACTTTATTCCCTTCCTATTTACTTAATGTCAATTTTCTGCATGCCTTGCTCTGTATCTTCTACACTAAATCAATTAATGCGCAATTTTTTGTGGCGAAGTGATTCTTCGATCAATGTCATATGCAAAGTAAGCTGGGTTACAATTAATTTACCCTATCACCTTGGGGGATTGGCAATTCGGGATCTTAAACTTGTTAAATCTAGCCTTCTCTTTAAATGGATTTGGAAACTAGGAGACCGCAATGATGACTCCTTGTGGTCAATGTACTGTGTTCGGCGTTATGGGGTTAGATCGTGGCATGAAATGATTCTTCTCGACCCCAAGTTTGTCTCTCCGTTATGGCGTGGAATTCTAAAATGCTGCTTTAAAAATGAGAGAATTTGGTCCTTTTTCTCATCACAGGTGCGTGTTCAAGTGGGAGATGGTCAAAACGGTTTGTTCTGGCACGATAATTGGACATCAAACACTCCAATTAAATCACTCTTCCCTGACTTCTTTTCTATTTGCAATAGGAAATCCTCAACCATTTTTTATGGGTGTAGCTCTATTTTTTCCAATCGATCCCAAACTCGTCCCTTTTGGAAAAGAAGCCTTCGCATAACGAACCAACAACGATGCAACGAACTGAAAACCTGGATATCGATTTCATGCCCAGCGCTCTACCAAGATCATGGAATCGTGAACAGCCCCACTTTCTTCCCGAGAGGAGATTGCTTCTTATGGGACATTGGAGTCCAGAAAAAATATTCAGCAGCGTCCTTTTATTATGGATATTATCAACAACGACTATGGCCGAATCCGTCGACAGACTTCACACTCATTTGGACCTCCCACATGCTTCCCAAGATAAAAATTTTCGGCTGGTTGGTCTTTCATAACAGGTTACCGACACATGAGTTCCTTTTTCATCGGGGATATCGTATGCTAACTAGCGCATGTTGCCCGTTCTGTCCACTACCTGAGTCATTGGAACATAGCCTTTTTTTATGTCACGCGAATTATCAGATTTGGAGAGATGCATTCCGTTGGCTAGGTATTCAGGTTGTGATGCCAAATGATGGTTACAACTTCCTTCTCTTATGGTGCACATTTTTCAAGCCTGGATTCTCCCACGATTTTGGTAGGTCTCTCTGGTTCATTGTATCATGGAATCTTTGGAAGCGTCGCAACAAGAAGATTTTCCGGGATGAAACTGATGATGGGGATATTTTAATTGCTAGTATTAATTTTTGCTGGTTTCTTTTTCATTCCTATAAGCGCTATGTTAGCCTTTCAGTTTCTGATTTGTTTACGAACCCGAGGATTCTTATTATGTAACTTTGATGTATATTTTGGTTCTTATTTCGAGAACTACTATTAATAAAAGCGGGGTGGGTGTTTTGTAGGTAAGCAGAGGAACCAACCTAGTTGGGTACTCTGCCCCGAAATTTTCACCCACTCCAATCTTTTAGCCATTGGGGAGATACACTGTCTCTCCAAGGGTTTTTCAAAAAAAAATCCTTTTGTAGGGCTTTTTTGTTTTGGTTTTTTACATTGAGGTCGGTGAGAGAGGAAATTGGTTTATGACACTGTTAGAAGATTTGAAATGTGTGCAAGGTACCACTTAGCAGAAGTGGATACCAAATAAAAATTGGTGCCTATAGTCTCTTTAAACTAGGATATATGAGAATAATCAATGTAGCACTAAGCTAGACAATTTAGAACCTTTTGGCTCTCTATTGCCTGTTATCCCATTGAAAGATCTCCATATACTGTCATATTTTTCAATTTTTTTTAATTTCTCACTCTGACATGTTGTTGATATTTATCTGTTAGTTGGCAGGATTTACCTATCAAACAAAAGTACCTAGTTAGTTTTACTATAGTTTACAATAAATGTTTACAATAGAAAGATAATATTAACGGAGCAATTAGAAAGGTTTATTTTCCATCCCCCTTAATGTCTCTCTCCCTTCAGTTATGCTTGTACATTTTATGATACAGAATATTTACAAGCAGTTCTCAGATCACTTTGCTATTGTATTATTTCACTACGATGGCCGAACAACTGAATGGAATGAGTTCGAGTGGTCAAAACGTACTATCCATGTGAGTGTTGAAAAGCAAACTAAGTGGTTAGAATCTTTTTTTTTTTTGAAAACCCCCCGGAGAAACATTGTGTTTCCCCAGAAGGAAAAAGATCGAGATAGGTGAAAATTTCGGGGCGGGCGTCCCAACTAGGTTGATGCCCCCGCTTACCTACAAAACACCTACCTCTCTTTATTAATGCAATCCAAAGACCGCTCACATGATGAGAGCGTCAGTGAACAAGGATACAGCCTAAAGGTGATACGGATATGAGATCCGATCCCGAGGAATGACTATACAATGAGTAGGCCAACAGATGCCACCTAGCTAGTTACAGCTTAGAAATAAATCTGGACAGTTAAATACATCGGAAACAACAAAATTAAGATTCCGTCTTCGATACTTGAAAAAGAACCAGCATAGATGAATGCTTGCCCCCAAGAGATCATCTGTGCTTAAGACACCCTCGAACACGAACTTATTCCGCCTTTTCCAAATAGCCCACGCAATCATAAACCATAAAGCCGTACCAAACTCCTGTCCAATCCCTGAGGAAAAATGCGCTCGCCATACTACAAGAAAATCAGCCCCCTTGAATGGCATTGTTACCGAAATCCCTAGTAACAGAAAAGCTTGAACCCATATACGATAACTACCCAAACAGTGAAACAAACCATGATCAATTGTTTCGGATTCATCACAAAACGGACACTTGTCATTCAATACAGCTTGGCATCCGCGACAAACCAGAAAGACTTTCGTTGGGAGGCGTCTATGTAACAATAACCAGCCAAAAAATTTGACTTTAGGAATAAGACACGCATTCCAAACCACCATATAATCCGTTTCCGGCGTAGTCCTTTGAGGTGACCTATAGGACCCTAAACAAAAAGATGCAGCTGAAAATACCTTATTAGCTTCCAGGTCCCATTCAAATCTATCTGCCACCACCTGAGACCCAACGTGTGGCTGCTGCCCCCTGTTACCGATAGCTCCGGTCCCCCCAAATACAACAGGGCAGACTTGGGAAATCCAGTTCCGCATCTGGGAGCACCTCTCCCTACTAGTAATCCTTAGACTGCGTTTCCAAAAAGGCCTAGATAATGCTGCTCCCTCAGAAATAGACAGACACCCATCCCGAATCGAACAGCTTTTTCTATTACATAATAGATACAGATCAGTGAAAAGAACAGATAATGACACATTTGCAGTCCAATTATCATGCCAAAAAGATCCGCTCGCCCCGTTCCCCACTTTAACTCTCCCATTCGATTTAAACAACTCCCAGAAGGTTGAGTTCTTTACACAACAAGATATAATGCCTTGCCAAACATACGAAATGCGGGATCTATTAACATTTTCAAACGAGTTCCATGACATGAAGCCATATCGACGGACACACAGCTCATACCACAACGAACCCTGCCCATCTGTTCTAGACCGCCATATCCATTTCAGCAATAAACTACAATTGACTAGTCTTAGATCCCTAACATATAGGCCACCTAAATTTTTTGGTAGCATAATTGTCTCCCAACTCACTTTACAGATCCCGCTAGAGTCCGCTATACCTTTCCACAAGAAATTACGCATCAGTTGAACAAGCTTATTGTTAATAGAGGCCGGCATCTTATACAATGATAACAAATATATCGGGATAGACGAGAGAACCGATTTTATAAGGACCACCCTGCCAGCATACGATAAACACTGACCTTTCCAACTTGCCAGCCTATTTTGGAACTTTCCAATCAACCCGTTCCAATAAGACACCGGGATGCGTCTCGTACTGAGAGGGGCGCCTAGATAAGTAATGGGAAATCTTTCGATCTTACAACCCATTGTCTCCGCACACCGATTCAACAAGTCGTCCTGCGCGTTAATACCCATAATTGAGCTCTTAACAAAATTTATTCGTAGACCTGAGATCAACTCAAAACATCGTAATAAACGGATAAAAGTGGGTAAGAGAGACTCATTTGCAGGTAAGAAGCACATCGTATCGTCCGCAAACTGAAGAATAGAAATATCCTTCTCTGACCCATGAATACGAAACCCAGGTAAAATACCCTTACGGACACTTGCGTCAATAAGCTGTTTAAGACCTTCCACTGCTAAGACAAAAAGAAATGGAGAAATGGGATCACCTTGTTTAACCCCTCTGCCCAAATAGATCGGATCTGTCGGACTACCATTGAAAAGAATAGATGTTGTCGAGTTCGCTCTACAGGTCACCATCCATCTAATCCAATTATCCGGGAGCCCCATCCTCTTCAACACTGAGTCAATATAAGTCCAAGAAACACTATCGTATGCTTTGTGGAAATCAAGCTTGAGAGCCACAGAAGGCTGACCACTGCGGTGGATTGATTGGATCACTTCCGAGGCTATAAACGAACATTCATGAACATTACGGCCTTTAACAAAAGCAAACTGGTTATCAGAAATCAGCTGAGGCAACACAGCCTGTAATCTTTTCGCAAGTACTTTCGACACAATTTTGTATATACCATGAATAAGGGCAATCGGTCTATAATTCCCCAATGACGACGACCCCGGGACTTTAGGAATCAATACGGTAAAAGATGACTTGATAGAGTTTGGCAGCTGATCATGCCTATAAAATTCGCTAAACAGAGCTAGCACATCCGATATCATGTCCTCCCATAAGCGTTTATAGAAGAAAAAATTAAATCCGTCCGGCCCCGGCGCCTTACCTTCTTGACAAGCACAAACTGCGTCTCACACTTCAGCCTCAGAAAAAGATTCCACAAGCCGCGCATTGTCCATCGCATCAACCATACGGAATTGTAGTTCACCTAAGGAAAACGGCACCACCTCTTGTTTCGAAAACAGCCTGGAATAAAAATTCCGTATCGTGGATTTAATAAGTACCGGGTTAGAAGATACATCTCCATCAATTTCCAGCTGTGAAATCCGATTCCCCCTAGCCCTCGCTGATGCCATCCTATGAAAAAAACTTGTATTATCATCACCCAGTAAAGTCCAGTTAACACGTGATTGTTGGTGACGAATTTGTTCAAGGTTCCGTCTACAGGTAAGTAATTCGGATCTCACGCACTGAAGCTCCGATCTACTCCCCTCCTCCAAAGGTTGGACCACCGAACTGGATGTCAAAAATATAATACGAGCCTCTAGCTTCTTTATTCTTCCCTCTAACCCGCCAAAATTAGATAGATGCCAAGGCCGGATACAGCTCCTTAATCGGCGTAATTTAAAATCAATGTCACGCCCTGGATCCGCCAATTCTATGGCCTCCCACTTCGATCTTAGAAAAGGTAGAAACCCGTCCTTTTCCCACCAACAGTTCAATGATCGAAACACCTTTTTGCCATCCGATACCAATGCATGGGACCGGTATATAATCGGAAAGTGATCTGATAGCGTTGAATCAACCGTCATCAAATTCTGACCCGGCCACCTATCAAGAATATTGCACGACACCAAGACACGATCAATCCTAGAGAAGGATAGAGCATTAGACCACGTATAGTCACGCCCATGTAATGGCAAATCAAATAGAGCACATTCATTAACAAATTCCTGGAACCTAATCATCGAACTCGCCCCCGTATTCCCACTTCTACCTCGCTCAGAACTATGTAACACTTCGTTAAAATCACCACATATCACCAAGTTATCAATGTTTTGAATATGGGGTAGCAGATCACACCAAAATTGAATCCTATCCCTGGGAATAGGGGGACTATATAAGCATAGTAAATTTACCTCAAGCTGACTAGACACAATATGTAGCAGACACCATCTATCTGTAGAAGCAGTGATCGAGCCAAGAATTAAATTAGGATTCCATGAGATCAATAGACCTCCTGCCAAGCCATGCGACGGGATACAATGAAAATGAAAATCGTTATGGCCCCAAAACTTCCTCACAACCTGATCTGTAACCGATAGGGCCTTTGTCTCAACAAGGACAAAAACCTGAAGCTGCCACTTACGAACACATGACCGCACCAAAAACTGTCTGGCCCCATTCAATAAGCCCCCGCGACAATTCCAACTCATAAAACTCAAAGACATGATAAAACTCACAACCTCCCAGATCGGCCAGCAGCTCTCTCAACGCTGCTGCCCTTCCAATGCCTCTATAATCAAGCCCATATTTTGTTCGTTAAACAACTCAAGCTTCTCTCCGATTCGGAAAGTCATTAGTTCCTCACTGACAGCTGGCTCATTTTCTTCCCTGCGAATGATAATTCTATTCATATTTGGGATGTTTGGGCCCGAAGAACTTGAATTCTCCATACCCGGATCCACCGCGGTGTTTCCCTCAATTAACGGCCTGTCGCCGGAAGGGTGGGTACTACCCGGACTTGTGTTGTTGCTATCCGCAACAGTCTTATCATCCTCGTCCGATCTAATTTCATCTTCGTTCCCCGATGATTCACTACTCCACCTGGCCGAAGGTTCCTCCTCTGGTTCGCTCCGCTGTTCCGACCCGCATTCGTACTCTTGACTGTGTTGGCAGCTACTTCCCTGTCTAAGGGTTGTGTATATCATTATATCTCTATCCCCTACTGCCAATGTCAAATTCCTACTGGCTGTCCCCAGCGGTACCGTAACAAGGCACGATACTACATCCAACCGATCCGGTTTTTCGAAATTACAATCTATCGAAACAACTCATCCAAATCTCGCTGCCAGTTCCCGCACCACAGGTTCACAAACAAGAGCTGGCGGAATTCCGGTGAGATCCAGATACATAATACATTCCGTTGGCACGAAATCTACTTGAAGTGCACAAACTGACTCTACAATATGATCCATAACTTTCCAATCCTCATTCATAAAGTCCTTAAGAACCACTTCTGATCTAAACGAAACAATCACATAAAATCCACCAACAGGGGCAGCAAATACAAATTCAAAACCGTGATCGCTCAACAGATCATGTATATTCCGGATGTGAGAAATATTGTTAAGTTTAACCAAACACGATTTTGATTTCCAAGGTACAGATTTAACCACTACCTCACTTTTCAGTATAGATGCAGCAGGTACACTAGGAGAGGATGTCACCTGGATCGGGTTAGTGGTCGACTCTTCTCGTGGGGTTTGATTCGCCACAACATCCACAAAGGACCGATGATCTCGAGGGGAGTCTCTGAAAATCGGCTTCTGAACTGCTACCACGGGATTAGACCGTGCTTTGGGGGTTGTTTTTGATTTGTCATACCTAGCTTTGAAAGCTTTGAGTCTAATCGCACCAATCGCTATCATATTCAGCGCATCCAACGCTTCCTTTACCCGCATAGATCCATCGAGTGTGATGAACCCAAAATTAAGGTTCTTCGCGTTCCTTTTCCGGGCAATATAGACCCAGCCATACACCCCATATCTATTGAACATTCTTTTCATAGCCGCTGCATCAAAGTGGTTTGGGAAATTCTCAAAGTAAATTTTTGGGGGGTTAGGGATTTGGTAAAGGCGATTTCGGGGGGGCATAGGGTTTCGGTATTGTGACTGGCGGTGGGTGCTCACAGATCGGTTCAGGGTTGACGGTCGGTGGTGTAGCCGGCGGCTAGGGAAGGGTGCGGGTAGGGTGCGGCCGGGGAAGGGAGCGGGTAGGGTGCGGCTGCGGGTAGAGTGCGGCTGGGGAAGGGTGCGGGTAGGGTGCTGCTGCGGGTAGGGTGCGGCTAGGGATTCCATTCCTCACTCTTGAATGCTTGGATATATATGATGCAGAATTGAAAATCAAGGCTTTTTCTGAGTCAGGACTTTTAACAAACACCTTGAGTGCAGCGTTGAAAACCAGCTGAACCAGACAAAGGGGAGGCGGAGACGGAGCAAGGGGGGAGGCAGATTCAGGAGCAGGAGCTGGCGGGGGATCCGGTGCCGGAGCAGCGGCGGTTAAGGAGCTGGCGGGGGAGCCGGTTCAGGAGCAGGCGGCTGTTCTGTTTTGGAGATGCAGACAAAGGGGAGGCGGAGACGGAGCAAGGGGGGAGGCGGTTTCAGGAGCAGGAGCTGGCGGGAGATTCGGTGCCGGAGCAGCGGCAGTTCAGGAGCTGGCGGGGGAGCCGGTTCAGGATTATCCTAAGCAGCTATGCCCAAATCATTTAATATTACTAAGTGGTTAGAATCTAGCTCTTGTTCTTTCAATTAACTTGAGCAGATTGTAGTTTGTATTTATCTGATTAGCTTCCTAAACACCTTAAGGTGGCATGCAAAACGTTTTTTGCATCCAGATATTCTACGAATACATTTTCAAGTGGGATAAAGATCTTGGGTGGAAAATTTTAATGCAGAGGAGTAAGTTTGATAAACCTTCATCCTATCATTATTCTTGATTTTTTTTGAATCCTGTTTAAGGAAAAGAAATACTTTTCTGGTTCAGATACATGGTCTGGAGATTTCACAACCTTGTTTGGATCCAGAGAGAGTAGCTATATGGGCTATGACTAAACATAGAGATGAAACTGAAGTTCACATGTATATTCAGTATTCACTTGATAGTTATGTTTTTGCTTGGCCTATGGCTCCTCCAACTTATCCCATTCCAACTAGTGCCTCTAAACTTTGGAAAGGTCATGTAGCTCCCTTGACTTGACAAAAATGCACCAGCTTGCCCCTAAGTACCACGAGTTAGCTTCTGATTGTAGAAAGAAAGTTAGAAAAATGGCATATTTGAAAAGTCAAACTAATCAGAAGTTGACACATGGTGTTAAGGGGAGCAACTATGGCCATTCTTTGAAAGTTCAGGGAGTTTCAAAGTTCAGGGGGCAGTAGGTGGAATGAGACAAGTTGAAGGAGTCACTGATGCATTAAGGCTTTTTGCTTTTAGCTTGACTTGTCCCTTTCTTTTTTCCTGCAGGGAAATTGAGGAGAAGCCTGGTTGGTGTAGTGACCCTCACTTGCCACCTTTTGCAGCATAAGTAAAAATGTAACATAAGGAAAAGCTTTTATCTGATGAGCGATTACCATAAGAACGTTTCAATTTTATCATAAATCCTACAAATAATTTAATGAATGGGCTACAATTTGAGCAGATTTGTTGTGATAATGGCAATTGTGTTTCCTCGAGACGCTTGGCGTTGTGTTTGGCATATGATTCAGGTATTCTCAATGTCACTTATAGTACCAACTTTGCCTTTTCATAGCTATTAAAAATTCTCTGTCCTTTGGCAGAATGGCTTGGTTCCCGGCTGGGGCTTAGATTTTGCAATAAGGGAATGTGTTGTGGTTAGTAACCATTTGTTTCCTTAATTCACACCTTTACTCTCTACGCCTCAATCATTTATTCTTTCTCGGAAATAGCCTGCACATGAGAAAATTGGAGTTGTAGACGCACAATGGATTGTTCATCTCCTTGGATTATACCTGTTGTGTGGACCTACACATTCAGATGAGCTTGGTTTCATTTCTTTTACAGCCTCTAGACACCCTAAACGATTCGCATCTACTTCATCTCAATTACTGATGATGAACATCCAAGGACAGATGAATTGCAAAGGGCATTTCCATAGCGGAATGAGGAGTTTACAGAAAAAGAATCTTTTGATTTTTATTGATACCATGAAAAGGGAAAATTCATTTAATTTCCTTCGTGTGGACTAACAGGTGGGAAAAGCAGAGAGATAAGAAAGGGGATGAAACTTTATTAATTAGAACAAGAGTGGAACCATGGTTTGATAAGTGGTCAGCACTGTTTGACTCTAAAGGATACCGGTCTTGCAGGGTTAGTGGAATCCCTTCTCTATTGCTCTATTCATCTTCTTCGAACATGTTCTGTTTGGTCCCTATCCATCCTTGTTCTTTTTTACAATTTGTAACCTTCTTGTTGGTTTGATACGTGGGTTGAGAGTATATTCTGTGTATTTGCAGACTTTTGCCCTTTACGGAGGTTTAGCAGAGTTTCTTTCAAAGGCTACTGGAACCTCTGTGGAGTGGGTTGAAATGCCTGGGATGAAGGTTACTCCTCATTTTACCTATCATTATCATTGCTTTTATTCATTGTGCTTAATTAACCATACGTCATTATTCTTTCTTCATTATCCGTAATATGTCAAACTTCTAAGACATTTCTAACTTATAAGTATTTACAGGGAGTAAACCCCGGAGGCACACTTCTTAGCTAGGTGCTCATACTGGTAAAGGATCCGCTAGACCCTTGCATAGTGCTCTTCAGGTGAGCTGCTTGTGCATATGCATGTGCTATGATGTATATCACTTGAAAACTTAGAAAATGTCTTTTGAAGATATACTTCTTTACATACATAAAGACATATCATATGGATATGGAAGTAAATGTCAATATGATGTTATTCTCATAAGGGGTATCTATCATAGCTTTTTCGAATCTTGTTCAATTTAACATATGAGTTAATGACTCTATGCCACGGAATGAGTATAATGTAGTTGCCCATGCGCAAATGCTGAATGAGTATTAATGTAGTACGTGTCTATTTCACCCATTGAGTGAGAGGACATAATGATTAATAAATGAAATGCAGTTCTCCAGAGCTGCATCAGAGAGTCTGAAGAGATACAGCAATGTATGCCATGGGATCTCAGAAAAAGAGTATGCCAATGTCTTTAAACTTGTAAATATGATTTTGTAGGAATGCCTGTGCATGTTTATAAATTGCTTTTACAAATTATGTGGTTGGTGGAAATCGTGCAAGCTTATTTTGTTTTTATGCCAAAGAGTTTTAGCTCTATAATCTATTTGCAGATGATAGAAATTGAGCAAAAACATTTCGAGGATCCGAGACCATCCAAGTTCAAGTTACAAAGCAATCTGATGTTAATGATCTTTGTAAAAGGCTTAGGGCTATTAATGACGCTGAAAGCTTAAAAGGTAATCCTTTCTGCTTATGAAATTTTGAAAATATTGAAAGGGATTTCATTCACTCAAATATGTTGTCTTCCGACTCTAAAAATGATATGATGCATATGCAGCCTGACTCTAAATGATATGACCGATACTAAAAAGGTTGCATGAAGGTGGAGGTTTGTTTGATTTTTAAGTGTCTCATGATTTTATTTTATTTTTGATAAAAATGAGGATTATGTTTACCAAAAATTAGAATTTAGCGTTGCCTAACATAATATATTCATATGCAGCCCGACTCTAAAATACTCTAAAACATTTGTTTCAATTTGAAGCATCACATGACTCTAAATTTCTTGATGAAATTTCTTAGTGTGATAAATTACAAGTCTAATACTATATGTTTGCCTTAAGGAGGTTCGTCGCAATTCTTATTGACTTATAAAAGATGAGGATTACTTCTACAGAAAGTTGGAACTCCGCTTTGCCTATTATAATATGATGCATATTCATCCTGATTCTAAAAGATTTGAAGTATCCTGTGATTCTAGTCTACTTGATAAAATATGAGGATTAGTTCTACTTAAAGTTGGAACTCGGAGTTGCCTGGTATAATATGATACGTATCCCACATGACACTTATCCCACATGACACTAAATGATTTTGAAATATCCAGTGATTCTAATGTACTTGATGAAAGATGACGATTACTTTTATTGAAAGTTAGAACTCGGGTTTGCCTAACATAATAGGATGCATATTAAGCCTAACAAATAGATTTTTATGTAACTTGTTATTCTAATTTAGTTGATAAAAAATAAGGATTACTTCTACTAAAAGTTGGAACTCGGATTTGCCTAATATTATATGATGCATATAAAGCCTGACTCTAAATGATTTTGAAATATCCAATGATTCTAATGTACTTGTTGAAAGATGAGGATTACTTCTACTGAAAGTTGGAACTCAGATTTGCCTAATATTATATGATGCCTATTAAGCCGGACTCTAAATGATTTTGAAGTATCCGATGATTCTAATGTACTTGATGAAGATGAGGATTACTTCTACTAAAAGTTTGAACTTGGACTTGCCTAATATTATATGATACCTATTAAGCCTGACTCTAAACTATTTTTAAGTGTCCACTAATTCAAATGTACTTGATGAAAGATGAGGGTTACATCTACTGGAAGTTTGTACTCGAATTTGCTAATTTTATATGATGCCTAATCAGCTTGACTCTAAATGATTTTAAAGTATCCAGTGATTTTAATGTCTTAATGAAAGATGAGGATTACTTCTACTGAAAGTTGGAACTCAGATTTGCCTAATATTACATGATTTATATTAAGCCTGGCAAATAGGATTTGAAGTATCCAATGATTCTAATTTACTTTAAAAATGAGGATTACTTCTACTGAAAGTTGGAACTCGAATTTGCCTAATATTATGTGATGCCTATTCAGCCTGACTCTAAATGATTTTGTAGTGTCCTGAGATTCTAATGTTCGATGAAAGATGACGATCACGTTTATTGAAAGTTGGAATTCCGTGTTGCCTAACATAATATGATTTCTATGCAGCTAGACTCTAGATTTTTTGAAGTGTCCTGTAATTCTAATTTGCTCGATAATGTCGGCTACTAATGGAGGGTAGTCTCAAGGAGGTTTGTTTGATTTTATAGTGTCCTGTGATTCTAATTTTAATAATTTAAATGTGGTGCTGCCAGAGGGATCTCTGTCCTTCATGATGCAAAATCCTAAGTCATCCACTTTGAAATCAAGGCTTTTAATATTCTAATGAATGCGGTATGTTAAAGAATAATGTACTAGAAAGTTATGATTTTATGGTCTGAGAATGAATTAATAAATTCATGCCTAAATTATAGTAGTAATTTGTCAAATTATGTACTGGCACTAAAGTTCGTTTAATTGTCAATACAAGAATTCAATTTATAACTGTCTGATTTTGGTTTGGCCAAGGTAGTCCCTACAAGTGATACAACTCACGTATCTGCTCAAGTAATTAGTACACACAGTTATGCAGCACCTGAATATGTTGCTACAGGTTTGTCAAGTGCCTATGCTTTATATTTATTGTGAACATGCTATAAATAATTTATTACAACAATCTTTAAGTTATATTCCCAATCAAAATCACCTTTTTATTATATCTAGTTTCATAGTTACTGTGCAAAACTTAAGCTTGTTCTCTTCTCTATGAATGTCTAATGTGTGCTTCATGTTAGTTTTTTTTCCTTTTATTAACCTGATTATATTATCTGCAGTTATATTCCAACTAGAAAGAAAATGCTTCGTTAAACGATTTCCAGTATTAGAATTCTCTCTGATTTTACTAGCAATTTAGTCTCTGGGAAATTGGCAATTTGTTATGTTATGCTGTCTTTACATGTATAACTGATATGATTGCGATTCAATAGCTTACATGTATAACTATGAACTTAACAGTTGTATTCGTAGTATATAATTATTTACTATATGACACTTTCTAGAAGTAGATTATGCTTGCAAATCGCCCCTCTTTGGTGGCCTTTTGCATTCAATTACTTGTACAGTTCTTTTCTTATCGTCAGTTTGTACCCATGGCCTTGTGAGGGTGTCGATGGTGCGGAGGAATGCATCTCGCACCTCCGCCTCCCCCTCAACCTGCACCGCCGCCGTCTCCGCCTCCACCCTTATCTGTCACCGTCACACATTTGCTCTGCCTCCACCTCTGTCTCCATCTCGCACCTCCGCCCCCCCTCAACCTGCGCCGCCATCGTCTCCACCTCTGTCTCCATCTCGCACCTCCGCCCCCCCTCAACCTGAGCTGCGGTTTTTCATATCATTGTTAACATAAGCATTGCCTTTACTGTGGCTCTCCGTCCGTCCAACTCCTCATCATCGCAGCTCCACCTCCATCGCAGTGCTCACTGCCGCCGCTGCCCCTCTATCACACTCTCTTCAATGCCGCTCCTCCACTGTACTCTTTCCGGCGCTGCACTACTCACCGTCGGCGCTAGAATCAAATTCTCAGTGGAAAAGATTAGCCCCTGCAGGCTTATCTCATGTGCTTTTTTGAGCTGAGGGGTTGATTGAAAATTTGTCTGTCTCATCTGGTTTTCATCGCTGCACTCAAGGTGTTTGTTAAAAGTCCTGACCCAGAAACAGCCTTGATTTTCAATTCTGCATCACCCGGATTCTTTAGATGAGAGGGTCAAAGGAAGAGGAAAGATAATAACTCATAAAGTTTAAACAAAAATCAAAAAACCATGGAGAGAAACCCTACCCTAACCCGCACCCATCCCGCCCCCCTACACAGCCGCCACCATCGCCCATCAACCAACCTTTTCCGATCGGACACCAGCCGCCGTCAGCCCCAACACCGAAACCCCTTCCATGAGCCAACCCAAAATCGCCAAACCACAAACCCTCGCCGTAATCCCTTTTATGTGCCCTTTACCGCCACTTCGCAGATTAGGGATTCAAATCCTAATCATATTGCCAACACCAGAAATCCGACAGCGAACAAGATCTATTTTGAGAATTTTCCAAACGGTTACGATGCACTAGCCCTGAAGAAGGTTTTTGGGAGATTTGGAGTTTCTGGCTGGGTGTTTGTCGCACAAAAGAGAAATGCTAGGAACTTGAATTTTGGGTTCATTACGATTGATGTAACTGTTCTGTTTTACGAAGCTTTGAACAGGATGAATTCTGTTGAAATTGGGGCGGTTCGTTTGCGGGCATATAAGGCAAGATACTCAAGCCTTTGAACGTTCAGAAAATCCAGGAGCCGATCCGAAAGTCATCGAGGCGTGTGAACCGAGTGTTTCATGAATCACCTCGAGATGGGAGATCATATGTTGCTGTCGCGGCCCCTCATCGTAATTCTATAGAGGAGGCAAGTAAGGGGCAGTCTAAGATTGTGACGAGCCCAATGGATAAGAATGAGTCGTAGAAGAGTGAGGTGTGCATGGTGCAGTCTACCTCGTGGAAAGATAAGGCATGCCTGATTCGGCTTCACAATATATCTCATATTCGAAATATATATGAATTATTGTGTCAGCGTGGTTTTGATGTTGAATTTGCCACTCCTGTTGGTGGGGAGTGCGTGATTGTCTCCTTTATCACAGGAGACGCGATGAGTAATTTTGTTAGTCATGAATGGAAGGTTCTCAGTCACCTTATATTTTCGGTTGAGCGTCTGTCGGGGAATTTTATTCCCTCCGAGTGTGTTATGTATCTTGATCTCATGGGTATTCCACCAACTATTATATGTGAATCATTAGTTCGTAGCCTTGCTGTGAGATTTGGTCGGCTGGTGGCTATGGAGTGCAACTTGGAAAGGCTGGATCGATTGGATGTGATTTCTTATTTAGTGTCAGTTCCTATAGGCACTATGAGCCGCAATCTGAAGTTAGCAGTGGGGGAGAGGGAGATTACGATTTACACTTCTATGCGTCAGGCCGTTAGCTGTTCGAGGTGTCAGGAGGATTACTCTAGCTCGGAGGACGAGTCAGATGAGGGTTCAATGGCGGACAGGATATCTAAAGAAGTGGCTATATCGGAGGAAGATTGTGATACGAGAATGCTGCGGGATAACGGCATATTGGAAAATTCTACCTTACGGGAGCCAGACGGTAATGAGAGTGCGAACTCGGCAGCTAGTGGAAACTCGGAGACTGGCAGAATGTCTGGATCGTCGGAGTCGTATGTGGCAAATAGAAATAGGGTGATAATGAATGCCCAGCTTACAGAACCGCGTGAGAATGAGGCTAGAATGGTTGTTAGAGTGGGTGAGATGCTGGGGCTGTTTCAGAAGCAACATGTGGAGCAAATTGTGCAGGTGCTGGAAGAGCCTAGAGTTTGAATAGCCCGTCTGAATCGAGGTTTGGTACACGTTTCTTTATGTCAGTAAACCTTCTTTCTTGGAACTGTCGTGGGGGGCTCACGAATAGAGCAAAGCAATTTTTTGTTCGTTCGTGTGTCCGCAAATGGTCCTTGCATATTGTTGTGTTAGTGGAGACGAAGGTGTCAGATATATCAGAGATGATTGTGAGGAAATTATGGGGCCATAATGATTTTTCATATTATTGTGTTTCTGCTCAAGGTTTGTCGGGAGTGATAATTGTGTCATGGAACTCTAAAGTAGTTAGGGGTACAGTTAGAGCGGTTGGTGTAAGATGGTGTATTCTGAGCTCGGTCGTGAACCAGGTTGAGATCGATATTGTATGCTTATATGGGCCACTCACAGCTGTTGAGAGGAATCAATTATGGGTTGAATTGCTGCCCCTTATTCGGGATGTTGGTAATGTATTGTTATGTGGTGACTTTAATGAAATTCTTCATTATTCGAAAAGAGCGGGTGGGAATGGGAGTGTTTCTAATTCTATGATAAGATTCCAAGAATTTGTGAATGTGAGTACGTTGTATGATGTTCCTTTAGTTGGAAGGGACTGTATGTGGAGTAACAGTCAGTCCTTTTCGAGGATCGATCGAGTGTTGGTGTCAGGTGGTCTATTAGATAGCTGGCCGAATTTACAACTCATGGCGGTAGACTCAACCCTATCGGATCACTTACCCATTATTTTCCAGTCGCATACTTCGAGGAGATGGGGAAGGAGAGTAGATAGATCGTTAAACTATTGGTGGGATGTTGATACTTTTTTGCCATTTATCACTATTAAGTGGCGTTCTATTTGTGGTACGGCTGGGTGTAAGAATAGAGATGTCGATTACAAGCTGCGAAAATTATGGGGATTTATCTGTCCTTGGCATTCATCTAATTTTGGTCAATTGGATAGTAGATTGAAATCGTTGGAAGCCCGGGTTTTAGAGTTGACTGACTCTAGTATGGGTCGGCCTTTGGATGCTTCAACCGTGTCTGAATTACAAAACGTGAAAACTACATTGTTTCAGGTTAGATGAAACCAAGAAAAAATTCGGCACCAACAGTCAAGAGTGAAGTGGACTTTATTGGGCGATGACAATACTGCATTTTTTCATCGCATCGCTTCGGCTAGGTTCAGAGGTAATCGGATTTCACAGTTGGAAATTGGTGGGAGAGTCACTAACGATCCTATAGAGATCACAGCTACGATTTAAAACTACTATTTGAACCTGTTTTCGGAAACTACAGTTATTCCGTTTGATTTGGAAAGACTAAAGTTCAGGACGGTCGATGCATCGGAGAATCATCGCCTAGTTAAACCATTCTCAGAAGCCGAGATATGGGATGCAGTTTGTTCCTGTAATGAGGGGAAGGCGCCTGGACCTGATGGATTTAATTTTTTCTTTTACAAACGATTTTGGGGTGATCTGAAGCCTGAGCTAATGGACCTATTTGCGAAGTTTCATGCGACGAGACGGCTGCCGAATGCTATTAAATCGTCATATACAGTTCTAATTCCTAAGGTACCAGGTTCTTCTTCGTTGAATAATTTTAGACCGATTGCCTTGATCCATGGTATATATAAAATTGTGTCTAAGGTGCTGGCTAAAAGACTACAACAATTGCTACCTAAATTGATATCAGAAAATCAATTTGCTTTCATTAAAGGTCGTAATATTCATGAATGTTCGTTCATAGCCGCGGAGATTATCCATTCGGTTCATAGGAATCGTCAACCATGCTTGGCTATTAAGTTAGACTTCCATAAGGCTTATGATTGTGTTTCGTGGAACTATATGAATGCGGTTTTTAGACAAATGGGTTTTGAGGAAAGATGGGTTCAATGGCTTGACAACGGTAGAAGAAATTCGATCACTTCAATTCTGATCAATGGGACGCCGTCGGAACCAATTAAATTAGCTAGGGGGGTAAAACAAGGTGATCCTATTTCCCCGTTTCTTTTTGTTCTGGCGAGCGAGGGACTGAAACTAATGTTTGAGGAGAGTATTCGAATTGGCCTATTACCGGGTTTTTGGGTTGACGGATCAGAGAAGGACATGTCTATCCTGCAATTTGCTGATGATACGCTGTGCTTTTTACCGGCCGATGAGTCTCTATTACCCATTTTTGTTAGAATTTTGTGATGTTTTGAGTTTATTTCAGGCCTGAAAATTAATTTTAATAAGAGCTCTATTATGGGTATTCATGTACAAGAGACGGTGGTTTCATCTTGTGCAGGAGTCCTGGGATGTCGAGTGGAGAACTTTCCGATTACCTATCTGGGAACCCCTCTCAGCATTAGGCATGTTCCCGTTTTAGCTTGGAACCCATTGATAAGCAAGTTTCAGAGTTGATTAGCGAGTTGGAAAGGACAATGTTTATCCTATGCGGGACGAATGGTGCTTGTGAAATCGGTATTATCATCTCTTCCAATCTTTTTGTTATCATTGAATAAAATGCCAGGAGCGGTAATTACGAAACTTGAGCAGCTGATGCGGAATTTTTTGTGGAGGGGTGATTCAACTACTACGGGCATTAGTAAGGTTAGTTGGGCGACGATTGTCCTACCCAAAAATCTTGGGGGCCTCTACATTAGGAACTTAAAGTTGGTTAATTGTAGTTTATTGATGAAGTGGGTATGGAAGGTTAGGAGTGCTGATCATGGGTCATTATGGTATGAGATTTGCATTAGACGATATGGGTTTGATTCATGGTGGTCCATTGGAAACTATGATTCATCTACATTGTCACATACTTGGAGAGGAATTATAGCATGTTATATTAGAGGTGGGGAGTGGTGGGAATTTTTTAGGTCGAGCATTCGGGTTGCTATTGGAAGTGGGGAAAATTGCTCATTCTGGCATGACAACTGGACGGTGAATTCGGAGTTGGTGGTCTTGTTCCCTGACCTATACCGATTGTGTAATAGGAAATCGTGTTCGGTGGCCGAGGGGTGTCATTATCTTTTCGGGTCATCGGCCTTTTTGCGGCCTTTTTGGAAACAGAACTTAAGGATTTCAGGAGAGGAGAGAGGTGCGGAACTTCGAAATTGGATCTGTATAAGCTGTCCGAGCTTGTTTCTAGAGGGTGACAACGAGTTGGGGCAGGGTCAACGGCAGCCTATCTTTTCAGGGACGGCTGATCGGTTTATGTGGGAGGTGGGGGAGAAGAAGGAGTACACGACAAGATCCTTTTGTATGGGCTACTATAGTACGCCAAAATGGCCAAAGCCGGGGCTCGAATTTTCTGTAATATGGGAGGCATGTGTGACCCCTAAAGTTTGCTTCTTTGGGTGGCTTATTTTTCATGGAAGATTACCAACAAAAATGTTCCTATTCCTCCGGGGCTGCCAATCTATAACGGACGGTCAATGCCCATTGTGTGATTTAGAGGAGACTATGGATCACGCCTTGCTCCATTGCAGTAACAGCTATAAGGTGTGGACGCAGGTGATGAGATTGCTCGGTATCTCGCTGCCTATACCGTGGAAGGCGGTGGATTTTCTAGCCATGTGGCGCGGCTTCTTTGCTGATGGAAGGGGTAGAGAGTTCGGAACGGCGCTATGGTTCTTAATTGCTTGGGCACTATGGAAACGAAGGAATAAATTTGTTTTCGAAGGCAGGATGGGCTCAGAAGACATTATTGGATCATGCATTCATTTATGTTGGTTCATCTTTAAAACTAGGAGGCGGGATGTTAATTTTGTTACTTCCGATGTATTTATTTTCCCGAACTTGCTACTCTCGTGTAATTGATTTACTCATGTTCTCGCCTTGAGACCGTGAGTTGATTTTTTATTTAATAAAAGAGGGGTAGGTGTCTTGTAGGTAAGCGGGGAAACCAGCCTAGCTGGGGACTCCGCCCCGAAATTTTCACCTGCTCCAAACTTTTAGCCTTTGAAGGGACACAATGTTCCTTCGGGGGTTTTTCAAAAAAAAAGAAGTGGCAGCAGCGAAACATGTTTCTACAAATGGGGATAAAAATCCTCATTTTGTCTGTTCTATAATTTAAGTACTGGAAAAGATTGAAACTTGGCCTTCCTTTGGTTTGGTTAAAAAATTGATCTTTTTGTATTATTGTAGGAAACTTCCTTTGCAAAATGGAAATACATACTACAGCAATACACAATAGCCTCTAGTAGGTAGAAGTTTCCAAACTCTATCAAAAATGCTTATGCAATGGGAAAAGTTTAGGTGATAACTTCGGAATTTGATACCCCTACTAAGGTTATGAAGAACATGAATGGTATTTGGGTTGCCAAGTCGGGTGGGTTTCTACTTTGGCATTGTATCCTGATATGTGGTATGTTGAGCTTTCTGTTGGTGGTTACAAGGTTAATGTTGGCTGCAATGAATGTGGTATGTTAAGCTTTTTGTTGGTATCCATTCTCTTAGTTCTTTCTCTATTTGTCTCTCTGCTTAAAAAAATTCTGAAAATTTTGAAATTTTTTTTGTTCATTCCATTTTGTTGTGGGCTAACAGTTCCCACTCTAAATATTGTAATGCATATGCATCCTGATTCTAAATGATTTATTTCAATCTGAAATGTAACATGCTTTCAATTTTTTGGATTAAATTTCTTAGTATGATAAATTTATCTGATACAAAAAGGCTGTCTGAAGAAGGTTTGTTTGATTTCAAAGTATCCCACGATTCTAATTTACTTGATGAAAGATGAGGATTACTTCAAAGATGGAACTCGACTTTGCCTAACATAATATGATGAATGTTAAGCCTGACTCTAAAACATTTGTTTCAATTTAAAGCATTCTGGATGAAATTTCTTAGTATGATAAATATAAATATATATATATATATATATATATATATATATATATATATATATATATATATATATATATATATATTGTGGGATTACCAAGTCCCACATTGGCAAAGTGAATAACGAAGAAAAATGGGAATTGTCCCACATTGCCAATTGTAAGGCATAGGGGCTGATTTTGTAGTATAAAAAAGGCATATGGCCTTAGTTGAAATCACACCAACAAAGCCTTTCTCATCTCTAAGGCATTTGTTCTTCTTATTCCTTTTCTTTGTAATATTTTGTTATAAAATTAAGTTGGTAGTTTCCTCTTTATTTTGTTTTAGCAGTAGTTTTAGTTTGCTAATAGTTTACGCAACAATTGGTATCAGAGCGTTGGTTTTAGGAAAAATTAGTATGCTCTATGCGCTGTAGGTGTACTACAGTCGGCACATCAGAAAGTTTTTTCTAATTTTCGGGCCTGTTGTCTAGTTGGCATTTAGCAAATTTAAAATTATTGTTAAAATAATCTTTCGGTAAAATCTAGAATAAT
This sequence comes from Euphorbia pulcherrima, assembly GCA_947683365.1. Taxonomy (NCBI): domain Eukaryota; kingdom Viridiplantae; phylum Streptophyta; class Magnoliopsida; order Malpighiales; family Euphorbiaceae; genus Euphorbia; species Euphorbia pulcherrima. The sequence continues at coordinate 24,564,382 of CANTUS010000001.1, forward strand.
AATAGTATATTGTCTCGAGTAACTGGAAAAATTCTGTCACCAAGCGATAAGAGCCTAAGGAAATTGGTATTTAACTGAGACCGTTTGTGACTCGACCAATTACCTGGGAATTTTTCTAGCACTTGAGTAATATTATTATTTGTGATTTTACGGTTTGAGCTGAAATGGAAGAAGAAAATCCATTCGGAACGATATTCACTTCAAATGCTTCTTCAAGTATTCTTCAGAGGGCCGCTGGAGTAAATTCCAGATTGGTGGTGGAAATTTTCGATGGAAGTGGGCATTTCGGCATGTGGCAAAGTGAGGTTCTAGACGCATTGTTTCAACAAGGTCTAGATATTGCCGTTGAAGGAGAGAAACCAAATGAAATGGGAGAAGGAGAATGGAAGACCATCAATCGACTGGCTTGTGGTACAATTCAGTCATGTTTATCTAGAGAACAGAGGTATCCATTTTATAGGGAAACCTCTGCTAGAAAACTGATGACGGCACTAGAGGAGAAGTTCTTGAAAAAGAGCAGTCAGAACAAGCTTCACATGAAGAAAAAGCTGTTCCGATTCACTTACATTCCTGGTACCACAATCAACTATCATATCACCAGCTTCAATCAACTAGTTGCTGATTTGTTGAACCTAGATGTGACATTTGAAGATGAGGATCTTGCCTTAATGTTGTTGGGATCTCTTCCGGAGGAGTTTGAGTTCCTCGAAACAACTCTACTCCATGGGAAGGCTGCTGTAACTCTCAATGAAGTTTGTGGAGCTTTGTACAGCTATGAATTAAGGAGGAAGGAGAAAAGGGAAAGCTCAAATGGAGCTACCGAGGCTTTGATTATTAGAGGATGCCAGGGGAACCAGGCGAAAGGAATGAAGCAACGTTCAAAGTCAAAATCCAAATTGGGGAAAGATGAATGCGCCTTTTGTCGTGAAAAGGGGCATTGGAAGAAAGATTGTCCTAAGCTGAAAAAGAAAGGCCAATCTGACAAGGGAAAGACTGTTGCAGTAGCTGAGTATGACGATAACTCAGATTGTTCACTTGCTCTTTCGGCTTCTACCAACTCTTCTAGTGTTTGGCTTCTTGATTCAGGATGCAGTTATCATATGTGTCCTAATCGAGAATGGTTCTATGATTTTAAAGAACTAGAAGATGGTGTTGTCTACACAGCAAATAATTCCCCTATCACCACACATGGGGTTGGTTCCATTCGGTTGAAAAACCAAGATGGATCAATCAGAACATTGAAGGAAGTTCGCTACGTGCCAGATTTAGCAAAGAATCTCATTTCTGTGGGAGCCCTAGAAGAAAAGGGTTTCAAAGTTCAAGCAGAAAATGGAGTAATGAAGATCATTTCTGGTGCATTGGTGGTGTTGAAGGGAGTTCAAAAGAATAACAGGTTGTACCACTATCAAGGTACTACTGTTATTGGAACTGCAGCAGTGGCTTCTAATGATGACAAAGAATTGGAAGCATCCAGATTGTGGCATATGCGTTTAGGGCATGCTGGTGAAAAATCCTTGAATCTTCTGGTAAAACAAGGATTATTGAAAGATGTCCAGGCTTGCAAATTGGACTTTTGTGAGCATTATGTCAAAGGGAAAAAGACAAGGGTGAAATTTGGAACTGTGATCCATGATACTAAAGGTATTCTGGACTATGTTCATTCTGATGTGTGGGGGCCTTCCAAGATGGCATCACTTGGAGGGAAGCACTACTATGCCACCTTCGTTGATGATTTTTCCCGGCAAATTTGGGTGTATACTATAAAGACTAAGGATGAAGTGCTCGAAATTTTCCTTAAGTGGAAAAATAAGATGGAAACTCAGACGGGTCGAAAGATCAAGCATCTCCGAACAGATAATGGTGGAGAGTACACGAGTGATCCATTTAAGAAAGCCTGTGATGATAGCGGCATTGTCAGGCACTTCACAGTCAGGCATACACCACAACAAAATGGAGTGGCTGAACGCATGAATCGAACCTTACTGGAGAAAGTTTGATGTATGTTGTCCAATGCTGGGTTGGGCAAGCAGTTTTGGGCTGAAGCTGTTACATATGCGAGCCATCTCATCAATCGCCTACCATCTAGTGCTATTGATGGTAAAACACCACTCGAGAAATGGTCTGCGAAACCTGCTACTGACTATGATTCCTTACGTGTGTTTGGTTCCACTGCTTATTATCATGTGAAGGAATCAAAGTTGGATCCTCGTGCAAAGAAAGCAATTTTCTTGGGGATTGCTTCGGGAGTAAAAGGGTATCGTCTTTGGTGCCTAGAGACCAAGAAGATGATCATCAGCAGGGATGTTACCTTTGATGAATCTACTATGTTAAGAAAGGTAACAACAAAACAAACAGATGGTACTCCGAAACAGGTGGAGTTTGAAAGGCAGATAGTTAGTCCAGCAAATGATGAAGATGTAGAAACTCCAATGGTAGATGAGGAGTCTAATGAGGAAGAGGTTCAAACCCAAGAACCTCCACAGCAACTTGAACCAATTGTATTGAGAAAGCCAAAAAGAACAGTAAGAAAGCCTGCTCGCTATGTTGATATGGTGGCTTTTGCATCTCCAATTGCAAATGATGACATCCCTACCACTTACAAAGAAGCAGTAAAAAGTCCAGAAGAAGATAAGTGGAGGAATGCCATGATTGAAGAAATGCAGTCCCTTCAGAAGAATCAGACATGGAAGTTAGCTGATCTTCCGAAGGGAAAGAAGGCAATTGGGTGCAAATGGGTCTATGCAAAGAAAGATGGATTTCCTAACGAGTCTAATGTTCACTACAAAGCAAGGTTGGTAGCTAAAGGGTATGCTCAAACGGAGGGAGTTGATTACAATGAAGTATTTTCTCCAGTGGTGAAACACTCTTCCATCCGTATTTTATTGGCTTTGGTAGCACAGTTAGATCTGGAGCTGGTTCAAATGGATGTAAAAACAGCGTTTTTACATGGACACTTAGAGGAGGAAATCTATATGGTTCAGCCTGAAGGATTCAAAGTTGCTGGAAAAGAGAACATGGTTTGCAAACTTGAAAAATTGTTGTACGGATTAAAGCAATCTCCGAGGCAGTGGTACAAGCGATTTGACAAGTTTATGTTGAGGCAGAAGTACACAAGAAGCAAATATGATCATTGTGTGTATTTGCACAAGCTGCAAGATGGATCTTTTATATATCTTCTTCTTTATGTTGATGATATGCTGATAGCTTCCAAGAACCAAGAGGAAATTGAGAAGTTAAAATCTCAATTGAATGAGGAATTCGAAATGAAGGATCTTGGCGAAGCAAAGAAGATTCTTGGCATGGAGATAAGCAGAGATAGGAATGTGGGAACACTTTTTTTGACTCAGAAGGAATATCTGGGAAGGGTATTGAAGCGTTTTGGCATAAATAAGTAGTCAAAACCTGTTATTACACCACTTGCTACTCATTTCAAGCTCAGTGCAGCATTATCTCCAAAAGCTGCAGCAGAGAAAGCATATATGTCAAAAGTACCATATGCAAGTGCTATTGGTAGCTTAATGTATGCTATGGTGTGTACAAGGCCCGACATTTCACATGCAGTTAGGGTCGTGAGCAGGTATATGCATAATCCTGGAAAGGAACATTGGCAAGCTGTGAAATGGATTCTACGGTATATTCTGAACACCGTGGATGTTGGATTGGTATATCAGCAGGATAAAGGCGGTCAGCATGTAGTTGGATATTGTGATTCCAACTATGCTGGTGATCTGGATAAATGTTGATCAACTACTGGTTATGTGTTCACCTTGGCAAAAGCACTAGTATGTTGGAGGTCTACATTACAGTCGACAGTTGCCTTGTCTACGACAGAGGCAGAATATATGGCATGTACAGAGGCTGTAAAGGAGGCAATCTGGCTTCAAGGGTTGCTCGGTGAATTGGGTATTCAACAGAAGCACATAAAGGTGCACTGCGATAGTCAGAGTGCTATCATGTTAGCAAAGAATCAAGTTTACCACGCAAGGACGAAGCATATCGACGTTCGTTACCACTTCATACGAGAGGTTCTCGAAAAAGGTGGAGTTGTAATCCAGAAGATTCAGACCACAGAGAATCCAGCTGATATGTTGACAAAGGCAGTAAACCCATTCAAATTTCAATATTGTTTGGATTTGATCAATACTGTCAAAACTTGAAGACTGCATTGGAAGACACTACACAAGATAAGAGATTGAAGATGTGGAACTTGTCAAGGTGGAGATTTGTGGGATTACCAAGTCCCACATTGGCAAAGTGAATAACAAAGAAAAATGGGAATTGTCCCACATTGCCAATTGTAAGGCATACGGGCTGATTTTGTAGTATAAAAAAGGCCTATGGCCTTAGTTGAAATCACACCAACAAAGCCTTTCTCATCTCTAAGGCATTTGTTCTTCTTATTCCTTTTCTTTGTAATATTTTGTTATAAAATTAAGTTGGTAGTTTCCTCTTTATTTTGTTTTAGCAGTAGTTTTAGTTTGCTAATAGTTTACGCAACATATATATCTAAAACTAAATGGTTGCCTCAAGGAGGTTTGTTAGATTTTGAAGTATTCCATGATTCTTATTTGCTTGATGAAAGATGTGGATTACTTCTACTGAAAGTTAGAACTTGGCTTTGCCTAACATAGTATGATGCATATTCAGCTTGACTCTAATAGATTTTTAAGTATCATGTGATTCTAGTTTACTTCATGAAAGATGAGGATTACTTCTACTGAAAGTTGGAACTCGGCTCTGCCTAACTTAGTATGATGCCTATTAAGCCTGACTCTAAAAGATTTTGAAGTATCCGGTGATTCTAATACTTGATGAAAAATGAGGGCTTCTTCAACTAAAAGTTAGAACTCAAATTTGCCTTATATAATATGATGCCTATTCAGCCTTACGCTAAATGATTTGAAGTATCCAGTGATTCTAATGTACTTGAAGAAAGATGCGGATTACTTCTACTGCATGTTGGAACTCGGCCTTGCCTAACATAATATGACGCCTATTAATCCTAACAAATAGATTTTGAAGTATCTAGTGATTTTAATTGACTTGATAAAAAATGACGATTACTTCTACTGAAATTTGGAACTCGGATTTGCCTAATATTATATGATGCCCATTCAGCCTAACTCGAAATGATTCTGAAGTATCCAATGATTCTAACGTACATGATAAAATATGAGGATCACTTTTATTAAATGTTGGAACTTGGTGTTGCCTAACATAATCTGATGCCCATGCCGCCTTACTCTAAAATATTTTGACGTGTCCAATAATTCTAATTTGCTCGATAATTTATGTCCGCTCCTAATAGAAGGTAGTCTCGAGGAGGTTTGTTTGATTTTAGTATCCGTAATTCTAATTTTTGTAATTTAAATGAGGTAATGCTAGAGGGCTCTCTTTCCTTCATGATGCAAAATCCCATGTCATGTACAGTGATTTCAAGGCTTCTAATATTCTACTGGATACGGTATGTTGAAGAACAATGTACACAAAATTTATGATTTTATGGTTTGAGAATGAATTAATAATTCATGCCTAATTTATAGAAGTACTTTTTCCAATTATGTACTAAAACTAAACTTCTATTTTTGATTGTCACCGGCCAATACAGGAATTCAATTTAAAACTGTTTGATTTTTATTTGGTAAAGGCAGGCCCTAGGCTACAGGTGATAGAACTCTCGTATCTACTCCAATAATGGGTACACACGGCTATGCAGCACCTGAATATATTGCTACAGGTTTGTCAAGTGCCTATGCTTTATATTTATTGTGAACATACATACTATAAATAATTTTTTATAGAAATCTTTAAGGTATATTCCCAGTCAAAATCACCTTTTTTACTGTATCTAGTTTCATATATAAAGTGCAAAACATGAGTCTGTTCTCTTCTCTATGATTGTCTAATGGGTGCTTCATGTTAGTTTTACTTCCCTTTTATTAACCTTGATTATGATTATCTGTAATTATATGCCCACTAGTAAGAAAAGGCTTCCTTAAACGATTTTCAGTATTAGAATGGAGAAATTGGTAATTTTGTCTCTGATTTTACTAGCAATTTAGTCTATGGGAAATTGGCAACATGTTATGTTATGATGTCTTTACATAAATAACTGTTATGATTGAGAACTTCAATTGCTTACATATATAACAATGAACTTCGCAATCTTATTAGTAATATATAATTATTTACTATTTGACACGTTCTAGAAGTGGCAGTAGCGAAGCAAGTTTCTACAAATTGTATAAAAATTTACTCTGTTCTGTATGTTGAGCTTTCTTTTGGTGGTTACAAGGTTAATGCTGGCTGCAGTGAATGGGCAAATGGTTTGGAGGCTCACGCCTTGGCTAGGTGCTCATTCTTCTAAAGGACCCATTAAACCCTTACATTGTGCTCTTCAAGTGAGCTTCTTGTGCATGTGCTCTGCTGGATGAAATTTCTTAGTAATATATTGATGCGAAAAATTAGAATTAGGCTTTGCCTTTAATAATATTATGCATATGCTGCCTAACTCTAAAACATTTGTTTCAATTTTAAGTATCACGTGAATCTAAATTTCTGGATGAAATTTCTTAGTATGATAAATTAAAAGTGTTATACTAAATGTTTGTCCCAAGGAGGTTCATTTGATTTGAAAGTATCCTGCGATTCTTATTTGCTTGATGAACGATGCGGATTACTTTTACCAAAATTTGGATTTTGGCTTTGTCAAATATAATATGATGCATATTCAGCCTGACTTAAAACAATTTTGAAGTATCCTGGGATTCTAATTTACTTGATGAAATATGAGGATTACTTCTACTGAAAACTGGAACTCGAATTTGCCTAATACAATATTCCTATTAAGCCCGACTCTAAAAGATTTTGAATATCCCATGATTCTAATTAAATTGATGAAAGATGGGGATTACATTCACTCAAAGTTTGAACTCAGTTTTTCCTAATATAATTTGCTGCACATTAGGCCTCATTCTAAAAGATTTGAAGTATCATGTGATTCTAATCTACTTGATGAAATATGAGGATTACATCCACTTAAAGTTGGAACTTGGATTTGCCTTATATAGTATGATGCCTATTCATCACGACACTAAATGATATTGAAGTATCCAGTGATTCTAATGTACTTGAGGAAAGACGGGGATTACTTCTATTGACAGTTGGAACTCGGATTAGCCTAAGATAATATGATGCCTATTAAGCCTAACAAATAGATTTGGAAATATCTTGTGATTCTAATTTACTTCATAAAAAATGAGAATGACTTCTACTAAGTGTTGGAACTCGGAAATGCCTAGTATTATTTGATACTATTAAGCCTGACTCTAAAGAAGTATCCAGTGATTCTAATGTACTTAATGAAAGATGAGGATTACTTCCACTGAAAGTTGGAACTCGGATTTGCCTAATATTATATGGTGCCTATTAAGCCTGACTCTAAATGTTTTAGAAGTGTCCAGTGATTCTAATGTACTTAATGAAAGATGAGGATTACTTCCACTAAAAGTTGGAACTCAGATTTCCCTAATATTATATGATGGCTGTTAAGCCTGACTCTAAATGTTTATGAAGTGTCCAATGATTCTAAAGTACTTAATGAAAGACGAGGATTACTTCCACTGAAAGTTGGAACTCAGATTTGCCTAATATTATATGGTGCCTATTAAGCCGGACTCTAAATGATTTTGAAGTATCTGGTGATTCTAATGTACTTGATGAAAGATGAGGATTACTTCTACTGGAAGTTGGAATTCGGATTTGGCGAATATTATATGACTCCTATTAAGACCAACTCTAAATGATTTTGAAGTATCCAATGATTATAATGTATTTATGAAATATGAGGATTACTTCTACTGAAAGTAGGAACTTGGATTTGCCTAATATTATATTATGCCTATTAAGCCTGACTCTAAATGATTTTGAAGTATCTAGTTTTTCTAATGTATTTGATGAAAGATGAGGATTACTGCTACTAAAAGTTAAAACTAGGATTTTCCTAATATTATATAATGCCTATTCAGCTAGACTCTAAATGTTTTTGAAGTATCCAGTGATTTTAATGTACTTGATAAAAGATGAGGATTACTTCTACTAAAAGTTGTAACTCAGATTTGCCTAATATTACACGATGTCTGTTAAGCCTGACAAATTGATTTTGAAGTATCTAATGATTCTAATTTACTTCACAAATGAGCATTACTTCTACTGAAAGTTGGAACTCGGATTTGCCTAAAATTATATGATGCCTATTCAACATTACTCTAAATGATTTTGAAGTCTCTAGTGATTCTAATGTGCTTGATGAAGGATAAGGATCCCTTTTATTGAAAGTTGGAACTCGGTGTTGCCTAACATAATCTGATGCCTATGCGGCCTGACTCTAGATTTTTTGAAGTGTCTCATAATTCTAATTTGCTCGATAAATTTATGTCCACTACTAATGGAAGGTAGTCTCAAGGAGGTTTGTTTGATTTTGAAGTATCATGTAATTCTAATTATTATAATATATTTGATGTGCTACCAGAGCGCTCTCTTTCTTTCATGATGCAAAATCCCAACTCATCCACTATGATTTCAAGGTTTCTAAAATTCTACCGGCTACGGTATGTTGAATAATAATGTACTCAAAATTTATGATTTTATTTTCTGAGAATGAATTAATAAATTCATGCCTAAATTATAGAAGTAATTTGTCAAATTATGTACTAAAACTAAAGTTCATTTAATCTTCAATACAGATATTCAAGCATAACTGTATGATTTTAGTTCAACCAAGGCAGTCCCCAAAGGTGATAGAACGCACGTATCTACTCAAACAATAGGTACACATGGCTATGTAGCACCTGAATATGTTGCTACAGGTTTGTCGCGTGCCTACACTTTATATTTATTGTGAATGTACTGTAAATAATTTATTACAACAATCTTTAAGTTATATTCCCATTCAAAAACACCTTTTTATTATATTTAATTTCATGGTTACTGTGCAAAACTTGTGCCTATTCTCTTCTCTATGATTGTCTAATGGGTGCTTCATGTCAGTTTTTTCCCTTTCACTAACCTGATTAAGATTATCTGTAATTATGTACCGACTGGAAAGAAAAGGCTTCGTTAAACGATTTCCAGTGTTAGAATGGAGAAATTTGTAATTTTGTCTCTGATCTTACTAGCAATTTATACTCTGGGAAATTAGCAATTTTTTATACTGTGCTGTTTTTACATGTATAATTGATATGATTGTGTGTTAGAGAAATTTGAGAGGAATATCAAAGAAAACAACTTATAAGAGATGAAAGACTTAATACTTTCTATTTGTTTCTTTGAATTAGATTGTTACAACCTTCATACCATGCTCTATTTATAGTGCAAGAGAAACAATTATAACCATTCATTGTGCAACAATAAAAACATAAACTAATACACCATTAACTCTAAATTATCACCACACAAAATCCACCAACTCTAGTGTTTCAATTTCTACCACATAAATAAATTAAGTTTATTATTTTAACACCCCCTCTTAAACTTAATTCTCGATTATTCCAAGTGATGCTCGCAACTGGTTGAACACATCGTACTTGAGCGGCTTTGTGAAAATATCCGCGATTTGATCTTGAGTCCTCACGTATTTAAGTATGACTTCCTTCTGCTCAATGCATTCTCGAATGAAATGAAACCTTGTGTCGATGTGCTTACTTCTATCATGAAAAACTGGATTTTTTGATAGTGCCAGCGCAGACTTGTTATCAACCAAAATTTCTGTTGGTTCTTGCTGAGTCATTTGAAGCTCCTTCAATATTCGTCTTAGCCAAATTGCATGGCACACACAAGATGTTGCAGCTACATATTCAGCTTCACAAGTTGACAGTGTCACAATAGGTTGCTTCTTTGAACTCCAAGTAAACGCCGTGTCACCAAGAAAAAATGCAAAACCGCTTGTACTCTTTCGATCATTTTTGTCACCAGCCCAATCACTATCGCTGTAGCCAACTAATTTGAACTCATTAGACTTTGAATATCGTAATCCAAAATTAGTTGTACCTTTCAAATAACGGAGTATTCTTTTCGCGGCATTCCAATGTGACTCCTTTGGTGTTTCCATATATCTGCTGACTAGTCCGACTGCGTACAAAATATCAGGCCTTGTGCACGTCAAATATCTTAGACTTCCAACCAAGCTTCTGAACATTGTTGGATTGACATTTTCTCCATCTTCATCTTTGGTCAATTTTAAGTTGCATTCTACCGGTGTGTTGACAGGGTTGCACTTCTCCATTTTGAACTTATTCAAAATCTCCTTAGCAAATCCACTTTGAGAAATGAAAATGCCATTATCATCTTGCTTCACTTCGATGCCTAGATAATATGACATCAGGCCAATATCGGTCATCTCAAATTCGCGAGTCATCGTCTTCTTGAAATCTTCAAACATTTGAGGATTACTTCCAGTAAAAATGAGATCATCCACATACAAGCAGACAAGCAGCATATCTCCTTTCTCCACCTTCACATACAGCGCGTATTCATGTGGGCACTTGTTGAAACCATTCTCTTGGAAATATTTATCAATTCGGCTGTTCCATGCTCTCGGTGCTTGTTTGAGACCGTACAATGCTTTCTTCAACTTCAACACTTTTCCTTCTTGGCCTTTGACAACATAACCCGGTGGTTGTTGCACGTAAATTTCTTCCTCCAAGTATCCATTCAAAAATGCTGACTTGACATCCATTTGATGAATCTTCCATCCGTTTTGAGCAGCAATAGAAATCACCAGTCTGATTGTCTCCATTCTTGCGACGGGTGCAAACACTTCATCATAGTCGATACCTTGTTTCTGACTATACCCTTTCGCAACGAGCCTTGCTTTGTATCGCACAATTTTTCCACTTGCGTCTTTCTTCGCCTTGAAAACCCACTTAACTCCAATGGGCTTTTTGTCAGCTGGAAGTTTAGTTAACTCCCAAGTCTTGTTCTTCTCAATTGCTTGGATCTCTTCTTCCATGGCTTTTCTCCAATTCTTGTTCTCCATGGCTTCTTCAACGTCAATGGGCTCACTATCAATGAGATAGAAATAATTAAACTCTCTACTGATATCTCTTGTCACATCAAGAAGATCTTCAACACGTCGAAATTTTCTAGGTCTCTCCTTTGGACTTGTACTTCCACTTTCGCTATCGTCATTCCCTTGAGTTGCATATGAAATAGGAGTTCTTATTGGTGTGGCAGGTGTCTCTTCAGCGTCTTGATCATCACTTTCATCTATTGGGAAAGGATAAAAATTATAACTTTTTAGTTGGTGATCATTCCAATCCCATGTTGCTTCTTCATCGATAGTCACATCCCTACTGATTACTATTTTCCCGGTGTCAGGATCAAAGACCTTGTAGCCTTTTGAAGATTCTGAGTATCCCACGAACAAGTATTTTTTGCTTTTATCATCCAATTTTCTTCTTTCTTCATCCGCCACGTGAACATGAGCAACACTCCCAAAAACACGAAAATGAGAGATGTTAGGCTTTCTCCCACTCCATGCTTCTTGAGGTGTCATATCTGTAACACTTGTAGTTGGGGACCGGTTCAGGATGTAGACTGCACAATCAACAGCTTCTGCCCATAACTCCTTTGGTAAATCTTTACTCTTCAACATGCTCCGCACCATGTCTAGCACAGTTCTATTCTTCCTTTCAACAACTCCATTTTGTTGAGGAGATCTTGGGACTGATAAGAAATGGCGAATTCCATTTTCTTCGCAAAAATTCTTGAATTCATTGGATGTGAATTCTCCCCCTCTGTCGGATCTTAAGGCTTTAATGTACTGATCGCTCTCCTTTTCCACGCGCACTTTGAACTTCTTGAATGCTCCAAAAACTTCTGATTTCTCCTTCAGAAAGTAAACCCATGTTTTCCTGCTATAGTCATCAATGAACAGCAGAAAATATTTATTTCCTCCTAATGACGATGGAGTTATCGGTCCACAAACATCAGCATGAATTAGCTCTAGCGGCGCCTTTGCCCTTGACATGGACTCCTTTGGAAAACTGGTTCGTGATTGCTTTCCAACGAGACATCCTTCACAAAGTTGATGAGGTTTGTCGATAGGGGGAAGACCGTGCACCATCTTACTTTGACTTAGCAGCTTTAGCCCTCCAAAGTTCAGATGTCCGAACCTTAGATGCCAAAGCCAATGAGGATCCTTCACGCAAGCCTTAAAGCATTTCGCCACATCCGTCTTGATGTTAAGAGTGAACATTCGATTTTTTGACATCGGCACACTTGCTAACAGCTCCTTCTTCTCGTTCAACAACACCAACCTCCGATCCACCATGTGAATTTGGTAGTTTTTCTCCAACAACTGTCCCAAACTCAAAATATTACTTTTCATGTCCGGGACATAGTAGACGTTGTTGATGAATTGATGTTCACCATTCTTTAGACGAATAAGAATGGTTCCTTTGCCTTTGATTGGAACTTTTGAAGAATCACCGAAAATAACGTTTCCACCGAATGACTGATCCAACTCCGTAAACATGTTCTTGTTGCCACACATATGATTGCTTGCGCCATTGTCGAGATACCATAGGTTGTTTTCTTGTCCATGTTCTCCTTCACGAGTTAGTAAAACCGTGTTGTTTTCCTCCTCATCTTGAATATGGTTCGCCGTCTCCTCTACTTGTTTTTTCTGATACCAGCACTCGGATGCGTAGTGACCAAATTTACCACAATTGTAACACTTTACATTTGACTTGTCATGTCCGTCATTTTGCCTCCAGGCTCCTCGTCCTCGGCCTCGTCCATGTCCACGACCTCTGCCTCTAGTGGACTGGTTACTTTCTCTACTGTTATCATCTCTTCCATGTTGTTGATTTCTTCCACGTCCTCTTCCTCTTCCATTTCCTCCACGACCTCTACCCCGACCTCGTCCATATTGACTAGCATCTCGGCTTGTTTCACCTTCTCTAATCGAAGCCTTTGTAGCCAGGACTTGTTCCATAGACTCTTCTCGTTGTCTATTTAGCCTCTCCTCATGTGCTTGTAGTGATCCAACAACTTCGTCAACGGTCATTGTACTAGTATCACGTGCTTCTCCAATGGCTACTACTATGTGTTCAAACTTCGGTAGTAGTGATCGCAAAATTTTTTCAACAACTTCACTTTGCTCCATTTGCTTTCCATACTGCCGCATTTGATGAACGACAGACTTTACTCTCGAGGTATAATCCACGATTGAATCGGTCTCCTTCATCTTCAACGACTCGAACTCGCCTCTTAACATTTGAAGCCGCACCTTCTGTACTTTCTCCTCTCCTTGAAGAGAAACTCGTAATATATCCCAAGCTTGTTTGGAGGTAGTAGCTTCAGCCACCTTCTCAAACATCACGTCATCTAACCCTTGGTGGATTAGACTAAGTGCCTTCTGATCATTTCGACGGTTCTTATTAAGAGCTTCTTTTTCGGCTTGGGACATTTCTGCACCTTGTGCTGGAACTGGAACTACGTAACCATTTTCGACAACATCCCAAACATCATGGGCTCCAAGGATGGCTTTCATTTTAATACACCAATTTTTGTAATTGGTTTTGGTGAGCTGGGGAAAGTTGTAACTGTTGACATTCATTTTTTCGGGTAGGGTCTCTCAACACTCAAAATATATTTGGAGAAAAATAAGAAACCTCCCAAGGGTTTTTGTGATTCGGAAACCAAATATAATTCTTTTCTGATGTGGAAGATCAGACTACGCTGCAACCACAGAGCATACTTGGAATTAAACTCGGCTCTGACACCACTTTGTTAGAGAAATTGGAGAGGAATATCAAAGAAAACAACTTATAAGAGATGAAAGACTTAATACTTTCTATTTGTTTCTTTGAATTAGATTGTTACAACCTTCATACCATGCTCTATTTATAGTGCAAGAGAAACAATTATAACCATTCATTGTGCAACAATAAAAACATAAACTAATACACCATTAACTCTAAATTATCACCACACAAAATCCACCAACTCTAGTGTTTCAATTTCTACCACATAAATAAATTAAGTTTATTATTTTAACATTGTGAACTTCAATTGCTTACATGTATAGCTATGAACTCCACAATTTTATTAGTAATATATAATTACTTACTATTTGACACTTTCTTAAAGTGGCAACAGCGAAGCATGTTTCTACAAATGGGGATAAAAACTCTCATTTTTCTCTGTTAGTGGCACAGATTGAAACTTTGCCTTCATTTGGTTTGGCTAAAAATTGATCTTTTTGTATTATTGCAGAAACATCTTCTACAAAATGAAAATACATACTGTTGCAATAGACTATAGCCTATAGTAGGCAGAAGTTACCGACCACTATTAGAAATGGTTATGCAATGGGCAAAGTTAAGATGATAACTTTGGAATTTGAAACCCCTACTACGGTGGTGAAGAAAAGTAATGGTGTTTGGGTTGCCAAATCAGGTGGGTTTTTGCTTTGGCATTGTATCCTGATATGTGGTATGCTGAGCTTTCTGTTGGTGGTTACAAGGTTAATGCTGGCTGCATTGAATGGGCAGCTTGTTTGGAGGCACAAGCCTTGGCTAGGTGCTCATTCTGCTATTGGACCCATTAAACCCTTGCATCGTGCTCTTCGGATGAGCTTCTTGTGCATGTGCTCTACTGGATGAAATTTCTTAGTACGATAGATTATAAGTTTGATACGGAAAATTAGAATTCGGCTTTGCCTTACATGATATGATGCATATGCTGCCTGGCTCTATAACATTTGTCTCAATTTTAAGCATCATGTGATTCTAAATTTCTAGATAAAATTTCTTAGTACCATAAATTATAAGTCTGTTACTAAAGATTTTAAGTATCCTGTGATGCTAATGTGCTTGATGAAATATGAGGATTACTTCTACTTAAAATTAGAACTAGGATTTGCCTTATATAATATGATGCCTATTCATCTTGACACTAAATGATTTTGAAGTATCAAGTGATTCTAATGTACTTAACCAAAGATGAGGATTACTTCAACTGAAATTTATAACTCGGCTTTGCCTAACGTAATATGATGCCCATTAAGCCTAACAAATAGATTTTGAAATATCTTGTGATTCTAATTTGCTTGACAAAAAATGGGAATTACTTCTACCGAAAGATGGAATTTAGATTTGCCTAATATATTATATGATGCCTATTAAGCCTGACTCTAAATGATTTTGAAGTTTCCAGTGATTCTAATGTACTTTATGAAAGATGAGGGTTACTTCTACTGAAAGTTGGAGCTCGGATTTGCCTAATATATATGATGCCTATTAAGCCTGACTCTAAATGATTTTGAAGTATCTAGTGATTCCAATGTACTTTATGCAAGATGAGGATTACTTCTACTGAAAATTGGAACTCGGATTTGCCTAATATTATATGATGCCTATTCATCCCTATTCTAAATGATTTTGAAATATCCAGTGATTTTAATGTAGTCTATGAAAAATGAGGATTATTTCTTCTAAAAGTTGTAACTGGGATTTGCCTAATATTACATTATGTCTATTAAGCCTGACAAATAGATTTTGAAGTATCCAATGATTCTCATTTACTAAAAAAATTGAGGATTACTTCTACTGAAAGTTGGAACTCGGATTTGCCTAAAATTATATGATGCCTATTCATCCTGACTCTAAATGATTTTGAAGTATCTCATGATTCTAATGTGCTTGGTGAAAGATGAGGATCACTTTTATTGAAAGTTGGAACTCAGTGTTGCTTAACATAATATGATGCCTATGCAGCCTGACTCTAAACTTATTTAAGTGTCCCGTAATTCTAATTTACTCTATAAATTTATGTCGGCTAAAAATGGAAGGCGGTCTTAAGGAGGTTTCTTTTATTTTGAAGTGTGTTGTAATTCTAAATTTTGTAATATAAATGAGGTGCTGCCAAAGCCCTGTCTTTCCTTCATGATGCGAAATCCCAAGTCATCCACTGTGATTTCAAGGCTTCTAATATTCTACTGGATGCGGTATGTTATAGAATAATGTATTCGGAATTTTTTGATTTTATGGTCTGAGAATGAATTAATAAATTCATGCCTAAATTATAGAAGTAATTTGTCAAATTATGTACTGATACTAAAGTGGGTTTAATCGTCTATACAGAAATTCAATGCATAACTGTCTGATTTTGGTTTGGCCAAGGCAGACCCTATAGGTGATAGAACTCATGTATCTACTCAAGCAATGGGTACACATGGCTATGCAGCACCTGAATATGTTGCTACAGGTTTTTCAAGTGCCGACGCTTTATATTTATTGTGAACATGCTATAAATAATTTATTACAACAATCTTTAAGTTAAATTCGCAATAGAAATCACCTTTTTATTATATCTAGTTTCATTGTTAGTGTGCAAAACTTGAGCCTATTCTCTTCTCTATGATTGTCTAATGCGTTATTCATGTCAGTTTTTGTCCTTTTATTAGTATGATCATCTGTAAATACGTGCCCACTAGAAATAAAAAGCTTCGTTAAACGATTTCCAGTATTAGAATAGAGAAATTAGTAATTTTGTCTCTGAATTTACTATCAATTTAGTCTCTGGGAAATCGGCAATTAGTTATGCTATGCTGTCTTTACATGTATAACTAATATGATTGAGAACTTCAATTGCTTACATGTATAACTATGAACTTCACAATTTTATTAGTAATATATAATTATTTACTATTTGACACTTTCTAGAAGTGGCAGTAGCGAATCATGTTTCTACAAATGGGGATAAGAACCCTCATTTTTCTCTGTTAGTGAAATAGATTAAAACTTGGCCTTCATTTGGTTTGGCTAAAAAACTGATCCTTTTGTGTTATTGCAAGAAGCTTCCTTTGCAAAATGAAAATACATACTATAACGGTACACAGCAGCCTCTGGTAGGTAGAAGTCACCAAACACTATCAGAAATGCTTATGTAATGGGAAAGGTTAAGATGATAACTTCAGAATTTGAAACCCCTACTAAGGTGGTGAAGAAAAGGAATGGTGTTCGGGTTTCCAAGTCTGGTGGGTTTCTGCTTTGGCATTGTATTGTGAAATGTCGTATGTTGAGCTTTTTGTTGGTGGTCACAAGGTTAATGTTGGCTGCAGCGAATGGGCAACTTGTTTGGAGGCATACGCCTTGGCTTGGTGTTGATTCTGCTATAGGACCCGTTAAACCCTTGCATCGTGCTCTTCAGGTGAGCTTCTTGTGCATGTTCTCTGCTGGATGAATTTTCTTAGTATGGTAAATTATAAGTTTGATATGGAAAATTAGAATTCGGCTTTGCCTTACATAATATAATGCATATGCTGCCTGACTCTAAAACATTTGTTTCAATTTGAAGCATCACCTGATTCTAAATTTCTGGATAAAATTTCTTAGTTTGATAAATTATAAGTCTGATACAAAGGTTTTAAGTATCCTATGATTCTAATCTACTCGATGAAATATGAGGATTACTTATACTTAAAGTTGGAACTTGAATATGCCTTATATAGTATGATGCCTATTCATCCTAACAATAAAAGGTTTTGAAGTATCCAGTGATTCTAATATACTTGACGAAAGATGAGGATTACTTCTACTACAAGTTGGCACTTGGCTTTACCTAACATAATATGGTGCCATTTAAGCCTAACAGTAGATTTGAAAATATCTTGTGATTCTAACTTACTTAATAAAAAATGAGAATTACTTCTACTGGAAGTTGGAATTTGGATATGCCTAATATTATCTGTTGCCCATTAAGCCTGACTCTAAATGATTTTGAAGTATCTAGTGGTTCTAATGTACTTTATGAAAGATGAGGATTACTTCAGCAGAAAGTTGGAACTCAGATTTGGCTAGCATTTTATGATGCCAATTAAGCCTGACTCTAAGTGATTTTGAAGTATCTAGTGATTCTAATGTACTTGATGAAAGTTGGAACTCGGATTTGCCTAATATTATTTGATGCCTATGATGCCTGATTCTAATTGATTTTGAAGTATCTAGTGATTCTAATGTACTTGATGAAAGATGAGGATTACTTCCACTGAAAGTTGGAACTCATATTTGCCTATTATTATATGATGCTTATTATGCCTGACTCTAAATGATTTTTAAGTATCCACTAATTCGAATGTACTTCATGAAAGATGAGGATTACTTCTACTGAACGTGAGAACTCGGATTTGTTAATATTATATGATGCATATTCAGCCCGACTCTAAATGATTTTGAAGTATCCAGTGATTCTAATGTACTTAATGAAAGATAAGGATTACTTATACTGAAAGTTGGAACTCTGATTTGCCTAACATAAAAGGGTATGCCTGTTAAGCCTTACTGTAAAAGATTTTGAAGTTTCCAGTGGTTCTAATTTACTTGATTAAAAATGAGGATTTTTTTATTGAAAGTTGAAACTCGGATTTGCCTAATATTATATGATGCCTATTAAGCCTGACTCTAAATGATTTTGATGTATCAAGTGATTCTAATTTACTTGATGCAAGATGAGGATTACTTCTACTGAAAATTGGAGCTTGGATTTGCCGAATATTATATGATGCCTGTTTAGCGTGACTCTAAATGATTTTGAAGTATCCAGTGATATTAATATAGTTGATGAAAGATGAGGATTACTTCTACTAAAACTTGTACTAAGCCTGATAAATAGATTTTGAAGTATCCAATGATTCTAATTTACTTAAAAAATGAGAATTACTTCTACTGAAAGTTGGAACTCGGATTTGCCTAAAATTATATGATGCCTATTCAGCCTAACTCAAATGATATTGAAGTATCTTGTGATTCTAATGTGATTGATGAAAGATGAGGATCACTTTTATTGAAAGTTGGAACTCGGTGTTACCTAACATAATTTGATGCCTATGTAGCCTGAATCTATGTTTTTTGAAGTTTCCCGTAATTCTAACTTGCTCGGTAAATTTATGTCCGATACTAATAAAAGGTATTCTCAGGAAGGTTTGTTTGATTTTGAAGTATCATGTAATTCTAATTTTTATAATATAAATGAGGTGCTACCAGAGCGCTCTCTTTCCTTCATGATGGAAAATCTCAAGGCTTCTAATATTCTACTGAATGCAGTATGTTGAAGAATAATGTACTCGAAATTTATGATTTTATGGTCTGATTCCTAAATTATAGAAGTAATTTGTCAAATTATGTACTGACACTAAATTTCATTTAATCCTCAATACAAAAATTCAATGCATAACTGATTGATTTTGGTCTAGTGAAGGCAGTCCCTACAGGTGATAAAACTCACGTATCTACTTAAGTAATGGGTACACGCGGCTATGCCGGACCTGAATATATTGCTACAGGTTTGTCAAGTTTCTACGCTTTATATTTATTGTGAACATACTATAAATAATTTATTACAATAATCTTTAAGTTATATTCCCAATCAAATGTTTAATACCTGATAGGAAAACTTAGCCCCATGGAGAGAAACCCTAGCCTCCACCGCCGCACCCCTTCCTACGCCGCAAACCACTCTAACCACCGTCACTACAACCACTCCAACCCTCCCTTCGCCGTCAGCCACCACCTATCGAAACCACCCATACACTCGCCAAAACAACTTCCGCCACACCATACCCTACCGCCACCACCGCCAAGCCGTTGATCGCCACCACAACCGCCAGCCCGCTGCCGTCACCCATCGCCGAGAACACAACCACCGCCTAAACCCTAACCCCAAAGCCGATTCCCACAACCACCGCCCAAACCCTAACCCCGAACCCGCCCTCACTAGACTTTATTTTGAAAATTTCCCCAATTCCTATGGAGCAGATTCTATGAGCAGGGTATTCAAGAAGCATGGAATTTTGGGACGTGTTTATGTGGCCAGGAAAAAGAATGCCAGGAATCTCAACTTTGGCTTTATTACCGTAGATGACTCCCTGCCGGTTCAGGAGACGCTCCACAGGTTAAACTCAGTGAGCATTGGAATTATTCGTGTGCGTGCATTCAAGGCCAAGTTCACGGACTCGGCTGTAGCCCCAATAGCTCGGCATTACCAACCCAAGCCATCTGCAAGACGGATACCTCAACGTCGGGTCAATTTCCGGGAATCACTACGTGGAGACAGATCGTATGCCAAAGTTGTGGCAGAACCACAAGTCTCAAATGAGGCATCTTTGCCATCCATAATTCGATTCCAGCGAACTCACCCAGGGGTCATGATTTTATTACAAATGTGGCCCCTTGGAAAGATAAGTCATGCTTAGTCACTCTAATCAATATCTCGAATATTCGACTTACCTTTGATTTATTGCATGAACGTGGATTTGATGTTTCTTTTGCTGCCCCTGTAGGCAAGGATAATGTTATTGTCTCGTTTAATTCAGTACTGGCTATGTAAAATTTTTTAGGTGGCAAATGGAGGGTCATGTTGCATATTTTTAAGGCCGTGCAATTGCTGCCGACTGATTTTACACCGACTGAATGCATCATGTACCTGGATATCATGGGAATTCCCCCTACTCTGATTCAAGAGGAGCTGATCAGACACCTAGCGGCCTCCTTTGGCCGTGTTATTTCTGTGGACTTCAATTTTGATTACCCGGATCGTTTAGATGTGGTTTCCTGTCTGCTTTCGGTCCCCCTTGGGACAACCAATCTCTCCTTTAAATTATTAGTGAATACTAAGGAAGTGCTCATTCACACTAATCTAAGACAAGGTGTTGGTTGTGAACATTACCAAGATGACGATTCCAAAATTTCCGATGCCCCGTCAGATGCTTCTATTGCTACTTCCAATGATTCGCTCAATTCCGGCTGCCAGGAAGTGGAAATTGCGGATCATATTAGCTCGGATCTCTGAATTATCCCTATCCAAACCAATCAAATGATAATCTAAGTATTATCCCGGAATCAAACCCAGCTACACATGAAACTCATAAGGAGGCCGAACAACCTGTGCGGCCAGTCAATCCACAGATGGAAGCCAATCAGCCTGTCACTTCAGTTTCGTCAGGACCTGACATTTCAAATATGAATCGGGTGATTATTTTATCTCAGTCAAGGACATCACCGACCCTCAAAAAAGAGTTGACTATGGAAATGGGGAAAAAATTAGGAATATTCTCGGATAGAAATAAACAAGTTGTTCTGACAGCTATGGATAATTTAGTGAACTGATTAGTTCCCACCCATCAAGGTATTTATTTTCTTCTATTATGTTGATGGATTTTTTATGTTGGAATTGTAGAGGAGGGGTCAATAATGGGGCAAAGCAGTAATTTGTCTTTTCTTGCATTCGTAAACACAATCTCAAATTTTTCATTATGTTAGAAACGTAGATAGAAAGTATCTCTGAGCAAGTGGTCAAACAGTTCTGGGGGCATAACGATTTTGCTTATCACCATATCCCTTCTACTAGTCTTTCGGGCGGAATATCATTTTCTTGGAACTCCTCGTTGCTTTCAGGTTCGGTTATCCACTCTACTCCCCGATGGGTGCTAGTTAAATTTCCCCTTCAGCAGCAAGACCTGCACGTTCTTAGTCTCTATGCCCCAACAAATCATATGGATATATATGATTTATGGCAGGAACTTATCTCGATTATTCGTGACTTTCAGATGATTTTGATTTGTGGTGATTTTAATGAGGTGTTACATATGTCGGAGAGGGCAAATGACCGTCCATACCCATCCATGTTGGCTTTTCAAGACTTTGTATTGCAATCTGAACTCCATGATCTGCCCCTCCACGGTCGTGACTACACCTGGTCCAATAGAATTTCATTCTCTCGCATTGATCGTGTTCTTGTTTCAAACGGGACATTGCAGTTCTGGCCTAACTTATTCATATCAACGGTAGACACCACCCTATCTGATCATTTACCGATTTTATTTCGCTCCTTCGTTGC
Source organism: Euphorbia pulcherrima (assembly GCA_947683365.1). Classification (NCBI taxonomy): domain Eukaryota; kingdom Viridiplantae; phylum Streptophyta; class Magnoliopsida; order Malpighiales; family Euphorbiaceae; genus Euphorbia; species Euphorbia pulcherrima. The sequence continues at coordinate 24,586,282 of CANTUS010000001.1, forward strand.
TTACTCAGCCGGCCCAAAACCCTTTAGATCTTTGAACATGTGGTGGGATAAGGCAGACTTCTTGCCTTTTATTAGTAATAAATGGCACCTCATTTGTCAATCCTATGGTGACAAAGACCTATCTTATAAATTGATGAAGTTGGGTCGTCCAATCAGCCCTTGGCACTCAAAAAATTTTGGAAACCTACAGAGAAAGATCGGTGATTTAGAGGAAACAATATTGACCCTTACTTCGAGTAATGTGCCCCGACCGCTCACTACAACTCAAAACACAGAACTAAACTGCAATCGTTCTCTCCTTCAGGAAAAGAGGACTTCTTTGGAAAAATTACGACATCAATAATCAAGAGTGAATTGGATGCTACTGGGTGATAATAACACGTCTTTTTTCCATCGCACTGCTTCAGCCTGATCCCGTAATAACCGTATAACGCAACTGGACATCGAGGGAGTATTTTTCACGGACTTGAAGGTTATTTCAGATGCTATTTGCAGCTATTACGCCCAAATATTCAAGGCTGCCCCTATAACGCCATTCTCTCTTAAGAAGCTACATTTCAATACTGTTACTTTGCAACAAAACACAGCTCTTATCGCCCCCTTATAGGCTGAGGAAATTTGGAATAGTATATGTGCGTATGGTGAGAATAAAGCACCGGGACCATATGGCTTCAACCTCTTTTTCTACAAAAGGTTCTGGGACGATTTAAAGCCCGAATTTATGCAAGATTTAGACTGTTTTTATGCTACATCTCAGCTCCCAGATTCGGTCAAGACATCCTTCACAGTGCTAATCCCTAAAATTCCAGGTTCTTGCTTTTTGAATAACTTTAGGCCTATCTCGCTCATCCATGGTATCTATAAAATTATTGCGAAACTGTTATCGATTAGTCTTCAGGCTGTTCTATCGACTCTTATTTCAAACAATCAGTTTGCTTTTATCAAGGGTAAAAGCATTCATGAGTGTTCTTTTGTGGCTTCTGAGGTAATTCATGACCTCCATGTTAAAAGAAAACCATGTGTGGTGTTGAAACTAGACTTTCACAAAGCTTTCGATAGCATTTCTTGGACTTATATCGACTCGGTTCTCCAAAGGATGGGTTTTGACCAGAAATGGATTTCATGGTTGTCAAATAGCAGGAAAAAATCCACTACTTCTATTCTAATCAATGGCTCACCAAGCCCTCCTATTCACATCCGTAGGGGGGTCAAGCAAGGAGATCCTTTATCGCCTTTTATTTTTGTGTTAGCAGTGGAGGGCCTAAAACAGCTCATAGATCGTAGCATTCAAGTAGGCGTGCTACCTAGCTTTCGTTTGGAGGAATCCCTTCCAGATATCTCTTTGTTACAGTTCGTTGATGATACGATTTGCTTCCTTCCAGCAGAAGAATCCATAATTCCCAGTTTCATTCAGATCCTGAGGTGTTTCGAACTAATCTCAGGATTGCGTATCAACTACCATAAGAGTGCAATTATGGGAATCCACGTCAATGAAGCCTCCCTAGCCTCCTACGCAGCTCAATTGGGATGTAGAGTGGACAACTTCCCGATAAAATACTTAGGTACACCATTATGTATTAAACAGCCACATATCTCCGATTGGGATCCTTTGATTGCCAAGTTCAAGTCTCGTTTGGCAAATTGGAAAGGAAATTGTATATCATATGCGGGGCGTACCATACTTATCAAAACGGTACTTTCTTCCCTTCCTATTTACTTAATGTCAATTTTCTACATGCCTTGCTCTGTATCTTCTACACTAAATCAATTAATGAGCAATTTTTTGTGGCGAGGTGATTCTTCGATCAATGGCATATGCAAAGTAAGCTAGGTTACGATTCATTTACCCTATCACCTTGGGGGATTGGCAATTTGGGATCTTAAACTTGTTAACTCCAGCCTTCTCTTTAAATGGATTTGGAAACTAGGAGACCGCAATGATGACTCCTTGTGGTCAATGTACCGTGTTCGGCGTTATGGGGTTAGATCGTGGCATTAAATGATTCTTCTCGACCCCAAGTTTATCTCTCCGTTATAGCGTGGAATTCTAAAATGCTGCTTTAAAAATGAGAGAATTTGGTCCTTTTTCTCATCACAGGTGCGTGTTCAAGTGGGAGATGGTCAAAACAGTTTGCTCTGGCACGATAATTGGACATCAAACACTCCAATTAAATCACTCCTCCCCGACTTATTTGTTATTTGCAATAGGAAATCCTCAACCATTTTTTATGGGTGTAGCTCTATTTTTTCCAATCGATCCCAAACTCGTCCCTTTTGGAAAAGAAGCCTTCGCATTACGAACCAACAACAATGCAACGAACTGAAAACCTGGATATCAATTTCATGCCCAGCGCTCTTCCAAGATCATAGAATCGTGAACAGCCCCACTTTCTTCCCAAGAGGAGATTGCTTCTTATGGGACATTGGAGTCCAGAAAAAAATATTCAGCAGCATCCTTTTATTATGGATATTATCAACAACGACTATGGCCGAATCCGTCGAGAGACTTCACACTCATTTAGACCTCCCACATGCTTCCCAAGATAAAAAATTTCGGCTGGTTGGTCTTTCATAACAGGTTACCGACACGTGAGTTCCTTTTTCATCGGGGATATCGTATGCTAACTAGCGCATGTTGCCCGTTCTGTCCACTACCTGAGTCATTGGAACATAGCTTTTTTTTCTGTCACGCGAATTATCAGATTTGGAGAGATGCATTCCGTTGGCTAGGTATTCAGGTTGTGATGCCAAATGATGGTTACAACTTCCTTCTCTTATGGTGCACATTTTTCAAGCCTGGAATCTCCTGCCATTTTGGTAGGTCTCTCTGGTTCATTATAACATGGAATCTTTGGAAGCGTCGCAACAAGAAGATTTTCCAGGATAAAACTGATGATGGGGATATTTTAATTGCTAGTATTAATTTTTGCTGGTTTCTTTTTCATTCCTACAAGCGCTATGTTAGCCCTTCAGTTTCTGATTTGTTTACGAACCCGAGGATTCTTATTATGTAACTTTGATGTATATTTTGGTTCTTATTTCGAGAACCACTATTAATAAAAGCGGAGTGGGTGTTTTGTAGGTAAGCAGAGGAACCAACCTAGTTGGGTACTCTGCCCCAAAATTTTCACCCACTCCAATCTTTTAGCCGTTGGGGAGATACACTGTCTCTCCAAGGGTTTTTCAAAAAAAATCACCTTTTTATTATATCTAATCACCATCAGATCATATAACCATCAACGGTTGAGAGAACCAATGGTGATTTTTTCAAGTTACTAGCAAGACACCATTTTTTTCAACCTAAAAAGCTTATGTGTGATGGACAATTGCTTATTTTGACTGGGACTCAACAGGTTTTTGAGTTGATGGACGACGATGTTGTTTGTGTGACTAAGAACCTAGCAACATTGGCAGGGTCAGTTATGCTTTTGATGTGTTACTAATTAGTTAATTCTAGAGTGTAGTTCCTTTGTCTTATTCATTAACCATTTTTCTGATTTTTACATTTCAGGTAATAGTTATATGGGGAGTTCAAAACAAAATTTACTTCCCCTCTATATGCCGAAGATGTCTTTGAGGTGAGCCATGCTTTAAGATTTTCACCTTGGAATGTAATTTGTGTACTATGTTGTTTAACTGTTTAACAATTAAATCGAATGTGAGGGTGAAAGAGGGGAATGGGGCTTGCGGATCCTTTTGGTATGATAATTGGACGGTAAATGTGTCACTATCTGTTCTTTTTCCTGACATGTATCTCTTATGTAATAGAAAAAGTTGCTCGGTTCGGGATGGGTGTTTGTCAATTTCTGAGGGAGCAGCACTTTCTAGGCCTTTTTGGAAATGTAGTCTATGGATTTCAAGTAGAGAGAGGTGCTCCCAGCTTTGGAATTGGATTTCCCAGACCTGCCCTGCGTTTTTTGTGGGTAATGGGGCTGACGGCAATATGGGGCAGCAGCTACATGCTGCGTTTCAGGTGGTGGCGGATAGATTTAAATGGGATCTGGGAGCTAATAAGGTATTTTCAGCCGCATCTTTTTGTTTGGGGTTCTATAGGACGCCTCAACGGACTACGCCGGAAACGGATTACATGGTGGTTTGGAATGTGTGTCTTCTTCCTAAAGTTAAATTCTTTAGCTGGTTATTGTTGCATAGACGTCTTCCAACGAAAGTTTTTCTGGTTCGTCGCGGATGCCAAGCAGTAGTGGATGATAAGTGTCCGTTTTGTGATGAGTCTGAAACAATCGATCATGCTTTGTTTCACTATTTAGGTAGTTATCGTATATGGGCTCAAGCTTTTCTGTTGCTAGGGATTTCAGTGACAATACCATTGAAAGGGGCTGATTTTCTATTAGTATGGCGAGCGCACTTTACCTCGGGTCTCAGACATGAGTTTGGTACGACTTTATGGTTTATGATTGCGTGGGCTATTTGAAAAATGAGGAATAAGTTTGTGTTCGAGGGAGTCTTAAGCGCAAAAGATCATTTGGGGTCATGCATTCATCTATGCTGGTTCTTCTTCAAGTATAGAAGGCAGAATCTTAATTTTGTCGTTTCTGATGTATTTTATTTTCCGAACTTATTACTAAGTTGTAACTAGATAGCTGGCATTCTTTGACCTTATTCATTGTATAGGCATGTCTTGGGATCGGACTTCATATCCATATCTCCTTTAGGCTGTATTTCTGTCCAATGACGCTCTCATCTTGTGAGCAGATTTTGGATTTCTTTAATAAAGAGAGGTAGGTATTTTGTAGGTAAGCGGGGGCATCAACCTAGTTAGGACGCCCGCCCCGAAATTTTCACCTGCCTCAATCTTTTTCCTTCTAGGGGAACATAATGTTCCTCCGAGGGGCTTTCGAAAAACATTAAAGGTTGATGACCGTCTTCATTTTGATGTAATATTGCTCGTCAATAGAACTATTGGCTTCTCATAGAAAGAGTATTTAAATTCAATGTCTCTTTACAGAGTTGGTCCAAAGTATTTCCAAGTTACAACTATTGCCTTCTTAGAAAAAGAGTATGCCTATTTTTCAAACTTGTAAATATGATTTTGTATAGGAGCGTGTGTGCACGTTTTTTTATTGCTTTTGGAAAGAATAAAATCGGTGAAAATAGTGCAAGCTCGTAGTGTGTTTCTATAATTGATTTACAGGTGATATAAATTAAGAAAGATGCTTTGGTAGAATCCTAAGCAATCTAAGAGAAAGTTACGAAGCAAACTGTTGCTAATGATCTTTCTAAAAGGCTTAAGGTTTTATGTTCAATTAATGACGTTGGAAGCTTGAAAGGTCTTTTAATTCTCTCTGTTTGGCTTTCTATTTAATTTCTGAAAATATTTAGAGGATGTTTCTTAAATTGTATTTTGGGCAGACAGTTCTCACTCTGAAATGAAATCATATAATATGTATGTTCATGATATAACAAAATTTCTAAGGTTTCTGGGCTCACATGGGGCTTGATGTGGGTTAGACATGCATTGGATTCAAAGTGCAAGTTAGTGATGATATGTTATTTGTATAGTAATAAATTATCAATTAAGTCAAAGTTAAGGTCTGGAAATTGCTACTAGTTAAGTTTTTAAGTCGTTTAAAAGTGGTTGCACTACTGAGATGAATAAGGTGAAAATACTGCAGGATCCAGGATATACAGTTGACTTTATTGAATAATAAAACTGATGAAAATAGGTAACATTTCTAATTCCGTTTCATTAACCAAGATCTGTAATAATTTTTGTTTCCGTGCTACATAGCCATTGCAAGGGGCTGAGATGAGGAGAAACTGTATCACTTTGTGTGTCTCATGGAATTGGCCTGTATCCCATGATCAAACAACTCATAAGGTGAATATATCAATATTGCTGCAGTGTTATTGGCATTTTTGCTAGTAAATTTGCCACAGAATCATCTTTGAACTTGACTTCTCTCTTTTTTTGTCAGATATACCTCTACAGCAACAAATCTGCAACCTAAGATACAAGATATGCCTCCGCTGGCTGTATGGTCTGCCTGATGAGGTGCCCAATGTTGGATTATAAACTTGATCCATATCAATGGAAACCCAAAATCCAAATCCAATCAATTGGATTCCAAGCCCACAAATCCAAAATGTAGTAAATTTATTTAGGTATTTTAAGTATGTAGATTTTTGTGTGTGATAACCAAATTGGAGGCTATTAACTACAACCAATTTGGAGGCCATTAAATTAACTAAATAAGTTGGCTATTAATTGTATTAGTTGGAGGTGGTGGTAAGTAATTGTGTTAGTTAAGAATTGTGGTTATTAATTGTGGGAGTTGGGAGTTGGGAGTTGGGAGTTGTATAATTCACCTATAAATAAGGGAGTTCTTTAGTTGTTTTTCATCAACAAAAATAAGAACTTCTTTAGAGAGAAAAGAAGTAAAGAGTGAGTTGTAGTATTGTATTTTGAGTGAGAGTGTTCTTGTAATATTTTTGAGTTTAATAAAAGTTGTTTGTTTGAGTGTTTTAATTTCCAACAAAGTGGTATCAGAGCTAGGTTGAAAGCTCGAGTCCTCCTCCAGAAAAGAATTTTTTTTTTCCCGAGTGCGGAAAAATCGAGTTGAAACTGCCCAGGCGTTGCAGTAGCTAAAAAGCCCAGAAAGTGTCGCAATAGATTGCCAAAAGCGTTGCAATACGTCCAGCGTGTTGCAAAAGATTCCAAAAGTGCCGCAGTAGAATCCAGAAGTGTGGCAGCAGACTCTAGAAAGTGTCGCAATAGCTTCTGTACGTCTAGAAAAGCTATTTGAGTAAGATGGCGAATAACATGGCATCCTTTCAAGTTCCAACACTCAACAACAACAACTACGACAATTGGAGTATCAAGATGAAGGCTCTTCTCGGTGCTTATGATGTTTGGGATATCGTAGAGAAAGGATTCAAGGAGCCCGAAAATGAAGCCTCTCTCACGCCAGATCAAGCTACAACTTTGAAGGATTCCCGAAAGAGAGACAAGAAAGCTCTCTTCCTCATCTATCAAGCATTAGATGATGACGGTTTTGAAAAGATTTCAAGTGCAACTTCCGCCAAGCAAGCATGGGAGAAGCTACAAATCTCTTACAAAGGAGCCGAAAAGGTGAAGAAGGTACGTCTCCAAACACTAAGAGGTGAGTTTGAATCCTTGCACATGAAACCATCCGAGTCTATCTCCAACTACTTTTCAAGAGTAGCAGTCGTTTCTAATCAATTGAAAAGAAACGGTGAGAAGTTAGAAGATGTAAGAATAATAGAGAAGATACTCCGCTCGTTGGATCACAAATTTGAGAACATCGTGGTGACGATTGAAGAAACCAAAGACTTGGAGGAGATGACGATTGAAGAACTCCAAGGATCACTACAAGCCTATGAAGAAAAGCATAAGAAGAAACAAGGTATCTCTGAGCAACTCCTCAAGCTACAACTAAAGGATACGAGTGAAGGCCAAGGCAATGGTAGAAATAACCATGGCAGAGGCAGAGGTAGAGGAAGAGGCCGCGGACGAGGAGGAAGCCGTGGTTGTGGACGGAGTTGGAATTACAATAACAATTCCAACAGCAACTATAAGAAAGGAGAAAGCTCCACGCAAGGTCGTGGAAAAGGAAATTCGAACTCGAGGTATGACAAATCTCAAGTCCGATGCTATAATTGTCAAAAGTTTGGGCATTACGCTTCAGAATGTAGAGCTCAAAATGATCAAGTTGTAGAGAAGGCAAATTTCGTGGAGGAGAAGATTGAGGAGAAAGAAACGCTATTATTAGCATACAACAACAATAGTGATCATCAAGACAACACATGGTATCTTGACACCGGTGCAAGCAACCACATGTGCGGAAAAAGAAGCTTATTCGTGGAGCTGACTGGAGAAGTAAGTGGCGATGTCTCATTTGGAGATGACAACAAGATATCGGTGAAGGGGAAAGGTAACATCCTCTTTCGTGCTAAAGATGGTAGCCACCAATTAATTTCAAATGTCTACTATGTGCCTAATATGAAGTGAAACATTCTAAGTTTGGGCCAACTCTTAGAAAAAGGCTATGATATTCACATGAAAGATTGTAGTCTTTTAATAAGAGATGGCAAAGGAGATCTGATTGCTAAAGTACAAATGTCAAAGAATCGAATGTTTCCTTTGAACATTCAACATGATGTTGCGAAGTGTTTGAAGGCGTGTTACAAAGACGCATCGTGGCTATGGCATCTTCGATTTGGTCATCACAACTTCGGAGGATTAGAGCTACTATCGAAGAAAGGAATGGTTAGAGGCTTACCATGTATCAACAATCCTGATCAATTGTGCGAAGGATGTTTACAAGGGAAGCAATTCAGAAGAAGCTTTCCAAAGGAGTCAGACTATAGAGCCAAGAAACCGCTCGAACTCATCCATACCGACGTGTGTGGTCCTATCAAGCCAAGTTCTCTCGCTAATAGTAACTACTTCCTTCTTTTCATTGATGATTACTCAAGAAAAACATGGGTATATTTCTTGAAGCAGAAATCAGAAGTCTTTGGAGTGTTTCAGAAGTTCAAAGCAGCTGTGGAAAAGGAGAGTGGTCATAAGATCAAAGCCATGAGATCTGATCGAGGAGGAGAATTCACATCCAATGAATTCAACGAGTTTTGTGCAGCACATGGAATCCGTCGACCCTTAACGGTTCCTAGATCCCCCCAACAAAATGGTGTGGCAGAAAGGAAGAATAGAACAATTCTTGGCATGGCACGGAGTATGCTCAAAAGCAAGAAACTACCCAAGGAGTTTTGGGCGGAAGCAGTGGCATGTGCAATCTACCTATTAAATCGTTCTCCTACAAGAAGCGTGTGGGGAAAGACACTACAAGAAGCATGGAGTGGAAGAAAGCCCGGAATTTCCCATCTTCGAGTCTTTGGGAGTGTAGCTCATGTTCATGTACCAGATGAGAATCGAACCAAGCTTGATGATAAAAGCAAAAGTTTTATTTTCATCGGTTATGTCTCAAGCTCAAAAGACTATAAGCTATACAATCCGAATGACAAGAAATTTATGATCAGCCGAGATGTAATATTTGATGAAGAAGGAAAATGGAACTTTGATTCTCAAACGGAAGACTTCAACTTTTCTCCATTTGAGGAATATGAGCCGACAACGCCTGAGCAACCAAGACAACTTCAGCAAGGCCTCACAACTCCACCAACTTCTCCTACTCATAGAGATAGGTCATCATCATCATCATCATCCCCATCCTCAAGCGAGACTAAAGATGAAAGAGAAGTGCATCGTACGAGAAGTCTTCGAGAACTCTATGAGGTGACTAAACAACTAGATAATCTTACATTATTTTGTCTATTTGTTGACTGCGAGCCAGTGACATTTCAAGAAGCTGCAAAAGAGAAAAAGTGGAGAGATGCTATGGACGAAGAAATCAAGGCCATTGAGAAGAATGATATATGGGAACTCACTTTACTTCCTAAAGGACACAAGGTGATAGGTGTCAAATAGGTGTACAAAACAAAGTGGAATGCTAAGGGAGAGATCGAAAGACACAAGGCAAGGCTTGTTGCAAAAGGCTATTGTCAAAAGGCTGGAATTGACTACGATGAGGTATTCGCTCCAGTTGCTCGATTGGAAACTATCAGACTAATAATTTCTTTAGCAGCTCAAAACAAGTGGAGTATTCATCAAATGGATGTAAAATCGGCATTCCTAAATGGAGTTCTTGAAGAAGAAGTTTACATCCAGCAACCACCAGGTTATGAAGTCAAAGGCCATGACAACAAGGTGTTAAAATTGAAGAAGGCCCTTTATGGGCTAAAACAAGCACCAAGGGCATGGAATAGCAGAATTGACAAGTACTACCAAGAAAATGGCTTCAACAAATGCCCCTTTGAGCATGCTTTGTACATCAAGATCAAAGATGGAGATATTTTGATCGTGTGCCTCTACGTGGACGATTTGATATTCACTGGAAGCAACCAAAGAATGTTCGATGAATTCAAGAAAGTGATGACGAAGGAGTTTGAGATGACAGACATGGGGCTCATGGCGCACTACCTCGGCATAGAAGTAAAGCAACAAAAGGATGGAATATTCATTTCACAAGAAAGCTATGCGAAGGAGATCTTGAAAAAGTTCAAGATGGATAACTGCAAGCCGATAAGCACACCGGTGGAGTACGGGATTAAGATGTCCAAACATGAAGAAGGGGAAAGTGTAGATCCAACATTTTTCAAAAGTTTGGTTGGAAGTCTACGCTATCTTACATGCACGAGGCCAGATATCCTTCATTCAGTCGGATTAGTAAGCCGCTATATAGAGTCACCAACAACCACCCATTTCAAAGCCGCTAAGAGAATTCTTCGCTATTTGAAAGGTACAACAGACTTTGGCTTGTTTTATTCTGTATCTAATGATTACAAGCTTGTTGGATATAGCGATAGCGATTGGGGTGGAGACGTAGATAACCGAAGAAGCACTAGTGGATTCGTGTTTTTCATGGGAGACACTGCTTTCACATGGATGTCAAAGAAACAACCAATTGTAACTTTGTCTACATGTGAAGCAGAATATGTTGCAGCAACCTCGTGCGTATGTCATGCAATTTGGCTTAGAAATTTATTGAAGGAGATTGGGTTAATGCAAGAAGAGCCGACTGAGATCCATGTTGACAACAAGTCAGTCATTGCCTTGACAAAGAATCCTGTATTCCATGATCGAAGCAAACACATCGACATCCGCTACCATTACATAAGAGAGTGTGTTGCAAGAAAGGAAGTACAAGTTGAATACGTGAAGACACAAGATCAAATTGCGGATATATTCACTAAGCCGCTCGCAAGCGAAAACTACGTCAGATTGAGAAGCTCACTCGGAATGACAAGATCAAGTTTAAGGGGGGGGTGTTGGATTATAAACTTGATCCATATCAATGGAAACCCAAAATCCAAATCCAATCAATTGGAGTCCAAGCCCACAAATCCAAAATGTAGTAAATTTATTTAGGTATTTTAAGTATGTAGATTTTTGTGTGTGATAACCAAATTGGAGGCTATTAACTACAACCAATTTGGAGGCCATTAAATTAACTAAATAAGTTGGCTATTAATTGTATTAGTTGGAGGTGGTGGTAAGTAATTGTGTTAATTAAGAATTGTGGCTATTAATAGTGGGAGTTGGGAGTTGGGAGTTGTATAATTCACCTATAAATAGGGGAGTTCTTTAGTTATTTTTCATCAACAAAAATAAGAACTTCTTTAGAGAGAAAAGAAGTAAAGAGTGAGTTGTAGTATTGTATTTTGAGTGAGAGTGTTCTTGTAATATTTTTGAGTTTAATAAAAGTTGTTTGTTTGAGTGTTTTAATTTCCAACACCCAACTCTCACTATTACTTGATTTAAAAAACATATAATAGTTGTAACATCATATCATGGGTCTGGCTGTTAGTAACCAAATTCATTTTTTGTTCATATTAGCATGACTAGGACATGAGGGAAGATGCATTTGAGGAATTGATTTTAAAATCCTATAATATTTCTGGAAAAATTCTTTCCTAGAATTCCACATTCCTTTTATAGGGCTTTTTTGTTTTTGTTTTTTACGCTGAGGTCGGCGAGAGAGGAAATTGGTTTATGACACTGTCAGAAGATTTGAAATGTATGCAAGGTAGCACTTAGCAGAAGTGGATACCAAATAAAAATTGGTGCCTATACAGTCTCTTTAAACTAGGATATATGAGAATAATCAATGTAGCATTAAGCTAGACAATTTAGAACCTTTTGGCTCTCTATTGCCTGTTATCCCATTGAAAGATCTCCATATACTATCATATTTTTCAATTTTTTTTAATTTCTCACTCTAACGTGATGCTGATATTTAGCTCTTACTTGGCAGGATTTACCTATCAAACAAAAGTACCTAGTTACTTTTACTATTGGTTACAATAAAGGGTTATAATAAAAAAGATAATATTGATGCAGCAATTAGAAATGTTTATTTTCCGTCCCCCTCAAAGTCTATCTCCCTTCCATTATGCTTGTGCATTTTATGATGCCGAATATTTACATGCAGTTCTTAGATAACTTTGCTATTGTATTATTTCACTACGATGGCTGAACAACTAAATGGAATGAGTTCAAGTGGTCAAAATGAGCTATCCACGTGAGTGTTGAGAAGCAAACTAAGTGGTTAAAATCTTGCTCTTGTTCTTTCAATTAACCAGAGCAGAGTGCAGTTTGTGTTTATCTGACTAGCTTCCTAAACACCTTAAGGTGGTATGCAAAGTGTTTTCTGCATCCTGATAATGTTGCGCCCCACGAATACATTTTCATGTGGGATGAAGATCTTAGGGTGGAAAATTTTAATCCAGAGGAGTTAGTTTGATAACCCTTCATCCTATCATTATTCTTGATTTTTCTGAATGCTGCATAAGGAAAAGAAATGCTTTTTCGATTCAGATACATGGTCTGGAGATTTCACAACCTTGTTTGGATCCAAAGAGAGTAGCTACATGGGCTATGACTAAACGGAGAGATGACACTGAAGTCCATAAGTATATTCAGTATTCACTTGATAGTTATGTTTTTGCTTTGCTTGTGGCTCCTCCAACTTGTCCCATTCTAACTAGTGCCTTTAAACTTTAGAAAGGTCATGTACCTCCCTCAACTTGACAAAAACGCGCTAGCTTGCCCCTGAGTGCCATGTGTCAACTTTGGATTGTAGAGAGAAAAGTTAGAAAAACAGCATATTTGAAAAGTCAAACTAATCAGAAGTTGACACATGGTGTTAAGGGGAGATACTGGAGCCATTCTTTGAAAGTTCAGGGAGTTTTAAAGTTCAGGGGGCAGTAGGTGGAATGAGGTAAGTTGAAGGAGTCATTGATGCATTAAGGCTTTTTGCTTTTAGCTTGACTTGTCCCTTTCTTTTTTCCTGCAGGGAAACTAAGGAGAAGCCTGGTTGGTGCAGTGACCCTCACTTGCCACCTTATGCAGCATAAGTAAAAATGTAAAATAATGAAAAGCCTTTATCTTATGAGTGATTACCATAAGAGTTTTTCAATTTTATCATAAATCCTGCAAAATAATTTAATGAATTGGCTACAAATTGAGCAGATTTGTTGAGATAATGGCAATTGTGTTTTCTCGAGATGCCTGGCATTGTGTTTGGCATATGATTCAGGTATTCATTATGTCACTTATAGTATCAACTTCGCCTTTTTATAACTATTAAAATTTCTTTGCCCTTTGGCAGAATGACTTGGTTCATGGCTGGGGCTTAGATTTTTCAATTAGGGAATGTGTTGAGGTTAGTAACCATTTGTTTCCTTAATTCCCACCTTTACTCTCTTCGCCTCAATCTGTAGACGCACAATGGATTGTTCATCACCTTGGATTGTACCTGCTGTGTGGACCTACACATTCAGATGAGCTTGGTTTTGTTTCTTTTGCAACCTCTAGACATCCTAAATGGTTTGCATCTACTTAATCTCAATTGCTGATGATGAACATCTAAGGATAGATGAATTGCAAGAGGGCATTTCCACAGCAGAATGAGGGTTTTACAGAAAAAGAATCTTTTGTTTTTTATTGATACCATGAAAAGGGAAAATTCACTTAATTTCCTTGGTGTGTACTAAGAGGTGGGAAAAGCAGAGAGATAAGAAAGGGGATGAAACTTTATTAATGAGAACAAGAGTGGAACCACGGTTTGACAAGTGGTCAGCACCGTTTGACTCTAAAGGATGCCAGTCTTGTAGGGTTAGTGGAATCCCTTCTCTATCGCTCTTTTCATCTTCTTCGAACATGTTCTATTGGGTCCCTATCCGTCCTTGTTCTTTTTTACAATTTATAACCTTCTTATTGGTTTGATACATGGGTTGAGAGTATATTCTGTGTATTTACAGACTTTTTCTCTTTATGGAGGTTTAGTAGAGTTTCTTTCAAAGGCTACTGGAACTGCTGTGGAGTGGGTCGAAATGCCTGGGATGAAGGTTACTCCTCATTTTACCTATCATTATCATTAGTTTTATTCGTTGTGCTTAATTAACCATAAGTAATTATTCTTTCTTCATTATCCCTAATATGCCAAACTTCTAAGACATTTCTAACTTATTAGTATTTGCAGACAGTGAAGCCATGAGGCACACGCCTTGGCTAGGTGCTCATACTACTAAAGGACACGCTAGACCCTTGCATCGTGCTGTTCAGGTGAGCTGCTTGTGCATGTGCATGTGCTCTACTGGATATCCCTTGAAAACTTAGAATATGTCTTTTAAAGATATACTTCTTTGCATACATAAAGACATATCATATGGATATGGAAGTAAATGTCAATAAGGTATGATGTTATTCTTACAGAGGATATTTATCACAACTTTTTCATATCTTGTTCAATTTATCATATGAGTTAATGACTCTATGCCGCTGAATAAGTAGTATAATGTAGTTGCCCATGCCCAAATGCTGAATGAGTATTAATGTAGTATATGTTTCTATTTGACCCATTGAGTAATAGGATGTAATGATTAATAAATGAAATGCAGTTCTCCAAAGCTGCATCAGAGAGTCTGAAGAGATACGACAATATATGCCATGGGATCTCATAAAAAGAGTATGCCAATGTCTTTAAACTTGTAAATATGATTTTGTAGGAATACTTGTGCATGTTTATGTATTACTTTTGCAAATAATGTGGTTGGTGGAAATCGTGCAAGCTTATTTTGTTTTTATGCCAAAGAGTTTTAGCTCTTTAAGCTATTTACAGATCATAGAAATTGAGCAAAAAACATTTCTAGGATCTGAGACTGTCCAAGTTCAAGTTACAAAGCAGTCTGATGTTAATGATCTTTCCAAAAGGCTTAGGACTATTAATGACGCTGAAAGCTTAAAAGGTAATCCTTTCTGCTTATGAAATTTTGAAAATATTGAATGGATTTTCATTCATTCAAATATGTTGTCTTCCCACTCTAAAAATGTTATGATGCATATGCACCCAATTCTAAATGATATGACCGATACTAGAAAGGTTGTATGAAGGAGAAGGTTTGTTTGATTTTTAAGTATCTCATGGCTTTATATTTTTTGATAAAAATGAGGATCATGTTTACCGAAAATTAGAATTCAGCTTTGCCTAACATAATATCATATGCAGCCCGACTCTAAAACACTCTAAAACATTTGTTTCAATTTGAAGCATCACATGACTCTAAATTTCTGGATGAAATTTCTTAGTGTGATAAATTACAAGTCTGATACTAAATGTTTGCCTTAAGGAGTTTCGTCGCAATTCTTATTTCCTCACGAAAGATGGGGATTACTTCTCCAGAAAGTTGGAACTCGGCTTTGCCTAGTATAATATAATGCATATTCATCCTGATTCTAAAAGATTTGAAGTATCCTGTGATTCTAGTCTACTTGATAAAATATGAGGATTACTTCTACTTAAAGTTGGAACTCGGATTTGCCTTGTATATTATGATGGCTATCCCGTATCACACTAAATGAATTTGAAGTATCCAGTGATTCTAAAGTAGTTGATGAAAGATGAGGATTACTTCTATTGAAAGTTGGAACTAGGCTTTGCCTAACATAATATGATGCATATTAAGCCTGACAAATAGATTTTTAAGTAATTTGTTATTCTAATTTACTTGATAAAAAATGAGGATTGCTTTTACTGAAAGTTGGAACTCGGATTTGCCTACTATTGTATGATGCCTATAAAGCCTGACTCTAAATGATTCTGAAATATCCAATGATTCTTATGTACTTGATGAAAGATGAGGATTACTTCTACTGAAAGTTGGAACTCAGATTTGCCTAATATTATATGATGCCTATTAAGCCTAAATCTAAATGATTTTGAAGTATCCGGTGATTCTTATGTACTTGATGAAAGATAAGGATTACTTCTACTAAAAGTTGGAACTTGGACTTGCCTAATATTATATGATGCCTATTAAGCCTGACTCTAAATTATTTTTAAGTATCCACTGATTCGAATGTGCTTGTTGAAAAATGAGGGTTAAATTTACTGAAAGTTTGAACTCGGATTATATGATGCCTATTCAGCCGGACTCTAAATGATTTTGAAGTATCCAGTGATTTAATGTCTTAATTAAAGATGAGGATTACTTCTACTGAAAGTTGGAACTCGGATTTGCCTAACATTACATGATTTCTATTAAGCCTGACAAATAGATTTTGAAGTATCCAATTATTCTAATTTGCTTTAAAAAGGAGGATTCTTTTACTGAAAGTTGGAACTCCGATTTGCCTAATATTATGTGATGCCTATTCAGCCTGACTCTAAATGATTTGTAGTGTCCAACGTTTCTAATCTACGATCAAAGACGTCGATCACTTTTATTGAAAGTAGGGACTCTGTGTTGCCTAACATAATCTGATGCCTAGTGTCTAGTAATTCTAATTTGCTCGATAAATTATTGTCGGCTACTAATGGAAGGTAGTCTCAAGGAGGTTTCTTTGATTTTGTAGTATCCTGTGATTCTAATTTTTATAATTTAAATGAGGTGCTGCTAGAGGGCTCTCTTTCCTTCATGATGCAAAATCCCAAGTCATCCACTTTGATTTCAAGGCTTCTAATATTCTACTAAATGTGGTATGTTAAAGAATAATGTACTCGAAAGTTATGATTCAATGGTTTGAGAATGAATTAATAAATTCATGCCTAAATTATAGTAGTAATTTGTCAAATTATGCATTGGCACAAAAGTTTTTTTAATCGTCAATATAGGAATTCAATGCATAACTGTCGGATTTTGGTTTGGCCAAGGTAGTCCCTACAGGTGATACAACTCACGTATCTACTCAAGAAATGAGTACACATGCCTATGCAGCACCTGAATATGTTGCTACAGGTTTGTCAAGTGCCTATGTTTTATATTTGTTGTGAACATGCTATAAATAATTTATTACAATAATCTTTAAGTTATATTCCCAATCAAAATCACCTTTTTAGTATATCTAGTTTCATAGTTATTGTGCAAAACTTGAGCTTGTTCTCTTCTCTATGATTGTCAAATGGGTGCTTCATGTCAGTTTTTTTTTCCTTTTATTAACTTGATTATTATCTGTAGTTATATGCCGACTAGAAAGAAAAGGCTTTGTTAAACGATTTCCAGTATTAGAATGGAGATATTGGTAATTTTCTCTTTAATTTTACTAGCAATTTAGTCTATGGGAAAGTGGCAATTTGTTATGTTATGCTGTCTTTACATGTATAACTGATATGATTGAGAACTTCAATAGCTTACATGTATAACTATGAACTTCACAATTTTATTAGTAATATATAATTATTTACTATATGAAACTTTCTAGAAGTGGCAGCAGTGAAACATGTTTCCACAAATGGGGATAAAACCCTCATTTTTATCTGTTCTGTAATTTAAATAGTGGAAAAGATTGAAACTTTCCCTTCATTTAGTTTGGCTAAAAAATTGATCTTTTTATATTATTGAGCAGTCTTTGGATTTCTTTAATAAAGAGAGGTAGGTGTTTTGTAGGTAAGCGGGGGCATCAACCTAGTTGGGATGCCCGCCCCGAAATTTTCACCTGCCTCAATCTTTTTCCTTCTAGGGGAACACAATGTTCCTCCGGGGGTTTTAAAAAAATAAAAAATAAAAAATAAAAAAATATTATTGCAGGAAACTTCCTCTGCAAAATGAAAATACATATTGCAGTAATACACAGCAGCCTCTGATAGGCAGAAGTTACCAAACTCAATCAGAAATACTTATGCAATGGGCAAAGTTAAGATGATAACTTCGAAATTTGAAACCCCTACTAAGGTTATGGAGAACAGGAATCGCCTTCGGGTTGCCAAGTCGGGTGGGTTTTTGCTTTGGCATTGTATCTTAATATGAGGTATGTTGAGCTTTCTGTTGGAGGTTACAAGGTTAATGCTGGCTACAATGAATGGGCAACTTGTTTGGATCCATATGCCTTGGCTAGGTGCTCATTCTGCTATAACCCATTAAACCCTTCCATCGTGCTCTTTAGGTGAGCGTTTTGTCCATGTGCTCTAATGGATGAAATTTCTTAGTATGATATATTACAAGTTTGATGAAGAAAATTAGATTTTGGCTTTGCCTTACATAATATGATGCATATGCTGCGTGACTCTAAAACATTTGTTTCAATTTGAAGCATCGCGTGATTCTAAATTTCTGGATGAAATTTCTTAGTATTATAAATTATAAGTCTGATACTAAAGATTTTAAGTATCCTGTGATTCTAATCTACTTGATGAAATATGAGGATTTCTAATACTTTAAGTTGGAACTCTGATTTGCCTTATATAGTATGATGCCTATTCATCCTCACACTAAATGATTTTAAAGTATCCAGTGATTCTAATGTACTTGAGGAAAGATGATAATTACTTCTACTAAAAGTTGGAACTCGGCTTTGCTTAACATAAGATGATGCTGATTAAGCCTAACAAATAGATTTGGTAATATCTTGTGATTCTAATTTACTTGATAAAAAATGAGAATTACTTCTTCGGAAAGTTGGAAATCGGATTTGCCTAATATTATATGATGCCTATTAATCCTTACTCTAAATGATTTTGAAGTATCCAGTGATTTTAATGTACTTGAATAAAAATAAGGATTACTTCTACTGAAAGTTATAGCTCGGATTTGCCTACTATTTTATGATGCCTATTAAGCCTGACTCAAATGATTTTAAAGTATCCAGAGATTTTGATGTACTCGATGCAAGATGAGGATTACTTCTACTGAAAGTTAAAACTCGAATTTACCTAATATTATAAGATGCCTATTCAGCCCAACTCTAAATGATTTTGAAGAATCCAGTGATTTCAATGTACTTGATGAAAGTTGAGGAATACTTCCACTAAAAGTTGGAACTCGGATTTGCCTAATACTACATGATGTCTATTAAACCTGCTTAATAGATTTTGAAGTAACCAACGATTCTAATTTACTTAAAAAATGAGGATTACTTCTACTGAAAGTTGGAACTCGGATTTAACTAAAATTGTATGATGCCTATTCAGCCTGACTCTAAATGATTTTGAAGTATCTAGTGATTCTAATGTGCTTGATTAAAGATGAGGACCACTTTTATTGAAAGTTGGAACTCGGTGTTGCCTAACATAATATGATGCCTATGCAGCCTGACTCTAGATTTTTTGAAATTTACTGTAATTCTAATTTGTTCGATAAATTTTTGTCCACTACTAGTGGAAGGTATTCTCAAGGAGGTTTGTTTGATTTTGAAGTATCCTGTAATTCCAATTTTTAAGTGCTCTCTTTCCTTCAGGATGCAAAATCCCAAGTCATCCACTTTGATTTCGAGGCTTCTAATATTCTATTGGATGCAGTATGTTGACGAATAATGTACTCAAAATTTATGATTTTATGGTCTGAGAATGAATTAATAATTTCATGCTTAAATTATAGAAGTAATTTGTCAAATTACGTACTGACACTAAAGTTCGTTTAATCGTCAATACAGGAATTCATTGCATAACTTTCTGATTTTGGTTTGGCCAAGTTAGTCCTTACAGGTGATAAGACTCACATATCTAATCAAGTAATGGGTATGCAGCACCTGAATATGTTGCTACAGGTTTGACAAGTGCCTACGCTTTATATTTATTGTGAACATACTATAAATAATTTACTACAACAGTCTTTAAGTTATATTCCTAATCAAAATAACCTTTTTATTATATCTAATCGCCATTAGATCAAATAGCCATCAATGGTTGAGAGGACCAATGTGTTATTTGTGTCAACTAGGCATTTTGTCAAAATATAGTACATTTTGTGATTTTTTCAAGTTACTAACAAGACACCATTTTTTCAACTTAAAAACCTTATATGTGATGGACAATTGCTTATTTTGACCTGGACTCAACAGGTTTCTGAGTTAAAGGACGACGATGTTGTTTGTGCTATTAAGAACCTAGCAACATTGGCAGGGTCAGTTATGCTTCTAACGTGTTACTAATTAGTTAATTCAAGAGTGTAGTTCCTTTGTCTTATTCATAGACCATTTTTATGATTTTTACATTTCAGTTAATAGTTACAAGACAAAATTGACTACCTCTCTATTTGCAGAAGATGTCAATGAGGTGAGCCTTTCTTTAAGATTTTCACCTTGGCATGTAATTCGTGTAATTTTTTGTTTACCTATAACTATTAAAGATTTTCATTTTGATGTAATACAAGCCCGCCATTACCTTTCTAAGCTGGGGGATCTTTCTCAGTCTAGTGTTCATGTGGGTCCCTATCCATCCTTATTTTTTTTACAATTTGTAACCTTCTTGTTCGTTTGATATATGGGTTGAGAGTATATTTTGTGTATTTGCAATGGCTGGCATTCTAATACATTGTTTTCTTCTTCATTAGCCATAATGTATACAAGTCACTTGCTTCTTGAGGAGACTATTAGGATGTTCAATACTGGAGCCGTCCGAGGATGTGATGTTGGGAACTGACAGTCAAATTGAACATGCATAAGAGTTATGACGGAAATTCAAAAAATTTTCCCTGTCCCCAGGAACTCCTATTAGTTGCATATAAATTAAATAAAACGTTAACTAAATAATTCTCTACCTAGGTTAGCATGCTAAAGGACTAGGTATACCATAATTCCAAATTATATCCTAGTATATTTATTTTATACTAAGTTTGTCATAACTCTAAGTTATAACCTAAGCATAAAATAAACTAAGCATGCAAAAATAACCTAAGCATAATTATTAAGTCTAAAAACACTTAAAGAAAAAGACTTAACAATTAAAAGAGAAAGAAAAAGAACTCACCAGTTGAAGCGTGCTCTTGTAGAACCTTCTTGCGCAAGCCTCCAAAGGTAGGATAGCCTCTATCAGTATCCACACAAACCCCACCAACCAAAACCTCCCCAGGAGGAAGAACTAAGAAGCCTCGAGTAGTTGCTAGACCACTCTAGAAGCCTCACCGAAAAATATAAACTAGCGGTGCCCGAATAAATTCAAGCTCCACAAAAATAACTTGCTCAATTACTCGAGAGATTAATTATCTCGCTTAGGATTTATGCTTTGAGCTTGGTGCATTTTGAAAGGAGAAGGGACAGCCTATATATAGGCTTGGGGAGCAAAAATTTACTCCCCATTAGCGATGTGGGAAGGGAGTAAAACTCCCATCCCACACACCTACCACATGCAGCGTGCTGCATGTGGCAAGGCAAGCCCATGTGGGCTTGCCTTGCATTCATAGGCTGCCTTTGTGCAGCCCACGAATATGGGCCACCGCGAACACTACCCAGCAGTGTTCATGCACCTTTTAGTGTATTCCGCCCAATCGAACATTGTACAAAATATTTTAAACTTTTCGGTTTTAACTCGCCAATGCAAAATCCCCTTTAAATCCTTTCAAATAAATATTTATTTTTGACTCTAATAAATTAGATATCAATCAAAATAAATTTATTGGTTCAAGCAAAATTGATCTAATCAATTATAATTTATTTATAACTCTAATTAATTAGTTACCGGTCAAAATAAATTCCTTGGTCTATCGAAAATTGATTTAATCAATTTTAACCAATCAAATGATAATCCAATTATTATTTATGTTATATTTTCGTAATAGAATAAATCTATTAGTTCTTTACTTAGTCCGATGAAGGTCCAATGTGCGTGACCTTATAGGATCCCGAAGTATCGAGCTGTTAAGGCTTAACCAACCCTTGTTCTAATGGAACTATTGGCTCGATGCTCTAGACCGTGAATAGAACTCAATTAGCTTAAACGACTGTAGTACGCCTCTAGCAAGGGTCTACCATCCCTCATTACTCGGAACGTCATTTATGCTTATGACTTAATCTCGGTTAATGCAATAGTTATCCAGTGCGATAAATTCCTTCCATTCTTTAATATTAGTACCATCTGGTTTATAGGGTTCGGTTAAAGTGTTAACCCACTAATAGCGTGGTTGCTCCAAGCTATCCCAGTTATTTACTTGTTACCGAAGTATATTGCGTTTTACCATAGTGTGTTTGACTAGAAACCATTTCCATCAAACACATACTCTGATCAAAGGTTTATGGCAATCATCACTTCAACAAGTGGCCAGGTGCAACTCCTTAATATATCCAGAGCGATGGATTCTTTTCGACTACTCAGCTTACCAACGTGCTGTCATCACTATACCCGTAATCACCCATAGCACCTTAAATAATTTAGTGTACAGTAATGACCCAAAGTATTGCAATAGTACCACACAAGGTAACTAGCATCTCAAGTACGAGGACATTCGCAAAGCTTATTGCATAAAGATAAATACTAACACATTGATATATATATATATATATACCAAGTGTTTATCTTACTGCGGTCTCCAATATATCTCCCAGATATATTCACGTGTCAAACTTAAGGCACCACCTTCAGTCCTTAGGAGATTGACTGCTTGGACCCTTTCCAAGAAAGTTGACCACATGCTAGTCTTTCCGTTTCATCAATATCCTTTCTTGATGAAAGTTTGACTAGGGATAGTTTAGACATAATCATAATTTTACATGAAGCAGGTTCCACCAAATATAGTCCAACTATAATTTCTCTGACTTCATGCTATGATATGTCAAGGACTTTTGCATACATCAATGAATATATATTTAACCATCTTTAATATATGTGTATATATATATTGATATTTATATTGATATAAATAAAAGATTAAATGCCTTTATTGATTAAACAAATTATTCATACTATTATATAATTAAAATATAGCGCCCTAATAGCCTTAAGGGAATACATCATACCCAACAAACTTCCACTTGCAGTATGGCCAATTAGCCATATGTTTTAATCTATATGCTTTACTATGCTGGTCATGTTTGACTTGAGTCAATGGCTTTGTCAGTCCATCTGCGCGGTTCTGATCAGTGGGTACATATTCTAATCTTATTATCTTAGCATCAACAATCTCCCTGATTATATGATACTTTTTGGATACATGTCTATTTTTCTAATGAGACCGTGGTTCCTTTGCCTGAGCTATGGCACCATTGTTATCACAATATAAAGTAATTGGATCAACAACCTCAGGCACCACACCGAGATCACCAATAAATCCCTTTAACCAGACAGCTTCTTTTGCTGCTTTGCATGCAGCAATGTATTCAGATTCCGTGGTTGAATTAGCAGTAGTTTCTTGCTTGGAACTCTTCCAGCATACTACCCCTCCATTTAACACATACGTAAAACCTGACTGAGACTTAAAGTCATCCTTGTCAGATTGAAAGCTCGCGTCAGTGTAACCTTTGATAGTGAGGTCACCTTCTCCATAAATCAAGAACTCATCCTTAGTCCTTCTCAAGTACTTAAGGATTGCCTTGACGACCATCCAGTGCTTTTCACCTGGATCTAACAGATATTGGCTTGTAAAGCTTAAAGCCTGAGAGACATCTGGCCTAGTACATATCATAGCATACATGATGGATCCTATCGCGGATGCATAGGGTATATCCTTCATGTGCATTCTCTCCTGAGCTGTCTTCAGACGCTTAACCTTAGATAGGCTAATCCCCTTTGTCATCGGGAGATAACCTTTCTTAGAATGCTCAAGGTTAAACCTATTCAACACCTTGTCTATATATGTACTTTGAGAAAGACCTAACAGCTTCTTGGATCTATCCTTGTAGATCTTTGTACCTAGTATAAATGCTGCTTTACCAAGGTCTTTCATGGAGAACTTTCTTGACAACCGTACTTTAATGTTTTGAAGAAGAGAAATGTCGTTTCCTATTAGCAATATGTCATCAACATACAATACTAGAAAAACAACTGTACTCCCACTAACCTTCTTATAAACACAAGGCTCATTTGCATTTGGGCAGAAATCCAGTACCCGGATTGTCTAATCAAACCTTATATTCCAACTCCTAGATGCCTGCTTAAGTCCATAAATGGATCTTTGTAGCTTGCATATCTTCGAGCCGTTTTAAGTTGTAAAACCCTCAGGTTGTGTCATATACACATCCCGATCTAAATCCCTATTCAGGAATGCTATTTTTACATCCATCTGCCAAATCGCATAATCATAATGAGCAGCAATGGCGAAGAGAATCCTTATGGATTTAAGCATGGCTATCGGTGAGAAGGTTTCATCATAGTCAATACCTTCCTATTGACTATAACCTTTTGCAACCAACCTTGCTTTATAGGTAATTACATTACCGTCCATGTTTGTCTTCTTCTAAAAGACCCATTTACACCCAATTGGTCTAACCTCTTGCGGTGCATCAACAAAATTCGAAACTTGGTTCTCGTACATGGAATCCATTTCTGATTTCATGGCCTTTTACCATTTATCAGAATCTGAGCTTTTATTGTCTCATCATATGTCTTTGGTTCATCATCCTCCATAAGATATAGTTCCTTATCATCAATGATGATAAACCCATATCTATTAGGACCTTTATAAATACGACTTGATCTTCGCAATGATTGTGTTTCAACAAGTTATTCTTGGATCACACTCTCTTGTGTATCGAGAACGGGGTCAATTAGTTGATTGTCTGTCTCTTTCTCTTGAACTTCCAGTTCAATATTGCTCCTACTGACTTTTGCAAGTAAGTGTTCCTTTTCTAAAAAGTGAGCATTCTGAGATACAAATACCTTTTGTGCTTCTGGTTGGTAAAACATATATCCAATTGTTTCCTTTGGATATCCAATGAACATACATTTATCACCCTTGGCATTTAGCTTATCTGATGCTATCCTCTTTACCATGGCAGGACAGCTCCATACTCTTAAGTGACTTAGAGATGGCTTTTTGTTACACCATCTTTCATAAGGTGTAAAATCAACTGATTTAGAGGGCACTCTATTTAAGACATAAGTCGCGCTCTCCAGTGCATATCCCTAAAAGGATTTACTAAGAACTGCATGGCTCATCATGGACCTGACCATATCTAATAAAGTCCTATTCCTCCTTTCTGACACTCGATTGTGTTGGGGTGTATAAAGAGGGGTCCACTGGGGAACTATCTCATTTTCCTTTAGATAATCTTAAAACTTCTGACTTAAGTATTCTCTACCTCGACCCGATCGAAGTGTTTTAACACTTTTCTCAAGCTGTTTCTCTACTTCAGCTTTGAATAGTTTGAATTTTTCAAAACTTTTAGACTTGTGCATCATCAAGTACAAATAACCGTATCGTGAGTAATCATCAATAAAGGTTATGAAGTAGGAGTATCCTCCTAGTGCCTGAACACTCATTGGACCTCACACATCAGTGTGTATAATTTCCAATGTACTCGTGGCTCGTTCACCCTTTCCTTTAAAGGGTAACTTTGTCATTTTTCCTTTTAAATACGGTTTACAATCACCATAAGACTCTAAGTCTATTGGGCCCAAGTCTTCACGATTATGCAACTTGGTTAAGCGATCTCTGTTTATGTGGCCTAAACGGCAATGCCATAAGTAGAAGGAATTCTCATTATCTAATTTAACTTTCTTCACATTGTTTATATTGAAAACTTCCATTTTAGTATCAAGAATATAAATGCCACCTTTCAACATTCCATAACCATAAAGAATATTATTCAAACGAATCTGACAATTATTATTCAAAAATAAAATTTCAAATCCTTCTACTGCTAAACATGTAATAGATACAATATTCTTAGTAACACTTGGAATACAGTAACAATTATCCAAAATTAAAATAAGTCCACTTGGCAAAACAAGACTAAAGCTCCCTACGGCTAATGCAGCAACTCTGGCTCCATTTCCTACGCGTATGTCCATCTTCCCTTTTGCAAGTTTTCTACAGTTTCTTAGTCCCTGCTCAGAAGTACAGATATGAGAACCATAACTAGTATCCAATACCCAAGTGGATTCTCGCGAAAAAGTAGCAAAGTTTTCAATTACAAACATACCTAAAGTAGATGCCTCTGTAGGCTTCTTCTTCAAATGCTCAGAAGCAGGAGCTTTGCAATCCCTCTTCCAATGTCCCGGTTTCCCACATTGGAAGCAGACATACTTAGATGCCATCTTTTCATTCTTCTTCTTACTGATTCTTTTCTTGGCACCCAGTGCCTTCTTCTTCTTCTTAGAAGCCTTGCCTTTTTCAACCATCAGTAGAGGTTTCTGATCCTTCTTGATCTGAGGTTCTATTATTTTCAGCATGTTGATTAATTCAGGGATAGTTGAATTAATCCTATTCATGTAATAGTTAGTCACGAAGCCTGAGTAACTATATGTCAAGGACATCAACACAAGGTCAATGCTCAAGTCATGATTCATCTTGAATCCCAATCGATTCAGCTTCTCAAGGTATCCTAAGAGTTTCAGTACATGCTGAGAGGCAGAGGTGCCAGCCTGCATCTTGGTCCCGAAAAGGATCTTGGAGGTCTCATACCTCTCTGTCCTCTCCCTCTCCGAAAAGAGTTCTTCAAGATGAAGAACCATATCCTCCAAGGGCATGTTCTCATGTTGTTTCTGAAGCTCAGGATTCATGGACCCCAACATAATATACATGGCAGTTTCACGATCTTTCCTGTGCTTCAACCAGGCATCATATTCCACATAATCCTCAACATCAGGTACTATAGGGAAAATTTCACTTAGGACATAGGCAATTCCCTCGGATCTGAGAATTATTTTCATTGCTCGGAACCAATCAGAAAAGTTCGAGCCATTCAATTTGGTGTCAAGTAACATACGGAGATTAAAATTGGAAGCCATTTTCAACCTAAGATATAAGAAAAGAAGAGTGTTTAGATATTAGTTTAAGTACATGTATTTAATATGAGGACTTTTAATTAAATACATTTTCCTGCTATTTTCTTCGAAATTCACAATAGCCCATTATATTGAATTCGTGAATTTTAGCCCAGCTAAATTTCCTAGTAGGTAGCATCTATAACTAGTCTATTATGACCCCCAATTTTATAAGTTAAGTCGTAATAATAAGTCATAGTTGGAATCCCATTCCATTTGCATCGCATGCGATTGCCTATTCATTCAAGTTCCCTAATCCCAAGGGACGTGTGCTCTTATATTAGCATCTCCTAGAATATGTCTCAGGTTTGGGCCTAGCCCCCAATTTTATGGTGGACTACCCCAGCTCTATTAAGGCAGACCCTATCTTAAACTTTACAACCAATCAATGTGGACTAGAAGGAACGCTTTGCATAGCACTTTGATAGCCCAAAGAGACCGTATTATAAATTTGAGTAAGGAAGACTATAAAATGCCTTAATATATTTACTTTGAGATTTTATTGGTGTTAAACGTCTCGCCTAATCTAGGATTTTATCAGATGGACAAAATTATAATAATTTGTATTAATTTGGGGAATTTTAGAATTAATTTATAAGGTCTAACCTTAGGTGGGTTCAACTCTTTATTATAATTATTCCCTCAACCTAGATTATATGCAAAATAATTAACACTTTTATTTGTTATATTTATATTGCATTTCCTTTAAGCTTTTATTCAATAATTTTAATTTTTACTTTATTATAGAAACATATATAAGCACCATCTTATATGCTAGAAATAAATTAGTTCATATTAATCCCCCGGTTGGTCAATTCAAATTGCACCGATATAGGTTTCCAGGTAGGAGAGGTGCCCTATGAGGAGTAGACACCAAGTCCAATCCTTAGCCAGAACAAATACGTGAACAAACTTGAAGACCAATGGATTCTCTTGAACTAATAAATTTCGTTCTTCCAATTCATGTAAATTGGGAGCATCTATAACCCATGTAATTTAAATTAATTATTGACACTTGTATAATTTGAGTAAGTTGAGCAGGCTAATTAAAAGAGAAAGAGAAAGAACTTACCAGTTGAAGCGCTCTTTTACAGAACCTTATTGCACAACCCTCCAAATGTAGCATAGCCTCAAACAGCATCCACACGAACCCCACCAACCAAAACCTCCCCAGGAGGAAGAACTAAGAAGCCTTAAGTAGTTGCTAGACCACTCTAGAAGCCTCACCCAAAAATATAAACTAGCGGTGCCCGAATAAATTCAGGCTCCACAAAAATAACTTGCTCAATTACCCGAGAGATTAATTATCTCGCTTAGGATTTATGCTTTGAGCTTGGTCCAATTTGAAAGGAGAAGGGACAACCTATATATTGGCTTGGGGAGCAAAAATTTGCTCCCCATTAGCGATGTGGGATGGGAGTAAAACTTCCATCCCACACACCTACCACATGTAGTGTGCTGCATGTGGCAAAGCAAGCCCATGTGGGTTTGCCTTGCATTCATGGGCTGCCTTTGTGCAGCCCATGAGTATGGGCAGCCGCGAACACTGCCCAGCTGTGTTCGCACACCTTTTGGTGTATTCCGCGCAACCAAACTTTGTACAAAAGATTTCATGCTTTTCGGTTTTAACTCGCCAATACAAAATCCCCTTTAAATCCTTTTAAATAAACATTTTTTTACTCTAATAAATTAGTTATCAATCAAAATAAATTTCTTGGTCCAACCAAAATTGATCTAATCAATTGTAATTTATTTATGACTCTAATTAATTAGTTACCGGTCAAAATAAATTCCTTAGTCTATCGAAAATTGATTTAATCAATTTTAACCAATCAAATAATAATCCAATTATTATTTATGTTATATTTTTGTAATAGAATAAATCTATTAGTTCTTTACTTAGTTCGTTGAAGGTCCAATGTGTGTGACCTTATAGGATCCCAAAGTTTTGAGCTATTAAGGCTTAACCAACCCTTGTTCTAATGGAACCATTGGCTCGATGCTCTAGACCGTGAATAGAACTCGATTACCTTAAACGATTGTAGTACGCCTCTAGCAAGGGTCTACCACCCCCATTACTCGGAACGTCATTTATGCTTATGACTTAATCTCGGTTAATGCAATAGTTATCTAGTGCGATAAATTCCTTCCATTCTTTAATATTAGTACCATCTGGTTTATAGGGTTCGGTTAAAGTGTTAACCCACTAATAGCGAGGTTGCTCCAAGCTATCCCAGTTATTTACTTGTTACCGAAGTATAGTGCCTTTTACCATAGTGTGTTTAACTAGAAACCATTTCCATCAAACACATACTCTGATAAGAGGTTTATGGCAATCATCACTTCAACAAGTGGCCAGGTACAACTCCTTAATATATCCAGAGTGATGGATTCGTTTCGACTACTCAGCTTACCAACGTGTTGTCATCACTATACTCGTTATTACCTGTAGCACCTTAAATAAATTAGTGTATAGTAATGACCCAAAGTATAGCAATAGTACCGCACAAGGTAACTAGCATCTCAAGTACGAGGACATTCGCAAAGCTTATTGTACAAAGATAAACACTAACACATTGATATATATACCAAGTGTTTATCTTACTGCAGTCTCCAATATACCTCCCAGATATATCCATATGTCAAACTTAAGGCACCACCTTCAGTCCTTAGGAGATTGACTGCTTGGACCCTTTTCAAGAAAGTTGACCACATGCTAGTCTTTCCATTTCATCAATATCCTTTCTTGATGAAACTATGACTAGGGATAGTTTAGACATAATCATAATTTCACATGAAGTAGGTTCCACAAAATATAGTCCAACTATAATTTCTCTGACTTCATGCTATGATATGTCAAGAACTTTTACATACATCAATGAATATATATTTAACCCGCTTTAATATAGATATATATATACAAGCACATTGATATAAACAAAAGATTAACTGCCTTTATTGATTAAACAAATTATTCGTACTATTACATAATTAAGATATATTGCCATAATTGCCTTAAGGGCATACATCATATCCAACATTGAGTATTTTTACTTTTTTTGATTTTCTTATTGTATTTTTTTGTTTATTTTGGCAATGAGGCTTCGATGATTTTGTTGATTTGCAGAGGATGACAAAAAATTGTGTGGACTTTTAGCCCTTAGCTTGATCAATTGATGTTATTTCTAGCTGCCTCAAGGTTGGAATGTCCGGTGGGTTTTTATTAGTTTGCATTATCAGGAGATGGATGAGTAGAATTGATGATTTTGATTTACTTTTTTTGTGCATAGTGGTTAAATTTTTCATGGGGTAACACTGAGTATTAATTGGAGACTCTAGATGACTTGAAAGTTGCTGTGTAAAGCACTAAGAAGCTCTGTGCTGTAAGATTCTTAATTTTTTAAATGTTTCTTGAAGAATGGGAGTGTTTGTGAATATATTGAATAGTAGTAAATAAGACTCATTTTTTTCAAAACTTGATTTTAAAGCCTTTGAATTCCCTGAATAATGTTCTTAAATATCTAATATCTTTCTTAATGACATTTTTGAATTTGCTTTTATTGTCATCATCATCATTTTTCTCTGTAACTGACTAGTATGATATTATGATTGCAATTGCAGCCAAAAGATTGATTTGAAATATTTATATATTAGTGTTCCCATGCAGTTAAGTGACTGTAAGTAAAAGTTAATATGCAGATAATACCATGTAAAGGCATGATTTGTCTATTTGAGATGTGTTGAATGAGTGGCATTATTCATGTTCTTCAGGTTATGATCGAAATAGTGGGCCCCCTGAGTTACAGGTTATTAGCAGAACCAAGAAATCTATATCACTACAGACAGATGCAGCTATAACCTTAACTCTAAATCAGGATCAAGATGCCTCATCTGATATTCTGATGTACTTCCCATCAATTTTGATGGACTATCCAAGGTTCCATTTTTTCCTAAACTTCTCGTGTTATCTCCTGTGTTGGGGAAATTATACAATGGTCTTGACCAAAGGACATCTCTACTTGCATAAATGGCATGTGTCCTAGAAATGAATAGGATATTAAAAAGTAATAGTATAAAGTAATTTTTAGGACACATGTAATTCATGTATGGAGGGGGGTCATTTGGTCTGGACCATTATATAATTTCCCCCTATGTTGCTGCGTGTTTTCATTTGTCAGTATTTGCTTTAATTGTTTAACTATTAGGTTATCAATTTATTATTAGCATTTAAGTCTTATCTTTGTCTTAAGTGCTTCACAGGTGTTAAGGTACCATCCAGCCCGACCCGAGCCCGCTCAAATGGGCTGGACTTGGACACATATGTTTTACAAAGCTCATTCGAGCCTAAGCACTCTAAAGCTCAAAATTTTATGGGCCGGATTTTGTTTTTATATTAATACCTAAGCTGTTTATTTATTTTATATTTAAATGTTATATATGATGCTATAACTATAACCCTATGGAGAAAAACCCCAGCCGCACCCTCCCCACCCCCTTCCTCAGCCGCCGCCGCCTACATCACTGGCCGTCAACCACCCTAAATCGATCGGAGAACAACCACTGCCAGCCATAATACCGAAACCCCTTGCCCCCTCGTAACCGCCACACCCAAAACCCGAATCCCCTGAAAATATACTTTGAGAATTTCCCAAACCACTTTGACGCGGCTGCAATGACAAGAATGTTCAATAGGTATGAAGTGTATGGACGGGTCTATATTGCTCGGAAAAGGAATGCTAAGAACCTTAATTTTGGGTTCATCACACTCGATGGATCTATGCGGCTACATGAGGCTTTGGAAGCGCTGAATATGATAGCGATTGGTGCGAGGAGACTCAAAGCTTTCAGAGCCAGGTATGACAAATCGAAATCGGCCCCTCCAGCACGGTCTAACCCAGTGGTACCAGTCCAGAAGGCGACGTTCCGAAACTCCCCTCGAGATCATCGCTCATTTGCGGTTGTTGTGGCCAATCAAGCCCCATGAGAGGAGTCGACCATCAACCCTATTCAGGCGGTATCTTCTCCTATTATTTAGGCTGAACCTTTACTGAACAGTGAGGTAGTGGTTAAAATTGCACCTTGGAAATCTAAATCTTGTTTGGTTAAACTCAACAATATTTCTCACATCCGTAATATACATGATTTTCTGAGTGATCACGGATTCGAGTTTAGGTTTGCTGCTCCTGTTGGTGGGTATAGTGTGATTATTTCATTTACATCAGATGAGGCTCTTAAGGATTTTATGAATGGCGATCGGAAGGTTATGGAACATATTGTGGAGTCAGTATGCGCACTTCCAATAGATTTCGCGCCGTCGGAATGTATTATGTATCTGGATCTCATGGGAATTCCGCCAGCTTTTGTCTGTGAACCTGTGGTGCATGAACTAGCAGCGAGATTTGGGCGGATTGTTACGATAGATTGTAATTTCAAAAAACCGGATCGTCTCAACGTAGTATCTTGTCTTGTTTCTGTGCTGCTTAGGACAGCCAGCAGAAATCTGACCCTGGCAGTAGGGGATAGGGATATAACGATATACACAAACCTTAGACAAGGAATTGGGTGTCAACATTTTCAAGAGCATGGATCGGAAGAGTGGAGTGAACCGGAGGAGGATTCTTCGGACAGGAGTAGCTGTGAATCATCGGGGAACGAAGTTGAAGCTAGATCGTGCGAAGATGTTGAGATCATTGCGGATAGCAATAACACAATGCCGAGAAGTAACCATCCTCCTGGCGATAGCCCGATAAATGGAGGGAATAATGCGATGGTTCCAGTTACGGAGGATTCAACCTCCTCGGGCCTGAACATCTCAAATATGAATAGAATTATCATCCAAAGGGAAGAAAGTGAGCCAACTGTCAGTGAGGAATTAATGACATTCCGAATTGGGGTAAAGCTTAAGTTATTTAATGAACAAAACATGGGCTTGATTATAGAGGCTTTGGAAGGGCAACGACGGTTAGAGGTCTGTGTCCGAGCAGGGTTATAGTTAGTATTATTATGTCTTTGAGTTTTATGAGTTGGAATTATCGTGGAGGCCTGTTGAATGGGGCCAAACAGTTTTTGGTGCGGTCATGTGTTCAAAAGTGGGAGCTTCAAGTTTTTATTCTGATTGAGACAAAGTCCCTGTCGGTTTCGGATCAGGTTGTCAGAAAGTTTTAGGGCCACAATGAGTTTCGATCTCACTGTATTCCATTGCATGGATTGTCAGGGGGGGCTATTGATCTCATGGAACTCTAATTTAATTAATGGCTCGATCACTACTTCTACAGATAGATGGTGTTTGCTACATATTGTGTCTAGTCAACTCGAGGTAAATTTACTATACTTATATGGTCCCCCTATACCCAGGGATAGGAATCAATTTTGGTCTAATCTGCTGCCCCATATTCAAAGCATAGATAACTTGGTGCTATATGGTGATTTTAACGAAGTGTTACATAGCTCTGAGAGAGGTAGAAGTGGGAATACGGGTTTGAGTTCGATGATTAGGTTCCAGGAGTTTGTTAATGAATGTGTCCTCTTTGATTTGCCTTTACATGGCCGTGACTATACATGGTCTAATAGCCTATCCTTCTCGAGGATCGATCGAGTCTTGGTGTCGTGCAATATTCTTGATATGTGGCCGGGTCAGAGTTTGATGACTGTTGATTCAACGTTATCAAATCACTTTTCGATTATCTACCGGTCCCATGCATCGGTAGGGGATGGTAAAAATATTTTTCACTCCTTGAACTGTTGGTGGGAGAAGGACGGGTTTCTACCTTTCCTAAGATCGAAGTGGGAGGATATAGAATCGGAGGATCTGGGGCGTGACATTGATACTAAGCTATGCCGACTAAGGAGCTTCATTCGGCCTTGGCATCTATCTAATTTTGGCGGATTAGAGGGAAGAATAAAGAAGCTAGAAGCTCGTGTTATATCCTTGACATCTAGCTCGGTGCCTCGGCCTATGGAGGAGGAGAGTACTTTGGAGCTTCAGTGCGTGAGATTGGAATTACTTACCTGTAGACGGAACCTTGAACAAATTCGTCATCAACAATCACGAGTTAACTGGACTATGTTGGGTGACGATAATACAAGTTTTTTCCATAGGATGGCGTCAGTGAGATCTAGGGGTAATCGAATTTCACAGCTAGAAATTGATGGGGCTGTATCTTCTAACTCGGAAATTATTAAATCCACGATACGAAATTTTTATTCCAGGCTATTTTCGAAACAAATGGAGGTGCCGTATTCTTTGGGAGAGCTGAATTTTCATATGGTTGATGAGACAGCCAATTCTCGGCTTGTTGAGGCTTTTTCAGAGGCTGAAGTGTGGGATGCGGTTTGTGCTTGTCAAGAAGGTAAGGCTCCGGGGCCGGACCGATTTAATTTTTTCTTCTATAAACGCTTCAGGGAGGAACTAAAACCGGATGTGTTAGCGCTATTCGGCGAACTTTATAGGTACGATAATCTGCCCAATTCTATTAAGTCATCCTTTACCGTGTTGATTCCTAAAGTTCCTGGGTCGTCGTCAATGGGGAACTATAGACCAATTGCCCTTATCCATGGTATATATAAAATTGTGTCGAAAGTACTCGCAAAAAGATTACATGCGGTGTTGCCTCAACTGATCTCAGACAACCAGTTTGCATTTGTTAAAGGCCGTAATATTCATGAATGCTCGTTTATAGCCTCGGAAGTGATCCAATCAATGCACCGTAGCGGCCAGTCTTCTATGGCACTCAAGCTTGACTTCTATAAAGCATATGATAGTGTTTCTTGGACTTATATTGACTCAGTTTTGAAGAGGATTGGTTACTCTGATAAGTGGATTAGATGGATGGTGGCTTGCAGAGAGAACTCGGTAACATCTATTCTTATCAATGGAAGCCCTACTAATCCGATCTATTTGGGTAGAGGGGATAAACAAGGTGACCCAATTTCTCCATTTATTTTTGTCTTAGCAGTGGAAGGTCTTAAACAGCTTATTGATGCAAGCATCCTTAAGGGCATTTTACCTGGGTTTCGAATTGAAGGGTCAGAGATGGATATATCTATTCTTCAGTTTGCAGACGACACGATGTGCTTCTTGCATGTAGATGAGTCCCTCTTACCTATTTTTATCTGTTTATTACATTGTTTTGAGCTGATTTCAGGTTTGTGAATTAATTTTGTTAAGAGCTCAATCATGGGTATTAACGTGCAGGATGATATGTTGAATCGATGTGCGGAGACTATGGGTTGCAAGATGGAAAAATTTCCCATTACTTATCTAGGCGCCCCTCTCAGTACGAGACGCATCCCGGTGTCTTATTGGAACGTGTTGATTGGTAAGTTCCAAAATCGGCTGGCAAGTTGGAAAGGTCAGTGTTTATCGTATGCTGGCAGGGTGGTCCTTATAAAATCGGTTCTCTCCTCCATCCCGATTTATTTGTTATCATTGAATAAGATGCCGATCTCTATTAACAATCAGCTTGTGCAACTGATGCGAAGTTTCTTGTGGAAAGGTAATGCGGTCTCTAGTGGGATTTGCAAAGTGAGTTGGGAGACAATTATGCTACTGAAAAATCTAGGTGGCCTGTATGTTAGGGATCTCAGACTAGTAATTTGTAATTTATTGTTGAAATGGATATGGCGGTCTAGAGTAGACGGACAGGGATCGTTGTGGTATGAGTTGTGTGTTCGTAGATATGGCTTCGATTCATGGAACTCGTTTGAAAATGTTGAGAGTTCACGTCTGTCGTATGTTTGGCGAGGCATTTTATCTTGTTATGTAAAGAACTCAACCTTCTGGGAGTTGTTTATATCGAATGTAAGGGTGAAAGCGGGGAACGGGACTAGCGGATCCTTTTGGTATGATAATTGGACGGCAAATGTGTCACTATCTGTTCTTTTCCCTGACCTGTATCTCTTATGTAACAGAAAAAGTTGCTCGGTTTGGGATGGGTGTCTGTCAATTTCTGAGGGAGCAGCACTATCTAGGCCATTTTGGAAACGTAGTCTAAGGATTTCAAGTAGAGAGAGGTGCTCCCAGCTTCGGAATTGGATTTCCCAGACCTGCCCTTCGGTTTTTGTGGGTAATAGGGATGACGGCAATAGGGGGCAGCAGCTACATGCTGTGTTTCAGGTGGGGGCGGATAGGTTTGAATGGCATTTGGGAGCTAATAAGGTATTTTCAGCTACATCTTTTTGTTTGGGTTTCTATAGGACGCCTCAATGGACTACGCCGGAAACGGATTACGTGGTGGTTTGGAATGCGTGTCTTCTTCATAAAGTTAAATTCTTTGGCTGGCTAGTGTTGCATAGACGTCTTCCAACGAAAGTCTTTCTGATTCGTCGCGGATGCCAAGCAGTAGTGGATGATAAGTGTCCGTTTTGTGAGGAGGCTGAAATAATTGATCATGCTTTGTTTCACTGTTTGGGCAGTTATCGTATATGGGCTAAAGCTTTTCTGGTGCTAGGGATTTCGGTGACAATGCCACTGAAGGGGGCTGATTTTCTATTAGTATGGCGAGTGCACTTTACCTCGGGTCTCGGACATGAGTTTGGTACGGCTTTATGGTTTATGATTGTGTGGGTTATTTGGAAAAGGAGAAATAAGTTTGTGTTCGAGGGTGTCTTAAGAACTGAAGATCATTTGGGGTATTGCATTCATCTATGCTGGTTCTTCTTCAAGTATCGAAGGCGGAATCTTAATTTTGTCGTTTCTGATATATTTAATTTTCCGAACTTAATTCTAAGTTGTAACTAGATAGCTGGCATTCTTTGGCCTTATTCATTGAATAGTCATGTCTTGGGATCAGAATTCATGTCCGTATCACCTTTAGGCTGTATCTATGTTCAATGACGCTCTCATCTTGTGAGCTGTCCTTGGATTTCTTTAATAAAGAGAGGTAGGTGTTTTGTAGGAAAGCGGGGGCATCAACCTAGTTGGGACGCCCGCCCCGAAATTTTCACATGCCTCAATCTTTTTCCTTCTAGGGGAACACATTGTTCCTCCGGGGGGTTTTCAAAAAAAAATGTTATATATGATGCTTATTTTTTATTTTTTACATTTTAACCTATTAGATTTTAAACTTAACTATAATAAGTCTTACTTTCATTAAATTGTTCAAGTAAAGAATAAAATTATACGTAAAATTTGACTTTTTGTTCCTGTTTAAATCACAAAAAATTTAAATGAAAAACCATTTATTGGCTTTGAAGCTTACGATGACCTCGTAAGCCCGACCTGACCTGGGTCGAAGCCTGAAGTTTAAAATTGTAGGTCGGGCCAGTCTTAGGTTGATGTTTTTAGTCAAAAGCTTGAGGAGGCCCGACCAACCCTTTAGAATACTGGTATTCTAATTTAATCCTTTTGTTAAGAAATAATTTAAAGATTTAGAATTATAAGAATTGTATATCTGTATTGATTGTAAATAGTTATATTACATGGCTATTTATACAACTAAAAAATCATATGAGGATGGAAATGAATAATACAGGAAATGAAGCTAATAAAAGGAGTTGAATGCATGATTTGAATGCATATAGATATCACTCCTAATTAAAACTAATTAGGAATGTACTGGTTAGGAAATGAATTATTTACCACTAATTAGGATGTATAATTTAATACTCCCCCTCAAGTTGGTGCAAAGATATCACATATGCCCAACTTGTAAACTAGTGCATGGAAGGCACGCTTGTTAAGGCCCTTTGTGAGAACATCTGCTAATTGCTCTTCAGAAGACACGTAAATTAGACCCAGGAAATTCTCCTGAACTTTCTCTTTGATAAAGTGGCGATCAATTTCAACATGTTTTGTTTGATCATGTTGAATTGGGTTATGAGCAATGCTGATAGCAGCCTTATTGTCACAGTACAAAGATAATTTCCCTTCCTCTTGTAATTTTGGATCTTCTAGTAGCTTTTGTAGCCAGAGAAGTTCACAAATGCCTTGGGCCATAACTTTGTATTCTGCTTCCACCTGTCATCTTGCAACTACACTTTGTTTCTTGCTTCTCTAAGTAACTAGGTTTCTACCAACCAAGGTATAATAACTAGATGTCGAACACCTATCATCAAGAGACCCTGCCTAGTTAGCATATGTAAAGGCTTTGACTCTTAAATGACCATGTTTGGATAAAAGTAGACCTTTCCTAGGAGCTGATTTTATGTATCTCAGAATACAAAAAGAAGCTTGAATGTAAGGATCCCGAGGGTTATGCATAAATTAACTTACCAAGCTAACTGCATAAGCTATATCAGGTCTAGTGTGCGAGAGATATATGAGCTTTCCCACTAGCTTTTGATATCTCTCCCTATCTTCTAATTCCAGATTGAAGCTTATGATTGCTTTCAATAGGCGAGTCCACAGGCTTGCAACCCAACATCCCGATTTCCATTAATAGGTCTAAGACATATTTTTTTTTTGAGAAATGTCGACCCCTTCACTTGATCTAGCAACCTTAATTCCCAAGAAATACCGAAGATTTCCTAAAGCTTTAATCTTAAATTCATGAGCCAATAATTTTTCTAGTTGAGTCATTTCCTCATTATCATCTCATGTCATAACTATATCATCAACATATACTATGAGTAATGTGATCTTAGCCCTTTGATGTTTTATGAAGAGAGTATGATCTGCTTGGCTTTGTTTATAACCAAAGAAAATCATGGCTCTGCTGAATCTGTCAAACCATGCTCTTGGACTGCTTTAGACCATACAAGGCTTTCTTTGGTTTACAAATTTTCCTTGACTTTAGTTATTCTCAAACCTAGGAGGGATGTCCATGTAAACTTCTTCTTCCAGGTCTCCATGAAGGAATGTATTCTTTACATCGAACTGGCATAACTTCCAATCAAGATTAGTGGCACTTGATAAAAAAATTCTGATGATGTTCATCTTTACAACTAGAGCAAATATCTCTTGATAGTCAACTCCATAAGTTTCGGTAAACCCTTTCGCAACCATTCGAGCCTTGTATCTTTCCATCAAACCATCTGCTTTGTGTTTGATAGTGAACACCCATTTGCAACCCACCAACCTTTCGTCTGTTGGAAGAGCAGCAAGTTCCCAAGTCTCATTCTTGGATAATGCATTCATTTCTTAAAGCATAGCATGTTTCCACTTCGGATCTGCAATGGCTTCTCTCCAATTCTGTGGAATAGACACAGATAAGAGGGACAAAGCAAAGGCTCTATAGGATGGAGATAATGAATTATGAGAGACAAAGTCAGGCAAAGGATATATAGGATGATAAGTACAATACTTGACCCTTTTTCTCTAGGCAACAAGTAAATCAACATCATTTTAAGAGGTAGGTAATTCATCAGAAGATGAAGGAGAAGAAGGTGACTCACCCAAAGATGATGAAGGGGAAGAAGAAGGATCAGTAGTAGATTGCATAATAGCTTCTTCTGGTCCATTTCCCCTTAAATATCTTAACAAGTTGGGTCTGTCCAATCTCTCAACTTCCTCTCTTCTAGGAGTCTCCCCATTAATATTAACATAAATCTCCCCCTCAATCATCACATCTTCATTTGTAGTCTCCCCCCTAATATGTGATGGGGAGTCTTTAAAATATGATTCGATCTCTCAAAATGTAACATCCATTGTGATAAAATATCTCCGTGAAGGAGGATGATAACGTATATATCCTTTTTGTGTTGGAGAATACCCAATGAAGACACATTTAAGGGCACATGGATCAAGTTCCCAATGTTTCGTGATTGAATAAAACATACACACCCAAACACTCTAGGAGGAACAACATATGCATTTTTTCCTTTTAACATTTCTAAAGGACTCTTAAAATCAAGGGCTTTTAGTGGCATTTTGTTAATGAGGTAAGCAGCAGTAAGAATGGCATCCCACCAGTAAGTTTTTGGAAGATTCATATTGAACATAAGAGATCTAGAAACTTCCAACAAATGTCTATTTTTTCATTCTGCTACCCCATTTTGAGCACTAGTATGAGGAAAACAAGTCTGATGAATTATCCCATGTGACTCCAAGTAAACACTAAAAGCCTTATTTGTATATTCTTTGCCATTATCAGTTTAGAGAATTTTTATTTTGGTATTGAATTGTGTGCAAATCATTTTGTGAAAGGATTGAAAGCAAGAGAACACTTCATTTTTTGCCTTTAATAAGTATACCCATGTCATCCTAGAACAATAATCAAAAAATGTTACAAACCAATGATTACCAGATAAAGAAATTATCTGAGTGAGTCCCCATACATCAGAATGAATAATGGTAAAAGGATTCGTACTTCTATTATTGCTTAAAGAATAAGAGTTTCTCGTATGTTCAGCATACTCCCAAGCATGACAAAATAAAGATTCAAAATTTGTCTTAGAAAATAAACTAGGATATAATTTTCTTAAAACAAAAAATGATGGGTGCCCTAATCATTGATGCCATTGCAAAATTGCTTGGTCAATTACCTTGTTTTCTCTAAAAAAAATACCCCGATTTCCAAATGCCATCAACTATATATACGCCATCTTGCAATCTACCAGTTGTTGGTCCCTGTGCTTATATTAATACGGTTAGAGGGGGGGTGAAAGACCTTTTTCATGGAAATAATAGACTTTTAAAAAGTCTTGTGTAGTGTGTTTGAATGTTCCAGATATTTTGGATCTCGATGATGCAAGTAATGTAAATTGCAATAAATTAAAGATAGAGTAAAGAAAATTCAAACACAAGAGATTTATTCTGGTTTGGCCCTGCCCACATCTAGTCCCCAAAGGTTCCTTACTTAGAGCTTCTCCACTAGTATGATTTCTTTCCAACTGGAAGAAATCAAGCCTTACAGTTCATCTCTGGATGGTCCACCCTTCCGGATGTAGGGTATACCACTAGAAGCACCAACTCCTAGCTTAGTCCTTTTGTCCTTTGTAGGATATACCACTTAAATTTCTACCCAAACCTAAGTGAGTCCTACAGGGAGTTCCACTTAAAGCACTAACTCTAAGCTAGATCTAATCTCAATACTCACCCAAGTATGAGATATTACACTTTGTTTTTCTCAAAGATTTTGGTTTTATATATCCTTAAGTTCATAACTCACTTGGGAATCCTTACAAACTGATTTGGAAATGTTTGATTCTTAGAGGGATGTGTTTTCGGATTACTTTTAGCGAATTCTCTTGTTAATTGCTTTCTTAAATCAACCAACACATTCTCAACATATGAAGCTTCCCTTTTATAGGCTTTGATCATAAATATAGCCGTTGTGGGTTGGTGAGCTGTAATTGAATCTTCACCGTTGATCAGGTAAGAAGTGGAGCTTCCGAAGCCATTGATCAATCCGTTAGATAGAGATTTTGACCCGTTTGAATCCCGGGGATTGAGGCTGAAAAGTTCTTAGTGATTGTTTTCCTTGTATTTTAGAGACACACAAACTTTTATACCAGTAGCTTTTTGGTGTGAGCTCCACGCGCCTTCTTATTGGTCTAGGTGAAAAAGGTTGTTACCTTTTTCTTTGTTCGGTGTCAGTCCTGTGTCCTTTTTTTGAAAAGTGCTAGCTGTCAATTTTGTCTTGCTTTAGGAAAAGGATCTTTGACTTGGAGACCAAAAGAATGGAGGGAATGTTATTTTTTAAATCATTCCCTTTGTCTGAAGTATTAGGTTTTCCATATGTCTTTAGACCAAATATATCCGAATTTGACTTCTTCTAGATGCTTCTATAATCAGTTCTTTTGGATGCTGTTTTGGACAGTTCAAAGTTTGTTTACTTTCCAAACTTTAACCGGATGCTTCCATTTATGCTTAGGTAATTATCTTCACTTGTCTTGGACTTTGAATGTCTAGATATGAGTCCGGATTACTGACTTAGGTCTTTTCATACTTAGGTTTTTTTTGTTTACTTCAAACCTGATCCGGATTGTTTGTGTTCCAGATCCTTATTTCCTAACAATCTCCCCTATTTGATGGAAACAAAAACCTAAGATATCTAAGCATAAGGAAAGGAGTTTTATTATCTAAGTATTATTCTTGATACTTAGTCATTTACAAGTTTTACTCCCCCATAATTTTAGCATCCCCTAGCTCCCCCTACATTTTTCAATCCAAGCTTCTGATATTTTTGTAGTAGAATAGCAGATTGTACTTTAGAACCAATTTTTTTTTAAGAAATTAGATATTCACTATATACTTCTATTGTTAACAATGGTTAACATCAATGAAGCTTTAGGATTACAAGATACAGAAATATATAAGTGAATCTAACTATTACAAACTTTTTTACAAGATAGATATATAGCTAGTCTAATTTCTTCTAGATACTCCAGATGGTCCTCCTTTTTATTTCCAGCAGGGGGATTGATCACCATATATGTCATTCCATCCCATTTTTACTGCTAGGCTTTTGAGTAGATGGAGTAATATGAGTTTCCAAGCCTTCTCTACTCTAGAATATGATCGACAGTTCCCAGAGATAGATGCAATGGGTAGAATTATAGAGTTAGGTGTAAGATCCAGTGATGTAGGGATGCATCCTTAGCACATACTC
Source organism: Euphorbia pulcherrima (assembly GCA_947683365.1). Classification (NCBI taxonomy): domain Eukaryota; kingdom Viridiplantae; phylum Streptophyta; class Magnoliopsida; order Malpighiales; family Euphorbiaceae; genus Euphorbia; species Euphorbia pulcherrima. Next base: position 24,628,502 of record CANTUS010000001.1, read on the forward strand.
TCTATCCTTCTCATCAAAATATGGAAAGAGTGCTTTGAGAATAGTTGTGATTCCCTTGTGTCCAAAGAATCCTGTATCCCTAATATGCTGGACCAGGTCTTGAAAAACAGGAAAAAGTTGGCTTTCTGGGATGGATGGAGAGGGGGAGGATTCGGAGGTGGATAGATTTGATAGTCGGGACTGCATTTTTTCAATATCTTTGCCCAAATCCTGACGAATGTTATGAATGCCAGAATTAACTGTGGTTAGATCCTTACGAAGATTATCCCTTATTCTTTCAATAACAGAATCTTGACCATTAAATTGTCCAGCAAGTTCTTGTGTAATGCTTACAATCTGGGTGGCAAAGAGCTTGGGTAGATCTTCTTCCATGTACTTAGTTAACTTATTTAAAATGGTTTATTATTGTTCATTCAGGCTAGGAAGTTCTTGTATTCTTTTTCTGATATGAATTTTGATAAGTTTTCAAACTTGGTGTCAATATATTCTTTTATTTTTGTTGACAGCTCCAAAGAGGAGGATGTAATCTTGTCTAAGATAGTAGCGCAGTTTTTAATGGCTCTGGTATTAGCCTAATCAGCAGAGCGATTTGCTTTTATAACGCTTGTCTTTAGTCATTTAGCACCGAAGTGACCTTGGCCAGGGGGACTTCTGTAACCAGGTTTGTAGTGGGAAAATCCTCCACTTTTTCCTCTACTTTCTTGACACTGCCTTTAACTACCCCAATTTCTCCCTTCAAATCTAGAGGCGATAGTTCGTCCAAGAGTACCTTTTCCAAAGATTTTAAGTGTTTGCATATGTTTCGTAGGCTTTGCTTAATGTAGCTCTCCTCATGTTCGTCATGAGTAGCTTCTTGAAGGATTTTGAGTCCTGTAGAGATTTTCTTCGCTCTTGTTAGATTTACGCTGGAGATTGGGATTTTGATTGGGCTTGCTAGAGGAGTTTCTGATCCAGAGCTATTGCTGGTCTCATCGAATTCATATGTTTCTGCCTTAACAGATTCCTTTTCTTCTTCTTCCTTCTCTTCTTCCACCCTTTCCCTTGGACTAGCCTCTCCCTTTGAGTCCACTCTTGGAGTGTTCTCATTGGATCTCAAACTATGTCCCTCCTCTAGAATGGTGTCTTTTGGGCTGGACTTATGATCCTTAGATACACTTGGAGTATGTGTATCCAAGTTGTCCTCATGTATATCTACTGTTTCACCGACAGCAGCAGAAGTATGAGTATTTATGTCAAAGGAGACTGTGTCCGGTATTACCTCATTAATTGTTGTTTGAGTCTAACCATCAGCTTCTTTTATTCCTTCTTCATTACCTTCCACCTCAACCCCCGGATGATAGAAAATATCCTCTATCACCCCTATAGATGCCTTTTTAGGACTTTTATTTTCTCCCCTAGGCACATTGGTAGTATCCTCAATGCCCTCTCCAGTTGCCTTCATAGGGCTTACTTCTTTTGGGAATACACTTTCCGGAATGAGCAGATTCTTCGGAAGTGGTTTGGATCTAGGTATGAATGGGAAATTATCAGCTTCTGGATCCCTGGTGATTTCTGCCATATCCATAGGATCAATGAGAATTGCTTGAGCTCCGGAGGAGTCTCCAGGTCCTTCAGTCCTAAGCTTTTTATTGATCATATCATTTTCCTTTATGGCTTGTCTGATCTCTTCAAATTGAGGATCATCCAAATTGACTTCCGCATTGATTTTGGGTATATTTTTCCCATTCACAATTCTTGCCTCAGCTAATTTCTCTTCCTCATTGCTCTTCCTTGCTTCTTCGTTAATTACTATACCATCAGGTTTCTTATCTTTCTTTTTCTGGTCCTTTTGGGCTTTGATCGCCACATCAAAGGTGCCCCCTTCCGAGTGAATTGCTTTCTGGGAATGGGAGTTTCATCATGAGTTTCCTCCTCATCAATCACAACTTTTGGAACTTTTGTAGCTTTTCTTTCTTCCCCTTGGCTTAGGCTTCTTTGGGCTTCTTTTTACGTGTTGAGTGATGGTTTGGGCATCCTCATCAATCTCCTCAACCGGAACTAATGCCCGTTTCTTTTGAGCCTTGGGCTTAGAGGTTCTAGCCCTTTTTGGTACCGGAGCTTCTTCAACTGGATCAACTGCCTTTCGGATTTTGCTTCTCTTCTCATTCCTTAATTTCTTTGCCTTTTCTTCATTCTATTTCTCACCAAAACTCAGTTTCCTAAAGTTTTTCTCTAGGATTTCCTTCCTATAGACTGACTGGAATCTGGTCAGATTGACTTCATTTATAATAGGGATCCTAGTGATCTGCTCCATGAGAATTTTTGAGTTGGTTGAGATAATAGATGATCAACACTAGCATATTGACAACTCTTCTCTTTACCCAGTGTTGAAGCACACAGTGTTGAAAGGCTGACATTATGGTGAGAGATCCCTTCCATATCAGAACCAATTTTGTGAGGGCATGTTGAAGGAATCTTGGTACCTCTCGAAAGTAGGTGGAAAACTTATCTCCAAAATAGTTCGGATGCAGCCACATCTTGGGTTCATACTTAACATGCTGCTTATCTCCATAACCTCTGAGTTGCACCCCATCATTCTTTATATTGAGAAACTTTTTAAAGAATTCAGGAGTGATGGTTATTACCTTTCCTTAAACCTTAGTTCTCAGAGCGCCCTGAAAGGTATGGGCTCTAAGATTATTATAGAATTCTCTCACCAAGTCCAGGTATGTTGGATTTGATTTTAAGGAAATCAGTCAGGTTTTGATCCTCAATAAGTTTAGAGTATGGGTCTGTCTCGAATAGGAAATTATCTCCCAAGAAATCGGTAGGGATAATAGAGTCATTTGTTTTAAGTTTGAGGGGTTTGAAATCTGCATCTTTATGATCGGATTCTATAAAGATGTTTTGAGTAGGGAGCATTTTAGGTCCTTCACTTGTCATGATGGCAGCCATTTTAGAAAGAGTTTGAAAGAAATAGGTTTTGAGAATGGATTTTTGTAGAGTAATAGTGGGTAGTTTGTTCGTGTGAGGAAGAAGAGGAAATTTGGAGGGTTTATATAGATTTTCTAAAGTGAGGGTATTTTGGTAATCCGGATGCCGTTAATTTTAGCTAGATTGGTGATATGGCAGACTGAATTTTAGGAGAGAGGTAAATTCCATTAAACCGGAGAATGGGAACGGTTTATTTTAAATTCAACCTATTGAATTCATCGTGCGTGTAACTCCTGATAGACGTTTGAAATTTAAAAAGGAACAGTTACTTTTCAGTGCCTTTATTACCATGTGTCCTTTCTGTCTGATGATGTGGAAATATTCCCTCCGGAGTAGACTTTTCTTTAATTCTTCTTCTCTTTTGGATTCATTTTCTTGCCAAGGATCCAAATTAACTTTGGACTATCTTCTGGATGTTATTCAAATTGGATTAGACGTTCCAATTGATTCCCTTAGCTTGCCAAATTGATCTTTACTTAATGGCTTAGTAAAGATATCTGCTCTTTGTTCATTGCTTGGAATGTAAACTAGTGCAACATCATTTTTCATCACATGATCCCGGATAAAGTGATGCCTTATGTTAACATGTTTTATCCTACTATAGAGTATTGGATTCTTTGACACATCAATAGAACTTTTGTTGTCATACATAATATCCACACATCTGGATTGAACTCCATAATCTTCTAGTTATTGGTTGATCTAAAGGAGTTGAGGTACACAACTTTCAACTACCATATATTCTGATTATGTGGTTGACAAAGCAACTAAAGTTTGCTTCTTGCTGTACTAAGATACCAAGCAATCTCCAAGGAAATGGCAACCTTCGGATGTACTCTTTCTCTCAAGAGTATCTCTACCATAATTCGCATCAGTGAAACCTTGGAGTGTGAAGTATCCATTACTGGGGTACCATAATCCAACTTCAGTGGTTCTTAGGAGGTATCTAAGGATCCTCTTAACTGCCTTGAGATGAGAATCTTTAGGATAGGATTGATATCTTGCATAGTAGCAGACTATATAATGTCTGTCAGGCCTTCTAGCAGTCAAGTATAGGAGTGATCCAACCAATCCTCTATATAGCTTCTGACCAACATCTTCCCCTTCACAATCCTTGGATAGGACTGTATCTGATCCCATTCGAGTAGACATTTGCTTCCTTTTGTCCATTTTAAACTTCTTCAAGATCTCCTTGGTATATTTGGATTGATTAATGAAAATCTCATCCGGACTTGCTTGATTTGTAGACCAAGGAAGAAATATAGTTCTCCCATTATGGACATCTCAAACTCCTTCTGCATTTGAGAGCTGAATTCCTTACACATCTTCTCATCTGTTGCCACATATATGATGTCATCCATATAAATTTGGACAAAAATGATATCATCCTTTGTCTTCTTGATGAAAAGAGTTATATCTGCTTTCCGCCGGATATATCCCTTGGATATGAGAAATGTAGTGAGTCTCTCATACCAAGCTCTTCGCGCTTGCTTCAATCCACAGAGAGCTTTCTTCAGTTTGTAGACATGATCTAGATGCTTTGAATCTTTAAATCTAGGTGGCTAATTCACATAGACTTCTTCGTGGATAACTCCATTGAGAAATACACTTTTGACATCTATTTGGAACAATGTGAATCCCATGAATGATGCAAAAGCATATAAAATTCGGATTGCCTCTAGTCTTGCTATAGGGGCAAATGTTTCTTCAAAGTCAATCCCTTCTTGTTGATTATAGCCTTGGGCAACCAATCTTGCCTTATTTCTCACCACTATTCTAGATTTATCTAGCCTATTTTGAAATACCCATTTGGTGCCAATGATTGGCTTTCCCTTTGAAGGTGCCACTAGATCCCACACATCATTCTTGGTGAATTGATCTAGTTCTTCTTACATTGCCATCATCCAACTTTCATCTCCTTGAGCATCTTGAAGTTTCTTTAGCTCAATGAGAGAGACAAATGCAGCATGGCTCATCATCCGGTTAAGTTGACCTCTGGTTCTCACTAGATTTTGGACATTGTCCAAAATAGCTGTAACTAGATAATCTCTGTGAGTCCGGACTTCCTTTGGTAGATCTTCATGTTGGATTAGAGCTTGTTCTACTTTCGTCTCAACTACTCCTTCTTGGCCTTCATTGAAGTCTATCTCTTATGGTTGAGATCAACTTGTTGTACTTCTGGATCAAAAGATATTCCTTCATCTTCTTCTTTGTATTTCTTGATGTGGAATGAATCAAGAACTTTAGCTTCCTTCTGTTCTCCAGAGTTTTCAGCTTTCAAAATTGGATCTTCTGAAGTGGAACTTCTTTTGCCTGCATGGTTAGTCTCATTAAAATCTATATGTATAGACTCTACCATAGTTTGGGTTCATTTATTGAAGACTTTGTAAGCCTAACTATGAGTTGAGTAGCCAAGGAAAATTGCTTCATCATACTTAGGATCAAATTTTCCTAATTGCTCTCTATTATTCAGGATGTAGCATTTACATCCAAATGCCTTAAAGTACCAAATTTTGGGCTTTCTTCCCTTACAGGTTTCATAGGGGGTCTTTTCTATGGTCTTTGTAATGAGAGCTCTATTCAAAATATAACATGTTGTATTTACGGCCTCAACCCAAAAATATTTTTGCAAACAATTCTCATTTAGCATTGTTCTAGCCATTTCAACTATGGTCCTATTTTTCCTCTCAACTACTCCATTCTGTTGAGGAGTATGAGGGGCAGAGAAGTTATGTTTAATCCCTTTGGAGTCACAAAATTTAGTGAAGTGCTTATTTATTTAACTCACCACCATTATCATTCCAGATGCATGCAATGCTTATGCCCTGTTCTACTTCTATCCGGATGAATGTTTTTGAGAATTGGTCAAAGGTTTCATCTTTGCTTGCTAGTAAGAGAACCCAGGTTTAGCAAGAATAATCATCCACAAATAACCATGGTGTATTCTCTTCTACCTATTAATGGTTTGATTGGACCAAAGAGATCAATATGCAAGAGCCCAAGTACTCTTTTGGAAGGAATGTAAGAGATTGAAGAGAAACTTTTCTTATGATGTTTACCTAGTTGACATACAGTGCATAGCTGATTTTTATCAAAAGCAACCTTAGGCAAACCCACAACCAATTCCTTTTTGTCTAATTTGGATAGGAGCTTCATGCTAACATTTCCCAACCTTTGGTGCCATAGCCATGATTCTTCTTCTTTAGAGACCAAGTAGATATTCTTTTTCTATTTTTAATGTTAACAGAATAGATATTGTTTACTCTAGGTGCCTAAAGAATGAGTTGATTAGACTTACTATCATAGAGTGAGCAACCTTCAGAATCAAAGGTGACTTTCCTTCCTTTGTCACAGAGTTGTGTAACACTTAGTAAGCTGAACTTTAGTCCATTAATCAGTGAGACATCTTCTATTTTAATTTAAATCTAATGGTTCCATGTCCAATGATATGTCCTTTTTTATTATCTCCAAAGCTTACTTCGCCTCCCTTCTTCTGGGTTAATGTGATAAAGGCCTTCTCATCACCTATCATGTGCCTTGAGCATCCACTATCAATGTACCAAGTGTTTTGATCTACTATGGATCTAAGGCTTCCCTATAAAATAGATCAAGTGGGCTTGGGTACCCAATCATATTTGGGTCCTCTCGGGTTATCAACCATTTCATGCCAAGGATTAACATCATAATAACCATTTTTAAATCTACATAATTTAGTAATATGATTGTTTCTCCCATAAAACATGCACCCTGAGATGGGTCTATCCAACTTCTGCTTCTTTTCGATCTTTTCAAGATCCTTCTTCCTATAGTTCCCTCTATATCCAGCTTCTTGTACACTTATAGATGGTCTGGTGTGTATTCAGAAGCTAGTTAGGGGTGCAATTTCTGTTGCATAATTCCTTCTTTGTTTGGCAGGTTGCTGAGTGTACACTTCCTTAGCTTTTCCTTTTTATGCATCAGTGTATCTTTGAGCTTGAGTTTGTCTTCTAACCTCCTTCTTCTTCTGGTTAGAAGGCTTTAGAATTTTCTTGGCAGCTTGCCTTGTATTTTCTCTTAGTTCCGAGGATCCAGATCTCCTTTTGGATGCTTCCCTCATCAAAGTTAGCTCCCTATCTAACCCTATCAAGTTAGCACTTAAGATCTGAACTTGACTTTCCAGGAAGTTTTCCTCCACCACATCCATGTGCTTTATGGTTCTCATCAGGTTGATTTCTTATGGCATAGCTTCAGCATCTTTAGCCAATTCCAGAATTTCTAGTTGTATGTATTTTATGGCTTTGGTATTCTTTCTCACATTGTGGATCACCACCTCTAAAGCTCTAGCAAGATCAATGTTAGAACTAGAATTTGAATGCGAGGTTACCTCAGTGTTTGCTAATTCTGATTCTAAATCCCTAATTTGCTCAGTGTCTTGCTTGGATGACTTTCTTCTAGATTGCTCTACCTTATCTATCAGTGCCATAAATGTATAATGAGCAGTCTCTTCTTCCTCTATTGGAGATGATACTGCTTTCTTCACTATTGTTCCACATGGCCACCATAGCTTTCTTCTTATACTTCTTTTCTTTTCTCACCTTCGGGCATTTGGTTCTGAAGTGCCCCTTTTCCCCGCATTCGAAGTAGGCAGCATCCTTTTTCGGATTTTTCTTTTCTTCTGGAGCCCTTCTTGGCTTATCCCTTCTTGAGGTGCCTTCCTTAGGCCTTCTTGATTCGAATCTTTTGGATCTTCTTTTATCCTTTTTCTTTAGGAATTTATCAAAGTATTTGGCTAGCATAGCAATATCTTCTTCATTATACTTTGATTCTTTTAGCTACTTTTCTGATCCAGAAGAAGCTGATCTGGCATAGTCTGTATTAAGAGCAATGGCCTTCTTCTAATCTTTTGGCTTCTTCTCTTGTTGGCTGTATCTCTCCAAGGATAATTCTTGAGTTAAAAGATTACCAATGAGCTTATCATAACTATAGATGTTTAAGTCATTAGCTTCCTCAATGGCAATCTTCTTGTTATCCCACTCCTTGGTAAGACTCCAGAGTACCTTCTGCACCATTCTACTTCAGAGACTTCCTTTCCAAGCCTTTTCATCTCATTCACTAGATTGGTATATCTAGTGTTCATGTTACTAATAAACTCTTTTGGCTCCATCTTGAAGGATTCAAGTTTTTGCTGGAGTAGATCAATCTTGGCTTCTTTCACTTTATTTGTTCCTTTATAGGTTACCTCCAGTTTCTGCCAAGTCTTCCGTGCAGTCTCAAATCTGGATATCCCATTAAATTGTGTTGCACTAAGAGCACAGTGAAGCATGTTAATAGCATTTGCATTTTCATGCAACTTTTTAAAATCATTCTCATCCCATAAATGTGAGGGCTTTCCGGTGATCATACCCTCTACTTCATGAGTAGGCTCATACGGGCCATCTTTAATGACCAACCATACTTGCATGCTTTGTACTAGAAGTAGAGGGTGTAGTGTTCACCGGTGAAGAGTGGAGGATGATTAATGGACATACCCTCGGGAAGGAGTTATGACTTTTTGAAACTCATTTTGATATTTGAATCAAAATTTTAGACCTTTTAGCTCGAGATTGTTGTATCTCTAGATTTTGAGCACTTGCTTTGATACCACTTATTGGTCCCTGTGCTTATGTTAATATGGTCAAAGAGGGGGTGAATGACCTTTTTTGTGGAAATAATAAACTTTCAAAAAGTCTTGTATAGCGTGTTTGAATGTTTCAGATATTTTGGATTCAGATGATGCAAGTAATGTAAATTGCAATAAATTAAAGACAAAGTAAAGAAAATCAAAACACAAGAGATTTACACTAGTTTGGCCCCGCCTACGTTTAGTCCCCAAAGGTTTCTTCCTTTGAGCTTCCCCACTAGTATGATTTCTTTCCAACTGGCAGAAATCAAGCCTTATAGTTTGTCTCCGGATGGTACCCCCTTCCGGATGTAGGAAATACCACTAGAAGCACCAACTACTAGCTGAGTCCTCTTATCCTTAGCCGGACATACCATGTAGATTCCTACCCAAACTTAAACTGAGTCTTATAGGGAGTTCCACTTAAAGCACCAACTCTAAGCTAGATCCCAATCTCAATACTCACCCTAGTATGAGATTTTACACTTTGTTTTTCTCAAAGATTTTGGTTTTAGAGATCCACAAGTTTATAAATCACTTGGGAATCCTTACAAACTGATTTGGAAATGTTTGATACTTGGAGGGATGTGTTTTCTTATTACTTTAAGTGAATTCTCTAGTTAATTGCTTTCTCAAATCAACTAGCACATGCGCAACATGTAAAGCTTCCCTTTTATAGGCTTTGATCATAAATGAAGCCGTTGTGGGTTGGTGAGCTGTAATTGAATCTTCACCGTTGATTAGGTAAGATGTGGAGCTTCCGGAGCCTTTGATCAATTCATTAGATAGAGATTTTGACCCATTTGAATCTTGGGGATTGAGGCTGAAAAGTTGTCAGGGATCATTTTCCTTGTATTTTAGTGATACACCAACTTTCACACCGGTAGCTTTTTGGTGTAAGCTCCATGCACCTTCTTATTGGTCTAGGTGAAAAAGGTTGTTACCTTTTTCTCTGTCCGGTGTCAGTCCTTTTTCCTTTTTCTGAAAAGTGCTAGCTGTTAATTTGTCTTACTTTAGGGAAAAGGATCTTTGACTTGGAGACCAAAAGAATGGAGGGAATGTAATTTTTTGAATCATTCCCTTTGTCTGAAGTATTAGGTCTTCCGTATGTCTTCAGACCAAATATATCCAAATTTGCCTTCTTCTAGATGCTTCTGCAATCAATTCTTCTGGATGTTGTTTTGGACGGTTCAAAGGTTGTTTCCTTTCCAAACTTTAACCAGATGCTTTCATTTATGCTTAGGTAATTATCTTCACTTGTCTTTGATTTTAAATGTTTGGATATGAGTCTGGATTAGTGACTTATGTCTCTATTGTTTAATTCAGACCTACGGATTTTTTGTGTTCCGGATCCTTGTTTGCCAACACCATTGCAAATCTTCCTCCCTGTTTGAAGGTCCTAGAAAACACATTGGTCAGGAAAAAAATTCAATTTTGCAGTTTAGGGATTTTGTGATAGAACTGACATATAAAAGATTGATGGGGAAATTTTGTACATGGAGAACATATGATAATTTAATTTCAGGTGTACAAATAACAGCCCCTATTCCAAAAACTGGAGATAAAGAAGCATCAGCTATTTTAAAGTTATTTCCCTCAGCAGAAGAGGTATAGGTTTGAAAGCTTTGTGTAGATCCTATCATGTGTCTATTCACACCAGAATCAATTATCCAAGAATTAAGATTAGTGTTGAAAGCAATACCTGATTGCACAAAATTGGAATTGAGTTTAGCCGAAGTAGAAAGGTCCATTTTTGTCAAGAGATTACAAAGGTGTTGAACTTCATTGAGAGTTAAAGTATTTCCAGGTGAGGAAGTCTCCCCATTATCTACCATGTGTGCCTGGGGTCTCGAGGAACCACCTCTTCTCCCTCTATGACCCCTACTTGCTCTAGGATGTAGCTTGAAACAAGTTTCTCTTGTATGCCTAGACTTTCAACAATAGTCGCATTGTAGATCGACCTTGTTGGGATTATTTGCCTTTAGTTGCTCCTATAAAACAGAAAAATCAGATTTTTCCACCATGGGTGTATGAAGCATTAGACTCCTTCTACTCTCTTCTTGCTGAACACAAGAATAAGACTCCTCAAGAGAAGGAAAAGGACTTCTACCAAGAATTTGGGCCCGAATTTGATCATATTCTGGATTGAGCCAAGTTCAAAAGTCATATACTCGTTCCTTTTCAAGGAATTGATTGATGATTGAAGCATCAACAAGACATTTTGCTTGAAAATTTTGATAGTAGTCAATCTCCTGCCATAATCCAATTAGTTTGGAATAATATTCAATAATTGAAAGATCACCCTGCTTTGTATTATGAACTTTATTCTGAATTTCAAAGAGTTGAGCATCATTTCCTTTCATAGAGTATGTATTTTTTGCAGTTTTACAAATTTTTTCAGCAGTATCAATTCTGGGATGCATTGTATTTAAAAGCCATGTCATAACTAGGGAATTTTTGGAGTCCTACTGGACATATGATTCAGTAGTTTTGGCAGGAGGCTTTTTATATCCGTTTAAATATCTTAGCATTTTTTTGGAATTAACAAACAATAAGCATGCATGAGACCAAGTAAGATAAGATCCACTACCATCCAATTTAATAGCAGTGATTTGTGAACTAATAGTATTATCTACTATTTTTGCATCTCCCATTTTAATATAATGCAAAATTAGATAGTAGATGTATAGAGAAAAAAAATGGAAACAGATAACGTATTGACTTCACAAAGGGAATCATCAAGTATTGGTCTAGATTAAGGGTTTTATCAGGTAAAACATGCACAGTGGAAATTAAAAAATTTAATCTAGATCCAAGATCTCCTAAACATGGCATGATTGACAACATAAACTAGTCTATTATTATTTAGGTCATAAAAACTTATTAAAAGGACCTAATAATAATTTCACCATGTACCAGTTAAAGAATGAATCCCAATGTTGGCAGAATGACCCCATCAGCCGCGTTCACAGACTCCAAAGTAGAAGCCCTCTATAAATAGTCCACACTAGTACTACCGACCAAAATCTTCTAGAAAGGGAGTACCGATTAATAAGTGGAAGATAACTAGATCTTCCCTACTAATTTATTCTATAAGAAATTCCCTTAGTTTTCTATTCTAAGTAAATACGTCTTTCGACGGATTACTTTTAGGGACCAGAACAACTAAGAGAATAAGAAAGAGAGAGAGGGATTCGAAACTTTGGAGTGAAAAATAATGAAAGGGAATAGCTCAACTTAATCTAACCATCAACCAATAGAATTAATTAAATAAAGGGCAAAAAGGTTAATTCAAAAGAACCGAAGTTAGAGTTTGATACAAAATCAATTGGTAGCCTACTTGGGGAGTAAGCTCCCCATTTTAACTCAAACACTACCAAAAGGCCAGCAGTGGCATACTGGGCCTGTCCAGGCATGCAGGCCCATAGCCCGCAACAATATAACCCTTACGGGTTGTACTGCATAGTGCCATGCACTAGCCTATTGGACCGGGCTCCTGCATAGCCCAACAGCCTGTGCATGGCCCGTTGTGTGCTTGTTGGGCCATGCACTAGTGCAGCCTAGCAGGCTATACACTATATGGCCTATGCTGGGCCGTGCATTAGCGCAGTCCAGTAGGCCGCACACTATGCATAGTGGGCTACCCTTAGCAGCCCATCAAATCCCACGGCCCCTTTTTCTGCGGGCCTTGAGTAGTGTTGTTTACACATAACACCGCTTCGGCCCACACTTAGATTTTAGTCTTGAAAAATGTGTCCAACAATTTTTCTTACCGATCCACTTGAACCAATTTAAGCAATACCTAGTATTTTTAATTGTGCTATTTGGTTATTGTTTTCCCTTATTATTTAATTCTCTCTCTCCCTATTTTTTTGCAACTTACTGGTCTAACCAGTACTATTGGTCTAACCAATAATTTCTGGCATACTGGTCCAACCAGTACAAATTGGTCCAACCAATTAAAATGGTCTAACCATTTATTTCTCTTCTAGGTTAGACCTAGTCTAACAGTTCTTTACATGGCTCGATCGTAACTTAAAGTGAGTGACCTTATAGGATCCCGTAATATCGAGCCATCAAAGTTTGACCTAGCTTAAATTCCTTTTCAAGAATTTGACTGGCTTGGGCCCTAGAATGTTATGGACTCTAATGACTTTGATCTGTCATAATGGCGCTCTAGCAAAGGGCATATGACCCCTCAACATTTGGAACGTCACGTGCATGTGACTTAATCCTGGTTCTGCAATATTTCAATACAATTCACTCCTTCTATCAACTGTTAAGTTCCATATGGTTTCTTGGACTCGGTTTAAGTGTCAGTCCACTAGTAGCCTCAGAGGCTACCCCAGTATTTTAGTCTTGCTACCAAAGAACACAACTCAACCATATTAATGTGTTGACTAGGATTCCATCCTATCAACCCATACTCAGCAGAGGTTTACGAGTGTATCACTTCTAACAAGTGGCCAAGGTATAACTCCCTTATATTACTATAATGGAGTGATAGATTCCATCTTGACTACTTAGCTTACCAACGGACATACATCAACTATACCTATAATCATCTGTACTACCCAGTCTATAGAATGCTTAGGAGTGACCCAAAGTATAGCAACATCTAAAAAAGGTAACTAGTATCTCAGGTCTAAGGATATTCGTATTACTATTCCAATAAGATGATAAAAAACCAACATCTATTATAGATTACCGAGTGTTGTCTCGTAGCGGTCTCTAATGTATTTCCCTGAATACAATCATGTGTTAACCCAAGGTACCACCCTCTAGCACTGGAGATATGATACTCTGAATCAAACTGAAGAGGTATGACAACACATGGTAGTCTTTCCCTATTCATCAATGTTCAGTCTTGATGATACATCGACTAGGGATATTTAGATAAATTATAATTGCACATGAATCGGTTCTCACCAACATAGTCCCACTATGACCTTGCAATATGTGCTATGATTATCTCATGGACTTTTGCAAACAGATCAATGAATATATTCATAACCAGTCCTAATGTATTTTCAAGGTCATCGATGTAACAAAAGAAATGCCTTTATATTTGTTCATACAAATTTAACTAAAAGATATATCACCCTAATTGCTCTAGGGCATACATCATATCTATCACCAACTTCATCAAAAACATGATCTGATCACACAGCTTGGCCGGAAATACATAGATGATGGCGGAGCAAGAAAAATTATCGGAAACGGAGCAGAGATGCACTCTTACACGTCAGCGTATGAGTCTTCGGCAGAAAATGCTGATAGTGTGAGAAGAGCATTCAGTGAAGCTTTGGTCATTGGAATTTTTTTAGAAGATCGATGTGAGCTAGCAACCTCTTTTCCACCCATAAGGACGGTATGAGATGCATAGCATATGGGGCAGAAAAATAACAAGCACCATGAAGCGTGCTAAGGGAGAATCCGTATTTTAGCGTGATGAAAATGATAATGGAAAATGATTTTGAAGTTGATATTTAGAACCAATTTAGGTGTTAAAAGATACGAGACTTGAAAGCCCATATTTTAAGACAGAGTCGCCACCCGGTTTAGCATTACCGGGAATTTGGGTACGATATTCCCACCGGGTGGTTGGACTGTACCTTAAAATGTGAGATTCCAAGTTCGGATGATGCTGCCTATTTATCATTTTATTGAATAAAATTGTTTACATTTTAATAAAATCAACTTCAGTTCTTATGCGATTTAAATTCGGTTGTTGTTTAGAGTTTTTGGTTTATATGCCATACATCACACGAAAGCGGTAAATAAACAAAGCAAGAAAATAAAATTATTACAAGGCTTTACAAATACATATACATTTTTCTAATGCGGAAAAATAAATAAAGCAGTAAATAAATAAATCGACGAAATTAAGTGTTAACCGAGCTTACCAACTCGGACCCGACTCCAAGCGAGACAAAACATACACCAATAATCACAAATAAAACATGAATAAATAAAGGGTGGAAAATAAACACACAAAAATGGGTTTTAGACATCAGGAAAAAGATTAATGTGGTTTTTAGGTGTGAAAACCCCGATTTAAGCCAAGTTTACACTATTTAACTAGTTTAACAATCAATTTGTCATCTCATGATCCACAAAATCAAATTCTAGATTACAGATTAAAAATATAGAGAAAAGCATGAAAAATGAGTTAAAAAGGGCAAAGAATGACTTGGAATTAAGGTCTGGCGGCCAAGGCTGTGGCGACAGCCTTGACCGCCGTCGCAATAGCGGTGGCCTCTATAGCGGCGGCGGCCAAGGCTGTGACCACGGCCTTGGCACCGAACTTCGATTCCAAAGGGAGAAAAGGGCATTTTTGTATCTATAAACTTAAAATCATTGAGGTTTTAAGTCATAATCAAACATATTTTGATAGATCTAGACTTAAAACTCATAAATAATGTGGATTTTATGGATTTGGGTAAGAAAATACCCAAAAATCACAAAGAGTAACTGGACCTCTATGGTTATAGAGTTCACCACTATAACTATAACCTTCACCGCTATAGGGATAGCGTCCAAGGCTATAGGGATAGCGGTGGAGGCTGCCGCTATAACAGTCGAGTCATATTTCGGGATTTAACAAGGATACCAAAGAAACAAACAACAAAAACACCAAAAATAGCAATGAATAAGTAGCTAAAACACAATAAAAGTAAGGAAATATATTAGGGAACTCAGTTTTGTTACCTCTAGGCCGTGAATATATCTTTGGAGACTCGAACCGTCTTTGGAAGATATGACTTTGATGATTTTTTTGGACTTAGCCCTATCTTTAGTCTTAATTAGTTCTCCATTAAAAATTTAAAATGCCTTAAAATAACTTAGAATAACATGATAATTATACAAAAATCACCTTGTTTTTTGTCTCTTTCCCAACCTGGTTGGAACTTCCCCCTTGGATCGGTGTTAGAAGGCTCCATTTGCTTCAGAACTAGATTGCTGACTTTTAACGAGTACTCCTAATGTTTGGCTCGGTCATTGCACGCTTTTACTATTCACTACTGGTACATCTAGAGATTAGTTAAGCCATTCAAATTATGCTTTATTCTATAGGGATCTCTTAGATTATGAATCTTAAGGACCTCATCTCGGTTTTGGTTGGTAGTACGGTTTCCCTTTCATAGGCAAAGGAAAAAAGTGCTCGGTTGCAAGAATTCTAACATTTATTTGACATTTTCGAAGGGTGAATGATAGCCCATCAGCTCAATCTCTATAATCTGTAGTAGGCTTGGAGAGAAATTTCTTGTTAAGCTGGTTCGTGGTTTCGATTGCCCCTTGATATTGAAACTCATTTTCTGAGACCAAGTGGTGAAGAAATCCATACCAAGTGAAGATGCATTTCTCAATGAACTTGGACATCCTCTTGGCGGTAATGTTGGTGAAAGACTCGGATTCCCCCTATTTTAAGAAGCAACCTGCCCCTACGGTGATAAAGTAATGCTTATTTGCTGATAAGGGTCAAATCTCGTTGATCATATGTATCCTCCTTGCTAGGATTTGTCAATGAGGAGAGAAATGTAAGATGGTTTGTAGTTTAAGGGAATGGATATTAGGAAAGATTTATGGTATATCGGGGGTGGGAACTTTGAGAATGGGTGGGCAAAGAAAAGGTAAGCCATTACTCTGTCGAAGTTGATTTAGCAGTGCTGTTTCTCCACAATAGGCTAACCCTTCTTCGGTAGCTTGGAAATGGGTTTGTGCATCGAGTGGCATGCGATGAGCCAACTGACATATTGAACCTATCCAAGGAAGAACTGAGCTTCTTTTTTGCTTTAGGCATGAAGATGTAGTGCTCGGCAATCTGACAATGAACCTTGGGTATGTCTAAGTATGACTAGGTGGAAGCTTTATTATGATCCTTGGCACTTTATTATCTCTCATTTTCTTTCAGAGGTTAGGTCATTAAAAAATTGTTAACATTTTAGGCTATCATCTATACTCAAATTTATTTCAGTTAAAGAAACGTCATGAATACTGAACACATTATGCTTACGATAAAATGAATGCGTGGACCCATCGGGCGAAACATCAAGTAGGTAAGCAAAAATAGAGTCTTCATTGAAATAAAGTGCCTTAAAGGTAGAACTATTCACATCAAAGTACTAGCAAAAGAAAAGAAAATTACATAAATAGATAGTCATCCTCCACATGTAGAGGGTCTTAATTGGTAGATTTTGTAGATTAGACATCCTCGGTAGCTTCCATCAGTATGTCATCCAGGATGAGACCCAAAGCTTTCACTTATTCAGTTGATGACTTGTCTCCTTCATTTGTTAGAGACCTCGCGAGATTCTTGGTAGTTATTGATGATAGAATTGGCTTCTATAACGGAGTTGGCTGAACTAGAGATGACCATGGGCAACACAATTTTCTCGGGGAGACCGAAATTGATTGCACCTACCTCACCATCTGAGCTCGGTGATGGCTTCTCTTTGATATTGGTCTTCCGAACTAGCTGAGCTATTTTTCCTTCTCTCACCAAGCGCCAAATGGCCCTACCTAGAGGTTTGCACTGATCTATTATGTGCCCTACCTGAATATGATAGTGATAAAAATTTCCTCTTTCTTCGGGTGTAGGAGGAAGATATCACAAAGAGAGATAAGCATGCCTTTCTCTAGCAACCTGGCAAACAGGACACTAAGAGGGAGTTTCCATGAAGATATAAGTGCTTCCTGGCTAGGTGTCCGAGTATGCATGTCTTAAACTATAGAAACATTCTCTTGAGTGATGACTTGAACTATTGGTGTCTTCTCTTCGACCGAGAGAGGAGTAACTTCTAAAGATTGAGAATTGTTGTCCATGTTAAACCAGGGTTTACCACTCAGCTTGTTTGCCTTCTCTTTCTCCTCCCGGTGCTCAATTTTGTCGGTTTTCTTAAAGACTTTTAATAAGATTTGAAAGAGTCGGTTTAATTTCCTTACGGAGAACCGGGAGAGCCCCGTCAAGCAACTTTGGGATTATTTATTTCAGGCTGAGCTTTTCCTTTAAGAGAACCTGAGTGGCCATCCATCTGTTGAAATATGACTTAAAAGGTTCACCTTGCTTTTGCTTAACGGCTTTAAGATGCTGAATAGTTGTTTCTATGGTGGAATTGAACCCATAGTTATCAGCTAGGGCTTTAGAAAGGTGCTTCCAATCTAGGATTGTCGATTCTAGGAGAGTATTATACCACTCGAGAGCTAGGCTAGATAGAGTACATAGAAATAACTTGGCAAGAACTTTGTCCCCAATTTTTTGAACATCCATAATCTACTCGTACATCACTATATAGGACTTGAGAGATCTCTTGCCTGAATAAGCTTCCATTCGAGGCATTGAAAAATTCTTCAGCACCCAATCATCATCTTTCACTTCTTCCTTATCCTCGCTCTTACTCAGAAATTGCCTGAAGAAAGCTGCCATTTCGAGTATCACACCCGGAGGCTGCATGACCTGGTCGTATGGTGTCACACCCGGAGGCTGTGTGAGTTGGTCTTTGTGCACAGAAAAGGCCCTAAATTGAAATGGCGGAGGAGGAGCTAGAACCTCAACTTGGGGATGAGCCTGAAAGTTAGGAGCGAAAGGATTTGGTAGATAAATAGTCCCCTCAAAGGAGATCGTGAAGCTTGGAGGAGAGGGTGTAAACGAGATTGGAGGTGTCAGAGGAAGGTAAAACCAGTTGAAGGTACAGTCATCTATGGAGTAAATCCCCCTGAGAAAGTGTTGAAAGCAGGAGCTAGAGGGGAAGGCCTCGGGTTTAAATGAGGAAAGCCAAAGGTTGGCGGAGCAAAGGATGATGGAGGCTGAGAGGAACTCTGACCAAACTAAAACTAGATCTATTGGATAGGTCGGACGGGCGGTACCAGGTGAAAGATAGGCAGAGCTTGAATCGACAAAATCTGACCCAAACTGGTCTGACTTAAATCATTCTGAACTGTCCCATTCTAAATAATCCTAAACTATCCCTGAGCTTAAGAAAATGACCACGATGGTCCCTGAACACTCCTTTCTTCTCTAGGAGTCGATCGAACTTTATCTTGGATTGCATTTCTGAAGAGATCAGATTAGAGAAACTGAGACATAACATTGGCTAACTCTACACCCATCTGAGACTGACCCCGATCCTGACTCTGATGAGGTAGGAACGGGGGAAGGGGAAGGAGTGCTCTCATGAGGTGCATCACTCAACCGCAGATTAGACATGGTAGGGAGAACTGATTCAAACACTGAACTCACTGGCTGGTGAATCAAACGGTGATCAAGTCAAAGCCAAAGAGGACTACGGCGACGAGGATGTCTCGGTATAACTGAGAATACTGGAAGATGATCAACCTGAATCAAACCATGAATGAAGAGAATGATTACATAAATATTCAAGTGATGAATGCCATATATACGAGGGTGGTTTAGAGAGGTAGAGAGCAGAAGGGCTTATGATGCAAAGCTTAACCTCAAAATATGTGAGACGTATGAATTCCTCGCTATGCCTAGCGAACTAGGTATGGGTTGTCGAGACTCAATGATCTTAGGCATTTTGCTAAACTCCCCCTTCAAGCAAGGGAAGAGTAGAGGTAAGTGAAAACTGAAATTAAGAGTCTGCCACATATGGCTTATGCATGAGTTTTGCATGCATGAGGGTAACACAAGTAGCACACGAAAGCAATTAAATCTCTTCCAACCTTATGACTCCTGCACAACGCCAATTGTAATTCTGGGGTTAACTCTAGCTCTAGAGAACAGCAAGAGAGTATGCAACCTAGATCTAAATTGTTTTAGAGACCTATGGGGAAGTTACTATGGTTAGATTTATCGCGGTTCATAGTCTCAAACTGCTGGTGTCGTGGAACGACACTATAGAAGGGTCTCGCTTACCTTGATTCTGCGTAACTCAACCACTCCTCAAATGAGTGGGATCACAGGAATTACACATTAGTTAAAATGAGTGATCCACCCGTAAATATCCCTAATTCCTGGCGGGCATGAGGTATATAAGTGAGCTTCACGGGGTGATAAAAATGGCACCATAATTATTGGTCTCAACTAAAGCGTTGATTTAAAAAAATGATTTCAACACATCATCAAAAATCCTTCAACCAAAAAAGTTGAAAAGAAAGATTTTTCCACATTTTAAGTTAAAAGGACATCCCCAGTGGAGTCGCCACTGTGAGCTAGTGACCTCATTTCCACCCCTAAGGATAGCGTGAGATGCATAGCACGGGGGGCAAAAAAAGAGCGTCGTGAAGCCTGCTAAGGGAGAATCCTTATTTTAGCGTGATGAAAATGATAATGGAAAATGATATTGAAGTTGATATTTAGATCCAATTTAGATGTTAAAAGATACGAGACTTGAAATCCCGTATTTTAGGACAGAGTCGCCACCCGGTTTAGCCCTACTGGGAATTTGGGTATGATATTCCCATCGATGGTTAGACCATACCTTAAAATGTGAGATTCCAAGTCCGGATGATGCTGCCTAGTTTTCATTTTATTAAATCAAATTGTTTACATTTTAATAAACTCAACTTCAGTTCTTATGCAATTTAAATCTGGTTGTTGTTTAGAGTTTTCGGTTTATATACCATACATCACACAAAAGCGGTAAATAAACAAAGCAAGAAAATAAAATAAAATTATTACACGGCTTTACGAATACCTATATATTTTTGTAATGCGAAAAAATAAATAAAGGAGTAAATAAATAAATAGGCGAAATTGGGTGTTAACCGAGCTTACCAACTTAGACCCAACTCCAAGCAAGACAAAACATATACTAATAATCACAAATAAAACATGAATAAATAAAGGGCAGAAAATAAACACACAAAAAATGGGTTTAAAACATCGGGAAAATGATTAATGTGGTTTTTAGGTGAGAAAACCTTCATTTAAGCCAAGTTTACACGATTTAACTAGTTAAACGATCAATTTATCATCTTATGATCCATAAAATCAAATTCCAGATTCAATGAAACAATTTACAGATTAAGTACATGGAGAAAAGCACAAAAAATGAGTAACAACGGGCAAAGAATGACTTGGAATTAAGGTATGCGGCCAAGGCTGTGGTGACAGCCTTGACTGCCATCGGTATAGTGGTGCGGCGGCAGCCAAGGCTGTGACCATAGCCTTTGCACCGAACTTCGATTCCAAAGGGATAAAGGGGCATTTTTGTATCCATAAACTTAAAATTATTGAGGTTTTAAGTTGTAATCAATCATATTTTGATAGATCTAGACTTAAAACGCACAAATAATGTGGATTTTATGGATTTGGGTAAGCAAATACCCAAAAATCACAAAGAATAATGGGACCTCTATAGTGATGGAGTTCACTGCTATAACTATAGCCTTCACCGCTATAGGGATAGCAGCCAAGGCTATAGGGATAGTGATGAAGGCTATCGCTATAGAGGTCGAGTCATATTTAGTGATTTAACAAGAATACCAAAGAAATAAACAACAAAAACACCAAAAATAGCAATGAACAACCAGCTAAAATAAGATAAAAGTGAGGAAATAGATAAGGGAGCTCAGTTTTGTTACCTCTAGGCCATGAATCTATCTTTGGAAACTCGAATCAACCTTTGGAAGGTGCCTTTGTTGATTTTCAGATGAACAGTGACGGAATTTGACAAAAATAGTGATGAAATTTAGGTAGTGTTTGAAAAATA
The DNA here is from genome assembly GCA_947683365.1 of Euphorbia pulcherrima. Lineage (NCBI taxonomy): Eukaryota > Viridiplantae > Streptophyta > Magnoliopsida > Malpighiales > Euphorbiaceae > Euphorbia > Euphorbia pulcherrima. The sequence goes on from CANTUS010000001.1 coordinate 24,649,787, forward strand.
AGTCTCTAAACCTATTTAATCCATTTTCCCTAAGATTTCTAATCAGTTTTAGTGTTTTAACTAAGAAATCAAGCCCAAGAACAACTAAAAATCCCATATTAGGGGTGATTAAACCCGGATTTTTTCCTTTCTTAAGCTTTCTCTCTGTAAGTTCCTAGTTTCTAGGTTTTTTATCTATAATCTTTGAATTTCAGCCAAAAGTCCCCTAAATCTCTCTCATCCAGGGTTTGAATAGTCTCACACTCGAAATTCACCAACCTTGGGTGAGAAAATCGAGTGAAAATACGTGGCCCAATCTAGAGAGGAGGGAGAAAATGAGTAGCACGGCCTGGGTTTGGCCGTCCCACAGCCACCACCGTAGCCATAGTAGTGGCCGCCACCGCCATGGTGGTCACTGCTATAACTATAGCGGTGATGGCCATTATGGTGGTGAAGAACGCCGCTATGATGGCGGGGGTGGCTACAACGTGCGGCAGTCATCACCGTTACAACGGCGGTGACCGCCATACGGACGGTGGTGGCCGCCATAAGGATGGCGGTCACTGCCGTCAGTAGAATGGCTTGCCACCACGGACAGCGAGGGCAATAGCAGCTCCAGTCGGCAGGGGAGGACAATAGGGAAACCTAAAAATGACAAAAAACAAGGCAGTTTTTATATTTTTATCATATTATTCCAAGTTATTTTAATGCATTTTAAATTTTTAATGGAGAACTAATTAAGACTAAAGATAGGGCTAAGTCCGAAAAATCATCAAAGGCGTGTCTTCCAAAGATGGTTCAAATCCAAAAAATAAACCCGGTCGACCTATAATGGGTTTGAGCAAAACGTCATCATCGTTCCAAGGCGACACCAAAAAGCCCATGCTCACAATCGCGCGGTGTGCCCATTGACCGGTATTTAGCGGAGTTGAGATGAAATATGTCTTCAAGAAGGGGGTAAAGATGACCCTATGTCTGAGTTTTAAACTCAGAACTGAAGAACTGAAATACTCATAAAAAACGCTAAAATAGAACTAAAAGTTCTATAGGCCTTGATACCATAATGATTTTCTAAGAATTACAAATTGTATATCTATATTGATTCTAAATTGTTACATTACATGGCTATTTATACGAGTAATAAATCATATGATGGAAATGAATAATACAGTAAAGGAAGCTAATAAAAGGATTTGAATGCATATAGATATCACTCCTAATTAAAAAAAATTAGGAATGTACTGGTTAGGAAATGAATTATTCTCCACTAATTACGATCTATAATTTATCATAATTAGATAGTATTATTAGGATGCGTGATTGCTAGAAAATTCATTGTTATATTTATATGTTGCATATTTAGTTTTTCGGTTATTATATTGTGAATTTGTTTTTTGCTTGCTTTGTCATTATCACCATTAGATTTGCTTCCACCTTCTAATCCAATGGCGATGAAGAACAAAGTAACTTTTACTTTTAAAAAATAAAGTCACCATAACCTTTACCTCTTTTTTTTCAATTAATTAAATTGATTTTTTCCTTTTAAAAGAACTTTGTATTTGGTGGTAAAACAAAAAAAAAAGAGAGATTGTATTACTATTTAATAAAATATATTAATAGTTACTTTTTATAGAATGAATAAATTTGATTAAATATATTAAAATTAGAAATTGATAGAATGAAACAAATTAATTAATTATATGAAAATGATACTTTTTATGATTGGGCAGATGGAATAAATGGAAAGGACACATTGGTCATTGGAGGCTTTCTAGGTTTTTTTCTTTAACTTAACTTAAAAGGAGATTACCAAAAATATGAACACGCCGTATATCATCTCCTACAGAATGGCGTCGTTCAACAACAATAATCGGAGGAGCAAGATATTGTCGCTTTCTATGGCTTCCTAATAGGTAACACGACTTTCTCTTAGTTTTCCCCCAATCTCGCCCTTTCTTCTTCATCTCTGCAATTTTGTTTCTCTCCACCCTATTTAGATTATTTACTTTAATTTACTCAAGCATCGACTTAAGCGCTTGAAAAATTGATCTTCTTTGTAGGGGGCAAGACTGGACTCCGGAGAGCCGCACTACGCACTAGGAGCTCTTTAGAGCATGTTAATAAAACTAGCTCTGATGCATACCCTAGAATTCAGAAATCAACAACAACTAATCCTAAGCATGCTTTATCAAAATAAAAATAAATTAAAACACCAAGAATTCGTATTGGAACCTAAAATCTAAAATTTTCAGTTTCAATAGAAAAGGGAATTGAAATCGATCTACTAGAGAGTAGAGGGGTGGTTCTCAATCTCAGCCATGAGCCGGACCTTTGAAGTCGGTGTGCAGCCCAGATAGAGGGCTCTCTCCCGCAGGCAATACGCCCTCAAAATCAGTCAAATCCTTAAGCCGTGCAATCCCTCATCCATAGTCTCCTAATTGAGGCCATAAACTCGCCTTCCACACATTTTGTTGAACATCTTGAATGATAATTGAAGAGAAATTGGAAGAAAATCAAGAAAGTTAAGAGAAAAGGGTGAGAAGCATGCGGTTTTGGAATTTAGAGTGTGGGAAAGAATGAGAAGCATTTCCCTCTTTTAATGTTTTTGAATATGCTCATTAAGCTGGTGCCGATCTGAATAAAAGCCCTATGCCGGCACCGGTGTAGCAGCTCCAAACGTGTCAAATGTTCCAAAGGTATCGTTCAATATACACCGATGTGGCAGCTGTGTACTAGCTCTGATGCATATATTTCGTTGTTGTTTAAACTCTTAAGCATACCCTAGAATTCGAAATCAACAACAACTAATCCTAAGCATGCTTTATCAAAATCAAAATCAAAATAAAAACACCTTGAATTTGTATTGGAACCTAAAATCTAAAAGTTTCAATTTCAATAAAAAAAAGGAATTGAAATCAATATACTTGGAGAGTAGATGTGTGGTTCTCGATCTCAGCCATGATCCAGACCTCTGAAGTCGGTGTGCAGCCCAGATAGGGGTCTCCCTCCCGTAGGCAATACGCCCTCAAATCAGGTAAATCCTCACATCGTACAATCCCACATCCAAGGTCTCCTAATCGCGGCCATGAACTCGCCTCCTATGTATTTTTTTGAACATCTTGAATGATAATTGAAGAGAAATCACAAGAAAATCGAGAAACTTCAGAGAAAAAGGTGAAAAGTATACAGTTTCAGAATTTAGAATGTGGGAAAGAATGAGAAGCATTTCCCTTTTATAATGTTTTCAAAAATGCCCGTTAGGCTGGTGTCAATCTAACTAAAAGCCCTACACTGGCATCGGTGTAGCTGCTCCAAAGGTGTCAAATGTTCCAATGGTGTTGTTCACTAGTTCACTAAATGTCATTTTGTGCAAATTTTTCTCAATTGAAGGGGCAAAGCATGACAACCGCACCCTCAGAAATATCTAACTTTATTTATGATTCATTCTTCCATTTTTATTGTTAATTAAAGGGAAACAATTCGTTGCTTTAGCAAAGTCAATTAAGCAATAAAAACGCAATTCACATCTCCTACTAACCACTATTAAAATTTTCCTTGACTGGTGCAACATATAGTGCCCTTGATAGACAGCTATCTTAAAGATAGCGAATTTTAAAATTCCTACTATGGAGCGGCGTAATGTCATTCAATCAATTGGTCAACCCCTGATCGGTGATGTAAGGCTACCAGCAGTTCTAAAACTTCCTATGATAGATTGGCGTAATGTTATTCAACCAGTCGGTCAATCCCTGGTTATGATGGTTATGGTGACATAAGGCTGCCAGCAGTTTTGAAATTTCTGTGATAAAGCAGTGCAATGGCATTCAATCAGTCGGTCAATCCCTGGTTATGGTGACGTAAGGCTACCAAAAATTTCAAAATTTCTATGACAGAGCGGTCCAATGCCGTTCAACTAGTTGATCAATCCCTGGTTATGGTGCCGTAAGGCTACCAACATACCTAAATTACAGATAACCCTCAGGCATGGCATCCCCATCCCTTGCTCTTTCATGGGGATCACAGTGGCTTGCGTACATTGTGATCCCCCTAGGGGTAGCCTATGAGCATGACATTTTGTAGTCCCTCTCACGTGACGATGATGAAAGCTTTTTCTAACCTCACCCTTGCAAGTGATTTTACTTTTTGGGACCAATGACACGTTTGGAGAAAGACTTTCATGATGATTTAGACTTAACAGCCCTTAATTAGTTATTATCTTAGAAACTGCCTTCTAGGCTGGTGCTACTAGAGCATACACCGACATCGATTTTGTCTGCCTGTGTTGGTAACTGACAGTCAGTTTGAACATGCATAACATGCATAACAGTCCCTTGTCCTAAGAAACTCCTATTAGTTGCATATAATTAATTAAAGCCATATCTATATTAATTCTCTACCTAGGTTATTATGCATAAGTTTATGGGTTAACTTCAAAAAACCTCCCTATGGTTTCACTCATTTTCAAAAAGGCCCTTGTGTTATTTTTTTTCAAAAGGGCCCTTATGGTATCAAATGTTAGCAATTAAAGGTTTTTTTCATAACAAAGTTAGTTATATTGAATTGGCAAGGTGAATTATTATCATATTTTTTTGCTTTAAAATTTGAAAAAATTGGGGTTTGACAAAAATGCCCTTTGCCAACTCAGCATAATTAACTTTGTTGAGAGAAAATCCATTTTTTGCTAACTTTTGATACCATAGGGCCCTTTTGAAAAAAAAACACGAGGACCTTTTTGAAAATGAGTGAAACCACAGGGGGTTTTTGAAGTTAACCCTAAGTTTATTATACTAAACCTACCATAACTCTAAAGTTATATCCTAGTATAAAACTACAACATGCAAATAATAGTTAAAGCATAATTATTTAGGTCTAAAAACGCTTAAAGAAAAAAGACCTAATAATTAAAAGAAACGTTTATCAGCTAAAGCTTGCTTTAGTAGAATGACCCCTTGCACAAGCCTCCATGTGTAGGATAGCCTCTATGAGTATCCACACGAACCCCACCAACCAAATCCTCCCAAAGAGAAAGAATCATAAAGTAACGAGTAGCTGCTAGACCACTTCAAAACCCATCCGAAAATAAAACTAGAGGTGCCCAAACAAAATCAAGCTCCTCAAAATAAATCTTCTAAGTTGACTCGAGAAAACTATTTGATGAATCTCGAGTCAGAGCTCAAAGGAAGACTTGGTGCTTGGTGGGTTGAAACAAGGAGAGGAGGGGTTTATATAGGGGGAGCAAAGGCTCCCCATATTTAATGCGGGATAGGAAAAATCCCAATCTCACCTCCTTGTGCTTGCAGCCCAAGCTTGGCGCAAGGCAAGCCCTTTATCTGAACGCTCACAAAGAAATTTATGGGTCCAAATATTTTAATGTCCTATCCTAAATTCGCTCGATAGAGAAAACATTCCTTTTAGTCCTCCCTTTTTCAAAATAATATTTTATTTTATTTATGACCTTAATAAAATTAATTATCGGTTAAAATAAATTTCTGGTCTAACAAGATAATGGTCCAACCACTTCAAACAAACTTTCAATTTATTTATGACCCTAATAAAATTAGTTACCGGTCAAAATAAATTCATGATCCAACCGGATAATGGTCCAACCATTACTTAATAAATATTTTATATATTTCCGTAATAGTCTTGGTCTATTAATTCTTTACTCTGTCCGATGAAGGTCCTATGTGTGTGGCATTATAGGATCCTGTAGTATTGAGTTGTCAAAGCTAAACCAATCCTAGTTATTTATTAAGAGCTTATTGGTTCCATGTTCCAAACCGTAAATAGAACTCGATGGCATTGAACGATTGTAACACTCCTCTAGCAATGGTCTACAATCCCCCATTACTCGGAATATCACATTCTTGCAAAATAATCTTGGTTATGCAATAGTTAACCAATGTGATGAACTCCTTCCATTCTTTAATATTGTACCATCTAGTCTATAGGGTTCGTTTAAAGTTCTAACCCACTAATAGCAAGGTTGCTCCAAGCTATCCCAATGTTTGACTTGTTATCGAAGTACATTGTTTTACCATGACGTGCTGACTAGAAATTATTTCTATCGACACATACTCAAATAAGAGGTTTCAAGCACTCTTCACTTCAACAAGCAGCCAGGTACTACTCAATATATATGGAGCGATGGATTATATCTGACTACTTAGCTTACCTACGTTTCGTCATCATTGTACGTGTAATCACCTGTGACATTCTAAATTAATGAATGAATAGGACTAACTCAAAGTATAGTGCAGTACCGCACAAGGCAACTAGTATCTCTAGGATGAGGATATTCACAAAGCTACTGCAATAAGATAAACACCAACACTTATATATATTTACCAAGTGTTTAACTTATAGCAGTCTCTAATGCATCTTCCGGATACATCCATGTATAAACTTAAGGCACTACCTTCAGTCTAGAAAATTAGCTACTTCGATCCCATCCAAGAGAGTGCTACAACACATGCTAGTCTATTCACTTCATTAATATCATGTTTTGATGAAACTATGACTAAAGATTGTTACACATAATCATAATTACACATAAAGCAGATCTCTCTCAACATATGCCCACTATGCTTACACTCCACGCTATTATATGTCAAGGACTTTTATGTATAGATATCAATGAATATATTTAACTAATCATAATATGTATAAACACATTGATATAAACAAAAGATAATGCCTTTATTAATTAATGAATAAGTTCATACAAATACATAATCAAGACATTTCGCCCTAATTGCCTTAAGGGCATGCATCATATCTAAGAATCTCCCACTTGCACTAAGGCTAATTAGTCAAATGCTTAATCCCATATGCTTTAACATGCTGGTCATGTTTGAGTTGCGTCAATGGCTTTGTCAAACCGTCCGCTAGATTCTGATTAGTGGAATGTATTATAGTCTTATCATCTTAGCATCAATAGTCTCCCTGATTATATGGTACTTTCTAAGTTCATGTCTATTTTTCTGGTGAGACTGGAGTTCCTTTCCTTGAGTAATAATATAACGTGATAGGATCAACAATACTGGGCACCACACCAAGATCACCAATAAATCCATTTAACCAGATAACTTATTTTGCTGCTTCGCGAGCAATAATGTACTTAGATTCCATGGTTGAATCAACAGTAGTATCTTGCTTGAAACTTTTCAAGGATATGGCCTCTCTATTAAATATAAACACAAAACCTGATTTAGACTTAAAGTCATCCTTGTGATTGAAAACTTGCATTTGTGTAGCCCTAATAGTGAGGTCACCTTCTCCATATATCAAGAACTCATCCTCAGTCCTTCTCAAGTACTTAAGGATTTCCTTTACTGCCATCCAATGTTTTTCACCTAGATCTGCTTGATATCTACTCATGAAGCTCAAAGCTTGCGAGACATTGAGCTTAGTACAAATCATAGCATACATGATGGAACTTATTACGGTGCATAGGGTATTTCCTTCATGTGCATTCTCTCCTGAGGTGTCTTAGGAAACTCAGATTTGGAGATGGTAACTCCTTTTATCATCGGGAGATAACCATTCCTCGAATGCTTAAGACTGAACCTAGTCAAACCTTGTCTATGTATGTACTTTGAGAAAGATGTAATTATGTTTTGGGTCTATCCCTCTAGATATTTATACCTAGTACAAAAGCTGCTTCTCCAAGGTCTTTCATGGAGAACTTTCTTGACAACCATACTTTAACTGTTTGAAGAAGAGAAATATCAATTTATTAGTAATATGTCATCGATATATAACACCAGGAACACGATTGCACACCCACTAACCTTCTTAGTAAACATAGGGTTCATTAGCATTTGGATAGAAATCCAATTCACGGATTGTCTGATCAAACTTGATATTCCAACTCTTAGATGCTTGCTTAAGTCTATAAATTGACTTGTACAATTTGCATACCTTTAAGCCATTTTGAGATGTAAAACCCTCGGGTTGTGTCATGTATACATCCCGGTCTAGATCCCTATTTAGGAATGTTGGTTTTACATCTATTTGCCAAATCTCATTGTCATATTGAGCAGCAATGGTGAGGAGCATCCTTATGGATTTTAGCATGGCTACCGATGAGAAAGTTTCATCATAGTCAATACTTTTGCTTTGACTTTAGCCTTTCACAACGAACCTTTCCTTATAGGTAATTACATTACCATTAATGTGATTCTTCTTCTTGAAGACCCATTTGCACCTTACATGTCTAACCTAATTAGGTGCATCCACCAAATTCCGAACTTGGTTTTCATACATGGAATCCAATTCTGATTTCATGGTTTCATCCATTTATCAAAATATGAGCTATTCATTGCTTCCTTGTATGTCTTTGATTCATCATCCTCCATAAGATATAATTCTTTATCATTTATGATGATAAAATCATATCTCTCAGGACCTTTATAAACTCAACCTGAACTATGCAATGATGATGTTTCAATAGGTTGTTCCTTGACAACACTATCTGGTGTATCTAAAACAAGGTTAATTAATTGATTGTTTATTTCTTCCTCTTAAATTCTAGTTCAAGATTGCTCCCACTAACTTTTGCAAGTAAGTGTTCATTCTCCAAGAAGTGAGCATTCGGATTTACAAATACCTTATGTTCCTTGGATTGGTAAAACAAATATCCTATTGTTTCTTTCAGATATCCTATAAACAAACATTTATATACTTAGCCTCTAGCTTGTGTGATGCTATCCTCTTTACCAAACCTGGACAACCCCATAATCTTAGATGAATAAATGTGAATTTCTTATTACACCATTTCTCATATGGTGTAAGATCAACCAATTTAGAGGGCACTCTGCTTACAATATAAATTCCATTCTTAAGTCGATATCCCTAAAAGGATTTACTAAGACTTTCTTGGCTCATCATGGACCAAAATATATCTAATAAAGTTTGATTTCTCCTTTCATACACCATTGTGCTAAGGCATGTAAGGAGGTGTCCATTGGGTTACCCATTCTCCCTTAGATAATCACAAAATTCTTGACTTAAGTATTCTCTACCTTGATCTTATCAAAGTGCCTCAATACTTTTCTCAAGTTGTTTCTCTACCTCATTTCTGAATATTTTGAGCTTTTCAAAACTTTCAGATTTATGCTTCATTATGAACAAATATCCACATCACGAGTAATCATCGATAAAGGTAATGAAGTAAGGAATACCCTTCTAGGGCTTGAACACTCAATGGACAATATATATCCATATAAAATACTTCCAATGTACTTGTAGCTTGCTCACTCTTACCTTGAAAGGGTTTTGTCATCTTTCCTTTTACATAAGGTTTGCAAACGCCATAAGATTCCAAGTCTATTGGACCCAAGTCACCACGCTTGTGTAACTTAGTTAAGGGAGCTTTGTTTATATGCCCTAGACGACAATGTCACAATTATGAAGATTTTTCATTATCTAACTCTCTTAGCATCATTTATATTGAGAATATAATCTTGTAATTACGAAATATCATTTGTCATATTTCTAATAATATATATTTTATAACTTTGATAATACCTTTTATCAAATTGGAATAAAATTTCATCTCTTTCAAATAAAATAATATTTTATAATGACAATTGATTATCACTTCATCTTATTACAAAGTTAGCCAAATGGAGATTTTAAGTTCCTACATCAATAGCAGCCACCAAGCTCTAATGAATTTCCATGGGTAAAACTCTCCTTTTGCCAACCCTCTACTTCTCATCAATATCTATATCTCGTATGAATATGCGATTCTCATTAGGTATGCAATACTAATTTAGAATTCTTTTGAGATGTAGAAATTCTCAATATTAAACATCTTGAAGTGGAAGCTTCCCAAGCCTCCTCTTTTCATGCTATGAGACGTGAAGCCTTTGATCTTATTTCCAATATTCTATATTAAAATGAAGATCTTCTTTCTAATATTATATTGAAACCATAATTTTGCCTACAAGGCAAAATCCTTAGCATTCCCTTTTGTACTTCTCTTCACTCAGCTCTTTCTTGCTTCTAAACTGGACACCTTGGGTCCCTTTACTTCTTTAGAGTTATAATGAATTTTTCAAAGTTTTTCCACCATGGAAAAATTATTTCACAAAGATGTAAAGACATAAACTTTTAAGTCCATGATTTCATGATGCCCTTGTAGCTAAGGTAACATGAACTCTAACATCCAACTTGATGTTTATCATTGTTTCCTTCAAGCCACTTGCACAAGGTAATTGGGATGTTAACAACCTCTCATACATTGTATCCTTATTTCCTTCATGCATTTCCCACATTCCTATCCTACACTAAGTAGAAGTGAGTGCATCATGTTGTTTAGTGTAGGGCTTGCATGATGTTGTGGGCATGTAACTTTTAAATATCTCTCACGGAACGATGATGGAAATTGTTCGAGCCTTACCTTGGCCGGTTTTCCTACCCTTTAGTGTCGAAACTCGCTTAAAAATGACCATTTTGATGATTTCAAACCTCAAACTATGCTTAAAATCACCGAATAATATAAAATTGCTTAAATAACTAATTTTCCCTGCCTCACCGGAGTCGGCGGTGCTGCCTCTTCTCTAGCGACCGTGGCTTTAGCGGCGTCGCTACAGCGGTAGCGACGCCCCTGGCATGGGGTCTTCAAATTCGTGTTCTCTCTCTAACTCACATGGCTAGTTTAATTTTGTAATTTTCACAAAATTTTACAATAAGTCAGTCATTAATAGTTATAGAGAGGTCTTTAAAAGACCAAAAATTAGGGTTTATAGGGATCTTTTACCTCAATTTAGAGCTTAAAACCAGATTATGGTTTTCAGAGTGAGAAAATGATGAACTAGAGAGAGAAAGCTTAAGATAAGCATAGAATCTACTCTGATCTCAATTCTTAGTTGTTCTTTAGCCTGATCTCGTAGCTTAAACACTAAAATAAAGTAGAAATCATAGGTTAAAAATGGATTAAATAGGTTTAGAGACTTATAAACACTACCCGAATCATCCAAAAGGAAGCTTGCCAAGGGTTGATTCGAGTCTCAATGAGTGGATTCACGGCCTAAAGGTATAATTTCTGAGTTCCTTTTATGATTTCCTTGTCATTTTCTGCTTGTTTGGTTAAGTTTTGGGGCTTTTACCCATTTTTCCCTTAGGTGTTCTTGCAAAGCTTCTAAAAATTGCTAGTGACGCTACAGTTAGCCGCTGTCATTCTGGCGGCCTCGGCTAGCTCTAGCGGCCTCAACAATTTTTGATATTTTTGGGTCTTTTTCTCCCTCAATTTGTGGAATCTACTATCTTGACATTTGAAGCCCAGATTCATGAAAATAATGTTGAGATAGGCTTAAAATCTCAGTGGTTTCGAGTTACGGGTGCAACAATTATCTATTTTCCTAGTTTTAAAATTTTTTCTAGATCCGCCGCCGCCACCGCTCCTATGGCGCCACCAGAGCAATAGTAGCGGTGTAAGCCACCCCTAGTGATGCCTTTGTAAAAATTCCAAAAAAGGCCCATTTTCTTTGTTTTTTTACCTTAGTTCATTATTTTTCGATTTTTAGGATTGTACCCACATGTTAAAGGTTCAATACCTTTTGAAATCAGTCCCAACAATATTCATGTGGCATTTTCACTAACTAAAATCAAGAAACTGGGTTTAAAATACTGATTTTTCTTAAGAAAAATGCATTTTTCATCATTTTCTTCGAAATAAAATTCCACACAAACCGAGTCTTATTTTGTACACTAACCGAGCATGTTAATAGGAGATTATATCTCATTATGTGTCGTATTTGTGCTAATCTTTCTGGGTGTAGGTAGATTAGGTTAGATGTATGATTAGACCTTCGGGTATTTTACTTTATCATATAGAAAATGTATTAGATTTGAAAAGTCATGTAATAATTATTTTAATTTCTTGCTTTTACTATTTGTTAGATGACTGTAATATTATTTTGCTTTTCCTACTTTTGCATGATCGTCGCGTGATGAATGGCTTTATGAACCGAAAATCCTAATTAGGGGGATATAAATCGCATAAGAGGGAAATATACTTTTATTTAAATATAGATTATTTCGATTTAGTTTAATGAAGAGCGGATAACATCATCTAGAATATCTAATTTAAGGTGCGGTCTATCACTCGGTAGAAAAATTGTACGCAAATTTCTAGGTTGAGCTGAATCGGATGGCGACTCTATCTTATAGCATGGGATTTTGATCTCGTATATTTTAACAACTAAATTGGACTTAAATTCAACTTTAACACAAATTTAATAATATTTTTGCCACCTTTAAACCCTTATGAAGACTTTTTCTTAGCCCGCCTCACTGCGTTGCGCTAGCATAAGCCCCTCTCAAAAACATGTTCGCTAACATGTGTATGGGCCATGCCTTAGGCTTTGAGGGCTATCCTTACAAAACTAAATAAATACTAGAAGCTAGAGCAAGTCAAAATTAGTCATCAACGCGAATGTTTAAATTAAAATAAAGATTCTAATTAAGATATAAGAAAAGAATTATTGTTTAGACTTAGTATATAGTACATGCATTTAATAGAAGAATTTTAATTAAAACTTATTTCCTACCTTTTATCGAAAAACAATGGCCCCATTCTATTGAGTTTGGGAAAATATCGTACTTGAATCCGATATTTCAGAATTGATCTTCCTATCTCGTAGCTCCAACCCTAGAATGATGAACATGCAAAACAGACACGAACTTAGGGGTGATCGGTGGTTGCCCCGTGGGGGACCCTTCGATGTCTGAGTTAGTAAGGATTTTGAGAGAATAATTGCAGTTATAAGGGTGAGAATGATCTACCTTTAACCTGACCAAGGAGGCCTTTTTATAGGCATTTGAGATATCCCAATTAGATTGGGAGTGGGAGACTCAATCATGATGAGATTACAACTTCTCTATAATTATCTGTTACTTGAATCCTAGTATATCAAATATATTTGGATTTATCTCCCTTGTAGGAGAGAATATAGGAGTAGGAATCCTAGTTAGATTCTACCTATCATTATAGGGTGAAATATCTACATAGCCGGTCATTGCCTACTCGAGATCATGTCCGCCTCAGGCATGGATATGCCACTTACCTCTAGCTTTTCCTAACGAGATCGGCTGGAATATTATCCGAGCCGAGTCCCTCAGACTAAATGATAGATGTCCTTTCTTAAGGGTGTGGTCGAGCTGGCCTAGGTTGACCCGATCTCTTTAACCGAGATGGGTAAATTTAATTTATAAAGTTATCAAAAGCCCCCCCACAAGTGTGAGAAGTTCTTTAGGACTTCTGGTGCAGAATTTGGCTAGATTTTACGAGGATTTGGTGGAAGTGGCTAGCTAAGCGGCTTTTTCATATTCTTTCGTTACTCAAAAACTTCTTGGAGAAGCGTGTGTCTTTCGTTCATTGGAACTTTCGTGTTTCTTCCTATGGTTTGGCGGCAGTTCAAATTTCTAAATTTCAAGTCGGCCTTTAAATTTTTTTGCTCCTTTATTTCTTCTAAAACTGATTAAGGTGAATTCAGGTGAGGGTCTTCTAGCATCTGTTCAAGGTAATTTTCAGTGACTCAAAGCTCTTCCTTTTTCTTCAACAAGTGAGTAACTTTACTTTTCTCCTATTATTTTTTTGTTTTTGTCTGCTTTTCTTGAATTGGCATAATGATGCTTCAGTTTCTAGTCTGTTTGAATGAACCTTTATTATTGTTGGTTTGCCGTAGTTCTCTTCTATTCAATTTGTGTTGCTGAATTTGGATTTTTGTCTTGCCGGAATCTGGGTTGATGCCTTTCACTACCATGTTCTTTGCTTAACTTTGAATGCTTTGATAAATTATTGATATTCTATTTGCATTTGAAATTATCTTTGTAATGCACATGTTTTAATATTGTCAGAGTTCTTTGGCAACCTATTTCTAGCCTTTGAAGATTATCTTGAGATGTGCGAGTTCTTGTAATTGGCTAAAAAGGCTGAAGCAGATCTAGCCCGGATGGAGCTGAGGCGGCTACAGATGAGCACCGAAGGAAGAAGAGCAAGACCACTATTAGGGTAATGATGTGCATTTGTTGTATATTAAGGTTCTCTTTATGCTAATGTTGGCATTCTATTTCAGATGGTGATTGAGATTGTCTTTATTCTTCAATTGGAATCTTCTTATAATCAAGAACTTGTTTCTACTCCTTCTCAGTTGAATAAGGATTTGGGTGATCTAGCTGACCGTCAGCTTCTATTTCTTCAATTATGATTCAAAAGGCACTACGTTTGACCATATTGCCTAGACACGAGGCGGCTTGATTAAAGCGAGGATATGAAGATTTTTGCTATTTAAATGTTTGAGGCAGCTTCTAAGGCTTGCAAAACCCTTTAAGGCCTTTGTATTGGTAGGGTATCCCTTTTGTTGATGTTAACTATGCTTCATTTTATAGGTGATGTCTTAAGCGCCTGATATGTATAACCGAGTGAGTTGTGAGGAAACAACTGGTGTCGGGCTGGAAGCTGCTTTAAAGTTAAATCAATGACTCTGAGACAAGTTTAAGACTACAGAAGACTGGGTGAAGAAAGTTGAAAGCAAGTTTCAAAAGTTAAGGAGAGGTCATGTGCTCCTCTGGTCAGTTCGTCATAAGCCAGGTGGTGATCTTCAAAAAGCTGGGGGGGAGCCGACTAGCGCTCGGGCGGACCTTGCTGGAGTCAAGGATGAAAAGGCGGCTGAAGCATTGGTGTAACAAAAGGCCATAGATGGAATGGTGGAGTTAAGCTTTACCTTTGGCCAACGCATTCTTACGGCCTGCCATTTTCAATATCCTAACTTGTTAGAAAATCTTTTAAATGATGTTAAGTACCCTTTGCTGGAGGAAGAGTCTCCTTTTGTACTTTACCTTGCCATTTTTCCCGTCCATTTTTGTATGTATATACATGTACTCTTCATTTTTTCTCTTTATTCAAGGTCTTACATTTTGCTTATATCTGGTTAATATCTAGATGACAACACCATTGAAAAATTGGTAAATGAAAGTGTGTTCCACTTGTACAATCTTCAGATTATGTACCTTTGAGGGTTAGAGTTATTTCCCAAGTCGAATTAGGTCTATTACTTGTAGAGAAATTCTCGGTGTCTTATCCCGAATAGGATTTATTTTCCAAGTTATCAGAAGTCCCTCCCTTATACTATTTCAAGCCTTTTAAGGTTGAAGGTGCTTCTGTGCTTTTGCTTCGCTGACTTTTTTCATTTTGACACACTCTTGGAGATGAGTATGATATCCGTACATTTACCATCATATGGTTGTGTGGTTGTCTAGAAGTCCACTTTTGGCTCGTCGCCTATGGTTGGCGGTATGGTGCCATGGGGCTGTCTTGTGGCTGTTTATAGGTCTTATGCTTTGTCTATTAAGAATTTTGACTAAGTAATTAACTTAGGTTTTTCTACCAATCTTATGTTTTTAACCGGTTGCTTTTTGAAGCTATTTTTCAGGTCTTATTGCCGCCTGAATTTATTTCTTCTTAGTTTTAAACTAAGGGTTTTGGACATGCAGGAGGTCTTGTATCGCATCTGTCTTATTTATCTTTAATTATCCAAGGTCTTATTAAGTGCCTTACAAATATGATGAGCCAGCCTCGGAGGCAGACTTAGGATTATGCCAAGGTATTCCTTCACGTCCAGGTCTTGTATAATGTGCCGACCACGGAGGCGGTCTTAGAAATTTGCCAAGGTCTTAATTTATGCCTCGGTCTTATATATATTATGCCGGCCGTAAAGGCAGTCTTAGATTTTTGCCAAGGTCTTACTCCATGCCTTGGTCTTAATTGTATTTTTAAATAATTGAGGTCTTATGTAGATGCCTATCTTTCATATGCGCCTTAGTGGCTAAGGTCTTATTGTTGTGCCTAAGGTCACTGATTTCTTTAGGTCTTTTAGATTGCAACTACCATGGTTTAATGTTTTTGCTTTGACTTTGTGGTCGATTAGTGTGCTAAGGTCTTATATATGCCTTATGATTTAGGTCTTATATTGTGCCTCATTTTTATATATGTCTTAGTTTCAACTAAGGTCTTAGATATATCGTAGGTCTTATTTTGCCTCGGTCTTTATTTATATTTTGTTATCGCCAAGGTCTTACCACATGCCTTGGGAAAATGTGATGACTTCTCACTACTTGAGTCCACACACAGTTTCTTTTTTGATAATAAGGCTAGTTGGCTGCTTTGCTTGTCGACTAATGAGTCGGTCTTAAATAAGATGGTCGTCTTCGAGGGCTTATTTTCATGCTGATTGGTGAGTCTATCTTTCATGAGATGCCCATGTGTAGGGTTTTTAGTGTGGGCTTGCATACGTGTTTTGTAAAACACTCGGTCTTCTTGTTATAGTGATTTTCCTTCACTTGCATTTCTGCTCGAATCCAATTGTTTGGGCATGGTGCAAATTATTTGCTGAACACTTTATCATTTCGAGTATCTTTGAAAATTTTACTTTGACATGTGTTTGGCCTTCATTTGCTACGAGTAGAACTTGATTGACTTCCTTTTGAGAGAGTGAGCGCTTCACTCTGTGTAGTTTTTTGCACGGCAAGCCTCTCTAGTCCCATTGTGCCCTATACGGATCAAGTGGATCATACTCCTTTAAGTGTATTATTGAGTGCAACATGTTATATTGCAATAATCATCCTCTTTGCTACTGTTGTAGGCTTGGTGCGTTATCCTCCCTGTCCTATTTGGTTACTTGTTTTTACTCCGTCACTTAGTTTAGGAAGTTTAAGAATGGTTGCTACTTAGCACAAATCGAGGATGCCATTAGAAACATATAAGCCAGTGATATACATTAGTCCAACTTTAACTTGTAGCTGGATAGTTTTGTCTTTTGTATTCTGAATCCAATGAGATTAATGTATTCCAAGGGATTGCTTTCTTTCTTGGTAATGGTATTGTTAACCTAAAACTTTGTCAAGATGATAACCAAAAATAATTCGCCCAAATAATTTCAAGTGAGTAAAACTAAATAGATAACGTATCTGAATTAAAAGCAAGCAATTTGACATCCAAGGCCTAGATAATTCCAACGATAAAATTATCGATATTTGCAAGTTAATAATTTCCCATGATAAAGAGTAGTTTCGATTTTGGCTTATTTAACCTGTGAAAGAATAACAGATTTTTGTCTTTAGAATATATATGGCTATTAATATATTAATCGGTTAGTGATAATAAACATAATAATATGATGTGCTTTTAAACGTAAGCCATCTTTCACTGCTCCTTGGCGGAATTGAATTTTAATTACCGGCTAAACTGTGCTGAATTTATTGGAAGACTTGCACAATGACTTTGGGTCGACGGATGTCCCAATAATTAGAGCAAAGAAGATATGTGTCTTATCTCATCATTGCCGAGTGCTCTATTAACGAATGAAGAACTCACCGGAATTGATGCAGCTAACTCAGTATCGCTTGCAATAATACATCTCGCAATCCATAATTTATCTTATTAATTCACTATCAAATAATGAAATTGTAATATGAATCAATCATATATTATTGGTTAGATATATGAGATAAGCATGCAAAACTGCAATCTTCTTCTTTTTAATGACAAAAGTAATAAAATTAAAAATATGCTCTGCCAGTTTGTAATGAAAATTAAAAACGGGTGTAAAATCAACAAGCTTTTAAACCATTGGTAATTTGCTAGGGGTTTCCACCGAATGAAAATAGAAAAGAAAACAATCAGACATGAAATTATCTGTGTTTATTTTTTTGTTAAAATTCTATATTCTTGACTAAAGTTCTCGACTGAACGAGTAAATTCATCCTACGCTCACCGCACCACTGAAAATATCGTACTTGAATCCGATATTTCAGAATTGTTCTTCTTGTCTCGCAGCTCCAACCCTAGAATGATGAACCTGTAAAACATACATGAACTTGGGGGCGATCGGTGGTTACCCCGTGGGTGACCCTTCAGTGCCTAAGTCAGCAAGGATTTTGAGAGAATAATCATAGTTATAAGGGTGAGAATGATCTACCTTCAATCAGGGAGGCCTTTATATAGGCATTTGAGATATCCCCATTAGATTGGGAGAGGGAGTCTTATTCATGATGAGATTACAACTCCTCTATAATTATCTGATACTTGAATCCTAGTATATCAAATATATTCAGATTTATCTCCCTTGTAGGAGAGAATATAGGAGTAGGAATCCTAATTAGATTCTACCTATCATTGTGGGGCGAAATATCTACCCAACCGGTCATGGCCGGCTCTAGATCATGTCCACCTCAGGCATGGTTATGCCATGTGCCTCTAGCTTGTCCTAACGAGACCGGCTGGAATATTGTCCGAGCAGGGTCCCTCGGACTAAGCAATAGCTGTCCTTTCTTAAGGGTGTGGTCCAGCCGGTCTAGGTTGATCTGGTCTCTTTGACCGAGATGGGTAAATTTAATTTACAAAGTTATTAGGTAGCATCTATAACTATTCTAAGGCAATTCCTAATTTCATGAGTCATATATTAGTAAGTTGTAGTTGGAATCCAATTCTATTTGCATTGCATGCAATTGCTAAACCATTTAAGTTCCCAAACCTACGAGACGTGTGTTTTTTTAACATCTTCTTAAATGCGTCTCCGTCCTAAAGTTAGCCCCAATTTTATGTGTAAAAAACTAACCTAGTCTAGTTAAGGCAGACACTACTCAATATCTATAACTAGTCAATGTAGATGGAAGGTATGCTTTTGCATAATGCTTGATCACCGAAAGAGACTGTATTATAGATTAGGGAAGGAAGACTATTAATTGCCTTAATATATTTACTTTGGGATTTAACATTTGTGTTTTAGTTTATCTCACCTTATCTAGGATATATTTAATGGACATGGTTATAATATTTTTTTCTTATTAAGGGCAATTTTAGAATTAGTAGTTCTAACCTATAGGGGTTATACTCTTATTGGTATATTATACCCATTCCATAAATCTAGACGATGTTCGGTATGCAAAACAAGCAAGTTTTAATTGTTTCGTGTTCTTGCATTTATGTTTATAAGCTTTTTATTCTATAATTTTTATATTTACTTTGCTATAAAACCACATACAAGAACTTTTCTTATATGTTGGAAAGAAATGATCCAGAAGACAATTCCTAAGAAAGCATCTGGATAAGGTTTTGAAGAAAACAAATCCCTAAGTCCAAGAAGGCCGCATTTGAATAAATGTTTTAGAAGAAAATAAAATCCCTTAGTCTATGAACAATGCATCTGGTTAGAGTTTGGAAGGAAACAAACTCCTAATCCCTAGAAGACAACATTCGGAGAAGATCACACTTGGAAGAGCATCTGGCAAAGATTAAGTTTGAAGACATTTGGAAGACACAACTCTCAAGACAAAGGGAATATTTAAATATTTAATCTCCCTCCAATTTGGTCTGAAGTCAAACTTGCTTTTTGCCTTGGAGAATGAAAAAGTGACAGCTTGCACGATTTTAGTATAGGACAAAAAGGACTGACACAAAAAGAGAAAAAGGTAACAATCTTTTTAACATAGACCAATAGCAAGGCGTGTGGAGTCCAAATGAAGACAAAATTTGCATGGAATTTCACAGAGATCAAAAGCCAAGTAAACGATGTCTGACAACTTTGTTACTCCAATCCCAACAAATTCAAATGGGACATTTATTAGGTTTAACAGAAAGATCAACGACTCCAGACATGCCAACACTTATCTGATCAATGGTGAAGATTCAAGATTACCCAATGGCTACATTTATTATCCAAGCCTATAAAAGGAAGCTTCATAAGTTGAGAAGATGCTGGTTGATTTAAGAAAGCTATTGCCTTGAGAAATTTGCTATTCAATCAGTGATCATAATCCCTCCAAGAACCCAACCCTGAAAATCTATTTTTAAGAATTCTCAAGTCAAGTTATAAACTTGACGAATTTAAAACCAAACTTTTTAAAGATAACTATTGTAAAATCTCATACTTTGGTGAGTATTGAGATTAGAGACTTAGCTTGAACTAGGGAGGGTTTAAGTGGTATATCCATAAGAGAAAAGGACTTTGCCAAGCTTGAAGTTAGTTTAGTGGTATATCCTACTTTTGGATGGAGAACAATTCTATGGAGACAACCCGAAAAGGACTCAGCCAAGTTTGGAGTTAGCTTGGTGGTATATCCTACATCCGGAGGAGAAGAAATCTCTAGAGATAACTGTAAAGGCTTGATTTTTACTCATGAAAGAAATCACTCACTAGTGGATTTAAGCTCGAAAAAGGAAACTCTGGGGATTAGACATAGGTGGGGCTAAACCAATATAAATAATTGTGATTAATTTACTTTACTTTAAGCTTTTACTTTAAGTGCATTTTATTTCATATTTGCGTCATCCGGATCCCATACCTCAAGATCATATATTGCATGCTACACAAAGACTTTTTGAAAAGTTTATACTTCTGTAAAAAGGGTCATTCACTCACCTTTGATCCTAGTAACACTCACTAAGGGACGAATAAGTGGTATCAGAGCAAGTGCTCACAACTAGAGACTTAACAATATTAAGCTAAAGGTCCAACTCGATCTAAAAATTCAAGATGAGTTATAATAACTCATAGCTTCTCCCAGAGGGTATGTCTATAACCCATCCCCCACTCTTCATCGGTGAACACTACACGTTCTGGAAAAACTAGATGAAGAATTTTATTCAGGTCTAAAGCATGCTAGCATAGATGGCCATTAAAGATGCTCTATATGTCCCTACCTATGAGGTCGAGGGTATCACCGCCAAAAACCCTCTAGTCAATGGGATGGCAATGATTATCAAAAGTTGCGTGAAAGCGCAAATGCTATTAACATGCTCCATTGTGCTTTGAGTGCAGCTGAATTTAACAAGATATCATACTGTGAAACAGTAAATACTTGAAGTGACCTATGAAGGAACAAACAAGGTCAAATAAGCCAAGATGGATCACATCTAGCAAAAACTTAAAACTTTCAAAATGGAGCCAAAGGAGTCCATCAGCAGCATGAACATTAGATGTACAAATTTTGTGAATGAGATGAAGTGGAGATGGTAAAGAAAATTCTCTGGAGTCCCACCAAAGAATTGGATAACAAGAAGACAACCATTGAGGAAGCTCATGACCTCAAATTCTATGGTTATGATGAGCACATTAGAGATTTTCTGACCAAAGGGCTATCCCTGGAAAGATATAGCCAATAGGAAAAGAGGCCTGAAGAGAAGAAGAAAGGAATTTCTCTCAAGGCAGAATCCTCTAGATCAGAATCCTCCGGAACAGAATAACATTTAAGGGAATCTCACTAGAACAAGGAAAAAATGGCTATGCTTGCTAGAAAATTCAACAGATTCCTAAGGAAGGAGGAAAGAGGGTCAAGGAGAAGCTCCAGAAGATGTGACTCCAATATCATTTTTGAAATGCAATAAAGCCAAAAAAAATGCATGCTAGTGCGTGCAAAAATATTCTGTGGTTCGCCCATTTCAAAAATGGTTTTAAAAATAAGGAAAAGAAAATAAATAAGCAAAATCAATATGCTGAAGGAAAATGCCCGGTCGGGTAGTTTCCAGGTGCATTTAAAATTAATAGGCATAAAGACTATCCATTATCTGTCAGATGAACTGGCCAATGAGCTTGAAGTAGAAAATACCCAGTTGGATAATTTCTCTGGAAAATAGTCGATCACCTACTTTCCTCAAACTATATAAATCCAATTCGGGAGTGAGACGTTCACAGCCTTACTCTTCTTCTTCTCTTTCAGTTTTTTTGTGATTTTTCAGCCTTTAAATCATAATCAACCATGTTTTCTTTTGCTTTCTTGACTCTTGCTCCACTCCTACTTTGATTTTTCAGAGTTTCCATGTATTGCAAGCTATACAATACCCGATTAGTGCTCCCGGTTAATGAAGTGATTATGGTAGAGCAAATAGATGGCAAGAACACCGATGTTTGCATTGTTTGGGTCGAGACTCACTATCGACTCCTAAAGAATATGAGATACCAGGAGAAGGCCAAGCGATTCCTTTGGCTTTGGATTAGGATAATCACCTTTCTCAAATCTTCGTAAGTTCTTTCATTTTCTCAATTTCAATTTTGTTGAAAATTGAATTAGAATGCCAGGCTAGGACTTTAGGGATTAAACCTTGATTTGAAATTCTCATGCTTTAGGGATAGGAATTGAAAATTTAGGATTCAAATTAAACCTAATAAATTTCAATTTTCTTAATGAATCTTATGAAACTCGATGAATGTAGATTGTTTAGGTCTTGATGAATGCTATTAGAATTTTGTGATTTTGAAACTTAGTGCAGGAATCTCGACTGCCTGGGGAGAAAATGTGAAATACAGTTTCTATGGAAACTACCCTGATTGGGTAATTTCTTATGGAAAATATCTGATCGGCTATTTTCCACAGAAGTTTGAATTTTTATCTTTTATTCTTAAACTGGATTATACTTCCTTTGCCTAATTATTTTGTCTTTGCAGGTGCATAAACATAATGGAGGTCCCATTAAATTTGCCCATAAATGGTATGAAAAGCTTACACCGGGTGCAAAAGCTATTATTGATCAGACTTGCATCGGTCGGTTGTTGCAAAAAGTTTCTTCTCACAAGAAATATAGATATCC
This sequence comes from Euphorbia pulcherrima, assembly GCA_947683365.1. Taxonomy (NCBI): domain Eukaryota; kingdom Viridiplantae; phylum Streptophyta; class Magnoliopsida; order Malpighiales; family Euphorbiaceae; genus Euphorbia; species Euphorbia pulcherrima. The sequence continues at coordinate 24,672,360 of CANTUS010000001.1, forward strand.
GCTTTTGGAGAATGAGATTGTCTCGCCTTTGTTGAGTAGGTGGTCAGATATGAATCACACTTTTCACTTCAAGTGTAGGGAGTTTACAATCACTCCAGTTGATTGTTGCGCCGTTACTGGCTTTCCTTTTGATGGGACCATTATCCACTTTAACTGCTATCTTTCAGTCTCAAATTTTGATCCTGGCTTTGTGGAGAGACTTATTGGCTTCGATGATCGTCCAGTACAAGGCAAGATTTTGACATCCAAGTTGATGAAATATTGGATGAGCAATGTGGGTCCTCAAGATCGGCCTAGGTAAGAAGCAAGGGCTTTTCTCACTGCGGTTCTGTCATGGTACTTCTTTCCTACCGGAGAGTCAACTGTGAACCTCAATCTTTTGATAAGTCTGATTGACCTGGACAATTTTGATTCCTAAGCCAGGGTACCTTGTTCCCAATCAATGTGTGCAAAATAGGATCCAGTAGTTCAAGTCTTTTTTGATTGTGCTTGGGGTACAATTTTAAATTTCAAGCTTGATGCTCTTCACGTTTGAACTATTTTTTTATTTTTGCTTCCTTTTGCAGATTTGGTTTTATGAGACAAATATCGTAGAGAAGACGTCATTGGTCAGGACATTGGATCATCCATACTTTCCTCATTTTCCTCACTTATTTTAAGGCTGGGATGAAGAAGGTCATGATAAGATTCTAACTCATCTTCGAGAGCTTACTACCACAGATGTAAGCACCTGAGCTTGATTTATCATTCCTTTGTTGAAAGTGAATTGTGAGATGATTGTGTCTTTTCTCATTTAGATCAACACTTCACCTTGGCTTACAGCGGAAATCTTAGAGGATGACTAGACCAATGAGATGAAGAATTCCAGGAATTTTTTCAATAAGTGTTTGATCATGGAGAGTCCTCACTCATAAGAGTGGTATTTAGGAGAGCAGATTGTCGGGTGCGATCTTTATACCAGTTCTCAATTAGTTCCACCTGAGCTTTCTACTTGGCTATTCTTTCCTGGTGGTGCCCCTAGGTATGATGACCTACATGGGAATGGCATTGAGGTGACATTGGCAAATGTGACTGGCCAATACAATGAGTTTTGCAAGAGGTTATTGGAATGGCCTACTGTTGATCGTGCGCCAGTCGGTGAACGTGATAGGTCTAGTGGTTCTTCTTGGAGGGAAAAGATAAAAAGTATGCCCTTTCATGAATTATGGAAAAATGATTGCAATAAGTATTTTGCTAAGTACTCCTTTTTTGTTTTAGGGTGACTACCAGGGTCGAAAGAGTGGTAGAGGTGTCACTGTGGGCAGCTCTAGATCCTCTTCTTCTACAGTTTAAGATCAGGGCATGGTGACTGGTCACAGGATTCTTGACCTCAGCTAGATGTGCATCTCCCTTTTAATACTGAAGACATCCTTTATGATCGTGTGATAAAGTAGAGTCAGGAGTTTGAGATGCTTTATTCTCCTCCTAATACTATACATGTAAGAAGCTTTAAGACATTCAATTTCCATTGAACCATGTCTGACAAGTGAGATCTTAATTGTAAGTTCCAGTAGAGGACAACCTCAGAGACGGAAGAATGATCCTTTCCATGGATCAGGCCATGTGGAATGACAACTTTGCCTTGAGGGTGTGTTTTTCTACTTTAAAGTGCAAACAAATGAATGAATGAATGAATGCAATACAATGCATGTGACTCATGTTACGTTCTATTATTTCCAGGGTCACAGCCAAATGTTATCCTTGGAGAATGAAGATTTGCCTTGACGGGTGGCAGAGCACAAAAATGCTAGTAGCAGTCAGACCAGAGCAATTATCCCTTTTGATCCATTTGTGTATCCTTGACTAGTGATCAGGGATAGTAGATGTAGGTCTTTCTTTTTAGCTGTTAGGGATTGGATTATTGGCCATATGTGGGGCCTTCTTTTAAGTACATTGTTACATCTTGGTTTTCTTTTCTACTTTTGATCCTTGAACAATTTGATATTTATAGCATATTCCTCTTTTTGCTTGATTTTGAGTTTATTGGGGTAATTTGCCATATTTTGGTAGACTGCCTTATAAACTACGTATAGTGACCTGTCGCATTTTAGGCTTTCTTGATCCCTTTATTAATATTATCCTAAATAGCTACGACTAATTTCAAATTAGCTTGAGAAGCTATTTCAATTCTCTCAGCAAGGTCGAATGGGATCTCCTAACGCTATGTGGCTTACATCATATGAGGATTTACCATCAAATATTCATTCATCAATCTCTACTAGATGTTGCAATTAGTTTCTAGGATTTGATTGATAATGTCTTTGGGTTCAAGGATCAGGAACTTTGTCCTATGTATGAAGAATTTTATGCTATTCTGAAAATTCCTTGCGACCAGAAGATCGTAGTCCCTGCTTGAATTATCTCTTACTCTGGTAGACTGCTAAACTATTTCAAGCTTCCATATTGTTACACACAGAGGTTGATTGAAGGTTCTAGACTAAGTCTTTTAGAAGCTTTGAATATATGTCAGAGACTAATCTCTTTTTATGTGAGCTGGCTGTCGCTCATGTATCTACTGCTATTGGGCCAATATCTGTGTGTGACTAGGAACGGGAATTGTAGTATCATGCTCATTCTTGTGACTGAGCAAATGCTAGAAGGTCCTTCTCTAATAAATGTAGTCTTAGCTGAGACCATGATTTACATGCAATGCATCCATTATGCAGAAGATAATACTTGCGGGGGAAGTAGACTTCTTTTTGAATTGTGGCTCTTCGACAAAATGGGGGTGGCCTTGCATTCTGGTGGAAATGATAGGAAATAGTGCGACTTGATAAATAAGTAAGGAACTTTATCAACCTTGTTATAGAAGAAGAAGGAAGTCCTTGGCATATAACCAATTTTTATGGTTTCCCTGAAAACAATAATGTAAGAAGAGAGGAGTCATAGGAGTGTTTAAGAATGCTTGCTAGGTTAAATAATTTACCTTGGTGCGTTGTGGGGGATTACAATGATAAACTTTCAGCCTTTGAGAAAGTTGGAAGGAGGCTGAGACAATGAACTGGATAACCAATTTTTAAGAGGCACTAGCAAATTGCAGGCTTATAGATTTAGGGATGTCGGGATATCAATTTATATGGAAGCGAAGTCGAGGGATGCCAAACTAGATTACAGAATGACTTGATCGGGTCACTTGTAATTTAGAGTGGATGGAACTCTTTAGTTAAGCAATGGTACAAAATATCCCTACTTTAGAACTAGACCATTCTACCATTCTCCTCTATTGTAAAGCTGCTTCTATGAGCCAGAAACTTGATATCTGCTTTGAAAATTGGTGGGCAGACTTACCCGGCTATCGTGAACTTGTACCAGAATGTTGGAACACCACATAGGTGAATTTAGTTTCGGATAAATTGGCATTATATGCAAGAGAGCTCAAAATTTGGGGTCAAGAATAACATAGGGATTTCATATATAGACTCAGACGTTGTTGGCTTGAGTTAGAAAAGTTGAAAAGTAATTATGGATGGGAATCGGCTGAGGAGTTTTTGTCCAAAAAGAAAGAATTGGGCGGGATCTGAAAGCAATATTCAGATTACTGGAAACAAAGATCAAAAGTGATGTGGCTTAAAGGAGGTGATCAAAATTCCTCCTACTTTCACCGGGTTGCTTCTTCACGTAAGCAAAAGAATTCTTTTTAGAGGCTTAAAAATTCTAAGGAGGATTGGATTAATTGGGGTCATAGCTTGGAGAATCTAATCCAATCATTCTATTCTTATTTGTTTTCATCTCATGGTACCCATTTTGACCATATTCTTTCCTTGATTAATTTGAGATTAGATGTCGAGGTTCAACCTGACTTAAAAGCTTGTATACTACATATGAGGTTAAACATGCCTAATTTCGGATGCCTCCCGATAAATCACCAGGACCATATGGCTTTAACTCGAGATTCTTTCAGAAATTTTAGGACATCATTGGAACTAAGGTAACTTTATTTTGTCTGAGATGTTTGTATAATAAGCAATTTCCTTATGGCCTCAATGATACAAATATAGTCCTTATTCCTAAAAAGAAAGGCCTACTACTATATTTGATCTTCGCCCTATTTCGTTATGTGATGTCCTCTTTAAGATTATGTCAAAAATGCTTGCAAATAGAATTCATCCTGTTATGGATTCTATTGTTTCAAAGCCTTAGAGTGCTTTTGTTCCTAGGCAGTTAATTATGGATAATATTCTAATTGGTTTTGAAATAGGGCATTATATTAACAGGATAAGATTGGGAAAGTTGGGTATGAGTTCTCTAAAGATTGATATGTCGAAAGCCTGTGACAGAGTTGAGTGGAGTTTAGTACAGGTTATCTTACAAAAAAATTGGTTTTCCTAGTTCGTTACAAATTTCATTATGCTATCATTGTCATCGATTACCTACACTATTAAACATAGACTTGGCAATTTTGAAAAGATTATTCCTCATCGAGGTCTTCATCAAAGAGACCCCATTTCTCCTTATCTTTTCATTATTTGTGCTGAGGGTTTATCTGTGTTGATTCAGGATAGGATTTCTACTAATCTCCTTTATGGCTGCAAGATAACTCCTCCAGCTCCTGTTGTATGCCATTTGATTTTTGCAGATGACAGCATGTTCTTTTTTAAATCATCCGTGGAAGAAGCCACTACTCTCAAAAATATCTTTTGCTTGTACGAATTGGCCTCGGGACAAAAGATTAATTTTAGTAATTCCTCAATCATATTTAGCCCAAACATAGAGGAAGAGACCAAGCAGGCTATTGCATCATGTTTAGGGGTCAGTATTGTTGAAGGGCACGGTTTATACCTTGATCTGCCATCTCTAATAGGAAAATCGAAAAAGGAGACGTATGACTATATCATAGAAAAGGCAACTGGTGGGTGTCGAGAACACCAAAAATAATGCCTACAAAATAAAATAGAGATAGTGGTAAGCAGGGGTCGATCCCACGAGGAACAGAAACTGAATATAATCACTTTCAATGACCTTACCGTGACCTGAGCAAGTCTTAGTGAATATAATTGAGTTAAACAAACTAAAACTAAAGTAGGGAAGGTAAAATAAAGTGTAAAGAATAAACCGACTCGTAATGACAATAGAGTGACTTAACCAAAGGAGGGAAACCAAAATTCATAGTGATCATGGGACCTATGATGAACCACACTAAGACCCAAACATAGTTATACTGATGTTCCTCACCGTTTAACAACAATAATCCTTCCTTACTTTGTACAGTGACCTGTGCCACGACCACCTTCTTACTCACCGTGACTCCTGACATTGTGCCAAAGAGTTCACCAGAAAATAGCATTACCATCTAGAAAGACCCAAGTTCCAACCAACAGGTAGTGAAGCACTGCCAACAGGCATTAGATCAATCGCTCTGGCGATCTCAGTCAGACCGTTGTTACTTCATCCTTCAACAAACACAATTACGGATGTAAGATAAGGAATAACTATAAATCACAAAGACTTACCAATTGGTTAGCTAAACCAATAGTGAGACAAAGAGATCTTCCTTCAAAACCCATTATGTGTCGAGACAAATGAATAGGTCGTGATGCAGATGTCAGTCCTCACACCATAATAGTTAAGTCTCTTTATTCCACGGTTCAGCCACAACTAAACTAACTAGACATGATAAATAATAAAAGCATGAAAGTAAATTGCAATAGATATAAATCAATAAAAGACATAACTTTAATGAAAATAGAATTAAAATAAACTAGAATCGAAAGTACGAAGAACAATAAAATAAATAAATAACGAAAGATTAAATAACTAGAATTTAAATAAAGCAAAACAAATCTAAATCTAAATAATTCTCTACTCTACTATTCTCTACTCTAAATTATAACTAAAGATGAATGTAAGATTGAATCTCTTCAATGTGATCTTCCAATGGGTATCTATAGTTGTTCCACCTCCTCAAATGTGACTTGTTGATAACTTCTTGCTTGATTAGGTTTCTCCTTGATTAGTCTTCTTTCTTGATTAGGATTCTTCTTGATTAGGCTCTTGTTGGTCCCTATGCGAGTATATTGAAGGTCAGAGGGGAGTGAATGACCCTATTTTAGAATATAAGACTTTTCAAAAAGTCTTTGTGTAGCATGCAATATATGATCCAGAGTTTTGGGATCCAAATGATGTGAATATTAAATAAAATGCACTTAATGTAAAAGCTTAAAGTAAAAGGAAATCAAACACAGTGATTTTTATACTCGTTCAGCCCTGCCTACATCCAGTCCCTGGAATTTCATCCTCAAAGCATAATCCACTGTTGTGATTTCTTTCACGGGCAGAAATTAAGCCTTTACAACTGTTGTTCATCCATGTGCATATGTATTTAAGGTCAAAAGGGGGTGAATGACCTCTTTGTGCGGAATTAGTGGACTTATAATAAGCCTGTGTAGCGTTTTTGATTTATGTCCGGATGAATTGGATCCGGATTATGCAGATATGAAAAACATAGGTAAAGAATTTTAAGAAAATCAAACACGAGATTTATCCTGGTGAGAGTGGGCGACCGGGTCCCCCACTCGCAAGCACCGCATGAGATGCGTAGCATGGAGGATGGGAAACGATAATGGATAACGATAATGGAAAATGATGTTGAAGTTGATATTTAGATCCAATTTAGGTGTTAAAAGATACGAGACTTGAAATCCCCGTATTTTAAGACAGAGTCGCCACCCGGTTTAGCTCTACCGAGAATTTGGGTACGATATTCCGACAGGGTGGTTGGACCATACCTTAAAACGTGAGATTCCAAGTCCGGATGATGTTGCCTATTTTTTATTTTATTAAATCAAATTGTTTACATTTTAATAAACTCAACATTAGTTCTGATGCGATTTAAATCTGATGATTGTTTAGTGTTTTCGGTTTATATGTCATACATCACACGAAAGTGGTAAATAAAGCAAATAAATAATTATTACAAGGCTTTACAAATACCTATACACTTTTCTAATGCAGGAAATAAATAAAGCAATAAATAAATAGATGGACAAAATCGGGTTTTGACCGAGCTTACCAACTCGGACCCAACTCCAAATGAGGCAAAATATACGAGAATAATCACAAGTAAAGCATGAATAAATAAAGGGTAGAAAATAGACACATAAAAACGGATGTAAAACACTGAGAAGATGATTAATGTGATTTTTAAGTGAGGAAAACCCCAATTTAAGCCAAGTTTACATGATTTAGTCGGTTAAACGATCAATTTATCATTTCAAGATCAACAAAAACAAGTTTCAGATCCACCAATATAATTTATAGATTAAAAACATAACTGAAAACACAAAAAATGAGCAAAAATGAAAGAAAACAAGCTGAAAATAAGATTCGGCTGCCAAGGCTATAGTGACGGCAGTGACAGCCTTAACCGCTGTCGCTATAGTGGTGGTCGCTATGGTGGCGGCGGTCAAGGCTGTGCTTGACGTCGGATTCCAGTCCCAAGAAGTCCTTTTTGGCCTATAAACTTAAAATTATTAGGATTTTAAGTCATAATCAGTCATTAAAGGGATAGATCTGTACTTTAAACGCACAAATAATGTTGATTTTACGGGTTTGGGTTGGAAAACACCCAAAAATCTGAGAAATTGCGAGACCTTTATGAGGATAGCTTTCACCTCTGTATCTATAGCCTTTACCACTATAGGGATAGCGGCCAAGGCTATAGGGATAGCGGTGAAGGCTATCCTTATAGAGGTCGTCCAATTTTATGAGATTACTCAAGAACACCAAGGGAAGAACAACTAGAAACAAGAACTATAGCAGCTAAAATGCGATAAAAGTAAGGAAATAGATAAGGGAACTCAGTTTTGCTACCTCTAGGCCGTGAATATATCTTTAGAGACTCGAATCAACCCTCGGGAGGTGTCTTTTGATGATTTTCAGATGGATCAGCGACGAAAATCGATAAAAATAGTGACAAAATTTAGGTAGTATTTGGAAAACAAGTCTCTAAACCTATTTAATCCATTTTTCCTAAGATTTCTAATCAGTTTTAGTATTTTAACTAAGAAATCAAACCCAAGAATAACTAAAAATCCCATATTAGAGGTGATTAAACCCGGATTTGTGCCTTTCTTAAGCTTTCTCTCTCTAAGCTCCTAGTTTCTAGGTTTTTTGATCTAAAATCTTTGAATTTTAGCCAAAAGTACCTCAAATCTCTCTCTTCAAGGGTTTAAATAGTCTCACACTCAAAATTCACCGACCTCGAGTGAGAAATTGGGTGAAAATACACGGCCCAATCTAGAGAGGAGGGAGAAAACAAGTGGCACGATCTGGGTTTGGCCGTGCCACAGCCACAGCCATAGCCATAGCGGCGGCGACCGCTATGGCTATCACCGCTATGGCTGTCACTACCATAACTATGGTGGTAATGGCCATTATAGTGGCGGAGACCGCTACTATGATAGCGGGGGTGGCCACAATGGGGGTGGCCACCCTGTACAGCGGTCATTGCCATTACAACGGTGGTGACTGCCACACGCCGTCACTGGAGCTGCTCACCACCGCGGACGGCGACGGCGAACAATGGGGAAAAAAACCTAAAAAGACAAAAAGGGGTATCTTTATAATTTTGCCACGCAATTCCCAGCTATTTTAAGGCATTTTAAACTTTTAATGGAGAACTAATTATGACTAAAGGTAGGGCTAAGTCTAAAAAACATCAAAGGAGTAACTTCCCAAACATGGTTCAAATCCAAAAGATACACCCGATCGACCTGTAATGGGTCCGAGCAAAACATCATCATCGTTCGAAGGCACCAGCGAAAAGCCCATGCTCACAGGCTGCCCCTCAGGAGATTACTGATTGACTTAATCAATTGTGATCTCACGAAAGAGCAAGGGATAGAGTGTTATACTAGAGGGGTTAGCGAAATTCACCTACAATGCACCGCTAAATTGCCTTTTTGCTGATGTCTTATCATTTTCACAGTCACCTACTTCTCTTCAAAAATGATAATTCGAGATTCTTACGGCCACCTATGACACTCTAAGAATAAAATTGAGATAATCTCCTTGGCCACCTGTGACTCTTGGAGAATGAGCTTCGACTAACCTCTTGTCCACCTACGGTGCTTCGAAAATAGATAAAAAACCTTTCGTACAATTCTTCACTCGGGTCACTTTGGACACATATGTCAAGAATAAAATTTGAACTTTCAGTTGGGTATCATAAGAAATGTTTTTTATTGCTTAATTGATTTTGTCAAGACAAAAATTTTTGCCCCTTCAATTAATAATAAAAACATGGATAAAATACAGATTGAGTTTAGAAGAGTCCAGGAGTCTGGGATAAGCAACATTTGATCGGCCCTTGCCCCTTGAGATTAAAAGGAATATGGAAAAGCATTTCCCTTTATGCTTAAAAAGAAAACCAATACATTCTCTCCTTCACTTCTCCATTTCTCATTCCTCTTTGCATAAGTAACGGATTCAAGCCCTACTCGAGCACATATCTGAAGATGTATAACAAAATGCATGGAGAAACTGCCCACGGGATCGACCACTCTTCTCTCCCTTAGGGAAGCCATGGCTTGTGAGCCCTTTTGGTTCCTCAGGCCTATAGGTTACGATGAGAGGACATATATCTGGGATGTTCCCCTTACACGAGACCCTAGATGCACACGGCTTTGGATATGCATGCCTCTAGACGCCAGGTAAACCGATTTAAACCTAAAAAACTTCTTGAATTGGAGCTTGATGCCTAAACTCGAATTTTGGATTATTGGGGTGTTTAGGCTGAAATTTTGGTAAAATTGATTGGCAAATTGTGTTTAGGATGCTTTTAGGATCATTTAGAAACTGATTTTGGCAAATTTGGACTAGATTTAAGCTTTGAATTTTGGATTATTCGAGGAAAAGAGACTGAAAGGGGAATGGACCTCCACCGCTATAGCGATAGCGATGACCGCCACCACTATAGCAGTCATCGATATCTTTATGGCAGTTGCCACCGCTATGATGGCTGCGGCGGCGGCGATGGTGGTGGCGATGGCTAGCTGCCCGGAAAATTTTTTTAGAGATACTATCCTAACTGATTTTTTTTCCCGATTCTGATTTTGGTGCCGAAATCTGGTTTTGGAGTGGTTTTAGTGCTAAAAACTGAGCTTTTTCTGAATTTGCATACGTTATTTTAAATTTTACTGCTTTCAGTACTAATTCTTTGTGTTTAATTTTGTTGCATACTGAGCATTGCAAGACAATGGGTTCTTTGAACCGCTGTGCCAAATGGTGGGTGAAGATTAAGGCGAGAGCCCGGGGAAGTAGGGATCCCTCACTGGTTAACGCGATCACTAATACAGGATTAGTTCCTTTGTTAGAGGCTTTACTGATGGGGCACAAGCCAATGAGCCAAACCATTATAGCATGCTTAGTTGAGAGGTGGAGCAAGACCACCCATACGTTCCATTTACTGGTAAGAGAGATGACTATTGCCTCCTCGGATGTAGTGGCTATGACCGAGCTCTAATGGGAGGGCCAAGTGATAGATTTCAATGTCTACCCAGACAAATACCAATCCAAGATGGTTTCTGGGGCCTGAATTGAGCAGCTCCTTGAGGTTCAGCCACCTCAAAAGGAAAAGCTCAAGTATGCCACACTTGAGGATTAATGGACTCGGCAGACGGATATACAGGGCGACAGGCTGACTCAGTACCTTCGGTCATTTGTTATTACATTGCTTTTCACACTCTTCTTCCCGTCTTCTTTGATCATAGTTGGCATGGGTCTACTTAGCATGTTGGAGGATATGTCCATCTTTCAGGGGTAAAAATGAGCTTGGGCCATTCTCGGACAGATGTACTATACTCTTGATTGCTCGGCCCGTGGAGATATCGGAGAGTTCAAGGCCGGGCCCTTTTGGATTTAGGTGAGCAATTCAAACTTGTGAAAAAATATCCATGATTAATTTTGAGAACTTATGACACTGACTATTAATAATCTTTGCAAATGTGGTACCGAGAGTACCTGAGGCAGCTTTGCCAACATTAGGTAACAAACTTATCCCACTGCACATTAACTTCAAAATATTAGTTCAAAATTGTATGGACAAAGGAGAGATACTTATAATGATTTGTTTTATTTTCAGTTGACTGAGGAGCCCTAGCAAGCAGCACCGAGTTATGACCACGTTATGGAGATCTGGCAGAGAGTATATGGGTGCCGATTTTTACTGGAGTGCCCCTGGAGTCAGGAGTGGTTATTTGGAGAATGCATACAGAGGTGGAGGATGAGTGTCACTGCCCAGAGGAGATTTCTCACTGACTTGTCGACTGGCACAATCTGGCCTCACCTCAGGGCTGGTAGAGATTAGGCCCTGTTTATAAATGGCGATCGAGAGAGAGTGCTATCTCTCAGGAGAGACTACACTGCACATATGGACTGACTTATTCTTCTCTGCCCGAGGTTGACCATTGAAGACATGTCCATCAATTTTGGGGAGGACGATGTTATGACTGAGGGCTCTGATGGATATGGAGAAGATGATGATGATGGTGGTGAGCCCCCCTTGGGTGGTGATGGTGGCAGCATGGACCAGGATAGCATGCCTTTCGACACCGAGGATCCTTATGGTGATGCTAGCTTAGGAGCATTCTTACCGCGACTGAGAAAGGTATACCCTTAGACCACTTTTACTTTTTGGCTTTACTTTTCTAGCGATCTATCATTACACGGTTGGCCTGACGAATCTTTGACTTGCTTCATTTCAGACTACTCGAAAGAAGAGACGGACGGTAGGTACCAGCTATAGTGGACCAGGAGAGTCTCTACAGGGGATACGGCCCGGACCTGAGACTACTCACCCCGAGGCTCCTTTCTCCTAGGGTATTCCATGTTAGAGAGTTATTAAGGGGGTCATGGGGAACCCCATGGAACGAGCAATGCGAGTGATGACTCAGCCAGGAGAGCACGGTGAGAAGTGCATCGAGGAGACCATAGTGCCCATCTTCTTCACCCCTTATGACATACCCATGTGAGTGCCTTTACTTTTTGTTCATTTAGCTCATTACGAGCATGTTTCTTATTGCGAGATTGTGGTGATATTACCCTTACTGTAGGTACTAGTTTCTAAGGCCGAGCATATAGCTTGAGCATATTTCTCAATGAGAGACATGGTAGTGTCTCAGGACTCTATATCATGGGTGAGTACCTATTTATTTCCCACAAATTTTTAAAACAAAAGACAACATATATATATTGTGTATGCATACATGATGCATGGTATAGTGGGCTAATCATTTCCCTTAGCGGTGTTGATCTACACAAGCTTTCATTACTCTAGAGCAGGATAGGGCTTGGGTGAGCGAGGAGGGATGGCTCTGGGCTAAGAGAGAGCAGGCAGATTATCAAAGATAGGCAGTAGTAGAGAGAGCCTGATACGTGGAGGAGAGATCCTAGTATGCTAAAGAGAGAGCTGCCTATGCCCGGGAGGTATCACAGCTGAGTGAGTAGGTCCGTAGGCTATAGATAAAGAGAGATGACTGTGAGGCATAGCTCAGGGGACATAGGTGAGATAGAGATCTGGCTGATAGAGGTAGCGACTAGGGATTCATTGCTAACGCGAGGCAGTCTGGTGGTTCTGGCCCTATCCGGGTGAAGGTTGGTGGTCCAAAGGTGCTCTTCACTAGATCGACAGTTCCCCCTGTACCGACATTAGGACATACATCGACCTCTACTCCCATAGAGGAGGATTCAGAGGATGATGACGAGTACGATGATGGGTCACACTATCTGGTGTCCAATATGAGAGAGGAGGAGAGTGATGGAGAGAGTGGGGACGAGTGAGGCTCAGGATAGTTGTTCATTCAGATACTTAGATGTTTTGATGCTTGTTACTTTAACCTAGATGATGATATGACTGTTTGCTTGCTTGATTATTTTGATTGATTTGATTGATTGATATGACCGCTAGATGTATGCTAGGCGCGGTAGATGCTTAATTAAGAACAACTTGACTTTGAGTGCTTTTGAAATTATCGAATTAACTAAAATCATGCATTGTTTGGCAAGTGATTAGGGAGTAGGGATTACTGATGGAGAACCATAACACTCGACTGAGGCTATTTCTGAGGACTTTGGGAGGTCTAAATTGGACGAGATTGGAGATTTTTGGAGTGGCGGGACTCTGATATATTGCCTGTCGGCCAGTGGATGTGCCCTTTCTTCACTCGGAGTTCATCTATTGGGACCATATAGATCACGCATTTCACCTTCCAGGTTTTGAGATATGTCCACTAGTGGAGGAGTTCCATGCTATTCTCGGGATGACTTGTCCCAATGGTATATGGTTTGTCATGCCGGAGGCAATTTTCGGGGATGGGCACGATCTGACTGGGTTATGGAACCTAGATTCTCCTGCGACATTCCTCCTTAAATCCCAGTATCGCCGGGGTTTGATCTCAGTAGGGTGCTTGGTTGCCCCTAGGTCGCACATCTCTTTTCCATTCATGGTGGCTCTACTACTGATGGCTGAGTTTATTTGCAGGGTCAGTGCCATTGCTCTTTTTCGGTTAGTCTTGGTCATTATGCACATGTCTGAGGGTATCTCTCCGCTATTCATTGGGTTGGCTGAGATGTTGACACACCTAGACAGGGCTATCGGTGATCCTGATCTCATCAGAGACCATTTCTGTACCCTACAGGTATGCTTTTGACTCAACCCTGAAATGGGAACTGAACCTAAAACTTAATCTAATACTGAATCTAATGTTGAATCTGATACTGAATTTGATACTGAATCTGACACTAAATCTGATACTAAATCTGATACTAAGTCTGATACTGAATCTGATGCTAAATCTAAAACTAAATCTGATACTGAATTTGAAATTGAATCTGATACTGAATCTACAGGTTTAGCTCATGGAGAAGTTATCCTTCTTCCAGGATCCTCAGGTGGACTCGAGTAGGTATGGTCCTCGACACTATCATGAGAGATCCAATGTCCATCATGATTTGACAGTTGTGGGATGGATAGAGGTCATGGAGGGGTTAATTGAGACTAATATACGCTGGGTTATCTCGTTGGTGGCGGATTAGGGATGTACTAGTACACAACATCGACAGTGGTTGCATCTACCTGGTAGGACTGAGGTTGTTTACCCACAATACACCTTATCACTTATACTAATAGTGAGGACAGGGATATGGACATTAAGTACCTCAGACAGTGAAGAGCTTCAATCCTTGGCAGTATTCCCCTGGCGCTATCACTACTAATGGTACCTACTGAGGGTGGTTATGAGCTGCATAGAAAGTCTAGACTCGTGTGGAGCATCAGGCCTTATGGCGTAGGTAGGACCGCATGCAGTGGGGGCTCGAGCCTCATCCCTAGGAAAGGGAGGAGAGCCTGATTCGATCTTTCATTTCTGATTATGATGATGATGATGACGAGGGAGCAGGTCCTTCCGAGTGATTGATGATGATTATATCCTATCTTTACATTTATCTTTCTTTACTTTTGCATGAACCTAAACATTATGTTGGGCTCATCAGACTTACTTTTATGTTTGTTGTTTTTGTGTGTCCTAACTTTTTCCTGGACCGCCCTTTTCGGGTTTGTAATCCAACGGACTTTCCGTCTTTTGCATAGACCTAGTTGTTTCCAGCCTATCGGAAATTATGCCTTTTCATTATTTATTATTATTTACCATTCGTTATATGATCATCTTATTGAGTGACATAGCATCCCAAACTCGACTTATCTACAACATTTCGCCGTTGAGGCCCAATAAACTCATTCATACATAAGCACAAGAATTTGGTAAAGAGTGACATTCCAATTAATTGAAGTAAGTTTAAGTACATAATGATGATAAACCATTTCTATTGACCCAAACTCTGGTGTTAATTAGCCTATACAGGTTTTCTAGCCAACACACTCTCTTAGCTCACTTTTACCCCAATTTTTACCTAAACTGCCCTTTTCAGGTTTTCAGTCTGGCTGGTCATGTTATACCCAAACTTTTGCCTAATCGCTTTATAGAATACCGACTAGCGGGATACACCCTAATCTTTGCCCGAGTTGTTGAAGACCACTCGCTGGGTGTTTTATTTCATTTATTATTTTTTTATGTGCTGCTTTTCTGGATTTGATTCTTTTGATTTGGATATGATAATGCCTCAACCGATCCTAATTGATGGGGTTGGTGAACTCATTACCATCCATGTCCATGATCTTCATTCTACCTTTACCGAGAACTTTCTTGATCACGTAGGGTCCTTCCCAATTCGGTCGGAACTTCCTCCTTGGATCGGTGTTAGTAGGCTTTACTTGCTTCAAGATGAAATCACCAGTTTTCAATGGATATCTGCGATGCTTGACTCGGCTGTTATAAGCTCTTACCATGCGCTATTGATACATCTGAAGACTATCCAAAGCTTTCAAATGCTGCTTACACATGGTGTTGAGTTATTCAAACCTTGCTCTAGCCCATGCGGCTTCTTCCAATTTATATTCGAGCATGACACGCAAAGATTTCATCTCGATTTTAACTGGCAAAACTATTTTCATACCAAAAACTAAGGAGAAAGGTGTCTGGCTTGTGGGAGCTCTGATGCTTGTTCGATACCCACAGAGAGCAAAAGGTAATTTATCGGCCCAATTTCGGCAACTGGCGATGGTTTTGGAAAGGATCTTTTTAATAGACTTATTAGCTACTTCAACTGTCCCATTGGCTTGAGGACGGTAAGGGTAAGATCGGTGATGCTCGATCCCATACTTCTCAAGCAAATCAGTGGTTGCCCCTTGAAATTGAACCCCGTTATCTGATACAATGTGGTGAGGCAGATCATACCAAGTGAAGATTTGTTTCTCTATGAATTTCGACATTTTCTTGGTGGTAATATTTGTGAACCACTCGATTTCTACCCATTTTTAGAAGTAATCCACCGCTACAATAATGAATTGGTGTCATTTAGACAATGATGGCCGAATCTCGCCAATTATATCTATCCCCCACGCCGAGAATGGCTAAAGAGTAGATAAACTATAGAGCTCGGTAGGCGGGAGATGCTGGATATCTCTGTAGAGCTGACACTGGTGACATTTTTGAACCTCAGAGACATAGTCGACGATCAGAGTTAACCAAAAGTACCCCATCCGTTGAATCTACTTAGCCAAGGCTAGGCCATTCATGTGTGGTCCACAATCACCCATATGAACTTCACCCATAACCCAACAAGCCTCAAATTCGATCAAGCATCGGAGTAGCAAACCATCGAAAGTCCGCTTGAAGAGAACATTGTCAATGATGTTGAACTGAAATGATAACTTTCAGAGGGTAGTTTGATCAGAATTGGTAGCATTCTCGGGATATTGACTATGATGGAGAGATTGCATAATGTCTAAGTACCAGCAGGGTTCAACACTGATGGAGAAGACTTGAGCAATATCGCGCAAATGGTACGGAACCTTCGCGGAAACTAAGATCAGAGGGTGAATGGATTAGCGTAGGGGACCTTCCCACATCGACGCCAGTGTAGCTAATGAATCGGCCATCTGATTTTCTTCTTCAGTAAAATGCTAATATAGACAAGTGTTGAATTTAGCTGATAAATCCCAAACAGCATTCACATAAGGTTGGAGAGACACTTCTTTGATATCCCAATCCCTTACAACCTAACGAATCACCAAAGTTGAATCCCCAATCACAGAAATATGCTTTGCCCCTGCAAGCAATAGGGCTTCAAGACCAAAAAGCAAGCTTCATATTCAGCCCTATTATTAGTAGTGGGAAATTCTAATCGCTTAGATAGAGGAATAACCTTATTGTTAGGTGTGAATAAGATAACTCTGAGGCTGGCACTGAATCTATTCACAACCTCGTCGTAGTACATAGTCCATATGGGCTTTGCAACGTCAATCATAGCTAGTTGTTTGTCTGGAAAGTCCAAGTTCTTGACATTATCAAAATCGAGAGCTTGGTTTGCCAAAAATTTTGCAACTGCTCTACCCTTGATAACCTTCTTCATGACGTACTCAATATCAAATTTAGAAAGCAACAGTAACCATCTGGACAACTTTCCAACCAAAGTTGGTGACTGACAAAAATATTTCATTAGGTCAACCTTAGCAACCGCCTAAACCTTATACGACTACAAGTAATGCCATAACTTCTTAGTGAGCCATACTATAGCTGGACATGTCATTTCAACTATCAAATAATATGTTACGTAATCCAGAAGCTTCTTACTTAAGTAATAAACTGCGTGCTCGCGCTTATAGTCATCTTCCTGAACCAACAATTCCTCTATAGCAGAATAATCGATTGGTAAGTACAGAATCAACGGCTTACCAGGGGTGGGAGGTCAAAGGACGAGTGGGTTGAGAAGATAGGCCTTGATTCTGTTGAAGGCAATCTGGCAATGCTTATCCTATACGATTGGCTGGCGCTTTCTCAACAACTTGAAAATTGACTCGCAGACAGTGGTAAGACGGGCAATGAATCAACTGATATACTGAATAAAGTTGAGAAAAGATTGAACTTCTTTTTCTATCTTAGGAATAGGCATATCCCCGATGGCCTTGATCTTATCGGGATCCATTTTGATCCCTCTCTGACTGATGATGTGACCCAGAAGCTTCCCTGATGAATCCCCGAATACACACTTCTTTGGGTTAAGGGGTAAGTTATATTTCTCAACGCGAGTCATATACCTATCAAAAACCTTAGGGTGCTCTTCGTAGATTTGATCAACATGTCATCCATGTAGACCTCGACTACTTTATGGATCTTGTCATGTAAGAGGGTGGTGACAGCTTGCTGATAGGTTTCTCAACATTCTTCAGACTAAATAGCATAACTCTATAGTGGTACACTCCCTATTCTGTGACTAAAGTAGTCTTGACTTCATCAATAATATCCAAGAGAATCTGATTGTAACCAAAAAAACCCATCTATAAAAGAATACATTGCGGCCCTAGCACCACAGTCAACCAGGACATTGATATGGGGCAGGGGGAAATCATCCTTCGGAGAAGCTTTGTTCAGATCCTAATAATCAACACAAACCCTTACTCTTCCATCTTTCTTTACGACTAGAACAATATTAGATAACCAGGTTAGGTACTCAACGACTTCAACATGCTTGGCTTTGATCATATTAGCAACCTCGGCCCTAACCTTATCAGCCCATTCTGGTCTTAACCGATGGAATTTCTGCTTAACAGGATGGAAGTTTAGATTGGTCGAAATGTGATGTTTAGCCATATGATGATCGATGCCAGGCATGTCATATATGACCAAGCAAAAGCGTTAACATGATCCTTTAGCACTTTTATTATCTCTCTTTTTATTTCAGGGTTTAAGTCATTAGAAAGGGTTACCATTTTCGGGTTATCATCCGTACTTAAATTTATTTTAGTTAGCGAAACATCATGAATACCAAACACATTATGCTTATGGGAAAATGAATGCATGGACCCATTGGGCAAAACATCAAGCATATAAGCAAAATCAGAATCTTTCCTTAAATTAAAGGTCTTATAGGCTACATAGTTCTCATAAAAAACACTGGAAATATTAAAAGTTACATCATCATAGATAGAGTCATCCTCCACATGCGGAGGGCCTTGAGCAGCAGCATCGGTAGAATTGACACCCTCGATAGGCTCTATAAGCAGGTCTTCCAAGTCAAGACCCAAAGTCTTCTCTTGCTCGGCAGTCAACATGTCTCCTTCAGTCGCTAGAGACATTGCAATCTTCTTTACAGCCTCAGCCAAAGGATTGGCTTCATCATTCACCTTCCATTTCTTCTTAAGCAGAACAGACATGGCCTTTGACAGTATAGCCATGGCATCTTTGACTTCTTGATCAATAGGCTCTTCTTCATCGGAGTCAGAATACATCTTCCCTTTCTCTTTTGCATCAGCATGGATAACGGAAATGGGATTCTCAAACTGAGGCTTCTTCTTACTAATCAGACAGTCTTTCTCAAAATCATATACATCCTTGAAAATCTTGAAACCGGACCACATCTGACCATTATACGCAACAGGCTTAGGCTCACCGTTGTAGGGCCTCTTCCCTTGGATTTCACAGATAGTGACCATGTTATAGTACATAGGGTGAATGTGCCTGTAAGCCTTCCTAGGTGTATAGCCAAGTCCAGAAAGCATTGAATAACTCTTCACTCCTATAGGGTTAATGATGCCTTGGAGATACTTTCCTAACCCGCTCCCGGCTGGGTGGCCATGCCTCTTCATCATCTTTCGGGCAGCAGACGAGTAGCATTGATAATACGGAGCTTTTGGCTTCCTATTATGAATGACAGCTACTCAAAATCTAGATTTCTCCTCAGCTTCCATAACAGCCATAATAGAGGCTTGATCAGCTTCAATAACCTTGATCTTACCATCCTTACCCGGGGACCTTGATCTTCTAATAGAGCATCGAAGGGACCCCCCCTCACGGCATAAATCCAAGGTTGACCTAAAAGCAGGGAATAAGTGATAGGAATGTTAAGAATAGTGAACTGAATCTTGCTAGAGATGTCCCCAGTAGTTACCTCAGCCTCTAAAACCCCAATTACTCCATGCTTAGAATCATCGTAAGCATGGATTATGGTGTTAGACTTCTTGAGCATGGCCTCAGATAAAACTAGGTGAGGAAGAATTTTAAGAGGACAGAGGTTTAAAGTAGACCCATCATCAACCATCACACATGGAACTGTCCTGTCAAAAATCTGAACATAGATGAACAAGGCACGATTATGATCCTTCCCCTCGGGCGGGAGATCCTGGTTGGAAAACATTATAGGCTGGTCTGATTTTAGAAGCGGGATCCCTTCCCCAACTAGATTATACATTTCAACAACAAAAGTAGTAGGCTTCACTTCAAGTTCTAGAAGTCTTTTAATCAGAGCCTTGCGATGGCGATCAGAGCTAAGGACTAGCTACCAGATGCTACAGTAGGCTTGGGTATTCTTCAACTGAGTAATAAGAGGATTGATGTCAAGACTCATCTCAACTTGAGGAGGGGGAGATGGAGGCCTTATAGAGGTATGAACTGACTTCTAAACAGGATCGTCCTCAAGATGAAGACAATTATCCTTAGGCTGGTATACTTGACCACTTTGAGTAACATTTAGAATACCATCAATCTTAACTACCTTGGTAGCTGGAGTCTCAAACAAGTAGGGTGGCTCATCATAAACCAAGGATGAATCTTGGAGCTCTTACTCATCCACATTAAAAGCCTATTCTTCACATTTATGATCTGAATATTTCCCTTTCAACACATAATTATCAATGTTGAATGGCACTTGCTTCTTTCTTTGCCCCATTTCTTCAGTTTCCATGGAGCTTACCATAGGATTAGACTGTGAGGTCATATTGAAAATGAAGTTTGACAGAAGACCTGACCCGAGAACCATCATGAATTCTTCAAAGATTATTTTTAGAACTGATTCTTCACTGACACCAAAATTGATCATAGAGACCTTGCCATCAAATTTCGGTAAAGGGTTTTCTATAGTACTAGGCTTTTTGGCAGGTTCATCAACCTTTCCTTCTTTCACCATGCGGGAGATGGCCGAAAATAAACTCCAGCACTGGTTTGTTGTATGTCCCCTCTGAACATGGTATTTGCAAAAGTTGCCTCTCTCTTTGGCGGTAGGTGCTCGGTACTCTCGTAGAGAATCGATCTTGCCTATATCTCTCATCTTGGAAAAGATAACACCTAAGGGTAACTCCCATAGAGAGACAAGAGCATTCTTATGAGGAGATGCTACTTAAATCGCTGACACTTCCTCTTAAGCTACCACTTGAATAGCAGCTGCTTTGCCTTTAGCAGGAGCAGGGGCTACTTCACTAGATTCATTTTTCTTATACCATGGCCGATTTCCACCTTTGTACGACTTGTCTTTCTCTTCTCAGTGCTCAATCTTCTCGGCCTTCTTAAAGACCTAATTATAAGTCTCATAAGAGTCCAATTCCATCTCCTTACGGATAACAGGGAGAGCCCCATCTACTAACTTCGGAATCATTTCCTTTAAGCTAAGCTTCTATTTCAACAAAACTTGGGTAGCCATCCACCGATTGAAGTAAGATTTGAAATTTTTGTCCAGCTTTTGCTTGATGGCTTCTAGGTGCTGAATGGTTATTTCCATTGTGGAATCAAAACCGTAGTGGGCAGTCAAGGCTTCAGATAGCAGCTTCCAATTAAGAATCGTCAACTTAGGGAGAGTGTTATACCATTTGAGAGCCGGCCCTGATAGAGTATACAGGAATAACTTGGCAAGAACCTTGTCCCCTATCTTCTGGACACACATAATCCATTCATACATCACGATGTGGGACTTAGGAGGTCCCTCACCGGAGTACAGCTCCATTTGAGGCATCGAGAAGTTCTTAGGGACCCAATATTCATCCCATTCTTATTTTTTCTCTTTGTTCTTACCTAAAATCTGTCACAGAAAGATCGCAATTTTGGGTGTCACGCCCAAAGGCTACGTGACCTGGTTGTATGGTGTCACACCTGGAGGCTGTATGACCTGCTCGTTATACACTGAGGTTGCTCTAAATTTAAATGGCAGGGAAGCAGGGATCTCGGTCTGAGGATGGGTAAATGGATTCTAAGGGTAAGTGGTCTCACGAGGAGTGACCATAAAGCTAGGAGGAGGGGGTACAAAGACGGTTGGCTGCACCGGAGGATCAAGAAAGCCACTCAAGGGGACTTTCATCTGAGGAGTAAATCCCCCTAAGAAAGCAAGGAGAATAGGGGACTAGATAACAGGCCTTGAGTGTAGTGGAGGAGGGAAAGAGAAAGCTGGAGTAGCAAAAGCTTAGGTAGGTAGAACCGATGATTGACCAAACTGAAACTGCCCTGGTTGAACAGGCAGAAGCGAAGGAACTGAAAACTGACTCTAAAATGGGGGAATCTAACCGGATTCATTCAAAGATACCTCGGGTTGTCCTGAAGCTTGAGAAATCAACCGTAATGGTCCCTGGGCGTTCCTTTCTTCACGTAAAGCCGAGCAGACCTACTCTTGAATAGTGACCTAAAATAGATCTGACAGTAAGAACATGGCCATAGCATTAGCCAACTCTGATCCTAACTGAGATTGTCCCTGATCAGATGGAGGAGAAGAAATAGATGGAGGAATACCCTCGGCTAGAATCTCGATAGATGATGGAATACCAGACATGGTAGGAATAATTTATTCTGACACTGAAGATGATCAGCCTAAATCGAACCAGGTATGAAATGAATGATTACACAATTATTCGAGTGATGAATGTTATATCTAAGGTGGTATAGAGAGGTAGACAGCAGAAGAGCTAATGATGCGAAGCTTAACCCCAAAATAGGTGAGACTTGTAAATTCTTCATCATGCCTAGCGAACTAGGTATGGGTCGTCGGGACTCAAATGATCTCAGGCATTTTGTTAAATTCCCCCTTCAAGCGAGGGGAGAGTAGAGGTAAGTGAAAACCAAAATTAAAAGGTCAACCACAGATGGCCTATGTAGGAAATGTGTATGTATGGGCACAACACAAGTAGCACATGAAAGCAAATAAACCACTTCTAACCTTATGACTCCCGTGCAAGGTTAATTTGGAATCTGGGGTTAACTCTAGCACCAATGAAAGGCAAGATAGTATGCGACCTAGATCTTAATTATTTTGGTGACCTATGGGGAAGTTGTTATGGTTAGATTTATTGCGGGTCATAGTGTCGTGAATGACACTATAGAAGGGTCTCATTTATAATGATTACGTGTAACTCAACCACTCCTCAAATGAGTCTGATCGTAGGAATTACACATTGGCTAAAATGAGTGATCCACCCACAAATACCCCCAAACCCTGGCGAGCTTGAGGTATACAAGTGAGCTTCACGGGGTGATAAAAATGGCACCATAATTTTTGGTCTCAACTAAAATGTTGGATTCAAAAGGCATAAGAAATGAAGCATTGATTTAAAAAATTATTTCAGCACATCATCAAAACCCTTTAACCAAGAAGTTGAAAAGAAAATTTTTTCTAAATTTTAAGTTAAAAGCTCATTCGCAGCAGAGTCGCCACTATGAGCGGGCGACTGGGTCCCTCACCCGAGAGCATCGCATGAGATGCGTAGCACAAAGGAAGTGAAATGCATAGCGTTGTGAATCATGCTAAGGAAGAATCCTTATTTTAGAGTGACGATAACGATAATGGAAAATGATGTTGAAGTTGATATTTAGATCCAATTTAGGTGTTAAAAGATAAGAGACTTGAAATCCCGTATTTTAAGACAGAGTTGCCACCCGGTTTAGCTCTATCGGGAATTTGGGTATAATATTCCTATCGAGTGGTTGGACCGTTCCTTAAAACGTGAGATTCCAAGTCTGAATGATGTTGCCTATTTTTCATTTTATTAAATCAAATTGTTTACATTTTAATAAACTTAACTTTAGTTCTTATGCGATTTAAATCTGATGATTGTTTAGTGTTTTCGGTTTATATGCCATACATCACATGAAAGGGGTAAATAAAGCAAATACATAAATATTACAAGGCTTTACAAATACCTATACACTTTTCTAATGCGGAAAATAAATAAAGCGATAAATAAATAAATGGGCAAAATCGGGTTTTGACCAAGCTCACCAACTCGGACCCAACTCCAAATGAGGCAAAATATAGGAGAATAATCACAAGTAAAGCATGAATAAAAAAAAGGGCAGAAAATAGACACACAAAAATGGATTTAAAACACCGAGAAGACAATTAATGTGATTTTTAAGTGAGGAAAACCCCGATTTAAGCTAAGTTTACACCATTTAGCCGGTTGAACGATCAATTTATCATTTTAAGATCAACAAAAACAAGTTTCAGATCCACCAACATAATTTACAGATTAAAAACATAATGGAAAACACGAAAAATGGGCAAAAAATGAAGGAAACTAAGTTGAAACTAAGATCCGGCGGACAACCTTGACCGTCGTTGCTATAGTAGTGGCCACTATAGGTATAGTGGCCTATAAACTCAAAATTATTGGTGTTTTAAGACATAATCAGTCGCCAAAGGGATAGATCTGGACTTAAAAGCATAAATAACGTTGACTTTATGGGATTTGGGATGGAAAACACCCAAAAATCCAAGAAATGGTGAGACCTTTATGAGGATAGCTTTCACCGCTGTATCTATAGCCTTAACCGCTATAGGGATAGCGGCCAAGGCTATAGGGATAGCGGTCAAGGCTGTCCTTATAGAGTTCATCCCATTTTCTGAGATTACTCAAGAACACCAAGGGAAGAACAACCAGAAACAAGAACAACAACAGATAAAATGCGATAAAAGTAAGGAAACAGATAAGGGAACTCAGTTTTGTTACCTCTAGGCCGTGAATCTATCTTTGGAGACTCGAATCAACCCTCAGGAGGTGCCCTTTGATGATTTTCAAATGGATTAGCGATAGAAATCAACAAAAATAGTGATGAAATTTAGGTTGTATCTGGAAAACAAGTCTCTAAACCTATTTAATCCATTTTTCCTAAGATTTCTAATCAGTTTTAGTGTTTTAACTAAGATATTAAACCCAAGAACAACTAAAAATCCCAGATTAAAGGTGATTAAACCTAGATTTTTGCCTTTCTTAAGCTTTCTCTAAGTTCCTAGTTTGTAGGTTTTTTATCTAAAATCTTTGAATTTCAGCCAAAAGTCCCTTAAATCTCTCTCTTCAAGGGTTTAAATAGTCTCACACTCAAAATTCACCGACCTTGAGTGAGAAATCGGGTGAAAATACGTAGCCTAATCTAGAGAGGAGGGTGAAAACAAGGGGCACAACCTGGGTTTGGCCATGCCACAGCACCGCTATGGCAGTCAGCACCATAACTATGGTAATGACGACCATCGTGGCGGCAGAGACCGCCGCTATGATAGCGGGGGTGCAAACAATGAGGGTGGCTACCTTGTGTAGCGATCATCACCATAACAACAATGTGACTGCTATACGGATGTCGGTGATTGCCATAAGGATGGCAATCACCGCCGTCACTGAATCTGCTCACCACCGTGGACAGCGGTGGTGGAGGCCTCGGCCGGCGGGGGAGGACAATGAGAAAAAACCCTAAAAATTCAAAAAGGGTATCTTTATATTTTTATCACACTATTCCAAGCTATTTTAAGGCATTTTAAACTTTTAATGAGGAACTAATTAAGACAAAACATCAACGGCGTAACTTCCCAAACATGGTTTGAATCCGAAAGATAAACTCGATCAACCTATAATGGGTCTGAGCAAAACATCATCATTGTTCTAAGGCAACACCTAGTCCCCAGAGTTTCTTCCTCCGAACTTTGTCCACTAGTGAAATTCCTTTCCAACTGGTAGGTATCAAGCCTTATAATTTTCTCTGGACTATAGGATATACTGCCAAGTTCACAACTCTGACTGTGTCCTTCCAAGAGTAGGATATACCACTAAGGCACCAAACTTAGCTGAGTCCTCTCAAGCTTATCTCCGGAAACTTCTTCTTCAGATGTAGGATATACCATCTAAAGCACCAACTTTTGGCTGCGTCCTCTTTGCTTATCTTCGGATGATGACCCCTCTTCTAGATGTAGGATATACCATTGGAAGCACCAACTCCTATCTGAGTCTTTTTGTTTAGTAGGATATGCCACTTAAACTACCCAAGTCTAAGCTGAGTCCTGTAGGGATATACCACTTAAAGCACCAACTTTATGCTGAGTCCTAATCTCACTACTCATCCAAGTGGGAGATCTTTTTACACTTTATTTTATCTAAGGTTTGGGGTTTTTGAATTCCTCAAGGTAATAATTTCACTTGAGGATTCTTACAAACAAATTTGGAATTATTTGGTTCTTGGAGGTTTTTGTTGTAACTGATTGAGTAGTGGAGTAGTTATGAGTGGCAACTACTGAGGCCGACCTAGTCAGGCTACTGGAGGAGGAGTTAGAAAGGGCTAGAGTGGAGACTGCTCGGGCGAGGGCCAAGGTTGAGGCATTACGGGGCCTGCTAGCCCGAATGACCGAGGGTAAGCAGATACTTGATTTATCCAATTCTTCTTTGAAGGAGAATAGTTCGGCTTATCGGGTGGTGCCGGTGGCCACTCAAGTGGCGAGAGCTGAGTAGGAGGTAGAGCGGCGAGTAAAGGAGACCCGTATTGCCATTAGGAGTATAGCAGGAGCTTCAGAGGCCAGTTCTTGATCTGCCTATTGTGGATGCTGGTGGGGTTGAGGATTATATGATGATGGATAGAGATGACCTGCTAGTGGATGCACAAGACTAGACTCAAGATGAGCATCGGGGATAGAACCCCAGTAGCTTAGATCAGACTGTGCTTTTCTTACTTATCTGGGTCTTTGATTGATCCTTTGCCTTAAGGATATTATTGTCTTGTCCTTCTTTGATAAAAATCTTAATTCCTAGTGAGTTAAGTAGTAACCAAAACTTTCAAAGCTCTAGATTATTGAAAGACTGGCCCAACTGAGACCGATGAGTACTACCAAGATTTGGATGAGATTTGTATACCTATTGGTGACCCATTGGGACTAGGCTTAAGTTAAACCTGAGTTAGGCTGGATTGCCCCTAAAAGTACTTTATACTGTTGTTGTGCTTCTCTCTGGTGAGAACCTTGTCTTGAATCTAAAAAGAGGATCCATACACCTTTTGTAGATTCGTACAGGTTTATATGGATGCCTATACTTCTTTGCACTGGTGATTTGATCGGATAAGATTCATTCTTTGCACATTAGGGGAATGTGTCCTTGAGGTGTCCAAACTGTGACATGGTGCAAGTTGGATGATGCTAGTGGAAGCACTTGACACTTTTAATTTGAGTTCTAACTTTTGCATAGATCGCTTGATGTGATGCAATCTATCGAACCGATTTTTGTATTTTTTTGTCTTAACTTTTGCCTGAATTATCCTTAGCGGCTCAATTCAGCAGACTTTTCATTCTTTTTTTCTTAGCTTTAACTTTTGCCTAGACCGCCATTTCAGGTTTTCAATCTAGCAAGCTTTTTCTTTCTTATGTCTTAACTTTTGCCTAGACCGCCCGTTCGAAATTTCAATCCAGCATACTTCCTTTCTTTTTGCATCTTAGTGGTGTCCACACTATAACATGGTGCAAGTTGGATGATGCTAACGAAAGCACTTAGTACTTTTGATGATGTGGGCTATCGAGTAGCTTCACAATGGGAAAACTAAACTTAAAGGATCCTAACTATGAAACATTGCTATTACAAATGATGCTTGAAGAATAAAAGCAAGTGCTGAATACTAGCATTTTTCAACTGAGTTCTAACTTTTACATAGACCACTTTATGTGATGCGATCTATCGAACTGATTTTGTATTTTTCTTTTCTTTTGTCTTAACTTTTGCCTGAATTATCCTTGGCATCTCAATTCAGCAAACTTTTCCTTTTTTTTGTCTTAAAGTTTGCCTGAACTATCCTTGGCAGCTCAATTCAGCAGACTTTTTCTGACTTTTACATAAGCCTTATTTCTTTTGTGGCTTATCGGTGTTTTGTCTTTTGTTGAATGATATGCATAGTACGTATAACAATAAAGAGCACAAAATGTGGAGAAGAAACCAATGTTCACGTACTTGCGATTATTTCACTTAAAGACATGCATGCATTTATAAGACCAAGAGTCTTAGCAAATCATAACATACTCATGGATGAAATAAAATTTGCGTGCATAGGCAAAGGTAATAGTTTCCAATGTTTAACCCTTACCTACTTTTTGGTTCTTTTACAAATTTTCCAAAAAGCAACTGACATTTTTCTCTCAATGCCCTAACTTTTGCCTAAGCCACCCTTTTTGGGTTTTCAGCTTAGCGGGCTTTATTTGCGTTGGAGAACACTAACTTTTGCTTGACCAGTTTGTGGAATACCAATCAGCGGGTTGCACCCTAAATCATGCCCGAGCAATAGAGGACCACTCGCCAAGTGATTTATTCTTTATTTTTATTTTTTTCTGCCACTTTTCTGTGATTTAGTTCTTTTAACCTAGACATGATAGCACTTAAGCCTTTCTTGATTCACTAGATTCACAAATTCATTTCCCTCCCTATCCCTGAGCTTAATTCCTCCTTTGTTAAGGACTTCCTTAAACACAAACAGTCCTTCCCAATTAGACATGAACTTATCTCTAGCATCGGTGTTGACTTGGCATAGCTGTTTAGGAACCAGATCACCCTCCTTGAGCCTTTGGGCATCTGACTCTATTGTTGTAAGCTTGGGCCATTTAGTGTTGGAATGGACAGGTTTTTCTCTTTTGTGAAAGAACGAGATTATGTCATCATAGGGAAGGTTTGGGATTATATATGTAGGGTGAGGGGTCTTCTTTATTTTAAACAAACGGAGAAAGGATTATTCTTTTTGGAGGGATATTTTGATATAGGTCCAACGGAGGTACCTACATTTATAAGAAATGCCCATTTGTTGGATGTGATGGTTTACCCTTTCGAAGGTTTTTAAGAGCATTGAATTTAAGCTTGCATTGATTTTGAATTTGTGTTGTAAGATCTTTTCCTTCAATGATGCTTTTAATGTGAAGTATGTCTTCCCCCCTTATGGAAAAAAGATAAGCTAAGACCTAAGGCTATCATCTTTACTAAGCACTTTTCATTTCTCTCTTTTTTTAGTAAGTTTTAACCATTGGAAACTTATACCACTGCGATGTACTCAAATTCAATTTCTTTAATAAACATGATGAAATTTTTAAGAATGTTGATTTTATAAGTGCATGATATCTTTAAGAATGAAATGCTCAAACATAGTATGAATTCATCAATTTATTCGTTATGTGCTTAAAAGTGGCATTATTTGCATCAAAATACTAGCAACGTTAAAAGGTTACCTCATCCATCAAATCATCCTCCATATGTGGAGGGTCTTCATCTTCAATCTCGATAGGATCCATCGATGAATCGGTAGTCTCTCAATCCTGAGCTTCTACTTATATTGGCACTAGTCCTCTTTTTTGGCTTGAACCAAAGGTGAAGGTTGTTGAGAATTTGTAGCCACACCAAAGGGTAGACCTATTGGACAATGGAAGGTCGTTCCCTTAGGCGTGGTTACTCAATTAGGACCTTGTTCATATCCCCCAAACTGAAACACTAACAGCACAAATCCTTGGCTAGGCTGAATAAATTGATTAACGGCTAGCGGAACTGCTGTACCCCCTAAATTATACGAACCAACTAAACCCAACTATCCAAACTAACTGGATGATGAATTACTAGGAGAAGGAGGCAGAGATTCATCCCTTGACTAAACTGAATTTGGTTGCGTAGAAACTTGAATGCAGACCAAATGAACTTTGAGATTGTTACAAAGCTTTGACTCTTGCTCAGGAGGGAATAAAACGATCAATACATGCATGGGTTTGATTATGCATAAGGCAAGTATAATGATGCATGGTGAGGTTAACTTACAAAGATAGAGCTTATCTAAGCTAGAGTGTGATAATTTTCCCAAATGATGAAAATAAAAACGGGTTGAATTAAGTAAATGATTTTCGGTGCTTATCTTAATCTTTCAAACTTTTCAAAACCAAACCAGAATTTTGTAAGTTAAAAGATTATTATCGCCGGCAGAGTCGTCACTGTGAGGTGTCGATGACGTGAGGGTCTCCCTTGGCGCCTTTGTGAGAGGCAGGGCCCACTGAGGGTTGGTTGGATTTAGGCGTGATGAAACCTTTTTAGTTCAAGTTTGCACATTTTAGCCAATTTTATGAATAAAAGAATCAATACCCAAATCTCGATACAAATGATAAAGTCGCCACCCAAGTTGTCTTCTTGGGAAAGAGTTTTGGTACAGTTCCCATTAGGTGAGAGACTCATACCTTTTGGATCAGAGATTTAGGTATCGGATGAGTCATTTATTTCTCATTTAGTTAATTCAAAATTACATTCACCACGTAAAAGCGTTTTGTTTTCATCATTTGGGGAATTATAACAGAAATCCTATTTTTCTACACTCTTTCACACTCGTTACATGCATTTACATATTACAATAAAGCACAAGCAATAAATGGGGGAATAAAAATTACAACCGGGGAAAAATGGGGGAAATTGCAAAAGAACCTATACATTTGTTCTAAGTCTTAAAACAAAATGAAAATAAATTCCACTGCATCCACAGACATTAACACAGTTCATAGCACATCATAAGTCAGCATTTTATTGGCAAAAATGTGATTATGTTAGCGTGGCAGTTTTATGATTGATAGTACCCGAGCGGCTTCTAGGATCAGAGAGAATTGTCAAGTATTCAACGTATTTTATTGTGAAAACACATTTTAACTTTTGTGGGTTAATTTATCGGATCATTAAATGACCACATGTCATATGGTGAGTTGGATTGATTTTAACCAAATTAAAAATGAATTCTAGATTCTGCCTGGGGTCCGGTACCCAAACAAGTTGGTGGGACCTGTACGGCTACCGAGGAGGACCGGTACGGGTATGGGGGACCCATATGGGTCTTTTCTAGTCCAGGCAGAAGCTCAACCCGAAACAAGCAGATTAATGGAGGAAAAATAAAATAAAAAAATGGGATTTCCTTCTGTATGAGTATGGCCCACCGATTTAATATCCCTAAGGATATATGGTGCCAATAAGGCTCATATGGGTTAGGACCAGACCCAAAATAAGAACAAGAACAGATATAATAACAGAGGCAGAGAATAATAATAAAATAACTGAGATGTGAGTCACTTTAAAACTCAGGAGCATTACCTTTACGACGTGAATCCACTTTGAGGCAATCCCTTTGCTGATGAGAGAGTCTGGCCAAAGTAGATGCTAAGATAGGAGTATTTAGGTGAGTATTTGTGTGGACAGAACCTCCCCTAAATCCTAATAAATGAAGTTAGGAATGAATAAAATGTGGACAAAACCTCAAGGAATGGGTTATGCTTTGTGAGGTGATTGCCCTTTGGTAGGGCTTTCACTTTGTGAAGAGATTGCCCTTTGGTCGGGCTTATGCTTTGAGAGGTGATTGCCTTTTGGTCGGGCTTTTACTTTGTGAAGAGATTGCCTTCAGTCAGGCTTATGTTTTGTGGAGTGATTGCCCCTTGGTCGGGCTTACACATTGTGGGGAGATTGCCTTCAGTCAGGCTTATGTTTTGTAGAGTGATTGCCCCTTGGTCGGGCTTTCACTTTGTGAAGAGATTGCCCTTCAGTAGGGCTTTCACTATGTAGAGAGATTGCCCTTCGGTCGGGCTTGTGCTTTGTGCAGTGATTGCCCCTTGGTCAGGCTTTAACTTTGTGAGGAGATTGCCCTTCGGTCGGGCTTATGTTTTATGGAGTGATTGCCTATTGGTCGGGCTTTCACTTTATGAGGAGATTGCCTTCGATCGGGGCTTATGTTTTATGGAGTTATTGCCCTTTGGTCAGGCTTTCACTTTGTAAAGAGATTGCCCTTTGGTCAGGCTTGTGCTTTGCATATTGTGGAGTGTAGTTCTGGGTCGCGTTACGATTTCGGAGGGGTAAACCTGAAGGGTCATACATACAGGGTTTGTGTCAGGGACCTTAGTTGGCGTTCTGGGATGAACTCAAAGAGTGATACATATAGGGTCTATATCAGGGACCTTCAGTTGGCGTTCGAGGGGTGAACTCGAAGATTGACATGTAGCTGGTCATGCCATAATCTCTGGGTAATTATAAGGATGAGCATATTGAGTCTGCAATTATGGCTTTGTACCAGTTCTGGAATGTCAAGGCTAGAGCTGGGATTTCACCGAGGATGGCTGAAAAAAGCATGGAGAGATCTGATGTCGCCGACGGTAAGACTTATGTCACCGACGATATCGGATGATGCCGCCGGCTGCATGAGTGCCACATAGCAGCTTTGACTGGTCAGACAAGTTCAACATCCAAATTGACGGAGGTGATGTCGCTGACGACATGAGTGATGTCACTAGCGATATAGAGTGACGCAGCCGACGGTATGAGTTCCACATGGCAGCTTTGACTGTTTAAACAACTTCAAATTTTGAATTAAAGGGGACGATGTCATCGGCAGCATGAGTGATGTCACTAGCGGTATGGAGTGATGCCGCTAGCGGTATGGGTTGGCAGTTTTAGATAAATTAAAACTCCTCGAATTCCGCGCGGCAGTTTAAAAGGAAGTAAAACTCCTTTCTTCCTCATTATTCAGAAACCGTACCTCTCTGCATCTTCCAAATCTTTTCAATTTTCTCCACCATTCCAACCATGAAGAGAATTGCCAAGGCTTTCAGTGGCAAATCTGCTAGGGAGAATCTGCCTGATTCCTCTGTCGAAGGTTTGAAAATCCTCTCCATTCCTGCTGCTTATGGCATGAAGGAGACGGCTTAGATGTATGGCTATAGGATTAATTCTCCCATCACCAATCTGACCCCAGAGAAGGAGAAGCACCTCTGCTATATTCAGGTAATCCCGCAAAACCTGAACCTTCTCTTTTTAGGTTGAGTTTTGATTTGGCCTTAGGCTTGAAATCATGCCATGATAGGATTCATAAGTGTGAAATAGATTGATTACAAACTGATATTGCATGCTTTAGGTTCGATTTTTACCGTTTTCAGGCTTATTATTTGATTGATTGTGATTTTTATGGTTTTGGCATGCATGATAGGTGTGATTTTGGGGAAAACAGGTTCTGCCCACAGGTAGTGATGTCACCGGCAACATGAGTGATGTCACTAGCGGCATCAATCCTTGCAAAAAGGCCTAAGAAAGTTTGATGTTGCTTTTGTTTAAAGCAATGTT
The DNA here is from genome assembly GCA_947683365.1 of Euphorbia pulcherrima. Lineage (NCBI taxonomy): Eukaryota > Viridiplantae > Streptophyta > Magnoliopsida > Malpighiales > Euphorbiaceae > Euphorbia > Euphorbia pulcherrima. Next base: position 24,705,109 of record CANTUS010000001.1, read on the forward strand.
ACCAGTGATATCATCCATGCCACCAACGGTATGGAATGATGTCGTCGGCAGTATTGCTTCTAGCAGAAGCAACATCAGCAGCTTTCTATTAGGTTTCGGTGATGAGAAAATAAGCAGGACTTATCTGTTTTGTTTTTGATTTTGCAGCCGTATGAACTGACTTATACCAGGGGGATGGGCACCATTGGTGAGTGGCGGTATCATATTTCAGAGAAGGATCCCGAGCTTGCGCTCGCCATTAATGAGATCGGATTCAGGGACCTGGCCCGGATTATGCCAATGCTAATGCCCAAGCTCTCTCATTTAGCCATGATAGCCCTTACCAAGAGGTGGTCTGAGACCACCCACACTTTTCACTTCTCCTTTGGGGAAGCGACGACTACACCCTCTGATGTTGTAGCTATGATCGGGCTTCCTTGGACAGATGAGGTTATTCACTTTGATGCTTACATGGATAAATACCATGTCGAGAGGCCTATGGTGAGGCGAGTGAAGGAGCTGTTTGGTTTGAAGCCTGTCTCAGGGCGACTGTCTTATGTTGATTTGCGCCAACACTGGTCTCGGGTAGATGTGGTGTCTAAGGACTAGAGAGAGGCTTGCGTTCGCTCCTTTGTGATTTCCTTGCTTACTGTGCTATTCTTCCCAATCTCAGGGAGCAAGATCAATTACGTGCTGATATCCGTCGTGGAGGACGTGGCGGGCATCAGGAAGAAGAATTGGCCGAGGGCCATCTTGGCACAAATATACCACGGGCTGGATGTGGGAGCTCGGAAGAAGGTGAAGGCTCTTCGACTCTGCCATCTGCTACTCCAGGTATATCTTCTCGGGAGCATTCTTTTCTTGATTGTGCGCATCTCATTTATTGTGATGGTTTTTGAACTGATTGATTGTTATTTGTGCAGACTTGGGCTTTTTAGCACCAGATTCTTCCGCCCGTTGAGTTCAAGAAGGCCGTACCGCCAAGATCCCATTTTCTTACCCGCTGGTGTGGGGGTATTGGCGGGAAGGCCAAGCATCCCACAAAGTACAGGGAGGTCCTAAGGAGCGTGCGATTGAGCTCGGTACATGATCTTTGATTTTTGTCCTTGTTCTTATACTTAGAGCAAAACACAAAGCGTTTATGAACTTATATCAGTTATTTTGGTTGATTGTTAGTGCAGCTCATCTTAGACCCGTTTAATGGTGTAGAGAACCTGCCAGAGGCTGTAAGGGTTAGGAAGGAGGTGGATGACCATTGATTCGTCAAGGAGTGCCCCTTGTCTCAGCAGTGGTACTTGGGGGAGCCCATCCGAGGCTGGAGGTTTATCCCGGTCGTCGATAGACTGATGCCCGCCGATCCTCCCAGGGGTTTATGATGGCCTCATCTGGTGATTACATCCGAGGCTGACCAAGCTGACTATATTGACGGGAATAGCCGATCAATCCGTAACGTCCCTGGCCTCTATGAGCAGCACCAGCAATGCCTTCTCCCCTTGCGTCCCCCCATCCATAGGAATGATACGATTGAGTATCATAATGAGCAAAGGCTGGAGGAGGAGAAAAGGCGCCTGAAAGGCATTGTGGATGTCAAGGAGGAAGAAGATAAGGAAGAGGAGGAGCTTGAAGGTGATGTTAGGATTAGGCCTGAGGGGGAGGATGAGACGGGCGCGGATGCCGCCGGCATGAGTGCTCCAATGTCCCAAGGGGAGTAGTGCTCTTTTGAGGTATGATTGCATTTATGTGCATGATTTGCAAATGTTTGAGTTTAGGAATGTCACTTATGTGTGTCTTTCATATTTTTCAGGAACCCGCGAGGAAGCGAGGTCGGGACAATCAGAGCGGGATGCGGTATTATGGTGTTCCAGAGGGCATAAAATTTGTGGAGGGGCTTCTGGTCAACCCATTGGAGACCTAATTCCTGCTGATGAATTCTCGGGGCGAGTTCCTCCCTAGGAACATAGGCTCAAGCCAGCATGCTCTAATCTTCATGCCAGAAAACACCACTTACGTAAGACCTAATAATTGCTTTCTAGTTTACCCTTGGATGCGGGTGTTTATCGATTTGCCTTTTAGATTTTATAGGTGGCGCGGAGCCATATGGAGCAACTTATAGAGAATAACTTTGCTCTCCAAGACACGCTTATCGGGCAATCGTTCCTTATTCAGGTACATTCCCTGTTTATGCTTATGTTAAAATAAGATAAGATGCATGTATGGATGCTACGAATGATGTGCATTATTGATGTTTTTCCTTGGCTTGCAGGATTTTTTGGCCCTTTCCTTGTCAGATGCTGATGCAGCCCGGCGGAGATACGAGGAGAAGACTACAAACCTCTGGTGCCGTGTAAGTGACCTTGAGGGTCAGCTAGAGGCTACTGCTTAGGAGTAGAGGAGTAAGCAAAATCTGGATCACGCACACCCCGGTAGCACCAGTCACTAGGGAGTGAAGATGTCCGTTGGCCGTCGTACGTTTGCTGTAGTTGAGGAGTCCAGTAGTGTTCCAATGATAGAGGGCAGGGAGGAGGATAAGGATGAGGTTGGTGACTGGCTAGTGAGCCCCGAAGACATTTCATCTCGCCCGACCGGCAGTGGCGGGCATGCCTAGTTTTACATTTTCATTTTGCTTTTTATTTCAGATTTTAGCTTGTACCCTCGATACATTGGGGTTTGAATAATTTGGATTTGTTATTCGGTTCTAATTTGGTAGGCTAGATATTTGGGATATTTGAGTGGTTTGTGCCTTCGGGCTTATTACTTTGAATAAAAATGGATTGCTGTTTGGAAAGGCATTAGAAATGGAGTATAGGATTGTTTACAGGTTTTGTACAAGTCTGAAGTGATGAGATCCCTTCTGATGCCGCCCAAAAAATTAGCTCTATATCGCTGGAGACATCATTCATATCGCTAGGTGCATCACCTCAAAACTGCCTATATCTATGTCGCTAGCGGCATCAACTGATATCGCCCAAAATAATCCATGTCGCTAGCGGCATTACTCATATTGCCGGCAGTATCAACTTTCCAGAAACTCAGATTTAGCCATTTCTTCAAATTTTGCTTCAATAAACCACACTTAACAGCTATAGGACTTCCTATGGAGCCAGGGGAACACAGATTTGGGGGGAACTGGAGAAATTCAGGCTCCAACTTGATTCTAACGTTTGCAAAGACTGCCCTTTCGAGTTTTTGACCTAACAAACTTATTCCAACTTTTGCATAGACCTAGATGTTTTTTTAGTCTATCCGGATTTTTTTCTTTTTTTTGACTGATAAGCTCGGAGCGTCTTCAATTAAGTTTACTTGTGATGTTTCCATCACTTGGTCGCCAAACATTCATACAATCACAAACACAGAGGTTTCAGCACGAACGACATTTTTATCGAGTGAATCTAATTTGAGTACAAGATGTTGGCAATCATTTCCATTAATGGAACCCCTGGTGTTAACCAACCTTTACAGGTTTTCAAGTTAACATCTCACTATTTTTCTCTCGTGCCCTAATTTTTGTCTGCACTACCCTTTTCGGTTTTTCAGTTCAGCAGGTGTTATTGACTTGTCCCCTAATTTTTGTATGGCCGGTTTGTAGGATATCGACCGCCAGGTGTTACCCTAATTTCTATCCGATTAGTAGAAGACCGAAAGGCGGGCGATTATTATATATTTTTTGTGTGCCGCTTTTCTGATTTATTTCTTTTGTTTAGACCCGATAATGCTTAAGCTTGTCCTGATTGACTAGACCAATTAATTTGCTATTATCTGTGCTCATGACTTTAATAACCCTGCTTATTTGGTACCATCTTTGTCATATGACAGCCTTCTCAACTTGATCTAAACTTTTTATTAACATCGGTATCGGAAGGTCTCAGCCGCTTAAGTGCCAGGTCTATGACTCTTGGCGAGGGTGTTGGTTATCTAGTTTGTTGTTGTATGCTTAGTTGTGCCTTTGCAGATTCTCCAAGGTCCTTAGTGTCCGTTTGATTTTTTCCTAGATCATCTGATTCATTCTGACCTTTAAAGTTACATTAGGTAACCTTGTTTTGATTTTGGTTGGCCACATTGTAAGGTGTTTAGTTTTGGCGCTTACATAGAGCCTTCTTGATTGGTTTGATTGTCATTCTAATTGTTGTTATAATTGCTCCTTCAGCCTGCAGTTTGTACAACCCTTCCTGTTTAGGCCTGAATTTGCCCACTGTACCGGTGGTAGGGGGTTTTGACCAAGTGATATTTGGTTTGAGGGCCTTTTACTTGGTGCCTTTGGAAGATGAAGTGGTGGTTTATTTTATCGGTTTATTTGACGAGCTGATCATGACACCTATTGTGCACTCATCTTTGTAGCTTATTGGATGAAGGTGTTTGCCTTCATACTTGATGCTCTAGGCAGTGGTTGCCCTCTGTTCTTTGTTGGTCAAGGGATTTGATGCGGGTTGATTTGTACTTGGTGATGATGTGTTTCTCTACGAATTTGGTCATTTCCTTGGTGGCGATATTGGTTCGAGATTTGGCTATGATGTTTATTTGATGGAAGTTAGGCTCCATCAGTTGTCGGTGGTAGTATGCCTTGATTTTCTGTTTCAGGGGATCAGTTGATACTTCCTTGGTAGCTTGAAGGTGTACTGTTGCAGGGTTGCTAAGTTAATTCTGGAACAGACCCGTGGTGTTCAACAATCTAACTATTGATCTGGGGACCAAGCAAAAGCATTATCGTGGTCTTTAAGCACTTTATTATCTCATATGTGTTTGACAAGAGTTAAATTATTGGATTTGATTTACCACATAAGAGCCTACATCTGTACTCAGCTTAATTTTATTCAATAAAATGTCTTAAATACTAGAAGCGTCATGTGTATGCTCATATAAATGTATGGATCAAATGATAGAGACATGACATAAGTAAGAAAAATGGAAGTTGCTCAATGAGCTAAAAAGTCTAAACTCTAAGGATTGCAAATCAAGATTCTTCGTCCTTGCTATCGAAGCGAGACTTTCCTCTACCATTGGAGTAGATGGCCTAGATGAGATTTTGCAGCGCATTCCCTTGTTTAGGAAAGCTGGGATTAATCGTCCGTGTCTGGTCATCAAACTCTAGTAAGGGACTGGATGCTCTTTCAGGGTTAATAATCTTCTTATCCTTCACCAGATGTTGGATGGTGCGAACCAAAGCTTTGCATTAATTGGTGTGGTGACCTAACAGCATGTGATATCCATAAAAGCCTTTTCCTTCTTCCCTCGTGGGAGGATTGAATTTGCGAAGAGGTTTAAGAATGTCAGCTTTCCTTAATCCAGTGAAGATTATATTAAGCGGCAGTTTCCATGGATTTGTGCTACACTTAAGGCCATTTTTTAGCTGAATGGTGGCAGCTGGTGCCAATTTCTGGGAGGTCTCTTGGTCCACCAGAATTTGAGGTGGGGGTATAGGTGAGTCAGTGTTTTGAAAGACATTGTTCCCCTCTGGTTGGACCCTTCTCTCTTTCTAATTGTAGCCTGCCGTCACCAGTTGAAGCGAGAGGGCTTCAACTTTATGTTGTATGACCTGGTCATACTGAGGAGGCATCGAGGTAGTAGGGATCTTAAACTATGATGGAGTGACCAACATTGGAGTCGGGATGTTAAATAATGATGGAAGAATTGGACTCTGGGCTCTTTCCCTTTGTCTGGGGTAAGCAGTTGGCGGTGATTGCCGGAGTGCATTATTATCGGGTGTCATGCTCAGAGATCGTATGACCTGGTCGAAGTTCTAACTTCCTAGGGCTTTCTTGACAGATACCCATACTAGTTCCTGAATGATGTTTTGGAATTGATCCGAGTTCAGAAACTGGATGACAGCGGTGGTGATCTCTGACCCAAGAGACGAAGGGTGAACTGTTGCTCCTGAGGTGGGGGGAAGATTACCATGTTCTTTGGGTGAGGCAGATTTATCATTGCGAGGTAGAGACATGGCTAGTTGTGAAGGTCTCAGTTCAGGAGGAAGACTGTTTAGGATCATGAACCGTGGGTCAGACCATGAATGGGTTGTAAATGGTATGGGTGGTATGTATGTTTTTTGTGAAAGTGGTGCATGATATGTATGGTTGCATGTAGGTGTGGTTAGAGATGATGTGATGGCTTATCCCTCCATCATACGCGGGACATTTGTATCTCATGCTATCATAGTGATATGTGGTGACATAACAGAGGCACAAGAGAAGTCCTACGTATGTTGCTAAACTTCTTCCGTGGGCAAAAGTAATAAGGGTAAGTTGATTCATTTTTACCTCTTGAAGCCGATGCATGGGGGTGCATGATTATGAAGTATATAGCACGTAAATCTTCCTCTTCCAACCTTATGACTCCTACGTAACGCCTCTTTGGAAGCATGGAGTTTTGGCTTCTTCACCAGTAATGGCGAAAGAAGCGAGTTCCAATTATTTTATTTTTTGTTGTTTTGAGTAAACCTAAAGGAATGAAGTGCTAAGGCTTTTTCTAGAACGGCTTTGGTATAGGGTTGTTGATGTAGAAGGTTCTCATTTACCTTGATTCCATGTTACTTAACCACTCCCAAATAGGTGTGATTGTAGGAGTTTACGTGTTCGTTAAAACAAGTGATCCACCCATTAGGCATCCTCAATTCCAACAGGGCATGAGTGACACTTCGCGAGCTTCTCGGGTTAAATGTGGCACCTAAAAATTACTAAACTATCTACACGCGTAAGGATAAAACGTTATAAAAAAGAATGAAGTTTTAATTTGGCCAATGATTTCAATACATCATCAAAATCTTTTAAACTTTATGAAAAGATAAGTTCAAGAGATTCCCCAGCAGAGTCGCCACTGTGAGCGAACGACATTTTGCGCGGTGGCTATAGAGCCTGGTCAGCCTTGTTAAGATGACTGGGGATGCAAGTGATGTGATTGGAAAATGGTTTTGCACATTTTAATGCTCAAAAGATACGAGATCGAAATCCTGTACTTAAAACAGATTCACCACCCGATTCAACTCAATCGGGAAATTTTTGGTATGATTTTCCCACTGGGGTGGTTGGACCATACCTTAAGTAGAGATTCCGAGTTCGGATGATGTTATCTATTTTTCATTAGGCCAAGTTAAGATACTTCATTGTTTCTTGATTGGTTTAATCCAATCTATTTATTTGTGTTTTCAGTTATTTTGTTATTTTTGCGTTTATCAAGCAATTGAAGCGATGAATAAAATATTTATAGCCATTCAAAAACAAGCGCGGAAAATAAAACTATTACAATGCTTCCAGATCATATACATTTTCTATACAATAAATAAAATACCCGAATGTCCGATATACATCTACCTGCAGGAGATAGTTAGCACGAATAAGACATATTTTATTTATAATATTATAAAGCCCGATTGGATGGCTAAAATGGGATTCGAAAGGCGTTTGTGGGAAATTCCGTTTTTAACTAAATTTTAGATTTGATCGTTGCTTTAACCAGATTATAAGTGAAAAATGCCATACGTTATGGGTAGGGTCTGTTTTCGGGAGGTTTTGAACCTCCATCGTTACACTATATGTCCTAGCTTAGGAAAATAAGTTAGTCCGGTAACAAACAAAAAAAATAAAACTGTTGTCCAGAAAGTCATGCTACCGAAGAGGCAACTGATGCCGCCGGCGGCATGGTTGATGTCGCTGGCGGCATGGATGATGCCGCCGACGACATCAATTATGTCTCTAGCGACATCAGTATGTAGATAGGCTACAAGGCTTTCTGAGTACCATAGAGAAAGGGTCCCGCAAGAAAGTGAGGTCTCTGGGGAATGTGATGCCACCGGCGGTATCAGCAATGTCTCTAGCAACATGGGCGATACCGCCGGAGACATCATATGTCTCTAGCGACCTCAATTTCTTGCAGCAGCAGCGGGTAGCAATAAAAAATGACCAAAACCCAAAAATGAATACAAATCAACAAGAATCAGCATAAATCAGTGATATTAATGCCAAAGAGCTATGAGACTCAGGATTTTCACCTCGGGGTCGTGAATCCAACTCTTCGTGAACTGAAAAGAAACACCTCCGGGGAGCTTGTAATGATGATTTTGTAGTCAATTTAAGAGTTTTAGGTCTCTAAATCCTATCAAGTTGATTTTAACTTAAAGACCCACTGATTTTAAGCTCACAATCAGGAGGTTCAAAGAAGAAAAACCAGGAAAAATGGTTTAGAATCCTTTTTTTTCTACCTTTTCTAATTCTTATCTCACTAAAATCTATTTTCTCATTCTAACCTTAAATTTTCCCAACAAAATCCCTTCTAATTTCAGCCTCTACTCCCAAATTCAGCTCCTTTTTCTCAATTCAGCCTAAGTTGTGTTTTTATAGGCCAATTAGGGTGGTTTTCGAGACCTTTTTTACTAATTCCGCCGAAAGTGACCGAAAGGCTGTTTGTGCAGGGACCCGTTTTAGTCCATGCCACCAATGACATAATGATGTCGCCGACGGTATGGCTGATGTCACCAGTGGCATGGTGATGCCGCCGGCGGTATGGGTGATGCCGTCGACGGTATCAGCCTCTGGCATGCCGACAGCTAGCGGGCCCAAGAGCCTAAAAAGTCGTGAAAAGCGGTCAAAAGTGGGAAAAAGTGGGTCAAAAGGCATCTTTTTGAATTTTAATTATATTTTAATGAGTATTTTTAATTTGGGTGTAAATCATCGATTCAAGCTCCTACCGAACGCGTTATCGGCCATGCCGAACTGGATTCTACCAAATATAAAATTCATAAGGAATATTATTTTAGTCATAAAAATTCTAAAGAGAACTTTTATTTCAAGGCATTAAAATCGGGTACACATCATCATCGTCTCGCGAGAGGGACTGCAAAATCCCTTGCTCACAATGATACAAGCCTATAAAAGGAAAGCTTTACAAGTTGAGAAGGTGCTGGTTGTTTTGAGTAAGCACAAACAAGAGAATTCACTATTGCAATCAGTAACACATCCCTCCAAGAATCAAACAATTCCAAATCTATTTATAAGGATTCCCAAGTGAGTTAAAAACTTGAGGAAGTCCAAAACTAAAACCTTTGAAGAAAACCAAAGTGTAAAGATCTCATACTTGGGTGAGCAGTGAGATTGGGATATAGGTTAAAGTTGGTGCTTTGAGTGGGATCTCCCTGTAGGACTTAGCTTAGATTTTGGGTAGAAATCTAAGTGGTATATCTTGCTAAAGATAAGAGGACTCAGCTAGGAGTTGGTGCTTCTAGTGGTATATCCTACATCCCAAAGGGGTTACCATTTGGAGACAAATTGTAAGGCTTGATTCCTGCCAGTTGGAATGGAATCCACTAGTGAAAAGCTCAGAGGAAGGAAACTCTGAGGACTAAAGTGGCGGGGTTGAACCAAGATAAAACTACTGCATTTTATTCTCTAACTCTTTACGCTATTGCACATTATTTCATATTTGCATCATCCGGATCCACAATATCCGGAACATAATCAAACACGCTACACTAAGACTTTTTAAAGTCTATTAATTCCAAAAAAAGGTCATTCACCCCCCTCTAACCTTATTTGGACCCTCACAAGGACCAACAAGTGGTATCAGAGCGAGTCCTCACATCTAGAGATCTAACAATCTCAAGCTAAAGGTCCATATTTTGATCCAAGAATCAAAATGAGTTTCCAAAACTAACAACTCCTTTCGGAGGGTATGTCTATTACCCGTCCTCCACTCTTCACCGATGAATACTACACATTCTGGAAGAACCTGATGATTAATTTCATTCAGGCATAAATCATGATGGCATGGATGGCCATTAAAGATGGCCCGTATGAACCTACTCATTAAGTAGATGGTTTAATTACCCACAAGCCCTCAAGTCTATGGGATGAGAATGATTATAAAAGATTGCGTGAAAACGCAAATGCTATTAATATACTTCATTGTACTCTTAGTGTAACAGAATTTAATAGGATATCCGGATGTGAGACTGCACAAGAGATTTGAAAAAAAAATTGGACATGACCTACGAAGGAAAAAAACAAGGTCAAAGAAGCCAAGATTGATCTACTCTAACAAAAGGTAGAAACCTTCAAGATGGAGCCTAAAGAGTCAATCAGCAACATGAACACTAGATATACAAATCTAGTGAATGAGATGAAGAGGCTAGGAAAGAAAATCTCTAAAGTAGAGATGGTTAAGAAGGTGCTTCAGAGTCTCACCAAGGAATGGAACAACAAAAAGACTACCATTGAGGAAGCTCATGACTTAAACTTCTATAGTTATGATGAGCTCATTGGTAATCTCCTAACTCAAGAATTATCCTTCGAGAGATATAGTCAATAGGAGAAAAAGCTTAAAGAAAAGAAGAAATCCATTGTACTTAAGACAGACTCCATCGGATCAGCCTCCTCCAGATCAGACAAATAGCTAAAGGAATCTCGTTACAACAAAGAAGATATGGCTATGCTAGCCAAATATTTCGATATATTCCTGAATAAGAAAGATAGGAGAAACTCTAAAAGATATAAGTCTAAAAGATCAAAGGAAGGCACCTTTAGAAGGTTAGACCAAGAAAGGCTCCGAAAGAGAAGAAGGATCCCGAAAAAGAAGCTGCGTATTTCGAATGTGAAGAAAAAGTCCATTTCAGAACCAAATGCCCCAACCTTAAAAGAGATAAGAAACACAAGAAGAAGGCAATGGTGGTCTCTTGGAGCAATAGTGAAGAAAGTAGTTGCTCATCTTTAAAAAAAGAAGAAGAGATTGCTAACTATACATTCACGGTACTGACTGATCCAGAAGCAGAACAATCCGAAAGAAATCCATCTAAGCAAGACACTGTGCAAATTGAAGAATCAGAATCAGAGACAGCTAGTACTAAGGTAAACTCTCACTCTAACTTTGTTTCTAACTTTAAACTTGCTAGAGCTTTAGGAATTGTGATCAAGAATGTGAGAAAGAACACAAATGCTATCAAATCCCTATAAAGACAAGTGATGAAGCTTGCTGAAGATGGTGAAGCATTGGCATAAGATGTCAATTTAATAAGAGCCACTAAGCACATTGATGTGGTTAAAGAAAACTTCCTAAGAAATCAAGTGCAAATCTTGAGTACAAACTTAATGGGGTTAGATAGGGAGCTAACTCTGATGAAGGAAGCACCCGAAAGAAAACTAGGTTCTTCACAACAAAGAAGGAATCCAAGGCAAGGAACATAAAGAAATTAAACCTCTATTGCTAAAAAGAATTCAAGACCCTTAAATTAACAAGAGAAGAAACCTCAAAGGGAAACTCAAGCACAGAGATACACAGCTGCTTAGAAAGGAAAAGCCAAAGCAGTCCATAATAGGCAACCTGCCAAACAAAGAAATCCCCATGGAGCAGAGATTGTACCTCCATCCAGCTTCGGGGTATATACCGGACAAACAACCATACAAGAAGCTAGATACATGGAAACCTATAGAAAGGAGGATGTTGAAAAGATCCAGAAGAGATAGGAGCATAACAGACCTATCTTAGGGTGCCAGTTTTGTGGGAAAAACAATCATCATACTAAATTATGTAGATTAAAAAATGGTTATTATGATGTTTATCCTTGGCCTGAAATGGTTGATAACTTGAGAGGACCCAAATTTAATTGGGTACCCAAACCCACTTGATCTATTTTCCAAGTATGCCTTAGATCCATAGTATATTAACACACATGGTACATTGATAGTCTATGCTCAAGGCACATGACTGGTGATGAGAAAACCTTCATCACTTTAATCCGGAAGAAAGGTGGAAAAGTAAGCTTTGGAGATAATCAAAAAGGACAGATCATTTGACATGGAACCAATGGATCTGAGTTAAAGATAGAATTCATCTCACTAGTTGATGGACTAAAGTTCAACTTGCTAAGTGTTGCTCAACTCTGTGACAAAGGAAGGAAAGTCACCTTTGACTCCGGAGGTTGCTCAATCACTGATAGTAAGTCAAATCAACTCATTCTTTATGCACCTAGAATAAATAATGTTTATTCTGTTAACATTAAAAATGAGAAAAGGAATATATGCTTTGTGTCTAAAGAAGAAGAATCATGGCTATGGCACCAGAGGTTAGGACATGTAAGCCTGAACCTCTTATCCAAATTACCCAAAAAGGAATTGGTTGTGGGTTTGTCTAAGGTTACTTTTGATAAGGATCATATATGCACTATATGTCAATTAGGTAAACAACATAGAAAAAGCTTCCCTTCCATCTCATACATAGCTTCCAAGAGAGTTCTTGAACTCTTGCATATTGATCTTTTTAGTTCAATCAAACCAATGAGTTTAGGTAGATGAGAATACACCATGGTCATTGTGGATGATTATTCTCGCTATACCCTGGTTGCCTTGCTAGCTAGCAAAGATTAAGCCTTTGACCATTTCTCAAAAATATTCATCTGGATAGAAGTAGAACAGGGCATAAGCATTGCACGCATCGGGAGTGATAATGGAGGAGAATTCAAAAATAGGCACTCTGCTAAATTCTACGAATCCAAGGGCATTGAATATAACTTCTCTACCCCTCATACACCTCAACAAAATGGGGTTGTTGAAAGGAAAAATAGAACCATAGTTGAGATGGCTAGAACTATGCTCAGTGAGAATAGTTTGCCTAGATACTTCTAGGGTGAGGCCGTAAATACAGAATGCTACATTTTGAATAGAGCTCTCATTAGAAAGACCCCAGAAAAGACCCCATTTGAAATCTAGAAGGGAAGGAAACCCAAAATTGGGTACTTCAAAGCCTTTGGATGTAAATGCTACATCCTGAATGATAGAGAGCAATTACAAAAATTTGATCCCAAATCTGATGAAGCAATTTTCCTTGGCTACTCAACACATAGTAAAGCTTACAGAGTCTATAACAAATGAACCTAAACTATGGTAGAGTCAATACATGTAGATTTTGATGAGACTAATCATGTAGGAAGAAGAAATTCAAATTCAAAAGATTAAACTCTGGAAGCTGAAAACACTGGAGAAAAAGAACAAGTTCAAATTCTAGATTCCTTCTAGTTCAAGAAGTATAAGGAAGAAGAAGAAGGAATTACTCTCAACTCAAAAACTCTACAAGATCATCTTAATCACCATGAGATAAACTTCATGGATAATCAAGAAGAAGTTAAAGCAGTTGAGGAATAAGCTCCAGACCAGCATGCAGATCTTCAAAGAGAGATCCGGACTTATAGAAATCATCCGGTGGAAGCCATTTTGGATGATATCCAAAATCCATTCAGAACCAGAGGATAACTCAACAGGATGATGAGCCATGTTGCTTTTATCTCTCTCATTGAGACAAAGAAATTTCAAGATGCTGAAGGAGATGAAAAATGGATGTTGGCAATGTAAGAAGAACTAGATCAGTTCACCAGAAATGATGTTTGGGATCTAGTGTCACCACCAAAGGGGAAGTCAATTACTAGTACTAAATGGGTATTCTGAAACAAGCTTGATGAATCTGGAGTCGTGGTGAGAAATAAAGCAAGATTGGTTGCCCAAGGCTAAAATCAACAGGAAGGGATTGACTTTGAATAAATATTTGCCCTTGTAGCAAGATTAGAGGCAATTTAGATTCTATGTGTTTTTGAATCATTCATGGGATTCACACTATTCCAAATGGATGTCAAAAGTGCATTTCTCAATGGTGTTATCTAGGAAGAAGTCTATGTCAAGCAACCACCTGGATTTGAAGACTCAAAGCATCCGGATCATGTATACAAGCTGAAGAAAGCCCTCTACGAATTAAAGCAAGCACCAAGAGCTTGGTATAAGAGACTCATTACATTTCTCATATCCAAGGGATACATCCGGGGCAAGGCAGATACAACTCTTTTCATCAAAAAGACAAAGGATGATGTTATTCTAGTCCAGATCTATGTAGATGACATTATCTTTGGAGCAATAGATGAAAAGATGTGTGAAGAATTTAGCACTCAAATGAAAAAGGAATTTGAGATGTCAATGATGGGAGAACTCAATTTCTTCCTTGGTTTGCAAATCAAGCAGTGTCCAGATGGGATTTTCATTAATCGATCCAAGTACACCAAGGAGATTCTAAAGAAGCTTGATATGGACAAAAGCAAGCCAATGTCCACTCCCATGGGATCAGATACAATCCTATCAAAGGATTGTGAAGGAGAAGAAGTAGATCAAAAGCTCTGCAGAGGAATGATTGGATCACTGTTGTACTTGACAGCTAGCAGACCCAATATACATTATGCAGTTTGCTACTATGCAAGATATCAATCCAATCCTAAGGATTTACATCTCAAAATAGTAAAGAGAATCCTTAGATATCTCCTAGGAACCACTAAAGTTGGGTTATGGTATCCTAGTAATGGAGATTTTACACTCCAATGCTTCACTGATGTAGATTATGGCATAGACACTCTTGAAAGAAAGAGTACATCCAGAGGCTGTCACTTTCTTGGAGATTGCTTAGTATCTAGGTATAGCATGAAGCAAACTTCAGTTGCCTTATCTACTATAGAAGCAGAATATATGGTAGCTGGAAGTTGTGTGGCTCAACTCTTATGGATCAAGCAATAGCTAGAAGATTATGGAGTCTAATCTGGATGTTTGGATGTAATGTATGATAACAAGAGTGCCATTGATGTGTCAAAGAATCCAGTCCTCCATAGCAGGATGAAACATGTCAACATCAGGCATCACTTCAATCCTGGATCATGTGATGAAGAAGGATGTTGCATTGGTTTACATTCCAACTAATGAGCAAAGAGCAGACATCTTTACTAAACCATTAAATAAAGATCTATTCAACAAGCTAAAGGAGTAAATTGGAATGTCTAATCCAATTTGAAGAAGAATCCGGAAGACCATCTGGGATTAATTTGAAGATCTATGAGTCAAGGAACAAGGAAGAGAAGAAGAAATTATGTTGACTCTGAATCTGGAGGAAATATTGCTAGCTCAGCAGACAGAAATGATATATGGTAGTAAAAGTGTGTAAAGATAACTGTTCATTTTTTGAATTTTAAACTACTATTGGGTGTCACACGCGCGATAAATTAAACAGCTGGATTTGAAATAAACCATTTCTATTCTCCGGTTAAACGGCATTTACCTCTCTTATCAAATTCACCTACCACATCATCAATCCAGCCAAAATTAAAAGTGTTCGGATTATGATTTTACCCTCACTTTGGGACCCAAAAATCCTTCTCCTTCCTCACGCAAGTAATTTTCTACCGTTACTATACAAATTTTAAAACTCAGAAACCTAAATCCCTAAAAATCTTTCAAACCTACAAATGGCATCCACTCAACTTACTCCTCCTCCTTCCAGATATATCTTTAAAGAATCTGATCTTAAAGATAAGGATTTCACCCCTCTCAAATGGAAAAACCCAGACTCCACCAACAGACTACTTGGGGGATAACTTTCTCTTTGATACAGAACCTTGTTCACAACTTTTGAAGGATCAACACCTTATAGATTTCCTCAAGATCAATAGTCCCACCTATCCGGATTTGGTCAGAGAATTCTATGACAATCTACGAATTCACTCTTACTATGATGCTCTTAGAACCAAAGTTCAATGGAAGGTGATCACTGCCATGCCGAATTTATTCATCAAGAATCTCAATATGAAAAATGATGGAGTTCAACTAAGGAATGATGGGGATAAACTCTTGGTCAAGTACTACCCAAAGAAATGGCTTCCAGCCAACTATTTTGGAGATAAGTTCTCCAGATACTGGCCAGAAACACCCAAATTCCTTCAACATGTCCTGGCAAAACTAGTCCTTATCTGAAAAGGATCCATAAATACTGCCTCATCATTTCAACATTGTGTCCTATAGCGCTGGGTAGAAAGTAGGGTTATAAACATGCTTGTGCTAATAATCCACTTTCTAAGACAGCATAGAAACACCCATGGTGCTCTCATAACCAGAAT
This sequence comes from Euphorbia pulcherrima, assembly GCA_947683365.1. Classification (NCBI taxonomy): domain Eukaryota; kingdom Viridiplantae; phylum Streptophyta; class Magnoliopsida; order Malpighiales; family Euphorbiaceae; genus Euphorbia; species Euphorbia pulcherrima. The sequence continues at coordinate 24,720,980 of CANTUS010000001.1, forward strand.
TCTCTTAGCAAACGGAATCAACCTATCCGGAGCCCAATCCATTCAAGGGAAGAAGATTCTAGAAAAGAACTTTAAGAAGCTAAGTTTTGGAGAAACTTGGGATGAGGAAAAATCTGTAAGTTTGAGGGAAGAAAGGAAGGAGTAAACCAGAGCCGGAAGGCAGGAGCTGACATTGCTCCGGAGGCCAAGAGAGCCAGAACTACTAAACCCAAGGCTCTTAGAAAGATAAATTTGAAGCCAGTAGTAGAGGAAGATGATGATGGGGATAGAATTCCTCTCACATAGCTAATGAAGACCACACCGGAACAGCCTAAGAAGCCAAGGGGAAGGCTTATAAAAGTAGTTGATAAAAGAAAAAGGCCTATTTGTGACCCAGAAGAGGAAACAAAGGAAGAAGAACCTGTAACTAAGAAGAGGCAACTCCGGAAGAGAGGATTGACATTCAATGAGGCTTTTAAGGTATAAAAAGCAAATCTCTCCAGTAGAAATCCCGCCGCTAGAATCTCAATTAAAGAGCCATCTCCAAAACTAGCTACACCTACGGACATGAGCAAAGGAAAAGAACTGGTGGTGTTTACCAAAAAGATAGTCCTTCCAGATAATATTTTTCCATAGGATTCTCAATATGAGGATATGATGTCTGCTGTCTGGAATAATTTGAAAGAGAACAACTTAACTAAGGAGGGACCTAGAGGCTCATCCGGAGCAGCAGAAGTAGACAATCCACCGATCCTTCTTGCACCAAAAGATCTAATGCTTCTTAAAGAAGCCAAGTATTAGGATGGGGATCTCTTTAACTTCCAAGCCAGATCAGGGCCTCTTCCTGATAACTTGCTAAATGTAGAACTAGAAGTGGTACAGCTAGAAAGTCCTGCAAAGGCAACAGGAGGGAATGGTGAGGATAATTCCACCATTCCGAGGAATGAGATTATTGTAGTTGCAAGTTATATACAGGCAATAGGAGGGGAGACTAAGGACAGTTCCAGTCTTTCAAATGCTGGGTAGAGCAGAAAGAAGAAGACCATGCAAAGCATCAATAAACTGATCAGGTAATCATTCTCCCATCTATCTCTGCTAATGATGAAACTCCGGCTGGTGATGTCGTTAAGATATAGGATAACTTGGGTGCAGACACCCAAACTGCATTCGGGGATAACCAGTCTATCCCGAAACACAATGTTCCGGAGGAGGGAACTGGTCTGAGTTCTAAAGAGCACCCTTCTAAAGTGGACTCTAAGGGCGAGGCTATTCCGATGGAAAGGTTAGAAGAAGATAAGGAGGAAGAGAAAGAGAATGATTAATCTACGAAATAAGAGAGTAGTCAAGAGGAGACTAAGGAATCAACTAGCGCTGAAAGGTCCGGAAGTAGTTCTGGGTCAGAGGAAGCATCCTCCTCTGAAGAAATTCCTAATCAGCTAACTCCCAAGCATAATCTTACAAGAGCTAACAAGTTCACCACTACTCTTAAGATGATTCAAGAGGTGGCAGTTGAGAGGCATGAGGAGAGCTATGTTAAGAGGACCTTTCAAGGCATCTGGTCTCAGCATAAATCCGTGGAAAGCATCATTTTCGATAAATCACTTGCTCCAAATTTGAAGTCTGAGTTAGGAGAAATCAAGGGGATTGTCCAAAGCATTGAAAGAAGAACTCAATGGTATCCCTCAACTAAACATATTACATAAGCCTCTTTTTCAAAGATTGCTCTTGTGCTGGAATAGATAAATACAAGTGTAGTAGGAGCAAATTGCTCTGCAGATCAGGCTAACACCGGATCCACTAACAGTTGTGCCACACTAATGGATAAAATCATATCTGCCTCTATAGGAATCACAAATGAGCTCAAAGAATATCTGGATCGCAAGGTTAAAAATCTAGAAAAATTTATTCCAGGAGGAGTTATAGAAGGTGGAAAGGGCATAGTATCCAGATTGACTCTATTAAATGAGAAGCATCAAGCTGCCCAAGAAATGCTCATGGATTTTCTTGATAAAGGACTACCCAAACTTCTTGCAAAGCAGATAAATGAAATCAGTGATGACTGTGGCTGTCATGTATCCGGAGCTAACGATTTGATCAAAACTCTTAAAGAGGCTTTTCACAAGGATCATACTATGCTCAACACTAGTGTCCATAATGTCCGGAGAGATATCTGCCAGGATATAGATCTTATAAAATTAGGTATGGCTAATCTTTCAATCTCCACTTCCGGACCTTCTTCTTCTTCTGTTCCGAATAGTCTTCTTATCCCCATCTTCCAAGATCTAGTCAAACATATGGGAGACACTGGCTTCTTTGGGTACAAATGCGAAGTAACTCTTCTCAAAGCTCTCTTCCCGTATTTTGACAAAGAAGACTAAGCTCATGCACTAAGGATGATTCCGGATATGACCAGATCCTACAAAGAGCTCCAGACTCTAGTAAGGCATGTTCAATTCCTTCCTACCACAGTGGAAACAATTTTTCAAAAGCGCTCCCAAGGAAATATAGACTATTCTATTTACTCAGAAGCATGGCAAAAAAGTTGGGATAAGTGCACATATATGGTTATTGACCCCTAATCAGATGAAAACAATAAGAGGGAGAAGAGCACAACCAGCAGGGGAGAAGGAGATATGGAAGTAGATGGGTAAATGTTTAGTTAGCTATTGTTATCTTGTAAAATATTGTAATAACTAGCTTTGAAAATTTTCACTTATATGTACTCTGTATATCTGTAATCCAGAACTTCATTGATGTTACCATTATTAATAGTAGAAGTATATATAATGAAAAATATTTACACAAAATTGCTCCTATAGTACCATCTGTAATTATACTTTAAAAAATTTAGAAGCCAAAGATGCAAAAATATTGGGGGAGTTAGGATGCTAAGATTATGGGGGAGTAAATCTTGTAAATGACTAAGTATCAAGAATCATACTCAGTTCATACCCTCTTATACTTATTTATGCTTAGTTTTTATTTCCATCAAATGGGGGAGATTATTGGAAAACAATGATCTGGAAGAATAGTCAATTAACTATCCGAATCAAGTTTAAAGAAAATAAAAACTTGTAACATGTTATCTCTTAAATCCAAATGGAAGCATCCAGTCCAAATCAAGCCATAAGGACATCCACTGAAGATCAAAAGTACCTAAGCACACAATGGAAGCATCCGATTAAAGTTTGGAAAGGAAACAAACTTTGAACCGTCCAAAACAGCATCTAAAAGAAGACTGATTGAATAGCATTCGGATATTAAGACTAAAGTCATCTGGAAGGCACTGTCAAAAAGATAAACTTTTTGGTATACAAGTCAAAGATCTTTTCCCTATAAGAAAGACAAAAATGACAGCTACCAAGCTTTTTAGAAAAAGGACGAAGGACTGACACAGGAAAGAGAAAAGGTAACAATCTTTTATACCTAGACCAATAAGAAAGGCGCGTGCAGCACATACATTGGACTACTGACATAAAAGTTGGTGAATCACTAAAATACAAGGAAAATGATCACTAATAACTTTTCTGCCTCAACCCCAAGGATTCAAACTGGACATTTACATAGTCTAATGGATTGATCAACGGCTCTGGAAGTGCCACATATTACCTTTTCAAAGGTGAAGATTTGATTCAACTTTAACAGCCCATAATGGCTACATTTATCGTATAGGCTAATAAAAGGAAAAGCTTCACAAGTTGAGAAGGTGCCGGTTGTTTTAAGAAAGCACAAACAAGAGAATTTGCTATTGCAATCAGTAACACATCCCTCCAAGAATCAAAGGATTCCAAATCTATTTGTAAGGATTCCTAAGTGAGTTACAAACTTGAGGAAGTTCAAAACTAAAACCTTTGAAGAAAACCAAAGTGTAAAGATCTCATACTTGGGTGAGTAATGAGATTGGGATATAGCTTAAAGTTGGTGCTTTGAGTGGGATCTCCCTGTAGGACTCAGCTTCGATATGGTAGAAATCTAAGTGGTATATCATGCTAAAGACAAGAGGACTCAGCTAGGACTTGATGCCTCTAGTGGTATATCCTACATCCGGAAGGGGTTACCATCCAGAGATAAATTGTAAGGCTTTATTCCTACCAGTTGGAAAGGAATCCACTAGTGAAAAGCTCGGAGGAAGGAAACTTCAGGGACTGGAGTAGGCAGGGCCAAACTAGGATAAAACTACTATGTTTGATTCTCTAACTCTTTACATTATTGAATTACTTCATATTTGTATCATCCGGATCCACAATATCAGGAACATAATCAAACACGATACACTAAGACTTTTTAAAGTCTGTTAATTCCGCAAAAAAGGGTCATTCACTCCCCCCCCCCTCTGACCTTATTTAGACCCTCACACGGACCAACAACAACTCCTTAATATATTCAAAGCGATGGATTCTTTCCAACTACATAGCTTACCTGTTGGGAACTGACAGTCAAATTGAACATGCATAACAGGCACGGTGGAAATTCAAAATTTTATCCCTGTCCCCAGGAACTCCTATTAGTTGCATATAAATTAATTAAAGCCTTAACTAAATAATTCTCTACCTAGGTTAGCATGCAAAAGGGCTAGGCATGCCATAATTCCAAATTATATCCTAGCATGTGTATTTTATGTGAAGTATGATATAACTCTAAGCTATAACCTAAGCATGTTATAACTCTAAGCTATAACCTAAGCATAAAATAAACAAAGCATGCGAAACAACCTAAGCATATTATTAAGTCTAAAAACGCTTAAAGAAAAAGACCTAATAATAAAAGAGAAAGAAAAGGAACTTACCAGCTGAAGCGTGCTTTAGCAGAACCCTCTTGCACAAGCTTTCAAGCGTAGGATAGCCTCTATGAGTATCCACACGAACCCCAATAACCAAAAACTCCCCTGGAAGAAGAACTAAGAAGCCTCGAGCAGTTGCTAGACCACTCTAGAAGCCTCACCCAAAAATATAAACTAGAGGTGCCCGAATAAATTCAGGCTCCTCAAAAATAACTTGCTCAATTACTCAAGAGAAAAATATCTCACTTAGGATTTACACTTTAAGCTTGGTGCACTTGAAACAAGAGAAGGGGAAGCCTATATATAGGCTTGGGGAGCAAAAAATTGCTCCCCAAAAGCAATGTGGGATAGGAGTAAAACTCCCATCCCTATACGGGTCATACACGCGGATCCAAGGGATCCACGTGTCGACCCGTGCACGCAGCATGCAATACACGCTGTGTGCTGCAAGGCAAAGTCCTTGCGGGCTTTGCCTTGCTTGCCAGCTAGGCCTCGCGGTCGATGCCGCCAACCCAGCTCACGGCAAGCAATGCCCAGCATTGCTCACACACCTTTCGATGTACTCCGGCGCACTCAAGCCTGTACAAAATACTTTTGTACTCTCGGTCCAATTTAACTCGCCAATGTCAAATTCCCCTTTTAATCCTTTTCAAATAAATATTTATTTTCCATCCCTAATAAATTAGTTACCAATCAAAATAAATTTCTTGGTCCAACCAAAATTGATCTAGTCAATTATAATTTATTTATGACTCTAATTAATTAGTTATCGATCAAAATAAATTCCTTGGTCTATCCAAAATTAATCTAATCAATTTTAACCAATCAAATAATAATCCAATTATTATTTATGTTATAATTTCGTAATAGAATAAATCTATTAGTTCTTTACTTAGTCCGATGACAGTCCAATGTGTGTGACCTTATAGGATCCGGAAGTATTGAGCTGCTAAGGCTTAACCAACCCTTGTTCTAATGGAACCATTGACTCGATGCTCTATACCGTGAATAGAACTTGATTACCTTAAATGACTGTAGTACGCCTCTAGCAAGGGTCTACCATCCCCCATTACTCAGAACGTCATTTATGCATATGACTTAATCCCGGTTAATGCAATAGTTATCTAGTGCGATAAATTCCTTCCATTCTTTAATATTAGTACCATCTGGTTTATAGGGTTCGGTTAAAGTGTTAACCCACTAATAGCGAGGTTGCTCCAAGCTATCACAGTAGTTTACTTGTTACCGAAGTATATTGCCTTTTACCATAGTGTGTTTGACTAGAAACCATTTCTATCAAACACATACTCTTATCAGAGGCTTATGGCAATCATCACTTCAATAAGTGGCTAGGTATAGCTCCTTAATATATCTAGAGCGATGGATTCTTTCCGACTACTCAGCATACCAACGTAATGTTGTCACTATACCCGTAATCACCCATAACACCCTAAATTAATGAGTGCATAGTAATGACCCAAAGTATAGCAATAGTACCACACAAGGTAACTAGCATCTCAAGTATGAGGACATTCGTAAAGCTTATTGCATGAAGATAAACACTAACACATTGATATATATACCAAGTGTTTGTCTTATTGCGGTCTCCAATATATCTCCCAGATATATCCATGTGTCAAAATCAAGGCACCACCTTCAGTCTTTTAGGAGATTAACTGCTTGGACCCTTTCCAAGAAAGTTGACTACATGCTAGTCTTTCTGCTTCATCAATATCCTTTCTTGATGAAACTATGACTAGGAATAGTTTAAACATAATCATAATTGCACATGAAGTAGGTTCTACCAAATATAGTCCAACTATAATTTCTCTAACTTCATTAATGAATATATTTAACCAGCTATAATATATATATATACAAGCACATTGATATAAACAAAAGATTAAATGCCTTTATTGATTGAACAAACTATTCTTACTATCACATAATTAAGATATATCGCCCTAATTGCCTTAAGGGCATACATCATATCCAACAAACTCCTACTTGCACTAAGGCCAATTAGCCATATGTCTTAATCCATATGCTTTAACATACTGGTCATGCTTGACTTGAATCAATGGCTTTATTAGACCATCCGCGAGGTTCTGATCAGTTGGTACATATTCTAATCTTATTATCTTAGTATCAACAATCTCCTTGATTATATGATACTTTCTGGATACATGTCTATTTTTCTGATGAGACTGTGGTTCTTTTGCCTGAGCTATGGCACCATTGTTATCACAATACAAAGTAATTGGAGCAACAGCCTCAGGCACCATACCGAGATCACCATTAAATCCCTTTAACCAGATAACTTCTTTTGCTGCTTTACATGCAGTAATGTATTCAGATTCTATGGCTGAATCAGCAGTAGTTTCTTGCTTGGAACTCTTCCAGCATACCGCCTCTCCATTTAACACATACACAAAATTTGACTGAGACTTAAAGTCATCCTTGTCAGATTGAAAACTCGTGTCAGTGTAACCTCTAATTATGAGGTCACCTTCTCTATAAATCAAGAACTCATCCTTAGTCCTTCTTAAGTACTTAAGGATTGCCTTGATGGCCATCCAGTGCTTTTCACCTGGATCTGACTGATATCTGCTCATAAAGTTCAAAGCCTAAGAGACATCCGGCCTAGTACATATCATAGCACACATGATGGATCCTATTGTAGATGCATAGGGTATATCCTTCATGTCCATTCTCTCCTGAGCTGTCTTCGGACACTCAGCCTTAGATAGGTTTATCCCTTTTATCATTGGGAGATAACCTTTCTTAGAATGCTCAAGGTTGAACCTATTCAATACCTTGTCTATATATGTACTTTGAGAAAGACCTAACAGTCTCTAGGATCTATCCCTGTAGATCTTTATACCTAGTATAAATGTTGCTTCCCTAAGGTCTTTCATGGAGAACTTTCTTGACAACCATACTTTAACGTTTTGAAGAAGAGAAATGTCATTTCTTATTAGTAGAAGGTCATCAACATACAATACTAGAAAAATGACTACACTCCCACTAGGCTTCTTGTAAACACAAGGCTCATTAGCATTTTGGCAGAAATCTAGCTCCCGAATTGTTTGATCAAACCTTATATTCCAACTCCTGGGTGCCTGCTTAAGTCCATAAATGGATCTTTGTAGCTTGCATACCTTCGAGCCATTCTGAGATGTAAAACCCTCAGGTTGTGTCATATACACATCCCGGTCTAAATCCCCATTCAAGAATGTTGTTTTTACATCCACCTGCCAGATCTCATAATTGTAATAAGCAGTAATGGTGAGGAGTATCTTTATGGATTTAAGCATGGCTACCGGTGAGAAAGTTTCATCATAGTCAATACCTTCCCGTTGACTATAACCTTTCGCAACCAACCTTGCTTTACTGGTAATTACATCACCGTCCATGTCTTTCTTCTTCTTGAAGGCCCACTTGCACCCAATTGGTCTAACCTCTTGCGGTGCATTAACCAAATTCCAAACTTGGTTCTTGTACATGGAATCCATTTCTGATTCCATTGCTTTTAGCCATTTATCAGAATCTGAGCTTTTCATTACCTCATTATATGTCCTTAGTTCATCATCCTCCATAAGATATGGTTCCTTATCATCAGTGATGATAAACCCATATCTATTGGGACCCTTATGAACACGACCTGATCTTTGTAATGATTGTGTTTCCATAAGTTGTTCTTGGATCACACTCCCTTATGTATCTAGAATGGGGTCAATCAGTTGATTGTCTGTTTCTTCCTCTTAAACTTCCAGTTCAATATTGCTCCCACTAACTTTTGCAAGTAAGTGCTCTTTTTCCAAAAAGTGAGCATTCTGAGACACAAATACCTTTTATGCTTCGGGTTGGTAAAATAAATATCCAATCGTTTCCTTTGGATATCCAATGAATAGACATTTGTTAGCCTTGGCATTTAGCTTATCTGGCGCTATCCTTTTTACCAAAGCAGGACAGCCCCATACTCTTAAGTGACTTAGAGGTGGCTTCTTATTACACCATCTTTCATAAGGTGTAAAATTAACTAATTTAGAGGGCACTCTATTTAAAATATAAACTACGCTCTCCAGTGCATATCCCCAAAAGGATTTACTAAGATTTGCATGGCTCATCATGGACTGAACCATATCTAATGAAGTCTGATTCCTCCTTTCTGACACTCCATTGTGTTGGAGTGTATAAGGAGGGGTCTATTAGGGAACTATCCCATTTTCCTTTAGATAATCCTAAAACTCCTGACTTAAGTATTCTCTACCTCGATCCGATCGAAGTGTTTTAATACTTTTCTCAAGCTGTTTCTCTACTTTAGCTCTAAATAGTTTAAACTTTTCAAAACTTTCAGACTTGTGCTTCATCAAGTATAAATAACCGTATCATGAGTAATCATCAATAAAGGTTATGAAGTAGGAGTATCCTCCTAGTGCTTAAACACTCATTAGACCACACACATCAGTATGTATAAGTTCCAATGTACTTGTGGCCCACTCACCCTTTCCTTGAAAGGGTAACTTTGTCATTTTTCCTTTTAAACAAGGTTCGCAATCACCATAAGACTCCAAGTCTATTAGGCCTAAGTCTCCACTCTTATGCAACTTGGTTAAGCGATCTTTGTTTATGTGGCCTAAACGACACTGCCATAAGTAGAAGGAATTCTCATTATCTAATTTAACTTTCTTCACATTGTTTATATTGAAAACTTCTGTTTTAGTATCAAGAACATAAATGCCACCTTTCAACATTCCATAACCATAAAGAACATTATTCAAATGAATCTGACAATTATTATTCGAAAATAAAATTTTAAATCCCTCTGCTGCTAAACACGCAACAGTTACAATGTTCTTAGTAACACTTGGAATGTAGTAACAATTATTTAAAACTAAAACAAGTCCACTTGGCAAAACAAGACTAAAACTCTCTAGGGCTAATGCAGCAACTCTGGCTCTATTTCCCGCACGTAGGTTTATCTCCCCTTTTGCAAGTTTTCTACAGTTCCTTAGTCCCTGCACAGAAGTACAGATATGAGAACCACAACAAGTATCTAATACCCAAGTGGATTCTCGCGGAAAAGTAGGAAAATTTTCAATTACAAACATACCTGAAGTAGATGACTCTATACGCTTCTTCTTCAAATGCTCAGAAGTAGGAGCTTTGCAATCCCTCTTCCAATGTCCCGGTTTCCCACATTGGAAGCAAACATACTTAGATGCCTTCTTTTCATTCTTCTTCTTACTGATTCTTTTCTTAGCACCCAGTGCCTACTTCTTCTTCTTAGAAGCCTTACCTTTTTCAACCAACAATAGAGGTTTCTGATCCTTCTTGATTTGAGGTTCTACTGTTTTCAGCATGTTGATTAATTCAGGGATAGTAGAATTAAACTTGTTCATGTAATAGTTAGTCACAAAGTCTGAATAACTATCAGTCAAGGACATCAATACAAGGTCAATGCTTAAGTCATTATTCATCTCGAATCCCAATCGATTCAGCTTCTCAAGGTATCCCAAGAGTTTAAGTACATACTGAGAGGCAGAGGTGTCAGCCTGCATCTTGGTCCCGAAAAGGAGCTTGGAGGTCTCATACCTCTCTGCCCTTTCCCTCTCCGAAAAGAGTTCTTCAAGGTGGAGAACCATGTCCTCCAAGGGCATGTTCTCATGTTGTTTCTAAAGCACAGGATTCATGGACCCCAATATGATACACATGGCAGTCTCACGATCTTTCCTGTGCTTCAATCAGGCACTATGTTCCATATGATCCTCAACATTAGGTTCTAGAGGGAAATTTTCACTTAGAACATAGGCAATTCCCTCGGATCTGAGAACTATTCTCACAGCTCGGAACCAATCAGAAAAGTTCGAGCCATTCAATTTGGTGTCAAGCAACATATAGAGATTAACATTGGCAGTCATTTTCAACCTAAGATATAAGACAAGAAAAAGAGTTTAGATATTAGTTTAAGTACATGCATTTAATACAAGGTCTTTTAATTAAACACATTTGTCCTACTATTTTCTTTGATATTTACAATAGCACATTCTATTGAATTCGGGAATTTTAGCCCAGCTAAATTTCCTAGTAGGTAGCATCTATAAATAGTCTATTATAACCCCCAATTTTATGAGTCAAGTCATAATAGTAAGTCATAGTTAGAATCCTATTCCATTTGCATCGCATACAATTGCTAATTCATTCAAGTTCCCTAATCCCAAGGGATATGTGCTCTTATATTAGCATCTCCCTAAATATGTCTCAGATTTGGGCCTAGCCCTCAATTTTATGGTGGACTACCCCAGCTCTGTTAAGGCAGACCCTATCCCAAACTTTACAACCAATCAATGTGGACTAGAAGGAACGCTTTGCGTAGCACTTTAATAGTCCAAAGAGACCGTATGATAAATTTGAGTATGGAAGACTACAACTTGCCTTAATATATTTACTTTGGGATTTTATTGGTGTTAAACGTCTCACCCAATCTAAGATTTTATCAGATGGACAAAATTATAATTCCTTGTATTAATTCAGGAAATTTTAGAATTAATTTATAAGGTCTAACCTTAGGTGGGTTCACTCTTTATTATAATTATTCCATCAACCTAGATTATATGCAAAATAATTAACATTTTTATTTATTATATTTATATTGCATTTTCTTTAAGCTTTTATTCAATAAATTTAAATTTTTTTTTACTTTGTTATAGAAACATAAATAAGCACCATCTTATATACTAGAAATAAATTAGTTTATATTAATCCCCCGGTTGGTCAATTCAAATTTCACCGATATAGGTTCCCAGGTAGGAGAGGTGCCCTATGAGGAGTAGACACCAAATCCAATCTTTAGCCAGAACAAATATGGGCACAAACCTGAAGACCAATGGATTCTCTTGAACTAATAAATTTCGTTCTTCCAATTCATGTAAATTGGAAGCATCTATACCCCCATTTAATTTAAATAAATTATTGACACTTGTATAATTTGAGGAAGTTGAGCAGGCTTATTCAAAATTATTCATAACCATTTTCTAACCTTGAAATGAAAGGCATAAGTTCATATATGTTGTTCTAAACAATTAAACAAACAAATCATTTCATATAGAAAATAATATTTAGTTCGCTTCTAACTTAATTATGCACTAAATAGGCAGGCTCTGATACCACTATTGGGAACTGACAGTCAGATTGAACATGTATAATAGGCATGGCGGAAATTTAAAATTTTATCCTTGTCCCTAGGAACTCCTATTAGTTGTATATAAATTAAATAAAGTCTTAACTAAATAATTCTCTACCTAGGTTAGCATGCAAAAGCGCTAGGCATACCATAATTCCAAATTATATCCTAGCATATATATTTTATGCTAAGCATGTTATAACTCTAAGCTATAACCTACGCATGAAATAAACTAAGCATTCAAAACAACCTAAGCATATTATTAAGTCTAAAAACGCTTAAAGAAAAAGACCTAATAATAAAAGAGGAAGAAAAGGAACTTACCAGTTGAAGTGTGCTTTAGCAGAACCCTCTTGCACAAGCCTTCAAGCGTAGGATAGCGTCTATGAGTATCCACGCGAACCACACCAACCAAAACCTCCCCTGGAGGAAGAAATAAGAAGCCTCGAGTAGTTGCTAGACCACTCCAGAAGCCACACCCGAAAATATAAACTAGAGGTGCCCGAATAAATTCAGGCTCCTCAAAAATAACTTACTCAATTACCCTAGAGAAAAATATCTCACTTAGGATTTACGCTTTGAGCTTGGTGCAATTGAAACAAGAGAAGGGGAAGCCAATATATAGGCTTGGGGAGCAAAAAATTGCTCCCCAAAAGCAATGTGGGATGGGCCCATCCCTATACGGGTCATACACGCGGATCCAAGGGATCCGCTTGTTGACCCGTACACACAGTATGCACGTTGTGTGCCGCAAGGCAAAGCCAATGCAGGCTTTGCCTTGCTTGCGAGCTGGGCCTCGCGGTGCACCCATAATGGGCTGCGCATGTGCAGTCCATTTTCATGGGCTGCCACAAGCAATGCCCAGCATTGCTCGCACACCTTTCGGTGTACTCTGGCACACTCAAGCCTGTACAAAATACTTTTGTACTCTCGATCCAATTTAACTCGCCAATGCCAAATTCCCCTTTTAATCCTTTTCAAATAAATATTTATTTTCCAACCCTAATAAATTAGTTACCAGTCAAAATAAATTCCGTGGTCCAACCAAATCTAATCAATTATAATTTATTTATGACTCTAATTAATTAGTTACCGGTCAAATAAATTCCTTCGTCTATCCAAAATTGATCTAATCAATTTTAACCAATCAAATAATAATCCAATTATTATTTTTGTTATATTTTCGTAATAAAATAAATCTATTAGTTCTTTACTTAGTCCGATGAAGGTCCAATGTGTGTGACCTTATAGGATCCCGAAGTATTGAGCTGTTAAGGCTTAACCAACCCTTGTTCTAATGGAACCATTGGCTCAATGCTCTAGACCCTGAATAGAACTCGATTACCTTAAATGACTGTAGTACGCCTCTAGCAAGGGTCTACCATCCCCCATTACTCGGAACGTCGGTTATGCTTATGACTTAATCCCGGTTAATGCAATAGTTATCCAGTGCGATAAATTCCTTCCATTCTTTAATATTAGTACCATCTGGTTTATAGGGTTCGGTTAAAGTGTTAACCCACTAATAGCGAGGTTGCTCCAAGCTATCCCGGTAGTTTACTTATCACCGAAGTATATTGCCTTTTAACATAGTGTGTTTGACTAGAAACAATTTCTATCAAACACATACTCTGATCAGAGGTTTATGGCAATCATCACTTCAACAAGTGGCCAGGTACAACTCCTTAATATATCTGGAGCGATGGATTCTTTCCGACTACTCAGCTTACCAACGTGCTATCATCACTATACCCGTAATCACCCGTAACACCCTAAATTAATGAGTGCATAGTAATTACCCAAAGTATAGCAATAGTACCACACAAGGTGACTAGCATCTCAAGTATGAGGACATTCGCAAAGCTTATTGCATAAAGATAACACTAACATATTGATATATATACCAAGTGTTTATCTTACTGCGGTCTCCAATATATCTCCCAAATATATCCATGTGTCAAACTTAAGGCACCACCTTCAGTCTTTTAGGAGATTAACTGCTTGGACCCTTTCCAAGAAAGTTGACCACATGCTAGTCTTTCCGCTTCATCAATATCCTTTCTTGATGAAACTATGACTAGGGATAGTTTAGACATAATCATAATTGCACATGAAGCAGGTTCCACCAAATATAGTCCAACTATAATTTTTGTGACTTCATGCTATGATATGTCAAGGACTTTTGCATACATACATCAATGAATATCTTTAACCAGCTATAATATATATATACAAGCACATTGATATAAAAAAAGATTAAATGCCTTTATTGATTAAACAAATTATTCGTACTATTACATAATTAAGATATATCGCCATAATTGCCTTCAGGGCATACATCATATCCAACATTACCAACGTGTTATCATTACTACACTTGTTATCACCCGTGGCACCCTAAATTAATGAGTGAATAGGTATGGCCCAAAGTATAGCGATAGTACTACTCAAGGTAACTATCATCTCAAGTATGAGGATATTCGCAAAGCTACTGCATAGAGATAAACACTAACACCTTGATATATATACCAAGTGTTTATCTAATTGCGGTCTCCAATATATCTCCCAGATATATCCATATGTCAAACTCAAGGCACCACCTTCAATCTTAAGAGGTTAACTACTTGGACCCTTCCCAAGAAAGTTAACCACATGCTAGTCTTGATGTTCCATCAATATCCTTTCTTGATGAAACTATGACTAGGGATAGTTTAGACATAATCATAATTGCACATGAAGCAGTCTCACCAAACCTATAAGATATCAATGAATATATTTTAACCAGTCACAATATATATGAACACATCGATATAAACAAAAGAATAAATGCTTTATTAATTAAACAAATTATTCGTACCAATACATAATTAAGATACACCGCCTTAATTGCCTTAAGGGCATACATCATATCTAACATGGACGATAGTCAAACGCATCAATCTTTAAAGGTCTAGACAACCTAGCTATAAGCTCAATCGCCTCAGGATGCAACTCTATTGAGTCCTCACTATCACTACTTGATGAAAAATCAATTCATTCTGGCATGCCTATACTACTCGAATTAAATCTCTAAAGGCACTAAAACAAAGAATAAGCAAGAACAGTACGCATATCTCTAGAAATATAGCAACAACAAGAACACCAGCAGCGGTGGCAAACCCAGAAAAATATGAAGAATGAAAAATGCACATTTTAACAAAAATCTTTCAATAGAAAAGCAAAAGGCGAGCATGGGCTACAAGAAGTTCAATTTAGTAGAAATATCATAAGTTCATCACAGTGAAGTTCAAAGAATGAAAATGAGAAAGCTCAGACAATATCAAAATTTGCGCCAAAATAGAAGCAAAAGAGAAAGTTCAAACTCACCGGAGTTAAAGAGAGAAGATGGCGACGGGGAAATTAGAAACGACTTCATTTTTTTATATTTAATCAATTTAAAAGACATAAATAACTAATCACTTGTTGCTATTCTATTGCCTACCCACGCCCGTCCTTTTGTTTCCTCAGTTTCTACTTGTTACTGTTGATGCCACGCTTTTTCCTCCTCGGCAAATTATCGCTGCCGACCACCAATGTTTGGACTCCGACTGTCCTGAGTAGGTTTGTTGTTTTGTGAAATCAAGATCTTTGTTCTTTTGGTTCTCCCTACTCTATTTTGTTCAATCAATTAATTTCAACTAGGTTATTGTTTTGGTTTTTCTATGGACTGTGGAATTCAGGATCTCCTTTTTTCTAATAAGGGTCCACAAATTGGTTTGATTTATTTTTTGTGGAGGTTATGCACTGTGGGATTTGTTTTCTTTAAGTAATTGAATTCAATTAAACGGAGAAAATTTTGTCTAGTTCATTTGTTTGTTGCTGTAAATATATCAATATTTGGGGATGTGAAATTGGAGATTGTGATGTGGAGAGTTAAATTGAGCTTTCTTTTGATTTTTTTGGCATTTAGTGCGGGTGGTATTTCTGTACATATTGTGTTGTTTTTCTTGTGTTGTTTGCTTTAGTGCTTGAGAATAATGAATATTTTGCTTACTAATATCGTGTTAATTGAAACAATGAACTACCTTTGATTATATTAGTTCTAGTTTTTTTTTAAAAACATATTAGTTCTAGTTAATTTGTTTGTACGGTGAATCGTATATATTTTGATAAATTTCAGAGGCAAAGTTCGACCCTCTTGTTATTTAATCTTGGCCCGCCACTGTCTAAAGCCATGATTTGTTGGACTTATAATCAAAGAAGTCCAGTACAATTCGGATCAATCAGCTCTATGTAGTTATTATTTTAATCTGAAATAAATGCAGTAACTGTTTAGCGAACAATTGCTCATCAAGCGGTTAGCAGGGTGAAAACTGAAAACTTTAAGCCATCATGATCAAAATGTTTGCTTCAATCTACTGACAAAAATGAGGAGGAACATAAGGTTTTCGAGCACATGCGAGCTTCTTAGGGCTTTGATTTTGATTTCAAATGTTTTCCTGGAACGCAAGGTCAAGCGCATGGTGTAAAAACAAAGCTTTGAATACCTGTTTGCTGTGGTAAATCAAAGTCGCTTTATACATAGCAATTTTGTTCAATTCTACCGCATAGACCTTCATTTCTTTGTTGACCTTTGGCATTAATTTTATCACTCAACCAATTAAGATTAATGATATATTATGTTTCTCTTAGCATCATATTCATTTGCAATAATTAAAAACTTAGTTGTCTTGATGCTCTCTTCTCCTCTCTTTTTCTAAATTAGATTTTGTTTGGAAGAGGAAGTAGAAGCTCTTTTGAGTGCTCTTCTTCCTCCTTCTCCTCCTCTACCGATTTTTTGTCTTTCTTAGTTCTCATTTTTAGTTCTTTGAGTGAAATAATTTATACCCTATATTTTATTGAGTTCTCACTTATGCAATCGTCTTCTTCAATCGTAGATCTGCTACCACAACAAACCTTTGATAGATTTATCGTTGGGTTGGACTCCATCAGATTTCATTCAAAGATACATGTTGATCTTTCATATAAGATACCCAAATCTATTTCCTTTAAGCAAGATTGTTTTAGATCTGCAAAATTGGTTGGTGTTATGGAGTACGACGGAGTGGTTGTGGATTCTCGATAACGTAAGATGGAAGTTAAGAAAATATATGTTGAAGAAGTGCTCTTCTTTTTAATTTTCTTTATGTTTTTCTCTTGCTCTTGTGGCAAGTTTGTTTTCATCTCCCATATGGTGAGATTATGTTTCTCTTATTTTGATAGGATATTTTATTTGATTTATATATCAATCAAGATGTACTCCAAATATCAGTAATTAATGCAATTCTCCTATTTAATAAAAACATATTCATTTCTAATTGTTTGTTGCAGGCACATGCTTCAAACTAGATTCTCTTATTAATTTGGGAAAACTTTCCAAAGTGTAATTTCGATTAATGTGTTACCAAAATTTGTTTGAGAATTTACAAGTGTCTAATAAATGTATAATAAAACAAATTAATTAGAAAAAACCATAGATATGTTGCAGAAATGTCTCCTAATTGGCTAATTATGTGATACGTGCTATAATTCGATCGCACAGTTCACATGAGTACCTTATCTGTTCCTAATTTGAACCTTATGTTTAAGTTATGCCTATCAAACTTCACCGTAGTTATTATGTTTCAAACAACTTGAGAAGAGTACATATGTACGATGTACCTGGACTGGGTCTAAAAAACATATTTTTTTAGGAAATAGGATAGTAAATATTAATCAAGCAAAGGGACAATGTAAGTAGGAGGATTCAATGTCCATTCCCCAGTTACAAACTCAAGGTGTACCACCCTAGCTAATGAGTGTGCAACCAAATTGTTGGATCTAGTTACACGACTAAATAAACAAGCAATAAAAGTATGAGAGAGAGATTTACAATCCTGAATAATAAAATCAAAATATGAGAAACCAGATTTTGAAGAGGTGAGTACTTCATATAGGATGGCACAATCAAACTCAAGTATAACATGAGAGTAACAGAGCCTCCTCAGCCATAATAACGCCTTGCGAACTGACATAGCTTCAGCCTCAGAAATAGATATGTTCGGCACTAATATTCCTGATTTGGCAGCGATAAAAGCTCCACTCGAGTCTCGAATTACTAATCCACGTAGTCTCTCCATAATGAAAAAGTGCTGCATCCGTATTGCATTTGAGAAAAGGCACCAACGGAGGGAACCAATTTGGACCTGCCAAACCTTGCTGTAATTGACCAGCATTGTGAGGTTGTACCTGATGCAGGGCTGCTGGTGAAATAGGAAATGCAGCCCGACCATCCACAGAGCCAGCCTTGTCAACGACATGTGCTTGGCCGAGATTGTTCACAACATCGGGAGCCCCTGTACCTGCTGTTTGTCCACAGAAACCAGCTGCTTCCCATTGAGATTTTGCAGCCATAGCAAGGCTTAGGACTGCAGTAGGGTGAGGGGAACCACTCTGCCAAATAGCCTTGTTCCTGGCTGTCCACTGCCCATAAAATGTAGAAGACCTGCTGAATAAAATTATTCGATTCATGCTTCAACCAATCGCATAGCAATGGCACGATATCAATATCAGGTGGAAGACACAAATTACAATTAAACAAATTCCAAACAGCATTAGCAAAAGTACACCGAAGAAAGAGATGAGACTCATCCTCAGGTGATAAAAAGCAAATAAAACAGTTGCCTTCCGCCACTATCGAACGTTGAAATAAATTCAAACGCATAGGCAGCACCCTTTGAAGCGACCTCCAAATAAAGATACGGATTTTAGATGGCAAATTTATCTTCCAAAGTCGGTAATTAAGAATTGGCTCCGGGATAACTCGAGTCATAGAAACAGCTCGGTAAGCACTCTTCACAGAATACTTACCTGAGGCATCAAGATGCCAAAATGGAGTGTCAACTCGAGACTGTGACGGAAGAGGGATATTAATAATAATACAGGCCTCCATGTCAGAAAAATGCTCATAAATCCTAGATAAATCCCAAGAACCATCGCTAATAAGCCATGCTACAAATTTGTCTGCCAAGGGCGCTCTGTCTCTACTTTGCAAGGATACCCGTTCGACATGATTGACCCACACGTCATCAAGAATCGAAATTCTACTACCATCCCCTACCCGCCATCTTATATATGGTTTAATTAGATCCAAACTAGAGAAAATGCTACGCAACACATAGCTAGGGGAATCAGATAAATGCGCCAATAAAACAAACTGATTAGTAAAATATCGAGACCGAAAAATTCTACACACAAGAGAGGTAGGGGACATCAGAAATCTCCAAATTTGCTTACCTAACAAAGCCGTATTAAAGTCCATAAGGTTTCTTAACCCCACTCCACCCTGATTTTTCGGCCTGCAAAGCAATTCCCATCTCTGTCATCTTATTCCTCGGTCTAAAAAATTAGATCAAAACATTCACAGACGATACCACTTGTATGTCAAAGTCAAGAATGTATCACATCATATCGGATAACAATCGAGATTCCACGACTTCCACAGCGTCAAAAGATCGATAACGGAGATTTTCAATCATAGGAAAATATCGGGAGACAAAATGGAGAAAGACTATTGATCCTTATGGAAAAAATAAATTGTGGTTTAAGTCATAATAATTGCAACAAAGATTTTAAACTTATTTGTTCTCAATTTAGTCCAACTAATCGAATTAGATTAAATCATTTGATCCGATTAACCCACTCACAAGCAGATTGGTTATTACCAACACTATTAATATTGATATTTTAAGTGTTATTTTTACTAATATATTATTATTAATCATAGTTCAGTTCATATTCTTATGAGTTGAAAACTATCAAAGTTAAATATCCACCAAATAGCAAATTTGAAGGGGACTCATTTAGCCTAGGTGATACCTTGGTCCAAGTGGTAAGTGATTTGGTATCGTTTAAGCAAGGTCTTGAGTTCGAGTCGTAGTGAATACAAAAAATCCTTATTGAAATACTCACCCACCACAGCAATGTGCTCGACCCGGATCGCATATGGACGTAGTCGGAATAAAGCTCCGGTAAACTATATGGGCCAAAAAAAATAACCTAGGTGATGGACACGTTTCATAACAGTTGAATTATGTGTCAATAAACAAATTGAAGGAATATTTTTTGAATTTATGTAAGTCAAACTGAATTTATATGAATAGAATTTATTTTCTTGTAAATTATAATCATATATAACGGAATTAGTATTAATTAAACTGAATAAGATTGAATTGGTTATAAATCCAAAAGAATGTAACCTAAAACCCTATTCATAATTATAATTCCTCTTTTGGACAGAACTTGCTTCAGTAGATACTAATGATTCGATACAACAATTTTTTATTTTTAGAATATTAGTTTTAACTTTTATATAAAATAAATAATAATAATAATAAGATTATAAAAGTTATAATCTATTCTTTATTTTTATAATAGTTTATTAATTATTAATTGATGATTTTATTTATATTTATTGTTGTTCGATTAGTGCAAAGCAAATAAAGAAAGTAATGATGTTTACTTTTATGACCTTAGTGGTTGAAGCATGTTTTGATTCACTTAATTCTGTTCTCTTCTTTCTCTTTCTGTAATCTTTTTATTTTTCAATCTTAATAATATATTTCAAGTTCGGTTGGGGATATAGGCAAACAGGGATGTTAATCTAGCTAGGATGTCTGTCCTAAAATCCTCAACCTTCTGATCAGCTATTAAAAAAAAGGTAAACAAAGAAAGTAAAAATGCATAAATATTTATATAAACAAAACAAAAGGCGAATGGCATATTAACTTTATTTTTTAAAAGTAAAAATTATTCTGTCCTTCATCACTATTGGATTAGTAGAGTAAAATTTAATCCAACGGTGATAATGACAGAATCCAAATAAAAAAACTACAAAAATAACTCATCCACGAACATTATCAACAAAAAGAAAGTGGATGAACTAACCATTAAATACCATTTAATTGATTCTGTTAGATTACCGTGTGTCTATCTTTGGAAAAATCACATAGTTCACATGCCTTGTAGGAAATAATTTCCCATGTATATGAATGGCAAATGATGCTTTTAAAAATACTATTATACTTTTTATATATAATTATGGATTTTTGTTTTTGAAGTGGCTAGGTATTGAATTTAGAACCTTTCATCACTAACATCGAGTGGTATACCAATTAAGCTACTCTTGACCTCACTCTCTCGTCGACCGTTCAAATCAAATCAAACATTCTCTATTTTTAAATTTAAATCCTATTACTGATGTACCCATTAAACTTCACATTGGCTATTTGTTATAAACAATATTTGGGAGATGTTGAACACTTGTTGAAAGATCAAGGGATGAGTGGCGTTGGTAAGATAATAGTTCCAAATGAGGTGTTTGGAGAAATAGTACAATGAGAAGTAGCAAAACCTCTCATTGTACTATTATTCCAAACATGGAAATGTATTATTACAAGGTTTGATTTGTATGGTTTGATCAACCAAAACCTCACATGGCATGAACTAGTTGTACATGGACCAAAGTGAGCAGGTTATAAACAATCTTGCACTCCCATAACAAATTGATCGAATACAGTTGTGACACTAGTGCCGCAATTGATGAATACACATATCGAAAATAGTCATTTTTTTCACTTGTTGTATGTCTTACCACCTTAGGTTTTAAGATGATACATATGAATCTTTGTTAAATATAAATTTATATTAACAAAACAAATTGTTAACATAAATTTAGGTGTGTGTTATACTCTAGTTCGTGTGATTCACGAGCATTTGTTTAAGGAGTAGGATGTTTCAAAAATGTTGCCCTCTCGTAATACTATACGGCGCTATTTTATAAGATATTAATTTAGAGTTGAATTGATTTAATTAACCTTCAGTCTTTAAATACTATACATCGAGAGTTGTTGGTATTGGTAAATGAATAGCCCGTGTAATATTAAAAAATCATTTCTCGTCGTCTTGGTACCGATTTTTACACCTCATACATAATTTTGAAAAAACTCTAAAGACCTAAATTTATAAGAGGTAGAAGCATTCATAAACGTATTGAATATCAACCCGTTGAAAATAGTGATTTATGGAATTATTAATTCAACCGAACTAGTAGTTTTATCGGATTATACTTCATTAAAAAAATAATTTACATTAATATCAATATATTCATAATATAGTTATAAAGTATTTGATACCTTCATTATATATCAATACATTTCTGTCATATTAATATATTTTATATTATTTTTTCGTCATAATATTTTATATCATTATTTTTAATTTATCATACTAAAATAATAATAACACGTGGTTTTATCAATTAAACTGGGTGATGGAGGAAGATATTAATAACACCGGGTAGAAGTAAAACACACCTATATATTTGTACTTTACTCAATACCTAAGAGGCTAAAACAATATTTGTACTTTACTCAATACCTAATAGACTAAAACAATAAAACCGTCCCTAGATAATTAGGGGTGGAGCCGTAGTTGCATCCCGCAGCTTTGACTGATACAATGGGAAGCGCAGCGCCGCAAATCCCGATTAGTTCCAACCTTAGGGTATGAAACTTGCAAGATACCCAAATTATTCCCTCTTTTCAGCCGCAATTTCAAGCTTTTTCCCTCTTCTGAATATGTGGGCATCACCTTCCACTTCCAAATCAGTCTTCAATTTTACCATAAAGCTTTTAAACCCTGATTTCATCCTCAAATCATTCTCAGCGTCACTTGCCCACCCTATTAACTGTCCGGCAACTAGGGACAGCGATAATGACCTACCCCAATTCAATTCAGCCGAGGTTGTGGATGCTTTGTACCAGCTTAAGCAGCAACCTACTCGTGCTTTATCCCTCTTTTCCCAATTGAAGGACTTAGGTTTCCGCCATGACGTTTCCACTTACGCTGCCATTATTCGAATTCTCTGTTTATCGGGTCAGCACCGGAAACTTCAATCCCTTTTCTCGGATTTTGTTTTTGCTTCTTGCTTTGCTAAATATGCTTCCTTTTCTGTGTCTGAGTTGCTTGATACAATTGACTCCGAGAAACATGATTTGATCTCGTTTAGAGTTCATGATGCTTTGGTTAAGTCCTTTGTTACTGCTGGTATGTTTGACGAGGCTATTGATTTTTTGTTTCAACAGGCAAGGAGTGGATCCTTGCCTCATATATTCACTTTTAACTTTCTCCTTAATAGACTGATTCTGGATAGGAAATTGGATATGTGTATGGCTATATATATGCAATTCAAGAGGTTGGGGTTAATCCCCAATGATTATACCTATTCCATTGTCGTTAAAGCACTTTGCATGTTGGGAAAAATAGAAGAGGCTTGGGATGTATTTAAGGATATGGAGGAAGCCGGTGTTACCCGTAGGCCTTTTGCTTATACAGCTTGTATAGAAGGACTATGTGCTAATCAGAAATCAGAATTGGGATATCAATTGCTTCAATCCTGGAAAGAGGCTGGTATCCCCATTGATTTGTATGCTTATAGTGTTGTAATCCGTGGTTTTTGTGACGAGATGAAAGTAGATGAGGCTCAAAATGTCTTACTTGAAATGGAAAAAGAAGGGATTGTTCTTGATATGCATTGCTATGAGGTGTTGATTCGTGGGTTTTGCAGGGTTCGTAATTTGCTTCGAGTGGATATTCTCCTTGATGAAATGAGGTCAAAGGGTATCAAAATAAATTGTGTTACCATTAGTTCAATTCTTAACTGCCTGTGTGAAAAGGGTATGTATGCCAAAGTGGTGTACGGATTTAATTTCTTTAAAGAATTGGGTGTGTTTTTAGATGGAGTTTGTTACAATATTGTAGTTGATGCTTTGTGCAAGCTAGGAAAAGTAGAAGAAGCTGTAAAATTTATAGATGAAATGAAGTCTAAGCAAATGGATATGGATGTTATACATTATACAACCTTGATTAATGGATATTGTCACCAAAAAAATCTCGATTATGCCCTTAGGGTTTTTGAGGAAATGAGAGAAACTGGACTTGAGCCAGATATTGTCGCGTTCAATGTACTTGTTAGTGGATTATGTCAAGAAGGCCGTGATTCTGAGGCATTTTACCTATTAGATGAAATGGAGAAACTGAATCTGAAACCTAATGCTGTTACACACAATATGATAATTGAAAGTTTATGTATAGGTGGCAGAGTAAATGAAGCCAAAGCATATTTTAGCAGTTTAAAGTGTAAGAATTTAGATAGCTATTCTGCCTTGATTAATGGATTCTGCAGAGCTGAGGATACCGCAGATGCTATGAAGCTTTTATTCGAACGTTTGGGGAAGGGGCAAATAGTTAAGAGAAGTTGCTTCTATAATCTCTTTCAAAACCTCTGCAATGAACGTGATTATGATCGGATCGTGCTGTTCATTTCGACAATTTTGAAATCGGAACTAAGCGATACTATATGTGGAAAGTTTATGTGTGGGAAATTCATTAGCAATTTGTGTAAGACTGGAGATATGAAAAAAGCGAAATTTGTTTTCGACATTTTAGTTAATAGAGGGTGGATTCCAGATGTCATTACCTACACCATAATGATGAACAGTTACTGCAGGCTGAATTTATTGCAGGAAGCTTTGAGCCT
The DNA here is from genome assembly GCA_947683365.1 of Euphorbia pulcherrima. NCBI lineage: Eukaryota > Viridiplantae > Streptophyta > Magnoliopsida > Malpighiales > Euphorbiaceae > Euphorbia > Euphorbia pulcherrima. Next base: position 24,745,520 of record CANTUS010000001.1, read on the forward strand.
ATACAATGATATGATAGAAAGAGGGATTAAACCGGATATAGTTACGTTTACAGTTTTGCTTGATGGTCGTTTAAAATCGAAGGCACATACAAACACTTTTAGTGTCTCGGCTGTTCAGAGAGAAATGGAACAGCTGGAAATAAGACCTGATGTAGTCTGTTATACGGTTTTTATTGATGCTCATAGTAAGGCCGATAATATTCGAGAAGCTCTGGGAATCTTTGATGAAATGATAGAGAGAGGATTGGAGCCTGATACAGCGACATACACAGCTCTTCTTTCTGGATTAAGTAACAGAGGAGATATCGGTGGAATTGTGAACCTTCTTGATCAGTTGTTCCCGGAGGGGAAGATTCCTGATGATGTAGCCGAGTCTCTTTTGAGATGTGGTATTTTAAGAGCCAGGAAAGTACAGTTTTGCAGCAAAAAGCTTGAGTAGATAATATGTGAGTTGTATTTGTTGTTGTCTCGTCAAACCTGTGATCAGGTAAACATTTGTGATTTTACTGCTTTTTTTTTCTTGTTAATTTATGTGTTGTAGCTTTTGATGATACAGATTGGGTTTCTGTTGCAGTTTAGAGTGCCAGCGTGCGAAAATCGCCGTGTCTCCCAGATAGATGAAGATCATGAGCATGGTTTGATTGCATTGATCCTAACTTCAATGGGTATTATACTCTCTTATTGATCTTATTTGTTCTAGGATTTTGAATTGCAGTATTTGTGTTGCTTCAAAATATAGGAGTTTTCAAATTTACTTACAAGGAGTGTTTAGTGATTGCGAGAATACTCTTTGAGGATTGAAATTCCAAACTCAATGACCTCTAATGCTGACAATTCTTCCTTTTATTTATCATCTTGCTTAGTGCTTTAGGACTCTTCACAAGATTATTTATGTCATGCATCCAGTTAGATGCTAGGTTGCACGCTGGCTGAGTCGGCAGTTAGTAATTGGCAAGCTATGGAAGCAATATCCGAAGGCTTGAAGGTTTGTATCCTTATATGAACACCATTCATTCTCTTTGTTTAAATACTTCTTACTTTTTAGGGGTTCAAAGCTCTCTTATTTTTCTCGGTCGCACATTGGTACTTTGTTTTACTCTGGTCTAATAATGAAGACCCGAAGAATTCACATCACTAAATTATGTATATAGATAATAGCATTCAAAATACATATGAATAAGAGCATCAATTAAGTGAAATAATTAAGGGTGTGTTTGGAAACTCACTTTTGAGGGAATTCAGTTCAATTGAATTCATTTTGTCAAATTCCCTTGTTTGAAACCAAAAAATATCGATAGAATTCAAAACATACAAGATTTGAATTCTTGTGAATGCAAGGAATAGAAATCTTGCCAAAAGTTGCATGATTTTGATTGACTTCATTTGAGCTAAGCTTTTGGATATTATTTTTACCATATTATCCTTCACATGCTTTTTTTATTTTAAATAGATAAATTACTTGTGTAAACAATTTTGAAAAAATGTTAAATGAATTTATTACCAATCAATTGAATTCTCTAATATGAATAAAGGTTCCAAAGAAAGAATTTGTTTGAAGAAATCAATTGAATTGAATTCGATCAAGTGAATTCAGTTCAATTATTTTTCATTTTCTTGTGGAATTGTTTCCAAACACACCCCCTAATTACTTCCGATGCTATTGTAGTCTAGTAAACATAAATGCATTGTAAAGACAGTGGGCAAAAGATAAGGCTATGCTATATAGCTAAAAGTTATAAAAGTCAATTGAGTTCATTGCTGGAAATAGTGCTTTAAAAATTTTCTGAATGTGGTCTCCTACCTTGTAAATAGTACTGTTGTTTTTTTTACGGAGGAAGTAATAGATAATTAGTTGTTTTTTTAGTTTATCACCGCATGAAATGGTTTCATAAGAAAAAGTGCATGCTGTCTCAAATGATTGACAAATTACTGGAGTTTCCCGGTTCTTGTGCTCTGTAAATAATGATATTTTGTTTATCCTTTTTCGCGTTTGCTTGACAAGAATAGGGAATTCCCGATAATGAATGCCGAATTCAGCAGCAAGCAAAGTGTTCATCTTTCGAAAGAATGCCAAAGGGTGGCTTTTGTTATCAACAACAATACTGAAATGCCAACTCGTTGCTAAATATGGTGAGTCCTAGAAAGCTAGACCTTTTTAAATTTATTTGAATCAGCATATCTTTTGTTTTGGTAATTTCAACGTAGAATGTGAGATATGTGTTGTGTAATAACCGATTTTCTCATATGAAATTTAACCCTTGATTAGGAACTAAATGCAACCAACAGATATGTGTTTCTTACAGGTGCTACTTTTGGAGAGACCTCAAGTTATATCTGCAAAACACTTTTGGGGCTGCCTATGCTGGCGAGACGGCACGCTAGGTGATGGAATCTGAATCATGAAACATGTCAAACTGTAATAAACCATGTTTTGTTTGATTGTTTTGTGAAAATCATATGCGCTTTGTTTCGTGTCAGGTCGAACAGCCTTGCCACCAAATGATAAAAAAAATAAAAAGATGCAATTACACTGATCATGGATGATATATGAACCATTTTGTATGACAAAATCAGTTTTTATTATCTTAATGCAAGTTCTTTGATTTTAACCACTTCAATGGTTGCAAAAATAATGAATTATTGACTTGTTACTAATGCATTAAAATCATTCAAGTAGGTGGTGTTTGGTACTGTAATTTCAAATTTGTAACTCAAGTGATTTCATTATCATTTTTTTTTTGCTTTTACATAAATGAGCTACAGTGGTAAAATATCTTGGACCAAAAAGCAAAATAATTTCAAATATGTCATCCTTGTAAAATAGTTACAAATCCCTCCCCCTCTCCACACACATTTCATTTATTTTTAAATGTTTTGATTTGTTTTGCCTATATTTTTTAAACCCTTTTATTTTTTCGACATGCCGTTTTAGAGTTTTTTTTATTTTCTTTTTTATCTTTGAATCGATATTCATTGATATTTTTTTTCTAAGTTTTTTTAACTGTCAAATATTCAATAGATATTTAATAGAAGTCCAATAGAAATTAGTAAAACTAGAAGACCTTGGATTTAAAATATTAAATAGATTTTTAATAAATCATAACTTTATTACAGATGTCTAAATATTAACTTCAAACTAGATTTCCTAATAGAAATCTAGTAGGTGTTCAATAGATTTTCGACAGATGTCTTATAGATGTCTAATAAGTGGGAAAACACAAGTTAAACAACTAATTGAGTTCATAAACACAACAAACAAAGAAAAAAGAAGAAGCAAGAGATCCATTGCAAAAAAGTCCTCAACAAAATATTTCCTTCAACTCCTGAAAGTCCAATCGTAACTCAAATCTATACAGTCAATTTGCCCAAATTCCGCAATTGAATCGAAATAAGTTAAATAACACATGAATATTCAATGGAAAAAGGTAGAGGACTCTTAAATTATACCTATAAAAAATTAGCAATGGTCTCAATGGTAAGTGTTTATAAAGTTACTGCATAACGATAGATACAGCGAAATTTCCAATGATCTATTGAATATCTACCAGTGATCTATTGGATAAAAAATTTCGAAAAATTCACAGTGGATATCATTTGAAAGATAAAAAATAAGACGAACAAAAAACTCTAAAGCGGCATGTCGAAAAAATAAACGGTCTGAGAGATAAAAGAAAAATAAGGAAAAAAATCAAAAGAACAAACAACATGGTAATTGTGTAAATAGAATTGAAAAAAAAAGAGGAAGTTAAGAAATATTTAACAAGCATGATAATTTTGTAGATATTTTAGCAAATATGTAATTAATTTAAGAAAAGTGTCCAATCATGATAAATTTCAAATTTTGACTCTCTATTTTACAATGATTTATATTCTGTATTTTGACTTATGTTGTATAAATACAATTGAAAAAAAGGGGAAGTTAGAAATATTTAACAAGCATCATAATTTTGTAGATATTTTAACAAATCTGTAATTAATTTGAAACAAGTGTTCAATCATAACAAATTCCAAATTTTAACTCTCTATTTTACAGTGATTTATATTCTGTATTCTGACTTATGTATAATGTATTCCAAATTCTTTATTACATAGATTGTGTTTTGTCATATAGAATTTTGTAATTAATTTGTATTCTGAACTATGAATTCTAATTCTTAATTTTTGTACCATGTATTCTGCATCGTGGATAAACTAGACCTGATGCAGTGTGTTATGCGGTTTTCATTGATGGTCATCGTAAGGCCGGCAATATACAAAAATAAATCTACGGCTTTTAAAAAATGGGAGAGCATAGGTTATCTAGTCATAAGAAAGATATTATGATATGATGGTATAATTAAGTTATATCTTATTTACGAGCCATTGATATTTCACTTATAATTTCATAAAACTTTGTATGTTGGTCAGTTAAAATACAATGGACTGTAATATCAAAGTTGAGAATTTTTTTTTGGTAAAAACTTGTATGTTCATTGATTAATGATGCCAAAAAAAAAAGAAGATTAGTAAGAAAATAGAAAAAATGACTCAAGTCTTTTTCATTTGTCAAATATCGATGGAAATTTTTTAGATAATGTTTCCAATGTCAAACAGATTATAACACTGTATTTTGCTTCTAAATTAGATTTAAAATCTAAGTTGTTCAAATTTCAAGTTGCAAAGGTTTACGATGGATAGGATATTCAATCCAAATTCGTATATTCATATTTATTTTATGGAATTTATGTCCACATTTTTTTAAATTTATTGGATATGGATTGGATTTGAATACAATAACACGGATATGGATTGAATTTGGATCCGGATATGGATCTAACAAATTTTTTACGAAACCGAGCTTCAAAATATATTTTTACATTTCCGAGTCCTTTCAAAATCATTTTCTGAAAATTTCTTGCACCAAATTTATTTTCTTTATTTTCCGGATATTCCATAATTTTTTTGGGGAGTTTTCAATTTTTTACGAAACCGAGCCTCGAAACGTATTTTCACCTTTTCGGACCCTTTCAAAAACATTTTCTCAAAATTTCTTGCACCAAATTTATTTTCTTTATTTTCCATAATATTTTGGGAGTTTTCGATTTTTCACGAAACCGGGCACGAACTGTATTTTCACATTTTCGGGACCTTCCAAAAGCATTTTTTGAAAATTTATTGCACCAAATTTATTTTTCGGATTTTTCATAATTTTTTAGGAATTTTTGATTTTTTACAAAACCGAACCCCGAAATGTATTTTCACATAATACAAAGAATAGGAAAAATCCGTTTAAGTTCTGTTTTGTATTCATATCCGTTGAATTTATATCCAACGGATTTGGAGCAGATTTGAATTTCTCAAAATAGAAAAGGATTTAGGTTGAATATAATTTTTATTTTTTCATCGTTTAATAATAAAATTATGGAGCAAATCCAACCATTCCCTATTTTAGGGATTATTCTAAAATAGGGAATGAATATAAGGAATGATTGAATCTAACCATTTCCTATATGGTATATCCCTAAAATAGAGTTTCTTATATATAAGGACCCCTATTTTAGGGGATGAATATTATATTATTATTTGTTTTGCTTCTTTTTTAATTGTTTTGTTAGTTGATTAGAATAGAATTGATGTAAAAGACTGTAGATGGTTGGGGAATGTAATATAGGAAATGTAAAATAAGGAAGATAGTTGAAGTAAAAACAGATTATGTAAAATAAAGTTTAGGAAATAAAAAATAAAAAATATGTTGGACTTGGTCCAATATTTGTGTTACAAATTCAAGTGTGATTTTTTAATTTATATATATATATATATATATATATATATATATATATATATATATATATATATATATATATGTATACACACATTTGATGTAACTAAATCGTATAGTATTTTAAGTCATTCATTCATGTTTTTTTTTTTTGTTGCCTCCTAAATTTAACACGTTTTATCATATTTCACGCCAAAATTTTAAGTGGTTCACTTTACCCTCTAAAATTGGTAAAATTAATACAGTTTGTCCTCTCAGTACCACGTGTCAGTTTCTAATTAGTTTTACTTTTCAAATATGTCATTTTTTTAAATTTTTTATCTCCAATCAAAAATTATCATATGATATTAAAAAATAAATTATATTAATTTTACCAACTTTAAAAAATATAAAGTGAATCACTTAAAATTTAAAAATTTAATGTGATAAAAAAGTGTCAAAGTTTATATAGGAAGAAATGCGTTAAACTTCTCTTTTCAACATCTATCTGACATTCCAGTTTCTAGCCTATAAAAAGAACACTTGTTAAAAATTGAATATGCCACGTGGAAGGGAAAAACAAATTTGTTCCCATATGTATGGTTGTTAATGTTAGAATAATGAGAATATATATAAGAATATAAACTTTAGAATATAGAATATGAAGAAAATGAAAGAAGTAACAAATAATTTGTATGTAATTTTTTATTATAAATTATATATTATACGCTTATATTTATAGGTGAAGATCATGAATATAAAGAGATAAGAGTTATATAAATTAATATGGTTTAATATATTTGGATCCCCTGAATTTAGTTCTAATCGCTCTCGCTCCCTTGAACTTTCACGTTTCCCTCTCGCCCCCTAAACTTATGTAAACCGCATCTCTAAACCCCCCTAAATGTCACTCAACCACTCTCAACATGGAGAGTGTAATACACTCTCGCTTAGGTGTTACAGTTTGAATAATGCCACATGGCATTATTTTTCTTTTTTTTCAAAGTCCGTATTAAAAGAAATATTTTAATTGTATTATTAAATTTATTTTATTTTATTAAAATATTTTCAATTTATATTACTATAATAATGGTATTTGAAATTGGTTAATATTCATACTAATTGTAAAAATACCAAAATATAAAATTGAAATAAAATTAATATAATAATAATAATAAAAACAACAACAACAGTAATAATAATAAAATATTTGATGAGTATTTAGAATTAGTTAATATTCATACTAATCATTAACAATAAAAAAAATATAAAATTAAAATTTATAATAACAACAATAATAATAATAAAATATTTGATGAATATTTAAAATTGGTTAATATTCATACTAATCATAACAATACCAAAATATAAAATTGAAATAAAATAGAAATAAAAACAACAACAACAACAACAACAATAATAATAATAATAATAATAATAATAATAATATATTTTGTTGGAAACAAAGATCCGGAACAAAAAATAATCCGGATCAAGTTTGAAGTAAACGAAATACCTAAGTACAAAAAAGGCCTAAGTCATTGAATCCGGACCTAAAACCAAAACATCCAAAGTCCAAGTCAAGCGAAGACAAATTGCCTAAGCATCAAAGGAAGCATCCGGTTAAAGTTTGGAAAGGAAACAAACTTTATACCACCCAAAACAGCATCCGGAAGAATTAGTTGCACTAGCATCCGGAAGAAAACACATCCAGAGATATTAAGTCTGAAGACATTCGGAAAACCTTAATATTAAGACAAAGGGAATTATTCAAAAATTTCATTCCATCCATTCTTTTGGTCTGCAAGTCAAAGATCTCTTTCTCTAAAGCAAGACAAAAATGACAGCTAGCACTTTTAAGAGAAAGGACAAAGGACTGACACATGAAAGACAAAAAGGTAACAACCTTTTTCACCTAGACCAATAACAAGGCGCATGGAGCTAACACCTGTGAGCGGACGACGACCCGCGCGGCTGCGTGCGCGGGGGCCGGACCCGGTCGGGCCGGCCCGTTTTTTGGTGTGTCGGGGAGACGAGTGTGATGCGGTTGAAAAGAAATTGATTTTGCATATTGTAATGCTTAAAAGATACGAGATCGAAATCCCGTACTTAGAATAGAGTCGCCACCCCGGTTCAGCTCAACCGGGAAATTTTCGGTACGATTTTCCCACCAGGTGGTTGGACCATACCTTAAATAGAGATTCCGAGTTCGGATGATGTTATCTACTTTTCATTAGGCCAAGTTAGGATACTTCATTCTTTCTTAATCGGTTTAATCCACCCTATTTATTTGTATTTTCAGTTATTTTGTGGTTTTCGCGTTTACCAAGCAATTGAAGCGGTAAATAAAATATTTACAATCGTAAAAGAAAAGTAAGTGTGGAAAGTAGAATTATTACAAGGTTTTCAAGTCCTGTACTTTTTCTACGTAACAAATAAAATGCCCGAATGTTCGATATATACCCACCTGCAGATGATAGTTGACACGAATATGGCATGTCTTATTTGTAATATCATAAAGCCCGATTGAATGGCTAAAATGAGGTTCGAATGGCGTTTGAGGGGAAATTCCATTTTTGTCCAAATTTCAGATTCGATTGTTGCTTTAATCGGATTACAAATGAATATACCACTTGTTGTGGGGCGGGTCTGTTTTCAGGAGGTTTCGAACCTCCATCGTTACACTATAGGTCCTAGCTTTAGAAAATAAATTAGTTTGGAAATAAACGAAAACAATACTGCTGTCCAGAAAATCAAGCCGTCGATGGCATCTGATGCCGCCGACTACATAGTTGATGTCGCTGGCGGCATGGATGCAGATAGGCACAGGGCTTTCTGAGTACCGTAAAGAAAGGGTTCTGCAAGAAAGCGAGGTCTCCGGGGAATGTGATGCTAACGGCGGTACCAACGATGTCTCTCACGACATGGGTGATACAGCCGGCAACATCACACATCTCCGGCGACTCCAATTTCTTGCTACAGCAGCGGTTTGCAGTCAAAGTGACCGAAAACTCAGAAATGAACACAAACCAACAAAAAATAGTGCTAAACAAAAATAACAATGCCAAAGAGCTATGAGACTCAGGATTTTCACCTCGGGGTGGTGAATCCAACTCTTCGTGAACTGAACAATAACGCCTCCGGGGAGCTTGTAACGATAATTTGGTTGTTAATTAAAGGTTTTAGGTCCCTAAATTCTATCCAGTTGATTTAACCCAAAGACCCACTGATTTAAGCTCACAATCAGAGAGTTCGAAGAAGAAAAATCGGGAAAAATGGATTAGAATCCTTTTTCCTGCCTTTTCTAGTTCTTATCTCACTAAAATCTACTCTTAGTTGCCCAATTTTAGCTCCTTCCCTCTATAATTTCAGTCCCCCCCTTCAATTGCAGTTTTTGGGTGCCTTTTATAGGCAAATTGGGGTATTTTTTAATAATTCCACCGAAAGTGGCCGAAAGGCTGTCTGTGGAGGGACCCTTTTTGGTCCATGCCGCCGGCGATATGATGATATCGCCGGCGATATGGGTGATGCCGCCGGCGGTATGGTGATGCCGCCAGCGGCATGGACGATGTCGTTGGCGACATCATTCTCCAGCATACCGACAGCCAACGGGTCAAAAAGCCTAAAAAGTCGGGAAAAGTGGTTTATTAGTGGAAAAAAGGGCATCTTTATGACTTTTAACAATATTTTAAAGGGTATTTATTATTTGGGTGTAAATCATCGGTTCAAGCTCCTACCGGACGCGTTATCGGCCACGCCGAACTGGATTCTACCAATTATAAAATTCACAAGGAATATTATTTTGGTAATAAAAATTCTAAAGAGAACTTTTATTTTGAGGTATTAAAATCGGGTACACGTCATCATCGTCTCGCGAGAGGGACTGCAAAATCCCGTGCTCACAGGCTGCCCCTCGGGGGATCACTGCTGCCATAGGTCAGTATGATCACACGAAAGAGCAAGGGATAGGAATGATACCTGAGGGATGACCGGTTTGTCCTTTGGTCGGACTTACGCTTTGTTGATTGTTTGTCCCTTGGTCGGACTTACGCTTTGTTGATTGTTTGTCCCTTGGTCGGACTTACGCTTTGTCGATTGTTTGTCCCTTGGTCGGACTTACGCTTTGTCGATTGTTCGTCCCTTGGTCGGACTTACGCTTTGTCAATCGTTTGTCCCTTGGTCGGACTTACGCTTTGTCGATCGTTCGTCCCTTGGTCGGACTTACGCTTTGTCGATCGTTCGTCCATTGGTCGGACTTACGCTTTGTTGATCGTTCGTCCCTTGGTCGGACTTACGCTTTGTCGATCGTTCGTCCCTTGGTCGGACTTACGCTTTGTCGATCGTTCGTCCCTTGGTCGGACTTATGCTTTGTCGACTGTTCGTCCCTTGGTCGGACTTACGCTTTGTCAATTGTTCGTCCCTTGGTCGGACTTATGCTTTGTCGATTGTTCGTCCCTTGGTCGGACTTACGCTTTGTCGATCGTTTGTCCCTTGGTCGGACTTACACTTTGTCGATCGTTCGTCCCTTGGTCGGACTTATGCTTTGTCGACTGTTCGTCCCTTGGTCGGACTTACGCTTTGTCAATTGTTCGTCCCTTGGTCGGACTTACGCTTTGTCGATCGTTCGTCCCTTGGTCGGACTTACGCTTTGTCGATCGTTCGTCCCTTGGTCGGACTTACGCTTTGTCGATCGTTCGTCCCTTGGTCGGACTTACGCTTTGTCGATCGTTTGTCCCTTGGTCGGACTTATGCTTTGTCGATCATTTGTCCCTTGGTCGGATTTACGCTTTGTCGACTGTTTGTCCCTTGGTCGGACTTACGCTTTGTCGACTGTTCGTCCCTTGGTCGGACTTACGCTTTGTCGACTGTTCGTCCCTTGATCGGACTTACGCTTTGTCGACCGTTTGTCCCTTGGTCGGACTTACGCTTTGTCGACTGTTCGTCCCTTGGTCGGACTTACGCTTTGTCGACTGTTTGTCCCTTGGTCGGACTTACGCTTTGTCGACTGTTTGTCCCTTGGTCGGACTCACGCTGTGTCGATTGTTTGTCCCTTGGTCGGACTCGCGCTTTGCAGGTTGCCCCTTGGTCGGGCTCACGCTCTTGTGGAGAATTTGCCCCTTGGTCGGGCTCGCGCTCTTGTGGAGAATTCACCTTTGGTCGGGCTTATGCTCTTGGGGAATTCGCCTTTGGTCGGGCTTGTGCTTTATGGAGAATTCGCCTTTGGTCGGGCTTGTGCTATGTGGAGAATTCGCCTTTGGTCGGGCTTGTGTTTGGTATAGCGATTATCCTTTGGTCGGACTTTTACTTCGACGAGATCGCCCTTCGGTTGGGCTCATTTTCGGTACAGCGATTGTCCTTCGATTGGGCTTTCGCTTTGAATAGGGAGGTTTGCCCCTTGGTCGGGCTTTCGCTTTGAATCGAGAGGTTTGCCCCTTGGTCGGGCTTCGGCTTTGAATAGAGAGGTTTGCCCCTTGATCGGGCTTCGGCTTTGAATCGAGAGGTTTGCCCTTTGGTCGGGCTTCGGCTTTGAATAGAGAGGTTTGCCCCTTGGTCGGGCTTTTGCTTGGAATAGAGAGGTTTGCCCTTTGGTCGGGCTTCGGCTTTGAATAGAGAGGTTTGCCCTTTGGTCGGGCTTGTCACTTCATATAGTGATTGTCCTTTGGTCGGACTTTTTTTTGAAGAGCTCGCCCTCCGATTGGGCTTTTGTATTTCGGTATAGTGATTGTCCTTTGGTCGGACTTTCACTTCGATGAGATCGCCCTTCGGTTGGGCTCATTTTTGGTACAGTGATTGTCCTTCGATTGGGCTTTCGCTTTGAATAGGGAGGTTTGCCCTTTGGTCGGGCTTGTCCTTCATATAGTGATTGTTGCCCCTTGGTCGGGCTTTTCACTTTAAAGAGATCGCCCTTTGGTTGGGCTCGTATTTGGTATAGTGATTGTCTTTCGGTTGGTCCTTCACTTTGTAGAGATTGCCCTTCGCTTGGGCTTTCATTTTGAAGTGATTGCCCTTTGGTTGGGCTTTCGTTTTGAAGAGGTTGCCCTTCGGTTGGGCTTTCGTTCTGAAGAGATTGTTGAAGAGATTGCCCTTCGGTTGGGCTTTCATTCTGAAGAGATTGTTGAAGAGATTGCCCTTCGGTGGGCTTTCGCCTTGAAGTGATTGCCCTTCGGTTGGGCTTTCGTTCTGAAGAGATCGCCCTTCGGTTGGGCTTTCATTTTGAAGAGGTCGCCCTTCGGTTGGGCTTTCATTTTGAAGAGGTCGCCCTTCGGTTGGGCTTTCATTTTGAAGAGATCGCCCTTCGGTTGGGCTCGCGTTTTGAAGAGATCGCCCTTCGGTTGGGCTCGCGTTCTGAAGAGATTGCCCTTCGGTTGGGCTTTCGTTTTGAAGAGATTGCCCTTCTGTTGGGCTTTTGTTCTGAAGAGATTTTTGAAGAGATTGCCCTTCGGTGGGGCTTTCGTTCTGAAGTGATTGCCCTTCGATTGGGCTATCGTTCTGAAGAGATTGCCCTTCGATTGGGCTATCGTTCTGAAGAGATCGCCCTTCGGTTGGGCTTTCATTTTAAATAGATCGCCCTTCGGTTGGGCTTTCATTTTGAAGAGATCGCCCTTCGGTTGGGCTTTTGTATTTTGGTATAGTGAGTGTCCTTTGGCCGGACTTTCACTCCAATGAGACCGCCCTTCGGTTGGGCTCGCGTTTTGAAGAGATTGTTGAAGAGATTGCCCTTCGGTGGGGCTTTCGTTCTGAAGAGATTGCCCTTCGGTTGGGCTTTCGTTCTGAAGAGATTGCCCTTCGGTTGGGCTTTCGTTCTGAAGAGATCGCCCTTCAGTTGGGCTTTTGTTTTGAAGAGATTGCCCTTCGGTTGGGCTTTCGTTCTGAAGAGATTGCCCTTCGGTTGGGCTTTCGTTCTGAAGAGATTGCCCTTCGGTTGGGCTTTCGTTCTGAAGAGATCGCCCTTCGGTTGGGCTTTTGTTTTGAAGAGATTGCCCTTCGGTTGGGCTTTCGTTCTGAAGTGATGGCCCTTCGGTTGGGCTTTCGTTCAGGAGCGTTTGCCCTTCGGTTGGGCTTTCGTTTTCTGAGGTCGCCCTTCGGTTGGGCTTGTTTTGAAAATCTGGTTCGGAGGGATAACATCGCCGGCGACATGAATGATATCGCCGGCGGCATGGAATGATCTTGCCGGCGGTATGGATGCCACGTGGCAGCTTTGACTGGTCAGATAATTTCAAAATTTGAAAAAAATAAGGTGATGTCGCCGGCGGCATGACTGATATCGCCGGCTGTATCACTGATATCGCCAGCGGCATGGCTCGAATTCCGCGCGGCAGTTTATAAAAGAGGTTTGGAACTCTCTTCTTCCCCATTCCTTACAAACCGCATCCCCCTCTTCTCTCTCCCAAAGCTCTTTGATTTCTAACTTTGTTTTCTCAAATTATGAAGAGGATTAGCCAGGCTTTCAGGGGCAAATCCAAGGCTAGGGAGAGCCTGCCCGATTCTTCCATCGAGGGGTTGAAAATCCTTTCTGTTCCTGCTGCATACGGCCTGAAGGAGACGACCAAAATGTATGGCTATGGCATTAACTCTCCTATCACCAATCTGACTCCGGAGAAGGAGAAACACCTCTGTTACATCCAGGTAATTCCACAAAAAACCCGAATTGCGTATTCGATGTGATTTTGCTTTAGATTTGAAAACATGCCATGATAGAGGTTTAAAGTGTGGAATATATCAGTTACATTGCATGCTTTAGGATCGACTTTTGCCTTTTTTGGATTTGTTCGATTGATTGTGATTTTTGGCGCGAAGGGTGCGATTTAGGGAGAAAGCAGGTTCTGCCCGTGCACAGTGATACCGCTGGCGGCCTGTTTGATGTCGCTGGCGACGTCAGTAGTGTTGCTGGCGGCATCAATCCTTGTAAAAGGCTTTATGAGAGTCTGATGTCGCTCTGTTTAAGGTCATGTCGCCGGCGACATCAGCCATGCCGCTGGCGGTATGGAATTATGCCGCCGGCGATATCGCTTTAATAGAGGCGACATCAGCAGCCTTTTTGACAGAAATGCACAGATTTGATTCGTTTTGTTTTCTATTTTGCAGCCATACGAACTGACTTACACCGGGGGAATGGGTACCGTTGGTGAATGGTGGCACCACATCTCAGAGAATGATCCCGAGCTTGCGCTTGCGATTAACGAGACGGGGTTTGGGGATTTGGCCCGGATCATGCCCATGTTAATGCCCAAGCTTCCTCATTCTTCGGTGACGGCCCTGACTGAAAGGTGGTCCGAGACCACTCATACCTTCCATTTCTCCTTCGGGGAAGTCACAATTACCCCTTCTGATGTAGTAGCCATGACCGGCCTTCCTTGGACGGATGAGGTTATACATTTTGACGTCTACATGGACAAGTACCATGTTGAGAGGCCCGTGGTCAGGCGGGTAAAGGAGCTGTTTGGTCTGAAGCCCGTTTCTGGGCGGCTGTCCTATGGTGAGTTGTACCGTTATTGGACCCGGGTGGATGTGGTGCCCGAGGAGGAGAGGGAGGCATGTGTCCGTTCCTTTGTGATCTCACTACTCACCGTGCTGTTCTTCCCAATCTCGGGGAGTAAGATCAACTACATACTTATTACCGCGGTGGAAGATGTGCCGGGAATTAGGAGGAAGAATTGGCCGAGGGCCATCTTGGCCCAATTGTACCACGGGCTGGATGTGGGAGCCCGGAAGAAGGAGAAAGCCCTTCGCCTTTGCCACCTGCTACTCCAGGTATAGATTTTTGGAAATATTTCCCTTGATAACACGTGTACTTATTTATTGCACGACGTCCTTTGAACTGATCGGTCGTTATCTGTGCAGGCCTGGGCGTTTGAGCATCAGATCCTTCCGCCGATGGAGTTTAAGAAGGTTGTGCCACCGGGCTCTCACTTCCTTGCCCGCTGGTGCGGGGGTATCGGTGGGAAGGCTAAATACCCTACGCTGTATAGGGAGGTCCTAAGAAGCGCGCGATTGAGTTCGGTATGCGTTTTTTTTTTTTATTATTATTTTTTATTTATTTAGTCTATGGACTTATGTTGGTTGTTTTGATGTAGCTCGTCTTGGACCCATTCGATGGGGTGGAGAACTTGGCTGAGGTTGCCCGAGTCCGGCGGGAGGTGGATGACCGTCGGTTTGTGATCGAGTGCCCCCTGTCTCAGCAGTGGTATCTGGGCGAGCGCGTTCGGGGTTGGAGGTCCCTTCCGGTTGCTGCTAGACCGGTGCCTGCCGATCCTCCGAGGGGCTTGTGGTGGCCTCATTTGGTGATTTCTGCCGAGGCTGACAAAGCCGATTATATTGAAGGGAACGGCCGAGTGATCCCTAGCGTTCCTGGCCTCTACGAGCGGCTTTTTCAGCGTCTACTCCCCGTGTGTCCTCGTATCCATGGCAATGATACAATTGAGTATCATAACGAGCAACGATTGGAGGACGAAAAGAGGCGCCTCAGAGGCATTGTGGATGACGATGATGACGATGATGATGAGGATGAAGCGCTGGAAGGGGACGTTGCGGTCGACCCTGAGGGGGAGGACGAGGTAGGCGTGGGTGTAGCTGGCGGGAGCGTGCCGATGTCCCAAGGGGAGCAACGTTCTTTCGAGGTATGACTATGTTTGTGTGTATGATTTTGAAGTCGTTTAGGGACGTTGACGTGTGACTTTCACATTTTGCAGGAACCCGCGAGAAAGAGGGGCCGCGATAACCAAAGTGGGACCCAACATTATGGCGCGCCGGAGGGCATAAACTTCGTGGAGGGGAGATTGGTTAATCCGTTGGAAACCACCTTCCTGTTGATGAACTCGCGAGGTGAATTCTCTCATAGGAATGTTGGCTCGAGCCGGCAAGCCCCGATTTTCGTGCCTGAAAACGCTACCTACGTAAGATCTAATAATCATTCTCTTATTGAGCCATAGATGTGGGTGTCTAAGATTTTGCTTTTTGGATTTGCTAGGTGGCGCGAAGTCATGTGGAGCAACTCGCGGAGAACAATTTTGTTCTCCGGGATACCCTTATTGGGCAATCGCTCCTCGTTCAGGTATTTTATGCACATGTCAAGATGTGATATATGTATGGATGTTATGCATGACATGCAAGGCTGATATTTTTCTTCGGTTTGCAGGATTTTTTAGCCCTTTCATTGTCTGACGCTGACGCAGCCCGGCGGCGGTATGAGGAGGAGACTGCAGCTTTACAGCGCCGCGTGAACGATCTCGAGGGTCAGCTGGCAGCCACTGCCCAGAGAAGTAAACAAAACCTCGACCGTGCGCATCCTGGGGGTACCAGTCGTAGGGGGTTCAAGAAGTCTGCCGGCCGACGTGCGTTTACCGCGGCTGAGGAGTCCAGTAGCGTTCCCATGACGGAGGGAAGAGAGGAAGACGACGTTGACGATTGGCTCGCAAGTCCTGATGACGTTTCATCCCGTCCAGCCGGTAGTGGCGGGCATGCTTAGTTTTACTTTTCGTTTTTGTTTTGCTTCTGAGTCCTTGGTTTGTACCTCCGATACATTGGGGTTTTGATAATTCGATTTTGTCATGGGCTAGATGATTTGGTACAATTTGAGCAATTTGCGCCTTCGGGCTTTTATTTTGAATACAAAGATGGATTGTTGTTTGATAAGTCATTGGAAATGCTGTATAAGATTGTTTACAGGTTTTGTACAGGTCCGAAATGGCAGAAATGCTTCTGATGCCGCCCAGAAAATTAACTTCATACCGCTGGCGGTATCATCCATATTGCCCAAATTGATCCCATATCGCCCATGTTGATCCCATATCGCCGGCGTCATCAAATACATCGCCGGCGGTATCATGATATCGCCGGCGGTATCACTTTCATCGCCGGCGGCTTCAATCTTCCAGCAACCTGTTTTCGGCCATTCCGTCCGTTTCTGTCATTGCAACCCATAACCAAAAGCTGTGGGGTTTTCTGCAGAGCCTGGGGAACACAAATTTTAGGCTCCAATTTGACCCCATGGTTTGTATGGACTATCCTTTCGGGTTTTTGCTCTAACAGATTTATTCCGACCTTTGAGTGCATAGTGTCTTCAATTAAGCTTACTTGAGATGTTTTCATCCTTCGATCGCCAGGTATTCACATAATCACAAACACAGATGTTTCAACATGAAAAACACTTTTATCGAGTGAATCTAATTTGAGTACAAGATGTTGGCAATCATTTCCATTAATGGGACCCCTGGTGTTAACCAGCCTTTACAGGTTTTCAAGTTAACATCTTATTGTTTTTCTCTCGTGCCCCAATTTTCGTCTGAACCGCCCTTTTTTGGGTTTTCAGTTCAACAGGCGTTATTGACTTATCCCCTAATTTTTGTACAGCCGGTTTGCAGGGTACCGACCGTCGGGTGTAACCCTAATTTTTGCCCAGTCAGTAGAAGGCCGACAGGCGGGCGATTATTGTATATATATATATATATTTTTTTTTAGTGTGCCGCTTGTGAGCGGACGACGACCCGCGCGGCTGTGTGCGCGGGGGCAGGACCCGGTCGGGCCGGCCCGTTTTGGTGTGTCGGGGAGACAAGTGTGATGCGGTTGAAAAGAAAATGATTTTGCATATTGTAATGCTTAAAAGATACGAGATCGAAATCCCGTACTTAGAATAGAGTCGCCACCCGGTTCAGCTCAACCGGGAAATTTTCGGTACGATTTTCCCACCAGGTGGTTGGACCATACCTTAAGTAGAGATTCCGAGTTCGGATGATGTTATCTACTTTTCATTAGGCCAAGTTAGGATACTTCATTCTTTCTTAATCGGTTTAATCCACCCTATTTATTTGTATTTTCAGTTATTTTGTGGTTTTCGCATTTATCAAGCAATTGAAGCGATAAATAAAATATTTACAATCGTAAAAGAAAAGTAAGTGCGGAAAGTAGAATTATTACAAGGTTTTCAAGTCCTGTACTTTTTCTACGTAACAAATAAAATATCCGAATGCCCAATATATACCCACCTGCAGATGATAGTTGACACGAATATGGCATATCTTATTTATAATATCATAAAGCCCGATTGAATGGCTAAAATGAGGTTCGAATGGCGTTTGAGGGGAAATTCCATTTTTGTCCAAATTTCAGATTCGATTGTTGCTTTAATCGGATTACAAATGAATATACCACTTGTTGTGGGGCGGGTCTGTTTTCAGGAGGTTTCGAACCTCCATCGTTGCGCTATAGGTCCTAGCTTTAGAAAATGAATTAATTTGGAAATAAACGAAAACAATGCTGCTGTCCAGAAAGCCAAGCCGCCGATGGCATCTGATGCCGCCGACGACATAGTTGATGTCGCTGGCGGCATGGATGATACCGCCCGGCGACATCAATTGTGTCACGGGCGACATCAGCATGCAGATGGGCACAGGGCTTTCTGAGTACCGTAAAGAAATGGTTCCGCGAGAAAGCGAGGTCTCCGGGGAGTGTGATGCTAACGGCGGTACCAACGATGTCTCTCACGACATGGGTGATACAGCCGGCAACATCACACGTCTCCGGCGACTCCAATTTCTTGCTACAGCAGCGGTTTGCAGTCAAAGTGACCGAAAACTCAGAAATGAACACAAATCAACAAAAATTAGTGCGAAACAATAATAACAATGCCAAAGAGCTATGAGACTCAGGATTTTCACCTCGGGGTAGTGAATCCAACTCTTCGTGAACTGAACAATAACGCCTCCGGGGAGCTTGGAACGATAATTTGATTGTTAATTAAAGGTTTTAGGTCCCTAAATTCTATCCAGTTGATTTAACCCAAAGACCCACTGATTTAAGCTCACAATCAGAGAGTTCGAAGAAGAAAAATCGGGAAAAATGGATTAGAATCCTTTTTCCGGCCTTTTCTAGTTCTTATCTCACTAAAATCTACTCTCGATTTCAGCTCTTAATTGCCCAATTTAGCTCCTTTCTTCCACAATTTCAGTCCCCCCTCTCAATTGCAGTTTTTGGGTGCCTTTTATAGGCAAATTGGGGTGTTTTTCGAGACATTTTTTAATAATTCCACCGAAAGTGGCCGAAAGGCTGTCTGTGGAGGGAATCTTTTTGGTTCATGTCGCCGGCGATATGATGATATCGCCGGCGATATGGTTGATGCCGCCGGCGGTATAATGATGCCGCCAGCGGCATGGACGATATCGTTGGCGATATCATTCTCCAGCATACCGACAGCCAACGGGCCAAAAAGCCTAAAAAGTCGGGAAAAGTGGTTTATTAGTGGAAAAAAGGGCATCTTTATGACTTTTAACAATATTTTAAAGGGTATTTATTATTTGGGTGTAAATCATCGGTTCAAGCTCCTACCGGACGCGTTATCGGCCACGCCGAACTGGATTCTACCAATTATAAAATTCACAAGGAATATTATTTTGGTAATAAAAATTCTAAAGAGAACTTTTATTTTGAGGTATTAAAATCGGGTACACGTCATCATCGTCTCGCGAGAGGGACTGCAAAATCCCATGCTCACAGGCTGCCCCTCGGGGGATCACTGCTGCCATAGGTCAGTATGATCACACGAAAGAGCAAGGGATAGGAATGATACCTGAGGGATGACCGGTTTATCCTTTGGTCGGACTTACGCTTTGTCGATTGTTTGTCCCTTGGTCGGACTTACGCTTTGTCGATTATTTGTCCCTTGGTCGGACTTACGCTTTGTCGATTGTTCATCCCTTGGTCGGACTTACGCTTTGTCGATTGTTCATCCCTTGGTCGGACTTACGCTTTGTCGATCGTTTGTCCCTTGGTCGGACTTACGCTTTGTCGACCGTTTGTCCCTTGGTCGGACTTACGCTTTATCGATCGTTTGTCCCTTGGTCGGACTTACGCTTTGTCGACTGTTCGTCCCTTGGTCGGACTTACGCTTTGTCGATCGTTCGTCCCTTGGTCGGACTTACGCTTTGTTGATCGTTCGTCCCTTGGTCGGACTTACGCTTTGTCGATCGTTTGTCCCTTGGTCGGACTTACGCTATGTCGATCGTTTGTCCCTTAGTCGGACTTATGCTTTGTCGATCGTTTGTCCCTTGGTCGGACTTATGCTTTGTCGATCGTTTGTCCCTTGGTCGGACTTATGCTTTGTCGACTATTCGTCCCTTGGTCGGACTCACGCTTTGTCGACTATTCGTCCCTTGGTCGGACTCACGCTTTGTCGACTGTTCGTCCCTTGGTCGGACTCACGCTTTGTCGACTGTTCGTCCCTTGGTCGGACTCACGCTTTGTCGACTGTTCGTCCCTTGGTCGGACTCACGCTTTGTCGACTGTTCGTCCCTTGGTCGGACTCACGCTTTGTCGACTGTTCGTCCCTTGGTCGGACTTAGCCTTTGTCGACTGTTCGTCCCTTGGTCGGACTTAGCCTTTGTCGACTGTTCGTCCCTTGGTCGGACTTACGCTTTGTCGATCGTTCGTCCCTTGGTCGGACTTACGCTTCGTCATTTGTTCGTCCCTTGGTCGGACTTGTGCCTCGTAGAGAATTCGTCCCTTGGTCGGACTTGTGCCTCGTAGAGAATTTGTCCCTTGGTCGGACTTGTGCCTCGTAGAGAATTTGTCCCTTGGTCGGACTTGTGCCTCGTAGAGAATTTGTCCCTTGGTCGGACTTGCGCCTCGTAGAGAATTTGTCCCTTGGTCGGACTTGTGCCTCGTAGAGAATTTGTCCCTTGGTCGGACTTGAGCCTCGTAGAGAATTTGTCCCTTGGTCGGACTTGTGCCTCGTAGAGAATTTGTCCCTTGGTCGGACTTGTGCCTCGTAGAGAATTTGTCCCTTGGTCGGACTTGTGCCTCGTAGAGAATTTGTCCCTTGGTCGGACTTGTGCCTCGTAGAGAATTTGTCCCTTGGTCGGACTTGCGCCTCGTAGAGAATTTGTCCCTTGGTTGGACTTGCGCCTCGTAGAGAATTTGTCCCTTGGTCGGACTTGTGCCTCGTAGAGAATTTGTCCCTTGGTTGGACTTGTGCCTCGTAGAGAATTTGTCCCTTGGTCGGACTTGTGCCTCGTAGAGAATTTGTCCCTTGGTCGGACTTGCGCCTCGTAGAGAATTTGTCCCTTGGTCGGACTTGCGCCTCGTAGAGAATTTGTCCCTTGGTCGGACTTGCGCCTCGTAGAGAATTTGTCCCTTGGTCGGACTTGTGCTCTTGGGGAATTCGCCTTTGGTCGGGCTTGTGCTTTGTGGAGAATTCGCCTTTGGTCGGGCTTGTGTTTGGTATAGTGATTGTCCTTCGGTTGGACTCATTTTCGATACAGCGATTGTCCTTTGATTGGGCTTTCGCTTTAAATAGGGAGGTTTGCCCCTTGGTCGGGCTTTCGCTTTGAATCGAGAGGTTTGCCCCTTGGTCGGGCTTCGGCTTTGAATAGAGAGGTTTGCCCCTTGGTCGGACTTCGGCTTTGAATAGAGAGGTTTGCCCCTTGATCGGGCTTCGGCTTTGAATTGAGAGGTTTGCCCTTTGGTCGGGCTTCGGCTTTGAATAGAGAGGTTTGCCCCTTGATCGGGCTTCGGCTTTGAATCGAGAGGTTTGCCCTTTGGTCGGGCTTTCGCTTTGAATCGAAAGGTTTGCCCCTTGGTCGGGCTTCGGCTTTGAATAGAGAGGTTTGCCCCTTGGTCGGGCTTTCGCTTGGTACAGTGATCGTCCTTTGGTCGGATTTTCACTTTGCAGAGATTGCCCTTCGGTTGGGCTCTCGCCTTGAAGTGATTGCCCTTCGGTTGGGCTTTCATTCTGAAGAGATTGTTGAAGAGATTGCCCTTCGGTGGGCTTTCGTCTTGAAGTGATTGCCCTTCGGTTGGGCTTTTATTCTGAAGAGATTTTTGAAGAGATTGCCCTTCGGTGGGCTTTCGTTCTGAAGAGATTGCCCTTCGGTGGGCTTTTGTTCTGAAGAGATCGCCCTTCGGTTGGGCTCATGTTTTGAAGAGATTGCCCTTCGACTGGGCTCACGTTTTGAAGAGATTGCCCTTCGGTTGGGCTTTCGTTTTGAAGAGGTTGCCCTTCGTTTGGGTTTTCGTACTGAAGAGATTGTTGAAGAGATTGCCCTTCGGTGGGCTTTCGTCTTGAAGAGATTGCCCTTCGGTGGGCTTTTGTTCTGAAGAGATCGCCCTTCGGTTGGGCTCATGTTTTGAAGAGATTGCCCTTCGACTGGGCTCACGTTTTGAAGAGATTGCCCTTCGGTTGGGCTTTCGTTCTGAAGAGATTGTTGAAGCGATTGCCCTTCGGTGGGCTTTCGTCTTGAAGTGATTGCCCTTCGGTGGGCTTTTGTCTTGAAGTGAATGCCCTTCGGTTGGGCTTTCATTCTGAAGAGATTGCCCTTTGGTTGGGCTTTCATTCTGAAGAGATTGCCCTTCGGTCGGGCTTTCGTTTGGTATAGTGATTGTCCTTCGGTTGGACTTTCACTTTGCAGTAGATTGCCCTTCGGTTGGGCTTTCGGTCTGAAGTGATTGCCCTTCGGTTGGGCTTTTGTTCTGAAGAGATTTTGGAAGAGATTGCCCTTCGGTGGGCTTTCGTCTTGAAGTGATTGCCCTTCAGTGGGCTTTCATTCTGAAGGGATTGCCCTTCGGTTGGGCTTTCATTTTGAAGAGATTGCCCTTCGGTTGGGCTTGTTCTGAAGAGGTCGCCCTTCGGTTGGGCTTGTGTTTGGAAAATCTGGTTTGGAGGGGTAACATCGCCGGCGGCATGGATTGATATCGCCGGCGGCATGGATGCCACGTGGCAGCTTTGATTGGTAAATGAGGCGATGTCGCCGGCGGTATGACTTATATCGCCGGCGGTATGAGTTGATGTCGCCGGGAGTTCGGAGGCCACGTGGCACCTTTGACTGGTCAGATAATTTCAAAATTTGAACTTAATGAATGATATCGCCGGCGGCATGAATGATATGAGTTAATGTCGGTGGCGACATGGACCAACAGTTTCAGATAGATCAACACTCCTCGAATTCCGCGCGGCAGTTTA
The DNA here is from genome assembly GCA_947683365.1 of Euphorbia pulcherrima. Classification (NCBI taxonomy): domain Eukaryota; kingdom Viridiplantae; phylum Streptophyta; class Magnoliopsida; order Malpighiales; family Euphorbiaceae; genus Euphorbia; species Euphorbia pulcherrima. The sequence goes on from CANTUS010000001.1 coordinate 24,768,205, forward strand.
TAAATTGGAATGGAACTCTTTTCTTCCCCATTCTTTCTCCAAACCGTATCCCTCTCCATCTCTTCTCCAATTCTTTGTCTTTAAAATTATGAAGAGAATTAGCAAGGCTTTTAGGGGTAAATCCAAGGCTAGGGAGAGCCTGCCCGATTCTTCCGTTGAGGGATTGAAAATGCTTTCTGTTCCTGCTGCATACGGCCTGAAGGAGACGGCCAAAATGTACGGCTATGGCATTAACTCTCCTATCACCAATCTGACTCCGGAGAAGGAGAAACATCTCTGTTATATCCAGGTAATCCCACAAAAACCCGAATTACTTCTTTTCGAATTCGATGTGATTTTGCTTTAGATTTGAAAACATGCCAAGATAGGGGTTTGAGGTGTGGAATATATCAGTCACATTGCATGCTTTAGGATCGACCTTTGCCTTTTTGGACTTTGTTCGATTGATTGTGATTTTCGTGATTTTTGGCGCGAAGGGTGCGATTTAGGGAGAAAGCAGGTTCTGCCCGTGCACAGTGATACCGCTGGCGGCCTGATTGATGTCGCTGGCGACATCGGTGTTGTTGCTGGCGGCATCAGTCCTTGTAAAAGGCTTTATGGGAGTCTGATGTCGCTTCTATTTAAGATGATAACGCCGGCGGTATGGGATGATGCCGCCGGCGGTATTGCTTTTAACAGAGGCGACATCAGCAGCCCTTTTGACAGAAATGCACAGATTTGATTCGTTTTGTTTTCTATTTTGCAGCCATACGAACTGACTTACACCGGGGGAATGGGTACCATTGGTGAATGGTGGCACCACATCTCAGAGAATGACCCCGAGCTTGAGCTTGCGCTTGCGATTAACGAGACGGGGTTTGGGGATTTGGCCCGGATCATGCCCATGTTAATGCCCAAGCTTCCTCATTCTTCGGTGACGGCCCTGACTGAAAGGTGGTCCGAGACCACTCATACCTTCCATTTCTCCTTCGGGGAAGTCACAATTACCCCTTCTGATGTAGTAGCCATGACCGGCCTTCCTTGGACGGATGAGGTTATACATTTTGACGTCTACATGGACAAGTACTATGTTGAGAGGCCCGTGGTCAGGCGGGTAAAGGAGCTGTTTGGTCTGAAGCCCGTTTCTGGGCGGCTGTCCTATGGTGAGTTGTACCGTTATTGGACCCGGGTGGATGTGGTGCCCGAGGAGGAGAGGGAGGCATGTGTCCGTTCCTTTGTGATCTCACTACTCACCGTGCTGTTCTTCCCAATCTCGGGGAGTAAGATTAACTACATACTTATTACCGCGGTGGAAGATGTGCCGGGAATTAGGAGGAAGAATTGGCCGAGGGCCATCTTGGCCCAATTGTACCACGGGCCGGATGTGGGAGCCCGGAAGAAGGAGAAAGCCCTTCGCCTTTGCCACCTGCTACTACAGGTATAGATTTTTGGAAATATTTCCCTTGATAACACGTGTACTTATTTATTGCATGACGTCCTTTGAACTGATCGGTCGTTATCTGTGCAGGCCTGGGCGTTTGAGCATCAGATCCTTCCGCCGATGGAGTTTAAGAAGGTTGTGCCACCGGGCTCTCACTTCCTTGCCCGCTGGTGCGGGGGTATCGGTGGGAAGGCTAAATACCCTACGCTGTATAGGGAGGTCCTAAGAAGCGCGCGATTGAGTTCGGTATGCGATTTTTTTTTTTTTTTTTTTTTATTATTTTTTTATTTATTTAGTCTATGGACTTATGTTGGTTGTTTTGATGTAGCTCGTCTTGGACCCGTTCGATGGGGTGGCGAACTTGGCTGAGGTTGCCCGGGTCCGGCGGGAGGTGGATGACCGCCGGTTTGTGATCGAGTGCCCCCTGTCTCAGCAGTGGTATTTAGGCGAGCGCGTCCGAGGCTGGAGGTCCCTTCCGGTTGCTGCTAGACCGGTGCCTGCCGATCCTCCGCGGGGTTTGTGGTGGCCTCATTTGGTGATTTCTGCCAAGGCCGACAAAGCTGACTATATTGAAGGGAATGGCCGAGTGATCCCTAGCGTTCCCGGCCTCTATGAGCAGCTTTTTCAGCGTCTACTCCCCGTGTGTCCTCGCATCCACGGCAACGATACAATTGAGTACCACAACGAGCAACGATTGGAGGATGAGAAGAGGCGCCTTAGAGGCATTGTGGATGACGATGATGACGATGATGATGAGGATGAAGCGCTGGAAGGGGATGTTGCGGTCGACCCGGAGGGGGAGGACGAGGTAGGCGTGGGTGTAGCTGGCGGGAGCGTGCCGATGTCCCAAGGGGAGCAACGTTCTTTCGAGGTATGATTGTGTTTGTGTGTATGATTTTGAAGTCATTTAAGGACGTTGTTGACGTGTGACTTTTACGTTCTGTAGGAACCTGCGAGAAAGAGGGGCCGGGATAACCAAAGTGGGACCCGACATTATGGCGCGCCGGAGGGCATAAAATTCGTGGAGGGGAGATTGGTTAATCCGTTGGAAACCACCTTCCTGTTGATGAACTCCCGAGGTGAATTTTCTCATAGGAATGTTGGCTCGAGCCGGCAAGCCCCGATTTTCGTGCCTGAAAACGCTACCTACGTAAGATCTAATAATCATTTTCTTATTGAGCCATAGATGTGGGTGTCTAAGATTTTGCTTTTTGGATTTGCTAGGTGGCGCGAAGTCATGTGGAGCAACTCGCGGAGAACAATTTTGTTCTCCGGGATACCCTTATTGGGCAATCGCTCCTCGTTCAGGTATTTTATGCACATGTTAAGATGGGATATATGTATGGATGTTATGCATGATATGCAAGGCTGATATTTTCTCCGGTTTGCAGGATTTTTTAGCCCTTTCGTTGTCTGACGCTGACGCAGCCCAGCGGCGGTATGAGGAGGAGACTGCAGCTTTACAGCGCCGCGTGAGCGATCTCGAGGGTCAGCTGGCGGCCACTGCCCAGAGAAGTAAACAAAACCTCGACCGTGCGCATCGTGGGGGTACCAGTCGTAGGGGGTTCAAGAAGTCTGCCGGCCGACGTGCGTTTATCGCGGCTGAGGAGTCCAGTAGCGTTCCCATGACGGAGGGAAGAGAGGAAGACGACGTTGACGATTGGCTCGCAAGTCCTGATGACGTTTCATCCCGTCCAGCCGGTAGTGGCGGGCATGCTTAGTTTTACTTTTCGTTTTTGTTTTGCCTTTGAGTTCTTGGTTCGTACCTCCGATACATTGGGGTTTTGATAATTCAATTTTGTCATGGGCTAGATGGTTTGGTACAATTTGAGCAATTTGTGCCTTCGGGCTTTTATTTTGAATACAAAGATGGATTGCTGTTTGATAAGTCATTGGAAATGCTGTATAGGATTGTTTACAGGTTTTGTACAGGTCTGAAATGGCAGAAATGCTTCTGATGCCGCCCAGAAAATTAACTTCATACCGCTGGCGATATCAGCCATATCGCCCACATTGATCCCATATCGCCCAAGTTGATCCCATATCGCCGGCGTCATCAAATACATCGCCGGCGGTATCATGATATCGCCGGCGGCATCACTCTCATCGCCGGCGGCTTCAATCTTCCAGCAACCTGTTTTCAGCTATTCCGTCCGTTTCTGTCATTGCAACTCATAACCCAAAAGCCGTGGGGTTTTCTGCAGAGCCTGGGGAACACAGATTTTAGGCTCCAATTTGACCCCATGGTTTGCATGGACTATCCTTTCGGGTTTTTGCCCTAACAGATTTATTCCGACCTTTGAGCGCATAGTGTCTTCGATTAAGCTTACTTGAGATGTTTCCATCCTTCGATCGCCAGGTATTCACATAATGACAAACACAAATGTTTCAACATGAAAGACACTTTTATCGAGTGAATCTAATTTGAGTACAAGATGTTGGCAATCATTTCCATTAATGGGACCCCTGGTGTTAACCAGCCTTTACAGGTTTTCAAGTTAACATCTTATTGTTTTTCTCTCGTGCCCTAATTTTCGTCTGAACCGCCCTTTTTGGGTTTTCAGTTCAACAGGCGTTATTGACTTATCCCCTAATTTTTGTACAGCCGGTTTGCAGGGTACCGACCGTCGGGTGTAACCCTAATTTTTGCCCAGTCAGTAGAAGGCCGACAGGCGGGCGATTATTGTATATATATATTTTTTTTTAGTGTGCCGCTTTTTTTGATTTATTTCTTTTGTTTAGACCTGATAATGCTTAAGCTTGTCTTGGTCGACTAGATCGATGAACTCGCTTCTTGCCTCGCTCATGACTTTAACAGCCTCGCTTATTTGGTGCCATTTCCGAACATATGACGGCGTCTCCAATCTGATTTGAACTTGACCTTAGTATCGGAAGGTCTCAAACTTCTCAGTGCTGGGTCTATGACTCTTGGAAAGGGCATTGGGTATCTGATTTGCTATTGTTCGCATGGTTGTGCTTTTGCAGATTCTCCAAGTTCCTTGGTGCCCGTTCGATTTTCACCAAGATCACCCAGTTTATTCTGACCTTCAAAGTTACGTCGGGAGTTTTTGGCAGACCTTATTGCAAGCCGTTTAGTTGGCGGGAGTTTTAGGTGCTTACTCTAAAGCTTCATCAATCGGTTTGATTGTTGTCCTAATCGCTATTTTGACTGCTCCTTCAATTCGTGGTCTGCACTTCTTGTCGAGGCCTGAATTCGTATTCTGTATTAGTGGTGATGGGTTGTGAACAAGTGATGTTCGGCTTAAGGACCTTTTGTTTGGTGACTTTGTAGTGGTTGTTTGCCTTGTTGGTTCATTTGGTAAGCCGATTGCGACATTGGTTGCGCGATCGTCTTTGTGGCTTGTGGGATGAAGGTGCTTGCCTTTAGACTTGGCGTTCTAGGAAGTGGTTGCCCCCTGACCTTGTTAGCTGAAGGGTTTGATGGGGTTGATTTGTACTGGGTGAAGATGTGTTTCTCTTTAGATTTGGTCGTGTTCTTGGTGGTGATGTTGGTCTGAGATTTTGGCTACGACATTTGTTTGGTGAAGGTTAGGCTCTGTTGGGTGTAAGCCTTGATTCTCTAGACCGATTGATGTTTCATTGGTGGCTTGAAGGTGCACCGTTGTAAGGCCGTTGAGTTAATTCTAGAAGAGACCCATGGTGTTCCAACAATCCGATTATTGCACTGAGCGAAAGCATTATCATGGTCTTTAAGCACTTTATTATCTCTCATGTATTTGACAGGGTTCAAATTATTGGATTTGATTACCACATAATGTACTCAATTTAATTTCATTCAATAAAAAAAAATATCCTGAATACTGAAAGCGTCGTATAAGTGCTCATGTGAAGACGCTGATCAAAGGATATAGACATGACATAAGTAAGAAAAATGGAAGTTGCTTATGGAGCTAAAAGGTCTGAACTCTGAGGATTGCAAATCGGGATTCTTCGTCCTCACCGTCAGAGCGCGATTTTCCCCCACCATTTGAGTAGATGGCCTTGATGAGATTTTGAGGAGCTTTCCGCTGTCTGGAAAAGCCGGGATTAATCGTCCGTGTCTGATTGCCAGACTCTGGTAAGGGGCAGGATACCCTTTCAGGGTCGGTAATCTTCTTTTCATCCACTAGTCGTTGGATGGTACGGACCAAAGCTTTGCACTGGTTGGTGTTGTGACCCGATAACATGTGATATCTGCAAAAGCCTTTTCCTTCTTCTCTCATGGGGGGATTGAATTCGTGAAGAGGTTTAAGAATCCCAGCTTCCTTCAACCCGGTGAAGAGTACATTAAGTGGCAGCTTCCACGGATTTGTTGTATACTTAAGACCGTCGTTTGGCTGAATAATGGCAGCTGGTGCCAATTCCAGATAGGTCTCTTGGTCCACCATGATTTGAGGTGGGGGTGTGGGTGATTCGGTGTTTTGAAAGAACTGGTCTTTCTCTGATTGAACCCTTCCCTCTTTCTGATAGCATTCTTCTATCATCAACTGACGCGAGAAGTCTTCAACTTTGTGTTGCATGACTTGGTCGTATTGAGGAAGCATCGGGGCAGCAGGGATCTTAAATTGTGATGGGGTGACCAAAGTTGGTGGTAAGGTGTTAAAGAATGGTGGAAGAATTGGACTCTGGGCTCCTTCTCTTTGTCCAGGGTAAGCGGTTGGCGGTGATTGCCAAAGTGTATCGCCATCAGGTGTCATGCCCGGAGATCGCATGACCTGGTCGAAGTCCTGACTTGCTAGGACCTTCTTGACGGATACATACACTATTTCCTGAATGATGTTTCTAAACTGATCAGAGTTCAGAAACTGAATGATAGCAGCGGTGATCTCTGATCCTAGAGACGACGGGTGAGTTGTTGCCCCTACGGTGGAGGGAAGGCTAGCTTGTCCTCTGGATGAGGTACGGTTGTCATCATGGGGAAGAGACATGGCCGGTTGTGGAGGTCTTGGTTCAAGAGGAAGGCTGTTTAGGATCATGAGCCGTGGGTCAGACCATGAATGGGTTGTAAATGGTATGGATGGGATGTATGCGTGTCTACTTCTGGAAGTGGTGCGTGAAATGTATGGCTGCACGCAGATGTGGTTAGAGATGATGTAATGGCTTATCCCTCCAACATATATGAGACGTGTGTACTTCATGTCATACATAGCGATATGTGGCGACGCAACGGAGGTACAAGAGAAGTCTTACACATGTTGCTAAACCTCTTCCATGGGTGGAAGTGGTAAGGGTAAGTTGATACATTTTTTGGCTCTTAAAGCCGATGCATGGGGGTGTATGATCATAAAGCACATAGCATGCAAATCGGCCCTGTTCCAACCTTATGACTCCCACGTAACACCTCTTTGGTAGGATGGAGTTTGGCTGCTTCACCGGTAATGGCGAAAGAAGCGCGTCCCAATTATTTTATTTGTTTTGGGTAATCCTAATGGGAATGATGTGCTAAGGCTTTTTTCTAACGCGGCTTTGGTATAAGGTTGTTGATGTAGAAGGTTCCCGTTTACCTTGATTCCACGTTTACTCAATCACTACCCAAATGGGCGTGGTCGTAGGAGTTTACGTGTTGGTTAAAACGAGTGATCCACCCACTAGGCATCCTCAATTCCAATAGGGCATGAGTGATACTTTGTGAGCTTCTCAGGTGAAATCGGGTACCTAAAATTACCGAACTATCTACACGCATGAGGACAAGCCGTTATAAGAAAAGAATGAAGTTTTAATTTGACCAATGATTTCAATACATCATCAAAATCTTTTAGACTATGAAAGAGGATTCAAGTTTAAAGAAAATTCCCCAGCAGAGTCGCCACTGTGAGCGGACGACGACCCGCGCGGCTGTGTGCGCGGGGGCAGGACCCGGTCGGGCCGGCCCGTTTTGGTGTGTCGGGGAGACGAGTGTGATGCGGTTGAAAAGAAAATGATTTTGCATATTGTAATGCTTAAAAGATACGAGATCGAAATCCCGTACTTAGAATAGAGTCGCCACCCGGTTCAGCTCAACCGGGAAATTTTCGGTACGATTTTCCCACCAGGTGGTTGGACCATACCTTAAGTAGAGATTCCGAGTTCGGATGATGTTATCTACTTTTCATTAGGCCAAGTTAGGATACTTCATTCTTTCTTAATCGGTTTAATCCACCCTATTTATTTGTATTTTCAGTTATTTTGTGGTTTTCGCATTTATCAAGCAATTGAAGCGATAAATAAAATATTTACAATCGTAAAAGAAAAGTAAGTGCGGAAAGTAGAATTATTACAAGGTTTTCAAGTCCTGTACTTTTTCTACGTAACAAATAAAATATCCGAATGCCCAATATATACCCACCTGCAGATGATAGTTGATACGAATATGGCATATCTTATTTATAATATCATAAAGCCCGATTGAATGGCTAAAATGAGGTTCGAATGGCGTTTGAGGGGAAATTCCATTTTTGTCCAAATTTCAGATTCGATTGTTGCTTTAATCGGATTACAAATGAATATACCACTTGTTGTGGGGCGGGTCTGTTTTCAGGAGGTTTCGAACCTCCATCGTTGCGCTATAGGTCCTAGCTTTAGAAAATGAATTAATTTGGAAATAAACGAAAACAATGCTGCTGTCCAGAAAGCCAAGCCGCCGATGGCATCTGATGCCGCCGACGACATAGTTGATGTCGCTGGCGGCATGGATGATACCGCCCGGCGACATCAATTGTGTCACGGGCGACATCAGCATGCAGATGGGCACAGGGCTTTCTGAGTACCGTAAAGAAATGGTTCCGCGAGAAAGCGAGGTCTCCGGGGAGTGTGATGCTAACGGCGGTACCAACGATGTCTCTCACGACATGGGTGATACAGCCGGCAACATCACACGTCTCCGGCGACTCCAATTTCTTGCTACAGCAGCGGTTTGCAGTCAAAGTGACCGAAAACTCAGAAATGAACACAAATCAACAAAAATTAGTGCGAAACAATAATAACAATGCCAAAGAGCTATGAGACTCAGGATTTTCACCTCGGGGTAGTGAATCCAACTCTTCGTGAACTGAACAATAACGCCTCCGGGGAGCTTGGAACGATAATTTGATTGTTAATTAAAGGTTTTAGGTCCCTAAATTCTATCCAGTTGATTTAACCCAAAGACCCACTGATTTAAGCTCACAATCAGAGAGTTCGAAGAAGAAAAATCGGGAAAAATGGATTAGAATCCTTTTTCCGGCCTTTTCTAGTTCTTATCTCACTAAAATCTACTCTCGATTTCAGCTCTTAATTGCCCAATTTAGCTCCTTTCTTCCACAATTTCAGTCCCCCCTCTCAATTGCAGTTTTTGGATGCCTTTTATAGGCAAATTGGGGTGTTTTTCGAGACATTTTTTAATAATTCCACCGAAAGTGGCCGAAAGGCTGTCTGTGGAGGGAATCTTTTTGGTTCATGTCGCCGGCGATATGATGATATCGCCGGCGATATGGTTGATGCCGCCGGCGGTATAATGATGCCGCCAGCGGCATGGACGATATCGTTGGCGATATCATTCTCCAGCATACCGACAGCCAACGGGTCAAAAAGCCTAAAAAGTCGGGAAAAGTGGTTTATTAGTGGAAAAAAGGGCATCTTTATGACTTTTAACAATATTTTAAAGGGTATTTATTATTTGGGTGTAAATCATCGGTTCAAGCTCCTACCGGACGCGTTATCGGCCACGCCGAACTGGATTCTACCAATTATAAAATTCACAAGGAATATTATTTTGGTAATAAAAATTCTAAAGAGAACTTTTATTTTGAGGTATTAAAATCGGGTACACGTCATCATCGTCTCGCGAGAGGGACTGCAAAATCCCATGCTCACACCGCTTTTTCTGATTTATTTCTTTTGTTTAGACCTGATAATGCTTAAGCTTGTCTTGGTCGACTAGATCGATGAACTCGCTTCTTGCCTACGCTCATGACTTTAACAGCCTCGCTTATTTGGTGTCATTTCCGATCGTATGAAGGCCTCTTCAATCTGATTTGAACTTGACCATAATATCGGAAGGTCTCAAACTTTTCAGTGCGGGGTCTATGACTCTTGGAAAGGTCATTGTGTATCACATAGTTGTGTTTTTGCAGATTCTCCAAGTTCCTTGGTGCCCGTTCGATTTTCACCAAGATCACCCAGTTTATTCTGACCTTCAAAGTTACGTCGGGAGTTTTTGGCTGACCTTATTGCAAGCCGTTTAGTTTGCGGGAGTTTTAGGTGCTTACTCCAAAGCTTCATCAATCGGTTTGATTGTTGTCCTGATCGCTATTTTGACTGCTCCTTCAATTCGTGGTCTGCACTTCTTGTCGAGGCCTGAATTCGTATTCTGTATTAGTGGTGATGGGTTGTGAACAAGTGATGTTCGGCTTGAGGACCTTTTGTTTGGTGCCTTTGTAGTGGTTGTTTGCTTTGTTGGTTCATTTGGTAAGCCGATTGCGACATTGGTTGTGCGATCGTCTTTGTGGCTTGTGGGATGGAGGTGCTTGCCTTTAGACTTGGCGTTCTAGGAAGTGGTTGCCCCCTGACCTTATTAACTGAAGGGTTTGATGGGGTTGATTTGTACCGGGTGAAGACGTGTTTCTCTCCAAATTTGGTCGTGTCCTTGGTGGTGATGTTGGTCTGGGATTTGGCTCCGACGTTTGTTTGATGAAGGTTAGGCTCTGTTGGGTGTAAGCCTTGATTCTCTAGACCGATTGATGTTTCATTGGTGGCTTGAAGGTGCACCGTTGTAAGGCCGTTGAGTTAATTCTAGAAGAGACCCATGGTGTTCCAACAATCCGATTATTGTACTGAGCGAAAGCATTATCATGGTCTTTAAGCACTTTATTATCTCTCATGTATTTGACAGGGTTCAAATTATTGGATTTGATTACCACATAATGTACTCAATTTAATTTCATTCAATAAAAATATCCTGAATACTGAAAGCGTCGTACAAGTGCTCATGTGAAGACGCTGATCAAAGGATATAGACATGACATAAGTAAGAAAAAATGGAAGCAGCTTATGGAGCTAAAAGGTCTGAACTCTGAGGATTGCAAATCGGGATTCTTCGTCCTCACCGTCAGAGCGCGATTTTCTCCCACCATTTGAGTAGATAGCCCTGATGAGATCTTGAGGAGCTTTCCGCTGTTTGGAAAAGCCGGGATTAATCGTCCGTGTCTGGTTGCCAGACTCTGGTAAGGGGCAGGATACCCTTTCAGGGTCGGTAATCTTCTTTACATCCACCAGTCGTTGGCTGGTACGGACCAAAGCTTTGCATTGGTTGGTGTTGTGACCCGACAACATGTGATATCTACAAAAGCCTTTTCCTTCTTCTCTCATGGGGGGGTTGAACTCGTGAAGAGGTTTAAGAATCCCAGCTTCCTTTAACCCAGTGAAGAGTACATTAAGTGGCAGTTTCCACGGATTGGTTCTATACTTAAGACCGTCATTTGGCCGAATAATGGCAACTGGTGCCGACTTCTGATAGGTCTCTTGGTCCACCATGATTTGAGGTGGGGGTGTGGGTGATTCAGTGTTTTGAAAGAACTGGTCTTTCTCTGATTGGACCCTTCCCTCTTTCTGAGAGTACTCTACTGTCATCAATTGACGCGAGAAGTCTTCAACTTTGTGTTGCATGACTTGGTCGTATTGAGGAAGCATCGGGGCAGCGGGGATCTTAAATTGTGATGGGGTGACCAAAGTTGGTGGTAAGGTGTTAAAGATTGGTGGAAGAATTGGACTCTGGGCTCCTTCTCTTTGTCCAGGGTAAGCGGTTGGCGGTGACTGCCAGAGTGTATCATCATCAGGTGTCATGCCCGGAGATCGCATGACCTGGTCGAAGTCCTGACTTGCTAGGACCTTCTTAACGGATACACACACTATCTCCTGAATGATGTTTCTAAACTGATCAGAGTTCAAAAACCGAATGATAGCAGCGGTGATCTCCGATCCGAGAGACGGCGGGTGAGCTGTTGCCCCTACGGTGGAGGGAAGGCTAGCTTGTCCTCTGGATAAGGTATGGTTGTCATCGTGGGGAAGAGACATGGCTGGTTGTGAAGGTCTCGGTTCAAGAGGAAGGCTGCTTAGGATCATGAGCCATGGGTCAGACCATGAATGGGTTGTAAATGGTATGGATGGTATGTATGTATGTTTTTTTTTTTTTTTAGAAGTGGTGCGTGATATGTATGGCTGTACACAGACGTGGTTAGATAATGTGATGGATTATCCCTTCAACATACATGGGACGTTCGTACCTTACGTCTTACATAGCGATATGTGGTAAAGCATTAGAGGTACAACAGAAGTCCTGTGTATGTTGCTAAACCAGTTCCATGGGTGGAAGGGATAAGGGTAAGTTGATTTATTTTCGGCTCTTAAAGCCGATGCATGGGGGTGTATGATTATAAAGCACATAGCATGCGAATCGGCCCTGTTCCAACCTTATGACTCCCGCGTAACACCTCTTTGGTAGGATGGAGTTTGGCTGCTTCACCGGTAATGGCAAAAGAAGCGCGTCCCAATTATTTTATTTGTTTTGGGTAATCCTAAGGGGAATGATGTGCTAAGGCTTTTTTCTAACGCGGCTTTAGTATAGGGTTGTTGATGTAGAAGGTTCCCGTTTACCTTGATTCCACGTTTACTCAATCACTACCCAAATGGGCGTGGTCGTAGGAGTTTACGTGTTGGTTAAAACGAGTGATCCACCCACTAGGCATCCTCAATTCCAACAGGGCATAAGTGATACTTTGTGAGCTTCTCGGGTGAAATAGGGTACCTAAAATTACCGAACTATCTACACGCATGAGGATAAGACGTCATAAGAAAAGAATGAAGTTTTAATTTGGTCAATGATTTCAATACATCATTAAAATCTTTTAAACTATGAAGGAAGATTCAAGTTTAAAGAAATCCCCAGCAGAGTCGCCACTGTGAGCGGACGACGACCCGCGCGGCTGCGTGCGCGGGGGCCGGACCCGGTCGGGCCGGCCCGTTTTTTGGTGTGTCGGGGAGACGAGTGTGATGCGGTTGAAAAGAAATTGATTTTGCATATTGTAATGCTTAAAAGATACGAGATCGAAATCCCGTACTTAGAATAGAGTCGCCACCCGGTTCAGCTCAACCGGGAAATTTTCGGTACGATTTTCCCACCAGGTGGTTAGACCATACCTTAAATAGAGATTCCGAGTTCGGATGATGTTATCTACTTTTCATTAGGCCAAGTTAGGATACTTCATTCTTTCTTAATCGGTTTAATCCACCCTATTTATTTGTATTTTCAGTTATTTTGTGGTTTTCGCGTTTACGAAGCAATTGAAGCGGTAAATAAAATATTTACAATCGTAAAAGAAAAGTAAGTGTGGAAAGTAGAATTATTACAAGGTTTTCAAGTCCTGTACTTTTTCTACGTAACAAATAAAATGCCCGAATGTTCGATATATACCCACCTGCAGATGATAGTTGACACGAATATGGCATGTCTTATTTGTAATATCATAAAGCCCGATTGAATGGCTAAAATGAGGTTCGAATGGCGTTTGAGGGGAAATTCCATTTTTGTCCAAATTTCAGATTCGATTGTTGCTTTAATCGGATTACAAATGAATATACCACTTGTTGTGGGGCGGGTCTGTTTTCAGGAGGTTTCGAACCTCCATCGTTACACTATAGGTCCTAGCTTTAGAAAATAAATTAGTTTGGAAATAAACAAAAACAATACTGCTGTCCAGAAAATCAAGCCGCCGATGGCATCTGATGCCGCCGACTACATAGTTGATGTCGCTGGCGGCATGGATGCAGATAGGCACAGGGCTTTCTGAGTACCGTAAAGAAAGGGTTTTGCAAGAAAGCGAGGTCTCCGGGGAATGTGATGCTAACGGCGGTACCAACGATGTCTCTCACGACATGGGTGATACAGCCGGCAACATCACACATCTCCGGCGACTCCAATTTCTTGCTACAGCAGCGGTTTGCAGTCAAAGTGACCGAAAACTCAGAAATGAACACAAACCAACAAAAAATAGTGCAAAACAAAAATAACAATGCCAAAGAGCTATGAGACTCAGGATTTTCACCTCGGGGTGGTGAATCCAACTCTTCGTGAACTGAACAATAACGCCTCCGGGGAGCTTGTAACGATAATTTGGTTGTTAATTAAAGGTTTTAGGTCCCTAAATTCTATCCAGTTGATTTAACCCAAAGACCCACTGATTTAAGCTCACAATCAGAGAGTTCGAAGAAGAAAAATCGGGAAAAATGGATTAGAATCCTTTTTCCTGCCTTTTCTAGTTCTTATCTCACTAAAATCTACTCTTAGTTGCCCAATTTTAGCTCCTTCCCTCTATAATTTCAGTCCCCCCCTTCAATTGCAGTTTTTGGGTGCCTTTTATAGGCAAATTGGGGTATTTTTTAATAATTCCACCGAAAGTGGCCGAAAGGCTGTCTGTGGAGGGACCCTTTTTGGTCCATGTCGCCGGCGATATGATGATATCGCCGGCGATATGGGTGATGCCGCCGGCGGTATGGTGATGCCGCCAGCGGCATGGACGATGTCGTTGGCGACATCATTCTCCAGCATACCGACAGCCAACGGGTCAAAAAGCCTAAAAAGTCGGGAAAAGTGGTTTATTAGTGGAAAAAAGGGCATCTTTATGACTTTTAACAATATTTTAAAGGGTATTTATTATTTGGGTGTAAATCATCGGTTCAAGCTCCTACCGGACGCGTTATCGGCCACGCCGAACTGGATTCTACCAATTATAAAATTCACAAGGAATATTATTTTGGTAATAAAAATTCTAAAGAGAACTTTTATTTTGAGGTATTAAAATCGGGTACACGTCATCATCGTCTCGCGAGAGGGACTGCAAAATCCCGTGCTCACAACACCAAAAAGGTATTGACGTAAAAGTTGGTGAGTCACTAAAATACAAGGAAAATGATCACTGACAACTTTCCAGCCTCAATCCCAAGGATTCAAACGGGTCAAAATGTCTATCTAATGGATTGATCAATGGTTCCGGAAGCGCCACATATTACCTGATCAACGGTGAAGATTTCATTACAGTTTAACAAACCACAACGACTATATTTATGATGGAAGCCTATAAAAGGGAAGCTTCACAAGTTGAGAAGGTGTTGGTTGATTTCAAGAAAGCATATACAAGAGAATTGGCTTAAAAACAATCGGTTTATAAATCCCTCCAAGAACCAAACCATTTAAAATCTGTTTGTAAGGATTCCTAAGTAAAGTTATAAACTTAAGGAAGTCCAAAACCATAACCTTTGAGAAAAACAAAGTGTAAAAGATCTCATACTTGGGTGAGTAGTGAGATTGGGATATAACTTAAAGTAGGTGCTTTAAATGGGATCTCCCTGTAGGATTCAGCTTAGGTTTGGGTAGAAATCTAAGTGGTATATCCTATTAAAGACAACAAGACTTAACTAGGAGTTGGTGCTTCTAGTGGTACATCCTACATTCGGAAGGGGTTACCATCCGGAGATAAATTGTAAGGCTTGATTCCTGCCAGTTGGAAAGGAATCCACTAGTGGAAAAGCTCGGAGAAAGGAAACTCCGGGGAGTGGAGTAGGTGGGGCTGAACCAGGATAAAATACTTGTGTTTGAATTTCTAACTCTTTATTCATTTGCATTGCTATTTTCATAACGGCATCATCCAGATCCATCCTCTAGATCATATTCAAACATGCTACACAAAGACTTTTTCAAAGTCTTATTAATTCTATGAAAATGGTCATTCACCCCCGGTCTGACTTTACTTAAACCCTCACAGGGACCAAGAAGTGGTATCAGAGTAAGTGCTCAAAACTAAAGATCTAACAATCTCGAGCTAAAGGTCCAAATTTTGATCCAAGTATCAATAATGAGTTTCCAAAACTCACAACTCCTTCCCGAGGGTATGTCTATTACCCGCCCTCCACTCTTCACCGGTGAACACTACACGTTGTAGAAAAGCTGGATGAAGAATTTCATTCAAGCACAAAGCATGCAAGCATGGTCGGTCATTAAAGGTGGCCCATATGATCCTACTCATTAAGTAGATAGCCTTACTACCCGGAAGTCCTCAAGTCTATGGGATGAGAATGATTTTAAGAAATTGCGTAAAAACACAAATGCTATTAACATGCTTCATTGTGCTCTTAGTGCAATATAATTTAACAGGATATCTGAATTTTAGACTACACTGAAGATTTGGCAGAAGCTGAAAGTAACCTATGAAGGAACCAACAAAGTAAGAGAAGCCAAGCTTGATCTACTCCAGCAAAAGCTTGAATCCTTCAAGATGGAACCAAAAGAGTCAATCAGCAGTATGAATACTAGATACGCCAATCTAGTGAATGAGATGAAAAGGCTCGTAAAAGAAATCACTGAAGTAGAGATGGTAAAGAAGGTACTCCGGAGTCTCACCAAGGAATGGGACAACAAGAAGACAGCCATTGAGGAAGCTCATGACTTAAACTTCTATAGTTATAATGAGCTCATTGGTAATCTCTTGACTTAAGAATTATCCTTGGAGAGATACAGCCAACAAGAAAGAAAGTCGAAAGAAAAGAAGAAGGCCATTGTACTTAAGGCAGACTCTGCCGGATCAGCCTCTTCTAGATCAGAAAAGCAGCCAAAAGAATTAAAGTACAGTGAAGAAGATATGGCTATGCTGGCCAAGTACTTTGACAAATTCCTAAAGAAAAAGGACAAAAGGAGATCCAGAAGATTTGAATAAAGAAAGCCTAGGGAAGGCACCTCAAGAAGGGACATGCCAAGAAAGGCTCTAGAAGAAAAGGAGGATCCAGAAAAAGATCCTCCCTACTTTGAATGTAGGGGAAAAAGGGCACTTCAGAACCAAATGCCCCAAGCTAAGAAAGGAAAAGAAATATAAGAAGAAAGCTATGGTGGCCACATGGATCAATAGTAAAGAAAGTAGTAGTTCATCTTCAACAGAAGAAGAAGAAGAAGAAGAGACTGCAGTCATTGTGCATTCATGGCACTGGTGGATCTAGAAGCAGAGCAATCGGGAAGAAAGTCATCCAAACAAGACACTAAGCAAATTGGGGATTCAGAATCAGAAATAGCAAATACTGAGGTACACTCTCATTCTAATTCTGTTTTTAACATTGATCTTGCTAGAGCTTTAAAGGAGGTGATCCACAATGTGAGAAAGAACTCCAAAGCCATAAAATCTATACAACGACAAATTTTGGAATTGGCTAAAGATGCTGAAGAAATGTCACAAGACATCAACTTGATGAGAACCACAAAGTATATGGATGTGGTGGAAGAAAACTTCCTAAGAAGTCAAGTTTATATCTTAAGTGCTAACTTGACAGGGCTAGATAGAGAGCTAACCCTGATGAAGGAAGCGTCCGGAAGGAAACCAGATCCTTCACAAAGAAGGAAGAATCAAGGGAGACCAGGACCAAGAAATCCTAAACAAAAGAATACGGTGTATCTAAAGGAAAGGAAAGTGAGCAAGCAACCTTAAGCACAGAGATTCACAGCTGCTCAAAAAGGGAAAGCTAAGGCTGTATCAGATGAGTAACCTGCCAAACAAAGAAGAAATCATGGACCAGAAGTTGCACCCCCAACCAGCTTCCGGATACACACCAGACCAACAATAAGCATACAAGAAGCTGTATATAATGGGAACTATGGGAAGGAAGATCTTGAAAAGATTGAAAGGAAGCAAGAGCAAAGCAGACCCATCTCAGGGTGCAGGTTTTATGGGAAAAACAATCATGTTACTAAATTATGTAGATTAAAAAATGATTATTATGATATTTATCCTTGGCTTAAAATGGTTGATAACCCGAGAGGACCCAAATATGATTGGGTACCCAAACCCACTTGATTTGTTTTGCAAGTATGCCTTAGATCCATAGAAGATCAACACATATGATACATTGATAGTGGATGCTCAAGGCACATGACAAGTGATGAGAAGGCCTTCATTAATTTAATCTAGAAGAGAAGAGGCAAAGTAAGCTTTGGAGATAATCAAAAGGGACAGATCATTGGGCATGAAACCAATGGATCTGAAATATATATAGAAGATGTCTCTCTAGTTGATGGACTGAAGTTCAACTTACTCAGTGTAGTACAACTTGTGATAAAGGAAGAAAAGTCATCTTTAACTCCGGAGGATGCTCAATCTATGATAGTAAGTCTAACTCATTCTTTATGCACCTAGAGTAAATAATGTTTATTATGTTAACATTAAAAATGATAAAAAGAATATATGATTGGTTTCTAAAGAAGAAGAATCATGGCTATGGTACCGGTGGTTGGGACATGTTAGCATGAACCTCTTGACCAAATTAACCAAAAAGGAATTGGTTGTGGGTTTGCCTAAGGTAGCATTTGATAAGAATCATATATACACTGCATGTCAACTAGGTAAATAGCATAAGAAAAGCTTCCCTTCCATCTCATACATACATTCCAAGAGAGTTCTTGAACTCTTACACATTGATCTCTTTGGTCCAATAAAATCATTGAGTTTGGGTAGAAGAGAATACACCATGGTCATTATGGATGATTATTCTCGCTATACCTGGGTGGCTTTGCTAGCTAGCAAAGATGAAGCCTTTGACCAATTCTAAAAAATATTCATCCAGATAGAAGTAGAACAAGGCATAAGCATTGCACGCATCTGGAGTGATAATGGTGGTGAGTTCAAAAATAAGAACTTTGCTGACTTTTGTGACTCCAAGGGGATTGAACATAACTTCTCTATCTCTCATACACCTCAACAAAATGGAGTTGTTGGGAGAAAAAATAGGACCATAGTTGAGATGGCTAGAACAATGCTAAGCAAAAATTGTTTGCCAAAATAATTCTGGGGTGAGGCCATAAACACAGAATGCTACATTCTGAATAGAGATCCCATTAGAAAGACCTTAGAATAGACCCCCTATAAAATCTGGAAGGGAATGAAACCTAAAATTGGGTATTTCAAAGCCTTTATATGTAAATGCTACATCCTAAATTATAGAGACCAATTACAAATATTTGATCCTAAATTTGATGAAGCAATTTTCCTTGGCTACTCAACACATAGTAAAGCTTACATAGTCTATAACAAATGAACTCAAACTGTAGTAGAGTCTATACATGTAGACTTCAATGAGACTAACCATGCAGGTAAGAGAAGCTCTACTCTAGAAGATCTAATTCTGGAAGCTGAAAACTCTGGAGAAAAGAAGAAAGTCCAGATTCCAGATTCCATCCAAATCAAGAAATACAAAGAAGAAGATAAGGGGATATCCTTTGATCCAGAAGTACCACAAGCTAATCTCAACCCACATGAGATAAACTTCAATGATGATCAAGGAAAGGAAGTTGAGGCAGAAGTGGAACAAGCCCCAATCCAACATGAAGACCTGCCAAGAGAAATTCGGACTCGCAGGAATCATCCGGTTGCAGCCATTTTGGATAATGTCTAAAATCCAGTCAGAACTAGATGACAACTCTACCGGATGATGAGCCATGCTGCATTTGTCTCTCTTATTGAGCCCAAGAAATTTCAAGATGTTGAAGGAGATGAAAGCTGGATGATAGCTATGCAAGAAGAACTAGATCAATTCACTAGGAATGATGTGTGGGATCTAGTAGCACCCCCAAAAGGAAAGTCAATCACTAACACCAAATGAGTATTCCGGAACAAGCTAGATGAATTCGGAGTAGTGGTGAGAAACAAGGCAAGACTGGTTGCCTAAGGCTACAATCAATAGGAAGGGATTGACTTTGAAGAAACATTTGTCCCTATAACAAGACTGGAAGCAATCCGGATTCTATGTACTTTTACATCATTCATGGGATTCACACTATTCCAAATGGATGTCAAAAGTACATTTCTAAATGGAGTTATCCAAGAAGAAGTCTATGTGAAGCAGCCACCTAGATTTAAAGATCCAAAGTATTTGGATCATGTATACAAACTGAAGAAGGCTCTCTATGGATTAAAACAAGCACCAAGAGCTTAGTATGAGAGACTCACTACATTTCTCATATCCAAGGGATATATCCAGGTCAAGGCAGATATAACTCTTTTCATCAAGAAGAAGAAGAATGATATTATTCTAGTTCAAATCTATGTTAATGACATCATCTTTAGAGCAACAGATGAAAAGATGTATGAATAATTTAGCTCTCAAATATAGCAGGAGTTTGAGATGTCCATGATGGGAAAACTCAACTTCTTCCTTGGTTTGCAGATTAAGCAAAGTCCGGATGGGATTTTCGTAAACCAATCTAAGTACAGTAAGGAAATTTTGAAGAAGTTTGAAATGGACAAAAGCAAGCCTATGTCCACTCTAATGGGTTCAGATACAGTCCTATCCAAGGATTGTAAAGGAGAAGAGGTTGATTAGAAGCTATATAGAGGAATGATTGGATCACTTCTATACTTAACAGCTAGCAAACCTAACATACATTATGCAGTATGCTATCGTGCAAGGTATTAAGCCAATCATAAGGATTAACATCTCAACGCAGTAAAGAGGATCCTTAGATACCTCCTAGGAACCACTAAAGTTGGGTTTTGATATCCTAGTAATGGAGATTTCATACTTCAAGGCTTCACTAATGCAGACTATGGAAGAGATACTCTTGAGAGAAAGAGTACATCCGAGGTTATCACTTCTCGGGAAATTGCTTAGTATCATGGCACAGCAAGAAGCAAACTTAAGTTGCCTCCTCAACCACAAAAGTAGAATACATGGCAGCTGGAAGTTGTGTAACTCAACTCCTTTGGATCAAACAATAACTAGAAGATTATGGAGTGCAATCCGGATGTGTTGAAGTGATGTGTGATAACAAAAGTGCCATTGATATGTCAAAGAATCTAGTTCTCCACAGTAGGATAAAACATGTTAACATCAGGCATCATTTCATTCGGGATCATGTGATGAAAAAGGATGTTGCATTGGTATACATTCCAACCAATGAGCAAAGAGCAGATATCTTTACCAAGCCTCTAAGTAAAGATCAATTCAATAAGCTAAGGGAATCAATTGGAATGTCAAATCCAATTTAAAGGAGAATCTGGAAGACAATTTGGCTTAGTCTGAAGTACTATAAGTCAAGGAATCCGGAAAAGAAGAAGAAAACTACGTTGACTCTGGATCTGGATCAGAGACCACCAGCTCAGCAGACAGAAAGGAGACATAGCAGTAAAGGCACTGAAAAGTAATTGTAAACGTTTTAAATTTTAAATGTCTATTGGGTGTTACACGCGTGGTAAAATTAAATGGTCATTTTAAAGATAAACCTTTCCCATTCTCCGGTTAAACGGCATTTACATCTCTCCTAAAATCTAACCTGCCATGTCATCAATCCAGCCAAAGTTAACGGTATCCAGATTACCATAATACCCTTCCTTTGGAAATTCTATATAAACCTCCAAATTTCCTCTTCTTCCTCACACGAGCAACTACTACTGTTACTCTACAAAAATCCAAACGCAAAACCCTAAATTCCCTAACTTCTTTCAACATATCAAATGACAGCCATCATGTTGAACATCAAAATTCACATGCTTCCTCAAAAGAACATCTTTGAAGAATCTGCTCTCAAAGATGAAGACTTCACTCCCATAAACCTAAAGCCCACAGACTTAGTAGTTCCAACTGACTACTTGGGAGACAACTTCCTTTTCGAAATAGACCCCTACTCAAAACTCATTGAAGATCAACATCTAAGTGATTTCTTCAAGATCAACTACCCAACTTATCCAGAGTTGGTATGCGAATTTTACAACAATCTAAGGGCTCATTCCTACCATGATGCTCTTAGAACTAAGGTTCAGGGGAAAGAAATCAGAATCTCACCGGCATTCTTTAAGAAGTTCCTAAATATGAAGAATGATGGTGTCCAGCTAACAAATGATGGGGATGAACTGCAAGTGAAGTATGACTCTAAGATGTGGCTGCATCCAAACTATTTTGGCGATAAATTCTCAACCTACTTTCTAGAAGTACCAAGATTCTTCCAACATGCTCTCACAAAGCTAATCTTGATCCAGAAGGGCTCTCTGACCACCGTCTTCTCTTTTCAACACTGTGTGCTTTAACACTAGGGAGAGAGTAGAGTGATAAATATATCGATATTGATCATCCACTATCTAGGGCAGCATAGAAACTCCCACGGTGCCCTTATTACAGGATTCTCACCGTAAATGAAGTAAATTTATCCTGGTTCCAAGTTGTCAATGGAAAGGAGATTGTAGAATAGAATTTCAAAAAGCTGAGCTTTAGAGAAAAATGAAATGAGGAGAAGGCTAAGAAGCAGCGAGATGAGAAGAAGAGCAAGGTAAGAATGACAGTGGATCTGGTTGAAGATGCTCCAGTTCCAAAGAAGGCCAGAACCACCAAACCAAAAGCAAAATCGGATATTGCTTTGGTTTCGGTGGAAGAATTTGATGAGGACACTCAAACCCTCACTCAACTATTGAAGAAAAGCCCAAAGAAGCCTAAGCTGAGGGTAAGGTTGATAAAAGCAGCAGATAAGAAAAGGAAAGCTGAAAAATCTCAGAGCTTATGGTGGAGGATGAGGAGACAGAGGAAGAAGATTTGGTACCTAAGAGGAGGTAATTCACCAGAAAGGGTTGCACATTTGATGAAGCAGTAGCGGCCAAGAAGAGTAAAACCAAAAAGCCTGCGGGTATTATTATTGTTGAAGAAGCAGCAAAAAGGGTTGAGGAAGCTGAATTGGCTAAGGCCAGGAAAACCAAGGCTAAGAATGTGCCCGGATCCAATGAGTAAATCACTCTGGATGACCCTCAATATGATGTAATAAAGGAAGCTATGAAGGACAATGATAGAATCAATAAGCTTACCACAGAAGGACCCGGAGGTTCTCCAAATGCTCAACCTATCCTAGTGGCCCCTACAGACTTGGAAGCTATCGCTCATCTTCTGAAAGCAGAAATATCATTCTTTTAACCTAGAATCAGACCACTTTCGCAAAATCTGCTCAATCCGAAAGCTGAGACCATAAATGAAGAAAGGCCTGAAATGGCACATGGAGAGGATGTTGAGGACAATACCAACATGCCTGAGCAAGTAATCAAAAGTCCTGAAAACGCATTAGAAGGGAGGACTGAGGACATGTCCAGTCCTTCAGGGGTTGTAGGAGCGGAAAGAAGAGAAGCAGTGGACACTCAGAATCAAACGCCAGCAAATGAGGTAATACCTAACTCAGTATCCTTTGATATCTATGCTAAGGACAACTTAGATACACATACTCAAAGTGTATCTAAGGAATAAGAATTCAACCTAGAACACACCATTCAGAAGGAGGGACATGGTCTGGGATCCGATGAAAATGCTTCTGGAGCAGATTCAAAGGGTGAGGCTAATCCGGAGGAATGGTTGAAAGAGAGTAAAGTAGGAGAAAAATGTTAGTGTAACCCAAATCATGTGTATATAATTAATAGAATCAGCAGTTCCATACGTTTTATATTGGAGAGTACCATTCTGTTGCTTATCTTGGTAATCAGAGCAGGTCTGCCTTCAGGCCCGCCGCCACCATCTCAACTCTTTCATCTTTTTTTCTTTGCTACCCCGAACAGCCAAGTCCACTGCTTCGTCCACCTCAAGCACCCTTATCTCCTCATTTGTATCTGCCACCCCTATGTTGTCGTTCAGCCACTAGTTACTTGTAAAACTGGACTCTATAAATTTTGTCCTATGGAAAAACCTAATGACCCCAATGATAGCAGGTTGCGGGTTACTCTGCCATATCAATGGCAGTTGCTTTGTACCGGCTGAGAAGCTTGAGACAGGTGCTTCTAATCTCGATTATGAAACATAGTTCCATCAAGATTAACATGTATTATCTTGGATTTTCAATTCAATTCCGCCATCTATATTACCACAAATCATTGGAGCTCGTACTACTCGTGAATCCTGGCTTAACTTAGAGTCGGCCTATGCCTCAGGATCTAAAGAACAAGCCTGTGAATTAAACCGACAATTAAAATCATTGGTTAAATTGAGTTTTGAATCTATTTCAGATTAAATACAAAGAGCAAAACTACTATCGGATCGTTTAGCATCTTTACAGAAGCCGAATATAAGGCATGGGCCACTACCACCTTCGAGTTGGCATGGATAGGTATGCTTCTTCATGATATTGGTTTTCCAATGAAGTCCTCCCCTACACTATGGTGTGACAACCTTAGTGCGACTTATTTGATAGCGAATCCTATTTTTCATAATCACACTAAACACCTTGAGCTTGACTTCCATTTTATCCGTGAGCGAGTTTCCTCCAAGAAACTTTTCATTTGTTACTTTCCAACTGATGATCAGGTCGCTGACATCTTTATGAAACCACTTTTGACTACTCGGTTTCGTCTTCTACGTGACAAGTTGGCTATGGTCTCCACCCTAGCTCAACTTGAGGGGTGATGTTAGTGTATGGATATTTTGTATGTATTTTATATTATATTACTATAGGGTATTATTGTAAATGTATTAGTGTAACCTTAATCATGTGTATATAATTAATAGAATTAGCAGCTCCATACGTTTTATATTAGAGAGTTCCATTCTGTTGCTTATCTAAAAGAAGGATTCCTCTGAAGAAGAAACAAATGAAGAAGACTCATCTGAATCTGAGGAAACCGGCAATAGCTCCAAATCTGAAACCCTCTATGCTAGTCCAATCAAAATACCAACTACTAGTATAAATCAAGCCAGAGCTAAAAAGATAAAGACAGCGCTAAAAATCCTACAAGAGGCTACCCATGAGGAGCGCGAGGAAAGCTATATCAAACAGAGTCTTCAGAACATCTGTAAGCATCTCAAATCCATGTAGAAAGTATGGATTCAACAATTCTCACCTCTGGATTTGAAGGAAGAAATAGGGGAGTTAAAAGGGAGTGTCAAAAACATAGAGAAAAAAGTGGAGGACTTCCCCACTTCTGATTTAGTGGCTGAGGTATCACTTGCCAAGGTTACTCCAGTACTTAATGAGCTACAAACAAGCCTTGCAACAGCAAATTGCACTGTAGATCAAGCCAACACAGGGGCCACCAATAATTGTGCAACAATCATGGATAAGATTACCTCCTCCTCTTCTAAACTGTCCACAGAAATAAAGGAATATTTTGATACCAAGTTTGAAAACTTGTCAAAATTCATCACTGAAAAGGAAGAAAAATCTGCTCTCCCCAGCCTCACTGAAAATCAATAGGCAATATTGAATAAGCTCACAAAGTTCATGGAGGAAGACTTGCCTAAACTATTTGCCAAACAATTGGAAAATATTTTACAAGAGTTTGCGGGTTAAATGAATGGGCAAGATACAATCATAAATAATGCCAAAGAGGAACTTCATAAGGATATTATGACTGTAAATGATAGTGTTCACAACTACAGAAGAGGCATAGGGAAGGAAATTGAGAAAATACTCTCTAGTCCGTCCAATCTATCCATATCCTAATCTTCCTCACCCTCTATTCTGGAAAGTCAACTTATCCCAGTGCTTCAGGATCTCATTCAACACATTGGGAATACTGGCTTCTTCAGACATAAGGGGATTGCTACTCTTCTCAAAGCACTCTTCCCTTACTTTATTGAGAAGGATCACGAACGTGTCTTACAAATGCATCCATATCTCACAAAGTCTTATACCCAGTTCCAGAAAGTCTTCCGACCCCTGCATCTAGCTCCAGCCACTATGGATATAATTATTGATCGTAGAAGGAAAGGGAATGTAGACTATTCTGTCTACTCCACGGCTTGGCAACAAATCTGGGATGGTAAAACTTATATGGTAATCAACCCCAAGTTGATGTAAATAAAAAGGGGGAGAATAAAGAAGGGGAAGATAAAGCTGCTGAAGCTAAAAAGGGGGAGCAACAAGGCAAAGGAAAGAAGGAGAAGGGAGAAGCATCCGGGAAGAAATAATTTTGTAATAGATTAACTATTTTCTTCAATATAAAATCTGTAATAGCTAGATTCCTTTTCACTTATGTATTTCTGTATCATGTAATGCTGAACTTCATTGATGTTAACTATTGTTAATAGCAGAAGTATATATAGTGAAAATCTATTACAAATATTTGCTTTTAAAGTACAATCCGTAATTGTACTACAAAGAAATTAGAAGCTAGAATTGAAAAATGTTGGGGGAGTGAGGGATGCTAAAATTATAGGAGAGTAAAAATTGTAAATGACTAAGTATCACGAATCATACTTAGCTCATAAAAACCCATTTTCCTTATGCTTAGATGTCTTAGGTTTTTGTTTCCATCAAATGGGGGAGATTGTTGGAAACAAAGATCCGGAACAACAAATAATCTGGATCAAGTTTGAAGCAAACAAAACACCTAAGTACAAAAAGGACCTAAGTCATTGAATCCGAACCTAAAACCAAAACATCCAAAGTCCAAGTCAAGTGAAGACAAATTGCCTAAGCATCAAAGGAAGCATCCATTTTAAGTTTGGAAAGGAAACAAACTTTAAACCACCAAAAACAGCATCCAGAAGAACTGGTTGCACTAGCATCAGGAAGAAAATAGATGCGGAGATATTAAGTCTGAAGACATCCGAAAAACCTTAATATCATGACAAAGGTAATTATTCAAAAATTTCATTCCATCCATTCTTTTGGTCTACAAGCCAAAGATCCATTTCCCTAAAGCAAGACAAAAATGACAGCTAGCACTTTTCAGAGAAAGGACAAAGGACTGACACAGGAAAGAGAAAAAGGTAACAACCTTTTTCACCTAGACCAATAATAAGGCGAGGGGAGCTCACACCAAAAAGATACTGGCGTAAAAGTTGGTGAGTAACTAAAATACAAGGAAAACGATCATTGACAACTTTTCAGCCTCAATCCCAAGGATTCAAATGGGTTAAAATCTCTATCTAACGGATTGATCAATGGTTCTGGAAGCGCCACATATTACCTTATCAACAGTGAAGATTTGATTATAGCTCAACAACCCACAACGGCTACATTTATGATGGAAGCCTATAAAAGGAAGCTTCACAAGTTGAGAAGGTGCTGGTTGATTTCAAGAAAGCATATACAAGAGAATTCGCTAGAAAGCAATCAGCTTATAAATCCCTCCAAGAACCAACCTATTTAAAATCTGTTTGTAAGGATTCCTAAGTAAAGTTATAAACTTGAAGAAGTCCAAAATCAAAACCTTTGAGAAAAATAAAGTGTAAAAGATCTCATACTTAGGTGAGTAGTGAGATTGGGATATAGCTTGAAGTAGGTGCTTTGAGTGGGATCTCCCTGTAGGACTCAGCTTAGGTTTGGGTAGAAATCTAAGTGGTATATCCTGCTAAAGACAAAGGGACTTAGCTAGGAGTTGGTGCTTCTAATGGTATATCCTACATCCGGAAGGGGTTACCATTTGGAGACAAATTGTAATGCTTGATTCCTGCCAGTTAGAAATGAATCCACTAGTGGAAAAGCTTGGAGGAAGGAAACTCCTGAGATTGGAGTAGGCGGTGCCGAACCAGGATAAAATACTTGTGTTTGAATTTCTAACTCTGTATTCATTTGCATTGTTATTTTCGTATCTGCATCATCCGGATCCATCCTCCGGATCATATTCAAGCACACTACATAAAGACTTTTTCAAAGTCTTATTAATTCCACGAAAATTGGTCACTCCCCCCTCCCCCTCTGACCTTACTTAGACCCTCACATGGACCAACATATTTGATGAGGAAAAATGAGTCACATTAATTCTTATAGAGTTACATTAATTCTAAATTTTAAACTTGTTTAAGAATAAATAATAAATTATATCTGCTAAAAAAATCCGTATATTTAATTAATTATTAATTAAAGTTTAAAATATGAAATTTTTTCTAATCAATAGAATTATATTTTGTTATTGTTATGATTATTATGGATATTAACCAATTTTAAATACTATTATTAAATAAATCAAAGTAAACGTACAACCAATTAAAGTAATAATTACACAATAAAATAATTCATAATTGCTAACAAGAATCATAGTTAACATTTCACTTTTACTAACTAATTAAATTTGATTTGATTATAATCCTATTTAGGAATTAACGTGAATCTTTTTTCCTTATCAAATATTTGACATGGAATCACAATATAACTGCAAAAATGTATAAATCATAAACTTATTTAAGAAAAAATTTAAATTTTATGATGGTACTTACTCTTATAATGGTATACTATAAATTATTTGTCAACTAATATATCTTTTAAATCTATTTATTTAAATTTAATTTATTGTTCTTAATTTTATTTGATTCTGTTTGTTACAATCCTATTTAAGAAAAAAACTGAATATCGTAAAAGTAGTTACTCCTTCTTTTTTAAGAATCAGTGTGACTCATTTTTCCTCATCAAATTTTGACAAGAAATCACAAGATAATTATAGAAAAGTATAGTGTTTATTATGCTGAAGTACAAACATAATTCATTGGATGTAATCAACCCAATTAGGGTGCAACTGAAGACGTATTTTATATGTGATATAAATCCAACTAAAATGCAATGGATCCTCAAAGTACGTGTTCTCTACCTTTGGACCATTCCATAACGCAATAAACCAAATTCAAGACCATGGTGATTGCAAAGTCGTGGTGATGTGGAAAGTCGTTTCATAAATAGAACTAACAATGTTTTCTTGAACTTGGAACTTCAAGACCATGAGTACTTATCTACAATTTTTCATATTATTTGCATATATTATTCCTTATTAATTAAACCTTTATTATGAAATCAAAATGCAGGTAGAATAGAATATCAGCAACGTTCTGGGTTGAATTTATAGAACAAATATTATCTCATTTCAATTTATCTAATGATGAACGAATTATCGTTGTTATACAGTTGATATGTGCTCGAGAATACAGAGGTACTAAATTTTTAAATTTTTTGGTTCTCATGCAATGGAGTCAAACTATAAATTTTTAAATCGCTTTTGACTAAATTTACAGTATTTCAATTTAATTTAAAAAATTTTACAAATAAATTGTAAATTTCAATTTTAATATTATTTGAATAATGTAGGTAAGTATATGGTGGCTAATACTTGGTATCCATCCAAACTTTGGATTAATCTGGACCTTCCCGAGTTATCGGAATTTAAATTGGGGTAATATTATAGTTATATTTTTGCTATTAATTTAATTTAAATATTTAAATATAACCAGTATAAAAATGTTGTACTTTATATTTTCCCTAATATCTATTTCATATGGTTTGAGTGTAGATTGTTCTATGTTAGTCAACCAAGCTCTGAAAGAATAACTCAAATGTCATCTCAAAATGCATACTCTATGTTTGAACAGATAACAAGTGGATCAGTAGACATAAAGACAATCGCAGAATTGGTGGAATGTAAACAAGTAAGTACAATATTTTGGCAAGCAAATTTGTTCTAATTAATTAAATATTCTCAATTAAAACGTAGTAAATAATTTCTTTTTTTTTCCTCAAATCATTCATAAATAAATTATGCTTCACAATTATTTTTATGATGATTTTTAAAATTATTCAAGATGAGTTTGTTGGATTGTGGTAAAAATTGTTGATTTAGAGTGCCAATGAAATTTCAAGGTACTTCTAACATTTATATTATAAGTACAAATGATTCATTATCTACTGTGATTTGAATTAAGTTATTTATTTTTGTTTGGCAAGATTAAATATTAGAAAATGAGGTCAATTCTCCTCTCACATGTATAGAGATAAGAAATGAAACTCTAACACTGTCGATGTTGATAGATGAAGATACTGCACAACTTTCGAGCAATCGAGCAATCGAGCAAAACGGATGAGGATTAAGAAGGAGAAAAATAATTGACATGAATCTTTTTTTAAAGAAAGATTAGTATTTGTTGAAATATTTTCAAACTTGGCAGAACTATTATTTGGTGTTATATATTGTTTATTTTGTATTGTTGGATTGTTTCATTTTAAACAGGTGTTACTTCTTCTTATTTCTACCTTTTCAATTTTTTTGGTAAATTTTACAGTTCTTATATTATTTTCTCCAAAGTGAAAAAAATCATTACTGATTGATTGATTATAAGCCTATTTAAGAAAAAAATTGAATTAAAAATATTCCATTAATTGATTATATGATCATGTGAAATAATTAAAAATATTCCATTATTATCACAATAAATATTTAATAAAATCACAATAAATTAAATTTTTATTTGATAATGTGACATTTTTTTATCAAATATTTAACAGAGACAAGATAACTGTATAAAATTTTAAATTATAATATATCTATCAACTAATATATCCATTAAATATCTATCAACTAATATATCTCCTAAATCTATTTTTTTAATTTAATTTATTATTTTTAATTTTATTTAATTTTATTCTATTGATTGTAATCTTATTTAAAAACTAACGTTACTTTTTTTCCACAATTTAATTTGATACACAATATAATATATTTTTAATTTTAATATTTTATATATATATATATTATAAAATAAATTTATCATTGATATATTAATTACAAATAATCTATTTTGCACGGGTACATGGTAGTTGTACCTTTATACTTTGAATTCCCAAAAGACATTTCAAACTGACACAAAGAGCATAATTTAAGTGTTCTCTACAATCTCTATATTCATTACCAAACAAGGATAGTAGCAAATCACAACTCAGGTGCGATTCTATTAAGCAAATAAAAGCCAAGAGAAAAAAAAACTAAAACCACAAAAACCTGCAAACGAACTAACGATTGAGTGATGCTTTGGGGATTCTGAAGCCTCCCTCGGAAGAACTGGAGAGATTTAGAACAATACTTTCTCCAATCGGGAGTGAGAGAGATTCTGGTCAGGGTACAAGAAGAGTCGAAACTCCTAGGAAGAGGTGTTGACTAGTTGGCCGGCGTTGCGTCGCCGGTAGAAGAAGCGGCCATGGAGGATTTCCAACGGCGTAGAGAATGAGCGCGAAACGAAATAAGGTTTCCCAATTTGTTATAATTTGCGATTGGAGTTGGATCTGTTTGGGGATTGGTTCGTAGTGTCCCACGGAGTTTCTATTTGCTCTTAATCCCGCCGGCGGTGACTCCCTTTTCTTCCTTGTCTTTCTCGTTCGCCGTACAAGAACACCGACAAGATAAAAACCAATTAAATTCAGTCCCCAAAACCCACAAAGCTTCACAAGAAATCAAAATTTAACTCCAATTTAAAGCCACATAATTAAGCAACATACAAACGAGAATCACTCACTATCAAATAAAAAAGAGTCTTATTCTCACCAAACCCAAGACCAAAGAGATAGATCTCAATCGAAAGGAAAATTGAAAACATACAAACAAGGAAGAAGAGGGAAAAAATTCAATTACCTGAAAAAAATAGCATGGAGAGGGAAGTGTTGATGTTGAAACGTGACCGGTGAAAGTGGTGGATGGTGGTAAGCCGTGGTCGGAGAAGAGGAGAGGGAGGCGTTGGTGTTCGGTGTTGGAAAGGGAAAGGAAGAAATCAGGAAAAGTTTTAATTTTTATATATTTTTAATTATTTATATTTCAAATAAACACCGCTCTATTGACTTTTTCAATATTGCAAGTAATCTGCCATATCAGCTTTAGAATGTCTGCGATTTAGATAAATTTATAAAGGTGGCAGGAAAACGTGAAAATTAGTGATTATGGCCAAATTTAAAGAATTTAGAAGTATTAGGCCTATTAATAATATGAACTACCATAAAAATAACGTATACATATTTCTAGGATTTGATACCCAAAAAATACATTTGATAAAAAAAATTACATTATAGGTGCATGGTTGAAGAATAAATACTTGAAATGAGTAAATTTAACCAAATTTTTTTTTTTTTTAGTCTGAAAACGGGCTGACACAGCCCGTTTTCAGACGGTACCGGGTATTCAACCCACTCCTATTTATTCCGGATTTGGCATCTAAAATTTTTTACTCAATTTCACTCCCCACACTTTCATCTCTCTTCAATTTCAAATTTCAAATCTCATTTCCATCTCATAAATTTCCCTCAATTTGTATTTTTAATCTACTATATTTTACTTGTATAAGCTAAATCCAAGGTAATAATGGTTGTTATTTTTTTCTTATTGAATTTATTATTGTAAATGATAATGCTGAACTTATTGTCAATTTTTTACAGGATATTTACCACAAAAAAAAGAGGTATGTAACCAAAATCTTTAAATTTTAGTTTTGATACAAAATTTATAGTTATTTGCGTGTATGAACATATTTTTGCTATTATTTTAGTTTTAGTTATACATGTACTGTAAGGTAAATTTTTTGTTTTCGTATATTAATTAACATATTATTGCTTAAGTTTTAGTTTAAAAAAAATAAAGAAATTAACTATAGTTTTAGTGATATTAAAATAGAACATATTTTTGATTTAAGTTCTAGTTTTAGTATGATTTTAGGTTTAGGTTTGGTTTTAGTTTTAGTTTTAGTCTTACAAAAAAAATAAGTTAGATATAGTTTTAGTGAAATTTAAAATATGCAGATATTAATGTTTTACCTTTAGCTTTAGTACAAGCTAAAAAAGAATTACCAAATATAATGTTAACAAAATTTTATTTTGTAATAAAAAGTAGACGAAATTTGCATATAGGAACATATTGTTGCTCTTGTTTTAGTTTAAGTCTTGGTGTTAATTTTAGTGTCAGTTGTAGTTTAGTTTTTTGTAAAAAAAATAAAAGAAATTGGCTTTAATTGTTTTTTAAAATAAAAAATTAGTTATACCTTTAGTATTATAAAAATTTATTTATTTCATATATTATTGCTTAAGTTTTAGTTTTTGAAAATAAGTTAAGTATAGTTATACCAAATTAACATTTATCATATTTTTGGTCTAGTAAGATTATAGTTTTAGTTTAATAAAGTGTTAATTTACATGCTTTCTAATTTAATACATTACTAATTATAAGTCCAAAATATCATTAATTTTTTAAGTTGTGTATAATGTACTAATTAAAGTGGGAAAATATAAGTACACTCAGTTGTAAGTAAAACTCCACATAATGAGATTTAAATTATTCATATTATATATTCGTGTATTGTTACTTAGTTTTATAGTCAATAATGAACATTGATTTTGTACAATTTGTATAGATGGTGAGGACACCAATTTGTCCAAAATTTGCTTGGCAGTTCAAGAGGCTCGAAGATGAAATGAAAGAAATAAAAAAAATCTCATATCCACATGGATATAATGATATAGATGCATTGTCATCTCATATTATAAAAATGCATGATAAAATGCAAAAATATATATGGATAGGAGGATTTAACATGGGAATGAATCAAAAGTCCCTTTTCACATGTATGTTTGAATCTTTGAACAATAGGTTTCTTAAAAAAAAGTTGAAGCGTGCATTTGAATTTAAAAATGAAAATTACAGAGATGCGATGAAGTTATTTATAGAGTACTTATGCAATGGTCTTCACGTTTCGGTTCGTACGGAGGAAGGAACTATAAATTTAAGGAGTGGCCCGAAAGTGATTCGCAGGAGATCGCTAGCCAAGGATCAAAAAACTTTATGGCATTTGGAATATGCAATGAGCGCATCCATTCCAACTAGAAAATTATATGATTAGAAAAATTATGCCTATTATATATTTATGTAGCTTTTATTGTTGTTAGAAGAATTATGAGTAGTAAAAATTTATGTAGCTTCTAGTATTTTTATTATTGTGAAATAAATATTGTTAGTTTTTTATATATTTAAGTTATGTTTGTGTAATTAATATTTATTTATGTGTGTTTACTTTATATTTGTTTATAAATGATCATTAAACAAGAAAATTAATTTGTTTCTAAATCAGGAAAAAATGTCAGTGAACAACCATTACATTATATATTGGGGTGCAATGCAAAAATGTGTGAAGGTGAAGAGGAAGCCGTTGTTTGGTAGTCTTGTTCAAAAGATATCAACAGAGATTGGATTTGAAAATAATGGAAAGATAACAAAGATTGTGTACAGGTATCCGGTTCCACCAACTAATTATTATTGTTACATGGACATTTGTAATGATGAAGGAATTGAATTTATTCACTATAATTTGGACAACATTTCAAATTATCACACGGCTGAGTTATTTGTTGAATATGAGGTAGATGGTCAAGAAGCACCATCCCCTTTTTCATTTCAACAAAATCAATCATTGTGTACATTTGGTTCCATGGAAGCAAATACAAGATATCCTTCTGTTGGAGTTCAATCAACAAGAAATGTGGGATGCAGTGATGCTGGAGAATCCAATCCAGTCCAATTTTTTTCAACAATGACAACTCCAATGATAACAACAACAGGTGGAGTTACTGGTCGCATTGCAACAAGCAATGAGGTGAATCCAATGACTGATATTGTGGGAAGTTCCCAAAACGAAGAAGAAATAGAAGACCCAATTTGTGATTATGTTAATGGCACTGTGGAACCAAATGATATTGACGACACATTGGAGGAGCAATTCATTCACGATATGGATATGTTTGACAGTGACAGTGATAATGATGACGGGAATGTTGATAATGAGGCTACCAATGAATCTAATATGATCGATTTGAATATGACTCCCCCGGATGTTGAGGAAAGGCACGACGTTCCACCTGTTGCTCCATTAACAGCTTTTGAATTTCCAGGCCCTACATATACAGCGATAGAGGAGAATGATTATGTACAATATGCTAATGATATTGATGACATAAGCACATGGGATGGAGTGTCCGAGTTGAGAGTTGGATTAGTTTTCCCAGATAAAAAGTCTGTGCAAACAGCGGTTAAGATCACGTCGATGAAAAACCATGTGTCCTATCGAGTGGTTGAATCTTATCCATATAAATTAGCTCTCCAATGTAACAACAAAGAAGGTGGACCGGGACAAACATGTGGATGGAGGCTCCGTGCAAGCCTTAAGAAGTCAATCAATATGTGGCAAATCACTAGACTCCCCAGTCCACATACATGCGTGAACTCTCAACTATCTCAAAACCATCGGAATCTCGATGGAAATTTAATTGCCGGTTCTATATTTGGAATGGTTTCAAAAAATCCATCACTAAGCCTTGATGTAATAATTGAGCATGCTAAAGATAAATGGGGGTTTACCATTTCGAAGAAGAAGGCTTTTTGTGCAAAAAGAAAAGCAATGCAAGAAATTTTTTGCAGCTGGGAAGGCTCGTATAATATGTTGCCACGTTATCTGAATGCATTGACCCACTACAACCCTGGTTCTGCCACCATTTTGATTACTGATGCAACAACTGACAGTCGATATCGCATGTTCAGTCGAGTATTTTGGTCTTTCAAGCCATGCATCGAAGGGTTCAAGCACTGTAGACCTGTAATCCAGATTGATGGGACATTCTTGTATGGGAAATATCATCACACATTGTTGGTAGCAACTGCGCTAGATGGTAATAATCATATTCTTCCCATTGGGTTTGCTATTGTTGAAAGTGAGAACGGATCTAGTTGGGGGTGGTTCATGGAGTGCATAAGGGTGTATGTGACACAATGTGAAGGTCTAGGTGTCATTTCTGATCGCCACGGTGGAATACTACAGACAATGAATAGTGAAGTTTTAGGGTGGGCAGAACCTTTAGCATACCATAGGTTTTGCCTCAGACACTTTACAAGCAACTACAACAAAAAGTACCACAATACTACAATAAAAAACCTATTATATAGAGCCAGTACGAATGTACAAATTATGCACTCTATGTATTTCTAATGCTTTTGGTATGCTGCCGACATATAGCTATAACTGTATGAATTTTATTACATGTAGGAGCTCAAGCACAAGAGCGGAAGTTCTTAAAGCAGATGGACGAAATCAGAAAAATAGATGCACGAGCGTACCAGTGGGCGATGGAGAAACGTGTGCAGAAGTGGAGTTTGTCAAATGATAATGGCTCAAGGTTCGGTCATATGTGCACAAACGTTGCTGAGTGCGTAAACAGCGTATTAAAGGGCATTCGACAAAGGCCTATCCAGAGCATTGTTGAACACACCTTTGGAAAAATGGTACATTATTTTGATACCCGCCGAAATAAATACATGAATTTGCTTCAAAAGGGTGAACGTGTTACTCCTGTTTGTAAGAAAATAGTGACAAAATATGCGCGTAAGGCAGATTGTCATACTGTGACATACTTCGACAGTAGAAGTGGACTGTGCAAAGTTTTAACTGGATATGACCCAATTCTATTAAAAGGACGCAATATTCACGTTGTGAACTTAGAACGTCGAGAGTGCACATGCAAGAAATTCCAAATATACAAAATGCCATGTTCGCATGCAATTGCGGTATGTAAGCGCTTGCGTTGTGACTTTTTCGAATTCGTTGATAAAGTGCACACTTTGGAGGAGAACTTAAAAGTGTACAATCATCCATTCCAACCTTTAGGCCACAGGGACTATTGGCCTGAAGTGAACTCGACAACAGTGGTTCCGAATCCGGCTTGCAAACGGAGCAAGGGAAGGCCAAAGTCAACGAGAATAAGAAATGAAATGGATGAAAAAGAAAAGGGGACCACTTCTTACAAATGTAGTAACTGTGGCCGAGGTGGACATAATCGAACAACTTGTACCAATCCCGGTCGTAGTAGGCAATATCTAAATTAGTAAGGGATCTATCACTGTGAAATTATTATTACTATTAAGTTTGTCTCTTCTTTATAATATTTTTTAACTCTGTGAATGCATTATTGTGTGTTTTATGGTATTTTTACTTTCACATTGATATGTCTACACTTTGAGTAATGCACAATTGGTAACTCAAAGCACTTAAAGTTTAGTTTTTAAATATTTTTAAATGGGTTTCAACTTTGAGCACAATGCTGAATTTTTATACTAAATGAGTAAATATTTTTAAATAGTATCATGTCCATATTGTTTTCATATTTAATCATTTATTTATTTTCTTTTTCATTACTTCATAAATTTTTTCAACACCTTTGAAAAAAATGCTACTAAAAACAAAACCAAAGTAACTCAAAATAATATGAAAATATAACATATTAAAGAAAATTTACTTGAGTTTGAAATAAATAAAACATTTTTTTACAGTACAAAACATGCTATAATTGGTATTCTGGGTTGTGATGTTGGGTGTCTTGTTCGTTAAGATCGAACGTATTTCGATATCGGACATTCATTGATCCTTGACCCTCTGTGTTCAATGCATCTGAATAATCTAATCTCCTTGGACCCATTCCTTCATATGGGATATTTGTATTCATATTATTGTATAAACCACTTGAAGGACCAATCCCAAATTCATGACCCATCTGGAAATTTGGCGCATTTGTATTTCCATATGAATCAAGTGTAACATGTCCAAATGGAGGAGCATTAGGTTGTACCGGGGTGTGATATTGTTGGACAAATGAGTCAGGACTGCCAAAATCAGAATTATTTCCACCATTCGGATCATTTGTTGCATTATCATTTTCTCTAACCATTTCCATTATAGTACTGAAACTCCAACTTTGTTCATTCTGGATTGTTGATTGGCCTATGACATTCTGGTTGTTTGATGGAGCTGCAACATTCTTGTTGTTTGATGGACCTGCATCATTCCGGCCCACTGATGGGCCAACATTTCCATAATGCATAGGAAAAAAATAGGGTCCTGGAATTTGTTGAATTCCCTCAGGAAATGGAGGAAAAGGAACTGCATCTCGTTGCATATCAAAGGTTCGTTTAAGATGACTTGCCAACCAGGCGGGGTTTACCACATTTTCATATGGAATTGGCGGTGGACCTACATGTGGTCGAGCTATCCTCTTCATACGATATTCTTGGTTTAATCCACCAAGCATACTTCCGACCATGTTTCTAACGTTTTGACGGTAGGTTTCGCCTCCTTCCATATAGTACACTTGTTGGAGTCCGTCTCCCTACCACGAATAATATTATGTGAAATAAAAATCATCAATATAGTGACATTATTATTTCGCAATAAAAATTTATACTTTCAAACAAATATCATACCACTGCATTAGTTGCGGCACCAGTCAGGCTTATCCAACGTCTTGCAATTTGAAGGTACCACTGCATATATTGAGATTGATATAAAGCTTGTGGACTTGAGAATGCTGGACACCTATCTCTAACGGCTGCAATCCGCTGCAAACGTGAATTCCACGCAGCTATGTACTGAGCATGTTTGTCGCCCCAGTCAGCACTTGTATACCCGGTCATTTTGATAGTTTGGAGATCGTACACTGCAGGATTAATGGCTTGCGGTATAGGTTGATCAAATCCAAATTGGCGCATGCATCGATCTGGATGGTGAAACTCAACTATATGCCATGATACAATTGGTACAATTGCTCTCCAAACTATATTTCCACGGGTACAATACTCAGGCAACAACTCTAAAATTTCATCATATGGTGTCCATATAAACTGCATAACAAATGCATAGTCAAATTATATGTCCTGTTTTATACTATTAACGTGTTAGCTCTACCCATTAATCAAATTATTTTTCAATAAAATAAAACAAACCTGATCAGCTGGCAAACAATCTAATCGTCTTCTTATTTCTTCCAAATGGAACCTTTCTGAACCTACACCTTTCCACCTGTGATTCACTTACATTGTTCAAATAGTTTACTTTTTCTAAAATATTTTATCCCCTTACTAATTGAAACTTAATAAAAAGTTAACCATATAATTTTACCTCATAGCATATGGTTCTTTGTCACAAGCTTGGTAACGTGGTTCAGACAATCTAGGGACTATATTTTTTATCCGCTCAAAAGCCCATACTTGCACCAGTTGGAAATATCCACACATATTTTGTTTCCCTGGACGTGTTGCTTTTGACAACTCTCTGTACAAATAGGCCAGCACAGCAGCGCCCCAGGCATATCTACCAACACCTCTGGAATTCAAATTTCGCAATAAGCTCAGCCACATTACATGTACACTATTTCCACAAGTATTGCTAAAGAGCAAACCCCCAAATAACTGCATTAGAAATGCTCGAGTATACTGGTCAATTGTACATTGATCGGCATCAATAGGTAAACAAGAGAACTCTTGTCTAAACCATTTCAGCCTTATATTACTTCCTGATACATCAGTTGTCCTCGGAGATTTTCCTAACAAATTTTCACATGTTTCATAAAGATTCTGGGGATGTTTCGTTACACCTGTCACTGCATCTCCATCTACACGTAACCCCGTTAACACCTCAACATCCTGAAGTGTTATTGTGGCTTCACCAACGCTTAGATGAAATGTGAATGTTTCGGGTCGCCATCTCTCCACCATTGCATTAATCAGTTTGTGGTCTACTATCATTGTACCAATTTTTACAACCCCTTCAAAGCCGCATTCAATTATTTTTTCATATATTTTTGGGTTAATGTTGTCTAACAATGACACAACCCCGCCTTTATTCAAATATACTTCTGAACATTCCTGTCAGTATAAAATCTTCAATTAATAATTTTTTTGATTCAATTACATTAAAATTAAAAAAATTGTCTAGGTATACATAATATTTTACCTCTTCACGCCATATATTTTGTGATCTATGCTTCATTTGTAAAGTTAACACATCCATCTGAACTGGTCCAGGATTTATAATCTGTTCAGCTCTTCGAATTTGTTCCATTTTTCCTTGTAAAACAACACAATTTTTCCTAATCAAATTACACTTACATTTTCTACAGAATTTTCATACTAAAATAACCAAACAAACCAAAGTATACTAATATCAGTCAATATCAAAATTATACTAAAACTAAAACTAAAGTTATAATCTGTTGATATATGAAACAAAAAAATTAACTTATAATACCACTAAAACTAAAATATTAATATGTGAATATTTCAAATTTCCAAACTAGAATTAATTTTTTTTTTCAAAAACTAAATATAAAACTAGTTTATATATGAAAAAAATTAATTATAAGTTCAAAATTATCATTTAAAATAGTACATTCTATGAACACAACATTTTTAAACAATTAACAACCATTAAAAAAATTAACAACCATTAAAAAAATTAACAATGCAGCATGTATTGAATTTTTAAAAAATAAAAAGCATGAAAACTGGTTTTGTGCAAAGCGAAAACTGGTTCTGACAATCAGTTTTTGTTCCGGTTAAAGTTGCACCTATTTGTGATTTATTGTTTAAGTGTGCATTCTTGATATATAAATTTTGCTAGTTTGCCTTTTTCAGGTCCTTAGTCCAACTAAAATTATAGCATAAATATGTTCATACATGCAAATAACTATAAATTTTACATCAAAACTAAAATTTAAAGATTTGGCTTACATGCCTCTATTTTTTTTACTTGTAAATATCCTGTAAATAAATTAACAATAAGTTTAACATTATCATTTACAATAATAAATTCAATAAACAAAAAATTAAAAAAATAACAACCATTATTACCTTGGATTTAACTTGTAGAAGTAAAATTTAGTAAATTAGAAATCAAAATGAAGAGAGTTTTGTGAGATGAAAATGATGAAAGTTGAGAGAAATGAAAGTGTA
This sequence comes from Euphorbia pulcherrima, assembly GCA_947683365.1. Classification (NCBI taxonomy): domain Eukaryota; kingdom Viridiplantae; phylum Streptophyta; class Magnoliopsida; order Malpighiales; family Euphorbiaceae; genus Euphorbia; species Euphorbia pulcherrima. Next base: position 24,808,132 of record CANTUS010000001.1, read on the forward strand.
AAATTTGAAATTAAGAGAGAAAAGTGTAGGAAATAAAATGAAGTAAAAATTTTTAGGTGGAGAAAAAATTTGAGTGGGTGAAATAAATTCACCCACTCAAATAGGTGAGACCGGTATGGTCTCACCATGTAGCGTGGGGAGATTCCCACGGTACCGTCTGAAAACGGGCTGACACAGCCCGTTTTCAGATAAAGTCTGAAAACGGGCTGTGTCAGCCCATTTTCAGACTAAAAAAAAAAAAGTTTTGGTTAAATTTGCTCCTTTCAAGTATTTATTCTTCAACCATGCACCTATAATGTAATTTTTTTTACCAAATGCATTTTTTGGGTACCAAATCCTATATTTCTAATAGTTAAAAATTTTATTTATTTATTTTATTATCTATTTAGTTCAGTGAAATTTTGTCCTTATTACGTCCAAATCTGATTAGGATGCTTTTAAGTTAAAGAATTTAGAGCCGAGCGAGAGAAGAACCGAAACCGGACCCGAGAAGTATAAATTGCCGGGTTATTACTCATTCAGTATTTACTATTTAGTGTTTTTTTTATCGTCCCTAACCTTCCGACGAGGACAATGGGGAGCGCACCGGCACAAATCCCGACTAGCTTTGGCCATGAGCTTAGGGCTTGCCTTCGTTGCCGTCTGGTCAAAACCTACGATCAGGTAAACTAACCCTTAGCGCCTCTTTTCTTTGTTAACTGTTCCTCCCTTCTAGACTTTCCAATATTAGGGATTAGTTTCTGTTGCAGTTTAGAGAGTCGGGATGCGAGAATTGCCCCTTCTTTAAGATGGACGAAGACCATGAGCGTGTTGTCGATTGCACTACCCCTAACTTCAATGGGTATTGTATTTCCTATCTCTTGTTATTCTTATGTCTAATTGTATTTGCTGGAAATTTGATTCTATTTCGGTAGTACAGTATTCTTTCGAAGATGGAGTTGAAATACAGTACTTTGTTTTGCTTATTAATTTAGGATTTCTTTTTTCAAATTCCATTGAAGGATTTTGTGTGATTGCGAGAATGCTCTTTGAAAATTGAAATTATGAGCCTCATCAGCAAACTGATTGATAGTTTTTTTGTTTATCTTCCTTCTTTCAGTTATTATCATCTTCTTGATATGTGCTTGTTGTTGGAACTCGCAGGATTATTTCTGTCATGGATCCAGCTAGAAGCTGGGCTGCTCGCTGGTTGAGAATTGGTATGTCGAATCCTTGCTTGACTTGCATGTTTTCCTAGCTTTCTTATGCGTGTTATCCTATCACTTGTGGGTGCTATTATCAAGTTATGATTTAATTTTTGCTATCTTATTTGTGGTTCTTGCGAGCTACTATGCACATTTTTGCATGATTTGGTGTTTTTTTATGTCGTATGTTCAGTTGTCTGTACTTAGAATTATGTTTATTGATGACTATTTTAGTACCATCTTAAAATTTCATGACATTATAATTCGCATGTGATATTCAACCCATAACATGTACTTGGTAATGTTGAGGGTATTAGTAATAGTGGGGCAAGAATCATTTCTTTGTAGCCGTTTAATGTGGCTTGATTGATTCCCTAGAACTACAAGATGTTCAGAGGATTTCGGATTGATGTTCTTGTTCTTTGTAAGCTATCTGAATCTATACATTGTCTTCTGAATGAACTTTGTTCAAAAGTTCTTAACTGTTCTTAAAGTTCCTTGAAGTTGAAACCAGGAGTGGCGCCCTAACCCAGCCACCGTAAACGCTATATATCCCACTTCTCTGGCCATCAGTTGCCGGAGGAGTCTCACAGCTCCCCCCCTCCTAGGATGAAGCTTTCCTATGTTTCCATCGATTTCCCCAACTCTCGTGATCCCTCTAACTCATCCTCTATGCTTATATCTTGCTCTTCTTCTGCTCTCTCCAAAACAGAGTCTGTTTAAAACCACAAGATAACCATTTTCATGTTATTTTGGTCTTTTTTTTTTGAAAAAATAATATTCATCCTATTAAAGAGTAAAGACTAATTGGTTTGATTCATTAAACAAACTCGGTTAATAGCACAAGAATGTGTTAATTTATTTTAACTGTCCAAATTCAGTAATGTAGACTTAGACATGTTTTGTACCAGATGAAATAGAACAAGAAATGGAGCCATCCTCCTTGGAATCTCTAGCAGAAGTTCCTTTTGGTGACACTTTTCTGCTTGAAAGCAAATTTTAGTTCAATGAGCATGTCCATTTGTTTTTCAAAGAATCCCCTCTTTCCAAGAACTCTTTTACTTTCTTTCCATAAAAGTGGTTCACTTTGTTGAGTTTGTTGTCCTGACAAGCTAAGAATTATTTAACAGTATTACTGTCCTTGAAGTGCTCGAGTAATTAGTTTGCATGCATATTCTTCTTTGCCCGCTGAAGAAGCAAGTTTTTGTGAACCTATTTACACATAAACAATGAGATTAAGTTGTAATCAAATGTGTTTTTAAAAAAATGATTGAGATGGACAGTTGAAGAAATACTTGGGGATGAGAGCTGGGGACAATATCCTGAGTAGCAATGAAAGAGGCAGCATATTTGCGTTTAGAAAGTGGTTAGTGTTGTGTGCATTATTAAGGAAGTGTTGAATTGCCAATAATCAACACAATCTGACCTTCAAAGTTCAAACTGCTTTGAAAACCTTACCCTTTTTATTTGTTTGTGAAAAAGGAGAAAGTGTTTTAATGGCAGACCATAATCACAATAGATGTGCAGGGTTTTAAGGGAAAACGAATATGATTTAATTACTACTAATATGAGTAGAGAGGAAAACAAATAATATTGTTACGTATTTCATTAAAATAGATTGCATTATAATGTCATTTTTATTCTCCAAACTGAATTTATCTACCAGCCGAAATTTACGGATGCCAACTGGAACTTTCGTTTGAAATGTTTGCCCCACCTTAAGTGCATTCTTGGCTCCACCACTGCTTGAAACTAATTACAACTCACAAGGAATTGTATTATGAAAATGATATGTGTTGCTATGTTTGGTACTTTGACAATTTATATTTTCGAAAGATCCCCTGCAATACTGCTCTAAATTCAATTTATGTCATTCTCATCTACAAAGTAAATGAAAAATATTAGTTTATAACTTAGGTAGGGTAATCTTTAAATGTTCATAAAAAGCAAGTATATGTGCTCAATCCTAAGTTCCAAAGACATTTCTCACTTTTTCAGGGCTGGTTGTTTTGCACTCAATAGCCATTGTTCTCTGGAGGTGTTATTTTGTTAAACATTTAGGATGGTTGCTTTGGACCCAAATGCCATAGTTTTCTTGAAGTCTTGTTTTGTTTGACATTTAGAGCTGTTAGCCCTGGATAATTTTGTTGGCTGAGGGTGCTAATTCTCTTTCATCGGGTTTTGTTTTGAATGATCTGCAGGAAGGTTTGTCCCTGGTTGTTACACACTTGCTGTTTCAGAGGCTTTACCAGAGGACTTGCAGGTATTTATCTTCATACAACACCAATTTATTCTCTTTGTTTTGTTTAATGCTTTGCCTATTTTGCCCATTTGTTCATTTTCTCTTTATTAATATTATAGTCTCCGATTCTCTTCTAAAGTTCATTATCTGTTTTTGTTCTTTACTATTGGAATTCCAAATTGTCATTCTTGTTTATACTTTGGCATAAAGCTAGAGTATGGACCTAAACATTGTCAATGTTGTGGCATAGATTCAAGTGGCAGTCAAAACTTTCAGTTGTGATGATATTCACAACCTTATTTCTTAAGTAATGAAAGCGCCCAAGATACATGCCAGCTTTTTTTTTTCTAAAAAAATGTGCCCAAAATACAAATACTAACACACCAACATATCCCAGTAAGTTTATTGCTTTGTAACTTTAGCTTTCTTCTACGAGCTTAGGGTAAAATATAATCGCAATAGGAAACTTATGTGGAACCAAACCAATTGATGAAAAGATATCAAACCCAACATATGCGAAAATAACTTGCACTTTTGAAGTTGAAAATGATAATTACTGATGGTGGGACTACATTCTATGCAATAAATTATAATAACTCGTGCATTTATATTGCAGTCTTAGTTTTCATGACATGAAAGTTCCATTTTTGGGCGGCATACATTCTATATGGTTATATTAATTTTGGCGGATAGGTTGAAAGGTATAGAAAATGCACAGTTTTGGTTTTTATGGTTTTCGTGTACTATATTTATTATCTGTTAAATGCATGCTTTCTAAATCCTTTCTGATTCAAACCATTGATCTTCTCGTATGCACAATCCGAACTAACCATATCATTTTGTTATCTTGCAGCACTTATGTGAAGATGAACATGTGCAATATATCCCTCCAAAACGCATTTAAGGTTCCAGTTTATATAATGTCATGCGTTGTGTTAGTTTAGAATTTTTAGGAACTCTTGTGATTTAAAAAATTTCCATATGCTAAAGGTCTACAGCTGTTTCAGTATGAAGTTTACTTTGTGTGTGGAAATAGCTTGTAAGTTTCACAATTAGAAGCCGGGAAGAAGGGCGAGTTGTTATGACTTGTGTTTTTTAGTTGTTTAATGGAGTGCATTTTGTTTGCGTAGGTGATCTAATTTGGTTAACTGTTTAATGCGTTGTATGGCCTTTCTATATGATACCACTTATAATACAAAAATGCACAAACACAACACTCCAACAAACGTATAATTCAATTGCTCTCTCCAGACTTTGGAATTGTTTTGCAAAACCCACGACATGAAATGTTGTGTTAATGAGATTGACACGTTTAAGACTGTACAAACTTAGCTGGGCAAAGTAAAAAGTTGATGGAAAATGGAATTGCATGAAAATAGCACGAGTTTTACAACAATTTTAACCGAACTGAAATGAATTTTGTATAATTTATAACTGTCTTGAATGTGTAATTAATCATAATTTAAATTGAAATGAAATGATCCAAGTGCTCAGAGTCATTTGTTGTTCTTTTCTCAAGTCATTTTGGAGCAATAAATGAATAAATAACTACCACAAAAAGGAAAGAACTATGTTTACAAGTATTCAAATTTGTGACATTAGAGGTGGTTGAGGTTTTAGTTTAATGGTTAAGCGTAAATCTGTGTAACTAGATGTCTCAGGTTTGAACGACATTTAGGTGGATTGGGGATTTGTCAATCCATTTAATAATACAAGCATATTTACGAAAAATTAAAAAAAAGTATTCAAATTTATACAAGCTTAGTCATCGCTAGACCTGGGCATGGGCCGGGTTGGGCCGAGTTCGGGCCAGATTTAATCGAGCCGGACTAAAAAAACTCTGAACCTAAGCCCGGCCCAACTTGGATAAAATATTAATCAGGGGCCGGGTCGGACCTTTTTAAATTATCAAAACCTAAGCCCGCCCGCCCGCCCCGTTAATTAATTTTTTTAATTAAAAATTCTAATTATTAAATTGTGCTTTACATTTAAAATTAAAAAAGATTTGTAAACTTAGTTTTAAAAAATAAGCATACGCTGGTGAATTAGGAGAGGTTATTTGAATCTATAAGAAAGTAAAATTTTATGAATTAGGAGAGGTTATTTGAATCTATAAGAAAGTAAAAGAGACTTTGAAAAGCCTTGTAATTGATTTTTGTATTTAATGTATTTGGCTAGGGAATAACATATGGGTAACTACATATTTGCATGGGTAACTAAATTAAGTAAATTTTGTTGTCTTTTCAAAGAATTAAGTCAAAATTTGTTATATAAAAACAGACTACTTATATAATATATAATATTCATTTTTTATTTATTTTATAATGGATCGAGCTGCCTGAGCTTGGATTTTGATACTAAAATCAAACCCAATCCATATAACATTCGGGCCCCTATGAGTTCGGGTCGGGTCGGACCTATGTTACAAACTACTTGTCCAAGCCCATCTCATGAAGAGCGGGCATGGGCGTGGGCTGGGCTGGGCCGGGCCGGGCTCAATCAGGCCTAGCTAAAAAATTGGTGGTCTAAGTCCGCCCAACCTATAAAAAATAAAATTCGGGCTCCGACGGACCTTTATCAAATAATCAAAACCCAAACCCGGCCCGCAGGCCTATCAATTAATATTTTTAATTAAAAAAATTTACTAATAAAAAATAATTTTTATGAAAATATTATAGCTAAAATTGTAATATAAGTCACAAAATTAAGTTTAAAAGCTAAACTTCACAATAAAAATTTAAATATTCAACAATATAAATTATTTAGATGAAATATGCAATATTATATTAACTCAAAAACTTTACAGTAAAGGCATAAAAGCCTTTTAAACCTATTCAGCTGAACAAAACGGCCAAAGAGCCCAGAAACCTTATACCCTTATTCTGTCAAACACTTCCCTAGTATCATCGAGAGTTTTATATCAAACATTATAAATTTTTTATTAATACTATAAATAATAAATATATATTTATTTAATATATTAATAATTAATTTATGCCAGACTTGGGTTTTAAGTATGAACCCAAGTTCATCACTTACTTTATTCAGAGCATTCGGGTTCAAGTCAAATCGGGTTCATTCTGCAATGAATTTGTTCAAATCTGATCCATAAAAGACGGACCTAACAGACCGATGGGCTCGTGATCAGGTCCAATTACAAATTATTTATCCAAGATAATCTTAATCGAAATATTTATAAATATTAAAAAAATATAAGATTTATATTTTATTTAATCTTTAAAAGATTTATTATAAATTGTTGAAATTTGTTGAATGCAATAAAGTCCAACATGAGAGATTCGCGATCTTATGGAACAACTATGAACTAAACAAGGCAGCCAAAAGCTGGTTTACTCCCGACAGAAAATATCATCGAGAAGAAAACCAAGTAAAAAAGAAGAAGAAGAATGGTGTTCAACAGCTTCATAATAGCATCGGTAGCCCACATATCGGCCGACGCATGTCAGCAAATCGCCCGAATTCATCTTCAAGACCGTGTAAGCAGCCAACAGCTGCTTGATCTCCTCTTCTGCTTTCCTCTCCAGCAATTCGGTAATTTCGCTCTTTGGATTTGGACTCTCCTTTGCCTTCCCCCTCCCGATTCCTTCTATCCTTCCTCTTCCTCCTCCGACGACGACGATTTCCACCGCCATCCTCCGCCTCATCTCCGCCATTCTCCTCCCTCCTATTCGTCTTCCTCCGTCGATCTTGATGACTACTACCACGACTCCCATTCCGATTGATCTAATTAGGTCGGCTCCGCCTTTGTACAGTAACAAAACCGGGTTCTATCTCTCTTTAGTTGATTTATATATTGTATTGCCGGCTTTTTCTTTCAATTCGCGTTCCTGGTGGAACAATTTGATCTATATGACTATATGATATGGAAGGATTAACTAGGTTGTGTTCTGTTTGTTTGTGGATTTTCAATTGTTCAGGAGAACGTTGCAATTTGAGTGAATATAGCATATTTGAACCTCTAATGAACATTGTGACGTAGCAGTTTTATATATGTGTAATTATGAATGTAAAAACACCATGGCGTTGCCTTTTCTATTGTGAAGTTGGCTCTTACATGCTCAAATGCTGATTAAGGTATCAATGGAGCTGTGATTTAGCCTTATTTGATCCTGTTATTTTCAGTAATGCTACATTAGGGTAGGATCCTTTTTGTGGATTTCGTTTTTGACTGTTATGAGTTTTTATGGAGTCTTCTATCAAAGTTATTATTGGAATAAGTTAAATAGTTGCTTTTCTATGCATTTGTCTCTTACCCATCCTGCCATAAGCTGCAGATATTGGAATACTTCCAAAATCATTCTAAGTTCCAGGGACAAGAGGTTAAAATAGCAGTTACTAATTGAACTGAGACAATCTTGATGCATTATTTTTTCCTCATATCATTCTGATTAGAAAAATAAGCTCATCGAGTACTACTCATTTGACAGCTCCTATGAAGCACGGAAACTCCGGTGACACGACGTTTTCGCGTTTCGGAAACCTTTCGGAAACAGAAACTCTCGGAAACCCCTAAGAAACGTTTCCGGGCAGTTTCTGCAATTAAGGAAAGTTGGAAACTCGTTTCTTCAAATTCCGGAAACCGTTTCCTAGAAATTCTTTCAACCTTATGAGTCAATTTCGGTTCATTCCAAAACTAAAATTCCTATGCATTTGTTGTGCAAGTTCCTAAACATATATATTATGTTTGAATTAGAATTTTTGAATACTAAGTTACATGAATATGATTTGATAGGTGTCAAATTGAAAATATTTATAGTAGAATTATTTTATAATTAATAAATATATTTTAAATGTAACTTATTTTAGTATTCCAATATTTTATCAAACAATGAAATTATATGAATGGAAATTTTATATTTTTTATATTTATAAATGTACCCCTAAATTTTTATTATTTACCTGTTTCCCCGCAGTTTCCGAACCTATATTGTTTTGAAATGGCGTTTCCCGGTTTCCGTTTCAGTTTCCGTTTCCGTGCTACCTAGGACAGCTCTTCTGATTTTCATATCAAAAATCTGTTTGCAATTCATAAAACTCACAAATTGTGAGTGTTCACCTTGTATTGATTCACTCTATCAATAAAATTAAATTGCAAAAGTCCTATTTATAGACGAAGGAAGATGACAACTCAACTAACTCTACAAACACTTGTAGGAATTTAAGTCCCTAATATGTTTACTCGCTTTCCTACCTATTCCAACTAATTCCTAATCCTAATTGTAACCGCTTCTGCTGACCTGGCACTTCCTGCTGGTGTTGAAGTTTAACAGATGATCCTGCTTTGATGGCTTCATCAGCTATTATCTCTGATGCTTCGACACTTCTTTCTGCCTCTATTTGTTTTTTTGCTTTGAAGTTCATAAGCTTTCTTAGGTTCTGCTAGGATAGAAGGAATATTTTGTTTTACTGGTTCTGTGATCTCTTAGGATAACAACTATAGACCCGCAAATTCATAGAATACATACATAATTCTCATATGCTTCAAATAAGTTAAAGAAAGCTATTTGGATACCCTGTTCTGGTTCTTGTTGATATGCAAAAGAAAACTGTGAAAATTAGATACCACCTACAAGGTGTACATCGGTTGTCTCGTGTTTGACTCTGACTAAATACATTTGTGGGGGTGAAGAGCCTTAACTGTGACTAAGCCTCGAATATGATCTCAATAAAAATACTTGTCCTTTATACCAAAAAACCGAAATCTGGATACTTCGTAATGATTATATTGTGAAAGGTAAATTTAAAATTAGTCATATTTGCTTTTAATATAGAGCTCAAGATTACTGATTTGAGGTGCAGGCCGCAAGTCTATATTCATGGATCTGCCTCATAAATGAATGACACAGATTTTTATTGCTTTTATGGTAAGCGAAAATATGAATTATAATTCTAGTTTTTGAGGTGGTTGCTGATGAAATTACCTCATTTGTAGGAGAATCTGACAAGTAGCTTCAGTTCAAACTTAAACTTAAACGGCTAAAATTGTAATTATAGTTTTTTTTTTTTTGTTGTTGCCCATGTGGTTCACCGGAGCTTTGCTCCGACTACATCCAGATCCGACCCGGCTAAAATTGTGATAATATTTAGACCATTTGAATATTAACCATAATAGGGCTACTCAATGAGAAAATTCGTTGAGCAATTTCGATATCAAGTGGTGTCATTTTTTTTTATTATTAGCCTTTGTTCTCTCAAGAAGTATATACGTTCATATATTTATTTTTCTGAAACCTCTATAGTCTGTACAGAGCAACTTTTCTACTAAACTTGGTTTCATCCTGCACTTTTTTAAGAGATGCTGGCGTAAGCAATCTTAGAGATTGACATTTAGGGTGTATTTGGAACTCTGGTTCTTTTTCAAGGAATTCCATTCAATTCATTTATACAATTTACAGATTTTTTACTTGAATTGGATTGCAGACCCTCATATATATGTATATCTGTATGACTTTTGAAATAATTCACATGATATCTTTTATATTTTCTCCTATGCATTTGTTTTATCATAGTTCTGGTTCTAGGTTTGTCGATAAATGTTGGTAGGTTCGATCTATGTCCTTTATTGATTTTGGTTGATAAGCAATGACAAAAAAAAATTGGATCAAGATTTCTGGGTTTCAAGGAAGTAGAATTTATTTAGAGAGTGTATTTGAAAAAGGAAATATGAATGCTTGAAGATTGACACTAGGAAACAAGTCATAGTTTGCCCGTTAACTTTCCTATATTTCCTGAATAAGCTCTTGTACTTGTATATTTCGAATAAGATAGTATATAATTTACGAATTTGTAGAACATGTGATATCTCTCACTGTTCACTAAAAAATTCTATAAAAACTAGAATCGCATCAGTAGAGGGACTAGGTACAGGATTGAGGAAATTCAAGTAATTAGATGAGCCACAAAATATGGTTTTGGCCAGTTGACTAATAGCGGAATAGAAACTTGAACGTGATTTACACTTGTGTTTTTGCATTCTTCAAGATAGAGTATGCTATACGTGTAGTGTTTTTAGCGATGAATGCTGTGATTATCATACAGCTGACTAATTATTTATGATATTTGGTTGGCTTTCTGAAAAAGAATGCTATGCATCCCAACAAAATTTCGTTCTACCATTTCTCAGTTGATGTGAAAAAAGAGTCGGACCATGTCATTAAAGATCAATAATTCAGATTTTTTTCCTGATATGAATGTGTTGCGTTCATATACATTCGGTCAATATTGTCCTTAAACAAGGGAATATCTAAGGCCGTGTTCCAAATTTTTGACGAAATTAAATTTTTTTTATGTAATTACAATTTTTTGTCTTTGCATGAATCGAATTTAGTTTCTTTACAAATGGTGATTTCGAATACACTAAACTATTTCTGAACAAGCTAATTTAGTTTTGTAGCTTTTAATTTCACCAATATATTATGGGCGAATTGAGGTTGTTATCTTTATGATTTCCACCAAAGTATGCGATAACATGTGTTTCTCAAACAATTGAACCAAGCAAAACCAAAAACTCTTTCGGTCTCTATTTTACTCAATTTGGCCCATAACACTGTCAGCATTCACCTTAATCAATGGATACCTTTCTTGTTTATTTTCTCTGCCTATAGTTCCTCCTTAAATTGCGCAACTTAATATCAATATAAAAAATTTCAAAAAATAAAATGGTCAATTTTAGCTGCCAGAACCGGCCTTATCATTGAGGCTAATGAAGCCTTTGCTTTGGGCCCCCAATTATAAAGGGCCTCAGATTATTTATTTTGTTATACATATATATACCTTCTTTTCATCAACTATATAATTTGCTTTAAATTGTTATTTTTCCCCACAATTTGTTTTATGGAATCTAACAGTTGTTTTCATTATTTTGGAAAAAAATCAGACGAATTAAACATTAAATGGCTACTAATCAAAGCAGTAAAACGTTGGTTTCCCTTTTAAATAAAAATTAGACTAATTAAGCATTAAAGGACATAATAATGATTTGAATTAGCCATTGCTTTATTAATTTTTTTATTAGCTACAACTTAGCTTTTGATCTTTCCTAATTAATTTTTTATCCGCTAAGCTTATACATACATATTCACATATCTATGTTTGTGTGTGGTTAGAATCGGTGAATTAGTTTTGACTAATTAGGGCCCTAAATTTGTAGAACTGGATGCTTTACCTAGAGCCCCTAATTATATATCCGTTAGTTGCTATACTATTAGGCGGTTGTCTTTGGTGGAATCCAATGCTCCTTTTTAGTTCACACAAATTATCAATAGTTACCTTTGCTTGTGATATTTTTACAAACACAAGCTATATTTTTATCTAAACTATCTTTATTGAGACAGTATTGTTTCATAATCAGTTAAAGTTAAAACTTTTCACTCTTTTCATACAAATGTATTTAATTAGAATTAGATTCAACCATCGTCCCGGAAGGTCTGTCCAAGTCCACTTTACATGGAAACGATTTGTACAAGAAATTTCAATAAAGGCTTCGTCTTGGACTCTTTGTGACCCAATTTAGATATGAGATGTGCTTAGTTATTAAAACTCTAAGTTGGACCTTATGATATATATATATATAGAAATGTAGACATGTAGACGTGTAGATACGTTGTGTATATTACAATTCTGTTTGGAAAAATTTTAGCAAATTAGAAAAAGTATGTAGGATTTATTTTTAGACTCGCGGGTTGATATTTCATTATATATGTAGGCTCGACTTAAGCCAATTTTTACTTTTTATAAGTTGGTTTGGGCTTGAGTTATAAATTTTGAGCTACGCTCGATTAGGTGGAGCCCATACTTTGGTCTATAACCTTTGTCACCTCTAATATACGACCTAGGTGTAGCTGAAATCAATTTAGGTCACCTTTCACATATACGGCTTTACGTTGCCAACTAAACTAAATCTTGTAAGTCTAAATATAATTGTTTATGAACCATTTGTTAATCCTCTCCAGCTTTATAAAAAAAAATATTACTATTCCATCAAAACTTCATATATAATTCAGCTTTTTTTAAACTGAGATATTCATCATTGGACATTATAACTAATCCTCTCGCTGATGTGTAGCCATCTCGTATAGCTAATCCAAGGATTTAATGCTATTTCATACCAAAATCATATATAGATCCCAGTAGCTTTGGTTAAATATGTACAAGTTTCTTTCACTCAACTACTTCCATTGAGTTCATATTATTCTTTTGGATTTTCCTATTGAGTTTATAAATTTTCTTTTTCTTCAACGTTTGTACCATTTTATCAGTTTTTAATTTCAACATTGAAAAGTTAGTTTATTTACTAAAATGAAATTATAACACATGCCAAATATCTAATGTATGCATACCATTATTATTTTTTGTCTTTTTTAAATTTGACATTTTTAAAGGTAGTTATAATTTGATCCAAAACCCACCCCACCCTCCATGCTTCACGTTAGAAAGTAGATGTGGCCGATAAGCCCAGGGGATAACTTACTTATTTTCTAGTGGTAAATAAGCGAGATATTCTTTCATATATTTTGGTAACATGTCATTTATGCCCCTTGGGGAGTCCAATGATTACGGGTAAACTTAAACTAATTTGTAAAATGGGGTCTGGAAATTTTTTTTTGCAAAACGAGGTCTAAGGTTTCACAACGTTATCAATTAAGGGATTTTTAGCTGACGCCGTTAATGGTGATGACGTGGCAAAAGGCAAAATTGGAAACCCACCTTTTCTTCTTCTTCCCAGAACCTTCATTCCGACGACGCCGTTTCCACCCCCGCTGACGATTCCAAGACCAAGAAACAGAATCTCTCCTTATCAATTTCTCAAGAACATGATTTGAACTCCATTGAAACTACTTTTATTGAATCGTAAAAAAACAGAGAATTACAGGACTGAGAAGAAGATGAATTACAGAGTGAGTAAATTGGGGATTAGTGCTAGCTGTTATTTATAACGGCTAAGTTTGGTGAAATGACAAAAATTACCTTGATAATAACGGCTAGTAAATTACAGTTGATTATAACTAACTAACTTTTCTTTCTAACTAACTCCCTCCAAGATGAACATGGTTCCATGTAAATCTTGTATCCTTTACTAGATGGCCATCATCTTCAAGTTGTTGATTTGTCTTTGTAATTCTGGTGAGTAAAGTGGTTTTGTGATACGTCTGCTAAATGACTATGACTAGATACTGTCATCAAATGTATTAATCCATCTTGTATCTTTATTCGCACAAAGTGGCAGTCTATCTCTAAGTGCTTTGTCCTCTCATAGAACACATTGTTGTTTGCAATGTGCATTGCTGATACATTGTCACAGAACATTAGAGATGGACCTTTTGTTTTAACCTTTAAGTCTCTCATTAGGTAGAGTAACCATTGGATTTCTGCTGATGTGGCTGCCATAGCCCTACACTCTTCTGTGGAGCTTCTTGACACTGTATTTTGTTTATTTGACTTCCAAGATACTATAGATTCTCCCATGAAGATGCAAAAACTAGTAACTAACTTTCTTGTGTCCTTGCAATTTCCCCAATCTGAATTTGTAAATGCCTTGAGTTGTGTGTTTGTGTCTGCCGAATAGAAAAGTCCATGGTTTGGCTTCCCTTTTAAGCATCTTAAGATTCGATGAGCTGCTACTATATGATATTGATGTGGCTTATCAAGGTATTGAGATAACTGCTAAACAGTAAATGATATGTCTGGCCTTGTATTTATCAGGTACAGTAGTTTGCTAATCAACTTTCTGTAACTTGTGTTATCTTTCAATTTGTCTGTCAACTTGTAATCTTTCTGATCCATAGAAATAGGTGTATCACAAGGCTTGCAATCTAGGAAACCATATTCAACAAGAAGATCAAGTGTATATTTCCTTTGATATAAATAGATTCCATTTTTATTTCTAGCAACTTCCAATCCTAGGATGAATATAAGCTTCCCTACATCTTTAATACTACATGTCTCATTTAGATATTTCTTAATGTCATTTATTTGATTTTGACAGTTACTAGCTAAAATTATGTCATCTACATACACAGTGAGAGCGATGAAAGAGTTGTTACCTTCTTTAACGAAGAGTGAAGGGTCTGCTACTGATTGTGTGAATCATTTACCCTTTAAAGCTGATGTCAATTTGGTGTTCCACTGTCTACTTGCCTGCTTTAAGCCATACAAAGATTTTTGTAGTTTACAAACAACATTAGGAATATTTGAATTAATACCTTGAGGCAATTTCATATAGATTTCTTCTTCTAGTTCCCCATGAAGAAAAGCATTGTTAATATCCAACTGCTCCAAATGCCAATTTCTTTTTACTGCTAAAGCTAGTAGCATACTAATTGTTGTTATTTTGGCAACAGGAGAAGTCTATTCCATTCTATTGTGTGTATCCTTTGGCAACTAACCTTGCCTTATATCTTTCTACACTTCCATCACTTTTCCATTTCACTTTGTAGACCCACTTGCAACCAATTGGAGTTTTTCCATCAGGCAATGATACTATACTCCATGTTGTTGGAAATTGACAGTCAGATTAAACATGCATAATAGGCACGGCGAAAATTCAAAATTTTGTCCATGTCCCCCAGAAACTCCTATTAGTTGCATATAAATTAAATAAAGTCTTAACTAAATAATTCGCTACCTAGGTTAGCATGTAAGGGCTAGGCGTACCATAATTCTAAATTATATCCTAGCAATAGTATTTATATTAAATATATTACAACTCTAAGTTATAATTTAAATATAAATAAATTAAGCATGCATTATAACCTGAGCATAATTATTAAGTCTAAAACACTTAAAGAAAAAGACTTAATAATTAAAAGAGAAATTAGAAGACTTACCAATTGAAGCGTGCTTTAGCAGAACTTCGTTACACAAGCTTCCAAGGTAGGATAGCCTCTATGAGTATCCACACGAACCCCACCAGCCGAAACCTCCCAATGAGGAAGAACCGAAGAACCTTGAGTAATTGCTAGATCGCTTCAAAATTCCCACCCGAAAATATATATTCTAAAGATTGAAGATCCACTTGAATTTGGTGCACACTGGAATGGAAAAGGGAGCCCCCTTTTATAGGTGGAGCAAAGGCTCCACCTAATTAACACGCAGATCCTAGTTGATCCGCGTGCTCTTCAAGATGACCTTGCTTGCACAACAAGCCAGGTCTGCTTACCGCACAAGGCAGGCTCATATGAGCCTGCCTTGTCCCGCGAGCCCAGCTCGCGGAGGCCCTCTTGGGCTGGGCAAGCGCTGCTTATGCAGCGCTTGCTCAACCCAAGCTGGGCTTGTGTGGCACGCGGCCCACGAGTGCACTATGCACTCATGTGGCCCTTTTATTATTATCCCCACGATTCCTTTTGGGCCCATGGGGCCTATGTGCGCAGGGTCCAACCCTCGCCATGGCAATCCGATTTTGGCTCTCCTTAAAATAATATTTTATGTAATGAATCTAATAAATTAGTTACCGGTCAATAAATAAAACTCTTATTCCAATCAAATATTTAATTTATGACCCTAATAAATTAATTGCCACTTAAAAATAAATCCTTTTAAAAATGATCCAATCATCTTTTAAATAATCAAATAATAATCCAATTATTATTACATAATATTTTCGAAATAGAATGAATCTATTAATTCTTTACTCAGTCCGATGAAGGTCCAATGTGTGTGACCTTATGAGATCCCAAAGTATTGAGTCGCTAAGGCTTAACCAACCCTTGTTCTAATAGAACCACTGGCTCGAGGTTCTAGACCGTGAATAGAACTCGATTACCTTAAACGACTGAAGTATGCCTCTAGCAAGGGTCTACCATCCCCCATTACTCGAAACATCATCTATGCTTATGACTTAATCCCAGCTTAATGCAATACTTATCCAATGCGATGAACTCCTTCCATTCTTTAATATTAGTACCATCTGGTTTATAGGGTTTGATTGAAGTGTTAACCCACTAATAGCAAGGTTGCTCCAAGCTATCCCAGTTATTTACTTATTCCCAAAGTATATTGCCTTTTATCATAGTGTGTTTGACTAGAAACTATTTCTATCAAACGTCTGATCAGAGGTTTATAGCAATCATTACTTCAACAAGCGGCCAGGTACAACTCCTTAATATATCTGGAGTAATTCTTTTTGACTATTCAGCTTACCAATGTAATGTCATCACTATACCCATAATCACCCGTGACACCCTTAATTAATGAGTGTATAGAAATGACCCAAAGTATAGCAACAGTACCACACAAGGTAACTAGCATCTCAAGTATGAGGATATTTGCAAAGCCTATTGCATGAAGATAAACACAAACACATTGATATATTTACCAAGTGTTTATCTTACTGTGGTCTCCACTATATCTCCCAGATATATCCATGTGTCAGACGTAAGGCACCACCTTCAGTCCTTAGAAGATTGACTGCTTGGACCCTTTCCAAGAAAGTTGACCACATGCTAGTCTTTCCGCTTCATTAATATCCTTTCTTGATGAAACTATAACTAGGGATAGTTTAGATATAATCATAATTGCACATGAAGCAGGTTCCACCAAATATAGTCCAACTATAATTTCTATGACTTCATGCTATGATACGTCAAGGACTTTTGCATACATACATCAATGAATATATTTTAACCAGCTATAATATATATATATATATATGTATATACAAACACATCGATATAAGCAAAAGATTGGTCATCTTTGACTTGAGTCAATGGCTTTGCCAGGCCATCTGTGAGGTTCTGATTAGTGGGTATATATTCTAGTCTTATTATCTTAGCATCAACAATCTCCCTAATTATATGATACTTTCTGGATACATGTCTATTTTTCTAATGAGATCGGGGTTCCTTTGCCTGAGCTATAGCACCATTGTTATCACAATACAAAGTAATTGGATCAATAGCCTTAGGCACCACACCGAGATCACCAACAAATCCCTTTAACCAGACAACTTCTTTTGTTACTTTGCATGCATCAATATATTTAGATTCTGTGGTTAAATCAGCTGTAGTTTCTTGCTTGGAACTCTTCCAGCATACCACCCCTCTATTTAACTCATACACAAAACTTGATTGAGACTTAAAGTCATCCTTGTCAGATTGAAAACTTGCGTCAATGTAACCTCTAATTTTGAGGTCACCTTCTCCATAAATCAAGAACTCATCTTTAGTCCTTCTCAAGTACTTAAGAATTGCCTTGACGGCCATCTAGTGATTTTCACCTGGATCTGACTGATATCTGCTCGTAAAGCTCAAAGCCTGAGAGATATATAGCCTAGTGTATATCATAGCATACATGATGGATCCTATCGCGGATGCGTAGGGTATATCCTTCATGCGCATTCTCTCCTGACCTGTCTTCGGACACTCAGCCTTAGACAGGTTAATCCCCTTTATCATTAGGAGATAACCTTTCTTAGAATACTGAGGGTTGGACTTACTCAATACCTTATCTATATATGTACTTTGAGAAAGACTTAATAGCCTTTTGGATCTATCTCTATAGATCTTTATACCTAGTATAAATGCTGCTTCACCAAGGTCTTTCATGGAGAACTTTTTTGACAACTATCCTATTTTGAAAAAGAGAAATATAATTTCCTATTAGTAGAATGTCATCGACATACAATACTAAGAAAATGACTACACTCCCACTAACCTTCTTGTAAACACAAGGCTCATTGATGTTTGGACAGAAATCCAGTTCATGGATTGTTTGATCAAACCTTATATTCCAACTCCAGGATGCCTACTGAAGTCCATAAATGGATCTTTGAAGTTTGCATATCTTCGAGCCATTCTGAGATGTAAAACCCTCTAGCTGTGTCATATATACATCTTGGTCTAAATCCCCATTTAGGAATGCTGTTTTAACATCCATATGCCAGATTTCATAATCGTAATGAGCAGTAATGGCGAGGAGTATCCCAATGGATTTAAGCATGGCTACCGGTGAGAAAGTTTATCATAGTTAATACCTTTCCATGGACCATAACCTTTTGCAACCAACCTTGCTTTATAGGTAATTATATTACCATCTGTGTTTGTCTTCTTCTTGAAGACCCACTTGCACCGAATTGGTCTAACCTCTTGTGGTGAATCAACCAAATCCCAAACTTGGTTCTCATACATGGAATCCATTTCTGATTTCATGGCTTTTAGCCATATATCAGAATCTGAGCTTTTCATTTCCTTATCATATGTCCTTGGTTCATCATCCTTCATAAGATATAGTTATTTATCATCCGTAATGATAAAACCATATCTATCAGGACCTTTTTGAACATGACCTGATCTTTGCAATGATTATGTTTCGACGGTTGTTCTTGGATCACACTTTCTTGTGCATCTAGAACGGGGTCAATTAGTTGATTGTCTATTTCCTCCTCTTGAACTTCCAATTCATTGTTGCTCCCACTGACTTTTGCAAGTAAGTGTTCCTCTTCCAGAAAGTGAGCATTCCGAGAGACAAATACCTTTTGTGCTTTGGGTTGGTAAAACAGATATCTAATTGTTTCCTTTAGATATCCAATGAATAGATATTTGTCAGCCTTGGCATTCAGCTTATCTGAAGCTATCCTTTTTACCATAGCAGGACAACCCCATACTCTTAAGTGACTTAGAGATGGCTTCTTATTACACAATCTTTCATAAGATGTAAAATCAACTAATTTAAAGGGCACTCTATTTAAAACATAAATTGCGCTCTCTAGTGCATATCCCCAAAAAGATTTACTAAGATCTGCATGGCTCATCATGGACCGAACCATATCTAATAAAGTCCGATTCCTCCTTTTTGACACTCCGTTGTGCTGGGGCGTATAAGGAGGGGTCCACTAGGGTACTATCCCGTTTTCCTTTCGATAATCCTGAAACTCCTAACTTAAGTATTCTCCACCTCGATCTGATTGAAGTGTTTCAATACTTTTGTCAAGTTGTTTCTCTACTTCAGCTCTGAATAGTTTGAACTTTTCAAAACTTTCAAACTTGTGCTTCATTAAGTATAAATAACCGTATCATGAGTAATCATCAATAAAGGTTATGAAGTATGAGTATCCTCCTAGTGCTTGAACACTCATGAGACCACACACATCAGCATGTATGAGTTCCAATGTACTTGTGGCTTGTTCACCCTTTCCTTGAAAGGTTAACTTTGTTATTTTTCCTCTTAAACAAGGTTCGCAATCACCATAAGACTCCGAGACTATTGGGCCTAAGTCTCCACGCTTATGCAACTTGGTTAAGAGATCTTTGTTTATGTAGCCTAAACGACAATGCTATAAGTAAAAGGAATTCTCATTATCTAATTTAACTTTCTTCACATTGTTTATATTGAAAATTTCTGTTTTAGCATCAAGAACGTAAATGCCACCTTTCAACATCCCATAACCATAAAGAACATTATTGCAACGAATCTGATAATTATTATAAGAAAATAAAATTTCAAATCCTTCTGCTGCTAAACACGCAATAGATACAATATTCTTAGTAACACTTGGAATGTAGTAACAATTATGCAAAACTAAAACAAGTCCACTTGGCAAAATAAGATTAAAGCTTCCTACGGCTACTGCAGCAACTCTGGCTCTATTTCCCAGATGAAGGTCCATCTCCCCTTTTACAAGTCTTCTACTATTCCTTAGTCCCTGCACAGAAGTACAGATATGAGAACCATAACCAGTATCTAATACCCAAGTGGATTCACGCGGAAAAGTAGTGAAGTTTTCAATTACAAACATACCTGAAGTAGATGCCTCTATAGGCTTCTTCTTCAAATGCTCAGAAGTAGAAGCTTTGCAATCCCTCTTCTAATGTCCCGGTTTCCTACATTGGAAGCAGAATACTTAGATGCCTTCTTTTCTTTCTTCTTTTTACTGATTCTTTTCTAGGCACCCCCAGTTTCTGCTTCTTCTTCTTAGAAACCTTGCCTTTCTCAACCAACAGTAGAGGTTTCTGATCTTTCTTGATTTGAGGTTCTACTATTTTTCAGCATGTTGATTAATTCAGGGATAGTAGAATTAATCTTGTTCATGTAATAGTTAGTCATAAAGCCTGAGTAACTATCTATCAAGGACATTAACACAAGATCAATGCTCAAGTCATGATTCATCTCGAATCCGAATTGATTCTGCTTCTCAAGGTATCCCAAGAGTTTTAGTACATGCTGAGAGGCAGAGGTGTCAGCCTATATCTTGGTCCCTAAAAGGAGCTTGGAGATCTCATACCTCTCTGTCCTTTCCCGCTCCAAAAAGAGCTCTTCAAGATGGAGAACCATGTCCTCCAAGGGCATGTTCTCATGTTGTTTCTGAAGCTCAGGATTCATGGACCCCAACATGATACACATGGCAGTCTCACGATCTTTCCTATGCTTCAACCAGGCCTCATGCTCCATATGATCCTCAACATCATGTTCAACAGGGAAAATTTCACCTAGAACATAGGCAATTCCCTCAAATCTGAGAACTATTCTCACAGCTCGAAACCAATCAAAAAAGTTTGAGCCATTCAGTTTAGTGTTAAGTAACATATAGAGATTAACATTGGAAGTCATTTTCAACCTAATATATAAGAAAAGAAAAAGTTTAGATATTAGTTTAAGTACATGCATTTAATATAAAGTCTTTTAATTAAACACATTTGCCTACTACTTTCTTCGATATTTACAATAGTCCATTCTATTGAATTCGTGAATTTTAGCCCAGCTAAATTTCCTAGTGGGTATAATCTATAACTAGTCTATTACAGCACCCAATTTTATGAGTCAAGTCATAATAGTAAGTCATAGTTGGAATCCATTCCATTTACATCTCATGCAATTGCTAATTCATTCAAGTTCCCTAATCCCAAGGGACGTGTGCTCTTATATTAGCATCTCCTTGAATATGTCTCAGATCTGGTCCTAGCCCTAATTTTATGGTGGACTACCCTAGTTCTGTTAAGGCAGACCCTATCCCAAACTTTACAACCAATCAATGTGGACTAGAAGGAACGCTTTGCGTAGCACTTTGATAGCCCAAAGCGACCGTATTATAAATTTGAGTAAGGAACACTATAACTTGCCTTAATATATTTACTCTGGTATTTTATTGGTGTTAAACGTCTCACCCAATCTAGGATTATATCAAATGGACAAAATTATAATAACTTATATTAATTAAGGGTATTTTAGAATTAATTTATAAGGTCCAACCTTAGGGGGTTCAAGCTCTTTATTATAATTATTCCATCAATCTAGATTATATACAAAATAATTAACACTTTCATTTGTTAAATTTATATTGCATTTCCTTTAAACTTTTATTTAATAAATTTAATTTTTACTTTGTTATGGAAACGTATATGAGCACCATCTTATATACTAGAAATAAATTAGTTCATATTAATCCCCCGGTTGGTCAATTCAAGTTGCACTGATATAGGTTCCCAGGTAGAAGAGGTGCCCTATGAGGAGTAGACACCAAGTCCAATCCTTAGCCAGAACAAATACGGGCACAAACCTGAAGACCAATGGATTCTCTTGAACTAATAAATTTCGTTCTTCCAATTCATGTAAATTGGAAGCATCTATAACCCATGTAATTTAAATAAATTATTGACATTTGTATAATTTGAGTAAGTTGAGCAGGCTTAATCAAAATTATTCATAACCATTTTCTAACGTTGAAATGAAAGGCACAAATTCATATATATTGTTCCAAACAATTAAATAAACAAATAATTTCATATAGAAAATAATATTCAGTTTGCTTCTAACTTAATTATTCACTAAATAAGTAGGCTCTGATACCACTGTTGGGAACTGACAGTCAGATTGAACATGTATAACAGACATGGCGAAAATTCAAAATTTTGTCCCCATCCCCAGAAACTCCTATTAGTTGCATATAAATTAAATAAAGCCTTAACTAAATAATTCTCTACCTAGGTTAGCATGCAAGGGCTAGGCGTACCATAATTCTAAATTATATCATAGTAATAATATTTATATTAAATATATTACAACTTTAAGTTATAATTTAAATATAAATAACTTAAGCATGCGTTATAACCTAAGCATAATTATTAAGTCTAAACACTTAAAGAAAAATACTTAATAATTAAAAGAGAAATTAGAAGACTTACCAGTTGAAGTGTACTTTACCAGAACTTTGTTACACTAGCCTCCAAGGTAGGATAGCCTCTATGAGTATCCATACGAACCCCACCAACCGAAACCTCCCAATGAGGAAGAACCGAAGAACCTTGAGCAATTGCTAGATTGCTCCAAAATTCCCACCCGAAAATATATATTCTAAAGATTCAAGATCCACTTCAATTTGGTGCACATTGGAATGAAGAAGGGAGCCCCCTTTTATAGGTGGAGCAAAGGCTCCACCTAATTAATGAGGGATGGGTAAATACCCATCCTACCCTTGAGGAACACGCGGACCCTAGTGAATCCGCGTGCTCCCCAAGCTGATCCCGCTTGCACAACAAGCCGGGTCTACTTGCCATACAAGGCAGGCTCATATGAGCCTGCCTTGTCCAGCGAGCCCAGCTCCCAGAGTCCCTCTTGGGTTGGGCAAGCGCTGCTTGTGTAGCGCTTGCTCAGCCCAAGCTACGTGCCCATGCAAGCTGGGCTTGCGTGGCACACGGACCACGAGTGCACTATGCACTCGTGTGCCCTTTTATTATAGACCCCACAAGTCCTTTTGGGCCCATGGGGCCTATGTGCTCAGGGTCCAACCCTCTCCTTGGCAATCCGATTTTGGCTCTCCTTAAAATAATATTTTATTTAATGACCCTAATAAATTAGTTACCGATCAATAAATAAAACACTTATTCCAATCAAATATTTATTTTATGACCTTAATAAATTAGTTGCTGGTCAAAAATAAATCCTTTTAAAAATGATCCAATCATCTTTTAAATAATCAAATAATAATCCAATTACCATTAAATTATATTTTCGTAATAGAATGAATCTATTAATTCTTTACTCTGTTCGATGAAGGTCTAATGTGTGTGACCTTATAGGATCCTGAAGTATTGAGATGTTAAGGCTTAACCAACCCTTGTTCTAATAGAACCATTGGCTCAAGGTTCTAGACCTTGAATAGAACTCAATTACCTTAAATAACTATAGTACGCCTCTAGCAAGGGTCTACCATCCCTTATTACCCGAAACGTCATATGTGATTATGACTTAATCCCGGTTTAATGCAATAGTTATTCAATGCGATGAACTCCTTCCATTCTTTAATATTAGTACCATCTGATTTATAGGGTTCAGTTGAAGTGTTAACCCACTAATAGCAAGGTTGCTCTAAGCTATCCCAGTTATTTACTTGTTCCCGAAGTATATTGCCTTTTACCATAGTGTGTTTGACTAGAAACTATTTCTATCAAACACATACTCTGATCAGAGGTTTATGGCAATCATCACTTCAACAAGCGGCCAGGTACAACTCCTTAATATATCCGAAGTGATGGATTCTTACTGACTACTCAGCTTACCAACGTGTTGTCATCACTATACCCGTAATCACCCGTGACACCCTAAATTAATGAGTGTATAGAAATCACCCAAAGTATAGCAACAATACCACACAAGGTAACTAGCATCTCAAGTATGAAGATATTTGCAAACCTTATTGCATGAAGATAAACGCTAAAACATTGATATATTTACCAAGTGTTTATCTTACTGCGGTCTCCAATATATCTCCCAAATATATCCATGTGTCAGACTTAAGGTACCACCTTCTGTCCTTATGAGATTGACTGCTTAGACCCTTTCCAAGAAAGTTGACCACATGCTAGTCTTTCCGCTTCATCAATATCCTTTCTTGATGAAACGATGACAGGGATAGTTTAGACATAATCATAATTGCATATGAAGCAGGTTATCCATGTGTCAGACTTAAGGCACCACCTTCAGTCCTTATGAGATTGACTGCTTGGACCCTTTCCAAGAAAGTTGACCACATGCTAGTCTTTCCGCTTTATCAATATCCTTTCTTGATGAAACTATGACTAGGGATAGTTTAGACGTAATCATAATTGCATATAAAGCAGGTTCCACCAAATATAGTCCAACTATAATTTCTCTGACTACATACTATGATAAGTCAAGGACTTTTGCATACATACATCAATGAATATATTTTAACCAGCTATAATATATATACAAACACATCGATATAAATAAAAGATTTAATGCATTTATTGATTAAACAAAATATTCGTACTATTATATAATTAAGATATATCATCCTAACTGCCTGAAGGGCATACATCATATCCAACACATGTCTTATTTGCTTTCAAGGCATCTATTTCTATCTGCATAGCTTCTTTCAATTCTTTTATTTTGGATGCTTCAGTATAGTTGTAAGGCTCTTTATCAGTAGAGATCTGTATGGAAAAAGTCCTGTGTTTATGAGACATCTTGTTGTAAGAGAGAACTAATGACATAGGATATAGCTTTCCTTTCTCTAATTCTGCAATTTGCTCCTTGTTGGCCTGTAATAAACTGCAGTGATAATCCCTTAATAGGCTGCTTGATTGTGTGTTCTTCTAGACCTTCCTGTGTTGGTCTGATCTTTTCCTTTGTTCAAAACGTTTATGTCCACTTGCTCCATGTCATCTTCAATATCCTTTTCTTTTTCCTCTTTAATGCATAGAAAGATGTGCTCATGGAACTTGACATCTCTAGAAGTAACAACTATATGACTTCCTAAATTATATACCCTACATCCTTTTATGCCACTTGCGAAGCCAATGAAGATAGCCTTTTCAGCTCTGCTGTCAAGTTTAGTCCTGTTTCTTTTCAAAGTACTCATATAACAAAGGCAACCAAAAGATTTTAAAGTACTATAGTCTGGTTTTTTTGCCATGTAACCTTTCAAAAGGACTACATTCATCTAAAATAGGTGTAGAAAGTCTATTGATGATATGCACATCATGCCCAACAAAGTAGTTCCAGAAAATAGCAGCCAAATTACTTTGAAACTTTAAACTTCTAGCCACATTCATAATATGTTGATGCTTCCTTTCTACTAAGCCATTTTGTTCAGGTGTTTCTACATATGATAATTGGTGTATGATTCCATTTTTAGAGAAAAATTCAGGTATTTTGAATTTAGGACCATTGTCAGATCTTATGACTTATATAATTTTGTTAAACTAATTTTTAACCATTGCATTAAAATTCACAATCACAGAAGTAGCTTCAGATTTAGCCTTAGTCATAATAACTCATGTAAATCTAGAGAAATCATCAACAATGGTTACAAAATATCTATGACCATCAAGAGATAAAACAGTAGGTCCCCAAATATCAACATGCACAAGATCAAATATATTTCGGGAACAAGAATCAGAAGTGCCAAAAGGAACTCTCTTTTTCTTAGATTTTGGACAAACATCACATACAAAGTCTATGGATATACCAATGTCGGGATATGTCTTATTTAAAATAGCTATTCTAGTATTTGAAGGATGACCTAACCTATAATGCCAAACATCATCTTTATTTTGATTAATAGCAAAACCAAAGCTTAAATTTTGTAACAAGAAGTCTGTCACTTTTAAGTAGTATAATCCATTGTATACTTCAGCTGAACCAATCCTCCTCTGGGATAGAATATCCTGTATAAAACAATGATTTGAACAAAAAACTAGTTCACAATGTAGGGATACAGTTAACTTGGTCACAGAAAGCAGATTATAATAGAATGTAGGTATAAACAACACATCATAAAGTATAAATTCTCTACTGAAATGAACATCACCTATATGAGTGACCTGTAATCTAAGGTTATCAGGTAACAAAACATGCCAATTGGTTATAGGGTTAACATTAACAAAATTCTCCATAGATCTAGCAATATGATTACTAGCACCGATATCAACAATCCAAGCATTAGTATGCCTAATGTTAATACCTAAAGAAGTAGAATTGATGTAATCAATTTTGGTAGGAGTTGCGTTTTGTGGAGTGACAATCCTGGTTGAGGCTATAAGAGAGTTACCAGTCATTGCCAGATGAGACTGTACGGAAAGTTAGGTTTGACTTTGTATAATCTGATTAAATTGAGATAGTTGCTCTAGAGTAAAACTTCCAAAGTTGGAGTTATTTCCAGGATTGATAGAGTTGCTATTCATCCCCTCATGACCAGTTAAGCCATTATTTCCTTCAAAACTATATTGATCTATGAATTCCTACTCTTCTATCTCTTCATATTCACCCACAACATTAGCCTTTGCAAACCTTTGTTTTATGTGTGGAGGGTACCCATTTTTATTTAGCAGTTCATCATAGAGTGATTACCATTATAGAAAGAACATTGTATCTTCTTTCCACCATTTTGCCTCCTGAAGCCATTGCCTTAATGGTTATTGACAAAGTGATTACCGTAACCTCCTAATTGACTGCCTTGAGAATTATTTGAGTGACTACTCACACCAAGATAGTGATTTCCTATATAGATTCCTTGATTTCTTACATTATTCCTAAAATAGCTATTGTTGTTATTGTCGAAATTCCCCTTTCTAACAAAGGATGCCACTTCTTGAACCCCTGAATCTTCATTCGTAACCAAGAATCTTCATTCAAATTGTAACACAAATGAAAAATCTTTATTCATTGTTGGCATTGGATCCATAGCCATAATTTGTGCCTTAACTCCTATAAAGGACCCACTTAAGCCTTTCAGAAAACATATCACAAGATTTATTTCTTGAGTCTTTCTAAAAGCTTCAGTAATATTGCACATAAATCCATCATAAACATATGCAGGGGTTGGACTAAGATTCGTAAATTCATCCTAGAGTAACTGTAGAGAGGCGAAGTAGTCTGTTATAGATCTAGAACCTTGCTATATTGCAAAAATTTGCCCTTGTAAATCTACTATTTTGTAAGCATCAAATTGTGAAAACCGCTCCATGGACGCTTTGCAATATCGAATCCCATTAAAGTTTGAGCAATTGAATTACTGAGAGAACGAATTACACATAACAATACCATGTTGTTACATTTACGCCATGCGCTAAACATTGCATCTCTTGGATTTGGCCTTTCTATTGAACCATTAATGAACTCTAGTTTATTCTTTGACATTAACGCCATTTTCATTGATCTTGCCCAAGAATGGTAATTGGAATGATCCAAGAGCAGAGTAACCAAGACCAGAGAAGGATTCTCTCCAGGATGGAGATAGAATGGACTGCCCTCATCTATTAAAGGTTGATTTCTATTTGCCATTATCGATTTTGAAGAAAGAAAATTTACTTCCAATTAACGAAACGATTGAAAGAAAGAAAGAAACTAATCTCCGGTTAGAGAGATGAACAAAGATGCGGAAATGAGAGAAAGAAAGAAAGAAATATCAATATCACTTTGATACCATCTCAAGAACATGAATTGAACTCCATTGAAACTAATTTTATTGAATCGTAAAAAAATAGAGAATTACAGGACGGAGAAGATGAATTACAAAGTGAGTAAATTGGGGATTAGGGCTAGCTGTTACATATAACGGCTAAGTTTGGTGAAATGACAAAAATGCCCTTGATAATAACGGCTTGTAAATTACAGCTGATTATAACTAACTAATTGTTTCTTTCTAACTAACTTTATATCTTTGACACAATTTCCAATTACCTATCTCGATTCTCCTATTTCTGTTCATGCCCTACCCTTTGCCTCATCATCAGCCTTCTCATTGATTTTTCTCCATTTCATCTCCGCTTATTCATTCTCAGAAATTTGTCTATATTTCCCCCTTTGATCCTGCCACTTGCGGCGGGTTCTTTGGATTGGATGGTCTCGATTCTGATTTTGGAGCTCTCGGTGTTCCTTGGTGTAAGTCTTGATTTCTTTTTTATGGGTTTTATATTATTTGTTTGATTCAGATCTAGGTATGTTCCATTTTCATTGATTGCAGGTTTTACAATGATAGTGGTGATTTCCAGATGTTTGGTTTGATCGAGTGACTTCATAAGAACCATTTTCAAGTTGCTCATCTTAATTCTAATGTTCAAAGACTTAATTCGATTAAATCTCTCAATTAAACCAAAACTCGGATGGTTAAAGCTCAATTAACCAAAACTCGGATGAATAAAGCTCAAATAATTGATACTTATTGACATAACTGAATTTGGGGTTTGACTTTTTTTATTGATTAAAAATTGAGGCTAAGATTTCTAAAAATCTGCTGGATTGAGGATGCATTGAGATTAATGGTCAAAGGAGGGAAGGTTTTGGGAGGAAGAAGAAGAAGAGAAGTAGATTTTCTATTTTGCCCCTTGCCACGTCATCACTATTAACGATGTTAGTTAAAAATCCCTTAATTGCTAACATAGTGAAACCTCAGACCCCGTTTTGCAAATTCGTGAAATCACAAGATACTTTTTTTTAAGTTTACCCAATGATTAATTGGAACATTTTGTCTTGGTCAAAAATACATCTAGACCCCTTTAAATTTGGTAACTTTTGTCAGATGTTACACTGAACTTTCAAAAGTTTTAACTAACCTCTTGAACTTGGAAACCGTGAATCAGTTTGCCCCTTTAAAGTCACATGTCAGCTTTTGATTGATTTGCCTTTACAAAAATGTCATTTTTTTAAATTTCTCTCTCCAACCAAAAGTTGACATGTCGCATTTAGAGAGCAAACTATTGTGTTCTACCAAGTTTAAGGAGGTAACTAGAGCAAATGAAAGTTCAGGTTGTCATTTAGTGAAAGTTGCTAAGTTCACAGAGGTATAAATGTATTTGGCCTTTTGTCTTTAGCCAATTAAAACTGAGCTCATTTTACCAAAAAAAATGTTCCAGCATAGTATCATTAAAGTTATAACTAGTATAATGAGAATTTTTTATACTTCAGTCTCGTTTGTTTCTGGATAATAATGTGAATGGGAAAATATTATGCAAGAGTACAGATTGTGTAGAAAAATAAAATATTTTTCTGTGTTTGACTTCAACAATAAAAAATATATTCTGGTGTTTGTTTAAAATATTGAAAAATATATTCCTACCACAAAATTAAAGTACTTAATATTATATCTTTAATATATTAACTTTTTCAATCTTATTTATATAAAAATAGTAAAATATGCGAAATATTAAACCAATAATTATTGTATGAAAAGTAAGTTAAGTAGAAAAATTAAAATTTTTACATAAAAATAAATATAGGTGGAGGTGGGGGTAGAAATGATACATATAAAGTAGTGGTGAAGATGGAATATGCATGAGCAATAGTAGATGGACGAGGGTGAAAATGGTAGTGACTATAGAAGTAAATAAGGTGTGGTGATGGTGGTAGTAGTTGCAAAGGTGGTGATGGAAGTAGAGATGGTGATGGTGGCATCAGAGTTTGAGTTGGAAGTAAAGATAACGGTGGTGGTGATGGTAAAAATTGGGTGGAGTAGGTTGTGGAAAAGTGTTGAAAGTAGAGGTGGGCTAGAGATGGTGGTGATGACAACGGTGGATCGCTAAGGTGGTGGTGGTGACAAGGGTTGATTTATTGTTAAAGATGATTAGCCCTCATTTAAGAGACATGAAAGATAAGCAGCAAAGCATTTCCAAGTAACAATAAACCTTACGTTGATAGTCAAAATTTTCATTTTTAGTGGATTTTTTCTTTTATTTTAGTTATAGTTAAATTGCATAAAGTGTTTCTATTTGGCCCTTGGGAGACAAATTATTTTCTGTCAAGGAAAAAATAAGAAAAGGTAAAATATCAAAATTTAATAATGCCACAAAAGATGGAAATGGACATGGAGATGATAAAACTGTTGGAAATTGACTATATGTGCAAGGATATTATAACAATAATAAGAGAAAGCATAGAGAGAATTTGAGAGAAACTTTTATTTCTTATTTCTGAGATATATGAAATGAAGAAATTGAATTCCTATTTATAAAGAAATCCAACGGTAAAAATGGTAAATAAGTAAGAAACATATTACATCAAATAATGATGACAGGTAGAAAAGTAGAAAATATATCACATCAAATATTAATGACGTGGGCCCTACATCAATAATTTAACACTTCCCCTTTGATGTCATCTGTCGCGAATGGGACACTGCCTCGTTAAAAACCTTACTAAGAAAAAACCCTATGGGATAAAAACCTCAGTTAAGGGAAAAAAGAATACAGTATTTACTCCCCCCTATTCGTGAGTTAACTGGAGATCCTTAAGACGACGCATTCCAATGCTGTAAATCAATTTCTTGAAAGTTGAGGAGGGTAAAGCCTTGGTAAACAAATCTACTAAATTGTTACAAGAGCATATTTGTTGAATACTGATTTCACCATTCTTTTCCAGATCATGAATGAAGAAAAATTTTGGTGAAATATGCTTTGTTCTGTCTCCTTTAATATAGCCTTCCTTTAGTTGAGTAATACAAGCAGCATTATCTTCATATATTGTCGTCGGACCTTCCTTGACCGTAACTTTTTCACATGCTTCTTGGATATGTTTGATTAATGATCTCAACCACACATATGCACGACTTGCCTCGTGAATCGCTATTAACTCCGCATGATTTGAGGAAGTAGTTGTAATTGTTTGTTTTGACGATCGCCAAGATATAGCTATTCCTCCATATGTGAATAAATAGCCCGTCTGAGATCGAGCTTTATGTGTGTCGGATAAATAACCCACATCCGCATATCCAATTAATTTAAGCTTAGATTCATGTAAATAAAATAAGCCTAAATCAGTAGTTCCTTGATGGTAGAGCATTATATGTTTAATTCCATTCCAATATCGTCTTGTTGGTACAGAGCTGTATCTTGATAATAAATTGACAGAAAATGCAATGTTCGGTCTTGTGTTATTAGCAAGATACATCAAAGTACCTATTGCGCTTAGATACGGTACTTCAGGACCGAGAATTTTTTCATTATTTTCTCTAGGACCAAAAATATCTTTTTTCACATCGAGTGATCGCACAACCATTGGGTTACTCAATGGATGTGCTTTGTCCATATTAAATCGTTTCAGGATCTTTTCTGTGTAATTTGATTGATGCACTAAAATTCCTTTTTCAAGGTGCTCAATTTGCAAACCAAGACACAATTTTGTCTTTCCAAGATCTTTCATCTTGAGTTCTTTCTTTAAAGAATCAACTGCTTTTGGAATCTCTTCTGGAGCTCCAATAATATTCAAATCATCAACATAAATTGAGATGATAATAAAATTATATCCTGATTTTCTTATACAAACACATGGACAGATTGGATCATTTTTATATCCTTCTTTCAATAAATATTCACTGAGACGATTATACCACATGCGCCCAGATTGTTTTAATCCATATAAGGAGCTTTGTAACTTTACCGAGTAAGGCTCTCGTTTGCCATATTTTTCTGGCAGCTTTAATCCTTCAGGGATTTTCATATAAATATTATTATCAAGCGAACCATAAAGGTAAGCTGTGACAACATCCATCAAGTACATCTGCAAATTTTCTTACACTGCAAAACTAATAAGATATCTAAAAGTTATTGCATCCACCACCGGAGAATATATCTCCTCATAGTCTATCCAAGGTCTTTGGGAAAAATATTGTGCAACTAATCTGGCTTTATATCTTATTATTTCATTTTTCTCATTTCTCTTTGTAATAAAAACCCATTTACTACCGACAGGATTTACATCATGTGGTGTTTGAACTACTGGTCCGAATTATTTACGTTTTTTAAAAGAATTTAGCTCTGCTTGAATTGTTTCTTTCCATTGTTGCCAATCATTTCTACTTTGGCATTCTTCAATAGATGTTGGCTCATGATCCACACTTTCATTTTCAAAATTGATCGCAACATTATATGAAAAAATATGATCTATAACTATTTTATTGCGATTCCATCTTCTTTCAGTATTGATATAATTTATTTGAATTTCTTCATTTTCAATAGCTTCAGGTATTTATACTGCAGGTGCTTGCACTTCTTCCGGAAGTGTATTTATATTTATATCCTCAATGAGAATATCTTCATTATCAATAACTCTCCTCCTTTTAGAATTTTTATTCTTTGAACCAATAGGTCGTCCACGCTTCAAGCGTGTTAGAGTATTATCTGTAGGTTGTTCTTCAGGAATCTCAATACGAATTGGAGCATTTACTGCTGGTATAAGCGATTTCGTTACTCTTTTAGGATTAGCGAGTGCATCAGGCAATCAATTTGCTAAATGTTGAAGATGGATTATTCTCTGAACTTCTAGTTTAGAATTATTTGATTTAGGATCCATATGAGAAAGTGATGAAGCATTCTATATTATTTTCTTTTCCAAAATTGGGCTCTTATTCTCTCCCCTTAATTTTAGGAAAGTGCTTTCATCAAAATGACAATCTGCAAACCGTGCAGTAAATATATCACCAATTATTGGCTTAAGATATTTAATTATTGAAGGGAATTCATAGCCAACATAAATTCCTAATCTCCTTTGAGGACCTATTTTAGTCCTTTATGGTGAAGCAATAGGCACATATACCACACAACCAAAAAACTCTAAGATGAGAAATACTAGGTTCATGGCCAGAAGCTAATTGTAATGGAGAATAATCATGATAACTTACTGGTCTTAAACATATAAGAGATGTTGCATGTAATTATGCATAACCCCAAACTGTAGTAGAGAGATTTGTTCGCAAAATTAGCGGTCGTGCAATTAATTGCAAACGTTTGATAAATGATTCTACTAGACCATTTTGTGTATGAACATATGCTACAGGATGTTCAACTTTTATTCCAATCGACATACAATAATCATTAAATGTTTTGGATGTGAATTCTCCAGCATTATCAAGACGAATTGATTTAACAGGATAATTGGGAAACTGTGCCCGTAATCTTATAATTTGAGCAAGTAACCTTGCAAATGCCAAATTTTGTGAAGATAATAAGCATACAAGTGACCACCTAGTTGAGGCATCAATTAGAACCATAAAGTATCTAAATGGTTCACATGGTGGATGAATTGGTCTACAAATATCACATTGTATGCGCTCTAAAAATGCTGCCGATTCTATTCCAACCTTACTTCTGGAATTCTTTATTATTAATTTTCCTTATGAACAAGCAACACAAAATAATTCATTATTTTGAAGAAACTTTTGGTTCTTCAATGGATGCCAATGTGAATTTTTAATAATTTTTCTAATCATTATCGAACCAGGATGACCTATTCGATAATGTCAAATTTTATAAGTATATGAATCTATAAACTTCTGGTTTATAGTTAAATTGGCTTCAATCATATTAATATATGTGTAGTATAAGCCACATGAAAGAGTATAAAATTTTTCAAGTATACATTTCTTACTTGAAATTATTTTTGTAACATAAAGATATTTTTTATTGTCTTCGCTCACAGTTTCAATATGATATCCATTTCTGCGAATATCTTTAAAAATTAATAAATTATTGTGAGAATTCGGGAAAAATAATGCATTATTTATAATAAGTTTTGTTCTCCTTTGTAACATGATACTAGCTCTTCCGGAGCCTTCAATCATTTTCGTTTGTCCCGATATTGTGGTAACAACAGTTTCACCCCTTTTAAGAGTATTAAAATATCCTGCCTCTTTGAGAATAGTATGGGTGGTGCCACTATCTACAATACATAAATTTGCTTCATTTTCCTTGAAGTCATATAGTACCGGAAAATAATTCATTTTCTTCATTGAAGAAATGAAAGATACATTATTATTTATTCATAAATAAACATTGCATAAAAAGTACATTAAACAGCAATAACAAAAGCAAACCAATAATAACATAAAAATTAATTAAGCAAAATATATGAATTAATTATTCATATTTTTCCTTGCCACTGGTGCTGGGTAACAGAAAATCATCCATCTCCATATTGGGGATATCAATATGGTCATTAATTGGGGTATTATCATCCAATATAAAATTGGTTTCTGGTTCTGCACATTTCTTGAGGGATGCTTTGTATAAGTTTACCAAATGTTTAGCGGTTCTACAAGTTCTTGACCAATGACCAATCATACCGCATCTATGACATTTGTTTTCATCATCTTGACTATTATTTCTTTTATCATATCTTTCAATTTGATTATTCCACTTCTGGTGGTTATTTGTATTTTTCCACTTCGAGTGGAAATTATTGTTATTATTATTATTAACACATTTCCAATTCTGGTGGAAATTGTTATTATTATATCCTCTACCACGCCCATTACTACGACCATTTCTGCGGCCGCGTCCATTAAAATTATTATGAATTATCGCATTCACTTCAGGGAATGGATTTGTTCCGGTAGGTCGTAATTCATGGTTTTTCAACAGGAGTAGATTTCTCTGTTCTGCTAGGAGAAGAGCAGTAATTAGTTCACTATATTTCTTATAATCTTTTGCACCATATTGTTCCTGTAACACCATATTATTCAAATGAAAAGTATAATGTCTTTTCCAATAAATCCTCATCAGTTATTTTCTTTCCACATAATCTTAATGTGGATGTAATTTGAAAAAGTTTAGAATTATATGCACTAATAGATTCAAAATCTTGAAGCCTTAAGTTTATCCATTCATACTGGGCATTTGGTAGAGATATTTTCTTTAGGCATTCAAACCTCTCTTTTAATTGTTTCCAAAGATCTGCAGGATCTTTAACAGTCAAATATTCTGATTGAAGTGCTTCATCAAGATGACGACGGAGAAAAACTAGAGCCATTGCCTTATACTAAGGTGCAATATTATTATTTTCAATAATAGTATTATTAAGACCCATTGATTCTAGATTTATTTCTGCATCCAATACCCAAGTAAGATAATTTTTTCCCGATACATCAAGAGGAATAAATTCTAAATTTTTGATATTAGACATATTAAGAATTATAGGTAATATATATTTATAGAAAATAAAATAATTATGTCTTACTTTGGATTTATATGGCGATATACTTGATTGATAGAGCAAGCTCGTGCTGATAACGTGTTGGAAATTGACTATATATGAAGGATATTATAATAATAATAAGAGAAGGCAGATAGAGAATTTGAGAGAAACTTTTATTTCTTATTTCTGAAATATATGAAATAAAGAAATTGAATTTATATTTATAGAGAAATACAATAGTAAAAATAGTAAATAAGTAAGAAACATATTACATCAAATAATAATAATAATAAGTAGAAAAATAAAAAATATATCACATCAAATATTAATAACGTGGCCTCACATCAATAATTTAACACAAGCTTCAATTAATTGTGAAAGTGAAAGATAAAAGTGATATTGACATCTATCGTGAAGGCTATATATATACTATTTTTTTAAGAAAAAACACACTAAATTAAATTCAAAATAAATAAATAATAATTTTTTTTATTAAATATTACATTATTCATTGAATTAATCAGAATCAATTACAGTAGTTGTAATTTATTATACAGTTTGTATATATAACAAGTAGAAAAATCCATCCACTTTAAAAAAAACCATATATATGATGATATAGAGAATCACTTAATTGGTGAGCAACATATCTCATTGACCTATGATAGAAAAACATATATACTTGAAGAGAAACCATAAAAAAAAAAAATTTCACTACCTTCTACATCGAACAACAAAATTTTAAACTCCTGTTAATATCTTATATTGACATATAGAAAATTATAATGTGACAAATTATTTGATATATTAAAGGAACTCAAATAACACAATGATGGAGTGCAAAAGAATAACAAAAGGTGAAGGCTCCACTCAACTATACACCTTTCACTTCAGTTTTGGACTATTAAATATATGGCGAATTTAACATATAATTTTATAATAATATTAAGAAGAAAAAGGTAATAAGATACCAAACTTTTCAATGTGTAGAGGGGTATGGAGTTTTAATAGCTTTGTTCCCCTGTCTTTTCGATAATTTTTTGCTTGGTGGGTGTTAGGGGTGTGGGGTTAGCTTGTTGCCGCACACAAAAAAAATAAAGTCATTGTTATAGGTATGTAACCTCTATAAAACTCAATAAAATTAACGGTAAATTTTAAAATGATTTTACTCATTTATAAATAGGTGTTGAGAATTTTTTTTATAAAATAGAGTCTTATAAATTTAAAAAATTGATAAAAATAGAAATTTTAATA
This sequence comes from Euphorbia pulcherrima, assembly GCA_947683365.1. NCBI lineage: Eukaryota > Viridiplantae > Streptophyta > Magnoliopsida > Malpighiales > Euphorbiaceae > Euphorbia > Euphorbia pulcherrima. The sequence continues at coordinate 24,844,690 of CANTUS010000001.1, forward strand.
TTAAATATGGTAAATTTTAAAAAAATACCATGTGATTTCACTCATTTATAAAATAGGGTTTCGAATAAAATGGGGTCTGTGCTTTCAAAAAATTTGCAAAAAAGGGGGACTTTCAAAATTAAATTATGTCATGACAATGGATAATCTTGTTCGTTTTTATCCGAAATTTTGTAGATTGGTTAATAAAAATAAAATACATATTAGTAATAATTTTTAAAATTTTTTTAATAGTGCAAATATTTTTTTTAATTAAAATATAATGATAAACTTTATAAGATAATAAAAATAAAAAAAGTCTCTGAAAATAACTTAAATGTGAGTATAATTTTTTGAATAATAAAGTTAAATTATCAAAATGTTGAATTGATTAAAATAATTTCTCTAACATCGTTATTCTGAACAAAAATATTTCTTATCCTCTTTTTGCCAATTTTCTGAAACCACATACCCCATTTTACAAAAAAAAATTCTCAGACCCCATTTTATAAATGAGTGAAACCATAAGTTAATTTTTTTAAATTTATTCGTTTTATCCAAAATTTTAAAGATTGGTTAATAAAAATACAATTTAGTGATAATTTTTTTAAATTTGTTGAATAGAGCAAATATTTTTTTTAATTAAAATATGATGATAAATTTAAAAAGATGGAAAAATTTCCAAAACTTATTCAAATCATGACGTATAATTTTCAAATAATAAGGTTAAATTATGAGAATGTTGAATGATTGAAATATTTTTTATCCTCTTTTTGCTATTTTTTTGAAACCACATACCTCACTTTGCAAAAAAATTTCCAAACCCCATTTTATAAATGAATAAAGCCACATGATAATTTTTTACAATTTAAATAAAGTTAACATTGTAGTTTGACTATAAATTTGATATAAATTATGTTAGCGTTTATATATAAACTCGAAAGATTCTTATTACAGTTAGGATTGCGTTATCAATATAAAAACATTTCATCGTCGATATTGACTTAAGTTTAGAACCCAAAGTTAGCCATTACATTTCTTTACTACCTCCATTCTTTCACCAAAACAGAGAATGAGGTTGCACTTTATACCTATGGAGAATTTTTACTTTTCTAGCACCACCTTATCCTCCCTTATCGCCTTCATGTAAGACATTAGGTATGTGTAAAGCAACAATTAAGAATGGGTTCCACGAGATTATATGGTTATGAAAAAAACAACCATAAAACAATATAAAATAAATAAAATAATATTCAAGTTGTGTATGATTTTTTTTTTCATACAAAAGAGGCCAAATTCTCCCTCATCCAGAAAGTCTCTGGACCAGCTATTCCCCACTTTGATTATCACCTATTCAACAATTGCCCACACCAAACTTGGCCACATTTAATAAAGGAATTTTTTAAGGACAATCAAAGATCAATTTTCCAATCGTTCTATTATATGTTGAGATTTTTTTGATATGGAGATTATTTATTGAGAAATTGAATAGCAGGAAGAAAAAAAAAATTTGCAGCCAAATAATGCACCGACAAACGACAAGCATGTTAGAATAGGATATTTACCCTTAACTTGTTGGGATCCCACGTTACAAATTACGTTGATATTATTAGCCTATTTTTCTATTGCAATCAAGTTTCATTCAATTACATTCAAGTTAAAAATGTTATAAATTAATTTAAAATTTATAAAGAACATGAATGGCTGAGATTCAGAAAGCCTTGCTGAAAGAAATAAACTCAAAATATTGAATTATTTGATAATGAATATCATGTGGAATACTCCCAAGTGATTTTTTTTTATAACATGTCAAAAAATACAGAATTAAATTAAATTTATAATCTAAATTTGAGAGTTGGTACATATGTACATTTCAGTCAATCTCGGTCATTCATCCAGCCATTAAAACTGGATGAATGGCTGAGATTGACTAAAATGTGCAAATGTACCAACTGAGAATCCTTACGGTTTATTAAATATTGGTCTTACAAAATATGGATTTACAAATACCACATAATTTGGTAAATTTTTGTTATATTGTGCTGAATTTCATAAAGTTACAAATGTAATTTTATTTTATTTATTCCATTAATTTTTATGTATTTCATTTGTTTCAAAATATGCATATTTATTTTTTTAAATATGTTATTTTTTAAAAAAAAAATTGAATTTTAAACTAATAACCTCTATTTTCACCTTAACAAATGTATCTATCGGATACACTGCATAATAGAAAGATTTGCATAATGAAGTTTTTAATATTGTAATTCCTATATTTAATATGGGAAAGAAATCACCTTCTTAACATACTTCCACATTCTCAAAGAAACATTGCATTAATATTATTAGCTAATTTCTTCAAATTTGAAGTTGGAACTTGAGTTCTACAAAACATTTGAAATTTCTCAATTTCTCCGGTACTGCTATTATTTTTATTTTGGTTATTGTTTCATAGGTAATTTGCTAATTCTGAAAGTTGATTAAGCAAAAAATAAAGGGAATGAATATTATTATGATTGCAAAGGTCATAATAAAGACGATCACAATCACTTTATACATGAAAGATGGAAAGCTACTTTTGACTGAAAATACTGTTGAATTGAACACTAACAGTAGTAATGATGTAACTCATTCTTTAATTGTATTAACCAAAAACCTTATAAATGTTTACAATTTATTGTTCAATGCATGTGTGAAATTCCATTATTCTCATAATTTTAAATTCAAATTCATAAATAAATTTATTATCTCTGATAACTTATCAGATATATTTCACCCGTCTCGGATAAAGGAGATCGGGTCAATAAAGAGCCGTCTGACTCGTTTCTCAAATGGTGCATGATTATCACGTGCACCTGACTCACGACGCCAGCTTGGTCTGCAGTGCAGCCAAAAAATATTCAGATAGTTGCATAGCGCATTTGGACCTTAGATGGTTATAATCTCGAGACGATTCATGATCGGCTTGAAGGCACCTTTGTGCCTGACAAGCAGGCAGAATTCAGGTCTGACTGTAGTCCCTATATTCTCTCCTGTGACTTTATATATTCTCTCCTCTGACTTTATCATGATCTACTTGGGATTCAAGGATCAGATAAGCACAAACAGTTATAAGCTCATCTCATTTAGGACCTCTTATTCCATCAGGAATAGGACTGATCATGCGCCTATAAATAGGTCATTTGGTCAGTTCAACAGGTACGTTCACTCTCTTATATTCACTCTAAATATTCCTCAGAATCCTTTACTGACTTAAGCATCGGAGGGTCCCCAATGGGGTAACCACTGATCGCCCCCAAGTTCGTGTGTTGTTTTGCAGGAAATCGATAGTAGATCCAAGACAGTTCATAGTAGATCAATTCTGAAATATCGAATCTAGGTACGATATTTGCTAGAGTCCACCACTCCTACTTAATAAAACACAACTTTTTTATTGGATAAAATTTTACTTAGGTCATGTTTTCTTAGACTACAGTCCAGTTCAGTTCAGCTTATGTGTAGTCATAAATTAACATTAAAATAAGTTTAAATTAATTCAACTATGCATAGTCATAAATTTATACCGAAATAAGTTTAGAACAATTTAATTTACTTCAATTTAACTCAATTCAATTTATTTTTTAAAATTCGAAAAGAAAGGCCTTATTTTATTGAAATATCATATCCTAATGCATCATAATTGAAAATTTAGGAACGACCTAACTATCATTAAACGATTAATGCATAAGCCAGATTCATAATTTATCAAATTGAAATTCACCAGTAATACAACCGTGAAGTTCACAATAATTATTTTCCCTATTTTTCATTTCAGAATTTATAATATTTTTGCTTCAATTATCTTTTCTATTTCTCATTACTCATATTAGATTCTCTAAAAATAATAATATTTTATTATTATATTAATTTCTTTACATCATTTCAATTATAATCAATTAATAAAATAATAAAATAAATAAAAATAATAAAATATTAATTCCTCATATTTGAGGAACCCCATTTTAGGGACATACCATATGAGGAATGATTGGATTTAACCATTGAATTATTTAAGAGCAAGTCCAACCATATTCCCCCAAACTCCATTTTGGGGATTTACTTCAACTATTTTCTCTATTTTACATTCCTCAATTCAAATTCCCTTTAAAATAATAATATTTACTATTAAACTAATAAAAAAAATAACAAAACAAAAATTAAAAATAATAAATATACAAAACGTAATATTCTTTTAATCAATTCCCTGTAATGGAGATCCATTCCCTATATGTAGGAAACCCCCATTTTGGGAATATTATATGGGGAATAGTTAGACTTGGAGCAAGTCCAATGGTTCCCTATTTTGAAGAAATCCCCGTTAAGAGCAAATCCAACCAATGGGAAAGATGGTTGGAGTAAAAATAGTGTAGATTTCTCAAAATGGATTTGGAGAATGAAGAATGGGAAAATGGTTGGACTTAGGCCATGTTCTTTTCAATTTATATTTAGTTCAGTTCAGTTCAGTACTGCATACATATAAATTTATACTAAAATAAATTCAGTTCAATTCAATACTAATACTTATAAATTAAAAAGAACAGAACTTACTGTATAGAATGTCTTGAAATGTTTTCTCCAAATGAACTATATAGTAACCATTAAACAATGACTTTCACAAATATGGATTACGGAATCAAATTCTAATATTTAATGAAAAAGGCTTTATTCATGAATTGAATTTAACCGAATTTAAATATAAATATGTAACGGAATAAAACTGAATAAAAGCTCTAGAAAAGTTGAATTGTTTATTGAAAATAATTGTTTCTCTCTACAAAATACAGAGAAAGTAGCTTTTAATTTTTATTAAGAGAAAAAAGAAAAGTAGTTGTTTGAATATTCTCATCTTTGGATTCCATTTTACCGTTGGTCAATTTCATCCTTTTTTAAATTTTGATTTTTACTTTTTATATTGACAGTTTTACCCTGCTCGTGATGTGTGCCTTTTTACTCACGGGTGGATTTCTTCTGGGCCCTTTTACACGTGTACGGCCCCTGATGTAATCACACGTGCTACGACCACCCATTACGTCTGGCTTTATTTTTGAGGACGATTTCAATATGTGGTGTGATTACAGCAATTCTGAAAAAAATCAGCTGTCTATAAAATGCAGAGTTAAATTCAAAAATATCTCTAGTGGTTTTATTTGTTATAAAAAAAAAGATTAACGTATTTTTTTTAAAATAGAGCATGTGGTTTTAAAAGTTATTAATGATAAAAGAATTTTTAATTTAAAATTATGTAACAATAAAAGGTAATTTTATCCATTTTAAATTGGAATTCCATAAGTTAGTTAACAAAATATAATGCACATAAATCTTAAAAAAATCTTAAAAGTGTAAATATTTTTTTACTTAAAATACGTAGATAAATTTTAAAAATAAAAATTTATTCATATCTTGATAACCGCAGCAAAGTATATGAGTTGGATTTGAAAATTTCAAATACTAATGGGTGGCCCAACCTGCATTTTTTGTGTATAAAATATTTTTTTATATATACATAATGTAATATTTTTAGTACCATTTTGCGATTGCTTTCCTAAACTACTTATTTTAAAAGCTCAATTTTCAAGCTTTTCCTATAAGCAGCAGATTTGCTTTTGAAAAAAAAAGTCAGACAGTTCCTAATTAATTAGTATGAATGACCAAAATGTGTTGTTCAAAGTCAATATATGTATTTCTATTCAAAATTTGTGAGAGTAATTTATTTTGATAGCAGCTTAATAAATAATACCAAACTGGCCCTTAATTGTTGAGTTTGAAAATGCAAATATTATTGGTTAAAAATGGATTTGTTATACATAAATTTGTAAAAGTTTGATTAATATTCTTTGGGTAAAAAATATATATGTAGAAAATATTTATTATAATCTAGTATATTTTGTTATAAAATATAAATTTACATTTTTTAAGGGGTTCTTATAAAAATCCCATAAGAAATTAAAATAATTTGATGATATCATAAATAATTTACAAGTTTATAAAAATATGGTAAATAATTATAAAAATACGGTCTGATTTTTATCTGGTAAATATCTTGTAATCGTCTAGTAATCGTCTGGTTTTTATCTGTTAAACATCTAGTAATCATCTAGTAGTCGTCTAGTAGTTATCTGGTCAGACCGTATTCATGTAATTATTTTCTCTTATTTTTGTTAATTTATAAATTGTTTATGGTTGGACAGTAGATATGTAAATAGTTTAACTTAATGATCAATTTTGTAAATATTTTAATGAGATATGTATATTTTTGACAATTTTCCTTTTTTAAATAAACATGAACCCAACCTAGCTCAACCCAATCTAATCAAGCCTGCAAAAATTTTAAGTGAATTGAAATGGGTTTGAGATTAATATATAAAACTCCGCTAGGCTCAACCCGAACCCCACCCCTAAACAGGTCTATTAGTGACCAAATTTGTCCTGAAGCTGGTCAAACCAACTGCTCGAGTCTATTTTTCCAACATTGCATATATATATATATATATATATATATATATATATAAAATTTTAAAAATAGATATACGTTTTTCTATGAATATATAGGGAATATACGAGCCTCTTATTTTTTATGATCATAATTAAATTTTATTGTGAAGCATATGAGCGCGTCCAGTGTTTGAAGTTTAGATGTCGAGGTAAAAACACAGATATACAATAGTTTCAACAATTAAGCTATTTTCTATGTGTAAAATACATGGTCTCTCCTTTTTTTTTTTAATTATCGCTTTGAATAACTTTATTAATATCATAAAAGTATTAATTAAGGAAATAAAAGTATTAAATTATTTATAACATTAATCATTATTTAAAAAGATGATTAGTCTTTATTATCTTTTTATCTTTTATAATATTTTATTAAATAGTGGTAAAATAAAAAAGATGTTCAAACAATTATATTGGTATTTAAAAGTGACACTTATTAAAAAAATTTATTTGACTCCAAAACGACAGTTAAAAAATACGGACAGAATACATGTTAACAATAAAAAAACCGTTTAAAAATTAAAATCAAGAAAAATTGTGATTATTATTATTATTATTATTTTGCTAGTATAGGAATATATGTAACACTTATGATGATATAATGATTAATTGGACTTATATTTAAATTGTCACTCTGGACTATAGTAATCGGTTAAGTGGTAATAGGCGGCATTTGCTTCCATTGTGGATTTTCCCCTTTTGATTGGTGGCCACTTTTCCAAAAAAGATAATATTTTATAAAGATAATTTTCTTTCTTAAACTAATAATCTTTTATGCTAGAAGTGTAAGAAACCACCATCACCCAAATACAATATATACTATTCTAATAATTTGGAAAGTTGTGCTTTTTGAATTATTTTTTTATACTAATAAAAAATTAATTTCACCATTGTTTGGTAACTTTAAACTTTGTTTAGTTGCTTGATTTTCACAATTGGAATCCGTTTTCTCCACAATTATTTAAACATAAAACCAGTTAATTATCAAACATAAATTTTTAAGATTATTAACATTTATAAAAAATAAATACTCTGATAACTTCAGAAGAATCTTTATCTAGAATTAAATTAATATATGAACATGATCGTGGAAGAGACGTCAAGTTGTAAACATGGCCATGTAAGGTAAGAATTCTGATTAATTGTATGATATAATAATCAATTAACACATTAAATTATTGTTATATATCCATCGATATAATACTTTTATATATATATATATATATATATATATATATATATATATATATATATATATATATATATATATATATATATATATATAAAAAGGAAAAATTCTCACGATTGAGGGGTATTGTAGGCACTTAATTCACTATGATACATGTTCTTCATGCCTCTCCAACGCTTAAATAATCCTTTATGTTTTAAGGGATTGTTCTCATAGTCTAAAATTTTGGAGGAATTTGAGAGACTAACTTTTTATCTGATTTCTTTTCATCTTCTAATTAGTATTGGTGGAGTTTAAATCCGAAATGAACCGAAATGGATTTTTGGAATTGTCCTTGGAATCTCATTTTTTGTATTACTTTTTGGTGGCTTTAGAAATGACGGAATATTCGGATATTCCAAGCTGACACTAAAGTTTCGGTCAATAAATGTGGGGTTATTAGGTGCTTGTGGAGGTTTGCCGTAAAACTTGGTCCCTCGCACTTTTGCTCCAATCAACGAATTATATGGAAAATTCATGTCAATTGGAGAAAGTCGCCGAAAGATTGGGTCAAACTGAATGTAGATGGTTCTTGCAATATAGCTTATGGTTCTATTGGAACGGGAGGTATTCTTCGAGATCATAACAGCTTGTGGATGGCTGGATTCATTCATAACATTGGCAAAGGTCACTCTCTTCTTGCGGAGGCTTGGGCGGTCCTAACGGGACTCAAACTTGCTACTGATTTGGGTTTTCCCAATGTTATCCTCGAATCTGATTCTCTTGAGCTCGTTAAGTTACTGAACAGTTATCAAACCTTACCTGCAGAACACCCTCTTAGCAATATTTTGATAAGCATCAAAACTACTCTTTTGAACTTGACCCAGTGTCTGTTGGGGTTCTAGCTCAAATTAGTGTAAGGTAAAGTCTTGGCCCAAAAGCCCAAGATGTTGAGGCATATTTAAGCTTCTTTTTTGCTGGTGCAAGGGTTTTTTCATGAGAGGGTGCAACCATTTTTGGAGAGAGAAAAGAAGAGAGGGAGAGCAAAATTTTTAGCTTCTTTCTATTCCCACAAGCTGTATTCCGTCGCCGATCGCCGGAGATCAGACCGTCAGATCGCCTTGAAATTTTGTCACAATGTTCCTGACATCCAACTCTTTCTTTCGACCGTTGAGTTTTATAATCCGACCTTTGGATCAGATTTCGTTGCGGGCAGAATATGGTGGAATGTTTGCTCACTTGAGGTTTTGTGTATTTTCCTCATTTTATTTGGCTTCTTCTTGTATTGTGGTGTTGTTGGTGGGTTGCAAACTCTTGTAAGACATTGTTGAGTTCTTTTCCCTCAACCTATCAATAAGAGAAGTAGGGGTGGACTCCGTTATCGGTCCCGGGTTTTACTCTTCACATCGGAGAGGTTTCCACGTAAAAACTTTGTTGTTGTGTGGCTTATTTATTTTCTTTGCATATTTGGTTGATTCATATCGTTTCTTGTTGATACTTATTATTGCTATTCCGCATTTGCAACTTTGAGATTTTGGGGCCTTGTGCTCAACAAGTGGTACCAGAGCGGTTAAGATTAGTTTTGCTGTTAATATGGAGTCTGTTAGTAGTGGTTCCATGGTGAAGTTGACGTCAACCAATTATTCCATATGGCGACCCATGATGGAGGATATGTTATTTTGCAAAGATTTATATGATCCAATAGATATAAGCACGACAGAGGTTGGTAGTTCTAAACCGGCCAAACCTGAGAAAATGGAAGATAAAGAATGGGAGAAGTTGAAGAGGAAGACTTTGGGGACTATTAGACAGTGGATTGATATAAGCATCTACAATCATGTTTCTAAATAGTCCGACCCATTTGAGTTGTGGCAGAAACTAGAAGGTCTTTATGAGAGGAAGACCGCTCACAACAAGGCTTCGTTAATTCGGAAGCTTGTTAACTTGAAGTTGAAAAGTGGGAAGTCAGTGGCTGAGCATCTGAGTGACTTTCAAGATGTTATCAATAAACTTGCCACTATGAAGATTGTTCTTGATGATGAGTTGAAGGCTTTGTTCTTGTTGAGTTCTTTGCCTGATAGTTGGGAAACTCTTGTGGTGACTATTAATAACTCGGCTCTGGATGGTGTTCTTTCATTGAACGTGATTAAAAAAAGTATGTTTAATGAAGAGTTGAGAAGAAAGGAGATGGGAGTTGAAAATTCACAGGCCTTTATTGTTAAGAATAGAGGAAGAGACAAGAGTAGAGGTCCAAATGGGCGTGGTAACTCAAGGGGCAGGTCCAAGTCCAGAGAGGGAAAGGAGACCAGAACATGCCATTATTGTGATAAGCCTGGTCATATCAAGAAGAATTGTTTCAAATGGAAGCGTGAACAAAAGAAGAAACCGGATTCCCAATTAGGGGGAGATGACAGTGGTACTACAGCAACTATAGTGAAGACTATTGAGGATACCAATTTGCTTTATGCAGTTTGTGAGTGTCGTCAGGTTGATGATTCAGCTTCAGAGTGGCTTGTTGATACTGGAGCTTTTTTATCATTGTGTTCCTCAGAAGGAATATAGAGCTGGCCACTTTGGTAGTGTCAGAATGGGAAATGAGAGCTTAGCAAGGATTATTGGTATGGGTGATATCCGTGTGAAGACTGATGTTGGGTGCACGATGACATTGAAGAATGTGCGCCATATTCCTGATTTGTGCTTGAATTTATTAGCAGCAAGTGTTCTTGATCATGAAGGTTTCAGTCATACCTTCAGTGATGGCAAATGGAAGTTGTCCAAGGGTTCAATGACAGTTGCTTGAGGTAAGTTGTGTTGCTCGTTGTATAAGACATACTTTAGAGTATGTTATGGTGATATATATGCAGCTGAAGAGAAGAATTCTCCCAACTTGTGGCATCAAAGATTGGGACATATGACGGATAAAGGGATAAAGCACTTGGCAAGTAAATCCCTCATTCCTATGGATAAATCTATTTCCATTGACCCTTGTGAGCATTGTTTGGCAGGAAAACAAAATAGGGCTTCATTTGCGGGAAAATCTATAAAGAAGGAAGGTAAATTGGAGTTGGTTCACTCCGATGTTTGTGGTCTGTTAGATGTGGAGTCTATTGGTGGCAATAGGTATTTTGTCACATTTATTGATGATGTAACTCGTAAAACTTGGGTCTACTTGTTGAAGCAGAAAAATCAAGTGTTTGAGACTTTTCAGAAGTTTCATGCCATGGTGGAAAGAGAGACTGGTGGAAAGTTGAAATGTCTCCGATCAGATAATGGTGGTGAGTATACCTCTAATGCATTTAAGGCTTATTGCTCACAGCATGGCATCAGACATGTGAGGATAGTTCCAGGTACTCCATAACAAAATGGTCTAGCTGAAAGGATGAGTAGAACCATTATGGAGAAGGTGAGGTGTTTGCTAAGAATGTCTAATCTTTCTAATACATTCTAGGCTGAAGCAGTAAACACAGTGACTTATTTAATTAATCGATCTCCATCTATTCCTCTTGGTCTTGACATTCCAGAAAGGGCATGGAGGGGTAGCAATCCCATTTATGCACATTTGAGAGTCTTTGGATGCAAGGCATTTATGCATGTGCCGAAAGTTGAGCGATCAAAGCTTGATTCCAAGACTAAACCATGCATTTTTATTGGCTATGGTAATGAAGAATATGGCTATAGAGTCTATGATTTAGAGAAGAAGGAAGTAGTGAGAAGCAGGGATGTAGTGTTCTTTGAGCACGAGAGAGGTGCAGAGTTTCTGAGTAAAAGGTATAATTCTGCCATAGAATCTTCTTTTGATACTACTGATGTTCCTCTTGTGTCTAGTCCTTCTTGTGTTGAGCAGCCAACAAGTGAGAAAGTTGAAGCAAGATCTGATAATGTTGAGGAACAACCGATTGGTGTTGATGATACACCAGAACTTGTTGATGTTGATACACATCATGATGAGAATGTTCAATTTTATGATGCTCAAGATGAAGAGGTTTATGAGCTGGGGGAGCCGTCAGCCCCACAGGATGAACAAGCGCAAGTTCGAAGATCATCTAGAGAAAGAAGGCCATCTACAAGATATCCAAGCTTAGAATTCATTCTTGTCACAGAAGATGGAGAACCTGAAAGCTTTCAGGTAGCATTATCCAGTGAATAAAAAGGGTCTTGGTTGAATGCTATGAAAGAAGAGATGGATTCTTTGAGGAAGAATGAGACTTATGAGTTAGTGAAGAGTCCAAAAGATAAGAAAGTCTTGAAAAACCGTTTGATAAGAAAAATGCCGATCAGAGTGTGAAGTGGAAAGCTAGATTGGTGGTCAAGGGATGCAATCAAAAAAAGGGGATTGATTTTGATGAGATTTTCTCCCCAGTTACGAAGATGACTTCTATCAGAATCGTTTTGGGTTTAGCTGCGAGTCTTGACTTGGAGTAGAAGCAGCTTGATGTGAAAACAGCTTTCTTGCATGGAGATTTGCAAGAGGATATCTACATGGAGCAACTAGAAGGATTTGAGGAAAAGGGAAAGGAAAAGTTTGTTTGCAAACTAAAGAAGAGTCTTTATGGGCTGAAGCAGGCACCAAGGCAGTGGGATCAAAAGTTTGATTCTTTCATGACAACCAATGGTTATAAGAGGACATTGGTCGATCCTTGTGTGTATTTTAGACAATTCCCAAATGATAAATTCATCATTCTTCTGTTGTATATAGATGATATGTTAATTGTTGGACAGGATGCAGATATGATTTGTGATTTGAAGAAGAGTTTGTCAGAATCATTTGCAATTAAAGATTTGGGTCTAGCTAAGCAGATTTTGGGCATGGAGATAGTTCGTGATAGAAAGGCTGGCAAGTTGTGGTTGTCACAAGAAAAGTATATTGAACGGGGTGCTTGAAAGGTTCAATATGAAATATGTCAAGCCAGTTAGTCAACCATTAGCCGCTCAATTCAGGTTGAGCAAAAGAACTTGCCCGAAATCGCAGGAGGAGAAAGAAAGGATGTTGTCTGTTCCTTATTCCTCTGCTGTTAGTTCTTTGATGTATGCTATGGTTTGTACTAGGCCAGATAATGCCCAAGCTGTTGGATTTGTTAGTCGATTTTTGTCCAATCCGGGTAAATTTCATTGGAAAGCAGTGAAGTGGATATTCAGATACTTGCGTGGTACCTCAAAGCTTAGTTTGTGTTTTGGACGTGGAAAACCGATTCTTGAAGGGTATACAAATGCTGACATGGCTGGTGATTTGGATGGAAGAAAGTCTACCTCAGGTTTTGTGTTTACATTTGCAGGGGGAGCTATTTCCTAGCAGTCTAAACTTCAAAAGTGTGTAGCATTATCTACTATAGAAGCAGAGAATGTAGCAGCTGTGGAAGCATGTAAAGAGCTGATTTGGCTAAAGAGATTTCTTCAGGAGCTGAGTTTGAAGCAAAGTGAGTATGTAGTATTATGTGATAGTCAGAGTGCTATGGATCTGAGCAAGAATACCATGTTTCATTCTCGAACGAAGCACATTGACGTTAGATATCATTGGCTGCGGGATGTGATCGAGGAGAAAGAGTTAGTATTGAGGAAAGTCCACACCGATAAGAATGGAGCGGACATGTTGACAAAGATTGTTCCCAGAAGCAAGTTGGAGCTTTGTTGCAAGCTCTCCTGGATGTCATTTCGATGATGTTGATGTTGCCTTATCTTCCCCAATTTGAGCTTGAGGGGGAGATTGTTGGGGTTCTAGCCCAAATTAGTGCAAGGTAAAGTCCTGGTCCAAAAGCCCAAGATGTAGAGGCATATTTAAGTTTCTTTTTTACTGGTGCAAGGGTTTTTTCATGAGAGGGTGCAACCATTTTTGGAGAGAGAAAAGAAGAGAGGGAGAGCAAATTTCCAGCTTCTTTCTATTCAACCAGCTGTATTTCGTCGCCGATCGCCGGAGATCAGACCGTCAAATCGCCGTGAAATTTTGCCACAATGTTCCTGACATCCAACTCTTTCTTTTGACTGTTGGATTTTGTAATCGGACCGTTGGATCAGATTTCGTTGCTGGCAGAATATGGAGGAATGTTTGCTCACTTGATGTTTTGTGTATTTTCCTCATTTTATTTGGCTTCTTCTTGTATTGTGGTGTTGGTGGTGGGTTGCAAACTCTTGTAAGACATTGTTGAGTTCTTTTCCCTCAACCTATCAATAAGAGAAGTATGGGTGGACTCCGTTATCAGTCCCATGGTTTTACTCTTCACATCAGAGAGGTTTCCACGTAAAAACTTTGGTATTGTGTGGCTTATTTATTTTCTTTGCATATTTGGTTGATTCTTGTCGTTTGTTGTTGATTCTTATTGTTGCTATGCATTTACAACTTTGAGATTTTGGGGCCTTGTGCTCAAGAATGTCGTGTTGATCATTGCTATTGTGAAGGAAATTATTATCCTGATATGCTTGCTGGAATGGCAAAGGACTGGCCTGTTGGAGTGGTATTCCTAGAGCAGCCTCCTTCTGAACTGCTGAAGCTGCTGGAGTTGGATTATAGAAGAAATTTTAGCTCTAGGCTTCGTCCAATTCTGGACAGTTTGTAAGCCTTATTTGGGTTTACTTTTTTCTTTTTTTTTTTTCTCTTTATTATCTTTTGTTTCCCTTTTTACCAAATATATATATATATATATATATTTCTTTTACATGGTACTGGATATCTAGTACCTTTCATGTTCGATGAATGACACCTATACACTTTTAATATTATAATAATAAAATATGAGTAGATGTCAATAATCCAATAATAAAAGTACTAACTATCCAATCTCATATAAATTTATATATATATATATATATATATATATATATATATATATATATATATATATATATATATATATATATATATATATATATAAATTGTTGGATTCCTTCCTTTAAATGATGGGAAATAAATGCAATTATATAAAGATAGAAGTACTCTTTTTCCCAACTTATTACTCAATCAAAATTAAGGACCATAAAATTACCAACTTAATCATCAACCACCTCCCCTGTACTCCAAATGAGTTAATATATTCATTCCCATACTAATATTTTAACACGGGACCATGACCTTACATTTCTTGTGAATTAATATTCTTTTTTATTTGATGTATTTGACTACTTGTTTAACTTAATCTTATAGCAAATTTAATTATATCTCTTATTTTTCATTATTAAAACCTTATTCTATAGGGTTTATAGTATTTTTGCTCCAATCATCTTCCTTATTTTTTATTTCCTATATTACACTCCACAAAAATAATAATATTCTATTATTATATTAATTCTTTTGCATCATTTATATTCTAATCAATCAGTAAAATAATAAAAAATAAATAATAATTTAATATTCACCCCCTTAAATAAGGTTCCTTATATACAAAAAAAACTCTATTTTAAAAATATACCATATAAAAAATAATTACAATATTCATTCTATATTTTAAAAAATACCCTAAAATAAAGAATGATTGAATTTATTCTCACTTATTATTATTTGATTTTGTGGTTACTATTATTATTGCGGTTCATCGTAATTTTTTTATGTCAGTAATAATTTTTTTGTCTTTAAAATAATATTGAACACTTGTTTAATAGTTATTGGAAGAAAAGTACAAACACTTAGAGATTTTTTTACATGGTTGCATTCTTAGGTTTTTAATTATTTTGGTATTTTCTGGATAAGTGGGTGTACTTTAGTTTTTTTTTGTTCAATCCTTGTTTTATTTAATTGAATAACTAAGAAATTGGATTGAAGTCATGGTGTGTATTATTGACTTTATTTATTCAACATTTGTTTTTTTTATTTTTCTTTTCTTTTCTTTTGATAATCTGATTTATCACTATAGTAATTATGTTTATTAGTCAAATTAATAAAAAAACTAATGATAATTCACTCAACAGTACGCTTAATAATATAATATTTACCCCAAATATAACAAACGAACTTAAAGAAAAACAAATGAATCAAGACAGGTTTCTTTATGCAAACTGTTTTATTTGAAAAGATATACTAACTATTTTCTAAAAAATAAAATATGATTGTATGATGATAAATGTTGAAATTTGTACTAATATCAGTAAGAGAGCTAGACACTAATAATTATAATAGATAAAAAAAAACTTGAAATGATAAAAGTTATTTTATTTTGGGTGAAAATAAACGGTAACAGAGTTATCTTCACTTTTTCTACAAATTCATAAGATAAGTGAAAGTTTATAATTACCTGCCACTAAATTATTTGTTGCTGAATTTTAGCAACGACTATGTGAATAAATATTTCGATTTTTTTTTAAAAAAATTTTTGATGGTCGGTTTATCCTCCACTTCCGCTTGGAATCCGTCTATAATTAATATTTTTTTTATTTGGGATATTAAAATTTTGATACATTCTATAGTTACTTTATTTTTTTATAAAGTATTCATTACTTTGCACTTTTCCACTATAGAATGACTAGATGAGTATTAGTTATTTTAATTTTAATCTAATGATAAAAAAGACAAAATAATGATTAAATAAAGTAACCATAAAATATGCCAAAAGTTTAATTTATAAAATTATAAAATTCATGTTTTATAATAACTGTTGATAAAATTTTCTTTTTTTTTAAAATATAAATTGCTAAGTAGTAAATTAGGGCGTTCATCCATTGGTCATATAGAGTAGAGAAAGAATTTGATGAACAATGATTTCTTATTCAAAGTCAATTATTGGTGAATATAGAGAACCAACTATTTATAATTTTTTTTTTATAAAAAGGTGTCTATTTATTCATAGAAATAAATTAAATATATTAGGAACAAAGTTATGGGTGAGCTGGAGTTGTCTCGGATCGCTGAGCTGGATGGTTATGATCCGTGCCTTGAATTGCTGACGTGGATGATTTGCTCTTCCTTTTAACTGTATCTGTTATCAGCCTCCCCTCACGATGAGCATGTTGATCATTGTAATACAACTGAACCAACCCCATCTTTTGTAAGGCTGGAATCATTTGGACAACAGGTACTGGTTTAGTAAACAAGTCAGCCAATTGATCTTGAGAGGTAATGTAGGGTGTGCAAAGGAGTCCTGAATCAATGTGGCTTGGAATGATGTGGCAGTCTATCTCCACATGCTTAGTCCTTTCATGAAAGACATGGTTTTTGGCTATTGCAATGGCTGCCTAGTTGTCACAATACAACTTAATTGGCAATGGAACATGAATTTTGAAATCCTGTAACAGATAGTGTATCCATTTAATTTCGCAGCTAGTATGCCCCATGCTCTTGTACTCTGCTTCTGCTGTTGACCTGCTAACAGTTGACTGCTTTTTTGTTTTCCATGATATGAGTGATTGACCTAGGAAAATACAATACCCTGTGAGTGATTTTCTAGACAATTTGCACCTTCCCTAATCAACATCGTAGAAGCCTGTCACTGTTAATGTGGATTGTGCCGAATAAAATAGTCCATAGTGCAAAGTGCCTTTCACATATTTGAGTAGGTGAATGGCTGCTTGGAAATGATGCTCAGCAGGATTTTGAACATATTGGCTAAGCTGTTGTGTGGCATAGGAAATATCAGGCCTTGTAAATCCAAGATACATCAATCTGCCTATGATCTTTCTGTATGTTTCTGGATCTTGCATTGCTGTGCCAGGGTCTGCTAGTTCTAAGCCATGAGAGACTGAGCTAGAAACTGCAGTTGCATCTAACATTCCTGCATCCTTCAAAATGTCAATGGCATATTTGACTTGTGATAGTCTGATTCCATCTTCTGTGTGTGTGAGTTCTACTCCCACAAAATAGCTAGCTTGTCCTATATCTTTAATGGTGAATAGGGAATGCATATAGCCTTTTATCTCCTTGATATCTTCTGCCCTTGATCCACTTATCAAAATATCATCTATATAGATGACAAAGGCTAGAAAAGAAACTTCATTTGCCTTGATCAACAAACAGTGGTCATGTTGAGACCTGGCAAAGCCAAAAGACAACAATTTAGCTGACAGCTCCTTATATCTGTGAGCATGGGATTTTACAGTCCCTCTCGCGAGACGATGATGATGTATATTCGAATTTTAATACTCATTAAAAATTCATTTCAAATTTTTATTAACGTTTGTATTCAGTTCGGCGTGTCCGACTACGCGTCCGGTGGAAGCTCGAACCGATGATTCTCACCCAAAATACCCTAAAATATCTCAAATATATTAAAGTGGCTTTAAAAATTCAAAAAATTAGCTTTTGACCCATTTCCCCCCTTTTTTCTGCTTTTTCAGGTTGTGGGCCCCATTTGACAATCTGCCAGTAGGGGCTTGAAGCCGCCGGCGGTATGAGCTCCTGCGGGTAGTCTGCACTTTTTCCCTGTTGACTGAGTATTTTGCCATTTTAGTGAAAACTTCATCCAACTCGCTGAGATTCGTTTCCAGCTCTATAAAAGACGTGATTTAGGGTTAGAGAGAGGGGAATATCAATAAGAACTTGAGAGAGTTTTAGGAGTGAGAAGGAGAGATTTTAGAGAGAGAAAGGGAAGAAAAGGTAAGAAAATGGATTAAGTTCATGTTTTCTTGGTTTTTCTTCATCTAATCTCTTAATTTAAACTTAAAACATGTAGAAATCCTAGGTTAAAATCAATCTAATAGGATTTTTAGAGACAAACATTGTTTGATCTTTAAATCACTACCTAAATCATCATTCGAGCTTCCCGAAGGTGTCATTTGGATCACGAAGAGGTGGATTCATGGCCCCAAGGTAAATTTCTGAGTCTCTTGAGCTCTTTGGCATTATTTCTTGCTGTTTGTTGTGCTATTTGGTGTTTCGGGGTTTGTATTTGGAGTTTTCAGTCGTTTCAAACCTTTCAAATCTATTTTTGCAGATTTTGAAACCCTCGGGTATCATCCATGCCGGCGGCGGCATGAGTTTCTGGGCAGCAGCCCCGTTGTTGCCCCTTTGACCTAGCTTTCTCATTTTCTATATTTTGCATGAAGCCTTGTAATAATTTTAATTTCTGCATTTAATTATGGATGACTGTAATAATTTATTTATTGCTTTGGATGCTTGATAATGCGCTAACAATATATAAACCGAAAACACAATAAATAGGGTGGATTAAAACTGATTAAGAAAGAATGAAGTATTTTAACTTGGCCTAATGTAAAATAGACAACATCATCCGAAGTCAGAATCTTTATTTAAGGTATGGTTTACCACCCGATGGGAAAATTGTACCAAAATTTCCCGATTAAGCTGAACCGGGTGGCGACTCTATTTTAAGTATAGGATTTCGATCTCGTGTCCTTTAACACATAAATTGGACTTAAAATTCAACATTAATCCATCTTTTTATCATGCTAAAATGAGGATCAATCCCTCCACATGCTTCACAGCGCCATTTACTTTTTCCATCCCCCATGATACGCATCTCACGCGGTCCTCGCAGGTGGGAAAAAGGTCGTCCGCTCACAATGCCATTGCCTCCCTACTTGTTTAAGTCCATAGAGAGACTTAACAAGCTTACATACTTGGCCTGGAGCTGCCTTTTTATAGCCAAGTGGTGGTTCAAGATATATTTCTTCCTCATGGTGCCCATAGACATAGGCATTATTCACATCTATTTGGTGTAGTTCCCACCTTATTGTTGCTGCTGCTATAGCTACTAGCATTCTTACTATTACTGATTTTACCACAGGACTGAAATTCTCATAGAAATCTCTGCCATATTTCTGGTTATACCCCTTTGCCACCAACCTTGCTTTGAATCTGTCTACTTCCCCATTTGAGTCATACTTTATCTTATAAACCCACTTTGTGGCACTTGGCTTTTTTCCTGGTGGCAATGTTGTGAGTTGCCAGGTCTTATTTTTCTCCAAAGCTTCAAGCTTAACATCCATAGCTTTAACCCAAGCAGGGTTCTGAGCTACTTCTTTGTAACTATATGGCTCCTTTGCTGCTTCTATGCTTATGAGTATAGTATGCTGGCAGGCAAACAACTTGTGTAATATAATCTTATAACCATGCAGGCTTCTATATCACCCTGCTCAATTTTGTTATAGTGGACACTGTGTTCTCCCTATTGTTAGTAGGAGGAGGTATGTCTGTTTTATTTCTCTATGGTAATGGACTACCAAAAGTGGTATTATTTACATATGGAAATACATCTTCATGGAACTTGACATCCCTTGATACCACTATTTTGTCTATAGCAATATCAAGTATTTTCCATCCCTTCTGTCCTTGGGAGAAGCCCAAGAATACTCCTTTATTAGCCCTGGCACTGAATTTGTCTTTTTGTGGATGCACATCTACAATAAAACATTTGCATCCAAAAACCCTAAACTTGTCATAGTCAGGCTTTTTGCCAGTTAGTATTTCGTATGGTGTTTTCCATTTTAGTATTTTACTAGGAACTGAGTTAAAGACTGAAGTAGCCATTTGTACTGCTTCTCCCCAAAATTCTTGGGGCATGCTTTCCTAAAACATTAAAGACCTGGCCACATTTAATAACTGTGTGTGTTTCCTCTCAACTATTCTATTCTGTTGAGGGGAATACATGCAACTTTTCTAGTGTAAAATGCCTTTTTCTTGAAAAAGTCAAGGCATATTTTGTTAACGAATTCACTTCCATTGTCACTCCTTACACTTTGTACTTTGCTGCTGAACTGGTTTTCAACATATGTGATAAAAGTTCTCAATGCATATGGTGCCTGATATTTTTGTTGTAATAAAATTATCCATGTGGATCTGGAGAAATCATCCACAATGGTCATGAAGAACCTAGCACCTATCACAGATGGAACACTGTATGGTCTCCAAAGATCCATATGTAGTAACTGTAAAATTTTCTTGGATTGAAAAGAACTAAGTACAAATGGTAGTCTACATTGTTTAGCCTCATGACAGACTTCACAATTATTATTCATGTAATGGGAATCTATACTCTCAATGTGTGATAATACTTCTCTAGAAACATGACCCAATCTTTGATGCCAAGTACTAGATAAGCTGCTACTAGTACTATTTACGCAATAAAATGCCTTCTGCAAGTTTCTTTCATCAAAGGATTGACTTGTTAGCCTGTACAACCCATTAGTCTTCCATGCTATAGTAATGAACTCCTGTGTTACTAGGTCCTATAAACAGCAGTAATCAGGGGTGAATTTTACAGAAATCCCTATATCATCCATTAATTTCCCAACTGATAGCAGATTAAAATGAAATTGCTTAACATATAACACTCCTCTTAAAAGGATCTTACTGGACAATCTTACATTTCCAACAGATTCAACAATTCTTTTTGTTCCATCAGGCAACATAACTGTGTGTTTAGCTATGGCCTTACTTATATTTTCAAAAATAGGCAATTCTGAGCTCATGTGACATGTAGATCCACTATCTATTATCCATTCACCAATATCTGTATTTTTATAGGATAGATTATTACCTGAAAAACCAGCAAATGCAGTGAACTCTTCCTCTTTATGACTGATTGGAGTCTCGGCCACTTCTTTTCCCTTCATCATTTTGTACATCTCCTGTGCTAGGTATTGTAACTATCTTTGTGAGAAATCTGGACCAGCCTTGGGATCTGAGTTGTTCCTTCTTCCATTCCCTTCTTCCATGCTATAGCCATGTTCATTCTCATTATTTTCTGCAGCATTGTGAGCTTGTGATTCCTTAGGTCTCCTCTTCTCCTCTGGATACCATTCAGGATACCCTATCAATTCAAAGCACCTTTCCTTAGTATGATTTATACTATTGTAGTTTATACATGTCCTACCATCTCTTCTAAAGAATCTGTTACCCCCATCATACCACTTGTCATTTTAACCGTTTCCTCTTGAAAATTTATTTGAGTAATTCAAAAATTCAATTGGTTAGTCCACATGAATCTCCTTTTGTTTTTCAACTCGGAGGATCATGGCATATGCCTTATTTATGGGTGGAAAAGGTTCTAATAGTAGTATCTGGCTCTTAACAGCCTCATAGCTATCGTTAAGTCCCATTAAAAACTGTATTAGTTTATCCTCTTCATTAATCTCATTCGTTCTCCTAGTAACATTGCATACACAAGCGGCTAAGGCTCCACATTGACATTAGGATAGTTCCTCAAAAGTTCAATTTCATCCCAAAGTTTCTTTAATTGCGTATAATACACCGTTACAGATTGATTACCTTATGTCAAGAGGTTGATTTCTCTCTCCAATTGATAGAGTTTGGGGCAATTACTACCACTTAACCTTTCCCCCAATTCTTTCCACAGGTTTCTTGCATTGCTTGCATATAAGAAAGCTTCAGTGTATCCTTGGTCATGGAGTTGAGGATCCATGATATGACCAAAGAATCATTCCTCTGCCATTGCTTGAACAGAGGATTGGTGTTCATCGGTATTTCTTCATCTTCTTGAATATAGGACAGCTTGTCCTTCGCTATCAATGCCCTTCATATAGATATACTCCATGGAAGATAATTCTCACTATTGAATAGTGTTGGAACAAGTATTGCGCTAGGATTGTCATGCTGCAAATTTGTATTTGCCATTTGCTCTGAATCTTGATTGATTGTCTCTGTATTTTCACTCTGATCTCTCAATGCGATAAAATGATTTCTCCTCACCATAATAGCTCTGATACCACGATACAGAGTAGAGAAAGAATTTGATGAACAATGATTTCTTATTTAAAGTCAATTATTGGTGAATACAGAGAACCAGCTATTTACCTTGTGTAGTTGTTAAAGTTGTTACAAGTTATTACTACTGTACTGAAAATGGCGCCAAAATCAATTATGAAAAAGGAGTTGTGATTGGTGAGCTTGGGTTGTCTTAGATCGCTGAGCAGGATGGTTGTGATCCATGCCTTGGATTGCTGACGTGGATGATTAGCTCTTCCTTTTAACTGTATCTGTTATC
Source organism: Euphorbia pulcherrima (assembly GCA_947683365.1). Taxonomy (NCBI): domain Eukaryota; kingdom Viridiplantae; phylum Streptophyta; class Magnoliopsida; order Malpighiales; family Euphorbiaceae; genus Euphorbia; species Euphorbia pulcherrima. The sequence goes on from CANTUS010000001.1 coordinate 24,867,241, forward strand.
AGTTGGTCCGGTTGAATAACAAATCAAATACAATAAAACCAAATAGATTAAAAAAATGAAACCGAATCGAAGTAAATATGTAATGAGCCAAACCAAATTATTCAGTTCGGTTGGTCTGATTTATTTAATCGAATTATTTCCTTATTTTTTTTAATACTTGTGTGTTATTGAATAACACCCACCACTTTCATCATATATACATAAATGAACGATTTTATGTTAAATTCTCAAAAATTGTGATTAAATAAATGATATAACGGATGGGCAAACACTCAATATGTTATTTTATAATTCATATATAGTTTATAAGTAAAAAAATTCAAGCTAAAAAGTAAAAGAAATAACAGTTTTAAAAGTATAATAAACAGTGTTAATAATTTTTCAATTGGATTTTCTAAAGTCATAAGTGTTGTAAAATTATGCTCTTTATACTGAGTTACGGAGTTGCAGGTTAATAGGTAACGCTTTTCTAATAAGAAACTATTGCAGAAACTCAGAAACTGGATCAGAGGCACACTTTTGAAGATAACACTTCCGGAGGGAACACTTTCAGAGGCAAACTGACCCGGACTGATCAAATTGGATGAAATGCAACTCTTTTTATGCTGCAGTAGCTTTGAAACTGGAACAAAGACAACGCTTTATTGTTCAAAATCTATTGCTGTAGATCCTGATGCACAACTTAGGCTGTTTACTCAGGTGAGGCAACACTGTTTGCTGAAATTGAAAATGGCATTCAAAAGGTGTAAATAATGATCTTAACCACTTGGAACATCACTGAAACAACAAGAACAAATTTAAAAGCGTTAGGATGAGTTGAGTCGAGTAGGAGACTCTTTCCTTAAAGGATACTTCGTAGTTCCTCCCAGGATTAAACAACTCCTTCAAACTCGATTTGAATTTGGGTACAAGAATTAGAAATGCTTATCATATCCAGAAAAGAGGGAGAAATAATAGAGTGAAATTAGATACTTCTTCCAATTGGAAGACCGACCAACCTATTTATAGGTAAGAAATATGGTTATTGTAAACAATAAATATGGTGTCTTTAAAACCATAACCGACGGGAGTTACCAACATTTAATCAAAATATAACCGTTATAGAATTAAACATAATTAAAACTCTTTTTTATGAAAGAGTTAAAACCAATAACGGTCACAATTAAATATTTTGACTAAAGATATTTTCTAAGAAAATATCATAAAATAATTTCTTTTGAAAGTAACATAAAACTCTTATTTTTCCAACAATCCCCCACAACTTTCAAAAGAAGTTTTAAATAAAAAGAATTTTCTGGATATATCGAGTTTGACATATAATGCATGGAACTGGTGTCTTGTGGACTATGAACCAGAACTTGATAGATAAAATTTAACTTGCGGAATATTCGGTGAAACATATAGTTTCTATGAACCAAATAAGCACTATTGTAAGATAAGAATTTTACCATATCGCATTATACCAAGTACATTTATGTTCATCGTTGTTTTGCATAAATAGGTTGTGGGCGTGCCTGGTCTTTGATGAGTGCTCTATAGATATTGCCAATATTATATCTCATAGAAGGGGCCCCACTTCACACTCACATAGTTGATATCATCAAGTGTATATTGCACTTTAAACACTACTCATAAGAGCTATGAAATCTTATTAAGAGTCCTTTTGACTCAACCTCTCAAGATATGCAACATAACACTTTTCACACATATAGGATTTGGGACAATATTTATAGTGCTAGCAGAACTAAAGGAAGACTTGTTATTACCCATATGAACCTATTCCGTGGGATCTCCACTCATATAGGTTGGGTTCCCACCCTTCATTAATTTCAAATTGGCTTAAGTCTCATCCTCTCTGATGTATCAAAAATAAATTTCTTTTTCAAAAATTTATTTCTCAAATATTAGTCAGATGATTTGATCAAAATCACTCTAGACTTAAATGGATAAAATTTCATCTCAATAATATGTCTCAAACGTATACGTATACTTTTGCCATTATAGGTCTTATTTCTCAAAATATATATTGCATCTTGGTATTCTCAATATATTTTGGAATCTCAATATATTGCATGTGTTATAACACTTACTAAGAAAGTTTTTCCAACCACTTAGTCTCATTGTATAATCCAACTCTCAAGCAACTAACTTTTAACATAGCTTACTTGTAGTTGGTTTTCATGTTATTATTCTACCACCAAATGTGAGAACATAACCACTAATGAAATTATTCCCATATGAATTAAAAAATTCACTCAACATCATTGTTCCCCTCAAGAACAATGGGAAATTCATTATATAGAATACTATATTTAATGGTTCCTCTCAAATATTTTTTAACCCTTAATATAGCTTCTCTATAATCAATGATTAGAATATGTGTATACTTGCTCACATAGCATATGCTATATCTCAATGTGTGAAACTCGTCAAGTACAAATGCATACTTGGATTTAGCCTCTAGATCATCATTATCTTCCTCTTATTAAGTATGGAATCATAAGGGATACTCACATGATTTACATCATAAAACTCAAACTTCTCAAGAAGTTTCTCAACATAGTGTTCTTGGGTTAACAAGACACTCTCACTCATCCTTATAATTCTCATACTCAATATCACATCAGCTTCTCTTATGTCTTTCATGACAAATATTGATAATAAGATTATCTTTATTCTATTGACAACATCAATACTCGGAATAAAGATAGTCATATCATCCACATATAACTACACATATATCATTAATCACTTTAGCATATACACATATATCCACCTTAAATTATCAAACTTATCAATTCGTTATTTAGGTGCTTGTCAATAAAACACACAGGAACTTAATCACCTTTCCATCCATGTCCAGGCTCTACATATCCCTCAAGTTTCACCATATAAAAATTTTATTTTGAAAGATAATTTTAACACACATGTGGTGAACTCAATTGTAAAAAGAAGCTATACCATAAATATAAAACTAACATATTTATCGAAGCATAAAACCAAAGATTTTCTTGTAGAAAATAAACACCAGTTGTAACCAACGAATTTAGCTTCAGAGGATCATAAGCTAAAACACAAGTTCTATATTTCAAAGAATAGAGACAAACTCAAAATAAAAAGCTTCTTACAAACACTTTGATTCAGAAGATGAAATAGCTCTATAACAATAAAGATTCATCTTCAATCAAACACTAATAAAAATTTTCACCAAAACTTTCTTTTCAAAGTTCTCTTGCCTTTCCTCAAAATATCATTTTCAAACTAAATTTGAAAAATAGGTGCAACGTGGTCAACATCCGGAACAATACTTAAAAATGGAAATCTCTTTAGTCTTTGTTGATAACAATCATAGAGAATTTTTGTTCTTGGTCTCAAAGATATTATTTCCAAGCACATCACTATGTTCAACATAACTTATGAACATACATACATAAAGTTTGAACATATTTCTCTTTTCATAGATTCAAGAATAATAACCTTAATAAGACACCCCCACTTTTGAATATTTCAAATTAGGATTATAATCCTCTCATTTTCTCATATGGTGTCTTATCGGTTTCTCATGTGAAATTCTATTTATATAGAAAACTTAACAAATAGTTCCACCAACAAATATCTCAAGTATGTATCTAACATATTAAATATGAAACTCATATATATACTTAATAATAACTCACAACATGTTCTCATGTGCCTCAAGTTTACTAGAAATTACGAACCATCAAATTTCACGGTAAACGCACCAAAATATATTTATTTAACATAGTTAATAATTTTGTAAAACTAAAATCTGCTCAGTTCCAGATTTCAAGAATCCAATTTGACTGAAAATTTGAACATGTAAAAGCGGTTGTTTGACAAAACTTTGTGCTAAACATAAGTACATGTGTTTCTTACATTTCCAAAGCCACTGAAAACATGTAAAACCGATTTTTATAACTAAAGTTATGCCACAAATAATCAGTTGCTCTGTGAGCGGATGACCTTTTTCCTGCAAGGACCGCGTGAGATGCGTAGCACGAGGGGAAATAATGAGCGCTGTGAAGCATGCTAAGGGAGAATCCTTATTTTAGTGTGATAAAAGATGGATTGATAAAATTGATGTTGATGTTGAATTTAAGTCCAATTTACATGTTAAGGGATACGTATCTTGAAGTCTCGTATTTTAAAATAGAGTCGCCACCCGGTTAAGCTCCACCGGAAATTTGGGTACTATATTCCCACCGGGTGGTTAGACCGTACCTTAAAACAGAGATTCCGAGTTCGGATGATGTTGCTTACTTTTCAATTTTTAAATCAAGCCGTTTACACTTTAATAAACGTGACTTCGGTTCTTATGTGATTTAAATCCGATTAATGTTTGGAGTTTTTGGTTTATATAGCCATACATCACACAAAAGCGGTAAATAAAGCAGGAAAATAAATTATTACATGGCTTTACACATACCTACACATTTTTCTAATGCGGAAAAATGAACAAAAGGGAGAAACCGGGTCTTAACCGGGCTTACCAAATCGGACCCGACTCCAAACGAGATGAAATATATACGAGAATAATCACAAATAAAGCATAAATAAATAAATGCGGAAAATAAACACATAACATGGAGAAAACATATTTTTAAATTTTTCGGGACTCGAAACACAATTTTCAGGCATTTATTAATTATCTAAAAAACCTAAAAAACAACAAAATAAACTAAACAACCTAAAATAATTAATGAAAATGGAAAAAAACATTTTTGAAATTTTATATGATGGTAAAAATGCTTATTGGGATTTATTTAGTTAAAAACGTCATTTTTAAGCCATTAAAAGGAGATTTAATCGATTAAATATTTAATAAATTGTGAAAAATAGATTAAAAATTATATTATGATATTATGGATTATATGTCATTTTTTTGGAAAAATTTCGGGTGAAAATCGGAGTCAAGAACACAAGAAAATGATAAAACAGTGCAAAAAACATAAAATAAAACAGACAGGGACCATTTGGGCATTTTTTTGACAATAAGCCGTTTCAGTGAGGTGGTAGGCCGGTTGAGCGACACGGTAGACCGACTCAGTGAGTCAGCCTAGGTGTCGCTCAAACGACCTTCCGTCCACCGAAGTGGTCTACTAAGAAAAATGTCTACACAATCAAGATTTGACGCTTTTATGACCGAAAACTCAAGAATATTAGCATTTCAAGTAGTTTCCTACACTATTCTAGCAGATTTGGACTTAAAACATCGGAATAACTTTGATTTTCCTGAAAAATACAGGCGAGAAAGGGATTGGCCGCTTAAGCGACACGTAGGCCGGTTGAGCGACGCGGTACACCGACTCGCTGAGTCAGTCAACCACTTCGTTCAAACGGCCTACCGGTCGCCGGAGCGGTCAGCCGGAATCTTGCTAAAAAATCACAAAAAAGTCGAAAAGATATGATAAACGCCCAGAAAACTAACTGAGAACACAACAAAAGGAAAGAAAATAATTAAGGAAATAGATTGGAACTCAGAAAGTTACCTAAAGGCCGTTCATCCACTCTTGAGATGCGAATCAACCTTTGGTGAGCTTTTGTGACGATTTTGTGAAGTAATTCCGATGAACAGTGACAAATCAGTGGATTCGCATCTCAAGACTAGATTCACGGCCTTTAGGTAACTTTCTGAGTTCCAATATATTTCCGCAATTATTTTCTTGCCTTTTATTGTGTTCTCGATTAGTTTTCCGGGCATTTAGCCTTTCTTTTTGACTTTTTTGTGATTTTCCAGAGAGATTCTGGAGACCGGTAGGTTGTCTGAACGAAGTGGCTGACCGACTCAGCAAGTCGATCTACCGCGTTGCTCAACCGACTTACGTGTCGCTCAACAGGCCAATCCCTTTCTCGCCGGTATTTTTTGGGTTTGTTCCCCCGAACCAAAAAATCAAAGTTATTCCGACTTTTTAAGTCCAAAAGCTGCTGCAATGGTGTAGGAAACGACTTGAAATGCTAACAATCTTGAGTTTTCGATCAAAAAAGCGCCGAATCTTGACTGTTTAGACATTTTTCTTAGTAGACCGCTTCGGTGGACGGAAGGTCGTTTGAGCGACACCTAGGCCGACTCACTGAGTTGGCCTACCGTATCGCTCAACCGGCCAACCACCTCACTGAAACGGCCTATTATCAAGAAAATGCCCGAATGGTCCCTGTCTGTTTTATTTTATGTTTTTTGCCCTGTCTTATCATTTTCTTGTGTTCTTGACTCCGATTTTCACTCGAAAATTTTTCAAAAAATCACATCTAATCCTTAATATCATAATATAATTTTCAATTTATTTTTCACAATTTATTAAATATTTAATAGATTGAATCTCCTTTTAATGGCTTAAAAATGGTGTTTTTAACTAAATAAATCCCAATAAGCCTTTTTACCATCATATAAAATTCCAAATAGATTTTCTGTCATTTTCATTAATTATTTTAGGTTGTTAAGTTTATTTTGTTGTTTTTAGGTTGTTTAGCTAATTAATAAATGCCTGAAAATTGCGTTTTTAGTCCAGAAAAATTCAAAAATATGTTTTCTCCATGTTACATATTTATTTTCCTCATTTATTTATTTATACTTTATTTGTAATTATTCTCATATATATTTCGTCTCGTTTGGAGCTGGGTCCTATTTGGTAAGCTCGGTTAAGACCAGGTTTCGCCCTTTTATTCAATTATCTATTTTATTTATTTTTCCGCATTAGAAAAATGTATAGATATAAAGCCATGTAATAATTTATTTTCCTGCTTTATTTACCACTTTTGTGTGATGTATGGCTATATAAACCGAAAACTTCAAATATTAATCAGATTTAAATAGCATAAGAACTGAAGTCGCGTTTATTAAAATGTAAATGGTTGATTTAAAAATTGAAAAGTAAGTAACATCATCCGAACTCGGAATCCTTGTTTTAAGGTACGGTCTAACCACCCGGTAGGAATATCATACCCAAATTCCCGGTGGATCTTAACCGGGTGGCGACTCTATTTTAAAATAAGGGATTTCAAGTCTAGTATCCCTTAACATTTAAATAGGACTTAAATTCAACATCAACATCAATTTTATCAATCCATCTTTTATCAAGCTAAAATAAGAATTCTCCCTTAGCATGCTTCACAGTGCTCATTATTTCCCCTCGTGCTACGCATCTTATGTGGTCCTTGCGGGAAAAAGGTCGTCCGCTCACATGCGCTTAAAGCTGAAATTCCAGAAAAACAAGATTCTTATCTCATCTTCAACAAATTTTTCAAACCACTAAATGAAAGAATTTGAAAAACATTTCTTCTAAACATATCTTCATCTATGTCTCATGAAACCATTGAAACAAGAATTTCTCAAAACAGAGTTGTATAACTCAAGAAAACTAATAAACAACTAAGGGTGTTCAAAGCTGAAATTTTTAACAAATATAAAGCAAAAGTATTATCACATATAGGTTTCCAATAAATTTGAAATCAAGATGTCTCAAAACAACTTAATTCAAAACATATTGATCCACATAAAACATATCAAAACCTCATTTATTTCTCAACAAATAAATATTTTGATTCAACACAATTTTCACCCTTTTCAAAATTTGAAAGGAACTTATGAAATAAAAATACTCATATTCAAAACTTTATCTATCACATGGCAAGTCTCACGATTCAACCAAATAGTAATAAAGAGCAAACATATAAATTAATAATCTCACAAATATTCTATGGTTCATATAGCTCATTCCGACAACACACTATCTTTGGTTATTAAAACCTTGTCAGACTCAAAAGTTACCCTCACTCCATTTTTGCCTGAAAGGCTCAGTGAAAGCGATTATGTTTTAACATTGGGACAAGTAACACCTCATTATGTGCTAAAGATGTGAACTTAAGAAGAACCTTTATTCTCCACTTTCAACTTGGGTGTATATGATTATGGAGAATATTATTTACTCTCACAAACCTGTCTGGTTACTCCATAGTCAATACACACTCATTCACATCAATCACCATGTTTACTTGTGAAATAACTACGTAATATAATATCATCTACTTAACTATAAGTTGAGTAGGATTGTCACATTTCACAACTCTTTTCCTCCATTTAGGAGCATGGTAGTCTCATGTATCAAATTTCCCTTTTATATTATTGAAGGTTTTATTACTTTTGAGCATATAACCGACCATAGAGAAATTCGTACCTTTTTCCTTAGCGAGGATTGGTCTCTATAATGTTTGCCTTTGAGACTATCTCCTTCCCTTTAGTTATTCCGATCTCCTTCCAATCGACATTCTTTAGCCCAATGACAAGTTTTGCTTACGAGCACCCTCATTGTTGTATTTAGAAATCAAGATTCCTATATCTCTTTAGCTTCAACTTTCGAACTCATCACCAATTTCAATTTTTTCCATGCCTCAAAACGACATATCATACTTTGGAGTAGTTAGTAGAGGAACTACTCTCACATTCTTGAAGAATTAGGTTCCGTAGGCGAAGCATAATTTTCCATTATGCAATTATCCTTTAAGATTGTTGTAAAATTATGCTCTTTATACTGAGTTACGGAGTTGCTTCAGGAGTCACAGGTTAATAGGCAACGCTTTTCTGATAAGAAACTATTGCAGAAACTCAGAAACTGGATCAGAGGCAAACTGATCCGAACTGATATGGATTGATCCGGAGGCAAATTGGATGAAAGGCAACCCTTTTTAGAAACTGCTGCAGTAGCTTTGAAACTGGACCAAAGGCAGCGCTTTATTGTTTAGAATCTATTGTAGTAGATTCGGATGCACAATTTAGGCAACTGTTTACTCAGGTGAGGCAACACTTTCTGCTGAAATTGAAAATGACCTTCAAAAGCTGTTAATAATGATCTTAACCACTTGGAACATCACTAAAACAACAAGGACAAATTTGTAAGCGTTAGGATGAGTTGAGTCGAGTAGGAGACTCTGTCCTTAAAGGATACTTCGTAGCTCCTCCCAGGATTAAACAACTCCTTCAAACTCGATTTGAGTTTGGGTATAGGAATCAGAAATGCTTATCATATTCAGAAAAGAGGGAGAAAGAATAGAGTAAAATTAGATACTTCTTCCAATTGGAAAACCGGCCAACCTATTTATAGGTAAGAAATATAGTTATTATAAAACAATAAATATGGTGTCTTTAAAACTATAACCGATGGGAGTTACAAATATTTAATCAAAATATAACTGTTATAGAATTAAATACAATTAAAACTCTCTTTTATGAAAGAGTTAAAACCAATAACGGTCACAATTAAATATTTTGACTAAATATTTTCTTAAAAAAATATCATAAAACAATTTCTTTTAAAAGTAACATAATACTCTTATTTTTCTAACAATATGTCATATTATATATAATTATTATTTAGATTCATATAATTTAATCAGTTGATTCCGTCAATTTATTTTTTTCAATTAAAAGTGAATTGATTGAACTATCCAAAAATCTATATCATTTACAACAAAAGCCAAACTATTTAGATTGAAAATCAAACTAAATAAACCGAATTTCATCGGTTTTATTAGTTATTTCGCTTCGTGTGAGTTTTTTAACCCTCCATTAAAATGAAGGATGAGATTGGTATGAAAATGGAATGTAGGGGCACAATGAGAAAGGCAAAGACATCTAATTGAACACGTAGGTCATTAAAAAGGCTGCCTTTATAGAAAGACAAAGCAAAGCTCATGTGAACTTTTGTCTTAATAATTTAACACATAAATATTTCATTTTTCACTTATTTTTGTATGAATCTTTTACTTTAATTAATTGAAATCTAATACAATTATATCATATATATATATATATATATAATATTTTATTAAACTCATATTATTCTAAAAGTAAAATAAATTTAATATCACCTATTAAAATTAAACTACGTATGCTCAATTCTTATTTCTTAATAAATTGTTGATTTTAATTGTTCAAATAAATATGGATTATATTACTGTGTATAAATAATTATAAATAGGAATAATTTTAATGTAGTATGAAGAACTTTTTTTTCTACCGCTTTGCAATCAAGTCTTCAATAACAACCACTTTTATATATTTTTAGAAATAAAATTTTACCAACAACATTTAACACAATCATACAATAATGTTATATCAATAATTTATATAATGGTATATTAATAATTTCTTAATCCGTAAGATTGTAAGGTATTATCATCTTTTTTAGCTAAGTATTTCAGTTTTTGTGATAGAAATAGTAACAATGCCGCCCATTATTTAGCTTGTGCAATTTAGTTGGACGAAGGTAACGTAAAATTGGATGAAATGCGTATTTATTTTCTTACATGAAATGAAACTATTTTCCAAAAATTTTTTTTCCAAAACTTATGAGTATGTATTTGCTGCATGTGATGAAACAAAAAGTGGAACCTAACAATAATTGCTTCTAGTTTTTCATTTCAAAAGATATCTTTTTTAACCAAAATAATTTTTTCAAAAAATATATCCTTCTTATTCTCTTTTAAATTATAAGTCTTTATATTTCTGTAGAAAAAGCTAATTAAGAAGTCATAAAATAGAAAAACAATATTATTTTTCTGTATAAAGAAGTGGATTACTGCTGCAATGGCTACCTATTGGGTTATAGGACAGAGAAAGGGACAGTTTTAAATGGGGGGGGGGGGGGGGGGAGAGAGAGTGAGAGGTAGAAAAATGACAAGAAAAGCGAGCATCTAGAGAGAGAAAGTGGGTTGTTCACAGAGAGAGAAAGAGAGAGTAGTGGGCATAGTTTTTCTTTGGATTTTAATTTTTTTAACCAGACCCACTTCAAAGGGTGCGTAGGATAAGCAGAGAAGAGCAAAAAGCTTAACCCTTTTAAGCTCTTTCAGCTGCTTCATTTGAAAATTTCGTTTTTTTTCCGGTTGTTTTGTGAGTTATTTTTGTAAAGATGGCAGCCGGTGGTTGGGGTGCGCATTTTAGCAGAAGCAGAGGAGTTGCAGCGGTTTTTTGCGTTCTGGGTCTTTTATCGTTGAGTTGCGCCAGTAGATTGGGTGTGGAAAGGCAGAAATTTGAGGTGGAAAAACACTTGGATCGCTTGAATAAGCCGGCTATTAAGAGCATTGAGGTATTTTCTTCTCTCTCTCTGAATCTCTTGTTTGGTTGCTGAGAAAGTGGTGGAAAGTGAAAGAAAATGTGTGTTTTCTCAATGTTGGCATATTCTCTGTCTGTTTGAACTCTGAAATAGAATAGATTTAAAACATCCTTGAAGCTCAGTCTGCTACTGATTTTTTTTGAGTCTGCTAATTTGATGAATTTTATCTTCTTTTCTATTTTTTCTTTTTTTGGGTTTTGCAGTCACATTTCAAATAAATAAAATATTCAATATGAATCTGATGCTTAGATTTCCTGCATTTTCCCCCAAATTTCGTCCATCAAAAGTATCATAATGCAGCAAATGTATTTTATTTTACTCAGGCTCCTGTTTGCAAAAAAACATTTTAAGAGCTAATGATTTTGTGGTTATTAACTCTTTTCTCTCTGCAATTATATCCTTTTGTAGAGCTAACTGAATATACAACTGAAATACCCTTTTCCTAATTCATGATTTGTTTGGCTAATCTAATTTTTGTCTTGGTTTGTTTGGGATAATTTTTTACTACACAGAGCCCAGATGGAGATATAATAGATTGTGTTCATATGGCTCATCAACCAGCTTTTGACCATCCTTTCCTCAAAGACCACAAGATTCAGGTCTGTAAAAGTTTACCCTTTGAGCCATTTCACATGGTTTTTTAACTTTTCATTGAGTTTTTGCTAATCTACATACATTTAATAGATGAAACCCAGTTACCATCCAGAAGGGCTATTTGATGAGAACAAAGTAGCCACTAAATCAAAAGAAAAAACAAACTCAATAACTCAGTTATGGCACATAAATGGCGAGTGTCCAGAAGGAACCATACCCATTAGAAGAACAAAGAAAGATGATGTTTTGAGAGCAAGTTCAGTTAAAAGGTATGGTAAGAAGAAGCACAGGACCATCCCAAAGCCTAGGTCTGCAGATCCTGATCTCATCAATCAAAGTGGCCACCAAGTGAATTTCTTTTTCTTGTTTGAATTTGGGGGTTTTTGTTAAAATAGCTTTATTTTGGCTGATTTTGGTTTTTCTTTTTTCTTGTGGTGATTAGCATGCTATAGCTTATGTTGAAGGAGACAAGTATTATGGAGCAAAAGCAACCATTAATGTATGGGAACCTAAAATACAGCAACCTAATGAGTTCAGCTTGTCTCAGTTATGGATACTAGGAGGTTCCTTTGGTGAAGATCTCAATAGCATTGAAGCTGGCTGGCAGGTATTATTATTATTATTATACTACCCAATTTACTAGTGTTTTGACCATAACTTTAATTGAACATTACATTATTTTAGTCACTTATTTTAATCCTTGTTTGTGGACTTAAACAGGTCAGTCCAGATCTATATGGTGACAACAATACAAGGCTTTTCACCTACTGGACTGTAAGCTTCCAATTTCTTAAAGAAGCCTCACTACTTTGATTTATCCTTAATTACTTATTAGTCCATGTATTTCAGTTTTCGGATATTTGACCCCTTAAAGCCGATTATCCAAAAATTTGAATATATTTTTTTTTTGTTGCCTTTTCTTACTCTCTGAATAACTTGAATAATTTCTGAAATTGTGTGATTGATTGAATTACAGAGTGATGCATATCAAGCCACAGGATGCTATAATCTTCTATGCTCAGGCTTTATTCAGATAAACAGTGAGATAGCAATGGGTGCAAGCATCTCTCCTGTTTCTGCCTTCCGCAATTCCCAATACGATATTAGTATTCTCGTCTGGAAGGTAAAAATTTCGAAGCTCTATCATTCATTCAGCTCCAAGTTAAATAATTGGTAAAAGACATTCTACAAAAGGCCAAATCATTATTCAGAGAGGTAACTGAAACAGTGAAAAAAGGCACATGTGACCTTTGATGGGGTTTTTGTCCTTTTAAAATGCACACTTGGATGATGTTATCAGCCACACAAAAACACAATTTAGAGGAGAGGGTGTCAGAAAATGAAACATCGTTTCGGTTCATATGCTAAGATTCCTTGGCATTTTGCTTTAATCAGTTACATGCTTACTCAATTGACTGACTTTGGGTGTCCCAAATTTTATTTTATTTTATTTTTAATTTTACCTTTTTCGATTTTGTGCCAACCAAAACTTTCTCCTTTTCCAGAGATCACGTTGAAAAAAACTCCATGGTTTCTTGAGTATAGAAAAAAAGATGACATCTTTCTGCATTTGGTTGTGTTTTTCTGACTAATTAACAGACCCTTTCTTTCTCTCTTGATAAATAGTTCAACAGAAAGATTACATCTTTCTGCATTTCCTTATGACTTTTCAACTAAACAAAAAAACCCTTACTTTTGCACTTACTAAATGGTTCAATAAGATAATAATATAAGCAAAAAGATCAAACCTTTATGCATTTGGCTGCTAGTTTTCGACTAATCAGGATTCTGGAGACCCTTTTACAGTCTTGGCTAGAAAGTGGAACTAATTTTTCGAAAATGTACAACTGTAGGACCCAAAAGAGGGACACTGGTGGATGCAATTCGGAAACGACTATGTGTTGGGGTATTGGCCATCGTTCCTGTTCTCGTACTTAGCAGACAGTGCATCGATGATCGAATGGGGAGGAGAGGTAGTGAACTCAGAACCGAACGGACAACACACATCGACTCAAATGGGAAGTGGGCAGTTTCCAGAACAAGGATTTGGAAAAGCAAGTTACTTCAGGAATATACAAGTAGTTGATGAATCAAACAATCTGAAAGCTCCAAAAGGGATAGGCACTTTCACTGAGCAGTCAAATTGCTATGATGTTCAAACCGGAAATAATGGAGATTGGGGTCATTACTTCTACTATGGAGGTCCTGGTAGAAACTCTAATTGCCCATAGAAAAAAAACAAAAAGGCTTCTGTATTATTCAATCTAGTAATTTCTCCTCTCCTGTATACCTTTTTTTGGTCTTGTGGTTTGGTTGGTGTAGTGATGTGATATTTGTAGTGGGAAGTTTTGACTTTTTTTTTTTTCAGTTCGAGTTTATATTATATGTTTCATGGCCCGAGTTTCTGAAAGCAAAAGAAACAAGGGGGCCTTTGTTAACTCATTCCCTCTATATTCCTAATGTATTCTATTGGTTTGCTCCTTTGTTGGAGTGGTTTGTGAATGAATGTTGATGTTCTTACCCATCTTGTACATTTTCAGAGTTTTTGTGTTACTTGCCAATAATAAACTAGAAATCAACTAGAATACGATAGACTATTTCTAGTTATTATATCTCTTGTGGAATAAGTGAATAAAAAGAATTTGTATTCTGGTTCAACTGATACATCTAAGCTAAGTTGAATGGGATGGATTTGTATAGACCACCATACACCCCTAAGAATCTGATAAGCGTATTCAAACTGTAATCTCCAGTAGGAGCATTTGATAATCTTCCCAAAGAAGCATAGAGAAGGAAGTATTTGAAAGTGATATTCTAGGTGCACTATCATTTATAAGTGAAATAGGTCCGTCCACATAATGGAAAGAATGCCTGATTTCTTGGCTTTCAACCGTAAAAATACTGGCTTTGGACTCCTGAAAAGGCTCGACTGTGACAGTGATCAGATCAACGTGGCTGTGTTTCTCTTACTGCAATCATTTCACACTATTATGCAGCAAGTTTATGGAAGTTGCTATTGTGTCCGCTAATAGCAGTGAACTTGGTCGATGGAATATTTTGGTACTTAGACTGATCATAAGAGAAAAATGTGACTCTTTCATCCACACTGTTCCTTGACTATAGTTATTTTTGTTTCTGCAAACGACAGTGGGTTTTGTTGCGAAATGTTGGAATTAGTTGAACTGAATTATGTTTCTTTGTTTTTCAGGCTGCTGCCAGGAAATAGAGAACAATAGTCTGTTTAGCTAATTAATTACAAACACTAATCCAAGGATATCCTCAACTCACTTGTACAAAATTATAATCAGCATTCCTTTATGTTTTGCATTTTTCTTATGCGAGGCATAAACATGAAGGAAGAGGTTAAGTACATGATTTTAATTAGTTTGGAATTTCTTACTTTGTGGTCCACAAGTTTAAGATTCACTTAATTCTATAGTACAATTATTCTGAATATGATATCCTCAAAATATGTTTAGCTGGTTATTTGGGCATATGATCCGACCTGCATTTTTTTGGTTTGTCATATGCACTTTTGAAGCGATATGCTAAAGTAATAAAGAAATAAGAAATTTGCACAAATATATACTATCCAGAAATACCTTCTTTATGGAAGAATTAAACCAACAATAGATCGAATGGGAGGGGACCTAGAAAAAACTCTTCTGGGATTTAAATTTGAACCGTATCTCCTCCAATTGTGTATAAAATTATTAACGGTTAAAACTCCCCTATTGATTAGGAAATCTCATGGCTTCTAAGTCACTTGGGCAAATTTTTTAGAAAAAAGTAGTAATAGTAAATTATACAAAAAGAGTTACAATTTTGTTTAAAATTTGAAATGGGAAAGAATATATTAAATCTGATGTCACAGTGCCATGACTCCTATATCCCCATTTAATGTTTCATATGTGATTTTACTGTGACTGATCAATATGAGAGAAGTAGGAGGGGGAAACTGAAATGAGAAAAAATTGAAAAAAGATGTGACGTGTAAGAAATTGAATGAGAGACCTTGGAGTGTGGGCACCAACTCTAAATTCTGTTCACATTAATAATCAGAAGCTTCAATTCAGAATTCTCTAACATTGATTTTCCTCTCTATCTGCGTTATACTATTACTTGTCCTTACGAAAATTTGCATAAACGAGGGTCTAATTGGGTGGAGCTAAGGGGACCAAAGGGACTTTTGAGAATTAGTTTATGGGCTTAAGAGCGAGCAAAATATCGCAAATTTGCAATAGGTAAAATATGAACAAACAAGAGAGATTGATGGGACCCAGTATTAGGTAAACTAACATTTGTATAAAAGTAAAAAGCGAGCAAGAGAAAAGGAAGGAATCAAATAGAAAGTGTATTCTATATTTAGATAGAAAATAAATACTTTGATATTGTTCTAATTCGATTAAACATTAGTATTCACTAACACATAAAACTCCTGGCCAAAACTCCCAATAAATTGCCTCTTCCAAATCTTGCGGGTTTAAGTTAACTTGCAAACGATAGATTCTTCAAAAAACTCGACCCCTAAACCCTCTTTCACTTTCAACTATGATTCATTCATTCATTAACTAACTGCTCTTCTTTCTATTGTAGTAGTTTCTAAGTTTTCATAGGAGCAGTTGATTACCTCTCTATCTTCTCCTGGTGAACGTTTCAACATTTTCACATCTCATCATAACTCGTCGTGTTCTGCTTCGGCCGAACTGGTTGAATCAGCTGTTGATTTGTCTGCTGTACTTTCTTCTTTACTGCTCTCAGAAGTATCATTCTTCTTTGGCTTTGGCTTTGGCTTTGGAATTCTGCCTACGCTGGCTGCCTACAAAAGAACACAAACCAAACTAAATGCCAGTTTGTTTCAATGCTTACAATCCCAGACTTTGACACTAGTTATGCCATTATCATATAATAATTCAACTCATAAATATTTCATGCACTTCCATTCCATTTTACAAATACTATATACAGCTTACCTGACTTATGCCAATCATCTTAATTTACTTAACATGTAAGTAAGAATAATCTTTTTTAAAAAAATTTGCCTCATTGGGCTTACAATAATAACAAAGAAAAACCTCATCCCACCCCGCCCGTATGTGGACTCAAGCCTGTGACCTCCAGGATCACAGCTTCCGGGCTCAACCACTAGACCAAGCCTTTGATATTTATATTCACTTTTAAGCATAAGTTCCAAATATTTTATTTTCGCTAGATACATCTTTAACCGCGTGAACTTGGCCCAAATGGCCTACTGCCCCCTTAACTTTTCAAAGTTTTTGTCAACCTCCTAAACTTGACAACAATGCACCAGTTTTCCCTAAATGCCACGTGTCAGTTTCTGGTTAGTTTAACTTTTCAAATATGTCATTTTCCTGATTTTCTCTCCAATCAAAAGCTGAAACGTGGTGTTCAGGGCCAAACCGTTGCACTTCTGTCAAATTCAGTGAGCTAAGAGAAACTTTTGAAAAGTTCAGGAGGACAATAGGCTACTTCGGCCAAGTTCAGGTGGGTAAAGATGTATTTGGTCTTTTCTTTGTTCATCTGCACTGGCCTTGGGATGTGTATTCCAAGCTCAAGCCACCCCCTAAATTGATAGTGGCTTGTGCTGGGCTTCCTAAAGTTATGTATAATTATAATTTCGTTAAGCTCAGCCTAGTAAGACCCATAAGAGGTCTAACACTGCCTCGCTTATGACTCACTAAAATAAGAGAACCTCAGTGACGATTTAATACCTTGTCTTGAAGATTGACCAACTTGTTGTACACATCTTCAGAAGTAAATACGGGTGTGCTGAATCCTGAAGTCCTGTTAAAAAACAGCAATGATCATGTTTAGTAGGCAACATTTAGATCATCTAAATGACTCGAAATTCCAAGGACCAGCCTGGAAAACAATAAATGAAATCAAGTCTATTAGATGTCTACCATCAAATCTTTAAAAATGGACCCAGAAATGACGTAAAAATATTTTGCCAAACCCTTACAAGATATTCAGGCTTCCTAATATACTAAATCAAGTAGAAAAAGCAATGGCATTGTAATTATTCAACCATGAAGCCAAGTATGCACCATGGATAAAGCATTAAAGAAAAAGAATGCATATCCCAAGTCAAATTGAAGAATGCTCTGTTTCTTACGAGGATGCATCGATTTAAATAATTGCACTGACCATGAAATTATAATCAGCCCTGATGTCACTATGAAACCATAATGGTCAAAACGTTGGATATCACATGCAATTTGCAGAGTTTTTAGTCGAAGTTAGCAAAAGTTATGCGTTTATGTTTCAAATTGAAACATAATATCTAAACAAGAAAACTGTGCAAAAAATCTAAGGTTAAAAATCTTGAAAACACAGTCGACAAACAAACAACACATCAACCTTCATCTGTTGATCAAAATAATCAATAAACAAACAACCAAATACTTTAAGAATCCTTGAATAAGATATATGATTAACGCCACAGTCAAACGCAACTACAGAAAAGATAACTTTGGTGAAAATAACTTACTTTTTTTGTTCAGCTTCCTTCTCATTCACCCAACTCTTTAACTTATCAGCCTCAGTCAGAACCTGGAAAAGCAAAGATAAAAAATTTTGAGATGTAAAGATCATAGATCCTTCGAATCTATTGGAGCCCAATAAAAACCCATGAATATGTCACATTAAATGCAAAATAATACCTCATCGACCCTATTCTTTGGAAGCCACGGTTTGCTAGTCTCCCAGCCTTGTACAGCCTACAAGCACTCAAAATAGAAAGGTCAATCAAGCTTATCCAAAACCGCATGGAAACCACAAAGTTATGATCACATCGTATTAGAAAAAGGCTTTGAATTATTTGAAACATCAACCTATAGAAAAACTAATGGCAGCCACACGGATATGATAATATCACATTAATGAATGTAATGGAAGGTTGCAAAAAGTGGTGGAAGTGACTCTGAGAAACTAGTAAAAAAACAAAGGTGAAACAAGTGGTGACATATATCTTGAAAAACGAACTGCAAAAATCCACTTGAAAAAACAATACTGAGTAACTTCTACCACTGATGACTTAAAAGAATCGCTACTCTGCAGAGAGCCAGAAACTCTAATTAAGTAGAATGTTTTGATAACTATTATTGAATAAATAAGCCACACAAAAAATATAAATAACTCAAAGTTTTGAAAATTGTAAGGAAAAAACTTCTAGTCTCAGTAAAACATTTGAATATTGTGCTTATCATGCTTATTGACTTATCACTTTTGTTCAACAATTTTCCCTTTCAGGCTATTTTTCATGATCACTCAATTTTCATTAATCAATTTATGAAGTGGCTGCAATCAATTTTTTGAAGGTTTGATATGGTATGCTTCTCGTCAGGAGTATACTAGTTCTCCACATCAGCTTCAAACCATATCTTCCTCGACCATATCTTTTCTTTTTTAAAATGAAATTTACCAAGGTTTCCATGTTATATGGGCAACATATCAGTATTAAATCACTACAATTTGGACTCTGTCGATAGAGAAAACACGGAATACTGACACAAATGATCAACATCCCTCGAACTCCCTCTAAACCAACTGTTGTTTTTACTGGTTTTGTATGCTCCATCATGACACAAAATTTTTCCAGGCATTGTTAGCTGTTTAAGAAGTTACGCATAAAAAATGCTAAATCATTTCATTTTTCAATCTCAAATTCATCTCTCTGTGCAAAAATGCTGTTTCAAGCATTGAATTTCCAAGTGGACAACATATATTACCATCAATAGTCATCCATTTCCATGTAAAATAACATATTTTAGCTTGTAGCAATGACCACGTAATGCGCTCACACAATTTCACTTCCAGAGAAGGAAGACACATTTTGGCAGAAAGACATTCAAGAAGTTCAATTGAACTATTTGGTCTACCTGCTTCAACTCGCTGAGGTATTTTAGAGCACCTTTAACAGCTTCTGGTCTTGCAGTGAGCTCTTTAGACCTGAAAAAGACAATTAGTTAGAATAACTTCTGGTACCCAAGCTTGTAAAGAAAAATTTGCAACAAGGAAAGACCGTCATACCTAAAAAATATAGGGTCACCAATAGCATTTAAAGAATCTAGACGATCCTGAAACTCTGAAGCATTGGCTTCTTCACCATCCATATAGAGCCACTCCTGGACCTGGAACAAGATGATCACAAATTCATGTCAATCATGTGTTGTATGTATACATATAAACTACAGCCAAGCATGAAAGGGAAGACAAAAGGATAAAAGAAAAAAAATAATGAAGGGCTCACCTCATCAAGCTTTTCAATGAATGACTTGCGCTCATCTTCTGTAGATATTTTGTCAAACTCTTCAGATGTTTCAAGCTGATAGCCAAATGAACAGTCAACTAAAAAGGAAACTAAAAGAAGAAGCTAGCAAATCCATATAAAACATTCACGTGCAAGAAACAACATAAACTTATGATAACCAACACTAAAAAAACACCAAGTGGGGACTCAAAAATTCAGACCTTCTCTTTTGTAGAATATATATATCCTTCCAAGTTATTTTTCAACTCAGCGGTTCTCCTTCGCTCAGCATCCTTTTTGTCCAATGCTTCCAATTTTCTTTTGGCTTCAACTGCTGCTTCTCCGGAAAGAGGCATTCCAGGTCCTGTAGTCTTCTCAACAATCTACAGGGGGAAAAAGAAATCAACAAAGTGAAAGAAAGAAATGAATGCACCAAGACCCAACATCAGGAAAACTCTAGCCTAAAGGTGGTCAAAATACAAGGTAGTTAGCATATTTTCACCTTAAGAGGGATCCTGAATGTCTTCTTTTTCAGCTTTCTTTCGGTACCCAACTCAGCGCCAATTGGTTCTTCAACACCAGAGTTAGATGCATTGCTGTTCTTATCATCAAACTGCAAGTTTTCAGTGCTTTCTTCAGTGACATTTTTAGCCCCAGTTTCAACTGATACATTTTCAGATGAAGCAGTTGTATTTTCTGCAGTAAGGTTCTTTTTAGGAACTTCCACCCACTCTGATATTTCAATAACAGCATCTACTCGATCCAGAGTAAGTATTGCGCTGCGACTGAGAGAGAAATGTAGACTTGTCTTGATGGGTGAAGACAGGTTACGTGATGAATATCTAGACGAGACGAGAAGAAAAAACATGAGAAAAATCTAGATTATCCAATGGAAAGTTTTTTATAAGTCACTGAAGAATGGAATAATCCACCTACACTACAATTGATAATTGCTAAACTTACTTCTCGCTTGCTTCTGTCAGACCAGAAACTGCATACTGTGCAAATACAGGAGAAATAGCACCATGTGGTAAAAGATCCTCGGCCTCATAAGAGAGTGAAACTACAAAATCCTTTTTATGTACAAAGGATCTAAACATCTGTAGACAATAATTCCATAAAAACAAAGAAACTAAATTGATGTAGCTAAAATGTGGAAACAAATCCCAGGAAACTGACTCAGGTTTTCACTCAAATTACAGCAGCATCCATAACTATATTTCACTTCCAAAACAGAATTCAAACTACAATTTTGTGTACCTTACTGGGGAGTTTTTTCATTCTTGGCACAAGCAACTGTCTAGTGCTTTCATCTTTCAAAAGCTCAGGTCCATCTAACTCGACTACAAATCCATAAGAAGAGCCATCAAGAATTCCTAGTTTACGATTCAATTTGATCCCATCACTCAAATTTGCAGCATGTAGTGCTGAACCAAGAACTATAGCCTCATCAGCATCAAGATGTTTGTCCAGCTCATTCCTCCCTAGGAACTCCTGGATCTTGGCCTGTTAATATGAAAGATCAAATAGATTATATCTTTCTTTCAAATAGATGAAACCCAATAAAAGAGAACATAAATTTGGCATGAGTGTTGGTAGTGTTACAACAGTCAACACGCCATATATCAACCAGCTATAAACAGTATTAGAATGTTTCTACATCAAAAGACTACAAGAGAAGTCTGGCCCACAATCATTTAAGACTTAATTGATTTCTGAGAGGCTTGTGTCACAATGTATTTGCAGTTATCCTGAAAATATTCCATGGAATTGAAGTGGAAGTTATCACCGGGACAGTAAGCTTAAACATTGAATATAATAATGCTACAAAAACTGATTCAACATCCGAGGGAAAAATCAGGCTTGAGAACAGCTGATCCCAATCATCTAAAGTAATTCATGAATTTATTTATCAGAAGTTATACTGATTCAGTAACTATTGATGAAACTAATTTACACAAAACTAAAGTGTTCGATAAAAATAAAAAGAAGGCCTTGAAGCAGCCAATGATACTGTAATTTTGGCAATGTGAATAAAATCAATCATTGATCAGTTTCAAAGGGCAACTTAAGTTGTAACAGTACTAACCACGTTAGACTCATCAGACATCTAGTGAATGTAAGCAAATCAATTCGAAACAATCTATTGCAACATTACTTTAAACCACGGTTTTACTTTTCCTTTTTTTGATGTTTCTGAACAAAATTTGAATTCACACAAGATAGCTTTATTCATTATTAGCAACAAAGAATATGCTAGTAGCCAAGGAATTGTTGATGAAATAAGATCTATTAACAATGCAGTGTGTCTCCTACCTTTTAAATGAGTCATATCCGAACAGTCCAGACTTTTTTTTATTTGAATGCAAATTCTCAAGAGATTTTTGGAGGCGTGTTAAAAAGATGTGACATCAATTGGAGTATTTAAGGTTGGAATATGAAGATTTGTTGGTTTGACTAGGAGGGCAGTGTGGAAAAAGTTTTGTGACAAGCATTTGAAGTATTACAGCTACAGTTTATTGAATATAGCTTGGAAAGGATAACTATATTTTCAAAAGAATATCCTGACCAGACCACATAATTAGGAAATACAATTTGAGTGTGAAAATTGATGCATTATCGAAATTCTAAGTCTTGAGAATAGAAGACTTCTACGAGTTTGTTCTAACAAAGGTAACAATTACTGACCCAAAAAAAATTGGAACACACTAAATACTGCCTTGGAGGAATTTCAGATGATTAAGAAATATACCAAGGTATAATTAATAATAATAACATATTCTTCATTGAACTTTCTACTACAATATTGGAAAAGAAATAGCACATTAGCACAGCAATAAAAATTACAGCGGAAATGAAAGTTCAACTGCATATAGAGAGAGTAGTACCAACCTGCAACTTTGGCACTCTGGTGGCACCTCCTATTAGCTCAACTGCATATATGTCATCCACCTTCATCCCTGAATGTTCAAGCACATCTTTGAGAGGATTAAGAGACCTTTCCCACAAATCAGTACATAGCTCTTCAAATTTGTCACGTGTTACGGTACTCCTGCAAATTTGATAGGTAAATTATGCTTACGAATAAACATTTCAGTATGAATTTGACTATCCAATGCAACAACTGCATATAGAAATGCCTATGAATAAATGTAGTTCCATCATAAAATAAAGACAGGTAATGAAATAGTTCAGAAAGGAATCTTTGAATTACTAGTAGTTATTTTTCTCTAATTCTCGACATGAAACAGCAATATTTTGCAGCTTCTAAGGTTACTACATATTATTATCATGTTTACTTTATATGATTATACAGCCACCCAATTCAAGCCTATGTGTTGAAATTTAATTTCACATAGATCTTTGTCAGGTATAAGGGTAGTTTATATCAGTAGTTCATGGGTAATTCTGTATTTCAATTCCCTAAAAGGCCTTGTGGCCCATTAGCTAGTTAAATCCAATTAGTTATGATAATTGTCATCTTATGGAATCACATAGTATGCGTGATTGCCCCTATATAGGTTGTAATTCACTATCAACAAGGAATTGATTGCCCCTATATAGGTTGTAATTCACTATCAACAAGGAATTAATGAAAAGATATTCAAATTTACTTCTCTCTCTATATTTCATCTCTCTCTAATTTCCTCTGTTCTCCCTCCTTATTTCTTCTCCCCTATCCCAATCTTCTAATTCTTGGTTACTAATTCCGGTCAGATTCATATCCCTGACAGTGGTATCAGAGCAATCGATCTTCTTGACCTAATATCAGTAGAAATCCAGAAATCAATGGAGATTTTACAGCAACAATTGTTGGAAGCTGTTAAGCAGCATTTGGTAAGGATGGAGAGAATCCTCGATCAACAACAAGCACGGTTGAAAGAGTCGATGGGAAGCAGAAATGATTCCGATGAGCAATGGAACCAGAAAGAACAAGAGAAAGCTGCACACAAGGCGTTCGATGAAAGTTCTGAGAAGAAATCAAAGGAATAACATCCCTCTAAAGGTTTTCTCGGTGATTATTCTGCTTCAGGCTTAAGATCTGAATTCCAATCATCAACGTTCATCTCCAAAAGTATTGTTACAGAGCAAATGAAGAACGCACAAGAAAAGGTGGCCCTCCATGTGTTTGATAGAAGATCTGAGGCGAAATTGAAGGAGCATCCATCTGGCGAAGTCTATTTCATTCAATCTGTTTCAAGGATGAACCCTAAGACGAAATCAAAGGATTTCGGTGCGCAACTTGAGCCGAAAATGTGGCAGACCATCGGGGATACAAAGTTTCATGGAGATTCAAGTCCTCCAACAGTTGCACACCAACTGTTTGATGAAAATTCTCAAAAGAGCTTGAAGGAAGAACTCTTCTCTGGTAATGCTCTTTCATGTGTCGTTCAATTTGATTTCAGATCTAATTTAGAGCTGAAAATGTGGCTAACCAAAGAGGAGAAGAAGCTTCAATGTGATCAGTCTTTTCACCAGTTGCAGTCCAACTGTTCGATGAAAGGTCTGAGCGAAAACTGGAGAAGGATCATCCAACCAACGATGCCTTTGTCTGTGTTTTTCAGTCTGATTTCGGGATGAAATCCGAGACACAATTGGCGCTTCAAATCAAGGAACCTCAGCTGGAAGAGTTGACTGAACGAAGGACATCCATTGCTGTGCATTCTGAATTTTGCAATGAGGTAAAAACTGATGGTGATCAAACCTTGTATCGATTTGATAGGGGAAAGACTAACATAAGTTCGAAGAGATCTCTCCTGATAAAGCAGCTAATGTTTAGAGATCAGTTTATTTCAGAGTTAGCCATTTCAAGATACAGTATAAGGCAGTTCTACATAATAGCTTCAGCTGAGAGGACAAAGGCAATGGGAAGGATGATAATGGCGGCTATACAGGAACATAGAAGGGCAGCATTAGAAGAAACAATTTCATTTTTTCAAGACACATCACAGACTTCTTTTGTTCTTACTGAGATGGTTCAAGGACGAAGCAAGGCCCCTGCATATGCCTTGTTCCAGCCTCCTGCTAAGAAGTTGAGGGCAGATGAAGTCAATGGTGATAATTGGAAAGTTGTGTTTGATGAAAAGGAAGCTCGCAGGGCATGCTGTGAATCCAAGTATACCAATTGAGCTTGAGCAAATTGTACGAAGTTTGAAGTGCAGTTTGTGGAGGGCACATTACAAATTGGAAAGGGTGAATTAACTTTGATTGGTCTTGTTCAGTTCATGGCAAGAAATTGTTCATACCCTATTGCATCCAACACTTGCTACCTAGCTCTTTTATTTTCTGATTACATTATAGCTATGGACTTGATTCATTGGACTTGCTACCTTGTTATGACTAATATGGTATTTGATAATGGTTGAAGTCCTAAGCGATTCTTGAGGACAAGAATCATTTCAAGGGGAGAGTATTGTCAGGTATAAGGGTAGTTTATATTAGTAGTTCATGGGTAATTTTGTATTTCAATTCCCTAAAAGGCCTTGTGGCCCATTAGCTAGTTAAATCCAGTTAGTTATGATAATTGTCACCTTATGGAATCACATAGTATGCGTGATTGCCCCTATATTGGTTGTAATTCACTATCAACAAGGAATTAATGAAAAGATATTCAAATTTACTTCTCTCTCTATATTTCATCTCTCGCTAATTTCCTCTGTTCTCCCTCCTTATTTCTTCTTCCCTACCCCAATCTTCTTCTAATTCTTGGTTACTAATTCCGTTCAGATTCATATCCCTGACAATTTTGCAGTACATAAGGACCCTTAACCTGCACATTTTGAAACCAGCTACAAACTCAATTTTTCAAACTGAATCTTTGCAATCATTCATGGAAAAAGAAACCAGTAATCTTCATGGCCTCGTTTAGTTCAATGGTATCTACCCTTACAACAGGCCATCAACCCATGTATTGATTGGTATGGAGTAATCAAATTCCCGTTGTATAACCCAATCCAATATATAATCACAGATACAAGAATTCCAAACAAAGAAATCTCATCACTCGTAGAGAAATTATAGTTACCAGTGCTATGGATTTTAAAGGAAGATTGCAAGGAATAAATTTAATCAAAAGCAACCGAGGAAACAGCTGAACTACTAATTGAGTAAACAAAATCTTAGAAAGATTGTCATGCATAGTAGAGCACATGGTCTGAAAGAAATACAAACCTGAAGTCACGATCATCATAGAGAGATTCAACAGATATTGGTGCCGCTGTATTTGCACTCAAGATTTCCTTTGTGCGTTTCACCTGTTTCTTCAGTTTAGCCATTGCCTTGGGAGACTTCCTGGCATCGACCCCATTTCCAAGTTGTTTATTAAACTCATCAGCAAAGAATTCCACCAACCGTGCTTCCATGTTTTGCCCCCCAAGTTCTGGGTCCCATCTAACTTCCTTGACCTGGAAGTATGTCAAGAAGAGACATAAGCCAACTTAAAACACTCGCATCACACTCCGTCAACTAAAATATACGCCCAATCACAAGCAGAAAAGGTAACATGTACAAAACCAATTGCAATGTAACATCTAAATTTTCGCTTTTCTGCATGTCTTACTGCCACATCCAAAAAGATAACAAGGATTCAATGATATTTGCCTCTTCAAACCTACTACATTAAAGTGTCCATGTTCTGGCGTATGAAATGATGAATTTGAACACTGGAAAAAAATATACCCTAGGCACTTCACAGAATACGCTACATATGCCTATTAATTACAGGCATGCTTTCAAATGGGCATGTACACTGGAAATAAAATATACCCTAGGCACTTCACGGAATGCGCTACAAATTCCTATCTATTAATGGTGGCATGCTCTCAAATGGGCATATACACTGGAGATAAAATATA
Source organism: Euphorbia pulcherrima (assembly GCA_947683365.1). Classification (NCBI taxonomy): domain Eukaryota; kingdom Viridiplantae; phylum Streptophyta; class Magnoliopsida; order Malpighiales; family Euphorbiaceae; genus Euphorbia; species Euphorbia pulcherrima. The sequence goes on from CANTUS010000001.1 coordinate 24,894,087, forward strand.
CTCTAGGCACTTCATAGAATACGCTACATATGCGAATGCCTATCTATTATTGGCATGCTTTCAAATGGGCATATGACTGGACGAGAATTTACCTGAAATTGGTTAATTGACACAGTCTTCCCAAACTCCTTCCCATTATAAGCAGAGTAATACACAAGAGCAGCATAAGTACTACTTGATCCCATATCATAGAATATAACATGCCTAGATGCATTTGAGAAATCCTTATCAATCCCATACTGCAAGGCTGCACCAGAATGCTCATTTATCAAAGAAAGAACATTAATCCCAGCGAATTGTGCAGCCTGAACCAAACCCCTCCTCTCCGCCTGCCCAAAATATGGTGGCACGCTGATCACTACATCCTTTACAGCCACCTTGGAATAAAACTCTGCTAGATTTGAGGCATAGCCCAAAATCATAGCCATCAACTCCTCAACGGAATAAACAGTCAAATTATCATCAATTTTAATACCAACAGCACCTCTGGAATCCTCCACAATATTAAATGGCAAATACATCGAATCTATGAAGGACTTAACGTGCTTGTACGGTTTACCAATCATGTCCCGGAGTTGGGAATAGACTTTCTCAGGATAACGAGCAGTGATTCCAGCGGCTTCTTCACCGAGCAGACGAGCTCCTGCATGAAATGCGACTAAGGCTGGGGTTTTCCGCTTGGACATCTCGTTGATTGCGACAGAGATAGGAGGTTGGCCTGGTTTCAAGTTCACAACGGCCACCTTCATCCATTCTGAGCCTAGATCAACACTAGCTACGGCTGATTCCGACGGGATTAGATTTAATAACAACAAGGACAAGAATAACCCTAATCTGATCAGCATTGACCCCATCCTCGATCAACCAACGACCTTCAAAGAAACAATACTTCTCTGCAATCAAAATTCAAGAAAATTGATCTCCATAAGAAACATAAAATGTCTAAAACAGAGCTTACTATACCTGTTCAGCATTGGTTTAAAAACATCAGAAATGATGCCTACCTTGATCTGTGGACCACCGCTGCTGGCAGCGCGTGTGTAACACTTGCCCTTTCCGGAATGCGATCAGTGGTTGGATATGTCAATGATGCGTTAGTAATTGAATGGCCGTCGCCGAAGCAAGGTTGAATGCTGGAAGTCTGTAGTCAGTGTAAGATGTTTCCAGATAGTGCTGATGACCGAAGGAGGAAGAAATACAAATGGGGAGAGTCGACGTGGCATAATGAGGAGTTTCTAACCAATAAGATAATGACAAATGGGCAAAAGTACACGTGTTGAGGTTTCAGACGTCCCGCGGTGTTGTTAAAGATCCTTCCACTCAAAAGGATCCATGTGGATCACTTGTCCACGTCAGCACCCCTGTTTTCCTTAGTTTTTTTTCACTGCAAATGACTGTTTTCCTTAGGTTAAACTCCCAGTTTTATTCGACTCTCCCAAATTTCCGATTCACTGAATTTCGGTCGTCCGCCTTTTGCACATCTACCGACTACCGCTCCTTTTACCTTCGATTTCTTTTTCCGTTCTCCGTTGATTTTCTTTCTCTGTTGACCTCGGCCATTTTATAAGGTAATCTTTTGCTCTGCTTAATTTATGGCTTTGTGCCGGTGACTTCGCAAACAACGATTGAAATTTCAGAGTCTATCTCCACCATTTTCTACAAATTTTTTAATTAACAAAACGCATATTGGCATGATACACCTTGAAATCTTGAAGAAAACCAGAATTGTTTTATAGCTTCTTATCTTGGTTGATCTCTCTAATTGAATATTTTTTAGTTTATTTGCGCTTGCTTTTATTGATTTTCTTGTTTTTTCAACTGCAAACTGGCTTTATATTTGCAATTTGCAATTACATTGCGTTGATCACGTTAATTTGGTGGGGGTTTGAAGTTTTATGCATTCACTTGGCTTAATGTAGATTATAATTCTTAATCTGTTACCCAAGTAGATTCACACTACTTCTTTTGTTTAGGATGAAAGTGATGGAAGAGAATCCAAATCATTTTCAACAAAACCTGGTTGAGATTGAAAATGAAGTTGAGCAAAATCAAAGTTCAAGTAAGTTTATCCTTTTTCTATCTTGATATGGTTATTGCCCACTAATCTAATTTGATTTTTTAATTAATTGAATTATATTTTATTTTAGTTGATTGTTCAGAAGATATTGATGCCACGGAGAAAAACAATAAAGATAATGCATTCGTGAATGATAACTTAATGGGAATGTTGGTGAATAGTGAAAATGAAGCATATGATTTATATAATGAATATGCTATCAAAAAGGGTTTTAGTATGAAAGGCTCGAAAACGAGATATGTTTTTGGAAAATCAAACACGAGAAATTCGTAGCAAAGAATTTAGGTGTTCAAAATCAGGTCCGGTCTCTGATACTATCTCTAAGGTTTACCGTAATGAATTTGTAACAAAAAGTGAAATGATTAGATTTAAGAATGAGGATGGTATATGGACTGTTACTCACTTTGTTGCGGAGCATAATCACGAGCTTGATTCGCCTTTCAAAGCATATTTGTTGAGGTCTAATAGGAATATTTGCACTGAAAACTAACCTCATTAGCTCAATGGTGAATGTTGGTGTGAGGATAAGAGATGTTCATGGTTGTGTATCCGAGAAAGTATGGGAAAGTGAGAATATTGGATTTATTAAGAGAGATTGCTACAGTGAAGCCAATAACCAAAATATGCATACAATTGAAGCTAGGGATGCACAAAGTTTGATCAGTTATTTTAAGAAGCAAGAAGCTATAGATTCATTGTTTTTCTATGATATTCAAGTCGACCAAGAAAATAGATTGACTAACTTTTTTTGGAGGGATGGAAAATGAACAGTAGATTATGATTTTTTCTGTGACGTTATTTTTGACACAACCAACCAACCAACCAACTAAGCCTTAAATCCCACGCTAGGTGGGGTCGGCTATATGGATCTTCCGACGCCATGAAGCTCTATCAAAAGCCAAATTTTCGTCCGTACCGAGTAAACGCATATCCTTATTTTTGACACAACCTACCGAAAAAATATGTATAATATACTTTGTGCTCCATTTATTGGCTTGAACCATCATCGCCAAAATATTATGTTTGGATGTGCCATTTTACTTGATGAAACAACCGAGTCATTTGTTTGGCTTTTCAAGTCATTTTTGAGTTCGATGGGAGGGAAAGCACCAAAGATGATCTTTACCGATCAAGATCAAGCAATAAGCAATGCAATTAAAATTGTGTTTCCAGACACTTGTCATCGATTATGGCAAATGGCAAAACATTTTCCATCTCATTTGGGCAGTTTATGTTCAAATCCTGAGTTTCAAAACTTCTTTAATAAGTGTTTGTATGGTTGTGAATCAGAAAGCAAGTTTCAAGATAGTTGGGAGAAAATGTTGGATAAGTTTGATCTTAAGGAACATGATTGGTTGCAAAGGTTGTATACTCTATGCAATAAGTGGAGTATTGTTTGGTCTAGTGATACCTTTTCAGGTGGACTTTAATCGGCTCAAATGAGTGAAAGTACCCATAGCATTTTGGAAGGACTGGGGTATACTTCGCTCATCCAGTTTTTAATTGCAATTAAGAAAATGGTTGCAAGGTGGCGTTCAAGTGAGGCTGAAGAAGATTTTCGGTGTAATAATGGAAATCCTCAATTGTCCATTAAAAACTGCGGGATATTAAATCATGCTGCAAATGTTTATACTCACAAAAATTTTAAGCTGTTTCAAGATGAGTTTATGGATGCCATTGGATTGATATGGTTAGAAATATCTTGTGTTGATAATGTTTATATGTTCGAGGTGAAAGCAGGAGAAAAATCGAAAATCTGTCATGTTAGATTAGATTTATCCACGATGGAAATAAGTTGTTCTTGTAAAAAGTTTGAATCCAGTGGGTTACTTTGTTCTCATGTCTTGAAAATACTGATTGTAAAAAATTTTGATTCAATTCCCAAGGAATATATTTTGAATCGATGGAGTAAAGATGCTAGAAAGAGATGGGCTGAAGATGAAACTACTAAAGATAAGGTTAGTGGTAATGAGATTGTTTATCGTAACAAAATGATTCTTTTGGCTTACGATACAATTTTGAAAAGTCAAATCAACGAAGTTACAAGAGCAATTGTTCAAGACGGATTGCATCGGATTCATGGAGATGTACAAATTGCATTGGATAAATTGAACATACCTCCAAATGAGGAAGGAAGAGAAGATGAGTCATTTGATGAGCAAGATGGACTACAGGAGAGAAATGATGTTCTTGTCTTAGATCGTCCTTGTGTTGAGCCCCAGGGAGTTTCAAATGATTGATTAAAGGCTAAGATAGGAGAAAAGGATAAAACTATTGGTAAGTATTATTGTACTTATTTTCACTAGTTTTTTTATTAAATAATCATAATTTGAGTAACTATATTTATATTTGCTCTCTCTGTTGACTTGCAGGGAAGAAAAAGGATTCTAAAGACAAAAGCAAGAACAAGCAATAAGTAAGTAATGATACTGTTAGCTTTTCTTTGTGATCAAACTGCATCAGTTCTAATGAGAACTTGATGTTTCTAATTGAATGATATCATCTTGTGTTTTATACTCTTAATATGCTTGTAGTTTTGCTGAGCTTAATGCCTTCTATAGCATTTACATTATAATCTATATCTTATATTATAGGTGTTGTTATTGCCTAAAAATATAGCCATGTGTCCTCCGTACTCTCAGTATCAATTTTCAAGTTATACACCTCCATTTCATATGCCACCAAATATGAATATGTTAAATCCATATGGTGTACCACCACCGGTAAGTTTTACTGCTGTCATGTAATTTAAAATTTTAATTATCATTTTGTAGACTAAAATGACTCTGTTTAGTATTTGAATGCCGGTGCCGCAAATGTTCCGTATGGTGGTAATATTTTGCCACAAAATACATATCAAATGGAATATGCAAGAAGCCTTCCATATGCACAAGGAATTCAACAAACAACTCCGATTCAAGTAAGCATATATAGTTGTGCTTTTTATGTAACATATTTTTACTAGGACTAATTTTACTTAATTTTGCGGAATTTTCCTCGACCTGACATTTCGTCGAGCAAAGAACGTTGAAAAGTGGTTAGTTTTTCACATTTTCAGCTCATAATAGTCGAATTTTACATTTTATGAATCTCCTAATTCATTAGTATTTGTTCATCTTTGAAAGATGACAATTGCTTGCTTTAGGTTTTGGGATCTTAGTATTTTATATTGCCCTTAACTGTAGCCACTCTAGTTTTGGTAAATAAAGTATATAATTTTCCATGTTTTAATATTTCCAGAATCTCATAAATTAGCACAGCACCCACATTTATCAACTTGATATCTTTTAGCAAATCTAAACAAGTCAATGTGGGAGGTGTTGCTTATGTTTTATTTATTTCAATTTTCAACAAAGGACTATATTATTTTTAAGCTATTAATTGGTTTTGATAATAAACAGTTATATCTTCAGGTCAATTTTGTGTTATACTATCATTAGCATTTAGCCGTAATTCTCAGTCAAAGCTGCTGCTAATTTAGTTTAGAAAATACACTTGTATTTATCTTTGATCTCTTTTGTAGTTCTCAATGTTTTAAAAGGTCCTAGGTGCTAGTCGGGCGGCCGGAGCCTAGGCGGATATGTGATTTTATTATATTTTCATATTTTTAATAGATAAAGGTATAAATTTAACTAAGAAATAAATTATAATGTAATAATATATTACAAAAATATAGTTTAATATATAACAGCATAAGTCTTAATCGATTCTTACATAACAATATATCAACACTAAAATCAGTTTCTTAAAAACACATCCTCACAAAGTTTTTGTGGTTTATCGCGTACTATTTCTCGGTTTGAGATTCAAAATGAGAGTTAGACAGTGATAATATTTTGAACTATAATTATTTTAAGTATATGTATCTTAAAAATTGCGGAATTAGGCGGTGCTTAGGCGGAAAAAGTCGGACTAGGCGGTGCCTAGGCGGCAATACATCGGTCCAGATCCTGGTAGCGCCCGAGGAATGAAAAGTCGGGCGGCAAGCCCCAAAATAATGCCTAGGCAGGGCCTAGGTGGAGCTAGGCGGAGATTTTGAAAACAGTGCCACTTCTTGCTCTTGAATATTACTTAGAAGTGGAAGAACACTAGAGTTTGATAGTTATAAGTATCTTATTTGATGCATTGGTTAGTGATTAATGTGGTTATTCTTATTTTTGTTCGGTTGTTTTTTATTGTAAACTTTTAGCTCAATTTTGAAATGGTTTGGAGTTTGGTTGTCTAACCTCCCACTGCCCTATTTCCTTTTTTCTAGGAAACATTAGGAGATGAAATTATGGATACACGTTCTATTCATGAGTGGATGTGTTTCCAACCCACGTAGCCTTAAAATGCTCTCAATTGGAATTGAATTTGAATTTCTTTTGAAGTTGGATTCTGATTTAGAGACCTAATATAAAAATTTATTAAAATAATCATACAGTATTGCTAAGTGAATAAAATAAAATGAATTAAAAAGCTATTAAATATTAAAACGAAATCATGAATATCATGATTCATGAGTGAAAGAGATTGTCGTTTTATTTTGAGAACCGGCGAGAGCAACCATATTTCCCATATATTATTCTTTAAACCTATTTTGGAGAATCTACAGTGTTTTTGTTTCAACTATCTTCTCCATTTTTCAATCCCCATATTAGATTCCTTATAAATAGTAATACTTTATTATTATTATATTAGTTTCTTTGCATCATTTCTATTCTACTCAACTAACAAAACAATTAAAAGATCAAAACTACAAAAAGTAATAATAAAATAATGGATTCTCCAAAATGGAGTTTTCCATATATGGGGAACCCCATTTTGGGGACATACCATATGGGGAATGACATATGTCCTCAAAATGGGGAACCATTAGAAGTGCCCTAAACACCGTCTGGGATTACTAGGTAATGCCCTGGTAAAAGACATTTTTGCCCTTTGCCAAAATTCTTTCAAATTTTAGACTCCAAATCGTCGAAATATTTATTAAGCAACATGAAATCTCTAAATAAAAAAAGCACAACAATCAGTGTTTTAAAAATCTCCGCCTAACTCCACCTAGGTGCTATTTTGAGGCTTGTTACCCGACTTTGTACTCCTATGGCGCTCCCAAGTGCTAGGTCGATTTATTGTCACCTAGGCATCGCCTTATCCGATTTAATGCCGCCTAGGCACCGCCTAGTTCGATTTTTTCTGCCTAAGTGGTGCCTAAAATCAATTTTTAAAGATGTCGATATTTATAATAAACATAGTTTAAAATTTTTTACACATAAAAAGTAACTTTGTTAGTAAAATTTATGTATATTAAAGTATTTTCATAATACAATTTTTATTTTGAGTCTTAAACTAAGAAACAATATTCTATATGCCACAAATAAAGACGCTCCTACCATCCAACTAGTATCTTTTTATTCCTAAAACATTGTCTAAAATATGATTTTTAATATTTTATTTTATTATAATTTAGTTTTTAGTTAAATTTATATTATTTGTGTATAATTCACATTATAAGTAAATTCATAATTTTAATATATTTAATAAATATAAAATAAAATACCAATTAAACTCCGCCTAAGTCGATGTCTAGGCCCCAATTAATCCTTGCCTAGGCCTCGAAGGCCCCTCTTCCGCCCAACTAGCGCCTAGTGCTTTTTAAAACACTGACAATAGCGGAAAGGAGTAAGGATGTCAACTAGCTTGTTGATGCATGTTGCCCCGTTTGTGGTTGTTACCAAGAGAGCCATCACCATCTTTTTTTTTGCTGCGCCTTGGCTAAGATTGTTGTGCAGCGATTCAGCACCTAGCTAGGCAGCAGCGGTTTTTGTTCTGATTTTGATGTTTGGACCTCATGGACTCAATGCCTTAATCCCTCCCAAATTCGCCATGCTGTCTGGATCACAGGTTTGCAGCAGCAGTTTACGAGATTTGGTGCAACAAGAATTCTTGTATCTTCGCAAATGTTTGTCATACTGCAAAATATTTGATCCGCCAAGTTCAGATTGTTATTAGATGCACATTGTTTAGATTTTTTAAACACGTCAAAACTGGTGCGGATAGGGAGTTTATAGATGCCTTACTTGTATAGGCTTTATTGTTTCTGGTGGTGTTAAGCCTTATCCTCCCTTAAAGTTTTGGTTTTGAAAAGGCAATAATACATGATATATTTCCATAAAAAAAGGATGTCAACTAGCTTAACCAAGACCAAACGTACATAAGCCCGGTTCAAGTTGAAAAGAAAAACAACTGAGCTCGGCTCATCAAGCTTGAAAAATTTTGGCTCGTCTCGAGCTTTTGACAAGCAAAGCTCGATATTACTAGCTTACCAGACTAAACAAATCTTGTATAGAAATGAAATTTTTATATTAAATTATTAGGTAATGATTTTTTTATGGTTGTGAGAGGGAGATGGGTAGAAATCTAATGTAAGCGAATACCTTATTACAAAGAGTTTTAATGTAAATTGATTTTGAAGATTTATTTCAATTAAAAACTGAGCTTTTTAGGTGGGCATATGGAAATTGAGTTAGGAGCCCATGTTTTTGTAAACTTCACACTTTAACTTATTCTTATTACATGCACTCTTTCTTAATTACATAATTTTAACTTTTAAAGTTTGCTTCTATGTGAATACAAGAACCTACATTGTAACAACCATCTCTCTCCTATGTAATTTGATTTTTGCCACTTAAAACGATTATATCTCATAAATTGTTGATTTTTTTACACGAGTCTGTATAATATTTTGTTCGTCATATTTTTATCTTTAAAATGAATCCATATTGAATATATTTTAAGCAAAAAAAATTATCGCAGTCTTATACTACTTTTCTGTGAATGCTGATACCTGGTATAAGAGTGATATAACGTCTTTATAACACCAATTTTCATTTATTTTCTCTTATACTTGGTAATAGCTCATATGTATTCAAGTTTTTCTATAGTGCCCTAGCCTAATATGTCATTAGGCAAAAACTGAGTTATAGCAGCAAAATGGCAAGGCAACATCGCACTAAGTAGCCTTTGCTCATAGAGAAATTCACAGCCAGAGAATGTCCATTCATGTCTTTATATTTCGTACCTAGGCGAAGCTATAAAATTTTTATGAGAATGACGCCGTCAACTTTTGCATGAGTATAATCCGATTGAAATTAAAACAATTGCCAATAGTTAGGACAAAGAACACGACCCTTCAAAATAATACCACTCTTATATCAGGTATTAGCATTGCAAAAATAAATGAAAAATTGGTGTTATAAAGATATTATCACTCTTATACCGGGTATAAGTATCCATAAAAAAATGGTAAAAACTGGTATAAGTTTGCGATAAATTTTGTTTGCCCCAAAATATTCACAATGGATTTCATTTTAAAGATAAAAATATAAAGAACAAAATATTTCAAAGACTCGTGTCGAAAAATCAACAGTTTGTGTCATATAATCGTTTTAAGTTACGAAAATAAAATTAAATATTAAATAGAAAGCTCACATGGGTCAAATTCAAGTAAAACCAAAATTTGAAAGTTAAAAAAGTGAGTAAAAGCTAACTCTTTTTCCATGAGTGACAAAGGCTAGTGGTTGATGTTAGATATGATGTAGGCCCTTAAGACAATTAAGAAGATATATCTTAATTATGTAATAGTATGAATAATTTGTTTAATCAATAAAGGCATTTAATCTTTTGTTTATATCAATGGGTTTGTATATATGTAGCTGGTTAAATATATTCATTGATGTATGTATACAAAAGTCCTTGACGTATAATAGCATGAAGTCAGTTAAATTATAGTTGGACTATATTTAGTGGAACCTGCTTCATGTGCAATTATGATTATGTATAAAACTATCCCTAGTCATAGTTTCATCAAGAAAGGATATTGATGAAGTTGAAAGACTAACATGTGGTCAACTTTCTTGGAAAGGGTCCAAGCAGTTAATCTCCTAAGGATTGAAGGTGGTGCCTTAATTTTGTCACATGGATATATCTGGGAGATATATTGGAGACCTCCGTAAGATAAACACTTGGTAAATATATCAATGTGTTAGTGTTTATCTTCATGCAATAAGCTTTGCGAATATCCTCGTACTTTAGATGCTAGTTACCTTGTGTGGTACTGTTGCTATACTTTGGGTTATTTCTATACACTCATTAATTTAGGGTGTCACGGGTGATTACTAGTGATGACAACACGTTGGTAAGCTGAGTAGTTGAAAAGAATCCATCGCTCCGGATATATTAAAGAGATTGTACCTGGCCGCTTGTTGAAGTGATGATTGTCATAAACCTCTGATCAGAATATGTGTTTGATAGAAATAGTTTCTAGTCCAACACACTAGGGTAAAAGGCTCGGGAACAAGTAAATAATTGGGATAGCTTGGAGAAACCTTGCTATTAGTGGGTTAACACTTTAACCGAACCATATAAACCAGATGGTACTAATATTAAAGAATGGAAGGAGTTCATCGCATTGGATAACTATTGCATTAACCGGGATTAAGTCATAAGCATAAATGACGCTCCAAGGAATGAGGGATGGTAGACCCTTTCTAGAGGCGTACTACAGTCATTTTAGGTAATTGAGTTCTATTCACGGTCTAGAACCTCGAGCCAATGGTTCCATTAGAACAAGGGTTGGTTAAGCCTTACCAGCTCAATCTTCGGGATCCTATAAAGTCACACATATTGGACCTTCATCGGACTAAATAAAGAACCAATAGATTTATTCTATTACGAGAATATAATTTAATTAATAATTGGATTGTTATTTAATTGGTTGAAATTGATTGGATCAATTTTGGATAGACCAAGGAATTTATTTTGACCGGTATATTAATTAGAGTCATAAATAAATTATGAGATTGGTTAAAATTGATTAGATCAATTTTGGTTGGTCGAAGAAATTTATTTTGATTGGTAACTAATTTACTACGGTCAAAAATAAAAATTTATTTGAAAGGATTAAAAGGGAAATTTTGCATTGGTGAGTTAAACAGAAAAGTATGAAATATTTTATACAAAATTCGGTTGTACGGAGTACACCGAAACGTGTGCGAATACTGCTGGACAGTGTTCGTGGCAGCCCATATTTATGGGCTGCACAAAGGCAGCCCATGAAGGGCACTGCAAGCTGGGCTCACGGCATGGGCTGCGAGGCCCAGCTCGCGTGCAAGGCAAGCCCGCAAAGGGCTTGCCTTCCGGCTGCCACATGCAGCGTGCACGCTGCATGGCAGGCGGGTAGAACCCGCGGATTCATGTGGATTCGTGGGTCATACCCGCGTAGGATGTGTCAATGTGCACATCCCACATTGCTTTTTGGGGAGCAATATTTTGCTCCCCAAGCCCATATATAGGCTTTCCCCTCACCTATTCAAAGTGTACCAAGCTCAAAGCATAAATCCTAATCGAGATATTTTTCTCTCAGGTAATTGAGCACAATTATTTTTTAGGAGCTTGAATTTATTCGAGCACATCGAGTATATATTTTCGGGTGAGGCTTCTAGAGTGGTTTAGCAACTACTTGAGGCTTCTTAGTTATACCTCTTGGTGAGGTTTTGGTTGGTGGGGTTCGTGTGGATACTCATAGAGACTATCCTACGCTTGGAGGCTTGTGCAAGGAGGTTCTGCTAAAGTACGCTTCAATTGGTAAGTTTCTTTCCTTTCTCTTTTAATTATTAGGTCTTTTTCTATAAACGTTTTTAAACTTAATAATTATGCTTAGGTTGTTTTTCATGCTTAGGTTACAGCTTAGAGTTATAACATGCTTAGGTTATAGCTTAGAGTTATAACATGCTTAGTATAAAATATATGTGCTACGATATAATTTGAAATTATGGTATGCCTAGTCCTTTTGCATGCTAACCTAAGTAGAGAATTATTTAGTTAAGGCTTTATTTAATTTATATACAATTATTAGGAGTTCCTGGGGATGAAAAAAAATTTAAATTTCCGTCATGCCTGTTATGCATGTTCAATCTGACTGTCAATTCCCAATAGTTGAACCTTGGAGCTGTGATCCTAGATGTCATAAGTTCGAGTTCAAATATGGGTGGAGTGGGGTGAAATTTTTCTTTATTACTATTGTATGTCCAATGAGAATTTTTTTTAAGAAAAAGCTAATTAATTCTTGTTTCTTGTAAAAAGAAAATAAAATTACTCAAAATCTTGTAAATCCAACAATTACCCTAAAAACTAACCACACGAAATTAAACTCAAGTGATAAGTATTATAAATTTTTAAATCGGACAATACTAATAGTATATCCAATGCATATATAAGAATTTTGAAAATATATATACTAATTAAGAATACTATACGCACATATTATTGGAATTTTAAGTCAAATCTTAAGAAGTTTAAGTTGACTTATTTATATTTTGAGTTGAGCTCTATGAAATTGAGCTTTGGCCGAACTTTGACCGAGCCGATCTCGAACTTCTCTCAAGCCGCTCAGCTCATTTGCAACCCTAAAAAGGAAACTTTCTCATAGAAAAAAATGAATATTAATTAAAAGGCTATTCATGAGGGGTGGGCACCCATAGCCCATGTTAAAAAGGGGTCCAAAGTAAAATTTTTAACTTCTTAATTTATAGCTTGAAATATAAACATTAATTAAATCTAAATCAAATGATATTTCTCATATAAAATTGGTTAAATATTCATAACTTCTTTAAAATTAATACTTTATTGTAATGTTTAAAATTGAAGGTCTACTTTTTATATTTATTTACCTTATATCTTAAAATGTTAAGAACAAATCTCTTTATAAGAAGGACCCTAATTTTTATCTCGCCTATAAATCTCTAACAAACTAGGAACGATGCATGTTAATAGTCAAAGGGAGGTAATATTTGTTCGCATATATTTCAGTATTGTTTTATTGATATAAATTAGAAGTATTTTCTACTATGATACAATCTTAATTTTTTTTTATCTTTTCTACAACACATTTAAGGTTAATCTTTTTTCTTTTTATTTTTTAAATTTTGAACGATGTATTTTCATTAAATAAAAAGAAATTTAAATGTGATTTAAACGTGAAACCATTAAATAGGGGCGAACGTGCCCCATCGATTGCCGGAAGTGTGGTGTAAATGTAGTAGCTTTTTAATTATAATATATATAATTAATGTGTAATATTGGTGCATGGACAATGGAAGCTTTCCCTACGAGATCGGGTTCGAAACCTATTGTCCAATTTCCTTTAAGTTTTTTCCTTTATCATTTTTTAGTATTTTATTTATCTTATTAAATGTTTGAATTCTAGTAAATATAAAAAAATTTATTGAAAAAATTATCTACTACAGTTAAATGCGCTATTTAAATTGAATTTAAATATAATCGGTGTAAAACTTCTATGAAACAAATGAAAAAAAAATTAAATGTTAATTTTTTTTTAAAAGGCCATATAAATATATGTACTTATCATTCTTTTTTCTTTTTAAAATTTCATGTTTTTATTTTATATCTTGTATATTATAATAATTGTTTTTTCTTTCCTTTTTCTTCGAAATTTTACATATATTTTAATTATATTTTTTCTTTTCTTTTTCCTTTCAAAAGTTGTATTTTTTTATTATGTCTCTTTCATTTTTATGGTTTTCATTTCCTCTTTAGGAATGATTACAACTAAACCAATCGATGATTAACGACAATTTAACTAAAAGTTATAGCAAGTTTATGAATATGTTTTAGATATTCACTAGTATTAATTACATGTAAATGATTAAAGCTGCTCTCCTCTTTTGTCCAAAATCAATAACTATTATTATTATTGGTGTCGTCACCTATTTTCATATGTTAGTAATTATGCCCCACTAGAGCTCGAGTCCTGACTTCACCATTTCCTTCATTCTTAAGACATTAGCCATAAGACCAAGCTTATATTCACACACAATTAGATATGGGCATGGACTGGGCTGGGCCAGTTCAGGCCGGGCTTAATCAGGCATGACTAAAAAATTAATAACCCAAAGCCAAGCTTAACTACTAAAAAATAATAGTCGGGCTCGGATCAGACCGAACTATTATAAAATAATCAAAACCCAAACCCAACCCAAGAACCTATCAAATAAATATTATTTTTATAAAATTTATTTTTTATTAACCGTTATTAATTGTTTCATTGTATATTAATCACTCAACTAAGAATTCTACGGTTAATAATTTCTATTTATTATCTCTACCTTTAAATTTCAATTCCCAACATCACGTTATTAACTTATTTTTTAATTTCAATGGAAAAGGAATTAATTAGTATTTGATTTTTAGTAATTAGCTATGCTTAATCAACACAATTTCTGTCATACCTGTGTACATTATTGATAAATGTATGTATTTTTGAAAACCTTGATAAATGTATGCATGTATATGCTATAATTATAATGCATCGAGCGGGGTGGGATTGAGTTTTTATATTAAAATTAAGTCCATTCCATTTATTAATCGGGCTATTTCAAATTTGGGCTAAGCCGAACCTATACTCTATTTTATTTGTCCAAATCCACCCCTAAAGATCGGGCTTGGGCGGGATCTTGCGGGCTAGCATGCTCGTGCCCAGGTCTACACACAATATACTAACAGAGTTGATATAATAAAATCAATGGTATGGATGAAATTTGAATTTTTGTAGATTATGTTAATATATTCTACGGTAAACTTAAAAACATGTTACGTGATTTGATTGTTTTACAAAAAAGGTTTATGTGTAATTTTATTTTAAAAAGGTGCTTGAGGTTTCAAAAGTTAGCAAAAAAAATGAAAAATACAAGGTATGTTTTTTAAAATTATCTTTTTTTGTTAATGCTACACCAGTTATTTTAATAAAGGGTAAACTTAAAAAACATACCATGTGGTTTGACCGTTTTGCAAACAGGTCCGTGTGGAATTTTTTGTTTCAAAATAGTGCTTGTGGTTTCAAAAGTTAGCAAAAACATGATTCTCAAAATTTTGAAACCACATTTGGAAGGGTAACCTTGTCCATTTTGAAGTGAAATTTTGCAGCTTTATTTATAAAAATACAATATACATTAGTGATAAATTTTAGAATTTTTTGAGAAGTACAAATATTTATATTAATTAGTAATTGAAGATAACTTTAAAAATCATAACAAAACGAAAAATTTCCGTAATTTATTAAAATCTTGATAAATAATTCACAAATAATATAAGTGAAATATAGGATTTATTGAATTTATTGAAATAACTGGGATTACTATTCCAAACGTGGTTTCAAAATTTTGATAAGCATGTTTTTGCTAACTTTTGAAACCACTTGCACCTTTTTGATACAAAAAATTCCATAATGACCTTTTTGTAAAACCGTCAAACCACGAGGCATGATTTTGAAGTTTACCCTTTAATAATTCAACATTCCTATATTTTAACTATATTATTTAAGAATTATATACGAAGATTTGATTAAATTTCGGAATTTTTTCATATTTTGTTATGATTTTTTTAAAATTATTGTTAATTTTTAATTAAAAAAAATAATTATACTTTTAAAAAGTTTCTAAAATTCATCACTAAGGTGTATTATATTTTTATTAATTAAGTTACGAAATTTCACTTTAAAATGAACAAGATTACATTTTCAAATTTGGTTTCAAAATTTGGAGAATCCTTTTTTACTAACTTTTAAAATCAAGTACACCATTTTAAATAAAAAAATCCACGAAAACCTTTTTATAAAATAATAAAACCATATAATATATTTTTAAAGTTTATCCTGTTAAGTGTAATTTATTATTACGTCAAACTCACTAGAACTTAACTCTAGTAAACTAAAATTTGGATATAAAAAAAATCTTTTGATAGATGATTTCAGAATGTGTTGTTTAGCTATTTCAGAAAGTGATTTGTTTATGAAATTATTTTGCAATGTCAACCCAATAAATTTCATGATTTTAGTCTACATTCCAAACATAATAGAGAAGACACCATTAGCTGACCTCAATCTGAATTTTTGTAGAAACCTCGGCCACCGGCCCAACTGACCTTGATCTGAATTCACGCACTCCCCTCCCCTCCTCTCTTTTCGCTCCCCTCGCCTCTCTAATCTCTCCCTCTGTTTGCCCATCTCCATGTCCATATCAGGTAAGCTTTAAATTCTTCTTCGTTTGCTCCTCTTTTGGTTTTTTCAGCAATTCAATTGTGAATCTTTCGTTTTAATTTTACCGATGCTGAATTTAAGTGCGAAGGAAACCGTCTTCGTTGCCAAATCTGAGGGTGCTAAGCAGCGGCCTCAGCCTGTAATCTCTTGGCTTAGAACAACCCTAAGGGTGGATTTCTTTGGCCAGGGTTTAACGACACACCTATGGTTCCCTTGTAATTTCTACTTTATGATATATATTTGCAGGTTTAAGTGGTTTTGTGGTGCTAGGGTGTGAGAGCACCGAAGAGTTCTCAAGGAGGCAGCATTAACATATCGTTGTCATGTGGACTAATATTTTTAGAATTGTAAGTTGTTTGGCTTCCATGGGCTACTTTCTCTTGCTTACTTTGTATGCTGTTTTTGGTTTTATGATCGTTAGTTTGAGCAAATACTTCATCCTTCTCAGGGGAACTTTGCATGATATAGAAATAGGGGATTTAACTGCTAGGGTCCATATTTTGACTGCTAGCATGTTAGACCTGCATATTCCCAAAAAAAAAAATAAAAATTTACTAGTGTTTTTCTAATATCTTGATCTTGTCATAGTTGTTAAAGGCACAAGTCGCATTGAGGCGAAAGGGGGCTAGATGCCTTCTTGGTACATTAGGCACAAAAAAAATTGCAAAACAAAACTATTAGGAAAAAGTTGAATTGAAAGTTAAATAAAGTTATGAAATACTCAAGTAGACAATACTAAGTTACTCAATTATGCCAAAATTGACACAAAATGTACTACAAGTGCAACTAGATACTTCAAATCTTAAATGTTTCTTGAGTGTTGCTAAAAGATAGTGTTATAGAGTAGCAATAGAACATATATTTTTTCAACTTGGTTAAACATTAACTATATTTAGCAAAAAATGTACTTCACCTATCTAAAAATGACATAGGTATGAAATGTAACAAAAGAAATGAAATACTGATACATTGTTTCCATTCCAGATAACAATTTAACAACCTTTTTATCTTGATATGGTCCAGTTGACCGTTTTGGAACTGCATGACAAGTTTATAGGAGTTGAATTGCAGTAAATTACCCAAAACAAGAATGAATGCAAAGTCCATTAATCATAGGATATATTATAGGAGAGATTACCGATGCTGAATTTAAGTGCGAAGGAAACCGTCTTTGTTGCCAAATCTGAGGGTGCTACGCAGCAGCCTCAGCCTGTAATCTCTTGGCTTAGAACAACCCTACATGGCATGTGTAGGTTGATAAGTAAGGGTTGATGTGTGGGATGATAAGTGTTACATATTATTAGAGATATCATAGGATATATTATAGGAGAGATTATTGGAGCAATTACAGTATTATAGGAGATTTATTAGAGATATAATAGGATTTATTATAGGAGAGATTATTGGAGCAATTACAGTATTAGATTTATTGCTTTCCTATTTTATAATCCATCTTTATGTATAAATATCTGTATCATTTCACTACAATATAATAAAGTTTATTCACAATGTAGTCTCTAAAGTTAACATGGTATCATAGCCAAGGTTTTGAGGCCGTCTGAGTATAGTCGTATGTACTCTGACTCTGTTTTTCTCTCTGTTTCTGCTGTTCATAATCTTCCCCTCTGGAACTTCTTTTATTCTCTCACCTCCACCGTAGATGCGTTTCTATTCCTCATATCGGCATTTCGGCAAAATTTGGTGGCTGTTACAGCGGCGCGCGCCGCATTTTATCTCTGGTAACATCTACTCGCTCTGGCGCGTGGAATTTGTGGCAATAAGTGTTCACCAGCAGAATCTTCCAATGACTTCTGGTGGGTCTGTCTTGACAGTTTAGTGGTTTTTGGCATTTTCCCTCTCTTTTCTTGGTCGTCTAGTCTACTTTCATTTCCGTTTGTTGGAGTTCTAGCCGTTGCGTCAACTGGAGCTCATGGCAGATTGTAGTTCAACTCTCTTCTTCTTTTGTTTGTGGTATTGAGGTTGAGTTTATGGAATCAAATACACCGAGTGCTACCCCTATGTGCAGTGTTATTTGTGCAAAGTTGTGATAGTAGTTTCCCTTTCGATTGCCATTTGAAGACTTCCAAAGAGTGCAGGGTTTGTGGATCTCGGTTTAGGGTCCAGTTCTGCAGTAGATCGGTGGTTTCTCGGATGTTTATTTTCTTCTTACAGTGTCAACTTCACCTCCTCGTTATCTATTCCCGAAGTTTCAAGTTTTTTTATGAGTTTTAGTTATATTTGGATTTATTGTATTTGTATTTTTTTATCAAGCTTGAGCATGTATGCTCCAACTTGAGGGGGAGTGTTATAGATTATTAGAGATTACTGGAGCAATTATAGTATTAGATTTATTGCTTTCCTATTTTATATTCCATCTTTATGTATAAATCTCTATATCATTTCAATACAATATAATAAAGTTTAATCACAATGGAGTATCTAATGTTAACAATAAGTAAGGGTTGATGTGTTGCTCCGGTAATGAAGATTCTGGATTAATTTTGAATCATTTCTTTTGTCTTTCTTAGTTTTTTTTGGAAATGTTGCTATTGGTTGATATTAGTTTTTATATAATAGGCATATTCACGTGACTTAGATGATGTTTGTCCTTGTAGGCTTGAAGTCTTATGCAATGAAAGTGTTCATTTGTATTTGGGAAACAAATTTGGCTTTAACTGTTTCATTGCTTGTGAATCTTGATATTCTTTCCTTATTTTCTATCTTTGCATTTTAAATTATCAATAACCACCTTTTTTTTGATATACCATTATGCATTATTCTTATATCTTATGCTTTATTTATATCTTCAGGGAGGTCTTCATCGTGTTACTTGGTTCCAGTTTCTCCCGAATGAATCGGATTTGCACTCGCTGCCAGATAAGAGGTCAAATCATCTTCTGTTTTTTTTATCGAGTTTTGTGTTCTATAAAAGTAAAAGTGAATCTAAATAAATTACATCCCATTGCATAATTAAAATCACCGATGAAATATACATCGTTGGAGGTTGCAGTGTGAAATTAGAGCACAAGGATGCTGCTACGTGGCTTGTGCTTTGGTCTCATTTACAGCTGCAGAAAGATGGGTTTCTCAGCGCATGGACCAATTCCTTTGTTGGACCTTGGGATCCATCTCAGGGGTTGCACAATCCAGGTAAGAATCAAAATGGTTATCTGTCAGTGATTGGTCATCAATTCCATTTAGAAGGGGAAGGCAAAGCCGAATAAGTTCGTCTTGTTTAGCTGTATTATGCATCTGACATGAGTTGAGTTGTCTGATTTGTGACAGATGAGAAAATCAAACTATGGCTTTTTCTTCCGGGGCGCCATTCCTCTGTTGTTGAAAGTGCTCATGCTGCAGTTTCTAGATTAAGAGGTAAAATTTGTTTCCGCTTTTACAGGCTCAATCTCCTTTAAACTTTCACAGTTGTTGGGGCTGTTTGGCAATGTGATTTCATTCTGCTCCTTCGATATGTCTTTTTCTGTTTTCTTATGGTATTTGCTTATGTATATGAACAATCATGTTGCTGATAATTTAATTGCTGTAAATTAATCGAAGTTGTCTCATCTGGAGTTTGGGTGGCTCCCGGTGACTCTGAAGAAGTTGCTGCAGCCCTTTCTCAGTCTCTAAGGAATCGCTTAGAAAAGTATAAGCTTCTTTCATTATCTACATTATTCTAAGTAGTAAATGTTATCCGACATCATCTTTTACTGAGTAATACTATATCGAATTTTGTAGATCACTTAGTGGACTATCTTACATGAGATATGGAGATGTATTTTCAAAGTATCATCCATCACAAAGTTATGGACTGTTCAGGTTTGATATAACTAGTTGCTTTGCTTATGATAATAGCAAAATTAGTAATAAGTTTATTAACTTACAAATTTGTTGGGCCAAATTAACTAAGTCCTATCCTGCTCCCATTTGTTTCTTATCGCTTCATGTATGGAGTCTTTTACTTAGATTTTATTTGGGATTTTGACAGGAAACAGCCTACAGTAGAGTTCATCTTTGCTGCCACGGAGGAGGCTATCTATGTGCATGTTTTAATATCTGCAAAGTTAGTATATATTTGTGCCTGAATTTGTTTTTTGTGTTCCTGATATTTGCTGTGTTATGATGCTTATAAGTTTATTAATATATTTCACATGTTCCTAGGAATATCCGAGCACTTACAAGTAATGACATAAAAAGGCTGCTAAGGAATTCTACTAATGGTTCTGGTTACAGACTTCCAGGTTGGTGAACTATGCTGGATTTCACTTCCACTTGTAAGTTGTAATATGTTTCTGATGTGTTAGAAACAATATATCCAATTTTCTACCTTGTTGAGATGTGCATTATAATTTTGTGTACAATTTCTTCTTGCCATTCTTTTCAAATAGATATGGAAAGAGGGGAATCACAAGATTGAAGATCTAATCTGAGATTCTGATTTCCCAACAAAATCCAGCTCCGGAGATTTAATTTTTAAATGAAATAAAATCCAGAAGTTTCAAAAAAATTTTTGACAGCTGATTTGTGTGTGGATTTCTGGATGAACAAAATGAGGCCCTGTAAAGGAGAGAGGGAATGGTAATCTAGGATGGGGATAGTGGTTGAGTTATCTTGCTCCACTTTAGGTCTTTTTGGTCTATTTTTTCTTTAATAGTTGAGGAATCTCAAAGAGCTCCTTTTTTTCCCCTTTCCACATTTTTAATTCTTTTAAATTCAAGTATTTGAAGGTGTTACCTAGTTTGTTTTGTCGAGAGAAAATGAAATAAACACGAGGCTGAAATTGAATGGAAACTTGGTACAGTTTTATGTTGATTTTGGAGAAAATGAGAGCAAGCAACACTGTTCATAATATCAAATTATCAATTGCATTAAAGAAGAGTTATATAGTAAAATCTTTCATCCTTGGTCCTAAATGAAATATCCCGTTTGTGATGCACTTCCGAGTAGGTGCAATTTGTTGCTAGAAAACGTTTCTCTGTGGGCTTGATGCATTTCCTAGGCAAATGATCATTAATTTAATTGAAAGTGTTGATCTCGATGAGTGTTGTCTTTTTAGTTTGCCTAAATTAGCATGCATTTCTTTTCTGGTTTAACCAGATATTTTATTGAGTTGGACTCCATTTATAAACCTGACTAGACATGGAGATTCTTGGCTTAACCATACCTTTTTAAGTTGTGCAATCTCTAGATGGTGAGTGCAGACTGCTCAGCTGCAATTGAAATGGAACATTTTGGTATCTAGTTCAGCAGTTTGTCTTTTGAGGCTTTATGAAGGCTCTTCCTTAAGATTAGTGCTTACCCCTTGCTTAACAACCTACCATTTTGAAGGAAGTCAATCAATTGATTACATATGAATTTTAAATCTTACTTTGAAAGATTCAAATCAAAGAACAAAAATGAGCTACTTTGAGGGAACTATATATCATGTAAGAATTGGAAGCCATTTTTTCACGTAATTTATTAAAACAAGCCCTTCGTGCTCAAGTATGTTTCCTATATGTATATGCAAATTTGTTTGGGCATGTCCCGGTAAGCAATTTTTCCCGAGCTTTAGAAATCTATTTGAGTTACCGTGTCTATACTCTATATGATTGGCAAATTTCAGAATATTAGTATTTCCACTTATCATTTGAGAGTTATTATTATACGTAAGTTTTTTTGCTAGAAATACAAATAGGTCATTGAATTTGCTTTTGATTGGCAATTCGGTTCAAACACTCTCACTGGTCGTTTCCCCTTGTATATTTTGGACAAACTGTGCATATAGCCATTTGTTTTTGGAGAAGATTTGCAGTCAACTACCAATAATCAAGTGTGTCATGCGCGATCCATCATAAGCTTTATTGTTATTATGAGGACGCAGATTGGAATCTAAGGTTTATAGTCTCAATTAGAAGCGGTTCTTGCAAAAATAAGAAAATTAGTTGTATTTTAGGTGACATGGGATATTGTTATATACTCGACATTTTTATCGTGCTAAAGGTCCACATCCTTTACATGTTTTCATTTTCTTATTTCTACTCATAGGATCGCTTGTGGAATTTCTACTATAATCACTCATATTTTGTAACACTACTATCAAGCTGGAGCATTGATGATCAAGCTTGATACAAAGTAAATACAATAAACCTAAATATAACCAAAGCGAACAAAAACATATTAATAAGAACTCATAACATCGAGGATAGATAGGAGAACATAGAACAATTGAACCTGAGGGGTGAAACTTTTGGGAAACAAACAGAAAATTCGAGAAACTACTGATCTACTACAAAAATTGTATCCTAAACTGAGAATGTGTGCACTCGCAAACCATAAACGACAATCCAAATGGGAAACTACTATTCCAACAATTGCTACATATCATTGCACTTAGGTAGCACGGAAACAGAAACCGACCTGGAAACGGACACTGGGAAACGCCGTTTCAAAAAAATATAGTTTGGGAAACTGTGAGGAAACATGTAAATATTAAATATAGAGGGGTGTATTTATAACTATAAAAATTATGAATATACATTCATATGATTTTTTTTCTTTCATAAAATAGAAAATCATCACAATAATTAAAAATATATGATTGTATTCTATAAGAAAACATGGAAAAGTTGCAAATTATTGATTTAAAGTATTAATTGTAAAAGAAATTTTACTTTAAAGGCGCAATAGTAAAAAAGTCGGAGGATTCTTGCCGGAAATGGTCCTCCAATCTTAAGGAAACAAGTTTCCGACGTTTGTTATTTCCGGAAACGGTCTAAAAACGTCTCATGCCCAGTTTCTGTGAGTTTCGGTTTCCGAAACGGTACGAAATAGGGAAATGTTATTGTTTATTAAAGTATTAATTGTAGAAGATATTTTACATTTGAGCCACGATAGTAAAAGAAAATGGGAGGATACTTTTCCGGAAATGCTCCCCTAATCTTAAGAAACCTTGTTTCCAACTTTTGTTATATGTGGAAATGGCCCAAAAAGTCCCATTCCCAGTTTCCGTGAGTTTCAGTTTGTAAAACGGGTATGAAATGGGGAAACTTCAGTGTTGAGGAGTTTTCGTGCTACCTAGCATTGCACATAGGATAGTACTCGAAGTTTTCCAAATTTATAAGCTCAACATCAAATTAAGGAATAAGTGAGAGATAAAAAAAGTTAACCAAAAACATTAGTTCAATTTTCTATGTTCAAACTACCCTTGGAGCCACCATTAACACAGCGATTAGAACTTTGGAAAACGGCAAAGAAAGCAAGACAAGGAGAAAATACTCGAGAAGAGAAGAGAAATAGATCCTTGGAGAAGTGAAACAAAAACTTTGGATAGGAGTAACAGAAACTGAAAAAAAAATTTCAAACTCTAGTGCCATGGGCTCTGATACCAAGTTAAATCTAGAGGCCAATTGTTGTATTGTTTATTGCATAATGGAGTTTGCATGTATTTATACACAGTTTAAGTCTAGACTCTGGATTTGGAATGTAATAATTTTATTTCCTAAGATTACTCAACTCAATCCTAGAACCAAGCCTAGAATCGCTCATATTATGTAACATTTCCTTTGCTCTTAATCTAGATAAATCTTGATTACCAATGCCAAATATTCCGCTTTTCTGCCTGACTCCTGGCCCCCCCTGACATTAGTATCTTTTTTGTGTTGCAGTTATTGTTTCTCCACATGGTATGCGGGGTTGGCTAACAGGATGTTGTCCAAATGATCTTGTCAAGCAAATGTATTCAAGGTTGATTATTTGGTTCATTAATTTGTTTATTTGTGGGTGTATTTAAGGCAACTAATACTACATAGGATATTTTCTTTACTAACATCCTGGTCTTTTTTCCCCTTTAGCAGTTCCGAGAAAATTAGGACATCAAATGGCTCTATAGGTCTTCCATATCATGTTCCTCAGGGGCCTGGTTCCCATCTGAGGAAACAAAATTGCTATGTTGAAGTCACACTTGGTTGTCATAGGTCAGAAAGTGAAAAGAGATTTCGCTCAAAATCAAGTTCAATAAAGAATTCTCGAAATAACCACTTCGCAGAATCTCCTGCTGCTGGAAAAAGTGATCCTAGCGGATCACTGGATCATATGTCATTACACGAGAAAACATTTATTTATCCAGCTGAGGCGGTTGTCGTTCCAGTCTTGCAAGCATCATATGCTAGATCATCTCTGAAAAGGTATATTTCAACATTTTAATATATATTGCCCCATATTGGATTGAATTTCGCTAGTTAGAGTATTGAAATAGTCTCTCCTATTGGCATTTGTTATGGACTTGTGTATCAATGTTTAGATACACATATTTTAGGAGTTGAAAAGCAAGGTGGTAATTTGTATTCTAGAATAAGCGTTTTCTTTTGTCATGGAAGATTTTCGTTTTTCTTACCTTGGTTCATTGAATCTGCATATCCATTAGTGTATTTGACTGTAGTGACTGACATCTGTCCAACTGCATTTCTGTGTCAAATTTTTGGCTTAAATCAAATACTGTTTGATTTTCAATTGTTATTATATGTGACTGTATTAATATTGGTGCTATTCCTGCAGATTTTGGCTCCAAAATTGGATAGGACCATCATTGGCTGGTTCATCTTTCTTTACGCACTGGTTAGTGTTTTTCTTCTTGTCTGAAATTACAAATTTAAATCTTGAGCTATTCCGATCATCAAGGGGCTGTCTGGTCCTCCAAAAAATCAGTTTATGAATCAACTAATGGATGATCTTGACCACCTACATTTTGTTCACTTAAAAAAGATGTGGAAATGGGAATGAAATATTTGGTGTGTATAGCTGGTCCAACTAACAAACACTATTCACAATTCACTTTTTTTTTTGCAGTTGACAAATCAAATCATAAGGCAGTTGAAAATAAATTTGACCACTTGTATGTCGACATATGGAAATGTGATTGTTTAAAATGAAAATTAAGTTGTTAAACTATTATTTTTGCCTCAGTGGCGGCGATGATAATATGGAGGGATCTTGGATTGAATCAAATGGAGTGCGTATACAGCGTGGATATGATAGTAGTAGCAATAGTAATAGTAGCAGCATTGGCTCCATAAGCAGTAGCTCAACTGATAGTGAAAACAAAATGACAACAGAGACTGGTGACCTTGACGCAGATGCAGATTCATTTTCTTGTAGACAATCTGGTTTATCTTCTCATGATCAATTGGAAAGTGATGGCCCCAAATCGGTATGTTTTCTATTTTGATAATATTGACATTTACTACTCCCTCCATTTTTTTTACTTGTCTTCTAACACATTTCACACTTTTTAAGGAATTAATTAATTAAGCTAGAAAAATACTAGTTTGCCCTCTAATTAATGTTTAGTCTTCCACTTCATTGCAATTAATGATAATGAGACAAATAAGGGTATAATTGGAAAAATAATCCAAAAAGTACCTAGAAATTTGAGAATGACAAGTAAAAAAATATTTAAAAAAGTGGCTAGAATGCCCATTTTAAAAAGATGGAGGGAGCATCTATTATTCATGCATTGGATGTTCTATATTTGACCAAGTCACATAAATCTTTGATCCACTTAGGCCCAATTAATTTCATGGAGTCGAAGTTGAGTGATATCAAATTGAAACAATAAGCAGATTATTGAGATCATTGTGATATGTTTCCATTTGTTTGTATTGGTGTTTTTGTAAGTAACAAGTGGCACTCATCTAGATCCCCTAGACAGACTAGGCATGGCGTTAACGCCCCAAAACACCTAGGTGGGTGTCTACAATGAGGCACAACCTTGGTGAGCACCTCTGCCCAAGCACTGCGCCAAGAAACCATGTCTATGGTATATTTTGTTTCTGTTTGGATGTTTAGTGTTATTTTGAAATGAAAACATCAGTAATAAAAGGAGCTTAGAAAGGGAAGATTCACGAAACGGGTGGCACTGCCTTGCTGCTAGACCGTAAAAGGCATACCTAGGGTATATTTTGCTTTGTTTGGAAGTTTTATTGCATTTTTTCAAGGCCCAACTTATTGTTCTGTGAAGAGTTTACTAATTTTCATAAACTATGATGTTATTTTATATCTTAAATACAGCTTTGTAAAGGTAATTAATATGAAGTGACAACAACATAATTAATTACTGTGTTTTGTAACCAATGTTTAGTTTCCAACACAACCTAAATTGCTTAGATAGGAGAAATAGGAGGTGAGCAAATTTGCAGAAGATAGTGTATAACTTATCCCAGTCTATACTCTCTGAAATTTCAACTCTTTTTATTGTTTTCTTACCCTTTTGTTGAGCAGCGCCTCACTTTTCTTGGGGCGATTATCCATCTTGTAACACCTTAGATGATTTGATTTAACAACGCCAATGCTGTTAACAACACTGCTTCCAATTATAAGTGAAATTAATGGTGATCGAGTAAGAGAGTCATTGAAGGTTATGTTATCAAGCTTGATATAAATATTGCTCGACTGCATGGGAAATAATGATAAAAAAGCAGATGCTGTTGAACTTGCTATTTACAGAGTTTCTGGTTGTAAAGGAGGTGCTTATTGGTTTTCAATAACTTTTTTGGTCTGATTTGTTGCAATACTGAATTGCTTGTGAAGCATAATACAATTAGTAGTAGTGAAATGTCTTATTTGAATCGTTCAGTTCTGAGGAGTATTATGTATGAAGTGGCAGGGACTTTAGATTTGTTTGTATTAACAGGTTATGTAGCTTATTTCCCTATATCTTTTATTAAACAACTGCAGAAGGCCAAACAACGCTTACTTTGAAATATCAGGATCATGTGATACAGTTTTAACCAAAAAACAGTCACTCTACAGACCATAAACCGTGGCCATTTTCTTTGGTTGTGGCTGGGAAGATTTAGATGTAAAGGTTTGAAATTGTTAAATGTTGATGCTGAAAAATATTGCACCAGATACCGTTTGTTGTTGTGAAGTTTCTAAAATGTGTTGGACAATGCAACTGTTATGCTGAAGTGTTCGACATCTGAAAAGTTGATGGGAATGCTTCTTACTTGAGGTGGAATCTTTTTGCACTCTAGAAATGATTTTGGAATGTTTGACGTCCTAATTTGACCTGTGTTCTGAATATTTTGTAATTGGGTTTTGGACTCTTTTGATTGAAACATTGAATATTATGCTTCTTGATGAGATAGCATGCAAACTTCATTTATCTAAAGTACATATGTAATATGTGTTACTGAATATTAGTGGTGAATGATTGTGTTTTACTCTGTTATTTAATTTTTAATTGACAATAGAAAAGGTCAATGATTTTTTTATTCAGCCATTCCTATTACATGCAGTTGGAATTAATTGATTTTTTTAGAGCTTATTTATTTGGTTGATGAATGTCAATGGCACTCGAATTTGTCTTTTCAGCTAGATTTCTGCTTTATTTTAGTTAATTTGAGTTGTTTAGGCCAGGAGGAAAAAAAGTTGATATAATTATTTGCAGGGTTCTAAACGTCCTCGTACAGGGATGACAGATTCATATGGTCAGATGACAATGAAAACTGCCGCAATGCAAGATGCTTTTAAGTCTGATTTTGGTTCTCTTGAAGTTAATAATTCAGCAATCACAGGAGTTGGGAATGAACAAATTGGATCTTTTCTAGAATGGGATGAAGATGGCAGAGGCATGGGGCTTAATATACAAGCCCTTCTATCTGAATTCGGTGATTTTGATGATTTCTTTGAGAATGACATCTTGCCTTTTGGAGAGGTAATTTATCATGTAATTAGAAGCCTGCAACACATATGCATTCAAATTGCTTTTGTTCTTACTGGGAAAGTATTAGTGAAGGTCTCACATTTGCCCATGGAATTAGACTATGACAATTGACAACTGGAAACATCCATTGAAAAACTTGCAATTTTGCTTATTTAACATTAGAAGTTTTGAAATAGCCTAAAAACTTGCTCTTTCTTTTTTCAGATACCTTTCCCCATTTGATTTGCTGATCTGTATGCAAGCATTACTCTTTCCATTTGTTTACTTGAACTTTTTCTCTCTGAAGTTTATGCCCTTTATCAAGTATACCAATTTTTTTCTGTGAATTAGCCTTTTGAAATTGAACTTCCAGATGTTCTGGTGAAATTCTTCCTAATGAAAGTGGATTAGTGAATAGTCTTCATTGACATCCATATGGATTGGTTGAACCGGCCCAGACATGCCTTGAGAGCTATTTTATCCCCTTTTTTTAAATTGAAAAAACTCTTTCTCATCAATAACAAAAATCCATTTCACTTAGTTGACTCTCAACTGGAATCAGTGTGCTCCTTTATGGACAAAAACTCAATATCTATTTACCGCATGTTCATGTACATCTAGGTGCATATGGGACGATGCACAAATTCATATGAGTTCTACTGAATGTAATCATGGCTTTTTTTTATCTTCTTCTGTGAAGCCTCCTGGAACAGCTGAGTCACAGGCTCTTATATTTTCCGCACCAGATTGTGGAGAAGTTGTTAGCAGTCCTATTGGGGTGATGGATGTTGGAGATAATATGCTTTTGCCTGTAGCTTTTCCATCTTTTGAGAGCTTTAATCCACCTCCCACAGTAGTCATGGATGAGTGCATCAGCAAAAACCAAGAAATCTTGCTTGACACTTTGACATCAGCTCCAGTCAACCACACTCCAGCTTCATCGACGAGTGAGTTTGACCATTTAATCAAAGCTGAAGCTCTGATGTCCTTTGCTCCGGAATATGGGGCAGTTGATACCCGCTCAAGTGAGGTCACTTCATCAATTTTCAAAAGTCCATACCTACCTAAGTCTTGCAAAGTTGTGAGCTCAAATTCAAGCCCAAACCATTATACCTATGGGGCAACACCACCATCTTCTCCTTGTTTTGATAAACCTGATGAAAAGAATAGCATACCTGTGAATTCAAAAACAGGTCCGTCCATGCAGGACAAAAAGAAATATTACACTATTGTGGAGAGAGGGAAAGAGCAACTTGATAGGAAACCATTAACACATAGCAGCCTTGCTTCAAACGAGGGGATTACTCAATCTTCTTTTTCTACCTTCAATTCTATTAATGCTGTCAATTCTGTTCAGAGGAAAATGGCTGAATCCACAGTAGGATCTGGACACTTCCTACTTCCCATGAAGACTGTGTTGGCAACAGAAGTTGAATGCCTTTTGTTCCGTGCATCTTTGTGTAGGGTACGACACACACTTTTGTCTTCTTCTAACCCGGCACCTGTAAGCTTGAGTAGGTTAGGCAGCAGCTCTGTTTTGAGTGAACTTCCTGGTGATGGTAGTACCTTGACAGACAACATATCTGGCAGATTTGATTTGAAGAAGAAAGAATCTATACCTGTTAGAATAGCTGGAGATTTTGAAGGACTTCTAGATAGTCATCTGCATACACCTGTTGGTGTCTGGCGTTCTGTTTCTGCTCCTAAATTAAGCAAATCTAGTATCTCACCGAGCATTGAAGTTAGTCCATCCTTACCCCATCATTCATTGAATGAGGAGAGAATGCTTTCATATAAGCAAAGGCAGCCATTGCAAGAACTTCTTGATGGCATGCCATTACTTATCCAGCAAGCTACTTCTTTTGTTGATGTGGCACTTGATTCAGATTGTGGTGATGGTCCTTATGGTTGGCTTGCATTGCAAGAGCATTGGAGGCGTGGATTTTCTTGTGGACCTTCTATGGTCCATGCAGGCTGTGGTGGGACTTTGGCTTCATGCCATTCCTTGGATATTGCTGGCATGCAGTTGGTAGATCCGCTTTCTTCTGACGTAAGCTGCTTTGCTTTATAAATTTATTGATCTTGTTGGATGATGTCAACCAGTTACTGGCATGAATAGTCTTCCATATACGATTGTCAGGTTAAATTTTTTTTTATATATATATATATATTATCCTTTTTTTCAATTATTTTTTGGAACCAGATCCGTGCCTCTTCTGTGATAAGCATGCTACAGTCTGATATCAAAACAGCTTTGAAATCTGCCTTTGGAAATTCGGATGGTCCATTATCTGTCATTGATTGGTGTAGAGGCCGCAGTCAGTTAAGTGATGGAAGTACTGCACTTGATGGATCTTTTGCTGAGTCTTCTTTAATTGAGTGCAAAGATTCTTCAAGCACTGTTGGAGAACCAATGAGCCCAGCTCTGTCTTCTGCTGGCGTATCTTCCTGCCTTAAAGGTATGTTCATTGTTTATTTCCCAGGTTTTGGGAAGTTCGTTGGACTTACAGTTTTCTGTACTAATAGCTGATGGAGCTAAAGCCGATGATGGTGGCCAGAGGAGGTTGAGCCAAGAAGCAGAATCAGAGCAGCTATCATGTTTGCGAAGGCCTACACTTTTTGTTCTTCCTTCTCCTGCAATACTTGTTGGGTATTGATTTTGATTATGGCATTTTCAGATTAACACTTTTTACTGGCTGGCTCACCTATGTATTTAAGCTTTACGTAATTGCTTTGTGTAATTCCGAGTTGTGTGGAAGGCCAGAGTGCCAGACACGACTTGGAATATTTTAAAGGGGTATAGGAAAAATACCTGAATATTCTTTTTGCTCCTTTTGGAGATGTCTTTTTAATATGTACAAATCCACTTACTGATGATAGGTATCAGGACGATTGGCTGAAGACACCAGCAAGTTCTTTACAAATATGGGAAAAGGCTCCTTTTGAACCATATGCTTCTCCAAAACCAGTAATATTCATGAAATATATTGAATACTTAATACATTCTGCATCAATGACTTTATTTTAGCAATAGAGTTTTTGTTGTGCCTTTGATTTGTCAATTTTACTGCAACTTTACTGGTCATTAATTGTTGCAGATTACTTATTGTGTTATATGTCCAGACATTGATCCTCTTACTACTGCTGCTGCTGATTTTTTTCAACAACTTGGAACTGGTGAGTGGTATTTTCAGTTTTTCCCAGTGGTTTTAGAACCGAAGCTATTTGTTTGCTTTCTTATTCAGTCATTTCAGTTTCGGCAATATATTTGTCCAAAGAGCATCAGCTAACCCTAGTTATTCGAATTGAGTGTATGGAAATGACATTTAGTTCTGTACTTAATGTTTCTGTCTTATTTGGAAAAAGAAAACAGATAACATTTTTCTTTTCAACCTTCTCCCGTGTTTATCAGTTTTCATTTTCCTCATTTTGATTTGTTTATTAGGGAAAACATGTTTAAAGCCTCAATGGTGTTTGAGGATTAAGAAGAAATATCTTTCTATTTTTTGGGGCACTCACTGGTCATGAGATTTGTTCTAAGTAGTGAGAAAAAAATCTCGCTGTTACTATTCTTTTTTTTTGGATAGAGTTACAGCTGATTGGAGCTATTAGGGTTATGTCACCAAAAACACTGATGCACCTCCGTTTTTGTTTTGGTGTCATTTATTTGTATGTATAATTTTCTGTCATTTAGAGGTGAATATTTCTTGATTCGAATTTCTGCTTGCTCCCATGGAGTGGATCTTCACTATTAGGACATTGTTATTCATTCTCAATTCGAGTTCGTTGCATGCGTTTTTTCTCGTTTTCAGTTCAATTGGGTGTCATTAAAATAGTTCTTTAAGTGTTGCTGATTCTTACTATGCTTGTATGACTTTTCTCCTTCAGTATATGATATGTGTAAACTGGGAACTCATCAACCCCAAGTTTTAGGAAACCAGATGGAGATGGACACAGGAAAATTGTCATCTTCTGGTTTTGTGCTGCTTGACTGCCCTCAATCAATGAAGATAGAAAGCAACAATACATCTCTTGTAGGTTCCATAAGTGATTATTTTCTTTCACTCTCTAATGGTTGGGACTTGACAAGCTATCTCAAGTCTCTATCCAAGGCCGTTAAAACTTTGAAAATTGGTGTGGGCTTATCAACAAATCAAAAGGATGGAAATAGTGGATCTTGTATGGTGAGTTTTGATTTGTTATTTACAGCATGTTATATTCCCTGAAGACTTATTAGTGCTTTGAAATTTTTCTTGGTTATAATAGCAACTATTCTCCACAAATAATAGAAGTTGCTGCTTGCGTCTTTGAATTTATTTCACCAAACATTTTCCTATAAAACCTAGGTCTAGTTCTTGTAATAAATTTGATGTGCAAGGGTCTGTATTGTATAACTAACTTATCTCAGTTCAATCTAATTATGCTGATTTTGTGTTCCTTGTCGTGTTGCACCATTAAAATTCTCTTCAGTGGAATTGGATATGCCTATCCGATATATCAGGGATGCCTTTAGTTAGGTGATATCCAATTTTTGTATAACCAATAGAGTTATAAAGAATTGACTTCAGAAATCAAATAAGAATAAGATGCAAAAGTTTCATAACAGTCCAATTTAAGTCAAATCAAATTGTTAAAAATACTGTCAAAAAAAAAATTTCGTCTAACCTGATAATATACAAAACTAGGTACCTTCTAATCCTTTTCTGTTGGAATTTCTGTATCTTTGATACCATTCGGGTTTCCATTTTAATATATTGTATTTTTCTACCAATTAAGTTCCGTCAAAATTTTGCGACATTATTCTGGCAGAGTATGTTAATGAAAACCATGCAAATATGTTGTATGCATAAGTTTTTTAAAAATCAATTCAAGTTTGCAGTAACTTATCTGTTTCCTCACCCAGGTTCTGTACGTGGTCTGTCCCTTTCCTGAGCCGATTGCTGTTTTACAAACAGTCATTGAATCTTCTGTTTCTATTGGGTCAACATTCCTCTCGTCAGATAGAGAGAGGCGACCAATTTTAACGAGTCAGGTTGGCAAGGCATTAAGTAGCTCGGCAGTTGTAGATGAATCATCATCATCTAATGTTTTACTACTCTCAGGGTTTAATGTTCCCAAGTTGGTATTGCAAATTGTGACAGTTGATACTATTTTTAGGGTTGCAAGTCCCTCTCTTAATGAACTTGTCATTCTTAAAGAGACCGCTTTCACTGTATACAACAAGGCTCGGCGAATTTCTAAGGGATCCTCAAGTGATTTGCAGTCGTCAACACTGTCTGGTAGATCTCATTCTGTCATGCAACAGATGACATCTATACCAACAATGTGGAAGGATTGTGTCGGTCCTCGACTTGGAGGACCACTTCCAAGAGAGGGCGAAATTGACTCGGGCTTGAGACCTGGTACATGGGATAACACCTGGCAAACTTCCAGAACTGGGGGATTGAACCGTGACCCGAATGGGAATCTTTTTCTTCATGATGATATTCGCTACATGTTCGAGCCGCTTTTTATTCTTTCAGAACCTGGTTCTTTAGAGCATGCAGCTACACCTGCAGCTTTTAGTAATTCTGCTGCTGAATCTTCAAAGCTGATGTCTGACGATAACGATGGAGGCTTAATGCGAAGCGCCAGCTCATCAGTTAGTGCAGATGCCTTAACAAGCTCTAAAATAGATGAGCCAGATGGTTTGGGAAGTAATTATCAGAAGACACTTCCTAGCCTACATTGTTGCTATGGTTGGACAGAGGATTGGCGTTGGCTTGTGTGCATTTGGACAGATGCAAGGGGTGAATTACTTGATAGCCATATATTCCCTTTTGGTGGGATCAGCAGTCGGCAAGATACAAAGGGCTTGCAGTGCCTTTTTGCGCAAGTATTGCAGCAAGGTTGTCAAATACTGCAGGCTTGTTCTTCTGATTTAGGACCTGCAAAGCCTAGAGATTTTGTGATCGCCCGCATTGGAAGTTTCTTTGAGCTCGAGTACCAAGGTATAGATTTTTTAATGCTAGTTACTGTCTGTATCATTTTGAAAGCTAAACAATGAAAAAAAGTGAAAAACAAAGTTCTACGTAGGCCACATTATTTTATTACGATTTCTTAGTTTTCTTCTAATGGTAGAAAATTTAGGAACTGCTATGAAGTTTCTGCGTATGTTATGACATTTTAGAAACTTCCAATGTCTTATCGAAAGTGATCGTCAACTATTCAACTTCTCTTTTTATCAATTAGTTTAGATTGTAGTCATTTTTCTTTTTTTTTCTCTGAATATATTTTTTTTATATCTTGTAATAACAGAATGGCAGAAAGCTATTTATTCAG
This sequence comes from Euphorbia pulcherrima, assembly GCA_947683365.1. Taxonomy (NCBI): domain Eukaryota; kingdom Viridiplantae; phylum Streptophyta; class Magnoliopsida; order Malpighiales; family Euphorbiaceae; genus Euphorbia; species Euphorbia pulcherrima. Next base: position 24,928,257 of record CANTUS010000001.1, read on the forward strand.
TTGGGGGCTCTGAGGTGAAGAAATGGCCCCTGCAACTGCGAAGATCTATGCCTGATGGGAGTAATGGGGCCACCTTGCAGCAGCCTTCGTCACCCAGACCACTGTATAGCCCCCACTCAAAAGGTTCTGGTTTTATAAAAGGTGGGTTAGGACAACCCTCTGGGAGGAAACAGCTTATGGGTGGACATACAATTGTTGACAACTCGAGGGGAATGCTTCAGTGGTTACAAAGCATTAGTTTTATCGCAATTTCGGTTGACCATTCTATGAATCTGGTTTTGCAAGCAGAGTCACCATCTCCTGGTAAGCTAAGCTCTCTCCTTCATTCTGGTTTCCCATTATGTTATTCTATGTGCATGTTCTCAAATTTTCGTCATGCAAAGGTAGACGTATAGAATTGAGGCAGCAAATTATCATCAATGGAGATCGAATGTGTATATATTTTAAATTATATGTTTTGTTCCAAACAAGTAATTTGTTTCATTTATATTATTATACATAAAATAATCTGTTTCAGTTTCTTAAAATTTTATAATTTCAATTGGACATAGTCCAATTGGTACATTCACAAAGTTTGTGGGGAGTCGGAGGTTCGAACCCCAGCTCTTACAAAAATCTCCTGTTAAAAAAATATTGAAAATTTATTCATTATATATGAAATTGGTAATGTTTTGTTTAACCTTGTTCTAGTCTTAAATTATTTGAAAGAAAAAAGAATTTTTTAGGTAAAAAATATGCGATAGATCCTGCTGATCATTTCAACCCCATGCTGTCAAGCTGTTAACAGATTTCTAGAAAAGGAGATATTTTGGCGTAAATGGGGCTGGCTTATGCTCAGTTTGACGAGCCCCCGGCCTATTGTAATAACTATGTTTGTAATCCTTATCCATATATGTTTGTCCAAGTAGTTCCCATGCCCTCTAGACTAGGTTAAAGCACTTCGTGTGAGAGATTCATCTTTTCATTTTCTAATGTGCAGGTGGAACTCAGGGTGGTGCATCGAGCTATTTGGAGGGTTTCACACCCGTTAAATCTCTCGGCTCCACGTCAGCATCTTACATAATAATTCCATCGCCAAGCATGCGTTTCCTCCCTCCAGCACCTCTTCAGCTCCCAACTTGTCTAACTGCCGAATCACCACCCCTTGCACACCTCCTCCACAGCGAGGGGTCCGCAATTCCCCTATCGACAGGCTTTGTAGTCTCCAAAGCCGTGCCGTCAACGAGGAAAGACTACAGGAGCAACTCCAAAGAAGAATGGCCTTCAGTTGTTTCGGTTAGTCTCATAGATTATTATGGAGGTAACAACTTTAACCCAGAAAAATTCTCTAGAGGAACAATAAAGCAAGCAGGTGGAGGCGGTCGAAGTTTGAACTCAGAAGTTCGTGACTTTGAAATCGAGATCCACTTGATTCTCGAATCTATAGCAGCCGAGCTTCATGCCTTGTCATGGATGACTGTGAGTCCGGCTTATCTTGAGAGACGAAGTGCATTGCCGTTTCACTGTGACATGGTTTTGAGGTTGAGAAGGTTGCTCCATTTTGCGGACAAGGAGCTCTCTTCGCAACCCGACAAGTCTCAGATGTAATGGGTTTGTTGTAGAATAAGGTGTGACATGTAATTTGTATATTTACAGTAGCTAATTTATTGAGGTCCTAGAAATAGTTAGATTTTTAACATTATGCAGCTGTGAAAAATGTAAATGGATAGAACAGTTAGTTTTATCAGTAGTTGGCTTTTTCAATGCTAAAAATTAGTTCCCATAGAAGAGTTCTTGTTATGCAAGACATTGTAATTAGGAGATTATCCATTTGAGATAGCTTGGACCAGACTTAGAGCAAATGAATCGATGGTGGTTACAAAAATGTGCATACACTACAGGGCCGGTCCTTTGATTAAATTTTTTTTATGTAATATTAAAATATTTTCTAATAAATATTAAATGGGAAGTGCAATTTTAAAGTTTTTTTTTTATTGTATGTCAGTAATTTAACTTATTTGGACGAATAAATTCATAAGACTTGCAAAGCTTCCACATATACATGCAGTTAAAAATTTGGGCCGGCAAAAAAACACCAGAATCTGCAACATTGTACCGACAATGCTTTGAGGGGCAAAATAAATCATGCAAAAGCCAAGCTCTAGAGCGGGTACCTATTTTCGCTGGTCAAGCCCAGTCCTTACAATTTGGGATCCTACCTAAAACAATTTAGAAGTTAGTAAAATGGGTGAAAATAGAAAAAAGTTGTAATGAAAACTTATGAAATAATAGGAGCTGAAACCTTTACTTCTAACAAGATTAATATTGATTTAATATTAATTAGTATATAGCTTTATCGTTTCAACAATAACAACTAAATTTTAAATGAAAAAATCATTTTTGGGCTCCCTAATACGGGTCCATAGTTTCTCCATACTTCCTGCTACGGCCCCTAGGCAGTTCATCTCATTTGCTGCCCTGTGGCCAGTTAGAAAAACAGAGCTCGAAAAACCAATCCTTAATGTTAAAACACATTCATACTAAATGAAATGACACTAAATACCTACATGCCCAATATGTGTTGTGGTTAGGATGCTTAACTGGATTGTATCTGGTAACCCACGTATATTGGCTTAAGAGACCCATCAACCAAAATCAAGCCTACAAAGCAGGGTTTAGGCATTAATGGGTCACCTTGACTACAACCCAAAATCAAGTAGACATATGAGAGTAGCGGTTATACTACACCATCATCATCTCTGCTGAATAAGACCACTGGCTTTGAGGTAACTAATTATCTCTTTCTCCATTTCCATCCCTATTTCCTTTCAAGGGAAACTAATTTAGGCATTGAGAGGCTTCGTCAGCAACCCGGCCAAACCCTTATGACCTTCTCTTGTCTTGCATATTCATCGGACTAGGACTTGTGATATCATCTATTAAACCAAAACAACTACATTTAACAAATTGTGAAACATAAAATTATAGGATTTACGGGATTAATTTCCATTTATTTCAGCAAGTTTTCTTTTCACTAATTTTATTTTTATAAATTTCTATTCGAAGAACTTAAACTGCAAATGAACTGACAAAAGTTATAATTACAAGATTGCGAGAAACTCAATTTTGTTTCATTGATTTTTTCGAAATTCACATGAAATTCTATTTTGTTTTCTCATATTTTGAATTTCACGTGCATTTCAATCTTTGAATCCACTTCGAAGGGATATATAATACAAACTAAACATAAAACTCTCATATTCCAAGTTTTTTATATTTTTTTCATTGATTTTATATTTTGTGAATTATTATTCAGAGACCAAATGGAACTGTCAGTATTATAAAATGATAAGAAACTTAAGTTTGTTTTATCAAGCAATTCTTGTTTGTGTTTGTCATTTTTAGTAGTTTACATACTTGCGAATTCTTGTTCGAAGACCTCGAAATGCAAATGGAACTAACAAAATTTCATTTTTACAAAATGATAAGAAATCTAAGCTTGTTTTATCGATTTTGAAAACTCACACGCAATTCTTGTTTGTCTTTGTCATTTTTAAAAATTCACATATTTGCGAATTTTTGTTTGAGACCTTGAAACGCAAATGAAACTGACAGAATTTCATTATTACAAAATGACAAGAAATTTAAGTTTGTTTTATCAATTTTGATAACTCACATGCAATTTTTGTTTGTGTTTGTCATTTTAAAAATTCACATACTTGCTAATTCTTGTTTGGAGACCTCGAAAGGCAAATGAAACTGACAAAATTTCATTATTATAAAATGACAAGAATCTTAAGTTTGCTTCATCAATTTTAATAACTCACATGTAATTCTTATTTGTGTTTGTCATTTTTAAAAATTTCTCGTATATGCAAATTCTTGTTTAGAGATCTCGAAATGTAAATGACATTGATAAAATTTCATTATAATTAAATAAAAGAATTGAGGTGTTGGCCTAGTGGTTAACACTGAAGCTGTGATCTTTAGAGGTCTCAGGTTCGAGTTGCATTTGGGGTGGGTTGGGGATTTTTCTTTCCATTTAACGTAAGCCCAAATGGTACAAATTTTTTTAAAAAAGGAAACTTAATTTTATTATATCGATTTTGACAACTTACATGCAATTCTAGTTTTTGTTTATCATTTTTGAAAGTTCCTATACTTGTAGACTCTTATTCGGAGACCTCAAAGTTCAAATGGTACTGACAAAATTTCATTAATGTAAAATGACAAGAAATTGAATTTTGTTGTATCGATTCGAAAACTCACATGCAATCCTTTGTGTTTGTCATTCTTTGCGAATTCTTGTTCGGGGACCTTGAAACTCAAATAAAACTGACAAAATTTCATTAATAAAAATGACAAAAAAACTTAAGTTTGTTTCATCAATTTTGAAAACTGAAATTACATGCAGCGGAGGAGCCCCAAGACTCCAAGTAGGATGTGGTAGGTTTCATTTCTCCTCTATATTTATTTTTTTCGACCAAAACAGAGAGTGGGGTTGTATTACCTTAAATATATGGAGTTTTTAATTTTTCGGTGCCCGAAGTGGGCCCCCTATCACCGCCCTTGTTCCCATGCAATTCTTGTTTGTGTTTGTCATTTTTAAAAATTCACATATTTGCGAATTCTTGTTCGGAGTCATTGAAACGATAGTGAAACTGACAAAATTTTATTATTATAAAATTACAAGAAAGTTAAGTTTGTTTTATCAATTTTGAAAACTTACATGGAATTCTTGTTTGTGTTTATCATTTTTAAAAATTCACATATCTTGTTCGAAGACCTTGAAACGTAAATGAAACCGACAAAATTTCATTATTATAAAATGACAAGAATCTTAAGTTTATTTCATCGATTTAATAACTCACATGCAATTCTTGTTTGTGTTGGTTAGTTTTAAAATTTCACATACATGTGAATTCTTGTTCAAAAATCGTGAAATGAATATGAAATTTATAAAAATTTGATTATAATATAATAAAAGGAAACATAAGTTTATTATATCAATTTTGAAAACTGATATGCAATTCTAGTTTTCGTTTATCATTTTTAAAAGTTTCAATATTTGCGAACTCTTGTTTGGAGACCTCAAAGTTCAATTGGAACTGACAAAATTTCATTAATATAAAATGACAAGAAATTGAAGTTTGTTGTATCGATTTTGAAAACTCACATGCAATCCTTGTTTGTGTTTGTCTTTCTTTGTGAATCTTGTTTGGAGATCTTGAAACTCAAATAAAACGGACAAAATTTCATTATTATAAAATGACAAAAAACTTAAGTTTGTTTCATCGATTTTGAAAACTTAATTACATGCAGTTGTGGAGCCCCAATACTCCAAGTACGATGTGGTAGGTTTCACTTCTCCTCTATATTTATTTATTTCGACCAAAACACAGGGTGGGGTTGTATTACCTTAAATATATGGACTTTTTATTTTTCCGGTGGCCGGAGTGGGGGGCACAACCCCTATCACCGCCCTTGTTCACATGCAATTCTTTTTTTTGTTTGTAATTTTTTAAAATTCACACATTTGTGAATTCTTTTTCAAAGACCTTGAAATGCTAAATTATAAAATGACAACAAAGTTAAGTTTGTTTTATCGATTTTGAAAACTCACATGCAATTCTTGTTTGTGTTTGTCATATTTAAAAAATTCACATATTTGATTGTTCTTGTTCGGAGACCTCGAAACGCAAATGAAACCGAAAAATTTTCATTATTATAAAATGACAAGAATCTAAGTTTGTTTCATCGATTTAATAACTCACATGCAATTCTTTTTTATGTTTGTGAGTTTTAAAATTTCACATATATGCGAATTCTTGTTCAAAGATCTCGAAATGAATATGAAACTGATAAAAATTTGATTATAATATAATAAAAGGCAACTTAAGTTTATCATATCGATTTTGAAAACTCATATGCAATTCTAGTTTTTGTTTATCATTTTTAAAAGTTCCCATATTTGCGAACTCTTGTTAGAAGACCTCAAAGTTCAAATGGAACTGACAAAACTTCATTAATATAAAATGACAAGAAATTGAAGTTTGTTGTATCGATTTCGATCTTACATGCAATCCTTGTTCGTGTATGTCATTTTTTGCGAATTCTTGTTTGGAGATCTTGAAACTCAAATAAAACTGACAAAATTTAGTTATTATAAAATGACAAAAAACTTAAGTTTGTTCGAACGATTTTGAAAACTTAATTACATGAAGCGGCGGAGCCCCAAGACTCTAAGTAGGATGTGGCAGGTTTCGCTTCTCCTCTATATTTATTTTTTTCGACCAAAACACAGGGTGAGGTTGTAATACCTTAAATATATGGACTTTTTTTTTTCTGGTGCCCAGAGTGGGGGCAATACCCCCTATCACCGCCCCTGCTCACATGCAATTTTTGTTTCTTTTTAAAATTTTTAAAACTTTACACATTTGCGAATTCTTGTTTGGAGACCTTGAAACGCTAATGAAATTGACAAAGCTTTATTATTATAAAATCGCAAGAAAGTTAAGTCTGTTTTATCGATTTTGAAAACTCACATGCAATTCTTGTTTGTGTTTGTCATTTTTTAAAATTTACGTATTTGCTAATTCTTGTTCGGAGACCTTGAAACGCAAATGAAACCGACAAAATTTCATTATTATAAAATGGCAAGAATCTTAAATTTATTTAATCGATTTTGATAACTAACATACAATTCTTGTTTGTGTTTGTCATTTTTAAAATTTTATATATACGCGAATTCTTATTCAGAGATCTCAAAATTCAAATGAAATTGATAAAAATTTCATTATAATATAATAAAAGGAAAATTAAGTTTATTATATCGATTTTGAAAACTCACATGCAATTCTAGTTTTTGTATATCATTTTTAAAAGTTCTCATATATGCAAACTCTTGTTTCGAGTCCTCGAAGTTTAAATGGAACTGACAAAATTTCGTTAATATAAAATGGCAAGAAAGTGAAGTTTGTTGTATCGATTTCGTAAACTCACATGTAATCCTTGTTTGTGTCGTCATTCTTTGCGAATTCTTGTTTGGAGATCTTGAAACTCAAGTAAAACTAACAACATTTCATTATTATAAAATGACAAGAAACATAAGTTTGTTTCATCGGTTTTGAAAACTTAATTACATGTTGTGGCTGAGCCCCAAGACTCCAAGTAGAATGTGGCAGGTTTAACTTCTCTATATTTATTTATTTCGACCAAAACTCAGGGAGGGGGGGTTTTATTACCTTAATCATATGGAGTTTTATTTTTGGGTAAACTTAAAAAAGGTACCCTGTGGTTTCGCTCGTCTTCAAAAGAGGGTATATGGAATTTTTTTTAAAAATGGGGTCTGAGATTTCACAACGTTAGCAAAAGAAGGATTATTAACTGACACCATCAATTTTGATGACATGGCAAGGGTTAAATTTGGAAATCCACTTTTTTCTTCATCTTCTTCTCATTTGCTAAATCAGTGAACCACAAACTCAACTCAAATTTAACCAAATCCATGAAACAAAAAATAAATCTGCGAAATCAATAATTAGCAAAACCAAAGATGATAACATTCAAACCAACGCCATTAGCATAGCCACTTAAAGCTTCAATCATGGCGTCTATGATACTGGAATTGGAGCACCTCCATACGTAGCCTTGACTTCGCTCTCTCTAACCAAAGACAAAAGCGACAATGAAGAAGAGTATAGAGAGAGATGAGGACGTACAATCTGACACTAATATCATCTGAAGCTTTTAATTTAAATTGTTTCAATCTCTTTTCTCTAAAGACACCAGCTTTGATATGGTTTTTTTTGTCTATTACAATGTTGAAATTTGGGGATTTCAAAATTAGGGTTGTGGGGATCTCTTTCTGATTCGAAAGATGATGGAGGTGGCATTGAAGAATCAATTGGGGAATCAATAAACCCACATGTGATGCTGGAGGTGGTATTGAACAATCAATATGGCATAATTTTGATCAGCCGACTTGTTGCGAACAAATTTCTTCAAAAAATTTTCTTTATACTTCTCTCCCTTTGCAATGCAGATGTTGCATAACCGGAACTCACAGATCTTGAAGGCAACTCCCATCGACTCCTCGCAATTGAATCCAAGTGTAGGGGAATGGACGAGAGCGAGACGAGAGAAGAATTGTTTAGATTTTCCGCAGCCAAGACTCCAAGAGCTCAAATACTTGAAAGAAAGCATAAAAAAATCAAAAATCTGATGGAAAGTTAACTTGCTATTTTAATTCAATCAAAACAAAAGGAAAAGCTTTGAAGTTCATTTGGTGAAGTGTACCAGCACAAAGATGGGAAGGTTCAAAGAGGGAAAATGAAGAAATTGATTTTTTTTCTATGCTTGAGCAATATCAATTACGTGGATTTCCAACTTTACCCTTTGCCATGTCAGCAAAATTGACGGTGTCAGTTAAAAATCCTTCTTTTGCTAACGTTGTGAAACCTCAGACCCCATTTTGAAAAATAATTCCACAGACCCTCTTTTGAAAAAGAGTGAAACCACATGATACCTTTTTGAAGTTTACCTTTTATTTTTCCTGTGGCCGAAGTGGGGTGCACTACCCCCTGTCACCGCACTTGTTCACATTCAATTCTTGTTTGTTTTGTCATTTTTAAAAATTCACATATTTACAAATTCTTGTTCGGAGACCTTGAAACGCTAATAAAATTGACAAAATTTCATTATTATAAAATGACAAGAAAGTTAAGTTGTTTTATCGATTTTGAAAACTCACATGCAATTCTTGTTTGTGTTTGTCATTTTTAAAAATTCACATATTTGCTAGTTCTTGTTCGGAGACCTCAAAATGCAAATGAAACCGACAAAATTTCATTATTATAAAATGACAAGAATCTTAAGTTTGTGTTCATCGATTTGATAACTCACATGCAATTATTGTTTGTATTTGTCATTTTTAAAATTTCACATATATGCGAATTTTTGTTCAAAGATCTCGAAATAAATATGAAATTGATAAAAATTGATTATAATATAATAAAAGGAAACTAAAGTTTATTATATTGATTTTGAAAACTCAAATGAAATTGTAGTTTTTGTTTATCATTTTTTTAAAATACCATATATGAGAACTCTTGTTCGAAGACCTCAAAGTTCAAATGGAACTGACAAAATTTCATTAATATAAAATGACACGAAATTGAAGTTTGTTGTATCAATTTTGAAAACTCACATGCAATCCTTGTTTGTGTTTGTCATTTTTTGCGAATTCTTGTTTGGAGATCTTGAATAAAAATCACAAAATTTCATTATTACAAAATGACAAAAAAACTTAAGTTTATTTCATCGATTTTGAAAACTTAATGACATGAAGTGGCGGTGCCTCAAGACTTCAAGTAGGATGTGGCAGGTTTCGCTTCTCCTCTATATTTATTTTTTTTCGACCAAGGCACAAGGTGAGGTTGTATTACCTTAAATATATGGACTTTTTATTTTTCCGGTGGCTGGAGTGGGGGCACTACCCCCTATCACCGCCCTTGTTCACATGAAATTCTTGTTTGTGTTTGTAATTTTTAAAAATACACATTTGTGAATTCTTGTTTGGAGACCTTGAAACGCTAATGAAACTGACAAAATTTTATTATTATAAAATGACAAGAAAGTTAAGTTTGTTTTATCGATTTTGAAAACTCACACGCAGTTCTTGTTTGTGTTTGTGGTTTTTTAAAATTTACATATTTGCTAATTCTTGTTCGGAGACCTCGAAACGCAAATGAAACCGACAAAATTTTTCATTAATTTTGATAACTTACATACAATTCTTGTTTGTGTTTGTCATTTTTAAGATTTCACATATATGCGAATTCTTGTTCAGAGATCTCGAAATGGAAATGTAATTGATAAAAATTTCATTATAATATAATAAAAGGAAATTTAAGGTTATTATATCGATTTTGAAATCTCACATGCAATTCTAATTTTTGTTTATCATTTTTAAAAGTTCTAATATTTGCAAACTTTTGTTCGAAGACTTCGAAGTTTAAATGGAACTGACAAAATTTTATAAATATAAAATGGCAAGAAAGTGAAGTTTGTTATATCGATTTGGTAAATTCACAAGCAATATCCTTGTTTGTGTTGTCATTCTTTGCACATTCTTGTTTGGAGATCTTGAAACTCAAGTGAAACTAACAAAATTTCATTATTATAAAATGACAAAAAACTTAAGTTTGTTTCATCGATTTTGAAAATTTAATTACACGTAATGGTGGAGCCCCAAGACTCCAAGTAGGATGTGGCAGGTTTCACTTCTCTATATTTATTTATTTCGATCAAAACACAGGGTGAGAGTTTTTATTACCTTAAACATATGGATTTTTTATTTTTCCTGTGTTCGGAGTGGGGGGCACTACCCCCTGTCACTGCCTTTGTTCACATGCAACACCATAGATTGGTTCTGCCAACTCAAAGCCAAAGTGTTGGCACTAAACTGTTACCATTTTGATATAAAAATATGTCTATGCCAACACTTATTTGTAAATGTCGATAAAAGCCTACCTATACTAACACATTTGTAATAAATTTGAAAATGTTGGCAAAAAGAGTGAAAAAAAACTATAGAAATGGATCACGTGAGAAGTTCAACGCCATAAACCTTAGTTAACCCTTTACCCTAAACCTTAAGCCCTAAACCCTTAACCTTTAACCCTATAAATGTGTTATTAATTATTTTAACTCAATTCATTTTAGTTTAGATATGTTCAATTCAGATCCTTTTAATTCAGTTCAAGTCTATTCAATTCAATTTAGTCCAATTCAATTCATATTATTCAAAAGAATACAACCTTAAATCCTAAACCCTTATATGAATATTTTCATATCTATTTAAATTATTTATTAAAAACAACTTTAAAACTCTAAATATATATGCCCTTACCCTAAACCCCAAAACCCGATTCCTAAACCCCAATACTAATAAAAATATATTTATTTTTAAATTATTTTAATTAATTATAATAAATAATATATTTTGTTTATAACTTTTTTAATTTTAAGAAATAAATTATTTCTCCAACTATATATATATATATATATATATATATATATAATTATAATTAACAACAACAATATTATTGGGAACAAACAATAATAATAATACCAGTAAAATAAAATAAAATAAAATACTTAATAACATAATATATTTATTATAATTAATGTTAATTTTTGTTGTTAGATTCTGTTCTTTTCAACTTATAAGTAGTAGTATTAAACTGAACTAAACTACAGTTGAATAGAAATCGAAAATACTGAAAGTAAATTGAAAGATAATTAATAATAATAATAATAATCTATAATACTTTAAATATTATATATTATAATAAAATTAATTATCAATTATTAAAATTTAATTGAGGTGAAATTTATTAGAAGCTGAACGAAAACTATAAATATTAAAACTAAATTAAATTAAGTGATGGATAAGTGGAAAAAATTTATGTATTATATATTATTATTATTATTATTATTATAATTATAATGAAAAGGTGAAAGGGTGATGTCCTGCCCTTTATTTTCGTTTGAAAAATACAAATAAAAAATCAAACACTTCACTTGCTCTCCCTTCGCTCTCTCTCAAAAAGTACATACGCGTCTCTTTATTCACCGTCGCCTTCGACGTTGCCACCTTCACGTCGACTTCGCTCTATTGACCTAAACAGCCGCCGCCGTCCACAGATCCATCTTGAGGCCTACGACTTGTAGAGAAAGCTCGTTCAGACCGTTCTCTCCTCCGACTCTTCTGGCCGCGTCCAGTCTTTGATTTCTCCGTCTAATCTCACTCTCTTCAGCCATGGCGATTTGGCATTTATGCTCACAAAGTATCCTCTCTTTCTCTCTATAAATTCACTGTATTTTCCTCAATTTTGTCAATTTGAATACTGCTTCTTTGAGTTCTAGGTCGATCTGTTAATCTATAAATCTAGGTATGTTATTTTTTTGCAATTTCTAAATCGATTTTGTGGATGTTTTATTATTTGAATTTAAAAATTGAAATCACTGTTATGCTGGATAAGGATATGCCTTTGTCTGTTCCTTTTTCTTTGTCGATTTTCCTGGAAATTTGTCCATTTGTTTCGGTTCTCGTTGTTGATCGGAGCAGGTTTCAAGTTGAATTGAAGTAGTAAATTGTAGGTTAGTCGTTTTTCCGTATCGGTTTGTTGTTATTGTTGTTTGTAGTTTAGACCTTTAATTGGAGCTAGAATTGGAAAAAAAAAACCGACGACTAAGAAGTTGATGTAGTGGATTGCAAATGATGAAGTTCTGTCGAAGTTAAATATGTCAATTTCTTAGGGGTTGAGTCTTTGAATTGGAGAACTGTATCTGTTTTCCTTTTCTTTCTTAGTGAATGTACTTCAATTTGATTTTGGTTAGGAACTGAAATTGTAATGCCTCTTGATTGTGGCAGGCATAGTTACTGTTCTGTTTGACGCTTGTTACCTCTTTGATCTCTGCTTATCATTTCATCTATCATAATTAGAAGTAACAGTTGATAAATTCAGCTCCTGGTGGCTTTTCCACCTTGGATCCAGCCATGACTCGTGCTAATTCAGTCCAATTATCCCATGAATTAAGGATTCACAATAGCCAGGCGTGCATTCGCCCACGAATTGTTTGTACTTCTATTTTTCATCGTTCAAGATATAGAAATTAAAACTGAATAATTTATGACTTGAACAGGTTATTCATTGTTTTTTGTATCATAAAAAGTGTGTTTGATTGAGCTATGCTTTTCAATGTGTTCTGCTTTGATTTTTTTTTTTTTGGATCAATAATAAACCTTGCATTCATTAAGCTAGAACAGCCAAGTCTTTAACAATACAAGGGAAAACGAAGGTAGGAGCGTCTTTAATTAAAATAACAGTAGAGTTATGGGAAGCACCACACTTAGCCAGAGAATGACCACACTCGTTAGCTTGGCCCCTTTCGAACAGAAACTTGATCTCTTCAATTCCAGCAGCCAACCTTATAATATCTTCCACAACAGTGCCATTATAATCAGCAAAAAACACCAGCCCATTGCAAGCATTTACAGCAGATAGACTATCAGATGCAACTATAATCTTTTGAAAACTCGCTTGAATTGTGAATTCTAACCCGGTGAAGATGCTAACAAGTTCACCGTGCAAAACAGAGAGGCATCCCCCTAAAGGAGAACAACCCGACATCAAAACCGCCCCTACTCTATCACGAATTATAAACCCCGCTGTGCAAGGTCTGCAATCCTCAGGAACTGCCGCATCAACGTTCATCTTGACAAAATCGCCAGCAGGTGTTTTCCACAAGAATTCGGATTTCAAGCTCGCCTTTGTAAGCCCCATTTTAGCCTGTTTGTTCTCACGTTTTGCTTGCTCAAGGATCAGTTCCACCACTCTGCTTACTGGTGTACCTTGCTTTCCATGTGTAATCTGATTGTGCTCCCACCAAAGCCACCATACTGAAATGCAAAAAGTGCGTTGGTCATCCTTCTGCAAAACATCAAAGACATCCTGAAACCGATGAAGACAGTTTGATCCCCCTAACTTGTACACCTTAACACCGAGTCCCATTCCAAACCTGTTTTACTTGCGGGCAAAGCTTAAGAATATGTAGTAAGTTACCCTCCTCACATTTGCAGAACACACAGCTCGAATCCACCGGTATTTTCTTCTTGGCAAGGGCACTTAGACTCGGTAAAGTTCCATCAGCCGCGCCCCACACACGGTGTTTAATTTTTGGTTGGATATCGAGCTTCCACAGTCTAGACCAAAAAGTCGAGCCTCCTCTGGAGTTAGATGCCATACTCGCCCAATGCAAATTTTCCTTATTAGCACAATTGTGATTAGATTTAACCGTATAACTCCCATATATTGATAGTCTCCAAAAAATGGAATATACTACACCTGATCCACTAATAGGCAGTTCTTGAACGACATCATCATAGAAAACTCGGTTAAGCACTTCGATATTCTGTCTCTTGGGCTCCAATTCAATAAGGCATCTGACAACATGTGTTGGGGGGTTGATTTTAGCCACAAGAGGTCTAGCACAGGGGAGACCCACAATCCACTTATTCTCAATAATTCTAATTGATTCTACTGAACCAACTCTCGAGCAATAGCCTTCCTAGATGATAAAGTGAGCTGATAGAAAACTCCGCCAGATGTAGCTAGCACCAAGGCCGAATTGAGTAGAGAAAATGGTGCTATTTGGGAAGTACTTTGCTTTAAAAACAGATGCACAAAGGGAATCAGGATGTTCTATGAATCTCCAGAGTTGTTTGGCAAGCATAGCTTGGTTAAAAGACAAAATATGGCGGAAACCAAGCCCCCATCTCTTTTAGATCTACATAACCACTCCCACTTTCTCCAATGAATGCCTCTTCTTTCCCCCTTCTAGCTCCGCCAATAATTTGCAATGAGTTGTTGTAGCTCATAACAAAAGGAGCTTGGAAGGGAAAAACAACTCATAATGAAAATAGGAATCGCCTTGGCTACAGCCTTAATAAGGGTTTCCCTCCCGGCTTTTGACAATAGTTTCTCCTTCCATCCATTAATTCTCTTTGCAACTCTTTCTTTCAGGAATTTGAAAATTACCTTCTCAGAGCGACCAATAACCGTAGGCATACCCAGATACTTAGGAAATTGGGCCACTTCTTTCACCTGGAGGAATTGCTTTATCGATTGTCTCATCTCCCCATTCACACCTTTGCTGAAGGTAATATCCGATTTGTCATAGTTTACCATTTGGCCTGAAACTGCTTCGTAGATGGAGAGGATGCTTTGGATTGTCTCGGACTCTTGGAGGTTAGCTTTAAAGAACACCAGAGAGTCATCAGCAAAGAGGAGGTAGAAATGTTTGGAGCTTTATGACAAATTCTAAACCCATTTAGAGAATTGTTCAACTCGGCATTCCTAATCATTGCGGAAAGCCCTTCCGCACAAATGAGAAACAAATAGGGTGAAATAGGATCTCCTTGTCGAAGTCCCCTCATAGGTTTAACAAAACCTTTAGGAACCCCATTTATAAGAAAAGTAAAGGACACCGAGCTAATACAATTCAAAATAAGCTGGATGAAAGAGGTCGGAAAGTCCATCAACAACAATAATCGCTCAACAAAACCCCATTCAACCCTCTCATAGGCTTTGCTCATATCTAATTTCAAAGCACATACCCCCCTTGACATTGACCTATTGTATTTCATGGCATGAAAAGATTTGAAAGCAATGAGAGCATTGTCAGTAATAAGCCTATCAGGAACAAAAGCACATTGAGCCTGATCAATGACATAGTTAAGCACAACTTTCATCCTATTAGAGATACATTTGGAAACAAGTTTGTAAATTACATTACAAAGACTAATAGGACGAAGATCTTTCATAGCCTCAGGGCTTTTTGTTTTAGGAATCAAAGTAATGAAAGTATGGTTCATACCTGGAGGCATGCTTCCCCCATTCAAGACAAGAAGCACCGCTTGAGTAACATCCCTTCCAACTACATTCCAGAATTTTTGAAAGAAGATAGCTGGCATACCATCAGGCCCCGGCGATTTACTACCATTAAATTGCCTGAGAGCAGCTTCAACCTCCTCTGCCGAATATGGTTCCTCCAGCATAGCTTTCTGATCAGGTGGGATTTTACGTCGAATGCACTCCGTTGGGAACTACTCCAAATTTGGATCCTTGGATGTGAAAATGTCTTTAAAATATCCCTCGACAATTTTGCCAATCTCCTCCTCGTTTGAACACCAAATGCCATCAGAATTCTTGAGCTTTAGGATCGAGTTTGTATTTTTTCGAGCATTAGCCTTGCCATGAAAAAACTTCGCATTTCTATCTCCACAAGCTAGCCACAATTACTTGGCTCTTTGATGCCACATAACTTCCTCCTTCTCTTGTAACTCCATGAACTGTTTCTCGAGGATTCTTTGTTTTTCTTCTCTATTAGTGATCCATGGGCTGGTTTGGCATTCTTTAATCTCCTGTTCAAGTCTCTTCAATTGATTTCCCACATGGCCAAAATGGTCTCTGTTCCATCTCTTTAATTCACTAGCACACTTATCCATTTTTTCCATGACTGAAGTTCTACTCAAATGACTTGGGTTATTCCACCCTCGATCAACAATTTCCTGGCACATATCATCTCGCAACCAGGGTAAGTCATCGTATCGTTGAATCTCCCTAAGCATCTGCCATGTTAGATGTTTATTCTTACCTTCCGGCCAACCGTAAATCCCCGAAGTTCTCCAGCCATTCATTACAAAAAGTTCATAACCAAAAAGCCTTCTCCTAACACTAGTGATCTAATCTCTTCCTAACTTAGTCTCCATTAAGAAGAGAATATCTGGGCAATTTTGTCTCACAGGTCGAGACATGTATTGGAGCGCCCTCGGGTTACCCATCCCTTGGTCTTTCCAGCTTAGGATTTTCATGGCTCCTGGCGGGCCTGCTTAGCAGTCGCCGCCAGGTTTAAGTGAAACTCCTCCTTCAACCAATCACCTCTTTTTTTGTTAGCTCTAGTTCCGTCCTTACTGTCATCCGGCAAATCCCCCTTTCTCTTACCAGAAAAATATAACTCATTCTGCGTAGGAGAAGATGTGGTCTTGATACAACTACATGACTTCTGACTTTTATCTGGGTTTCTTGCCATCCTCTTCCACTTGCTCGACTTCATTTTAGGAGGTTCATTTGGTCCTTCTTCTTTCAACTTACACTCTGCCAAGTTAAGCTTTGTCTCGTTACCACCCTCTGACACCCATCCCTCTTGCATCACTCTTTCAATCATACCTCCACTCCCACTCCCCAAATCTGCCACTACTCCATCCTCTTTATCTCGAGTTGGTTTAACTCTTTTGTTATTCTGTTTCTGACCCTCAATAATCATCCCTTCCGCTGTCCCAGCTTCAGGCCTTTTGATAACTTCTTTACAAGATAAAATTATTAGAGAAATCCCCGCTATCTATAGAATTATCTGTTCGCGTATTGCTTTCCCCTCTATTCCCCGAACTGCTATTTCCTTCATCGTGCGCCCCTACACTCTTATCCCTCCTAACACCAAACAGCTCCCATCGGGTCGAATTGCTCATGTCCTTATTAACTCTGCTTTGTTCTCTAAAGGTCTCCTCTGAGATTCCAACAGTAACCTTCCTAATCTTCCCGGGAGTCGCTTTTAGTAAAGGATTATAAGGCCAATCATCCCCTTCAAAATCATCTGGGATTGCATCACACGCTTCCTGACTATGGCCAAGCATTCCACAAAAAAGCAAAAATTTGGTAGCTTTTCATACCTAAAAGCGATGTAAACAATTTCCCCTCTGCCATTGAGGATTTTTGTACCTCTCACAATTGGCTTATCCACCTCTACCCCCACTTTAACTCTAACAAAGGAGTGCCATGAAGAGAGACTTACTTCGTCGATTTCCTCCACCATTCCTGATTTCTCTGCAGTCTTTCTAACTGCCCCTTCAGACCTACGATTGAAAGGGAGATTATAGATTCGGACCCAAAAACTGCAGTGAGTCAGTGCTATAGTTGAGAGTTGATCAGAACCCTCCGGTTCTTTTGGGACCACTAGTTGGAGTTCGAAGTGCCATGGACCGTTTTGCACCACCTTCTCCTTATCTCTTTTGGATAAAAACTCCATAATGAATTTCCCCTCTCCAAGATCCCTTAGTTGGAACGCTTTTCCCAAGTTTCAAGCTATGAAGAAAGCTTGAGACATAGCCTTCAAGTTGAGTGGCTTTCTTGATAGCCATCTCCCAAACAGGCTCTGTGGGATTACATTTCAACCTCCACTTTCCTCCTCTTCTGCAAATTCGGCAACCTCACCTTCATCTGCTGTCAATTTAACCTTATCCATCAGTTTCACAAGTTCGTTGGTTGCTGTCGCAAACTCAACCAAAGGAAGTGGGGGGCAAGAATCGGAATCAAGAGCACTACAAAGGCAATCACAGACGCTAAATCAAGAGAAGAGAAAAGAAAAAAGAAAAGAAAGAAAGAAAAGTTAGACAACAAGGGCAAGGGAAACCCTAATCTCTATTGGGAGAGAAAGAGAGTAGGGGAAAGAAGGACCACAGGGGCAAGGGAAACAGGTTCTGCTTTGATTATCAAGAACTCTGTTTTATGTTTTTCTGAATCTTTTAGCTTTACTGCAATACTATTTTGGATTGCCTTATTAATATGCTCTATGCAACTTCATTCAATCATTCATCTATTTATGAAGTTGATCCAATTTTGCGAAAATGGTATGTCTTGCTTCCAATATTTAGCTGTCATCTATTTCTTTTTCATGCTCTAGTTTTAAGCTTTTGGTATAGAGTTGAGTTGGCAAGTGGTAGTGGAATCAATATAATGACTAGCTTTAGAGAATGGTCTCTTGTTGCCCAAAACAAAGTAGATATGAATTCTTTCTGTTCATAAGAGAAATTTAGAAACCCAGAAAGAAAAGCCGGTTTGGGACTTTGTGTGTGATTCTTGTTATTTAGGCTGCAGAAAATATCTAAGTGGACTGTCAATAAGATTCTTCCTGAAGATATTTAAATGTATTTTTAGTAGGATTAGCTTCAATCATCTGTCATTATCTTTTGTTATTGAACAAACTGCAATTATTTAGGATTACTTTTATTCCTTATCGTATATATTACTTCAATATATGTATGTGTGTATATGTTGAAATATCTGTAGCTACAAGTGACCTTCATCTACATTATTGAAATAGAAGAAAAACGCATATAATTTGAAAGAAAAACAATGATATATGATTTTCTTCCAGTTTTGTACTAGAAATAGCTTTTATTTTAGGAGGCGATTCAATCTCTTCAAGCAACCCTAAACCCCTAAATTTTCGGTTTGTTATCAAATCCAAATGAGCTCCCATTTCGAATGTCAATTCATTCTTCCAATCTCCTATTTCGCCTTTCCTGAAATATACATTATTATTCACATCTTGTGATGTGTTTGCTCGATGTTTTCCACTTAGCTGTGAACTCCTATCCCTTTGGAGTCTATGTCATTTGAGTATTTAGGCCATTATATATAGTGTAAAGGTAGTGGGAACTAAATGATTAATGGCGACTTATAATGTTCATTAACTAAGTCACAAGTTTGATGATTTTTCTTTTTGTATTTAGGCCATTCGAATGTTTTTGGCTTCTATTCGCTCCTAAATATATGGAACTGTAATTAATAATCTTGTGCTAAACAACAATAGCCTTTTGTATGTTCTGCTACATTTGCCGATAATTCGAGTATTTGACTTCAAGTAGCTATCTGTTTAGGGAAAGAATGTTACTTTCTTCTTCATGTAGGAACCGCTATTCTGTTATCTTGATTAGAAAAGTATTTATCAAAATTTTCATTGTAATTAATATTTCCCCCCAAAATTTTTATTATTTGTGGTACTTCATTGGGCAGAGGAGTAAGGAGTAAGATGAATGAGAAAATGAAAGCTCTACAGAATCTGGTTCCTAATTCAAATAAGGTATGCTTGTACTGATTCTTCTTAGTTTGAATATCCGTACGATATAATAAAGTTCCTTGTATTTGCTGAATCTGCTCTTGCCTCTGCATAATCGCCGGCTCTGCAATTTTAACCAGTTAGTTGGAACAAGTAATAAATTGTGTATTTGATTTTAGCACTTCTCTTTAGATGGGAATTCTATTAGGTGCGTTCAAGTTGTTCTTAGATTGTGCAATGATATCTCAACCTTAACTTCAATGTCAACAACCGATTTTTTTTGTAGTTGGCTCTGCACCAATCTGTTTTTCTTATTCTTCAGTCCTTCATTTCGGAGGTTGATAACGAATGTATCATCAATAAGAGATCATTGGAAGTGTGTATGTACAGGTCTACTAGTACAACAAATATGCCAGAAGGGTAATTTTTGTCTAAATTATCTTCAATTTAATTATATTTTCAGATGTTAAGGTATAATATTTCAATACTAATTTAGATATTTAAATTCATTGGTGATATTTGTATAGATATAACTTTTTAATGATTTCTAGTAAATTTGGTAGATGAATTTTATGTCATTTAAAAAAACTTAGTAACAGTTATTGGTTATTAAGTTTTTTCGCAAGATATGTACAGCTTTGTATGTATCGGCTCTTTGCCCTAGCAATTTTTTTTGCAAATTTTGTGCGCCGTATCCCAAGCGCTCGCTTTTTTTGCGCCTCGCCTTGAGGCGCGCTTGGGGTGCGCCTTGACAACTATGGCAGTTATTTGATAGCCAGAATTGGACATTATGACCTGATTTTCATAATTTAGATGTTGTCAATGAGAAACGGGATAAGTTTTCATCCAATGTGCTTACCTAGACTGCTGCAACCGATCCAAATCCCTTAATTCAGCCTAGAATTTCGTGAGGTAAATGGGTAATGTTCCCTCGAACCAAGGGAATGCTCTATGATCTTCAAAACCAACTATCACTACCTAATATGTCAACTATACAAAATTCGGAAACCTCATTGGGTATTGACTCATCGGTTCATGCACACTTCAACCTTTTCACTCTTCCTGTAACTTCTGGGGTAAGTTTACATAAGTTTAATACAAGTATAATGCATATAGAGACTTAGGATTTTAAAGCCATCTAATACTGATGCCATTGAAGGAATTTGGCAGGGAAGGCAAATTGCCCTATTAACATCTTAATACCGATCATTCAGCGAGGATTCCACCAGGTGAGCATGCTATTTTCTCGAAGAATATCGAATAAGGTTTTGTACTTTCTACAAGCTTGCAATGGTAAATATACTTTCAGTCTTGTAAACTATGTTAAATTGTTGCTCATCATGTCTATGTTTAATTTAAGCTTGTGTCTTCCTTTTACCCAAACATAAGCAGGGAGTAGTGTTGTATTGTTAAAATTAGGGGATTGAAAGTTGCCATATTTGATAAATACTTGACTGGTGGTGGCTAATTTTTGGCATGTAGTGCAAAAAAAGCAAAGGCAAAGGGAAAATCTGTGACGAGCACTTCTGGGCTGGATGAGATAGAACAACAATTAGGGAGCCAAATGGAGGAAGAGATGGAGGCAAAAATAACCAAAAGATGGTGTGGTTTGTTAAGAAGTTGCAACAAGAAAATCCCAATTTAAACCTCAGTTTGGACGCCTTAGAGTAATACTTGGCTCGACACTATTTTTTGGAAGTAGCTAGTACTTTGAACTAATACTTTTTAAATGTTATATTAGTACTTTATGGATGTAACTAGTACTTTCAACTAGTACTTTATGAATGTTATATTATTACCTTTTAGATTGAACATGATTGCAATTGTATGACGATATGATAATGTAAACAAATGTAGAACAAAAAAGTGTTGGCTAATATATAAAAATAAGTAGCATTTAACATTAGTGTAAAATTAATAAAAGTTATCTAATGTGTTAAAAGTGTTGGTAAAACAAGAAAATGTGAGTTCCGAATATGTAGCGGTTTATATGATAAAATGTTGGCAAAAAAGAAAAGTGTATAAAATGAAAAAAGTTGGCATTTCTAATCAAAGTGTCATAATATCATACGGTAGTGTTATTTTCATAAACATTTACCAACACTTGAAAAGTGTAGATAAAAGATAGTAAAATGTTACTAAAGGAACCTATACCAACACTTTTTACTATGTGGCCATAAATGACCAAAAGTGTTTGTATAGGGGCCTATGGTCACGCTGCAAGGTGTAACACATGTATTTTGATAAAAGTGTAGCCAGTTCCCTAAGATAACACATTTTTGACATTAGGCCTCACTTTTTCGGTGTTGGCAAAACCAATCTATGGTGTAGGGATTCTTGTTTGTTTTTGTCATTTTTAAAAATTCACATATTTGTGAATTGTTGTTCGGAGACCTTGAAACGCTAATGAAATTGACAAAATTTCATTATTATAAAATGACAAGAAAGTTAAGTTTGTTTTATCGATTTTGAAAACTCACATGCAATTCTTGTTTGTCTTTGTCATTTTTAAAAATTCACATATTTGCTAGTTCTTGTTCGGAGATTTCGAAAAGAAAATGAAACTGACAAAATTTCATTATTATAAAATGACAAGACTCTTAAGTTTGTTTCATCGATTTGATAACTCATGCATTTCTTGTTTGTATTTGTCAGATTTAAAATTTCACATATATACGAATTTTTGTTCAAAGATCTCGAAATAAATATGAAATTGATAAAAATTGATTATAATATAATAAAAGGAAACTAAAGTTTATTATATTGATTTTGAAAACTCAAATGAAATTGTAGTTTTTGTTTATCATTTTTATAAGTTCTCATATCTGCGAATTCTTGTTAGGAGACCTCGAAGTTCAAATGAAACTGACAAAATTTTATTAATATAAAATGACAAGAAATTGAAGTTTGTTGTATGGATTTCGAAAACTAACATGCAATCCATGTTTCTGTTTGTCATTTTTTGCAAATTCCTGTTTGGAGATCTTGAAACTCAAATTAAACTAACAAAATTTCATTATCATAAAATGACGAAAAACTTATATTTGTTTCATTGATTTTGAAAACTTAATTACATGCAATGGCGGAGTCCCAAGACTCCAAGTAGGATGTGGTAGGTTTCACTTCTCCTCTATATTTATTTTTTTAGACCAAAACACAATGTGGGGTTGTATAACCTTATATATATGGAGTTTTTATTATTCTGGTGCTCGGAGTGGGGGGCACTACCCCCCTTTCACCGGCCTTATTCACATGTGATTCTTGTTTGTGTTTGTCATTTTTAAAAACTCACACATTTGCGAATTCTTTTTTGGAGACCTTGAAACTCTAAATTATAAAATGACAATAAAGTTAAGTTTGTTTTATCGATTTTGAAAACTCACATTTCATGTTTGTGTTTGTCAATTTTAAAAATTCACATATTTGACAACTCTTGTTCGGAGACATTGAAACGCAAATGAAACCGACAAAATTTCATTGTTATAAAATGGCAAGAATCTTAAATTTATTCATTGATTTTGATGACTCACATGCAATTCTTGTTCGTGTTTGTCATTTTGAAAATTTCACATATATGCGAATTCTTGTTTAGAGATCTCGTTATGCAAATGAAATCGATAAAAATTTCACTATAATATAATAAAAGGAAACTTAAGTTTATTATATCGATTTTGAAAACTCACATAAAATTCTAGTTCATGGTTATCATTTTTAAAAGTTCTCATATTTGCGAACTCTTGTTTGGAGACCTCGAAGTTTATATGGAACTGACAAAATTTCATTAATATAAAATGACAAGAAAGTAAAGTTTGTTGTATCAATTTCAAAAATTCACATGCAGTCCTTGTATGTGTTTGTCATTCTTTGCGGATTCTTGTTTGGAGATCCTGAAACTCAAATAAAACTGAAAAAAATTTCATTATTATAAAATGACAAGAAACTTGAGTTTGTTTCATCGATTTTGAAAACTTACTTACATGAAGTGGCGGAGCCCCAAGACTCCAAGTAGGATGCGACAGGTTTCACTTCTCTATATTTATGTATTTCGACCAAAACACAGGGTGGGGGTTGGATTACCTTAAACATATGAAGTTTTTTATTTTTCCTGTGGCCGGAGTGGGAGGCACTACCCCTGTCACCGCCCTTGTTCACATGCAATTCTTGTTTGTTTTTGTCATTTTTAAAAATCCACATATTTGCGATTTCTTGTTCGGAGACCTTGAAACGCTAATGAAATTGACAAAATTCCATTATTATAAAATGACAAGAAAGTTAAGTTTGTTTTATCGATTTTGAAATCTCATATTGTTTTTAAAAATTCACATATTTGCTAATTCTTGTTCGAAGACCTCAAAATGTAAATGAAACTGACAAAATTTTATTATTATAAAATTAATGACAAGAAACTTAAGTTTATTTTATCGATTTTGAGAAGTCACATACATTTTTTTTTATTTGTCATTTTTAAAATTCCATATATTTTCAAATTCATGATCAAAGACTTCCAAATGCAACTGAAATTGACAAAACTTCATTATTATAAAATAAAAAGAAACTTAAGTTTATTATATTGATTTTGAAAACTCCCGTGCAATTCTAATTTGTGTTTATCATTTTTAAAAGTTCCCATATATGTGAATTCTAGCGCGACGGCAAATTTTCATTTTTATTAAATCAAAAGAAATCTGAGTTTACTTTATCTATTTTGAAAAATCGCATGAAATTCTTATATGTGTTCGTCATTCTTAAAAGTTCACAAATTTGCAAATTCCTTTTCAAAAATCTCGAAATACAAATGAAACCGAAAAAATTCCATTATTATAAACACACAAAAAACTTATGTTTGTTTTTATCAATTTTGAAAACTCAAATGCAATTCTTGTTTGTGTTGTTATTTTTAAAAATTCGTATGTGATTCAAATTCGTATCAGAATCATTTAAAAGGAATGAGCAAAATATAAATAATCATAAGCTCTTTTATCTTTAATTTAAACCAAAATTGGTCAAACATTTGATGAGCTAGTTTTTCCTGTCACTGGAATTTAATAGAAAATGTCATTAGAATTTATAAAATAAATAAAATCTTATTGAAATTTATTATTGCATTTAATGTTGACTATAATAACTTACAATTGCATGTAATATTTATTTAACATATAGAGAGATTTTATGGTAAAAGCTTGATCTAGTGGTTAAGTTTTGAAGCTGTGATTCTAGAGGTCGTAGGTTCGAGTCCACACTCAGACGGGGTGGGATAAGATTTTCATTTGTTATTATTGTAAGCCCATATGAAATAATTTTTTTTAAAAGAATTAAAAATTAAAATTTATACTAGGGGCTTAAGATACAACATTATATTTTATGATATCTTTCATGAGTTAGTGGTGATCAACTGGCTAACTTTGGAGCTCACTTGTTAGCTGCATCAAAAATTACCACATTAGTATTTTTTATTTGGTAATATTTAGGAGCATCTTAAATTACTACATTAGTATAATATTATCTACTTTGAGATTAAGAGCATCTTCGGTAGATATTCTATTCTATTATTCTTCCTGACACATAAGCATAAATAAATATTTAATTGAGAAATAACTCTACACTAGATTGTCTATTTATTCTTTCAAGTATGATGTGTCGTCATTAATAATAAATATTGTCTATTTAATCTTGGTTTAATGCATCATTACCCCCTTAACTTGGCTACAAAAATCAGATGTCATCCCCAATTTTAAAAGGTCCAGTTAGCCCATGAACGTGGTCAAAACGAACCACTTAACCCCCTAAAGCTTAGTTGGCAGATGAGTTGGCATTGGTTGACTTTTTAAGCTTCTAAGAGGATCTTTAGTAGATAGTAAATTCCATAATTAAGATGAACAAGAAGTGTATACCGAATCATTTTGCCCGCACCCACCATTTTATAAAGACAAAAGAAACAAAATAAACTATAACGGAAAGTGAGCACAGGGCAATAACGCAGGGCGACGGAGCTGAAGGCGGGAGGGAAAGAAAGGGTAGGGATTTGGTATTAATTATTATTCATATGTAGTCTGTAAATTAAAAAATTAAAAAAGTTTATAGAGTTTTTTATGAAATAATTTTAGAGGTATGCCCCACATGTCACAATATTATTGGTTTCACTTTTCACATGTTGACATGTGTTGGATAGTGTATTACACTCTTCAAAGTATAACTGGTATAACTGATTTTAGGGGGGCTAAGTGATTCATTTTGGCCCACTTTAGGGGGCTAACTAGACCTTTTATAAGTTGGGGGTGACATGTGGCTTTTGAAGCAAGTTAAGGGAAGTGATGATGCATTAGGCCTATAATCTTTTACAAATAGACAATCAGGTTGAATCGTTAATTATATAATATTTTAACGATGAAATGAAATTATTAAGTAGTTAATATAATATTTTTTGCTATTCTTATATTTTGCAAAACTACAACCCACACTCGAATAGACATTCTATTGTGGCTTATTTTTTAAATGTTTTGTTTATTTTACCACCTCATCAATATGAATGTCTATTTCACATACCATATCAGTGTAAAATCCATTATCTATTAAAGGTACTTTAAGATACTTGAAATTTACCATAAAGTATCTCTCTGATTGAGATATCGTCCCCATAATTCTCCCAAACATTCCTCGCCGAATAACTCTATAAGTAAGGTGTTTTACTGAAGGAACATTAAAAAAAGAAACTAAAAATCTTAAAAGACGAATATTCCAAAACAAGGGAAGCCTCACCTGCTTTATTTAAGGTCCGGATTTTATATCAGTTTGCGATATTTATCTGAATTCATTATTAATCTTCCGTTGGAGTTGTGTTTCCTTTATTTAAGCCAAACTTCTATCATCTCTTTTCTTTGAAATACTATATACCATATATTTTGAATGCAGTTATTATCTATACAAAGTTGCTTCCTTCCTAGAAGTATATACCTTTGAACTTGTTTTCGTAATTTGTTGTTTTCATAAATTTTTATGTGCGCAAGTTTCACTGTTTAGAACGACAAGAAAAGTACAATTATAATGGGCGATGAAGGAGATCACTTGGATGAAAAGGATAACAATGATAATGATAATTCAGTTCATCAGATCAGCGATCTACCAGAATTAAGGTGAGTGTATCAATGAACGAAAAAAATGAAAAAACGATATTTTTATTTATTATTTCAATTAATCATTATTATTATTATTATTATTATTATTATTATTATTATTATTTTTTAGCATATATGTTAACAATCACTATGTGATCTTCTTTCCTTCACTTATATTTTGACATTAATGGTTCAGGTTGAGGGCATGGAGCTGATATCCCATTTCCGGGCGGTAAATTACGTTCCTTTCAATGGCAGATTCAGTTTCGTGCCACTACGAAATGGACATTCTCGTAAGGTTGGGGCTAATGGCGCTTTGGACTCAACTTGGGAGAAATATTGGAGCTAGTGATGATCCAGATGACGAGCGTTACTGCCAAACAAAAGGATCCAGCAGTTCTTGCTCCTACAATCAATGCATGTTGCATCATAAAAAGGAACTTTTGTCAATTGTCTTAAGAATTTTGCATTCATCATTTTCTTCAATTTTAATTAGCCTTACAGTCTCATACATTCCGGGATCCAAATTTTGTTGTGACCCCTTTTATATTCTTCATTCAGATTTTGTCGTGCGTTAGACACGTAGGAGAGAGAAACATAAAAATAGGATTGAGAAACGGAAAAATAAAAGTAATTAATTAGACACATGATAGAATCTGAATGGCAGGCATGGAAGGGAACACGAAATTAGGGACATCAGATTTTTATCCGGCCTGCCTCTAGAATCCAAAATTTTAAATATTGTTATAAATGTTGAAAATAAATGTTTAATATATTCATTTATATTGATATGTTACACATTTACCAATTTTATGCGTTGATGTACATTTATTCATATTGATCAAATTTTGCAACTTGGTGCTGCTGAATGGTGTGACCGCCCATAACGTAAACTGGCTCACCTTTTTATTACTATTATTTTTATATCATCCAGTTGTTTTGATTGAAATTTTATTGTTTTTACTCAAATCATTTTCCACTTTCTTTTTTTTTTTTTCTTATGAATATAAGCATACAGTAAAGTATGCAAAAGTCCAGCAAAAACACAAGATCCTGCAACATTATACCGACAATGCTTTGAGGGGACAAAATGAAACATGCAAAAGCCAAAAGCGTTGCCTATTTCGCTAGTTGGAAAAACAGAGCTTGAAAAACAATCATGTCATATCAAATGAAATGAAACGAAACAAAATCCCTAAACTTCAAACCACACTTCGGCCAAAGCTGAATTGAATTGAAGTTGACTGAAATGAAGTAAACTGAACTGAGCTGAACTAAACTTATTTCAGTGTAAATTTATAACTACGCATAGCTGAACTGAACTACATTGAATTGTAGTCTCATGACCTCAAGCCCACACAGCGGCAATTACTCATTAATGGGATAAGCTTTGATAGATATTATTGTTTACCTGTATAATACAAGTATAATCTATGTTACTCGGACTTTTTAATTTGGCCGGCTTACCGGTGTTCGTACGGACGGTACGGATACCGGTACTGTACGTCACACTTGGGTACGGCAGTAATGGAGGAACAATGGAGAGCTGCCATAAGATTAACAAAAACGGCTGATGGAGGAAGAAGATGAGATTTATTGGGATAGGGTTAATTTTAATTGAGTCTTTTTATATTGGGCTTTTCACAGTACAAAATAACCAACACCTGTAGTAATTATAAAAGTTACACCCACTATTGTAAAAATCTTTTTGTGCGGGGTTTGTCGCCTGATTTTTTATTTTTAGGTGTTTGATCGATTCATTACTATTTAGGCACCGCCTAATCCAATTTTTTCTGCCTAGTCGTCGTCTAAATTTAATTTTTCATGATACCGATATTTATAATAACTATAGTTTACCATAAAAAAGTAGTTTAGTTGATAAAACTAAGGTATATTAAAGTGTTATTATAATAAAATTGTCATTTTAAGTCTCAAACCGAGAAATAATATGCTTCATGCCACAAATATGGAGGCATCCGCCGTTCAACTAGCACTTAATGATTTTTAAAAATATGATCTGAATTATGATTTTAATATTTTATATTATTATAATTTATTTTTTATTTGAATTTATATTTTTATATATCAATAAACATTTTAAAAATAAAAAATATGAATCCGCCTGAATTCGTAATTTCATCCAAACATTTTAAAGCCCCAACCATCCAACTAGTACTTACTACTCTTTAAAATATTTATTACAACTAACGGCCTTTTTTTTTTACTAAAAAGTGAAAAGAAAGGATACATGGAAAAGATAAATTAATAGAGTTATTGAGAAACTCAATCACTTCATTACCCTTGATCAAAAAAAGAAAAAAGTCACTTCATTACCCAACGGTTTGTTCACTCATTCCTATAGTATACCTCTTCATCTCTCCACACTGTAACTAGATTAATTACTTTTTATCGTACTTCTTTACCCAACGTTTTAATCTATCTCTTCTTCTCCCCATTAATCTATCTTCTCTGTAATTCATCCAAATTAACTCCATTTATACCTCTTCATCCATTTTTATTGTCTGCTTATGCAATTTTAAGTATTTTTTTAATTAATTTGAGATTTAATTTTTTTATTTTGTAATTTTATCGTATCTCCGCACTCGTATCCAGAATTAAGACGGTATCCCCGTATCTTAAAATTCTAAAAATGGGGTACCGGATACCAAGATCCGCACCCTTACCCGGTACCCGTACCCGAGTTCAGGTAACATAGAGTATAACGTTCATAGGTTATGTTGTATTTAAGTAGGGTTATATTTTAACTATGTATATAAACAGCCCTAATTAATATATTAATGGAATAGAGCTCTACAGTATCAGTAGGGAGAATTACCGATTACCAAACTATCTTGGTATCAGACGCCTAGGGCTAGCCGCCACTCTCAACATCGACTTTTTTCCAACCGCCTATCATGGCCATTTCAACCACCACTTCGAATGCCATCTCTACCGTGACTCCTCCACAAGCCGAAACATATGTTGCCCATGAACTCTCGGTGGTCGAAGATATGTGGATCTCCTTTGGCGCCTTGCGGCGGGGTCTATTGAGAGTTGGTTGATTTAGGTGTGATGGAACTATTTTGTTCAAGTTTGCACATTTTAACTAATTTTAATAAATAAAAGAATCGAGACCCAAATCTCGATACAAATGATAAAGTCGCCACCCAAGTTTTCTACTTGGGAAAGAGTTCTGGTACGGTTCCGACTGGGCGGGAGACTCATACCTTTTGGATCAGAGATTCGGGTATCGGATGAGTCACTTATTTCTCATTTTGTTAATTCAAAATTATATTTGCCGCGTAAAACATTTTTCTTCATCATTTGGGGAATTATTACAGAAAGCCTATTTTTCTACACTCGTTCACACTCGATACATGTTTTCAACAATTTATAGTAAACTACAAATAATAAAGGGGGGATAAAAATTACAACCGGAGGAAAATGGGGGAATTGTGAGGGAGCCTATACATTTGTTCTAAGTTATAAAACAAAATAATAAATTCGCCTACATCTACAAAGATTAGCACAGTTTACGGTTCATTATAAGTCAGCATTTTGTTACAGAAAATGTGATTTTGTTAGCATAGCGGTTTTGCGATTGATAGTGCCCGAGCGGCTTTTAGGATCGAAGAGAAATAACGGGTCTTCAACGCATCTCGTTATGAAAACACATTTTATTTTTCGTGTGTTGATTTACCAGATTATTAGTGAAATTGGTCGCATGACAAATGGTGATGTTGGATTCATTTTACCGAATTAAAAGGGAAATTGGGATTCTGCCTGGGGGGCGGGTAGTACCTATATGGGTGGGGTCGGACCCGAATGACTATTAGTGGGACCCGTATGGGTTTTCTCCTTATTTTATACCTCCTATACCTCAAGTTTACCATTGCTAATACTACTGAAATGGCTGAAAAATCATAAAATATAGTATCTAATTTCTTTTCTAATTCTCTCCTATTAAAACTGAGGCAAAAAGCCTCTATTTATAGGAGAAAATCGGGTCTGAACGCAATAAATTGCATTCATGACTGATTTTCTCCAAAAAAGGCATGATCTACCTACCATTTTGACTGTTTGGGCATGCAAGGGACCTGTACGGGTCCAGGTGGGACCCGTACAGGTCCCTCTCAGGCTTGCGAGGAGTTTGACTCATACAGGTCAACTAGTGGATCTGTACTACCATGTATGACCCATACGGGTCCCTAAGGGCAGACTAGGTCTCCAACTTCAGCTGAACTCGTCTCTGCTGTAGTAGGAACACCTTTGATGGATAACACCTGTAAAAGATTGCATTATCTAGATCTCATCATCGTTTCATGAGAAGGACCGTTAAAATCTAATGCTCACAGACTGCCCGTCTTTGGATCACTGCATATACGGATCTGTATGATCTCATAATATGAGCGAGGGCTTAGAAATTATACCTGAGGAGATGATATGGGTGGGTTCCTTTCTTGAGGCAAACTCCTTTCCTTTGTTGCGTGTATCTTGGGGGACTTCATTGAGGAAGGTACGTCCTTTGTTTTGTGCATCCCCTTCTTAAGGCGGATGACTTTCCTACTGATGGTGTATCCTTTCCTAAGGCGGATGACTTTCGTGATTCGCTGTGTGCATCCCTTTTCTAAGGCGGATGACTTCTCCTCGTATCCCTTTCTTAAGGAGGATCGACTTTCCTACTAATGATGATGTATCCCTTTCCTAAGGCAGATGACTCTCATGCTGGTGATGATGTATCCCTTTCCTAAGGCAGATGACTCTCCTGCTGGTGTATCCCTTTCCTAAGGCAGATGACTTTCCTGTTGGGGAGTTTGAATAACTTGTTAAGAGACAACTAAAACGTTGAGTTAGTTAATGCTAGAGATGGCACGTCTTAATTCTTGATTGACTTTGTGGTGAACAAAAAATTTTTTCCCCTTCAATCAAGAATGAAGATGAGTGGGTCAGGGTTGCTCCCTGAATGAATTATAAACTGAGTTTGAGAAATTTTAGGTTTGGCCCAATTATTTCGGGTTGGAATTCCCCTTGAAGGGTGCCCCTCGTGGGAATGCATATTGATTAGCTCTAGTGCTGGGGAACTCCCCTAGGATAGATAACCCTAGGATACTTGATGATGGGGGATGCCCCTTGACTGGTTTCACTACTGAGGAATGGGGGGATGCCCCTTGCCGGGGAGGTGTCTTCCTTAGATGATTTGTCTACTGGGGATTTCTTCTAGGTTAACACTTCCTCGGTTCAGGTTAGAACCTGTTGTCTTTTAGGGATTGTTGCCCCTTGATATCTAGACCACTTGGGATCCATCCCTTAAATGGACCTGCACATTAAAAAGTATACACGTTAGCAATTGTTTTAACATGGCTTACCTTGATTCTCGGTTGATTTTATACAAACAAAAATTTTTGCCCTTTCAATCAAGGATCAAGGTGAGCTAGGGGTTTTTCCCCTTGTTAAACTAAAATAAGGGATTTGAGAAAATTGGGGTTGGCCCCTGGTTTGGACTAAATGTGCCCCTGCTGCTGAGGAGCTTTACTCTACTTTAAAAACTACCCTAGATGCAAAAGGGGACATGTACAGGTGGGCTAGGACCCGTACGGGTGGCGGCTCATGGATATGGGATGCGTACAAGTGGAGTGGGTCCTGTATGGGTCCTGGTCAAGATCTTTTAAAATAATGCAGACCTCTCCTATTCTCGCTTTACATCAAACTCTTCCCAAACTAAATCCCAATGAAATTTTCCTCTAAACTTGATTGAGAATGTATAAGAAGGTTCCCTAGGCTGGTCGTTTCTCCTTGAAACGCGAAGATTTAACTCGGGTGGGCGATTCGGAGTTCCGAGAATGCCCAGTTTTGGTTGGGTATGCTTTTTGTGAAGGGGATTCTTTCTTGGACCTTACCCCTACTTCTGATATCCCTTGACTCATGCCTCAGAACTCCAGGTAAATTGCTTGATTCCCTAATTTTCCTTTTTTTGTGATTTTTGAATTTTTTTCCAATTTTGGCATGATTTAGGGCTTTTTAGAACTTGGATTAGATCCTAATGCATGTAATTTTAGCCTAGGATTCTTTTAGGATAGGTTTGGATGAGCTTTGGTTGATTTTGGAGTATTTTTGGATTATTCAGGAAATTTGAGGAAGACCACTGCTCACAGGGGACCCATACAAGTAAGGGGGACCCGTACGGGTCCCATTTCTAGTACGGGTGCTTGAGTAGGACCTGTACAGGTGGGGTTAGACCCATGCTCTATAACTTCAAACTCTGCCAATTTTTCTTGATCTTTTACTGCGCCTTTACATACTAACCTTGTTAAACTGTGTTTTTATCCTTGCAATTCCCGTACAAGATAATGGAAGCCCTGAGCTTCTATAGAAAGTGGTATGTAGAGATCCATACTGCAAGAGACACCGAGCTGTTGGCCCGCACAGACTCATTCGGGTTCACCGACATTATCAGAGCCATCCCCCAAGCTCTAAAGATGCTGGCTTTGGGTGCTATCTTGGCTCTGGCAGAGAGGTAGTCAAAGATGACCCATACTTTTCATCTGTCAATCAAGGAGGTTACAGTGACTCCCTCTAACTTATAAGTGTTGACAGGCTTGAGTTGGAGAGGGGACATCATCTATTTCGATGTTTATGTTGACTGCTGGCATTCTCGGGCCAAGGTGAAGGCCTATATGGAGAGACTGCTTGGGCTCTATCCTGGAGCGACGGATAAGCTCAAGTACGGAGAGATTCATGATTACTAGATTAGGCAACTGAGCCCTGTTGCTAAGGGGAAGAGGGATTAGTATGTTCGATCCTTCTTACTAACCTTCCTTACCATTATTTTCTTCCTTGTCTAATCTGGCTGCCTCAATTATAGGCTTCTGTCTACTATTAAGGATCTTACCGCTGTGCTAGGCAAGAACTGGTGTCCGGCCATCCTAGTGCAGCTGTATAATAGCCTGGATTTTGGTGTTCAAGGCCACTAGTCCGAGCTCAAGATCTGCCACCCGATCCTTCTGGTAATTCTCAAACCTTATCCTTTGTGCTTTAATCTTTTATTTGAATTGCTTTGAAACTGACTTTGATACATTTTGTAAATTTAGGCCTTAGAGCATCGATTCGTCCCTAAGCCTAGCTTACCTGGATAGCTTGAGATGCCTCATATTATCTCGAGGTGGATGAGACCTTAGCAGTAAAAGTCCGGGAACATAACAGAGTACATGGAGTTCCTTTGGCAGCTGTGCTCTGCTTGGTTAAACTTTTCTTGCATCAAATATGTACTTTACATTTCAATAAACTATTAGTGGAAACTGTATTAGAAAGTTAGGATACTTATAATGCATTTACTTTGTACAGGTTATTCATGACCTATGGGAGGTGATGGTCATCTATGATGACATTGAGCGGATACAGGCTGGTGTGGATATAACCACTTTGTGCTAGAGTACCCTCTCTCCCTATAATGGTAATTCGGCGAGAGGATCTGCGGCTGGTAGACAAGCGCAGTGGTGGAGAGGCCGATCCCTCCCCCGATTCTGATACGGGTCTACTTGCCATATATGAAGCTTGGGATGGACCAGGGACTATATATATTGGGATAGGGGCCCCGAGTGATGTCGGTAGAGGGTTCTTATGCTGCGTTCATCGACTCTTCACTTCTTCCTCCCTGCGAGAGGATCCACTATGATGACCGCCCCTTCGAGTTCCACTGGGGTGATGATGACAGTGATGGTGATGATGATGATGGTGAGGATAGACCGAGAGGTGATTGCAGGGGTCCCTTCATGGTGCAGATCAGTGAGGGCCCAACTACCCCTTCCTCTTAGGTATTTTCTTAACTTTGCCTTTGTGAATCCGTTTGTTACTTTCTAAAATTGACTGTGAGCCTGAGTGTAATTACTTATCATTGTAGCCTCTCACCTCCACGCTGAAGAGGCCTGTAGCTGCTGCTTCTACTGACCTAAAGTTGCTAATAAAGCAGTCTCGTGCTTCTTGGGGTATGAGAGAGGGGGTACTCCGGGCAAAGTTGGACACTTTCTTTCGATTTGTCGATCATTTGGGGAAGAGAGCTGTCAAGTAGCTTAAGGAGTCGGTCCACCCCATCCACTTCACTCCATCTAACTATACCCATGTAAGGAATTCCTAGCCTTTAGATTCAATTTTACGGTTGATGTCTGAAATATCTTGGCGCTGACATGATTTTCTTTTTAGGTGACTGTGACTGAGGCGGAAAGGATTGCGAGAGGCTTCTTCTTTATTCGAGACCTGCTGCTAGCTCAGGATGTGGTAGATTCGGTAAGTTTTCATTACTTGTAAAATTTAGAAAACTATACATGATGCATGCCATGACATTTACATGTGTGTAGTGATCTTATAATTTTCATATGCAGACTTTATTGGCCATGGAGCATGATAAGGCTGCTCAGGATTTGGATGCTTCTAAGGAGCAGCTATGAGCAGCCACTGCTGAGGCTGATCGGGGTTAGGGCATTTGAGGAGGAGCTGGAGATAGACAGAGTGGAGACTGCGCGAACGAGAGCCGAGGCAGAGGTGTTGCGGGGATATCAGGCTCAGATGACTGAGGATAGGCAAACGCTTGAGCCATCCAATTCTTTTTCTGAGGATGACCGATCTGTTGGATATGATGTATGCCTTTAAGGCGAAATATCTAAATTATTTAATAATAAGAATAATTTGTTTAATCAATAAAGGCATTTATTCTTTTGTTTATATCAATGTATATAGCTGGTTAAATATATTCATTGATGTATGTATACAAAAGTCCTTGACATATCATAGCATGAAGTCAGAAAAATTATAGTTGGACTATATCTGGTTAAACCTGCTTCATGTGCAATTATGATTATGTCTAAAACATCCCTAGTCATAGTTTCATCAAGAAAAGATATTGATGAAGCAGAAAGACTAACATATGGTCAACTTTCTTGGCAAGGGTCCAAGCAGTCAATCTCCTAAGGACTGAATGGGGTGCTTTAAGTTTGAAACATGGATATATCTAAAAGATATATTGGAGACCGTAGTAAGATAAACACTTGGTGTATATATCAATGTGTTAGTGTTTATCTTCATGCAATAAGCTTTGCAAATATCCTCATACTTGAGATACTAGTTACCTTGCGTGGTATTATTGCTATACTTTGGGTCACTTCTATACACTCATTAATTTAGGGTGCTACGAGTAATTATGGGTATAGTGATGACAACACAATGGTAAGCTGAGTAGTCGGAAAGAATCCATCGCTCCGGATATATTAAGGAGTTGTACCTGGCCACTTGTTGAAGTGATGATTGCCATAAACCTCTGATCAGAGTATGCATTTGTTAGAAATGGTTTCTAGTCAAACACACTATGGTAAAAGGCAATATACTTCAGTAACAAGTAAACTACTGGGATAGCTTGGAGCAACCTCGCTATTAGTGGGTTAACACTTTAACCAAACCCTATAAACCAGATGGTACTAATATTAAAGAATGGAAGGAATTTATCGCACTGGATAACTATTGCATTAACCGGGATTAAGTCATAAGCATAAATGACGTTCCAGGTAATGGGGGATGGTAGACCCTTGCTAGAGGCATACTACAGTTGTTTAAGGAAATCAAGTTCTATTCATAGTCTAGAGCATCGAGCCAATGGTTCCATTAGAACAAGGGTTGGTTAAGCCTTAAAAGCTCAATACTTTGGGATGTATAAGGTCACACACATTGGACCTTCATTGGACTAAGTGAAGAACTAATAGATTTATTCCATTACAAAAATATAACATAAATAATAATTGGATTATTATTTGATTGGTTAAAATTGATTAGATCAATTTTGGATAGACTAAGGAATTTATTTTGACCGATAACTAATTGATTAGAGTCATAAATAAATTATAATTGATTAGATCAATTTTGGTTGAACCAAGAAATTTATTTTTATTAATAACTAATTTGTTAGGGTTGAAAATAAATATTTATTTGAAAAGGGGCTAAAAGGAAATTTTTTCCAATTGGGGCGTAAGGGTTGGACCCTATAGAAATGGGGCCCAAATTTTGGGGCCCCATACAGGCTAGCTAAAGGGTAGTGGGCTCGCCGTAGCGAGCCTACGTGCTAGGACACACCAGCGTTGCTGGGCAGCGCTAGGTGTGCCCCGCAAGCCCAGCCCACAAGCCCGGCTTGCGGCACACACAGCGTGCGCTGCACGCTGTGTGTGGCGGGCCAACCTGCGGGTCCTGTTGGACCCATGTGGTTGACCCGTATGTGGGATGTGCCACATTGGAAAGAGGGGGAGCATCTTTGCTCCCCTAAGCCTATATATATGTCTCTCTATTCCCCCTTTCAAAGTGCACTACAACTCAGAGTATAAATCCTAAGCGAGATTCGAAAACAATAATTTCTCGGGTAATTGAGCAACTTATTTTTGAGGAGCCTGAATTTATTCGGGCACCTCTAGTTTATATTTTTGGGTGAGGCTTCTGGAGTGGTCTAGCAACTACTTGAGGCTTCTTAGTTCTTCCCCCCAGGGAGGTTTTGGTTGGTGGGGTTCATGTGGATACTCATAGAGGCTATCCTACACTTGGAGGCTTGTGTAAGAGGGTCCTGCTAATACACGCTTCAACTGGTAAGTTCCTTTTCTTTCTCTTTTATTATTAGGTCTTTTTCTTTAAACGTTTTTAGACTTAATAATATGCTTAGATTATTTTGCATGCTTAGTTTATTTTATGCTTAGGTTATGACTTAGAGTTATAACATACTTAGGTTATAACTTAGAGTCATAACATGCTTAGGTTATAGCTTAGAGTTATAACATACTTAGGTTATAGGTTAGAGTTATAACATTGTTAGCATAAAATATACATGCTAGTATATAATTTGGAAGTATGGTATGCCTAGCCCTTTTGCATGCTAACCTAGATAAAGAATTATTTAGTTAAGGCTTTATTTAATTTATATGCAACTAATAGGAGTTCCTGGGGATAGGGATAAAATTTTGAATTTTTGCCATACCTATTATGCATGTTCAATCTGACTGTCAGTTTCCAACAGTGGTATCAGAGCCTGCCTATTTAGTGCATAATTAAGTTAGAAGAGAACTAAATATTATTTTCTATATGAAATGATTATTTTATTTAATTGTTTGGAATAATATATATGAACTTGTGCCTTTCATTTCAAGGTTAGAAAATGGATATGAATAATTTTGAATAAGCCTGCTCAACTTACTCAAATTATACAAGAGTCAATAATTTATTTAAATTACATGGGTTATAGATGCTTCCAATTTACATGAATTGGAAGAAC
The DNA here is from genome assembly GCA_947683365.1 of Euphorbia pulcherrima. Lineage (NCBI taxonomy): Eukaryota > Viridiplantae > Streptophyta > Magnoliopsida > Malpighiales > Euphorbiaceae > Euphorbia > Euphorbia pulcherrima. The sequence continues at coordinate 24,966,105 of CANTUS010000001.1, forward strand.
GAAATTTATTAGTTTAAGAGAATCCATTGGTCTTCAGGTTTGTGCCCATATTTTTTCTGGCTAAGGATTGGACTTGGTGTCTACTCCTCATAGGGCACCTCTCCTACCTGGGAGCCTATATCGGTGAAATTTGAATTGACCAACCGGGGGATTAATATGAACTAATTTATTTATAGTATATAAGATGGTATTTATATATGTTTCTATAACAAAGTAAAAAAATTAAATTTATTAAATAAAAACTGAACCCACCTAAGGTTAGACCTTATAAATTAATTCTAAAATTCCTTGAATTAATACAAGTTATTATAATTTTGTCCATCTGATAAAATCCTAGATTGGGTGAGACGTTTAACACCAATAAAATTCCAAAGTAAATATATTAAGGCAAGTTATAGCCTTCCTTACTCAAATTTATAATACGGTCTCTTTGGGCTCTCAAAGTGCTATGCAAAGCGTTCCTTCTAGTCCATATTGATTGGTTGTAAAGTTTGGGATAGGGTCTGCCTTAACAGAGCTGGGGTAGTCCACCATAAAATTGGAGGCTAGGCCTAGATTTGAGACATATTCAAGGAGATGCTAATATAAGAGCACACGCCCCTTGGGATTAGGGAACTTGAATGAATTAGCAATTCCATGCGATGCAAATGGAATGGGATTCCAACTATGACTTACTATTATGACTTGAATCATAAAATTGGGGGTTATAAGAGACTAGTTATAGATGCTACCTACTAGGAAATTTACCTGGGCTAAAATTCCCGAATTCAATAAAATGGGCTATTGTAAATATCGAAGAAAATAATAGGACAAATGTGTTAATTAAAAGACCTTATATTAAATGCATGTACTTAAACTAATATCTAAACTTTTTCTTTTCTTATATCTTAGGTTGAAAATGACTTCCAATGTTAATCTCCGTATGTTACTTGACACCAAATTGAATGGCTCGAACTTTTTTGATTGGTTCCAAGCTATGAGAATAGTTCTTAGATCCGACGGAATTGCTTATGTTATAAGTGAAATTTTTCCTGTAGAACCTGATATTGAGGATCATGTGGAACATGATGCCTGGTTGAAGCACATAAAAGATCGTGAGACTGCCTTGTGTATCATGTTGGGGTCCATAAACCCTGAGCTTCAGAAACAACATGAGAACATGCCCTTGGAGGACATGGTTCTCCATCTTGAAGAACTCTTTTTAGAGAAAGAAAGGACAGAGAGGTATGGGACCTCCAAGCTCCTTTTTGGGACCAAGATGCACATTGGCACCTCTGCCTCTCAGCATGTACTAAAACTCTTGGGATACCTTGAGAAGCTAAATCGATTGGGATTCGAGATGAATCATGACTTGAGCATTGACCTTGTCTTGATGTCCTTGATAGATTGTTACTCAGGCTTTGTGAGTAATTATTACATGAACAAGATTAATTATACTATCCCTGAATTAATTAACATGCTAAAAATAGTAGAACCTCAGAGCAAGAAGGATCAGAAACCTCTACTGTTGGTTGAAAAAGGCAAGGCTTCTAAGAAGAAGCAGCAGCCACTGGGTGCTAAGAAAAGAATCAGTAAGAATAAGAAAGAAAAGAAGGCATCTAAGTATGTCTGCTTCCAATGTGGGAAACCGGGACATTAGAAGAGGGATTGCAAAGCTCCTGCTTCTGAGCATTTGAAGAAGAAGCCTACAGAGGCATCTACTTCAAGTATGTTTGTAATTGAAAATTTTACTACTTTTCCAATGTGGATCCACTTGGGTATTGGATACTGGTTATATTTCTCATATCTGCACTTCTATGTAGGGACTAAGGAACTGTAGAAAACTTGCAAAAGGGGAAATGGACCTACGCGTGGGAAATGGAGCCAGAGTTGTTGCATTAGTCATGGGGAGTTTTAGTCTTGTCTTGCCAAGTGGACTTATTTTAGTTTTAAATAATTGTTACTACATTCCTAGTGTTACTAAGAATATTGTATCTGTTGCGTGTTTAGCAACAGAGAGATTTGAAATTTTATTTTCGAAGAATAATTGTCAGATTCGTTTGAATAATGTTCTTTATGGTTATGGAATGTTGAAAGGTGGCATTTATGTTCTTGATACTAAAATAGAAGTTTTCTATATAAACAATGTGAAGAAAGTTAAATTAGATAATGAGAATTCCTTCTACTTATGGCGTTGTCATTTAGGCCACATAAACAAAGATCGCTTAACCAAGTTGCATAAGCATAGAGACTTGGGCCCAATAGACTTGGAGTCTTATGGTGATTGTGAACCTTGTTTATAAGGAAAAATGACAAAGTTACCCTTTCAAAGAAAGGGTGAGCGGGCCACGAGTACATTGGAACTTATACATATTGATGAGGCACTAGGAGGATACTCCTACTTCATAACCTTTACTGATGATTACTCATGATACAGTTATTTGTACTTGATGAAGCACAAGTCTGAAAGTTTTGAAAAGTTTAAACTATTTAGAGCTGAAGTAGAGAAACAACTTCAGAAAAGTATTAAAACACTTCGATCGGATCGAGGTGGAGAATACTTAAGTCAGGAGTTTCAGGATTATCTAAAGGAAAATGGCATAGTTCCTCAGTGGACCCCTCCTTATACACCCCAACACAATGGAGTGTCAGAAAGGAGGAATCAGACTTTATTAGATATGGTCAGGTCCATGATGAGCCATGCAGATCTTAGTAAATTCTCTTGGGGATATGCACTGGAGAGCGCAGTTTATGTTTTATACAGAGTGCCCTCTAAATCAGTTGATTTTACACCTTATGAAAGATGGTGTAATAAGAAGCCATCTCTAAGTCACTTAATAGTATGGGGTTATCCTACTATGGTAAAGAGGATAGTGTCAGATAAGCTGAATGCCAAGGCTGATAAATGTCTGTTCATTGGATATCCAAAGGAAATAATTGGATATTTTACCAACCTAAAGCAAAAAAGGTATTCGTGTCTTGGAATGCTCACTTTTTGGAAAAGGAGCACTTACTTGCAAAAGTCAGTGGGAGCAATATTGAACTAGAAGTTCAAGAGGAAGAAACAGACAATCAACTGATTGACCCCGTTCTGGATACACAAGAGAGTGTGATCCAAGAACAACCTGTCGAAACACAATCATTGCGAAGATTAGGTCGTATTCATAAGGGTCTCGATAGATATGGGTTTATCACCACTGATGATAAGGAACTATATCTTATAGAGGATGATGAACCAAGGATATATGATAAGGCAATGAAAAGCTCAGATTCTGATAAATGGCTAAAAGCCATGAAATTAGAAATGGATTCCATGTACGAGAACCAGGTTTGGAATTTGGTTGATGCACTGCAAGAGGTTAGACCAATTGGGTGCAAGTGGGTCTTCAAGAAGAAGACATACATGGATGGTAATGTAATTATCTATAAAGCAAGGTTGGTTACGAAAGGTTATCGTCAACGGGAAGGTATTGACTATGATGAAACTTTCTCACCGGTAGCCATGCTTAAATCTATAAGGATACTCCTTGCCATTGCTGCTCGTTACGATTATGATATCTAGCAGATGGATGTAAAAATAGCATTCGTAAATGGGGATTTAGACGGATGTGTATATGACACAACTTGAGGGTTTTACATATTAAAATGGCTCGAAGGTATGCAAGCTACAAAGATCCATTTATGGACTTAAGCAGGCATCTAGGAGTTGGAATATAAGGTTTGATCAGACAATCCAGGAACTAGATTTTTGCCCAAATACTAATGAGCCTTGTGTTTATAAGAAGATTAGTGGAAGTGTAATCATTTTTCTAGTATTATATGTTGATGACATTCTACTAATAGGAAACGACATTTCTCTTCTTCAAAATGTTAAAGTGTGGTCGTCAAGAAAGTTCTCCATGAAAGACCTTAGTGAAGTAGCATTTATACTAGGTATAAAGATCTACAGGGATAGATCTAAGAGGCTGTTAGGTCTTTCTCAATGTACATATATAGACAAGGTATTGAATAGGTTCAACCTTGAGCATTCTAAGAAAGGTTATCTCCCGATGACAAAGGGGATAAACCTATCTAAGGCTGAGTGTCCGAAGATAGCTCAGGAGAGAATGCACATGAAGGATATACCCTTTGCATCCGCGATAGGATCCATCATCTATGCTATGATATATACTAGGCCAGATGTCTCTTAAGCTTTGAGCTTTATGAGCGGATATTAGTCATATCTAGGTGAAAAGCACTGGATGACCGTCAAGGCAATCCTTAAGTACTTGAGAAGGACTAAGGATGAGTTCTTGATTTATGGAGAAGTGACCTCACAATTAGAGGTTACACTGATGCGAGTTTTTAATCTGACAAGGATGACTTTAAGTCTCAGTCAGGTTTTGAGTATGTGTCAAATGGAGGGGCAATATGCTGGAAGAGTTCCAAGCAAGAAACTACTACTGATTCAACCACGGAATCTGAATACATTACTACATGCAAACAGCAAAAGAAGCTGTCTGGTTAAAGGGATTTATTAGTGATCTCGGTATGGTGCCTGAGGCTGTTGATCCAATTACTTTGTATTATGATAACAGTTGTGCCATAGCTCAAGCAAAGGAACCACAGTCTCATCAAAAAAATAGACATGTATCCAGAAAGTATCATATAATTAGGGAGATTTTTGATGCTAAGATAATAAGATTAGAATATGTACCCACTGATCAGAACCTCCGGATGGTCTGGCAAAGCCATTAACTTAAGTCAAACATGACCAGCATGTTAAAGCATATGGATTAAGACATATGGCTAATTGGCCTTAGTGCAAGTAGGAGTTTGTTGGATATGATGTATGCCCTTAAAGCAATTAGGGCGATATATTTTAATTATGTAATAGTACGAATAATTTGTTTAATCAATAAAGGCATTTGTTCTTTTATTTATATCAATGTGTTTCTGTGTGTATATATATTATAGCTAGTTAAATATATTCATTGATGTATGTATACAAAAGTCCTTGACATATCATAGCATGAAGTCAGAGAAATTATAGTTGGACTATATATGGTGGAACCTGCTTCATGTGCAATTATGATTATGTATAAACTATCCCTAGTCATAGTTTCATCAAGAAAGGATATTGATTAAGCGGAAAGACTAGCATGTGGTCAACTTTTTTAAAAAGGGTCCAAGAAGTAAATCTCCTAAGGACTGAAGGTGGTGCCTTAAGTTTGGCACATGGATATATCTGGAAGATATATTGGAGACTGCAGTAAGATAAACACTTGGTGTATATATCAATGTGTTAGTGTTTATCTTTATGCAATAAGCTTTGCGAATATCCTCATACTTGAGATACTAGTTACCTTGTATGGTACTATTGCTATACTTTGGGTCACTTCTATACACTCATTAATTTAGGGTGCTACGGGCATAGTGATGACAACACATTGGTAAGCTGAGTAGTCAGAAAGAATCCATCACTCCATATATATTAAGGAGTTGTACCTGGCCACTTATTGAAGTAATGATTGCCATAAACCTCAGATCAGAGTATGTGTTTCATAGAAATGATTTCTAGTCAAACACACAATGGTAAAAGGTAATATACTTTGGTAATAAGTAAACTACTGGGATAGCTTGGAGCAACCTCGCTATTAGTGGGTTAACACTTTAATAGAACCCTATAAACCAGAGGGTACTAATATTAAAGAATGAAAGGAATTTATTGCACTAGATAACTATTGCTTTAACCAGGATTAAGTCATAAGCATAAATGACGTTCCGAGTAATGGGGGATGGTAGACCCTTGCTAGAGGCGCACTACAGTCATTTAAGGTAATCGAGTTTTATTCACGGTCTAGAGCATTGAGCCAATGATTCCATAAGAACAAGGGTTGGTTAAGCCTTAACAGCTCAATACTTTGGGATCCTATAAGGTCACACACATTGGACCTTCATCGGACTATGTAAAGAACTAATAGATTTATTCTATTACAAAAACATAATATAAATAATAATTGGATTATTATTTGATTGGTTAAAATTGATTAAATCAATTTTGGATAGACCAAGGAATTTATTTTGACCAGTAACTAATTAATTAGAGTCATAAATAAATTATAATTGATTAGATCAATTTTGTTTGGACCAAGAAATTTATTTTGACTGGTAACTAATTTATTAGGGTCGAAAATAAATATTTATTTAAAAAGGGCCGGTCCGTAATGGGGACACTCAGCGCTGGTCTTTAAGCGTTTTTAGACTTAATAACATGCTTAGGTCGTTTTGCATGCTTAGTTTATTTTATGCTTAGGTTATAACTTAGAGTTATAACATGCTTAGGTTATAACTTAGAGTTATAACATGCTTAGGTTATAGCTTAGAGTTATAACATGCTTAGGTTATAGCTTAGAGTTATAACATGGTTAGCGTAAAATATACATGCTAGTATATAATTTGGAAGTATGGTATGCCTAGCCCTTTTGCATGCTAACCTAGGTAGATAATTATTTAGTTAAGGCTTTATTTAATTTATATGCAACTAATAGGAGTTCCTAGGGACATGGACAAAATTTTGAATTTTTGCCATGCCTGTTATACATGTTCAATCTGACTGTAAGTTCCCAACATTATCTACATATCGGGTGGCTCTGATGGTGACCTAGAGGGATAGAGCTAAGAAGGAGGTGGAGCAACAGATTGAGGTGGCCTGTGCTATAGCTAAGGGTGGTGCCGGGGGTTTAGAGATTGGGGTCCCTGACTTTCTAGCTGCCTGTTCCAGGTCGGAGGATAAGGTGATGTTCAATATGGCTAACCTACTGCCAGATAGGCAGAACTAGGCCTAGGATGGATCCCAGAGACAAAATCCCCCTGCAGCCTTGACTAGGATTTCTATTGCTTTCATTCTAGACATTTGACATTTTTTGCCCTTTGTGGCTCATTTTGATGTAAACTTGGATGCTATTGATAGACTGCTTTACTTTATGCATGCTTGAACTTTATTTTTTTTGCACTAAAACCACTGAATATTGCTGCTTGTAGACTTATGTTGCCTCTTAGCATAACTAACAACGAAGCTCATTTAAAGCCTACCATGAGTAAGTGAGTTAACCGTTGAACACTCGAAGTTCATGATCATGATGAACTGATCCAATTTATTCTAACAAGCATTACCAAGGCTGGTCGGTTGGAAATAGCACTTGTGGGGACACGTGCTATCGTGTGACTTCATAGTGGGATAACTGAGTTCAAGGGACCCCAACTGTGAGACATTATAATTACAAATAATGTTTTAACAAATAAAAGCAAGTGCAATAACAAATTGTGCTTTTGAATTGAGTTCTAATTTTTGCATAGGCCATTCATTGTGAGATGACCTATTGAATATTCATTTCCATTTCCATTTCTTTTATCCTAAATTTTGCCTGAATTGTCCTTAGCGGCTCAACCCAGTGGACTTTCTCTTTCTTTTCTTTGTCTTAACTTTTGCCTAGACTGGCCTTTCGGGTTTTCAATCCAGCAGACTTTTTCTGACTTGAACATAGGCCTGATTTCTTTTGTGGCCTATCAGTATTTTTGTCTTTTGTTGGATAATATACTCGCAGCAAAGATGACAATAAAGAGCACAAAATGTAGAGAAAAAATTGATGCTCACATACTTGCGATTATTTAACCTAAAGACATTTATGCATTCATAAGACCAAGATTCTTAGCTAATTATAACACGTTAATTAATGAAATTGATTTGAGTATATAGGTAATGGTAACAATTTCCAATGGTTAACTCTTATTGCTTACTGGTCCTTTTACAGATTTTCCCGAAAGCAACTGACATTTTTCTCTCGATGCCCTAACTTTTGCCTAAGCCGCCGTTTTCGGGTTTTCAACTTAGCGAGCTTTATTTTTGTGTGGGGTACCCTAATTTTTGCCTAACTGGTTTATAGAAAACCGATCAGTGAGTCACACCCCAATTTTTGCATGAGCAGTAGAGGACCGCTCACCGGGTGATTTATTTTTTATTTCTTTTATTTGTTGTGCTGCTTTTTGTGATTTATTTCTTTTGACCTAGACATGATAACGCTTAAGCTTGTCTTGATTAAGTGGGTTCACGAATTCATTCCCATCCATGTCCATGATCTTGATTCCTCCCTTGCCAAGGACTTTCTTAATTACAAACGGTCCTTCCCAATTAGGCCTAAACTTGCCCCTAGCATCAATGTTTGCTTGGCATAGTTATTTAAGAACCAGATCACCTGCCTTAAGAGTTTGCCTTGGATACCTGACTTTATTGTTATAGGCTCGGGCCATACCCTGTTGGTACATCTGTAGGTAGTCAAGTGCTTTGAGTCACTTCTTTTTTATGTGAAAGGAACACGTTCCTTTGTTTTGTTGAAAGAAGGAGATCACGTTATTATGGAGGCTTGGGATTATTGTGTGAGGTAAAGGGTCTCTTCTTTAGAATAAATGGAGAAAGGATTCTTGGAGGGATATTTTGATGGAAATATAGGTCATAGGGGGATTGGAGGTACCTACATTGATAAAAAAAATACTCATTTGTTGGATGGGGTAATATACTTCTTTTTCAATGGTGCCTTTGATGCGGGGTTTGCTTTCCTTGTCTCTTTTTGGTTTTCTTGGTCTTCTTTCTCAATGCCATGTATCCTCTTTTCCTCCCTCATAAAGAAAGATGAGCAAAGATCTAAGGCTATCATGTATGCTAAGCACCTTATTTCTCTTTCTTTGGTGTTAAGTTTTAACTAGTGGATTTTTATGCCATTGCGATATATTCAAAGCTAACTTCATTAATAAATATGGTGATATTTTTAAGAATGTTGTTGTTATAGGTGCATTATGCCTTTAAAATGGAATACTAAAACAAAATGTGAATGGAAAATGCATCAATTGATCCATGATATGCCCCATAAGCGGCATTATTTGTATAAAAAATGTTTGCAACATTAAAAATTACATCATTTGAATCATCCTCCAAAGGCTGAGGGTCTTATTGGTCAACCTTGGCAACATTGGTAGTTGAACTAGTAGTCTCGACTTACAGGTTCTTACGAGCTTCTTTGGCCACAACCTTTGCTAAATTCCTTATAGCCTCGATGACAGGATTGCCTTCCTCATCCCCCTTCCAATTCTTCCTCATAAGCATAGCTAGGGCTTTGGTGATAGATTTGACTGCCTCACTTATCCCTTTACCTTCCACATTCCCACATACTTCCATAGAAATCGAGGACTCGATCATACAACCATTCTTGAAGTCATACACATAATTGAAGATCTCAAAACCAGGGACTTTCTTTCCCCCTTATCTTGACAAGTTCCTCCTCCCATGTGAACACATTTTTCTCAACCTCAGCCCCTACCATCAGGCATGAATGGAGTTTAGATTTCCTAGCACTTGGGCGATTTCCCAAACCAAGTTTGAATGGCCATAGCACAGGTATAATGGGTTTCAGCATGCCCTAAAGATTTTTCCCAAGCCCCTTTCCTTTCATGTAACCTAGCTTTATCATAATCTTTTCAATATTAAGGGATATGTACCCCCTAACCATCCACTTTGACTCTTAGTGGGCTACGACCACCCTGAACTCTTTCTTCTCGACTTTTATAGCTGCTACAACTGATGGTTCATCTGCCTCAATGATTAGAGGCTTTCTATTGTAAATGAGCCTAACCTTCTGGTGGACCATGGAAGGGACGGCTCCTAATGCATGAAGCCAAGAAATAAGGAGTAAGTGATAGGAATGACGAGGACAATGAACAAAACCTTGGATTTCACCTCTCCAATTATAACCTCGACCTCAAAAACTCCAATTACACTTCCCTTTGTGTCATCATATGCCTTTATAACAATATTGGATTTCTCCAACATGGGTTCATCTAGCCCCAAGTGAGGAAGGATCTTGGAAGGACAGAGATTAAAGGCGGAACCATCATCCACCATAACACACGGGGATAAAACATTCAAATATTTGCACCTTGATAAAAAGTGCCTTGTTATGCTTATATCCTTCTGCTGGGAGATCAGATGGACAGAACATAATGGATTCAACATGATCTGGGGAGGAACCCCCAATGATTGAAAACACATCGACCAAGGAAGTAGATAGTGTCACCTCTATGCTTGTCAATTTCTTAAGCATGTCCTTACGATGATCTTCAGAGTCAATCAGAAGTTTCCAAATACTATACTTGGCCTGGGTAGCCTGCAACTTTTATATAAGGGGGTTGGGCTTCAAATCCACCTTCTCATTGCTAGGTGGTATCTGAGTTACGACAAACGGTGTAAAGGTTGGACCTTGATTGATACTTGGGATGACCTGGATGTTAACATCTCTACCCCTCCTTCTTCTCGGAAGGGGGGTGGAGTCACTCTCCCACGGCGGCTAACATACAAAACCCCCTTCTTCATGTAACTCCTCCCCTTGGAGGTTTTCACTAACAAAGTTGGTCCTTCAACATCATCTTCTTCTAACACATAAGCATCGATGTCAGTTGGCTCTGATTGAACCAACATGGCTTCCTGATTATGGGTTCCTCTAACTCATATGCATCAATAATGATAGGGGTAGGCTCATTGGGTAGAGCCACTGCTGAATGAAGTATATGATTGGCTTGCATGATTAAATTAAAGACGTGATTGGAGGGTAGCCTTGACTCAATAGTAGTAACTTGCTTCTTAAAATTCGGCAAGGGGTTATTCATAGTGCTTGGCTTGAGTTCAGGCTCATGGATCTTCTTCTCTCTAATCAGGCCACGGATAGCTTCAAGTAAATCCCTACAAGAGCCTTTGTAATGACCCTTGCTAATATGACATGCACAAACCTGTCCCTCTCCTTGGGCTTGGGTGGAACATATGGCTTGACACTTTGGAGAAGGCCAAGTGCCCTTAACTTACTAAAGATGGTAGGCAGAGGTGTCTTCCAAGCAGAAATACCATCCTTAATAGTAAAGACTGCAGTAATCTCTTCTTATATAGTTGCGGTTTTGAGATCTGAACTACACCTTGGTTTGGAAGCTGAAGCCATGGCTGATGGAACATTCTTTGTGATCCAAGGTTTGGCTGGCACGCTTGCCTTCTCCAATTCCTCGATCCTTTCCCAATTCTCGGCCTTCTTAAAGACCTCAACTTAGCTAGAGAAACTATCTATACCTAGAACCTTACGATATGTGTATAAAGCATCATCAATAAAATTCACAATCATCTCGAGGAGACTAAGATGATCCTTCAATAGAATTTGGGTGGCCATCCACCTCTCAAAATAAGGCTTGAACTTCTTATTGGGGACCTGCTTGATAGCCTCCAAGTTTTACATGGTTGTTTTAAGAATGACGTTAAAACCAAATTGCTCGATGTAAGCCTTAGATAAGGACTTCCAATTTTCGGTCACCTCATCTAACAAAGTGTTATACCACTTGATAGTAGGACCTTCCAAAGTGCAAGGAAATATCTCGGCAAGGAAGTTGTCGCTCAGTTTCCTTATCCTCATTACCCTCTGATACTTAGTGATATGAGACTCAGGCGGACTGGTTCCCTTATACTTTGCTATGTCAGGCATACTAAAGTTTTCGAGGACCCAATCCTCCTCCCTAGTGGCTTGAACGAGTTGTGCTGGTGGATGAATACTTGGATTGGTAGAAATTAACTTCTATAACAGATCATGCAATTCCAAGAACAAAGACGATCCATTTGACTGAGCAGCAATCGCACCTAAGAGTAAACCTTTTGATTGAGAAAAGGTTTTCCCCTTAAGCATGACCACAAAATTAGGGGTCCGACCAGATGCCCCAAACTGAAATACTGGTGGAATGAACCCTTGGCTCGGCTGAGCGAACTGACTAACGGTTGAAGGAACTGTAGTACCCATTGACTGAAATGGCTTGGACCAACTAAACTCAACTGACCAAACTGGCTGGAAGACCCTCTATGAGCCTGAAAAGGTGGTAACTGAGACTGAGTGAATGGATTATAAGCAACCCTTGAAAGCCGAGGCTGCTCACTATCCACTGCATGGACTGCTGGAGCTCTGATAGGCGTACCCTGAGAGACATTGTCATTCTCTCCTTAACAAAGATCACCCTAATGGAAGCCAACATCTTATCATTCATATAGTCAAGGAACTAGTCACTCCCCAAATACTATGAGATGGCATTTGCAATCTCCGGCCTGATATCGGCCCTCGACACATTTTCTTCCTCATTAAGATTGGTATCCCTAGCCTTAACATCTACCTGACCATCATGAGTCAGAATATGAGATATCTTCTCAAGTTGATGGGTAATAAAGGATCAGTTGGACCAAATTGACTGCTCGATGAACTACTCGGGGATGGAGGCGAAGGTGGATCCTCAACCCTTAACTAAACTGGAGGAGGTGAAGGTAAAACTAGAATGTGAACCAAATAGATGTGAGATCATTGCCAAGCTTTGACTCTTGCTGAGATAATAACCAAAAGATCAGTACATGTATAGGGTTGGTATGAATGCGCAATTTACAACAATGCATGGTGAGGTTAATTACAAGGTAATACAATACAATACATGCAAAACTTATCCTCCAACCCTATTCCTCTTGCCGATTCTGAAGGTATTTTCTTTTGATTACCGTGAGGGTAACAAAGGGTGACCTATTCTAATCTCACTGAAAAAAGGTACCTAGAGAATAAAATTCTAAGGCTTTCGATATGAATGGTGTACGGACGTAACGAAATGAGTGCTCTACCTACTGGAATGTCCCCAATTCCTGGCAGGCATGAGTGACACTTTCATAAGTTTCATAGAAGAAAAAGGGCTTCTTAACCTGGCACTAGAAGAAGAGGACATTTAATTCTAAAGAGAAGGAGGGGAGAAGATAGAGCGTAATAATTTTCCCAAATGATGAAAAAGAAAACGGGTTGAATTAAGTAAATGATTTTCAGTGCTAATCTTAATCTTTCAAGCTTTTAAAAAAGAAACCAAAATTTTACAAGTTAAAAGATTATGTCCTTAGCAGAGTCGCCACTGTGAACTCTCGGTGGTCGAAGATATGTGGATCTCCCTTGGCGCCTTATAGCGTGGTCCACTGGGGGTTGGTTGATTTAGGCGTGATGGAACCATTTTAGCCAAGTTTGCACATTTTAACCAATTTTAATGAATAAAGAAATCGAGACCTAAATCTCGATACAAATGATAGAGTCGCCACCCAAGTTGTCTACGGTTCCCATTGGGCAAGAGACTCATACCTTTTGGATCAGAGACTTGGGTATCGGATGAATCACTTATTTCTCATTTAGTTAACTCAAAATTACATTCGCCGTGTAAAACCATTTTCTTTTCTTCATTTGGGAATTATTATGGAAAGCCTATTTTTCTATACTCTTTCACACTCGATACATGCGTTCAACAATTTACAATAAAGCACAAATAATAAAGGGGGAATAAAAATTACAACCTAGGGAAAATGGGGGAATTGCGAGGGAACCTATACATTTGTTCTAATTTATAAAATAAAATAAATAAATTCACCTGCATCCATAAAGATTAGCACAGTTTACGGCACATCATAAGTCAACATTTTGTTACAAAAAATGTGATTATGTTAGCGTGGCGGTTTTGAGATCGATAGTGCTCGGGCGGCTTCTAGGATCGAAGAGAAATAACGGGTCTTCAACGCATCTCGTTATAGAAACACATTTTATTTTTCGTGGGTTGATTTGAAGGATTATTAGTGAAACTGGTCGTATGGCAAATGGTGGTGTTAGATTCATTTTACTAAATTAAAAGGGAAATTAGGATTCTACTTAGGGGCCAGTACCCGTATAGGTGGGGTAGGACCCGTACAGGTATGGGGGGTCGTACGGGTCCTGTCTGGACCCAGACAGAACTTTATTTTAGTAAAGAGAGCATATTTACAGAAAAAAGAATACATCAAAAATGGGATTTCCTTCCATATAGGCATGGCGTACCAATTCAATATCCCTAGGGATATAAACGTACCAACAAGGCCCATATGATTTAGGACCAGACCAAAAACAAGAACAAAGAATAAACTAAAGTAAAAAAATAAAAATGATAATAAATAAATAAGGTGTGAGGCTCTTTGAAACTCAGGAGTGTACCTTTACACCGTGAATCCACTTTGAAGGATCCCTTTACCGAGAGAGAGTCTAGCCAAAGTAGATGATGAAATGATGATTTTAGGATGGTTTAGGTAAGTGTTTGTGTGGACACAACCTCCCCCAAATCCTAATAAACGAAGCTAAAAATGAATAAAATGTGGACAAAACCTCAAGGAATGAGTTTTCTTCCTATTTTATACCTCTTATACCTCAACTGTACCCTTGATAATACTTGTGAAATGGCTGAAAAATCATAAACTATAGTATCGAATTTCTTTTCTAATTCGTTCCTCTTAAAACTGAGGAAAAAAGCCTCTATTTATAGGAGAAAATCGGGTCTAAACGCAATAAATTGAATTCATGACTGATTTTCTCCAAAAAAGGCATGATCTACCTACCATTCTAACTGTTTGGGCATGCACGGGACCCATACGGATCCAGGTGGGACAGGTACATGTCCCTCCCGGGCTTGCAGCCGATGGATCTGTACCACCAAGTATGACCTATATAGGTCCCTAAGGGCAGACTAGGTCTCCAACTTTGGCTGAACTCATCTCTGCTGTAGTAGGAACACCTTTGATGGATAACACATATAAAAGATTGTATTTCTAGCTCTCATCATCGTTTCATGAGAAGGACCATCAAAATCCAATGCTCACATTGCCAATCCTTCACTCATGCATCGGTTGCCATTAAAAGTGGGCTCTATGAATTTCATCTTATAGAGGACCCTAATTAGTACCATAATTGCAGGATGTGGGCTCAACGCTCATATTGATGGAACTGGATCGATCTTCACCAAAAAATAAGCCAATAATGAACCAAATTTGGCTTATCAAATCTGGTTTTAGCGTGATAAATAGGTATTATTGTGGATTTTTAACTCAATTTCGCCATCGCTTTTGCCTCAACTGATTGGAGGTTGTACTACTCGTGAGTTTTGGTTAAAGCTTGAACAAACCTATACTTTTGGGTCAAAGGTACAGGCTCGAGAACTCAACCAACAACTGGAATCTCTCATTAAATAAACTAATGACAATGTTACTGAATATATGTAGTGAGCAAAGACAATCATTAATCGTCTTGCCTCACTACAAAATCCAATTTCAGAAAAGGACTTAGTAGATACATTGTTGGATAGATTGCGTAGCCCTCTCAGAGAAGTTTATTATATGCTTTCCAGTCATACAATCGATTTTGATGATTTGCTAGGAACCCTAATAACTGAGGAACACCAATTACAATGAGAAAAACCATTGACTGATGATATTAATGCTCCAATGGTGAATTACACCATAAAACTGAGTCCTAAGGGTAGCAGAGGATGAGGGCGTGGTAGGGATTCTTACTGCCAGAATTTTAAAATCTCTGGGTCGCGACAACAGCCCCCTCTAGCCCTGTTTTCACCCCCTACACCTGCCTACAGGTCTGGCCACACCACTCAACAAGCACCACTTGATATTTTGAATTTTTGTTGTCATAATTGCCGAGGATATGGGAATGTAGCATAATAATGTCCCACCCCAAAATCATCACCTTACCATACCTACACTCTAACCACTCATCACACTACCACAAACCCTACCGAACCCCAATGGTTATTAGATAGTGGGGAAGCTCATCACTTGACTTTGAATTTGAGTCACCTGGACATTCATTCTAAGTATTTGGGTTCTGAGGAGGTTCACTTAGGTAACAGTTCCACTCTCCCTATCAAACATGTTGGTTCTTCAATTATTCCTGCTTGTTCTAAATCATTGAATTTGTTAAATGTTTTACATGTACCAGCCTCAAAATCCAATTTAATTTTGATTAGTGCACTTACTAATGCTAACAATGTGTCTGTTGAATTCTTTGACAAATTTTTTATTGTGACGGACCTTAATTCCAGACAGGTGATACTTCGAGGCATGAATAAGAATGGGTTATATTATCTTCTGTCCGGCGTTCGAGCTCTAGTACTGTGCTATCTCACCTCCTTATCCACCTGGCATGAGAGGCTCGGCCATCCAGCTGCTTCAGTAGTTAGTCGTGTCTTGAGTAGTCTAGTATTCATTTTGAGTCGAATAAATGTGTTTTGTACATTGTATGCCATAGTTGTGCAGTTAGCAAGATTCACAAATTACCTTTTTCTTAATCTAAGTCAGTTGTGTTTGTCCCTCTTGATCTAATTTGCTCGGATCTTTGGGGACCTGCGTCTGTTGAATCTTATAATGGATACTCTTATTATTTGATTTTTTATGATGCTTATAGTAAATACAACTAGATTTATTTTTCGCATTATAAATCTGAAGTTTTGAATGTCTTTGTTAAACTTTGTGCCGTTGTTGAAAATTCTTTGGTCGTCCAATTAAAATTATCTAATCAGATGGCTGCGGTGGATTTATTACTATGTGACATTACTTATATAAGAATGGAATTCACCACCGTATGTCTTGCCTTATACTCCAGAACAAAACAGTGCAGCTGAAAGTAAACACCTTCATGTTGTTGAAACAGGTTTGGCTTTACTAAATCGAGCTCAATTACCTATAACATTTTGGACCAATGCTTTTGATACAGCTATTTTTCTTATTAATCATATGCCTTCACCTTCTCTAGGTCATAGTTGTCCATATGTTAAATTGTTCAAGTCATCTCCCGATTACTTATCATTATGTATCTTTGGTTATCTTTGCTACACGTGGTTGTGACCTTACAACTCTCATAAATTAAACTTTCGATCACGTAAATGTATTTTTTTAGGATATAGCAAATCTCATAAGGGATATAGCTGCTATGATTCCATTTTGTCTAAGATTTTTTGTCTCACATCATGTTGTCTTTGATGAACAAGTGTTCTAATATCTTGAGTTAAGTACTGCAGTTGCCTCATCATCAACAGATGCTCCATCGACCTTACCATAAATTATCCTTTTTCTAAATACTACATATGGACAATCTGCCACTACACCAAAACCAAACCCACCCTCCTTACAACAACCTATACCACTGCCTTATATCCCCACTTCACCACGCAATAAAAGACCACTACCCAAATACCCTCAACCAAACTCGCCATTCACTCACACGCCATCGCCAAGGCAACTTACCCAAGACAATAATTCTCCACCTCCTTGCACAATAACTCGCAACACCACTAAGCCAAAACATACCAATCAACCACCGAAACAAAATAAATGACCCAAACTCCCCACCACCAAAAAACCATGACTACTTGCCAATCAATACGACAATTACCCAAACGAAAATCCAATAATGTCGTGCTCATTCCTAATAATCCTTCATGCTATTCTGAAGTGATTAAGTTTGATTGTTGGAATAAAGCAATGACGGAGGAGTACAATGCTTTAATTGCCAACAGTACTTGGGAGTTAGTACCTACAAAACAAGCCTTAAACATTGTGGGATGCAAATGGGTTTTCAAAACCAAATGTCATGTAGATGATACAATCGAGAGATATAAGGCTCATCTTGTGGCTAAAGGGTTCCATCAATGGCTGGGACTAGATTACTATGACACATTCAGCCCGGTTGTTAAGTCAACCATGATTTGTCTTTTATTATCTCTAGAGGCTTCATTTCAATGGTCTATTACACACCTTGATGTATCAAATGCCTTCTTACATGGGCATCTTGATGAACCAGTATTTATGAGTCAACCACCTGGCTTTATTAATAAGGATCAGCCTACGTTTGTGTGTAAGCTTCAAAAATCAATTTACCATCTCAAACAATCCCCGCGTATGTGGCATCATCGTCTTACAAATGAGTTGCTAGAGTATGGATTTAAGGCATATAAGGTCGATGTCTCACTTTATTATTTAAGGAAAGGCTCGATTACTATATTCTACCTCATTTATATTGATGACTTATTGATCTTAAGCAATGACTTGGGAATTAAGGCTAATTTGATTTGATTTCTTCAATCATAGTTTGCAATAAAGAATTTGGGAGAGGCAAAATTCTTTCTTAGAATTGAACTATATCGTTGGAATGGAACATTAGAGCTCAACTAGCGTAATTGCACAAAAGACTTGTTAACTCAAGCCTTTATGTCCACTTCAAAGGGAGTCTCAACACCTGCGAGCCCAATGTCAAAGCTTTCCCTAAATGGCAGCCCTCCATTTACAGATGCAACCTTTTATTGAATCCTTGTTGGGGGTCTTCAACACTTGATTATAACGAGACCTGACATTACATTCTCTATGCATAGAATGGCCCAATTTATGCATGCGCATATGCAATCTCATTGGCAATCACTAAAGCGTATTTTATGCTATCTTCAAATGACCTTGCGATATGGTCTTCGGTACACATCTCAGATAGTAGTTAATCTTCATGCCTTTTCGGACTTGGATTTGGCTGATGACCCGAATGATCGACGGTCTATTATCGGCTTTACTAACAAATTTAGTTTCTTAGTCTGCATGGAAACAACAGACGGTGTCTCGATCTTCTACTAAAGCTAAGTATAGAGCCCTTGCAGCTGCTACCTTAGAATTGTCTTGGCTCGGTATGCTTCTAAACGAGATTGCCATACCACTGCAAGGTGCTCCCATTCTTTGGTGTGATAACTTAAGTGCGACTTACCTCACGGGGCAATCTGATTTTTCATAATTGCATGTATACATCTGGAGCTCAATTTCCATTTTGTTCATGAACGTGTTGCTAACAAGGATCTTGTCATCCAATACATATCCACTAATGATCAAGTTGCGGACATTTTCACCAAACCCTTGTCGAGTGCTCTTTTTGGATGTCTTCATTATAAGTTGGCTCTCGTTATCACCTCGGCTCAACTTGTGGGGGGATGATAGATATTATTGTTTTCCTATATAATATAAGTATAATTTTCATAGGTTATATTGTATTTAAGTAGGGTTATTACAAACGGACGATGTTTCGAACGGTCTGCGAAGCCAGGCTGAAGGACCGGTCTCCTGAAAATGATAATGTGATGGTGATTGTGAGAAAGGTTTTACATGTTTTAGTG
This sequence comes from Euphorbia pulcherrima, assembly GCA_947683365.1. NCBI lineage: Eukaryota > Viridiplantae > Streptophyta > Magnoliopsida > Malpighiales > Euphorbiaceae > Euphorbia > Euphorbia pulcherrima. Next base: position 24,985,167 of record CANTUS010000001.1, read on the forward strand.
TTCAAAAGATACGAGATCAAAATCTCGCACTTAAAATAGAGTCGCCACCCGGTTCAGCTCAATCAAGAAATTTTGGTACAATTTTCCCACCGGGTGGTAGACCATACCTTAAGTAGAGATTCCAAGTTCGAATGACGTTATTTATTTTACATTGGCCAAGTTAAAAGATTCCATTCTTTCTTAATCTATTTTAATCCACCCTATTTATTGTGTTTTCGATTTATATATTATTTTTGCTTTATCAAGCATTCAAAGCGGTAAATAAATAAATTATTACAGTCATCCCAAATAATAATGCAGACATTAAAGAATAATTACAAGGCTTTCTAAATCCTATACTTTTGTTCTATACAAGGAATAAAAATACTCGAAGGCCTAACATACATCTAACCTAAATCTACATGCATAAAATGATTAGCATAGATACAACACGTTATACAAGGTATATCATGTAACATGCATAATTAGTAGACTAAATAAGACCCGAGTTAGCATGAACATGGCATAGTTAATATACAATTTTATGGAGCCCAGATGAATGGCTAAAAATGGTATTTGAATTATTAGTGAAAATGCCACATGTTATGGGGTGAGGCCTATTTTCAGAAGGTTCCGGACCCCTGTCATTACACTGTACATCCTATCTTTGGAAATTAAATTAGGTTTTATTTTCCAAAACCTTATACCGCTAGCGGTATGAATAAGGCCGCCGGTGGCATCAATGATGTTACTGGTGGTTTTATTTACACAGGCAGGCTGCATGACATTCTGGATACCATAGAGAAAGGGTCGTATAAGAAAATAGAGCCGTTGGGGACAAATGAAGCCCCTGGCAGCTTTAACTGTCTTTGGTGGTCACTTTCTTACAACAGCAGCAGATAACGGTCGAAAAGCGACTGAAAACCCAAAAATAAGCACAAAACAACAAATAAACACAACAAACAAGTAAAATGAAAGCCAAAGAGCTATGAGACTCAGAATTTTTACCTCGAGGCCATGAATCCACCTCTTCGTCATCCAATGACACCTTCAATGAGCTTAAATGATGATTTGGGTAGTAGTTGGGTGATTTAAGGCTCTAAATCCTAATGTAGTGATTTCTAAACCTAAAATTCAACTAAATATCAGAGAGTTTAGCTAAGAAAAACCAAGAAAAGATGGATTGAATCCTCTTTTCTTACCTTTCTAGACTTTATCCCACTAGAATTAACTAAAAATACTCAAAATCTCCTTATTACTTCAAGTGGTGAATGTGTAACCCTTACTTCAGCTGAAATGGCTCCTTATATAGGCTAAAATCTGGGGGAAATTTGACTTTGATCAATTATCCAGTGGATATCGAGCAAATTTCTGCAAAAAGTTATCTACCTGCAGAAATTAGGCCACCGGCGGGATGGATGATACCGCCGGTGGTATCGCTGATGCTGCTGGTGGCATCAACCTCTGCTGGGTCTAAAAAGTAAGCATGGTCTAGCCTAAAAATGTGAAAAGGTGGGTCCAATCCGCCTAAAAAGGTGTTTTGGCGGGATTAATTTGAATAATTAGGGTTTATTTGACTTTTTATAGGTATTTAGGACTAAATTAATTTTTGGGTGCAAATCATTAGTTTGAGCTACCACCGAACGCGTTATAGGACACATCGAACTGAATTTTTCCAAAAATAAAATTTGTAGAGAATTTTATATCGATAATAAAAATCTCAAAAAAGAATTTTTATCATGAGGAATAAAATCAGATATGCATCATGATCATCTCGTGAGAGGGACTGCAAAATCCCGTGCCCACAGGATGCCCCTCGGGGGATCACTGCTGCCACATGTCAGTATGATCTCATGAAAAGGGCAAGGGTTTAAGAAATCTACTTGACAGATGGCGTGCTAGGTCTACAAGATGGTGGTTGAACCCAAAGGTGGCATGTACAAGGTCACGCCGTGATCTTCAGTTGATGTTCTAGGGGTGAACCCGAAGGACGATATGTACAAGGTCTATATCATGATCTTCGGTTGAAGTTCCAAGGGAGAACCCGAAGGTTGCATGTACAAGGTCACACCGTGATCTTCAGTTAATGTTCCAGGGGTAAACCCAAAGGACAATATGTACAGGGTCTATACTGTGATCTTTAGTTAACGTTCTAAGGGAGAACCTGAAGGCGATATGTACAGGGTTACGCATGATCTTCAGTTGACGTTCTAGGGGTGAACCCAAAGGCGGCATGTATAAGGTCATGCCGTGATCTTTAGTTGACATTTTAGGGGAGAACTTGAAGGCTGCATGTGCAGGGTCACGCCATGATCTTCGGTTGACGTTCCAAGGGTGAACCCAAAGGTGGCATATACAGGGTCACCCCGTGATCATCAGTTGACATTCTAAGGGAGAACCTGAAGGTGGTATGCACAAGGTCTATATTGTGATCTTCAGTTAACCTTCCATGGGAGAACCCAAAGGCGGCATGTACAGGGACACATCATGATCTTTAATTGACGTTCTAGGTGAGAACCTGAAGGTAGTATGTACAGGGTCTATACCGTGATCTTCAGTTGATGTTCTAAGGGTGAACCTGAAGGCGGCATATACAGGGTCACGCCGTGATCTTCAGTTGACCTTCCAGGGGAGAACCTGAAGGCAGTATGTACAGGCTATACTGTGATCTTCAGTTGACATTCTGAGGTGAACCCGAAGGACAATATGTACAGGGTTTATGCCGTGATCTTCAGTTGACATTCTAGGGGAACACCTGAAGGTGGTATGCGTAGGGTCACGCTGTGATCTTCAATTGATGTTCCAGGGGGGAACCCAAAGGCGACATGTATAGGGTCACACCATGATCTTCAGTTAACGTTCCAGGGGAGAACCCAAAGGTGTACAAGGTCTATACCGTGATCTTCAGTTGACGTTCCAGGGGACCCAAAGGCGGCATGTATAAGGTCACGTTGTGATCTTTAGTTGATGTTCCAGGGGATAACCCGAAGATGGTATGTACAGGGTCTATATAGTGATCTTCAGTTAATGTTCTAGGGGTAAACCCGAAGGCGACATGTACAGGGTCACGCTGTGATCTTCAGTTGACATTCCAGGGGAGAACCCAAAGGCGGTATGTACAGGGTCTATACCGTGATCTTCAATTAACATTCTAGGGGAGAACCTGAAGGCAATATATACAGGGTCATGCCGTGATCTTCAATTGACGTTCTAGGGGAGAACCCGAAGGCAACATGTATAAGGTCATGCCATAATCTTCAGTTGACGTTCTAGGGGTGAACCCAAAGGACGATATTTACAGGGTCACATCGTGATCTTTAGTTGACATTCTAGGAAAGAACCCGAAGGTGGTATGTACAGGGTCTATATCATGATCTTCAGTTGATGTTCTAGGGGAGAACCCAAAGGCGGCATGTATAGAGTCATGTCGTGATCTTCAGTTGATGTTCCGGGGGAGAACCCAAAGGCGGTATATATAGGGTCTATACCGTGATTTTCAATTGACGTTCCAGGGGTGAACCCAAAGGACAGTATGTACAAGGTCTATACCGTGATCTTCAGTTGAAGTTCCAGGGGAGAACCCGACCGTGATCTTCAAGTGACGTTCGGTGTGGCCGGTGGTTGCCCCTTGCGATTGTGTCTGCAATAAGTGATAAGTGAAACAAGATTAGACAGATTTTTAGATGATGTTTTTACTACTTGATCGATTTTGTGAAATAAAAATATTTTTGCCCCTACGATCAACAGTAAAAATGTGATAAAAAAATAAGGATTTCAGATGTCCTGGAATGACGATGGCTTGAGCCGGGATCCCGTTGAACTGCTAAAAAATAATCATCTAAAACAGCCTTGGAGAATTTGATACCGCTGGCGAGTTGGAGTGATGCCGATGGCGGTTTGATTGATGCCACTGGCGGTATGAGGTGCCACGTGGCATCTTTGACTAGTCAAAGGAATTCGAAATTGCCCCTATTAAGACTGAGGCCGCTGGCGGCTTGGATGATATCTTCGGTGACATGAATTAATACCACCGGCGGTATGGAGAGACAATTTCAGATATAATCAAACTCCTCGAATTCTGTGCGGGTGTTTAATATGAGTTTAAACTCCTCTTTTCTTATTTTGACAACAGTATTCTCTTCTCCCTCTTTACCTTTCGCAAAAACATTCCTTTCTCTTCTCTTCCTCTTCCCTTTTCACATCCAATCATGAAGAAGATTTTTGGGAGCAGTTCCAAGTTTGGCGATTTGCTAGATTCTGCCATTGAGGGGCTGAAACTTTGCCCGGTTCATATGGGCTATGGCTTTAAAGAATCCGACATTGTATTCGGATATGGGATTGCGGCATCTATCAATGATCTAGTTTCGGACACGGATAATCATATCTCTTCAATCTAGGTAATCCTGCAAAACCCAAACCTTTTTATTTCGTTCGGGGATTTTGGTCCTAGACTCAAAATATGGTAGGATAAAGGTTAAAAGTTAGAGATATGTTAGAATGCATGGGTAGAACTGGATTTTGCCCGTAGAAAATGTTGCCGCCAGTGACATCACTCATGTCGCCAGTGGCTTTAGGCCTTCCCAAAAGGGGCCAAAATAAAGCTATATCACTGTTGACTTTAGCGGTGTTGCTAGCGACATCATCCATACCGCTAACAGTATGGCTGATGTCACTGGCGACATCACTGCTTTAGCAGCGGTATCAGCAACATTCCAGCAGCTTTTTAACATAAAAAGGAGATTACTTATCTGGTTTGTTCTTTTTTATTTTTGGTAGCCGCTCGGACTGACTTGCATCGGGGGTATGAGGACCCTAGGTGAATGGTAGCAACACATCGAGAAGAAAGACCCTATACTTATGACAGCTATCGACGATATGAACTTTAGGGACTTAGCCAGTGCTATGCCCTTACTCATGCTAAAACTTTCCCATTCGGCCTTGACCTCCCTGATAGAGAAATGGTCCAAGACCACCCATACCTTTCATCTCTAGATTGGCGAGGTGACTATTACTCCCTTAGACGTTGTGGCCATGACTGCGCTTCCATTAACCAAGGAGGTCATTCATTTAGATGTTTATATTGAGAAGAACCACCTCAGGGGACCGGTGGTGAAAAGGGTGACGGAGCTCTTTAGATTGAAGCCTAAGTCAGGGCAATTATGCTATAGAGAGCTACAAGAGTATTGGATGGGGGTTAGAGTGGTCCCTGAGACACAGAGGGATGCTTGCATCCGCTCTTTTGTTATTTCATTGATGTCCATGTTATTCTTCCCAGCCTCAAGCAGCAAGGTCAACTACGGGTTGATTTCTGCTATCGAAGATGTGAAGACCATCAAGGAGAAGAACTGGCCTAGGGCCATTTTAGCTCAAATGTACTATGTGTTGGACGTGGGGGCCCGAAAGAAAGAGAAGGTCCTCCGCTTGAGCCATTTGCTGCTTTAGGTATATCTTTTAAGTAGTGCTTTATTATTACAGTTCACTACCTTTCTTTTTATGTATGTTGAGCCTTTGGACTGATTGGCTGTCAATTGTGCAGGTTTAGGCCTTTGAGCACCAGATCCTCCTCCTGGTCAAGTTTAAGACCATAGTACTGTCGGGTTCACATTTCCTCGCCCGGTGGTGCGGGAGTGTTGGAGGTTTTGGCAAGTATCAGACCGCCTACAAAGAGGCATTGAGGAGCCTACAGATCAGCTCAGTATACTACTTTGACTTTTAGCCCTATCTTACATTCAACAAACCATTAGTCAAAAACATTTATAAATTTAAATTGTGCTTACATTAGCTTTCCGCTTGATTGATTGGTCAGATCATTAGGGACCCTTTCGAGGAGTTATCCAACCATGATATTGTCCTTACGGTCCGGCGGGAGGTGGATGACCGTAGGTTTATGATGGAGTGCCCCCTAGCTTTGCCTTGGTATTTGGGGGAGAGAGTTCGCAGTTTGAGGGATGTTATGCCTGCTGCTAGGCCAGTGCCTGCAGATCCCCTTATGGGCCTTTGGTGGCCTTATTTAACTATTATCGGTATGGCCAACAAGGCTGACATTTTTAGAGGGCAATGGTTAAATGGTTAGAAGTGTCCCTGGCACTTATAACGACCACATATAACGCTTGCTTATGATGTGCCCCCATATCCATTCCAATGATTCTATTACCTTCCATGCAAAAAAGAGGAAGGAGGACCTAAAGAGGCAAAGGCATGGAATCGTTGATGAGAGAGATGATGAGGAAGAAAGTAGTGGTGGTGGCGAGCCCGAGGGGGGGCGAGGTTGGCGAGGATGTATCGGTGGTCCATGAGGAGCACCATTCTTTTGATGTGATATTGTGCCATTTCCATATATGCCATATTGTTTGATTTAACAATGGTTGCTTATGCTTGTTATTTTGTGTTCTTTTTTATTTTTAAGCACCTCCAAGGAAGAGAGGTCGGCCCAAGAGCAGCGGAGTATGAGGTCAGGATAAGCCCGAGGGTGTTAAGTTTGTGGAGGGGCACCTCTCGACTGCTTTGGAGACTCATTTCCTACTCATGAACTCGAGAGGCGACTTCCGGACTAGGGAGATAACCTCTAGCAGCCACTCGTTGAACTTTATGCCGATGAACACCACTCACATAAGTCTTGTGCAAAAGTGAACATATAACAACTCCTTTCTAAATTTTTTTTATTGCCTTTTTGGATTTTTCATGTTTCGAGTGCTAAGGTAGAGCGGTTGGCTGGAAATGCCTTTGCTCTCAGTGACACTCTCATTCCCAAACCTTTCTCGCTTAGGTATATCTCCTGCTATGATATCTCATTGTAAAATGCATGTATGAATGTTATGAATGATATGGATTATTGTTGTTCCCCTGTTTATAGGACTTCATATCCCTTACACTGTCGGATGCTTATGCGGACCAGCTAAGGTACCAGGAAGAGATGGGGGCGCTTCGACATCGCATGAGCGAGCTAGAGAGTTAGTTGGATGCTGCCTTGCATGAGAGGAGAAGCAAACATACCATGGATTGTGCAACCGCGACCAACGGGAGCCGTAGGGGAAAGAAAGTGATAGTTGGTCGTTGTTCTGGCGGTGATCTAAAGAGCACATAGAGCATTGTGGGGACTGACGAAGACGTCGTCAACCATTATCTTATCGACCATGTGGATGTCTCATCTCGCCCGCCCGACAGTGGTGACCAGTTCTAGATTCACTTGCTAATTCCTGCTTCTTTTTTTTCTTTTAGTTTATGGATTTTGTGGTTTGGATTTATGTCCATGATACATTTGGTTTGAATGTTTGGGTTTGATTTTGGATTTTGGATTTTTGGAAGATTTTGGTTAGGCATAGGATTTGGATGTTTTGGAATATTTGCGCCTTCAGGCCTTTGCTTTGAATAAGATTTGAATTTTATGCTTGAATATATTCTCGAAATAGATTACAGGGTTTTGCAGGTTATAGGCCGGTTTGGTTCAGCTCAAACAGACATAAAATTTGCTGGAAACAGCTCCATACCGCCGGCGGCTTCACTGATGTCGCCATCATTTATGCCCATACCGCCGGCAGCATGATCTAAATCATCGGCAGCTTCGTTCTCCAGAATTGCAATCTTCTTTTATTTTTTCTATTTTTTCTTTTTATTTTTGGCCTTTTTTTTTCTTTTTTTCTTTTTTTACTCTAACTTTTTGATAGACTGCCCTTAGGGGTTTTCAATCTATCGAGCCTTGTCTTAACTTTTTCCTAGACCGCCCTTTTTGCGTTTTCAATCCAGCATACTTATTCCAACTTTTGCATAGACCTAGATGTTTTCAGTCTATCCGGATTTATTATCTTTTTCGAATTGTTGCGTGCTATACAGATGATCTCTAAGCACCCTCCATTAAGTTTACTTGCGATGTTTTCACCATTTGGCTACTAGGCATTCATACTCACAAGCATAAAGGTTTCAGTATGAAAGGTACTTTCATTAGATGGTTTTAATAGGAGTACAAGATGTTGGTAACCATTTCCATTAATCAAACTCCCGGTGTTAACCAGTCCTCACAGATTTTCAAGTTAACATTTGACTGTATTTCTCTCGTGCCCTAATTTTTGTCTAAATAACCCTTTTTAGGTTTTCAGTTCAGCGGGCAATTTTCTCAAGAGATTCCCTAATTTTTGGCCAGCTAGTTTGCAAAATACCAACAGTCGGGTGTCACCCTAATTTTTGCCCGATCGGTAGAAGACCAAACTGTGGGTGCTTTATTATCTATATTTTTTATGTGCTATTTTTTGATTTATTTCTTTTCATTTAGATCTGATAACGCTTAAGCTTGTCTTGGTTGATTAGGTCAATGAACTCGTTCTTATCTTAACTTTTATTTTAGTTGATTGCCTCTTCAACTAGGTACCTGCAAGGTCTTTTCTTAACTTGGTCAGAATCCCCCTTCTTGGATCTGTGTCGGCCGGTTTGAGCTATTTCAAAGTCAGATAATTGGACACTTCTAGTGCTTGACTCGATTGTTTATGTATCCTTACCATATGCCACTGATACACTTCTGAGGCTTTTAATCGTTATCCGTCCATGGTGTTTTCTCGGGTCTTATCTATGTTCATTCAGGCTCTTTTAATTTGGATCTTAAAGCGACTATCAATGACTTCACCTCGGCTCCAACAATATCTTGTTTCCATCTTATAAACCAAGTGATGTTTGGTTCAGAGGGCTTTTACTTGGTGCCTCCGAAAGGGCGAACGATAGCTCATTTAGTTGGTTTGCTTGACAGGCTATTTGGCAACTTTAGTTGTATGATCAACTTGTGGCTTATGGCATAAATATCTGCAATACCTGATCCTATACTATATGTTCTTAGCGGTGGTTTCCCTTTGGAACTGATCTTCATTGTTTGGGGTGTTTCTAGCAGGTTAAGTCATGTTAGGTGAAGATGTGTATCTCTGTGAGTTTGGTCATTTTCTTGGCAATGACATTGGTGTAAGATTCGGCTTCTTTTATAGCTTCGGTGTTTATTTGATAAAGGCCCTACTACTAGGCCAGTGCCTGCAGATCCCCCTACAGGCCTTTGGTGGCCTTATTTGGCTATTACCAATATGGCCGACAAGGCTGACATTTTTAGAGGGCAACAGTCGAGTGGTTAAAAGTGTCCCTGGAACTTATAACGGCCACATGTCACGCTTGCTTATGATGTGCCCCTGTATCCATTCCAATGATTCTATTGCCTTCCATGCAAAAAAGAGGAAGGATAAGCTGAAGAGGCAAAGGCGTGGCATCATTGATGAGAGCAATGATGAGGAAGAAAGTAGTGGTAATGGCGAACCCAAGGGGGGAGGCGAGGTTTACGAGGATGCACCGGTGGTCCATGAGGAGCACCATTCTTTTGATGTGAGACCGTGCCATTTCCATATATGCCATATTGTTTGATTTAACAATGGTTGCTTATGCTTGTTCTTTTGTGTTCTTTTTTATTTTTAGGCACCTCCAAGGAAGAGAGGTCGGCCCAAGAGCAGCAGAGTATGAGGCCGGGATAGGCCCGAGGGTGTTAATTTTATGGAGGAGCACCTCTCGACTGCTTTGGAGACTCATTTCCTACTCATGAACTCGAAAGGCGACTTCCAAACTAGGGAGATAACCTCGAGCAGCCACTCATTGAACTTTATGCCGATGAACACCACTCACGTAAGTCTTGTGCAAAAGTGAACATATAACAACTCCTTTGTGGATTCTTTTTTATTGCCTTTTTGGATTTTTTAGGTTTTATGTGCTGAGGTGGAGCGGTTGGCTGGAAATGCCTTTGCTCTCATTGACACTCTTGTTCCCAGACCTTGCTCGCTCAGGTATATCTCCTGCTATGATATGTCATTGTAAAATGCATGTATGAATGTTATGAATGATATGGATTATTGTTGTTCCCCTGTTTATAGGACTTCATGGCCCTTACATTGTCAGATGCTTATACGGACCAGTTGAGGTACTAGGAAGAGATAGGGGTGCTTCAACATCACGTGAGTGAGCTAGAGAGTCAATTGGATACTACCTTGCACAAGAGGAGAAGCAAACATAACATGGATCGTGCAACCCCGACCAACGGGAGCTATAGCGGAAAGAAAGTGACAGTTATCTATTATTTTGGAGGTGATTTAGAGAGCACATGGAGCATTGTGGGGACTGACAAGGATGTCGTCAGCCGTTATCTTGTCAATCATGCGGATGTCTTGTCTCGCCCGCCAGGCGATGGCGACCAGTTCTAGGTTCATCTGTTGATTCTTGCTTCCTTTTTTTTCAGTTTATGGATTTTGTGGTTTGGATTTATGCCCCTGATACATTGGGTTTGAATGTTTGGGTTTGATTTTGGATGTTGGATTTTTGGATGGTTTTGGTTAGGCTTAGGATTTGGATGTTTGGAATATTTGCGCCTTCGGGCCTTTGCTTTGAATAAGATGTGAATTTTATGCTTGAATATATTCTCAAAATAGATTATAGGGTTTTTACAGGTTAGAGGCCGGATTGGTTTGGCTCAAACAGGCCTGAAATTCACTGGAAACAGCTCCATACGCCGGCAGCTTCACTGATGTCGCCGTCATTTATGCCCAAACCGCCGGCGGTATGATCCAAATCATCGGCGGCTTCGTTGTCCAGAAATGAAATCTTCTTTTATTTTTTCTATTTTTTCTTTTTATTTTTGGTCTTTTTATTTTTGTTTCTGTCTTTTTTACTCTAACTTTTGCATAGACTGCCCTTAGGGCTCTATCGAGCCTTGTCTTAACTTTTTCCTAGACCGTCCTTTTTGCATTTTCAATCCAGCATACTTATTCCAACTTTTGCATAGACCTAGATGTTTTTAGTCTATCCGGATTTATTATCTTTTTTGAATTGTTGCGTGCTATACAGATGATCTCTAAGTGCCCTCCATTAAGTTTACTTATGATGTTTTCAGCATTTGGTTGCTAGGCATTCATACTCAGAAGCATAAAGATTTCAGTACGAAAGGCACTTTCATTAGATGGTTATAATTGGAGTACAAGAAGTTGGTAACCATTTCCATTAAAAACTCCTGGTGTTAACCAGTCCTTACAGATTTTCAAGTTAACATTTGACTGTATTTCTCTCATGCCCTAATTTTTTTCTAAACCGCCCTTTTTGGGTTTTCAGTTCAGTGGGCGATTTTCTCAAGAGATTCCCTAATTTTTGGCCAGCTAGTTTGTATAATACCAACCGTCGGGGGTGTCACCCTAATTTTTGCCCCGATCGGTAGAAGACCAAATGGCAGGTGCTTTATTATATATATTTTTTGTTATGCTACTTTTCTGATTTATTCTTTTCATTTAGATCTGATAGCGCTTAAGCTCTTCTTGGTTGATTAGGTCGATGAACTTATTCTTGTCTTAACTTTGATTTTGGTTATTGCCTCTTCAACTAGGTACCTGCAAGGTCTTTTCTTAACTCGGTCAGAATCCCCCTTCTTGGGTCTGTGTCGGCTGGTTTGAGCTGTTTCAAAGTCAGATCATTGGACACTTTTGGTGCTTGACTCGGTTGTTTATGTATCCCTACCACATACCACTGATACACTTCTGAGGCTTTTAATAGTTATCCGTCCATTGCATTTTCTCGGTCTTATCTACTTTCATTCAGGCTCTTCTAATTCGGATCTCAAAGTGACTATCAATGACTTCACCTCGGCTCCAACAATATCTTGTTTCCATATCATAAACCAAGTGACGTTTGGTTCAGAGGGCTTTTACTTGGTGCCTCCGAAAGGGCAAACGATAGCTCATTTAGCTGGTTTGCTTGACAGGATATTTTGTGACTTCAGTTGTATAATCAACTTATGGCTTGTGGGGTAAATATCTACTATACCTGATCCTATACTTTATGTTCTTGGCAATGGTTGCCCTTTGGAACTGATCTTCATTATTTGGGGTGTTTGTGGCAAATTAAGTAGTGTTAGGTGAAGATGTGTGTCTCCGCGAGTTTGGTCATTTTCGTAGCAGTGATATTGGTGTAAGATTCGGTTTCTTTTATAACTACGGTGTTTATTTGATGAAGGCCATAGTTCTCCAATCGTATATGCCCCTACACCAAGAATGGTCAAGGAGCAGGAAAGTGTTGATCAAGGATTAAAAAGGGATGCAGGAGGGTAGTGGGTGGGCTAAAATGTATGCCTTGATTTTTTTATTCCACAAAATAAGTCATCACCTCTATAGTAGCTTGAAGGTGGGTTTGCATATAGTCGTGAGGTTGCTAAGTTAATTCTAGAAGACACCAGTCTTCTTTTTCCATGATGTTTGACAATCTGACTATCAATCTTAGGCATATCTTCATGCAATAAAGTATCTTGAATACTGAAAGCATCATGCATATGTTTATATGAATGCATGGATCAAATGGACAAAATACGAAGTAAGTAACAAAACAGAAGGTTGCTCGTGGAGATGAGAGTTACAAACATGACATTATTCAAAATGAAAGCATATAGAAAACTAAAGATAATACATTAGGATTGTCATCCTCCATAGCCAAGGGTTTTCGTTATTGATGCCGGCGGCAAGACCATCCTCAATTAATGTGTTATCCTGATCGAAAGCCTGAGTCTGCACGACGTCCTTCATTCGGCTTGACCCCCCAGTGAGGACCTCAGAAAATTACTTAATGGCCTCGGTTAGTGGGTTACTCATTTTGCTTTTTCCATATTTCTGCCCTTTCTTTATTAAAACTGTCATGGCTTTGATCATCACGACAATAACTTCCTTAACCTCTTGATCGTTTGAATCTTCATCCTAGATGTCGGAGCATAACTTTCCCTTGCCTTTAGAGTAGATAGCCTTGATGAGTTCCTGTGGCCCATTTCCTTGTTTAGGCAAGCTTGAATTGGTCATCCATATCTGGTTACTGAACTTTGGTAAGGGGAAGTTTATAGCGCTAGGCTCTTTCGGGTTCAACAATTTTCTCTTCGCTTACCAAGTGATGTATGGCTCGAACCAAAGTTTGACATCATTTAGTGTGGTGACCTGGCTGGACTTGATGTCCATATAAATTCTTTCTTTTGTCTTCAATGGGGGGGCTATATTTGCGAAGGCATTGGAGGAGGCCAGCCTTCCTTGCCTTGGTAAAAATTATACTAAGAGGGAGCTTTCACGGGTTTACACTACTTGTGAGGACGAAGCTGGCTCGGTAATGGCAGCTGGCGCTGATTTTTGAGAGGCCTTTTGGCCTATTCTGGTTTGAGATGGGGACATGCTTGATGGATATGGGTTGGGGTTCTAGAAAACCTGATCTTCCCCTATTTGGACTTCCCCCTCTTTCTAATCATAATTAGATGTCACCAATTAACGTAAGAAGGCTTCAACTTCGGGTGTCATGCCCAGAGGTTGCATCACCTAGCCATACTAAGGAGGTGTCGGGGCTGTGGGTAGCACAAATTATGATGGGGTGACCAAAGTTGGAGGTAAGACACTAGAGAATGACAAAGGAACTAGTTCCCGGGCTCCTTCCCTTGGCCTATAGCAAGCAGATAATGATGATTGTAAGAGCGTTTCATCATTTAGTGGCATGCCCGAAGATTGCATGACTTGGTCGCTGGCTCGAGGGATAGATGACTATCGTAAGGTAGCCACAGTCGTGGGTACCATGCCCGGAGGTTGCGTGACCTAGTCGGAGTTCTTATTTTCCAGGGTTTGTTTAACAGCTGGTTGAACAGTTGTTTGGATTTGTTCCTAAATAGTGCATCAAAAGAGGTCTAAACTGATAAACTGGATCATGGCGGTGGCAATTTCAGAACCAAGAGATAGTGGGTGAGCTACTCTCGAAGTAGGGGTAAGACCAGTCTATTCTTTGGGCAGGGTAGTGACGTCATCGGTGTGAGGGAGAGACATGGCTGATTGCGAAGGTTCGGATTAGAATTCCAAACTATTAAGAATCATGAATTTTAGGTCAGACATGAGTAGGTTGTGAATGGTTTGGATGGTATGCATGCTTTCAAGTTTGATGATCGGTGCATAATATGCTTATTTGTATGGCTGCATGTAGACATGGTTAGCAATGATGCAAAGGCTTATCCCTCCAACATGTTGGGAACTGACAGTCAGATTGAACATGCATAACAGGCCTGGCAAAAATTCACAATTTTGTCCATGTCCCCAGGAACTCCTATTAGTTGCATATAAATTAAATAATGCATTAACTAAATAATTTTCTACCTAGGTTACCATGCAAAAGGGCTAGGCATACCATAATTCCAAATTATATCCTAGCATGTATATTTTACGCTAAGCATGTTATAACTCTAAGCTATAACCTAAGGATGTTATAACTCTAAGCTATAACCTAATCATGTTATAACACTAAGTTATAACCTAAGCATGTTATAACTCTAAGTTATAACCTAAGCATAAAATAAACTAAGCATGCAAAACATCTTAAGCATATTATTAAGTCTAAAAAAGCTTATAGAAAAAGACCTAATAATAAAAGAGACAGAAAAGGAACTTACTAGTTGAAGCATGCTTTAGCAGAACCCTCTTGTATAAGCCTCCAAGCATAGGATAGCCTCTTTGAGTATCCACATGAACCCCACCAACCAAAACCTCCCCCGGAGGAAGAACTAAGAAGCCTTGAGTAGTAGCTAGACTACTCCTGAAGCCTCACCCAAAAATATATACTCAAGGTGCTCGAATAAATTCAAGCTCCTCAGAAACAACTTGCTCAAAGACCCGAGAGAAAAATATCTCGCTTAGGATTTATGCTCTGAGCTATGGTGCACGTTGAAAGGAGGGACAAGGGAGCATATATATAGGCTTGGGGGAGCAAAAAGCTCTCCTTTTTTATGTGGGATTAGGCAAAATGCCCAATCCCACATATGGGTCAATACGCGGACCCCCATAGGTCCACGGGTTGACCCGCATTCAGCGTGAAAAGCACGCTGCACTCTAGCCCGTTAGGCAGGCCATGTTTGGCCTGCCTTGCTCCGCAAGTTGGGCTTTCGGGCTGGGCCGTGCTGGGCATGCCCAGCGCTGGCGTGGCCCAGCACGTGGGCTCGCTATGGCGAGCCGATTGCGCCTTCACCCAACCTGTATGGGGGCCCAAAAATTGGGCCCCATTTCTATAGGGTCCGACCCCTTTTTCTGGATTGGAAAATTCCCTTTTAATCCTCTCAAATAAATTATTTATTTTCGACCATAATAAATTAGTTACCAGTCAAAATAAATTTCTTGGTCCAACTAAAATTGATCTAATCAATTATAATTTATTTATGACTCTAATTAATTAGTTACTGGTCAAAATAAATTTCTTGGTTTATCTAAAATTGATCCAATCAATTTTAACCAATCAAATAATAATCCAATTATTATTTATGTTATATTTTCGTAATAGAATAAATCTATTAGTTCTTTACTTAGTCCGATGAAGGTCCAATGTATGTGACCTTATAGGATCCCAAAGTATTAAGCTGTTAAGGCTTAACCAACCCTTGTTCTAATGGAACCATTGGCTCAATGCTCTAGACCGTGAATAGAACTCGATTACCTTAAACGACTGTAGTATGCCTCTAGCAAGGGTCTACCATCCCCCATTACTCGGAACATCATTTATGCTTATGACTTAATCCCGGTTAATGCAATAGTTATCCAGTATGATAAATTCCTTCCATTCTTTAATATTAGTACCATTTGGTTTATAGGTTTCGGTTAAAGTGTTAACCCACTAATAGCGAGGTTGCTCCAAGCTATCACAGTAGTTTACTTGTTATCGAAGTATATTGCCTTTTACCATAGTGTGTTTGACTAGAAACCATTTCTGTGAAAAACATACTCTGATCAGAGGTTTATGGCAATCATCACTTCAACAAGTGGTCAGGCACAACTCCTTAATATATCCAAAGCGATGGATTCTTTCCGACTACTCAGCTTACCAACGTGTTGTCATCATTATACCCGTAATAACCCGTAACACCCTAAATTAATGAGTGCATAGTAATGACCAAAAGTATAGCAATAGTACCACACAAGGTAACTAGTATCTCAAGTATGAGGACATTTGTAAAGCTTATTACGTGAAGATAAACACTCATGCATTAATATATATACCAAGTGTTTATCTTACTACGGTCTCCAATATATCTCCCAGATATATCCATGCGTCAAACTTAAGGAACCACCTTTAGTCCTTAGGAGATTAACTAATTGGACCCTTTCCAAGAAAGTTGACCACATGCTAGTCTTTCCACTTCATCAATATCCTTTCTCGATGAAACTATGACTAGGGATAGTTTAGACATAATTATATTTGCACAAGAAGCAGGTTCCACCAAATATAATCCAACTATAATTTCTCTGACTTTATGCTATGACACGTCAAGGACTTTTATTTACATACATCAATGAATATATTTAACCAGTCATAATATATATACAAAGACATTGATATAAACAAAAGATCAAATGCCTTTATTGATTAAACAAATTATTTGTACTATTATATAATTAAGATATATCGCCCTAATTGCCTTAAGGGCATACATCATATCCAACAAACTCCCACTTACACTGAGGTCAATTAGCCATATGTCTTAATCCATATGCTTTAACATGCTATCATGCTTGACTTGAGTCAATGGCTTCGTCAGACCATCAGCGAGGTTCTGATCAGTGGGTACATATTCTAATCTTATTATCTTAGCATCAACAATTTCTCTGATTATATGATACTTTTTGGATACATGTCTATTATTCTGATAAGACCGTGGTTCTTTTGCCTGAGCTATGGCACCGTTGTTATCACAATACAAAGTCATTGGATCAATAGCCTCAGGCACCACACCGAGATCACAAATAAAGCCCATCTTGTTTTGTTGCTTTGTATGCAGCAATGTATTTAGATTCTATGATTGAATCAGCAGTAGTTTCTTGCTTGGAACTCTTCGAGCATACTGCCCCTCCATTTAACACATACACAAAACCTGACTGAGACTTAAAGTCATCCTTGTCAGATTGAAAATCGCGTCAGTGTAACCTCTGAGGTCACCTTCTCTATAAATCAAGACCTCATCCTTAGTCCTTTTTAAGTACTTAAGAATTGCCTTGACGGCCATCCAATGCTTTTCACTTGGATCTGACTGATATCTACTCATAAAGCTCAAAGCTTGAGAGACATCTGGCCTAGTACATATCATAGCATATATGATGGATATTATCGCGGATGCATAGGGTATATCCTTCATGCGCATTCTCTCCTAAGCTATCTTCGGACACTCAGCCTTAGATAGGTTAATCCCCTTTGTCATTGGGAGATAACCTTTCTTAGAATGCTCAAGGTTGAACCTATTCAATACCTTGTCTATATATGTACTTTGAGAAAGACCTAACAACCTCTTGGATCTATCTCTACAGATCTTTATACCTAGTATAAATGCTGCTTTACCAAGGTCTTTCATGGAGAACTTTCTTGACAACCATACTTTAACATTTTAAAGAAGAGAAATGTCGTTTCCTATTAGCAGAATGTCATCAACATGCAATACTAGAAAAATGACTACACTCCCACTAACCTTCTTGTAAACATAAGGCTCAGTAGCATTTGGGCAGAAATCCGGTTCCTTAATTGTCTGATCAAACCTTATATTCCTACTCTTGGATGCCTTCTTAAGTCCATAAATGGATATTTATAGCTTGCATACCTTCAAGCCATTTTGAGAAGTAAAACCATCAGGTTGTCTCATATACACATCTCGGTCTAAATCCCCATTCAGGAATGCTATTTTAACATCCATCTGCCAAATCTTATAATCATAATGAGCAGCAATGGCGAGGAGTATCCTTATGGATTTAAGCATGGCTATCAGTGAGAAAGTATCATCATAGTCAATACCTTCCAGTTGACTATAACCTTTCACAACTAACCTTGCTTTATAGGTAATTACATTACTGTCCATGTCTCTCTTCTTCTTGAAGACCCACTTGTACCCAATCGATCTAACCTCTTGCGGTGCTTCAACTAAATTCCAAACCTTGTTCTTGTATTTGGAATCCATTTCTGATTTTACGGCTTTTAGCCATTTATCATAATCTGAGCTTTTCATTGCCTCATCATATGTTTTTGGTTCATCATCCTCCATGAGATATAGTTCCTTATCATCAGTGATGATAAACCCATATCTATCGCGACCCTTATGAACATGACCTGATCTTCACAATGATTGTGTTTCGACAGGTTGTTCTTAGATCACACTCTCTTGTGTATCTAGAATGGGGTCAATCAGTTCATTATTTGTGTCTTCCTCTTAAACTTCATGTTCAATATTGCTTCCACTGACTTTTGCAAGTAAGTGTTCCTTTTCCAAAAAGTGAGCATTCTAAGACACAAATACCTTTTGTACTTTAGGTTGATAAAACAGATATCCAATCATTTCTATTGGATATACAATGAATAGACATTTGTTAGCCTTGGCATTTAGCTTATCCGATGCTATCCTGTTTACCATAGTAGGAGAGCCCCATACTCTTAAGAGACTTAGAGATGGCTTCTTATTACCCCATCTTTTATAAGGTGTAAAATCAACTGATTTAGAGGGCACTCTGTTTAAAACATAAACCGCGCTCTCTAGTGCATATCCCCAAAAGGATTTACTGAGATCTGCATGGCTCATTATAGACCGAACCATATCTAATAAAGTCTGATTCCTCCTTTCGGACACTCCATTGTGCCAGGATGTGTAAGGAGGGGTCCACTGGGGAACTATCCTATTTTCCTTTAGATAATCCTGAAATTCCTGACTTAAGTAGTCTCCACCTCGATATGATCAAAGTGTTTTAATACTTTTCTCAAGCTGTTTCTCTACTTCAGCTCTGAATAGTTTGAACTTTTCAAAACTTTCAGACTTGTGCTTCATCAAGTACAAATAATCGTATCGTGAGTAATCATCAATAAAGGTTATGAAGTAGGAGTATCCTTCGAGTGCCTGAATACTCATTGGATCACACACATCATTATATATACGTTCCAATGTACTCGTGGCCCGTTCACCCTTTCCTTGAAAAGGTAAATTTGTCATTTTCCCTTTTAAAAATGGTTCATAATCACCATAAGACTCCAAGTCTATTGGGCCCAAGTCTCCATGCTTATGCAACTTGGTTAAGTGATCTTTATTTATGTGGCCTAAACGACAATGCCATAAGTAGAAGGAATTCTCATTATCTAATTATATTTTCTTCACATTGTTTATATTGAAAACTTTTGTTTTAGTATCAAGAACATAAATGCCACCTTTTAACATTCCATAACTATAAAGAACATTATTCAAATGAATCTGACAATTATTATTCAAAAATAAAATTTTAAATCCCTCTGATGCTAAACACGCAACAGATACAATATCCTTAGCAACACTTGGAATGTAGACAATTATTCAAAACTAAAACAAGTCCACTTGGCAAAATAAGACTAAAACTCCCTACGGCTAATGCAGCAACTCTGGCTCCATTTCCCACGCATAGGTCTATCTCCCTTTTTGCAAGTTTTCTACAGTTCCTTAGTCTCTGCACAGAAGTACAGATATGAGAATCACAACTAGTATCTAATACCCAAGTGGATTCACACAAAAAGTAGCAAAATTTTCAATTACAAACATACCTGAAGTAGATGCCTCTGAAGGCTTCTTCTTTAAATGCTCAGAAGCAGGAGCTTTACAATCTCTCTTCCAATGTCCCGGTTTCCCACATTGGAAGCAGATATACTTAGATGCCTTCTTTTCTTTCTTCTTTTTACTGATTCTTTTCTTGGCACCCAATGGCTGCTTCTTCTTCTTAGAAGCCATGCCTTTCTCAACCAACAGTAGAGGTTTCTGATCTTTCTTGATATGAGGTTCTACTATTTTCAGCATGTTGATTAATTCAGGGATAGTAGAATTAATCTTGTTCATGTAATAGTTAGTCACAAAGCCTGAGAAACTATCTGTCAAGGACATCAACACAAAGTCAATGCTCAAGTCATTATTCATCTCGAATCCCAATCGATTCAGCTTCTCAAGGTATTCCAAGAGTTTTAGTACATGCTGAGAGGCAGAGGTCCCGCCTGCATCTTGGTCCCGAAAAGGAGCTTGGAGGTCTCATACCTCTCTGCCCTTTCCCTCTCTAAATAGAGTTCTTCAAGATGGAGAACCATGTCCTCCAAAGGCATGTTCTCATATTGTTTCTGAAGCTCAGGATTCATGGACCCCAACATGATACACTTGGCAGTCTCATGATCTTTCTTGTGCTTCAACCAGGCATCATGTTCCATATGATCTTCAACATCAGGTTCTATAGGGAAAATTTCACTTAGAATATAGGCAATTCCCTCAGATTTGAGAACTATTCTCATAGCTCAAAACCAATTAGAAAAGTTCGAGCCATTCAATTTGGTGTCAAGTAACATACGGAGATTAACATTGGAAGTCATTTTCAACCTAAGATATAAGAAAAGAAAAATGTTCAGATATTAGATTAAGTACATGCATTTAATATAAGGTCTTTTAATTAAATACATTTGTCCTACTATTTTCTTCAAAATTTACAATAGCCCATTCTATTGAATTTGGGAATTTTAGCCTAGCTAAATTTCCTAGTAGGTAGCATCTATAACTAGTCTATTACAACCCCCAAATTTATGAGCTAAATCGTAATAGTGAGTCATAGTTGGAATCCCATTCCATTTGCATCTCATGCAATTGTTAATTCATTCAAGTTCCCTAATCCCAAGAGACATGTGCTCTTATGTTAGCATCTCCTTGAATATATCTCAGATCTGGGCCTAGTCCCCAATTTTATGGAGGACTACCCCAGTTCCGTTAAGGCAGACCCTATCCCAAACTTTACAACCAATCAATGTGGACTAGAAGGCATGTTTTGCGTAGCACTTTTATAGCCCAAAGAGACCGTATTATAAATTTGAGTAAGGAAGACTATAATTTGCCTTAATATATTTACTTTAGGATTTTATTGGTGTTAAACGTCTCACCCAATCTACGTTTTTATCATATGGACGAAATTATAATAAATTATATTAATTCAGGGTATTTTAGAATTAATTTATAAGGTCCAACCTTAAGGGGATTCAAGCTCATTATTATAATTATTCAATCAACCTAGAGTATGTGCAAAATAATTAACATTTATATTTGTTAAATCTATATTGCATTTCCTTTAAGCTTTTATTCAATAAATTTAATTTATTACTTTATTATAGAAAATATATAAGCACCATCTTATATACTAGAAATAAATTAGTCCATATTTAATCCCCGATTTGTCAATTCAAGTTGTACCGACATATGTTCCCAGGTAGGAGAGGTGCCCTATGAGGAGTAGACACCATGTCCAATCCTTAGCCAGAACAAATACGGGCACGAACTCAAAGACCAATGGATTCTCCTGAACTAATAAATTTCATTCTTTCAACTCATGTAAATTGAAAGCATCTATAACCCATGTAATTTAAATAAATTATTGAAACTTTTATTAATTGAGTAAGTTGAGCAGGCTTATTCAAAATAATTCATAACCATTTTCTAACCTTGAAATGAAGGGCACAAGTTCATACATATTGTTCCAAATAATTAAATAAATAAATCATTTCATATAGAAAAAAAATATTTAGTTCACTTCTAACTTACGTATGCACTAAATAGGTAATCTCTGATACCACTGTTGGGAACTGACAGTTAAATTGAACATGCATAACAGGCATGGCAGAAATTTAAAATTTTGTCCATGTCCCCAGAAACTCCTATTAGTTGCATATAAATTAAATAAAGCCTTAACTAAATAATTCTCTACCTAGGTTACCATGCAAAAGGGCTAGGCATACCATAATTCCAAATTATATCCTAACATGTATATTTTATGCTAAGCATGTTATAACTCTAAGCTATAACCTAAGCATGTTATAACTCTAAGCTATAACTTAAGCATGTTATAACTCTAAGTTATAACCTAAGCATGTTATAACTCTAAGTTATAACCTAAGCATATAATAAACTAAGCATGCAAAACAACCTAAGCATATTATTAAGTCTAAAAATGCTTAAAGAAAAAGACCTAATAATAAAAGAGAAAGAAAAGGAACTTACTACTTGAAGTGTGCTTTAGTAGAACCCTCTTGCACAAGCCTCCAAGCGTAGGATAGCCTCTATAAGTATCCACACGAACCCCACCAACCAAAACCTCCCCGGGAGGAAGAACTAAGAAGCCTCGAGTAGTTGCTAGACCACTCCTGAAGCCTCACCCGAAAATATATACTCAAGGTTCTCGAATAAATTCAAGCTCCTCAAAAACAACTTGCTCAAAGACCCAAGAGAAAAATATCCCGCTTAGGATTTATGCTCTGAGCTATGGTGCACGTTGAAAGGAGGGACAAGGGAGCATATATATAGGCTTGGGGGAGCAAAAAGTACCCCCTTTTTCTAATGTGGGATTGGGCATTGCCCAATTCCACATATGGGTCAACACACAGACCCCCATGAGTCCACGGGTTGACCCGATGCATGCTGCACGCTAGCCCGTAAGACAGGCTATGTTTGGCATGCCTTGCTCCGCAAGGAGGGCCACCCAATCGCCCTAATTGCCTTAAGGACATACATCATATCCAACATAACATACGTGGGACATTCGTACCCCTGGTCACGCATAGTGGTATGTCATGACTCAACGGGGTTACAAAAGAAGTCCTACGGATGTTGCTAAACCTCTTCCACGAATGGAGATTGGTAAGGGTAAGTTGATTGAGTTTTAGCCCGTGAAGCCGATGCATGGGTAATGCATGAGCACGTAGGACATAGCACACGAAACATCCCTCTTCCAACCTTATGACTCTTACATAATGCCTCTTTGGAAAGGATGGAGTTTAGCTTCTTCACCAAAAATGGTGAAAGAAGTGGGTCCCAATTATTTTCATTGTTTTGGTAATCCTAAGGGAATAAAGTGCTAAGGTTTTTCTAGTGCGGCTTTGGTATAGGGTTGTTGATGTAAAAGGTTCTCATTTACCTTGATTCCATGTTACTCAACCACTCCCCAAATAGGTATGATCGCAGGAGTTCACGTATTGGTCAAAATGAGTGATCCACCCACTAGGCATCCTCAATTCTAAACAGGGTATGAGTGATACTTTTGCGAGCTTCTCGGGGTAAAAGGAGGCACCTAATCTTACAAAACTATCTACACGCGTAAGGATAAAATGTCATAAAAAAGAATGAAGTTTTAATTTGGCCAATAATTTCAATACATCATCTAAATTTTTAAACTTAATGAAAATTTTAAGTTTAAGTTTAAAGAGATCAGTCCCCAACAGAGTCACTACTGTAAGCGGATGACGTTTCAGACGGGTTGCAAAGCCGGGCCGAAGGATCGATCTCCTAAAAATGATAATGTGATGGTGATTGTGAGAAAGGTTTCACATGTTTTAGTGTTCAAAAGATACAAGATCGAAATCTCGTACTTAAATAGAGTCGCCACCCTGTTCAGCTCAACCGAGAAATTTTGGTACAATGTTCCCACCGGGTGGTAGACCATACCTTAAGTAGAGATTTCGTGTTTGGATGATGTTATCTATTTTACATTGGCCAATTTAAAAGGTTCCATTCTTTCTTAATCGATTTTAATCCACCCTATTTATTGTGTTTTCAGTTTATATATTGCTTTCGCGTGATTAAGCATTCAAAGCGATAAATAAATAAATTATTACAGTCATTCCAAATAATAATACAGAAATTAAAGAATAATTACAAGGCTTTCCAAATCCTATACATTTGTTCTATACAAGAAATAAAACCACCCGAAGGCCTAACATACATCTAACTTAAATCTACCTGCACAAAATGGTTAGCATAGATACGGCATGTTGTACGAGGTATATCACGTAACATGCATAATTAGCAGACCAAACAAGACCCGAGTTAGCGTGAGCATGGCATGGTTAATGTACAATTTTATGGAGCTCAGTTGAATGGCTAAAAATGGTATTTGAACGGCGTTTACGGAAAAATTCTGTTATATCCACATTTTAGATTGATTGTTATTTTAACCGGATTATTAGTGAAAATGCCACATGCTATGGGGTGAGGCCTATTTTCAAAAGGTTCTAGACCCTCGTCGTTGCACTGTACATCCTAGCTTCGGAAATTAAACTAGGTCAAAAATAAAATGAAAACTAATCTACTGTCCCGAAACTCATACCGCCAGCAGTATGAACGAGGCCGTCGGTGGCATCAATGATGCCGTTGGCGGCTTTATTTACGCAGGCAGGCTGCATGACATTCTGGATACCATAAAGAAAGGATCCTCCAAGAAAATAGAGTCGTTGGTGATAAATGAACCCCTGTCGGTATCACTGATGTAGCTGTCCAGAAACTCATACCGCCAGCAGTATGAACGAGGCCGCCAGTGGCATCAATGATGCCGCTGGCGATTTCATTTACGCAGGCAGGCTGTATGACATTTTGGATACCATAAAGAAAGGATCTTGCAAGAAAATAGAGCCGTTGGTGATAAATATCAGAGAGTTCAATTAAGAAAAACCAAGAAAAGATGGATTGAATCCTCTTTTCTTACATTTTCTAGACTTTATCCCACTAGAACTAACTAAAAATACTCAAAATCTCCTTAAGATTTCAAGTGGTGAATGTGTAACCCTTGCTTCAGCTGAAATGGTTCCTTATATAGGCTAAAATCCTGTGGAAATCGACTTTGATTAATTATCCGGCGGATATCGAGCAAATTTCTGCAAAAAGCTGTCTGCCTGCAGAAATCAGGCCGCCAGAGGCATGTATGATACCGCTGGCGGTATCGCTGATGCCGTTGGCAGCATCAACCTCTGCCAGGTCTGAAAAGTAAGCATGGTCTAGCCTAAAAAGGTGAAAAGGTGGGTCAAATCCGCCTAAAAAGGTGTTTTGGCGGGATTAATTTGAATAATTACTGTTTATTTGACTTTTTATGGGTATTTATAATTTTTGGGCGCAAATCATTGGTTCGAGCTACCATCGGACGCGTTATCGAACACGTCGAACTAAATTTTTCCAAAAATAAAATTCTTAGAGAATTTTATATCGGTAATAAAAATCTCGAAAAAGAATTTTTATCATGAAGAATAAAATTGGATATACGTCATCATCGTCTCGTGAGAGGGACTGTAAAACCTCGTGCTGACAGTTATATTTGTAACTATATATAAAGGCCTAATACATCCGGACCCCCCTAAACTTGTTCCTTATAGCCCCTCGCCCCCCTAAACTTTTAAAAGTTCCTCTCGCCTTCTTAAACTTGTCTAAAGTGCATTGCTCAATGCCCTAATACTAACGTGGCTGATGATTAAGCAATGGTTGAAAAGTCAAGTAAGTTATAGTTTTTTTATAAGAATAAAAAATTAAAAAACAAGTAAGAGATAAATGAAGGAGTTTTAGTACTGTGCACGTTTCAACTTCTACCCTCATTCATACCCTTTCATTCCATCTTTCCATTGCCGGAAATTAAATCAATTTGTCTTCTCCGGCAAAATTTCCATGTCGCACTTCCCGACCACCGCTATCTGTAGCTTAACCCTTCTCCAATGCATCTCTTCTCCAGCTTCCCACCCACTGATACTAAAGGGTTCTCTTTAATTTCGATTTGTTTAGTAGCTAAATCACCTGGTAATCTGTAATTCTACATTCAAATTTAGCTAAATTGTATTGTTATTTTGACTATTAATTGAATTGTACGTTATCCCTTTTACAAGAGAATTCAAAATTCGATTTCCCATATAAAGGGGAAACGCCTAATTTGTTTACCGAAGCGGCCAAATCCCTATGCTCAACCCAACGCATAACGTCGACGTACGGGAGCTAAGCCATGCTCGTTTTCTTGGAAGGGTTCTAATCTCTAATAAATAAAACTTAATTAATGCAATTCGTGATCTGTTGAATGGGTTGCATTTGATTTTAGAAGTTGAATTATTCCTTATTTTCTTCATGAAAGCAGTATAATGGGGTTTAATGGAAATAGTGGCTCTTCAGTTTAGATTGGTTTTTTGAACTTGTAGGTTGATTTTATTTTTTTGTTGTTGTTGATTGTTAAAAGGAAAGGTAAAATGGAGAAGATGGTGTTTCTGAAATAAAATATTTTATAAGAATTTGAATGAAATTGTGTTAGGGATTTTTTTGTAATTTTTACATAATATGCGATTGGTTTGACTTTTTCAACTTTGAGATGTGGCGGTGAGTGTAATACACATTTCTTGGTGAGAGTGGTTTAGTTGCGTTCAGGGGTCCAGAGATGTGATTTAGATAAATTCAGGGGGGCGAGAGAAACCTTTAAAAGTTCAGGAGGGCGAGAGGCTATTAGGGACAAGTTCAGGAAACTCCCGATGTATTAAGTTATGTATAAAAAGCCCTAATTAATATATAAATGGAATAGAGCTCTACGGTATAACCCTAATTAGGGTTGTTAATACATAGTTACAAATATAACCCTACTTAAATACAATATAACCTATGAACGTTATACTTGTATTATAAAGGTAAACAATAATATCTATGAAGCTTGACCACAACCTAATATCATGTAGACATTTGATAGTAGGGTTATGGCACATCATCATTCTCTCCGTTATATAAGACTACACTAGTTAAATAGTGTTCATTTGACTCCGAAATTAATTTAGGTATTGGAGAGGCTTTATCGATAACCCAATCAAGCTTTTTGACATTCTCTTATCTTGCAAACTCACCGACTAGGAACTGTAATATCATCTATTAAACCAAAACAAATACAAATTGTTAAACATTTGATTTCTACAAAAATTGTGAAACCTAAAATAAAATTACATATATCCTAAGTTGTGTAGAAAATGTTACTTTAATAGGATTTACGGGATTAATCTCCATTTCAGCAAGGTTTTAGTATATTTTTCACTAATTTTATGTTTATAAATTTTTATTGGAAGACCTTGAATTGAAAAGTGAACCGACAACAGTTATAATTGTAAAAGGGTAAACTTAAAAAATATAACATGTGGATTGGTCGTTTTGTAAAATAGTGTCTGTAAATTTTTTTCTCAGAATGAGGTGTGTGGTTTCAAAAGTTAGAAAAACTAATAAGGTCTGTTTTTTAAAATTATTTTTTTTGTTAATGTTGCACCCGTTATTTTGATAAATTCAACATTCATATATTTTAACTATGTTATTTAATAATTATATCAAGATTAGGTTTTAAAACTTTTTCATTTTGTTATGAATTTTAAAATAATTATGAATTTTTAATTAAAAAAATATGTATACTTCTAAAAAAACTCTAAAATTTATCACTAAGGTGTACTGTAATTTTGTTACCTAAGTTACAAAATTTCACTTCAAATGGACAAGAGTACCCTTCAAAATGTGTTTTCAAAATTTTAGAAATTCTTTTTCTACTAAGTTCTGAAATTATAGACACCATTATGAAAAAAAAAATCCCACATAATCCTTATTCCAAAAGAGTCAAATCACATGACATATTTTAAAATTTAACCATTATAAAATTACAAGAAACTCAATTTTGTTTCATTGATTTTCGAAATTAGCAGTTCTATTTTGTTTTATCATATTTTGGATTACACGGTGCAATTCAGTTTTTTTAGAACCCACTTCGAAGGAATTTGTAATACAAATTAAACATAAAACTCTTTGATTTTGTAATATAACAAAAACATATATATCGAAGTTTTTAATATTTGTTTCATTAATTTTGTGAATTATTATTCGGAGACCTTGATGGAACTGATATTTTCATTATTACGAAATGACAAAAAAAACTTAAGTTTGTTGTATCTATTTTATAAAACTTACATCCGATTCTTGTTGCATCTGTCATTTTTAAAAATTTACGAAATCTTGTTCAGAGACCTCGAAATGCGTATGGAACTAACAAAATTTCAATATCATAAAATGACAAGAAACTTAAATTTGTTGTATTGATTTTATAAAACTCACATGCAATTCTTGTTGCGCCTGTCGTTTTAAAAAATTCACGAAATCTTGTTCAGAGACCTCAAAATGCATATGGAACCAACAAAATTTCAATACTATAAAATGACAAGAAACTTAAGTTTTATCGATTTTAAAAACTCACATGCAATTCTTATTCACGTTATTGTTCGAAAACCTCGAAACGCAAATGGAACCACAAAAATTCATTATTATAAAATGACAAGAAACTTAAGTTGATTTTATCGATTTTGAAAATTCACATGCAATTCTTGTTATGTTTGTCGTTTTTAAAAGGTTCACATGTAATTCGAACTTTGCATTAGAATCGTTTCAAAGGAATGCATAGTATAGAAAACCACGAAGCCACTACTTTCTTAAAAAAAAAAATGTAAAGTTACGATTCAATTTTACCATCTACAAAATTGGTAAAACTGTACTTTGTTTCTAAAAACAATGAATCTCTTTCATCTTGAATTTTAAACCAAAATAAACAGTTAAAGATGATTTTATGTAAGCTAGTTTTTCATGTCATTAATGTCATTAGAAATTTATAAAATAAATAAAATCTAATTGAATTTTACTATTGCATTTAATGTTGTATATATTAACTCAAAAGAATGTACTACTATTTATTTACATATAGAGAGATTTAGTAACTAAAATTAATATTTGGAGCTTAATACACCACGTTATATTTTCCATCATAATTCATGGATTAATAATGATCAACTGGCACATGGCTTATTTTGGAGCATAACTCTGATGCCACTTATTAGTGGCTTGAGGATATCATATATACTCACGTTGTTATAATATTGTCCACTTTGAAATGAAGGTTTCCTGGATATATGGAAAGGTTTTAACCTAGTGATTGAGTCTGAAGCTGTGACCTCAAAAGGTCATAAATTCAAGTCTATATTCGAGTGCGGTTGATTTTTTTGTTACTATTGTAAGCCGAATGAGGCAATTTTTTTTCTTAAAAAAAGCCTCATGCTAATTGAAATATTGTCCATCCCTTATATATTCATGATTCTCTCAACTTGTAACCGACGTAGGACATTTGTTAATTCCTCAACCAATAACTCTATAAGGGCCTGTTTCGAACCATTTCTCAATAGAAAAGAAAATTGAATTCCTTTTAGTTAATTAGAAAATTATGTAAAGATACAAAATAAATATACTAATTTTTTTAGTTAATTAGAAAATTATGATAATTTAAATTTACTCATTAGAGGCACATACAAAAAATAATAGTTGCATAACTCTACTATGAATTGCTATTTACAAAACCCAAACATAACTAAGCCAATACTTAGTTAACGAGCCTAAAAAACTCTAGGATCAACAAATACATTACCCACTAACATTTTCATCATCGTCACTACTTACATCAAGTGTCAAAGACATCGGCGAATCGTGTGGCACATACCAAGGATTAGAGACACTTAATTCAGTGATAATTATTTTGCAATCTCTCGTACTTTGAGCCATTCTTGAAGAGAAGTTCCACATGGATTTCATGAGCTCTTGTTATCTTGGACCTTCTCCATAAATCCCATACAGAAAAAGGAACCCAAATGATATTTGTAATGAATCAAACAAAGGGATAATTTAACAAAGAAAAGCTCATTACACAATATTGAAATGGATAATGGACTGTAATAGACTTGACATTTGCCAGCTAAAGACCATATAATAGCCTGGTCTCTTTTTTGTGTAAAGATGCAATGGTGATGTTCTGTTGTGGATCAAAAGTGACACTCGTGCCCGAATAAAAAAACACGGTGATGAAACTGGAAAAGAAAACAATACTAGGCCAGAAGTATGACTAGGATGATCACAGGCAGTAGTACCAACTGCCACATATACAACTAAAGGGTCTGAAATTACAATATGGTAAGTTTATCTCAAATCTGTAATTCTGCAATTTTTTCAACAATAATATAAAAAATCCAAGTATAATGAAATGAATTTCACAGGAAGAACTTGAAAAGTTCTAATATGGGTACAACACAAGTCATAAACAGACTCCCCCTTCCTCTACAATATAGTAATATTGATAATAAAGGAAGCTGATACAACAATTTCAAAAATAGTTTTGAGCAAAAATTATCCTTTGATGAAACATTAAAAAGATTCTTTCATTAGAACCATCCAAAGATTATTGGATTCAAGGGCACCGGAAAAAAGAAAGTTATTGGAGCTTTTTGCTGGTAGCATAACAACTTACAATGAAAATTGTCCTCATTCAACAGTAAATTAATTGAAGCAATTACGAAACCAATTCAATATGATAATTTGCAGCAATATTGATAATTATTGTGAAACTTTAGCACACTTATACAAACAGGAAAGTTGAAAGCTTAAACAAGAGAAAGGAAGCTCACTTGCTTTGAGATTTGAAGAGACGATAATAACAACTGAATGAGAACTAGTAAGTCAATTCAACAAGAAACAAATTGACCTAGCCTTGGGCGAAGTTCGATGGCTGAAACACGGTGGAGATTTGGACCGACGTCAGACATCTTGGCGCATCCATGAAATCCAATCGGGGGTGGCTTGTAAAAGCTAGGAGAAAGTCGAACGAACTTGGAAGAGGAGAGGATGAGATAGGAGGGTATTAAGGAAATTTAATTATTTTGAGCCCGATCAAAATGAATTCCCGCAGAAATTTTGGCGTGATTTCATTTATAACTCGGCACGATTCTCACGGAATTGATTTCTATTGCCCTGGCTATTTCCAAACACAGGAATTATTCTCATTGTGCAAATTTTATTGTTCGGAACGATAAGAAAAATACGATTATAATGGATGATGAAGGAGATCACTTGGATGAAGAAGATGATAATAACACTGATAATTTAGTTTATCAGATCGGCGATTAAGGTAAGTGTATTTATGAAAAGGAAAAAAATGAAGACGATAGTTTTATAAATTATTTTAATTAATTATTATTATTATTTAGCATATATGTTGACAATCACTATGTGATCTTCTTTCCTTCACTTATATTTTGACATTAATGGTTCAGCTTGATGGCATGGAGCTGATATCCCATTTCCTGGAGGTAAAACACGTTCCTTTCAATGGCAGAAATGTAGATTATGGTAAGGTTGGGGCTAATGGCGCTTTGAACTCAACCTGGGAGAAATATTGGAGCTAATGATGATCCAGATGATGAGCACACTGCCAAACAAAAGGCGGAAGCTGGACGTTCTCTAACGATATCAATGCCATGATGCATCATAAAAAGGAACTTCTGGAAATTGTGTTATAAACTATTAGAACGATATTGTCCAATTTGGCGCCGTTAATGGCCAACCTCATGGCCTTAAACGCGTCGTTGAAGTTCACGCCTTCAGGGCCCTGTTTATATACAAACTCAGTAGATCATTCGAGAGCGATGTGAGATTCATTCCTAACACACTCCTCATCGCGATCATGCTGCTAACGTGTTACAAACAGCTTGAACGATATTGTCCACTTTGCGTCGTTTACGGCCAACCTCACGGCTTTAAAACGCGTCGTTCAAGTTAAGGCCTTCAGGTCCCTATTTATATACCAGCTCAATAAATCATCCGAGAGCGACGGTGTTATGAAAAATCCCGCCTAGACGGCCGCCTAGCCCGATTTTTAAAACACTGTATCTAACTGCATTTGTCTATAAACGTAGTATTATTTCATATATTGATAGTAGGGATTTTAAAAAAAAACCCTCCTCGGAAAATAATTTGGATTAAAAGAAAAAATATTTACAACTATACACTCCCCTTTACATGTATTGTTTATGGCTATTTTGTATTTTCTTTACTTTCTTTTATATTTATTTTTCAAATCATTCATTTTTTTGACATGCCGCTTTAGAATTTTTTATTCGTCTCTTTTTTGAAATGACATCCACTGTGACTTTTTCAAACTTTTTCAATTAATAGACATGTGGTAGATGTCTGATAGATATGTCATAGAAGTTTAATAGATATGTGGTAGAAATCTGGTAGATGTGTGAAATCTATTTTTTTATTAGTGTTTTTTCTCTTATGATATGTATATTGTACTTTCTCTCTATTGGATCTGCTCTTACATTCTTTTCTTAATCTAGAAATCGTATCTCAATTCTCTTCTCTGCTTGTTATTTGTTTGATTTTCGCCACTAATTTATCATTATTTAGCTGATGGTTTGATTTTAAGGTTTGCATAAACTAACATAACGATTCCATAAAAAAATCATAAAAAACTAATATCTACCATATGTCTACCAGACTTCTATTACATGTCTATTGGACATTGTCTACTGGTTCAAGATTTCAAGGTTTACATAAACTAACATAACGATTCCATAAAAAAACCATCAAAAACTAATATCTACCATATGTCTATCAGACTTTTATCACATGTCTATTGGACATCTATCAGATGTCTACTGGTTCAGAAAATTCAAAAATGTCACAGTGAATGTCATTTCGAAGATAAAAATAAGACGAACAAAAAACTCTAGAACGACATGTCAAAAAAATAAACAGTTTGAAAGATAAATGAAAAAGAAGAAAAAAATCCATGGTTGTCAGACCAGAACCGGCCGATGAACAGGTAAAGGGAGAGGGTCATGGATTTAAGGTTCAACCAAATTTAATAAGCGATCGAACCAATTTTTCTTAAAATGTGTTAAAATATTAATATTTTTAATAATCTAATATGAAATATGTAATACAAGTTATCCTACACAAACAACTGATAATATTTAATGTTAATAATTTTAATTAAAAATTCTTAATTTATAAAAATAAAATACAAGTAACAATCAATATAATTAGGTGAAAGAATGAATCATTAGCAAATTAAATTTAATTCAGATTAAATCATATTTTATAAACTAGATAAAAAAAAGTTTTGATTTATAGTATATTTAAGCTATATATTTACACAATAAATTTATATAATTATAAATTTTAAATAAAATATATTACATAAAAATATGATATTCATTCGTTTTAATTTTATTTTTATGAAAATGATTCAATGTTACTTTGATTTTAAAAAGTATTAAAGTTTTAAATGCTATTTAGTTATATAAAAAATTTCATATTGTGATTAAATAAATTTTTTAAATCTAATATAGTCAAAGTGTTTTATATAATAATTAAATAGATACTCTATTTGTAGATTTTTTCAAGAATTTAGTTTTGTTAAAACAATTTAACAACTAAATACTTTATCTTGTAAATATATAAAATGATATTAAAAATCAATTGGAAGCACTAGCTCAGTTAATAAGGTATAGAGTGTTTGAGTAAGAGGCTTCAGGTTTAATATTTCTAAAAAGCAAAATAAAAAAATGTTTTTTAATATAACCAAAGTCAAGAACCGAACCAACCGGATCAGTTGAACAGTGCGATTTTTGATCAAACCAGCTATTTCACTAAGTCAATGGCTGGTTCTTGACTTTGATGTGAACCAGTTGAAATCGAATCGAATTAGACACTAATTTTGATCAAACCTGATCCAACTAATCAATCCAAGCTTTAAAACCATAAAAAAAAATAAAAAGAAAGAGGAAAAAAAATAAATGAATGGCATGTATATAAGTAAAATTGAATGAAATATATACTTTATAAATAATTTAATTTAATAATAAATTAATAAATAATTTATAAAACATAATTTATTCCGATAAAACTTAGTTAAGTGTGAAAGCATAATGCATCATAAAATGAGAGTAAAAATTAAAATAATTTGTGAAATAAGAATAAAACTGAATATAGAGAAAAGGAATCATTGCTAAAATAAATCACAAAATACAAGAGGAAGTGGAACGAACACAAAGATTACATACATCCCCCAAGTAACAACAATTCCCAAATCACGCCCTCAAATTAATTAACTTGTCAACAAATCCCCAAATGATTTCCTATCTCTCCCTCCTCCTAACCCAGGAACAGCATTCCTAGATATGCGATTCTAGAGAGAGAAACACAACGAGCATAGAGAGAGAAAGAGAAATTAAGAGAATTCAGAAGGCAAATCCGAAAGCAAGAGCAACAAGAGATGCGATAAATGTGGGAACAACAGCAGTAGCATCGGATGTAGGGCTTGGTGCGGGGGCTTCAGCTGCCGATGCCATTTGAATGGCGGAGAAAGCCATAAGCATAACCATCACAACGGCGAACAGATTCACCTTCATTGCCTCCATTGTTGATTTCGAGTCTCTGCGATTCCTCTATCGAGAGATTGATTGGCCGGTTCGTAAGAGAGGAATTGCAGAGAATAATGGAGACAATGAGTGAATTGCAGGGGGGAGAAGGGGGTTTTATAGTGGGGGGAATTGGGAAAATAGGGGTTTGGAATAAGAGAGAGAAAGAGAACGTTGGGAACGGAAAAGGAAACAACAGAGTGGCAAAGGCAAAGAGAAAATGATTGACTGCCGTACAGCTGGCTGACTGGCTTTGTGGCTCCCCCGTCTTTTGCTGTCCTTTTCGACCTACCTTTTTTCTGTTCGACTGGGTGTTTTTAATAAATACTATACGCTAAATTGTTAAGAACTATACCTGGGCGATAAAAAAAATTAGTTATGTTCAAATTTAATTCAGTTTATCCGTATCATGGATTGAATTGGGTTTGATTTAATTTTTAAACTTTATTTTTGAGTTTGACCCAATCAATTCATCAATTAATAAATATTATATAAATATATATTTTTTATTTAAAAATTATTAATAACACATTCTTTTATAATTAATAAATATATATTTTTTATTAAAATATATAAATTCGGATTGGTCGGCCGGATTTGAATTTTCATATTAAACTCAAGTCCAATTCATAATATCTTCGGGCTTCGATAGACTTGGATCGGGCCGAGCTCTTTATATATATATATATATATATTTGTCCAAACTTAATAAAGAAAAAGTGGGCCTAAACGGATTAGACGAACCTTGAATTAGTTGAACATTCTGATATAGAGAATAATTAATCATTTTCTCTTAAAGCACTTATATAAGAAAAACTTGGAAATTGTGGTTTGTTAGAGTTTACAAAAGTAGCTTTTTTTTTTCGAGTTGTTGTTTTGTACGATAGAATAATTGTGGGTTGGCTATGAATTCTTTATGTTAGAAGTTCAACTAACACTTGGTTCCCAACATGGCTCCTATGGGCTTCATCATTGACGGGGTTCTAAAAATCGGGGTACGCGTCTAGGTGAAATTTTTCATAACACCGTCGCGATTTTAGATAGTCGGATGGTCGTAGGTGGTTGGCCGATTTAGGTAGGGTTAGGCACTTCTAGGCATGGTTTTGTGTTTTAAAAATCGGTTTAGGAGGGTGATTGGAAAGGATGTAGGCGAGATCTTTCAAAATACTATAAAATTTTAGTTGAATTAATTATATTAATGTATTGATAAGCATTAATAAATTGAAAATTAGCGTCAAACGCTTTTTGAAACATTGATTGTCACTCATATTTTGCATAACCTATTGCAAATACATGTTGGAACTGTAGAAGGAAATTTAAGTTCAACTCTACATTTGTAAAAAGGGTTGATGGACCTTAACTGTAACTGAGCTCCAAATAATATTTATTTAGAGGAAGATATAAAATTAGTAGGATGCATACTTTCCTTTTGTATCTAGGAAAATAATGCACCTGTAAGTGAGGTAAAACTAATTTCACATTTTAAGCTAGAAATGTATTTACGTATGCCCAATGTTTGATTTATAAAACATGAATGGTGTAGACTAGCTTAGTATAGTGTTTTTAAGATTGATATACTCAATATTTTGTGGACTATATTTTTTTATTCAACACTATACTTCAATAAAAAGCATTTGAACCCTTACTTCAAATTAACTTTTGTCATGCTCTCACATGATTTAATTTCGAAACTGAGATTTTTTTGATAGAAACTCCTTAATGCACGATGATTTTTCTTACCCAGATAACACCACCATTATAACCTTAGGATGTAAACTGTACTTACCATCCATCAGTTAAATTTCAAAGTGTGTTGGTAAACGCCGTATGAATGAAAGGATATTCTCGTTTAGCTAAGCTAAAAAAACATAACTAGCAATATATGTTTTTTTTTTTTGCCTTGCCCTTGTATATGTGGATAGGGTATATCCGCTATAGAGATTAAAATACTAGCTATCAGATTTGATTCAGTGACTTGTATCTATTAAAAACCTGCTAAGGTGTCACCATACTAAAAAAAATTGAATTTTAATGGTAAAATTCTAGAATGGGATCTGTCCATATGAACCTCAACAATGAAAAATAAGCATATAAAAAAGTATTGCTAGTGTATTTTTTTTATTGGCCATTGACTGGGACTATAATAAATTTACTTAATTTAAGGGGACAAGGCTCTAGTTTTTTTACAACTACCTACACAGATACAAGCAAAATACATTTACAAGTACATTATGGAAAAGCTTAGTTACCAGTTTAGAGAGAATGGATGGATTTAATTCTCTGAATGGCTTGCTTCACTCTGGTTGTTGGTTCTTCATACAAAATAGCAGGGTTATCAAACTCAGACGCCAAGCTTCTTTCACCAGCCAAAGCACGAAACGAGTCTGCTACTGAATACGAAAGAGAATCCAGGTTGTATCCTCCTTCCAAGAAAAATATGCAACGCCCACCGCATAAATCTCTGGCGAGTTGTTTAATGTTTGATGCCAACATGTAGTATGTTCCTGTTGTAAACTGCAAACTGGCTAGTGGATCCAGAACATGGCCGTCATACCTGGACAAAATTTTGTTCAGATATCCTCCATACAAGTTACTAATTTCCCAAAAGATGAATGATTGTTTCAAATATCATTTTTTATACCATTAAATTCATGTTATGTTAACTTTTAATCATGTTGATAGTATCAAGTATAGAAAATCATTTGACAGGGCAGAAAGCAACTTACCCTGCAGAAATGAGAATGATATCGGGTTTGAACCTCTGTGCACATGGCACAATCACTTCATCGAACACGGTCCGCATGGCTATGTCACCTGAGCCTCCAGGTAGTGGCAAGTTTAGTGTTGTACCCTCACCATCACCATGACCAACCTCATCAATCCTACCAGTGCCTGGGTAGCTCCCGTCCTATTCCAATAAGCATTGACAAAATTTTCATGGTTCATATTGTGCATCACAGTTCTTTGATATATATAATTCCTCACAAACTCACAAAGGTAATGTTTTGTTTTTATCTTTGAAGTGGGATGACAAAGTGAAGTATATTATGAACAGAGATACACGTGCTTTATGATATATCTAATAAATCATCTATATCGATCATGAAGAGGTTGGAAGACAAGATGGTTTTGTTTTACTTATGGGACATACTTTTCAGTTTTCGAACTTGACTAAATTATCAAAAGAGAAAATTAACGCAGGCAAAAACAGATATGCAAATGCAGACAGGAAATTTCACAAGGAAATCGCAGCTTACTTGGTGAGTTGACAAGAAGAATATATCTGGATCATCATAGAAAGCATCATTTGTCCCATTCCCGTGGTGTACGTCAAAGTCGATAATAAATACTCTTTTCAATCCATATGCATGTTGAGCATAACGAGCTGCAATCGCCACATTACCAAACACGCAGAAGCCCATAGGCCCTTTTGGTATAGCATGATGCCCTGGAGGTCTTATTAAAGCAAACCCTGTAGGTGGAGTTGGGCTATTATTTGATGCAGCTACCTGATGTAATGAGTAAGACAGACTTCAGTTGATAGCACCTCAAAAAAAACTCCCTTCAAATTCATTTTGTCAAAATAAGAAAAATTTAACCAATTAAAATGCCAAAGTAGAAAATACAAAAATGAGCTAGATTGGTACATTACCACTGAATCAACCAAGGCCAATCCTGCTCCAGCAGCAAGAAGTGAATCCTGGAATGTCTGCGTCAGAATCTTGGTTAGGAACACAATACAGAACCACTGGCCTTTTTGTAGATCTAGGATATCCAAATATCTAAGCATGCTTCTAGATTCAAATTGTTAGGAAACAAATAAAAGAAATAATTAGGAGATTTGAGTGTAAGAGAAATCAAAGCCACAATCATAGGGATTAGAGTTATAAGTTATTATATTTCCTTGTTTGCATATTGTAATCTCCACATATATAGCCTACCTCTATATCGGTGAAATACAAGTAAATTAATCAAATGTAGTCTTTTATCTCTGACACCTCAAATAAAGAATACACATTTGCTAATTGTATCGGTATATTTTCAAAAGTTAACTGCGCCATATTCTTTTGGGAAAAAACTAGGGTCAGTTGTGGTGCATCCCAAATACAATTTGTTCTACATTCTGAAGAACAAAATGACTTTGAATGCTAAAGCAATGTACTCACTGTGGTGGTAGCATAAGTTGGTCCTGTTCCATCAATAAGAATAATGCCCTTTTTTGAAGCCTGATCCATAGCCTATAAGAAAACAAAAGGAATCAGACATAAAAATTGAATTTCGCCACAAGAACACACAACATGAATTTTAGCCAGCAACTTGGAATCACAATTACACAATGCCCTTTGTTTTGTTCATTCCATTAGTGCCATTCTTAGTCATGCAGTCTCAAAGACCTTCGCTATTATCTCATCTTAAGTAATCTTATTCAGGCAACAAATTATTTCTGCCAAAATTCTCATTTACAATTTACAAGACTTGCGAATAAAATATAGTTTTGAAACATTTTCTTTTCTGATATATACTTTTTTCAGTACAAACTACTATTTATTTGTTATATTGACTAGATAATCATGCTCTTTAGGCCATTTATACATCGAACAATATTTCAGCTTGGGTTTCTTCTAATTTTCATTTTCTACTAAATGCTAAAACATTATTTAAATGGGAAAGCTGTTTCTTTTTTCTTTAAGAGAAGGTAGAGGCAGCTGATCCAGTCTAATTTATTAAGTTATGAGACTGCTGCCAATTTGTTATACAAACCCTAAAATGCATTTACAACATTTTCACAGGCATTTATACATGATGAAAGCAAAAATTTTAAGATCCAGACAAGGCATTCAACCAGTTTGATCAAATTAATTACTAAAAAGCAGTCGCCAGTTTAAGTTAGTGTCAATACTGTTTTATAGTCCAACCAAAAATGGGTTTGACCAATGATTCAATGGTAATTACAAAATCTTTGTTGTCAAGTAGGTTTACTATGCTTTAAAATTCTGACAGCAAAATCCAAAATCTAGAATTCAAGCTGGAACGTAGCTATGATAAAGGTAACAAGCTTGCATTTTGTATTCAATAAGAAAGTTTTTTCAAAAGGTCAATAATATAATTGGAGTTTAAATTTGAACTTTTCAAGCTTGTTTCACACGGTAAGGGAATTACTACCTGCTCAAGGCCAGTAACATAAGCTTTGGCATGAACTCGTGCTATTTCGACAACTGAAGCAGGTTTGAAACTCTTTAGTTCAAAAACCTCTGGACCCTGAAATTGATACAACAATAAAGAAAACTTAATAAGTGAATGAAAAATGACTCCATTCTCAAGACATGAATTATAACACAAAGTAGGCTTTTTGGTGTTATTCATGGATTCAATGCAAAAATATCCAGTATTAATCCACTCTTGACCTATCTTTAGCCCTTTTTTATCAGGCACATTTCTCTCTTTCACTTTAATGATTGAAAAAGAACCATGGTCTTTATTTTGTTCTAAGTGAAAAACTCCAATAGGTTCACCAACAGCCATCCCCTTTAATGGCATATATGTGATCTAGCTATAGGCCATGTTAACTAATACTATACCAGAGGTAATCTTTATCCAAAGGAAACCATCTACGACTGTTGAGACATAGCAATTAATTTAGTTGCCAACTTACTGAAGAAACAAAATCCCATGAGCTTCTAAACCATAACAGAAATATATGGCATATCACTTCAACAAAAAAGAAAGAAGCAGCTAAACAAATTATTGAAAGGTCTCAAACCATAAGATCTCAAAGGCCAACCAGTTCAAGAAGAAAAGCAAATAATTGAAAATCACAAGTGACATGGGATTATAATAACTTTTTTTAGAAGAAGAAATTTAAGTTCACCTTTGAAGTGAGCTCCATCTTTTCAAGGGCCTTGACAATTGCAGGAACCCTAAGATGGGATTCTGGATGTGCTTCCTGCAAAACATCACAAATTTCAAACGTACGGCTAAAGTCACAAGTAAAATTAAGAATCTACAAATAATTATTACTGAAAAATGTCCACACCAGGAAGATGCACACAATTTCAAATCCCGAACACAGCTTTAATCTAAAAGCAGAAGATAATAGAAATATACCTTATTATGGCCTAGCGCGGGAGCTACACAGTAAATAACTTTCGCATCAGTGAAATTCTCCAAACTACACATACAAGCTCCATAACTTGTACCCCGAAACAGTTTTCTCCATGAGATTGAATGATTCTGGAAACATCTACGCCTAACAAATGCAGCACACTTGTTCCATTCGAATGGAGTGCGGGAAGCTGAGAGTTTGATGTGTCCTTGAAACAAACAGAGCATAATAATCATTCGTCAGTAATCCTGACTCGTTGAAAGCCATAAGTAATTGGAAATAATGGCAACATCAATTGAATAGATGCATTGCCTATATACAGGAAGGAGGAGAAGGTAAGAAACCTTTGGCTGAGGGGGCGACTTCCCACATCTCTTCTTCTCTTCTCTTCTCTTCTCTGTATTTTATTATTTTAATTCCTGTTGTAATATTAATAATGGGATTTTTTTCATAAACTTCCAATTATAAAAACTAGATCTTTTTTTTAGAGAAAATCACTCTATTTGAAGGCAATAAAAATTTGTAAGAGGAAATTCATGCCATAATAATGAGTTGAGTCGAGTTAAATTATGGCATGTTCATGTTTAGCACATTTAATTTTTAATCGAACATGAGTCGAGCTGAGCTAGAATCGAGCTCAAAATCTTATTCATGTTCGGCTCGTTTACAAGTTCTTTTGTTCACGAGCTGTTCACGAATAATTCATTTATTTTGTCCGTGAATAGTTCATTAGTTTGTTCGGAAACAAGCTCATTTTTTTTTTCATGAACAAAATTAACAAAAAAAAATGAAAAAGTAAGTTATCAGGTATAAAATGGCAAGCAATTATTATTAATATGTGTCATATATTGAACTATTGACTATGCTTTCATATTACAAATACAGATTAATTTACTAACAATTTTAAAAAAGATATTTTATTATAATTCTATAAATATTTTATTATGTAAAACTTATTATCGAGTTAGTTCACAAACTTTTATTGAGCATGTTTATGAATTTGTTCACAAGCCTCTAATCGAGTTTGTTCACGAGTTTTCGAGCCGATCTAGGGCTTGTT
Source organism: Euphorbia pulcherrima (assembly GCA_947683365.1). Classification (NCBI taxonomy): domain Eukaryota; kingdom Viridiplantae; phylum Streptophyta; class Magnoliopsida; order Malpighiales; family Euphorbiaceae; genus Euphorbia; species Euphorbia pulcherrima. The sequence continues at coordinate 25,026,425 of CANTUS010000001.1, forward strand.
CATGTTCAGCTCGTTTATTATTCGAGCTCAAAATTATGTTCATGAACTGTTCATTTATAAATCGAGCCGGATCGAATCGAACTCTTATCGAGCCGAACACCGAGCTGTTCATGAACGGTTCGTCTCATTTCCAGCCCTAAAGTTACTCCATCCATCTATAATAAGTTACACCCTCCATTATAAATAGTTGTCATTTTATCTAATTCATAGTTTTTAAGATATCAATTAACTAAATGAGGTGATTTACTAATTTACCCTTTTATTAATGCTCTACTCCATTTTCAAGGTAGACTTAAAGCAAAAAGTATTTCCAATATTACAATTAATAAGAGTAGTATTGAAAAATGTAAAAAATACAAGCAAAAGTATTTCCAATATTACAATTAATAAGAGTAGTATTGAAAAATATAAAAAAAATACACCTAAAAAATAAAAAAAAAACAACTAAAAAAATTAAAAAACGACCATAATTTATACATGTAGGAATGAAAATATCTCACATTAAACCAATATTTAGTAAAGATGCACTATGTTAGCTATTTAATTATTTTTGACAAATTATTATATTTTATCTTTTAACTTTTACAAATTTTATTCTATTCAAGAAATTTTGAATGGGCTATAAACATTTTTATTCACAGAAAAATATAATTCGAGGGAATACTAAGTTAAATTTAATCAAAATTTTATTGAAATAAGTTTTCAAAAACTGCCGGTTTTGACCTTAAAAAATATATTTGGGGAGAATATGTAACAATAAGGTGCATGGTTAACAAATAATTTATTGACAGGTGCAAATTTAACCCAAGATGAGAAAGGGATTACGAATCCCTTTTTCATTTTATACTAAATAAGGGATCCAGGATCCCTTTTTCAGTTTTTACAAAATAAAAAAATCATAAAGTAAAAAAAATCTGAAATTCCTTTTTTATTTTATACTGAATAAAAGATTCAGAATTCCTTTTTTAATAATTAAAAAATATAAAATATAATAATAACCGCACCTTAGCCGCCATTGTTAGATTGGCGCGGAGAGATTCCCACACCAATTTCGGACGCAAATGCAGTTTCCCTTGACTGGGATTGTGCATGTAACTTTGCAAAAAAAGTAAAAATATTTAATAAACTTACCACCCACCTTTTCTACTTACCATCTTCTCATATTCACTCTCTTTTATTCTCTCTGTATTTCTTACTCTTTCTTACTCACTTTCATTCAATCTACGTATTCACTCTACTCCATCTTCATCCATCTCTTTATTTTTGTAATTTAAGGTAATAATTTTGTTAAATTATGTTGTTTAATAATTATTTTTTTGTTTGTAAATATGTATTGTTAAGCTCATAATTGTTGTTTTTATTTTTAATAGGTTTTTACAACATCCCTAATTAAGGTATGTAATATACTAACTTAAATTTTGTTTTGTAATGTTTGTTTTCAATATATTAAACGATATTGTATGTGTAGTAGTTAGAATTAGAATTAAGGAATTTTACTTGTGTTGATTAACAATTATTTAGTCTCATAAAATTTTACGTTTATAGAGTTGATAATTATGAAATTAGTGCAAAACACCAAATTGTTTAGTCACAAAAATGAACATTTAATGTAAGGTAAGGGTTCATATTATAACCTCATGGAAACATAAATTAGATAAAAAAAAAATGAGGGATGTAGTATTAACATATATGGACATACACGTTAATGTTATAAATATGGACCATGAAAATTGTTTCTTTTAGCAAATTCTAATTGTAAAGAATTTCAGTTAAAAAAATGATGATGGCAATATTTGTGGTAATAATATAGGTGTTAACTTACTTTAGTATAAAAATAATGATTATAGTAAAAATAATTTTAAAAAATAATAGTTACCAAAAAAATGACCATGACATTATTTGTGGTAGTATACGAGGTGTTAGATTAGTTTGGTATAAAAATAATGATTTTAGCATATATTAATTGTAAAAACCAAAAGTTATAAAAAATGAGCATGACATTATTTTTGATGATAGAATAATGGGTGTTAGGTTAGGTTGGTTTAACAATAATGAATCTACTAAATACTAACTGTAAAAAATTATAGTAACAAAAAATGACCATATAATTATTTGTGTTCATATATTAGGTGTTAGGTTAGTTTAGGATGACATTAGTAAATACTGATTGCAAAAAATTGTCCATGCAAATGAAATGTTGTGAAATTAGATCAGTATTTAGTCTATTTATGTTAGCATTTGTAGTAAATGAAATGTTGCAATTGATGAAATATATTTTATCTTTTGTGCAAGAACAAATGGCTAACTTAAGAAGATCTCAACAAATAATAAATTCTGGACCGTTGGAGCCTCTTGTGTTGATTATGCAATGTGTTCACAAATCACAGGACATATGGTTAGGGGAGGTAATATATTACACAGTTAATGCGATTGGAAATAAATGTGAAGAAATATAAGTACTAATGTTTAAAATGGCAGCCTGTAGTTCAAATATCGGTGGAGAAAGGCGGAGTTGGGGACATGTTAGACCACATTGACTAGAGAATACGTGACAAGCTGGTAGCCTGCGGATTTGAGGGTGTGATAAGAGTCGGTACGATGATAGTAGATCATCGGTTGGTCGCCGCGTTGGTAGAGAGATGGAGGCCGTAAACTTATACGTTTCATTTGCCTGTTGGCGAAGCGATAATAACGCTACGGGATGTACAGGTTTTGACTGGGTTACGCGTAGATGGTAAAGCCGTTACAGGAGAAATCTTACATCCATTTCATCTTGCCCATACATGTCAGCATTATTTGGGAACGTCTCCGACGAATGTCAATGGAGCTGCGAAAGGAAATTCAATAACACTGTCGTGGTTAAGGGATACATTTGCTGACCTACCACATGACGCAGATGAACTTACAATCCAGCGGTATACCCTCGCCTTTATAATGAGACTTATTGGCGGGTTGCTTTTTAGCAGCACAACAAGCAATGTTGTGCATGCAATGTGGCTTCCTCTGTTGGATAATTTAACCGAGGATGGCGTTGGTAGTTATGCTTAGGGAGCTGTTATACTAGCATATCTATATCGGGAGCTCCATAAAAGCAACAGATCCAAAAAAGGGAAAAATGTGTGGATGTCTACAGCTTTTACAAGTATGGGCCTATGAGAGAATGAATAATATATTCCTAGGACTCAAAGAGCCATACATCGCTTCGAGAAATGAGCCATATGCAATGAAGTAAAATATATTACTATTAGCTTTTCAATTTGAGTAGTGTTGAGCTAAACTATTTCAGATATAGTGAAATGCCTTAACAATGAAATTGAATTGCATGTGGCATTTAGCAATTGCACCGAGAGCCAATTTGGAACAAATTAGATGGCAGTTAGATCGTCTAAGATTTGACGAGGTAAGCTAATGATTATCAACACAAATGTATATGTTATTATTATAGATATGGATATATAGTTGTATGATATGAACCTAATTTATGCAATGAATATTTTATGCAGTTCATGTGGACACCCTATGAAGGTGTCATGCGATATTTGCCAGAGTATTGTAAAAACAGGGCAGGCATGTGGAGAGTAGTTGTACCAATTATATGCTTCAATATAATTGAGTTTCATCATCCTGACCGTTGCATGCGTCAATTTGGAATGCAACAACCAATACCGCGTGATATCGATCAAAGGTTGTACTCATTGCAACCAGTAAAAAAGACATGATTTGGAGTCATTGATTGGGCTGACAAATATTCCGAATACATTGAGACATGGATGTTGCGTGAGCAAATGGTTGTGAGAAGGCCTCTAATGGATCCGTTAGGTCTACAACAGCTTAGTCAATCATAATATATGCACTGGTATAGGATGATAACCAAACGTTGGATCAACCTAAAGGGTGATGAGAATAATGCATTGGCACATCTATGTTAAATTAAGTACATTGGTATCACATTATGTTAAGGATATTTGTGTGCTTAATAATTCAATTTTGCAGGGAGAAGGGCTTGAAAATATTTACCATATGGAAAAGGAAGAGTTCGAACGTGAGCACGTTGTTAATATGGTAGGGAGCATGCTTGGAGGTATCAACCAGGAATATTGCGTGGAAGAGATCATTCGACCACAAAATGCTCCTCCAAAAATTGCATATGGAAATTTCCCACTCGCCCCGAAGTTCACTAGTGGCCGCCGTAAACCAACTTTCTCGAAAAACGACATCCCGTTCTGACCCACCTTTTCCTGATGGAATTGATCGGATTTCAGAGCCTTATTTTTTCCCTGTTCGGCCTGAACCTATAGCTCCCGTTCAAAATGAAGAAGCTGATCCAAATTCTAACTTGAACAAACAAATTCCAAGTCCTCTGTTTGCTCCCCATACAACATCAAGAAGTTCATCCAAACCCTTACATGCCCGATTTTTTTCAAGGTTATAACTTTTATCATGTTAATCTTGAATTCAATATATTGACCCATCAACTAACATGCATGCACATCCACAAGAATGTTCATTCGCCCAAGTTTTGGATGCAACAGGTCCAAACCCTATCCCTGAACTGCTAGCAAACATTGATCTCAACGATTTTGGCCAACTACATACCCCGATTCAACAGAGGTTTAATCCATTTGGGAACTTCAATTATGATGGACGTGGAGAGACAATAATGCTGAATGTAGGAATGACTAGTCATTATGGTGGGATGGCCTCTTCGAGTCATACTAACAATCCTTATGAGGGGACGGCCACTTCAAGTCGTTCTAGCAACCCCTATGATGGTCAAGGTGCGATTCAATTAGATCTGTCTGTTGCACTCAATGTGGAACCCGAGCAAGAGATTCAACAACAATATCAACCACCGATGCAACAAGAATATCATATTCGCCCGGACCTAAATCGTGTACCTATAAGATCTGCTTATTGTCTTAGGCATAGAGGTTCGCCAATGCCTTGTAGATTTTGTTCATGACAATTGTAAACTCTATTAATCAGTATGATTTATTATCTTCATTATTGATCTTTATAATAGCCACAACTAATTAACTACTTTTAACTCTAGCTTAAATATTGATCATTATAATGCCTTAAGCCACATTCTGTTAGATTATTTAATAAATTTAATACATTATAACAATGAGTTGATTATTGTATTTTCTAGCACGTTTTAATCTATTCTAAATAATATTAGTTTCATTTCAAAAATAAATTAATAAAAGAAATAGTCCATCATATATTACGCACACTATATCATGTCATAAAAATTATTTTCATATAGATAGTCTGATTCAAACTATTATACTTTATTTTTGTATAATATTAGATTATAGTTTGATCTAAAGGCGTTGAAAAAAATTATAAACTCACGAAAAAAGAAATAAATAAATGATTAAATATGGCGAAAATATAATTGTGTTTTATTTTTGTTTTAATATAATTATTTTAATTTTTGTTGTAATCTAATTTTGTTTTAGTTTTCTTTTTTATATAGTAATTTAGTATGGTGAAGAAAATACTTCATTAATTTGTCTTTATGGGAATATTTTTTCATAATATTAGATATAAAAGAAAAATTATTACATCCTATTTAAAATAAAACACACAACAATGCATTCATCGATTTAAAAATATTACAAAGAAGAGATAAACATAACAGTAATAATAATTTCATTTTGATAGATTCCTTACAAAAATTAGATATTGCCTACTTCGACCGGGATTGGTACAAGTTGTTCGATTATGCCCACCTCGACCACAGTTACTACATTTGTAAGAAGTCGTTCCCTTTTCTTTTTCAACCATTTCGTTTCTGATTCTCGTTGACTTTGGCCTTCCCTTGCTCCGTTTGCATGCCTGATACGGGATCACTGTTGTTGAGTTCACTTCAGGCCAATAGTCCTTGTTTCCTAAAGGTTGGAGTGGGTGATTGTACACTTATAAGTTCTCCTCCAAAGTGTGCATTTTATCAACGAATTCGAAAAAGTCATAACGCAGGCGCTTACATACCGCAGTTGCATGCGAACATGGCATTTTGTAGATTTGGAATTTCTTGCATGTGCACTCTCGACATTCTAAGTTCACTACGTGAATATTACGTCCTTTTACTCGAATTGGGTCATATCTAGTTAAAATCTTCGCACAGTCCATTTCTATTGTCGAAGTATGTGACAGTATGACAATCTGCCTTACGAGCATATTTCATTACTATTCTCTTAGAAACCGGAGTAACATGTTCACCCTTTTGAAGTAAATTCATATATTTATTTCGACGAGTATCAAAATAATGTACCATTTTTCCAAAGGTAGGTTCAGCAATGCTCTGGATAGGCCTTTGTCGAATGCCCTTTAACACGCTATTTACGCACTCAGCAACGTTTGTGCACATGTGACCGAACCTTGAGTCGTTATCATTTTGCAAACTCCACTTCTGTACACGTTTCTCCATCGCCCACTAGTACGCTCGTGCATTTATTTTTTTTATTTCGTTCATTTGCTTTAAGAACTTCCGCTCTTGTGCTTGAGCTCCTACATGTAATAAAATTCATACAGTAATAGTTATATGTCGGAAGCACACCAGACGCATCAGAAAGAAATATAGTGCATAATTTGTACGTTCGTACCGGCTCAATATAATAGGTTTTTTTATTTTAGTATTGTGGTACCTTTTGTTGTAGTTGCTCGTAAAGTGTCTGAGGCAAAACCAATGGTATGCTGAAGGTTCCGCCCACCCTGAACCTTCACTGGTCATTGTTTGTAGTATTCCACCGTGTCGATTAGAAAAGACACCTAGACCTTTACGTTGTGTCACGTACACCCTTATGCACTTCATGAACCACCCCCAACTAGATCTGTTTTCACTTTCAACAATAGCAAACCCAATGGGAAGAATATGATTATTACCATCTAGCATAGTTAATATCAACAATGTGTGATGATATTTCCCATACAAGATTGTCCCATCAATCTGGATGACAAGTCTACAGTGCTTGAACCCTTCAATGCATGGCTTGAAAGACCAAAATACTCGACTGAACATGCAAAATCGACTGTTAGTTGTCGCATCCGTGATCAAAATGGTGGCGGAACCAGGGTTGTAGTGGGTCAATGCATTCAGATAACGTGGCAACATATTGTACGAACCTTCCTAGCTGCCAAAAATATCTTGCATTGCTTTCTTTTTGCACAAAAAGCTTTCTTCTTCGAAATGGTAAACCCACATTTATCTTTAACATGCTCAATTATTACATCAAGGCTTAGTGATGGAGTTTTGGAAACCATTCCAAATATAGAATCGGCAATTAAATTTCCATCAAGATTTCGATGGTCTTGAGATAGTTGAGAGTTCACGCATGTATGTGGACTAGGGAGTCTAGTGATTTGCCACATATTGATTGACTTCTTAAGGCTTGCACAGAGCCTCCATCCATGTGTATGTCCCGATCCACCTTCTTTGTTGTCACACTGGAGAGCTAATTTATATGGATAAGATTCAACCACTCGATAGGACACATGATTTTTCATCGACGTGATCTTAACCACTGTTTGCACATACTTTTTGTCTGGGAAAACTAACCCAACTCTCAACTCAGACACTCCATCCTATGTGCTTAAGTCTTCAGTATCATTGGCATATTGCACATAATCATTCTCCTATATTGCTGGATATGTAAGGCCTGGGAATTCAAAAGCTGAGCAACAGGTGGAACCTCTTGCCTTTCCTCAATATTCAAGGGAGTCATATTCAAATCGATCATATCGAATTGCTCGGTACGCTCATTATCAACATTCTTATCATCATTGTCTTTGTCACTATAAAACATATCCATATCGTAAATGAACTGCTCCTCCAATGTGTCGTCAATATCATTTGGCTCCACGGTGCCATTAACATAATCACAAATTGGGTTTTCTATTTCTTCGTCTTCATTTTGGGAACTTCCCACAATATCATTCGTTGGATTCACCTGATCACTTGGTGCAAAATGAGGGTTATTTGATTGAACGTTAGACAACCCAAATGTTTCCATTACCGGGTGATCCCCAATGCCACTAGTAACCCCACCTGCTGTTGTTGTCAATTGAGTTGTCATTGTTGAAAAAAATTGGACAGGATTGGATTCTCCGGCATCACTACATCCCACATTTATTGTTGATTGAACTCCAACAGAAGGATATCCTATATTAGCTTCCATGGAACCAAATGTAGACAATAATTGATTCTGTTGAAATGAAAAATGCCATGGTGCTTCTTGGCCGTCTACCTCATATTCAACAAATAACTCACCCGTGTGATAATTTGGAATTTTGTCCAAATTATAGTGAATAAATTCAATTCCTTCGTCATTGCAAATGTCCATGTAACAATAATAATTAGTTGTGGAACGGGATACTTGTACACAATCTTTGATATCCTCCCATTATTTTCAAACCCAATCTCTGTTGATATCTTCTGAACAAGACTACCAAACAACGGCTTCCTCTTAACTTTCACACGTTTTTGCATTGCTCCCCAATATATCATATAATGGTTGTTCACTGACATTTTTTCTTGATTTAGAAATGAATAAATTTTCTTGTTTAATGAGCATTTATAAACAAACATAAAGTAAACACACATAAATAAATATTAATTAAATAAACATAACTTAAATATATCAAAAACTAATATATGTCTTTCACAATTCAACAAAAAACAATAAAAGCTATATAAATATATAGCAGTCATAATTATATGGAGTTTTACTTACTACTCATTTGTTTTCCACTTTAAGCAATTTCATTCCATAAACATTATATACTACTTTGAAAAATAATGATATTTTGGACTTACAATTAGTAATGTATTAAACTAGAAAGCATGTAAATTAACACTTTATTAAACTAAAACTATAATCTTACTAGAGCAAAAATATGATAACATGTTAATTTGGTATAACTATAATTAACTTGTTTTCTAAAGTTAAAACTTAAGCAATAATATATGAAAAAATTAAATTTTTATAATACTAAAGGTATAACTAATTTTTCATTTTTTCAAAAATTAAAAGCAATTTCTCTATTTTTAAAAAAAACTAAACTACAACTCACACTACAACTAACACCAAGACTAAAACTAAAACAAAAGCAAAAATATGTTCACAAATGCAAATTTCTTTTTACAACAAAATTAAATTTTGTTAATATGTTATTTGGTATAACTATTTTAACTTATATTAAAACTACAACTAATTTCAAATTTCACCAAAACCTAAGCTAATTTATCTTTATGTAAACCTAAGCTAGGTGCACTTAAATAATACTAGAGCATAAAAATGAGCTTGTATGAAAATTTTAATTAGTACAATAAAAGTATAAATGAAGGTAAAATTACATATCTTGATTTGAAGTTATGTTAAATCCTACAAATTAAAAAAATGCAAGAGTTGCATATTATATATTTACATAATAATTATTAAAATTTTTACTTAAAAAAGACTACCTTTAGATGATTAAGTAAAATGGAAGAAAGAAACTTCATGAAAATGAAAGAAATGTTAGGGAGTTGGGGTTTGATTTTAAAGTAAATCAAATCCCCACTATTACATGTAGTCTCCGGTCAAAAAGAAGACTGCATGTACTGGCATGAAAATCTCCAAACAGTTGAAATTCTCACGCCAAATATGACTGAAAACGGATTGTTACAGTCCTTTTTTGATTATAAAGGCCTGTCGCTTCCCTTATTCTATCGTATCATCGGAAATCCTATCACTCTTCATATTTTATATTTTTTAATTATTAAAAAAGGAATCTTAAATCTCTTATTCAATACAAAATAAAAAAATCTCAAATCCCTTTTTTATTTTATAATTTTTTTATTTTATAAAAATGAAAAAGGAATCTGCTACGAATTCATCGTTAACCATGTACTCTATTGTTACATATTTCCCAAATGCATTTTTTGGGTAATGTATATTGAAATAAATTAATATGAAAAAGAACATAAAAAATGCATATTTAAGTGGGGTGATTGTTCAATTCAAAGAATTGAGAAAAGAAATTATCGCCAAACAAGTGAAACATAGAGCAAAAAAAATGGCAGCTCTGCAACTGAGCAAGAAACTCTCTCGATCACTCGTCTCTTCTACTTGTTCTTCTCGTTCAACTTTTGTTAGAACCCTAGCAACGCTTGTTGCTCCCCATCGTTCCCTATCAAATTTGTTATGTCCTGATTCCCACACTGCTACTGCACATCTCATTGCGTCCCCATGGTCTGCAATTCAATCCCGTGGCGCTAGAGTTACAGCCATCGATGTTAGTCTTTTCTTCCTTCTTTCTGTTTTTCTATGATTTCGAACTTTTAATTTTTGTGATATTCGATGTTTAATTTATAATTAGGGGGCTTCCCTTTTTTTGACTGGCTGGGATTGCATTGCAGCTCAGACCTGGCAATGTTATCGAGACCAAAGGTAAATTTGGTATTTTCTGTGGAAATGATTGTTTTTTTCTTAACTTTCTGTTTCTGATTTGAACTTTTGATGAATGCTTTTTGCTGCAGGGAAAATTTTCCAGGTACTTATTTCGTTGCCGTTAATTGTTATAATGATGGGGATTTGTTTTAGCTTTGTAGTGATCTCTAATCAAAGATGAAGCTCGTGAATATTCAGGTGGTGGATGTAGAGCATAAGCAGCGGGGAAGAGGAGGGGCATCAATGCAGGTTTAGTTAATTTAGTTGAAAAAGGTTCCTGAATTCATAGCTAATGCATTATATCTACCGCATAATATATGTTCTGTTTGACTTGAAGCTGATTGTATGTTCCGTAGCGATTTTCTCTTCTTGCGTGGATATGAGGAATATGCCTAATAGATATCAGTATCCTCTGGTTGGAGAACTTTTTGCATCTATTATTCAGTATCTGCTAATTGAATGGGTTTGGAAGTAAGAATGACTATTTTATTAGACTATAAGTGCAAAAGTGTATAGGCTAAGTCCTAAGATGATGAATCATGACCTACTTTGGTTTTCAAGATTTTTGTCTTTAAGGGTTTTGATTCAGTGAATTAGTAATATTTTTATAGAAGTATAATGGCAAGTACAATAAAAACTATGTCAAAGCAGCGGAGTAAAATCAAATAACTGGGATAACATTGAGGTAATTAGATAACATTCTGTCTTCTCATCCATCTTAAGGTCATTATCATGCATCAAACAAAGCATTTTTGTCTTGAGGACACATGAAATCTGATATGTGTACCATATATTTTTCTTCTTTTCAGTAAATATTAAATTAATTACTTCTAGAAAAGTATTGTCAATCTCTGGCATTAGTTTCTTTACCTGGTCCATTGTCTTTTCTCCCATAGGTTGAGCTTCGCAGCATTGAAAATGGAAACAAACAAAGCTTGCGATTCGGTACAGAGGAATCTATTGAAAGTATGTATCTACTTTCTACTCTATAAAGTCATCTCTTGCTTACGTTGTTGTTGCATAGCTTATGCTCTTTGAGTTTGTATTTTTTTCTGGTCTCTTGGAAAGCAAACTAATCTATCCAGATGCTTTTTTTTCTGATTGCATGTAAAGTGGTGGCTATATAGTGCGCTTCACACTTCTGACAAAGTGGATTCTTTATTTCTTTTATCATAGATATTCATATTGGTCAAAATATTTTCTGTTGACCACTCTTGTCCTTTGAGAATTAAGTCAGAGTTGTGGATCTGAGCTATGAATAGCATCTAGTCATCTTGTTCTTCAGCTCCTCTGTAGATTTTCTTTGGGTAGTTCTCTTAAGTTTTGATCATCCCTTTTTGCTGTTGAGTTGAAATTTTCTTCCTATTAGTTATTATTTGACACAAATTGTTGGGATGTTTAGTCATTCGTTGTTTCTAGAATGTTTAAGGTAACGAGTACAAATTGACATCTTACTTCTTAGAGTTGTAGGGACAAAAAAAGTCTTTTTGATACTCTTTCTAACTAGGACATCAATCATACAGCTTTGATGCAAATGTGTATAGCATTTTTTTTTTGTCATAAATTTTGTAATTTATTTTCAACTTGCATATTTCATTGCCCCCTAAATACTACTTGGTAGAGACTGTATAATATGATATCTATTACAAAGCCCCAAACAGGATAGCTTCAGAGAGAACACATGTGGTTAAATAATAAGGGTAAAAAGTGCTATCTGTTTCTTTGTTCAATCCAGTTTAGAATAGAACGAAATAGATGTATAACTTATGATAAACCAGTGAAGTTGGAATAACTTTCTTACATTTTCATGGATCACATTCTTATTACTATTTGACAAAGTGGGGAAAGAGGAGCCACAATTTGATATACTTTCAGGGAATCAACTGATTAACTTTTAATAATATAGGTAACCACATTTTGACATACTTGTGGGCTTCATGTTGGGTACTTTCATTTAGCTTATTTTCCCTTTTGAATTTCAAAGCTGACTTTATTTCTCAACTATGATTCATCGAATAACTAAGGCCCTCCATGCTTTTGGTATGCATCAATCTGATTAAGATTTTTTGGCACTTCATCCTCAAGGGTTGATGCTTACAAACTAATATGTCAATTTCAACTGCTTTCTTCTTCTTTTCCAATGAGTAAACATGTTGACTATTATATATTATCTAAGTTAATTTATGCTTCTTTTCAAAAATCGATGCATTTTTTAAATAAATTTCTACAGGGGTATACGTGGAGGAACGGTCTTTCACACTTTTATATGTAGATAGTGGAACTGCATATCTTATGGAGTGAGTTCTATTACCCATATCCCTTGGAATCACAAAAGTTAGTTGTTGTAAGTTTAACATTGTTATAAAGGTGCTGAATATTTCATCTGTTTTGATGTTCATCAGCCTTCAAAAATGTGAGCAGTTTGAAGTGCCAGCAGAGCTGTTTGGTGAGGCTGCTCAATATCTTAAAGGTTGGTTGGATTCATAAATTGGTTTGCTTTGTGAAGAAGCACCCTAACCACATTCATTTCTCATCTTATTAAATGTCTCACAATTGTCATGTTTCCATGGCATTTCCTAGTTCCTACCTCATAATCTTACAGAGAGTTGTGCTTCTAATTCCTTTCAATTGCGGCTAAGAACAGAAGTTTATTCGGGAATGAAATGGGAATATGATAAAGTTTTCATTAGAAGCCGCCAGACTGAAACAGAAAGCAAAATATCAAAAAAGAGAAGCGCTCAGTCTTCAGTCTTCTGCTAAATAATTGCTGAAGAAATGCCTTTAACGTATTCATGAAACATTGGTGCCAGAATTTTTGTTGCCAAATTTAAAATCACTTGACCAATAATAATCATTTTAAGTTTGTGCAATTCATTTTAGCCCAACCTAACAAGTTTGACCGAGTTTTAATATCATGGGATTCATACCTTAAGCTGTGGCCTTGTCATTTGCAATTGTAACAGATGTGTCAGTCTTTTTAAATAAGATGGAGCTGATAACAACCTTGTAGGAAATCACTGTTTTTCGCAAAATGCAAATAAGAAATGTGGTGAAGAACTAGAATATCCCTAGGTTGACCAAACTTGAATACTTATTTGGGTATTATATAGTTTCCTTTTATTTAATTTTTTTTCTCCAGCAAATAATTTTCATTTTCTCCAATTATTTCACCTTATTAAGCATCTTTGAATTGCCATAAATTTCATTTTCTTTAATTATTTCACCTTTTTGTCATGCTTGACAGAGGAAATGCAAGTTAAACTACAGTTATATGATGAAACACCATTGTCTGGATCAATTCCCAAACAAGTTAAGTACACTGTAGTGGAGACACAACCTCCCATGAAGGGGCTTACAGCTGCACCTCGGTATAGATCAATTTTTTTACAAATGCTTGTTATTATATTTAAAATGTACTTTGTCCTTCTGGATGATGTTTATTCCTTGTCCGGTACTTTTGTTGTTCCTGCTCTTAAGTTAAAAATGCTGATAACAAGTCCAAACTTTTTGTTCCAAATGTTTTTTTATCTTGTTCGTGTAATGAGTAAAACTTCTCATACTTGCTTGGTGAATGTGGAATAATTTATGTTCTGGAGATTTGTATTGCTGCTTAAATTTGTGAGGTGTTTTTAATGAACTGCTCATATGACACCAAGAACATGTTTCTTCATGATGCTTTATGCACGCCTAAAGCTCACTTTTTTGCTGTACATTTGTGCTCCGTTTATTTCGTCATAAACCAACTCATTTAGGTGTAGAAGTTGCTCTATTAAAAATATTTAGTTACCAGTTCTATTGTTATGTTATCTTGGGACCGTAATGGATAAAAATAGTTGTTCAGCGCTTTATTTGACCAAGATATTATTCGTTGCATTTAAAATGTAAAGGGTTCTATGTGAAGAATTCATTGAAGTTCAAAATTGGAACATATATGCTTAATCTCTATTAATGCTTGTTATTCGTTGATGTATGCATTGCACAGCTTACTTTTTCATAATGCTTTTCTTTTTTCTCAATTGATTGTAAATACTCTTGGTTAATATTATATAAGAATAATTTTTGAGCCTTTTTATTCAGCAGTAGTATTTGCATTAAAAGAAGTTGCACACGGAAATGTTCAGGTTATGAAATAACCTGTGAACCTTTATTATATTGTTTTCCTGAAAAACTAAATATGTTATATACAAATTACGTTTAAGGGTTTAACCATGGATGAAAATCATACTTCTTTTCTCATTTCTGATTGTAAAATGTAGTTTATCATGTTAAACATTGTTGAATATATGCATCCAAATGGAGTAAAGACTAAAGAATGCTTCTGGAAAAAAGCAAAATGATTACTCTAGAGTCTAGCCATATGAAGTTAATGTACCCGTTCAGTACCATATACTCTTTGTAGATTTTTGCTAGCTCAACTATTCACATGCCTTTTGGTTTTATTTCTTGCGTTATTTTTTTTATGAATTTAACATAATGCAGGTATAAGAAAGCCATACTGGACAATGGTGTCACTATTCAAGTAAGTTTAAACTGGGCTTTGCAATTTTTTTTATCACTGCTAATGGTAAAGGGGTTGGATATGTGTTACCTTAATGTCTTTGTTTTTTATTCTTTGTTTGAAACCTTCCATCTCTGAAATCTCCATTACATGCTATATATGCGCTATGAGATATACTTATACTGCCCTTTCCTTTGAGAAAAAAAGTCCAATATGCTTTCTTTTCTTCATATTTTGTGTGTAGTTTCTTTTGATAATAAAAGGAGCTAAAAAAAATGTAGATGTGTCTCAAATTGAAGTCATGCATTTGAAAAGATTTATAACTTTCTTCTGTCTTCACTTCTTTTCATGCTTCTCACTCCAATCCCAAATTCATACTTTCTGGAAATTTTTAGACCTTATGAATTCCTGAATTTACCTGTAACTTTGATTGCAAAATGCATCTCTGATTTGCAATTCAATGCTAAGAGTCAATTGACATTCTCATCATCACTACACTACCAACATGAATAAGAATATGTAATTTATTGCATCTGGAAACGAGTATGTATGTCTCATATATATAACGATAAGGGATATATAAGAAAAACTAAGAAAATAAATTTATGTCGCGTCCACTGCCAAGCTGGTTTTGGGAGTAGCTGCTTTTCAGAATAAAAATAGGTGAATAATGAGAAGACAATTCAAAACTTTATTGTTATGTTAATGTGTTCTGTTCTGTTGTGATTTCTCAACATATTCGTACCAAGTCAAATGTAGAATGTTTGGCTACAAATTCAGATGAAATTCTTCAAACTGTTAAGACAGATAAATAGATGTATTTTTGTTTTGTGAAACTGCTGAAGTTGCAAGTTATACTATCTATAGATCTACAAATACATTTCAGTTCCTTTAGCTTCCCATGAATTTTAATGGATCATGCCTTGTAAGTGTCATATTATTAGTTGTCACAAATTTACAATATTCTAAAAGCTCATATGTTATTTGAAACACCCAGGTACCTTCTTATCTTGATGCTGGTGAAGAAATAATTGTTGACACTACAGAACATTCCTTTATTAGCAGGTATATATTTTGCTGCATCACATTTTAACTTGAGGTTTATGTTACTTAAGATTTTAATGTATTATTTTTGGATGAAAATATAAAAATCAACCCAATTGATACACACTTGAATAAACAGCCCAAATTATTTTTAAAAAATTAGCCTAATTTTGATACATTTAGCGCACTTTCATCCCAGAAACTGGTATACTTGGATATATAGCTCCTTAACTTGTTTGTATACCCCATTCTTGAACAAATATCTGTTTCTCAGACATATATTACATTTTCCCTTGGATGCATCGAATCCTTAGTCAAAACAAAAGATTGGACTCATGTAATTAAACCGAAATTTGGACAGCAACTATAACAAACTTGTAATTTGGAACTTCTTGGGGGCAAGGAAATATTCATTTTTTTGTTTGATTATGTTGTTTTGGGTCTCAAAAGGTTTTTGATGCTTATGTGTTCACTGAAAATACTTGTAATGATAGAGAATAAACGCACAAGTCTTGGCTGTTTGTAACTTACACTAAAGATAATGATTTTGTGACCATTTTGTAAAGGGATAATGGTGAATTCCGACTCAATTTTTCATCCATCGTGCAAAAATGGCTCATTTTTCCCTTATGGTAGGAACCGTAGCTCAATTTTAGTTCTCTAAGGAGTTCTGTCACAAGCTTTTATTGGTATTTATTTACAAATGAGTAAAAATTGAGGATAATTTGAGTTGAACTTTCTACCAAGCGCACACAAACAAAAATGGTGTATTTTGTCTGATGATGTTAACATTGATGGTGTCCAGTAAGCCAGGGTATAAATTTGATTATTACTCCTTGTGTAAATGTGTGTGTGTGTGTGTGTGAGAGTTGGAGAAACAAATTGTGTTAATTGTATAATTTACGTATTGCTGATGCATAATTTCCTGTCAGGGCTAAATAATGGTGGCGGCCTGCTGCATTATTGGTACTAGAAGGTAGGAGACATTCTTTTTGTTGAAATGATATGAAAGAGGAGACAAGTTTTGTAATAATTATATTCCTGCAATGAAGCTGGATGCTATGTTGAATTGCCCTTTGCTTTGCTTTTGGGGAATAATGACAGTACACATGTAAAGATGATATATAGATGAATCATGAAAAAGTAGTAAGTGGATCAAAAATGCAATTTTGATGGATGACCATGCAGAGCTCAGCTCTTTGTTTGATGAATTTATAAGGAGTTATTTATTAATTCTGCTTAGGTCCTGCTTTAATCAATAAAACACAAAGTTTGAAGGACGTCTTCGTTAATTTGGTATAGGTAGGCCTTGTGTATATGTAAAAAATAGATATCTATTTTACCTTTCAATTTGTTTAGATTTTCAAGTCATGGAAAATTACATTCATGTGCCGAAGATTAGTTTTGCACAAAAATACTCCGGTCTGAAGCATTGTGAGGATTACCTTTCCTGTAATCTATAAATAACAATAACTTCAAGAAATTTTTGAATCGGATAATGAGTAGATTGATTCTCATCCAATTCATTTCTTTTACGGTAAGTCAATTTTTTTGTTCTAAGAAAGCATTCAATCTTTATTTTTCTTAAACTTTTAATCTGATAAGAAATAAAGGGATTTGAAATTAGTCATTACTAAACCAGATTAAAAAAATTTCCAGCCACACATCAGTCCAGTACATCTGTGAATGTTAATATGAATATGAGGCGTAACCTTGACAAGTGAATAACATGGAACAAACATAACGTCGAAGGTAGAGACTTAAAACTTGTCCATGTCACTGCTGACAAATAGCAAAATTTTGCAAGACATTTTTCTGCTGTCAGTAAATGATTTGGTAGTCACAATAAAACAATTATAACCAAGGAAAATACATTACATTTTCTAACACCATCAAAAGGTCTTAATCTGATTCAGCTCATCAGCCCCAATCCAGACAGGAAAACTACTACATTCACAGCTATATAATCAAGGCCTAATACATCGGAACCCCTGTATCGGTCCCTAAATGCTCATTTCCCCCTTGAACTTTCAAAAGTACAACAAAACCCCATGAACTTGTTTAAAGCGCACCTCATAACATCCCTGTATGCCACGTGTCAGGTTCTGGTTGATGGGAGAAAAATCAGAAAATTGAAGTCAAACCAGCCAGAAGATGACACATGGCTTTCAAGAGGCAAACTACTGCATTTTTTCCAAGTTCAAGGGGGTAATTGGAACTTTTGAAAGATCACGGATAAACCGGCGTTTAGGGACAACTATAGGGGGTGTCGATTAATTAGGCCTATAATCAATGATTCGTTAACTTGCCCGATCATCATCAGATCATTAAAGCTCAAGGTTGTGATGAAGTTGATACACCTGAACCCAGGGGTGGTGGAGGTCCAGAGCTTGAGGATGCTACAGGTGGTGGCGTCGGTGCTGAATGCTGCTGCTGAGAAGCTTGTTGCACATGAGGAGGCATTGCTGACTGATATGGTGGAGGGTACTGCTGATAAGGTGGCATGGGCGGCACATATCCATCAGGCGGATAATGATGTTGCTGATATTGTCCATGTGGCTGCCGTGGCATTCCCTGATAAGGATAGTGCTGTTGTCCTTGTGTTGCATTTTTGTTTTCTGCCGGACCACCAGGAGCCCCATCATGGGATGGGACAAGGGCACCCATTCTTTGAGGATCCATTGATGGATAATAAGCTCTTTCCTGCTGAGCTGGCGGCGCTGGAATATTGAAATATTGCATCTGTGGTTGATATTGATCTTGTGGATGCATTTGATTCTGCTGCTGCGATATTACTGCACGAGGCAACATGCCACCATGAGCCATTGCAGCCTGCTGCCTTGCTTCTTCTGTACCTTCAGATTGTAGTCTCGGTGCTTGGGGTCTACCCCACATCAATTTTAACCTCAGACCCTTAATTACTAGCTTGTTGGAAAGCTCTTCTGCAGCCTTCTCCGCTCCCTCTCTGGTTGTGTAGGTTACAAATGCGATAGCTCGTTGAGGTACCATTTTAACGGATTCGATCTCACCATGTGCATAGAAGTTATCTCTTAGATCCTGCTCAGTGATTCTTGTATCGAGCCCCCCGATATATAGTGTTCTAATGCTTTCATCCTCGGGTGGCTCCAAAGAGGGCATTTCACCGGCCTTATTAAGTAGTTTCAGTGCCACTGGATCATTTACTCTGCAGTTAATAACAGAAGCAAAAAAAAGACTAAGAATGGAAAAAAAAAACAAGAGTCTCATGTTAGAATGTCTATTAGTAAGGGACAATAAGATCTTGTGCCCTTCAACAAGCAATTGAAATGCAAAATGGCATTACAAATTGAAAATTTCTAGGTAACAGACCAAATTCATTTAAATTTGTGTTATGTTTCTGTGTTTCTCATCATTTGGAAGCCTAATGTCAAGTTCTCAATTGTACAAACAATAAGACCCGAGTTAAAACACATATTGACTATCCACTCCCTTTGTCTACAATTTTCATTTCATGCATTTGTTAAGATGATTATAAAGATTGAATGAATGGTAGCCACTGTTTCAAAAATCCCCGCCTAGAGGCTACTTGTTGGCTTGCCGCCCGACTTTTCATTCCTCGGGCGCTATTAGGCGTTGGACCGATATATTGCGGCCTAGGCACCGCCTAATCCGATTTTAAAGCAATTTTTTACTCAATTATAGTTCAAAACATTCTTACCGCATAATTCTCATTTTAAATCTCAAGCCGAGAAATAGTTCGCTATAAATCAAAAAAAAGTTCGTGGGGGTAGACGTTTTTAAGGATTGATTTTAGTGTTGATGTGTTTTTCTATAAGAATCGATTAAAACATATGTTGTCATATGCTAAATTATGTTTTTGTAATATATTGTTGCAAAATAATTTATATTTTGTTGAATTTATACTTTTATCTATTAATACATATTAAAATATAAATAAATCGCATATCCGCCTAGGCACCGCCTAAGCCCCGCCCAGGCGCTGGAAGCCCTGGCCGCACCTAGCGCTTTTTAAAACATTGATGGTAGCCTATGCAGTAATGCATATAGGACTAAAAACCAATAAAAAGAACAGAATAAAGAACATTGTTAGCAAGCAACACATGCATATGCAAGATTGAGATTACAATAAAAACCAATCATACAAAAGGCATAAACAACAATAACCTACCCATAGTATCGATCCTTTATATTCTGCTGGGAGAGCTCTCCAGTCTCAGGCATCTCATGCCTGTAAGGGCACTCAGCACCTCTTGTGCATTCACCTCGTACAAAGAAACTACAAACATGTGCTCGGTTTCTTTTGTAGTATGGCGTTGTTCTTTGAAGCTTCAGAATAGTATCACTTGGCCGCACTTTTCCATATGAAGATTCATAATCAATGCCAGCTCTAGCCTGCTACATCTTCAAATATGTAAGACAAGAGTAATAAATGATAATATTTTCAATATTAAAACCCTACGCATCAATTTCGCTTGAAAATTTACACAAATACATAATAGGTTCTACTTAAATTCTACATAGCAGCACTCCATCTCAACAATTGGCATAGTTTCACGCAAGGAAAACAATTCAATTAAATACCATTAAAACTAGGTTTTATCATGCTCAATGTCCAAAAATGTAAAATCCAAAAGAGGAAAAAAACATACCTTGCGGTCATGTTCTTCAGCAAAGAACTCCCTGTTAACGTCACTTTTGGGAATGGCGTCATTAGAATTGATATGAAGAGCAGTATCCCGAACCTGAACAGGCAAACCATATTCAAGATCCAAAAGGCAGACTTGACAAACATTTTTCAACTTGCTGCAAGTTTGGCAAATCTCCGACTTCTTAAATCTAGCATCCCTACCAGGCCTCCACCTAAACACTGTAAAAGGTCGTGTACATATCTTGCATTCCTTATCAAATTCAGCTCTAGTCTGCACACCCAAACGCACAGAATCAAAACGCGAATTCAAAGTCACACAGTACGAAATTCATTACAAGTAAAGCCATACATACCATACGGACGTAGGGATTGTCGCCAAGGCAAGACTCGCAGATGATTGGGAAGTCGGAGCGTTCCCAACCGTCGGCCTCTACATCTCTTAACAATCTATGCGCCATTTTTTCTTCCCTACTTGCTTAACAGCAAAGCAAATAGGAACAGCGATTTGATTAATAAATCGGACTGAGGAAAGACCCTACACCTTTGGGAGTTTTGACTACTATAAGAATCACCGCCTACCGAAAAGGGCAAAGCAGTTAATCCGGCCTTGCCAGCAGGAAATCGGATTAGGGTTTTATGGTATTTCTTCTGCCGCCAAATACATCTGCTCTTGACACGAAAAATCAGCTTGAAATTTTTAAAATTTTGAATTTCCTTTAAATTTAATAGAAGTGTACAAATTTACTTTATCATTATTAGGTGTGAGCTTTCGATTGAAGAAAAAATTAAAAAAAATATTATTTTAAAAAGTCAAACCAATTAAAACCTGACATATAATATTGAGGGACAAACTGATGCGAGAAAAAAAATAGCAATCAAACTCAGTGTATATCCTATTTTCTTATTTTTATAAGATTATTATTATTAAATTAGTGAATTAAAATTTAATCCAATAATAATAATAACACACTAAAAAAAATTACTATAGAATAAATTAGAAAAATAAAATGTATAATGTATTTTTTATTTACTCTATAAAAAATAAGGTAAATCCACATTTATAGTAAAAAATAAAGTTACTATAAAAATCTACATTTTTTTGGTGTTATGAACAACTTGAACGATATTGTCTGTTTTGGCGTCGTTTACGGCCAACCTCACGGCTTCAAAACGTGTCGTTCAAGTTAAAGCCTTCATAACCCTGTTTATATACAAATTCAATAAAATCATTTGAATGCGATGTCGTAATAGTTGATTACTTATTTAGTTCTTTTAAAAAAATTTGCATAAATACTCTTATATTAAATATAAAAATAATCTTGTATGTGAATAGAACTTGAGATTTCAATTGTTCAAAAATTCAGTTTGAAATTATTATTTGAATGAACAGGTAAAAACTATATTTTAGATAATGTTATACTAACACCCAAGAATTAATATTCTATAATATCGATCAATCTTTACCATTCATCTAATTAGATGAAAAGAAGATGAAGGGTGGAGATGTTTTGGATGTCATTGAATATCAATTCTTAAATGTTACTATAAAATTACCCTTTAAAATGCATTATATTTAGTTTTATTTATAAAGCAACAATGTCCATAAAAAAAATAAACAATGAAAAACCATTTAAATTGTTCCGAGTAATGTGTTTTTACATTTTAATTGTCCACTTAACGTGATATTTTGGGTGTAGGTATCCTTATTTTATTCTAATGTATTTTGTTTTGGTTTTTTATATAAATATATTAAAATTAAAATTTGCTTTCACCTTAATATTTTGCTAATAATTTTTTCTGAACTAATAAGTTTCAAAATACTTAAACATACATTCTAAATCAAACGTTTTGCCTTTTTTACTCCTCACAATTTCAAATCCAAAATTTCACTTCACAGACAAGATCTTCACTCACGAAAAAGAAGAGAGAAAGAAAGCAATTACGGGTCCAATAACAACATAAGAATCATCCGCAAGAGGAGAATCATCCGTAGCAACGCGAAGTCTAGAAAAAACCAGATGAAGAAGGTGATGATCTTCGCTTCCAAATCGAAGAAAAAGCAGTGGATTCAGGGAGAAATCGGGGACCTACTTTGAAGCATTGATTTAGAATCTTAAGACCATCGGTACACACAGGAGAAAGTAATTGAGCCATTTTAATATGCGATTACTACCACTACTAATGCAATTCCTCTTTTCTACTAACTGCACAAACCAACCAACATTCAATTTGGTAATGAATTGAATACACAATTAGAAAGATGAAAACATAAAATCAAAATCAAAGTCGAATTCAATAAATACCTGGGATTGGAGTAAAATCAAAATCGAAATCTCTTGTTTATGGCAGCAAGTTCATCCTACTGTATGTCGATTTTCTTGCTTTCTGAGCTTTAATTCTCCCACTTACCAATTTCATCCTAATGATTCAAAATTGTGTTATAGCAACTTCACTTTCACTTTGTATTTGATTTTGCATTTTTGTTTCTTTACGTATCTGGTAGTTATCTGGTAAGAAACTGGTAGTTTTTTAAATTCGCAATTTAGCTGGTAAGAAACTGATAGTTTTCTAAATTCGCAATTTTCATACAAGAAACTGGTATTTACCTTGTAAGAAAATGGTAGTTTTCTAATTCGCAATTTTCATATAAGAAACTGTTATTTACCTGGTAAGAAACTGATAGTTTTCTAAATTTGCAATTTTCATATAAGAAACTGGTATTTACCTGGTAAGAAACTGGTAGTTTTCTAAATTCGCATAAACTTCATCAGGAAAACTTTTCCTACTAAGTATATACCACTTATTTACCAGTTTCCTACCTATTCATTACTTGATTTTTTTTCATAAAGTGATTTTAAATTTATTGCAAATTATTTTACATTCCCTACAAGTACTTACTGGATACTTACCAGATACATTCAAAAAGTTTTTTCAACTGTTAAAAACAGATACTTACCAGATTCTATTTAAAAACATATGAAAATATGATTCTTACTAGTTACCTACCAGTTACTTACCAAATTCTTATAAGATTCTGTTGAATTGAAAACAGAAATTTAAACATATGAAAATACGATTCTTACCAGGTATCTACCAGTTACTTACCAGATATCGAACAACCCAAAAAAATTCGAATAAGTATATCACAATGGATGGCGTTTCAAAGATAAAAATGAGACGAACAAAAAACTCTAAAGCAACATGTCAAAAAAATGAACGGTTTGAAAGATAATGTCAAAATAAGATGAAAATATTCAAAAAAATGAACAGTGGCGTGAATAGTAACGTGAACAATAGTGGAATGTATTTGAGAAAAATGAAAACTTAAAATTGGTCATGGAGTGCAAAGAAAACATAAAAAGTTAATTTAACAAATATGAGACTTAAACCATATATTTTTAACAATTTCCTCTATGTTAAGAGAAGGTTTGGTGTAATCGATGTGATTATTGTTAACCATCGTTGGTAGCTATTTGATATTTCTAATAATTTGTTTTTTCTTCAAATCTGTTAAAAATAGATGTAAACACTGAGGAGGTGTTTCTCCAAACTTTTAACTTATTTTTAAAAAGATATTTATAAGTAGATTTTAACTTAAAAGTCATAAATTAAGTGTTTCTAATTTTTTTTAACTTCAAAGCTTATCATAAGAAGAAAAGTTTAAAGTAACTCAGGTTAGAATTATTTTCTAATAATTCATAAATTTTGGGCTATATATGTAAATATTAAATGTGTATAGTAGTCATAATAAATAATCAAAATAAGTTTATGGTTAAATTTAGAAATATTAACTATTAAGGTGTCAATTTAGTAGCAGGAAGAAAGCGTAGAGCCGTTGCGTAAATTCTATTTAGTTGAAGGGCCGAAACAGAAATTTATCAATTCAGTTTTCTATAAAAAGGCGGTTGATCCTACGTTTCATATTCAATTTAAATGAAGAAAGGGCACTGCTGTGTTGAAATTATTATTGAGAATTGCTAGAATTGGTTTTACGAATGAACGAAGAAAGGCAGATTGATGGGCTTGATAGCGCAATCCAATTCTTTTATGGATTGTGCAACTGAATTTTTCGTTGGCATGAATTAGTATGCTTATGGGCATCAGGCACTTTATGGTCCCAACAGTAATTATCCTGCCATTTGTTTTGTGATTTTCACAACTTACAAATAAAAGTAATATGCTTTCTCATGGCATTTATATGACACACTCTTGTTTATTATTATGAATGCAATTGTGCTTTTATGGTTTTAATCATAATTGTATTTATTTATGTCCCTAGAGTATCTTTTGGTTCTCAGCAATTTTCATTAAGTGGAAATTCGGTTAATTGTGTTCATGGATTCTTTTTATAGTTTAAATCTATGACTTTTTGGAGATTTAGTTTTGATACCAAAACATTTCATAGATTACTGAATATCAGTTATTCACTTAATAGAATTTGTTTGGAATCTATAAATATATGGTTCTTATTTTGTTTTCGCTCCTCTTTCGGGTTTTACTTGTGTTTTATTCAATTTTTTTCTTTGGTTTCAAACTCAAAAGATCAAAACAAAATCATAAAGTTCATATTCCATGTTTATCTGCTGATTGGAATGAATTTTGTTTTATTCGTTGTGTTCTGGGTATGAAAATCCGGAGAAAATTGAAAGAAAACATGTTTTTGGGTATAGTGGCCGGATATTCGTCAGGAAATTTGTAGTTTTTCGGTTTTCAGATCAATGGAGACGGTTATTTGGTCCAACTATTCCCAATGATCACTTTTAGATGAGGTGACGTTTAGCGACAATTTCTGAATCGTAGCAATAAGTGTGTCCTTTGGACTGTCTGGCAACACTGCTAAACGTTGCCAAAAGCAGAAGACGCGAACCTCAAAGTTATGGCAACGCTTTTCTTAAGGTAAACTCGTGGCATTTTGGTATAGATCTGGCTGTTGCAACGCTTATAACCATCACAAATTGTTGCGTTTGGCTAAGGTGGTGTCGTAGCGACGCTTTTAGAAAGGTTGCAACAGGTGCCAGTAGGTGTCCTTCATAAATTTCTGGCGATGCTTTATACAATCACCACGTAAGGGGACACACTCCTTCGGATTTAAGGCAACAATTTATTTGCTAAGCTTTGCTGGTACCCCTGAACTCCTTTAAGTTTATCTTTTTTTTTTTTGGAGTTCTTTGAACCCAAAATTAATTTTTATGGTTTCTAAATTAATTCTTGGTCCAAAATAAAGAAGTTTAAGGTATTTTATAATAATGCATAATTACAACTATAATTTTCCATAAATTCATTTTAGTTGTTAAATTTAGTGGCATATTTTTATATTATCTCTTATATATATTTAAATAATTGTTTTTTAAAGTAAAATTAGTTGACACAATAACCCGTCAAAGTGCGCTCTCTTGTGGAAATTAATTTTAACTTACGAATTATTTTTTTTGTATATTTATTATTTATACGATTGGTAATCGGCCCAAAGGAAGGTTTTCACTTGGTCAAATAATAAATATACATGTGATAATAAATATAACAATCATTTGGTTTATCCATGAGCATAATAAAGTTGCCCAAAGAAAGAGTTATTATCTGAGAGGACTTATTGTTAATATTTGATTATTACAACAAGGTACTAATTACAAGTTGATTATTTCTATCCAAAGATGGAAATGTTAATGTTGCGCTAGTATCTTGATTTATACGAGAGATATGCATTATTATTCTGATGTGAATTGTGAGCATATTAGTCGATATGATTAAATTATTTTTAGAATATTAAGTTTGGGGGAAGATAAGATTTTAAATATTGTCTTTAAAGAACTTTCCCATTAGGCCAAAGAATTTATTTACTCAAGGTCAAACTCAATAACCTCAAGAGCCAATGCAAATTAAAAATATCCTTTTGCGGACTTTAGAAGGCATCCTATTATTGGGACTTTAAGTTTTATCAAGACTATATACTCACATATAGAAAGTCAGATCATATGGAGATTATTCGGTATTTGAATTCTGACTAGCATGGATGCGTGAACAATATAAAATCCACATCAACCTACATTTTCATTTTAGTATGAGGTGCTATATATAGGAAGAGTTCTAAAGAAACTTTGATAGTGACCTCCTTTATGGAAGCATAAATTGTAGCGTCTTTTGGTGCATCTTATCTGAGACTTGAGACTGTAGTAAAGAAATTTTGTCACATGATTAATATTTTTTTAATGGTATTAAATGGCCAAATACAGTTTTATTTTGACAACAACTCTACAGTCAAGTTCTCCTATAACACAGAAGCTTTTATCGATCAAAGTCATAATGAGATAAAGTTTCTGGTTATAAAGGAGAAATTACAGAGTGGAAGGATATCCATAGAGCATATCAGTGCAGCTCCATAATTGCGGATCTGCTAACTAAAATAGTTATTTAAAGGCCTTTTCAAGAGTGTATAGCTCATTTTTTAGTTACACTATTTTAATATATTTAGTTTCAGTGGGAGTTTGATTATGTTATGTTGATGCTCTATTCGGTATGGATATATTTATGTTATAATTCAGTTTCTGCAGAAAATAAAGTATTCGGTTGTATACACACTCTGTCAAACAAAATATATATATATATATATATATATTATGTATATATATATATATATATATATATATATATATATATTATGTTTGATATATATTTGATCTCACTAAAGAAGAGCAGTTGAAAACAGACATGATAGATCTAGACCTAGTCATTAACCCGCCGGCCCGCGAGGCCCGGCCATGCTCATCTTTCATGGGCCGGGTTTAGACAAACTAATTGGAGGTTAGGCCCGGCCTGGCCCGGCCCGAACCTGAAGAAGCCCGAAGAGAGTATGAGATGAGCTTGATTTTAGTCCTAAAATCCAAGCCCGGCCCGCCCGACCCGAACTACTAAATAAATATATTAAATAAACATATATTTATTATTTATATTAGTAATAATTATTGAAATTTTTAAAATTTCTTGTAAAATTTAGCTTGAAAACTCAATTTTGTGACTTATATCAGAATTTTTGTTACAATTATTTAACTATAATTATTTTTTATTAAAAAATATTTTAATTGTTTAATTATATATATTAATTAGTAAGCCCGCAGGCCGGGCTTGAGATTTGATTATTTTATAAAGGCCCAACCCGACCCGAGCCTGACTTTTGATTTTTATGGGTTGGGCCGGGCTTGGGCTACTTATTTATTTGTTAGGCCTGATTGAGCCCAACCCGAACCCGACCCAGCCCGGTCCATGCCCATTAAAAAAATACTGATGCATTTAATGCCATTTAGAAGTATTGATGTATGTGATTAAATAGGAGCCCATTTAAAAGTAGTTTCAACACTACACTCTCTGATGCATTTAATGCCAATTAGGGCTACTTTTAATTGCATGTAGTTTCAACACTATACTCCTATGACTGATCTATGTCATTTAGAAGTACCGATGCATGTGATTGATGGTGGATTGACTCGTAAAGATTGTGAAGACTATCCCTTCAGTTCTTCATCAATATGACTAATGGACGAGATTGTTCGGGATACCTTATTTATGACTACAACTTTTAGCGCATAAGGTTGTACACATTTCATCAGGTAATATATGTTAGCCCAAGTGGAAGATTGTTAGAATTATTTTATAATAATTCATAAATTCAGGGCTAAATATGTAAATATTAAATGTGTATGGTGGTCATAATAAATATTCAAAATAAGTTTGTGGTCAAATTCAGAAATATTAACTATTAAGGTGTCAATTTGGTCGTAGGAAGAAAACGCAGAGCCGTTGTGTAAATTCTGCTTTGTTAAAGGGCCAAAACAGAAATTTGCCAATTCAGTTTTCTATAAACAGGCGGTTGGTCCCCTAGAAGAACGATCGTTATTATCATACGTTCATATACAATGCTTCCCTTCAGTTTTGCGATCGGATCTTTTGGAAGACCATTCAATCCTAAGTTACTCGCCAATTCATTCAAATCGAGATTTTATGATAAAGGTATGCTTTCGTTTTCAGTTTCTTTCTCAATAAATCGACATGAATCGATCCTGACTTTTTTAATTTCGGAAAAATAATCTTTCAACTCATTCTTTAAACTTTTCCCATTGTAAGGAGAAAAGTTAAAAAAGAAAAAATTTAGACCTTACTTCTTTTTGCCAAGACATATTCATATGTTTTAATCATTGTATCCAATATGTATTTGCCCAATTTAAAAATTCATATCCTAAAAAGTAAATATAAAATTTTTTTTATTAAAAATATAAAATATTTAAAATGCAAATTATCAAGAAATAGATTATAAAAATGGATTTTATTAATTGAATTGTCTTTGTAGTCATATATTTTAACAAAATACTATGTTAAGTTTAACTATTACTCTATTTGAAGTAGAATAGAATAGTAATAGAAAAACTCTCCATAATCTCTTTATTTATTTAAATGTAATTATTACTTTATTTTTATAAAATGTTCATTTTGATGTGTAGAGTTTTTTTTTTCAAAATTATTAAGTAAAAATATATCGCTTTAACTGTGACTAAGATTCCAACAAAAAGATACTTGTAATCTTTTAAAAATAAACTATAAAGTAATAGTTATTTTACAAAAAATAAAAGTAATTATATAAAAAACCTTAATTTTTTTGGGTAATGCTATACTAATATCTAAGAAATAACACCCAATGACACCTAAATCATTTTCATTTAAACTTTTAATCTCATTCTTAATCTAATGGATGAAATCTAATTCTCTTTAGTCCCTATTTTCTTCCCATAAAAAATAGAATAAGGCCTTAATGTGTAGACTATATTATGCAGTTTTAATTAGTTTGATTATTTTTTTTAAAGAAATGTTATTTCATTAAAGCTTAAGAAGATGTTGAATTACAGCTTCCTAATAAAATCCAAGCCTCTGACCCAAAATGTAAATGATACGCAAAATCTGCAAATCGATTCTGCTTATAGCAATAAAACATTAAGGCCTTATTTCATGGGAAGAATACAGGGGTTTAAGAGAATTAGATCTCATCCATTCGATTAAGAAGGAGATTAAAGGTGGAGATGAACTAGGTGTCATTGGGTGTTATTTCTTGGGTGTCAGTAAAGCATTATCCAATTTTTTAATACCTTTAGTCATTCTCAGTGTTTTAAAAATCAAGCTAGGCGGCATCTAGGAGAAATTTTTTATAACACCGCTGCAATTTTAGGTAGTCGGACGGTCTTAGACGGAATATGTGTTTTAAAAATCGACCTAAACAGCTGTCTAGACGAAATTTTTTGAAACACTATTTTTAAAATATAGTGTAAAATATATTTTTATATATTTTATATTATTATAATTTATTTTTTAACTGAAATCATATTTTTATATATTAAAAAATATATAAAAAATAAAAATATAAATTCTTCAAAATTTTGTATAAACCTCGTTCAAGCTCCGCTTAGACATTAAAAGCGTCGACGGCTCCACCCAAAACATTGGTCATTGTAGGTATTGATAGTTTAGAAATAGTGGACGTCATGTTTCCGTCAGAAAGCCAAATAGGTATCTCTTCTCTGGTTTATTCTTTGTTTGTGGAGAAATGGCAATGAACTCCATTTCTCGGAGCGCGGCTGCTTGTGCGTTACCTAATCTTCAAGCCGGAAGAAAGTCTCCTCTAATCTCAACACACACAAGCTTCCCGATCCCCATCCGATTTCAGGAGCACCGCCGAATTCGCTCTTGTACTATCAACAATTACAAGCAATATGATTATGATTATCAAGGTATATTTTCCTAACCTAATACGTACTTGCTTTTTTTCTTAATCCAATATCGGTCTTCCTTTGTATTGCAATTTTGTTGGGGAAATAAATCCTATGAGTGAAATGCATCTGTTCAGTTAAACTTATACTTCTTTTTGTTTCATTGAATTAACAGCAATTTAAGAAAATTCCGTATACAGTACAGATTCTGTATATGTTCGTGTGGGTCTTTATTGTCTATAATTCAAATTAAGGAACAATATGTTGAGTTTGAGTTGATCAGGGGAAGTGTAGCTGCTGATTTGCTTTTTTGTGTTTTGGAAAATTACATTGAAGTTCCATATAAGAGGCTATGGGTTTCAAACATTTTAGTAACTAGACAAATTTTCTTGCTAATCCAGTACTGCTATTCCTAGTAACCGGAATTTATTGAAATTGTGAGGTATACTACATATAGGGAGTATGCGAATTTGAGGCTTAAGAGATTATAGGCAGCTTTGGTTGTTGCCAATCTCAAGAAGTTGAGCTTTTCTTCTGATTTATCAGATGGTAGCTTACATAACTTTGGCTTTTTAATAGCAATATGGCAATAGTATAAATTGTTATAAGTTGACATTTCTCTAGTACATCAACTGCCTTTTATTATGTACCCTATTGCAATATCCCGTTAATAAGAGATTCAACCACTTGTGATTTCTGGATTCTGCTATCAAACAATGACAGATAATACCTATAATATTGTTAATCAGATTTTCAGGCATATGCAAAACCTTCTCGCCTCTTAAAAGCCACAGAACCAAAAGTTAGCCTAGAAAACTTGCAAGAAAAGAGTTTTACATCATTAAGTGAGGGTGGGTCTCAGTGTTTATTCAAGGTTAAACTACAGACCAGTAATGCTTATGGCTCGAGTCTGAGTGACCAGAACGTGGGAATACTCTTATGCTTCATAGACTCAAACGGGGACTCCATATTGCAGAGAATACCTATGCTCTTAAAGTCCAATTCCACCGATGAATCAAACAGACTTCATTTCCAAAGAGGTTCAATTGATGAATTTGTCTTCGGAGGACCAAAATTAGAAACAATTGAAGCTCTGTGGATAGGCATTGAATCAGGTTTGTCTCTTGTATAGCTGTTTCTTGTTGCCTGTATGCATAGCATGGCATAACATTATAGATACCTATTCTCCTAACCAGCCTAATACATAACACATGGGATATTAAGTTAAACACTCCAGTTACGACTTAGGCACATAGTTGTCCAGGCGCAAGGCGGCCAGGCGCCTAAGGCAATAACAGTATATATATAAAAACTTCACTTTTCAAGGCTAGATATTTGCTTGAAAAGTGAAGTTAAATGCAATAACAATACCAGAAAAAGAACTAAGAATTGTTAGATGTACATATATATGTAAAATGTACACATTGCATTAGGCAAGCCTTGAATTAATCTATTCATAATAATAATATGAATTGAATTAGGAATATCTAGCCTTGAATTATTATTATAACTCCTAAAAATAGACGAACAATGCTTTATAGAGTAACTTAAAACCCTGGAAAAAAAGTGTCCCCGAGGCTTGCCTGAGGCACACCAAAAGGCTTGTGCCCAAGGTACGCTACCTCGCCTAAGGTATGGCGAGGCACAAGACCCTACGCCCTACATGAGTCGCGCCTCTAACAACACTGCTTAGACAACTATTTATATATATGGTAGAGATTTCAATTGGTAATATCCACGGTGGGTACTTTGATCATAGCCATTCAATCTGAATCTGATGGCTTAGATTCAAATTCTCTATGAACACTCATGTCTTAGTTATTCTTGATCTGAGCATTGTGATGATGGTTCCTTGTCTTTAATTTCTAAGTCAGGTCTATGGAGATTAGGTGGTGTGAGCCTAATTGTCATTAGCACTACTCAACATTCAGCCCAAGAAAACAGTTTTCAAATTTCGGCACTACAATATGAATTTGAAGTTGATGATATTTTGGTAGGAGAGGGATGTGACATAGCTATGGTTGAACTAAGACCTACCATAGTTTCCAAATTATCTGGATCCGACCCTTCCGATTTGTTTTCTAAAATCCCTTCTGAACCGACAACAATATCAGATACCAAGTCTTTCGAAGACAGCATGAAAGAGTACACAGATTTGAAGCTATCGTTGTTCTCCTATGATGCTGCTCTAATATTAGCGGGTACAATAGTGGCAAATATATCGGCCGGTCAAAACGAAGCATGTGCATACATGATAGGTGGAATAGGCGGTTTCTTATATTTGCTGCTGATACAAAGATCGGTCGATGGATTGGAGGTTTCGTCAACTAGTGAGGTATTTGGAGGGTTGAAGGGGCCAATAATAGGGTTGGCTTTGGGAATAGGATTGAGTTCTATTGGGTTAAAGTATTTGTCTGGCGGTATTTCGGTTGGATTGAGCTCGAAGGAGCTTTTGTTTGGAATGGTCGGGTTTCTGGCATGTAAGGTTGCTGTGGTTTTAGCTGCATTTAGACCAATGTCTATTGGTGTTAAAGAGATTGAGGATGAATGGTAGACATTACAAATTTATATCAGGTAGATAAATGTAAGCATTGAGCTTGGTTAGAAATATTGAACATAGACAAATATAGTTGTATAGCAGATTGTATATAATATGTACAAGCATAAAATGGCAGGTTGTGATAAATAAGTACATTTCGGTTTAGTACAACTACTTTGAAAAGAACAACAGCCTTAGCTGTTCGATTAATTGGGTGGTTATGTTATAAGGTAATGGGAAGAGAAAAGACTAGTCCAATGGATTAGATGACTCAATTAACTAATAGACCCTGCAACACTTGTGATTATAAGCAATGTGAGACATTTGGCTTTGCATTTTTCACCGCAACAATTGACCGGCCTACGCCGGTCACATGGCTTCTTGAATTGAGCCGCATACAAAATGTTAATATGTGGATTGTGTCTGAGCTAGATTCCAAAGTGTAAGTTAGATTAGGTTTTAATAAGTATGATTATCATATAATAACTTGTTTACAAAACAAAACGAAGAACGTTTTATCAATTGTAATTGTAACTAAGAACAAGAACAAAAAGCATCCGAAGATGGGAATTCCATTGGTGACCAAGGGCCGGTGCTAGGCAGTAGATGAACATTTACAACTGATTTCTAAACAATTGAACTCAATTTAATCCTTTCTTCCATCATAGTTCTTTACTACAATCTTTGTTCTCTTGCTAACATTGATTTCTTCAGTTTTCTTGTAAATAAATGGCTCGACTTTGTGTAATTGTTTATTAATTTACTTGTCATAAATCTGATTTTAACTTACGGAATATGGACACAAATTATTTTTGTTTGCTGCTATTATCCCACATAGGAGATTGAAAGTACAATTTATCACATATTTTATGTTGTTGATATGATCAAAGGCCCAGCCTCTAATCTCCAAAATCATAAAATGTCATTAACATAATCCATACGTTATACTTTGTTAATGTTAATTTTAAATTAATTAATTTCACTTGGAAAAGTGACACCATATTTTATAATTTTTACCATTGTAAATTTAAAATGAAGCATCAAATGTGATCAAGATTCCATAAATGTTGTTGCATAATAAGACATAATAATCAATGAACAATGTGTGAACACAATAGAAACAAGACAAGTTCGGCATATTTGTGTGCATTCCAACATCATATTTGAGAATATATGTCATGTCTTCAACCTAAATTACACTTGCAATTTTAACTTGATCAAATTTTACTTTAAATAAACAAGTTTCTTTATTAATTGTTAGGTCCACCATAGTTATTTTTGTTGAGAAATGGTATAAGACATTGAATCCGAATTTGCTCTCCTCTTTTATGTCCCTTATTGAAAAATTGACATTTGACAGTTTTGAAGAAAGAGAAAATAAAAATAATGGAGTGAGAAAATAAGAAAATAAAATAATAGAAAAAAACTAACACATCCATTTTTCAACGGGGAATAGAGAAATGGGGACAACAAATTTTCTTCCGCTGATATTATGTCTGGGCTCACCCTCGGCCCATGTCTCTCGGTGAGATCGAAATTCTCCAACAGCGACTAAAGCAGTGGCACCCCTTCAAAGAAAAAACAAGCAGGCTCTCAATTTCCTATTGAAATTTCTAATTTCTCTTTGTTGATTGTTTGGACGAATTTTGAGTTCCAGTCCTTTTATTGTCATTAGTTTTTGAAAGGATAACTTGTAATTTAATTTTGTTTCTGAAATTATTAGCTTTCTTCTGGTGATTCAAAACCAGTATTGTTATCATGGACAGAGGAAACCTACATTCACGCTAACGGAGGCGTTAATTAGATGTTAGTGAGTAGGATTTAATTTGACAAATTTCAAAATTTGGATGGGGTACATATTAGTGGGGACATAAGATTTTATTATTCCATTGACGCTAACAGAGGCGGTAATTGGATGTTAATGACTAGGATTCAATTTGACAAATGGCAAAAATTGAATGGGGTACATGGTTCGAGACATATTAGAAAATGAAATCCCATCGCCGGCTAAGATAACGAAAAAATAAGAGATATCACTTCAATTGAATAAAATCGTTGATGAGATGCATCCTAAATTGGCCGATAAAAAAAATAAATTTGCCACGTATTACAGAAACCACATTCACCCTTTTGATAAAAAAAATTTTGAGAAACATGCTTTTACTAACTTTTGAAACCACATACATCCTTTTGATACAAAAAAAATCCACAGTAACCTAACCTTTTTATAAAACGGCCAGACCATACATAAAGGCATGTTTTTAAAATTTAACCAAAAAAACTATATTAAATTGAAACTTTTTTTCTAAAATTGGCATTCAACTTTTAATGATAAGTTACCTCAACTTTAAAGAAAGTTGGGTACATCACAACCATTCTTTTCAAAATTAGTAGTTGAAATTAATTAGTAATAATGATTTATTTTTTTAAAAAAATAATCCACAATTAGTCGGGACACTTAAGAGTGTCTTTGAACGTAGTTGTTTATCCCTGTTAATGGATTAAAACTCTTTTGACCAATTTCAGTCATTTATTAAATAAGTCTTTATACAAAATCACTTTATATAAAAAAAAGACACTCAATATGTGATTGATGAGCCTAAAGTATTATAAATTGACGATCCAACACACATGTCTAAATTTGTGTTAATAGTCTTTTCTTTATGTCAAATAATTTAGTCGTCTATACAACTACCCCTACTAAGTTAAATGGCTGAAATTTAGTGAGCAACAAATTTAAATCTCATCTATAACACAATTATTACCGTAGAGAATTCTAATCCCATGTAAATACATATGTGAATTGAAATATTAAGAAAAAATAAAGATAAGTGAAAGGAAAAGACAAAAGAATAAGTAGATTGATAGAGCAATAAAAGATCCGAATATGAAACTCAATAGGAGACAATGAAGCCATTAAATAGCCACAATTAATGAGAGCTTAATCTTAACCTTGAAAACCAACAATGAGTTCATCTTTTTCATTAGCAGCGGCAAAGCCATACATGAAAACAATTACAAATCGCAGCAACAAAGTCAAGAAATTTACAGCAAGAGCCCAACTGATCACACTTCCAAATCCAAAACTTGATACAAAAGGAATTTCGAAAACCGATATCAATCAAATAAGCCAAATCATTGAGAAGCAAACACAGCCAACACCACCATGTTGTAAAAAGCCGCACCTTGATCCATCTTTTCTGGAAGAATCATACGAGAGTTGCAGACTCATTTGCGCCCATTATGCCAAAACTTTTTATCTAGGAACTTTGCTCATGACCCCTGAACGCCAACGAGCCATTTGGGCTATTTACGGTAATATTTCTTTCGTGTTATAACACAAAAAAATCAGTGATCTGCAGGGAAACTACAACACAACTTAGAAGCTGTTTTGCAACAGAAATTAATTTCGTTGCAATATTTCATTCCTTTCTGCAACGGCATATTCCGTTGCAAATTCGCAAATAGACTGTTCCCCTTGCAGATTTACAAGTAAAACATCCCTTGCAGATTTACAAATACATCATCCTTGCATAATCATGTTAGGCCGAATACGCCACCAGCTCCTTCAACTTGTCTCATTTCGCCTATTGCCCCTGAACTTTGAAAATGTCTCCGTAACCCTTTAACTTTATTGACTAGTTTGCCCCTCGAATGTCACGTGTCAGCTTCTGGTTGGTATGATTATGAATTTCAAAAATGTCATTCTCCCGGTTTTTCTCTCTCCAACCAGAAGATGACACGTAGCGATCGGAGCAAACCGGTGCACTTTTTGAAAGTTAAGGGGCTTAGCAGCAGACGGAACGAGAGGGAGCCGGTGATGCATTTGACCGTTATGTGACCCTATCGAAGCGAAATGTCTCACACTGATGCTACACATGCAGTATGGTGCAGAAGGACAGATGAACTAGTAGATGGGCCAAATGCAGAGTACATGAGCCAAGCAGTTTTGGACAGATGGGAAGAGAGGCTGGAAGATATCTTCAATGGCCGCCCATATGACTTGCTTGATGCTGCTCTTACTCATACTGTTAACAATTTCCCAATTGATATCAAGCCCTTTAGGGACATGGTTGAGGGGATGAGGATGGATGTTATCAAGTCCAGATATGTTAATTTTGAAGAGCTTTACCGGTACTGCTATTATGTCGCGGGTACAGTTGGCCTTATGACAGTTCCAGTTATGGGAATAGCTCCTGATTCGTGTATGTCACCTCAAGCTGTTTATAACTCTGCTTTTTATTTGGGTATTGGGAATCAGCTCACCAACATTCTTAGAGACGTTGGAGAAGAGTAAGTCACTTCACTACTATCATTATTTATTCGCAAGTTACGGTGAATGACTCGACACTACATCCAACCCAAAATCTTAGCGATTGTTTGGTGTACTGTTTTTTCATGGTATGGTTCAAATTTAAAATCACTTGTTTCGTTCCATGATTATTTACGCGGTGTGGTCTTAAAAACCATGAAATAATCGTAGAAGTGTAGATTTTGGAACCACCGATCCGGTGACTTTGCATATTATTCTACTTTATCGTATCATAGTATACCGTATTTTACCTTAATATACCGTGTATAAACAGTAGGTTGAGGTTTATGAATCATTTCCAGTCATATATTATTCACTTTTTTGCTCGTGGTCAAATTAGTGTCATTAAATGCATTAATGATCAACTTCATGGGCTTATACTACATCTAACTCAAAATCGCAATGGATTTATGGATCTTTTCCAATTATATATCATTAATTTATCCGATTTCAGCATGTTAAATCCATATGAAGTGGCTGATGTGGGCATGGTTGAAATGAATGACAGTGCAATGAGAGGAAGAGTATACTTGCCACAAGATGAGCTAGCAGAATATGGACTAAGTGACAAGGATGTGTTTGAAAGAAAAGTAACCCAAAAATGGAGGGCTTTTATGAAGGACCAAATTAAAAGGGCTAGATACTACTTCAATCTTGCTGAAGAGGGTGCCTCTCAGCTTCACCAAGCTAGCCGTTGGCCCGTATGTATAATGAGTTCTCATCTTTAGGGTTCTGTAAATACCGGTTGAGATGCTCATTTTTTCTTTTGTTTCTAACTCGGTTAGATAAATATGGTGCAGGTATGGTCATGCTTAATATTGTACAGACAAATATTGGATGCAATCGAAGAAAACGATTATGATAACTTCACAAAGAGAGCATCTGTTGGGAAGAGCAAGAAGCTTCTTTCTTTGCCTATAGCCTACTCTAGAGCCCAATCACCCCCTCCCTTTAGTCTTCATTCACAATTTAGATAATTACACTTCATGTACATGTACCACTTTGTATAACAATGTTTATTGCTCGAGTATAGAATTTAAAGAAAAAAAAAACTTTATCTTAGTGTTTTTATATTTTTCGGAAAAGAAGCAAAATCGAGTAAAATTATAAGTGATGGCATACAGCAATAAGACGTAAACAAGTTCGTGTCCGTTATAATAAGAAATCATGTTAGAAAGGTATTTGTTCTTATCAATACGTTCACACAATATTAAATTAATTTTTAAGGGGAGGAAGCCATATCAGTAGCTTGCTATTGAGCTCCTTGGCATGCATTGCATTACAGCTTGGGCCTGTTCGAAAAAAATTAGAAAGTGAAAACAAAAGAAATAAATAATATCACCAATTTACTGGCCTATTAGATTTGAATTCACTAAAGTTGGGAGGTCGTACATTTTGGTCAATTATAACCCTCCATTGAGTTTTAATGGTTCAGATTAAGTTTTAGTGGTTTGTGGGCACCGCAGTGCAAGTAAATCTCAACCATTAAAACTCAATGGGTAGTTAAGATTAATCAAAATGTACAACTTTAGAGAATCTAAATCTATCCGCAGCTGCCATTGCCATTGGAGGTGTTCTCTCGGTGGTTCAGTACCATGATTATTATATTTTTATCTTCTTCCGTACTAAAATAATATTTAGGGTGAGTTTTTACAGCTTTTTTCAGTAGCTTTTTTGAAAAGCTTTATTTTTAAGCTTTATTTGAAAGCTCCAGATTTGATTTTAGAAAAAATAAATCAGACAGTTCCTAATTAATTCGTATGAAAGACCAAAATGTGTTGTTCAAAGCCAAAATATATAGTACTATTAAAAGCTTATGAGAACAACTTATTTTAAAAGCTACTCAAACAGCAATGAAAAACCGGCCTAATAATATCTCCAGAAGGTTGTTATAATTTATATAAATTGCTCAACAACTTGGCCGCTGCCAACTTCCCGATTAAAAGTTAACAGGCCTTGTACACAATTGCCATTTTTTATTTTCGTTTTTATTTTCTATATTTTCCAACTTCTTATTCTCATAACTAGAAATCTAGAAAAGAGACGTGTAGTATATTAATTTTAATTTTCTATATATTTTTCATGCATACAAAATATTACAGTTATTACCAACCACTAATTGTTCTGACGGGATGGGGCACTAGGGGAGCAAACTAAGTTGTGTGAGACACGCGCTATTTGGGACTCTGCAAGACCCGGTCTTAGCCGATTAGTGGTAGCCAATACCAAACCAATGCTTGATGGTTACAAAAACAAAGGTTAGACTACTATGAAATTTACTCAATATTAGACTGTATAATTGCCTTTCGAATGTGGTGATAAATGATAATTACATTCAACTCAAAAGCTACCACCTGCAATCTAGAAATATTTAGTAAGCACTTTCTGCAGTCTAAAACTGATTTTACTTGTCGATCTCATATATTATTACATACTGGAAATTCACTAAACGGAGCAATTAAAATCGAATGCAAAAATTAGTTCATCAAGCAAACAATTTATTTTCTTTCAACATTGCCTTCTTAAAGGCTTCCACTTATCCCTCTCTTGAATTTGAAATACGTTCTTGTTTAACCCAAAAATTTGTTACTAACCCTAACATTAAGTTCAGTAGAGTTCAAAAGTCCTACCTCAAGTCGCACCGGAACAGAAATATTTTAAAAAAATTCTTCTAATATAAGAGGTGTGAACCAACCCCCCCAAACCAACCAGAAAAGTACAAAAACACAGGTGAAGTATTATTCTTCATTATCGTAATTCGCAAGTCAACTGAATATCTTATCTTGTCTCTATGCCCGAAAACTACAATCCGACTTTCTTCTCGAACTTCTGAATCTGGTTCAG
The DNA here is from genome assembly GCA_947683365.1 of Euphorbia pulcherrima. Lineage (NCBI taxonomy): Eukaryota > Viridiplantae > Streptophyta > Magnoliopsida > Malpighiales > Euphorbiaceae > Euphorbia > Euphorbia pulcherrima. The sequence goes on from CANTUS010000001.1 coordinate 25,066,492, forward strand.
GAATATCCAGGTCATCTGCAAATCAAGCATATTCCAGAAGCAATCAGCTCAAATCCAATGGAAGTTCGTAAAACACTAAAAAGAAAGCTATAAAGAGATGAGAGTAATACCATGACATGAGGAGCAATTCTAACACAATAGACAGGGAATCCAGTGTAGAATTTGAATGGCCCACCGGCCTTAAGGGTTTTCATGGCACAGTCTAACGAGCCGGTGTAAGGGTACTTGCCCTGAGCATCGGGTTGCATTTTCTGAATTTGAGTCTTCACATAATCAAATGGAAGACTGCAAGCTGAAGCGAAGAACCCTGATACTGTACTTGCACCTGAATTATATATAACCAGAGATGTTAGTCATTGGCACAAAAGTGACCAGGTGTGCACAGAATGGATGTGCAACAGCAAAGTTACAAATAAAAATAACGCTGATCAAGTCACACTCCAATTTATTCAAAAAATGATAGAACCGCACGCGGATAAGCTTAAAAAACATGGACATTTGGGCCAATAACATATAGCAAAACCATTGCAGATAATGAAATACACGAGAGAATTGCGAAAATAATTACAGGTACCTCCACAAACATTTCATGGATTAACATAATTTATGCATTGCAAAACTAGTCAGAAATTGTTAAAAACGGCAAAATAATTCAAGCAAAGGGATGAATTCCCTGGTAATATCTCAATTATAATTTGTGATTATGCTGAATGCAAAATGATAATAAAGCTGAACCACCTGCTACATGTTAAATCCATACATATTCTATAATACCACTTTTATGTGTTGTTTGGTAGTCGGTACGCCGAATAGAATAGATTTGTTAAAAAATCCCCAAGGAAAACCTACTTTATTCCACCTAATTTCATTCCATTCCACCAACCAAATGATAACTTAAGGTTTATCATGAGGATTATGAATGCATTAATTAGAGTATTAAGATGACCACCCTAACTTACATTTGAAAAACTATGACTCAACTACTAAAGGAAAATTTGAGAAAAAATAACTAAAACATCATACAGATGTTATAAGCCATCATACAAAAACATAAGTTAATAAACCTCGAAGATATCGTTTGGTTGGAAGAATGGAATGAAATAAGGCAGGCAACAGTAGGTTTCCTTAAGGATTCCTTATTGAAAATCAATTCTATTCCACTATATTTCAGTCCATTCTGCGAACCAAACTACATAAAATGTCATATATCGAAAAATAGACCAGGTTACATTTAAATATCATAAGAACTTACTCCATTAAATGCTCGACATATGAGTATAATGAATAAGAGACTCAATTTTAGGACGAAGTGTATCATCTTTTTATAAATATAATTGTATATACCATTCTATTGCATACTTACTGAATCTCACATTTAGCATTGTTAAAGTTTTAAAATGATTAAGCATGAGAAAAGAATGAATTGACGTTAACCTGTGTCATAATAATAAGATCAAACTGAATCTATGAGAATCATTGACTAGATTAATTAGGATTACCAGCAACGAATCTTACCAATAACTGTAGTAGCTTCACCAAAGCCAAGAGAATCCCTAAAAAACTCAACACTTTGATCATAAGAAGCAAGCATCCCCATGTTTAATGCCATTGCTCTCACAACAGTAGGACCTGCACCTTTCCATAGTGCTAAAACTCCTTCATCGCCAACAATACGGTAAAGAGCGTGGAATGCATTCTTGTAATGACGGCGTTGAGCAGCAGGCAAAGTAGCATCAGCTTGCATACGGATGAGTGCCAAATCAGCTGGACTGCCAACCGATGCTCCAATAGCACCAGCAGTTAACCCACACAAAGCCTTCTGATATAGAGGCAGGGGCTTCCCATCATTGGCTTCAATTGCTTTGTTGGTCAAAATCCTAAGTTAACAAAAGCAAACAAATTATTATGACTTTTCAACCGCAATCAAATGACAGCTACAACCTTTAAACTCTATTCATTGGTGCACGGCCACAATTATTTTCTCAGCCAGAATTGAATTATTCCAAGAATTACCTGAATGATCCAAGCCGAGCAGTCGTATATGTAGCTTGCCTCAATAGTCCAGCAGATAGCCCCTGTTCAAAAAACTGCCTTTGTAAAACCTAGAAACACATCTCATATTTGGAAGAGTACAAATTAATTGACCCCATTCCAAGAAATTTGCATTATAATTGTCTTGTATACAAATGTCATACAGAAACTCATTACCAAAACTGAGCAAGGGTTTCACTTGAAACAATTAAACACCCAAATTAATCCCTAACAGAGAGATCAATAATTAAAGAAACCGAATCAAATAAGATCAACAGTTTAAAAAACGGAATGCAAACCTTGTAAAAGGCACCAAATCCCTCCTCCTTTAGCATAGTCTTAGTCACCTGAGCCGCTGAACCCTGACCCAATTGGATCCTCACCTACACAAAACCCAAACAAAAACATCAAAATCAAAATCAAAATCCAGAAGCACCAAATTGGAAAATCAAACAAGAAAAATCCCCAACGGAGCAACATTAAATCCCAGATCTACATCCCATTACAGATTCAAAAAAAAAGATGAAGTAATAACAGAAAAGTAGACTGATCTACAAATATAAATCAAATTTGAAGTAAATTGATAATCGTAAAACGAAAACTAGAAAAAAAAAAGAGAGAGAAATGAAGAAACCTTAATCATATCGATGGGTTGGATGACACAGGTAGCAAGCATGCCGGAGGCACCACCATTAACGAAGGGCTTAACGGTAGGCCATACTCCCACAGATTGGGGCTTCTTCTCTTCTCCCATTATTCTCCGGTTAGGATTTGAGAAAAGAGAGAAGTAAAAATTGGAGCTTTGTTTTAGTTCTAGCAAAGGAGGGCGAAAAACCCTATACAATGAGAAAGTATCAACTTAACTAAAAAAAAATGTTTTCCATTTCACTCATTTATAAAAAATAATTTAAATTTTTTTTATAAAATTAAATTTATAAATTTAAAAAATTTATAAATAAAGAATCTTTAATATTAAATTATGTTATAAGAATGAGTGGTTTTATTCATTTTTATCTAAAATTTTATAAGATGGTTATTAAATATACAACACACATTGATAAAAATTTCTGAAATTTTTTAAATAAATATTTTTTTAATTAAATTATAATAACAAACTTTAAAAAATCATAAAAATTTCAAAAATTTCAAAAATTACTCAAATCATGACGTATATTTTTTAAATAATAAGGTTTAATTATTAGAATGTTGAATTGTTAAAAATATTCAATGTAACACCACTATTCCGAATTCATAGGCCCCTTTTTACAAATTTTTTGAAACCACATACCCAATTTGCAAAAAAAATTTCATCGGGCTCTCTTTTGCAAATAAATGAAACCACAAGGTACCTTTTAGAAATTATAACCGTTTTTTTCATCTGGTTCACGCTTACATCTATATCCGACCCGGATCGCGCACCTAGTTATGGTGGATGAGTCATCCAACGTATTTTTTACATTCACTTACAATTAAACTTGAGACCTTACTTAAAAAACACCAAATCATTTATCATTTAATCAATATTAATAATAAAAAATTAGATGCTACAGTCTGCAATCTTTATTTTATTTTATTTAAGATTTAAGATCCTTTTTTCACGAAAAATAAAAATAAATAAAAACGTGTATGGCATCAAATTTGTTGAAATTATCGTCCCACACCAACTACAAAAATTGATTGGTTCCAAAATAATGGGTTTATTTGAATGGACTACGTTACCCATTTATTTTTGCTTTTTTTTTCATTTGGCATTTTATTAATGTAAAAAAATTGAGGAAATAAAGTCTTGATAGGGTTAAGTATGAGTTGTTATAGTCCATGAGTTATAAATCTGATGAAATAAATAGGGATGAAGAAAGCTGAATTCAATGAAATTTATAAAGTTATATTACTTCGATATGATTGTAATTTAGCTTTAGGGATAATTATTAGGGTGAGTAAGGTGAGTGAGCGATCAGGACTCTAAATTTTTAGAAGCTCAAATTTTAATTTTGGTCTAGTATGAGTATAAGAAAGTAAATTATATATAATAGCATAAGAATAAGGAGCGTGAAGCGGCCTAACACAACAGGTCAAGCATTTTCGACCTTGCCTTATTTTTTTTTTTCTTTTTAGAAAATATCATCTTAGAATATTTTTTATATATTTAACTTTTTTTTTTTTAGCCGTCTATTACTTTTAAGGTTATTGTTTTTCTCTGTATCACAGCCTTTTCTCTCATATTTAATTTAATTTTAACAACTTAAAATGACTATATTCACAAACCGTTAATTTTTTTAATATGAGCCTTTAGAATATTTTGTTCGTCTTATTTTTATCTTTAAAACGAAATCCATATTGAATATTTTTGGAGCAAAAAAAATCGCAGTCTTATACCAGTTTTTATTACCTTTATATCAGGTATAAGAGCATTTTTTGCTTTAAATAAAATAATGTTGCTAATATTTTATGTTATCTACCTGGAAATAAATGGAAAACTAAGCCATGATACCACTCTTATACCAGGTATAAGAATTTACGAAATATAAGTAAATTTGGTATAAGATGCAAAAAAAAAATTTTGTTCAAAAAATATTCAATAATAAATGGAAAACTAAACCATTATACCACTCTTATACCAAGTATAAGAATTTACGAAACATAGGTAAATTTGTATAAGATGCGAAAAATTTTTTTTGTTTAAAAAATATTCAATATGGATTTTGTTTTAAAGATAAAAATAAGACGAACAAAATATTTCAAAGGCTTGTATCGAAAAAATTAACAGTTTGTGAGATATAGTCATTTTTAAGTTACAAAAATCAAATTAATTAGGAGAGAGTTGTTACAATCAGGGTTATTGTATTCATGTAAAAGTAAAATTCAAAAGTTAAAATATTATAATTAAGAAAGAGTTTAGGTAATTAAAATGAGTAACATTTTATGGTGAGATTTAAAAAATATTATATTAATATTTACAAAATTAAAAACTCAAAATATTATATTTAACTAAATTACCCTTTCCTTTTTTCCCTCACTTTTTTCGCCTTTCATTTCTCCTTATTTTTCATCATTTTAAAAAAATCAATATTTTATTTCTTTTCAAACATTCAAATTAATAATATAATAATAAATTAATAACTTTATAAATTAATTATTATGATTGATTTTATCATAATATATTTTGAAAATTTATATTTTTTTAAAATGGTGTTTGTTATTTTAAAAAAATTAATAAAAAAGATTAAAAAATATTATTTTTGTTTAAAATGGTGATGTTATAGAAAATGTTTTTTTCATTTTTTATAAATTTTTAAAATATATAATTATATTTTAATTAAAAAATATTTGTAATATTTAAAAATTTTTAAAAATTATTATCGGTGTGTATTGTATTTTTATTAATCAATATACAAAATTTTGAATAGAAAAGAACAATATTACTCACTATTGTGACATAACTTAATATTGATAATCCTCTTTCTACCAATTTTTGGAAACCACATACCTCATTTTGTAAGAAAAAAATCTCATACCGTTATGCAAATGAGTGAAACCACGTGGTAATTTTTTTAAGTTTACCAATTTTATATTGTTTCATTTAAATCTGATGAAAGTTTTTGCTAGCATACTTTCATTCTATAAGGGCCTATATTTTATCTACCGCTCAGGCCGAGAACTCCCAAAACAGCCATGTTTAGTTCTATTTAAATTTAAAAAATTATAAACTAGACTACATTGGGTTTCATATTACTCAAATTAAGTACTAAATGTGATCTCCCTAAAGTGATCTTTTTAGGAGAGCATTAGGAGTAAATAATCCTTTCACATAAGACATTTCAAGTATAGCATCAATTATAAATTTCTTTCATTGGTCGGATTATTTATGTGTCATTTATACGACATATTGCTCACATATTCATAATGGACTAAATGTGTTCAATTGCAATATATAATGGTCGATATGCTAATCACTAAATCGAAACACAAAAAAACCACACAAGTTGAGTATAGTTACTTTATCTCCTCACAATTTATAGTTACTTTCTAAATTTAAATTAAAATTTTTAAGATTAAATCTTATTTTTTTAGTAATCATTTTTCATATTTGTATTATTGTGTAATAGACAAAATACGGACAATTTATAAGATAAAAATCATTTAAAGTGTTACGAATCTCACATTGCTCTCGAAGTATTCATTGAGTTTGTATATAAATAGGGTTCTAAAAGTTTTAACTTGAATTACGCATTTTAAAGCCGTAAAATTGACCGTAAACAGCACCAAATCAAATAATATCATTGAAGCTGTTTACAATATAAAATATTTTTTATTGCAATTTTCCAAAAGAAAGAAATAGAAATTATCAAATGAAGTTGATATCTTCAATTGCGGTGTTTTGTCTTTCGCCATTAGATGTTTCTCATACTTATAAAAGAAATTTGAATACATTAAGACCCCCTTGTTCATAAACATTCATTTATCCCATAAATTTTTAAAAGTTTCAAATAATCCCTGAAATTATAAAAAATTCCAAATAACTCCCTAAACTTGCAAAAAGTGAACCAATTTGTCCCTTAAATGTCAAGTGTCAGATTTTGGTTAGTTTGACTTTTCAAATATATCATTTTTCTCTCTTCAATCAAAAGCCGACATGTGGCATTGATGGGGCAAATTGGTTCACTTTTTGCAAGTTCAAGAGTTATTTGGAACGTTTTACAAGTTCATGGAATCATTGAGAACTTTTAAAAATTCATGGAGCAAATAAGTGTTTAAAGATAAATCGAAGGGGTTATTAATCTATTAGACCTAAAAGAAAATATGGCTTTTATTTTCATATAGTTTCTTTCTTGTTGTTATTGACATATTGTAAAATATCATTCAGTGAGACTTCATCTAGGCTACTAATCCTACCATGTACATAAGTTATGGTTGAGCAGCGCGCTCAAATCACCAGATTTTTATACTTAGTAAGATTTTCCATACTAAATAAGTTGTATCTATTATTTATGGATGTCACACCTAAAAAGTGTAACCTTAGCTAGTTTAGAGATGTTCAATAGGCGGGCCGGGGCGGCCTGATCAGGCCAATACTAATATAACTCGGCTTAAGTTCAATCCAACCTGCATGAATACTACATATGGGTCGGGTTAGACCTTGATTTAAAATTTCATTCCCAAATCCAATTTGACTGGGCCATCAATAATTATATATATACATATTATTCAAAAATGAATTATTTACATATTTTTTAATAACTAATATTATTATAAATATATATATTTTTATTAATAATTTATGTTTGGGAAGGGTTGGGCTTGAATTTTTTTATAAAAATCAAACCTAACTCATTATATATTCGGGCTCTGACAAGCCTAGGCTGAGTTAGACTTATATCGATATATATTTATCCAAACCCAACCCACAAATTGGTCAGGTTGGTGGTGCCGCGGATTAGTTGAACAAAGTGTAGTGTAAAATGCCTTTCACCTAAGTGGACGAAACATGTTTAACGAAAGCGGGAATCCGAATCATCATCCGCCGGCTCAAGTTATCATTTCACCATTTTGGGTAGTTGCTCTACAAGGCGTTTATTGACTTGCAAGGAAGTTTTTGCAACCAAAGTTTGGCATTTTTCATAACCGTCTTCTATAAGAATGTTATTCCCCATATTATTTTTGTTCATTTTATGAAAAGGATATAGCCTTTATAAGAAAAAGAAAATTACAAGAAACAAGTATGGACAGAGAAATAGTGCTAAGTATATTTGGACCTTTTCTTCCAACTTACGACCTCCGTTTTGCAAATAGATTTTTGTGGAAATATTTTTTTAAAAGGGTACATGTGGTTTTAAAAATTAGCAAAAGTATAATTTTTAAAATTTTGAAATCGCATTTGGAAGGGTAATCTTGTCCATTTTGAAGTGAAATTTTGCAACTTAATTTATTTATAAAAATACAATACAAATTAGTGATAAATTTTAAAATTTTTTGAGAAGTATAAATATTTATATTAATTAAAAATTGACGATAACTTTAAAAAATCACAACAAAATGAAAAATTTTCAAAATTTAGTCAAATCTTGATAAATAATTTACAAATAATATAGTTGAAATATATGAATGTTGGATTTATTGAAATAACTAAGATTACCCTTCCAAATGCAGTTTCAAAATTTTGAGAAACATGTTTTTACTAACTTTTGAAACCACATGCGCCATTGTGAAATAAAAAATTCTACAAACACCTTTTTACAAAATAGTCAAATCAGAGACATGCTTTTTAAGTTTACCCTGTAATTTATTGTTGTGGTTGTTTGCATAATCTATTTAAACATGGAATAAGTTTTTTTTTTTGAATAAACATGGAATAAGTTCTTAAGCATTCAATGTTAACAAGTGGATGGATGTTGAAATTGATTTGATTGATAGAGCAATAGTCTTAAATGATATTTTTAGTTTATAGTAAAAGAATAATGATACATTAAAGAGATTTTACACTTGTGGAAGAATGAAATGTTGGAATATCTAGGAATGTGTACTTATCAAAACCAATACGAACCCAATTATCAAAGCATGTCATAGTATCAAAAGAGCAAAAAAAACTAATAGCAAGTAGTATGTAAAACCAAAATACAACTAAAATAGTAAAACCAAATTCTATTGTAATCCATAAAATTGCAATTTGAATGGGGGAAAATAAAAAATTATATTTCTTAAACAAGTTTTAAACAAAGTCAAGCACATCCTGCTACATCTAGATGGTAAATGCACATCCAAAATGGAAGGTAAAAAAATTAGATATAATTACTGATTATATTAAAAATAGAGAGTTGGTAAAAAGAAGATTTAAAAAACTGAAAATATATTTTAAGGTGTACTCATATGTTGAATTATTATCTCAACAATGTTGAAGTGAATGATAGGTGTTTCTCAAGAGCACCTCATGCAACTCTAACTGGTCGGTAACATATCTATATAGGCCTTCAATGCCCATACCACTGGATGAAAAGACTGTCAAAACTCACTTTCAGATTGAATCTTATTTGACGGTTCTACCAAATAGATCAATCGGATAAAATCAGAATTACAAATCAAGAACTTAGAATGAATTTTCGTTGTGAAGAAAAGTGAACCAGATTTGCAACCAGATTGCAACCCAATTTTAGAAAACGTTGCCAATACCAGGTATTTATAAGCCTAAAACGAGCAGTTACAACGTTTCAAAGAAAAAGTGTTGCTAAAAGTCGTGTCCATTTGAGCAGTCGCAACGGCTCAAAATAGAAGCGTTGCAAAAATTCGTGTCCACACAAACAGTCGCAACATTTCAAAACAGAAGCGTTGTGAAAAGTTGTGTCCACTCCAGCAGCCACGAGTTCTAGACAGAAGCGTTGCAAAGGGCAGCTCTCGGACCCTCGTAAGCTAAGTATCGTGATAGAGCTCGAACAAGCGTGCACTCCTCACTCTCCTGACTTGTTCGATGAAATATTACGATTGCATTGGTCAACTAGTTGATCCAATTACATTAAAATACCAACAATCCTCCCCCATTTTAGTGTAATCCATGATTAACTAAACAAAATTACAACAAATAACAAACTTATGCATAAATGAAATATCGTGACGATTGAATTTCATCTTAGTATATTACACATTCCAAATATTCAAATAACTAAAGGTGTCACTATGGATTGAACCTTTGTTATCCATCTTGAATACATGAAGATAATATACACACAAGTCAACATTCTAACATGTTCTTACTTGACACTATCTTTTACTTGCCTTGTGTCCTTATCCTTCATAAGCATATCAAAGCCATGTCCAAGCTTCTTGAAGTGGCTAAACTTCATGCTTATCTAGGTAGCTCTTTTACTCTTGCATCTGCATATGCAATTTTTCAAAAGAACTATTAAGAAGTTAAACTTCAACCTCCTTTATCTTACAGGCCTGAACACACACCCTAGGATGTTATTATTAGCTGTTCCAATCTCTAGATGGTAGCTTTTCTCATTGAATTCAGCATCTAATGTTATATTAGATGGGAATTGAGTATCTTAACATGAGAGATTATAGATGGACTTTAATCACATCCCCATAGCATACTTGTGCACAAGATTTCATCTTAACCCTTTGGTCAAATGATCGGCTAAATTACACTCAGTTTTTATAAACTCTAATGATATGACTCCACACATGGTGCGCTTCCAAATCATGTTATGTCTCACACTAAAATGTCTAGACATGCCATTGTACACTTATAAGCATTGACCAAGACAATTTCACTATCATTTTTTGATGTCCAAGAGATAACACCTCCCCTAAGAAGGAATATCCACCCGCTTGTGGAAGAACTATCTTCTTCATTAGAAATATAACATGTATCCGAATAATCTTCAACAACCGAAGGAAATCATTGGAGTACTAACTGGAGAACAATCCTTGAAATTAAATTTATTCAATATCTACTCAATATAATGTAATTGAGAAATTGAAATAACATTATTCTTCTACCAAGAATCACTTCAGCCTCCTCCATATCTTTCATCTCAAAACTAGATGACGAAAATTTCTTTATTTTATTAACGGTACCCAAAAACAACATGTCATCCATAAGAAAATTTACAATTGACAACATTTAGAATCGAAATCACCACAATTACATTCATGATACAAAAAGATATCGAAGTCTACTAATACATCATATCAAAGAAGACCTCCGAATGCAAAGTGATTTACTGGCTCCCAAAATTGGAAACATATAGTGCCGAATTTTAAACTTGCTGACACATGCCAATTGAAAATTTAGTTGCACAATCCATACCCAAAGTGGATTACGAAAACAAGGCTATCAATTTGCCTCCAAAGGAAAGTAAAGAAAATAACAAATCATGGCCTTTTCCATACTCTTATAAGATCAATTCAAACCCTTCTCAGTAATAACTAATAACTGCATTACCGCATCACTGATAGAAGTTTAAGTAATGAAATCATATAATCTAAAAGAGATTGTCCATAAGCAACGATTTCTGAAAAGAAGTTGAACCAAAATATATCATGGAATCAACAATTAATAAACTATTCAAGAATTTAATGGTCTGATTCAACATCCATCATTACTGAGTCTTACATTAACTTTCGACCGCATTCTGTTAGAACATATCCTTCATTCAAAACTTTATCTTAATTTGCAAATTAACAATGACACAAATTCAAAATTAATTAAAAACTGCCGATACAAAATTTGAACTTGTGCAAATCCCGAGATTCATAAGAAATATTAATTTGCAAAGTTCACTGATATCCATTGTTAATTGGCAAAATCCACCAATAAACTCAGTTATTAAAACAAACTAAAAAGAGTTTTGTTCAAACAATGATTTTGAAATAATTACAAAAGAAAATAAATTAATGTGAGCACGGGATTTTGTAATCCATTTCGCGAGACGATGATGACGTGTACCCGATTTTAATACCTCAAAATAAAAGTTCTCTTTAGAATTTTTATTACCAAAATAATATTCCTTATGAATTTTATAATTGGCAGAATCCAGTTCGGTGTGGCCGATAACGCATCCGGTAGGAGCTTGAACCGATGTTTTACACCCAAATTAAATAATACCCATTAAAATATAATTAAAATTCAAAAAATACATTTCCACCCACTATTAAACCACTTTTCCCGACTTTTTAGGCTTTTTGACCCATTGGTTGCCGGTATGCTGGAGAATGATGTCGCCACCGACATCGTCCATGCCGCCGGCGGCATCAGCCATACCGCCGGCGACATGATGATGTCGCCGGCGGCATGGCCTAAAATGGATCCCTCCACAGACAGCCTTTCGGCCACTTTCGGCGGAATAAGTCAAAAAGGTCTCGAAAAACACCCCAATTTGTCTATAAAAGGCACCTAAAACTGCAAAAGAAAAGGGGGGGGACTGAAATTATAGAGGGAAGGAGCTAAAATTGGGCAATTGAGAGGCTGAAATCGAGGGAATAGATTTTAGTGAGATAAGAACTAGAAAAGGTAGGAAAAAGGATTCTAATCCATTTTTTTCCCGATTTTTCTTCTTCGAACTCTCTGATTGTGAGCTTAAATCACTGGGTCTTTGGGTTAAATCAACTTGATAGAATTTAGAGACCTAAAACCTTTAAATTAACAATCAAATTATCGTTGCAAGCTCCCCGGAGGTGTTATTGTTCAGTTCACGAAGAGTTGGATTCACTACCCCGAGGTGAAAATCCTAAGTCTCATAGCTCTTTGGCATTATTATTATTGGTTTGCACTAATTTGCGTTGATTTGTGTTCATTTTTGAGTTTTTGGTCACTTTGACTGCAAACCGCTGCTGCTGCAAGAAATTGAAGTCGCCGGAGACATGCGATGTTGCCGGCTGTATCACCCATGTCGCGAGGGACATCGTTGATACCGCCGTTAGCATCGCATTCCCCAGAGACCTCGCTTTCTTACAGGACCCTTTCTTTACGGTACTCAGAAAGCCCTGTGCCTGTCTGCATGCTGATGTCGCCCGTGACATAATCGATGTCACCGACGGCATCATCCATGCCGCCAGCGACATCAACTGTGTCGTCGGCGGCATCAGATGCCCCATGGCAGCATGGCTTTCTGGACAGCAGTATTGTTTTCGTTTGTTTCCAAACCAATTTATTTTCTGAAAGCTAGGACCTATAGTGTGACGATGGAGGTTCAAAACCTCCTGAAAATAGACCCGCCCCACGACGAGTGGTATATTCACCTATAATCCAATTAAAGCAATGATCGAATCTGAAATTTGGATAAAAATGGAATTTCCCCGCAACGCCGTTCAAACCTCATTTTAGCCATCCAATCGGGCTTTATGATATTATAAATAAAATATGCCATATTCGTGTCAACCATCCTCTGCAGGTAGATGTATATCGGACATTCGGGTATTTCATTTGTTACGTAAAAAATGTACAGGACTTGAAAACCTTATAATGATTTTACTTTCCGCACTTACTTTTCTTTTACAATTGTAAATATTTTATTTATCGCTTCAATTGCTTGATAAATGCGAAAACAACAAAATAACTAAAAATACAAATAAATAGGGTGGATTAAACCGATTAAGAAAGAATGAAGTATCCTAACTTGGCCTAATGAAAAGTAGATAACATCATCCGAACTCGGAATCTCTACTTAAGGTATGGTCCAACCACCCGGTGGGAAAATCGTACCGAAAATTTCCCAGTTGAGCTAAACCGGGTGGCGACTCTATTCTAAGTACGGGATTTCAATCTCGTATCTTTTAAGCATTAAAATATGCAAAATCTTTTTTTCAACCATATCACACTCATCCCCCTAACACTCCAACAGGCCGGCCCGAACCGAAACCGGCCCCGCGCCGCAGCCGCGCGAATTATCGTCCGCTCACAGTGGCAACTCTGCTGGGGATTTTCTTTAAACTGGAATCTTCTTTCATAGTTTAAAAGATTTTGATGATGTATTGAAATCATTGGCCAAATTAAAACTTCATTCTTTTCTTATGACGTCTTGTCCTCATGCGTGTAGATAGTTCGGTAATTTTAGGTACCCTATTTCACCCGAGAAGCTCACAAAGTATCACTCATGCCCTGTTGGAATTGAGGATGCCTAGTGGGTGGATCACTCATTTTAACCAACACGTAAACTCCTATGATCGCGCCCATTTGGGTAGTGGTTGAGTAACGTGGAATCAAGGTAAATGAGAACCTTCTACATCAACAACCCTATACCAAAGCCGCGTTAGAAAAAAGCCTTAGCACATCATTCCCTTAGGATTACCCAAAACAAATAAAATAATTGGGACGCGCTTCTTTTGCCATTACCGGTGAAGCAACCAAACTCCATCCTTCCAAAGAGGTGTTACGTGGGAGTCATAAGGTTGGAATAGGGCCAATTCGCATGCTATGTGCTTTATGATCATACACCCCCATGCATCGGCTTTGAGAGCCAAAAATAAATCAACTTACCCTTATCACTTCCACCCATGGAAGAGGTTTAGCAACATACGTAGGACTTCTCTTGTGCCTCTATTGCATCACCACATATTGCTATGTAAGACGTGAGATACAAAAGTCCCACGTATGTTGAAGGGATAAGCCAACCCATTATCTCTAACCACGTCTACGTGCAGCCATACATATCACACACCACTTCCAAAAAAAAAAAAAAAAAGAGGCATACATACATACCGTCCATACCATTTACAACCCATTCATGGTCTGACCCACGGCTCATGATCCTAAACAGTCTTCCTCCTGAACCGAGACCTTCACAACCAGCCATGTCTCTTCCTCACAATGACAACCGTACCTCATCCAGAGGACAGGCTAGCCTTCCCCCCACAGTAGGGGCAACAGCTCACCCGCCGTCTCTTGGATCGGAGATCACCGCTGCTATCATTCAGTTTCTGAACCCCGGTTAGTTCCGAAACATCATTCAGGAGCTAGTGTGTGTGTCCGTCAAGGAGGCCCTAGGAAGTTAGGACTTCGACCAGGTCATACGATCTCCGGGCATGATAACCGATGGCGATACACTCTGGCAATCACTGCCAATCGCTTACCCTGGACAAAGAGAAGGAGCCCAGAGGCCAATTCTTCCACCATTCTTTAACACCTTACCACCAACTTTGGTCACCCCATCGCAATTTAAGATCCCCGCTGCCCCGATGCTTCCTCAATACGACCAAGTCATGCAACACAAAGTTGAAGACTTCTCGCATCAAATGATGATAGTAGGCTACTATCAGAAGGAGGGAAGGGTCCAATCAGAGGAAGACCAGATCTTTCGAAACACCGACTCACCCACACCCCCACCTCAAATCATGATGGACCAAGAGACCTATCAGAAATCGGTACCAGCTGCCATTATTCAGCCAAATGATGGTCTTAAGTATAGAATAAATCCGTGGAAACTGCCGCTTAATGTAATCTTCACCGGATTAAGGGAAGCTGGCATTCTTAAACCTCTTCACGAATTCAATCCCCCCATGAGGGAAGAAGGAAAAGGCTTTTGCAGGTATCACATATTGTCAGGTCATAACACCAATCATTGCAAAGCTTTGGTCCGTACCATTCAATGACTGGTGGATGATAAGAGGATTACCGACCCTAAAAGGGCATCCTGCCCCTTACCAGAGTCTGGCAACCATACGCGGATGATAAATCCCAGCTTTTCCAAACGACGGAATGCGCCTCAAGATCTCATCAAGGCCATCTACTCCAATGGTAGGGGAAAATCACGCTCCGATGGTGAGGACGAAGAATCCCAATTTGCAATCCTTAGAGTTCAGACTTTTTAGCTCCATGAGCAACTTCCATTTTTCTTACTTATGTCGTGTCTGTATCCTTTGATCAGCATCTTCATATGAGCATACGTACGATGCTTTCAGTATTTAAGAGATTTTCATTGAATGAAATTAAATTGAGTACATTACGTGGTAATCAAATCCAATAATTTAAACCCTGTCAAACACATGTGAGATAATAAAGTGCTTAAAAACCATGATAATGCTTTTGCTCAGCTCAATAATTGGATTGTTGAAACGCCATGGGTCTCTTCTAGAATTAACTCAACAACCCTGCAACGGTGCACCTTCAAGCCACCAAAGAAGTATCAACCGGTCCCCTGAAATAGAGAATCAAGGCTTGCACCCAACGGAGCCTAACCTTCATCAAATAAACATCGTAGCCAAATCTCAAACCAATGTCACCACCAAGAACATGACCAAATTTGAAGAGAAACACATCTTCACCCGGAACAAATTAACCCCATCAAACCCTTCGACTAACAAAGGTCAGGGGGCAACCACTTCTTAGAACACCAAGTCTAAAGACAAGCACCTTCATCCCACGAGCCACAAAGATGATTGCGTAACTAATGTTGCAATCAGCTTGCCAAATAAACCAACAAAGCAAACAACCACTTCAAAAACACCAAACAAAAGGTCCTCAAACCAAACAACACTTGTTCAAAACCCATCACCACCGATACAGAATGCAAATTCAGGACTAAACAAGAAGGGCTCTGCTGACCACAGACTGAAGGAGCAATCAAAATAGCGATCATAATGATAATCAAACCAATCGATGAAGCTCTGGGTAAGCGCCGAAAACTCCCGCAAGCTAAACAGCTCGCAATAAGGTTAACCAAAATCAAAACAAGATAGAATGAATTGGATGATCCAGGCGAAAACCGAGTGGACACCAAGAATATCTATAAAGGCATAACCAGGCGCACAATGGTGAATCAGATACTCAACGCCTTTACCCAGAGTCAGGCCCTTCACTGAAGCATCCGAAGACCTCCAATACCAGTGAAAAGTTCAGACTAGATTGAGAAGGTTGTCATGTGGCTAAGGATGGTACCGAAGTCATAAGCATAGTCAAGGGTGAGTCCATCGATCTAGTCGACCAGAACAGGCTTAAGCATTATCATGTCTAAACAAAAGAAATAAATTAGAAAAAGCGGCACACTAAAAAAATATACAATAATCGCCCGCCTGTCGGTCTTCTACTGACTGGGCAAAAATTAGGGTTACACCCGACGGTCGGTATCGTGCAAACTGGCTGTACAAAAATTAGGGGATAAGTCAATAACGCCTGCTGAACTGAAAACCCGAAAAGGGCGGTTCGGACAAAAATTAGGGCACAAGAGAAAAAATAGTGAGATGTTAACTCAAAAACCTGTAAAGGCCGGTTAACACCAGGGGTTCCATTAATGGAAATGATTGCCAACATCTTGTACTCAAATTAGATTCACTCGATAAAAGTGTCTTTCGTGCTGAAACATATGGCGATTGTATGAATGTCTGGCGATCGAAGGATGGAAACATCACAAGTAAGCTTAATCTAAGACGCTACGCGCTCAAAGGTCGGAATAAGTCTGTTAGGGCGAAAACCTAAAAGGACAGTCCATGCAACAATAGGGTCAAGTTGGAGCCCAAAATCTGTGTTCCTCAGGCTCTGCAGAAAACCCTGCAGCTTTTGATTATGGGTTGCCATGACAGAAATGGATAGAATGGTCGAAATCAGATTGCTGGAAGATTGATGTCACCGGCGATGTGGGTGATACCGCCGGCGATATGGGTGATGCCGCCGGCGATGTAATTGATGCCGCTGGCAATATAGGATCAATTTGGGCGATATGGGTGATGCCACCAGCGGCATGGAGTTAATTTTCTGGGCGGCATCAGAAGCATTTCTGCCATTCCAGACCTGTACAAAACCTGTAAACAATCCTATGCTATATTTCTAATGCCTTATTGAACAACAATTCATTTTTGTATTCAAAATAAAAGCCCGGAGGCGCAAATCGCTCAAATTGTACCAAAACATCTAGCCCATGACAAAATCAAATTATCCAAACCCCAATGTATCGGAGGTACAAACCAAGAAATCAAAGGCAAAATGAAAATGAAAAATAAAACTAAGCATGCCCGCCACTACCGGCTGGGCGGGATGAAATGTCATCAGGACTTGCGAGCCAATCGTCAACATCGTCTTCCTCCCTTCCCTCTGTCATAGGAACGCTACTGGACTCCTCAGCCGCGGTAAACGCACGTCGGCCGGCGGACATCTTAATCCCCCTACGACTGGTGCCTCCGGGGTATGCATGGTCCAAGTTTTGCTTACTTCTCCTTTCTTGGGCGGTGGCTGCCAGCTAACCCTCGAGATCACTTACGCGACGCTGTAAGACCGCAGTCTCCTCCTCATACCGCCGCCGGGCTACGTCAGCATCAGAAAAAGAAAACAAGAAATCCTGCAAACCGGAGAAAATATCAGTAGTGCATGTCATGCATAACATCCATAAATACATCCTATCTTAACATGTGCATAAAATACCTGAACGAGGAGCGACTACCCAATAAGGGTATCCCGGAGAACAAAATTGTTCTCCGCAAGTTGCTCCACGTGACTCCGCGCCACCTGGAAAATCCAAAAGGCAAATCCTCAGACACCCGCATCTAAGGCTTAATAAGAAAATAATTATTAGGTCTTACGTAGGTAGTATTTTCAGGCATAAAAATCGGAGCTTGCCGGCTCGAGCCAACATTCCTATGAGAGAATTCGCCTCGAGAGTTCATCAACAGGAACGTGGTTTCCAACGGATTGACCAATCGCTCCTCCACAAAGTTTATGCCCTTTGACACACTATAGTGCCGGGTCCCACTTTGGTCATCTCGGCCCCTCTTTCTCGCAGGTTCCTGCAAAACATGAAAGTCACACGTCAACAACGTCCCTAAATAACTTCAAAATCATACACACAAATACAATCATACCTCGAAAGAACATTGCTCCCCTTGGGACATCGGCATGCTCCAACCAGCTACGTCTGCACCCACCTCATCCTCCTCCTTAGGGTCGACCGCAACATCCCCTTCCAGCGCTTCATCCTCATCATCATCCTCCTCATCAACATCCACAACGCCTTTGAGGCGTCTCTTCTCATCCTCCAACCATTGCTCGTTGTGATACTCAATTGTATCATTTCCATGGATGCGAGGACACACGGGGAGTAGATGTTGAAGAAGTTGCTCATAGAGGCCAGGAACGCTAGGGATCACTCGACCATTCCCTTTAATATAATCAGCTTTGTCGCCTCGGCAGAGATCACCAAATGAGGCCACCATTAGCCCTGGGGAGGATCGGCAGGCACCGGTCTAGCAGCAATTGGAAGGGACCTCCAACCCCGGACGCGCTCGCCCAGATACCACTGCTGGGACAGGGGGCACTCGATCACAAATCGGCGGTCATCCACCTCCCTCCGGACCCTTGCAACCTTGGCCAAGTTCTCTGCCTCATCGAATGGGTCCAAGACGAGCTACATCAAAACAACCAACATAAGTCCATAGACGAAAAAAAATAAAAAAATAAAAAATAATAATAATAAAAAAATTTGCATACCGAGCTCAACCGCACGCTCCCTAGGACCTCCCTATACTGCGTAGGGTACTTGGCCTTCCCACCGATACCCCCGCACCAGCGAGCAAGGAAATGGGAGCCCGGCAGCACAACCTTCTTAAACTCCACCGGTGGGAGGATCTGATGCTCGAAGGCCCAGGCCTGCATAAATGACGACCGATCGATTCAAAAAACGTCATGCAATAAATGAGAATGCACGCTATCAAGAGAAATATTTACAAAAAGTTATAGCTGGAGTAGCAGGTGGCAAAGGCAAAGGGCTTTCTCCTTCTTCCGGGCTTCCACGTCCAGCCCGTGGTACAACTGGGCCAAGATGGCCCTCGACCAGTTCTTACTCCTGATTCCGGTACATCTTCCACTACGGTTATAAGCACGTAGTTGATCTTACTCCCCGAGATTGGGAAGAACAGCACAGTGAGTAATGAGATCACGAAGGAACGGACACAAGCCTCCCTCTCCTCCTCGGGCACCATATTCACCCGGGTCCAATGATGGTACAACTCACCATAGGACAGCCGCCCAGAAACGGGCTTCAGACCGAACAACTCCTTTACCTGCCTTACCGCAAGCCTCTCAACATGGTACTTGTCCATGTAGGCATCAAAATGTATGACCTCATCTGTCCAAGGCAGGCCAGTCATGGCTACCACATCAGAGGAGGTAATTGTAGCTTCCCCGAAAGAGAAATGGAAGGTATGGGTGGTCTCGGACCACCTTTCAGTCAGGGCCGTTACTGCAGAATGAGAAAGCTTAGGCATCAACATAGGCATTATCCGCGCTAAATCCCTAAACCCTGTCTCATTAATTGCAAGCGCGAGCTCCGGATCGTTCTCTGAGATATGGTGCCACCATTCACCGATGGTGCCCAACCCACCTGTGTAAATCAGTTCATATGGCTGCAAAGTTGAAAACAAAATGGATCAGTTCTGCTTATTTTTGTTAGAAAAGTTACTGATATCGCCTCTGTTGAAAGCGATATCACCGGCGACATCAACCCATACCGCCAGTGGCATGGTTCATGTCGCCGGCGACATCACCTTAAATAGAAGCGACATCAGACTCCCATAAAGCCTTTGGCAAGGACTGATGTCACCAGCGACATCACTCATGCCGCCAGCGACATCGTTCATGCTGCCAGCGACATCACTATTTGCGGGCAGAACCAGTTTTCTCCCTAAATCACACCCATCATGCCAAAAATCACAAAAATCACAATCAATCGAACAAGAAGCCCAAAAACGGTAAAAATTGATCCTAAAGCATGCAATATGACTGATCTATTTCACATTTTAAACCCCTATCATGGCATGTTTTCAAATCTAAGGCAAAATCAAATCAAATCCAAAAAGAAGTAATTCGGGCTTTTGAGAGATTACCTGGACATAACAGAGGTGTTTCTCCTTCTCCGGAGTTAGATTGGTGATAGGAGAGTTAATGCCATAACCATACATTTTAGCCGTCTCCTTAAGGCCATATGCAGTAGGGACAGAGAGGATTTTCAATCCCTCAACGGAAGAATCGGGCAGGCTCTCCCTAGCCTTGGATTTGCCCCTGAAAGACTTGCTGATTCTCTTCATGATTTCAAAAACAAAGGAAGAAACCAAAAAAGCTTTGGAGGAGAAGAGAGGGGATGCGGTTTCTGAATAGTGAGGAAGAAGGGAAGTTCCATCCTTTTTTAAACTGCCGCGCGGAATTTGAGGAGTTTTAATTTATCTGAAACTGTTTGTCCATGCCGCCGGCGATATCATTCATGTCGCCGCCGACATCGCCTCTTTTAGTTCAAATTTGGAAATTATCTGACCAGTCAAAGCTGCCACGTGGCATCCATGCAGCCGGCGATATTAACGCATGCCGCCGGCGATATCGGTCATGCCGCCGGCGACATCGGTTCTTTTAGTTCAAATTTTGAAATTATCTGACCAGTCAAAGCTGCCACGTGGCACTCATACCGCCGGTGTTATCAATCCACGCTATCAGCGATATCAGTCATGCCGCCGGTGATATTGCCCCACCGAATCAGATTTTTACGCAAGCCCAACCGAAGGGCGATCTCCTCATTCAAAGTGAAAGTCGGACCAAAGGATAATCACTGTATAAAACTTAAGCCCAACCGAAGGGCAATCTCCTCATTCAAAGTGAGCCTAACCGAAGGGCGATCTCCTCATTCAAAGTGAAAGTTCGACCAAAGGACAATCACTGTATAAAACTTAAGCCCAATCGAAGGGCAATCTCCTCATTCAAAGTGAGCCCAACCGTAGGGCGATCTCCTCATTCAAAGTGAAAGTCCGACCAAAGGACAATCACTATATAAAACTTGAGCCCAACCGAAGGGCAATCTCTTTAAAGTGAGCCCATCCGAAGGGCGATCTCCTCATTCAAAGTGAGCCCAACCGAAGGGCGATCTCTTCAAAGTGAAAGTCCGACCAAAGGACAATCACTATACCAAAATACAAAAGCCCACCCGAAGCGCGATCTCTTCAAAACGAGCCCAACCGAAGGGCAATCTCTTCAAAACGAGCCCGACTAAAGGGCGACCTCATCAAAGTGAAAGTCCGACCAAAGGACAATCACTATACCAAACAAGAGCCCGACTAAAGGGCGATCTCATCAAAGTGAAAGTCCGACCAAAGGACAATCACTATACCAAAATACAAAAGCCCACCCGAAGGGCGATCTCTTCAAAATGAGCCCAACCGAAGGGCAATCTCTTCAAAATGAGCCCGACTAAAGGGCGACCTCATCAAAGTGAAAGTCCGACCAAAGGACAATCACTATACCAAATAAGAGCCCGACTAAAGGGCGATCTCATCAAAGTGAAAGTCCGACCAAAGGACAATCACTATACCAAAATATAAAAGCCCACCCGAAGGGCGATCTCTTCAAAACGAGCCCAACCGAAGGGCAATCTCTTCAAAACGAGCCCGACTAAAGGGCGACCTCATCAAAATGAAAGTCCGACCAAAGGACAATCACTGTACAAAACCAAGCCCAACCGAAGGGCAGTCTCCTCACAAAATGAGGGCCCAACCGAAGGGCAATCTCTTCAAAAGAGCCCAACCGAAGGGCGATCTCTTTAAAAGAGCCCAACCGAAGGGCGATCTCTTCAAAGTGAGCCCAACCGAAGGGCGATCTCTTCAAAGTGAGCCCAATCGAAGGGCGATCTCCTCAAAGTGAAAGTCCGACCAAAGGACAATCACTATACAAAACTCAAGCCCAACCGAAGGGCGATCTCTTCAAAGCAAAAGTTCGACCAAAGAACAAATTCTCCACGAAACACAAGTCCGAGCAAAGGACAAATTCTTCGCGAAACACAATTCCGACCAAAGGACAAATTCTCCACAATGCACTAGTCCGACCAAGGGACAAACAAATGACAAAGCGTAAGTCCGACCAAGGGACGAACAATCGACAAAGTGTAAGTCCGACCAAAGGACGAACAGTCGATAAAGCGTAAGTCCGACCAAGGGGCAACCAGTTGACAAAGCATAAGTCCGACCAAGGGACGAACAATCGACAAAGCGTAAGTCCGACCAAGGGATGACCAATCTACAAAGCGCAAGTCTGACTCAGGGACGAACGATCGACAAAGCGTGAGTCCGGCTAAGGGACATACAATTGATAAAGCGTAAGTCCGACCAAGGGACAAATAAACGACAAAGCGTAAGTCCGACCAAGGGACAAATAAACGATAAAGCGTAAGTCCGACCAAGGGATAAACAAATGACAAAGCGTAAGTCCGACCAAGGGACAAACAAACGACAAAGCGTAAGTCCAACCAAGGGACAAACAAATGACAAAGCGTAAGTCCGACCCAGAGGCAAACAAAAGACAAAGCATAAGTTCGACTAAGGGACAAACAAACGACAAAGTGTAAGTTCGACCAAGGGATAAACAATCGATAAAGCGTAAGTCCGACCAAGGGACAAGCAAACGACAAAGCGTAAGTCCGACCAAGGGGCAAACAAACGATAAAGTGTAAGTCCGACCAAGGGGCAAACAATCAACAAAGCGTAAGTCCGACCAAGGGACAAACAAACGACAGAGCGTAACTCCAACCCAGGGGCAAACAATCGACAAAGCATAAGTCCGACCAAGGGGCAAACAATCGACAAAGCGTACGTCCGACCAAGGGGCAAACAATTGACAAAGCGTAAGTCTGACCAAGGGGCAAACAATTGACAAAGCGTAAGTTCGACCAAGGGACAAACAATCAACAAAGCATAAGTCCGACCAAGGGACAAACCAGTCATCCCTCAGGTATCATTCCTATCCCTTGCTCTTTCATGTGATCATACTGACCTGTGGCAGCAGTGATCCCCCGAGGGGCAGCCTGTGAGCACGGGATTTTGCAGTCCATCTCGCGAGACGATGATAACGTGTACCCGATTTAAATACCTCAAAATAAAAGTTCTCTTTAGAATTTTTATTACCAAAATAATATTCCTTGTGAATTTTATAATTGGCAGAATCCAGTTCGGTGTGGCCGATAACGCGTCCGGTAGGAGCTCGAACCGATGATTTACACCCAAATTAAATAATACCCATTAAAATATAATTAAAATTCAAAAAGATACCTTTTCACCCACTATTAAACCACTTTTCCCGACTTTTTAGGCTTTTTGACCCGTTGGTTGTCGGTATGCTGGAGAATGATGTCGCCACCGACATCGTCCATGCCGCCGACGGCATCACCATACCGCCGGCGACATCATCATGTCGCCGGCGGCATGGCCTAAAATGGGTCCCTCCATAGACAGCCTTTCGGCCACTTTCGGCGGAATAAGTCAAAAAGGTCTCAAAAAACACCCCAATTTGCCTATAAAAGGCACCTAAAACTGCAAAAGAAAAAGGGGGGGACAAAAATTATAGAGGGAATGAGCTAAAATTGGGCAATTGAGAGAATAGATTTTAGTGAGATAAGAACTAGGAAAGGTAGGAAAAAGGATTCTAATCCATTTTTTTCCCGATTTTTCTTCTTCGAACTCTCTGATTGTGAGCTTAAATCACTGGGTCTTTGGGTTAAATCAACTTGATAGAATTTAGAGACCTAAAACCTTTAAATTAACAATCAAATTATCGTTGCAAGCTCCCCGGAGGTGTTAGTGTTCAGTTTACAAAGAGTTAGATTCACTACCCCGAGGTGAAAATCCTGAGTCTCATAGCTCTTTGGCATTATTATTATTGGTTTGCACTAATTTTCCTTGATTTGTGTTCATTTTTGAGTTTTCGGTCACTTTGACTGCAAACCGCTGCTGCTGCAAGAAATTGAAGTCGCCGGAGACATGCGATGTTGCCGGCTGTATCACCCATATCGCGAGGGACATCATTGATACCGCTGTTAGCATCGCATTCCCCAGAGACCTTGCTTTCTTACGGGACCCTTTCTTTACGGTACTCAGAAAGCCCTGTGCCTGTCTGCATACTGATATCGCCCGTGACATAATCGATGTCACCGGCGGCATCATCCATTCCGCCAGCGATATCAACTGTGTCGTCGGCGGCATCAGATGCCCCATGGCGGCATGGCTTTCTAGACAGTAGTATTGTTTTTGTTTGTTTCCAAACCAATTTATTTTCTGAAAGCTAGGACCTATAGTGTGACGATGGAGGTTCAAAACCTCCTAAAAACAGACCCGTCCCACGATGAGTGGTATATTCACCTGTAATCCGATTAAAGCAACGATCGAATCTGAAATTTGGATAAAAATGGAATTTCCCCGCAAACGCCGTTCAAACCTCATTTTAGCCATCCAATCGGGGTTTATGATATTATAAATAAAATATGCCATATTCGTGTCAACCATCCTCTGTAGATAGATGTATATCGGACATTCGGGTATTTCATTAGTTACGTAAAAAATGTACAGGACTTGAAAACCTTGTAATGATTTGACTTTCCGAACTTACTTTTCTTTTACAATTGTAAATATTTTATTTATCGCTTTAATTGGTTGATAAATGTGAAAACAACAAAATAACTAAAAATACAAATAAATAGGGTGGATTAAACCGATTAAGAAAGAATGAAGTATCCTAACTTGGCCTAATGAAAAGTAGATAACATCATCCGAACTCGGAATCTCTACTTAAGGTATGGTCCAACCACCCGATGGGAAAATCGTACCGAAAATTTCCCGATTGAGCTGAACCGGGTGGCGACTCTATTCTAAGTACGGGATTTCGATCTCGTATCTTTTAAGCATTAAAATATGCAAAATCATTTTTTCAACCATATCACACTCATCCCCCTGACACTCCAACGGGCTGGCCCGAACCGAAACCGGCCCCGCGCCGCAGCCGCTCGAATCGTCGTCCACTCACAATTAACTAATTCCCTCTTACTTGCGGTAATCCAGGCAAATGCACAAAATAAAAATTCAAATATAATTATGAAACATGATTTACACTTTCAGATTCAATCTTATTTGACGGCTCTACCAAATAGATCAATCGGATAAAATCAGAATTAAAAATCAAGAACTTAGAATGAATTTTCGTTTTGAAGAAAAGTGAACCAGATTTGCAACCAAATTGCAACCCGATTTTGGAAAACATTGTCAATGCCAGGTATTTATAAACCTAAAACGAGCAGTTACAATGCTTCAAAGAAAAGCGTTGCTAAAAGTCGTGTCCATTCGAGCAGTTGCAACGGTTTAAAACAGAAGTGTTGCGAAAAGTTGTGTCCACACAAACAGTCACCACAGTTCAAAACAGAAGCGTTGCAAAAAGTTGTGTCCACTCCAGCAGTCGCGATTGTTCTAAACAGAAGCGTTACAAAAGGTAGCTCTCGGGCCCTCGTAAGCTAAGTATCGTGATAGAGCTCGAACAAGCGTGCGCTCTGCACTCTTCTGACTTGTTCGATGAAATATTACGATCATATTGGTCAACTAGTTGATACAATTATACTAAAATACCAACATGTAAGTG
This sequence comes from Euphorbia pulcherrima, assembly GCA_947683365.1. Classification (NCBI taxonomy): domain Eukaryota; kingdom Viridiplantae; phylum Streptophyta; class Magnoliopsida; order Malpighiales; family Euphorbiaceae; genus Euphorbia; species Euphorbia pulcherrima. The sequence goes on from CANTUS010000001.1 coordinate 25,092,374, forward strand.
TTGTGCTGCAGCCTAAAGGATGCCAAAGAGTTTATATGGTGTCCATATCGTCTTGTGTATGAAATGGACACCATGAGATGACATGGCACTAATGAAAGCATATGAAGAAACATGTCTTCTTTTCTCAAATAATACATAGTACATATTTTGTTTAGATGTAGAGTTATTTCTGAATATATAATGTTCTGTTATGATGAACTAACATCAATTAAATGTATAGAATACTTCGCTACGAACAAATCTTAATATGGGTGAAACAAAAGACAAACTCGAGAGTAATATATTATTTAAGCTGTGAATTCAATTTAGAGGTAATATACAGAGCAATAAATGGTTATAGATCTGTATATTTTATTGCTTGGTTGATTAATATGATTTACATTTATGATTTAATAGTGAAGCAGAGTTCAGAGTTTTGCATACTTTCTGAGGTTGTCTGCAGCATCTTTGGCATGCTCAGGCACAGGCATATTGCACATTAGTGTAGCCCTGGATGAGGCCGCCAAGGATTTGCTCTCTTTATTAGAATGATTTTCCTTCCAAAACTGCACTTCCCATACCTGTTTATTATGCCATTCCAACTCAATAATCAATCAAACCTTATAAAGCAAAAAATGTCTCAATACATCTTTACCCACCTGAATTTTGCTAAATTGATCTATTGCCTTCCTAACTTTTCAAAATTTCTCTCAGCCCCCTGAACATGGCAAAAGTGTATCAATTTTCCCTCTGAACGCCATGTATCAGCTTCTAATTGGAGAGAGTTAGAAAAATGACATTTTCAAAAAGTCAAACCAACAAAAAATTGGCACGCGTCATTCAGGGACAAACTATTGCACTTTTGCCAAGTTTAAGGGACCGAGAGAAACTTTGAAAACTTGACAGGGAGTTCAGGAGAGTAAAGATATATTTGACCTTCGGAAAATAGATCGTCAACATTGTTTATAAATGTTTTCTGGTTGATTAAATTTGTATTTACAATTAAATAATGTTATTAACTTTCCTAGAGACAAGAATCAAATATATAATGAAATGTCTGGAGAATATAACATTCACAACAACAACAACAAGAGGTTACAAAGAATTCCTTCAAGATCAATTGTGAATAGATGAATGTGTTGAAAAATTAAGTAAAATAAAATAACAATAATAATAATAATAATAATAATAATAATAATAATAATTGAAAAGTATGATGTGAAAGTATTACGGCTTATTAGTTATTTTTGTCTCCAATTATCAATGAATTTGACAATGAGTTTCCATAGCAATTAATAAATTGCTGCGTATTGTCTCCTCTCCTTACTCTATATATAGCATGATTTTGGATGAATTATAGACCGATATATAATTCCTCACCTTGCTCTTTCTATTTCAAATACTCTGCTTAAATATTCTCCAGCTTATATTCCTTAGGTTCTTAGTGATCCGTCTTTCGGTGATAATATTTTTCACTCGGTTGAGTTTGCCAAACGTCTGTTGTTGTATCCTGGGAGACAGTTTACCATACACGGGGCAAAATCTGTCTTAAGGAAACCGATTAGGGCCTCAACAGAACCTTCTTTACGGTTAAAAGGTTATTTCGGTATTTTATCATTTTGTTAATTATTTTACTATCATATTTTCGTAATTCAAGTTACTAACATCTTGTTGTATTTTGTCTCTTAAAGGAATTACTGTATCTAATAATCTCTCTCACCTCTAACAATATCAGGACAGATTTTCTCTATTTGATGGTGTAACTATATTCCTTTAAAAGAGACGAACATATTTTCATAACTTGTAATACCGTGCTTTGGATTACCGAAACTTGGAATACCTAAATTTGGAGAAATAATTGGGCTTTGAACAATAAGGACTTATTTTGAACACTTGGACTTAATTTGGATAATATATATATTAAAAAGTGACTAAAAAATTAATTAAATCAAAATTGTCATACGGACAATTTTAGTACTTTATTTTATTTATTGTTTTAAAACTGTTCTAATTTAATTTGTTTGAAATTTTTAGAATTTATAATGGCTAATCAGATCCCATCAAGTGGAGGTGTTGGTCCTAAAAACGATAAAGTCCACAACGAACAAAACTAAAATGGACAACGTGGTCCTATTGGTGCTGAGCTTATTAATACTAGATCACTTGTATCTGTACATGTTGATGGACCAACTGCTTTTGGCTATGCTGGTTGTAGACCAATTATTTTTGGATTTATAAATTTTGATTATATTCAAAGAAATGGCTTTGAAAATATCCAAGGCCAAGATAACCAAAATGCTCAATTTGGTCCTATTGGTTTTGGATCTAGTGGAAATGAACTTTTGAGTTCTGAGCTTGTTTTGGCTAGTGGTCAAGGGGTTTTAGGTTTATACACTATAACGATACCCGAAAGATCAAAGAAATTCAACGATTCAAATTTCAAAGTTTGGCAACATAAAATGCTATTTTATTTGACTAGCATGAGACACCATAAAATATTGAAAGATGATCCTTTTGTTCTCGAAGGAGTGGATAACACTTTTCTTCAATCATTTGTAGATGGTTGGAATCATGTAGATATTCGTTACAAAAACCATATTTTGAATGATTTAGTTCAAAACCTTTATGAGAAAGGTATTGCAAAAGAATTGTTGGATTCTTTAGACAAGAAATGCCAACATGTGGAAGTGGAAGCTAAGAAATTCTTACTAGACCAATTATTTAATTGTCATATGATTGAATCAAAACATGTTGTTAATCAAGCTATAGCGAAAGCAAATGTCGAGGGAAGTCTTCAACGACTTTTAAATAGGGGTAAGCAAATGTCGGTTCGGTCCAAAAATTGAACCTAATCGATCCGAACCGAAACCTGAATGAGTAAAAATATAAGAACCGAATATAGTTCAGTTCGGTGTAAATCGAACCAAATATAATTCAGTTCGGATTTGATTCGGTTTGGTTATCATCGAATTGCTCAAACTCTATAATTTATAAATAATTTGTAATTTATTTTTTTGTTTTAATGTTATATGAGAGAGACTTAAAGTAATTTCATCTTGATATGTGTTAAATTTGATAGTATTTAGACTTTGAAATTTATATTTATAACAATAAATATAAATATTGATACATAAAAAATATTAATTCAAGTGGTATGACATGCATATACTGAATTATTGAATGAGTTATATTCCTAAAGTTGTATAGTAAAATAATTTTTTCCAAATTAGGATTACCTAAGTTAAAATCTCATATTTGTTATTATTGTTTACTAATTAGTTTATTATATATCGTCAATAATGATTAGGATATTAGATATAATATGAATATATAGTAAAATATAATATTTATTAATTTATTCGGTTCGGTTCGGTTTTAATTCAGTTTTTGTGGGACCAAAATCGAAACCGAACCGAAACCCAAATTTTAAGAATTTTAAAAACCGAAATCGAACCGAAATAAATTTGGTTCAGTTTAGTTCGTTTATTTTTATTCGGTTTCGGTTTAGGTTCCGATTCCTGTTCGGTTTTGCACACCCCTACTTTCAAAAGGGCAAGCAACTTGTTAAACTCAAGTCCAAAAGTGGACCAAATGTTAGCATATCCAAGAAACAAAAGTTTATTGGAAAATGTTTTAGTCCCAACAAGATGGGACATAAGTCCTCTAATTGTAAATTGACAAAAATGGTCAATGAAATTGAGGCAAAAGCTATAAAAGAAATTACAAAAGATGTGTATGACATAAATTTATGTGTTGTAATTTCTGAGGTTAATATAATTGACTCAAACCCAAAAGAGTGGTGGCTAGATACTGGTGCTACTCGTCACGTGTGTTGTGATAGGTAGTCTTTTGTTGGATTGACTCTTTTTGATAATGGGGAAAAGCTCTACATGGTCAATTCTGTTACTTCTAATGTCAAAGGACATAGAACAGTGATTCTAAAAATGACTTCCGGCAAAGAAGTAAAATTGCAAAATGTCTTGTATGTACCTGACATAAGGAAGAATCTGGTTTTTGGGAGCCTTTTGAGTGCAACCGGCTTCAAAATGGTATTTGAATCCCAGAAATTTATTTTTTCTGAACGAGACATGTATGTGGAAAAGGGATATGAATGTAATGGAATGTTTAAATTCTGTTGTATCCTTTGTAAGCAAAATTTTGTGAATAAGAATAACATTGTTGCTTACATGATTGAGTCTTCTAATTTGTGGCATAGTAGACTTGGGCATGTTAATTTTGATACGTTAAGGCGTTTAATTAACTTGAATCATATTCCCACATTTCATATTGATAAAACACATAAATGTGAAATTTGTGTTAAGACAAAATTGACAAGATCTTCATTTCAATCCGTTGAAAGAAATTCAGAACCACTTGATTTGATACATACAGATATTTGTGACTTGAAATTTGTTCAATCAAGGAGAGGAAATAAATATTTTATTACCTTCATTGATGATAACACAAAATGATGTTATGTATATTTGCTTAAAAGCAAAGATGAAGCTTTAGAGAAATTTGTACTCTATAAGCAAGAAGCAGAAAACCAACTTAATAAGAAAATTAAGAAGGTAAGAAGTGATCGTGGTGGTGAGTATGTTGCACCATTTGGTGAGTTTTGCTCTCAACATGGAATTATTCACGAAGTAACACCACCATATTCTCCCCAATCAAATGGAGTAGCTGAACGCAAAAATCGTACTCTAAAAGAGATGATGAATGCAATGTTAACCAATTCTGGTTTACCACAAAACATGTGGGATGATGCTATTTTGTCAGCAAATTATCTTTTAAATAAGATACCACATAAGGAACAAGATAAAACCTTCTTATAATTACTTGAATGTGTGTGTGTGGGGGGGGGGGGGGGGGGGTCTTGGAAAGGTAATGGCTCCATTACCTAAACAAATGAAAATAGGTCCAAAAATGGTGGATTGTATTTTCATTGGATATGCTGAGAATAGTAATGCATATCGGTTTCTTGTGCATGTATCTAAAAACCCAGAAATATGCAAGAATACTTTGATAGAATCAAAGGACGCTTCATTTCTTGAAGATGTGTTTCCTTGTAAGGAAATAAATGAAGGGTCGAGATCTAAAAGATCTCATGAACTTATTGAAAGTAAAGGTCAAATTGATCAACAAGATGTTGATAACAATGACAATCTTCAATCATTGAAGAAGATGATCAATATTCTCAAGAAGAGAATAATATAGATCATGAGTCGGAACCTAGAAGAAGTAAACGGGCAAGGGTTGAAAAATCCTATGGTCCAGATTTCTTAATGTATATGGTTGAAGCGGAACCTCAAACGTATAAAGAAGCTATAAGCTCTACTAAAATTCCTTTATGGAAAGAAGCTATAAGGACTGAAATTGATTCTATTTTGCAAAATCATACGTGGTAATTAGTGGACCTTCCTCTAGGAACAAAACCACTAAGTTCTAAATGGATTTTCAAACGAAAGCTAAAAGCTGATGGATCAATTGATAAGTACAAGGCGCGTTTGGTCATAAAAGGTTATAGAAAAAAAGAAGGCCTTGATTACTTTGATACGTATTCTCCAGTGTCAAGAATAACCTCCATTAGGATGATACTTGCAATTGCCGCTTTACGGAATCTTGAAGTACATCAAATGGATGTGAAAACTGCCTTTCTAAATGGAGATCTTGAAGAAGAAATCTACATGGAGCAACCTGAAGGTTGTGTAGCTCCATGTCAGGAAAGGAAAGTTTGTAAATTGGTGAAATCTTTACATGGGTTAAAGTAAGCACCAAAACAATGGCATAAGAAATTTGTTGATGTCATGATGGCTAGTGGCTATCGCATAAACAAATGTGACAAATGTGTTTATGTCAAAACTACAAATGAAGGATATGTCATTCTATGCTTGTACGTTGATGAAATACTCATCGTAGGAAGCAATGAAAAGATGGTAAAAGTACCAAAGATATGTTAAATTCCAGATTTGACATGAAAGATATAGGACTAGCGGGTATAATTTTGGGCATCCAAGTTAAACGCTCACCTCAAGGTCTCATATTAACTCAGTCACACTATGTGGAGAAAATACTTAACAAGTTTAATACAGATGATTTTGGCATAGCCAAGACGCCAATAGACATCAGTAAACACTTGTCTAAGAACAAAGGTGAATGCATAGACCAAGTGGAATATGCAAGGGTTATAGGCAGTCTAATGTACCTTACAAGTTGTACAAGGCCTGATATTGCTTATACTATAAGTAGTTTAAGCAGATTTACGAATAACCTAAGTAAAAGCCATTGGGAAGCAATTATGAGAATACTACGTTATTTGCGATATACTCGTAATTATGGACTGCACTATACGAGAGAACCCGCTATACTAGAAGCATATTCTGATGCCAGTTGGATAGCTGATATCAAGAATTCTAAAGGTACAAGTGGGTATGTGTTCACTCTAGGAGGAGGAGCAGTGTCATGGAAATCCTCAAGGCAAATAATTATAACTCGCTCCACGATGGAAGCTGAGTTTGTAGCCTTAGATAAAATGGGAGAAGAAGCCGAATGGCTACGTAACTTCTTAGAGGATATTCCTGAATGGCCTAAGCCTGTGCTGGCAATTTGTATAAATTGGGATAATCAAGCAATGATTAAAAGAGCACAAAACGTTATGTACAATGGTAAGTCGAGACACATGCGTCGTCGACATAATACCGTTAAATAACTGATCTCAACGGGAGTTATCTCTATTGATTTTGTAGGATCAAAGGATAACATAGCGGATCGGCTAACCAAAGGGTTACATCGAGATCAAGTTGAAAAGACATCTAAAGGAATGGGACTAAAGCCCATGATATTTCAGGCTCTATGTGAAGGAAACCCCAACCGTGTTTGACTGGAGATCCCAAGATCTTGGTTCAATGGGACAACCTAATTGCATAGACCTTGTGAGGTCACTGTGGGGGTAACCCCGTGTCCATTCCTATGAAGTAAATAGTGACAAAATGTGTTAAGGTTAAGAAATAGTGCTTTTAATGATTCTTTGTGCATCAATAGTTTGAGCAAAAGAGATCATCTATGTGAGAGTGAAGTGGGGTCGCTTGAAAGGAAACTGATGGGGCTTAGTTTTCCGAAACTCTTTCAGAACGAAGAGATGTTCACGACCATAATGAACATAACCATGAGAACCAAAAGCCTAGTTAGATTAATATTTGTGTAGGGTATATCATCGTTTACACAAACGGCAGAATAGTTCAAGGACATCGCGCCTACTAGTCAACCAATAAAGTAAATATACTTTCACAAAGGAAGGTTCAAGGACTGTAATCCACCTATCCTATGCAAATATTAATGTAGAATATTATCACCGAATCGAGTCTATCTTTTTTTATTTTCTTTTATTTGGGGGATTGTTGAAAAATTAAGTAAAAGAAAATAATAATAATAATAATAATAATAATAATAATAATAATAATAATAATAATTGAAAAGTATGATGTGAAAGTATTACGGCTTATTAGCTATTCTTATCTATAATTGTCAATGAATTTGACAATGAGTTTGCAGAGCAATTAATAAATTGTTGCGTATTGTCTCCTCTCCTTGCTATATATATAGAATGATTTTGGATGAATTATAGACCGATATATAATTCCTCACCTTACTCTTTCTATTTCAAATACTTTGCTTAAATATTCTCCAGCTTATATTCCTTAGGTTCTTAGTGATCCGTCTTTCGGTGATAATATTTTACACTCGGTTGAGTTCGCCAAACGTCTGTTGTTGTATCCTGGGAGACAGTTTACCATATACGGGGCAAAATCTATCTTAAGGTGCCTCAACAGAACCTTCTTTACGGTTAAAAGGTTATTTCGGTAGTTTATCATTTTGTTAAATATTTTACAACTCCACTTCAGGGTCAATTGGAAACAACCTCTCTGTAATTACAGGGGTAAGGTTGCGTACACCCGACCCCCCTTACCCCGTTTGTGCGGGAGCCATTGGGGTAATGTTGTTGTTGTTGTTAAATATTTTACTATCATATTTTCGTAATTCAAGTTACTAACATCTTGTTGTATTTTATCTCTTAAAGGAATTACTGTATCTAATAATCTCTCTCACCTCTAACAGATAGCAAATTGCAGTCTACATAGAAAATACTGATGAGTCATGAACAAATGAATGAACACAATGCAAGATACCTGCAATGGTTTTGCCGAGGCTGAGAGGAGAGGCCTCGACAAGTACAAGCTCAACACGCTTGAGGTGACTGATGCTAAGGTGAATCCCAACCATCCTTTGAAATCCTGATGCCATGTGGGCTCCTATGCTAGCCAGTGACTCAGCTATCAGGGCCGATACTCCACCGTGCAACACTTTAAATGGCTGATCTCATTCATTTTGCAAATTCAGCATTAGTCATAACAGAATTCATTTGGGGCTAACTGCTAAGTAATTTCTATAAAATGAGAATTCTTTGATGACATGTTGGAGCAAATTAGTAAAGAGAAAGACCTGAACAGACTTCTCGGAAACAACAAGGTGGCCAGTAACTTTATGGGGCGACAATAACAATTACAAAAATATAGAAATAAAAAAATAAATATTCTAAGCCCAGTTTTCTCTATCGAATTGGGAGTGTCAATCTCGTTGAAATGTCCATCTCAACGAGTTTCCTAGTCCCCACCTGGAACAAAAACATAAATATAATTAGTAGAAATCATATAAATATATAATAGAAATTATAAAGAAAGTTCAAAGTAATGGAAACACCAATCAACTTAGTCACGTCGAACGACACTGTCTTTAAAGATGCTTGGAGTTCCTTCAAGGATTAAACAGTCGCTTCAATCAAAGTGATTGGATCAGAAACAAAACTTGTAAATATATCCGGAATATAAGAGAGAACAAAAGAAATGCTAGATGATCAAAAGAAGCAGAGGGAAAGTTTTCGTATATATATGAAAAAGAAATGACCTTGAGCAACCCTTTTATAGGCAGAGGAAAAATAGCTGTTAAATTCTAGGTGTTAAATAACGTTAAACATGGAGATAAAATCTACATCTTTGATAAATTCAAGCCGTTGCATTTCTTGAAAGACTAATACAGACTTGGTCAAAAACTAATCTAAAAGTTACATCAAGCAAAGGAATTGGCCCAAACAATAATAACAACAACAACATCGTACATAAAGTATATGACTTGGAGGTTTCAAAAATGGTAATATATGGCTAGAACTGACTGCAAAGTTCAATGGTTGAATTAATATGGCTTTCTGCTGCATATTGCAATAAGAAGTTCCAATAATAGATTTGTTGCTTTTATTTAGTTTAAACTCGAGAGTAGACAAATGATTCATAAAGTTTCAAATCAATTAGCAGTATTGAACTCAAACGCCTAATCCAGTACAAAGTTACCAGACAATTCCATTCGGAATCCTGCAAAAACAACACACTGCAAGACAAACAGGCACAAAAAACAAGAGTTTTACATGATCTACACAGGCTAATAAGACAAGCAAGCAAGCATATGTTATTCAGCTTGTTGAAAATATATGAACAACAGATATGAGAAAAGGCACAGCAAATGTGAAAGCAAGATGGATATACAAAATTAAGGCAATGAAGTTGAAGATTCTACGCAGAAAGTTGTATACCTTAGAGCGATAAGTCAGAAGCGAGTTGATGGCACGCGTACCGTGAATGGCTATTTGTAAATCTGGAACTGTGAGTTGTATGTAAGGTATGGTGCATTGCATTCTCGCAATTAATTCACCATGTTTGGTGGCGTCAGGTTTGTTGGTTGGTTTAATTGCCCTACTTTAATAAAAAAATACTTAAATTTGTCTGCTTTCGTTCCCTAACATAGTTAAATATGCTATTTTTTTTATTTAATCTCTTCAATTAAAAATTGACATGCGACAATCATGGAGTAAAATAGTAAATTTTTTGAAAATTCAACGAGTTATAAAGCTATTTTATAAGTTCAAGAAGACAACGTGTATTCTAACGCAAGCCTATTAATGCATTAAAAAAAATTGCCCAGTTTGTAACATCTTATATTTATTCTCATTTGTTTTTATTTGTGCTTTTATCTTTACTAATAGTATGTCAAATGTAAAAATATAAGAAAAAAATATAAAAGATCAAGCAGGGCCCTAAATGAGCTAAATTACTCGATATTTAGTTCGGTCAAAACTTGTTCGAGTATGGAAGTTTGTTCGTGAATAAAATTTTAGGCTCGTTATCGTAAATAAATCAAGCTTGAATAAGGGGATACTCGGCTCGAAAGCTTGTGAACATGCTCGATAAGAGGCTCGCGAACTAGTTCCCTGACAGGCCCGTTATTAAGCTCGTTAACAAGCACTTTAATATAATTAAGAAGTTTAAACATTATATTTATGAAATAGATAGATTATGAAAAATAAAAAATATTGTAGGTGTAAAAATAGATATAAATATGTATAAAGAAAAATATTAAATAAAAGATAAAGAGTAAAAGGAATATATATATATATATATATATATATAAATAAAAAGTGATATATAAAATATAGATAAAAATAAGTAAAAGTGAGAAAGATGGATATAAAGCTAATAAAGGCGATTCGAATCCAATCCAATCCCTAATATATTCATAAGTAAAAGTGAGAAAGATGGATATATAGCTAATAAAGGCGATTCGAATCCAATCCAATCCCTAATATATTCATTAATTTATATGTTCAGTAAAATCCTAATTCCATTTTTCTCTGAAAAAATGCAGCCGACAACACAATACTCCTCTTTTTATTTTTTAGTATAGTGAAAATCATTTGTGGTGATTAGATCATTCATCTCTGATTCCTCATCTTACGGATTCTATCTTTTTTACTAGTTGAGCTCTCAATTTAAACAAAGCTTGAGATAGGCTCGAAGCTTGGTTCGGGCTCGGCTTGACAAAGCTCGAGCTCAGTTTGACCGAGCTCAGCTCGAGCTCATTAAAATTTAAATGAAAATAGCTTGAACAGTCAATGTTTGAGCTCGACTCGGTTCGTTTACAGCCCTAAGCACGATAAACTTTTAGAATTTACATTGTTTATTGGATTTCAAATTTGCTCCACCCCATGTCCCCGGTACCGGCCCTGGGGTGGTGCAACGGGAGCCACAGCCTACGGCCCCTATTCAGAATGAGCCCAACTTTTTCAGTTTTTTTAATTTTTATATTTTTAAAAAATAATTTATTTTTATTAATTTTTAATAAAAAATTCTAATTAATTTTAGATAAATCATAATATAATAGCGTAAATTAAAAAGTAGTTTTACTCATTTAGGTTTTTAGTCTCATTTTTCTCAAAATAATTAGATATAATTAATTTTCGTTATTGTTATTCAATCATGTATCTTATTTTATAATTAGATTCGAAGAGTATTGATCATAGTAGTAAAATGACTAGTTGAAACCCATACGTTGAAAGTGTGCTCCTAAGAAAAAATGTCTTAATCATGTCCATGTCGGAATTATGTAAACAATTATTTCCCAATTTATTAAAAAAATTATAATTGAACCATTTTTTTATTAAAAGGGCTCAATGTATATGTTTCAAGTCGTATTTTGCCTAGGGCCTTGAAAATGTCAGGACCGGGCCTGCATGTCTCTCCATTTATCATTTGACATGTGTTACATTTATAAGAGAGATAAATTAAAAAAGAATAAAATAATAATAAAAATAAACACGTATTAATATTTGAATGAATGACATAGAAAGAAACACCAATTTAAGAACAACATATGTGAATCCGTGTTTATTATGGTTCCATCGATGCACGTATTAACGATATTAAAGATATCTTTTCATATTAAACAATTCGGTACTCTTTAAAAATTTTGGAGCAAGAACAACAAGAATGTTTTTTAAATGAAGTTTTATTCATTGATCTAGGAATAATTATCAAAATTACCTTTTGTGTCACATATTATCAAAATTATCCCATACCATACTACTCAACTACTCAATTACTCAATTCTTCTATATATGTCTTCAACGTGAATAAATTATACAACTTATTGGACCCTTTATACTTTTCTTTTTTTTTTCCAAACAGTATATGCTATTTTTTAGAGTTGTAAGGATGGGTTCCTTGTATAATTTCTTTTTTATTTGCCAAATATATCTCAAGGGGCGGAAATGAAAGTAGTTTTGTCTTCACAATTTGGGATGAATCTTGTAAAATCTTCAAATTTATATACTTACTCTTTAGGATGTAAAAAAAAATATGATTCTCCTTTTAAAACCAATGCGTATATTCATAATATATTAATTCTAGTTATTGGTTTGAAACTTGAACTCCTTATAAAATGTCCTACTTTTACCATAAAATGAAAATCACGATTTATTTGACCGAATATGCAAATAGTTCCATCTATGGAAAATTTAGGGAAATGGTCAAAAATATACATGTCCCACTAAGATATTTATAAAATTGATCATTAAGTTAAACTAATTACATATTTACATTCCCACCATAAATAATTTATAAATTAACAAAAATAAGAGAAAATAATTACACGAATACGGTCTAGTATTTATCTGGTAAATATCTAATATTCGTCTAATAGGTGTCTATTATTTATCTAATAAATATTGTTATGAAATTGTCATATGCACGTATATTATATATCTTTTACATATATGTTAGGTGTCATTAGATCCATAAAAAACTGTCAAAATTAAGACATATTTGATAACAGAGATCTACTAGATAAATACTAGATGCTATATGTAATGTATATTTTTGAAATTTATTTAAAGTTATGATTTACTAGATAACTACTAGAAGATTCCAGATTAATATTACACCGTATTTATGTAATTATTTTCTCATATTTTTGTAGACTTATAAATTATTTATGGTGTCGCCAAATTATTTCGATTTTTATGGCATTTTTATGAACTCCATAATTTTAGTCTCACAAGTAATTCTAAATTCTAAATATTTTTCCTTTTATGTGATAATCAAATATAACAAAAGGTATACAATTTGTTGCATCAATAGAAAAATTTCAGTTTCTCCCATATTGTTCTTTTTTTGTCTTATTATTTTTATTTTACTTTAACTACAGGAAAATAACTTTAGTAGACGGGGTTCGGTTGGTTAAGATAGATTTTATAAGCCCAGCCTGTGTTTAAATATTTTTAGACGAACGAGCAAATATTTTATTATTAAGTCATATAAATTTGAGGCAAATTCATGAATCGGTCCGGACGAACAAGTGTAGTGGTATTATGTGAAATGTTTAGTAAAAAATTTCTTATTTCTTTATAATCGGAAAGTGTCAAAAAAATTGTGACATAACTAATGTTAATTGGCTGTTCCATGTTATTAGAAGTGGCTCAGTGGATCCATTTTTTTATAAAATGGTATTAACATCGTTTTAAAATTAGTTGGACTTTATCCGCTTTAGACAAAATATTTGTTGATCTTTCATAAAAGATTCCGAGATCTATCTTCATACAACAATATCGTTTTAGATCTATACTACTGATTGATGTTATGGCGTAAGTAGGTTATGGTAGTGGATATTCGAAATCGTTAGTTTAAGGTTAAGAAAATATAGATTGCAACTAGACATGTCCGTCGGGTGGGCTGGGCCAGGCTTTTAATTAAAAGTATCAACCCAAGATCGGGTCGGCCTACACTTTAGAACTTCAGGCTTGAGCCGGACTTATGAGGTCATTCCCAAACCCAACCCATGGCCCGAAAAATAATTTTTTATAATTCTTTTTTTGAATTTAATAGGGATGATATGACAGATACAACTATGTTGAATGCTTGAAGTCCTTTTTATATAACATAGAACTCATTGGCAAAGCAGGAATATAACTTCTCAATGTATGTTGTTTCTTTGCATTATATGCAATGGTTTTGAGTTTGCAACAATAACCCATAATTATTTCCGAAAGGAAATACGAGTCCATAGTGAAAAAGGAAGCACAAAACATCAATTGAACGCCAATTATATGTGTAACTTAATTATAAACTCATCTTCTCTTAATTAAATTTAAAAATTCAATAATATAAAATATAAAGGTTGAAAGTAATTATTTAATATAATGTATAATATATAATTAGAAAAAAATTTATTCATCCGGTAGGGTTTGGGTCGGGCTGGGGTATTTATACAAAACTCAAGCCCGGCCCATAAAATTTTACGAGCTCGGGCCGGGTTTAGTAAAATAATAAAGGTCCAAGCCCGATCCGCGAACAGGTATCTTATCTTTTGTGTTTAGATTAAGTCTTGCTTAAGGGCATGTTTGTCTTGAGCCAATAACAAATTTTAATGTGTTCGTGTTTTTTTTATGCGTTTTATCCGATATATTATTTTTAGTATTTTTAGACTTTTTTTTTTTTACAGGAGAATAGCTAAAAATAAACCATATATATCATTAGAGTTGAATTAGGTACACAAACAAACACTTAATCAAATCTCCTATATTTATATAAAAAAAAAATATATGTCAAAGGGACAAGAGCAGCTAACACCATATGGCGACCACTCATCAATTAAGACAGCCTTCATAGTGGAGATACCAACTTTAGCCTTGGAGGTGTCCTTCACTGTAATGCAAGTATTTTCCGGCATCGCAATTGATTGGGTCCCAAAATAACGCTGTCATCCATTTGTTGTATTTCTCTGTCTGTCTCCTCTCGGATTCCTCTCTCTCTCTCTCTCTCTCAAATATCTTTAAGTAAAGCGCACTCGTTCAGATCTGAATCACAGATCCAATATGAGAGAAATCATAAGCATCCATATCGGTCAAGCCGGAATTCAGGTCGGAAATTCTTGCTGGGAGCTTTACTGCTTGGAACATGGCATTCATCCCGATGGCACCATGCCTAGGTATCCTTTTTTTCTTCATTCTGCTCATCTTTGTACTTCGATTACTATTATTAGGGTTTAGGGGCTGGATCTTGATCTGTATTGATTAGGTTGAGAATTGAAATGTGAATCGTGTTTATGCAGTGACACTTCAGTAGGTGTTGCACATGATGCTTTCAATACCTTCTTCAGTGAGACTGGCTCTGGTAAACATGTGCCTAGAGCCATTTTTGTTGACTTAGAACCCACTGTCATCGATGAAGTTAGGACTGGTACTTACAGACAACTTTTCCATCCTGAGCAACTCATTTCTGGAAAGGAAGATGCTGCTAATAACTTTGCCAGAGGCCACTATACTGGTATAAGTGACACATTTCGTACTAATATGTGTGATTGTTTGTGACCTAATTTCCTTCTTGTGTGAATGAATTCTCATGTGTTTCTGGCTTGTAGTTGGCAAGGAAATTGTGGATCTCTGCCTTGATCGAGTCAGGAAACTGGCTGATAACTGCACTGGTTTACAAGGATTCTTGGTGTTTAATGCTGTTGGTGGAGGCACTGGCTCTGGTCTTGGATCTCTCTTGTTAGAACGATTATCTGTCGATTATGGAAAGAAATCAAAGCTTGGCTTCACCATTTTTCCTTCTCCTCAGGTACCGAAAAACAATGACAAGTAATTGAAATCATAGGAGACTTTTGTTGTGTTTTTCATTTTTTGCCCTACTAAACATATTGATTAGTAAAGATCTTCAATTGTCGAACTGTAGATGCAACTTTGTAGTAATTTAAATCCAAGTTTTCGAATTTTGTGATTATTTCAGGTCTCTACTGCAGTTGTGGAACCTTATAACAGTGTGCTATCTACCCATTCCCTTCTCGAACACACTGATGTGGCTGTGCTTCTAGACAATGAAGCCATATATGACATTTGCCGTAGATCCTTAGATATCGAAAGGCCAACTTACACCAATTTGAATAGATTAATATCTCAAATCATATCCTCTTTGACAACCTCATTAAGGTTCGATGGAGCCATTAATGTCGATATCACTGAGTTCCAGACCAACCTCGTTCCTTACCCTCGCATCCATTTCATGCTTTCTTCATATGCTCCTGTCATCTCAGCTGAAAAGGCATATCATGAGCAGCTCTCAATTCCTGAGATCACGAATGCTGTTTTCGAGCCTGCAAGCATGATGGCTAAGTGTGATCCTAGGCACGGAAAATACATGGCCTGCTGTTTGATGTACAGAGGAGATGTTGTCCCTAAGGATGTCAATGCTGCTGTTGCAACTATCAAAACTAAACGAACTGTTCAGTTTGTTGATTGGTAAGGAAAACACAGTAATCTTTTCGACGTAGTTTGTAGTGTTGGCATTGGAAGACTTAAATACCTTTTTGGGTTCTGGTCTATAACACAAATGCCTTTTTGGTGTCTGACCTTTTCAAATTGCATATTTGATGCCCCAATGGGGTACCTGACATAGAATTGTCAACCCCCATTGATCCCTTAGTTGTCGTACCAAAATTGGATATGTCAGACACTAAATAGGTAAAAAATCAAATATGTCAGGCGCCGAATAGGCAATTTCAATAGGTTAGGCACCAAAAGGGCATTTGTGTTATAGATCAGAACCCAAAAAGGTATTTAACTCGTTGGAAACTTGGAATCTTCAGTAATATTCTAATATTTCGAACTATGCAGGTGTCCAACTGGGTTTAAGTGTGGCATCAATTACCAGCCACCATCAGTAGTACCGGGGGGTGACCTAGCAAGAGTACAGCGAGCTGTTTGTATGATTAGCAACAACACGGCCGTGGCTGAGGTGTTTTCTCGCATTGACCACAAGTTTGATCTCATGTACGCGAAGAGGGCATTCGTGCACTGGTATGTCGGTGAAGGCATGGAAGAAGGAGAATTTTCTGAAGCTCGTGAGGATCTGGCTGCCCTTGAGAAAGATTACGAGGAAGTTGGTGCTGAAGGTGGAAATGATGAAGAGGAAGGTGATGACTATTGATAAGTTGGGTTTTTTGGAGATTGATTTTGGATGGGAGGTTTTTTGGCCTTCCCCTGTATTGTGTTCTATGAATTTGAAGTTTTGTGATGAACTGAATGATATGTAGCATATCAGTACATTGTCACAAGCTGTATAAATTGTCATATTGTTTCTGTATTCTCATTAAATGTTCTTTTTTTGTGCCAATGAGATTCAAAATTCATGAATTTCTATTTTGTTTTATATTTGCAGAAGTGATAAATGTCTTAGCTTAGTAGTTAAAACTGAAGAGGTCTTGGACCATATGGGGTGGGTGAGAATTTTCCTTTCTTTTTTTATTGTTTCAACCACCAAGTGTCGTGGATGGGTCTAAATTGTAGGTGGCACCTTTAAGCCATGTTTATAGTATAATTTCTGATCGTCAATTTGCAGGTGTCTTGAAGGGCATGATTGTCGGCCCAAAGATTTAAGGTTGCTCTGTACACATCTCAGGGTTTAATCCTTGACGAATGCTTAAGGATAGACTAATCTCTGCAAGGGTTAGAATTTTCCTTTCTATACAGAATGTAAGCGGAATTGCGATTTTTAAAAAATTATCTGCAGTTGAAAAATTTATTGTATTACACATAAAATAGATGTCAATATAAGAACAGCACCCAGTTGATTCTGTTGGTTGGATTGGATAAGAAAACTTCTAATAGAATTTGACCAATCTTAAACAGAATCAACGGCTTGGTTTTTGGTAGTATTGGGTAGTTATGTTTTCAATATGAAGAGACAAATTGGCTAACTATAATAGGCCTAAATTATACTAGGACAAAAGAAGTGAGTGAGAGTAGAAAGATCCCACATTGGCATTGGCATTGGCATTGGCATTGGCATTGGCATTGGCATAGGAGCACTTTGATCAGAACCATCTTGTAAATACTCGTTTACTCCATTCATTGCATATAATGAAGCTGATATTTGCCTTTCCAATTTAGCCATTTCAATTTCCTCATTCTTTGGTAACTCCATCATTCCTTCTTGCATTAATGGAACCTCATCTAACCCACTTGGAAACACCCATTTAGAAGAAGCATTACACAGCTGAGAAGACCCTTGACCGCCGTTAAACCCTATCAAATCCGGCCGATACCCATCATCAAATGCCGGGCAATTCTCTTGCTTACCTGAATCGAAACTGTAGTTGAAAATATTGGATACAAAAACATCATTTCTACATTGCATTTCACCCTTTGTGCTTATTATGCTACTCGGTTTCAATTTAGCGACGGATTTCGAAGTCGTTGCTAAAGAAGGGCAGTTTTGTTTTAAGCTCTTTTTGTGATTGAGGAGATTTCGGATTTTGATGGAGATAGGAGAATTGGTTGGGACATAAGTGGAGAAGTTAGTTCTAGTGTTCGAACCCCGAAGCAAGTAGGCAGCTTCGTCGTAGGCTTGAGCCGCCTCTTCGGCTGTGTTGAAAGTGCCAAGCCACATTCTTATCTTTTGTGTTGTGCCTTTGATTTCTGCTACCCATTTTCCTGAAGGTCTTTGTCTAACACCAACAAACTTGTTCTTGGAGTTAGAACTAGTTGTGCTTATGCCGTTGAACTTGGTGTGTCTGTTGCCTGAGACTCCTTTTTCGGGTTTTTTGGTTTCATTTTCCATCTTACAAGTATTGAATTGGAAAAAAGAAAGAAAAAAGTTGGAGGATTTATAGTGAAAGTGGAATAGCAAAGGAATTGATGAGTTAGTGGGATGCCTTGTTCTGAAGTTTCTTGTCAGCATGTTTTTGTAAAAGATGACTGATTTCTCAAAGTTCAGAACAAATCAATATCTTGTTAGTTTATGAAAGGTGATCATATAATAATCAACCAATAGTTGTCTCTCTTTTATTCCCCTTTTAATAATTTACCGAGTATTTTTTGCATAATAGAATATTTTAGAGAAATAAGTTATTACGGATTTGGGAGAACAATGTCAAACCGACCTTATATACATAGTTATGTTTCTTTTAACTCTCAATTATTAGGTTAAGCTTTTAGTTCATCAAATAACAATTAAATAAAATAACATGCCAAATAGAATTTGAGAAACCCAACGGTGAAGTTCACTTAAAAATGTTAGTTTTTTTTTTTTTTTCTGTTTGAAGTAATAAAATAAAATAACAAAATTAGTGAAGTAGTTAGGGACGAATAGGAGTAGTTGTTGTCCTCTACCAGGTCGTGAAGGGCACCATTGAAAGACACTTGGGATTCTTACATTTAGAGAATGAAATGAATGGGCCCTTTTTTTTTTCATTTTAAAAAAGAAAACTTTAATGGTATCTCTTTCATTTTAACAAACTCGTGCCTAATTGTAATGTTGTCCTGTCATTCCATGCCAAATTAAAAACCATGAAAAGAGGAAAGCTTCCCCATCTTAAATCTCTCCTCAAAACTTTACTTCCGATTTACTTGGACCTCCAAGTTTCAAACAATCACATCAATAGTGACGAGTGGTGGGAGAATAGAGCAGTGCTCCCAAAGACGGCAACCAGCCAGTTGAATTTAAGTTTAGATTCAAAATACTACTCAATCCACCAACCACTAATTGCAAACCTTACTGAAATTGAATAGATTTCTATCAAGGACTAATGTTACCCTTCTACTTCTAACACTAGTCTTCACTCTCTCTTTCATTGGCGAGCCTTTATCAGATTGTTCATTAACTAAACTTCTCTCCCACAGAATGAATGCTTATTTCTAAATGTAACAAACATAACTTATTCACCAGTCGGAAAAAGTCAGATACCAATTCATTCACTAATCAACCATATTTCGAAATGCAAGATTTCCCAAGTCAAGAACATGTGTATGACCTCTAAAAACTCGTTCGCATAATCAATGTAGGTCCTATTCTTTTTAGCTTCTAAAAGTTGAACTGAACCAATTTTAGTATTAATTTATAACTATGCATAGCTTAACCAGACTGAACTAAAGTGGTCTAAACTGAACTGAATTGAACTACATTCCAAGAGAACAGGGCCTTAGTCCAAAATTATAGTTTCATTATGAACATGGTATACAACCAAGTTTTTTTTATTTTGCTAAGAACATTATTATATTGCTACAATAAAAGATAAAAAGACTTGGATTACTCCACAGAAAGAATTACATGCCCATAGAAATCAAACAGTAGGAAAAGAAATCAGGTTTATAAATCATACAATATCGAAGAAAGCAAAATGAAACCAAGCTAATCAGCAAAAAGGAAAGAGAAACTACACAACAATATCACCCCTAAAATAAAAGAATCACATTTCAAAATTTCAAATCCATACATGATCACAATCATAAGTTGGTATCAATTAAACAAATAAAAAAACAAATCCGACCAAAACTGCGACAAGGATAGCTTCTCGCAACCCTCAAACCTCACGCACCATCCCAAAACAAACAAAAAAAAAAAGACGACAACAATGGAACCCCGAACTGCAAATGCCTCTACACTTTCTTTCTCCCTCACTTGATTGGAACTAAAATAACAGATCAAACAAGCACTATACACATACTACAAATAAAAAAAGAATTCACTTCAGCTTTCACACTCAATCCAACCAACTTGGATGCCAGGTTGCAGCAGAAATAAGGGTGCATAAACATATGATGGGTATTCATCTTATGCAAAAGAATGAGTAACAAAAATATGGACCGACTTTCACACGTACAGTATTCGAGATCTCTGTTTGCCCCCGATAAAGCCACACTATGATGATAGAATGGATTGCAGTGCAAGTTGTTGCTGAGGATGCAAAAGTGACCAAGTTGAAGCCAATGTTCCTGGCGGTAATGTCTGCTGCAGGTGCCTCAACAAGTTAACCATTCGGCTCGCGGTTTGTTCTGTTGCCAATTCCTTACCACAAAGAACCTGCCATAACCAGTGAGACTCGGTAAGAAGAACTATTTCATTGACGCTGATAATTGGACTTTGTACTTTTACTGTTTAATTTTAACCCCCTAACTGGCAAACTTTTTTGATGGAATTTGGTGTGTTCGAATTCTATTTCCATGAAATTTCTATGGGAAAGCCTTTTTTTAAAAAAAAAACAAATACATTATTTTCTTTAATATGCAAGCTTATTTAAAATTGGATAAATACATCTTTATCGGCCTCAACTTGGCCCAAATGGCCTACCGCCCCCCGCACCCCCAAATTTCTCAAAATTTATCTAGTTTTCCCCATAAACGCCACATGTCAAATTCTGATTGTAGAGAGAAAAATTAAAAAAGTATCTTTGAAAATTCAAATCAACCAACACATGGCATTCAGGTGGCAAACTGGTGCACTTTTGCTAAGTTCAGAGGGCAAAGAGAAACTTCGAAAAGATCAATGGGGCAATAGGCCATTTGGACCAAGTTCATATGGGTAAAGATGTATTTGGGCTTTAAACTTCAAAGGAATTGATAACTGAATTAATATAAATGATTGATAGCACACAATACATAATGGTATATGACCATAAAGCATCAAGGCTATGTGACCCATGTTATGCTCTAAAATATGGAACTGTTTGGAAACAGTTTCCACATATAAAGAAGCCTTGAGATAAGAAACTTCATTGCATAATTAAAAGTTAGAAACCATGTGGAGTTTACTTATGAATAAAGAACTAACCTCAGCAAACACAGAAACAATCTTAGGAAGATGCTGATTATTTGGACCCAAAAGTTCACTGTCTGACCTGTAGATGATGCAAGATGAAGATTTGATTACTATTGCCACGGTAAAGGAATAATACGGAAATAAATAAATAAATCTTTGACGCCCAAATATAAAAAACTCAAGTACATACCTCTCTACCATCATACAGAGCTGTTCATGAACAACTTTTGCTTCAATTAAATCACCCGTAATGGGCAAACAATTTAACCACGCTGGCACAACCTGCAGAACATGCGATGCTTCAGATAGAGAGCAAGAAAAACAACAAAGAAGCTAAAGTAAATGACTGCCACTTTCTGCTACAAGTAGCATTGCTGTACAAGGTTTAACATCAGTCAAAGCACAAACCCTCCCAAAATGTTTATACAATTTACTACAAGAAAATTCAACACAAAAACAGATGTACCTGAGATGAGTCAATACTCTCACGATGAAATTGGCATATCTTCCCTAAAGCAGAGACCGCATTATCATATGCCATAATATTCTCAGGCTGCTTGGCATTAGGATGTTGTATCACAACATTTAGTCTTGAAAGAGCCTCTGAATATTTTATAAACAAAAAAATGTTATATTGAAAAACTACATGAACCATATTCGACTCTCCTAAAACTCATTACAAGACACCAACTAAAGCCCTCTGAGCAAAGCCAGTAAAAATGTTAAATTGAAAATAAGATGAAGCTGGATTCAAGAGACTCCCAAAACCATGAAATGCAGGTAACTTACCTCCAACAAGAGGTTTAAATGCAGGTCCACCAAACTCTGCACAAACTCCAAGTCCATACACAGCAGCCTAGAGAATAATAACATAGCTTCATGAGAATATCAACCACCTGAGATAATAATATTACCAAAGATTTTGTCAATGCAAACCTGTCGAACATCTGGATTCTCATCATTGCAAGCTTCTAATAGGAATGGAAGGAACGTATCATAGTATCTGTACCAGTATCAATGTAACAAATCACATCAAAAAATCGTCTTAGATATAGGAATCTCTTGTATAATGTTAATTCTAAAATGGCTCACTTAAGAGCTGCCTCACGGCATTGCTCTGCAACATCATCAAATATGCAAATTGCAATTCTTCTCTCCTCAGCTGTCTTGTCTTTTCCCTGCAGAAAGAAATATATTAGACCACACGCTGATACATTTAACATGATATAAATTTTGACGTCAGTTTGAATTCTGTTCGAGCCAAAACATGCATAGTCCAATAACAGTAGAATTCATAATAAACTCCAGAAGAATAGCATTAAATGATTATCACATAGACTTAAACTGAAAGCAAATTAGAAAAGAAAAAGGAATTAACAAAACCTCTTGTTTTTCTGCAGTGGAACTTACCCACATAGGAGTTAGATAGCTTGATAACTCATCAAAGAAAGGCAAGAAAGAAGTCTTGAATGTTTTTATCAAAGTTCCCAATATCTCACCAACCTGAAACAGGTTAGGACATTATGGTAAGAAAAATAATAACAAAATTTAGAGGAGTTTTGAATAAACATGCAGTCTGTCATATACTAACTTGGTCAAAAACTTCCTCCTCTTGTTCATTTTCCTCTTTTATTAACTCTCCCTCCTCAGCATCAAAATCTTCTGCCTTGGCTCTCTCTGCTCTCTCTCTTTTCCTGCTAGAACTAGCAGTGATTACTAATTTTATCTCATCAACGACGGATCGCACCTGAACTGCGTCAACGAGTGTTCCCGAAATCTGGAAGAAAAATACAAAATTTTCCAAATCAGTATGACATTTTCACAGCACACAAAAGGCAACAAAAAGACATGATTCTACAGATTTTTCTTTTTGTTAAATTTGTTTTTAAACAAAAATCTTTGAAGATTGCAGTACTTTCAGAAGACTGATATTCAGGGTCAGTAACTCAGTATCTACTGTATATTAATCAAAGCATATACCACAATGAACCTGTATGAAACCAACCAAAGAACCGATATTTGACCTCTTCAATATATATGGCATACCTGAAGGCATTCGTTTAGTGCATCCAACATATTTGCACAAATTTCAGTATCAGGTTCCTGCAAGCAACACAAATAAAGAAAACTCATAACCCAGCTGAATTATCGATTTAGCTTCAAAATATGCACTCCACCAACAGAGGACAAACAAAATACATACCTTACGTAAGGCTTCAACCAAAGCAGGAATTATGAAGTCTGATAACTGCTTTACATAAGACTCATTGTGACCTTGAGCCACCCCCTTCTCCACAGCTAATTTGGCAGAGCACAGTAGCTCCGGCATGGCTAAAAACAGAAATGCATTACGGCAATGATTCGTAAACCCCAGTGGATGCAAGGTAAAGGATAGGAAAATAAATGCAATCTAGTAAGATACCCGAAACAGCTGCTTTTCTGACTTCTTCATGGAAATAGAATTTCAGAAGGGGAACTAGGATTTGGACAACCTGAAAGGAAAATACCATTTCATCACCATATTGCGTGATTGTAATGTCAAGAAAGAAGCAAACAAATGTTCAACTGATACAAACCTGTTCAATCCACGGAAAGAAGCCTTCCTTAAGCTCATCAGCATAGCAACAAAGCATGTTACAAGCAGTTGCTTTTTCTTCTAAGACACTAGTCTTTATCCCTATCCTTTTGTCCCCCAGAGTAATAGTCTCCATACTGTCATACAGCTCAACTATTAGTATAATGCCAAACATTTTCATGCAGCAAACCACAAATGCAAGTGTCTCAGACAGCGCAGCACATGTGAATAGTGAGCATATAATAATATATCCCACATTATTAAAGTAGCACGGAAACTCATAGACACATCCCGTCTTGGAAAACTGAACTCGCATTATATTTGGTGTAATCCCTTCCAATTTTGGTTCCCATTTCCGTGCAACATAAGTGAGCTCATGCATACAAGCATTCATCTCAAAACCGAAAGAGGGACAGTCAAAAGAATGAACCAAGAAAGGTAGGCCATGCAACATGATCAGGCTACATTAATTAGTGAAAAAACCAAAAACACAGTCAAAAAGGAAAACAAGTAAAAAGAGATATAATACGCAAGTTCCAAACATATTTATATTTTAGAAACACTGGAGTTAAGGTTGGTTTTACAGTTCACACATTCAAAAGTCGGGTACATGGGTTTAACAAGAAAAATAATGAAAAAAAACTAAAATTGTATTATTTTATGCTTCCTAACAGGTGAATTAAGACCCAGAGGAAAATACCTTTCATCATCTGAATCTTCAATATCATTATCAGAATCAGCAGATGTAATAGTTACATCTGGCTTAAGCTGGGCAGATTGAAGCAGAGGCGGCATGACAACAGCCATGTAAGGGAGAAAATCCTGTCCTAAACACTTGCAAAGTCTGGCCCAGGCCTATACCATTGTACAAGAATTATTATAATCTCACAAAAACAACAAACACAACACATCAATTTTCATATATAGAAACATACTTGTAACATGTAACTCGTTGTTGGATCATCTGTCTCCATTTGAGATCCTTGTAAGGACATAAGGACTTCCATAACCTTGCGAAAGGAGAAATATTAAGCAAGATGTAAGGCCCCCATTTCAGAGAAAATCAAACAATTCCTCCCCATCCTGATGACTTGTATCAGAATATGGTGGTAAGAAATCAAATGAGATAAAGAAATACAAGAAGTCGCCAAGAACTCCTCACTTCAAGAGCAAGTTAGGAGATGTAATTTCCCATATTAAACAACAGATGTCCAAATCATGTGCTTGTAGAATCAATCAATCAAAGAAAGTGCATACCTGTTTTGCATCCTCCCTAAACTTATCCTTTCCAACAGCCATCCCAACAAGACTAATACACTCCATAGATTTCGCACGAAGCATTCGATTGGACTTGTCTGTTGCGTTCACTAGAATAGCTTTCAGATACGGCATAACCGCATCATAATATTTCTGGAAGTGCTCCTGCGATATAAGAAATTCTTTGATTAAATTTTCAATAATAAAATAATGATGAAAACTAGGATATAAATAAATTACAAATTACCTGGGAAGAATCAGCAACTGATGCCAAGGCAGTCAAGGCTCCCTCTTGAACCATTTGTTTTCCATTCTGCAACACATGCATACACAATTACACATGCACATTATAAGGTATATAAGAATAACAGCCACAGCCTAACTTGCCCAAGATTCAACAGCTGAATCTTACTGCCTAAATCAAAATTGAACTTCTACATTATTTGATAAAATTCATATACCTACCTGTAACAAAACAAGCAATTTGCTGACAATCCCATCCAAGTAAGGAGTTAAAATCTCAGGAGTACAGTTCTCACTGAAGTTGAGTACTGCCGAAGCAGCATGTGCCTGTCAAACAAAGAAAATGAAGAATGAATCAGTTGCTGCAGCATTATATCATAACTGATAGAGAACAGGCTGGGAAGATAAAGGGTGACAAGGGACATCAAGGAAATGCTTTTAAGAGAGGGCTGAGTGTCCCTTATTTTGACAGGATGAGCTGCAGGGTATTTATGGAACTTAAAAGCGTATGTATAGGGTTGGTGAGGGGGGTAAGGTATTGAGACTTTGGTATTGTGTTTAATTGCTTAGCTGCCTATAATCCAGATGGCCCTGCCATTTGGTTGAGAGGGGAACTGAGTTTAGCTCACTCCATTTATCTTTCCTGTTTTATTCTTAATTCTTTATATTCCATATATTATATAACGATCAATAAAAATCTATTTCTATCCCCCATCATATTTTTCTGTGTCGTTGAGTGTTGAGTCTTTATACGTGATTGTTTGTTACTATTGTTGACTCTCTAATATTAACTTCCCACCAGCTATCAAAAAATAATATGAAATTGGCAAGGAGTTAAAAGGAGCAGTTATCATATGGTAGTAGTGTGTAGATGACAATAACAAAAGCCAATGCACAACAACCAGCAAATGAACAATCATTCCTAGAGATCATACAATCCGGACAGCTATAAAAATGCTTAAATTCCTGCAGACATGTCATCATGCATTACACCTATGAAGCATGGACACTCCAAAACTTGGCGTGTCCCCGTGACGGACATGTATCGGACACCGACACTCTCCGGACACTTGTCGGACACATGTCCGACACTCCAAATTTCAAACGGACACTCCGCGGACACACCTCGGATACTCTACGTAGAAGTTAATGAATCTCCTTTGTGGAAATATGTGCTAAAATAGAAAAACTTTGTGGGGGGGATGGGTAATACGAAATGTAAATGCAACAATGTGGGCAAGAAAAGTAAGGGTCATACACTAGAGTTAAAGCACATTTGTCGCATATAGCCGGTAAAGGTATTGGCATGTGCAATAAAATCACAAGACATGACATAGCAACTAAATTCAATTTGTTTTTTTTTGTTGTTTTGTAATTGATCATATGACTATGGATGATATGGATTTTATTATATATGAATATTTATGTTTGACAATTTATTTTAGTTCCCGTGTCCCAGCCGTGTCTAAATGCATATTTATTCCAAATTGCCGTGCCCACGTGTCCGTGTCGGACACTCGGGGCGTGTCCATGCAACCTAGCATAACACATAAGTTATAAAAATGAACATGGGGCAGAATCTATAAGCAGTCTTTGATTATAACAATATGAATGAATATAACTGTATCTAAAATTCAAATCCCTGTGCAAAAAATAATGAAACCAAAGGGAGCATTATACAATTAAAAAATATTATCCACAGCCTTGTAAGAATGTCTATAAAATTGTATAGTTTGGATAACTTCATCTAAAACCCAAATCCTTTTACAGAAAATAAATTCTCACGACTCACTAGGAAAAAGCTAAAAAAATAAAAGAAAGTGAATTCATGTGCAATCACAAAATTGTTGAAAAAGAGGATATCCTTTTCTATCTTAAGTCTTCACGATTTCCAGAATAAAATCACAAAAAAAAAAAATTAAAACCAAAATGGCACATCACAGCTGTATTGTTGCCAAGAGAATAAGAGTGCATCCGTAAATGATTAGTTATTCCTCTAAGTACCATATATCGATATCCTTCTGAGAATCGTTTCATCAGCCACAGATGCAACTAAAAAGTTCCAGCAAAAAAAATGATGCTATGGAGGATTTTACTTAATAGATGCACATATCCATGAGATGATTCACAAGGAGGAGCAGTTACAATGACGTCAAGTAGGTAACAGAAGACAGTAAATCATAATAATAATAGCATAGCATCCACAAACCTGTACTCGAGGATTCTGGAAATCATCCATTGCAGAAGCCAATGCGGGCAATACACTTTGATGATATTGGTTTTGCAAATCTGGACCCAAGTCCGTAGACAACTGCCCGATTGCATTAATAGCTGCCCACCTTACACGGGGATGTGGATCACCGAATGAATTCAGAACCATTGACACAACATGCTCTAGATTTTTTATCATTACCTACAGCAAAAGCAAAAAGAAGAATTCTGTGAATACTATAGATTTATGAAGTACAGAAACTCATGGTCAATTTAGAAGGCTTAAAGAAACAACAAAAAGGTAACCCGTTTCCAACATTGCCCAAGTTTTTTTAACACACCCCATTCCCCTTCATACAACAAAAGAAAATGAGGAGAACTGTTAATGGGCCTTCTTTCTTACTAGTACCAACATTAAAAAAAAATATAGATATTAATGGTGCAAACGTTGAAGTCCAAATGATAATCGGAAAATAGTTCATTTGTATTATTCTCAAACTTCCACCGTGGTTTCTTAAAGAAACTGAAGCAAGTTAGACCTGAAAATCATGCTACAGTTCAGCTAGCATCCATTAATATATTAAACAGCAGTTCGCATTGCATATAGAAAAATTAAGAAGATAACCACGAAATAATATGCAAACCGTATGATTAAATTGATATATTCAAATCAAGTAACAAAAAACCATAAATGAACAGCATATGCTGTACCTTGGAGCAACCCTCAGCAATTTGAGCAAGAGCAATCAGAGCGGCATGGTGCTTCCGCCACTCTGGTGCAGCCAAATATGCGGGCAACTGCTCAGAAGCGACAGGAACAATAGTATTGCCCCCCAACGAAATAGCCAGTCTATCCAAGCATTCCTGCCCAACGCTATAGTTACTAGACTCCCCAGCATCTTCGTCCTCATTCTCTGCACTATGCCAAGCAGGATCATCCTCAATATCCAACAACATTCTCATCAATATTGCAAACAATCTGCTTATAAATTGTGGCAACTTTCTCATCATTCCAGGCGCCCTCTCCCTTGCCTCGGCCAGAGTGATAACAAACTCAATTGCCAAATGGCGTGTTCCTTCCTCTAAACTCTCTGCCTCAGCAATCTGCAGCATGGCACCGACCACATCCACCAACTGCCTCCTCAAGAACCTAGGCTCGGTACCAGCCAACTCAATTAGGAGCTCCAACGCCTCCTGAGCCGTAGCCTCATTCCCATTATTTAAAGCTTCAGTCAACGTCCGCATCATCGCAGGCAACAAATCCTGAAACCTATCACGATCTGAAGAGCTATTCAAACACTGGATAAAATTAATCACAGCATTCAGCGACGCTATCTTGACATCAAAATCCGGAGACGATCCCAAACACTGCAAAAACACCGTATGCAACTCTTTTATGTATGGAATCAACGTATCTCCAATATACTGAGACAATTGAGCGAAAATCAAGAAAGCCGATTCCTGCAGCTTAGGCGAATCAGAGGACACACACTGGAACATGAAAGGCAAGAGCTCAGGCCACTCATTAGAAGGCAAAAGATTCGAAGCAAGCTCGGAAACAGTATCGCAAAGCTTCTTAACAATAGATTTGGTCTGCTCTTGCTGGATACAAGCCAATAGAATCAATTTGATGCTAGACTGAGTAGGAGGCGACAGGTGAGGCCAGAGATAATTGTCATCCCTGGTAAGAAGCTTACGGAGGAGAACAGCGGACATGGCGCGAGCCTCGATGTGATGAGACAACTGGAGAATCTGAGCAAGTTTGAGAGAAAGAGAATTAGGATCAGTTTGCTTACAGAGATTAAAAGCGAGCTCCGCCTGGGATCGCTGCTCATTAGAAGAGGACATAAGAGAGGTGATAAGAGATTCAAAAGGGGCGGGGTCTTGGCCGAGTAAGGCGGCGAGTTGAGCTTGCTGAGCCGACCCGTCCATGGCTGCTACGAGATGGGGAGAATTAGGGTTTGGAGGGTGGCAATGGAGATGGTGGCCGGCTCTTTTGTTATTTTTTTTGTTTCAATCTTTTTGGGTTCTGCGAAAAGTCTCTCTCTCCTTTGTGAATTCTTTTATTTTTTGCCTTTTTTTGTATGGGTAGAGAGAGAAAGTGAGAAGGGGGAAGAGCGAGGAGGAGTGAAAGAGAGACTGTAACTTGATTAGGGCAAAGTATGAGAGAGAATATGATACTAATAAGGTGGGATTAGCTGGAATTTGTGTGTAATGATTAACGTGTGTTCTCGCTTTTTTTGGTGTGTTTTCTTTTTTATTTTGAATATTTCAGTTTTATTTATGTTTATTTGATTAATTCATTTCAAAAATTATGATTTTCAGATCCGGATCGAACATCGGATTCGATGAAGGGAGCAGTTCATCAATTTAATTAATCAGATTAAACCAAATTTTATTAAAACATATGAAAATATTAAATATTTTTTACAATTCGATATTAAACATGTAATATAAGTTGTACTCTTATAATAATTAATAATATTAAATAAAATATTTTATAATTCAAAGTTATATTTAAAATAAAAATAAAACACAAGATAATAATTAATATAATCTGGTGAAAGAATGCAAACCGAATTCTATATTGTATAAATTGAAATAAAAAAAGTTAATAATTGTAATTTATGATATATAAAAATTACATATTAAAAGGATTAAGATTTATACACAATATGTAAAATATAAATATTATATATCCATTCAATATAAATTTAAGAAAAAAATTTAGAGTTAATATTGTTTAAAAAATTTAAATATTATTTAATTATGTAAAATATTCAAAATTGTAATTGAAATAAATATTTCAAATTTAATAAAATGTGTGGAATATAAAATAAAAAATAAATATATTTATTGTGGTTATTTTATAATAAAATATTATTAAAATAATTTAAAATTAATAATTTATAAAATAAAATATGAAATGAGAATATATAATCACTTGTGCGCATGTATTGAAATACGTATTAAAGATTTTGTGTTAAATTTTCACCAATAACAATTTTTAAAAACTTAAGTCATGTTCTTTTCAACTTTTGAAAGCTGAACTAAAGTGAATTGAATTGAACTTATTTCAGTGCAAATTTATAACTACGCATAGTTAAGCTGAAGTGGACTGAACTGAACTGAAGTAGTTTGAATTACATTAAACTATAGTCCAAGAGAACATGGCCTTAATTTAAGTGAATCGGAAACCGGCTACCGATTGAACTGGTTGACTTTCAGTCAAACCAACTGGTTCAACCGATCGTTGATCGATTCTCAACTATGTCAAGAATCCAACGAAACCGGATCGGACCATGCACAATTCCGGTCGAACCCGGTCCGACTTGTCGGCCTGATTATGTTGGAAAACAATGATCCGGAAGAAAATTTCTAAGTCCAAAAAGAACACATCCAGATAGAGGTTTTGATGAAAACAAAATTCCAAGTCCAGGAAGAATGCATACGGACAAGATATTGAAGATAACAAAATCCTAAGTTCAAGAAAATAACATTCGGCTGAAGATCCAGAAGAAAACTATATCCTAAGTCTAAGAAGACAACATCCGAAAAAGATCACTGGAAGAGCATCCGAAAAGCTAAAGTCTGAAGACATCCGAAAGACACGTTTCACAAGATAAAGAGAAACATTCAAAATAATATTTTTTCCTCCAAATTGGTCTAAAGTCAAACTTGTTTTTTTGCCTTGGATAAAGCAAAAAGAGACAACTTGTACAAATTCAGCAAAGGACAAAAATGTTGGCACAAAGAGAAAAAAGATAACAACTTTTTTAACCTAGACCAATAGCAAGACGCGTGGAGTCCAAATAAAGACAAACTTTGCATAGAATTTCGCAGAGCACAAAAAGCCAAAGAAACGACGTCTAGCAACTTTGTTGCTCCAATCCCAACAAATTCAAATGGGACATTTATTGGGTCTAATGGAAAGATCAATTGCTCCAGATGCGCCAACACCTATCTAATCAACAGTGAAGATTCAAGATCAAACAACGGCTACATTTATGATCCAAGCCTATAAAAGGGAAGCTTCACAAGTTGAGAAAATGCTGGTTGATTTGAGAAAGTTATGACCTTGAGAAATTTGCTATTCAATCAGTGATCAACAATCCATCCAAGAACCGAACACCTAAATCTGTTCGTAAGAATTCTTGAATGAAATTATAAACTTGAAGAATTCAAAATCCAACCTTTGTAAATACAATCGTTGTAATATCTCAAACTTGGGTGAGTATTGAGATAGGGGACTTAGCTTGAACTAGGGAAAGTTTAAGTGGTATATCCCTAAGAGAAAAGGACTTAGTCAATCTAGGTGTTAGCTTTGGTGGTATATTCTACTTTCGGAAGAGAGATTTTATGGAGACAACCTGCAAAGGACTTAGCCAAGCTAAGTGTTAGCTGTGGTGGTATATCCTACATCCGGAGGAGAAGCAATCTCCAGAGACAATCGTAAAGGCTTGATTTCTGCCGTGAAAGAAATCTCACAAGTTAATTTAAGCTACGAGGAGAAAACTCCAGGGACTGGACGTAGGCGGGGCCAAACCAATATAAAAATCCATGTGTTTGATTTCCTTTACTCTAAGCTTTTACTTTAAGTGCACTTTAATTAATATCTGCATCATCCAGATCCCATAACTCCTTATCATATATTGCACGCTACACAAAGACTTTTTGAAAAGTCTATAATTTTGTAAAAAATGTTATTCACCCCCTCTGATCCTAGTAAACACTCATTAAGGGATCAACAGATTCGAGTTCAAAACCATGAAAAAAAACTATAACATATTGGTTATTTTGGCATGTTTGGCTTGTCTTCCGTCGTCTCTGTCTTACTTGTTATTGTAGTTATTGTGTTGTTGATGTTTTATTTCTGAAATAGTTAAAAATAGCCGCAATCAAACACTTAAAATTATTATTAATATTGAAAGCACAAAATCCAACACTCATTTTTCCAAACCAAACATTTCAAATCCACCATATACCAGCTTTAGAATGAATTTAACAATGACCAAATACATAAGAAAATTTGATATACATATATACTGTTTCATCTATTGAAGAAAGAACATATAACAAAATTAGAAAATATTTAATTTCCATTAAAAGTAAAGTGGGTTATAAAACAATTAATATAAAAACATTTTGGCTTAGATATTTAAGGGGTAATGTACTATTCTTTTAAATTCAATTATTGTATCTTTATTTTTCTAATATTTTTTTTGACATCTGATTTATTAAAGTTTGCTTCGATTATATCCATATTAGATTCGAATTGTGCACTTAATTATGGTGGATGAGTCTTTTATTAAAGATTTTTTAAATTCTTTATGACTAAAACACAAAACCTTACTTAAATAATACTAAATTATTTATCGCTTGAAACAATCCTTATTATTATCTTTATTTTTCTAATATGCTTTCATACTAATTGATTTCGTTGAAGCATACATAGTATGTACTTTTATAATTTAAATGGTTTAAAATAACTATTAAAGCAATTTTGTAAAATAAAGGTTAATAAATATGTAGTTGCATGATTGAGGACAGGTTTGAATTTTATTTTTTTTGATAAATAGGTTTGAATTTTATTTTTTTTGATAAATAGGTTTGAATTGTTTAACATTAACTTTTTTCAAAAGTAGCAATTTCAACTAAATTATTTTGCTTTTGGCTTATAACCGAGGTCATGAGCTACAGATATTCAGATAAATTTAGGATGGGGGAGAGAAATTTTTAAAAGTTTATGTGAGTAAGGGATAGTTAGAAAAATTTTAGGGGCTAGTGATGTATTAGATTTAGGGCTGTAAATGAGTCGAATCACTCGTGAACTATTCGGTGTTTGGTTCGGTCAAAGCTCGTTTGAGCTCGGTTCGTTAATAAATGAGCTTGTTCGTGAATAAAATTTTAGGCTCGTTATCGTAAAATAACCAAGCTTGAACAAGGGGATACTCGGCTAGAAAGCTCGTGAACATGCTCGATGAGAGGCTCACGAACTAATTCACCAAGAGGCTCGTTATTAGGCTCATTAACATGTTCATTAACATAATTGAAAAGTTTAAATATTATATTTATGAAATAGATAGATTATGAAAAATATAAAATAGTGTATGTGTAAAAATAAATATAAAAATGTATATAGAAAAATATAAAATATAAGATAAAGAATAAAGGAAAAATATGGATAAAGTAATATTTAAGATATAGATAAAAATAAGTAAAAAAGAAAAGAAAAGATGGATATAAAGCTTAATAAAGGTAAATCGGATCCAATTCAATCACTGCTCTATATATTCATCAATATTTATATGCTCAGTAAAACCCTAATCTCATTTTCCTCTGAGAAAACACAGCCGCCAACTCAACACTTCTCCTCTTCCTCTTCTTAGTACAGTGAAAATCATTTGTAATGCTTGGATCCTTTATCTTCGATTCTTCATCTCACGGATTTTATCTTTTCCATAGGCTAAGCTCTCGATTTAAACAAAGCTCGAGATAGGCTTGAAGCACGGCTCGGGCTCGATTAGACCAAGCACGAGCTCGATTTGAGTTCGTTAAAATTTAAACGAACAGAGCTTGAACAGTCAGTGTTCGAGCTCGACTCAATTCATTTATAGCCCTAATTAGGCCGATAAAAAAATGACTTAAAGCTCAATCAGATTTACAGTTTATTGAAAATCATATGACATAGTTGTCCTATGTTTATATATATGATAAGAAAGGAGCGTGTAAAAAGAAAAAAATCCTACGTCATTATTATAAATCTGAGGTTCATTTATGCTGTTGAACGAATTTTGTATTGCAATCAATAAATATATCAAAGAAAGTCGTATAATAATGAATGCACCACTCGTAATTAAATATTTTCAAAATTTGTTCAACTTCTACTAATTGCACAATTGATAATGTCATAACATTTATTCGACGCCCTTAAAAATTATAATGAAATTACGTTTTTATGGATTGACAACACGGTTATAAATTAGGTGCCATATTGTTATTTGTGAGGTCATATTTACTGTCAGTTATTGTAATAGTTCACATGTTTGAGTATTCATTTAGTTTGTCGTGGCATGCTAGAAAATTGCCAATGTTGAACAATAAAAAAATGACGTAATGCTCCATCAAGTTTAAGCTTGGATTTGCAACTTTATAAGTGTATAAATAATTATTGTTTTAAAATTCGGTGCCTAATTTGGTTAAGTTTCATTTTAAGGTATGCCATTTGACTTTTCATTTTTATAGTATTATCAGATGCTTAATCGATTTATTATTACCTAATCATTACTTATTTCGATTTTTTTCGCTAACAATACTTAAATTTAATTTTTTATGATACTGATATTTATAAAAATTATATTTCACCCAAAAAAAAATTTTAGTTTGTAACGACCTAAATTTTTTTTATAGACTAAATTTTAATTGAAACATAAAGATATAAACTATTATAAGTAATATGAATTAATATATGTTTTAGCCTTTATGCTATTAAATAAGAAACAAAAATTTACTTTAATTTTCCAAAAAAAAATATGTTACAAGTATTAAGTAAATTAGGCAAGGGTTTACTAGTAATTCCAAACAAAATAATACTAGTTTCTATACGAGTTTCCACCTACTTCTAAGATTTTTTTTCATTTCTTATTATCTCTGCCCCCTTCATTTTTCTTCTTTCATTTTTCAAAAATCCATAAAGATCAGAACTACATAACTCTTCAATCTCATCTCGAATTCTTGCTAGAAATTAGTGTTTATATGCCTTCTATGCTAATCAATTTGGCCATTAGTTGAGAAAAAAAAGGATCTCAAGAGTTTGGGTTTTTGGTGAATAGTAATTCAAATTTAAGGTAAGTGATTTTTTTATGAAATTAAAGCTTAATTAAAAATTTATGATAGATTAAGCATATTTAAGGTATTCAAAAGATTATTTATGGGATATCCTGATAGAATTATACATGATTATGTAGAGGAGGCTAATACTAGGGAAGGAAAGGGGAAAAAGGTGGAAGAGAACCATTAAAGAGCTTAAAAGAAGTCTGTGCATACAAATTTTATTTCGATGCTTTTGTTGAAATTCAAATTTGTCCACAACTGCTTGTTTTTGGTTTATCTCTTGATCTACAAACTGGATTTTGATGATTCCAATTGCTAAGGATTTATAAGATATAAATGAAGCTATGTCTAGAAGAAACTTTTGTCAAATTCATTCATTTACTAGTTTGAATTTTCGTTTGAAGTGGAGTTATAAAAATTGTTTTTTGTTATTTTCCAGATTGCACGTGGTTGATCGTTTGAAGCATAGCTTGAGCTATATAAATTGGATTTGCATGATCCTTGAGGTGTTAGAAAGATAAGACATATACCTAGTTATGATTAGAATTTTTTTTATCAAAATCCTCTGTTTTCGGGGTTCATTTATGCAGATAAAGTTGAGCATCAAATCTGAAATTCTGGAAAATTGTTTATTATACTTGATATTTGTTAGATTTTGTGACTTAAAGCTGATATTATTTTTGAATAAGTCTTAATTAAATAGGTCTTTTATAAGTTGTTTATTGTTTCAGATTTTTAGGAGCAAATATTTGATATTAGAATAGCACAATTATCTCTAAAAGAGTTATAGTTTTGCAGTATCTATACACTACTTTCAACGTCAATAGACATATCACATTTTTCCCTTTCTAAGTTATAATTCTTTATGCTTCATATTGAGAGCTTTTGATTTAAGGGACCTTTGAAGTTCAAAAACACACAAAAAAAACACAAACACAAATACACAAAAATAAACACAAACAATGGATTAAGAATTTTCTTTTACCAATTTGATTTCTCCTCCAATATTCAATTGAACAAATTATCAAATGTGGGCAGTGAAGATGGAAGCTTATCTCGATTCTAATGATTTATGGGAAGGTGTAGGGAATGTTTACGATGTTCCCGAGTTACCGCCCAATCCAACAGTGGCTCAACTCAGAGCTCATAAAGAGAATAAGCTAAGAAAATCAAAATCTCGATCGGTTTTATTCACTATTGCTTCATCTGTAATTTTTAACTGAATAATGACATTGAAAACATCAAAGGACATTTGGGATTTTTTTAAGAAAGAATATGAAGGAAGCGAAAGGATCATAGCAATGCAGGCAATCAACCTGATTCGAGAATTCGAACTGAAAAAAATGAAGGAGACGGAGACCATTCTGGACTATGCAGATAGACTTCTCGGCATTGCCAATAAAGTGAAATTTCTTGGAACTGATTTCTCTAATTGAAGAATCATTGAAAAAAATTCTTGTTACGGTCCCTGAGAAATTCGAAGCAACCATCAGTTTTCTTGAAAACTCAAGAGATCTTACAACTATCACATTGGCAGAATTATTGAATGGTGTACATGCTCAAGAGCTGAGACGACTTATGAGGCAGGAAGGTTACGTTGAAGGAGCTTTGGTAGCTAGAAGCAATAATTTTGGGGGCAAATCAAAGAATTATAAGGCTGGAATCTCTAACAATGGTAAGAATTCTTATAAAAAGTTTCCACCATGTCCTTTCTATAAGAAAACGAAGCATATGCAGAAGAATTGTTGATGGAGGTCCGAAGTAAAATGCACCAAATGTGAGCAATTGGGACATGTGGAGAAAATTTGTAAGTTATAAACAAAAGTTGCCATTGAACAAGTAGATGAAGAAGAGTTGTTTGTAGCATCTTGCCTTCCTATGTCAGGCTCAACAAAAAGTTGGTTGATTGATAGTGGTTGTACGAACCACATGACTTATGATCGAGATTTATTCAATGATCTTGATACAAACTGAAACAACCTATACCTTATACTAAATCACTAAAATCGTAATCACAAGATATAAATTTTTTTTGTACTTATACTTCATTTATATATATAATCACTTGTAACTTATATCTTTTTACAAAACAATCTTATACAAAGAAAAATAAAACCCGGCCACCTTCTACTCTATATGCTTGTTTTGTGAGGAGAGGGAGTGAGATGGAACACAACCAACCAATCTTTCGTCCATGATATCTACAGGTAATGAGCTTCTAGTACAAACTTTATCAGCTCTGAAAAAGTTAGAGCTTTATGTGAGGCGCAACTCAGTGAATATAAACAATATATGAATTTAGCAAATCATAGATATACACACATTACAAATTTAATAGCAAATCACATATATACATTAACAAATTCAATATACAGTCACACTTATATGAGAATGAATGAACCGATTATTTAATTGTTGTGACAACACCAGCCAAACTACTGCCCCGAGATACATGTAACATTTGTGACAATTGTCAATTGATTTGCTGGCCAACTATGTAACAATTGGTTGACCTTTCGGTCCATTTGTCAGATATTGCAATTGGTTGACCATATAGGTCTAGTTGAACAGAACATGTATTGCAATGTTTGTTCGGCTATGTCACAACGTCTCTTTTACTTTTCATATATTCAAGTGCAAATGTCTGTTATACGAATCATTGAACTTACAATTAGCATATACTAATACAAATGAACATATATTCCACACACACACACACACACACACACATATATATATATCATATTAATCCAGCTTATCAAATATAATTCTCATTATAAACATATCCAATCATTCATATATACACCAATTCACTTCACTTAAGAATTCAATCCATTATCATATTCAAATGACACATATCAACATTTTTCTCATACAATTCATGTCACATTCACATATTCATACAATTAACACATCAACACATTTCACCCATATATTCATATCATGTTTATACTCACAGATTATCCGAGCTAATTCTCTCGAAAACGACTTGGACATTCCTTTGGAATCCCTTCACTGTTTTGAGCTCCTATAACATAAATTCATATAAACATATAAACATATACATCTTATTTCCTTTTGTATATTAAAAAGATTGACACAAACTAGAATAGAATTACTATCTTCGTGACCTTATTGAGTATAACCAATCATATCTCTCAAAGTACTCAGCCAAATGACCTAATTCCAGTTTCATTTTACTCTTAACACATAGCTTATAACATATCAAAATTTCATAATTTTCTGATTACTTTTCTATTTGTTATGAATTTTGTATTTTAAACTCTAAATCTGTCCTATTTTCTGCACTAAGAACTAGTGTTCTTATGACCTCACTTCACTTCAAAATTCATAACTTTCAACTCACTTACTCAAATGTGATGATTATTCTTTTGTTAAATTTCTATTACACAATTCCATAACATACTAAATCCTCAAAATTTTCAAAGCCTTATACTATTTATAGGGAATTTCCCATCAAAACCTGTTTCAGTCCCGCTTTACCTGGACAACAACGTAATAAAATGAGTATAACTCTCTCTATACAACATGAATTGACCTGATTCTTTTTCCTACTTAAACTATACACATAAGGGAATAACATATCAAAAAATCAGAATTTTCTAAGCAGTATAACAATCCTAGATTAATTTTAAAACTCACCCTATCTCTTTGATCATCCAATTCTGCACACTTTATCTTATAAAATTCATAACTATTGATCTACTCGTCTAAAAATTCCCAAATTGTGCAGGATGAACCTTGACATATAGAGGAACAATTCATATTCTTACCAAAACTTCTAATTCAAACTTTAACCTAACAAAAATTGCACTACAAAGTTACTAAAATACCTGATTCCTTCCTTCTAGCTCTCTTCTTCTCTTCTTCCTTATGCTTCCTTCTCTTTTATGGAACAATTCTAATCTTTCTAGAGGTTGTAGAGATCGGATTTTTATCCTCATCTTACCTACTTTCTTATATATATATATTCTTTAATAATATATACCAAATATACCCTCACTAATACACAACTATTATAAAAATAATAATAATAATAGTAATAATTATAATTACTTATTAAAATATTTCTTGTCTATCTAATACATTTTTATATACATACATTATATATACACTAACTATACCTTTATATTCTTTCTTAATACTAAAACAATAATACTAATAATAATACTAATATTAAACAATACAAATATCTTATCCAATAAACCACTTTATATCTATAATATAACTATACTCTACTTATTTCTTAAAATCATATTCTTCTATGGATTGGTGCCTAGACAATAAAATATCGTATTTCGTATCAGCAAATAATTATTAACTTAACTAATCAATTTCTTATAATTTAACATGTAAAATATTAAATAGTCTAATTTCATGAGATGCAATGGATATTAACAAATGCAATTATAATGTATGTACCAGGATGTCACACAAACTACGCCACCAAAGTCAGAATTGGAAATGGAATGAAAATAGTCGTAGCAGTAAAAGGGACCATTGCATTCAAAGGGTTGACAGGTTTGAAATTTATTTCAGATGTTCTGTATGTTCCTGAAATTAATCAAAATTTATTGAGTGTTGGTCAGTTATTAAAGAAAGGATACAAAGTTCTTTTCGAAGACAAAAGCTGCTTGATTCAAGATTCTGTAGGAGAAGAGCAATTTAAAATTCAAATGAAAGGCAAAAGCTTTACTTTGAGTTTGAAGGAAGAAGAACAAGTTGTCGTACACAAAGATGTTGGAGAACCGTTACAAATACCTTCTTTGAATGATAATGCAAAAATAGAACATGAGTTTACAACAACTCTTCTTTAGCGGAAAAATCTTCCAAAGAAAATTTTGGAAAAAGCAGCTAAAATTATTCCATTTAAGGCTAGGTATGTCTACAGACCAAAGTCTTCAAAGTTGAAAAGAGACAAACTTAATAAAAAGGAAAAACCAAAAGGCTACATTTCAACATGAAAAGTTTTTTCTTTGCCACGTGCTGCCAATGACTCAAAACGGTTAGTTGCATTGAAGGAGGAGCTGAATATGATCGAGAAGAACAAAAATATACAGCTATTAAGTCAAGGAGGAGTGTTAGATTTTATGACTTAAAGCTGATATTATTTTTAAATAAGTCTTAATTGAATAGGTCTTTGATTAATTGTTTATTGTTTCAGATTTTTAGGAACAAATTTTTGATATTTGAATAGCATAATTATCTCTAAAATAGTTGTAGTTTTGCAGTATTTACACACTGCTTTCAACATCAATAAACATATCACATTTTCCCTTTCAAAGTTATGATTCTTTATGCTTCATATCCAACAATATTATGACATTGAGATTATTAATATTGTTATTTATTGTGAAGCTTCGGCTTTGAGCTTGTGCGATTAATAAAAATATACTAATATTGAAGCTTCGATTCTAGGCTTGTCCGATTAATAAAAATATACTAATATTGAAGCTTCGGCTATGAGCTTGACCGATATATTGATATTGAAGCTTCGGCTTCGGGCTTGACCGGTATATTGATATTGAAGCTTCGACTTTGAGCTTGACCGATATATTGATATTGAAGCTTTAGCTTCGAGCTTGGCCGATATAATGATATTGAAGTTTCAGTTTCGAGCTTGACTGATATATAGATATTGAAGCTTCAGCTTCGGGCTTGTCCACCCCCGTATCCATTTTTCCGTTATTCATGACTTGGTTTACTTTGGACAACATTTGATTATTTTGTTTAAGATATTTGGATATAATTTGATTGTTATTTGATGGAGTTTCATTAAACAACTTTTATGTTTTAATTTTATAAAGTTGTTAGTTCGATTTTGGTATTTGAATGTATTTTTAATTTTGTATGATATATTTCTAAAGTATCATATTTTATGGTATTTTATTTTATGAAATAAAATTTGAGTACACAACTAAGCAAATTGCTTAGCATGTAGTTTGTTTTGCTACACGTAGGTTCGGAAGCTCGTAGATAGCAATAGAACTTTTGAGGTCTTTTACTATTTTTTAAGCTAGCTATTATTTTATGTTGGTCCCTATGCGTATGTATATTAGGTTAGAGGGGGGTGAATGACCCTTTTTGTGGAATTTACAGACTTTGAAAAGTCTTGTGTAGCGTGTTTGATATGTTCCGAGTATAGTGGATCCGGATGATGCAAATATGAATTAATGTGAAATAAAGTAAAGGGTTAAAGAAAATTAAAAACATGATGATTTTATCCTGGTTCAGCCCCGCCTACTCTAGTCCCTAGCGTTTCCTTCCTCTGAGCTTTGTCCACTAGTGTAATTCCTTTCCAACTGGCAGGAATCAAGCCTTACAATTGTCTCCAGAGATTTATTCTCCTCCAGATGTAGGATATACCACTAGAAGCACCAACTCCTAGCTGAGTCCTCTTGAGCTTGTCTCCGGACGGTAACCCCTCTTTCGGATGTAGGATATACCACTGGAGGCACCAACTCCTAGTTGAGTCCTTTCTCTTTAGTAGGATATATCACTTAGATTCTATCCAAACCTAAGTTGAGTCCTACAGGGATATACCACTTAAAGCATAAACTTTAAGCTTAGTCCCAATCTCAATACTCACCCAAGTATGAGATACTATAACTGATTTTATCAAGGGTTTGGTTTTTGAATTCTTCAAGTTTATAGCATACTTGAGAATTCTTACAAAACAAATTTGAAGTTTTTCTAGTTCTTGGAGGGATGTTTACTGATTAAATTAGCTTGAGTTCTCTTTTTAATAGCTTCTTATAAAATCAACCAACACCTTCTCAATATGTGAAGATCTCCTTTTATAGGCTTTGATCATAAATGTAGCTATTGTGTACCATTGAGGTTGATCTTGAATCTTCATCGTCGATCATGTATGATGTGGCACTTCCGGGGCCACTGATCAATCCATTAGCGACATAATTTGACCCGTTTGAATTTTTGGGATTGATGCAAAAAGCTATTAGTAGTCATTTGTTTGGCCTTTTGTGCACTGCCAATTTTTAGGCGTGATTTGTCAATTGAGTGAGCTCCACACGTCATTTAATTGGTCTAGGTTAGAAAGGTGGTTGCCTTTTTCTCTTTCCAAGTCAGATATTTGTCCTTTTGTAAAATGTGTGCAATCTGTCATTTTTTCATTGTTCAAGGCAAAAGGAACTTTGACTTTAGACCAAAATGGAGGGAATTATGATTTTCAATTTGTTTCCCTTTGTCTTGAAAATTAAGTCTTTCAGATGTCTTTAGACTCAACTTATCCGAACGCTCTTCAATCAGTCTTTCTCCTAATGTTGTCTTTGAGGGGTTAGAAGTTTGTTTCCTTTTCAAACTCTAACCAGATGCTTTCAATATGGACTTAGGTGTTTGAATTCTTTAATATGAGTCTGGATGACTTGTCTTGGACTTTTGTGTTTTTGTTTTCTTCAAACCTGATCCGGATATATCTTTGAATTAGTTCTTCTAGATCATTATTTCCCAACAATCTCCTCCATTTGATGGAAACAAAAACCTAAGAACATTTAAGCATAAGCATAGGGGTTTTATGAGCTAAGTATGATTCTTGAGACTTAGTCATTTACAGATTTACTCCCCCATAATTCTAGCATCCTAACCCCCCAACTATTTTGAATTCTAGCTTCTAAGTTTTTAAAGTACAATTGATAGTTGTACTTAGAAGCAATTTTTGAACATATATTTTCACTATATATACTTCTATTGTTAACAATAGTTAACATCAATGAAGTTCCAGATTATAAATTACAGAGTATATAAGTGAAACTTTTTTCAAAACTAGCTATTACAAAATTTTATATTGAAAAATAGCTATTCTATACATAATAATCTACTTCCTTTTCCCAGATGCTTCACCTTCCTTGCTTGTGCTCTTCTCTTGCGGTTTTATGCTCTTCTCCCCCTTTTTGTTTGCATCATCAGCTTGGGGGTCAATTACCATGTATGTCCTTTGATCCCAACTCTTCTGCCAAGCTCTGAAGTACACAGAATAGCCGATATTGCCTTCAATGTGCTTCTCAATGATTGTGTCCACAATTTTAGGAAGGAGATGTAGTGGTTTGATGAGCTTCCGGAGCTACGAGTAGGACTTGACAAGATTTGGATGCATCTTAAGGGCATGTTGTCCATCTTATTCTTCTTCAAAGAATGGGAATAATGCCTAGAGAAGAGTAAGATTGCACTTGTACCCAAAGAATCATGTATCCCCAATGTGCTGGATAAGGTTTTGAATGATTGGGAGGAGAAGGCTTTCCGGAATTATAAGTGAAGTTCCGGATGAAGAAGGAACAGAGAGCGAGAGATGAGACATACTAGATTTAAGTTATTCAACCTCCTAGATTATGTCTCGAGGGCAATTATGAAGCCTGGTATTTAGAAGCTGGAGTTCTTTATTAAAATTGTCCTTCCAAGTATTAATAAGCTTTTCTGTTCTGGAGAGATGGCACTTAAAGTCATGGCTCATGTCATTTATATGCTTCTCTAGGAGCTATGGTAGTTCCCCATCAAGAAAATTAC
This sequence comes from Euphorbia pulcherrima, assembly GCA_947683365.1. Classification (NCBI taxonomy): domain Eukaryota; kingdom Viridiplantae; phylum Streptophyta; class Magnoliopsida; order Malpighiales; family Euphorbiaceae; genus Euphorbia; species Euphorbia pulcherrima. Next base: position 25,136,483 of record CANTUS010000001.1, read on the forward strand.
ACATCATTTCCTGAGATGCCTGTTGTTCTTTGTTTAGCAATGTTAGTCTAGAGGAGACATCCTTGGAGGATTCTGTGATGGTAGTAGGAATGAATTTTTCCAAGTTTTCAAACTTACTGTTAATGTACTGTTTTATCTCAGCTTTCAGTTCAGTGGATATGGAAGTGATTTAGGCCAAGATTGTAGCATAATTATTATCTGCTCCTGTTTCAGCTTAAATTGCTGTCCTATTTTTAGTTGTGATCACAGAGGAGAGTTGAGTTAGTGGTGGAGAAATTTTGGAGAGAGAAGTGTCAACGACTTGCTAAGTTGTGGGGAATAGATCAATCTTTTGATCAATGCTTTTTACTGTAGTCTTTATTTCTCCTAACTTTTCTTTGAGATCCGGATTCATGGATTTTTCTTTCATTAAGGTCTCCACGGATCCCAATTGTGCACATATTCCCCCGAGAGTTCACTTGATCTCGTCTTCTCTATGCCCTTCGACAGTAGCTTACTCTAGTAATTTGAGGGCCACTCTTACTTTCTCAACTCTAGTGAGCTGTGGATTTATGGTTGGATTCTTCAATATACTATGTGAGGAGGATTGTTTTTCAGATCCAACGCTACTTCTGGTTTCTTCTGATCCGGAAGACTCTTCTTCCTCACTGCTCTCCTCATATTTCTTTTTTTCTTCTTTCTCCTCTTCCAACCTTTCTGCTGAAGTGGCCTCGCCCTTTTAGTCCACTTTAGAAGTATGCTCAGTGGATCCCAGACCATCTTCCTCCTTTAGAGCATCACGCTCCGGGATAGGCTCATCTCCCTTAGATGCACTTTGAGTTTCAGTGACACCCAAGTTGCCTTGATTTTCATCAGATACAACATCAACAACAGCAATATTGGAATTAAGTTTAGGGGTTACCTCAGTTCTTGGATGTTCAGTGTGCTCTACTATCTTATCTACTTCTCCATCTACCTCAAGTTCATCTCCCAGAAGATTGGAATTGTCCTCAATCTCCCCTCCCAATGCCTTTTTAGGACTTATAACTCTCACTTCCTCAGGAATGTTGGAATTATCCTTAACATCCGCTTCATGTGCCTTTGTAGGACTTTAAATTTCCACTCCTTTAGTATTAACATTCAATAGATTCTCTGGAAGAGGTTCTGTTCTTGCTTTGAACATAAACAATTCTTCTTCACTAAATTGACTTTTTCTGAGAAGTCCTAGATCTTTGGGAGAGATGACTATAGGAGGAGTGATATGAGTTGTAGTGCCGGAAGATCCTCCGGGTCTCTCCTTGGTGAGTTGATTAGCCTTTAAATTATCCTTTATGGCCTCTATCATCTCATTAAACTGCGGATCCTCTAGATTAATGTTGTCCAAAATAACAGGCTTTGCAACTACCCTGCTACTCTTTCCTTTTGATTTCTCGATCATAGTTGTTTCCTTTATTCTAGTATCCTTGGGAGAGGGTTCATGAATTAAGATGCCAGGAGTAGGTTTGCATACTAGAAGTTTATCGCTTTTGTCTTTTATAGCCTCACTAAAGGTAGGTCCCTTCCGGATGAATTGCTTCTTTGGAGCAGGTTCTCCGTCTCCAATTTCCTCACTATCAGAGCCATTATCCTCTTCTAGGATATCCTTGATTGTGGTTTTAGCACCTTCCTTCCACCCTTTTTTTATGGCAGCGGTAGCTACTGCAATATTTTTATTTACTTTCAGTTCACAAACTGGTTTTATCTTCTTAGCTACGACTTTTATAAGCCCTCCCCTTTTAGGCTTTTCCTAAGTCTGCTTCATTAATTGAGTGAGGGTAAGGGCATCTTCATTCATCTTTTTAACCCCTTCCGCTATAGGCTTGAAATTGACTTTCCTTTGGGCTCTGAGTTTTATGGTTCTAGATCTTTTTGCCTCTGGAGTAATTTCCTCAAAGCTTTCAGCCTTCCGGACCTTACTCTTCTCCCTTTCTTTCTTCTATCTTATGGCCTTTTCTTCATTCCAGGTTTCTTTAAAAGTCAACTTCTTGAAGTTTTTCTCTAAGATTTCCTTCCCTTGAACAGACTGGACTCCGGACAGATTTACCCCATTCTCATGGAGTATTTTAGTGATGAGCACGCCATGGGTATACTTATGCTACTTCATGTAGTGCATAATCATAATAGGCATGTTTATAACTCTTCTCTTCACCCAATGCTGAAGGACACAGTGTTGAAATGAAGATGCAGTGGTGAGAGAGCCTTTCCGGATCAAAATAAATTTTGCCAGGATAAACTACATCAGTTTGGGGGCTCTAGCCAATAAGTGGAGAATTTATTCCCAAAGTACTGTTCTAGAAGCCATAGCTTGGCATTATACCGGACCTTGAGTTCATCACCGTCATTTCTTAGAAGAACCCTTTCATTCTTCATTCGAAAATGAGTTACAAAGAACTCTGGAGTAAGTTTAGTGGGTTTCCCTTGCACTTTTATCCAGAGAGCATCATAGTAGTAGTGAACAGTAAGGTTATTATAGAATTCCCTCACAAGATCCGGATAGGTAGGGTGGTTCATCATGAGGAAGACCTCAAGATGTTGGTCTTTTAGAAGTTAGGAGTAGGGTTTAGTGTTGAATAGGTAATTATCGCCCAAATAGTCTGAGGGAACTACAGTATCATGGCTTTTGAGGTTGAGAGGGATAAAATCCCCATTCTTAAGATTAGTTTCTATGAAGATGTTTCTGGGAGGAGGAATGGTTTGGGTTTTGGCATTTTCCATTTGAGAGTTTGAAAAGGATTTAGGAATTTAGGGTTTCTGGAATTAAAATAGCAGAGTAATAGTATATTAGTTACTTGCGTGAAGATGAAGAAGGATTTTGGGGACTTTTTAAAGAGTTTTTAAGGTGAGGGTAGAATGGTAATCTGGAAGTAGTTAGATATAACTGGATCTATGACGTGGCATTTAAAAAATGAGGAGAGAGGTAAATGGCATTTAAACCGGAGAACTAGAACAACTTAATTTATAAAGCAGCTATAATTTTTGCCGCCAGGGAACTGCCCAATAAATGTTTGAAATTCAAAACATGTACAGTTACCTTATTGCGCTTTTAGTGCCATATGTCACTCTTATCTGCTGAGCTGGCAATATGCCTTCCAAATCCGGAGTCAAATAATTTCTTCTTCATTTTCTTGACCTTTTAACTTGAGATAATTAAGATTAACTACTGTTTTTCTTCCGAATCTTTCTTCAGATTGGATTTGACATTCTAATTGCCTCACATAGCTTGTTGAATTGATCTTTACTTAGTAGCTTAGTAAAGATATCTACCCTTTGCTCATTTGTTGGAATGTAAACCAAGGTACTTCCTTCTTCATAACATGATCTCTGATGAAATGGTGCCTGATATTGACATGCTTCATCCTGCTATGTAGTACTAGATTTTTGGACACATTAATTGCACTTTTGTTGTCACACATAACATCTACGCATCCGGATTAAACTCCATAATCTTCTAGTTGTTGTATGATCTATAGGAGTTCAGCAATACAGCTTCCTACAACCATATATTCTGCTTCAATGGTTGATAATGCTACTAAAGTTTGCTTCTTGTTGTACTAAGATACTAAGCAATCTCCAAGGAAATGACAGCCTCTAGATGTGCTTTTTCTCTCAAGCATGTCTCTTCCATAGTCTACGTTAGTGTACCCTTGCAAAGTAAAATTGCCATTACTGAGATACCATAATCCAACTTCAGTTGTTCCCAGCAAGTACTTGAGCACCCTTTTTATAGCCTTAAGATGAGAATCTTTTGGATTGGCTTGATCCTTTGCATAGTAGCAAACTACATAGTGTATGTCAGGTTTGCTAGCTGTCAAGTATAGAAGTGATCCAATCATTCATATGTAGAGCTTTTGATCCACATATTCTCTTTTGCAATCCTTTTAAAGGATTGTATCTGAACCCATAAGAGTGGACATTAGCTTGCTTTTATCCATCTCAAACTTCTTTAGAATCTCCTTGGTGTATTTGGATTGGTTTGTGAAAATCCCATCCGGACTCTATTTGATTTGAAGACCAAGGAAGAAGTAGAGTGCTCCCATCATTAACATCTCAAATTCCTTCTACATTTAAGAGCTAAATTCCTCACATATTCTTTCATCAGTTGCTCTAAAAATAATGTCATCTACATAGATTTAGACAAGAATGACATCATTTTTCTTCTTCTTGATGAAGAGTGTTGTATATGCTTTACCCCGGATGTATCCCTTGGTTAAGAGGAATGAAGTAAGTCTCTCATACCAAGCTTTTGGCACTTGATTTAATCCATAAAGAGCCTTCTTCAAATTGTACACATGTTTTAGATGGTTTGAATCTTCAAATCCAGGTGGTTGCTTGACATATACTTCCTCTTGAATGACTCCATTTAGAAATACACTTTTGACATCCGTTTGGAATAAGGTGAATCCTATGAATGATGCAAAAGCACATAATATCCGGATTTCCTCTAGTCTTGCTACTGGAGCAAAAGTTTCTTCAAAGTCAATGCCTTCTTGTTGATTGTAGCCTTGAACAACCAATCTTGCTTTATTTCTCACAACAGCTCCGGATTCATCAAGCTTGTTCCAGAATACCCATTTGGTGCCAATGACTGACTTTCCTTCAAGTGGTAGTACTAGATCCCATACATCATTTATGGTGAACTAATCCAGTTCTTCCTGCATTGCCATCATCCAACTTTTATCCCCTTCTGAATCTTGAAACTTCTTTGGCTCGATGAGAGAAACAAAAAGCAGCATGACTCATCATCCGGTTGAGTTGTCCTCTAATTTTAACTAAATTTTGGACATTATCCAAGATAGCCTCTACTAGATGATTCCTTTGTGTCCTTGTTTCCCTTTAAAGATCTTCATGTAACTCTGGAACCTATTCTACTAATTCATCTGATTCCTTATCTACCCCTTGTCCATCATTGAAATCAATTTCAGCATTCAAGGGGTTGTTTGGAAGATGATCTTGGTTGAAATTGATTGGCTCATCATCTTCCTTAATCTTCTTGATTATCAGTGATTGAACAGCCTCTGGAGTTAAAGGTGACTTTCCTCCCTTTGTCACAGAGTTATGCAACACTTAGCAGGTTGAACTTTAGTCTATCAACTAGTGAGACATCTTCTATTTTTAATTCAGATCTAATGGTTCCATGCCCAATGATATGTCCCTTTTGCTTGTCTCTAAAGCTTACTTTTCCACCTTTCTTCCGGATTAAAGTGATGAAGGCTTTCTCATCACCAGTCATGTGCCTTGAGCATCCACTATCAATGTACCATGTTTGTCGATCTTCTATAGATCTAAGGCATTCCTGTAAAACAAATCAAGTAGGTTTGGGTACCCAATCAGATTTGGGTCATCTCGGGTTATCAACCATTTCAGGCCAAGGATAAATATCATAATAACCATTTTTAAATCTACACATATCAGTCATATGGTTATTTTCTTCACAAAACCTACACCCAACGACTGGTTTGTTATTATTAAGCTTCTCCTCAATCTTTTGGAGATCCTTCTTCCTATAGTCTTCGAAATACCCTACTTTGGCTAGATCCGGACTAGCTTGTTTGGTTTGAGTCCGGTAGTTGACTGGAGGAGCAACTTCTGCTCTATAGTTTTTCTTTTGCTTGATGGGTTGACCATCATAGACCACTTTTGCCTTTCCCTTTTGAGCAGCTGTGTATCTCTGTGTTTGAGATTTTCGTCCCATTAGAGTCTTGTGTTTTTTAGCTTGAGGCTGCCTTGAGACTTTTTTTGTCTTGGGGGTTCCGAATTCCTTCCGGATGCCTCCTTTATCAGAGCTAGTTCCCTATCTAGCCCAGTTACATTTGCACTCAATATTTGCACTTGATTCCATAGAAAGTTTTCTTCAACAACATCAATATGCTTTATGGCCCTAATTGAGTTGATATCTTGTTCCATTGCTTTAGCATCCTCAGCAAGTTTCATCACTTGGCTTTAGAGGGATTTAATAGCCTTTGTGTTCCTCCTCACATTGTTGATTACAATCCCTAAATCTCTAGCAAGATCAAGGTTAGATACAGAATTTGATTGAGAGTTTATGTCAGTACTTGCTGTCTCAGATTATGACTCTTCAATTTGCTCAATGACTTGCTTGATGGATTTCTTTCGGATTGCTCTGCTTCCGGATCAGTTATGGCCATAAATGCGTAATTTGCAATTTCTTCTTCTTCTTCTGTTCAAGAAGAGCTACTGCTTTCTTCACTATTGCTCCATGTTGCCACCATTGCCTTCTGCGTATATCTCCTTTCCTTTTTTAGCTTGGGACATTTGGATCTAAAATTTCCTTTGTCTCTGCATTCAAAGTAGGCTGATTCTTTTTCCGAATCTTTCTTGTCTTTTGGAGCTTTTTTCAAATTGTCCCTTTTAGAGGAGCCTTCCTTCATTCTTCTAGAATCATACCTTCTAGAACTCCTTCTTTCTTTCTTTCTTAGGAATCTATTGAACTGTTTGGCTAGCATAGCCATTTCTTATTTGTTGTAGTGAGATTCCTTTAATTGCTTTTCTATTCCAGAGCAGACTAATCTGGAGGAGTCTTCCTTGAGTGTAATTGCTTTCTTCGTTTCTTCAGGCTTCTTCTGTTGTTGACTATATCTCTCCAAGGATAACTCTTAAGTTAGAAGATTACCAATGAGTCCATCATAACTGGAAAAGTTTAAGTCATGAGCTTTCTCAATGGAAGTCTTCCTATTGCCCCATTCCTTGGTAAGACTCTAGAGAACTTTCTTCACCATCTCCACTTCTATGATCTCCTTTTCGAGCCTCTTCATCTCATTAACTAGATTGGTGTATCTAGTATTCATGCTACTGATTGATTCTTTAGGCTTTATTCTGATGGTTTCAAGTTTTTGCTGGAGGAGATCAATTTTGGCTTCTTTGACTTTATTGGTTCCTTCATAATAAGTTACTTCAAGTTTCTGCCATATCTCATGTGTAGTTTCACATCCGGATATCCCGTTAAATTTAATTGCACTAAGAGCATAATGAAGCATATTAATAGCATTTGCTTTTTCACGTAATTTCTTATAGTCATTCTCATCCCATTGATTTAATGGCTTTCGGGTAGTGATACCCTCTAATTCATAAGTAGGAATATATGGACCATCTTTAATTGCCATCCATGCTAACATGTTCTGTGCTTTAATGAAATTCTTTATCCGGTTTTTCTAGAACGTGAAGAGTTCACCAGTGAAGAGTGGAGGACGGGTAATGGACATACCCTTGGGAAGAAGTTGTGAGTTATTAAAACTCATTTTGATTTATAAATCAAAATATGGACCTTTAGCTCGAGATTGTTAGATCTTTAGTTGTGAGCAATTGCTCTGATACCACTTGTTGGTCCCTATACATATGTATATTAGGTCAGAGAGGAGGTGAATGATCCTTTTGTGGAATTTACAGACTTCAAAAAGTCTTGTGTAGCGTGTTTGATATGTTTCAGATATAGTGGATCCAGATGATGTAAATATGAATTAATGTGCAATAAAGTGAAGGGTTAAGGAAAATCATACATCATGATTTTATCCTAGTTCATCCCCGCTTACTCCAGTCCCCAGAGTTTCCTTCCTCTGAGGTTTATCCACTAGAGTAATTCCTTTCCAACTGGCAGGAATCAAGCCTTACAATTGTCTTCAGAGATTTATTCTCCTCCGGATGTAGGATATACCACTAGAAGCACCAACTCCTAGCTAAGTCCTCTTAAGCTTATCTCTGGACGGTAACCCCTTTACCGGTTGTAGGATATACCACTAAAAGCACCAACTCCTAGCTGAGTCCTTTCTCTTTAGTAGGATATACCACTTAGATTCTATCCAAAACCTAAGCTGAGTCCTACAGGGATATTACACTTAAAGCACAAACTTTAAGTTGAGTCCCAATCTCAATACTTACCCAAGTATGAGATACTACAACTGATTTTATCAAGGGTTTGGTTTTTGAATTCTTCAAGTTTATAGCACACTTGAGAATTCTTACAAAACAAATTTGGAGTTTTTCTAGTTCTTGGAGGGATTCTGTTTACTGATTGAATTAGCATCAGTTCTATTTTTAATAGCTTCTTATGAAATCAACCAGTACCTTCTCAATGTGTGAAGATCTCCTTTTATAGGCTTTGATCATAAATGTAGCTGTTGTGTACCGTTGAGGTTGATCTTGAATCTTCACCGTTGATCAGGTATGATGTGGTACTTCTGGAGCCATTGATCAATCCGTTAGAGACATAATTTGACCCGTTTGAATTATTGGGATTGATGTAAAAAGCTGTTAGTAGTCGTTTGTTTGGCTTTTTGCGCACTATCAAATTTTAGGCGTGATTTGTCAGTTGAGTGAGCTCCATGCGCCATTTAATTGGTTTAGTTAAAAAGGTGGTTGCCTTTTTCACTTTCCAAGTCAGATATTTGTCCTTTTGTGAAATGCATACAAGCTATCATTTTTTTATTCTTCAAGGTAAAAGAAACTTTGACTTCAGACCAAAATGGAGGGAATTATGATTTTCAATTTATTTCCCTTTGTCTTGAAAATTGAGTCTTCTAGATGTCTTCAGACTCAACATATCTGGATGCTCTTCAATCAGTCTTTCTCCAATTGCTGTTTTTGAGGGGTTAGAAATTTGTTTCCTTTCTAAACTCTAACCGGATGCTTTCAATCTGGACTTAGGTGTTTGAAGTCTTCAATATGAGTTTGGATGACTAGTCTTGGACTTCTGCGTTTTTGTTTTCTTCAAACCTGATCCAGATATGTCTTTGAATTAGTTCTTCCGAATCACTATTTCCCAACATTTTATGGTTTTGTTGTTTTGTATATAATGACATGTGCTAAAATAGTTTACGTAGTGTAAAGCGTATTTTGGAAAATGGTCGGAGAATGTTAAATAGTATGTTTAGTGTTTATATATACTTGAGTTCGATAGATATGTAGCAGGTTATATGAATATTTAAGTCTAAATTATATATAGCATGTTATAAATCTAAATGAATACTGTTAAATAGTAGATGATGAAATTACTGTATCATTTTCTAAATTTCCAATGGGGAGGGTGTTACATTTAATGGTTTTGGAGCAAGGTTTAGGCGATTCAAGGACTAGAATGTACATGTCATTTAGGATATAAATACGATGTGTTCGTTGTTGATCCACTTTGGTCCAATTTTAAGGAATAGATTATGGATACTAATCCGATGGGATATAAGGAAGATGATTTTGACAGTGTAATGAATATGGGTAAACTTGTAAGAAAAGTTATGAATTCAAGGACCTGAAACTCGGAAGTTTATAGAAGTCATTGTTAGTAAATTCTCATTCTTTATTAATGATTTTTATGCTTTGAATGAATTATAAAGTTGAAGAAGCAACCTGAGAACCGGAGGAGGCAATGAGAACTCAATATCCTTATTTATTTTCTTTAGGTAATTTTTGGAACAAAAATTTATAAGAGGGGGAGAATTGTAACGACCTAAATTTTTAATAAACTAAATTTTAGTTGAAACGTAAAGGTATGAACTATTATAAGTAACATGAATTAATATATATTTTAGCCTTTACCCCATTAAGTAAGAAATAAAAATTTATGTTAATTTTCTAAAAAAATTATGTTATAAGCATTAAGTAAATTAAGCAAGGATATTAAAAATTTCAAACAAAATAATACTAGTTCCTATACAAGTTTTCAGCTACTTTTAAGATTCCTTTTCATTTCTTACCTCTGCTGGCTTTATTTTTCTTCTTTCATTTTTCAAAAATCCATAAAGATCAAAACTACATTACTCTTCAATCTCATCTTGAATTCTTGCTAGAAATTAGTGTTTATGCCTTCTATGCTAATCAATTTGGCCATTAGTTGAGAAAGAAGAGAGATTTCAAGAGTTAGGGTTATGGGTGAGCAAATATCGGTTCGATTCAAAAATCGAACCGAACCAAACCGAGAATCAAATAGAGAAAATGTAAGAACAGAAGACCGAACCAAATTATTTTGGTTCAGTTCAATTCGGTTCGGTTTTAAACCAAATAAATTTTTTTATTAATTTTTATTTTTTAAATATAAATTTAATATATAAAATGACTAAAAATCAACATAAATATCTTCAACACAAAGTAAAAAATGTAAATTGAACTAAAAACATAAACAAATTAACATAAAATAAATTAAAAAATAAAATAAAACTAATTTGGTTCGGTTTTCGATTTTTTTGGTTTTTGACCCAAAAAAACCAAACCGAATTAGTGAAAATATATAAACCAAATCGAATAAGTTTGGTTCGGTTCAATTTTTTCGGTTTTTGCTCTCCCTTAGTTAGGGTTCTTGGTGAATAGTAACTCGAACTTGAGGTAAGTGATTTTTTTTTATGAAATTAAAGCTTAATTAGTAGAATTCATGATAGATTTAGCATACTTAAGGTATTAGAAAGATTATTTAAAGGGTATCTTGATGGAATTTTACATGGTTATGTGAGGACGCCAATCCTAGGGAAGGAAAGGGGAAAGAGGTGGAAGAGAACCATCAAAGAGGTTAAAAGAGGTTTGTGCATACAAATTTTATTTTGATGCTTTTGTTGAAATTCGAATTTGACCACAACTGCAATTTTTTGGTTTATCTCTTGATCTACAAGCTAGATTTTTATTATTCCAATCGCTAAGAATTTATAAGATATAAATGAAGCTATGTCTAGAAGAATATTTTGTCAAATTCGTTCATTTACTAGTTCTAATTTTCGTTTGAAGTGAAGTTATAAAAATTATTTTCTGTGATTTTCCAGACTGCACGTAATTGATCATTTTGAGCATAACTTGAGCTATAAATTGGATTTGCATGATTCTTGAGGCTTTGGAAAGATAAGACATATACCTAGTTATGATTAGAACTTTTTACCAAATCATCTGTTTTGGGTTCATTTATAAAGTTGAGCATCGAATCTGAAATTCTGAAAAAAATTATTTATTGTACTTGATATTATGATATTAGGATTATTGATATTGTTATTGATTATGAAGCTTCGGCTTCGGGCTTGTCCGATTAATAAAAATATATTGATATTAAAGCTTCGGCTTCGGCTTGATCGATATATTGATATTGAAGCTTCGGCTTCGGGCTTGACCAATATAATGATATTGAAGCTTCAGCTTCAAGCTTGACCGATATATTAATATTAAAGCTTCGGCTTCGGGCTTGTCCGCCCCCGTATCCATTTTTCTGTTATTCATGACTTAGTTTACTTTGGGCAACATTTGATTATTGTGTTTAAGATATTTGGATATAATTCAATTGTTGTTTGATGGAGTTTCATTAAACAAGTTTTACGTTTCAATTTTATAAAGGTGTCAGTTCGATTTTGGTATTTGAATGTATTTTTAATTTTGTATGATATATTTCTAAAGTATTATATTTTATGGTATTTTATTTTGTGAAATAAAATTTGAGTACACAACTAAGCAAATTACTTAGCATGTAGTTTGTTTTGCTACACGTAGGTTCTGAAGCTCGTAGATAGCCTGGACTAAAGTGGAGGAGTTGGATCAGTACTAAAGGGAATACGAATAGAATTTTTGAGGTGTTTTTCTTCTTTTTCTTTTTTTAAGTTGGCTATTATTTTGTGGTTTTGTATATAATGACATGTACTGAAAGGTTTAGGTAGTGTAAAATGTATTTTGGAGAATGCTCGGAGAATGTTAAATAGTATGTTTAGTGTTTATATATACTTGAGTTCGTTAGATGTGTAGTAGGTTATATGTATATTTAAGTCTAAATGATATATAGCATGTTATAAATCTAAATGAATACTGTTAAATTGTAGATGATAAAATTATTGTATCATTTTCTAAATTTCCAATAGGAAGGGTGTTACATAGTTGGTAAAACTAAGGTATATTGAAGTATTTTTATAATAAAATTGTCATTTTGAGTTTTAAATCGATAAACAATGTGTTATGCCATATATAAGAAGGTCTCTACCGTTCAATCAGCACTTGGTGATTAATAAAATATGGTCTAAATTATGTTTTTTATTTTTTTATTATTATAATTTATTTTTTACTTGAATTTATATTATTATATATTACTAAATATTTAAAAAATAAAATATACAAAAATCCGCCTATGCTCCGTCTAAATCCCATCCAGATATTTTGAAGCCACGATCGTCCGACAAAGGCTTAGAGCTTTTTAAAATATTGTGAATAATATAATCCCAACTTATATATATGTTAAAAGCAGGCAATGTATAAAAATCATCATGAATATTATAACTTTCACTGTCCATTCCGACACTTTTTTTATTGGATACCATCCCGAATTTTAAGAAATCTCTACCAGCCTCCCCTCCTATACTTAGGAAAGCGCACTTACAAACCCCTAGTGCTCAGTGTCACATTCTGGTTGGAGATAGAAAATTAAAAAAATGACATATTATAAAAGTTAAACCAATCAAAAGGTGATAAGTCTCCAATCATAATGTGACACGTTAGATGGGCTTGTAGAATCTTTTTAAAGTTGGAAACAATATCTAATAAAAGTATCAACCACGACGGGTTAAGTGTACATTTGTCAAATAAAATACAAATAATGAGTAATGCTCGTAATCAAATTTGATTTTGTTGGATTTCTACGATGTTGGAGGAGATTGATAATGTTGTAACTTTATTTATTCGACACTCTTGAATAATTATAGTAAACTGTGTTTTCGTGTGTGAGTTAATTAGAAATTTGGTATGATATTCTTATTTGTGGGCATATGCCGTGGTAGTATGTGAAGGTTTGACAACAAAAAGTCTACTTAAGGCTCTACCATACTTGTGCTTGCATGTAGTTAGCAACTTCATAAGTGTATAATTTCCAAGTGATTATAACTTTGCTAGTTCATTTGCATTAGTGGTCTATGAACGAATTTGATGCAATAATCGATAACAATATCAAATAATATATATGATAACGAGTGTAATAAATTTTGTGGTTGAATTTCTATTATTATTGCAAAAATTGATAATCAAAATGACATTTTTAATATCTCTGAAATGAACATAAAGTATGAACACTTCAAAATCAAGTTGAAAAGAGCTTGTATTTTTAAAACCTTTTTTTTTATAAATACGCGTTTCAGAATATGTTATTTAAATTTTTTATTAGTGAAAATGTCGCATATCTCACGTGAGTCAGTTTTCACAGGAATTTTTCCTGATCTTGGTACTATTTTAATAAGCATTGAAATGGGTGTCTAATGTCAGATGAATGATATGCAAAACAGAATTAAAAAAAACTGAAGCATTTTGGTTCAAACCAGTGCTGACCCTAGGGTTGTGCAGTGGGTGCCACCGTTCATGGCCTATCACAACAGGGAGGGTCCAATTTTTTTAGTTTTTTTTTTATTTTTTATGTATATATATAAAAAATTTATTGGTGTTTTTAATAGAAAATCCCATGGACTATAATATAATAGGATAAATTTAATTAAATTTTAAAATGTTTTATTCATTTGATTTTTTAATTCCATTTTAAAAAAAATCGGATATAATTAATTTTTATTTATTTTATTATTAAAATATATATTTTATTTCATAATTAGATTTCAAGACTATTAATCCTAATGGTAAAATGGCTAGTTGAACTCTAATTGTTGAAAGTTTGACCCTTAAAAAACATGTCTTAACTGAGTCAAAAATATAAGCTTAATTACCCACAATTTTTACAAAATAATATATAATTGGACTATTTTTTTTATTAAAAAGGCCCAATTTATTTTCTTCATGTGTTATTTTGCCTAGGGCCCTGAAGATATCAGGGTCAGGCTAGTTGAAACAACGGCAAGCAAAGAGATTGTCGGCTAAAAACCAATTCTCTTTAAAATTTTCATTTATAAAAAATAAGATAAATTCAAAAAATAACATAAATTCTAACACATATATGATATAAATCATCTCATAAATTAACTGTTTGAATTAAAACTTTTGAGTTTGAGATTATGAAATTGAAATATAGAAATCTATTTTTTTTGGTAAAAGGGGAAGGGTAAACAAACTTACAAAAAAAAAGAAAAGAAAATTACAAGTCAACATTATTCCTACTACTAGATGCAGCAGGGCACACCCAAGCAAGCGGAACTTCCTTAAAATCATTGTGTAAGAGTTGCAGAATATATGTGGGTGGGTAATCAAGTTGTTGAATATCCAATGGCAGGTTAGATGCCATGTGAGTCAAAAAAATCTACACAATGGTTGGCTTCCCTATTACAGTGGGCAATCTTAAGATTTGTAAGTTTGCTCAATAGGCTAATAGTGTCTGTCAACAGGATATATGCAGGATGCTCCAAGGGGATGTCATTGGGATTGTTCAGTAGATTCACCAACTCAAGCGAGTCAGATTCAATAATAACATTGGTAAAATTCCTCGATAGAGCTAATTTGATACTGGAAAAGACAGCCCATGTTTTGTCTAAGAAGGGATTTCCCAGACCCATGTTATGCAAAAATCCAGCATTCCATGCTCTTCTATAATGTCGAGATAGCCCTCCAGCCTAGGGGTGTTAACAAGCCCAGTGGCTTGCAAACAGTTCGAGATTCGGATTGGTCAAAGCTCGGTCAAAGTTTAACTCGATAGAGCTCGACTCGAGTTCGAGATCGGCTTGAGATACTAACAAGCCAGATCAAGCCTTCTAAGGTTCGACTCGAAACCTCCCAAACATGTTCGCATAATTTTTGTAGTTAGTAAATTAGTGAAAAATAAATTAATTATATATAATTGGTGAGTAATAATTATCCATTTACGATAATTATTCGTAAAATAATGATTTAACATAACTTGCTACTTCTTTACAAGAGTGGTGATAAATATGGAATTGTATAGGATAGAACATAGAAAGAGACGAAATGAGAGTGATTACAGATTATTGTAATAAATAATAATATTATGATATTAGTTTAAATTTTTTAAAATTATGTATTTCTTTAAGCGCAAATAAATTACATTATTTTTTTTGAAATGTATTTTCCGATTTTTTTTGAAAAAGTGTAACAAAATGTCATGTTACTAATGTAATCCTTTTTTTAACTAGTGTTGCCATAAATCAGTTTTAATCATTAAAGTTTAAACACTTAGGGGCAACACTTTTATTTTGTGTTGCAATAATGTTAGGGCTCATTTAGGCACGCGAGCTCGAGAACTCGAGCCGAGCTTCATTTTTCTAAGCTCGACGAGCTTCCAGCCAAGCCGAGCCGAGCCCGAGCAAATATGTTTACAAGATGAGCCGAGCCCTGCACCATTGGGTCTCAGTTTGGCTCGTTAACACCCCTACTCCAACCACAGCTTTCAAAATAGTATGATTCGGGTTACGAATTATACGATTCGGTTTGATTCACTCCTAAATAGATACAATCCTATGGGGTGAATTCATATCAACCCAGAATCGGCATCGAATCATCAGAATCGGTGGTGAATCGTACGAATCAGACCGATTCACCGATTAGGTCGATTCATAGAACATCTGAAAGAAAGAAAAAGAAAATTGAACACGAGGAGCATATGGAAGATAACGAGTCCCTATTTGGCCATTAGAAAATAAAATTCCTTTTTACAGTGGAGGCTTGTGAGGTTGAAGAAGAAAGGGAACAGAACAGGCAATCTCATTTTAATTAAATGACATTTTGAAAGGAAACAAAAATTTTAAAATAACTAACGTTTTCTATTTCCAATGCAATAATAATTGGACTATTTTTAATTAAAAATGGCCAATTTATTTTCTTCATGTGTTGCTTAGGGCCCTAAAGATATCAGGGTCGGGCTAGTTGAAATAAGGGCAAGCAAGGAGATTGTCGGCTAAAACCCAATTCTCTTTAAAATTTTCATTTATAAAAAATAAGATAAGTTTGAAAAATAAAATAAATTCTAACACATATATGATATAAAATCATCTCATAATTTAATTGTTTGAATTAAAACTTTTGAGTTTGAGATTGTGAAATAGAAATATAGAACTCTTTTATTTTGGTAAAAGGGGAAGGGTAAACAAACTTACAAAAAAAATAAAAGAAAAGGAAATTACAAGTCAACATTATTCCTACTACTAGATGCAGCAGGGCACACCCAAGCAACCAGAACTTCCTTAAAATCATTGTGTAAGAGTTGCAGAATATCTGTGGGTGGGTGATCAAGATGTTGAATATCCAATGGCAGGTTAGATGCCATGTGAGCCAAAAAAATCTGCACAATGGTTGGGTTCCCTATTACAGTAGGCAATCTTAAGATTTGCAAGTTTACTCATTAGGCTAATAGCATCTGTCAACAGGATATATGCAGGGTGCACCAAGGGGATGCCATTGGGATTGTTTAGTAGATTCACCAACTCAAGCGAGTCAGATTCGATAATAACATTGGTAAAATTCCTTGATAGAGCTAATTGATTCCGGAAAAGACAGCCCATATTTTGTCTAAGAAGGGATTTCCCATGCCCATGTTATGCAAAAATCCAACATTCCATGCTCCTCTATAATTTCGAGATAGCCCTCCAGCCATAGTTATCAAAATCGTATGATTCGCGATAGTTCGATTCACCCTTAAATAGATACGAATCTATGGGGTGAATCGATATCAACCCAGAATTATCATCGAATCGCTGGTGAATCATACGAATCATACGAATCATACTAATTCACTGATTAGGTCGATTCATAAAACAATTGAAAGAAAGAAAAAGAAATGAAGAGATTGAACATAAGGAGCATATGGAAGATGATGAGTCCCCATTTGGCCATCAGAAAACAAGATTCCTTTTTACAATGGAGGGATGTGAGGTTGAAGAAGAAAGGAAATAGAATAGGCACTCTTATTTTATTAAATGACGTTTTGAGAGGAAACAAATTTTTTAAAATAACTGACGTTTTCTATTTCCAATGCAATAATAATTGCACTATTTTTAATTAAAAATGGCCACTTTATTTTCTTCATGTGTTATTTTGCCTAGGGCCCTGAAGATATTAGGGTCTAGTTGAAACAACGGCAAGCAAAGAGATTGTCGGCTAAAAACCAATTCTCTTTAAAATTTTCATATATAAAAAATAAGACAAGTTCGAAAAAATAAGATAAATTCTAACACATGTATGATATAAAATCATCTAATAAATTAATTGTTTGAATTAAAACTTTTGAGTTTGAGATTGTGAAATTGAAATATAGAACTCTTTTTTTTTTGGTAAAAGGGGAAGGGTAAACAAACTTACAAAAAAACAAAAGAAAAGGAAATTACAAGTCATCATTATTCCTACTACTAGATGCAGCAGGGCACACCCAAGTAAGCGGAACTTCCTTAAAATCATTGTGTAAGAGTTGCAGAATATTTGTGGGTGGGTGATCAAGATGTTGAATATCTAATGGCAGGTTAGATGCCATGTGAGCCAAAAAAATCTGCACAGTGGTTGGCTTCCCTATTACAGTGGGCAATCTTAAGATTTGCAAGTTTGCTCATTAGGCTAATAGTGTCTGTCAATAGGATATATGCAGGATGCTCCAAGGGGATGTCATTGGGATTGTTTAGTAGATTCACCAACTCAAGCGAGTCGGATTCAAGAATAACATTGGTAAAATTCCTCGATAGAGCCAATTTGATTCCGGAAAAGACAACCCATGTTTTGTCTAAGAAGGGATTTCCCAGACCCATGTTATGCAAAAATCCAACATTCTATGCTCCTCTATAATTTCGAGATAGCCCTCCAGCCATAGTTATCAAAATCGTACGATTCGGTTCGATTCACCCCTAAATAGATACGAATCTATGGGGTGAATCCATATCAACCCAGAATTGGCATCGAATCGTTGGTGAATCGTACGAATCAGAAGATTCATCGATTAGGTCAATTCATAGAACAACTGAAAGAAAGAAAAAGAAAGGAAGATATTGAACACAAGGAGCATATGGAAGATGATGAGTCCCTATTTGGCCATCAGAAAACAAGATTCCTTCTTACAGTGGAGGGTTGTGAGGTTGAAGAAGAAAGGAAACAAAATAGACACTCTTATTTTATTAAATGACGTTTTGAAAGGAAACAAATTTTTTAAAATAACTGACGTTTTCTATTTCCAATGCAATAATAATTGGACTATTTTTAATTAAAAAGGCCTAATTTATTTTCTTCATGTGTTATTTTGCCTAAGGCCTTGAAGATATCAGGGCCGGGCTAGTTGAAACAACGACAAACAAAGAGATTGTCGGCTAAAAACCAATTGTCTTTAAAATTTTCATTTATAAAAAATAAGATAAGTTCAAAAAATAAGATAAAAAATCATCTCAAAAACTAATTGTTTGAATTAAAACTTTTGAGTTTGAGATTGTGAAATTGAAATATAGAACTCTATTTTTTTGGAAAAAGGGGAAGGGTAAACAAACTTACAAAAAGAGTAGCAGAATATATGTGGGTGGGTGATCAAGATGTTGAATATCCAATGGCAGGTTAGATGCCATGTGAGCCAAAAAAAGGTCGATTCATGGAACAACTTAAAAGAAAGAAAAAGAAAAGAAGAGATTGAACACAAGGAGCATATGGAAGATGATGAGTCCCCATTTTACCATCTGAAAACAAGATTCCTTTTTGTAGTGGAGGGTTGTGAGGTTGAAGAAGAAAGGAAATAGGATAGACACTCTCATTTTAATTAAATGACGTTTTGAAAGGAAACAAAATTTTTAAAATAACTGACATTTCCTATTTCTAATGCAATAATAAAAATCCGTTTTCTATTTCCATTGATTCAAAAGTAGCATTTAAAACTGTTTCCCATTTTGCATTTGAAAAGTCAAGTTAATTAATGGGGAAAATTGGAAAGAGAGATTAACAAGCAATCATGGGTATTATTTATTTATAGCCTTTTTTAGGGGTGTTTTGTTAATTGGTTGAATAATACTAATAATTACAATCTAATTAATCATATCTACCCAACAAAACTCATTTGGACTCACGATTTCCACTCATATACTCACTTTAACTAGATTCAAGTATCTTTTTGTAAAATTATTTTTATTTGAAATTATTTGAAATTCATAAATTTCAAGTGATATATATTATATAACTGATTATATTACAATTAATTAATATTTAAATTGTTAAATGTATGTTTTATAAATTTGTGTGAATCATCTTTATTACAATTAATTCTTATTTGTTGATTTTTTTTTATATTGGAATGGATTTTTAGACAATAAAAATGATATTATATGAGGTTGAAAATGTTAAATATTCATTTTTCTAATTTTATGAATTTAAACCGAATCTTACGATTCAATATGATTCTCGATTCATGATTCTCAAAATTTGGGTTTCGAATCTCGATTTGACAACTATGCCTCCAGCAGCTATAGAACCATTTGAGACATCACATGCGCCATCCACATTTAGCTTGATCCAATTTTGAGGCGGGGGCTTCCAATATAAATTCCTTTCAGATGAACTCTTGACCAAAGACAGCCGCTTCGGGAACCAGGTTGTGTGACAAGCAGCAATAAAGGACCTAATAACAACTTCCCTATTCTTAGGAATCTCTGCCTCGTTTCGAAAAATGCGGGATTTCCTTCATTTCCATAAGAACCAACAAGTAATACTGAAAATAATATTCCATGGACCGTTGCAAGTGTCGTTTCTATTACACAATAAATTGTTGGACTACCAATCCATAAGTGACATCCAAATTTCTCTATTATGGCAGCAGTCACACAACATATGAATAACGGTTTCCGAGCTCAAGGAACATGCTGAGCATGTCTTGTAACTTATAAGGTATCTTCGTTTCCTTTCAGAATTCATCGGCAATCTCTCATGAATCGCAAGCCTAATCAAGAAATGAGACCTCAAAGGTATCTTTAGTTTCCAAACTAATTTCAAGAGGGGGTTAGGCAGGGTTTGAATGGTTGGTTCAATCAGGCGAAAAGCTGTTTTTGTTGAGAATTTCCCAAAAGGCGATTTGGACCAGCAAATCAAATCATGTTCAACTCTATTAGTATCAATCTTACAAGCTGCTACCCTCAATAGTATATCTGTTGGGAGAAAATGCTCCAATGCTGAGAAATCCCACTCCCTTGAGGGTTATACATAGTCTGCAAGTTTCTTGTCAAGATGTTCCAGACGAATTCTTCCAACAACCTCATATATAGGTTGTTCAAGCAACCAAGCATCCCTCTAGAATTTAGTATTGACCCCATTCCTCGAGGACCATATAATGCACTTCTTAAATTCTTGAATCAATTTAGTGAAACTCCTCCATGGGGATGATTTCTGCCCCGATCGACCAACGAAATTGAATAGATCCCCATGTTTCAAATATTTCCCACGGAGAAGCTTGACCCACAGTGCATTGGGTTCCTTAAAAAATCTCTATAGTAATTTCATAAAAATAGCTGTCTTGTGAGACATGCTTCGTCGAATATTCAGACCTCCTTCCTGCTTTTCTCTGCAAACATGGTCCCAAGGAAGTAAGTGGATTCTCCTCTTGCTATTATCCCCTCCCCAAAGAAACGTCCTATTCGCCTTATCAAGATTATCCAATGTAGCCGCTGGTAGGATATTAGTTTGCATCACATGGTTAGGAATGCCACTAGTAACCGCTTTGACGAGCGTTGTCCTTCCGGCAATTGATAAGTTAGATGCTTTCCATCCTGCGAGTCTAGAGTTGACATTGTTGAGAACTTCACCAAAAGTGTTCTTGGTTATACGTTCATAAAGCAAAGGAACACCCAAATATTTGCCTAGACAAGCTGTTAAGGGAATTACACACCTACGGCTAAAGGCTCTAGCCAAAGTAGGGTTGATGTTCTTGGAAACATAAATCCGTGATTTAGATAGGCTAAGTCGTTGCCCCGAAAATCCACAAAATTCTGTTAGGCAAGATTTCATAACCACGATTTGCGACATAGACGCTTCCACAAAAAGAAGGAGATCATCGCCAAAGAAGAGGTGGGTGATGGGGTGGGGGGGGGGCTGGCTTTGCAACACTTGATACCTTTCCATTTTCCTGCTTACATTTTTCATGATGATATGACTGAGCCTTTCCATACACAACACAAAAAGGTAAGGTAAAAGTGGGTCTCCTTGCGTAATGCCTCTAGAAGGTTTGAAGCTATCTGTCTTGTTTCCATTGAAAAGAATCCTCATAGAAGAAGTGGATAGGCATTTTTGGACAATATCGATCCGATGAGGGGCCATGCCAATTTATTTCAAAGTATCAATAACAAAACTCCATTTCAGTGTGTCAAGCTTTTTCTACTAAGTCCACCTTAATGGCAACAAAATTAGTTTATAGAACTCTATTGTATGACAATACATTTATTGAAAGATAAAAATTCATTTTATTTTAGTTTTTTTTTATTAAATGACTTTCAGATTTTTTATTTATTGCATTAGCTGCTGGCTATCATCACTTTGTTATAAAACAAAGTTTATAGACGTTGCAAGCTACACCATTGATCTAGAACCTACAGATATCTCAACCGTTGAAGTGGTCAAATCAATTTTAACAGGTTACCTCTCTTGCCTGTGGACTGTCCTTTTTCATCCTTCACCTTTTCTCTCTCGCCTCATCTCAACTTTTTTTTATCAGATCTAAACCTCCTTAATCTCTTATTCTTTCCTCCATTCCTACTTCTAGACCTTTTTTATACGCCTAAGCCTGCAAAAGTCGATGTCCTTCGCTTCTCAATCTTATGATGGTTCTTTCTCTAGGTCCCTCTAAATCGATTTCCTATTATATCTATGCAAAGTTGTTTACACCAGTCCGCATTTCGTTTTCAGGATCTACTACAGCAAAGAGATAAGAAAACCTATGCCATTTTTAAACTTTGGTATCCCTCCCTTCTTAATCTCTTTGTTTATTGTTTTAATTTAATTTTTTCTAGGGATTTCGTTTACAGATTAGTGGTTATTGGTGTTTTATGTTGTGCATCAATAGAGTTTTCATTCCAAGGTTTTTTAATTTCGGAATTTGCGTTTCTATTGCTTCAATCGAAAGATCCACTTGGTTTTTATTTTCGTTTGTGTTTCTCCATTATTTTATCATTCTTCTTTTGAACTATGATAGTTTTTGTAAGGGCGTTTGCTAAAGATAGTCGAAAATTACTTGTTACAGTTGAAAATTACTTGTTACAGTCGGTGTGTAAAAGACAACTTTATCTTTATGCTTAAAAAATCCTTAAAGCATCTATAACCATCAAAAAAATCAAATTCTAATAAAATATCCATAATCATTAATAAATCAAACTCTAATCATATAAAATTAATAAATAAAAATTTTTAAAACAAATAAAATAAAAAAATATTAAAAAAAAGTTGAAGGGAAACCCCCCTTCCATAGGAGGGGCGTTCCTTGGAAACGCCCCCGGGCGTTTCTGTACCAAAATTAATAAATTTTTTAAGTTTGACTACAACAAGTAATTTTCGATTGTCCTTGGCACCCAAGTTTTTGTAAGTAAGGAGATGAATTGTTAGCATTCAGGATCCCATGTCCTACTTGTGCTTCGTGTACTTTCTGGAAAACAATGAAAAGTAGGTTGATTTGGACTCTGAATGATAGAAAGGCATGGGCATATAGGGTTTTATGGTTAGTTTTCTTGGGAAAACGGACAAGTAATTGCAGTTGGAGTTGAGATAAGGAAATTTTATGTCAAGTATTGCCTCTAATATATTTAACAAAATATCGGTTGCTTTCAGGTTTGAGGAACAAGAGGCTCCTGGCTTTTTAGATTAATTTTTACAGAAAAAATTGCTTCAATCTCGGATAATAAATTTGCAAAGGATGGAAGGCACTTACTTAGCTGTGATTACATGACTCTTAAGGTTTGGTCTTCTATAATTGTAGTTTTTCAGAATCATATTTGTGTTATATCTATACCACCAAGTTTCTGCCTTTGATATTTTAGCATATGAATGTATAGAAAATTGTTGGGATTAAAAGAGACTGAGAAGAAATTCATTCATGTTTGTATTGAAGTCAATGCTTGAGTGTCCTGGTCTGCTTCTCTTTTGGCTTCGCATATTGTCCTTTACTTGTTTGTTTTGTTTTTAATTAGTTAATTGGGTTCATACTTGACTCAATGCACAGACACATTTCTCAGCATGATGAGGATACAAGTGGAGCACCTAGGAATTCTTCTGACCTAATAAGGAAAGGAACTATGATCAGGTTTAATTTGACTAAACAGAAGTATGCATGTGTGAGGTATTGGGGACTTTTCATTTTTCAAGTTTCCTCTTTTTCTTCATTAATTTTGTATCGTATGTTTTTTATACTCAATTTGCGATTTTGTCAAGTCCCTGTTGGAAATTTAAGCGTTCAAGCTATCTACAGTATCAGTTAAGCTAGCATTTCGTCTCTATTCAATATCAATTTCAATATTGTTTTTAATCTTATTTCATTTGCAATTACTTGGGATTTGAAATTACTTTGTGTTGTTGAAAGAGTTCAAAACTAGTTTGGTGAGATTGTAAAGATTCCCGGAAGGATTGGGTGCACCTATGTTTATGATTCCATCTCTTATGTTTCTCTATTTTTATCAATTTGTTCTATGTGTTGCATGTCTAATGAGTCACATTCTAAATTGTATAGGACCCTGAAACAAAAAGCCTTTACTAAAGATTTATCTTGATAAAGAGGTAGGATTATAGATGGGAGATGCACTTATTACATATTTGAAGTAATTTCTTTGTTTTTGTGGATGAATGGAGTTGGTTAATATGGTTACTAGTTGTTTCCTGTCAATTGCATCCTTAATTAGGGTTTCTAGAAGTTAATATTAGCTAGTAATTAATAATTATAGTTGTAGGGCTGAGTCAGCCATTAGCTTTTATCCTTATCTGCTTAGTACTATTTTATTTAGCTATTTTGGCACCATATGCCACCTGTCCTGTTTGTCCTTTATTTTGATGGGGCCAAAGATTCACCATTCTTTAGCTTTAGATTATAGTGGACTAAAGCAAAATGACTTATTAAACTATCTGAGCTTCTTTTATTGTGAAGTCATGGATAGCTGTTGCAACTCCATTTTAGGGTGAATTGGAAACAACCTCTTTGTAATTACAGAGGTAAGGCTGCGTACACCCGACCCCCCTTACCCCGCTTGTGCGGGAGCCTTGAAGGCATTGGGGTAATGTTGTTGTTGTATGCCACCTGTCCTGTACTAGCCGTTAGTTGTGTTCTATATAAACATCTGAGGCTGTACCTGATCAATGAATCTAATCAATGAGAAAATATCTGAAATTTATTCCTTTTATTCTGTCAATTCTTTTCCTTATTTTCCCTACCTAGTTAATAGCTTTAACTTCTGCAATTCCTTATTTTCCTTCTGCAATTCCTTCTTTCCTCCGTTTTTTCTAGTTATTTATGGTTTTATCAACCTGATATTCCTAGCTAGTTAGGAGATCCCTAAAAATTGGTATCAGGGCTCTTTCTTGGCACTTATGTTCACTCAAATATCAGAAATTTCATGAATCCTTATAGGCAACAGTTGCTGGATTTCATTTTGCAAGAGTAGTAAGACCTTAAATCGATGTGTGATGAGCGGTTTGAAAGGCTTGAGGAAAAGTGGAAGAAGTACGATGAAGAAAAGGAAATCATCAACAAGAAATATGCAGAGAAGGGAAGCAAACAGAATGAAAAACTCAAGCCCAAGGATGCTTTAGACCTTCAAGCTGCAGCTCCGTTGCTAGATGAAAAATCTGGAAAAAATATGGGGATTTCCAGATATAATGTTAAGTTACCGGTGGTGGAGATTGAAGCAATAATAGTGGGTTTTGAAAGGAGAAAGGAGCAAGAAGTGGATCCAAAATCTGAAGTAATGGGCTGAAATTATTGACGAAAGAAGCATCATCAGTGGCTGTGAAGGAAGGATCCAACAAATGGGTTCATACCCCTTATGAAGTAGGACGCCCAGCAGAGTCAGCAACCCAGTTTGACCTAGGTTTTGACTTCACAGCGACAACGAACGGCTTACAACAATAAATTCGATACCGTCGCACCTTTCTCTCTCTGAAATAAGCGCAAAACAGCAATGATTCCAACCACCAAACGATCGCTAGAGGAGAAATAAGAAAGAAGTACAGACAAAAACCAAGTGGGAAATCGTTTTTCATTGGGAAATATGGAAGAAGAAAATGTAGGCTAGTTCGGCAGAGAGAAGGCCAAGATCGAAGAGAAGATACTAGAAATTTTAATTATTATGAAAGGGGTAAAGGCTTAATTAGGGTTAGGGTTTTTACTATAACCAAGCCTAAGCCCAAGCCCAAATATGGCTGGAGAGAAATTCAAATGCTTTATATAATCCATACAGTGCCCAACGATCAAAATCAGTCTAAAGGCTGGAACGGATTGTGCATGGAAGCCTCCTTTTCCGACGCAGTTACAGTGGAGTTTGGCGTCTTTCCACCCATCTCAAATTTGTTTGCTCTCACAAGAGGAGCTGACAATGTTGCTGTTAGTGAAAGGACTCTACAATCTGTTATTGGTGTGGGGTTAGTCTTTTCTATGCTTCAAATTGTCCAATCTCTTTCTGTTGGTTATCGAATTGGGTCTGTTGGGGTTATTCACGATTGGAACTTGGTTTATTATACAACTAAGGGCTATGTTTGAGAAGAAAAAGGACTCCTCAGTCGCATACAAACTGTTTGATGAAATGCTTGAAGGCAAAATAGGAAGAAATAAAGACAATTGTTGTGAAGCTGTAACTGGTCATAGGAAAGTAATTACTGTTGATGCCTACAGTGGAGGAAAACAATATGAATTGACCAAGGAGATGGCTCGTGAGGCAGGTATGATATTCTTCTCTGCACCTCGGTCTATTGAAATATACATTGGAATTGATGCTTCTCGTGCCCAACCGTTCTACCAAGACATTATGGGAATACTATGTGTTGCCTTAATTGTTGAAATGAATATTGTTAAAAGAGAGTGTAACTTGATTAAGAGCTTGGGTGGACAAGAAGGTGGTTACTTAATTGCTTATTTGAAGCTTGAAAGTGGCATTAGCCTTGCTTATAGAGTCTGTCATATTGAAGTTATTAGAAGAAAGGTTTCAATGAAACTTAACATAAGCATGGCAAGTTTCAAGGCACTTGGGCAAGTAATTACATTGGTGGTTCAAAGAATCATAATGGCAACAAGTGTTTCTCTTAAAACAGAAAAGGATTTCATAAGATGGCTGCGTAAAGAAACTGCAAATCTTTGTTATCATCCTGAAACCACCACTTTAGGACCAGTACATTCGCTTCTTTAGAATACAGGAAGTTTCTGCCTAGAAGCAGCTCGCAATGCTGAAACCATGGTTGATAGGGGAACTACCACTCTGAACAATGGAATAAGATATTCTATAATGGCCAAATATGATACGAGACTAATTCAATTGATGTGGCAAAGTGAATTCATTGCTTTCTTACATTCTTGGGGACAAGAATGCTTTTATGGGGGAGGTATTGTCAGGTACAGAGGATGAATGGAGTTGGGTAATATGGTTACTAGTTGTTTAGTGTCAATTGCATCCTTAATTAGAGTTTCTAGAAGTTAATATTAGCTATCCTTATATGCTTAGTACTATTCTGTTTAGCTATTTTGGCACTATATGCCACCTGTGCTGTACTAGCCGTTAGTTGTGTTCTATATAAACACCTGAGGCTGTACCTAATCAATGAATCTAATCAATGAGAAAATATCTGAAATTTATACCTTTTAATCTGTCAATTCTTTTCCTTATTTTCCCTGCCTAGTTAATAGCTTTAACTTGTGCAATTCCTTATTTTCCTTCTACAATTCCTTCTTTCCTCTGTTTTTTCTAGTTATTTATTGTTTTATCAACTTGATATTCCTAGCTAGTTAGGAGAGCCCTAACAGTTTTGTTAATTGAACTTGACTTGTGAGCTTTTACATATAAACTTGTTAGGCATTTTATATTTGATTTTTGGTTGTGCTCCAGCAGTCATCAGTTGATCTGGATATTTGAATTTTGGACCCTGGTGGCGCAATAACCATGTCAGTTAGTCAAGCCAAGTTTCAGCTGATTTTTGTAAAAATGTAGGGTATATATAATGGAATATGCAGTGAATTGGTCTTCTTGGTGCTTCTGTTTTGATTTATTTTATGTATTGAAGATGAAATATGAAACTAATAATATAATGTATGTTTTTAAGTTTAGTATGTTTTTAAGTGTATGGATATACATGATGATTGATGAGAAGAACGGGTGAGATTTTTGTTCTCTTTCTTAAAGTTAAGTTATTCATTTATAGTTTCCTGCCACTGTGGTTTCTCATTTTTGATACTTTGCAGCTTTTAGGCTATATTGTCCATATTGTCTCTATGCGCTATAAAGAATTTTAGAACTTATTGTTCAGCCTCCTTTTCGTTGTTGGTATTCACAATTTGACATTTTCACCTGCTCTCTTTGAGGGCCTTGTTCAATTTGACATTTTTCATTCTTTTCATTTTCCACCAGCATGCTAGTGAGAATTTGAAGAAATCAATTGCTTGCAAATGTGTTTTTTATATATAAGAACGTGTGTGGGTTTTTGTTCTTTCTAACATGTATGTCTGATTCTTTATGAAAATTTGAAGATGAAATGTATATGATACATGTATACATTCCAACGTTGGTTGCTGCTATGACTTGTGTAGTTGTGTTTCATATGTTCCTTCTATTATTGAGACAGTAAGTCTTCTTTTGGGATATTGAGATTTTATTTAGTTCGTTATCTCGCTTACATTCATTGAAGACAATTAGTCATGCGTCAAACTCGCATTCTTGCTAAGCAGTCTCAAATACTGTTGAGCCTTTCGTACATTAATGCAGTTTATGAATTTTGTGATTGGTTTTATAATTTTGAGTTCCCTTCAAATCCAAGTTACGATAAATAAGCGTTGCAGAGTGGCCTAATGCAACACATAACCTTTAATTTAGGTTCTTTTTAATGCAACTATTGTTTGAACAATGTTGCCTTAGATGATTTAATGCTTTCATAAAGTTGGCACTTTCCAGAAAAATCTTCAACTTCACAAAAAAAAACATGAAAATTGCGAAAAAATATTATTCAAATAGTAGAATAGGTAAGGTTTACAAATTTTTTTAGAATTTTACGATATTAATTGAAACATAGAAAGATATATTTTACGTGAAATACTACTTAAGTTTCGTAAAGTTTTCACTTTACAAAAAAATCTTCAACTCTGCGAAATATGATTTAGAATTGTGAAAATATAAGTATTAAAGTAGTAAAAAAATTAAGCTTAGCGTATAATCTTTAAATTGTGCGAAATTTATTGAAATTTATATGTATTTTACGTGAAATGCTACTTAATTTTTTGTTAGAAAAATTGTTGTTTTGTCCCAAATAGGATTACTATTCATAAGTAGCATTTCACGTAAAATATATCAACGCTTCAATAAATTTCATACTCCCTCCATTTTCAAAAGTTTGACCAAAAGCTTGATGTTTTGAAATTTCAATGCATTTTTTATTATATTTTTCCTAATTTACCCTTATATTAATTAGAGAAGAGGTAATTGATTATGAGTAGTAATTAAGAAAAAAGAGAATTTCTATATAAAATATAGAGGATAAATTAGTCGTTTTAATAGTGTAATAAATATTTCATTACTTTTGATGATTCGAGTGTCAAACTTTTGGAAATGGAGGGAGTACAATTTAAAGATTCTACGTTAGACGTAGTTTTCCAACTACTTAAATACTTATATTTTCGTAGTTTCCATTCATTTTTTACTAAGTCGAAGAATTTTGCAGTAAAGTATTAACTTTACAAAAATTAAGTAGCATTTCAAGTATAATATATATGAGCTTCAATAAATTCTGTACATAATAACAAATTTATGTTAAAGTCTTAAGCTGAAGCGGACAATAGTGAAGATTTGTATTTGCATAACTAAAGTCTTAAGTTGTAGCGAATTAGATAATATATTTGTAGAGTTCATATGCAAAATTGAACTACTTTGAGAGAAAATAAAATATATTGTCCAAATGATTAAAAAAACATTAATGTTCAATTTTTGCCAAGTTAAAGCTTGACACAAATTGTCAACTTTATGAGAAAAAGGAATGAAAAATGCAATCGAATAATAGATAAAGGTTGAAGTAAATTTTAAGAATTTTACAAAATGATTTGGAATTCAGATATCTTTTACGTGAAAGACTACTAAATTTTCGTAATGTTGACAATTTACAAAATTCTCTTCACCTTTATGAATAAATGCCACAATATATCATTCAAATAGTAAAAAAGTACCAGCAAATTTTTTAAATTTAGTAAATTTATTGAAACTTAGACATGTTTTACGAGAAAGACGACTTAAATTTAGTAAAGTTAATACTTTTTGAAATAATCTTAAACTCAAAAAAAAAATAATGAATAACAACTGAAAAAATATATTATTAAAATGATAAAAAGGTTTATCGAAAAGTTTTGGATTTCACATAAGTTATCAAAACATATATAAATCTTCCATCAAAGACTAATTAATTTTCACAAAGTTAACATTTGAAAAATATCATCAACTTTAAGATAAAAATGAATGAAAATACAATTCAAATAAAAAATAAAGGTTTCGGGTAAATTTTAGAATTTTACGAAATAAACTAGAATTTCAGATATATTTTACGTGAAAGACTACTTATATTTTCGCAATTGTCATTCATTTTTTGCAAAGTTAAAGATTGTTCAATAAAGTATTGACTTTACGAAAATTAAGTAGCATTTCACGTAAAATATATCAACGTTTTAATAAATTTCGTATAATTTAAAGATTCTACACTAAACGCAGTTTTTCAACTAACTGAATACTTATATTTTCGCAGTTGCCATTCAGTTTTTGCAAAGTTGAATTTTCTAGTAAAGTATTAACTTTACAAAAATTAACTAGCATTTCACATAAAATATATATGAGCTTCAATAAATTCCGTACATTATAACAAATTTATGTTAAAGTCTTAAGCTGAAGCATACAATACTACATATTTGTATTTACATAGTTAAAGTCTTCAGTTGAAGGAATAAGATAATGTACTTGTAGAGTTTACATAAAAAATTGAACCGAGGCTTCTCTCTATCCAACTTTGAGAAAAAATAACGATAACTGTGAAATATATTGTTTAAATGATTAAAAAAAACCAATATTCAATTTTCGCTAAGTTAGCACCTGGCAAAAATTGTCAACTTTAAGAGAAAAAGGAATGAAAAATGCAATTCGAATAATAAATAAACGTTGACGTAAATTTTAAGAATTTTACGAAATCATTTGAAATTTAGATATATTTTATGTGAAAGATTACTAAATTTTTGTAAAGTTGACAATTTAGAATATTAATGTTGGATAACTCAAATAATTTGTGAATGATAAACAAATTGATACCATATGCACAAGTTATTATACTAATGATGTTATTGCTAATGATTCGGATGTAATTAGGGCAAAAGCTCACACGAATTGGGTGTGCAACAAAAAAAAGTAAACAAATATGTGTTGAATTACGTAAAATGTTAGGACTTTACGAAATTTATTGAAACATAGAATTATTTTACATGTAAGACTAGTAATTTTTCGTAAGATAAATACTTCACAAAAAATTCTTCAACTTTACCAAAAAAATAAAATTGATTATTGCAAAAACGTTTGTATTTAAATAAACAAAAAACTAAGCTTACAGTGAAATCATCAAATTTTCCGAAAATTAAGTAAAGTTAGTTATATATTATGTATGTATAATTTTTATAAAGTTAAAACTTTACAAAAAAAAAAAATCTGTTACTATGGAAAAAAGGAACAACAACTCTAAAAATATATTATTTTAATGATAAGATAATGAGATTAAAGTAACTTGTTAAAACTTTACAAAAATAATTTATATATAGACATATGTTACATGCACGGCTAATAATTTTTTGTAAAATTAACACATTTCACAAGAAATTTTTTAACTTTGCAAAAAAATGATAATTGCAAAAATTAATTTATTCACATGATAGAATATTTGCAACAAAATGACAATTAAAGTCATTAAATTTTCTAACAAATATTTACGGTACATAAAATAGCTAAATTTTTAACTTTGTAAAAAAATAATAATTGTAAAAATTATTGTATTCACCGAATTAAAGTCATCAAATTTTCTAATAAATATTTACATTATGGACATTAATTAAGGTAAAAAGAACAATGGAGAAAACATACAATGATACTAATATTTTAGATGAACAAATAATGTTAAAATTTTTTTCACTCTCACCAAAAACAAATACGGTACTTAGATTAGTCATTGAAATAATAAAATATTATTAATTAAATATTGATAAATTGGCGAATATGGTGGCCACTATTTATGATAGCACTATTAAACTTATTGACTTGCTAGTACAATATTATTTTACTTTACTTTTTTTTTATTTTAAATTACCATATATCTTTATTTTATTAGATATTAAAATTAAATATAATTATTTTATTTTTCAATAAAATAAGTATAGAATTTATCAATATATTAAGTTAATTTTATTTGATTAAATTCTATAGGGTCTTCTTTAATATTTCCTTCATATT
Source organism: Euphorbia pulcherrima (assembly GCA_947683365.1). Lineage (NCBI taxonomy): Eukaryota > Viridiplantae > Streptophyta > Magnoliopsida > Malpighiales > Euphorbiaceae > Euphorbia > Euphorbia pulcherrima. Next base: position 25,168,045 of record CANTUS010000001.1, read on the forward strand.
TTTTTTATTTATCTTCCAATAAATTTCACACTTTTTAATAAATTCATTTATCAATGATATAAAATACTAATTTATTCTAATATTTTTAATTAATACTTTAATTTTTCAACCTAAATATAATTAATACTAAAAATATAATTAAAAGAATAATAAAAATATACTTAAAAAAAAAAAAAATAGAATACCTACTTTAAAAAATAGAGTCCCTGGCAACCGTAGTTTTTGAATAGCCGCATACTTCCTCGATCTCCCCCATTCAAACCCTAATTCCTCGACCTTTTGCCTTTTCAGGTTTCTACTCTTAAATTATAATTGACTGTGTTCTGCTTGTGAATCTCTCCAATTTGATTTCGTTGAATAGGCAATTTTCTCTGAATGAGGAGTTATAGCCCTTCGCCTCCACGGGGTTATGGTAGGCGGGGTCGAAGCCCTAGCCCTAGGGGACGTTACGGTGGCCGTGGCGGGTACAGGGGAGATCTTCCTACCAGTCTTCTAGTTCGCAATCTTCGCCATGATTGCAGGTTATTTTTTTTAATTTTTTTTCAATTTGTTCTAGTTTTTCATTTTCGTGTGTTCTTTTGCCCTTGTCGTTCTTTTTGGGACCTAACGGCCATTTTACTATGTCTAATTTGAATTGAGCCTATGTGTGCGAAATCTGAGGTCATTGGGATGTTAAATGCGTGCAATTGATGGTTTTTTTAGTTTTATGTACTTTGTTTTAAGTTTCAAACTCATGGTTTGAGTAGATCTGGCAGAGCAATTTGTTTGGGTTTTTGTTAGGAAGTTAAGCTGTTATAGTTGAACTATTGTATGCTCCTTTGTGGTTAAGTTTTAGCTCTGTTTGCCATGGTTTTTCATGGTTCATAGAATTATATATATCGGTTTGTTATGGTATGGTAAAGTATGGTATTGTACCATTGAAAACCACCAAATTGGTGGTTCCATATATATATAGATTTTAATTGTTTACGACACCATACCATGAAAAAACCATGTGCCAAACAAGGGCTTGGTGTACTATATATAGCATGCTTAATCTTGTAGTCCTTGAAACGATTTACATTTCTTCTGTAAAGAACAACCTTGAAACCATCTTCAGTGTAAAATTTCTATTTGCTACATAATTACATGTTTGATGAACATACTGGGTTAATTTTGCTCCATGTTGTACTGTTGCTTTCAAAAAATATATTATTTCACATATTCATGATTGAATCTATCAGAATGACAGAACTTTGGTTTTGGTGCAATTTGCAGGCCAGAGGACCTTCGCAGGCCTTTTGAACAGTTTGGTGCTCTTAAGGACATTTACTTGCCTAGGGATTATTATACCGGGTGAGCATGCCCCCAATTAATATACATGCCTTTACTTTACTAAGACCATATGTCTTTTCCTGTGAATGGAAGTTTTTATTGTTGGTGATGAAAATTTGTCATTCTAGGGACCATTATTAATGCTTGAAGAAACGATTTACTTTGTTTGGTAACAGTTCACAGAGCAGCTAGATCTTTTTCTTATTTTCTAAAGTAGCTACCTTGTTTGGTAATGAGAATTCATTCTCTCTTTGTGTTCTCTTTGACTTACATCTCCCATCAATAATTTTCTTGTCCTTGTTGTGTGTCTTGATGTTTTAAGTTTAAATTGTCTGTCTATTACAACTTTTTAACAATAACATTCTTGCCATTTGGAATATTCTAAACATAAACTTAAAAGCGATTTACAGTTTCCAAGCAACCCACCATCCCCTTCTCTAAAAAATTTTGTTCTCATTCCTATTAATGATGTACGCTTGCAATTAAAAGTTGGGTCTGTTAATTGAACTTGTTGAGATTTAACAGTGAAATTAATGTTTTGAAGACACCAATCAAGTAATTAGAGTTCTTTTGAAGATGATGTTAATGGTAGTGAAGATTGGAAGGAAGTTGGTTTGAATACATTGAGAAGATTATTTCCAAGTCTTGAAGAATTTCAAGTCATCTTTAATCTGACACTTGCAAGGTCAGCAGCAAAGTGCTTGCTTTCTCATGCTTATCATGACCTTGGGAATTTGTTGGTAAATTTAATTGGGAAAAGATTCATGGCGTGCACTGTCCCTATGTCTTTAGTTTCCATGAGATGCTTACATTGTCCCTTCTTTTTGTATGAACTTATTGCAGGCAGCCCCGAGGTTTTGGTTTCGTCCAATATTCAGATCCTCATGATGCTGCTGAAGCTAAACATCACATGGATGGCAGGGTTCTTCATGGTCGTGAGTTGACTGTTGTATTTGCAGAGGAAAATAGGAAGAAGCCAGCTGATATGAGGGCTAGGGAGAGACCAAGGTAGACTAATTTGTTTTATAGGATTGCTTTCCATGTGGGTCACTTCTTGTTGCATGAGTACTTGAAAAAAATTGTTCTTTTAGTTTCATTTATTGAGTTGATTAATTGATGAGATATTATAGTTTTCTTCATTATAGATGTTATTTTTGCCTCTTCCTTTTGTTGCAGTATGATGAGGGATACTCTGGAGATGTTCTATATTTTGTATTTGCTGACAATTGACTCTATAAAAAGACTGCCTTTAATGAAATGTCTGTTAGAATTGTAAATGGCAGAAATCATGATTAGCTGCATATATAATGGAGTTATTTTTTATAATTATTTATATGCATCGAATCTCTACGGACACAGATGTATAGAAATTAATTAGAAATGAGTTGTCTTTAGTTTCATTTTATTTTTGTTAAGATTTATGTGTTATCTATTGATTATGAATTACTTCCAATGCTAGAGTTAAGTAAATCACTGAATGATTGAAACATTTATACCGTGTTTTCTCTTGTTTTTTGAAACAAAACAGACAACAGCTTTTGTTTATTCAGTCGTAAAAAATTATCATTCATGCATTGCATCTACCCTGTAGATTCATGTGCTCCTGCTAACCTTTGCTTTGCTATTTCCAACTATTTCCACTCTTTTGCAGGGGTCGATTTCGTGACCGAGATCGACGAAGATCCCCACCTCGATATTCTCGCTCACCTCGATATTCTCGTTCTCCACCTCCACGTAGTGGCAGATCTAGGTCACGAAGCCGTGAATATGTTTCTCCTCCTAAAAGACGCAATTACTCGAGGTACGTGTACTTAACCGAGTCATAGTATGTGTTTCATATTTGGACAAATATCTTATCTCATATGCTCTCATTAAACTCCAAGCTTTTGTGGGTGTACAGAAATTGGGAATACTGTTGTACTTTTTGTTGATCAAAGTGGTTACCAGGCGTGATTTCACTTGTGAATCTCTACTTTTACCAGATTTCACTTGAAGGATGGATTTATTTTGGGAATCTGTTTTGATTAGTAGTTTCTGTTGGAGTTTTTTTTTTAAAGTTGAATTGCTTTAATAGCATTCTGCATTACTCATTCTTATATTTGGTTTGAGCTGACGAGTTATTGCTCTTGTATTGTTATGGACCTATGGAAGGTGTCTGAGACCCCTTGCTTTCTGTCCACTTTTCCAAAAAGTGTGAGAACATGCTTATGGGGAAAATAGGCATAAAACAATTTTGAGCCGCAGAAGTAATGCTGAATGCTTTGTAAGACGAACATCAGCTGTCAGCCTCAATAAAACCGTTCTATTTTCATCTTCGTAAAGCATGTTTTTCCGTGAAAAAGAAAACCTTCGAGACAAAACTCTTGTTTGCTTATAAATTTACTATAACCTTTGATCCCTCTTCATAGCTATCTGAATTATGATAAGATGTTCTATTGACTTCTATTTCTGTTCTTGACATTAATTGGTTAGTTTCATTTCATTTGCAGTTTCTTTTCATATAAAAATTTTTGTTTGGTGCAACAACATTAGAAAGTTCCATTTGTTCTAAAAAGTATACCTATTGTAATTCTTGGATGATTTCAATTGTTTGGTTTACAATATAAGTTAACAGTAAAGGAAAGTTTATTGGAAAAAGCTTTTACTCTCTTGGATCATTAAGATAAGACATGGGTAGGGGCTGATAAAAGTGGGGAGAGAGAAGTTAAGCTTCAGAGGAAAAAGGTACCTTCAGAATGATAAAAAAGGGTACAGGGCTAGCCTAGTCTATCAACTTAAATTTGCTAGGTCTGTGGCCATAACCTATTTGGTATCTATACATTTCTACAATCATTATGCATTGCACATTTTGGGGTTGATTTGGCATTAGTTTTTTGCGTGCAAAACTTGCATTTGCTAACAAATCACCTGAAATACAGTCTTTTGGGTATAAAGTTCGAATTGTAAGCTTCCTTTGTGTTCTAATCCATGTATCTGTACCTCTTTGTGAAGTGTGTTGATAGAATGGTGTCTCCAATTTAACTTGTTGCCATATGAACCATAATAAAAATGATGTTGCATGTTTGTGTAGTTAGTTGATATGGTATGGGTTTGATGCAGGTCTGTATCACCCCAAGAAAAGAGGTATAGTAGAGAGAGGTCGTATTCACGGTCTAGGAGCCGCAGTCAAAGTCCAATCAGGGAGCAAATCAGGAGCCCTAGGACCAGAAGCCCTACACCTATCAGGAGCAGAAGCCGAACGCCAGTCAGGAGCAGAAGCCGAAGCCCAAGAAGAAGCAAAATCCAGAGCCCAAATGGCGATGAATACCCTAGGGAAACAAATGGAGATAGGTCTCCTAGTCGGTAAGATGCGGCACTACTTGTTTTTAAGGTTGTAAGATCTTATGGATGCAGATTGATTGTCGTTTTGAAACTGTACTTTTATGTTTTTGATGTGAATGCGCTGGATAAGATTTCAACTGAAACATTTGGAGATTTGCAGTGTTATTATGTGACTTTGTTATGGAAATTGATTTGGAACTTCGTTTTTCCTTTGGCTTGATTAATGATCTGAGAAGCTAACGGTCGGGCGAAAAGCTTATTTTCTGTGCTTAATGGCTTTGTTATTTCCATATATGTGGCATCTCTATTAGGGTGTGAGATTTGTCCTGCATGGATGGTTTCTGCTATAATCTTAGCCTTTTTCATTGAAAATCCCTGTGTTGCGTAAATAATTCAATCTCTATTTTCATGTATTTACATGGCGTGCATTTTATTTTATTTTTGAGGAAAAAGAGTAATTCAATTTATAAGTAACATTCGTAATGAATTGAATTCATTTTTACGCCCTCGTTTGAAAATATAATTTGTTTACAATGGCATGACTTTTGAGCAGAGTTGGGGTTATAAATGAGCAAGTTGATCTGTGTTAGGGTTTTGTTCGAAGTTACCTGAGCTTGAGCTTGGTTCAGTGTGAGTTTTAGCTGAGCTTTCGTATTGACTTTAGGTTATCTAGCAGCTTGTTTTTTCGTAAGCTACTTGCGGGTAAATCTCATTGCTTTTTTACTTCTAGTTTACTTGTTTTATTCATGATTATAAATTTAACATTAAATTTAATATATCATATAAATTAGGATTTATTTTTGCCTACTTTTCATAATTATAAGTCATAGTTATGTTCTTGTCATTAAACAATAATGAGTTTCCAATCCAATGCACCGATAATATTCTGTCTTCATACTCGAAATATTATATAATCATTATTAGAAATTTAGTTTAATATAACCATTTAATTATTTTTTTTCACCCAAAACAAGTGATGGAGTAAAGAACATAAGCATAACAAAATTGGAACATAACATAGTTATTACAATTTGGAATATGAGGCAAAGAAAGTGATAAGAAAAATTGAAGCCAGATCTGATTTTCCGCACTTCCATTTGCTGTCTCTCATTGAACTCTGCTAATTAATGCCCACATGGCCTCTTTACTCCAGAACCAACATTTCATTTCCTAATAATTCTCTAAATTCAATTCGTTATAAAGTTAGATTAATTTCAATAATTTTAAAAGGCCATAAGCCTAACCTATCGAATATAATTGTTTCCCCAACTCTAAAAATATTAAAACGGCATCACTTTATCTTTATCTTCTATATGTACAGTACTCACTGCCTACACCATCACTTCCTCGTCTATATATACCTGCAGCAACAAATCGCTAAGGTAACTCGTTACTTTCATTCTATTTTTTTTTACCTATTTTAACTAAATCATCTAACTGACTTTACCATCGAAATAACTACGATGATATTACGACCAGCCGTCTAGCAGTTCCTTGTCTTGCATATCACTCCTTATCGGATATCAGACTCCACGACCTTATAACAATTAGACTTGGATAACATCACTCCAATTTCAAATGCATGCCCTCTCCCTCATGCTCTTCATAACAAATAATACAAACAATTTCTATATATAATAAGAAAACTAAAACATTTATAAATAATAAGATTTATTCAAAATCCTATCCATATAGGGAAGTGGTTGGTGGTACTCACATGAGATGCCAGCCAGCTTTGTTGAGGTATTGTCTGTAAGCCAAATCTCAAATTATCTAATTTCTTTTATACAACTTTTGGGGTGAGTTTGAAAATGCTGATTTAATCCCTCCAATCCCATTTCCTTTCACGTAGGCCCTTCTACGTATAATATTGAAGTCAATTATAGTTAGGCTATTTCTATCAATCAGCCATATCTGTTTGGGTTTCTAAATATATTAGTAGTTCAACCACCCTTTTGTGCCATTCTGCCTATTTCATATACATATACATATTACATTATTAAATTTTTATTTATGAATAGTTGGTTCATCTTCCAATATTTAAATTTAAAAGCATAACGAAAAGCCATATAAAGGGTATGGAGTGTGACAATTGGTTTGTATTATGTGAAAATAATCCTACTTTATGTCCTCAGTCATATTAGCTAAACTAGTTCTTTTCATGGCACACGAAGCCTCTTCGCATACTAAAGTGAAAGATGTCAATAATTACATAAATGAATAGAATTACTGGTTAAGATTGAAGTTGTGACCTCTATAAGTCTCAGGTTCAAATTAGATCAGGGATGGGTGGGATTTTCTTTGAATTTATTGTGCAATTTAAAAAAACACAATTTCAGAAATGAATTATTAATTTTTCTATATCATTCTACTTAAAATTAGACAAAAGGAAACAAAACAATTGATTTAAATTATTATTGGGCATTATATAATTGCAAACAGATTATTGAGCAAACTTAAATTGATGATATTTTATTATCGTATTTGTGTAATATTATGCTTCGTGTTGGAGTATTGTTATTGGATTCTTAAATTAAATTTTTAATAATTATTATTTAAAAATAAATAAATGAATATTACATACATAAACCACTAATTAGTGAACATATTGTTTGTGTTTTTGCATAATGTATAGGCTTTCTGGCCATTGCCCCGTTTGGCAAAACAGTTGTGGTTGCTGTTACTGTTATGGTTTGATGTTGCTGTTTCTTTGATGGGTGTCGAGACCACCACAAATAAATCCCTGCGTAAAACAAACTTGTAGTTAGCAGTGAGCGGGGGTCGAATCCACAAGGAACGGTATTTGACAACGTTATTCTAAGAAGATGTCATACAACGTGACCTAAAAGCGCTTTTGACGGGAAGTTGTGGATTAGAACTAAATAAAGCAAGTAATGAAACAATAGGAAATAATGGCTCAACCAATATAGGACAAGACTGAATATCATGGTGATCATGGGATAAGAAATTAATTGCAACAAGACCTAGATTTAGTTATACACCGTACAGTACTAGCAACTTTTCCTTACTGCGAATGGAGACCGGACTTCGCGCCGCGGCCTCAATCTTACTCACTGTGTCTCTCGACTTCGCGTCGAGAGCTCGCCAGTAAATAGCAATAGAAATAAGAAAAGCCTAAATCCTTACCGACAGGTAGTGAAGCACTCCCAACAGGCATAAGATTACCTTTCTCCAGTCTCGGTGGAGACTGTTGTTACTTCATCCCTCTTCAGGCACAATTACGGATGCAAGAATATAGATTAACAATAATCACAAAGACTTACCAAATGGGTGATCAGTCCAAACAGCGAGACCAAGTGATATTCTTACCATAAAACCCTTCAGGCACCGAGATTGGTAAATAGGTCGCCTTGAGAATTTCTGTATTCATTTGCGGTCCTCACACCATCTAAACTCAGTCTTGACTATTAATTGGTCAAGCCATGAAGTTCTAGCTAAAGATGACTAAATTTAAACGCGCATAAATATAAAGAGACTGAAAATAAATCATGCTGAGAATATAGAGGAATAAAACTGAAAATGAAATTGTAATTAAACTTAGAAATGTTTAAACCAAAACTGTAAATCAAAGTGCTTAAAATTAAAGAACACAAAGACTAAAAACTACACTAAAAAGACTGAATGATTGAAACTTCTGTATCAATTATGTATATCTTCTGTTTGTATGAATGATGATGATCTCTTCGAAATGGTCGGCCTTGGTATTTATAGCTGAGTGCCCCTCCTTATGCTTCTTCTTTAGTGACAAAATAGGACTCTTTGTATTATTTTGATGGATTTATTTCCTTTTAGTCTTGGTCTTTAAATGGTAGTAAAATCCTTCCTTTTATGAGATTAGGAAAGAGATCGTACTTCCTTTAGAGATGGCTCTTCCTGAATAGGATTTTGCCCGAATTGGGTAACTTCCAGATCTGGGTGTGGCATGCACCGGTATTGATGTCATCTTGGTCGTTCTGAAGTGTTCTGGAGTCACCGGGATAAGCTATCGCTCCTGCTGCGTGCTTCAGGTATCGATGAGAGGCTCTTTTTCTCCAAATATCGCATGTTTTCTCTGAATTGCCTTCAAAACCTGAAAGAGACAGAAAAGGAAGTAATAGTGGCCATAAAGACTAAAAACATGGTCTCAATGATATGGAAATAGACACAAATACGTGCTGAAAATACAACCCATCAAATCTCCCCACACTTATTCCGTACTTGCCCTCAAGTATGCATTAAGCATAGGGAAGATGGGAAAACTGCGCAAATAACCTTTGAATAACTAAACAGAGACCGAATTCTTTCACCAAGACTTATATCGAGGCCCTTCATTGACCACTGGGTATTCCAATGTAAGATTATCATCAAGAAGACCTTGCTCAAAACTTTGCCCGGGAGTATTTACCAAATTAAAGCACAAGACATAAAATATTTTTATAGTTCATAAAAACCTAGATTCAGATTTAAGCGCATCTCGGTGATCATAAGATGACTCCTTCTAAACCTTTTATTTAATTGAAGCACATTTTTACTTGGTGGGGGTTCCTAAGATACATCTAGCCAAAGTTTGAGTTTTGTGATTTTGCTAGCTTTGCTAGCTCTTTCTAGATTTTTCAACCCAATTTATTTCATCATGTGCTTTGCCATTTTTTTTCTTAGGTTCCACTGCATTTTCCATTAATTATTCCCTATGAAAGAGTCTTCACCCGGTTTTTAGCCGTGGATAGCTCTTTCTTCTATCGGCCCTATGAAAGAGACAAACAAAGTTGCGAGCTAAGTAAGCCTCATTTTGACTAATTGTGGGAGCAGAAAGTAACCACCAAGATTTGATACTGGTTTTGCAAGGTCTCGAAGGAGGATCTTATAATACACATGGACTAACTTAAATCAAATCAAGGTCAGATTAAAGTACTTTTAACAATGAAATCATGTTACACTTTTCTGCACTCACTGAGATTAAGGAATTTACAAGGTGAATATCAGAAATCTTAGATTGGAATACCTATGTTCAACTCAGGTCTTGATATAAGTTTCAGTTAATCGGGGCAGTCCTGTTAGTTATTTACACAGCATTCCTAATCTTGGTTATCATCATGTCTCAATGATAGGTTAGAGAGCAAATAGGGTCATTGCAGGGGCAAAAATATGAAACATGAGTCCTTGTGAAATCTCTTTCTTTGAGCAAAAAATATAAAAAATATATGAAAAAAAGGATTTCAGCAGAAAAAGCAAAAACATAGAAATCCCCTCCCCACACCTAAACCATGCATTTCCCTCATTGCAAAACAAGAAAAACAAAAAGAAGAAAAAGAAAAAGAAAAATAAAAGAGAGGGCAAATTAAAACGTTACTGTCCTGGTGGAGGAGGAAGGAGGCAGAAGAGACTCAGCTGGTCTCGCTACATCCGTCGGGACCCCATTATTGGGAACTGATAGTCAATTTGAACATGTATAACAGACACAATGGAAATTCAAAATTTGTCCCTGTCCCCAGGAACTCCTATTAAATGCATATAAATTAAATAAAGCCTTAACTAAATAAATTCTCAACTTAGATTAACATGCATAGGCTAGACGTACCATAATTCTAAATTATATTCTAGCATAAATATTTTTATATTAAACATGATATAACTCTAAGCTATAACATAAATATAAAATAAATTAAGCATGTAAAATAATTTAAGCATAATAATTATTAAGTCTTAAAACGCTTAATAAAAGGACTTAATAATTAAAAGAGAATTTGGAAGACTTACCAGTTGAAGCGTGCTTTAGCAGAACCTTCTTACACAAGCCTCCAAGTAGGATAACCTCTATGAGTATCCACATGAACCTCACCAACCGAAACCTCCCAATGAGGAAGAACCGAAGAACCGAAGAACCTTGAGTAGCTCCTTGGCCACTCCAAAATCCCACCCGAAAATATAAACTAAAATATTCAAGTTCCACTTGAATTGGTGCAATTGACAAATGAGGAGGAGCTCTCCTTTTATAGGTGAAGCAAAGACTCCCCGGATTTAATGCAGAATTAATGCCGATTTGATGCGAGATTAAATGCGTGATTTAACTGCCAATTTAAACATAAGATTTAACTGCTGAATTAAATCCAATTTAAATATATGTATTAAATCCAATTTAAATACATAACTTAATTGATGCATTATATCCAATTTCAATATATGTATTAAATCTAATTTAAATACATAATTTAATTGTTACATTATATCCAATTTGAATATATGTATTAAATCCAATTTAAATATATAACTTAATTGATGTATTATATCCAATTTAAATATATGTATTAAATCCAATTTAAATACATAACTTAATTGTCACATTATATCCAATTTAAATATATGTATTAAATCCAATTTAAATACATAACTTAATTGTCACATTATATCCAATTTAAATATATAATTTAATTGTTGTATTATATCCAATTTAAATATATGTATTAAATCCAATTTAAATACATAATTTAATTAATGCTCATCTCTTTTATTTTATGACCCTAATAAAATTAGTTACTGGTCAAAATAAATTCCTTCGTCTATCCAAAATGATCTAATCATTTTTAACCAATTAAATAATAATCCAATTATTAATATGTTATATTTTCATAATAGAATAAATCTATTAATCCTTTACTCAGTCTGATGAAGGTCCAATGTGTGTGACCTTATAGGATCCCGAAGTATTGAGCTGTTAAGGCTTAACCAACCCTTGTTCTAATGGAACCATTGGCTCGAGGTTCTAGATCGTGAATAGAACTCGATGACCTTAAACGATTGTAGTACGCCTCTAGCAAGGGTCTACCATCCCCCATTACTTGGAACGTCATTTGTGCTTATGACTTAATCCCGGTTAATGCAATAGTGTCCAATGAGATGAACTCCTTCCATTCTTTAATACTAGTACCATCTAGTTTATAGGGTTCGGTTAAAATGTTAACCCACTAATAGCAAGGTTGCTGCAAGCTATTAACTTGTTACCGAAGTATATTGCCTTTTACCATAGTGTGTTTGACTAGAAACTATTTCTATCAAATGCATACTCTGATCAGAGGTTTATAGCAATCATCACTTCAACAAGCTGCCAGGTACAACTCCTTAATATATCCAGAGCGATGGATTCTTTCTGACTACTCAGCTTACCAACGTGCTATCATCACTATACCCGTAATCACCCGTGGCACCCTAAATTAATGAGTGTATAGAAATGACCCAAAGTATAGCAACAGTATCGCACAAGGTAACTAGTATCTCAAGTATGAGGATATTCGCAAAGCTTATTGCATGAAGATAAACACTAACATATTGATATATACACCAAGTGTTTATCTTACTGAGGTCTCTAATATATCTCCCAGATATATCCATGTGTCAAACTTAAGGCACCACCTTCAGTCCTTAGGAGATTGACTGCTTGGACCCTTTTCAAGAAAGTTGACCACATGCTAGTCTTTCCGCTTCATCAATATCCTTTCTTGATGAAACTATGACTAGGGATTGTTTAGACATAATCATAATTGCACATGAAGCAGGTTCCACCAAATATAGTCCAACTATAATTTCTCTGACTTCATACTATGATACTTCAAGGACTTTTGTATACGTACATCAATGAATATATTTTAACCAGCTATAATATATTTAAAGCACATCGATATAAACAAAAGATTAAATGCCTTTATTAATTAAACAAAATATTCGTACTATTACATAATTAAGATATATCGCCCTAATTGCCTTAAGGCCATACATCATATCCAACACCCAAATTGCAGGATGATGAGGTTCACGTTCAGTTCCAGGGCATCGCAGCGGGTCCGGAGGTCATAGTTCTCATCCCCGACCTCAATGAGGCTTTTGAAGAGGTCTTTGTACTAGTTCTCTAGGATTGAGACTTTCTGGAGGAGCTCAATGTAGGCGGTGGAAGGAATAGAGTTATCACAAGCAGGCTGGTCTGGCTGGTGGTCCTTAGGAGCAGGTACAACAAGCTTTTCTTTAGGAGGATTCATAACGATGGTCCCATTGATAGTTTCAGTGAGCAACATTATCCCAAGAGTCTCTAAGTCTAGAAGTGGAGTTTCAGGGGTCCTAGTGTAGTGAACAGGCTTGAAGTGCTCTATGCCGTGCCCTATGATGGAGATCACGGTGCTTAGAATTAGAGGGCCCTTGGGGTGGGTAAGGACATACTAAAATTGCTTGGCTAGCCAGGCTCGCAGGTAGAGCTTCCTATTATTCTTCATGCACTACAGAATGTGCACTTCTTTCTCATTTAGGGCCCCAAAACTTCTATAGCGACCAGAAAAGTTAAAGACATGAATTCTGTGGGCATACCTTAGTGGGGCTCGTGAATGTAGAAGTCTTAGGAGTCACCAGACTTCCAAGTGGTGACTCGAGGATTATTGTTGTAGAGTGAGAAATAGGTCTCGGCAGCATTGAAATCGGAAGGAAGAGCATCACACATGTCATCAGAGGGGTCATTCACCCCTAAAGCCTTGTTGAAGTCGTTGAGACTCTAAAGCACATTCTTCCCAGTGAGACAAAATTTGATCACCCTCTCCTCTTGATAGCTTGTGTAGTCTTGCTTGAACTGGAAAGTAGCATAAAATTCCCAGACAAGCTCCTGGTAGAAAGGAAAACAAATGAAGAGTAGAGGAAGCCATGAGATCATGGTGAAGGCATCAATGACGGCTTGGTTGATGCCGAGAGAGGTCATTATGTCTTTGCAGGTGGACTTATAGGGCTTTGATGACTGGCCCTTGAATTGAGCATAAGTAGTGCATGGATCAGGGAGGTCAAAAGAGCCATAAATGTTGCTCTTTACGCCGGGAGTACGGGTCTTCTCTTCCTTGATTATCTTGGCCTTTTTAGAACTTTAGCCTTTGCCAGCGCTGTAACACCCCCCTATAAGGAGTGTCACGGTAACTATAAACACCCAATAAACAACTCTACTTCACTATATAAGAATTCAATACTTATAGATTTAATATGTACAAATACAAATATAGCGTTCCAAACTCCAAATTATTCTCCAAATGCTAATTATTCTCCAAATATTTCTCAATGTCACTTTATATTTCTCACACTATCTAGTACATGCCATTATTCTACAAACCAAAATATTACATTAAAGTACAAATACACCTTGAGTCTTTCCTTATTTGCTCTTCAAGCTGATCAACTTATTCCACTTTGGTCCAAGCTATCTACAAGTTCTCCACCTACGTGTAGAAAAAAAACTACATGCTAAACAATTTGCTTAGTGGTGTCCATAAAAGAAATATAACAACTTTGAACATTTTTAACACTTCAAAATAGAAACCAAGATTGTTCATTAGTTAAAAACAAATTAACCAACTTTATGGAACCAAATCACAAAACTTATATAGTAATCATTTCAAAGTACAATCATATTTGTATCCAATTTTTCCAAACACTTTAACCACATATTGCCCAAAGTAAACAAGTCTTGAATAACGGTAAAATGGATGCGGGAGCGGACAAGCCCGAAGCCGAAGCTTCAAAATCAATATATCGGTCAAGCCCAAAGCCGAAGCTTCAAAATCAATATATCGGTCAAGCCCCAAGCCAAAGCTTCAATATCAATATATATATATATACATACATATATATATATATATATATATATATATATATATATATATATATATATATATATATATATATATCATAATATCGGCCAAAGCCCCAAGCAAAAGCTTCAATTATTTGTACAATACTGTACCTCCCTTTATTGGCGCCAATCTACCCTGACCCGTATTCTACTTGTTTAATTAGGGCAATAAATCAAAGTAAAATCTTAAAAAAATTTCAGTATAAACCATAATCATAATTCAACATAACTTCAGTAATTAAGAAATCCAAATCCCAAATTTTTAAGCATCAAACTTCAATTAAAACTCAATAAAATCAATATTCATACTTTCCAGAATTTTGCCAGGTTTCGTAACCAGACTTCCCCTACATTTTTCACTATCAAAACATCATCCAATCGAAGAACTATCTTCTAAACATAATTAGTCACATGTCTCAGCTTTCCAAAACCACCAGAATCACGGAAATCCAAATTTTATAACCAAAGTTATGATCAAAATATTAAAGAGTGTACAAAGCTGAGATTTTATGAAAAACAGATTTCATGACTCAACTTCAAACAAAAATTTCACATTGAAAACGAACGAAATTCAATGAGGTTCCTTCTGCACATATATTTCTTACTTTCTGTAAATATCAATAGAATCAAGAATCATTCAAATCGGATTTATATAACAAGAGAAAACATTAAAACAAAACAGGGATACAAATCTAAAATTTTTTCCGAAAAACCGAGAAATCAAAATTTGAGACACAAACCTTTTTCTATGCTCTTTCTAGCTCTCTTCTACCTCTTTTGCCTTTGATTTTCTTGCACTAGCTTCCTCTACAACAGCCATATATAATTCTATCAAGATATTATATAAATAAACTTCCTAATACCATAAATATGCTTAATTTATCATGAATTCTACTAATTAAGCTTTAATTTCACCAAAAATCACTCACCTCAAATTCAGATTACTATTCATCCGAATTTTAAAATCTGAAATCCTCCTCTTCTAGTCTTGATTGACTAAAATTGATGATGATAGAGGGCTTAAGGATCGATTTCTAACAAGAATTCGAAGTTGAATCGAAGAAATCGGAAGTTTTTAGATTAGGGAAAATTTTGGTTAAAGGAAATGTAAATGTGTAGAGGAAGAAGATGAAAATGAAGAAGAGAAGATGTTGGATTGGTATGTATTGATTTTCTTTTCTTTTTTTTTAATTTCCAAAAATGCCCTTGAACAATTAATTAAATGCCCAATTCATCCCTCTTACTTAATTAACTCTTATTTCTTCATGCCTTATATCCAATAACAATAATAATAACTATAAAAATAATTTTCATGATATTTTATACCATAGTAATTTATTATAAGCAAATTTTTAGAAATTTCGATTCGTTACAATTCTCCCCCTCTTATGAATTTTTGTCCCGAAAATTCCTTGAAAACAGTTGCGGATATTGAGTTTTCATTGTATCCTCCGGTTCCCAAGTTGCTCTTCAACCTTATGATTCCTCCAAAGTACTTTTACCAAAGGAATAGACTTGTTTCTCAATTGTTTAACTTCTCTCGCCAAGATTTGTGCCGGTTCCTCTTCATACGTCAAGTCGGGTTCGATTTCTACGACATCAGGAGATAAGATATGTGATGGATCTGACCTATATCTCCTTAACATCGACACATGGAACACATTATGAATTTTGTCGAGTTTTGGGGGTAGTGCCAACCGATAAGCTACCGGTCCAACCTTCTCTATAACCTCATATGGGCCAATGAATCTTGGACCGAGCTTGCCTTTTTTGCCAAATCGCAGGACTTTCTTCCGAGGAGATACTTTGAGAAATACTTTATCCCCTACTTCATAAGTAATATCTTTTCTTTTTAGATCAGCATAAGACTTTTGTCTATCCGATGCAACCTTTAATCTCTCTTGAATAAGTTTTACCTTCTCTTTTGTCTCCTGAATCAAATCCACTCCCACAATCTTGTTTTCACTAAGTTCGGTCCAATATAATGGAGTTCGACATTTTCTTCCATACAATGATTCATATGGCGCCATTTGTATGCTTGACTGATAGCTGTTATTATAGGCAAACTCCAGGAGGGACAAATACTTATCCCAACGTCCTTCAAATTCAATGATACAACTTCTCATCATGTCTTCTAACACCTGAATTACTCTTTTAGATTGACCATCTGTTTGAGGATGAAATGAAGTACTAAAATGAAGTTTACTACCTAAGGCTTCTTGCAACTTCTTCCAAAATCTCGAAGTAAATCTTGGATCTCGGTCAGAAATGATTGAAATAGGCACTCCGTGTAGCCTTACTATCTTATCTACATATAACTGAGCCAACCTATCAAGTGAATAATCCATCCTAACAGGAAGAAAGTGGGCAGACTTTGTCAATCTATCTACAACAACCCACACTGTATTATGTTTCTTCTGTGTAAGTTGTAAAGAAGTCACGAAGTCCATTGTGATTCTTTCCCATTTCCATTCTAGAATTGTTATTGGTTGCAACAATCGAGAAGGAACTTGATGTTTAGCTTTCACCTGTTGACAAGTTAGACATTGAGCAATATAATTAGTAATGTCTTTCTTCATCCCATTCCACCAATAATGCCTCTTCAAATTTTGGTACATGTTGTTTGCTCCTGGATGCATCGCATAAGGACTACTATATGCCTCTTGTAAGATATTCTTCTTTAATTCTTCATTGTTTGGCACAATAGTCTATCTTTAAAATATAGACATCCATCTTCTCGAACCATATAGTCATCTACGATACCCACTTATTTCCTTGCTTTAATAATCTTTAAGTCACCATCTTCATTTTGTGCTTGCTTAACCTGTTGTAGTAGTACAGGTTGAATCTTCAATTCTGCAATTAAGACTCCACTATTGGTAAGAGCTAACCCCGTATTCATAGCCCTTAGTGCCGTCATTGTCTTTATACTGAGAGCATCTGCCACTACATTAGCCTTTCCTGGATGGTAATCAATAAGACAATCGTAATCTTTAATGAATTCCATCCACCTTCTCTGCCTTAAATTCAACTCCTTCTGTGTTGGCAAATATTTTAAGCTTTTGTGATCTGTATAAATATAACATTTTTCTCCATAAAGATAGTGTCGCCAAATTTTCAAGGTAAAGACTATTGCAGCCATTTCCAAATCATGAGTAGGATAATTCCTTTCATGATTCTTCAATTGCCTGGAAGCATAGGCAATCACTTTCCCTTCTTGCATCAAAACACACCTAAGACCACTATAAGAAGCATCATTATAGATTACAAAGTCTTTTGCAGGCTCTAGTTGGGTAAGGATGGGTGCTTTTGTCAACATCGCCTTCAACTTCTCAAAACTTTCTTGGCACTTATCATTCCACTCAAATTTTGCATTCTTTTGAAGTAGTTTTGTCAGTGGGGCAGCAATGACAGAAAATCCCTTCACAAATCTTCTATAATACCCTACTAAACCAAGGAAACTTCTGACTTCTGTAGGGTTCTTTGGTGGTTTCCATTCTATAACTGCTTCTATCTTTTTAGGATCCACTTTAATTCCTTTTGCAGAAATAATATGGCCTAAGAAAGAAACTTCTTCAAGCCAAAACTCACATTTGCTAAGTTTGGCATACAATTTATTTTCCCTCAAAGTTTGGAAGACTATCCACAAATGTTGATCATGCTCTTCCCGTGACTTAGAATACACCAAAATGTCATCAATGAAAACCACTACAAACCTGTCTAAATATAAATAAAAGACACGGTTCATAAGGTCCATAAATGCTGCTGGTACATTAGTTAGACCAAATGGCATCACCAAAAATTCATAGTGCCCATATCTGGTTTGGAAAGCCATCTTTGCAATATCATCATCTTTCACTCTCATCTGATAGTAGCCTGATCTCAAATCAATCTTGGAGAAGTATTTGGCACCCTTGAGTTGATCAAATAAGTCTTCAATCCTTGGCAATGGATACTTGTTCTTTACTGTCAATTTATTTAACTCCAGGTAATCAATACATAATCAGAGCGACCCATCTTTCTTCTTAACAAACAACACTGGTGCACCCCACGGGGATATACTCGGGCGTATGAATCCTTTGTCTAACAATTCTTGCAACTGAATCTTCAACTCTTTCAGTTCAGCAGCCACCATTCTGTATGGTGCTTTGGATACTGGTGCGGTACCCGGTAATACATCAATTACGAATTCTACTTCTCTTTTTAGTGGTAAACTCAGTAGTTCTTCTGGAAATACATCGGGAAAATCACATACTGTAGGAATATTCTGCAATTCTAACTCACCTTTCTTCGATTCTAAAGCGAAGATTAGTAGGCTTGACATCCCTTCCTAACCAGCCTTTTAGTCTTCATAAAAGAAATTATGTTACAAAGGTAATATGATTTTTCACCCACGATAACTATTTCTTCTCCATTAGAAACTTGAAGTGACATTCTTTTGTTTTTACAATCCACCACTGCTCGATGTTCTGATAACCAATCCATTCCCAAGATAACATCATAATCTCAGAAAGGTAACTCAATAGATTTGCATGGAAAAGTTGATGTTGAATCATAATAGGGCAATTCATATACACTTTGCTTACTATCACACTGTGTCCTAAAGGATTAGTCACTTCAATATTTTCCCCTAATTCTTCTACATGTAACCCTTTCTCTTATACTAATGTAGTACATATACATGAAAGAGATGAACCGGGATCTATCAAAGTATAAACATTGTGGTTAAAGAATGAAAATTTACCGACAATAACTTTAGTAGATTCCCGAGTCTCAGGCCCTCGAATTGCATAACTTCGCGCCATTCCTCCTGGTCTACCACTTTGCGGTTCTTGTTGAGCCACATTATGTCCACTTGTCTCACTAGCATTTCCTCTTCCCCTTTCTCTTCCACCTTGCATTGTAGGAGTAGGAACTACTATAGGTGCAGATGTTCTTATCTGTCTTTGAGGACAATTTGCAATCAAATATTCCCTTGAGCCACATTTAAAGCAGACTCTACCTTTTCCCCAACATTCCCCTGTATGTATCCTTCCACAATTAGAACATTGTGGAATATTTCCTCTGCCTCTACCTGAAGGTACACTAGCCGCCGATCCCGTACTTATGGTTTGTCTCGATGAAAACCCTCTGAAATGAGATTGTGCTTGTTCTGATGTTCCCTTCTGTTTCTTACTTGGAGATCCTAAACTAACTGGACCCTGTGATCCCTTTTCAAATCTAGATCTTTTAGCCATTCTTTGTTGCCTATCTGAATTGATCTTCTCAATGCCCATAGCAGCATCAACCAAGTCATTGAACACTCTAATCTTTTGTGCAAGTAAATGCACTCTAATTTCATCATTCAGCCCATCCTCAAATCTCTTACATCGCCTTACTTCACTGTCAACGATATCACAGGCATACCTCTCAAGTTTGAGGAATTGAACTTCATATTCTGATACAATCATTCGTCCCTGTCTCAAAGACAAGAACAATTTCCTTTGCTCATCTTTAAATCGTTCACTAACGTACTTCTTGTCAAATTGTTCCAAGAAAAGGCCCCAAGTTATTTCTCCGGCTCGCCTTTCTCTCACAATATTATCCCACCACCTCCTAGCTTGTTCTTTGAGTAGACCTTGCACACAGTCTAATCTCTCTTCATCTGTAAAATGAAGCCTAGTCATACACCATTTAGTATGATCAAGCCAATCTTCTACAATTACAGGATTCACTGTGTCCCCTTTGAAGTCATCAGCCGGAAGCTTCTTTATTCTTTCAATAGGAGTTCTCTCATCTCTTCTTTCAAAGTGAGGTACTATAGGAACTTGAGGGATTTGTATGTTTCGAAGTACTTGTGTAATTACTTCAGTAGTCATATGCTAAAGTAAAGCAGCTTGCTCATCCTCTTGTCTAATACGGACCATACTCTCAGCATCCTCTTCCTCACTCTGGTTGTGACTACTACTAGCCATAACGTAATCCTAAAAATTGGACCAAAGTGGATCAAACAACTAACATATCATATTTGTATCCTAAATGGCATGTACATACTAGTCCTAGAATCGCCTAAACCTCGCTTTGATACCAATAAATGTAACACCCCCCCCTATAGGGAGTGTCACAGTAACTATAAACACCCAATAAACAACTCTACTTCACTATATAAGAATTCAATACTTATGGATTTAATATGTACAAATACAAATATAGCGTTTCAAACTCCAAATTATTCTCCAAATGATAATTATTCTCCAAAAAAATTTCTCAATGTCACTTTATATTTCTCACACTATCTAGTACATGCCATTATTCTACAAACCAAAATATTACATTAAAGTACAAATCCACCTTGAGTCTTTCCTTATTTGCTCTTCAAGCTGATCCACTTATTCCACTTTGGTCTAAGCTATCTACAAGTTCTCCACCTACGTGTAGAAAAAAACTACACGCTAAGCAATTTGCTTAGTGGTGTCCATAAAAGAAATATAACAACTTTGAACATTTTTAACACTTTAAAATAGAAACCAAGATTGTTCATTAGTCAAAAACAAATTAACCAACTTTATGGAACCAAATCACAAAACTTACATAGTAATCCTTTCAAAGTACAATCAAATTTGTATCCAATTTTTCCAAACACTTTAACCACATATTGCCCAAAGTAAACAAGTCCTGAATAACGGTAAAATGGATACGGGAGCAGACAAGCCTGAAGCCGAAGCTTCAAAATCAATATATCGGTCAAGCCCGAAGCCGAAGCTTCAAAATCAATATATCGGTCAAGCCCCAAGCCAAAGCTTCAATATCAATATATATATATATATATATATATATATATATATATATATATATATATATATATATATATATATATATATATATATATATCATAATATCAGCCAAAGCCTGAAGCCAAAGCTTCAATTGTTTGTACAGTACTGTACCCCCCTTTATTGGCGCCAATCTACCCTGACCCGTATTCTACTTGTTTAATAAGGGCAATAAATCAAAGTAACATCTTAAAAAAATTTCAGTATAAACCATCAATCATAATTCAACATAACTTCAATAATTAAGAAATTCAAATCCCAAATTGTTAAGCATCAAACTTCAATTAAAACTCAATAAAATCAATATTCATACTTTCCAGAATTTTGCCAGGTTTCGTAACCTGACTTCCCCTGCATTTTTCACTATCAAAACATCATCCAATCGAAGAATTGTCTTCTAAACATAATTATTCACATGTCTTAGCTTTCCAAAACCACCAGAATCACGGAAATCCAAATTTTATAACCAAAGTTATGATCAAAATATTAAAGAGTGTACAAAGCCGAGATTTTTCGAAAAGCAGATTTCATGACTCAACTTCAAACGAAAATTTCACATTGAAAACGAATGAAATTCATTGAAGTTCCTTCTGTACATATATTCCTTACTTTCTGTAGATATCAATAGAATCAAGAATCATTCAAATCGGATTTATATAACAAGATAAAACATTAAAACAAAACAGGGATACAAATCTGAAAATTTTTCCGAAAAACCGAGAAATCGAAATTTGAGACACAAACCTTTTTCTATGCTCTTTCTAGCTCTCTTCTACCTCTTTTGCCTTTGATTTACTTGCACTAGCTTCCTTTACAATAGCCATATATAATTCTATCAAGATATTATATAAATAAACTTCCTAATACCATAAATATGCTTAATCTATCATGAATTCTACTAATTAAGCTTTAATTTCACCAAAAATCACTCACCTCAAATTCGGGTTACTATTCATCCAAATTTTAAAATCTGAAATCCTCCTCTTCTAGTCTTGATTGACTGAAATTTATGATGATAGAGGGCTTAAGGATCGATTTCTAACAAGAATTCGAAGTTGAATCGAAGAAATCGGAAGTTTTTGGATTAGGGAAAATTTTGGTTAAAGGAAATGTAAATGTGTAGAGGAAGAAGATGAAAGTGAAGAAGAAAAGATACTGGATTGGTATGTATTGATTTTCTTTTTTTTTTTAATTTCCAAAAATGCCCTTGAACAATTAATTAAATGGCCAATTCATCCCTCTTGCTTAATTAACTCTTATTTCTTCGTGCCTTATATCCAATAACAATAATAATAACTACAAAAATAATTTTCATGATATTTTAATACCATAGTAATTTATTATAAGTAAATTTTTAGAAATTTCGGTTCGTTACAAGCGCTCTTGGTGAGCATCTTTCTCTTGGTAGGAGGAGGGGCATGAGTATAGTCGCTCTCCCCGTCGAAATCAATCTCAATGGGGGCATCTTGGGTTTTGGCCCCTCCCTTAGTTGTCTTTTCCTTTTTCACTGGAGTCTCGCCAGACCTCTCCTATTCAGTGGTGGTGGGAAAGATGGTGGAGATAGGATCAACGGTGAGAGGAATCTCACCGGGAGTAGTGGTGGTGGTAATAGAGGTGGCAGGAGTAGGGACACCATGGCTTGGCATCTTCGTGGCCTTTTATAGGCCGACCACGACCGTCGGAGGAGAAATATCGGTGGGAGGTGCTACGGAGATGGTAGTGGCAGCAGAGGCGAGAGCGGCGAGACTGTAGTCCACTGGAGTGGCGACTATAGTGGTGATGGTGGAGAAGGTTTCTACCATCGGAATAACTATGGCAGGAGTAGTGGTAGTGGTGAAAGGAGTGGTGTCGCAGGCGATGCTGCCAATCAGGACCTCACTAGTCATGGGGTGGTGGTGGAGGTTTTATAAATTAATGCCATTGCAGTGGTCTTGGTGGTGGTTGAAAAAGGAAAGATTGCTGGAGAAGAGAAAGAGTTTTTGCTTTGAGAGTTTAAAGGAGAGCGTAACTATTGAGAGTGAGGAGAGGGGTTTAAGTAGGGATTTTAGTCATGCAAAAGTGACTCTAGGGGCATTAATGGGAGCAATAGTAATCATGCTCTGTTTGAGTATTGAACCATCAAAAATCTCCACGATCTTCGCATGACTGCCACATCACCCACTGTGTATGCATCAGTCCATGTGAGTCCCTTCACATCTCTATCATCTCAGTCACGTCTCTTAGCGTGTAATGGTTCAACTTCCATAAAGAGTGTACGGAGAACTAATCCTGCAACAAAGATAGAGATAGAAATCAATCCTAGTCTAGATACAACTAATAAAAGCTAACTAAAATAGAGATGAAGTGTCAGAAATGCTTGGGCTGCCTCCCAAGAGCGCTTTGTTTAACGTCATTGAGCTCGACACACTACACCAAGATTATGGTGTGGTATCAGCGGTCTCCGTAAGAGTTATTTCCTTAGAGTGAGGTTTAAATCCTTCATAGTAGGGCTTGGGATGATGCCTATTAACTTTTAAAACTTTCCCAGTCTCGATGCTCTGTATAATGATTGCTCCATATAGGAATACTTTGGTCACGATGTAAGGTTCGGCCCACTGGGACCTTAGCTTTCCAAGGAACAGCTTGAGTTGAGATTGGAATAGAAGCATTCTCTATCCTACATTAAGGGTTTTCCTAGAAGCAAAAAGATCATGGTGACGCTTAGTGGTCTCTTTGTTGGCCTTATTCCTCTTATAATCTTCACAATGGATCTCCTTGAGTTCATGTAATTATAACCTCCTATGCTCTTTGGCCGCATCGAGGCTAAAATTGGTCTCCTTGATGGCCCAATATGCCTTATACTCGATCTCGATAGGTAAATGACATGCCTTTCCATAAATAACTCTGTAAGGTGACATCCTGATAGGGGCTTTCCATGCTGTACGGACTGCCTAGAGAGCTTCAAAGAGATGGAGACTCTAGTCTTTCCTGTTGGGATTGACTATTTTCTCCAAGATGAGCTTGACCTCTTTGTTGCTCACCTCGGCTTGTCCATTTGTTTATGGGTGGTATGCTGTAGAGGTCATGTGCTTGACTCCCCATTTAGTCAGGAACTCCGAGATCGTCTTGTTGTAAAAATGTGTACCGTGATCACTGATGAGTAGTGTCAGTGTCTCGTATCTGTAGATGATATTATCCTTGATAAAATCTACTACTGTCTTTCCATCATCGTTCCTGGTTGCCTCGGCTTCTATCCACTTGGAGACATAATCAACTGCTAGGAGGATGTACTTGAACCCATAAGAAGGAGGAAAAGGGCCCATGAAATCAATACCCCAGACATCAAAGATCTTGATGACCAAAATTAGAGTCATCAGGAGCTAATCTCGACATCCAAGATTACTAACCTATTGGCAGTTGTCGCATGCCTTATAAAACATATAGGAGTCACAACAAATGTGGGGCTAATAAAATCCGCACTTAAGAATGCGTTATGCTGTTCTCCTCGGCCCACCGTGACCTCCATAAACTTTAGAGTGACATGCTTGCAAAAGTCTTGGTATCTCTTCCCCGTAAACACATCTCCTCAAAATCAGATCATTCCCTGGTCTCCATAGATAAGTATTATCCCAGATGTACCTGCCAACTTCCCTCTTCATTTTCTCCTTGTCATTGCATGTGAAATCCTCTGGGAACCTCCTAATGGTAAGAAAATTGATAAGGTCTGCATACCATGAAGTCTCGGTGACAGCAAAGAGACTTTCCCTTAGGTATTCATCCTAAACTTCCCTTAGTTCTTCTGAATTGGTCAGCCTGCTAAGATGACCGGCCACCAAGTTCTTTATCCCCTTTTTGTCTCTGATCTCGATATCAAATTCTTGAAGCAAAAGGATCCATCGAATCTGTCTTACCTTGGCATCTTTCTTGGTCATAAAGTACCTCAAAGAAGCATGGTCTGAGTATACAATGACCTTAGAATAGAGAATGTAAGAACGGAACTTCTCCAATGCAAAAATGATAGTAAGGAGCTCTTTCTCAGTCATGGTATAGTTCTGCTGAGCCATATCGAGAGTTCGAGAGGCATAATAAATGACATGAGGTTCTCAGCCAACTCGTTATCCTAATACTGCTCCTACTACCTTATCGCTTACATCGCACATGAACTCAAAGGGCTGGTCCCAATTTTGTGCTTGGATAATGGGTGCAGAGACCAACTTCTTCTTGATGGTGTCAAAGGCTTCCTTGCAAGGATCTCCAAACTCGAAGTTAGCGTCTTTCTAAAGTAATCTGCATAGGGGCTCAACGATCTTTGAAAAGTTCTTGATGAACCTACGATAAAAACCTGCATGCCCAAGAAAAGACCTAACTTCCTTTACAGAAGTAGGGTAAGGTAAGGACTGAATAACATTAATTTTAGCTTTATCTAACGCAATACCGGACTGAATAACATCAATTTTAGCTTTATCTACCACAAAACCCTTCTTAGATACAACATGACCTAATATCGTACCGTGGTCTACCATGAAGTGGCATTTTTCATATCTAAGTACTAAATCAGACTTAATGCAACGTTTAAGAATCTTACCAAGGTTATCGACACATGCATCAAAAGAATCACCATACACAGTAAAGTCATCCATAAATACGTCAATGATGTTTTCCACGTAATAAAAAAAGATACTCATCATGCACCTCTAGAATGTTACGGGAGCATTGCAGAGACCAAAAGGCATCCGTCTGTAAGCAAAGGTGCTAAAGGGACACGTAAATGTTGTCTTTTCCTAGTCTTTTGGTGCTACCGGGATATGATAGAATCCTGACATTCTATCGAGACAGTAGAAATGAGACTTTCCTGCTAGTCTCTCCAGCATTTGATCAATGAATGGCAGTGGAAAATGGTCTTTTTTGGTCGAGGCATTGAGCTTGCGGTAATCTATGCAAACTTTCCTACCGTTCTGTATCCTCATCGGGATCGATTCTCCTGCTTCATTCTCTATTGCCGTGATCCCTGTCTTCTTTGGAATAACTTGTACCGGGCTAATCTACTCAATGTCAGAGATAGAGTAAATGAGGTTAGCCTCCATGAGCTTGATCACTTCCTTCTTCACTACTTCCATCATAGGAGGATTGAGTCGCCTTTTCATCTAGATCAGTATCATCAAGACTCTCACCTTCACGAGCTGATTCTATGGTCCTTGTGGTTATTGGCGGTCATTATTTCCCCAGGCAAGTGTTGGACGATCACGCCATCCTATTTGATTCCTCTATGGTGGCGGGATGTATGGCTGCTTGTTCCCCTGATTAACATAGTTATTATGGTTACTGTAGTTACCATAGTTACCATAATTGCTATAATTGCCATAGTTCCCCATGGCATGGACTTGCTCAAACTCATGGTCTCCTATGCGAGGACATTCATCAGTAGCATGAGTAGTCTTTTTGCATAGTTCGCACTCCTTCACGACCTCGGTCTAGACAGCTATTTTATGCATGAGTTCGGCGAGTCTTTCTATTTTGTCATTGAGATCATAAGAGTTAACCTCATTGATAGGTCTCGATGTAGATTTTCCTTCACGATTGCCAAACTATTGAGCGGTTTCCGCCATAGTCTTGATGATCTTCCAAGCTTGAGTTGGGGTCTTGTTGATGAGAGCACCCCCACCAGCGGTGTCTAACATGGACCGTATAGAGAATGGGAGGTCCTCATAGAAAGTCTGGACTAAGGCTTGATCAGTGAATCCAGGGGTTGGGCAGGTTGCCAAAAGGTGCTGTAATCTTTCATAATACTCATGGAGACTCTTTGTGTCTTTCATCGTAGATGAACAGATCTGTCTTTTCAAAGTGGTAACTCTCGATGCTGGAAAGCATTTATCAAGAAAGACTCTCGACATCTGTTCCCATGATGTTATCAATCTGGTTTCAAGTGACAAAACTAGTCATTGGCCGATTCCTCTAGAGAGAAAGCAAAGGACTTCAATTTTGCAAAGTTTAGATCGACCTTAGAGGTTTTATGGAACACAAATCAAATGGAATTTCTGTAAGTGTTTGTAAGGGTCATCGGTGGCCCTCTCGGCGAATTTGGGCAAGCTATGGACAAACCCCGATCTCATCTTGAAATTATTATCTTCAATTTTGTCTGGGTAAGTGATGCAAAATAGTTGTTGGTTCACTAGGAACCGTGTAAGGTCTCGGGATTAACTGCTCTAGATTAGACATGGTTACGATGGCTGTTTCAGGATCTGATTATGAGTCAGTTGAATAGTCAGACAGCCCTTCCATATCAATTGGATTATCATTGGGTCCGCTTGAAGTCTTTGCCTGATTTTTTGAGTCTCTACGCTCTCGGGCTTGCTTAGAACGAGCTTTTTTAGATCTTTCAATTTCTGGATCGTAGAGGAATTCACTACCACGACCTGTGGCTTTAGTCATCCACGTTGAAAAACTAGTCAAATGGAACCGTTCCCCGGCAATGGTGCCAAAATTTGATGGGTGTCGAGACCATAAAAAATAAATCCATGCGCAAAACAAACTTGTAGTTAGTAGTGAATGGGGCTCGAATCCACAACGAACAGTATTTGACAATGTTATTCTAAGAAGATGACAGACAGCGTGACCTAAAAGCGCTCTTGAGAGGAATTTATGGATTAGAAATAAATAAAGCAAGTAATGAAACAATAGGAAATAATAGCTCAACCAATATAGGACAAGATTGAATATCATGGTGATCATTGGATAAGAAATTAATTGCAACGAGACCTAGATTTAGTTATACTAATACTCATACAACGTACAGTACTAGCAACTTTTCCTTACTATGAATGGATACCGGGCTTCACGCCACGACCTCACTCTTACTCACCGTGTCTCTTGACTTCATGCCGAGAGCTCGACAGTAAATAGTAATAGAAATAAGAAAAGCCTAAATCCTTACCGACAGGTAGTGAAGCACTCCCAACAGGCATAAGATTACCTTTCTCCAGTCTCGATGGAGACTGTTGTTACTTCATCCCTCTTCAGGCACAACTATGGATGCATGAATAGAGATTAACAATAATATCAAAGACTTACCAAATGGGTGATCTGTCCAAACAGCGAGACTAAGTGATATTCTTACCATAAAACCCTTTAGGCACCGAGATTGGTAAATAGGTCGGCTTGCAAATTTTTGTATTCATTTGAGGACCTCACACCATCTAAACTCAGTCTTGACCATTAATTGGTCAAGCCATGAGAGTTCTAGCTAAACATGGCTGAATTTAAACGCGCATAAATATAAAGAGACTGAAAATAAATCATCCTGAGAATATAGAGGAATATAACTGAAAATGAAATTGTAATTAAACTTAGAAATGTTTAAACCAAAACTGTAAATTAAAGTGCTTAAAATTAAAGAACACAAAGACTAAAAACTAGACTTAAAAGACTGAATGATTGAAACTTCTATATCAATTATGTATATCTTCTGTCTGTATGAATGATGATGATCTCTTCGAAATAGTCGGCCTTGGTATTTATAGCTAAGTGCCCCTCCTTATGCTTCTTCTTTAGTGACAAAATTTGACTCTTCGTATTTATTTTGATGGATTCATTTCCTTTTAGTCTTGGTCTTCAAATGGTAGTAAAATCCTTCCTTTTATGAGATTAGGAAAGAGATCAAACTTCCTTTTGAGATAGCTCTTCCTGAATAGGATTTTACCCGAATTGGGTAACTTCCAGATCTGGTGTGGCGTGCACCGATATTGATGTCATCTTGGTCGTTCTGAAGTGTTCAAAAGTTACCGAGACCAGCTATCGCTCTCAGGTATCGGTGAGAGGCTCTTTTTCTCCAAATGTCGCATGTTTTCTATGAATCGCCTTCAAAACCTGAAAGAGACAGAAAAGGAAGTAATAGTGGCCATAAAGACTAAAAATATGGTCTCAATGATATGGAAATAGACACAAATACATGCTGAAAATACAACCTATCATTCTTGTTGTGGTTTCGAGTAGTTGTTATTAATTAATTTGTACTTTCGTGTTTGATAAAAATATAATTCATTGTTATGGTTAAAGATACAAATTACTAAAATGGACATTAAAGATAAATTAGAAGTTATTTATAAGGGTAAAATTGGACTATATAATTCAAACCACAAAAAGGAACTATAAAAGTTCCAATTTGATGGTAGTTTTAAAAAGGAGATTTAGTCCATGTTGAAAAAAAACCTCATATTAAATTTTATCACTATCAAACACATCAATTAAACCTCAAAAGGAAGTCTTTTAAAGGCAACCAAAGTCGGCCTATATGTTATCTCATCCCACTCTTTTAAGGAATATCATAAGCTTTTGGCATTATTATGGTATATATTATTGTTTACTGAATATTAATTGATTATATCAAACATAATTACGGAATTATTATTTGCAAGAACATTTGAGGTATATGAATTATAGTGGGAGCCGGATGTTTTTTATCATACTTTATCCAACGGTTGAATATTTTACTAAGATGAAAAAATATTTAATTAAGTGTAAATAAATAATCAGCTGTTGAATGAGAGCATGGTAAAATAACACTCAACTCCTATTATAAATTCCCTTGAGCTACAATATAGCCAATCTTGGTGAAGATTGTAGATTGGTCAAGTCATTTAAAAATGGTTTTTTGGACTTGTAACTTATAATCACAAAACAACTGAATATATTAGAATTTGTCGAATCTAAACCGAACTTGTAAGATCAAGAACTGAACTACATTATCATACATGCATTAGAACTGAAAGAAACTAAAATGAAATACACTAAACTAATTAATGAAACTTAATAGATTTTAACTGAATTCAAATTAATTTATTTCAGTGATCATAAGTAGAAGACAACAAGGCCTTTTATGGCGTTGAAATGTTGGGAGTTTATTGAAATAACAACTTCCTTTTAAAATAAGTGAGTATACAACAACAACATTACTCTAATGTCTAATAAGACTCCTATATAAGCGGGGTGAGAAGGGTTGGATGTACGTTACTTTACTCTTGTAATTACAGAAAGGTTATTTTCAAATGACCCTGAATTAAAATAAATGAGTATATAGGTACAAATTAGTTTAATTCCAAAAGCAATTTTTTTTATTGCTGTAGACTAGTATTACTATTTTTAGTAGCACAAGATTCTCTTGAGGTTTGAGGTTAAAACATACATGCATAATAACTTTATAAACTGAGTTACTTCAATTACTACTATTACTATCTTTTGCAATAACTGTATAAGTAGATAATATTTGCAAATTACAACACCTATATTGTTATATCCTAAGATTTTTTTTGTTTTCTTTGTTTTAGTTCTTATTTTTAACGAACAGGAATTTGAGGATTATAAAAAGCCAAAAGTTCAATGCTTCTGATTACACAAGTCAATTAAATTAATAAAAATCTTATTCGATTTGACATTTTACTTAAGAAAGCCACTTGAAATTAACCAGGAAATTGGCTGGACTTTTACTTGACAGCAACCCTATTAATAACAAGTCAAAACTCAAAACCTTTGTACAAGTTAAGCAAGTCAACTAGTAATATAGGACTTGTCGGTCATATTGGGCTTTTTATTACTATTTATGAAATAAGTTAAGAATTAATCAATTTGAAGTAAAATCCACTCACACGTCTCATTTGGTGATGCCATTAATGTTCTTTTAAGACCTTGATAACTTTTTGTCTCCAAAATCACTTAGAATTAGAATTGTAATTTGATGCCCAAAAGGCAACAAACAGAAGAAGTTTTCAAATACCTTTAACTAAAATGCAGGAAAAATCATTATTATAGAAAGTGGCTGTAAAATATGATATTATAAGATCAAACATAGAACAGTTGGTGTTTTATTTTGAATTTTTATTATGATATGGATTGGATTTGGTGTATGTTGACAATTTCCACGACAATGTTGCTTGATTTCCAATCTATATTAATAATTATTTTGTGTTTTGACAAATTTTCTTCCTTTTTTTCTTAAGAATTTGTATATCAAATTTGTTTTCTCTATTCCATTCAATCTCTTTATTTTGTTAAACGCTTCATTAAGTAACATGAATAATAATATTCTAACAACATTATTCCGATTTGATTACTTCATTAAATAATGAATTATGTGTAAGTATTTGTCTCATGTATATGGTTTTCAAAAAAAATTGTCTCGTGTATATATGATATTTAATGAAGTAACGAACATTAAAATCTGAGCTGATTAATATAAAAATAAAAGTACAAAGTCATGTGCGTTCAACACATTGACCAATATACCAATTCTAAAATCTATTAAGGAAAATCAGATTCGAAAAATGACTTGTTGACAAATTTAGAAGTCAAAAGTGCGATTTGGTCCATATACTTCTTATATTTTCTATAAGAGAAAAGTATACCTTATAAGATGTGTTGTATACTTTAACTTTCCACGCTTGTCATTTAATTTTTGAACCTGATAACTTTATTAACTGAATTTTTTAGTAATTTATATTGTACAATCATAGAAATTGTTCAAACATAGAAATATTGTAAAGTAGCTATAAATGTTGCTATCAATTACAAATATGTAGCAAACAAATATTATTACAAATACTTATACAGAGAAATGCATATATATATATATATATTATTTGATCAAATTTAATATTAATTGTGGAATACTAATAAATTAAAATATAATAATTACTTTGATACATGTTGATTGTGCAATTATATTGAATAGTAAAAGATATAAAAATATCAAAGATAGTACTGTTAATTTACAATTTCAAATACTATTTAACATATTGTTTGTGTTTTATGGGCTGTATGGATCCGACGAAATAATTAGATTTGGAATAAGAAGTTTAGGGTGCATCACAAATGGTTCGCTACGGTCTTGATTTTCTTAGTGAATGGGAAGCAACTAATTGCATATTTCACTCGACACCCACACCGCAAATAGCAACTCGTTGGAGAAAGTCACCTACAAGATGGTTAATGTGAAAAATGAATTACGAAGAAAAGATGAATTGATGAATTGTAAAATGTATTATTGAGTTGTGAACAATTAACTACATTTACAAGTATTTATAGGTGTATAATTACTTGTTCACCAAGAATAATAAATACATACAAATACAAATAGTAATCTAATTATTACAAAAACATAACCATATATGTAGTTTACTTGTTGAGCACATTACTTGGTCATCAAGTCCTTAATACTCCCCCGCAAGTTGGCGAGTGAATGTTGTGAAGTCCCAACTTATCTCGCAAAAGAATGAATTGTTCTTTTCCCAATGCTTTTGTGAAAATATCAGCCCATTGACATCGTGTCAGAATGTAAGATGGACTAATCAATCCAACTTGTAGTTTCTCAAGTACAATGTGGCAGTCAATCTCTATATGTTTAATGCGTTTAGGAAACACAGGATTGGCAGCAATATGTAGTGCTTCTTGGTTGTCACAGTAGCGTGGTGTTGCATTTTTGGTCGAGACTTTCAAGTCATGCAAGATATATTGTAACCATGTCAACTCTAAGCAAGTGTTTGCCATTGCTCTGTACTCTGCTTCTGCTGATGATCGTGAGATATTGGTCTGGTTTTTTTTATTTCCAAGATATTAATGAATTGCCAATGAATATGCAGTGTCCTGTGACAGATCTACGAGTGCTATGACATCCTCCCTAGTCTGAGACACAAAAGGCTTTCAATCTAAGATCATTTTTGGAAGGTAGTATTAAACCTTGTCCAGAAGTTCCTTTGATGTACCTCAAGACATGAATGGCTGCATTCCAGTGAGGCTTTCGTGGTGATTGCATGAACTGACTCAATGTTCGTACTGAGTAAACTATATCAGGTCTTGTAACAGAGAGATAAATTAATCTACCAACCATTCATCTGTATTTAGTTGGATTGTCAAGCAAGTCACCATCTTCAGAATTTAACTTTGAGTGTTGCTCTATCGGAAATTTTTCAGGTTTTGAGCCAGTGAGTTCAGCATCTGCCAAAATATCTAATGCATATTTTTGTTAGGACATAAAGATTCCATTTTTCGACCGAGAAAACTCTATGCCAAGAAAATATTTCAGGTTGGCCTAGATCCTTAATCCGAAAATGTTGAAGTAAGGATTGTTTGCGAACCTTGATTTCATGATCATCATTACCTATTAGGAGAATATCGTCCACATATAGTAGGATGGCAGTAAAAGATGAACCAACCATTTTAGTGAAGAGACTATAGTCAGCTTTGGATTGTTGATAGCCATATTGTTGAATAACATGAGAAAAAGTGCTAAACCAATTTCTAGATGCCTGTTTCAATCCGTATAAAGATTTATTGACCCGACACACCTGATTCTCCCCCTGTAGGCGAAGTCCAGGAGGAAGTCTATGTAAACAACTTCATGTAAGTCACCATGTAAAAATGCATTTTAGACATCTAATTGGTATATGAACCAATTACGAGCAGCAGTGACAGTCAAGAGACACCGTAATATGGTAAGTTTGGATGTTAGAGAGAATGTTTCATGATAATCAAGACCCTCAATTTGTGTATATCCTTTGGCAACTAGTCGATCCTTGTAGTGCTCAATACTCGCATCAGAATTGTATTTGATCTTATAGACCCATCGACATCCAATAGGCTTGTGACATGCAGGAAGTGACACAATGCTCCAATTATTATTCTGTTCTAATGAAATTAATTCTAAAGCCATGGTTTTTTGCCAGTGAGGATCAAGGTTGGCTTGTTCATAAGAAGTGGGTTCATTTGGAACTGTGATGTTAGCAAAAAAAGTGCGTTGTGTAGGTGAAAATTTTGAATATGATAATCAAGTGGGAAAGGGGATATTTTGTACCTTTAAAGGACATTGGAACGACGATGGACTGATTGGCTTGAGTAGGAACAAAGTAGTCTTTATGCGACACTGGAGCTTGATCATTTCAGGAAGATTGTCGAATCGAAGATGGAGAAGGAAGCTGATTTTTGGGAAGATTGACAGGATATGACTGATCAATATGGTGTGACTGATCGACATTATGCGGTTGATTGACAGGATGTGACTTAGATGAGGGCAAATAACTTTCTATGTTTGGCTCATTATTTAGATTTGGTGAAGGAGAAAGATCAAGAGCTAAATTTGGTAAAATAGAAGAAGGAGAAAGATCAAGAGCTAAATTTGGCAAAAGTGGAGATGTAGGTGAAGGATGATGATGCTGATATGGGAATATAGTTTCATGGAAAATAACATCTCAACTAATGAAGAAAGTGGAAGAAGCAATGTCATATAACTTGTAGCCTTTATGAGTAGATGGATAACCAATAAAGATGCATTAACGAACTCTAGGGTCAAATTTTTGTTTAGATTGTACAATGGTGTAATAATATAGACACCCAAATACTCGAAGATGGTCAAATGAGGGAAGCTTATTATACAAATGCTCGTAGAGAGTTTTTCTAGAAAGAAGAAGTGTAGGTAACCTATTAATAAGGTGTACTGCAATGAGAACACTTTCTCCCCAAAATTAAAGTGATAGTCATGATTGGAATAAGAAGGAACGAGC
The DNA here is from genome assembly GCA_947683365.1 of Euphorbia pulcherrima. Lineage (NCBI taxonomy): Eukaryota > Viridiplantae > Streptophyta > Magnoliopsida > Malpighiales > Euphorbiaceae > Euphorbia > Euphorbia pulcherrima. The sequence continues at coordinate 25,202,664 of CANTUS010000001.1, forward strand.
GACAATAATGATATGACGGTGTTTTCATTCAACAACTCCATTTTGTTGGGGTGTGTAAACACATATAAACTAACACTTGATACCTTTTTCTTCAAAAAATTGGCATGGAAATGAACTCAAGACCTTTATCAGATCGAATCTTTTTAACAGATTTATCAAATTGTGTACATACAAAGGTAATGAATGATTTAAGAAAATGTTGTGTTTCAGAATTTAATTGCATAAGAAAAATCCATGTACAATGTGAAAAATCATCGACAATTGTTAAAAAGTATTTGGCATTGGAACGGGTTGCAATTTTATGTGGTCCTCAAATGTCGCAATGTATAAGTTCAAAAGGAGAATTTGTTTTTATCGAACTGGATGGGAAATGAAGCCTAGATTGTTTAGCCACATGACAAATGCTATAATTATTGTGAAATGACATTTTATTATTGGATGAAAGTAACGAAGAAGCCATTTTTAAGCATTTGATGATGGATGTCCATGACGCATATGCCATATATCGAAAGTATGAAAAGTTTGTGAGGAGTTTAGTACCGGAATGGAAGATGACATGTAATAAAGACCACCTCGTTGCTCACCCGAACCAATCGTCCTACCCGTAACCAAGTCTTGCAAGATACAACTATCAGGTAGAAGAATAATATGACAATTGAGAGATTTGGTCAATTTACTAGCGGAAATAAGATTCAAATTAAAGGATGGAACACATAATGCTTGTTATAACCGTATATCATGATTGAATTGAACACTGCATGTGAATGTGATAGGAGCAGTAGAACCGTTGGGTAAATTTACTGAGGTAATTGAAGGTGTATATTTTTGTGTGAAATATTTAGAATCAGAAATGATGTGGTCAGTGGCACCACTGTCAAGAATCTATGGCTTGCAAAAACATAATTAATTGATGCTTTAAAAGAAAACAGACCTGGTGCATTAGCACATATGTCATTGTTACCAGGATTATTGATATGTAGTACAACCAACGACAACATCATCGGAGTCCCTGGCGGTTGTGTTTTTACTTTTACCGTCCATGGGGATTGAATGAAAAATATGAGCAGAAGACTGAAATTTTGAGTCCCCGGAAATGATGCTCTGTTACCATGTGAAAAATGAATTATAAAGAAAAGATGAATTGATAAATTGTAAAATGTATTATTGAGTTGTGAACAATCAACTACATTTATGGGCATTTATAGGTGTATAACTACTTGTTTACCAAGAATAATAAATACATACAAATACAAATGGTAATCTAAGTATTAAAAAATCATAACCATTATGTAGTACTTGTTGAGCACATTACTTGGTCATCAAGTCTTTAATAGTTAAAATGTAATGTCGATGCAAGCGTCTTCCATTGTGGTCAACGTTTGACTCACGACAATGTTGTTAGGGACGCTCAAGGATGGGTCATTTGTGCTCGATCATCTCTTTAACTAGGAGGAGGAAACTCGTTTCTCGCTAAAGCAATGAGTTGTCGTAAAGCTCTTAGTTGCTAAAGACACATCATTTCGATCACATTATCCATGCATCCACGCGCGCACACACGAGCGCGCCCGCGCGTACACACGAGCGCGCCCGCGCGCACGCACGTACGCACACACACACGCCCACACGCACACGCACACGCACACGCACAAACGCACACACACACGCATCCACGCACGCACGTGAACGAGCGCTCACACACTCGCGCGCGCTCACACACACAAAGTTGAAGTATCACTTTAAGTATTTCGGATTATATAGTGTCACTTTAAGTATTTCGGATTATATATTTAAATTTTATTTTGTCAAAATATTGTATTTGAAAAATAATATTTAAGAATTTGATTTGAGAAAAGGAGGCTCGTTTAAGCTCGCAAACTGTCAAGTTCGAGCCGAGCTTTTCAAGAGCTTGAGGAGGCTCGTTTAAGCTTGCAAACTGCCAAGTTTGAGCCGAGCTTTTTACGAGCCTGAGCGAGCCCGCCCATTTTCATTCACGATTCGAGCCGAGCCCATACATGTTAAGTCTCGATTCGACTCGTTAACATCCCTAAATAGTTTTGCGAATTATGATACCCATTTATTAGCCAATGCAATAGATTCCTTGACAAGTAAGATAACGGGTTTGGGTTTTATCCACGTTTGATTATGTCTCTGATTCTATTTAATTATACCATACTCTTCCGTAAAAAAAAGTAAAAAGTGATTTCGTTATAAGTATAAGTGAGACTCGCTCTTCAACTCTTTTGTTTGTATATATGTCTTGGGTGGCGGTACTTTCAGCAAGTATATGGCGTTATATAATTCGCTGGCATGCTTTCCCACTATGCTGCGGCGGCTATCCTATCCTTTCCCCTCGTTATCTTCCCTTATACGAAGTGGCATATTTAGGCCGTAGATGAGTCGAGTCGAATTATGACATGTTTGTATTTAGCTCAATTTTTAATTGAACACGAGTCTGACCGAGCTAGAATTGCGCTCAAAATCATGTTTGTGTTCGGCTCGTTTACGAGTTCATTTGTTTACGAACAACTCATTTATTTTGTTCGTGAGAAACTTACTAATTTGTTCATGAATGAGCTCAATATTTTTGTTCACGAACGAAACTAATAACAAAATATGAAAAACTAAGTTTTTTAATATCATAATAACTCAATAAAAAAATAAGAAATTAGTAACATAATATCGATAAACAAAATACAAAATATCCAAAATATATCCAATTCAACAAAACATGAAAAAAAAGAGTTAGACTTTTAAGAGATATGATACGCTTGTGAAGACTGGAGGCTGTGATACAAAACAGGGAGACATCTTATTCCATGAATTAATTCATCAGGAATAAAATGGGTCAACTAGTATTGTTAATAAGGGTCATAGATTACGGACTATATATTTATATCACAAATACAAAATATTTTATTAAGTATTTTAAAAAAGGTTGTTTCATTGTGAAAATTATAATCGAGTTAGTTCACGAGCTTTAGTCAAGCATGTTGATAAACTTGTTCACGAGCCTCTAATCGAGTTTGTTCGCGAGTTGTTGAGCCAAGCTAGGACTTGTTGATGTTCAGCTCATTTACCATTCGAGCCCAAAAACGTGTTCGCGAACTGTTTAATTATAAAACGAGTCGAATTGAGCTCTTATCGAATCAAATACCGAGTTATTCATGAACTGCTCGTCACATAATATTGATTCATTCACTTTGTTACTATAATAAACATGTCACCTATAATAACTTTTAGTTTTTGCATTATATGTTAATTACGTATTTGATTTTTTATTTTTGCTGCAACTGATGTTTACACTTTGTATTTCAAAATTCTAATATGCTGAGTTTTGTATACAATAATTGGTGAAAGACCAAAAAGGCATATTGACATACAATATGGGTGAGATTAGGTGGCACAAAATGTGACTCGTATGTCTAATAAAATTTTCAATTTGATAGTATTATAATGATAAAAAGAGGTCCTATGTGTCACTTAGTAATTGATGGTTATAATTACGTACACCGCATAACTGATTTTGTTAGATTTTAAATTAATTACTTGTATTGCCTTAATATTTTGTTGCATGATTTCTATTGCTGGCAATTGAATGGGTACAACCTATGGATATTAAATATAAAAGAACGCTATAATAGCATCTCCAATAGATTGTGAGTTTTAAATTGATGTGGCATGTGAAATAAAAATTTAAATGAGATATTAAAATAGATAAGAAATTCTAAAATCTAACTACAATAGCTTGTGTATTTAATTAGTAATTGTTTTTCTTCAAAATAAAATAATAGTAAAAAAAACTAAACAACTTATTAGATAATCTCTAACCATTAAAATATTATTATTCAATCTTCTATTTGATTGTCTATTTGTGGAAGATCAAATAGACAATGTTTAAAATTTAAATGACACCTCATATTAGAAAGAGTAATTAGAAGATCTATTGAAGAGTACTTTTTGAATTCAATGTCCATTTTTACTTATGTGTCAAGAAGAGAAATAGAATAAAACATCTATTGGAGATACTCTAATAACACGATATTATTTAACTTGCTACTTTCATCTCTGATTCATGCAACCCAACCAAACCAAACCAAATCTTGATAAAAATTTGTTAGAATCATTTGGATTTACATATATATATGTACTGAAAATTAATTATATACTTCAAACGATTCAGGGAGTAAAAGCTTTTCTGGATTTTTTTTTCTAATGGTGCAATCAAATATCCATATTTATAAAACAAATCCGTTCTTTACAAAGCAATCGTGTCTGTAAATATAAGTCTAACACATTTATTACCTAGGAGTAAAAAAATTTAAAATTTTTTTACGCACTTTTACTTACATTTTTAAATACAAGGAAAAACTTCTACCACTCGCCCCATATGTAATTTGAACTATTAGGATCCGAAAGCTTTCGGTTTAGAGAAATAATGAGTACCCAAGTAAATAATATATAATGGCGAATTCAAACTTTATTTTTTATGGGGTTCATGTTTTAATGTACAAATAAATTTTACTTTTCAACATATGTAAATAGTAGTTGTTTGAATAAAATTGATAAAAAAACTCATTTACATTTTTTTCTCTACCAATAAGAAGTTAAAAATTAATAAACGAAATATGGGATAGGGAAAAGGTTAGGTTGTAGGTAAAGAAATATGGAAAATCATTGAATTTGATTGGTAAAATTCACACCATGTAATATAATACTATTTATTTAAAAATGTAGGGTCCATGAACCTCACATCCAATAACATGACAACTTAGCTAAATACAAGATTTTGAGCTTTTAATTTTGTAAATATTAACCTAAGATTTTTTAAATCCCACCATAAAAACTTACTTCTCTTAATTACCTAACTTTTTCTTAAATACAATATTTTAACTTTTGAATTTTGCTTTTACATGAATACAAGAACCATCACGGTAAGAACTCTCTTTCTCCTAATTAATTTGATTTTTGCAACTTAAAAACGATTATATCTCACAAACCGTTAATTTTTTCGATACGAGCCTTTAGAATATTTTGTTCATCTTATTTTTATCTTTAAAACAAAATCCATATTGAATATTGTTGAGCAAAATTTTTTTTTGCATCTTATACTAGTTTTACCAATGTTTCGTAAATTCTTATAATTGGTATAAGAGTGGTATAATGTCTTTATAGCACCAATTTCCATTTATTTTCAGGTAGATAACATAAAACATTAGCAATATTGTTCTATTTAAAGCAAAAAAAAAACTCTTATACCTGTAATAAAAGTTGTAAGAAACTGGTATAAGACTGCGAAATATTTTTTTTGCTCCAAAAATATTCAATATGGATTTCGTTTTAAAGATAAAAATAAGAAGAACAAAATTTTCTAAAAGCTCATGTCGAAAAAATTAACGGTTTGTGAGATATAGTCGTTTTAAGTTGTGAAAATAAAATTAAATATGCGAGAGAAGGTTGTGGCAAAGAGAAAATAATAACCTTAAAAGTGGTAGACAACTAAAGAAAAAGAAAGTTAGGTATATAAAAAAATATCATATAAAGATGGTATTTCCTTGTATTTCCCATTCGCCAATGATGATATACCTCATGGGCTTGACATTATATTTAGCCCAAAACCATAAGGTGATGGGTTAATGAGCTCTTTCCAATTATATATCATTCACTTAACTCATTAACTTTTCATATGGGATATCCAGCTCCACACTTGCCCCAACAATCTCCCCCTCAAGTGTTGGGGAAATCCGGTAGAATGATGTCTCGATGATTCTGAAGTCGTGACGAACACTTTTAGATTTTAACTTATTTGGCTGTTCTACCAAATAATTCAATCAGAACAGAAATCACAAGAACTTAGAACGAATGTTTGTTGTGAATAATATGATCCTTGTATCTTTGTAAAACTTTTGTAACTCATGCCAATGCCCCGTTCTCTATATATAGAGAACCAAAATAATCGTCCAAAATAGTTGCTTTTGCAATTATTTTCGTCCAAATCATTGAGTATCGCGACCGTGACTCGAAATGCCAAAACATTCTGTTTCTCAAATGAAAGCAATCTTGAGTGTGAGTTTTTGTCGCGAGCGCGACATGGTCCAAATATTAAATCCATGATTTTTTTCATGAATTTTTACAAGGGAACTTTATTTGAAAAAAAAAATTCTCGACCCCAGCCTGGGGCGCTGCCCCTACCGCCCCTCTAACTCCATCGTGATAGACTTCGAATAAAGGGTGCACTCCGCACTCTCCCAACTTGTTCAATGAAATATCACGATCGCATTGGTCAACTAGTCTATCCAATTATACTAAAATACTAACATCAAGTGTGAGTTATACCACATTCGGGCTATGACCATGCTCCCTCGAGCACAACATCACGCTTAAACAAGCCAAACCTTAGCTTTGATACCACTTGTCAGGTTCCGAGAGATTTTCGGTCCGAGGGAATAATGAGCATCCAAGTGAATGATATACTTTATAGGCTTGACACCATATTTAACCCAAAACCCTAAGGTGATAAGTTAATGGTCCTTCCCAATTATATACTATTCACTTAACTCATTAATTTCCATGTGAGATATCCAACTCCACACTTGCCCCAACAATCTCTCTCTTCTAGCCAATGTGAAATATTTATTTGACCAATACAAAATATAAAATTTATAGATGTCGATTCAATTTTAACCATTAGGCTAAGAAATTCAGCAGAAGAGAGTAATTAAATTATTTGAAAATACAAGCAAAATGGATATTAAGGGTGGAATAATTTCATAAGTACTTTAGACCGTTTTGAATTTTCACATTCGTAAATTGAAATATATTTTAGTGGTGATTTGAAATTTGAAAAGCTAAAGATTTTAGGAACAAGACAAACTTTAGATATTTGCCAGCAATTGAATTTATATTAAAAATAAAACAAAATTGAGTTGTTCAAATTCAATTTATTTCTCAGTCCGTTTAGTTGATCAAATATATATGACAAAATAGTGTATGCGAGATTAAGGTTAGCTACAGATGTTGCATAATGTTTTTTTAAGCAAAGTTTGTTTGAATTTTAAAAACGTGTAATAAATATGTAAGTGTGTGTATATCAATGTTACTAATATCAGACCGGAAATTATATCGGTGAAATTAATGATACACAGTATTATTGGTATATCGATATAATTAGTGGTTTAACGGTTTTTATTTTTAAAAGAATATATATTATTTAGGATTTTTAGTGGCTATTGCAACGCTTTTTTTGTCTTTAGCAACTTTTATGCATGTTGCCAGATGGGTTTTGGAACGCTTTTGCATGTTTTCAGTGGCTATTACAACGCTTAGGTCTTTTGCAACGCTTTCTACATCTTTTGTAACTATTTATAAGTAATTTGCAACACTTTCAAAGTGTCGCTATAGAATTTTTTAAAAACCATTTTCAAGTTGAACCACATCATAACCATAGTCGGTTCATAATAAAACCTATCGAATCGTCGGGTACAATACGGTTTTGATAACACTTATATATATATATATAACTTCAAAAAGTTACCTAATATACTCGTATCCAACTGCGAATGCAGAATTTTTTTTTTGGTGTCCATATATATATACATTTAAATTAAAAATGTTTTCTACTAATAAAAATGAAAATCTTTAAAAATATAAATACAGTGAACATTCTTTTTACTCAATGATAAGCAGCACGAAATTAATTGATTAATTATCAAATTAATGATGGATTTAATATTTGGACGAGAGGTAATTATTACAACCTCTTCCACCCACAAATAAATTAATTAATTAGGGTATAAGAATATTAGTTTATTCTTGGAGTTAATTAATATTTTAATTTTTTAATTAAATGTAATTATTATATAATTATAAATTTTTTATGTTTTTGCACTAATACATTAGTACCTCCTTCAGCTTTTTTAATATAATTAAAATCTCCCTGTGTTTGGCTTCTAACAAACTAAGACCTTATTCTGTTAAATTTTTTAACTTTTTCATCCAAATAGTATTTGTCTTGAAAAAATTAACCTTATCTTTCTTTATTTATCCAAGTACCATCCAAATACATTCATCAAATTAACTTTTATAAATAACCGAACTAACTATGGTTTTAAAACATACTCTATAACATTATTTCGATAATATATATGGTGTAATAATTAGCATAAATATACTATTTTTTACACTATTTTTCAACCGACCAAATTATGCATATAGGTTCGTAATGTGTATCATTAACATAAAAACTAGTTGTAATCACCCAATGTTAAGAAAAATGAAGCTTTATATCATGTTCTTCGTGTTGGATATGATGTATGACCTTAAGGCAATTAGGGCGATATATCTTAATTATGTAATAATACGAATATTAAGTTTAATTAATAAATGCATTTAATCTTTTGTTATATCAATGTGTTTATAAATATATTATGACTGGTTAAATATATTCATTGATGTATATTTACAAAAGTCCTTGACGTATCATAGCATGAAGTCAAAGAAATTATAGATGGATTATATTTGATGAAACCAGCTTCATGTGCAATTATGACTATGTCTAAACTATCCCTAGTCATAGTTTCATCAGGAAAGGATATTGATGAAGTGGAAAGACTAGCATGTGGTCAACTTTCTTAGAAAGGGCCCAAGCAGTTAATCTCCTAAGGACTAAAGGTGGTGCCTTAAGTTTGACAGATGGATATATCTGGGAGATATATTGGAGACCGCAGGAAGATAAACACTTGGTATATATATATCAATGTGATAGTGTTTATCTTCATGCAATAAGCTTTACAAATATCCTCATACTTGAGATACTAGTTGCCTTGTGTGGTATTATTGCTATACTTTGGGTCATTCCTATACACTCATTAATTTAGGGTGTTACGGGTGATTATGTGTATAGTAATGACAACATGTCGGTAAGCTAAGTAGTCAGAAAGAATCCATCGCTCCGGATATATTAAGGAGTTGTACCTGGCCACTTGTTGAAGTGATGATTGCTATAAACCTCTGAATAGAGTATGTGTTTGATAGAAATGGTTTCTAGTCAAGCACACTATGGTAAAAGGCAATATACTTCGGTAACAAGTTAATAACTGGGATAGCTTGGAGCAACCTTGCTATTAGTGGGTTAACACTTTAATCGAACCCTATAAACCAGATGGTACTAATATTAAAGAATGGAAGAAGTTCATTGCATTGGACAACTATTGCATTAACCGGGATTAAGTCATAAGCATAAATGATGTTCCAACTAATGGTGGATGGTAGACCCTTGCTAGAGGCGTACGATAGTCGTTTAAGGTAATCGAGTTCTATTCACGGTCTAGAACCTTGAGCCAATGGTTCCATTAGAACAAGGGTTGGTTAAGCCTTAATAACTCAATACTTCGAGATCCTATAAGGTCACACACATTGGACCTTCAGCGGACTGAGTGAAGAACTAATAGATTTATTCTATTACGAAAATATAACATAATAATAATTAGATTATTATTTGGTTGGACCAAGGATTTTTTTTGATAAGTGACTAATTAATTAGGGCCATAAATAAATTGGCTAAATTGATTGTGTCAATTTTATAAGCCAAGGAATTTATCTTTTGATAGGTAACTAAGTTACTAGGGTAAAAAAATAAATATTTATTTGAAAAGGATTAAAAGGGAAATTTTTACAGGGCGAGTTAAATTGGATCGAGAGTACAAAAGTCTTTTTATACAGGCTCGCGGGAGTGCACTGAAAGGTGTGCGAGCAATGCTGGGCATTGCTCGTGGCAGTCCATGAAAATGGGCTGTACATGCGCAGCCCATAAGGGTGCGCCGCGAGTTGGGCTCGCAGCATGGTCTGCGAGGCCCAGTTCGAGTGCAAGGCAAGCCCGCCGTGTAGAATACATAGTGGGCGGGCCACGTGGGATGTGCATACATCGAAAGTGGGGGAGCAATTTTGCTCCCCCAAGCCTATAAATAGGCTCTTATGCTGCCCCTTTTCAGATGCACCAAGTTCAAAAGTAATTCCTACGATAACGGTTATTTGAACAAGTTATATTTTGATGAGCTTGATTTTATTCTAGCACCTCTAATTTATATTTTTGGGGGAGGCTTCTGGAGTGGTCTAGCAACTACTCGAGGCTTCTTAGTTCTTCCTCTCGAGGAGGTTTTGGTTGGTGGGGTTCGTGTGGATACTCATAGAGGCTATCCTACGCTTTGAAGCTTGTGCAAGAAGGTTCTACTAAAGCACGCTTCAACTGGTAAGTTTTCTTTCTTTCTCTTTTGATTATTAAGTCTTTTTCTTTAAGCGTTTTTAGACTTAATAATTATGCTTAGGTTATTTTGCATGCTTAGTTTATTTTATGCTTAGGTTATAGTTTAGAGTTATAACATGCTTAGGTTATAGCTTAGAGTTATAACATGCTTAGTATAAAATATATATGCTAGGATATAATTTAGAATTATGGTATGCCTAACCTACACATGCTAACCTAGGTAGAGAATTATTTAGTTAAGGCTTTATCTAATTTATATGCATCTATTAGGAGTTCCTGGGGACATGGACAAAATTTTGAATTTCCGTCATGCCTGTTATGCATGTTCAATTTGACTGTCAGTTCCCAACAATGGTATCAAAGCCTGCCTATTTATTGCATAATTAAGTTAGAAGCAAATTGAATATTATTTTCTATATGAAATGATTTGTTTATTTAATTATTTGGAACAATATATGAACTTGTGCCTTTCATTTCAAGGTTAGAAAATGGTTATGAATAGTTTTGAATAAGCCTGCTCAACTTACTCAAATTATACAAGTTTTAATAATTTATTTAAATTACATGGGTTATAGATGCTTTCAATTTTCATGAATTGGAAGAACGAAATTTATTAGTACAAGAGAATCCATTGATCTTCGAATTTGTGCCCGTGTTTGTTCTGGCTAAGGATTGAACTTGGTGTCTACTCCTTATAGGCACCTCTCCTACCTAGGAACCTATATCGGTGTAGCTTGAATTGACCAACCGGGGGATTAATATGGACTAATTTATTTATAGTGTATAAGATGGCGCTTATTGAATAAGAGCTTAAAGGAAACACAATATAAATTTAACAAATAAAAGTGTTAATTATTTTGCATAGAATCTAGGTTGATGAAATAATTATAGTAAAAAGCTTGAACCCACCTAAGGTTGGACCTTATAAATTAATTCTAAAATACCCTGAATTAATATAAGTTATTATAAATATGTCCATCTGATAAAATTCTAGATTGGGAGAGACGTTTAACACCAATAAAATCCCAAAGTAAATATATTAAGGCACGTTATAGTCTTCCTTACTCAAATTTATAATACGGTCTCTTAAGGCTATCAAAGTGTTGCGCAAAGCATTCCTTCTAGTCCATAGTGATTGGTTGTAAAGTTTGGGATAGGGTATGCTTAACAGAATTATCCACCATAAAATTGGGGGCTAGGCCTAGTTCTGAGACATATTCAAGGAGATGCTAATATAAGAGCACATGTCCCTTGGGATTAGGGAACTTAAATATATTAGCAATTGCATACGATGCAAATGGAATTAGATTCCAACTATAACTTACTATTGTGACTTGACTCATAAAATTGGGGGTTATAATAGACTAGTTATAGATACTACCTACTAGGAAATTTAGCTAGGATAAAATTCCTGAATTCAATAGAATGGGCTATTGTAAATTTCAAAGAAAATAGTAGGACAAGTGTATTTAATTAAAAGACCTTATATTAAATGCATGTACTTAAACTAATATCTAAACTTTTTCTTTTCTTATATTTTAGGTTGAATATGAACTCCAATTTAAAAATCCGTCTTAAATACATCCAAGTTTTAACAGCAATTAAATACCATGAATGGATCAAGGATGTAAGGGACATCCTTAAGCATTATGAATTGGCATATGTTCTTGAGAATCCATTCACAAAGATTCCTAGCACTGATGCACCGACTATAATTAAGCAGGAATGGTTGAAATATCTAAAGGATTCGGTTTATGTGTCACACTTACTGTTAGATACTATAAATCTTGTGATACGTCCACAGTGCGATCACATGAGTCTTGAAAACATGTTGATCCATCTAAAGAGTTTTCCTGAAAAGGCAAGGTATGTTCAAATTGACCAATGAACTTTCAAACTCTAAGATGAAGGAAGGAACATGTGTTGTAGCACACATCAACAACATTAGAGATTTCATGGTGAAATTAAAATCACTGGGATCTATGGTCATTCAATCCTTGGGAATGGATATCCAGTTGGATTCTTTACCCATCAGCTATGCTGATTTTGTAAAGGAACATTACTTCAAAGTTCATGACTGTACTTTACCAGAATTGGTTAATGCGCTGAGAAAGTTCGATGCCGAAAGCAAAGAAATTTCAAGTAAGTCTACAAATAAATATTCTCTAGAAAATGGCCCAGAGAATACTATTCCAAAGGAGTAGTTAAAGGGTTTAAAAGGAAGAAAGCAAAGAGGACATATGAGTATGTCTGCTTCTAGTGTGAGATACCTAGACATTGGATGAAGGATTGCAAAGCTCCTACTTCTAAACATTTAAAGAAGAAGCCTGCAGAGGCATCTACTTTAGGTATGTTTGTAATTGAAAACTTTGCTACTATTCTTAGTGAATCCACTTGGGTATTAGATACTGGTCTCATATCTGTATTTATGTGCAGGGACTAAGGAATAGTAGAAGACTTGCAAAAGGGGAGATGGACCTACGCGTGGGAAATGGAGGTAGAGTTGTTGTATTAGCTATAGGAATCTTTAATCTTATTTTTCCAAGTGGACTTGTTTTAGTTTTGAATAATTGTTACTACATTCCGAGTGTTACTAAGAATATTGTATCTGTTGCATGTTTAGCAGCAGAAGGATTTGAGATTTTATTTTTGAATAATAATTGTCAGATTCATTTGAATAATGTTCTTTATAGTTATGGGATGTTGAATGGTGGCATTTATCTTCTTAATACTAAAACAGAAGTTTTTAATATATACAATGTGAAGAAAGTTAAATTAGATAATGAGAATTCCTTCTACTTATGGCATTGTAGTTTAGGCCACATAAATAAGGATCACTTAACCAAGTTGCATAAGCATGGAGACTTGGACCCAAAAGACTTGGAGTCTTACCTTGTTTAAGAGGTAAAATGATAAAGTTACCCTTTCAATGAAAGGGTGAATATGCGACGAGTACATTGGAACTTACACATACTGATGTGTGTGGTCCAATGATTGTTCAGGCACTGGGAGGACACTCCTACTTCATAACCTTTATTGATGATTACTCATGATACGGTTATTTGTACTTGATGAAGCACAAGTCTAAAAGTTTTGAAAAGTTTAAACTATTCAGAGTTGAAGTAGAGAAACAACTTGAGAAAAGTACTAAAACACTTTAATCAGATCGAGGTGGAGAATACTTAAGTCAGGAGTTTCAGGATTATCTAAAGGAAAATGGGATAGTTCCCTAGTGGACCCCTCTTTATACACCCCAACATAATGGAGTGTCAGAAAGGAGGAATCAGACCTTATTAGATATGGCCTGATCCATGATGAGCTATGCAGATCTCAGTAAATCCTTTTGGGGATGTGCACTAGAGAGCGCAGATCATGTATTAAACAGAGTGCCCTCTAAATGAGTTGATTTTACACCTTACGAAAGATGGTGTAATAAAAAGCCATCTCTAAGTCACTTAAGAGTATGGGGCTGTCCTGCTATGGTAAAAAAGATAGCATCAGATAAGCTAAACGCCAAATCTGACAAGTTTCTGTTCATTGGATATCTAAAGGAAAGTATTGGATATCTGTTTTACCAACCCAAAGCACAAAAGGTATTTGTGTTTCGGAATGCTTAGTTTTTGGAAAAGGAACTCTTACTTGCAAAAGTCAGTGGGAGCAATATTGAACTGGAGGTTCAAGAGGAAGAAATAAATAATCAACTAATTGACCCCATTCTAGATACACAAGAAAGTGTGATCCAAGAATAACCTATCAAAACACAATCAATTCAAAGATCAGGTCGTGTTCATAAGGGTCCCGGTAGATATGGGTTTATCATCATTGATGATAAGGAACTATATCTCATGGAGGATGATGAACCAAGGACATATGATGAGGCAATGAAAAGATCAAATTCTGATAAATGGTTAAAAGCTATGAAATCAAAAATAGATTCCACGTATGAGAACCAATTTTGGAATTTAGTTGATGCACCGTAAGAGGTTAGACCGATTGGGTGCAAATGGGTCTTCAAGAAGAAGACTGATATGGACGGTAATGTAATTACCTATACAGTAAGGTTGGTTCCGAAAGGTTATAGTCAACGTGAAGGTATTGACTATAATGAAACTTTCTCACCGGTAGCCTTGCTTAGATCCATAAGTATACTCCTCGCCATTGCTGCTCTTACGATTATGAGATCTGACACATGGATGTTAAAACAGCATTCCTGAATGGGGATTTAGACTAGGTTGTGTATATGACACAACCTGAGGTTTTATATCTCAAAATGGCTCAAAGGTATGCAAGCTGCAAAGATATATTTATGAACTTAAGCAGGCATCCAGGAGTTGGAATATCAGGTTTGACCAGACAATCCGTGAACTGGATTTTTGTCCAAACATTAATGAGCCTTGTGTTTACAAGAAGGTTAGTGGGAGTGCAATCATTTTCTTAGTATTGTATGTCGATGACATTCTACTAATAGGAAACGATATTTCTCTTCTTCAAAATGTTAAAGTATGGTTGTCAAGAAAGTTCTCCATCAAAGAACTTGGTGAAGCAGCATTTATACTAGGTATAAAGATCTATAGGGATGGATCAAAGAAGTTGTTAGGTCTTTATCAAAGTACATATATAGATATGGTATTGGATAGGTTCAACCTTAAGCATTCTAAGAAAGGTTATCTCCTGATGACAAAGGGGATTAACCTATCTAAGGTAGAGTGTCCAAAGACAGCTTTGGAGAGAATGCGCATGAAGGATATACCTTATGCATTCACGATAGGATCCTTCATGTATGCTATAATATGTATTAGGCTAGATGTATCTCAAGCTTTGAGCTTTACGAGTACATATAAGTCAGATCCAAGTGAAAAGCACTAGATGGTCGTCAAGGCAATTCTTAAGTACTTGAGAAGGACCAAGGACAAGTTCTTGATTTATGGAGAAGGTGACCTCACAATCAGAGGTTACACTGATGCGAGTTTTCAATCTGACAAGGATGACTTTAAGTCTTAGTCAGGTTTTGTGTATGTATTAATAGATGGGTGGTATGCTGGAAGATTTCCAAGTAAGAAACTACTACTGATTCAACCACAAAATCTGAATACATTAGCGGTCTAGTTAGAGGGATTTATTGGTGATCTCGATGTGGTGCCTGAGGCTATTGATCCAATTACTTTGTATTGCGATAACAATTGTGCTATAGCTCAGGCAAAGGAACCACGGTCTTATTAGAAAAACAGACTTGTATCCAGAAAGTATCACATAATCAGGGAGATTGTTGATTCTAAGATAATAAGACTAGAATATATACCCACTAATCAAAACCTCGCGGATGGTCTGAGGTTACACTGATGCGAGTTTTCAATCTGACAAGGATGACTTTAAGTCTCAGTCAGGTTTTGTGTATGTGTTAAATGGAGGGGCGGTATGCTGGAAGATTTCCAAGTAAGAAACTACTACTGAATCAACCACGGAATTTGAATACATTACTGCATGCGAAGCGGCAAAAGAAGCGGTCTAGTTAGAGGGATTTATTGGTGATCTCGGTGTGGTGCCTGAGGCTGTTTATCCAATTACTTTGTATTGCGATAACAATGGTGCTATAGCTCAGGCAAAGGAACCACGGTCTCATCAGAAAAACAGACTTGTATCCAGAAAGTATCATATAATTAGGGAGATTGTTGGTGCTAAGATATCAAGGAGATTGTTGATACTAAGATAATAAGACTAGAATATGTACCCATTAATCAAAACCTTGCGGATGGTCTGACGAAGCCATTGACTCAAGTCAAACATGACCAGCATGTTAAAGCATATGGATTAAGACATATGGCTAATTGGTCTTAGTGTAAGCGGGAGTTTGTTGGATATGATATATGCCCTTAAGGCAATTAGGGCGATATATCTTAATTATGTAATAGAACGAATATTTTGTTTAATTAATAAAGGAATTTAATCTTTTGTTTATATCAATGTGTTTATAAATATATTATTACTGGTTAAATATATTCATTGATGTATGCTTACAAAAGTCCATGACGTATCATAGCATGAAGTCATAGAAATTATAGTTAGACAATATTTATTGAACCTGCTTCATGTGTAATTATGATTATATCTAAACTATCCCTAGTCATAATTTCATCAAGAAAGGATATTGATAAAGCGGAAAGACTAGCATGTGGTCAACTTTCTTGGAAAGGGACCAAGCAGTTAATCTCCTAAGGACTGAAGATGGTGCCTTAAGTTTGACATATGGATATATCTGGGAGATATATTGGAGACCGTAGTAAGATAAACACTTGGTATGTATATCAATCTGTTAGTGTTTATCTTCATGCAATAAGCTTTGCGAATATCCTCATACTTGAGATACTAGTTGCCTTGTGTGGTACTATTGCTATACTTTAGGTCATTCCTATACACTCATTAATTTAGGGTGATATGGGTGATTACGGGTATAATGATGACAACATGTTGGTAAGCGGAGTAGTCGGAAAAAATCCATCACTCCAGATATATTAATGAGTTGTACCTAGCCACTTGTTGAAGTGATGATTTCTATAAACCTCTGATCAAAGTATGTGTTTGATAGAACTGGTTTCTAGTCAAGCACACTATGGTAAAAGGCAATATACTTTGGTAACAAGTTAATTATTGGGATAACATGGAGCACCCTTGCTATTAGTTAACACTTTAACCTACCTTACAAACCAAATGGTACTAATATTAAAGAATGAAAGGAGTTCATCGCATTGGATAACTATTGCATTAACCAGGATTAAGTCATAAGCATAAATGACGTTTCGAGTAATGGGGGATGGTAGACCCTTACTAGAGGCATACTACAGTCGTTTAAGGTAATCAAGTTCTATTCACGGTCTAGAACCTCGAGCCAATGGTTCCATTAGAACAAGGGTTTGTTAAGCCTTCACAGCTCAATACTTCGGGATCCTATAAGGTCACACACATTGGACCTTCACTGGAATGAGTAAAGAACTAATAGATTTATTCTATTACGAAAATATAACATGATAATAATTAGATTACTATTTGGTTGGACCAAGGGTTTATTTTTGACAGGTGACTAATTAATTAGGGTCATAAATAAATTGGCTAAATTGATTATATCAATTTTATAAGCCAAGGAATTTATCTTTTGACCGGTAACTAATTTATTAAGGTCGAAAAATAAATATTTATTTGAAAATGATTAAAAGGGGAATTTTGCCAGGGCAAGTTAAATTAGACCGAGAGTACAAAAGTATTTTTGTACAGGCTCGGGTGCGCTGGAGTGTACCGAAAGGTGCGCAAGCTATGCTGGGCATTGCTCGCGGCAACCCATGAAAATGGGCTGCACATGCGCAGCCTCTAAGGCTGCGCCGCGAGCTGGGCTCGCGGCATGGGCTGTGAGGCCGAGCTCGCAAGGGCTTGCCTTGCGGAACACACAGCCTGCGATGCACACTGTGTGGGTGGGGCTGTGCCCGCGGGCATAACCCGTGTGGGATGTGCATATTAATATACACATCGAAAATGGGGGAGCAATTTTGCTCCCCCAAGCCTATAAATTGGCTCCTATGCTCCCCCTTTTTAGATGCACCAACTTCAAAAGCAATTCCTACGATAAAGGTTATTTGAACAAGTTATATTTTGAGGAGCTTGATTTTATTCGAGCACCTATAGTTTATATTTTCGGGTGAGGCTTCTGGAGTGGTCTACCAACTACTCGAGGCTTCTTAGTTCTTCTTCTCGGGGAGGTTTTGGTTGGTGGGGTTCATGTGGATACTCATTGAGGCTATCCTACGCTTGGAGGCTTATGCAAGAAGGTTCTGCTAAAGCACGCTTCAACTGGTAAGTTTTCTTTCTTTCTCTTTTAATTATTAGGTCTTTTTCTTTAAGCGTTTTTATACTTAATGATTATGCTTAGGTTGTTTTGCATGCTTAGTTTATTTTATGCTTAGGTTATAGCTTAGAGTTATAACATGCTTAGGTTATAGCTTAGAGTTATTACATGCTTAGTATAAAATATAAGTGCTAGGATATAATTTAGAATTATGGTATGCCTAGCCTATGCATGCTAACCTAAGTAGAGAATTATTTAGTTAAGACTTTATTTAATTTATATGCATCTATTAGGAGTTCCTGGGGACATGGACAAAATTTTGAATTTCCGTCATGTCTGTTATGCATGTTCAATTTGACTGTCAGTTCCCAACGCTTCGATGGTTGCAGCTTATTTGATTTTATAAATACAGCTTGCAACACAAAATAGTAAAAATAAAAAGAAAGACTAGATGAGGAAGTTGAGGTAAAAAAAGAAATTTCAATTTTTATAAATTGATAAACAAAAAGAAAATAAAATAAAACATAAGAAAAAAATACACAAGTTTTAGATAGATTGACAAAAATAATGAAAGTTAAGGATAATTTTGTCAAGACAAATGCTCTTTGGATGGAAAAGTTAAAAAATTTAACAAGCGGAGATCTTAGTTAGGGAGGTTATAATTGTATTGAAAAAACTGAGGGAGTTATAGTGCAAAATATATGGAGGTTATAATTATTTACCCAAATGTAATTAATAGTATAGAGGTAGAGTTGAAAGAATATTGAAGAAATACCTAGAAAAGTGCAAATGATAAGTATTTTGACAATCCAATTTTAGGCTAAAATGCTTATTTTAAAAAGATGAATGGAGTACTTTTCTTTATATTACTCTTAAATGAGTAATAAAATTTAATCTAATTATAATAATGCCAAGCCAATAGTTTTTTTTAGAAGAAAATAAAATTACTTTGTAAAACACATTTAATTATGTAGTTTTTCTTTTTTTTAAGATATGTACTATAAAATTCTTAATAAATCATATTTTCTTAATTTGAATGAGTAATTTCAAGATTATGGGGTTCGTGTATAATTTATATATAATTTAATTAAATATTTTTCAAAAATAGTGAGGTTCATGGACACCACTACCTTCCATATTGAATCGCCACTACTTGTATCAAAGTAATGTGAAATTCTAACATTCATCAAACACTCAAATTTTCCGTAATTTGAATTATCATATGAGAATTTAACTTAATTGAATCTATTTGAATGATAATTCATAATTATTCGCTATATATTAAACTGAACTACAATTAATGTACGATTCCAAATAAAATAATTGAATAACAAAAATAAATGTAACAAATATAGGAAGTGATATCTAACTAAGAATGTATAAAAATAGAACAAAGAAATGAGAAAATGGGAAAGGAAAGAAGTACCTAG
Source organism: Euphorbia pulcherrima (assembly GCA_947683365.1). Lineage (NCBI taxonomy): Eukaryota > Viridiplantae > Streptophyta > Magnoliopsida > Malpighiales > Euphorbiaceae > Euphorbia > Euphorbia pulcherrima. The sequence continues at coordinate 25,222,183 of CANTUS010000001.1, forward strand.
CTGGACAGTAGTTAATTGGATTTGGTACCAAAATAATGTATAATGTAAAAAAAATTACATTATAGGTACATGGATGAAGAATAAATACTTGAAAGGAGCAAATTTAACCAAAATATTTTTTTTTATTTAGAGTGAAAACGGGCTGTGTCAGCCCGTTTTCAGACGGTACCGGGTATTCAACCCACTCCTATTTATTCCGGATTTGGCATCTAAAATTTTTTACTCAATTTCACTCCCCACACTTTCATCTCTCTTCAATTTCAAATTTCAAATCCCATTTCCATCTCATAAATTTCCCTCAATTTGTATTTTTAATCTACTATATTTTACTTGTATAAGCTAAATCCAAGGTAATAATGGTTGTTATTTTTTTCTTATTGAATTTATTATTGTAAATGATAATGCTGAACTTATTGTCAATTTTTTACAGGATATTTACCATAAAAAAATAGAGGTATGTAACCAAAATCTTTAAATTTTAGTTTTGATACAAAATTTATAGTTATTTGCGTGTATGAATATATTTTTGCTATTATTTTAGTTTTAGTTATACATGTACTGTAAGGTAAGTTTTTTGTTTTCGTATATTAATTAACATATTATTGCTTAAGTTATAGTTTAAAAAAACAAAGAAATTAACTATAGTTTTAGTGATATTAAAATAGAACATATTTTTTATTTAAGTTCTAGTTTTAGTATGATTTTAGGTTTAGGTTTGGTTTTAGTTTTAGTTTTAGTCTTACAAAAAAAATAAGTTAGATATAGTTTTAGTGAAATTTAAAATATGCAGATATTAATGTTTTACCTTTAGCTTTAGTACAAGCTAAAAAAGAATTACCAAATATAATGTTAACAAAATTTTATTTTGTAATAAAAAGTAGACGAAATTTGCATATAGGAACATATTGTTGCTCTTGTTTTAGTTTAAGTCTTGGTGTTAATTTTAGTGTCAGTTGTAGTTTAGTTTTTTGTAAAAAAAATAAAAGAAATTGGCTTTAATTGTTTTTTAAAATAAAAAATTAGTTATACCTTTAGTATTATAAAAATTTATTTATTTCATATATTATTGCTTAAGTTTTAGTTTTTGAAAATAAGTTAAGTATAGTTATACCAAATTAACATTTATCATATTTTTGGTCTAGTAAGATTATAGTTTTAGTTTAATAAAGTGTTAATTTACATGCTTTCTAATTTAATACATTACTAATTATAAGTCCAAAATATCATTAATTTTTTAAGTTGTGTATAATGTACTAATTAAAGTGGGAAAATATAAGTACATTGAGTTGTAAGTAAAACTCCACATAATGAGATTTAAATTATTCATATTATATATTCGTGTATTGTTACTTAGTTTCATAGTCAATAATGAACATTGATTTTGTACAATTTGTATAGATGGTGAGGACACCAATTTGTCCAAAATTTGCTTGGCAGTTCAAGAGGCTCGAAGATGAAATGAAAGAAATAAAAAAAATTTCATATCCACATGGATATAATGATATAGATGCATTGTCATCTCATATTATAAAAATGCATGATAAAATGCAAAAATATATATGGATAGGAGGATTTAACATGGGAATGAATCAAAAGTCCCTTTTCACATGTATGTTTGAATCTTTGAACAATAGGTTTCTTAAAAAAAAGTTGAAGCGTGCATTTGAATTTAAAAATGAAAATTACAGAGATGCGATGAAGTTATTTATAGAGTACTTATGCAATGGTCTTCACGTTTCGGTTCGTACGGAGGAAGGAACTATAAATTTAAGGAGTGGCCCGAAAGTGATTCGCAGGAGATCGCTAGCCAAGGATCAAAAAACTTTATGGCATTTGGAATATGCAATGAGCGCATCCATTCCAACTAGAAAATTATATGATTAGAAAAATTATGACTATTATATATTTATGTAGCTTTTATTGTTGTTAGAAGAATTATGAGTAGTAAAAATTTATGTAGCTTCTAGTATTTTTATTATTGTGAAATAAATATTGTTAGTTTTTTATATATTTAAGTTATGTTTGTGTAATTAATATTTATTTATGTGTGTTTACTTTATATTTGTTTATAAATGATCATTAAACAAGAAAATTAATTTGTTTCTAAATCAGGAAAAAATGTCAGTGAACAACCATTACATTATATATTGGGGTGCAATGCAAAAATGTGTGAAGGTGTAGAGGAAGCCGTTGTTTGGTAGTCTTGTTCAAAAGATATCAACAGAGATTAGATTTGAAAATAATGGAAAGATAACAAAGATTGTGTACAGGTATCCGGTTCCACCAACTAATTATTATTGTTACATGGACATTTGTAATGATGAAGGAATTGAATTTATTCACTATAATTTGGACAACATTTCAAATTATCACACGGCTGAGTTATTTGTTGAATATGAGGTAGATGGTCAAGAAGCACCATCCCCTTTTTCATTTCAACAAAATCAATCATTGTGTACATTTGGTTCCATGGAAGCAAATACAAGATATCCTTCTGTTGGAGTTCAATCAACAAGAAATGTGGGATGCAGTGATGCTGGAGAATCCAATCCAGTCCAATTTTTTTCAACAATGACAACTCCAATGATAACAACAACAGGTGGAGTTACTGGTCACATTGCAACAAGCAATGAGGTGAATCCAATGACTGATATTGTGGGAAGTTCCCAAAACGAAGAAGAAATAGAAGACCCAATTTGTGATTATGTTAATGGCACTGTGGAACCAAATGATATTGACGACACATTGGAGGAGCAATTCATTCACGATATGGATATGTTTGACAGTGACAGTGATAATGATGGGGGAATGTTGATAATGAGGCTACCAATGAATCTAATATGATCGATTTGAATATGACTCCCCCGGATGTTGAGGAAAGGCATGACGTTCCACCTGTTGCTCTATTAACAGCTTTTGAATTTCCAGGCCCTACATATACAGCGATAGAGGAGAATGATTATGTACAATATGCTAATGATATTGATGACATAAGCACATGGGATGGAGTGTCCGAGTTGAGAGTTGGATTAGTTTTCCCAGATAAAAAGTCTGTGCAAACAGCAGTTAAGATCACGTCGATGAAAAACCATGTGTCCTATCGAGTGGTTGAATCTTATCCATATAAATTAGCTCTCCAATGTAACAACAAAGAAGGTGGACCGGGACAAACATGTGGATGGAGGCTCCGTGCAAGCCTTAAGAAGTCAATCAATATGTGGCAAACCACTAGACTCCCCAGTCCACATACATGCGTGAACTCTCAACTATCTCAAAACCATCGGAATCTCGATGGAAATTTAATTTCCGGTTCTATATTTGGAATGGTTTCAAAAAATCCATCACTAAGCCTTGATGTAATAATTGAGCATGCTAAAGATAAATGGGGGTTTACCATTTCGAAGAAGAAGGCTTTTTATGCAAAAAGAAAAGCAATGCAAGAAATTTTTGGCAGCTGGGAAGGCTCGTATAATATGTTGCCACGTTATCTGAATGCATTGACCCACTACAACCCTGGTTCTGCCACCATTTTGATTACTGATGCAACAACTGACAGTCGATATCGCATGTTCAGTCGAGTATTTTGGTCTTTCAAGCCATGCATCGAAGGGTTCAAGCACTGTAGACCTGTAATCCAGATTGATGGGACATTCTTGTATGGGAAATATCATCACACATTGTTGGTACCAACTGCGCTAGATGGTAATAATCATATTCTTCCCATTGGGTTTGCTATTGTTGAAAGTGAGAACGGATCTAGTTGGGGGTGGTTTATGGAGTGCATAAGGGTGTATGTGACACAATGTGAAGGTCTAGGTGTCATTTCTGATCGCCACGGTGGAATACTACAGACAATGAATAGTGAAGTTTCAGGGTGGGCAGAACCTTTAGCATACCATAGGTTTTGCCTCAGACACTTTACAAGCAACTACATCAAAAAGTACCACAATACTACAATAAAAAACCTATTATATAGAGCCGGTACGAATGTACAAATTATGCACTCTATGTATTTCTAATGCTTTTGGTATGCTGCCGACATATAGCTATAACTGTATGAATTTTATTACATGTAGGAGCTCAAGCACAAGAGCGGAAGTTCTTAAAGTAGATGGACGAAATCAGAAAAATAGATGCACGAGCGTACCAGTGGGCGATGGAGAAACGTGTGCAAAAGTGGAGTTTGTCAAATGATAATGGCTCAAGGTTCGGTCATATGTGCACAAACGTTGCTGAGTGCGTAAACAGCGTGTTAAAGGGCATTCGACAAAGGCCTATCCAGAGCATTGTTGAACACACCTTTAGAAAAATGGTACATTATTTTGATACCCACCGAAATAAATACATGAATTTGCTTCAAAAGGGTGAACGTGTTACTCCTGTTTGTAAGAAAATAGTGACAAAATATGCGCGTAAGGCAGATTGTCATACTGTGACATACTTCGACAGTAGAAGTGGACTGTGCGAAGTTTTAACTGGATATGACCCAATTCTATTAAAAGGACGCAATATTCACGTTGTGAACTTAGAACGTCGAGAGTGCACATGCAAGAAATTCCAAATATACAAAATGCCATGTTCGCATGCAATTGCGGTATGTAAGCGCTTGCGTTGTGACTTTTTTGAATTCGTTGATAAAGTGCACACTTTGGAGGAGAACTTAAAAGTGTACAATCATCCATTCCAACCTTTAGGCCACAGGGACTATTGGCCTGAAGTGAACTCGGCAACAGTGGTTCCGAATCCGGCTTGCAAATGGAGCAAGGGAAGGCCAAAGTCAACGAGAATAAGAAATGAAATGGATGAAAAAGAAAAGGGGACCACTTCTAACAAATGTAGTAACTGTGGCCGAGGTGGACATAATCGAACAACTTGTACCAATCCCGGTCGTAGTAGGCAATATCTAAATTAGTAAGGGATCTATCACTGTGAAATTATTATTACTATTAAGTTTGTCTCTTCTTTATAATATTTTTTAACTCTGTGAATGTATTATTGTGTGTTTTATGGTATTTTTACTTTCACATTGACATGTCTACACTTTGAGTAATGCACAATTGGTAACTGAAAGCACTTAAAGTTTAGTTTTTAAATATTTTTAAATGGGTTTCAACTTTGAGCACAATGCTGAATTTTTATACTAAATGAGTAAATATTTTTAAATAGTATCATGTCCATATTGTTTTCATATTTAATCATTTATTTATTTTCTTTTTCATTACTTCATAAATTTTTTCAACACCTTTGAAAAAAATGCTACTAAAAACAAAACCAAAGTAACTCAAAATAATATGAAAATATAACATATTAAAGAAAATTTACTTGAGTTTGAAATAAATAAAACATTTTTTTACAGTACAAAACATGCTATAATTGGTATTCTGGGTTGTGATGTTGGGTGTCTTGTTCGTTAAGATCGAACGTATTTCGATATCGGACATTCATTGATCCTTGACCCTCTGTGTTCAATGCATCTGAATAATATAATCTCCTTGGACCCATTCCTTCATGTGGGATATTTGTATTCATATTATTGTATAAACCACTTGAAGGACCAATCCCAAATTCATGACCCATCTGGAAATTTGGCGCATTTGTATTTCCATATGAATCAAGTGTAACATGTCCAAATGGAGGAGCACTAGGTTGTACCGGGGTGTGATATTGTTGGACAAATGAGTCAGGACTGCCAAAATCAGAATTATTTCCACCATTCGGATCATTTGTTGCATTATCATTTTCTCTAACCATTTCCATTATAGTACTGAAACTCCAACTTTGTTCATTCTGGATTGTTGATTGGCCTACGACATTCTGGTTGTTTGATGGAGCTGCAACATTCTGGTTGTTTGATGGACCTGCGTCATTCCGGCCCACTGATGGGCCAACATTTCCATAATGTATAGGAAAAAAATAGGGTCCTGGAATTTGTTGAATTCCCTCAGGAAATGGAGGAAAAGGAACTGCATCTCGTTGCATATCAAAGGTTCGTTTAAGACGACTTGCCAACCAGGCGGGGTTTACCACATTTTCATATGGAATTGGCGGTGGACCTACATGTGGTCGAGCTATCCTCTCCATACGATATTCTTGGTTTAATCCACCAAGCATACTTCCGACCATGTTTCTAACGTTTTGACGGTAGGTTTCGCCTCCTTCCATATAGTACACTTGTTGGAGTCCGTCTCCCTACCACGTATAATATTATGTGAAATAAAAATCATCAATATAGTGACATTATTATTTCGCAATAAAAATTTATACTTTCAAACAAATATCATACCACTGTATTAGCTGCGGCACCAGTCGGGCTTATCCAACGTCTTGTAATTTGAAGGTACCACTGCATATATTGAGATTGATATAAAGCTTGTGGACTTGAGAATGCTGGACACCTATCTCTAACGGCTGCAATCCGCTGCAAACGTGAATTCCACGCAGCTATGTACTGAGCATGTTTGTCGACCCAGTCAGCACTTGTATACCCGGTCATTTTGATAGTTTGGAGATCGTACACTGCAGGATTAATGGCTTGCGGTATAGGTTGATCAAATCCAAATTGGCGCATGCATCGATCTGGATGGTGAAACTCAACTATATGCCATGATACAATTGGTACAATTGCTCTCCAAACTATATTTCCACGGGTACAATACTCAGGCAACAACTCTAAGATTTCATCATATGGTGTCCATACAAACTGCATAACAAATGCATAGTCAAATTATATGTCCTGTTTTATACTATTAACGTGTTAGCTCTACCTATTAATCAAATTATTTTTCAATAAAATAAAACAAACCTGATCAGCTGGCAAATAATCTAATCGTCTTCTTATTTCTTCCAAATGGAACCTTTCTGAACCTACACCTTTCCACCTGTGATTCACTTACATTGTTCAAATAGTTTACTTTTTCTAAAATATTTTATCCCCTTACTAATTGAAACTTGATAAAAAGTTAACCATATAATTTTACCTCATAGCATATGGTTCTTTGTCACAAGCTTGGTAACGTGGTTCAGACAATCTAGGGACTATATTTTTTAACCGCTCAAAAGCCCATACTTGCACCAGTTGGAAATATCCACACATATTTTGTTTCCCTGGACGTGTTGCTTTTGACAACTCTCTGTACAAATAGGCCAGCACAGCAGCGCCCCAGGCATGTCTACCAACACCTCTGGAATTCAAATTTCGCAATAAGCTCAGCCACATTACATGTACACTATTTCCACAAGTATTGCTAAAGAGCAAACCCCCAAATAACTGCATTAGAAATGCTCGAGTATACTAGTCAATTGTACATTGATCGGCATCAATAGGTAAACAAGAGAACTCTTGTCTAAACCATTTCAGCCTTATATTACTTCCTGATACATCAGTTGTCCTCGGAGATTTTCCTAACAAATTTTCACATGTTTCATAAAGATTCTGGGGATGTTTCGTTACACCTGTCACTGCATCTCCATCTACACGTAACCCCGTTAACACCTCAACATCCTGAAGTGTTATTGTGGCTTCACCAACGCTTAGATGAAATGTGAATGTTTCGGGTCGCCATCTCTCCACCATTGCATTAATCAGTTTGTGGTCTACTATCATTGTACCAATTTTTACAACCCCTTCAAAGCCGCATTCAATTATTTTTTCATATATTTTTGGGTTAATGTTGTCTAACAATGACGCAACCCCGCCTTTATTCAAATATACTTCTGAACATTCCTGTCAGTATAAAATCTTCAATTAATAATTTTTTTGATTCAATTACATTAAAATTAAAAAAATTGTCTAGGTATACATAATATTTTACCTCTCCACGCCATATATTTTGTGATCTATGCTTCATTTGTAAAGTTAACACATCCATCTGAACTGGTCCAAGATTTATAATCTGTTCAGCTCTTCGAATTTGTTCCATTTTTCCTTGTAAAACAACACAATTTTTCCTAATCAAAGTACACTTACATTTTCTACAGAATTTTCATACTAAAATAACCAAACAAACCAAAGTATACTAATATCAGTCAATATCAAAATTATACTAAAACTAAAACTAAAACTAAAGTTATAATCTGTTGATATATGAAACAAAAAAATTAACTTATACTACCACTAAAACTAAAATATTAATATGTGAATATTTCAAATTTCCAAACTAGAATTAATTTTTTTTTTCAAAAACTAAATGTAAAACTAGTTTATATATGAAAAAAATTAATTATAAGTTCAAAATTATCATTTAAAATAGTACATTCTATGAACACAACATTTTTAAACAATTAACAACCATTAAAAAAATTAACAACCATTAAAAAAAATTAACAATGCAGCATGTATTGAATTTTTAAAAAATAAAAAGCATGAAAATTGGTTTTGTGCAAAGCGAAAACTGGTTCTGACAATCAGTTTTTGTCCCGGTTAAAGTTGCACCTATTTATGATTTATTGTTTAAGTGTGCATTCTTGATATATAAATTTTGCTAGTTTGCATTTTTCAGGTCCTTAGTCCAACTAAAATTATAGTATAAATATGTTCATACATGCAAATAACTATAAATTTTGCATCAAAACTAAAATTTAAAGATTTGGCTTACATACCTCTATTTTTTTTACTTGTAAATATCCTGTAAATAAATTAACAATAAGTTTAACATTATCATTTACAATAATAAATTCAATAAACAAAAAATTAAAAAAATAACAACCATTATTACCTTGGATTTAACTTGTAGAAGTAAAATTTAGTAGATTAGAAATCAAAATGAAGAGAGTTTTGTGAGATGAAAATGATGAAAGTTGAGAGAAATGAAAGTGTAAAATTTGAAATTAAGAGAGAAAAGTGTAGGAAATAAAATGAAGTAAAAATTTTTAGGTGGAGAAAAAATTGAAGTGGGTGACGGGCTGCCCGTTTTCACTCTAAATAAAAAAATATATATTTTGGTTAAATTTACTCCTTTCAAGTATTTATTCTTCAACCATGCACCTATAATATAATTTTTTTTACATTATACATTATTTTGGTACCAAATCCCAATTAATTAGGAAAATAATAAATATGCATTAATTAATTAAATGCAAAATCTGAAAAAGCGATACGGCTGTCTTGTAAAGGATTTTATTTAGGTAACAAATTCTCTGTACCTTTAAAATTTTATACGGTTATTGAATTATCTTTTTAAAAATTTATTACCATCTTTTAATTAAAATAATATTTATTTATGTCAAAATTTATAAAGAAAAGAGGTCTATCATATTTTTGTTAACAATTTATAAAAGTTTAGTTTAAAATAGTATAGATTAATCTTTATTGAAACATAATTTTGTATTGAATCAATTTTTTCTTTATTTATTAGCTTTTAAAATCATATAATTTCATTTTAAAAAATCCATAATTACAATTTTACAAATTTACCCTTTAATATTACATATACTTAACCTATATATTTATTACATATTTGAATTCCTAACACATCCAATTACATTGAAAACAGTTTTAAACACCAAACATATCTTCCAAATTCCAATCATAATTTCACGGTCTCATAAATGAAGGTCCAAGTTATCAGGATAACGTGGTCTTATGACAAGTTGACATATGGATTTTTAAATTTGTTCTTGTAAAAAAATATACTAAAAAAGGGTCAATAATTAAATAATCATTAAAATCTCCATCTCCCATATTGTACGGTAGCACGTACCCATCTCAATAGCACTGGTACTGAATTTTTTTTTTGGTAATAGCCTAGTACTGATGATGTTAGCATGGAGATCCGAAATGACAGTTGTATAACACACTCTATCCACCTTTCTATGTTTCACATTAATAGCTCCTCTCGTTGAAAATTGGCTATAAATATAAAGAGATTACAACTATAATAAAGCAGTAGGTATGAAAAGAATTTGTGAGAATTTTTTATTTTTTATTTTTGATATATATATTAAATGAAAAAATTGAATTTTTATTTATAGAGAAATTTAATAGTAAAAATGATAAATAAATAAGAAATATATTACATCAAATATTAATGATCGGGTAGAAAAGTAGAAAATATATTATATCAAATATTAATGACTCGAACCCCGCATTATATAACCGCCTACATAGTAACAGGCGACTGATACATCAATCATTCAACACTCCCCTTTTGATGTATCATCTACCGCGAATGAGACATTGCCTTGTTAAAAAACTTACTAAGGAAAAACCATGTGGGATAAAAACCTCAGTTAAGGAAAAAAGAGTACAATATTTACTTCCCCTGTTCACGAGTTAACTGGAGATCCTTAAGACGACGCATTCCAATGCTATAAATCAATTTCTTGAAAGTTGGCGAAGGTAAAGCCTTGGTAAACAAATCTACTAAATTATTACAAGAGCGGATTTATTGAATACTAATTTCATCATTCTTTTCTAGATTGTGAGTGAAGAAAACTTTTAGTGAAATATGCTTTGTTCTGTGTCCTTTAATATAGTATTCCTTCAATTGAGCAATACAAGCAGCATTATCTTCATATATTGTCGTCGGATCTTCCTTGACCGTAACCTTTCTACATGCTTCTTGGATATGCTTGATTAATGACCTCAACCACATACATTCACGACTTGCCTCGTGAATCGCTATTAACTCCGCATGATTTGAGGAAGTATCTGTAATTATTTGTTATGTCAATCGCCAAGATATAGCTGTTCCTCCATATGTGAATAAATAGCCCATCTGAGATCGAGCTTTGTGTGGGTCGGATAAATAACCCGCATCCGCATATCCAACTAATTTAAGCTTAGACTCATATGAATAAAATAAGCCTAATTCAGTAGTTACTCGAAGGTAGCGCATTATATGTTTAACTCCATTTCGATGTCGTCATGTAGGTGCAGCTCTGTATCTTGATAATAAATTAACAGAGAATGCAATGTCCGGTCTTTTGTTATTAGCAAGATACATCAAATCACTTATTGCGTTTAGATATGTACTTCAGGATCGAGAAATTTTTCATTATTTTCTCTAGGATCCTTTTTTATATCGAGTGATCGTACAACCATTAGGTTACTCAATGGATGTGCTTTGTCCATATTAAATCGTTTCAGGATCTTTTCTGTATAGTTTGGTTGATGCACTAAAATTCATTTTCAAAGTGCTCAATTTGCAAACCAAGACACAATTTTGTCTTTCCAAGATCTTTCATCTCAAATTCTTCCTTTAAAGAATCAACTGCTTTTGGAATCTCTTTTGGAGTTCCAATAATATTCAAATCATCAACATAAATTGAGATGATGATAAAATTATATCCTAATTTTCTTATAAAAACACATGGACAAATTGGATCATTTTTATATCCTTCTTTCAATAAATATTCACTGAGACGGTTATACCATTTGCGCCCCGATTGTTTTAATCTATTTAAGGATCTTTGTAACTTTATCGAGTAAAGTTCTCGTTTGCAATATTTTTCTGGCAGCTTTAATCCTTCAGGGATTTTCATATAAATATCATTATCAAGCGAACCATAAAGGTAAGCTGTGACAACATCCATCAAGTGCATTTGTAAATTTTCTTGCACTGCAAAACTAATAAGATATCTAAAAGTTATTGCATCCACCACTGGAGAATATGTCTCCTTATAGTCTATCCCAGGTCTTTGGGAAAAACCTTGTGCAACTAATATGACTTTATATCTTATTATTTCATTTTTCTCAATTCTCTTTATAATAAAAACCCATTTATTACCGACAGGTTTTACATCCTGTGGTGTTCGAACTACTGGTCCGAATACTTTGCGTTTTTCAAGAGAATTCAGCTCTGCTTGAATTGCTTCTTTCCATTTTTGCCAATTATTTCCACTTTGACATTCTTCAGTAGATGTTGCTCATGATCTATATTTTCATTTTCAATATTAATCCCAACATTATATGAAAAAATATGGTCTATAACTATTTTATTGCGATTCCATCTTCTTTCTATATTGATTTAATTTATTTGAATTTTTTCATTTTCAATAGCTTCATGTATTTGCACTTCTGGTGCTTGCACTTCTTCCAAAAGTGTATTTATATTAATATCCTCAATGGGAATATCTTCATTATCAATAACTCTCCTCCTTTTACAATTTTTATTCTTTGAACCAATAGGTCATCAACGCTTCAGGCGTGTTAGAGTATTATCCGTAGGTTGTTCTACAGGAATCTCAATACGAGTTGGCGCATTTACTGCTGGTATATGTGATTTCATTACTCTTTTAGGATTAGTAAGTGCATCAGGCAATCGATTTGCTAAATGTTGAGGATGGATTATTCTCTAAACTTTTAGTTCAGAATCATTTGATTTAGGATCCATAGGAGAGAGTGATGAAGCATTCCATATTATTTTCTTTTCCAAAATTAGGCTCTTATTCTCTCCCCCTAATTTTGGGAAAGTGCTTTCATCAAAATGACAATCTACAAACCGTGTAGTAAACATATCGCCAGTTAATGGCTCAAGATATTTAATTATTGAAGGGGATTCATAGCCAACATAAATTCTAATCTCCTTTAAGGGCCCATTTTAGTCCTTTGTAGTAGAGCAATAGGCACATATACCACGCAACGAAAACTCTAAGATGAGAAATACTAGGCTCATGGCAAGCTAATTATAATGAAGAATGGTCATGATAACTTACTGGTCTTAAACGTATAAGAGATGCTGCATGTAATATTGCATAACCCCAAACTGTAGTAGCGAGATTTGTTCGCAAAATTAGCGGTCGTACAATTAATTGTAGACGTTTAGTAAATGATTCTGCTAGACCATTTTGTGTATGAACATATGCTACAGGATGTTCAACTTTTATTCCAATCGATATACAATAATCATTAAATGTTTTGGATGTGAATTCCCCAGCATCATCAAGACGAATTGATTTAATAGGATAATCGGAAAACTGTGCCCGTAATCGTATAATTTGAGCGAGTAACCTTGCAAATGCCATATTTCGTGAAGATAATAACCATACATGTGACCACTTAGTTGAGGCGTCAATTAGAACCATAAAATATCTAAATGGTCCACATGGTGGATGAATTGGTCCATATATATCACATTGTATGCGCTCTAAAAATGCTGGCGATTTTATTCCAACCTTGCGAATAAGCAGCACAAAATAATTCATTATTTTGAAGAAACTTCTGGTTCTTCAATGGATTCCCATGTGAATTTTCAATAATTTTTCTCATCCTTACCGAACCAGGATGACCCAGTCGATCATGCCAAATTTTATAAGTATCTAAATCTATAAACTTTTGGTTTATAGTTAAATTGGCCCTAATCATATTAATATATGTGTAGTATAAGCCACATGAAGGTGTATAAAATTTTTCAAGTATACATTTCTTACTTGAAATTATTTTTGTAACATAAAGACATTCTTTATTGTCTTCGCTCACAGTTTCAATATGATATCTATTTCTGCGAATATCTTTAAAACTTAATAAATTTCTGTGAGAATTGGGGAAAATAATGCATTATTTATAATAAGTTTTGTTCCCCTTTGTAATATAATACTAGCTCTTCCGGTGCCTTCAACCATTTTTATTTGTCTCAATATTGTGGTAACAACAGTTTCACCCCTTTTAAGAGTATTAAAATATCTTGCCTCTTTGAGAATAGTATGGGTGGTGGCACTATCTCAATACTTAAATTTGCTTCATTTTCCTTGAAGTCATATAATACCGGAAAAGAATTCATTTTCTTCATTGAAGAAATGAAAGATGCATTATTATTTATTCATAAATAAAAACATTGCATAAAAAGTACATTAAACAGTGATAATAAAAGCAAACTAATAATAACGTAAAAATTATAATATATTAATTAAGTAAAATATATGAAGTAATTATTCAAATTTTTCCTTACCACTGGTGCTGGATAACAGAAAATCATCCATCTCCATATTGGGGATATCAATAGGGTCATTAGTGGAGTTTTTTTAAAACCCCCCAGAGGAACATTGTGTCCCTCTATAAGGAAAAAGATTGAGGCAGGTGAAAATTTCGGGGCGGACGTCCCAACTAGTTTGGTGCCCCTGCTTACCTACAAAACACCTACCTCTCTTTATTAATAAAATCCAAATTCTGCTCACAAGATGAGAGCATCATTGGACATCATATATAGCCTAAAGGTGATACGGAGATAAAATCCGATCCTAACAAGTCCACGCCTATTACAATGGAAGGCAACAATAAGATAACAGCTATCTAGTGACAACTAAGTAATAAGCTCGAAAAATTAAAGATATCAGAAGCAACAAAATTAAGGTTCAGCCGCCTATATTTGAAGAAAAACCAGCATAGATAAATGCAAGACCCCAGGTGATCCTCTGTGCTTAAGACTCCCTCGAACACAAACTTGTTCCTCCTCTTTCAAATAACCCACGTGATCATAAACCATAAAGACATGTCAAAATCGCACCCCAGCCCCGGGGTAAAGTGTGCATGCCATAATAATAGGAAATCAACTCCTATCAAGGGCATTGTCACTGAAATCCCTAGCAATAAAAAAGCTTGAGCCCATATATGATAGCTGCCCAAACAATGGAACAAAGTTTGATTAATTGATTCAGTATCCTCACAAAACGGACACTTATCATCCACTACTGCTTGGCATCCACGGCGAAACAGAAAATACTTTGTTGGGAGACATCTATGGAATAATAACCAGCCGAAGAATTTAACTTTAGGAAGAGGTACGCTTTCCAAACCAACATGTAATCCGTTTCCGGCATAGTCCATTGGGGCGTCGTGTAAAACCCCAAACAAAAAGAGGCGGCTGAAAATACATTATTATCTCCCAAATCTCTAGCATCACTCTCTTGTGTACTTGTACTTTGCCTTTCAAAGTATAATACATATTACATTCCCAAACTCTTCTCTCACACCTCTTGCCAACACAAGTGCACTCCCAACTCTTCAAACACACCTCAAAGGTCATTCCAATTTTCGCTGCGCAACACGCTCTAAAAGGCTTACTTAGCAACTTCCCTAGCAAGCTTGTTAAGTGCTAGCGAGGGAGAAGTCCAACCTCATTATATAAGAGATACAAGTCTGGGAAAAGACTAGATAACGACACATTTGTTGTTCAATTATCATACCAAAATGAGCCATAAGCCCCATTCCCCACTTTAACACTCACATCGATTTGAACAGCTCCCAGAAGGATGTATTCTTCACACAACAAGATAAAATGTCACGCCAAACGTGCGAAAGGCGCAAATTCTCAACATTTTCAAAAGAGTTCCATGAGTCGAAGCTGTATCTTCGAACACACATATCATACCATAACGATCCTTGCCTGTCTACTCTAGTTCGCTATATCCATTTCAACAGCAAACTGCAATTTACTAGTCTGAGATCCCTAACATACAGGCCCCCTAGATTTTTTGGTAACATATTTGTCTCCCAACTCACTTTACAGATCTCTCTTGAATCCGCATCACCTTTCTATAAAAAATTCCTCATCAATTGCACAAGCTTATTATTAATTAAAACCGACATCTTATTCAAAGATAGCAAATAAATCAAAATAGATGAAAGAACCGATTTCACAAGGGCCACCCTGCCAGCATATGATAAACACTGACCTTTCCAACTTGACAGACGATTTTGGAACTTAACAATCAACGAGTTCTAATAAGACACCAGAATACGCCTCGTACTGAGAGGGGCGCCCAGATAGGTAATGGAAAATTTCTCAATCTTGCATCCCATGATCCCCGCACAATGATTCAACATCGTACCCTGCACATTAATGCCCATTATTGATCTCTTAACAAAATTAACTCACGAACCTGAAATCAGCTCAAAGCAACGTAATAATCGGATAAAGATAGGTAAAAGAAACTCATCTGCAGGTAAGAAACACTTCGTGTCTCCGCAAATTGGAGAATAGATATATCCACCTCTGACCCATCAATACAAAATCCAGGCAAAATGCCCTTCAAGACACTTGCATCGATAAGCTGTTTAAGACCTTCCACAGCTAAAACAAAAATAAATGGAGAAATAGGATCGACTTGTTTTAACCCTCTACCCAAACTGATCGGATCAGAGGGGCTTCCATTAATAAGGACAGACGTTATAGAGTTCTCTCTATAAGCCGCCATCAATCTGATCCACTTATCAGAAAAACCCATCCTTCTCAATACTGAATCAATATAAGACTAGGAAACACTATCATAAGCCTTGTGGAAATCAAGCTTAAGCGCTAAAGAGGAGTGACCACGGCGGTGAATCGATTGGACCACTTTCGAGGCTATAAACAAACATTCGTAAATATTGCGGCCTTTGAAAAATGCAAACTGGTTATTTGAAATCAGTTGAGGCAACACAACCTGTAACCTCTTTGCGAGCACTTTCGACACAATTTTATATATACCGTGGATAAGAGCAATCGGTCTATAGTTTCCCATCAAAGATGATCCAGGAACTTTAGGGATCAACACAGTAAATGATGATTTAATTGAATTAGGCAAACGAGCGTACATATAAAACTCGTTGAACAATGCTAGCACATCCGATTTCAACTCACCCCAGAAGCGTTTATATAAGAAAAAATTGAATCCATCTGGACTCGATGCCTTACCTTCTTGGCAAGCACAAACCGCATCCCACACTTTAACCTCAGAAAAAGACTCAACTAACCGAATATTGGCTGCATCATCCACCATACGGAAATTCAGCCAACTCAGAACAAACGGCACCTCCATATTTTTTGAAAATAACTTTGAGTAATAATTCCATATCGTCGATTTAATAAGTACCGGGTTAGAAGATAAAATCCCATCAATTTCCAGCTGAGAAATCCGATTACCCCTAGACCTCATCGACGCCACCCGATGAAAAAAACTCGTATTATCATCACCCAACATAGTCTAGTTAACTCTCAATTGTTGATGGTGAATTATTTCTAGGTTTCGTCTACAGATAAGTAGTTCCGATCGCACACTCTAGAGCTCTAAATTACTCTCTGCCTCAATAGGCCGAGACACCGAAGTAGATGTCAAGGATACAATGCGAGCCTCTAAATTCTTTATTCTTCCCTCCAACCCGCTGAAATTAGAGAGATGCCATGGCCGAATAGAGTTCCTTAACTGACACAGCTTAAAATCAATGTCACAACCTGGAGCCTCCAATTCTACAGCCTGCCACTTCAATTTTAAAAAGGGTAAAAAGCCCTCATTCTCCCACCAACAATTTAATGAGCGAAAAATCTTTTTACCACCCCACACGGATGCGTGAGAATGGTAAACAATCGGAAAGTGATCTGATAATGCCAAATCAATCATCATCAAACTCTGCCCCAGCCACTTATCAAGAATATCACACGACACCATTACCCGATCAATCCCCGAGAAGGATAGGTTCTTAGACCAAGTATAATCACGGCCATATAATGGTAAATCAAATAAAGCACACTCATTGATGAACTCCTGGAACCTGATCATCGAACTCGACACCATATCCCCACTCCTAGCTCTCTCAGAGCTATGTAACACTTCGTTGAAATCACCACATAACATCAAATTATCTACATTTTGAATATGGGGCAGCAGATCAATCCAAAACTGATTCCTCTCAACAGAATTATGGGGACCATATAAACATAACAAATTTACCTCGAATTGGCTAGTCACAATATGTAGCAAGCACCATTTATCTATGGAAGCAATAACCGAACCATGTATTAGACTAGAATTCCATGAGAGCAGGAGGCCCCCTGACAAACCATGCGAAGGCATACAAAGTGATTGAAAATCATTATGTCCCCAAAACTTCCTGACAACTTGATCTAAAATCGAAGAAACCTTTGTCTCAATCAGAATAAAAGCCTGTAGCTGCCACTTTCGTATACACGACCGTACCAAAAACTGTTTGCCCCATTCAACAAGCCCCCACGATAATTCCAACACATAAAACTCAATGACATAATATTAATAGCAATAACCCAGCTCGAACAACAAACAGCTCACCTTAGCTACCCTTTCAAGGCCTCCACAATCAATCCCATATTTTGTTCACTAAAAAGCTCAATCTTTTCACCAATCCGGAATGTCATTAGTTGCTCACTAACACTCAACTCATTCTCTTCCCTCCGGACGATAATTCTATTCATATTTGAGATGTTTAACCCCAAAGAGCTTGAATCCTTCATAACTAGAATCATTGCATTATCTCCCACATTTATCGCGCTATCAGTAGAAGAATGGTTACTTCCTGGGTTTATATCATTACTATCCGGTACATTCTCATCATCCTCACTCATTCTAGTCTTAACTTCATTCCCCGTTGATTCCCAGCTACTACTATCAGAAGGATCCTCCTCCGTCTCACTGAAATCTTCTGACCTATAATCCTGACAGTGTTGTCATCCAACACCTTGTCTAAGATTCGTATAAATAATCACATCCCTATCACCCACAACAAGGGTCAGATTTCTGCTAACTGTCCCCAACGGCACGAAAATTACAATCCATCGCAACAATCCAACCAAACCTCGCTATAAGTTCGTGCACCACAGGTTCACAGACAAAAGCCGGCGGAATTCCCATGAGATCTAAATGCATAATACATTCCGAAGGGGTAAATTCTACCGGTACTGCATAGTTTGACTTCAAAATATGTTCCACTGCTTTCCAATCACCTTTCATAAAATCCGTAAGAGCCACATTTGATAAGAATGAAATAATAGTGCAATATCCACCAACAGGAGCAGCAAAATTGAACTCAAAACCATGGTCACGCAACAGATCATATATATTACGAATGTGAGAAATATTTTTGAGTTTAGCCAAGCAAGATTTTGTTTTCCAGGGTGCAATTTTAACCACTAATTCACTATTCAATTGAGGTTCAGCAGGTCTAATTGGATCAGATTCTTCCTGAACAGGATTGATGGCAGTTTTCTCTCGCGTATCCTAATTTACCGCAACAGCCGTGAAAGAGCGATGATCACATGGGGAGTTACGGAATGCAACCTTCTACTTTGGCACCATGGGGTTAGGCCGTACCTGAGGGGGCGTTATCGAATTAACATACCTAGCCCTGAAAGCTTTGAGTCTCACCACACCAATCACTATCATATTCAAAGCTGTCAGCGCCTCTTATAGTCGCATGGTTCCATCGAGAGTGATGAACCCAAAATTAAGGTTCTTAGCATTCCTTCTCCGAGAAATATTGACCCATCCATTCACTCAATACCTATTGAAAACTATCTTCATTATTGCTACATCTAAGTTATTCGGAAAGTTCTTAAAGTATATTTTCGGGGGATCAGGGTTTGCAGTTTGGCGATTACGGGTAGGCTCGTGGGCAGGGTTGAGGTGTTGAAATGGGCGGCGGTTAGTTTCTGATCGAAACAGGGTGGTCGACGGACAATGGTGATGGCAGAGGAAGGGGGTGGGGTGGGTGTAGGTAGGGTTTCTCTCCATTAGGGTGCGTAATCTTCAGTGGGGTTATTATTATCCAATATAAAATTGGTTTTTGGTTCCGCACATTTCTTGAGGGCTGCTTGGTATAAGTTTAGCAAATGTTTAGTGGTTCTACAAATTCTTGACCAATGACCAGTCATACCGCATCTATGGCATTTATTTTCATCATCTTGACTATTATTTCTTTTATCAAATTTTTCAATTTGATTATTCCACTTCTGGTGGTTATTTGTATTTTTCCACTTCGGGTGAAAATTATTGTTATTATTATTACCAAGTTTCCACTTTTGGTGGAAATTGTTATTATTATATCCTCTACTATGCCCATTACCACGAACTCTACCTCAACCACGACCACAACCATTTCTGCGGCCGTGTCCATTAAAATTATTATGAATTATCGCATTCGCTTCAGGGAATGGATTTGTTCCGGTAGGTCGTAATTCATGGTTTTTCAATAGGAGTTGATTTCTCTGTTCTGCCAGGAGAAGAGCGGTAATTAGTTCACTATATTTCTTATAATCTTTTGCTCTATATTGTTCCTGTAATACCATATTATTCAAATGAAAAGTAGAATATGTCTTTTCCAGTAAATCCTCATCAGTTATTTTCTTTCCACATAATCTTAATGTGGATGTAATTTGAAAAAGTTTAGAATTGTATGCACTAACAGATTCAAAATCTTGAAGCCTTAAGTTTATCCATTCATACTGGGCATTTGGTAAAGATATTTTCTTGAGGTGTTCAAACCTCTCCTTAAATTGTCTCCAAAGATCTGCAGGATCTTTGATAGTCAAGTATTCTGATTGAAGTGCTTCATCAAGATGAAGACGGAGAAAAAACAGAGCTATTGTCTTATACTGAGGTAAAATATTATTGTTTTCAATAATAGTATTTTGCAGACTCATTGATTCTAGATGTATTTCTGCATCTAGCACCCAAGTAAGATAATTTTTTCCCGATACATCCAGAGGAGTAAAGTCCAAACTTTTGATATTAGACATATTAAGAATTATAGGTATAATATATATTTATAGAAAATAAAATAATTATGCCTTACTTTGGATTTATTTGGTGATATCTTTGATCGATAGAGCAAGCTCGTGCTGATAACGTGTTGGAAATTGGCTATAAATGTAAGGAGATTATAACAATAATAAAGAAGGAGGCAGAAAGAGAATTTGGGATAAACTTTTATTTCTTATTTCTGAGGTATATAACAAATAAAGAAATTGAATTCCTATTTATAGAAAAATCCAACGGTAAAAACGATAAATAAGTGAGAAATATATTACATCAAATATTAATGACAGATAGAAAAGTAGAAAATATATTATATCAAATATTAATGACATGGACCCTACATCAATTATATAATCGCATATATAGTAACAAATGACTGATACATCAATTATTCTTTCTACATTCTTACAATTATTCAATATAATTCAAATTTTAACAATTATTCAATTTTATGCTTATTTATGCAAGGAATATAATTAGTGATCGTGATCAATATTTCATCACATTTAGTTTTGTTAACTTATGTACGTATCTATATAAGATTATAAATTGAGCTTAAGCGTATTCTAATATATTGGTGGAAATGGTATATATTTATTTAGGGTATGTTTGATATTGTTTTTTTCTGCGTTGCTGGTATAATAAGCTACTTTTACATACTTATTATAAAATAACATATTTTGGATTTGAACAACACATTTTAGTCATTTATACTAATTAATTAGGAGCTGTCTGATTTATTTTTTTCTAAAATTAGTTCTGATGCTTTAAGGAAAAGCTTGAAAATGAAGCTTTTTAGGGTCAGTTTGGTAATGATTATTAAGTTGCTGTCAAAATAAATTGCTCTCATAAACTTTGAATAGAACTGCATAGTTTGGCTTTGAACAACAAATTTTAATCGTTCATACTAACTAATAATAAATTACCTTACTTATTTTTTCTAACATAAAATCTACTATTTATAGAAAAAACTTAAAAATAAAACTTTTAAAATAGCAATTCCAATTAAAAAAATAACTTAACAAAGCACATCTATAGTCCCTAATGTATTTGCGGTTGAGACTAACCCAGATTCTAATAGAAATATTACAATCACATCAAGACAGTACAAAGAAAACAAGAGCACAAAGGCCGAGGTTTTATGGAAGTTGTCTGAAAACTTAAAAAGGTTCAACTTTTTAAACTAATTTACAGGTCATAATCTCAATGACAAGATCTCGCATAAATATTATACAACTCATGTATTGTGTGCTTTTGGATATTTGTTTGTCATTTCAAATTTTATACTATGACTATTCATCCTTAGTGTTTAAAGTGTTTTTAATTAGGTCAATTTAATGGGATTAATAAAGTGTATTAGAAAACCCATTTTCAGTATTTCATTAAGAGAATTATTTTACAAAATAACTATATATGCTACTGGTTTAGGTTATTGTATTTATTAGCAGTATGTTTTTAATTAATTACATATGTTGGCTGTATCTTTTAATTACATAATAAAAATTTTTTTACCGCGAGGTGGTCTTAGATGGATTTCAACTCTGGACAGCAACTTTAAGTCATGTACACATCCAGACTAACCCCGATCACAAATTTGCGGGTGCCTCGAAGGATAAGATGGCTGGCCCCAAGATTTAAGGTTGCCCCATGCATATCCCAAGGTTTGGACTCTGGTGAATGCTTAAGAATGGACTAATCCCTACCACTATACCACGGGTTTATATTCTGTTTTAAATCTGTAGAAATGGCCCTATAATTAACCGTTATGATTGTAATTAGTTTTAAATCTTTATTATTTATTATTATGTGTTTTTACTAATTCCTAGCATCAACGGCTTGAATTTGATTTGGCCAATCTTTGATTGGTTCAAAGATATTATTTGGGATTTCTGTTATTTTAGTAACAACTATTTTCATTTGCCTGTTAAAGCACTTGCACAGTCATTTGCAATTAGAGCTTACAAACTCCCTTTACTTCCCCCCTTTCTTATTGTGAACCGACAATTTTTCCCCACCAAACATTTCAATTATTCTCTTTTATATTATTGTATTTCTGTTTCTCATCCAATCAATTGGTTGGAGAGGTTGTTTAATCTTGGAAAGAACTACAAGTATTCTTTAAGGATAATGTCATTCGACATGACTCAACTTATCGGTGCTTATGTGACTTTATCTTATTTATAATTTTCATAATATTTTTCTATATTATTTCTAATAATTACATTTACTTTTGATGCGAGGTGGAGATCAAAAAGCTCGATAAGGCGAGCAATCTGACAAGACTGGCACTCCCATAATCAAGAAAGGAAAACCGGAATCGGAGACATTTTTGTTTATTTATATTTTTGTCATTGTTATCCTATCATTACATTGTGTTCAAACTCATTTTTTTGGGATCTATAATATATATCATATTACTTATTTTTCAACAAAATCTGTGTTCAAACTTATTCTACAAAATAATGGTTAATTTGTAAAAATAAAATAAATATATAAATTTTATTTTTATATTAGCAATGGCGTTCAATATTTCTAATTAGCGTACAAACTTTTGCCTCTTGATGAAATTGATAGATAAAAATGCATTATATTTTGTTTTATTTTACAAAAAGGCATATTTCAGTCTAACTTCCGATAATGTTGTATTGATAATTCATTATAAATGAAATATCAAAATATAATTCAATACATTTTGTTTTGTTTTACAAAAATGTGCATATTTCGGTCACAATAAATTACTTTTTTGGCTTCCATTAATGTGAATCCATTTCTATAATTAAAAATAAAATGTCAACACTACAGTAAGAAGATGTTTCACTTCAACGTGTGTGGACATGATAAATTTTTTAAAATAATAACAATCAATAGCTCTTCAAATGCTTGGCAATTATATATTTTTGGTTGTATTTGGAAAAAGTAAAGAAAACGATATATTATTATATACTCAATTCTATATTTCTGTAATTACAAAAAAAATAAAATTCTATATTCTGTAAAAATCCAATTGTATTACCATGTAAAGGGTAGACGGAGAAAAAAGACATTGCAAATTTAAGCACCGACCAGTTTGATCATTTGGCTGTTTTTATTGTTGTTGACAAGGTCTTCAAAACAAATTAAAGAATTGTTTCATAATAGTAATAAATAATTTTTTTCATGAATTTTTCAACTGCTGCGTGTTGCTTTAAATAAAAAGAAATTTTTTTAACTAATTTAAATATAGTTTGAACTTGTAACCTCACCTTATCCACTAAGCTAATTATATTTCACCACTTATTGTAAAACATTTAGGCCCAGTTTGGTATTACTTTTTAAGCTGCTGTTAAAATAAATTGCTCACACGAACTTTTAATTAAACTACATATTTTGGTTTTGAACAACACATTTTGATACTTCATATTGAATAATCAGAAACTGTCTGATTTATTTTTTCCAAAATTAAATCTGTTGCTTTTAAAAAAGTTTGAAAGTGAAACTTTTTAGAAAGACCGCTAAAAAAACTTAGCTACAGTAACCCTTAGAACTCCAATTTGATGTTGAAAAGACAACAACCAGTTACAACTGGAGAAAATTTTTAGCACCCCACTTAATTTAGAACTTATAATGAATAAAAAATATTCTTTATGATCACACTATTTTAAAAGTACATTTAGTTGCCTACATTAGAGTATTTGGTTCTCAGATTTTTTTTGGCTTAAACAAACATTTTTCATGAACCCCGTCGCGTTTTAAGTTGGTTAACAATCATCATTAAGGTAGTGTACAAATTGAGATAGATGTTGAAGGTAATATGGTTGTAATGATATTTATTATTTTTAATAATTTAGTCGTATTATTTTACAATCATTTATCAAAGTTTATTTATAAATTTTTTTTTATTATTTTCACAATATATCACCATGAGAAAAGTATTTTCTATTTTTAGAATTTTTGGGTTCGTTATATAAATTAGATATTATTAGATCACAATGCAAAATGTCTGTCTATCAATTAAGAAATTATATGAAAGGTCAAGTCAGGTGAAAAGAATATTGTATAACAATTTGACAAATGTGTTAATATGACCCAAACTTGTAACGCTTTAAGCTCCTTTAACACACATGTCATTTATATAACAACCTCTCAAATTTTATATATTGAGTTAACTGAGACACTTCATTTTAGTGCATATTTTTTATGGTTTCGCCAAATAATTATTATTTTGTTCATGATTATCATTGTGGCAGTGAGATTACAATCCAATAGTGATCATAAAAAAAAGTGTTATTTACGCTGCTGTTCAGACGAAGTTAATTTATTGCGTAAAATTATTATTCTTAAGAAAATAAAAACTCTTTATATAGATGATGAAATGAAAGAAATGTGAACTGCGCCTCTTTTCTTCCCACCACTGTATATGTTTTTGAAGTTTTGAAACGAAAATAAAACTATTTCTAATTAATTTAATTAATTACAGTGAATGAAACTTACTAATAAATATATATATATATATAAAAGTTGTATACAAATAATGAAATCCTCATAATTATAAAATATAAAAAAAAACTAGACTTTATTAGAACATTTTTGTTGTTAATAGCCAATCAAAGTGTCACTCGTCATGGGATATTGTAGTCAACTTATGGGAAGAAGAACTGATGGAAGTTTCAATAACTTTTTGAGCTTTCATTTTCATCATATAAATTTAATTATATTGATTAAATAAAAGATTCAACAGCTAATATTCATCCAAAAATAGTACGCGTGCAAATACATCATCTTACTAACCACAGCGTTCTTATTTAGTAGTATTATTAAATAAACTAGAAAATTTGTAAATTACTCGCTAAAGTCGAATTATAAACTCACATCTTTGAAACAAATAAACAGTGATAATGTTGATATTGTTATAAATAAGTTGAACGATATTGTTCGATTCGGTACTGTTTAAGGCTAATCTCACGACTTTAAAATGCGTTGTACAGGTTAAGGTCTGTAGAATTTATGACAAGTCCAATATGGACAAAATAAAAAGTTGACTTAACTAAATTGGAGGCTAATTAAAGGTTGGTTTCTTAATTAAAGGGTGGCTAAATATGGGTGGAAGATGGAAAATTTTTATATAAATACCTCATTTGTGCATCCATTAGTTTCATCCCAAAATCAAATGCCTTTATATTCTTAAGGCTTTGTTCTTCTTTCTCTTCTTTATTGTAATATTTCTTTGAGAGAAATATTAATTTGGTAGTGTCCGGAGACGTAGGAAAAATTGGTCGAACCTCATAAATTGTTAGTGTTCTCTCTATTTTGTCTTGGTTTTAGCAATAGTTTTGAATTTGCAAGTCGCTTCCGCAACAATTGGTACCAGAGTGTTGGTTTTAGGAGAAATTAGTATGCTCTGTGTGCCGCAGGTGTACTACGGTTGGCACATCAGAAAGTTTTTTTCCTACTTCCGATCCTGTTGTATAATTGGCATTTAGCAAATTTAAAATTATTGTTAAAACACTCTTTTGGTAAAATCTAGAATAATAATAGTATATTATCTCAAGTAAACGGAAAAAATTCTGTCACCAAGCGATAAGAGCCTAAGGAAATTGGTGTGTAACTGAGATCGTTTGTGACTCGACCAATTACCTGGGAATTGTTTCTAGCACACTTGAGTAATATTATTATTTGTGATTTTACGGTTTGGTTGAAATGGAGAATCCATTTGCAACGAAGGCATCCACATCAAAATACTTTAAGTATTTTTCAGAGAGTTACTAGAGTAAATTCGAGAGTGATGGTGGAAATCTTTGATGGCAGCGGTCGTTTTGGCATGTGGCAAAGTGAGGTTCAGGACGCCTTATTTCAACAGGGTCTTGACATTGCACTTGAAAGAGAGAAACCAGATGAACTGGGTGAAGGAGATTGGAGTACCCTCAATCGGTTGGCTTATGGTATAATTCGGTCGTGCTTATCTAGAGAGCAGAAGTATGCATTTTGCAAAGAGACTTTTGCTAATAGATTAATGACGACATTGGAGAAGAAGTTCCTAAAGAAGAGCAGTCAAAATAAGCTTTACATGAAGAAAAGACTGTTCTGATTTACGTTCACTTCTGGTACCACAATGAACGATCACATCACTAGTTTTAATCAGTTGGTTGCTGATTTGTTGAACCTGGATGTGACATTTGGAGATGAGGATCTCGCATTGATGTTGTTGGGATCCCTTTCGGAGGAGTTTGAGTTTCTTGAAACGACTCTACTTTATAAGAAGGCTTTTGTAATTCTCAGTGAAGTCTCTGGAGCTTTGTATAGCTATGAATTGAGGAGGAAGGATAAATTGGATAGCTCAAGCGGACGGACTGAAGTCTTGATTGTCAGAGGACGCTCGGGGAACCAGGCGAAAGGAAAGAAGGGACGATCAAAGGAAATGTCGAAGTTGAGCAAAGATGAATGCGCCTTTTGTAGAGAAAAAGGGCATTGGAAAAATGAGTGTCCTAAGTTGTAGGAGAGAGGCCAATCTGGCAAGGGAAAGACTGTTGCGGTGGCTGAGTACGTGGACTTAGATTGTTTACTTGTTGTATCGAGTTCTACCAGCTCTTTTAGTGTTTGGATTCTAAATTCCGGATGCATTTATCATATATGTCCTAATCGAGAATGGTTTTATGATTTTAAAGAACTAGAAGATGGAGTAGTATATGCAGCAAATGATATCCCTATTACCACACTTCGGATTGGTTCCATATGGTTGAAGAATCGAGATGGATCAATTAGAACATTGAAGGAAGTTCGCTACGTAACAGATTTATCAAATAATCTCATTTCTATGGGAGCCTTAGAAGAAGAAGGTTTTATCGTACAAGCAGAAGGTGGAGTTATGAAGATACTCTCTGGTGCATTGGTGGTGTTGGAGGGAGTTCGGAAGAATAACAGGTTGTATCATTACCGGGATACTATTGTTATTGGAACTGCAAAATTGGCTTCTAATGACGAGGTGTTGGAAGCAGTCGGATTATGGCAAATGCACTTGAGACAAGTTGGTTTGGTGTATCAGCAAGATAAAGATGGTGATATGGATAAATATCAATCAAATACTGGTTATGTGTTCACTTTGGCAAAAGGACCAGTGTGTTACAAGTCTACTTTCACTACAAGAAATTTAGCATTCTATGACGCATCAAAATTGTCACGAAAACATGTTTTTTCGTCACCGAAGATAAATGGTGACAAAAAATCATCGTAGCAGGCTTCGTCATAGTATCTCCGTCCTATTTTGTTTTTGTGACAATTTTCCATTTTGTCATAAAAAATTTGTTTTTATATGACCAAAAGTTCATGTGTCACTATAACTTTTTTGCTTTCATGACAACTACTTCGTTGTTTTCTTCATTTTTTTGTCACTTTATAGAACATTTCGTCACTGAAAATGAATATTAAGATGACAAATTTACATTTCGTCATTTAAATTTCTAGTTATGGTGACGAATTCTAAGTCCATACGGAATATGTATGATTTTAGTGACATTGCGATTGTCATAAATATTGCATAATTTTGTCACTAAAACATATATGTTTGTCACAATAAAATAATAATTTGTGACAATATGAACTTGTCATTGAATTAATACTTATTGTGACGTTTTTTTAACATCGTTAAATGTAGAATATTATCATAATATTATATAGTTATTGGCACATTTTTTTGTCATGAATGATTAAATTTAATGACAAAATATTTATTGTCATAAAATAATAAAGTATTATGTCATCTAAAAGAAAATATAGTGACATTTAAAGTATAAATGATGACTAAATTATAATTATAAAAAATAATTATTAATTTTTGTAATAAAATATAGATACATCACTATATATAAATTCTAGCATAATTGTCAATTTACGAGTCTTTTGGTAACAAAAAAACAACCATGTCTTTCTTCACCATCATAAATATGGAAAATAAATTTCTAAGAAACAAAAACAATAAACAAAATATCAATTAATCTTCTAAGAAGATCTTCATTATATTTCTCCAGTAACATCAAGCTGAAACTTGTAAGTCAAATACTCTGTATGAAAATCAACAATAGTTGAGTTACATAGTAAAAATTTAAAATCGAAACGAGTTTATTTCACACGAATATATGTTGAAATATATGTAAGATGGATTAAAGAAACTATCCTTAAGAATCAAAACAAACATCCAAAACTAAATATTGAATGCATAACAAATAAAGACAAATTTATGAAGTCCCATATTATATTATAATTAGTAAGTAGTTCCTTTATAAGGAAAATACTTCGCCCACAAATTTTATCCACCAAATGAATATTAACACCAAAACTAGATCAGATCCACCACCGTTTAGGTCCTTTTTATAATCCTTAAATTAAAAGAACTCCAAATAATAAATATGTTGGATCATGAAAATAAGTACTAATTAAAATTTTATAAATATACAAATCAGAAAAACCAAATTTAGTAAAACTTAAGTACATGTACAATTCCAATGAGATATTATCAACACTCCATATTAGGATCGGCATCAAGATTCTTAAACATGTAAATAGGAAAGAGAGTTATTTAAAAAAGAGGGTAATTAGAAATAAAAAATGATTTATCATGTAATCAATTAACTAACCACAATATTGAATGGAGCAAAAATCATTTTGCATAGCATTATTTTCATCGAGAAATAGACATATCAACTGAGTTTTCAGAACAACAACTTCATAAATAGGAGAAGCAAATGGAATTATCGCCTCAGTATTAAAAATGGTATATATGAATTGAGATTTAAGGACAATAAAAGTGAGAAAAGCATACCTGATATATTGAATTCCAGTAGAAAGATTAATATCGAAACCTAAATTAAACGGAAGAATTGGGCTCTAATATAAACCGAGTAGAGAGAAATCCAAATGTTTATCAGTTTTAAGTCCAACTCATCCCACCCACGAGAGAATTGTAACTGATAAGTATCACGTTTTAATTAAAAGAAAGAAAGAGGTGGAGATAAAGGTGGAAACGTGTAAACTTCTATAATTATCTATTATTTAATTTTGTAATTTTATAAAAAAACTACAACAACTACTGATAATTAATTATTTAATATATTATAGTATCTAGTCATAGCATTGAGATAGGACTTTCTAAGTATTATTTACATATATTTACTACTTTTTTTATTACTGTATGATTCAAAAAAAATTAGATAAATAAATATATTTATTATTAGATTAATGTGAAGGCTATGGTGATTTTATTTTTAACAAAGTAAATATTAATTTGCCTTTCATCACCATTGGATTAGTGGGTGAAGTTCAATCCAAAGTTGATATTGGCAAAGTAAGGAAAAAACAAGTCACCAATAAATACCCTTAGATTAAATATGCATTTTTTATATTTAAATAGTTGTGATGGTTTATAACATTGCTACTTCATCACTTCTCCATCTATAACCTGTAACTAACTTCAACTAATATATAAATAAGTTGCATTGTAGAGTGATTTTTTTTAATAAAGTTATCATTACTTTATCCTTTACAACTATTGAAACAAGTTTTTTACACCACTAATTGAATGGTTGTAAAGGCTAAAATATGGTTCATTTGTCATTAATCAAGTCATCATTAGAATAACCCAATAGATAGATAGAAATTATTAAACGTAACATTCACAAAATATATATATAAAATTTCAAAATGGTCTTTGTTTGGGTTGTTAGCAATTGGAAGATATCAAATTGAACATGATTGATAAAATATTAAGTATATAGTTACTTAGTTTTTTTAAGAAGTAATTATTTACTTTGCCCTTCATTGTCATTAGATTAAAATTCAAATTACTAATCCAATAATCATGAATGGCAAAGTACAATTTCTTTGTAAAAAAATAAAGTAACGATAATAGGTATGGATATGGGGAATGCATTCCCTAATACGATAATACGCGCTGTCAATCCTAATTATAATATTGATTTATAATTTAATTATAACATATTAGAAAAAAATAAATACAATAATTTTAGTGAATTAACTTGAAAATATTTGAAAGCACAAACATTTTTCAAGTAATAAAAAGAATAAAAATTATCAAAATTTCTACATAATGATAAAAAATTATGACAAAACAAAGTCAATTAACATTATAGTGGCATTTCATCAATTAACATTATATATAAATAGTGGAATATCATCAATTGATATTATAGTCACATACGTTATATGTCGTCATAATATACACAAAAATATATGAAAAATCTAAATTCCGTCACTTTAGAAAAAATATATGTTGAAAACAGTAATGTCATGCTTTTTCTATTAAATTGTGACAAATTAAAATCATCATAAGATATATTATGTACAGTGACGATTTAAAATCATCATTGATAACTATAGTTGTGACAATTACTATAGATCGTCATATCAATACATTTAAATATATGACAATAACTTAACTATGTCACTATAAAATAAATGATGTGACAAAATTTAATTTGTCATACTAATGTTTATCAAATATTGACGAATATAAAATGTCATTAATAAATTATTTTATAATGACAATGGAGTTGTCACTATAGTCACAAAAAGATTTTCCCTCCAAATTCTTTTTACTTATTTTTGCCTCCTAGTTAATTGGTGACGATATTTCTTTTTTGTCAAAAAATTATATAATTGGTGACAAATATTTATACAAATAGTGACATACATAAAAGTTGTCATAAAAAATTAAATATAATGACGAATTGCAAGTTGTGTCACAATAAAACTATTAAGTATGACGAAATCATGTGCCTGGTAAAAGAAATCGTCATGAATTGCTAATTTTTTTGTAGTATTTACATTTACTAGATGCTTTATTTACGATAGAAGCATAGTATATAGCATGCACAGAGGCTGTAAAAGAAGCAATTTGGCTTTAAGGGTTGCTTGATGAATTAGGGATTCGGCATAAGCACGTGTAGGTGCACTGTGATAGTCAGAGAGCTATTGTGTTGGCTAAGAATCAAGATCATCATTCAAGGACGAAGCATATCGATATTCGTTACCACTTTATACGAGAGGTTCTCGAAGAAGGTGGAGTAGCAATTCGGACCACGGAGAAAATAGCTGATATTTTGGCAAATGTTGTAAGCCTGATCAAGTTCCAATGTTATTTGGACTTGATCAATGCTATTGAAAATTTGAAGATTGCATTGAAAGACACTACACAAGATAAGAGATTGAAGATGTGGACTTTGTTAAAGTGGAGATTTGTAGAAATTATGACAAGTCCAACATGGACAAAGTAAAAAGTTGACTTAACTAAATTGAAAGCTAGTTAAAGGGTGGTTGCTTAATTAAAGGGTGACTAAATATGGTTGGAAGTTGGAATTTTTTTTTTGTATAAATACCTCATTTGTGCATCCATTAGTTTCATCTTTAAATCAAATGTCTTCTTATTGTCAAGGCTTTGTTCTCCTTTCTCTTCTCTATTATAATATTTCTTTGAGTGAAATATTAATTTAGTAGTGTCCGGGGATGTAAGAAAAATTGGTGGAACCTTGTTAAATTGTTGGTGTTCTCTCTATTTTGTTTCGATTTTAGTAATAGTTTTAAATTTACTAATCACTTCCATAATAAAATCTTCAGAACTCTATTTATATACAAATTTAATAAATTATGTACGAGGGGTGCGAGAATCATTCATAAGAATACTAGGCAAGACTTATTATTTTCAAGGTAAACGTTAAATAATTGAACGCTTGCAAGGCAAGCCACGTTATCAATTACTTGGAGAAAGGTAATGACATAAGCAATGGCGATTATGAATTAGTCCATTCAACTCAATCCTCTAAACTAAATTATTTTCTAAACTATATGCTACTGACTTGTAATTTTTTACTGATTGTGACTTCTATCTACTAATATACATCAGTGCCTACAAATTTGGTTCTTTAATCTGAAAAAGTTATTCGTATTTTTCTCTTATTAGAAGTGTACGTAAAAAATACCTTTAGTTCTTTTAAGAAAAAAAGAAAATCCATAGCACTATTTTACATCAATTTAACTTATTGTGAAACTATGAACTATTGAATTAAGACATAAATTCAATTAAAAAGTACGCAAGGAATTGGTCCAAAATTATCTTACACTAAACAAATTTATTAATGGAATATGCTATGTTATTTTAATTTCATTTTCAAGAAAAATTGCAATTTGATTTTAAAGTATATATATGTAACAATGAATAATTTTTGCTCTAATTTAAGTTACATTAAGGTATTTTATAAGGTAATAAGTCATGTGTTGAACAATTAATGTATCTTTAACACGACTTATTACTTACAAATGAGGATGAACATATATAAGGTGGGTTTAATCTCCACCATCTACAAATAATTTATATAACACGATGTAGTGCTAATTAGTTGGAGTATAGTTAAACAAAAATTAAATTGTTTCTAAAAGTTGGCATAATAAAGATCAAAGTCCCTTGTTATTACATAAGGCTATATTCTTTTCAACTTATATTTAGTTCAGTCCAGTCCAGTTCAGTTCAGTTCAATACTGCATACATATGAATGTACGCTGAAATAAGTTCAGTTCGGTTCAGTTCAGTACTGCTACTTATAAGTTAAAAAAAAATGACCTAAATCTTATACATTTTACTATCCTATCAAATTGTTTAATCTGGATCGGGAGATCCGACAATAATTATTGGGTAGCCCTTATCCGAATCAAATATATTTACTACTAAATATGAAACCTAAGTAATGCTTGCCAACATGACATTTTACTTTGTCAAGAACAAAATTACTACATGAAATGTGTGCATATTATAGTGTAAAAGAAGAAAAAAAAAGAAGGGATGCAAGGATAAGGAAAGAATTCAATTGTAGGAGATTGAAACTTTCTATTCAAACGAGTCCACTCCACGTGGTTAGAAAACACAGCGTTTCTATCTCTCTCTCTCTAAAAGAACACTGTTTCTCTCACTAAAAAAAAAGGCCTTCACTTTCAGTGTCGTCTCTACCACCAAACGCCACCCCCAACCACTATATATATAAACTCCATTCCCCAAACTCTAGGTAAATAATCGCTGATTTGCCCTTTGAAACGCTCAGACTTTTTTCCTTCCTTTTTAGAGAGAGAAATTCAAAATTCTGCCTTTGAATTGAACCCAAGATTTCTTCCCCATTGTTACACACTTTTCCCCTTTTTCTGAGTGGGTCTCAAAATCCTTAGTTACAGGTAAAGCTTCCTCTTCTATTTGATCCATTTTTTTTTTAATTTTTATTTTCTTCTTGTTTCCAGACTGTATTATCAGTTCCCTTCAATGCCTACCTATTTGTCCCCATTTTTTTATGCTGTTATGAGTAAAATTAGTGGATCCGTTTCATTAATATGGGCTATGTTCAGTTCATTTTTTATGCTTTGATTATTTTAGGTCTCAATCTTACGATTTGCAGATCCAGTGCCGTTTTGTTTGCCATAGTAAACAAATCTAGATTTTATTTGTATCAGTATTATATATGTTTGTTATATTGTCATGAACATTGTTTAACTGTATAATCTGGACTCAAGACATTAAATAAACATGACAATTACTGATGTTCTTTTTATAGGTTGGAATCAGTCCTTGTAAATCTCGAATGGGAATACATTGCTCATGTCCATTAGCTGATTACAGTGATTTAGAAAATGCATTAGAATCTGTCACTGTAAGATCTATTAGCTTTGGAGACGATGAAGTGAAGACACCTGTTCGATCCATCAATTTCGGTAGTCAAGATATCGAGCCTATGATATTGAAATCGATAGGTTCGAGAAAGATGGTATTCGAAAGATCTGTTAGTTTTAAAGGAGGAGAATTAGAAAGAAGGATTTCAGTTAAAGATACCCCAAATGATGTTCTTACAATCCAAAGATCCCAAATTCTAGATCCATCCAACCCGAAACACGAGGCTGCTTTAAGATTACAGAAAGTATATAAGAGTTTCAGAACCAGGCGAAAGCTTGCAGATTGTGCTGTTCTTGTTGAGCAGAGCTGGTATGTTTTTATGTATATGTCAATCTAATCCCTTTTTCGATTTTTTTCGTTGATATTGTGCTCTAATTCCTTCGTTTATTTTGTTGTAAAGGTGGAAGCTTTTGGATTTTGCAAAACTGAAGCACAGTTCAATTTCATACTTTGACATCGAGAAACACGAAACTGCCATTTCGCGGTGGTCAAGGGCAAGAACCCGAGCTGCCAAGGTTGGGAAAGGTTTATCGAAGAACGACAACGCTCAAAAGCTTGCTTTACAACACTGGCTTGAAGCTGTAAGTCATTTTTGAATTGCAAATGAATTTTGTAGTTTCTTATTGGGTATTTGGATCTTACTAACTTGAGTTATTTACTGTCCGGAAACCAGATTGATCCAAGGCACCGATACGGACACAATTTACACTTCTATTACGTAAAATGGCTTCAATCGAAAAGCAGAGAACCGTTCTTTTACTGGTTAGATATAGGAGATGGAAAGGAAGTAAATCTTACCGAAAAATGTCCAAGGATAAAACTTCAACAACAGTGCATCAAGTATCTTGGTCCGGTGAGTTACCCTTTCAAACACTTCAAAGTTCGACCCTTTTTAGTTCGGTATATAACGAAATGTTTAGCTAAAGATTAGAACTTTACTGTTTTTAGATGGAAAGAAA
Source organism: Euphorbia pulcherrima (assembly GCA_947683365.1). Classification (NCBI taxonomy): domain Eukaryota; kingdom Viridiplantae; phylum Streptophyta; class Magnoliopsida; order Malpighiales; family Euphorbiaceae; genus Euphorbia; species Euphorbia pulcherrima. The sequence goes on from CANTUS010000001.1 coordinate 25,257,313, forward strand.
GGCCTATGAAGTTATTGTAGAGGACGGGAAGTTGATCTATAAAGAGACAGGGGAGCTTCTTAGCACTAGCGAAGATGCCAAATGGATTTTCGTTCTTAGCACGTCAAAGACCTTATATGTTGGCAAGAAAAAGAAAGGAACTTTCCAGCATTCGAGCTTCTTAGCTGGAGGAGTCACGATTGCTGCTGGTAGATTAGTTGTTGAAAACGGTATTCTCAAGGTATGGATGTCTATAACATGACTATCCTTGGATTAATAGTTTCGAGATGTTGATTTGGTAAATAATGGTGATTTTTGGTACTTTTGAACAGGCGGTTTGGGCTCACAGTGGACATTATCGGCCTACCGAAGAGAACTTCAAGGATTTCCTTTCGTTCTTACGGGAAAACAATGTCGATCTCGAGGATGTAAAAGTGAGTAAAAAAAAGATTGCTTTTTGAATACTAAAATAGGGTCAAAATTGGATTTTAGATTTTATACTGACAATCTTGTATTTTTTTTGTTTTTAATTCAGACAACTCCGATAGATGAGGAAGACGAATCATCTGATAAGCTAAGAAGCAGCAGACATTACAGAAGCCACTCGTCCGAAGAGGAGTTTATTCCAGCTGTAAATGACTTGGAGGTCGAAGAAGTCAACGACGAAAAGTTGACTTTAGACAGCATTGATTTTAAGAAGCCAATGAAGCTGGCCAATGTTGAAATACCCAAAAAAGATGATTTTTTCGGGAATTTAGAGACCGAAAGTCCAATTTCAAAGCCCCTGGATGATAGAGAAGATCATAATGAAGTCCAAAATGTTTCTGAAGAAGTGATACTCCAAAGGATAAACTCGAAGAAGGAAACAAAGTCATATCAATTGGGTAGGCAATTGTCCTGTAAATGGACAACAGGGGCAGGGCCGAGGATCGGCTGTGTTAGGGACTACCCATCTGAGCTCCAATTTCGAGCTTTGGAACAAGTCAACTTGTCTCCAAGAACTATGTTTCATTCTAGAAGCATCAGTGCTTTCAATCAGAAGGCGCCCATGTCCCCATCAGCTGCAGCGCTCGAGAAGCGAATTTCGATGCACGAAAGCCTTCCACATCGAAAACCCGAAACCTGCCGGGATTGGCAGGAGATGGACGGACAGCAGTAGATAGGTTTTTGTTAGGAGGGATATAGTTTCTAACTGATTTATTCTTTCATGTGAATAGATAACTTGGTATACATGTTTTTAGGCATTCTTTTTTGCTTTCAACATTGTTTAAAAGATTAATTACACATTTTGATTCTTTCATTTTATTGTTTTCTTTTCTTGTATTATATCAGATGGAAGTTGTAAAATCTCTTGGGGTTTTCGGACCCTTTTATACAGAAGAAGATATTCTATTCTTATTTATTTATTTATTATATTTCATACATTGCTGCAAAATGAAATCTTTCACAATTTTCTGTAAATCTTGGTTCTCTTATTAGAGAAATGAAAAATTGAACTAAACTAGTAAGTTTTGAGCGAAACTTAAGTTCATCAGCTATTCCCACTCTCTACTTTTCCTCCCTCAAAAAAAATCTCTAAAAAATTTCAGCCCTTTCGGGGTCCTTTCCTCATCTTAGAGCAAGTTCAATCATTCCCTATTTTAGGGTATGAATATAGAGAATGGTTGAGTCCAACTATTTCCTATATGGTATATCCCTAAAATAGGGTTCCCTACCTAGACATGGCCAAATCAAACCGGAACCGGATTGAACCGAACCGGGTAAAAACCTGGTCAAAATTAGATCAGAACCGAAACCGGCGGTTCAAAGGTGTATAGGGTTTAGGATTAGGTTTACAGAAATGTAAAACCAGAGAACCAGCGGTTAACCGACAGTTCATAATTGAAAATAAAGTAAATTTATTTGTGCACTTTTTGAATATTGAAGTATGATATTTGTAATGATTTAAGAAAAAATTAATTAAATCTTATATTAATTAAAATAAGAAATATATGTTTTTTAACATGTTTAAGAAAATATATTCTTTTGTAACATATACTAATGTTAACATGAATCAAAACCCAAATGTCTAAAATTAACATTAATTAAAACTTAAATATCTAAAATTAAATACTTAACATATACTGTATCAAGGTTTGATCCGGAGCCGGAAGCGTACTTGAACTGAGTCAAAACCTGAACCGGAACCTGTAGTTTCATCCTATATAAGGTTTAGGTTTAGGTTCATGAAAACTACGAACCGGAACCGGCGGTTCCGGAATCGCGGCCATGTCTATCCCTACCTATATATAAGGAACCCTATTTTAGAAAATTAAATTAAATTGTTATTTATTTTTACTTTTTATTTTTTTAATTATTTTGTTGGTTGATTAGAATAGAATAAATGTAAAAAAATTAATATAATAATAATAAATTGATATTATTTTTAGGGAATGTAATATAGGGAATGAAAAATAGGGAAGATAGTTTGAGAAAAATACTGTAGATCATGTAAAATAGAGTTTGGGGAATGGAAAATAGGGAATATGGTTGGACTTGCTCTTAGTTTCTTTTTTTTGTTGTTGATTTCTCTTTGCTCTACAACCTTTCAAGAGTTTGAGTTCTTGTAGTTTAGATCTGTTGTTGGTACTCATTATTTCTCAGATATACTTTTCTTCAACATCCTTTTGGTCGGAAGCGATTTATCTCAGCCGAAGTGGGTTTTTGCGAAGTCAATCTACGGATCTCCATTCTTCCATAACGATCTCCTTAGATCTATTTTCTGTTGGACAAAGTCTCAAGATCAATAATGGTGTGGTTTATGCCAATCTCAAACTCTGGAGTTTTAACTTCTTAGTGGTTCAAATTCTAGAGGAATATTTTATTTATTTTATTTTTTTGTTAGTTTTCTCTGCTACCATCGGGTTTGTCTTTTGTTCCTTATGTGGAATTTGTCCCCTTTTGTGGTATTTTGGTATTCTTTTGTGGGATTGTCACAAGTGTATTCTATGTTTTAGTTGGGATTTTATTTTCTGGTCTTAAACTTGTATTATCTTCTGTTGTTTGAATATTAATGCCTTTTAGTAAAAAAAAAAATTTGAGCAACAAAGGGCGCCTGTGAGCACGGGATTATGCGGTCCCTCTCACGAGACGATGATGACGTATATTCGATTTTATTCCTCATTATAAAAATTCTTCTTGAACTTTTATTACCGATAAAAAATTCTTTGCGAATTTTATTTTCGGAAGAATTCAGTTCGACGTGTCCGATAACGCGTTCGGTGGGAGCTCGAATCGATGATTTGCACCCAAAAATTAATTTAGTCCTAAATACCCTTAAAAATTCAAAAATAACCCTAATTATACCAAAATCCCGCAAAATCATAATTTTAGGTGCATTATGGCACCTTTTCACCTTTTTAGGCTAGGCCATGCCTTGATTTTCAGACCTGACAGAGGCTGAAGCCGCCAACGGCTTCAGCAATACCGTCGACGGTATCATCCATGCCACCGGCGGCCTAACTTTTTGCGGCAGACAGCTTTTTGCGATGCTTGCTCGGTACCAGCCAGATAATCGAGAAAAGTCAACTCTACCCGATTTTTAGCCTATATAAGGCCTCTTTCCAGCCATTGAAAGGGGTTAGCAACTCCCAACTTGAATTTGAGAGGAAATTTAGTGAGTTTTAGTAGGATAAGGTGTAGAAAAGGTAAGAAATGAGGATTTAATCCATCTTTTCTTGGTTTTTCTTCATTGAACTCTCTGATATTTAGGTTGAGATCAGTAGATTTTAGGTTAAAAATCAACATAATAGGATTTAGAGACTTAAATCCCCATTTACTACCCAAATCATCATTTTGAGCTCCCCGAAAGTGTCATTGGGATCACGAAGAGGTGGATTCACGGTCCCGAGGTAAAAATTCTGAGTCTCATAGATCTTTGGCTTTCATTTTAGTTGTTTGTTGTGTTTATTTGTTGTTTTGTGCTTAGTTTTGGGTTTTTGGTGGTTTTTTGACCATTAACTACTGCTGCTGCTGCTGTAAGAAAGTAAAGCCGCCAGCGGTATCACCCATGTCGCCAGTGACATTATTGATACCGCCAGAGGCTTCCTTTGTCCCCAACGGCTCTATTTTCTTGTGGGACCCTTTCTTTATGGTACCTAAAATGTCATTCTGCTTGTTTGTGTAGATGAAATAGCCAGCGACATCATTGATGTTGCCGACGGCTTCATTCATACCACCGGAGGTATGAGATTATAGACAACATGTTTATTTTCGTTTTCATTTTCGACCTAGTTTAATTTCCGAAGCTAGGATGTACAGTGCAACGACGGGAGTCCAAAACTCCCCGAAAACAGTCCTCACCCCATAACATGCGGCATTTTCACTAATAATCTGGTTAAAATAACAAATCGAGTCTAAAATATGGACAAAATGGGACTTTCTCACAATAGCCGTTCAAACACCATTTTTAGCCATCCAACCGGGCTCCATAAATTGTAAAATGAACAACCCATGCTCACGCTAACTCGGGTCTTATTTAGTCTACTAATTATGCATGTTATGTGACATACCTCATATAATATGCCGTATATGTGCTAACCGTTTTATGCAGGTAGATTTAGGTTAGATGTATGTTAGGCCTTCGGGTATTTTATTTATTGTATAGACAAATGTATAGGATTTGAAAAGCCATGTAATTATTCTTCATTTTTCCGTACTTTTATTTGGGATGACTGTAATATATTTATTTATCGCTTTGAATGCTTGATGACGCGCTAACACAATATATAAATCGAAAATACAATAAATAGGGTGGATTAAACTAATTAAGAAAGAATGAAACTTTTAACTTGGTCAATGCAAAATAGATAACATCATCCAAACTCAGAATCTCTACTTAAGGTATGGTCTACCACCCGGTGGGAAAATCGTACAAAAATTTCTCGATTGAGCTGAACCGGATGGCGACTCTATTTTAAGTGTGGGATTTCGATCTCATGTCTTTTGAACATTAAAATATGCAAAACCATTTTTGACCATCACGATCACGCCATTATTTTCAAGGGATTGGTCCTCCAGCCCAGCTTTGCAGCCAGTCTAAAATGTCGTCTACTCACTGTGGCGACTCTACCGGGGATTGATCTCTTTAAACTTGAACTTAAAATTTTCTATAAGTTTAAAAGATTTAGATGATGTACTGAAATCATTGGCCAAATTAAAACTTCATTCTTTCTTATAACATTTTATCCTTACGAGTGTAGATAGTTTTGTAAAGTTAGGATACCCCCTTTTACCCGAGAAGCTCACGAAAGTATCACTCATGCCCTGTTTAGAATTGAGGATGCCTAGTGGGTGGATCACTCGTTTCAACCAACATGTGAACTCCTGCGATAACACCTATTTGGGGAGTGGTTGAGTAACATGGAATCAAGGTAAACGAGAACCTTCTACATCAACAACCTATTCCAAGCTACGTTAGAAAAGCCATCATAGTCATTTCCCTTAGGAACCAAAACAATAAATAAAAAATAAATGGGACTCAATTCTTCGCCATTTGTTGGCATTGAAGTTAACCTCCATCCTTTTTGAATGGCGTTACGCGGGAGTCATAAGGTAGGAAGAGGGACGTTTCTTGTGCTATGTGCTATGTGCTTATGCATTACCCATGCATCGGCTTCAAGGGCCCAAATCTTAATCAACTTACCCTTACCAATCCCATTCGTGGAAGAGGTTTATCAACATATGTAGGACTTCTTTTGTATCTCCATTGAGTCACAGCAAATCACCATATGTGATGAGAGGTACGAACGTCCCCCATATATTGGAAGGATAAGCCTTTGCATCATCGCTAACCACATTTACATGCAGCCATACAAGTAAAACATGTCACACATTAATTATAAGATAGAAATCATTTACACCATCCATTGCATTACACAACCCATGAATGATCTGATCCACAACCTGCCATTTCAGCTAGGAGGAGGCAAAGTTATCGTTGCACCCCATTTTGGAGAAGGCTTGAGCTCCATTTGATTTGCCATTCTCTCACCCCGATAGTCACCACAGAAGTTGAAGGAGTTTCGTATACTAATTCCAGTGGAGAGTCAGATTTAGAGCAGATTTAGTTAGGTCAGAATTCCTCTCATCCAGCCATGTCTTTCCTAAACAATGAGGGAAACCTCCCTCCGCCTGAGGATCAGTTAGGCCTTACTCCCACCTCAGGGGTAGGATCTCAACCACCTTTTAGTTTTGACTTCACCGGTGCTATGGCTTAGTTTCTAAATTCAGATGCATTCCAGGATAGGCTCCAACCCTCCATGCAAGCTACCTTTTAGGCCTCCATGCAAGCCATTGTCTAAGCAGCCATTAGGCAAGCCCTTGAGGATAAGAACTCAGACCAGGTTTTCAAATCTGATATACTAGCTTAGAACGGTTCAGCTCAGAATTTGTCCGGCTCGGTAGGGGCAAGATCAGCCCTACCCGTTTTTCATCCAACACCCCAAACCCATTCTAGTTTGGGCAAGCTTCTTCTTTCCTGCAAACTTCAATAACCCCATTGATCATTCCTTATAACTCGAGGCCTTTAGCGCAGGGCTCAATTCCTCTTGTGTTTACTCAACAACATCTGGCTTCCTCCAACGGATTAGCCCAACCTCTACCTTCCTTCACCCCTTCTCAGTTTATTGTATCTCCTTAGGGCACTACCTACCCTTAGAATCCTTTCAGTAGCTAACTAGTTGCCCATCCTCACTTGGATATACCTCCACCATCTCCACCTATCCCGAACTGCGACTAAGTCACGCAACCTCTAGGTGTGACGCCTGAAGTAGAAGCCTTTGTACGCTATATAATGGCCTCCCGAGCCAATGACTAGGTCATACAATCTCTGGACGTGAAACTTGAGGCCAAAGCTCTTAATCACCAGCCGATCAACAACCAGGTCATGCAACCTCTGGGCGTGACTCCTGAAATCCAAGCCTATATCCATCAGATGATGACTGCCAACTAAAGCCGAGGCAAGGAACCCGAGCCAGGCACCATGCCTAGTATAACATATTATGATGGGTCAGGTTCCCTTGCCTCTTACATCATTATATATGAGCATATAATGCGAGTAAAGAAGTTGAGTGATAAAATACTTACCGAGTTGTTCCTGTGCTCCCTTCGGGGTCCCGCTCTAGAATGGTATCATACCTTGCCTAATCACATCATCACCAATCAGAAACTTCTCTCAGAAGCTCTGGATTTACCACCATGATGGAGACAACCCTCTAACATCTTGAAGGGGTCCGCTAGTTGCCCAGTGAGACCTTCAGATAGTACTTCATATTGGATATGATGTATGCCCTTAAAGCAATTGGGGCGATGTATCTTAATTATGTAATGGTGCGAATATTTTTTTTAATTAATAAAGGCATTTAATCGTTTGTTTATATCGATGTGCTTATAAATATATTATGACAGGTTAAAATATATTCATTGATGTATGTATACAAAAGTCCTTGATGTATCTTAGCATGAAGTCAAAGAAATTATAGTTGAACTATATTTAGTGAGACCTGCTTCTTGTGCAATTATGATTATGTCTAAACTATCCCTAGTCATAGTTTCATCAAGAAAGGATATTGATGAAGTGGGAAGACTAGCATGTGGTCAACTTTCTTGGAAAGGGTCCAAGCAATCAATCTCCTAAGGACTGAAGGTGGTGCCTTAAGTTTGACACATGGATATATCTGGGAGATATATTGGAGAGCGCAGTCAGATAAACACTTGGTGTATATAACAATGTGTTAGTATTTATCTTCATGCAATAAGCTTTGCGAATATCCTCATACTTGAGATACTAGTTACCTTGTGTGGTACCATCGCTATACTTTGGGTCATTCCCATACACTCATTAATTTAGGGTGTCATGGGTAGTTACGGGTATACTGATGATAGCACATTGGTAAGCTATGTAGTCGAAAAGAATCCATCCCTCCGGATATATTAAGGAGTTATACCTGGCCGCTTGTTGAAGTGATGATTGCTATAAACCTCTGATCAGATTATGTGTTAGATTGAAATGGTTTCTAGTCAAACACACTATGGTAAAAGGCAATATACTTCGTTAATAAATTAATAACTGGGATAGCTTGGAGCAACCTTGCTATTAGTGGGTTAACACTATAACCAAACCCAATAAACCAAATGGTACTAATATTAAAGAATGGAAGGAGTTCATCACATTGGACAACTATTGAACAAACCGGGATTAAGTCATAAGCACAAATGACGTTTTGAGTAATGGGGGATGGTGGACCCTTGCTAGAGGCGTACTATAGTCGTTTAAGGTAATTGAGTTCTATTCACGGTCTAGAACCTCAAGCCAATAGTTCCTATAGAACAAGGATTGGTTAAGCCTTAACAGCTCAATACTTCGGGATCCTATAAGGTCACACACATTGGACCTTCATCAGAGTGAGTAAAGAATTAATAGATCTATTCTATTACGAAAATATAACATAATAATTGGATTATTATTTAATTAGAACAAGAATTTATTTTTGACCGGTAACTAATTTTATTAGGGTCATTAATAAATTAAGACATTGGTTAAAATTATTAGATCATTTTAGATAAACTAATAATTATTTTGACCGGTAACTAATTTTATTAGGGTCATAAATAAATTAAAGTGTTGATTAAAATGATTAGATCATTTTTTGGTTAAGCTAGGAATTTATTTCGACTAGTAACTAATTTTATTTAGGTCATAAAATAAACTAAAATATTGATTAAAATGATTAGATCATTTTTTGGTTAAGCCAAGAATTTATTTTGACCGGAAACTAATTTTTCGAGAGTCATAAGGTCAAGTTCATGTCTTTATGGCATTTTTCGAGAGTCTTTAGGGAGGATTCTCGAGCCGTCAAAGAAGAACTTTTTGATCCTCACGGATCATAGTTTAAGGATCCCAAATTATATTTTTCGGGACCTCTAGTTTATATTTTAGGGTGGGGCTTTTGGAGTGGTCTAACAACTACTCAAGGCTCAGTTCTTCCACTCGGGGAGGTTTCGGTTGGTGGGGTTCGTGTGGATACTCATAGAGGCTATCCTACGCTTGGAGGCTTGTGCAAGGAGCATTTGCTAAAGCATGTTTCAACTGGTAATAGCTTAGAGTTATAATATGCTTAGTATAAAATATTCATGCTAGGATATAATTTAGAACTATTGTATGCCTAGCCTATTCATGCTAACCTAGGTAGAGAATTGTTTAGTTAAGGCTTTATTTAAATCATATGCAACTAATAGGAGTTTCTAGGGACAGGGATAAAATTTTGAATTTTTGCCATGCCTGTTATGCATGTTCAATGTGACTGTCAGTTCCCAACAGTGGTATCAAAGCATGCCTATTTAGTGCATAATTAAGTTAGAAGTGAACTGAATTTATTTTCTATATGAAATTTTTTTAAAGTTTATTAAATTGTTTGGAACAATAGATGAACTTGTATTTTCATTTCAAGGTTAGAAAATGGTTGTAGATTCTTTTTGAATAAGCCTGCTCAACTTACTCAAAATTATCAAAGATTCAATAATTTATATAAGTTACATGGGTTACAGATGCTTCCAATTTACATGAATTAAAAGAACAAAATTTATTAGTTCAAGAGGATCCATTGGTCTTCGAGTTTGTACCCGTATTAGTTATGGCTAAGGATTGGACTTGGTGTCTACTTCTCCTAGGGCACCTATCCTACTTGGGAACCTATATCGGTGCAGCTTGAATTGACCAACGAGGGGATTAAATATGGACTAATTTATTTCTAGTATATAAGATGGTTCTTATATCTGTTTCTATAACAAAGTAAAAATTAAATTTATTGAATAAAAGCTTAATGGAAATGCAATATAAATACAACAAATAAAAATGTTAATTATTTTGTATATAATCTGGGTTGATGAAATATTTATAATAAAGAGCTTGAACCCACACACCTAAGGTTGAACCTTATATATTAATTCTTAAATTCCCTGAATTAATATAAGTTATTATAAATATGCCATCTGATAAAATTCTAGATTGGGTGAGACGTTTAGCATCAATAAAATCCCAAAGCAAATATATTAAGGCAAGTTATTGTCTTCCTAACCTAAATTTATAATACGGTCTCTTTCGATTGCAAAAGTGTTGCGCAAAGCATTCCTTTCATCCATATTGATCGGTTATATAAATTGGGATAGGGTCTGCCTTAACAGGACTGGGTAGTCCACATAAATTGGACGCTAGCCGCAGGCCTGAGACATATTCAAGGAGATGCTAAAATAAGAGCACATGTCCCTTGGGGTTAGGGAACTTGAATGAATTAGCAATTGCATACGAAGCAAATGGAATGTGATTCCAACTATAACTTACTAATATGACTTGACTCATAAAATTGGGGGTCATAATAGACTAGTTAGAGATGTTACCTACTAGGAAATTCAACTTGGCTAAAATTCCCGAATTTAATAGAATGGACTATTGTAAATTTCGAAGAAAATAGTAGGATAAATGTATTTGATTAAAAGACCTTATATTAAATACATGTACTAAAACTAATATTTGAACAATAATTCTTTTCTTATATCTCAGTTGAAATCTTTATTTTAATACAAACATTCGGGTTGATGACTAATTTTGATTGGCTCTAGCTTCAAGGGTTTGTTCAGAAATGTGAGGATAGTCCTCAAAGCCTTGGGCTTGGAGTTTACATTGTATAAGCCAGAATCTAAACAACATGATGCAAGCAATTCTGCTTAAAGTAGATATGCATGAAATACATGAAGGAAACTAGGATACAACACCTTGGAGGTTGTTAACATTCCTATTACCCTATGTAAGTAGCTGGCAGGAGACAAGGTTAAACATCAAGTCATATTTTAGGATCCATGTTACCTTAGCTACAAGGGCATCATAAAATCATGGACTTGAAAGTCTGTATCTTTACATCTTAGAGAAAGGATTTTCCATGGTGGAAAATTTGAACCAAAATATTTTGATAGAAATTGGTAGGACTAATTAGTCAGAAATTTAAATGGTTCATATCTCGAAGAAGTAAAGGGACACACATGGTGTCTTGTTTTAAAGAAGGATAGAGTAGAACACAGAGAAAAAGTAAAAAGGATACTGAGAATTTTGTCTAGGAGATAAAATGATTATTTTCAATATGAAATATTGGAAACAAGATCTTCATTTCAATATGGGATATTGGAAATAAGATCAAAATGGCTAAAGTCTCATAGCATGGGAAGAGGAGGCTTAAAGCTTCCACTTTAAGATGTTTAATATTAAAAATTTCTACATCTCAAGGAAAATCTAAATTGGTATGGAATACCTAATTAGAATCGTATATTCATACAATAGTATATATATTGTTGAAAAGTAGAATTTTGGCAAAAAGGAGAGTTGTACATACGGAAAATCATTAGAGCTTGATGGCAGTTATTGATGTAGGAACTTGAAATTTCCATTTTTCTAAAATTTGTGAAGGACAAAATTCAATTGTCAATATAAAATATTGTTTCCTGCTTCACAACAGATGGAATTTTATCCCAATTTGATAAAAAGTATTATCAAAGTTCTGAATGATATTTTATTGTAATATGACCAATGATATTTCACAGTTACAAAATCATATTCTCAAATATAAACATTGCAAAGAGAAAATTAGATAATGGGAAATCTTCTACTTATGGCATTGTTGTTTAGGCCATATAAACAAAGATCGCTTTAACTAAGTTGCATAAGCATGGAGACTTAGGCCTAATAGACTTGGAGTCTTATGGTGATTGCAAACCTTGTTTAAAAGGAAAAAATGACAAAGTCACCATTTAAAGAAAAGGGTGAACAAGCCACGAGTATATTGGAGCTTATACACACTGATGTGTATGGTCCAATGAGTGTTCAGGCACTAGGACGATGCTCCTACTTCATAACCTTCATTGATGATTATTCATGATACAGTTATTTGTACTTAATGAAGCACAAGTCTGAAAGTTTTGAAAAGTTCAAACTATTCAGAAATGAATTAGCGAAACAACTCAAGAAAAGTATTAAAACTTCGATCGAATCGAGGTGGAGAATACTTAAGTCAGGAGTTTTAGGATTATCTAAAGGAAAATGAGATAGTTCCCCAATGGACCCCTCCTTATATGACCCAACACAATGGAATGTCTGAAAGGAGGAATTAGACTTTATTAGATATGGTTCAGTCCATGTTGAGCCAATCAGATCTCAGAAAATCCTTTTAGGGATATGCAATCGCGGTTTATGTATTAAATAGAGTGCCCTCTAAATCAATTGATTTTACACCTTATGAAAGATGGTGTAATAAAAGGCCATCTCTAAGTCACCTTAGAGTATGGGGCTGCCCTGCTATGGTATAGAAGATAACATCAGATATGTTGGATGCTAAATCTAACAAGTTTCTGTTCATTAGATATCCAAAGGAAACTATTGGATATTTATTTTACCAACCCGAAGCATAGAAAGTATTTGTGTCTCGAAGTGCTCACTTTTTGGAAAAGGAACACTTACTTGCAAAAGTCAATGGGAGCAATATTAAACTTGAGGTTTAAGAGGAAGAAACAGATAATAAGTTGATTGACCTCGTTCTAGATACACAAGAAAGTGTGATCCAAGAACAACCCGTTGAAACACATAGATTACGAAGATCAAGTCGTGTTTATAAAGGTCCTGATGGATAATGTATTGTCGTCACTGATGATAAGGAAATATATCTAATGGAGGATGATGAACCAAGAACCTATGATGAAGCAATGAAAAGCTCAGATTCTGATAAATGGCTAAAAGCCATGAAATCAAAAATGGATTCCATGTATGAGAACCAAGTTTGGAATTTGGTTGATGCACCACAAGAGGTTATGCCAATCGGGTGCAAATGGGTCTTCAAGAAGAAGACTGACATGGACGATAATGTAATTACCTATAAGGCAAGGTTAATTGCGAAAGGTTATAGTCAACGTGAAGGCGTTGACTATGACAAAACTTTCTCACTGGTGGCCATGCTTAAATCCATAATGATACTCCTCGCCATTACTGCTCATTACGATTATGAGATCTGGCAGATAGATGTTAAAATAGCAATCCTAAATGGGGATTTAGACCAGGATGTGTATATGACACAACCTGAGGGTTTTACATCTCAGAATTGCTTGAAGGTATGCAAGCTGCAAAGGTCCATTTATCAACTTAAGCAGGCATCCAGGAGTTGGAATATAAGGTTTGATCAGACAATCCATGAACTGGATTTCTGTCCAAACATTAATGAGCCTTGTGTTTACAAGAAGGTTAGTGGGAGTGCAGTAGTTTTCTTAGTATTATATGTCGATGACATTCTACTAATAGGAAACGACATTTCTCTTCTTCAAAATGTTAAAGTATGGTTGTCAAGAAAGTTCTCCATGAAAGACCTAGGTGAAGTAACTTTTATACTAGATATAAAGATCTATTGGGATAAATCCAACAGTCTGTTAGGTCTTTCTCAAAGTACATATATAGACAAGGTATTGAATAGGTTCAGCCTTGAGCATTTGTAGAAAGGTTATCTCCCGATGACAACGGGGATTAACCTATCTAAGGCTGAGTGTCTGAAGACAGCTCAAGAAAGAATGTTCATGAAGGATATTGCCTATGCATTCGTGATAGGATCCATCTTGTATGCTATGATATGTACTAGGCTAGAAGTCTCTCAAGCTTTGAGCTTTACAAGTAGATATCAATCTGATCCAGGTGAAAAGCATTGGACGGCCATTAAGGTAATTCTTTAGTACTTAAGAAGGACTAAAGATGAATTCTGATATATGGAGATGGTGACCTCCCAATTAGAGGTTACACTGATGCGAGTTTTCAATCTGACAAGGATGACTTTAAGTCTCAGTCGGGTTTTGTGTATGTGTTAAATGGAGGGGCGGTATGCTAGAACAGTTCCAAGCAAGAAACTGCTATTGATTCAACCATAAAATCTGAATACATTGTTGTATGCGAAGCCGTAAAAGAAGCTGTCTAGTTAAAGGGGTTTATTAGTGATCTCATTGTGGTGCCTGAGACTGTTGATCCAATTACTTTGTATTGTGATAACAATGGTGCTATAGCTCAGGCTAAGGAACTACATTCTACCCAAAAAAATAGACATGTATCCAGAAAGTATCATACAATCAGAGAGATTGTTAATGTTAAGATAATAAGACTAGAATATGTACCCACTGATCAGAACCTCGCGGATGGTCTGACAAAGCCATTGACTCAAGTCTAACATGACCAGCATGTTACAGCATATGGATTAAGACATATGGCTAATTGGCCTTAGTGCAAGTAGGAGTTTGTTGGATATGATGTATGCCCTTAAGGTAATTAGGGCGATGTATCTTAATTATGTAATGGTGCGAATAATTTGTTTAATAAATAAAGGTATTCAATCTTTTGTTTATATCAATGTGCTTATAAATATATTATGTCTGGTTAAAATATATTCATTGATGTATGCATAAGAAAGTGCTTGACGTATCATAGCATGAAGTTGGTGAAATTTTAGTTAGACTATATTTAGTGAGACCTACTTCATGTGCAATTATGATTATGTCTAAACTATCCCTAGTCATAGTTCCATCAAGAAAAGATATTGATGAAGCGGTAAGACTAGGACGTGGTTAACTTTCTTGGAAAGGGTCCAAGCAGTCAATCTCCTAAGAACTGAAGATGGTACCTTAAGTTTGACACATGGGTATATCTGGGAGATATATTGGAGACCACAGTAAGATAAACACTTGGTGTATATATCAATGTGTTAGTGTTTATCTTCATGCAATAAGCTTTTCGAATATCCTTATACTTGAGATACCAGTTACCTTATGTGGTACCATCGCTATATTTTGGGTCATTCCCATACACTCATTAATTTAGGGTGTCACGGGTGGTTACAGGTATAGTGATGACATCACATTGGTAAGATATGTAGTAGGAAAGAATCCATCGCTCCGGATATATTAAGGAGTTGTACCTGGCCGCTTGTTGAAGTGATGATTGCTATAAACCTCTTATCAGAGTATGTGTTTGATAGAAATAGTTTGTAGTCAAACACACTATGGTAAAAGGTAATATACTTCGGTAACAAGTTAATAACTGGGATAGCTTGGAGCAACTTTGCTATTAGTGGGTTAACACTTTAACCAAACCCAATAAACTTGATGGTACTAATATTAAAGAATGGAAGGAATTCATCGCATTGGATAACTATTGCATAAACCGGGATTAAGTCATAAGCACAAATGATGTTCCAAGTAATGGGGGATGGTGGACCATTATTAGAGGTATACTACAGTCATTTAAGGTAATCGAGTTCTATTCACGGTCTAGAACCTTGAGCCAATAGTTCCTATAGAATAAGGATTGGTTAAGCCTTAATAGCTCAATACTTCGGGATCCTATAAGGTCACACACATTGGACCTTTATTGGATTGAGTAAAGAATTAATAGATTTATTCTATTACGAAAATATAATATAATAATAATTAGATTATTATTTAATTAGAATAAGAATTTATTTTTGTCCGTTAACTAACTATATTAGGGTCAGAAATAAATTAAGACATTGGTTAAAATTATTATATCATTTTGGATAAACCAAGAATTTATTTTGACCAGTAACTAATTTTATTAGCGTCACAAATAAATTAAAGTTTTGATTAAAATGATTAGATCATTTTTCGGTTAAGCCAGGAATTTATTTTGACCAGTAACTAATTTTATTAGGGTCATAAAATAAATTAAAATGTTGATTAAAATGATAGATCATTTTTTGGTTAAGCCAGATATCTATTTTGACCTAAAACTATGGAGAAGCATTTTGCTTTCCCAAGCCTATAAATAGGCTTCTCCTTCCTCCTTTCTATTCACACTTAGAGTTCACGTCTTTGTGGCATTTTTTGAGAGTCTTCAGTGAGGATTCTTGAGCCGTCAAAGAAGAACTTTTTGATCCTCACAGATCATAGTTTAAGGATCCCAAATTATATTTTTCGGGACCTCTAGTTTATATTTTCTAGTGGGACTTTTGGAGTGATCTAGACACTACTCAAGGCTCCTTAGTTCTTCCTCTTGGGGAGGTTTCGGTTCGTGGGGTTTGTGTGGATACTCATAGAGGCTATCCTATGCTTGGAGGCTTATGCAAGGAGGTTCTGCTAAAGCACGCTTCAACTGGTAAGTTTCCTTTCTTTCTCTTTTAATTATTAGGTCTTTTTCTTTAAGCGTTTTTAGACTTAATAATCATGCTTATGTTGTTTTGCATGCTTAGTTTATTTTATGCTTAGGTTATAGCTTAGAGTTATAACATGCTTAGTATTAAATATTTATGCTAGGATATAATTTAGAATTATGGTATGCCTAGCCTATGCATGTTAACCTAGGTAGAGAATTGTTTAGTTAAGGCTTTATTTAATTCATATGCAACTAATAGAAGTTCCTGGGGATAAGGACAAAATTTTGAATTTTGCCAAGCCTGTTATGCATGTTCAATGTGACTATTATGTTGAAAACCTTATATTCCAACTTCTGGATGCTTGCTTAAGTCCATACATGGATCTTTGGAGTTTGCATACCTTCGAGCCATTCTGAGATGTAAAACCCTCAGGTTGTATCATATACACATCCCGATCTAAGTTTCCATTTAGGAAAGCGGTTTTCACATCCATCTTCCAGATCTCATAATCATAATGAGTAGCAATGGCCAAGAGTATCCTTATCGATTTAAGCATGGCTACCGATGAAAAGGTTTCATCATAGTCAATTCTTTCTCTTTGACTATAGGCCTTTGCCACCAATCTTGCCTTATAGGTAATCACATTACCATCCATGTCGGTTTTCTTTTTGAAAATCCATTTGCAACCTATGGGTCTAACCTTATCAGGTGCATCGACCAATTCCCATACTTGGTTTTCATCCATGGAATCCATTTCTTATTTCATGGCTTTCAACCATTTATCAAAGTCTGAGCACTCCATTGCTTCCTTATAGGTCTTATGTTCATCATCCTCCATTAGAAAGATTTTTTTGTCATCCGTGATGAACCCATATCTTTTAGGAGAGTTGGGAACCCTACCAGATCTATACAATGGTTGTTGTGTAACAGGTTGTTCCTCGATCACACTCTGCTATGTATCAGGCGTAGGAATTATCAGTTGATCATCTTGTTCGCTTACCTGAATCTCAAGTTCTAGGTCACTGCCACTAGCTTTTCCAAGCATATATTCCTTCTCAAGGAACTAAGTGGTCCTTGAAATATACACATTTTGTTCTTTAGGATCATAAAAGGTATATCCTACTGTCTCTTTAGGATAACCTATGAACAAGCATTTATTAGCCCTAGCCCCCAGCTTGTCTGACATGTTCTTTTAACATAGGCAGGACATCCCCAAACTCTCAAGTGAAAAAGAGAGGATTTCTTACCATACCACCTTTCGTATGGTGTTGTATTAACTGATTTTGAGGGCACACTGTTAGTATATAAATAACACTCTCAAGTGCGTATCCCTAAAAGGATTTGCTGAGACTTGCTTGGCTCATCATTGATCGAACCATGTCTAACAAAGTTCTATTCCTCCTTCAAACACACCATTGTGCTGAGGAGTATAAGGACGGGTCCATTGGGGTAATATTCTATTTTCCTTTAGATAATCTTGAAATTTTTATCTTAAATATTCTCCACCTTGGTCTGACCGTAGTGCCTTAATATTCTTTCCAAGTTGTTTCTCAACTTCATTCTTATATTCTTTGAATATTTCAAAACTATCTGATTTATGCCTCATAAGGTACAAATACCCATATTATGAGTAATCATCGATAAAAGATATGAAGTAAACAAATCCTCCATGTGTTTGCACATTTATTGGACCTCTGTGTGTATTATTTCCAATGTACTTGTGGCACATTGCCCTTTACCCTTAAAGGGTTTCTTTATCATTTTTCCTAATAAACAAGGTTAGCATGCCCCATAAGACTCCCAGTCTATTGTGTTAGATATGATGTATGCCCTTAAGGTAATTAGGGCGATATATCTTAATTATGTAATGGTACGAATAATTTGTTTAATTAATAAAGGCATTTAATCTTTTGTTTATATCGATGTGCTTGTAAATATACTATGGCTTGTTAAAATATATTCATTGATATATGTATATGGAAGTTTTTGATGTATCATAGCATGAAGTCAGAGAAATTATAGTTGGACAATGTTTAGTGAGACCTGCTTTATGTGCAATCATGATTATGTCTAAACTATCCCTAGTCATAGTTTCATCAAGAAAGGATATTGATGAAGCGGAAAGACTAGCATGTGGTCAACTTTCTTGGAAAGGGTCCAAGCAGTCAATCTCCTAAGGATTGATGGTGGTGCCTTAAGTTTGACACATGGATATATCTTGGAGATATATTGGAGACTGCAGTAAGGTAAATACTTGGTGTATATATCAATGTGTTAGTGTTTATCTTCATGCAATAAGCTTTGTGAATATCCTCATACTTGAGATGCTAGTTACCTTGTATGGGTCCATTGCTGTACTTTAGGTCATTCCTATACACTCATTAATTTAGGGTGTCACAAGTGATTACGGGTATAGTGATGACTGCTCTTTCGTAAGCTATGTAGTTGGAAAGAATCCATCGCTCCGGATATATTAAGGAATTATAACTGGCTGCTTGTTGAAGTGATGATTGCTATAAACCTCTGATCAGAGTATGTGTTTGACAGAAATAGTTCGTAGTCAAACACACTATGGTAAAAGGCAATATACTTCGGTAATAAGTTAATAACTGGGATAGCTTGGAGCAACCTTGCTATTAGTGGGTTAACACTTTAACCGAAACCTATAAACTAGATGGTACTAATATTAAAGAATAGAAGGAGTTCATCGCATTGGATAACTTTTGCATTAACCGGGATTAAGCCATAAGCATAAATGACGTTCCGAGTAATGGGGGATGGTAAACCCTTGCTAGAGGCGTACTACAGTCGTTTAAGGTAATAGAGTTCTATTCATGGTCTAGAACTTCGAGCCAATGGTTCTAGTTGAACAAGGGTTGGTTAAGCCTTAACAGCTTAATACTTCGGGGTCCTATAAGGTCACACACATTGGACCTTCATTCGACTGAGTAAAGAATTGATAGATTTATTCTATTACAAAAATATAACATGAAAATAATTAGATTATTATTATGGTTGAGCCAATAATTTATTTTGACCGGTAACTAATTTTATTAGGGTCATAAAATAAATTAAAAGAGAGGAGAATTAATTAAATCATGTATTTAAATTGATTTAATACATTTATTTAAATTGGATATAATGTAACAATTAAATTATGTATTTAAATTGGATTTAATATATATATTTACATTGGATATAATACGTCAATTAAATTATGTATTTAAATTGGATATAATGCTGCAATTAAATCATGTATTTAAATTAGATTTAATACATGTATTGAAATTGGATATAATGCAACAGTTAAATTATGTATTCAAATTAGATTTAATATGGTAATTAAATCATGTATTTAAATTGGATTTAATTCAACAATTAAATCTTGTGTTTAAATTGACATTTAGTCACGCATTTAATCTCACATTAAATCCGCATTAATTCCGCATTAAATCTGGGGAGCCTTTGCTTCCCCTATAAATAGAGCTCCATTTCTCCTTTCTATATTGCACCAAATTCAAGTTGTGAATCCTACGAGTAAGGTAAACTTGAACAATATATTTTCGGGTGGGTTATAGAGTGGTCTATCAGCTACTCAAAACTCTGCGGTTCTTCCTCATTGGGAGGTTTCGGTTAGCAGAACCTCTTTACACTTGGAAGCTTGTGTAAAGAGGTTCCGCTAAAGCACGCTTCAACTGGTATGTTTTTATTTTCTCTTTTAATTATTAATTCTTTTTCTTTAAGCGTTTTTAGACTTAACAATTATTATGCTTAGATTATTTCACATGCTTAATTTATTTTATATTTAAATTGTAATTTGGAGTTATAACATGTTTAATATAAAATATTTATAATAGGATATAATTCAGAATTATGGTACGCCTAGCCTATGCATGTTAATATAAGTTGAGAATTTATTTAGTTAAGACTTTATTTAATTTACATGCATCTAATAGGAGTTCCTGGGGACAAGGACAAAATTTTGAATTTCCGTCATGCCTGTTATGCATGTTCAAATTGACTGTCAGTTCCCAACATATTGGGCCTAAGTCACCACCTTTGTGTAACTTAGTTAAGCGGGTTTCGTTTATATGGCCTAAATGACAATGCCATAAGTAGGATGATTTGTCTTTATCTAATTTCAACCTCTTAGCATCATTCATATTAAAATTTTCAGCTTTAGTATTTAAAACATATATGCCATCAATAAAAACTCCATTACCATAAAGAACACTATTTTTACGAATTTGGCAATCTTTATTATTAAATAAAACTTCAAATCCTCATACTGCTAAACACGCAACAGAAATAATATTCTTAGTAACAACCGAAATATAATAGCATTTATTTAATTCTAAAACTAGGCCACTTGGCAATTTCAGACTATATGTTCCTACAGCTGATGCAACAACACGTGCTCCATTTCTAACTCGTAGGTCCAACTCTCCTTTAGCCAGCCTTCTACGGTTCCACAACCCCTGCACAGAAGTACATATATGAGTACCACATCCAGTATCTAATACCCATGTAGACTCATAAGGAACTGTAGTGAAATTTTCAATCATGAACATACTTGAAGTAGTTCCCTTCTCACGGCTCTTCTTCATATGCTTAGAGATAGCTGCCTTGTAATTCTTTTTCCAGTGTCCTTGTTTTCCACACTGGAAACATGAATTTCCTTTCTTATTTTTATTTTTCTTACTGATTTTTTTCTTAGCCTTCAACCCCTTCTTTTTCTTGGTCTTACCCTTCGAAGGTTTGGTTTTCTCAACTAGCAGTAGATTTTTCTGATCTTGCTTGATCTTAGGTTCTACTATTTTCAGCAGGTTGATCAATTCTGGGATTGTTGTATCAATCTTGTTCATGTAAAATTAGTCATAAACTATGAATAAATATCGACGAGCAAAGTCAAAATGAGATCTATGCTCAACTCATGATCCATGACAAAACCCAATAGACCAAGCTTCTCGACATAGCTAAGAAGTTTTAGAACATGCTGAGATGCTGAAGTACCAACCTGTATCTTAGTACCAAAGAAAAGTCTTGAGGTCTCTAACCTCCCAGTCCTTGCTTGCTCAGAAAAGAGTTCCTGAAGATGGAGAATCATGGTATCAAGATCCATGTTCTTATGCTGTTTTTGAAGCTCAGGATTCATGGTTCCCAACATTAATCATGTTGTAGATTCACGATCTTTCCTATGCTTCTTCCACACCTCACATTCCTCATGATCGCCAGTATTAGGTTCATCAGGAAGGGGCCCATCCAAAATATAAGCCAAGCCTTTTCCTCTGAGGACTATCCTCACCATCCTGAACCAATTAGTAAAATTGGTACCGTCCAATTTGTTCTCAAGAATAGCTCGAAAGTTTATGTTTGTAGTCATATTCAACCTAGATATAAGAAAAGAAATATTGCTTTAGACTTAGTTCTTGTACGTGCATTTAATTTAAGGTCTTTTAATTAAATACATATTCTTACTATTTTATCAAGGTTCAATTCAAAAATATAATAGCCCCTTCTATTGTCTTTCAGTCTAACCATTCTCCTTAGTAGGTAGCATCTATAACTCAATTAAGCTAACCCCCGCTATCTCGAGTCAAGCTAACTTAAATAGCTTAACCAATTATATGACTCCTCAAATGATGCCTCCAGGCCGACATTAGCTCCGATATTATGGATAACCAACATAGTCCGGTTAAGACTTAACCTTAATTCGAATCATATGAACAGACGATGTTAAAGAAGAAGGCACGCTGTGCGTGAGCAATTCATTCAATGAAAAAGCCTAGAATCAAACTTCGATTTTCAGGAAGGCTAATTCTATCTTAATATTTTAATGGGGATTTATTGGTGCAACCGATCTCGCCTAATATAGGACTTATGCATGGACATGATTATAAAACTATAACTAATTCCGGGCTAAAAGGAATTAGTAGGTCCAACCTAGGATCATGCTGAACTGGTAATTCATAATCTTTCCATCATACCAAGACTCCGCATAGCATGCAAAACAAATAAGGGGGTTCATTGTTCAAGTTCTTGCACCTATGTCTATAAGTTTTAATTTAACAATTTAAACTTTCATTTGTAAAACCATATAATGAATCCAATTCATTATGCTAGAAATCAACTAATTCAAAAAGTCCCTTTGGTAATTAGAATCTAGAACCGATGAGAATCCCCAGGTAGGAAAGGCCCCATTGAAATCAATGAGCAGCCAAGTCAAATGCTTTCTAGAATAAACACGGGCCTTTCTGACTCAGTTAACCATAGACTAATCAAATTTAAGATTTCGTTCTTTTCTAATTTAAGAATTATTCCGTATAATTAAAAAATTAAAGCATTTACAATTTCAAGTAAAACATTGTTAATTCTTAGATAACTACCCTGACTAAGTTTAAGCAATACTTAATCTAGTTATCACAACATTTTCTATTGCAAGAAAAAAATTACTAGGCATGGCATAACATGCTCGGAAATATTTCATAGAAAATTAGACGTAGCATATTTTTAGTCAATCCTACAATTGCATTAGGCAGGTTCATGATACCACTGTTGGTCTAGATTAAGGGTTTTAGCAAGTAAAATAGGCACAACAGAAATTCAAAAATTTAATCTAGATCCCTTGATCTCCTAAGCATGGCATGATTGATAATAGTGCTAGTCTTAAATTATTCTAGGTCATAAAAACTTATTAAAAGGACCTAACAATAATTTAACCACTTACTAGTTGAAGCGTGAATCCCATAGTTGATTGAAAGTCCCCCTTCAGCTACGTGCACATACTCCAAAGTAGAAGGCTTATATAAATGGTCCACAATGAGCACCACCGACCAAAACCTTCTAGAAAGGGAGAACCGATAAATAAGTGAAAGATAGCTAGATCTTCCTTACAAATTTATTCTAGAAGAAATTCCCTTAGTTTTGTATTCTAAGTAAATATGTCTTTCGACGGATTACTTTTAGGAATCAGAACAACTAAGAGAATGAGAGAGCAAGAGAGGGATTATAAAATTCAAGACAAAAAATAATGAAGGAAGAGGCTTCTATTTATAGTATTTAGGATATATTCAAAGGATAATAAAGTGCCTATCCTCAACCAATCATAAATAAAATAAAAAGGGCTGCGTCCCGTAACGCAAGCCCATAAGAGCTGCGTGCCTCTGCAGCCCTTTGGGATACCAAAATACAGCCCGTTTGCTCGTGCCCTATAGGACATGTGCAGCACTATTCCAAACAATGCTACCATGTTCGCAGGCCTCTGTATGTACTGTTCCATAGTACATTTATAGGCGTACTCGCGCTAATATTCAACATCCATTATTAATGAATGCCACTAAGTTCCCTTTATTTATTTTACCTCCTTATTATTTAACAAGTTCATTGGTCCAACCAATGAGTATTGGTCTAACCAATATTATGGTTTAACAATATATCCTTGCTCTTCTAGATTAGACCTAGTCTAATAGTTCTTTACATAGCTTGATCGTAACTCAAACTATGTGACCTTATAGGATCCTGTATTATTGAGCCGTCAAAAGTTTAACCTGGCTTAATCCCTTTTAGGAATTGATCGGCTCGGAGCTTTAGACCATTATGGAGTCCAATTACTTTGATCGGTCATAGTGGCACCCTAGTAAAGGCATATGACCCCTCAATATTCGGATCGTCATATGCATTGTGACTTAATCCCGATTTTGCAATAGTATTAATGCAATTCACTCCTTCTATCAACTCTTAAGTACCATCTGGTTTCTAGGACTCAATTTAAGTGTTAGTCCACTAGTAACTATAATAGCTACCCCAGTAGTTTAGTCTTGCTGCCAAAGTACACTACTTAACCATTTAATGTGTTGATCAGGATCCCATCTTATCAACTCGTACTCTGATCAGAGGTTTATGAGTGTGTCACTTCTAACAAGTGACCAAGGTGTATCTCCCTTATATTGCTACAAGGGAGTGATAGATTTCATCTAGACTACTTAGCTTACCAACGGACAGACATCAACTATACCCGTAATCATCTATGTCATCCAATCTATAGAATGTATAAGTATGATCTATAGTATAGCAACATCTGAACAAGGTAACTAGTATCTCAGGTCTAAGGATATTCGTATTGCTATTGCAATGAGATGATTAAACACCAACACATAATATAGATTATCTAGTATTGTCTCATAGCAGTCTCCAATGTATCTCTATGAATACATTCATGTGTTAACCCAAGGTATCACCCTCTGGCATCAGATATATACTACTTTGAATCAAATTCAAGAGGTATGACGATACATGCTAGTCTATCCATATTCATTGATGTCCAATCTTGATGATACTATGACTAGGGATATTTAGACAAATCATAATTGCACACAAACCAGTTCTCACCAATATAGTCTCAATATGCCCTTGCAATATGTACTATGATTATGTCATGGACTTTTGCAAACACATCAATGAATGTATTCTAAACTAGTCATAATATTTTTTCATAGTCATTGATATAATAAAAGAATGCCTTTATTAATATAACTTTTTTCGTACAAATAAAACTAAGATATATCGCCCTAATTGCCTATAGGGCATACATAATATCTAATAGTAGTTAAGGCTAGCGCTGCTTCTATTGTGGCTATCATGGTAGCCGAAGCTAAGTTGGATGGAGGCCTTCATGTTGTTATAGTCTACAAAATCGAAAAATCAGCTCCTGCTTGGCATAGTTACCTCTACCCTGGTGTGGGGAAACTGATGAAGCATGATGGGTTAAGCCTGGAAAGGGTTGTGGAATGTATAAATAGGAAATTGTTGAGGCCTTGGAGCCAAATGTGCTAGTCCGCCAAGCAGGGTAAGGGTTTAAGCCTAAGAAGATCTACCGCCGTGTTCACGCTGACTACTGTCATATGGTGACTGTCTGTGAAATTTAAGGTAAGAGGCTTTACAAAGGGGAACCTGAGCCTATCAAGCATAACAGAAAAATGTGGCCTGGCTTTGAAATCTTCAAGGATGCCTATAATTTTGAAGCCGGCTGCATGGTTATTTCTATTGAACCCTAACCCGCTGAGCCTGTTGCACCTGTCAATGTCATTTTTGATAAGGTTAAGGGGAAAGGAAAGATGTATCCTGAGGATGAGACCAGTGGAAGTGATGAAGAGCATATGGATCAGTAAGTTGAAGACGTTGTGGCTGCTATGACTAAGGCTAGGCATTTCTGATGAAGAAAGGTTGGAAGGGTGAGAGGATCGGGGAAAAGGACTCCATGACTAAGATCATAAAGAAGCTTGCCAGGGCCCTAACCAAGAAAGACAATCTGTCCAAGGAGCCACCACTCACTGTCGACCAGAAGACAACTCTAGAGCGTGACTTGGATGCCATTCTGATGAAGACTACAAAGGATGCTTCACCTGCTGCTGACATCGCCACTGAAGCCCCTCCGCCTGTGGAGGAGCATAACATGGATGATGTAATCTTTAATATTTCTGATGTATTTGATGCAAACAATGTCACCTATAAGGCTTTCAATTCAATGAATGGCTCTCGTTTCGCTTACTTGTTTGATGTTTTACCTGATGGATCCATGCATTGACATAACCATATGCATAATGTTTTCGGTATTAGCGATACTTCTTTAAATAAAATAAACCTAAGTACTGATGACAACCCTAAAATGGTAACCATTTCCAATGACTTAACTCCTGAAGAAAAAAGTGAGATAATAAAAGTGCTTAAAAGACATATTAACGCTTTTGCCTAGGGGTGTGCAGAACCAAACCACAACTAAAATCCAAACCAAAACCAAAACTAAAATAAAAAACCAAATCAAACTGAACCAAACATATTTCGGTTTGGTTTTAGTTTGTAAAATTTTTATATTTTGGTTTTGGTTTGGTTTCGATTTAATTTTTGAGTTTTGTAATGAAAACCAAACCAAACCAAATTACTTAATAAATTTAAAAATTTATATTTATATTATAAATATAAATATTTATATACACACACCAATTATTTTCAATATACATAACATCCTAGTTATTTTGATTCATTTTTTTCCTATTATAATATAATTCTCGACTCTCTTGTCTTATTAATTCTACCAAAAATCTAATCATCTTACTTGATTATTGCTATTGCCTCTCTTTTACAAATAAAAAGATATTTAGATTTTATTTTCACTATGGAAAAGACATGAAATTCCAAATAAAGAAATTATTAGTACTATGAATTGTCAATGTTATATCTTATAAAATTTAGACTCTTATTACATGAAAAGACATTTTTAATTGAACAATGGTTGTCTTTTCTAGCACGAATGTGATAAAATATAAATTTTATGTATTTGGATTGCATATGATATACCAAGTTTATAATGTGATTAATATTTTATATTAGTTAAATACACCACATCATGTAAAATTTATTTCATGTCTTTGAATTGGTTTTAACCAAAACCAAACCAAATATATTCTGTTTTGTTTGAACCAAACCAAAATTAATTTAGTTTGGTTTTGGTTTTTATTTTCCTCTTAATTTAGTTTTGGATCAGTTCGGCTTTTAAACCAAACCGAGATTTGCTCATCCCTACTTTTGCCTGGTCGTGCAAAGATATGCCTGGGGTTGATCATCACTTCACTGAGCACAGAATTCCAACCGATCCTAAATTTAGACCTGTCAAGCAGAAGCTCCACCAGTTGAGACCAGAATGGGTAGATCAGATTAAGGCAGAGGTTTTGAGGTTAATCAAGGCTCGTTTTGTCGAAGTCGTTGAATACCGGACTTGGTTGTCCAATATCGTTCCAATTTTGAAGAAGGATGGTAGGGTAGTTTGTGTTGACTTCCGAGATCTCAATAAAGCTTCACCTAAGGATGACTTCCCGCTTCCTCACATTGATGTTCTAATTGACAGTGCCGCTAGGCTAGCCATGTACTCATTTATGGATGGATTATTGGGTTATAATCAGATTCTCGTGGATATCATCGATAAGGTTAAGACAACGTTCATTATTGAATGGGGGGTGTATTGCTACAAAGTGATGCTATTTGGGTTAAAGAATGCCGGGGCTACCTATCAGCATGCTGTAACTGCTCTCCTGCACAACATGATCTATACAGAAGTGGGGGTATATATGGATGATATGATTGTGAAGTCTGCTACCCGAGAAGAGCACTCCGCTATTCTCAACTAATTCATGACTCGTATTGAGAAGTATAATCTCCACCTGAATCCGAAGAAGTGCGTGTTTAGGGTTACCTCAAGAAAGTTACTAGGACACATGTTCAATCAGAAAGGAATCAAAATGAATCCCGACAAGGCCAAAGCTACTACAGATATGCCTCCACTAAAAATAGAGAAAGAAGTCCGGTCGTTTCTGGGCTCCTTATAATATGTTAGTCCGTTCATTGCCCGTCTTACCACCTTGTGTGAATCCACCTTTAAGCTGTTAAGAAAGCAGCAACCAGTGGTATGGAACGATCAATGCCAAGTGGCATTTGATAGAATCAAAGCTTATCTTGTTTACCCACCCGTTCTAAAACCGCGCATCCCAGGGAAACCTTTGATCCTGTACTTGGCTATCGAAGAGTCTTCTCTAGGGGCAATTATTTTCCAAGAACATGATGATAAATGGGAACATGTGATCGACTATTTGAGCAAGAAGTTGTTAGATTATGAAACCCGGTACTCGATTGTGGAGAAAACTTGCACCACCATGGTTTGGCTTACTAAGAAATTGCGCCACTATTTTCAGTCCTACCGAGTTCAAGCCATAGCAAAGATTAACCCCATTAAGTATCTTTATCAATCCCCTACTCTGGCCGATAAACTATCTCGATGGTTGCTCCTCTCTGAATTTTACATTGAGTATGTGAAGAAAAAGGTTATTAAGGGGCAAATCGTGGTAGAATTCTTTGCTAATCAACCCCTTGACTCTGATTATGTTGAGAACTTGGACTTTCCTGATGAACAACTTGCAATTGTTACCATCCTCGAGCGTGTGTGGACTATGTACTTTGATGGTACTGTGAACAGAAGGGGAGCCGGCTTTGGGGTTATTATAGTCACACCGGATAATGAAATAATCCCACTGTCCAAATGCTTGGAGTTTGCTGTTACCAACAATGGTGCTAAATATGATGCATGTTTGTTTGGTCTTAAAGCTCTCCTATAGGTTAGGGCCTATATGGTGTCTGTAATTAGAGACTCAACTCTTGTAATCCGTCAGGTTGTCGGGGATTGGGAAATCATAGAGGACTCTCTTCACCTTTACGTTGATGTTATCCGTAGCCTATCTGAAAAGTTCACCTCTTGTTTATATCGCCATGTCCCTCAGGATAAGAATTAAATGAGTGACTCTCTAGCAACCCTGGCCTCCTTGTGGGAAGGACCCCAGCAATAACCTATCCATCTGTTGGTTCTGTTATCAACTAAGTTCCCCTACCATACCCAGCAGGTTCAGCCGGTCCTCGCCATCTCCACCGAACCATGTTGGTACTCCGACATTGTCATGTCTCTCCAAACTGGATAATATCCTCCTAATTCCTCTGACTCAGACCGTAACACTCTCCGATTGCTCGCTATCCAATTCTAGATTGTCTATAATGATCTATTCAAGCATACCAGTGATGGTTTATTGCTTTGTTGCTTAACTGAAATAGAGGCTTAAAAGGTTATTAATCAGGTCTCTGCCGATGATTGTGGCTCTCATATGAATGGTCTTGCTCTTGCAAAGAAAATTTAGCAATTTGGATATTTTTGGCTCTCTTTAACGTCCGATTGCATTGCCCAAGTCAAATGGTGCCACCAATGCCAGATTTATGGGGATATACAACATCTACCACCCACTGAGCTCCATCATTTATCTACTCCTTAGCCATTCTCGGCATGGGGGATAGACATAATAGGTGAAATTCTCCCTTTGTTGAAAAATGGGCATAGATTCATTATGGTAGTAGTGGACTATTTCTTTATGTGGGTAGAGGCCTAATCCTACACCAATGATACCGCCAAGAAAATGGCCAAGTTCATAGAAAAGCATATATTTACTCGGTATGGACTTCCACACCACATAGTCTCAGATAATGGGGTAGAGTTTCAAGGGGCAACTGCCAATCTGATTGAGTAATACGGGATCAAGCACTACAGGTCTTGTCCTTACAGACCACAAGCCAATAGTGCTATTGAGGCAGCTAATAAATCGGTGAAGAAGATCCTCTTTAAGATGATAATCGGTTAAAGGGATTGGGTAGACAAGCTACCTTTTCCATTTGGGGATATCAGATGAGTGTTCGCACCCCGATATGTCGAACTCCATTCTCCCTAGTCTATAGAATAAAGGTGGTCTTACCAATAGAAATTCAAGTAAGCTCACCAAGGGTCCATTAGAAGCCAAACTGAAAGAATCTGAATGGACTTAGGCAAGTTTTGAGCAACTGAACATGATGGATGAGCAGAGGTTGAGGGCTTTGATAATCTGCAGATGTATTAGCAGCATATAGCTCAAGCTTACAAAAGCAGGGTTAGACACAAGAAATTCCCACTGAAAGCTGGAGATCTAGTCCTTAAGCAGCTGAAGCCTTCCACCACTAATGTAAGGGGCAAATTTAAGCCTAATTGGGAAGGACCGTACGTGATCAAGAAGATGCTTAGTAAAAAGGGACAGTTAAGCTATGGATATGGATGGGAATGAATTTGTGAACTTAGTGAACCAAGATAGGCTTAAGCATTACCATATCTAATGAAAAGAAATAAATAAGAAAAAGCAGTACAAAAAATAATAATTACCCGCCTTTCAGCCCTTTACCGATCGGGCAAAATTCAGGGTGACACTCAATGGTCGATATTTTGCATATAGGCCGTGCAAAAATTAAGGGATATGAAAAACCGCTAGAACAAAAAACCTAAAAAGGGTAATCTAGGCAAAAATTAGGGTAAGTGAGCAAAGAGAGAGTGCTTTCTAGAAAACCGTTCTAGGCTAGTTGGCACCAGGAGTTAAACCAATGGGAATGGTTACCAAACATCATGTACTTTGTTTTACTTCAATTAATATAAGTATCTTTTTACTGAATTCTGAATGCCTATGCTTATGCGAATGTTGTGTCCATGCGGTCAAAACAACTCAAGTAACTAGAATACAGAGTTCACGTTGTTCTAAATCAATGCGCAATAAATAGAAGATAAATAATTCTGATAGACTAAAAAGAGCAAGGTCTATGCAAAATTTAGAATAAGTTTGGTGGATTGAAAACCCAAAAAGGGTGGTCCAGGCAAAAATTAAGACAAGTTTTGATAGATTGAAAACCTCTAGGGGCAGTCTATGCAAAAGGTAGAACCAAATAAAAATACAAATAATAAAATTAAGTTCAATAGGTCTGTCACCATGACTAACCTATGCAAAAGATAGAAATAATGAAAGCGCATCTCAAGACGAACTCCCCGCATCATCATCATTATCTCTTGAGATCATCCGCAAGGTGGTCATATGAAAAGGCTCGAACCCTTGCTCAGCTTCCTCTACCTCCAAGTGGGCCTATGATTGCTCGGATAGAGTTGACAAGCGCCTAGTCTCAGCAATCTATCCTTTGTAGTGCTCATCAGTCTCAGTGGTCTCTATATGAGCATGGTCCAAAGTCTCAAACATAGCCTCTCCTGCCCATTTCTCCTGAATGTGGCTCACCCATTTGACCTTGTAAACACCGCTATAGTTTTCCGATAGCTTGATCGGTACCCTCTACCACTTATCATACTGATAGTAGAGCTGGTATAGAGTATAGTAAGTAATCCTCTCCAGACCTAATAACTAAACACAAGATCCCCAGGAATCCACAACCATGTCTCGGATCTTTCACCAAGGGCTAACCCACTGAATCTGTGAATTATCATATCCACACATGATCGACACCCAATTATCGGTAGTCGGCTAATCAAAATCCCCCCACATGAATCCTCTCTCCCTGAGTTGGACAGGCAAATACTTCTTCGGGTTCTCCTACAGTTCTTGTTTCAGGTTGAGCTTCTCTATTAGCCATATTTATAAATCGGGTTCAGATAAAACTAGAAGATAAAAGTAACTAAGGTTTGATGAGAAAGATACCTATAGTAACGTAAGGTGATCATCGATAATAGTTAGGTCGGTAGAAGCAGCATCAACATTCAGCAGGGTCTCTGTTAACCCTATAGCCATGGGGGAAGCCCCTACCGACATGGTCCTGATAAGTGAGATTAAACTAAGTGGGGCAACTGGACCCATACCACACATAAACTTAGCCATAAGTAATAGTTCAATGATGGAAGGCCAAGCAAGATGAGATCTAGGAGCCCTGCGGCACCACTCCATTACCACGCTAAGCTAAAATCCAGTTGGTCATGCAGTCGGGATGAAAAGGGGTCTACAGAGTCCAAGTTCCACAGACCTCTTGGCATGCCATCAGTACCAAAGTGAAACTCTCGGATTGCCATGGGCATGCATTTGGGGCATGGGCCCCCCCAATATGGCATGAAAATCCTCGAACATCGGTGTGAGCATGGGCTTTTTGGTGACCTGCAGAACAATGATGACTTTTTGCTCTAACCTTTTACGGGTTAGTTGTTCTATCTTTTAGAGTCGAATCATGTTTGGAAAGCTTCTTTTGATGAATTTGTATCGAATTTTTGCCTTTGACCACGATTAAAGATAATTAACTTGCATTTAGAATCAACCGTTTTCCTGCCCTCATATGCAGAAATTTGTTTCATGATTTTCTATAAGATTTAAACATTCTCAGCAATTCTGGTTTGTATTTTTGGATTCTAGACTCTCTGAGCTTTCCAGAATGTCAAGAATCACCTTAATTGGATGACCATAGTGTTAGTTATACCCTAGCCTTTTTTTCTCCCCGTTGGTGGCCCTGCACCGTCACCAGATGGGTAGGCCGTATGGTCCATGTGGTTTATGCGGCCGACAGTATGAGCCACGCGGTGGGGAGCGTGGCTTGGTCGGCCTAGCGCGATCTCCCAGACATAGAAGACCGCGCCTGGCTGATCTAGGCTGCATCATATGATGCGACTTGGGTTAGACTGCATCACTTGATGCAACCTACTATGTCAGGTGACACGGCATAGGCCCTGCCGCGTCAGCGATGCTGCCTTGGCGCTAGTAGCCCCTTCCCCTGCATTTTTTAGTTTTTCTTGCCCTGTAAGTAGGGTTTTATGATTTTTCAGTCAAATCCAAATATTTGAAATATTAATTCTGGAATTTATGCTTGAGATGGTTTATAAAAACTCCAAAAAATTTAGATTTAAGGACTTTTGCTCATTTTGATATAGAAATTCAGATTTTAGCAATCTTCTTAGGCTTTTAGAAAGAACAAGGTTTATAAAGCCATGGAAATTCAAATAATCTAGTTTTCCTAAGCTTTATTAGGCTTACTCTTTTAGCTTAAATATTAAAATCAAGTAGAAATCTTAAGTGAAAACTGATTTAATTAGAATTTAAGGACTTTTTCCTCGTAAATCACTAAATCCCTTGCTAAATCGATCACTGTTAGTTGATACTTCCATCACAAATTCATCAAAAGCTCACCAAAGGTTGATTTGAGTCTCGAGAGTGGATTCACGGCCTTTAGGTAATTTTCTGAATTCCAATCTATTTCCTTTATTCATTTATTGCTTTTTACTGTGTTTTTGGTTGGTTTTTTGGGCGTTTAGCCCTTGTTTTTGACTTTTTTGTGACTTTCCGGCTAAACTCCGACTGATCACTCCGGCGACCGGCAAGCCGCCTGAGCAACATGGCTGGCCGACTCAGCGAGTCGGCCTACCACGTCGCTCAGTCAGCCTACGTGTTGCTCAAGCGGCAAATCACCTTTTCGCCGGATTTTCTTGGTTTTTCCCCAAGATGAAAAATGAAAGTTATTTCAACATTTTAAGTCTTAATCTACTGGGATAATGTAGGAAACGACTTGAAATGTTAATAATCTTGGGTTTTCGGGCACAAAATTGTCGTTTCTGGTTTGTTTAGCCACTTTTTCCGGTTGGTCACTTCAGTGGGTATTAGGCCGACTGAGTGACACCTAGGTCGACTGTGTCATCCAAGCAGCCTACCACCTCACTAAGTCGACCTACCGATAAAAAATGTCTAAATGGTCCCTATTTGTGTTATTTTTGCGTTTTTAGCCCTATTTTATCATTTTCTTGCTTTTTTGACCATATTTTTTTTATCATTTTAATGCATTTTTTACCCCAATTTTCACCCAAAAATTTTTCAATAAATCACATCTAATATATAATGTGATAATATAATTTTTAATCTATTTTTCATGAATTATTAAATATTTAATGGATTAAATCTCCTTTTAATGGCTTAAAATGTTTTTTTAACTAAATAAATCCCAATAAATCTTTTTACCATCATTTAAAATCCTAAAAATATTTTCTTCTATTTTCATTTATTATTTTAGGTTGTTGAGATAATTAGTAAATGCCCAAAAATTATGTTTTAGTCCCGAAAAATCCAAAAATATGCTATTTTCCCTTGTTTGAATTTATTTACTGCTTTTATTTATTTATGCTTTATTTATGATTGCTGGTATATATTTTGCCTCGTTTGGAGCCGGGTCCGATTTGGTTAGGACCCGGTTTCGGCCTTTTATTTATTTATCTGCTTTATTTATTTTCCCCCATTAGAAAAATGTGTAGGTATTTGTAAAGCCTTGTAATAATTATTTATTTGCTTTATTTACCGCTTTTGTTTGATGTATGGCATATACACTGAAAATTCCAAACAATAACCGGATTTAAATCACATAAGAACTAAAGTTGCATTTATTAAAATATAAATGGTTTGATTTAAAAATTGAAAAGTAAGCAACATCATCCGAACTTGAAATCTCTATTTTAAGGTATGGTCCAACCACTCGGTGGGAATATCGTACCCAAATTCCTGGTGGAGCTAAACCGGGTGGCAATTCTATCTTAAAATACGGGATTTCAACTCTCGTATCCCTTAACACACAAATTGGTCTTAAATTCAACACCAACATCCTTTTCATTATCTTTTTCTCAAAATAAGGGTTCTCCCTTCGCCCACTTCACAACGCTCATTATTTTCCACCCTCCGTGCTACGCATTTCATGCGGTCCTCGTAGGTGGGAAAAGGTCATCCGCTTATAGTGGCGACTCTGCTGGGGATTTCCTTGTAAGTTAAAAGTTGGAAAATTGCTTTCATTTTCAAAATTGGTTAAAGGATTTTGATGATGTGCCTACATCATTTTTTAAATCAACGCTTTATTCCTTATGTCTTTTGAATCCATCGGTTAGTTAGATTCTAAGTCTAAGCTGCCAATATTTCACCCCCGTGAAGCTCACTTGTATACCTCATGCCCGCTAGGAATTGGGGATATTTGTGGGTGGATCACTCATTTCAACCAATGTGTGAGTCCCGCAATTGCACTTATTTAAGGAGTGGTTGAGTTACACGGAATCAAGGTAAACGAGACCTTTCTATAATATCATTCCATGATACCAGCAGTTTGAGACTATGAACCTCGATAAATATACTAATAGCAACTTCCCCTTAGGTTCACCAAAATAATTTAGAACTAGGTCGCATACTTTCTTACCTTTCCCTGGCGCTAGAGTTAACCCCAGATTCCAAATTGGCATTGCGCGGGAGTCATAAGGTTGGAAGAGGTTTGTTTGCTTTTGTGTGCTACTTGTGTTGTGATCATTCATGCAAAACTCATGCATAGGCCATCTGTGGCCAACCTTTATTTTGGTTTTCGCTTATCTCTATTCTCCCCTCGCATGAAAGGGGAATTTAACAAAATGCCTGAGATCATTTG
This sequence comes from Euphorbia pulcherrima, assembly GCA_947683365.1. Lineage (NCBI taxonomy): Eukaryota > Viridiplantae > Streptophyta > Magnoliopsida > Malpighiales > Euphorbiaceae > Euphorbia > Euphorbia pulcherrima. The sequence goes on from CANTUS010000001.1 coordinate 25,292,316, forward strand.
AGTCACGATGACCCGTATCTATTTTGCTAGGTATAGGGAGGAATTCATAAATCTCACTTATTTTGGGGTTAAGCTTCACATCATTAGCTCTTCTGCTCTCTACCTCGTTAAACCACCCCTGTATATATGGCATTCATCACTCAAATTATTACATAATCATTCATTTCATTCATGGTTTGATTTGGGCTGATCATCTTCTGATTTCTCCAGTTAAGTCGAGATGTCACCACAGTCCTCTTTGGTTACGACTAGATCACTGTTTGGTTCGCCAGCCATTGAGTTCAGTGTCTGAATCTGTTTTTTCAACCATGTCTAATATTCCTCTGGTTAGTGGGGTTCCATCTGAGGTTTTTCCTCATCCAATTTCTTCACCTCCAACTGATCAGCAGCAATCCCAGTTGGGTTTTGAATTAGCTACTGCTATGGCTATGTTCTTACAATCGGATCTATTTCGGGTCACTATTTAAGAGCAAGTCCAATCGGCTCTAAGGAAGGAGAGACAGATTTAAAGGCCAGCGGGGCCTGTAATTCAAGCTCGGGGAGAGATTGCTCAGAATGTGTCTAGTTAGTCTTCACCAGTTCAGAATCAGTTTTCAATACCCCCGCTTTCGCCTGTTCGGCCGGTTCAGGTTCAGTTTGGTCAGAGTTCCTCAGTTCAGCCTTCTCCATCTTTTGCTCCTCCGGTATTTGCCTTTCCTCCTCCTGTACCTTCAAGGCCTATCAGCCAAGCTCTTTGTGAGCACGGGATTTTGTAGTCCCTCTCGCAAGACGATGATGACGTGTTCCCGATTTTAATGCCTCAAAATAAAAGTTCTCTTTAGAATTTTTGTTACCAATATAATGTTCCTTGTGAACTTTATACTTGGTAAAATCCAATTCGGCGTGGCCGATAACGTGTTCGATAGGAGCTTGAACCGATTATTTACACCCAAATTAAATGAACCACTAGATACCCATTAAAATGTCATTAAAATTCAAAAATCCCGCTTTGACCCCTTTGACCCCTTTGACCCATGTTTGGCAGCTTTTCAGGCTTGAGGGCCAGCTGGCAGTCAACTTTTTAAAAGCTGATGCCGCCAGTAGCATCGCCCCATATCACTGGTGGTATCATCCATGTCGCCGATGGCATGGCCAAATCTGGCTCTGCAGACAGCTTTCTTCTTCCTCCTTGGGATAGTCTCTTTTTTGCCATTTCGGTGAAAATGGCTGAAAGGTCTCAAAGACCACCCTAATTTACCGATAAAAATACACCTTAGGTTACAAAAGAGGGGGAGATTAATATAAAATTAGAACTTATAGAATTCTAGAGTGAGAAACTAGTTCTAGTGAGATAAGAATTAGAAAAGGTAGGAAAAAGGATTTGAATCCATTTTTCCTGGTTTTTCTTCTTTGAACTCTTTGATTGTGAGTTTAAAATCAGTAGACATTAGATTAAAATCAATCCAAATAGGAATTTAGAGACTCAAGTAACCAATTCACTATCAAATCATCATTACAAGCTCCCCGGAGGTGTTCCTTGGTTCACGAAGAGGTGGATTCACGGCCTCGAGATAAAAATCCTGAGTCTCAAAGCTCTTTGGCATTAATATTGCTGGTTTGTGCAGATACTTGTTGATTTGTGTTCTTTCCGGGCTTTTAGTCTTTTTTCAACCATTATTTGTTGCTGCTGCTGCAAGAAATTAAAGTCGCCGGAGACATGTGATGTCACCGGCGGTATCACTCATGTCGCTAGAGACATCGCTGATACCGCTAGTGATATCACATTCCCCAAAGGCCTCACTTTCTTGTAGGATCATTTCTTTATGGTACTCAAAAAGTCATGCAACTTACCTACAAATTGATGCCTCAAGCGACATCACTGATGTCGCCGACGGCATCAGCCATGTCACCAGTGAAATGGCCTTCTAGACAACTATTTTATTTCTTTCTTTTCTAACCTAGTTTATTTTTCAAAGCTAGGATGCATAGTGCAACGATGGAGGTCCAAAACCTTCTAAAAACAGACCCCACCCCATACCATGTGGCATTTTCACTAATAATCTGGACAAAATAACAATCGAGTCTAAAATTCGGTTAAAAGTGAAATTTTCCTTAAACGCCATTCAAATCTCACTTTAGCCATCCAACTGGCTTTATAACGATATAAATGTTTATGCCATGTTCACGCTAACTTGGGTCTTGTTTGGTTTACTAACTATTCATGATTCGTGATATATCTCGTACGATGTGTCGTATCTGTACTAACCATCTTTTGTAGGTAGTTTTATGTTAGGTCTTCGGGTGTTTTATTTATCGCATAGAGGATGTATAGGATTTGAAAGACCTGTAATAATTTCAATTTCTGCATTTACTTTTGGATGACTATAATAATTTATTCGATGCTTGATAAACACGATAACAACATAATAATCCGAAACACAAATAAATAGGATGGATTAAATCGATTAAGAAAGAACAAAATATCTTAACTTGGCCTAATGAAAAATAGATAACATCATCCGAACTCGGAATCTCTACTAAGGTACGGTCTACCACCTGGTGGGAAAATTGTACCAAAATTTCCCGGGTGAGCTGAATTGAATGGCGACTCTATTTTAAGTACAGGATTTTGATCTCGTATCCTTTAAAACCTAAATTGAACTTAAATCTGACTTCGACATCAGTGCTTTCATCATGCCTAAAATAAGGATCAATCCTTTGGCACACTTCACAGCGACAGTTGTTATTTCCCCCCTACGACGTATCTCACACGGCTCTTACGGGCAGGAAAAAGGTCGTCCACTCACACTCCTACATTCCCTACTTTCTTAGGGGGTTTTACTCCATAAATGGGTATTCCTTCCAATAGTTTCGTTATCTCTTCGACGCCGCCAACACCTTTTGAGCCATCTCCTCCTAGTTTTATGACCTCTCCAAGGGAGAACTCTTACCCCCAGAATCCTTTTGCTCGCCCTGAGATCGAGATCCCTACTCCTCTACCATTTTAGTTCAGAGTGTCATTAGTGTACAATGACCAAATCATGCAACCTCCAGGTGTGACACCATGCGACTAGGTCACGCAGCCTCTGTACGTGACACCCGAAATGGCGGCATTCTTTAAGCAGCTTCTGGGTAAGAATGAAGATAAAGAAGAGATAAGAGATGATGTTTGGGTACCCAAGAATTTTTCAATGCCTCGAATGGAAGCTTATTCTAGTGAGGGACCTCCTCCCAAGTCCCACATCGTGATGTATGAATGGATTATGCATGTCGAGAAAATTGGGGACAAAGTTCTTAAAATACTCTCCCAAAGTCAATAATCCTAGATTGGAAACTCTTGTCTAAAGCTTTAATTGCCCACTATGGTTTCTATTCCACAATGGAAACCACCATCCAGCACCTTGAAGCAGTCAAGCAAAAGCAAGGTGAATCCTTTAAGTCGTATTTCAATAGGTGGATGGCCACTCAGGTTCTGTTAAAGCAGAAGCTTAGTTTGAAAGAAATGATCCCAAAGTTGCTTGACAGGGCCCTCCCGATTCTTTGGAAAGAAGTGGAAACTAACTCTTTTGAATCCTATTAGAAATTTTTTAAAAAAGCCGAGAAAATTGAGCGGCGGGAGGAGAAAGAAAAGGCAAACAAGCTGAGTGGGAACCGACCATGGTTTAAGAAGAATGAATCAAGTGAAATTGCACCAGCTCCTGCCAAGGGTAAGTCACCCCACGGTGGAAACCGTGGCTCAAGAGGAAGTATCCATAGTTCAAGCCGCTTCTCCTCCTTCTCAGCAACCATTTGTATCCCTGTAGAAATTGCCCCTCGGAGTCATATTCGCTAAGATGTATAAAGCGGGCCAGTGAAACCTCTGTGTGATGTCAGGGCTCCTTGACTGGATAGAAATGTAAACTTTTGCAAGTTCCATGTGTAAAAGGGGCATCAAACTGATCAATGTAGGACTCTAGCTTCCAATATCGATTGTATGGTCAAGGAAGGGAAGATGGTCGAGCCGGCTAGAAAGCCAATCAATATAGAAAACCCTTTGCCTAATTTTTGGGGCAAGGTCTCTCTGGTCAGTTCTGGTATTAAGGAAGAATGTGTGTCAAAAATGATATCCGAGGAATTCGTCATGGTTATTAGCTCTGGTCTCCCTTTGAACTTCGTATTTGATATGATCTCATAGTCTAATCATATGGTAAGCTCCATGGAAATTGAAGAAATGGGGCTAGAAGATGAGACTAAGACCAAAGATGTGGGAATGGTTAAAAAGGCACTATTCAATATCGACGGCTATGTTTTGAAGGGAGAATATTCTGATGAAGAATTTCAGGCTTTCAATGTAGATGAGTATGAGCTTCAAGACTCATCATTGGTCTATGAGGAGCCACCCTATCTGTTTGAAACCCCGGCCACCAAGAGCATATTGATTGATGGAATTTTGAATGTCACCCGTAGCGGCCAAGTGTACCAGCCCAAGGACAACTGTCTCTATATTGAGAATGTAGTCCCTACCCCTGTTAAGGCCATAGCTAAGCCATCGGGGTCATCTCCTTAAGTTAAAACAAGTCCTAATATTGATCCTCTGATTACTCAGTTGAAGACTACTCAAGCCCATTTTAGCATTTGGCAATGAGTTCTTGGTTCTGATGATTATCGCAGGGCTCTGATTAAGAGGCTTCTAGAACTTGAAGCAAAGCCTATGACTTCTATTGTTGAGATGTGCAACCTAGTAGGGAAAGGAATACCACTCCCAAGAAGGGATGATCTGATAATGTTCTCCAATCAAGATCTTCCATACGAGGGGCGCAGTCATAACCGAGCATTATTCATCCGTGCCCAAGTCCTCGACAGAACTATCTCGTGCGTTATGGTTGATGATGGTTCTTCCCTAAATCTTTGCCTTCTAAAAGTTCTTCCTCTTTTGGGCATATCTAGGGAGATGCTTGAGAAGTATAATACTGTCATCTGAGCCTATGATGATTCAAAGAGGGATGTGATTGGTGTTTTTGAAGCTAAGGTGACTACGGGGGAAGTTTCTACCAAGGTCTAGTTCACTGTTATTGATATTCCTGTCACTTACTCTTTGCTCTTAGGTTGACCTTGGCTTCATTGTGTGGGAGCATTCTCGTCAACACCCTATCAAAAGATCAGACCCATGGGTAAAGACAGAAAGGTTAAGGTTATTGAAGCTGATCATGCCTCTGTCATGGCCATTATGAAAGCTGAGGAGGAGTCCGAATTTTGAATGGCTGCTATCGGTAATGAGAAATATAAGGCCCTTTGCTATAAGCGCTACTCGTCTGTAGGAAGAAAGATGATGGAGAAGCATGGCCATGTATCGGGTAAGTGTCTAGGCAAGCACTTTGGTGGAATAGTTGATCCAATCCCAATCAAGAAGCATTCAAATCAAGCGGGCTTCAGATACTCTCCAAAGAAAGTTTATAGATGTGTTCACCCGACATTCTACAACACGGTGACTGTTTGTGAGGTTCAAGGGAAGTGTGTCTACAAGGGGGAAACTGAGCCTATTGTGCATGATGGTCAGATCTGGCTGGGTTTTGAGATGTTCAAGGATTTGTATGTCTTCGAGAAGAACTACTTTATTGAAAAAGGAGAGAACCCAATCAAGCCTCTATCTGCTATCACATCCGATGAGAAAGACAAGGGCATGTATTTTCTGATTCAGATGAAGAGAAGCCTGTGGACCCAGAAGTCGAAGATGTTGTGGCTGCTATATTAAAAGCTATGTCCATTCTACTTAAGAAAAAGTGGAAGAAGAATGACGAAGCCAATCCTCTGGCTGAAGTTGTGAACAAGCTTGCCCGATCTCTAGCTACAAAAGAAGGTATGCTATCCGTCGATCAAGTGAAAGCCTTGAATCATGATTTGGACGACCTACTCATGGAACCTACCGAGGGTGTCAACTCTGCTGATGCCGCTACTCAAGGCCCTCCACTTGTGGAGGATGACTCTATCTATGATGATGTAACTTTTAATATTTCTAGTGTTTTTGATGAGAACAATGTAGCCTATGAGGCCTTTAATTCAAAGAAAGATTCTGATCGCTTATTTGCTTGATGTTTTTCCTGACGGGCCCATGCATTCATTTAATCATAAGCATAATGTGTTCAGTATTCATGATGTTTCTTTAAGTGAAATAAACCTGAGTACAGATGATAACCCTAAAATGGTTTCTAATGACTTAACCCGTGAGATAAAAAGTGAGATAATTAAAGTGCTAAAAGATCATGTTAATGCTTTTGCTTGGTCACATATGGACATGCCTGGTATCGATCACTATATTGCTAAGCATTGCATCCTAATCGATGATAGATTCCATCCTGTTAAGCAGAATTTCTGAAGAATGAGACAGGAGTGGGCCTATAAGGATAGGGAGGAGGTTGCTAACAGGATTAAGGCTAAACATGTTAAAGTCATTGAGTATCTAACCTAGTTATCTAATATTGTCCCTATTCTGAAGAAAGATGGAAGAGTAAGGGTTTGTATGGATTACCGAGATCTGAACAAGGCGTCACCAAAAGACGACTTTCCTCTACCTCACATTGATGTGCTAATTAATAGCGCTGCCAGGGCCGTAATGTACTCGTTCATGGATGAGTTCTCGGGGTACAATTAGAATCTGCTGGACATAATCGATAAGATTAAGACAGCTTTCATCATAAAATGAGGGGTATTCTGCTATTGAGTTTTGCTGTTTTATCTGAAGAACGCCGGGGTAACCTATCAGTGTGCCGTCACCACTCTCTTACATGACATGATCCATAAAGAAGTAGAGGTCTATATGGATGATATGTTGGTTAAGCTGCTACCAGAGAAGAGCACCCTGCGGTGTTGGATAAGTTTATGACTCGCATTGAGAAATATAACTTATGCGTTAATCCAAAGAAGTGCATATTTAGAGTTACATCAGGGAAGCATTTGGGTCACGTGGTTAGTCAAAGAGGGATTGAAATGGAACCAGACATGATTAAAGCGATCAGGGATATACCCGCTTCGAAGATAGAAAAAGAAGTCTAGTCTTTCCTTGGGTCTATTCAGTATGTCAGCAGGTTCATTTCTAGCCTCACAACCATTTGTGAGCCAATTTGTAAGCTATTAAGGAAGTGCTAGATGATTGTGTGGGATGATCATTGTCGGATTGCCTTCGACAAGATCAAGGCCTACCTTCTTCACCCACTCAACCTTCGGCCCCCCACCCCGGCAAGCCGTTGATCTTGTACTTGGCGATTGATGACTCTGCCATAGGGGCGATGTTGGTTCAGGAAGATGACAGTAAGTGTGAGCGCAATGTACTACTTGAGTAAGAAACTTTTGGATTACAAAACTCGGTATTCGATTATTAAAAAGACGTGTGCCACCATGGTTTAGTTAACTAGAAAATTATGCCATTACTTACAGTCATATAAAGTTTAGGCTGTTGCTAAGGTTGATCCAATAAAATATCTTTGTCAGTCACCATCGTTAGCCGGGAAGTTATCAAGATGGTTAATATTGCTTTCCAAGTACGATATTGAGTATGTCACGAAGAAGGTTATCAAAGGTAGAGCGGTTGCAGAATTTTTGGGAAATCAAGCTCTCAATTCTAATTATTTAGAGAACTTGGACTTTCTCAATGAGAAATTAGCTATGATTGATGTTGCAAAACCCATGTGGACTATATATTTTGACGGTGCCGTAAACAGATTCGGAGCGGGCCTCGGAGTTATCTTGTTTACACCCGACAATGAAGTCATCCCTCTGTCTAAACGATTGGAGTCTCCTACTACTAATAATGGGGCAGAATATGAAGCTTGTCTATTTGGTCTTAAAGCCCTGTTGCTTGTAGGGGCAAAGCATATTTCTGTGATTGGGGATTCGATTTTGGTAATCCGTCAGGTTGTAGGGGATTAGGATATCAAGGAAGAGTCTCTTCATCCTTATATCAATGCCATTTGGGATTTATTAGCTTGGTTCAAGATGTGTCTATATCAGCATGTCCCTCGAGATAAAAATTAGATGGCCGATTCGTTAGCTACACTGGCTTTAATGTGGAAAGGTCCTCAGGGCCAACCCATTTGCCCTCTGATCTTAGTTTTCGTGAAGGTTCCTTACCATTCGCGCAACATTGCCCAAGTTTTCACCATCAGTGATGAACCTTGCTGGTACTCAGACATTGTGCAATTTCTCTGGCATGGTCAGTATCCTGAAAATGCTGTGGAATCCAATCAAACTACTCTATGAAAGTTGGCCTTTCTATTCCGAATCATCGACAAAGCCTTTCTATTCCGAATCGTCGACTATGATCTTTTCAAGCGGACCTTTGATGGTTTGTTACTCCGGTGCTTGACTGAATTTGAAGGTCGTGGGGGTTTGGTGGAGGTTTATGAGGGTTATTGTTGACCTCACATGAATGGCCTAGCCTTAGCTAAGAAGATTCAGCGAATGGGGTAATTTTGGTTTACTCTAATGGCCGATTATATCTCCGAGGTTAGGCGGTGTCACCAATGTCAGATTTGTGGCAATATCTAGCACCTCCCCCCTACCGAGCTTTATAGTTTATGTACCCCTTGGCCATTCTTACCATAGGGGATAGATATAATTGGTGAGATTCCGCCATCGTCAACTAATGGTCACCGCTTCATCATTATGGCAGTGGATTATTTCTCAAAGTGGGTAGAAGCCGAATCTTTCACTAGTATTACCGCCAAAGAAATGGCCAAGTTTATCGAGAAACATATTTTCGCTCGGTATGGTCTATGTCACCCTATTGTATCAGATAATGGGGTTCGGTTCCAAGGGGCAGCTGCAGACTTGATTGAGAAATATGGTATTGAGCATAATAGATCTTCACCCTACCGCCCTTAGGCGAACGGTGCTGTGGAGGCAACTAATAATTCTATAAAGAAGATCCTCTCTAAGACCATCACTGGTTACCAAGATTGGGCTGATAAGTTATCGTTTGCCTTTTGGGGGTACTGAACAAGCATCTGAACTCCTATAAGTCAAACCCCCTTCTCTTTGGTTTATGGTATGGAAGCATTTTTACCAGTTGAGATTGAGATGAAGTCTCTGCAAGCGGCGCTCAAATCTAAACTCAAAGAGACTAAATGGACAAGACCAAGGTTCAAACAACTGAATACCATGGACGAGCAACGCCTGAAAGCCTTGGATAACCTCTAAATGTATCAGCAGCATATGGCAAGAGCTTACAATAGTCGGGTCAAGCATCTCCGATGTCCATTGAAGACCGATGACTTGGTTTTGAAGTAAGTAAAGCATACCAATACTAATCCAAGGGGGAAATTTCTGTCGAATTGGGAAGGACCTTATGTGATTAAGAAAGTTCTCGGTAAATGCGGAATGAAAATCATAGATATGGATGGTAATGAGTTTACAAACCCTATCAACTAGGATCGGTTAAAGTGTTATCATATCTAAATCAAAAGAATCAAATCTAGAAAAGTGGCGAGTGGTCTTTTACTACTCGGGCAAAAATTAGGGTGTATACCGCTGTTTAGTATTCTACAAACCATTCAAGCAAAAGTTAGGGTGCAAGAATGGCCCGCTAGACTGAAAATTCAAAAAGGACGGTCTAAGCAAAAAATTAGGGTAAAAGTGAGCTACGAGAGTTTGTTGGCTAGAAAACCTTCATAGGCTAGTTAACACCAGAGTTTGAGTCGGTAGAAATGGTTATCATCATTATGTACTCAACTTAATTCAATTAATGGAAATGTCACTTTTTCTGAGCTCTTATGTTTGTGTGCAAATGAATATATTAGGCCCTAAAGGCGAAATGTTACAGATGAGTTGAATTTGGGATGCCGCTTAACCAAACGCTTGCCCATCACATACAAACACATATAAAAAATAATATTATAATAAAGAGGCATAAATTCCGATAGGCTGAAAATCATATAGGTCTATACAAAAGCCGGAAAGTCTGCTGGATTGAAAACCCTAGAGGGCGATCCAGGCAAAAGTTAGAACATAAAAGAAATAAATAAAAGTCTAGTGGGCCTGACTGTGAGCTGATGACCCTGATTCCCTCGCCTGTACGGTAAGCTTTAATGCTCTTCGGGTGGGGCGAAGAAACAACGAGTTTTGTGAAGCGTGCTAAGGGATATTCCTTATTTTAGTGTGATCAAAATGAATAATGGAAAATGATGTTAATGTTGAAATTTAGTCCGATTTATGTGTTAAGGGATACGAGACTTAGAATCCCATATTTTAAGATAGAGTCGCCACCCGGTTAAACTCCACCGGGAATTTGGGTACAATATTCCCACCGGGTGGTTGGACTGTACCTTAAAACAGAGATTCTAGGTTTGGATGATGTTGCTTACTTTTTAATTTTTAAATCAAGCCGATTATATTTTAATAAACGTGACCTTAGTTCTTATGCGATTTAATCCGATTATTGTTTGGTATTTTCGGTTTATATACCATACATCACACGGAAAGCGATAAAATAAACAAACCAAGAAAATAAAATTATTACAAGGCCTTACGAATACCTATACATTTTTCTAATGCGGGAAAGTAAATAAGAGGGATAAATAAATAAACGGGCGAAACCGGGTTTTAACCGAGCTTACCGACTCGAACCTGGTTCCAAATGAGGCAATAGATATATAAGAATAATCACAAATAAAGCATGGATAAATAAATGCGAAAAATAACCACCTAGCATGAAGAAAACATATTTTTTGGATTTTTCGGGACAAAAACGCGATTTTCAGGCATTACTTAATTATCTAAGCAATCTAAAAAGGTGAGATAAATTATCTAAACATCCTAAAATAATATTTAACATATTCAGGATATTTTTGGAATTTTTAGGTGGTAGAAAACAATTTATTTAGATTTATTTAGTTAAAACACTATTTTTGAGCCATTAAAATGCATATTAAATTAAATAAAAATAAAAATAAAATCTAAAAATAGAATAAAATAAATAAATACAGCTTCAGATTATTTGTGAATTTTTGAAAATTTTTTGGGTAAAAATTGAAAATGCATTAAAATGATCAAAATCGGGTCAAAAACGACAGAAAAGGACCAAAAACCACAGAATAAGGCAAATAGGGGCCATTTGGACATTTTTGCCAGTAGGCCGACTCAGTGAAGTGGAAGGCCGACTCAGTGACATGGTAGGCTGGCTCAATGAGGTGGCCTAGATGACGCTCAATCGGGCTTCGTCCCACTGAAGTGGCCTGTCGGAAAAAGTGTCTAAACAAGCCGGAACTGACCTTTTTCGTGCCTAAAAACCCAGGATTACTAAAATTTAAAGTCGTTTCCTACACTGTTACAGTAGATTTAGACTTAAAATGCTTAAATAACTTTGGTTTTTCAGCTTGGGAGGAAAAGAACCCAGAAAACCTGACAAAACAACGGTTGGCCACTTGAGCGACCCGTAGGCCGACTGAACGAAGCGGTAGGTCAACTCAGCGAGGTGGCCAAGGTGACGTTCAATCGGCCTGACATTTACCGGAGCGATCAGCGGAGTTTTGGTAGAAAATCACAAAAAGGACAAACAAAAGGGCCAAGCGCCCGGGAAAAGAACCAAAAAATGCAGCAACAGAAATAAACAACAAAGAAAATAGATTGGAACTCAGAAAGTTACCTAAAGGCCGTGAATCCACTCTCGAGACTTGAACCGGATGTTTTGCAAGCTTTGTGATAGATTTGAGATGAAAACCCGATGAAACAACCGATTTAGAAAGGGATTTAGTGATTTTTGAGGAAAAAATCCCTAAATTCTATTTAAACCAATTTTTACCTAAGATTTCTAATAGATTTTAATGATTTAACGTAAGAGATTAAGTATAATAAGATTTAGAAATCAAGAACCAAGTATATTGGCTTAGATTTTCCCAGTATTATTAAACTTTTTCTCCTTAAAGCCTTAGAATTCTAAGAATTTGATTTGCTTTTTAATCAGCCAAAAGCACCTCAAAACTGATTTTTGATGGGTATTTATAGACTCCTCAAGTGTAAAATTTCAGAATTAATCCCCCAGATGTCAATATTTGATGGAAAAATCCCAAAACCTGACTTGGTGGCCAAGAAAACCTGAAAAAGATCAGTCTGCAGATTCCCCGCGCGAAGGACTCATCAGCAACATGGTGGGCCACATCAATGATGCGGTAGGCCGCATCTCCCAAGCCATGTCACATGATGCAGCTAGATCTGGGCCACATCAGTGCATTGCCAAGGCGGCCTGCCACGTAGTCCACGCGGCCTAGCACCCCGGCGATGGTGCCGACCATCACTGTCGGATCGGGGGGACCTAGGGGAGAAAAAGGCTAAGGGGCTCGGCTCACCGGGCCTAAAATGCAAACAACCTACATGACGGGAACCTGAAAAGGGTGATTCTTGACATTTCGGAAAGCTCGAAGAGTGAAGAATTCAATGATGCAAACGGGACTCGCTGAAAATGTCTGGATTTGAAGGAAAAATTGCAAAATAGATTACTACGTGCGAGGGGCAAGGAAGCGGTTAATATCTTAAAAGCAATCCAATTATTATTTTTAATTGGGGTCAAAGATCTTAAAATCGTCAACAAAGAACTTGCTAAACACGACTCGATTCTAAAATAATAAAACAACCAGACCGTAAGAGGTTAGAGCGAAAAGTCATCATCATTCCGAGGGTCACCGAAAAGCCCGTGCTCATTGGCTGCCACTCGTCAGATTATCATTTGATGGGTCAAATGTGATCTCACGAAAGAGCGAGGGATAAGAGGTTATACCTGACTTGCAGATTCTTGAACTGGTTGTCTTTTGGGATTGCCATAAACAGACCTATCAAGAACAAAATTGGCTTAGAGATTGATTAGGTATCGCCTTTATTACCCCAAATAGTTTTAGGATAAATCACTGGCTGCTCCGGGAAAAAGAGGAATAGGGATTTCTTGAGGCGGTTGTCGACGGATGGTCATGGGACGCATCATCAATTGACCTATCGGAGGTAGAAGTTAAATCGGTTGTCTACGGGTGGTTTGGGAACGTACCATCAATGGAACTATCGAGGATGTGAGGCTGCATTGGTTATCTATGAGTGGTCTAGGAACGCACCATCAATGGACCTATCGGAGGAGGAAGAGCTGAATCAGTTGTCTACGGGTGGTCTGGGAACACTCCATCAACGGACCTATCGAGGAGGTGAGGTTGAATCGGGCATGTCGGAGATAAGGGGAATTCCGAGAATGTTGAGGGCTTTACTGAGAAATGCTGAGAACTTCTAACGAGGTTGGACTGGGATTTGCTTGGCTTGAATCACATGCCGAGAATATCAAACAAGATCGCTAGACTAGAACGCATACCAAGAACTTAACTGGAAGGTGCCGAGCACTTCTAACGAGGTCAGACTAGGATATGCTTGGCTTGAATCATATGTCGGGAATATTAAACGAGATCCCTAGACTAGAATGCATACCAAGAACTTAATTGGAAGGGGTCGAGCACTTCTAATGAGGTCGAACTGGATATGCTTGGCTTGAATCGCATGCCGAGAATATCAAACGAGATCCCTGGACTAGATCGCATACCAAGAACTTAACTGAAAGGTATCGAGCACTTCTAACGAGGTCAGACTAGGATATGCTTGGCTTGAATCGAATGTCGGGAATATCAAATGAGATCATTGGACTAGAACGCATACCAAGAACTTAATTGGAAGGTGCCAAGCACTTCTAACGAGGATGGACTAGGATATGCTTGGCTTGAATCGCATGCCGGGAATATTAAATAAGATCCCTAGACTAGAACATATACCAAGAACTTAATTGGAAGGTGCCGAGCACTTCTAACGAGGTCAAACTAGGATATGCTTGGCTTGAATCGCATGCCGAGAATATCAAACAAGATCCCTAGACTAGAACGCATACCAAGAGCTTAACTAAAATGTGCCAAGCACTTCTAACAAGGTTGGACTGGGATATGCTAGGCTTGAATTGCATGCCGGGAATATCAATCGAGATCCCTGGACTAGAACGCATACTAAGAACTTAATTGGAAGGTGTCGAGCACTTCTAATGAGGTCAAACTGGGATATGCTTGACTTGAATCGCATGTTAGGAATATTAAATGAAATCCCTGGACTAGAACGCATTCCAAGAACTTAATTAGATGGTGCCGAGCACTTCTAATAAGGTTGGACTGGGATATGATTGGCTTGAATCGCATGCCGAGAAGATTAAATGAGATCCCTGGACTGGAACGCATACTAAGAGCTTAACTGAAAGGTGCCGAGAACTTCTAACGAGGTCGGACTGGGATTTGCTGAAAAGTGCCTGAGGAGACCGTTGGACTAAACGCATTGTGCCTGCCACAGAAATTTTGAGATATTAGAGAGAGACATGAGCTAAACTTTTGTTGCTTAATTGATTTTGCTGAGACAAATATTTTTTCCCCTTCAATTAAGCAACAAAAATGGAAGTGTGAAACCAAAATAAAGTTGAGATTTCCAGGAGTCCGGAGAGACTGTCGAAGACGAGTGCCTAGTCTGGCTGATGTGCCGCTGGGTATTTGCTTTAGGGTGCCTCTAGGCATTTTCATTGAGGTGCCCCTAGGTATTTGCATTGAGGTGCCCCTTGGTATTTGCATTGAGATGCCCCTAGATATTCACATTGAGGTGCCCCTGGGAATTTGCATTGAGGTCCTGCTAGGTATTTGCATTGAGGTGCCCTTGGGAGAGAATCTGAGTTTTGATTTTAGGATCCATCGGGTTGGTTGTCCTTCTGAATTGCCCCATGGTGTGCCTGTCAAGAAGACTTTAAAGCATTAGTAAGCCATATAAATTGCATTTTTACTGCTTAATTGATTTTGTGGAACAAAAATATTTTTGCCCCTTCAATTAAGCAATAAAAATGGAAGAAAACAGGAATAAGAGTTGAGATTTCCCAGAGGCCAGAGAAACTGCCAATGTTGAGCATTAAGGCTAGCTGATGTGCCCCTGGGAGAAATTCTATCTTTGAATGCAGGATAGAAGACAATTTTGAGATGCCCTTTGATACAGGCTCTTACTTGGGGGTTGAGCATATACCCCGAGGATATTTTTCCTTACTTTGTTTCCTGTGGAATTTAGCATAGAATAATAGACATGAACAATATGCATAAATGTATAAATGTATGAGATACTTGAACTGGTCATCTTCAAGCTGACAAATTAACTTGCTTGATCGACTTTGCTCAATTCAAGGAAAGGTTGACTTGCTTAAAAAGGGAGGATACATGGAATGGCTTTGCGGTACCGACAAGACAAGAATGGTCCTAGAGGAGGATTAGGGACATTGCATAGATTAGTTGGGATGCCCCTGGTGGAGGATTAAGGAAGCTATGGTGATTCGTCTGTATGTTGATTACGGGATCAGGCATGACGGAGACAAAGGGGGTGCATGAAGCAGAGCTCAAGATTCTGGATAACGAACGACTGGGCGCTATCACTACCAATGAATTCTACCAAGGATGGCTTCATAAGATTAGGATATTATGGAATCAAGATGCTCAATTGCGGTCAAGAATTGAGCGGACACGGGTGGAGGACAAATTTGAGTCCTTTAAATCTATTAGACCGGCGAACATATCCATGCGTTCTGATGCTGATGGTAATGATGCAGATATCTCGATGTGATCGATGGTAGTCAGTATCTTTGTTCTAATTGTCTTAATTTTTGTATAGACCCAAACATTGTGTTGGGTATATCAAGCTTGTTTATTTTTGCTCTTATGCTCTAATTTTTGCCTAGACTGCCCTTTTCCCAGCGAATTATCTCGGCTTTTGCATAGACCTCGATTCTTTTCAGTCTATCAGGATTTTTGCCTTTTATCTTTCTTTTTCTTTTCTTTTTTTTTTGAGGGATTGAGTTAACTACATGGAACCCTACGTTTGACTTACTTGCAACATTTCGCCTATAGGGCCTAATATATATTCATTCAAGCACAAATATAGAGAATTCAGTAAAGTGACTATGAGCACGGGCTTTTCGGTGACCCTTGGAACGATGATGACTTATTGCTCTGACCTCTTATGGTCCAGTTGTTCTATTCTTGGAAGGTTGAATCATGTTTGGCAAGTACTTTTTTGATGATTTCAGACCTTTGGCAGCACTTAAATATCTTTCGTATGAGTTTAGGATTAGCCGTTTCCTTTCGCTCACGTGCAATAATTTTTTTTGCAATTTTCTATAAGATTCGAACATTTTCATTGAGTCTAGTTTATACCGTTGGATTTCGGACTCCCTGGGCTTTTTGGAATGTCAAGAATCACCTTAATCGGATAACCGTAGTGAAAGATATAGGCATTGGAAGTCAGAACCCTAAATCTGCCCTAATTAGCCAAAACCCTACAAACTAATTAATTACCCAAAACCCTAATTAATTAACCCTAAACCTAATTAGCCTAAACCCTAGCCCCCTAGCCCCTAGTGGCTGCCACCACCACCGATGGCGGCGGCGGTGGCAACCTGCCCTCCGGCGACGGTGGCCGCCACTCTAGTGGTGCTCATAGCCGCTGTGGTGGCGTTCACCGCCACCCTTTGTGCTGGTGAATGCCACCAGGGTGGCCACTCCCATTGTGGCCATCCCCGCTGTTTGTGGCAGCATCCACCACCACTATTGTGGTGGTGGAAGCGGCTATCACGGCGGTGACCGCCGCCTTAATGGCGATCATCGCCGTGACGGTGGCGGTTGCCTAGGCACGGCCTGTTTCAGACCGTGCCACCTCGTTTTCTCTCCCCTCTTGCGATTTGGCCACGTATTTTTCCCAAAAATTTGCCTAAGTCAGTGAATTTTTGTGTGTGAGGGTATTTAAACCAATTCAAGGGAGAGAGAGATGGACTTTTTCCAGATTGAGAATTTGGAAATCATTTTAGTGAGAAAATTGAAGAACAAGAGAGAGAAAGCGAGAACTAGAGAGAGAAAGCTTAAGAAAAGCTAGAATCTGGGTTTAATCCTCTCTAATCTTGATTCTTAGTTGTTCTTGGGCTTGATCTCGTAGCTTAAACACTAAAATCTATTAGAAATCCTAGGTTGAAACGGATTAGATAGGGTTTTAGAGACTTTTCCTAAATACCACCCAAACAATCTGTCACTATTTCTGTTGCTATTTTCGTCACTGTTTCCATCGGACAATCATCAAAAGCTTGCCAAACGTTCAATTCGAGTCTCCCGAGTTAGATTCACGGCCTAGAGGTTACAAAACTGAGTTCCCTTGATCTTTTACTTCATTTATTGTCTTTTGTTGCTATTTTTGCTGCTTTTGGTGTTGTTTCTTGGTTTTTCCTTGGTGTCTTGGAAAACTGTCGGAAAATAATCCGACCTCTATAGGGATAGCCTTCACCTCTACCCCTATAGCCTTGGCTGCTAGGGTTATAGTGGTGAAGGCTATAGCTATGGAGGTGAACCCTACCCCTATAGAGGTCACGTTATTTCTTACGTTTTTTGGGTATTTTCTTACCCAAATCCATAAAATCAACATTATTTGAGTGTTTTAAGTCCAGATCTATTGAAATATAGTTGATTACGACTTAAAACTTTAATAATTTTGAGTTTATGGATGCAAAAACACCGATTTCCCCCTAAAAATGGTTTGGCGCAGCAAAGGCTATAGTGACAACCTTGACCGCCGCCGCTATAGCCTTCATCGCTGCCACTATAGCGGTCAAGGCTATAGCAGTGGCGGTTAAGGTTGTCACCAAAGCCTTTTTTTCGCCAAAAGCTATTTTTAGTCCTTTTTCGCCGTTTTCTTTCGTTTTCGACCCAAATTTCAACCCGAAAAATTTCCAAAAAATTATGAATAATCTGAAATTATTTTTATTAATTTTATTTTGCTTTTATGTTCTATTTTTTTATTTTTTATTTGATTTAATATGCATTTTAATGGCTTAAAAATTGTATTTTTAACTAAATAAATTGTTTTCTACCAACTAAAAATGCCAAAAATATTCTGAACATATTAAATCTTATTTTAGGATATTTAGTTAATTTATTTCACCTTTTTAGGTTGCTTAGATAATTAATAAATGCTCAAAAATTATGTTTTTGTCCCGAAAAATCCAAAAATACATTTTTTTCTTCATACTATGTGTTTATTTTCCGCATTTATTTATTCATACTCTATTTATGATTACTCCCGTACTTCTATTGCCTTGTTTGGAGCCGAAGTCGGTAAGCTCGGTTAAAACTCGGTTTCGCCCATTTATTTATTTATCGCCTTATTTATTTCCCCGCATTAGAAAAATGTACAGGTATTCGTAAAGCCTTGTATTAATTTTATCTTCTTTCTTTGTTTATTTATCGCTTTTTGTGTAATATATGGCATAATTAACCGAAATCACCAAACAATAATCAGATCAAATTGCATAAGAACTAAGGTCACCTTTATTAAAATATAATTGGCTTGATTTAAAAATTGAAAAGTAAGCAACGTCATTCGAACCTAGAATCTCTGTTTTAAAGTACGGTCCAACCACCCAATGGGAATATCGCACCCAAATTCATGGTGGAGCTTAACCTGGTGGCAACTCTATCTTAAAATACGAGATTCTAAGTCTCGTATCCCTTAACCCATAAATCATACCAAATTTCAACATCAACATCGTTTTCCATTATCGTTTTCATCACACTAAAACAAGGAATATCCCTTAGCACGCTTCACAACACTCGTTGTTTCTCCATCCCACGTCGAAGAGCATTACAGCTCACCGTGTGGGCGGGGGATCGGGGGTCGCCGGCTCATAGTGGCTTATACTAGATCAGAATTTAGCTCGACCTCAAATGCCGCTAAAGTCCTCTCTTCCTGCTCCTCCTTAATTTATTGTTGCTCTGAGAGGGGCTGCTTACTCGCAAAACGCCTTCAAAACCAATCTGCAAGTTAACTCTCCAGTCGAACCCTCATCTATTGCTTCACCATTCTAGTTTGGTACACCCCATCCCTCTAGCGACCAGGTCCTACAACCTTCGGGCATGACACCTGAAATTAAAGCTTCTGTGCATCGGTTAGTGCCTCATTCATCCAGCGACCAGGTTGTGCAATCCTTGGGCATGACGCCCAAAATAGGGGCTCTGCTGCATAAGTTCCTACTCTTTAGCTCCGAAGAGAGTCGAAAAGAAGAGCTTAGAGAGTGTGAAGGACCTCATGTTGTCCCATCGCGGGACGAGGTGAAGAAGAGCCTTTCGCAAGCTAGTAAGTTGAATCTCGGATCATCCCCTTAAGATCGGATGATTGTTCAGGCACCAGTTATAACAGCTCCCAAGGATAACCCAACGAATGTTGCAAATCCATGGAAATTATCCCTCAGTGCAATCTTAGCCACCTTAAGGGAGCACGGCCTCCTCATACCCTTCACGAGCATATGCCCCCTCAGGAGGAGGAGAAGCATAACTTTTATGCATATCATGTCAAAAGAGGCCACCACACCAATGAATGTCATAGGTTAATTCAAGACATCTACCATTTAGTGAGGGAAGGAAAGACAGTTGAGCCCGAAAAAGCATTTAACTGTTAGGATTCACCTCCACTTTTTGGCTCACGGAAGGGAGTTAGGGGTTCACAAGATAACATTAGAGCCATCTTTTCCAAAGGCAAGAGTCCCGCAAGTTCTCCAGTGGATAAAGGAGACCATTCATCAGCCGAGCGCATGGAAGTGTCGGATTTCAACCTGGGCGATGCACCAATGAAACCTACCAAAGGTGCTTAATCTACCAGCACCGTAACTCAAGACCCTCTGCCTATGGAGGTGCCTATCTATCTGTTATGTAATTTTCTTTTTTACAGCATCTAGATGTGAACAATTATTCCTTAGAGGCACTTTTAACTTAATGAAAGACTCTCTCTTTTCGCTTATCTGTTTGATGTTTCGCCCGATGGGTCCATGCATTCATTTCTTCATAAGCATAATGGTTCAGTATTCATGATGTCTCTTTAACTGAAATAAGTTTGAGTACAGATGATAAATGGTAACCACTTTCTAATGACCTAACCTTTAAACGAAAATGAGAGATAACGAGTGCTTAAAGATCATGATAACGCTTTTGCCTAGTCATGCCTAGACACCCAAGGTTCATCATCAAATTCCCGAGCATTTCATCTCCATACAGTAAAAGAAGCTCAGCTCTTCCTTGGATAGATCCAATATATCAATCAGTCTATCCCCGGCCTCGCAACTATGTGCGAACTATTTTCAAGCTACCAAAAAAATGTCATCCTATATTGGAGAAAGAACATCACCGGATCATCTTCGACAGAGTTATGGCTTATCTTTTCTTCGCACACCCATTCTCAAATTTCCCACCCCCATACAACATTGCCTGTTCCTTCTACACTATCTCTTCCACCTCTCCAAACCTTCCCTGTTTCTCTCCTTATTAGCCATTCTCGGCGAGGGGGACACATATGATCAACAAGATTTGACCCTTATCAGTATAGGGGGAATCCGACCCTTTTCACTAACATTATTGTCGAGAAGATGGCCAAGTTCTTCGAGAAACGAGTACTTGCTCTATGTAGCCTACCCGATCATCCCAGTTATTAGAGTTTCAGTCCTGAGGGGCACTCCCTTATCGATCAAAAATTTAGGCTCGAGCCCCGCAGATCTTCATCGCGTTACCCATGAGCTAGTGGTACAACCAAAACCGAGAGTCGTGTTGAACCCAGTGACAAAAAGACCCCCATGTACTAAGGCGCAACCTAAGTAGCTTAAACAGTTTTTAGATATATCAAAAGTAGATAGCAAGGAGGAAGAACAACCGAGTCAAGCGTCAGAGGCACCATTGAAAGCCAAATTTTAAGTAAGCAAGCCCTGCTAACACCGACCCATAAGGGAAGTTCCAACCAGATTGAGTAGGACTTCGTGTATTTAGAAATATGCTCAATCCAAGGGGCATGATTATCAATGGTAATGAGTTCGTAAACCCTATCAATCAAATCAGGTTTAAGAGTTATCGTAGCTAACCATAAGAATCAAATCCAGAAAAGTGGCATGTAAAAAGCATATATAAATCAATCACCCAATGAGTGGTCCTCTACTGCTCGGGCAAAAATTAGGGTTATCCCGCTGATCGGTACTCTACAAACCAGTCAGGCAAAAGTTGGGGTGTAAAATGACCCGCTATACTGAAAACCCCAAAAGGGCGGCCTAGGCAAAAGTCAGGGCAAAGTGAGCCATGAGTGTGTGTTGGCTAGAAAACCTTTATAGGCTAGTTAACTCCAGAGTTAGGGTCAATAGAAATGATTATCATCATCATGTACTCAAACTTACTTCATTTAAGTGAAATGTCATGTTACTGAATTCTTTATATTTATGCTTGAATGAATATATTGAGCCCAAAAGGCAAAATGTTGCAAGTAAGTCAAGCATAGTGTTCCGTGTAGCTAACTCAATTCCTCAAAAGAAACAAAAGCAAAGATAAAAGGCAAAAATTCTGATAGACTGAAAAGAATCGAGGTCTATGCAAAAGCCGGGAAAGTCCGCTAGATTAAAAACCCAAAAATGATGTCCAGGAAGAAGTTAGGACATAAAAGCAGAATGAACAAGTCTGATAGGCCCGACACAACGTCTGGGTCTATGCAAAAATTAAGACAATTAGAACAAAGGTTACCAACTTCCATTGATCATATCGAGATATTTACTTCATCACTATCAGCATCAGAATGTATGAATATGTTCCGATCTAATAGACTCGAAGGACTTAGATTTGTCCTCCAACCGTGTCCGCTCAATTCTTGATCACAATCAAGCATGTTGATTCCACAGTATCCAAATCTTCTGAAACCATGCTTGGTAGAATTCATTGGTAGTGATAGCATCCAGCCGTTTGTCATCCTGAACCTTGAAATTCACTTCATTCTCCCACCTATCTCTAATTCTCTCAAGTCGATAGTCATTTAGGGAAGCAAGATGGTGTGTAGGAAAATGATAATCTTTTGCTAGGGGCATTCTCGTTTCACCTATACTGTGAGACACTTCCGTCCATTCTTTTCCCAAATATCTATCACGCCCAGCATCCATCTAGCAAGTAAATAAAGTAGCCAAAGTAATCAATACAAGAAAGCAATCTTATCAGCCTAACCAAATAAAGCAACCAAAGTATCAAATCCTCAATGTCTCAGGTGAACGCCAAAATACAACAAGAAAGAAAAGATAAGGTATTTGATGGGTAGCGAGAGAGTGCAGACGTGTATTAGTCTAGCATGCGTCAATCCTCCTCATCATAATTGAATCTGATGTATCCTGCCCCGTTGTCATCCTCGCTATGCTCACCCTCTCTAGTGTCCCCCGTAGGAGTGCGAGATGATGAGGGCTTAGATGGAAACTCAGGGCGAGCTGCAGACCACGTGAAAGATATCTCCCTCATCCATAAAGCACTGTGAGTATATTTCGAGGACCGGATCACCTCACATCAGCCATGAAATCCCGACATCTCCTCCCATATTCGTGCCTGTGCCTTAGCCTTGCCCCTTGAGCTAGGCCTCGAGATCGTCTCTCTGAATCCGTAGCCTTCGAACCTGGTTGTTGATCCACGCCATATCCCGAGCATACGGGGCCCTCCCCTTCGCAAACTAAGCTCTCTCGAATGCCATCTGGCCCTGACATTCTGCCATCTAGCCCTGATATATCGTCATCAGGCCCTGATACTCTACTAGCTCCCACTCAGCACACACTCATCCCTCATCGCTAGCCCAAACCCGGTCTTGCTTCAGAGCGATAAAAGCCTGTGCATCAGCAATCAGCTCCGATAAATCATACATCATGCGTACATTCATAATATTTATTAATTTATTTCTTACAGAAAAAGAAGAAAGAAATCAATTACCCTAAAAATGGAATCCTGGGCTAAGACCATGTCCCTCAATGAAAAATATTCTCGGGCTATGCGCTCGACCTCAGAGGCAAGCACCTGCAAGTCAGAGATAAAATCAGACCGATCACCATATCCAAATAGTAGTATATCATAATAAAAAAGTGCTTACATGTGTGGTATCCGGAGGAGTTAAGAGAATGGGTATGGTAGTCTCCTCGATGCGCTTGACCTCGCACACCCCAGGCCGGCTACAAACCCATATCTCTCGCTCCATAGCAAACCCCAGGACCCCCTGGACAAATATTTAGGATGGAATCTCCCCAGTGTGAGGTATCTTCGTGGAAGCCGTCTCGGGCCGCAGCTGTGGCCCCTGTGAAGTATCCCCCTAGCCACTACAGCCGGCGCCCGCACGGTAAGCTTTAATGCTCTTCGGCGTGGGGCGGAGAAACAATGAGTGCTATGTAGCGTACTAAGGGATATTCCTTATTTTAGCGTGATGAAAATGGTTAATGGAAAATGATGTTAATGTTGAAATTTAGTCCGATTTATGTGTTAAGGGATATGAGACTTAGAATCCCGTATTTTAAGATAGAGTCGCCACCTAGTTAAGCTCCACCGGGAATTTGGGTATCATATTCCCACCGGGTGGTTGGACCGTACCTTAAAACAAAGATTCTAGGTTTGGATGATGTTGCTTACTTTTCGATTTTTAAATCAAGCCAATTATATTTTAATATAAGTGACCTTAGTTCTTATGCGATTTAATCCGATTATTGTTTGGTGTTTTTAGTTTATATGTTATACATCACACGGAAAGCGATAAAATAAACAAAGCAAAAAAATAAAATTATTACAAGACTTTACGAATACCTATACATTTTTCTAATGCGGGAAAGTAAATAAAAGGGATAAATAAATAAACGGGCAAAACCGGATTTTAACCGAGCTTACCGACTCGAAACTAGCTCCAAACGAGGCAATAGATATATAAGAATAATAAAAAATAAAGCATGGATAAATAAATGAGGAAAATAACCACCTAGCCTGAAGAAAACACATTTTAAAAATTTTTCGGGACAAAAACGTGATTTTCGGGCATTACTTAATTATGTAAGCAATCTAAAAAGGTGAGATAAATTATCTAAACATCCTAAAATAATATTTAACATATTCAGAATATTTTTGGAATTTTTAGGTGGTAGAAAACAATTTATTTAGATTTATTTAGTTAAAACACTATTTTTGAGCCATTAAAATGCATCTTAAATCAAATAAAAATAAAAATAAAATCTAGAAATAGAATAAAATAAATAAACACAGATTCAGATTATTTGTGATTTTTTGGAAATTTTTCGTGTAAAAATCGGGGTTAAAAATGCATTAAAATGATCAAAACCGGGTCAAAAACGACAGAAAAGGACCAAAGACCACAGAATAAGGCAAATAGGGGCGATTTGGACATTTTTGCTAGTAGGATGACTCAGTGAGGTGGTAGGCCGACTCAGCAACATGGTAGGCTAGCTCAACGAGGTGGCCTAGATGACGCTCATTCGGCCTTCGTCCCACTGAAGTGGCCAGCAGGAAAAAGTGTCTAAACAAGCTGGAGCAGACCTTTTTCGTGCCTGAAAACCCAAGATTACTAAAATTTCAAGTCATTTCCTACACTCTTGCAATAGATTCGGACTTAAAATGCTTAAATAACTTTGGTTTTTCAGCTTGGGGGAAAAGAACCCAGAAAATCTGACAAAACAACAATTGGCCGCTTGAGCGACCCGTAGGTCGACTGAACGAAGCGGTAGGCCAACTCAGCATGGCGGCCTTGGTGACATATAGTCGGCCTGACATTAGTCAGAGCGATCAGCCAGAGTTTTGGCAGAAAATCACAAAAAGGACGAAGAAAAGGGCCAAGCGCCCTGAAAAATAACCAAAAAATACAGCAACAGAAATAAACAACAAAGAAAATAGATTGGAACTCAGAAAGTTACCTAAAGGTGGTGAATCCACTCTCGAGACTCGTACTCAGAAAATCACAAAAAGGACAAAGAAAATGGCCAAGCGCCCGGAAAAATAACCAAAAAACTCCCAATATTATTAAACTTTTTCTCCCTAAAGCCTTAGAATTCTAAAAATTTGATTTGCTTTTTTAATCAGCCAAAAGCCCCTCAAAAATGATTTTTTATGGGATTTATAGACTCCCCAAGTGTAAAATTCCGGAATTGATCCCCAAATGTCAATATTTGACGGAAAAATCCCAAAACCCGAGTTGGTGGCCAAGAAAACCAAAAAAAGATTAGTCTGCAGATTCCCTGCACGCGTGGCTGACACAGCCTAGCACCCCGGCGGTGGCACCGGCTGCCGCCGCTGGATCGGGGGGACCTAGGGGAGAAAAAGGCCAAGGGGCCTGGCTCACTGCGCCCGAAACACGAACAACCTACACGACGGGAACCCAAAAAGAGCAATTCTTGACATTCTGGAAAGCTCGGAGAGCGAAGAATCCAACAATGCAAACGAGACTCGCTAAAAATGTCTGAATTTCAAGGAAAAATCACGAAACTGATTACTATGCATGAGGGGCAAGGAAGCGGTTAATATCTTAAAAGCGATCCAATTATTTTTTTTAATCGGGGTCAAAGATCTTAACATCGTCAACAAAGAACTTGCCAAACGTGATTCGATTCTAAAATAATGGAACAACTAGACCGTAAAAGGTTAGAGCAAAAAGTCATCATCGATCCAAGGGTCACCAAAAAGCCCGTGCTCACACTAACACAATGTTCAGGCCTATGTAAAAGTAAAGACAAATAGAGATAGCGTGATCATTATCAATCACCTGGAGGGGCCTGCGCCCTCGTCATTGCCATCATCATCATCATCGTCATAGTCAAAATCAGAAGCTCAAACCAACTTCCCCACCGTTGATAAAGGATTGCATCATGCCTACCTGTCTCTTCCCTCGAACCACGAGCATAGGCACTTCACCCGACTCCACAATCTCCCAACCCATCGAAGCCATCCTCGATAGAATCAATCAGTGGTGATAGTGACCAATCAATCATAATCCAGGGTCTTATAAATCGCTCGGTGTGCCCAAACCTCTCTAGCATAAGCAAGAAGATGGGCTGAGAATGGCCCAGCCATAAAGTAATCCAAATGTAGTGGGACCCTTTGTCGTCATCCCTATTATCGGCATAGGCGATAAGGTGAGTAATGCACGAAGTGCCATAGCCTTACAAGCTAAACCTTGTAACCACTGGTATCCACCAGAACATCAGAAATCTTCCACCAGTGGCAGACCCAGTGAATGTCTGCATCAGATAAACCCTCCATGATCACCGTCCAATTGTCAACTATGAGGGTATTATGGCTAGCAAAGATACGAGCCCTGCCATGATAATTCTAATCCCCGTATTATCTTGGATCACCCCAAGGATCCTAGAGCAGAGCTAGCTTCTCTAAAATCCAAACATGCAGATCAGATTCAGTTTTAGAGTCAGATTCAGTTTATATTCAAATTTAGATTCAGTTTTAAATTCAGAGTCAGATTCAGTTTCAGTTTCACATTCGAATTTAGTTTTGGATTCAGAGATAAATTCAGTTTTGGATTTAGATTTAGATTTAGATTCAGTTTCAGATTTAGAGCCAGATTCAGTTTTAGTTTCAAGTTCAGAATCAGTTAGAGGAATACCTGTAGTACGGAGAAGTGCTCCCCGATGAGGTTAGGATCAGAGGAAGCTCTGTCTAGATAAATTCTAGACTCAGCTAACCCTATGAATAATGGAGAGATGCCCACCAAGGCCTGTCCAATGACCAAAAGCAATCGAAATGGGGCAACTATGCCAACTCCGCATATAAACTTGGCCATAAGCAATAAAGCCACCATGTAAGGGTATGAAATGTGCGATCTGGGTATAATTATACACGAATCAAGCATCTAGCGGAGATTGAATCCTGGTGATCCAGGAACCTATAAAAGAAAAGTAGTAGGGGCATCTAGGTTCTATAACCCGGTCAGCTGGTCCTCAACCCCAAAGTGCACCTTTAGCATAGCAAATAGCATCTCACGAGTACAGATCACCTTGAGAATAGCATGATACTCCTCCACCATCAGGCACAACTCAAAGCTCGAGAAGCGAAACACATGATCCATTGAGTCCCAGTATAAGAATACTGCGTGAAGAAAGGCCACGTTCATCGGCCTGCTAGCAATATATCGAAGCCTTGTCAGTTTAAAAACTTCCAATCTCTCCCTATCGGAGCTCGCTAAAGTACGCAAAAACTGCCTCAAGCGTGCATTATGTGCCGCCATAAGTGATCTCTATCTGTTAATCGGCTAGCATTCATCTAGCGAGCAAACAATGCAATCAACCAAACAAACAAGCCACACATCACACAAATCATCCACAAGTTCACTAGTGTATCAATAGAAATCAAAAAGCATAAAAGTAAATGATCATCCGAAGGGGCCCTCAAAGATTCGCATTACCCTCATCTGTGAGGCAGTCCTTGAGCCTCCCCTTTGAGGAGGCATGTCTCAAAGCTCCCCCAACGCTAGATCCAGGTAGGGCAGTCGGACCTGTAACCCGCATCATTGGAAAACCCATTATCTCTAGGGTAGACTGAAAGTGTATGCACTAGCTCGCGTCATTCATGGTGATCTCGGTATTGTCTCCCTTGTTTCTATGGCTGCCATTACAATCTGCTGCCTCCTTCTCTAGTTGGTTTCACCGCTCCTCCACCCTCTCAACATAGCCCCTCAATGTCTGCATTTATCACGTATATTGCTCCTTCTGCTGAGCTAGACACCTCTCATAACCTGCTACTTCCCAAGCTAGCAGGCCCTCATAATCTGCTACCTCTCGATCCTACTGGCTCAGATAATTTGCATACTTACACTCGGTCTGCATCTGCTCCTCCTGCTTACTCTGATACTTGTCTTGCTCCATCCCGACCAAGAGCTGCATATATTAGTGATCAGCCCAATAATGCATGCATTCATAATATACATGCATAAAGCTAACAAATATCCTATACGCTCTTCTTGTTTTAAATCTTAACAGATTATAAGATAGAATCTTACCCAGCCTGCGGTATCCTTTGCAATGTCCAAATCGCTCATGCTAAAACATCCCCAGACCAAATGCTCAACCTCCGAAATAGGTACCTACACAATCAAAAGTGGAACTAACCAATCACCATGGTTGGACGACAACATCGTATAAGAATTGACAAAGTAAAGTATGAGTTAGATTCTTACGTGTGTGGTCTTCGGCAAGCCAAAGGTCAAAGGCATGGTATACTCCTCGACATGCCTGGGCTCTTGGACCCCCGGGCGACTCATCAGGTATAAAGAGGTATCCAGTTAATTTTCCAACACTCCCTCAATGAATCCCGATGGAAATGCTCTCTGAACAGGAGGAACTAGTCTAATAGAAGCTATCTATGGGTTAGTCGTATACTGATGTGAAGGCCCAAGGCACACTTCCTCATTGAGCTCACGAGCTCCTCTCCTGTCTCTCTGGGTCCCCTGAAACTAAGAGAAAATGCATATCGGTCAGTCGAATTAGAATCAAAATAATAAAGTGGTTTTAACAAGTGTGGTGAAAATTTGCCAGAAGTTTAAGAGATATACCCCTCTGCATTGCCCACGCCTAGGGGCAGGTGGCTCAACACCTCACCCAGCATCACCAAAAAACATCTATCCTGGGTCCGTATCAGCCATCCCGTCATCATCCTCAGAAGGAACATCATCGGCATTGTTGTCAATCCCATTGAGTCTAGTGCTACCCTCCGTCTAATTGCCATCATCATCGAACTCGAAGTACCTCTCCACGTCATCTCGTGCTCCCCTAGGGCAAGAGAGAATTAGTCACCTCACGTAGGTGTCATATCTCTACCGATCGAGGCTACCTAGACTTGGTTACCTCCCTTGAACCGAGTCTGATCCTCTGACAATATGAAGTGAGGGCAAAAGATATCGATGGAAAATTAGGGGAACTCTCCTCTAGAAGTGATGTTGGTCCTTCATCGACAGACTCACTCTCCAAAGTACCACTCAAGGCTGAGCGAGCACTCTAACACAAATTGACAATAGTCTACAGTCCCTTGAACCTCCTTTATGTGCTCATAGACAACTTCTTCCACGATTTAGAAACGATCTGCAAAACAAAAACGAAGAAAACTGCACCAATGACCAATGTAAGTATTCTTGCTCTTTTTGTAAATACAATTTCAAACTAATGTTTAAACTAAATCCACAAAAAGTAAGGTTACCCGATAGCGACGAATCTATCTTAAATACTCTCTGTACCAGCAAGGTCCGCCCTCTCCATCAACATTAGACCAACCAACCATCCATCGGGCAATAGCATGTGACTTGGGTGGTGGCTGACCCCCCAAATTAGGGGGACAGATAATACGGTACTTGAAAGCCCACATCTGTAAGTATAGTGAAATCAAAGAAACTCAGAAAACCTTGAAAAGCACAATGACATATGTTAAGGGTTTCAATCAAAGGGGGATCTATTACCGAGACCTGTAGTTGCCCGACCTTGAACTCGGTGACTTTCCCTCGCACCAAGCAGTCAAGAGCATAGTATATTTGACCAAGGATGGCCCTAGGCCAATTCTATAACCTGAAGCTCTTCAAATCCTCAAGAGCATATAGTACTACTAATGAAGCCCTACTCGAGGAAGAGGGGAAGAATATGCATGTCAATATGGTTAGGAAAAATGACCAAAAGTACTGATTAAAGCACACCCCACTGATGTCACTCATCGCAACACAATACTCGTGTAGCTTTGTGTATCTCAGTTTGCCTTCAGCCGGCATCAAAACCCCTAAAAGTGCCAACGTCCAGGCTTTAGCCTTCGGTTCATTGCAAAAGCAGTCAGGATAGACATCGAACATCATCGTGTGACACCCCCATTGCATATCGGTCATAGCACATATATCGGATGGGGTGATGGTCATCTCGCCGACTGGAAGGTGAAAGGTATGTGTAGTCTCGCTGTGAGCACGGGATTTTGCAGTCCCTCTCGCGAGACGTTGATGACGTATACCCGATTTTAATACCTCAAAATAAAAGTTCTCTTCAGAATTTTTATTACCAAAATAATATTCCTTGTGAATTTTATAATCGGTAGAATCCAATTCGGCGTGGCCGATAACGCATTCGGTAGGAGCTTGAACTGATGATTTACGCCTAAATTAAATAATACCCATTAAAATATAATTAAAATTCAAAAAGATACCTTTCCACCCACTAATAAACCACTTTTCCCGACTTTTTAGGCTTTTTGACCCGTTGGTTGTCGGTATGCTGGAGAATGATGTCGCTACCGACATCGTCCATGCCGCCGGCGGCATCACCATACCACCGGCGGCATCAACCATACCGCCGGTGAAATCATCATGTCGCCGGCGGCATGGACTAACATGGGTCCTCCACAGACAGCCTTTCGGCCACTTTCGGCGGAATAAGTCAAAAAGGTCTCGAAAAACACCCAAATTTGCCTATAAAAGGCACCCAAAAACTGCAATTGGGGGGGGGACTGAAATTATGGAGGGAAGGAGCTAAAATTGGGCAATTAGGAGGCTAAAATCGAGAGAATAGATTTTAGTGAGATAAGAACTAGAAAATGCAGGAAAAAGGATTCTAATCCTTTTTTCCCGATTTTTCTTCTTCGAACTCTCTATTTGTGAGCTTAAATCAGTGGGTCTTTGGGTTAAATCAACTGGATAGAATTTAGAGACCTAAAACCTTTAAATTAACAATCAAATTATCGTTGCAAGCTCCCCAGAGGTGTTATTGTTCAGTTCACAAAGAGCTGGATTCACTACCCCGAGGTGAAAATCCTGAGTCTCATAGCTCTTTGGCATTATTATTGTTTTGCACTAATTTTTGTTGATTTGTGTTCTTTCTTGAGTTTTCGGTCACTTTGACTGCAAACCGCTGCTGTAGCAAGGAATTGGAGTTGCCGGAGACATGCGATGTTGCCGGCTGTATCACCCATGTCGCGAGAGACATCGTTGGTACCGCCGTTAGCATCACATTCCCCGGAGACCTCGCTTTCTCGCGGAACCCTTTCTTTACGGTACTCAGAAAGCCCTGTGCCCATCTGCATGCTGATGTCGCCCGTGACACAATCTATGTCGCCGGCGGCATCATCCATGCCACCAGCGATATCAACTATGTCGTCGGCGGCATCAGATGTCATCGATGGCTTGGCTTTCTGGACAGCAGTGTTGTTTTCGTTTGTTTCCGAACTAATTTATTTTCTGAAGCTAGGATCTATAGTGTAACGATGGAGATTCGATACCTCCTGAAAACAGACACATCCCACGACGAGTGGTATATTCATTTGTAATCCGATTAAAGCAACCATTGAATCTGAAATTTGGATAAAAATGGAATTTCCCCTAAAATGCCATTCAAAACTCATTTTAGCCATCCAATCGAGCTTTATGATGTTATAAATAAGATATGCCATATTCGTGTCAACCATCCTCTACAGGTAGGTGTATATCGGACATTCGGGTATTTTATTTGTTTCGTAGAAAATGTGTAGGACTTAAAAACCTTGTAATAACTTTACTTTCCGCACCTACTTTACTTTTATATTTGTAAATATTTTGTTTATCGCTTCAATTGCTTGATAAATGCGAAAACAACAAAATAACTGAAAATACAAATAAATAGGGTGGATTAAACCGATTAAGAAAGAATAAAGTATCCTAAGTTGGCCTAATGAAAAGTAGATAACATCATCCGAACTCGGAATCTCTACTTAAGGTATGGTCCAACCACCCGGTGGGAAAATCGTACCAAAAATTTCCCGGTTGAGCTGAACCGGGTGGCGACTCTATTCTAAGTACGGGATTTCGATCTCATATCTTTTAAGCATTACAATATGCAAAATCATTTTCTTTTCAACCACATCACACTTATCTCCCCGACACACCACCAAAAATAGGCCGGCCCATCCGGGTCTGGCCCCGCGCCGCAGCCGCGCGAACCGTCGTTCGCTCACAGTGGCGACTCTGCTGGGGACTTTCTTTTAACTTGAATTTTCTTTCATAGTTTAAAAGATTTTGATGATGTATTGAAATCATTGGCCAAATTAAAACTTCATTCTTTTCTTATGACGTCTTGTCCTCGTTGTGTAGATAGTTCGTTGATTTTACGTACCCTATTTCACCCGAGAAGCTCACAAAGTATCACTCATGCCTTGTTTGAATTGAGGATGCCTAGTGGGTGGATCACTCGTTTTAACCATGGCCGCGCCCATTCGGGTAGTGATTGAACAAACGTGGAATCAAGGTAAACGGGAACCTTCTACATCAACAACCCTTCACCAAAGCCGCGTTAGAAAAAAGCCTTAGCACATCATTCCCCTTAAGATTACCCAAAACGAATAAAATAATTGGGACGCGCTTCTTTCGCCATTCCCGGTGAAGTAGCCAAACTCGATCCTACCAAAGAGGTGTTACGCAGGAGCCATAAGGTTGGAATAGGGCCGATTTGCATGCTATGTGCTTTATGATCATACACCCCCATGCATCGGCTTTAAGAGCCAAAAAATGAATCAACTTATCCTTACCACTTTCACCCGTGGAAGAGGTTTAGCATCATACGTAGGACTTCTCTTGTGCCTCTATTGCGTCACCACATATCGCTACGTGAGATACAAATGTCCCACGTATGTTGAAGGGATAACCAACACATTATCTCTAACCATATCTATGTACAGCCATACATATCACGCACCACTTCCAAAAAAGACATACATACATACCATCCATACTATTTACAACCCATTCATGGTCTGATCCACGGCTCGTGATCCTAAACAGCCTTCCTCTTGAACCAAGACCTTCACAACCAGCCATGTCTCTTCCTCACAACAACAACCGTACCTCATCCAGAGGACAGGCTAGTCTTCCCCCAAACGTAGGGGCAACATCTCACCTAACATCTCTTAGATCAGAGATCACCGTGGCTATCATTCAGTTTCTGAACTCTGATCAGTTCCGAAACATCATCGAGGAGCTAGTGTGTGTATCTGTGAAGAAGGCCCTAGGAAGTCAGGACTTCAACTAGGTCATGCGATCTCCAGGCATGACACCTGATAGCGATACACTCTGGCAACCACTGCCAACCGCTTACCCTGGACAAAGAGAAGGAGCCCAGAGTCCAATTCTTCCACCATTCTTTAACGCCTTTCCACCAACTTTGGTCACCCTATCACAATTTAAGATCCCCACTGCCCCGATGCTTCCTCAATACGACCAAGTCATGCAATACAAAGTTAAAGACTTCTCGCGCCAATTGATGACAGTAGACTGCTATCAGAAAGAGGGACGGGCCCAATCTGAGAAAGACCAGTTCTTTCAAAACACTGATTCACCCACACCCCCACCTCAAATCATGGTGGACCAAGAGACCTATCAGAAATCGGCACCAGCTGCCATTATTCAGCAAAAGGACGGTCTTAAGTATAGAACAAATCCGTGGAAACTGCCACTTAATGTAAATCTTCACCGGGTTAAAGGAAGCTGGGATTCTTAAACCTCTTCACGAGTTCAATCCCCCTATAAGAGAAGATGGAAAAGGCTTTTGTAGATATCACATGTTGTCGGGTCATAACACCAACCAGTGCAAAGCTTTGGTCTGTACCATCCAATGAGTGGTGGATGAAAAGAAGATTACCGACCCTGAAAGGGCATCCTACCCCTTACTAGAGTCTGGCAACCAGACACGGACGATTAATCTAGGCTTTTCCAAACAATGGAAAGCTCCTCAAGATCTCATCAAGGCCATCTACTCAAATGGTAGGGGAAAATCGCGCTCTGACAATGAGGATAAAGAATCCCGATTTGCGATCCTTAAAGTTCAAACTTTTTAGCTCCATGAGCAACTTCCATTTTTCTTACTTATGTTATGTCTGTATCATTTGATCAGCGTCTTCACATGAGCACTTGTACGACGCTTTCAGTATTCAAGATATTTTTATTGAATAAAATTAAGTTGAGTACATTACATGGTAATCAAATCCAATAATTTAAACCTTGTCAGACACATGAGAGATAATAAAGTGCTTAAAGACCATGATAATGCTTTTGCTCAGTGCAATAATCGGATTGGTGAAACGCCATGGGTCCCATCTAGAATTAACTCAACGGCCCTACAACGGTGCACCGTCAAGCCACCAAAGAAACATCAACCGGTCCCCTGAAATAGAGAATCAAGGCTTACACCCAACAGAGCCTAACCTCCATCAAACATACATCGTAGCCAAATCTCAGACCAATGTCACCACCAAGAACATGACCAAATTGGGAGAGAAAGACATCTTCACCCGGTACAAATCAACCCCATCGAACCCTTCAGCTAACAAAGGTCAGAGGACAACCACTTCCTAGAACGCCAAGTCTAAAGGCAAGCACCTTCATCCTACAAGCCACAAAGACGATCGCACAACCAATGTCGCAATCACTTTACCAAATGAACCAATAAGGCAAACAACCACTACAAAGGCACCAAACAAAAGGTCCTTAAGCGGAACATCACTTGTTCATAACCCATCACCACTAATACAGAATACAAATTCAGGCCTAAACAAGAAGGGCTCTATAGACCACGAATTGGAGGAGCAATCAAAATAGCGATCAGGCAACAATCAAACCAATTGATGAAGCTTTGGAGTAAGCACCAAAAACTCCCGCAAACTAAACGGCTTGCAATAAGGTCAGCCAAAAACTCCCGACGTAACTTTGAAGGTCAGAATAAACTGGGTGATCCAGGTGAAAATCGAACGGGCACCAAGGAACTTGGAGAATCTGCAAAAGCATAACTATGCGCACAATAGCAAATCAGATACCCAATGCCCTTTCCAAGAGTCATAGACCCAGCACTGAAAAGTTTGAGACCTTCCGATACTAAGGTTAAGTTCAAATCAGATTGAAGAGGCCGTCATACGATCGGAAATGGCACCAAATAAGTGAGGCTGTTAAAGTCATGAGCGTAGGCAAGAAGCGAGTTCATTGATATAGTCGACCAAGACAAGCTTAAGCATTATCAGGTCTAAACAAATGAAATAAATCAGAAAAAGCGACACACTAAAAAAAATATACAATAATTGCCCGCCTGTCGGCCTTCTACTGACTGGGCAAAAATTAGGGTCACACCCGACGGTCGGTACCCTGCAAACCAGCTGTACAAAAATTAGGGGATAAGTCAATAACGCCTATTGAACTGAAAACCCGAAAATGGCGGTTCAGACAAAAATGAGGGCACAAGAGAAAAACAATAAGATGTTAACTTGAAAACCTGTAAAGGCTGGTTAACGCCAGGGGTCCCATTAATGGAAATGATTGCCAACATCTTGTACTCAAATTAGATTCACTCGATAAAAGTGTCTTTCATATTGAAAAATCTGTGATTGTGATTATATGAATACCTGGCGATCGAAGGATGGAAACATCACAAGTAAGCTTAATTGAGGACACTATGCGCTCAAAGGTCGGAATAAATCTGTTAGGGCGAAAGCCCAAAAGGATAGTCCATGCAAACCATGGGGTCAAATTGGAGCCCAAAATCTGTGTTCCTCAGGCTCTGTAGAAAACCCCACTGCTTTTGGTTATGGGTTACAATGACAGAAATAGACGGAATGGCCGAAAATAGATTGCTGGAAGATTGAAGCCGCCGGCGATATCATGATACCACCGGCAATGTATTTGATGCCGCCAACGATATGGGTGATGCCGCCAGTGGCATGAAGTTAATTTTCTGGGTGGCATCAGAAGCATTTCTGCTATTTCAGACCTGTACAAAACCTGTAAACAATCCTATGCTGCATTTCTAATGACTTACCAAATAGCAATCCATCTTTGTATTCAAAATAAAAGCCCGAAGTCGCTCAAATTGTACCAAATCAACTAGCCCATGACAAAATCAAATTATCAAAACCCCAATGTATCGGAGGTACAAACAAGAACTCAAAGGCAAAACAAAAAAACGAAAAGTAAAACTAAGCATGCCCGCCACTACCGGCTGGACGGGATGAAACGTCATTAGGACTTGCGAGCCAATCGTCAACATCGTCTTCCTCTCTCCCCTCCATCATGGGAATGCTACTGGACTCCTCAGCCGCGGCAAACGCACGTTGGCCGGCAGACTTCTTGACCCCCCTACGACCGGTACCCCCAGGATGCGTACGGTCCAGGTTTTTTTTACTTCTCTGTTCTTGGGTGGTGGCCGCCAGCTGACCCTCGAGATCGCTCACGTGGCGCTGTAAAGCTATAGTCTCCTCCTCATACCGCCGCCAGGCTGCTTCGGCATCAGACAAAGAAAGGGCTAAAAAATCCTGTAAACCGGAGAAAATATCAGCCTTGTATGTCATGCATAACATCCATTCATATGTCCCATCTTAACATGTGCCTAAAATACCTAAACGAGGAGCGATTGCCCAATAAGGGTATCCCGGAGAACAAAATTTTTCTCCGTAAGTTGCTCCACATGACTCCGCGCCACCTAGAAAATCTAAAAAAAACAAATCCTTTGACACCCGCTTCTAAGACTTAATAAGAAAATAATTATTAGGTCTTACGTAGGTAGTATTTTCAGGCATGAAAATCGGGGCTTGCCGGCTCGAGCCAACATTCCTATGAGAGAATTCGCCTCGGGAGTTCATCAACAGGAAGGTGGTTTCCAACGGATTGACAATTCTCCCCTCCACGAAGTTTATGCCCTCCGGCGCGCCATAATGTCGGGTTCCACTTTGGTTATCCCGACCCCTCTTTCTCGCAGGCTCCTGCAAAATGTGAAAGTCACACATTAACAACGTCCCTAAACGACTTCAAAGTCATACACACAAGCACAATCATATCTCGAAAGAACGTTGCTCCCCTTAGGACATCGGCACGCTCCCCCCAGCTACACCCGCACCTATCTCATCCTCCCCCTCAGGGTCGACCGCAACGTCCCCTTCCAGCGCTTCATCCTCATAATCCTCCTCATCAACATCTACAACACCTCTGAGGCGCCTCTTTTCGTCCTCCAATCATTGCTCGTTGTGATACTTAATTGTATCGTTGTCGTGGATGCGAACACACACGGGGAGTAGATGCTGAAAAAGCTGCTCGTAGAGGCCAGGAACGCTAGGGATCACTCGGCCGCTCCCTTCAATATAATTAGCTTTATCGGCCTCGGTAGAAATCACCAAATGAGGCCACCACAAGCCCCTTAGAGGATCGGCAGGCACGGGTCTAGTAGCAACCGGAAGGGACCTCCAACCCCGGACGCGCTCGCCTAGATACCACTACTGGGACAGGGGGCACTCAATCACAAACCGGCGGTCATCCACCTCCCTCCGGACCCTTGCAACCTCAGCCAAGTTTGCCACCCCGTCGAATGGGTCCAAGACGAGCTACATCAAGACAACCAACATAAGTCCATAGACCAAAAATAATAATATTAATAATAAATAAATAAAAAAAATTCGCGTAACGAACTCAATCACGCGCTTCTTAGGACCTCCCTATACTACGTAGGGTACTTGGCCTTCCTACCGATACCCCCGCACCAGCGAGCAAGAAAATGAGAACCCGGTGGCACAACTTTCTTAAACTCCACCGGCGGGAGGATCTGATGCTCGAAAGCCCAGGCCTGCACAAATAACAACCGATCAATTCAAAGGACGTCACGCAATAAATAAGAACACATGTTATCGAGGGAAATGTTTCAAGAAATTTATACCTGGAGTAGCAGGGGGCAAAGACGAAGGGCTTTCTCCTTCTTCCGGGCTCCTACATCCAGCCCGTGGTACAACTGGGCCAAGATGGCCCTCGGCCAATTCTTCCTCCTGATTCCCCGGCACGTCCTCCACTGCGGTTATAAGCATGTAGTTGATCTTACTCCCCGAGATTGGGAAGAACAGCACGGTGAGTAGTGAGATCACAAAGGAACGGACACAAGCCTCCCTCTCCTCCTCGGGCACCACATCCACCTGGGTCCAATGATGGTACAACTCACCATAGGACAGCCGCCCAGAAACGGGCTTCAGACCGAGCAACTCCTTTACCCGCCTCACCACGGGCCTCTCAACATGGTACTTGTCCATGTAGATGTCAAAATGTATAACCTCATCCGTCCAAGGAAGGCCGGTCATGGGTACCACATCAGAAGGGGTAATTGTGACTTCCCCAAAGGAGAAATGGAAGGTATGAGTGGTCTTGGACCACCTTTCAGTTAGGGCCGTTACTGAAGAATGAGGAAGCTTAGGCATTAACATGGGCATGATCCGGGCCAAATCCTCAAACCCTGTCTCGTTAATTGCAAGTGCAAGCTCGGGATCGTTCTCTGAGATGTGGTGCCACCACTCACCGATGGTATCCATCCCCCCTATGTAAGTCAGTTCATAAGGCTGCAAAATCAAAAACAAAATGGATCAATTCTCTGCATTTCTATTAAAAAGGCTGCTGATGTCGCCTCTGTTAAAAGCGATATCGCCGGCGGCATCAGCCCATACCGCCAGCGGCATGGTTCATGTCGCCGGCGACATCACCTTAAATAAAAGCAACATCAGACTCCCATAAAGCCTTTTGTAAGGACTGATGTCGCCAGCAACAACACTGATGTCGCTAGCGACATCACTCAGGCCGCCAGCGGCATCACTGTGCACGGGCAGAACCAGTGTTCTCCCTAAATCGCACC
This sequence comes from Euphorbia pulcherrima, assembly GCA_947683365.1. Taxonomy (NCBI): domain Eukaryota; kingdom Viridiplantae; phylum Streptophyta; class Magnoliopsida; order Malpighiales; family Euphorbiaceae; genus Euphorbia; species Euphorbia pulcherrima. Next base: position 25,330,801 of record CANTUS010000001.1, read on the forward strand.
CATTGTGCCAAAAATCACAATCAATCGATCAACAAGGCAAATATCGATCCTAAAGCATGCAATATGACTGATATATTCCACATTTTAAACCCCTATTATGGAAAGTTTTCAAATCTAAAGCAAAATCACATCAAATTCGAAAAGAAGTAATTCGGGTTTTTGTGGGATTACCTGGATATAACAGAGGTGTTTCTCCTTCTCTGGAGTCAGATTGGTGATAGGAGAGTTAATGCCATAGCCATACATTTTGGCCGTCTCCTTAAGGCCGTATGCAGTAGGAACAGAAAGGATTTTCAATCCCTTAACAGAAGAATCGGGCAAGCTCTCCCTAGCCTTGGATTTGCCCCTGAAAGCCTGGCTAATTCTCTTCATAATTTCAAAAAACAAAGGAAGAAATAAAAAAGCTCTGGAAAGAGGGGGATGCGGTTTGTGAATAGTGAGAAAGAATGGAAGTTCCATTCCCTTTTATAAACTGTAGCGCGGAATTCGAGGAGTTTTGATTTATCTGAAACTGTTCGTCCATGCCGCTAGCGATATCAACTCATGCCGCCGACGATATCATTCATGTCGCCCGCGACATCGACTCATTTAGTTCAAATTTTGAAATTATCTGACTAGTCAAAGCTGCCACGTAGCATCCATACCACCGGCGACATAAACGCATGCCACCGGCGATATCATTCATGTCGCCAGTAACATAGCGCCATTTAGTTCAAATTTTGAAATTATCTGACCAGTCAAAGCTGCCACGTGGCACCCATACTGCCGGCGATATCAACCCATGCCACCGGCGATGTAAGTCATGTCGCCGGCGACATCGCCTCATTTAGTTCAAATTTTGAAATTATTTCAGTCAAAGCCAGCGACATCAACCCATACCGCCCGCTATATCAGTAATGCCGCCGGCAATGTTGTCCCTCCAAACTAGATTTTCAAAATGAACCCAACCGAAGGGCAATCCCTTCAGGACGAAAGCCCAACCGAAGGGCAATCTCTTCAAAGTGAAAGTCCAACCAATGGACGATCAATATACCAAACACAAGCCCAACCGAAGGGCAATCTTTTCAAAACAGGCCCGACAGAAGGGCAATCTCTTCCGAACGAAAGCCCAACCGAAGGGCAATCTCTTCAGGACGAAAGCCCAACCGAAGGGCAATCTCTTCAAAGTGAAAGTCCAGCCAAAAGACAATCACTGTACCAAAATACAAAAGCCCAACCGAAGGGCGATCTCTTCAAAACGAAAGCTTAACTGAAAGGCAATCTCTTTAGAACGAAAGCCCTACCGAAGGTTAATCTCTTCAGAATAAGCCCAACCGAAAGGCAATCTCTTCAGAATGAAAGCCCAACCGAAGGGCAAATTCTTCAGAATGAAAGCCCAACAGAAGGGCAATCTCTTCAGAACAAGCCCAACCAAAGGGCAATCTCTTCAAGAACGAAAGCCCAACCGAAGGGCAATCTCTTCAAAACGAAAGCCTAACCGAAGGCCAATCTCTTCAAAACAAAAGCCCAACAGAAGGCCAATCTCTTCAAAATGAAAGCCCAACCGAAGGGCAATCACTTCAAAATGAAAGCCCAACCGAAGGGCAATCACTTCAGAACGGAAGCCCAATAGAAGGGCAATCACTTCAGAATGGAAGCCCAATAGAAGGGCAATCACTTCAGAATGGAAGCCCAATAGAAGGGCAATCACTTCAGAATGAAAGCCCAACTGAAGGGTGATCACTTCAGAACAAAAGCCCAACCGAAGGGCAATCTCTTCAGAACGAAAGCCCAACTGAAGGGCAATCTCTTCAGAACGAGCCCAACCGAAGGACAATCTCTTCAAAGTGAAAGTCCGACCAAAGGACGATCAATATACCAAACACAAGCCCAACCGAAGGGCGATCTTTTCAAAATGAGCCCGACCGAAGAGCAAACTCCCCGCCAACTGTAAGTCCGACCAAAGGGCAAACAATCAATGAACTGTAAGTCCGACCAAGGGACAAACAGCCGACAAAGCATAAGTCCGACCAAGGGGCAACTTGCAAAGCTCGAGTCCGACCAAGAGGCAACCTATAAAGCACAAGTCAGACCAAGGGACGAACACTATACAAAGCACAAGTCAAACCAAGGGACGAACACTATACAAAGCATAAGTCCGAACAAGGACGAACACTATACAAAGCATGAGTCCAACAAGGGACGAACAGTCGACAAAGCGTGAGTCCGACCATGGGACGAACAGTCGACAAAGCGTGAGTCCGACCAAGGGACGAGCAGTCGACAAAGTGTCAGTCCGACCAAAACGTAAGTCCGACCAAGGGACAAAAAGTCAACAAAATATAAGTCCGACCAAGGGATGAACAGCCGACAAAGCGTAAGTCCGACCAACGGATGAATAATCAACAAAGCATAAGTCCGACCAAGGGACAAACACTATACAAAACACAAGTCCGACCAAGGGACGAACACTTTACAAAGCGTAAGTCCGACCAAGGGACAAATAGTTAACAAAGCGTAAGTCCAACCAAGGGTTGAACAGCCGACAAACCGTAAGTCCGACCAAGGGATGAACAATCAACAAAGCGTAAGTCCGACCAAGGGACGAACACTATACAAAGCACAAGTCCGACCAAGGGATGATCACTATACAAAGCATAAGTCCGAACAAGGACGAACACTATACAAAGCATAAGTCCGACCAAGGGACGAACAGTCGACAAAGCGTGAGTCCGACCAAGGGACGAACAGTCGACAAAGCGTGAGTCCGACCAAGGGACGAACAGTCGGCAAAGCGTGAGTCCGACCAAGGGACGAACAGTCGACAAAGCGTGAGTCCGACCAAGGGACGAACAGTCGACAAAGCGTGAGTCCGACCAAGGGACAAACAGTCAACAAAGTGTGAGTCTGACCAAGGGATGAACAGTCGACAAAGTGTCAGTCTGACCAAGGGACGACCAGTCGATAAAGTGTCAGTCCGACCAAAGTGTAAGTCCGACCAAGGGACAAACAGTCAACAAAGCATAAGTCCGACCAAGGGATGAACAACAGACAAAGCGTAAGTCCGACCAAGGGACGAACAGTCGACACAGCATAAGTTTGACCAAGGGACAAAACAATCGACAAAGCGTAAGTCCGACCAAGGGACAAACAATCGTCAAAGCGTAAGTCCGACCAAGGGACAAACAATTGATAAAGTGTAACTCCGACCAAGGGGCAAACCAGTCATCCCTCAGGTATCATTCCCACCCCTTGCTCTTTCGTGTGATCATACTGACCTATGGCAGCAGTGATCCCTCAAGGGGTAGCCTGTGAGTACAGGATTTTGCAGTCCCTCTCGCGAGACGATGATGACGTATACCCAATTTTAATACCTTAAAATAAAATTTCTCTTCAGAATTTTTATTACCAAAATAATATTCCTTGTGAATTTTATAATCGGTAGAATCCAATTCGGCGTGGCCAATAACGCGTTCGGTAGGAGCTTGAACTGATGATTTACGCCCAAATTAAATAACACCCAGTAAAATATAATTAAAATTCAAAAAGATACCTTTCCACCAACTAATAAACCAATTTTCCTGACTTTTTAGGCTTTTTGACCCGTTGGTTGATGGTATGCTGGAGAATGATTTCGCCACCGACATCGTCCATGCCGCCGGCGGAATCACCATACCGCCGGCGACATCATCCATACTGCCGATGACATCATCATACCGCCGGCGGCATGGACTAACATGGGTCCTCCACAGACAGCCTTTCGGCCACTTTCGGCGGAATAAGTCAAAAAGGTCTCGAAAAACACCCCAATTTGCCTATAAAAGGCACCCAAAAATTGCAATTGGGGGGACTGAAATTATAGAGGGAAGGAGCTAAAATTGGGCAATTAGGAGGCTAAAATCGAAAGAATAGATTTTAGTGAGATAAGAACTAGAAAAGGCAGGAAAAAGGATTCTAATCCATTTTTCCCGATTTTTCTTCTTCGAACTCTCTGGTTGTGAGCTTAAATCAGTGGGTCTTTGGGTTAAATCAACTGGATAGAATTTAGAGACCTAAAACCTTTAAATTAACAATCAAATTATCATTGCAAGCTCCCCGGAGGTGTTATTGTTCAGTTCACGAAGAGTTGGATTCACTACCCCGAGGTGAAAATCCTGAGTCTCATAGCTCTTTGGCATTATTATTGTTTTTCACTAATTTTTGTTGATTTGTGTTCTTTTTTGAGTTTTCGGTCACTTTAACTGCAAACCACTACTGTAGCAAGGAATTGGAGTCGCCGGAGACATGTGATGTTGCCAGCTGTATCACCCATGTCGCGAGAGACATCGTTGGTACCGCCGTTAGCATCACATTCCCCGGAGACCTCGCTTTCTCACGGAACCCTTTCTTTACGGTACTCAGAAAGCCCTGTGCCCATCTGCATGCTGATGTCACCCGTGATACAATCTATGTCGCCGGTGGCATCATCCATGCTGCCAGCGACATCAACTATGTCATCGGCGGCATCAGATGCCATCGGCAGCTTGGCTTTCTGGACAGTAGTGTTGTTTTCGTTTGTTCCGAACTAATTTATTTTCTGAAGCTAGGATCTATAGTGTAACGATGGAGATTCGAAACCTCCTGAAAACAGACCCATCCCACGACGAGTGGTATATTCATTTGTAATCCGATTAAAGCAACCATTGAATCTAAAATTTGGATAAAAATGGAATTTCCCCGCAAACGCCATTCAAACCTCATTTTAGCCATCCAATCGAGCTTTTTGATGTTATAAATAAGATATGCCATATTCGTGTCAACCATCCTCTGCAGGTAGGTGTATATCGGACATTCGGGTATTTTATTTGTTTCGTAGAAAATGTATAGGACTTAAAAACCTTGAAATAACTTTACTTTCCACACCTACTTTACTTTTATATTTGTAAATATTTTATTTATCGCTTCAATTGCTTGATAAATGAGAAAACAACAAAATAACTGAAAATACAAATAAATAGGGTGGATTAAACCGATTAAGAAAGAATGAAGTATCCTAAGTTGGCCTAATGAAAAGTAGATAACATCATCCGAACTCGGAATCTCTACTTAAGGTATGGTCCAACCACCCAGTGGGAAAATCGTACCGAAAATTTCTCGGTTGAGCTGAACCGGGTGGCGACTCTATTCTAAGTACGAGATTTCGATCTCGTATCTTTTAAGCATTACAATATGCAAAATCATTTTCTTTTCAACCACATCACACTCATCTCCCCGACGCACCACCAAAACGGGCCGGCCCGACCGGGTCCGGCCCTGCCCCGCAGCCGCGCGAACCGTCGTCCGCTCACACTCGCTCCAACGCTCGATCAAACACCCTAATATGTTCGGACTCATAGGATGGAGTGAAACTATTAGCGAATCCAACATCCACTCTAACCCCATGGCTCAGATAGCCACAACAAGCAAATTGCTAGAACTATCTTTAATCTAACCCCACCACCTGGCATATCTCCGTAATGAACCCATCAGCTTAAGACCTTTTGGTTGTAAAAATTAATGTCAAGCATCAGAGCTAGCAGTTAAAGTGTGCAAAATTAGAAATAAATTAAGTTTTTAGCATCTAGCCTTTCTTAGAACTAAATTTTGAATTCAAAATCAAACTCAGCGCGAAAAATCGATTAGGATAGGCCCCTTAAAGTTTCTTCGGAGCATTTCCCCTTTTACAGACCGCCGGCAATCGTCGTCGGTGACCCGTGGCTGGGGGGCAGCCTCGGGGTGGCCAAGTCGCCTCAGCGACGCAACTGGCTACATTATCGAGGTGGTAGGCTGCATCAGCGACATAGCCTTGCCATCGACGGTGGCCAGCAACTCATCGACGACGGCTCATCTCCCATTAACTTCCTTTTTACCCTTTTCGAGCCCAATTTCAGTCCAAATTCAACCACATCAGTCCTGAATCACGCCTAGATGCATTCTAAACTCATTTTTACAGCTCATCCCACCTAATTCAAGCCTAAAACATCCTAAAAATCCAATTCAAGTTCGTGGCATTTTATGGAAATTCTGAAAAAAAATCGGGTTTTAGCGATTTATCTAAAGGTCAGAAGCATGTCCAGCTAAGTTAGTGAACATTCGAACCTAAGAAGTCTGGGTATACCCTATATATGTGTCGAAATCTTGTAGTCCATATGCACAGTGAACCAGACAAATTCGCCGTTTATCTTCTCCTCGTGGTAATGTGTCGTGATCAATGTGGTGGGACCTCTTAAGCCCTTTCTTGCAATACATTTTCTTTGAGGTTGAAAAATCAGGGAATGGCTCAAGTTTTGTTAAGAGAAGAAAATGAGAAGAAAAAGAAAGGAAGGAAAGAAGGATGATACAGAATGTAGAAAGTGAAGAAAGGAAAGAAAATGAAAAGGAAAAAGATGTAAAAGAAGAAAGAAAAAGTAAAGATATTCATATGAAAAGAAGAGAAAGGGAATATATTCCTTCTTGTCATTTAGTGCATGACATATTCTCTAGAATATTCCTTTTAGCAAGGGGCAAAACCCTCCAATCGGTTATTTCTTTCTGGCTCCCGGATATCTCTAAACTTTGCTATTTTATATTCCACCTTTATTATTATTAATTGAATGGGCAAAAATTTTTGTTTCCACAAAATCAATTAAGCAATAAAAAGTGGACATATTTATCACATACTAATTTCTAAATTTTAATTATTGTTAGGTCATGTCTATGGCAAACCCAGAAAACAACCGAATCAAAATTTCACAACTTAGAAGAATTCCGTCTTGATAAGTCTGTCGATGGCGCATCCTCAAACCACCAGTAAACAACTAATTCAAGGTTTTCAACTTTGAGAGGTCCGTTGATGATGTATCCCTATACCATCCGTAGACAACCGACTCAAAAGAATTTTTTATCCTCGACTGGTCCGTTGATGATGCATCTCTGTACCGTCCGTAGACAACCATACCGAGAATCCCCTTTATCCCTATTTTGTTCCTCCTGGAAGATCTGTTGATGGCAACCTTAGTATATAGTTGGCTTAGGAATTTGCAGCTCGGGTATAACCTCATATCCCTCGCTCTTTCATGAAATCACATTTGACCCGTCAAATGGTAATCTCATGAGGGGTAGCCTATGAGCACGGGCTTTTTGGTGACCCGCGGAATGATGATGAATTTTTGCTCTAACCTTTTTTAGTTCAGTCATTCTATCTTTTGGAGTCAAATCACATTTGGAAAGCTTCTTTTGACGAATTTGTGATGAATTTGTGCCTTTGACCGCGATTAAAGATAATTAACATGCATTTAGAATTAACCATTTTCCTGCCCTTGCATGCAGTAATTTGTTTTGCAATTTTCTATAAGATTTAAACATTTTCAGCAAGTCTCATTAATATTTTTAGCTTTTACACTCTCCGATCTTTCCGGAATGTTAAGAATTGCCTTAATCAGATGACCGTAGTGTTAGTTATAAGCGTTCAAAGTTTGGCCTTATTTTTGTCCTAGCCCTAGCCTTTTTTTCTCCAAGCCGGTGGCCCTGCTCCGGGGACGGCCGCCGACGCCATAGCTAAACGGGCAGGCCCTGTAAGCCATACAGTGGGCTATATGGCTTGCATGGCCTGGCTTGGTATACCATGCATGGGATATCGCGCCTGGCCGATCTAGGCCGCGTCATATGATGCGACCTAGGCCCTGCCACATCAACGACGCGGCCTTGGTGCGGGCACCTCTTTCCCCTGCGTTTTTGGGATTTTTCTTTCCCTACAAGTTAGTTTTGTGATTTTTCCATGATATCCAAATATTTGGAGGATTAATTATGGAATTTATGCTTGAGAGGGTCTGTAAAACCCCTAAAAAATTCAGATTTAAGGGCTTTTGCTCATTTTGATATAGAAATTCAGATTTTAGCAATCTTCTTAGGCTTTTAGAAGGAACAAGCTTTATAAAGCCATGGAAATTCAAATAATCTAGTTTTTCTAAGCTTTATTAGGCTTAATCTTTTAGCTCGAATATCAAAATCAAGTAGAAATCTTAAGTAAAAACTAATTTAAATAGGATTTAGGGACTTTTTCCTCACAAATCACTAAATCCCTTGCTAAATTGGTCACTGTTCATCGGTACTTCCATCACAAATTTGTCAAAAGCTCAACAAGAGTTGATTAGAGTCTCGAGAGTGGATTCATGGCCTTCAGGTAATTTTTTGAGCTCCAATCTATTTCCTTTATTCATTTATTGCTTTTTGCTGTGTTTTTTGTTGGTTTTTTCGGGCGTTTAGCCCTTATTTTTGACTATTATGTGACTTTCCGGCAAAACTCCGGCTGACTGCTCTGGCAACCAGTAGGACACCTGAGCGACATGACTAGCCAACCCAGCGAGTCAGCCTACCATGTCGCTCAGTTGGCCTATGTGTCGCTCAAGCGGCCAATCACCTTTTCGCCGGATTTTCTTGGTTTTTCCCCAAGCTGAAAATGAAAGTTATTTCAACATTTTAGGTCTTAATCTACTGGGATAATGTAGGAAATGACTTGAAATGTCAATAATCTTGGGTTTTCGGGCACAAAAATGTCGTTTCTGGTCTGTTTAGACACTTTTTTCGGTTGGCCGCTTCGATGGGTATTGGGGCGACTGAGTGAGACCTAGGCTGACTCACTAAGTTGGCCTACCATGTCATTCAAGCGTCCTACCACCTCACTGAGTTGGCCTACTGGTAAAAAATGTCTAAATGGTCCCTATTTGTGTTATTTTGCTTTTTTAGCCAAGTTTTATCATTTTCTTCCGTTTTTGACCCTATTTTATCGTTTTAATGCATTTTCGACCTCGATTTACACCTAAAAAATTTCCAATAAATCATATCTATTATATAATGTGATAATGTGATTTTTAATCTATTTTTCATGAATTATTAAAATATATATTGGATTAAATATCCTTTTAATGGCTTAAAAATGGTATTTTTTTAACTAAATAAATCTCAATAAGTCTTTTTACCATCATATAAAATCCCAAAAATATTTTCTGTCATTTTCATTTATTATTTTAGGTTGTTGAGATAATTAATAAATGCCCAAAAATTGTGTTTTTAGTCCCGAAAAGTCAAAAAATATGCTATTTTTCCTTGTTTAATTTTATTTAAGGCTTTTATTTATTTGTGCTTTATTTATGGTTCTGCTATATATTTTGTATCGTTTGGAGCCGGGTCCGAGTTGGTAAGCTCGGTTAGGATCCGGTTTCACCCTTTTATTTATTTATCTACTTTATTTATTTTCCCGCATTAGAAAAATGTATATGTATTTGTAAAGCCTTGTAATAATTGTTTATTTGCTTTATGTACATATTTTGTGTGATGTATGGCATATAAACCGAAAACTCCAATCAATAACTGGATTTAAATCACATTAAAACTAAAATCACGTTTATTAAAATGTAAATGGTTTGATTTAAAAATTGAAAAGTAAGCAACATCATCCGAACTTGGAATCTCTGTTTTAAGGTACGGTCCAACCACGCGGTGGGAATATCGTACCCAAATTCTTGGTGGAACTAAACCGGGTGGCGACTCTATCTTAAAATTCGGGATTTCAAGTCTCGTATCCCTTAACACGCAAATTGGACTAAAATTCAACACCAACATCATTTTCATTATCTTTTTCTCACGCAAAAATAAGGATTCTCCCTTAGCACGATTCACAGCACTCGTTATTTCCCACCCCCGTGCTACGTATCTCATGCGGTCCTCATAAGTGGGGAAAGGTCTTCCGCTCCTAAAAGGGCATAACCTAAACGAGGAAAAGCAAAACACAAGGTCCATCCGGTCCCAAAAAGACAATGCCGCTCGAAGATACTCGAGGTTAACATAGCGGAATCCCCAAAGTCTGAATTTCTGTAATTTCTTCCAGTCTGCTTCCCCTCGGGTTTTTAGAAAGCTCCTAAGCTACTGGTTGTGGTTCTCCAAGGGTAAAACCTAGAAAATGGTAAAAATCTGAGTTTCTAAAGATTGAAGCCGCCTGCGTTATGGATGAAGCCGCCTGCGGTATGAGTGAAATTGATGGTGATTTGGGGTCGAAGCCGTCGGTGGTATGGGTTGCAGGTGGTGTTGTCTATATTATTTAGCAGATTGACTTTTCTAATGCAGCCGGTGATATCAGTGAAACCGCTGATGGTATGGCACTATTTCTAGTGAATTTCAGGTCTATTTTAACCAGTTCAGACTTGTATATAACCTATAAAAGACCTGTAATCTGTTTCCAGATGCAATCAAAGCCTAAAATTAGATTTTGTTCAAACCAAAGGCCCGAAGGCTCAAATGTACCCAAACATCCATTCCTAAGCCTAAACAAATTTGAAACGAAGATCCAAAATCATCCAATCCTAAGCCTAAACAAATCCAAAACAAAAATCCAAAGCCAAATCCGAACTGAAAACCTAAAATATCCAAACCCTAATGTAATAGAGGTACAAACCAAGTAGAAAAGCAGAAAATGAAATGTTAAAGCTAAGGCATCCTGCCACCTTCCAACGGGTGTGATGTGAACTTCAAATCATCCACAAGGTATCAATTGACGACATCATACTCCTCCTCTCTGTCCATGATCATCGAGAAGCTGCTTGATTCAGTAGGCTCGGTGGTAGGGTGCCAACCAACTGTCATCTTCCTTCCTCTATGACTAGTCTCGACCGGATGTGTGAGGTCCATGTTGTGCTTGCCCCTCCTCTTTTGCATGTTAGCATCCAACAGTTGCTCCAGCTCACTGACCCGGCGCCTGAGCTCTTGGTTCACATCTACCTCTTCTCGATACATTGCCTGAGTCCGGTTGACATAAAAAAGGGAGATTACTATAAACTCCTGCAAAGGAAGCAATAACATCTCACATCATTCATAACATTCATACATGCATTTTTAAGAATTACAACATAAATCGAACATACAGGTACTTTGGCAAACAAAGACTGGGAAATTAGAGTATCCTAAAGTGCAAAGGTGTTCCCTGCTATCCGTTCTGGTTCCCTAGAGAAAACCTGAAAAATCCAAAAAAAGGAAGGGGCAATCAAAGGCCAATCTCAAAAGGGAAATCATATGCATAAAGGATCATATTCGAATTTTCACTAGGCTTATATGTGTAGTATCCGGAGGTATAAAGTCCATGGAATGAGCACTCGGGGTTATATTCCTTATGCTGAAATCGCCCTTCAGGCCCAAAAGAAGGAAGGACTCCTCCAAAGCTATTGAAAGGCGCCCTAACACTATACCAATATCCTTGAGCCTACCCCGACCGCGCACCTGTCTGCTCTCAGGCCTAGTTCTTTTCCTCGGAGGTGCCTCAAAAAGCAAAATCAACATAAAAGGAAAACATAAGCAACCATTTTGAACTAAACGATATGACACATATGTAAACAAGCACAGTCTTACATCGGAAGAATGATGCTCCTTGTGGGCCGTCAATGCCTCCTCATGGACCATCAGTACATCCTCACCGGCCTCATCCTTCCCCTCAGTATCACCCTAACTAGTACCTTCTTCCTCCTCCTCATCCTTATTACTGATCACTTGGCCACTAGCTAGCTGCCTCAGCTCCTCCTTCTTCTTCTTTGCTTGGAACTCAAGTGTGTCATCTTTATGAATAAGCGGTAGATAGGAAGTAAGCTTTGCATACGCCCATCATAAGTATTAGAAACACTCTCTATGACATGACCATTCTCATCGAGATAAGCTTTGTTAGCCTCAGCAGTAATAGTCAAATAAGGCTACCAGAGGCTAGTAGGAGGTGTCGGAGGCACAAGTCTAGTAGAAGGGGCAGCATCTCTCCAACCGCGTACTCACTCCCCTTAACACCACTCTAAGGATGTGGGGCACTCCATCATAAACCTCCGATCATCCATGTCTTTCCGGACCGCAACCACCTCTACAAGGTTGGACACCTTATCAAACGGGTCCCGGAAAACCTGACCAAATAATCAGATAAAAGCTAATGTAAGCATAATGTAAATTCATAAATATGTTTTATTTACGAATGGTTTGTTGACTATAAAACATGGATAAGAGTCAAAGTTGCATACCGAGCTGATCTGCAAGCTCTTGAGTATCTCCCTATAGCTGGTAGAATACTTGCTAAACCCCCCAACACTCCTACACTACCGAGCGAGAAAATGTGAACTAACTGGCACCTTAGACTTGAATTTCACTGGTGGAAGAATCTGATGCCCAAAAGCCCAAGCCTACATAATCAACAGCTAGTTAGTCCAAAACATCCAAAAGAGGAAAGCAGGCAAAAACAACTAAAAGCATAAATAAGAATAATTAAATGCTTCTGGAAAAGGCATACCTGTACAAGTAGGTGACCCAATCGAAGGACCTTTCCCTTCTTCTTAGCCCCCGCATCCAACCAGTGGATATCTACACGAGAATGGCCTTAGGCCAGTTCTTCTCCTTAATCTTCTTTACATCCTCAACAACGGAAATCAACCCGTAGTTAATCTTGTTGGGAACTGACAGTTAAATTGAACATGCATAACAGGCATGGTGGAAATTCAAATTCAGTCCTTGTCCCCAGGAACTCCTAATAGATGCATATAAATTAAATAAAGCCTTAACTAAATAATTCTCTACCTAAGTTAGCATGCATAGGCTAGGCATACCATAATTCTAAATTATATCCTAGAACATATATTTTATACTAAGCATGTTATAACTCTAAGCTATAGCCTAAGCATAAAATAAATTAAGCATGCAAAACAACCTAAGCATAATTATTAAGTCTAAAAACACTTGAAGAAAAAGACCTAATAATTAAAAGAGAAAGAAAAAAAACTTACCAGTTGAAGCGTGCTTTAGCAGAACCTTCTTGCACAAGCCTCCCAGCGTAGGATAGCCTCTATGAGTATCCATACGAACCCCACCAACCAAAACCTCCCCGAGAGGAAGAATTAAGAAGCCTCGAGTAGTTGCTAGACCACTCCAGAAGCCTCACCCAAAAATTTAAACTAGAGGTGCTTGAATAAAATCATGCTCTTTAAAATATAACTTGTTCAAATAACCTTTATCGTAGGAATTACTTTTGAACTTGGTGCATTTGAAAAGGGGGAGCATAAGAGCCTATTTATAGGCTTGGGGCACATCCCATGCGAGTTATGCCCACGGGTCACCATGACTCATGGGCACAACCCGCCCATATAGCGTGTATAGCACGCTATGTGTTCCACAAGGCAAGCCCTTGCGGGCTTGCCTTGCATGCGAGCCCAGCTCGCGAACCCATTTTCATGGGCTACCATAAGCAATGCCTAACATTGCTCGCGCACCTTTCGGTGCACTCCCAAACACTAGAGCCTATACAAAAATACTTTTGTACTCTCGTGCCAATTTAACTCGCCCTGGTAAAATTCCCTTTTTAATCCTTTTCAAATAAATATTTATTTTTCGACCCTAATAAATTAGTTACTTGTCAAAGATAAATTCCTTGGCTTATAAAATTGAGACAATCAATTTAGCCAATTTATTTATGACCCTAATTAATTAGTCACCTATCAAAAATAAAACCTTGGTCCAACCAAATAATAATCTAATTATTATCATGTTATATTTTGTTAATAGAATGAAACTATTAGTTCTTTAAACAGTCCAATGAAGGTCCAATGTATGTGACCTTATAGGATCCTGAAGTATTGAGCTGTTAAGGCTTAACCACCCATTGTTCTAATGGAACCATTGGCTCGATGTTCTAAACCGTGAATAGAACTCGATTACCTTAAACGACTGTAGTATGCCTCTAGCAAGGGTCTACCATCCCCCATTACTCGAAACGTCATTTATGGTTATGGCTTAATCCCGGTTAATGCAATAGTTGTCCAATGCATTGAACTCCTTCCGTTCTTTAATATTAGTACCATCTGATTTATAGGGTTCGATTAAAGTGTTAACCCACTAATAGCAAGGTTGCGCCAAGCTATCCCAGTTATTAACTTACTACCGAAGTATATTACCTTTTATTATAGTGTGCTTGACTAGAAACCATTTCTATCAAACACATACTCTGATCAGAGGTTTATAGCAATCATCACTTTAACAAGTGGCTAGGTACAACTCCTTAATATATCCGGAGCAATGGATTCTTTTCGACTACTTAGCTTACCAACGTGCTGTCATCACTATACCCGTAATCACTAGTAACACCCTAAATTAATGAGTGTATTGGAATGACCCAAAGTAGAGCAATTGTACCACACAAGGAAACTAGTATCTCAAGTATGAGGATATTCACAAAGCTTATTGCATGAAGATAAACACTAACACATTGATATATACACCAAGTGTTTATCTTACTACGGTCTCTAATATATCTCCCAGATATATCCATGTGTCAAACTTAAGGCACCATCTTCAGTCCTTAGGAGATTAACTGCTTGGACTCTTTCCAAGAAAGTTGACCACATGCTAGTCTTTCCGCTTCATCAATATACTTTCAAGATGAAACTATGGCTAGGGATAGTTTAGACATAATCATTTTTGCACATGAAGCAGGTTCCACCAAATATAGTCCAACTATAGTTTCACTGACTTCATGCTATGATACGTCAAGGACTTTTGTAAACATACATCAATGAATATATTTAACCAGTCATAATATATTTATAAACACATTGATATAAACAAAAGATTAAATGCCTTTATTAATTAAACAAAATATTCGTACTATTACATAATTAAGATATATCACCCTAATTGGCTTAGGGGCATACATCATATCCAACAAATATTGCTACTTGAAATGTAGAAAGAACAACACTATCAACAGCGAGATCATAAAAGAACAGATACAAGCACCCTGCTGGGTCTCTTGAACCACCCTAACTTCTATCCAGTGTTTTTGCAACTGTCCATATGATAGCAGCCCCGAGATAGTCTTTAAACCAAAGAGCTCTGTCTTTCTCTTGATCACGGGCTTTTGAAGATAATATTTCTCAATATAAACGTCAAAATGGATGACATGCTCAGTCCAGGACATCCCATTCTGGCCACCATATCAGAAGGAGTGATGGTCACCTCAAAAATCAAAAGGTGGAAAGTGTGAGTGGTCTCCAACCACTTCTCGGTCAATGCAGTCCGGCCTAAAGGGAGAGTTTGGGCATCCTCTTGGGTAGGATCTTAGCCAGGTCCCTAAAGCTGGTGGCATCTATCGCCCCTCTAAGCCTCGGGTCCTTCTCATCAATGTGAGTCCACCACTCACTAATAGTCCCCATGCCCTCTAGTGCATGTAAGCTCATGCGGCTACAAAAATAGAATCAAGCAGAAATAGATAAGTGATCGATTTTTATTCTTTTTCCATGTTGCTGGAACTAGCTGATATCACTGCTGAAGTAGTGATATCATCAGCGGCATCACCCTTACCACCAGTGGGATGCCACCAAGTACATCACTTTCAATAGTAGTGATAAGGTAAAGTTTTTGGCCTTTTGGAAGGCCTAAAGCTGCCGGCGGCATGAGCAAAGCCGCCAGCAGCATTAATTATAGACATAATCGTAGATTCACCCAAAACTGTAACAAATTCGCTAAAAAACGCAATTAATCAATTCTACAACATAAAATCAGTCAAAATCTACCCTATTACATGCAAGTTTAGTTTATGAACTTTTAATTTCATGTTTATAACCCTATCATGGCATATTTTGAGTCTAAAGGCCAAAATTAAAAATTTATGAAATAAAGAGATTCAGGTTTTGCAGGATTACCTGAACATAGGAGAAGTGTTTGGTCTTCTCGGGGGTTGGATTCATTATGGGAGAAGCAATCCCATAACCATACATCTTGTCAGTTTACTTCAAACCATACGCCATATACACCGGATAAACTTTCAGCCCTTCGATAGATGAAGCGGGTAGATCTTTAGGTCTCATGCTAGTAGATTTTTGCCCAAATACTTTCTTCATCATTATGGATGGGAGGGAAAGAAGATATAAGGATTTTGAAAGGAAGGAGAAGAGTTTGCTCCATATTCTGCCCTCCAAATAGGAAGATATGGAGTTTTAATTTGTATTAAACACTCGTACGGAAATTGAGGAGTTTAATTAATTCTGAAACTATACCTCCATACCTCCAGCGGTATCGCTTCATGTTGCTGGTGATATCACCCGCCAGCGGCTTCACTTTCACCAGGGGCAATTTTGAATTTCTTTGACCAGTCAAAGATGCCACGTGACACTCCATACCGCCAGCGGCATCAAAAATCCTCCAGGGCTATTTTAAATGCCTTTTCAACAATTTGACGAAATCTCAGCTCAAGCCATCGACATTCCAGGACTTCTAAAACCCTTATTTTTTTAATTATCACAATTTTACCGTTGATCAAAGGGGCAAAATATTTTTTATTTCACAAAATCGATCAAGTAGTGAAAACGCCATCTAAAAATCTGTCTAATCTTATTTCACTTATCACTTGTTGCAGGTACAACCGCAAGGGGCAAACTAAATGTCCTTATTCTTTGGGCCATCGTCCACCACCAAACATCAAATGAAGATCCTGACAGAACTAGAATCTTTTCATCCTATGGGTCTAGTGCACCAAACACCAAATGAAGGTCCTAACGGAACTATAATCTTGTCATCCTTCAGGTCCAACCAGTCAAACACCAGACGAAAGTCCTGACGGAATTAAAATCTTGTCATCTTTTGGGTCCAGCCCACCGAACACCATATGAAGGTCCTGTTGGAACCATAATCTTGTCATCCTTTGGGTCTAGCCCACCAGACACCAAATGAAGGTCATGCAGAACTAGAATCTTGTCATCCTTTGGGTCCAGCCCACCAAACACCAAATAAAGGTCCTGACTGAACTAGAACTTTGTCATCCTTTGGGTCTAGCTTATTAAACACCAAATGAAGGTCCTGACGAAATCAGAATCTTGTCATCCTTCGGGTCCAGCCCACCAAACACCAAATAAAGGTCCTTACAGAACTAGAATCTTGTCATCCTTCGGGTCTAGCCCACTAAACACCAAACAAAGGTTATGAGGGAACCAAAATCTTGTCATCCTTCAGGTCCAGCCCACCAAACACCAAATGAAGGTCCAGATGGAATCGAAATCTTGTCATCCTTCGGGTCTAGCCCATCAAACACCAAATAAAGGTACTGACGGAACTAGAATCTTATCATCCTTGGGTCTAGCCCACTAAACACAAAATGAAGGTCTTAATGGAACTAAAATCTTTTCATCCTTCAGGTCTAGCCTACCAAACACAAAAGAAAGGTCCTAACAAAACCAAAATCTTGTCATCTTTTGGGTCCAGCCCATCGAACACCAAATGGAAGCACTAACAGAAATGAAATCTTATCATCCTTTGGGTCTAGCTCACCATCTACCAGGTACATTTTCTAAACCCTTACTCTTTTCATATGATCATACTGACCTGTGGCAGCTATGATCCCCCGAGGTATAACCTATGAACACGGGACTTTGCTGTCTCTCTCGCGAGACAATGATGATGAATATTCGATTTTATTCCTCATTATAAAAATTCTTTTTGAATTTCTATTACAAATAAAATAGTTCTTTACAAATTTTATTTTTAGAAGAATTCAGTTCGGCATGTCCGATAAAGCGTTCAGTGGGAGGTCAAACTGATGATTTGCACCCAAAAATTAATTTAGTCCTTAATACCCTTAAAAATTCCTAAAAAACCCTAATTATACCCAAATCTCGCTAAAATACCTTTTTAGGCAGATTATGACACCTTTTAACCTTTTTAGACTAGGCCATGTCTTGCTTTTCAGACCTGGCAAAGGCTGAAGCCGCTACTGCTGGTGGTATTATCCATGTCACCAGAGGCCTGACTTACTGCAGCAGATAACTTTTTGCCATGCTTGCTTGATACCCGCCGGATAATCGAGAAAAGTCAGGTCTACCCAATTTTTAGCCTATATAAGGCCTCTTTCCAGCTATTAAAAGGGTTAGCAACTCCCAACTTGAATTTGAGAGCAAATTTAGTGAGTTTTAGTTAGTTCTTGTGGGATAAGGTGTGTGAGCACGGGATTTTATTGTCCCTCTCGTGAGACAATGATGACGTATACCCGATTTTATTACTCATGATAAAAATTATTTTTCGGAATTTTTATTACCAATAAAAAATTCTTTATGAATTTTATTTTAGGAAAAATTCAGTTTGATGTGTCCGATAACGCGTCCGTTGGTAGGTCGAACCGATGATTTGCACCCAAAAAGTAATTTAGTCCTAAATACCCATAAAAAGTCAAATAAACCCCAGATATTCAAATTAATCCCTCTAAAACCCCTTTTTGTGCGGATCTAGGCATCTTCTCCACCTTTTTAGGCTAGGCCATGCTTACTCTTCAGACCTGACAGGAGCTGATGTAGCTAGCGGCCTAAGCGTTATCGCCGGTGGTATCATTCATACCGCCGGCAGCATGGATTCTGCAGCAGTCAACACTTTTTGCTCGATATCCGCCTGATAATTGATCAAAGTCAATTTTCCATCGGATTTTAGCCTATATAAGCAACCATTTGCAGTTGAAATAAGGTTCTAACACTTCATACTTGAAGTCTAATAGGGATTTTGAGTAATTTTAGCTAGTTCTAGTGGGATAAAGTATAGAATAGG
Organism: Euphorbia pulcherrima; assembly: GCA_947683365.1. Taxonomy (NCBI): domain Eukaryota; kingdom Viridiplantae; phylum Streptophyta; class Magnoliopsida; order Malpighiales; family Euphorbiaceae; genus Euphorbia; species Euphorbia pulcherrima. Next base: position 25,349,371 of record CANTUS010000001.1, read on the forward strand.
TAACAAATGAGGGTTTAATCCATCTTTTCTTGGTTTTTCTTAGCTGAACTATTTGATATTTAGGTAAATTTTAAGACTAGAATCACTAAAAATAGGATTTAGAGACTTAAAAACCCCACTTACTACCTAAATTATCACTTGAGCTCCACAGAGGTGTCACTAGGATCAAGAACAGGTGGATACACGGCCTCAAGGTAAAAATTCTAAGTCTCATATCTCTTTGGCTTTTATTTTAGTTGTTTGTTATGATTACTTGCTGTTTTGTGCTTAGTTTTGGGCTTTCGGTCACTTTTCAAACGTTAACTACTGCTATTGCAAGAAAGTGAAGCCGCCAGAGACAGTTGAAGTCGTCGGCAGTATCACTCATGTCGCCAGCAACATCAGTGTTATCGTGAGGGGCTTAATTTATCCCTAACAGCTCTATTTTTCTTGCATGACCCTTTCTTTATGGTATCTAGAATGTCATACAATATACCTGTGTAAATGAAATCACCAGTGGCATCAGTGATGCCACCGATGGCTTCATTCATGCCATCGGCGGTATGGGGTTCTGGACAGCTTGTTTATTTTCGTTTTATTTCCAACCTAGTTTAATTTCAAAAGCTAGGATGTACAATAAAATGACAGGGGTCCAGGACCTCCTGAAAATAGATCTTACCCCATAACATGTAGCATTTTCACTAATAATCCTTTTAAAACAATAATTGAGTCTAAAAATATGGATAAAATGGAATTTTCCTGCAATCGCCATTCAAACCCCATTTTTAGCCATCCAACCGGGCTCCATAAATTGTAAAATATATATGCCATGTTCACACTAACTCGGGTCTTGTTTGGTCTACTAATTATGCATGTTATGTTATATATCTCGTATAACGTGCTACATTTGTGCTAACCATTTTGTACAAGTAGATTTAGGATAGATGCATGTTAGGCCTTCTGGTATTTTACTTATCGTATAGACAAATGTATAGGATTTGGAAAGTCTTGCAATTATTCTTTTAATTTCTGCATTTATTTGTTGGATAACTATAATAATTTATTTATTTATCACTTTGAATGCTAGATAACGTGCTAACAATATATAAACCGAAAACATAATAAATAGGGTGGATTAAAACCGATTATGAAAGAATGAAACCTTTTAACTTGGCCAATATAAAATAGATAACATCATCCAAACTCGAAATCTTTACTTAAAGTATGGTCTACCACCTGAAGGAAAAATCGTACCAAAATTTCCCGATTGAGTTGAACGGGTGGCGACTCTATTTTAAGTACACAATTTCAATCTCGTATCTTTTGAACACTAAAATATGCAAAACCATTTATACAATCACCATCACATGCCATATATTTTCACGAGACTAGTCCACTGGCCCAGCCTCACGGCTTGTCTTAAATGTCGTTCGCTCACAAGGTGTAGAAATTGTAAGAAAAGGGGATTTAATCCATCTTTTTTGGTTTTTCTTCATTGAACTCTCTAATATTTAGGTTGAGATCCATAGATTTTAGGTTAAAAATCAAACATAATTGGATTTAGAGACTTAAATCCCCCATTTACTACCCAAATCATCATTTTAAGCTCCCCAAAGGTGTCATTGGGATCACGAAGAGGTGGATTCACGGTCCCGAGGTAAAAATTCAGAGTCTCATAGCTCTTTGGCTTTCATTTTAGTTTTTTATTCTGTTTATTTTCTATTTTATGCTTAGTTTTGGGTTTTCGTCATTTTTCGACTGTTAACTACTACTGCTGCTAGAAAAAGACCGCCGGAGACATTTGAAGCCGCCGGCGGTATCACCCATGTAGCCAGTGACATCAGTGATACCGCCAAAGGCTTCCTTTGTCCCCAATGGCTCTATTTTCTTATGGGACCTTTTCTGTATGGTACCCAAAATGTCATTCTGCCTGCCTGTGTAAATGAAATCGCCAGCGGCAACATTGATGCTACCGGTGGCTTCATTTATATCGCTGGAGGTATGAGATTCTTGATAGCATGTTTATTTTTTTTTTCATTTTTGACCTAGTTTAATTTCCGAAGCTAGGATATACAGTGCAACGACGAGAATTCAGAACTCCCCAAAAATAGTCCTTACCCTATAACATGCGGCATTTTCACTAATAATTCAGTTAAAATAACAAATCGAGTCTAAAATATGGATAAAACGGGACTTTCTCATAAATGCCATTCAAACACCATTTTTAGCCATTCAACCGGGCTCTATAAATTGTAAAATGAACATGCCATGCTCATGCTAACTCAGGTCTTGTTAGGTCTACTAATTATGCATGTTATATGATATACCTCATATAATGTGTTGTATCTGTCCTAACCGTTTTAAGCAGGTAGATTTAGGTTAGATGTATGTTAGGCCTTCGGGTATTTTATTTATCGTATAGACAAATGTGTAGTATTTGAAAAACCATGCAATTATTCTTCATTTCTTCGTACTTTTATTTGGGATGACAGTAATAATTTATTTATCGCTGAATGCTTGATGATGCGCTAACACAATATATAAATCAAAAATACAATAAATATGGTGGATTAAATCGATTAAGAAATAATGAAACTTTTAACTTGGTCAATGTAAAATAGATAACATCATCCAAACTTGGAATCTCTACTTAAGGTATGGTCTACCACCCGGTGGGAAAATCGTACCTAAATTTCCCGATTGAGCTGAACTGGGTAGCGACTCAATTTAAAGTACGAGATTTCGATCTTGTGTCTTTTGAACATTAAAATATGCAAAATTATTTTCTACCATCACGATCACGCCATTATTTTTAAGGGATCAGCCCTCCGGCCAGGTTTCATAGTTCATCCAAAATGTCATCCGTTCACAGTGCCCAAAAACTATTCACGCACATTTTTTGGAAAAATAGATGAAAGCAAGGGACAACAACCCAAAGAAACTGACAAATCTGTTGAGTTCTGATATTCTGTATTCAATAAATGCAGCAAAGACAACTAATTTTGTCAAATTTTTTAAAAAATTTTGCCTCATTTGGGCTTACAATAATGATAAAGGAAAACCTTATCCCAGCCCACCGAGTGTGGACTCGAACTTGCGACCTCTAGGATCACAACTTTAAGGCTCAACCGCTAGACCAAGCCTTTGACACAACTAATTTTGTCGAGGGAAATTGTATGAAAAGCACCATTATAGCATTTGAATTCTTAAAATGCCCACTTTTGAAACCTATTTATTAAATACTCATTTTTTTAATAAACTAATTCATTCCTTACACCCACTCCAATTTCCAATTATTTTGGGAATCCCTACTTTGTAGAAGATAATAATTACCTGCAACTTTCAAATTTTGAATTCTTCCCTATCTGATTTCTGATTTCTTTCCGATTTATTATCGATCTCTTTCTTCCCTTTTGTATTTTTGCCATTTTATCATCCTATCTCAATTCTAATTTTTTCCAGATTACTTTTCAATTTCTTTCTGTTCGTGTTCTGCCAGTTTTTTCTACTTATGGTTCATCTATTTCGATAAGGATTTTACTTCACAATCTGGATTCTGTATTCAGCTCTCCAAGTTCAAAACAAATCCAAAATTTCATAATTTATTTTCAATTTGTTAATCTTCGTAGAGGAAAATGTCATTGGACGACTCTGTGAGGTGTCGATGACAAGTGGGTCTCCCTTGGCACCTGTGTGAGAGGCAGGCCCAATGGAGGTTGGTTGCATTTAGGCGTGACAAAAAAAATTTAGTACAAGTTTGCACAAATAGCCAATTTTAATGAATAAAAGAATCAAAACCCAAATCTCGATACAAATGATAGAGTCACCACCCAAGTTGTCTAATTGGGAAAGAGTTTTGGTATGGTTTCAGTTGGGTAGGAGACTCATACCTATTGGATCAAAGATTAGGGTATCGGATGAGTCACTTATTTCTCATTTAGTTGATTCAAAATTACATTCACCACGTAAAACCTTTTTGTTTTCATCATTTGGGGAATTATCAAAGAAATCCTAATTCTACACTCTTTCACACTCATTATATGCGTTTACAGATTACAATAAAGCACAAGTAATGAATGGGGGAAATAAAAATGGAAAATGGGGGAATTGCAAGACAACCTATACATTTGTTCTAAGTTATAAAACAAAATAAAAATAAATTCCTCTGCATCCAAAAAGATTAGCACAGTTTATAGCATCTCATAAGTCAACATTTCATTAGAAAAAATGTGATTATGTTAGCGTGGCGGTTTTACTATGGATAGTGCCCGGACGACTTCTAGGATCTAAGAGAAATAATGAGTCTTTAATATATTTTGTTGTAAAAACACATTTTAACTTTGGTGGGTTAATTTACCGGATTATTAGTGAAAATGATCGAACGATAAATGGTGTGTTGGATTGATTTTAAACCGACTGAAATGAATTCTAGGTTCTGCCTGGGGGTTGGTACCCGTACGGGTAGGTGGGACCCGTATGGCTACCAGGGAGGACCAGTACGGGTGTGAGGGACCTGTACGGGTCATGTCTGGTCCCGGGTAGAAACTTTGTTCAATTTAACTAGCAGATTAATAGATGAAGAATAAAATAAAAAAATGGGATTTCCTTCCGTATGAGTATGGCTCACCGATTTCATATCCCTAAGGGCGCACGGTGCCAACGAGTCTTATACGGGTTAGGATCAGACCCAAAACAGGAAATGAAAGAGCAGATGTAATAGAAGAGGCCAAAAATAACAATAAAATAACTGAGATGTGAGTCTCTTTGAAACGCAGGAGTGTTACCTTTACGGCGTGACTCCACCTTGAGGTGATCCCTTTTCTATTGAGAGAGTCTAACCAAAGTAGATGTTGAATTAGGACTTTTTAGGTGAGTATTTGTGTGGACAGAATCTCCTCTAAACCCTAAGAAATGTAGCTAGGAATGAATAAAATATGGACAAAACCTCAAGTAATGGGTTTTCTCCCTATTTTATACCTCCTACACCTCAACTATAACCTTTCTATCCCTATAGAAACTACTAGAATTTGCCTATAATATGTAATGTGTTGTATTTTATATATTGTTCTCCTTGAAATGATGAGGAAAGGGCCCTATTTATAGGGTAAAAGGAGGTCTAAATACAATAAATTGCATTCATGACCTGCCTTTTCTCGAAATAGGAAAGGATTTCCTTCCAAAAGAGCCTGATTAGGCAATAAGAGGACCTATATAGGTGGGGCCCCAGGCGTAAAGAAGGTAATGATCCATACAGGTCTGCTAGTGGATCTATACCACTAGGCAACACCCTTACGTGCCCCTAAGGGCAGACTAGGTCTCAAAACTTTGGCCAAACTCAACTCTACAGCAGTAGGAACACATCTGATGGATAAAACCCGTAAGAGAGTGCATTATATAGCTCTTATCATTGTTTTGTGAGAAGGATCATTAAAATCTAGTGCTTATAGACTGCCCTTTGTGGGATTACTGTAGATACGAATCTGTATGATCTCACAATGTGAGCGAGGGTTTAGAAATCATGCCTGAGGAGATGACATGGGTGAGTCCTTTCTTGAGGTGAACTTCTTTCCTGGATGATGTGTATCCCTTTCTAGAGGTGGATCGACTTTCCTTTGCTGATGCATATCCCTTTCTTAAGGCAGATGACTTTCCTTTACTGATGTGTATGCCTTTCTTGAGGCGGATGACTTTCCTTTGCTGATGCATATCCCTTTCTTGAGGCGGATTGACTTTCCTTTTGCTACCGTGCATCCCTAGTGACTCTACTAGGGAAGGTGTGTGTATCCCTTTCTTAAGGTGGATTGACTCTCCTAGCTGATGGTGTATCCCTTTTCTAAGGTGGATAACTCTCCTGCTGATAATGTATCCCTTTCTTAAGGCGGATGACTCTCCTGCTGATGATGATTCCATTCTTTAAGGCGGATGACTCTCCTGCTGGGGAATTGGAATAACCTGTCAAGAGACAACTATCAAACGCTGAGTTAGTCATTATCTAAGCTGACACATCTTTATTCTTGATTGACTTTGTGATCAACAAAAAAAATTTCCCCTTTAATTAAGAATAAAGATGTATAGATGGGGGTTAGCCCCTGAATAAATTGTAAACTAAGCGCGAGAAATGTTGGGTTTGGCCCGATCACTTTGGAAAGGAATGCTCCTTGGATAGGGTGCTTCTTTAAGAATTCCCCTTGAAGGGCTCGATAATGGGGGGATGCCCCTAGGTTGGCTGATTTCGCTATAAAGGAATGGGGGGATGTCCCTAGATTAGCAAGGAGATGCCCCTAGATGGTGAGGGGATGCCCCTAAATGGTGGGGGGATGCCCCTAAATAGTGGGGGGATGCCCCTGGATTGGCGGGGAGTGCCCCTTGGTTGACTCCTGCTGTTGGGGAGTAAAGTAATATCCTTTGGTAAAAGCTCTCCTGCTAGGGAAGTCTCTCCTTGTAAGATTTGTTTATTGGGGAAAAATTCTTGCGCTAGGATGGACCTGTACACAAAAATTATCCTCGTTAGTGATCGATTCAAAAATGGGTTACCTTGATTCTTGATTGACCTTGGTGAAAACAAAAAATTTTGCCCTTTTAATCAAGGATCAAGGTGAGCTAGTGGGTTTGCCCCTAATATAATTGAAATATAGAGGTTAAGAGAAATGGGGTTGGCCCCGATTTCAGACTGGATGAATTTTTGGTGCTTTCATGGAGTAACGGTTAAAACCTTCTAGTGGATGCCAAGAGAAGACCCGTACGGGTAGGCCAGGACCCATATGGATGGCAAACTTGAAGAAGGGGACCCCTATGGGTGGTATGGGACCTATAAGGGTCCTTGACTAGGGGGGCAGTTCATAAGCTGATTAGACCCCTCATATCCCGACTTACACAAAAAAAACTTCCCATTTTGCAATCTTCGGCAATTTTCTCCCAAAAACTGATCACAATGTATAAAAAGATCCCAAAGACTGGCCGCTTCACTGTTAGACATAAGGAATTACCCTTGGTGGGCGATTCGGGACTTCGAGAATGCCTGATTTCTGTCGGGTACACCTTTTATAAAGAGGACTCATTTTTGGGGCTCACTCCTCTCTCTAAAGTGCCTCTAATCCCCTCTCCTGACATTCATGCTTCCAAGCTTCAAGTAATTTTGCTTGATTCTCAATTTTCCATTTTCGAGTTCCTTGGAAATTTCTTAATTTTTGGCATGATTTAGGGTGTTTTAGACCTTCGAATATAGCCTGATGCATGTAACTTTAGCCTAGGATGCTTTTAGGATAGTTTTGGATGAGCTTTGGTTGTATTTGGATGATTTTGGATTTTTATGGCAATTTTTCATATGCTGCTATTTGCAGGGACCTGTAAGGGGTGAGGGGGGACCATTACGGGGCCCTTTTTTTACGGGAGCGTTGAGAGGACCCATACAGGTGGGGCGGACCCTTACAGGTCCTATCCTCAGGGACAGAATGCTGATTTCTTTTGATTCTTGAAACTCTTTTTTTATTTCTGATCTTTCTATTGTATTGTAACACTGTTGAACTATAATTTTGTTTTTGTAGTTTTAATATAAGACTGTGGAAGCCTTGAACTTCTATAAGAAGTGGTACGAGGAGATCTGTACCACAGGGGATACCGAGTTTCTGGGTCGCATTGATTCTTTTGGGTTCATAGACATTATCAGGGCCATCACCAAGTGCCATTTCAGCTCTTATAGAGAGGTGGTCGGAGACGACCCACACATTTCATCTACTAATCGAGGAGGTCACCATTACTCCCTTGAACATGTGTTCCCTGTCGAGCCTGGATTAGAGAGGAGACATCATCCATTTTAATGTCTATGCTGACGGGTGGTACTCCCGGCCAGAGGCGAAGGCCTATATTGTGAGATCACTTGGGCTCTTTTTGGGGGGAACGAATAAGCTCAAGTATGGGGACTCGTATACTCATTGGATTGGGCAACCGAGTCCCATTTCTGCTGATAGGAGGGATCAGTATGCCCGGTCCTTCCTGCTGACATTCCTTACTACCATCTTTTTCTTGGTCTATTCGAGCAACCTCAATTATAGTTTTCTCTCCACTGTAGAGGATCTTGCTACTGTGCTAGGCAAGTACTGGTTCTGGGCCATTCTGGCGTAGCTATATTATAGATTGGACATTGGAGCTAGGGTCAGTAGTCCGAGCTCAAGATCTGCCACTTGATTCTACTAGTAAATCCCAGACTAATCTCTTATGCTTTAGTCTCTTGTTCGAACTGTGCTGCAGCTGATTTTACTTTGTCATGCAGATTTGGGCCTTTGAGCACCAGTTTATACCTCGGTCGGGTTTGCCTATGCAGCCTGAGACACTGCACATCATTTCTAGGTGGATAGGACTCTGGCAGGGTTAGGCCTTGACTACAGTGCAGTATAAGGAGTTCCTTCGCCAATTGCGCTCAGATTGGGTAAACTTGTTTCTTATTAAACTTGCATTTTGCCTTTCAACAAACCAATAGTAGAAACTATATTTACTAGGCTATGATACTTCAGTGCATTTATTTTGTGCAGGCTATCAGAGACCCATGGGATAGGTTGGACACTTATGGGCATATTGATAGGATGCGGGCTGGTATGGATGACCGCCGCTTCGTCTTAGAGTCACCACTCTCCTTTGAGTGGTATTTTGGTGAGCGGGTCCATGGGTGGAGGACCAGTCCTGTAGTAGAGAGATCGATCCCTCCTCTGATCCCCTAGCGGGCATCTACTAATTGCATCTAATGCTGAGGACTAACCAGAGGTTGTACCCATGTGGTGAGGTAGCTCGAGTGCTATCTATAGAGGGCTCCTATACTGATTTCATCAATTCTTCCATCCTTCCTCCTTGCGAGAGGATTCACCCCAAGGATGACCCCCTAGAGTTCCACTAGAGCGATAGTGAGGATGATGATGATAATGATGATGAAGAGGATGGACCGAGGGTCAACCGTCGGGGTCAATCCATAGTTCAAAGAGCCGAGGGCCCAGCTAGGTCCTCGACCTATTCTTTTCAAGTATGCTTCTAACTTAGCCGTTGTGAATACCTTGTTGTTTCTTGAAATTGATTATTATTTTGAGTTCGATCTTTATTGCTAAATCCTTCCATTTCCACGTGGAAGAGGCCTGCAGCTGCTACTGCCGTTGCTATTTCTAAGCCGCCGACGAAGTGGTCTTGAGCTTCAGGGACCTTGAGAGATGGAGTTTTTCGAGTAGAGCTAGATACCTTCTTCCGACTCCTCAATCATTTAGGGAAGTGAGCTGTCAAGGAGCTCAAGGAGTCGGTCCAGCCCATTAGTTTTACCCCCTCTAACTCCACACATATGAGGTTTCCTGCTTTAATTTTACCCTTTGTAATGACTGCTTAGGATATCCCATCTTAATGTGACTTCCTTTTTCAGGTGACCATGTCTGAGGCTGAGAGGATTGCCAGGGGCTACTTCTCCATACGGGATCTACTATTGGCCTAGGAAATGCCAGCCTCTATAAGTTTCTTTTACCTGCAAAATTTAACAAACTATGTATGATGCATGCCATGCATTCATATATGTGTATATGTATACTTATCTTTATAATTCCTATTGCAGACTTTATTGGCCATGGAGTGCAGTAAGGCCCCTCGGGACTTAGATGCTTCAGAGGAGAGAGCCAGGGTTTTGGAGGAGCAGTTGTAGGTAGCCACTACTGAGGCTGACCAGGCTAGGGTGGAGACTGCTTAGGCGAGGGCCGAGATTGAGATTCTGCAGGGCCAGCTAGCAAGGCTAACCTAGGAAAGATAAACACCTGTTCCATCAGATTCTGAGTTCGAGGATTATCTCTTTACCTAGCAACTGAGAGGGGAGGGGATCAATATGTTGTGAGAGACGATGTTGCCAGGGCCACCTCAGGGACTTCAGAGACTAAGGCCCCTACCCAGCCAGCTATTGGTACTGGTGAAGCCGAGCATCATACTATGATAGATATGGATTATCTGTTGGTGGATATATAGGATCAAACCCAAAAGGATCGCCAGGGATAGGATCCCCTAGCAGCTTAGATCATGATATGCTTTCATTACTTTCTGAACTATTAATACTTTCGGGCCCTACGTGGCTTATTTTGGTGTAAAACTTGGACTGGTACTTTTGACTTTCATGCATGCCAATTTTTCTTTTTCTGAACTGATATCATTGACTATTGTTACTTTACGAACCTGTATTACTTTTATTCGATTTTTTGGTAGCAAGGAGACTAAGTGATGTTCTAACTTTTGCATAGGCAATTCGATGTGAGATGACCTATCGAACTTTTATTTTTATTTCTTTTTGTCCTAATATTTGCCTAAACTATCCTTGACGACTTAGTCCAACGGACTTTTTCTTTTAGCTTTAACTTTTACCTAAACCGCTCTTTCAGGTTTTCAATCTAGCAAGCTTTTTCTTTACTTTTTTACATTAATTTTTGTCTGGACCACCCTTTCAGGTTTTCAATCCAGCAGGGTTTTTCTTTCCTTTTTCTTTGCCTTAATTTTTGCCAAGACCGCCTTTCGGGTTTTTGACCCCGCATGCTTTTTTTTATTTTCGTCTGAACTTTTGCCTGGACTGCCCATTCGGGTTTTTCAATCTAGCATATTGTCTTAACTTTTGCCTGAATTGTACTTGGAGGCTCAATCCAGTAGACTTTTCTGAACTTTGCATATGCCTGATTTCTTTTGCGACTTATCGGTACTTTTATCTCTTGTTGGATTACATGTACAGTGAAAAGAGTAACAATGATGCATAACCTGTGGAGAAAAAATGATGTTCACACACTTGCGATTATTTCACCTAAAGACACGCATGCATTCACAAGACCAAGATTCTTAGCAAAATCATGACATGTTCATTGATGAGATTAATTTGAGTACATAGGAAATGATAACAATTGTCAATGGTTAACTCCTATTGGCTTTTGGTCTTTTACGATTTTTCTATAAAGCAACTGACATTTTTCTCTCGATGCCCTAACTTTTTCCTAAGTCGCCCTTTTTGGGTTATCAACTTAGTGTATGCACGGGATTTTATAGTTCCTCTTGCAAGACATTAATGACATACGCCTGATTTTATTCCTCGTGATAAAAATTCTTTTTTGGAATTTTTTTGGAATTTTTATTACCGACATAAAATTCTCTGTAAATTTTATTTTTGGAAAAATTTAATTTGGAGTGTCTAGTAACTTGTCTGGTGGTAGCTCAGACCAATGATTTACACCCAAAAAATAATCTAGTTCAAAATACCCATAAAAGTCAAAAAAACAGAGCCCAATAATTTAGTTTTTCCCTCAAAATCACCTTTTATCGGATTTCCTCTCCCTTTCGCCGATTTCGGGCACGATTCGTGCAAGCTTTTCAGACTTGTCAGGAGTGCGAGGCCGTATCGGTGGTACCATCCATGCTGGCGGCGGTATGGCTTTCTGCTGCAGAACAGCTATGTACCTTTTTGCTCGATATCCGATGGATAATTGATGCAAGGCAATTTCCAACGGATTTTAGCCTATATAAAGGTCATTTCTCAGCCAAAACAAGGGTTTGCAATTATACACTTGAATTTTAGGGAGATTTTGATTAGTTTTAGCGGGATAAGGCAAAGAAAAGGTAAGAAAAGAGGAATCACTCCAACTTTTCTTAGTTTTTGTTCATTGAATTCTCTGATATTAACTTAAAATTAGTCGACGTGAGGATTAAAAATCAATTTAATAGGTTTTAGAGCCTTGAATACCCCATTCACTACCCAAGTCATCATTTAAGCTCCCCGGAGGTGTCATTAGATCACGAAGAGGTGGATTCAAGGCCCCGAGGTAAGAATTCTGAGTCTCATCGCCCTTTGGCTTTCATTATACCTATTTGTTGAGTTTTTTTTGCTATTTTATGCTTAGTTTTAGGTTTTTGGGCGCTTTTCGCCCCAAAAATAGCTGCTGCAAGAAACTGAAGCCGCCAGAGGCATTTAAAGCCACCGGCGATATCAACCATGCCGCCAGCGTTATCGTTGATACCGCCTGTGGCCTCATTTGCTCCCAATGGCCTTATTTTCTTATAAGACCCTTTCTTTATGGTATATAGAATGTCATGCAGCCTGCCTGTGTAAATGATATCCCATCGGCATCAGTGATGCTGTCGGCGGCCTCATTTATACCGCCGGCGGTATGGAGTTCTGGACAATAGATTAGTTTTCATTTTATTTTTGACCTAGTTTAATTTTTGAAGTTAGGATGTACAATGTAACGACAGGAGTCCAGAACTTCCTGAAAATGGTCTAAACCCCATAACATGTGGCATTTTCACTAACAATTTGGTTAAAATAATGATCGTGTCCAAAATGGACTTTTTCCCTGTAATTCGTTTGGAAAATTCATTTTTCAAAGGTAACTTATATTCTAAAATAAAACATTTTTGAGCTAACCTAGTAGCTCGATCCAAGCTGGGGGCTCTGCCCTTGAACCTCATCCGGGTTGCTGCCCTAGAACCCCTGCGAAGGGCAACTGCCCCTCGAGCCCATCGGGGGTGCGGCCCCTCAACCCCGCGAGGGGCTGCAGCCCCATGACCCCACTATTAGGGGTGCCTCTATGAGTGATATACCCTGTATACATGCCATATCTGTGCTAACCATTTTGTGCAGGTAGATTCAGGTTAGATATATGCTAGGTCTTCGGGTATTTTATTTATTGTTTAGAAAAATGTATAGGACTTGAAAAAACCTTATAATAATTTTAATTTTTGCATCTATTTTTCGATGACTGTAATAATTTATTTATCGCTTTGATTACTTGATTACGCGCTAACAACATATAAACTGAAAACACAATAAATAGGGTGGATTAAAACTGATCAGGAAAGAATGAAATCTTTTAACTTGGCCTAATGTAAAATAGATAACATCATCCGAACTTGGAATCTCTACTTAAGATATGGTCTGCCACCCGGTTGGAAAATCGTACCAAAATTTCCTGGTTGAGCTGAACTGGGTGGCAACTCTATTTAAAATAGGGGATTTCAAGTCTCGTCTCCCATAACATGCAAATTGGACTTAAATTCAACATCAACATCAATTTTATCAATCCATATCTTTATCACGCTAAAATGGGGATCAATCCCTTAGTTCGCGTCACAGCGTTCGTTATTTCCCCTTGTGCTATGCATCTCACGCGGTCTTTACGGGAAAAAGGTAGTCTGCTCACACTTAGCGGGCTTTATTTGCTTTGAAGTACCCTAATTTTGGTTGCACCCTAATTTTTGCCCAAGCAATATAGGACCACTCATCGGGTAATTTATTCATTATTTCTTTTTTTTATTCTTTGTGCTATTTATTATGATTTAATTCTTTTGACCTAAACATGATAACGCTTAAGCCTATCTTGATTTACTGGATTCATGAACTCGTTTCCATCCATATCCATAAGATTGTTTCCTCCTTTGCCAAGGACTTTCTTAACTACAAATGGTCCTTCCTAATTAGGCTTGAACTTGCCCCTAGCGTTAGTGTTGACTTGACGTAGCCATTTGAGAACCAGACTACCCGCTTTTAGAGGATATTTCGGGTATCTGACTCTGTTGTTGTAAGCTCGAGCCATGCACTATTGGTACATCTGAAGGTGGTCAAGCACTTTGAGTCACTTTTCATCTATTGTGTTCAACTACTAATACCTAGCCCTTGCCCAATCTAACTCTTTTAACCGGGCTTCGAGCCACTCTCAGAGATCTTACTTCTATTTCAACTGGTAGTACAACTTCCATTCCATATACCAAGGAGAAAGGTGTCTGATTAGTGGAAGTTCTTATGCTGGTTCTATACTCCTAAATTATGAATGGAAGCTTATCAGCCCAGTCTCCGTAAGTAGCCACTGTCTTTGACAAGATTTTCTTGATTGATTTACTGGCATTAATGATTAGCTTCCCATTAGAGTTTGGGCATCTTTTTGTGACCCAAGATGTTCTTTCCATTTTTCATAACTAGGGCCAGCCTGCTGTTGATATTCTCATGAGTCCTTTTGGTCTTCTTTCTTGACGATGTATGCCATTGTACCTTTTCCCCCTTTGTAAAGAAAGATGAACTAAGGCCTATTGTTATCATGTTTGCTAAGCACTTTTATTATCTCTCTTTTATTTGGTGGTAGGTTTTAACCATTGGATACTTATATCATTGCGATGTATTCAAAGTCAATTTCACTAATGAATATGATGATGTTCTTAAGAATGTTGTTGTTATGAGTGCATGGTGTCATTAGAATGGAATACTCGAGTGAAATGTGAATGAGAGATGCATCAATTTATTCATGACATGCTTTAAAAAGTAATTAATGTTACAACTTATCCATGATATGCCTTATAAGTGACATTATTTGCATCAAAAATATTTGCAACATTAAAAATTAACAGGCGGAGGGCCTTGATGATCCACTTTGGTAATACTGATTGCTAGATTGGTAGCTCCGATGTGCAGGTTTGCATGCGTTTCTTCGGCCACTGCCCTTGCTAAGTTTTTGACAGCCTTACTGATGGGATTTACTTTCTCACTTCTCTTTTAATTCTTCCTTATAAGTACCACTAATGCCTTGGTGATGGACTCAATCACTCATTCATTTTATATTCTTCAACATTCCTACATACTTCCACAGAAATTGAGGTTTCAATCATGTAACCTTTCTTGAAATCATATACATCGTTGAAGATCTCAAAACCAGGGACCTTTTTGCCCCTCACCTTAATAGGTTCTCCTCACCCGTGAATGTCTTTTGCTTGACCTCAGCCCCTATCATGAGGCAAGATTGGGGTTTGGACTTCTTATCACCTGGACAATTCCCCAAACCAAGTCTGAATGGCCATAGAAGATGAAAAATGGGTTCCAGCATTCCCTGCAGATTCTTTCTGAGCCCCTTTCCTTTCACATTACCTTGCTTCATCATAATCTTTTTGATTTTAAGAGATATCTACCCCTTAACCAAAAACCTTGCACCCTGGTGAGCTATAGCCACACTAGATTCCTTTTCCTCTGCTTCCATAGTCACTATAACATATGGTTCATCTGTTTCAATGGTCACTAACTTGCCATTGTGGATGAGCTTAACTTTCTGATGGACTGTGGAAGGTACGACCCCTAATGCATGGAGCTAAGGTTGACCCAATAATAATGAGTAAGTGACTGGAATGTCAAGGGCAGTGAATAAGACTTTCAACTTCACTCCCCCAACTATAATCTCAGCTTCAAAGACCCCAATGACACTTCTCTTTATATCATCATATGCCCTTATAACAGTAATTGATTTCTCTAACATGGATTTATCTAGCCCTAAGTGGGGAAGGATCTTGGCAGGGTAGAGGTTAAGGGTAAAACCATCATCCACCATAACACATGGGATAGAGCGATCAAAGATTTGCACCTTAACAAAAAGTGCCTTATTATGCTTGTTTCCTTCAACGGGAGGTTTGATGGATAAAACATAATGGGTTCAACTTGATCGCGAGGAGATCCTCCAATAACTGAAAATACTTCCACTAAGGTAGTGGAAGGTGAATCCTCTATACTTCATAACTTTCTATCATACCCCTATGATGATCTTCAGAGTCAATGAGAAGCTACTAGATGCTATATTTGGTAGGGAAACTTGCAATTGCTGGATATGAGGGGTGACTTCTAAATCTTTCTTTTCGGTACCAAGTAGGATTTGAGCCTCAATAGCAGGCGTAAAGGCCAGACCCTGATTGACATTTGGCATGACCTGGATATCTACATCTCTGCCCCCTCTCTCTTTTTGGGAGAAGATCAGGAGGAACCCTACTACTTTGGGTAATATACAACACCATATTTTTTACATAACTTCTCCCCTCAAAAGTTTCCACCAAAAATGTTGGCCCTTCAAGTTCATCATTCTTCAACATATAAGCATCGATATCAATTGGTTTTGGTTGAACCAATATAGCCTCCTCATCATGAGTTCCTTCTAACTCGTATGCATCAATGTTAATAGGGATCGGTTCATTAGTTAAAGCCATTATTGAGTGAACCATTGGATTAGCTTGCGAGATCATATTAAGGACATGGTAGGAGGGCAACCCAGATTCGACGGCCATGACCTATTTCTCAAAATTTGGCAGGGGGTTATTCATGGTGCTGGGTTTCAGCGTGGGCTCTCAGATCTTCTTTTCCCTAATCAGACCATGAATGGCCTCAAGTAAATCTCTACAAACACCAGTGCGATGGCCCTTACTAATATGATAAGCACAAAACTGATCCCTATCTTCAAGTTTGGGCGGGACATAGGGCTTGATTCTCTGAAGAAGACCAAGTGCTCTCAACTTAGTGAAGATGGCAGGCAGAGATGATTTCCAAGGGAAAATGCCATCTTTGATGGTACGGACTATAGCCACTTCTTCTTGTACTACGGCTACTTTAGGATCGAAGCTAGACCTTGGCTTAGAAGCCTGGGTCGGGGCTGAAGGTTCATTCTTTTTGAACCAAGGTTTGGCCAGCATACTTGCCTTCTCTAATTCCTTTATCCTTTCCCATTTTTCAGCCTTTTCAAAGACCTTCACATAGATAGAGAATTTATCTATACCAAGGGCCTTACAATAAGCGGGCAGGGCACCGTCCATCAACTTTATGATCATCTCAGGGAGACTTAGTCTATCTTTCAATAAAACTTGAGTAGCCATCCATCTTTCAAAATAGGGTTTGAATTTTTCATTGGGGGCCTGCTTGATTGCCTCTAAATTCTATATGGTAGTCTTAATAGTGGCATTGAAACCATACTACTCAATAAAAGCCTAAGATAAAGCTTTCCAGTTTTCAATCACCTTATCTGACAGAGTATTGTACCATTCGATAGCAGGACCTTCAAGGGTGCAAGGGAACATCTCGGCGAGGAATTTATCACTTAGCTTCTTATTCTTATAACCCTCTAGTAGGTGGTGATGTGAGACTGAGGTGGACCAGTTCCCTTATACTTTGCTATGCTAGGCATACTAAAGTTTTCAAGGACCTAATCCTCCTCCCTACCGGTTTGAACTGATAGTGACGATGGCTGAGTACTAGGATTGGCAGCAAGCAATTTCTGAAGTAGATCATGCTATTCTATGTATAAGGGTGATCCCTCCGATTGAGTAATCGCACCCAAGGGTAAACCTATTGATTAAGGGAAGTTCATCCCCATAGGTGTGACTAAAAAATTAGGGTTGGGTTGGCTGCCCCAAACTAAAATGGTGGTGGTACAAACCCTTGACTAGGTTAGGTGAACTGACTAACGTTGGTCGAACCACTGTACCCACTGACTGTAATGGCTGGCTAACTGAACCAAATGGACCAACTAAACCCAACTAACCCAACAAGCTAAAGGACTCTTTGTGAGTACGGACAGGTGGCAACTAAAACTGAGTGAATGGATTTTGAGTAACTCTTGATAACTTCTCATGAATCACTACATTCACTGTTGGAGCACTGACAGGTGTGCTATGAGAAGCATTGACCATTCTCTCTTTGGCCAAGATTGCCCTGATGGAAGCTAACATCTTATCATTCATTCGGTCCAAGAACTGATCACTTCCCAAGCACTATAAGACGGCATTTGCAATCTCCGACCAAACCTTGGCCCGTGATGCATTTGCCTCCTCACCAGTAGTAACATTCTCAACCTCAACATCAATCTGGCCCTCTAGAGTCAAGATACTAGACATTTCCTCAGGATGATAGGTAGTAAGATCAACTAGACTAAATTGACTGTTGGACAAAATACCCCTAGATGGAAGTGGAGCAACCCTTAACTGAGCTGGAGGAGGAGGTAGTGGTGGAACCGGAATTCGAGTTAAATGGACCTGAGAGCGTCGCTAAGTTTTAACCCTTTGACCTTTAAATGAGGTGATAACCAAAATATTAGTACATGCGTGGGATGCATATGCATGAACAAATTACAATGATGCATGGCTAGATTAATTACAAGGGAACATAACACAACACATGAAAAGCAATTGATTCTGTCCTTATTTCTCCTGCCAGTTCTGAGGGTATACTTCCTTAGTCTAATCTCACACAAAAATGGGTACCTAGAAGGTAAACATTCTAAGGCTTTCGATAAGGATGGTGTAGGGACATATCTGAAGTTTGATGTAGAAGGTTCCCATCGCATCAAGCCTCTTTTGAAGGGGATGATAATGAGTGCTCCACCCACTAGGCTGTCCCCAATTCCTGGTGGGCATGGGTAACACCTTTGCGAGTGTCATAGAAATAATAGGGCACCTGAACCTAGCGCTAGAAGGAGAGCTCATCTAACTAAAGAGGGAAGGAGATGAGAAGATAGAGTGTACTAATTTTCCAAAATGATGAAAAAGAAAATGGGTTGAATTAAGTAAATGATTTTCGGTGCTCGTCTTAATCTTTTAAGCTTTTAAAACAAACCAAAATTTGTAAGTTAAAATATTAATTCCCCAGCATAGTTGCCACTAGAAGGTGTTGATGACGTGTGGGTCTTCCTTGGCACATGTACGAGAGGGGGGCCCACTAGGGGTTGGTTGGATTTAGGCATGATAAAACCTTTTTTAGTTCAATGCATAAATAGCCAATCTTAATGAATAAAAGAATTGAGACCCAAATCTCGATACAAATGATAGAGTTGCACCCAAGTTGTCTACTTATGAAAGAGTTTTGGCACGGTTCCCATTGGGTCGGAGACTCATAACTATTGGATAAGAGATTCGGGCATCGGATGAGTCAATTATTTCTCTTTTAATTGATTTAAAATAACATTCACCGCATAAAACCATTTTGTTTTCATCATTTGGGGAGTTATCATAGAAATCCTATTTCTACACTCTTTCACACTCATTACATACATTTACAGATTATAATAAAGCACAAGCAATAAATGGGGGAAATAAAAATTACAACTAGGGGAAAATAGGGGAATTGCAAGAGAACCTATACATTTGTTCTAAGTTATAAAACAAAATAAAAATAAATTCCCCTACATCCACAAAGATTAGCACAGTTTATAGCATCTCATTAGTCAACATTTCATGTGATTATGTTTACTTGGTAGTTTTACGATCGATAGTGCCCGGACGGCTTCTAGGATCTGAGAGAAATAATGGGTCTTCTACGTATTTTGTTATAAAAACGCATTTTAACTTTGATGGGTTGATTTACTGGATTATTATTGAAAATGATCGCATGGCAAATGGTGTGTTGGATTGATTTTAAACTGATTAAAGTGAATTCTGGGTTTTGCCTGGGGGCTTGTACCCGTATGGGTGGGTGGGACCCATACGGCTACCAGGGGAGGACCAGTACGGGTATGGAAGACCCGTATAGGTCCTGTCTGGTCCCGAGCAGAAACTTTGTTTGATTTAACCAGTAGATTAATAGATGAAGAATAAAATAAAAATGGGATTTCCTTCCGTATGAGTATGGCGCACCGATTTAATATCCCTAAGGTCGCATGGAGCCAACAAGGCTCATACGGGGTTAGGATCAGACCCAAAATAGGAAATGAAAGAGTAGATGTAATAGAAGAGGCAGAAAATAACTGAGATGTGAGTCTTTTTGAAACTCAGGAGTGTTACCTTTATAGCGTGAATCCACCTTGAGGTGATCCCTTTGCTATTGAGAGAGTATAACCGAAGTAGATGTTCAATTAGGACTATTTAGGTGAGTATTTGTGTGGATAGAACCTGCCCTAAACCCTAATAAACGAAGCTAGAAATGAATAAAATGTGGACAAAACCTCAAGGAATGGGTTTTATCCCTATTTTATACCTCCTATACCTCAACTATAACCTTTTTATCCCTATAGAGACTACTAGAATTTGCCTATAATATGTTATATGTTGTATTGTATATATTGTTCTCCTTGAAATGGTGAGGAAAGGGCCCTATTTATTGGGTGAAATGAGGTCTGAACGCAATAAATCGCATTCATGACTTGCCTTTTCCTGAAATAGGAAAGGATTTCCTTCCAAAAGAGCCTGATCAGGTAATAAGAGTACCCGTACGGGTGGGGCCCCACCTATATGGGTCTTGGGGGACCCATATGAGTCCCCCCAGGCGTACAGAAGGTAATGACCCATACGGGTCTGCCAGTGGATCCTTACCACTAAGCAGCACTTGTACGGGTCCCTAAGGGCAGACTCCAAACTTTGGCCAAACTCAACTCTGCAGTAGTAGGAATACCCTTGATGGATAACACCCATAAGAAAATGCGTCAAATAGCTCGCATCATCATTTTGAGAGAAGGATCGTTAAAATC
This sequence comes from Euphorbia pulcherrima, assembly GCA_947683365.1. Classification (NCBI taxonomy): domain Eukaryota; kingdom Viridiplantae; phylum Streptophyta; class Magnoliopsida; order Malpighiales; family Euphorbiaceae; genus Euphorbia; species Euphorbia pulcherrima. The sequence continues at coordinate 25,369,587 of CANTUS010000001.1, forward strand.
CAGTGCTCACATATGCAAAATCCGTCAAGACGGAGGACGACAAAAGCTTGAGTTCCTTGCTACAAGCCTACAAAGAAAACCTTCAAATGTCGGTAGTATACACCCCAAATGTGACCTAAAGATGTTAAAACTAAAGCGAGACTCGTCTGAAGAGGTAACATATGTGTTTTGATCTTGCATTTTGCATTATGTTTTTGTTTTTTCGGTTTCTTGTTTGATTAAAGAACTTGTGCATTTGTTTTTTCGGTTTATCGATTCCTGATCTCTGATTTTTGTTATTGTGTTTGGAGTCAATCCCTACATGTCTCGAAGTGGGTCAAAATTGCAAAGATGGTGGTCGGCGGCAGCAGTAGCGACTATACTAGGTGAATCCAAGGAAAAATCAACAAATTATGAATGACTGTGTATATTTGCTTATGTATATTGATATACGTTGTTTATGTATACTTCTACCACCTTATATGTGGTGTAATACGTAATGTGGTTTTTTCGGAATGGACAGGACAAAGGGAAGAAAAGATCAGTTAAATTCAAAGCAATAACAACAAATCAGACAAGTCTTTCTTTGTACATTAGCAAATGTATATTGATATTCATTATTTTTGTATATTTCCACCTCAATATATATCTATGTAAGAAGGCAAAAACATATATGCATATATTATTTTAAGTATATTGATATACATTCTTATGTAAAATTCAGTAAACTATTAGTATAACGTTTGTCTGTGTATGTTGCAGTATGTAAATTAGTATACCTACTTTCTATATATTGCAAAATGTATATTGATATAAAATTTGTATAGGCATGTATGGTTAAATGTAAATTTAAGTGATAGTACTGATATATCTATTATGATGTAAATTACATATAATAACAATTTGTAAATTATATGAAGTATGCATTGTGTCCACAAGTTGTACGCCGTGAAGTTAATTTGGTTAACGAAGATACTGATTTGCTTAAGGTTGTTTTATGGTTATGTTTTATACTGATTTGTAATTGCAATATTACGGTCTGATATATATTATTTGTTCATCGTATATTAGCTATATACAGTTTTTGTCCTTTTTATATTACAGACAGAACTGCTTCAAATGTGTTACTTATGATAAGCACATACATTTTTCCATTTCTTTCATCATTTACGCTATATTTTTATCTTAATATTTTTATACAAGTTCTGCTTTATGTATATTTGCGATATACACATTGAATTTGAACCTGAGATTGCTCCTTGAGTTGTGCCTTGAACCTGTGCCTTATGCCTTGTACAATCATAGTATACAGTTTATTCAACTCGTATATCATCATTATACACATTTTTGTTGGAACAATATACATCAGTATGCAGTTTACCTTTATCTGTTGCAACAATTCAGAACTTAAAATTATAATAGCAATGTTTCATTCTATAAAAAAATATTGTTACATTGTTCTATGTTTCAAACTAATATCATTAAACTACAACAGCTTCATGTGAATCTTAAACCCAGGATGGTCCACCCAATATCCGAATATTGTGCTTCTGAAATTTTTACAGATATTCTCGGGCAAATTGGCAATGACACGAATAATGTCATTGTCCGATTCTACCATTAATCTGGTATTCCACGTTTGTAAAACTCTGGTGTTATAAACCATTGATGACAGCTGCAATTCATAAATAAGTTAGTATACATTTTTAATATACAGATAGTTTTAAAGATCTAATATCACTAATATTATAATAAATGTATATCAATATACGATTGTCAGTATATATTTTAATTTATGAGTCATGTACATTAGTTTGTTTCCACATTCCAAATAAAAGGGATATCAGTATGCAAATAATGTATATCAATATACAGACTGTTTACAGAATAATATACAGAATTCAACATGTCTTGAATTTCAATCTAATTTTGTTTGGAATGTGGTATATTTCATCTATATAATAAGTATCTTTTAGGGGTAGACATCTATACTCTACACTTTTAGCAAAAAGGGTTCATGTTTGCTCAACCTAAGTTTTTGTATCGCCAGACATCAATACTGTTCATGCATGCACAATATCTTTTAGGGGTATGCACCTATACTATACACCGTTACCTTAAAGGGTTCATTTTGCCCACCCTAGGGTTTTAGTATCGTCATGCATCAATATTGTTCATGCGTGCACATTATCTTTTAGGGGTAGGCATCTATACTGTACATCGTTAGCAAAAGGGTAAATGTTTATGCATGACGATACTAAAACCCTAGGTTAGGCAAAATGAACCCTTTCGCTAACGGTGTACCGTATAAATGCCTACCTCTAAAAGATACTGTGCATGCATGAACAGTATTGATGCATGATGATACTAAAACTCTAAGTGAGGAAAAATGAATCCTTTTGGTAGCGGTGTATAGTATACTTCGCAATAAATTAAGGTAATAGCTGTAATTCATAAATATGTTAGTATACAGTTTTAAAGATCTAATATCATTAATATTATAAGAATTGTATATTAACATACGATTGTGAGTATACATTTTGATTTATGAGTCATTCACATTAGTTGGTTTCCACATTCCAAATAAAAGGGATATCAGTAAGCAAATAATGTATATCAATATATACAATGTTTACATCATAATATATGGAATTAAACATGACGTGAATTTCAATATAATTTTGTTTTCCTTGAAATTAAACAAACACAATTACATGCATTTCAAACAATTACATCACAACACTTAACGAATATCAATAGAACATAAAATATGTATATACATATAGAAACGAAGTGTATATGGATATACATTAAACACAGTTATTGATTGAATATACTATGGAAAAACTCTATATACAAGATACAATTTATTTTTCTTGAAATTAGGCCAACAAACACAGTTAATGATCTCTACTTTAGCAACAAATTCTCAATAATATAATATACGCTTTCATATGCCATATACGGATATAAAAAAATAATAGGAAAATCAGTATACAGTGTATACAACATATATATTTGGTTTTGACTATTACGATTACCGGTTACATACAATATACAAACTGGAGTGTATGGATATACATATTTTATGCATAGGCACAGAAAATCAATATACAGTGTATACAATATACAAATTGATTTTGACCATTATGATTACCGCTTGAAATTATACACAATTCAATATATGTTGTCATATGCCGTATACCAATATAAAATACTAAAGGGAATATCATTTTTCAAGTTCTAATATACACTGACTTACCCAAATTGGGGTTTCCTCTTCGGAAGCAGTTGGTTTCCCCTTTTCCCTATCCTGCAAAATCAAAATACGATGTCACGTTCTGAATTGAATATACAGATCTGATTTCTTCCAGTAGTCGATTTCACAAAAAACAAGTTACTTACCGATGCTCAAGATTTTCCAGAATTTGCCAGAGGGTATTGCGTTATGTCAAGTTCGAATTATGGAATGAGGCGAAAAATCAGGGATTGCAAAATTTGGTCTTATCTTCTATAATCGGGTATTTTCTGTAAATCGCGGCGACGATTTCAAAGGGAATTGGAATCACAATCGGTGGTCGGAACTCTCGTCGACGGTTTCGATGGTTGGACGCCGGCGCAGGAGAACGTCAGACATGACCGACGATTGAAGTAATTGCGGCGGCGGAAGTAATTGGTTTATCGCGGTAACAATCATTGTTAGGGATTGTAGAATAGAAGAGAGAATCACGTTATTTTGGGTTGTATTTGCCGGTTATGAGAATATGGGAAGCCATTAATTAGGGATTTGGAATTTAGTTACTATATTATCTAAATGGGTATGTATAAATACTGATCACTAAATGTGTATTTTATTAATTATGCATTTCTAATATTTAAATACCTTCTTCTTACAGGACATTCCCTTAAATTACTCTTTCGTCAATTTAGCACTAAGAATCTCGCTCTGAAAATTATAAAAATAAAAGAAAAGCCAAGGCAACACAATTGATTCAATTAATGTAACAAGCGCCACAAACAAAAAGGTTAAAAAATTGTATAAATATGACATTATCATTATTAATCACCTCTGCAATAATTCTAATTACATAAATTGACTCAAACTAGGCGAGAAACAAAAAAATCCAAATAATGATTAGGTGTCAAATATGACTACGGTTAAAAACAATGTCACTCATCAGTATCTCATCATTAGGTTCAAATAACAAAAAAAAAACCGATAAAATAAGGGACCTTGGATGCATATTTCCAGTATAATTTGACCAATTAAAAAATTGAGTAAAATATTTCCTATTTTCCTAGTATTTTAACAATAATAAGATTCAGGCTTGTTATCTTGAACTTATATAATTAAACCTGAGATTTTTTTTTGGAGATTTTAATGCTTGAAATGAATTTATATTTCTGATTCTTAAAAAGACCACCTTTAATTGTATACAGCTTTAATTACATTTCTCTAAATGAGTTGAATATTAATATACAATCCCCAAATTCATTATCTTCAACTATGTTAAACAGCTATCTTTCTCAGATAAAGGCATGATTATAATCATGGTAATGGAAGTTTTTGTAAATGAAGTGAGCCAACCATTTCGAAGCCACAAAGCAAGCAACCGAAACAGCAACCAGTGTATTTCTCGCCATTACCGGAACAACATTTTGTCTAGCTGCAGCAACAATTCCAATCGAAACAAGGGAAACGAGTTGAAGAACTATCTCGAGAGAACTTAGACCTTTAAGTGCAGCATTACAACTGCTACAGTTCACAACATGGGACCAATACCTGAAAAACAGATCAAAACATGGGTCAAAATGACAAATTATGCCAAGTACAGGGACTGAATAGCAATTTTCAAGTCCTTACCTGTCCATTAGCTGTTCTCTAGGAGGAGTTAGGGGAAGAGCCCCACTATACTTGCCTCGCCAGTCAACTTGACCACCCCCATACTTGTTTAGCCATCTTCTAAAACCAACTACAAGTGCATCTGATTTCGTCGGCATGAAACAAGCCTTTTGCCAGTTGGCTAGCCCAACCTCCACGATTTTCCGCTCCTTTGAACAATTAAAGACTCATAATGTCAATACTATACTCATGCTTGAATCTTCAATAACCTCGGAAGTGGTTAAAACTGTAATTACCTCTACATGAAGAAGGTACAAATCAGAATCGAGAATCAGGTTTTGTCCAACATGAAACATCCATCGGGGGACTATTTTGTCGATCCATAACCCGAAATTTCTCGGGAAAACCCATATTAATCTACTATTGCCAGGACTAACTGGGATACACATAAAGATCAAAGCCATTCTCCTTTGTACCGACTGCTTCTATACCAAAGAAACATTTTTATGTTAGAAAGAATACAAAACTAGGAGGTGAACATAAAACCGCCTAGTATAGCAACTTATACAAAGATCATATCATAACAAAAACATTATCTATAATATTAGTGTACTACAATATATTACATAACCCTCTGACCATAGTTGTTACAGGCACGCCTCGAGCTCCGGGCGCTCAAGGCTCATGGTATAACGCCTTGGAAGATCTCAGGCAAGGTGCAGTCACTCGGGCGCGTGCCTCGGGCTCCGGCCGCTTGCGGCTCACCGTCTAGCACCTTGAAAGATCTCGGACGCGCGCCTCCAGTGCCTAGGTGTGCCCTGGTGATGCGCCTTACCTGTGCCAAGGCGCGCCCGGCCAACTGTGGGCTATTTTTATGATAAATTTTTCTTTTTTATGGATTTATTTGAATTAAATGGCTCTATAAATTAGAAATTAATATGTAAAGACTTGAATAGCTCCTAAAATTAAGAATTAGTGGAGAAAATACTACCAAATTAGAGTATTGATGCTACTTTAATACACTATTATTAGGAGGGCAAAATTTGATATTGCATATAAAATATGATTGCAAATTGCAATCTTTTTGAGGAATATCAACACTGATCCTTGTTCCTCGTTTCTAATTTTTGTATCATCATTCAAGTCAAATAATACTAAAAACTAACAACAAATAAACAGTGACACGTTAAAACTTGAACAAGTTTAAACATAAAATTTCAAGTTATTTACTTGTTTCACCTAAATACTTTCGCTTTAATTTTAAATGATTTTTTTCGACTTGCTTGTCCCATATTACCTTAGATTTTGTTTGAGTTTGATATTAAAGTTGTATTTTTATTTCAAAACATATTTTAGCTTCTTTGTGCCTTGTGTCACTCGGCACATGCCTCACGCCTTGGCGCACCTGACCTCCTTGCGCTCCCTACAACTATGTCTTTGACATTCAGTAACATATAATGTTTTTGTATTCAAAATTGTTAGTATTTTAGTATAATTGGATCGACTAGTTGATCAATGCGATCGCGACATTTCATCGAACAAGTCGGGAGAGTGCGGAGTGCACGCTTGTTCGGGTTCGGTTACGATTTGGGGGTCCGGGGGCAACGCCCCCTGGTGCGGGGTCCAAGGCGGGGCAGCCCCTGGCGGGGTCTAGGGGCAGCGCCCCTGGCGGGGTCTGAGGGGCGGCAGCCCCTAGCGGGGTCCTTTGAATAAACGCATCCTTTGAAAAATTCATCAGAAAATGAATTTTTGAACCTGAAACAACAGGTCTACTGGACACAGCTGAAACCCGAAAAAGCATGTCTTTTAGACATGGTTGCTACCCAAAATAACATGTCTTTTAGACATGTCTATTGACTTTTTTGGTTATATATATCACCAAAAACGAAATTGGCAGAGACAAAAAAAAAATTCGGTTCAGACTTTTCACAGCAAATCTAATTCTTGTTCTTGATTCAATTTCTGATTTTATCCGGTTGAAAGTTTGGTGAACCGACCAAATAAATTTCAATCTGACAGCGAATACGCGACTTCAGAATTATCCAAGTAATCTCCATTTTCCAACAAAAATTCGTGATCCTCGAGTGTTCATCATTTTCCAAAGGAATGGGGGGCATCAGTCCATGAATGTATCAAATGAAATACATCAATAAAGTGCTAACCTTTTTGGTTTCGGGAGACGACACAGCTCCATTTCCTTCATCCACCAAGGGATCGGTATAAGCATAAAATATACATGGTGCTATGAATTTACTACTACCCAACTCCTGGCGTGCGATATAGCCGTTTATGTCTAATTTCCTGACACTCATTTCCATAGGTCTGCCTCCTTCTCTATCAGCTTGCACTACAAAGGAATTTTAGTTAAGAATCATATGAACTCGAAACTCCATATATTTTTTGAAGTTAAATTTTTGAGCAAGTCTTAATCCACCTTTGGGTTTTCGGGTTTGCATTAAACCATAATGTGCATAAGGAACATGAGCAGGATCCATAAGGTTTTCAATCAAGACATCATACCTGAAAATGCAACATAAAAGATAAGTTTCTATGGCTTACCTCAATTTAGAACTGCATTTGCTTACCCATAAGGAATATCTCGATTTCCCATTAACTTCGTAAATGATGGATCATCCAATTCCGGGATGTAAGGAGGCTTTTTCCTTGAAATAATATCTTTGTATTGAGGGTCAGTGTTAGGCCAAAACCAGACAATATCATGATGCACTGTACTTGGATAAGCTGGTACACATGCTTTCTTGAATGTGTGAATCTGCATCATTTGACAGGCAAAATTCCAATTAAAAGAGGCAATAAGCAAGTAGAAATTGAAGAGAAATTAAGAATTGGCTGAGCAGTGGTTACAGGGGGGCCATCAGGGGGAGCTTGGGGGATGAATTTACAGTCACCAGAGCCATTAAAACACCAACCATGATAAACACATTGTAATCTTCCCAATTGATCAATTCTTCCCTCAGATAATGGAGCTAATCTATGAGGACACATATCATCAAACACCTTCCAGGCATTCTCATTTCTATCCCACCATACAACCACATCTATCCCTAACACTTTCTTCGAATGCGGTTTTCTTTTGTACAAATCGCAAACTGGCATTAATGGATACCATTCTGCGTACCAGTCGAATTTTTCGCCCTGGATTTCGTTCTCTGTTGAGAGTAAGGGTGGTGATGATGTTGCCGTGAAAAGTTTTGATTTTGATTCGGTTGTTTTGGTGATTGAGAGAGGTGAAGTTGGGAATAGTTTAAATTGGAAGTTGAGGAGATTGATTTTGGTGAATTGGGACCTTCGTTGTGTGGTTGGAATGGGAAGTGAGGGAGCAGAAGTTGTAAGAGCTTCCATAGCTGCTTAGTTGATGAAGGAGATTTGAGGTTGAGAGTATACAAGTTGAGAAAGAATGTCCGGACGTTTAACTGAAAATTTGAGGCTATAAATTGTTCTACTGTTGGAGGGTGGATAATCACATAATAATAATAATAATAATAATAATAATAATAATAATAATAATAATAATAATAATAATAATAATAATAATAATAATACTCAATCGATCAATTAACATGTGTAATTCAAATTAATTCACTTTCAATTCAATTCTTCTCAATTTTAAATTTACCATAAAATAAGATCATTTCAATCATATTTAAACTCTCAAAATTAGAAGATAAAAGGCATATGACACCTACAAACCCATTCAATCTCAAACTTAAAATAGTAAGGTTCAAATTTTCAGTATTTAAGTAAATGATATATTTTGTGGGGTTAACATTATATTTAATCTAAAATTTTAAGTTAACGGATTAATGAACCATTTTTAATTATATATTATTTACTTAACTCGCTAATTTATCATGTGGGATTCTTAACTCATATTTACCCCAACAAATTAGTCATTGCCTCGACTAACATGAAATCATAATGGAAGTTGTGGTTTGCCCATATTGGTAGCCATACTCTACACTTTTCGTTGTTTGTTATCATGAACTCACGTATCCACTTAAAACTTGTGTACAAAAGTTTGGCACTTATGGTTGACGTGATAAATTTTGATTTATTGTAGATGAAAATAGTTATATGGTTCTATTTATTTAAGTTGAATGAGCTAATAAAATTAGTATATTTCTAACAATTTAGTTAAGTTAAGTTAAGTTAAGTTAAGTTAAGTTTATTTCAGTTTAATTCAGTTCAGTTCAATTTAGTTCAATTTTTAATATTATTATTAATATAAACAGTGAATAATCCTAATTAATAATAATAATTAAGAATATTGGTTTTTCATATAATGAAATCCTAATTTCTCATAATTTATTTTCATCTTAAATTGACTTCATATTTTAGTTTATTTAAAATTTTCTTAAGACACAAAAATAGTAAAAAATAAAATCATATTTGGTCTTAGTTGCTTCTTAATTGATTTGCTTAGAATTCTTATAAAAATGATTGTATATAGAGTTAAAATAAAACATGTTTATAATAGATGTAAAAATTATTTTTTCCTCAATATAATGTTCATTAGGAGACATATACAATGATAATTAACAATATTTATTTTCCTTATAATCAAATGTTCATTCTAATTTAACTTGATATTTTATTGTTTCAACTTTCACCCTTCATAATTTCATAAAAATGTGCATGCTTGGGATACTGATTCTACAACATGAAGTGAATAATAAAGGAATAACATATTCTAATACGTTTGAGTGCGCAGCTGAAAAAATACCATAAACGCAGCGTGAAAATCTATTGTGAAACAAATTTGGTAAGTCAACCCAAAAAATACGGAACAAGTCAACCCAAAAAATAATGAACATGATGATATAGTGAATGAAAATGATAATAATATAAATTACATGTAAGAAGATTGAATTTGTAATTTGTAATTTTTTTAAGTTTTTCTCATGGGCTTATTGTAAATTTTTATTTTAGTAATATAGTGTATTTTATATGACTTGTCATATACTATTATTTTTTATTATCTCATTAAAATATATAGTTCAATGAAATGGAATGAGCTAAAATATTATTGTAAATAAAAAATATAATTTAAATAATAACAAATAATAATTCTTAGTCAAATAATTTTCGATTACAATTGATATTTACTTTGTGATAATTAATTATAATTATTAAAAAATTTTATCAATTGATAATAAAAATTATTTTTTTATTATTAAATGTTATTTAAAATATTTTTAATAATTACTTTATTTATTATCGTATATTGTTATAATTATTAATAACTATTTATTATAATTTAATATTCAATTAAATTTTTTTATTGAAACTAGATGCTATTATATTCATTAACTTATTATTATTTATTTTATTATTATATATTTAAATTAATTAATATTATTCAGTATGTTATTTTAATAATGATTAAAATTTATTAATACGTATAATATTAAATTCAGTTCAGTTTAGTTTAATTCAATTTAGTTCAATTTAGTTTAGTTTAATTCAGTTCAATTCAGTACAGTCCAAAAGAACAGAGCCTAACTAGGACGGTTTAGAGACCTTTTTCTTACAATAAAGGTAACACGATATACTAAGCACCTTTTAGCCATAACTACTATCGATGGTTTGTATTTTATCTATTATTCTGTTAATGTTTTTGATGTCATGGGAATTGGGGGCACATGATCAGTTCGTCCTAGATCGAGATAATTACACAGTCAACAACTCGTTAGAGGGCCAAGTCGGGTGTCCAACTTGGCCTCTCTGACGCTCAAGTTAGTGTAGCGTGGGGGGATGATGTAGATATTACTAAAAGAGGTAGGTTACGTGTCTTGTCTTACCTTGGGACGTGTGTCCTTATTCCTTATATAGGGGGTAATGTCCCTTAGATGACTGCCTTGTGTTCGGTCTTGGGGGTTAAGAAATGTCTAGATGATTGATATGTGCCCCAATTCTCTTGACTTGGTGGGCAAGTTCCTTGAGTGGGCTTCATGGGCCTTGTTTGTATTAGGGCTTTATGTGCCTTGCTATCAGATGTCCCCCCCTTGGTCAAGGTAGACTCTTCAGGGTCGATCATTGGCCTTATATGCCCTTGGCGAATCAAATCTATCTTGATATTTCAAAGATGAATGCGTCGTCGCATTTTGTCTCTGTTTCTAGAAATATCCCCCCTCAAGTCGGTTCGAACTCTTTAGGGTTCGAGAAGCTTCTTAGGAGGTTCGTCGGACTTGTACGCATTTTATCTCTGTTTCCAAAGATGTCCCCCCTGAAGTTGGTTCGAACTCTTTAGGGTTTGAGTAGCTAAGTGTTGTATAGAGGCGGGGTTTTAATGTGGCTCCTATCTCGTCAGAAGGCATGATGAGCGATCTTTGAGTTTACGTTGGTAGAGGTCGCCCTTATCAACTGAAGTTTTGAGCGGGAAAAAATATTTGAATTCTAATGAGATGGGAGTTTGACCACCAACTGCGAGCTGCTTTCGTGTGTTCCCAATGTTTTTGAATTTATTGTCATTAATTGCGGGCATTTACTCTCTCTACCCCTATAAATAGGGGTGGGGTAAACTGTTATTTCTCATTATTCACTCACTGGTGATTTTATCGGAGTCCTTCCTTTCCTCACTATCTGGTAGATCAATCATGGCTCGCAAAGCTTGGGTGATTGGGCGTCGACCTCCAGATGGTTTGCACATCGGATCAAAGGGTCGGCTTGAAGACTTTTCTTTGCCCGAGGGCGCACGTAGTGTGGTGGGCTTTGCCCAGGGGAGGACATAGTATCCGAATGTCGCGGGAGTGTTGTTGTAACCTCCCTCATTGAACACTTTGGCAAGAGGTACTCTCTGCTGCCATTTTGTGCGACTTGGAGTGCCACCGTCGACGGTGGTTGGGCATTGTCGTCCTCCTCCTATTTTCCATTTCTTACCACTTAGAATCTTTCTCAGGGGTTCTAGTGGTATTTTTTTTTCTTTTTTGTTGGCCATGAGCTCGCCGTTGTGAGCTCGGTTTTACATTTTGTGAATGTAGTCATCGGTCATACTAAGGCCACAGCCTCGGCCATTGTGAGCTCGATTTTATGTTCTATGAATAAAGTTGTGCTTTTATGTCGCATTGGTTGACTTTTGTTCCTTGCTTTAAATTTGTTGGTCGGCTCTTTCCCTTTGTGGGAGGCCAATCTATAGCTTTTTTACTTAATGGTTCTGACAGGGGTGTTTAATTCGGTGTGTTAGGCACACAATCACTTAGGCTTCTCTAGGTCATAATTGTTAGACGATTCAATTTTTGAGGCAGCGTTTCGAATTTTGCCACCCATTTTCTCTATAAATACCGGAGCCGGCCCCACCTTTTATATCTCGCTCTTCTTGTTTTCTCTCTGCTTATCTTACATCGGCTACCCATAGCATTGGTAAGTGTATTTTTTATTACAATGGATTTGTCCGATGCATCTTCGTTCGGTTCAAGATCCTCGTCCACCGCTTCGAACTCCAGCTCGGGCTCTACTTTGGCATCGGCTCCTCCGACGCTACCTCCTGATACGACTACCCCAATTCCTGCTCCTCCACTTCAGGTTATCTATGATCGACATCTTCCTCACTCAGTCAATGGCTGCACATTCAAAAATTCTGACAGGTCGTACAACATTCAATCAGAAGAGCGTAATGCAGAAGCATATACCGATGAGACTGTTTTCTCTCCAATGTACCTTAGCTTGAAGATCATAAATCCTGAACCAAGAAATAGCGTTTTAAAATCCACGGATTCAAAAGCTGTGGTGTGCACTCCTGCATCGGTCAGTCAGGACTTGGTCAACCACTATACATGGGTTATGCTTACTGGTCGTTCTGGTGCATATGGAACTGTTCCGACCCCAGAAGATAGGATGGATGTGCCACCTTATGATGCGTTTGCTATATTTGAGGAACATATCAAGTAGGGATTCAAACTTCCTCTTAGTAGGCCAATCTACTCCATTCTATGGGAGTTTAAGGTCTACCCCTTGCAAGTGTCTCCAAATGCTCTCATGGAGTTACTGCTAATTGCAAAGTTATGTCAAGATCTGAATTTGTGGCTCGATGGTGCCATATTCCATCAGTTTTACCATCCGACATAGATCGAGGCGAGCAATTATTTGTATTGGTGCTAGGGTCGGCTTAAGATGAATAAGCTCTTTCATCGAAAGAACTTAGTGAAGGGTTTCAAGGAAAAGTAGTTTTGAGTTATCTTGGATACCGAAGCCAAGATAATATATCCGAAGAACGCCCTTTATAGGCGTGTTTACTGGCCTTTTCCCGTGAAATATAATACTCAACATGGGAATCCATCTATATGGAGACCCGATAACCGTCTAACATAGGAACAAGTTTGTACTGTGAGTTACTTGTCACGGGTTAGGGTCCCGAACCTAACGTGGATCGATCCTGCCCATTTGCTAACTACCAATTATAGAAAATATCTCGAGGTGGCGGACAGGGTGGTTGAACTTATCCTGAGGATCGAGGGCAGCGAAGATGTTGAGCCTACTATTCCACAAGGTAATGATCGTCGTCATTCCTTACTTTTCAAAATTGATTTGTTATTTTTTTGCCGATGTACAGGTATGTCTAACCAAGGCAATTACTTTGACGTTCTCGCAGTCACGGCAAGGTCCAAGAAGAGGAAGTTGAGGAAGACTAAAGTTTCTAATACGGTGATTGCCGAAGAGGGTAATGCAATAGGGACAGCTCAGTCCACTTCCCATCGATCTGCTCCCAAAAGGGGTTTGAGGGAGGTTATTAAGTAGATGGGAGTAGAACCAATTCCTTTGCCTGGTTCAGATGGGGTTGTTGGCATGACCGACCAGGTTGGGGCTGTTAACAAGTACCCGGCTGATGTTATCTGCCTTGATTTTGATCAGGAAGCAACCGATGAGGCTTTGAGGTTGAAGAAGCTGAGGTCGAGTGCTAGCGATAAAGGAAAAGTGGTGGCTAGTACCGGAGACACTCCTCCTCGTCCTAACTAAGGACTATATATGTCACTGCCCAATGTAAAATAATCCTCAGTTTTTATGTTTCCTTTTCCTTTGCTTATATTCTTGTTTCCTTTCTCTTAGCTGTGGGTGTTAACCATTGGCCTACATGTGAAACTGGAGAATGACCTGGTTGTTCGAGATTTTGCTCGCTTCACGCTTCTTCTGTCCAAGGTGGATCAGCAGCCTAAAGTGAAGGTCGGCCAGCAGGCCTTCCGTCATTAGATTAATCTTGTCTCTGTAAGTTTTGCTCTTGTTAGCAATTATTTCTTATTTTACTTTCCTTTTCCTGAAGTTATGTTGTTTTGGTGTAGGCTTTATCCGATGCGGTCTATTTGGTTGAGGCCTTGGTCGAGAAGGATAAGGAGATTGACGCTTTTTAGGGCTCGAGGAAGCACCTCAGTACTAAGCTTGCTACCATCTCGCGGAAGAGGGACAATTGTAAAATGGACGCCCTAAAGAAAGAGCAAGAGTTAAAGTCTCTTCAAGAGTCGATGGCTGCTAAGGTTGAGGAGGTCGAACTGAAGCATGCAGGGGAGCTCGATGCCCTGAAAAAGACAAGTGTGCCTTAGAGGTTGAGGTTCGGAAGCTGAAGGATGAGGCTGATGTAGCCACAAGGGATTTGAAAGAGATGAGGGAGAGCCGTGATTTTTATAAGAGGTGTTACAAGTCTCTTAAGCACATCTTTTAGAAGAATGACTTGGTAGCGCAAGATCGGTCGCTACGTTACAAGGTCAATTGCTGCTCCAATTTCCTTTGTAAAGTGCAAGAGAAATTCAAGTGCCCTACTTTAGCGCTAGACAACTTGGCTCTCCTTCCTGAGCCGGAGGCTAATGCTAAACTTGTACCCTGGTCCGAGGATCTTCGCCTATTCAACCTCGAGAGTGGTGAAGGGGAAGTCTATGAAGAAGACGGGGGCGAGCAAGGCGAGGATGAGGGAGATGAAGAGGATGTTATTTCTTATCATTCATATGCTACCTCGGATCTCAGTGAGATGGGTGAGGCCGAGGATGATGCTTTGTCTCGGTCCCCAAAAAATGTGTAAATTTTGTTAAGTTGACTTATAAACAATCCTTTTGAGCTTCGGTTGTTACTTATTATTTTTATTTTTATTTTTATTATTATTATTATTATTATTATTATTATTATTATTATTATCTAGGGTAAACTTCAAAAAAGTACCTTGTGGTTTCACTCATTTGTAAAACGGGGTTTGAAGAATTTTTTTTTGCAAAACAGGGTCTGTGGCTTCAAAACATTTGCAAATAAAGGATCATGAATATTAAATTATGTCACAAAAATGGGTAATCTTGTTCGTTTTTATCTGAATTTTTGCAGAATGGTTATTAAAAATACAATACACATTAGTGAAAAATTTTGAAATTTTTTGACTATTGCCAAATTTTTTTAATTAAATTATGATAACAAACTATAAAAAATCATAAAAAATTAAAAAAATCTCCAAAAATTACTCAAACTCTAATGTATATTTTTAAAATAATAAGGTTAAATTATTATAATGTTAAATTGCTTAAAATATTCAATGTAACGCCACTATTTTCAAGTCAAAGGCCCCTTTTTGCAAATTGTTTGAAACCACAGACCCTATTTTACGAAAAAAATTCCTCAGACCCCGTTTTGCAAATGAGTGAAACCACAAGGTATTTTTTTGAAGTTTACCCTATTTTTATGTAAGAGGAAACCCTTCTTGGGGTTGCCCCGCTCGTTACATGCTTAATTTGTGCATTTATTCTCTTACCGTAAGGGGGAACCCTGCTTGGTTGGGGTGCCTCGCTCATTTCATGTCGGATTTATGCAACACTTGAAGATAAGCTGGATAAATTCTAAATCTTTCATTAAAATACGCCGAGGAGTACATCCAAATAGAAACACGCTAACACTTAGACCAACGCTAGAAGCTATAAACAACCGACACTCACATAAGACTGACTCAATCAAAGCAAAGACAAGCAAGACCGACCCACACAGGATTGACGCTAACACTTATTGAAAGTAAAACTACCATGACTGTTGGATGGTCTACTCCCTGATGAAAAACTTCTTCAAGGCCGTGGCATTCCATGTCTGAGGTAAAATCTTCCCTTCCATATCTTAAAGTTTGTACGTATTGAGCCTGATCTTTTGGCTGATTTTGAATGGGCCTTCCAAATTGATACCAAGCTTGCCTTGGCCTGCCCTTGTTCTTGATGCTTCGGTTGATCAGAGGATGAGCTCTCCTAGTTGGAAGCTTCGGGGCTTGACCATTTTGTTGAAGGCCGATGCGAACCTCTACTTGTAGGCGGCCGTTTTGGCATATGCTCAGTCTCTACGTCCTTTTAGGTTGTCTAGATTTGACATTAGCTTTTTGTTGTTATTTGTGGGGCTGATATAGTGCGACACTATCTCGTTAGAAGTGCCTATATCAACTAGCACCAAAACCTCAATTCCATATACCAAAGCGAAGGGTATTTCTCCTATTGTTGTTCTCGGCGTGGTTCGATGGGTCCAGAGGACATTTAGCAGCTTATCGATCCAGCTCGACCCACTTTTAATTACCCTTATTTTGATTCCATCTATGATCGTTCTGTTTTTTACCTCGATCATGTTGTTACACTAAGGGTACGACACGGAGGAGAATTGGAGCTTGATTCTAAGCCCGCTATAGTATGCTTTGAATGCTTCACAGTTAAATTGCATACCGTTGTCCGTTATCAAGGTATGTGGTATGTGGTATGCCAAACCTAGTGATGATACTCTTGTTGAAGAACCGAATGACTTGATTAGGGGAGATTGTTAATATAGCTTTGACCTTGACCTATTTTGAGAAGTGGTTGACCACAACGATGATCCATTTTTCTGGTATTGCGCCATGGGTAGAGGTCCGACTATATCCATTCCCTATATGGAGAAAGGCCAGGCTACTCGGATAGCAATCATTTCTGTGGGCGGTGCTATGATGTTCTTAGCATATGCTTGGCACGACTCACATTTTCTATTAATTCTTTGGCATCTAGCTCTATCGTTGGCCAGCAGAAGCCCTATAGCCTGGCCTTCCTGACCACGGTGTCTTTCTTTTCCTGGCCTCCATAGATCCCTTCATGGGATTTCTTGTAGGATATAATCAACGTCTCTCTTTTTTAGGCATTTTTTCCATGGGTGGCTGAACGATCGTCGATATAAGTGATCGCCCAAGATCGAATATCGGAAAGACTTTCTTATAATTTTATGTGCCTCGACTTCATCCTCTAAGAGAGTGGAGTCTTTCAGATATCTCGATATCAGGGAGTAACATTCTTCCATCGACTCAGCTTTACCCAAGATGACCAGGACCTTGCTCCCTCTTGTGCTAGGTCGGTCAATGCTTCCAATAGTGCAATGGATGAGGTTATCCCCACTGGGATCCAATGCCGCTTTTACTAGCTTATCAGCTCCGGTGTTCTGAGCTTGCGGTATATGTTAAATTTCTATCTTTGTTCCTATCTGCTTTATTCTGCTGATAAGCGCTCGTACCAGGGCAAGGTACTGCTACATCGTTGTATCTTTCGTGGTATATCCTCCCTCTATTTGATTGACAATGAGTTTTGAGTCACTATAGATATGAACTCGATCTGGTTGTATTGCTTCAATCAACTGTATGGCGAGGATGAGTGCCTTGTACTTGGCTGCATTATTTATTGCGGTGAAGGAGAGTCTAGCCGCCTGATTAGTGACTATTCCATTTAGGCCTCGCATATGCACTCCTATGCAGCCCTACTCTTAGGTCAAGCTTCCATCAATAAAAACTTTCCACGTTTCCTCCAATAACGTGGTCGGCTCAGGTGATCGGGCCTCTTGTGTGAAATCTACTAACGCTTGAGCCTTCATCGCTTTCCTCGACTTAAATCTGATGTCAAACTCTGACAACTTTACTACCCATTCTACTAATCTGCCTGACATTTTCAGTCTTTGGAGAACTTTTTTCAGACCCAAGTCAATTCAGACCACAATCGTATGAGACTGGAAGTAGTGCTTTAACTTTTGAGACACGATGATGATAGCATATTAGCTTGGCATCCCTTAGAACCTTACAATATTAATAGATAGGGTACTGTTCTGCCTTCTTCTCCCTAACCAAGGCCATCCCCAACACCTCTTCAGAGCTGCTGATGTAGAGAATCAGACACTCTCCGAGGGTGGGTTGGCTCAGCAGTGGCGGTGAAGAAAGGAAATGCTTTAAATCATCGAACGCCTTAGCACACTTATTAGTCCATCTAAAATTCTTCACCACCTTCAGTATTTTTTAAAAAGGCATGCATCTCTTGGTCGAGTGTGAGCGGACGACGTTCTGCGCGGCGGCATGAGGGGCTGGGCCGGTTGGCCGGCCTCTTTAGAGTGATGGGGGAGATGCATATGATATGATTGGAAAATGATTTTGCATATTTTAATGCTCAATATATACGAGATCGAAATCTCGTACTTAAAATAGAGTCGCCACCCGGTTCAGCTCAACCGAGAATTTTTGGTATGATTTTCCCACCGGGTGGTTGGACCATACCTTAAGTAGAGATTCCGAGTTCGGATGATGTTATCTATTTTTCATTAGGCCAAGTTAAGATACTTCATTCCTTCTTAATCTATTTAATCCATCCTATTTATTTGTGTTTTCAGATGTTTTGTTATTTTCGCTTTTATCAAGCAATTAAAGCGACGAATAAAATATTTACAGCCGTTCAAAAATAAGTGCAAAAAATAAAAATTATTACAAGGCTTCCAAGTCCCGTACATTTTTTATGTAATAAATAAAATACTCGAATGTCCGATATACATCTACTTGCAGAAGATGGTTGGTACGGATATGGCATGTTTCATTTATGATATTATAAAGCCCGATTGGATGGCTAAAATGAGGTTTGAACGGCGTTTGTGGGGAAATTCCATTTTTATCCAAATTTTAGATTTGATCATTGCTTTAATCAGATTATAAGTAAAAATGCCACTCATTATGGGGTGTGGTCTGTTATCAGGAGGTTTTAAACCTCCATCATTACACTATATATCCTAGCTTCAGAAAATAAGTTGGTTCGGAAACAAACGAAAATAAAACTGTTGTCTAGAAAGTCATGCAGCCGACGAGGCAACTGATGCCACCGGCAACATGGTTGATGTCACTGGCGGCATGGCTGATGCCTCCGGTGACATCAATTGTATTGCAGGTGACATCAGTATGCAAACAGGGTACAAGGCTTTCTGAGTATCATAAAGAAAGGGTCCCACAAGAAAGTGAGGTCTCTGGGGAATATGATGCCACCGGCGGTATCAACGATATCTTTGGCGATATAGGTGATACCGTCGGCGACATCACATGTCTCCGGTGACTTCAATTTCTTGCAGCAGCAGCGGGCGGCAGTCAAAATGACTAAAAACCCAAAAATGAACACAAATGAACAAAAACTAGTACAAATCAGTAATATTAATGCCAAAGAGCTATAAGACTCAGAATTTTCACATCGGAGTCGTGAATCCTACTCTTCGTGAACTAAAAATAAACACCTATGGGGAGCTTGTAATGATGATTTAGTAATAAATTTAGGAGTTTTTAGGTCCCTAAATCCTATCAAGTTAATTTTAACTTAAAGACCTACTAATTTTAAGCTCACAATCAGAGAATTCAAAGAAGAAAAACTAGGAAAAGTGGATTAGAATCCTTTTTCCTACCTTTTCTAATTCTTATTTCACTAAAATCTACTCTCTCTTAAATTGCAGCCTCTCAACTGCCTAATTTCCACTCCCTATTTTGCCATTTTAGTCCCCCCCTTTTTCAATTCAGCCAAAGGTTTGTTTTTATAGGCAAATTAGGGTGTTTTTTGAGACCTTTTTGATGAATTCCGCTGAAAGTGGCCAAAAGGCTGTCTGTGCAGGGGCCCTTTTTAGGCCATGCCGCCGGCGACATGATGATGTCGTCGGCGGTATGGCTGATGCCGCCGGTGATATGGTGATGCCGCTGGCAGCATGGCTGAAGCCGCTAATGGCATCAGCCTCCACATGCAGATGGCTAGCAGGCCCAGGAGCCTAAAAATTTGTGAAATGCGGTCAAAAGTGGTAAAAAGTGGGTCAAAAGGCATCTTTTTGAATTTTAATTATATTTTAATGGGTACTTTTAATATAGGTTTAAATCATCGGTTCAAGCTCCTACCGGACGCGTTATCGGCCACGCCGAACTGGATTCTACCAAGTATAAAATTCACAAGGAAAATTATTTTGGTAATAAAAAGTTCTAAAGATAACTTTTATTTTAAGGCATTAAAATCGAGTACACGTCATCATCGTCTCGTGAGAGGGGCTGTAAAATCCCATGCTCACAGGCTGCCCCTCGGGGGATCACTGCTGCCACAGGTCAGTATGATCATACGAAAGAGCAAGGGATAGGAATGATACCTGAGGGATGACTGGCTTGCCCCTTGGTCGGACTTACGCCTTGTAGATTGGTTGCCCCTTGGTCGGACTTACGCTTTGTAGATTAGTTGCCCTTTGGTCGGACTTGAGTTTTGTGGGATGGTTGCCCCTTGGTCGGGCTTATGCTTTGTGGGTTGGTTGCCTCTTGGTCGGGCTTATGCTTCGTGGTTTGGTTGCCCCTTAGTCGGGCTTATGCTTCGTGGGTTGGTTGCCCCTTGGTCGGGCTCACACTTTATGGATAGGTTGCCCCTTGGTCGGACTCACGCTTTACGGATTAGATGTCCCTTGGTCGGACTTAAACTTTATGGATTAGTTACCCCTTGGTCAGACTTATGCTTTGTGGATTGGTTGCCCCTTGGTCGGACTTATGCTTTATGGAGATTGTCCCTTGGTCGGACTTATGCTTTGAGGAGAGATTATCCCTTGGTTGAACTTATACTTTGGGAAGATTGTCCTTTGGTTGGATTTATGCTTTGCGGAGAGACTATCCTTTGGTCAGACTTGTGCTTTGTGGAGTGGTTGTCTCTTAGTCGGACTTGTGTTTTATGGAAAGGATGCCCCTTGGTCGGACTTACGATTTGAAGATTGGTTGTCCTTTGGTCGGACTTTAAGATTTATAGAGAGTTTGTCATTTAGTCGGACTTATGCTTTACGGAAAAGATGTCCCTTGGTCGGACTTGATCCTTTGTCAAAAGATTGCCCTTTGGTCGGACTTATGCTTTGAGGAGAAATTGTCCTATGGTTAGACTTGTGCTTTGTGGAGTGGTTGTCCCTTGGTCAAACTTGTGCTTTGTGGAGTGGTTATCCCTTAGTCAGACTTGAGCTTTGTGGAGAAATTGTCCTTTGGTCGGACTTGAGCTTTAAGGAGAAATTATCCTTTGGTCGGACTTGAGCTTTGTAAAGAGTTTGCCCCTCGATCGGGCTTACATTTTATAGAGTGATTGTCCCTTGGTCGGACTTTTGTTTTGTAGATTAGTTGCCCCTTGGTCGGGCTTGCGCTTTGTGGAGAGTTTATCCCTTGGTCGGACTTTTGTTTTGTAGATTGGTTACCCCTTGGTCGGGCTTGCGCTTTGTGGAGAGTTTGTCCCTTGGTCGGACTTTTGTTTTGTGAAGAGATTGCCCCTTGGTCGGGCTTATGCTTTGCGAAGAGTTTGTCCCTTGGTCAGACTTTTGCTTTGTTGAGAGATTGTCTCTTGTTCGGACTTTTGTTTTGTAGATTGGTTACCCCTTGGTCGGGCTTACGCTTTGTGGAGAGTTTGTCCCTTGGTCGGACTTTTGTTTTGTGAAGAGATTGCCCTTTGGTCGGGCTTGTCCTTTGTGAGGTGATTGCCCTTTGGTCGGGCTTATATTTTGTTGAGTGATTGCCCCTTGGTCGGGCTTTCACTTTGAAATGAGATTGCCCTTCGGTCGGGCTTATATTTTATCGAGTGATTGCCCCTTGGTCAGCCTTTCACTTTGTGAGAAGATTTCCCTTCAGTCGGGCTCATGCTTTGTGGAGTGATTGTCCCTTGGTTGGGCTTTAACTTTGTGAGGAGATTGCCCTTTGGTCGAGCTTGTGCTTTGTGGAGTTGTTGCCCTTTGGTCGGGTTTATATTTTGTGGAGTGATTGCCCCTTGGTCGGGCTTTCACTTTGTGATGAGATTGCCCTTCAGTCGAGCTTATATTTTGTGGAGTGATTGCCCCTTGGTCGGGCTTTCACTTTGTAAGGAGATTGCCCTTCGATCGAGCTCATGCTATATGGAGTGATTGCCCCTTAGTCAGGCTTTCACTTTGTGAGGAGATTGCCTTTCGGTTGGGCTTGTCCTTTGGTCGGACTTATGCTTTGTGGATTCGTTATCCTTTGGTCGGATTTGGGCTTTATTGAGTGGTTGCCCCTTGGTTGGGCTTATGCTTTGTGGATTGTGGAGTGTAGTTCTGGGTCACGTTACGATTTTGGAGGGGTGAACCCAAAGGTGACATGAAGAGGGTCATACCGGGACCTTTAGTTGGTGTTAATAGAGGATGAACCCGAAGGGTGATACGTACAAAGACTGTATCAAGGGCCTTCAGTACGCATTCTGGGGTGAACCCAAAGGGTGATACGTTCAGATACTGTATCAGGGACCTTCAGTAGGCATTCTAGGGTGAACTCAAAAGGGTGATATGTACAGGGACTGTATTAGGGACCTTTAGTAGGCATTCTAGGGTGAACCCAAAAGGGTGATACATACAGGGTCTGTATTAGGGACCTTCAGTAGGCATTCTGGGGTGAACCCAAAAGGGTGACACATGCAGGATCATACCGTAATCTCTAGGTAGTTTATAGAATGAGGGTATTGGGTTTGTGATTATAGCTTCGTGCAAGTTCAGGAATGTCACGCTAGAGCTGGGACTTCACTGAGGATTGTTGAAAAAAGCATAGAGGGATCTGATGTCGCTGGCAGCATGAATGATGTTGCTGGCTGTATGGAATGATGTCACCGACGGCATGAGTGCCACGTGGTAGCTTTGACTGGTCAAGCAATTTCAAAATTTGAATTGAAGGGATTGATGTCGTCGGTGGCATGAGTGATGTCGCTGGCGGTATGGCGTGATGCCGCTTGTGGTATGGTGACTATGTGGCAGCTTTGACTGGTCAAACAATTTCAAAATTTGAATTGAAGAAGGTGATGTCACCAACGACATGAGTGATGTCATTGGCAATATGGAGTGATGCCGCTGGCGGCATGAGCGGATAGTTTCAGATAAATTAAAACTCCTTAAATTCCATGCGGTAGTTTAAAAGGAAGTAAACTCCTCCTCCTCTCATACAGAAACCATATCCCTCCTTCTCCTCTTCTCCAAATTTTCAATTTCCTTTCTTTCCATCGTTCTAAACATGAAGAGAATCGCTAAGGCTTTTAGGGGCAAATCTGCTAAGGCTAGGGAGGATCTACCTGATTCCTCTATCAAAGGATTGAAAATTCTTTCCATTCCTACTACTTACAGCCTGAAGGAGACGACCACGATGTATGGCTATGGTATCAATTCTCCCATCTCCAACCTAACCCCAGAGAAGGAGAAGCACCTCTGCTATGTTCAGGTAATCACGCAAAACCCGAATCTCCTCTTTTTAGGTTGGATTTTGATTTGACCTTAGGCTTAAAATTGTGCCATGATAGGGGTCATAAGTGCGAAATAGGCTGATTATAAACTGATATTGCATGCTTTAGGTTTGATTTTTACCGTTTTTAGGCTTATTGTTTGATTGATTGTGATTTTTGTGGTTTTAGCACGATGGGTGCGATTTTGGGAAATAACAGGTTCTGCCCGCAGGTAGTGATGTCGCCGGTGACATGAGTGATGTTGCTGGTAGCATCAGTCCTTGCAAAAGGGGCTAAGGAAGTCTAATATCGCTTCTATTTAAAGCGATATCGCTGGCAATATCATCCATGTCGTCAGCGGTATGGGATGATGCCGCCGGCGATATCACTTCTAGCAAAAGTGACATCAATAGCTTTTATCAGATTTTG
This sequence comes from Euphorbia pulcherrima, assembly GCA_947683365.1. Taxonomy (NCBI): domain Eukaryota; kingdom Viridiplantae; phylum Streptophyta; class Magnoliopsida; order Malpighiales; family Euphorbiaceae; genus Euphorbia; species Euphorbia pulcherrima. The sequence continues at coordinate 25,393,311 of CANTUS010000001.1, forward strand.
GCGATGATAAAATATGCAGGACTTATCTATTTTATTTCTGATTTTACAGCCATATGAACTGGCTTATACTGGGGGGATGGGCACCATTGGCGAGTGATGGTACCATATTTTGGAGAAGCACCCTGGGCTTGCACTTGCCAAAAATGAGATGGGATTTGGAAACTTGGCCTGGATTATGCCAATGCTGATGCCCAAGCTCTCTCGTTCGGCCGTGACAACCCTAAATGAGAGGTGGTTTGAGACCACCCATACTTTCCACTTCTCTTTTGAGGAAGCGACGATTACACCCTCTGATGTCGTTGCTATGATCGAGCTTCCTTAGACGGATGAGGTCATCCACTTCGATGCCTACATGGATAAATACCATGTCGAGGCGCCCGTGGTGAGGCGGGTGAAGGAGCTATTTGGTCTGAAGCCTATTTTGGGGCAGCTATCTTATGGTGAGTTGCACCAATACTGGACCCGGGTAGATGTGGTGCCCAAGGATGAGAGGGAGGCTTGTGTCCGATCCTTCATGATTTCTTTGCTCACCATGTTGTTCTTCCTGATCTTGGGGAGCAAGATCAATTATGTGTTGATAACTACGGTGGAGGACATGGCGGGCATTAAGAGGAAGAATTGGTTGAGGGCTATCTTGGCTCAACTGTACCACGGGCTGGACGTGGGAGCCTGGAAGAAGGTGAAAGCCCTTCACCTCTACCATCTGCTACTCCAGGTATATCTCTTTGGAAGTATTTTACTTGATTGTACGCTTTCATTTATTGATGATGCTTTTTAAACTGATTGGTTGTTATTTATGCAGGCTTGGGCCTTTGAGCACCAGATTCTCCCGCCAGTCGAGTTTAAGAAGACCGTGCTGCCGGGCTCTCACTTTCTCTCCCGCTGGTGCGAGGATGTTGGCGGGAAGGCCAAGTACCCTACAAAATATAGGGAGGTCCTGAGGAGCGCGCGGTTGAGCTCGGTATGCGATTTTTAACTTACTCCTTGTTTTTACACTTTAGAACAAAACAAGAGCGTTTATGACTTTATATTGGTTGTTTTGGTTGATTATTGGTGCAGCTCATCCTGGATCCATTCAATCGGGTGGAGAATCTGGCAGAGGTTATGAGGGTTAGGAGGGAGGTGGATGACCGTCGGTTCATTATGGAGTGTCCTTTATCCTAGCAGTGGTATCTGGGCGAGCGTGTCCAGGGTTAGAGGTCTGTCTGGTTGCCAATAGACCGGTGCCTGCTAATCCTCCCAACGGCTTATTGTGGCCCCATTTGGTGATCACTTCTGAGGCCAACAAGGCCAATTATATTGAGGGGAACAGTCGGGTGATCCCTAGCATCCCTGGCCTCTATGAGCAGCACCAACAGCGTCTACTCCCTTGTGTCCCCGTTATGAGCGGACGACGACCCGCGCGGCTGCATGCACGGGGGCCGGACCCGGTCGGGCCGACCCATTTTTGGTGTGTCAGGGAGATGAGTGTGTTGTGGTTGAAAAGAAAATGATTTTGCATATTGTAATGCTTAAAAGATATGAGATCAAAATCCCGTACTTAGAATAGAGTCGCCACCCGGTTCAGCTCAACCGGGAAATTTTTAGTACGATTTTCCCACCGGGTGGTTGGACCATACCTTAAGTAGAGATTCCGAGTTCGGATGATGTTATCTACTTTTCATTAGGCCAAATTAGGATACTTCATTCTTTCTTAATCGGTTTGATCCACCCTATTTATTTGTATTTTCAGTTATTTTGTGGTTTTCGCATTTATCAAGCAATTGAAGCGGTAAATAAAATATTTACAATCGTAAAAGAAAAGTAAGTGCGGAAAGTAGAATTATTACAAGGTTTTCAAGTCCCGTGCTTTTTCTACGTAATAAATAAAATACCCGAATGTCCGATATACACCTACCTGCAGATGATAGTTGACACGAATATGGCATACCTTATTTATAACATCATAAAGCTCGATTGAATGGCTAAAATGAGGTTCGAATGGCATTTGAGGGGAAATTCCATTTTTATCCAAATTTCAGATTCGATTGTTGATTTAATCGGATTACAAATGAATATACCACTTGTTGTGGGGCGGGTCTGTTTTCAGGAGGTTTCGAACCTCCATCGTTGCACTATCGGTCCTAGCTTTAGAAAATAAATTAGTTTGGAAATAAACGAAAACAACACTGCTGTCCAGAAAACCAAGCCGCCGATGGCATCTGATGCCGCCGACGACATAGTTGATGTCGCTGTCGGCATGGATGATACCGCAGGCGACATCGATTATGTCACGGGTGACATCAGCATACAGATGGGCACAAGGCTTTCTGAGTACTGTAAAGAAAGGTTCCGCGAGAAAACGAGGTCTCCGAGGAAAGTGATGCTAACGGCGGTACCAACGATGTCTCTCGCGACATGGGTGATACAGCCGGCCTCATCGCATGTCCCCGGCGACTCCAATTCCTTGCTACAGCAGCGGTTTGCAGTCAAAGCGACCGAAAACTTAAAAATGAACACAAAAAAAGGTTGGTGTAAAACAATAATAATAATGCCAAAGAGCTATGAGACTCAGGATTTTCACCTCGGGGTTGTGAATCCACCTCTTCGTGATCCGAATAAAACACCTCTGGGGAGCTTGTTACGATGATTTAATAATGATTTTAAGTGTCTTTTGGTTTCTAAGTTCTACTAAGATGATTTTGACTTAAAGTTTTGTCGATTTCAACTCACAATCAGAGAGTTCAAAGAAGAAAAACCAGGAAAAATGGGTCGGAATCCCGTTTTTTCTGTTTTATCTAATTCTTATCTCACTATCATCTATTTCCACCTTAAAAATCCCTTTTTTTTCTTTCTCCTCCCCTCTCAAGTGCAGCCCAAGGTGCCTTTTTATAGGTGGAATGGGGTGCTTTTTGGGGCCTTTTTTAATAATTCCACCGAAAGTGGTCGGAAAGGCTGTCTGTAAGAGGACCCGCTTCGAGTCATGTCGCCGGCGGTATGATCGATGTCGCCGGCGGTATGGTGATATTGCCGGCGACATGGGTGATGCTTTTGGCGGCATCAGCCTTCAGCATGCCTTCAGCTAGTGGGTCAAAAAAAGGCCAAAAAGTCGGGAAAAGTGGCCTAATAGTGAAAAAAAGGCATCTTTATGACTTTTAACAATATTTTAAATGGTATTTTCTATTTGGGTGTAAATCATCGGTTCAAGCTCCTACCGAACGCGTTATCGGCTACGCCAAACTGGATTCTACCAATTATAAAATTCACAAGGAATATTATTTTGGTAATAAAAATTTCGAAGAGAACTTTTATTTTGAGGTATTAAAATCGGGTACACGTCATCATCGTCTCGCGAGAGGGACTGCAAAATCCCATGCTCACAGGCTGCCCCTCGGGGGATTACTGCTGCTATAGGTCAGTATGATCACACAAAAGAGCAAGGGATAGAAATGATACCTGAGGGATGACTGGTTTGTCCCGAGGTCGGACTTTATCGATTGTTCGTCCCTTGGTTGGACTTTTGCTTTGTTGATTGTTCGTCCGTTGGTCGGACTTTTGCTTTGTTGATCGTTTGTCGACTGTTCGTCCCTTGGTCGAACTTATGCTTTGTAGGTTGCCCCTTGGTTGGGCTTATGCTTTGTGGAGAATTCGCCTTTGGTCGGGCTTGTGCTTTGTGAAGAATTCGCCTTTGGTCGGGCTTGTGCTATGTGGAGAATTTGCCTTTGGTCGGGCTTGTGACTTTGTATAGTGATTGTTCTTTGGTCAGACTTTCACCTCGAAGAGATAGCCCTTTGGTCAGGTTTTTATTTGGTGAAGTGATTGTCCTCCGATTTGACTTTTGCTTTGAAGAGATTGCCTTCGGTTGGGCTCACTTTGAAGGGATTGCCCTTTGCTTGGGCTCACTTTGAAGAGATCGCCCTTCGATTGGGCTTTTGTATTTCAGTATAGTGATTATTCTTTGGCCGGACTTTCACTTCAATGAGATCGCCCTTCGGTTGGGCTCATTTTTGGTACAGTGATTGTCCTTCGATTGGACTTTCGCTTTGAATTGATTGCCCTCCGGTTGGGCTCATGTTTTGAAGAGATTGCCCTTCGGTCGGGCTCGTGTTTTGAAGAGATTGCCCTACGGTCGGGCTCGTGTTTTGAAGAGATTGCCCTTCGACTGGGCTCATGTTTTGAAGAGATTGCCCTTCGGTCGGGCTTGTGTTTTGAAGAGATTGCCCTTCAGTTGGGCTCGTGTTTTGAGGAGATTGCCCTTCAGTTGGGCTCGTGAAGAGACTGCCCTTCGGTTGGGCTTGTGTTTTAAAGAGATTGCCCTTCGGTCGGGCTCGTGTTTTGAAGAGATTGCCCTTCGGTCGGGCTCGTGTTTTGAAGAGATGGCCCTTCGGTTGGGCTCGTGAAGAGACTGCCCTTCGGTTGGGCTTATGTTTTGAAAATCTGGTTCGGAGGGGTAACATTGCCGGCGATATGGATGATATCGCCGGCGATATGGATGATATCGCCGGCGGCATGGCTTTATGTCACCGGCAATGTGGATGCCACGTGGCAGCTTTGACTGGTCAGATAATTTCAAAAGTTGAACTTAATGAGGCGATGTCACCGGCGGCATGACTGATATCGCCGGTGGCATGGACAAACAGTTTCAGATAAATCAAAACTCCTCGAATTCCGCGCGGCAGTTTATAAAAGGTTTGGAACTCTCTTCTTCCCCATTCTTTCTCAAAACCGCATCTCTCTCCATCTCTTCTCCAATTTCTTTGTCTTTGAAATTATGAAGAGAATTAGCAAGGCTTTTAGGGGCAAATCCAAGGCTAGGGAGAGCCTGCCCGATTCTTCCGTTGAGGGACTGAAAATCCTTTCCGTTCCTACTGCATACGGTCTGAAGGTGACAGCCAAAATGTACGGCTATGGCATTAACTCTCCTATCACCAATCTGACTCCGGAGAAGGAGAAACACCTCTCTTATATCCAGGTAATTCCACAAAAACTCGAATTACTTCTTTTTGAATTCGATGTGATTTTGCCTTAGATTTGTAAACATGCCATGATAGGTTCGATTTTTGCCTTGTTGTTCGATTGATTTGGGTTTAGAGTGGAATATATCAGTCATATTGTATGCTTTTAGGATCGATTTTTGCCTTGTGGTTCGATTGATTTGGGATTTTTGTGATTTTTGGCACTACAGGTGTGATTTAGGGAGAAAATAGGTTCTGCCCGTGCTGAGTGATGCCGCTGGCGGCCTGAGTGATGCCGCTGGTGACATCAGTGTTGTTGCTGGCGGCATCAGTCCTTGTGAAAGGCTTTATGGGAGTCTGATGTCGCTTTTGTTTAAAGCGATGTCGCCGGCGATATGAACCATGCCGCTGGCAGTATGGGCTGATGCCGCCGGCGATATCGCTTCTAACTAAGGCGATATCAGCAGCCTTTTTAACAGAAATGCACTGAATTGATCCATTTTATTTTCAATTTTGCAGCCATACGAACTGACTTACATAGGGGGGATTGGTACCATCGGTTAGTGGTGGTACCACATCTCAGAGAATGATCCCGAGCTTGCGCTTGTAATTAACGAGACGGGTTTTGGAGATTTGGCCCGGATCATGCCCATGTTAATGACTAAGTTTCCTCATTCTTTAGTAACGGCCCTGACTGAAAGGTGGTCCGAGACCACTCATACCTTCCATTTCTCCTTCGGGGAAGTCACAATTACCCCTTCTGATGTGGTAGCCATGATCGGCCTTCCTTAGACTGATGAGGTTATACATTTTGACGTCTACATGGACAAGTACCATGTTGAGAGGCCCGTGGTTAGGCGGGTAAAGGAGTTATTCGGTTTGAAGCCCATTTCTGGGCGGCTGTCCTATGGTGAGTTGTACAGTTATTGGACCCGGGTGGATGTGGTGCCCGAGGAGGAGAGGGAGGCATGTGTCCGTTCCTTTGTGATCTCACTACTCACCGTGCTGTTCTTCCCAATCTTGGGGAGTAAGATCAACTACATACTTATTACCGCGGTGGAAGATGTGCCGGGAATCAGGAGGAAGAATTGGCCGAGGGCCATCTTGGCCCAATTGTACCATGGGCTAGACGTGGGAGCCCGAAAGAATGAAAAAGCACTTCGCCTATGCCATCTGCTGCTCCAGGTATAGATTTTATTTTTCTTTGATAACAGGTGTTCTTATTCATTGCATGACGTCCTTTGAATTGATCGGTCATTATTTGTGCAGGCTTGGGCGTTCGAGCATCAGATCCCTCCGCCGATGGAGTTTAAGAAGGTTGTACCACCGGGGTCTCATTTCCTTGCCCGCTGGTGCGGGGGTATCGGTGGGAAGGCCAAGTACCCTACGCTGTATAGGGAGGTTCTAAGAAGCGCGCGATTGAGTTCGGTATGCGATTTTTTTTTTTGGTCTATGGGCTTATGTTGGTTGTTTTGGTGTAGCTCATCTTGGACCCGTTTGATGGGGTGGAGAATTTAGCTGAGGTTGCATGGGTTCGGAGGGAGGTGGATGACCGCCGGTTTGTGATTGAGTGCCCCCTATCCCAGCAGTGGTATCTGGGCGAGCGCGTTCGGGGTTGGAGGTCCCTTCCGGTTGCTGCTAGACTGGTGCCTGCTGATCCTCCGCGGGGCTTGTGGTGGCCTCATTTGGTGATTTCTGTCAAGGCCAATAAAGCCGATTATATTGAAGGGAACGGCCGAGTGATCCCTAGCGTTCCTGGCCTCTACGAGCGGCTTTTTTAGCGTCTACTCCCCTGTGTCCTCGTATCCATGGCAACGATACAATTGAGTATCGTAATGAGCAACGATTGGAGGATGAAAAGAGGCACCTCGGAGGCGTTGTGGATGATGATGAGGATGATGATGAAGATGAAGCGCTGGAAGGGGACGTTGCGGTCGACCCTGAGGGGGAGGACGAGGTAGGCGCGGGTGTAGCTGGCGAGAGCGTGCCGATGTCCCAAGGGGAGCAACGTTCTTTCGAGGTATGATTGTGTTTGTGTGTATGATTTTGAAGTCGTTTAAGGACGTTGTTGACGTGTGACTTTTACGTTCTGCAGGAACCCGCGAGAAAGAGGGGCCGTGATAACCAAAGTAGGACCTGTCATTATGGCGCGCTGGAGGGCATAAACTTCGTGGAGGGGAGGTTGGTTAATCCATTGGAAACCACCTTCCTGTTGATGAACCCTCGAGGCGAATTCTCTCATAGGAATGTTGGTTCGAGCCGGCAAGCCCCGATTTTCGTGCCTGTAAACGCTACCTACGTAAGATCTAATAATCCTTTTCTTATTAAGCCATAGATGTGGGTGTCTAAGATTTTGCTTTTTGGATTTGCTAGGTGGCACGAAGTCATGTGGAGCAACTCGCGGAGAACAATTTTGTTCTCCGGGATACCCTTATTGGGCAATCGCTCCTCGTTCAGGTATTTTATGCACATGTTAGGATGGGATATACGTATGGATGTTATGCATGGCATGCAAGGCTGATATTTTCTCCGGTTTGCAGGATTTTTTAGCCCTTTCTTTGTCTGATGCTGACGCAGCCCGGCGGCGGTATGAGGAGGAGACTGCAGCTTTACAGCACCGTATGAGCAATCTCGAGGGTCAGTTGGCGGCCACTGCCCAAGAACAGAGAAGTAAACAAAACCTGGACCGTGCGCACCCCGGGGGTACCAGTCGTAGGGGGGTCAAGAAGTCTGCCGGCCGACGTGTGTTTACCGCTGCTGAGGAGTCCAGCAGTGTTCCCATGACGGCGGGAAGAGAGGAAGACGATGTTGATGATTGGTTCGCAATTCCTGATGACGTTTCATCTCGTCCAGCTGGTAGTGGCGGGCATGCTTAGTTTTACTTTTCGTTTTTATTTTGCTTTTGAGTTCTTGTTTGTACCTCTGATACATTGGGGTTTTGATATTTGATTTATGGGCTAGACGATTTGGTATAATTTGAGCAATTTGTGCCTCCGGGCTTTTATTCTGAAAATGAATTGATGCTTGATAAGTCATTGGAAATATAGGATTATTTATAGGCTTTTGTATAGGTCTGAGACGGCAGAAATGTTTCTGATGTCGCCGGAAAATTCGCTCCATATCGCCGGCGGCATGGCCCATATCGCCCAAATGGATCGAGCTAAAATAATATATACAGGGCTGTCTGAAGTCCATATTGTCGGTGACATCATCTGATATCGCCCTAATTGGCTCTATATCGCCGGCGGCATCAACCACATCGCCGGCGGCTTCACTCATATCGTCGGTGGCTTCATCCACATCGCCGGTGGCATCAACTTTCCAGCAATCTGGCTTCAACCATTCTGTCCACTATTTGTCATGGCAACCCATAATAAAAAATTACGGGGTTTTCTGCAGAGTTTGGGGAATGTCGACTGGAAGAGGCTCGAAAAATTCAGGCTTTGGGGGCTTCAATATGTCGCGGCGTGGCCCGTGAGCCGTGAATTCCTTCGAGCGGTACTGTCCTTTTGGGATCCAATGGACCATGTTTTCCGCTTTTCGTCGATCGAGCTCTGCCCCTTGCTCGAAGAATTCCATGCTATTTTAGGGACACCGTGTCCTAAACGAGTTTCTCTGGCGTTACTGGACCTTCATTTTGGCATAAATGGAATTCGCCGAGGGCTATGGAATTTAGATTCTATTGACCCATTTCTATCTCAGTTGCCTGACAGACCTGGTTTTCAGCTCGAAGCAGTCTTGGAGTGGTGTCGTGGAGTGTCCCGATCCCATCCTGCTTGGCCATTTATGATGGCCTTGTTACTCATGGCAGAGTTTATGTATGGAGTGAGCCTGGTTGCTCCGCTCAGGTTAATTTCCCTCATTGGTCCTATGTCGACAGGGGCTTCCCCCGTGGCCGTGGGATTGGCTGATGTTTTGTTAAACATGGACGCTGCTTCTGTTGACTCATCACTCATTGGGGATCAATTCACATTATTACAGGTATCTCTTATTCTTTTTGATCCCAGTATTTCTTTCTCCTATCCTTACCTGAGTTCTGCATTTATAGGTCTAGCTGATGGAGAAGCTAAAGCTGAGGGAGGCACCCCGAGGGAATCCAAAAAAGTATCTTCCTGTCCATCTGAGGGAGAGAGGGCTTATGCGGGCCGATTTCAATGAGCTGACATATGACGATTAGGTGGCTATCTTGAGGGGGTATACTGACATGCAGGTTCAGTGGGTTAGTCCATGGTGGAGAATTCAGGATGTGGTCGTAGAATCTTGGGGAGCATGTGTTCAATTGATAGGCTTGGAGAAATCTTCATTTTATACCCCCTATCGGCTATGTCGTCAGTATGGTAAAAGGCAGAGAGTCCCGATCAAATTGCCCAATAACCAGATCGGAATTTACAAAGCTAGGTGGGTCAACCATATTCAGGAGAAATGGTCTAGGGAGGCTGTGTTCGAGATTCTGGATTACGATCACCTAGAAACCACTGAAACTGACACATACTACAGAGGATGGCTTGCCGAGATAAGAGGTTTGCCGACCCGTCGAAAGCGGTCATGGGCTCGTTTGGAGGGGGAATGCGCGGAGCGAGGGGAGGATTCCCTCTCTTCTAGCACACCGAGGCGGATCTCTAGGTACCAAGATGACGATGCGGGAAGTTCGTTTTGAGTCTTACCATTTGTTGGAATCATCAGGTTTTTTTTAATACTCTAGAATGGAACAAAATGAACCCTGTTCAAAGCTTGTCGAAGTTGTCTTGAATTTATGAATACAGGACTCACGTAAGCGTAAGCATTTAGATTTTAACAAAAGAGAACTTTTTATTAATCGAGATAAAATAAAGTACATGATGCTTGGTTGTCATTTCCATCGGCTAAACTCCCGGTGCCGACTAGCCGAGTTCGGTTTTCTAGAAGGCACTCGCTCTGTGCTCACATATCCTAACTTTTGCCTAGATCACCCTGTTCGGGTTTTCGATCTAGCAGGTTTGTCTTATCCCCTAATTTTTGCACGGTTGGTTCGCAGAATACCAATCATCGGGTATCACCCTAATTTTTGCCCGATCAGTGAAAGACTGAAAGGCGGGAGATTATTATGTATGTATCTTTTCATGTGCTGCTTTTCTGGTTTATTTCTTTTTAAACATGATAACGCTTAAGCCTGTCTTGGTTTACGGGATTTACGAACTCATTCCCATCCATGTCCATAAGTTTAGCTGCCCCTTTGCTAAGCAGCTTCTTTATCACATATGGTCCTTCCCAGTTTGGCCTGAATTTTCCCCTCGCATCAGTGGTAGAGTGTCTCAACAGCTTGAGGACCAGATCACCGACCTTTAGGGGGAACTTCTGATGTTTTACCCGACTGTTATATGCCCGAGCCACACGTTGTTGGTACATCTGGAGGTTGTCAAGGGCCTTCATCCTTTGTTCATCCATCATGTTCAACTGTTCAAACCTTATCTGAGTCCATTCGGATTCTTCTAGCTTAGCCTCCAGGGCAACTCTTAATGAGGTCACCTGAGTTTCAACTGGCAAGATCGCTTCCATTCCGTAAACCAAGGAAAATGGAGTTTGGCCTGTCGGAGTACGTATGCTGGTGCGATATCCCCAAATAGCAAAGTGCAACTTATCCGCCCAATCTCTATAACTGGCTATCATCTTAGAAAGAATCTTCTTTACCGATTTATTGGCTGCCTCAACAGCTCCATTGGCTTGTGGTCTGTATGGAGAAGACCTATGGTGCTCGATCCCATACTTTTCGATTAATGAAGCGGTTGCTCCTTGAAATTGTACCCCATTATCTGAGACTATATGATGTGGGAACCCATACCGCGCAAAGATATGCTTTTCTATGAACTTGGCCATCTGCCTGGCAGTGACATTGGTGAAGGATTCGGCTTCAACCTATTTTAAAAAGTAATCTACTGCTACCACAATGAATTTATGGCCATTCGTTGAGGAAGGACGGATTTTACCAATTATATCTATACCCCATGTTGAGAATGGCCAAGGGGTGGATAAGTGATGGAGCTCGGTCGGCGGCAAATGCCGCATATCTCCGTAAACCTGGCATTGGTGGCATCGTTTGACCTGGGCGATATAATCGGCTGTGAGAGTGAGCCAAAAATACCCTAGTCGCAGGACCTTCTTTGCGAGGGCAAGACCATTCATATGAGGGCCACAGTCGCCGGCATGGACCTGGACCATTATGCTCTGAGCCTCGGAATCATTGAGGCAACGGAGGAGTAGGCCGTCACTAGTGCGCTTGAATAGGTCATTATCTATAATACGAAATTGGGTAGCAAGCCGCCGTAGGGTGGTACGGTCTGAGTCGGAAGAAGCTGTGGGGTATTGGCCGGTCCGAAGAAATAAGACTATGTTAGAATACCAACAAGGTTCGGATGAAATGGCGAGAACCGGAGGAGTCGATTGGACACGATATGGGGTCTTGGTGGATAGCAAAACCAACGGGCGGATAGGTTGCTGTTGGGGTCCTTCCCATAAGGACGCGAGAGTGGCGAGAGCATCTGCCATTTGGTTCTCATCTCGAGGGACATGGCGGTATAAGCATGAGGTAAATTTCTCAGACAATTCACGGATGGCCTCAACATAAGGGCGAAGGGATTCTTCTTTAACTTCCCAATCTCTAATGACCTAATGAACAACTAGAGCCGAATCTCCAATGACGGATACATGGTGTGCCTGAACCTGAAGAAGAGCCTCAAGGCCGAACAGGCAAGCTTCATATTTAGCGCCGTTGTTGGTGATAGCGAATTCTAAACGTTTGGATAACGGGATTATCTCATTATCTGGTGTGACGATGATGACTCCGAGACCTGCTCCTCGGCGGTTTACAGTGCCGTCAAAGTACATTGTCCAATTGTCATCAAGGACTGTAGCAGAGGTGAGCTGTTCATCAGGGAATTCCAAACTTTCCTTATAGTCAGAGCTGAGGGGTTGATTAGCCAAGAATTTGGCTACAGCCCTCCCTTTAATGACCTTTCGGGTTACATATTCAATGTCAAACTCAGATAGGAGAAGTAGCCATCGTGATAATTTGCCGGCTAGAGTAGGGGACTGACAAAGAAACTTCATTGGATCAATTTTGGCTACGGCCTGGACTCGATAGGATTGGAAATAATGTCGCAACTTCTTAGTGAGCCAAACCATGGTAGCACAAGTCTTCTCTACAATTGAATATCGGGTTTCATAATCTAGTAGTTTCTTACTTAGGTAGTAGATGGCATGCTCGTACTTATCATCATGTTTTTGGACAAGCATGGCTCCAACGGATGTTTCTTCAATGGCCAGATAAAGGATGAGTGGTTTCCCTGGGATGGGGGGTGTCAAGACCGGTGGATTGACAAGGTATGTCTTGATTCTGTCGAATGCTACTTGGCAGTGATTGTTCCATACCACGGGTTGTTGTTTCTTTAACAACTTAAAGATGGGTCGCAGACGGTAGTGAGGCGGGCAATGAATCGACTAACATATTGTAAGGACCCTAAAAATGATCGGACCTCTTTCTCCGTCTTAGGGGAAGGCATATCCCTGATGGCTTTGGCTTTGTCTGGGTCCATTTCAATCCCTTTTTGGCTAACCACGTGTCCTAACAGCTTGTCGGAGGTAACTCTAAACACACATTTCTTTGGATTTAGACGAAGATTGTATTTTTCAATACGAGTCATGAACTTGTCAAGAACAGCAGGGTGCTCTTCTCGATTGGCGGATTTCACAATCATGTTGTCCATGTATACTTCCACTTCTTTATGGATCATGTCGTATAGTAGGGCAGTTACAGCTTGTTGATAAGTGGCTCCGGCATTTTTCAACCCGAAGGGCATTACCTTGTAGCAATAAACCACCCACTCAGTAATGAATGCTGTTTTGACTTTATCAGCGATATTAACCAGGATTTGATTGTATCCTGAGAACCCATCCATGAACGAATACATAGATGTCCTAGCGGCACTGTCAATTAGGACATCGATGTGTGGGAGAGGGAAGTCATCCTTCGGTGAGGCTTTATTGAGATCTCAAAAGTCTACGCAGACTCGAACTCTACCATCCTTCTTTGGTACCGGGACAATGTTCGACAACCAAGTCGGGTATTCTACTACTTCTATGAATCGAGCTTCAATCAACCTCAAAACCTCTGTCTTAACCTGTTTTGCCCATTCAGGTCTCAACCGGTGGAGCTTCTATTTAACAGGTCAGAATTTAGGATCAATTGGGATCCTGTGTTTGGCGATTCATCGATCAACCCCAGGCATGTCTTTGTATGACCAGGCAAAAGCGTTAACATGATTCTTAAGCACTTTTATGATCTCACTTTTTTCCTCGGGAGTTAAATCTTTGGAAATGGTTACCATTTTTGGATTGTCATCCGTACTTAGGTTTATTTCACTTAATAGAGTTTCACTAATGCCAAAAACGTTATGCGTGTTGTTACGTGAATGCATGGATCCATCCGGAAAGACATCAAACAAGTAAGCTGAACGGGAGTTATTCATTGCGTAAAAAGCCTCAAAAGCGGCATTGTTCGTATCAAAGACATCGGAAATATTAAAAATTACATCATCCACATCTTCCTCCATATGCGGAGGGGCTTCAGCGGCCACGTCGATGGGAGAGGTGTTCTCTATATCATCTGTCAGGGTGGTGCTTAGGTTGCGCTCCCAAGTGGTCCTTTGGGGGATGGTGAGCGACGGCTCCTCAGACAGGTTAGCCTTTTCAGTTATAGCCCTGGCGAGCTTTTCTACCATAGCCGTCGTGGCATCTTCTTTCCCATTACCCTTCCAGCCTTTCTTCATTAGCAGTGCTATAGCTCTTGTCACGGTTGCCACGACATCCTCAATTTCTAGATCGATAGACTCACCTTCAGGATACATCTTATCTTTCCCTTTATCCTTTTTAGAAATCACGTCGACAAGCACGTCAGACTCCGTAGGTTCAGGTTCAGCTGAAACTATCGTGTGACCAGCCTCAAAGTCATAGACATCTTTAAAGATTTCAAAGCCGGGCCACATTCTCCCGTCATGCTCGATTGGTTCGGGCTCCCCTTTATAAAGCCTCTTTCCCTGGATTTCACAAGTAGTGACCATGCGGCAATAACAGTAGGGGACACAACGATAGGCTTTTCTAGGCTTATACCCCAGTCCAACTCCACGGATGAGGATTTTTGGTTCCAATGCCTCAATAATCCCCTGTTCATGTATTCCTCCACCCCTGCCATGCCTATAACCAGACTTCTTCATTAGCTTGCCCATACCCGCGTGGAGGTAGCTGTGCCAAAGGGGAGGGGGTTTTTGAGCCTTACTAATCATGGCAATCTGGAGGCTCTTTTCTAGGTTAGCTTCGGCTTCCATAACGGCCATGACAGAAGCAGGATCAGCCTCTATAGTTATCATTCTATCACCATGGATTAGCTTGATCTTTTGGTGTAGTGTGGAGGGTACTGCGCCCAATGCATGGAACCATGGCCGGCCAAGCAGCAGAGAATAGGTAACAGGAATGTCAAGGACGGTGAAACGTACATTGTTTATGACACCTTCGACAGTAACCCCTGCCTCAAAGACCCCAATTACATTGCGCTTTGAATCATCGTATGCTCTAATAACAGTGCTGGACCTTTCAAGCATGTCCTCTAATAGTCCCAGATGAGGAAGGATCTTTAAAGGGCATAGGTTTAGGGCGGATCCATCATCCACCATGACGCACGGGATGACCTTATCAAGAATTTGAACCCGGATGAACAAGGCCCTATTGTGATCCCTTCCTTCAAGTGTAAGATCAAAACTATCAAACACGATCTGAGGCCCTTTTCTTGGGGGAATGCCCTCTCCTATCGTGGCGCACATCTCAACGACCGAGGTGGTCAGATTAGCCTCCAGGTCAAGGAGCCGTTTGATCAAACCCTTACGATGCCTTTCTGAGTCAATTACCAGTTGCCAGATGCTGTATCGGGCTTGGGTGTTTTTCAACTGGGTAATGAGGGGGTCAACCTCAAGACTAGTAGGGACAGGTGGAGGTGGAGAAGGGGGTCTCGCTGTAGTTCCAACCCTGCCAGGAATCGGGTCTTTGTTTAGACGGAGATACCGGTCTTTCGGCTGATATACACGACCACTCCGGGTGATATTGAGGACATTGTCGAGTAAGACGCTCTTGGTGGCTCGCGTCTCAAATAGGTACTGTTGCTCTTCAGAGTCTGAATCTGGGTCTCGTAGTTCATATTTATCCACACTAAAAAGGTCATGGTGGTCGACCTTGAACAAGTTGGTACTTACGGCCTTGGATTCCCGAGCTATTTCCCCATCCTCATCAGAATAGTTCTCCTTTGAAACAAAAGAATCTACACTGAATAGTGCCTTTCCCTCAGCTTTCCTTCTCTTTGCCACTAATGGTTTAGACCTACGACTCTCTTGTTTTGGTTGGCTTGGATCCCTTTCCATTCCTTGAATGGAGTTAACTCCTGGGTTGGCCTGATTGATAAGTTTAAAAACTGAGCAAGATGGAAGGCCTGAACCGATGACCAGGATGAAATTACTACTGCCCTGCCCCTGGGCAAGGAGGTCAAAGACCATGGCTTCAAGTAAACCAGATTGGACCATTCCAACCTTACTTTCGAAGTTTGGTAAAGGGTTATTCATAGTGCTCAGGGCCTTATCTGGTTCGGTAATCTTTGCCTCGCTAACCAATCGCTGAATAGCTGAGAGTAGGGCCTTGCAATTGTTGGTTTGGTGCCCCACCTGAACGTGATAATTTCAGAAGTTATTCTTATCTTCAGGTTTGGGTGGCTTGTATTCTTGAAGGGACTGTATAAAACCCGCTTCCCTCAACCGTTGGAAGATGACCCGCAGGGGCAATTTATAGGGTTTGGTCAAAACAAAAGGGGGCCGAGGAGGCTGGACCGTGGCAATCGTTGATGGAGTCGGATTGGTTGTAAGTGGCGTAGCTGGGGTATGAGAAATGGTTTAGATATCAGCCAGTGTTTTTGGTTTAGCCGGCGCTAGGGCTGAGGGTTGCGCTTCATTTTTCCTGAACCACGGTTTGCCTACTCTCTTGGCCTTCTCGTGTTCTGCTTCGCGCTCAATTTTTTCTGCTTTCTCAAACATAGCCTTGTAGGAAAGGAAGGAATCTGTAGCCATTTCCTTGCAGAACAAGGGGAGAGATCCTTCGAGGAGTTTGACAATCATTTCCTCAAGGCTAAGCTTAGACTTCATCAAGACCTGGGTCGACATCCACCTGTTGAAGTACTGCTTAAAGGTTTCGTTGGGCATTTGACGGACCATCTCAAGATGTTGGAGGGTCATCTCCATCATAGTATTGAACCTATAGTGTACTTTCAAAGCCTCAAATAAGAGCGTCCAGTCGGCGACAATATGCTGCGGCAAAGTGTGGTACCACTCGAGTCCAGGTCCCCGAAGAGAACAAGGAAACATCTCAGCCAGCACTTTGTCACTTAGCTTCTTTACGTGCATCACCCTTTCGTACATTATGATGTGAGAGGCGGGTGCTCCCGAGCCATCATAATGAGCCATGTTTGGCATAGTAAAATTATCGGGGACCCAATCCTCGTCCCTTTTAGGTTTTTTATTGATGATGAGGCAGTTGATGTAAGCTTGGATTTCTGGTGTCACGCCCGGAGGTTGTGTGACCTGGTCGCTGACCGGTTCATGAGAGATGGTTGGGGCTTGGGGTGTCGTGCCCGGAGAATGCACGACCTGGTCATTGACGGTCTGAGAAGCTATCATTTGTCGAACAAAAGCGGCTACCTCAGGTGTCACACCCGGAGGTTGTGTGACCTGGTCGTTGAATGTTGGAGGCAGCGTAGGACGGACAGTCAGATGGCTGGCAAATGGATTATGGGGGTAAGTAGTGCCCTTAGGAGTTACGACAAACTACGGAGGTGTGAATGAGGGTAGAGGCCGAGACGATGGGCTTTGGTGATTGAATGTCAGAGGAGTGGAGGTTTGGACGAAAGGTCTTGGGTTGAAAGGTACAGCTGGTGGAGTGGTTGAAGCCGACAAGAGAGCCAAAGCCTGTCTAAACTAGAATGGACTCGTCAAGGGTTGGATTGATTGAAGTACAGGTGCGACAGGTCCCGCCTCTACCAAACTGGTCAGTACTCGTGTTGTACCATTCGGGGCTTGGATGTCAGATGCCGATACTTGATCGGAATTCCTATTTTCCAGAGCTTGCTTAACTACTGCTTCAACCGTAGTTTGGATAGAGGCTTGGAAAGCATCTGAGTTTAAGAACTGCATCATAGCACTGGTCAAGTCAAAACCAGGAGGTGGTTGGGATCCTATTCCCGAGCTGGAAGTGGGACCAAAGGGCTCTTCTGGAGGGGGGTCCCTTCATTTCTTGGGAAAGACATGGTCGGTCGAGGGGAACTTTGGCTTAACTGAACTCGCTCTGAATCTGATTCCTCGCTGGAATCGGTATGGGGGATTCCTTCAACTTCCGTGGTAGCAACCGGGGTCGGAGGATTACGTATCAGGCGATGTTCTATCCTTTTCCAGGCCGGGGTACGACGGTCAGTGCGCCTCCTCCTAGCTAAAATGGTAGGCAGCGGATCAGGCCATACGTGGATTGGTGAATGATATGCGTGGTATGCATGCTTTTTATGCCTTGGGAGTGACGTGTAGGGCGCATGGCTGCATGTAGATGTGGTTAGAGATGATGTGATGGCTTATCCCTCTAACATATATGAGACGTGTGTACTTCACGTCATACATAGCGATATGTGGTGACGCAACGGAGGTACAAGAGAAGTCCTACACATGTTGCTAAACCTCTTCCACGGGTGGAAGTGGTAAGGGCAAGTTGATTTATTTTCGGTCCTTAAAGCCGATGTATGGGGGTGCATGATCATAGAGCACTTAGCATGCGAATCGGCCCTGTTCCAACCTTTTGACTCCCGCGTAACGCCTCTTTGGTAGGATGGAGTTTGGCTGCCTCACCGGAAATGGCAAAAGTAGTGCGTCCCAATTATTTTATTCATTTTGGGTAATCCTATGGGGAATGATGTGCTAAGGCTTTTTTCTAACGCGGCTTTAGTATAGGGTTGTTGATGTAGAAGGTTCTGATTTACCTTGATTCCACGTTTACTCAATCACTACCCGAAGGGGCGCGGTCATAGGAGTTTACGTGTTGGTTAAAATGAGTGATCCACCCACTAGGCATCCTCAATTCCAACAGGGCATGAGTGATACTTTGTGAGCTTCTCTGGTGAAATAGGGTACCTAAAATTACTGAACTATCTACACGCATAAGGACAAGACGTCATAAGAAAAGAATGAAGTTTTAATTTGGCCAATGATTTCAATACATCATCAAAATCTTTTAAACCATGAAGGAAGATTCAAATTTAAAGAAAATTCCCCAGCGGAGTCGCCACTGTAAGTGGACGACGACCTGCGCGGCTGCGTGCGCAGGGGCCGGACCCGGCCGGGCCGGCCCATTTTTAGTGTGTCGGGGAGATGAGTGTGATATAGTTGAAAAGAAAATGATTTTGCATATTGTAATACTTAAAAGATACGAGATCGAAATCCCGTACTTAGAATAGAGTCGCTACCCGGTTCAGCTCAACCGGGAAATTTTCGGTACGATTTTCCCACCGGGTGGTTGGACCATACCTTAAGTAGAGATTCCGAGTTCGGATGATGTTATCTACTTTTCATTAGGCCAAATTAGGATACTTCATTCTTTCTTAATCGGTTTGATCCACCCTATTTATTTGTATTTTCAGTTATTTTGTGGTTTTCGCATTTATCAAGCAATTGAAGCGGTAAATAAAATATTTACAATCGTAAAAGAAAAGTAAGTGCGGAAAGTAGAATTATTACAAGGTTTTCAAGTCCCGTGCTTTTTCTACGTAACAAATAAAATACCCGAATGTCCGATATACACCTACCTACAGATGATAGTTGACACGAATATGGCATACCTTATTTATAATATCATAAAGCTTGATTGAATGGCTAAAATGAGGTTCGAATGGCATTTGAGGGGAAATTCCATTTTTGTCCAAATTTCAGATTCGATTGTTGATTTAATCGGATTACAAATGAATATACCACTTGTTGTGGGGCGGGTCTGTTTTCAGGAGGTTTCAAACCTCCATCGTTGCACTATCGGTCCTAGCTTTAGAAAATAATTTAGTTTGGAAATAAACGAAAACAACACTGCTGTCCAGAAAGCCAAGCCGCCGATGGCATCTGATGCCGCCGACGACATAGTTAATATCGCTGGCGGCATGGATGATGCCGCCAGCGACATCGATTGTATCACGGGCGACATCAGCATGCAGATGGGCACAGGGCTTTCTGAGTACCGTAAAGAAAGGTTCCGCGAGAAAGCGAGGTCTCCGGGGAATGTGATGCTAACGGCGGTACCAACGATGTCTCTCGCGACATGGGTGATACAGCCGGCCTCATCGCATGTCCCCGGCGACTCCAATTCCTTGCTACAGCAGCGGTTTGCAGTCAAAGCGACCGAAAACTTAAAAATGAACACAAAAAAAGGTTGGTGTAAAACAATAATAATAATGCCAAAGAGCTATGAGACTCAGGATTTTCACCTCGGGGTTGTGAATCCACCTCTTCGTGATCCGAATAAAACACCTCTGGGGAGCTTGTTACGATGATTTAATAATGATTTTAAGTGTCTTTTGGTTTCTAAGTTCTACTAAGATGATTTTGACTTAAAGTTTTGTCGATTTCAACTCACAATCAGAGAGTTCAAAGAAGAAAAACCAGGAAAAATGGGTCGGAATCCCGTTTTTTCTGTTTTATCTAATTCTTATCTCACTATCATCTATTTCCACCTTAAAAATCCCTTTTTTTTCTTTCTCCTCCCCTCTCAAGTGCAGCCCAAGGTGCCTTTTTATAGGTGGAATGGGGTGCTTTTTGGGGCCTTTTTTAATAATTCCACCGAAAGTGGTCGGAAAGGCTGTCTGTAAGAGGACCCGCTTCGAGTCATGTCGCCGGCGGTATGATCGATGTCGCCGGCGGTATGGTGATATTGCCGGCGACATGGGTGATGCTTTTGGCGGCATCAGCCTTCAGCATGCCTTCAGCTAGTGGGTCAAAAAAAGGCCAAAAAGTCGGGAAAAGTGGCCTAATAGTGAAAAAAAGGCATCTTTATGACTTTTAACAATATTTTAAATGGTATTTTCTATTTGGGTGTAAATCATCGGTTCAAGCTCCTACCGAACGCGTTATCGGCTACGCCAAACTGGATTCTACCAATTATAAAATTCACAAGGAATATTATTTTGGTAATAAAAATTTCGAAGAGAACTTTTATTTTGAGGTATTAAAATCGGGTACACGTCATCATGGTCTCGCGAGAGGGACTGCAAAATCCCGTGCTCACAGGCTGCCCCTCGGGGGATTACTGCTGCTATAGGTCAGTATGATCACACGAAAGAGCAAGGGATAGAAATGATACCTGAGGGATGACTGGTTTGTCCCGAGGTCGGACTTTATCGATTGTTCGTCCCTTGGTCGGTCTTTTGCTTTGTTGATTGTTCGTCCGTTGGTCGGACTTTTGCTTTGTTGATCGTTTGTCGACTGTTCGTCCCTTGGTCGAACTTATGCTTTGTAGGTTGCCCCTTGGTTGGGCTTATGCTTTGTGGAGAATTCGCCTTTGGTCGGGCTTGTGCTTTGTGAAGAATTCGCCTTTGGTCGGGCTTGTGCTATGTGGAGAATTTGCCTTTGGTCGGGCTTGTGACTTTGTATAGTGATTGTTCTTTGGTCAGACTTTCACCTCGAAGAGATAGCCCTTTGGTCAGGTTTTTATTTGGTGAAGTGATTGTCCTCCGATTGGACTTTTGCTTTGAAGAGATTGCCTTCGGTTGGGCTCACTTTGAAGGGATTGCCCTTTGCTTGGGCTCACTTTGAAGAGATCGCCCTTCGATTGGGCTTTTGTATTTCAGTATAGTGATTATTCTTTGGCCGGACTTTCACTTCAATGAGATCGCCCTTCGGTTGGGCTCATTTTTGGTACAGTGATTGTCCTTCGATTGGACTTTCGCTTTGAATTGATTGCCCTCCGGTTGGGCTCATGTTTTGAAGAGATTGCCCTTCGGTCGGGCTCGTGTTTTGAAGAGATTGCCCTACGGTCGGGCTCGTGTTTTGAAGAGATTGCCCTTCGACTGGGCTCATGTTTTGAAGAGATTGCCCTTCGGTCGGGCTCGTGTTTTGAAGAGATTGCCCTTCAGTTGGGCTCGTGTTTTGAGGAGATTGCCCTTCAGTTGGGCTCGTGAAGAGACTGCCCTTCGGTTGGGCTTGTGTTTTAAAGAGATTGCCCTTCGGTCGGGCTCGTGTTTTGAAGAGATTGCCCTTCGGTCGGGCTCGTGTTTTGAAGAGATGGCCCTTCGGTTGGGCTCGTGAAGAGACTGCCCTTCGGTTGGGCTTATGTTTTGAAAATCTGGTTCGGAGGGGTAACATTGCCGGCGATATGGATGATATCGCCGGCGATATGGATGATATCGCCGGCGGCATGGCTTTATGTCGCCGGCAATGTGGATGCTACGTGGCAGCTTTGACTGGTCAGATAATTTCAAAAGTTGAACTTAATGAGGCGATGTCACCGGCGGCATGACTGATATCGCCGGTGGCATGGACAAACAGTTTCAGATAAATCAAAACTCCTCGAATTCCGCGCGGCAGTTTATAAAAGGTTTGGAACTCTCTTCTTCCCCATTCTTTCTCAAAACCGCATCTCTCTCCATCTCTTCTCCAATTTCTTTGTCTTTGAAATTATGAAGAGAATTAGCAAGGCTTTTAGGGGCAAATCCAAGGCTAGGGAGAGCCTGCCCGATTCTTCCGTTGAGGGACTGAAAATCCTTTCCGTTCCTACTGCATACGGTCTGAAGGTGACAGCCAAAATGTACGGCTATGGCATTAACTCTCCTATCACCAATCTGACTCCGGAGAAGGAGAAACACCTCTCTTATATCCAGGTAATTCCACAAAAACTCGAATTACTTCTTTTTGAATTCGATGTGATTTTGCCTTAGATTTGTAAACATGCCATGATAGGTTCGATTTTTGCCTTGTTGTTCGATTGATTTGGGTTTAGAGTGGAATATATCAGTCATATTGTATGCTTTTAGGATCGATTTTTGCCTTGTGGTTCGATTGATTTGGGATTTTTGTGATTTTTGGCACTACAGGTGTGATTTAGGGAGAAAATAGGTTCTGCCCGTGCTGAGTGATGCCGCTGGCGGCCTGAGTGATGCCGCTGGTGACATCAGTGTTGTTGCTGGCGGCATCAGTCCTTGTGAAAGGCTTTATGGGAGTCTGATGTCGCTTTTGTTTAAAGCGATGTCGCCGGCGACATGAACCATGCCGCTGGCGGTATGGGCTGATGCCGCCGGCGATATCGCTTCTAACTAAGGCGATATCAGCAGCCTTTTTAACAGAAATGCACTGAATTGATCCGTTTTGTTTTCGATTTTGCAGCCATACGAACTGACTTACATAGGGGGGATTGGTACCATCGGTTAGTAGTGGTACCACATCTCAGAGAATGATCCCGAGCTTGCGCTTGTAATTAACGAGACGGGTTTTGGAGATTTGGCCCGGATCATGCCCATGTTAATGACTAAGTTTCCTCATTCTTTAGTAACGGCCCTGACTGAAAGGTGGTCCGAGACCACTCATACCTTCCATTTCTCCTTCGGGGAAGTCACAATTACCCCTTCTGATGTGGTAGCCATGATCGGCCTTCCTTAGACTGATGAGGTTATACATTTTGACGTCTACATGGACAAGTACCATGTTGAGAGGCCCGTGGTTAGGCGGGTAAAGGAGTTATTCGGTCTGAGCCCATTTCTGGGCGGCTGTCCTATGGTGAGTTGTACAGTTATTGGACCCGGGTGGATGTGGTGCCCGAGGAGGAGAGGGAGGCATGTGTCCGTTCCTTTGTGATCTCACTACTCACCGTGCTGTTCTTCCCAATCTTGGGGAGTAAGATCAACTACATACTTATTACCGTGGTGGAAGATGTGCCGGGAATCAGGAGGAAGAATTGGCCGAGGGCCATCTTGGCCCAATTGTACCATGGGCTAGACGTGGGAGCCCGAAAGAATGAAAAAGCCCTTCGCCTATGCCATCTGCTGCTCCAGGTATAGATTTTATTTTTCTTTGATAACAGGTGTTCTTATTCATTGCATGACGTCCTTTGAATTGATCGGTCATTATTTGTGCAGGCTTGGGCGTTCGAGCATCAGATCCCTCCGCCGATGGAGTTTAAGAAGGTTGTACCACCGGGGTCTCATTTCCTTGCCCGCTGGTGCGGGGGTATCGGTGGGAAGGCCAAGTACCCTACGCTGTATAGGGAGGTTCTAAGAAGCGCGCGATTGAGTTCGGTATGCGATTTTTTTTTTTTGGTCTATGGGCTTATGTTGGTTGTTTTGGTGTAGCTCATCTTGGACCCGTTTGATGGGGTGGAGAATTTAGTTGAGGTTGCATGGGTTCGGAGGGAGGTGGATGACCGCCGGTTTGTGATTGAGTGCCCCCTATCCCAGCAGTGGTATCTGGGCGAGCGCGTTCGGGGTTGGAGGTCCCTTCCGGTTGCTGCTAGACTGGTGCCTGCTGATCCTCCGCGGGGCTTGTGGTGGCCTCATTTGGTGATTTCTGTCAAGGCCAATAAAGCCGATTATATTGAAGGGAACGGCCGAGTGATCCCTAGCGTTCCTGGCCTCTACGAGCGGCTTTTTTAGCGTCTATTCCCCTGTGTCCTCGTATCCATGGCAACGATACAATTGAGTATCATAATGAGCAACGATTGGAGGATGAAAAGAGGCACCTCGGAGGCGTTGTGGATGATGATGAGGATGATGATGAAGATGAAGCGCTGGAAGGGGACGTTGCGGTCGACCCTGAGGGGGAGGACGAGGTAGGCGCGGGTGTAGCTGGCGAGAGCGTGCCGATGTCCCAAGGGGAGCAACGTTCTTTCGAGGTATGATTGTGTTTGTGTGTATGATTTTGAAGTCGTTTAAGGACGTTGTTGACGTGTGACTTTTACGTTCTGCAGGAACCCGCGAGAAAGAGGGGCCGTGATAACCAAAGTAGGACCTGTCATTATGGCGCGCTGGAGGGCATAAACTTCGTGGAGGGGAGGTTGGTTAATCCATTGGAAACCACCTTCCTGTTGATGAACCCTCGAGGCGAATTCTCTCATAGGAATGTTGGTTCGAGCCGGCAAGCCCCGATTTTCGTGCCTGTAAACGCTACCTACGTAAGATCTAATAATCCTTTTCTTATTAAGCCATAGATGTGGGTGTCTAAGATTTTGCTTTTTGGATTTGCTAGGTGGCACGAAGTCATGTGGAGCAACTCGCGGAGAACAATTTTGTTCTCCGGGATACCCTTATTGGGCAATCGCTCCTCGTTCAGGTATTTTATGCACATGTTAGGATGGGATATACGTATGGATGTTATGCATGGCATGCAAGGCTGATATTTTCTCCGGTTTGCAGGATTTTTTAGCCCTTTCTTTGTCTGATGCTGACGCAGCCCGGCGGCGGTATGAGGAGGAGACTGCAGCTTTACAGCACCGCATGAGCAATCTCGAGGGTCAGTTGGCGGCCACTGCCCAAGAACAGAGAAGTAAACAAAACCTGGACCGTGCGCACCCCGGGGGTACTAGTCGTAGGGGGGTCAAGAAGTCTGCCGGCCGACGTGTGTTTACCGCTGCTGAGGAGTCCAACAGTGTTCCCATAACGGCGGGAAGAGAGGAAGACGATGTTGATGATTGGTTCGCAATTCCTGATGACGTTTCATCTCGTCCAGCTGGTAGTGGCGGGCATGCTTAGTTTTACTTTTCGTTTTTATTTTGCTTTTGAGTTCTTGTTTGTACCTCCGATACATTGGGGTTTTGATATTTGATTTATGGGCTAGACGATTTGGTATAATTTGAGCAATTTGTGCCTCCGGGCTTTTATTCTGAAAATGAATTGATGCTTGATAAGTCATTGGAAATATAGGATTATTTATAGGCTTTTGTATAGGTCTGAGACGGCAGAAATGTTTCTGATGTCGCCGGAAAATTCGCTCCATATCGCCGGCGGCATGGCCCATATCGCCCAAATGGATCGAGCTAAAATAATATATACAGGGCTGTCTGAAGTCCATATTGTCGGCGACATCATCTGATATCGCCCTAATTGGCTCTATATCGCCGGCGGCATCAACCACATCGCCGGCGGCTTCACTCATATCGTCGGTGGCTTCATCCACATCGCCGGTGGCATCAACTTTCCAGCAATCTGGCTTCAACCATTCTGTCCACTATTTGTCATGGCAACCCATAATAAAAAATTACGGGGTTTTCTGCAGAGTTTGGGGAATGTCGACTGGAAGAGGCTCGAAAAATTCAGGCTTTGGGGGCTTCAATATGTCGCGGCGTGGCCCGTGAGCCGTGAATTCCTTCGAGCGGTACTGTCCTTTTGGGATCCAATGGACCATGTTTTCCGCTTTTCGTCGATCGAGCTCTGCCCCTTGCTCGAAGAATTCCATGCTATTTTAGGGACACCGTGTCCTAAACGAGTTTCTCTGGCGTTACTGGACCTTCATTTTGGCATAAATGGAATTCGCCGAGGGCTATGGAATTTAGATTCTATTGACCCATTTCTATCTCAGTTGCCTGACAGACCTGGTTTTCAGCTCAAAGCAGTCTTGGAGTGGTGTCGTGGAGTGTCCCGATCCCATCCTGCTTGGCCATTTATGATGGCCTTGTTACTCATGGCAGAGTTTATGTATGGAGTGAGCCTGGTTGCTCCGCTCAGGTTAATTTCCCTCATTGGTCCTATGTCGACAGGGGCTTCCCCCGTGGCCGTGGGATTGGCTGATGTTTTGTTAAACATGGACGCTGCTTCTGTTGACTCGTCACTCATTGGGGATCAATTCACATTATTACAGGTATCTCTTATTCTTTTTGATCCCAGTATTTCTTTCTCCTATCCTTACCTGAGTTCTGCATTTATAGGTCTAGCTGATGGAGAAGCTAAAGCTGAGGGAGGCACCCCGAGGGAATCCAAAAAAGTATCTTCCTGTCCATCTGAGGGAGAGAGGGCTTATGCGGGCCGATTTCAATGAGCTGACATATGACGATTAGGTGGCTATCTTGAGGGGGTATACTGACATGCAGGTTCAGTGGGTTAGTCCATGGTGGAGAATTCAGGATGTGGTCGTAGAATCTTGGGGAGCATGTGTTCAATTGATAGGCTTGGAGAAATCTTCATTTTATACCCCCTATCGGCTATGTCGTCAGTATGGTAAAAGGCAGAGAGTCCCGATCAAATTGCCCAATAACCAGATCGGAATTTACAAAGCTAGGTGGGTCAACCATATTCAGGAGAAATGGTCTAGGGAGGCTGTGTTCGAGATTCTGGATTACGATCACCTAGAAACCACTGAAACTGACACATACTACAGAGGATGGCTTGTCGAGATAAGAGGTTTGCCGACCCGTCGAAAGCGGTCATGGGCTCGTTTGGAGGGGGAATGCGCGGAGCGAGGGGAGGATTCCCTCTCTTCTAGCACACCGAGGCGGATCTCTAGGTACCAAGATGACGATGCGGGAAGTTCGTTTTGAGTCTTACCATTTGTTGGAATCATCAGGTTTTTTTTAATACTCTAGAATGGAACAAAATGAACCCTGTTCAAAGCTTGTCGAAGTTGTCTTGAATTTATGAATACAGGACTCACGTAAGCGTAAGCATTTAGATTTTAACAAAAGAGAACTTTTTATTAATCGAGATAAAATAAAGTACATGATGCTTGGTTGTCATTTCCATCGACTAAACTCCCGGTGCCGACTAGCCGAGTTCGGTTTTCTAGAAGGTACTCGCTCTGTGCTCACATATCCTAACTTTTGCCTAGATCACCCTGTTCGGGTTTTCGATCTAGCAGGTTTGTCTTATCCCCTAATTTTTGCACGGTTGGTTCGCAGAATACCAATCATCGGGTATCACCCTAATTTTTGCCCGATCAGTGAAAGACTGAAAGGCGGGAGATTATTATGTATGTATCTTTTCATGTGCTGCTTTTCTGGTTTATTTCTTTTTAAACATGATAACGCTTAAGCCTGTCTTGGTTTACGGGATTTACGAACTCATTCCCATCCATGTCCATAAGTTTAGCTGCCCCTTTGCTAAGCAGCTTCTTTATCACATATGGTCCTTCCCAGTTTGGCCTGAATTTTCCCCTCGCATCAGTGGTAGAGTGTCTCAACAGCTTGAGGACCAGATCACCGACCTTTAGGGGGAACTTCTGATGTTTTACCCGACTGTTATATGCCCGAGCCACACGTTGTTGGTACATCTGGAGGTTGTCAAGGGCCTTCATCCTTTGTTCATCCATCATGTTCAACTGTTCAAATCTTATCTGAGTCCATTCGGATTCTTCTAGCTTAGCCTCCAGGGCAACTCTTAATGAGGTCACCTGAGTTTCAACTGGCAAGATCGCTTCCATTCCGTAAACCAAGGAAAATGGAGTTTGGCCTGTCGGAGTACGTATGCTGGTGCGATATCCCCAAATAGCAAAGTGCAACTTATCCGCCCAATCTCTATAACTGGCTATCATCTTAGAAAGAATCTTCTTTACCGATTTATTGGCTGACTCAACAGCTCCATTGGCTTGTGGTCTGTATGGAGAAGACCTATGGTGCTCGATCCCATACTTTTCGATTAATGAAGCGGTTGCTCCTTGAAATTGTACCCCATTGTCTGAGACTATATGATGTGGGAACCCATACCGCGCAAAGATATGCTTTTCTATGAACTTGGCCATCTGCCTGGCAGTGACATTGGTGAAGGATTCGGCTTCAACCCATTTTAAAAAGTAATCTACTGCTACCACAATGAATTTATGGCCATTCGTTGAGGAAGGACGGATTTTACCAATTATATCTATACCCCATGTTGAGAATGGCCAAGGGGTGGATAAGTGATGGAGCTCGGTCGGCGGCAAATGCCGCATATCTCCGTAAACCTGGCATTGGTGGCATCGTTTGACCTGGGCGATACAATCGGCTGTGAGAGTGAGCCAAAAATACCCTAGTCGCAGGACCTTCTTTGCGAGGGCAAGACCATTCATATGAGGGCCACAGTCGCCGGCATGGACCTGGATCATTATGCTCTGAGCCTCGGAATCATTGAGGCAACGGAGGAGTAGGCCGTCACTAGTGCGCTTGAATAGGTCATTATCTATAATACGAAATTGGGTAGCAAGCCGCCGTAGGGTGGTACGGTCTGAGTCGGAAGAAGCTGTGGGGTATTGGCCGGTCCGAAGAAACAAGACTATGTTAGAATACCAACAAGGTTCGGATGAAATGGCGAGAACCGGAGGAGTCGATTGGACACGATATGGGGTCTTAGTGGATAGCAAAACCAACGGGCGGATAGGTTGCTGTTGGGGTCCTTCCCATAAGGACGCGAGAGTGGCGAGAGCATCTGCCATTTGGTTCTCATCTCGAGGGACATGGCGGTATAAGCATGAGGTAAATTTCTCAGACAATTCGCGGATGGCCTCAACATAAGGGCGAAGGGATTCTTCTTTAACTTCCCAATCTCCAATGACCTAATGAACAACTAGAGCCGAATCTCCAATGACGGATACATGGTGTGCCTGAACCTGAAGAAGAGCCTCAAGGCCGAACAGGCAAGCTTCATATTTAGTGCCGTTGTTGGTGATAGCGAATTCTAAACGTTTGGATAACGGGATTATCTCATTATCTGGTGTGACGATGATGACTCCGAGACCTGCTCCTCGGCGGTTTACAGTGCCGTCAAAGTACATTGTCCAATTGTCATCAAGGACTGTAGCAGAGGTGAGCTGTTCATCAGGGAATTCCAAACTTTCCTTATAGTCAGAGCTGAGGGGTTGATTAGCCAAGAATTCGGCTACAGCCCTCCCTTTAATGACCTTTCGGGTTACATATTCAATGTCAAACTCAGATAGGAGAAGTAGCCATCGTGATAATTTGCCGGCTAGAGTAGGGGACTGACAAAGAAACTTCATTGGATCAATTTTGGCTACGGCCTGGACTCGATAGGATTGGAAATAATGTCGCAACTTCTTAGTGAGCCAAACCATGGTAGCACAAGTCTTCTCTACAATTGAATATCGGGTTTCATAATCTAGTAGTTTCTTACTTAGGTAGTAGATGGCATGCTCGTACTTATCATCATGTTTTTGGACAAGCATGGCTCCAACGGATGTTTCTTCAATGGCCAGATAAAGGATGAGTGGTTTCCCTGGGATGGGGGGTGTCAAGACCGGTGGATTGACAAGGTATGTCTTGATTCTGTTGAATGCTACTTGGCAGTGATTGTTCCATACCACGGGTTGTTGTTTCTTTAACAACTTAAAGATGGGTTCGCAGACGGTAGTGAGGCGGGCAATGAATCGACTAACATATTGTAAGGACCCTAAAAATGATCGGACCTCTTTCTCCGTCTTAGGGGAAGGCATATCCCTGATGGCTTTGGCTTTGTCTGGGTCCATTTCAATCCCTTTTTGGCTAACCACGTGTCCTAACAGCTTGTCGGAGGTAACTCTAAACACACATTTCTTTGGATTTAGACGAAGATTGTATTTTTCAATACGAGTCATGAACTTGTCAAGAACAGCAGGGTGCTCTTCTCGATTGGCGGATTTCACAATCATGTTGTCCATGTATACTTCCACTTCTTTATGGATCATGTCGTATAGTAGGGCAGTTACAGCTTGTTGATAAGTGGCTCCGGCATTTTTCAACCCGAAGGGCATTACCTTGTAGCAATAAACCACCCACTCAGTAATGAATGCTGTTTTGACTTTATCGGCGATATTAACCAGGATTTGATTGTATCCTGAGAACCCATCCATGAACGAATACATAGATGTCCTAGCGGCACTGTCAATTAGGACATCGATGTGTGGGAGAGGGAAGTCATCCTTCGGTGAGGCTTTATTGAGATCTCAAAAGTCTACGCAGACTCGAACTCTACCATCCTTCTTTGGTACCGGGACAATGTTCGACAACCAAGTCGGGTATTCTACTACTTCTATGAATCGAGCTTCAATCAACCTCAAAACCTCTGTCTTAACCTGTTTTGCCCATTCAGGTCTCAACCGGTGGAGCTTCTATTTAACAGGTCGGAATTTAGGATCAATTGGGATCCTGTGTTTGGCGATTCATCGATCAACCCCAGGCATGTCTTTGTATGACCAGGCAAAAGCGTTAACATGATTCTTAAGCACTTTTATGATCTCACTTTTTTCCTCGGGAGTTAAATCTTTGGAAATGGTTACCATTTTTGGATTGTCATCCGTACTTAGGTTTATTTCACTTAATAGAGTTTCACTAATGCCAAAAACGTTATGCGTGTTGTTACGTGAATGCATGGATCCATCCGGAAAGACATCAAACAAGTAAGCTGAACGGGAGTTATTCATTGCGTAAAAAGCCTCAAAAGCGGCATTGTTCGTATCAAAGACATCGGAAATATTAAAAATTACATCATCCACATCTTCCTCCATATGCGGAGGGGCTTCAGCGGCCACGTCGATGGGAGAGGTGTTCTCTATATCATCTGTCAGGGTGGTGCTTAGGTTGCGCTCCCAAGTGGTCCTTTGGGGGGTGGTGAGCGACGGCTCCTCAGACAGGTTAGCCTTTTCAGTTATAGCCCTGGCGAGCTTTTCTACCATAGCCGTCGTGGCATCTTCTTTCCCATTACCCTTCCAGCCTTTCTTCATCAGCAGTGCTATAGCTCTTGTCACGGTTGCCACGACATCCTCAATTTCTAGATCGATAGACTCACCTTCAGGATACATCTTATCTTTCCCTTTATCCTTTTTAGAAATCACGTCGACAGGCACGTCAGACTCCGTAGGTTCAGGTTCAGCTGAAACTATCGTGTGACCAGCCTCAAAGTCATAGACATCTTTAAAGATTTCAAAGCCGGGCCACATTCTCCCGTCATGCTCGATTGGTTCGGGCTCCCCTTTATAAAGCCTCTTTCCCTAGATTTCACAAGTAGTGACCATGCGGCAATAACAGTAGGGGACACAACGATAGGCTTTTCTAGGCTTATACCCCAGTCCAACTCCACGGATGAGGATTTTTGGTTCCAATGCCTCAATAATCCCCTGTTCATGTATTCCTCCACCCCTGCCATGCCTATAACCAGACTTCTTCATTAGCTTGCCCATACCCGCGTGGAGGTAGCTGTGCCAAAGGGGAGGGGGTTTTTGAGCCTTACTAATCATGGCAATCTGGAGGCTCTTTTCTAGGTTAGCTTCGGCTTCCATGACGGAAGCAGGATCAGCCTCTATAGTTATCATTCTATCACCATGGATTAGCTTGATCTTTTGGTGTAGTGTAGAGGGTACTGCGCCCAATGCATGGAACCATGGCCGGCCAAGCAGCAGAGAATAGGTAACAGGAATGTCAAGGACGGTGAAACGTACATTGTTTATGACACCTTCGACAGTAACCCCTGCCTCAAAGACCCCAATTACATTGCGCTTTGAATCGTCGTATGCTCTAATAACAGTGCTGGACCTTTCAAGCATGTCCTCTAATAGTCCCAGATGAGGAAGGATCTTTAAAGGGCATAGGTTTAGGGCGGATCCATCATCCACCATGACGCACGGGATGACCTTATCAAGAATTTGAACCCGGATGAACAAGGCCCTATTGTGATCCCTTCCTTCAAGTGTAAGATCAAAACTATCAAACACGATCTGAGGCCCTTTTCTTGGGGGAATGCCCTCTCCTATCGTGGCGCACATCTCAACGACCGAGGTGGTCAGATTAGCCTCCAGGTCAAGGAGCCGTTTGATCAAACCCTTACGATGCCTTTCTGAGTCAATTACCAGTTGCCAGATGCTGTATCGGGCTTGGGTGTTTTTCAACTGGGTAATGAGGGGGTCAACCTCAAGACTAGTAGGGACAGGTGGAGGTGGAGAAGGGGGTCTCGCTGTAGTTCCAACCCTGCCAGGAATCGGGTCTTTGTTTAGACGGAGATACCGGTCTTTCGGCTGATATACACGACCACTCCGGGTGATATTGAGGACATTGTCGAGTAAGACGCTCTTGGTGGCTCGCGTCTCAAATAGGTACTGTTGCTCTTCAGAGTCTGAATCTGGGTCTCGTAGTTCATATTTATCCACACTAAAAAGGTCATGGTGGTCGACCTTGAACAAGTTGGTACTTACGGCCTTGGATTCCCGAGCTATTTCCCCATCCTCATCAGAATAGTTCTCCTTTGAAACAAAAGAATCTACACTGAATAGTGCCTTTCCCTCAGCTTTCCTTCTCTTTGCCACTAATGGTTTAGACCTACGACTCTCTTGTTTTGGTTGGCTTGGATCCCTTTCCATTCCTTGAATGGAGTTAACTCCTGGGTTGGCCTGATTGATAAGTTTAAAAACTGAGCAAGATGGAAGGCCTGAACCGATGACCAGGATGAAATTACTACTGCCCTGCCCCTGGGCAAGGAGGTCAAAGACCATGGCTTCAAGTAAACCAGATTGGACCATTCCAACCTTACTTTCGAAGTTTGGTAAAGGGTTATTCATAGTGCTCAGGGCCTTATCTGGTTCGGTAATCTTTGCCTCGCTAACCAATCGCTGAATAGCTGAGAGTAGGG
Organism: Euphorbia pulcherrima; assembly: GCA_947683365.1. Lineage (NCBI taxonomy): Eukaryota > Viridiplantae > Streptophyta > Magnoliopsida > Malpighiales > Euphorbiaceae > Euphorbia > Euphorbia pulcherrima. The sequence continues at coordinate 25,425,888 of CANTUS010000001.1, forward strand.
CCTTGCAGTTGTTGGTTTGGTGCCCCACCTGAACGTGATAATTTCAGAAGTTATTCTTATCTTCAGGTTTGGGTGGCTTGTATTCTTGAAGGGACTGTATAAAACCCGCTTCCCTCAACCGTTGGAAGATGACCCGCAGGGGCAATTTATAGGGTTTGGTCAAAACAAAAGGGGGCCGAGGAGGCTGGACCGTGGCAATCGTTGATGGAGTCGGATTGGTTGTAAGTGGCGTAGCTGGGGTATGAGAAATGGTTTAGATATCAGCCAGTGTTTTTGGTTTAGCCGGCGCTAGGGCTGAGGGTTGCGCTTCATTTTTCCTGAACCACGGTTTGCCTACTCTCTTGGCCTTCTCGTGTTCTGCTTCGCGCTCAATTTTTTCTGCTTTCTCAAACATAGCCTTGTAGGAAAGGAAGGAATCTGTAGCCATTTCCTTGCAGAACAAGGGGAGAGATCCTTCGAGGAGTTTGACAATCATTTCCTCAAGGCTAAGCTTAGACTTCATCAAGACCTGGGTCGACATCCACCTGTTGAAGTACTGCTTAAAGGTTTCGTTGGGCATTTGACGGACCATCTCAAGATGTTGGAGGGTCATCTCCATCATAGTATTGAACCTATAGTGTACTTTCAAAGCCTCAAATAAGAGCGTCCAGTCGGCGACAATATGCTGCGGCAAAGTGTGGTACCACTCGAGTCCAGGTCCCCGAAGAGAACAAGGAAACATCTCAGCCAGCACTTTGTCACTTAGCTTCTTTACGTGCATCACCCTTTCGTACATTATGATGTGAGAGGCGGGTGCTCCCGAGCCATCATAATGAGCCATGTTTGGCATAGTAAAATTATCGGGGACCCAATCCTCGTCCCTTTTAGGTTTTTTATTGATGATGAGGCAGTTGATGTAAGCTTGGATTTCTGGTGTCACGCCCGGAGGTTGTGTGACCTGGTCGCTGACCGGTTCATGAGAGATGGTCGGGGCTTGGGGTGTCGTGCCCGGAGAATGCACGACCTGGTCATTGACGGTCTGAGAAGCTATCATTTGTCGAACAAAAGCGGCTACCTCAGGTGTCACACCCGGAGGTTGTGTGACCTGGTCGTTGAATGTTGGAGGCAGCGTAGGACGGACAGTCAGATGGCTGGCAAATGGATTATGGGGGTAAGTAGTGCCCTTAGGAGTTACGACAAACTACGGAGGTGTGAATGAGGGTAGAGGCCGAGACGATGGGCTTTGGTGATTGAATGTCAGAGGAGTGGAGGTTTGGACGAAAGGTCTTGGGTTGAAAGGTACAGCTGGTGGAGTGGTTGAAGCCGACAAGAGAGCCAAAGCCTGTCTAAACTAGAATGGACTCGTCAAGGGTTGGATTGATTGAAGTACAGGTGCGACAGGTCCCGCCTCTACCAAACTGGTCAGTACCCATGTTGTACCATTCGGGGCTTGGACGTCAGATGCCGATACTTGATCGGAATTCCTATTTTCCAGAGCTTGCTTAACTACTGCTTCAACCGTAGTTTGGATAGAGGCTTGGAAAGCATCTGAGTTTAAGAACTGCATCATAGCACTGGTCAAGTCAAAACCAGGAGGTGGTTGGGATCCTATTCCCGAGCTGGAAGTGGAACCAAAGGGCTCTTCTGGAGGGGGGGGTCCCTTCATTTCTTGGGAAAGACATGGTCGGTCGAGGGGAACTTTGGCTTAACTAAACTCGCTCTGAATCTGATTCCTCGCTGGAATCGGTATGGGGGATTCCTTCAACTTCCGTGGTAGCAACCGGGGTCGGAGGATGACGTATCAGGCGATGTTCTATCCTTTTCCAGGCCGGGGTACGACGGTCAGTGCGCCTCCTCCTAGCTAAAATGGTAGGCAGCGGATCAGGTCATACGTGGATTGGTGAATGATATGCGTGGTATGCATGCTTTTTATGCCTTGGGAGTGACGTGTAGGGCGCATGGCTGCATGTAGATGTGGTTAGAGATGATGTGATGGCTTATCCCTCTAACATATATGAGACGTGTGTACTTCACGTCATACATAGCGATATGTGGTGACGCAACGGAGGTACAAGAGAAGTCCTACACATGTTGCTAAACCTCTTCCACGGGTGGAAGTGGTAAGGGCAAGTTGATTTATTTTCGGTCCTTAAAGCCGATGTATGGGGGTGCATGATCATAGAGCACTTAGCATGCGAATCGGCCCTGTTCCAACCTTTTGACTCCCGCGTAACGCCTCTTTGGTAGGATGGAGTTTGGCTGCCTCACCGGAAATGGCAAAAGTAGTGCGTCCCAATTATTTTATTCATTTTGGGTAATCCTATGGGGAATGATGTGCTAAGGCTTTTTTCTAACGCGGCTTTAGTATAGGGTTGTTGATGTAGAAGGTTCTGATTTACCTTGATTCCACGTTTACTCAATCACTACCCGAAGGGGCGCGGTCATAGGAGTTTACGTGTTGGTTAAAATGAGTGATCCACCCACTAGGCATCCTCAATTCCAACAGGGCATGAGTGATACTTTGTGAGCTTCTCTGGTGAAATAGGGTACCTAAAATTACTGAACTATCTACACGCATAAGGACAAGACGTCATAAGAAAAGAATGAAGTTTTAATTTGGCCAATGATTTCAATACATCATCAAAATCTTTTAAACCATGAAGGAAGATTCAAATTTAAAGAAAATTCCCCAGCGGAGTCGCCACTGTAAGTGGACGACGACCTGCGCGGCTGCGTGCGCAGGGGCCGGACCCGGCCGGGCCGGCCCATTTTTAGTGTGTCGGGGAGATGAGTGTGATGTAGTTGAAAAGAAAATGATTTTGCATATTGTAATACTTAAAAGATACGAGATCGAAATCCCGTACTTAGAATAGAGTCGCTACCCGGTTCAGCTCAACCGGGAAATTTTCGGTACGATTTTCCCACCGGGTGGTTGGACCATACCTTAAGTAGAGATTCCGAGTTCGGATGATGTTATCTACTTTTCATTAGGCCAAATTAGGATACTTCATTCTTTCTTAATCGGTTTGATCCACCCTATTTATTTGTATTTTCAGTTATTTTGTGGTTTTTGCATTTATCAAGCAATTGAAGCGGTAAATAAAATATTTACAATCGTAAAAGAAAAGTAAGTGCGGAAAGTAGAATTATTACAAGGTTTTCAAGTCCCGTGCTTTTTCTACGTAACAAATAAAATACCCGAATGTCCGATATACACCTACCTACAGATGATAGTTGACACGAATATGGCATACCTTATTTATAATATCATAAAGCTTGATTGAATGGCTAAAATGAGGTTCGAATGGCATTTGAGGGGAAATTCCATTTTTGTCCAAATTTCAGATTCGATTGTTGATTTAATCGGATTACAAATGAATATACCACTTGTTGTGGGGAGGGTCTGTTTTCAGGAGGTTTCAAACCTCCATCGTTGCACTATAGGTCCTAGCTTTAGAAAATAATTTAGTTTGGAAATAAACGAAAACAACACTGCTGTCCAGAAAGCCAAGCCGCCGATGGCATCTGATGCCGCCGACGACATAGTTAATATCGCTGGCGGCATGGATGATGCCGCCAGCGACATCGATTGTGTCACGGGCGACATCAGCATGCAGATGGGCACAGGGCTTTCTGAGTACCGTAAAGAAAGGTTCCGCGAGAAAGCGAGGTCTCCGGGGAATGTGATGCTAACGGCGGTACCAACGATGTCTCTCGCGACATGGGTGATACAGCCGGCCTCATCGTATGTCCCCGGCGACTCCAATTCCTTGCTACAGCAGCGGTTTGCAGTCAAAGCGACCGAAAACTTAAAAATGAACACAAAAAAAGGTTGGTGTAAAACAATAATAATAATGCCAAAGAGCTATGAGACTCAGGATTTTCACCTCGGGGTTGTGAATCCACCTCTTCGTGATCCGAATAAAACACCTCTGGGGAGCTTGTTACGATGATTTAATAATGATTTTAAGTGTCTTTTGGTTTCTAAGTTCTACTAAGATGATTTTGACTTAAAGTTTTGTCGATTTCAACTCACAATTAGAGAGTTCAAAGAAGAAAAACCAGGAAAAATGGGTCGGAATCCCGTTTTTTCTGTTTTATCTAATTCTTATCTCACTATCATCTATTTCCACCTTAAAAATCCCTTTTTTTTCTTTCTCCTCCCCTCTCAAGTGCAGCCCAAGGTGCCTTTTTATAGGTGGAATGGGGTGCTTTTTGGGGCCTTTTTTAATAATTCCACCGAAAGTGGTTGGAAAGGCTGTCTGTAAGAGGACCCGCTTCGAGTCATGTCGCCGGCGGTATGATCGATGTCGCCGGCGGTATGGTGATATTGCCGGCGACATGGTGATATCGCCGGCGACATGGGTGATGCTTTTGGCGGCATCAGCCTTTAGCATGCCTTCAGTTAGTGGGTCAAAAAAAGGCCAAAAAGTCGGGAAAAGTGGCCTAATAGTGGAAAAAAGGCATCTTTATGACTTTTATCAATATTTTAAATGGTATTTTCTATTTGGGTGTAAATCATCGGTTCAAGCTCCTACCGAACGAGTTATCGGCTACGCCAAACTGGATTCTACCAATTATAAAATTCACAAGGAATATTTTTTTGGTAATAAAAATTCCGAAGAGAACTTTTATTTTGAGGTATTAAAATCGGGTACATGTCATCATCATCTCGCGAGAGGGACTGCAAAATCCCGTGCTCACACCCGTATCCACAAGAATGATACGATTGAGTATCATAATGAACAATGGCTTGAGGAAGAGAAAAGGCACCTCAAAGGTATCATGGATGTTGAGGAAGAAGAAGTTGAAGAAGACGACGAGCTCGAAGGCAATGTTGGGATTGAGCCCAAAGGGGGGGATGAGGCAGGCGCGGATGTAGCCGGTGGGAGTGTGCCAATGTCCTAAGGGGGGCAGCGTTCTTTTAAGGTATGATTGCGTTTACGTGCTTGATTTGTAATTGTTCAGGAATGTTGTTGAAGTGCATTTTTCGTGTTTTTCAGGAACCCACGAGGAAGAGAGGCCGGGATAACCAGAGTGGGATACGGTACTATAGTGTACTAGAGGGCATAAACTTCGTGGAGGGACTTCTGGTCAACCCGATGGAAACCACATTCCAGCTGATGAATTCTCGGGGCAAGTTCCTCCTTAGGAATATAGGCTCGAGCTGGCATGCTCCCATCTTTATGCCAGAAAACACTACTTACATAAGGCCTAATCATTACTTTCTTGTTTACCCTTGGATGCGGGTGTCTAATGATTTGCCTTTTGGATTTTTCAGGTGGCGCGAAGCCATGTAGAGCAGCTCGCAGAGAACAACTTTGTTCTCCAGGATACACTTATCGGGCAGTCGCTCCTTGCTCAGGTACATTCCCTACTTATGCCTATGTTAAGATAAGATGCATGTATGAATACTATGAATGATATGCATTGTTGATGTTTTCTTTGGTTTACAGGATTTCTTGGCCCTTTCCTTGTTAGATGCCGATGTGGCCCGGCGGAGGTACGAGGTGGAGATCGCAGACCTCCAGCATCGTATGAGTGGCCTTGAGGGTCAATTGGCAGCTACCGTTCAGGAGCGGAGAAGCAAGCAAAATCTGGATCACGAGCACCCGGGTAGCACCAATCACTAGGGAGTGAAGATGTCCGCTGGCCGCCGTGCGTTTGCTATGGTTGAGGAGTCCAGTAGTGTGCCTATGACAGAGGGAAGGGAGGAAGATGAGGACAATGTTGGTGATTGGCTTGTAAGCCCTGATGACATTTCATCCGCCCGGCCGACAGTGGCGGGCATGCCTAGTTTTATATTCTCATTTTACTTTTTTTTAATTTCTGCTTGTACCCTTGATACATTGGGGTTTGGATAATTTGGTTTTGTCGTGGGCTAGATGTTTTGTGATATTTGAGTGGTTTGCGCCTTCGGGCTTTTTATTTTGAATAAAAATGGATTGTTGTTTGAAAAGGGATTGGAAACGTAGTATAGGATTGTTTACAGGTTTTGTACAGGTCTAAAATGATAATACTGTTTCTGATGCTGCCCAGAAAATTAACTCTATGTCGCCGACGGTATCATTCATATCGCTAGGTGCATCGCCTCAAAACCGCCTATATCCATGTCGCTGGCGGCATCAACTAATATCGTCCAAAATAATCCATGTCGTCGGCGACATTGCTTATATCGCGGTGGTATCAACTTTCTAAAAACACAGATTCAGTCATTTCTTCAAATTCTGCTATGTTGAACCATACTTAACAGCTATGGGGCTTCCTGCGGAGCTTGAGGAACGCAGATTAGAGGGAACTAGGAAAATTTTGGGCTCCAACTTGACTCTATCGTTTGTATAGACTGTCCTTTTGAGTTTTTGACTTAACAGACTTATTCTGACTTTTGCATAGACCTAGATGTTTTCAGTCTATCTGGTTTTTTTTATTTTTTCTGGAGCTCGGTGCTTCTTCGATTAAGCTTACTTGCGATGCTTCCATCACTCAATCGCCAGACATTCATACAATCACAAACACGGAGGTTTCAGTATAAAAGACACTTTTATCGAGTGAATCTAACTTGATTACAAGATGTTGGCAATCATTTCCATTAACGGAACCCCTGGTGTTAACCGGCCTTTAGAGGTTTTCGAGTTAACATCTCACTATTTTTCTCTCGTGCCCTAATTTTTGCCTGAATCCCCCTTTTTGGGTTTTTAGTTCAGCAGGCATTATTGACATATCCCCTAATTTTTGCATGGCTGGTTTGCAGGATATCGACCGTCGGGTGTCACCCTAATTTTGTCCGATCAGTAAAAGATCGAAAGGCGGGTGATTATCATATATATATATATGATAATCGACACACAAATTTATATATATATATATATATATATATATATATATATATATATATATATTTGTGTGCCGCTTTTCTGATTTATTTCTTTTGTTTAGACTCGATAACGCTTAAGCTTGTTCTGGTTGACTAAATCAATGAATTCACTCTTGTCTATGCTCATGACTTCGTTACCATCCTTAGCCATATGACAGCCTTCTCAATTTTGTCTGAACTTTTCATTAACACCGATATCAGAAGGACTCAGATGTTTCTGTATCGGGTCTATGACTATTAGTAAGGGTGTTAGGTATCTGATTTGTTCCTGTATGCTCGGTTGAGCCTTTGCAGATTCTCTAAGGTCCTTAGTGCCCGTTCGGTTTTCACCTAGATCAACCGATTCATTTTGACCTTCAAAGTTACATCGGGAAACCTTATTTTGATTCTGGCTGGCCACATTGCAAGGGGTTTTAGTTTGTGGGAGTTTTGAAGATTACATAGAGTTTTCTTGATTGGTTCAATTGTCATTTGGATTGCTATTCTGAGTGCTCCTTTAGTCTATGGTTTGCATAGCCCTTTCTATTTAAGCTTGTATTTGCCCCTTATACCGGTGGTTGGGGGTTTTGACCAAGTGATATTTGGCTTGGGGGCCTTTTACTTAGTGCCTTTGAAAGGTGAAGCAGTAGTTTGTTTTGTTGGTTTATTTGGCGAGCTGATCGTGACATCAGTTGTGTCCTCATCTTTGCAGCTCGCTGGATGAAGGTGCTTCTTTTGGACTTGATGCTCTAGGAGGTGGTTACCATCTAATTTTTGTTGGTCGAGGGGTTTGATGCGGGTTGATTTATATTGGGTGAAGAAGTGTTTTTCTGCAAATTCGGCCATCTCCTTGGCGGTGACATTCGGCTACGATGTTTATTTGATTGAGTTTGGGCTCCATCAATTCTCGATGGGTGTATGCCTTGATTTTCCATTTTAGGGGACCAGTTGATACTTCTTTGGTAGCTTTGAAAGGTGTATCGTTGCGGGGTTGCTGAGTTAATTCTGGAAGAGACCCATGGCATTTAACAATCTGATTATTGATCTAAGCAAAAGCATTATCATGGTCTTTAAGCACTTTGTTATCTCACATGTGTTTGACAGGGGTTAAATTATTGGGTTTGATTACCACATAAGAGTCTACATCTGTACTCAGCTTAATTTCATTCAATAAAATATCTTGAATACTGAAAGCATTATGTGTATACTCATATGAATGCGTGGGTCAAATGATAGAGACATGACATAAGCAAGAAAAAAGGAAGTTGCTCATGGAGCTAAAAAGTCTAAACTCTAAGGATTGCAAATCAAAACTCTTCGTCCTTGGTGTCGGAGCGTGATTTTCCCCTAACATTGGAGTAGATGGCCTTGATGAGATCTTGAGACGCATTCTGTTGTTTGGAAAAGCTGGGATTAATCATCTGTGTCCGGTCGCCAAACTATGGTAAGGGGCTGGATGCCCTTTCAGGGTCGATAATCTTCTTATCCTTTACCAGATGTTGGATGGTGTGAACCAAAGCTTTACATTGATTGGTGTGATAACCTGACAACATATAATATCCGCAAAACCCTTTTCCTTCTTCCCTCATAGGAGGATTGAATTCGTGAAGAGGTTTAAGAATGCCAGCTTCCCTTAATCCGGTGAAGATTACATTAAGCGGCAGTTTCCAAGGATTTGTGCCACACTTAAGACCATCGTTTGGCTGAATAACGGTAGCTGGTGCCAATTTCTAAGAGGTCTCTTCGTCTACCATGATTTGAGGTAGGGGTATGGGTGAGTCAGTTTTTCGAAAGACCTAGTTCTCCTCTGATTGGACCCTCCCCCCTTTTTGATTGCAGCCTACTGTCATCAATTGAAGAGAGAAGTCTTCAACTTTGTGTTGCATGACCTGGTTGTATTGAGGAAGCATCGAGGTAGCAGGGATCTTAAATTATGATGGGTGACCAACGTTGGAGGTAAGGCGTTAAAGAATGGTGGAAAAATTGGACTCTAGGCTCCTTCCCTTTGTCCGGGGTAAGTGGTTGGCGGTGATTGCCAGAGTGTATTACTATCGGATGTCATGCCCGGAGATCGCATAACCTGGTCGAAGTTCTGACTTCTTAGGGCCTTCTTGACGGATACACATACTAGTTCTTGAATGATATTTTAGTACTGATTAGAGTTCAGAAACTGGATGATAGCGGCGGTGATCTCTGATCCAAGAGACGGAGGGTGAACTGTTGCTCCTGAGGTGGGGGGAAGACTAGTTTGTTCTCTGAGGGAAGCAGAGTTGTCATTGTGAGAAAGAGACATGGCTGGTTGTGAAGGTCTCAGTTCAAGAGGAAGACTATTTAGGATGATGAATAGTGGGTCAGACCATAAGTGGGTTGTAAATGGTATGGATGGTATATATGTTTTTCTTTTTTCTTTGGAAGCAGCGCGTGATATGTATGGCTGCATGTAGGTGTGGTTAGAAATGATACAATGGCTTATCCCACCAATATATGTGGGACGTTTGTACCTCACGCCACCATAGTGATATGTGGTGACGCGACAGAGGTACAAGAGAAGTCTTACATATGTTGCTAATCTTCTTCCATAAGCGGAATTAGTAAGGGTAAGTTGCTTTCTTTCTGGCTCTTGAAGCCGATGCATGGTGGTGTATGATCACGGAGCACATCAACACGCAAATCGTCACTCTTCCAACCTTATGACTCCCGCGTAATGCTTCTTTGGAAGGATGGAATTTGGCTTTTTCACCGGTAATGGCGAAAGAAGCGCATCCCAATTATTTTATTTGTTCTGGTGACCCTAAAGGAATGATGTACTAAGGCTTTTTCTAGCACGGCTTTGGTATAGGGTTGTTGATGTAGAAGGTTCTCATTTACCTTGATTCCGCGTTACTCAACCACTCCCCAAATAGGCGTGATCGTAGGAGTTTACGTGTTGGTTAAAATGAGTGATCCAGCCACTAGGCATCCTCAATTCCAACAGGGCATGAGTGATACTTCATGAGCTTCTTAGGTAAAATGGGGCACCTAAAAATTACCAAACTATCTACACGCGTAAGGATAAAATATTATAAAAAAATGAAGTTTTAATCTGGCCAATGATTTCAATACATCATGAAAATCTTTTAAACTTTATGAAAAGATAAGTTCAAGAGATTTAGTCCCTAGCAGAGTCGCCACTGTGAGAGGACGACGTTTTACACGGCGGCATGCGGAGCCGGGCCGGTTGGCCGGCCTCTTTGGAGTGACAGGGGTGATGCGTATGATGTGATTGGAAAATGATTTTGCATATTTTAATGCTCAAAAGATATGAGATCAAAATCTAGTACTTAAAATATAGTCGCCACCCGGTTCAGCTCAACCGGGAAATTTTTGGTACGATTTTCCCATCAGGTGGTTGGACCATACCTTAAGTAGAGATTCCGAGTTCGGATGATGTTATCTATTTTTCATTAGGCCAACTTAAGATACTTCATTCCTTCTTAATCTGTTTAATCCATCCTATTTATTTGTGTTTTTAGCTGTTTTGTTATTTTCGCGTTTATCAAGCAATTGAAGCAACGAATAAAATATTTACAGCCGTTCAAAAATAAGTGCGGAAAATAAAATTATTACAAGGCTTCCAAGTCCCGTACATTTTCTATGCAATAAATAAAATACCTGAATGTCCGATATACATCTACTTGCAGAAGATGGTTGGCACGGATATGGCATGTTTCATTTTATGATATTATAAAGCCCGATTGGATGGCTAAAATGAGGTTTGAACGGCGTTTGCGGGGAAATTCCATTTTTATCCAAATTTTAGATTCAATTGTTGCTTTAATCAGATTATAAGTAAAAATGCCACTCGTTATGGGGCGGGGTTTGTTGTCAGGAGGTTTTGAACCTCCATCGTTATACTATATGTCCTAGCTTCAGAAAATAAGTTGGTTTGGGAACAAACAAAAATAAAACTGTTGTCCAGAAAGTCATGCCACCGACGAGGCAACTGATGCCGTTGGCGACATGGTTGATGTCACTGGCAGCATGGTTGATGCCACCAGCGACATCAATTGTGTCGCGGGTAACATTAGTATATAGACAAGGTACAAGGCTTTTTGAGTATCATAAATAAAGGGTCCCATAAGAAAGTGAGGTCTCTAGGGAATGCGATGCCACCGGCGGTATCAACGATGTCTCTGGCGATATGAGTGATACCGCAGGCGACATCACATGTCTCCGACGACTTCGATTTCTTGCAGCAGCAGCGGGCGGCAGTCAAAATGACCGAAAACCCAAAAATGAACACAAATCAACAAAAATTAGTACAAATCAGTAATATTAATGCCAAAGAACTATGAGACTCAGAATTTACACCTCGGGGTCGTGAATCCAACTCTTCGTGAACTGAAAATAAACACCTTCGGGGAGCTTATAACGATGATTTAGTAATCAATTTAGGAGTTTTTAGGTCCCTAAATCCTATCAAGTTGATTTTAACTTAAAGACCCACTGATTTTAAGCTCGCAATTAGAGAGTTCAAAGAAGAAAAACCAGGAAAAGTGAATTAGAATCCTTTTTCCTACCTTTTCTATTTCTTATTTTACTAAAATCTACTCTCTTAAATTGCAGCCTCTCAACTGCCGAATTTCCACTCCCTATTTTGCAATTTCAGTCCCCCCCCTATTTCAATTCAGCCTAAGGTGTGTTTTTATAGGCAAATTGAGGTGTTTTTCGAGACCTTTTTGACTAATTCCGTCGAAAGTGGCCGAAAGGCTGTCTGTGCAAGGGCCCTTTATAGGCCATGCCGCCGGCGATATGATGATGTCGCTGGTGGTATGGCTAATGCCTTCGGCGACATTGTAATGCCGTCGATAGCATGGCTGATGCCGCTAGTGGCATCATCCTCCAGCATGCCGACAGCCAACGGGCCCAGGAGCCTAAAAAGTCATGAAATGCGTCAAAAGTGGTAAAAAGTGGGTCAAAAGGCATCTTTTGGAATTTTAATTATATTTTAATGGGTACTTTTAATTTGGGTGTAAATCATCGGTTCAAGCTCCTATCGGACGCGATATCGGCCACGCCAAACTGGATTCTACCAAGTATAAAATTCACAAGGAATATTATTTTGGTAATAAAAAATTCTAAAGAGAACTTTATTCCGAGGCATTAAAATCGGGTACACGTCATCATCGTCTCGCGAGAGGGACTACAAAATCTCATGCTCACACCGAGCATGATATGAAACGGCCTAAGGCATTGATTTTGCCATTTAATATCTGGACATCGTTCACCGTCTTAGGTGGTTGTAGCTCTATTATGGCTTTAATCTTGTTCAGGTTTGCTTCTATCCCCCTTGAGAGAATAAGAATCCCAGAAATTTCCCCGCGGCTATGCCGAAAGCGCATTTCTCCGAGTTTAGCTTTAGCTGGTATTAGTTTCGGATGTGTAACACCTCTTTTAGGTCAGCTGGGTGCGTATCAGTTATCTTACTTTTGATAATCATGTCATCGACGTATAGTTCCACCGTATCGTCAATTTTGCTTTCAAACACTTTATTAACCAGGCACTAGTAGGTCACACCCACATTTTACCCAGATGGCATTACTTTATAACAATACGTTCCTTCATGGGTTATGAACGAAGTCTTTTCCACGTCGTCCTTGGCCATGGGTATTTGATTGTACCCCACCTTCATGTCCATGGTGGAGTAAGACACGTAGCCCATAGTTGCGTCATTTCTCCTGAGAACCTCAATCAGTTTGGATTTTGCTTGCGGGTTGATGTCCTCTGAGATAAATATTTTCCTGTCTTGACTTAGGAGTAATGTTTCTAATTTACCATGAGGCTCGGTCTTATCTGGCAGATTTTCTTTGGTCTGGTAGGTTTGCTCAGCCCATAATGAAGCCAGGTATGTCTCTCATGCCATCTTTTGGCTACCTCTAATGGTTGCCATTCCTTTCTTGGTCGGAATTTGCATCATAAGGTAGTATAGGTTGACCACTATGACAGACTCCACTAGGATCGGTCGTCCTAAAATAATGTTGTATGCCATAGGCATATCCACAATTAGAAACTCAACTTGTGATCTCCACTTGATCACATCATCTCCCATGGTGATTTGTAGCATGGCCGACCCAATGACCTCAACTGCATGGCCCCCTAGACCTAAGATTAGGTCCTGGCCGAATTTGAGCTTGTTTAGGTCTAATCCGAGGGCATTATATGTGGAGTGGGTCATCAGATTGACCGATCTGCCAGTGTCTACTAGTATCCTTTTAATAAGGAACCCTTCATTCTCAATCTCAACTACCAACGCATCCTGATGTGGGGCAGGTATAGGTACATGGGCGAAGGAGTGGTACACCTCTTGCTCCCGATTGGTGTTATTGATCAGTGATGCTTTATTTTTCTTTGACGTCGGTCCACCACAAATGATGTTAATAATCCCTCGCCGAGCTGGAGGGATTGGCTGCTCTCTTAGTGGGAGCAGCTTGATGCCGCTCTGCCCGCTCCTCTTGTTATCGATGCTACCACGGTCCTGCCAAGAAATGATCGAGTTTCCCATCGGCTGCCCTCTTGTTAAGCTCGATGGCCAAGTGCTGACACTCCTCGGTGTTATAACCCTCTAATTTGTTGAAGTCGCAATAGGAGCCTGGCTTTCCCGACCGCTTTATCTTTGGTGGGTACTTGATGTATTGTCGATTCTTCTCTATCCAATACAGCAGTTCCTTCCGATCTACTCTCAAAGGAATCAAGTCCTTAGGGAGATCATGATGTTTGTATTCATACATGGGGGGCTTTGAGGGTAACTTATTAGATTGGGGCGGACTCGGCTGTCGGCATGTATGCTCATGCACCGGCGTCCCTTTCTCATGATCCTCATAAGTTACCCACTCTCGCTCATTCTGCATCATCAACGCTAAGCTCTTTAGCATTCTTGTGAGCAAATCCTTTTTTAAGGTCGGTGTTCCTACTATTGCTTGCCAGTATATCAGTGGCGACATTGACACTACACCCCTTTACCTCGAGAGTCGCCCTTTGGAATCGCTCCATGAAATCTCCCAGCGTTTTATTTCAACCCTACCTTATCAACTATAAATCTTGAATAGTCTTATAAGGTGGGATCGATGTTATGAAGTATAGGAGGAAGTCTTTTGTCATTGCCTTGAAGTTCGTGATCGACCCTGGTTTTTTATTCTCAAACCAGAAAGTGGTTGGTCCCTCGAGGGTCATTGGAAAGATCTTTCACAGCATTGCATCGGTCGCCCTAGTGGTTGCCATTTTCTGCTTGAAGTTTTTGACATGAAGGGTCTGGTCGCTAGTGCCATTGTAGTCCCATAACTTTGGCCATTTAAAACTTTCGGGGAATTCTGCCCTTAAAATCTCAGGGGAGAACGGTGATTCCGCGTCTTCAATCTCGGGGATGGCCGACTCTATTCCCATGTTCGCGAGGACCGCCTATACATTCTTCATCACATCGCCCGCCCATTTTGGGGCTAAATTTTTCTCAATTTTCTCAATCGCCTGCTTGGAGGCTAGGGTTTGATCAGACCTGGCTGTCGACCTTTTGGGTTCCTTCATTGATGAGTTAACAAATTTATTCGGGGAGCCGCACCGAGGCTTTTTCCTTTCCTCTTCTTTTTTTTGGCCTGACTTGCACTCGTGGGGGCGAGTGAAGTTGGTATAATCCTTCGTCACTGCGGTCGCTCCAAGCCGCGGTCCAAGTCACTATTTTACTGGCGCTCTACCGGAACAATGAGACCCTAGTACTCGCAAGCTCGGCTCGTTCTGACAATCCGAGGCCGTGGGTGTTGAGAGAGCACCGTCTTCCTGGCTCCACTCATATGTCAAACGCCTCTTGAGGCTCTGTAACCCTTTCGAGGCTAACCCGGATTGGGCCGATGTCACTGCTCTCCTCTCCAGGTTAACGACCTTACCCTCAGTGGCCATGCATTGCGCGTTTAAGGTGTACACTGAATGCTCCATGTGGCTCATCTCGTATATGACTTGCTTTGTCATCGTCGCCAGTATTTTAAGATCGTCCGAGGCATCGGGCTTTACCACCATTGCTTCTATCTGAGCATCGAACTTCGGCATTACAATATTCTCGATTTTGTTACCCCAATGCGTCAACTGGCTTTGGGGGTGTCGCGAACTCACTTGTCAATCCTTGGGCATTCTTCGCATCGACCTTAGTCGGTGTTGGCTTCAGTGCAGTCTTTTTCTTCGCTGAATCTTCCATTACTAACTACTTGGATTTTAAACTGTGTTCGATCCATGCTCACCACACCAATTTAATGTCTTGGGAATCGGGGGCACATGATCGATTCGTCCTAGATCGAGATACCTACACAGTCAACAGCTCGTTAGAGGGCCAGGTCGGGTGTCCGACGTGGCCTCTCCGACGCTCAAGTTAGTGTGGCGTGGGGGGATGATGTAGATATTACTAAAAGAGGTAGGTTACGTGTCTTGTCTTACCTAGGGACGTGTGCCCTTATTCCTTATATAGGGGGTAGTGTCCCTTAGATGACTGCCATGTGTCCGGTCTTGGGGGTGAAGGAATGTCTAGATGATTGACATGTGCCCCAATTCTCTTGACTTGGTGGGCAAATTCCTTGAGTGGGCTTCATGGGCCTTATCTGTATTAGGGCTTTATGTACCTTGCTATCAGTTTTTTTTTGTGTTTTTAGATAGAAAAAACATAGAAAAGTAAGACGTACAATTACAATTAGATTTTTTTTCACAAAACGTGCTTGGTAAATCTTACTTATCCATATTGAAATGAAGAATTTAAAATAAGAATCCTTATCCATTAAAGAAACTCTAGAATGTCATGATATGTCAATAAAATAAGTGAAGAGAAGA
This sequence comes from Euphorbia pulcherrima, assembly GCA_947683365.1. Classification (NCBI taxonomy): domain Eukaryota; kingdom Viridiplantae; phylum Streptophyta; class Magnoliopsida; order Malpighiales; family Euphorbiaceae; genus Euphorbia; species Euphorbia pulcherrima. The sequence continues at coordinate 25,441,561 of CANTUS010000001.1, forward strand.
AAGTTTGCCAAGTATTGTAGTCTTCTTAAGAATGGGCAGCCTGTCGCCTTTGATGGGTACATGAGAGTTGCAGTAGACACTGAGTTTCTTTACATAGCAAAGACACTTGTCGAGACGTTCTACAACTCGACAAGTGACTGCTTTAAATGCATGCTGACCAGGTTGGATATCACTTCATTTTTTGAAAACTTAAATCAGATCACTTGTGTTCTTGATTTGGTTATACCTTTGAGCTCAATTTTTGGCTCGATTTGTGTGTCTTTATGTTCTTTCATTCTATTGATGATCACATGAACCATATATTTGTAATTTATATTTGAACTTTGTTCATTCACTTTAAGCCCTTGACGAATCTCCATTGCTGTGATTTAATTTTCTTGATATTTTTTCAACTGTGCATATTCCAATGATTTAATTTTCTTGATATGTTTTCAAATGTGCATTGCTGGAATATATTTTCTGTGTTTATATATTGTGTTGTGTGTTCAAGAGTTGTTTCAGTTTTGCTCTTACCAGTTCTGGCTTCTCATTGTATCATGGGAACCGGTATCTTGAGATATATTCTTTTTATTGTATCAAAATTTTTTTTCTGTTTTTCTTCGTTAGTCATCAATTGTCAACAAGTCAGATTGTATTTTTAGATATCTTTAATTATTTTACCTCCAAGAAAAACATGAAAACCTTCAATAGGTGATGACCAAAATTCGGGAGGTTGTGCACATCATGAAAATTCTTGATAAAAACAAGATGTACATGGTTCTGATGCAAGGAAAATACCGGTGAACAAAAATCGGTGAGAAATTAATCGGAAAAGTGAAAATATTAGCAGAAATTAGGGATGAGAACACAGAGAAATTTTAAAGGGGGAAAAGAGACTCAATTCTTCATTTCATAAGCATGAGCAACGATTACAGTGATGAGCGGCTTATAGCCGTTCACAGGATTCTTCTCTTTCCTAGTCAGCTAGCTATTTCGTAACTGATAAAACGCTGCGCTTTTCTAATTAGATATTACAGCTAATTAACTAAATTGGAAGCTGGAAAATAACATTCAGAGAAATATTGAAATGGAGCTAAAAACAATAACAATCCACCCTCCTTAAGACCTTGTCTCAAGGTCAAATGGTGAAATTTTTGCTGTAGATTGTGGTTGAACCAGAGCATAATAGCCTTATATCCTCTGTCTATCATCTTCCAGTGTAGGATAGCAAAAAGAACAAAAACATCAAAGTCATTAGTGGAAGTCAGTTGTCCGAGTTGTGCAGTTGGTAGAACAACACATTCAATGATAGATAGTGGCTTTACCCTTTTCCCAAATCCAAATTGTGGTTCTACTAACAGAAAACTATGCTTCTTTTTCCTAGTTTTGACAAGTCGGGACAATGTAGGGCAGAAATCCTCATTCATAGTGAACTCAAATATACCCAAATTCAAAGTGAAAAGTCGAGGACCTATGTTGTAACCCTCAAGCAAATCCTCAGTAGCTAGTCTGCAATTTCCTCTTGCTTCTGAAATAACATATAGTTGCAGCTTAGTGTCCTACACAAGAATGGGGTTTCCTGCCTTCCTAAAGCTTCCAACTCTGCTAAAGATAATAAACAAGCTATCCATAGCTTCATTTGCAACTGCAAAAGTTCCAACACATTTGTAGCCCCCACTTGTATCCCTTGTTGTAATTCCATTATGCCATGCATTCACCCAAAAAGCCACAACAGAAGAATAACAAGCTTCTGAATCAAGAGTCAATAATGGCAAAGCCACAAATAATCCTTTATGCTTAGAAAATTCATTAGATGAAGCCCCAAACATAATTGCATGACATGGTTGTTGCTCTACATTTCCCCATCCACCTCTGTTAGCAGCATCTTGGCATTCTACTACAAACTTTGATAAGTGGCTGCAAATTTTGCTATCATTTCCTTCTTGTATCTCACCAAGAAATGGACTAATTTCAACTGAAATGAAAATTATATGTTGGGGTCCTCTTATGGGTGCATTTAACATTTTCTAATCCATCATGCCTCCTGCACAAGTTCCAAATCCATCACCATGGTCATACCAGCACATAAAGAGCTCCATAAGTGTGAACCATGATTTCCCACTTCCCTTAGAGATTTTATCTATGTTTTCCGTATAAACCTTCTTTCCTACAGAATCAATAGTGGCAAAGAGTAATGATTGTATAAGATCAATCCCATTATCCCCCTTTACTTGATCAAGCCTGTTGATTATGTTTAAACCCACCTCATAATATTCATTCTTCGAAAGGAAAGATAAGATTGGAAGAAGTCGTGGAATTGCTGCATCCTTCCTTATGACAATAGTCATACTCATTGTAACTAAATCAAAAGAAATTAGGACATGCTCAAAATTAACCAAGGACAACTCATTCACAGTGAAGAGAATACATTGAATTGCAAGCTCTGCATTTAAGGAGCTGCAGAATTTTGTGACTCTTCCAACTACTACTGTACATACTTCGGCCTTATTACCGTGAATTAAACAAACAAGTGTTGGAACCAAGTATGTCCTATTAGACTCCAGGCTTACAACTTCACAAAGTTCATATAATTGAATCGCAACCATGTAGCTAACACGCCAAGGCTGATCCATAGAAAAAGTTAACAATAATGGAAAGAATGTGTGCAGCACAATTTTGGAGATCCAACAATTTCCCGAAAGTAATGAAAACCTCACCAACCAATAGGCAAACAAAATCCATTTCATTATGTGTAAGTTCTTTAAATGTGGTCATAATGTCAGTCATCACATAAGCAAGTTTAACAGCAGCAACCAGCTTCTCCAGATTTGAGGTACGTTGACAGCCAATATGATATAGCTCACAACCAAAAATTCTAACAATAAACCACTCTCCAACTGTTAATCTCTCTACTAGAAATACAAACCACTGAACCAAGCCAATCTTACAGATAGAAACAAAACCACCATTGCTCCTCCTACCCATAACCAAAAGTATAAGACCATACGGATCCTTCACAACAACCAATTTACCCTAAAAAACAAGCTTCAGTGTCATATATGGCATTGAAAATGTTAGTGACTAATTTCCCATTGTAAGCAACCTCAACAGAGCTAAGACTATAAGCCATAACAAAAGATTGAACATGACCCATAGATAAATCATATGAAAATTGGTCAAGTCTGGAGAAATCTAAAACCTCAAACACTAGCCTCTCCCTAATATTAAGTTGCAGGTCGTTATTGACAACAACAATAGCTCCTCCTTGGCTGCAATGATGCAAATCCGCAAGAGCTAAATGACAACTATGAAAAGCTTTGGTTACCGCCTTATTGCCAACAACGGATTCCCCAAAACTTCTTTCTCCTTCACTCTCACATTCTCTAGGATCAGGTTTTACCTCAGGTATATGACCTTCATTCTCTAGTTCGAGATCTCCATTCACATATTCTTCATCTTCCTCTTCAACCTTGCCCAGATTTTTCAATTCACCTTCAACTTCATCCTTGAAGCTCAAATTAGTCCCATAGCTCTCAGATTTGATCTCCGGAAAAAGCTCATAGGTTCCATCGTTCAACAACTCATTTCCTTCTTTAATCAGCGCATAGATCTTAATTCCTAGATTAAGCTCGAACTCAGAGATGTTTTCTTCTTCTTCAGTTCATCGGAAACTAGAAATTGTCCATCGGAACCGTTGGACCTTTCTCCAGGGGCGACTGAAGGTCTGAGTCAGATAGCTCCAACTCTTCTTCTTCAGCATAAAATTTCGATAGCTCTTCAGCAATCACGGCAGCAATAGATGAACTCAACTCCCATTTCAACTCATTCAGGCGTCTATCCATCATTTCAATTAGGTCGTCAAGCATCGCCATCGTGGAAGGATCCGAGGAACGACAGCTCTAGTACCAATTGATGCAAGGAAAATACCGGCGAACGGAAATCGGCGAGAAATTGATCGAAAAAGTGAAAATATTAGCCGAAATTAGGGATGAGAACAGAGAAATTCTAAAGGGGAAAACAGACTCAATTTTTCATTTCATAAGCATGAGCAACGATTACAGTGATGAGCGGCTTATAGCCATTTACAAGATTCTTCTCCTTCCTAGTCAGCTAGCTATTTCGTAACTGATAAAACGCTGTGCTTTTCTAATTAGATATTACAGCTAACTAACTAAATTTGAAGTTGGAAAAATCAAAGGAAAATAACATTCAGACAAATGTTGAAATGGAGCTAAAAACCATAACAGGTTCTTCAACAAGCTGAGTTTGCGTGGATAAATTATATAGAAGACCGGATCTATTGATGTAAAAAATGACTATCAACACATGACGGAATATGTAGTTTTTTTTATGTAAAATAGCTGGAACTTTTATTTAATCTATGAAGTTAATTTAAGTGCACCTTAAACCAGTCGGATCATGACTTATTCAACAGTGGAATATTCAAATCTTCCTATGTTATTGTTTCCGTCGATTTATAAAATATATAAATACTAAAAATTATTATCACAATCTTACGTATATTATTATCAGAATCTTACGTATTATTAGAATAGTCTACTTTTAAATAAAAAAAATAAAACTACAAAAAAATATATTTAATTATCACCTTTTACTATGCTTTTAAAACCGGGTTACAGACTAAAAAAAAGGGTTAGATAAAATATCTACGCAATTAACCTCTACTTTTATAATTAATTCTTTGGTTAATTTTTTAAATTTCTTTTTTCATCTCATACGACCCAACCATTTCTTCCTTTTTTTTATATTTTTTACTTTATTTTGCATTTATCTTGCAAATCGTTGATTTTTTTGATATGCATCTTTAGAGTTTTTATTCGTCTCGTTTTTATCTTCGAAAGTAGATATATGATGATATACTTTTTTCAAGTTTTTATTTTTGAAGATCTGTAACAGATGATACAAGCATCTTACCAGCATTATACAAGGTGTAAAAAACCAGTATTATATGAGCATTATACCATGTGTGAAGAACCAAAACCTCCAAAATCTATTTTATGAAAGAAATCAAACAAAAACTATTTTATACCGGCATTATACTAGGTGTGAAAAACAAAATCAAAATATACGCATCTATTTTTATGAAAAAAATAATAAAAACCACATTTATACCAGCATTATAACAGGTGTGAAGAACTAATAAAAAACTATTTTATGAAAGAAATCAAACAAAAACTACTTTATACCAACATTATACCAGGTGTGAAAAACAATAAAACATAAGCATCTATTTTTATGAAAGAAATCAAAGAAAAACCATATTTATACCAGATGTGAAGAACCAAAATCATAAAAATCTTTTTTTTTGAAAGAAATCAAACAAAAACCACTTTATACTAGCATTATACCCGGTGTGAAAAACAAAAAAAACATAAAGCATATATTCTTATGAAAGAAATCAAACAAAAACCACATTTATACCAGGTGTGAAGACCCAAAACTATAAAACTCTATTTTTGAAAGAAATCAAATAAAAACCACTTTATACCAGCATTATACCATGTGTGAAAAACAAAAAAAAACATAAGCATCTATTTTTATGAAGGAAATCAAACAAAAACCACATTTATACCAGCATTATACCAGGTGTAAAGAACCAAAATCATAAAAATTTATTTTATGAAAGAAATCAAACAAAAACAACTTTATAACAGCATTATATCATATGTGAAAAACAAAACCAAGAATATGCATCTATTTTTATGAAAGAAATAATAAAAACCACATTTATATCAGCATTATACCAGGTGTGAAGAACCAAAACCACAAAAATCTATTTTATGAAAGAAATAAAACAAAAATCACTTTACCAGCATTATACCGACATTATAATAGGTGTGAAAAACAAAAAACATAAGCATATATTTTTATGAAAGAAATCAAACAAAAACCACATTTATACCATTATTTTACCTTATTTATACCATGTGTGATTAAACAAAATAGTAATCAAACAAATAATACATTTATACTAGCATTATACCAGGTTTATACCAGCAGAACAAATAAAAAATACATTTATATGAGCATTATACCAACATTTTACTAAGTACGACTAAACAAAATCTCAATCAAACAAAAAACACATTTACACCAGCATTACACCAGCAAAATACCAAAACATAAAAAAGTTGTTAAATGTGAAGGGAACGTACAAATGTTGTGTGCTTTGCCCCTGTTTTAGGTAAAAAAGTTGCGGGCTAAAGTTTTCGTTGAGATATTTTATGGGCTTTAGCCCATTATGTACTTTCCCCTTTTTTTGGTCCGATAAGCCCGGTTTTAAAAGCATAGTAAAAGGCAATAATTAAATATTTATTTGGTAGTTTTATTAACTTTCAATTAAAAGTAGGGTATTCTGGTAATACGTAAGATTCTGGTAATAATTTTGAGTCCTTGTACTGTCTTTGCAAAGGACATTTCTCCCCAAGATGCTTTTGGGTAGTCTCCCATGACCACAGTGTCAAAGTGTTTTTTTGGGATATGGTTTGATTGATTGAGGTCTATGATATAGTAGACAATGAAGTACACCATTGCAACGGTGAAGTAGTCACCATCACTCTCAAAGTCAATTGGTTTTTTTTCCCTAGTTTCTTTTTACCTTTCTTTTCTCTCTCCTTTTGGTTCTCTTCTATCTCAATTAGTTCATATATTTGTTCATGCGTAATATTGTCTCGTTTTTTTTTGAAGTATTTCTCACGTAATTCTCTAGAATCTTCAAATTTTAACACTTTGTATCCATCAGCTGCAATTTCTCTCAAGCCAGATATTAGCAGGAATTCTTTTAGACTAAATAACAGAGTTTTCCCTCCAACGTCTACCCATATTTCATTTTTATTTGGCTGATAGATCTCCCTAATCAGCAGGCTGTGGATGACAATCCGTTGGGCCTTTATTGTTGTTCTTTTAAGGAATTCACCGAAAAATGACTTCTCTAGTCTTTTCATCATGTTTGTAGGAACATGATTACATTGAAGTTTGATGTTTTTTTATGGAAAGGAAGCTCTATTAATTCTCATGAAAATGGGCACAAATAGCCCGTACAAAAGTCTACTTACAGTGGGTACAAACAGCCCTTACAAAAGCCTATTTTTTAACTCTCTATCAGCTAAAGACTTAACTCTTTTACTATACAATGTCATTCGGCACTTAACAACCAATTGAAGTTATTGAAAACAAAAATCAATTGTATAACAAGACTTAGAGAAGAAACAAGAATTCCTATTTAGCCAAACAAAGTGTATGACAGCCTGAAAAGCAGTGATAGAAACCATGTCAATGAAAGAAGAGACTTTTATGTTCTGCAGCCAATTTTGCCAAACCGGGAAATCAGAATGAATTGAAGAGCTTCCTAACCATTGCTTTACTTGATTGAGCAAGCATTTGGAGAAAGGACATTCAAAGAAAAGATGTGCGTGATCTTCTAGAATGTAGTTGCAGACAGAGCAGTTTTTCTCGATACTTGAAATGTAGAGCGACAAGTTATCTCAAGTCAAAAGGCAATGTTGTGTGGTAAGCCAAAAGATAAAACGATGCTTGGGGAGTGCCATGGGATTCAGACCTGTCTGTGGAGACTGAATTTATGTACAAGACCAATAAGAAGGAGATGCCATTTTGACAAACTGTAAACATTAGCAACAGTGCAGCTATGTAGCATACTTTTTGGCAAAATTAGGTGTAGCTTCAAGAGTTTCCACAGTACCAGCTGTTGTCACCGTTCAGAGGGTCAGTCCAAAAACTTTTAGACTTGATATAAATGCCATGAACCCATTTGAGCCATAAAGAGTCTTGCTTGAACTCGATAGCCCAAACAAATCTGCCAAGAGAAGCCTTATTCCACTTAGTCCCTTCTTTGAACCCAAGACCTCCATATGCTTTAGGTTAACAAACTTTATCCCATGATAGAGCATGAAACTTGCACTTTCCCTCTTCATCACCCCAAAGAAAACGCCTGTAGATTTAATCAATAGCATTAATTACAGATTAAGGGAGAGGAAAAATACTCATCTAATGGGAGATGTCTGATTCTCAACAAGAAACAGTTTTTCTGATTTTATCAATGACACATGCACAGTCAGATTTGTTCCATTTAGTAGGCTTCAAGGGAACACCGAGGTACTTCATAGGGAAGCTACCCATTTCAATGCCTGCTTTATCCAGTAGCCTACTTCGGACAGCATCAGTCACACCACATATGTACATATAAGACTTTATTTTATTGATTACCAAGCCTGTTGTGTCTGAAAATAATTGGAAGCCAACAAGAAGTGACTTTAGAGCTTTATCATTGGCCTTACATAAAAAAAATGAGATCATCGGTGAACCAAAGAGAACTTAGACCAACATGCTTGCAGCCGGGATGAAATCTAAGAGCAGAATTTTTAGAGTGCCATTATAAGATACAGGTGAGATATTCCATGACTAAAACAAAGAGCAATGGGGATATTGGGTCCCCTTGCCTCAAGCCTTTGTTCCCTTTAAAATTGCCCTGAAAGTGGCCATTAAGAAATAAAGTGTAATGAGCGCTTCAGAGGCATGACATGACCCAAGCAATAAATTTTGTTGGAAAGACCAAGGCATGGAGTAAGTCATTAACAAAATCCCAAGAAACCGTGTCGAAGGCTTTACTCAAATCAATTTTTATCATACATCGAGGAGAGACATTGGATCTACCAAAAAATGAAGAAGATCTTGAACAATGAGAACATTGTGGGCAAGTAATCTATAATTGACAAAAGCACCCTAATTTTTATTAATTAGATCAGGTAAAACCAAGATCATATGATAGCATATCAGCTTGGAGATGCACTTGTATACAGTGCTACAACAAGCGATTGGCCGATGGTCGCTACCATTTGAAGGATGCTCAGTTTTTGGGATAAGAACAAGAATTGCTGAGGAAAGAGTTTTAGGCATATTAAGTGTGGTGAAAATTTTATTTATGGCTACAATGACGTCATTGCCATCAACATCCCAAGAAGCTTTGAAAAAGCCCGCTCTAAAGCCATCTCGACCTGGGCTCTTGTTGACATCTATATCGAATATAGTGTCCTTTATTTCTTTTCTCGAAAAGGGACTGATAAGAGCAAGCTGTTGATCCACGGATAGGTCCTTGCGCAATAAATTTTTTATCCAATTTATTTGAAAGAGGGCTAGCAGTACCAAGAAAGTTCTTAAAATGGCCTAGAAAGGGGACTTTACTGCTTCAAATACTTCAATGCGAACACCGTTTTCAACAAAGGATAGAATTTTGTTATGAATCCCTCTACTCTCATCGAGGCATGAAAAAATCCAGTACTATCATCACCAAGTCTCGACCAAGTAGCTTTAATTTTCTGATGCAAGAACTTTTCGTAAGCAAGACTTGCTGCAGAATAAGCAATTAAGGCTTCTTTCTCTTGTAATAATAGGTAATTATCATTAGGGTTATTTTATAGTTGTGATTTAACTCGTTCTAACCTCTGGTTTGCATCCTTGAAAGAAAGAGAAATGTCACCATAAACTTCTCTGTTGAAACATCTTAAGATGACCCATATTTTAGAAAGATTCTCAACCAAATGCGCGAAGGTTGTCCCATGAGATCAAATTTTCCAGTTTGAAGTAATTAGACTCTTATAGTTGAACTGGTCAGTCCACATATTGAAAAATCAAAATGGCTTGCTACCTTGATCATCAGGACAAATGCTTTTGATGAGCATAAAAAAATGGTCATATACAGCATTTGAATGATAGGAGATGTAACAGGAGTTGAAAGAGTCGCACCAAGCCTCACTGGAAAAAGCCCAGGCCAGTTTAGAACAGATTCTAGACTCACCAATCTGTTTGTTTGACTAAGAGAATTTCGGCCCTATGCATCGTAGCTCTTCTAGGAAGAAATTTCAAACCCAATCAACGCCATCGACAATGTCATTACTATTAACAGGATTGCCACCAGTCCTATCATCTACTAACAAAACAATGTTGAAATCCCCACTTATTAACCAAGGATCAGTGGAAGCTAGGGAACCAAGTTGCTCCTAAAGTGCTAACCTCTACCTCACTGTATTTAGGCCATAAACAACAGTGAAGATGAATGGAGTAATGTTTCTTTCAATTTTAATCTCACAATGAACCAGCTGAGCTGAAATAGATTTGATAAAGAAGCAATATACGACCACCATCATGAACATCTAAATGAACAAAATATTGCCATCCTTTAAAGAACTTATCAACAAAAGTCAAAACAGTCTTTCTATTTAATTTGGTCTCTAAAATAGCACACATTTCAGTTTTATTCAGGGATCAAAGCTCCCTAATGATCCTCTGCTTAGAGGACTTGTTGAGGCCTCTGATGTTCCATATGAGTAAATAGCCCATTTGAGCTCTTTTTGTCTAGTTCAAGTTTACCCTTACCGTTACTTGATTTGTGCTTACGAGGTGTTATCCAGGGCTCATCATCTTTGGCTACCAAAATAGGTTTATTTACGTTCTCAACAACACTATTTTTGATAATAAACGTAGATGAAGCAAGTTGTTATGACTGGGAGATAATTTCTTTTGATGGATTAGGTCGGTTCTATGGGATGGGCTGTTTCGGTTACAATTCAACTTGTTGCGAAGTTTGTTGCTGATGCGCAGTAGCTTGCTGTGGTTGCTTAATTTGCCAACCTATTTTCTTCATTTGCTTACAATCAATCTCTAAATGTCCCATTGTAGAGTAGCTTTTGCACTTTACAGGCGGCTAGTCATATTCAACTTCTTGATTAATCACCAGATTGTATTCATTAACAAATTGAATTTCAGTAATCAAATCCAATCATATATCCATCTCGATTAGTACTCTAGCAAAGTTTAGGAATGTACGTCTTTAGTAACTCTATTAGTCAAGAGAGGAGTTCCTAGCTAGCTGTAAATAACACTAAGTGACTTCTTGTTCCAATACTTCACAGGAAGCCGAGGGAGCTTAGCCCAAATAGGAATAGTTTTAATTCCTTTCAAGGCATCAAAATCACTAGACCATGGCCTAACTACAAGAGGTTTGTTATTGAAAACCAAACTCCATGTTCTACCACTTTATCATGCGCATCAACATCCTAAAATTTCATAATGAAGTAGATTTTCTCTAGTCTAATGATTTTTCCAGCCCCAAAATCAGACCAAATACGCTGGACAAATCCATCAAAGACCTTAAGGGCCGGTTTAGACCCAAATATCACACATATAACAGATGCAGACCAAATAGACTCTTCATTCAACACATCTTCTGGATTTATAATACGCAATTTATGACCATCCTTAACAATAGGCTGTACAAAAGAGAGTTTCTCACCTGATAGGTTTGAATCATGATAGTGCTCCCAAGTTTTCTTTGCCTGATCGCAAAAATTGACTTTTGCAGGAAAATCTGAATCAGCTTTCGGAGATTGATTTCCCCTCGGGGAAGGATAGAATCAACTCGTGGATCTGAATCTTTTGAATAAGAAGCGCTAGTTAGAGAAGCTATAGCAATTGGTTCAATCGTCTTCTGGGAGACAGATGCACCAACTTTCAAAATAGAACAGGGCAGGACAACACTAGTAGTGGCTATCGGCAAAGCTTGCTTCCATTTAGGGCGCCCTCTTTTCGCCATTAGGAAGTTTGATGTTATGTGAACACTAGTATGTCAGTTTAGGTCTTCTCAATATAATATATGGGCTTGTATAGTTGCATTGGTATTAAGCAAATAGTTAAGAAAAGATCATTCAAAAATATCATAATATTAGGTTTTGTACTAGTTGTGTAGATCATTCAAAAGCATAATCATCTATTATACCAAAAAAACCAAATAAAACATAATTTATACTAGTATTATACCATATTTGAACTAGGTGTGAAGAATAAAAATGATAAATCTACTTTATGAAAGAAGCCAAAGAAAAAGTACTTTATATCAGCATTATACAAGTTGTGAAGATACAAAACAATAATCATATAACTTTTGAATTAAGTCAAACAAAACTTACTTTATACCAGTATTGTATCAGTATTATACAAGGTTTGGAAAATATAATCAAACATAGTCATATCTTTTATAAATGAATTCAAAGTAAAACTACATTTATACCAGCATTTTTACAAAGTGTTTTATGACAGAAATCACACAAAAATAACTTTATACATTATACTAGCATTTTATAATGTGTGATTAAATAATACCTTAAGCATCCATTTTATTAAAGAAACAAAAAAAAATACATTATACAAGCATTTTACAAGCAATATACAAGGTGCGATTAAACAAAATATTAAGCATTCATTTTATGAAAGGAACTTAGCAAAAACCACATTATACAAGCATTTTACGAGAAACATACCAGGTGTGATTAAAGAATAATTTAAGCATCCATTTTATGAGAGAAACCAAACAAAAATAACATTATACCAACATTTTACCGGCAATATACCAGGTCTGATTATAACATAACATTAAACTTTTATTTTAGAAAAGAAATCAAACAAAAACAGCTCCATACCAGCATAATACCAGATTAATAAAAGGTGTGATTAAATAAAGCATTAAACATTAATTTTATAAAAAAATCCAAATAAAAGCCACATCATACCAGCATTTTACCAGCAACATATCAGGTCTGATTAAAAATAACAGCAAATATCTGTTTTATGAAAGAAATCACACAAAAAACTATTTTATACCAGCATTATACCATGTGTGATAAAATAAAACATTAAATATTTATTTTATGACTGAAATCGAGCAAAAAAAATAGTTTCATACCAGCATTTTGCAAACATTAAACAAGTTGTGAATCAACTAAACCTTAAGCTTTTGTTTTATGATATAAATCAAATAAAACCTATGTTATATCAGCATCATACAAGTATGATAGAAATGAGAATCAATAAACGTCATTTAGTTTTAGTTTATACCTCTTTGTTGTGAAATATTTGTTTCTTCAACGGTCTCTTCTTGTTCTGCATTTTGGCATGTGATCGTTCGTCTCTTCGTTGTTTTTTATTGAGACGGTGAAGAATTTTGGTTTCCTTTTTTCTTTGGCGCCATTTCCTTCACATTATCAAAAACTTGAATCAGTTAAGATTTAGAATTCAATTACAATAATTACATGATTGTTTGTCAGTTACGTACCTTTAATTTGGTGATTATATTCTTCTATTTCGCAACTTTCAATCAGATTTCTGCTTCTCTTCTGGTTTTTGAAACTGAATTTTATAGTGATTTGTGGCTTTGAATATAGTTTACGCTTCTCTTCTTAGTTTCGAAACTGAATTGTAGAGTGATATGCGATTTTTGAAGGTTTTGAATCTGATTTGAACTTTAGTAGAAATTGTTTTGACGGAGACAGAGGTTTCAACTGCTGGAACGTAAGGAAGTTGTTCACTAGGTTGGAACGTACAAAAGTTGTGCAAAGCCCTGGTTTTGGTTATAAAAGTTGTGGCCCAAAATTCTTCTGGAAATTCTTAATGGGCTTTAGCCCATTTGTGTGTTTTTTTCATTAATATTTTTTATATTAATATTTTGCAAAAATCAGTTAAAAATATATAGTTAGTGAAAATGGCTAAATAAAATAATAAGAACACTTTATACTTAGCACTTTAACTAATTCATTTTCAAATTCTACTTAAAAATTAAAAAGAAGGTAGATGGAGTTAGACATCAATTTTATAATTTCTTATTTTTTTCATAAAAAAATAAAAACCTTTAACTCTTTTGTTCTAACCTTTATTATCGTAAATTGTAAATTATTTGTATTTATCAAATGATCTGTATAAAGTTAGATAAGTTAAATAAAATCGAACATTTGACTAAGATGAATGTTTTAATGTAATGAAGGATTGAACATTTGTATTTTAAGGCTTTGTTCTTTTGGACTGTACTGAACTGAACTAAACTAAATTGAATTTATTAATTAATACATATTGATAAATCTGAATCATTATTAAGATAATAATAAAAAAATAAATTATTTTTAAAAATAGTAATCGTAAATGCTAATAATTAAAATAATAATACTAAATAATTAAAATAATAATACTAAACAATATTAATTAATTTAAATATATAATAATAAAATGAATATTACTAATAAGCTAATGAATATAATAGCATCTAGTTTCAATAAAAAATTTATTTAAATATTAATTTATAATAAATATAAATAATTAATATTAATAAATTATAATAAATACTTATAATAATTATATAACAATATTTAATGATAAATAAAATAATTATTGAAAAAATTTTAAATAAAATTTAATAATAAAAAAATTCTTATATTTATTATCAAATGATAAATTTTTTTAACAATTATAATTAATAATTACAATTGTAAGTAAATAGTAATTGTAATTAAAAACTATTTAAATAAGCATTATTATTTACTATTATTTAACTTATACTTCCTCTATCTTTTTAAAATAGGCATTCTACCCACTTTTTTAAATATTTTTTTACTTATTAGTCTCAAATATCTAGACACTTTTTAAATTAATTTTTCAATTATACCCTCATTTGTCCCATTATAATTAATTACAATGGAGTGAAAAACTAAACATTAATTAGAGGGTATAATAGTATTTTTCTGTCTTAATTGATTGATTCCTTAAAAAGTGTGAAATGTGTTAGAAGACAAGTAAAAAAAATGGAGGGAGTATTATTTATTTACATTAATATTTTAGCTTATTCCATTTCATTTAACTATATATTTTAATGAGATGATAAAAAATAATATATGACAAGTCAAATAAAATAAATTATATTGCTAAAATAAAAAATTTACAATAAGTCCAATGAGACAAACTTAAAAAAATTAAAAATTACAAATTCAATCTTCCTCCATATAATCTATATTGTCATCATTTTCATTCACTACATCTTCATGTTCATTATTTTCTGGGTTGACTTGTTCCATATTTTTTTGGGTTGGTTTGCCAAATTTGTTGTGCAATAGATTTTCGCCGGCTGCGTTCAAACGTATTAGAATATGCTATTCCTTCATTATTCACTTCATGTTGTACAACCGCTATCCTAAGCTTCCACTCTATAAACAATCCCTTTTATAAGAATTTCATGCAAATTAATTGGGAAGAAATCAAGACCAAATAGGATTTTTTTTTTACTTTTTTTGTACCTTAAAAATGTCCCAATCAAATTAAAATATCAAGTCAAATTAGGATGAAAATTGATTAGGATAAATTAGTATTTGATTATAAAGAAAAGAAAAATTGTTAATTATCATTGTATATATCTCCTACTAAATATGATACTGAGGAAAAAGTAAACTTTACATCTATTATAAATATGTTTCATTTCCACTCTATATACAATCCTTCTAAGAATTCTAAGCAATTGTTAATATGTTTCATTTCCACTGAGACCAAATATGATTTTATTTTTTACTATTTTGTGTCTTGAGTAGAATTCTAAATAAATTAAAATATTAAGTCAAATCATGATGAAAATAAATTATGAGAAATTAGGATTTCATTATATGAAAAATCAATATTGTTAAATATTATTCTATAAATCTCATGTAGATTGTAGTACATATTATATATGATATTGAGGAGAAAAAATACACTTAACATTTGTTTAATTACCATGTACTGATTTTGCTAAATTTGAATATTGTAACTAATTTATAAATTATAAAAAAATATTATTTGATATTATAATTATAATGAACAAAATTTAAATATATTAGTAATAATCATTAATAATTATTTTTCCGTATTATTAATAACTATTATCATAATAATAAAAATAATAATTATTATTATAATTATTTTGTAATATTTTAATATTACTTATTTTATAAATATTATATAAATATTAATTATATTATTTAGTTATTAATTTTTTTATATTAATAATTTTTATTGTTATTTATTATTATAATCAATTATTATTATTAAATTCGAATGAAATTTTTTATTAATTAGGATTATTCACTATTTATATTAATAATAATATTTAAGATTAAATTGAACTAAACTAATAGTCAATTACAGTCCAAAAGAACATAGCCTAACACGTTTAGAAATAAATTGCAGGAAGGAAAAAAAGAAAAGAGTAGAAAGGTCGTTCCAGCTTTGGAACGGTTGGTTAGTGAGCTTAGTAGTCTACTGGTCAACATTAACTACCGTTTATATTTCTCTATTTTCTGCAAATCCATCTTATACATAAATAAATAAATAAAATACTCTCTTTTCATTTCTTTCGTTTCCCCATTTCAATTTACGGTTCAATTTTGGATATAACATGGCAGCAACTTTACACTAGGTACGTACCTCTTTGAAATTTATTTGCTTCTTCTTTCCTGCAATTGATCAACAGTTCTGCATATTGGAATTAGTTCATGCTCTGTTTCTTTTCTAGCTTCAATTCCGTTAAGTAAGGTTCATGCTTTCATTAAAAAAATGTATTATTGTTCATGCATATAATGTGTTTGTTTAAATGTTTATGTGAGGCATTAGATTACAAGTAGGGTTGTAAATGGGGCGGGGATACCCCGAATTTCATGGAGATATGCCCCTATGGGGATGAGGAATTTCCAATAAAAAAACTCTTTGAATTTGTTATCCCCGAAACTTTAACAAGTATGGATACAGAGTATGTATATTCATACCCAAAAACTCCTAAACTCGAAATATGTTATTTATAATAATATTTTTTATATGAATTGGTTGGTTGATTTCTTTGTTCTATAATTAATAGTTGGTTGATTTCTTGATTGTAATATCATTTTATATGCAAAATTTGCTGATATAGCTTTGTGACATGCAATATGAAGTGAAAGCACATTTTTCAGTACCAGTTCGAAATATGCTGATAATAGCCTTATTATTATTATTATGTTTATAAATTATTTGGTTTAATTTGTATAAAAACTAAGTATAAAAACCAGAACTTTGAAAAAAAATTCATACTATTTATTTTTAATGATTTATTGTAAACACTTGATGGATAATGGTGAATTCCCGATAGATAATGGGCCTTAATGAGAAAGAGCATGAGGATGTGATAAGGATTATTTTTATATTTATGTTCATAATTAGGGGTGAGCAAATCTCGATTTGGTTCAAAAACCGAACCGATTCAAAACCAAATTAAGAGGAAAATAAAAACCAAAACCAAACCAAATTATGTTTGGTTTGGTTCAAACAAAACCGAATATATTTGGTTTCGTTTTGGTTCAATTTAGTTAAAACCAATTCAATGACATGAAATAAATTTTACATGATGTGGTGTACTTAACTAATACAAAATATTAATCACATTATAAACTTGGTATGTAACATGCAATCCAAATACATATAATTTATATTTTATAACATTCGGGTTAGAAAAGACAACCATTTTTCTATTAAAAATGACTTTTCATATAATAAGAGTCCAAATTTTATAAGATATAACATTGGCAATTCATAATACTAATAATTTCTTTATTTGGAATTTCAAGTCTTTTGCATAATGAAAATAAAATCTAAGTATCTTTTTATTTGTAAAAGAAGAGGCAATAGCAATAACCAAGTAGATGATTAGATTTTTGGTTGAATTAATAAGACAAGAGAGTCGTGAATAATATTATAAAAGGAAAAAAATGAATTAAATAACTAGGATGCTATGTATATTGAAAATAATTGGTGTATATATATATATATATATATATATATATATAATATAAATATAAAATTTTAAATTTATTAAATAATTTGATTTGGTTTGGTTTTTATGACAAAAACCAAAAATCAAACCGAAATCGAACCGAAACTAAAATATTAAATTTTACAAACCAAAATCAAACTGAAATATATTTGGTTCAGTTTAATTTAATTTTTTTATTTCGATTTTGGTTTGGTTATCCATATTCATAATTGTGATTTCATTTTATTTTCAAATTTCTTTTTATCGTATTACTATTTGTTTATTGTTATTAAAATTAGTAACTTTTTTGTCTACCAAACAGTGAAAAACAACTGTTCAGTGCAAGTATTTTTAGATGACAAAAAAACAAAGAAATTCTCCACACATCCATTAAATAAAATATTATTTGAATGATACTGGGAATAGTGTAGGTATATATTTAGTTAGATGCAGAAAGCAAAAACAAATACAAGAATAAAAAATAAACCAATGCTGGTATTTTGAAACCATGTCTAGCAAAAGTCTTATTCCCAAGACAGATTTATATGCTAGACATTATACTGTTAATATCAGTAATTTTTTTTATAAGAGACCGTATCTATTGGAGAGAATAGTATATGCATGTACAAAGTCAAATAAACAAATAGTAATAAAAATACTGTAATATAAATATATTAATAAATATATATATACCATATAAGGAAAGAAATGGTGAAGTGGGTTTTTCTTTTTTGAAAAGTGGGTATTGGTTGAAAGTATTTTGCAGTTGTGGAACAAGTCAGACATCTACCAATCAGAATCTGTATTTTGACTGATAGTTTCAGTCTTCGTTTCAGTCTATTGTTTAGAATTAATACATTGTTCATAAAAAAAAAATTCAACATTTAAACTTCAAAATAATATCATATATCATTAATTTTAAGAGGCACTAGCTGTTTCGGTTAAATAGTAATTTCATAATTAAAACCTAATCGATTGAATTAATTGAAAATCTATAAAGTTTATAATGGAAATCGAATCATATAAATAAAAAATTGAACTAAATAAACCAAATTTCATCGGATTAGTCGGTTATTTTGGTTTATATTTTAAACAATCCCATATTTATCTAATTTTAGTTGTGCATTTAACAATATCATTAAAATTTAAAACTAATAAAACATTTGTTAAGCGGTTAAAATGACTAAATTATTATTAACATTATTACACTAAAATCCCTTTCTTCTTAACTAAGTTATAAATTTATTAATACAAAATCTTGCTCATAAATAATACAATGATAAATTAGAGAAAAAAACTGTAAAAATGCATTGATAATCGAAATTTATAACTAAATAGAGAACTAAAAATAAATAAATGGACTACTAAAACTAGGTAAAAGGAGTATAATTTTATTTTAATCTTATTTCATAATTATTTTCAAACTATTTATTTATTTTATGTACGACTTTAAAATATCTTTTTTTTTTCATTTTAAAAATAGGATCACATTGATATATTTTTTCCGAATGTTTGAATAAACGGATAAATGAGAAGAAAAGTGGAAAATTTTCAGTCATGTTTATAAACTCGTCGTGAACTTTAGAACCAAGAATCACTAAAAATGAGAAATTGAAAATAATAAAAAAGATTCATCAAAAAATGTGTTTTTGTGTATTGCTGTGCAAATTGTAACACACTACAAGCACAAAAACCAAATCTTGTCTTTAGATGGTTTCCCAAATTGGGCGGGAAATATAAAGAATCCTTAGAGGATATTTTTTTTATATATATTTATTTTTTTTCTTTAGCTGTCTATCACTTTTAAGGTTATTGTTTTTCTTTTTATCATAACTTTCTTTCTCATATTTAATTTGATTTTCAAACCGTTAATTTTTTTGACATGGGCTTTTAGAATATTTTATTCGTCTTATTTTTATCTTTAAAACGAAATTCATATTGAATATTTTTTTAGCAAAAGAAAATATTTGCAGTCTTAGGCCCAGTTCTTTTCAACTTATAAGTAGCAGTACTGAACTGAACTGAACTTATTTCAGTGTAAATTTATATGTATGCAGCACTGAATTGAGTTGAACTGGACTGAATATAAGTTGAAAAGAACATGGCCTTATACCAGTTTTTACTACCTTTATACCAGGTATAAGAGTTTTTTTTGCTTCAAATACAACAATGTTGCTAATATTTTATGTTATATACCTAGAAATAGATGAAAAACTAGTGCTATAAAGACATTATACCACTCTTATACCAGGTATAAGAATTCACGAAACATTGGTAAAATTGGTATAAGATGCGAAAAAAAAATTTCTCAAAAAATATTCAATATGGATTTTGTTTTAAAGATAAAAATAAGACGAACAAAATATTTTAAAGGCTCATGTCAAAAAAATTAACGGTTTGTGAGATATAATCGTTTTTAAGTTGTAGAAATCAAATTAATTAGTAGAGAGAGTTGTTACAATGAGGGTTCTTGTATTCATGTAAAAGTAAAATTCAAAAGTTAAAATATTGTAATTAAGAAAGAATTTAGGTAATTAAGAGAAGTAAGTTTTTATGGTGGGATTTAAAAAATGTTAGGTTGGTATTTACAAAATTAAAAGCTCAAAATCTTGTATTTAGCTAAGTTGGGTACGAGTGTAATTTTCTCAATACGTTGGCGCATGAATTGATTACATAATTTTTAAAAGATCAACACATTTAATCGTTCAATAACCGAGTTAATTTATTTTTGACCTAGTGCATGTTACCACAATATGTCAATATGATACGAAAACTCAAATCACACTACATACCTGAAATTTTTATGGCCAAAAGTATCATTTTAGAATCTACACTTTGATTCTGATTTTATTGTTCAATTCAAGACCCAATTATTTTATGTGTTAATTAATTTAAGACTTGCACTACTCTTAGCATTTGTTCTCACATAATCCGTTAGATTCATTTTTTTCTTGCTATTGAGTTGTTTCCTTTACCATCACGGTTGTGACGATATTTATGAAAGCAGGGAGAAAAAGAATTCTTATTACAATGTTTTACTATTTGTTTACCTTTTTCATTGTGTGATTTTCCTTAATCAGTGTATTTTAATATAATTTTCAATATTCAGGAGAAAATATGAGATTTTGGAGCTGTGGGGACTCTTTTGTATTAACTTCACCTATTCTTCACAGCTGCGAGTAAGTTTTTTTATTTATCTCAACGAATTTCCAAGCAATATCTCATTGATGCGTTCTACCTTAAGACTTTAACTAATTATTTCGTTTCCAAACTTGGGCTTAATACTGCATATTTGTGCCAGAAATATTTAGGAGAGTATATTCATTGCAATTTCTTTGGTTAATAATATACATGCATCATTGTATGACTATATAGTTGTATATACACACATGTCGACATTAGTATAGGCAACCATTTCTTTTTTTGAAGAGGCTGGATATCAACTATAGGCAACCATTTCGCCAACTAATGAAATAGTATATATTGTTGAATTATTTAATGAATTTAATTTGGAGAAACACAGCATTTTGAAATTTAATAAATTTTATATGGTAATTAGTCGATTAACCAGTTCACCCAGCCAACTGCTCTCTTATTCAAGTATTGACCCTTACAACTTAAGCTAACTTCAATTAGTGCATGCAAGATTGTCTTGCTAGTTGATTAATTGATACATGTCGCGCATATTATACTGTTTATTTTTTAAAAAATTAATTAAAAATACACAAACTAACGCTAATTGCAAACTTTGTTGTCAATTTAAATTTTTCTGGTTATATTAGTTACTCAATAGATAACCAGATTTTGTGATTTTTTCTTCAAAAAATTTGTCTTGATTAGGCTTATAATAATAACAAAGAAAAATCTTACCCCACACAAATGTGGACTCGAATCTGTGACATCTAGGATTCACATCTTCAGGCTCAACCACCAGGTTAAGTGATATATCAAAAGTGATTTCAAACCTAAGTGAGACTCCTAGATATGCTTCTTATAGATGGATCACTTGATCATAAAGCAAATAACTTAAACAGTTCACATATTAAATTACCATAGACTTGTGATCAATTATGATGTAAAAACCTCAAGACTCAATATAAACTATATAGTATGAAATAATAACTATTCAAATGACAACTTTCATTAGTAAAAACTACTACACTTGGTCCAGTGGCCATAACTTCCTCCTAAAGTGAAGAAATAAATTGGGGTTTTTGCGTTCAAGCTCCATGTTCCTTAAAAATTAAATGTTCACACTTCAAAAAAAAACATGCATGTGTGTTTAACATTCATGATTTGGAAGGATTTCATTTGATTATATGCACAAGTGTCTCATTTTCATCCATAAAAATGAATTGAATTGAATTATTTCATAAACAAGGTTTCCAAACACATCCTAATGCATTTCTTATTTAAATATCATTTACAATCTTATATGTTTAAATAATTACTAAAAAATGTGTTATGCAACTGTGTCGTATATGACTTGTGGAGCCTCATTTAGAATCAAAATCCTTACATGATTTGACATACCGGTTTTAGAACTTTTGTAGGAGTTGGAAAAGTAAAAAGTTATAAACACACTGAAAATTTTATATGGGTCATGTTATTTAATACCATGTAATCACTATATATATATATATATATATATATATATATATATATATATATATATATATATATATATATATATATATATATAAATTTTGAATATTTTTTCTGTAAAAAACCCTAAATACATGCATCTCAATTAATTTGTAAATTGTAACATGCAAGAAAGAAAATAATAAAATCCTAACCGTTGTGAACCTAGCTAAACTTTTGGTCAACCACGTTAAATTGTTTCTGTTATTTGATTTCTTAATTGTTCTAGCATTGATCTTTGATTATTGTGATTTTCTATATCCGTTTCTTACATATACACAATATGCATAGGCCTGTCTTTAGCTCTTGGAGACATTCAAAACCACAATTTGAACACTTGATGTTCAACTAATTCGTTTTCATGTAATTAGTAAGAACATTGCTTAAATTAAACAATTTCATTCAAAGAACTTACGGTACATATCATGAGACACCCATTTCAGGATAATAAAATATGCTGGAGTATTTTCTATTAGCTTATTCAATCGAAGTAAATAGTATAATTCAAGTAGCTAGACACTAGTTAGCAAGTGTAGAATTCAATTTGTATGGTGCAACTTAATTAGCAAATTAGAGTACTGGAGAAATGAAGGATTATTATATCACTTAAGTACACTTTCATTACTCAGATTTTTTTTTCATGTAAATTCATGGTGCAGTATATATTACAGGTTTAATTAGCTTTCAAAATGACTTGGTAAGATTTCTTCAACTTTTATTGTAAGAAATTAAGATGAACCTAATAGCTATCATATGTGATATGTCTCCATGCCTAAACGTTTATTGGATTTAAAGTGTGTTCAACATACCATTCGTCTACTTGTTGAAATCTCTTTGTTAAATGGAGCCATCAAAATTTAAACCAACTCCCATTTAAGTCATGTTCTTTTTAGCTTTTGAAAGCTGAATTGAATTGAAATGAGCATAACTGAACTGAACTTATTTTAGTGAAAATTTATAACTACGCATAGTTGAATTGTACTGAACTGAACTGCAGTAAACTGAACTGAACTAAATGAATTGTAGTACAAGATAACATGGCCTTAGTCTAAAAAGTTATATACCATTTCATGAAATTCATTCTACTTATTGAAATTTAAGCTTTTAACTAGCCTTTTCTTTTCCTATGGTCTTAATTATCTCCGAGATGTATTTACTAGTTATATCATATCAACGGAATGCTGCTTTTTTTTATGAGTTTAAATTTTTGAATATATTGATTTCGAGATATATACAGCCTCTTGCACCAAGTTGCCCAGAGTTCCAATAATGAAGTTACTGAGAGTTCAAATCTTAACAGCCTTATTGGAATTTCAACACATGTTAAGTGGACTTGTGTTGTGTGAGCTTAAGCTTATTGCCCACTACGTAACACACTGCTGGGAGCTGAAATATGATTTTATGAGTTATATGTTTGCTGAAATAACTCAATTTATTATGTGAAACTGAAGAAAATGGGTAGAAAACACACTATATAACAATCATGAAACTATACATGTAATCACACATACTTATTCATTCATCCATTTCACAAACATGTATTTGTTATACATAAATTGTTCAGCAACAACAACAAGAAAAGAAACAAAAACGTACAATACAAAAACGCCATCAAAAAACAACAAAATGATACCGAAATACATAGCAGATACCATTATTTAACTCCCCTTAATTTGATGGATGCAGGTGGTGATGATCATTTGGATTGAAAGTAGAGGACAATAGAGAACAATCCCAGGCATCGGTAATCGAAACAAAAGGCTGATCAGAAGCTTGTAAAATCCCATTAATCACCTGCTGTTCTTGTTCTTGTTGCTGTTGTTGAGCAGTTATAAAAGGTTCTTCATTGATTAACGAATTGAGAAAGGAAGAGAAAACATCATCACCACAACAATTCATCATATCTTCATCTTCAACATTAACATTATCTATCGATCTCAAAATCCCCATTTCATCGCTGCAATTCAACAATCCATTGACGCCATTATTATCATCGAAAAACACATTTTCTTTGATGCTAATCACTGGAGTTCCACCAGAATTCGAAGAATTAGGATGATTGCTATTGCTCTTGCTCTTGTTAAATTCACCATTAACTTGATAATTAGGGCTCGACGATGATGGTGATTTTCGATTGATCGGCTTGGATGATGAAGAAGCTAACTTGAATTGATTGACAGATAAAGGATCAAGTGGCTTATGTGTTCTTGGATCAATCCCTTGACTTATCAATTTCTTACTCAGGTGAGTATTCCAGTAGTTCTTTATCTCATTATCAGTTCTCCCCGGAATTCTCCCAGCAATAAGCGACCACCTGTCACAAAATTAATTCCTGTTAAAATTAGGGTTTTCAATTTGAAAAATAAAACCCAGAAATTGGTAGTTATCTAGGGTTCAGAACCGAAATACTGTTATCATATGTATGAATCTGGTTTGAATTAGGTTAATTTTATCCCCAACTAATTATCGTTGAACCCTAGAAAATAAAAAGAAACCCTAAATAGGATCGAAATTAGATAATTTGAACTAACCTGTTGCCGAGAAGACGATGAAGACGGAGAATGAGATCTTCCTCATCGGAAGCGATTTGGCCGCGTTTAACACAAGGGCGGAGATAATTCATCCAACGAAGACGGCAGCTTTTGCCGCACCGGAGAAGGCCGGCCCTTTTCGGCAAGGTACGCCATCTTCCTTCTCCTTCTTTGTTGATGTAATTAGAAAGAACTTCATCTTCTTCAGGCGTCCATGGCCCTTTCTTCAACCCTATCTTACTGCAACACGCCGGCGTTGTTCCTTTCCCTCCTCCTCTACTACCACTGCTAGAACCAGCTGCAGATGGATTTCTCATCTTCTTAATTGGATTGGTGAGATTCAAGTGTGGATTTTATAGGTTGGGTGGGAATTCAAGGACTGAATGATTGGATTGAATTTCTTTATGTTTGTATCATTGATAAAGGAGATTATGGATCCCATCATCCATTTTCGTTTTCTTTCTTTTTCTTTTTTTCCTTTTATGTTCTACTTTATTGTTTCGACAGCGTGCCCCTGTCCAGTGTTGTCATAAGATAGTGGGTAAAATTTATCATGTGGTCCATGTATTCTTGTTATACTTATTAATTCCTCTGTTTAGTATATTCAACTGTTTTATTTTCTAACCCTTCCAATCTTTCATTGCTATAAGAATTCAGCTGTACCGTTTGAAATAAATAGGATTCACAAATTTATACTTTTTATATATTGTTTTATTCTTCAGCTCTTTTATATTTCTTGACCGTAAAAAAATGCAATTTCAAGAGCAGATGAAATGAGGTTGCAAAGGCTTGGTATAGTGGTTAAGCCTTGGAACTGCGATTTTAGAGGTCGCAAGTTCGAGTCCACACTCGGGCGGAGTGAAATAAGGTTTTCCTTTATTATTAAGCAAACTTTTTTTTAAAAAGAGAAGATGAAATGAGTACAAAATAATTTTTGGGACAATTTTTACTAGTTTGAGAGTAATTGTGTAGTTATAAATAATTAATAATAATCTACTTATCTTTCTTCGGCCGATAATGTAGACCGAGTTTGTAAAAAATAACTCATATACATTCATACATGAAATAAAAAGTAACACAAAAAAAATACATGAGATAAACAGATGGTTAACTATTACTAAGGCCCTATTCTTTTTAACTTATAAGTAATAATATTGAACTGAACTGAATTTATTTTATTGTAAACTAATAAGTATTGAACAGTATTAAACTGAAATAAATTGGGCTGGACTGAATATAAATTGAAAAGAGCATAACATTTAACCAAATATAAATAAAATATAATGTGAGATTTTGCAGGTTTTTTCCCATAAGAATGGTGCAACAGATGAAACTAAAAGATGGGCATGATCCGCAAATTAAGGAAAATGAGGGACCTAATGAATTATTATATTACCAGGGAGATAATTCAATTTGTATTACATGATATCCAATCTCAATCTCGTATAGTTGAGTGTGTACGGGCCCAGCTGAAAATAGGAGTGAATTTTTTGGAAAATTAGGGTGTGTAGAATTCTTTTAGCTCATTTTATAATAAATGATTGATAATTAATAGAAAAATATTTAATTAAAATAAAAAAATATTATATAATTTTTTATTAAATATTAATTTTTAGATTATTTAATTTTAAAAATATCCGTCCATCCTTTAAAATTCCGAATTTATTTGGATAGGGACTTGATATAGCTCACCACGTGTCAAGGTATCTGGTGCCTTCATAAATATGACCGTACATCAGCTCTAGCGTCACCTTTGATGTAATACAAGCTCATTTTAAGTCATAAAATAAATAAATAATCTTCGGAATTCAAATTAAGGGATCTTTATTTATTATATTATCTACTATAATTAACGGATAAAATCTTAATAACTATAAATTTTTTGTTTGGTTACTATTCCCAAAAAATAAATTACTGCAGATAAACAATTGAAATACTATAAATTAAAAAGCATCACTTTCATACTTTTTGATTGCTATATATTATTAATAATTTTATTATTTTGTAAAATTAAAATAATATCGCCTACTGGTTCTTACGCTAGTTTAGCTTTTATATATTTTTTATTTTGAGATAAATTAAAATAAATTGAGAATCACAAAACATTAAAATAAATTATTAATAAAAAAATCTATATTTTTATTTTTATTTTGTTCTATTTTTATTTTTAACTTCATATGTAGAAGTGAATTTCAATTTGATTTCATATGCTTCATAATTCATATACTAATAAAATGATAAAAATTATTGTAATAAGTTATACAATAACAATACTTTAATGTCTAAGACTTCCGCATAAGTGGGGTAAGGAGGATTGGGTGTACGCAACCTTACCTCTGTAATTACATAGAGGTTATTTCCAATTAAACCTGTAGTGAAATTGCAACAGCTATCCGTGACTTCACAATACAAAAAGCACAAATAGTTTAATGAGTCACAAACTGTCTAAAGCCAAAGAAGGTAAATCTTTAGCTATAACGAAATAATGGAAATATTGTAATAAGTCGTAAGAGAAATGACTTTTAAAGTGACATTTAAAGTGAAAGAATTGTTTGTATTTATATAACATATATAATTTGAATTATTACAAAAGTGTCATTTTACATTATATCAGCAACATCACCGTAAAATTTTTAGCCAGGATTCGGGCTCTGGTGGGGCACAATTTCAAATGGAAAGAGACATATAGCAGTAAACCGACGATAATAAGGGTAACTAATTTGAACAAAAGAGAGGAATGAATAGCGTTTTAACACTTTTCGATAGATAAACTAATATTGAAGAAAATATTAAAGTTAGACTAAACAATTAGCCTAGTGGTTATGACTAAATTTTTAATCTGTAGAGGTATCAAGTTGGAGTCATTTTTGAATTACTGTAGGCATTTTCTTTATATTTAAACTAAGTGTACTTGTGCAAATTTTTTTTTAAAAAAATTAGCCATCAATTTTAGAATTACAATGATTTTGTAAACATATATGTTATAAAGTCTATATTTGACGTATAAAAAGTGTTCATTAACGGTTTAAGACAATTTTTTGTTCATTTTTTTAATATTATTGTAAGAAATTTTAAAAATATCAAAGAAAAAACAATAAATAAACAGCCCCGACCTCCCTCTACCACTGTCAAATACTAAATTATGAATATATAGTACTGAACAATAAATAACAATAATAAATAATTATCAGTAAAAGCTAACAGTTGTACTAAATGAGGCCAAATACTAAATAAGTAATATTACATTCTTATAAGCAGTTAACTTGTACCAGGTTTGATGTTACTTGTAACTGCTCTAAATTTATATTTTTTTTAAAAAAATTGTGTATTGTAAGTATTAAATTGAAAAGAAAAATCTCTGTCCATCTTGAATGTGGTTTCAACCTAATTCCCTTAAAAACTACAAATTCGTCTTAACTAATAGGCTAAAGACTTCACAAAAAGCTCTAAATCTGAATGTTATATGTTTTTTCTATAATTTTTTATGTCGCATATTTTATAATAGAAGAAAATAACTTCAGACCGTCTTTAATTAGTATCTATCATAATGATTCTATAACATATTTATTACAAAACAAAATTTTTCACAATTACACTTACACTAAATTGAAAGAAAAATCACAACCCTAGCTTAGATGTGACTCAATTTAAGATCTCTAAAGGTTACAAATTCATTCTTAATAATTTGGCTAAAACACGGGCCATAATTAAAATTCTATACTATATATTAAAATACAATTTTATACAAACTATTAATTTAACGATAAATGTATATCTTGATAAGTCTTACTAATTTTAAAATATTTATGTGTATGCAATCAAAATATTGTGTAGATTATAGAGAAAAAAATAAGGTGTAGATCAACAAATTAGTTCACTGCTGGAGCATAGGCACACTCGCACAGCCATAGATAAATTTCTTAAAAATGTGGTAAAATATTTAAGCCGATTATAGCCTACCAGTCAAAAGTGATGAGAATGCAACTAATTTTATCGTTGTGTTTAAACGAAAGACTCTATATTAGCAGAAACCTTAAATATAATTGGTTAAGTGGTCAATTGTGAGAAAACAACACTACGAAATAGAAATTGTCCAGACCCGATTTGCTATTGAATTTTTTTGTATATACATTTGATGGATAATACATTCATCGAGACTCGAATCTTAAGAATTCTTTAATATTATTATCATGCACGTACAACATGCTTTAATTGATCCCTAAAGAATTCATTATTTAGAATATATATTTATCCAGACTTTATTGTATGCATAATAATATTTGAATAGCTGTTGAGGCTTGAGAGTAGACATGTTGATCGGCAGAGCGGGTTGGATTTGAATAGGGCTATGCTATTCGAACATTTTTTAACAACAACAATCAAGTCCGATGATAAAGTTTATTTTATGCATTATTTTACCTTTATTCTATGCTTAATTGATTTATTGTTATTCTACGTATAGATTTATTTGTGGTTATATTTTTGTTTTGCTAGAAAAAAAGTCAAAGGTGAAGATAAAGATTAGAACGGGAGCAATTATATTTGGACTCTATGACTTGGAGTTTTTTTACATAGGTACGGGTAATTAATATTTTATCCGTTAGATGATTGACACATAACCACATTAAATATCCAGTAACATGTAAAACTTCCCACTTGACTTGAAGATTTGCTGCAACTAGGGCTCTAAACGAATCGAGCCGAGCTCGAACACTGACTGTTCAAGTTCTGTTGGTAAACTTCACCAAATAATCCCTCCAAGAACCCTCCAAGAATCCTTACAAACAGATCATAAATGTAGCCGTTTGTGGTTGGTGAGCTTTTATTCAATCTTCACCCTTGATCAGGTTGTGATGTGGAGCTTTCGGATCCGTTGATCAATCTGTTAGACTATATTTTGATCCATTTAAAATCTTGGGATTGAGGCTAGAAAGTTGTCAGTGATCGTTTTGGTTGTCATTTTGTGATGCACCAACTTTCATACCAATTGCTTTATGATGTGAGCTCCACGCGCGCCTTTATTGGTCTAGGAGAAAAAGTAGTTGCTTTTCTTTGTTCGGTGTCAGACCCTTTTGACTTATCTCTAAAATGTGCAAGCTGTCATTTTTGTCTTTGTGTTGGGGAAAGGATCTTTGACTTCCATAGACCAACAAAGTAAAGGGAAAATTATATTTGATAACTTTCCATAGATTTTAAATATAGGTCTTTCGGACCTATATGCTCCGGATGTTTCTTCTGGAGATAACTTCAATCAGTTTTTTCGGATGTTGATTTTTTAGGGTCAGAAGTTTGTTTCCTTTCCAAACTCTGTCCGGATGATTTCCCCTTGTGCTTGGGTTTTCAAATTGTTCAATGGATGACTTGTGTCTTGATCTTTGTCCTGATAATTCCATTTGAATTTGATAGAACTACATACCTTGTTTTTGTTTTTTTTAAACTTGATCCGAATTTTAGATTTTTTATCCGAATCGTTGTTTTCCAACAATCTCCCCCATTTGATGGAAACAAAAACATAAGTCTTCTAAGTATGGGTGTATTTACTAATTGTAAGTTTTTGTTACTTAGTCTTTTACAATGCTCCCCCATAATTTTAGCATCCTAACTCCCCCATAATTTTATGATTCTTGCTTCTAAGTTTGTTTTAGTACAATTACAGATTATACTTTAGAAGAGATTGTTTTGATAGTTAAGAATTTTTCACTTTATATATACTTCTGCTGTTAACAATGGTTAACATCATGAAGTTCAGTATTACAAGTTACAGAAATACATATAAAGTGAATCTAGCTATTACATAAGTATTACAAGATTATCTAGCTAGCTTAACTATCTCTCCGGATGGACCACTCTTCCGGAGTTGCAGCGTCTTTCCTTTCCCGCTTCCTTCTCCCTGATGACTCTGATCTTCCTCCCCCTTTTTGCTTTCATAAAGGGGATCAATAACCATATAGGTACGCTTGTCCCAAGATTGCTGCCAGGCAGAGGAGTAGATAGAGTAGTCTTTGTTCTCTTTTGCCCGCTCATCAATAATATGATCTACTATGAGCGGAGTCAAATAATAAGGGCAAAGGGATCTCTGGAGTTGATCATAGGATTGAGAGACTTGAGGAAGAATGCGCAAAATATGCTCTTGGTCCTTGGGATCAAAATAGGGAAACATGGCCTTGATTATGGTAGTCAAACCTTTTTGGCTTATGAACCCTGAGTCCCCTATAATTTGAACAAGATTGTGAAGGACAGGAATGAGCTGACTGTCTGGAATGGTCGGAGATGAGGAAGATCCGGACATAGATAATTTATTTATTCTGGCTCGAAGGAGGGTGATTTCTTCACTGAGGCACTTTCGGATATTATGGATAGACTCTGTTTGATCCTTTAGCTCTTGGAGACAGTCTTCTTCCAGTCATTTATTATTTGCTCAATGCTGGAGTTGCGAGCTTGCATCTCATCACCTATATCATCTAAGATTTTTTCTTCTAGCTTGGGGATGGTTTTATCTATGAAGTTTGCAAGCATTTCCCGAGTCACTAGCTGATCAATTTCCAGGCTCAACAGAGTAGGTTTCAGGTCTCTGTCCTCCATAAATTTTGTCAAGTTTTCAAACTTGGAGTCAATATAATCCTTGATCGCTGTGGATAGATCAGTGGCGGATGAGGACATTCTATCTAGGACAGTTGCACAGTTATCAGAGGCTAAAGTATTGACTTAACTGACATTTTGATTTGCTATGGAGGTGCTTTCCTTTAGCTCATTTAGAAGAGGCTGGATTTTAGAAAGGGAAGCTACTGCTAGAGCTCCAGGAGTTGGGAAGTTCATGACTTGTTGCTCAATTTTAGGGAGGCACTTTAACCTTTCTTTGATCTCACCCAAATCCTTTTGGACTACTTTATCAGATTTTTGCCTGAGCAACTCCTTCTCAACAGCTTTTAGATGAGTGCATATTGTCAGAAGACTCTTCTTCATGAATCCCTCTTCATGATGCTCAAGAGTTGCCTCCTGAAGAAGTTTAAGAGTGGCACTGACTTTGGATTCTTTGGAGTTTTCATCAGGAAGAGTCACTGATTTTGTGTAAGGGGGAAGTTTTTGTTGGAGGGTCCGGATTAGTCACCATCGGATGAGCTGGATTCATCTCCGGAGCTGGAACTACTTCCGTAGGGGCTATCATCTTCCGAACATGAGCCTCAAACTGCTCCTTTCTTTTCTCCACCCTTGTCCATCTCCCTTTCCTTCGGAGTAGCCTCGCCCACAAGATCCACTTTAGAAGTGTGCCCTTTGGAACTTAGACTTTATCCCTCCTCTAGAGCTATTGCATCTGGGTTTGGCACTATATCCTTAACTACATTATGAGAGATTGTAGCAAAGTTGTGCTATTCATGATTAGAATTGAGATAAAGGAGATCGGGGGTTACCTCAGTGGTTAGTAGTGTCTGATCCTCATCCTTTTGTTCCTCTTCTAACCTTGCCTCCGAAAGGTTGGAATTGTCCTCAACTACCCCTACAATTGCCTTTTCAGGACTTTCTTTTTCTCCCTCAGGCATGTTGGTATTTTCCTCAACAGCCTTCTCTAATGCCTTTTCAGGACTTTTGAGATTTATGATGGCAGTGCCGGATCCAAGCAGATTCTCCAAAAGTGGTTCTGTTCTTTCAGCAAAAATGAATTCATCAACTTCCGGGATTTTGGATAATGCATACATATCTTGTGGATCTATAAGAATTTGAGGAACTTGAGATGATTCTCTGGGTCCTTCGGTTGTTCTCCCCTTATTTATTTGAGTGTTTTCTTTTATTGCTGCTTGAATAACATCGTATTGCTCATCATCTTGCCCCATAATTTCTGCAGTGTTGGGAACATATTTCCCTTTGCTGGACTTTGCTTTCTCTAAAGCGGCTCTCTCCCTATACTGCCTTGCAACCTCATTCAGGATTATTCCAGCGAGCGTCCTGCCTTCACTGGCTTTCTTTTCTTGGGCAGCGAGGGCTTCATCAAAAGTGAGTCCTTTTCTCCTGCGCTACTTTTGAGGAGGAGCCTCATCCTCTATCTCCTCATCATCTACCTCTTCTTCCATCTCAGCCAATGTACTTTTTGCTTTTCTCCTCCCGGCCTTAATTGCTTTTGTAGCAATGTAAGGTAGACTCGCAGCAAGTGCAAGCTTTCCCTTCTTAGATGTAGCTTTAATCAGTCTGCCCCTGGGTCTTGGCTTTTCGGAGCTCAGGATTTCAGTGAGGGGGAGAGTGTCCTCATCAGTTTCTTCCGGAACCATTTTAACTTGCTTTTTGGCCTTGGCTTTGGTGGTTTTGGGCCTTTTGGAAATATGAGCCTCCTCTTTCGGGTCAACTATCTTCCAGGATTTAATCTTTCACTCATCCCTCTTCAGTTTTGCCTTTTTTTGATCCCATTCCTCATTAAAGCAAAGATTGAGGAAATTCTTCTCTAGGATTGGCTTTCCATAAATCCCTTCAAATCCAGTCAGATCCACTTCTGCCGCTTGTAGAATTCTTGTGATCAAGGCGCCATGTGAGTTTACATGGGTCTTGAGATAGTGAATGATCAAGATTGGCCAATTTACTTCCACACTACCAACCCAGTGCTACAGGATGCAGTGCTGGAGGGAAGAAACTGTAGTCAATGTCCCCTTCCTTATCAGGATGAGCTTGGCCAGAGCATGCTGCAGAAATCTGGGCGTTCTGGGGAAGTACGTTGAGAATTTATCGCCAAAGTAGTTCCTGTCGAGCCATGGTTTAGACTCATCTCAACTCCAGTCTCATCCCCATCTTTTCTTAATATTACTCCAGAGTTCTTCATGTGTAGATTTTTCTCAAAGAATTCAGGAGTGAGAATTATTACCTTCCCCTGGACTTTAGTGCGTAAGGCATCAAAATGGTTGTGAGCACTGAGATTTGAGAAGAACTCTTTCACCAGCTTTGGGTAGGTTGGGAAATTTATCTTTAGAAGATCACCCAGACTTTGATCTTCTATTAAGGTGAAGAAAGGAGGGGTTTTGAATAGGTAATCATCACCCAAGTGATCAGTGGGTATGACGGAGTCGGAGGTTTTGAGATTTAGGGATTCAAAATTAGTATCCTTTAAGTCAGTTACTTGAAAGATATTTCTGCTTGGTAGGATTTCGAGGGTGTTGGAGGTGTTTATGGCTGCCATTATAGAGAGATTTTTTGGGAGATTGAGTTTTAGGTTTGAATTTTTATAGAGTAACAGTAGAGTAGTTGCTCGAGTGAAGAAGAGAAGGGATTTTGAGGGGTTTATATAGAATTTCTGAAGTAAGGGTCTATTAGTAATTCGGACTCCGGTTGTTTTGATTGGATTGATGATATGTCAGCCGGATTTTTAGGAGAGAGGTGAATTTAGTTTAATTGGAGAATGGGAACGGTTTATTTTTGAATTAACTGTTGTATTTACCGCGCGTGTAATAGCCAATGGACTTTCGAAATTCAAAAAGTAACAGTTACCTTTATGAGCTTTTACTGCCATACATCATTATTGTCGGCTGACGTGGCAATCTTCCGGAATAGATCTTCCCAATTCTTCTTGTCTTCCGGAGTGAGTTTCTATCTTAGGATTCGGCTTGATTAAAACTAACTACCGGAGTTTTTCTAAATTGGATTTGACATCCCAACTGATTCTCTTAGTTTCCCAAATTGATCTTTACTTAGTGGTTTAGTAAAGATATCAGCTCTCTGTTCATTGGATATGATATATACCAATGCAACATTCTTCTTCATTACATGATCCCGGATGAAGTGATGCCTTATGTTGACATGCTTCTTCCTGCTATGAAGCACCGGATTCTTTGATACATTAATAGCACTTTTGTTGTCACACAATACATCCACGCATCCGGATTGCACTCCATAATCTTCAAGTTATTGTTTGATCCATAAGAGTTGAGCAACACAACTTCCAGCTATCGTATATTCTACTTCTGGGGTGGATAAAGGAATTGAAGTTTGCTTCTTGCTATACCATGAGACTAAGCAGTCCCCGAGGAAATGGCATCCTCCGGATGTACTTTTTCTCTCAAGAGTATCTTTACCATAGTCTGCATCTGTGAACCCCTAGAGTGTGAAGTCTCCATTACTAGGATACCATAACCTAACTTCAGTGGTTCCTAGGAGATATCTAAGTATCCTTTTGACAACCTTGAGATAAGAATCCTTTGGATTGGTTTGATACCTTGCACAGTAGCATACTGCATAGTGTATGTTAGGTCTGCTAGCTATTAAGTATAGGAGTGAGCCAATCATTCCTCTATAGAGCTTTTGATCAACATCTTCTCCTTCACAGTCCCTGGATAAGATTGTGTCTGAACCCATTGGAGTGGACATTGGTTTGTTGTTGTCCATTTCAAACTTCTTCAGAATCTCCTTGGTGTATTTTGATTGATTGATGAAGATCCCATCTGGACTTTGCTTAATTTGTAGACCAAGGAAAAAGTTGAGCTCTCCCATCATGGACATCTCAAATTCCTTCTGCATTTAAGAGCTGAATTCTTTGCACATCTTCTCATCAGTGGCACCAAAAATGATATCATCCACATAGATCTGGACTAGAATAATATCATTTTTCTTCTTTTTAATGAAGAGTGTGGTATCTGCCCTGCCTCTGGTATATTCTTTGGATATAATGTATGAGGTTAATCTTTCATACCAGGCTCTTGGTGCTTGCTTTAATCCATAGAGAGCTTTCTTCAGTCTATAGATATGGTCCGGATGCTTTTGATCTTCAAATCTAGGTGGTTGGTTGACATACACTTCTTCTTAAATGACACCATTTAGAAATGCACTTTTGACATACATTTGGTATAATGTGAACCCCGTGAATGATGCAAAAGCATATAAGATCCGGATTGCTTCTAGTCTTGCTACAGGAGCGAAAGTTTCTTCGAAATCAATTCCTTCTTGCTGGTTGTAGCCTTGAGCGACTAGTCTTGCCTTATTTCTTACTACTACTCCGGATTCATCAAGTTGATTCCGGAATACCCATTTAGTGCCTATAATTGATTTTCCTTTAGGAGAGGGCATAAGATCCCATACATCATTTCTGGTGAATTGATCTAGCTCTTCCTGCATTGCCATCATCCAATTTTCATCCTCTTCAGCTTCTTAAAATTTCTTTGGCTCTATGAGAGAGACAAAAGCAGCATGGCTCATCATCCAGTTGAGCTGACCTCTGGTTCTAACTGGATTCTAAACATCATCTAGAATATTTTTTATGGAATGATCTCTGTGGGTCCAGATCTCCCTTTCCAAGCCTTCATGTTGAACTTGGACTTGCTCCAGTTCAGTTTTAACTACTCCTTTATTAAAGTCAATCCCTTGTGGATTGAGATTGACTTATTGTATTTCTGGAAAGGATATCCCTTCATCTTCCTCTTTGTACTTCTTGATTTGAAATGAATCAGGAATTCCCGCTTCATCCTTTTCTCCAGATTTTTCAGCTTCCGAAACTTGATCTTCTAGAGTGTAGCTTTTCTTTCCTGCAGTGTTAGTCTCATCAAAATCTACATGTATAGACTCAATCACAGTTTGGGTTTGTTTATTGAAGACTCTGTAAGCCTTACTATATATTAAGTAGCCAAGGAAAACTGCTTCATCAGATTTAGGATCAAATTTTTCTAATTGCTCTCTATCATTAAGGATTACACCCGAATGCTTTGAAGTACCCAATTTTGGGTTTTCTTCCTTTCCAGATTTCATATGGGGTCTTTTTTATGGTCTTTCTAATGAGAGCTCTATTTAAGATGTAGTATGATGTGTTTACGGCCTCACCCCAGAAATATTCTGACAAATAATTTTCACTAAGCATTGTTCTAGTCATTTTTACAATAGTCCTATTCTTTCTCTCAACTACTCCATTCTATTGATGAGTGTGAGGGGTAGAGAAGTTATGTTCAATGCCCTTGGAGTCACAAAAGTCAGTAAAATGCTTATTTTTTAACTCTCCTTCATTATCACTCCGGATGCGTGCAATGTGTGTGCCCTATTCTACTTCTATCCGGATGAATGTTTTGGAGAATCGGTTAAAGGCTTCATCCTTGCTTGTTAGTAGGAGAACCCAGGTATATCGAGAATAGTCATCTACAATGACCATAGTGTATTCTCTTCTACCTAAGCTCAGTGGCTTAATTGGACCAAAGAGATCAATATGTAAGAGCTCAAGTACTCTTTTGGAAGGAATGTATGAGATGGAAGGAAAACTTTTCTTATGTTGTTTTCCTAGTTGGCATGCAGTGCATAGATGATCCTTATCAAAAGCAATCTTAGGCAAACCCACAACTAATTCCTTTTTGGCTAATTTGGACAAGAGGTTCATGCTTAAATGTCCCAACCTCCGATGCCATAACCATGACTCTTCTTCTTTAGACACCAAGCATATATTCTTCTTATCATTTTTAATGTTTACAGAATAGACATTATTTACTCTAGGTGCGTAAAGAATAAGTTGATCAGACTTACTGTCATATATTGAGCAGCCTCCGGAGTCAAATGTGACTTTTCATCTTTTGTCACATAATTGGGCCACACTTATCAGGTTGAATTTCAGTCCGTCAACTAGTGAGACATCTTCAATCTTAAATTCAGATCCAATGATCCCATGACCAATGATCTATCCCTTTTGATTGTCTCCAAAGCTTACTTTGCTTTCCTTCTTTTGGGTTAATGTGATGAAGGCCTTTTCATCACATGTCATGTGCCTTGAGCATCCACTATCAATATACCAAGTGTGTTGATCTTCTGTGGATCTAACGTATACCTGTAAAACAAATCAAGTGGGTTTGGGTACCCAATCAGATTTGGGTTCGCTCGGGTTAATAACCATTTCAGGCCAAGGATAAACATCATAATAACCATTTTTTAATCTGTATAATTTAGTCATATGATTATTTTTCCCACAAAACTTGCACCTTAAGATAGGCATATTATGCTTTTCCTTACTGATCTTCTCCAGATCCTCCCTTCCACAGTTACCTTTATACCCAGCTTCTTGCACACTAGTAGATGGTCCGATATAAATCCGAAAGTTGGTTGGCAGTGCAATTTTGGCTCTATAATTTCTTCTTTGTTTAATAGGTTGTTGGTTGTAAGCTACCTTAGCCTTTCCTTTCTGGGCAGTAGTATATCCTTGAGCTTATGGCTACCTACTAACTCCATTTATCTTTTGATTTGGATTCCTTTGAATTCTATTATGAGGAGGAGGAGGATTATCTCTTATTGGATCCTTTGTTTCAGGTTTCTTTTTGGATGCTTCCTTTAATAGATTAACTTCTCTATCCAGTCCCGTTACATTTGCATTCAGAATCTGGACTTGATTTCTCAGGAAGTTTTCTTCTACTATATTAATATGCTTGGTTGCTCTAACCAAATTGATGTCTTGTGCCATTACCTCATCATCTTCATCCATTTCTAGTATTGCCCTTTACAGAGAGTTGATGGATTTCGTATTCTTCTTCACTCCCTTGATAATAATAGAAAGAGCTTTTGCAAGATCAAAGTTAGAGGTAGAATTAGAACAAAAATTTACCTCAGTGTTTGCTGTATTTGATTCTGATTCTTCAATTTACACTATTTCTTGCTTGGAGGCATCCCTTTTGGATTGCTCTATTTCCGGTTCAGTCAGAGCTATGAATGCACAATTAGCAGTCTCCTCTCATTCTGTTGAAGATGAGCTGCTGCTTTCTTCACTGTTGCTCCAGGTAGCAACCACTGCCTTCTTTTTGAACTTCTTAGTTCTTTTGAGTTTGGGGCACTTTATTCTGAAGTGGCCATTTTCACCACATTCGAAATAGGCAGCATCTTTCTCCGGATCCTTCTTTTCTTCAGGATCCCTTTTGGGTTTACTTCTTCCGGAGGTGCCTTCTCTTGTTTTTCGAGATTCATACCTCTTTGATTTCCTTGTATCTTTCTTTTGTATGAATCAATTTAGCCTTCTAGTCAGTAAAGCAAGTTGATCTTTGGTGCTCATTGACTGATCAATTTGCTTTTCTTCTCCGGATGAGGCCGATCCGATGGATTCTGCCTTAAGAGCAATCGCCTTCTTTTTCTCCTCAGGTTTCTTTTCTTGTTGGCTGTATCTCTCCAAGGATAATTCTTGGGTTAGAAGATTACCAATGAGTTCATCATAACTGTAAAAATTTAAGTCATGAGCTTCCTCAATGGCAGTCTTTTTATTGTCCCATTCTTTGGTGAGACTCTGGAGTACTTTCTTGACCATTTCTACTTCTGGAATCTCTTTCCCCAGCCTTTTCATTTCATTCACTAGATTTGTGTATCTAGTGTTCATACTACTGATTGATTCTTTAGGCTCCATCTTAAAGGATTCAAGCTTCTGTTGAAGTAGATCAAGTTTGGCCTCTCTCACTTTGGAAGTTCCTTTATAGGTTACCTCCAGCTTCTCCCATATCTCTTTTGTAGTCTCACATCTGGATATCCTATTGAATTCAGCTGCACTAAGAGCACAATGAAGCATATTAATAGCATTTGCATTTTCAAGCAATTTTTTAAAGTCATTGTCATCCCACATGCTTGATGGCTTTCGGGTAGTCATACCCTCTACTTCGTAAGTAGGTTCATATGGTCCATCTTTAATAACTAACCATGCTTGCATATTTTGTGACTGGATGAAGTTCTTCATCCGATTTTTCCAAACTTGTAGTGTTCACCGGTGAAGAGTGGAGGACGGGTAACAGACGTACCATCGGGAAGGAGTTGTGATTTTTGAAAACTCATTTTGATATATGAATCAAAATATATGGACCTTTAGCTCGAGATTATTAGATCTCTAGTTTGAGCACTTGCTCTGATACCACTTTTTGGTCCCTGTGAGAATATTTATAAGGATAGAAGGGGGTGAATGACCCTTTTTCATGGAATTAGCAGACTTTGAAAAGTCTTTAGTGTAGCATATTTGATTATAATCCGGAAGATGGATTCGGATGATGTAAATGTGTGCAATTAAGTAAAAGAGAAAGAAAATCAAACACAAGTATTTTATACTAGTTCGGCCCCGCCTACGTCTAGTCCCCAGAGTTTCCTTCCTCTGAGCTTGTCCACTAGTGGATTCCTTTCCAACTAGCAGGAATCAAGCCTTACAAATTTGTCTTCGGATGGTAACCCCTTCTGGAAGTAGGATTTACCACTAGAAGCACCAACTCCTAGCCGAGTCCTCTTATCTTTAGTAGGATATACCACTTAGCCTTCTACCTTGAATCTAAGCTGAGTCCTATAGGGAGATCTCACTCAAAGCACTTACTTCAAGCTATATCTCAATCTCTCAACTAACCCAAGTTGGAGATTCTTACACTTTGGTTTTTATCAAAGGGTTGGATTTTGGAGTTCCTCA
This sequence comes from Euphorbia pulcherrima, assembly GCA_947683365.1. Classification (NCBI taxonomy): domain Eukaryota; kingdom Viridiplantae; phylum Streptophyta; class Magnoliopsida; order Malpighiales; family Euphorbiaceae; genus Euphorbia; species Euphorbia pulcherrima. The sequence continues at coordinate 25,481,732 of CANTUS010000001.1, forward strand.
AGTTTATAGTTTCACTTGGGAATCCTGACAAACAGATTTTGAATCAAGGGTTCTTAGAGGGATTATTTCAATTGATTATATATGTGTTGCCTTGTTACTTGCTTTTTTTAAGTCAATTAGTTAACCTTCTCATTCGGTGAAGGCTCCTTTTATAGGCTTTGATAATAAATATAGCCGTTTATGGTTGGTGAGCTTTTATTCAATCTTCAACCTTGATCAGGTTGTGCTGTGGAGCTTTCAGATCCGTTGATCAATCCGTTAGACTGTATTTTAATCCGTTTGAAATCTTGGAATTGAGGCTAGAAAGTTGTCAGTGATCGTTTTGCTTGTCATTTTGTGATGCACCAACTTTTATACCAATTGCTTTATGATGTGAGCTCCACGCGCGCCTTTATTGGTCTAGTAGAAAAAGTAGTTAGCTTTTCTTTGTTCGGTGACGGACCCTTTTGACTTTTCTCTGAAATGTGCAAGCTGTCATTTTTGTCTTTGTCTTGGGGAAAGGATCTTTGACTTCCGTAGACCAATAGGGTAAGGGAAAAGTATATTTGATAACTTTCCCTAGATTTTAAATATAGGCCTTCCGGATGTCTTTTGGACCTATATGCTCCGGATGATTCTTCCGGAGATAACTTGAATTAGTTTTTCCAGATGCTGATATTTGAGGGTCAGAAGTTTGTTTACTTTCCAAACTTTGTCCGGATGATTTCCCCTTGTGTTTGGGTTTTTAAATTGTTCAATGGATGACTTGTGTCTTGATCTTTGTCCGGATAATTCCATTTGGATTTGGCAGAACTACATACATTGTTTTTGTTTCTTTCAAACTTGATCCAGATTTTAGATTTTTTATCCGGATCATTATTTTCCAACAGAAGGATCTAAACACCACAAATGATTTTCATTGTACTAAGAAGAGGAAGAGCAGGAGTGTTGTATTGGCGGCTGCATTTTTTAAGAGGAAAATGAGATTAGAGTTTTACTGAGCATATAGCGATTGATGAATATATATTGTAGGGATTGAATTTGATCCGAATTACCTTTGTTAGGTTTTATATCCATCTTTTCTCTTTTTTTTATCTATACTTTATATATCACTTTTATACATATTTTTCCTTTACTATTTATTTTATATTTTTATATTTTTCTTTGTACGTTTTTATATCTATTTTACACATACACTATTTTATACTTATTTATAATCTATCTATTTCATAAATATAATGTACAAAGTTTTCAAATATGTTAATGAGCATGTTCACGAGCCTGTTGGCGAGCTAGTTCGCGAGCCTCTTATCGAGCATGTTCACGAGCTTTCGAGCCGAGTATCCCCTTGTTCAAGCTTGGTTTGTTTACGATAACAAGCCTGAAATTTTATTTAAGAACAAGCTCATTTATTAATAAACCGAGCTCGAATGAGCTTTGACCGAGCCGAATATCGAATAGTTCACAAGTAATTCGGCTATTTACAGCCCTAGCTGCAACAAATTCCTCATTCCATAGGCTGATTCTTTTCAAATGTGAAGGTGTCAGAGACTACAGTTTTTAATGGACCATTTTCTCAAGCAATTAGACTTATTATCTTGGATTGTAATTTAGTTTAGTTCATACCATTTTAATTCAGTTCAGTTTAATTTAGTTCAGTTCAATTCAATCAATTTCATTAAGCTATGCGTAGTTATAAATTTACGCTAAAATCAGTTCATTTCACTTTAATTCAGTTCAGTTCAGTTTTTAAAAGTTGAAAACGATGTTAGTGAGAGTTGACTGTAGCAGTTAAGTTAAATTTCGTGGGCTGAAGGATAGTAATGGGCAATTAAGTGGGCAACTCACAGCAACATTTCCACTAATCACTCCACCTTTACAAGAGTTGGGCAATTCCACAACTACTTTTTCACATGTCTACAAGCAACATTACCTATTCCTCTTGACGTGGCTGATGGTGACATCAACTGTTTTTAAAAATGGGCATAATGTTTTGCATTTGATGACAGATTCGTGGATGAATATTCTTAATTATAGGATTAGTCTACTTAAAAAAGGCAATTTGCTTCTTTTGTTTTACACACTTAGCATACAGTACAGAGATATTTTCGTACTGAGGTATAATTTATTTTATCTTTCTTTATGAATTTGTTATTTATTTATTTCGGTTTATAAAAGTTATTTTGGTTCTTTAATTATTTTGAAAAGATATTTTTGTTTCAATTGAAGAATTTCAATGTTAGCATACGAATTGATTTGATCCGTAGTTGTCCTATTAATTTATAAAGTGTGAAATTAAAGTATCTCGGCATTAAGAAATAAACATTCTTACTTAGAGTCAAGTGTCTTGATAAATTGGCTTGAATCGGATTTTCCTAATTCGTAATACAATTGCCAAGTTAAAATTAAAGAAACGTTTTCTAAAGTATTATGATTTAGTTAGGATTAGTCACCGAGTGTCTCGTGGTTAGTTTAAAATTAAAGGGAAATTAATTATTAGAAATGTCTTCGGCAACTATAACTAACTAGTTTTGTAAAATTTGGTTTTGAAAATATTTGAACTGGGATCAAATTTAAGAACGGGAATATGAATTGAGCCTTTCATTGAATACTTTTTATCAATTGTTTTTATCAATATTTTTACCATATTGTTTTAATAATTTTTGCAAAATCACCAACCTTCAAAACCCCCCCTTTTAATTTACTTTTCAGCTCTTGTTCAACAAAACAATATTTACGTAGTTTATGCTCTTTGTGGATCGACCTTCCTTCCGCAATTGCAAATCCAAGCAGGAAATTTTATCTTGACAAATTTAACACTCACCACTCGATATGATTCACACTTTAAAATTTTGGTCTACCAAATTTACAATGTCATACCTAAAACCGGTCCACTGTCCATAAAAAAATTATTTGAATTAAATAGAAACAAAAGACCAATTTTATGTGAATATTTCAAGTTAATTAAAAAGTCCAAGGCTAAAACATTACTCCTTGATATTTGTATTTTTATAGTCTCGAATAATTTTAAAATACTTGTCATCTCCAAATTTAAATGCAACTATTTAAATATTTTTTATTTTATTTTTATTTAATATATATTTTAAATGATAAAAAAATAAAGTATTCAATCATCTTTAAAAAAAATAAAATTTATAGGGATAATCGGATAAATAAATGTAGCATTGGTATTGAGAAAGTTGAGACCTATTTATTTACGAGGAGGTAAAAGAATAACAAAGTCATTGTTGAAGATTTGGTGTTTGCCAGAAATCTATTTGAAACGTTATTTTTAATAAATCACTAATTATATATTCATATAAAAATTCGTTATTCACTCCGTTTGTCAGAGGCATTGTTTTAAAAATTTTCGTCTAACTCCGCTTAGGCACTATTTTAAGATTTTTCGCTCGACTTTTTATTCTTCGGACGCTATCAAGAGTTAGACCGATATATTGCTGTCTAGACACACCATCTAGACCGCCTTTTTCCGCTGAGCACCACCTAACTCGATTTTTTTCGTAATTTTTAAAATACCAATAATTATAATAATTATAGTTCAAAAATATTCTCACCGTATTATTCTCAAATTAAGAAATAGCATGCTACAAACCACAAAAAATTTGTGAGGATATGCGTCTTTAAGGAATTGATTCTAGTGTTAGTGTGTTTTTATGTAAGAATCGATTAAGACTCATATTGTTATATATTAAACTATGTTTTTTTAAATATATTATTACATTATAATTTATTTTTTAATTAAATTTATTCTTTTATCTATTAATAAATATTAAAAAATAAAAATAATATATCCACCTAAATTCCATTCAAACACTAAAAACTCCAACTGTCCAATTAACATATAGCGCTTTTAAAACATTGGTGAGAGGAAGCCGGTCATTCCATAAAATGTAAGAGAACTGATGAAAGTCATTTAGAAGTCAGTGTTTGCCATTTAACTCTTATTATATATGTTTAAATATAAAGTAAATAAAATTTTAACTCATTGAGTCAGATTTAGATATTTCTACAAACTAAACCACATCCATAAGACTTTGAGCTTTAGTAGTTTTGGGTTTGGCCGAGCTTTTAATAAGGATATGAGTGCCTTAACTCAATTTATAGGAGTAGGTTTAGATCAGACCTATCATATAGTTCAGTACGCGAAAAGGTCTACTTTGAGAGTAACAATGTTATGTAATAAAATTATGGGTCCATTTTGTATGTATGTATATAGAAAACCAATGTTATCAAATCTGGACTGGATGTTATACCGATGAAGATTTTAGTACGCGGTATTATCGGTACTTTTGGTATAATTAGTGGATTTATCAGACATCATATCGGTCTTTTGCAGCGCTTTTTAAGTCTTATTGCAACGCTTCTAAGTGTCGCCATAGCTATTTTTAAAACCGTTTTCAATTAAACCGTACCGTAACTATATTCAGTTCACGGTAAAATTGATCGAACCAGCCGATATAGTACGGTACGGTTTTGATAACACTGTAAAAAAAACTATCTATGCTACCATGTATAAAAATTTTGTGTTCAAGTAAATGCATCCATTAATGTACAAGAGATTAAGAATCCAGTAAAGGTACTTAACATGAATACGGAAAACTTAATTAGAAAATTGTTGCTTAACTATAAAGTTTGTTGTCTGATATGTGAAGCATGGATTCAAATATGATATCACCAGTTCTGTGTCCCTTTCATATACCCCATTTAAATTTTGTTATGTTTAAATTTTTTTATTTAATTTTTTATTTTCAGATTTTCTTTTTTATTTCTTTTATTTCTCTCTCGTACATGTCTAACACATGAGAAAAGCTAAATAAAAGACATAAAAGATTACACATCAGGAGACATCAGATTTGTGGGCGTAACTATAGAGGGTGTGGGTCTCTCAAAATTCATGCCCATTAATTGTGGAGGAATTCTATGCCACATCATCAGTACTGGCCAAAAGATCTGATGCAAGTTTTTACTCCTCTATTTTTAATTAAATGTGATTCTGACATTTTCTTACATATTAATTCTATATTAAGGTAAGAAAAATATTATTATATCTTTAAAGTTAACTTTTTATTTTTTTTATTTTTTATAATAAAAGAATAAATAAGGGTAAAAAGGAAAAAATATGAATATAAATATATTCTGATCTGAAAAATGACACTTAAATTTTTTTCATTTAAAGTGAACTTAATAAAAAATGGAGGGATTTCATTCCTAATACCATTAATACAAATCAAACTCTAAACTTTTATAAATATTTAGGATTCAAGCAATGTTTTGAAAAAAAAAACCCCGCCTAGCTCCACCTAGACCCCGTTTAAGCGCTACTTTGGGGTTTACCGTCTGACTTTTCATTCATCGGGCGCTATAATGTGTTGGATCGATGTAGTGCCGCCTAGTAGCGACGCCTAAAGACATTGAGATTTGTAATAATTATAGTTTTAGTTTTTTTACCCACAAAAAGTAGTTGAGTTAGTAAAACTAAAGTACATTAAAGTAATATCACATTAACGTTCATTGCGCCTTAAATCGAGAAAGAATGTGCCTTATGCCACAAATAAAGCTACCCCTATAATTCGACTAGCACCTAACAATTTCTAAAACATTGTATAAATTATAAATTTTGATATTGTAATTTATTTTTTAAATTGAATTTATATTTTTATATATTATTAAATATTAATCAATAAAAAATATAAATCTACGTATAACTCAAAAACCCTGACCACCCAATTATGGACCAACACCTTTTAAAGTATTAGAATCAAGCCAGTTTAAAATAACCGTTTCAACCAACCAAATCTGGATAGGACAGCACTAGACAGATAAGACAAATAACAGAGCTCATTGATCTATTTGTTTATTCGCATGTTCAAATAACTCTAGTCTCCCGAATTCTGATGGCCTATAAATATTGGAAATATACTATGAAAACCAATAAGAGCCTGAATAGGGACAGACCTACATAGACCCAATAGGATCAATCATCGTTTGCCTTATGATTTGTTCAATCATCGTTTGCCTTATGATTTGTTCAATCATCGTTTTGCCTTGTGATAATGTTTGATAGTCTGGAAACTTCGATGTTAATTTATCACAATGTTATTCGGGTTTGATGTTAAACTTTTCTTAATAAAAATGCCCCCCAAACCAACTCCGAGTCCACTCTTGAGTAGGTTTGACTCTGATAATTTGGGGTCTATAGTAAAATAATATTAAAAAAATAAAATGGGATATAATAAAAATATATTACAATAAATACTTGCTTTTTTTTTTCAAAAATTAAGAATTAAACTATGGACACCTCACAAATTTGAGGGAAATATAGGGAAATACCATATTTATAGGATTTTAATCTTATTTACCAGACATTCTTTTTCTTTAGCTTTTTCTTCTTTTTAGTTTTTTGTTTTTCTCTTTACCATATTTCTCTATTCCACCTGTAACAACCTTATCTCTCATATTTAATTTGGTTTTCGAAATTTAAAACGAATATATCTCACAAACCGTTAATTTTTTCGACAAGATCCTTTAGAATATTTTGTTTATCTTATTGTTATCATTAAAACGACATCCATTGTGAATATTTTTGGAAAAAAGTATTGCAGTCTTATACCAGTTTTTTTACTACTTTTATACCAGGTATAAATGCTTTTTTTTGCTTTAAAAAGAATAATGTTGCTCGTGTCTTATGTTATCTACCTAGAAATTAATGGAAAACTGACGCTATGAAGCCATTATACCACTCTTATACCAGGTATAAGAATTTACGGAAAGTAGTAAAACGGTATAAGACTACGATAAATTTTTTTTTCGCTAAAAAAAATTCAATATGGATTTTTTTAAAGATAAAAATAAGATGAACAAAATATTCCATAGATTCGTGTCGAAAAAATTAACGGTTTGTGAGATATAATTGTTTTAAGTTACAAAAATTAATTTAATTAGGAGAGAGAGTTGTTACAATGAGGTAAAAGTAAAATTTAAAAGTTAAAAATTGTAATTAAGAAAGAGTGTAGGTAACTAAGAGAAATGAAGTTTTTGTGGTGGTATTTACAAGGGCTTTTTATAAAAATGTACAGAAATTAAAATTTTCTTTCACCCAACATTTGACCCATAACTTTCTCTGATCAAACAAGTTTCAAAATACCCGATCATACGTTCCAAGACAAACCTTTCACCTCCCTTACTCCCCACTCTCATTGGCGTTCAAAATTCCCGATCTCCCATCTAACATGAACAATCTCGACTCAATAACTCATCTAACAACAATGATCTCGACTCAAGAACTCATGTAACACCAACGTTCTCCTTCGCAATTTCTACATAAACTCACAGTTCAAGTAAGGTTTTTGAAAAACCTAAAATCTAGTTCATTGATTCTTAGTTGTTTAAGTAATATTCTGGAAAACCTAAAATCTACTTCTCATAAAGTCGGATTTGTTTTCAGATTTGAATCTATATTGGATATAAAGAGTTTGCACATAAGGTGTTTGATGAATTGCCTAAGTGGTGGTGAGATTGTTGGATATAAAGTTGTTAGAGTTTTGCTTACAAGTTCATCAAGCTTTGATTTGATTCGCAACTTATTTGTTTGATTCGAGCTTTTAAATTTCTGTTTTGAATGATAACAATCAAAGATATTGATGTGTTTTTTATCAGATTTGTATTTGATTTTGCATTTTCATTTTTTTGCGTATCTGGTAGTTATCTGGTATTTACCTGGTAAGAAACTGGTAGTTTCGTAATATTCATCAAGCTGGTAGGTAAGTGGTAGATATCTGGTACGAACCTAGTAGAAACCTTATATTTTATTGGAAATTTGTTCAATCCATCAAGTTTATGTTTGTAAAATATTTCTACCATATTCCATATATTTACTAGCATTCTACCAGATACTTACCATGTACTTACTAGATTCCTACAGATTCATTCAAAAACTTTTCTACAAATGTTCAATATCTAATAAGTAACTGGTAGATATCTGATAGGAACCGGGTATGACCCTTATATTTAACTCGAAGTTTGTTCAATACAACAAGTTTATGTTTGTAACAACTTTCTACATTATTTCATGAATTTACTAGCATCCTACCAGATACTTACCAGGTATCTACCAGATACATTCAAAATTTTTTTTCAACTGTTGAGTTAAAAATAGATACTTACCAGATACCTACCAGATTTTGTTGAATTGAAAATAGAAATTAAAAACATATGAAAGTATGATTCTTACCAGTTACCTACCAGTTACTTACCAGATACCTACCAGATTATGTTAAATTAAAAACAAAAATTAAAAACATAAGAAAATATGATTCTTACTAGTTACCTACCAGTTACTTACCAGACACCTACCAGATTCTGTTGAATTAAGAACATAAATTAAAATCATATGAAAATGGTATCTGGTAGGTAAGTGGTAGTTACGTGGTAAGATATGCTATGTATACTTATTTGTTTTAATAATTCTTAATATGTAGTAATATGTTGTTATATTATCAGTTTATGTATAATGTAGTTTTATTGTTGCATTTGTTATGAAATATATGCTACTTTTACAAAGTAAACTATAATTATTCAATTTTTTGATTTTTTAATCTTATTGTGAATATGTAGCAGGAAAGTGGTAGTGTGCTGATATGTAGTAGCATATGTTGTTGCTGATTCAAATTATTGGGAAATACCTCCAAACATTGAAGATCAAATTATTCTTCTGCCGAACACTATTGTAAGAGTTGGGAGACCGAGGAAACATAGAATTAGGGTTGCTTATGAGCTAGAGAGGAATGTCAGTGAACGTTGCAGCTCTTGTGGGGTTATTGGCCATAACAAGAGAACTTGTTCGGGAGCCAAGTGATGTTTTGTCTTCTTGTTCCTAATAAGATCATTTATTGTTCTAACTATTTTTTTGCTGTTATTAATTAGAAGTTATATAAACTCGGCTTTTGTACCTTTGATTGTTGAGAAATCATTTTTAAGATGCCAATTTACTGCTTGTTCATTTTTTAATGATACTTTTGATAATATTTGGTTACTTCAGGTATTGATACCAGATTGTTACCAGTTTCCTGCCAGATTTGAAGTAATTTGTCTTTTTAATGGATTCTTGGATATTACTAATTTACTACATGTTTAGCACTGACAAAATTTTTTGCAGAGCACTATAGTTTCTTTTGCTGATTACAAATAAAGTTTCACTAGAATGATTTTTCATACCATGTATCTACCACTTACCTACCAGTTTCCTATATGTTTTGTATTCCATTACTTGTGTTTTGTTTTTTTATTTTTATTTATTTGTAAATCTATTGTAATCAATCTGTATTTCAACTGGGTTATTTACAAACTTTTTCTTAATCAAATAAAAACTGAGTATATAAATTCTTCACGATCTAAAATTTTAAATTAAATTATTGAAAACTTGTTTTAAATCACATGAAACTGAAAAAAATAATGTATTCTGTTCTAAATCAAACTACATCGAACCATACATGTCATTATATGTGTGATATAACATCTCCTTTACATTATCATTAGGCGCATTCCCTTGAATGAATTTAATCACATCTTGGTTTGATGCAACATTTACAACAGCTTTGTAATTCTCCATTGGTGGAATCATAAAGTTTCAACTATAACAATTACCAGTTTTCTACCAGTTATATACCAGTTTCTCAGTAGATGCATAGCATATTTAACACAGTTGTTCTCCATACCAGATAATTACGACTTAGATACTAGTTACATAACTGGTTCAATCACTTTAAGATATATTGTTTAAAGTTTATTTCCCTAGGAGGATCTCCAGCAGAAACTTGAATTTCAATTTTCAAATCTTCTAACTTATTATCTAGCCTCAAGCTGTCAAACATAGGTTTTTTTCAAATCATCAAAACTTGAAGAGCTAGAGATCGCAACAACAACAACTTTATATCCGACGAATTTGAAGTTGCTAATCCAAGAACCATAATAGTACATCAAAATAGGAAGACGAACCCATTCTACATAGATTAAAAAACAAAAATCAAATAAGATACAAAAACAGGGAAAAAGAAAACTAATCGCTGTACCAAGGTTAACATCAGCAAAGAATGTAAATGAGCAACAACATATTCAATTACATACCAGTACCCTACCACTTTCCTACTACATACGCACAATAAGATCAAAAAATCAAAAAATAGGAGAATTGTAGTTTATAATGTAAAAGTAGCTTATATTTCATAACAAATGCAACAATAAAACTATATTAGATATATACTGGTCATATAACAACACATAAATACATATTAAGAATGATTAAAACAAATTCATATACATAAAATCATCCTACCACGTAACTACCACTTACCTACTAGATACTTACCGAATGATAAATGTTCATTAACTACACATCATACAAAGAATTTGAATGAAAAAGAACATATTCAATTACATACCAGCACCCGACCACTTTCCTACTACATACTCACAATAAGATAAAAAAATAGCATAATCATAATTTACTTTGTAAAAGTAGCATATATTTCTTAACAAATGCAACAATAAAACTACATTAGACTTATAAATGGTCATATAATAACATATAAATACATATTAAGAATGAATAAAACAAAATCATATACATAGCAACATCCTACTACGTAAATACCACTTACCTACCAGATACTTGACAGATAAAAAATGTTCATTACCTTGACAACACATAACAACAATATCACAAACCACTTAGGAAAGTCATCAAACACCTTATGTGCAAATAATTACAACATACAATATTTTGAAATCAAGAGTTTATAACAAAATCACAATCAAATCCAAACTAAATATATCAAATTAGAAAATATCAATTAAGAGTGTTCATTCTCTACATAGCATACAACAACAATCCCATATACCACTCAGGCAATTCATCAAACACCTTATGTGCAAACTCTTGATGCAAATAATTTTTTAAATCAAATGTTTAGAGCATAATCGTAATCAAATTGAAACATATCAAAAGAAAAAACAAGTAATCCCACATTCCATTCACACACAATCAGAAACATAAGATCCAAATCGAAACACGAACCTGATTATAGATAAAAAACAAGTTGAATTCTGAAACAGGAACCACAATGAAAGTGAAGAGATGAGAATTGTTAGACAAAGAATAACAAATCAGACGCAGAAAACACCGATAGAGAACGACGAACAAAGAATCGATAGAGAGAAAATCGTGGAAAGAGAAAATCAGTAGAGAGAATCGCACAAAATTTTTCCAGAATGGGAGAGGAAGGCGTGAAACAGTTAGTATATATAGAACTTATAGGAGAAGAATAAAAACTTAAATTTGGTCAAAGAGTGCAAAGAAAACATAAAAGGTTAATTAGCTCAAAATCTTGTATTCAGCTAAGTTGCCCTAAATTTGACAGATGCTGTACCAATTGATCTACCATTTTTTGATATTTACATTTATCTTTTTAACAATAACAACTAAAATTTTAAACGAAAATATATTTTTGGGCCCCTTTCGACTATGGGCCCCACACTCACCACCAACCCTTAGGGCCGTACCTACTCCTGATCTTAAGCCTCTACAAACCACAAATAGGGTTGTTAACAGGGAGGGGATTCCCCAAATCCACTATTTTAAAAATCCCAGCCTAGTCCCGCTTAGGCCTTCCTTAGGCACTATTTTGGGGATTGCCCTCCGACTTTTCATTCCTAGGGTGCTATCAAGCACTCGTCCGATTGATTGCCCCCTAGGCATCGCCTACTCCATTTTTTCCGCTTAGGCAATGCTTATTTTTGATTTTTTATGATACCATTATTTATAAAAGTCATGGTTTACAAACAAAAAAGTAGTTTAGTTGGTAAAATTAAGGAACATTAAAGTGTACTCACAATAAAATTGTCATTTTGAGTCTCAAACCACTAATAAGGGGTCCCTACCGTTCAATTAGCACTTAGTGATTTTTTAGAACATGATATAAATTATGTTTTTTGATATTTTATACTATTATAATTTACTTTTTAGTTAAATTTATATTTTTATATATATAATAAATATTTAAAAAATAAAAAATACAAATCCGCTTAGGTTTCGCCCAAACCCCGCCTAGGCGTTTTGAAGCTCCAGCCGCCCCACTAGCGCCTAACGCTTTTTAAAATATTGCCCAAATCTGATGGGGATCTGTCCCAATGGGGATGGGGAATCCCTGATAAGATCCCCGTGGGTATGTATATGGGGAATTTTTCAGGAAAAAGTACACAAATGGGCTAAAGCCATAGAAAATTTCAGCAAGAACTTTAGGGCACAACTTTTATATCCAAAACAGGCAGCATCAACAACTTATGTACGTTCATTCAAAAACCATAACTTACGTGTGTTCGAGTTAATCTTCAATCGCGATTTCAAACGTTAGTGTTCATCCTCCTCTCCACGATTTCAGATTACTCTCCTTTTCATTTTTCATCTCCACTATTTCGCCATAACTCTCTATTTCAGCTTAGAATTCGAAAACAAAAGCAAATCTTGCATTCAAATTCAATAAATCGAAGAAGATAATCTAAGGTATGAAACTGAAAACCAAAATTGTAATTCAAATATGTAATTCTAAGCTTAATCTAATTCCGATTGTTGAAAATGAAAGAAATTAAACTCATTCTCCATCTGCTACAATAGATTATTATGTTTTATTTTGTTTTTCGCACCTAGTATAATGCTGGTATAAAGTGGCTTTTGTTTGATTTCATTAATAAAATAGATGTTTATATTTGGTATTTTTTCAAACCTAGTATTATACTGGTACTAAGTGGTTTTTGTTTGATTTCTTTTATAAAAGAGATGCTTATGGTTTTGGTTCTTCGCACTAGGTATAATGCTAGTAAAATGCTGGTATAAACTTGACTTTTGTTTGATTTCATTCATAAATAGATGATTTTGTTTTATTTTGTTTTTTGCACCTGGTATAATGCTAGTATAATGCTGGTATAAAATGGGTTTTGTTTGCTTTCATTCATAAAAATAGATGCTTATGTTTGGTATTATTTTTCACGCGTGGTATAATGCTGGTACTAAGTGGTTTTTGTTTGATTTCTTTTATAAAATATATGCTTATGATTTTGGTTCTTCACATGGTATAATGCTGGTAAAATGCTAGTATCAATGCGACTTCGTTTGATTTCATTCATAAATAGATGCTTATGTTTAGTACTGTTTTTCGCACCAGGTGTAACGTTGGTATGAAGTGATTTTTGTTTGATTTCATTCATATAATAGATGTTTATGTTTCGTATTATTGGAAATAATAATCCAGAACACAAATAATTCGGATCAAGTTTGAAGTAAACAAAATACCTAAGTATAAAAAGACCTAAGTCATTGCATCCGGACATATATCTAAGACATCCAAATGAAGACAAGTTACCTAAGCATATATGGAAGCATCCAGTTGAAGTTTGGAAAGGAAACAAACTTTGAACTGCCCAAAATAGCATCCGGAAGGACTGATTGCATAAGCATCCGGAAAAGACAAATCCAGAGATATTAAGTCTGAAGACATCCGGAAGACTTACATATCAAGACAAAGGGAATGATTCAAAAATTCCATTCCCTCCATTCTTTTGGTCTATCAAGTCAAAGATCCTTTTTCGATAAGCAAGATAAAAAATGACAGCTACCACTTTTCAGAAAAGGACAGAAGGACTAACATCGGACAGGAAAAAGGTAACAACAACCTTTTTCACCTAGACCAATAAGAACGCGCGTAGAGCTCTCACCAAAAAGCCACTGGCGTAAAAGTTGGTGAGTCACTAAAATACAAGAAAACGATCACTGACAACTTTTCAGCCTTAATTCAAAGGATTCAAACGGGTTAAAATCTCTCTCTAACGGATTGATCAATGGCTCCGGAAGAGCCACATATGACCTTATCAATGGTGAAGATTAAATATAAGTCCAACAACCTATAACGGCTACATTTATGATGGAAGCCTATAAAAGGGAAGCTTCACATGTTGAGAAGGGGTCGGTTGATTTCAGAAAGTAATTAACAAGAGAATTCACTAAAGTAATCAGAAAATATGTCCCTTCAAGAATCAAACATTTCCAAATCAGTTGTAAGGATTCGCAAGTGAAATTATAAACTTAAGGAAGTCCAAAACCAAAACCTTTGAGAAAACAAAGTGTAAAGAATCTCATACTTAGGTGAGTAGTGAGATTGGAATATAGCTTGAAGTAGGTGCTTTGAGTGGGATCTCCCAGTAGGACTCAGCTTAAGTTTGGGTAGAAATCTAAGTGGTATGTCCTACTAAAGACAAAAGGACTCAACTAGGAATGGGGATTTCTAGTGGTATATCCAACATCCGGAAGGGGGTACCATTTGGAGATAACCTGTAAGGCTTGATTCCTGCCAGTTGGAAAGGAATCCACTAATGGAAAAGCTCAGAGGAAGGAAACTCCGGGGACTGGGGTAGGCGGGTCCGAACCAGGATAAAATACTTATGTTTGATTTTCTTACTCTTTATTTACTTGCATAATTATTTATATACATTTGCATCATTCGGATCCATCTCCCAGATCATAATCAACCACACTACACTAAAGACTTTTTAAAGTCTGTTAATTCCACAAAGAGGGTCATTCACCCCCCTCTGACCAAACTTAGACCCTCACAGGGACCAATAAGTGGTATGAGAGCAAGTGCTCAAACTAGAGATCTAAGAATCTTGAGCTAAAGGTCCATATATTTTGATTCAAGAATCAAACTGAGTTTCTAAAACTCACAGCTCCTTCCGGAGGGTATGTCTATTACTCGACCTCCACTCTTCACCGGTGAAAACTACACTTTCTAGAAAAACTTGATGAAGAATTTTATTTAGGCTCAAAGCATGATGGCATGGATGGCCATTAAAGATGGTCCATATGAGCCTACTTATGAGGTAGATGGTTTAACCATGCAAGTCCTCGAGCTTATGGGATGAGAATGATTATAAAAGATTGCGTGAAAATGCAAATGCTATTAACATGCTTCATTGTGCTCTTAGTTCAATATAATTCAACAGAATATCCGGATGTGAAAATGCACAGGAGATTTGGCAGAAGCTGGAAGTGACATACGAAGGAACAAGCAAGATCAAGGAAGCCAAGATAGATCTGCTTCAGTAAAAGCTTGAATCCTTCAAGATGGAGCCCAAAGAATGCATCAGCAACATGAATACTATATACACCAATCTAGTGAATAAGATGAAGAGGCTGGGAAAGGAGATCTCAAAAGTAGCTATGGTCAAGAAGGTGCTCCGGAGTCCCACCAAAGAGTGGGATAACAAGAAGATAGCCATCAAGGAAGCTCATGATTTAAACTTCTATAGCTATGATGAGCTTATTGGAAATCTCTTGACTCAAGAGCTATCTCTAGAAAGATATAGCCAATAAGAGAAAAAGCCTGAAGAAAAGAAGAAGGCCATTGCACTCAAAGCAGAATCCACTGGATCAACTTCATCCGGAGAAGAAAAGCTACTTAAGAAACCTCAATGTAGCAAGGAACAAATGGCCTTGCTATCCAGATAATTCAATAGATTCCTGAAAAAGGAAGAAAGAAGAAATTCTAGAAAGTATGATCCTAGAAGGCTTAAGAAAAGCTCCTCTAGAAGGGATAAGTCTAGAAGGAATCTGGAAGAAAAGAAGGATCCAGAAAAAGAAGATGCATGATTTGGATGTGGAGAAAAAGGCCACTTCAGTACCAAGTGCCCCAAGCTCAAAAGAGATAAGAAACACAAGAAGAAGGTAATGGTGGATACCTGAAGTAATAGTGAGGAAAACAGTAGCTCATCTTTGATAGAAGAAGAAGAGACTACATTTGTACATTCATGGCACTAATTGATCCAAAAGTAGAGCAATCCAGAAGAAATGCCTCTAAGCAAGACACAGTACTAATTAAGGAATCAGAATTAGAAACAACTAGTACTAAGGTAATCCCTTACTATAGTTATGTTTCTAACCATGAACTTGTGAAAGCTTTAGGGGTTGTGATCAATGCCATGAGAAAGAATAAAAAAGCCATCAAATCCTAAAAAAAGACAAGTTATGGAGCTCACTAAAGATGCTGACACCTTGGCACAAGAGGTCAATCTAATCAGAACAACAAAGCACATTGATAAAGTTGTGGAGAACTACTTGAAGAATCAAGTGCAAATGCTAAGTGCAAATCTGATTAGGTTGGATAGAGAAATAGCCTTAATAAAGGAGGCATCCGAATGGAGATCTGATCCTCCACAAAAAAGAAGAAGTCCAAGGTAGGTTACATCAAGAAATCAACATCAAGCTACCAAGAAAAATCCAAATCCTCCCAACCAAAAGGAGAACAAGGATAACAGGCAACCTCAAGCCCAAATATACACTGCTGCATAAAAAGGAAAGGCTAAGGCAGTCTACAAATAACAGCCTGTAAAACAAAGAAAGAATTATATAGCAAAAGTTGCACCCCCAACCAGCTTTCAGAAACACACCGGATCAATAAAAAGTGTACAAGAAGCTGGGTATAGAGGGAACTATAGGAAGGATGATCTTAAGAAGATCGAGAAGAAGTAAGAGCAGAACAGACCCATCTCAGGGTGTAGGTTTTATGGGAAAACAACCATGTTACTAAATTATGTAGATTAAAAAATGGTTACTATGACTTTTATCCTTGGCCTGAAATGGTTGATAACCCGAGAGGACCCAAATCTGATTAGGTACCCAAACCCACTTGATCTATTTTGTAAGTATGTCTTAGATCCATAGTAGATCAACACACTTGGTACATTGATAGTGGATGCTCAAGGCACATGACAGGTTATGAGAAGGCCCTCATCACATTAACCCAGAAGAAGGGAGGCAAAGTAAGCTTTGGAGACAATAAAAAAGGACAAATCATTGGACATGGAACCGTTGGATCTGAATTAAAGATAGAAGATGTCTCACAGGTTGATGGACTAAAGTTCAACTTACTAAATGTAGCCCAACTTTGTGACAAAGGAAGAAAAGTCACCTTTGACTCCGGAGGCTGATCAATCTTTGATAGTAAGTCTAATCAACTCATTCTTATGCACCTAGAGTAAATAATGTCTATTCTGTTAACATTAAAAATGAGAAAAACAATATTTGCTTGGTGTCTAAAGAAGAAGTAACATGGCTATGGCACCGGAGGTTGGGACATGTCAACATAAACCTCCAGTCTAAACTAGCCAAAAAGGAATTGGTAGTGGATTTGCCTAAGATTGCTTTTGATAAGGATCATTTATGTGCTGCATGTCAATTAGGTAAACAACATAAGGAAAGTTTCCCTTCCATCTCCTACATTCCTTACAAAAGAGTACTTGAGCTCTTTCATGTTGATCTCTTTGGTCCAATCAAACCATTGAGTTTAGGTAGAAGAGAATACACCATGGTCATTGTGGATGATTATTCTCAATATACCTGGGTTCTCTTGTTAGTAAGTAAAGATGAAGCCTTTAGCCAATTCTCAAAAGCATTCATTCGGATAGAAGTAGAACAGAACATAAGCATTGCATGCATCCAGAGTGATAATGGTGGTGAGTTAAAAAATAATCACTTTGCTAAATTTTGTGACTCCAAGGGCATTGAACATAACTTTTATGCCCCTCATACTCCTCAATAAAATGGAGTTATTGAGAGGAAAAATAAGACCATAGTTGAAATGGCTACAACAATGCTAAGTGAGAATCATTTGCCAAAATATTTCTAGGGTGAGGCTATAAACATAGCATGTTATATTTTGAATAGAGCTCTCATACGAAAAACCTTAGAAAAGACCTCCTATAAAATTTGGAAGGGAAGGAAACCCAAAATTGGGCATTACAAAGCCTTTAGATGTAAATGCTACATCCTGAGCAACTAGGAAAATTTGATCCTAAGTTTGATGAAGCAATTTTCCTTGGCTACTCAACACATAGCAAGGCTTACAGAGTCTTCAACAAATGAACCCAAACTGTGGTAGAGTCTATACATGTAGATTTCAATAAGATTAACCATGTAGGAAAAAGAAGTTCCACTCTGGAAGATCCAATTCTAGATGCTGAAAACTCTGGAAAAGAGAAGGAATCTAAAGCTCCCGATTCCTTCCAAATTAAGAAGTATAAAGAAGGTGTAGGAATATCCTTTGACCCAAAAGTAACATAAGTTAATCTCAATCCACATTCAATAAACTTTAATGATGGTCAAGAAGAAGCAGTTGAGGTAGAAGTGGAAGAAGCCCCAATCCAGCAAGAAGATCTACCAAGAGAAGTCCGGACTCACAGGGATCATCCGGTTATAGCCATTTTGGATAATGTCCAAAATCCAGTTAGAGCCAGGGGACAACTAAATAGGATGATGAGCCATACTAATTTTGTCTCTCTTATTGAGCCAAAAAAAATTCCAAGATGCAGAAGGAGATGAAAGCTGGAAGATGGCCATGCAAGAAGAGCTAGACCAATTCACCAGAAATGATGTATGGGATCTAGTGGCACCTCTAAGAGGAAAGTCAATCATAGGCACCAAATGGGTATTCCAAAACAAGCTGGATGAATCCGGAGTAGTGGTGAGAAATAAGGGAAGATTGACTGCCCAAGGCTACAATCAACATGAAGGGATTAACTTTGAAGAAACATTTGCCCTTATAGCAAGATCAGACGCAATTTGGATTCTATATGCCTTTGTATCATTCATGGGATTCACTCTATTCCAAATGGTTGTCAAAAGCAAATTTCTCAATGAAGTTATCCAGGAAGAAGTCTATGTGAAAAAGTCACCTGGATTTGAAGACACAACACATCCGAATTATGCGTACAAGTTAAAGAAAGCCCTCTATAGATTGAAGCAAGCACCCAGAGCTTGGTGTGAGAGACTCACTACATTTCTTATAACTAAGGGATATATCTAGGGTAAAGCAGATATAACTCTTTTCATCAAGAAAAAGAAGGATGATATCATTCTAATCTAAATTTATGTGGATGATATTATCTTTGGGGAAATAGATGAAAAGATATGTGAAGAATTCAGCTCTCAAATGCAGAAGGAGTATGAGATGTCCATGATGGTAGAACTTAATTTCTTTATTGGTTTGCAAATTAAGTAGAGTCTTGATGGAATTTTCATCAACCAATCCAAATATACCAAGGAGATTCTCAAAAAGTTTAAAATGGACAAAAGTAAGGCAATGTCCACTCCAATGGGTTCGGACATAATCCTATCCAAGGATCATAAAGGAGAAGATGTTGATCAGAAGCTATATAGAGGAATGATTGGATCACTTCTATACTTGACAGATAGCAGACCTGACATACACTATGCAGTCTGCTATTGTGCAATATATCATTATTACTAAAAAAAATTGTGCAACATATCAAGCCAATCCTAAGGATTCACATCTCAAGGCAGTAAAGAGGATCCTTAGATACCTTCTAAGAACCACTGAAGTTGGGTTATGGTATCCTAGTAATGGAGAGTTCACACTTTAAGGCTATACTGATGCAAATTATGGCAGAGATACTCTTGAGAGAAAGAGTACATCCGGAGGTTGCCATTTCCTTAGAGATTGCCTAGTATCTTGGTACAGTAAGAAGCAAACTTCAGTTGCCTTATTGACCACAGAAGCAGAATATATGGCAGCTAAAAGTTGTGTAGCTCAACTCCTATAGATCAAGCAATAACTGGAAGATTATGGAGTTAAATCCGGATGTGTGGATGTAATGTGTCATAACAAAAGTGCCATTGATGTGTCAAAAAATCCAGTACTCCACAACAGGATGAAACATGTCAACATACGGCATCATTTCATCTGGGATCATGTGATGAAGTAGGATGTTGCATTAGTATACATTCCAACCAATGAACAAAGAGCAGATATCTTTACTAATTCATTGAGTAAAGATCAATTCGGCAAGCTAAGGGAATCATTTGGATGTCTAATCTAATTTGAAGAAAATTTGGAAGACAGTTCAAAGTTAACTTGAATTCTTAGCAACACAAAGAATCCGGAAGAAATAAAGTTAGCTCTACTCTGGTGGGAATATTGCACATCAGCAGATAAAAAGGACACATGGCAGTAAAGGTGCTAAAAAGTAACTGTTCCTTTTTGAATCCCAAATGTTTATTGGGAGTTACACGTGCGGTAAATTCAACAGTTGTGTTTAAAAATAAACCATTCCCATTCTCCGGTTAAATGGAATTTACCTCTCTTAAAAACTCACCTGCCATGTCATCAATTTAGCCACAATTAACAGTTTTCAAATTACCAAAATACCCCCACTTTGGAAATCCTATAAATAAGGCCCAAAATCTCTGTCTTCTTCATACGAGCAACAATTATCTACTGTTACTCTGCAATTTTTAAAACTCAAACCCTAAAGCCTTCAAACTCACTAAAATGGCAGCCATAATGATAAGGGAAGGAATAAAAATGCTCCCTCAAAAGAATATCATTGAAGAATCTGGTCTTAACGATAAAGATTTGCACATAAACCTAAAGCCTTCAGACTCAGTAGTTCCTAAGGACTACTTGGAAGACAATTTCCTATTTGAAATAGACCCTTACTCCAAGCTTATTGAAGATCAGCACTTGGGCGATTTCCTCAAGATTAAATGCCCAACCTATTCGGATTTAGTAAGGAATTCTACTCCAATCTCAGAGCACACTCTTTCCACGACACTCTAAGAACCAAGGTTCAGGGGAAGGTAATCACTATCACGCCAATTTTTTTTGAAAAATTCCTAAACATGTAGAATGATGGAGTCCAACTGAGAATCGATGGGGATGAACAGCAAGTGAAGTATGAACCCAAGATGTGGCTGCATCCTAACTATTTTAGGAAAAATTTTCTACCTATTTTCTAGAAGTACCCAGATTCCTTCAACATGCTCTTCCATAGCTGGTTCTAATCCAAAAGGGCTCTTTAACGATAGTCTCATCTTTCCAACACTATGTGCTTCAACATTGGGTAGAAAGCAAAGTAGTAAACATGCCCATGCTGATCATCCATTTTCTCAAGCAGCACAGGTACTCTCATTCTGCCTTAATCACCAGAATCCTGGTGGTAAATGAAGTGAATGTCTCAAGATTCTAGGCTATTAATGGAAAAGAAATTCTGGAGAAAAATTTTAGAAAATTAAGCTTCAGATAGAAATGGAATGAAGAGAAAGCAAAAAAGTTGAGGGATGAGAAAAAGAGCAAGACCCAGAAGGTAGTTGATTCGGTTGAAGAGGCAGTGGTACCTAAAAAGGCTAGAACCTCTAAGCCCAAGGCTCAAAAGCAACTGGCATTAGTTTTGGTTGATGAAATTGATGAGGATGCCTAAACCATCAACCAATTGCTAAATGAGAGCCCAGAGAAGCGAAAGTCAAGGAGGAGATTAACAAAGCAGCAGATAAGAAAAGGAAATTTATCGAAACCCCAGTTGTGGTAGAGGATGAGGAAACATAAGATGAAGCTCCAATACTCAAGAAGTAGTTTACTAGAAAAGGGTGCACCTTTGATGAGGCAGTTAAAGCCCAGAAAGCTGCGAAAAAGAAAGCCAAGAAGCCTGTTGGTATCGTGATAGATGAGGAAGCTGATAAACAGGCTCAGAAAGTTGAATTGGCCAAAGCCAAACAATCAAAGGGCAAGCATGTGCCCGGATCCACTCAGGAAGTTCATCCGGCTGACTTACAGTATGAAATTATTAGAGAAGCTATGAAGGATAATGATAGAATCAAAAAGCTCAGAACTGAAGGACCCAGAGACTCTTCCAGAGCTTAAGCCAGTTTCATTGATCCTATAGATATGGCAATAATCGCCCGGTATCTGGAAGCTGATAATTTCCAGTTCCTGCCTAGATCTGGACCACTTTCAAAAAATCTTCTTAATCTGGAAGCTGAGATCCAAATTAAAGTAAGTCTTATAAAGGCACCTGGAGAGGGCATTGAGGACACTACCAATGCGCCTGGGTGAGAAATTAAAAGTCCTAAAAAGGTATTTGTAGGGGTGACTAAGGATAATTCCAGTCATCTGGGGACTGTGAAGATTGATGAAGGAAGAGAAGAAGCTGATGATCAAAATCAAACGAAAATTAATGAGGTAATTCCTAACACTATTTCCTTTGATATAAATGCTAATGCCACTGTTGATGTTGAAACAACAGTTAATAATGAGGACAACTTATATATACAAACTCTAAGTATATCTAAGGAATAGGAGTCCAAACCGGAAGATACCATTCCGGAGGAGGGACAAAGTCTGGGTTCTTAAGAGCACACTCCTAGAGTGGACTCAAGGGGCGAGGCTAGTCCAGGGGAACAGTTGGAAGAGGAGAATAGATAAGAAGAAAAGGAATCCTCGAAAGAAGAGTCATCCAGATCCGATGAGACTGAAAGCGGCTCTGAATCAGAAACTCCTCTTGCGAGCCCAGTCAGAATACCATCCTCTAACATCAATCCAACCAGAGCCAAGAAGATCTCTAACAAGCTCAAAATCCTTTAAAAAGCTACTCATGAGGAACATGAGGAAAGCTACATTAAACAGAGCCTTCAAAATATATACAAACATCTCAAATCCGTAGAAAAGGTACTCCTTGAACAATTCTCGCCTCCAGATTTGAAGGAACAAATTGGGGAAATAATGGGATGTGTGCAGAAAATAGAGCAGAAAGTGGAGGACTTCCCCACTACAAACTTATTAGCAGAGGTTTCGCTTGCTAAGGTAAAACTAATCCTAGAACAGATCAATACAAGTATTGTCGATGCTAACAGTTCTGCATATCAGGCTAATACAGTAGCCACAGATAACTACGCCACCATTATGGATAAGATCACTTCCTCATCCACTGATTTGTCCACAGAGCTCAAGGAGTATATAGATTCTAAGTTTGATAGCTTGACAAAATTCATCACTGAAAAAGAAGAAAAAGCTGATCTTCCCAGCCTCAATCAAAATCAGCAGGCCATGTTGAATGAGATGAAAAAATTCATGGAGGAAGATCTATCAAAACTATTTACCAAACAAATAACTGACATTGGAGAAGAACTTCCCAGATAGTTCAATGGCCAGGATTCAGTCATTGAAAGATAAGGGATGATCTTCGCAAGGACCTAACAACAGTTAACTCCAGCATCCATAACATCTACAAGGATCTGGGTAAAGACCTCTGGATTGTCAAATTTATCTATCTCCAGATCCTCCTCCTCTCCATCTATCCCAAAAAGCTAACTACTTCCAATCTTCCAAGACCTTATCTAGCACATTGGGGACATAGGTTTCTTTGGACATAAAGGCATCACTACTCTTCTCAAGGCACTCCTTCCATATTTCAATGAGAAGGATAGGGATTATATGATGAAGATGCATCCCTACATCATCGGATCTTACTCCTAACTCTGGAACCTCTTCCGCCCTCTGCATCTATCACCGGCCACTGTGGACCACATCTTAGAGCAGAGAAGGCAAGGAAACTCAAACTACTCCATCTATTCTATAGCATGGCAGGAAAAGTGGGACGGACAAACATATATGGTGATTAACCTCCTAGCAGGAAACAAAAAGATGGAGAAAAATATAAAGAGGTAGAAAGGCAAGGAAAAGGAAGGAGGACCATATGGTGCATCCGGAAGGAATTAGACTAGCTATATCTTGTAATAAATTTTATAATAGCTAGATTCACTTATATATTTCTATATATTGTAATCAAACAGCTTTATTGATGTTAACTATTGTTAACAACATACGTATATAGTGAAAATCTAATTCTTTTAATAATTGCTTCTAAAGTACAATTTGCTATTGTACTACAAAAATATTAGAAGCTAGAATTGAAAACTGTTAGGGGAGTTAAGGGATGCTAGAATTATGAGGGAGTAAAAATTGTAAATGACTAAGTATCAAGAATCATACTTAGATCATAAAAACTCCTTTTCTTATGCTTAGATATCTTAGATTTTTGTTTCCATCAAATAAGGGAGATTGTTGGAAACAATGATCCAGAACACAAACAATCCGAATCAGGTTTGAAGTAAACAAAATACCTAAGTATAAAAAGACCTAATTTATTGTATCCGGACATATATCCAAGACATCCAAATGAAGACAAGTTACCTAAGCAT
Organism: Euphorbia pulcherrima; assembly: GCA_947683365.1. NCBI lineage: Eukaryota > Viridiplantae > Streptophyta > Magnoliopsida > Malpighiales > Euphorbiaceae > Euphorbia > Euphorbia pulcherrima. The sequence goes on from CANTUS010000001.1 coordinate 25,505,826, forward strand.
ATATGGAAGCATCGGGGTTAAAGTTTGGAAAGGAAACAAACTTTGAACCGCCCAAAACAGCATTCGGAAGAATTGATTACACAAGCATCCGGAAGAAGATGAATTTGGAGATATTAAGTCTCAAGAAATTCGAAAGACTTACATATCAAGACAAAGGGAATGATTCAAAAATTCAATTCCTTCCATTCTTGTGGTCTATAAAGTCAAAGATCCTTTTCTTATAAGCAAGACAAAAAAAGACAACTAGCACTTTATAGAAAAGGGTAGAAGGACTGACAGCGGACAGGAAAAAGGTAACAACCTTTTTCACCTAGACCAATAAGAAGGAGCGTGGAGCTCACACCAAAAAGCCACTGGCGTAAAAGTTGGTGAGTCACTAAAATACAAGAAAAAGATCACTAACATCTTTTTAGCCTCAATCCCAAGGATTCAAATGGGTCAAAATCTCTATCTAATGGATTGATCAACGGCTCTGGAAGTCCACATATTACCTTATCAATAGTGAAGATTAAATACAAGTCCAACAACCCACAACGACTATATTTTTTATGGAAGCCTATAAAAGGGAAGCTTCACATGTTGAGAAGGTGCTGGTTGATTTTAGAAAGCAATTAACATGAGAATTCGCTAAAGCAATAACAAAATACATGCCTCCAAGAATCAAATATATCCAAATCAGTTGGAAGGATTCCCAAGTGAAATTATAAACTTGAATAAGTCCAAAACCAAAATCTTTGAGAAAACAAAGTGTAAAGAATCTCATACTTAGGTGAGTAGTGAGATTGGGATATAGCTTGAAGTAGGTACTTTGAGTGGGATCTCCCTGTAGGACCCAGCTTAGGTTAGGGTAGAAATCTAAGTGGTATATCCTACTAAAGACAAAAGGACTCAGCTAGGAATTGGGATTTCTAGTGGTATATCCTACATCCGAAAGGGGGTACCATCCGGAGATAAGCTGTAAGACTTAATTCCTGCCAGTTGAAAAGGAATCCACTAGTGGAAAAGCTCGGAGGATGGAAACTCCGGGGGTTGGAGTAGGCGGGGCCGAACCAGGATAAAATACTTGTGTTTGATTTTCTTACTCTTTATTTACTTGTATAATTATTTATATACATTTGCATCATCCAGATCCATCCCCAGGATGATAATAAATCATGCTACACTAAAGACTTTTTAAAGTATGTTAATTTCGTAAAGAGGGTCATTCACGCCCCCTCTGACCAAACGTAGACCCTCACAGGGACCAACATGTATTGTTTTTCACACTTGGTATAATGCTAGTATAATGCTGATACTAAGTGGTTTTTCTTTGATTTCTTTCATAAAATAGATGCTTATGGTTTTGGTTCTTCACACACGGTATAAAGCTAGTATAAATGTGACTTTTGTTTGATTTCATTCATAAATAGATGATTTTGTTTTATTTTATTTTTCTCACATGATTTAATGCTGGTATAATGCTAATATAAAGTGGTTTTGTTTGATTTCGTTCATAAAATAGATGTTTATGTTTGATATTGTTTTTCTCACCTTGTATAATGCTGGTATAATGCTGATACTAAGTGGTTTTTATTTGATTTCTTTCATAAAATAGATGTTTATGGTTTTGGTTCATCAAATCTGGTATAATGCTGGTATAAATGTGGCTTTTGTTTGATTTTATTCATAAATAGATGATTATGTTTTATTTTGTTTTTTGCACCTGGTATAATGCTGGTATAAAGTGGTTTTTGTTTGGTTTCATTCATAAAATAGATGTTTATGTTTGGTATTATTTTTCACACCTAGTATAATGCTGGTACTAGTTGTTTTTGTTTGATTTCTTTCATAAAATATATGCTTATGGTTTTGGTTCTTCACATGGTATAATGTTGGTATCAATGTGACTTTTGTTTGATTTCATTCATAAATGGATGCTTATGTTTAATCTTATTTTTCGCACTTGGTATAATGCTGGTATAAAGTGGTTTTTGTTTGATTTCATTCATAAAATAGATGCATTTGTTTGGTATTTTTTTCACACCTGGTATAATGCTGGTACTAAGTGGTTTTTGTTTGAGTTCTTTCATAAAATAGATGCATATGATTTTGGTTCTTTACACCTGGTATAATGCTGGTAAATTGCTAGTATAAATGTGACTTTTGTTTGATTTCATTCAACAAATAGATGCTTATGTTTGGCAATGTTTTTCACACCTTGTATAATGCTGGTATAAAGCGGTTTTTATTTGATTTCTTTCAGAAAATAGATTCTTGTGTTTGGTATTATTTTTCACATCTTGTATAATGCTGGTATAAAGTGGTTTTTATTTGATTTGTTTCATAACAAAGATGTTTAATGTTTTGTTTAATCACACCTAGTATAGTGCTAGTATAAATGTGGTTTTTGTTTGATTCCTTTCAAAAAAACAGATTCATATGGTTTGGTTCTTCACACTTGGTATAATGCTAGTATAATGATGGTGTTGTTAGATATGATGTATGCCCTAGAGGCAATTAGGGCGACATATCTTAGTTAGTTTTATTTTATACAAACAAGTTATATTAATAAAGGCATTCTTTTGTTATTTTAATTACTGCAAAAATATATTATGACTGGTTAAGAATATATTCATTAATGTGTTTGCAAAAGTCCTTGACAAAATCATAGCATAAGACTGGATATTGATGAATACTGATAGACTAGCATGTGTCATCATACTCCTTGAATTAGATTCAAGCAGCATATCTCCCGTGCTGAAGGGTGATGCTTGGGTTAACACATGAATGTATTCAGGGAAATGCATTGGAGACCGCTATGAGACACCACTCGATAATCTATATTATATGTTGGTGTTTTGTGTTATTGCAATAGCAATACAAATATCCTCAGATCTGCGATACTAGTTACCTTGTTCAGGTGTTGCTGTATATTGGATTATACTTAAGCACCCCCTAGACCGGGTGATACAAGTGACTACATGTATAGTTGATATTTGTCCATTGGTAAGCTGAGTAGTCAAGAAGGAATCTATCATTCCACTATAGTAATATAAGAGAGTTGTACCTTGGCCACTTGTTAAAAGTGACACACTCGTAAACCTCTTATCAGAGTATGGGTTGATAGGATGGGATCCTTGTCAACACATTAATGGTTGAGTTGTGTACTTTGGAAGCAAGTCTAAATTACTGGGTCCTAGAAACCAGATGGTAGGTAACCATTGATAGAAGGAGTGAATTGTATTGATACTATTGCAGAACCGAGATTAAGTTACAGGAACGTGACATTCCGAGTATTAGGGGGTCATATGCCCTATGCTAGAGAGCCATTATGAACGACTAAAGTCATCAGAGTCCACTACGGTCTGGTACTCTGAGCCAATCAATTCCTGGAAAGGAGGTTGAGTTACATTAAACTTTGACCAGCTCGATATCATGGGATTTTATAAGGTCACACACTTTGAGTTATGACCGATCCATGTCAAGAACGGTTAGATTGAGTCTAACCTAGAAGAGTAATTAAATGGTTGGACCATTTTATTGGTTAGACCAATTTTACTGGTTAGATTAGTGAACCAAAAAATAGTGAGAGTTTAAATGAAAAGTAGAAATAGGAACACAGGTTTAAAAGCAGGGTTCGAGGGACCTGCGTGAGTGGGTCTGCACATGTACTGTTAGACAGTAATGCACATGTAGCAGCAGACCTCTTTCGCATAGAAGTGGGAGGCTGTAGCAACAAAGAATCAGACTCAAGTTCACAGTCAATGTAAAAAAAGAAATGAAATATTCACAAAGACCAAGTTAGGAGTATACCTGAGAAGTCTCCACGCGGGCCAACGTAGCACTATGTAAGTAGTGTTGCATATGGCCTACATGCCACACACAAGAGGGCTGCTCGCAGCAGCCCGCTGCATGCTACACCCTTACGGGTAGAGCTAGTGCGCGACCCATAAGGGGGCCTGCGTAGGTTGCTGGTGCGTGGAAAATGCCGAGCAGCGTGCACGTAGGCCCAACACACTGCTGGCCGCCGACCAGCAGTGTCCTATAGGGATTGGGGAGCTTGCTCCCCAAGCAAGCTCCTAGTCTCTGTATTTGTTCCTACTTCTATTTTAATTAGGATTTAACTGAAATACCCTTGTTTATTTTATTCTAATTGATTAGGGATTGAGTTAAATTGTCCTTTTAATTTTCTCTAACCTAGAGCCCTCCTCTCCATTATTTTTTATCCCATTCTCTCTTCCTTCTCTTGCCTCTCTGTAATTATAGGAGTAAGGCTACGTACACCCGTCCCTACTTACCCCGATTGTTAGGCATTGGGGTGACGTTGTTGTGGTTGTTCTCTCTTCCTTCTCTTGATTGTTCAGGATTCTCATAAGTAATCCGGCGAAAAACGTATTTACTTTGTAATAAATAATAAATTGTTTGTAATAAGATTTTAATGTTGTTATATAAATAGTTTTTAGTAAATTTTTTGTTGTAACAATTTCTAAATTATCGGTTACAACTTAAGTTGTAACGGAAAATTATATGTTACAATTCTAAAAAATTGACACAAAAACATCTATTATATGTGACAAATTTACAACAAAATTGTACAAAACTGATTTTTGTGATAGTACAATATTTATTATAACAGATAATAGCCTTTTTGTGACAATAATTTTTTAGACGGATAAATTGTTATCACATATTAACTGATTTCTTACAGTGTAGCGTCGACATATAATTACGTCGAATTAGCAACACCATATAGCAACTCAAGAACGAGAAATCAAGCATGACAGTAGCGTACATGTAGCTTTTATTTAGCGTCAAAGTTTTCAGCGTCGACATATTTGTCTCTATTTGACGTCAAAAAGGAGAAATTAATCTAAAATAGTTGTGAAACGGCGATGACATTGTTGTTGCAATTTGCGTCGACAATGAAAATGTCGACTCTAAATATTTAGTGACGTGTTATAGCAACAACAGAATTTCCATCGCTAGTTTGATGCCACTGAGTTTTTCGCCTCTATTTTTGACGCTAATATTCTTATAGCGACGACTTTTTGTCGATGCTAATATGAAATTTTGTTGTAGTGTATTTTTAAAAGGAAAAGTCTACAGTACATGATAATATTGAAGTGTACTGTAACATTATTTGTTATTGTTGTAGCTTTTTTTTATAAGAAAAAGTCTACGGTACTTGACAATATATTGAAGTGTATTTTAATATTATTTGTTATTTCAAATAAATAATAATAAAATAGAATTTATCATCTTTTCGTCTCCATTCCATATTACACAATCTCAGAATCCTAATTTACATTTTGATAAGGCTTTCTTTCTTTATTCTCCAGAGCCACTATTTGTGCTAATTCGATCATCAATATCGACCAGAAAAATAATTTTATACGATCAATTAGAAATTGCAGATTTTATCTAGATCTGCGTACGCGATTCGGGTTAAATTTGGATATAATCGGAGTAAAGCTCCGGTGAACTAGATAGCAAAAAAAAATTACAGATTTTATTTGTTTTCTATCTCCTTCACATTTGCGTTTTTTTTTCAAACTCATACTCTCTGATCTTATACCTCTGTAGTCTGTCCCTATGCTTCAATATTACAAATAAAATATGAAATTGAAAAGGGTACTTGACAATTTCAGAAATTCATAGAAAGAGTACCAATCCAATATTCAACAAGAAATTACAAAAGCTTTGAAAGTAGTATTATAAAGTTAAAAGTAAATAAATGATACTTCAAGAAAAGAAACAACCGGAAAAAAAGTCGAGAACTTAGCAAAATTAGAATCACTCAAGCAAATTTCCAAAAGCAAAAATCTAACGGATTGATTTTTATCTATCCTTTTTAGCTCATTCTCAAACGACTATGGACAAACCTAGATGGGTAGGGCCGTCTTGAAAATTTTCGGGGCCCTGAGAAAAAAAATAAAATATGGACCCTCATGCAATAAAAGTGTATTTTTAGGTTTTTTTTAAATGAAGCTGAGGCCGGGAAACCAGAATCAAATTTTATTAAATAAAAAGAAAAACAAACAAAAAAAAAGAAAGAAAAAGAACAAAGAAAGCGAAACAGAAAAAGAAACAAATTCAGAAAACAATCAAATACTTGCAAGAAGCATTGACAAGAAGCTAACAAAACCCCAAACTACAAGGAAAGGGAGTATTTGTCAGGTTCCTTACGCGTGCGCTTAGCATATTGAAGACTGATCACCGAAATAATATTCTTTTTTGGAAGAGAAAATGCATGGCGTCGTCTGCCTCATTCTAATAGCTTTCATAAGATGAAAGCGACGACTATCTCCCAACAAAAAGAGGAGTAGTAACTGTCGGGTTCTCCTCATCACTCATCCCTAATCTGATCTAAGTGGTATGTCTAAACATCGGATTTAAATGTGCATCCGTTTCAATAGTTTTCTCTGAACCATTTGTTGTAGAATTATTCGAATTTATTTGTGCCTCCTTCGCTACTTCTGAGTCCCGATCAATGGTTTCAATCTCATCATCGCTTTCATCAAACATATCCGCCCTAGATTCGGTTGCTTTCCCCTCGTGTTGTTGGATAGGTTTTTGGTCAACCTACCATCCTGTGCATTTAAACAATTATCTTGATAAATCCATCGCTTGTTGGTTGTTTGCTGGTTCAACCACATTCGAAGTTCGGGTTTGATTCTCTTTAGTTGGATTTTGAGACTGATTCTCTTCGGTCAAAGTCCGAGTCTGGTTCACTTCAGCTGGATTCCGAGACTTATTCTCCTCAGTTAGAGTCCGAGTCCGGTTCCCTGTAGTGGATTGTTTTTGAACTCCGTGCAGGCCTTACTCAATTCGTCCGAAAGCCTTCTTTACTGGGATATCCCTAGAACGCTTAGATGGAGTTTTAGCTTGCTGTTTTTGAAGAATGTCACATTGTCTTGACCTACCCTTTGTGGGAAGTTCGAGATTATCTTGCGGCCCTTTCTTCTTCTCTTTTACTGGATTTTTATTTTGCCTACACTCAAATGGAAAATGTCCGACCGAACCACAAACCTTACGAAAATCAGGGATGTTCTCATAAGAAATATCAATCCAAATTTCCTTGCCCATTCGCTCCACACCAACTGCATGAGGCAAATCGTATGATAGATCAATATCTACGAGCATCCTTGCAAAATGTCTGAAGTTACCCCCTCGAATTACTCGATAAATTCTCATTAGAACTTCGTAGCAGCTTGCGATTTCCGATAAAATCCTCGGATCCCAGTATTGCCAAGGCAATGAATGCAAGCCGATCCAAACTTGAGCATCGGTTGATTTTTGTGCATATAGGTCAAAGTCCAGAACCCAGGGTTGAAGTAAAAAAAACCCCAGGGCTTAGGTTGAGGCTGCCCCTACTCGAAAGAAGATTCTTTGCCTCATGCGAAGCCAACATGATATAATAGAAACCACGACCAGGAGATATTAATCTCCACGGACAAGTCAAGCCCCATATCTTGGATAATTATTGAGCCTTCAAATTATCAAGATTCTTGGGTGAATCCCCTTTATTTAAAATTAATCACCCAAGCAAAGAGAATTGTCATAGCTTGATTCATTTATCGTAAACATCCTGCGATATGCGAACAATTTTGAACCCCCCTTTATTGGAGATTGGCGCGGCATGAGGTGGTGGGAAAAACTCTTGTAAAGATGGATGGAGAACCTTACCGTAGGTAGGTCTTGATGAAGGCAAGGAAGAAGACTTTCGATCGCTTTCAAGAAAGATTTTCTTTCAAAGAGACTTGCAATATTGTAATCAACAGATGCGCTGCCGGATGACTGAGAAGCGACAACCGCCATGATCGGGATATCAACGACAACTTAGAGTTTCTCTAGGGTTTCTCATGACGGCTCCTCCTTTTTACGGTTACAACGTTATCATTTAACATTATGATTATCAAAGCATTTTTCATAGAAAAATTTTAAATGTACACAAAATTTTTAATCTAAAATAATATTCTCGATTTCATTTATATGTTTGAAAGATATAATAATGTACTTGCTTGAAAATTTGTTTGGTAAGATTGCTTTAATTAAAATAATATATTAGGATTTCTAAAATTTATGTTAATACAATTTAACCAATATTTATTGTTACTTTTTAAAATATCTATCAAAACTACTCAATATGTGACACTAACTGAATTATACTTTTTATGGTAATACGTGAATAAAGATTATTAAATTACACTTTTTTGTTAAAATATAGAAAGGAAATTAAAATAAGTTTCCAAAAATGATATAGTTGAATTCTTCACTTTTAGAAACTAACCAATCAAACCTAAGAAAAAAGGACAATATTTTAAAGGAATAGGCAAGAGATTTAAAATATAACTTAAAACACAATTAAACACTATTTAAATGTTAACGTAAGCTCATTTTTATCGTAAATATATGAATAAAGATAATTAAATTATATTTTTTTATTATTATATTAAAGACTTTAAGAGATTAAAAAGAAAATAAAATGGGTTTTGAAGAATAGAGTTGTTGAAATCTTAATTCTTAACTGAAAAACCAATAAAAAAGTTACAAATTTATGAGAGGGGGCATTGAAAGAGCTATCTACCACTCTACAAAGTATCATACATGCAATCAACTCTCAACTACATTAATATATTTAATATTTTTTTATCCGTACTACATTGAAATTAAAATTTAAAGTCCTTACAAAATTCAGGGATCTAAATGACTGTTCATTCTACTTCCTTAATAGCCGGCGCACAGGACAGATGCACTGAGCAAAAATATAGTAACAAATTTTTTTATGAAATGTGAGAAGTATGGTATTTTATTTCCTAAATAATTAAGTTTTATTAGTTTTTTATGTAACACTTATCCATATCTTGGCCGTCCATTTTAATGAATGGACAGGATTGATAGATTAGTATTCTCCAATTTTTTAGCGACGTGGAGTTGTTACTTGTACAGTTATAGTTTTTGTACTTGTCCAAGTGAAGCGGTATTGATAGAACCTATTATGTAGTTGTCCAACAAGTCAAACATCTACCAATCAGAATGTGTATTTTGACTGTTAGTTTGAGCCTTTATTTGACTATTTCAGTCTCCTTTTCATGGAAAATAAAATACTACTTCGCTTCTCTTTTGATTAGGTTAAACTTAATATTAAGCTATTAAAAATAATTACTTTTTTGATTGTGAACCTCAACTTCAATTAACAAAAAATTATCCTGTTTGAAACCTAGAAAATTAAATTAAAACTGCTGTACTCGTTGGTATATAGATTATTGAAAAAGACCAAAACTCTCCTTTTTAGACTTAACAATTCACCTCCAAAACAAATACATGCACAATTATTTTATAAAGAATATTCACCCTTGTTTCGGATATTGCCTCCCTCGTAATTTTAATATTTTTAATTTTTTCTCTATTGTTCATACCTGTTTATTTTTTTATATGCAATTCCAAAAAAAAAACTGCTCATAAGAAAATACTAATACTTATTTTGAATTGGGAGGATTATTTATTTATTTTTATTACAGTGTGAGTTTGGATACCTCAAGATAAATTTATAAAAGAAATCGAGATAAAATACATTCACAGAACAAAACGACAACAAAGATGACACTATGTTTATGAGGGCACCTAATTCCTTGACACGTGGGTCTTGCATATCAGGTCACTGTCTAAAAGTACACATCTATTATTCACGACACGTGATGTTCTTCAATACAAATTAAATTATCTCCCTGTAAAATAATTCATTTAGGTCCCTCATCTTCCTTAATTTCCGGATCAAGTTTTTATTTTATATATATATATATATAGTTAAGCCTCTATTCTTTTTATACGAATGTATTTAAGGAAATTCAATTTAAATATCTTTTCCACAAACACGTAGTTTGATACAATAATGCGTAATTATTTACCGCTCGATTATGGTTACTCTTTCGAAATAATTTAATAGTAAATAGAAAATAAATTTATGTAAGAAAATAATAACAATTGGATATAAGGATTTAACGTTGTTCGACCCAACTGCCTACCACTACGACAGACGATCAAAGAAATTTCTACTAAAAATAACTGAAGATTTATAAGACTACTCAAGAGTTTACACTCTCCCCATAACTCCAATACACCCTAAAAAAATTTATACAGTAAACTAATTACACAGTGAATCTCTTGCAATGCAAAGCTCTCAATTAACAATCTTCTTTATTAATTTGTAGGATGCTTTAGCCGTAATATTACAATGGTATTTACAGGAGAACCCAATATAATTGGTGAATGGGAAACTATTTAACAATAGGGATGTTATACGTGTTGATTTTTATTATACTTTCCAACTAATTTGATTTTGCCAAAAAAGTCCAACTTCATTGTTCTCTCACCATAAGACATGTAACTCCTTATGTTTTTGGCTTGATTGCATTCTCACTTGTTCACATGTGAGGAAACCATATAAACAACCTGCAAACACTTTCCATCTTGTGTTCATATTGACAATTAAATTTCAAAATACTTCTACATAGTTATATCCAATTATTTATAATTACACACATGTACCCCAAATTAGTAAACCTTTTGCTGCTAACAAATGTACTCATTTCATCTTCTTGAGATTACAGCTTTTTACAATGAATATTTATGAAAGAGTTTATAAGATTAAAACATATAAAAAAAGTATGAAATTATAAATACTAAATGGTAAAGAATTAGTAGTATATTTGAGCTGAGCTAACAACTGAAATTTTTCTTTCCTAATCAAAGATTCGATGGTTTAGAAAATAATTAATAGACAGTTAAATATGCTAAATATAGGATTTAAGCCTTGTTCTTTTTGACTTCTGAAAGCTGAACTGAACTGAAGTGAGCCGAATTGATCTTATTTCAGTGTAAATTATAACTACGCATAGCTGAACTAAATTGAACTGAGAAAAAACATGGACCACATGATAACTTTTACCCATTACCTTACGACAAAACTGGATAAAAAAAAATTAAACAGAAATGGATGGGATCCATAATTTCCTTTATCAATGATCCAAACAAAAAGAAAATCAATCCAATCATTTCATGTCCTCTCTTTCCAACCAAAAATCAAGAACAAGAAGAAGAGAATGAGAAACCCGTCTGCAGCTGAATTTAGTACAAAAGGAAAAACGACAGCGTGTTGCAGTAAGATAGGACTGAAGAAAGGGCAATGGACACCTAAAGAAGATGAAATTCTTTCTAATTACATCAAAAAAGAAGGAGAAGGAAATTGGCGTACCTTACCTAAAAGGGCCGGCCTTCTCCGCTGTGGCAAAAGCTGCCGTCTTCGTTGGATGAATTATCTCCGCCCTTCCATTAAACTCGGACGGATTGCTCCCGATGAAGAAGATCTAATTCTTCGTCTCCATCGTCTTCTCGGCAACAGGTTCAATTTTTCTCCTTTTTATTAGGGCTTCCTTTGTTCTTAATTTCCAGGGTTCTGTTGGGACTGCAGACGTCACACCCAAACTCTACATTAGTGTGAAATTGTCCGCCTAGCTCTCACGATTTTTTTTTGGGCTCCTTCCAGAAAGGCCTCATACTAATGGAGTTATTCTCCAAATCTTTACGAACATGGTGTAGCTCAGTTGGTAATGTACACTGCGTAAGTTGGAAGAGAACAAGGTTCAAATCCTACTAAATGCATTTATTGGAAGGGGTGAGGAGTCTTAACTATAACTAAGCCCCGAACAAGAATATCTCAATGAAAATACTTGTAAATATAATAAAAAAAAAGTTCTCCAAATCTTTTCATGTATAACAATCTTCAATTGGATATAAAACCTGTAGCAACTAATTCAAACCAAATTCATTCACGTGATATCTGTATTTTAGTTCTAAACCCTATATAGTTACCAATTTATGGGTTTCATTTCAAATTGAAAACCCCAATTTTAACAAGATTAGATTTTGTGTATGACAGGTGGTCACTTATTGCTGGGAGAATTCCAGGTCGAACAGATAACGAGATAAAGAATTACTATAACGCACACCTGAGTAAGAAACTGATAAGCCAAGGGATTGATCCAAGAACACACAAACCACTTGATCCTCTATCTCTAAATCAATTCAAGTTAGCTTCCTTATCATCGAAGCCAATAAATCGAAAATCAAGCCCTAACCATCAAAACAATGGTGAATTTAAGAGCAAGAGCAAGAAAAATCATCCTAATTCTTGTAATTCAGGTGTAGAAGAAGCTTCTAGTGGCACTGGATCTCCAGTTATTAGCAACAAAGAAAATGCGTTTTTGAATGATAATAATGGTGTCAACGGATACATAAGTTTGATAAGTTGCAGCGATGAAATGCGAACCATGGAATCGAGCAATCATGTTAATGCTCACGATGAAGACATGATGAACTGTTGTAGTGATGATGTTTTCTCTTCCTTCCTCAATTCATTCATCAACGAAGAACCTTTTACTACTGGGAATTTACAATCTTGTGAGTCTTTCGTTTCGGATATTGATGCCTGGGATTGTTACCTCTTATCCTCTACTGTCAATCCAAATGACCACCTGCAGTCATCAAATTAAGGGTTATTAACTAATGAATGCTATCTGTCTTGCATTTTAGTGTTATCTTTGTTATTTCAATGGCTTTTTGTTTCTTTTCTTCTTCTTGTTGCTGAATAATTTATGTATAACGAAGACATGTTTGTGAATGGGTGTATAAATAAATGTGTGATTACATTCCATATATAGTTTTACGATTATAACGTAGCTGTGTTTGCTATTTTGTTCTTCAATATCAAGTTATATATTGAGGTATTAATTTAAGCAAACACGCCAACTCATAAAATTATATATAATTCAACTCCCAATTAATTTACTACTCATTCAGAAACAAGTGACATGATTTGAACTCTGACTACTTTGTGATTGGAACCCTTGACTACAAGGTGTAAGAGGCTCTACATATCTTGGTACTCAAATTTAGAATCATGGAAGTCACTAATTGTTTCTTTCACCATTTTATGGTGATGTGATATAACTAGTTGACATACTTAGGAGATAATAAATAAAAAATTATTGATAAGCTTAAATTACAATAACTCTATTCAATTTCAAAACATATAGTATCAAAGCCTTTTGTACTTGTACAACTTTAAAGACTAGATTTTGAATGAGTGCATTGAGTGTTGGAGAAAAAAAACAATAAACTTAATTTTAGATCAAAGAAAACACAAAAACATGGAAATGTGGGAACAAATGCACCTTACATATGTATGCAATATAAGACAAGGCAGTTGGCAAGTTGTATATATGTTCAAATGTTGTAATAGCAAATGTTATCCAATTATCTTTGTACAAGTCACATGTTGATATATAGGAAATCTAAATTATGCGGCTAAAGAATTAAACATAGGATAAAGGAAAATACAAAGCAGATAAAACCAGGATGTGTGGTATGTGTTTTGGCAAGAGTGTCGGTCATGGAGCTTATATAAGGAGCTTTATTTTTAGTTTTTTTTTGCTGTGCGTGAGAGTTTATATGAAATAAATAGAATCATTTGTGAGTCTTTATTACATGATGAAAGAAGGATAGTGAAATATATTCTACCTAATAATTTGTAGTTGAGTTGTTAATTTTTAATTTATAATATCCCTCTTCATTTCTCCAACAAAGTTAGTATCAGAGCCACGGTAAAAAATTCCAATTAGGGAGCGTTGTATGTGAGATTTATTACTTATCTAAAAAAAATTCTTCTTTTTTAATGCGAAAGTCAAGTCCAATGAAATCTGGACGTTGCAAGGAAAATATTCCATTGACATTTCCTTGCAGAATCTCCAAAAGGCTCTAGCAACGCATGACAAGTTTCAAAAGACTCGAAAAATAGTTGCAACAACCCCTATACACCTAGAATTAAGTTGTTTGAGAGACCTTTACAAAAAAATGAATATCAATCGTGTTTCCCTCAATTTCTCTCAACTTGGTAAAACCAATTATTAAAATTGGTATATCAAAATAAAAGCGTTCTCCGAGTTCAAGATGTTTGAGACATTGTCGTAAAAGGCTACATATTCTCAATTGAAGATGAATAGCTGTCTCAGGCCCAAAAAGACAGTTTGCATAAGAGTTGCATGAATAACCAGAAGGCACTTAGTCTAATTCAGTAAGGGTTGGATTATGCAATGTTTGAGAAGGCGGCATAAACCAACAACTTACAAGTAAAATTGAAATATACTGCGAGTTTCTCTTCAAGGAGAGGAGAAAGTACCAAGATTTCGACTTCAAATGTTTAGAGGAAAGTTTGAGATGATGAAGAAGAAGGAAACATAAGCTATTGTTGGTTATTTCTCACGAATAAAATCTGTCAAATGCGACATATAGAGATAACAAATTGAAGAATAAAAAATCGTTGAAAAACTTGTAAGGTCACTACTACCAAAAGTTTGACTATGGAATGGTGGCAATGGAAGAAACTCGAGGCAACAGTAAAATGACTTTTGATGAAGTAGTTAGCTCATTGCAAGCACGTAAGGAGAGGTTATACGGACAAAAACAAGATTTTGTTGAGCAAGTATTGGCGACAAAGGCTTTGTTTAAGGAAGGTGAAAGTCTCCAAAAATCTAGTCACTGCAGACGAGGACGCGTTGGAGGTCGTGGAGGAAATGAAAGAGGATGATGGCATGGAAAAATCAACAAAATGGAACAAATGACAATAATGACGAATGTAACCAGACCTTAAGAAGAAGCTTACAATATTAAAGTTGGCTGATTGTTCTTTTATTTGCAACATTTCATTTTTCAAAACCTTTTTGGAGAGAAACCCTAGCAGGCGATTTCCATCCCTCACTAGCCGCTGTCCCCTCGGCGGCGGGAACCTGCATCGTCGTCACACCCACCACCGTCTGCCCCACTCAAATTACCATCACACCCACTCAAACCCTATCTAAAACACCACCTACCCCAGCGCCACACCTCACACCCCCCTCGCCATGGCCAAAACCTAACCTCAGCCTATCCCCACAACCCCGATCCCTATTACAACAAAAAATTCACATACCCTGCACAGCCTTCCAATTGATTAAACACCTCCAATGCCAGATTCTATTTTGAAAATTTCCCATACTCATATGGTGCCGATTCAATGACTAGAGTTTTTACGAAATATAGAATCACCTGTAGGGTTTATGTGGCAAGAAAGAAGAATGTTAGAAACCTTAATTTTGGCTTCTTATCTGTTGATGGATCAATGCCTGCACATGAAGTTCTTCACAGATTAAATTTCGTATCCATTAGAATTATTCATTTAAAAGCTTTCAAAGTAAGGTACTCAAGGCAGGCTGAATTTTTGGCTTCTTAGGCTTATAGGCACAATTCGATCCCTTCGCTGGCTCCGAGGCGTAAACCAGAATTTCGTAATTCATTTAGAGGTGACAGATCTTATGTAAAAGTGGTTGAGGGTTCAAAAGTTTCGAATGATATCTCCTTGGCCAAAACCGAACTCAGACCAACAAAGAGTGTCTTGCAACAATGCAATTTCTTCACGGGGCCATGAACTTATTTTAGAAGTGGCCCCTTGGAAAGATAAGTCATGCCTTGTTTCCTTGATTGATATTTCAAATATTCGTATTAATTATGAATTATTACGTGATCAAGGCTTCGATATTTCTTTTTCGGCTCCTGTGGGTAATGATAATGTTATTATCTCTTTTAATTCATTGAATGCTATGAATGACTTTGTAGGTGGTGATTGGAAGGTGATGCAACATATTTTCAATTGGGTATCATTCTTACTGGTAGATTTTTCTCCAAACGAATGCATCATGTATGTCGACTTTATGGGAATTCCCCACTAACTAATCAAAGAAATTTGATCAGACACTTGGCAGCCTCATTTGGTAGACTTGTTTCATTAGATTTTGATTTTAATAGTCCTGATCATCTGGATGTGGTTTCATGCCTTGTCTCGGTTCCTTTAGGAACTACCTACCATTCCCTTAAACTTCTATATGGCAATAGAGAAGTAGTCATTTACACTAATCTCAGACATGGTGTAGGTTGTGAACACTACAACGATAATGAATCTGATATTTTGTGTGACTCCAGCGATGTCTCAATTGACTATAGTAATTCTTCTGATTCATTTCAAGCAGATTTTTAGCATTATGACAAAGATATTCACGATATTGTGCAAGCCAACCCTATTTTAGATCATTGTGGTGCCAATTTAAGTACCATCCCGGAGACTAATTTGGCTGAAGCTGAGATGAATGTTGTGATCGAATAGAACATTCAGTTAAAAGTTTTTCAAGCGAGCCCAATGCCTTAGCCTGTGAATTCCAAATCTTCAGGCCTGGACATTCCAAATATGAATTGAGTTATCATCCTTTCCCAATCAAGGACATCTCTAAATAATGAGAAGGAAAAGATTATTGATATAGGCAACTAGTTAGGCTTATTCAAATAACGTCATTGATCGATTATTCTGGCAGCCATGGATAATCTGATCAACTGATTGGAGTATTCTTATCCGGGTATTATTTTCTTTTCTTATGTCATTGGATTTCTTATGTTAGAATTGTTAAGGAGGGGTGAATAATGGGTCTAAAAAACAATTCATGTTATCTTGCATTCAGAAACATAGCTTGAAATTTTTCATTATGTTGGAGAGAAGATTGAAGGTGTCTCTGATCATGTGATCCATCGCTTTTGGGGTCATAATGATTTCGCGTACCACTATGTTCCATCCATTGGTCTTTCGGGTGGAATCTTACTCTCTTAGAATTCTTCTTTACTTGTTAGGACGGTAATTCACTCATTTCCAAGATGGGTAGTGATGAAGTTTACTTTGCAATAGATGGATTTTCATGTGCTTTGTCTCTACGCTTCGACAAATATTACTAACAGAAATGCATTATGGTCTGAAATTCTTCTAGTTATTCGGGACTTATAGATGGTTTTGATATGTGGGGATTTTAATGAAGTGTTACACAAATCAGAAAGATCTGAGGGCTGGTTTCAACCCTCTACGACTGCAATTCATGATTTTGTTTTAGAAGCCGAGATTCATGATCTACCTCTTCATGGACTTGATTTTACTTGGGATAACAGGCTTTCTTTCTCTCGCATCAACATGATTCTTATTTTGGGTGATATCCTTGACCGTTGGCTGAATCAGTCTATTTTGACTATAGACATGACTTTATTAGATCACTTACCTATATTATATCAGTCCTTCATTGTCTCATTCATATGACTAAAATCGTTCAAATCTCTAAACTTTTGGTGGGATAAGGCTGAATTTTTGCCTTTCATTCGCTCCAAGTGGCAATCAATTTGTTCTTCTTACCCACATAGAGACATCTCTTTTAAATTGTCTATGTTGAGCAAGGCAATTCGTCCATGGCATTCAGAGAATTTTGGAAATTTAAGTTCATCTATTTCAGATTTGGAAGGAAAAATTTTAGCCCTCACCTCTAGCAATGTCCCTCACCCTCTCACATGGCGCAAAACACTGATCTTCATAATCTTTGTTGTTCTCTTCAGGAATACCATGCGGCCCTGGAAAAATTAAGACATCAACAATCCCGTGCCAGGTACCGAAATAATAAAATATCATAGCTTGATATTGAGGGGTATATCATCACAGACACACAGGAAATTATTGGTGCAATTCGCAACCACTATGAGCAGCTCTTCATGGCCAATCCTGAGGTTCCATTCTCGCTACATAATTTTCAATTTTCCACCATAAATGCCGATCAAAATTTTTCCCTGATTGCCCCCTTCATATCGGACGATATTTGGCAGTCTATTTGTGCGTGTGGTGAGAACAAAGCACCTGGACCTGATGGTTTCAACTTCGTCTTATACAGGCTTTTTTGGGATGATTTAAAGCCTGAATTTATAAGGATTTTTGATCATTTCCACACTACCTTGCGGGTACCAGACTCTTTAAAAACTTCCTTCATAGTACTAATTCCTAAAGTTCTAGGTTCTTGTTCCTTGAATAACTTCAAACCAATTTCCCTCATCCATGGTGTTTACAAAATTATTGCAAAGTTGCTTTCTATTCGTATTCAAGCTATTCTACCTTCTTTAGTCTCGAGTAATCAGTTTGCTTTTGTAAAGGGAAGGAGTATTCATGAGTGTTCTTTCTTGGCATCTTAGTTTATTCACAGCTTGCATGCTAGGTAAAAATCATGCCTGATTCTGAAATTAGATTTCCATAAAGCTTTTAAAAGTATTTCATGGACTTATATTGACTCAATTCTCCACAAAATGGGTTTCAACCAAAAATGGCTATCTTGGCTTGCCAACTGCAGGAAAAACTCAACCACATCTATTCTGATCAATGGCATGCCCTGTGATCCGATCCGTATTAAGCGTGGTGTGAAATAAGGGGATCCATTATCTCTATTCCTCTTTGTGCTCACCGTGAAAGGTTTGAAGTAGTTAATCGATTGTAGTATCAGGAAAGGTGCGTTACCGGGTTTCCAACTTGAGCAATCTTTACCAGATATTTCAGTACTTCAGTTTCGGATGACACTATCTGTTTTCTACCGGTGGATGAGTCAATTATTCCTAGCTTCATTCGAATCCTAAGGTGCTTTGAATTAATGTCTGGACTTCGTAGTAATTATCACAAGAGTGCTCTAATGGGATTCATGTCAATGAAATTTCATTATCATCATATGCGGCGCTATTTGGTTGTCGGGTGGATAAATTTCCAATAAAATATATGGGTGCACCCCTTTGCATAAATCAGTCCCCTGTTGCTTCTTAGGACCCCTTGATTGTAAAGTTCAAGCATCGATTAGCTAATTAGAAGGGAAGCTGCCTTTCCTATACGGGGAGAACCATTCTAATCAAATCGGTATTATCTTCCCTTCCTATTTACTTATTATCCATTCTTTACATTCCAAATTCTGTGGTTACAATTTTAAATCGATTAATGCATAATTTCTTATAGTGAGGTGACTCAATTGTTAATGGAATGCGCAAAGTGAACTAGAGCAGTATTAATTTACCAAGGCATTTGGGTGGTCTTTTCATTCGGGATCTTAAAGTGGTCAACTCTAGCCTACTCTTTAAATGGCTTTGGAGACTTCACGAACCCAACATCGATTCTCTTTGGTACACTTACTGTGTTCAACGTTATAGAGTTTAAATTTGGCATGAGTTGTTTATCCTAGATTCTAAAACTGTTTCACCCATTTGGCGTGGTATTCTGAAATGTTGTGTTAATAATGTTACCAATTAGGTATTTTTCTCTTCCCATATGTGTGTTCGCATTGGCAATAGTCAATTAGGTGCATTTTGGCATGATAATTGGACATTAAATACCCCTATCAAGACCCTCTTTCTGGATTTATTAGCTATTTGCAATAGTAAATTTGCGACGGTTGAAGAAGGTTGTTCTTTCTTATTTATAAATAGCCCACTCGACTATTTTGGTAAAGGAGACTTTGAATTTCGGAGTCTCTTTTCCAAGAACCAAATGCCATAAACCATCCAACATTTTTGCCTAATGACGATTGCTTTATTCGGAAAATTGGTGTGCATAACATGTATTCGACAGCATCATTTTATCATGGGTTTTACCAATAACCTCAATGGACATCTCCCACGAGAAACTTCAAACTTATTTGGAATACTCATGTGCTCCCCAACATTAAATTCTTCAGTTAGATTGTGTTTCATGATAGGTTACCTACTGGTAAATTTTTATTCCATTGGGGATTCCACTTGATTGAGAATGATAAATGCCCCTTCTACTCATCCTCAGAATCTTTAGATCATTGTCTTTTCTTTTGACAGGATAGTCATAGGCTATAGCGAAATGAATTTTGTTGGTTGGGAATCTCATTAGTAATGCCACACTCGGGATATAACTTTCTTCTTCTATGGCATTCCTTCTTCAAACCGGGTACCTACCGTGATTTAAGGACTTCATTATAGTTCATTTTATCTTGGAATCTGTGTAAGAGATGTAACAATAAAGTCTTTAAAGGTGAGACTAACGGGGGAGATATGCTTATCGTAAGTATTAATTTTTATTGGTTTCTTTTTAATTCCTACAAATGTAACTTTTGTCTTTCGGTCTCGGACTTATTTATGAACCTGAGTTTACTTCTTATGTAACACAAACTTTTTGGTTCTTATTTTGAGAACCGTTATATATTAATGAAAAAAGGGGTGGGTATTTTGTAGGCAAACGGATGTGTCAACCTAGTTGGGACATCCGCCCCAAAATTTGCATCCACCCTAATCTTTTTTCCTTTGGAGGAACACACTATTCCTCCAGGGGTTTTTAAAAAAAAAAAACCAGACCTTAAGAGGAATAGGTTATGGAAGGGATGAGGACGAGGAAAAGGAAATTGGAAAAAGAATAATGGATGTGATAAGTCCAATGTCAAATGCTACATGATGAACAATTTCAGTGACAATGTTTTCTCTTCCTCCTTAACTCATTAATCGGCGAAAAACCTTTTGTTATTGAGAATTTACAATCTTATGCGCCTTTAGATTGGGATACTGATTAATGGATTTGTTATCTCTTATCCCCTACTTTCAATCCAAATGACCACCTGCAATCATCAAATTAAGTGTTAACTAATGAATGCTATTTGTTTTTCATTTAGTGTCATCTTTGTTATTTCAATGGCTTTTTGTTTCTTTTCTTTTGTTCCTCAACAATTTATGTACAACGAAGACATGTTTGTGAATGGGTGTATGAATAAATGTGTGATTACATTACATATAAAGTTTCATGATTATAACGTAGCTGCGGTTCTATTTTTTTCTTCCATCTCACATTATATATTGAGGTATTAATTTAAGCAAACATGCCAAATCATAAAATTATATATAATTCAACTCCCAATTAATTGACTATTCATTAGGCAACAAGTTACATGATTTGAACTCTGACTACTTCATGATTGGAACTCTTGACTACAAGGTGTGACAGGCTCTACATATCTTGGAACTCAAATTAAGAATCATGGAAGTCGCTAATTATTTCTTTCACCTTTTTATGGTGATGTGATATAACTACTTGACGTATTTAGGAGATAATAAATAAAAAATATTGATAAGCTCAATTCAATAACTCCAATTAATTTCACGACATATAGTATAAAAGCTTTTTGTACTAGTAAAACTATAAAGACTAGATTTTGAATGATTGCATTGTATTTCATATTGAGTGTTGGAGTAAAAAAACAATAAACTTAATTTTAGATTAAAGAAAAAACAAAAAGATGGAAATGTGGGAACAAATGCACCTTGCATATGTATGCAATATAAGATAAGGTAGTTGACATTGTATATATGTTCAAATGTTGTAATAGCAAATGTTATCCAATTATCTTTGTACACGTCAAATGTTGATATATAGGAAATTTAAATTTTGAGTCTAAAGAATAAAACATAGGAGAAAGGAAGATATAAAGGAGATAAAACCAGGATGTGTGGTGTGTGTTTTTGCAAGAGTGTCGGTCATAGAGCTTTATTTTTAGTTTTTTTTGCTATTCGTGAGAGTGTAAATGAAATTAATAGAATCATTTGTGAGTCTTTATTGCATGGCAAAAGAGTGATAGTGAAATATATTCTACCTAATAATTTGTATTTGAGTTATTAATTTTGAATTTATAATATCCCTTTTCATTTCTCCAACAAAGTTAGTATTAGAGCCACGGTAAAAATTTCGTTTAGGGAGAATTGTATGTGAGATTTGTTACTTATCTAAAAAAAATTCTTCTTTTTTAATGCAAGAGTCAAGTCCAATTAAATCTGGACGTTGCAAGGAAAATATTCCATCGATGTTTCCTTGCAGAATCTCCAAAATGCTCTAGCAACAAATGACACGTTTTAAAAGACTCAAAAAAGAGTTGCAACAACCCCTATACACCTAGAATTAAGTTGTTTGAGAGAGCTTTACAAAAAATGAATATCAATCGTGTTTCATTCAATTTCTCTTAACACTCTAAAACCAATTATTAAAATTGGTATATCAAAATAAAAGCATTCTTAGAGTTTAAGATGTTTGAGACATCGTCGAAAAAGGCTACATATTTCCAACTGAAGATGAATAGGTGTCTCAAGCCGAAAAAAGTCAGTTTGCATAAGAACCGCATGAATGACCAAAAGGCACTTAGTCTGATTCATCAAGGGTTGGATTATGCAATGTTTGAGAAGGTGGCATAAACCAACAACTCTCAAGTAAACTTGGGATATACTGCGAGTTTCTTTTTAAGGAGAGGAGAAAACTCGGATTTTGACTTCAAATGTTGAGAGGAAAGTTTGAGATGATGAAGAAGAAGGAAACATAAGCTATTGTGGGTTATTTCTCATGATTAAAATCTGTCAAATACGACATATAGAGAAAACAAATTGAAGAATTGAAAATTGTTGAAAAACTTCTAAGGTCACTACTACCAAAAGTTTGACTATGGAATGGCGATGGAAGAAACTCGAGACAAAAGTAAAATGACTTTTGATGAAGTAGTTGGCTCATTGCAAGCACATAAGGAGAGGTTATACGGACAAAGGTAAGAGTTTGTAGAACAAGTATTGGCGACAAAGGCTTTATTTAAGGAAGGTGAAAGTCTCTAAAAATCTAGTCACTGCAGACGAGTACGTGGTAGAGGTCTTGGAGGAAATGAAAGAGGATTATGACATGGCAAAATCAACAAAATGGAATAAATGACAATAATGATGAATGTAAACAGACCTTAAGAAGCATAGGTTATGGAAGGCATGAGGACGTGGAAAAGGAAATTGAAATAAGAATGATGGACATGAGAAGTCCAATGTCAAATGCTACATGATGAACTATTTAAGTGATGATGTTTTCTCTTCCACCTCAATTCATTAATCAACGAAAAACCTTTTGTTATCGGGAATTTACAATCTTGTGAGCCTTTCGTTTCAAATACTGATGCATTGTTATCTTTTATCCCCTACTTTCAATCCAAATGACCACCTGCAATCATCAAATTAAGGGTTAACTAATGAATGCTATCTCTTTTCCATTGGTACTCAAATTAAGAGTCAAGGAAGTCACTAATTGTTTCTTTCACCATTTTATGGTAATGTGATATAACTACTTGTATTATTTAGGAGATAATTAATAAAAAAATATTGATATGCTTAATTTCAATAACTCCAATCAATTTACAGCATATAGTATAAAAGCTTTTTGTACTTGTAAAACTTTAAAGATTAGATTTTTAATGATTGCATTGTATTTCATATTGAGTGTTGGAGTAAAAAAATAATAAACTTAATTTTAGATTGAAGAAAAAACAAAAAAGATGGAAATGTAACTGAAAGTTTAAACAAAAATAAAAAACCATGGAGAGAAACCCTACCCTAACCCGCACCCATCCTGCCCCCCTACACAGCCACCACCATCGCCCATCAAACAACCTTTTCCGATCGGACACCAGCCGCCGTCAGCCCCAACACCGAAACCCCTTCCATGAGCCAACCCGAAATCGCCAAACCATAAACCCTCGCCGTAATCCCTTTTATGTGCCCTTTACCGCCACTTCGCAGATTAGGAATTCAAATCCTAATCATATTGCCAACACCAGGAATCCGACAGCGAACAAGATCTATTTTGAGAATTTTCCAAATGGCTACGATGCGCTAGCCCTGAAGAAGGTTTTTGGGAGATTTGGAGTTTCTGGCTGGGTGTTTGTCGCACAAAAGAGAAATGCCAGGAACTTGAATTTTGGGTTCATTACGATTGATGTAACAGTTCCGTTTTATGAAGCTTTGAACAGGATGAATTCTGTTGAAATTGGGGCGATTCGTTTGCGGGCATATAAGGCAAGATACTCAAGGCCTTTGAACGTTCAGAAAATCCAGGGGCCGATCCGAAAGTCATCTAGGCGTGTGAACCGAGTGTTTCACGAATCACCTCGAGATGGGATATCATATGTTGATGTCGCGGCCCCTCATCGTAATTCTATAGAGGAGGCAAGTAAGGGGCAGCCTAAGATTGTGACGAGCCCAATGGATAAGAATGAGTCACAGAAGAGTGAGGAGTGCATGGTGCAGTCTACCTCGTGGAAAGATAAGGCCTGCCTGATTCGGCTTCACAATATATCTCATATTCGAAATATATATGATTTATTGTGTGAGCGTGGTTTTAATGTTGAATTTGCCGCTCCTGTTGGTGGGGAGTGCGTGATTGTCTCCTTTATCACAGGAGATGCGATGAGTAATTTTGTTAGTCATGAATGGAAGGTTCTCAGCCACCTTATGTTTTCGGTTGAGCGTCTGGCGGGGAATTTTATTCCCTCCGAGTGTGTCATGTATCTTGATCTCATGGGTATTCCACCAACTATTATATGTGAATCATTAGTTCGCAGCCTTGCTGGGAGATTTGGTCGGCTGGTGGCTATGGAGTGCAACTTGGAACGGCCGGATCGATTGGATGTGATTTCTTGTTTAGTGTCAGTTCCTATAGGTACTATGAGCCGCAATCTGAAGTTAGCAATGGGGGAGAGGGAGATTACGATTTACACTTCTATGCGTCAGGCCGTTAGCTGTCCGAGGTGTCAGGAGGATTACTCTAGCTCGGAGGATGAGTCGGATGAGGGTTCAATGGCGGACAGGATATCTGAAGAAGTGGCTATATCGGAGGAAGATTGTGACACGAGAATGCTGCGGGATAACGGTATTTTGGAAAATTCTACCTTACGGGAGCCAGACGGTAATGAGAGTGCGAACTCGGCAGCTAGAGGAAACTCAGAGACTGGCAGAATGTCTGGATCATCGGGGCCAGACATGGCAAATAGAAATAGGGTGATAATGAAGGCCCAGCTTACAGAACCGCGCGAGAATGAGGCTAGAATGGTCGTTAAAGTGGGTGAGATGCTGGGGCTGTTTCAGGAGCAACATGTGGGGCAAATTGTGCAGGTACTGGAAGAGCCAAGAGTTTGAATAGCCCGTCTGAATCGAGGTTTGGTACACGTTTCTTTATGTCAATAAACCTTCTTTCTTGGAACTGTCGTGGGGGGCTCACGAATGGAGCAAAGCAATTTTTTGTTCGTTTGTGTGTCCGCAAATGGTCCTTGCATGTTGTTGTGTTAGTGGAGACGAAGGTGTCGGATATATCAGAGATGATTGTGAGGAAATTATGGGGCCATAACGATTTTTCATATTATTGTGTTTCTGCTCAAGGTTTGTCGGGAGGGATAATTGTGTCATGGAACTCTAAAGTAGTTAGGGGTACAGTTTGAGCGGTTGGTGTAAGATGGTGTATTCTGAGCTCGGTCGTGAATCAGGTTGAGATCGATATTGTTTGCTTATATGGGCCAGTCACAGCCGTTGAGAGGAATCAATTATGGGTTGAATTGCTGCCCCTTATTCGGGATGTTGGTAATGTATTGTTATGTGGTGACTTTAATGAAATTCTTCATTATTCGGAAAGAGCGGGTAGGAATGGGAGTGTTTCTAATTCTATGATAAGATTCCAAGAATTTGTGAATGCGAGTGCGTTGTATGATGTTCCTTTAGTTGGAAGGGACTATACGTGGAGTAACAGTCAGTCCTTTTCGAGGATCGATCGAGTGTTGGTGGCAGGTGGTCTATTAGATAGCTGGCCGAATTTACAACTCATGACGGTAGACTCAACCCTATCGGATCACTTACCCATTATTTTCCAGTCGCATACTTCGAGGAGACGGGGAAGGAGAGTAGATAGATCGCTAAACTGTTGGTGGGATGTTGATACTTTTTTGCCATTTATCACTAGTAAGTGGCGTTCTATTTGTGGTACGGCTGGGTGTAAGAATAGAGATGTCGATTACAAGCTGCGAAAATTATGGGGATTTATCCGTCCTTGGCATTCGTCTAATTTTGGTCAATTGGATAGTAGATTGAAATCGTTGGAAGCCCGGGTTTTAGAGTTGACTGACTCTAGTATGGGTCGGCCTTTGGATGCTTCAACCATGTCTGAATTACAAAACGTGAAAACTACATTGTTTCAGGTTAGACGAAACCAAGAAAAAATTCGGCACCAACAGTCAAGAGTGAAGTGGACTTTATTGGGTGATGACAATACTGCATTTTTTCACCGCATCGCTTCGGCTAGGTTCAGAGGTAATCGGATTTCACAGTTGGAAATTGGTGGGAGAGTCACTAACGATCCTATAGAGATCACAGCTACGATTCGAAACTACTATTTGAACCTGTTTTCGGAAACTACAGCTATTCCGTTTGAGTTGGAAAGACTAAAGTTCAGAATGGTCGATGCATCGGAGAATTGTCGCCTAGTTGAACCATTCTCAGAAGCCGAGATATGGGATGCAGTTTGTTCCTGTAATGAGGGGAAGGCGCCTGGACCTGATGGATTTAATTTTTTCTTTTACAAACGATTTTGGGGTGAACTGAAGCCTGAGCTAATGGACCTATTTGCGAAGTTTCATGCGACGGGACAGCTGCCAAATGCTATTAAATTGTCATATACAGTCCTAATTCCTAAGGTACCAGGTTCTTCTTCGTTGAATAATTTTAGACCGATTGCCTTGATCCATGGTATATATAAAATTGTGTCTAAGGTGCTGGCTAAAAGACTGCAACCATTGCTACCTAAATTGGTATCAGAAAATCAATTTGCTTTCATTAAAGGTCGTAATATTCATGAATGTTCGTTCATAGCCTCGGAGATTATCCATTCGGTTCATAGGAATCGTCAACCATGCTTGGCTATTAAGTTAGACTTCCATAAGGCTTATGATTGTGTTTCGTGGAACTATATGAATGCGGTTTTTAGACAAATGGGTTTTGAGGAAAGATGGGTTCAATGGCTTGACAACTGTAGAAGAAATTCGGTCACTTCAATTCTGATCAATGGGACGCCGTCGGAACCTATTAAATTAGCTAGGGGGGTTAAACAAGGTGATCCTATTTCCTCGTTTCTGTTTGTTCTGGCGAGTGAGGGACTGAAACTAATGTTTGAGGAGAGCATTCGAATTGGCCTTTTACCGGGCTTTCGGGTTGACGGATCAGAGAAGGACATGTCTATCCTGCAATTTGCTGATGATATGCTATGCTTTTTACCGGCCGATGAGTCTCTATTACCCATTTTTATTAGAATTTTGCGATGTTTTGAGTTGATTTCAGGCCTGAAAGTCAATTTTAATAAGAGCTCTATTATGGGTATTCATATACAAGAGACGGTCGTTTCATCTTGTGCAGGAGTCCTGGGATGTCGAGTGGAGAACTTTCCGATTACCTATCTGGGAACCCCTCTCAGCGTTAGGTGTGTTCCCATTTCCGCTTGGAACCCATTGATAAGCAAGTTTCAGAGTCGATTAGCGAGTTGGAAAGGACAATGTTTATCCTATGCGGGACGAATGGTGCTTGTGAAATCGGTATTATCATCTCTTCCAATCTTTTGGTTATCATTGAATAAAATGCCAGGATCGGTAATTACGAAACTTGAGCAGCTGATGCGGAATTTTTTGTGGAGGGGTGATTCAAATACTACGGGCATTAGTAAGGTTAGTTGGGCGACGATTATCCTACCCAAAAATCTTGGGGGCCTCTACATTAGGAACTTAAAGTTGGTTAATTATAGTTTGTTGATGAAGTGGGTATGGAAGGTTAGGAGTGCTGATCATGGGTCATTATGGTACGAGATTTGCGTTAGACGATACGGGTTTGATTCATGGTGGTCCATTGGAAACTATGATTCATCTACATTGTCACATACTTGGAGAGGAATTATAGCATGTTGTATTAGAGGTGGGGAGTGGCGGGAATTTTTTAGGTCGAGCATTCGGGTTGCTATTGGAAGTGGGGAAAATTGCTCATTCTGGCATGACAACTGGACGGTGAATTCGGAGTTGGCGGTCTTGTTCCCTGACCTATACCGGTTGTGTAATAGGAAATCATATTCGGTGGCCGAGGGGTGTCATTATCTTTTCGGGTCATCGGCCTTTTTGCGGCCTTTTTGGAAACGGAACTTAAGGATTTTAGGACAGGAGAGAGGTGCGGAACTTCAAAATTGGATCGGTATAAGCTGTCCGAGCTTGTTTCTAGAGGGTGACAACGAGTTGGGGCAGGGTCAATGGCAGCCTATCTTTTCAGGGACGGCTGATAGGTTTATGTGGGAGGTGGGGGAGAAGAAGGAGTACTCGACAAGCTCCTTTTGTATGGGCTACTATAGTTCGCCAAAATGGCCAAAGCCGAGGCTCGAATTTTCTGTAATATGGGAGGCATGTGTGACCCCTAAAGTTTGCTTCTTTGGGTGGCTTGTTTTTCATGGAAGATTACCAACAAAAATGTTCCTTTTCCTCCGGGGCTGCCAATCTATAACGGACGGTCAATGCCCATTTTGTGATTTCGAGGAGACTATGGATCACGCCCTGCTCCATTGCAGTAACAGCTATAAGGTGTGGACGCAGGTGATGAGATTGCTCGGTATCTCGATGCCTATACCGTGGAAGGCGGTGGATTTTCTAGCCATGTGGCGCGGCTTCTTTGCTGATGGAAGGGGTAGAGAGTTCGGAACGGCGCTATGGTTCTTAATTGCTTGGGCACTATGGAAACGAAGGAATAAATTTGTTTTCGAAGGCAGGATCGGCTCAGAAGACATTATTGGATTATGCATTCATTTATGTTGGTTCATCTTTAAAACTAGGAGGCGGGATGTTAATTTTGTTACTTCTGATGTATTTATTTTCCCGAACTTGCTACTCTCGTGTAATTGATTTACTCATGTTCTCGCCTTGAGACCGTGAGTTGATTTTTATTTAATAAAAGAGGGGTAGGTGTTTTGTAGGTAAGCGGGGAAACCAGCCTAGCTGGAGACTCCGCCCCGAAATTTTCACATGCTCCAAACTTTTAGCCTTTGAAGGGACACAATGTTCCTTCGGGGGTTTTTCAAAAAAAAGATGGAAATGTCGGAACAAATGCACCTTGCATATGTATACAATATAAGACAAGGTAGTTGGCATGTTGTATATATGTTCAAATGTTGTAATAGCAAATGTTATCCAATTATCTTTGTACAAGTCACATGTTGATATATAGGAAATCTAAATTATGTGGCTAGAGAATTAAACATAGGATAAAGGAAAATACATAGGAGATAAAACCAGGATGTGTGTTGTGTGTTTTGGCAAGAGTGTCGGTCATGGAGCTTATACAAGGAGCTTTTTTTTTAGTTTTTTTTGCTGTGCGTGAGAGTGTATATGAAACAAATAGAATCATTTGTGAGTCTTTATTGCATGATCAAAGAATGATAGTGATTTATATTCTATCTAATAATTTGTATTCGAGTTATTAATTTTGAAATTATAAAATCCCTTTTCATTTCTCCAACAAAGTCAGTATTAGAGCCACAGTCAAAATTTCGGTTCTGGAGAGTTGTACGTCAGATTCATTACTTATCTAAAAAAAATTCTTCTTTTTTAATGCAAAAGTCAAGTCCAATGAAATCTAGACTTCGTAAGGAAAATATTCCATTCACGTTTCCTTATAGAATCTCCAAAAGGCTCTAGCAACGCGTGACATGTTTCAAAAGACTCAGAAAATAGTTGCAACAACCCCAATACACCTAGAATTAAGTTGTTTGAGAGACCTTTACAAAAAAACGAATATCAATCGTGTTTGCCTTAATTTCTCTCAACTTGCTAAAACCAATTATTAAAATTGGTATATCAAAATAAAAGCGTTCTTGGAGTTTAAGATGTTTGAGATAATGTCAAAAAAGGTTACATATTCCAACCTGAAGATGAATAGTTGTCTCAGGCTGAAAAAAGACAATTTGCATAAGAGTCGTATGAATAACCAGAGGGCACTTAGTCTAGTCCATCAAGATTTGGATTTTGTAATTTTTGAGAAGGTGGCGAAAACCAATAACTTACAAATAAACTTGGAATATAATGCGAGGTTCTCTTCAAGGAGAGGAGAAAGTACTAAGATTTCGACTTTAAATGTTGAGAGGAAAGTTTGAGATGATGAAGAAGAAGGAAACATAAGCTATTGTAGGTTATTTCACACGATTAAAATCAGTCAAATGCGACATATAGAGAAAATAAATTAAAGAATCAAAACTCGTTGAAAAACTTGTAAGGTCACCACTACCAAAAATTTTACTATGGAATGGTGGCAATGGAAGAAACCCGAGAAAAAAGTAAAATGACTTTTGATGAAGTAGTTGGCTCATTGCAAGCATGTAAGGAGAGGTTGTACAGACAAAAATAAGAGTTTGTTGAACAAGAATTGACGATAAAGGCTTTGTTTAGGGAAGGTGAAAGTCTCCTAAAATCTGGTCACTGTAGATGAGGACGTGGTAGAGGTCGTGGAGGAAATCAAAGAGGATGATGACCTGGAAAAATCAACCAAATAGAATAATTGACAATAATGAAGAATGTAAGCAGACCTTAAGATGCATAGGTTATGGAAGGATTGAGGACAAGAAAAAGGAAATTGGAAATAGAATGATGGACGTGACAAGTTCAATGTCAAATGCTACAAGATGAACTATTTTAGTGACGATGTTTTCTCTTCTTCCTCTATTCACAGCGAAGAACCTTTTATTACCAAGAATTTACAATCTTGTGAGCTTTCATTTTGGATACTGATGCATGGAATTGTTATCTCTTATCCCATACTTTTAATCCAAATGACCACGTGCAATCATCAAATTAAGGGTTAACCAATGAATGCTATCTGTTTTGCATTTTAGTGTCATCTTTGTTATTTCAATGGCTTTTTGCTTCTTTTCTTCTTGTTGCACAACAATTTTTGTATAACGAAGACATGTTTGTGAATGGGTGTATGAATAAATGTGTGATTACATTACATATAAATTTTCATGATTATAACCTAGCTGCGATTCTATTTTTTTCTTCCATCTCCCATTATATATTGACGTATTAATTTAAACAAACATGCCAAATCATAAAATTATATATAATTGAACTCCCAATTAATTGACTATTCATTGGGCAACAAGTTACATGATTTGAACTCTTGACTACAAGGTGTGAGAGGCTCTACATATCTTGGTACTCAAACTAAGAATATGGAAGTCGCTAATTATATCTTTCACCTTTTTATGGTGATGTGATATAACTACTTGTATTTAGTAGATAATAAATAAAAAAATATTGATAAGCTCAATTTCAATAACTCCAATTAATTTCATGACATATAGTGTAAAAGCTTTTTGTACTAGTAAAAGTTTAAAGACTAGATTTGGAATGATTGCATTATATTTCATATAGGGCTGTAAATGAATCGAGCTGAGCTCGAACACTGACTGTTCAAGTTCTGTTCATTTAAATTTTAATGAACACGAACCGAGCTCAAGCTTGGTCAAACCGAGCCCGAGCTGAGCTTGAGCTTGGTCAAACCAAGCTCGAGCCGAGCTTCGAGCCTATCTGAGCTTTGTTTAAATCGAGAGCTCAGCTCATAAAAAAGATAGAATCCGTAAGATGAAGAATCAGAGATGAATGATCTAAACACCACAACTAATTTTCATTGTACTAAGAAGAGGAAGAGGAGGAGTGTTGTACTGGCGACAACATTTTTCAGAGGAAAATGAGATTAGAGTTTTACTGAGCATGTTGAGATTGATGAATATATATAGTAGGGATTAGATTGGATCCGAATTGTCTTTGTTAGGCTTTATATCCATCTTTTCTCTATTTTCTCTATATTCTATATATCACTTTTATACATATTTTTCCTTTACTCTTTATCTTATATTTTTATATTTTTGTTTGTACATTTTTATATCCATTTTACACTTACACTATTTTATATTTATTCATAATCTATCTATTTCATAAATATAATATATAAAATTTTCAAATATGTTAAGAAGCCTGTTAAGGAGCTTGATAATGAGCCTGTTGGCGAACAAGTTCGCGAGCCTCTTATCGAGCATGTTCACGAGCTTTCGAGCCGAGTATCCACTAGTTCAAGCATGGTTCGTTTACGATAACAAGCCTGAAATTTTGTTCACGAACAAGCCCATTTATTAACGAACCGAGCTCAAACGAGCTTTGACCGAGCCGAATGCCGAATAATTCATGAGTAGTTCATCTCATTTATAGCCCTGATTTCATATTGAGTGTTGGAGTAAAAAAACAATAAATTTAATTTTAGATTAACAAAAAAATAAAAAGATGGAAATGTGGGAACAAATGCACCTTCCATATGTATGCAATATAAGACAAGGTAATTGGCATGTTGTATATTTTTTTTTGAAAAACCCTTGGAGAGACAGTGTATCTCCCCAACGGCTAAAAGATTGGAGTGGGTGAAAATTTTGGGGCAGAGTACCCAACTAGGTTGGTTCCTCTGCTTACCTACAAAACACCCACCCCACTTTTATTAATAGTGGTTCTCAAAATAAGAACCAAAATATACATCAAAGTTACATAATAAGAATCCTCGGGTTCATAAATAAATCAGAAACTGAAAGGCTAACATAGCGCTTGTAGGAATGAAAAAGAAACCAGCAAAAATTAATACTAGCAATTAAAATATCCCCATCATCAGTTTCATCCCGGAAAATCTTCTTGTTGCGACGCTTCCAAAGATTCCATGATATAATGAACCAGAGAGACCTACCAAAATCGCGGGAGATTCCAGGCTTGAAAAATGTGCACCATAAGAGAAGGAAGTTGTAACCATCATTTGGCATAACAACCTGAATACCTAGCCAACGGAATGCATCTCTCCAAATCTGATAATTCGCGTGACATAAAAAAAGGCTGTGTTCCAATGACTCAGGTAGTGGGCAGAACGGGCAACATACGCTAGTTAGCATACGATATCCCCGATGGAAAAGGAACTCACATGTCGGTAACCTGTTATGAAAGACCAACCAGCCGAAATTGTTTATCTTGGGAAGCATGTGGGAGGTCCAAATGAGTGTGAAGTCTCTCGACGGATTCGGCCATAGTCGTTGTTGATAATATCCATGATAAAAGGACGCTGCTGAATATTTTTTCTGGACTCCAATGTCCCATAAGAAGCAATCTCCTCTCGGGAAGAAAGTGGGGCTGTTCACGATTCCATGATCTTGGAAGAGCGCTGGGCATGAAATCGATATCCAGGTTTTCAGTTCATTGCATCGTTGTTGGTTCGTAATGCGAAGGCTCTTTTTCCAAAAGGGACGAGTTTGGGATCGATTGGAAAAAATAGAGCTACACCCATAAAAAATAGTTGAGGACTTCCTATTGCAAATAGCAAATAAGTCGGGGAAGAGTGATTTAATTAGAGTGTTTGATGTCCAATTATCGTGCCAGAACAAACCGTTTTGACCATCTCCCACTTGAACACGCACCTGTGATGAGAAAAAGGACCAAATTCTCTCATTTTTAAAGCAGCATTTTAGAATTCCACGCCATAATGGAGAGATAAACTTGGGGTCAAGAAGAATCATTTCATGCCACGATCTAACCCTATAACGCCGAACACAGTACATTGACCACAAGGAGTCATCATTGTTGTCTCCTAGTTTCCAAATCCATTTAAAGAGAAGGCTGAAGTTAACAAGTTTAAGATCCCAAATTGCCAATCCTCCAAGGTGATAGGGTAAATTAATCGTAACCCAGCTTACTTTGCATATGCCATTGATCGAAGAATCGCCTCGCTATAAAAAATTGCGCATTAATTGATTTAGTGTAGAAGATACAGAGCAAGGCATGCAGAAAATTGACATTAAGTAGATAGGAAGGGAAGAAAGTACCGTTTTGATAAGTATGGTACGCCCCGCGTATGATAGACAATTTCCTTTCCAATTTGCCAAACGAGACTTGAACTTGGCAATCAAAGGATCCCAATCGGAGATATGTGGCTGTTTAATACATAATGGTGTACCTAAGTGTTTTATCGGGAAGTTGTCCACTCTACATCCCAATTGAGCTGCGTAGGAGGCTAGGGAGGCTTCATTGACGTGGATTCCCATAATCGCACTCTTGTGGTAGTTGATACGCAATCCTGAGATTAGTTCGAAACACCTCAGGATCCGAATGAAATTGGGAATTATGGATTCTTCTGCTGGAAGGAAGCAAATCGTATCATCAGCAAACTGTAACAAAGAGATATCTTAAAGGGATTCCTCCAAACGAAAGCCAGGTAGCACGCCCACTGCTAACATAAAAATAAAAGGCGATAAAGGATCTCCTTGCTTGACCCCCCTACGGATGTGAATAGGAGGGCTTGGTGAGCCATTGATTAGAATAGAAGTAGTGGATTTTTTCCTGCTATTTGACAACCATGAAATCCATTTCTGGTCAAAACCCATCCTTTGGAGAACAGAGTCGATATAAGCCCAAGAAATGCTATCGAAAGCTTTGTGAAAGTCTAGTTTCAACACCACACATGGTTTTCTTTTAACATGGAGGTCATGAATTACCTCAGAAGCCACAAAAGAACACTCATGAATGCTTCTACCCTTGATAAAAGCAAACTGATTGTTTGACATAAGAGTCGGTAGAACAGCCTGAAGACGAATCGATAACAGTTTTGCAATAATTTTATAGATACCATGGATGAGCGAGATAGGCCTAAAGTTATTTAGAGAGCAAGAACCTAGAATTTTAGGGATTAGCACTGTGAAGGATGTCTTGACCGAATCTGGGAGCTGAGATGTAGCATAAAAACAGTCCAAAACTTGCATAAATTCGGGCTTTAAATCGTCCCAGAACCTTTTGTAGAAAAAGAAGTTGAAACCATCTGGTCCCGGCGCTTTATTCTCACCACACACACATATACTATTCCAAATTTCCTCAGCCTGAAAGGGGGCGATAAGAGCTGCATTTTGTTGCAAAGTAACAGTATTGAAACGTAGCTTCTTAAGAGAGAATGGCGTTATAGGAGCAACCTTGAATATTTGGGCGTAATAGCTGCAAATAGCATCTGAAATAACCTTTAAGTCCATGACAATTACTCCCTTGATGTCCAGTTGCATTATACGGTTATTACGAGATCGGGCCGAAGCAGTGCGGTGGAAAAAAGACGTGTTATTATCTCCCAATAGCGTCCAATTCACTCTTGATTGTTGATGTCGTAATTTTTCCAAAGAAGTCCTCTTTTCCTGAAGGAGAGAACGATTGCAGTTTAGTTCTGTGTTTTGAGTTGTAGTGAGCGGTCGGGGCACATTACTCAAAGTAAGGGCCAATATTGTTTCCTCTAAATTACCAATCTTTCTCTGTAGGTTTCCAAAAATTTTTCCAGTGCCAAGGGCTGATTGCACGACGCAACTTCATCAATTTATAAGATAGGTCTTTGTGAGCATAGGATTGATAAATGAGGTGCCATTTATTACGAATAAAAGGCAGGAAGTCTGCCTTATCCCACCACATGTTCAAAGATCTAAAGGGTTTTGGGCCGGCTGAGTGAGCAATGAAGGAGCGAAATAAAATTGGTAAATGATCAGATAGGGTGGTGTCTACCGTTGATATAAATAAGTTAGGCCAGAACTGCAATGTCCCGTTTAAAACAAGAACACGATCAATGCGAGAGAATGAAATTCTATTGGACCAGGTGTAGTCACGACCATGGAGGGGTAAATCATGGAGTTCAGATTGCAATACAAAGTCTTGAAAAGCCGACATGGATGGGTATGGACGGTCATTTGCCCTCTCTGACATGTGTAACACCTCATTAAAATCACCACAAATCAAAATCATCTGAAAGTCACGAATAATCGGGATAAGTTCCTGCCATAAATCATATCTATCCATATGATTTGTTGGGGCATAGAGACTAAGAACGTGCAGGTCTTGCTGCTGAAGGGGAAATTTAACTAGCACCCATCGGGGAGTAGAGTGGATAACCGAACCTGAAAGCAACGAGGAGTTCCAAGAAAATAATATTCCGCCCAAAAGACCAGTAGAAGGGATATGGTGATAAGCAAAATCGTTATGCCCCCAGAACCGTTTGACCACTTGCTCAGAGATACTTTCTATCTTCGTTTCTAACATAACGAAAAATTTGAGATTGTGTTTACGAATGCAAGAAAAGACAAATTGCTGCTTTGCCCCATTATTGACCCCTCCTCTACAATTCCAACATAAAAAATCCATCAACATAATAGAAGAAAATAAATACCTTGATGGGTGGGAACTAATCAGTTCACTAAATTATCCATAGCTGTCAGAATAGCTTGTTTATTTCTATCCGAGAATATTCCTAATTTTTCCCCATTTCCATAGTCAGCTCTTTTTCGAGGGTCGGTGATGTCCTTGACTGAGAAGGCATGTTTTATATATGTTCAAACATCGTAATAACAAATTTTATCCAATTATCTTTGTACAAGTTACATGTTGATATATAGGAAATTTAAATTATGTGGCTAAAGAATAAAATATAGGATAAAGGAAAATACAAAGGAGATAAAACCAGGATATGTGGTGTGTGTTTTTGCAAGAGTGTCGGTCATGGAGCTTATATAAGGAGCTTTATTTTTAGTTTTTTTGTTGTATGTTAGAGTGTATACGAAAAAAATAGAATCATTTGTGAATCTTTATTGCATGATAAAAGAGTGATAGTGAAATATATTCTACATAATAATTTGTATTTGAGTTAATAATTTTGAATTTATAATATCCCATTTCATTTCTCCAACAAAGTTAGTATCAGAGCCACGGTAAAAATTTCTGTTAGGGAGAGTTGTATGTGAGATTTGTTACTTATCTAAAAAAATCATCTTTTTTAATGCAAAAGTCAAGTCCAATGAAATTTGGACGTTGCAAGGAGAATATTCCATTGATGTTTCCTTGCAGAATCTTCAAAAGGCTCTAGCAATGCATGACATGTTTCAGAAGACTCAAAAAAGAGTTACAACAACCGCTATACACCTAGAATTAAGTTGTTTGAGAGACCTTTACAGAAAAATGAATATCAATCGAGTTTCCCTCAATTTCTCTCAACTTGCTAAAACCAATTATTAAAATTGGTATATCAAAAGAAAAGCGTTCTTATAGTCCAAGATGTTTAAGACATTGTCGAAAAAGGCTACATACTCCAATTGAAGCGGAATAGCTATCTCAAGCTGAAAAATATAGTTTGCATAAGAGTCACATGAATAACCAGAAAGCACTTAGTCTAATTCATCAAGGGTTGGACTATCCAATGTTTGAGAAGGTGGCATAAACCAACAACTCTCAAGTAAACTTAGAATATACTGCAAGTTTCTTTTCAAGGAGAGGCAAAAGTACCGAGATTTCGACTTCAAATGTTCAGAGGAAAGTTTGAGATGATGAGGATGAAGAAAACATAAGCTATTGTGGGTTATTTCTCACAATTAAAATCTGTCAAATGCAATATATACTAAAAACAAATTGAAGAATCGAAAATTGTTGAAAAACTTGTAAGTTCACTACTACCAAAAGTTTGACTATGGAATGGTGGCAATGGAAGAAACTCGAGACAAAAGTAATATGACTTTTGATGAAGTAGGTGGCTCATTGCAAGCACATAAGGAAAAGTTATTCGGATAAAAACAAGAGTTTGTTGAACATGTATTAGCGACAAAGGCTTTTTTTTAAGGAAGGTGAAAGTCTCGAAAAATATAGTCACTGTAGACGGGGATGTGGTAGAGGTCATGGAGGAAATGAAAGAGGATGATCACAGGGAAAAATAAACGAAATGGAATAAATGACAATAATGAAAAATGTAACTAGACCTTAAGAAGCATAGGTTATGGAAGGGATGAGGATGAGAAAAAGGAAATTGGAAAAAGAATGATGGACGTGACAAGTCCAATGTCAAATGCTACGTGATGAGCTGTTTTAGTGACAATGTTTTCTCTTCCTCCTCAATTCATTAATTAACGAAGAACCTTTTATTACTGGGAATTTACAATCTTGTGAGCCTTTCGTTTCGGATATTGATGCATGGAATTTTTTTTATCCAATATCCCCTACTTTCAATCCAAATGACCACATGCAATCATCAAATTAAGGGTTAACTAATGAATGCTATCTGTTTTTCATTTTCGTGTCATCTTTATTATTTTAATGGCTTTTGGTTTCTGTTATTCTTGTTGCTCAACAATTTATGTATAACGAAGACATGTTTGTGAATGGCTGTATGAATAAATGTGTGATTACATTACATATATAGTTTCATGATTATAACAAAGCTGTGTTTCTATTTTTTTTCTTTCATTTCACATTATATATTAAGGTATTAAGTTAAGCAAACATGCCAAATCATAAAATTATATATAAATCAACTCCCAATTAATTGACTACTCACTGGGCAACTAGTACCATGATTTAAACTCTGACTACTTTATGATTGGAACTCTTGACTATAAGCTGTAAGTGGCACTACATATCTTGGTACTCAAATTAAAAATCATGGAAGTCGCTAATTATTTCTTTCACCATTTTATGGTGATGTGATATAACTATTTGACGTATTTAGGGGATAATAAATAAAAAAATATTGACAAGCTTAATTTCAATAACTCCAATCATTTTCAGGACATATAGTATAAAATCATTTTGTACTTGTAAAACTTTAAAGACTAGATTTTGAATGATTCCATAGTATTTCATGTTGAGTGATGGAGTAAAAAAACAATAAACTTAATTTTAGATTAAAGAAAAAGCAAAAAGATGGAAATGTGTGAACAAATGCACTTTGCATATGTATGCAATATAAAACAAGGTAGTTGGCATGTTGTATATATGTTCAAATGTTGTAATAGCAAATATTATCCAATTATCTTTGTACAAGTCACATGTTGGTATATAGGAAATCTAAATTATGTGGCTAAAGAATAAAATATAGGATAAAGGAAAATACAAAGGAGATAAAACCAGGATATGTGGTGTGTGTTTTTGCAAGAGTGGTCATAGAGCTTATATAAGGAGCTTTATTTTTAGTTTTTTTTATTGTGTGTTAGAGTGTATATGAGATAAATAGAATCATTTGTGAGTCTTTATTGCATGATAAAAGAGTGATAGTGAAATATATTCTACATAATAATTTGTATTTGAGTTAGTAATTTTGAATTTATAATATCCCATTTCATTTCTCCAACAAAGTAAGTATCAGAGCCATGGTAAAAATTTCTGTTAGGGAGAGTTGTATGTGAGATTTGTTACTTATCTAAAAAAATCTTCTTTTTTAATGCAAAAGTCAAGTCTAATGAAATTTGGACGTTGCAAGGAGAATATTCCATTGATGTTTCCTTGTAGAATCTCCAAAAGGCTCTAGCAATGCATGACATGTTTCAGAAGACTCAAAAAAGAGTTGCAACAACCCCTATACACCTTTTTTTGAAAACCCCCCGGAGGAACATTGTGTTCCCCTAGAAGGAAAAAGATTGAGGCAGGTAAAAATTTCGGGGCGGGCGTCCCAACTAGGTTGATGCCCCCGCTTACCTACAAAACACCTACCTCTCTTTATTAAAGAAATCCAAAGACTGCTCACAAGATGAGAGTGTCATTGGATAGAAATACAACCTAAAGGTGATACGGATATGGAATCCGATCCCAAGACATGACTATACAATGAATAAGGCCAAAGAATGCCAGCTATCTAGTTACGACTTAGAAATAAGTTCGGAAAATTAAATACATCAGAAACGACAAAATTAAGATTCCACCTTCGATACTTGAAGAAGAACCAGCATAGATGAATGCATGACCCCAAATGATCTTCTGTTCTTAAGACACCCTCAAACACAAACTTATTCCTCCTTTTCCAAATAGCCCATGCAATCATAAACCATAAAGCCGTACCAAACTCATATCCGAGACCCAAGGTAAAGTGCGCTCGCCATACTAATAGAAAATCAGCCCCCTTCAATGGCATTGTCACTGAAATCCCTAGCACTAGAAAAGCTTGAGCCCATATATGATAACTATCCAAACAGTGAAACAAAGCATGATCAATTGTTTCAGACTCCTCACAAAATGGACACTTATCATCCACTACTGCTTGGCATCTGCGACGAACCAGAAAGACTTTCGTTGGAAGACGTCTATGCAACACTAGCCAGCCAAAGAATTTAACTTTAGGAAGAAGACACGCATTCCAAACCACCATGTAATCCGTTTTCGGCGTAGTCCATTGAGGTGTCCTATAGAACCCCAAAGAAAAAGATGCAGCTGAAAATACCTTATTAGGTCCCAGATCCCATTCAAACCTATCCGCCACCTTCTGAAACGCAGCATGTAGCTGCTGCCCCCTATTGCTGTCAGCCCCATTACCCATAAAAATAGAAGGGCAGGTCTGGGAAATCCAATTCCGAATCTCTCTACTTGAAATCCTTAGACTACGTTTCCAAAATGGCCTAGATAGTGCTGCTCCCTCAGAAATTGACAGACACCCATCCCGAACCGAGCAACTTTTTCTGTTACATAAGAGATATAGGTCAGGGAAAAGAACAGATAGTGACACATTTGCCGTTCAATTATCATACCAAAAGGATCCGCAAGCCCCGTTCCCCACTTTCACACTCACATTCGATTTAAACAACTCCCAGAAGGTTGATTTCTTTACACAGCAAGATAAAATGCCTCACCAAACATACAACAGGCGTGAACTCGCAACATTTTCAAATGAGTTCCATGAATCGAAGCCATATCTACGAATACACAACTCATACCACAGCAATCCCTGTCCGTCTACTCTAGACCGCCATATCCATTTCAACAATAAACTACAGTTTACTAGTCTGAGATCCCTAACATACAGGCCACCTAGATTTTTCGGTAGCATAATTGTCTCCCAGCTCACTTTGCAGATCCCACTAGAGTCCGCGTTACCTTTCCACAAGAAATTTCACATCAGTTGCACAAGCTTATTATTAATAGAGGCCGGCATCTTATTCAATGATAACAAATAAATTGGGATGGAGGAGAGAACTGATTTTATAAGGGCCACCCTGCCAGCATACGACAAACACTAACCTTTCCAGCTTGCCAGCCTATTTTGGAACTTACCAATCAACACGTTCCAATAAGACACCGGGATGCATCTCGTATTGAGAGGGGCGCCTAGATAAGTAATGGGAAATTTTTAGATCTTACAACCCATAGTCTCCGCACATCGATTCAACATATCATCCAGCACGTTAATACCCATGATTGAGCTCTTAACAAAATTAATTCGCAAACCTGAAATCAGCTTAAAACAACGTAATAACCGGATAAAAATAGGTAAGAGGGACTCATCTGCAGGCAAGAAGCACATCGTGTCATCCGCAAACTGAAGAATAGATATATCCATCTCTGACCCATTAATACGAAACCCAGGTAAAATGCCCTTAAGGACACTTGCATCAATAAGCTGTTTAAGACCTTCCACTGCTAAGACAAAAATAAATGGAGAAATGGGGTCGCCTTGTTTAACCCCTCTACCCAAATAGATCAGATCAGTAGGGCTTCCATTAATAAGAATAGATGTTGCCGAGTTCTCTCTACAAGCCGCCATCCATCTAATCCACTTATCAGAGAAACCCATCCTCTTCAAAACTGAGTCAATATAAGTCTAAGAAACACTATCGTATGCTTTATGGAAATCAAGCTTGAGTGCCACAGAAGACTGGCCACGACGGTGGATTGATTGGATCACTTTCGAGGCTATAAACGAGCATTCATGAATATTACGGCCTTTAACAAATGCAAACTGGTTGTCAGAGATCAGTTGAGGCAACACAGCCTGTAATCTTTTTGCAACTACTTTCGACACAATTTTATATATACCATGGATAAGGGCAATCAGTCTATAGTTCCCCATCGACGACGACCCAGGAACTTTAAGAATCAACACGGTAAAGGATGACTTAATAGAATTGGGCAGATGATCGTACCTATAAAGTTCGCCGAACAACACATCCGGTTTCAGTTCCTCCCAGAAGCGTTTATAGAAGAAAAAATTAAATCCGTCCGGCCCCGGAGCCTTACCTTCTTGACAAGCACAAACCGCATCCAATACTTCAGCCTCTGAAAATGACTCAATAAGCCGAGAATTGGCTGTCTCATCAACCATGCAAAAATTTAGCTCTCCCAAAGTATACGGCACCTCCACTTGTTTCAAAAACAGCCTGGAATAAAAATTCTGTATCGTGGATTTAATAAGTTCCGGGTTAGAAGATACAGCCCCATCAATTTCCAGCTATGAAATCCGATTACCCCTAGACCTCGCTGACGCCATCCTATGGAAAAAACTTATATTATCATCACCCAATATAGTCTAGTTAACTCGTGATTGTTGATGATGAATTTGTTCAAGGTTCCGTCTACAGGTAAGTAATTCCGATCTCACGCACTGAAGCTCCAAATTACTCTCCTCCTCCATAGGTCAAGACACCGAGCTAGATGTCAAGGATATAACATGAGCCTCTAGCTTCTTTATTCTTCCCTCTAACCCGCCAAAATTAGATAGATGCCAAGGCCGAATAAAGCTCCTTAATCGGCATAGCTTAAAATCAATCGAGAGACCTTAGTTTAATTCATCAAGGGTTGGACTATCCAATGTTTGAGAAGGTGGCATAAACCAACAACTCACAAGTAAACTTGGAATATACTGCAAGTTTCTTTTCAAGGAGAGGAGAAAGTACCGAGATTTCAACTTCAAATGTTCAGAGGAAAGTTTGAGATGATGAGGATGAAGAAAACATAAGCTATTGTGGGTTGTTTCTCACAATTAAAATCTGTCAAATGCAACATATACTAAAAACAAATTAAAGAATCAGAAATTGTTGTAAAACTTGTAAGGTCACTACTACCAAAAGTTTGACTATGGAATGGTGGCAATGGAAGAAACTCGAGACAAAAGTAAAATGACTTTTGATGAAGTAGTTGGCTCATTGCAAGCACGTAAGGAGAAGTTATACAGATAAAAACAAGAGTTTGTTGAACATGTATTAGCGACAAAGGCTTTTTTTTAAGGAAAGTGAAAGTCTCGAAAAATATAGTCACTGTAGACGAGGATGTGGTAGAGGTCATGAAGGAAATGAAAGAGGACGATGACGTGGAAAAATAAACGAAATGGAATAAATGACAATAATGAAAAATGTAACCAGACCTTAAGAAGCATAGGTTATGGAAGGGATGAGGACGAGAAAAAGGAAATTGGAAAAAGAATGATGGACGTGACAAGTCCAATGTCAAATGCTACGTGATGAGCTGTTTTAGTGACAATGTTTTCTCTTCCTCCTCAATTCATTAATTTACGAAGAAACTTTTATTACTGGGAATTTACAATCTTGTGAGCCTTTCATTTTGGATATTG
The DNA here is from genome assembly GCA_947683365.1 of Euphorbia pulcherrima. Lineage (NCBI taxonomy): Eukaryota > Viridiplantae > Streptophyta > Magnoliopsida > Malpighiales > Euphorbiaceae > Euphorbia > Euphorbia pulcherrima. Next base: position 25,549,017 of record CANTUS010000001.1, read on the forward strand.
ATGCATGGAATTTTTATCTAATATCCCCTACTTTCAATCCAAATGACCACATGCAATCATCAAATTAAGGGTTAACTAATGAATGCTATCTGTTTTCCATTTTAGTGACATCTTTGTTATTTCAATGGCTTTTTGTTTCTTTTATTCTTGTTGCTCAACAATTTATGTATAACGAAGACATGTTTGTGAATGGCTGTATGAATAAATGTGTGATTACATTACATATATAGTTTCATGATTATAACAAAGCTGTGTTTCTATTTTTTTTCTTTCATTTCACATTATATATTAAGGTATTAAGTTAAGAAAACATGCCAAATCATAAAATTATATATAAATCAACTCCCAATTAATTGACAACTCACTGGGCAACAAGTACCATCATTTGAACTCTGACTACTTTATGATTGGAACTCTTAACTATAAGCTGTAAGAGGCACTACATATCTTGGTACTCAAATTAAAAATCATGGAAGTCGCTAATTATTTCTTTCACCATTTTGTGGTGATGTGATATAACTATTTGACGTATTTAGGAGATAATAAATAAAAAATATTGACAAGCTTAATTTCAATAACTCCAATCATTTTCACGACATATAGTATAAAATCATTTTGTACTTGTAAAACTTTAAAGACTAGATTTTGAATGATTCCTTTGTATTTCATATTGAGTAATGGAGTAAAAAAACAATAAACTTAATTTTAGACTAAAGAAAAAACAAAAAGATGGAAATGTGGGAACAAATGCACTTTGCATATGTATGCAATATAAAACAAGGTAGTTGGCATGTTATATATATGTTCAAATGTTGTAATAGCAAATGTTATCCGATTATCTTTGTACAAGTCACATGTTGATATATAGGAAATCTAAATTATGTGGCTAAAGAATAAAATATAGGATAAAGGAAAATACAAAGGAGATAAAACCAGGATATGTGCTGTGCGTTTTTGCAAGAGTGTCGGTCATGGAGCTTATATAAGGAGCTTTATTTTTAGTTATTTTTGTTGTGTGTGAGAGTGCATATGAAATAAACAGAATCATTTGTGAGTATTTATTGCATGATAAAAGAGTGATAGTGTAATATATTCTGCATAATAATTTGTATTTGAGTTAGTAATTTCGAATTTATAATATCCCTTTTCATTTCTCCAACAAAGTCAGTATTAGAGCCACGGTAAAAATTTCTGTTAGGGAGAGTTGTATGTGAGATTTGTTACTTATCTAAAAAAAACTTCTTTTTTAATGCAAAAGTCAAGTCCAATGAAATTTGGACATTGCAAGGAAAATATTCCATTGATGTTTCCTTGCAGAATCTCCAAAAGGCTCTAGCAACGCATGACATGTTTCAAAAGACTTGAAAAAGAGTTACAACAACCCCTATACACCTAGAATTAAGTTGTTTGAGAGACCTTTCCAAAAAAAAGAATATCAATCGAGTTTCCCTCAATTTCTCTCAACTTGCTAAAACCAATTATTAAAATTGGTATATCAAAAGAAAAGCGTTCTCAGAGTTCGAGATGTTTAAGACATTGTCGAAAAAGGCTACATATTCTAACTGAAGCGGAATAGCTGTCTCAAGCCGAAAAATACAGTTTGCATAAGAGTCGCATGAATAACTAGAAGGCACTTAGTCTAATTCATCAATGGTTGGACTATGCGATGTTTGAGAAGGTGGCATAAACCAACAACTCTTAAGGAAACTTGGAATATACTGCAAGTTTCTTTTCAAGGAGAGGAGAAAGTACCGAGATTTCGACTTCAAATGTTGAGAGGAAAGTTTGAGATGATGAGGATGAAGAAAACATAAGCTATTGTGGGTTATTTCTCACGATTAAAATCTATCAAATGCGACATATACTAAAAACAAATTGAAGAATCGAAAATCGTTGAAAAACTTGTAAGGTCACTACTACGAAAAGTTTGACTATGGAATGGTGGCAATGGAAGAAACTTGAGACAAAAGTAAAATGACTTTTGATGAAGTAGTTGGCTCATTGCGAGCACGTAAGGAGAAGTTATACGGATAAAAACAAGAGTTTATTGAACATGTATTAGCGACAAAGGCTTTTTTTTAAGGAAGGTGAAAGTCTCCAAAAACCTAGTCACTGCAGATGAGGATGTGGTAGAGGTGGTGGAGGAAATGAAAGAGGATGATGATATGGAAAAAAAACAAAATGGAATAAATGACAATAATGACAAATGTAACCAGACCTTAAGGAGCAAAGGTTATAGTAGGGATGAGGACGAGAAAAAGGAAATTGGAAAAAGAATGATGGACGTGACAAGTCCAATGTCAAATACTACGTGATGACCTGTTTTAGTGACGATGTTTTCTCTTCCTCCTCAATTTATTAATCAACGAAGAACCTTTTATTACTGGGACTTTTCAATCTTGCGAGCCTTTCATTTCGGATACTGATGCATGGAATTGTTATCTATCATCCCCTACTTTCAATCCGAATGACCACATGCAATCATCAAATTAAGGGTTAACTAATGAGTGCTATCTGTTTTTCATTTTAGTGTCATCTTTGTTATTTCAATGGCTTTTTTGTGTCTTTTATTCTTGTGCTCAACAATTTATGCATAATGAAGACATGTTTGTGAATGACTGTATGAATAAATGTGTGATTACATTACATATATAGTTTCATGATTATAACAAAGCTATGTTTCTATTTTTTTTCTTTCATTTCACATTATATATTGAGGTATTAATTTAAACAAACATGCCAAATCATAAAATTATATATAAATCAACTCCCAATTAATTGACTACTCACTGGGCAACAAGTTCCATGATTTGAACTCTGACTACTTCGTGATTGGAAATCTTGACTATAAGCCGTAAGAGGCAGTACATATCTTGGTACTCAAATTAAAAATCATGGAAGTCGCTAATTATTTCTTTCACCATTTTATGGTGATGTGATATAACTATTTGATGTATTTAGGAGATAATAAATAAAAAAATATTGACAAGCTTAATTTCAATAACTCCAATCATTTTCACGACATATAGTATAAATTCATTTTGTACTTGTAAAACTTTAAAGACTAGATTTTGAATGATTCCATAGTACTTCATATTGAGTAATGGAGTAAAAAAACAATAAACTTAATTTTAGATTAAAGAAAAAACAAAAAGATGGAAATGTGGGAATAAATGCACTTTGCATATGTATGCAATATAAAACAAGGTAGTTGGCATGTTGTATATATGTTCAAATGTTGTAATAGCAAATGTTATCGAATTATTTTTGTACAAGTCACAAGTTGATATATAGGAAATCTAAATTATGTGGCTAAAGAATAAAACATAGGATAAAGGTAAATACAAAGGAGATAAAACAAGGATGTGTGGTGTGTGTTTTGGCAAGAGTGTCAGTCATGGATCTTATATAAGGAGCTTTATTTTTAGTTCTTTTTGCTGTGCATGAGAGTGCATATGAAATTAATAGAATCTTTTATGAGTCTTTATTGCATGATCAAAGAGAGATAGTGAAATATATTCTACCTAATAACTTGTATTTGAGTTGTTAATTTTGAACTTATATTATCTCTATTCGTTTCTCCAATATAGTTACTATGAGAGCCACAGTAAAAATTTCGGTTAGGGAGAGTTATGTGTGAGATTTGTTACTTATCTAAACAAAATTATTGTTTTTTAATGCAAAAGTCAAGTCCAATGAAACCTGGACGTTGCAAGGAAAATATTCTATTGATGTTTCCTTGCAGAATCTCCAAAAGGCTCTAGCAATGCATGACAAGTTTCAAAAGACTCGAAAAAGAGTTGCAATAACCCTTGTACACCTAAAATTAAGTTGTTTGAGATACATTTACAAAAAAATGAATATTGATGGGTGTTGAGACCACAAAAAATAAATCCCTGCACAAAATAAACTAGTAATCAGTAGCAAGCTGAGGTCAAATCCATAAGGAACGGTATTTGACAATGTTATTGTTAGCAGATAACATACAACATGACCTAGAAGTGATCTCTTTGGGAGTTTGTGAATTAGAAATAAATAAAGCAGGTAATAAAATAATGAGAAACAATCACCCAACTGAAGTAGAGCAAGACTGAATATCATGGTGATCATAGGACAAAAAATTAATTGCACCAGGACCTAGATTTAGTTATACTAGTACTCATGCACCATACAGTACTAGCAACTCTTCCTTACTGTGTATGGAGACCAGACTTCGCACCATGATCTCTCTCTTACTCGCTGTGTCTCTCGACTTTGCACTAAAGAGCTCGCCAACGAATAACAATAAATAATAGAAAAGCCTAAATCCTTACCGACAGGTAGTGAAGCTCTCCCAACAGGCATAAGATTACCTTTCTCCAGTCTCGATGGAGACTGTCGTAACTTAATCTCTTTTCAAGACAATTACGGATGCAAGAATTAAGATTGAAAATAATCACAAAGAATTACCAAATGGTTTATCAGGCCAAAAACCGAGACTAGGTGATATCCTTACCATAAAACCCTTGAAGTATCGAGATTGGTAAATAGGTCGCCTTGTGAACTTTTGTATTCGGTTGCGGTCCTCACACCATTTAAACTTTGATATGACCCTTACTTAGTCAAGTCATAAAGAATTTAACTAATCATGACTGAATTTAAGTGTGCAGAAATGTTAAGAGATTTAAAATAAAGCATGATAAGAATATAAAGACTCAAATTAAAATTGCTTATTAAACCAAATTCGAAATCTAAAACTCAAAAATCCAAAGTACTCAAAAGTGAAGAAACTAAGAACTAAGAACTGAAACTAGACTAGAAAGGCTGAAAATGGCAGATGGTAAAATGATAGATTGGATGATGGTCCCTTTGAGACTTGCCGACCTTGGTATTTATAGTTGAATGCCTCTCCCCTTGCTTCTTCTTTGGTGACAAAATAGGACTCTTTGCATTTATCTTGTTGGCTTCATTTCCTTTTAGTCTTGATCTTTAAATGGTGGTAAAATCCTTTCCTTCATGGAATTAGGAAAGAGATCTAACTTCCTTCTTGAATTGGGTTCTTCCTGAATAAGATTTGCCCAAATTGGGTAACTTCCAGATCTGGACTTGGTGCGCTCTGGATTTGACATTGTCGTGGTCATTCTAAAGTGTTCTGGAATCACCAGGACCAGCTATTGCTCCTGCTGTCTGCTTCAGGTATCGATGAAAGGCTCTTTTCTATAAGTATTGCATGTTTTCTCCAAATTGCCTTCAAAACCTTAAAAAGACAGAAAAGGAAGTAATAGAGGCCATAAAGACTAAAAACATGGTCTCAATGATATGGAAATAAGTAAAAATACAACCCATTAGATCTCCCAACACTTATTCCATGGTTGCCCTCAAGTATGCATCAAAGATCAGAAAGAAGAGAAATTTAAACTGCCCAACTAACTTAAATAACTTTACAGAGACCGTATTCTTTCACCGAGACTTATATCGAGGCCTTTCATTATCTATTGAGCATTCCAATGTAAGATATCATCAAGAAGACCTTGTTGAAAACTTTACCCGAGAGTATTTACCAAATTAAAGCACAAGTACATAAAACATTATTATCATTCATAAATACCTTGATTTAAAATTTAGCGTGTCCTGGTGGTCATAAGATAACTCTTTCTAAACCTTTTATTTGTTTGAGACACATTTTTACTTTGTGGGGTCCATAAGATACATCTAGCCATAGTTTGGGTTTTGATTTATAGTTTTAAGAACTTTGCTAGCTTTGCTAGTCCCTTTAGATTTTTCAACCAACTTTATCTCATTTTGTAGTTTGTCATTTTCTTAGGTCCTGCTGTACTTATCCAACCATTAATTCTCCCTTATGAAAGAGTCTTCGCCCGGTTTTTAGCCGTGGATAAATCTTTCTTCGAACTCTCATTATGAAAGAGTCTCCACCTGATTTTCAGCCGTGGATAGCTCTTTCTTCTATCTCTCCTTATGAAAGAGTCTTCACTAGGTTTTTAGCCGCGGATAACTCTTTCTTCTGTCGGCCCTATGAAAGAGTCAAACAAGGTTGTGAGCCGAGTAAGCCTCGTTCCGACTAATTGTGGAACTTACAATAGGAAATAACCACCAAGATTGATATCAGATTTGTAAGGTCCCAATGGAGGATCTTATGATACACAAGGACTAACTAAAATCAAATCAAGGTCAGATTAAAGCACTTTAAACAATAAAATTATGTTACACTTTTTTGTACTCTTCAGGACTAAGAAATTTTCAAGGTAATTATTAGAAATCTTCAATTTGGAATATTAATGTTCAATTCAAGTCTCGATGATAAGTTTCAGTTAATCTAAACAGTCTTATTTGTTATTCAATTGGTTATTTATACAGTTTTTTTCATCTTGGTTATCATCATATCTCAACAACTATGTAGAGAGAAAAATAAGGTCATTACAGGGGTGAAAACTTAAAGCATGAGTCCTTATGAAAACAAGAAAAAGATTAAATAAAAGAAGTAGAAGTGTTAAATCCCCTTCCCGCTCCTACTCTATGCATTGCCCCCAATGTAAAAAGAAAGAGCAAAAAGAGATAGAAAAGAGGGCAAATAAAAACATTATTGTCTTGGTGGGGGAGGAGAGAGGCAAAAGAGACCCAACTGGTCTCGCTATATCCTTTAGATCCTGAATTATTGAATGATCAGGTCCACATTCAGTTTCAGGGCGTCACAGCAGGTCCGGAGGTCATAATTTTCACCACCGAGCTCAAAGAGGCTCTTAAGAAGGTCCTTGTACTAGTTTTCTAGACTGGTGACTTTTTAGAGGAGCTTAGTATAGGTGGAAGAAGGAGTAGAGTCATCATAAGCAGGCTGGTCTTGCTGAGTGTCCTTAGGAGCGGATAGAGAAGGCTTTTCTTTAGGAGGACCATGAGGTTGCATAATATGATCCCATCGATCATTTCGGTAAGAAACATTGTCCTAAGAGTCTCCAAGTCTAGGAGTGGAGTTTTGAGGGTCCTGGTGTAGTGGATAGGCTCGAAATACTCCAGCCATGCGCAATCATCGAGATTACGGCACCTAGAATCATAGGGCTCTTGGGATGAGTTAAGACATATTGAAATTGGTTGGCCAGTCATGCTCCTAGATGGAGCTTCATGTTGTTTTTCATGCACCATAGAATATGCACTTGTTTCTCATTCAGGGTCCCAAAACTTCTATGGCGACCACAAAAGATAAAGGTAAGAATTTTGTGGGCATACCTGAGGTGGGGTTCATGAATGAGAAGTCTTGAGAGTCACCGGACTTCCAAGTGATGACTTGGGGATCATTATTGTAGATGGAGAAGTAGGTCTCGACGGGGTTAAAGTTAGAGGGAAGAGCTTCACTCATGTCATCAAAGGGGTCAGTTACCCCTAATGCCTTGTTAAAGTCATCGAGACTCCAACTCACGGTCTTCCCATAGATACGAAACTTAATCACCCCCTTCTCTTGGTAGCTTGTGTAGTCCTGCTTGAATTTAAAAGTTGCATAAATCTCCTAGACAAGTTCCTAGTAGGAGGGGAAATAGATGAAGAGCAGGGGTAGCCATGAGATCACAGTGAAGGCATCAATGACAGCTTGGCTGATGCCAAGAGTGGTCATGGTCACTTTACAGGTGGACTTGCAGGGCTTTCAAGACTGGCCCTTGAAACGAGCATAAGTGGGGTGGGGAGCAGGATGTTTGCACCATGAGTAGGGGTCTTTTCTTCTTTGGCCATCTTGGCCTTTTTTGAACTCTGGCTACTCTTGGCGGTGCTCCTTGAGAGCAGCTGCCTCTTGGTAGGTGGGGGGGGGGGGCAAGCGTGTAGTCACTTTCCTCATTGGAGTCAATCTCGATGGGGTCACCTTGGGGTTTGACCTCTCCCCAAGATTTCTTTTCTTCCTTCACTGGAGTCTCATCGGACTCCTCACGATCAGCGATGGTAGGGTAAACTATAGAGATTGGGTCAATAGTAGAGTAAAGGCTCACCGGGAGTGGCGTTGGTACTGAAAGAGGTGGTAGGAGTAGGAATTCCATGGCTCGATATCACCGTGGTCTTAGGAAGAGTGACCATAGGGGTGGGAGAAGGTATAGCAGTGACAATAGTGGCAGTGGTTGAGGAAGTGACAATGCCAGGAGTGGTGTCTGCTGCGTTGGCGATGGTGGTGGTGATTGTGGAGAAAGTTGTCACTGCTAGAATAGCAGTAATGGTGGTAACAATAGCGGTGAAGGGAGTGGTATTGATAGGAATACCGCCAATAAGGATTTCAGTGGTCGCTAGAGTGGTGGTGTTGGTGTCTTTGTAGAAAGCCATTTTAGTAAGTAGGTGGTGAAAAGTATAGTATGCCAGAGAAGGAGGATGATTTTGGTTTTTAGAGGGAGCTTGAGAGTTTGATTAAGAGCATGACCATTAAGAGTGAAGGTGTATGGTGTTGATGACGTGTGGGCCTCCCTTGGCGCCTGTTGAGAGGTGGAGCTCACTAGGGGTTGGTTGGATTTAGGCATGATGAAACCATTTAGTTCAAGTTTGCACATTTTAGACAATTTTATGAATAAAAGAATCGAGACCCAATTGGGAAAGAGTTTTGGTACGGTTCCCACCGGGCGGGAGACTCATATGTTTTGGATCAGAGATTAGGGTATCGGATGAGTCAATTATTTCTCATTTAGTTAATTCAACATCACATTCGCTGCGTAAAATTGTTTTATTTTCATCATTTGGGGAATTATCACAGAAAGTTTATTTTTCTAGACTCTTTCATGCATTCAACAGTTTATAATAAAGCACAAATAGTAAAAAGGGAAATAAAATTACAATCGGGGGAAAATGGGGAATTGCGAGTGAACCTATACATTTGTTTTAAGTTATAAAATGTAATAAAATAAATTTCCCTGCATCCACAAAGACTAGCACAGTTTATAGCACATCATAAGTCATAATTTTATTAGTGAATGTTTTTATGATCGATAGTGCCCAGACAGCTTCTAGGATCAGAGAGAAATAACGAGTCTTCAACGTATTATTTTATAAAAACACATTTTAACATTTGTGGGTTGATTTACCGGATTATTAGTGAAAATGATCATATGACAAATGGTGAGTTGATTGATTTTACTGATTAAATGGGAACTATGGGTTCTGCCTGGGGGCTAGTGCCCGTACGAGTGGGGTGGAACCTATACAGCTGCTGGGGAGGACCAGTACGGGTATGGGGGACCCTTATGGGTCCTATTTGGTCTCGGGCAGAAAGTCAATTTAATTTAACAAGCTGATTTATGGAGGAGAAACGAAATAAAAATGTGATTTCTTTTCGTATGAGTATGGCGCACCAGTTTAATATCCCTAAGGACATAAGGTGCCAACAAGCCTCATATTGGTTAGGACCAGACCCAAAACAGGAATAAAAGACTAGACATAATTGAATAGATGGAGAGTGATAAATAAATAATTGAGATGTGAGTCTCTTTGAAACTTAGTAGCATTACCTTTACGCTGTGAATCCACTTTAGAGCGATTCCAATGCCGAATGGAAACTTTGTCAAAGTAGATGGTGAAATGATGGATTTAGAATTTTTTTACGTGAGTGGTTATGTGGACAGAACCTCCCCCAATCCAAAATATAAAGCTAGAGAGAAATAAAATATGGGCAAAACCAATGTGGAATGGTTCCTCCCCCCCTCCCCCCCTTTTTATAACCTCAAGAACTTGCTAGAACCATATGTATTTTATATTTTTCTCTTCAATTGTTCTCCCTTTAAAATGAGGAAAATGGCCTCTATTTATAGGGGAAATAGGTCTGAACGCATTAAATGGCTGATTTTATGCGTTTATGGCAGATTTTATTCGCTTATGGCTAATGTTTTTCTTTTATGGCAGCTTATATTCATTCATGGCAGTTTATATTCATTTATGGCAGATTTAGGGTATTGTAACATATTGTTTGGGCATTTGGGCTCAAATTAGGCAATTCTGGAAATTTTTAGACTGGTACGGATTGGTTGGATCCGTGTTTGTCCAATCGATCAACCTATATGGATTCGGTTAACCCATATGGATTTGTACAGACTAGTCTGACAAGTTTTTCCTGAAACTTCCCAAAATTGCCCAAAATCAACCTATTTTGACTAGTTTTGGCCAGTTTTGACCATTTTAGACCTTTTAGGGCTTAGGCGCTAGTTTTCTGAGGTTTAGGTTTGACAAAGCTTGACTAAACTACATTGGAATCACTCCAATTAGATAACACCTATAGAAGGATGCATTATGAAGCGCTCATCATTGTTTCATGAGAAGGATCATTAAAATCTAGTATTCATAGACTGCCCCTCCTGGAATCATTGCAGATACAGATCTGTATGATCTCACGATGTGAGTGAGGGTTTAGAAATTATACCTAAGGTGATGACATGGGTGAGTTCCTTTCTTGCGATGAACTCCTTTCCCAGGCGTCCCTTTCTTGAGGCGGATGACTTCCCTTTACAGCTGTGTATCCCTTTCTTAAGGCGGATGGCTTTCCTTTGCCGGTACATATCTGTTTCTTGAGGTGGATGATTTTCCTTTGCCAATGCTTATCCCTTTCTTGAGGTGGATGACTTTCCTTTGCTAATGCGTATCCCTTTCTTGAGGCACATGACTTTCCTTTACCAATGCGTATCCCTTTATTAAGGCGGATGACTTTCCTTTGCTAGTGTGCATCCTTAGTGACTCTACTAGGGAAGGTGTGTGTATCCCCTTTCTTAAGGCGAATCGACTTTCCTCACTGATGTATCCCTTTCCTAAGGCGGATGACTCTCCTAATTAACAATGTATCCCTTTCCTAAGGTGGATTGACTTTCATGAGTGATGTATCCCTTTCTTAAGACAGATCAACTTTCCTGGCAGATGTATCCCTTTCCTAAGGCGGATTGACTTTCCTAGCTGATGTATCCCTTTCTTAAGGCAGATCAAATTTCTTAACTGGGGATTTTGAATGACCTATAAAAAGACAACAATCAAACTCTGAGTTAGTCATTATCTTAGCAGACACATCTTTATTCTTGATTGATTTTGCGATGAGCAAAAAGTTTTGCCCCTTAAATTAAAAATAAAGATGTGTGGATGGGGGTTGACCCCTGAATAAACTATAAACTAAGTGCAAGAAATGTCAGGTTTGGTTCGATCGCTTTGGGATGGAATGCCCCTTGGAAGGGTGCTTCTCGAGGAATGCCTCTTGGAGGGAGATGTCCCTTGATTGGATGACTCCATTGCTGGGGGATGGGGAGATGCCCTTAGATTGACTGATTTAGTTGCTGGGAATTGGGGAGTATGCCCCTTGATTGATTCCATTGCTAGGGAAAATTTTCCTTTGTTTGATTAGGCTTCTAGGTATACTTCTCTAAGTGATGCCCCTAGAATGGTATTGTTATCATGTATGCTCTCTTTCTTGATAAACTTACACATGTTATGTAATTGCATTAGTTAATTATCTTAAAATGGCATACTTTAATTCTTGATTGATTTGTGCCAAACAAAATTTTTTGCCCCATCAATCAAGGATTAAGGTGTGCTGGTGGAGGTTTGCACCTTAATTAACTGTAATGATTGAGCAAAGAGATGTCGGGTTGGTCCCAACTTGACTTGGAGTGCCCCTAGCGTTCCCCTTCTACTGGCTGGCACTGCCTCTTGGTAAAAAATCTAGCTTAAAGGTCTTTATAATGTTGTGATATGGGTTGGTTCCTTTCTTGAGGCGAACTCCTATCCTTGGTATTCTTTTCTTAAGGCAAACATCTCTCCTTTGCTGTGTGTATCCCTTTCTTAAGGTGGATGACTTTCCTTTAACTGATGCTGGTGTATCTCTTTTGTAAGGCGGATGACTTCTCCTCATATCCCTTACTTAAGGCGGATCGACTTTCTTGGTTGATATTGGATCCCTTTCCTATGGCAGATGATTCTCCTACTGGTGGTGTATCCCTTTCCTAAGGCGGATGACTCTCCTGCTGCAGGTGTATCCCTTTCCTAAGGCGAATGACTCTCCTACTGATGGTGTTGAGCTACCTACCAAAAAGACAACAAAAACATTGCATTAGTTACTGTCCAAAATGATACATCTTAATTCTTGATCGACTTTATAATAAACAAAAATTTTTTCCCCTTCAATCAAGAATGAAGTTGTGTGGATGGGGGTTAGACCCTGAATAAACTATAAACTATGTTTAGAAATGTTGGGTTTGACCCAACATGAATCGGGGTGCTCCTCAAGAGCTGACTGCTGAGGAGATAGCTCTTGAATGGCTAGTCTATTTGGACTGCTGGGGGGAAATTGCCAGAGGGCAATTCCAGTTGTTCAAAGAAAGGTGTTCCTGCAACATCCTAGCTGTTGGGGAGTAACTTTGGAAACCATCTCAAGAAAGCTTGACTAGTTGGGAAGGTACCCCTAGAACTTTGCCCTTGGGAGGCTTTGGGGTCAATGTTCCTCGGGTGTTCTTCAGACTATGGGAATGGTTTCTCTAACCACTTACCCTTCAGAGACAAGGATTGACTCTTTCCAGGGATAGGGGGAATGCCCCTTGAATGTTTTGTTTGCTAGGGAATGAAAAATTCTCATGTGGTTGCTCTGCTGGAGAGAAGTGGCCCTTTGGTTGGCATTCAGGTTTTGTCTTGTCTGACCTGCAGGGGAAGAAAAAGTTTTATCAGAATATGACTTAAAATGGTACATCTTAAATCTTGATTAACTTTGTGATGAACAAAAAATTTTTCCCCTTCAATTAAGTATTAAGATGTACTAGGGTTCTGCCCCTAATTAACCGTAAAGAGTGAGTGAAGAGATGTTGGGTTGGTTCCAATCTTATTTTGATATGCCCTTGGAGTGGCTTGACCACTGGGGGAAAATAGCCTATGAGTGGCTTAACTGCTTGGGAGCGAGTTTCCTAGATGACTTGGATTGATAGGGGGTGTCCCTTGAAAGAGAAACTTAGCTGCCGGTAGGGTGCCCCTGGAACTTGCCTTGGGTGGCTTGGCCGATTGGGGGGATGCCCCTTGGATGGTTTGATTGCTGGGGAAATGATCCCTCCAATATTTTAGTTATTAGGAATACTTCTTAGGAAGATACCCCTTAGATGGTGGCCCTCGGATGGCACCTTTATTGGGTATGTCCTATGAATGATGCCCCTTAGGTGACAGTGTGGCTTGGGGAATTCCTTCTTTTCCCATGGATACCTCTCCTTGGGTTCCTGTACATGATAAAGTAGCTGGTGAGTAAGACTTTAAGACACACATGTCAGGACTTGCCCTGATTAAAAGAAAATACTAAGTTTAGTGATGTTGGGTTGATCCCAACTCAAACTAGGGCGTCCATAGTATGCCCTTTCACTGGCTGGCACTGCTAGGGGGAGTGCTCTTAGGGTGTATGATGATGGGGGGATGCCCTCCAATTGTGCCACTTTAAGTAGTACCCCTACAGTGGGTGCCCCTAGGGTGTTGGAGGACGGGGGGATGCCCGTCGACTATATCCACTACTAGGCAATGGAGGGATGCCCCCTAATTGACTTCTTTGCTGGGGAGGCGTCTTCCTAGATGATTTTTCTGCTTGGGATTTCTTCTAGGATAACATTTCCTTGGTTTAGATAAGAATCTCTTGTCTTATGGGGATTGTTGCCCTTTGATGTTTTGACCGCTTGGGGATCCTCCCCTTGAATGGACTTGTACATGAAAAAGTATTCATGTTAGTAATTACTTTAACATGGCTTACATTGATTCTTGATTGACTTTGTGGAAACAAAATTTTTTGCCCCTTTAATCAAGGATTAAGATGAGCTAGGGGTTTAACCATTAATTTGCTAAAAGAATGGGGTTTGAGAAGTGGGGTTTGCCCCAATTTGGATCTGATGTGTCCCTGTTACTGAGGAGTTCTAGTTTTGCTTGGAAAACTATTCTACCCTAGAGTTGGGACTTATATGGCAGGAGATCCATGGGAGAGGACCTGTATGGGTGGTGAATCTGATGGGGAGGGACCCATACGCCTGATACTGACCTATGAGGACGCTATTGGATGGGATGCATATGCCTACTAGGGACCCTATGGCTGTGGATGGGTTTAAGTGGAACCCGAGTTTGACTAGTGTGCCCTTATAATGTTGTTGTGCTTCACTCTTATGAGAACCTCGTCTTGGATCCGAAAAGAAGACATGCATGCCTTTCATGGACTTGTAAAACTATGGAGGGATAGTGTATGCCCAAAGGAGACCTATGTTTTTTTATGTTGGATCTGATGTTGGTGCAGGATCATGGTAAGTTCAAACCTGCGAAACTCAAAACTTAAACTATGCATGAAGCATGATGTATGAACATTTACATATGTGTATTGTCCCTCGATTTTCATTGTAGACTCTGCTAGCCATGTAGCGTGATAGGTTTGCGTAGGATCTAGATGCCTGTGATGAGCAAGTTAGGTACCTAAAGGAGCAATTGCAAGTAGCCACTATTTAGGCTGACCGAGTCAGGCCACTAGAGGAGGAGTAGGAGAGGGCCAGAGCGGAAACTACTTGGGCGAGGGCTGAGGTCAAGGTGTTGTGGGGCCAGCTGGACCGTGCGGCTGAGGGTAAGTAGATACCTGGGCCATCTGATTCTTCTTTGGAGGAGGATAGTTCAGCTTGTCGTGTTGGGCCAATGGCCACTCAGGTGGTGGGAACTGAGCAAGAGGTATAGCAACGAGTAGAGGAGATCAGTATTTCTGCTGGAAGTATAGTAGGAGCTTCGGAGACCAGGGTTCCTGATTTCCCTGCTGTAGATGCTAGTGGGGCAGAGGATCATATGATGATAGATAGGGATGACCTATTGGTGGATGCATAGGACCAGACTCAGGATGAGCACAAGGGCATAACCTGATTGAACCTGTGCCTTGAGGATATTATTGTCTTGTCCCTCATTGATAAAGACTTCCTCATTGATAAAGACTTAAATTGCTAGTGAATTGACTAGTAACCAAACATTTAAAGCTCTTGATTACTGAAAGACTGGCCCGATTATGACTGATGAGTACTACCAAGATTTGGATAAGATCTATATGCCTATTAGGGACCCATTTGGCTGGGACTAGGCTTAAGTCGAACCTGTGTCTGACTGGATTGCCCCTATAAAAGCCTTTATACTATTGTTGTGTTTCTCTTTAGTGAGAACCTTGTCTTAAATCTAAAAAGATGATCCGTACGCACTTTGTAGACTCGTATTGGTTTATATGGATGCCTATACTTCTTTGTACTGGTGATTTGATTGGATGAGATTCATTCTTTGCACATTAGGGGGTGCATCTTTGAGGTCTCCAAACTGTAACATGGTGCAAGCTGGATGATGGTAGTGGAAGCACCTGGCGATTTTAATTTGAGTTCTAAATTTTGCATAGATCACTTGTTGTATTGCGATCTATTGAACTGATTTTGTATTTTTCTTTTCTTTCTTCTTTCTTCTTTCTTCTTTCTTCTTTTCTTTTTTTTTTTGTCTTACTTTTTCCTGAACTGTCCTTGGCGGGTCAATTCAGCAGACTTTTCTTTCTTATCTTAACTTTTGCCTGAACTATCCTTGGCAGCTCAGTTCAACAAACTTCTTTTCTTTTCGACTCTTAGTGATGTCCACACTGTAGCATGGTGCAAGTTGGATGAGGCTAATGGAAGCACTTGGCACTTTGAATGATGTGTGCTATCAAGTAGCTTTATAGTGGGAAAACTAAACTTATGGGATCCCAACTACGAAACATTGCTATTACAAATGATGCTTGAAGAACAAACGTAAGTGCAAAATACTGGCGTTTTTGAATTGAGTTCTAACTTTTGCATAGACCGCTTGATGTGATGTGATCTATGAAACTGATTTTGTATTTTTCTTTCTTTTGTCTTAACTTTTGCCTGAACTGTCCTTGCCGACTCTTGCAGAAGCCTTAATTCTTTTGTGGCTTATAGGTATTTTATCCTTTGTTGAATGATACGTGCAATACACATAATAACAAAGAGCACAAATGTAGAAGAAACTGATGTTCACATACTTGTGATTATTTCATCTAAAGACGTGCATGCATTCATAAGATCAGGATTCTTAGCAAATCATATCATTTTATTATTAAATTTAAATTTGAGTGCATAGGCATTGATAATAGTTTCCAATGGTTAACCTTTACCTGCTTTTTGGTCCTTTTACAGATTTTCCAGAAAGCAACTGACGTTTTTCTCTCGATGCCCTAACTTTTCCCTAAGCCGCCCTTTTCGAGTTTTCATTCACGGGCTTTATTTTTATGTTGGAGCAACCTAACTTTTGCTTGATTGGTTTATGGAATACTGATTAGCAGGTTGCACCCTAATTTTTGCCCGAGCAGTAGAGGACTACTTGTCGGGTGATTTATTCTTTGTTTCTTTTTATTCTTTGTGCTACTTTTTTGTGATTTAATTCTTTTAACCTAGACATGATAGCGCTTAAGCCTGTCTTAATTCACTAGAATTGCAAACTCATTTCCATCCATATTCCTAAGCTTAATTCCACCCTTGCCATAGAATTTCTTAACCATGAACTTCCTAATTAGGCCCAACTTGCCCCTAGTATCAATGTTGAATGGGCGTACCTGTTTAGGAACCAGACCACCAGCCTTGATGAGTTGCTTTGGGTATCTGACTCTATTGTTGTCAGCTTGGGCTATTTAGTGTTGGAATGAACATGTTTTCATTTTGTGAAAGAAGGAGGTCATGCTATTGTGAGGAAGGTTCTCCTTCTTGTGAAAGAAAGAGATCATACTATTATGGAGGCTTGGGATCATTGTATAGGGTCTTCTTTCTTTTAAACAAATGGAGAAAGCATTTTTATGGGATATCTTGACAGGAATATAGGTCCAAGGAAGGTATGTACATTGATAAGAAATGCCCATTTGTTGGATATGATGGTTTACCCTTTTGAAGGTTTTGGAAGGGCATTGGATTTAAGCTTGCCTTGATTTTGGATTTGTGTGGTAAGATATTTTCCTTCAATGGTGGTTTTTTGTTGTGGAGTATGTCTTCCTTTTTTTGGGGGGGCTCATGTTTTTCTTTCTTAGCAATGTGTATCTTTCTCCCCCCTTTATGGAAAAATATGAGGAAATACCCAAGGATATCATGTTTGCTGAACACTTTTTATCTCTCCTTTATTTTGGTGGTAGGTGTTAACCATTGGAACCTTATGTGATTGCGATATACTCAAAATCAATTTCTTTAATAAACATTTTTAAGAATGTTGATTTTATGAGTTCACGATATCTTTAAGAATGAAATGCTCAAACATAATGTGAATGCATTAATTTATTCATGATGTGGGGGGTCTTCATATTCAATCTCGGTAGGATCCAATGGTGATAGTCTCCCAATCCCGAGCTTCTACTTGTATTAGCACTAGTCCTCTTTCTACTTCATCAATGTACTCCAATTCCTCAAATATTTCCCACTTTTCAGCCTTTTCGGGGATCCAATCTTCCCCTCTCATGGCTTAGACCAAAGGTGAAGATAGTTGAGCATTTATAGTCACACCAAAGGGTAGACCTATTGGATGATGGAAGGCTCTCCCCTTAGGCGTGGCTATGCAGTTGAGACCTTGGCTAGATCCCCCAAACTGAAACAATAGCATCATAAATCCTTGGCTATGGTGAATAGATAGACTGACGGCTGGTGGAACTATTATACCTCCTGAATGAAAAGGATTGCTAAACTGATCATATGGACCAACTGAACCCCAATTGTTCAAACTGGCTAGATGATGGATTACTAAGAGACGGAGGCGGAGATTCAACCCTTAATTGAACTGAATTCAGTTGAGTAGAAAGTGGAATGCAGACCAAATGAACTTGAGATGGTTGCCAAGCTTTGATTCTTGCCAGGTGGGAGCCAAACGATCAATACATGCATGGGTTCGATTATGCATGAGGAATGTACAATGATGCATGGTGAGGTTAATATATAAAGATAGAGTGCATCTAAGATAGAGTGTAATAATTTTCCAAAATGATGAAAAAGAAGCCGGGTTGAATTAACTAAATGATTTGCGGTGCTCATCTTAATCTTTTAAGCGTTTTAAAAACAAACAGAAATTTTGCAAGTCAAAAGATTATTATCCCCAGCAGAGTCGACACTGTGAGGTATTTATGATGTGCGGGTCTCCCTTGGCGCCTGGATGAGAGGCGGGGCCCACTGAGGGTTGGTTGGATTTAGGTGTGATGAAACCATTTAGTTCAAGTTTGCGCATTTTAGCCAATATTATGAATAAAAGAATCGAGACCCAAATCTCGATACAAATGATAGAGTTGCCACCCAAGTTGTCTACTTGGGAAAGAGTTTTGGTATAGTTCCTATTGGGAGGGAGACTCATACCTTTTGGATCAGAGATTCAGGTATCAGATGAGTGAGTTATTTCTCATTTAGTTAATTCAAAATTACATTCGCCGCGTAAAACCGTTTTGTTTTCATCATTTGGGGAATTATCACAAAAAGTCTATTTTTCTACACTCTTTCATGCATTCAACAGTTTATAATAAAGCACAAATAGTAAAAAGGGAAATAAAATTATAATCGAGAGAAAATGGGGAATTGCGAGTGAACCTATATATTTGTTTTAAGTTATAAAACAAAATAAAATAAATTCCCCAGTATCCATAAAGACTAGCACAGTTTATAATACATCATAAGTCAGCATTTTATTAGGAAAAATGTGATTATGTTCGCATGGCAGTTTTACGATCGATAGTGCCCGGATGGCTTTTAGGATCGGAGAGAAATTACGAGTCTTGAACGTATTTTGTTATAAAAACACATTTTAACTTTGTGGGTTGATTTACCAGATTATTACTAAAATGATTGCATGGAAAATGATGAGTTGATTGATTTTACTTATTAAATGGGAACTATGGGTTTTGCTTGGGGGCCAGTACCCGTATGGGTGGGGTGGGACCCATACAGCTACTAGAGAGGACCGATATGGGTAGAGGGGACCTGTACGGGTCCTGTCTAGTCTCGAGCATAAACTCAATTTAATTTAACAAGCAGATTTATGGAGGAGAAATGAAATAAAATTGGGATTTCCTTTCGTATGAGTATGGTGCACCAATTTAATATCCCTAAGGACATAAGGTGACAACAAGGCTCATATTGGTTAGGACCAGACCCCAAAACAAAAATAAAAGGCTAGACAGAATTTAATAGCTGGAGGGCGATAAATAAATAATCGAGATGTGGGTCTCTTTAAAACTCCGGAGCGATACCTTTAGGCTTTGAATCCACTTTAAATCGATTCCAATGCCGAATGGAAACTTTGTCTAAGTAGATGATGAAATGATGGATTTAGAATTGTTCAAGTGAGTGTTTGGGTGGAAGGAACCTCCCCCAATCCTAAATATGAAGCTAGAGAGAAATAAAATATGGGCAAAAGCAATGTGGAATGGTTTCCCCCCTATTTTATAACTTTTATACCCCTTCTATACCCTTTCTATAACCTCAAGAACTTGCTGGAACCATATTCTTATATTAGTATTTTATTCTAATATTTTTCTCTTCAATTGTTCTCCCTTTTAAATGAGGAAAATGACCTCTATTTATAGGGAGAAAATAGGTCTGAACGCATTAAATGGCTGATTTTATGCATTTATGGCAGATTTTATTCGCTTATGGCTAATTTTATTCGTTTATGGTTAAATTATTCATGTATGACAGATTATATTCATTTATGGCAATTTATATTCATTTATGGACGATTTGGGCCGTTAAAACTGACTGTTTGGGTGTCTATTGGACCAGTACAGGTGGCTTGGACCCGTCCGGTTCCCATTAGGACCAAATTGGGAAATTCTGGAAGCTTTCATACCGATATGGATTGGTTGGTCTCATACGGATCTGTACAGACCGATTTTGCCCGAAACTTCCCAAAACTGCCCGAAATCGACCAATTTTGACTAGTTTTGACCATTTTAGACCTTTTAGGGCTTTGGCGCTAGTTTTCTGAGGTTTAGGTTTGACAAAGCTTGACCAAACTACATTGAAATCACTCCAAGTAGATAACTCTTGTAGAAGGATGCATTATATAGCTCGTATCATCGTTTTGTGACAAGTATCGTTAAAATCCAATGCTTACAGAAGGGAGGGGTTTTAAGTAGAGAGATTTGGCGTGCAAGGGTAGCTCATAGGGCAGTAGAAATCATTACCTTGATTAAGTACAAAACCGTAAAAAATCTCTAAGATCTTTATATGACTTCCACATCACCTACTGTGTATGCATCAGGCTGTGTGAGTCATTTTACATCCCACGTCTTCTCAATCACGTCTCTTAGTGCGTGATATTTCAACTTCCCAGAGTATGTACAGAGGCCTAAATCAGTAGATAAAGATAGAGAGAAATTAGTCCTAGTCTAGATAGAACTAAAAAAAGGCTAACTAGAAAAGAGAGATGAAGAGTCAGAAATGCTTGGGCTGCCTCCAAAGAGCGCTTTATTTAACGTCGGTGAGCTCGACGCACCACACCGAGATCACGGTGTGGTGTTAGTGGTCTCTATTATACTGATTTCTTCATAATGAGCTTGGACCCCTTCATAGTAGGGCTTGAGACAATGCCCATTGACTTTTAAAACTTTCCCAGTCATGACGCTTTGTATAATGACTGCTCCTTGTAGAAGTACTCTGGTCACGAAGTGTGGCCCATCCCACCGAGACCTCAACTTCCCATGAAATAGCTTGAGATGAGATTGAAATAAAAGGACTCTCTATCCTGTATAGAAGACTTTTTTGGAAGCAAAAAGGTCATGGTGGCGCTTAGTGGTCTCCTTATAGGCCTTGTTCCTTTTATAAACATCATGGCGAATCTTATCGAGTTCGTGTAGTTGCAACCTGTTATGCTCTTTGGTGGCATCGAGCCTAAGATTGGTCTCTTTGATGGCCCAATACGCCTTATGCTCAATCTTAACAAGTAATTGACATGCTTTCCCATAGGCAACTCTGCAAGGTGACATCTCGATGGGTGCTTTCCAAGCAGTGTAGACTACCCAAAGAGCTTCAAAGAGATGGAGACTCGAGTCTTTTCTGTTGGGATTGACTATCTTCTTTAGGATTAGCTTAACCTCTCTGTTGCTCATTTTAGCTTGTCTATTTATCTGTGGGTGGTATGCCATGGAAGTCATGTACTTGACTCCCATTTTGCCAGTAATACCGAGATCATTTTGTTGCAAAATGTGTACCGCGATCACTGATAAGTAGTCTCGGTGTCCCATATCTGCAGAAGATGTTGTTCTTAATGAAGTCTGCTAAAATTTTTCTGTCATCATTCCTGGTTGCCTTAGCTTCTATCCAATTGAAGACATAATCAAATGCTAGGGGGATGTACTTGAACCCATAAGAAGGAGGAAAAGGGCCCATGAAATCGATACCCCGAACATCAAAGATCTCGACGACCGAAATAGGAGTCATTGGGAGTTGATCTCAATGTCCAAGATTACTAACCCATTGACAGTTGTCGTATGCTTTGCAGAATATATGGGAGTCACAAAAGATGTGGGTCCAATAAAATCTGCACTTAAGTATACGTTGCACTATTCTCCTTGGCCCACCGTGACCTCCGCAAACCTCAGAATGATATGCTTGCAAGAGTCTCGACATCTCTTCCTTGTAAACACATCTCCTCAAAACCATATCATTCTCTTGTCTCCATAGATAAGGATTATCCCAAAAATACATGCTAGCTTCCCTCTTCATTTTCTCCTTGTCATTGCGTGTGAATTCATCCAAATATCTCCTAGTTGCAAGATAGTTGACAAGGTCTCCATACCATGGAGTCTCGGTGATAGCAAAGAGACTCTTCCATGGACATTTATCCTAGACTTTCATTGGTTCTTCTGAATTGGTCATCCTACTGAGATGATTGGCCACTAGGTTCTCTATCCCCTTCTTATCTCTGATCTCGATGTCAAACTCTTGAAGCAAAAGGATCCATCGAATCAGTCTCGGTTTAGCATTCTTCTTGGTCATTAGGTACCTCAAGGCAGCATGATCTGAGTACACAATGACCTTAGAATAGAGAAGGTGGGAATGAAACTTCTCCAATGTAAAAATGATAGGAAGGACCTCTTTCTCAGTCATGGTGTAGTTCCACTGAGCTACATCGAGAGTCCGGGAGGTATAGTAAATGACATGAGGTTTTCAGCCAATTATTGTCCCAATATTGATCCTATTGCTTTATCACTTGCATGGCACATGATCTCAAAGGGCTGGTCCTAGTTGGGTGGTTGGATAATGGGGGCAGAGACTAGCTTCTTCTAGATAGTATCAAAGGCTTCTTTGCAAGGATCTCCAAACTTGAAGTTAGCATCTTTCTGGAGTAATCTGCATAGTGGCTCTACAATTTTTGAAAAGTTCTCGATGAACCTGCGATAAAAACCTGCATGCCCAAGAAAAGACCTAACTTCCTTTACAGAAGTAGGGTAAGGTAAGGACTGAACAACATCAATTTTAGCTTTAGCTACCTCTATACGCTTCTTAAATACAACATGACCCAATATCATACCCTGGTCTACCATGAAGTTGCATTTCTCATAGCTAAGTACTAAGTCAGACTCACTACAATGTTTAAAGATACATGCATCAAAAGAATCACCATACACAGTAAAATCATCCATGAATACCTCAATAATGTTCTCCACGTGATAAGAAAAGATACTCATCATGCACCTCTAGATTGTAGCGTGAGCATTACAGAGACCAAAAGGCATCTGTCTAAAAGCAAAGGTACCAAAGGGGCATGTAAATGTTGTCTTCTCCTAGAATTTTGGTGCCACCGGATCTGATAGAAACCTGACATTCCATTGAGATAGCAGAAATGAGACTTGCCTGCTAGTCTCTCCAGCATCTAATCAATGAATGGCAGTGGAAAATGGTCTTTCTTGGTCATGATGTTTAGCTTGAGGTTATAAATGCAAACTCTCCACCCATTCTATATTCTCATTAGGACTGCTTCTTCTACTTCATTTATTATAATTATGATCCCTATCTTCTTAGGAACAACTTGTACTGGGCTGACCCACTCACTGTCAGAGATGGGGTAAATGAGGTTAGCCTCCATAAGCTTGACTACTTATTTCTTTATAACTTCCATCATGGGAGGATTGAATCATCTTTGAGGTTGGTGATAAGTCTTGGTGTTCTCCTCCAGCTTGATATTGTGCATGTAAATGGAAGGACTAATCCTCTTGATATCGACTATAGTCCATCCAATTGCCTCCTTGTGTTGCTAGAGCAAGGAGACTTGTCGTTTCTCTTCATCAGGACTTAATTTACTGGAAATGATCATCAGGAGCGTATCATCATCCCCCAAGAAAGCATACTTGAGGTGACTTGGTAGGATCTTGAGTTCAAGCTGCGGTGTCGGATGATGGAAGGAATGAGTTTCTTGAAAGGTAGTAGAGCGAGCTTTGGTCCAAGTCTTAATGTAGGTTGAGGTGAATGGAGATCATGAATAGCCTCTTCACCTTCTCATTAAAATCAGTATCATCGAGGCTCTTAGTGTCAAGTGCTTCATTCAATATAACCAAATATTAGTCTAAGAGATTGAGCTTAAAAATTTGTTGGATGATAGGATCTAGACTATCAATGCTGCATAGGCTCAAATCTTCTTCTAGGGTCTTCATAGCATCATGAACATTGAAAATGGCTACCGTTCCATTAAATTCAATGGTGAGAGAACCATTGTGTACATCAATTTTGGTCTTGGCAGTGCTCATGAATGATCTCCCTAACAATAAATCTGAGTTCCCTTTCCTGTCTGTGTCACACATATCAAGAACATAAAAGTCAGTGGGAAAAACAAAATCATTTATCTTGACCAATACATCCTCTAAAATTCCCTCAGGGTAAACAATAGAGCAATTTGCAAGTTGCAAGAAAATCCTGGTCCCCTTGAGAGGCATATTGTGGTTGGCTAATATCTGCAGGTAGATAGAGGAAGGCATGACATTTATAGATACACCGAGATCACACATAGCCTTTCGAATTCCATCCTGCCCTATGTGGCAATTGATCGCAAACATTCCCTGGTCTTTCAACTTAAGGTATAATTTGTGTTGGATCATGACGGATACATTTACTCCCATCACGACCTTGTCTAGGTCATGCTGCTTCTTCCTATTAGTGCACAACTCCTTGAGAAATTTTGCATATTAGGGTATCTTTCTAATCACATCGAGCAATGAGACATTGATCTCAACTTTCCTCAAGGTCCTGAAGGACCCTTTCTCTTCTTTCAACTTCTTGGTCTTTGCCAATTGTTCTGGAAAAGGAGGTCTGGTCTCGGTAGAAATCACTGGTTCCTCTGTGTCATCGGGGATCACAATGACTTCATCCTGCATTTCTGCTCTCAGTGGTTCCAATTGAGTCTCTTTCTTTTCCCGTAGCATGATTGTACTGACATTCACTCTTGGATTATCCGCCATTTGAGATAGAGGTCCCCCCCCATGTTCTCGATCTTGAAGAGGGTGCTAGTTATTTGGGCCATCTATTTTTCTAAGTTTGAAAAGTTACCTTGCAGTCCTTGTATCCAATCATATACCAACTCAAATCACTTACTGGAACCCTCAGTAAGAGCAGTGAAAAGTTTATAAGGATTGTACTACTGCTGAGATGGGTTGGGTTATGCTTGTTGGGGAGGTCTCAGTACGTCGCATTTTGCTGATTTCTCACCAAGAGTTGATTTTGTGGTCCCTGTGGTTATTGGCGGTCATTGTTTCCCCAAGCGAGTACTGGGCAATCTTGCCACCCTATCTAAATTCTTTATGGTGGTGGGATGTATGGCTTCTTGTTTCCCTAATTAATATAGTTACTATGATTACCGCAGTTTCTATAGTTACAATAGTTGCCATAGTTTCCCATGGCATGGACTTGTTTAAATTCAGGATCTCTTATGCGAGGGCATTCATCAGTAGTATGAGTAGTCTTTTTGCAAAGTTCACATTCCTTTGCAACCTCGATCTGGATGGCTATCTTGTGCATGAGTTCAGCGAGTCTCTTTATTTTATCATTGAGATCAAAAGAATTGATCTCATTGACTGCTCTTAATGTAGATTTTCCTTCAGGATCGCCAAACTGTTGGGCGATTTCTACTATGGTCCTAATGATTTCCCAAGCTTGAGTTGGGGTCTTGTTGATGAGAGCACCCCTAGTAGCGGTATCCACCATGGACCGCATGGATAATAGGAGTCCCTCAGAGAAAGTCTGGACGAAGGCTTGATCAGTAAACCCTTGTGGTGGACTAGCTGCCAAAAGGTGTCAGAATCTTTCATAATACTCATGAAGACTCTCTGCGTCTTTCATCTTGGCCGAACAGATCTGTCTCTTCAAGGTGGTAACTCTCGACGCTGGAAAGTACTTTTCAAGAAAGACTCTCAACATCTGTTCCTAGGATGTGATTAAGCCTAGTTTCAAATGACAAAGCTAGTAATTGGCTGAGTCATTAAAAGAAAAAGCAAAGGACTTAAATTTCACAAGGTTTAGATCGACCTTGGGTGGCTTTATGGAACACACCATCAAATGAAATTTCTCCAAGTGTTTGTAAGGGTCATCAGTGGCCCTTCCCGTGAATTTAGGTTAGCTATGAACAAACACAAATCTTATTTCATAGTTGTTATCATCAGTCTCATCCGAAAAAGTGATATAGAAAGGTTATTAGAACACTGGGACCCGTGTAAGGTCTTAGATTGACTGTTCTTGGTCAGCCATGGTCATGATGGCTGTTTAAGGTCTTGAATCAGCCCTATTAACTTATAAGTAGCAGTACTGAACTGAACTGAACTAAACTAAACTGGATTGAATATAAGTTGAAAAGAATAGGGTAGTCTTTCGAATCGTTAGACAACCCTTCTATATCGATTGGATCGTCGTTGGGTGCGCTAAAGTTTTTGCCTGATAGTTAAAGTCTCTACGCTATCGAACCTGCTTAGCATAAGCTATTTTGGATCTTTTGATTTCTAGATAGTAGAGGAATTCGCTGCTATGACCTATAGCTCTGGTCATCCACATTAAATAACTAGTCAAAAGGAAATGTTCCCCGACAATGGCACCAAAATTTGATGGGTGTTGAGACCACCAAAAATAAATGCCTGCACAAAATAAACTAGTAGTCAGTAGCAAGCAGGGGTTGAATCCATAAGGAACGATATTTGACAATGTTATTCTTAGCAGATAGCACACAATATAACCTAGAAGTGATCTCTTTGGGAGTTTATGAATTAGAGCGAAATAAAGTAGGTAATAAAACAATGAGAAATAATGACTCAACCAAAGTAGAGCAAAAGTGAATATCATGGTGATCATAAGATAAGAAATTAGTTGCACCAGGACCTAGATTTAGTTATACTATCACTCATGCACCGTACAGTACTATCAACTCTTCCTTACTGTGTATGGAGACCAGACTTCATGCCATAATCTCTCTCTTACTCACTATATCTCTCGACAGGTAGTGAAGCACTCTAAACGGGCATAAGATTACCTTTCTCTAGTCTCAATAAAGACTATTGTCACTTTATCTCTTTTCAAGCATAATTACAGATGCAAGAATTAAGATTGACAATAATCATGAAGACTTACCAAATGGTTGATCAGGCCAAATAGCGAGACTAGGTGATATCGTTACCACGAAACCCTTGAAGTATCGAGATTGGTAAATAGGTCTCCTTGTGAACATTTGTATTTAGTTGTGGTCCTCCCACTATTTAAACTCAGCCTTGACCCTTACTTGGTCAAGTCATAAAGAATTTAACTAATCATGACTGAATTTAAATGTGCAGAAATGTAAAGAGATTTAAAATAAAGCATGATAAGAATATAAAGATTGAAATTGAATTTGCTTATTAAACCAAATCCGAAATCAAAAATTCAAAAATCCATAGTACTCGAAAGTGAAGAAACTAAGAACTAAGAATTGAAACTAGACTAGAAAGACTGAAAATGGTGAATGGTAAAATGATAGATTGGATGATGGTCCCTTTGAGACTTGCCGACCTTGGGTATTTATAGTTGAATGCCTCTCCCCTTGCTTCTTCTTTAGTGACAAAACATGACTCTTTGCATTTATCTTGTTGGATTCATTTCCTTTTAGTCTTGATCTTCAAATGGTAGTAAAATCCTTTCCCTTATGGAATTAGGAAAGAGATCTAACTTCCTTCTTAAATTGGGCTCTTCTTGAATAAGATTTTTTTGAATTGGGTTACTTCCAGATATGGACTTGGTGTGCTCCGAGACTGATGTCATCGTGGTCACTCTAAAGTGTTTTGGAATCACCAGAACCAGCTATTTCTCCTGCTGTCTGCTTCAGGTATCGATGAAAGGCTCTTTTCTTCTAAATATTGCATGTTTTCTCCAAGTTACCTTCAAAACCTGAAAATGACAGAAAAGGAAGTAATAGAGGCCATAAAGACTAAAAATATGGTCTCCATGATATGGAAATAAGCACAATACATGCTGAAAATACAACCCATAAAATATCAATCGTGTTTCCCTTAATTTCTCTCAACTAGCTAAAACCAATTATTAAAATTGGCATATCAAAAGAAAAGCGTTCTCAGAGTTCAAGATGTTTGAGACATTGTCAAAAAAGGCTATATATTCTAAACTAAAGATGAATATGTAGGTCCCTATGAGAATATTTATAAGGGCAGAGGGGGGTGAATTGCCCTTTTTCACGGAATTAGCAGACTTAGAAAAGTCTTTAGTGTAGCATGTTTCATTATGATCTGGAAGATGAATCCTGATGATGCAAATGTGTACAATTGAGTAAAAGAGAAAGAAAATCAAACACAAGTATTTTATACTGGTTCAGCCCTGCCTACGTCCAGTCCCCGGAGTTTCCTTCCTCCGAGCTTGTCCACTAGTGGATTCCTTTCCACCTAGCAGGAATCAAGCCTTACAAATTTGTCTCCGAATGGTAGCCCCTTCTGGAAGTAGGATATACCACTAGAAGCACCAACTCCTAGCTGATTCCTCTTATCTTTAGTAGGATATATCACTTAGCCTTCTACCTTGAATCTAAGCTAAGTCCTACAGGGACATCTCACTCAAAGCACCTACTTCAAGCTATATCCCAATCTCCCAACTTACCTAAGTTGGATATTCTTACACTTTGGTTTTCAACAAAGGGTTGAATTTTGGAGTTCCTCAAGTTTATAGTTTCACTTGGGAATCCTTACAAAAAGATTTTGAATCAAGGGTTCTTAGAGGGATTATATCAACTGATTGTACAAGTGTTGCTTTATTACTTGCTTTTATAAATCAATCAGTTAACCTTCTCATTTGGTGAAGAGCTCCTTTTATAGGCTTTGATCATAAATGTATCCCTTTGTGGTTGGTGAACTTTTATTCAATCTTCACCCTTGATTAGGTTGTGATGTGGAGCTTCCAGATCCGTTGATCAATACGTTAGACTGTATTTTGATCCTTTTGAAATCTTGGGATTGAGGCTAAAAACTTGTCAGTGATCATTTTGCTTATCATTTTGTAATGCACCAACTTTTATACCAATTGCTTTATGATGTGAGATCCACACGCACCTTTATTATTCTAGGAGAAAAAGTAGTTAGCTTTTCTCTTTTCGGTGTTAGACCCTATTGACTTTTCTCTGTAATGTGCAAGCTGTCATTTTTGTCTTTGTCTTGGGGAAAGGATTTTTAAATTCCATAGACCAAAAAGGGTAAAGGGAAAAGTATATTGGAAAACTTCCCTATATTAGAAATATAGGTCTTTCGGATGTCTTCTAGACCTATATGCCCCAGATCTATCTTCCAGAGATGGCTTTAATCAGTTCTTCCTGATGCTGGTCTTGAAAAACAAAAATATATTTCCTTTTAAAACTTTGTTCGGATGATTTCCTCTAGTGCTTAGGTTCTTAAGATGTTCAATGGATGATTTGTATCTTGATCTTTATCCAGATTTTTTCATTTAGGTTTTGGAGAACTACATATATTATTTTTGTTTTTTTCAAACTTGATCCGGATTTAGACTTTTTATCCGGAACATTGTTTCCCCACGATCTCCCCCATTTGATGGAAACAAAAACCTAAGTCATCTAAGTATGGGTGAGTTTACTAAGTGTAATTTTGTTTACTTAGTCTTTTACAATGCTCCCCCATAATTTTACCATCCTAACTCCCCCATGATTTCTGTTTCTAAGTTTGTTTTAGTACAATTACAGATTGTACTTTAGAAGCGATTGTTTTGATAGTTAAGAGTTTTTCACTTCATATATACTTCTACTGTGAACAATGGTTAACATCATGAAGTTCAGAATTACAAGCTATAGAAATACATATAAAGTGAATCTAGCTATTACATAAGTATTACAAGATTATCTAGCTATCTTAACTATCTCTCCGGATGGACTACTCTTCCGAACTTGCATCATTTTTCCTTTCCCGCTTCCCTCTCCTTGATGAATCTAATCTTCCTCCGCCTTTTTGCTTCCATCAAGGGGATCAATAACCATATAGGTACACTTACCCCAAGATTGCTACCAGGCAGAAGAGTAGATAGAGTAGTCTTTGTTGCCTTTTACCCGCTCATCAATAATATGATCCACTATCGATGGAGTCAAATAATAAGGATGAAGGGACCGCCGGAGTTGATCATAGGATTGTGAGACTTAAGGAAGAATTTGGAGAATGTTCTCTTGGTCTTTAGGATCAAAATAGGAAAACATGGCCTTGATTAGAGTAGTCAAACCTTTTTGGCTCATCCCCTATTACTTGAACAAGGTTGTGCAGGACAGGAATGAGCTGACTTTCTATAATGGCCGAAGATGAGGAAGATCCAGAGATAGATAGTTTATTTATTCCGGCTTGAAGGAGGGGGATTTCATCGCTAATGACCTTCCGGATGTTGTGGATAGATTCCGTTTGATCTTTTATTTCTTTGGTGACAGTCTTCTTCTAGTCATTCATTGTTTACTCAATGCTGGAGTTACGAGCTTGCATCTCATCACCCATATCATCTAAGATTTTCTCTTTGTGCTTGGGTATAGTTTTGTCTATGAAGTTAGGAAGCATTTCCTGAGTTACTAGCTGATCAGTCTCCAGGCTCAGCAAAGTAGGCTTCAGGTCTCTATCCTCCATGAATTTTATCAAGTTTTCAAACTTGGAGTCAATATAGTCCTTGATTTCTATATATAGAACATGTCGGATGAGGACATTCTATATCAGAGGCAAAAGTATTGGCTTGACTGGCATTTCAATTAGCTGTAGAGGTGCTTTCCTTTAGCTCATTTAGAAGAGGCTGGACTTCTGTTAGGGAAGCTGCTGCCAGAGCTTCGGGAGTTGGGAAGTTCATGACTTGTTGCTCAATTTTGGGGAGGCACTTCAAACTTTCTTTAATCTAACCCAAATCCTTTTGGACTACTTTATCAGATTTTTGCCTGAGCAACTCCTTCTCAATAGCTTTTAGATGAGTGCATATTATTAGGAGACTCTTCTTGATGAATCCCTCTTTATGATGCTCAAGAGTTGCCTCCTGAAGGAGTTTAAGAGCGGCATTGACTTTGGAGTCTTTGGAGTTTTCATCAGGAAGAGTCACTAGTTTTGTGCGAGGGGGAAATTTTTTGTTTGAGGGTCCGGTTGAGTCACCATCGGATGAGCTGGATTCATCTCCAGAGCTGGAGCTGCTTTTGGAGGGGCTATCATCTTCCAAACTAGAGCCTATAACTGCTCCTTTCTCTTCTCCACCCTTATCCATCTCCCTTTCCTCTGGGGTAGCCTTGCCCGCAGGATCCACTTTAGAAATGTGCACTTTAGAACTCATACTGTCTCCCTCCTTCGGAGTTATTTCATCTGGGTTTGGCACTATATCCTTAGCTACATTATGAGAGACCGTAGCTAAGTTATGCTCTTCAAAATCAGAATTAAGATGAGAGAAATTAGGGGATACCTCTATAGTTTGTAGTGTCTGATCCTGATGGTTTACATCATCCTTCTTCTCTTCTTCCAGCCTTGCCTCCGAATGGTTGGAACTGTCCTCAACCACCCCCATAATTGCTTTTTCAGGACTTTCTTTTTATCCCTTAGGCATGTTGGTATTTTCCTCAATAACCTTCTCCAGTGCCTTTTCAGGACTTTCTAGATTGATGACTTCATTTCTGGATCCAAGCAGATTCTCTAGAAGTGGTCCTATTCTATCAGTAAATATGAATTCATCTACTTTCAAAATCTTTGACAGAGAGTCCATACATTTTGGATCTACGAGAATTGGGGGAACTTGAGGTGATTCTCTGGGTCCTTTGGTTGTTCTCCCCTGATTTATTTGATTGTTTTCTTTT
This sequence comes from Euphorbia pulcherrima, assembly GCA_947683365.1. Classification (NCBI taxonomy): domain Eukaryota; kingdom Viridiplantae; phylum Streptophyta; class Magnoliopsida; order Malpighiales; family Euphorbiaceae; genus Euphorbia; species Euphorbia pulcherrima. Next base: position 25,580,298 of record CANTUS010000001.1, read on the forward strand.
ATTGCAGCTTGAATGACATCGTATTGTTTATCAGCTTGCCCCACGAATTTTGTTGTGCCGAGAACATATTTCCCTTTATTGGACTTTGGTTTCTCTAAAGCGGCTCTCTCCCTATACTGCCTTGCTTCCTTATTCAGGATTATTCCAGCGAGCCTCCTACCTTCACTAGCTTTCTTTTCTTGGGCAATGAGGGCTTCATTAAAAGTGAGTCCTTTTCTCCTGAGCTGCTTTTGAGGAGGAGCCTAATCCTCTGTTTCCTCATCATCTGCCTCCTCTTCCATCTCAACCAATGTTCTTTTGGCTTTTCGCCTTCCGACCTCAATTGCTTTTGTAGCAATTTGAGGTAGACCCACAGGAAGCGCAAGTTATCCCTTCTTAGCTGCAGCTTTAATTAGTCTACCCCGGGTCTTGGCTTTTTGGAGCTTAGGATTTGGGTGAGGGGCAGAGTTTCCTCATCAATCTCTTCCGATACCATTTCAGCTTGCATTTTAGCCTTGGCTTTGTTGGTTCTAGGCCTTTGGGAACAAGAGTCTCCTCTTCCTGATCAACTATCTTTTAGGATTTAATATTTCGCTCATCCCTTTTTAGTTTTGCCTTTTCTTCATCCCATTCCTCATTAAAGCGGAGATTGAGGAAATTCTTCTCAAGGGATGGGCTTTCCATAAATCCCTTGAAATTCGGTCAGATCCACTTCCTTGAAGAATTCTTGTGATCAAGGCACCATATGAGTTTACATGGGTCTTGAGATAGTGAATGATCAAGACTGGCTAGTTTACTTCCACACTTCCAACCCCGTACTATAGGATGCAGTGCTGGAGGGAAGAAACTATAGTCAATGACCCCATCCTTATCAGGATGAGCTTGCCCAAAGCGTGCTACAAGAATCTAGGCATTATGGGGAAGTACGTTGAGAATTTATCGCCAATTGTGGAGCCATAGTTTGGAATCATACTCTACTCCAGTCTCATCCCCATCTTTTCTCAACACTATCCCAGAGTTCTTCATGCGTAGATTTTTCTCAAAGAATTCAGGAGTGAGAATTATCACCTTCCCCTGCACTTCAGTGCATAAGGCATCAAAATGGTTGTGAGCACTGAGATTTGAGAAGAACTCTTTCACCAGCTTTGGGTAGGTTGGGCAATTTATCTTTAGAAGATCACCCAGACTTTTATCTTTAATTAGGGTGAAGAAAGGAGGAGTTCTCAATAGGTAATTATCACCTAAGTGATTAGTGGGCATGACAGAGTCGGAGGTTTTAAGATTTAAGGGTTCCAAATCAGTATCCTTCAAGTGAGATACTTGAAAGATATTTTTGCTTGGTAGGATTCAAGGGTGTTGGAGGTGTTTATGGCTGCCATTTTAGAGAGATTTTGAAAGGTAGAGTTCTGGGTTTGAATTTTTGTAGAGTAATAGTAGAGTAGTTGCTCGAATGAAGAAGAGAGAATTTTTAAAGTGAGGGTATATTGGTAATCCGAATTCTGGTTGTCTTGACTGGATTGATGACATGGAAATTAGATTATTTGGAGAGAGGTGAAATCAATTTAATCGGAGAATGGGAACGGTTTATTTTTGAATTAATTACTGTATTTACTGCGCGTGTAACAGCCAATGGACTTTTGAAATTCAAAAAGTAATAGTTACCTTTATGAGCTTTTACTGCCATACATCATTATTGTCGGCTGACGTGGCAATCTTTTAGAATAGATCTTCCCAATTCTCCTTATCTTCCGGAGTGAATTTTTATTTTAGGATCCGGCTTGGTTTAAGAACTAACTTCCAGAGTTTTTCTAAATTGGATTTGACATCCCAATTGATTCTCTTAGTTTCCCAAATTGATCTTTACTAAGTGGTTTAGTAAAGATATCAGATCTTTGTTCATTGGTTGGAACATATATCAATGCAACATCCTTCTGCATTACATTATCCTGGATGAAGTGATGCCTTATGTTGACATGCTTCATCCTGTTATGAAGCACTAGATTCTTTGACACATCAATAGCACTTTTGTTGTCACACATTATATCTACACATCCAGATTGCACTCCATAATCTTTAAGTTATTATTTGATCCATAGAAGTTGATCAACACAACTTCCAGTTGCCATATACTCTACTTCTGTAGTAGATAAGGCAACTGAAGTTTGCTTCTTACTATACCATGAGACTAAGCAGTCTCCAAGGAAATGGCATCCTCTGGATGTACGTTTTCTCTCAAGAGTATCTCTACCATAGTCTGTATCTATGAACCCTTAGAGTGTAATGTTTCCTATACTTGGATACTATAACCCAACTTCAGTGGTTCCTAGGATTGGCTAGATACCTTGCACAGTAGCATACTACATAGTGTAATTCAGGTCTGCTAGTTGTCCAGTATAGCAGGGAGCCAATCATTCCTCTATAGCGCTTCTGATCAACATCTTCTCCTTCATAGTCCCTGGATAAGATTATATCTGAACCCATTGGAGTAGACATTGGTTTGTTATTGTCCATTTCAAACTTCTTCAGGATCTCCTTAGTGTATTTTTATTGATTGATGAAGATCCCATCTGGACTTTGCTTGATTTATAGACCAAGGAAAAAGTTGAGCTCTCCTATCATGGACATCTCAATTCCTTCTGCATTTGAGAGCTGAATTCTTTGTACATCTTCTCATCAGTGGCGTGAAAAATGATATCATCCACATAGATCTGGACTAGAATAATATTAATTTTCTTCTTTTTGATAAAGAGTGTGGTATCTGCCCTGCCTCTAGTATATTCCATAAATATAAGGAATGAGGTTGATCTTTCCTACCAGGCTCTTGGTGCTTGCTTTAATCCATAGAGAGCTTTCTTCAGTCTGTAGACATGATCCGGATGCTTTGGATCTTCAAATTTAGGTGGTTGCTTGACATATACTTCTTTGAGTGACACCATTCAGAAAGGCACTTTTGATATCCATTTGGTATAATGTGAACCCATGAATGATGCAAAAGCATATAGGATTCGGATTGCTTCCAGTCTTGCTACAGCAGCGAAAGTTTCTTCGAAATCAATTCCTTCTTGCTGGTTGTTGCCTTGAGCGACTAGTCTTGCCTTGTATCTTACTACTACTCCGAATTCATCAAGTTTATTCTGGAACACCCATTTAGTGCCTATAATTGATTTTCCTTTAGGAGAGGGCACAACATCCCATACATCATTCCTGGTGAATTGATCTAGCTCTTCCTGCATCGCCATCATCCAGCTTTCATCCCCTTTAGCTTCTTAAAATTTCTTTGGATCTATGAGAGAAACCAAAGTAGAATGGCTCATCAATTGGTTGAACTAACCTTTGTTTCTATTTGGATTCTAAACGTCATCTAGAATATTTTTGATGGAATGATCTCTGTGAGTCCGGATCTCTCTTTCTAGGCCTTCATGTTGAACTTGGACTTGCTCTACTTTAGTTTTAACTACTCCTTCATTAAAGTCAATCCCTTATGGATTAAGATTGCCTTGTTGTATTTCTGGATCAAAGGATATTCCTTCATCTTCCTCTTTGTACTTTTTGATTTGAAATGAATCAGGAATTCATGCTTCCTCCCTTTCTCCATATTTTTCAGGTTCCAGAACTTGATCTTCTGAAGTGTAGCTTTTCTTTCCTATAGTGTTAGTCTCATCGAAATCTACATGTATAGACTCTACCATAGTTTGGGTTCATTTATTGAAGACTTTATAAGCCTTACTATGTGTTGAGTAGCCGAGGGAAATTGCTTCATCGAATTTAGGATCAAATTCTCCTAATTGCTCTCTATCATTAACGATGTAGCATTTACACCTGAAGGCTTTGAAGTACCCAATTTTGGGTTTTCTTCCCTTCCAGATTTTATATGGGGTCTTTTTCATGGTCTTTCTAATGAGAGCTCTATTTGGGAAGTAGTATGTTGTGTTTAAGGCCTCACCCTAGAAATATTTTGGCAAACAATTTTCCCTAAGCATTATTCTAGCCATTTCTTCAATGGTCCTGTTCTTTCTCTCACTGACTCCATTTTGTTGAGGAGTGTGTGTGTGTGGGGGGGGGGGGGGGGGGTAGAGAAGTTATGTTTAATGAACTTGGAGTCACAAAAGTCAGCAAAATGCTTATTTTTGAATTCTCCACCATTATCACTCCAGATGTGTGCAATTCATATGCCCTATTCTACGTTTATTTAGATGAATGTTTTGGAGAATTGGTTAAGGGCTTAATCCTTTCTTGTTAGCAGGAGAACCCAGATATATCGAGAATACTCATCTTCAATGACCATAGTGTATTCTCTTCTACCAAAACTCAGTGGCTTAATTGGATCAAAGAGATCAATATGTAAGAGCTCAAGTACTCTTTTGGAAGGAATGTATGAGATGGAAGGGAAAATTTTCTTATGCTATTTTCCTAGTTGGCATGCAGTGCATAGATGATCCTTATCAAAAGCAATCTTAGGCAAACCCACAACTAATTCCTTTTTAGCTAATTTGGACAGGAGGTTCATGCTTGCATGTCCCAACCTCTGGTGCCATAGCCATGACTCTTCTTCTTTAAACACCAAGCATATATTCTTCTTATCATTTTTTATGTTTACAGAATAGACATTATTTACTCTAGGTGCGTAAAGAATAAGTTAATCAGACTTACTGTCACATATTGAACAGCCTCTAGAGTCAAATGTGACTTTTCTTCCTTTATCACATAATTGGGCCACACTTATCAGGTTGAGTTTCAGTCCATCAACTAGTGAGACATCTTTAATCTTAAATCCAGATCTAATGGTCCCATGACCAATGATCTATCCCTTTTAATTGTCTCCAAAGCTTACTTTGCCTTCCTTCTTCCGGGGTAATATGATGAAGGCCTTTTAATCACCTGTCATGTGTCTTGAGCATCCACTATCAATATACTAAGTGTGTTGATCTACTTTGGATCTAAGGCATACCTGTAAAACAAATCAAGTGGGTTTGGGTACCCAATCAGATTTGGGTCCTGTTGGGTTAATAACAATCTCAGGCCATGGATAAGCATCATAATAACCATTTTTCACAAAACCTGCCTGAAATGGGTATGTTCTGCTTTTACTTTACGCTGATCTTTTCCTGATCCTTCCTTCCATAGTTGCCTTTATACCCAGCCTCTTATACATTAGTAGATGGTTCGATATAAATTCCAAAGTTGGTTGGAGATGTAACTTCAGCTCTGTAATTTCTTCTTTGCTTGATAGGTTGTTGGCTATAAGCTACCTTAGCCTTTCCTTTCTAAGCAGCAGTATATCTTTTAGCTTGTGGCTATCTTCTTACTCCATTTGTCCTTTGATTTGAGTTCCTTTGAACCCTATTCTGAGGAGGAGGAGGATTATCTTTTCTTGGATTCTTTGTTTCAGGTTTTTTCCTAGATGCTTCCTTTAATAGATTGACTTCTCTATCCAGTCCCATTACATTTGCATTTAGAATCTGGACTTGATTCCTCAAGAAGTTTTCTTCTACTATATCAATATGCTTGGTTGCTCTAACCAAATTGATGTCTTGTGCCATTACCCCAGCATCTTCGGCCAATTCTAGTATTGCTTTTTTCAGAGACTTGATGGCTTTCGCATTCTTCTTCTCCCTTGATAACAATAGAAAGAGCTTTTGCAAGATCAAAGTTAGAGGCAGAATTAAAGCTAGAATTTACCTCAGTGTTTACTGTATCTAATTATGATTCTTTGATTTGCACTGTTTCTTGCTTGGATGCATCTTTTTTGGATTGCTCCACTTCTGGTTCAGTCAGAGCCATGAACATGTAGTTAGCAGTCTCCTCTCCTTCTATTAAAGATGAGCTGCTACTTTCTTCACTGTTCCTCTAGGTAGCAACCATTGCCTTCTTTTTGAACTTCTTGGCACTTTTGATCTTGGGGCACTTTGTTCTGAAGGGGCCTTTTTCACCCCATTTGAAACAGGCAGCGTCTTTCTCCGGATCCTTCTTTTCTTCAGGATTCTTTCTGGGCTTACTTCTTTCGGAGGTGACTTCTCTTATTCTCCGGGATTCATACCTCTTTGATTTCCTTCCATCTTATTTTGTATGAATTGATTTAGCCTTCTGGTCAGTAAACTAAGTTGATCTTTGGTGCTCATTGACTCAACGATTTGCTCTTCTTCTCCGGATGAGGCCGATCTGGTGGATCTGCCTTAAGAGCAATGGCCTTCTTTTTCTCCTCGGGTTTCTTTTCTTGTTGGCTGTATCTCTCTAAGGATAATTCTTGGGTTAGAAGATTGCGAATGAGTTCATCATAACTATAAATTTAAGTCATAAGCTTCCTCAATGGTAGTCTTTTTATTATCCCATTCCTTGGTGAGACTCCAGAGCACTTTCTTGACCATTTCTACTTCTGGAATCTCCTTCCCCAGCCTTTTCATTTCATTTAGTAGATTTGTTTATCTAGTGTTCATGATACTAATTGATTCTTTAGTCTCCACATTAAAGGGTTCAAGCTTCTATTGAAGTAGATCAAGCCTGACCTCTCTTACTTTGGAACTTCCTTCATAGGTTACCTCCAGCTTCTCCCACATCTCTTTTCCAGTCTTATATCCAGATATCCTATTGAATTTAGCTGCACTAAGAGCACAATGAAGCATATTAATAGCATTTGTGTTTCACTCAATTTTTAAAGTCATTGTCATCCCATATGCTTGTTGGCTTTTGGGTAGTCATACCCTCTACTTCTTAATTAGGTTCATATGAGCCATCTTTAATAACTAACCATCCTTGCAAACTTGTGACTAGATGAAGTTCTTCATCTGATTTTTCCAAAACGTATAGTGTTCACTGGTGAAGAGTGGAGGACAGGTAATAGACATACCCTCGGGAAGGAGTTGTGAGTTTTGGAAACTCATTTTGATATGTGTATCAAAATATATGGACCCTTAGCTCGAGATTATTAGATCTCTAGTGTGAGCACTTGCTCTGATACCACTTGTAGGTCCCTATGAGAATATTTATAAGGGCAGAGGGGGGCGAATGGCCTTTTTTTGTAGAATTTGTAGACTTAAAAAAGTCTTTAGTGTAGCGTGTTTGATTATGATCCGAAAGATGGATCTGAATGATGCAAATGTGTGTAATTAAGTAAAAGAGAAAGAAAATCAAACACAAGTATTTTATACTGGTTTGGCCCTACTTACGTCTAATCCCTGGAGTTTCCTTCCTCCAAGCTTGTGCTCTAGTGGATTCCTTTCCAACTGGCAGGAATCAAGCCTTACAAATTTGTCTCCGAATGGTAACCCCTTCCAGAAGTAGGATATACCACTAGAAGCACCAACTCCTAGCTGAGTCCTCTTATCTTTAGTAGGATATACCACTTAGCCTTCTACCTTAAATCTAAGCTAAGTCCTACAGGGAGATCTCATGCAAAGCGCCTACTTTAAGCTATATCCCAATCTCCCAACTTACCTAAGTTGGAGATTCTTACACTTTGGTTTTTAACAAAGGGTTGGATTTTGGAGTTCCTCAAGTTTATAATTTCACTTGGGAATCCTTACAATAAGATTTTGAATCAAGGGTTCTTGGAGGGATTATATCAACTGATTGTATAAGTGTTGCTTTGTTACTTGCTTTTGTAAATCAATCAGTTAACATTCTCATTTGGTGAAGAGCTCCTTTTATAGGCTTTGATCATAAATGTAGACATTTATGGTTGGTGAGCTTTAATTCAATGTTCACCGTTGATCAGGTTGTGAGGTGGAGCTTTTGAATCCGTTCATCAATCCGTTAGACTCTATTTTGATCCATTTGAAATCTTGGGATTGAGGCTAAAAAGTTGTCAGTGATCATTTTGTTTGTCATTTTATGATGCACTAACTTTCATACCAATTGCTTTATGATGTGAGCTCCACGCGTGCCTTTATTGATCTAGAAGAAAAAGTAGTTAGCTTTTCGCTGTTCGGTGTCAGACCCTATTGACTTTTCTCTGAAATGCACAAGCTGTCATTTTTATCTTTGTTTTAGGGAAGGGATCTTTGACTTCCATAGACCAAAAAGGGTAAAGGGAAAAGTATATTGGAAAACTCTCCCTATATTAGAAATATAGGTCTTCCAGATGTTTTTTAGACCTATATGCTCCAGATCTATCTTCCGGAGATGGCTTCAATCTGTTCTTCCGAATGCTGGTATTGTAGAACAAAAATTTGTTTCCTTTCAAAACTTTATACAGATGATTTCCTCCAGTGCTTAGGTTCTTAAGATGTTCAATGGATGATTTGTATCTTGATCTTTGTCCAGATTTTTTCATTTGGATTTTGAAGAACTACATACATTGTTTTTGTTTCTTTCAAACTTGATCCGGATTTAGATTTTTTATCCGGATAATTGTTTCCCAACAAAATAGCTGTCTCAGGCCAAAAAAAGATAGGTTGCATAAGAGTTGCATGAATAACCAGAAGGCACTTAGTCTAATTCATCAAGGGTTGGATTATAAAATGTTTGAGAAGGTAGCATAAACCAACAACTTACAAGTGAACTTGGAATATACTGCAAGTTTCTCATCAAGGAGAGGAGAAAGTACCAGGATTTCAACTTCAAATGTTGAGATGAAAGTTTGAAATGATGAAGAAGAAGGAAATATAAGCTATTGTGGGTTATTTCTCACGATTAAAATATGTCAAATTTGACATATATAGAAAACAATTGAAGAATCAAAAATTGTTGAAAAACTTGTAAAGTCACTATTGCCAAAAGTTTGACTATGGAATGGTGGAAATTGAAGAAATTTGAGACAAGTAAAATGACTTTTGATGAAGCAGTTGGCTCATTACAAAGGAGAGGTTATACGGACAAAAACAAGAGTTTATTGAACAAGTATTGGCAATATAGGCTTTGTTTAAGAAAGGTGAAACAAGTATTGGCAACATAGGCTTTGTTTAAGAAAGGTGAAAGTCTTCTAAAATCTAGTCACTGCAGACGAGGACGTGGTAGAGGTCGTGGAGGAAATGAAAGAGGATGATGAAATGGCAAAATCAATAAAATGGTATAAATGACAATAATGATGAATGTAACCAGACCTTAAGAAGTATAGGTTTTGGATGGAATGAGGACGAGGAAAAGGAAATTGGAAAAAGAATGATGGACGTGACAAGTCCAATGTCAAATGCTACATGATGAACTGTTTTAGTGACGATGTTTTCTCTTCCTCCTCAATTCACTAATCAATGAAGAACATTTTTTTACCAAGAACTTAAAATCTTGTGAGCCGTTCATTTCAGATACTGATGCATGGAATTGTTATCTCTTATCCCCCTCTACTTTTAATGCAAATGACCACTTGTAATCATCAAATTACTAGCCCCTATAGGCATACTGCAGTTTTTGCTTTTTCTCAAAACCCGATGGATAATCGCCAAAAGTTAGTTTTTGGCTAGTTTTTCAACCTTAAAACACCAGGAAGAGGAGTTAGAAGGGAAGAACATCAATAGGGAAGCTTAAGAGGTTTTAGAGTGAGAAAGAGTGATTTTAGAGAGAGAAAGGGAAGAAAAGGTAAGAAAATGGATTAAATTTGAGAGTTTTTCTTCCTCTAATCTCTTAGGATAAAAACTTAAACTCTATAGAAATCCTAGGTTAAAATCAATCTAATAAGATTTTTGAAGACAAACATTGTTCAATCTTTAAATCACAACCTAAATCGTCCTTTTGAGCTTCTCGGAGGCATCTTTAGAACATGAAGTTGTGGATTCACGGCCTCGAGGTAAATTCCAGAGTCTCAAGAGCTCTTTGGTAAATATTCTTGCTCTTTGTTGTGCTATTTGTTGTTTTGGGTTCATTTTTGGAGTTTTCTGTCGTTTCCGGCCTTCTGAATCTGTTTCTGCAGATTTTAAAACCGCCAGTGGTACCACCTATGCCAGTAATGGCTCCATTGAAACCGTCGGCATGTGAAGCCGCCAGCGGCCTCACTCAAGTCGCCGATGACATCACCCATGCCGCTGGCTGTATGGGCTTCTGGGCAGCAGCCCCGCATGCTACCCTTTGACCTAGATTTCTCATTTTTCATTTTTTGCATGTACAGTATCACGGCGGGAATTCAAAAATTCCCCGAAAATGGTCCAAACCCATAGAATGTGGCATTTTCACTAATAATTTGATTCAAATAATAATCAAGTCCAAAATGGACTTTTCCCTAAAATTCATTCGTAAAATGAATTTTTCAAAGCTTGACCCCAGCCCGGGGCTCTACCCCAGACCCCATCCCTGGCGCTGCCCCAAAACTCCGCAAGGGGCTACCTCCCCTCGACCCCATCGGGGTCACTACCCCTTGACCCTGCTAGGGGCGTTGCCCCCTGGACCCCACGAGGGGCTGCCGCCTTTCTGACCCCGCTGCCGGGGGCACCCCTATATGTGATATATCTCGTACAATGTTTTGTATCTGTGCTAACCTCTTTTATGCAGCTAGATTTGGGTTGGATGTATGTCTAGGCCTTCGGGTATTTTATTTATTGTATAGAAAAATGTATAGAATTTGAAAGCCTTGTAATAATTTTAATTTCTACATTTATTTTTAGATGACTATAATAATTTATTTATCTCTTAAATTGCTTGCTAAAACACACGAACATAACATATAAATCGAAAACACAATAAATAGGGTGGATTAAAACTGATTAAGAAAGAATGAAACTTTTCACTTGGCCAATGTAGAATAGATAGCATCATCCAAACTTGGAATCTCTACTTAAGGTATGGTTTACCACCTAGTGGGAAAATCGTACCAAAATTTCTCGGTTGAGCTGAACCGGGGTGGCGACTCTATCTTAAGTACAGGATCTTGATCTGGTATCTTTTGAACACTAAAATATGAAAAACCATTTTACTACCATCATGATCATCACACTCATTATTTTTAGGAGACTAGTCCTCCAGCCTAGCTTTGCAGCCCAGCCTAAATGTCGTGCGCTCACAATAGGAAATCTAAATTATGTAGCCAAAGAATAAAACATACGATAAAGGAAAATACAAAGGGGATAAAACCAGGATTTGTGGTGTGTGTTTTGGCAAGAGTGTCGGTCAAGGAGCTTATATAAGGAGCATTATTATTAGTTTTTTTGCTATGCGTGAGAGTGTATATGAAATAAATGAAATCATTTGTGAGTCTTTATTGCATGATCAAAGAGTGATTGTGAAATATATTCTACCTAATAATTTGTAGTTGAGTTGTTAATGTTGGAATATAGAATATTAGATAATGTTGTGCATTATCTAATTTAGGCTAAAGTATAATATGGAAAAGCTATGACCTGAATAACATGATTTATGTTATTGTATTCTACACTTCGAGAGCTTTCCAACGATATATTATATGCCTAAAATGGATTAATGGTGAATGAGAAATTGTAGTTTAAAGTTTGAACATCTGTCAAATTTAGGCGCGCTCATCGGTGATTTGATATTGAAAACATATTGCATTGTCATATTTTTTCACCAGATTTTTATTTGAGATTAATGGGTTTTAATCTCTTAATCAATAATATTTCTCATAACATCCATGGTTAAAGACCATAAAGGTATGGTTACAAAGGTTAATGTCCATAAAGGTGTGGTTACAAAGGTTAATGCCCTTTAAACCCCATTAAGCCATGTTAATGTCATTTGTCCTATAAATACCATATTCTTGTAGCCTTATCAAGACACTTTTCCTTCACTCTTGAAAAAATTTATCTAGTATTTGTGCATGTTTACTTTGTGATTTATTTTATGTTTTTATAGTAAAAATATCTCTAAATGTTTTCATTCCTTTTACAAGAAGGCTACTTAGTAGTAGGTTCTTGTGAATTGCTCTTCACACGGTTAGAGTTCGCCTACGATTGCAGTTGTATCCTGGGAGACAAATTCACCGGTAGCGGATGAATAATTTTCTTAATGAAACTGAGTTTCAGGCCTCCGCAATGAACATCATTTCGGTAAAAGGTTTAAGAGTATGTTATTTATTGTAATTGTATTTTTCTATTTCTATTTCTATTTCCATTGTAATTTGTAATTCACACTTAATAAGAAAAATATAGTATTATTCTTTTATTTTAATATCGCTACTAACAATCTTAAGACAATTATGTCTATATTTGTCTTAAGGTAAGTGCAGGTTACACTGGATTTCTTGAAGACTATTTTTTTGGACAAAACGTTGTTCATATAAAAAAACAGTAATTTGTTTGCATAAAAAATATCTTTCTTCTTCTTCTTGGTTTTTTTCTCATTTACAAATTTCTGACTTACTCTGTGATATTTCGGATTATTAATTGAGAATATTATGGACATTATTTTACCAATAAGAGGTAATGGTTCTGAAACGATTCCAGCCAGAATAGCCAAAATGGATAAATTGGTCCTATTGATGCTGGAACTAATAGAAATGAACTTTTGAGTTTAATGATTGTTATGCCTAGTGATCTTGAGGTTGCTTTAGGATTATATATTATTTCAACTCTTAAAAGCTCGAAAAAATTTTGTGGTTCAAATTTTAAAGTTTGGAAATATGAAATATTTTTCTATTTGATAAGCATGATACACCATAATATATTGAAAGATGACTCTCATGTTGGAGTGGTTAACGATTCTTTTCAATTATTTATGGATTGTTGGAATCATATGGACTTTCTTTGCAAAAATAATATCTTTAATTACTTAGTCATTAACCTTTATGAGGTGCGTACTATTAAACGTATTACAAAAGAATTGTGGAATTCCTTGAATAGAAAATTTTCTATTGTTAATCAAGTTGTGGCGGAAGCTAACATGTTGGAGGTCATTAGAGACTCCAAAAATAGCAAGCAACATGTTAAACCCAAGTTTAAAATTGGACAAAATGAAAACATATCCAAGAGACAAATGTTCATTGGAAAATGCTTTAATTGCAACGATATGAAACATAAATCCTCTAATTGTAAATTGACAAAAATGGTCAATAACATTGAGGTAAACGTTATGAAAGAAATTATAAAAGATGTATATGACATTAACGTATGTTCCATAATTTCTGAGGTCAACATGATTGACTCAAACTCAATGGAGAGGTGGCTTGACACTAGTGCTACTCATCACGAGTGTTGTGACAAAGAGTCTTTTGCTGATTTGACTCTTATTGATAAAGGGGAGAAACTCTTCATGGGAAATTATGCTACTTCTATTGTCAAAGGACATGGAATGGTGATTCTGAAAATGACTTTTGACAAAGAAGTGAAATTGCAAAATGTCTTGTATATACTTGACATGAAGAAGAATCTGGTTTCTGGGAGGTCGTTGAGTGCACACGGCTTCAAGATGGTATTTGAATCTCAGAAATTTATTTTGTCTAAGGGAGACATGTATATAGGAAAGGGATATGAATGTAATGGAATGTTCAAATTTAATTGTATCTCTAATAAGCAAAATTCTATTAATGAGAACAACATTGTTGCTTATATGATTAAGTCTTCTAATTTATGGCATAGTATACTTGGACATGTTAATTTTGATTCGTTATGATGTTTAATTAACTTGAATCATATACCCACATTTCATATCGATAAATCACATAAATGTGAAATGTGTGTTGAGTCAAAATCAACAAGATCGTCATTTAAATCCGTTGAAAGAAATTTAGAATTACTTGGTCTAATACAAACCATTATTTGTGTCTTGAAATACGTTCAATCAAGGGGAGAAAATAAATATTTTATTACCTTCATAGATGATAACACAAAACATTGTTATGTATATTTGCTAAAAAGCAAAGCTGAGGCTTTGGAGAAATTATACTCTATAAGCAAGAACTAGAAAACCAACTTAATAAGAAAATTAAGAAGGTAAGAAGTGATTGCAGGGGTGAATATGTTCCACCGTTTGGCAAGTTTTGCTCCCAAAATGGAATTATTCACAAAGTAACACCACCATATTCTCCCCATTCAAACGGAGTAGTCGAATGCAAAAATCATACTCATAAAGAGATGCTGAATGCAATGTTAACCAGTTCCACTTTACCATAAAATTTATGGGGTGATGCTATTTTATTAGTAAATTGTCTTTTGAATAAGATATCACGTAAGAAACAAGACAAAACCCCTTATGAGTTATGGAATGGTAGAAAACCTTCTTATAAATACTTGAAAGTGTGGGGGTGTCTTGCAAAGGTGATTGCACAATTACCTAAACGTATAAAAATAGGTCCAAAAACAATGGATTATATTTTCGTTGGCTATCCTAGTAATAGCAACACATATCAGTTTCTTGCGTATGAATCTAAAAACTCGGATATACATAAGAACACATTGATTGAGTCAGAGGACGCTTCATTTTTGGAAGACATTTTTCCATGTAAGGAAAAAGGCAAAGGGTCAGGAACTAAAAGGTCTAATGAACTTATTGTCAGTGACGGTCAAGTTGATCTACAAGAGATTGATAACTATGACATTCGTCAATCAATAATTGAAGAAGATGATCAAAATTCTTAAGAAAAGAATAATATGGATCATAAGGTAGAACCTAGAAGAAGTAAATGGGCAAGGTTTGAAAAATCCTTTGGTTTGGATTTCTTAACGTATATGGTTGAAGTAGAACTTTAAATGTACAAAGAAGCTATAACCTCTATAGACAGTCCTTTATGGAAAGAGGCCATAGGGAGTGAAATTGACTCCATTTTACAATATCATTTATGGGAACTAGTGGACCTTCCTAAGCCACTAAGTTCTAAATGGATTTTCAAATGTAAGCTAAAAGATGATGGAACAATTGATAAGTATAAGGCTCATTCAGTCATAAGAGGTTATAAACAAAAAGAAGGCCATGATTACTTTGATACGTATTCTCTAGTGTCAAGAATAACATCCATCAGGATGATACATGCAATTGCTGCTTTATAAAATCATGAAGTACATCAAATGGATGTGAAAACAACTTTTCTAAATGAAGATCTTTAAGAAGAAATCTACTTGGAATAACCCGCAGGTTGTGTAGCTTCTGGTCAAGAAAGAAAAGTATGTAAGTTGGTGAAGTCTTTATATGGATTAAAGGAAGAATCAAAATAGTGGCATAAGAAATTTGATGATACCAAGATGGCAAGTGGCTATCATATAAATGAGTGTGACAATGTATATATGCCAAAACTACAAATGAGGGATATGTTATTTTATGTTTTTATGTTGATGACATAATCATTGTTGGAAGCAATGAGAAAATGGTAAAAAGTACCAAGGATATGTTAAATTATAAATTTAACATGAAAGATATGGAACTAGCTAATATAATTTTAGGCATCAAAATTCAACGCTTACCTAACAGTCTCATATTAACGCAGTCACACTATGTGGACAAGATACTTGACAAGTTTAACAAAGAGGATATTGGTATAGCCAAAACACCTTTAGAAATTAATCTACATTTGTTAGAGAACAAAGGTGAATGCATAGACCAAGTACAATATGCAAGGGTTATAGGCAGTCTAATGTAACTTACAAGTTGTACAAGGCCTGATATTGCTTATACTGATTTACAAGTAACCTGGGTAAATGCCATTGGGATGCGATCATGAGAATACCAAGATATTTACGATATACTCGTAATTATGGATTGCACTATACTAGAGAACCTACTATACTAGAAGCATATTTTGATGCTAGTTGGATAGCTGAAATCAAGAATTCTAAAGGTATAAGTGGGTGCTAGTTCACTCTAGGAGGAGGAGTAGTGGAATCCTCAAGGCAAACAATTATAACTTGTTTCATAATGAAAGTTGAGTTTGTAGCCTTGGATAAAATGGGAGAAGAAGCCGAATGGCTACGTAACTTCTTAGAGGATATTATAGAATGGCCTAAGATTGTGCCCGCAATTTATGTATATTGCGATAATAAAGCAATGATTAAAAGATCATAAAACGTAATGTATAATGGTAAGTTGAGACAGATGCATCATCAACATAATACCATTAGACAACTGATCTCAATGTTAGTTATCTCTATTGATTTTGTAGGATCAAAGGATAACATTGAGGATCCACTAACCAAAGGGTTAAAATAAGATCAAGTTGAAAAGACATCAAAAGGAATGAGATTAAAGCCTATGAATATTTAAGCCGCTATGTGAAGGAAAACCCAACCATGTTTGAGTGGAGATCCCAAGATCTTGGTTCAATGGGACAACCTAATTATATAGACCTTGTGGTCACTGTGGGAGTAATCTTGTGTCCATTCCTATGATGTAAATAGTGACAAAATTGGTTAAGGTTAACATACATGCTTTTAATGATCCTTTGTGCATCAACGGTTGAGCAAAAGAGATCACCTATGTGAGAGTGAAAGTGGGTCGCTTCAAAGGATACTATTAGGGCATAGTAATCTAAAACTCTTGTAGAACCAGAAGATGTTCATAACCGTAATGAACATAACCATGAGAACCAAAAACCGTGATGTATTGATATTAGTATGGGGTATATCATTTTTTACACAAACGATAGAATAGTTTAAGGACATCGCGTCTACTAGTCAGTTACTAAAGTAAATATATTTTCATAAGGGAAGGTTCAAACATTGTAGCCTACCTATCCTATGCAAATATTGGTCGGAGAGCATTTTCACCCTTCGAATTTTGGAAAATGTCGGTGTATTTTTCAATTTTCATTCATGTGGGGGATTGTTGGAAATATGGCATATTAGATAATGGTAGGCATTATCTACTTTAGGATAAATTATAATATGGAAAAGCTATGATTTGAATAACATGAATTATGTTATTCTATTCTATACTTCAAGAGCTTTTCAATGATATATTATACGCCGAAAAAGGATTAACGGTGAATGAGAAATCGTAGTTTAAAGTTTAAACATCTGTCTAATTTAGACGCGCTAATCGGTGATTCGGTACTGAACAAATGTTGCCTTGTCATATTTTTCACCAGATTTTTATTTGAGATTAATAGGTTTTAATCCCTTAATCAATAATATTTCTCATAACATCCATAGTTAATGACCATAAAGGTATGGTTGCAAAGGTTAATGGCCATAAAGGTGTGGTTACAATGGTTAATGCCCTTTAAACCAGATTAAGCCCTATTAATGTCATTTGTCCTATAAATACCCTATTCTCATAGCCTTCTCAAGACACTTTTCCTTTACTCTTTTACTCTTGAAAAAATCCACCTGGTATTTGTGCTTGTTTACTTTGTGATTTATTTTCTGTTTTCATACTAAAAATATCTCTCAATGTTTTCATTCCTTTTACAAGAAGGCTACTTAGTATTAGTTTCTTGTGAATTGCTCTTCACAACGTTAGAGTTCGCCTATGATTGCGGTTGTATCCTGGGAGACAAATTCATCGATAGTGGACGAATAATTGTCTTAAGGAAACTGAATTTCAGCCCTCCGTAATAAACTTTTACTTCGGTAAAAAGGTTGAATATTTCTTTTATATTTGTTTGTAATAATTTATTATTCTTTTAAGCAATCTTCATTTTGTTGTCTTGTACTTATTCTCATTGAAATATAGTATTGTTCATTTATTTTTATACCGCTACTAACAGTTTTACGACTATATTTTTTTAAGTTAAGTGTAGGTTACACTAGATTTCTTACAGACTATTTTTTGGACAAAATGTTGTTCATATAAAAAAACAATAATTTGTTTCCATAAAAAAATTGTCTTTCTTCTTCTTCTTGGTTTTTTCTCATTTACAAGTTTCTGGCTTACTCTGTAGTGTTTCAGATTATTAATTCAGAATATTATGGACATTATTTTACCGATTGGAGGTAATGCTTTTCAAACGGTTCAAGTCTAGAATAGCCAAAATAGAAAAATTGGTCCTATTGGTGCTGGACCTAATGGAAATGAAGTTTTGAGTTTAACGTTTGTTATGCCTAATGATCATGAGGTTTCTTTGAGATCATATCTTATTTCAACTCTTAAACGATCGGAAAAATTTTGTGGTTCAAATTTTAAAGTATGGCAATATAAAATATTTTTCTATTTGACAAGCATGAGTCACCATAATAAATTGAATGATGACTCTCATGTTGGAGTGGTTAATGGTTCTTTTCAATTATTTATGGATGCTTGGAATCATATGAACTTTCTCTGCAAAAATAATATCTTGAATTACTTAGTCATTAACCTTTATTGGGTGTGTACTATTAAACGTATTGCAAAAGAATTGTGGAATTCCTTGAATAGAAAATTTTCTATTGTTAATTATGTTGTGGTGAAAGCTAATGTGTTAGAGGTCATTAAAGACTCCAAAAAGGGCAAGCAACATGTTAGGTGAACGATATGAAATATAAATCCTCTAATTGTAAATTGATAAAAGGTTCAATGACATTGAGGTAAATGTTATGAAAGAAATTACAAAAGAGGTATATGACATAAATGTATGTATTGTAATTTCTGAGGTCAACATGATTGACTCAAACTCAACGGAGTGTGGCTTGACACTGGTGCTATTCATCACGTGTGTTGTGACAAAGAGTCTTTTGCTGACTTGACTCTTATTGATAATGGGGAGAAACTCTTCATGGAAAATTTTGCTACTTCTGATGTCAAAGGACATGGAACGATGATTCTGAAAATGACTTCTAGCAAAGAAGTTAAACTACAAAATGTCTTGTATGTACCTGACATGAAGAAGAATCTGGTTTTTGGGAGCTTATTGACTGCACACGGCCTTATTATGGTATTTGAATCTCAGAAATGTATTGTATAAGGGAGACATGTGTGTGGGAAAAGGGATATGAATGTAATGAAATGTTCAAATTTTATTGTATCTCTTATAAGAAAAATTCTATTAATGAGAATAATGTTGTTGCTTATATGATTGAGTCTTCTAATTTATGGCATAGCAGACTTGGACACGTTAATTTTGGTATGTTGCGACGTTTAATTAACTTAAATCATATACCCACATTTCATATCGATAAATCACATAAATGTGAAACGTATGTTGAGACAAAATTAACAAGATCTTCATTTCAATCCGTTTGAAGAAATTCAAAATTACTCGGTCTAATACATACCAAAATTTGTGACTTGAAATATGTTCAATCAATGGGAGAAAATAAATATTTTATTACCTTCATAGACGATAGCACAAAATATTGTTATGTATTTCTGCTAAAAAGTAATGATAAGGCTTTAGATAAATTTATACACTATAAGCAAGAAGTCGAAAACCCACTTAATAAGAAAATTAAGAAGGTAAGAAGTGATTGTGGTGGTGAATATGTTGCACCATTTGGCGAGTTTTGCTCCAAAATGGAATTATTCACGAAGTAACACCACCATATTCTCCTCAATCAATTGTAGTAGCCAAATGCAAAAATTGTACTCTAAAACAGATGTTGAATGCAATATTAACTAGTTCTGGTTTACCGCAAAACTTGTCGGGTGATGCTGTATTCAACAAATTATCTTTTAAATAAGAAACCATGTAAGAAACAAGAAAAAACCCCTTATGAATTATGGAAAGGTAGAAAGCCTTCTTATAATTACTTGAAAGTGTGAGGGTGTCTTACAAAGGTGATTGCACCATTACCTAAAAGTATGAAAATATGTCCAAAAACGGTGGATTGTGTTTTCATTGGCTATGCTAGTAATAGCAATGCATATCGGCTTCTTATGCATGAATCTAAAAACCCGAAAGTATACAAGAAAATTTTGATTGAGTCAAAGGATGCTTTATTTTTTGAAGACGTGTTTCCATGTAAGGAAAAAGGCGAAGGGTCGGGAACTAAAAGGTCTTGTGAACTTATTATAAGTGACAGTCAAGTTGATCAATAAGATGTTAATAACTATGACAATTTTTAATAAATAATTGAAGAAGATGATCAAAATTCTCAAGAAGAGAATAATACGGATCATGAGGTAGAACCTATAAGAAGTAAACAAGCAAGGGTTGAAAAATCCTATGGTTCAAATTTCTGAATGTATATGGTTGAAGCAGAACCTCGAACATACAAAGAAGCTATAAGCTCTATAGAAAGTCCTTTATGCGAAAAGGCCATTAGGAGTGAAATTGATTCCATTTTGCAAAATCATACATGCGAACTAGTGGACCTTCCTCCCGGAACTAAGGCACTAACTTCTAAATGGATTTTCAAACATAAGCTAAAAATTGATGGAACAATTGATAAGTACAAGGCTCGTTTAGTCATAAAAGGTTATAGAGAAAAAGAAGGCCTTGATTACTTTGATACGTATTCTCTAGTGTTGAGAATAACTTTCATTAGGATGATACTCATAACTGCTGCTTTGTAAAATCTTGAAGTACATCAAATGGGTGTGAAAACAACTTTTCTAAATGGAGATCTTGAAGAAGAAATCTATATGGAACAACCTCGAGGGTTGTGTAGCTTTTGGTCAAGAAAGGAAAGTATATAAGTTGGTGCAGTCTTTATATAGTTTAAAGCAAGCACAAAAATAATGGCATAAAAATTTTGATGATGCCATGATGCTAAGTGGCTATCACATAAATGAGTATGACAAGTGTATATATGTCAAAACTACAAATGAAGGACATGTTATTCTATGTTTGTATGTTGATGACATACTCATCATTGGAAGAAATGAGAGAATGGTAAAACGTACCAAGGAAATGTTAAATTCTAAATTTGACATGAAAGTTATGGGACTAGCTGATGTGATTTTAGGCATCAAAGTTCAATGCTCACCTAACGGTCTTATATTGATGCAGTCACACTATGTGGAAAAGATACTTGACAAGTTTAACAAAGGTGATATTGGTATAGCCAAAATACCATTAGACTTTAGTCTACATTATTCCAATAACAAAGGTGGATGCAAAATTTGCAAGGGTTATAGACTATCTAATGTACCTTACAAGTTGTACAAGGCCTGATATTGCTTATACTGTAAGTAGTTTAAGCATATTTACGAGTAACCTAAGTAAAAGCCATTGGGATGCAATCGTAAGAATACTAAGGTATTTGTGATATACTCGTAATTGTGGACTACACTATATAAGAGAACCTGTTGTACTAGAAGCATATTCTGAAGCTAGTTGGATGGCTGACATCAAGAATTAAAGGTAAAAGTGGGTACGTGTTCACTTTAGGAGAAGGAGTAGTGTCCTGGAAATCCTCAAGGAAAATGATAATAACTCGTTCCACAATGGAAGCTGAGTTTATGGCCTTGGATAAAATGGGAGAAGAAGCTAAATGGTTATGTAACTTCTTAGAGGATATTCCAGAATGCCCTAAGCTTGTGCCTACAATTTGTGTACATTGTGATAATCAAGCAATGATTATAAGAGCACAGAATGTAATGTATAATCGTAAGTCAGGACACATATGTCATCGACATAATACCGTAAGACAATTGATCTCAATGTTGGTTATCTCTATTGATTTTTCTTAGGATCAAAGGATAACATTGTGCATTTGCTAACCCAAAGGGTTAAATCGAGATCAAGTTGAAAAGACATGTAAATGAATGGGACTAGAGCCCATGAATATTTAAGGCGCTATGTGTAGGAAAACCCAACCATGTTTAACTGGAGATCCCAAGATCTTTGTTCAATAGGACAACCTAATTGCATAGACCTTGTATGGTCACTATGGGGTAACCTCGTGTCCATTCATGTGATGTAAATAGTGACAAAATAGGTGAAGGTTAAGCTACATGCTTTAATGATCCTTTATGCGTCAATGGTTGAGCAAAAGAGATCACCTATGTGAAAGCGAAGTGGGTTTGCTTCAAATGATACTATTGGGGCATGGTAGTCTAAAACTCTTGTAGAACTAGGAGATGTTCTTGACCATAATTAACATAACCATGAAAACCAAAAAACCGTTATGTATTGGTATTTGTGTGGGGTATAACATCGTTTACACAAACCATAGAATAGTTCAAGGACATCGCGTCTACTAGTCAGCCAGTAAAGTAAATATACTTTCATAAGGGAAGGTTCAAAGGTTGTAGCCTACCTATCATATGAAAATATTGGCTGAAGAGCATTTTCACCCTTCGAATTTTGGAATATGTCCTTATCGTTTTCAATTTCCATTTGTGTGGGGGACTATTGGAAATATGGCATAAGTTATAATGATAATTTGAATGAAATGAAGTATGTCATTTATTCTATGAATTAGGAGTTTTTCACGATATATTATAAGCCTAAAACATGTTATGGTGAATGAGAAATTGAAAGATTAAAGCTTGAATATTTGCCAGACTTTGACGTGTCACGTCGGTATTTCAATAGAAAGACAATTTGTCATTTCACTTTCTCATATGTTTTATAGTTTATGGATTAATGAGTTGTAACTCCATTAATCAATAAGATCCTCAAAACATATATGAGTTACTCACTATAAAAAGTGGTGGTTTAATTGTGTTTAATACTCATAACATATATTAGGACTCACCATAAAAAGTGGTGGTTACATGTGTTTAATCTCCATTAAACATAATTAAACCATGTTAATATCATATGATCCATATAAACTCCTTCACTTATAGCCTTCATATCAACGTTTTTAAAAAAAATACAATTTTCTATTGATAAAAATCCAGCGCTGATAAGTGGTTACTTTGTGTTCATTTTCTGTTTTATAAACTAAAAATATTCCTCAAAAATTTTATTCTTTTCAAGTGAAGGCTTCTTAGTATTAGGTTCTTATGAATTAATCTTCACACGGTTAGAGCTCGACTACGATTGCAATTTTATCCTTGGAAATAAATTCACTGGTGGCGGATGAATAATTGTCTTAAGGAAACTGAGTTTCAGGCCTCCTCAATAAACGTCATTTCAGTAAAAAGGTTTGAGAGTATGTTATTTATTCTAATTGTATTTTTTTATAACTCCATTGTAATATGTAATTCATACTTAATAAATTAAATATAGTATTATTCATTTTTTAATACCGCTACTACAATCTTAAGACAATTAGGTCTATATTTTTTTAAGTAAGTGCAGGTTACACTGAATTTCTTGAAGACTATTTTTTTGGACAAAACATTGTTCATATAAAAAAATAGTAATTGTTTTTCATAAAAAAATTCTCTTTTTTCTTTTTCTTGGTTTTTCTCGTTTACAAGTTTCTGACTTACTCTGTAGTATTTCAGATTGTGAATTGAGAATGTTGTGGACATTATTTTACCAATTGGAGGTAATGGTTTTGAAAGTGTTCTAGACCAGAATAGCCAAAAGGGACAAATTTGTCCTATTGGTGTTGGACCTAAAATATATGAACTTTCGAGTTTAACGATTGTTATGCCTAATGATCGAATATATTTTCTTGTTCAATTTTGAAGTTTGGCAATAGAAAATATTTTCTTTTTGACAAGCATGAGACGCCATAATATAATGAAAGATGACCCTTATGTTGGAGTGGTTAACGCTTCTTTTTCAATTATTTATGGATGGTTGGAATCATATAGATTTTATTTGCAAAAATCATATCTTGAATGAATTTGTCATTGACCTATATGAAGCGTGTACTATTAAATGTATTGCAAAATAATTGTGGGATTTCTTAAATATAAAATTTTCTATTGCTAATCAAGTTTTGGCAAAAGCTAATGTGGTTAAGGTCGTTATAGACTCCAGAAAAGGCGAACAACATGTTAAACGTAAGTTTAAAATTGGACAAAATGGAAGCACTTCCAAGAGACAAATGTTAAATGGAAAAAGTTTAAATTGCAAAAAGATGAGGCAAAAGTCATTTGTTTGTAAACTGACAAAAATGGTCAATAACATTGACATAAATGTTATAAAACAAATTACAAAAATGTATATGGCATTAACATATGTGTAATTTTAGAGATCAATACGACTGACTCAAACTGAATGGAGTGGTGGCTTAACACTGGTGCTACTCGTCAAGTGTGTTATGACAAAGAGTCTTTGCTGGATTGACCCTTATTGATAATGGGAAGAAACTCTTCATGGGGAATTCTGCTGCTTCTAATGTCAAAGGGCATGGAATTGTGATTCTAAAAACAACTTCCGGCAAAGAAGTAAAACTCAAAAATGTCTTGTATGTACCTAACATGAGAAAGAATATGATTTCTGCGAGCCTCTTGAGTGCATATGGCTTCAAGATGGTTTTTGAATTTCAGAAATTTATTTTGTCTTTGGGAGACATGCATGTGGGAAAGAGATACGAATGTAACAGAATGTTTAAATTTTGTTGTATCTCTTATAAGCAAAATTCTATTAATGAGAATAACGTTGTTGCTTATATGATTAAGTCTTCTAATTTATGGCGTAGTAGACTTGGACACGTTAATTTTGATACGTTACAATGCTTAATTAACTTGAATCATATACCCACACTTCATATCGATAAATCACACAAATGTGAAACGTGTGTTGAGACGAAATTGACAAGATCTTCATTCCAATCTACTAAAAGAAATTCAGAATTACTTGATCTAATATATACTGATATGTGTGACTTGAAATACGTTCAATCAAGAGGAGGAAATAAATATTTTATTTCTTTTATTGATGATAACACAAAATATTGTTATGCGTACTTGCTAAAAATCAAAGATGATGCTTTAGAGAAATTTATACTCTATAAGTAAGAAGTAGAAAACCAACTTAATAAGAAAATTAAGAAGGTAAGAAGTATTCGTGGTGGTGAATATGTTGCACCATTTTGTGAGTTTTATTCTCAAAAAAGAATTATTCAATAATTAACACCACTATATTCTCCTCAATCAAATAGAGTAGCTAAACGCAAAAATTGTACTCTTAAGAGATCATGAATGCAATGTTAACCAGTTCCAGTTTACCATAAAACTTTTTGGGTGATTCTCTTTTGTCAACAAATTATATTTTGAATAACATACCATATAAGAAATAAGACAAAACCCTTTATGAATTATGGAAAGGTAGAAAACCTTCTTATAATTACTTGAAAGTGTGGGGGTGTCTTGCAAAGGTAATTGCTCCATTACCCAAATGTATGAAAATAGGTTGAAAAATGGTAGATTGTATTTTCATTGGCTATGCTAGTAATAGCAAGACATATCGGTTTCTTGTGCATGAATCTAAAAACCCGGATGTACACAAGAACACTTTGATTGAGTCAAATGATGCTTCATTTTTTGAAGATGTGTTTCCATGTAAGGAAAAAGGGAAAGGGTCGAGAACTAAAAGGTCTAGTGAACTTATTATAAGTGACAGTCAAGTTGATCAATAAGACGTTGATAACTATGACAATCTTCAATCAATAATTGAAGAAGATGATCAAAATTCTGAATAAGAGAATAATACGGTTCATAAGGTAGAACCCATAAGAAGTAAACGGGCAAGGGTAGAAAAATACTTTGGTATGGATTTCTTAACATATATGGTTGAAGCAATACCTCAAACATACAAAGAAGTTATAAGCTCTATTGAAAGTCCTTTACGGAAAGAGGCCATAAGGAGTGAAATTGATTCCATCTTGCAATCTCATGTGTGGGAATTAGTGCACCTTCCTCCCAGAACTAAGCCACTAATTTCTAAATGGATTCTTAAATGTAAGCTAAAAGCTAATGGAACAATTGATAAGTGCAAGGCTTGTTTAGTCATAAGAGGTTATGGATAAAAAGAAGGTCTTGATTACTTTGTCAATGCTGAGAATAAAATCCATTAGGATGATACTTGCAATTGCCGCTTTGCGAAATCTTGAAGTACATCAAATGGATGTGAAAACTGATTTTCTAAATAGACATCTTGAAGAAGAAATTTACATAGAACAACACGAGGGTTATGTAACTTTAGGTCAAGAAAGGAAAGTATACAAGCTAGTGGGGTCTTTATATGGTTTAAACCAAGCTCCAAAATAATGACATAAGAAATTTAATGATGCCATGATGCCAAGTGGCTATTATATATGTCAAAACTACAAATGAAGGATATGTCATTTTATGTTTGTATGTTGATGGCATTCTTATTGTTGGAAGCAATGAGAGAATGGTAAAACGTACTAAAGATATGTTAAATTATAAATTTGACATGAAAAATATAGGACTACCTGATGTAATTTTAGGCACCAAAGTTTAATGCTCACCAAACGGTCTCATATTCACACAGTCATACTTGTGGACAAGATACTTGACAAGTTTAACAAAGGTGATATTGGTATAGCCAAAGCATCATTAGACATTAATCAACATTTGTCTAAGAACAAATGTGAATGCATAGACCAAGTGGAATATGCAAGGGTTATAGGCAGTCTAATGTACCTTACAAGTTGTACAAGGCTTGATATTGCTTATATTGTAAGTAGTTTAATTTGATTTATGAGTAACCCAAGTGAAAGCCATTGGGATGCAATCGTGAGAATACTAAGGTATTTAAGATATACTCGTAATTATGGACTGCACTATACAAGAGAACCTATTGTACTAGAAGCATATTTTGATGCTAGTTGGATAGTTGACATCAAGAATTCGAAAGGTACAAGTGGGTACATGTTCACTCTAGGAAGAGGAGCAGTGTCTTGGAAATCCTCAAGGCTAACAATTATAACAACTTCCACAATAGAAGCTGAGTTTTTAGCCTTTGATAAAATGGTAGAAGAAGCAGAATGGCTATGTAAGTTCTTAGAGGATATTCCAAAATGGCCTAAGCTTATGCCTGCAATTTGTGTACATTGCGATAATCAAGTGATGATTAAAAGAGCACAAAATGTTATGTATAATGGTAAGTCGAGACACATGCATCGTCGATATAATACTATAAGAAAACTGATCTCAACGTCCGTTATCTCCATTGATTTTGTATGATCAAAGGATAAAATTGAAAATTATATTTTTAAAATTTAGTGTGAAGGCTACAAGAGAAGGAGTTTATATGGATCATATGACATTAACATGGTTTCATTATATTTAAGGGAGATTAAACAAATGTAACCACCACTTTTTACAGTGAGTAACTCATATATGTTATCAGTATTAAACACAATTAAACCACCACTTTTTATGGTAACTCATATATGTTAAGAGTATCATGTTTATTAATGGGGTTACAACTCATTAATCCATAAACTAAAACATATGAGAAAGTGAAATGACAAATTGTCTTTCTATTGAAATATCGACGTGGCATGTCAAAGTCTGACAAATATTCAAAATTTAATCTTTCAATTTCTCATTCACCATAACACGTTGTAGTCTTATAATATATCGTGTCAAGCTCATAATTCGTAGAATAAATGACATATTTCATTTTATTCAAATCATTGCTTTTTAAATTATAATTTAGCTTAAAGTTGATAATGCACATCATTATAACATATGCCATATTTTCGATAGTCCCCCACATGAACGAAAATTGAAAATGACAAGGACATATTCCAAAATTCGAAGGATGAAAATGCACTTCGGCCAATATTTGCATAGGATAGGTAGGCTACAACCTTTGAACCTTTCCCTATTAAAGTATATTTATTTTACTGGCTGACTATTAGATGCGATGTCCTTGAACTATTTTGTCATTTGTGTAAAAGATGATTTATCCCACACAAATTGTTGGCAAACAATGATTCGGATAAAAATCTGAAAACAAATCCGGATCAAGTTTGAAAGAAACAAAAACAATGTATATAGTTCTCTAAAATCCAAATGAAAAAATCTGGACAAAGATCAAGATACAAATCATCCATTGAACAACTTAAGAACCTAAGCACTAGAGGAAATCATCCGAACAAAGTTTTGAAAGGAAACAAATTTTTGTTCTTCAAGACCAGCATCCGAAAGAACTGATTAAAGCCATCTTCGGAAGATAGATCTAGAGCATATAGGTCTAAAAGACATCCGAAAGACCTATATTTCGAATGTCGGGAAAGTTTTCAAGTATACTTTTCCCTTTACCCTTTTTGGTCTATGGAAGTCAAAGATCCTTTTCCCATGACAAAGACAAAAATGACAGGTTGCACATTTCAGAGAAAAGCCAATGGGGTCTGACACCGTCAGAGAAAAAGCTAAACTACTTTTTTTCTCCAAGACCAATAAAGGGTATCGTGGAGCACACATCATAGAGAAAATAGTATGAAAGTTGGTGCATCACAAAATGACAAGCAAAATGATCACTGACTACTTTCCAGCATTAATCCCAAGATTTCAAACGGATCAAAATATAGACTAACGGATTGATCAACGGATCTAAAAGCTCCACATCACAACCTGATCAAGGGTGAAGATTGAATAAAAGCTCACTAACCATAAATGACTACATTTGTGATCAAAGCCTATAAAAGGATCTCTTCACCAAATGAGAAGGAAAACTGATTGATCTAAAAAAAGCAAGTAACAAAGCAACACTTATACAATCAGTTGATAAAATCCCTCTAAGAACCCCTGATTCAAAATCTATTTGGAAGGATTCCCAAGTGAAACTATAAACTTGAGGAACTCTAAAATCCATCCCTTTGTTAAAAACCAAAGTGTAAGAATCTCCAACTTGGGTAAGTAGGGAGATTGGGATATAGCTTGAAGTAGGCGCTTTGAATGAGATCTTCCTATAGGACTCAGCTTATATTCAAGGTAGAAGGCTAAGTGGTATATCCAACTAAAGATAAGAGGACTCAGCTAGGAGTTGGTGCTTCTAGTGGTATATCCAACTTCTGAAAGGGGTTACCATCCAGAGATAAATTTGTAAGGCTTGATTCTTACCAGTTGGAAAGGAATCCACTAGTGGACAAGCTCGGAGGAAGGAAACTCTGGGGACTGGACATAGGTGGGGCGGAACTAGTGTAAAATACTTGTGTTTGATTTTCTTTCTCTTTTACTTAATTGCACACATTTGCATCATCCGGATCCATCTTTCGAATCATAATCAAACATGCTACACTAAAGACTTGTCTAAGTCTGCTAATTCTACGAAAAAAGGGCCATTCACCCCCCTCTGCCCTTATAAATATTCTCACAGGGACCAACAAGCGGTATCAGAGTAAGTGCTCAAACTAGAGATCTAATAATCTTGAGCTAAAGGTCTATATATTTTAATTCACATATCAAAATGAGTTTCTAAAACTCACAACTCCTTCTCGAGGGTATGTCTGTTACCCGTCCTCCACTCTTCACCGGTGAACACTACACGTTCTAGAAAAATCGGATGAAGAACTTCATCCAGTCATAAAGTTGCAAACATGGTTTGTTATTAAATTGTCCTATATGAACCTACTTACAAAGTAAAGGGTATGACTACCCGAAAGCCATCAAACATGTGGGATGACAATGACTTTAAAAAATTGATTGAAAATGCAAATGCTATTAATGTGCTTCATTATGCTCTTAGTGCATCTGAATTTAACAGGATATCCGGATGTGAGATTGCAAAAGAGATATTGGGGAAGCTGGAGGTAACCTATGAAAGAACTTCCAAAGTAAGAGAGGCTAAGCTTGATCTACTTCAACAGAAGCTTGAATCCTTCAAGATGGAGCCTAAAGAATCAATTAGTAGCATGAACACTAGATACACAAATCTAGTGAATGAAATGAAAAGACTGGGGAAGGAGATTCCAGCAATAGAAATAGTCAAGAAAGTGCTACAGAGTCTTACCAAGGAGTAGGACAATAAAAAGACTGCCATTGACGAAGCTCATGATTTAAATTTTTACAGTTATGATGAACTCATTAGCAGTCTTCTAACCCAAGAATTGTCCTTAGAAAGATACAACCAACAAGAAAAGAAACCTGAGGAGAAAAAGAAGGCCATTGCTCTTAAGGCAGAATCCACCAAATCGGCCTTATCTGGAGAGGAAGAACAAATTGATGAATTAATGAGTACCAAAGATTAACTTGCTCTACTAACCAGAAGGCTAAATCGATTCATATAAAAGAAAGATAGAAGGAAATCAAAGAGGTATGAATCTCAGAGACCAAGAGAAGGTACCTCCAGAAGAAGTAAGCCCAGAAGGAATTCGAAAGAAAAGAAAGATCTAGAGAAAGATACTGCCTGTTTTGAATATGGTGAAAAAGGCCACTTCAGAACAAAGTGCCCCAAACTCAAAAGAACCAAGAAGTTTAAAAAGAAGGCAATGGTTGCTACCTAGAGCAATAGTGAAGAAAGCAGTAGCTCATCTTCAATAGAAGGAGAGGAGACTGCTAACTATGAGTTTATGGCTCTGACTGAACCAGAAACAGAGTAATCCAGAAGGGATGTCTCTAAGCAAGAAATAGTGCAAAT
This sequence comes from Euphorbia pulcherrima, assembly GCA_947683365.1. Lineage (NCBI taxonomy): Eukaryota > Viridiplantae > Streptophyta > Magnoliopsida > Malpighiales > Euphorbiaceae > Euphorbia > Euphorbia pulcherrima. Next base: position 25,610,401 of record CANTUS010000001.1, read on the forward strand.
TAAAGAATCAGAATCAAATAAAGCAAACACTGAGGTATGCCTTAGATCCACAATAGATCAACACACTTATTATGTTGATAGTGGATGCTCAAGGCAAATGACAGGTGATGAGAAGGCCTTCATCACACTAACCCGGAAGAAGGGAGGTAAAGTAAGCTTTGAAGACAATCAAAAGGGACAGATCCTTGGTGGTGGAATCATTGGATCTGGATTCAAGATTGAAGACGTCTCATTGGTTGGTGGACTGAAGTTCAACCTGCTAAGTGTGGCCCAATTATATGATAAGGAAGAAATGTCACATTTGACTCCTGAGGCTGCTAAATATATGACAGTAAGTCTGATCAACTTATTCTTTATGCACCTAGAGTAAATAATGTCTATTCTGTAAACATTAAAAATGATAAGAAGAATATATGCTTGGTATCTAAAGAAGAAGAGTTATGACTATGGCATCGAAGGTTTGGACATTCAAGAATGAACCACCTGTCCAAATTAGCCAAAAAGGAATTAGTTGTGGGTTTGCCTAAGATTGCTTTTGATAAGGATCATCTATGCACTGCATGCTAACTAGGAAAATAGCATAAGAAAAGTTTCCGTTCCATCTCATACATTCCTTCCAAAAGAGTACTTGAGCTCTTACATATCGATCTCTTTGGTCCAATTAAGCTACTGAGTTTAGGGAGAAGAGAATACACTATAGTCATTGTAGATGACTATTCTCGATATACCTGGGTTCTCCTGCTAACAAGCAAGGATGAAGCCTTTAACCAATTCTCCAAAATATTCATCCGGATAGAAGTAGAATAGGGCATACGCATTGTACGCATATAGACTGATAATGGTGGAGAGTTTAAAAATAAGCATTTTGCTGACTTTTGTGACTCCAAGGGCATTGAACATAACTTCTCTACCCCCCACACTCCTCAATATAATGGAGTAGTTGAGAGAAAGAACAGGACCATTGTAGAAATGGCTAGAACAATGCTTAGTGAAAATTATTTGCCAAAATATTTATGGGGTGAGGCCGTAAACACAGCATGCTACATCTTAAATAGAGCTCTCATTAGAAAGACCATAGAAAAGACCCCATATGAAATCTGGAAGGGAAGAAAACCTAAAATTGGGTACTTCAAAGCATTCGTATGTAAATGCTACATCCTTAATGATAGAGAGCAATTAGGAAAATTTGATCCTAAATCGGATGAAGTAGTTTTCCTCGGCTACTCAACATATTGTAAGGCTTATAGAGTCTTTAATAAATGAACCAAAACCGTGGTAGAGTCTATACATGTAGATTTCGATGAGACTAACACTGCAGGAAAGAAAAGCTACACTCCAGAAGATCAAGTTCTGGAAGTTGAAAAATCTGAAGAAAAGGAGAAAGCAGGAATTCCTGATTCATTTCAAATCAAGAAGTAAAAAGCGGAAGATGAAGGAATATACTTTCATCTAGAAATACAATAAGTCAATCTCAATCCACAAGGGATTGACTTTAATAAAGGAGTAGTTGAAACTGAAGTGGAGCAAGTCCAAGTTCAACATGAAGGCCTAGAAATGGAGATCAGGACCCGCAGAGCTCATTCCATTAAAAATATTCTGGATGATGTTTAGAATCTAGTTAGAACCAGAGGTCAGATCAATCAGATGAAGAGCCATGCTGCTTTTATCTCTCTTATAGTGCCAAAGAAATTTTGAGAAGCTAAAGGCGATGAAAGCTGGATGATGCAAGAAGAGCTAGATCAATTCACCAGGAAAGTTGTATGGGATCTTGTGCCCTCTCCTAAAGGAAAATCAATTATAGGCACTAAATAGGTGTTCCAAAATAAACTTGATGAATCCAAAGTAGTAGTAAGAAACAAGGTAAGACTAGTCGCTCAAGGATACAACCAGCAAGAAGGAATTGATTTTGAAGAAACTTTTGCCCCTGTTGCAAGACTGGAAGCAATCTGGATCCTATATGCTTTTGCATCATTCATGGGGTTCATATTATACCAAATGGATATCAAAAGTGCATTTCTAAATGGTGTCATTCAAGAAGAAGTATATGTCAAGCAACCACCCAAATTTAAAGATCCAAAGCATCTAGATCATGTCTACAGACTGAAGAAAGCTCTCGATGGATTAAAGCAAGCACCAAGAGCCTGGTATGAAAGATTAACCTCATTCCTTATATCCAAGGGATATACTAGAGGAAGGGCGGATACCACACTCTTCATCAAGAAAAGAAAAATGATATGATTTTAGTCTGGATGATATCATCTTTGGAGCCACTGATGAAAAGATTACAAAGAATTCAGCTCTCAAATGCAGAAGGAATTTGAGATGTCCATGATGGGAGAGCTAAGTTTCTTCCTTAGTCTATAAATCAAGTAAAGTCCATATGGGATCTTCATAAATCAATCAAAATACACCAAGGAGATCCTGAAGAAGTTTGAAATGGACAACAGCAAACCAATGTCTACTCCAATGTGTTCAGACACAATCTTATCTAAGGATTGTGAAGGAGAAGATGTTCATCAAAAGCTCTACAGAGGAATGATTGGCGCCCTACTATACTTGATAGCTAGCAGACCTGACATATACTATACAGTATGCTACTGTGCAAGGTATCAAGCCAATCCTAAGGATTCTCATCTTAAGGCAATCAAAAGGACACTTAGATATCTCCTAGGAACCACTGAAGTTGGGTCATGGTATCCTAGTAATAGAGACTTCACACTCCAGGGGTTCACAGATGCAAACTATGATAGAGATACTCTTCAGAGAAAAAGTACATCCAGAGGATGCCATTTCCTTGGGGATTGGTGCAAAAAGCAAACTTTAGTTGCCTTATCCACATTAGAAGCAGAGTATATGGCAGGTAAAAGTTGTGTTGCTCAACTCCTATGGATCAAACATCAACTTAAAGATTATGGAGTGCAATTCGGATGTATGGATGTATTTGTGACAGCAAAAGTGCTATTGATGTGTCAAGGAATCTGGTGCTTCGTAGCGGGATGAAGCACGTCAACATAAGGCGTCACTTCATCTGGGAGCATGTAATGAAGAAGGATGTTGCACTGGTATATGTTCCAACCAATGAATAGAGAGCTGATATCTTTACTAAACCACTAAGTAAAGATCAGTTTGGGAAACTAAGAGAATCAATTGGGATGTTAAATCCAATTTAGAAAAACTCCGGAGGTTAGGTTTTAAATCGATTCGGATCCTGAGATAAAACAATTACTCCGGAAGATAAGAAGTATTAGGAAGATCTATTCTGGGAGTTTTCCACGTCAGTTTAAAAGCTCATAAAGGTAACTGTTACTTTTTGAATTTCAAAAGTCTATTGGTTGTTACACACGCGGTAAATACAGTAGTTAATTCAAAAATAAACCGTTCCCATTCTCCGGTTAAATTGAATTCACCTCTCTCCTAAAAATCTGACTGACATGTCATCAATCTAGTCAAAATAGCCGAAGTTCGGATTACCAATATACCCTCACTTTAGAAATTCTATATAAACCCCTTAAAATCCTTTCTCTTCTTCACGCGAGCAACTACTCTGCTGTTACTCTATAAAAATTCAAACCTAAAACTCCATCTCTCAAAATCTCACTACAATGGCAGCCACAAACACCTCCAACACCCTCAAAATCCAACTTAGCAAAAATCTCTTTCAAGTATCTGACTTGAAGGATGCTGATTTTGAACCTTTAAATCTCAAAACTTCTAACTTCGTCATCCCTACTGATCATCTAGGTGATGATTACCTATTCAGAACTCCTCCTTTCTTCACTCTAATTAAAGATCAAAGTTTGGGTGATCTTCTAAAGATAAATTTCCCAACCTACCCAAAGCTGGTGAATGAGTTCTTCTCAAATCTCAGTGCTCACAACCATTTTGATGCCTTATGCACTGAAGTCCAGGGGAAGGTGATAATTCTCACTCCTGAATTCTTTAAGAAAAATCTACACATGAAGAACTCCAAGATAGTGTTGAGAAAAGATGGGGATGAGACTAGAGTAGTGCACGATCCCAAACTGTGGCTCCATAAGAACTACTATGGTGATAAATTCTCAACGTACTTCCCCAGAATGCCTAGATTCCTGCAACATGCTCTGGCCAAGTTCATCCTAATAAGGAAGGGGTCATTGACTATAGTTTCTTCCCTCTAGCACTACATCCTGTAGCACTAGGTTGGAAGTGTGGAAGTAAACTGGCCAGTCTTGATCATTCACTATCTCAAGACCCAAGTAAACTCACGTGGTGCCTTGATTACAAGAATTCTACAAGCGACTGACCGGATTTGAAGGGATTTATAGAGAGCCGATCCTTGAGAAGAATTTCCTCAATCTTCACTTTAATAAGGAATGGGATGAAGAAAAGGCAAAACTAAAAAGGGATGAGCGAAAGATCAAATCTGAAAGGATAGTTGATCCGGAAGAGGAGGCTCATGTTCCCAAAAGGCCCAGAACCAACAAAAGGCCAAAAAGCAAGCTAAAATGGTTCCAAAAGAGATTGATGAGGATACTCTGCCCCTCACCCAAATCTTGAGCTTCAAAAATCTAAGACCCAAGGGCAGACTGATTAAAGTTACAGCTAAAAAGGGACAGCTTGCGCTAGCTGCGGGTCTACCTTACATTACTACAAAAGTAATTGAGGTCAGAAAGAGGAAATCCAAAAGAACATTGGCTGAGATTGAAGAGAAGATAGAGGATGAGGCTCCTCCTTTAAAGCAGCTCTGGAGAAAAGGACTCACTTTTGATGAAACCCTTGCTGCCCAAGAAAAGAAAGCCAGTGAAGGTAGGAGGCTCGCTAGAATAATCCTGAATGAGTAAGCCAAGTAGTATAAGGAGAGAGCCGCTTTAGAAAAAGCAAAGTCCAATAAAGGGAAAAATGTTCCCAGGAGCAATAGAAATTGTGGGATAAGATGATGAGCAATACAAGTCATTTAAGCAGCAATAAAAGAAAACAATCAAATAAATCAGGGGAGAACAACCGAAGGACCCAGAGAATCATCTCAAGTTCCTCTAATTCTCCTAGATCCAAAAGATATGGATGCTCTATCAAAGATTCCAGAAGTAGATGAATTCATATTTGCTGATAGAACAGGACCACTTCCGGAGAATTTGCTCGATCTTGAATGTCCTAAAAAGGCATTGGAGAAGGCTGGTATCAGCATGCCAAAGGGAGAAAAAGAAAGTCCTGAAAAGGCAATTGTATGGGTGGTTAAGGACAGTTCCAACCATCCAAAGGTAAGGCTGGAAGAAGAGAAGAAGGATGATGTAAACCATTAGGATCAGACACTACAAACCATAGAGGTAACCCCTGACCTTTCTCATCTTAATTTTGATTATGAAGAGCAAAACTTAGCTATAGTCTCTCATAATGTAGCTAAGGATATAGTGCCAAACCGGATGAAATAACTCCGGAGGAGGGAGCGAGTCTGAGTTCCTAAGGGCACACTTCTAAAGTGGATCCTGCGGGCAAGGCTACTCCGGAGGAAAGGGAGGTGGACAAGGGTGGAGAAGAGAAAAGAGCAGTTGCAGGCTCCAGTTTGGAAGATGATAGCCCTTCAAGAAGCAGTTCTAACTCTGAAGATGAATCCAGCTCATCTGATGATGACTCATCCGGAACCTCAAACAAAAAATTTCCCCCTCGCACAAAATTAGTGACTCTTCCTGATGAAAACTCCAAAGACTCCAAAGTCAGTGTCGCTCTTAAACTCCTTTATGAGGCAACTCTTGAGCATCATGAAGAGGGATTCATCAAGAAGAATCTTCTGACAATATGCACTCACCTAAAAGCTGTTGAGAAGGAGTTGCTCAGGAAAAAATCTGATAAAGCAGTCCGAAAGGATTTGGGTGAGATCGAAGAAAGTTTGAAGTGCCTCCCTAAAATTGAGCAACAAGTCATAAACTTTCCAACTCCTGGAGCTCTAGCGGTAGCTTCCGTATCTGAAATCCAGCCTCTTCTAAATGAGCTAAAAGAAAGCACCTCTACGGCAAATCAAAATGCCAGTCAAGCCAATACTTTGGCCTCTGATAACTGTGCAACTATCCTAGATAGAATGTCTTCATCCACCACTGATTTATCCATAGAAATCAAGGACTATATTGACTCTAAGTTTGAAAACTTGACAAAATTCATGGAGGACAAAGACCTGAAACCTACTCTACTGAGCCTGGAGACTGATCAGCAAGTAACTTAGGAAATGCTTGCCAACTTCATAGATAAAACCATCCCAAAGCTCAAAGAGAAAATCCTAGATGATATGGGTGATGAGATGCAGGCTAGAAAATCCGGTATTGAACAAATAATAAACGAATGGAGAAAGACTATCTCCAAAGAGCTAAAAGATCAAACAGAGTCTATCCACAATATCTGGAAGGGCCTCAGTGAAGAAATTACCCTCCTTTAAGCCGGAATAAATAAATTATCTATCTCCGGATCTTTCTCATCTTTATCCATTCCAGAAAGTCAGCTCATACTAGTCCTGCACAACCTTATTCAAGCCATAGGGGACTCAGGGTTCATGAGCCAAAAAGGTATGACTACTCTTACCAAGGCCATGTTTACTTATTTTGATCCCAATGACGAAGAGCACATTTTTTGAATTCTTCCTCAAGTCTCACAATCCTATGATCAACTCCGGAGGCCCTTTGTCCTTATTATTTGACTCTACCCATAGTGGATCATATAATTGATGAGCGAGCTAAAGGCAACAAAGACTACTTTATCTACTCCTCTGCATGGCAGCAATCTTGGGACAAGCAAACCTATAAGGTTATTGATCCCCTTGATGGAAGCAAAAAGGGGGAGGAAGATTAGAGTCATCAAGGAGAAGGAAGCGGGAAAGGAAAGACGCTGCAAGTCCGGGATAGTGGTCCATCCGGAGAGATAGTTAAGCTAGCTAGATAATCTAGTAATACTAATGTAATAGCTAGATTCACTTTATATGTATTTTTATAACTTGTAATACTAAACTTCATGATGTTAACCAATGTTAACAGCAAAAGTATATATGAAGTGAAAAATTCTTAACTATCAAAACAATCGCTTCTAAAGTTCAATCTGTAATTGTACTAAAACAAACTTAGAAGCAGAAATTATGGGGGAGTTAGGAAGCTAAAATTATGGGGGAGCCATTGTAAAAGACTAAGTAACAAAAATTATAATTAGTTTATACACCCATGCTTAGATGACTTAAGTTTTTATTTCCATTAAATGAGGGAGATTGTTGGGAAATAATGATCCGGATAAAAATCTAAAAACAAATCCGGATCAAGTTTGAAAGAAATAAAACCAATGTATATAGTTCTCTAAAATCCAAATGAAAAAATCTGGACAAAGATCAAGATACAAATCATCCATTGAAGAACTTAAGAACCTAAAGGAAACAAATTTTTGTTCTTCAAAACCAACATTCGAAAGAACTGATTGAAGCCATCTCTGGAAGATAGATTCGGAGCTTATAGGTCTAAAAGACATCCGGAAGACCTATATTTCAAATATAGGGAAAGTTTTCAAATATACTTTTACCTTTACCCTTTTTGGTCTATGGAAGTCAAAGATCTTTTCCCCAAGACAAAGACAAAAATGACAGCTTGCACATTTCAGAGAAAAGTCAATAGGGTCTGACATCGTTAGAGAAAAAGCTAAAGTACTTTTTTTCTCCAAGACCAATAAAGAGGTACGTGGAGCGTACATCATAGAGCAAATTATATGAAAGTTGGTGAATCACAAAATTACAAGCAAAATGATCACTAACAACTTCCTAGCCTCAATCCCAAGATTTCAGACAGATCAAAACACAGTCTAACGGATTGATCAACGGATCCAAAAGATCCACATCATAACCTGATCAAGGGTGAAGATTGAATAAAAGCTCACCAACCACAAACAGTTACATTTATCATCAAACCCTATAAAAGGAACTCTTCACCAAATGAGAAGGAAAACTGATTGATTTAAAAAAAAGCAAGTAAGAAAGCAACACTTATACAATCAGTTGATATATTCCCTCTAAGAACCCTTGATTCAAAATCTATTTATAAGGATTCCCAAGTGAAACTATAAACTTGAGGAACTCCAAAATCCAACCCTTTGTTAAAAACCAAAGTGTAAGAATCTCCAACTTGGGTAAGTTGGGAGATTGGGATATAGCTTAAAGTAGGTGCTTTGAGTGAGATCTCCCTGTTGGACTCAGCTTAGATTTAAGGTAGAAGGCTAAGTGGTATATCCAACTAAAGATAAGAGGACTCAGCTAGGAATTGGTGCTTCTAGTGGTGTATCCTACTTTCAAAAGGGGTTACCATCTAAAGACAAATTTATAAGGCTTGATTCCTACCAGTTGGAAAGGAATCCACTAGTTATCAAGCTCAAAGGAAGGAAACTCCAGTGACTAGATGTAGGTAGGGCCGAACCAGTATAAAATACTTGTGGCTGATTTTCTTTCTCTTTTCCTTAATTGCACACATTTGCATCATCCGGATCCATCTTCCGGATCATAATCAAACACGCAACACTAAAGACTTTCCTAAGTCTGCTAATTCCGCGAAAAAGGGCCATTCACCCCCCTCTGCCCTTATAAATATTCTCACAGGGACCAACACAATACGGTTTTTGGTTCCCATGGTTATGTTTATTATGGTCATGACCATCTCCTAGTTCTGTAAGAGTTTTAGACTACTATGCCCCAATAGTATCATTTAAATCTACCCCACTTCACTCTCACATAGGTGATCTATTTTACTCAACCATTGATGCACAAAGGGTCATTAAAATCATGTATCTTAACCTTAACCCATTTTATCACTATTTACATCACAAGAATGGACACGGGGTTACCCCTGCAATGACCACACATGGTTTACGCAATTAGGTTGTCCTATTAAACCAAGATCTTGCAATTTCCAATCAGACATGGTTGGGTTTTCCGTCACATAGCGCCTTAAATATTCATGGGCTTTAGTCCCATTCCTTTAGAAGTCTTTTCAACTTGATCTCAATTTAACCCTTTGGTTAGTGGATCCGCAATATTATCCTTTGATCCTATAAAATTAATAAAGATAACCGACATTGAGATTAGTTATCTTATGGTATTATGTCCACGACGCATGTGTCTTGACTTACCATTATACATTACATTTTGTGCTCTTTTTATCGTTGCTTGATTATTGTAATGTACACAAATTGCAGGCACAGGGTTGGGCCATTCTAGAATATCCTCTAAGAAGTTACGTAGCCATTCAGCTTCTTCTCCCATTTTATCCAAGGCTACAAACTCAGCTTCCATGGTGGAACTATTATAATCATTTCCGTTGAGGATTTCCAAGACACTGCTCCCCCTTCTAAAGTGAATGCGTACCCACTTATACCTTTAGAATTATTGATGTCAGCTATCCAACTAGCATCAGAATATGCTTCTAGTATAGTAGGTTCTCTAGTATAGTGCAGTCCATACTTACGAGTATATCGCAAATATCTTAGTATTCTCATGATCACATCCCAATGGCTTTTACCCGGGTTACTCATAAATCTGCTTAAACTACTTATAGTATAAGCAATATCAGGCCTTGTATAAGTTGTAAGGTACATTAGAGGATATATACCACATGGTCTATGCATTCACCCTTGTTCTTGGACAAATATAGGCTAACGTCTAATGGTGTTTTTGCTATACTAATATCACCTTTGTTAAACTTGTCTAGTATCTTGTCCACATAGTGTGACTACGTCAATATGAGACCATTAGGTGAACGTTGAGCTTTGATGCCTAAGATTACATCAGCTAGTCCAATATCTTTCATGTCAAATTTAGAATTTAATATATCCTTGGTACATTTTACCACTCTCTCATTGCTTCCAACAATGAGTATGTCATCAACATATAAACATATAATAACATATCCTTCATTTGTAGTTTTAACATATATACACTTATTACACTCATTTATGTGATAGCCACTTGCCATCATGGCATCAACAATTTTCTTATGCCATCATTTTAGTGCTTGCTTTAAACCATATAAAGGCTTCACCAACTTACATACTTTGCTTTCTTGACCAGATGCTACACAACCCTTAGGTTGTTCCATGTAGATTTCTTCTTGAAGATCTCCGTTTTGAAAAGCTATTTTCACATCCATTTGATGTACTTCAAGATTTCGGAGGGTGGCAATTGCAAGTATCATCCTAATGGAAGTTATTCTCAACACTAGACAATACGTATCAAAGTAATCAAGGCCTTCTTTTTTTATCTATAACCATTTATGACTAAACGAGCCTTATACTTATCTATTGTTCCATCAGCTTTCAACTTATGTTTGAAAATCTATTTAGAACTCAGTGGCTTAGTTCCGAGAGGAAGGTCCACTAGTTCCCATGTATGATTTTGCAAAATGGAATCAATTTCACTCCTTATGGGCTCTTTCTATGAAGGACTTTCTATAGAGCTTATAGCATCTTTATACATTTGAGGTTCTACTTGAACCATATACATTAAGAAATCCAGACCAAAAGATTTTTCAACCCTTGCCTGTTTACTTCTTCTAGGTCCTACTTCATGATCCATATTATTTTCTTCTTGAGAATTTTGATCATCTTCTTCAATCATTAATTGAAGATTATCATAGTTATCAACGTCTTGCTGATCAACTTGACTATCACTTACAATACTTTCACGAGACCTTTTAGTTCCCGACCCTTTGCCTTTTTCCTTACAGGGAAACATGTCTTCAAAAAATGAAGTGTCCTTTGTCTCGATCAAAGTGTTCTTGTGTACATCATGGTTTTTAGATTCATGCACAAGAAACCGATATGTTTTGCTATTACTAGCATAGCCAATGAAAATACAATACAAAGCTTTTGGACCTATTTTCATACATTTAGGTAATGGTGCAATTACGCAAGACACCCCCACACTTTCAAGTAATTATAAGAAGGCTTTCTACCTTTCCAAAATTCTTAAGGAGTTTTGTCTTTTTCTTTCGTGGTATCTAATTAAAAAGATAATTTGATAACGAAACATCATCACCACACATGTTGTGCGGTAAACTAGAACCAGTTAACATTGCATTCATCATCTCTTTTAGAGAACAATTTTTGTGTTCGGCTACTCCGTTTGATTGAGGAGAATATGTTGGTGTTACTTCATGAATAGTTCCATTTTATGGGAACAACTCGCCAAACGGTGCAACATATTCACCATCGCGATCACTTCTTACCTTCTTAATTTTCTTATTAAGTTTGTTTTCTACTTCTTGCTTATAGAGTATAAATTTCTCCAAAGCTTAATCTTTCATTTTTAGCGAATATACATAACAATATTTTGTGCTATCGTCTATAAAGGTAATAAAATATTTATTTCCTCCCCTTGATTGGATGTATATCAAGTCATAAATATCGGTACGTATTAGAACGAGTAATTCTGAATTTCTTTCAATAGATTGAAATCAAGATCTTGTTAATTTTGTCTCAACACATGATTCACACTTATATGATTTGTCGATATGAAATATGGGTATATGATTCAAGTTAATTAAAACGTCGTAATATATCAAAATTAATGTGTCCAAGTCTACTATGCCATAAATTAGAAGACTCAATCATATAAGCAATAACGTTATTCTCATTAATAGAATTTTGCTTACAAGAGATGCAACAAAATTTAAACATTCCATTACATTCATATCCCTTTCCCACGTACATGTCTCCCATAGAAAAAATAAATTTCTGTGATTCAAATACCATCTTGAAGCCGTGAGCACTCAAAAGGCCCCCTGAAATAAAATTCTTCCCCATGTTAGGTACATACAAGACAATTTGTAGTTTTACTTCTTTGCTGGAAGTTATTTTCAGAATCACTATTCCATGTCCTTTGACATTAGAAGTAGCAGAATTTCCTATGAAGAGTTTCTCCCCATTATCAATATGAGTCAATCCAACAAAAGACTCTTTGTCACAACACACGTGACGAATAGCACTAGTATCAAGCCACCACTCCGTTAGGTTTGAGTCAGTCATATTGACCTCAGAAATTACACATACGTTGATGTCATGTACATCTTTTGTAATTTCTTTCATAACGTTTACCTCAATGCTATTGACCATTTTTTCAATTTACACACAAACTACTTTTGTCTCATCTTTTTGCAATTTAAGCATTTTTCATTTAACATTTGTCTATTTTATATGTTTTCATTTTGTCCAATATTAAACTTACATTTAACATGTTATTTTCCCTTTTTGGAGTCTCTAATGACCTTCACTCATTAGCTTTCGCAAAAACTTGATTAGCAATAGAAAATTTTCTATTTAAGGAATCCCACAATTCTTTTGCAATACGTTTAATATTACACCCCTTATATAGGTCAATGACTTAGTCATTCAAGATATATTTTTTGCAAAGAAAGTCCATATGATTCTAACCATCTATAAACAATTGAAAAGAACCATAAACCACTCCAACATGAGGCTCATCTTTCAATATATTATGGTGTCTCATGTTTGTCAAATAAAAAAATATTTTATATTGCCAAACTTTGAAATTTGATCCTCAAAACTTCTTCAATCTTTTGAGAGTTGAAATAAGATATGATCTCAAAGCAACCTCATGATCATTAAGCATAACAATCATTAAACACGAAAGTTCATTTCCATTAGGTCTAGTACCAATAGGACCAATCCGCCCATTTTGGCTATTCTGGCCTAGAACCATTTCAGAACCATTATCTCCAATAGGTAAAATAATGTCCATAATATTCTCAATACACAATCTGAAATACTACAGAGTAAGTTAGAAACTTGTAAATGAGAAAACCAAGAAAAGAAGAAAGAGAATTTTTTATAAGAGCAATTTACTGATTTTCTTTATCTGAACAACGTTTTGTAAAAAAAACAGTCTTCAAGAATCCATAACTCGCACTTAACTTAAAAAAATATAGACATAATTGTCTTTAGATTGTTAGTATCGGTATTAAAATAAATGAATAAAACTATATTTCAATAAGAATAAGTACAAGACTACAAATGAAAATTGCTTTATAGAATAATAAATTATTACAAACAAATATAAAAGAAATATTCAACCTTTTTACCGAAGTAGAAGTTTATTGCGGAGGCCTGAAACTTAGTTTCCTAAAGACAATTATTCGTCCACTACCGGTGAATTTGTCTCCCAGAATACAATCACAATCCTAGGCAAACTCTAACAGTGTGAAGAGCAATTCACAAGAACCTAAGTCTAAGTAGCCTTTACTTGAAAAAGAATGAAAAATTTGAGGATTATTTTTAGTTTATAAAACTAAAAATGAACCACAAAGTAACCAATTGAACAAGCACCAATGCTGAATTTTTATCGATAGAAAATTAAATTTTTAAAAGTTAGTGTGAAGGCTACAAGAGAAGGAGTTTATATGGGTTGTTAGTAGTGGTATTAAAATAAAAGAATAAGACTATATTTTTTTTATTAAGTATGAATTACATAGTATAATGGAGAAAGAAATAGAAAAATACAATTAGAATAAATAACATACTCTCAAATCTTTTACCGAAAAGATGTTTGTTGTGGAGGCCTGAAACTTAGTTTCCTTAAGACAATTATTTGTCCGCTACCAGTGAATTTGTCTCCCACGATACAATCGCAATCGTAGGCAAACTCTAACCGTGTGAAGAGCAATTCATAAGAACCTAATACTTAATAGCCTTCTTGTAATAAGAATGAAAACTTTGAGAGATATTTTTAGCATGAAAAATAGGAAATAAATCACAAAGTAAACAACACAAATACCAACTGAATTTTTCTAGAGTAAAAGAGTAAAGAACAAGTGTAAGAAAAATGCTGCAAGAATAGGTTATTTATAGGGTATATGGCATTAACATGAATTAAATTGGCTTAAAGGGCATTAACTCTTGTAACCACAAATTTATGGTCATTAACCATGAAGGCTATGAGAAAATATACTGATTAAGGGATCAAATGTAAGATTATTTAATATAATCATTGTGGCCCACGTGTATTGTGGATCTCGGTTTAGTAACTATATGTGGCTTCGTATGATAATCGCAAAGCCTTACGAATATTAAACTGGTAGGGATTTAAATTCCCTTTTCTCTACGAATAAATCGACATAAATGTGAAAGAATTTGATTAAAAGATATACTATAAAGAGAGTTAATTAACTGTTATGTTTAACTTAGTAACCGTTTCGTAGTAGATACATATGTAAATAAAAAGCATCAGTTATGGTAATTAAAATGTATTCAATTTTCTTAATTATAAGTAATTGTTTTATTTTTTTTAAGAAGTAGGAATATTTAAATTTTTAAGAAATTTAAGGTTCGAATCCAAAATTCTCAGCTTCTTTTTTCACTTTAGGAGAAATGTATGGCCACTAGACCAAATATAGTGGTTAGTAATTGTTTTATTTTATTCAATGAAATGTTTCATTGAATCAATGTGAAACAATTATTCAAGGAAGGATAGAATACAAACTGATGGGTGGACAAAACAATGGGCAAAGTATTCAATTGGTCTTTTAAATCCAAAGAAGAACAGTAAACAGAGAGTACATTTTCTCTATTGATTGACGTGATCTGGTTTAATACTGCAAATGGTTTTTAATCGTTGGATTCTCTTATCATCAAGAGATCGATTGCTAAAAATAGAGGAGAAAGAATGGTTTGTCCTCTTTAGTATAGCTCGATACATGTTAAGATACGCTTCTGCTAAGTGATTAATATAGTTGTTGTTTATCAATCAATTCTAGATAAGTTGATCTTGGGTTTTATCCCGATTAAATTTTATGGCTTACATTTGATGTAGATTTTATTATCGAAATCATTACGAGATTATAAAATTATTTACAATTGGTATCCAAGCCATCTTGTCCTAGGATTGTTTGTAAGAAAGTTTGATTGAATTGTAATTCATGAGAAAATTTTAGAAAATTTTAAAATTGAATAGATACTCATGAAATTATAGTTGTTTTTACCATATGATATGATTGAATTATGGTTATTGGATCAAATGATTTCACCAGAAATTTAGAGTTTTCCTAATTAGGGATTTAATTAAATTGTTTTCGATATTAGTTATATTTCTTCCGTTCTAATTAAGAATAGTAAAAGAAAGATATTTTATTCTTTTGTGAATAAATATAAAAGTATACATGTGTTTCCTTAAATAATGTTAATATTATTTTTATTCAATGAAAAGTTAATTGGATAAATGAAAGAATATGAAAAGAAAGGAACATAATAGATATCAAAATAAAAGAAAATAAAAAAATATAAATGAAAGTTTTGCACATAAAATATAAAAGTAAAGAATTCATTTAAAATTTTTATCGTGAAAATAAAGATTTACAAAATTACAGGTACTACAATTTAGGGTCATAATGGTTTAACCAAATGTGTATTTAATATAATTATGGTTTTGGTTCATATAAAAAGTAATGAAAGAGATTTTTTATATTTTATTTAATATTATGTCATTTTATGTGCACATTTGTTGTAAAGAAAAGTCTAATTTTATTATGGATTGTTGGCGTATAAATTAAGGTGGGACTAATTAATGGTAATGATAAATTATCATTAGTTGCAATTGTCAATTAATAATCGTTATAATATATATATATATATATATATATATATATATATATATATATATATATATATATAAATTAAAAGAAGGAAATTAATAATTTGAGAATAATGAATAAATAGAACTAAAAATAAAGGAATATAACGGGTTTATGGTAGTTTTTTATTTGATTAATTAGCAATAATTATATTTTGCTAATTAACTATTATAAATTAAAGAAGAGACTTATACATTAAAGATATACGTGGATTAAAGTGAATACAATAGCCAAATAAAGGAGAAGTGATTTCTTTACGAATAGTAGTAAAAGAATTAAGGAAACACCATAGAAGATTTCCTTTTATTAATTAATGGAATGAAATAGTTATTTATTTTTAATAACTAAGTAAATATAATTGTTAATTTCTATTAGTTATAATTGACATTAACGGTTTCGTCAATTAATAATTGTTATATATACTCACGTTATTTATAAATGAAAGAAAAGAAATTAACAATTAGAAATGTGAATCATTATTTTTAATTAATGTTATCATTTATTTTATTCAATGAAAATTTTAATTGAATGAAATA
This sequence comes from Euphorbia pulcherrima, assembly GCA_947683365.1. NCBI lineage: Eukaryota > Viridiplantae > Streptophyta > Magnoliopsida > Malpighiales > Euphorbiaceae > Euphorbia > Euphorbia pulcherrima. The sequence goes on from CANTUS010000001.1 coordinate 25,626,563, forward strand.
AAATAATAAGAAAGGAAAGGAACATGCGATATGATGTCCAATGACAGTTGTTATATCATATTTGGCATTATGCTACTAATGAAAGATAAAAAGGACATTAATTAAGGAGGTTACTTAACAATTAAGGAATTTAATTAATTAATATTGGTTATTGAAAATCAAATAACCAACGTTAGTGATTGGTTTTTGTTAATTGATTATAATGGTATGTAACTTATAACATGTTATAAAAGGCATTTACATGTATGATAGATAAAGTTACATAAATTAAAGTTTGATTTTTATGTTGATCATTCATGTTAAATGCCATTTAAAGTTTTATGGTTGCCATATTTATTATAATTGAAGAGTTATGATTATTATTTAAAGATTAAATAATTTGTAACTGTCATTTCTATTGATTTGATAATAATGGATGTTTATTATTTAATAATATATATATATATATATATATATATATATATATATATATATATATATATATATATATATATATATATATATATATATATGCCAAATTGAAAAGAGAAATGAATAACAATAGTAAGGCAATGAACAAATAATAAATGAATGAGATAGAGAGAAAGAAAAGTTTTTCCTAATTAATATTGTTTTCTATTCTTAAGTAAAAAGAGAATGAAATAGAAGAGATAAATGTTGGTAAATAGAAAGGTAAGAAAAACTAAAAGGAGACTCTTTGTTTCTTTAATAATTGAAATTGGTATATATCGATTAAGGTCAAATGATAATTAATTTATGATATGTTAGAATTGAATTTACATGTACGATGAAATAAGTTGAAATGTCAAATTAAAGTAAATGTCAATGAAAGTATTTGGGATTTAATTTATCTCATAATAGTTTTAGCCGCAGAAAATAAATTATTTATTGTATGGAAAATATTTTAATCACTAAAGTGATATTGCTTAATTTGTTTAAATATTTATTTATGCATATAAATGGTCATTTATAAAAGACTAAAATTAAGGTTATACGACAGTAAAAGATTCAAATTATAAATGTTAAATTTATGGAAGGGATGTTAGTCACCAAAGTGGTCTTGCCTTATTTGATTAAATATTTTATAAGAGTTGTATATATTTAAAAAAATTATTAAATAGAGAATATGTTAGTCACCAGAGTGCCTTGTTCGATGTAAATAAATTTTTAAACTTATTGAATAATAATAAAATTTATTGAATAGAAAACATCTTAATTGTCTCAATGGGAGGGATGGTGTAAATGACATAAAAAAATTTGCACTAGACAATTGAGATCATTAATCACAATGCTAGGAAATGACCCAAAGGTATATCATTGCTTGTGGTTAATGACATTAATGGATATTATTGATATGTTTATGGTTAACATATGGTGTTATGCGTGTTAGTCAGAACATATTTAATAAAATCAATTAAATGATTAAAGTTGCAGCATCAATGATAGTTGAAGTTATTATGTGTTCAATTTTTTGTCGAAAGGTGATATTAAACACATAAAATGAAAGTCAAATGAATTAAATAAAGTAATGTATGTAAATTAAGGGGGTCAATATATGGACTCAAATAAACTTCTCTACAACGGCACATTAAGTTTAACAATACCATTATGGTTTGTAAATACGTGAAGGTCAGTGGGAGTTGGTCTTATATTTTGACGACATACTTCTTATTACTTATGTTATGTGATGGAAAAACTTTACTCTCCAATGAAGAAATTTGAGTAGCATTGTGGAAAAGTGGGAGCAAGTTATCATTGCTACTTTCACTACGGATGATGAAATTGTGGCGTGCTTTGAGACCATGATTCTATAATTGTGGTTGTGAAGCTTAATCTCAAGTACAGGAATAGTCAATATTATAGCAAACTATTGAGATTGTATTGTAATAATTCCACAACGGTATTCTTTTGACGGAATAACAAGTATTGTAAGGGTGTAAAACACATGAATGTAAAGTACTTGACATAAAAGAAGAGGTGCAAAAACGCAAAGTGTCTATTGAGCATATCGAAATAAAATCGATTGTACAGAACGCTAACGAAAGGTTTATCGCTTGCCATTTATGAATATGAGCGTGATAGAAAAGTCATTGTTAGCATTGTAATTTGTATGTACGCACAATAAAAGTTTTTTCTCAATATGACCATAATGACACTCTGGGAATATTCGATTAAAGTCAAGTTTTTGTATAACTAATTGTTATCCACATTACATATGCGCATTAAAGTTTATTAAGTGTGATAACACTATAGTTATATATTTAGTAACAATAAAATATTTGTTACATTAAAGTGAGCAATAATGTAATGTTTATTGCATAATAGTATAATTGGGTGTTAAAATGATTTTTAGTACTTGGAAGGGGACGCGACGACATAAATGACCTGTAACCTCCATGACTCGATTATTTTAATTCTCGTAAAAGTTATATACGTGTGTTAAGTTTTGCAAATTGTAGATAACTAGTATATATATATTTGTTTCCACATGGACCAAGTAGAAGATTGTAAGATTATTTAATATAATCATTGTGGCTCATATGTACTATAGATTCCAATTTAGTAATTATAATAGCTTTGTATGATGATCACAAAACCTTAAAGATATTAAACTGAAAGGGTTCAAATTCATTTTTCTCTATGAATAAATCGATATAAAATTAAAATGATTTGATTAAAAGATATACTATGAATATAGTTAATCAACGGTTATCTTTAACTTAGTAACCGTTTTGTAGTATATACGTATATAAATAAAAGCATGTATTCAATTTTCCTAATTAAAGTAATTGTTTTATTATATTCAATGAATTGTTTCATTGAATCAATTTGAAATAATTATAAAAGGAATGATAGAATACGAACTGATGGGTGGACAAAACAATGGGCAAATTGTATTCTCTATAATTTCAATTGGTCTTTTAAATCCAACGAAGAACAGTAAACAGAGAGTACATTTTCTCTATCAATTGGCGTGTTCTGGTTTAATATTGCAAATGGTTTTTAATTCTTGGATCCTCTTATGATTATATAAGAGTTCGATTGCTAAAAATAGAGAAAAAAAAAGGTTTATTCTTTTCGTTATGGTACGATACATATTAAGGTATGCTTTTATTAAGTGACTAATATAGTTGTAGTTTATCAATTAATTCTAGATAAGTTGATTTTGGATTTTATCCCGATTAAATTTTATGGCTTATAGTTAATATAGATTTTATTATCGAAATCATTACGGGATTATAAAATTTTTTACATCAAAACTCATTAATCTCAAATAAAAAATCTGGTGAAAAAAATATGACATGACAATATTTTTTCAATATCGAATCACCGATTTAGCGCATATAAATTTCACAGATGTTCAACTTTAAACTACAATTTCATATTCACCGTTAATCCGTTTTAGGCGTATAATATATCGTTGGAAAGCTCTCGAAGCATAGAATACAATGACACATTTCACGTTATTCAAATCATATCTTTTCCATTTTATAATTTAGCCTAAAGTAGATAATGCATAATATTATCTAATATATCATATTTCCAACAATCCCCCACGTGAATGAAAATTGAAAATAACACGGAGTTTTTCCAAATTCGAAGGGTGAAAATGCTCTTCAGCCAATATTTGCATAGGATATGTAGTCTACAACCTTTGAACCTTCCCTTGTTAAAACATATTTACTTTACTGGTGGACTAGTAGACACGATGTCCTTAAACTATTCTGCCGTTTGTTTAAACGATGATATACCCCACACAAATATCAACACATCACAGTTTTTGGTTCTCATCATTATGTTCATTATGGTAGTGAACATCTCCTGGTCCTACAAGTGTTTTAGATTAGTACGCCCCAACAGTATCCTTCGAAGCGACCATACTTCACTCTCACATAGGTGATATCTTTTGCTCAACTATTTATGCACAAATAATCATTAAAAGCATATAGCTTAACCTTAACCCATTTTGTCACTGTTTACATCACATGAATGGACATGGGGTTACCCCCACAGTGACCACATAAGGTCTATGCAATTAGGTTGTCCCATTGAACCAAGATCTTGGGATCTCCAGTCAAACATGGTTGGATTTTCCTTCACATAACGCCTTAAATATTCATATGTTTTAGTCTCATTCCTTTAGATGTCTTTTCAAATTGATCTCAATTTAACCCTTTGGTTAACGGATCTGCAATGTTATCCTTTGATCATACAAAATCAGTAGAGATAACTGATGTTGAGATCAGTTGTCTAATGGTATTATGTCGACGATGCATGTGTCTCAACTTACGATTATACATAACGTTTTGTGCTCTATTAATCGTTGTTGTATTATCCCAATGTACACAAATGGCGAGCACATGTTTAGGCCATTTTGGAATATCCTCTAAGAAGTTACGAAGCCATTCGGCTTCTTCTCCCGTTTATCCAAGGCTACGAACTCAACTTCCATTGTGGAACGAGTTATAATCATTTGCCTTGAGGATTTCCAAGACATTGCTCCTCCTCCTAGAGTGAACACATACCCACTTGCACCTTTAGAATCCAGCTATCCAACTAGCATCAGAATATGCTTCTAGTACGGCAGGTTCTCTTGCACAGTGCAGTCCGTAATTACGAGTACATTGCAAATGCCTTAGTATTCTCATGATCGCATCCCAATGGCTTTTACCTGGTTTACTCGCAAATATGCTTAAAACTACTTACAGTATAAGCAATACGCTATATTAGACTGCCTATAACCCTTGCATATTCCACTTGGTCTATGCATTCACCTTTGTCCTTGGAGAAATGTAGATTATTATCTAACGGTGTTTTGGCTATACCAATATCACATTTGTTAAACTTGTCAAGTATCTTGTCCATATAGTGTGACTACATCAATATGAGACCGTTAGGTGATCGTTGAACTTTGATGCCTAAAATTGCATCAACTAGTCTCATGTCTTTCATGTTAAATTTAGAATTTAACATACCCTTAGTACATTTTACCATTCTCTCATTGCTTCAGACAATGAGTATGCCATTAACATACAAACATAAAAAGACATATCCTTCATATGTAGTTTTGACATATATACATTTGTCACACTCATTTATATGATAGCCACTTGCCATCATGGCATCATCAAATTTCTTATACCATTGTTTTGGTGCTTGCTTTAATCCAAATAGACTTTACCAACTTACATACTTTCCTTTCTTGACCAGAAGCTACACAACCCTTGAGTGGTTCCATGTAGATTTCTTCTTCAAGATCTTCGTTTTGTAAAGTTGTTTTCACATCCATTTGATGTACTTCAAGATTTTGCAAATCGATAATTACAAGTATCATCCTAATGGAAGTTATTCTCGACACTGGAGAATACTTATCATAGTAATCAAGGCCTTCGTTTTATCTATAACCTGTTATGACTAAATGAGCCTTGTACTTATCAATTGTTCCATCAACTTTCAGCTACATTTTAAAATCCATTTAGAACTTAGTGGCTTAGTTCCAGGAGGAAGGTCCACTAGTTCCCATGTATGGTTTTGCAAAATGGAATCAATCTTACTCCGAATAGCCTCTTTTCATAAAGGACATTCAACAGAGCTTATACCTTCTTTATACGTTTGAGGTTCCACTTCAACCATATACATTTAGAAATTTGGACTAAAGGATTTTTCAACCCTTTTCCGTTGACTTCTTTTAGGTTCTACCTCATGGTCCATATTATTCTCTTCTTGAGAATTTTCATCATCTTCTTAAATTATTGATTGAAGATTTTCATAGTTATCAACATCTTATTGATCAACTTGACTGTCACTTACAATAACTTCACGAGACCTTTTAGTTCCCGACCCTTCACCTTTTTCCTTACACGGAAGCACGTCTTCAAAAAATGAAACATCCTTTGACTCAATCAAATTGTTCTTATGTACATTTGGGTTTTTAGATTCATGCACAAGAAACCGTTATGCGTTGCTATTACTAGCATAGCAAATGAAATTACAGTCCACCGTCATTGCACCTATTTTCATACGTTTAGGTAATGGAGCAATTACCTTTACAAGACACCCCCACACTTTCAAGGATTTATAAGAAGGTTTTCTACCCTTCCATAATTTGTATGGGGTTTTGTCTTGTTTCTTATGTGGTATCTTATTCAAAAGATAATTTGCTAACAAAACAGCATCACCCCACATGTTTTGTGGTAAACTAGAACTGGTTAACATTGCATTCATCATCTCTTTTAGAGTAAGTTTTTTGTGTTTAGCTACACCGTTTGATTGGGGAGAGTAAGGTGGTGTTACTTCATGAATAATTCCATTTTGGGAGCAAAACTCGCCAAATCGTGCAACATATTCCCACCATAATCACTTCTTACCTTCTTAATTTTCTTATTAAGTTGGTTATCTACTTCTTTCTGATAGAATATAAGACTATCTAAAGCCTCATCTTTACTTTTTAGCAAATACACACAACCATATTTTGTGCTATCATCTATGAAAGTAATAAAATATTTATTGCTTCCTCTTGTTGAAAATATTTCAAGCCACAAATATCTTGTTATTTTTGTCTCAACACACGTATCACATTTATGTGATTTATCGATATGAAATATGGGTATATGATTCAAGTTAATTAACCATCGTAACATATCAAAATTAACGTGTCCAATTCTACTATGCCATAAATTAGAAGATTCAATCATATAAGCAACAACGTTATTCGCACTAGTAGAATTTTTCTTACAAGAGATACAACAAAATTTAATCATTCGATTACATTCACATCCCTTTCCCACATACATGTCTCCCTTAGAGAAAATAAATTTATGAGATTCAAAAACCATCTTGAAGCCGTGTGCACTCAAAAGGCTCCCAGAATTCATATTCTTCCTCATGTCAGGTATATACAAGACATTTTGCAGTTTTACTTCTTTGCCGGAAGTCATTTTCAGAATCACCATTCCATGTCCTTTGACATTAGACAAAATTTCCCATGAAGAGTTTCTCCCCATTATCAATAGGAGTTAATATAGCAAAAGACTCTTTATCACAACACACATGATGAGTAGCACCAGTGTCAAGCCACCACTCCATTGGGTTTGAGTCAGTCATATTGACCTCAGAAATTACACATACGATGATGTCATATACATCTTTCATAATTTCTTTCATAACATTTACCTCAATGTTATTGACCATTTTTGTCGATTTAAAAACAAATGACTTTTGTCTCATCTTTTTTGGAAAACCCCCAGTGGACAATATGTCCCACTAAAAGGAAAGAAGATTAGAGCAAGTGAAAATTTTGGGGCGAACAACCCAACTAGGTTAGCCTATCTACCTGCCTACAAAACACCCACCCCCTTTTCATCAAATAAAATAAAAATTGGTTCTCAAAATAAGAACCAACGAGTTTTAGTTACAAGCAAGCAAGAAGGTCGGTTCAATGAATAAATCCATAGTCGAAAAACAAACGCTACGCTTATTAGAATGAAAAAGAAACCAACACAAGTTAATGTTACCCATTACGATATCCTCATTGTCAACCGAACCTTCAAAAATATGCTTGTTGCATCTTTTCCAGATGTTCCAAGAAATGATGAACCATAATAAAGTCCCAAAATCACATCCAATGCCATTCTTAAAGAAAGAACGCCATATCATTAGAAAACCATACCCCGTTTGAGGCATGAACAACGCTACCCCCAACCGATTAAACATCTCTCTAGCACCTGAGGTTTGCCTGGAAAAAGAAGAGGTACTGATCTAATGTTTCAGATTTCGAATAGAATGGGCAGATGTCATCAATAATTGAGTTACATCCTTGTCGAAATAAAAATTCCCAAGTTGGTAGTCTACCGTGAAATGCCAAACACCCAAAATTTTTTTATCTTTGGAAGGAAAAGAGAACGCCAGATTAAGTTAAAGTCTTTATTAGGAGATGTTCATCGTGATTGCAAGTAGTAACCACAGCAAAAGGAAGCTGCCGTAAATTGATTGTGCTTCCCGATCTTCCAAGAAATCCAATCGTCATCCAAAGAAAAGATTGGCTGCCTATCGGCCTCTGATTCTTGAAAAAGAGAAAGACATGACAAAGTAATCCAATCTATTAATTCGATACAACACTGCTGCGCCGTAATCCTCAAGCTCCTTTTCTGGAAAGGGTGAGAATGGGAATGGGAATGGGTTTGGAATAAGAAATTACACCCCTCCTAAATTTTAGAGTGTTTCCTATTGCAAATAGCAAATAAATATGGGAATAGGGATTCAATCAAATAGTTTGACGACTAATTATCGTGCCAGAAAGAACCAATTCTCCCATTGCCTACCCGAACGCGCATCTAAGAGGAGAAAAAATTCTAGCTCCAATTGTTCTTATAGCAACATTTAATAATACCGCGCCATATAGGTGAAACTGCTTTAAGATCTAGTAGTACGAAGTCATGCCAAGACTTTATCCCATAGCAATTAACACAGAGGGCATACCACAATGAGTCAACATTTAGACTCATATTTTCCAAATCCATTTGAAGAGCAAGCTAGTGTTAACAAGTTTGAAGTCCCGAATGAAAAAACCTCCCAAGTGATGTGGTAAATTGATAGCGTCCTAACTCACTTTTCACATGCCATCTACATTGGAGTCACCTACAAAAAATTTTGCATTAGCCGGTTCATAATATTAATCGTGTAGTTTGGCACTCTAAATAATGATAGTAAATAAATGGGGAGGGAAGAAAGTACTATTTTGATAAGAAGGGGTTGTCCCGCATAAGAGAGGCAACTTCCTTTCCAATTTACCAAACAAGTCTTGAATTTTGCAATTAGAGGACTCTAAGATGCAATAGAGGGATGTTTGATACAAAGAGGGGCCTTTAAATATTTTATTGGAAATTTCTCAACCCGACAGCCCATCAGATTTGCAAATGAAGATAGCGAATTCTCAGGAACATGTACTCCCATCAAATCACTCTTGTTATAATTTACACGGAGACCAGAGATTAACTCAAAACACCTCAAAATACGCATGAATATTGGTATGATTGATTCATGGGCTGGGAGGAAACATAAAGTATAATCAGCAAACTGAAGGAGAGAAACATCAAGTAGTGACCCATGAAGCCTGAATCCCGGTAATATGCTCTCTCCGATACTATAATCCATTAGCTATTTTAGACCTTACACAGCTAGCACAAAGATAAATAGTGATAGGGGGTCCCCCTGCTTCATGCCTTTACGGATACGAATCGGAGCACTTAAAACACCATTTACCAGAATTGAAGTTGTGGAATTTTCCCTGCAATTTGAAAGCCAGGAAATCCACTTCTTATCGAAGCCCATATTAGAAAAAATGGAGTCAATGTATCCCCAAGATATACTATCTAAAGTCTTGTGGAAGTCCAATTTCAAAACTAGACAAGAGTTCCTTCAAGATTGTAAATCGTGAATGATCTCAGACGCCAAGAAAGAACATTCGTGAATACTTCTGCCCTTAATAAAGGCAAACTGATTTTTGGATACTAAAAAAGGAAGAACAACATGTAGGCGTGAAGATAACAACTTGGCAATAATTTTATAAACTCTATGGATGAGTGAAATTGGTCTAAAATTATTTAATGAACAGGAACCTAGAATTTTATGCAGCAACACTGTATGTGACATTTTAATCGAGTCGGGCAGCCACGAAGTGGCGTGAAATTGATTGAAAACACCTATAAGATTGGTCTTCAAAACCTCCCAAAATCGTTTGTAAAAGAAGAAGTTAAAACCGTCCGGTCCTGGGGCTTTATTTTCCCCACAAGCATATATACTTCTCCAAATCCCATCAACTATAAAAGGTGGGATCAAGGCTATATTTTGCTCATCACTAACTATCTTAAATTGTAACTTGAACAGGGAGAAAGGAATTCCCGGTAATATGCTCTCTCAGATACTGTAATCCATTAGCTTTTTCTTTCAATACAATTTATTGGAGCTTAAAGACACAACACATGAAATTCTAATTGTTTTAAGGAAAATTTTATCAACACCTATCTAGCTGAAACCAAATAACACCCTATTGAGAAGTGCATTATTCCATGGTAATAACAAACCACCCAAAAGCCCAATTAAAGAGATACAATAATAAGAAAAATTGTTCTGACCCCAGAAACAGCGGCCCACATGATGGGAGACTCCCTCAACCTTTGTCTCTGACATAACAAAAAATTTTAAATTATATTTTCGAATGCAAGATAACACAAACTGTTGTTTCACCCCATTTATGAGACCGCCTCGGCAATTCCAACTCAAGAAAGCTAATAACAAAAGTGAAAGTATAATACCTTGTCATTGAGAACTTGATGGCACGTCATTGTACCATCCTATCTATGGCGTCCAAAATGATCAACTCATGGCGCTCTTTGAATAGGCCAATTTTTTCCCCAATTCAACAGTCAATTTTTTCTCAAGATTCAGAGTGTTTCTTGCTAGAGATAGAATGATAACACCATTCATGTTTTGTATATCAAGACCTGATGAAATTGAGTCACCTTGTTAGTGCACTACAGCTATGTGTAATTCTTCTTCTGGTGGAACAAAAATTGCTACGACCTGAGAACTATTAGGCATATCATTTATTTCTAGGATCACACTCAAACTTGCACTAGAATGATCCAATAAATGTCCAATTTGCAAATCAGAATTTCGAGAGTCAAATCTAAGTTGTTCTGATTCTAGGGATGCTGTTGAATCATTTGAATCACTTGAATCACTTGAATCATCGCTTGAATCATAAGAAAAATTTGATTCTATATCTTGACAACATTGGCAACCGACCCCTTGCCTAAGATTGGTATGGACTAGCAGCTTCGTCGAACCAATAAGAAGTTTGAGGGATCGATTTATTTCTCCAAAAGGGACTAAAACTAGACAAGAGACCACATCAATACGATCCGATGTATTGAAATCAAAGTCCAATGATACAATATGGCTAAAAGTATCCGCCAATTGTTTGATTAGTTTCTCACAAATAAGTACGGGAGGGATCCTATAAAATCCACATACATGATGCATTCCTTGGGTATAAAATCAGTCGACAAGAATTGCAACTTCTTAAAGATGTGTTGCATAACCTTCCATTCTCCCTCTACAAATTGATCCATAGCATACACATAATTAAAAGAAATAATATCATTCCCCCCCATCCGTGTAGGGGCAATAAAAGCAATATCAAAACCGTGATCCTGAACAAGTTCAAATGTGTATTTGATATTAGAAATATTATTCAAAGAGGCAAAACATGATTTATCTTTCCAAGGTGTCATTTCAACGATGAGATCATGGCCCCGAGATGAATTATGATGATTAAGAGGGACTTCTTATGCAACAGTTTTATGAATGGCATTAGATGCTTCAGTAAAATCCTTGGAACCGGAAACGACTTTCACATACAATCTTCCCGCTCTAAGTGAATCACGAAATACCGTTCTCTTTTTCTAACCTTGATGAGAGATTTATTTACGAACTTTGTTCCTCTAAAAATGTAACTGCCTTACAGAATGGTCTAGCCATGAGTATCTAGCTTGATATGTGGGCAAACGGATGATTCTGATTATCACAGAATTTAGCCGATACAAAGTCTCATGAACTGGCAGTGATCCGTCTAGGGTTAAGAAACCGAAATTCAATTTTTTTGCATTCTTCTTCCTACCTACAAATATTTCTGAAAGGCTTAACTCCTCGAATTAGCTCCATATACATTAGGGAAATTTTTGAAATAAAGCCTTATTGGGAAGGTGTTTTGAGGAAAGTGGTGATGTGTACGTTGAGTGCGATTGAAGACCTAAGGGCGATGGTAGTTGTTGGCGTCGAAGATATGGTGAGAGTGACGGTAGTTATTAGTGGTAGAGATCTGGTGATAGTGGCTGGTGAAAGTGGGTGGTGCAGCTGGGAATCATCTAGGGTTTCTCTCCATATTGCCTCCAATGACTCCTCCAAGAGCTACTCTAGTAAAACAAAGAGAAGTGGCAAAGGCTTTGTCTCATCTTTTCGCAATTTAAGCCTTTTCCATTTAACATTTGTCTCTTGGATATGCTTCCATTTTGTCCAATTTTAAACTTATGTTTAACATATTGTTTACCCTTTTTGGAGTCTCTAATGACATCCACCACATTAGCTTTCGCGAAAACTTGATTAGCAATAGAAAATTTTCTATTTAAGGAATCCCACAATTCTTTTGCAATATGTTTAATAGTACTCACCTTATATAGGTCAATGACTAAGTCATTTATGATAAGATTTTCACAAAGAAAATCCATATGATTCCAACCATCCATAAATAATTGAAAAGAACCGTTAACCACTCCAACATGAGGGTCATCTTTCAATATATTAAGGTGTCTAATGTTTGTCAAATAGAAAAATAATTTATATTGCCAAATTTTAAAAATTTGATCCACAAAATTTCTCTGATCTTTTAAGACTTGAAATGAGATATAATCCCAAAGCAACCTCATGATCATTAGGCATAACAATCGTGAAACTTGAAAGTTCATTTCCATTTAGTCAACCACCAATAAGACCAATTTGTCTATTTTGGCTAATCTGGCCTGGAATCATTTCAAAACCATTACCTCCAGTTGGTAAAATAATATCCATAATATTCTCAATTCACAATCCGAAATACTATAGAGTAAGTCAAAAACTTGTAAACAAGAAAAACCAAGAAAAAGAAGAAAGAGATTTTTTTATGAAAAGCAATTTACTACTTTTTATGTGAATAACGTTTTGTTTAAAAACAGTCTGAGTAACCTGCACTTAAACTTAAGAAAAAGTAGACTTAACTATCTTAAGATTTTTAGTAGTGGTATTAAAATAAAAAAATAATACTATATTTTTTTATTAAGCATGGATTACAAATTAAAATGGAGAAAGAAATAAAAAAAATACAACTAGAATAAATAACATACTCTCAAATCTTTTACCGAAATGATGTTCGTTGTAGAGGCCTGAAACTTAGTCTCTTTAAGACAATTATTCATCCGCTACCAATAAATTAGTCTCCCATGATACAACCGCAATCGTAGGAAAACTCTAACCGTGTGAAGAGCAATTCAGAAGAACCTAATACTAAGTAGCCTTCTGGTAAAAGGAATGCAAAACTTTGAGAGATATTTTTAGCATGAAAAACAGAAAATAAATCACAAAGTAAACAAACACAAATACCAGTTAGTGTTTTTCAGAGTAAAAAAGAGTGAAGAACAACTGTAAGAAGAAGGATACAAGAATAGGGTATTTATAGGGTATAAGCCATTAACATGGATTAAATTGGCTTAATAGGTGTTAACCCTTGTAACCACAAATTTAAGGTCATTAACCATGAAGGTTATGAGAAAATATATTGATTAAGGAATCAAAACCCATTAATCTCAAATAAAAAAGCTGGCAAAAACAAAAGTATGACATGGAAATATTTTTCAATACCGTTAGCGCGTCTAAATTTGACAGATGTTCAGACTCTAAACTATAATTTCTCATTCACCGTTAATCTATTTTAGGTGTATAATATATCATTGGAAAGCTCTAAAAGTCTAGAATACAATGACGTATTTCATGTTATTCAAATTATACCTTTTCCATATTATAGTATAGCCTAAAGTAGATAATGCACAATATTATCTAATATGCCATATTTCCAACAATCCCACCACATGAATGAAAATTGGAAAAGAAAAGAAAACAGACGCTTTTAGAAAATGACAAATTAAAATGCTCTTCGGCTAATATTTGCATAGGATAGGTAGGCTACAACCTTGATCCTTCCCTTATGAAAGTATATTTACTTTACTGGCTTACTAGTAGACGCGATGTCCTTGAACTATTCTACCGTTTGTGTAAATGATGATATACCCCACACAAATATCAACACATCATGGTTTTTTGGTTCTCATGGTTATGTTTGTTATAGTCATGAACATCTCCTTATTCTATAAGAGTTTTAGATTACTATGCCCTAATAGTATCCTTTGAAGCGACCCCACTTCACTCTCACATAGGTAATCTCTTTTGCTCAACCATTGAGGCACAAAGGATCCTTACAAGCATAGCTTAACCTTTACATAAGAGGATTGGACACAGGGTTACCCCTACAGTGACCAAACAAGGTCTATACAATTAGGTTGTTCCATTGAACCAAGATCTTGGCATCGCCAATCAAATATGGTTGGGTTTTCCTTCATATAGCGCCTTAAATATTCATGCGCTTTAGCCCCATTCCTTTAGATGTATTTTCAACTTGTTCTCGATTTAACCTTTTTGTTAGTGGATCCATAATGTTATCCTTTGATCCTACAAAATTAATAGAGATAACTGACGTTGAGATTAGTTGTCTGATGGTATAATATTGATGACGCATGTGTCTCGACTTACCATTATACATAACGTTTTATGCTCTTTTAATTGCCGCTTGATTATCGCAATATGCACAAATTTTGGGCACATGTTTAGGCCATTCTGGAATATCCTCTAAGAAGTTACATATCCATTGTTGGTATTTTATCAAGCAAGTTAGGAGAGTGCGGAGTGCACGCTTGTTCGAGTTCTATTACGATACTTAGCTTACGAGGGTCCGAGAGCTACCTTTTACAACACTTCTATTATAAACTATTGTAGCTGCTCGAATGGACACGTCTTTTTGCAACACTATTGTTCTAAACAGTTGCAACTACTCATTTGAGACTTATAAAAACATGGCATTGGCAACATTTTCTGTAATTTTTGGTTGTAATCTGGTTCACTTTCTTCATAACAAAAATTCATTCTAAGTTCTTATCATTGTTTATTTTATCCAATTGATCTATTTAGTAGAACCGTGAAATAAGATTCAATCTGAAAGTGCAAGTCATGACTTCAGAAATATCCAGGCTTCATTCTACCAAAACTCCACAACAAAGATTGAATCTTATTTTCACTTGAAGCCTGAGTTATTCGTAAGACCCAATAAAGATTGAAACTAATTTGGTGGAAATGACGAACCAAAAAATTTGCAAACGAAAATCTCATTTTTGCATACAAACGGTGTCATAGTGGCACTCTACGATCCCAGGCATCGAAAGGTACACCAATCGATCTGTTCTTATTTGATTTTCTTCATTGATTTTAGAGCAAAGATTTTTACTAAGTTTTTATGTGATTTGTATGCAATTTCTCATTCTTTAAATTCTGGAAATTCTAAATTTTTTGTTCGGGAATGATTTTCGGTGATTTTTTGTCAAATTTACAGTCAAAGTATGTAAAACGGAGAAAAGATAGTGTTTTTAGAGTGATTTGGTCTTGATTTTGTGTTCTGGTCAACAAATGAATGAAATTTTGTACTTTTAATGTTCATATGTTTGATTTCAGGTATTTTCACGTTGTTTTCACCGAAAAAAGTTACATTTTTCGCATTATTTTTTGGTAAATAGCAAGTTTCTATTCATTTTTTTGGTAAAAATAACAAAACCATTGGACTCGGAACATCAAAAAAACCTAAGGAAAGGTCTGGTCGGAGGCTAGAATCAATTTTGAAATGATTTAAAACCTAAATCCATTTTTCTGCATTTTGTAAGGGATTATAAATCCGTTGCAAAATCCATTACAGAATGAAAAGTTGTGATGGTTCATTGGCAACAATTGTTTTCACGGCAGTTCTTAGTTTACTGTGACAATTTGTGAGGGATTCTGCTTCCGTCAGAAAATCCATCGCAAAGTGAAAAGTAATGACGGTTTGTTTTGTGACAACCATTTGTGACGGCTCATGATCTGTGGTGATGCTTCGTGTAGCAGTTGTGGTAATGCTTTATTGATTTACTGCGACCTTTTTTGAAGTGTTGCCAGAAACAAGGCGACTGGTTGATATGGTTACGATTTTTAGAGTATTGCCAGAAGAATTTTTGGTGTCGTAAGAAAGAATATAACTGTTGGTTAAGTGAAGCAGTTTTGACAACGCTTTTGTTAAAATAAGCGTCGCCAGATACTTGTTCTTATCCAACTTTAATCGTCATATGATGTGGCATTGGTTTAACCTTTGGGGTTGACTGGTCAATGGTTGACTGCCATGTGTCAGTCAAAAATTAAAGTTGGCTGGTCAACAGAATGGCACATGGCGCGTTTCCAATGGTCCATTTGGTATTTTTACGATTTAAGGCCCTATATAATGCTGTTTTGCTCCAAAAATTTATGAACCCCACCATTTTCATATTTTTTTAATTTAATGGTTATTTTTTCAGAATTTTTTTAAGTTTGAAAAAGTGAGTATTTAATTTATTTTGTGTAAATAAATTCATAAAAATTATAAAACATAGTTTATGAATTTTATAAAAATTTCTAATATGTTAGAAATTATTTTAAAATTTTTTTTCATTTGTTGATTAATGTGAAAATCCTTGTAATTCATCAAATGGATGTAAACTCTACATTCCTGAATGGTGAATTGAATGAGGAAATTTATATGAAACAACCGGAAGGGTATGTCAGGTTGTGAAAATATGATATGCAAGCTAAAGAATTGCTATATGGACTAAAACAAGCACCAAAGGCTTAGCATCAAAAGCTTGATAATATGGTTTTGTCTAATGATTTTATTATAAACCAAGCGGACAAATGTGTATATCGCAAGTTTGATACTTTTGGTAAAGGAGTTATAATTTGTTTATATGTGAAAGACTTGTTGTTTTTGGTACTAACCAAAGTCAGGTTGATAAAACAAAGAAATTTTTTGTCATCTAGTTTTGAGATGAAGGATTTGGGGGATGCAGTAGTGATTCTTAGTCATGTAGTCTATAAAAAGCTTGGTATAAGAATCAAGCGGAAGAATAATTAACGTTATTTTAATTAATATCTCATTATATTGAGAAGATTTTTTTTAATAAAGTTAACTTTATAGATTGTTCTCCAGTTAGCACTCTAATGGATTCCTATAGTTTTTTAAAGGTTAGTCGGATACAAGTTATATTTCTTATGAGGAGGATAGTTCTTCCACAAGTGGATGAGTATTTCTTCTTGGGGGAGGTGCTACTTGTTAGGTGTCTACGAAAAAAACTAGTATGAGGGATTCGACAATGGAATCTGAGTTTGTTAAAACTTAGCATAATTTAGCCAATCATTTTACCGAAGGGTTAAGAAGAGACCTTGTGCGTAAGTTGGCTATGGGGATGAAATTAAAGTCCATTTGAAATCTCTCTTATTAAGATACCCAATTCCCACCTAATATGACTTTAGGTGTTGAATTCAATGAGGAAAGCTTAACATCTAGAGATTGGAATACACTAATAATAACCCAAAGTGTGTGTTCAAAACTACAAGATAAGGAGGTTGAAGTTTAACTTCTTAATAGTTCTTTTGAAAAATTGCATACAAAGGTGCAAGAGTAAAAGAGCTACCTATATAAGTATGAAGTTTAGCCGCTTTAAGAAGTTAGGACTTGACTTTAATATGCTTATAAAGGATAGGGACACAAGGCTAGTAAAAGATAGTGTCAAGTAAGAACGTGTTAGAATGTTGACTTATATGTATATTACCTTCGAGTATTCAAGATGGATAACAAAGGTTCAATCCACAGTGACACCTTTAGTTATTCGAATATTTGAAATGTGTAATATACTAAGATGAAATTCAATCGTCATGATATTTCATTTATGCATAAGTTTGTTATTGTTGTGATATTGTTTAATTAATCATGGATTACATTAAAATGAGGGTGGATTATTGGTATTTTAGTGTAATTAGATCAACTAGTTGACCAATGCAGTCATAATATTCCATCGAGTAAGTTAGGAGAGTGCGGAGTGCACGCTTGTTCGAGTTCTATTACGATACTTAGCTTCCGAGGTTCTGGGAGCTACCTTTTGCAACACTTCTATTATGAACTATTACAGTTGCTCGAATGGACACATCTTTTTGCAACACTTCTGTTCAGAATAGTTGCAACTGCTCGTTTAAGGCTTATAAAAACCTGGCATTGGCAACATTTTCTATAATTTTTAGT
This sequence comes from Euphorbia pulcherrima, assembly GCA_947683365.1. NCBI lineage: Eukaryota > Viridiplantae > Streptophyta > Magnoliopsida > Malpighiales > Euphorbiaceae > Euphorbia > Euphorbia pulcherrima. The sequence continues at coordinate 25,644,555 of CANTUS010000001.1, forward strand.
TGCAATCTGGTTCACTTTCTTCACAACAAAAATTCATTCTAAGTTCTTGTCATTTTTTATTTTAATTGATTGATCTATTTGGTTAAACCGCCAAAAAAGATTCAAACTAAAAGTGCAAGTCACGACTTCAGAATTATCCAGGCTTTATTTTATTTGAACTCCCCAACATTCATTCTTCTTCTCCCGTTTTATCGAAGGCTATATACTCAGCTTCGATTGTGGAACGAGTTATAAAGGTTTTCCTTAAGGATTTCCATGACATTACTCCTCCTCCTAGAGTGATCACGTACCCACTTGTACCTTTAGAATTCTTGACGTCAACTATCCAGCTAGTGTTAGAATGTGCTTCTAATACAACAGGTTCTCTCTTATAGTGCAGTCGATAAATACGAGTATATCGCAAATACCTTAGTATTCTTACGATCGTGTTCCAATGGCTTTTACCTGGATTGCTCATAAATCTGCTTAAACTACTTACAGTATAAGCAATATCAGGCCTTGTACTAGTTGTAAGGTACATCGAACTACCTATAACCCTTGCATATTCCACTTTGTCTATGCATTCACCTTTGTTTTTAGACAAATGTAGACTAACGTCTAACGATGTTTTGGCTATACTAATATCACCTTTGTTAAACTTGTCAAGTATCTTGTCCATATAGTATGACTGCATCAATATGAGACCGTTAGGTAAACATTAAACTTTGATGCCTAAAATTACATCAACTAGTCCCATATCTTTCATGTTAAATTTAGACTTTAACATATTCTTGGTACTCTTTACCATTCTCTCATTGCTTCTAATAATGTGTATGTCACCAACATACATACATAGAATAACATATCCTTCATTTGTAGTTTTGACATATATACATTTTCCACACTCATTTATATGATGGCCACTTGCCATCATGGCATTATCAAATTTTTTATGCCATTGTTTTGGTGCTTACTTTGAACCATATAAATACTTTACCAGCTTGCATACTTTCCTTTCTTGACCTAAAGTTATATAACCCTCGGGTTGTTCTATTTAAATTTCTTCCTCAAGATCTCCAATTAGAAAAGCAATTTTCCTATCCATTTGATGTACTTCAAGATTCCGCAAAGTGGCAATTACAAGTATCATCCCAATGGATGTTATTCTTAACACTAGAGAATATGTATCAAAGTAATCAAGGTGTTCTTTTTGTCTATAACCTCTTATGACTAAACAAGCCTTGTACTTATCAATTGTTCCATCAGCTTTTAGATAGAACTTAGTAGCTTAGTTTTAGGAGGAAGGTCCACTAATTCCAATGTATGATTTTGGAAGATGGAATTAATTTCACTCCTTATGGCTTCTTTCCATAAAGGACTTTTAATTGAGCTTATAGATTATTATACGTTTGAGGTTCCGGTTGAACCATATACGTTAAGAAATCTGGACCAAATGATTTTTCAATCCTTGTCCTTTTACTTCTTCTAGCTTCCACCTTATGATCCAATTTATTCACTTATTGAGAAATTTTAACATCTTCTTTAATCATTGATTGAAGGTTGTCATTTTTATCAACAACTTGACCGTCACTTTCAATAACTTCACGAGATCTTTTAGTTCCCAACCCTTCATTTTTTTCGTACATGGAAAAATGTCTTCAAAAAATGAATCATCCTTTGACTCTATCAAAGTGTTCTCATGTACATATGGGTTTTTAGATTCATGCACAAGAAATCGACATGCATTGCTATTACTTTCATAGCCAAATACAACCCTTCATTTTTGGACCTATTTGCATACATTTTGGTAATGGATCAATTACCTTTGCAAGAACCCCCACACTTTCAAGTAATTATCAGAAGGTTTTCTACCTTTCCATAATTCATAAGGGGTTTTGTCTTATTTCTTACACGGTATCTTATTCAAAAGATAATTTGCTGACAAAATAGCATCACCCCACAAGTTTTGTGGTAAACCGGAACTGGTTAACATTGCATTCATCATCTCTTTAAGAGCACAATTTTTGCTATCAGCTACTCTATTTGATTGAGGAGAATGTAGTGATGTTACTTCATGAATAATTTCATTTTGGGAAAAAAACTCACAAAAGGTGCAACATATTCACCACCAAGATCACTTCTTACCGTCTTAATTTTCTTATTAAGTTTGTTTTCTACTCCTTGCTTATAGAGTATAAAATATTTATTTCCTCCCATTGATTGAACGTATTTAAAGTCACAAATATCATAATGTATTAAATCGAGTAATTCTGAATTTCATTCAACTAATTGAAATGAAGATCTTATCAATTTTGCCTCAACACACATTTCACATTTATGTGATTTATTGATATGAAATTTGGGTATATGATTCAAGTTAATTAAACGTCGTAACAAATCAAAATTAACGAGTCCAAGTCTACTATGCCATAAATTAGAACACTCAATCATATAAGCAACAACGTTATTCTTATTAATAAAATTTTGCTTACAAGAGATGCAACGAAATTTAAACATTCCATTACATTTAGATCTATTTCGCACGTACATGTCTCCCTTAGAAAAAATAAATTTCTAAGATTCAAACACCATCTTGAAGCTGTGTGCATTCCAAAGGCTCCTAAAAATCAAATTCTTCCTTTTGTGAGTTACATACAAGACATTTTGCAGTTTAACTTCTTTCCCAGAAGTCATTTTCAGAATCACCATTCCATGTACTTTGACATTAGAAGTAGTAGAATTCCCCATGAACATTTTCTCACCATTATCAATAAGAGCCAATCCAGCAAAAGACTCTTTGTCACAACACACGTGACGAGTAGTACCAGTGTCAGGCCACCACTCTATTCGATTTGGGTTAGTCATATTGGCCTCAGGAATTACACATACTTTGATGTCGTATGCATCTTTTGAAATTTCTTTTATAACGTTTACCTTAATGTTATAGACCATTTTTGTCAATTTACAAACAAATGACTTTTGTCTCATCTTTTTGCAATTTCAGCATTTTCCATTTAACATTTGTCTCTTGGATATGCTTCTGTTATGTCCAATTTTAAACTTACGTTTAACATGTTGTTTGCCCTTTTTGGAATCTCTAATAACCTCCACTACGTTAGCTTTTGCCAAAACTTGATTTGCAATACAAATTTTTATATTTAAGGAATCCCACAATTCTTTTGCAATACGTTTAATAGTACACACTTCATATATGTCAATGACTAAGTCATTTAAGATATGATTTTTGCAAATAAAATCCATATGATTCCAACCATCCATAAATAATTGAAAAGAAGCATTAAGCACTCCAACATGAGGGTCATCTTCCAATTTATTATGGTATATCATGCTTGTCAAATAGAAAAATATTTTATATTGCCAAACTTCAAAATTTGAACAAGAAAATTTCTCCGATCTTTTAAGAGTTGAAATAAGATATAATCCCAAAGCAACCTCATGATCATTAGGCATAACAATTGTTAAACTCAAAAGTTCATTTCCATTAGGTCCAGCACCAATAAGACCAATTTGTCTATTTTGGCTAATCTGGCCTAGAATAGTTTCAAAACCATTACGACAGTCGGTAAAATAATGTCCATAATATTCTCAATTCACAATCTGAAATACTATAGAGTAAGTCAGAAACTTGTAAACAAGAAAAACCAAGAAAAAGAAGTAAGAGATTTTTTTATGAAAAGAAATTTACTGTTTTTTGTACGAAGAATATTTTGTTTAAAAATAGTCTTCAACAAATCCAGAGTAACCTGCACTTAAACTTTAACCGTAACAAATATATAAAAGTGACAAAAGAACAAATAATAGAAATACTCTCAAACCTTTAACTGTAACAAAGTTATTGCGGATGCCTGAAACATTAGTTTCCTTGAGACAATTATTCGTCTGCTAATAGTGAATTTTTCTCCTAAGATACAACCGCAATAGTAGGCGAACTGTAACCGTGTGAAGAACAAATTACAAGAACCTAACACTAAATAGCCTTCTCTTCAAAAGAAATGAAAACTTTGAAGAATATTTTTTAGTATAACAATAAAAAAAAACCACATAGTAAACAAGTAAACAAGAATTAGATAGAATTTTTTAAGAATAGTAGTATGAAGAAAACGTGTGAGGAGAAGGCTATAAGAATGGGGTATTTATAGGTAGCTGACATTAACATGGATTAAATTGGCTTAAAGGGCATTAACCCCTGTAACCACAAATTTATGGCCATTAACCCTTATAATAAAAAATTTATTATCATTAACCATGAAGGTTATGAGGAATTATATTGATTAAGGGATTAAAACCCATTGATTTCAATTAAAAATATGACATGGCAATATTTTTCAGTACCGAATAACCGATTTAGCGCATCTAAATTTGACAGATGTTCAAACTTTAAACTACAATTTTTCATTCACCGTTAATCCATTTTAGGCATATAATATATTGTTGGAAAGCTCTCGATGTGTAGAATACAATGACATATTTCATGTTATTCAAATCATAGATTTTCCTTATTGTAATTTAGCCTAAAGTAGCTATATAGAACGTCCTTTGTGGAAAGAGTCCTTTATGGGTGTAAAGTGTCACAAAAGGCACTTTAGGCAACTCTTTTTTGTGAGTCGCAAGAAACAACCCAAGTGTCTTCTATATGACTTTTAGCAAGGAGAAAAATGCCAACCCTTTGTTTTTGGCAAAAGAGTTGCAAGTTCATCTTTTGTGACTTTTTTGGCACTTTATGCAATACTTTGTTGTTGTTGCTAGAGGCCATCTATCTTGTAGTGTCCATATAAAGACTTCACCAACTTACGTACTTTCCTTTCTTAACTAGAAGCTACACAACCCTCAGGTTGTTCCACGTAGTTTTGTTCTTCAAGATCTCCGTTTAGAAAAGCTGTTTTCACATCCATTTAATGTACTTCAAGATTTCTGAAAGCGGCAATTGCAAGTATTATCCCAATGGATGTTATTCTTGATACTAAAGAATACATATCAAAGTAATCAAGGCCTTCTATTTGTCTATAACCTCTTATGACTAAACGAGCCTTGTACTTATCAGCTGTTCCATCAGCTTTTAGCTTATAAATGAAAATCCATTACGTCTTTAGTGGCATAGTTCCTGAAGGATGGTCCACTAGTTCCTACGTACGATTTTGCAAAATAGAATCAATTTCTCTCCTCATGGCCTCTTTCCGCAAAGGACTTTCTATAGTGCTATTTTAGGCTAAATTATAATATGGAAAAGCTATAATTTGAATAACATGAAATATGTCATTGTATTCTATGCTTTGAGAGCTTTTCAATGAGATATTATACGCCTAAAATGTATCGACGGTGAATGAGAAATTGTAGTTTAAAGTTTGGACATCTGTCAAATTTATACGTGCTAAATCAGTGATTCGGTATTGAAAAAATATTGTCATGTAATATTTTTTTCACCAAATTTTTATTTGCGATTAATGGATTTTTAATCTCTTAATCAATATATTTTCTCATAACATCCATGGTTAATGACCATAAAGGTATGGTTACAAATTTTAATGGCCATAAAGGTATGGCCACTTAGGTTAATGCCCTTTAAACCCCATTAAGCTATGTTAATGCCATTGGTCCTATAAATACTCTATTCTTGTAGCCTTCTCAAAACACTTTTCCTTCACTCTTTTACTCTTAAAAAAATCCAGCTGGTATTTGTGCTTGTTTACTTTGTGATTTATTTTGTTTTCATACAAAAATTATCTCTCAAAGTTTTCATTCCTTTTACAAGAAGGCTACTTAATATTAGGTTCTTGTGATTGCTCTTCACATTGTTAAAGTTCACCTACGATTGCGGTTGTATCCTGGGAGACAAATTCACCGGTAGCGGACGAATAATTGTCTTGAGGAAATTGAGTTTCAGGCCTCCACAATAAACTTCTACTTCCGTAAAAAGGTTCAATATTTTTTTATATTTGTTTGTAATAATTTATTATTCTATTAAACAATCTTCATTTGTAGTCTTGTACTTATTCTTATTGAAATATAATATTATTCATTTATTTTAATACCGCGACTAACAATCTTAAGATAATTATGTCTATGTTATTTTTAAGTTAAGTGCAGGTTACACTGGATTTCTTGAAGACTGTTTTTTTACAAAACGTTGTTCATATAAAAAACAGTAAATTGTTTTCATAAACAAAATTTTGTATCTTCTTTTTCTTGGGTTTTCTCATTTACAAGTATCTGACTTACTCTATAGTATTTCAGATTGTGAATTGAGAAAATTGTGGACATTATTTTACCGATTGGAGGTAATTGTTCTGAAACGATTCTAGGCCAGATTAGCCAAAATGGATAAATTAGTCCTATTGGTGTTAGACCTGATGGAATTAAACTTTCGAGTTTAACGATTGTTATGCCTAATGATCATGAGGTTGCTTTGTGATTATATCATATTTCAACTCCTAAAGGATCGGAGAAATTTTGTATTTCAAATTTTAAAGTTTGGCAATGTAAAATATTTTTCTATTTGACAAACATGAGACACCATAATATATTGAAAGATGACACTCATGTTGGAGTGGTTAATGGTTCTTTTCAATTATTTATGGATGCCTGGAATCATATGGATTTTCTTTGCAAAAATCATATCTTGAATGACTTAGTCATTGACCAATATAAGGTGTGTAATATTAAACATATTGCAAAAGAATTGTGGGATTCCTTAAATAATTTTTTTTATTGCTAATCAAGTTTTGGAGAAAGCTAACATGGTGGAGGTCATTAAAGACTCCAAAAATGAAAAACAACATGTTAAATGTAAGTTCAAAATTGGACAAAACTGAAGCATATCCAAGAGACAAATGTTAAATGAAAAATGCTTAAATTATAAAAAGACAAGACAAAAGTCATTTGTTTGTAAATTGAAAAAAATGATCAATAACATTGACGTAAACATTATGAAAGAAATTACAAAAGATGTATATAACATCAATGTATGTATACTTTCTAGGGTCAAAATGACTGACTCAAACCCAACAGAGTGGTGGCTTGACACTGGTGCTACTCGTCACGTATGTTATGATAAAGAGTCTTTTGCTGGATTGACTCTAATTGATAATGGGGAGAAGCTCTTCATGGGCAATTCTGCTACATCTAATATCAAAGGACATAAAATGGTGATTCTAAAAATGACTTCCGGTAAAGAAGTAAAACTGCATAATGTCTTGTATGTACCTGACATGAGAAATAATATGATTCCTAGGAGCCAATTGAGTGCATATAGCTTCAAGATGGTATTTGAATCTCAGAAATTTATTTTTTCTATGGGACATATGTATGTGGGAAAGGGATATGAATGTAATGGAATGTTTAAATTTTGTTGTATCTCTTGTGAGCAAAATTCTATTAATGAGAAAAACGTTGTTGCTTATATGTTTAAGTCTACAAATTTATGATATAGTAGACTTGGACACGTTAATTTTAATACATTAAGATGTTTAATCAACTTGAATCGTATATCCACATTTCATATCAATAAACTTTGAGAGAAATGTTAAATGGAAAATGCTTAAATTGCAAAAAGATGAGACAAAAATCATTAGTTTGTAAATTGACAAAAATGGTGAATAACATTGAGGTAAACATTATGAAAGGAATTACAAAAGATGTATATGACATTAACATATGTGTAATTTTTGAGGCCAATATGACTAACTCAAACCCATCGGAGTGGTAGCTTGACACTAGTGCTACTCATCACGAGTGTTGTGACAAAGAGTCTTTTGCTGGATTGACTCTTATTGATGATGGGACGAAACTCTTCATGGGAAATTCTTCTACTTCTAATGTCAAAGGACATGGAACGGCTGTGAGGTGTCGATGACACGTAGGTCTCCCTTGGCACCTTGTGGTGTGGCCCACTGGTAGGGGATAGAAAGAAACCTAAAGAACTAAACCAAACTTAAGAACTAAATCAAACCAAACCTAACCGGACTGGACCAAAGTTAGTTGGTTTTGTTCTTGGTTCTAATATATTGCTTATTTGGTATTCGGTTTGGTTCTTGGTTTTGAGAAAAAAAACAAAAAAACCGAGAACCAAACCTAATTATGATGTATAAATATATGCAAAAAATTTTAGGGAATATCATACTGAAAGCCTAACTAATAGTATTTAAATTTTTTATTTATGTTTTATAAAATCTTAATGTTATAAGTACTATATGAAAAAAACATACAGAATTTCATATTAAAATTTAATAATGCCGAACATTGGAACGTTTTTATTAATTTTGATTGATTCATATTACTTTTTTATGTTTTATAAGATAATAAATTCATTGATTGAGTTTTGGTTGGATTAGTATTTTTTTAGAATATTTTACTATCAATATATCAATTTTAAGTTTAGCAAGTTATCAAATTTCATAATAAGTAATTCAAATAATAATAATTATATTTTTAACATGAAAAGGAAAATTTGGTTCCATACTAATCTGACCCGAACTGAACCTAAATATTTTTTTCCTGTCCGGACCGAACCAAATTTAATTAGGTTCGGTATTAGGTTCCTAATTTTCTTGTTATTCGGTTTTTGGTATATTTGGTTCAGTTTGGTTCTTGGACCGAACCGACCACTACTGTCCCCTACCCACTAGGGTGATTGATTTATTGATTTAGGCGTGATGAAACTTTTTAGTTCAAGTTTGCACATTTTAACCAATTTTATGAATAAAAGAATCGATACCCAAATCTCGATACAAATGATAGTGTCACCACCCAAGTTGTCTACTTGGGAAAGAGTTTTGGTACGGTTCCTACTAGGCGGGAGACTCATACCTCTTGGATTAGAGATTCGAGTATCGAATGAGTCACTTATTTCTCATTTAGTTAATTCAAAATTACATTTTCCACGTAAAACCGTTTTATTTTCATAATTTGGGGAATTATTACGGAAATACTATTTTCTACACTCTTTAGCACTTGATTCATGCATTTACAATTTACAATAAAGTACAAGCAATAATTAGGGGAATAAAAATTAAAACCGGGGGAAAATGGGGAAATTGCAAAACAACCTATACATTTTGTTCTAAGTTATAAAACAAAATAAAATAAATTCCCCTGCATCCAGAAAGATTAACATAGTTTATGGCATATCATAAGTCACCATTTTGATAAGAAAAATGTGATTATATTAGAGTGGCGGTTTTGTGATCAATAGTGCCCAAACGGATTATAGGATTAGGAAGAAATAATGGGTCTTCAATGCATTTTGTTGTGAAAACACATTTCAACTTTTGTGGGTTGATTTATCAGATTATTAGTGAAAATGATCGTATGAAAAATGGTGATGTTACATTGATTTTGTATATTAAAAGGGGAATTTTAGGTTCTGCCTAGGGGCCAGTACCCGTATGGGTGGGGTGGGACCTGTACTGGTGTTTGTGGGGACGTGTACGGGTATAGGGCAACTCGTATAGGTCCCCGTATGGTCCAAAAAGAACCTCAGTTTGATCAAAGATAGCAAATAGACAGAAACTTTATATAGATGGGGCAGAATATGAGAACTAATGATGAAATAAATGAGATGTGAGTCTCTTTAAAACTTAGGGGCATACCTTTACAACGTGAATCCACTTTGAAATGATCCTTGTGCTGAGAGAGAGAGTCTACCCAAAGTAGTTAATGAAATCGTGAATTTAGGACTATTTAGGTGAGTATTTGTGTGGACAAAACCTCCCCCAAATCCTAATAAATGAAGCTAAAAATGAATATAATGTGGACAAAACATCAACGAATGGGTTTTCTTCCTATTTTATACCTTCTATACCTCAAATATACCCTTTCTATACCTAAGAAAAATGTGGAATTTCATAAATTTAATGCTATAATTTCTTGTGTTTCCCTTGCCCTTGAAATGAGGTGAAAATCCTCAATTTATAGGGGGAAACCGAGTCTGAACGCAATAAATTGCTTTCATGACTTGATTTCGCCTAAAAAGGGCATGATTAGCATGCCATAAAGCCTGTTTAGGAAAATACAGGGCCTATACAAGTAAGAGGGGACCCATACGGATCCCTCCTAGGCGTGTAGGGTACTTGACCTGTATGGGTCCATCGGTGGATCTGTACCACCAAGCATGACCCGTACGGGTCCCTAAGGGCAGATTAGGTCTCCAGACTTGGCCAGACTCTGATGGATAACACCTGTAAAAGATTGCATTATCTAGCTCTCATCATTGTTTCATGAGAAAGATCGTCAAAATCTAGTGGTCTCAGACTACCCTTCCTGGGATCACTATAGATACGAATTTGTATGTTCTCACGATGTGAGTGAGGGTTTAGAAATTATACTTGAGGTGATTACATGGGCAATTTCCTTTATTGAGATGAACTTCTTTCCTTGGGGTCCCTTTCTTGAGGCGGGCAACTTTCCATTGTTGATGCATATCCCTTTCTTGAGGCAGATGACTTTCCTTTGCCAATGCATATATCCCTTTCTTGAGGCGGATGACTTTTCTTTGCCAATGCATATCCCTTTCTTGAGGTGGATGACTTTCCTTTGCTAATACGTATCTCTGGTAACTTCTCTGGGGAAGTTGGGTGTATCCCTTTCTTAAGGCGGATTGACTTTCCTAGTTGATGTTGGTGTATCACTTTCCTAAAGCGGATGACTTCTCCTCGTATCCCTTTCCTAAGGCAGATCGACTTTCCTGATCAATAGTGTATCCCTTTTCTAAGGCAGATTACTTCTTCTTGTATCCCTTTCCTAAGGTAGATCAACTTTTCTAACCAATGGTGTATCCCTTTCCTAAGGCGGATGACTTTTTCTCATATCCCTTTCCTAAGGTGGATGACTCTCCCACTGAGGATTTTGAATGACTTGTAAAGAGACAACAATCAAATACTTAGTTAATTATTGTCTAAGGTGACACATCTTAATTCTTCATTGACTTTGTGGTAGACAAAAAAATTTGCCCCTTCAATCAAGAATAAAGATGTATGGATCGGGATTGGTTCCTGAATAAACTATAAATTGAGTTTGAGAGATGTTGGGTTTGGTCCAACTATTTCGAGATGGAATACCCCTTGGAAGGTGCCTTTCAGGGGAATGCCTCTTGGAGGGGAGATGCCCCTTGATTGGCTCTATTGCTGGGGAGTGCCCTCTAGGGTGAATGCCCCTAGATTGACTGATTTCACTGCTGGGGGATGGGGGATGCCCCTCGATTGGCTTCCTCACTAGGGAATTGTTTTATCTGAATGATTAGTACGCTGGGGAAATTCCCTATACTTTAGGTGAATCTGCACATGAAAAATTGTTAATGTTAATAGTTGCTTTGAAATAGCTTACCTTGATTCTTGATTGACTTTGCAAAAACAAAAATTTTTGCCCCTCAATCAAGGATCAAGGTGAGCTAGGGGTTTTGCCCCTAATTTAACTGAGTAAGGAGCTTGAGAGAAGTGAGGTTTGGCCCCCAATCATGAATCTGAGGTGGCCCTATCATTAAGAAATTCTTGTTTTGACATGATGCAAGAAAATGGCTCTAGTACAAGGAGAGGACCCATACGGGTGGGGTGGGACCTATGTAGGTGCCTGGTTGTAAAAGTGGGTCCTATACAGGCAAAGAAGGACTCGTACGGGTTCGAGTCAAGATTTTTCAAATAACAGCCGACTCCTCCCCTTCTTGCTTTTACCAAACTTTCAATTCTCTTCCAAATTCTTACGGATTTCTTCTAAAATTCATCAAAGATGTATAAAATGATTCCAAAGATCGGTCGTTTCTCCGTTAGGCATGAGGATTTGCCTCGAGTAGGCGATTTAGAGTTTTGGGAACGCTTGGTCTTGGTCGGGTATCCTTTTCGGGAAAATGACCCATTCCTTGGTCTTACACCCTCTTCTGATGTACCAATGATCCCTTCCCCCTTGACTTATGCCTCCAGACTCCAGGTATTTTGCTCGATTTCTCCATTTTCTCATTTTTTGTAATTTCTCAAATTTCTCAACTTTTGGCATGATTTAGGGCGTTTTAGATCCTGAAATAGAGCATGATGCATGTAACTTTAGTCTAGGATGCTTTTGGGACTTATTTGAATGAGCTTTGGTTGAGATTTAGTTGGATTTGGATTGTTTGGGAAGTTTTCCCGTAAGGGACTGCTCGCATGGGACCGTACGGGTGGGGTGGGACACGTACGGGTCCCTTTTTTGGTATGGGAGGCTCAATGGGACCCGTATGGGTAGGGGGGACCCGTACGGGTCCTATCTTCAGGGATAAAATGTCTAATTATTTATTTTCTACAACTTTTCCCAATTTTTGATTTGTCTACTGCATCCTAACCCTGTTGAAGTTGTGTTTTTATCTTTGCAGTTCCCATACAACACTGTGGAAGCCCTGAGCTTCTACAAAAAGTGGTATAAGGGATCTGAGCTACCGGGGACACTAAGTTACTGAACCGTATTAACTCATTTGGGTTCATGAATGACATTAGGTCCATTCCCTAGGCTCTGAAGATGTTGGCTCCTGGTGTTATATCGGTCTTGACAGAGAGATTATCCGAGACGACACACACTTTCAACTAGCCTATCAGGGAGGTCACTATTACTCCCTTGAATATATGTGCACTGAGAGGATTGGATTGAAGTGGGACGTCATGCACTTTGATGTCTAAGTCGATCGATGGCACTCCTAGCCTGGGGTAAAGGCGTATGTGGAGAGACTACTTGGGTTTAGTCCTGGAGGGATGGACAAGCTCAAGTATGGAGAGCTCCATAGTTACTAGATTGGGTAGCCAAGCCCTGTTGCTACAGGGTGGAAGGACCCATGTGCCGAGTCTTTTCTATTAACATTCCTCACCACCATCTTGTTCCTATTCTAGTTGACCAACCTTAACTACGATTTGCTATCAGCCATCGAGGATCTTGCCGCTGTGCCAGGCAGGAATTGGTGTCGGGCCATCCTGACATAGTTGTACTATGGGCTAGATATTAGAGTTTAAGGTAAGCAGTCTAAGCTTAAGATCTGCCATCTAATCCGATTGGTAATTCTTGAATTGATCACTTATGCTTTAACCCTTTACTCGAACTGCTCTACAACTAACTTCATCTTATTTTGTAGATTTAGGCCTTTAAGCATCGATTTATCCCCAGGCTAGGTTTGCCTGGGTAGCCTGAGATACCTTATATTATCTCAAGGTGGATGGGGCTATAGCAGCATCAAGCCTTAACCATAGAGGAGTATAAGGAGTTCCTCCTCCAGCTGCGCTCTAATCGGGTAAACCTTTCTCATACTGAACCTATATTTTACATTTTGACAACTGTTAGTAGAAACTATATTTACAAAGTTATAATACTTATAAAGCATTTACTTTGTGCAGGTCATTTAAAAACCCGTGGGAGAGGATTGTCATACATGGAGACATTGAGCGGATGCGGGCTAGTGTGGATGCTCGTCACTTTGTATTAGAGTCCTCGCTCTCCCTAGAGTGGTATTTTGACAAGAGGGTTCGAGATTGGAGTATCAATGACATTGTGGAGAGACCGGTCCCTCCTATCCTAGTGTAAGTCTTTTGGCCGTGTATTATGTCTGAGACAGATTAGAGGCTATACCTATTAGACAAAGGGGCCTAAATGATGTCAGTGAGGGGGCTCCCATATTGCGTTCATTGACTCTTTGCTCCTTCCCCCTGCAAGAGGATCCATTTCAAGGACATCCCCCTCGAGTTCCATTAGAGAGATAGTGATGGTGATGATGATGAGGATGATGATAAGGGTGGACCAAGGGTCGACCGTGAGGGTCCTTCTGTGGTTCAGAGTATTGAGGGCCCAGTTAGGTCTGCTACACCTTCTTCTTAGGTATTTTCCTAACCTAGCCTTTGTGAATACCTTATTGGTTCTTGAAATTGACTATGACCCTGAGTGTAACCATTTATCGTCGTAGCCTCATGCCTCACTGTGGAAGAGGTATGCTGTTGTTGCCCCTGCTGACCCAGAGCCACTAACGAGGTGATCTCGCACTTTAGGGAGTGTGAGAGAGGGGATCCTCCAGGAAGAGTTGGATACTTTCTTCTGGCTCCTCGATCATTTGGGAAAGCAAGCTGCCAAGGAGCTTGAGGAGTCAGTCCATCCTATCCTTTTTATCCCATCTAGCTCTACTCATGTGAGGAATTCTCTGCTTTAGTCTCGTCCTTATAACAACTATTTTAGGATGTTCTTATTCTGATATGGTCTTCTCTTCCAGGTAACCGTATCTGAGCCAGAGTAGATTGTTAGGGGTTTCTTTTCTATCCGAGAACTACTGCTAGCTTAGGACACACTAGCCTCGGTAAGTTTCTTTTACATGTAAAATTTAACAAATTATGCATGATGCATGCCATGATATTTATATATGTGTACTGATCTTATGATTTCCAATCCAGACTCTGCTGGCTATGGAGCGTAGTAAGTTTGCTCAGGACTTGGATGCCTCTAAGGAGCGAGCAAGGTTCTTAGAGGAGCAGTTATGAGTAGACACTACTGAGGCTGATAGGGCAAGAGCGGAAACTGCTCGGGTAGGGGCCAAGATCGAGGTGTTGTGGAGCCAGCTGGCAAGGATGACCGAGGATAGATAGACACCTGAGCCATCTGATTCTATATCTGATGATGATAGCTCAGCATATCGAGTGGCACCATGGTGACTTAGGCGGCTAGAGCTAAGGAGCGAGTAGAGGAGACCAATACTATTGTTGGGAGTGTAGTAGGAGCTTCAGAGGTTAGGGTTCCTCATCTGCCTGCTACGGATGCTGGTGGAGTAGAGGATCATCTGATGATAGACATGGATGATCTGTTGGGGTACACATAAGACCAGATACATAAGGAATGCCAGGGACAGGACCCCCCAACAGCTTAGATTAGACTACAACTATTATTTTCTTGACATTTGATACCTTTGGCCTAGCATGGCTTATCTTGATGTAAACTTGGATTTATACTTTTGCCATTTAACTTTTATGCATGCTGAACTTTTCTTTTTCTGAATTGAAATCATTGAATTTCATTATCTGTAAACCTATTTTGCATCTTGACATAACTAACAATGGAGCCCGTACAGCGTGTACAATAAGCGAGTGAGTTAACTGTTGAGCACTCTAAGTTCTTGATCGTAATGAATTGGTCCAATGCAACTGACAAGAATCACTAAGGCTAGCTGGTTAGAATTAGCACTTATGGGGATATGTGATATCATGTCATTTCACAATAGGAGAATTAAGTTCAAGGAATCCTAGTTGTTGTAAGACATAGCAGTTACAAATAATGTTCTAATTATTACAAATAACAAAACTGGTGCTTTAGAATTGAGTTCTAATTTTTGCATAGGCCCCTCGTTGTGACATGACCTATTGAACATTTATCTTCATTTCTTTTTGTCCAGATTTTTGCCTAAATTGCCCTTAATGGTTTAATTCAGCGGACTTTTCTTTTTCTTTTCTTTGCCATAAATTTTACCTGGACTGCCCTTTTGTGTTTTTGACCCAGTAGGCTTCCTCTTTCTCTATCTTTCATCTTAACTTTTGCTTGGAATGCCCTTTTGGGTTTTTAATCTAGCAGACATTTCCCAAATTTTGCATAGGTATGATTTCTTTTATGGCCCATCAGTATTTTTTTTGTCTTTTGTTGAGTAATGTATGAGCAGTAAACATAACAACAAAGATGCACAAATTGCAACCCAAAACTGATGTTCATATACCTGGGATTATTTCACCTAAAGACATGCATGCATTCATAAGACCAAAATCCTTAGCAAATCATGACATGTGCATTGATGAGAATAATTTGAGTACATAGGCAATGGTAATAATTTCCAATGGTTAACCCCTACGGCCTACTGGTCTTTTACAGATTTTCCAGAATGCAACTAACATTTTTCTCTCAATGCCCTAACTTTTTCCTAAATTGCCTTTTTGGGATTTTCAACTTAGCGGGCTTTATTTGCGTTGGAGTACCCTAACTTTTTCCTAACCGATTTGCGGAATATGGATCAGTGAGTTGTACCCTAATTTTTGCCCGAGTAGTAAAGGACCACTCTTCGGGTGATTTATTCTTTATTTCTTTTATTCATTGTGCTGCTTTTCTGTGATTTAGTTCTTTTGACCTAGACATGATAACGCTTAGCGTATCTTGATTCACTAGATTCATGTACTCATTTCCATTCATATCTATAAGCTTGATTCCTCCCTTGCCAAGGACTTTCTTCTTGACAAATGGACCTTCCCAATTAGGCCTGAATTTTGCCCTAGCATCGATGTTGACCTGGCGTATCTATTTGAGAACCAGATCACCCACTTTGAGAGGCTGCTTCAGGTATCCATGCACTGTTGATACATCTATAGGTGGTCAAGTGCCTTGAGTCGCTTCTCATCTATTGCGTTCAACTATTCATACCTAGCCCTTGCCCAATCTAACTCTTTTAGCCGAGCTTCAAGTTCCACTTATAGAGATCTTACTTCTATTTCGACAGGTAACATAACTTCCATTCCATATACCAAGGAGAAAGGTGTCTGATTAGTGGGTGTCTTTACACTAGTTCTATACCCCTAAACTGCAAATGGAAGTTTATCAGCCCAATCCATGTAGGTAGCCACCAGCTTGGACAAGATCCTCTTGGGATTTGAGTATAGTTTTGTAACCCAAGGTGTACTTTCCATTCTTCATAACCAGAGTCAACCTATTGTTGATGCTCTTAAGAGGGGTTGCTTTATTCATGTAACCTGAGGCTTATATTCATGTAACCTGAGGCTTACTTTCCATCTAAACCAGTTAGCTATTGATGCTCTCATGAATCTTTTTGGTCTTCTTTAAGATGATATGACCCATTTTCTCCCTCGTGAAGAAAGATGGACAAAGACTAATCGTTATCATATTCGCTAAGCACTTTTATCGTCTGTCATTTTGGTTATAAGTTTTAACCATTGGATTTTTATGCCATCGCGATATACTCAAAGTCAACTTCATTAATAAATATGGTGTTATTTTTAAGAATATTGTTATTATGAGTGCATGGTGTTTTTAAAATGAGACACTCAAAGAAAATGTCAATGAAAAATGCATCAATTTAACCATGATATGCCTCATAAGCAGCATTGTTTGTATCAAAACTGTTTGCAACATTAAAAATTAAATCATTTAAATCATCCTCCACACTCGGAGGGTCCTCTTGGTCACTCATTAGGATGTAACTCAAGTCGCGGTCCAAGTCTTGCAATTGTTTCTTAGTCAACACATTATCCATGGTTTCTCTCATGACTTTGGCAAGTTTTCTCAAGGCTTCCTGAATAGGGTTCTTCTTCTTATCCCCCAAGCATGGTATGGTGTATATTGAAGTAGTGAGGGTATCGATAGCTTTGTCCACTTCAATCTTTGATGGGTCACTGTCCTCTATTTTCTTGGAACACTTTTCTGCTTCTATGGCTGCTTCATAACATTCAGGAATAGTCTTGTATGCTTTCAAAAATGCTATCTTGCGAAGGTGAGGAGATAACCTAAATATGAATTGATTAGCTAATTCCTTCTCATGAGGCTTCCTTTTGAGAGCTACCAAGACCGTTAATTACCACTAAAAATAATCATGGATGGGTTCCCCACTCCACTGGTTGATAGCTATAAGATCTAATATGGATGGTTCTTCCCTTGCTTTCTTGGTCTCTAGGATGCGCTTCCATACCTCGTCTTCTTCTAACCCTGAGTTGATCATAGCTATTTCCTATCCTCTTCTTAGGGGTTCACAAATCTTCCTTTTATCAATTAGTACTATGATAGCCTTGAGGAGACATTCACACACTTCAGTCTGGTGACCGAAGCTGATATGGTATACATAGAAGTTTCCTCTTTCTTTAGTAACATATGGCCAGAGGTGATCAATCAACCTATACTTCGTTAGTTACTTGAAGAGCTTTAAAAGAGGAGTTGCCCAAGGTAAGATGTCATCAAGAGTCATAGGATGAACCTTTTGGTCGTGGGTCATACCATAGGGTAAACTTATAAATAACGGGAGGGTCATTCCCTTTGGCGTAACCACGAAATTAGGAAATTGACTCAGATCCTAGCTATGGCGAACTTGAGAAAAGACCTCCTGACAGAGCCCGTGAGACCCACTACTAGCTGCGAGGACCGTTGGGTTCGCTGGCTGGACAGATTGAGAATGGAGCCATGCGACAGACTAGGATGAGGAGTGGATGAGATTGCCGATTCTTTCCTTGAGCTAAGGTAGTGACCAAAAGATCAGTACATGCATGAGATGTGGTATGCATGCATAAATTACAACAATGCATGGTGGGTTAATTACAAGGGAATATACAATACATGCAAAGCGTGTCCTCCGACCTTATTCCTTCCGCCGATTATGAAGGTGTTTTCCTTTGATTACCACAAGGATAATAAAGGGCGACCTAGTCTAATCTCATTAGGAAAAGGTACCTAAAAGGGTAAAATTCTATAGCTTTCGATAAGAATGTGAAGGGACGTATCAGAATTTGATGTAGTAGTTTCCCATCGCACCAAGCCTCAAAGAGGGAGATGATAATTAGTACCCCACCCACTCTAGTGTCCCTAATTCCTAGCGGGCATAGGTAACACCTTCATAAGTTTTGCGGAAAAATATGGCACCTTAACCTAGTGCTAGAAGAAGAGCGCAACTAGCTAGAGAGAATGAGATAAGAAGATAGAGTGTAATAATTTTCCTAAGTGATGAAAAAGAAAACGGGTTGAATTAAGTAAATGATTTTCGGTGCTCATCTAAATCTTTTAAGGTTTTAAAAAAACCAACATTTTGGAAGTTAAAAGATTATATCCCCTGTAGAGCCGCCACTCTGAGGTGTCGATGATGTGTTGCTCACCCTTGACGCCTTGCGGCGGGGCCCACTATGGTGCTTGGTTTATTGATTTAGGCATGATAAAACCTTTTTAGTTCAAGTTTGCACATTTTAACAAATTTTATGAATAAAAGAATTGAGACCCAAAAATCGACACAAATGATAGAGTCGCCACCAAAGTTGTCTACTTGGGAAAGAGTTTAGGTACGGTTCCCACTGAGCGGGAGGCTAATACCTCTTGGATCGGAGATTCGGGTATCGGATGAGTCACTTATTTCTTATTTAGTTAATTCAAAATTACATTCGCCACGTAAAACCGTTTTATTTTCATCATTTGGGGAATTATTACGGAAATCCTATTTTTCTATAGTCTTTCATACTCGATTCATGCGTTTACAATTTACAACAAAGTACAAGCAATAATTAAGGGAATAAAAATTACAACCGGTTGAAAATGAGGAAGTTGCAAAAGAACCTATACATTTTGTTCTAAGTTATAAAACAAAATAGAATAAATTCCACTGCATCCACAAAGATTAGCAAAGTTTACAGCACATTAGAAGTCAGCATTTTGTTAAGAAAAATGTGATCATGTTAGCGTGGCGGTTTTGTGATCGATAGGGCCCAGATGGCTTTTAGGATCTGGAAGAAATAACGGGTCTTCAGCGTATTTTGTTGTGAAAACACATTTTAACTTTTGTTGGTTGATTTATCGAATTATTAGTGAAAATGATCGCATGGCAAATGGTGACATTAGATTGATTTTACATATTAAAAATGGAATTTTGGGTTCTGCCTGGGGGCCAGTACCTATAGGGGGTAGGGTGGGGCCCAT
The DNA here is from genome assembly GCA_947683365.1 of Euphorbia pulcherrima. NCBI lineage: Eukaryota > Viridiplantae > Streptophyta > Magnoliopsida > Malpighiales > Euphorbiaceae > Euphorbia > Euphorbia pulcherrima. The sequence goes on from CANTUS010000001.1 coordinate 25,664,196, forward strand.
ATAGGTGCTGGTGGGGACCCATACGGGTATAAAGGGACCCGTACGGGTATAAAGGGACCCGTATGGGTCTTGTCTGGTCCGAAAATAACCTCAGTTTGATCAAAGACAGAAAATAGTTAGAAACTTTATATAGATGGGGCAGAATATGAGAAATAACGATAAAATAAATGAGATGTAAGTCTCTTTAAAACTCAGGAGCATACCTTTGCAACGTGAATCCACTTTGAAATGATCCTTGTGCTGAGAGAGAGTCTAGCCAAAGTAGATAATGAAATGGTGATTTTAGGACTGCTTAGGTGAGTATTTGTGTGGACAGAACCTCCCCCAAATCCTAATAATCGAAGCTAGAAATGAATAAAATATGGTCAAAACCTCAAGGAATGGGGTTTCTCCCTATTTTATACCTTCTATACCTCAACTATACCATTTCTATACCTATGAAAACTACTAGAATTTCATAAACTATATGCTATAATTTCTTGTATATCTTGTCCCCTTGAAATAAGGTAAAAAGCCTCAATTTATAGGGGGGAAAACGAGTCTAAATGTAATAAATTGCATTCATGACTTGATTTCTTCTGAAATGGGCATGATCTTCATGCCATAAAGCCTATTTAGGCAAATATAGGACTAGTATGGATCCAAGGGGACCCTTAAAGGTTCCTCCCAAGCGCATGGAGGACTTGACCCATACGGGTTCACCGATGGATCTGTACCACCAAGCATGACCCGTACAGGTCCCAAAGGGCAAATTAGGTCTCCAGACTTGCCAGACTCAGCTCTGTAGCAATAGGAACAGCTCTGATGGATAACATCTGTAAAAGATTGCATTATCTAGCTCTCAACAATGTTTCATGAGAAGGATCATTAAAATTCAGTGCTCACAACAGTGATTCTAAAACTGGCTTGTGGTAAAGAAGTAAAACTGCAAAATGTCTTGTATGTACCTAATATGATGAAGAATTTGAATTTTTGGAGCCTTTAGAGTGCACACAGCTTTAAGATGGTATTTGAATCTCAGAAATTTATTTTGTCTAAGGGAGGCATCTATGTGAGAAAGGGATCCAAATGTAATGGAGTGTTTAAATTCAATTACATCTCTGGTAAGATTGGTTTTATCAATATGAATAAGAACAATGTTTATGTTCATATGATCGAGTCTTCTAATTTATGGCATAGTAGACTTGGACACATTAATTTTGGTATGTTACAACGCTTAATTATTTTGAATCAGATACCCACATTTCATATCGATAAATCACATAAATGTGAAATGTGTTGAGACAAATTTGACAAGATCTTCATCTGTTGAAAGAAATTCAGAATTACTTAGTCTAATACATATTGATATTTGTGACTTGAAATATGTTCAATCAAGAGGAGCCAACAAATATTTTATTACCTTTATAGATGATAGCACAAAATATTGTTATTTGTATTTGCTTAAAAGCAAAGATGGAGCTTTAGAGAAATTTGAACTCTACAAGCAAGAAGTAGAAAACCAAATTAATAAGAATATTAAAAAGGTTAGAAGTGATTGTGGTGGTGAATACATTGCACCATTTGGCAATTTTTGCTCCTAAAATGGAATTATTCACAAAGTAACACCACCTTACTCTCCACAATCAAATGGTGTAGCTGAACGCAAAAATCGTACTCCTAAAGAGATGATGAATGCAATGTTAACCAGTTCTAGTTTACCACAAAACATGTGGGGTGATGTTGTTTTATCAACAAATCATCTTTTGAATAAGATAAAAGTAAGAAACAAGACAAAACCTCTTACGAATTATGGAAGGGTAGAAAACCTTCTAATAATTACTCGAAAGTGTGGGGGTGTCTTACAAAGGCAATTGCTCCATTACCTAAATGTATGAAGATAGGTCCAAAGATGGTGGATTGTATTTTCATTGGCTATGCTAGTAATAGCAATGCATATTGGTTTCCTGTGCATGAATCTAAAAACCTCGATGTACATAAGAACAATTTGATTGAGTCAAAGGACGCTTCATTTTTTGAAGACGTGTTTCCATTTAAGGAAAAAGGTGAGGGAACTAAAAGGTCTCGTGAACTAATTCTAAGTGACGGTCAAGTTGATCAACAAGACATTAATCACTATGATAATCTTGAATCAATAATTGAAGAAGATGATAAAAATTCTCAAGAAGAGAAAAACACGGAACCTGAGGTAGAACGGAAAAGAAGTAAATGGGAAAGGGTTGAAAAATTCTTTGGTCCAAATTTCTTAATGTGTATGATTGAAGTGGAACCTTAAACATACAAAGAAGCTATAAGCTCTTTTGAAAGTCCTTTATGGAAAGAGGCCATAAGAAGTGAGATTGATTCCATTTTGCAAAATTATACATGGGAACTAGTGGACCTTCCTCCCAGAACTAAACCACTAAGTTGTAAATGGATTTTTAAATGTAAAGTGAAAGGTGATGGAACAATTGATAAGTACAGGGCTCGTTTAGTAATAAAAGGTTATAGAAAAAAAAGAAGGCCTTGGTTACTTTGATACGTATTCTTTAGTGTCAAGAATAACTTCCATTAGGATGATACTTGCAATTGACGCTTTACGAAATCTTGAAGTACATCAAATGGAAGTGAAAACAGCTTTTCTAAATGGAGATCTTGAAGAAAAAATCTACATGGAACCACTCTAGGGTTATGTAGCTTCTGGTTAAGAAAGGAAAGTATGTAAGTTGGTGAAGTCTTCATATGGATTAAGTGAAGGGCCAAAACAATGGTATAAGAAATTTGATGATGCCTTGATGGGAAGGGGCTATCATATAAATGAGTGTGACAAATGCATATATCTCAAAACTACAAATGAAGGATATGTCATTTTATATTTGTATATTGATGACATACTCATTGTCTGAAGCAATGAGATAATGGTAAAATTATACCAAGGATATGTTAAATTCTAAATTTGACATGAAAGATATGAGACTAGCTGATGTAATTTTAGGCATCAAAGTTCAACGCTCACTTAATGTTCTCATTTTGACGCAATAACACTATGTGAGATACTTGACAAGTTTTACAAATGTAATATTGGTATAGCCAAAACATCATTAGACATCAATCTACATTTGTCCAAGACTAAAGCTGAATGCATAGACCAAGTGGAATATGAAAGGGTTATAAGTAGTCTAATGTACCTTACAAGTTGTACAAGGCCTAATATTACTTATACTATAACTAGTTTAAGCAGATTTACGAGTAAACCAGGTAAAAGCCATTACGATGTGATCATGGAAATACTAAGGTATTTGCGATATACTCGTAATTACGGACATCACTATACAAGAGAACCTATTGTACTAAAAGCATATTCTGATGCTAGTTGGATAGCTAAATTCTAAAGGTACAAGTGGGTATGTGTTCACTCTAGGAGGAGGAGTAGTGTCTTAGAAATCCTCAAGGCAAACGATTATAACTCGTTCCACAATGGAAGTTGGGTTTGTATCCTTGGATAAAACAAGAGAAGAAGCCGAATGGCTTGGTAACTTTTAAGAGGATATTCCAAAATGGCCTAAACATGTGCCAATAATTTGTGCGCAGTATGATAATCAAGCGGCGATTAATATATCACAAAATGTTATGTATAATGGTAAGTCGAGTCACATGCATCATCGATATAATACCGTTAGACAACTGATCTCAATGTTAGTTATCTCTATTGATTTTGTAGGATCAAAGGATAACATTGCAGATACGCTAACCAAAGGGTTAAATTGAAATCAAGTTGAAAAGACAACTAAAGGAATGGGACTAAAGCCTATGAATATTTAAGGTGCTATATGAAGGAAAACCCTACCATGTTTGACTGGAGATCCCAATATCTTGGTTCAATGGGACAACCTAATTGCATAGACCTTATGTGGTCACTATGGGGGTAGCCCCGTGTCCATTCTTATGTAAACAGTGATAAAACGAGTTAAGGTTAAGCTATATGCTTTTAATGATCCTTTGTGCATCAATAGTTGAGCAAAAGAGATCACCTATGTGAGAGCGAAGCGGGGTCGTTTCAAAGGGTACTATTGGGACATAGTAATCTAAAACTCTTGCAGAACCAGGAGATGTTCACGACCATAACAAACATTACCATGAGAACCAAAAATTTTTATGTGTTGTTATTTGTGTGGGGTATATCATCATTTACACAAATGGCCAAATAGTTCAAGGACATCGCTTCTATTAGTCAGCAAGTAAAGTAAATATGTTTTCACTAGGGAAGGTTCAAAAGTTGTAGCCTACCTATCCTATGCAAATATTGGCCGAAGAGCATTTTCACCCTTCGAATTTTGGTAAAAGTCCGTGTTGTTTTCAATTTTCATTCATGTGAGGGATTGTTCGAAATATGACATATTAGATAATATTGTGCATTATCTATTATAGGCTAAATTATAATATGGAAAAGTTGTGATTTGAATAACATGAAATGTGTCATTGTATTCTATGCTTCGAGAGCTTTCCAACGATATATTATACACCTAAAAGGGATTAACGGTGAATGAGAAATTGTAGTTTAAAGTTTGAACATTTGTCAAATTTAGACGCGCTAAATTGATGATTTGATAGTGAAAAAATATTGTCATGTCATATTTTTTTCACCAGATTTTTTATTTGAGATTAATGTATTTTGATCTCTTAATCAATATATTTTCTCATAACCTTCATGGTTAATAACCATAAATTTGTGGTTAGAAGGGTTAATACCCTTTAAGCCAATTTATTCCATGTTAATACCATATACCCAATAAATACCCTATTCTTCTTACACTTGTTCTTCACTCTTTTACTCTAGAAAAATCCAGCTGGTATTTGTGTTTGTTTTGTGATTTATTTTCTATTTTCCTGCTAAAAATATCTCTCCAAGTTTTCATTCCTTTTACAAGAAGGCTACTTAGTATTAGGTTCCTGTGAACTACTCTTCACATGGTTAGAGTTCTCCTATGATTGTGTTTGTATCCTGGGAGACAAATTCACCGATAGCGGATGAATAATTGTCTTAAAGAAACCGAGTTTCAGGCCTTCGCAACAAACATTATTTCGGTAAAATATTTGAGAGTATTTTATTTATTTTAGTTGTATTTTTCTGTTTCTTACTCCATTGTAATTTGTAATTCATACTTAACAAAAAAATATAGTATTACTCTTTTATTTTAGTTTCGCTACTAATAACTAATGATCATGAGGTTGCTTTGAGATTATATCTTATTTCAACTATTAAAGTATTGGAGAAATTTTGTGGATCAAAATTTAAAGTTTGGCAATATAAAATAATTTTCTATTTGACAAACATTAGACACCAAAATATATTAAAAGACGACCCTCATGTTGGAGTGGTTAATGCTTCTTTTCAATTATTTATGGATGTTTAGAATCATATGGATTTTCCTTGCAAAAATCATATCTTGAATGACTTAGTCATTGACCTATATAAGGTGTATAATATTAAACGTATTTCAAAAGAATTGTGGGATTCCTTAAATAAAAAAAATCCTATTGCTAATCAAGTTTTTGCAAAAGCAAACGTTGTGGAAGTCAATAGAGACTCCAAAAAGGGAAAACAACATCTTAAACAAAAGTTCAAAATTGGATAAAACGGAAGCATATCCGAAAGACAAATGTTAAATGGAAAATACTTAAATTACAAAAAGGTGAGACAAAAATCATTTATTTGTAAATTTACAAAAATGGTCAATAACATTAAGGTAAACATTATCAAAGAAATTACAAACGATGTAAATGACATCAAGATATGCGGTTTAATTTCTGAGGTCAATATGACTGACTCAAACCCAAAAGAGTAGTGGCTTGACACTGGTGCTACTCATCACGTGTATTGTGATGAAGAGTCTTTTACTAGATTGACTTTAATTGATGATGGGGAGATGCTATTAATAGGCAGTTTTGCTTTTTCTAATGTCAAAGGACATGGAACGGCGATTATAAAAATGACTTCCGGCGAAGAAGTAAAAGTGCAAAATGTCTTCTACGTACCTGACATGAGAAAGAATCTTATTTATGGGAGCCTATTGAGTGCATACGGCTTCAAGATGGTATTTGAATCTTAAAATTTTATTTTGTCTAAGAGAGACATGTACGTGGGAAAGGGATATGCATGTAATGGAATGTTTAAATTTTGTTGTATCTCTTGTAAGCAAAATTCTATTAATGAGAATAATGTTGTTGCTTATATGATTGAGTCTTCTAATTTATGGTATAATAGACTTGGACATTTTAATTTTGATATGTTACAATGTTTAATTAACTTGTATCATATCCTACATTTCATATCGATAAATCACATAAATGTGAAACGTCTGTTGAGACAAAATAAACAAGATCTTCATTTCAATCTATTAAAAGAAATTCAGAATTACTTAGTCTAATACATACTAGTATTTTCGACTTGAAAAACGTTCAATCAAGAGGAGGCAATAAATATTTTATTACCTTCATAGATGATAGTACAAAATATTGTTATGTGTATTTGTTTGAAAGCAAAGATGAAGCTTTAGAGAAATTTGTACTATACAAGCTAGAAGTAGAAAACTAACTTAATGAGAAAATTAAGAAGGTCAAAAGTGATCGTGGTGGTGAATACGTTGCACCATTTGGAGAGTTTTGCTCTAAAAATGGAATTATTTATGAAGTAGCACCACCTTCCTCTCCACAATCAAATGGTGTAGTTGAACGCAAAAATCGTACTCTTAAAGAGATGATGAATGCAATGTTAACCAGTTCCAGTTTACCACAAAACTTATGGGGTGATGCTATTTTATCAACAAATTATCTTTTTAATAAGATACCATGTAAGAAATAAGACAAAACCCCTTCAGAATTATGGAAGGGTAGAAAACCTTCTTATAATTACTTAAAAGTGTGGGAGTGTCTTACAAAGGTAATTGTACCATTTCCTAAACATATGAAATAGGTCAAAAAATGATGGATTGTATTTTCATTGGCTACACTAGTAATAGCAATGCATATTGGTTTCTTACGCATGAATCTAAAAACCCATATATCCACAAGAACACTTTGATTTAGTTAAAGGATGCTTCATTTTTTTGAAGACGTGTTTCCATGTAAGGAAAAGGCCAGGGTTGGTAACTAAAAGGTCCAATGAACTTATTGTAAGTGACGGTCAAGTTAATCAACAAGATGTTGATAACTATAACAATCTTTAATCAATGATTGAAGAAGATGATCAAAATTCTCAAGAATAGAATAATATGGATCATGAGGTAGAACCTAGAAGAAGTAAAGGGGCAAGGGTTGAAAAAGGTATATGGTTTAAGCAGAATCTCAAACGTACAAAGAAGCTAAAAGCTCTACAGAAAGTCTTTTACTGTAAGAGGCCATAAGGAGTGAAATTGATTCCATTTTGCAAAATCATACATGGGAACTAGTGAACCTTCCTCTCGGAACTAAGCCACTAAGTTCTAAATAGATTTTCAAACATAAGTTGAAAGCTGATGGAACAATAGATAAGTATAAGGCTTGTTTAGTCATAAATGGTTATAGATAAAAAAAAGAAGGCCTTGATTACTTTGATACGTATTGTCTAGTGTTGAGAATAACTTCTATTAGGATGATACTTGCAATTGCCACCCTCCAAAATCTTGAAGTACATTAAATGGATGTGAAAATAGTTTTCAAAATGGAGATCTTCAAGAAGAAATCTACATGGAACAACCTAAGGGTTGTGTAGCATCTGGTCAAGAAAAGCATAGTATGTAAGTTGGTGAAGTCTTTATATGGTTTAAATCAAGCACTAAAACAATGGCATGAGAAAATTGTTAATGCCATGATGGTAAGTGGCTATCGCATAAACGAGTGTGATAAGTGTATATATGTTAAAACTACAAATGAAGGATATGTTATTATATGTTTATATGTTAATGACATACTCATTGTTGGAAGCAATGAGAAAGTGGTAAAATGTACCAAGGATATATTAAATTCTAAATTTGGCATGAAAGATATTGGAGTAGCTGATGTAAATGGCTACATAACTTCTTAGAGGATATTCTAGAATGGCATAGGCCTATGCCCGCAATTTATGTACATTGCAATAATCAAGCAGTGATTAAAAGAGTACAAAGCGTCATGTATAATGGTTAGTTGAGACACATGCGTCGTCGATATAATACCGTTAAACAACTGATCTCAACCTTAATTATCTCTATTTATTTTGTAGCATTAAAGTATAATATTGCAGATCTGCTAACTAAAGGATTAAATCGAGATCAAGTTGAAAAGACATTTAAAGGAATGGGACTAAAGCCCATGAATATTTAAGGCGCTATGTGAAGGAAAACACAACCATGTTTGACGGGAGATCCCAAGATCTTGGTTCAATTGGACAACATAATTGCATAGACCTTGTGTGATCACTGTGGGGATAACCCTATGTCCATTCATGTGATGTAAATAGTGATAAAAATGGGTTAATGTTAAGCTACATGTTTTTAATGATCCTTTGTGCATCATCGATTAAGTAAAAGAGATCACCTATATGAGAGTTAAGTGGGGTCGCTTCAAAGGATACTATTGGGGCATAGTAATCTAAAACTCTTATAGAACTAGGAGATGTTCATGACCATAATGAACATAACCATGAGTGCCAAAATCATGATGTGTTTGTATTTGTGTGGGGTATATCATCGTTTACACAAATGATAGAATAGTTCAAGGACATCGCGTCTACTAGTTAACCAGTAAAGAAAATATACTTTCATAAGGGAAGGTTAAAAGGTTGTAGCCTACCTATCATATGCAAGTATTGGCTGAAAAGCATTTTCATCCTTCGATTTTTGAAAGCATCTGATTCATTTTCTTTTCCAATTTTCTTTCATATGGGGGATTGTTGGAAAAAAGGCATATTAGATATTATTGTGCATTATCTACTTTAGGCTAAATTATAATATGGAAAACCTATGATTTGAATAACATGAAATATTTCATTGTATTCTACACTTCAAAAGCTTTCTAACAATATATTATATGTCTAAAACGGATTAACAATGAATGAGAAATTGTAGTTTAAAGTTTGAACATCTGTCAAATTTAAACGCGTAAAATCAGTGATTCGGTACTGAAAAAATATTTACATGTCATAATTTTTTCACCAGACTTTTATTTGAGATTAATGGATTTTTAATCTCCTAATCAATATATTTTCTCATAACATTTATGGTTAATAACCATAAAGGTATGGTTACAAATGTTAATGGCCATAAAAGTGTGGTTACAAAGGTTAATGACCTTTAAACCCCATTAAGCCATGTTAATGCCATTTGTCCTATAAATACCCTATTCTTATAGCCTTCTCAATAGACTTGTTCTTCACTCTTTTACTCTAGAAAAAAATCCAGCTGGTATTTGTGCTTGTTTACTTTGTGATTTATTTTCTGTTTTCATACTAAAAATATCTCTCAAAGTTTTCATAATGGAATGTTTAAATTTAATTGTATCTCTTATAAGCAAAATTCTTTTAATGAGAATAACGTTGTTGCTTATCTGATTAAGTCTTCTAATTTATTTCATAGTGGACCTGGACATGTTAATTTTGATACGTTATGATGTTTAATTAACTTGAATCATACACCCACATTTTATATCGATAAATCACATAAATGTGAAACTTGTGTTGAGACAAAATTAACAAGATCTTCACTTCAATCTGTTAAAAGAAATTCAGAATTACTCAGTCTGATACATACCGATATTTGTGACTTGAAATACATTCAATCAAGGGGAGGAATTAAATTTTCAATTACCTTCATAAATGATAGCACAAAATATTGCTATATATATTTGCTAAAAAGCAAAGATGAGGCTTTGGAGAAATTTATACTCTATAAGCAAGAAGTAGAAAACCAAATTAATAAGAAAATTAAACAGGTAAGAAGTGATTGTGGTGGTGAATATGTTGCACCATTTGGTGAGTTTTGCTCCCAAAATGAAATTATTCAAGAAGTAACACCACCATATTCTTCTCAATCAAACGGAGAGCCGAACGCAAAAATCGTACTCCAAAATAGATGATGAATGCAATGTTAACTAGTTCAAGTTTACCATAAAACATGTGGGGTGATGCTATTTTGTCAGAAAATTATCTTTTAAATAAGATACCACGTAAGAAATGAAACAAAACCCATTATGAATTATGGAAAGGTAGAAAGCCTTCTTATAATTACTTGAAAGTGTGGGGGTGTCTTACAAAGGTAATTGCACCATTACCTAAATGTATGAAAATAGGTCAAAAAATGGTGGATTGTGTTTTCATTGGCTGTGCTAGTAATAGCAATGCATATCGGTTTCTTGTGCATGAATCTAAAAACCCGGATGTACATAAGAACTCTTTGATTGAGTCAAAGGATGCATCGTTTTTTGAAGACATGTTTCCATGTAAGGAAAAACGCAACGGTTCGGGAAGTAAAAGGTCTTGTGGATTTATTGTAAGTGATGGTCAAGTTGATCAATAATGCATTGATAACTATGACAATCTTCAAACAATAATTGAAGAAGATGATCAAAATTCTCAAGAAGAGAATAATAAGGATCAAGAGGTAGAACCTAGAAAAAGTAAACATGCAAGGATTTGAAAAATCCTTTGGTTTGAATTTCTTAACGTATATGGATGAAGCAGAACCTCAAACGTGCAAAGAAGCTATAAGCTCTATTGAAAGTCCTTTATGGAAAAAGGCCATAAGGAGTGAAATTGATTCCATCTTGCAAAATCATACGTGGGAACTAGTGGACCTTCCTCCTGGAAGAAAACCACTAAGTTCTAAATGGATTTTCAAACGTAAGTTAAAAGCTGATGGAACAATTGATAAGTACAAGGCTTGTTTACTCATAAAAGGTTACAGACAAAAAGAATGCCTTGATTACTTTGATACGTATTCTCCAGTGCCAAGAATAACTTCCATTAGGATGATACATGCAATTGTCGCATTGTGAAATCTTGAAGTACATCAAATGGATGTGAAAACAACTTTTTTAAACAAAGAGCTTGAAGAAGAAACCTACATGGAACAACCCCAGGTTTTTATAGCTTCTGATCAAGAAAGGAAAGTATATAAGTTGGTGAAGTCTTTTTATGGTTTAAAGCAAACACCAAAACAGTGGCATAAGAAATTTGATGATGCCATGGTGGCAAGTGGCTATCGCATAAACGAGTGTGTTGATGACATACTCATTGTTGGAAGCAATGAGAGAATGGTAAAACGTACCAAGGACATGTTAAATTCTAACTTTGACATATAAGATATGGGACTAGCTAACATAATTTTAGGTATCAAAGTTCAAAGTTCACCTAATGGTCCAATATTGATGCAGTCACACTATAAGGACAAGACACTTGACAAGTTTACTGAAGGTGATATTGGTATAGCCAAAAACATTATTAGACGTTAGTCTACATTTGTCTAACAACAAAGGTGAATGCATAGACCAAGTGGAATATGCAAGGGTTATAGGCAGTCATATGTATCTTACAAGTTGTATCAGGCCTTATATTGTTTATATTGTAACTACTTTAAGTAGATTTATGAGTAACCTAGGTAAAAAAGATTGGGATGCGATTGTGAGAATACTAAGATATTTGCGATATACTCATAATTATATATTGCACTATACAAGAGAACCTGATGTACTAGAAGCATATTATGATGCTAGTTGGATAACAGACATCAAGAATTCTAAAGGTACAAGTGGGTACGTGTTCACTCTAGGAGGAGGAGCAGTGTCCTGGAAATCCTCAAGGCAAATGATTACAAGTCATTCCACAATGGAAGCTGAGTTTGTGGCCTTGGATAAAATGGGAGAAGAAGCCGAATGGCTATGTAACTTCTTCGAGGAAATTCCAAAATGACCTAAGCTTGTGCCTGCAATTTATATACTTTGTGATAATCCAACATTGATTAAAAGAGCACAAAATGTAATGTATATTGCTAAGTCGAGACACTTGCGTCGTCGATATAATATCGTAAGACATCTGATCTTAACATTGGTTATCTTTATTGATTTTTTAGGATCAAAGGATAACATTGCGGATCCACTAACCAAAGGGTTAAGCTGAGATTAAGTTGAAAAGACATCTAAAGGAATTGGACTAAGGCCCATGAATATTTAAGGCGCTATGTGAAGGAAAACCCAACCATGTTTGACTGGAGATCCTAAGATCTTGGTTCAATGGGATAACCTAATTTCATAGACCTTGTGTGGTCATTATGGGGGTAACACCATGTCCATTCCTGTGATGTAAATAGTGAAAAAATGGTTTAAGGTGAAGCTATATACTTTTAAGGATCCTTTGCGAATCAATGGTTGAGCAAAAGAGATCACCTATGTGGGAGTGAAGTAGGGTCACTTCAAACGATACTGTTGTGGCATAGTAGTCTAAAACTCTTACAGAACTAGGAGATGTTCATAACCATAACGAACATAACCATGAGAACCAAAAATCGTGATGCGTTGGTATTTGTGTTGGGTATATCATCATTTACACAAATGGCAGAATAGTTTAAGGACATCGCATCTACTAGTCAGCTAGTAAAGTAAATAAACTTTCAGAAATGAAGGTTCAAAGGTTATAGCCTACCTATCCTATGCAAATATTGGTCGAAGAGCATTTTCACCCTTCAAATTTTGGAATATGTCCTTGTCATTTTCAATTCCCATTCATGTGGGGGATTGTTGGAAATATGGCATAAGTGATTATGATGTGGATTATCTACTTTAGGCTAAATTATAATATGAAAAAGCTATGATTTGAATAACATGAAATATGTTATTGTATTCTATGCTTAGAGAGATTTCCAACGATATATTATACGCCTAAAACGGATTAACGATGAATGAGAAATTGCAGTTTAAAGTTTGGACATCTGCCAAATTTAGACACGCTAAATCGCTGATTCGGTACTGAAAAAATATTGCCATGTAATATTTTTTTCACCAGAGTTTTATTTGAGATTAATGGGTTTTTAATCTCTTAATCAATATATTTTTCTCATAACATCCTTGGCTAATGACCTTAGAGGTATGGTTACAAATGTTAATGGCCATAAAGGTATGGTTACAAAGGTTAATGCCCTTTAAACCCCATTAAGCCATATTAATGTTATTTATTCCATAAATACCCTATTTTTGTAGCCTTCTTACTTACACTTTTCTTCACTCTTTTACTCTTGAAAAAATCGAGATGGTATTTGTGCTTGTTTACTTTGAGATTTGTTTTCTATTTTTATACTAAAAGTATCTCTCAAAGTTTTCATTCCTTTTACAAGAAGGATACTTAGTATTAGGTTCTTGTGAATAGCTCTTCACACAGTTAGAGTTCGCCTATGATTGCGGTTGTATCTTGGGAGACAAATTCAACAGTAGCGGACGAATAATTGTCTTAAGGAAACTGAGTTTCAGGCCACCGCAATAAACTTCTACTTTGGTAAAAATGTTCAATATTTCTTTTATATTTGTTTGTAATAAATATCCATTGTAATTTGTACTTATTCTTAATGAAATATAGTATTTCTTATTTTATTCAATACCGCTACTAACAAGTTTTCTAACAATATAGTTGGAAATATGGCTTATAAGATAATGTTGTGCATTATCTACTTTAGGCTAAATTATAATATGGAAAAACTATGATTTGAATAACATGAAATATGTCATTTTATTCTAAACTTCGACAGCTTTCCAACGTTATATTATATGCCTAAAACGGATTAACGGCGAATGAGAAATTGTTGTTTAAAGTTTGAATATCTGTCAAATTTAAATGCGCTAAATCGGTGATTAGGTATTGAAAAATATTGACATGTAATATTTTTATTTTCACCAGATTTTTATTTGAAATTAATCGGTTTTCATCCCTTAATCAATATGAATTCTCATAACTTTCATGGTTAATGACCATAAACTAGTGGTTACAAGGGTTAATTCTCCTTAAGCCAATTTAATCCATGTTAATGTCATCTACTCTTCTAGCCTTTCCCTACATACATTTTCTGCATTCTTCTACTCTTAAAAATTTCTACCTAATTCTTGTTTACTTTGTGGTTTTTTTTTGGTTTTCATACTAAAAAAAATTCTTCTAAGTTTTCATTCCATTTCAAGTGAAGGCTACTTGGTGTTAGGTTCTTGTAGTTTGCTCTTCACATGGTTAGAGTTCACCTTCGATTCCAATTATATCCTGGGAGAAAATTCACCTATAGCGGATGAATAATTATCTTAAGGAAACTGAAGTTTCAGGCCTCAGCAATAACTTTGTTACAGTTAAAGGTTTGAGAGTATTTAAATTATTTGTTCTCCTATCACTTTCTTATTTCTTGTTAATTCCTTTGTAATCTTGTTCTTATTTTATTGAAAAGTATAATAATAGTTATTTTATTTTTATACCAGTTTCTAACAAATATTGAACTTTTTTACCAAAGTAGAAGTTTATTGCGGAGGCCTAAATCTCAGTTTCCTTAAGACAATTATTCGTGCGCTAACGGTGAATTTATCTCCCAGGATACAACCGCAATCATAGGCAAACTCTAACTGTGTGAAGAACGGTTCAATAGAACCTAATACTAAGTAGCCTTCTTGTAAAAGGAATGAAAACTTTGAGTGATATTTTTAGTATGAAAACAGAAAATAAATCACAAAGTAAACAAGCATAAATACCAGCTAGATTTTTTCAAGATTAAAAGAGTGAAGAAAATTGTAACTAAGAAGGCTACAAGAATAGGGTATTTATAGGACAAATGGCATTAATATGGCTTAATGGGATTTAAAGGGTATTAACCTTTGTAACCACACATTTTTGGTCATTAACATTTGTAATCATACCTTTGTGGTCATTAACCATGGATGTCATAAGAAAAATATGTTGATTAAGAGATTGAAAACTCATTAATCTCAAATAAAAATTTCGTGAATATTTTTTCAGTATCGAATCACCTATTATTTAGCGCGTCTAAATTTGACAGATGTCCAAATTTTAAACTACAATTTGCCATTCACCGTTAATTCATTTTAGGCGTATAATATATCATTGGAAAGCTCTTAAAGCGTAAAATACAATAATGTATTTCATTTTATTCAAATCATATATTTTACATATTATAATTTAGCCTAAAGTAGATAATGCACACGATTATCTAATATTTCATATTTCCAATAATCCCCCACATGAATGAAAATTTAAAATAACATGGACATTTTCCAAATTTTGAAGGGTGAAAATGCTCTTCGACCAATATTTGCATAGGATGGGTAGGCTACAACCTTTGAACCTTCCCTTCTGAAACTATATTTACTTTACTGGCTAACTAGTAGACGCGGTCTTGAACTATTCAATCATTTGTGTAAACGATGATATACCCCACACAAATATCAACACATCACTATTTTTGGTACTCATGGTTATGTTCGTTATGGTCATGAACATCTCCTAGTTATGCAAGAGTTTTAGATTACTATGACTAATAGTATCCTTTAAAGCAACCCCACTTCACTCTCACATAGGTGATCGCTTTTGCTCAACCGATGATGCACAAAGGATCATTAAAAGCATGTAGCTTAACCTTAACCTAGTTTTATCACTATTTACATCACATGAATGGATACAGGGTTACCCCAACAGTGACCACACAAGGTCTATGCAACTAGGTTGTCCCATTGAACCAAGATCTTGGAATCTCCAGTCAAACAAGGTTGGGTTTTCCTTTACATAGCGCTTTAAATATTCATAAGCTTTAGTCCCATTCCTTTTAATGTCTTTTCAACTTGATCTCGATTTAACCCTTTGGTCAGCGGATCCGCATTGTTATCCTTTGATCCTACAAAATCAATAGAGATAATTGATGCTGAGATAAGTTGTCTAACGGTATTATGTCGACGATGTATGTGACTCGATTTTCCATTATACATAACATTTTGTGCTCTTTTAATTATCACAATGTACACAAATTACAGGCACATGCTTAGGCCATTCTCAAATATCCTCTAAGAAGTTATGTAGTCGTTCGGCTTCTTCTCCCCTTTTATCCAAGGCTACAAACCCAGCTTCCATTGTGGAACGAGTTATAAACTAGCACCAGAATATACTTCCAGTACAACAGATTCTCTTGTATAGTACAATCCATAATCATGAGTATATTGCAAATATCTTAGTATTCCTACGATCATATCCCAATGGCTTTTACCCAGGTTACTCGTAAATCTGCTTAAACTACTTACAGTATAAGCAATATCAGGCCTTGTACAACTTGTAAGGCATATTAGACTGCCTATAACCCTTGCATGTTCAACTTGGTCTATGCATTCACCTTTGTTCTTAGATAAATGTGGATTAATGTCTAATGGTTTTTTGGCTATACCAATATCACCTTTGTTAAACTTGTCAAGTATCTTTTCCACATAGTGTGACTGCTCCAATATGAGACCTTTAGGTGAGCATTGAATTTTGATGCCTAAAATTACATCCTCTAGTCCAATATCTTTCATGCCAAATTCATAATTTAACGTATCCTTGGTACGTTTTACCATTCTCTCATTACTTCCAGCAATGAGTATGTCATCAACATAAAAATATAAAATAATAATATATCCCTCATTTGTAGTTTTGACATATATAAATTTGTCACACTCATTTATATGATAGCCACTTACCATCATGGTATCATCAAATTTCTTATGCCATTGTTTTGGTGCTTGCTTTAATCCACATAAAGACTTCACTAACTTACATACTTTCCTTTCTTGAACAGAAGCTACACAACCCTTAGGTTGTTCTATGTAGATTTATTCTTCAAGATCTCCATTTAAAAAAGTTATTTTCATATCCATTTTATGTACTTCAAGATTTCCCAAAGCGATAGTTGCAAGTATCATCCCAATGGATGTTATTCTTGACAATGGAGAATATGTATCAAAGTAATCAAGGCCTTCTATTTGTCTATAACCCCTTATGACTAAATGACTCTTGTACTTATCAATTGTTCCATCAGCTTTTAGCTTACGTTTGAAAATCCATTTAGAACTTAGTGGCTTAGTTCCAAGAAGAAGGTCCCCTAGGTCCCACGTATGATTTTGCAAAAGGGAATCAATTTCACTCTATATATCCTCTTTCCACAAAGTAACTTCTATAACTCTTTGTACGTTTGAGAATCTGCTTCAACCATATATGTTAAGAAATCTAGACCAAAGGATTTTTCAACCCTTACCCATTTACTTCTTCTAAGTTCTACCTCATGATCTGTATTATTGTCTTCCTGAGAATTTTGATCATCTTCTTCAATCATTGATTGAAGATTATCATACTTATCAACATCTTGTTGAAGCTTTTCCATACATTTTATGAGTCTGTATATCTTCCTAATGCAATTAAGTCCTCCTACATTGTTCTTATTCTGAAGGTACCTGGCTCTTCCTTATTGTCTAATTTTAGACCTATTGCTCTTATTCATGGTATATACAAGATTGTGTCAAAGGTTTTGGCGAATCACTTGTAGCTGCTATTGCCAAACTTGAATTCTGAGAACCAGTTTACGTTTGTCGAGGGAAGAAATATTCATGAATGTTCATTTATAGGATCAGAAATAATTCATTCATTACACAGAGGCAGAAACCTATGTCTGGCTATTAAACTCGACTTTCATAAAGCTTATGATTATCTATCTTGGTCATATATTGATACAGTCCTTAGGAGAATAGGGTTTCATGAAAAGTGGATTAGATGGCTTTCAAGCTATAGGAGGAACTTTATAATGTCGATTCTAATCAATGGGTAGCCGAGTAAGCCTATTACTCTATAGAGAAGGGTCAAACAGGGTGAACCTATATTTGTGTTTATTTTTATTTTGGTGAGTGTGAGGTTGAAGCATATCTTTAAGGCAAGTGTTAGTGCTGGGTTGCTACCTAGATTTTTGATTGATGGATCTGATATGGACACTTCTATCCTGCATTTTACTGATGATACATTGTGTTTCCTTCCTATAGATGAGTCCCTTTTACCTATTTTTATTAGAATTTTGTGATGTTTTAAATTAATTTTTGGACTGAGAATTAAATTTAATAAAAGTTCTATTATGGGTATTCATGTTCAGGAGTCAGTCATTCAATCCTATGCAAGCATGTTAGGTTGTAAGGTGGAGAATTTTTCAATTATATACCTTAGTACTCCACTAAGTACTAGGCGAATTCCAGTGTCATATTGGAACTCTTTGATTGGTAAGTTTCAGAATCGCTTATCTAGTTAGAAAGGGCAATATTTATCTTATGCAGGTCGTGTGGTGCTTGTGAAATCATTTCTGTCTTCTATTCCAATTTTTTTTATCCTTAAATAAAATGCTCAGAGCGATTATTGCAAAACTTGAACAGCTTATGCCTAACTTTGTATGGAAAGGGGACGCTAATGGTAGATGAATTTGTAGGGTGAGTTGGGCAATGATTAACTTACCAAAAAATTTAGGGGGCTTATATATTAGGGACTTTAGGCTTGTGAATTATAGTCTATTGCTGAAATGGATTTGGAAAGTCCAAAGTGATGAGCAAGGGTCGTTATGGTATAAGGTTTGTGTTAGAAAATATGGGTTTGCATCATGGTGGTGTATTGAGAATTACAATTTGAATAGGCTGTCTCATATGTGGAAAGATATTGTTTCGTGTTGTATGCAAAATAGTGAGCTGTGGGAATTTTTTAGAAGCCAGGTTCAGGTTGAGATCGGTAATGGTGTGGGATGCTCCTTTTAGCATGGCAATTAGACTGCAAACTTAGTGCTCTCTTTCATGTTACCTAATCTATACAAATTATGTAATTGGAAATAGTGGAGGGTAGCTGAAGGGTGTCAGCTCTTATTTGGATCAGATCCATTCTTGAGGCCCTTTTGGAAATCAAATTTGAGAATCTCAGGGCAGGAGAGGGGGACTGAGCTTCAAAATTGGATCATTATGGGCTGTCCGTCTCTGTTCATTGATGGGGGAGAGGATGACGGATTGGGTATGGGGCAGCAGTGTCACATTGTTTTTAGTGGTGATGCAGACCGTTTTGTTTGGGGTGTGAAGGCTTGGAGATCATTTTCGATGGCTTCATTCTGTTCTGGGTATTATAATTTAATTAAATGGCAAAAACCATGTATTAACTTTATGCTGGTGTGGGATGCATATCTGCTTCCTAGAGTGGGGTTTCTTTGGTTGGCTAGTTTTCCATAGTAGGCCACCAACTAGAAGTTTCCTATTCCACCGCAATTGTCAGGATGTTGCTGATTGTATCTGCCCGTTCTACAAGTTTTGGTCACAGGCATTCAATTTATTCGGCATTTTGGTTACTATACCTTTAAAGGGGGCTGATTTTTCGGTCGCATGGAGTGAGTATTTCTTAGTGGGAGTTGGTAGAGAATTTGGTACGTCGCTGTGGTTTCTGATTGGTTGGTCCATTTGGAAGAGAAGAAATAGATTCGTGTTTGAAGGTACAATTAGCTCGGAGGACATTCTTGGTTCTAGCGTTTATCTCTGCTAGTTTATTTTTAAATATAGGAGGCATAATGTTAGCTTTGTTGCATCGGATGTATTTAATTTTCCAAGTTTGCTACTTTCTTGTAATTGACTAGCTTCTATTCTTATCTTAAGAATTGTAGTCTAGTTTTTTTATTAATAAAAGAGGGGTGGGTGTTTTGTAGGCAAGCAGGGAAACGAACCTGGTTGGGAACTCTGCCCCAAAATTTTCACCCGCTCCAAACTTTTATACTTTGGAGGGACACACTGTTCCTTCAAGGGTTTTTCAAAAAAAGCCATCTTGTTGATCAACTTGACTATCACTTACAATAAGTTCATGAGACCTTTTAGTTCCTGACCCTTCGCCTTTTTCCTTACATGGAAACACGTCTTCAAAAAATGAAGCATCCTTTGACTCGATCAAAGTGTTATTGTGTACATCCAGATTTTTAGATTCATGCACAAGAAATTGATATGCATTGCTATTACTAGCATAGCCAATGAAAATACAATCCACCATTTTTGGACCTATTTTCATACGTTTAGGTAATGGTGCAATTACCTTTGAAAGACACCCCCACACTTTCAACTAATTATGAGAAGGCTTTCTACCCTTCCATAATTCATAAGGGGTTTTCTCTTCTTTCTTACATGGTATCCTTTTTAAAAGATAATTTACTGATAAAAAAACATCACCCCAGATGTTTTGTGGTAAACTAGAACTGGTTAACATTGCATTCATCATCTCTTTTAGAGTACGATTTATACTTTCAGCTACACCATTTGATTATGGAGAGTAAGGTGGTGTTACTTTAGGAACAATTCCATTTTGGGAGCAAAACTCGCCAAATGGCACAACATATTCACCACCACGTTCACTTCTTACCTTCTTAATTTTCTTATTAAGTTGGTTTTCTACTTTCCTGCTTATAGAGTATAAATTTCTCTAAAGCCTCATCTTTGCTTTTTAATAAATACACATAACAATATTTTATGCTATCATCATAAAGGTAATAAAATATTTATTTCCTCTTGATTGAACGTATTCAAAGTCACAAATACCAATATGTATTAGACCAAGTAATTTTGAATTTCTTTCAACGGATTGAAATGAAGATCTTGTCAATTTTGTCTCAACACACATTTCACATTTAAGTGATTTATCGATATGAAATGTGGGTATCTGATTCAACTTAATTAAGAGTCGTAACATATCAAAATTAACGTATCCAAGTCTATTATGCCATAAATTAGAAGACTCAATCATATAAGCAACAACCTTATTCTCATTAATAGAATTTTGCTTACAAGGGATACAACAAAAGTTAAACATTCCATTACATTCATATCCTTCCCCACATACATGTCTCCCTTAGAAAAAATAAATTTATGAGATTTAAATACCATCTTGGAGCCATATGCACTCAATAGGCTCCCAGAAATCAGATTATTTCTTATATCTGGTATAGACAAGACATTTTATACTTTTACTTCTTTACCGAAAGTAATTTTTAGAATCATCGTTCAATGTCCATTAATATTAGAAGAAGCAGAATTTCCCATGAAGATCTTCTCCCCATTATCAATTAGAGTCAATCCAGCAAAAAAACTCTTTATCACTACACATGTGACGAGTAGCACTAGTGTCAAGCCACCTATGAGCACTGGATTTTAACAATCCTTCTCATGAAATGATGATGAGAGCTATATGATGCATTCTCTTGCAGGTGTTATCCATCAAAGGTTTTCCTACTACTACAGAGTTGAGTTTGGTCGAAGTTTGGAGACCTAGTCTATCCTTAAGGACCCGTACGGGTGCTGCTTGGTGGTACAGATCCATTAGCGGAGCCGTACAGGTCATTCCTTCCTATCGCTTGGGGGGCCCTACCCATATGGGTCCTCTTATTACTTGATCAGGCTCTTTCGGAAGTTATCCCTTACCTATTTCAAGAAAAGGCAGGTCATGAATTCGAATTTTTGCATTCAGACCTCATTTCCCCTATAAATAGGGCCCTTTCCTCTCATTTTCATAAGATAACTCATATACAACATAGTAAGTATACTATACACAGATTCTAGTAGTTATAGGGATAGAAAGGTTATAGTTAAGGTATAGGACATATAAAATAGGGAGAAAACCCATCCTTTGAGGTTTTGTCCACATTTTATTCATTGCTAGCTTCATTGATTAGGATTTAGGGGATGTTCTGTCCATACAAATACTCACCTAAATAATCCTATTTCAATACCTACTTTGGCTAGACTCTCTAAATAGCAAAGGGATCGCCTCAAAGTGGATTCACGCCGTAAAGGTAACGCTCTTGAGTTTCAAAGAGACTCATATATCAGTTGTTTTATTGTTATTCTCTGCCCCCTCTATTACATCTGGTCTTTTATTTCCTGTTTTGGGTCTGGTCCTAACCTGTATGCGCCTTGTTGGCACCGTACGTCCTTAGGGATATTAAATCAGTGCGCCATACTCATCTAAAAGGAAATCCCATTTTTATTTTATTTTTCATCCATTAATCTACTGGTTAAATCAAACAAAGCTTCTGCCCCTGACTAGACAGGACCAGTACAGGTACCCCATACCCGTACCGATCCTCCCTGGTAGCCACACAGGTCCCACCCACCCATACGGGGTACTAGCCTTAGGCCAAATCCAGAACTCATTTCAATCAGTTTAAAATCAATCCAACTCACCATTTTCCATGAGATCATTTTTCACTTTTAATCTGGTAAATCAACCCACAGAAGTTAAAATATGTTTTGACAACAAAATACGATGAAGACTCATTATTTCTCTCTGATCCTAGAAGCCGCCCATGCACTATCGATCGTAAAACTGCCACGCTAACATAATCACATTTTTCCTAATGAAAGGTTGACTTATGAGATGCTATAAGCTATGCTAATCTTTGTGTATGCATGGGAATGTATTTTTATTTTGTTTTTATAACTTAGAAAAACTGTATAGGTTCTCTTGTAATTCCCCCATTTTCCCCCGATTGTAATTTTTGTCCCCTCATTTATTACTTGTACTTTATTATAATCTGTAAAGGCATGTAACAAGTGTGAAAAGTGTAGAAAAATAGGATTTCTATGATAATTCCCAAAATGATGAAAACAAAAATGATTTTATGCGGTGAATATAATTTTGAATTAACTAAATAAGAAATAAGTGACTCATCCAATATCCGAATCTCTAATCCAATAGGTATGAGTCTCTTGCCCAATGGGAACCGTACTAAAACTCTTTCCCAAGTAGACAACTTGGGTGGAGACTATATCATTTGTATCTAGATTTGGGTCTCGATTCTTTTATTCATTAAAATTGATTTGTGCACACTTAAACTAAAAAAAGGTTTTGTCATGCCTAAATCCAACCAACCCCCAGTGGGCCCCGATTCTAACACTAACGCCAAGGGAGACCCGTCATCGACACATCACAGTGCCGACTTTACTAGGGAGCATAATCTTTTAACTTGTAAAATTTTTTTTGTTTTAAAAAGCTTAAAAGATTAAGATAAGCACGAAAAATAATTTACTTGATTAAACCTATTTTCTTTTTCATCATTTGGGAAAATTATTACACTCTATCTTCTCACCACTTCTCTTTAGTTAGATGCGCTCTTCTTCTAGCGCTAAGTTAAGGTGCCCTAATATTTTTGTGACACTCATAAAGGTGTTACCCATGCCCGCCAGGTATTGGGGACACTATAGTGGGTGGAGCACTCATTGCTATCTCCCATCAAAAGATGCTTGAGATGATGGGAACCTTCTACATCAAACTTCTGATATGTCCCTATGCCATTCTTATCAAAGGCCTTAGAAGTGTTAGATTAGACTAAGGAAGTATACCCTCAGAACTGGTGGGAGAAATAAGGATAGAATCAATCGCTTTGCATGTGTTGTGTTACGTTCCCCTATAATTAACCCAGTAATGCATCGTTGTAATTTATCCATGCATACACATCCCATGCATGTATTGATCTTTTGGTTATCACCTCAACCAAAGCTCAAAGGTTTAAAGCTTGGCAACATTCTTAGGTCCGTTTAACTCAAATTCCAGCTCCTCCTCCTCCTCTTCTAGCTCAATTAAAGGTTGCTTCACCTCCATTTATGGTTGTCCAATAATCAGTTTAGTTCAGTTGATCTTATTGTGTATCATCTCAAGGAAATGTCTTGTATGCTAACTCCAAAGGGCTAGATTGATGTTGAGGTTGAGAATGTTACTACTGCTGAGGAGGCAAATGCATTAAGGGCCGAGGTTAGGTCGTAGATTACAAATACCTTCTCGCAGTACTTGGGAAGTGATCAGTTCTTGGACTGAATGAATGATAAGATGTTAGCTTCCATTAGGGCAATCTTAGCCAAAGAGAGAATGATCAATGCTTCTCATGGCGCACCTATCAGTGCTCCAGTAGTGAATACAGTGATTTGTGAGCAAGCATCAAGAGTTACTCACAATCCATTCACTTAATTTTAGTTGATACTTATTTGAACCCGCAGAGAGTACTTAAACCAGTTGGGTCACTTAGGTTCAGTTGGTCCATTTGGTTTAGTTAGCCAGCCAGTTCAGTCAGTGGGTACAGTGGTTCAACCAGTCATCAGTCGATTCACTCAACCTAGTCAAGGGTTGTACCGGCTCCATTTTAGTTTGGGGCATCTGGCCCAACCCTTAATTTTTTTGTTACACCTAAGGGGTTTACCTTCCCTCAATCAACAGGTTTACCCTTGGGTGCGATTACTCAATCGAAGCGATCATCCTTGTCCGTAGAATTGCGTGGTCTACTTCAAAAATTGCTTGCTACCAATCCTAGCACTTAGCCATCGTCACTATTAGTTTGATCAGCTAGAGAGGAGGATTGGGTCCCTGAAAACTTTAGTATGCCTAGCATAGCAAAGTATAAGGGAACTGGTGCACCTCAATCTCATGTCACCACCTATCAGAGGGTTATGAGGATGAGGAAGCTAAGTTATAAAGTCCTCACTGATATGTGTTGGATACGATGTATGCCCTTAAGGCAATTAGAGCGATATATCTTAATTATGTAATAGTACGAATAATTTGTTAAATTAATAAAAGCATTTAATCTTTTATTTATATCGATGTGCTTATAAATATATATTATTGCGGGTTAAAATATATTCATTGATGTATGTATACAAAAGTCTTTATCATAGCATGAAGTCAGAGAAATTATAGTTGGACTATATTTAGTGAGACCTGCTTCATGTGCAATTATGATTATGTCTAAACTATCCCTAGTCATAGTTTTATCAAGAAAGGATATTGATGAAGCAGAAAGACTAGCATGTGGTCAACTTTCTTGGAAAGGGTCCAAGCAGTCAATCTCTTAAGGACCGAAGGTGGTGCCTTAAGTCTAACACATGGATATATCTGAGAGATATATTGGAGACCATAGTAAGGTAAACACTTGGTGTATATATCAATGTGTAAGTGTTTATCTTCGTACAATAAGCTTTGTGAATATCCTCATACTTGAGATACTAGTTACCTTATGTGGTACTATCCCTATACTTTGGGCCATTCCTACACACTCATTAATTTAGGGTGTCATAGGTGACTACGGGTATAGTGATGACAGTACATTGGTAAGCTAAGTAGTCAAAAAAATCCATCGTTTCGGATATATTAAAGGAGTTATACATGGCCGCTTGTTGAAGTGATGATTGCTATAAACCTACGATTAGAGTATGTATTTGATAGAAATGGTTTCTAGTCAAACACACTATGGTAAAAGACAATATACTTCAGTAATAAGTTAATAACTGGGATAGCTTTAAGTAACCTTACTATTAATGGGTTAACACTATAATTGAACCCTATAAACCAGATGGTACTAATATCGAAGAATGGAAGGAGTTCATCGTATTGGACAACTATTGCATTAACCAGGATTAAGTTATAAGCACAAATGACGTTTCGAGTAATAGGGGATGGTAGACCCTTGCTAGAGGTGTACTACAATCGTTTTAGGTAATTGAGTTCTATTCACGGTCTAGAACCCTGAGCCAATGGTTCCATTAGAACAAGGGTTGGTTAAGCCTTAACAACTCAATACTTTAGGATCCTATAAGGTCACACACATTGGACCTTCATCGGACTAAGTAAAGAACTAATAGATTTATTCTATTATAAAAATATAACATGATAATAATTAGATTATTATTTGGTTGGACCAAGGATTTATTTTTGACTGATAACTAATTTATTAGGGTCGAAAAATAAATATTTATTTGGAAGGGATTAAAAGGGAATTTTGCCTTGGTGAGTTAAATTAGACCGAGGGTACAAAGTATTTTGTATAGTCTCGGGTGCGCGAGAATACGCTGAAAGGTGCACGAGCAATGTTGGGAATTGCTCGCGATAGCCCATAAAATTGGGCTGCCCAAACGAGTAGCCCGTGAGGTGCACCGCAAGCTGGGCTTGCAGCTTGGGCCACGAGGCCCAACTCGGGTACAAGGCAGGCTCTCAAGGGCCTACCTTGCCGCAGATTATGTAGTGTGCATGGCACGCTGCATATGGGGTGTAGCCAATAGATCCAATTGGATCCACGGGCATGACCCTTGTAGGATGTGCAATTTTACACATCCCACATCAATTTTGGGGGACCAATTTTGCTCCCCAAGCCTAAAAATAGGCTTCTCTCCTTCCCCTTTCAAAGTGCACTATAGCTCAAAGCATGAATCCTAAGCAAGATTCAGAAAGATAATTTTTCGGGTAATTGAGTAAGTTCTTTTAAGGAGCTTGATTTTATTCAAGAACCTCTAGTCTATATTTTTGGGGTAGGGCTTCTGGAGTGGTCTAGCAACTACTCAAGGCTCCTTAGTTCTTCCTCTTGTTGAGGTATTGGTTGGTGGGGTTCGAATGGATATTCATAGAGGCTATCCTAGGCTTGAAGGCTTGTGCAAGGAGGTTCTACTAAAGTATGCTTCTATTGGTAAGTTTCCTTTCTTTCTCTTTTAATTATTAGGTCTTTTTCTTTAAGCATTTTTAGACTTAATAATTTTGCTTAGGTTGTTTCGCATGCTTAGTTTATTTTATGCTTAGGTTATAGCTTAGAGTTATAACATGCTTAGGTTATAGCTTAGAGTAATAATATGCTTAGTCTAAAATATATATGCTAGGATATAATTTAGAATTATGGTATGCCTAGCCTATGCATGCTAACCTAGGTACAGAATTATTTAGTTAAGCCTTTATTTAATTTATATGCATCTAATAGGAGTTCCTGGGGACAGGGGCAAAATTTTGAATTTCTGTCGTGCCTGTTATGCATGTTTAAAATTGACTGTCAGTTCCTAACAGTGGTATTAGAGCCTGCCTATTTAGTGCATAATTAAGTTAGAAGCGAGCTGAATATTATTTTCTATATGAAATGATTTATTGTTGATTTAATTGTTTGGAACAATTTATATACGAAATTGAGTTTTCATTTCAAGGTTAGAAAACGATTGTAAATAATTTTGAATAAGCATGCTCAACTTACTCAAATTATACAAGTTTCAATAATTTATATAAATTACATGGGTTATAGATGCTTCCAATTTACATGAATTGAAAGAACCAAATTTATTAGTTAAAGAGAATCCATTGGTCTTCAAGTTTGTGCCCGTATTTGTTCTGGCTAAGGATTGGACTTGGTGTCTACTCACTTCACCTCTCCTACTTGGGAACCTATATCGGTGCAGCTTGAATTGACCAACGAGGGGATTAAATATGGACTAATTTATTTCTAGTATATAAGATGGTTCTTATATATGTTTCTATAATAAAGTAAAATTAAATTTATTGAATAAAAGCTTAAAGGAAATGCAATATAAATATAACAAATAAAAGTGTTAATTATTTTGCATATAATCTGGATTGATGGAATAATTATAATAAAGAGCTTGAACCCACCTAAGGTTGGACCTCATAAATTAATTCTAAAATTCCTTGAATTAATTTCGAGTATTATAAATATGTCTATCTAATAAAATCCTAGATTGGGCGAGATGTTTAATACCAATAAAATTCCAAAGTAAATATATTAAGGCAAGTTATAGTCTTCCTGGCCCAAATTTATAATACAGTCTCTTTGGGAAATCAAAGTGTTACGCAAAGCATTCCTTTTTGTCCATATTGATCAATTATAAAAATTGGGATAGGGTCAGCCTTAACAGGACTGGGTAGTCCATCATAAAAATTGGGGCTAGCCGCAGAACTGAGACCTATTTAAGGAGATGCTAAAATAAGAGCACATGTCCCTTGGGATTAGGGAATTTGAATGAATTAGCAATTGTATATGATGCAAATGGAATGAGATTCCAACTATAACTTACTATTGTGACTTGACTCGTAAAATTGAGGGTCATAATAGACTAGTTATAAATGCTACCTACTAGGAAATTTAGCTGGGCTAAAATTCGCGAATTCAATAGAATGAGCTATTGTAAATTTTGACAAAAATAGTAGGACAAATGTATTTAATTAAAAGACCTTATATTAAATGCATGTACTAAAACTAATATCTAAACATTATTTCTTTTCTTACATCTTGGTTGAAATCTTTATTTTAATACAAACGTTCGCGTTCATAACTAATTTTGATTGGCTCTAGCTTCAAAGGGTTTGTTTAGCGAGGATAGTCCTCAAAGCCTTGGGCTTGGCATGTACTTTGTATAAGCCCGAATATAAACAACGTGATGCAAACAATTCTTCTTGAAACAGATATGCCTCAAATACCTAAAGGAAACTAGGATACAACACCTTAGAGGTTGTTAACATCCTTGTTACCTTGTGTAAGTAGCTGGCACGAGACAAGGATAAACATCAAGCCCGATGTTAGGATCCATGTTACCTTAGCTATAAGGGCATCATAAAATCATGGACTTGAAAGTTTATGTCTTTACATCTTAGAGAAAGGATTTTCCATGGTGGAAAATTTGAACCAAAATATTTTTGATGGAAGATTGGTGGACCAATTAGTAAGAAATTTAAATGGTTCATATCTCAAAGAAGTAAAGGGACGCATTGTGTCTAGTATTGAAGTAGGATAGAGTAGAGTAAAGAGTAAAGTAAAAGAATACTGAGAATTTTGTCTAGAAGACAAAATGATTGTTTTCAACATGAAATATTAGAAACAAGATCTTCATTTCAATATGGGATATTGGAAATAAGATCAAAATGGCTAAAGTCTCATAGCATGAGAAGTGGAGGCCTTAAGCTTCAACTTCAAGATGTTTGATATTGATAAATTCTACATCTCAATAGAATTCTAAATTGGTATGGAATACCTTATGAGAATCACATATCCATACGAAGGTATAGATATTGTTGAGAAGTAGAGGTTTGGCAAAAAGGAGAGTTAATCATTAGAGCTTGATGGCTGCTACTGATGTAGGAACTTGAAATTTCCAATTTGCTAAAATTTGTAAAAGGACGAAATTCAATTGTCATTATAAAATATTGTTTCTTGCTTCATAGCAGATGGAATTTTATTCCAATTTGATAAAAGGTATTATCAAAGTTATGAATGATATTTTATTGTAATATGACAAATAATATTTCGTAATCACAAAATCATATCCTCAAATATTAACATTGCTAAGAGAAAAGTAGAGAATGAGAAATCTTTCTACTTATTGCATTGTTATTTATGCCATATAAACAAAGATCGCTTAACCAAGTTATATAAGCGTGGATACTAGGGCCCAATAGACTTAGAGTCTTATGGTGATTGTGAACCTTGTTTAAAATGAAAAATGACAAAGTTACCCTTTAAAGGAAAGGGTGAACGAGCAACGAGTACATTGGAACTTATACATACTGATGTGTGTGGTCCAATGAGTGTTCAGGCATTAGGAGGATACACCTACTTTATAACCTTTATTAATGATTATTCACAATACTGTTATTTGTACTTAATGAAGCACAAGCCTGAGAGTTTTGAAAAATTCAAACTATTTAGAACTGAAGTAGAGAAATAGCTTGAGAAAAGTATCAAAACACTTCAATCAGATCGAGGTGGAGAATACTTAGGTCAGGAGTATCAGGATTATCTAAAGGAAAATGGGATAGTTCCCCAGTGGACCCCTTCTTATACGCCCCAATAGAATGAGTGTCAGAAAGGAGGAATCAGAATTCATTAGATATGGTTCAGTCCATGATGAGCCATGCAGATCTCAATAAATCCTTTTGGGGGAATGCACTAGAGAGCGCGGTTTATGTATTAAATAGAGTGCCCACTGTGAGCACTAGCTTTTTGGTGACCCGCAGAACGATGATGACTTTTTGCTCTAACCTTTTGTGGGTCAGTTGTTCTACTCTTTGGAGTTGAATCCCATTTGGAAAGTTTCTTTTGACAAATTTGTACCTTTGACCGCAATTAAAAATAATTAACATGCATTTAGAAATAATGGTTTTCTTTCTCTCGTGTGTAGTATTGTTTTGCAATTTTCTATAAGATCTAAACATTTTCAGCAAGTATTATTTATATCTTTGGATTTAATACTCTCCGAGCTTTCCGGAATGTTAAGAATCGCCTTAATCGGATAACCGTAGTAAAAGTTATGAGCGTTCGAAGTCCAGCACATGTCAGGCCCTAGTCTCCTCTCCCCACCGGTGCCCCTGCTCCGACGATGGCAGCCGGTGCCATCGCTGGACGTGCAGGATGTGGGGTCCATGCGGTGGGCTGAGTGGACCACACGGCTGGCAACGTGAGCCATACAGTGGGCCGTGTGGCTCACAACATGTCAGGTGACACAGCCTAGATCTAGTCGCTTTAGCGATGCGGCCTTGGCACGGCCTGACCCCTTTCCCTGCATTTTTTGGGTTTTCATTGCTTGGCAGGTCAGGTTTTCATGATTTTTTTAGCAAATTAAAACATTTGGAGGATTAGTTATAAAATTTGCACTTTCTAGAGCTTATA
This sequence comes from Euphorbia pulcherrima, assembly GCA_947683365.1. NCBI lineage: Eukaryota > Viridiplantae > Streptophyta > Magnoliopsida > Malpighiales > Euphorbiaceae > Euphorbia > Euphorbia pulcherrima. The sequence continues at coordinate 25,694,648 of CANTUS010000001.1, forward strand.
AAAACCCCAAAAATTGCCTATTTTAGGACTTTTGGCTCATTTTTTAATAGAATTTCATATTAGAAAAATTTTTGGCCTTTAGAAAGCTATGGAAATGCAAGTGATCTAGTTTCTTAAGCTTTATTAGGCTTAATCTTTTAGCTTAAAATATTAAAATCTAGTAGAAATCTTAAGTAAAATTGATTTAAATAGGATTTAGGGACTTTTTGCTTACAAAATCACTAAATCCCTCGCTAATTTATCACTTTTCGTCGGTATTTAGGCAAAAAAGCTCGTCAAAGGTTGATTCGCATCTCAAGAGTGGATTCACGGCCTTTTGGTAACTTTCTGAGTTTCAATCTTTTTCCATAATTATTTTCTTGCTGTTTGCTGTGTCTTTGGTTCGTTTTCCGAGCGTTTAGCCTTTGTTTTTGACTTTTTGTGATTTTCTAGAAAGATTCCGGTGATCGGCAGGCCGCCTGAATGAAATGGCTGACCGACTCAGCGAATCGGTCTACCGCATCGCTTAGATGGCCTACGAGTCGATTAAGCGGCCAATCCCCTTCTCACCGGTATTTTTTGAGTTTGTTCTCCTGAGCCAAAAAATCAAAATTATTCCAACATTTTAAGTCCAAATCTGGTGGAATAGGTAGGAAATGACTTGAAATGCAAATAATCTTGAGTTTTCGGGCACAAGAGCGTGGAATCTTGACTGTTTAGACATTTTTCTTAATAGACCGCTTCAGTGGACTGAAGGCCATCTGTGTCGGCCTACAGTATCGCTCAATCGCCTACCACCTCAGTAAAACGGCATGCTGACAAAAATGCCCATATGATCCCTGTATGTTTTATTTTTTGTTTCCAGCCCCGTTTTATCTTTTTTTGTGTTTTTTACTCCAATTTCTACCCGAAAAATCTCTAAAAAATTACATTTAATCTATAATGTCATAATATAATTTTTAATCTATCATTCATAATTCATTAAATATTTAACTGATTAAATCTCCTTTTAATGGCTTAAAAATGGTGTTTTTAACTAAATAAATCCCAATAAGTCTTTTTAACATCATATAAAATTCTAAAAATATTTTCTGCCATTTTCATTAATTATTTTAGGTTGTTTAGTTTATTTTGTTGCTTCTTAGGTTGTTAAGATAATTAATAAATGCCCGAAAATTGCGTTTTTAGTCCCAAAAAATCCAAAAAGGTGTTTTCTTCATGCTATGTGTTTATTTTGTGCACTTATTTATTTATGCTTTTTTTGTGATTATTCCATATATATTTTGCATCGTTTGGAGCCGGGTTCGATTTGGTAAGCTCGGTTAGGTCCCGATTTTGCCCTTTATTTATTTACCCACTTATTTATTTTCATGCATTAGAAAAATGTATATGTATTTGTAAAGCCCTATAATAATTATTTATTTGCTTTATTTACTGCTTTTGTGTGTCGTATGGCTATATAAACCAAAAATTCCAATCAATAACCGGATTTAAATCGCACAAGAACTAAAGTCGTGTTTATTAAAATATAAATGGTTTGATTTAAAAATTAAAAGTAAGCAACATCATCCGAACTTGGAATCTCTGTTTTAAGGTACGGTCTAACCACCCGATGGGAATATCGTACCCAAATTCTCGGTGGAGCTAAACCGAGGGGCGACTTTATCTTAAAATACATGATTTCAAGTCTCGTATCCCTTAACACGCAAATTGGACTTAAATTCAACAACAACATCATTTTCATTATTATTTTCATCATGCCTAAAATAAGGAATCTCCCTTAGCACACTTCACAGCTCTTGTTATTTCCCCTTGTGCTATGCATCTCACGCAGTCCTTGCGGGAAAAAGGTCATCCGCTCATAGTGGTGACTCTGCTGGGGATTTCCTTTTAACTTTAAACTTGAAAATCGCTTTCATTTTCAAAATTTAGTTCAAGGATTTTGATGATATGCCTAAATCGTTTTTTTAAATCAATGCTTTATTTTTTATCCCTTTTGAATCCACCGCGTAGTTAGATTCTAAGTTTAAAGTGCCATTATTTCACCCCCGTGAAGCTAACTTTTATACCTCATGCCCGCTAGGAATTGGGGATATTTATGGGTGGATCACTCATTTCAACCAATGTGTAATTTCTGCGGTCGCACTCATTTGAGCAGTGGTTGAGTTACACGGAATCAAGGTAAATAAGACCCTTTTACAGTGTTGTTCCATGATACCAGTAGTTTGAGACCATAAACTGCGATAAATCTAGCAATAACAACTTTTCCTTAGGTTCACCAAAACAATTTAGATTTAGGTCGCATACTCTCTTGCATTTACTTGGCGCTAGAGTTAACCCCATATTCTAAATTGGCATTGCACGGGAGTCATAAGGTTGGAAGAGATTTATTCGCTTTTGTATGCTACTTGTGTTATGCTCATGCATACGCACTTTATGCATAGGCCGCCTGTGGCTGACTTAATCTCAGTTTTCGCTTACCTCTAATCTCCTCTCACTTGAAAGGGGGAATTTAGCCAAATGCCTTAGATTGTTTGAGAACTGATGACCTGTATCTAGTTCGCTAGGCTTGGCGAGGAATTCATACGTCTCACGTATTTTGGGGTTAAGTTTTGCATCATAAGCCTTTTTTGCTCTCTACCTCTGTAAAGCACCCTAGGATATATGGCATTCATCACTCGGATTATTATATAATCATCCATTTCATTCATGGTTCGATTCAGGCTGATGATCTTTTGGTTTCTCTAGTTAGGTTAAGACGTCCTCGTTGCTGTAGTCCTCTTTTGCTCTAACTTCATCGCTGTTTGGTTCGCCGACCAGTGAGTTCAGTGTTAGAATTAGTTCTTTCCACCATGTCTAATCCGTATTTGAGTGATGTGCCTCATGAGAGTACTCCTTCTCCTTCTTCTTCTCCACCTCATCAGAGTCAGGGTCAAAGTTAGTCTCAGATAGATGCAGAGTTAGCCAATGCTATGGCTAAGTTTCTTCAATCTAATCTCTTTAGAAATGCCATCCAAGATCAAGTTCAATTAGCTCTTAGAGAAGAAAGGAGTTTTCAGGGACCATCAGGGTCATTTTCTCAAGCTCAGGGACAGTTTGGGATTACTCAATGTAGGGAAGTTCAGAATGATTCGGGTTAGAGCAATTTGGGTCAGATTTCATCAGTTCAAGCTCTACCTATCTTTCACCCGGTATCGCCTGCTTAACCTATCTAACAGAGCCAATTTAAGTTTGGTCAGAGTTCCTCTTACCCACCCTCATCCTTGGCTCCACCAATCTTTGGCTTTCCTCCTTTGTACCTGAGGCCATCCCCTCAAACTCCTGCTTTCCCTACTTTCTTAGGGGGTTTTACTCCATATATGATTGTATCTTCAAGTGGTTTTACCCTTCCTCCGGCACCTCCGACGTTGTTTTTGCCCTCTTCTCCTAGTTTCACGATCTCCCCAAGGGGGACTATTTATCCCCTAAATCCTTTCGCTCCTAACTTACAAATTCATCCCCAAGTTGAGATTCCAACTCCCCCTCCACCATTTCAATTCCAGGGCTCTTCTGTGCACAATAACCAGGTCACACAGCCTCCGGGTGTGACACCAATTGACCAGGTCAGGCAGTTTCCAGGCTTGACACATGAAATAGCGGCTTTCTTTAAGCAACTTTTAGGTAAGAATGAAGAGAAGAAAGAGGTGAGGGATGAAGATTGGGTTCTTAAGAACTTTTTAATGCCTCGAATGGAAGCCTACTCCGGTGAGGGACCTCCCAAATCCTACATTATAATGTATAAGTGGATTATGCATGTTCAGAAAATCAAGGACAAAGTGCTTGCTAAGTTGTTTCCATGCACTCTATTAGGGCCAGCTCTTGAGTGGTATAATACTCTCTCGGAGTCAACAATCTGAGATTGGAAGCTCCTTTCTGAAGCCCTAGTTGGTCATTATGGATTCAATTCCACCATGGAAACAACCATCCAACATCGTAAAGCCTTAAGGAGCCCTTCAAATCAAACTTTAATAGGTGGATAGCCACTCAAGTCCTATTAAAACAAAAGCTCAGTGTAAAGGAAACGATCACAAAGCTGGTCGATGGGGCTCTCCCGATCCTCCGTAAGGAAATGGAAACTGACTCTTTTGGATCTTATTAGAAGGTCTTTGAAAGGCCGATAAAATTAAGCGTCATAAGTAGAAAGAGAAAGCTAGCAAGACAAGTGGCAGCAAACCCTGGTTTTACAAGAACAATAATTCTCAATCTTTTGAAGTTGCTCCGGTTCAAATCGAGGAGAAGGCAACTGCATTTCAAGTCATCACTCAGGAGAAATTTTCCGTGGTTCAAGCCACACCTGCTCAGATAGCATTCATGTCTTCATGGAAGCTCCTTCTTAGTGTTCTGTTTGCCAAGTTGCCAGAGACAGGCATGCTTAGCTCTCTTCGTGAATATCTTGCTCCTACACTCGAAGAAAGAGGAAGCTTTTATCGCCATCATGTTCAGGTAGGGCACATAGCAGATTAGTGTAAACATCTAGGTAGGGCCATTTGGGGTTTTGCGAGAGAAGGAAAAATGGCTCAACCAGCTAGGAAGACTGAAGCTAAGGATAAGCCATCACCGAACTCGAATGATGAGGTAGGTGCGATCAATTTCGATCTACCCGAAGAATTTGTGTTGCCTTTGGTCTTCTCCAGTTCAGCTGACACCCCTATGCAAGCCAATTCTACTGCCAAATCTAACAAGAATCATGTGAATTCTCTAGCAAATGAAGGAGAAAAGTCATCAGCCAAACAAGTGAGAGTTCTGGATCTCATCCTGGACAACATGCCAATGAAAACTACCGAGGATGCTTAGTCTACCAGCTCTACCAATCAAGACCCTCCGCCTGTGGAGGATGACTATCTATTTCTATAACTTTCTTTTTCTAGTATTCAGATGTGAACAATTTTGTCTTTAAGACATTTTTAATTCAATCAAAGACTCTTCTTTTGCTTATCTACTTGATGTTTTACCTAATGGGTCCATGCGTTCGATTTATCATAAGCATAGTGTGTTCAGTATTCATGATGTTTCTTTAATTGAAATAAATTTGAGTGCAGATGACAACCTAAAATGGTAACCATTTCCTAATGACCTAACCCCTAAAAGAAAACAAGAGATAACAAGTGCTTAAGGATCATGATAATGCTTTAGCCTGATCATACCGAGACACGCTTAGGGTTGATTATCGGAAGGTTGAGCATCGCATCTTTGCACCTAAAATAGAGAAGGAAGTTCATCCTTCCTTGTATCAATTCAGTATGTTAGCCAGTTTATCCCAAGCCTCACAACTATATATGAACCTAGTTCTCAAGCTACTAGAGAAGCTTCAGCCTATTTTTGTGGGATAAAATCACCGATTTCCCTTCGACAAAATTAAGGCTTACCTTTTTAGCCCTCCCATTCTCATAATCCCCCACCCCGGTAAATCATTAATTTTTTATCAATATCTTCCCATTTCTCTCCCATTCTCGGTGAGGGGGACATATATAATCAGCAATATTTGACCCCAATCAATAAATGAACGCTGCTTCAACATCGTAGGGGTAGATTACTTCTCAAAAAGGGGGAAATCGACTCTTTCACCAACATTACCACCAAGAAGATATCGAAGTTCATCGAGAAATGCATTCTCGCTCAATACAGCCTATATCACCACTTATTCTTGGAAAATGAGATTTAGTCCCAAGGGTTAACAACTAATTTGATCAAGAGATATGGGTTTGAATACATCAGATCTTCACCTTGAAAATCACAAGCTACCATTCGCCCCTCGAAGATGTCAAGCAAGTGTTAAAATTCCCATGAATTCGATACCTTTCTTGTTAGTTTATACCATTGAAGCTGTGATCCCTAGTAAAACTGAGATAAAGTCCTTGAGAGTTGCACTGAACCCAAGTCAAAGGGATCCTCATGGACCAAAGCATAGTTCAGACAACTTAAACAATCTTCAGATGTACCAACACTGTATAGCAAAAGCATAAGCCAAGCATCAGGAGTATCTGTCAAAAGCCACAATCTAGTTCTAAAGCAAGTATAGCCTACCAACACCGATCCAAGGGGGAAGTTCCAACCAGGTTGGGAAAGACTTAGCGTATTCAGAAAGATGCTCGATGCAGGGGGCATGAAGATTATGGGCAGTAAGGAGTTCGTAAACCCTATCGATCAGGATCAGTTGAAGTGTTATCATATCTAACCAAAAGAATCAATTTTAGAAAAGCGGTACATAAGAAAAATAATGAAACAAATCACCCGACGAGTGGTCCTCTATGGCTCGGGCAAAAATTAGGGTGTATCTCGCTTATCGGTATCCTACAAATCGATCAGGCAAAAGTTAGGTTGCAAAAATAGCCCGCTAGACTGAAAACCCGAAAAGGGCGGTCTAGGAAAAAATTAGGGTGAGAGTGAGCAACGAGAGTGTGTTGGCTAGAAAAACTTTTTAGGCTAGTTAACACCAGAGTTTAGGTCAATAGAAATGGTTATCATCATTGTGTACCCAGACTTACTTCATTTAATGAAAATGTCATTTTACTTAACCCTTTATATTTGTGCTTGAATGATTATATTGGGCCCAAAAGGTGAAATGTTGCAAGTAAGTCGAACGAAGGGTTTCGTCTAGTCAGCCCAATTCCTTCAAAGATAAAAGAAAGCCGATAAAAGGCAAAAGTCCTGATAGACTAAAAAGAATTGAAGTCTATGCAAAAGCCAGGAAAGGTTCGCTGGATCAAAAACGTGAAAAGGGACATCCAGGCAAAAATTAGGAAATAAAAGCGATAAATAAAAGTCTAATAGGCCCAACACGATGTTCGAGTCTATGCAAAGAAATTATGACAACCAAAATAAAAATAAATGACTACCATCGATCACATCAAAATATCTGCATTATCGCCATCGTCATCAGAGTGCCTGAATACATTCTCCAGTCTGGTGGATTTAAAGGGCTCAAATTCATTCTCTATGCGTGTCCACTCCAATCTCAATTGCGAGCGAGCATCTCGAGTCTGCAAGGTCTGAACCCTCCGAAACTGTCCTTAGTAGAATTCATTGGTAGTGATAGTGTCCAGCCGTTTGTCATCCAGAATCTCAAACTCCGCTTTGTGTACCCCCTTGTCTTCTACATGCTCAATCCAGCAATCAATTTGCAATTGACTCGCTGCAGCTTCCCTAATTCTCATCCTGCAGCTTCCCTAATTTTATCCCACCTAATCTGCACGCCACCTACTAGGGGCATCCTCTAGGGGCATTCTTGTCTTATCCATGCCGTGATATGATTCTATGTATCCTCTTTTTTAGCAAGAGGTCTGGTCAGATAAGTCAATCGAGCAAGCAATCGAATTGAGAAAAATTGATCAAGCCAGCAGTCGTGTAGCTCAGATATGGAGGATGATCAGTCTAAATATCTCATGCATTAATACATTCATGTATAATGTTCATAAATGTCATGTCTATTATTCTATGCTAAATTCTATAGGAAACAAATGCAAAAAAGTATCCTCGAGCCGTGCGCTCGACCTCCAAGTAAGAGCCTGTATCAAGGGGCATCTCAGAATGGTTTTTAATGCTATATTCTAGGCCGTGCCCAAGGGGCATGTCAAATAATGTCTTTGAGCTATACATTTAACCTCGATAGTTTCTCCAGACTCCTGAAAATCCTAACTCTTATTTCATTTTTCTGTGTTTATTGCTTAATTGAAGGGGCAAAAATATTTTGTTCCATAAAATCAATTAAGCAATAAAAACATAATTTATATCATTTACTAATGCTTTAAAACTTTCTTGATAGGTATACCATGGGACAATCCAAATGGACAGCCAACCCGATGGATCCTAAAATAAGAACTCAATTTTTCCCCCTGGGGCACTACGAGCACGGGATTTTTGGTGACCATTGGAACGATGATGACTTTTTGCTCTAACATTTTACGGTCTAGTTATTCCATTATTTTTAGAATTAAATCGAGTTTGGCAAGTTCTTTGTTGACGGTTTTAAGATCTTTGACCCCGATTAATTGAATAATTGGATCGGTTTTAAATTGTTAACCGCTTCCTTTCCCCACCCGCATAGTAAATTGTTTCCCAATTTTTTCCTTAAAAATCTGGACATTTTCAATGAGTCTTGTTTGAATCGTTGGATTCTTGGTTCCCTAAGCTTTTCGAAATGCCAAGAATCACCCTGCTTGAATGCCCGTAGTGTAATTTGTTCGCATTTTGGGCCCGACAAGCCGGGTCTTGTTTGGTTTTTTTTTTCAGGTACCCCGATCTGTCAGCGGCAGCCGGTGCCGCCGACAGAAGGCCAGGCTGCAAGGACCACGCGGCAGGCTGCATCAGCCACGCGGTAGGCTGTATGGCTCACGCGACCTGCCAGGGCGCATTGCATGACACGGCCTAGATCTGGCCGCATCATGTAACGTGGCCTGGGGCTAGGCTGCACTAGGTGATGTAGCCTACCGCGTCACCTGATGCTGCCTTCGCCCGAACGTGCCAGCGGCGCAACTTCCGGGCGTGGTCCCTTTATTTAGATTTTTTCGGGTTTTTCTTGGCCGTAAAAATCGGGTTTTGGGTCTTTTCCGTCAAATATTGACATCTGGAGGATTAATTTGGGTATTTTACACTTGAAAAGGCTATAAATACCCCTCAAAAAACAGATTTTAGGAGAGGGGGGAGAAACTTTTCTTTGGTTAATTTTTCAAGAGAAAAGTTCTTAGAATTCTAAGGCTTTAGGGAGGAAAAGTTTAGTAATATTGGAAAAATCTAAACCAATGTACTTGGTTCTCGATTTCTAAATATTATTAGACTTAATCTCTGAGTATTAATCAATAAAATCTATTAGAAATCTTAGGTGAAAATCATTTTAAATACGATTTAGGGACTTATTCCTCACAAATCACTAAATCCCTTGCTAAATTGGTTATTTCATCGGGTTTTCATCTCAAGTCCGTCACAAAGCTTGCCAAGCGTCCGATTCAAGTCTCGAGAGTGGATTCACGGCCTTTAGGTAACTTTCGGAGTTCCAATATATTTCCTTTATTATTTATTTCTGTTATTGCCGTTGTATTTTTGGTTGTTTTTCCGGGTGTTTGGCCCCTTTATCCGTCCTTTTTGTGATTATCTGTCAAAAATCCGACTGATTGGTTCGGCGAAAGTCAGTCTGACTGAACATCACTTAGGCCACTTCATTAAGTTGGCCTACCACTTCATTCAGTCGGCCTACGGGTCGCTCAAGCGGCCAATCGTCGTTTTGTCGGACTTTTTGGGTTCTTTTCCCCCAAACTGAAAAACTAAAGTTATTTAAATATTTTAAGTCCGAATCTACTGCAACGGGTAGGAAATGACTTAAAATGTTAGTAATCTTGGATTTTCAGACACAAAAAGGTCGATTCCGACTTGTTTAGACTCTTTTTCCAGAAGGCCACTTCAGTGGGACGAAGGCCGATTGAGAGTCATCTAGGCCACCTCGTTGAGTCGGTCTACCATGTCGCTGAGTTGGCTTACCGCCTCACTGAGTCGGCCTACTGGTAAAAATGTTCAAATGGTCCCTATTTGTTTTATTCTGTTGTTTTTGACCCGTTTCGGTCGTTTTTTACCCATTTTTTTTATCATTTTAACATGTTTTCAATCCTGTTTTCAACCTGAAAAATTTCCAAAAATTCATAAATAATTTGAAACTATTTTTTTATTATTTTATTCTGTTTTTAGACTTTATTTTTATTTTTATTTGATTTAATATGCATTTTAATGGCTTAAAAATAGTGTTTTTGCTAAATAAATCGAAATAAATTGTTTTCCATCAATTAAAAATATCAAAAATATTCTGAACAAATTAAATCTTATTTTAGGACATTTAGTTAATTTATTTCACCCTTTTTAGGTTATTAAATAATTAGTTAACGCCCGAAAATTATGTTTTTGTCCCGAAAAATCCAAAAATATCATTTTCTTCATGCTTTGTATTTGTTTTCCACATTTATTTATCCATGCTTTATTTGTAACCACCCGTATTAATTTTGCCTCATTTAAAGCCGGATCCGAGTTAGTAAGCTCAGTTAGAACTCGATTTTGCCCGTTTATTTATTTATTTTCTCGCATTAGAGAAATGTATAGGTATTCATAGAGCCTTGTAATAATTTTATTTTCTTGCTTTGTTTATTTATCGATTTTCGTGTGATGTATGACATATTAAACTAAAAACACCAAACAATAATCGGATCAAATAGCATAAGAACTAAGGTCACGCTTATCAAAAAATAATCAGCTTGATTTTAAAATTGAAAAGTAAGCAACATCATCCGGACTTGGAATCTCTGTTTTACGGTATAGTCCGACCACCCGGTGGGAATATCGTACCCAAATTCCCGGTTGAGCTTAACCAGGGTGGCGACTTTGTCTTAAAATATGGGATTCTAAGTCTAGTATCCTTAACATATTAATCGGACATCGCTTTCGTTATCCATTTTCCTCACGCTAAAATAAGGATCATTGCCTAGCCCGCTTCACAGTGCTCGTTGTTTCTCTGCCCCACGCCGAAGAGTATTAAAGCTTATTGTGCGGGTGGCATAGTGGTGACTCTGCTGGGGACCTTCCTTTAACTTAAAACTTGAAAATTGATTTCATTTTCAACCTTTGGTTAACGGACTTTGATGATGTGCCTAAATCATTTTTAAATCAACACTTTATTTCTTATGCCTTTTGATCCACCGCTTTAGTTAGATTCTAAGTTTTAAGGTGCCATTTTATCATCCCTGTGAAGCTCACTTGTATACCTCATGCCCGCTGGGAATTGGGGATATTTGTGGGTGGAACACTCATTTCAACCAACGTGTAATTCTCACGACCGCACTCATTTGAAATGTGGTTGAGTTACACGGAATCAAGGTAAACGAGACCCTTCTAGACACTAGCAGTTTGAGACTATGAACCACGATAAATCTAGCCATAGCAACTTCCCTTTAGGCTTACTAGAACAATATAGATTTAGGTCGCATACTCTCTTGCCATTTCCTGGCGCTAGAGTTACCCCCAGACTACAAATTGGCGATATGCGGGAGTCATAAGGTTAGAAGAGGTTTATTTACTTTCGTGTGCTACTTGTGTTGTGCTCATTCATGCAAAGCTCATACATAGGCCTCATATGGCCGACATTTATTTTCGATTTTAGCTTTCCTCTACTCTCCCCTCCTTTGGAAGGGGGAATTTCATAAAATGCCTGAGATCGTTTCAGTCCCGACAACCTATACCTAGCTTGCTAGGCATAGTGAGGAATTCATACGTCTCACGTATTTTGAGGATAAGCTTCGCATCATAAGCTCTTCTACTCTCTGCATCTCTAAACTACCCATATATATAACATTCATCAATTGAATATTTATGCTATCATCCATCTCATTTATGGTTTGATTCAGGCTGATCATCTTCCAATTTCTTTAGCTAGGTTAAGACATCCTCACCGCTGGAGTCCTCTTTGGTCGCGACTCGGCCCCTGTCTAGTTTACTGTTCGATGTCAGAATTAGTTATTCTTGCCATGTCTGATATTCCTCTATCAAGCGGATTTTTGGTTGAGGGCACTCCTCCACTTGTCTCTCCTCCATCGGTTGATTAGGGGCAACCTCAGTTGGGTTCTGAATTGGCTAGCGCTATGGTTATGTTCCTGCAGTCAGATATGTTTTAGGCCACTATTAAAGAACATGTTAGATCTGCTCTTAAGGAGGAAAGAGAGTCTCAAAGGCTAGTGAAGCCTATTCTTCATGCTCCGGGAGGGATAGTTCAGTCTCCACCAGTTCAGAATCAGTTTTTAGTATCACTGCTCCCTCCTGTTTGTCCCTTCCAGCAAAGCCAATTTTAGTTTGGACAGAGCTCTTCTTAGCTACCCTTATCATCTGCCCCACCAATCTTTGGCTTTTATCCCCCAGCATACTCAAGGCCTGTTACCCAATCTCTTATTCTCCCCGCTTTCTCAGGGGGATTTACTCCTCAGATGATAGTCTCATCGAGTGGCTTTGTTGTTCCTCCGGCACAACCGAATGTTTTCACAACCTCACCCCCTAGCTTTGTGATCACTCCCCACGTGACTACTTACCCTCAGAATCCTTTTTCTTACCCTCAGATTGAAACCTCGTCTCCTCCACCCTTTTAGTTCAGGTTATCTTCATGCCACCAGGTCAAGCAGCCTCCGGACATGATGCTCGAAACGGTGGCTTCCTTCAGGCAATTTCTAAACTTGAGCGAGGATAGGGAAGAAGTAAGAGATGATGACTGGGTGCCTAAAAACTTCTCGATGCCCTGAATGGAGGCTTATTCAGGTGAAGGACCACCCAAGTCCCATATAGTCATGTATGAATGAATTATGTGCATCCAAAAGATTGGGGATAAGGTGTTGGCTAAGTTATTCCCTTATACCCTTTCAAGTCCTGCTCTTAAGTGGTACAATACTCTTCCGGAGTCCACAATCCTAGATTGGAAACTCCTATCTGAAGCTTTGGCTGCCCACTACGGATTTAATTCTACAATGGAGACTACAATGCAGCATCTTGAGGCAATCAAGCAAAGGCCAGGCGAATCCTTCAAGTCGTATTTCAATAGATGGATGGCCACTCAGGTTCTCTTAAAGGAAAAGCTTAGCCTGAAAGAAATGATCCCAAAATTGCTTGATGGGGCTATCTTGATGCTCCAAAAGGAAATGGAGACTGGCTCTTTCGAGTCCTATCAGAAAGTTTTTGAAAAAGCTGAAAAAATTGGACTGGGCTAATAAGTTGAGTGGGAATCGACCATGGTTCAAAAGGAATAAATCAAGTGAAATTACGCCAGCTCCTACAAAGGGTAAGTCACCTGCAATGCAAGCTATGACTTAAGGAGAAGTATCGACAGTTCAAGTTTCTCCCCCTACTCAGCAACTGTTTGTGCCCCCATGGAAGTTATCCCTCAGTGTAATCTTTGCTAAGATGTATGAAGCAGGCTAGTTAAAGCCCCTTCGAGATGTCCGGGCTCCTCGACCAGATGAAAAGGGGAACTTCTACAAGTATTATATGCAAAAGGGGCACCAAACTGATCAATGCAAGGCTCTACCTTCCACTATTGCTCATATGGTCAAAGAAGGAAAAATGGCTGAGCCAGCCACAAAACCGAGCACTATGGAAAACCCTTTGCCTAACTTTGGAGGGAAGGTCTCTATGATCAGTTCTGGCATTAAGGAAGAGTATGTTCTAGGAACGATATCTGAGGAATTTGTAATGGTTATCAGCTCTGATCTCCCTTCGGGCTTTGTATTTGATATGATCTCACAGTCTAATCCTCTGGTAAACTCCATGGAAATTGAAGAAATGGGGAAAGAATAGGGGACCAAAGCCGAAGATGTGGAAATGATCAAACCGGCGCTGTTCAGTGTAGATGACTATATTCTAAAAGGGGAGTATTCTGATGAAGAGTTTCAGGCCTTTAATATGGATGAGTATGAGCTCTAGGATTCGTCATTGGTGTATGAGGAACCTCCATATCCGTTTAAAACCCCTGCCACAAAAAGCGTATCAATTGATGAGATTTTGAATATCACCTGCAGTGGTTGAGTGTACCAACCTGAGGACAACCATCTCTATATTGAGAATAATCCAATCCCAAATCCCATCAAGAATATGGCTAAGCCATTAGCACCGCCTCCTTAGGTTGAAGCAAGTCCTGATATTGATCCTCTTATTACTCAGTTGAAGATGACCCAAGCTCGTTTCAGCATTTGGCAATTAGTTCTTGGTTCTGATGATTATCATCGGGCTCTGATCAAGAGGCTTCTAGAGCTTGAAGTGAAGCCTACTACTTTTATTGTTGAAATGTGTAACATGGTAAGGAAAGGAATACCATTCCCGAGAGGAGATGATCCAATAATGTTCTCTAATTAGGACCTCCCACCTGAGGGATGCTCTTACAATCGAGCCTTGTTCATCCGTGCCCAGGTCCTCGACAGAATTATCCCATGCATCATAGTTGATGATGGTTCTTCTCTAAATCTATGTCCTTTGAAAGTTCTTCCACATCTAGGTTTGTCCGTGGAATGCTCAAGAAATCCAACACTATCATCTATGCTTATAACAATTCGAAGAGAGATGTGATTGGGGGTTTTGAAGCTAAAGTAACTACGGGGGAAATTTCTACTAAGGTTTAGTTTAATGTCATCGATATTCCTGTCACCTATGCCTTACTCTTAGGTCAACCCTTCACTCTGTGGGAGCAGTCTCATCGACAGTCCATCAAAAGATTAAAGCCATGGGAAAAGATAGAAAGATTAAGGTAATTGAAGCTGATCATGCCTCGGTCACAACCATTGTAAAAGCTGAGGAGGAGTCCGGATTTCGAATGGCCGTTGTCAGTAATGAGAAGCTTAAGACCCCTTGCTACGAGCACTACTCACCTATAGCGAGGAAATTGATGAAGAAACATGGCCATAAGTCGGGTCACGGTTTAGGGAAGCCCCTTGGGGGAATTATCGATCCTCTTTCAATTAAGATATATCCCAAGCGAGCTAGTTTTGGGAATACTTCAAAGAAAGTTTACAGGCATGTTCATCCGCTCTTCTGCAACATGGTGACTATTTGTGAGGTTCAAGGGAAGGGTGTCTAAAAAGGAGAATCTGAGACTGTTGAGCATGATCGTCAAGTCTGGCCAGGTTTTGAGATTTTCAAGGATCTGTATGATTTCGAGAAGAATTGGTTTATTTAAAAGGGGGAGAACCTGATCGAGCCAATGTCTACGGATGCATCCAAGAAGAATAAGGGAAAGTTAGTTTCTGATTCAGATGATGAAAAGCCGATGGACCCAGAAATTGAAGTTGTAGTTGCTGCTATATCCAAGGCCATGTTTGTTCTACTTAGGAAGAAGTGGAGGAAGAATGATCCTCTGGCCAAAACCGTGAAGATGCTTGCCCGATCCCTTGCTACTGAAGAAGGTATGCTATCTACTGATCAAGTGAAAGCCCTAGATCACGATCTGGATGGCCTACTTATGGAACCTACTAAGGGTGTCACTCTGCTGATGCCGCTGCCCAAGACTCTCCGCCTGTGGAGGATGACTCTATCTATGATGATGTAACTTTTAATATCTGCAGTGTTTTTTATAGGAACAATGTAGCCTGTAAGACCCTTAATTCAGTGAACGATTCTGATTTCACTTATTTGCTCGATGTTTCCATGCATTCATTTAATCATAAGCATAATGTGTTTAGTATTCATGACATTTCTTTAACTGAAATAAACTTGAGTACAGATGGTGGCCTAAAATGGTAATCCTTTCTAACTACTTAACACCTGAGATAAAAAGTGAGATAATTAAAGTGCTGAACGATCATGTTAACGCTTTCGCTTGGTCACATATGGACATGCCTGGTGTTGATCGCCATATCACCGAACATCGCATTCCAACTGATCCTAGATTCCATCTTGTTAAGCAGAAGTTCTAAAGGATGAGACCAGAGTGGGCCGACAAGGTCAGAGCAGCAGTTGCTAACATGATTGAGGCTAAGCATGTCGAAGTCATCGTATATCCGACCTAGTTATCTAACATTGTCCTTATTTCGAAGAACGATGAAGGGGTAAGGGTTTGTGTATATTACCAAGATCCGAACAAAGCTTCGCCAAAAGACGACTTTCCTCTACCCCATATTGATGTGCTAATCGATAGCGCTGCCAGGGCTGCAATGTACTCATACATGGACGGATTCTCAGGGTACAATCAGATTCTATTAAACATAATTAATAAGGTTAAAACATCTTTCATCACAAAATGGGGAGTATTCGGCTATCGAGTTATGCCATTTGGTCTGAAGAACGCTGGAGTAACCTATCAATGCACTGTCACCACTCTCTTACATGACATGATCCATAAGGAAGTAGTGGTCTACGTGGATGACATGTTAGTTAAGTATGCTACTGGAGAAGAGCACCCCACAGTTTTGGATAAGTTTATGACTCGCATTGAGAAATATAACTTATGCCTTAATCCAAAGAAGTGCATATTTGGGGTTACATCGGGAAAACTTTTAGGCCACGTGGTCAGTCAAAGGGGGATTGAAATGGATCCCGATAAGATTAAGATGATCAGGGATATGTCCACTCCAATGACAGAAAAAGAAGTTTGGTCCTTCCTTGGTTCCATCCAGTATGTTAGTAGGTTCATTTCTTGCCTCACCACCGTTTGTGAGCCAATCTTTAAGCTATTAAGGAGGCGTCAGCCGATTGTGTGGGATGAGCATTACCAGATCACCTTCGACAAAATCAAGGCCTACCTTCTTCACCTACCCGTCCTTCGTCCGCCCACCCCAGGCACGCCATTGATCTTGTACTTAGCAATCGATGACTCCGCCATAGGGGCAATGTTGGTTTAAGAAGATGACAGTAGGAAGGAGCATGTCATGTACTACTTAAGTAAGAAGCTATTAGATTATGAAACTCGTTACTCAATTGTCGAAAAGACGTGTGCTGCCATGGTTTAGTTAACTAAAAAGTTGCGCCACTACTTCCAGTCCTACAAAGTTCAGGCCATTGCTAAGGTTGACCGAATGAAATATCTTTATCAGTCACCCACCTTATCCGGCAAGTTATCCAGATGGTTACTGTTGCTTTCCAAATTCGATATTGAGTATGTTACGACCAAAGTCATCAAAGGAAGAGCAATTGCTGAATTTTTGGCAAATCAAGCTCTCAACTCCAATTATGTCAAGAACTTGGACTTTCTCGATGAGCAATTAGCTATGACAGAAGTCACCAACCCA
Source organism: Euphorbia pulcherrima (assembly GCA_947683365.1). NCBI lineage: Eukaryota > Viridiplantae > Streptophyta > Magnoliopsida > Malpighiales > Euphorbiaceae > Euphorbia > Euphorbia pulcherrima. Next base: position 25,711,393 of record CANTUS010000001.1, read on the forward strand.
ATGTGGACCATGTATTTTGATGGTGCTATGAATAGATTCGGGGCAGGCCTGGGAGTTATCTTATTCACATACGACAATAAAGTTATACCTCTATCTAAGCGGTTGGAATTTCCCACTACTAATAATGGGGCCGAGTACAAAGCTTTTCTATTTGGTCTTGAAGCCCTTTTGCATGTAGGGGCAAAGCATGCTTCCGTGATTGGATATTCTACCCTGGTTATCCGTCAAGTCGTGGGAGATTGGGAAATCAAAGATGAATCTCTCCGCCCTTAAGTCCATGCCGCTTGGGATTTATTAGCTCAATTTGTAACATGTCTCTATCAACACGTCCCCCGAGATGAGAATCAATTGGCTGATTCATTAGCTACACTAGCCTTGATCTGGGAAGGTCCCCAATGCCAACCCATCTGCCCTCTGATCTTAGTTTCGACAAAGGTTCCCTACCATTCGTGCAAATTTGATCCCATTCTCACCATTAATGATGAGCCCTGCTTGTACTCAGACATCGTGCAATTTCTTTGAAGTGCTCAGTATCCCGACGGTACTACCGACTCCGATCATGCTACGCTCCAAAAGTTAGCCTTTTAGTTCAGGATTATTGAAAATGACCTCTTCAAGCACACTTCTGATGGGTTGTTACTCCGGTGTCTGACTGAATCAGAAGCTCGTCGGGTTGTGGGAGAGGTTCATACAGGTGATTGAGGACCTCATATGAATGGCCTGGCCTTGGCCATGAAAATTCAGCGGATGGGGTACTTCTGGTTAACTCTGATTGTCGACTGTGTCTCCGAAGTTAAGTAATGTCACCAATGCCAGATTTATGGAGATATTTAGCATCTTCCACCCACTGAAATTCACAGTTTATCTACTCCTTGGCCATTCTCAGCGTGGAGGATACATATAATTAGTGAGATTTGGCCATCATCAACTAATGGTCACCGCTTTATCATTATAACAGTGGATTATTTCTCTAAATGGGTGAAAGCCGAATCGTACACCAATATTACCGCCAAGAAGATGGCCAAGTTCATCGAGAAGCACATTTTCGCATGATATGGTCTACCTCATCATATTGTCTCAGATAATGGGGTTTAATTCCAAGGGGCAACCATAGAGTTAATTGAAAAGTATGGTATAGACCATCTTAGATCTTTGCCTTACCGTCCTCAGGCCAACGGTGCAGTGGAAGCAGCTAACAAGTCTGTTAAGAAAATCCGCTCTAAGACTATAGCCGGTTACCAAAATTGGGCTAATAAGTTACCATTTGCTCTTTGGGGGTACCAAACAAGCATCAAGACTCCCACAAGTCAAACCCCTTTTTCCTTGGTTTACGGTATGGAAGCTGTTTAACCTGTTGAAATTGAGATGAAGTCCTTGCGAGTGGTGCTCAAATCTAAGCTCGAAGAGATTGAATGGGCAAAAGCAAGATTTGAATAGCTGAATACTCTAGACGAGCAGTGCCTAAAAGCCTTGGATAGCCTTCAAATGTATCAGCAGTGTATGGCAAGAGCCTACAACAACTAGGTCAAGCACCATAAGTACCTGTTGAAAGCCGGTGACTTGGTTCTGAAGTAAGTAAAACCTTCCCCCACTATTCCGAGGGGGAAGTTTCGGCCAAATTGGGATGGACCTTATGAGATTAAGAAGGTTCTTGGTAAGGGCTGAATGAAGATCATGGATATGGATGGTAATGAGTTCACAAACCCTTTCAATCAGGATTGGTTGAAGCGTTACCATAACTAAATCAAAAGAATTAAATCAAGAAAAGCAGCACTCATAAAAAGCAAATAAAATCAAATCACCTTGCATCCTGCTGATTGGTATTCCGCAAACCAGTTAGGCAAAAGTTAGGGTATAGTGAGGCATGAGAGCTTGTTGACTAGAGAACCTTCTTAGGCTAGTCAACACCAAGATTTGGGTCAGTAGAAATGGTTTTCATCATTATGTACTCAAGCTTACTTCAATTAATGGAAATGTCATTCTTACTAAGTTCTTATGTTTGTGTGCAAATGAATATATTGGACCCTAAAGGCAAAATGTTGTAGATAAGTTGAGTTTGGGATATCGCTTAACTCAAATTCTTGCACCCTAAATAAAATGGAAATCATAAGAAATAGAAAGAGGCATTAATTCCGATAGGCTGAAAGCATCTAGGCCTACGCAAAAGCCGGAAATTCCGCTGGACTGAAAACCCGAAAAGGGCGGTCCAGGTAAAAGTTAGGACATAAAAGCAGCAAATAAAAATCTGATGGGCCTAACACAATGTTCAGGCCTATGCAAAAAGAAAGACAAAGAAAAGTAAGGATAACACAATCATCAATCACCCATAAGGCCCCACACCCACATCATCATCATCATCGTCATCATAATCAGAGTCGAAGGTTCGAACCAACTTCTCCTCTGCTGATAAACGATCGAGTACCGCCTGCCTGTCGCTCTACTCAAGCCACGAATGCAGGCGCTTTCTCCGACACCATAATCTTCCAACCTGTCGAAGCCACCCTCGGTAGAATCCATCAGTAGTAGTGGCATGTAGTTAATTGTAATCTAAGGTCTCATAACTCGCTCGGCAGGCACATACCTCTCTAGCATGGACAAGAAGGTGGGCTGAGATTGGCCCGGCCTTAAATTCTCCTAAGTACAGTTGGACCCTATGTTGTCACCCCTACTGTCGACATAAGCGATAAGGTGAGTAGTGCTCAAAGTGCAGTAGCCTTACAAGCTGAACCTTGCCTCCACCAGTGTCTACCAGAACATCAGAAATCTCCCATCAGTGGCAGGCCCAGTGAATGTCTCCATCCGATAGACCCTTCATGATCATTGTCCAATCGTCAGTCATCAGGGCATTACAGTCGATAGTGACATAGGCCTTGCCATGATAATTCCTAGGCCCATATCATCTCAGATTTCCTTGAGGGTCCTGGACCAAAGCTAGCTTCTCTAAGACCTAGACCTGCAGGTTCAGATTCAGATTTAGGTTCAGTTTCAGTTCCAATTGCAGATTTAGATTCAATATCGGTTTCGAGTTTAGAGTCAGTTAAAGGGAATACCTATAGTACAGAGAAGTGGTCTTTGATGTGATCGGGATCACCGACAGCTCTATCCAAGTGGAATAGGGTCTCAGCTAACCCTAGTAATAATGGAGATATGCCCATTGATGCCTGCCCAATGATCAAAACTAGACAGAATGGGGCAACGGTGCCAACCCTACAAATAAACTTAGCCATGAGCAATAGAGCCACCATAAAAGGATACAAAATATGTGACTTGGGAGTGGCTATACACAGTTGAGTACTCGACTGAGATCAAATCCCGGTGATCCTGGAATTTGGGAAAGGAAAGTAGTAGGGGCATCCAGATTCCACAACCAGGTTAGCTGATCCTCTGCCCCAAAATGCACCTCTGGCATAGCAAAATGCATCCCATGAGTACAGATCATCCCGAGTATAGCGTGATACTCCTCTATTAATGGGCAAAGCTCAAAGCCTGAGAAGCAGAATACATGGTCCATCGGGTCCTAATGGAAGAATGCAGCATGGAGGAAAGCCACGTTCACCGGCCTGCTAGCAATGTACTGATGCCCCGCTAATCTGAAAACCTCTAGTCTCTCCCAGTCAGAGCTTACTAAAGTGCGTAAGAACTGTCTTAACCTTGCATTATATGTCTCCATCAGTGATCTCTATCTACCAGTCACTTGTCAAATAAGGTTGCATTCGTTAATTCAGATGATTGTAAGCGTTAATTAGTTCCTTCCTAGGTAAGCATCTATCGCGCCTAGCATTCATCTAGCGAACAAGCAACGTAATCAATCAGACAAAAAAGTTAAGCATCACACAATTAAATCATCCATCAAGGTCACCAGTACATCAGAAAAATAAAGATGCATAAGAGTAAGAGCTCATCCGAGGAGACCCCTAGACCTCCTCTGTGAGGCACTGGGCCTCGAAACTCCACCCATGCTAAATCTAGGAGGAAAAGCCGAGCCCACAGGTTGCATCCCTGGAAAGCCCATCATCTCCAGGGTAGCTTGAAAGTACGCAGAATGGCTCATATCATTCATAGTGACCTCTGTCTTGTACTCTCCATTTCTATGGCTACCCCTACGAACCTCAACTTCCCTCTCTAATTGATCTCACTGCTTCTCCACCCTCTTAACATAACTCTACAGCATCTCCATCTCTTGGGTGTAATGCTCACTCTGCTTAGCCAGTCGCCTCTCATAGCCTACTAGCTGACACTCATAGTCCATCCTCTCTCGAGCTAGCTGACCCTCGTGATCCATCCTCTCTCGATCCAGCTAACTCCGGTAATCCGTACACTCGTGCTAGATCCGCATCCTCTCCTCTCGCTCGCTTCGATACTTGTCTTGCTCCATCCCGACCAAGAGCTACAAATATCAATGATCAGCCCGACAATTCACGCATTCATAACATTCATTCATAAACTAATAAATATCCTATATACTTTTCTCATTTAAAATCTTAACAGGTTACAAGACAAAATCTCACCCAGCCTGTGAAATCCTTACAATGACCAAGTCCCTCATGCTAAAACAACCCCGGGCCAAATGCTCAGCCTCCAAGATGGGTATCTGCACGATCAAAACTAGAACCAACCAATCACCATGGTTAGGCGACATCAAACTATAAGAACTGACAAAGTAAAGCATGAGTTAGATTCTTACATGTATAGTCTCCGGTGGGGCAAAGGTCAAAGGCACAGTGTACTCCTCAATGTTTCTATGCTCTCGAACTCCCGGATGGGTCATCAGGCATAAAGAGTTATCCAACTGGTTTACCAACACTCTCTTGATGAATCCCGGTGGGAATGGTCTCTGAGTAGGAAGAGCTAGCTCAGTGGAAGCAATCTCTAGATCGGTCGTATCGTGGTGCTAAGGCCCTACATGTGCTATTGTATTAAACACAGGGGCTCCTCTCCTATCTCTCTGGGTCCTCTGAAATCAAAAGAAAAATAGATTGTTTAGTCAAGGCAGAATTAGAGTAATATAATAATTCAAGCATATATGAAGGACATTTGTTAGAAGTTTGAGTGTCGTACCCCTCGGCGCCCCCGCCTAGGGGCAGGTGGCTCGACGCCCCACCCGGCATCGCTAAAAAGCATCTCGCCCAGGTCTATATAAGCCATATCGTCGTTAGCCTCAGAAGGGACATCATTTGCAAAATCATCCACCCCGTCGAACACCATTGGGAAACCATCCTATCGCATCTCGATCATGGTACAGATATCGGACGGGGTGATCATAGTCTCACCCACTGGAAGATGGAAGGTGTGCATAACCTCACTCCATCACTCCACTAAACATCCTAGTATATCCGGTCTCATCGGATGGCTTGACATGGTTAGAGAATCTAGCATCCGCTCGAGCACCATACCCCGAATGGCCACGACCAATGAGTTGTCAGCCCAACCTTTAATCTGATTCCACCACTTAGCACACCTCTTTAATGATCCCATTGCCTTGAGACAGTGTGGCTGCAAAAAAAATTAATGTCAAGCATTAGATCTAGCAGTTAAAGTATGCAAAATCAGTAACAAGTTAATTTTTTAGCATCTAGCCTACTTCAGATCTGAATTTCAACTACAAAATTAGACTCACCACGAAAAACTAGTTTAGATAGGCCCCTCGGTTTTCCTCGAAAGATGCCTTTTTTCCGGCCGCTGGTAATCGTCGCTAGTGACCGGTGGCCGGAGGCTGCCTCAACGTGGTCAGGCCATCTTGCTGAGGCGGCTAACTGCCAAGTCAATGCAGCCCAGTGCCGTCAAAGCAGCCTTGTCGCCGGTGGCGATTTGCCCACGTAAAAGATTATTTTATGCCATTTCAGGCCCAATTTCAGTACAAATTCATTCAAATCAGCCTTAAAATACACCTAAATGCATCCTAAACATCTTTCCTCAACCTATTTCACCTATTTTAAAGCCTAAAGCACCCTAAAAATCCAAATCAAGTTTATGGCATTTGATGGAAACTTTAGCAAAAATTAGGTTTTATCGGTTTACCTGAAGATCAGAAGCATGCCCGACCAAGTCAGTGAATATCACCTGAGAAGTCCATGTGTACCCCATATATATGTTGGATGCCCGAACTCCGTAGGCCCACTGAACCGGACAAATCCGCCGGCCATCATTCCCTAGTGGTAGCTTTTCGTGGTCAAGATTATGAGACCTCTTGAGCTCTTTCTTGTAGTACATCCTTCCCCAAATTTGAAAAATTGGGGAGTATCTCGGGATTTTTGTCTACAGAAGGAAGAAATGAAAGGAAAGAATATGGAAGGAAAGAAAAGAAATGAAAGGAGAGAAATGAAATAGAATGAAAAGAAGGGAAGTATATATAGGAAAAGTAAAAGGAATATATTCCTTTTGTCTTGTAGTGCAAGGGAATATTCCTTTTCTCAAGGGGTAAAGTTCTCTAATCGGTTATTTCTTTCTGCCTCTCGGGCGTCTCCAATCTCTGTTTTATTCTTACCCCTTTTTTACTATTAATGGAAGGGGCAAAGAGTTTTGTTATACAAAATCAATTAACCAATGAAAAAGGGGGCATATTTATCACATGCTAATTTCTCAAAATTATATTCTTGATAGGTCTGTCAATGGGGTACCTAGAAAACAACCGAGTCAGAATTCCTACACTCAGAAAATTGTTTGTTTTGACTGGTCTGTCAATGGTGCATTCCCAAAACCGCCAGTAAACAACCGGTTTGAGATTTTTCAGCTCTAATAGGTCCATTGATGACGTGTCCCTATACCATCCGTAAACAACCATTTCAGAATTTCACTTCTAGGACTGTCTTATTCCTCCTAAAAGATATGTCTATGGCGACCCCAGTAGACAATTGGCTCAGGAATTTGCAAGTCAGGTATAGCCTCCTATCCCTTGCTCTTCCGAGAGATCACACTTGGCCCGCTAAGTGACGATCTCTCGAGGGGCAGCCTGTGAGCACGGGCTTTTCGGTGACCTTCAGAATGCTGATGACTTTTTACCTAACCTTTTACGGTCTAGTTGTTCCATTATTTTTAGAATCGAATCGAGTTTGGTAAGTTCTTTGTTGATGATTTTAAGATCTTTGACCCTGATTAATTGAATAATTGGATCGCTTTTAAATTGTTAACCGCTTCCTTTCCCCTCAGACGTAGTAAATTATTTCGCGATTTTTTCCACAAAAATCTGGACATTTTTAGTGAGTGTTGTTTGAATTGTTGGATTCTTGGTTCCCCGAGCTTTAGAATCACCCCGCTTAAATGCCTATAGTGTAATTTGTTCGTGTTTCGGCCGGGCACCATTTGCTTTTTTTTCCGGTACCCCAATCCGTCGGCAGTGGCCGGTGTCGCCGATAGAAGGCCATGCCACATCAGCCATGCGGTAGGCCATGTGGCTCACGAGGCCTGCCAGGCCGTATTGCATGACGCAGCCTAGATCTGGCCGCATTAGGTGATGCGGCCTTCGCCCGAACGCGCCAGCGGCGCGACTTCTGTGAGGGGTCCCTTTATTTAGTTTTTTTGGTTTTTTCTTGGCCAAAAAAATCAGGTTTTGGGTCTTTTCCGTCAAATATTGACATTTGGATGATTAATTTGGGTATTTAACACTTGAAAAGGCTATAAATACCCCTCAAAAATTAGATTTTAGGAGAGGGGGGAGAAACTTTTCTTTGGCTAATTTTTCAAGAGAAGAATTCTTAGAATTCTAAGGCTTTACGGAGGAAAAGTTTAGTAATATTGGGAAAATATAAACCAATGTACTTGGTTCTTGATTTCTAAATATTATTAGACTTAGTCTCTTAGTATTAATCAATAAAATCTATTAGAAATCTTAGGTAAAAATCGGTTTAAATAGGATTTAGGGACTTATTCCTCACAAATCACTAAATCCCTTGCTAAATTGGTTATTTCGTCGGGTTTTCATCTCAAGTACGTCACAAAGCTTGCCAAGCGTCCAGTTTGAGTCCCGAGAGTGGATTCACTGCCTTTAGGTAACTTTCTAAGTTCCAAAATATTTCTGTTATTGTTTATTTCTATTACTGCCACTGTATTTTTGGTTGTTTGTCCGGGTGTTTGGCCCCTTTATCCATCCTTTTTGTGATTCTCTATCAAAAATCCGGCCGACTATTCTAGCAAACGTCAGGCCGACTGAATGTTACCCAGGCTGCTTCGTTAAGTCGGCCTACCACTTCGTTCTGTCGGCCTACGGGTCGCTCAAGCGGCCAATCGTCGTTTTGTTAGACTTTTTAGGTTCTTTTCCCCCACTAAAAAACCAAAGTTATTTAAATATTTTAAGTCCGAATCTACTGTAACGGGTAGGAAATGACTTAAAATGTTAGTAATCCTGGATTTTCAGACACAAAAAGGTCGATTCCGACTTGTTTAGAGTCTTTTTCTGGAAGGCCACTTCAGTGGGACGAAGGCCGACTGAGCGCCATCTAGGCCATCTCGTTGAGTCGGTCTACCATGTTGCTGACTCGGCCTACCGCCTCACTGAGTCGGCCTACTAGTAAAAGCGTCCAAATGGTCCCTTTCTATTTTATTCTGTTGTTTACGGCCCGTTTCGGTCGTTTTTTACACTTTTTTTACCATTTTAACGCGTTTTCAGTCCCGTTTTCAACCCGAAAAATTTCCAAAAAATCATCAATAATCTGGAACTATTTTTTATTATTTTATTCTGTTTTTAGACTTTATTTTTATTTTTATTTGATTTAATATGTATTTTAATGGCTTAAAAATAGTGTTTTTGCTAAATAAATCGAAATAAATTGTTTTCCACTAATTAAAAGTATCAAAAATATTCTGAACAAATTAAATCTTATTTTAGGATATTTAGTTAATTTATTTCACCCTTTTTAGGTTATTAAATAATTAGTTAGCGCCCGAAAATTAGGTTTTTGTCCCAAAAATTCCAAAAATATCATTTTCTTCATGCTTTGTATTTGTTTTTCACATTTATTTATCCATGCTTTATTTGTAACCACCCGAATTAATCTTGCCTCGTTTGGTGCCGAATCTGAGTCGGTAAGCTCGGTTAGAACCAGATTTCACCCGTTTATTTATTTATTATTTTATTTATTTTCTCGCATTAGAGAAATGTATAGGTGTTCGTAAAGCCTTGTAATTATTTTATTTTCTTGCTTTGTTTATTTATCGCTTTTCGTGTGATGTATTTCATATTAAACTAAAAACACCAAACAATAATCGGATCAAATCTCATAAGAACTAAGGTCACGCTTATCAAAACATAATCGACTTGATTTAAAAATTGAAAAGTAAGCAATATCATCCGAACTTAGAATCTCTATTTTACGGTACAGTCCGACCACTCAGTGGTAATATCGTACCCAAATTCCCGGTTGAGCTTAGCCGGGTGGCGACTCTGTCTTAAAATACAGGATTCTAAGTCTCGTATCCCTTAACATATTAATTGGACTAAATTTCAACTCCAACATCGCTTTCGCTATCCATTTTCCTCATGCTAAAATAAGGATCATCGCCTAGCCCGCTTCACAGCGCTCGTTGTTTCTCCGCCCCACGCCAAAGAGCATTAAAGCTTACCGAGCGGGCGGGGGGATCGGGGGTCATCTGCTCACAGGCACCTTGGCACATATGCCCAGGGGCACCTCAATGTAGTCATTAGGGGCATCTCAACACATTTCCTAAACCAATGTCAAAGATAGAGAATTCAAGGGGCATACCAGCTAGACACAATGGACACCTCAGTAGTTCTCCGGACTCCAAGAAACCCTAACTCAGCTTATGTTTCTTTCTTCCATTTTCATTGCTTAATTGAAGGGGCAAAAATTTTTGTTCCAAAAAATCAATTAAGCAATAAAAACGCAACTCATGTCAATTGCTAATATCTCAAAACTTCCTTGACAAGCACGATAAGTTTAGTCCGACGGCCTCCCCAGGCATTTTCAGTAAATCCTTTAGTCGGATGGTCTCCTCAGGTGTTTTCGGCATATCCTTTAGTCTGACGGTCTCCTCAGGCATTTTCGGCAAATCATTTAGTCCGACGATCTAGTTAGATATCCTCAGCATCTTTCTGTGGCGTTCTTGATATGCATTCTAGTCCAAGGATCTCATAAGACATCCTCGGCATGCATTTCTATTTAAGCAAATCCTTTAGTCCGATAATCTCGTTAGACATCCTTGGCATCTTTTAGTGGCATTCTTGGTATACGTCCCAGTCTAGGGATCTCGTTAGTCATCCCTGGCATGCGTTTCAATCCAAGTAGGTCTTCCTAGTCTAATGATCTCGTAAGACATTCTTGATGTGTGTTTTAGTCCAAGTAAATCATTTTAGTGCAAGGGTCTTTTCAGATTCCCCTGACAATCTCCTTAGTAGTCCAAGGGTTTCCTCAGATGCTCTCAACAACCAATTTAGTCCAAGGATCTCTTCAGATGCTCTCGGCAATGCTCAAAGTCTAAGGGACTCTTTTGGCACTCTTGCCAAATCCAACCGTAAACAACCAGCAATCTACCTCAAATCCGTTAGGGGCAATGAAGGTAATACCGAATCATAATTTCTAAGTGAGTCTAATTCTTGATAGGCCTGTTTATGGCAAACTCAAGAGGCAACTGGTTTCAGAATCAGCGCGTCAGGTATACCTTTCTAACCCTTACTCTTTTATGAGATCACACTTGGCCCACCAAGTGATAATCTTCCAAGGGGCAGCCTGTGAGCAAAGGCTTTTCGGTGACCCACGAAATGATGATAACTTTTTACTCTAACCTCTAATAGGTCAGTCGTTCTACCCATTATAGTTCAATCATGTTTGGAAAGTTTCTTTTGATGCATTTAGAGTTAACCGTTTTCTTTCTCTCACGTGCAGTAATTTATTTCAACATTTTCTATAAGATTCAAACATTTTTAGCAAATTTCATTTGTATCATTGGATTCTAGACTCTTCGAGCTTTTCATAATGTCAAAAATCGCCTTAATCGAATAACCATAGTGAAGGTTATGAGCGTTTGAAGTCCAGCCATTGTCGGGCCCTAGCCTCCTCTCCCCGCTGTTGCCCCTACTCCGACGACAAGGCCAGGGCCATCGCCGAATGAACAGGCCACATGGACCATGCAGTGGGCTGCGTGATCCACATGGCCTAGCCTGGTCTCCCATATATGGGTGACCGCACCTGGCCTGGTCAGGCCACATCGTATGACTCGGCCTAGATCTAGCCGCATCATATGAAGTGGCCTTGGCCAGGCCGTGTCGCCTGACGCGGCCTTGGCATGGCCTGACCCCTTTCCTTGCATTTTTTGGGTTTTTCTTGCTCGGTAAGTCAAGTTTTTGTGATTTTTCCTATAAATTAAAACATTTGGAGGTTTAATTGTAAAATTTGCACTTTCAAGAGCTTATAAAAACCCAAAAAATTGCCTGTTTCACGACTTTTGGCTCATTTTTTAATAGAAATTTAGATTAAAGAATTTTTAGGCCTTTAGAATGAAAAAGCTTTATAAAGCTATGGAAATGCAAGTAATCTAGTTTCCTAAGCTTTATTAGGCTTAATCTTTTAGCTTAAAATATTAAAATCTAGTAGAAATCTTAAATAAAATTGATTTAAATAGGATTTAGGGACTTTTTCCTCACAAAATCACTAAATCCCTCGCTGACTTGTCACTGTTCATTGGTATTTCATCACAAATCTTCACAAAAGCTCGCTAAAGGTTGATTCGCATCTCAAGAGTGGATTCACGGCCTTTAGGTAAATTTCTAAGTTCCCGTCTATTTCCATAATTATTTTCTTGTTGTTTGATGTGTTTTTGGTTGGTTTTTCGGACATTTAGACTTTATTTTTGACTTTTTATGATTTTCTGCCGAGATTTCGACTGACCGCTCCGACGACCGGTAGGCCGCCTGAACGAAGTGGCTGATAGACTCAGCGAGTCGGTGCATCGCGTCGCTCAGTTGGCCTATGTGTCGCTTAAGCGGCCAATCCCCTTCTCGCCAGTTTTTTTCTGGTTTGTTCCCCCGAACCATAAAATCAAAATTATTCCAATGTTTTAAGTCCAAATATGCTGGAATAGTGTAGGAAACGACTTGAAATGCCAATAATCTTGAGTTTTTGGGCACAAAAGCGTCAAATCTTGACTGTGTAGACATTTTTCTTAGTAGACCACTTCAGTGGACTGAAGGCCATCTGTGTTAGCCTACCGTGTTGCTCAACCGCCCTACCACCTCAGTGAAATGCCCTACAGACAAAAAATGTCCAGATGGTCCATGTATGTTTTATTTTAGGTTTCTAGCCCTGTTTTGTTGTTTTCTTGTGTTTTTTATTCCGATTTTTACCTAAAAACTTTCCAAAAAATCACATTTAATCTATAATATCATAATATAATTTTTAATCTGTCTTTCATAATTCATTAAATACTTAACTAATTAAATCTCCTTTTAATGGCTCAAAAATGGTGTTTTTAACTAAATAAATCCCAAGAAGTCTTTTACCATCATATAAAATTCCAAAAATATTTTCTGCCATTTTCGTTAATTATTTTAGGTTGTTTAGTTTATTTTGTTGCTTTTTAGGTTGTTTAGGAAATTAATAAATGCCCAAAAATTGTGTTTTTAGTCCCCAAAAATCCAAAAGGTGTTTTCTTCATGCTATGTGTTAATTTTTCGCATATTTTTATTTATGCTTTATTTGTGATTATTCTCGTATGTATTTTGCATTGTTTGGAGACGGGTTCGATTTGGTAAGCTCCGTTAGGACCCGGTTTTGCCCTTTATTTATTTACCCACTTATTTATTTTCCTGCATTAGAAAAATATATAGGTATTTGTAAAGCCTTGTAATAATTATTTATTTGCATTTTTCACTGCTTTTGTTTAATGTATAGCTATATAAACTGAAAATTCCAAATAATAACCGGATTTAAATCGCACAGGAACTAAAGTCGTGTTTATTAAAATATAAATGGTTTGATTTTGAGATGAAATGTAAGCAACATCATCCGAACTTGGAATCTCTATTTTAAGGTATGGTCCAACCACCCGGTGGGAATATCGTACCCAAATTCCCGGTGGAGCTAAACTAGGTGGCGACTCTATCTTAAAATACGGGATTTCAAGTCTCGTATCCCTTAACAGGCAAATTGGACTTAAATTCAACATCAACATCATTTTCATTATTATTTTCATCATACCTAAAGTAATGATCCTCCCTTAGCACGCTTCATAGTGCTCGTTATTTCCCCTCATGCTACGCATCTCACGCGGTCCTTACGGGAAAAAGGTCGTCCCCTCACACCCTCTAAATTAGTTGATTTTACACCTTATGAAAGATGGTGTAGTAAAAAGCCATCTCTAAGTCACTTAAGAGTATGGGCCTGTCCTACTTTGTTAAAGAGGATAGCGTCTGATAAGTTGAACACTAAATCTAACAAGTGTCTGTTCGTTGGATATCCAAAGGAAACTATTGGATATCTATTTTACTAACCGGAAGCATAGAAGGTATTTGTGTCACGAAGTGCTCACGTTTTGGAAAAGGAACATTTACTTGCAAAAGTAAATGGGAGCAGTATCGAACTGGAAGTTTAAAAGGAAGAAACAGACAATCAGCTGATTGACCCCATTTTAGATACACAAGAAAGTAAGATCCAAAAATAACCTATCGAATTACGAAGATTAGGTCATGTTCATAAAGGTCCCAATAGATATGGTTTTATCATCACTGATGATAAGGAAATGTATCTCTTAGAGGATGATGAACCAAGGACATATGATAAGGTAATGAAAAGCTTAGATTCTGATAAATGGCTAAAACCCATGAATCATAAATGGATTCCATGTATGAGAACCAAGTTTGTAATTTGGTTGATGCACCGTAATAGGTTAGACCAATCTGGTACAAATGGGTCTTCAAGAAGAAGACTGATATGGATGGCAATGTAATTACCTATAAAGCAAGGTTAGTTATGAAAGGTTATAGTCAATGTGAAGGTATCGACTATGATGAAACATTCTCACCGGTAGCCATGCTTAAATCTATAAGGATACTTCTCACCATTGCTGCTCATTACGATTATGAGATCTTGTAGATGGATGTTAAAATAGCATTCCTAAATGGGGATTTAGACCGGGAATTGTATATGACACAACCTGAGGGTTTTACATCTCGGAATGGCTTGAAGGTATGCAAGCTATAAAGATCCATTTATGGACTTAAGCAGGCATCCAAGAGTTGGGATATATGGTTTGATCAGACAATTGGTGAACTGGATTTCTGTCCGAACATTAATGAGCCTTGTGTTTATAAGAAGGTTAGTGAGAGTGCAGTTGTTTTCTTAGTATTGTATGTCGATGACATTCTACTAATAGGAAATGATACTTCTCTTCTTCAAAATGTTAAAGTATGGTTGTTAAGAAAAATCTCTATGAAAGACCTTAGTGAAGCAGCATTTATACTAGGTATAAAGATCTATAGGGATAGATCCAAGAGGCTGTTAGGTCTTTCTCAAATTACATATATAGACAAGGTATTGAATAGGTTCAACCTTGAGCATTCAAAGAAAGGTTATCTCCTGATAACAAGGGGGATTAACCTATCTAAGGTTGAGTGTCTGAAGATAGCTCAAGAGAGAATGCGCATGAAGAAAATACCCTATGCATCCGCAATAGAATCCATCATGTATGCTATGATATGTACTAAGCTAGATGTCTCTCAGGCTTTGAGCTTTATGAGCAGATATCAGTTAGATCTAGGTGAAAAGCACTGGGTAGCTGTAAAGCCAATTCTTAAGTACTTAAGAAGGACTAAAGATATGTTCTTGATTTATGGATAAGGTGATCTCACAATTAGAGGTTACACTGTCGCGAGTTTTTAATCTAACAAGGATGACTTTAAGTCTCAGTCTAGTTTTATGTATGTGTTAAATGGAGGGGTGGTACGCTGGAAGAGTTCCAATCAAGAAACTACTACTGATTCAACCACAGAATCTAAATACATTACTGCATGTGAAGCAGCAAAAGAAGCTGTCTAGTGAAAGGGATTTATTGGTGATCTCAATGGGGTGCCTGAAATTGTAGATCTAATTACTTTGCATTGTGATAACAATGGTGCTATAGTTCAGGCAAAGGAACCACGGACTCATAAAAAAATAGACATGTATCCAGAAAGTATCATATAATCAGGGAGATTGTTGATGCTAAGATAATAAGACTAGAATATGTACCCACTAATTAGAACCTCGCGGATGGTCTAACGAAGCCATTGACTCAAGTCAAACTTGACCAGCATGTTAAAGCATATGGATTAAGACATATGGCTAATTGGCCTTAGTGCAAGTGGGAGTTTGTTGGATATGACGTATACCCTTAAGGCAATTAGGGCGATATATCTTAATTATGTAATAGTATGAATAGTTTGTTTAACTAATAAAAGCATTTAATCTTTTGTTTATATCGATGTGCTTATAAATATATATTATGACTGGTTAAAATATATTCATTGAAGTATGTATAAAAAAGTCCTTGACCTATCATAGCATGAAGTCAGAGAAATTATAGTTGGACTATATTTAGTGAGACCTGCTTCATGTGCAATTATGATTATCTCTAAACTATCCCTAGTCATAGTTTCATCAAGAAAGGATATTGATTAAGCATAAAGGCTATCATATGGTCAACTTTCTTAGAAATGGTCCAAGCAGTCAATCTTTTAAGGACTGAAGGTGGTGCCTTAAGTCTGACACATGAATATTTCTGGGAGATATATTGGTGACCGCAGTAAGGTAAACACTTGGTGTATATATCAATGTGTTTGTGTTAATCTTCATGCAATAAGCTTTATGAATATCTTCATAGTTGAGATACTAGTTGTCTTGTGTGGTACTATCACTATACAATGGGTCATTCCTACACACTCATTAATTTAGGGTGTCATGGGTGACTACTGGTATAGTGATGACAACACATTGGTAAGCTAAGTGGTCGAAAAGAATCCATTGCTCTGGATATATTAAAGGTGTTGTACTTGGCTGCTTATTGAAGTGATGATTGCTATAAACCTATGATTAGAGTATGTGTTTGATAGAAATGGTTTCTAGTCAAACACACTATGGTAAAAGATAATATACTTCGGTAACAAGTTAATAATTGGGATAGCTTTGAGCAACCTTGCTATTAGTGGGTTAACACTTTAACCAAACCCTATAAACCAGATGGTACTAATATTAAAGAATGGAGTTCATCGCATTGGACAACTATTGCATTAATCGGGATTAAGTCATGAGCACAAATTACGTTCCGAGTAATGGGGGATGGTAGACCCTTGCTAGAGGCGTAGTACGGTCATTTAAGGTAATCGAGTTATATTCATGGTCTAGAACCTTGAGCCAATGGTTCCATTAGGACAAGAGTTGGTTAAGCCTTAACAGCTCAATACTTCGGGATCCTATAAGGTCACACACATTGGACCTTCATCGGACTAAGCAAAGAACTAATAGATTTATTCTATTACAAAAATAGAACATGATAATAATTAGATTATTATTTGGTTGGACCAAGGATTTTTTTTTGACCGGTAACTAATTTATTAGGGTCAAAAAATAAATATTTATTTGAAAGGAATTAAAAGGGAATTTTGCCTTGGCGAGTTAGATTGGACTAAGGGTACAAAGTATTTTGTATAGGCTCTGGTGCAAGAGAATACACAGAAAGGTGCACGAGTAATGATGGGCATTGCTCGCGGCAGACCATGAAATTGGGCTACCAAAATGCGCAGCCTATAAGGACCTATGAGCTCAGGGCTTGGGCCATGAGGCCCAGTTCGTATATAAGAAAGGCTCGCAAGAGCCTGCCTTGTTGTTGATTATACAGCGTGTATCGCACGCTGCATATGGGGCATAGCCAGTAGATCTAATTGGATCCACAGGCATGACCCACCTGGGATGTGGACCATAGCTCAAGGCATAAATCCTAAGTGAGATTCAAAAAGATAAATATCACGAGTAATTGAGTAAGTTCTTTTGAGGAGCTTGATTTTATTCAAGCACCTCTAGTCTATATTTTTGGGTAGGGCTTCTAGAGTGGTCTAGCAAATACTCGAGGCTCCTTAGTTCTTCCTCTCAGTGAGGTTTTGGTTGGTGGGGTTTGTTTGGATACTCATACAGGCTATCCTAGGCTTGGAGGCTTGTGCAAGGAGGTTCTGCTAAAGCGCGCTTCGACTGGTAAGTTTCCTTTCTTTCTCTTTTAATTATTAGGTCTTTTTCTTTAAGCATTTTTAGACTTAATAATTATGCATAGGTTGTTTTGCATGCTTAGTTTATTTTATGCTTAGGTTATAGCTTAGAGTTATAACATGCTTAAGTTATAGCTTAGAGTTACAACATGCTTAGTTTATAGCTTAGAGTTATAATATGCTTAGTATAAAATATATATGCCAGGATATAATTTAGAATTATGGTATGCCTAGCCTATGCATCCTAACCTAGATAAAGAATTATTTAGTTAAGGCTTTATTTATTTTATATGCATCTAATAGGAGTTCCTAAGGACAGGGACAAAATTTTGAATTTTCGCCGTGCTTATTATGCATGTTTAAAATTGACTGTTAGTTTCCAACAATAAGTTCCCTTGAACCCTGGAAGGTCCTGCCATTACATGGTACAAAACTCTATCGGATGAGGTGATCGAAAATTGGAAAGCTTTATCTAAAGCTTTCATTAAGCAGTACGGTTTCAATGCCACGATTAAAACTACTATACAGAATTTGGAGGCAATCAAGCAGGCCCCCAATGAGAAATTCAAGCCCTATATTGAAAGATGGATGGCCACTCAAGTTTTGTTGAAAGACAGACTAAGTCTCCCTAAGATGATCATAAAGTTGATGGATGGTGCCCTACGTACTTATCGTAAGGTTCTTGGTATGGATAAATTCTCTAGCTACATTGAGGTCTTCGAAAAAATGAGAAATGGGAAAGAATCGAGGAATCGGAGAAGGCGAGTTTACCGACCAATCCTTGGTTAAAAAAGAATGACCCTTCAGCCCCAGCCCAGGCTTCTAAGCCAAAGTTTGACTCTGATCCTAAAGCAGCGATAGTGTAAGAAGAAGTGGCTACAGTCCACACCATCGAAGACGGCATTTCCCCTTAGAGAGCATCTCTGCCTGCCATCTTCACTAAGTTTAGGGAACTTGGTCTTCTTTAGAGTATTAAGGCCTATATCTCACCCAAACTTGAAGATAGGGATCAGTTTTATGCTTATCACGTCATTAAGGGTCATCGCACTGGTGCCTATAGAGATCTACTTGAGGTTATTCATGGTTTGATTAAGGAAAAGAAGATACATGAACCTGAGCTTGAGCCCAGGACCATGAATAACCCCCTGTCAAATTTTGAGAAATAGGTTGCAGCTGTCGAGTCAGGGTTGCCCTCCTACCATGTCTTTAATATGATCTCATAAGCTAATCCCATGGTTCACTCAATGGTGGCTTTACCTAACAGACTAATCCCCATTGATGTCAATTCATATGAGTTGGAAGGAACTCATAATGAGGAGGCTATATTGGTTCAACCAGAACCAATTAATATTGATGCTTATGTGTTGGAGAATGATGAACTCGAAGGACCCACCTTGTTGGTGGAAAATTCTGAGGGGTGAAGTTATGTAAAAAATGTGGTGTTGCATGTTACCCGAAGTTGAAGGGTTCCTCCTGATCATCTCCCAAAAAGAAGAAGGGGTAGAGATATAGATATCCAGGTCATTCCAAATATCAATCAGGGTGCAACCTTTATGCCTACTATTGAGACTCAAACCCCGGTTGATACTAAAAAGAAAGATTTAAAAGTCACCCCTCTTATCCGACAATTGTAAGTTACCCCTGCCAAGTACAGCATTTGGTAGCTTCTCATTGACTTTGAAGATCATCGCAAAGGCCTTATAGAAAAGTTGCTAAGCATGGAGGCTACACCGTCTACTACCTTGGTTAAAGTGTTTTCAGTTATTGGGGGATCTCCTCCTGGTCAAGATAAGCCCAGGATGTTTTATCCATCAGACCTCCCAGCTAAAGGAAACAAGCATAACAAGGCACTTTTCATTAAGGTGCAAATCTTTAATCGTTCTATCCCATGTGTTATGGTGGATGATGGTTCCGCCCTTAATCTCTGCCCTGCCAAGATCCTTCCACACTTAGGGCTAGATGAATCCATGTTAGAGAAGTACAACAATGTTATAAGGGCATATGATTATATGAAGAGAAGTGTCATTAGGGTCTTTGAAGTTGAAGTTAAAGTTGGGGTAGTGAAGTCTAAAGTCCTATTCATTGTCCTCGACATTCCCGTCGCCTACTTATTATTGTTGGGTCGACCTTGGCTATATACATTAGGGGTCGTCCCTTTCATAGTCCATCAGAAAGTTAAGCTCATCCACAGTGGCAAGCTGATGACCATTGAAGCTAATGAACCATCTATTATAGCAGCTATGAAAGTCAAAGAAAAGGAATCCTGGGTGGCTGTAGCTCACCAAGGTATCAAGTTTTTAATTAATGGGTATATATCACTTAAAATTGAAAAGATCATGATGAAGCAAGGTTATGTGAAAGGTAAGGGGCATGGAAAGAACCTTTAGGGTGCTGGAACACATTCTACCCCTTCCGTGGTAATTCAGGCTTAGTTTAGGGAGCCGTCCAGATGCTAAGAAGTCTAAACCCCAATCCTGCATCATGATAAGGGCTGAGGTTAAGCAAAAGGCACTCACATGTGAGGAAGAACCTAGTGAGGCAAAGGGAAAAAAGGTCCCTAGTTTTGAGATCTTCAATAATGTATATGATTTCAAGAAAGGCTGCATGATTGAAACCTCAATTTCTGTGGAAGTATGTGGGAATGCTGAAGAAGATGCAATGAATTAAGCAATTGGGTCCATCACCAAGGCACTAGTAGTACTCATGAGGAAGAATTAGGAGGAGGGAAGTGAGTGGGGAAATCCCATCAATAAGGCTATCAAAAACTTAGCAAGAGTGGTGGCCGAAGAAACACTTGCAAACCTGCACACCAAAGCTACCAGTTTAGCTGTCAGTATTGCTAAAGCTTATCAACAAGGCTCTCCACCTATGGAGGATGATTCAAATGATGTAATTTTTCATGTTGCAAATATTTTTGGGTGCAAATATTGCCGTTAATAAGGCATATCATGGATAAGTTGTAACATCAGTACTTTTGATAACATGTCATGAATAAATTGATGCATTCCTCATTCACATTACACTCAAGTATTCCATTCCAATAACACAATGCACTCATAACAATAACATTCTTAAAAACATCTTCATATTCATTAATTAGGTTCACTTTGAATACATTTGTAATGGTATAAATATACAATGGTTAAAACCTATCACCAAATAAAAGAGAGACAATAAAGGTGCTTAGAAAACATGATAACAGTGAATTTTAGTCTATCTTTCTTCATAAAGGGGTGGAAAAGGGTACAAGGGTATGCATCATCAAGAAAGAAGACCAAAAAGACTCATAAGAGCATCAACAACAGGCTGGCTCTGGTTATAAAAAAGGAAGGAACATCTTGGGTCGCAAAAAGATGACCAAATCCTTCAGAAATGCTAGAGGGAAGCTAATCATTAATAAGTCGATAAAAAAATCTTGCCAAAGGCAGTGGCTACTTATAGAGACTGGGCTGATAAGCTTCCATTTGCAATTTGAGGGAATAGAACCAGTGTAAGAACTCCCACTAATCAGACACCTTTCTCCTTGGTATATGGAATGGAAGCTATATTGATGCTTGAAACCGAAGTAAGTCTCTAAGAGTAGCACCCAAAGCCCAGTTAAAAGAGTCAGATTGGGTAAGGGCTAGATATGAGCAGTTAAATGCAATAGATGAAAAATAGCTCAAAGCACTTGACCACCTATAGATGTACCAAATAGAGTCAAATACCTAAAATAACCTCTCAAAGTGGGTGATCTGGTTCTCAAACAGCTATGCCAGGATAACGCCAACACTAGGAGCAAGTTTAGGCCTAATTGGGAAGGACCGTTTGTTGTGAAGAAAGTCCTTAGCAAAGGAGGAATCAAGCTTATGGATATAGATGGAAATGAGTTCATGAATCCAGTAAATCAAGATAGACTTAAGCATTCTCATATCTAGGTCAAAAGAATTAAATCATAAGAAAACAACACAAATAATAAAAAGAAATAAAGAATAAATCACCCGATGAGGGGTCCTCTACTGCTCGGGTAAAAATTAGGGTAAAGCCCGCTAGTTGATATTCTGCATACTGGTCAGGTAAAAATTGGGGCACTCTAATGCAAATAAAGCCCGCTAGGTTGAAAAACCAAAAAGGGAGGCTTAGGAAAAAGTTAGGGCATCGAAAGAAAAATGTCAGTTACTTTTTGGAAAATCTATAAAAGACCAGTAGGCAGTAGGGGTTAACGATTGGAAATTGTTACCATTGCCTATGTACTCAAATTAATCTAATTAATGAACATGTTATGATTTTGCTAAGAATCTTGGTCTTATGAATGCATGCATATCTTTAGGTGAAATAATTCCAGGTGTGTGAACATCAATTTTTCTCTACATGTTATACATCATTGTTAGTCCTTTCACTGTACATGAAATCCATGAGATAAAAGTCTCAAAAGAAATCAGACATATGCAAAATTCAGAAAAAGTCTGCTGGATTAAGCCGTCAAGGACAATTTAGGCAAAAATGAAGATACTCTGCTGGATTGACAACCAAAAAGGGTTATCCAGGCAAAAGTTAAGACAAAATAAAAGGAAAAGAAAAAGCCCGAGGGGTCGAAATCCTGAAAGGGCGGTCTCGGTAAAAATTATGGGAAAGAAAAAAGAAAGAAAAAGCATGCTGGATTGAAAACTCGAAAGGCGGTCCAAGCAAAAATTAAGGTGAAAAAATAAAGAAAAAGCTTGCTAGATTTAAAACCCGAAAGGGCGGTCTAGGTAAAAGTTAAAGCTAAAAGGAAAAGTCCACTGGACTAAGCCGTCAAGGACAGTTCAGGCAAAAGTTAGGACAAAAAGAAATAAAAAATAAAAGTTTGATAGGTCATCCACATCAAATAGCCTATGCAAAAGTTATAATGTCACTTAGTCCCCTCGCTACGAAATCACTGGATAGAAATAAATTGGGTTCATAAAGCAGTAGTACTCAATGATCTTAGTTTAGAAAAAGAAAAATCAGCATGCGTAAAAGTTGAATGTCAAAAGTACCAGTCCAAGTTTACACTCAAAGCAAGCCACGTAGGGCCCAAAAGTATTAACAGTTCAGAAAGTAATGAAAGCACATCATAATCTAAGCCGTTAGGGGATCCTATCCCTGACAATCATCTAGGGTATAATCCTGTATATCTGCCAATAGATAATCCACATCTATCATCGTATGATCCTTGGCTTCACCGATACCAATAGCTGGTTAGGCAGGGGCCCTAGTCTCTGAATTTCCTGTGGCCCCTAGCAGCATCAGCTCCCTCATCATGCTAATCCATGCCCCTCTGAGTCACTCGGTAGTAGAGAGATCATCCTTAGACTCAAAATTAGATGGATTTGGCATCTGTTTGTCCTTAGTCATCCTTGCCAACTAGACCTACAACATCTCAATCTCGGCCCTCACCTGAGCAGTCTCAGCCTTAGACTGATCAGCCTCAGTAGTGGCTGCCCACAGCTGCTCCTCCAAGAATTTTGCTTTCTCCTCTAAAGCATCCAAGTCCCGAACAAACTCATTGTGCTCCATGGCCAGTAGAGTCTGCAATAGAATTATAGGATCAGTACATATACATGAATGTCATGGCATGCCTCATGTATAGTTTGTTAAGTTTTGCAGGTAAAACTTATCGAGGATGCTAGTGGTAGATCTCGCACGCAGAAGTAGCCCCTAGCAATCCTCTCAGCCTCATAAATGGTCACCTTTAAGAGAAAGTCAGATCAATATGGGACATTCTAAGCAGTCACTATAAAGGATAAGGGTAAAGCAAAAATTCTTTACATGGGTAGGGTTGGAAGGAGTGAGATCGATAGGCTGGACCAACTCCTTGATCTCCTTGATAGTTCGCTTCCCTAAATTATTGAGGAGCCAAAAGAAGCTATCTACCTCTGCTCAGATGACCCCCTCTCTCATGGACCTAGAAGAGCAAGATCACTTCATCGGTGGCTCAACTGTAGCAGCAGCATTAGCCCTCTTCCGTGTGGAGATGGAAGGCTGTAACAATAAAATATTGCACTCAGAATCACAATCAATTTCAAAAAAAATAACAAGGTATCCACAATGGATGAGTTAGAATCATAGCTGAAAAGAAGGGGTAGCAGACCATGCTGAGCCCTCGGTGCCTCGAATTATGGATGGACCCCCACGGTCACCCCTTAGTCCACCCTCATCGTTCGTCATCATCATCCTCACTATCACTCCAGTGGAACTCGAGAGGGACATCCTCGTGGTGAATCTTCTCACAAGGAGGAAGAAGCGAGGAATCAATGAACTGTGTGTAGGAACCCTCTACCGATAGCATGCAAGCCCTCTCACCTAATAGGTATAACCACTGGTCAGTATTTAGCATTAAATGCTGCTAGAGGATGCCTGCTAGGATTAAAAGAGGGATCGATCTCTCTACCATGGCACTGGTCCTCCACCCTTGGACCCGCTCACTAAAATACCACTGGAAGGAGAGTGGTGACTCCAGGATAAAGCGGCGGTCATCCATGCCAACCCGCATTTGATCAATAGCTCCATGTATATCCAGCCTCTCCCACGGGTCTCGGATAACCTGCATAAAACAAATGCACTACAAGTATTACAACCTCATAAATATAGTTTCCACTAATGGTTTGTTGAAATATAAAATGCAGGTTTAGTAGAGAAGAAGTTTACCCGATCGAAATGCAGCTGGTGCAGGAACTCTCTATTCTGTGGTGTGGTCAATGGCTGACCCTGCCAAAGCCCCATCCACCTAGATATGATGTGTGGTATCTCAGGCTATATGGGTAAACCTGACCTAGGGATGAACCATAGCATAATTTGAATAAAAGGTAAAAGCATAAAAGGCCAGTTTAGGATTTACCATTACTATTAGGTGGCAGATCCTGAGCTTGGACCGCTCACCCTCGAACTCCATCATCCAATCCATAATATAACTATGCCAAAATAGCCCAATGCCAGTTCTTGTCTGGCACAACAGCAAGATCCTCTACAGCAGAGAGCAAACCATACACGAGGTTGCTCGAATAGACCAGAAAGAGGATGGTATTAAGGAATGTCAACAGGAAAGACTCAATGTACTGATCCCTCCTGTCTGCAACAGTAGGACTCGGCTTTCTGATCTAGTAAGTATGCAAGTCTCCATACTTGAGCTTGTTCATCCCCTCTAGATGAAGGCTAAGTAATCTCGTAATATAGGCATCCACCTCAGGCCGGGAATGCCACCTATCAGCATAAACATCGAAATAGGCGATATCCTCGCTCTAGTCCAATCCTATCACGGCATACACATCTGAGGGAGTGATAGCGACCTCCCTAACAGGTAGATGGAAAGTATGGGTCATCTCCGACCATCACTCTACTAAGGCTGAAATGGCACTTGGGGCCAGTGTCTTTGGAGGTTGAGGGATGGCCCTGATGATGTCACTAAATCCAAAGGAATCTATACGGGCTAGAAACTCAGTATCCTCCATGGTACAAATCTCCTCATATCACTTCCTACAGAAGCTCAAGGTTCCCACAGTCTTGTACTAAAATTATAAAGACAAAATTATAGCTCAATAGGGTTAGAATACAGTAGACAAGTCAAAAATCAGAAAAGAATTACATAAATAAAAAAAACTCAGCATTTCATCCCTGAGGATAGGACCCATATGGGTCTGCCCTACCCGTACGGTCCACAAGTGGCTCTCGTACCAAGAATGGGACCCATATAGGTCCTTTACAAATAGTAGCATTGCAAAAACTTTCCAAAAAAAAATCCAAAATCATCCAAATGCAACCAAAGCTCATCCAAAACTATCCTAAAAGCATCCTAGACTAAAGTTACATGCATAAGGCTCTCTTCCAAGGTCTAAAACACCTTAATTCATGCCAAAATTTGAGAAATTCTCAAAGAGTTTCAAAATGGAAAATGGAGAATCAAACAAAATTATCTAAACTTTAGAAGCATGAGTATTAGGAGGGGGAATCAAGGGCACTTCAAAGATAGGAGTGAGCCCCAAAAATGAGTCCTCTGCATGAAAGGTGTACCCGATAGAAACCAGACAATCTCAAAGTCCCAAATCGCCCACCAGGGGCAAATCCTTGCGTCTAACGGAGAAGCGGCTAGTCTTTGGGATCTTTTTTATACATTTTGATTGATTCTAGAAAGAAAATTACCGGAGAATGCAAAATGGGAATATTTTATATAAGGCGGGATATGAGGAGTCTGATCGACTCTTAAAACCCCCAACGGGGACCCGTACGACTCTCACCCCACTTGTATGGGTCCCAAATCTTAAGGTCCCCACCCGTACGGGTCTTGTTCCACCCATAAAGGCCTTCTCTTGCCATACAAGGGCCGATTTTTAACTAGTATATCATAAAGCACCAGAAATTCATCCAGTCCGAGTTTGGGGCCAACCCCACTTCTCCTCAACCCTATATTTCAATTATATTCGAGGCAAGCCCCCTAGCTCACCTTGATCCTAGATTGAAGGGGCAAAAATATTTTTGTTTTCACAAAAGTCAATTAAGAATCAAGGTAAGCCAAACTCGAATTAATCACTAACAATGATGATTTTTGTGTAAGGTCCATCCTAGCACAGGAATTCTTCCCCAGCAAATAAATCTTACATGGAAAGACTTCCCCAGCAGAAGAGGTTTTACCAAAGTATATTACTTTACTTCCTAGCAGCGAATTCAACCAAGGCCATCTCCCCACCAATCTAGGGGCATCCCCTATTCCCCAACAACGGAATCAGTCAATCTAGAGGCATCCCCCATCATCGAGCTCTCGAAGGGCATTCACCCTAGGGGCACTGCCCAATAATAGAACTAATCAAGGGGCATTCCCACTGAGAGGCACTCTATAAGGGGCATTCCACCCCTGAAGTAATCGGGCCAAACCCAGCATTTCTCACACTTAATTTTCAGTTTATTTCATGGGCTAACTCCCATCCACACATCTTTATTCTTAATTGAAGGGGCAAAAATATTTTTGTCATCATAAAGTCAATCAAGAATGAAGGTATGTCTACTCGGACAATACTAACTCGGTGTTTGATTGTCATCTCTTTTTAGGTCATTCGAAATCCCCAAGTAGGAGAGTCATCCACCTTAGGAAAGGGATACACCATCAATAAGGAGAGTCATCTGCCTTAAGAAAGGGATTAATCATCAGCCAGGAAAGTCGATATGCCTTAAGAAAGGGATACACCACCAGCTATGAAAGTCGATTTACCTTAGGAAAGGGATGCATCACCAGTAAGGAAAGTCGATCCGCCTTAGGAAAGGGATA
The DNA here is from genome assembly GCA_947683365.1 of Euphorbia pulcherrima. Taxonomy (NCBI): domain Eukaryota; kingdom Viridiplantae; phylum Streptophyta; class Magnoliopsida; order Malpighiales; family Euphorbiaceae; genus Euphorbia; species Euphorbia pulcherrima. Next base: position 25,737,828 of record CANTUS010000001.1, read on the forward strand.
CATCACCAGTCTAGAAAGTTGATCTGCCTTAAGAAAGGGATACATCAGTCAAGATAGTCATCCACCTCAGGAAAGGGATACACCATCAGCCAGGAGAGTTGATCCACTTTAAGAAAGAGATACACACAGCTTCCCCAGTTGAGTCACTAGGGATGCACAGTAGGAAAGGAAAACCATCCACCTTAAGAAAGGGATACATATTGACAAGGAAAGTCATCCACTCTGAAAAGGGATACACATTGGCAAGGAAAGTCATCTGCCTCAGGAAAGGGACATACATTAGCAAGGAAAGTCGTCTGCCATAGGGAAGAGATACGTATTGGCAAAGGAAAGTCATCTGCCTTAAGAAAGGGGAACCCAAGAAAGAAGTTTGCCTCAAGAAAGGAATGCACCCATATCATCGCCTCAAGTATGATTTCTAAACCCTTGCTCACAATGTGAGATTATACAGATCTGTATCTGCAGTTATCCTATGAGGGACAATCTATGAGCATTGGATTTTAATGATGATGAGAGCTATATGATGTATTCTCTTATAGGTGTTATCCATTATAGGTGTTCCTACCGTTGCAGAGTTGAGTTTGGCCAAAGTTTGGAGACCTAGTATGCCCTTAGGGACCTGTACGGGTGCTGCCTGGTGGTATGGATCCATTATCGGACCCGTATAGGTCATTCCTTCCATACACCTGGGGGGGCCCATACAGGTCCCCCAGGACCCGTACGGGTGGGACTCCACCCATACGCATCCTCTTGTTGCCTGATCAAGTTCTTTCAGAAGTTATCCCCTACCTATTTCGGGAAAAGGCAAGTCATGAATGCGAATTATTGTATTCAGACCTCATTTCCCTTATAAATAGGGCGCTTTCCTCACATTTTCATAAGTCAACTCATATACAACATAGTAAGTATACTATACACAAATTCTAGTAGTTTCTATAGGGATAGAAAGGATATAGTTGAGGTATAGGAGGTATAAAATAGGGAGAAAACCCATCCTTTGAGGTTTTGTCCACATTTTATCCATTCTTAGCTTCATTTATTAGGATTTAGGGGAGGTTCTGTCCACACAATACTCACCTAAATAGTCCTATTTCAATTTCTACTTTGGCTAGACTCTCTCAACAACAAAGGGATATCCTCAAAGTGGATTCACGCCGTAAAGGTAACGCTCTTGAGTTTTAAAGAGACTCATGTCTTAGTTATTTTATTGTTATTCTCTGCCCCCCCCTCTATTAAATCTGCTCTTTTATTTCCAATTTTAGGTCTGGTCCTAACCCGTACAAGCCTTGTTCGCACCGTGCGTCCTTATCGGTGTGCCATACTCATACGGAAGAAAATCCCATTTTTATTTTATTTTTCATCCATTAATCTGCTAGTTAAATCGAACAAAGCATCTTCCTGGGACCAGACAAGACCCCGTATGGGTACCCCATACCTGTATCAATCCTCCCTGGTAGCCATATGGGTCCCACCCACCTATACGGGTACCAGCCCTAGGCAAAATCTAGAACTCATTTCAATTAGTTTAAGATCAATCTATCTCACCATTTGCCATGCGATCATTTTCACTAATAATCTGGTAAATCAATCCACAAAAGTTAAAAATGTGTTTTTATAACAAATTACATTGGAGACTCATTATTTCTCTCCGATCCTAGAATCACCCGGGCACTATCGATCGTAAAACCGCCACGCTAATATAATCACATTTTTCCTAATGAAATGCTGACTTATGAGATGCTATAAACTGTGCTATTCTTTGTGGATGCAGGTTATTTTTATTTTGTTTTATAACTTAGAATAACTGTATAGGTTCTCTTGCAATTCCCCCATTTTCCCCAGGTTGTAGTTTTTATCCCCTTATTTATTGCTTGTGCTTTATTGTAATCCATAAACGCATGTAACGAGTGTGAAAGAGTGTACCCAAATGATAAGAACAAAAACGGTTTTACGCGATGAATGTAATTTTAAATTAACTAAATGAGAAATAAGTGACTCATCCAATACCCAAATCTCTGATCTAATAGGTATGAGTCTCCCACCCAATGGGAATCGTACCAAAACTCTTTCCCAAGTAGACAACTTGGGTGGCAACTCTATCATTTGTATCAAGATTTGGGTCTTGATTCTTTTATTCATTAAAATTGGCTATTTATGCAAACTTAAACTAAAAAAGGTTTTTTCACGCCTAAATCCAACCAACCCCTAATGGGCCCCTTCTCTCACACAGGCACTAAGGGAGACCCATACGCCATTGACACCTCACACCACCACTCCATTAGGTTTGAGTTAGTCATATTTACCTCAATGTTATTGATCATTTTTGTCAATTTACAAACAAATGACTTTTGTCTCATCTTTTTGTAATTTAAGCATTTTCCATTTAACATTTGTCTCTTGGATATGCTTCCATTTTATCCAATTTTGAACTCACGTTTAACATGTTGTTTGTCATTTTTGGAGTCTCTAATGACCTCCACCACGTTAGCTATCGCCAAAACTTGATTAGCAATAGAAAATTTTTTTATTTAAGGAATCCCATAATTCTTTTGCAATACGTTTAGTATTACTCCCCGTATATAGGTCAATGACTAAGTCATTCAAGATATGATTTTTGGAAATAAAATCAATATGATTCCAACCATCCATAAATAATTGAAAAGAAGTGTTAACCACTCCAACATGAGGGTCATCTTTCAATATATTATGGTGTCTCATGCTTGTCAAATAGAAAAATCATTTATATTGCCAAACTTTAAAATTTGTACCACAAAATTTCTCCGATCTTTTAAGATTTGAAATAAGATATGATCCAAAAGCAACCTCATAATCATTTAAATGTACGAAAATAGGTCCAAAAATGGTGGAATTGGCTATGCTAGTAATAGCAACGCATATCAGTTTCTTGTGCATGAATTTGAAAACCTGGATGTACACAAGAACACTTTAATTGAGTCAAAGGATGCTTCATTTTTTGAAGATATGTTTCCATGTAAGGAAAAAGGCGAAGGGTCGGGAGCTAAAAGGTCTCGTGAACTTATTGTAAGTAATGGTCAAGTTGATTAACAAGATGTTGATAACTATGACAATCTTCAATCAATAATAGAAGAAGATGATCAAAATTCTCAAGAAGAGAATAATACAGATCATGAGGTAGAACCTAGAAGAAGTAAACGGGCAAGGGTTGAAAAATCTTTTGGTCTGAATTTCTTAACGTATATGGTTGAAGCGGAACCTCAAACATACAAATAAGCTATAAGCTCTACTGAAAGTCCTTTATCGAAAGAGGCCATAAGGAGTGAAATTGATTCCATTTTACAAAATCATACATGGAAACTAGTGGACCTTCCTCCCGGAACTAAGCCACTGAGTTCTAAATGGATTTTCAAATGTAATCTAAAAGCTAATGGAATAATTGATAAGTACAAGGCTTGTCTAGTCATAAAAGGTTATAGACAAAAAGAAGGCCTTAATTACTATGATAAGTATTCTCTAGAGTTGAGAATAACTTCCATTAGGATGATACTTGCAATTGCCACTTTGCTGAATCTTGAAGTACATCAAATGGATGTGAAAACAATTTTTCTAAATGGAGATCTTGAAGAAGAAATCTACATGGAACAACCTGAGGGTTATGTAGCTTCTGGTCAAGAAAAGAAAGTATGTAAGTTGGTAAAGTCTTTATATGGATTAAAGCAAGCACCAAAATAGTGGCATAAGAAATTTGATGATGCCATGATGGCAAGGGGCTATTATAAAAATGAGTGTGACAAATGTATATATGTCAAAACTACAAATGAAGGATATGTCATTTTATGTTTGTATGTTGATGACATTCTTATTGTTGGAAGTAGTGAGAGAATGGTAAAACGTACTAAGGATATGTTAGATTCTAAATTTGACATGAAAGATATGGGACTTGTTGATGTAATTTTAGCCTCAAAGTTCAATGCTCACCTAGCGGTCTGATATTGACACACTCCCACTATGTGGATAAGATACTTGAAAAGTTTAACAAAGGTGATATTGGTATAGTCAAAACACCATTAGAAATTAATCAACATCTGTCCAAGAACAAGGGTGAATGCATAGACCAAGTAGTCTAATATACCTTACAAGTTGTAAAAGGCCTGATATTGCTTATATTGTAAGTAGTTTAAGAAGATTTACGAGTTACCCATGTAAAAGCCATTGGGATGTGATCGTGAGAATACTAAGATATTTGCGATATACTCATAGTCATAGACTGCACTATACAATAGAACCTATAGTACTAGAAGCATATTCTGATGCTAGTTTATAACTTATTCCATAATGGAAGCTAAGTTTGTAGCCTTGGATAAAATGGGAGAAGAATCCGAATGGCTATGTAACTTTTTAGAGGACATTCCAGAATGGCGTAAGCATGTGCCCACAATTTGTGTACATTGCGATAATCAAGCAGCTATTAAAAGAGCACAAAACGTTATGTATAATTGTAAGTCGAGACACATACGTCGTCGACATAATACCGTTAGATGACTTATCTCAACGTCAGTTATCTCTATTGATTTTGTTGGATCAAAGGATAACATTATGGATTCGCTACCCAAAGGGTTAAATTGAGATCAAGTTGAAATGACATCAAAAGGAATGTGACTAAAGCCTATGAATATTTAAAGCTCTATGTGAAGGAAAACCCAACCATGTTTGACTGAAGATCCCAAGATCTTGGTTTAATGGTACAACCTAATTGCATAGACCTTGTGTGCTCACTGTGGGGGTAACTCTGTGTCCATTCATGTGATGTAAACAGTGATAAAATGGGTTAAGGTTAAGCTACATGCTTTTAATGATCCTTTGTGCATCATCCGTTGAGCAAAAGAGATCACCTATGTGAGAGTGAAGTGGGTCGCTTCAAAGGATACTATTAGGCGTAGTAATCTAAAACTCTTGCAAAACCTAGATATGTTCATGACCATAACGAACTTAACTATAAGAACCAATAATCATGATGTGTTGATATTTGTGTGGGGTATATCATCGTTTACACAAACGGTAGAATAGTTCAAGGACATCACGTCTACTAGTCAGTTAGTAAAGTAAATATACTTTTACAAGGGAAGGTTTAAAGGTTGTAGCCTACCTATTCTATGCAAATATTGGCCGAAGAGCATTTTCACCCTTTGAATTTTGGAAAATGTCCGTGTTGTTTTCAATTTTCATTCATGTGGGGGATTGTTAGAGATATGGCATATAAGATAATATTATGCATTATCTACTTTAGGCTAAATTATAATATAGAAAAGATATGATTTGAATAACATAAAATATGTTATTGTATTCTATGCTTCGTGATCTTTCCAACGATATATTATATGCCTAAAACGGATTAATGGTGAATGAGAAATTGTAGTTTAAAGTTTGGACATCTTTCAAATTTAGACGCTCTCTAAATCGGTGATTCAGTACTCACTAGATTTTTATTCGAGATTAATAGGATTTTAATCTCTTAATTTATATATTTTCTCATAACATCCATTGTTAATGACCATAAAGGTATAGTTACAAATGTTAATGGCCATAAAGGTGTGGTTACAAAGGTTAATGCCCTATAAAACCCATGAAGCCATATTAATGCCATTTGTCCTATAAATACCCTATTCTTGTAGTCTTCTTACTTACACTTTTCCTTCACTCTTTTACTCTTGAAAAAATCCAGCTGGTATTTGTATTTTTTTACTTTGTAATTTATTTTCTGTTTTTATACTAAAAATATCTCTCAAAGTTTTCATTCCTTTTACAAGAAGGCTACTTAGTACTAGGTTCTTGTGAATTGCTCTTCACAAGGTTAGAGTTTGCCTATGATTGCGGCTGTATCTTGGGAGACAAATTCACGCGTAGCAGATGAATAATTGTCTTAAGAAAACTGAGTTTTAGGCCTCCGCGATAACATCAATTTGGTAAAAGGTTTGAGAGTATTTTATTATTGTTTTTTTTCTATTTCTCTCCATTGAAATTTGTAATTCATACTTAATAAGAAAAAATATAGTATTATTCATTTATTTTTATACCTCTACTAACAATTAATTTTGAATTTATAATATACCTCTTAATTTCTCCAACAAAATTAGTATCAGAGCCACAGTAAAAATTTCATTTAGGGAGAGTTGTATGTGAGATGTTTTACTTATCTTAAAAAATTATTCTTTTTTAATGGAAAAGTCAAGTCCAATGAAATCTGGACGTTGCAAGGAAAACATTCCATTGACGTTTCCTTGCATAATCTCCAAAAGGCTCTAGCAACGCATGACATGTTTCAAAAGACTCAAAAAAGAGTTGCAACAACCCATGTACACCTAGAATTAAGTAGTTTCGGAGACCTTTACAAAAAAAATGGCTACCAACCGTGTTTCCCTCAATTTCTCACAACTTGCTAAAACCAATTATTAAAATTGGTATATTAAAATAAAAGCATTCTTAGAGTTCAAGATGTTTGATACATTATCGAAAAAGGCTACATATTCCCAACTAAAGATAAATAGTTGTCTCAGGCCGTAAAAAGACAGTCTGCATAAGAGCCGGATGAATAACCAAAAGGCACTTAGTCTAATTCATCAAGGGTTTGATTATGCAATGATTGAGAATTTGGCATAAACGAACAACTAATGGGTATCGAATCCACCAAAAATTCCTATTACTCTATTGATTGGATTTGTAGTGTTGAATAAGGTCGAATCCATAGAGACTAATAAAATTAATTTGATTTAAATTAATGACCAACAAAATTAAAAACTAAAATAAACAAACAATGTGGTTTTGAAACGTTTGGTTGTAAAAATAAAATAAATTGCAAAAGTAAAAGAAATAAACAATGAATGCAAAAATTCTTCCAATCAACGATTCTCTTATCTTGGTTACGATTGATCATAGGCACAAAAGATATATTTTTGAAATATCAATTAGTCGGTTATAACTATGATGAGGATGAGTTAAAGTCTTTTTTCTAAATATGGGATTGATTTTAGATGAGCTAAACCAAAAGACCTCGATTATCAAACGCACTTGCAGAAGCTGTCAGGATTTAATCATCAAAAAGCATTAAGATTTGAAGAACCAACTTTAAACCAAAATTACAATGATAAAGCATAAAGATTGATTTAAATCGAATAAACCACGAAAACTTGTTAAAGAAATCATTTGTTACAATTTTCCATTAAACCATGATGAGCAAAAATTCAATGAAAATAACAATTCATTATAATTCTAAAAAACAATAATTGGCCAAATACAAGAGATTAAAAAGTATAAGAAAGATGTTACCGGTTCAATCAAAAATTGAAATTCGAAAGAAAGATTAAGAACAAGCCTCACAACATCCAATTAGCCTTGATTATTCTTTAATCGAAAGGTAAAAAACTTAGCTACTCATAAATTGAAATAAAAATAAAATTGTAATCGGAGAAGAAGAACGTTGGCCGCAAGACCAAGTTCCAAAAGATGATCTAATTAGTACAACAATCCTCCTTATTTATACTCAAATAAAATCTAATCTAAACAAGGAATAGATATCCTCATTAAAATAAAAGACTAAATAAAAAGGTAGAGTTATCCTAAATAACTAAAAAGGTAAAGATAAAATAGGAATAAGATGTAATATAAATATGAAAGTCTTTTTCATCAATTAGGAAAGATCAGCATTTAATTCCAATTTTGCTCCAAAACGTGCCAAAATGCTCTAAACTTGCCAAATCAGCCAAAATATCATTTATAACCTAAATAAGTACAAAATTATCATAAAATCAGTAGCAAATCATTCAAATAATTAAATGAAATAGGCAGGTAAAAAGTCAGATTTACAAGTTATTAAATTCCCCCACACTTGCCTTTTGCTTGTCCTCAAGCAAATAATCAAAAGAAGAAGGAACTACATCAAATAAAAGACACTAAACATCTTCACAAAGACCAACTTATTTTCGCCAATATTTTGATAGAGAGCCTTTTATTTCTATGATAGACCAATTGAAAGATTTCCTTTTAGAAAGCATACGACCTTGCTCGAAAACCTAACCCCAAGAATTTTTACCAATTATAAACATAAATATGTAGTTAATTGCTCTTAAAGCCTTAGCTTCCTATTTAGAGTTCTTTGTAGCCATTTGTGAGCACGGGATTTTATAGTCCCTCTCGCGGGATGATGATGACGTATACCCGATTTTATTCCTCATCATAAAAATTCGTTTTTTGAAATTTTTATTACCGATATAAAATTCTCTACGAATTTTATTTTCAAAAAAAAATTCAGTTTGGCATGTCTGATAGCACGTCCGGTGGTAGCTCAGATTGATGATTTACACCCAAAAAATAATCTAGTCCAAAATACCCATTAAAAATCAAAAAATACACCCAATATCTGAGTTTTTCCGTCAGTGTCAACCTTTTCTAGTTTTCCTCTTCTTTTCCCCAATTTTGGGCACGAATCGTACTACTATTCAAACCTACCAGAGGAGCGAGGCTGCCGGTGGTATCATCCATACCGCCGGCGCCATCATTTTCTCTGCAGACAGCTATGTGCACTCTTTGCTAGATATCCGATGGATAATCAATCAAAGGCAATTTCCAACGGATTTTAGCCTATATAAGCAAGGTTTTTCAGCCATTTAAAGGGTTCCAATCTTCCACCACTCTAGATTTCAAGCAAATCTTGAGCATTCTAGTTAGCTTTAGTGGGATAAAGTTTAGAAAAGGTAAGAAAAGAGGATTCAATCCATCTTTTCTTGGTTTTTCTCTACTGAACTCTCTGATACTTAGTTGTGTTTTAAGTTTAGAAATCACCAAAACTAGGATTTAGAGACTTAATTGCCCCTTACTTCCCAAAATAATCTCTTGGGCTCCCCGGAGGTATCATATGGATTACGAAGAGGTGGATTCAAGGCCCCGAGGTATAAATTCTGAGTCTCATAGCTCTTTGGCTTCCATTTTGTTTATTTGTTTTGTTTTAGTTGCTATTTGTACTCAATTTTAGGTTTTTTGTCACTTTTCGGCCAAAAACAGCTGCTGTAAGAAACTGAAGCTATCGGAGGCATTTGAAGCTGCCGGCAGTATCAACCATGCCGCCAGTGGCATCGTTGATACCGCTAGTGGCCTCACTTGCCCCCAGTGGCCCCATTTTCTTGTAGGACCCTTTCTTTATAGTATCCAGAAAGTCATACAGCCTGCCTGTGTGACTAATACTACTAGTGGCATCATTGATACCACCGGCGGCCTTAGTCATGCCACAACAGTTTTATTTTGTTTATTTTCCTAGCCTAGTTTAAACTTCCGAAGCTATGATGTACAGTGCAACGACGAAGGTCCAGAACCTTCTGAAAATAGACCCCACCCCATACCATATGGCATTTTCATTAATAATCTGGTTAAAATGACAATAGAGTCTAAAATACGGATATAATGGAATTTTCCCGCAAATGCCAATTAAATCCCATTTTTAGCCATCTAATTGGGCTCCATAAATTGTAAATGAAATATGTCATGTTCACACTAACTCGGGTCTTGTTTTGTCTACTAACTATGCATGTTATATGATATACCCCATATAAAGTGTCGTAAACCGTTTTATGCAGGTAGATTTAGGTTAGATGAATCCTTCGGGTATTTTATTTATCGTATAGAAAAATGTATAGGATTTGGAAAGCCATATAATTATTATTTTATTTTTTGCATTTATTTTTTGGATAACTATAATAATTATTTATTTAGCGCTTTTGATTGGTTGATAGCATGAAAACAATATATAAACCGAAAACACTAATAAATAGGGTGGACTAAAACCGATTAAGAAAGAATGAAATATTTTAACTTGGCCTAATGTAAAATAGATAACATAATCTGAACTCAAAATCTCTACTTAAGGAATGGTCTACCACCCGGTGGGAAAATCGTACCAAAATTTCTCGATTGAGCTGAATCGGGTGGCGACTCTATTTTCATTATGGGATTTTAATCTTGTATCCTTAACATGCAAATTGGACTTAAATTCAACATCAACATCAGTTCTTTTATCACGCTAAAATGAGGATCAATCCCTCGGCATGCTTCACAGGGCTCATTATTTTTCCACCCCCCGTGCTACACATCTCACGCGGTCCTTGCGGGTGGAAAAAAGGTCATCCGCTCACAGTGGCGACTCTACTGGTGATCCATCTCTTAAAACTTGAACTTAAAATTTTCAATAAAGTTTAAAGGACTTTTGATGATCTATTGAAATCATTGGCGAAATTAAAATTTCATTCTTTTCATGACGTTTTATCCTACACGTGTAGATAGTTTGGTAATTTTTTAGGTTCTCCATTTACGCCCGAGAAGCTCGCAAAAGTATCACTCATGCCCTGATTGGAATTGAGGATGCCTAGTGGGTGGATCACTCATTTTAACCAACACTTAAACTCTTGCGATCGCACCTATTTGGGGAGTGGTTGAGTAACGTGGAATCAAGGTAAACTAGAACCTTCTACATCAACAACCATACCAAAGCCATGCTAGAATAAACCATAGCACTTCATTCCTTTAGGATTACCAAAACAATGAAAATAAATTGGGGCGAACTTCTTTCGCCATTTTTGGTGAAGAGGCTAACCCCCATCCTTCCAAAAAGGCATTACATGGGAGTCATAAGATTGGAAGAGGGGTGCTTCATGTGCTATGTGCTACATGCTCATGCATCACCCATGCATCGGTTCCAAAAGCCAAAATTCAACTTACCCTTACGATCTCCATTCATGAAAGAGGTTTAGCAACATTCGTAGGACTTCTTTTGTACTCCTGTTAAGTCATGGCATATCACTATATGTGACGATGAGTATGAACGTCCCACAGATGTTGGAGGGATAAGCCGCAGTATCATTGCTAACCATATTTACATGTAGCCATACATGCCACGCATCGGTTATTAAATAAAGACCATTCATCCCACCCATGGCATCACACAATCCATGCTTGCTCTGATCTATTCCCTACCATTTTAGCTAGGAGGAGGCAGAATTATCGTTATACCTTAGTTTGGGAAAGGCCAGGTCACCGTCTGATTTGTTGTTCTCTCACCCTGGTTATCACCACGAAAGTCAAGGGAGTTTCGTATATCAATTTCAGTGGAGAGTCAGATTCAGATCAGGTTTAGTTAGGTCAAGAGTTCTTTCAATCAGCTATGTATTTTCCGAGCAATGATGCTCTGCCCGAGGAGCAAGTCGGCCCTACTCCTACCTCGGGAGTAGCATCTCAGCCCCCTTCTGGGTTCGATTTCACCAGTGCTATAGGGCAGCTCCTGAATTCGGATGCATTTGAAGCTTCCATCCAAAACACTGTCCAAGCGGCTGTTAAGCAAGCCCTTAAAGATAGGAATTTTGATCGGGTCTCTGAGTCTAATATGGAAGCCCAGAACGGTTCAGCACAGATGTTGGCCGATCAGGTAGGGACAAGACCTTTGTACCTATTTTTAACCTAGTTCCCTTGACTCAGCCTATAGTGAGCCCATTTTAGTTTTGGCAAACCTCTGCTTTTTTGCCAAGCTCAACTACTCCATCGATTGTTCCTTTCAACCCGAGACCTTTTGCTCAAAGCTCGATTTCTCCAGTGTTCACCTATCAGTTGTCAGCTTCTTCTAGCGGGTCAATCCAGCTGCCATCCTTTACGCCTCCTCAGTTCATTGTAACTCCTAAGGGTACTACCTACCCCCAGAATCCCTTCAATAGCCAGATGGTCCCTCGTCCTCCACCATCTCCTCCAGTCAACGTCCAGGTCATGCAGCCTCCGGGCATTGTTGGGTACTGATAGTCAGATTGAACATGCATCTCAGGCATGACGGAAAACCAAAATTTTGTCCATGTCCCCAGGAACTCCTATAAGTTGCAAATAAATTAAATAAAGCCTTAACTAAATAATTCTCCACCTAGGTTACCATGTAAAGGGGGTAGGCATACCATAATTCTAAATTATATTCTAGAACAGTTAGTTTATACTAAGCATGTTATAACTCTAATCTATAACCTAAGCACGTTATAACTAGCTATAACCTAAGCATGTCATAACTCTAAGCTATAACCTAAGCATAAAATAAACTAAGCATGCAAAATAACCTAAGCGTATTATTAAGTCTAAAAACGCATAAAGAAAAAGACCTAATAATAAAAAGAGAAAGAAAGAAAACTTACCAATTGAAGCGTGCTTTAGCAAAACCTTCTTGCACAAGCCTCCAAGCGTAGGATAGCCTCTATGAGTATCCACACAAATCCCATCAAACAAAACCTCCCTGAGAGGAAGAACTAAGAAGCCTCACCCAAAAATATAAACTAGAGGTGTCCGAATAAATTCAGGCTCATCAAAAAGAACTGTGCTCAATACTTAAGAGATTTATCTTTGTGAATCTTGCCTAGGATTTGTACTTTGAGCTGATGGTGCACTTTGAAAGGGGAGCATGAGAGCCTATTTATAGGCTTGGGGAGCAAAATATTGCTCCCAAAAAACCAATGTGGGATGTGTATACTTGCACATCCCACGCGGGATCTACACGCTGATCTATATGGATCCGTGGGTTCTACCTGTATACAGAATGCTACGCACGCTGCATTTGGATGCCGCACACGAGCTGGGCCTCATAGCCCATATCGCAGGCATAACTCACGGCGCACCCTATGGGGTGCGTATTTAGGCAAGCCATTTTCATGGGCTACTATGCACTTTTCAGCGCACTCCCGCGCACTCGAGCCTGTACAAAAATACCCTCTTGCACTTTCGGGCCATTTAACTCGCCAAGGCAAAATACCTTTTAATCCCTTTCAAATGAATATTTATTTTTCGACCCTAATAAATTAGTTACCGGTCAAAGATAAATTCCTTGGCTTATAAAATTGATATAATCAATTTAGCCAATTTATTTATGACCCTAATTAAATAGTTACCTGTCAAAAATAAATTCTTGGTCCAACCAAATGATCTAATCATTTCTAACCAATTAAATAATAATCCAATTATTATTTATATATTATATTTTTGTAATAGAATAAATCTATTAGTTCTTTACTTAGTCTGATGAAGGTCCAATGTGTGTGACCTTATAGGATTCCGAAGTATTGAGCTGTTAAGGCTTAACCAACCCTTATTCTAATGGAACCATTAGCTAGAGGTTCTAGACCGTAAATAGAACCCGATTACCTTAAATGACTGTAGTACGCCTCTAGCAAGGGTCTACCATCCCCCATTACATAGAACGTCATTTATGCTTATGACTTAATCCCGGTTAATGCAATAGTTATCCAATGCGATAAATTCCTTCTATTCTTTAATGTTAGTACCATCTGGTATCTAGGGTTCGGTTAAAGTGTTAACCCACTAATAGCAAGGTTGCTCCAAGCTATCACAGTAGTTTACTTGTTACCAAAGTATATTGCCTTTTACTATAGTGTGTTTGACTAGAAACCATTTCCATCAAACACATACTCTAATCAGAGGTTTATGGCACTCATCACCTCAACAAGTGGCCAGGTACAACACCTTAATATATTTGAAGCAATGAATTCTTTCTGACTACTCAGCTTACCAACGTGAAGTCATCGCTATACCCGTAATCAACTGTAACATCCTAAATTAATAAGTGCATAGTAATGACACAAAGTATAGCAATAGTACTACATAAGGTAACTAGTATCTCAAGTATGAGAACATTCGCAAAGCTTATTGCATGAAGATAAACAATATCACATTGATATATATACCAATTGTTTATCTTACTGCGGTCTCCAATATATCTCCCAGATATATCCATGTGTCAAACTTAAGGCACCACCTTCAGTCCTCAGGAGATTAACTGCTTTGACCCTTTACAAGAAAGTTGACCACATGCTAGTCTTTCCACTTCATAAATATCCTTTCTTGATGAAACTATGACTAGGGATAGTTTAGACATAATCATAATTACACATGAAGCAGGTTCCACTAAATATAGTCCAACTATAATTTCTCTAACTTCATGCTATGATATGTCAAGGACTTTTTCATACATACATCAATGAATATATTTAACCAGCTATAATTTATATACAAACAAAGTGATATAATCAAAAGATTAAATGCCCTTATTGATTAAAAAAATTATTTGTACTATTACATAATTAAGATATATCGCCCTAGTGGCCTTAAGGGCATACATCATATCCAACAAACTCCCACTTGCACTAAGGCCAATTAGCCATATGTCTTAATCCATATACTTTAACATGTTGGTCATGCTTGACTTGAGTCAATGGCTTTGTCAGATCATCTGTGAGGTTCTAATCAGTGGGTACATATTATAATCTTATTATCTTAGCATCAATAATCTCCCTGATTATATGATACTTTCTGGATGCATGTCTATTTTCTAATAAGACCATGGTTCCTTTGCCTAAGCTATGGCACCATTGTTATCACAATACAAAGTAATCGGATCAACAGCCCCAGGCACCACACCGAGATCACCAATAAATCCCTTTAACTAGATAGCTTCCTTTGCTGCTTCGCATGCAGCAATGAATCAACGGTGGTTTCTTACTTGGAACTCTTCCAGCATACTGCCCCTCCATTTAACACATACACAAAACCTAGATTGAGAAATCAACATCTCCATATATCAAGAACTCATCTTTAATCCTTCTCAAGTACTTAAGAATTGTCTTGATGGCCATCCAGTGCTTTTTACCTAGATCCGATTGATATCTCTTGTAAAGCTCAAAGCTTGAAAGACATCTAGCCTAGTACATATTATAGCATACATAATGGATCCTATTGCGGATGCATAGGGAATATCCTTCATGCACATTCTTTCCTGGGATATCTTCGGACACTTAGCCTTAGATAGATTTATCCCCTTTATCGTCGGGAGATAACCTTTCTTCGAATGCTCAAGGTTGAACCTATTCAATACCTTGTCTATGTATGTACTTTGAGAAAGACCCTACAGCTTGTTGGATCTATCCCTATAGATCTTTATACCTAGTATAAATGTTGCTTCACCAAGGTCTTTCATGGAGAATTTTCTTCACAACCATACTTTAACATTTTGAAAAAGAGAAATATCATTTCCTATTAGTAGAATGTCATCGACGTATAATGCTAAGAAAAATGACTGCACTCCCACTAACCTTCTTATAAGCATAAGGCTCATTAATGTTTGGACAGAAATCCAGTTCACAAATTATCTGATCAAACCTTATATTCCAACTCTTGGATGCCTGCTTAAGTCTATAAATGGATCTTTGCAGCTTGCAAAGCTGTATCATATACATATCCCAATCTAATCCCTATTTAGGAATGTTATTTTAACATCCATCAACCAGATCTCATAATCGTAATGAGCAGCAATGGTGAGGAGTGTCCTTATGGATTTAAGCATGGCTACCAGTGAGAAAGTTTCATCATAATCAATACCTTGACTATAACCTTTCATAACCAACCTTGCTTTATAGGCAATTACATTACCGTCCATATCAGTCTTCATCTTGGAGACCCATTAGCACCCAATCGGTCTAACCCTTTGCAGTGCATCAACCAAATTCCAAACTTGGTTCTCATACATGGAATCCATTTTTGATTTCATGGCTTTTAGCCATTTATCAGAATCTGAGCCTTTCATTATTTCATCATATGTCCTTGGTTCATCATCCTCCAAGAGATATAGTTCTTTATCATCAGTGATGATAAAACCATATCTATCAGGACCTTTATGAACATGACTTGATTTTGCAATGTTTGTGTTTCGACAAGTTGTTCTTGGATCACACTTTCTTGTGTATCTAGAATGGGGTCAATCAGCTAATTATTTGTTTCTTCCTCTTGAACCTCTAGTTCAATATTGCTCCCACTGACTTTTGTAAGTAAGTGTTCCCTTTCCAAAAGCGAGCACTCCGAGACACAAATACCTTCTGTGATTTGGATTGGTAAAATAGATATCCAATAGTGTCTTTTAGATATCCAATGAATAGACATTTGTCAGATTTAGCTCTTAGCTTATCTGATGCTATCCTCTTTACCATGGCAAGACAGCCCCATACTCTAAGTTGACTTAGAGATGGCCTTTTATTACACCACCTTTCATAAGGTGTAAAATCAACTAATTTAGGGCACTCTGTTTAATACATAAACCACCTCTCTAGTGTAGATCCCCAAAAGGATTTACTGAGATCTGCTTGGCTCGTCATGGAATGAATCATATCTAATAAAGATCGATTCCTGCTTTCTGACACTCCATTGTGTTGGGACGTACAAGGAGGGGTCTACTGGGGAACTATCCTGTTTTCCTTCAGATAATCCTGAAACTCCTGACTTAAGTATTCTCCACCTCGATCCAATCAAAGTGCTTTAATACCTTTCTCAAGTTGTTTCTCTACTTCAGTTTTGAATAGTTTTAACTTTTAAAAACTTTCAGACTTGTGCTTCATTAAGTACAAATAAATGTATCGTGAATAATCATCAATAAAGGTTATGAAGTAGGAGTATCCTCCTAGTGCATGAACACTCATCGGACCACACATATCAGTATGTATAAGTGCCAATGTACTCGTGGCCCATTCACTTCCCTAAAAGGATAACTTTGTCATTTTTCCTCTTAAACAAGGTTTGCAATCACCATATGACTCTAAGTCTATTGGGCCTAAGTCTCCATGCTTATGCAGCTTGGTTAAGCGATCTTTGTTTATGTGGCCTAACCAACAATGCCATAAGTAGAAGGAATTCTCATTATCTAATTTTCTCTTAGCAATGTTTATATTTGAGAATATGATTTTGTAATTACGAATTATCATTTGTCATATTACAATAAAATATCATTCATAACTTTGATAATACCTTTTATCAAATTGGGATAAAAATTTCATCTCCTGTGAAGCAGGAAACAATGTTTTATAATGACAATTGAATTTCATCCTTTTACAAATTTTAGGAAATTGGAAATTTCAAGTTCCTACATAATAACAGCCATCAAGCTCTACTAATTTTCCGTAGGTATAACTCTCCTTTTTGCCAAACCTCTACTTCTCAACAATATCTATACCTTCATATGGATATGTGATTCTCATTATGTATTCCATACCAATTTAGAATTCCCTTGAGATGTAGATTTTATCAATATCAAACATCTTGAAGTGGAAGCTTCTGGCCTCCTCTTCTCATGCTATGAGACTTTAGCCATTTTGATCTTATTTCCAATATCCCATATTGAAGATCTTGTTTCTAATATTTCATGTTGAAAACAACCATTTTGTCTCCCAGACAAAATTCTCAGTATTCTTTTTACTTTTCTCTTTACTCTACTCCATCCTACTTTAAAACTAGACACTATGTGTCCCTTTACTTCTTTGAGATATGAACCATTTAATTTTCTGACAAATTGGTCCCACCAATTTCTACCAAAATATTTTGGTTCAAATTTTCCACCAATGAAAATCCTTTCTCAAAGATGTAAAGACATAGACTTTCAAGTCCATGATTTTATGATGGCCTTGTAGCTAAGGTAACATGGATCCTAACATCTAACTTGATGTTTATCCTTATCTCCTGCCAGCCACACACATAGGGTTACAGGGATGTTTAAAACCTCCAAGGTGTTGTATCCTAGTTTCCTTTATGTATTTAATGCATATTTGTTTCCAGCAGAATTTCTTGCATCATGTTGTTTAGATTTGGGCTTATACAAAGTACATTCCAAACCCAAGGCCTCGAGGACTATCCTCACATTTCTAAACAAACCCTTTGAAGCTATAGCCAATAGTTATTATCAATGGGAATGCTTGTATTTAAATAAAGATTTTAACCTAAGATATAAGAAAATAAATTTGTTCATATATTAGTTTTAGTACATGTATTTAATATAAGGTCTTTTAATTAAATACATTTGTCCTACTATTTTCTTCGAAACTTACGATAGCCCATTCTATTGAATTCAAGAATTTTAGCCCAGCTAAATTTCCAAGTAGGTAGCATCTATAACTAGTCTATTATAACCCCCAATTTTATGAGTCAAGTCATAATAGTAAGTCATAGATGGAATCCCATTCCATTTGCATCGTATGCAATTGCTAATTCATTCAAGTTCCCTAATCCCAAGGGACGTGTGCTCTTATATTATCATCTCCTTGAATATATCTCAGATCTGGGCCTAGCCCCCAATTTTATGGTGGACTACCCCAGTTTTGTTAAGGGAGACCCTATCCTAAACTTTACAACCAATCAATGTGGACTAGAAGGAACACTTTGCATAGAACTTTGATAGCCCAAAGAGATCGTATTATAAATTTAAGTAAGGAAGACTACAACTTGCCTTAATACTTTGGGATTTTATTGGTGTTAAACATCTCACCCAATCTAGGATTTTATCAGATGGACATATTTATAATAACTTATATTAATTTAGGGTATTTTAGAATTAATTTATAAGGTCCAACCTTAGGGGGGTTCAAGCTCCTTATTATAATTAATCCATCAACCTAGATTATATGCAAAATAATTAACACTTTATTTGTTAAATATATATTGCTTTTCCTTTAAGCTTTTATTCAATAACTTTAATTTTTTTACTTTGTTATAGAAATATATATAAGCACCATCTAATATACTGGAAATAAATTAGTTCATATTAATCCCCCGGTTGGTCAATCCCAGTTGCACTAATATAGGTTCCCAGGTAGGAGAGGTGCCCTAGGAGAAGTAGACACCAAGTCT
The DNA here is from genome assembly GCA_947683365.1 of Euphorbia pulcherrima. Classification (NCBI taxonomy): domain Eukaryota; kingdom Viridiplantae; phylum Streptophyta; class Magnoliopsida; order Malpighiales; family Euphorbiaceae; genus Euphorbia; species Euphorbia pulcherrima. The sequence continues at coordinate 25,756,551 of CANTUS010000001.1, forward strand.
AATCCTTAGCCAGAACAAATACCGGCACAAACTCAAAGATCAATGGATCCTCTTGGACTAATAGATTTTGTTCTTTCAATTCAAGTAAACTGGAAGTATCTATAACCTATGTAACTTATATAATTTATTGAGTCTTATATAATTTGAGTAAGTTGTGCAATCTAATTTAAAATTATTCATAACCATTTTCTAACCTTGAAATGAAAAACCAAGTTTATATATATTGTTCCAAACAATAAATAATTTCATATAGAAATTAATATTTAGTTCGCTTCTAACTTAATTATGCACTAAATAGGTAGGCTCTAATACCACTGTTGGGTACTGACAGTCAAATTGAACATGCATAACAGGCATGGCAAAAATTCAAAATTCTGTCCCTGTCCCTAGGAACTCCTATAAGTTGCATATAAATTAAATAAAGGCTTGACTAAATAATTCTCTACCTAGGTTAGTATGCAAAGGGGCTAGGCATACCATAATTTTAAATTATATCCTAGCACATTTATTTTATACTAAGCATATTATAATTCTAAGCTATAACCTAAGCATGTTATAACTATAAGCTATAACCTAAGCATGTTATAACTCTAAGCTATAACCTAAGCATAAAACAAACTAAGCATGCAAAACAACCTCAACATATTATTAGGTCTAAAAATGCTTAAAGAAAAAGACCTAATAATAAAAAAGTGATAGAAAGAAAATGCTTTAGCAGAACCTTCTTGCACAAGCCTCCAAGCATAAGATAGCCTCTATGAGTATCCACACGGACCCCACCAACCAAAACCTCCATAGGAGGAAGAACTAAGAAGCCTCGAGTAGTTGCTAGACCACTCCAGAAGCCTCACCTGAAAATATAAACTAGAGGTGCCCGAATAAATTCAGGCTCCTCAAAAAGAACTGTGCTCAATGCCCGAGAGTTTTATCTTTGCGAATCTCGCTTAGGATTTACACTTTGACCAGAAGGTGCACTTTGAAAGGGGAGCATGAGAGCCTATTTATAGGCTTGAGGAGCAAATAATTCCTCCCCAAAAACCAATGTTGCACATCTCACGCGGGTTCTACCCACGGATCCATATGGATTCGTAGGTTCTACCTGCATGCAACGTACTACGCACACTGCATTTGGCTGCCGCAAGGCAGGCACTTGCGAGCCTGCCCTGCATGCGAGCTGGGCCTCATGACCCATGCTGCTAGCCCAGCTAGCAGTACACCCTATGGGATGCACATTTGGGCTGCCCATTTTCATGGGCTGCCGCGAGCAATGCTATGCATTGCTAGCGAACTTTTTAGTGCACTCTTGCGCACCTGAGCCTGTACAAAAATACCCTCTTGTACTTTTGGGCCATTTAACTCACCAAGGCAAAATACCTTTTAATCCCTTTCAAATGAATATTTATTTTTCGACCCTAATAAATTAGTTACCGGTCAAAGATAAATTCCTTGGCTTACAAAATTGATATAATCAATTTAGCCAATTTATTTATGACCCTAATTAAATAGTTACCTGTCAAAAATAAATCCTTGGTCCAACCAAATGATCTAATCTTTTCTAACCAATTAAATAATAATCCAATTATTAGTTATATATTATATTTTTATAATAGAATAAATCTATTAGATCTTTACTTAGTCCGATGAAGGTCCAATGTGTGTGACCTTATAGAATTCTGAAGTATTGAGCTGTTAAGGCTTAACCAACCCTTGTTCTAATGGAACCATTGGCCTCAGGTTCTAGATCGTAAATAGAACCCGATTACCTTAAATGACTGTAGTACACCTCTAGCAAGGGTCTACCATCCCCCATTACTCGGAACATCATTTATGCATATGACTAAATCCCAGTTAATGCAATAGTTATCCAGTGTGATAAATTCCTTCCATTCTTTAATATTAGTACATCTGGTTTGTAGGGTTCGGTTAAAGTGTTAACCCACTAATAGCGAGGTTGCTCCAAGCTATCCTAGTTGTTTACTTGTTACCCAAGTATATTGCCTTTTACCATAGTGTGTTTGACTAGAAACTTTTTCTATCAAACACATACTCCGATCAGAGGTTTATGGCAATCATCACTTCAACAAGTGGCCAGGTACAACTCCTTAATATATCTAGAGCGATGGATTCTTTTTGACAACTCAACTTACCAACGTGTTGTCATCACTATACCCGTAATCTCCCGTAACACCCTAAATTAGTGAGTGCATAGTAATGACCCAAAGTATAGCAATAGTACCTCACAAGGTAACTAGTATCTCAAGTTTGAGGACATTTGCAAAGCTTATTGCATGAAGATAAATACTAACACATTGATATATATATATATATATATATATATATATATATATATATATATATATATATATATACCAAGTGTTTATCTTACTGCGGTCTCCAATATATCTCCCTAATATATCCATATGTCAAACTTAAGGCACCACCTTCAGTCCTTAGGAGATTAACTGCTTGGACCCTTTCCAAGAAAGTTAACCACATGCTAGTCTTTCCGCTTCATCAATATCCTTTCTTGATGAAACTATAACTAGGGATAGTTCAGACATAATCATAATTGCGCATGAAGCAGGTTCCACTAACTATAGTCCAACTATAATTTCTCTAACTTCATGCTATGATACGTCAAGGACTTTTTCATACATACATCAATGAATATATTTAAGCAGCTAAAATATATATACAAACACATTGATATAATCAAAAGATTAAATGCCTTTATTGATTAAACAAATTATTCATACTATTACATAATTAAGATATATCGCCCTAATTGCCTTAAGGGCATACATCATATCCAACAGGTGTGAAACCTGAAATAGGTACTTTTGGTCGCTAAATGATGGCCTCTCAACTCAACGACTAGGTTACATATTCTCTGGGTGTGACACCTAAGGCCGTAGCTCTCTCTCATCCGATCAGCGACCAAGTCATGTAGCCTCCGGGCATGATGCTAAAAATTCAAGCTTACATCAACCACCTTATAACTACCAAGGAACCCGAGAGGAATGAAGTTTGGGTCCCTGATAATTTTACTATACCGAATATGGCTCATTATGATGGTTCTGGTGCACCTGCTTCCTACATTATAATGTATGAAAGAATTATACGTGTAAATAAATTAAGTGATAAAGTGCTTGCTGAAATGTTTCCTTGTTCCCTTCGGGGCCCTGCTCTTAAATGGTATCATACTTTGCCCTAGTATATTGCCACTGACTAGAAACTTAATACTATGATGGAAACAACCCACCAACATCTTGAGGGAGTTTGCTAAATGCCCAATAAAACATCTAAACAGTATTTGAACCAGTGGATGTCAACCCGAGTGTTGATGAAATCTAAGCTAAGCCTCGAGGAGATGATTGTGAAACTCCTAGAGGGATCTCTTCCCCTGTTTCATAAAGAGATGGCTACTGATTCATTCCTTTCTTATAAGGCTGTTTTTAAAAAGGCCAAGAAAATTGACTGCGAGTCAAAGCATGAAAAGGCAGAAAAGGCTAGAAAACCCTAGTTTAGAAAGAATAATGATGCTTAGCCCTCAGCTCTGGCACCTGCTAAGCCTAAAGCCCCGGCTGTAGTTTAAGTAGTTTCTTAAGCCCCTACAGCACCCCTAGCAATCGCTCTAGCTCCACCAACTGTCACCGCAGTTCAACCTCCTTGCCCTTCTTTTATTTTGGCCAATCCGTACAAGTTGCCTCTTTAAGTTATCTTTCAGCATTTAAGGGAAGCAAGTTTTATCCAGTCCTTTCAAGAGTACAAACCGCCCAAACCTGAAGATAAGAAGAATTTCTATAATTACCATGTTCAGGTGGGACACTAAACCAACAATTGCAAAGCCCTGCTCTTGGCTATTCAGCTTCTAGTTAGTGAAGGAAAGATTGTTGAGCTCGATAAAACACAAGCACCATTAATAACCCTTTGCCTAATTTTAGGAACAAGGTAGGAATGATCCAGTCCAGCTTGTCTAAAGCCATAATCTTTAAGCTAATCACCCAGGGTCTAGGTAATAGTAACTCTATTATGGTTATCGATTTTGGTCTCCCATCCAGTTTAGTTTTTTATCTCACTAGTCAAGCTAATCCAGGAGTCAATTTAGTTCAGGGTATGGATGTCGACCTAAATCTGCCTAAGCAAGAAAGCTGCAGGGCTTAGCCGTTTATGGCCAAAAGAATGAAGGTTAAGAAAAAGCTGTTATTCAGCATATTTCCTTTATCTTGAAGGGCGACTATTCCGGTGAAGATGAGGGAGTATTCAAGGTAGCCAATGCCGTAAGTACTGAGCTATTCAGGGTTGATTCGCCTCTTAATGAGAAGTCAAAGGGATTATTCAAGGTTGATCAAAATGAGCCTTTCAATATGAATGCATATGAGTTGCAAGTGCCAGATTCAAACTCTGAGGAACAGTAATATCTGTTTAAAACACGAGCCACTAAGAGTGTCTTGCTCGATAATGTTCTCAACATTACTCGGAGTGGCCGTGTGTAACATCCTGAAGACCGATATCTCCGCTTGAGCAAGGATCTGGTCCTTAATAAGGTAGGAACTACTGTAAGGCCTCCTTCTCCACCTCCACCTGTTCGTACTAGTCTTAAGGTTGATCCTCTCATACTCAGCTGAAACACACGCAAGCCCATTATAGTATATGGCAGTTGATATTTGATTCTAACAGGCATTACAAGGGGCTAATTAAGTGACTACTCAATTTAGAAGCTACTCTGACCACTTTGATTGTGGATATGTGTGCCAAGGTTGCAGAAGGAATTCCTCTAAGGAAGGGACCTCAGATTGTATTCAACCGTTTTGATCTTTCGCTTGAGGGTAGGGACTACAACAGGGCTTTGTTCATCTATATTCAGATCCTCGATAAGGTTATCCCCTATATCATGGTGGATGATGGCTCTGCCCTAAATCTGTGTCCTCTGAAAGTCCTTCCTCACCTGGGACTATTGGAGGAAATGCTTGAGAAATCTAGTACTATTATCAGGGCTTACAATGATTCGAAATGCAGCATAATTAGGGCCTTTAAGGTATGAGTCACTATAGAAGGTGTTACGAGAAATGTGCGCTTCATTTTCCTTAACATTATAGTTACTTATTCTCTATTGCTCGGTCGGCCTTGGCTCTATACCTTGGGTGCAGTTCCTTCCACTCTCCACTAGAAAATCAAACTCATTCACGAGGATAAACTGGTATCAATCGACGCCGATCCTACTTCCATTGTGGCTGTTATGGAAGCTAAAGCTAAACTGGAGGAAGGTCTTTGGATTATTATGGTTAATAAGACTGAGAAATATCCTCCCCTTTAGCACAGTTATTTCCACTCCAGTGTGGGAAAACTAATGAAGATATAAGCCTGGCAGAGGCAGCGGGATGTACGAGTAGGGAATTATCGAGGCCTTAGAGCTGAAGGTTTTAGTCCGCCAAGTTGGATTAGGGTACAAGCCTAGAAAAGTCTATCATCGTGTTCCTTCCTGCTACTGTCAAATGGTAACTGTCTATAAAATTGAAGGCAAAAGGCCTTATAGGTGAGAGCCTGAACCTGTTGAGCATGAAGGGACAATGTGGCCTATCTTTGAGATCTTCAAAGATGTCTATGACTTTGAAGTCGGCTGCATGGTTGTCTTTGCTAAACCCAAACCCACTGAGCCTATTGCATCTGTCAACATTGTTTTAAACAAGGCTAAGGGAAAGACTAAGATGTATCATGAGAATGAGTCTAGAGAAAGTAATGAAGAATCTGTTGATCTAAAGATTAAAGATGTTGTGGCTAACATGACCAAAGCTATGGCGCTATTGATGAAGAAAGTTTGGAGAGGTGAGAGAACCAGGGAAGAAGATAACAGGACAAAGATTATAAGGAAGCTCGCCAGGGCCCTAGCCGAGAAAGCCAACCTATCCGGAGAACCATCCCTCACCGCTGCCTAGGAAGTTGCTCTAGAACATGACCTGGACACTATTTTGCCAGAGACTATAGAGGATGTTCCTCATGTTGCTGCTACCGCTATCGAAGCCCCTCCTCCTGTGGAGGAGGAAATGGATGATGTAATTTTTAAAATTTTTTATGTATTTAATGCAAATATTGTTGCCTACAAGGCTTTTAATGCAATGAATGACTCTCATTTTGCTTACTTATTTGATGTTTTTCTGATGGATCCATGCATTCACATAACAATACGCATAACATTTTTGGCATTAGCAATACATCTTTTAAGTGAAATAAACCTAAGTACTGATGATAATCCTAAAATGGTAACCATTTCCAACGACTTAACTCCCGAGGAAAAATGTGAGATAATAAAAGTGCTTAAAGATCATGTTAAAGCTTTTACCTGGTCATACAAAGATATGTCTGGGGTTGATCGTCAGATTGTCGAGCATAGAATTCCAACTGATCCTAAGTGCAGGCCTGTTAAGCAGAAGCTCCACCAATTAAGACCAGAATGGGCTGATCAAGTTAAAGCAGAGGTTTTGAGGTTAATTGAAACTCAATTTATTGAGTGGTGGAATATCCGACTTGGTTGTCCAATATATTCCCGGTCCTGAAGAAAGATGGTAGGGTCTGAGTTTGTGTCGACTTCCAAGATCTCAATACGGCCTCATGACTTCTCATTTTCTCATATAGATGTCCTGATCAACAATGTCGCTAGGGCCAATATGTACTTATTCCTAGAGGGGTTCTAAGTTCATAATTAGATTCTTGTAGATATCATCGACAAAGTCAAAACAACATTCATTACCGAATGGGGGGTCTATTGCTACAAAGTAATACCATTTGGGTTAAAAAATACCGGGACCACTTATCAATGTTCTATAATTATTCTCTTGCAAGATATGATCCATAAGGAAGTGGAGGTGTATGTGGATGATATGATTGTGAAGTCTGTTACTCGAGAAGAGCACCCTGCTATTCTTGACAGATTTATGACTCATATCGAAAAATATAATCGCCGGCTAAATCCGAAGAAGTGCATATTTGGGGTTACTTTAGGAAAGTTGATGGGACATATGGTCAGTCAGAAAGGAATTGAGATGGATCTCGATAAAGCCAAAGCCATCAGGGACATGCCTACGCCTAAGACAGAGAAAGAAGTCAGGTCTTCTCTAGGGTCCTTATAGTATGTCAGCCGATTTATTGCCTGCCTCACTACCGTGTGCGAACCCACCTTCAAGCTATTAAGATAGCAACAACCAGTGGTTTGGAATGATCAATGCCAAGTGGCATTTGACAGAATCGAGGTTTATCTTGTTGACCCACCCATTCTGAACCCCCTATCCTAGAGAAACCTTTGATCCTATACCTGGCCATTGAAGAGTCTTCTATAGGGGCAATGCTTATCTAAGAAAAAGATGATAAGTGGGAGCATGTGATCTACTACTTGAATAAAAAGTTATTGGATTACGAAACCCGGTATTCGATTGTGGAGAAGACTTGCACCACCATGGTTTGGTTCACTAAGAAGTTGCGCTATTATTTCTAATCTTATCAAGTCCAAGTCATGGCCAAGATTGACCCCACAAAGTATCTTTATCAATCTCCCACTCTAGTCGGGAAGCTATCTCCATGGTTGTTACTTCCCTCCAAGTTTAACATTGAGTATGTGATGAAGAAGGTTATTAAGGGTTGGGCAGTGGTAGAATTTCTGGCAAACCAACCTCTTAAATCTGATTATATTGTGAACCTGGAGCTTCCTGATGATTAGCTCGCTTCCTTTAAGATCCTCGAGCGTGTATGGACTATGTACTTTGACAGTGTTGTGAATCGACGGGGATCAGGCCTCGAAGTTATTATAGTCACACTAGATAATGAAATCATCCTATTGTCCAAACATTTGGAATTCCCTATTACCAACAATGGCATTGAATATGAAGCCTGACTATTTGGTCTTAAAGCCCCTCTCTAAGTCGGGGCCCGTATAGTATCTATCATCAGAGATTCAGCCCTTGTGATCTGTCAGGTTGTCGGGGATTGGGAAATCAAAGAAGAATCTCTCTGTCCTTATGTCGAGGTGGTTCATGACTTATCTGAGAAGTTCTCCTTGTGCTTATATCACCACGTTCCCTAGGACGAGAATCAAATGGCTGACTCTCTACCCACCCTGGCCTCCTTATGGGAAGTACCCCAATAGTAGCCCATCTGTCTTCTAGTTCTATTGTCAACTAAGGCCCTATACCACGTTCAGCTAGTTCAGCGGGTCCTTGCTATCTCCACCGAGCCCTATTGGTACTCTAACATTATCTTGTTCCTCCAAACTAGTTAATATCCTTTGAATTCCTCTGACTCAGACCGCACCATCCTATGGCGACTTGCTGTCCAGTTCTGTATCAATGATAATGATCTGTTCAAGTGCACCAGTGATGGTTTGTTGCTTCATTGCTTAACCAAATTTGAGGCTCAAAAAGTCATTGATTAGGTCCATGCTGGTGATTGTGGCCTCCATATGAACAGTCTTTCTCTCACAAAGAAAATACAGCAGTTAGGATATTTCTGGCTCACCCTAACGGCCAATTGCATCGCCCAAGTCAAAAGTTGCCACCAATGCCAGATTGATGGGGATGTACAACATCTACCACCCAATGAGCTCCATCATTTATCTACTCATTGGCCATTCTCGGCGTGGGGGATAGACATAATCATTGAAATTCATCCCCCATCAACAAATGGGCATAGAGTCATCATAGTAGTAGTGGATTATTTCTCAAAATGGGTAAAGGTCAAATCCATTACCAATATCACCGCCAAGAAGATGGCTAAGTTCATAGAAAAGCATATCCTTGCTCGGTATGGACTTCTGCATCATATAGTCTCAGATAATGAGGTACAGTTTCAAGGAGCAACCGTCGATCTAATTGAGAAATACGGGATTGAGCACCATAGATCTTCTCTGTATAGATGCAAGCCAATGGTGCTGTTGAGGCAGCTAATAAGTCGGTAAAGAAGATAATTTCCAAGATGATAGCTAGTTATAGGGATTGGGCAGATAAGCTACCTTTTACTATTTGGGGAAATCGCACAAGCATTCGTACCCCAACCAGTCCTGTCTATGGAATGGAAGCAGTTTTGCCAGTTGAAACTCAGGTTACCTCACTAAGAGTTACTTTTGAAGCCAAGATGAAAGAATCTAAATAGACTCAGGCGAGATTTGAACAGCTAAATACGATGGATGAACAGAGATTAAAAGCTCTAGATAATCTCTAGATATACCAGTAATGCATGGCTCGAGCTTATAACAGTTGGGTAAGGCACCAGAAGTTCCCCATGAAAGCTGGTGATTTGGTCCTTAAACAGCTAAAACCTTCCACCATCGATGCGAGGGGAAAATTCAGGCTAAACTGGGAAGGACCGTATGTGATAAAGAAGATGCTTAGCAAAGGGGCGGTTAAGCTTATGGATATGGACGGGAATGAGTTTGTGAACCCCGTAAACCAAGACAGGCTTAAGCATTATCACATCTAAATCAAAAGAAATAAATTAGAAAAAGTAGCATAAAAAATAGATAAAATAAATCACCTGACTTTCAGTCTTTTACCGATCGGGCAAAAATTAGGGTGACACCCGATGGTCGGTATTCTGCAAACTGGCCGTGCAAAAATTAGTGGATGAGTCAAACCCGCTAGATTAAAAACCTGAAAAGGGTGATCTAGGCAAAAATTAGGGTAAGTGTGCAAAGAGAGAGCGCCTTCTAGAAAACCGGCCTAGGCTAGTTGGCATCGGGAGTTAAATCAATGGAAATATTATTCTAAATGAAATGCATAATAAATAGAAATCATTCTGATAGACTGAAAAGAGCAAGGTCTATGCAAAAGTCATAATAAGTCTGCTAGATTGAAAACCTGAAAAGGGCGGTCCAGGCAAAAATTTAGACAATGTTCGGTAGATAGAAAACCCCAAAGGGCAGTCTACACAAAAATTTGAACCACATAAAAGATATATAATAAATAAAGTTTGATAGGTCTGTCACCCTGACTAGCCTATGCAAAAGATAGAACTAAAATAGAGCGCATCTCTGGCCGAACTCCTCGCATCCTTGTCATAATATTGAGAAATACTCCTCAAGGTGGTAGTGGAAAAGGGCTCGTATCCCTGCTCTGCTCGCTCTCCCTTGAAGTGGACCCACGTTCACTTGGATCGGGTCATCGTTCGTTTGATCTCAGTGAGCCATCCTCTGTAGTGTATATCGGTCTCAATGGTCTCCACGTTGTCGTAGTCCAGAGTCTCAAATATGGCCTCCCTAGTCCAGTTCTCCCGAATATGATTCACCCCTCTAGCTTTGTAGACTCCTATTTGGTTATGAGGTAGCTTAGTCGGGACTCTTTGTCACTTGTTGTACTAACGGCTCAATCAATAGGGAGTGTGGAATGAAGATCTCTCTAGGCCTATTAGGTGAACACAGGATCCCCAGGACTCCATAACCACATCCTGGATCCTCCACTATGGGCTAACCCACTAAATCTGTGAATCTATAAGCCCTCTCAGAATAGGCATCCAGCTGGCAAATGTCAACTGATCGAAATCAGCTCGCATAAGCCCGCTCTCCCTTAGATGAACGGGTAGCTACTTCTTTGGGTTCCCCCTTGGTGCCTCCTTCAGCTTTAATTTCTCCATCAGCCATACCTATAAGTCAATTTTAAACGAGAGCAGAAAGAAGTGATTAATTTGTAAAATGGCAAAGAGAATACCTGCAGCAGTATGAGATGATCACCAATAAGAGTTGGATCAGTGGAAGCAGTGTCTCTATTAAGCAGGACCTTGGCTAGTCCTACAGATATGGGAGAAGCCCTATCGATATAGGAGCAATAAGTGAAATCAGCCTAAGCAGAGCAACTGGGCCTACTCCACACGTAAACTCCGCCATAAGCAGTGGTGCCACCATGGACGCCCAAGCAAGATGAGATATGGACGCCTCCCGGTACCACTCCAAAATTGTACCAAGCTGAAATCCAGGATTGACAGGTACTTAGGATAGAAACGGGACTACAGAATCCAAATTCCACAGCCCTCGGGGAATGCCATCCGTACTAAAATGAAGCTCCAAGAGTGCTAGGGGCACGCGCTTGGGGCACAGAACCCCTAATATAGCGTAAAACTCTTTAAGCAAGGGGCATAGCTCAAACGAAGAAAATCAAAATACATGGTCCATCCGATCCCAAAAAGTCATCGCTGCATGGAGGAATTCGTGACTTACGGGCCATGCCGCGACATATCGAAAGCCCTATAGCCCAAATTTTTCTAGCTTCTTTCGATCTGCAGTTCCCAAGCTTTATAGAAAGCCCTATAACTACTGGTTATGGTTTGCTATAGCTAAATCAGAGTAAATGGCCGAATTTGGATTTCAGGCAAAGTGAGGCCACCGGCGGTATAAGTGTTGTCGCTGGCTGTATGGCCTAGTCCGCCGGCTGTATGGCTTTGCGGGCAGTTTTATCTATATTAGTTAATAAGTTAGAATTTCATGTAGGGGGTGATATCGGTGATGCCGCCGGTAGTATGACCGTTATTTCTATAAATTTCAATTCTATTTTAACCAGTTTAGACCTATAAATAGCTTGTAAACAACCTAAAAAAGATCTGCAATCTATTTTTAGAACACATCTTAACACAAAATCCAAATTTTACTTAAACCAAAAGCTCAAAGGCGCAAACCATCCAAATATCATGAACACTAAGCCTAAATAAAACCAAAATCATCCAAAATTCATAGTCAAAGCAAAATAAAGAGCCCATTGTATCAAAGGCATACAAAGCAAAAGTGAAGGCAAAAGCAAAAGAAATCATATCAGTAAAGGAGCCTAAGACTGGTTGCCACCACAAGGTGGAAGGGACAAAACATCCTCCTCGCTGAGAAGATAAGTGCCAGCAATATCCTCTTCAGTCCCCAGGATGCTCCAAGAGCTCACTGGGGCCCCTCTATGGTGGTCACCGACTGTCACCTTCCTTCCCCTTCGACCCGGCTCGCTCGAGGCAGCACAATCCATGTTGTGTTTGCTCTTCCTCTCTTATAATATGGCATCCAACTGGTTCTCCATCTCGCTTACTTGGTACCGGAGTGCACTCATCTCTTCTTGATACCTTCGTTGAGCCTCATTGGCATCCGACAGTGTGAGGGCCAAAAAATCCTACAGACAAAGAAATAATAAACAGCCCATATCATTCCTATCATTCATTCATGCATTTTATTCTAATGTCATATTTCCACAGGGAATATACCTAAGCAAGCAGACTCTGGGAAACTAGTGTGTCCTTAAGGGCAAAAGCATTTCCTGCCAACCACTCCACCTCAGCATGAGAAACCTAAGAAATTCAAAGAGCAATCAAAAGGAATTCATAAGGGGTCAGCCATATGGGTTTGATTATGCAAAGCTTACATAAGTGGTGTTTTCTGGCATGAAGTGCAGTGAGTGGCTGCTGAAGGGTATCTTCCTGGGCCCAAGGTTGCCTCTCAAATTCATCAATAAGAACTGGGTCTCCAAGGTAGTCAAAAGTTTCCCCTCGATAAAGTTGACACCCTCGGGTATGCTATAATATCCCCCACCGCTTCCATCAGCCCGGCCTCTCTTCCTAAAGGGAACCTAAAAGATCCAAAAAGCAAGCATAAGGAGCTATTTTGATCAAAGCATATAATGTATATAAGCATAAAAAAAGGGGTGGAATCTCACATTGGAAGAATGATGCTCCTCGTGAGCCATTGGTGTGTCCTGTCCAATCTCTCCTTGCTCCTCAAGATGGCCCTCGCCATCGCCGCTCCCTTCCTCATTATCATCCTCAACCATAATATCGTGCCTCTATCATTTCAAATCCTCCTTCTTCTTCTTCCTATGGAAGGATATAGTATCATTCTTGTGAATACAAGGGCACATAGGAAGCAAGCATATTATGTGACCATTGTAAGGGCCAGGGACACTCCGCACCACTCGGCCATTCCCCTCCAAACAATCAGCCTTATTGGCCTCCCCGGTGATAGTCAAATAAGGCCACCAGAGGCTTATAAAGGGATCCACAGGAATAGGCCTGGCAGCAGGCATGAACTCTCTCCAGCCTCTAACTCTCTTCCCCATGTACTAGGGCAAGGATAGGAGGCACTCTATGATAAATCGGCAGTCGTCCACCTCTCACCGAACAGTAGAAACATCAACTCAATTGGACACCCCCATAAAAGGGTCCCACACAACCTGGTCAACCAATCAAAACCAAACAATCAATGTAAGCATGATGTGAATTCATAAATGCATTTTGTCTACTAATGTTTTGTTTAAGTGTGAAATAGGTCCAAAAGTTAAAGTAGCATACCGAGCTTATATGTAGGCACCGCAAAGCCTCCCTATAAGCGGTGGAGTATTTACCGAGTCCCCCGACGCTCCCACTCCACCGGGCAAGGAAGTGGGAACTCGGCTCCACTATAGTTCTAAACTGGATTGGGGGAAGGATTTGATGTTTGAAAGCCCATACCTGTATAGTTAACAACCAATAAGTCCAAAAAGGTTAGCATGCCAAAAAAAACAAGAAGCAACTAACCATGATAATAAGGCAATTATTCAAATGGGACTTACCTGAAGTAGAAAGTGACTTAGGAGAAGGGCCTTCTCCGCCTTTCAGGTGCCTACATACAGCCCATCATACATTTGTGCCATAATGACCCTAGGCCAATTCTTATCTTTGATGGTCTTGACATCCCTCAATCATCAAAATCAAGCCATAATTAACCTTGCTGCCCGAAATCGGGAAGAGCAGCACGGTCAATAAAGAAATAATAAAGGACCGGATACAGGCATCTCGATCATCCTCGGGGACCACTCCGACCCCCTTCCAGTATTTGTGCAGCTCTCCATAGCATAGTCTCCCTGATTTTGGCTTTAGCCTAAACAACTCAGTCACTCTCTTCACCACCGGCCCCCTGAGGTGGTTCTTCTCCATGTATACATCAAAATGTATCACTTCTTTATTCTATGGTAGCCCAGTCATTGCTACCATGTCAGAAGGAGTAATGGTGACCTCCCCAATGTAAAAGTGAAATGTGTGAGTAGTCTCAGACCACTTTTTAACCAAGGCGGTCAAGGTGGAATGGGAAAGCTTTGGCATCAAGAGGGGCATGGTTTAGGCTAGATCCCCAAACCCCGTGTCATCGATCATAATCGCAAGTGTTGAGTCTTTCTCTGCTATATGTTGCCACCACTGGCCCATGGTCCCCATGCCCCCGATGCAAGTATAAGTATACAGCTGTAAAATCAGAAAGGATCAAATCAGTCAAGTTTTTCACTTTCTATGTCATTTTTCTATTGGAAAGCTGTTGATGCCACTACTGGGGTAGTGATGCCGCCGGCGACATCACCCATACCACCGGCAGTATGGACGATGTCATCGATGGCATCGCTGAATCTAGCGGCGATATAGCCTTTTTCCCCTCATTTCATAGCTCAAAGCCACTAGCATCATTAGTGATACTGCCGACGGCATCACTTCTGTGGGCAAAATGCAGATTTCTGCCCAAAATCACAAAAATCACCCAAAATCAAAATCAACCAATTTCAAGGCAACAAAACAGCGTAAATCACATAAAATCAACCCTATAACATGCATCCTAACATGTATTAATTATTTTTAACCCCTACCATGGCAAAATTTTGAGCCTAAGGTCAAAATCAAAACTTAACCTAAAGGTTCGAGTTTTGTAGTTTACATGAATATTGGAGATGTGATTATCCTTATCTGGAACGAGATTATCAATGGGAGCCGCTATCCAATATCCAAAGATGATGTCAGTCTCCTTAAAGCCATACCTCATGTGAACCAAGCAGAGTTTCATCCCATTTACGGAAGAATCGGGCAGTTCTTCGGACTTAGAACTGCTAGATTTGAGCCCAAAGATCTTCTTCATAGTGAAAATCGAAAAGAAAGAGAAGGATCTGAGTTTTCTTGGAGGAGAATAGAGAAAGTAGAACGATTTCTTTTTGCTTTTGTAATTGGAAGAGAAAATGAAGAGAGTTTTACCCTTTTAAAATGCCTATGCGAAATTCGAGGAGTTTGAATTAATCTGAAACTGCCCATCCATACCATCGGCGGCATCACTCTAAACCGCCAACAACATCGCCTATGCCGCAGCTGGGCTCAGCTCGTTTGATTTGAATTTTGAATTATTTTGACTAGTCAAAGATGCCACGTGGCATCCATATCACTGGCAAGACTTCCCCCTGCCTTTTTTAGCAAATTCAATGGAATCCTGGCTCCAACCCCGACATCCGAGGACTTCTAAAACCCATACACCTTTAATTATTACATTTTATTATTGATCAAAGGGGCAAATATATTTTTGTTTCTCAAAATTGATCAAGGGACAGCACTTGTTCCAGGGATAGCACTTTGGGATCTCAAAGCCCAAGCCCGCTTGGCAAATCTCAAAGTCCAAGTCCGTTTGGCGAATTCACAAAGCATAATCCTGAACATTGGGCAACCTCTCTATAAAGCATAAGCTCGACCGAGGGGCAAACCTCTCCGTGAAGCATAAGCCCGGCTAAGGGGCAACCAATCCACAAAGCATAAGCTCGACCAAGGGGCAAACCTCTCCGCAAAGTATAAGCCTGACCAAGGGGCAAACCTCTATGTAAAGCATAAGCCAGATTAAAGGGAAAACCTCACCCCAAAGCATAAGCTCGACCAAGGGGTAAACCTCTCCATAAAGCATAAGACCGACTAAGGGGCAAACCTCTCTACAAAGCTAAAGCCCAACCAAGAGGCAACCAATCCATAAATCATAAGTCCAACCAACGACCAACTAATCCATAAAGCATAAGTCCGACCAAGGGGCAACCAATCCATAAAGCGTAAGTCCGACCAAGGGGCAACCAATCCATAAAGCGTAAGTCTAACCAAGGGGCAACCAATCCATAAAGCATAAGTCTGACGAAAGGGCAACCAATCCACAAAACATAAGTCTGACCAAGGGGGAAACCAATCCGCAAAGCTCAAGCCCGATTAAGGGGAAAACCAGCCATCCATCAGGTATCATTCGTATCCCTTGCTCTTTCATGTGATCATACTAATATATGGTAGCAGTGATCCCCTGAGAGGCAGCCTATAAGCATGGGATTTTATGATCCCTCTAGTGAGACAATGATGACCTATACCCGATTTTATTCTTCATGATAAAAATTCTTTTTTTAGAATTTTTATTACCAATAAAAAATTCTCTAGGAATTTTATTTTCAAAAAAAAATTAGTTCAGCGTGTCCGATAGCGTATCCGATGGTAGCTCAGACTGATGATTTACACCCAAAAAATAATCTAGTCCAAAATACCCATTAAAAATCAAAAAATACACCCAATATTTAAGTTTTTACGTCAATGTCAACCTTTTTCGGTTTTCCTCTCCTTTTCTCCGATTACGGGTATGAATCGTGCTACTTTTCAGACCTGACAGAGGAACAAGGCTGCAGGCGGCCTGACTGATACCACCGGCGGTATCATCCATATCGCCGGCGACATCATTTTCTCGGCAGACAACTGTGGCACTTTTCGCTCGATATCCAACGGATAATCGATCAAAGGCAATTTCCAACGGATTTTAGCCTATATAAGCAAGGTATTCCAACCATCTGAAGGGTTCCAATCTTCCACCACTCAAGATTTCAAGTAAATCTTGAGCATTCTAGTTAGCTTTAGTGGGATAAAGTTTAGAAAAGAGGATTCAATTCATCTTTTCTTGGTTTTTCTCTACTGAACTCTCTGCTACTTAGGTGTGTTTTAAGTTTAAAAATCACCAAAATTAGGATTTAGAGACTTAATCGCCCCTTACTTCCCAGAATCATCACTTGAGCTCCCTAGAGGTATCATACGGATCACGAAAAGGTGGATTCACGACCCCAAGGTAAAAATTTTGAGTCTCACAGCTCTTTGGCTTCCATTTTGTTTATTTATCGTGTTTGGGTTACTGATTGTGCTTAGTTTTAGATTTTTAGTCGCTTTTCGACCAAAAATAGCTGCTACAAGAAACTACAGCTGCTAGAGGCATTTAAAGTCGCCAATGGTATCAACCATGCCACCAGTGGTATCGTTGATACCGCTAGTGGCCTCACTTGCCCCCAGTGGCCCCATTTTCTTGTAGTACCCTTTCTTTATGGTATCCAAAAATTCATATAGCCTGCCTATGTGATTGATACCACCGACGGCATCATTGATGCCATCGGTGGCCTCAGTCATGCTGTTAACGGCATGATCTTCTGGACAGTAGTTTCATTTCATTTATTTTCCTAACCTAGTTTAAATTTCCGAAGCTAGGATGTACAGTGCAACAACGAAGGTCTAGAGCCTTCTAAAAATAGACCCCACACCATACCATGAGGCATTTTCACTAATAATCCAGTTAAAATGACAATCGAGTCTAAAATATGGATATAACGGAATTTTCCTGCAAACGTCGATTAAATACCATTTTTAGCCATCCAACCGAGCTCCATAAATTGTAAATGAAATATTCCATGTTCACGCTAACTCGGGTCTTGTTTTGTTTACTAACTATGCATGTTATATGATATATCCCATACAAAGTGTCGTATTTCTGCTAACCATTTTATGCAGGTAGATTTAGGTTAGATGAATGCTAGGCCTTTGGGTATTTTATATATTGTATAGAAAAATGTATAGGATTTAGAAAGCCATGTAATTATTATTTTATTTTTTGCATTTATTTTTTGGATAACTGTAATAATTATTTATTTACCGCTTTTGATTGCTTGATAATACGAAAACAATATATAAACCGAAAACACCAATAAATAGGGTGGACTAAAATCGATTAAGAAAGAATGAAATATTTTAACTTGGCCTAATGTAAAATATATAACATCATCCAAACTCAGCATATCTACTTAAGGTATGGTCTACCATCCGGTGGGAAAATCGTACCAAAATTTCCCGATTGAGCTGAATAGGGTGGCGACTCTATTTTCAGTACGGGATTTCGATCTCGTATCCTTAACATGCAAATTAGACTTACATTCAACATCAACATCAGTTCTTTTATCATACTAAAATAAGGATCAATCCCTCGGCACGCTTCACAGCGCTTGTTATTTTTCCACCCCCTGTGGTACGCATCTCACGTGGTCCTTGCAAGTGGGAAAAAGGTCATCCGCTCACACCATTAGAAGACTTACTATAATCTTTTTATTGAAGTTATTGTACATTTCACTTGATGGGGTCCCTAGACACTAGCCATAACATTTTTTTTATTTTTTTTTAGCAAATTTTCTATTTTTTTTACTTTTTTTTTGCTCTTTTTTTCTCTCCCTATGAAAGAGTCTTCACCCGATTGTTAGCTGTAGTTTGCTCTTCCTCTAGCGGTCCTATGAAAGAGTCTTCACTCGATTGTTAGCCGTAGTTTGCTCTTCCTTTAGCGGTCCTATGAAAGAGACTTTACCGGGTTGCTAGCCGCTTAAGGCTTATTTTGTTATTTTCAAAACTCACAAACATAAAATATCCACCAAGAGCAATGCTAGGATAATGTAAGGCCTCGATAAAGCTTCCATGTTACAAAGAATCTAAATATAGGCTAAGTCTAAGTTAAGCACATGTAAATTATACATCATGTTTCACTTTTCATTTTTCAATCGAGGCTAACCATCTTACAAAGCAACTTTCAGATTTCAGTCAATTGGGCAATCGTTTCTTAAATTGGTTCTTGATATCAAAATATGGCTAGATAAGTCTGAACTGGCACTTGTTTAACTAGCCCATTTAAATAACATCCCTTTTACTCGAGTTGTGTTTATTGAGGACAATCACAATCAAAACCAAGTGTAAAAAAAATTGAAAAATTTCAGCAAAAATCCCCTCCCCCACACTTAAACCATAAATGTCCTCATTTATGTCAAAAAGGAAAATCAAAAGCAAACTCAAGGAAAGAATATACCTAAAAGTGAGGAAGGTGCGATGAGGCAGCCTATGGGTGCTACTATTTGGGCTAAAAAAGCAAACGGATGGTGATGAGAGTGAAACAAGCTTGAAGACAACTAAAAATATTACACTAATACCTTTTTAAAAAATGAAAATGAAAGCAAAAATAAAATAAAACTTTGGGTTGCCTCCCAAAAAGCACATTTGTTCAATGTAATTTAGCTCGACATAGAATTTGTTCAACCAGTGCCCCATGGTAGTTTCTCTAGGCCAAGTACTTCTATGCCCCACCCTTAATAGTTTCCTTCAGCTCATTATTCAACAAAAGATCAGAGTTAATAGCATCAACTTCATCATATAAAATTATCCCCATACGAATGAGCAACGAATTTTTCACAATAGTCCACCACATCAGAAAATTGTTTAAAAGAATTAATAATGGGTCATCAATCTCAACATCCAAAAATATGTTATTTAGCTCACCATCTTCCTCTTCTTTTTTGGTTTTTAACAACCATTTCTGAAAAAAAATTGGCGGACTACAAATTTAGTAACTTTCAGATTTGATTTATTATTATCGTTGGTGCTTATCTGCTTCTCAGAGTCAACCTTTAAACTTACCCTGGACTCCAGGTTAACAGTTATGTTTTCAAATTCATCATGAGATTGAAACTTACCTTGACCCTCCAACTTACTTAAAGTGGTGCCTATTTGACTCATCCGGATTTGCAAATTCTGAAGCCTTAATTATGTTTGTTGTTGAAACAGAAGCGAGTTTTCAACTATGAGCATCATCATCTCCTTGAGATTCATGGCTGAGTTTCTCCCTTGGTCAAACATGGTCATCAAAACAAACAAAACCAATTAGTATTAGTCCCCAACATCGGCGCCAAAATTTGATGGGTGTCGAATCCACCAAAAATAATTCCTATTACTCTATTGATTGGATTTGTAGTGTTGAGTAAGTAGGGTCAAATCTACATAGACTAATAAAATTAATTTGATTCAAATTAATGACCAACAAAATAAAAACTAAAATAAATAAACAATGGGGGTTTTGAAAGGTTTGGTTGTGAAAATAAAATAAATTGCAAAAGTAAAAGAAATAAACAATAAATGCAAAATTCTTCCGATCAAGGATTCTTTCAGCTTGGTTGCAATGGATCATAGGCACAAAAGATAGATTTTTGAAATATCTATTAGTTGGTTATAACCATGATGAGCATGAGTAAAATTCTATTTCTAAATATGCGATTGATTTTAGATAAGCTGAACTAAAAAACCTCAATTATCGAACGCACTTGCAGAAGCTGTCAAGATTTAATCATCAAAAAGCATTAAGTTTTGAAAAACCAACTTTAAACCAAAATTATGATAATCAAGCATAAAAATTAATTTAAATCGAATAAACCATGAAAACTTGTTAAAGAAATCATTTGTTACAATTTTCCACTAAACCATGATGAGCATAAATTCAATGAAAATAACAATTGATTATAATTCTAAAAAGCAACAAATGGCCAAATTGAAGAGATTAAAAAGATAATGAGAAAAATTTTACTGGTTTAATCGAAAATTGAAATTCAAAAGAAAGATTAAGAACAAGTCTCACACCATCCAATTAGCCTTGACTATTCCTCAACCGAAAGATAAAACACTTTGCTACTCATAAATTGAAATAAAAATAAAATTGTCATCGGAGAAGAAGAAGAACGTTGGCCACAAGACCAAGTTCCAAAAGATGATCTAATTAGTGCAACAATCCTCTTTATTTATACTAAAATAAAATCTAATCTATACAAGGAAAAGATATCATCATTAAAATAAAAGACTAAATAAAAATGTAGAGTTATCCTAAATAACTAAAAAGGTAAAGATAAAATAGGAATAAGATGTGATATAAACATGAAAGTCTTTGTCATCAACTAGGAAAGATCAGCCTTTAATTCCAATTTTGCTCCAAAACTTGCCAAAATGCACCAAACTTGCCAAATCAGCCAAAATATCATTCATAACCTAAATAAGCATAAAATCATTATAAAATTAGCAACAAATCATTCAAAGAATTAAATGAAATAGGCAGGTAACAAGTCAGATTTACAAGTTATCAAATTCCCTTACAACTTGTCCTCAATAAAACAATAAAATCAAAAGAAGAAGGAACTACATGAAATAAAAGACACTAAACATCTTCACAAAGACCGACTTATTTTTGCCAATATTTTGATAGAGAGCCTTTTAAAGCTGCAGTAGATCAATTGATAGATTTCCTTTTAGAAAGCATACGACCTTGCTCTAAAACTTAACCCCAAGAATTTTTACCAATTATAGACATAAACATGCAGTTAATTGCTCTTAAAGTTGAGAGTTTACCTTAGCTTCCTATTTAGAGTTCTTTGTAGCCATTAGAAGACTTATTCTGATCTTTTATTGAAGTTATTGTACATTTCACTTGGTGGGGTCCCTAGACACTAGCCATAACATTCTTTTTCTTTTTTTTTCTATAGCAAACTTTCTATTTTTTTTACTTTTTTTATTTTTTCTCTCTTTTTTTCTCTCCCTATGAAAGAGTCTTCACCCGGTTGTTAGCCGTGGTTTGGTCTTCCTCTAGTGGTCCTGTGAAAGAGTCTTCACCCGGTTGTTAGCCGCAGTTTGTTCTTCCTCTAGTGGTCCTATGAAAGAGACTTTATGGGGTTGATAGCCACATAAGGCTCATTTCGTTTATTTTTTAAACTCACAAACATAAAATATCCACCAAGATCAATGCTAGGATAATGTAAGGTCTTGATAAAGCTTCCATGTTACAAAGAATCCAAATATAGGCTAAGTCTAAGTTAAGCACATGCAAATTATACATCATGTTTCACTTTTCATTATTCAATCAAGGCTAAGCATCTTATAAAGCAACTTTCAGATTTCAGTCAATTGGGCAACCGTTTCTTCAATTGGTTCTTGATATCAAAATATGGCTAGATAAGTCAGAATTGGTACTTTTTTAATTAGCCCATTGAAGTAAAATCCCTTTTACTAGAGTTGGGTTTACTGAGGACAATCAAAATCAAACCCAAGTGTAAAAAAAATTCTAAAATTTCAGCAAAAATCCCTTGCCCTACACTTAGAACCATAAATGTCCTCATTTATGTCTAAAAGGAAAATGAAAAGTAAAGGACAAGGAAAGAATATACTAGGAAGTGAGGGAGGTGCAATGAGGCAGCCCATGGGTGCTACTATTTGGGCTAAAAAAGCAAATAGATGGTAATGAGAGTGAAATAATCTTGAAGACAACTAAAAATATTACACTTATACCCTTTGAAAAAAAATGAAAATAAAGCAAAAATAAAATAAAACTTTGGGTTGCCGCCTAAAAAGTGCATGTTTAACGTCGTTTAGCTCGACGTAGAATTTGTTCAACCGGTGTCCCATGGTAGTTTCTCTGAGCCAAGTTCTTATATGCCCAATCCCTTAACAGTTTCCTTCAACTCATTATTCAACAAAAGATTAGAGTTAATAGCATCAATTTCATCATATAAAATTATCCCCATACGAATAAGCAATGAATTTTTCACAATATTGTCCACCGCATCAGAAAATTGTTTAAAAGAATCAATAAATGGGTCATCAATCTCAACATCCAAAAATATGTTCTTTAGCTCACCATCTTCCTCTTCTTTTTAGTTTTTAACAACCTTTTCGGAAAAAAAATTTGGCAGACTACAAATTTAGTAACTTTCATATTTGATTCATTATTATTGTTAGTGCTTATCTGCTTCTCAGAATCAACCTTTAAACTCTAGTCCAAGCTATCACAGACGCTTACCCTGGACTCTAAGTTAATAGTTACATTTTCAAATTCATCATGAGATTGAAACTTACCTTGATCCTCTAACTTACTTAAAGTGGTGGCCATTTGACTCATCTGGATTTGCAAATTCTAAAGCCTTAATTATGTTCATTGTTGAAACTGAAGCGAATTTGCCACTATGAGCATCTCTATCTCCTCGAGAGTCATGGCTGAGTTTCTCCCTCAGTCAAACATGGTCAACAAAACAAATAAAATCAATTAGTATTAGTCCCCGGCAACGACGCCAAAATTTGATGGGTGTCGAATCCACCAAAAATAATTCCTATTACTCTATTGATTGGATTGTAGTGTTGAGTAAGTAGGGTCGAATCCATAGAGACTAATAAAATAAATTTGATTTAAATTAATGACCAACAAAATAAAAACTAAAATAAATAAACAATGGGGATTTAAAAAGGTTTGGTTGTGAAAATAAAATAAATTGCAAAAGTAAAAGAAATAAATAATGAATGCAAAATTCTTCCGATCAAGAATTCTCTCAGCTTGGTTGCAATTGATCATAGGCACTCTAGATAAATTTTTGAAATATTAATTAGTTGGTTATAACCATGATGAGCATGAGTAAGATTCTTTTTCTAAATATGGGATTGATTTTAGATGAGTTGAACCAAAAAACCTCGATTATCAAACGCACTTATAGAAGTTGTCATGATTTAATCATCAAAAAGCATTAAGTTTTCAAGAACCAACTTTAAACCAAAATTATGATGATCAACCGCAAAGATTGATTTAAATTGAATAAACCATGAAAACTTGTTAGAGAAATTATTTGTTACAATTTTCCATTAAACCATGATGAGCATAAATTCAATGAAAATAACATTTCATTATAATTCTAAAAAACAACAATTGGCCAAATTGAAGAGATTAAAAAAGATAATGAGAAAAATGATACTGGTTTAATTGAAAATTGAAATTTGAAAGAAAGATTAAGAATAGGCTTCACAACATCCAATTAGCATTGATTATTCCTCAACCAAAAGATAAAAAACTTAGCTACTCAAAAATTGAAATAAAAATAAAATTGTCATCGGAGGAGAAGAAGAACGTTGGCCACAAGCCCTACTTCCAAAAGATGATCTAATTAGTGCAACAATCCTCCTTATTTATACTAAAATAATTTCTATTCTAAACAAGGAAAAGATATCCTCATTAAAATAAAAGACTAAATAAAAAGGTAGAATTTTCCTAAATCACTAAAAAGGTAAAGATAAAATAGGAATAAGATGTAATATAAACATGAAAGTCTTTGTCATCAACTAGGAAAGATTATCCTTGAATTCCATTTTGCTCCAAAACGTGCCAAAATGCTCCAAACTTGTCAAATCAGCCAAAATATCATTCATTACCTAAATAAGCACAAAATATCATCATAAAATCAGCAGCGAATCATTCAAATAATTAAATAAAATAGGTAGGAAAAAAGTCAAATTTACGAGTTATCAATAACATACAAGTAAACTTGGAATATACTACGAGTTTCTCTTCAAGGATAGGAGAAAGTACCAAGATTTCGACTTGAAATGTTGAGTGGAAAGTTTGAGATGATGAAGATGAAGGAAACATAAGCTATTGTGGGTTATTTCTCATGATTATAATCTATCAAATGTGACATATAGAGAAAACAAATTGAAGAATCGCAAATCACTGAAAAACTTGTAAGGTCACTACTACCAAAAGTTTGACTATAGAATGATGGCAATGGAAGAAACTCATGACAAAAGTAAAATGACTTTTGATGAAGTATTTGGCTCATTGCAATCACATAAGGAGAGGTTATAAGGACAAAAACAAGAGTTTGTTGAACAAGTATTGGCGATAAAGGCTTTGTTTAAGGAAGGTGAAAGTCTCCAAAAATCTAGTCACTGCATATGAGGATGTGGTAGAGGTCGTGGAGGAAATGAAAGAGGATGATGATATGGCAAAATCAACAAAATGGAATAAATGACAATAATGACGAATGTAACCAAACCTTAAGAAGTATAGGTTGTGGAAGGGATGAGGAAGAGGAAAAGGAAATTAGAAAAAGAATGATGGATGTGACAAGTCCAATGTCAAATGCTACATGATGAATTGTTTCAGTGACGATGTTTCTCTTCCTCCTCAATTCATTAATCAACGAAGAATCTTTTATTACTGGGAATTTACAATCTTGTGAGCCTTTTGTTTCGGATAATGATGCATGGAATTGTTATCTCTTATCCCCTACTTTCAACCCAAATGACCACCGGCAGCCATCAAATTAAGGGTTAACTAATGAATGCTATCTGTTGTGCATTTTAGTGTCATCTATGTTATTTTAATGGTTTTTTGTTTCTTTTCTTCTTGTTGCACAACAATTTATATATAAAGAAGACATATTTATGAATGGGTGTATGAACAAATGTGTGCTTACATTACATATATAGTTTCATGATTATAACATAACTATGTTTCTGTTTTTTTTCTTCCATCTCACATTATATATTGAGGTATTAATTTTTTAGGTTGTAAATCGAACATGTATTTGTGCTCATTTCCATATCATTGAGACCATGTTTTTAGTCTCTTTGGACAATATTACTTCCTTTTCTATCATTTTAGGTTTTTAAGGCAATTTGGAGAAAATATGCATTTTTAGGCAGAAAACGAGCAATTAAGGAGACTCCCGATGGATGCACCGAGACTAGTATAGTCTCGGTGACTTGGAAGCCTTCTAGAACGTAAGAAGAAATGAAAAGAGGAAGTCTCACTGAAAAGTTACCGGTCACCAAGATCATGGTGTGTTCACCATGACTGACGAGGTCCCGATGACATGTCAACATTCTGGAGCAGAAGTGAAAGATGCCAAAGTTAACTAGAACCTAATTGAGAAAGTGACGTGAATTCATTGTTGATTAATTCCTTTCTTTATCTTAAAAAGGAATCCTTGTCTCTCAGAGACTTTCTAAAGAGACTAATCAAGCAGGAATCCTAATCAAAGAAGGATACTAATGAGGAAGAAAGCTTATTCAAAAAAGGAGTAATAATGAGTCATAATTCTAATTGAAGAAGGAAAGAATTGAGGAGATGGAAAACCCCTATAAATACTCATTGGAAGAACACATTCAAGACATTTAATCTTACATTCATTCTTAGATTATAATTTAGAGTAGAGAAAAGTAGAGAGAGCTCAATAGATTTTATTCTTCATATTCTTTAGTTTAATTCTATTTCCATTCTTATTTTTACTCTTTTTATGTTTATGGAATTTACTTTCATGTCTCTTTACTTTTATTTGCACTTTACTTTTACATTGCTTAGCTAGTTATCTTTGTGACTTACCATGGAATAATAGACTTAATTCTTATGGTGTGAGGATTGAAATTTGCATCAGGACCTATTCATCAGTCTCGGTACATAAAGGGTTTTGAAGGAAGATCTCTTTATCTCGCTGTTGGTTTGGCCAACCAATTGGTAAGTCTTTGTGATCTAAAGTTAGTCCTGATCTTACATCCGTAATTATGTTTCTTGAAGGATGAAGTAACATCTATCTCTATGAAGATCATGAGAGCAATTGATCCAACTCCCATTATGAGTGCTTCACTAACTGTCGGTTGGGACTTGGGTCTTTCTAGAAGGTAATGCTATTTTTCGATAAGCTCTTTGGCGCGACATTGAGAGTCATAATGAGTAAGAAGGTGGTCATGGCGCGAAGTCTGGTCGCTGTACAAAGTAAGGAAGGATTGCTAGTGTTGGGTGGTGTGGAACATCGGTATAATTAAGTCTGGGTCTCGGTGAGATTCTTCTTTGGTCATATGACCACTATAGAGTTTGGTTTCCCTCCTTTGGTTTAGTCACTATATTATTATTAGGACTCAGTTTAGTCTTTTTGCTTTCTTTTATTTCCCTGCTTTAGTTTTTAGTCTTTTTAACTAAGTAATTGTCACTGAGACTTGCTTAGGTCACGGTGAGGTCATTCAAAATGATTATATTTAGTTTCTATTCCTCGTGGGATCGACCCCTGCTTACCACTATCTTTATTTTGTTTTCCATGGATTATTTTTGGTGGTCTCAACACCCATCATAATTTAAGCAAACATGCCAAATCATAAAATTATATATAATTCAACTCCCAATCAATTGACTATTCATTGGGCAACAAGTTACATGATTTGAACTCTGACTACTTCATGATTGGTACTCTTGACTACAAGGTGTAAGAGGCTCTACATATCTTGGTACTAAAATTAAGAATCATGGAAGTTGCAAATTGTTTCTTTCACCATTTTATGGTAATGTGATATAACTACTTGACATATTTAGGAGATAATAAATAAAAAAATATTGATAAGCTTAATTTCAATAACTCCAATCAATTTCACAACATATAGTATAAAAGCTTTTTGTACTTATAAAACTTTAAAGACTAGATTTTGAATGATTGCATTGTATTTCATAATGTGTGTTGGAGTAAAAAAATAATAAACTTAATTTTAGATTAAAGACCAAACAAATGCACCTTGCATAAGTATGTAATATAAGAAAAGGTAGTTGGCATGTTATATATATGTTCAAAATGTTGTAATAGCAAATGTTATCCAATTACCTTTGTACAAGATGTTGATAGGAAATCTAAATTATGTGGCTAAAGAATAAAACATAGTATAAAAGGAAAATATAAAGGAGATATAGCCAAGATGTATGGTGTGTGTTTTGGTAAGAGTGTCGGTCATGGAGCTTATATAAGGAACTATATTTTTAGTTTTTTTTGTCTTGCTTTGTGTGAGAGTGTATATGAAATAAATAGAACCCATTTATGAGACTCTTTATTGCATAATCAAAGAGTGAGAGTGAAATTTATTCTACCTAATATAAAGGAGCTATATTTGATTTGTTAATTTTGAATTTATAATATCCCTCTTCATTTCTCTAATAAAGTTAGTATCAGAGTCACATTAAAAATTTCTGTTAAGGAGAGTTATACGTGAGATTTGTTACTTTTCTGAAAAAAAATCTTCTCTTTGAGTGCAAAAGTCAAGTCCAATGAAATTTGGATGTTGCAAGGAAAATATTCCCGTGATGATTCCTTGCAGAATCTTACAAAAGGCTATAGCAATTCCTGACATGTTGCAAAAGACCCAGAAAAGAGTCACAACAACCCCTGTACACCTAGAATCAAGTTGTTTGAGAGTTCTTTAACAAAAAATGAATATCAACCATGTTCCCCTCAATTTCCTTCAACTTATCAAAACTAGTTATTAGAATTGGTGTATCAAAATAAAAGATTCTTGGAGTTCAAGATGTTTGAGACATTGCCAAAAAAGGCTACGTAGTCCCAATTAAAGATGAATATATGTCTCAGGCCAAAAAAGATAGTTTGCATAAGAGTCACATGAATGACCCGAAGGCACTCAGTCTAATTCATCAAGCGTTAGATTATGTAATGTTTAAGAATGTGGCAGGAACAACTGCTTACAAATAAGCTTGGGATATACTACAAGTTTCTCTTCAAGAAGAGGAGAAAGTACAAAGAATCCAACTTCAAATGTTAAAGGAAAGTTCAAGATGATGAAGATAAAGGAAACATAAGCTATCGTGGGTTACTCCTCATGGTTAAAATATGTCGCTAATTAAATGCGACAAATGGAGAAAAAAATTGAAGAATGGAAAACATTGAAAAACTTGTAAGGTCACTCCTACCAAAGTTTGACTATGCAGTGGAGGCAATGGATGAAACTTGAGAGATAAGTAAATGACTTATGATGAAGTAGTTGGCTTACTGCAAGCATGTGAGGAGAGGCTAAAAAGGCAAAAAAAAAAATATTTTTTTGAACAAGTATTGGCAATAAAGACTTCACTTAAAAAATGTGAAAGTAGCCAAGTAGCTAGTCACTATGGACGAGGACGTGGTAGAGGTCATAGAAGAAATGAAAAATGATGACATGACAAAATCAACATATAGAATAAATGACAACAATGATGAATGTAACCAGAACCCAAGAGGTAGAGGTTGTGGACATGGATGAAGACGAGGACGAGGACAAGGACAAGAAAATTAGAGGAAGAATGATGGATGTGATAAGTCCAAAGTTAACTACTACAATTGCTCTAGATTTTGCCAATATGCATCAAAATTCAGGAGTCCACTAAAGTAAGAAAAAGAAGAAACAACGAACAACATTCAAGATTAGGGTGTAACTAATATAGCGTTACTTACCTATGAACCGAGAAATCAACATATGGTGTCTTAACAATGCTACAAAAGTTCCTATCAAAGGCAAAGGAACCATTCTGATTTGTTTAAAGAAGAGCACCAATTCATCAGCAATATTTATTATGTTTTAAACATGAAAAGAAACATTTTAAGTTTAAGATAACTGCTAGAGAAAAACTACTAAGTGCACAGGACAAACCAAAAGTTGGTGTTATTGAATGAGAAGAAGTTACTTGCAAGTGTGCTTATGTCGAAGAAGGAGATGTTTACTCTCAACATCAAGACGGACATGGTACAAGTGTTTAAAATATTTCATAAATGACACTCATTGGCTTTGGCATTTGAGATTCAGGTACCTCAACTTTGGAGGGTTAAAATTGTTAAGCCAAAAGAAGATGGTGTACGGTCTTCACCTGATTGATAACCCTCATCTGTTTTGAGAAGGATGACTTATCGAAAAACAATCTAGAACTTTCCAAAGGAGTCCATGTCAAGAGCAAAGGCGCTCTTTGATCTCATTCATGCCGATGTTTACAAACTAATGAAACCAATATCATTGGGAAGCAACAAATATTTCTTGTTATATATTCATTGATGATTATTGTTTTACCATCTAAAGGAGAAATTAGAAGTGTTTATAGCATTCAAGAAGTTCAAGACACTAGTGGAGAAAGAAAGAAACTATTACATCAAAGCCTTAAAATAAGATAGAATGGTAGAATTCACATCATATGAATTCAAAAGCTTTTGTGAGCATCATGGAACTTGCCATTTCTCATTAGTCTCGAGATCCCTACATCAAAATAGTGTTAGAAGAAAAAAAACAAACGCTGATAGACATGGTAAGAAGCATGCTGAAGAGAAAGAATTTGCCCACGGAGTTGTGGGCAAAAGCAGTTGATTCTGCATTCTACATCTTGATCTAGTCAACAACAAAAAGTGTCTCAATCATGACACCCTAAGACGCATGGAGTGAGAAAAAGCCCAAAATCTATCATTATTTGTGTTTTTGAGAGTGTTACTTATGTTCATGTAGTTGATAAAGAATGAAAAAAGTTGGACAACAAAAGTGAAAAAAAATACTTAGTGGGATACTCTGAATTTTCAAAAGGTTGCAAGATATTTTATCCTTATATAGGAAATATGATCATCAATAGAGATATACTTGTTAACGAGGAACCAGTTTGGGAGTGGAACAATGATAAGAAGAAGAGTTATATTTTTTATCCTTTCCTCATGGATGAAAAAATGATTGTGATGCATAGGAACTAGCAACAACATCGATGACAAGTACTCCTATTTTCAATAGGCTTAATGTATATCTAGCTACCTGAACTTGTCCCAAAAAACCTACTGTCTCCTTGAACTTTCAAAATGTCCTCGTAGCTCCCTCAACTTTCAATAAGTGTATCACTTTGCTCCCTAAATGACACGTGTTAACTTCGGATAGGTTTGACTTTTCAAAGGTGTCATTTTTCTAATTTTTTTCTCTCTAATTAGAATCTAACACATGGCATTCAGGGAGCAAAGTGAAGCACTTTTGAAATTTGAGGGAGCTACGGGGTCACTTTGAAATTTCAGGGGGCAGTAGGTTTTTTGGGACAAGTTCAGGTAGCTAGATATGCATTAGGCCTTTTCAATGCATCTCTTGGACATGAAGATGGTGAACATGAAAGTCCTAGACAAAGGCAAAGAAAATTTTGGCGTATTAAAGAACTCTATGACGCCATTAGAGAGCTCTATGAAGAATTAACTACTATCATCTCATTGATAGTGAGCTTATTATACTAAATAAGCATTGGGAGATGAAAATTAGAGAAAATCCATGGAGGAGGAGATCAAAGAAATAGATAAAAATGATATATAGGAGTTGACTAAACTTTTAGATGACAAAAAGCCCATTTGTGTCAAGTTGGTTCAAAGCTAATGAAGATGTGAATGGAGAAATAGTTTGACAAGACGAGACTAGTTGTAAAGGGATATTGTCAAAAACTCAGTATTGACTATGCTGAAGCTTTGATAGGTTGTATTTTTAGCATGCTTTTGTGCTCATTTCCATATCATTGAGACCATGTTTTTAGTCTTTTAGGCAGCTATTACTTCCTTTTCTGTCTTTTCAGGTTTTCAAGGAGATTTAGAAAAAACATGCAATATTTAGACAAAAAGAGCCTTTCACCGATACCTAAAGTAAACAGTGGGAGCATTAGCTGATCCCAGTAACTCTAGAGCATTCCACAATGACCAAGACAACATTAATATCAAAGCGTAAAAGATCCAGACTGGGAGATCACCTAATTTGGGCAAAATCTATTCGAGAAAAGCCCAATTCAAGAGAGAGTTTAATTTCTATCCTAATTCTACTTATAGAAGATAAAGATAGGGATTTTACTATCATTTAAAGATAAAGACTAAAAGGAAATAAATCCTAAAAGATAAATAAAAAGAGTCCTATTCTATCACAAAATAGGAAGCATAAGGAGAGGCTTTAGCTATAAAAACCAAGACCTGCGCATTTCAAAGGAACATCCTACTTTTCACAATAGTCTTGATCATTTCATTTCTAGTCTAGTTTTAGCCTTTAGTTCTTAGTCTCTTTACTTTCCAGCACTTTAGATTTCTAAGTTTTGATTTCAGATTCAGTTTAATAAGCAAGTTCATTTCTAGTTTAATTGCTTTTAAGTTTCATTTTAATTTCAGTCTTTATACATTCAGCATGATTTACCTTCAGTCTCTTTATATGTTAGCACATTTAAATTCAATCATGTCTAGCTAAATTCTTTATGACTTAACCTATTAAGGGTCAAGGCTGAGTTTAAATGGTGTGACGACCACAATGGAATACAAAAATTGGCAAGGTGACCTATTTGCCAATCTCGGTGCTTTAAGGGTTCTATGGTAAGAATATCACTTAGTCTCGATGTTTGGCCTGATCAACCATTTGGTAAGTCTTTGCGATTATTGTTAATCTTAATTCTTGCATCCATAAATTGTGCTTGAAAAAGGATAAAGTGACAAAAGTGTCCATCGAGAATGGAGAAAGGTAATCTTCGCCTCTTGGGAGTGCTTCACTACCTGTCAGTAAGGATTTAGGTTGTGGTGCAAAGTTTGATCTCCATACACAGTAAGGAAGAGTTGCTAATACTGTACGGTGCATGAGTGCTAGTATAACTAAATCTAGGCACCATTGCAATTAATTCGTCGTCCCATGATCACCATGATGTTCAGTCTTGCTCTACTTTGGTTGAGTCATTATTTCTCATTATTTTATTACTTGCTTTATTTAGTTTTAATCCATAAATTCCCATCGAGAATATTGTCATGCTATGCATTATCTTCTAAGAATAACGTTGTCTAATACTGTTCCTTGTAGGATCAACCTCTGCTCGCTACTAACTACTAGTTTACTTTGTGCAGGGATTTATTTTTAGTGGTCTCGACATCCATCAAATTTTGGTGCCATTATCAATGGATGGTTCCTTTTGACTAGTTATTCGACATGGATGACCAGAGCCACAGGTCATGGCAGTGAATTCTTCTATAATCCCGAAATTGAAAGATCTAACAGAGCTCGCGCTAAGCAATCTTGAGAGCATAGAGGGTCTAAACATCAGGCAGAAACTTTAAGCGGACCCAAAAAAGATCCAATCAATATAGAAGGATTTTCTAAAGATCCAAATGGCTCAGATTCTCAACCTGAAATAGCCATCATGACCATGGCTAACCAACAACAGTCAAACTGAGACCTTATATGGGTCCTTGTGGATCAACAACCACTTTGTATCACTTATCCGACTGGGATAGATTACAACAACTTTAAGATGAGATCTGGGTTTGTCCAAAGCTTACCTAAATTTGTCGGAAGTATCACTGATGATCCTCATAAACATTTGCAAAAGTTTCATTTAACGGTTTGCTCCATGAAGGCACCAAAGATTGATTTAGACCTTGCAAAATTGAAGTCCTTCCCTTATTCTCTTGAGGACTCAGCCAACGACCGATTTTGTCATTTAAAACCAAGATCCATTTCATCATGGGACCAAATGTCGAGAGTCTTTCTTAACAAGTATTTTCCAACATCGAGAGTTACCACTTTGAAGAGCCAGATCTGTTCGGCCAAGATGAAAGACATGGAGAGTCTCCATGAGCATTATGAGTGGTTCCAGCACCTTTTGGTAGATTGTCCACCCCACGGATTCACTAATCAAGCCTTAGTCCAAACTTTCTATAAGGGGCTCCCATTCTCCTAGCGATCTATGATGGATGCCACTAGTGTGGGCGCTCTTATCAACAAGACCCCAACTCAGGTTTGGGAACTCATCAAAACTATGGCAGAAATGGCTCAATAGTTCGATGATCGTGAAGGAAAGTCTACATCAAGAACAGTCAATGGGATTAGCTCCTGTGATCTCAATGACAAATAGAGAGACTCGTTGAAATTATGCATAAGATAGCTGTCTAGACCGAGGTTTCAAAGGAGTGTGAGCTTTGCAAGAAGACCACCCATGCTATCGAAGAGTGACCTCTCATTAGAGATCCTGATTTTGAGTAAGTCAATGCCATGGGAACTATGGTAACTATAGTAACTATGGTAACTATAGTAACTATAGTAATAGGGGAATAAACAGCCATACATTCCACCACTATAGAGAAATCAGATCGGGTGGAGAGATCAACTAGCACTCGCTTGGGGGAACAATGACTGCCAACAACCACAGGGACCGTAGAATCATCTCATGTTCAGGAATCAACAGAACGCAATCATACCAAGACCTCCTCAACAAGCTCAGAACCAACCTAACCCACCTCAGCAACCACAACATAATCCTTATGAACTTTTCACTGCTCTTGCTGAGGGCTATAATAAGCAGTTTGAGTTGGTAGATGATCAGATATAGGGACTGCAAGGTAACTTCTCAAACTTGGAAAAGAAGATGGCCCAGATAGCTAGCACTCTCTCTAAGATTAAGAACATGGGGAGACTTCCATCTCAAATGGAGGACAATCCAAGAGAGAATGTTAGTGCGACCACGCTGAGGGATAAGAAAGAGGTTCAACCAGAACTAGCGAGAGCTGAATTAGAGGATAAAATCATTCAAATACCGAATAGCGAGGAAGAACCCGTGGTTTCTACCGAGACCAGACCTCCTTTTCCGGAGAGACTAGTAAAGACCAGAAAGATGAAAGAGGAGAAGGAAATCTTTCAGACCCTAAGGAAAGTCGAGATCAACATCCCGTTATCCGATGTAATTAGATAGATACCCAAATATGCCAATTTCCTCAAGGAGCTATGCACTAATAAGAAGAAACAGCATGACGTAGAAAAGGTCATGATGGGGGAGAATGTATCTATCGTGATTCAATGCAAATTACACCCTAACCTAAAGGACCAGGGAATGTTCGCAATCAACTGGACCATAGGCCAGGCTAGAATTCAAAAGGCTGTGTGTGATCTTGGTTAATCTATAAATTTCATGCCTTCCTCTATCTACCAACAGATATCAGCCAACCATAATATGCCTCTCAAGGAGACCAGGACAGTCTTACAACTTAAAGATTGCTTTGTAGTCTACCCGGAGGGAATTTTGGAGGACGTATTGGTCAAGGTAAATGATTTTCTTTTTCTCATTAACTTCTATATTCTTGATATGTGTGATACAGGTAAGAAGGGGAACTCAGATTTGCTATTAAGGAGACCATTCTTGAGCACTGCCAAGACCAAGATCGATGTACCCAATGGTTCTCTCACTATGGAATTCAATGGGGAAGTATCCACTTTCAATGTTTATAATACTATGAAGACCTCAGAAGAAGATTCAAGCCTATGCAACAGTGATATTCTTGATCCCATCATCCATCAAATCTTGGAGCTAAATCTCTCAAACGAGTATTTGGTCGCGTTGAACAAAGGACTTAACACCGAGAGTCTTGATGACACTGATTTGGATGAAAGAGTAAAAGAGGCTATACACAGTCTCGACTCACCTCAACCTACATCGAGACCTGGACCAAAGCTTGCTCTACAACCTTTCCAGAAGCTTACTCCTTCCATCATTAAACCATCGGAGCTTAAACTTAAAAGTTTGTCAAGTCACCTCAAGTATGCTTTCTTCGGTGATAACGATACACTCCCAGTGATCATTTCTAGTAAGTTGAGTCTCGATGAAGAAAAATGGTTGATCTCCTTACTTCAGCAATACAAGAAGGCAATTAGGTGGACTATAGTCGATATCAAGGGAATTAGTCCTACCACTTTCATGCACAAGATCAAGCTGGAGGAGAACGCCAAGACCTGTTGCCAACACAAAGGAGACTCAACCCTCCTATGATGGAAGTTGTGAAGAAAGAGGAGATCAAGCTCATGAAGGCTAACCTCATTTACTCCATCTCTGATAGTGAGTAGGTTAGCCTAGTACAAGTTGTTACTAAGAAGAAAGGGATTACGGTGATAACAAAAAAAGCAGGAGAATCAGTCCCAATGAGAATACAAAATAGGTAGAGAGTTTGCATTAAGAACCACAAGCTCAATGTCGTGACCAAGAAGGACCATTTACCACTGCCATTAATTGATCAAATGCGGGAGAGACTAGTAGGCAAGTCTTATTTTTGCTATATTGATGGAATGTCAGGTTTCTATCAGATCCCGATGGCACCGGAAGACCAAGAGAAGAAATATTTATGCATCCCTTTGGCACCTTTGCTTATAGATGGATGCCTTTTTGGTCTCTGTAATGCTCCCGCTACATTCTAGAAGTGTATGGTAAGTATCTTTTCTGATTACATGGAGAGCATCATTAAAGTCTTCATGGATGATTTTACAGTGTATGGTGATTCTTTTGATGCATGTCTCGATAACCTTGGTAAGATCTTTAAACATTGTATTGAGTCTGATTTAGTACTTAGCTATGAGAAATGCAACTTCATGGTAGACCAAGGTATGATATTGGGTCATGTTGTATCTAAGAAGGGTATTAAGGTAGATAAGGCCAAAGTTAATGTTATTCAATCCTTACCTTACCCTACTTCTGTAAAGGAAGTTAGGTCTTTTCTTGGGCATGTAGGTTATTATCGCAGGTTCATCAAGAACTTTTCAAAAATCACTGAGCCCCTATGTAGACTACTTCGGAAAGACACTAACTTTGAGTTTAGAGATCCTTGCAAAGAAGCCTTTGACACCATCAAGAAAAAGCTGGTCTCTATACCTATTATCCAAGGACCCAACTGAGACCAACCTTTTAAGATCATGTGTGATGCAAGCGACAAAGTAGTAGGAGTAGTATTGGGATAGCGGGTTGGCCGAGAACCTCATATTATTTACTATGCCTCCCGGACTCTCAATGCTGCTCAATGGAATTACACCACGACCGAGAAAGAAATCCTTGCTATCATTTTTGCATTGGAGAATTTTTGTTCCTACCTTCTCTGTTCTAAAGTCATTGTATACTCAGACCATGCTGCTTTAAGTTACCTTATAACCAAGAAAGATACTAAAACAAGATTGATTCAATGGATCCTTTTCGTTCAAGAGTTTGACATCGAGATCAGAGATAAGAAGGGGACAGAGAACCTGGTGGCCAATCATCTGAGTAGGCTGACCAATTCAGAAGAACCAAGGGAAATCTAGGACGAATATCCAGGAGAGAGTCTTTTTGCTATCACCAAGACTCCATGGTATGTAGATCTTGTCGACTTCCTTACCACTGGGGAGTTTCTATAGGATTTCACACATAATGACAAGGAGAAGATAAAGAGAGAAGCCGAAAAGTACGTTTGGGATAATCCTTATTTATGGAGACAAAGGAACAATCTGGTTTTAAGGAGATGTGTTTACGGGGAAGAGATACTGAGACTCTTGTAAGCATGTCATTCTGAGGTTTGTGGAGGTCACGGTGGGCCAAGGAGAACAGCGCAACACATCCTTGAGTGCAGATTTTATTAGGCCCACATCTTTCACAACTCCTATATATTTTGCAAGGCATGCAATAACTGCCAAAGAATCGGTAACCTTGGACGTCGAGATCAGCTCCAGATGACTCCCATTTTTGTCATCGAGATCTTTAATGTCTAGGGTGTCAATTTCATGGGCCCTTTTCCTACTTCTTATGGGTTTAAATACATCCTCCGTGTTGTAGATTATGTCTCCAAGTGGATAGAGGCCAAGGCGACTAGGAATGATGATGGAAAGACTATAGCAGACTTTAGTAAAGATAACATCATTTACAGATACTGGACACCGTGACTGCTTATTAGTGATCGTGGTACACATTTTTGCAATAAGACAATCTAGGCATTACTAATGAAAGTCAAACACATGACTTCTATGGCATACCAACAGCAAACAAATGGGCAAGCTAAATTGAGCAACAGAGAGGTTAAGCTTATCTTGAAGAAAACAGTCAACCCCAACAGGAATGACTATAGTCTCCATCTCTTTGAAGCTCTCTAGGCAGTCCAAATAGCATGGAAAGCTCTTATCGGGATGTCACCTTATAGAGTTGTTTATGGAAAGGCAGGTCACTTTCCTGTCGAGATCAAACATAAAGCGTATTGGGCCAACAAGGAAACCAATTTCAAGCTCGATGTGGCCAAAGAATATAGGAGATTGTAGCTACATGAACTTAAGGAGATCCATTATGATGTTTACAAAAGGAACAAGGCCTATAAGGAGACCGCTAAATGCCACGATGACCTTTTTACTTCCAGGAAAACCTTTAAAGTGAGAAAGAGATTCCTTCTATCCAGTCCCGTCTCAAATTATTCCCTAGAAAGTTGAGGTCTTGGTGGGCTGGACCTTACATCATGACCAAGGTGTTTCCCCATGGAGCAGTCATTATACAGAGCATCACAACTAGTGAAGTCGTGAAAGTGAATGGGCATTATCTCAAGCCCTACTGTGAGCACTAGATTTTAATGATCCTTCTCACAAAATGATGATGAGAGCTAGATAATGCAATCTTTTACAGATGTTATCCATCAGAGGTGTTCCTATTGCTATAGAACTAAGTTTAGTCAAGTCTAGAGACATAGTGCACCCTTAGGGACCCGTATGGGTCATGTTTGGTGGTACAGATCAACCAGTGGACCCGTATAGGTAAAGTCCCTCATACACCTAGGAGGGAACCGTACGGGTCCCCTGAACCCCTATGGGTCCTCTATTTGCCTAAATAGGCTTTATAGCATACAGATCATGCCTATTTCGGGAGATTGTTTAGGCAATTGATAGCATTTTACAGTCATTTTCTATAGGTTTAGAAAGGGTATAGTTGAGGTATAGGAGGTATAAAATAGGGAGAAAACCCATTCCCTGAGGTTTTGTCCACATTTTATTCATTCCTAGCTTCGTTTATCAGGATCTGGGGGAGGTTCTATCCACACAAATACTTACCTAAATAGTCCTAAAATTACCATTCCATTATCTACTTTAACTAGACTTTCTCTCAGCACATGGAATGCTTCAAAGTTGATTCACGTCATAAAGGTACACTCATGAGTTTCAAAGAGACTCACATCTCATTTATTTTATCATTATTTCTCGTATTCTGCTCTATCTATATAAATCTATGATTTTTTCCAAACTAAGGTTCTGTCTAGACCAGACAAGACCCATACGGGTCCCCCCATACCCCGTAAGGGTCCCTGCCAGGACTTGAATGGGTCCTGCCCCGCTCATACGGGTACTGGCCCCCATAAAGACCTAAAATTCTCTTTTAATACATAAAATCAATCTAATAACACCATTTGCCATGCGATCATTTTCACTAATAATCTGGTAAATCAACCCACAAAAGTTAAATTGTGTTTTCATAACAAAATGCGCTGAACACTCTTTATTTCTCTCCGATCCTAGAAGTCGTTTGGGCACTATCGATCGCAAAACCGCCACGTTAACATAATCGCATTTTTCTTAACACAATGCTGACTTATGATGTCCTATAAACAGTGCTAATCTTTATGAATGCAGGGGAATTTATTTTATTTTGTTTTATGACTTAGAACAAATGTATAGGTTCCTTTGCAATTTCCTCATTTTCCCCTGGTTGTAATTTTTATTCCCCCAATTATTTTTTATATTTTATTATGAACTATTGAATGCATGAAT
This sequence comes from Euphorbia pulcherrima, assembly GCA_947683365.1. Lineage (NCBI taxonomy): Eukaryota > Viridiplantae > Streptophyta > Magnoliopsida > Malpighiales > Euphorbiaceae > Euphorbia > Euphorbia pulcherrima. Next base: position 25,795,575 of record CANTUS010000001.1, read on the forward strand.
CGAGTGTGAAAGAGTGTAGAAATTAGGATTTCCGTAAAAATTCCCTAAAATTGTTTTACTCGGTGAATGTAATTTTGAATTATATGAGAAATAATCGACTCATCCGATACCTGAATCTCTGATCCAAGAGGTATGAGTCTCCTGCCTAGTGGGAATCGTACCAAAACTCTTTCCCAAGTAGACAACTTGGGTGGCGACTCTATCATTTGTATCAAGATTTGGGTCTTGATTCTTTTATTTATAAAATTGGTTAAAATGTGATAATTTAAACTAAAAAGGTTTCATCACGCCTAAATTAATCAATCAATCACCTTAGTGGGCCCCGCCAATTGGCGCTAAGGGAGACCCATACGTCATCGACACCTCATAGTGGCGACTCTGCTGGGGAGATAATCTTTTAGCTTGCAAAGTGTTGGTTGGTTTTAAAAGTTTAAAAGATTAAGATGAGCACCGAAAATCATTTACTTAATTCAACCCATTTTCTTTTTCACCATTTGGAAAAATTATTACACTCTATCTTCTTATCTCATTCTCTCTAGCTAGATGCTCTCTTCTTCTAGCGCTAGGTTAAGGTGCCCTATTTTTCCATGAAACTTATGAAAGTGTCACTAATGCCCACCAAGAATTGGGGACACTCTAATGGGTGGAGCACTCATTGTCATCTCCCTCCAAAAGAGGCTTGATGCAATGGGAATGTTCTACATCAACTTCTGATATGTCCCTACACCATTCTTATCGATATCCTTAGAATTTTACCTTCTAGGTACCCCTTTTTCTATGTGAGATTAGACTAAGGAAGAATGCCCTCAAATTGGCAGAAGAAATAAGGGCAAAATCGATCGCTTCGCATATGTTGTGTTACATTCCCTTGTAATTAACCCCACCATGCATTATTGTGCATCATGCATGCATATAGTCTATCCCATGCATGTACTGATCTTTTGGTTACTAGCTCAGCCAAAGTTCAAAGAGTTAAAGCTTGGCGATGATCTCAAGTCTGATTGATTCAAATTTCTGTTCCACCACCACCTTCGATTCAGATAAGGGTTAAGGATACACCTCCACCTTCATCCCCGAGTAGTTCATCCAGCAGTTAGTTTGGTCTATTCAATTTCGATACTACCCATAAGCTTGAGGAGATGTCTCACATTTTGACTTATGATGGCCAGATAGATGTCGAGGTTGAGGATGTTATTACTAGTAAGGAGGCAAATGCGTCAACGACCGATATTAGGCCGAAGATTGAAAATGTCATCTTGCAGTATCTAGGAAGTGATCAGTTCCTCGATCAAATGAATGATAAGATGCTAGCTTCCATTAGGGCAATCTTGGCTAAAGAAAGAATGGCTAATGTTTCTCATGGTGGAGTCATCAGGGCTCCAGCCGTTCATACAATGGTTAGTGAGCAGCCCCTCCTTTCAAAGGTTACTCACAGTCCACTCACTCAGTCTCAGTTGCCACCTCTTCGTATTCATGGAGAATTTTCTAGTCATTTGGTCAGTTGGGTTCAGTTGGTCATTTGGTTTGGTCAGTTAGCCATTATAGTCGGTGGGTACGGTGGTTCTACCAGCCATCAGTCAGTTCACTCAACCTAGCCAGGAGTTCATACTAATAGCATTTCAGTTTAGGGCATCTGGCCTAACCCCTAATTTTGTAGTCACACCTAAGGGGATAACCTTTCCTCAATCAACAGGTTTACCCTTGGGTGCGATTGCTCAATCGAATGGATCACCCTTGTCCATGGAATTGCGTGATTTATTATAAAATTTTCTTGTTACCAATTCCAGCATTCAGCCATCAGCACTAGTAGTTCAAGCCACTAGGGAGGCGGATTGGGTCTCTGAAAACTTTAGTATGCCTAGCATAGCAAAGTATAAGGGAATTGGTCCACCTCAATCTCACATCACCACCTATCAAAGAGTTATGAGGATAAGGAAGATAAGTGACAAAGTCCTTGCTGAGATGTTTCCTTGCACTTTAGAAGGTCTCACTATCGAGTGGTACAACACTTTATCAAATGAGGTGACCGGAAATTGGAAGGCTTTATCTGAGGCTTTCATTGAGCAGTATGGTTTTAAATCAACTATTAAGACTACCATACAGAATTTGAAGGCTATCAAGCAAGCCCCTAATAAGAAATTCAAGCCCTATTTTGTAAGTTGGATGGCCACCCAAGTCTTGTTAAAAGATCGACTGAGTCTCCCTAAGATGAGCGTAAAGTTGATAGATAGTGCCTCACTTACTGTAAGGTTCTTGGTATGGATAAATTCTCTTGCTATGTGGAGGTCTTTGAGAAGGCCAAGAAATAGAAAAGGATCGAGGAGTTAGAGAAGGCAAGTATGCCGGCCAAACCTTGGTTCCAGAAGAATGACCCGTCAGCCCCAGTCCAGGCTTCTAAGCTGAGGTCTAGTTTCGATCTTAAAACCGCAATAGTGCAAGTAGAAGTGGCTGCAGTCTGTAACATTGAGGATGCCATTTCCCCTTGGAAGGCACTACTGCCTGCCCTCTTTAGAAAGTTGAGGGCACTTGGCCTTCTCTAGAGTGTCAAGCCCTACATTCCGCCCAAGTCTGAGGATAGGGATAAATTTTATGTTTATCATGTTAGCAAGGGTCATCGGATCGGTGCCTATAGGGATTTACTTAAGGCAATTCATGGCTTGATTAGGGAGAAGAAGATTCGAGAACCCGAACTTAAACCAAGTACCATGGATAACCCTCTGCCGAATTTTGAGAAATAAGTTATAGCTGTTGAGTCAGGACTGCCCTCCCATCATGTCTTCAATATGATCACACAACCTAATCTTGTGGTTCACTCGGTAGTGGCTTTTCCCGATGAACCTGTCCCCATTAATATTGACGTGTATGAGTTAAAATGTGCCTATGATGAGGAAACTATATTCATTCAACCTAAACCAATTGATATTAATGCTTATGTATTGGAGAATGATGACCTCGAAGGGCCGACCTTGTTGGTGGAAACCTCCGAGGGGATGAGTTATATAAAAGATTGGGTGTTGCATGTTACTCGAAGTGGGAGGGTCACCCCTAATGGGCCCCCAAAAAGAAGAAGTGGTGGAGATGTGGACATTCAAGTCATCCCGAGTGTCAGTCAGGGACCAACCTTTACACTTGCTATCGAGACTCAAACTCCGCTTAGTACTGGAAAGATAGATTCAAAGGTCACCCCTCTTATCCAGGAGTTGTAGTTTACCCTTTCCAAGTACAACATTTGGTAGCTTCTCATCGACTTTGAGGATCATTGTAGGGGTCTGATCGAAAAATTATTAAGCATGGAGGCCACAGCTTCCACTACCTTGGTTGAGGTGTTTTCATTTATTGGAGGACCTTCTTGTGATCAAGTTGAACCCATTATGTTTTATCCGTCAGATCTTCTGAGTGAAGGGGATAAGCATAACAAGGCTCTTTTCATCAAGGTGGAAATCTTTAATCGTTTTATCCTGTGTGTTATGGTGGATGATGGTTTCGCCCTTACTCTTTGTCCTGCCAAGATCCTTTCTCACTTGGGGCTAGATGAATCCATGTTGTAGAAATCCAATACTGTTATAACGGCATATGATGATATGAAGAGAAGTGTCGTTGGAGTGTACGAAGCTAAAATTATAATTGGGGAAGTAAAATCCAAAGTCTTGTTCACCGTCCTTGACATCCCTGTCACATACTCATTATTGTTAGGTCATCCCTGGCTCCATATATTAGGTGTCGTCCCTTCCACGGTCCACTAGAAACTCAAGCTCATCCACAATGGCAAGCTAGTGTCCATTGAGGCCGATGACCCATCCGTTATAGCAGCTATAGAAGCTAAGGAAAATGAATCTAGGGTAGTTATTGCTCACCAGGGTATGAAGTTTTTAGTTAGGGGATACATATCCCTTAAGATCAAAAAGATTATAATGAAGCAGGGCTACGTGAACGGAAAGGGGCTTGGGAAGAATCTTCAGGGCATATTGGAGCCCATTATGCCTGTGCCATGGCCATTGAGACTTGGTTTGGGAAATCACCTAGGTGCTAAAAAAATCCAAGCCCCAGTCCTACCTTATGATAGGGGTTGAGGTCAAGAAGAAGGTGTTCACATGTGAGGAGGATCCTGTTGAGATAAAAGGAAAGAAGGTCCTTGGTTTAAGATCTTCAATGATGTGTACGACTTTAAGAATTGTTGCGTGATTGAGACCTCGGTTTCTATGGAAGTATGTAGGAAAGCTGAAGGGGATAAGATGAGTGAAGCAGTCAAAGCTATCACCAAGACCCTGGCCATACTCATGGAGAAGAATTGGAAAGGAGATGAGAAGGGCAACCCCCTATAAGTAAGGCCATCAAGAACTTAGCAAGAGTAGTGGCCAAAGAAACTTAAGCAAACCTGCACACTAAGACTACCAGTTCGATTGCCAGTGTTACCAAGGCTGACCAACAAGGCCCTCCACCTGTGGAGGATGATTTAAATGATGCAATTTTTAATATTGCAAACATTTTTTATGCAAACAATGCCGCTTATAAGGCATATCGTGGTTAAATTGATGCATTTTCCATTCACATTTTTGCTTGAGTATTTCACTTTATAGACATCATACACTCATAACAATAACATTTTTAGAGTATCGCCATATTTATTAATGAAGTTGACTTTTAGTATATCATAATGGCATAAAAACCCAATGGTTAAAACTTACTAACAAAAAGAGATGATAAAAGCTCTTAGTAAACATGATAACAATTAGTCTTGGTCCGTCTTTCTTCACGAGGGGGAAAAGGGGGTCTCATCATCAAGAAAGAAGACCAAAAGGACTCATAAGAGCATCAACAGCAGGCTGACTCTGGTTATGAAGAATGGAAAGCACACCTTGGGTTACAAGACTACACTCAAATCTCTTGGAAGCTCTAAAGGAAAGCTGATCATTAAGTTGATCAAGAGGATTTTGTCTAAGACAGCGGCTACCTACAGGGAATAGGCTGATAAACTTCCATTTGCAGTTTAAGGGTATGGAATCGATATAAGGACACCTACTAATCAGACACCTTTTTCCTTGGTATATGGAATGGAACCCGTGTTACCTGTCGAAACAGAAGTAAGATCTCTCTGAGTGGCACTTGAAGCTCAGCTAAAAGAGTCAAATTGGGCAAGGGCTAGGTATGAACAAGTGAACACAATAGATGAAAAGCGACTCAAGGCACTTGACCATCTATAGATGTATCAGCAGCGCATGACTCGAGCTTACAACAACAGAGTCAGTTACCCAAAACAACCTCTCAAGGCAGGTGATCTGGTCCTCAAATAGCCATGCGAAGTCAACACCGACATTAGGGGCAAGTTCAGGCCTAATTGGGAAGGACCATTTATAGTTAAGAGAGTCCTTGGCAAGGGAGGAATCAAGCTTATGGACATGGATGGAAATGAGTTCGTGAATCCAGTGAATCAAGATAGGCTTGAGCGTTATCGTGTCTAGGTCGAAAGAATTAAATCATAAAAAAGTAGCACAAAGAATAAAAGAAATAAAGAATAAATCACCCGACGAGTGGTCCTTTACTGCTCAACCAAAAATTAGTGTGAAACTCACTAATCGATATTCTGCAAACTAGTTAGGCAAAAGTTAGGGTACTCCAATGCAAATAAAGCCCGCAAAGTTGAAAACCCAAAAAGGGCGACTTAGGCAAAAGTAAAGGCATTGAAAGAAAGATGTCAGTCGCTTTTTGGAAAATCTGTAAAAGACCAGTAGGCAGTAGGAGTTAACTATTAGAAATTATTACCATTGCATATGTACTCAAATTAATCTCATCAATGAACATGTTATGATTCGCTAAGAATTTTGGTCTTATGAATGCATGCATGTCTTTAGGTGAAATAATCGCAGGTATGTGAACATCAGTTTTCTCTACAATTTGTGCATCTTTATTATTATCTTTACTGAGTGTACATTATTCAACAAAAGAAAAAAATACCGATAGGCCATAAAAGAAATTAGACCTATGCAAAATTCAGAAAACATCTGCTATATTGAAAACCCAAAACAGCAGTCCAGGCAAAAGTTAAGATGAAAGAAAAAGATTGCTGGATTGAAAACCCGAAAAGGCGGTCGAGGCAAAAGTTAAAGCAAAGAAAAGAAGGGAAGAAAGCCCGCTGAACTGAGCCATCAAGGATAATTTGGGCAAAAATCGGGAAAAAAACAAATGAAGATAAATGTTTGATAGGTCATCTCACACCGAGTGGCCTATGCAAAAGTTAGAACTCAATTCAAAAGCGCCAGTTTTGTCTATTGTAATAATTAGAACATCATTTATAATTACCATGTCTCACAACTAGGATTCCTTGAACTTAGTTCTCCTATTGTGAAATAACAGGATAGTACATGTCCCCGGAAGTGCTAATTTCAACTAGCTACCCTTGGTAATTCTTGTCAGTTGCATTGGTCCAATTCATTGCGATTAGGAACTTGGAGTCTTTAATGATTAACTCACTCACTTGTAGTACATGCTAAATGGGCTTCATTGTTAATTATGTCAAAGGGGCAACGAGGGTTTGTAGACGACGGTATTCAATGGTTTCAGTTCAAAAAAAAGAAACATTCAGCATGCATAAAAGTCAAATGGCAAAAGTATAAATCCAAGTTTACATCAAAATAAGCCACGCAGGGCCAAAAGTATCAAATGTCCAGAAAGTAATAGCTATAGTATAATCTAAGCTGTAGGGGGATCCTGTCCCTAGGGGTACTCCCTGAGTCTCATCATGGGCATCAGCCAGCAAGTCATCCATGTCAATCATCACCTAGTCCCCTACTCCACCACCATTCTCAGCCGTAACACCAGCCGCCTCAAGCTCGTTATTCCGCCTCCTACTCACCTCTAGCCGCTTGAGTCACCACTGGTGCCACTCGATATGCTAAGCTATCATCATCAGATAAGGAATCAGATGGCTCATATGTCTATCTATCCTCGGTCATCCATGCCAGCTGGCCCTGCAATACCTCGATCTCGGCCCTCGCCTAAGCAGTCTCCACTATCGCCCGGTCGGCCTCAGCAGTGGATGCTCGCAATTGCTCCTCCAGGAACCTAGCTCGCTCCTCTAAAGCATCCAGATCCTGAGCGGACCTACTATGCTTCATAGCTAGCAGAATCTATAATGGAAATCATAAGATTAGTACACACACACATACACACACACACACATACACACACACACACACACACACACACATATATATATATATATATATATATATATATATATAATGGCATGCATCATGCATAATTTGTTAAATTTTGTAGAAAAAAGAAACTTATTGAGGCTAGTGCGTCGTGAGCTAGCAGCAGGTCTTTTATTGAGAAGAAGCCCCTCGCAATCCTCTCCGCCTCAATCACGATCACCTAAAAAGAAAATCATGTCAGCACTAAGATATTTTAGGCAGCAATTGTAAAAGAGGATCTAAGGGATAAGAATTCCTTACGTGAGTAGAATTAGATGGCATAAAGTGAATAGGCTGGACCAACTCCTTGAGCTCCTTGACAGCTCGCTTCCCCGAATGATCAAGGAGCCGGAAGAAAGTATTAACACTGCCCGAAGGACCCCCTCTCTCACACTCCCCGAAGCACGAGACTGCTTCGTCGGTAGCTCTGGGTCAGCAAGGGCAGTGGTAGCAAACCTCTTCCATGTAGAGGCAGGAGGCTACAACGAAAAAATTATGCTCAAGGCCATAGTCAATTTTGAGAAGCAATAAGGTATTCACAAAGGCTAAGCTAGGAGGATACCTGAGAAGAAGGTGTAGTAGACCTAGTTGGGCCCTCAGTACTCTGAACCACGGAAGGACCCACACGGTCGCCCCACGGCCCTCCCTCATCATCATCATCATCATCACCATCACCATCCCTCTAGTGGAACATGAGGTGATGAATGTAGCATAGGAGCCCCCCACTAACATCACTCGAGCCCCCTCACCCAATAGGTACAGCCCTTAGTCTGTTCCAGGCATCAGATGCTGCTAAGAGACCCCCACTAGGATCGAGGGAGGGATCGATCTCTCCACAATAGCACTGGTCCTCCAGCCTTGGACCCTCTCGCCAAATTACCACTCTAGGGAGAGTGGGGACTCCAGCACAAAGTAGCGATTATCCACGCCAACTCACATCTGCTCGATGTCTCCGTATATGACCATCCTCTCCCATGGGTCTCGAATGACCTACACAAAGTAAATGCACTGTAAGTATCATAACTTTATGAATACAGTTTCTACTTAAGCTTATCAGTCCCTCCTCCCCATAACAATAGGGCTCGGCTGCCCAATCCAATAAATGTGGAGCTCTCCATACTTAAGCTTGTCGATCCCTCTGGGATGAAGCCTAAGTAATCTCTCTATATAGGCCTTCACCTCAGGCCAGGAGTGCCATCGATCGGCGTAGACGTCAAAGTGAATGACATCCCCACTCCAATCTAATCCTATCAGTGAAGCACACGTCCGAGGGATTGACGGTGACCTCCCCGATCAGTAAATGGAAAGTATAGGCCATCTCCGACCACCTCTCTACCAGAGCTGAGATAGCACCCAGGGATAGTGTCTTCGAAGCCTAAAGGATGGCCCTGTTGAAGTCACTAAACCCAAACGAGTCTATGCAGGCTAGTAGCTCGGTATCCCCCAAAGCACGGATCTCTTCATACCACTTTCTGCAAAATCTCAGGGCTCTCACAGTCTTATACTAGAACTGCAACAACAAAAACATAGTTTCATAGGGTTAGCACATAGTGGAGCAGTAAAAAAATCAGAAGAAAATACCCCAAGATAAAGTTTTGGACATTCTATCCCAAGAAGTGGGACCCATATGGGTCCACCCCCATCCGTACCAAAACAGGACCCGTACAGGTCCACCCCCACCCATATGGGTCCGATTTCCCCACCCATACCAAAATAGGACCCATACAAGTCCTAACCCACCCGTACGGGTCCCTGCGAACAGTCCCCTTCCCTAAAGTTTCTCGAACAAGCCAAAGTCACCCAAATTCAACCAAAGATCATCCAAAACTATCCTAAAAGTATCCCAAACTAAAGTTACATGCATTAGGCTCTATCCAAGCCTCTAAAACAACCTAAATCATGCCAAAAATCAAGAAATTCTGAAAACCTCAAAAATAGAAAAGTGGGGAATCAAATGAAATACCTGAAGTTTTGAGGCATGAGTGGCAGGAGATGGAATAGGGGCACATCAGAAGTTGGAGTGAGGCCGAGAAATGAATCTCCCTCATGAAAAGCATACTTGATCAAAATCGAGCATTCTTGAAGCTCTAAATCGCCTACTAGGGGCAAATCCTAGTGCCTAATGGAAAAGCGGCCAATTTTTGGAATCTTTCTATACATTTTTTATCAGTTTTGGGAGAAAATCGCCGGAAAATTCAATATAGGAGAGTTTAGTGTATGGCAGGACGTGAGGGGTTTATTTTAGTTTTAAAACCCCCGACCAGGACTCGTACAAGTCCCACTTTGCCAAATCCCCACTCGTACAGGTCCCACCCCACCCGTACGAGTCCCCTTTTGCCACAAAGGGGCAGTTTTTGAGCCAGAACTTCATGAAAGCACCCAGGGCGCATCCAGTCCAGACTAGGGGCCAACCCCACTTCTCCTAAACTCCATACTTCAGTTAAATTAGGGGCAAAACCCCTAGCTCACCTTGATCCTTGATTGAAGGGAAAAAATTGTGTTTTCACAAAGTCAATCAAGAATCAAGGTAAGCCATTTTGAATTGACCACTAATAAGGATAATTTTTGTATATAGGTCCACTCAAATATAGGAAATTTTCCTCAACAAGTGAGAGTTTTAGTGGCATCCCCATTCCCCAGCAGCAAAATTAGTCAATCTAGGGGCACCCCCCATCATCGAGCTCTCAAGGGGCATTTGCCCTAGGGGCACTCCCTAGCAATAGAGCCAATCAAGGGGCATCTCCCCCCAAGGGGTATTCCCCCAAAAGGCAACTTCCAAGGGGCGCTCCATCCCTAAATAATCGAGCCAAACCCGATATATCCTAAACTTGGTTTACAATTTGTTCGGGGACCAATCCCTACCAACACATCTTTACTATTGATTGAAGGGGCAAAAAGTTTTGTTTTCCACAAAGTCAATCAAGAATCAAGATGTGTCATCTCGGGCAGTAATTAACTCAAAGTTTTTATTATCTCTTAGCAGGTTATTTAAAATCCCCACCAGGAAGGTCGATTCGCCTTAGGAAAGGGATACAACACCATCAGTTAGGAAAGTTGATTCGCCTTAAGAAAGGGATATGAGGAAAGCCATTCGCTAAAGGAAAGGGATACACCATCAGACAGGAAAGTCAATCCGCCTTAAGAAAGGGATACAAGAAAAGTCATCCGCCTTAGGAAAGGGATACACCATTAGCCAGAAAAGTCGATCCACCTAAAGAAAGGGATACGAGGAAAATCATATGCCTTAGGAAAGGAATACATCAGCCAAGAGAGTCATCCGCCTCAAGAAAGGGATACAAGGAGAAGTCGATCCACCTTAAGAAAAGGATGCACATAGTAAAAGTCACACCTTCCCTAGTAGAGTCATTAGGGACGCATCAGCAAAGGAAAGTTATCCACCTCAAGAAAGAGATATGCATCAGTAAAGGAAAGCCATCTGCCTCAAGAAAGGGATACACATCAGGAAAGGAAAGTCATCCGCCTCAAGAAAGGGACACGCATTAGCAAAGGAAAGTCATCCGCTTTAAGAAAGGGATACGCATTAGCAAAGGAAAGTCATCCGCTTCAAGAAAGGGATACGCATCAGCAAAGGAAAGTCATCCGCCTCGAGATAGGGATACATATTGGCAAAGGAAAGTCATCAGCCTTAAGAAAGGGATTCGCATCAGCAAGGGAAAGCTGTCCGCCTCAAGAAAAGGACGCCAAGGGAAGAAGTTCACCTCAAGAAAGGAACTCACCCATGTCATTACCTCAGGTATGATTTCTAAACTCTTGCTCACATCATGAGATCATACAGATCTGTATCTGTAGTGATCCCATAAGGGGTAGTCTATGAGCACTGGATTTTAACGATCCTTCTCACGAAACGATGATGAGAGCTAGATAATGCAATCTTTTAAATGTGTTATCCATCAGAGGTGTTCCTACTACTACAGAGCTGAGTTTAGCCAAGTTTGGAGACCTAGTCTGCCCTTAGGGACCCGTACGGGTCATGTTCGGTGGTACAAATCCACCAGTGGACTTGTACGGGTCAAGTCCCCCATATGCCTAGGATATCATGCCCATTTCGAGACAAATCAAATCATGAATGCAATTTATAGCGTTTAGACTCAATTTCCCCTATTAATATAGGCTTTTACACCTCATTTGAGGGGAGGACAGCTATAAAAAAAAAGAGAAAAGATTATTATAGGCAATTGATAGCATTTTCCAGCCATTTTCTATAGGTTTAGGAAGGGTATAGTTGAGGTATAGGAGGTATAAAATAGGGAGAAAACCCATTCCTTGAGGTTTTGTCCACAATTTATTCATTCCTAGCTTCGTTTATTAGGATCTGGGGGAGGTTCTGTCCATACAAATACTCACCTAAATAGTCTTAAAATCACCATTCCATTATCTACTTTGGCTAGACTTTCTCTTAACACAGGGATCGCTTCAAAGTGGATTCACGTCGTAAAGGTATGCTCCTGAGTTTCAAAGAGACTCACATCTCATTTATTTTATCGTTATTTCTTGCATTCTGATCCATCTATATAAATTTATTATTTTTGTCAAACTAAAGTTCTATTCAGACCAAATAGGACCCGTATGGGTCCCTCCATACCCAGACGGGTCCCTACCAGCACCCGTACGGGTCCTACCCCACCCTTACGGGTACTACCCCCAGGTAGACCCAAAATTCTCTTTTAATACATAAAATCAATCTAACATCACCATTTGCCATGTGATCATTTTCACTAAAAATCCGGTAAATCAACCCACAAAAGTTAAAATGTGTTTTCATAACAAAATGTCCTGAAGACCCATTATTTCTCTCTGATCCTAGAAGTCATCCGGACACTATCGATTGCAAAACCGCCACACTAACATAATCACATTTTTCTTAACAAAATGTTGACTTATGATGTGCTATAAATGGCACTAATCTTTATGGATGCAGGGGAATTTATTTTATTTTGTTTTATAACTTAGAACAAATGCATAGGTTCCTTTGCAATTTTCCCATTTCCCCCTATTGTAATTTTTATTCTCCCAGTTATTGTTTGTACTTTATTATGAACTGTTGAATGCATGAATCGAGTGTGAAAGAGTGTAGAAAATAGGATTTCCATAATAATTCCCTAAATGATGAAAATAAAATGATTTTATGTGGTGAATGCAATTTTGAATTAACTAAATGAGAAACAAGTAACTCATCCGATACCCGAATCTCTGATCCAAGAGGTATGAGTCTCCTGCCTAGTAGCAACCGTACCAAAACTCTTTCCCAAGTAGACAACTTGGGTGAAGACTCTATCATTTGTATTGAGATTTGGGTCTCGATTCTTTTATTCATAAAATTGGTTAAAATGTGCTAATTTTAACTAAAAGGCTTCATCACGCCTAAATTAATCAATCAATCACCTCATTGGGCTCCGCTGGTAGGCGCCAAGGGAGACCCATACATCATCAACACCTCACAGCTACTATAAAGGATTCCTAGCTCACTCTGAGGAGATCATTCTCACAGAGACTACTGAAACCACGTTGTGATCTCGATGTGGTACGTCAAGCATATTGATGCTAAACAAAGCGCTCTTAGGAGGTAACCCAAGCATTTCTAACTCTTTTTATCTCTCTTTTATTTTCTAGTTAGCTTTTATTAGTTGTATCTAGACTAGGACTGCTCTCTCTTTATTATTTATTGCAGCTATAGGTCTCTATACATACTTTGGGAGCCAAAGTATCACACGCTAAGAAACGTGATTGAGAAGACAAGGGATGGGAAACGGCTCACGTGCCCTGATATATGCACAGTTCATGATGTGGCAGTCATGTGAATATCATGGAGGTTTATGATAGTTTGTGCTAAATTGAGGCCATGATTGCTACTCCTCTCGTGATTACCCTATGAGTCGACCCTTTGTATGCCAATCTTACCCTATTTAAACCTTCCTCCTCACTCTCAACAGTCACACTCTCTTTCAAACTCTCAAGCTCACTCTCAAAGCAAACTTCCTCTTCTCTGGTGAAAATTCTTTTCCACCACCACTCAAACACCGCAATGGCTTCCAATCAAGGAACCACCACCACCTCAGCAACCACTGACATCCTCATCGGCACTATCGTTGTTGATACTACTCCCTTCACCACCACCACTACTACTGTCACCACTATTTCCCTCGCCACTTTATCCACCGTTACCACCACCATCGCTACCATAGTAGACTCCACTCTCACTACTTCCACCATCACTCCTACCACCACCACCAAACACCTACTACCATTTCTACTCCGGCTGCCGTGCTCACTCTCCAAAAGACCATGGCGAAGAAAAGCCATGGCGTTCCCACTCCCGCCACCTTTAACAGTGCCACCACCACCTCTGGTGAGCTTTCACTCGTCGTTGGCCTAATCTCTACTGTGGTTCCCGCCGCTGCTGATTACAAGGAGTTTGATGAGACTCCCGTAAAGAAGGAAAAGATGCCTCAGGGGGAGGCTAAACCCTAAGGTGACCTCGTCGAGATCGAATCCGATGAGGAAAGCGATTACACTCCCCCTCCCCCTGCCAAGAGGAAGATGCTCACCAGGAGTGCCGCTAAAAGTAGACAAATCTCAAAGAAGGCCAAAGTGACCATGGAAGAAAAGACTCTTGCTCCCACTGCAAAAGGTAAGATCCATGGTACCTTTGATCATCCTGCCCTGCTCATCGCCTTTCAAGGGCCAATCTTCAAAGCCCTGCAAATCTACTTACAAGGAGACCATAACCACTCTAGGCATCAACCAGGTAGTCATTGATGCCTTCACCGCAATTTTTTGGATGCCCCTACTCTTCATCTGTTTCCTCTCCTATTAAGAGCTTGTCTTGGAGTTTTACACACTTTTCTAATTCAAGCAAGACTACATTACTTACCAAGAGGAAGGGGTGATCAAGTTTTGTCTCTATGGAAGGAATATTAGTTGGAATCTTAACGACTTTAACAAGGCCTTAGGGGTGATTGATCCCTCTGATGATATGTGTAATGCCCCTCCCTTTGATTTCAATACCGTCGAGACCTATTTCTCCCTCTACAATGATGATCCTCGAGTTACCAGTGACTTATGTGACTTCTACATCCATAAGCCCCACCTCAGGTATGCCCACAGAATTCTTACATTTAATTTTTTTGGTCGCCATAGAAGCTCTAGGACCGTAAACGAGAAGGAAGTGCACATTCTATGGTGCATAAAATATAAAAAAGAGGCTCCACCTGGGAGCCTAGTTAGCCAAGCAGTTCTAGTACATCCTCACTCATCCCAAGAGCCCTCCAATCCTAGGCGCTGTGATATCGATGATTGCGCATGGCATGGACCATTTTAAACCTGCCCCTTACACCAGAATGCCCGAGACCCCGCTCTTAGACTTGGAGACTCTTGGGAATATGTTGCTTATATAAATGATCAACGAGATTGTGGTTATGCGCCCTCTTGGTCCCCCTGAGGACAAACCCTCTCTGCTTGCTCCCGTTGATCCACAACCAGACCAGCCTGCTCATGATGACTCCTCTTATTCCATAGCCTACACCGAGCTCCTCTAGATGTACAACTACCTTGAGAACATGTACAAGGACCTCTATAAAAGCATTATTTTAATTTTTAGCCTTTTTCTTTTTCTTTTCATTTTTCTTTATCATTGTTATATTTTTCATTTTTTCATTAAGAAAAAGTTTCACAGGACTCATGTTTGTCTTTTCATTCCTGCAATGACCTATTTTTGCTCTCTAACCTATCATTGAGACATGATGATGATCAAGATAAGAAATATCGTGTAAATAACAAATTAGATAATTGAAAAGACTGTCTCAATTAACTGTAACTTATCAACGAGGCCTGATTTGAGTATTAATCTTCCAATCTTAGGTTTTTGAAAGTTACTTTATAAAATTCTTAGTCCCGATGAGTACGAAAAATTATAACATAATGTAATTGTTTGCATGCTTTAATATGGACTTGATTTGCTTTTAGTTAGTCCCTATGTTTCATGAGATCCTCCATCTAGACCTTACAATCTTGGTATCAATCTTCGTGGTTACTTTCTACTGTAAGTTCCGCAATCAATCAAAATGAGACCTACTTGGCTCGCAACCTTGTTTGTCTCTTTCATATGACCGATAGAGGAAGAGCTATCCACGGCTAAAAACCGGGAGAAGACTCTTTCATAAGGAGAGATAGATTGGGAGGAATTAATGGGTGGAAAGTGCAGTAGGACCAAAGTGAAATGGAAAAGTATGTAATGAGATTAAATGGGTAAGCAAATTTAATAAAAAGGGGCTAGCAAGGCTAGCAAAGTTCTTAAAATTGCAAAATGAAACCCAAACAATGGCTAGATGTATCTTAGGGATCCCACTAAGTAAAAATTTATGCCTAAAATAAATAAAAGGTTTAGAAGGAGTCATCTTGTGATCACCAAAACGTGATAAATTTTAAATCAATGTAATTTTGAACAAGAACAATATTTTGTGTACTCGTGCTTTTAATTTGGTAAATAATCTCGGGAAAAGATATGAACATGGTCTTCTTGATGATATCTTACATTGGAATCTCAATAGTTAATGAAGAGCCTCGATATAAGTCTCGGTAAAAAATATGATCTCTGTGAAATTATTTAGGGTAATTTGCGCAGTTTAAATTTCTCTTCTTCCTGATCTTTAATGCATACTTGAGGGCAAGCATGGAATAAGTGTGGGGAGATTTGAAGGTTTGTATTTTCAGCATGTTTTTGTGCTCATTCCCATATCATTGAGACCATATTTTTAGTCTTTTTGGCCGTTACTACTTCCTTTTTTGTCTTTTCAGGTTTTCAAGGCGATTTGGAGAAAACATGCAATATTTGGACAAAAAGAGCCTTTCACCGATACCTGAAGTAGATAGCAGGAGCGATAGCTTATCCTAGTAACTCTAAAGCATTCCAGAATGACCAAGACAACATCAATACCAAAGCATAAAAGATCCTGAACTAGGAGATCACCTAATTCGGGCAAAATCTATTCGGGAAAAGTCCAATTCAAGAGAGTTTAATTTCTATCCTAATTCTATTTATAGAAGATAAAGATAGGGATTTTACTACCATTTAAAGATAAAGACTAAAAGGAAATAAATCCTAAAAGATAAATACAAAGAGTCATATTCTATCACAGAAGAGGAAGCATAAGGAGAGGCTTTAGCTATAAATAGCAAGACCGGCGCATTTCAAAGGATCATCCTACTTTTCACAACAGTCTTGATTATTTCATTTCTAGTCTAGTTTTAGCCTTTAGTTCTTATTCTCTTTAATTTCCATCACTTTAGATTTCTAAGTTTTGATTTCAGATTTAGTTTAATAAGCAAGTTCATTTCTAGTTTAATTGCTTTTAAGTTTCATTTCAATTTTAGTCTTTATACTTTCAGCATGATTTACCTTCAGTCTCTTTATATTCTAGCATATTTAAATTCAGTCATGTCTAGCTAAATTCTTTATGACTTGAACAAGTATGGGTCAAGGCTGAGTTTAAATGGTGTGAGGACCGTAATTGAATACAAAAATCTGTAAGGTGACCTATTTGCCAATCTCGGTGATTCAAGGGTTCTATGGTAAGAATATCACCTATTCTCGTTGTTTAGCCTGATCAACCATTTGGTAAGTCTTTGTGATAATTGTTAATCTTAATTCTTGCATCCGTAATTATGCTTGAAAAAGGATAAAGTGACAACAGTGTCCATCGAGACTAGAGAAAGGTAATCTTATGCCTATTAGGAGTGCTTCACTACCTGTCAGTAAGGATTTGGGCTTTTCTAATATTTGTTGTTATTCACTAGTGAGCTCTTTAGCATAAAGTTGAGAGATGTAGTGAGTAACAGGGAGGTCATGGCGCGAAGTCGGGTCTCCACACACAGTTAGGAAGAGTTGATAGTGTTGTACGGTACATGAGAGTTAGTATAACTTAATCTAGGTACCAGTGCAATTAATTCCTCATCCCATGATCACCATGATGTTCAGTCTTTCCCTACTTTGGTTGAGTCATTGTTTCTCATTGTTTTATTACTTGCTTTATTTAGTTTTAATCCACAAATTCCCATAGAGAGTACTGCTAGGTCATGCTGTGTGTTATCTTCTAAGAATAACATTGTCTAATACCGTTCCTTATGGGATCAACCTCTGCTCGCTACTAACTACCAGTTTACTTTGTGCAGGGATTTAATTTGGTGGTCTCGACATCCATCAAGCTTTTTCGTCGGTTGTAAGAATGGAGACAATCAAACTAGTGATCTCAGTTTCTGCTGAAAATGAATGGAAGATTTACCAAATGGATGTAAAGTCAAAAATTTTAAATGGCTACTTGGAGGAAATATTTATGTCCAACAATCGTCTGATTACATTATCAAAAGGACATTAAGAAAAAATGTTGAAACTAAAGAAGGCATCGTATAGACTCAAGAAAGCACCAAGAGATTGGAACATATGTATTAATAAATACTTGCATGAGAATAGATTTTCAAGTTCCCAAATGAGTATTCCTTATACGTGAAAGTGAAAGGCGGAGATATGCTACTTATTTATCTATATGTGGATGACCTCATTTTACCGGGAGCAATCCTCAAATGTTTGATGATTTTAGAAAGACAATGGCTTGCAAATTTGAAATGGTTGACGTTGGCTTGATGTCATATTTTCTTGGCATTGGAATCAAGCACAATGATAATGGAATTCTTGTTTCTCATAGTAACTTTATTAAGGAGATTTTGAAGAAATTCAAGATGGAGAGTTGCAATCTTGTTCACACATAAGTCGAATGTAGCCTGAAATTGACCAAGGATCGAGATTGACCCAGGGTGAATCCATAAATTTTCCGAAGTCTGATCAGGAGCCTCAAAAACATGACGTGCACAAAGCCATATATTTTGTATGTAGTTGGCTTAGTGAGCAGGTATATGAAAGAATCAAAATATTCTCATTGGAATGTAGCATAAAGAATACTCTCCTATATCAAAGGTACAACTAATTTTTTTTTTTTTGCATTATTCAAAATTTCATAAATTCAAATTAGTTGGGTACATTGATAGTGGATGGGCCATTGATAAAAATAACCAGAAAAGCACAAGTGGGTTCGTATTTTTTCTTGGTTATATGACCTTGAGTTCAAAAAAGTAATCAATTGTGACACAATCAACCTATTAGGCAGAATATGTCATTGATCGTATGTGTGTGTCATGCGATATGGCTACTGCTATTATTGAAGGTACTTCATATGGGACAAAAAGATTCAACTGATATTTTTGTTGATAATAAATAGGCTTTGGCGTTAGCAAAAAATCCAGTTTTCCATGATTGAAGAAAGCATATCGACTCAAGATATCACTTTATTAAGCAATACAATGAATAGAAGGTCATATTGAAGTATGCTGAAATTCAATATCAAAGGGCAGACATCTTTACAAAGCCAATAATATACAGCGTTTTTAATAAATTGCGAACATTGTTGAGAATAACAGAAAATTAAGATTACGGGGGAGTGTAAGAGTAAAAAAATGAAATAAACTTGATTTTAGATTAAAGAAAAAAATACAAAGACGGAAATGTGGGGACAAATGTGTGTTGCATGTATGCAACATAAGACAAGGTAGTGGATAAAGTGTTGTAATTGCAAATGTTATTCAATTATCTTTGTACAAGCCACATGTTGAGTATAAAATCTAAATTATGTGACTGAAGAATAAACTATAAGATAAAGGAAAATATAAAGCAGGCGAAAAAAGGATGTGTGGTGTGTGTTTTGGTAATAGTGTAGGTCATAAAACTTACATAAAATAGCTATATTTTTAGTTTTGTGTCATGTCTGTGAGAGTGTATATGAAATAAATAGAGTTCATTTGCGACTCTGTATTGAATTACGAAAGAGTGAGAGTGAAACATATTACCTAATAATTGATATTTGAGTTGTTAATTGAATCTATAATATTCCTCTTAATTTCTTAAGTGGTATCAAAGCCACGTTAAAAATTTTGGCTAGTGAGAGTTGTGAGATTTATTTCTCTTCTAAAAAATTCCTTCTTAATGCAAAAGTTCAACACAAGGAAATCTAGACATTGCAAGGAAAATATCCCCTTATTATTTCCTTGTTAAATCTCCTAAAAGGTCTGGCAACACCTGACGTGTTGCAAAACACTCAAGAAATAGTTGCAACAGACCCTATACACCTAGAATTAAGTTGTTCGAGAGACCTCCACAACAACTGTGAAATCAACAGTGTTTCTCTCAATTTTTCTCAACTTACCAAAATCAATTATACAAATTAGCATATTAAAATAGAAGCAGATTTTAAAACCCAAGATGTTTAGAACATTGACAAAAAAGGTAGTGTAGTCCCAGCTTAAGATGCATAGTTGTCTCAAGTCAGAAAAAAAGTTTGCATAAGAGTCGCATGAATGACTAGAATTCACATAGTCTACTCCATCAAGGGTTGGATAATGTAATGTTTGAGAAGGTGGCAGAAGCAACCATCTTCAAGTAAGGTTGAGATATACTACGAGTTTCTCTTCAAGGAGTGGAGAAAGTACAAAAATTTTGAGTTCAAATGTTGAGAGAAGAGGTTGAGATGTTGAGGATGAAGGAGACGGAAGCTATTGTAGCTAATCAAATGCGATAATATGGAGCAAAAATTAAAGAATCAGAAACGCTGAAAAACTTCTAAGATCACTACTTCTAAAGTTTGTTTACGTAGTGGTGGCAATAGAAGAATCTCGAGAGATGAGTAAAATGATTGTTGATGAAGTATTTGGCTCATTGCAAGCATGTGAGGAGAGGCTAAAGTTGGATCATAAAAAAGAGGCTAGTGGTTGAGCTTGAAGCTGTTATTCTAAAGGTCACAGGTTCGAGTCCACATTCGCAAGTGAAATTTCTCTTTGTTATTATTATTATAGCCCAATGAGGCAATTTTTTAAATAAAAATAAGTATTGGTAGCAGAGGCTTCGTTCAAAGAAGGTAATAGTAGACGAGATTCTAGTCATTACGGACGAGGACATAGAGGTCGTGGAGGAATTTGGAAGAGGAAGAGGACATGGTAGAATTCAACAAAATTAAAGAAATGACAATAATGACAAATGGAGGAAACAAGAGAAAGAATGATGGACTTGACAAGTCCAACATCAAATGCTACTATTGCTTTAGATTTAACCATTACGCATCAAAATGTTGGAGTTCACCAAAGCAAGCAGAAGAAAGGGCAAACATCACTCAAGAGAAGGATGTAACTAACACAATATTACTTTCCCATGACTGTGAACAGAGTCAAGAAAACAACATATGATATTTTGACAATGCTCCAAATAATCATGTGCGAAAACAAGAAGATCTTCGTAGAACTGGACCAATTGTTGTTAGCAACATATGTTATTATCTTGAATGGGTGTTTCCGGATATATACCATAGAGTTTTTTTGAATGAAATGGTTTAATATAGGCGATGTTTTCATTTATTACGTGAAAATCTATTTTTTATGTTTGAACTTATATTTTTACGTGATTTTGTTTTCCATTGTTTTTTCGTCTTACTCTTCCCCAAACCTCATTACATACCTAATTACCTCGTCTTCATAGGCTTGAAATAGTTATAGTCTACTCATACTAGAAGCCGTCGAGTACTTACACATCCAATTTTTCTACTTCTTTTATGAGCAATAGGTTGATTCCTCGTTCACGCTATTCTTCTGCTTCTTTTTCTTATTTCAATTTTGGAGCCAGAGGGTGGGGGTGGTTACCAATCCATGAAGCCCAATTGTTCTCGGTTCGATGCCTTGGTCAATGGTCCGACAAGTTACCATGCAGTAGTGATTGGCAATTTTATAATTGGAGAGATTTTGAAATTAGGATTCAAGGAGAAAATCAACATTGCTACATCTCCAATAACTCTTCTACTTCTTATTTGTTGGGATTCTTCTAAGTTCGCCATTATTGGTGGAGATTGTAATAAGGGGTGATTGATGAAATTTTTTTTTAATTTTTTATGGATATTTAGAAAAAGAACGACATGTCTATCAATTTATTTATTGAACTTATATATATTGCATAATTGAGTTTTGAAGGATTGTTAAGGCTTGTGGTGCTTGGATCAGTTGCACCTATATTGTGTCTATAATTATTGGGTTCAAGGATGAACATGATATGTGAGTTTTCATAAAAAAAAAAAAGGATAATATATAAGAGGCAAACAATGTTATTGTTTAAATTTCTATTTGTTTCTTTATAGGGAGGGGTTTCCTTTGTTATACTTTGGTTCAAAATTACTTGTATGGACGATTTTCCACTATAGTGAAAATTGAACACCTGATAATTATTGTGATTGTGTGATCTTAAATCTGGGCAGCAAATAATGCAATAAAGCTGAAATTTTGCAATAATAAATTTTTATGATATGTTTGAATTGATGTGGTTCATAAGGACTGTTATTCCACGTATGAGCCATTTATAGTATGGTTTTTCTGAGAAATTGAGTATTGTTGTCAACATAAAATAAATATTGGTTGTATAAATGAACTATATCACTCTTATACTATGTCTAAGAGCTCGTATACTAGGTATAAGGCCCTCATATCATATTTTTTGCCGGCATTTGAAAATCTATTATGAAAATAAATTGAAAATTAATGGTATAAAAACTTTATATCACACTATAAGGCCTTCATGTTAAGTGGTAAAAAAAGGGGTATATGAGCTCTTATACCAGTTATAAAACTGCGAAATCTCTTTTTATCTAGAAAAATCTGAAATGAATGTTTTTTAAAGATAAAAAATACAAGGAACAAAATATTTTTAAAAGTCTCATGTCAATATAATCGAATAAATTTCAATTCAAATTAAATAGGAGAGAAAATGTAGTTATAAGGGGTGAACGCAAGACATATAGTTCACTTAAAATCATAAACCAAAACTTAAAATTTTTTTACAATGTAATAAATCTTTGTTTTATGTTAAAATCGTAAGGAAAACTTTTTTTAGGGAAGGAATACTGTAAATACAGTATCTTTTGTACCTCTTGAGCACGCTTGATCAGAATAATAAGATAAAATTTAAAATTCAAATAAAACAAAACGAATCCTAACAAATTAATAATATCTAATATATCTTTTTACTGATTTGACATCAGATTTCAACGATTCCTCTTGATTTATAAGGAAAACTTATTTTTATGTATTTCCTTTTCGATTATGGTTTGAAGGTCTCCAAAGCTAAATATAGATCTAATCTATGTACATTGTGCATATGTAACAAAGAATTATATCCATTTATACAATCCCACTGCCGAAAATATTAGGGGAAATCGTATGAAATACATCTTTATATCATTTGTATTTATAAAATGCACCTTTTTGAAATCTATTTATTATATATCATTTTTTTAATAAACTAATTCATTCTTTACACCCACTCCAATTTTCAGTTATTTTAGGAATGTTTATCTTGTAGGAGTTATCTTGCAGCATTCAAATTCCGATTTCTTCCCTTTTCTCATTTTTTTTTATTAATTCCTAATTCAAAATCTGATTTCTTTCCTATCTTATCTCTTATTTCTTTCAGTTTATTTTTCGATTCATTTCTTCCCTTTCGATTCCATTCAATATTCAAAATCTGATTTCTTTCCTATCTCAATTTTGATTCGAATTAATTCCTTTTTTAATTCTTTTCAATTTCTATTTTTCAATATTCAAAATCTAATTTCTTTCCTATTTGATTCGAATTAATTCCTTTTTTATTCCTTTTCGATTTCTATTTTCCCTTTCTTTCCGATTTCTTCCTTTTAACGCCTACAACAACCATTTTTCCGATTCTGAAGTACCTATTTTTTCAAATTTTGAAGTACACATTGTGTACACAATCATATACTGTCAATCGTATATTGATATACAATATATGATACATAATTGTTTAATCATGTATATTATTATGTAAATATTCTATATACTGGTATACACTACTTGCGTAAATGAAACTGAATACTGTCAACTGTATATTGATATACAATATTTGATACATAATTGTTTAATCATGTATATTATTATGTAAATATTCTATATACTGGTATACACTACTTGCATAAATGAAACTGTATACTGTCAACCGTATATTGATATACAATTCTTCTAATACTGTTCATGTGTTCACAGTATCTTTTAGGGGCATGCACCTATACTGTACACCATTACCAAAAGGGTTAATTTTGCCCACCCTAGGGCTTTAGTATTGTCATGCAGCAATACTGTACATGTGTCCATAGTATCTTTTAGGGGTAGGCATCTATATTGTGCACGTATACAGTTTCATTTATGCAAGTAGCGAGCATATAGAATATTTACATAATAATATAAATGATTAAACAATTGTGTATCAAGTATTATATATTGCTAATAGGCATTTTTTATCCAGACTGTATATCACAAATGCATCTGTATATCAGCTGTATATAGCAGAAAGGGTAATTGGTATAATCAATATACAAATATTGATATAATCCCCCCATTTCTTCCTATTATATAATCCCCCCTTCTCTTTCCCCTTCCTTCAGTTCACCACTTTCTCTCTCTACTTCTACCATTTCACTCTCCATTTCTCTCCCTAAAATTCTCCGATTTCAAAATCGAAAATGGTGTATAATTAGAAACGACTAGTAAACCTACTACTTCAAGGCTCTGTTGAATTGGATTAAGCCCATAAGTAGAGCTGAGCATAATTCGGCTAAAATCAAAATACTGAACCGAACCAAATTATATTATTTGGTTTGGTTATTTAATATTTCAGTTTTTTGTAAATAAAAATTTGATTTTTGGTTCAATTTTAAGTGGAAAAGTTGTTAAAAACCGAATCAAACCAAACTAATTATAGTTTTTATATATAAGTAAGCTCCAGAAAAATCGATCCCAAAAGTTTTTTTTATAACAAGTTCAACCTCTATGTCTACTTTATCGTTATTGTTTTGGATGTTTGGATATTGTTTGAATAATTATGAACGTTAAGATATTGCATTTTCGGTTTAGTAGAAATATAATTGAATTTAATTTCGATTCAGTTTAGGCTAACCAAATTCTAAGGTTCAGAAAGTTTTGTTTATAGGTGTAAATCGGTTCGGTTCGGCTAATACTTTTATAAAAATTTGGTAGATTGATTTGGTTAGGTTTAGCCGAATGCTCACCCATGCCCATAAGTATATCATTCACTTAGATTCTGATGAATCACGAGGAAATACATATTAGATATTATTAGTTCACATTCTTATGAACCTCAAAACGCCTAGGCGGGGCGTAGGCGGAATCTAGCCGGATTTGTATTTTTTATTTTTAAATATATACTATATATATAAAAATATAAATTGAACTAAAAAGTAAATTATAATAATATAAAATATCAAAAATATAATTTAGACCTTGTTTTAAAAATTACTAAGTGACGTAGAGCATATTGTTTTTTGCTTTAAGACTCAAAATGACAATTTTATTGTGAGAATACTTTAATGTACTTTAATTTTACCAATTAAACTCATTTTTATTGGTAAACTATGATTATTATAAATAATAATATCATAAAAAATATAAATTAGGCATCTCTTAGGCGGAAAAAATCGGACAGGAGCTACTTAAGCGGCAATAAATCTGCCGAGCGCCTGATAACGTCATAGGAATGAAAAGTCGAGCGACAAGCCCTAAAATAGCGCTTAGGCGGGGATTTTTTAAAATGTGTTAATATGTGTGTTTATCCCGAATTTCAGTGAAAAAATAGTTTGACTTAATCTTTTGACGTTATGACATCTTGATCAATCACCAGTCTATCTACGGTAATTTCATGTAAAATTGTTAACTTTTGCTCAAACTTATCAAAGTAATTTGAAATTTGCCAAAACAGGAATGTAGTTTATTTTTAAATTTTTCCAAGTTTGCAAAACAAAATTACTCCTCCTGTTTCCCTCTCTTTTTTTTTTAATTTTTAGGATTAACTTCGAAAAAATACCTTATATTTTCACTCATTTGTAAAAGAGGGTCTGAGGAATTTTTTTTACAAAATGAAGTCTGTGATTTTAAAAAATTTGTAAAAAGAAGCCTATAGCTTCAAGATAATGGTGTTACATTTAATATGTAAAATAATTCAACATTCTAATAATTCTTATTATTTAAAAATTACAATTTGAATAATTTTTGAAGATTTTTTATTTTTTATAATTTTTTAGAAAGTTTATTATCATAATTTATTTTAAAAAATATTTTTACTATTCAAAAAATTTCAAAATTTTTCACCGATGTGTATTGTATACTTAATAATAATCCCACAAAAATTCAAATAAAAACGAATAAAATTACCCATTTTGTGACATAATTTAATATTAAAGATTATTTACAAATTTTTTAAAACCACAAACCCCGTTTGGAACAAAAAAACCTCAAATCCCGTTTTATAAATGAGTGAAACCACAAGATACTTTTTTGAAGTTAACCCTAATTTTTACACCTCATTTTACATTTATCTTTTAAACCGTTATTTTTTAACATTTCACTTTAGAGTTTTTTATTTTTTAAACCTTCAATACACCATGATAATTTTGAACTTTTTAAAATTTATTAGATATTGAATAGATCTCTATTTTAACATGTTCTTATGACATCTAAGGACATTTAACATATATTTAATAGATATATAATACATGTGTATGATTTTATAAAATAAACATCTTAATCTTTTATTATTTTAGTTAGGAGACATCTAAAAAAAGTTTATTAGACATCTAATAGAAATTCATAAGAAATATAATATGCATCTAACATTAATAAAATTCTATCAAATTTCTATTAAAAATCTATTAGATATATGCTAGCAATCTATTGGAAGTTTTGATTTTGTAGAATTCTGATAGCAATCTATTAGCTAATCTATTTAAAATTCTAATCTATTACAAATCTATTAGACATCTATTAAAATTTTATCTAGTGTATGTAATTAAAAAAGCTTTTAGAGTATTAAAGAAAAAATTTATCATAACGTAGATAAAAATAAATTTTTATAGTTCGCACACTTCATAAACAAATCAAATTATATTAGACCTCAAACACATTCGGAATTCGGATCAGGCGAACGAAACTAGTTTGAAGTACACGTTTCAACCAAATCTGGATAGGACAGCACTAGACAGATCAGACAAATAACATAACTCATTAATCTGATTGTTTATTCGCATGTTCAATTAACTTTAGTCTCCCAAATTCTGATGTTCATAAGTCTCCCGAATTCTGATGGCTTATGAACATCGGACATATAGCTAACTGGCTAGTATGAATATCAATAAGAGCCTGAACCTCTTTGAACCACAAAGCAGAAGGAAGACCTACGCGGTTGAGTCTAACGATATAGAGATTCTACCACTATAATGAAATTTCATACCTTTGCGGTATGCTGAAGACAAGAGAGAGAACCTTGGACTAGACTTTAAAATTAGGTTGGCATGGTCTGAAATCTTATGTGCTTGTACTTCTGTTGTTGATTGAAGCATCTTGCACTCTCTGTTAAGCCTTTCAACAATATTGATTTTAAAGCACCAACTCCCTCTGGTATAGCATCATCAATCTGGTTCATAACAAGAACAATTTGATCATATGAGAATTAATGCTCTGCCAATTACTACAACAAATCAGATTCAAATAGAAAATAGGGTTCTATAACCGCGACAGACAAATAAACACAAACTTACTCGCCCTCTAGCTGTAGCATTGAACTTCTGCAGCAAAAAAGCCTTGGGGTCCATCTGACCTGTAGGCCTCCCAATTCCTGAAAATATAAGTACCAATTTTTAGTTTCGTAAAAGGAATTAAAAAAAAACAAATGTATTAATCTGAGATTCTGACAGACCTATTCTCATTCGAGCAAATTCTTTGTTGCCTCGAAAGTGACATGACATTCTTCAGCCTAGCAACAGAAAAATTTAAAACAAAAGGGTAAACAAGAGATGTTTTATGCAACTGAAAACAGTAAATTACATATAGAGCTCTAAGCTGTTCATATACACAGCAGAAGGCTATCAATACCCGTTGTGGCTTCCATGAGCTCCTTTGGCTTGAAGTCGAAGCACTCCACACGGCAAGTCCATGTCATCATGTAACTGCAATTGTATAATATTGGAGATCGGGTGTTCGAAGTCACATAACAAACCTTGAGAAAGGTAAATGAACTAGAAGCAACTAGATTACCACAATCACACGATTAAGAGGTAGCTTGTAGTAAGCAGCAAGCGGTCCAGTCTGCATTTGGGAAGAAAGATTACAATTTGCTCATCACATTTTCAGATTTTCATGGATAAATTTTACCAATCAAAATCTGATAAGAAAACCATATAAATGATGAATGATGATAATAGAAATCCAAGATGCACAAGCAGTGAAAGGGAAATAAATGAACCAGAGGTAAACAGTAGTTAAGCAATCAACTAACAGAAGAAAGCGGAGAAGGAAATGAGAGCTGTTATTCACATGATGCAAAGAACAGAAATTGAAACACATAAACAGGCTAAAGTCACAATAAGTAGAGCCCACAAAGTTCACAGATGAGGAAAAAAAACAGCCTAACCCTGCTCTCTCCAAACCACTGAATATAACAGAAATATTCCCCTATATTGCCGGTTCACCATAGGGAATAACTAACTCGTACTAATGCTGGCCATACTAATAAGCCATAACTAACTGCCGCCAAATCCCTTTTGTGCCCTTGAACTCTTTTTTTCTTTGTGCACACATAAGCTCTCATTGCCTTAACCCAGCATCAGTTTGATCCAGAATTTCTCCACCAGTGGCTCATTTATCTATCACACAGCAACAATTGGGGAAAGGAGTTTTATCCACAGACAAATATTTCTCAGGATCTTTTGGCACGACAGGCACAGTATCACTTGCATTTTCCTAATGAAATGCTATGCATTAAATTATAACATCATTTATCAGGTCAAAGGAAAATAATGTCAATAACTTCTCAGTTCACAAATGAATTACTTGTGCACTTGCAGGAAGAATCAGAGAATGAAGTGGCATAAAAGAATAACTGGAAAAAACCCTCACCTACATTAAATACATATTTATACCACGGTAACAATCTTATAAGCACAACTTCCCGACTCACCACTCAAATTCATGTAAGTTTGAGGCTTAGCAAGAAGAACTGGTGCTTCACCTACAAACCCTGCAATAGTTAACCAAAATTTAATGAATGCATTATAGTTGCCCATAGTTCAGACCATATTGGCAAGTGCTAGCCTGTATATTCTCAAAAAAAAATCAAAAACCTTCTCCAAAGATAGCTTTGCAATTGACAGCATTCATAGGGATCCCAAGTGATTCAGCAAATGCATCAATCAGCTCAAATCCTACCTGCTTCCAACCACGTCCAAGTATATAAGTTAAAATGCAGAAAACACCCAAAAGTTGGGCATCACAGATGACATAACACATAACAAAATATCATACATTGTGGCGAGTTCCTTTGTATTTTTCGCCAGGATTTCCCAAGCCAACAACAAGCCATGGCCGAACAGCAGTAGAAGCAGTGCAAAAATTACACCTAAAAACTCGGTTTAGCATCTCAATTCTGTTCCCCAGATTCCTTGTTCTTTCAGAAATTTTTTCATCATATTCTTACCTAAGATAAATTACAATAACAGGAAAATTTGATGATGGATCATGCCATAAACATGTAGCGGTAAAAAAGAAATGCATTCTGTGCTTCAGCATGAGAAACTCAATTAAGTCATAAATTAAAGAGAGAGAGATAATGTTTGGAACCAGTTCTTTGTAAGAAAGAACTAAATTTCCTTAATAGAATTCAAATCAATTTATCTCCTTTGTTTGGAAAGGACTTCATCATTACTCTAATAGAGAAGACATTTCTTCTCTATAAGCCGATTCTATGCATCCATTTTTGTAGCAAAAACAGAAAAAGAATGGTATACAATATTGGAGTGTAAATGCCAAACAAGTAGCACAATAATCACACACCACACATCATCAATGCAGACTCTCACATTATCTCTTGATTAGTATATGACAGACATCAGAAGTTAACCAGAGATTTGAATAGCTTCAACATCATTTTTTACTTCCTCCTCTTGAAGAATGAGGGTATGACCTTGCCTCTGCTCCACTCAACATGATGCCAAATATCATTCTTGTCTTTTTGAGACCAGAAAGATCAGTCTTGAAAATGAGAGCCTCTGTTGTTTCTTTCCAGCCAAAGCAAGTATTCACAAATGCAGAATTCTCACGAGAAACAAGCAAAGAAGAAGGGGAAATCGTCAAGTGGATCAACAAGGTCATGGACAAAATGAGGAGAAAACAGAAAAGACAACAAAATTTGATCTTTTTTTCTTGTGTTTCAGCTAAAAAAGCATACTATTCTCAAAATAGAAATAAGAAATGGGATTGGTAGATTAGTCACTGATCCAACTGATTATTAGTTAACTACAAATTTGGGGCTTTAATTTGATTATTTAGATTTTAATATCCTCTGATATCCATAGCAAGGACAAAATGCAAGATGAGAATAGCAATTCGCAAGAGCCAAGAGCTTCCTATCATTGACCTACATGGTAAGAAATGAATTTAAAGGCAGAGATCTTTCTCAGTTCACATAAAATAGACAAGAAGTTCCTTAAAAGTAGGGAAAGGCTGACCTGAAAATCTGAACAAGACCTACATTTAAGAATAAAAGCCTAGTATGACTAAGTTTAACTTAATTTCCTTCTATTATTCAATTTCACAAGAGGCAACTTATTTTGATATCGCAATTAAACCATTAACATGTTTATATTTCACAATCAGAAAATCCAAAATGCTATAACTGGTTGCTATTCTGTTTAGTTTTTAGAAGGAATCTGTTACTAATCAAATTTGTGTCCTGAGCATTAGTTTTTTTTTATTAGTTCTGCAAAACACCTGCTTAGCCATTGAAAGATGAGTTTAGAAAAGTACAAACAAATATGGCTATGGTCAGTGGCATCTAAACGAAAACAACATCCTAAAATAGGTTGAATGGTTAAATCTTCTAGTGATGAAAATTACTCAAAAGAAAGCATTCCAGCACGACCGGTAACAAAATGAATGTTTGGAGAGAATTTGAAAGGGGTTTTGCTTGAAAAATGTTTGCAAGAAGATTCTCGTTAATTGTTGAAGCAAAATACGGGATAAGTGGAAATTCCAAATTGCTGAATGCATATTCAAAATATACCGGACCTAATTAATTGGGATAGTTTCTTTTCCTACAGAACTGATCTTAACTATATTTAGCCAGATATATAAAACGGAGACAGCTGAGCATTCATTCAACAACATTTGATAACGGGATGTCCAGGGAATAAAAAAATAAATCAATAAAGTTTATAACCAATATTTGCAATCAACACCATCAGATAACACGGAAGCCAGGGGAATAAAAAACACCCAAAGTCTTGATTATGCTAAAAATCAACCACAAGAGTGGAATCAGCAAATATTAACCCCAAATTCCTTTCCAATGACGAAAACTAACGAATTGAAGTTACAGCTAATGGAAAATGAAAACACAAAAAAATTTCAGAGCAATATCTCGAAGCTAACCTGGTGTTGCTGTGAGGGGCCTAGAAAACTCAAGAGGAGCACTCAGCACACTGGTTGGTAAGTTGTGACAAGGAACTCTGGTGCCAAGTATGACGGTGTGGCCAAAGGGACTGTTGGCCGGCGAACTAAGACCAATGGATTTAAACGGCGAGGCTGTGAGCGGAATTGGGGATTGGGATTTGGGACTGAGGCTAATGTTTAGTTGCCGGCCCTATTCTATTGATTCTATTGGCCTACAATTCATCCTAGTTCCCAGTTCAATTCAGTTCAATTCAATTATTTATAGTTATAAATTTATATTAAAATAAGTTTAGTTCAATTCAATTCAGTTTAATTCAACCAATTTTAATTTAATCAGTACAGATAAATTCAACTTTCAGAAGTTGAAGCGCTTTAATTTTCTTGGATTAATTAAACGGATTAATAAATGAATGTAAAATCAAAAATTTTATACCACCAAGGCCATGATTTTTTTAACATTTTGAAAATTGAACTAAAGTTTGTTGAACTTGAATTAGTTTAATATAAGTTTATAACTATGTATAATTGAATTGAACTAAACTAAATTGAAATCGTCTGGATTAAACTAAATTAAACTAAAATAGTCTGAACTGAATTAAATTAAATTATTATACAAAATAACATAGACTAACTTTTACTTTACAAAATATACAAAGTTACCGTATCATTCAACTATGTTTAATTGTTTGAAATTATACTAAGATGTAATTAAATGAGTTGTTCAAATTTTTTTAACATTGTATGCTATATTACTAAATGAAAACTGAGATTCATTACAGTTTGACTAAAAATGACCTCAAGTGAAAACTAATTTTTACTTTATAAAAATAATAAAAAAAACACATTATTTTATATAGTATGATATAAAATTATATTTACTATAAAATTATAGTGAATTTTTTCTATTAGTGATCAATATATTTTTTATGACACATTATATTTTTTATCACGTATTATATTCGTGACACAGCTAAAATTTTTTAAGTCGCATTCATTATTTCTTATTTATTTCTTAGAAACAATGTATATAAATTATTAGCTCAATTTTAGATCATTATAATTTTTTTTGTCTTGAGGAAATTTGTTACTAATTTTACCAATTTAATTTATATATTCTCTTATCTTTAACTATTTTACACTTTGATCTCATCATTCCTTGTCTTGTCTTTTTTTTCTTTCAAAGCTATTGATGTACCATCAATTTATTTTTATAATGTTTTAAATTACAAATTTGATCTTTCAAGATATTTTATTTATATCTCAAGTTATGGTGCCATTACAACAACATAAAAAACAACATTAGATGGTTATTTTCAACCTAAATTTGAGCTGTAAACTTTACAATAGTTCAAACAAAATTAAGATTAAGTTTATCTATAAACATATGTCATGTTAGAAATTTCAAAAGTAAAATATACAATAATATTATAGTGTGACAGAGGTATAATTTGTGAAGATATATTAAACTCATAAAAATATGTAAAGACACTCATGTAGTCAACTAAATTTCAAAATATTCGTAATATCTCTCGTTTCTTCGTCTTATCTAGTTTCTCACTCTTTTATTGCTACTTTTTCTTTCATGGTAGTAGTTCAATCAAATCCAAAATGCCGAATTAAAATCTAGGATAAATTTCAAAAATATACCCTATTTTATCGGACATTTTCAAAAAGAGGATCATAAAACTTTTGTTTTTGAAAAGAGGATTGTGGTTTCAAAAGTTAGCAAACAAAGAAAAAATTTACAAAATATCTATTTTCTAATATTACAAATGATATTTTAATTAATTTAATATTCCTATAATTTAATCATATTATTTATGAATTATATATCAAGATTTGAAAAAATTTCGAAGATTTTTCATTTTATTATGATTTTTCAAAATTATTATCGTTTTTCAATTAAAAAAATACTTAAACTTGTCAAAAAATTTCAATATTTATTACTAAGGTGTATTGTATTTTTATTAACCAACCTGCAAATTTTCAGTTCAAAACGGACAAGATTACCCTTTTTCGTGACATATTTTCAAATTGAGGATCTTTTTTTGTCATTTGTTTGCTAACTTTTGAAACCACAGTCATCATTTCGAAAATAAAAATTTTATGATCATCTTTTTAAAAATGGTCGAAATCACATGGTATATTTTTTAAATTTACCTTAAAATCTAACAATCACTGTGAATACTTATAGATTTATAATAATTTATATAACCTAATAGAATTAAATATTTGAAAGGATGACCTTCTCGAGTACAAAAAGAAGTATTTGAAAGGATGAACTTATTTAATGTTCATAATTAAATCAAATTATTTTTAGCTATATAATAAAGGAACTTTTTTATCAAATAATAATAAAGGAACTAGTATTAGTATTGTACTCCTTCCGTTTTTTTTAACTGTCGGTGTTGGTAAGTTTATCAATACCAATAAAATATTAATTAAGAGAATAAAAGTATTAGAATACCCCTAACATTAATAATTATTGGAAAAGAGAATTAATCTTTATTATTTTTTATCACTTATAATATTCATTAAATAAGGATAAAATAAAAAAAATGCTCTAATAATTACACTAAAATTTAAAAGTAAAACTTATTTAAAAAAATTTATTTGGTTCAATAATTAAGAAAATGAAGTATTTCACTGGTAAAACAGTAACTAATATACGTTCAATTAAACGTATGTGAAACAAATTCAAAGCTAAACAGTTTCTATTTTTGACTTTTTAGCTCCTTTTTTTCAAGCTGAGCAAATGACTTTTGGAGGGAATGAAAATTCAAGAAATAAAAATAAAAAAGGTGTCTTTCTCTTTTCTTATGTCTTCAACGTTTGTTTATTACAGTAATATTGAGAACATTATTCATCAAAAAAAAAAGTATTGAGAACATAAATCATTTAATGATCTGACATTTGATGTACAAAATGAACGGTGATGACAAACAAATATTCCGAATATCAAAATCTAAATAAAGAGACAATCTTTATAAGCTTGTAGTACTAAGGGCACTCTATTTCAAAATAAAAATGTTGCAAATAGGACAAAACAACAGCCAATAAACATTTGCAGTCCTGTTGGCTACAAAAGAAAGCTGCCACTAGAAGGTTTCCTAACTCTGTATTCTTCTAATTATTGTATAATTTTTAGTTAATTATGGATACTTAAGGTGGATTATCGCTTGAATGCAGTCTGTTTAGTGAGTTTTCTTGGTGCTGTTTGGTTCCACTATAAAACGAACGAAGCTTTTTAGCTTTTACTTTAATGGGTGCTGTAGGAATCTGTAATCTATATTAAACCTTCCTCTGTTTACTGTATGCTTGGTTTGCTTTTAGGGCTTTCTTATTGGTATATTTCGGCTGGGCAAAGTTAGATCAGGCGCTTTTTTCGAGCTTTTTGGTCTTACTGGCGGCTGCTTGACAAATTTCTGCTTATTTTTGGGTTTCATTGCCTGTTTTGGAAATTTTTGGCCCCTTGTTTTCTGGGCTAGTTCAGTTTCTGAGATTTGTTTGATGTTCATTAGGTTTGGGAGTATTGAAGCTAAGTTGAAGCAGCTGTAGATGCAGATTTGTCTTCAAGTTGCCT
This sequence comes from Euphorbia pulcherrima, assembly GCA_947683365.1. Taxonomy (NCBI): domain Eukaryota; kingdom Viridiplantae; phylum Streptophyta; class Magnoliopsida; order Malpighiales; family Euphorbiaceae; genus Euphorbia; species Euphorbia pulcherrima. Next base: position 25,829,976 of record CANTUS010000001.1, read on the forward strand.
GCTGAAAAAAGGGTCTACTTAAAAGGGTAATGTTGCTACTATGTCTTCTGATTTCTGGGTATTTTTTAGTCTTAGTTCTTAACTCTAGTGGAATGTGCTGATTAGTGATTGCCCATGTTTTATAAGGTTATTTGTGATTTGAGCTTATTGGCTGTCTTGTACATGTGCATCTTTTTTGATTAAATTAGACCCAGTAGTTTGATCTTTTGGTAAGTCATTTAAGTTCTGTTGGTTCACAACTTGGTGTTGTTAAGAATGGTGGTTGCAATACTCTCATTCTTTCTCTACACATTTAACATGGTTGGTGTCCGCTGTATTGTCCTTGTCATAAATGGACCAAACTGGTAATTGGCTTGTGAAGTTTGTCCTAAAGAATTGATAGGGTATGATTGTATAATAAACAAGTAGGTATTAGCCAGTTCGTGTTATCTAAACTACAGTAATAAAGGTCAGCCCTTATAGCTATCATCAAACTAGGGTCTTCATTTCATATTCCGAAATTGGAAATAATCAACTGAAATAGTTGAAATTTCGTCCCCAATCCCTTCTGTTTTGTATAAAGAACGGAAATTTCTCCTTCTACAGTGACTTGTTTATTATACTGCAATGACTTTGCTTTGATGTTATGTTTAATGCATCGAAAATTGGTTTAAATTGATTTATCTTGTTTAATTTGGCATTTATCGGTATATATATCTCTTGGCAGGATAGCACCGGCTAAATAGTCGAAAAAAGATAGAATCTTGGACCAAATGATGCCCCATACATGGCTTCAAAGCCTTCTTTTACTCCTCATTGGCATGTCCATCAACACAACAGGTACACAACCTACTCACAACTCCTTTCCAATAAAAACTGCGCGTTTTCTCTTATTCTTAACGAATTTTTCCATTCAATTATAGGTGCATATGTAGGAGTAAACATTGGCACAGATGTTTCCAACTTGCCCCCAGCTTCAAACACCGTTTCAATCCTCAAAACAAACCAAATAACCCATGTGCGCCTCTATGACGCTGATGCTCACATGCTAAGAGCCCTAGCGAACACCGGGATCGAAGTAATGGTCGGCGTGAAAAACGAAGAAGTACTTGGAATCAGCGAATCTCCAGCAACAGCAGCATCATGGGTCAACAAAAATGTCGCCGCTTATTTACCTTCAACCAACATTACAGCCATTGCAGTAGGCAGTGAAGTCCTTACCACAATCCCCAATGCCGCTCGTGTCCTTGTCCCTGCCATGAATTACCTTCACAAAGCCCTCGTAGCCTCAAACTTGAACTTCCAAGTTCGGGTCTCGTCTCCTCAATCGATGGACGTTATCCCCAAACCGTTCCCCCCGTCAACCGCGGTTTTCAATTCGAGTTGGAATTCGACGATTTATCAAATTCTTCAGTTTTTGAAGAACACAAACTCGTTTTACATGTTGAATGCGTATCCTTATTTTGGATACACAACGGGAAACGGGATTTTCCCGCTTGATTACGCGTTATTTCGGTTGCTCCCTTCGGTCAAACAGATAGTTGACCCGAACACACTTTCCCATTACACTAGCATGTTCGATGCTATGGTGGATGCCACATATTACGCTATAGATAACTACAATATGTCCGGAATCTCTATTGTGGTTACGGAAACTGGCTGGCCTTGGCTTGGTGGGGCCAATGAACCGGATGCCACGGTAGAAAATGCTGAGTCTTTTAACAACAATTTGATCAAACGGGTTTTAAACGGGTCGGGCCCACCGAGTCAGCCGTCAATGCCAGTTAATACTTACATTTATGAGCTGTTTAATGAGGACAAGAGGCCAGGGCCCGTGTCTGAGAAAAATTGGGGCTTGTTTTTCCTGAATGGAAGTGCGGTTTATAGTCTTGGTTTGAGTGGTTCAGGGCGTGTTACTAGCAATGCTTCGAGCGTGTTTTGTGTTGCTATAGTGAATGCTGATTCTGATAAGTTGCAAAAGGGGATAAATTGGGCTTGTGGACAAGGCGGGGCGAATTGCTCAGCTATACAAGAAGGGCAGCCATGTTATAATCCGAATAATATACAGAACCATGCTTCGTATGCTTATAACGATTATTATCAAAGAATGCGAAGTGCTGGTGGAACTTGTGACTTTGATGGCACTGCCACAACAACTACAGTTGATCCAAGTAAGTTTCGATTATGATTCAACCCTTGTCATAGCCATTAAGGCATAGTTGTCAAGGCGCTGGGCGCAGCCTAGGCGCGTGCCTGAGGTACGCTATGTTAAATTTTTTTGCAAAAAAGTATTTTCTTGAATATTGATGTCAAATGTAATAACAGTACCCAAAAAAAGAACTAAGACTTTTAAGAGTTGTTAGATGAACATATATATGTAAAATTTAAAACATTAGGAAGATCTGGCCTTGAACTAATCTAGCCATAACAGGAATTGATACAGGAATATCTAGCCTTGAATTATTATTAAAACTCTTAATTATAGATGAACAACACATATTGGACCAAGTTAAAACCCGGGAAAAAAAAGTGTTTTTGAGGCACACCAAAAGGCGCGCCTGCCCGATGTACACTACATCGCCTGTGGCGTGGCGAGGCGCAGGATCCAGTGCCTTGCGTGAGGAGCGCCTTTGACAACACTGCATTAAGGAGTCTGAAGATTGGACACATATTTTTTGCAGGTTATGGATCGTGCAGGTTTACAGGAAGGTGAGAATCTGAATGTGATTTTATGATTGCTAAATTGATTGTTTTATAAGAAAATTAAGTTATAATTTGTTTTGATGGTATAGTTCTAATTCGAGTGGAGGAGGTGGGCTGTTTCCACCAGTGGCGTTTGGACCGGTAAGTCCAGAAGGAGGAAGTACAAGTATGGATTTTCGAGCTTCGAAATTTCAGGCTCTATTATCAGCTGTGTTTTCTTGGTGTGTTTTTACTGTGATTTGAAAGGTCCCATTCAATTTTGCAACCTTTGAACAGGTGGCCATTGCCTGCCATAGAGATTGTTCAAATTGTCTATTTAATTAGAATCTGAATTGCAGAGTAGGAATTTGATTGTTCTTTTTGTTATTTGTCTCATTTCCTGTATTTTTATTCAGTTTTCTTTGTTTGTTTGTCTTTAGCCTCAGCTTTTTGTGTGCTGAAATAGATCAACAATTTATTGTACTAGTAAATTGACACCATTTTTTTAGGACGATGGAATCTGTTGCATCTTAATTTATTCAAGTCTTTTGTTCCTTTTATTTTCATTAATTCGAACTTTTTTTTGGGAAAAGAGAAGTTTAGGTAAGGTAACTCTTATCCATTTTTAGGATAGGCCGATAAGGGTTTACTGAGGAACCCTGTTTTTAATCTAAATATTTTTCTTTGTCCTGATATTAGGGCTTGATTTTAGAATAGTTTAATTTGAAAAAGTGTATTGATAACACAGATCTAAATAAGAACAACCTTATTCTTTTAAATGGAATCTGAAAAATGACTTATTTGTAATTTGGATTAGACTTGACTGAAGTTAACAAGTGAGCAAAGGGAAAAAAAGTTACAAACTAAAGTGTGTTGTATTTTCAAATGTGCTCAACTACGGCAAGAACCAATTACAGTCAACCACAACTATTTATAAGCCAAATGTCTTGCATTTACAGCTTCCAAACCAACTAAAGACCATTCCCCCCCTAAGATTTACACATTTGCTTCGTGTGGTATGTAATATCACTTTAATTGGTACCCATTCAATATGGGAAGTTTTAAGTTCAATACCTAGTCTCTTCAAAAATCTATAAATCATACAAAAAATGACCTCTGGTAAAGTATATTCCCCATGAAAATTGATGTTCAATTTGGAATAAGAAAACCGGAGCCAGTATGAAGAATAGAGGTCGGTCTCCATCAACCTAGAAGGATAGAGTTTGGTCCTTACATTATTTGGACATCATCCATAATCATGAACAAAGGTCGGTCTCCATCAACTCAAAAGAACATAGCATAGTCCTTACCTTATTTGGACATCATCAATAAATTTGGGGATTCCCTAAATTTGGAAAAAAATGTATCAATTTATCTCTAATTGTCATATGTCAGCTTTTGATTGAAGAGTAAAAATCAAGAAGATGACATCTTTTAAAAGTCAAACCAACCAGAAGGTGATATATATTCGTATGTAAACTGATACTTTTTAATCAATTTAGAACGTTAAAAAAACTTTGAAAAGTTGAGCTGGTAAATAATTAATCAGATATGATAAATGGACCAACAAGGTGTAGCTCAGTTGGTAACGTAAACTAAGTAAGTTGGAAGAGAACATGGTTTGAATCTCACTAAATATATTTATTGGAAGGGGTGAAGAGCCTTAACCGTGACTAATCCGTCGTGCAGTTGAAAATGTGCTAATGGAGATGCATATTGTTCTTAATTAATCAGTTAATTTTAATTAGTTCGTCTAGCTAATTAAATTTTTAATATGCATGAGATTTCATTTTGCAGTGCAAGTTCGTCATGTGGAATGCTCCATAGTTAACCCAACATTTTTTTTTAAGAAGTTTTTATAAGAGTCAGGGTTCGATTCCTGATCATCCCCATCCAAACTAGTGAATGAACCACTAAATCAAAGGCCAATTGGTGTTAACCCAACAGTCTATTGCACAAAAACTCCACAACCTCAACCACATATTTTCATTATTTTTATTCCATTATGAATTCCCATCTTTTTCTTAACCTATTTGTAATATTTCTTTTTTTCAGAGTTTCTGAATTCAGAACAAGTTTACAGATTACAAAGGCTAAATTTATGCTAAACTCATTAGTCTTTATTTACCACTCAGATTCAGATCAAGTCGTCTTGACATTTTCCTTTTACTCGTTTAGCAAAACCAATAATGCATTAATTTGATTATTTATATAACTACCTTAAACACTTATAAAATGAGCGAACAGAGATGTTACAATTTATATTTGGCAATATTTGCGTTTAAATTCTGGCAAATTTCTAAATGGGACTACATTATATATGTAATACAAACATGCTTAATTGCAGTCGACAACTATTCATTATCCAAATATTTCGTGTCAATGCCATAAGCTATAAACTTTACCTACATAACACGTAAAATATGCTTTCTTTTGTGTCAAATGATAAAATATACATTTCGTTTGTTTTAACATTGCATTCTTTTCGTGGGTGTTTCTTATTGTGGGTATTTTTTATTTAAGGCTTATATCTGTAAGAAACTAAAAGACAGGGATGTGAAATGTTTGTTAAAATAGATTGTAAGAAAGGTGCTGTGTGGTGTCCCTCCATTCTTCCCTCCATTCTTGTGGGACCCACAAGTTAAATTATAAAAAAAGAAAAAAAGGAAAAAGAGATAAGTCGGCAGAATATTTTTCAAAAAGTGCACAGTAAAATTATTGTACACAATTCGGCCATATGCGTTTTAAATCTCCTATAAATAGAGGAGGTTTTGCTCATTTTAAGAGCAGACCAAAATAGAGAGCAATAGAGAAAAAACACAGATAAAAATGTAGTCTGTGTAGAGAGCCTTAGGAAAAGGGTTCCTAAGAGCTGGGTAAGAGAGAAAAATAGTGAGGTTTTGGGAAATACTTGAGTGCCACTATTTTGTAATCTCTTGGTGTACCTACTATTATTTTCATAGTGGAAGAATTATTCAGAGTTGGTCCCGTGGTTTTTCCCTAATTCATTTGGGGTTTCCACGAAAAAAATCTGCGTGTCTTTTTATTCTGCTGCTATTATTTTTCTCGTAATCTATTATTGGGCCTAACAAGTGGTACCAGAGTCGAAGGTTGTTTTATCAGTAGAACCCGTGGATAGATTTTTCAAAAATAAATATACCACGACGACGAGAAAATTACGATAAATTCGGTGGCGCAATCCGTTCGAAAAACCGTCGTAGATACGCAATTTGAGTGGATAGTAAAATAGTAACTTGAATAATAGTATTCATATATAATACTATTCATATTCGGCCATCTTATGAATAGTATTATTTAAGTATAAGGGAGGCATACTATTACTATTCCAATATACAAGTATTATTTGGGTATATGTTACTATTCAAATATACAGTCACTATTTATGTGAATTGTAAAATTCGTGAATAGTAAAATTTTGCCATTTTTAAATTTTCGACATGGCGAATGACGGTGTAATGATCAAATTGACGGATACAAATTATTCAATGTGGAAATCCAGAATGGAGGACTACCTCAATTGTAAAGATTTGTACGATCCAATTGAGGGTGACGACGCAAAGCCGAATGATATGAAAGATCAACAGTGGATAAAGTTGAAGAAGCAGACATTGGGTACAATACGCCAATGGATAGATGCTGGCCTATACAACCACGTGAGGAACGAAACAGATCCCAAAGTTCTCTAGAAGAAGCTAGAGGATATGTATGAGGCTAAAAATGCTCAAGGAAAAGTGTTCATGATTCGCAAAGTCATGAACTTGAAACTGATAGAGGGACGATCAATCACACAACACCTGAACGACTTTGAAGGATTTATAAGTGAGTTAGCAGTCACAGGTATGTTCTTGGATGATGAGATGCAAGCATGTCTTTTGATGGGAACTCTACCAGATAGCTGGGATACTCTTGTCATATCACTGAGTAACTCAGCTCCAAATGGTGTGGTAACAATGTCTATGGTAAAGAATAGCCTACTTAATGAAGAACTTCGTAGAAGAGACGTTGCCAGTACCAGTTCACAAGCCCTTATCACGGAAAACATGGGCCAAAGCAAGAGTAGAGGTCGTGGGAATAGAAAATCAAAAGATAGATCCAAGTTCCGGGAGAAGAGGTTATGCTACCACTGTGGAAAGCAGGGCCATCTCAAAAGGAATTGCCGTTTCTTTAAACAAGAGAATGCAAACCGAAGTCATGATAATGACAAAAATACATTTGCTACAATCACAATAGAAGATGGAAAGGTGGCTTTAGTATCTCATGATGCAGATTGTTATCATGTTGGAGATGCAGATACCGATGGATTGTAGATTATGGTGCCTCATACCACTGTGTTCCAAAAAGGGAATACTTCTCAACCTATAAAGCGGGTGATTATGGTACTATTAAAATGGGAAATAATAGTGTCTCTCAAATGGTGGGAATCGGCAATATCTGCGTGAAGACAAGTGTCGGATGCACATTAACACTAAAAAATGTACGACACGTTCCAAATCTTCGATTGTACCTACTGTCTGTTAGTGTGTTGGACAAGGAAGGTTATCACAATCATACAGGTGATGGAAATTGGAAAGTCACAAAAGGATCATTGGTGGTGGCAAAAGGAAGATTGTGTTGCTCGCTATACAAAACGCCCGCGATAATATGTATGGGTCAACTGAATACAGTTGGAAATGATGCTTCACCAAATTTATGGCATAGGTGACTGGCACATGTTTGTGATAAAGGGTTGAATATACTGGCTGAGAAGTCCCTCATCCCATTAGCCAAAGGAAAATTAACCCATGTGATCACTGTTTATCTGGGAAGCAACATCGAGTTTCATTTCAGAAAAGCTCTAGAAGGAGAAATAATAAGTTAGAGTTGGTACACTCTGACGTTTGTGGTCCCATGGATACAGAATCCATTGGAAGAAGAAGATACTTTCTTGTATTTAATGAGAATGATATCATCAGTGAAAGATCTACAAGTGGTGGTGTTATCGATATTACACCAGAGAGCATTCTATCAGATGATGCCACAGAAAGAAGAATGCATCAATCAGAACAAGATGGAGAAGAAGAGCTAGTTGTGAGGGATCAAGATACAATTATAGATAAAGATATGAATGAAGAAGGTATTGAGTAGGGGGAGCCAGAACCCCATTCTACCAGAAGAAGAACCTCAATTAAGGAGGTCAATCAGAGAACACCAACCATCTACAAAATACTCCAGTTCTGATTATATTTTAATCACTGATGAGGGGGAGCCTGAAAGCTTCTAAGATGTGTAATCTTGTAAAGATAAAGATTGTTGGATGAAGGCCATGCAGGAGGAGATGAATTCTTTGAAGAAGAATGACACGTACGAGCTGGTGAAACTTCCTAAAGGGAAAAGAACACTCAAGAACAAATGGGTGTACAAGCTGAAGAAAGATGGTGGAAACCTAGTGAGATTCAAAGCTCGATTGGTTGTCAAAGGCTTTACTCAAAAGAAAGGTATCGACTTTGACGAGATTTTTTCACCAGTTGTGAAAATGAGTTCCAATCGAGTTGTGTTAGGTCTTGTAGCCAGCTTGAACCTTGAGTTAGAACAGCTTGATGTAAAGACCGCGTTCTTGCATGGGTATGTAGAAGAAGAAATTTATATGGAACAACCAGAAGGTTTCAAGGTCAAGGGAAATGAGGACATGGTTTGTCGCTTGAAGAAAAGTTTGCATGGGTTAAAACAAGCTCCGCGATAATGGTATAAAAAGTTTGATTCCTTCATGGTGAATCAAGGATACAGGAGGACAGAAGCTGATCCAAGTGTATATGTCCAGAAATTACCTGATGGAAAATTTATCATTCTTCTTTAATATGTTGATGATATGCTAATCATTGGACCAGATGCCAAAATGATTAGTAAGTTGAAGTGTGATTTGTCTAAGGTGTTTGACATGAAGGATTTGGGACCGGCAAGGCGAATTCTCGGAATGGAGATTACCCGAGATCGGAGGTCCTGCAGGCTATGGTTATCGCAAGAAAAATATATTGAACGGGTACTAGAAAGGTTCAATATGAAGAATGCTAAACTAGTTAGCACCCCACTTGCCTCTCATTACAAGTTGAGTAAGAAATCCTACCCTTCAATAGAGAAAAATAAAGAAGTTATGTCAAATGTGCCATATTCATTAGCGGTCAGGAGTTTAATGTATGCAATGGTGTGTACGAGACCAGACATTGCTTATGCAGTTAGAGTTATGAGTAGATTCCTGTCAAATCCTCAAAAGACACATTGGGAATCAGTTAAATGGATCTTCAGATACCTGAGAAGAACTTCAAAGTTATGTTCAACTTTTGGAGTTGGAAAATCTGCACTTATTGGTTACACAGATGCAGATATGGCTGGTGACTTTGATGAAAGAAAATCTACATCGGGTTACTTATTTACATTCTGAAGGGGAGCTATTTCATGGCAGTCACGGTAACAAAAATGTGTTTCATTATCAACAACCAAAGCAGAGTACATTGCAGCAGTGGAAGCAGGAAAGGAAATGCTTTGGTTAAAGCAATTCTTTACTGAATTGGGTGTGCAATAGGAAGAATACATAGTTTATTGTGATAGTCAAAGTGAATTAGACTTGAGCAAGAATACTATGTACCATGCACGGATGAAACATATTGATGTAAGGTATCATTGGCTCAGACTTGCCATTGAAGAAAAGGAGTTCAAGTTGCAGAAGATTCATACAAATAAAAATGTTGTTGATATGCTGATGAAGGTTGTTTCAAAAGAAAAGTTCGATTAGTGCATCAAAGTTACCGGGATGGAGAGTCCCACAATGTAGTCGGGAGGGGGAGATTTGTTGTATGGTGTCCCTCCATTCTTGTAGGACCCACAAGTTAAATTATAAAAAAAAAGAAAAAAAGGAAAAAGAGGCATGTCGGCAGAATATTTTTCAAAACGTGTACAGTAAAATTACTGCGCACAATTCGGCCATACGCGTTTTAAATCTCCTATAAATAGAGGAGGTTTTACTCATTTTAAGAGTAGACCAAAATAGAGAGCAATAGAAAAGAAACACAGATAAAAATGTAATATGTGTAGAGAGCCTTAGGAAAAGGGTTCGTAAGAGCTGGGTAAGAGAGAAAAATATTGAGGTTTTGGGAAATAATTGAGTGCCACTATTTTGTAATCTCTTGGTATACCTACTATTATTTTCATAGTGGAAGAATTATTCGGGGTTGGTCCCGTGGTTTTTCCCTAATTCATTTGGAGTTTCCACGTAAAAAAATCTGCGTGTCTTTTTATTCTGCTGCTATTATTTTTCTCGTAATCTATTATTGGGCCTAACAGTACATACTGGAAATTGATTATATTTGAAATTGCCTAAAATGAAAATAGAAGTAATCACGTGAATACACAAATCAAGGACAGGTTATATGTTCAAAATGCTTACCTGAAACAATCTTTCATTTGTTGGCTTCCAATTCAGACTTTAGAGTAGATCTATTCTTCTGGCGGGTTAGACTAGGTTTGGGCCTAGTCTCATCGGAATATTGAATAAAAATATCAATTTAAGCCCGGCCCAATCTGTGCTCTAAAACTTCAGGCTCAGGTCGGACTTACGAGATCATTTCTGAGTCCGACACAAAGTACGTAAATAGTTTTGGGGTCTTTACATAAATAGGCTGAAAAGTCAAAGATACTTAGTCCAAAAAAAATAAATAACAAAAATAAAAGAAATAGGACAAAATTTTTACATATATACGTTGCCAGACAAAACTATTCTCCACTCTTAATAAAGCAGCAACAAGTGAAGGATTGGAGATCGTAGCTTTGTTGAAGGATTTTGTTGGACCACAATGGCTGAAGTACCATCATTGATGTCAACAAGAATACCATTATGCGTAGAGTTCAAGTTCATACTAGATATCTTCGAATTCTTGATCCTCTTTTATCATAATTCATATCCATCTACAAATTTAGGCAAAGACAGAGCTACAATTTGGAGGTGATTTCATGTCTCTGTTTCTAAATTTATAATGAAGAAAAGTACTATTGATCTTTTACCTTCTCTTTTGCTTTCTTCTTCGTTGCTTTCGTCGCTAATGTGGCGTGCTTCTTTGTTGTTTCACCATATCAAAGCCATAAATCTCTGATTCTTTCATTGTTTGCATATTATTGAGAGGAGTAATTATTCCCCCTAATTTTGTTCTGAATTATCTCTTGCAATTGTGCAAATGAAGTGTTTGTAGAAATGTCTGAATGAAGTTTGATTAACAAGTATTTAATTTATATTTGATGTCCATAGGATTTATATTGGATATCTGTTGGATTTCTATTGGTTCTTACATATTATTAATTCTTTATCAGGTTCTGTAGTTGAGGAAATTGTGAATTCTATTGTTCTTTTTGTTGAATAGGTGAAAGAATCTTTTCTCCTTCTTTGGTCCCTAGCATGCAATGGAGACCTAGAAGTCCATTCCAAAATTAAAATGAGTCGGTATCTTATCTATCTCATGTATATGCATTTTATGTCTAATGCTTGGGTTTGATACAATTAGTAATTGGGGGAGTTTTAGTGCAGGGAAAAATAGATTACAATAAATCATAATAAGATTATACAGTAGCATGACACTACAAGCCACTATCTAAGTATCTTGAAGCTTATATTTGTTCAATTCATCATTATACCTGCCATCAAATGTCAATATTTCATCTGTCGAATCTAAAAGGACACTGACTATCAAGCTCATTTATGTAAATTGAAATTTGATTAATGAGTATTTGATTTATATTGGATGTCTGTTGGATTTTTATTGGTTCTTACATATTATTAATTCTTTGTCAGGTTCTCTAGTTGAGGGAAATGCAAATTGTATTGTTTTTTTTGTTGAGAGAACATGTAAATTGTATTGTCAGGGATACAATTTGTTTGATTAATGAGTAATTGTTTGGAAACATGGTGTAACTTGTTTTTAAGTCTTTTATAATTATAATTAAAGCAGTATTTGGATACATCTTCATCATAAAAATATCTTATTATTATACAGATATTCTGTTTCAAAATAAATTGCAGCGATTGTGGTATGTTTATGCTAAGCTTTTTGGAGTATATGATTGAGCAGAAACTAATCCTAGATCAGTTTGATGGCCAAATCCACAGAACACAGTTGGCTAGCTTTGAGCTTATATAGGCATGGAAGAGAATATCTAAAAACCAAACTTGAGAGCCAAGAGCAATATATCGACACAATAGACAGTCAATAGAGATAGTTTTGATGATTAATTATGTTTGAATTCTGGAAATCTTGTGTAATTAGGGATTTAAGTAGTTGGAATTGATGTATGTTTGAACATAGTTGAATTTTAATAGTGATGATATTGTGTTTGCCAATAGATATCCAATAAAGAATCAATGTATATCACTTATTCCAATGAAAAAAGAAACAGTAACTAAAAAGGATCAATATTCAATATATAAAATATCAGATAACAATCTATTAGAAATCTATTGAAACGTTAATTGAAAACACATACTTATATAAATGTCTAATATCAACTTCAACACAAGTGACAACTGAAAATTAAAATATAATTGTACAAATGTCTATTATCAGTTTCAAAATAGATTTTCTAAAAGAATTCTAGTAGATGTCTAATAGATATTCAATAGCTGTCCGACAGATGCTTCGAAAATTTCTTTTGAGCTAAACTGATGTTGTTAACCATTGCCTGAAAAGCCCATATTCGAACACCATCAACCGGTGATGCTGCTAGTGACGCAAACATTGCTGCAAATAAAATTGAACCAAACCATATATCAGCAAAAATGAATGAATTACAGATCCCCTTGTTGGATTCTAAGATTCAAGCCTAATTGAAAAGGTGGCAACTAATTCACTAAGGGAATAAACACTAAAACAGATAACCAATCTTTGCAATCAATCACCAAAACTATTTGTTATCTAATTGAATGTCATATCCTGGTGAGACTCAAATAGAATTGTAGCATTCTTTCATTTAAGTTAGAAGCATACCATTAACAAGCACCGATTAAGGGATTCTTCACTTAAAACCAAAATTAGACTAAAGTTCAATAATATCCAATAGATGTCCAATATATGCCTAGTAGATGTCCAATATATACTTCAATAGATGTCCAATAACAAAACAATCAACATAGCGTTTTGTCCAATAATACAAACTGCAGATTTCATAAAAATATGAACTAAAGCATCAATTTACAATTCGTAAAGAGTGTCAATTAATGGTTCTATTTCTCTGTCATACATGAACACAACCATAAATTTTTTCTCATATCAGAAACAATTAGAGTAATTCATTGTTACAATTCATACCCATAATGCATCAGTGGACTTATCTAAAATATGCTAATTTGAGTACCTGAATTCTGAAGTCCAGTTCGTTTGATTGTAGCATTATTTCATTAACAAGCACCGATAACGAGATTCTTCACTTCAAACCAAAATTAGACTAAAGTCCAATAATATCCAATAGATGTCCAATAGATATTCAATAGACATCCAATAACAAAACAAACAGCTTAGCATTTTATTAAATACATGGTGTGTACTTCAATTTTAACAAATAGAATGTTAAAAAAAATACAGAATAAACTCTAAATCCCCTATTAAATTGGATGATTCAATAGTTACCAAAGGAATGAACTAAAAAAACAAAATCAAAAGAATGTTAACCATATTTGACAACAAAATGAACTATAAATCTCGAAATCAAAAAAATGATCTAAAAACGAAAATAGAATGAAACAACTTCAACGAAACAAAAACACAGCTATACACGAACAAGAAGAAGAAGAAGGACTGAAAACGAAAGCAATAAACGAAGATCAAAGAGAAAATAAAGAAGAGATCGCGCGAAGAAGAGGAAGTAGAAAACAGAGAAACGACAATACTGTAACTGCCAAAAGAGAAGAGTTAAATATAATGTAATTATGTAGATAATCAGGTAAACATATTTTAATTGGAAAATATTTAGATGTTATAGCAAAAATGTAAATAGTTTAGAAATATTGTACCATTACGAGAAATCCCCAATAGTTCCTATTGAATTTTTTTGTGAATTAAATAGAATAAAGGTAAATTTTAAATTGTATATAATTGTAATTTTACTTAAATTATTTAATAAAATCAAGATTTATTGTAGTTAAGTTTCAAATTTTAATAAATAAAATATTAAAAATAAAAAATAAGAATCATACAAATATACAGCGGATCCGGATCAGACTTCGTGAGAAAATAAATGTCCACACCCAGCTTATTTGAATGAGTTCGAGCTGAGTCGGGCTGAACTCAGCTCATTTAAATGAGCTCGTGCTGGGTCGGTCAGTTACTCAGGCCTACATCAGAGGTAGGAGGTAGTTGATTTCTTACTTTATATTTTAATTTGACTTCTTTGTTATTCTCTTGTTTGATTTAATTTAGGCTTTATTTGACTCATGGTTCATAAAAGTATGGTATGGTATGGTATAGTATAATATGGTACGGTATAATATAGTATGGTATAGTTTTTAAAAAGTTCATGTTTGGATAGATGGTACAGTATTGTATGATTTTTTGAAGTTTTTAGTTTAATTTGAATGAGAACCATGGTAAACCACCAAATTGGTGGTTCTATTTTCATGGTTATTTGAACCATGAAATTGTTGAGTGGTGTCTCTCTTATTGTGGGACCCACTGATTAATTAAAAAAAATAAAAAAACAAAAAAACAAAAAGAGGCATGTCGGCAAAACGTTTTTTCAAAAAGTGCACAGTAAAATTACTGTGCACAATTCGGCCACACGCGTTTTGAATCTCCTATAAATAGAGGAGGGTTTTGCTCAGTTTAAGAGCAGACCAAAAGCAGAGAGCAAGAGAGAAGAAACACAGATAAAAATGTAATCTGTGTAGAGAGCCTTAGGAAAATGGTTCCTAAGAGCTGGGTAAGAGAGAAAATAGTGAGGTTTTGAGAAACACTTGAGTGCCACTATTTTGTAATCTCTTGGTGTACCTACTATTATTATATAGTGGAACAATTATTCGGAGTTGGTCCCATAGTTTTTCCCTAATTCATTTAGGGTTTCCAGGTAAAAATCTGCGTGTCTTTTATTCTGCTGATATTATTTTTCTCGTAATCTATTATTGGGCATAATAAGTGGTATCAGAGCCGAAGATTGTTTTATTAGTAAAATCCGTGGATATATTTTTCAAAAATAAATATACCTCGACGAAGAGAAAATTACGATAAATCCGGTGGCGCAATCCGTTCAAAAAAACAGTCGCAGATACGCAATTTGAGTGAATAGTAAAATAGTAACTTGAGTAATAGTATTCATATATAATACTATTCATATTCGGCCATCTTTTATGAATAGTATTATTTAAGTATACGGGAGGCATACTGTTACTATTCCAATATACAAGTATTATTTGGGTATATGGTACTATTCACATATACAGTCACTATTTATGTGAATAGTAAAATTCGTGAATTGTAAAATTATGCCATTATTAAATTTTTGACATGGTGAATGACGGTGTAATGATCAAATTGACGGATACAAATTATTCAATGTGAAAATCCAGAATGGAGGACTACCTCAATTGCAAAGATTTGTATGATCCAATTGAGGGTAACGACGTAAAGCCAGGGGATATGAAAGAACAACAGTGGATAAAGTTGAAGAAGCAGACATTGGGTACAATACGCCAATGGATATATGCTAGCCTATACAACCATGTGAGGAACGAAACAGATCCCAAAGTTCTCTGGAAGAAGCTAGAGGATATGTACGAGGCTAAAACTGCTCAAGGAAAAGTGTTCATGATTCGCAAAGTCATGAACTTGAATCTGACAGAGGGACGATCAATCACACAACACCTGAACGACTTTGAAGGATTCATAAGTGAGTTAGCAGTCACAGGTATGTCCTTGGATGATAAGATGCAAGCATGTCTTTTGATGGGAACTCTACCAGATAGCTGGGATACTCTTGTCGTATCATTGAGTAACTCAGCTCTAAATGGTGTGGTAACAATGTCTATGGTAAAGAATAGTCTACTTATTGTAGAGCTTCATAGAAGGGATGTTGCTAGTACCAGTTCACAAGCCCTTGTCACAAAGAATAGGGGCCGAATCAAGGGTAGAGGTCGAGGGAATGGAAAATTGAAAGATAGATCCAAGTCCCGAGAGAAGAGGTCATGTTACCACTGTGGAAAGCAGGGTCATCTCAAAAGGAACTGCCGTTTCCTTAAACAAGAGAATGCAAACCGAAGTCATAATGATGACAAAAACACATCTGCTGCAGTCACAATAGAAGATGGAGAGGTGGCTTTAGTATCTCATGATGCAGATTGTTGTCATGTTGGAGATGCAGATACCGAGTGGATTGTAGATTATGGTGCCTCATACCACTGTGTTCCAAAAAGGGAATACTTCTCAACCTATAAAGCGGGCGATTATGGTACTATTAAAATGGGAAATAATAGTGTCTCGTAAATGGTGGGAATCAGCGATATCTGCGTGAAGACAAGTGTCGGATGCACATTAACACTTAAAAATATGCGATACGTTCCAGATCTTTGGTTGAACTTGTTGTCTGTTAGTGTATTGGACAAGGAAGGTTATCACAATCATACAAGCGATGGAAATTGGAAACTCACCAAAGGATCGTTGGTGGTGGCAAAAGGAAGATTGTGTTGCTCGCTATACAAAACGCACGCAATAGTATGTGAGGGTCAACTGAATACAGTTGGAGATAATGCTTCACCAAATTTGTGGCATAGGCGACTGGCGCATGTTTGTGACAAAGGGTTGAATATACTGGCTAAGAAGTCCCTCATCCCATTAGCCGAAGGAAAAATTAACCCGTGTGATCACTGTTTATCTGGGAAGTAACATCGAGTTTCATTTCAGAAAAGCTCTAGAAGGAGGCATAATAAGTTAGAGTTGGTACACTCTGACGTTTGTGGTCCCATGGATACAGAATCCATTGGAAGAAGCAGATACTTGCTTGTATTTCATGAGAATGATATCATCAGTGAAAGATCTACAAGTGATGGTGTTATTGATACTACATCAGAGAGCATTCTATCAGATGATGCCACAGAAAGAAGAATGCATCAATCAGAACAAGATGGAGAAGAAGAGCCAGTTGTGAGGGATCAAGATACGATTGTAGATGAAGATACGAATGAAGAGGGTATTGAGCAGGGGGAGCCAGAGAACCCCATTCTACCAGAAGAAGAACCTCAATTAAGGAGGTCAATCAGAGAACCCCAACCATCTACAAAATACTTCAGTTCTGATTATATTTTAATCACTGATGAGGGGGAGCCTGAAAGCTTCCAAGATGTCCAATCTTGTAAAGATAAAGATTGTTGGATGAAGCCAATGCAAGAGGAGATGAATTCTTTGAAGAAGAATGACACGTACGAGCTGGTGAAACTTCCTAAAGGGAAGAGAACACTCAAGAACAAATGGGTGTACAAGTTGAAGAAAGATGATGGAGACCTAGTGAGATACAAAGCTCGATTGGTTGTCAAAGGCTTTACTCAAAAGAAAGGTATCGACTTTGATGAGATTTTTTCACCAGTTGTGAAAATGAGTTCCATTGGAGTCGTTCTAGGTCTTGTAGCCAGCTTGAACCTTGAGTTAGAATAGCTTGATGTAAAGACCGCATTCTTACATGGGGATTTAGAAGAAGAAATTTATATGGAACAACCAGAAGGTTTCAAGGTCAAGGGAAAGGAGGACATGGTGTGTCGCCTGAAGAAAAGTTTGTATGGCTTAAATCAAGCCCCGCGGCAATGTATAAAAAGTTTGATTCCTTCATGGTGAATCAAGGATACAAGAGGACAGAAGCTGATCCATGTGTATATGTCCAGAAATTCCCTGATGAAAAATTTATCATTCTTCTCTTATATGTTGATGATATGCTAGTCGTTGGGCTAGGTGCCAAAATGATTAGTAAGTTGAAGTGTGATTTGTCTAAGGCATTTGACATGAAGGATTTGGGACCGGCAAGGCGAATTCTTGGAATGGAGATTACCCGAGATCGAAGGTCCAGCAGGCTGCGGTTATCGCAAGAAAAATATATTGAACGGGTACTAGAAAGGTTCAATATGAAGAATGCTAAACCAATTAGCACTCCACTTGCCGATCATTTCAAGTTGAGTAAGAAATCCTACCCTTCAACAGAGAAAAATAGAGAAGATATGTTAAATGTTCCATATTCTTCAGCGGTCGGAAGTTTGATGTATGCAATGGTGTGTACGAGACCAGACATCGCTCATGCAGTTGGAGTTGTGAGTCGATTTCTTTCAAATCCCCAGAAGACACATTGGGAAGCAGTTAAATGGATCTTTAGATACCTGAGAGGAACTTCAAAGTTATGTTTAACATTTGGTGGTGGAAAGCCAGCACTTGTTGGTTACACAGATGCAGATATGGCTGGTGACCTTGATGAAAGAAAATCTACATCAGGTTACTTATTTACATTCTCAGGGGGAGCTATTTCATGGCAGTCACGGTTACAAAAGTGTGTTTCATTATCAACAACTGAAGCAGAGTACGCTGCAGCAACAGAAGCAGGAAAGGAAATGCTTTGGTTAAAGCGATTCTTTGAAGAATTGGGTGTGCAACAAGAAGACTATATAGTTTATTGTGATAGTCAAAGTGCACTAGACTTGAGCAAAAATACTATGTATCATGCACGGACGAAACATATTGATGTAAGATATCATTGGCTCAGACTTGCCATTGAAGAAAAAGAGTTCAAGTTGCAGAAGATTCATACAAATAAAAATGTTGCTAATATGCTGACGAAGGTCGTGCCAAAAGAAAAGTTCGACCAGTGCGTTGAAGCAACTGGGATGGAGAGTCCCACAATGTAGTCGGTAGGGGGAGATTTGTTGAGTGGTGTCCCTCTTATTGTGGGACCCACTGATTAATGAAAAAAAAGAAAAAAAAAAGAAAAAAACAAAAAAAGTAGGTCGGCAAAATGTTTTTTCAAAAAGTGCTCAGTAAAATTACTGTGCACAATTCGGCCACACGCGTTTTGAATCTCCTATAAATAGAGGAGGGTTTTGCTCATTTTAAGAGCAGACCAAAAGCAGAGAGCAAGAGAGAAGAAACACAGATAAAAATGTAATATGTGTAGAGAGCCTTAGGAAAAGGGGTCCTAAGAGCTGGGTAAGAGTGAAAATAGTGAGGTTTTGGGAAACACTTGAGTGCCACTATTTTGTAATCTCTTGGTGTACCTACTATTATTTTATAGTGGAAGAATTATTCGGAGTTGGTCCCGTAATTTTTCCCTAATTCATTTAGGGTTTCCACGTAAAAATCTGCGTGTCTTTTATTCTGCTGATATTATTTTTCTCGTCATCTATTACTAGGCCTAACAGAAATAACCATGGAAAACCATACTTAAAAAAACCATACAACTAAATAAAATTTTTTTAATTAAAACCACACCATACTACAATGAACGAGGACAAAAACATGAGCCAAACAGGGCCTTAAGTTTTCGAATGCCAGCAATTGCTTCAACAAATTTGTGGATCCCCTTTGCGTCCAACCGTGGCTATTGCACAGAGTTGGAGAAGAGCAGAAAGCTAATTGCTGTAACTATCCTATTCATCTGTAATTTTGCAATGTTGTTGATTGCTTATTAGTTCTTAGTTGCTTATTGCCTTCGTATTCGCAGCCCATTTATCTCAATTTAGCTAAAAAGCCGGATTGTGATAACGAAAACAACCTTTTGTTACGTGTTTTGATCTCTGGCACAAAATTTCAGCTGCGCTCTACTGTTTGCAATATTTGGGGCTAGGTGTTTGTTAAATTGCTTATGAGAATCAAATGACACTTTTTCTACTACTCCAA
This sequence comes from Euphorbia pulcherrima, assembly GCA_947683365.1. Taxonomy (NCBI): domain Eukaryota; kingdom Viridiplantae; phylum Streptophyta; class Magnoliopsida; order Malpighiales; family Euphorbiaceae; genus Euphorbia; species Euphorbia pulcherrima. The sequence continues at coordinate 25,849,526 of CANTUS010000001.1, forward strand.
CCAAATTCATTGCTCAATTATTTCTTTCTCTTTATCACTTCAACTTTCTATGAGTCCGCAATGGCTTTGGCTAGATTCGCCCATTTTCTACTTAACCAGTAAAATTGCGTTTCCTATCATTCTAGTAAGCAAAAGTATTTGCTTAATTTCTTGTCTTTCTATTATTTATAGAGTAGCGAGTTGCAATTTAGACGAAATTGAAGTAAATGAAAGGTTGAACACTTGTAATCATCATCTAACACTTGTAGTCTACTAAGTAACTAACATGCTGCCTAGCTGGTTATTCTTTCTTTGTTCTTCTGTGTTCTATATTCTCTTGCATCTCCGAATATTGGTAGGGGCGTAGCGATGAACAATAGCACTGGAATTTCGATATCAGGAGGAGCAGCTGCTGGAACAAGTTCATGGGTATCACCAACAGCGGTCTCAACTTCAGGGAGGAGGATACAGAGAGAAATGGCTGAGCTCAACAATGATCCACCTCTTGATTGTTCTGCAGGTCCCAAGGGCGATAATCTCTATCACTGGGTCTCCACTGTTATTGGGCCCTCAGGTTTCATCATTTCCACCACCGTTTCTGTCTTTCTATCAATGTTATGATATTTATTTAGGATTTGTGATGCAAGTTGCAACTGGCCATTGAAATGAGTAATCTAAATTTGTAATGTGTACTGAAACAATCAAACAATCTGTCCAAAATTTGGCCTATTTTACCCACGAACAGAACTTCCAGAAAAGTTTTCCATGTTATATTTAAAGATTATAGGCTCATAATCAGGAATTTTATGATCTGCTTTGATCCTTCTGCTTTTTCCTTGATATTTTTTTACTTGAAAATCTGTAGGAACACCATACCAAGATGGTATATTTTTCATGGACATCATATTTCCTCCTGATTATCCATTCAAACCTCCAAAGGTATGTTTAGCTCCAATAGCTTACAAAATCGCACAGTAATGCCCTTATGTACATACTGCAATATTCATTAGTTTAAGCTCCTTTCCATGTTTTGGACATAAAGTTGTACTATATACTTGGGTTGTGTAAGCCATTTTTTGTTGGATATCACGTTCTAGAAAAGCATTGCAATCCCTGCTTGAATTTTCAGCCAAAGTTGTAAGTTGGTTGATGATAATGTAGTGGAACTCCAACTCTAAGTAATGGATGATACCACCTATTCTAAGCATTTGAGAATTTGTTCCCTTTCTGTATATCTATTTCCTTCATCTAACACAACTAGGTTTGGTTTAACTAGGTGAAGTAAGACCTGTAAAAACACAAAAATGGTTCAGTCGGGAGGCTAAAAAACTAATGTGTTTTTAATGGTTGGTTTAATGATTTCTGACTTTTATTTGATTTAGCAAGAACTACTTGATTGTATATATTAGAGGAGAAAGTGAAGAAGCACTTTTATGGTTCACACGCTGTGTATTTGTTCGTAGGTAAAATTCAGAACTCGCATATACCATTGCAATGTTGATTCTGCCGGCAACCTCAGTTTGGATATCTTGAAAGATGGCTGGAGTCCAGCTCTTACACTTTCTAAACTTCTAGTTACAATCCGATCAATTTTCACCAAGCCCAACCCTTGTAAGTTTCTATAAAGTTTTCTTATCTTCAGATTTGCGATGATACCTTTAATTATGATTTGGATATGGGTCAATAACGTGTTCCTGTTAAACTCTATCAAGATAAGAGTTGTTAGAAGTTATCATATTGGAATGTTAGAACAGTCCAATACTGGTTTTGCTGCAATCTTCGATAATCCACTTGGTATTTTGAACTTTTTGTCGCCCAAGAGCTCAATTGATTTGACATGAATCAGAAAATCGTGCAGACAATCCTCTCGTCCCTGGAATTGCTCATTTGTATTTGGCAGACAGAGCAAAACATGATGAACTAGCTGCAGAGTGGACGATGCGATTTGCCAAATGAATCTGAGCCTTTCAAAATCACATTTTCTCATCTATATGTAAATTCTCAACTGCAGATTGATAATGGTATGAGAGATATCAACATTTATGGGAGCCTTATTTTGATGTCTAACGGTCAGTTTTAGGTTGGTGGCACATTTACAAAGGGTGAGGCGATCGCAATTGACATGCCTATGGCTGTCAATACTGTTATCATATACTTGGCCATTGTATTAGCAGGATATGTTGTATACTCATTTCCATTTCTAAGACTATCTTTAAGTAATATTTTTAAGAAACTTTGGCAGTTTTATACATTGTTATTAATTATTTTTATTCTTATATAGTTAAAACTGCATTGCCGTCCATTACTTAGTTCGGGAAATAACATGTCCCCTTGGATCATTTTTTTTGCAGGATTTTATTCTCAAAGTATTTTTTATTTTTATTTATAGTTTTTTCTGCTTAAGAATATAGTCTATTATAAAGAGAACATGTATCAGCAACTAGAACACAACATTAGAACCACCCTAGAAATTGTTCAATGATTTGCTTTCAAATAACTATGCAACATAAACCAAAATTTTAGGAGAAGACAAATTAACACATAAATTGTGGTCTGACCGAATAAAAGCTTTCAAACTCTGAAAAGGGCATGCTACCCCAATGAGCAATTCCAAGCTGTTCGATGTTGCTAATCTTTGTATAAGCAACTGCAGAACATCATTTCTTCACACACATATTGGAAGTGCCGAAAGATACACATTCTACTTCAGTTGCTCACTCCCTGTCCCTGAAGTCAAATAGCGCATGTAACTATTGTTTCAGGCTAGATCACATCTGCAAATAGCAGTCCAAAAATACTGTCCATTACAATACTAATGGGTAATGACTAAAAACCATAGTTGTCAAATGGAAATCCATTTTTTTTTTACTAAATACCATAGTTGTCAAATCGAAATCCAGTTTTTTTTGAATTGGGAATTGAAATATTAGGGTAAAGTTCATATAAAAATAAAATATTTAACATGTTCAACTTAAATTAATATCAAATTTTAAGCAAGAAATGCAATTTTAATATAAAAAAGAAATTGTATCAACTAACTAAATACTTTAAATACCAGTTGAGTGTAGCTCAATTGGTACACTACTCAATGTTAGTGGTGGGAGGTCATAGGATCAATATTTAACCTCTTTAAAATTCTTAAAAAAAAACTAAATACTTTAAATTAAAATATTATATAATTCGTTCTCTAAAACCCATCATTGAGCAAAACACAATCACTTTCTTCTTCTTATTCCACGATTGCATGTTCCAATTCTTTTCTTCATTAGTATCCAAAGTCAAATCTTCAATTTCATCATCTTTAAGAGTATGTTCTTTCTTCCATGCATCAATTTCCTGGTGCTATTCAAAGTGCATCATAGAAATAATCAAATAACTAGCATACTTTTTAGTGCATGCTATAAAGAAGAAAGGATTTAAATAACAAATATGTCACCTATCCATCTCTTTCTTTTGTTGTTTGTTCCAACTCTTCATTATTATCAAAAGCTTCATTTATATTCATTCATGAATTGCCTAAGGGAAGACAAGATTGTTCCTTTTCGGTGACCCCTTCATCATATGAGTCCATATCACTTAAACAAATAGGATTATATGCCTCACCCTTTGCTTGCCTAGTAGATTGCCTCAAATCAAGTTAAATATTATACTTTACAAATACCAAAGCACTCAATCATTGTTGCTCCAAGTGATTCCTCTTTTTAGAACAGATATGTTCAAATGTGAACCAATTCCTCTCACTTCCGGTTGCAGTACATGTTAAACTTAAAGCTCTAATTGCAAGATTTAGTAGCTCTTTGCAATCGCCTCCAAAACTTTACCACCACGCAGCTAAACAAATATAAAATGAAAAAAAAATTAATATTATATTTTTTATTTAATAGACAATCTAACTTTTACATAAAAAAATAGAATAAAACAATATCCAACTGCCTATCAATTGTGATTCTTGATTGTATTTCAGGTATTCTATTTTTTTTATGTAAAAGTTAGATTGTTTATTAAATAAAAAAATAGAATATTAATTTTTTTCATATTCTAGTTATTATGGTGGAAAAGTTTTGGAGATGATTGCAAAGAGCTACAAAATCTTGCAATTAAAGTTTTAAGTTTAACTTGTATTGTAATCGGATGTGAGAGAAATTTGAGCACATATGAACATATCCATTGTAGAAAGAGGAATTGTTTGAAGCAACAACGATTGAGTGCTTTGGTATTTGTAAAGTATAATATTCAGCTTGATTTGAGGCAATCAACTAGGAAAGCAAAGGGTGAGACGTGCGATCCTATTTGTTTAAGTGATATGGATTCGGATGATGAAGGGATCACCGAAAAAAAACATCCTCGTCTTCCCTTACGCAATCATGGATGGATATAAATGAATGTTTTGATGATAATGAAGGAGTTGGAACAAGTAACAAAAGAAAGAGATATGACGTATTTGTTATGTAAATCCTTTCTTCATTTAACAGAATGCACTAAAAAGTATGCTAATTATTTCTGTGATGCACTTTGAATAGGACTAAGAAATTTTATGGAAGAAAGAACAAAGCACATACTCTTGAAGATGATGAAATTGAAGATTTGACTTTGGATACTAATTAAGAAACTCATGTAGAAAAGGAATTGGAACGATGAAATTATGAAAGAAGAAGAAGAAAGTGATGGTGTTTCGCTTAATGATGAGTTTTAGAGAACAAATCACGTTAGGATTACATAATATTTTAATTTTAAGTACTTAATTAGTTGATACAGTTTCTTTTTTATATTTATATTGCATTTCTTGTTTAAAATTTGATATTAATTTAAGTTGAACATGTCAAATATATTAATTTTTTATAAATTTATGACTTACCCGGAGATTTCAATTCTATTCACGATTCAAGAAAATCGATTCTCGATTTGATAACTATGACAACCGGTATCTATCAACATGGTGATGCAATGGGCGGTTAAAACACAAGAGTTTCAATTCTTACGGCCTCCTAGGAGTGATAGGATATCTGGTGAAGAGAATATCAAAACTAAAAGACAAAAAAAAAGCTTACGAAGCCACAATTTAGTGTAATACACATTCACTATCTTAGACAAAATTAATTGAAACAAACAACGGTTGATTTCCATGACCAAATGCAATGATATAGATCAACACAATGAAAAATTACTAAGAATATGACACCTAGGCTCTAGCATTATAACATGGTTCTACTTTCTGGACACCTTAACCTTCTGAGGCATCAAACACTAATGTGTATGGACGCATATGGACACAGTGGCATACTCATATGCTAAGTATTTAAAATAAAAGGCACCTCGGTATTAAAAGTAAATAAGGAAGTCATTACCAACCTCCCAAATGTCCAAGAAGTGAAGGCACCAAGCTGCACCAAGTCGTACATATTGATACAATCCTCATAATTAACATGTGCTAATTTCTTTTATTGAAAGTGGGACATTACCATAAGCGCAGAAAAAGCCACTTAATTGACATTCTACACATTCTATGCAATCTATTTTGGGTACAAGTTCCTTGGTACTATTAATAATCTAAGTGGCAATGATCATTCATTCTAATAATCTAGAATGTTAATACTATTAAATGGTAAATGAAAAAAGAGTGCACTACAGTTGTTAGGTTATGCTCTATTAAGAACACTTACGTTTCTTATTCAAAAAAAAGAACACTTAAGTTTGGTTAAATACATTTTGTCGGTAGGTGCAAACAAAAACTACAACCTACTAGACTTGGTATTTGGATTTGATCTCCTTGTAAAGTTTATGCATGCCCTTTCATTTGTGCCAGCTAGACTGAGAAACAATTGCATAACCATGAAGGCCAACATAACTGAAGGGAGCTAATGCCTGCTGTTAAGGATGTTACTAATGAATGGGGAATTAAAAAAAAAGTAAAGGCAACAAAATTGGGGAAAGAGAGGAAGCCTTAAGAACTCAAACTAAGTTGATTATATGGCTATGTACAATAATGATATAAGCACCCTTATTCATGTGCTATTTAATTAGTCAGTTTATTATGGTCATATGTTGCATTGTAAGAGACTGGTCCTTTGCCGTTAATATGGTAAAGATACCTATAATCACACAATGTACCAATCCAAAATCAGCATACAGTTTCTACTCTAACTCATTGATCTAATAGTCAATACCACAACCCTAATCTCAAAAATGCATAGAAATAATGGACCTTGAGCATCGCTGCAACATTCTTGGTTATCTGTTGCCCGATCAATGCCAAGGTCATCCACCATTTAAGATTTCTGCCAAATATGGCCATGTTATGCTTGGGTTAAAGTATTATGATAATCAAAGCATAGCCATACAAAAAAATGGCTAACATATATAGTGCCACCAACAGTAACCCACCATCTATCATAAGCTATACTTTCTATGCACTTTCAAAATAGTTTTAGTGTTCTTCAAACTCAAATATTGTTGAACTACATTTCAGTGTTGCAACCAATATATAGCTACAAATCATCTTCCATGCAACAAAAAGCAAATTTGACCAACAATTATCGAATATCCAATTGACAAAACCATTACGTTTCCATGATAATTAGGAATGACATGGAAAAATAATTTGCAAAATCGGTAATTCCCCTAAAATGAATAATTCAAATGTGAATACACACAAAGCAATAGACCAAATCAATTCAAGGCATGCAGAAGATCGAATTTGCCACAATATGGTAGATCCCCATACAATCGTCCACAATGTAACTGAGAAAACCGATTCAAGGCAATAAGATGCAAAACTATTAATTTGCCAAAAATCGGTAAATCTCTGAGATTATGGAGAATGGGAATAAGATGTCGAATGCCTTGAAGGCTTTGCCTTTGCCTGCTTCTTCGATTTTAGGAAAATTCTTGTACATTATCCACAAAGTCACAGATCAAGCCTATTCAAGGAAATAAGATGCAAAAGATTAAATTTGCCCTAAAATGGCATATCCTCATGCGATTACCCACAAAGTCAAAGAACAAATTGATTCAAGTTATGCAGAAGATTTAATTTGTTATAATATGGTAGATCCCTATTTCATTATCCACAATATCACTGAAAAACCGATTCGAGGCAATAACATGCAAAAGAGTGAATTTGCCCAAAATCGATAAACCCTCGTAACTATGGAGAATGCGATCGGAATGCAGACTTGCCTTGAAGGCTTTGCCTTTGCCCTCTTCTTCGTTGTAAGGAAAATTTTCGTAGATTATCCATAAAGTTGCATATTAAATTTATTCAAGGCAATACGATGCAGAAGACTGAATTTTCACTAAAAAGTAGATCCATTGCGATTACCCACAAAGTCACAGAACAAACCAATTAAAGGCATGCAAAAGATTGAAAATGCCAAAAGATGGTAGATCCCCATGAGATTATCAACAATATAACTGAGAAAACCGGTTAAAGGTAATGAGATGCAGAAGAGTGAACTTTCCCAAATTTAGTAAATCTCTATGATTATGAAGAATGTGATTAGGATGCCAACTGCCTTGAAGGCTTTGCCCTGGCCCCTATCCTGCCTCTTCGCTATAAAATAAATACATGTAAATTATCTATAAGGTCACAAAACAAAATAAACCTATTCAAGGCAATAAGATACTGAAGATTGAATTGTCCTAAAGTCGCAGATTTCCATGTAATTACCTACAAAGTCAACGTACCAATTCAAGACATGTAGAAGAATGAATTTCCCATGACATGGTAGATCTCCATTCAATCATCTAAAATTTAGCTGAGAAAACTAGTTCAAGGCAAAAGATGCAGAAGAGCGAATTTGCCAAAAATCAGTACATCCCGTGATTATGGAGAGTGCGATCGGGATGCCGACTGCTTTGAAAACTTTTCCTATGATCGCTTCTTTACTATGAGGCAGGCTCTTGTAGATTATCCATGTTGGTCCCTGTGCTTATGTTAATAAGGTCAGAGGGGGGGGGGGTGAATGACCTTTTCACGAAAATATTAGTCTTTTAAAAAGTCTTGTGTAGCGTGTTTGAATATTCTAGATATTTTGGATCTTGATGATATAGTAAAATAAATTGCAATAAATTAAGAACAAAGTAAAGAAAATTCAAACACAAGAGATTTATACTAGTTCGGACCCGCCTACGTCCAGTCCCTAAAGGTTCCTTCCTTTGAGCTTTTCCACTAGTGTGATTTCTTTCCAACTAGCAAAAATCAAGCCTTACAGTTGTCTCTGGATGGTACCCCCTTTCGGATGTAGGATATACCACTAGAAGCACCAACTCCTAGCTGATTCCTCTTTTCTTTAGCAGGATATACCACTTAGATTTCTACCCAAATCCTAAGCTGAGTCCTACAGGGAGTTCTACTTAAAGCACCAACTTTAAGCTAGATCCCAATCTCAATACTCACCAGAGTATGAGATGTTACACTTTGTTTTTCTCAAAGATTTTGGTTTTAGATATCCTCAAGTATATAACTCACTTAGGAATCTTTACAAACTGATTTGGAAATGTTTGATTCTTGGAGAGATGAGTTTTTTGATTGCTTTTAGCGAGTTCTCTTATTAATTACTTTCTTGAATCAACCAGTACTTTCTCAACATGTGAAGCTTCCCTTTTATAGCCTTTGATCACAAATGTAGCCGTTGTGGCTTGGTGAGTTGTAATCAAATCTTCACCATTGATTAGATAAGATGTGGAGCTTTCGGAGGCATTGATCAATCTGTTAGATAGAGATTTTGACCCATTTGAATCCTTAGGATTGAGGCTGAAAAGTTGTAAGTGATCGTTTTCCTTGTATTTTAGTGATACATCAACTTTTACACCAGTATCTTTTTGGTGTGAGCTCCATACACCTTCTTATTGGTCTAGGTGAAAAGGTTGTTACCTTTTTCCCTGTCCAGTGTTAATACTTCATCCTTTTTCTGAAAAGTGCTAGCTGTCACTTTTGTCTTACTTTAGGGAAAAGGATCTTTGACTTGGAGACCAAAAGAATGGAGGGAATAGAATTTTTGAATCATTCCCTTTATTTGAAATATTAAGTCTTCCGGATGTCTTCATACTTAATATATCCAGATTTGTCTTCTTACGGGTGCTTCTACAATCAGTTCTTCCGAATGCTATTTTGGACGGTTCAAAGTTTGTTTCCTTTCCAAACTTCAACTGGATGCTTCCTTTTGCGTGCTTAGGCTCTTCTTGGATTTGAGAGATTATATATACTTACAGGTTTTGTTTTCCTTATAAGTTTTTATTTTCTTCAAACTTGAACCAGACAGATTTTTGTTTGTTCTTCCGAATAGTTGTTTTCCAACAATCTCTCCCATTTGATGGAAACATAAACTAACCACAATTAAGCAAAAAGGGAATATGATCTAAGTATGGTTTTTAATACTTAGTCATTTACAACATTTACTCCCCCATAATCTAAGCATCCTAACTCCCACAATATTTTTGCATTTCTGGCTTCTATATTTTTTAAGTACAATTACAGATTGTACTTAGAAGCATTTTTTTTATGTAAATGTGATTCACTATATATATATATATATATATATATATATATATATATATATATATATATATATATACCCTTGTTGTTAACAATGGTTAACATCAATGAAGTTCTAGATTACAGAGTACATATGAGTGAAAATTTTTAAAGCTAGCTATTACAAGAATTTTACATGATATATCCATAGCTAACTACATATTTACCTATTTATTTCCATATCCTTGCCTCCTTTGCTGGTTGTGCTCTTCTCCCCCTTATTGTTTTCATCTAATTGGGGGTCAATCACCATATATGAGCGTTTGTCCCAGCTTTTCTACCATGCCTCTGAGTAGATAGAATAATCTACATTCCCTTATGAGCGCTTCTCAAAAATTGTTTTAACAGTGGCCGAAAGGAGTTGATAGGGCTTAAGAAGCACCTGGAGCTCTTTGTACAATTTATTCATGTCCGGAATCATTCTCAGTGCATGGGCTTGATCATCTTTATCAAAATAAGGAAAAATGCACTTGAGAAGAGTTAACATGCACTTATACCCGAAGAATCTAGTGTCGCCTATATGTTTGGCAAGATCATTGACAACTGGAAGGACAAGACTATACTGGGTTGAGGAGGAGGATTTGGATGAGAAGAGTGATAAATTAGCTATACATGACTTTAAGGTTTCAATATCATTGAAAATATCTCTCTGAACATTGTGGATACTATTGTTGAGAGTAGTGAGATCCTTGTGGAAAGCCTCCTGAAGAGCTTTAATTAAGTCATTTGTTTTGGATGAATGGCTTCCACTGTCATCACTTATTTCATCCACCTGCTTCTGTAATAGATCTGGAAGAGCCTCATCAAGGAAGTTTATGAGCATTTCTTGTGCAGCTTGATTCTCCTCATTTTACAGTTGAAGTGCAGAAGCAATATCATTTTCTCCTTTTGTAACAACGTCCAGAATGATTTTTCCAAGCTTTTAAACTTGTTATTAATATATTCCTTAAGCTCGGCGGTCAGATCTGTAGAAGAGGAGGTGATCTTGTCCATAACTGTAGCGCAGTTATTAGTAGCCATTGTGTTGGCTTGGTCTGCGATTCTGCTTACTTCTGCAATATTTGCTTTTAGCTCATTTAGGATGGGAGTTACTTTAGCTAGTATGACTTCAGTTACTGGATCAGCAGTGGGAAATTTCTCCACTCTTTCTTCTATTTTCTTTACACTCCCCTTAATCATCCCAAGTTCTTCCTTCAAATCTAGAGGTGAGAGTTCTTCAAGAAGTACCTTTTCCACAACCTTCAGATGTTTGCATATGTTCCGGAGGCTTTATTTAATGTAGCTTTCCTCATGTTCCTCATGAGTAGCTTCTTGAAGAATCTTAAGTGCTGTGGAAATCTTTTTAGCATTGGTTGGGTTTACATTTGAAAATGGTATTCTCATTGGGCTTGCAAGTGGAGTTTCTGATCTGGAGCTGCTATCAGACCCAGATGATTCTATCTCAACTGATTCCTCTACTTGAACTTCCTATTCTTTGCCCATCCGTTCCCTTGGACTAGCCTCACCCTTTGAGTCTACTCTAGGAATATGCTCTTGGGAACCTAGACTTTGTCCCTCCTCTGGAACTTTATGTTTCGGGTTAGACTTGTTATCCCCGGATGCAGCTTGGGTGTGTGCATCCAAGTTGTTCTATATTTCAACGGCATCACCGGCCGGAACATTTTCAGTAGAAGGGATAAGTGGAATAATTATTACTTGACTGTTGGTTTAAAGATTAGCTTCCTCATTAGACTCTAGTACTTCTCCATCCGGCAAACTGGTACTGTTATTAGTCTCCGCTCCCAATGCATATAAAGGACTTGCCACTACTATATTTTCTTATCTATGGAATGGTGGAATTATCCTCACCACTCCCTCTAATTTCCTTTTTAGGACTCTTCAGCTCTACCACTTCTAGATCCACATTTAGCAAATTTTCAGGAAGAGGCCCTGATCTAGGTTGAAAATTAAACAGGTCCTCATCCTGGTACTTGACTTCTTTAAGAAGCTCCAGATCCTTTTGTGCTATGAGGATTGGTGGGCTGTTTAATTCTGCTATCTCGGATGCGATTCAGGGTCCCTCTTTGGTCAATTGTTGATCTTTTGATTGTCTCCCACTGCAGACATCATTTCAGCGAATTGAGGATCTTCAGGGAATATATTGTCTTCAGGTGTTGTCCTTTGGGTGAATAAGACAATTTCCTTTTATTTCTCGAAATCTACTAGAGTGGGGATTTTGGGAGTTGGTTCCCCAATGGTTATTCCAGTAGCAGGTTTCTTGATAGAGAGTTTGGCTCTTGCTTTCTCAGCCTTCAAAGCCTCTCTGAATGTTAACCCCCTCTTTCGGAGTTGCCTTTTAGGGGCTAGTTCCCTATCTCTGGTCTCTTCACTATCAGACCCATGCTCCTCTATCAGCATATCCCTTATGCTTCTTTTTTATCCATTCTTATAGCCTTCTCTAATTGCAGTAGCAGCTACTGCAATAGTTTCTATTACTTCCAGCTCACATATCGGTTTCTTCAGCTTGTCAACGGCTTTAATTACCTTCCTCTTGGCTTTTTGGCTGGAGATTCGGCCATTAATTGGGTTAAGGGCAAAGTGTCCTCATTTTGCTCCTTAATTTCTGGCTGGATGCTCAGTTACTTCTACGCTTTGGGCTTGGTCATTCTTGGCTTCTTAGCTTCTGGTTCATTCTCAGCTTTCCCCTTCCTAGCCTTAATCTTCTGTTTCTTCCCATCCCTCTGTCTAATTGCCTTTTGCTTATCCCACTTTTCTCCAAAAGATAGATTTTTTAAGTTCTTCTCCAAAATAGCCTTCCCATCCCGTGGACTCTTCCTTGGAGACATCAATCCCATTTTCTACCAAAATCTTGATAATGAGCCCTCCATGGCTATACTAGTGCTGCCTAATGAAATGAATTAGGAGGACTGACATATTGACTATTGCGCTATTAGTCTAGTGCTGGAAAACACAATGTTGAAACAAGGAGACTGTGGTGAGGGATCCCTTTCGGATAAGCATGAACTTTGCTAGCACAAGTTACAGATATCTTGGGACCTTTGGCCAATAAGTGGAGCATTTGTCTCGAAAGTATCATGGTGGCAGCCACTCCAGTGGCTCATACTTAACTTTATGCTCGTCTCTGTCTGATCTTAATATTACCCCATCATTCTTTATTTGGAGATGAATGACAAAGAATTCCGGAGTTAGAGTGATTATCTTTCCATCCACAGTGGTCTGAAGTGCGTCATAGTAGTTATGAGCTCGGAGGCTGTCATAAAACTACTTTACACACACCAGATAGGTGGGATTATGCATAGTGAGGAAGGTTTCCAGTCCCTGATCTCTGAGAAGCTGGTTGAATGGGTCAGTTGAGAATAGGTAATTATCTCCCAGAAAGTCTGAAGGAACAACTGTATTTGAGGCGATTTTATTTACAGGAATGAAATCGGAGTCAATAAGGTCCTCCATTTTGAAGACAATTTTTAAGGGAGGGATGACTTTGGGTTGAGATTTTGGTGCCATTTAGAAGAAGTTTGGGAATTTAAGGTTCTGAGTTTTGATTTTTGTAGAGTAACAGTAGATAATTACTTGCGTGAGGAAGTAAGAGATTTTTGGGAGGTTTATATAGAATTTCCAGAGTGAGGGTAATTTGGTAATCCTGATTTTGCTTAGTTTAACTGGATTGATGACGTGGCAGTTAAATATTTAAGAAAGAGACAAATGGAGTTTAATTGGAGAATGGAAACGGTTTATTTTTGAAACAGCCATTTAATTTTACCGCACGTGTAGCACCCAATAAACATTTGAAATTCAAAAAGGAACAGTTACTTTTCAGTGCCTTTACTGCCATGTATCCTTTCTATCCTCTTATATGGCAATATTCCCTCTGGAGTTGAGCTTTCTTCAATCCTTGTTTTCTTCTGGACTCATTTTCTTTGCCAAGAATCTAAACTAACTCTGGACTACTTTCCCGATCTTCTTCAAATTGGATTAGACATTCCAATTGATTCCCTTAGCTTGCCAAATTGATCTTTACTCAATGGGTTAGTAAATATGTCTGCTTGTTCCTTGGTTGGAATGTACACCAATGCAACATCCTTCTTCATCACATGATCCCGGATGAAATGATGCCTTATATTGACGTGCTTCATCCTGCTATAGGGCACTAGATTTTTTGACACATCAATGGTACTTTTTTTTATCATACATTACATCCACACATCCAGACTGAACTCTATAATGTTCTAGTTGTTGCTTGATCCAAAGAAGTTGAGCCACACAACTTCCAACAACTATATATTCTGCTTCTGTAGTAGATAAGGCAACTGATGTTTGTTTCTTGCTGTACCATGATACTAAGTAGTCTCTAAGGAAATGGCAGCCTCCGGATGTGCTTTTTCTCTCAAGAGTATCTCTGCCATAGTCTGTATCAGTCTAGCCTTGAAGCGTGAAATCTCCATTACTAGAATACCACAACCCAACTTTAGTAGTTCCCATGAGGTATCTAAGATTCCTCTTAACTGCCTTGAGATGGGAGTCCTTAGGATTGGATTGATATCTTGCACAATAGTAGTCTACATAGTGTATATCAGGCTTACTAGCAGTCAAGTATAAGAGTGATCCAATCATTCCTCTATATAGCTTCTGATCAACATCTTCTCCTTCACAATCCTTGGATAGAACGGTATCTGATCCCATTAGAGTAGACATTGGCTTGCTCCTGTCCATCTTAAACTTTTTCAAGGTCTCCTTGGTATACTTGGATTGATTAATGAAAATCTCATCCTGACTTTGCTTGATTTGTAAACCAAGGAAGAAATTTAGTTCTCCCATCATGGACATCTCAAACTCCTTCTGCATTTGAGAGCTGAATTCCCCACACATCTTCTCATCTGTTGCCCTAAACATGATATCATCCATATAAATTTGACTAGTATGATGTCATCCTTTTTTTCTTGATGAAAAGAGTTGTATCTACTTTACCTCGGATATATCCCTTAGATGTGAGAAAAGTAGTGAGTCTCTCATACCAAGCTCTTAGTGCTTGCTTCAATCTATAGAGGGTATTCTTTAGTTTATAGACATGATCCGGATATTTTAAGTCTTCAAATCCAGGTCTCTCAACTACCCCATTCTGTTGAGGAGTATGAGGGGTAGAGAAACTATGTTTAATGCCCTTAGAGTTACAAAATTTAGCAAAATTAAACCCTGTTCTACTCCTATCTGGATTAATGTCTTTAAGAATTGGTCATAGGCTTCATCTTTGCTTACTAGCAAGAGAACCCATGTATAACGAGAATAATCATCCACAATGACCATGGTGTATTCTCTTCTACCTAAACTCAATGGTTTGATTGGACCAAAGAGATCAATATGCAAGAGCTTAAGTACTCTTTTGGAAGGAATGTAGGAGATGGAAGGGAAACTTTTCTTGTGCTATTTACCTGATTGACATGCATTAATAGATGATCCTTATCAAAGGCAACCTTAGACAAACCCACGACTAATTCCTTTTTGGCTAATTTGGTCAGGAGGTTCATGCTAACATGTCCCAACCTCCGGTGCCATAGCCATGATCCTTCTTCTTTAGACACCAAGCATATATTCTTTTTCTCATTTTTAATGTTAATAGAATAGACATTGTTTACTCTAGGTGCATAAAGAATGAGTTGATTAGACTTACTATCATAGATTAAGCAACCTTCAAAATCAAAGGTGACTTTCCTTCCTTTGTCACAGAGTTTTGATACATTTAGCAAGTTGAACTTTAGTCCATCAACCAGTGAGACATCTTTTATTTTTAATTCAGATCTAATGGTTCCATGTCCAATAATCTATCCTTGTTTATTATCTCCAAAGCTCACTTTGCCTCCCTTCTTCCCGGTTAATGTGATGAAGGCCTTCTCATCACCTGTCATGTGCCTTGAGCATCCACTATCAATGTACCTAGTGTGTTGATCTATTGTGGATCTAAGGCATACCTGCAAAATATATCAAGTGGGTTTGGGTGGCTAATTAGATTTTAGTCCTCTCAGGTTATCAACCATTTCAGGCCAAGGATTAACATCATAGTAACCATTTTTAAATCTACATAATTTAGTAATATGATTGTTTCTCCCACAAAACTTGCACCCTGAGATGGGTCTATTTTGCTTTTGCTTCTGCTTCTTTTTGATCTTTTCAAGATCCTCCTTCCCATAGTTCCCTTTATATCAACTTCTTGTACACTTGTAGATGGTCCGGTGTGTATCTGGAAGCTGGTTGAGGGTGCAACTTCTGTGGCATGATTCCTTCTCTGTTCAGCAGGTTGCTGAGTGTACACTGCCTTAGCTTTCCCTTTTTATGCAACAATGTATCTTTAGGCTTGAGGTTGCCTGCTAACCTCCTTCTCCTTTTGGTTGAGAGAATTTGGATTTCTCTTTGCAGCTTGATATTGATTTTTTGATGTAGCCTGCCTTGGATTTCTCCTTCTTTATGGAAGATCAGATCTCCATCTGGATGCCTCATTCATCAAGGCTATCTCTCTATCCAGCCCAATCAGACATGCACTTAGCATTTGCACTTGATTCTTCTGGTAGTTTTCCTCAACTTCATCAATGTACCGTGTTGTTCTGATCAATTTGATATATTGTGCCAAGGCTTTAGCATCTTCGAGCTCCATAACTTGTCTTTTTAAGGATTTGATGGCTTTTGTATTCTTTCTCACGGCATTAATCACAACCCCTAAAGCTCCAACAAGTTCATGGTTAGAAATAAAATTAGAGTGAGAGTTTACCTCAGTACTGGTTGTATTTGATTCTGATTCCTCGATTTGTACTGTGTCTTACTTAGAGGCATTTCTTCTGGATTATTCTACCTCTGGATCAGTTAGTGCCATGAATGCATAATGAGTAGTCTCTTCTTCCTCTGTTGAAGATGAACTGTTGCTTTCCTTACCATTGCTCCACGTAGCTACCATTGCTTTCTTCTTATACTTCTTTTCCTTTCTCAGCTTGGGGCATTTGGTTCTGAAGTGCCCCTTTTTCCCACATTTGAAATAGGCAACATCCTTCTTCGGATCTTTCTTTTCTTCCGGAGACCTTCTGGGCTTATCCCTTCTTGAGGTGCCTTCCTTATGCCTTCTTGATTCAAATATTCTGGATCTTCTTTTATCCTTTTTCTTTAGGAATTTATCAAAGTATTTGACTAGCATAGCCATGTCTTCTTCACTATACTTTGATTCTTTTGGCTTCTTTTCTGATCTGAAAGAAGCTGATCCGACAGAGTCTACCTTAAGAGTAATGGCCTTCTTCTTTTCTTTCGGTTTCTTCTCCTATTAGCTGTATCTCTCCAAGGATAATTCTTTAGTCAAAAGATTACTAATAAGCTCATCATAGCTATAGATATTTAAGTCATAAGCTTCCTCAATGGCAGTCTTCTTGTTATCCTACACCTTGGTGAGACTCCGGAGCACCTTCTTCACACTCTCTACTTTAGAGACTTCCTTTTCGAGCCTTTTCATCTCATTCACTAGATTGGTATATCTAGTGTTCATGCTGTTGATAGATTCTTTTGGCTCCATCTTGAAGGATTCAAGTTTTTGCTAAAGTAGATCAATTTTGGCTTCTTTCACTTTATTTGTTCCTTCATAGGTTACTTCCAGCTTCTGCTAGATTTCCTGTGTAGTCTCACATCCAAATATCCTGTTAAATTATATTGCACTAAGAGCACAGTGAAGCATGTTAATAGCATTTGCACTTTCATGCAACTTTTTAAAATCATTCTCATCCCATAAACGTGATGGCTTTCGGGTAATCATACCCTCTACTTCATGAGTAGGCTCATACGAGCCATCTTTATTGGCTAACCATGCTTTGTGCTTGAATGAAGTTCTTCATCCGATTTTTCTAGAACATGTAGTGTTCACCGGTGAAGAGTGGAGGACGGGAAATGGACATACCCTCGGGAAGGAGTTGTGAGTTTTGGAAACTAATTTTGATAACTGAATCAAAATTTTGGACCTTTAGCTCGAGATTGTTAGATCTCTAATTTTTGAGCACTTGCTCTGATACCACTTGTCGGTCCATGTGTTTATGTTAATAAGGTCAGGAGGGGGGGTGAATGACCTTTTTTGTGGAAATATTAGACTTTTAAAAAGTCTTGTGTAGCATGTTTGAATGTTCCGGATGTTTCGGATCCAGATGATGTAAGTAAAATAAATTACAATAAATTAAGAACAAAGTAAAGAAAATTCAAACATAAGAGATTTATACTGGTTCAACCCCACCTACGTCTAGTCCCTAAAGGTTCTTTCCTTTGAGCTTTTCCACTAGTGTGATTTCTTTCCAACTAGCAAAAATCAAGCCTTACAGTTGTCTCTGGATGGTACCCCCTTTCGGATGTAGGATATACCACTAGAAGCACCAACTCCTAGCTGATTCCTCTTTTCTTTAGCAGGATATACCACTTAGATTTCTACCCAAATCCTAAGCTAAGTCCTACAGGGAGTTCTACTTAAAGCACCAACTTTAAGCTAGATCCCAATCTCAATACTCACCAGAGTATGAGATGTTACACTTTGTTTTTCTTAAAGATTTTGGTTTTAGATATCCTCAAGTTTATAACTCACTTGGGAATCTTTACAAACTGATTTGTAAATGTTTGATTCTTAGTGGGATGTGTTTTCTGATTGCTTTTAGCGAGTTCTCTTATTAATTGCTTTTGTGAATCAACCAACACCTTCTCAATATATGAAGCTTCCCTTTTATAGGCTTTGATCATAAATGTAGTCGTTGTGGGTTGGTGAGCTATAATCAAATCTTCACCGTTGATCAAGTAAGATGTGGGGCTTTCGGAGCCGTTGACCAATCCGCTAGATAGAGATTTTGACCCATTTGAATCCTTGGGATTGAGGCTGAAAAGTTGTCAGTGATCATTTTCTTGTATTTTAGTGATACACCAACTTTTATACCAGTAGCTTTTTTGTATGAGCTCCACGCACCTACTTATTAGTCTATGTGAAAATGGTTGTTACTTTTTCTGTCCAGTGACAGTACTTCATCCTTTTTCTGAAAAGTACTAGCTGTCACTTTTGTCTTGCTTTGACTTGGAGACTAAAAGAATGGAGGGAATAGAATTTTTAAATCATTCCCTTTGTCTGAAATATTAAGTCTTCCGGATGTCTTCATACTTAATATATCCGGGTTTATCTTCTTCCGGGTGCTTCTGCAATCAGTTCTTTCGGATGCTGTTTTAGACGGTTCATAGTTTGTTTCCTTTCCAAACTTTAACCGAATGCTTCCTTTTATGTGCTTAGGCTCTCCTTGGATTTGAGAGATTATATATACTTACAGGTTTTGTTTTCCTTATAAGTTTTTATTTTCTTCAAACTTGATCCGGATAGATTTTTATTTGTTCTTCGGGGATAGTTGTTTTCCAACAATCCATAAAGCCATCGATCAAGCTTACTCAAGGGAATAAGATACAAAAGAGTGAATCTACCCTAAAATGGAAGAACTAACTAATTCAAGGCATTCAAAATATTTAATTTATCACAAAGTGGTAGATCCTCATGTAATCATCCACAATATATTGAGAAACCCGCTTTGAGGCAATAAGATGTAGAAGAGTGAATTAGCCAAAAATTGGTAAATCTTCGAGATTATGGAGAATGTGATAGGGATGTCGACTACGTTAAAGGCTTTACCTTTATCCGTCCATTATCTATGAAGTCACAAATTAAGCTTATTCAAGGCAATAAGATGCAGAATATTGAATATGCCATAAAATGGCATACCACATGCGATTACCCACAAAGTCACAGAACAAACTGATTTAAGGCATGTACAAGATTGAATTTTCCATAACATGGTAGATCCCCATGCAATCATCCATAACAAAGCTTAGAAAACAAATTCGAGGCAATAAGATGTAGAAGAGTGAATTTACCAAAAATCGATAATCCCTGAGATTATGGAGAATGCGATCAAGATGTTGTCTGTCTGCTTCTTTACTATATGGCAAATACTTGTACATTATTCGTAAAGTCACAGATCAAGCTCACTTAAGGCAATAAGATGCAGAAGAATGAATTTGCCATGACAGATCCCAATGCGAAAACCCACAAAGTCACACAACAAACTAATTTAAGGCATGCCGAAGATTGAATTTGCCATAACATCATAGAACCTAATTCAATTATCAACAATATCACTAAGAATACCAATTCGAGGCATAAGATGCTAAAGAGTGAATTTGCCCAAAATCGATAAATCTTATGAGAATGGAGAATGTGAAGGGAAGTTGACTGCCTTGAATGCTTTGCCCTTTCCTGTTTATTCGCTATAAGGAAAATACTTATAGATTATCCAAAAAGTCAGAGAACAAACCGATTCAAGAAAATACGATGCAGAAGATTGAAGACGTCCAAAAATGGTAGTCATCTGATTAGCCACAAAGGCATTAAACAAACTAATTCTAAAAAAAACTAAATTTGCCATAACATGGTAGACCTCATATGAGTATCCACAATATTACTGAGGAAAGAAACCATTTCAAGGTATAAGGTGTAGAAGATAGAATTTGAATGCTTTTTTGGCTAAAGGAAAATTATTGCACATTATTCATAAAATCAAAGAACTAACCAATTAAAGACATAAGGTAAAGAAAATTGAATTTTCTCTAATATCATAGATCCTCATGCAATTACCCACAAAGTTAATTAAAGACATAAGGTAAAGAAAATTGAATTTTCTCTAATATCATAGATCCTCATGCAATTACCCACAAAGTTAATCGAACAAACCAATGGTATGTAGAAGATTAAAGTTACCATAGCCTAATAGATCCTCATTCAGTTATCCATTTAATTACCCACAAAGTCAACATGCCAATATAATGCATGCAGAAGAATGAATTTGTCATAACATGGTAGATCTACATGCAATCATCCAAAATATAGTTGAGAAAATTGGTTCAAGGCAAAAAGATGCAGAATAGCGAATATGCAAGAAATCGGTATATCCCCGAGATTATGGTGAATGCAATCGAGGTGCTAACTGCCTTGAGAACTTTTCCTTTGCCTGCTTCTTCGCTTTGAAGAAGATTCTTGTAGATTATCCATTCGGTCATAGATCAAGCCTATTCAAGGAAATAGCATGCAAAAGACTGAATTTGCCCTAAAATGGCGAAATCCCATGAGATTACCAACAAAGTCACAAAACAAAGTGATTCAAGGTATGCAGGATATTTAATTTGTCATAACATGGTAGATCCTAGTATAATCATCCATAATATAACTGACAACCAATTCAAGGAAATAAAATGCAAAAGAGTGAATTTTCCTACAATTGGTAAATCCAAGAGATTATGGAAACTGAGATCAAGATGTTGATTGCCTTAAAGGCTCTGCCTTTGCCCGCTTCTTCGCCATGAGGCAAGTTCTTTCATATTATCCATAAAGTCACATATTAAGCTTATTCAAGGCAATAAGATGCATGAGATTGAATATGCTATAAAATGACATACCTCATGTAATTTACCCACAAAGTCACTAAACAAACCGATTCAAGGCATGAAGAAGATTGAATTTTCCATAACATGGTATATCGCCATCCAATCATCCACAATATAAATGAGAAAACCAATCCGAGGAAATAAAATGCAGCATAGTGTATTTGCCAAAAATCAGTAATCCCTAAGAACATGGAGAATGTGATCGGGATGCGGGCAACCTCCGTAAAGTCACTAATCAAGCATGCTTAAGGCAATAAGATGCTGAAGATTGAATTTGCCCCGAAATGATAGATTCCCATGTGATTACCCACTATGTCACAACACAAACTAATTCAAGGCATGCAGAAGATTGAATTCGCCCTAAAATGATAGATCCTTATGCGATGACCCACAAAGTCATAAAATAAAGTTATTCAAGGCATGCAGAAGATTGAATTTGCCATAACATAATGAATCCTCATTCACATATCCACAGTATCACTTAGAAAACTGATTCGAGGCATGCAGAAGATTGAATTTGCCCTGAAATGACAAATCCCCATGCAATAACCCGCAAAGTCACAAAAAACTTATTCAAGGCGTGCAGAAGATTGAATTTGCCTTACCATAATAGATCCTCATTCAATTATACATAGTATCGCTCAGAAAACCAATTTGAGGCAATAGGATGAAGAGTGAATTTGCCCAAAATCGGTAAATCCTTCTAGTTATGGAGATTGCGAAGAGATATTGACTGCCTTAGAGGCTTTGCCCATTCATGCTTGTTGTTATAAGGAAATTTCTTATAGATTATCCAAAAAGTCAAAGAACAAACTAATTCAAGAAAATACGATGCAGAAGATTGAATTCATTTTCTGGTAGTCATCTTATTTATTCGCCACAAAGTCATTAGACAAATAAATTCAATGAAATCACAAAACTGAATTTGTCATAACAAGGTAGATCCCCATACGATTATCCACAGCGTTACTGAGAAAACCAATTCAAGGTATAAGATTGAATTTGCACACATTTTTGCTAAACATAAATTATTGGACATTATTCATAAAGATGCACAACTAACCAATTCAAGGCATAAGGTGCATAAGATTGAATTTTACTCAAATCATAGATCCTCATGCGATTACCTACAAAGTTAATCGAACAAACTAATTCAAGGCATAACGAGTAGAGAAAGGGCGGTTATAAAAAAATCCGAGTCTAAATCGCTGAAAAAAGCGAAATAGAATTCTTTTAAGCTTATTTAATCGTTTACATTCATAACCGATTAAGGTTTTGGCGTCGGTTTATATGAGAACCGACACATGGTTATGCGTCAAATGCGGCGGTTCTTAGTTAGTACTGATTGTATTCTCGTAATTACGCCTCAATATTACGCTACTTCCTCTTTTTTATTTTTTATTTCTTCTTTTTTCTCCCTCTTCGTTGTCTTCTTCTTTCTCTCTCACTTCCCTCTATTCCCTCTTTTTCTCTTTTCTTTCGATTTGTTTTCCGGTGCACGGACAAATAAGCAAAGTCTACGGCATTCTCTCTGTTCAATTGGTCCTTACCACCATCGTCGCTGCAACCACCGTCATCTATGCCCCGATCAACAATCTCCTCACCGACTGCCCTAGCCTTCATCTGTACGTCTTCAGATCTCTCTCTTTTGATTAATATGATTTTGTTTAGATCTCGTAATACTTGATGCGATGCTTTTCTCGATCTTGAATTTTTTTGATGCTGATGACAAATATGATTTTGATTGGGGCTTTTATATCGATTTGTCTCTGTATAATTGAATGAAATGCAGAATTATTGTCTAGGTCTTCCTTGATACGATGTTTAGTGCCCTGATTTGATTGTTTATGCTCTTCGTCAAACTTTTGGATTGAACTTTCAGCACAAGAAATCAAGCCCCTAGGTCTTTTGATTATCGAATTGGTTCATCTTTGGTAACTGATATATTTGATTTTGTTGTATTTTGATCTAAATAATCAACTAAAAAAATTGCAGTTCTGTGGCCATTGCACGTTTAAAACCCTAAATCATATCTTCATGTTCTCTCTTTGTCTCCATCGGCCCTTCTCTCTCTACCTCTGCTCTATTACTCTTCACCAAATCTCGGAGAAAATGCTTACGCAGCCACAAGGAAAGTCTATTCCCCCTTTCTTAATCGCAATCTGCTTACGTTTCATGTCTTGATCCATTATTTATATGAAAAATGACATTTCGTGGCCTTAACCAGGTTGTTGTAGCTACTGACGAGGAAGATGAAGATCCTACCCTCAACCAGTACGTATCTCTTTTATTTACCCTTGTTTTATTTTCTTTTCGTTACTTGATTATAGGCCACGCTCAATTTATGTGCTATTATTATGATCCAATTTTTTCTACTACTATATCTCTAGTGATCTTGAGATCATAGTTTCGCTAAATGATCTGGTTAGTTGCGGGCAACTAGTTGATGGTGTACTCTTATTATGAATTATGAAACAAGTTTGCAGTCTAACATGTAAAGTTTTGTTCAAGTTCATCTCTAAAAGGTTCTTAGGAGTTGATAATGAGGATATGTTGAGTACTTGAAGGTCTGTAGATCACGACTACCTATATAAATTATTTTGTTTATCAAGATTCTGCTTCCCTTCCCTGAAGTTGCTAGTGCTTAAGTGTTTAGAATGCTAGTTAGCTAAAAATAAATTGTTCTATTCTCACAATACAAGATGTTTCAAGCATAATATAACGAATATGCATAGTTCATGTTTCTACTTGAATCTTTTGGAGTCTTATTAATTTAGAACTTCCTTTTCTTCTCCCTAAAGTGTGCCAAATATGTAAGACTCATAGAGATGATTAAGTGTTTCCTTTGAGACACTTGTAGATTAATACTAAGAAACTACTAATCCTAACGTGATATCTGTAAAATACTGCATCTCTTGGACTCTACTATCTATTTTGTGTGGCTCTAGAAGCATTTTATGTTATTTAATTAAGTATAGGCCGTATTGATCAAACACAACTAAAGGAAAACGAAGCCAAATTTCTCCTTGATATGAACATGAATGAGAAGGATATTTAATATATGCCAACATAGGAAAGGTGCAATTCACCATATAATGAACTTTCATAGTTAAGGACGTAGTAGTGTGTTCTGTAACAAATGTGTTCTGAAAAATATTCATTTCAGGTTACAATTCTTAGACATGTATCTGATATTCTATAAAGATAGCGTAGCAGACTTGGAAATTTGAGAAAATGTATTCTAATAAATTTCGTTGCTCTGGAAACATTTTGCAGGTATCACTCCCTTTGTGCTTATATGGGAGACGACGGTATGTTCAGTTTTGACCTTAATGATGACCGGCTTAAAACAAGACTTGGACATATGAGCAACACACCCTGCCAGGTATTCAAACATCTATATGTTATAAACTCTTGAGGATTCGAAACACTTGCGTCTATGACGAGATAATGTGATAAAATATTATGCTTTGAAGGCAAAGATTTTTAAGTTTTATACTCTACATAATGCTAGATTTGCGACTATATTATACGCCAAAGTGACATAGTTGTCAAAGGCGTCCCTCAGTGCCTTGAAATATAACAGGCGAGGTGGCATTCCTCAGGCGTGTGCCTCAAGGATACTTCTTTTTTTAGGGCTTTAACTTACATTAATATATGTTGTCCATTTATTTTTAAGAGTTTTAATACTAATTCAAGGCTAGATATTCCTAATTTAATTCCTATTAAGGCTTAGATTAGTTCAATGCTAGAAATTCCTAATGCACTATGTAAATTTTACCTGCTAAATTTTCCATTGCCTCTATTTGTTTCTCAAGAAACTCTGTGAAAATTCGAAATCAGTCTTTAATATGACTATTGATTCAATTGCTCGACATATCTATGTTTTTTGTGCTTGCTTGAAAACATATAACCTAGTTACCTAACAGTGGTTATGTAGTTTAATTTGATGTTTTTAGTGCCCAGTTGCTTCTGTCAGTTGAGTGTTATAATTAGTTAATACTTCAAAGATTACAAATATATGAAATCAATTTTGCTTCTTTGTTGGTTTATGGTTCGAATTGTCCATTATTTCGATTTGGCCAAATATCCACCATTCTTTGGCTTTAGATTATAATGGACTAAAGAAAAATAACTTATTAAACTGTCTGAACTTCTTTTTAATTGTGAAGTCACGGATAGTTGTTGCAACTCCACTTCAGGGTCACGGATAGTTGTTACATACACCCAACCCCCCTACCCCGCTTGTGCGGGAGCCTTGTTAGGCATTGGGGTAATGTTGTTGTTGTTTGTTGGTTTATGGTTCGTAGGTTGCTTGTTTATCGAGTTTGCTGGAGATGATAAGACTTTTTAGATTTTCCTCTGTTTCTTACTATTTTTAAGCTTTTCAATGAATATTTTACTCTACCATCAAATGTTCTGTAGCACAATTATTTGGCAAGCAAAAGATTCAAGTTTGAAGGTGCATTACTATTAATTTGATTGGAATGTTGGATGAAGAGATTTTTATTACCCCTTGTCTAGATTGGACCCTAAAAAATGAAGGAATTCAATTCAATTCATTTGACTTTGAAGTTTCTATAGAAAATGAAATGAACTGAATTCCTTCATTTTTTAGCGACAAATATATTATCAATCTCTCTTTTATTTGGTCTCTCTACTTGAAGATTGTCTGAGTACTTTATTTTGCATTTCATGCTCCTCTAAGAATCACTCATTTTGATGCAGTGTTTTTTAAGCTGAAAGGCCAGGATGTAAGTTCTCTATGAAGCAGCGCATAGCCACGTACTTCTATAAGGTACTACATGTTCTATTTGCTTATCAATAGCTGAATAGTTGCGTGTCTGAATCCTGAAAGCATCAACCCTACTGTGGCTATTTTTGTGAATTTCATGTAAAATTCTTACACGATGCTTGGGCTTTTTGGCATAAGCTGTAGTAGTTTTATTGTTATGTAATTTCTTATCCTAATGTATTATATGGTTCAGTTGGATTTGGGTGTGGGCTAATTGGTTAAGGAATTGCTAATCTGATCGTGACTGCCAAATGGTACGATTCTGTCCAGAAACCACTCATTTTGTTATATCTCAATCAATGAAGTACCTGATTTTATTCATACTGAACATCAATAAATTGCCAAATTGGAAAGTTCAATTGTTTTCGGTTAGAATATCAGTGAAGTACTCGAATCCATTCTTACTGGTTCAAATTTAATTCAACTGACTTTTCTTGTTTTTTAAAAAGATTTATCTACTGTATTTAGTTTATTTTTAGCTTGGTAAATGCAATTCCTTAGTTGTCGTTTTGTATATGTATGAGCTTCAGATCTGTATTTTCTCAATGTATGTTGAATATCTTTCTTAGACCAGTAATTTCCCTGCTATCTCTTTTGATTTTTGTTGTTTAAGCTTTAGACGAGCATTCTTCGTAATTGATCTATAGGCATATGCCCCTTTGTTTGGATGTGTTGGGTTTTTATTGTTAATTTGTTAGACTGTGTTGATATCTTCAATTACAACTGTTTACCGTAATCATCAGAATTTGACTTTGCTCGTAATGCATTGAATATAGGCATATGCCCCTTTGTTTGGATGTGTTGGGTTTTTATTGTTATTTTGTTAGACTGTGTTGATATCTTCAATTACAACTGTTTACCGTAATTATCAGAATTTGACTTTGCTCGTAATGCATTGAATTATCAAAAAGTGAAACAAGCTAATGAATTAGTTTATCTACAGAATTTTACTTTCATGTTTTTTAAAGATTTTTTAGTTGTCATGTTTTTTAGTTTCTATTTAATATGTTTTTCATATTCTTCTGTTTAGGAATTATTAAAGTTAAGAGGGATCTCTTCAATCCAAATTTGTTTTGCTTTTTATAATAATTTTGGCAACAATTTTGAGCTGGAAAAGGATATGAATAGTGATTGCCGTCTTAATATTAGCAATTGGCATTGGTTCTTCAAAAGAACCAATTGGAAAAGAGAATAAGAGCATTGGTTTTTTAGGAACCGGTGCTATGTGTTCTAGATTTGGCGTTGTGGGCTTCAGCATTAGTTCAAAACCGAAGCCAGTTGCAGCTTAATAACCGATGCCATAGCCATGTTTTCCACTAGTGTTGAATTTGCCAAATATCGGTAATCCCTGAGTTTATGGAGAATGTGATCGGGATGTCGGTTGCCTGCTTCTGCAAATTATTGTACATCATTCGAAAAGTCACAAATCAAGCCTACTTTAAGTAAAAAGATGGAGAAGATTGAATTTGACTTGAAATTACAGAATTCCATGCGATTATTCACAAAGTCAAAATGCAAACTGATTCAAGGCATGCAGAAGATTGACTTTGCCCTGAAATGAGAGATCGCAAGGCGATTACCCACAAAGTTATAAAACAAACCGATTCAAGGCATGCAGAAGATTGAATTTGACTTGAAATGAGAGATCCCAATGTGATTACCTACAAAGACACAAAACAAACAGATTCAGGGCATGCAGAAGATTGAAGTTGCCCTAAAATGAGAGATCCCAACACGATTACCCACAAAGTCACAAAACAACTTGATTCAAGGCATGTAGAAGATTTAATTTTCCCTAAAATGAGATATCCCCATCAAGTCATGCAAAAGATTGAATTTAACTTGAAATTAGAGATCCCCATTCGATTACCCAGAAAGTCACTAAACAATTGATTCAAGGCATGCAGAAGATTGAATTTGCCCTAAAATGAGACATCCCCATGCGATTACCTACAAAGTTACAAAACAAACCGATTCAAGGCATACAAAAGATTGAATTTGACGTAAAATGAGAGATCCAATGCAATTACCCACAAAGTCACAAAACAAACCAATTCAAGGCACACTGAAGATTGAATATGAGCTAAAATGAGAGTTCCTTATGCGATAACCCACAAAGTCACAAAACAAACTGATTCAAGGCATGCAACTGATTGAATTTGCCTTGAAATGAGAGATCCTCATGATATTTCCCACAAAGTTACAAAACAAACTGATTCAAGGCATGCAAAAGATTGAATTTGACCCGAAATGAGAGACCCCGATGCAATTGCACACAAAGTCACTTAAAAACTGATTCAAGGCATGAAGAAGATTGAATTTTCCCTGAAATGAGAGATCCCTATACGGAGGATTCAATTTGTCATAACATAATTGATATTCATTCAATTATCTACAATATCACTAAGAAAACCAATTCAAGACAATAAGATACAAATCGAATTTGCCCAAAATCGGTAAATCCTTCCGATTATGGAGAATGCGAAGGGATATTGACTGCCTTAAAGGCTTTGCCCTTTTGTGCTTCTTCGCTATAAGGAAAATTCTTATAGATCATCCAAAAATTCAAAGAACAAACCAATTCAAGAAAATACGAAACGGATTCAATGAAATCACAAATCTGAATTTGTCATAACATAGTAGATTCCCATGCGATTATCCACAGTGTTACTGAGAAAACCAATTCAAGATATAGGGTATAGAAGATTGAATTTGCACGCATTTTGGCGAAACATAAATTATTGAATAGTATTCATAAAGACACAAAACTAACCAATTAAAGGCATAAGGTGCAAAAGAATGATATTGGCCTTAAATCATAGATCCTCATGCGATTACATACAAAGTTAATCGAACAAACTAATTCAAGGCATGCAGGAGATTGAATTTGCCAAATATCGGTAGTCCCTAAGTTTATGGAGAATGTGATCAAGAAGTCGGTTTCCTACTTCTTCGCTTTGAGGCAAATTCTTGTACGTTATTTGTAAAGTCATAAATCAATCCTACTTTAGGCATAAATATGCAGGAGATTGAATTTGACTTGAAATGAAAGATTCCTATACAATTATCCACAAAGTCACAAAACAAAATGATTCAAGGCATGCAGAAGACTGAATTTGATCAGAAATGAGAGATCCCCACGCGATTACCCACTAAGTTATAAAACAAACCGATTCAAGGCATGCAGAAGATTGAATTTGACTTGAAAAGAGAGATCCCAATTTGATTACCCAGAAAGACACAAAACAAACCGATTCAAAGCATGCAGAAGATTGAATTCGCCCCAAAATGAGAGATCCTCATGCGATTACCCATAAAGTCACAAAACAACTTGATTCAAGGCATGCAGAAGATTGAATTTGCCCTATGCGATACCGATAAAGTAACAAAACAAAACGATTCAAGGCATGTGGAAGATTAAATTTGACTTGAAATGAGAGATCCCCATTCGATTACCAAGAAAGTCACTAAACAAACTGATTCAAGACATGCAAAAGATTGAATTTTTCCTGAAATAAGAGAACCCCCATGCAATTACCCATAAAGTCACTACACAAACCGATTCAAGGCATGTAGCAGATTGAATTTGCCCGAAAATGAGAGATCCCAATACGATTACCCACAAAGTCACAAAAAAACTGATCCAAGGCATGCAGAAGATTGAATTTTCATTGAAATGAGAGATTCTCATGCGATTACCCACATAATCACAAAACAAGACGACTCAAGGCATGCAGAAGATTAAATTTGCTATGAAATGAGAGATCCTCATTTTGTTTCATTTTGTTTAAAAAAATTTGCCTCATACGGCTTACAATAATAACAAAGGAAAACCTTATCCCACCCCACCCGAGTGTGGACTCGAACCTACGACCTCTAGTATCACAGCTTCAAGGCTCTACCACTAGACCAAGCCTTTGCCGTAAAAAATTACTCCGATTACCCACAAAGTTACAAAATAAACTGATTCAAGGCATGCAGAAGATTGAATTTGTCCCGAAATGAGAGTTCCCATTCGATTACCCACAAAATCACAAAACAAACCGATTCAAGGTATGCAGAAGATTGAAATGTCCCTAAAATGAGAGATCCCCACGCGATTACCCACAAAGTCATAAAACAAACCAATTCAAGGCATGTAGAAGATTGAATTTGCCCTAAAAAGAGAGATCCCCATGCGATTACCGACAAAGTCACAAAACAAGCCTATTCAAGGCATGTAAAAAATTAAATTTGCCTAAAAATGAGAGATCCCATGCGATTACCCAAAAAGTCATAAAACAAACCAATTCAAGGCATTCAGAAGTGTAGAAGATTGAATTTGCCCTAAAAAGGGAGATCCATATTCGATTACCCACAAAGTCACAAAACAAACTAAATCAAGGCATGAGAAGATTGATTTTGACCTGAAATGAGAGATCCTCATTCGACTGCCCACAGAGTCACAAAACAAACCTATCTAAGGCATGTAGAAGATTGAATTTGCCCTGAAATGAGAGATACTCATGTGATTACCCACATAATTACAAAATAAACCGACTCAAGGCATGCAGAAGATTGAATTTACCCTCAAATGAGAGATCCTCATTCAATTACCCACAAAGTTGAAAAACAAACTGATTCAAGGCATGCAAAAGATTGAATTTGACCTGGAATGAGAGATCCCTATGCAATTGCCCATAAAGTCACAAAACAAACCGATTCAAGACATGCAGAAGATTGAATTTTCCTAGAATTGAGAGATCCTCGTGTAATTACGATCCTCATGTAATTAACTGATTAGTAAAAAAATTGATTCAAGGCATGTAAAAGATTGAATTTGCTCTGAAATGAGAGATCCTCATTCGATTACCCACAAAGTTACAAAACAAACAGATTCAAGGCATCCAAAAGATTAAATTTGCACTAAAATAAGAGAACCTCATTTCATTTCCACAAAGTTACAAAAACAAATTTATTCAAGGAATGCATTAGATTGAATTTGACCTAAAATGAGAGAACCCCATTTCATTACCCGCAAAGTTATAAAACAAACCAATTCAAGGATTGCAAAAGATTGAATTTACCCTGAAATGAGAGATCCCCACGTGATTACCACAAAGTAACTAAACAATATGATTCAAGGCATGCAGAAGATTGAAATGTCCCTAAAATAAGATATCCCCATGTGATTACCCACAAAGTTACAAAACAAATCAATTTAGGGCATGCAAAAGATTGAATTTATCATAAAAAGAGAGATCCCCATGCGATTACCGACACAATTATAAAACAAGCCGACTCAAGGCATGTTGAAGATTGAATTTGACTTGAAATGAGAGTTCCCCATTCAATTACCCAGAAAGTGACTAAACAAACTTATTCAAGGCATGCAAAATATTGAATTGGCCCTGAAATGAGAGATCCCCGTGTAATTACCCACAAAGTCACTAAACAGACCGATTTAAGGCATGCAGAAGATTGAATTTGCCCTGAAATGAGAGATCTAAATGCGATTACCCACAAAGTCATAAAACAAACTGATTCAAGGCATGCGGAAGATTAAATTTGCCTTGAAATGAGAGATACTCATGCGATTACCCACACAATCACAAAACAATCAGACTCAAGGCATGCAGAAAATTGAATTTGCCCTAAAATGAGAGATCCTCATTCGATTACCCATAAAGTTATAAAACAAACCGATTCAAGGCATGCAGAAGATTTAATTTGCCCTAAAATGAGAAACCCCCAAGCGATTACCCATAAAGTCACAAAATAAATGGATTCAAGGCATGCAGAAGATTGAATTTGCTCTAAAATGAGAGATCCCCATCCGATTTCCCACGAAGTCATAAAACAAACCCATTCAAGGCATGCAGAAGATTGAATTTACACTGAAATGAGAGATCCCCATGCGATTACCCACAAAGTCACAAAAAAATAGATTCAAGGAATGCAGAAGATTAAAATTGCCTTGAAATGTGAGATCCTATGCGATTACCCACAAAGTCACTAAAAATAATTCAAGGCATTCAGAATTGCAGAAGATTGAATTGGCCCTAAAATGAGAGATCTCAATGCGATTACCAATAAAATCATAAAAGAAACCGATTCAAGGGATGCAGAAGATTGAATTTGTCCTGAAATGAGAGACCCCATATGATTATCCATAAAGTCACAAAATAAATCGATTCAAGGAATGCATAAGATTGAATTTGCCTTAAAATGAGGGATCCATATTCGATTACCCACAAAGTTATAAAACAAACCGATTCAACACATGCAGAAGATTGAATTGGCATTGAAATGAGAGATCCCCATTTCATTACCCACTAAGTTACAAAACAAATTGATTCAAGGCATGTAGTAGATTGAATTTGACCCTTCCTCCACTAAATATCTTTGTAGAGTCTGATCTTAAAGATAAAGATTTCCTGCCCTTAAACCTCAAAACAAATGACTCAGTTGTTCCACTGATTATTTGGGCGATAACTTCCTTTTTCAATCCGACCCATTCTTAAAACTCATCGAAGATTAACACCTAGCAGACTTCTTGAAAATCAATTGCCAACATATCCAGAATTAGTGTGTGAGTTTTACAACAACTTGAGGGCTCACAAATATTATGATGCTCTCAGAACCAAGGTTCAGGGAAAACTGATAACAATAACGCCGGAGTTCTTTGAAAAGCACCTGAACATGAAAAATAACGCGGTTTAGATGAGAACAGATGGGGATGAACTGCTAGTCAAATATCACCCCAAGATGTGCTGCATCCAAATTATTTTGGCGATAAATTCTCAACATTTTTTCCAGAAGTACGAAGATTACTCCAACATGCTCTCGCAAAGCTAATCTTGATCTGGAAGGGCTCTCTAACCAAAGTATCCTCTTTCCAGCACTGTGTATATAACATTAGGTGGAGAGTAGAGTTGTAAATATACCAGTGTTGATCATCCACTATCTAAGGCAACATAGAAACTCCCACAGTGCCCTTATCACCAGGATTCTCATTGCCAATGAAGTAAATGTATCTGGGTTCCAAGCTGTCAATGGAAAGGAGATTCTAGAAAAGAATTTCAAAAAGCTGAGCTTTGAAGAGACATAGAATCAGGAAAGCCAAAAAGCTGAGGGATGAAAAAAAAGTAAGGCGAAGGCAGCAAATCCGGTTGAAGATGCTCCAGTTCCAAAGAAGGCTAGAACCACTAAACTAAAAGCAAAACTGGATCTTGCTTTGGTTTCGGTGGAAGAAGTTGATGAGGATACTCAAACCCTCACTCACCTATTGAAGAAGAGCCGGGAGAAGCCTAAGCAGAGGGGAAGATTGATTAAACCGGAAGATAAGAAAAGAAAAGCTGCAAAAATCCCAGAAGTAGTAGTGGATGATGAGGAGATAGAAGAAGAAGATCCGGTACCCAAAAGAAAGTAGTTCACTAGGAAGGGTTGCACATTTGATAAGGTAGTAGCTGCACAGAAAAGCGAAACCAAGAAGCCTGTCGGCATTATTATTGATGAAGGTGTTACAAAAAGGGCTGAACGGGCAGAATTGGCTAAGGCCAGCAGAACTAAGGGCAAGAATATGCCCGGATCTAATGAGGAAGTCACTCTAGATGACCCTCAATATGAAGAAATAAGGGAAGTGATCAAGGATAATAACAAGATCAACAAGCTCAGAACAGAAGGACCCGGAGATTCTTCCGGTGCCAAGGCAATCCTCATTGATCCAATAGACATGGCAACCATAGCCCAGGATCCAGAAGCTGATCTCTTTGCCTTAGTACCCAAAATTGGACCACTTCAGGAGAATTTACTCAATTTAGAAGCTGAAACCATAAATGAAGAAAGGCCTGAAAAGGCACATGGAGAGGGTGTTAAGGACATTACCAACACACTTGGGGGAACAGCTAAAAGTCTTGAAAAGGCATGTGAAAGGATGACTAAGGATATTTCTAGTCATCCATGGGTTATGGAGGTGGAAGAAGGAGTGGCTTAGAATAATTCAAAAGCGCCAATAACTAAGGTAATTCTTGACTCAGTTTCCTTTAAGGTTAATGTTGACACTTCTACTGCTGGTATTAAAACAACAGATGATAAAGAGGACAACTTAGACACACATACTCCAAGTGTATCTGAGGAATAAGAGTCCAACTCGGAATACAACATTTTAGAGGAAGGACATGGTCTGGGACCCAACAAGAACACTTCTTAAGTAAACTCTAAGGGAGAGGCCTTTCTAGAGGAACGGTTGGAGGAGAGAAAAGAAAGAGAAAAGAAGGATTCCTCTGAAGAAGAAACAAATGAAGAAGACTCATCCGAATCTGAGGAAACCGGCAGCAACTTCGAATCTGAAACCCCCTATGCTAGTCCAATCAAAATACCAACTACTAGTATAAATCAAGCCAGAGCCAAAAAGATAATGACAGCTCTAAAAATCCTACAAGAGGCTAGCCATGAGGTGCATGAGGAAACCTATATCAAACAGAGTCCCTAGAACTTCTGTAAGCATCTCAAATCCGTGGAGAAAGTATTGATTCAACAATTCTCACCTCCGGATTTGAAGACTAAAATAGGGGAGCTAAAAGGTAGTGTAAAGAACATAGAGAAGAAAGTGGAGGACTTCCCCACTACTGATTTGCAGCTGAGGTATCACTTGCCAAGGTTACTCCGGTACTAAATAAGTTAAAAACAAGCTTTGCAGTAGCAAATCGCACTGCAAATCAAGCCAACATAGGGGCTACCAACAATTGCACAACACTCATGGATAAGATCACTTCCTCCTCCTTTGAATTATCCATTGAAATAAAGGAGTATCTAGATTCCAAGTTTGAAAACTTGTCAAAATTGATTGTTAAAAAAGAAGAAAAATCTGCACTCCCTAACCTATCTGAAAAGCAATTGGCCATCTTGGACAAACTGACAAAATTTATTGAGGAAGATATGCCAAAGCTGTTTGCCAAACAAATGGAAAATATTACACAAGAAGTTGTGGGGCAGATGAATGGGCAGGATACAATCATTAATAATGCTAAGGAAGAGCTTCATAAAGACATTATGACTGTCAATTATAGTGCTTACAACTGCCGAAGAAGAATGGGGACGAAAATTGAGAAAGTGCTCTCCAATCTATCCAATCTATCAATATCCAGATCCTCCTCACCCTCTGTTTCGGAAAGTAACCTCATCCTGGTACTTCAATATCTCATTCAACACATTGGGGATACTGGCTTCTTTGGCCATAAGGGGATTGCTACTCTTCTTAAAGCTCTCTTCCCCTACTTTTATGAGAAGGATCGCGATTTTGTTGCCCAAATGCATCCTTACATCACTAAGTCTTATACCCAGCTCTGGAAGGTCTTTCGGCCCCTGTATCTAGCTCCAGCCACTGTGGATACAATTATAGACCGCAGAACAAAAGGAAATGTGGATTATTCTATCTACTCAAAGGCTTGGCAACAAAGTTGGGATGGTAAATCCTGCATGGTGATAGACCCTCAAGCTGATGCAAATAAAAAGGGGGAGAATAATGAAAGGGAAAATGCTACTGAGGCTGGAAAGGGGGAGAAAAGCAAAGGGAAGGAGAAGAAGGCAGAATCATCCAGCAAGAAATAATTTTGTAATAGATTAGCTATTTTGTTCCCTATGTAAAATCTATAATAGCTAGTTTCATCTCTTTCACTTATGTATTTCTGTACCTTGTAATCATGAACTTCATTGATGTTAACTATTGTTAACAACAGAAGTATATATAGTGAAAAATCATTATAGAAAATTGCTTCTAAAGTACAATCTGCAATTGTACTAGAAAAATCTTAGAAGCTAGAATTGAAAAATATTAGGGGAGTTATGGATGCTAAAATTATGGGGGATTATAAATTGTAAATGGCTAAGTATCAAGAATCATACTTAGATCATTAAAACCCATTTCCTTATGCTTAGATGTCTTAGGTATTTGTTTCCATCAAATGGGGGAGATTGTTGGAAACAATGATCCGGAATAACTATCAATCCGGATCAGGTTTGAAGTAAACAAAACACCTAACTACAAAAAGACCTAAGTCATTGCATCCAAACATATAACCAAGACATCCAAAGTCCAAGACAAGTGAAAACAATTAACTAAGAATGAACGGAAGCATCCGGTTAAAGTTTAAAAAGAAAACAAACTTTGAACTCCCAAAACAACATCTGAAAGAACTGATTACACTGGCATCCAAAAGAAGACAGATCCAGAGATATTAAGTCTAAAGACATCCGGAACACTTGAATATGTAGACAAAGGGAATAATTTCAAAATTACATTCCCTCAATTCCTTTGGTCTGCAAGTCAAAGATCCTTTTCCTAAAAGTAAGACAAAAATGACAACTAGCACTTTTCAGATAAAGGGAAAAAGGTATCAACCTTTTTTACCTAGACCAATGAGAAAGGCTCGTGGAACTCACACCAAAAAGGTACTAGTGTAAAAGTTGGTGAGTCACTAAAATACAAGGAAAATGATCACTGACAACTTTTCAGCCTCAATCCCAAGGATTCAAATAGGTCAAAATCTCTATCTAACGGATTGATCAACGATTTTTGAAGTGCCACATATTACCTGATCAACGGTGAAGATTTGATTACAGTTCAACGATCGACAACGGCTGCATTTATGATGGAAGCCTATAAAAGGGAAGCTTTACAAGTTGAGAAGGTGTTGGTTGATTTTAAGAAAGCATTAATAAGAGAAT
This sequence comes from Euphorbia pulcherrima, assembly GCA_947683365.1. NCBI lineage: Eukaryota > Viridiplantae > Streptophyta > Magnoliopsida > Malpighiales > Euphorbiaceae > Euphorbia > Euphorbia pulcherrima. Next base: position 25,886,014 of record CANTUS010000001.1, read on the forward strand.
TCACTAAAAGCAATTAGTAAACTCATCTCTCCAAGGATCAATCAAACTCTAAATCTGTTTGTAAGGATTCTCAAGTGAAATTATAAACTTGAGGAAGTCCAAAACCAAAACCTTTGAGAAAACAAAGTGTAAAAGATATCCTACTTGGGTGAGTAATGAGATTGGGATATAGCTTGAAGCAGGTGGTTTGAGTGGGATCTTCTTGTAGGACTCAGCTTAGGTTTGGGCTGAAATCTAAGTGGTATATCCTGCTAAAGACTAAAGGACTCAACTAGGAGTTGGTGCTTCTAGTGGTATATCCTACATCAGAAAGGGGTTACCATCCAAAGATAAATTGTAAGGCTTGATTCCTACCAGTTAGAAAAGAATCCACTAGTGGAAAAGCTTGGAGGAAGGAAACTCCAAGGACTGGAGTAGGCAGGGCCGAACCAGGATAAAATCCTTGTGTTTGATTAACTTTTTACTTTTTGCACTATATTATATATTTGCATCATCCAAATCCATCAATCTGGAACATAATCAAACACACTTCACTAGGACTTTTAAAATATGTTTTTTCAGCGAAAAAGGGTCATTCACCCCATCTGACCTTGATTAGACCCTCATAGGGACCAATAAGAAGAATGAATATGCCCTAAAATGAGAGAACCTCATGCAACTACCCACAAAGATACAAAACAAACTGATTTAAGGCATGCAGAAGATTGAATTTGATGTGAAATGAGAGATCCTTATGCGTTACCCACAAAGTCGCTAAACAAACTGATTCAAGGTATTCAAAATTACACAAGATTGATTTTACCCTACAATGAGAGATCCTCATGCAATTACACACAAAGTCATAAACCAAACTGATTCAAAGGATAATGGAGATTGAATTTGCCCTAAAATGAGAGATCCCTATTCGATTACCCACAAAGTCATAAAATAAGCAAATTCAAGGCATGCAGAAGACTGAATTTGACCCGAAATGAGAGATCCTAATGTGATTACTGATAAAGTTACAAAACAAACCGACTAAAGGCATGCAGAAGATTGAATTTGCCTTGAAATGTGAGATCCCTGTGTGATTACCTATAAAGATACAAAACAAATCGATTCAAGGTACGCGGATGATTGAATTTGCCCTAAAATAAGAGATCCCTATGAAATTTCCTACAAAGTCACAAAACAAACCGATTCAAGGCATGCAAAATATCGAATTTGCATTGAAATGAGAGATCCCGAGGTGATTACCCATAAAGTTACAAAACAAACTGATTCAAGGCATGCAGAAGATTGAATTTGCCCTTAAATAAGAGATTCCCATGCAGTTTACCACAGAGTCACAAAAAAACTAATCCAAGGCATGCAGACGATTTAATTTTCCCTGAAATGAGAGATACCCATGCAATTGCCCACATAATCACAAAACAAGCTGACTCAAGGCATGCAGAAGATTGAATTTGCCCTGAAATGAGAGATCGTCATTCGATTACACATACAGTTACAAAATAAAACAATTCAAGGCATGCAGAAGATTGGATTTGCCCTGAAATGAGAGATCCACATATGATTACCTACACAGTCATAAAACAAACTAATTCAAGGGATGCAGAAGATTGAATTTGCCTTGAAATGAAAGATCCTCATGTAATTACCCACATAGTTAAAAAAAACAATAAGCTGATCCAAGGCATGCAAAATATTGAATTTGCCATGAAATAAGGGATCCATATTCGATTATCTACAAAGTTACAAAACAAACCGTTTCAAGACATGCAGAAGATTGTATTTGCACTGAAATGTGAGATCCCTATTTCATTACCCCCTAAGTTACAAAACAAATTGATTTAAGGTACGTAGAAGATTGAATTTGACCTAAAATGAGAGATCCGCATGCAATTACCCACAAAGTCATTAAACAAACCGATTTAAGGCATGTTCAAGATTGAATGTGCCCTAAAATGAGAGATCCTCATTTGATAACCCATAAAGTTAGTAAACAAACCATTTCTTGGCATGTAGAAGACTGAATTTGACCTGAAAGATCCCCATGCAATTACACGCAAAGTCATAAAACAAACCGATTCAAGGCATGGAGAAGATTGAATTTGCCCTAAAATGAGAGCTCCTCATATAATTACCCACATGGTCACAAAACAAACCGATTAAGGCATGTAGAAGATTGAATCTTCCCTGTAATGAGAAATCCTTATTCGATTACTCACAAAGTCAAAAAAACAAACTGATTAAAGGCATTCAGAAGACTGAGTTTGACCTGGAATGAGAAATCTCGACACGATTACCTACAAAGTTACAAAACAAACCAACGAAAGGCATGCAGAAGATTGAATTTGACTTAAAATGAGAGATCCCGATGAGATTTCCCACAGCCACAAAATAAACCGATTCAAGGTATACAAATGATTGAATTTGCCCTGAAATTAGAGATCCCCATGCGATATCCCACAAAGTCATAAAACAAACTGATTCAGGGCATGCAGAAGATTGAATTTGCCCTGAAATGAAAGATCCCCATGCGATTACCAACAAAGTCGTTAGAAAATAGATTCAGGAAATGTAGAAGATTGAAATTGCCTTGAAATGTGATATCCTATAACCCACAAAGTCGCTAAACAAATCGATTCAAGGCATTCAGAAGTGTAGAAGGCTGAATTTGACATAAAATGAGAGATCCTATGCAATTACCCATAAAGTCACAAAACAAACTAATTCAAGGCATGCAGAAGATTGAATTTGCCCTGAAATGAGAGATCCATATTCGATTACCCACAAAGTCATAAAAACAAACCGATTCTAGGCATGAAGAAGAGTGAATTTGACCTTAAATGGGAGATCATGATGCGATTACCGACAAAGTTACAAAACAATCCAACTAAAAGTATGCAAAAGATTGAATTTGACCTAAAATGAGACCCTGGTGCTATTACCCAGGAGGTCAGCGCATGCGGAAGATTGAATTTGCTTTGAAATGAGAGATCCCCATGCATTGTTTGACAAAGTCACAAAACAAACTGATTCAAGGCATGCAGAAGATTGAATTTGACCAGAATTGAGAGATCCCGGTGTGATTACCCACAAAGTTACAAAACAAACCAAATCAAGGCATGCAGAAGATTGAATTTGCCCTGAAATAAGAGATCCCCATACAATTTCCCACGAAGTCACAAAACAAACTGATTCGAGGCATGCAGAAAATTGAATTTGCCCTTAAATGGGAGATACCCGTGATATTACCTACAAAGTCACTAAAAAACATATTCAAGGCATGCAGAAAATTGAAATTACCCTGAAATGATAGATCCTCACTCAATTACCCACAAAGTCACTAAACAAAATGACTCGAGGCATTCAACATTGCAGAAGATTGAATTTGCCCTGAAATAAGGGATCTCCATGCAATAAACACCAATGTCATAAAATAAATTGATTTAAGGCATGCAAAAGATTGAATCTGCCCTAAAATGAATTATCCCTATTCGATTACCCACAAATTCACAAAACTATCAATTCAAGGCATGCAGAATATTGAATTTGACCTGAAATGAGAGATCATCATTCGATTACCCACAAAGTTACAAAACAAACTGATTCAAGGAATGTAGAAAATTAAACTTGCTTTGAACTGAGAGATCCCATGCGATTTCACACAAAGTCAAAAATTAAACTGATCCAAGGCACGCAGAAGATTGAATTTGCCCAGAAATGAGAGATCCCATGCGATTACCTAAAAAGTCATAAAACAAACCAATTCAAGGCATTTATAAGTACAGAAGATTGAATTTGCTCAGAAAAGGGAGATCCCCATTCAATTACCAACAAAGTCACAAAAAAACTAAACTAAGGCATGAGAACATTGATTTTGACCATAAATGAGAGATCCACATCCGATTACCCACAAACTTGCAAAACAAACCGATTCAAGGCATGCTGAAGGTTGAATTTGCCCTGGACTGAGATATCCTCATGCGATTACCCACTTAATAATAAAAAAAACTGACTCAAGGCATGCAGAAGATTGAATTTGCCCTAAAATGAGAGATCTCCATGCGATAAACCACAAAGTCACAAAACAAACTGATTTAAGGCATGCAAAAGATTGAATTTGTCCTGAAATGAAAGATCCCTATTTGATTACCCACAAAATCACAAAAACTATCAATTCAAAGCATGCAAAAGATTGAATTTGCCTTAAAATGAGAGATTCTCAAGCGATTACCAACTTAATCACAAAACAAATCGACTCAAGGCATGCTGAAGATTGAATTTGCCCTGAAATGAGAGATCATCATGCGATCAACCACAAAGTCACAAAATAAACTGATTTAAGGCATGTAGAAGATTGAATTTATCCTTAAAAGAAAGATCCCTATTCGATTACCACAAAATCACAAAAACTATCAATTTAAGGCATGTCGAAGATTGAATTTGCCCTAAAATGAGAGATCATCATTTGATTACCCACAAAGTTAAAAAATAAACCAATTCAAGGCATGCAGAAGATTGAATTTGCCCTAAAATGAGAGACCCCGATGCGATTACCCACAAAGTCACAAAACAAACCGATTCAAGGAATGCAAAAGATTGAATTTGCCTTAAAATGAGAGATCATCGTGTAATTACCCACATAATCACAAAACAAACCAATTTAAGGTGTGCAAAAGATTGAATTTACTTTGAAATGAGATACCTTCATGTGATTACCCGCAAAGTTACAAAACAAACAGATTTAAGGCATACAAAAGATTGAATTTCATCTGAAATGAGAGATCCACATGCGATTACCCACAAAGTCACTAAACAAATTGATTCAAGGGAAGCAAAAGATTAAATTTGTCCTAAAATGAGAGAAACTTATGCGATTACCCAAAAGGTCACAAAACAAACCGATTCAAGGAATTCAGAAGTGCAGAAGATTGAATTTGCCCCAAGCTGAGAGATCCCCATGCGATTACCCACAAAGTCTCAAAATAAACCGATTTAAGGCATTCAAAAGATTGAATTTGCTATGTAATGAGAGATCTAGATCTGATTACCATAAAGTCACAAAACTAATCAATCCAAGGCAGCAAAAGATTGAATATGACGTGAAATAAGAGATCCCGATACCCAAAAAGTTACAAAATAAACCGATTGAAGGCATTCAGAAGATTAAATTTTCTCTGAAATAAGAGGTCCTGATGCGATTACCCACAAAATTACAAAGAAAACTGATTCAAGGCATGCAGAAGATTGAATTTGCCCTTATATGAGAGATCCCATGTGATTACCCACAAAGTCACAAAACAAACTGATTCAAGGCATGCGGAAGATTGAATTTGCCCTAAAATAAGAGATCTCCATGCGATTACCCATAAAGCCGCTAAAAATAGATTAAAGGCATGCAGAAGAGTAAAATTTCCTTGAAATGTGAGATCCCCAAGCGATTACCCACAAAGTCGCTAAACAAACTGATTACAGGCATTGAGAATTGCAAAAGATTGAATGTACACTTAAATGAGAGATGCCTATGCAATATCCCAAAAAGTCAAAATACAAACTAATTCAAGGCAAGATTGAATTTGCAATGAAATGAGAGATCCCTATTCAATTTCCCACAAAGTTATAAAAAAATCAATTCAAGGCATGCAGAAGACTGAATTAGCCTTGAAATGAGAGATCCTCATTCGATTACCCACAAAGTTATAAAATAAACTAATTCAAGGCATGCAGAAGATTGAATTTACCCTGAAATGAGAGATCCCCATGCGATTACCCACAAAGTCACAAAACAAACTGATTCAAGGCATGTCAAAGATTGAAATTGCCTTGAAATGAGAGATTCTTATGCGATTACCCACATAGTCACAAAACAAATCGATTCAATTCTCGTAGAAGATTGAACTTGCCCTGAAATAAGAGATCCTCATTTGATTACCCACGTAGTTACAAAACAAACCAAAGAATTTGATCGAAAATGACAGATCCCCATGTGATGACCCACAAAGTTACAAAACAAACTGATTCAAGGCATGCAGACGATTGAATTTGACCTGAAATGAGAGATCCCCTTGCGATAACCCACAAAGTCACAAAACAAACCAATTCAAGGGATGCATAAGATTGAATTTGCCTGAAAATGAGAGATCCTCATGTAATTACCCCCATAGTTACAAACAAACGATTCAAGGCATGCAAAAGACTGAATTTGCCCTGAAATGAGATATCCTCATGCGATTACCCATAAAGTTACAAAATAAACCGATTCAAGGCATGTAAAAGACTGAATTTGACATGAAATGAGAGTTCCCCATGCGGTTACCCACAAAGTCACTAAACAAACTGATTCAAGGCATGCAGAAGATTGAATTTGCCCTACAATGAGAGATCCCTGTGGGATTACCTACAAAGTGACAAAATAAATCGATTCAAGGTATTCAAAAGATTGTGGCAAAGGTTTGGTCTAGAGGTTGAGCCTTGAAGTTGTGCAGGTTCGAGTCCACACTCAGGCGGGGTGGGATAAGGTTTTCTTTTCTTATTATTGTAAGCCCATATGAGACAAAAAAAAATTTAAAAAAAAGGTATTCAAAAGATTGCATTTTCCCTGAAGTGAGAGATCCCTATGCGATTACCCATAAAGTAATTAAACAAACTGATTCAAGGCATGCAAAAGATTGAATTGGCACTGAAACAAGATATCCCCACACGATTACCCATAAAGTCACAAAACAAACCGATTCACGGCATGTGGAAAATTGAATTTGCCCTAAAATGTAAGATCCTCATGCGATTACACACAAAGTCACAAAAAAAATTGATTCATGACATGCAGAAGATTGAATTTGCCCTTAAATGAGAGATCCTTATCCAATGACCCACAAAGTCACAAAACAAACTGATTCAATGCATGCAGAAGATTAAGTTTGCCCTCAAATGACAAATCCTAATGCAATAACCTACAAAGTCAGAAAATAAACTTATTCAAGATATGCAAAGGATTGAAGTCGCCATAACATAATAGATCCTCATTCAACTATCCACAATACCACTAAGAAAACCAGTTCGAGGCAATAAGATGCAGTTGAGTGGATTTGCCCAAAATCAGTAAATCCCTCTTGCTATGGAGAATGCAAAGGGATATTGACTGCCTTGAAGGCTTTGCCCGTTCCCGCTTCTTCACTGTAAGGAAAATTCTTATAGATTATCAAAAAAGTCACAGAACAAACTAATTCAAGAATGTACGATGCAGAAAATTGAATTTGTATTTTGGTAGTCATCTTAGCAGCCACAAAGTCATTAGACAAATAGATCAATGAAATCACAAAACTGAATTTTCCATAACATGGTAGATCCCCATGCGACTATCCACAGTATTACTGAGAAACCAATTCAAGGTATAAGGTGCAGAAGATTAAATTTGCACGCTTTTTGGCTAAAGGTAGATTATTGGACATTTATTCATGAAGACACAGAACTAACCAATTAAAGGCACAAGGTGTAGAAGATTGAATTTTCCCTAAAATCACATCTTCATGCGATTACCCACAAAGTTAATTGAATAAACCGATTAATGACATGCAGAAGAATGAATTTGTCATGACACGGTATCCACAATATAACTGAGAAAACCTATTCAAAACAATAAGATGCTGAAGAGTGAATTTCCCCAAAATCGATAAATCTATGCAATTATGGGGAATGCGATCAGAGTGCCGACTGCCGTAAAGGTTTGCCCTTGCCTAGCTCAATTCTTCGCTATAAGGAAACTTCTTATAGATTATCCATAAGTGACAAAATAAACCTATTAATGGCAATGAGATGCAGAAGATTTGGTGTGTCATAAAATGGCAAATCCCAATGCGATAATTTGCCATAACATGGTAGATCACCATTTGTCGTAACCGATGTTACCTGGACTTGGGTACGGGTATTGAATACGGGTGTGGATCCGAGTGTCCGGTAAGGCAATTTGAAAATTTTAGGATACGGGGACACCATCCTAATTTTGAATACGGGTGCGTGAATATGACACAATTATAACAATTAAAAATTAAAAAATATATATTTATTGATTTGTTGGTTACAAAAATCTCTTTTATTTATTTGTTGCACACGTAAATTAAAATTCCACATAAAATATTCATATAACTTAATCAATGAGAATAATACTCAAAATAAAAATAGAACAGATATTATTAAAATAAAAACTAAAAAGTGATATAAGAAAAGTAAGAAACGTTAAAATGGATGTTCTAATTCCACTAGAATAAAAAAATTTACGGAACTGTAAGTTTGTAACTAAAATTTACAATAAAAAACCCCAATAAGAATTTTACACAGGGCCTAATTGAATAACCCTAGCCCAAAAATCTCTTTCTTCTACCTCCAGCCGTCCTTCAAACCTGCTCTTCCATGTTCTGCACAGCGAACTCTTCTAGGTTGCCGTACCCACAGGTTTTCCGGCGTACCAGACACAGATCCAGTACCGGTATTCGTACCGGCCGTACCGGCCACCGGTGAGGCAGCCAATTTCAAAAGTCCGAGTAACATGGGTTGTAACGATGAGAAAAATGTAGCTGGACAAGATAATATGGCAGAGGAGGAAGAGATAATAGACGAAGCATTTGAGAGTGGTTCTATAAAAGATGAGGTATATGTTAATCTTGATTATGATGAACGATGATTATATCGTAGTTTTTTATTACTAGGAATTATTATCAGCAGTGTGAGCAAATGTCGAGTGGAAAAATTGAAATCAAATTAAATTCAGTTCCATTATAATCAAAGCTTAAACTCTAATTTATTTTTTCATTTAAAATTATATGAAGGAGATTTGAAGTAATTTTATAATCAAATATATAAAAACCCATCTATAGTCGCCCCTTAACTTTTAAATAAACCTATTAACCCTTCAACTTAACAATTATGCATCAGTTAACCCGTTTATTGTGTCATAACCAGTCAAGGGCCTAAAGAGGAAATGCAAGCGCGTTGAGCTGGAATGCAAGCAAGAAAAAATTGTCCACGTCAACAAAATCTCATAAAATTCAATGAAAAAATTAAAAACAAACAAAATCAAATTCCCTAATCCATGTTCATCTTCTCCGCCTTGTTGCAGCCCGCCTCCCACCATTCCTGCTACCTAAGTTCTACCACTCCAACGAAGCTTTTCACCGATGAGATCTCAAGTCGCGCCTCCGCCTCTTATCAATGCTCCAATTTTATAGACATTTGAGATTCATTTGTAACATATTTTGGATTCGATTTCGTATTAATACTTCGACAATGGTGGTTCTTTTGTCCTTGAGCGAGTAAAATCGTCCAGTTCAGGTAATATAAAAGGCAAATCAGTCTCAAGAATTGGAATGGTCTCACCACTATTCCTCCAAGAAAATTAATGGGATGATGATATCGAGTATTTTAAATTGGATGATAGGAACATGTAGAAATATTGAAAATTTGAAATTTATTCAAAACAAATCCTAAAATTATTATCAGTCTGATAATTATGTTGCACATTCCAAACATTGCATCAAATGAAACAAATAAATGCCGTGGCTTCGGCATCGTGAGGAGGAATGCTTGGTTAGTGCAAAAATTGTCCAACAAGTAAAGAGAATAACGGCAGGGAGAAGGAGATTGAACATGTGGAAGAAGTCCTTTGCTTTTGGTTCTTTTGGATTCATGGATTTAATTCTAATTACGGAAAATGTGGAGTTTTTATTTGTTACTGGACGGTAAGATGAGAAGAGAATGGTGACATGTAAGCGTGTATTTCGAATCCACTTGCTTGACTTTTTCTTGGAGAGAAGCTTATATGCCATGTCAGTATTGGGTGGTAAGGAGATACGTAATTGTCAAGGTAATAAGTTCATAGGGGTAATAGGATATTTAAGTTAAGTTGAGACGGTTTTTATATATTAGGCCTAATTTTATCTTAAAATATGTTAAATTTGATAGTAATTGAACTTTAGAATTTATACAACAAATATAAATATTGATATTTATTCAAGTGGTATAGTAATCATATATAATAAATTACTTAATGAATTTTATTCTTAAAATCGTAAATGAAAACGATTTTTTCTTAATTATGATTACTTAAGTTAAAATCCCCTATTTGTCATTATTGTTCACTAATTAGTGTGTTTCACATCATCAATATAATTTGGATATTAGATATAATATAAATATATATAAAATATAATATTTATTAATTTATTCGGTTCAGTTCAATTCGATTTTATTTTAGTTTTTGTTACAAAAACTTGAACTAAACCAAAACCCCATTTTTAATAATTTTAAAAACCAAAACCGAACCGAAATAAATTCGATTCAGTTCAATTCGATTATTTTTGTTGAATTTCGATTTGGTTTCGGTTCCGGTTCGATTCTGCACACCCCTAATTATGGTAATCTAGGGATTAATGGATTTAAAATTTATATGGTAAACTTTTTATTTTGCTTTCATGGTTTTAAGACTTAACATAGTTATTATTATTACTACTACTGTTACTATTATAGTCATATACACAAAGAAAATGATGCATATGTCATGCACAAAAAGTAGCTACCAATTCTTGAAATGAAAAATTAGGCACATCAGGAGAAAGATAAATGAAAAAATTAATATAAGGTCATAATAAATGAACATAAATTATAGTTATGTGAAAAATAGAAAAAATTACCTGCTTGATTCCCATAACTTTATCAAAGTGCAAAACTCTTCTAGAGAACTAGACCCCATTTTTTTTAAAAAAATAACATGGTAAATGAAAAGGCTCAAGGAAAAAGGCATGCAACATATTTTAGCAAATATAATATCAGATCCTCATTGCAAGAACAAGTATTAATACTAGTTTATATTACAAAGTAAGCAAAGTAATAATTCCATAAACTAGAGAATTTGAATAGCATCCATTATTTTGATGGGCCAAAGATTCATCATTCTTTGGCTATAGATTATAATGGACTAAAATAAAATGACTTATTAAACTGTTTGAGCTTCTTTTATTGTGAAGTCACGGATAGATGTAAGTAACTCTACTTCAGGGCCAATTGAAAACAGCATCTCTGTAATTACAAGAGTAAGGTTGCGTACACCCGACCCCTTATCCCGCTTGTGCGGAAGCCTTGTTAGGCTTTGGGGTAATGTTGTTGTTGTTAGAGATTTTGAATAGAAGAGTAAGCCCTCACTCACCAAAGTGATTAAATAACTAATAATAGAAAATCAAAGGAAATTTCGATAAATCATAACACAATATCATCATACATATCTGTCGGTATTCCTAATCTACATGAAAACGCAGTTTCAAGTGGGCAGATGATTATTTGAAATCTCATACAGAAATTAAGAAAGAATAAAAAGGCCAAACATCGTCTCTAACAATTGAATATTCAGAGGTTAAATTACTCACTTGAGGGTTTAGTAGTACTTGAAGTTTGTTTTGAGGGTCTAGTAGTACTTGAAGTTTGTTCCTTTCCAACCAATAAACTGGAACATAAAAAATTTCATATATTTTGGTGGCTAAAAAACAAGTCAAATTCGGAAAAGAACTTGACATCATTGGAAAATAAAATTAGATGGACATAAAACATGTTAACTAACAAATACTTTTTAGAGAGATTTGGAGAACCAAATAGTAAAAAACATTATTTTTCACATTGAAAGAAATATCTGTTTGCATGATATACAAATTTTACCTTAAAAATACATGTGATCTTCTATTTTGGGAGCTTTATTATCAGTTTGGATTTCAACTCATTGAACACAATGTCTGAAGCCTAAAGTTGTGTACATAAAAAAATAAGAACAAATAAGCATTATAATACATAAATTAGTAGAAGTGATAATATGAAATGTAACTTTTGCTTGATTTCAATGCAAGTATAAATTCCAGTTTTTAAGTTCTGAAATAAGAAAGAAATCCAATAAAAAGGAATCAATTTCAAATAACATGCCTACAAAATAAAAAGAGCAGCAATAGACTTTCCTGTATCAATCGATGTCTTAGGACCCCAAGCAAGGAGCCATTTTGATCAAGTAATTAACTTTTTACTTATCGAACTCATATTACCAACCTGGTTGGGGACTCCGCCCCAGAATTTTCACCCGTTCCAACCTTTTAGCTTTCGGAGGGATACACTATCTCTCCGGGAGTTTTTTTATAAAAAAAACTCATATTACTATTTCTATATATACATGTACAGATTTCAAGAACAAATTTCATATTTTAATGAGTTAGTCAAGTAATTTTATTGGACTTCTTAGAGCAGCTATCACATAATGTAAACAAGATCTAATTTGTCTACACCTATCAACTTGTTAGCCAAACAAATTATTCAGTAATGCTTACTCGAATTACAAACAACTCATAGTATAGTAGACCTAAGATTACTTGGAGAGAAAGTATTTCTAAAGGATATGCGTTTGCTGGGTATGGAAGAAAATTTGGCTTTTGATAGAGCTTCATGGCGTCGGAGGATCCATATAGCCGACCCCACCTAGCCTGGGATTTAAGGCTTAGTTGGTTGGTTGGTTGGTAATATAAAATACAAGCAAAAAACCCTAATTAATCAAATCAACATGTCCTAATCAAAAACAAAATATATTAGGTTTAGCATTTTATTTTTCTTCAAGATGGGTTGTCATTCATAAAATATTTCAGGTAAGAAAAACAAAAAAACTCCAACTTCATCTCTAATAAAAATTTCAAGATGATTTACATTTAAAACAAATGAAAATAATGATTTTGTTCTTAACAACCAAAATTATATAGAGTAACATCTAAAAGGAGCACTCAACAATAAAAAAAAACCAATATTGTATAGCAATTCATACGCCTAATAGACAAAAAAAAAAAAAAAAACAAATGAGAAAGCATCCAATCTGGACAGAGGAAAATTTTCCTTCCCAAATAGGAATTCTTTCCATAACTATCAAATTCAAAATGTGAGAACATTTCAATCAAAATCTAATAAAAATGGCATTTGTAAAACATATTCAAAGGAGTACAATTTCAATTACACATTTACTATCTGAATATAAATAATTAAAAACGTGAAATGAAATAGGCAACGAAATACCTGAGTGTAAATGCAAAGAGTATGATGTTCTTTTGGCTTAGATTTAAAAGGAATAATTTCAAAACTTATTATTGTTTTTTTTTGTGTTGCAAGATACATGACACTTGGGCAAAAGCTATCTATATGAGATTATGGGGTGTATTTATTCTTGTCCTAGTTTCTTTGAGGAATTTAATTCATTCGATTGTGGCTTGTGGGGGTTTGTGATATTTTCATATATATGTCGTTTCTATTGATTCAATACAATTAAGATCTACACCTTTCCTCAACTTTATACCTTGTGCCTGCTACAATATGATAAAAAAAATGCTTTCACCTCTCTGTTTCTTTGTTGTAAAAATAAGATTTTTCATTTTTTTGGTATACAGTACAGAAGATGAGCGTAAGAGAAGGAAGGAAGATTAATTATAAGAAAAGAAAATGCAACAACAAAAAGCCAATTAGAAAAGATCGTTAGAAAAAGGAATTGAATAAAAACATCGAATAGTATGTACTATTTGTAAAAAGGCAGTTGAGTTGAGGGTGTTCAAGTAAAAAGAAAATTGAGAAAAAGACAATGAAAAGTGAGGGTAGTAAATAGTGTAGTGCCTTGTATGATATATATAACAACATGGGATGCATAACTCTCTCTCACACAGATATCTTTTTCACTGTCCATGTAAGACCTGTTCAAATAAAGACACCACATCATCTCTTACAAGGTCGAACTGAATTAATGCAATACAATAAAGAAAAATCCAAACTACATGATCTCTTACAAGGAAAGACACCGTATCATCATTCGTCTCTTACTCAAGTGAAAAAAGTTTCAACTTTATTCTCAACCACCAAAAGCATATTAGGAAATGAAACTACAATTTCAACCAATTTCCCACAAATGAAGCACAACACTGGAAATGAACACATGACTCCAAATTTGAAGTTAAGATGATAGTAACAAACAACAATTAAAGAAAATCAAAAGTAATAAATGGCAATGTAAGAGTAGGTTTTAAGAACTTAGCCAATCTACATTATCATGACCTCTTTACATCCATCCACTACACCTCCCAATGAAACCAATGAATTTAGAGCAAATAAAGTAAAATAATTTAAGCAACAGTTTTGCACTAAGTAATTAACCTGCAGATTGCATACATACAATATGGAGATGACAGGCAAAAGTAATTAGAGAAAATTATAGAGACCTTCAAGTGTGCAGCAGCCTTGTCCCTGTCAGTGAAAACTCCAATTGACTCGACCACATAATCAATAGCAGACTCACCCCATGGAATCTCCTCTGGATTTTTAATCATAATAAAATTCAGTGAGCATATATATATATATATATATATACATATATATATATATATATATATATATATATATATATATATATATATATATATATATATATATATATATATATATATATATATATATATATATACCATTCACCATCTATAATTAAGTATTTAAGTGAAGAGATCATCCTTCCTACCTGAGCCAGAATATGACAGTTTTGTGTCATGATTATAAAAGTATTTACAATAAATTAGAGTTACTGAAATAACAAAAAAAAAAACACAACCAAATTGAAACAATACAACGCTGGAGAACAAAAGATCCATAGATTAACAAGTACGAACCATGCACTCGGTGATAAAGGGGATCGCTAACAACAATGAACTCCACATTGTCTCTCTGCAAATACATTCTAGAAACCAAACGACCAATTCTTCCAAAACCTATAACAATTGTCATATCCACCGTTAACAATTACATACATTAAGAAACGGGATTCGAGAAATATAAATGAAAAGGGGATTGAGGTGCCTACCCATTATACTGTTCGTAATCTTGGCCATTGTATAGTATGAAATAGACAGAAGTAAGAGGCTGAAAAGTAAAGGAGCACGAAGAATTGTACAGGATATCGCCTCGAGGGAAGTGATAAACCATAGAATTAATGGCATGGATTAGAACTGGAGAACCAGCGCATGCTCAGAAAATCCAGGTCTCGACGGAGAGGAAACAGTTGCCGGAAGGCAGAATCAAGAAAGGCGTTCGGGGATTTTAGTAGGGTTCGACGAGATTTTGGTTTGTTGAAAGGAATGGTAAATAGAGACGTGAACCCTAATCGCGTTGATGGAGTGGAGTTTTTGAAATTTGAATTTTAAGTGGGGGCCGAGGGCACATTTAGGGGTGTACCTGTTAACATATTAACTTAAAATAAATTTGGAAGCTATAAGTTTCATATTTTTTAACTTTTAAGTCGAAAATAAGTAAGGAGAAATACTTTGTATAATTTCTTATAAGTAGTTTTTAAGCTAACAGAAACACCCTCGTAATAAATTCTCTATTTTTTTTTCACTTTAGTTTATTTTAATTTAGTTTTTATTAATATTAATATTATTATTATTATTAGAGTATTATTATTATCAATCAATTAACTAAGCCTTAAAACTCATGTTAAGTGGGATCAGTTATATGGATTAGGCCAGTCCAAGGGGGTCACGGAGGGTAAATTGAACACCCCCCCAAAAATTTGAGACCCCCCATTAGCATGTTTGCAGTGTTTGCAGTATGATATGTATCGAGGAAGAACTGAGAGGCTGAGTAAAGGAGAGAACCGAAGAAGATGAAAAGATGGGGCATATGTTTCTTTTAGAGATTTCTACACAATTGTCCACAAAAACTAATTTAATTTGGTCAATACCAAAATAATCTCCACAAGTCCAAATAAAAAAAATTACAAAAGATGTGATACACTAGATTTTTACTATATGTCTAGATATCTATTAAATGTTATTTTTCATAAAATAATCAACGGAAAAAATACGGAGTCATTATATACCTACTAAATATATGTTAGATGTCATAAATTCCATAAAAATTGTTAAAATTAAGATACTAGATATTTATTAAACATCTAACAATGATTTACTAGATTTATACTAGATGTTATATTTTATAAAATAATCATCGTAAAAAATATACGGATATATTTATAATTAATGAAATCATTACATACAAATTTATGACATATCTATTAAATATATGTTAGATGTCATTAAATTCCATAAAAAATAGTTAAAATTAAGATATACTAGATATCTAACACTAATCTACTATATATCTACTAGATAAAATTCTTTTTGAAAATGTTATTGTGAATATCGTTTCAAAGATAAAAATAGGACGAACAAAAAATTCTAAAGTGACATGTAGAAAAAATTAATGGTTTAATAGATAAATGAAAAATAAGAAAAAAAATTAAAAAATTAAGAGGAAAAGAGGTGAAATGTATGGTTTGTAAATAGATTAAAAAAAGAATATAAACATATAAACTTAATAGAGAATTTGTAAATATTCTACTGAAACACCAAAGTTCTTGACAATTCTCACTTGTTTTTTAGTTTTTTTGTTCAAAAAAGTAAGGTCAATAGAACTAGACAAATCGTGACAATTTTTTAAGAATCAATGGCTATAATTTTTTCATTTTAAAATAAATACCCTACATTTAATACGTCAATAAATGATAGTTATTATTTCTCTCTTTTTGTACCGTCTCTTTTTTTTTTCTTTTATGTTGATTGAGTTTTTCGCATTTTTTTCATCATTTCAACTCATTCACATAAATTCATCCGAAGAAAATCTGATATGAAAAGGCTTTAGTAGTAGAAAGAATTTGAAATTACTCATTTGAGATTAAGGAAATATTTAAATGATAACTTATATTACTAAATCTTTGTCATTTTAAGAGAATGGAGAGATCTACAGTGAAATAAAAGTTTTGCATTTTAATTTTTTAATATAAGTAAATATTATTTAATATGGTTTTCAGACCTAGACCGGCCATTAAATTGGTGAAGGCAGTGGTTCATGGATTTAAGATTTAATCGACAGTCGAACCGGATTTTTTTAAAACATGTAAAAATAATAAATGTTTTATGTAACATGATATTAAACATGTAATATAAGTTATATTCCTATAACAATTAATAATATTGAATAAAATATTCCATAATTCAAAATTATATTTCAAATAAAAATAAAACACAAGATAATAACTAATATAATTTAGTAAAAGAAAGAAAACCGAATTCTATATTGTATAGATTGGATTAAAAAAGTTATTAAATTTGATTTATAATATATAAAAATTACGCATTAAAAGAATTAAATTTATACGTAATATGTAAAATAAAAAAAATATATATATCCATTTAATATAAATTTTAAGCAAAAAAACTTAGAGTAATGTTATTTAAAAAAATTTGCATATTATTTTGTTATGAAAAAAATTTAAAATTGTGACTGAAAGAAATATTTCAAATTTAATAAAATGTGTAGTATATGAAATTTTTTTTTTTTGGTTTTTCATAATAAAATGTTATTAAAATAATTTAAAAATTAACAATATAGTATATAAAAGTATAGAAGGAGAAGATAGTATCACTTGTGTGTGGTAGCTTAGCTGGATGAACATGTATTAGGACATATGTTGGAGGTTCTGTGTTCAATTATCACCAACAATAATTTAAAAAAATATAATTTAAGTGAATCAGAAATCAAAAATCAACTGGTTTAATTGATCGTTGACCGATTCTTGACTATATCAAAAATCTAGTCAAATTGGATTGAACCAGGCATCGGTTCGGTGTGAACTCGGTCCGACCGGCCGGTCCGGATTTTAAAACCATGTTATTTAATTTATATCTAATTTGTAGGATTAAAGTGAAAACACGACCCCTGAGCATACGGACCTAGCTCCACTACGGACCAAAAGTCAAAAATACATCAATGCCTAACAAATACATATCCTTCGAAATAATTTCTCTTTTAAATCTTGAATCTACCTCTACTCTTACTCTTTATCCTTAGGTTCTCCCATTTCCTAACGGAAGCATCTGTTAGTCTACATATGATCAGACCACTTTAATTGTCATTCTTTCAATTTTATTTATATGCGTCTCACCAATCTTTTTGATAAATACACCCACTTTTAATTAGATTCATCCTTGGATGTTCATTAGTCATTATTGTGAATAATAATGATTGAAAAGTACTAATATTAACAAATGATAATTAATGGCATATATTGAAAATATGTCATTAATTAATAGATGGAAGACAATAAAAATATAGTTATTCGACTAAAATTCAATTGGTGGACAATTATTATGCAAGTAAAATATTAAATAATTTTTTATAAAAATTATTATGATTATAATTAGAATTTCATATTATAATATTGAAAACGTTGCAGGAATATGCTTTTTAAGTTTTTATAATTTATTTTTGTCAAATGCCTACATTGCCCCTATGAACGTGGCTCTAATTATCTTTGATCACTCCAAACTTTTAAGTGTGACACTTAATCCTTTAAAGTTGCAAAATTAATACAGTTTGCCTCCTTAATACCACGTGTTAGCTTATAATTGAAGAGAAAAAAATCAGAAAAATGAAATATTTGAAAAGTCAACCAACCAGAAGCTGACACGTGGCAATGATGGGGCAAAGTATATAAGAGCATCTTTAATAGATTATGGGTTTTATAATTATATGGCATGTGGAATAGAAGAGCACATTGTTGATATGGTAAAATAGACAAGACATTTTTAAAAAGTAGATATAATAGATTGTCTATTTGATCTTCTATTATAATTTTTTAAAATGATTTAATAAGAGCATCTTTAGTAGATAGTTCATTCTATCAATGGTCTTGACACCTAGGCAAAGATAGACAATAAACCAAAAAATTATTGAACACTAAATCTTCTATTTACTCTTTCCAATATGACATAACATAATAAATATTGCACAATGTATATTTGATCTTCTACGTATAGACAATTAAATGAAAGTTTAATTGATGCAATACTATTTTATTGATGAGAGAGACTATTTAGTAAATTATTTAAATATACTAATTTAATAAATGTTTCCGATGAATGGAGGTATGACTGATTGAGGTTATGTCATTGATGCTATTGGAGACTACCGACGTCGTCCGGTAAGTTTGCATAATTAATTTAATATTATTTTATTGATAAAAGAGACTATTTAGAAATTTTTTTAAATAAACTAATTTAATAAACATTTCCGATAAATGGAGGTATTGTTGGTCCCTGTGAGGGTCTTTATAAGGTCAGAGGGGGTGAATGACCCTTTTCGCGGAATATACAGACTTCAAAAAGTCTTAGTGTAGTGTGTTTGATTATGATCTGGATGATGGATCCGGATGATGCAGTTTTGACAATACAAAGTAAAAAATAAAGAGTTAAAGAAATCAAACGCAAAGGATTTTATTCTGGTTCGACCCCACCTACTCCAGTCCTCGGAGTTTCCTTCCTCCGAGCTTTTCAAGTAGTGGATTCCTTTCCAACTGGCAGGAATCGAGCCTTACAATTTGTCTCCGGATGGTAACCCCTTCCGGATGTAAGATATACCACTAGAAGCACCAACTCTTAGCTGAGTCCTTTAGTCTTTAGTAGGATATACCACTTAGACTTCTACCCCGAATCTAAGCTGAGTCCTACAGGGAGTTTCCACTCAAAGCACCAACTTGAGTTATATCTTAATCTCACAACTCACCTAAGTTAGAGATTCGTACACTCTTGTTTTCACAAAGGTTTTGGTTTTGGATTTCCTTAAGTTTATAATACACTTAGGAATCCTTAAAACAGATTTGGAATATTCTTGGAGGGATTGTAAACTGAATGAATGCTTGTGCTTTGTTACTTGCTTTTGTCAATCAAACAACCAACCTTCTCATTTGGTGAAGTTTCCCTTTTATAGGCTTCCATCATAAATGTAGCCGTTGTGGGTTATTGAGCTTGTAATAAATCTTCACCCTTGATCAGGTTATAGGTGGCGCTTTCGGAGCCGTTGATTAATCCGTTAGACTATAATTTGACCCATTTGAATTCTACGGATTGATGCTAAAAAGTTGTCAATGATCGTTTTACTTGGCTTTTTGTGATGCACCAACTTTTACACCATTAGCTTTTTGGTGTGAGCTCCACGCGCCTTCTTATTGGTCTAGGTGAAAAAGGTTGTTAGCTTTTTCAGTCCGGTGTTAGTCCTTTTGTCCTTTCTCTAAAAAATGCAAGCTGTCATTTTGTCTATCTTGGGGAAAGGATCTTTGACTTCATAGACCAAAAGGTGGAGGGAAAAACTATCTTTGAAACTTTTCCCATTGTCTTCAAGCATAAGTCTTTTGGATGTCTTTAGACTCATATACTCCATATCAGCCTTCTTTCAGAGATAAGACAATTAGTTCTTCCGGATGTTGTTCTCGAGGGATTAAAGCTTGTTTCCTTTTCAAGCTTTATTCTAATGATTCCATGTGCTTAGGTATTTGATGTCTTCAATGGACAGCCTTGTAGCTGGATCTTTGTCCGTATGTTTCCATTTGGATTTGGGATTTAAATAGTTTAAGTTTTTATTTCTTTCAAACCTGATCCGGATAATTTAGTTTAATTTGTGGTCTAGATCATCGTTTCCCAACAATCTCCCCCATTTGATGGAAACAAAAACTAAGCACAAGGGAATGGTGTATATATGAACTAAGTATGATTCTTGATATTTAGACATTTACAGATTTTACTCCCCCATAATTCTAGCATCCTAACTCCCCCAATATTTTTCAATTTTAGCATCTAAGTTTGTTTTAGTACAATTGCAGATTGTACTTTTAGAAGCAACATTTTGAGAATTAGATATTTTCGCTACATATACTTCTGCTGTTAACAATAGTTAACATCAATGAAGTTCAGATTACAAATTACAGAAATATATAATAGTGAATCTAGCTATTACAAGATATTAAAAAGAAATATAGCTAGTCTAATTCCATCCGGATGGACCTTCTTCCTTTTCTTTCCCTTTGCTTGCTCCTTCCCCTTATGGAGTTATCTCCCCCTTTTTATTGCCAGCTTGGGGATCAATCACCATATATGTCTTGTTATCCCAGGCCTCTTTCCAAGCATTTGAGTAGATTGAGTAATTGGGATTACCTTTGGATCTTTCAGCAATAATACGGTCAACGGTAGGAGTAAGATAGTAAGGCCGGATGGTCTTCTTCAAATTGTCATAGGATTGGTTAATGGATGGATGAATGCGCAAGACAAACTCTTGATCCTTTGGGTCATAGTAAGGGAACATGACCTTTAGGAGAGTTGTCATTCCTTTTTGACCAAAGAATCTTGAATCTCCAATTGCTTTTATAAGGTTATAGAAGACCGGAAGGAGCTGGTTTTCCAGAATAGCAGGAGAGGCAGAGGATCCGGATATTGAGAGGTTATTAATTTTGATCTGGAGCAGGGTGATTTCTTCACTAATACTTTTCTGGATATTATGGATAGACTCCGTTTGAAGAGAGATTTGTTTGGTGATGGATGCCTTCCAATCCGTTATGATTTTCTCCAATTCGGATAGGCGACTCTGCATTTCATCGCCCATGTCATCCAATATTGTTTCTTGGATTTTAGGGACGGTTTTTTCAATGAAGTGCACTAGCATTTCTTGGGTGACTTGCTGGTCTACTCCCAGATCTTTTATGGCAGGATTGGAGTCTTTCTCAGCCATAAATTTTGACAAGTTTTCAAACTTGGTATCCAGGTAGGCTTTGATTTCTTCTGAGAGCTCTGAGGAGGAAGAGGTGATCTTGTCAAGGACAGTTCCATAGTTATTTGAATCCAGGGTATTGGCTTGATCAGTGGTCCAGTTAGCTATGGAACCATTTTCTTTAAGCTCATTTAATGTTGACTTCATCACAGAGAGAGAGGCTTCTGCTATAGCTCATGGAGTTGGGAAATCCAAGACCTTATCTTCTATTTTCTTTACTGATAATTTGATCTCACCCAACTCCTTTTTCACATCCTGATCAGCAGCTTGTCTTAGCAGTTTGTTTTCAACCCCTTTGAGATAGGTACAGTTAGTTCGGAGGCTCTATTTGACATACCCTTCCTCATTCTCCTCTTGGGCAGCCTCTTTTAGTAGATGAAGTGCTACTAAAACTTTGGATTTTACTGCATTATTTGCAGGCACTCTCATGGGGCTAACCTTTGGAGAGAATTCTTCTTCAGAGGAGTTGGAGGATCCATCTCCGGAATTAGAGCTGCTTCTAGAGGGTTCATTATTAGATTCATTATTGGTCTCCTCTAAATGGGACTTATCTTGCTCTTCTCTCCTTTCTTCCAACCTTTCCCTCGGACTGGTCTCGCCCTTAGAGTCCACTTTAGAAGCATGCTCTTCGGATCTCAAACCCTGTCCCTCCTCCGGAGTGATATTTTCCGGGTTGGGCTCTCCTTCGTTAGATACATTTGGAGCATGTGTATCCAAGTTGTCTCTTATCTTAACTACTGTGTCATCACCAATAGTTATATCAGCATTAATATTTAAAGTAGCTATGATAGGAAGTACCTCACTGAGTTGTGGTTAGGATAGGATGATTGTCTCTTTATGTGCTCCTACTTCAACCCCCGGATGACTGGAAGTGTCCTCAGTCGTCCCTCCAAGTGCCTTTTTAGGACTTATTATACCTCCTCCAGGGGCAATGGTAATGTCCTCAATGCTATCTATTGTTGCCTTTAAGGACTTATTTTTGCTTAATTTCTAGCTTCCGGACTTAGCAAATTTTTCGGAAGAGGCTCTATGATGGGTTGGAAGTTGAATGATCCAGATTCCAAAATCTTTAAGACCTCAGCCAAAGCAGCTTGATCTATGAGGATTAGGGTAGCTGAGGATCCTTCGGGTCCTTCTATGGCGAGATTGTTGATTTTGTAGTGATCTACCACGGAAGCCATCATTTCTTCATATTGAGGATCCTTCGGAAGGATAGCCTCATTGGATCCGGGAACATTTTTACCCTTTGAGCTTTTGGCCTTAGCCAACTCCTCAACAATTACCCTCTTTGTTGCCTCCTTATTAATGATGATAACAGTTGGCCTCTTGGCAGTTTTCTTTTGATGTTTCTATGCCTTGGCTACTACATCAAAAGTATAGCCCTTTCGGGTGAACTGCTTCTTTGGTGCTGGCACTTCATCCTCTATTTCCTCTTCATCTGACCCATTTTCCCCTTTTAGCAATTCTGATGCTTTTCTTTTCTGGCCTTTCTGCATCAGCAATTGCTGCAATGGTTTCCCTTGTTCCAGATCACAAATCGGTCTTTTTAATAAATCGGCTGTCTTGATTAGCCTTCCCCTTGATTTTGGCTTTTTAGGGGATTTGTTAAGCAGCTGAGTGATTGTCTGCTGATCTTCATCTTCTTCTACTGGAATCAGAGCCAATTGTTCTACTGTCTTTGGTTTTTAGCATCTGGCCTTTTTGGGAATTGGAGTTCTATTGGATTGGTTTTTTTTTTGGCTTTGTTCTTCCTTTCATCTCTTTGCTTTTTAGCCTTTTCCTCATTCCACTTTTCTCCGTAGTTCAATTTCTTGAAGTTTTTCTCCAAGATTTCCTTACTAGTGATGGATTCAAATTCAGTAAGGTTATTTTGTTGGCAAGGAGGATCCATGTGTTGAGCTCACTATAAAAATTTACATGCTGCTTGAGGAAATGAATGATTAATATAGGCATATTGACTGCCCTACTCTCAACCCAATGTTGGAGTATACAGTGTTGAAATGAAGTCACTGTGGTGAGAGATCCTTTCCTTATTATGAGTACTAATTTGGTCATGACATGTTGGAGATATCTAGGTATTTCAGGAAAATATGTGCTCAATTTATCTCCAAGGTAGTTTGGATGCAACCACTATTTGGCTTCATACTTTACTTTTTGTTCATCACCATCAGTCCATAGCAGAACACCCTCATTTTTCATACCCAGATGCTGTTCGAAGAAATCTGGGGTTACAGTGATTTCTTTGCCTTAGACCTTGGTTCGAAGAGCATCAAACTTGGAGTGAACACTAAGATTCTCATAGAACTCCTTGACCAAGTCAGGATATGCAGGGCAGTTAATCTTAAGAAAGTCCGTGAGATTTTGATCTTCTATGAGTTTGGAGTAAAGATCCGTCTCAAATAGGAAATTGTCCCCCAAGTAGTCTGTGGGTAGTACAGAGTCGAAAGGTTTGAAACTTATGGGGATGAATTCTCCATCTTAAAGATTAGACTCTTCAAAGATGTTCTGGGTTAGAAGCATTATGGTTCCGGCCTCAGTCATGATTGTTGCCATTTTAAAGAAGGGATTTGAAGGAATTAGGGTTTAGGTTTTGATTTTTGCAGAGTAATAGTAGAGTAGTTGCTTGCATGAGGAAGAAGAGTGAATTTGAGGGGTTTATATAGAATTTTCAAAGTGAGGGTAGTTTGGTAATCCCCACGCTGGTAGTTTGGCTGGATTATTGATATGGCAACCAGATTTTTAATAGAGAGGTAAATTCAGGTTAATAGGAGAATGGGAACGGTTTATTTTGAATGATAACTATCGAATTTACCGTGCATGTGACACCCAATAGACTTTTGAAATTCAAAAAGTAACCGTCATCTTTATGCACTTTTGCTGCCATTTATCCTTCTTGTCTACTAACGTAGCATAATCTCTTCTGGAACAAATTCCTCTTCAGTATCTCTTCTTTTCCGGACTAGGCTATCTTGCTAATGTTCTAAATTAATCTTGGACTGTCTTCTAGATTAGCTTCGAATTGGATTTGACATACTAATTGATTCCCTTAGCTTTCTGAATTGATATTTACTTAATGGCTTGGTAAGGATATCTGCTCTTTGCTCATTGGTTGGAATGTATACCAATGCAACTTCCTTCTTCATTACATGATCTCCAATGAAATGATTCTTTATATTGACATGCTTTATCCGGCTATGGAGTACTAGATTCTTTGACACATCAATAGCAATTTTGTTGTTACATATAACATCCACACATCCAGATTGAACTCCATAATCATAAAGTTGTTGCTTGATCTAGAGGAGTTGAGCTACATAACTTCCAGCTGCCATGTATTCAGCTTTTATAGTGGATAAGACAACTGAAGCTTGCTTCTTGCTATACCATAAAACTAAGCAATCTTCAAGGAAATGGCAACCTCTGGATGTACTCTTTCTATCAAGAGTATCCCTGCCATAATCTGCATCAGTGAACCCTTGGAGTGTGAAATATCCATTACTAGGATACCACAAACCTACTTCAATGGTTCCTAGGAGATATCTAAGAATCCTTTTTACTACCTTGAGATGAGAATCCTTAGGATTGGCTTAATACCTTGCACAGTAGCAAACTGCATAGTGTATGTCAGGTCTGCTAGCTATCAAGTATAGAAGTGAGCCAATCATCCCTCTATAGAGCTTTTAATCAACATCTTCTCCTTTACAATCCTTAGATAGGACTGTATCTGATCCCATTAGAGTAGACATAGGCTTGCTCTAGTCCATTTCAAACTTCTTCAAGATCTCCTTGGTATACTTTGACTGGTTAATAAAAATCCCATCCGGACTTTGCTTGATTTGTAGACCAAGGAAGAAGTTGAGTTCTCCCATCATGGATATCTCAAATTCCTTCTGCATTTGAGAGCTGAATTCTTTACACATCCTTTCATCGGTAGCTTCAAATATGATATCATCCATATAAATTTGGAATGGAATGATATCATTTTTCTTCCTTTTGATGAATAGTATGGTGTCTGCTCTACCTCTGATATAACCCTTGGATAAGAGGAATGAGCTTAACCTCTCATACCAGGCTCTATGAGCCTGCTTTAATCCATAGAGAGCCTTCTTCAGCTTGTAGACATGATCCAGATGCTTTGGGTCTTCAAATCTGGGTGGTTACTTAACATAGACTTCTTCTTAGATGACACCATTTAGAAATGCACTTTTGACATCCATTCGGTATAGTGTGAACGCCATGAATGATGCAAAAGCATATAGAATCCTATTACTTCCAGCCTTACTACAGGAGGAAAGGTTTCTTCAAAATCAATTCCTTCTTGCTCGTTGTAGCCTTGGGCAACTAATCTTGCCTTATTTCTTACCACCACTCTGAATTCATCAAGCTTGTTCCGGAACACCCACTTGGTGCCAATGATTGATTTTCCTTTAGGGGGTGGTACTATATCCCATACATCATTCCTGGTGAATTGATCTACCTCTTCTTGCATTGTCATCATCCAACTTTTATCTCCTTCAGCATCTTGAAATTTCTTTGGCTCTATGAGAGAGACAAAAGCAGCATGACTTATCATCCTGTTGAGCTGACCTCTGGTTCTCACTGGAATCTGAGCATCATCTAGAATATTTTCAATGGAATGATCTCTATATGTCCGGATCTCCCTTTATAGGCCTTCATGTTGAACTGGGACTTGCTCCACTTCAGTTCAACCACTCCTTCTTGCCCTTCATTAAAGTCAATCTCCTATAGGTTGAGATTAACTTGTTGTACTTCTGGATCAAAGGATATTCCTTCATCTTCCTCTTTGTACTTCTTGATTTGAAATGAATTGGGAATTCCTGCTTCCTTCGTTTCTCCAGATTTTTTAGCTTCCAAAACTAGATCTTCCGGAGTGTTGATTTTCTTTCCTGCAGTGTTAGTCTCATTGAAATCTACATGTATTGACTCTACCACAGTTTGGGTTTATTTATTGAAGACTCTGTAAGCCTTACTATGTGTTGAGTAGCCAAGGAAAATTGCTTCATTAGATTTAGGATCAAATTTCCCTAGTTGCTCTCTATCATTAAGGATGTAGCATTTACATCTGAATGCTTTGAAATACCTAATTTTGGGTTTTCTTCCCTTCCAGATCTCATATGGGGTCTTTTCTATGGTCTTTCTAATGGGAGCTCTATTTAGAATATAACATGTTATATTCTCGGTCTCTCCCCAAAAGTATTTTGGCAAACAATTTTCATTGAGCATTGTTCTAGCCATCTCAACTATGGTCCTGTTCTTTCTCTCAACAACTCCATTATATTGAGGAGTGTGAGGGGTAGAGAATTTATGTTTAATTCCTTTGGAGTCATAAAAGTCAGCAAAATAATTATTTTTGAATTCTCCACTATTATCACTCCAGATGCATGCAATGTTTATGCCCTGTTCTACTTCTATCCAGATGAATGTTTTAGAGAATTGGTCAAAGGCCTTATCTTCGCTTGCTAGCAAGAGCACCTAGGTATATTGAGAATAATCATCCATAATGACCATGGTGTATTCTCTTCTACATGAACTCAATTGTTTGATTGGACCAAAGAGATCAATATACAAGAGCTCAAGTACTCTCTTGTAAGGAATGTATGAGATGGAAGGGAAACTTTTCTTATGCTGTTTACCTAATTGACATGCAGTGCATAGATGATCCTTACCAAAAGTAACCTTAGGCAAACCCACTACTAATTCCTTTTTGGCTAGTTTAGGCAGGAGGTTCATGCTGACATGTCTTAACCTCCGATGCCATAGCCATGATTCTTCTTCTTTAGACACCAAGCAGATATTCTTTTTATCTTTTTTAATATTTATAGAATAGACATTATTTACTCTAGGTGCATAAAGAATTAGTTGGTTGGACTTACTATTATAGATTGAGCAGCCTCCGGAATCAAATGTGACTTTTCTTCCTTTGTCATAGAGTTGGGCCGCACTTAGCAAGTTGAATTTTAGCCCATCAACCAGTGAGACATCTTCTAGCTTTAACTCAGATCCAATGGTTCCATGACCAATGATCTATCCCTTTTGATTATCTCCAAAGCTTACTTTGCCTTCCTTCTTCCGGGTCAATGTGATGAAGGCCTTCTCATCACCTGTCATGTGCCTTGAGCATCCACTATCAATGTACCAAGTGTGTTGATCTAGTGTGGATCTAAGGCATACCTGCAAAATAGATCAAGTGGGTTGGGTACCCAATCAGATTTAGGTCCTCTCGGGTTAATAACTATCTCTGGCCAAGGGTATACATCATAATGACCATTTTTTAATATACATGATTTAGTAATATGATTATTTTTCCCATAAAATATGTACCCTGAAATAGGTATGTTCTGCTTTTGCTTTTTGCTGATCTTCTCCAGATTCTTCTTCATATAGTTTCCTTTATATCTAGCTTTTTGTATACTAGTGGATGGTCCGGTGTGAATCCAGAAACTGTTTGGAGGTGCAACTTCTGCTCCACAATTTCTTCTTTATTTAATAGGCTGTTGGTTATAAGCCATCTTAGCCTTTCCCTTTTGAGCAGCAGTATATCTTTGGGCTTGTGGTTGCCTGCTAACTTCCTTCATTCTTTGATTAGAGGTCTTTTGAAATCTGTTCTGAGTAGGAGGATGATTATCTCTTCTTGAAGCTTTTGTCTCTGGACTCTTCTTGGATGCCTCCTTTAATAAATTAATTTCTCCATCCAGTCCCATTACATTCGCATTTATAATCTGGACTTAATTTCTAAGGAAGTTCTCCTCCATAACATCACAATATGTTTGGTTGCTCTAACCAGATTGATGTCTTGTGGCATTACTTCAGCATCTTCTGCCAACTCCATTACTGCTCTTTTAAGGGACTTAATTGCTTTTGAATTCTTCTTTACACCCTTGATTATAATAGATAGAGCTCTAGCAAGGTCAAAATTAGAAGCAGAATTAGAACAAGAATTTACCTTAGTATTTGCTGTTTTTGATTCTGATTCTTCGATTTGCACTGTTTCTTGCTTGAAGGCATTTCTTTCGGATTGCTTTGCTTTCGGATCAATCAGTGCCATGTGTGATCTGACGACCCCCGATCCCCCTGCCCTCACGGTAAGCTTTAATGCTCTTCGACATAGGGCGAATAAACAACGGGTGCTATGAAGCGTGCTAAGGGATGATCCTTATTTTAGCGTGATGAAAATGGATAATGGAAGCGATGTTGAAGTTGAAATTTAGTCCGATTAATGTGCTAAGGGATATGAGACTTATAATCCCATATTTTAAGATAGAGTCACCACCCAGTTAAGCTCCATCGGGAATTTAGGTACGATATTCCCACCGAGTGGTTGGACCATACCTTAAAACAAAGATTCTAAGTTCGGATGATGTTGCTTACTTTTAAATCAAGCCGATTATGTTTTAATAAACGTGACCTTAGTTCTTACGCAATTTAATCCAATTATTGTTTGGTGTTTTCGGTTTATATGTCATACATCACATGGAAAGCAATAAATAAAGCAAAGCAAGGAAATAAAATTATTACAAGGCTTTACGAATACCTATACATTTTTCTAGTGCAAGAAACTAAAGCGATAAATAAATAAACGGGAAAAACTGGGTTTTAACCGAGCTTACCGACTCGGACCCAGCTCCAAATGAGGCAATACATATACGGGAATAATCATAAATAAAGCATGAATAGATAAATGTGGAAAATAAACACATACCATGAGGAAAGCGATATTTTTAGATTTTTGGGGATAAAAATGTAATTTTTGGGCATTAATTAATTATCTAACAACCTAAAAAGGTGAAATAAATTAACGAAACATCATAAAATTAGATTTAGCATATTCAGAATAATTTTGAGATTTTTAGTTGGTAGAAAACAATTTATTTAGATTTATTTAGTTAAAAACGCCATTTTAAGCCATAAAAATGCATATTAAATCAAATAAAAATAAACAAAGCCTAAAAACAGAATAAAATAAATAAAAACTTATATCAGATCAGGCATAATTTTTTAAAAAAATTTCGTGTTGAAATCGGGGTAAAAAAATGCAAGAAAATGGCGAAAAAGGGCTAAAAACAGCTATTGGCGGCAAAAGGCTTTGGCGACAACCTTAACCGCCACTGCTATAGCCTTGACCGCTATAGTGGCAGCGGTGAAGGCTACAACAATGGCAGTCAAGGTTGTCACTATAGCCTTTGCCGCACCAAACCATTTTTAGGGGGGAAACCTGTGTTTTTGCATCCATAAACTCGAAATCATTGAAGTTTTAAGTCGTAATCAACTATATCTCAATAGATCTAGACTTAAAACACTCAAATAATGTTGATTTTATGGATTTGGGTAAGAAAATACCCAAAAATCACAAGAAATAACAGGACCTCTATAGGGGTGGAGTTCACCTCCATAGCTATAGCCTTCACCGCTATAACAGTAGCGGCCAAGACTATAGGGGTGGAGGTGAAGGCTATCACTATAGAGGTCGGATTATTTTCCAAGAACACCAAGGAAAAAACCAAGAAACAACACCAAAGGCAGCAATAACAGCAACAATAAACAATAAATGAAATAAAAGATCAAGGGAACTCAGTTTTGTTACCTATAAGCCATGAATCTAACTCGGGAGACTCGAATCGGACATTTGGCAAGCTTTTGATGATTTTTCGATGGAAACAGTGATGAAAATAGCAACAGAAATAGTGACACATTATTTGGGTGGTATTTGGGGAAAAGTCTCTAAAACCCTATTTAATCCATTTTAACCTATGATTTCTAACTGATTTTAGTGTTTAAGCTACGAGATCAAGCCTAAGAACAACTAAGAATCAAGATTAGAGAGGATTAAACCCGGATTCTAGCTTTTCTTCAGCTTTCTCTCTCTAGTTCTTCCTTTTCTCTCTCTTATTCTTCCTTTTTTTCTCTAAAATAATTTCTAAATCCTAAAATTTAGAGAAAATTCCCTCTCTCTCTCTTGAATTGGTTTAAATACTCTCACACATAAAAATCTATCGAGTTAGGTAAATTTTCAGGAAAAATACATGGCCAAATAGCAAGAGGAGAGAGAAATAAAGTGGCACGGCCTGTGCCCATCGCCGCCGTCACGGCGGTGACCGCCATAGTGACGGCGTTCACCGCTATGACAGCAGCCTCCACTGCCATAAGAATGGCGGTGGTGGCTGCCAAAATGGCAGGGGTGGCCACCCCGGTGGTGTTCACCGCCACAAAGGGTGGCAGTGAACACCACCATGACGGCCGGGGTTGCCACAAGAGTGGCAGCCACCGTGGCCGGAGGGCATGCTTCCACCGCCGCCGCCATCGGTGGTGGTGGCAGCAAAAGGGGCTGCTAGGTTTAGATATACTAGGGTTAAGGTTTTGTTGGTTAGGGTTTAGGTAGGGTTAGGGTTTTAGGTAGGGTTTTGTGTAATTAGGGCAGATTTAGGGTTTTGGCTTCCAACACCTATATCTTTCAATGTGGTTATTTGATTAAGGCGATTCTTAACATTCCGGAAAGCTTGGAGAGTCAAGAATCCAACGTTATAAATGATACTTGCTGAAAATGTTTGAATCTTATAGAAAATCGCAAAACAAATTACTACGCGCGAGTGAAAGGATACGGCTAATCCTAAATGCATGCGAATGATATTTAAGCACCGCCAAAGGTCTGAAACATATAAAATGTACTTGCCAAATGCAATTCAACCTTCAAAGGATAGAATAACTAGATTGTACAAGGTCATAGCAACAAGTTATCATCATTCCAAGGGTGACCGAAAGGCCCATGCTCACAGGCTGTCCCTCGGGAGATTACCACTTGGCAAGCCAAGTGTGATCTCATGAAAGAGCAAAGGATAGAGGGTTATACCTGAGGCGTAGATTCTTGAACTAGTTGTCTACTGGGTTTGCCATCAACAGACTTATCAAGAATGAGATTCTCACTTGGATGATTTGATTCGGTATACTTGTTAATAGAGACTTGAGGTTTGCCAAGCACGTGCTTGGGCTTTTGACAGATTGCCAAGCACAAGCTTGGGCTTTTGAGGCTTTGCCAAGCATGGACTTGGACTTTTGAGGTTTGCCAAGCACAGGTTTGGGCTTTTGAGGGATTGCCAAGCATGAGCTTGGGCTTTTGAGGTTTTGCCGAGCACGGGCTTGGGCTTTTTAGGGTTTTGCCAAGCATGAACCTAGGCTTTTGAGGTTTGCCAAGCACAGGCTTGGGCTTTTGAGGCTTTGCTAAGCATGGGCTTGGGCTTTTGAGGGATTGCCAAGCATGAGCTTGGGCTTTTAAGGATTTGCCAAGCATGGGCTTGGGCTTTTAAGGGTTTGCCAAGCATGAGCTTGGGCTTTTGAGGTTTGCCAAGCATGGGCTTGGGATTTTGACGGATTGCCAAACATGAGCTTGGGCTTTTAAGGTTTTGCCAAGCATGGGCTTAGGCTTTTTAGGGTTTTACCAACCATAAGCCTGGGCTTTTGAGGTTTGCCAAGCACGGGCTTAGGCTTTTGAGGCTTTGCCAAACATGGGCTTAGGCTTTTGAGGCTTGCCAAGCATGAGCTTGGGCTTTTGAGGTTTGCGAAGCACGGCCTGGGCTTTTGACGGATTGCCAAGCACGGGGCTTGGGCTTTTTAGGGTTTTACCAAGCATGGGCTTGGGCTTTTGAGGTTTGCCAAGTATGGGCTTGGTCTTTTGACGGATTGCCAAGCACGGGCTTGGGCTTTTTAGGGTTTTGCTAAGCATGGGCTTGGGCTTTTGAGGTTTGCCAAGCATGGGCTTGGGCTTTTTACTGATTGCCAAGCATGGGCTTGGGCTTTTTACTGATTGCCAAGCATGGGCTTAGGCTTTTTAGGGATTGGATTCTCGGATCGGTAGGCTGGATCGAGGTCCCCCTAGAGATTCGAGAGGTTACGGTGAGACGCCTTGAAAGGATAGCCGTACAGCGTACCTGGCAAGGTAGTGTTGAAGCATTAGTAAGCCATATAAATTGCATTTTTTTTAATTGCTTAATTGATTTTGTGGAACTAAAATTTTTGCCCCTTCAATTAAGCAATAAAAAATGGAATATGAAATATAAATTGAGTTTAGGGATATCCAGGGTTCGAAAAGAAATAATCGATCGAAGAACTTTGCCCCTTGCGAAAAGAAATATTTCAGAGAATATTCCATGCAATAAAAGACAAAAAGGAATATATTCCTTTTCATTTTTTTCCTTTACTTCTTTCTTCTTTTTCCTTTTCTATATTAATTCTCCAACTTCTCCATTTCCATTTTCATTCTTTCCTTTGCATTCTTTCCTTTTCCTTTTTATACAACCCGAACAGGCTCGGTTTCTTTGAGTTATTGAGCCAAAATGATCAAGAAGGGATCCAGTGGGATTGACCATAGCTCCTTGTGCATAATTAGCCACGGTTTGCATGCTCTTTTGGTTGCCCAAGCGTATGGACTTTGCGAGAAGACAAGTATTTGGGGTATACTCCTTACTCGTAACCTCGGATGTACACGAATTTGAGTGGGCACGCCTCGACTCTTCAGGTAATAACCCAAAACCCGATCAAAATTTCAGATTTTGCACTTTATGCTCATGGCCTAACTTTGAAATCTTAGGATTTTAGGCTTGGATTTGTGATGAAATTGTTGATAAAAAGGGTTTAGAACTGCTTTAGGATTGATTAGGGACTGATTTGGACCGAGATTCGGGTGAAATTTTGGATTTTAGGGAGAAGGGAAGCCGGGGGCGACTTAAGGCCAACGCTGCCGCCACCGCTATAGGGGCAGTGGTCACCGCTGCCGCTATAGCGGTGGACGCTATTATGGCAGCAGTGAATGCTGTCGTGATAGCGGCGGTGGCAGCGGCGGTAAAGCCGTCGCCAGCGAGCCCAAAAGAAGGTGGGGGGAGCCTAAGCCACCACCGCTGCTACAGTGGCAGTGGCGGTGGAGCTGTCGCCGATGAGCCCCAAAAAAGGGAGGGGGGCTACCCAAGTTGATTTTCTGCCTTGAATCTTTTTTTGATGTTGAAATTCAGTTTCGAGGTGGTCTAGAGGCTAAAAATTGGCTTTCTTTGCTGAATTTGCATAATTAACTTCCGTTTTGCCTCTTTTTATGCTAATTCTTGACATTTAAAATTTTGCAGACCCATCACTGCAAGGCGATAGGGTCTATGAGCCGGTGTGCCAAGTGGTGGGTTAAGATAAAAGCTAAGGCGCGAGCGACCCAAGACTTTTCGTTGGTTAAGGCTATTACGGATACGGGCTTGGTGCCATTACTTGAGGCTTTGCCAATGGGGCATAAGCCCATGAGCCAGACCTTCATGGCATGCTTGGTTGAGAGGTGGAGCGAGACCACCCATACATTTCATTTACCGGTCGGGGAGCACTCCTTGGGGTCTCTTCCCTAAGGAAAGAGAGGTTCAAGTATGCCATACTTAGGGCGTATTGGACACAGGAGACCGATATTAGTGGTGATCGGCTGACTCAGTATTTACGGTCCTTTGTCATCACCTTGCTTACCACCCTATTCTTTCCCACTTCTTCGAGCGTGGTTACCATGGACTTACTTAGTGCTCTTGAGGACATGATCACTTTTTGGGAGTGGAATTGGCCTCGGGCCATATTTGGGCAGATGTATTTCGCCTTTGACTGCTCGGCTTGAGGGGATATTAGCGAGTTCAAGGCTGGGGCCTTTTGGATTTAGGTTAGGAATTCCACCCATCGAAAAATCTGAAATAATTATGCTGGCTATGCATTGACTTTATCATTCTTTTTACAGGTATGGGCATATGCCTATAGAGTTATCCCGCCACCTGGGTTGGACGGTCAGCCCCCGAACGGTTCCCACTACATAGCCCGATGGATGGTAGGGTGGAAGGATAAGGACACTCATGGGCATGCCTGGTACAGGGATTATCTGAGGCAGCTTCACCGACACTAGGTAATAAGATCTATTCCTGCACATTTAATTTAAGCATTTAGTCCAAATTTGTATGGACAAAAGGAGAGATACTTACAGTGATTTGTTGTTATTTTTTAGCTTATCATGGAGCCATAGAGGAGCCTGCCATACTATGACCACATTAGAGGGATCAGGGGAGGAGCTGGTAGCCGACGCTAGGTAGATGGCTGCCGCTTCATGCTGGAGTGCCCCCGGAGCCTAGAGTGGTACTTCGGGAAGCACATCCGAAGGTGGAGGACCAACATTACCCTACGGAGGAGAGTCCCACCTGATGAGCCAGTGGGTATATTATGGCCCTACCTCATGCCTACGAGAGATCAGGCGAGATACATGGACGGCGACCAGGAGAGAGTGTCCTCACTTAGACAAGACTACGCTGCTCACCTCGATCGGCTTATTCCTACTTATCAGAGATTAACCCCAATTGACAAGCATGAGGATTTTGGAGACGACAACATGGTGACTGAGGGTAGTGACCGGTATGGCAGGGATGATGACGATGATGACAAGCCCTCCTCGGATGGCGAGGGTGGTGGTATAGCTATGGATCAGGATGGTGTGCCTTTTGATGCTGAGGATCTCACCGGTCCCAGAGTTTTCTTACCCCGACAAAAGAAGGTACAACTTGACTACTGAGGATGCACTTTAACTTTATATTGTCTCACTGCTTGACTGACATTTGACTTGCTCTTTTTCAGGTTTCCAGCATGAAGAGGAGAGGGATCAGCAGCGTTAACTGTAGTGGCTTGGGGGACACTTCACAGGGGCCACAGCTTCAGCCCGATATGGCTTCCATGGAGATACCTCACGTTAGGAGGATTCCACCCCACAAATTTGTCCAGGGGGTCCTAGGGAATGCCATGGAGCAAGAGTTACGTGTTTTGAGCCAGCCAGAGGTGCGCGAGGTCAAGCTCATCGAGGAGACTACCATACCCATTCTCTTCACTCATCTAGATACCACACATATAAGCACTTTTTTGATTATGATATACTGCTGTTTGGCCATGGTGATCGGTCTGATTTTATCTCTGACTTGCAGGTGCTTGCCTCTGAGGCTGAGCCTAGAGCCCAAGGATATTTTTTAATGAGGGACATGTTCTTAGCCCAGGATACCATTTCAGGGGTAATTGATTTCTTTCATCATTTCCTATAAGAAATAAATACGATAACATATATAAATATTATGAATGTATGCATGATGCATGATTTATTAGAGCTGATCATTTTCGCGGTTGCTGATGCGCAGGCTTTCATTGCTATAGAGCAAGACCAAGTTCGGGCTAGCGAGGAGGGATGAGTGCATGCTTAGCGAGAGCTAGCAAAGTATCAGGGCCAGATGGCAGAATATCAGGGCCAGATGGCATTCGAGAGAGCTCAGTATGCGGAAGAGAGGGCATCGCATGCTCAGGATATGGCGCAGATCAATGACCAGGTTCGGAGGCTATAGATTCAGAAGGCCGATCTCAAGGACTAGTTTAGAGGGTAAGGCTGAGGTGCAGGTGCGAATATGGGAGAAGATGGCCGGGTTTCATGGCTGATGTGAGGCGATCCAGATCCTCGAGACATACTCACGGTGCTACGAGGATGAGGAAGATATCTTTCATGCAGTCTGCAGCTCGCCTTGAGTTTCTATCTGAGCCCACATCATCTCGTACTCTTGCGGAGGATACTACAGAGGGTGAGTAGAGCGAGGATTACAACGGGATAGGATACATCCTATCCGATTATGATGGGGAGGATTGACAGATGCTAGATTGATACACTTTTGCACTCTCTCGCTACCCTTCAGATACCTTATCTTTTCTTTTCTTGTTGTATTTTGGAGTTTACCTGAGACATTAGGGATTTGATACTTTGGTTGCTTTGTTTGGTTTGACTGATGTGATTGCTTGCTTGCGTTGATTACTTTGGTTGCTTTATTTATTCGCTAGATGGATGTTAGGCGCGATGGATATTCGATTAGGGAAGAGAATGCATAGAAGTGCCTCACGGTATAGGCAAAATGAGACTGCCCCTAGCGGAAGATTATCATTTTCCTACGCACCCTCTTGCTTGCATAAATGATTATCGACTTGAGAGAATTAGAGATAGGTGGGAGTATGAAGCAAATTTCAAGGTTCAAGATGACAAATGGCTGGACGCTATCACTACCAACGAATTCTACCAAGGATGGTTTCAGAAGATTAGGATATTGTGGAATTAAGATGCTTGATTGCGGTTAAGAATTGAGTAGACATAGTCAGAGGACAAATCTGAGTCCTTCGAATCTACTAGACCGGCAAACATATTCATGCTTTCTGATGCTGATGGTAATGATGCAGATATCTTGATGTGATTGATGGCAGTCGGCAATCTTCATTCCAATTATCTTAATTTTTGCATAGACCCAGACATTATGTTGGGCCCATCAGACTTGTTCATTTTGCTTTTATGTCCTAACTTTTGTGTGGACAACCCTTTTCGGGTTTTCAATCCAGCGGACTTTCCCGGCTTTTGCATAGACCTCGATTCTTTTTAGTCTATCAGGATTTTTGCCTTTTATCTTTGCTTTTGCTTCTTTTGATAAATTGGATTGACTACACAGAACCCCACGTTCGACTTACTTGCAACATTTCGCCCTTAGGGCCCAATAAATTCATTCAAGCACAAACATAAAAGAATTCAGTAAAAGTGACATTTCCTTTAGTTGAATGAAGTTTGAGTACATGATGATGATAACCATTTCTACTGACCCAAACTCTGGTGCTGACTAGCCTATGAAGGTTTTCTAGCCAACATACTCTCTTGGCTCACTTTACCCTAATTTTTGCCTAGACCGCCCTTTTCGGGTTTTCAATCTAGCGGGTTATTCTTGCACCCTAACTTTTGCCTAATCGGTTTATAGAATACCGATCAGCGGGATACACTCTAATTTTTGCCCGAGCAATAGAGGACCACTCGTTGGGTGATTGATTTATATATGCTTTTTATGTTCCGCTTTTCTGGATTTGATTCTTTTTAGTTAGATATGATAATGCTTTGACCTGATTTGATTGATAGGGTTTACAAACTCGGTACCATCCGAAATCTTCATGCCTCTGGAACCGGGTATATTTCTGATTACATAAGGTCTTTTCCAATTTAGTCAAAATTTCCCCCTTGGGTCAGTGTTGGTAGGCTTTACCTACTTTGGAATTAGATCATTG
Organism: Euphorbia pulcherrima; assembly: GCA_947683365.1. Lineage (NCBI taxonomy): Eukaryota > Viridiplantae > Streptophyta > Magnoliopsida > Malpighiales > Euphorbiaceae > Euphorbia > Euphorbia pulcherrima. The sequence goes on from CANTUS010000001.1 coordinate 25,923,823, forward strand.
GCCTTTGATGGATACTCGATCCTTGAAGCGGTTATTGTTCAGCCTTGCTATATGCTTTTGATATTTCTAAAGATCGCTTAAGCCATTCATGCTATGCCTTATTCAATGGGGGTCTCTTTGACATTGGGTTCAATACGACTCTCGGTTTTAGTTGCCCCACTAGCCTGTGGGCAGCGCGGTGAAGATCTGGGGGGCTCGGACCTAAATTTTTGATAGATCAAGGAGTGGCCCTTGGGACTAAAACTCTAATAACTAGGATGATGCGATCGAGTAGCCTACGCAGAGCAAGGACACATTTCTCGAAGAACTTGGCCATCTTCTCGACGGTAATGTCAGTGAAAAGGGTCGGCTTCCCTTTATGCTGATGAGGGTCGAATCTTGCCGATCATATGTGTCCCCCTCACCGAGAATGACCAAGGAGGAGAGAAATAGGGAGGTTTTGGAGAGGTTGAAGAGATAGTGTATTAGGAAGAGGCAATGTTGCATGTGGGTGGGAAATTTGAGAATGGATGGGCGAAGAAAAGATAAGCCACAATTCTGTCGAAGATGATCCGATGATGTTCTTTCTCCATCATAGGCTGACATTTCTTTGGTAGCTTGAAAATTGATTTGCACATAGTCGCGAGGCCAGTGATGGACCGATTAATATATTGGATCTATCCCAGGAAGGCTGAGCTTCTTTTGATGTTTGAAAAGAGTGCTAAGGGATGATCCTTAATTTAGCGTGATGAACATGGATAATGGAAACGATGTTGAAGTTGAAATTTAGTCTGATTAATGTGTTAAGGGATATGAGACTTATAATCCCATATTTTAAGATAGAGTCGCCACCCCGTTAAGTTCCACCGAGAATTTGGGTATGATATTCCCACTGGGTTATTGGACCGTACCTTAAAACAGAGATTCTAAGTTCGGATGATGTTGCTTACTTTTCAACTTTTAAATCAAGACGATTATGTTTTAATAAACGTGACCTTAGTTCTTATGCGATTTAATCCGATTATTGTTTGGTGTTTTCGGTTTATATGCCATACATCACACGGAAAGCAATAAATAAAGCAAAGCAAGGAAATAAAATTATTACAAGGCTTTACAAATACCTATACATTTTACTAGTGCAAGAAAGTAAAGCGATAAATAAATAAACAGGCGAAATCGAGTTTTAACCTAGCTTACCGACTCGAACCCGACTCCAAATGAGGCAATAGATATATGGTAATAATCATAAATAAAGCATGAATAGATAAACGCGGAAAATAAACACACAGCATGTGGAAAACGATATTTTTGGATTTTTTGGGATAAAAACATAATTTTCGGGCATTAATTAATTTTCTAACAACCTAAAAAGGTGAAATAAATTAACTAAACAACCTAAAATTAGATTTAGCACATTCAGAATATTTTTGGGAAGAGTTAACATGCACTTGTACCTGAAGAATCTAGTGTCGCCTATATGTTTGACAAAATCGTTAACAACTGGAAGGACAAGATTGTCCTAGTTTGAGAAGGAGGGTCCGGATGAGGAGAATGATAGATTAGCCAAACCTGACTTTAAGGTTTCTATATCATTGCAAATATCTCTCCGTACATTATGGATACTATTGTTGAGAGTAGTGAGATCCTTGTGGAAAGCCTCCCGAGAGCTTTAATTAAGTCATTGGTTCCGGATAAATGAGTTCCACTGTCATCACTTATTTTATACACCTACTTCTTCAATAGATTTGGAAAACCCTCATCAAGGAAGTTTATGAGCATTTCTTATGCAGCTTGATGCTCCTCATTTTGCTATTTAAGTTCTGAAGCAATGCCCTTTTCTCCTTTTGTAACAACTTTTGAGATGAATTCTTCCAAGCTTTTAAACATGTTATCAATATACTCCTTATACTCGGTGGACAGATATGTGGAAGAGGAAGTGATCTTGTCTAGGACTATGGCACAATTATTTGTGGCTACCGTATTAGCTGATTTGCAGATCTGTTAGCTCCGGCTATGCTTGTGTTAATTTGCTCAAGGATTGGCTTTACCTTGGCGAGAGAAACTTCTGCTACTAGACCAGTAGTGGAAAGTCTTCCACTTTCTCTTCAATTTTCTTAACATAACCCTTAATCTCCCCAAGTTCTCCCTTCAAATCCAGAGGTGAGAATTCTTCAAGAATTACCTTTTCCACAGCTTTTAAGTGTTTGTATATGTTTCGAAGGCTGTGTTTAATGTAGCTCTCCTCATGTTCCTCATGAGTGGCTTCTTAAAGAATCTTGAGTGCTGTGGAAATCTTTTTAGCTCTGGTTGGGTTTATATTTAAAGATGGTATACCGATTGGGCTTGCAAGGGGAGTTTTTGATTCGGAGCTACTCTCAGACCCGGATGATTCTATCTCAACTGATTCCTCTACTTGATCTTCCTTTTCTTTGTCCATCCGTTCCCCCGGACTAGCCTTGCCCCTTAAGTCCCCTCCAGGAGTGTGCTCTTGGGAACCCAAACTGGGTCCCTCCTCTAGAACTTTATATTCTGAGTTAGACTGGTTATCCTCGGATGCAGCTTGGCTGTGTGCATCCAAGTTATCCTGACTATTGGTTTGAAGATTTGCTTCCTCATTAGGCTCTGGTACTTTTCCATCCGGTAGACTGGTACTGTCCTCAGTCTCCACCCCTAATACTTGAAAAGGACTTACCACTACTATCATTTCTTATCCCAGAATGATGGAATTAGCCTAACCATTCCCTCCAATTTCCTTTTTAGGACTCTCCAGCTATACCACTTTCGGATCAACATTTAGAAGATTATTAGGAAGAGGCCTTGATCTTGCTTGAAAATTGTATAGATCCTCATCTTGGTACTTGGCTTCTTTAAGAAGCTTTAGATCCTTTGATGCGATAAGGATTGGTGCACTGTTTAATGCTGCTATCCCAGATGCGCTTCCCGGTCCTTCTTTGGTCAATTGATTGATCTTTTGATTTTCTCGCACAACAGACATCATTTCATCAAATTGAGGGTCTTTTAGGAATATATTGCCTTCAGGTGTTAGCCTTTGGGTGAACAAGATAATTTCCTTTCCTTTTCCCAGAATCTACTGGAGTGGGGATTTTGGGAGTTGGTTCCCTAATGGTTATTCCAGCAGCAGGTTTCTTGATGGAGAGTTTGGCTCTTGCTTTCTTAGCCTTCAAATCCTCCTGAATGTTAACCCCCTATTTCAGAGTTGCCTCTTGGGGGCTGGTTCCCCATCTCTAGTCTCTTCACTATCAGACCCATGCTCCTCTTTCAGCATATCCCTTAGGCTTCTTTTCTATCCCTTCTTATAGCCTTCTCTAATTGCAGCAGCAGCTACTGCAATAGTTTCTATTACTTTTAGCTCACATACCGGTTTCTTTAGCTTGTTTGCGACTTTAATTAGCCTTCCTCTTGGCTTTTTAGCTAGAGATTTGGCCATTAATTGGGTTAAGGATAAAGTGTCCTCATTTTGCTCCTCAATTTCTGGCTGGATTCTTAGTTTCCTTTGGGCTTTGGGCTTGGTCCTTTTTTGCTTCTTAGCTTTCGGTTCATTCTCAACTTTCCTCTTCCTAGCCTTACTCTTCTATTTCTTCTCATCGCTCTGTCTAATTGCCTTATGCGCATCCCACTTTTCTCCAAAAGATAGATTTTTCAAGTTTTTCTCCAAGATAGCATTTCCGTCTATAGATTCTTCCTTGGAGACATCAATCCCATTTTCCTCCAAGATCTTAGTAATAAGTCCTCCATGGCTATACTAGTACTGCCTAATGAAATGAATTAGGAGGAGTGGCATGTTGACTATTTCACTATCAGTCCAGTGCTGAAGAACACATTGTTGAAAATAGGAGACTGTAGTGAGGGATCCCTTCCAGATGAGCACAAACTTTGCTAGCAAAAATTGTAGATATCTTGAGACCTTTGGCCAATAAGTGGAGCATTTGTCTCCAAAGTACCTTGGTGGCATCCATTTCAATGGCTCATACTTAACTTTCTGATCGTCTCCGTATGGTCTCAATATTACCCTATCATTCTTCATTGGGAGATAAGTGATAAAGAATTCCAGAGTTAGAGTGATTTCCTTTCCATCTACAATGGTCCAGAGGGTGTCAGAGCAGTAGTGAGCCCAGAGGTTATCATGGAACTACTTTACAAATACTGGATAGGTGAGATTATGCATGGTGAGGAAGGTTTCCAGTTCTTGATCCCTGAGAAGCTGGTTGAATGGGTCAGTTAAGAATAAATAGTTATCTCCTAGAAAGTCTGAAGGGACAACTGCATCTGAGGTGGTTTTCTTTACAGGAATGAAATCAAAGTCAACAAGGTCCTCCTCTTTGAAAACATTCTTTGAGGGAAGGATAACTTTGGGTTGAGATTTGGGTGCCATTTGAAGGTTTAGAAGAAATTTGGGGATTTAGGGTTCTGAGTTCTGATTTTTACAGAGTAACAGTAGATAACTACTTATGTAAGGAAGAAAGGGATTTTTGAGGGGTTTTTATAGAATTCCTAGAGTAAGGGTAATTTGGTAATCCGGATTCCACTAAGTTTAACTAGATTGAAGACGTGGTAGTTAAGTATCTAAGAGAGAGATAAAAGGCATTTAACCGAAGAAAGGGAACGGTTTATTTTGGAACTAGCCTTTTAATTTTTGCGCGCGTGTAGTATCCAATAAACGTTTGAAATTCAAAAAGTAATAGTTTCTATTCAGTGCTTTTACTGCCATTTGCCCTTTCTATCTGCTGATGTGGCAATATTTCTTTCGGAGATAAGCTTTCTTCAATTCTTCTTCTCTTCCAGATACCTTGTTTATTCAAGGATCCAAAATAACTCTAGACTGTCTTACGGATTTTCTTCAAATTGGATTAGACATCCCAATTGACTCCCCTAGCTTCCTAAATTGATCTTTACTCAATGGCTTAGTAAAGATATTTGCTCTTTGTTTATTAGTTGGAATGTACACCAATGCAACATCTTTTTTCATCACATGATCTCAGATGAAATGATACCTTATATTGACATGCTTCATCCTGCTATAGAGTACTAGATTCTTTGGTACATCAATGGCACTTTTGTTGTCACACATAACATCTAGCTCTTCTTGCATGGCCATCATCTAACTTTCATCCCATTCTGCATCTTGGAATTTATTTGCCTCAATAAGAGAGACAAAGGCAGCATGGCTCATCATCCTATTGAGTTGTTATTTGGTTTTAACTGGATTTTGGACATCATCCAAAATAGCTGCAACTGGATGATCCCTGTGAGTTCGGACTTACCTTGGTAAATCTTCATGTTGGACTGGAACTTGTTCTATTTCTGCTTCAACTTCTCCTTCTTGACCTTCATCAAAGTCTATCTCATGTGGATTGAGATCAAATTGTTGCACTTCTGGATTAAAAGATATTCCTTTATCTTCTTCTTTGTACTTCTTGATTTGGAAAGAATCAGAAATTTTAGCTTTACTCTTTTCTCCAGAAATTTTAGCTTCCGGAATTTAATCTTCCAGAGTGGGACTTCTTTTCCCTGCATGGTTAGTCTCATCAAAACCTACAGGTATTGACTCTACCACAGTTTGGGTTCATTTGTTAAAGACTATATAAGCCTTGCTATGTGTTGAGTAGCCAAGGAAAATTGCTTCATCAGATTTGGGATCAAATTTTCGTAATTGCTCTCTATTAGTCAGAATATAGCACTTACATCTAAATGCTTTGAAATACCCAATTTTGGATTTTCTTCCCTTCCAGATTTCATAGGGGGTCATTTCTATAGTCTTTCTAATGAGAACTCTATTCAAAATATAACATGCTGTGTTTATAACCTCTCCCCAAAAATATTTTGGCAAACAATTTTCACTTAGCATTATTCTTGCTATCTCAACTATAGTCTTATTCTTTCTCTCAACAACTTCTGTTGAGGAGTATAAGGGGCAGATAAGTTGTGTTCAATCCTATTGGAGTCACAAAATTCAGCAAAGTGCTTATTTTTTAACTCACCACCACTATCACTTCAGATGCGTGTAATGCTTATGCCATATTCTACTTCTATCTCAATGAATTTTTTTGATAATTGGTCAAAGGCTTCATCTTTACTTGCTAAAAGGAGAACCCAGGTATAGCGAGAATAATCATCTATAATAACCATGGTGTATTCTCTTCTACCTAAACTCAATGGTTTGATTAGACCAAAGAGATCAATATGCAAGAGTTCAAGTACTCATTTGGAAAGAATGTAGGAAATGGAAGGGAAACTTTCTTATGCTATTTACCTAGTTGATATGCAGTGCATAGATGATCCTTATCAAAAGCAACCTTAGGCAAACCCACTACCAATTCCTTTTTGGCTAGTTTGGACTGGAGGTTTATGCTAACATGTCCCAACCTCCGGTGCCATAGCCATGATTCTTCTTTTTTATACACCAAGCATATATTCTTTTTCTCATTTTTAATATTAATAGAATAGACATTGTTTACTTTAGGAGCATAAAGAATGAGTTGATTAGACTTACTATCATAGATTGAGCAGCCTCCAAAGTCAAATGTGACTTTTATTCCTATGTCAGAGAGTTGGGCTACACTTAGTAAGTTGAACTTCAGTCCATCAACTAGTGGGACATCTTCTACCTTTAATTTAAATCCAATGGTTCCATGTCCAATGATCTGTCCTTTTTTATTGTCTATAAAGCTTACTTTGCCTCCCTTCTTCCGGGTTAATATGATGAAGGCCTTCTCATCACATGTCATGTGCCTTGAACATCCACTATTAATGTACCAAGTGTGTTGATCTACTATGGATCTAAGACATACCTGCAAAACTGATCAAGTAGGTTTGGGTACCCAATTAGATTTGGGTCCTCTCGGGTTATCAACCATTTTGGGCCAAGGATTGACATCATAATAACCATTTTTAAATCTACATAATTTAGTAATTTGATTATTTTTCCCATAAAACCTATAGCCTGAGATGGGTCTGTTCTGCTCCTGCTTCTTTTCGATCTTTTCAAGATCCTCCTTCCCATAGTTCCCCCTATATCCAACTTCTTATACACTTGTAGATGGTCCAATATGCATCCGGAAGCTTGTTGGGGGTACAACATCTACTGCATGGCTCCTTCTTTTCTTAGTAGGTTGCTGATTGTATACAGCCTTAGCTTTTCTTTTTTTCTACAGCAGTGTATCTTTGGGCTTGTGGTTGCTTGCTAACCTCCCTTATTTTATAATTGGAAGGCTTTGGATTTCCTTTGGCAGTTTGATGTTAATTCCTTTGTGTATTCTGCCTTGGATTCCTTCTTGGTTGTGAAGGGCCTGATCTCCTTCCGGATGCTTCCTTCAACTGGGTTAGCTCCCTGTCTAACCCTATCAAGTTAGGACTTAATATCTGCACTTCCTTTCTCAGGAAGTTCTCTTCAACCACATCAATGTTCTTGGTGGCTCTTATCAAATTAACATCTTGTGCCAGTACTTTACCATCTTCAAGTTCAAGGTTAGAAACAGAATTATAGTAAGAGTTTACCTCAGTACTGGCTATTTCTGATTTTGATTCCTCGATTTGTGTTGTATCCTTCTTAGAGGTATTTCTTTCAGATTGCTCTAGTTTCAGATCAGTTAGAGCTATAAATGCACAATTAGCAGTCTCCTCTTCTTCTGTTGAGGATGAGCTACTACTATCCTCAGCATTGCTCCAAGTTACCACTATTGCCTTATTCTTGTGCTTTTTGGCTCTTTTAAGCTTAGGGCATTTGGTTCTAAAGTGGCCTTTCTCTCCATATTCAAAATAGGCAGCTTCTTTTTCTGAATCCCTCTTTTCTTCTAGATTCTTTCTAGGCTTGTCTCTTATAGATGTGCCTTCCCTTGATCTTTGGGACTCATACTTTCTGGACTTCCTTCTTTCTTTCTTTTACAAGAACCTATTGAGCTGTCTGGCCAGCATAGCCATTTATTCTTTGCTACTTTGAGGTTCCTTGAGTGGCTCTTCCTCTTCGGATGAGACTGATCAGGTGGATTCTGCCTTGAGTGCAATAGCTTTCTTATTTTCTTCAGGATTTTTCTCCTATTGGCTATATCTATCCAGGGATAGTTCTTGAGTCAAAAGATTTCCAATGAGCTTATCGTAACTGTAAAAATTCAAGTCATGAGCTTCCTCGATGGCTGTCTTTTTGTTATCCCACCCCTTGGTGAGACACCGGAGTATTTTCTTCACCATCTCTACTTCAGGAATTTCTTTTCCAAGCCTTTTCATTTCATTCACTAGATTTGTGTATCTGGTCTTCATACTGCTAATTGATTCTTTTAGCTCCATCTTGAAGGTCTCAAGTTTCTGCTAGAGTATATCAAGCTTGGCCTCTCTTACTTTGTTGGTTCCTTCATGGGTAACTTTCAGCTTCTACCAGGTCTCTTGTGTAGTCTCATATCTTGATATCCTGTTAAATTATATTGCACTAAAAGTACAAAAAAGCATGTTAACAGCATTTGCATTTTCACGCAATCTCTTATAATCATTTTCATCCCATAAGCTCGAGGGCTTGCAGGTGGTTAACCCATCTACCTCATGAGTAGGCTCATATAGACCATCTTTAATGGCCATCCATGCCATCATGCTTTGAGCCTGAATGAAATTCTACATCTGATTTTCTAGAATGTGTAGTGTTCACCGGTGAAGAGTGGAGGTCGGGTAATAGACATACCCTCTGAAAGGAGCTGTGAGTTTTGGAAACTCATTTTTATTCTTGAATAAAAATATATGGATCTTTAGCTCGAGATTTTTAGATCTCTAGTTTGATCACTAGCCCTGTGCTTATGTTAATAAGGTTAGAGGGGAGTGAATGACCTTTTCACGGAAATATTAGACTTCTAAAAAGTCTTGTGTAACGTGTTTGAATGTTCCAGATATTTTGGGTCCAGATGATACAAATAATATAGATTGCAGTAAATTAAAGGCAGAATAAAGAAAATTCAAACACAAGAGATTTATACTGATTCGGCCTCGCCTACGTCCAATCCCCAAAGGTTCCTTCCTATGAGCTTTTCTGCTAGTGTGATTTCTTTCCAACTGGTAGAAATCAAGCCTTACAGTTGTCTCCGGATGGTACCCCCTTCCGGATGTAGGATATACCACTAGAAGCACCAACTCCTAACTGAGTCCTTTTGTCTTTAGCAGGATGTACCACTTAGATATCTACCTAAATCCTAAGTTGATTTCTACATAGAGATCCCACTCAAAGCACCTACTTTAATCTGTATCCCAATCTCGCAACTCACCCAAGTTGGATATTTTTACACTTTATTTTATTTCAAAGGTTTTGGTTTTGGACTTCCTCAAGCTTATAACTTTACTTGGGAATCCTTACAACTAATTTGAAAATGTTTGATTCTTTGAGTGATGTATTTTCTGATTGCCTTTTTATGAATTCTCTTGTTAATTGCTTTCTTAAGTCAACCAGCACCTTCTCAACATGTAAAGCTTCCCTTTTATGGGCTTGGATCATAAATGTAGCTGTTGTGGGGTGGTGAGCGGCAATCAAATCTTCACCATTGATCAGGTAAGATGTGGAGCTTTCGGAGCCGTTGATCAATCCGTTAGATAGAGATTTTGACCCGTTTGAATCCTTGGGATTGAAGCTGAAAAGTTGTCAGTGATCGTTTTCCTTATATTTTAGTGATATACCAACTTTTATACTAGTAGCTTTTTGGTGTGAGCTCCACGCGCCTTCTTATTGGTCTAGGTCAAAAAGGTTATTACCTTTTTCTCTGTCCGGTGTCAATACTTTGTCCTTTCTTTGAAAAGTGCAAGCTGTCACTTTTGTCTTGCTTTAGGGAAAAGGATCTTTGACTTGGAGACCAAAGAAATGGAGGGAATGAAATTTTTGAATCATTCCCTTTGTCTGAAATATTAAGTCTTCCGGATGTCTTCAGACTTAATATATCCGGATTTATCTTCTTCCGGGTACTTCTGCAATCAGTTCTTCCAGATGCTTTTTTGGATGGTTCAAAGTTTGTTTCCTTTCCAAACTTTAACCGGATGCTTGCATTTATGCTTTGGTAGTTATCTTTACTTGTCTTGGACTTTGAATGTTTGGATATGAGTCCGGATTGGTGACTTAGGTCTTTTCATACTAAGGCTTTTCGTTTACTTCAAACCTGATCCGGATTGTCTGAGTTCCGGATCCTTGTTTTTTACTAGCAGTGACATATTTCATGAGAAGTGTGTATAAAATGGGTGGAGAGGAGTAACCCATGTCCTCGCTGCCGGAAAAATGTTTGTTAATTGGTAGATTAGGGATTTGTGATTATTGCGTAGTTTAAGTAGGGATGAGACTGGATCTTGGATCCGACTCGGATCCGTGGATCCGTATCCATTTTTTAGTGTCTGGACCTTATTATTTGAGACCCATCGGATTCGAGTTGGATATGGATCTATTTAAAAAAAATATGGATCTAGTACCAGATTATTTCAAAGACCCGAATCTAGATCCAGATCCGTTTATATATATATATATAACTTGGACTATTAATTTGCATTATATTTAGTGGAAGTTTTGAATCTTGAAATTAAATGTTAAACTCTCTCATTTTATTTCAGACTAAGATAATGATTTTTAGAGCAAATCTTCAGTTGGCTGTTGATATTTTCATATGTTGTATTTCTTGAATTTTCTTTTTTACAGATCCGTTTTAGAACCATTTTGGACCCATATCCATGAGATCTATTGGATATGGATACGAGGTCTAATTTTACATATCCAATGAATTGAAATCGGATCTGAATCTTATATATGAAGAAGGACATGGACCTAGATCTATATGGATTCGGTCCAGATCCGACCCACGTCCATCCCTAAGTTTAAGGTTGTTTAGGTAGAATTTGTAATTTTTGATGTTAATGAGACATAATAGTACTAATAATGTAGTTGATTTTTTTCTGTCTCTAATGAGTGTGGACATGGGCAGCAAGGAGAAGGGGTTTGGTTTTTTTGTTTTCATGTTGTTGTGGTTCGGCAGGTAGAAAGAAAACTCGGATTTTAAGGAAAATGTCCACGATTACTAGACTCGGAGATTGAAATTTGGTGGCGAGAATTGCAAAACTGACAACATAATTTCACACTGGACAATGGAAAACCTAATGCTTTGTTTAATTTTGAGTAATGTTAAAGATAGTAGGAAATTAGGTGTTACCATCAGTATAAAAGACAAATTTACCCTTATACTTAAAAAAACCCTTATAGCATCCATAACTATTCATAATCCAATTTCAATCTAAATTTCATCGAATAATATTAACTTTATATCGGATTCTATTGTTAGTCATAATCGGTAAACATTTTATAAATATTCAATTATATAATATTATTACGTTCCTTTGTTCTACTTTTTTATTAATATTTTTTCAATTTTATTTGCTAAATTCTAAATAGATAAAATTAACAAATAAAAAAGTTAAAAAATTCAAAAAAAAATACAAATAATAAGGCGAGGGCGTTTTCAAGAAACACCCCTACCATAAGAAACACACTTCCATTGGTGGTGGCATTTCCAGTGCTTAGGCGCTTGAAACGCCTATGTACTACAGAGGCTGCAGTAGCGCGGACATTTTTACGAAAAACTACTGCAGTGGTGTGAACATTTCTACGAATTGCAGGATGTTAAAATTCTTTTGATTTTTAAATAGGGGTAAAAATATCTTTTATACCGACCGTAACAAATAATAATTTATGACTGTGTCTAATATCGTTTGTAATGCAATATGCTTAGAGTAGGTGGTCATATGCCATCAAACTAAACCTACTGATATATTTAGACATAAACCTTCATAGATGAATTCATTTGTGTTATTATAGCTTTTCTCGACTAGAGAAAGGAACAATGTTTCGAGGATTATTGCTATTTGTTTTATTATATGCAAGTGCTTCATTGAAAAAAGGTCCTTCAAACATACATTAGTGCTTCGTTAAATAATGCTTTCTGACTTCTTTACATACATTATGAACCAAATTGGACTTTTTTTTCTCTCATTCGTGAGAGGATAGATCTTTAGAATCAATCTAAAGTCTATCAATAATTGAGTATAGGAAACTGGAATTACATTCCAACCTATTCTCTTGCTTAAAGCCATACAATCTTTTGGATGTCTTTAATTATTCATATGATTATGGAATCTAGACTAACTAATATTTGATGTGCTTAGTTCACTTAAGACTCAACAGTTTGTAATAATCAAGGCCGACTCATAAGGTAGGCTACAAACTATTTATGGAAGAATATTAGTCGTACTTTCTACTTCGATATCACAAGGTTTCCTGGGGTAATAAAGATTGAGTGTCAAGGGGCTAATATGAGGTAACAAAGATTTCTGTTTTTGCCAAAAAAAATGATTTTTTGGGTGGTAAAATTCATAAAATGGAGGGGGAAAACACATACCAATGCAATGGAGTGTTGCCATCAGAACTGCCCAAGAAATTGTGCCATTTGCTCATTGAACAACAGGAAAACCAAACTAGCCTCGTTTTCTTGGACTACAATTCAGACCACTTCAGTTCAGTTCGGTTCACTATAGTTCAGTTCAGTTCAATTCAGCTATGCGTAGCTATAAATTTACACTAAAATAAGTTCAATTCAGTTCAATTCAGTCAAGTTCAATTCAGCTCAATCAGCTTCAGTTCAGTTTAGCTCTAAAAAGTTTAAAATAACAAGGCCTAAAGAGCTGGAATCAATATTGCATTCAGTTCAATCCAAACTCAATGAGAAGGAAGCTGAACTCAAAGCATTCCAAGATTGCATTTGGTGGCTCACTGCTTCAATGAAATCAACGGTTAGGATGTAAAGACCTATCAACTCGGAATAACATGGCTATTCAATCAGCTTAAAATAATGGCTTAATGCATCAATAACATCCTCAACTTGAAACAAAAAACCTGCTGCCTCCCCGAACTTTGTGTTTGAAATATTGAAACTAAAAAAAGCTATTTGAGAGAAAGAATTTTTTGTATTGATTGATGATTTAGCATGTACAATGCTAGTCTATTTATGGTACACTTATAAACTAGATATGGTAAAATAATTTACACTTAATTTTTCTTTCTCTCCAAGTATGCTTTATTCCCAAGCATTCTTCCTCTCCAAGTTTACTTTCTTTCCAAGCATTATTAATCCTTTTTCTTTTCTAACACTCCCCCTCAAGTTGAGTCGTGGGATTGCCAATGCTCAACTTGTCCAAAACTTTGCTGAAGATATTTCCATTCACTGCTTTAGTTGCTAGTTGGTCTTCATATCGTATGTATTGTAGCTTTATGATTCTTGCTTCAATCTTCTCCTTGATGAAATGTCTGTCAACTTCCACGTGTTTGGTTCAATCATGTTGTACTGGATTTTCCGGGATTCGGATGGCCGCCTGATTATCACACATTGTCTCACAAGTTTCTGATGGTGGGAAACCAATTTCTGTTAATAACTTCTGTAGCCATAGTACTTTAGTTAGTCCTCGAGCAATTCCTCGAAACTCTGCCTCAGCACTTGACAATGCTACAACTTTTTGCTTCTTACTCCTCCATGTGACTAAATTACCTCCTACAAGAGTAAAATAGCCTGATGTTGATCTTCGATCTACTGGATTCCCTGCCCAATTAGCATTTGTATATCCTCTGACGTTCAGATGCCCATGTGCTCTGAATAGGACTCCATGTCCAGTTGTACCCTTGAGATACCTTATGATCCTCCATACAGCCTCCATGTGATTTCTTTGAGGTCGGTGCATGAACTGACTTACTATTCCTACCGCATAGGATATATCAGGTCAGGTATGTAAGAGATAAATGAGTTTACCCACCAACCGTTGATAGCTCTCTTTATCGACTAACTCTGCTCCTTCTAGTACTCTTAGTCTATGATTGGCCAATATGGGTGTATCAACAGGTTTGTAGTCAAGCATCCCTATTTCAGCTAGTAGGTCTAAGATGTACTTCTTTTGACATATGAAAATTCCTTGCTTTGATCTTAGCACTTCAATTCCGAGAAAGTACTTTAATCTCCCCAAGTCTTTCATTTCAAACTCGGTGAACAGATTCTCCCTTAGGTTGGCAATTTCTTCGACATCATTTCCTGTAATGATCATGTCATTAATATAAATAGTCAAGCAACTTACGAGATCACCATTTCGTTTAAGGAACAAAGTATGATAAGAATTGCTCTGTTTGAACCCGTATCTTTTCATTGCTAGTGTAAACCTGCCAAACCATGCTCGAGGTGATTGTTTGAGCCCATATAAAGATTTCTTCAACCGACAGACTTCTCCCTATCAGAATTCTTCCTTGAATCCTGGTGGTGCTTCCATGTAAACTTGTTCCTTTAGCTCCCCATGTAGAAAAGCATTTTTCACATTGAATTGGTGAAGTGGCCATCCCTTGTTTGCTGCTACTGAGAATAATACTCTGGTAGTGTCCATCTTTGCTACTGGTGAAAAAGTTTCAGAGTAATCAATCCTAAAAGTTTGAGTAATCCCAAAAGTTTGAGTATACCCTTTTGCCACTAATCACGCCTTGTATCTTTCAATAGAACCATCTAGTTTATGTTTCACCGTGAAGACCCAATGACATCCAAATGGTTTCTTTCCTATTGGTAGATTACATTTCTCCCATGTGTTATTCTTGTTAAGAGCATTCATTTCAGCATTCCTTGCATCTCTCCATTTGTCCGATGTCATCGCCTATTCAATTGTGGTTGGGATCTCTTCTTCGCACAAAGCTACTAGAAATGCCTTTGCTTCTTTAGATAGGTTTCCCCTTGCAATGTTGGCTACCAGGTATCTTGATCTTCTTCTATTTATTTATTCAAGGGAGTATTTATTAGGTGGGACACCCCTTTTACTCCTAGGGGGTAAAGCATATTTCTATCCTTGTTCTAACTCTTATTCTACCACATGTTCATGTTCCACCTGTTCTTCTATAGTCTCACAATCACCAGGATTAGTTGAAGAAGTCAAGGGTATAAGAGTTTTAGAATTGCTTATCTCAGACACCAGGTTGGGAGGAGTATCTTCAGAGACACTAGAACCCATAGATTGTATAGAAGTATCTGAAGTTTCCCTTATAGTACTATCTTTCTCTGTTTCCATTTTTTCCACTTGAGAAGTTCCTGCATCTGGAAGCTAACTTAGTGAGTCCATATATTCATTCTCCCCCTGACCACTGAGTTGGGTACAATTCATTATAGTAAACATGTGACGAGTTTTAGGGTAATAACATCTATACCCCTTTTGATTAACTCCATAACCTACAAAGACAGTTTTCAGCATAAGGATCAAACTTGGTTCGTTCAGTTTTTGGAATGCGAACAAAAATAGAGCACTCAAAAATTCTTGGTTGAAGAGTTAAGGATAGGGGTATTTTGTAAATTTGGCTAAGGCTTGGATAGGAGCTTGTAGATTAAGGGCTTTGGTTGGAAGTCTGTTTAGTAGGTAAGTAGCTGTTGCTACCGCTTCTGGCCAAAAACTTTTTGGGACTCGAGATTCAATTATAAAAGCACGAGTCATTTCAAGAATGATCCTATTTTTTCTTTTGACAACTCCATTTTGCTCAGGGGTATGGGGACAAGAAGTTTGGTGGACTAATCCTTCCTTTCGAAAAAAAAGTTTCATGGTTGAGTTAATAAATTCCCCCCCATTATCAGATCGTAAAATCTGAATAGATTTGTTGAATTGGATTTTGATCATAGTGTGGAAATGAATAAATTTATCAACAACTTCAGACTTATTTTTCAAAAAATAAACCCATGTCATACGAGTGCAATCATCAACAAACATCAGGAAATATCTGAAACCTTGTCCACCTATAATAGGTGTTGGACCCCACATTTCAGAGTGCACTAATGAGAAGGGTACGTAGACTTTGGTGTTGTTGGGTTTGAAAGTCTGTCTGTGGCTTTTCGCCAAAACACAAGTCTTACAATGTAAAGGATTATTTGACTTAAAAAGTTTGGGAAATAGAAGATGTAAATAACCCGTGGATGGATGCCCCAAACGCCGATGCCAGAGCCAAGCTTCTCTATCAACTATTCCATGCGCAAGCATTACAGTACTGTGTTGGGTAACTTCATCCACGTAGTTAAGTCCTTGGTGCTCAGTGCCCCTTCCAATAATCGATCATGTCCTGATGTCCTGCAGTATACAAAAAGTGGGATGCATTAGTACCATACAATTTGGTTCCTTCATCACATGACTAATAAAGAGTAATTTGTGAGATAATGATGGAACATACAGACAATTTGATAATTTTAGTGTGGGTGATATCTCAATAGATCCAGCTCCTTCTACACAGATAATTCCTCCATTGGCTGCCTTAACATGTGTCTTTGTTGGTTGTGTTTTGATTTTGATATCATTTGCATCAAAGGTCATAGTGTCGGTGGCCCCGCAATAAAAAATCCATGAGGAATTTTTTGTTAGGTCTATCGTGGCTAATAATGCAGCTCCAATGCTTTCTTCTCCACCGATGCTTGCTTGACTGTTTGCATTGTTGTTGGTGGCCTGCTCCTTTTTATGTTCATTCCACCAATCGGGATACCCATAAATTTCAAAGCACGTTTCTTTTGTATGCTTTGTCATTCCGCAGTGGCTGCACTTGAGTTTTGATTTATCTATCAGTTATGAGATACCCTTTTTCACGGCGGTATTTGATTTCCGTTGTTCTCGAGATTGTTTGATTGAGCTACTGTCATTTGACTTGGTTGCCTGAGATTTTTTAGTTGGTGGATTGATGACCAATGACGATCTATCATCTTTGGCCATGGTGGTAAGTTTGATAGGTGACAATCAAACTTGAAACAAAATTGGTCTTAGAACCATTCAACCCGCTCTTGATACCATGTTTGAAATATTGAAACTAAGAAAAACTATTTGAGAGAAAGAATTTTTTGTATTGATTTGATGATTTAGGATGTACAATGCTAGTCTATTTATAGTACACTTATAAACTAGATATAAAATAATTTACACTTAATTTTTCTTTCTCTCCAAGTATTCCTTATTCCCAAGTATGCTTTATTCCCAAGCATTCTTCCTCTCCAAGTTTACTTTCTTTCCAAGCATTATTAATTCTTTTTCCTTTCTAACACTTTACAAGTGACCCCGCAACTACCTTAACTTTAAAAAAGTAAACCATTTAACTCCCTGATTCGAACTCTCAAAGGAGAGAGTGAACCTCACACACTACCAACTATGTGCCACATATGTATTTTGACAAGTCAACCTTAGTAAAAAAGTGACACATGGCAATTAAAAAATTTAAAAATTAAAAAAAAATTCTTTCTCTTCTTCTTCCTTCATGTTCGTAGAAGTCTTGAATTTTCCACAACTATCAATCATGACGAAATAGAAATCGAAGACGGCGTATTTCAATCATTGTTCTCATAAATTCAATTTAAGCTCAATTTTTTCAATCACCAATTAAAACCCAATTGATTCTTAATCAGTTAATCTAATCCAATCTCAAAATTTCTTGAATCTGCTGTGTTTTTTTGTTTTTGTATTTGAAATGGGTTGTGCGAGCTCAAAACAGTGACGGTAAAAGTTTGTGGGTTTTTGTCTTTGATCTGCATTTAATGGAAGGTCAATATGATTCCTACGATCAAGTCAAAGTAAAAGCTATGGAGCAGGTGAAGAAGGAAGAAGATGCCATTTTGCCCTCTAATGATGAATCTTTCAACGATGGAGTTCGCCGTCTGCCCAACGGTGGCTCCAGGTATTAATTTTGTGGTTTTAATTTGATGAAAGTTGAGTTTTTGAATTTTGTTTTTCCTCTTTTGAGATTGCCCTAAAGATAAGGTAGACGATGGGATCAGGCTTCAATCTATTCATCAATGGCGGCACTAGCAATTTCACTATCACTAGACGAAGATAAGGATGGCGACGGTTGATTTGTGTTTTAGGTATTTGTAGGAAAAATCAAATGATGTTAACATTGGATTAGGAGTAAAGTATTCAAAAATTTTGAAGGAAAGGAAAAGAAAAGAAATGGTAGAATTTGAAAGAAGTGGAAATTTTTTTAAAATTTGATGTGTGAGATGAAGAAATGAGTTTATAAAGGAAAATGTAGTATAATTACTTATGTATCCTTTACATGCAAAAATTAAAAAATTGATAAAATTAATAAAATAAGTTAAAAAAAAGGGACAAAATTGGAAAAAAATACGCTCCCTCCAAATACCACTATTTTGGTGGAATTGAGAATTGGACATTTTAAAGGAAATGGGGAAAATCTAAATCTACCCCATGCTATGTTCAATCACCCTGCTCCCAATAAGGGAATTTGATTACATTCCACTCCCTTCACATAAAAAACTTGCTCCCAAGGAAAGCCTTAATTAATTGTGGTTTGTTCGTTATGTTAAATTAGCTGAAAAGGGGAAGAGCGGTAAAGATTGCAAAAAAATTGAGTGTTTTTACTGTAGCAATTCAATAAGGCGGAGTCCTGGTCTTTATTAGATTCAGTAATGGAGCATTGATAATCATCATTCCACATATATTTTCAAACCAAACATAATTTCAAACATGAATATAATGTAAACACTTTTTAAAGGATGGGAAGCTCCAACTCTACCATTCATGGATTTTCTCGGTAAGTTCATAGATTTTCCGGGAAAGTTCACGAATTTTCCGGAAAACAAAAGTCACTGGAATCGCAGTAAAATTTGCTTCTCAAGTACTCCAACGAAAAAATGACGACCTCTTATCTAAATTTCAACGGGAGATTCATTGAAAATTTCTCCTTTTATGTGAGAAAAATGAAAGAAAAGAACAAGAAAAATTGCAGAGAAAAATCAAAGGAAGATGAAGATTAAAAAAGTCGGTCAAGTCAACTCATGCCATGTCAGCTGCCACATCAAACACAAAGAATTAAATGGTATACTTTTTTTAAATTTAGATAATTACGAGGTCATTTCTAAAATTAAGAGAGGTAACAAATTTTTTAGCCAAGCTAAAGATGTTGATACCTTAACTATAAAATAATATAAAGTGTAACTGTTAGATGACACACTGTAAGTTGTCTATATGTCAATAGGAGGGTAAGAAAGTAATTTAAGCCGTTTGGATGCCACTAGGTAGATGGACACACAAGTTTAATTCATGTTTAATTATCTGCACATTGCTTTCTTGACTTTTCTTCCCCTTGTAGGTGTTAATAAGTTAGGCATTTTAACTGGCATTTATCATGCTTATTTGTAAAATATTTGTCATCTTTTACTAAAAATGTTTTTGTAGAACTTTTAATTAGGAAAGATAACATAAAACGTGCTTAGTGTCAAATGATTCTTGATTTGACCGTTAAATCATCCTTGTAGTTAAATCGACTTTAGTTGGTCAAATACCGTTGACACTAGTTAGAGACAGACATACCTTATGGGAGCAGATGAAGCTGGGTTTTCCTGCTAGAATCACTTGCACTATTATACGTCATCGTCTTTATCTCAAGATTGATTAGATTTGAAGTTGAGAACTGCTTTGCAACTATTTGTTGGTCCATGTGCATATAAATCAGTGAGTCAGATGGGAGAGTGAATGACTCAGTTCCTCAAACGTGTATTGTGAAAGCTTGCAAAGATAAGTAAAGAAGACATCGATTTTTATATTGGTTTGACAACTTGCGTCTACTCCAGTCCTAAGAGTATGCATTGGCTTTTATCCACTAAATCCACTCCTTTACCCTAGGCGGAGAAGCCTTTCACAATTTCCCCAATTATAGTAAGTACCCCTACTACAATCGCTCACCATTGAGTAGAATACCCTCTTTTACTTAGCAATCTTAGAGATCTAACAAAAATTCAGGACTCAACTAATAAAAACGTTGATCTTGTTGCAATAACTGATCAATAATAAGATTGTTCTATTCTTATCTCTCTTTCTAAATTAAGCAAGATGTGAGCTGAGTAGTTGCTTCTTTTGCTTGAATTACTTTAGAGCTATGATTTGGACAGAGTTTCAGCTTAGAAGAAATTATAGGTGTAATCACCTAGTTCTAACGCTTGCCTTCTTGCTCCTTTTATAGTGCGAAGCTCAAAATAGCCGTTGAACTTGAACTAACATCTTCTGTAAAAATCCAACTCAGCAATTCACTCGGTGCTTCTTCAAATCTATCTAGGAGGAGATATAATTGCACGGTTGTGAAATTGAAATCAATCCGTTGTGAGAGGATTGAGTCTTCTCTGGAATTATGAATTTCTTGTCTGCTTGATGCCAGAACCCGTTAGAGAGATAAGGCTCTGCTAGTGCTATGTGTCAATTTCTCATTCCTTCTGGTACTCTGACGCAATTGCAGTAGCGCGCGGTGACAGGAGATACGCGCAACCATTTAGCCGTTTTGACTTTGTGTTGTTGCAGCTTTTCTGCAGACAATTTCTGTTTGTTTGTGCAACTTTTTTAACCTTATCGCGTATTAATTCTTTTTGTCTTTATCAGTGACGTATATCATTAATTTCTACAAAAGTTGAGAAACAAGAATACTCTCTTTTTTCCACAAATAGACAGGTCAGCGCACACCTGTATTATAATTACACAGCCAAAGGATAATAATAAACAACATAGCTGAGATATATACTAAATAACGTCAGCTAAGTGAACAGTATTAAATCTAAAACAACTAAGTATTAATTCAACACAAGACACACTAAGTTAAGTCATAGAATTATGTCAGCCATATTAAATATCTTTACCCTTGTGACAACTTAACAAGTGAAAGAATATAGTCTAGTTGACCTAACATCATTATTGATTTATTTAACTTAACTAAGCTAGTTTGTCATGATCAAAACTTTCCAACACAACTAAGTCAGCTTCATTGAATCAGTCCAACTCGTATTGGGTTCAACACTATTACTACAACATGGTTATTTGGTGAATTTTTCTTCCAAACAAACTAACAGGCAAGAGTGTCCAAAAAAAGATGACACTTGAATATTTAACTTTCTGCAAATTTTTACACTTTCATTGTGTATATAGCATTTAAACATGCAATATAAGTATAATAAGAGCATTGATTTAACGCTTTTATATCTTCAATTAATCCAACCCATCAATTCATGTCAATCATTGTTCAAAAATTTCACCATTGCTATACTCAAAAACCCTCTTTGACTTGCACGATTTCATCAGAAAATACCATCCAATAGCGCCAATGGTCATCAACCCACTAACTAAATAAACAATCTTTGTAGCAATTACCATTATCAAAACCAAAAACCCAGATGGAATCAAACACATTACTAATCCAGGCAGTCTCATTGGCACTCTATAAGGCCTTTTCAGTTCTGGCGATTTCCTTCTTAACCAAAGAAAAGAAGCGAATTCCACAACATACCCAAACTATACAAGAAATTTGCTGGTGAAATTATATCAGTAAAATCCATATACGATACCCCAATTGTAATCAATGTTAAAATTAGTATCCCAAGCCATGGAGTGTTTAACCATTTTGATCTAACCCCCAAAAAAACCTTAGACACTAATTGTTAGAAGTGAGAGATTAATAGATTAATTCCTTTAAGAGACAAAATACAATAAGATGTTAGCAACCTGAATTACGAAAATATGATAGTAAAATATTTAACAAAATGATAAAATACCAAAATAACCTTTTAACCGTAAAGAAGGTTCTGTTGAGGCTCGAATCGATTTCCTTAAGACAGATTTTGCCCCATATATGGTAAACTCTATCTCAGGATACAACAACCACTACAACAAATTGGACTTTTAGTGGCGAAATTAAATTTGCCACTAAAAATACTACTTTGTAGTGTCATGTATTTCGCCACAAATAGATAACATTTAGGGGGAAAACAACTTTTCGCCACAAAATGTTGAATATCAGTGGAGAAATAATAAATTCGCCCCTATACATTGTATAGTTGTGGGGAAATTTTAAACTCGCCACTAAGTACAACATGCTTGTGGCGAATTTATAAATTTCCCCACTAAAGTGTTTGACAAATTGTCAACCAAAAAAAGGGCCCTAAAATCTCCTGGTTAAATTTACTTTACTAGATATTTTTTTGTCCAACCTACATATCTTCCTAAATATTTATTTTTCTCTTCTACCCTAATTTTCACATTCTGCCTTTGAAAAACAAAACCCCTAAATAATGATTTGGTGAGTTCTTCGGTGGAATCAATCAAGCTGAAATTTGAACCTCAATTCCATAGGTTAGAAGCACATTTTGGCTGGTCTAGTGGTTTTAGAAGTGTCTACCACTCACTCTACAAGCAACTAAATCGACTCAAAGGATGGGATTAGACATGTTCATTGGGCGGGTTGGGCTGGGCCCGTCAGACTTTTTACAAAAAATACTAACCCAAGCCCGGCCCAAGCCTATGATTTAGAACTTCGGGCTCGGGCCGGACTTGAGCTAGGCTTAGTAACTCATTCCAAGCCCGGTCCATGGCCCATTGATAATTTTTTCTTTTTATATTTTGTAAACTAAATTAAAAAAATTACAAATTTTATACAAAAAATGTCTAAATTTTTTATACAATTACATTTTTAAGCAAAAATATTTTATATATAGTTAAAAATTTAGTAGGTCAAAATATAAAAATCTATATAAACTATTAAATATAATATAAAAATATAAAATAAATATACTTTTTGTTTGTCAAGCCGGGCTTGGGTATTTGTATAAAAACCAAACCCCGCCCATAAAACTTCGAGCTTTTGCGGGCTCGGGCCGAGCTTTATAATAAAATAAGTGTACAAGCCCGACCGATTTAAGCGGACTCGGGCCGGGCCCGATGTCTAGATGGGATGATGCAAAAATTGAGGTAATTGACTTTTAGCTAGGTATTTCTCAACATAAACTGCAATTGGCTTTAGTTTCATCAATTTGGTGTACTTTATGGGCTCACTTTTGTTTATGTATGCCTACACTCTTCTTCCCTATTGTTCCGTTAATTCTACTCGCTCGGTATAGTTGGGTTGTTGCTAATATATCCTCCTGAATGTTATTTTGTGGAATTTCTGGAAAATTATTGTTGGGTATTTAAAATTTTAGTTCATTCTGTATGGGAAGCTAGCCAGCTAGCTACACAAATTACTTCAAAACTTAAGAACAAATCCAAAATGGAAGCATGATTTTTCCTTTCTTTTTTTGTATTTTATTTTGTATGTCACTGCTATAGGCAAGTAATTGCAGGTTTGTTTGGTTTTGAGCCAGTGCTTGTATTTGTCCTCTGTATAAGCCTATAAGCCATAAGGTGCTTCCTATAGCTATGTTGGTTTTATGACCAGATGTAATCCTTGCTTCAAAATAGTGTAGCCTTGCCTTGATCTGTATACTCTGGGATTTTTTCGCTTTTGCTATTCATCCAATGGATGTGCTTCTTCTTTGAGCTAGGAATCGAGTTATCCAAGAAGTGTAAAAAAATCATATGATTATTTTTATTGATGTATTGGATTAAAATATAAAATTTGACATATGATATAAAGTTATTGATGTATCTCTTTAAATTTCACAAATGATATAAGGTAACATGGGTCAGTTTGTTGAGGATTAATGTCAACAAACTCTGGCACAAATAAAGCACATGATTATTGATGGTTAAAAGTGAACTTGTGGCCTCTAGAGGTCTAAGGGTCAAACCATATTAGAGGTCGGTGAAGATTTTTTTATCTAATTTAAATGCAATTGTGCAAATTTAGAAAAATGAATGCACATAAGGATTGATTTATGATGAATCTGGAATGTGTTATTACTCATAGGGAACGTTATAATGGATCTTATGTGAGAACTCCTGTTTTGTTTTCAAAGCTGGAGGGCTTGTGAAAATAATGAAAAATTGAATGATTTTTTTGTGCTTTTAGTTATTGCAGTTCCTATCTTGGTTGAATTTGTTTTTGTGAAATCTTTCCTCTAACTTCCTAAATATTCTGCATTAACAAATTTTAGAAGAAATGATGTGGACAGTGTTAATATCGTATAATGTTGCTAATCATGCACTCAGATATGATAAAGAGACAAATACAATCTTTATTAGTTAATTGAAGTTCAAATTCGTTGGAAAAAATCTATGTAAAATTATTCCTATTTGTAAAATTATTTTCTATAATTAGGAATTATAGAGAACTTGATAAAAAGAGCTTATGGGGTTAATGGCGTAATAGAAATTAAGGGAAACTTCTTTATTGTTTAAATGGGTCATTAATATCAGTGGTTATAAATAAGTTAAACAACAATTACTGCATTTTTTGTGGATTTGAAATATATGTTGTGATTTGCATTTCGTGTGGATTGTAAAATTATATTAGTCATTGAGCTTTCAGGAATTTCTTACATATGCACTTGTTTACCTGACTCAGGTACTGGCTTGGAAAATTTTCTCAACCCTATCTTCAATAACTAACATTTATTGAGGATTTAGCACCACACTTGAATGACACAGAATATATGTGAGTGGATTTATTATTTGTAGTTCTTAACATATCTTTTGGGATTTTTTTATAGGCCTAATACATACGGACCTCCCTGAAGTTGGCTCTAGCCGCCTTTAGCTACCCCGAACTTTCAAGTGTGACACTTCCCCCTAAAGTTGGCAAAACAGATACAGTTTGCCCCCTCAATGTCACGTGCCAACTTCTGACTTGAGAGAAAAAAATAAAAATATTTCATCTTTGAAAAGCCAAAACAATAAAAAACTAACATGTGGCATTGAGGGGACAAATTTACTAATTTTGCCAACTTTACGGGGTAAAGTGTCACAGTTGAAAGTTCGAGGTGGCCAAGGACGATTAGAGCCAACTTTAGGGGTCCGTAAGCAATTATTACCTGGATGTGAGGATTCGTAATTCATTGTTTGTCTTAATTACTTGTTCTTGAGGTTATCAATGTCTTTATCAATTCTAATTGCTTTGCTGACTAAAACATCTTTTTATTTTTTTAAATTATTATTCTCTGTAAATGTTTTTACAGGTTAAAGTAATATTTATTGTGTCTTCTTTGTTGGGTGTTCCATCTTTATAGGAAATATTATAGCATTAGAAATTTCCTTTTAACATATATATATATTTGTTGATTAAAATGATTTTTTTTATTAAGAACTTCAAAACTTTCTGCGATATGGACAAGCAATTGATGGACTACACAGTTGTAAAAGATAGAGCCAAACTTAATATCGTGATGGAGTTATCAAATTTTTGGATTTTGCATTTGATAAAGTAGGAAGAGAGCAGAAAATAAGGTGTCCACGCAACACTTGTAATAATGGTGTTTTTCAAGTAAGAGAAACTGTTTTCAGCCATTTGATAGTGCATGGCATGTTGAGAGAATAAAAAAATTGGTACTTACATGGAGACGATACCATTGTTGAAGAAGCGGGAGAGATAGGTGGTCATGAAGATGTAATAGGTTTTGATGACACATTTACTTTGATTCATGATGTTACTAATGTTAGACATGCAAATTTCATTAGAGATAGAGATGAAATTGGTTATGATGCTACTGAGAATGAGGAGATGCAAGAGAAGTTTGTTAGATTGATGAAAGATGCTAACAAAGAACTTTATCTGGGCTGTAAAATCTTTACAAAATTGGAATTTATTGTTCATCTTCTTCATGTAAAATGCATTAGTAGTTGGAGTGATACTTCTTTCACAATGCCTCTCCAACTACCGAAAAAAGCATTCCTTCGTGATCAAGATTTTCCAAGTAGTGCATATGAAGCTGAGGAAGCTTACAAAAACCTCTTGAAGCTACATGAAGAACAAATGACATAACATGGCATTGACAATCTTACTCATGAAGAAGCATTCACCAAGGTCTTAAGTCATAGATCCGGGTATGTAAGAGGCACTGGTGAAGGGCCTCTTCCACTAAAAAGAGCCAAGGTTGTTATCGAGCAAAGTTGTAATTCCTACTTAACTGAATCAGAAATTAATGCTCGAATTCAAGCTGAAGTTGAAAAGAGGTTGCTTGATGATTCTGCTGTCAAAGAAGCTGAATGTAAAGCTAGGTTGGAGGCTGAATACAAAGCTAGATTAGAGGCTGAACAAGCATCTTCAAAAGAAAGAGAAGCTCAATTGCAGAAAATTATTGAAGAGCAATAAAATAGTTTTCAACAACAGATGAAACTAAAATTGCGAGCTTTGCTAAAGGAAGAGATGACCTCTCTTCATGACCCAAAGATTTCTGTTCGTAATTAAGATATAATTTGTAGTTTTGATTTTGTTATCGTAATAGGTAGATATACTACTAAGTGAAATACTGTCATCATTTTGCAGCCCATTATTGCATCTTCAAGTAATGCCAAAGATTCAAGCAAAGAAAGTTCTAATGCACAACACGCTGATGAAGGGCACAACAATATCGAGGTATTTATTGATATTGCACATATTAAAAACTTAATTATATGGTTTTCAGCTGTTTAGTTAAATGTCCTTCCTTATAGATAGGCCGACTAATGTATAACCTGTATGTATACTGAAGTTTTTTTGCAATTATTGTCTTATGATTTTGTCATGTACACTACTAAGTAAATCAGCTCATCTTTTCAGCTTATAAAATCCTCATCAAATCCTTGTAATAAGGATGCATCGTTGCAAGTTTTCCTACGCAAGAGAAAGAACCATATTGTGAAAGATGTGAACTCGAATTTGAAGATACACTACTATACATGGATCATTTGCGTGGATCTCAACTAATGTTATTGTAGAAAATACTTAGTTGATTTTATATATAAGTTATTTGTTAACTCCAGTTAGCATTTTGATTCATT
This sequence comes from Euphorbia pulcherrima, assembly GCA_947683365.1. NCBI lineage: Eukaryota > Viridiplantae > Streptophyta > Magnoliopsida > Malpighiales > Euphorbiaceae > Euphorbia > Euphorbia pulcherrima. The sequence goes on from CANTUS010000001.1 coordinate 25,950,544, forward strand.
TTTTAGATAAAAAATGTATGGGGCTCCTTGCTAAGAAGAACTCGGGGGAAAATAGATGCATTAAAGCAATGCCCAGGTATGTTTTCAAATATATTACTCCTTGCTTTATTAGTCTTTTGAGGAAATTTTTTGTACATTTTTATTTATTTGGGTTATTGTTATAGTTTTAGCTTGACTGTTTTAGGCATGATGAATGTTGCCCATGCTTCATGAATGTTGCCAAGTGTTGCTTTTGTTTTTCTGAATCTATATCTAGTACAGACCTTACTTTATTTTTAAAAATAGTTTGTATATATTATTCACATAGAAGTTTTCATGTTTGATGCATTTAAGGACTGCTCTTTTCTTAGCTTCATAGTTCGTATAAATTGATTAGTTATATATATTGATCATTGTTTCTTGATTCATTACAATTTTAGGGACATTGATTCAGTGTAAATCTATTATTTGATTAGTGGTGTTTCTTGATGAGAGTATATTGAACATTATTTTATAAGGCTTGGCTTAAATAATTTGAATGCTAAGAGGTTTTATTATTATTTTTCATAAATATTCAATATTTTCCTTCAAGGTCAGTTTGGTATGTGTGTAGCTTAACTGAATATCTTTTTAAGGTTCGGCATATATATTTTTGTGGATTTTTTTGTCAGTGTCATTTATCATTGCTGAGTGGTGTCCCTATTATTGTGGAACCTACTGATTAATTAAAAAAAATTAAAAAAAAGAGTCAGGTCGGCAAGAAACATTTTCAAAAAGTGCACAGTAAAATGATACATACGAGCTGGTGAAACTCCCTAAAGGGAAGAGAACACTCAAGAACAAATGGGTATATAAGCTGAAGAAATATGATGAAGACCTAGTGAGATACAAAGCGCGATTGGTCGTCAAAGGATTTAATTAAAAGGAAGGTATCGACTTTGACGAGATTTTTTCACCAGTTGTGAAAATGAGTTCCATTCGAGTTATGTTAGGTCTTGTAGCCAGCTTCAACCTTGAGTCAGAACAGCTTGATGTAAAGACCGCGTTCTTGCATAGGGATGTAGAAGAAGGAATTTATATGGAACAACCAGAAGGTTTCAAGGTCAAGGGAAAGGAGGACATGGTTTGTCGCTTGAAGAAAAGTTTGTATGGGTTAAAACAAGCTCCGCGACAATGGTATAAAAAGTTTGATTCCTTTATGGTGAATCAAGGATATAAGAGGACAGAAGCTGATCCATGTGTATATGTCCAGAAATTCCCTGATGGAAAATTTATCATTCTTCTCTTATATGTTGATGATATGCTAATTGTTGGGCCAGATGCCAAAATGATTAGTAAGTTGAAGTGTGATTTGTTTAAGGCGTTTGACATGAAGGATTTGGGACCGGCAAGGCAAATTCTTGGAATGGAGATTACCCGAGATCGAAGGTCCAGCAGGCTGTGGTTATCGCAAGAAAAATATATTGAACGGGTACTAGAAAGGTTCAATATGAAGAATGCTAAACCAGTTAGCACTCCACTTGCCGCTCATTTTAAGTTGAGTAAGAAATCCTACCCTTTAACAGAGAAAAATAGAGAAGATATGTTAAATGTTCCATATTCTTCAGCGGTCGGAAGTTTGATGTATGCAATGGTGTGTACGAGACCAGACATCGCTCATGCAGTTGGAGTTGTGAGTCGATTTCTGTCAAATCCCTAGAAGACACATTGGGAAGCAGTTAAATGGATCTTTAGATACCTGAGAGGAACTTCAAAGTTATGTTTAACATTTGGAGGTGGAAAGCCAGCACTTGTTGGTTACACAGATGCAGATATGGCTGGTGACCTTGATGAAAGAAAATCTACATCAGGTTACTTATTTACATTCTCAGGGGGAGCTATTTCATGGCAGTCACGGTTACAAAAGTGTGTTTCATTATCAACAACTAAAGCAGAGTACGTTGCAGCAACAGAAGCAGGAAAGGAAATGCTTTGGTTAAAGCGATTCTTTGAAGAATTGAGTATGCAACAAGAAGACTACATAGTTTATTGTGATAGTCAAAGTGCACTAGACTTGAGCAAAAATACTATGTATCATGCACGGACGAAACATATTGATGTAAGATATCATTGGCTCAGACTTGCCATTGAAGAAAAAGAGTTCAAGTTGCAGAAGATTCATACAAACAATAATGCTGCTGATATGCTGACAAAGGTTGTACCAAAAGAAAAGCTCGACCAGTGCATTGAAACAACCGGGATGGAGAGTCCCACAATGTAGTCGGGAGGGGGAGATTTGCTGAGTGGTGTCCCTATTATTGTGGGACCCACTGATTAATTAAAAAAAATTAAAAAAAAGAGGCAGGTCGGCAAGAAGCATTTTCAAAAAGTGCACAGTAAAATTACTGTGCATAATTCGGCTATACGCGTTTTGAATCTCCTATAAATGGAGGAATGTTTTGCTCATTTGAAGAGCATACCAACACAGAGAGTAATAGAGAAGAAACACAGATAAAAATGTAATCTGTGTAGAGAGCCTTAGGAAAAGGGTTCCTAAGAGCTGGGTAAGAGAGAAAATAGTGAGGTTTTGGGAAACACTTGAGTGCCACTATTTTGTAATCTCTTGGTGTACCTACTATTATTTTATAGTGGAAGAATTATTCGGAGTTGGTCCCGTGGTTTTTCCCTAATACATTTGGGGTTTCCACGTAAAAAAATCTGCGTGTCCTTTATTCTGCTGATATTATTTTTTCTCGTAATCTATTATTGGGCCTAACAATCATTGGGTTGTAGTGTTTTAATATATGGTCACCATGCTAATTCATTTTAAACTTTATAGGAAAATTAAGAGAGAAAAGTGAACTGGCAAGCTAATTACTGAGGTGCTTTTTTGTTTATCTTCATTTCTATTAATTTGTGAAAGCTTTCAAAAAAGATATATGAATTAGCTAAGTATTAATAATGTGAGAATTGATTTACTTGCAATATTTTAGTCATTCTCTGTGATATAAAGTTGATATTCATTTTGGCATTTTTTTGTGATACTCAAAGTGAATCAAGAGTTTTTTTTATGAATTTACACAAATTTTTTTTGTATCTTATATAATGTGTTGAATCTTACTTTATAGTAATACTTTGTGGATTAACCTTGGTAGCTTTGATTTTGTGATATGTGTTAAGTAAATTGTTGATTATTTCAATTCCCTACAGTATCTTGCTTTGTTTTTTTAGAGGTAAATTGATATAGACTACTACCAACAACAACAGAGAAATTGAAATGAATAAGTTTTTTTGATTCCAAGTGATAGTAGAAACTTGTGACATATTTGTTCATTTTAAAATTTTGTCAACATTTTGTGAACAATTGTGACTTTTTGTTGTCAATTCCTCGAGTTTTGCTGTTACTTTTTTAATTGATACATAATGTCAATACGATTAACTATTTCAAGCGATTTATTTTACTTAATTGGGTATTCAATATTTCTTTTATTAATAATTAACTAAAATATTTATATAGTGGGCAAATATCTAAACATAATTTTTTTTATTGTCCCCGCTGAAGCTACATTTTACCACAAATGTACAACACATTTGTGGCAAAAATATTTCCCCACTATAAGTACACTATATTGTGGGGAAATCAGTGTCGCCACAAAAGGTTCAGACTTGTGGCGAAATATATTGCCACTAATGAATATGTATAAGTGGCGAATGTAATCGCCACTGTAGAACAACTTTTTTGTTTTGAAGTCTTTTAGTGGCGAAAACATTTTCCACTCAAAAACCTTTAGTGTCGAACCTATTGCAGCGACTTTCGATTTCGCCACATAGCCTACAGTGGAGAAAATCTGACATTTAGTGGCAAAATTTTCCCCACTAAAAGTCCAATTTGTTGTAGTGAATCGACGTTTGGCGAACTCAACCGAATATAAAATATTATCACCGAAAGACGGATCACCAAGAACCTAAGGAATATAAGCTGGAGAATATTTAAACAGAGTATTTGGAATAGAAAGAGCAAGGTGGGGAATTATATATCTTTATATAATTCATCCAAAATCATGCTATATATATAGCAAGAGGGGAGAAAATACTCAACAATTTATTAATTACTATGCAAAAACATTATCAAATTCATTGACAATTGCGGACAAGAATAGCTAATAAGCCGTAATACTTTCACATCATACTTTTCAATTATTATTATTATTATTATTATTATTATTATTATTATTATTATTATTTTCTTTTACTTAATTTCAACCATCCCCCACATAAAAGAAAATAGGAAAATGATAGACTCAATCGGTGATAATATTCTAAATTAATATTTGCATAGGATAGGTGGAGTACAATCCTTGAACCTTCCCTTGTGAAAGTATATTTACTGTATTGGCTGACTAGTAGACGCGATGTCCTTGAACTATCCTGCCGTTTGTGTAAACGATGATATGCTTCACACAAATGTTTATCTAACTCGGTTTTTGGTTCTCATAGTTATGTTCATTATGGACGTGAACATCTCCTGGTTCTGCAAGAGTTTCAGACAACTAAGCCCCATTAGTTTCCTTTAAAGTGACCCCACTTCACTCTCATATAGATGGTCTCTTTTGCTCAAACTTTTGATGCACGAAGAATCATTAAAAACATTAATTGCTTAACCTTAACACGTTTTGTCACTGTTTACATTATAGGAATGGATACGGGGTTACCCATACGGTGACTTCATAAGGTCTATGCAATTAGGTTGTCCCACTGAACCATAATATTAGGATCTCCAGTCAAACATGGTTGGGTTTTCCTTCACATAGAGCTTTAAATATTCATGGGCTTTAGTCCCATTACTTTAGATGTCTTTTCTATTGGATATTATATATGCCCTTAAGGCAATTAAGGCGATATATCTTAATTATGTAATAGTACGAATATTTTATTTAATTAATAAAGGCATTTAATCGTTTGTCTATATCGATGTGCTTACAAATATATTATAGCTGGTTAAAATATATTTGTTGATGTATGTATACAAAAGTCCTTGACGCATCATAGCATGAAGTTAGAGAAATAATAGTTGGACTATATTTAGTGAGACCTGCTTCATGTGCAATTATGATTATGTCTAAACTATCTCTAGTCATAGTTTCATCAAGAAAGGATATTGATGAACCGGAAAGACTAGCATGTGGTCAACTTTCTTGGAAAGGGTCCAAGCAGTTAATCTCCTAAGGACTGAAGGTGGTGCCTTAAGTTTGACACATGGATATATCTAGGAGATATATTGGAGACCGCAGTAAGATAAACACTTGGTGTATATATCAATGTGTTAGTGTTTATCTTCATACAATAAGCTTTGTGAATATCCTCATACTTGAGATACTAGGTACCTTATGTGGTACTGTTGCTATACTTTGGGTCATTTCTATACACTTATTAATTTAGGGTGTCACGGGTGATTACGGGTATAGGGATGACAACACGTTGGTAAGCTGAGTAGTAGGAAAGAATCCATCGCTCCAGATATATTAAGGAGTTGTACCTGGCCGCTTGTTGAAGTGATGATTGCTATAAACCTCTGATCAGAGTATGTGTTTGATAGAAATGGTTTCTAGTCAAACACACTATAGTAAAAAGGCAATATACTTCGGTAATAAGTTAATAACTGGGATAGCTTGGAGCAACCATGCTATTAGTGGGTTAACACTTTAATCGAACCCTATAAACTAGATGGTACTAATATTAAAGAATGGAAGGAGTTCATCGCACTGGATAACTATTGCATTAACCGGGATTAAGTCATAAGCACAAATGACGTTCCGAGTAATGGGGGATGGTAGACCCTTGCTAGAGGCGTACTACAGTCGTTTAAGGTAATCGAGTTCTATTCATGGTCTAGAACCTCAAGCCAATAGTTCCAATAGAACAAGGGTTGGTCAAGCCTTAACAACTCAATAATTCGGGATCCTTTATGATCACACACATTGGACCGTCATCGGACTGTGTAAAGAATTAATAGATTTATTCTATTACAAAAATATGACATAATAATAATTGGATTATTATTTGGCTAGAACAATAATTTATTTTGACCAGTAACTAATTTTATTAGGGTCACAAATAAATTAAAATGTTGATTAAAATGATTAGATCATTTTTGGTAAGTCAGGAATTTATTTTGACTAGTAACTAATTTTATTAGGGTCATAAAAAAAAGAAGAGAATCAATTAAATTATGTATTTAAATTGGATTTAATACATAAATTTAAATTGGATATAATGCACCAATTAAATTATGTATTTAAATTGGATTTAATACACATATTTAAATTTGATATAATGCAGCAGTTAAATTGTGTATTTAAATTGGAGTTAATACATATAGTTAAATTGGATATAATGCAGCAGTTAAATTATGTATTCAAATTGGATTTAATACATATATTTAAATTGGATATAATGCAAACTTAAATTATATATTCAAATTAGATTTAATACATATATTTAAATTGGATATAATGCAACAATTAAATTATGTATTTAAATTGGATTTAATACATATATTTAAATTGGATATAATTCAGCAATTAAATTATGTATTTAAATTGGATTTGATACATATATTTAAATTTAATTTAATTCAGCAATTAAAACTTGCATTTAAACTCGCAATTAAATTACAGATTTAATCTCACATTAAAGCAGCATTAATTCCGCATTAAATTCGAGGAGCCTATGCATGTTAATCTAAGTTGAGAATTTATTTAGTTAAGGCTTTATTTAATTTATATGCATCTAATAGGAGTTCTTGGGGACAGGAGCAAAATTTTGAATTTTCGCCGTGCCTGTTATGCATGTTTAATTTGACTGTTAGTTTCCAACAGTGGTATCAGAGACTGCCTATTTAGTGCATAATTAAGTCAGAGGCAAACTTAATATTATTTTCTATATGAAATAATTTGTTTATTTAATTGTTTGAAACAATATATATGAACTTGTGCCTTTCATTTTAAGGTTAAAAAATGGTTATGAATAATTTTGAATAAGTCTGCCCAACTTACTCAAATTTTTACGAGAGTCAATAATTTATTTAAATTACATGTGTTATAGATGCTTCCAATTTATATGAATTGAAAGAACAAAATTTATTAGTTCAAGAGAATCCATTGGTCTTCAGGTTCGTGCACGTGTTTGTTCTGGATAAGGATTGGACTTGGTGTCTACTCCTCATAGGGCACCTCTCCTACCTGAGAACCTATATCGGTGCAATTTGAATTGACCAACCAGGGGATTAATATGAACTAATTTATTTCTAGTATATAAGATGGTGCTTATATGTGTTTCTATAACAAAGTAAAAAATTAAATTTTCTTCAAAAAAAAGTAAAAAATTAAATTTATTGAATAAAAGCTTAAAGGAAATGTAATATAAATTTAACAAATAAAGTGTTAATTATTTTGCATATAATCTAGTTTGGTGGAATAATTATAATAAAGAGCTTGAACCCCCCTATGGTTGGACCTTATAAATTAATTCTAAAATACCCTGAATTAATATAAGTTATTATAAATATGTCCATCTGATAAAATCCTAGATTGGGTGAGACGTTTAACACCAATAAAATCTCAAAGTAAATATATTAAGGCAAGTTGTAGTCTTCCTTACTCAAATTTATAATACGATTATTCTTTGGGCTATCAAAGTGCTACGCAAAGCATTCCTTTTAGTCCACATTGATTGGTTGTAAAGTTTGGAATAGGTTCTACCTTAACGGAATTGGGGTAGTCCACCATAAAATTGGGGGCTAGGCCCAAGTCTGAGCCATTCAAGAAGATGCTAATATAAGAGCACACGTCCATTTGGATTAGGGAACTTGAATGAGTTAGCAATTGCATGAGATGCAAATGGAATGGGATTCCAACTATGACTTACTATTATAACTTGACTCATAAAATTAGGGGTTGTAATAGACTAGTTATAGATGCTACCTACTAGGAAATTTAGTTGGGCTAAAATTCCCGAATTCAATAGAATGGGCTATTGTAAATTTCGAAGAAAATAGTAGGACAAATGTATTTAATTAGAAGACCTTATGTTAAATGCATGTACTTAAACTAATATTTAAACTTTTTCTTTTCTTATATCTTAGGTTGAATATGAACTCCATTTTGAAAATCCGTCTTAAATACATCCAAGCTTTAACAGCAATTAACTACCATGAATGGATCAAAGATGTAAAGGACATTCTTAAGGATTATGAATTGGCATATGTTCTTGAGAATCCATTCACAAAAATTCCCAGGTGAAAAGCACTAGATGGCCGTCAAGGCAATTCTTAAGTACTTGAGAAGGACTAAGGATGAGTTCTTGATTTTTGGAGAAGGTGACCTCATAATCAGAGGTTACACTGACGCAAGTTTTCAATCTGACAAGGATGACTTTAAGTCTCAGTCAGGTTTTGTGTATGTGTTAAATAGAGGGGTGATATGCTGGAAGAGTTCCAAGTAAGAAACTACTGTTGATTCAGCCACAAAATCTGAATACATTGCTATATGCGAAGCGGCAAAAGAAGTTGTCTGGTTAAAGGGATTTATTGGTGATCTCGGTATGGTGCCTGAGGCTATTGATCCAATTACTTTGTATTGTGATAACAATGTTGCCATGGATCAGGCAAAGGAACCACGATCTCATCAGAAAAACAGACATGTATTCAGAAAGTATCATATAATCAAGGAGATTATTGATGCTAAGATAATAAGACTAGAATATGTACCCACTAATCAAAACCTCGCGAATGGTCTGAAGAAGCCATTGACTCAATTCAAGCATGACCAGCATGTTAAAGTATATGGATTAAGACATATGGCTAATTGGCCTCAGTGCAAGTGGGAGTTTGTTGAATATTATGTATGCCCTTAAGGCAATTAGAGTGATATATCTTAATTATGTAATAGTACGAATATTTTGTTTAATTAATAAAGGCATTTAATCTTTTGTTTATATCGATGTGCTTACAAATATATTATAGCTTGTTAAAATATATTCGTTGATGTATGTATATAAAAGCCCTTGACGTATCATAGCATGAAGTCAGAGAAATAATAGTTGGACTATATTTTGTGAGTCCTGCTTCACGTGTAATTATGATTATGTCTAAACAAACTATCCCTAGTCATAGTTTCATCAAGAAAGGATATTGATGAAGCGAAAAGACTAGCATGTGGTCAACTTTCTTGGAAAGGGTCCAAGCAGTCAATTTCCTAACGACTGAAGGTAGTGCCTTAAGTTTGACACATTGATATATCTGAGAGATATATTAGAGACCGTAGTAAGATAAACACTTGGTGTATATATCAATGTGTTAGTGTTTATCTTCATGCAATAAGCTTTGCGAATATCCTCATACTTAATATACTAGTTACCTTGTGTAATACTGTTGCTATACTTTGGGTCATTTCTATACACTCATTAATTTTGGGTGTCACGGGTGATTACGGGTATAGTGATGACAGCATGTTGGTAAGCTGAGTAGTCGGAAAGAATCCATCGCTCCGGATATATTAAGGAGTTGTACCTGGCCGCTCGTTAAGCTCTGGATATTTAGGGTCACAAATAAATTAAAGTGTTCATTAAAATGATTAGATCTTTTTTAGTTAAGCCAGGAATTTATTTTGACCGGTAACTAATTTTATTAGGGTCATAAAATAAAAGAGAGGAGAATCAATTAAATTATGTATTTAAATTGGATTTAATACATATATTTAAAATGGATATAATGCAGCAATTAAATTATCTATTTAAATTGGATTTGTTACATATATTTAAATTGAATATAATACAACAGTTAAATTATATATTTAAATTGGAGTTAATACATATATTTAAATTGGATTTAATGCAGCACTTAAATTATGTATTCAAATTAGATTTAATACATATATTTCAATTGGATATAATGCAATAATTAAATTATATATTTAAATTGGATTTAATACATATATTTAATTTATATATAATACAGTAGTTAAATTACGTATTTAAATTAGATTTAATACATATATTTAAATTTAATTTAATTCAGCAATTAAAACTTGTGTTTAAATTGGCAATTAAATCACACATTGAATCTTGCATTGAATCCGGGGAGCTTTTGCTTCCCCTATAAGTAGAGCTTCATTTCTCTTTTCTAAATTGCACCAATTAAAGTGGAACTTGAATATTTTAGTCTATATTTTCGGGTGGGAATTTTGGAGTGGTCTAGCAACTACTCAAGACTCCTTGGTTCTTCCTCTCGGGAGGTTTCGGTTGGTGACTGATAGAGGCTATCCTACACTTGGAAGCTTGTCTAAAGAGGTTCTGCTAAAACACGCTTCAACTGGTATGTTTTTATTTTCTCTTTCAATTACTAATTTCTTTTCTTTAAGCGTTTTTAAACTTAATAATTATTATGCTTAGATTATTTTACATGCTTAATTTATATTTAAATTATAACTTGGAGTTATAACATGTTTAATATGAAATATTTATGCTAGGATATAATTTAGAATCATGGTACGCCTAGCCTATGCATGTTAAACTAAGTTGAGAATTTATTTAGTTAAGGCTTTATTTAATTTATATGAATCTAATTGGAGTTCCTGGGTTTAGGGGCAAAATTTTAAATTTCCGCCATACTATTATGCATGTTCAAATTGACTGTCAGTTGCCAACATTCACAACTTGATCTCGGTTTAACCCTTTGGATAGTGGATCTGATATGTTATCCTTTGATCCTACAAAATACATAAAGATAACTCCCATTGAGATTAGTTGTCTAACAGTATTATGTCGATGATGCATGTGTCTCAACTTATCGTTGTTCATAACGTTTTGTGCTCTTTTAATCGCCGCTTGATTATCGCAATGTATACAAATTGCGAGCGCATGCTTAGGCCATTCGGGAATATACTCTAAGAAGTTGCATAGCCATTCAGCTTCTTCTCCCATTTTATCTAAGGCTACAAACTCAGCTTCCATTGGAGAACGAGTTATAATTGTTAGCCTTGAGGATTTCTATGACACTGCTCCTTCTCCTAGAGTAAACACATACCCACTTGTACCTTTAGAATTCTTAATGTCAGCTATCCAACTGGCATTAGAATATGCTTCTAATACAACAGGTTCTCTTGTATAGTGCAGTCCATTATTACGAGTATATCGCAAATACCGTAGTATTCTCATGATTGCTTCCCAATGGCTTTTGCCTGGGTTACTCATAAATCTGCTTAAACTACTTACGACATAAGCACTATCATGCCTTGTACAACTTGTTAGGAACATTAAACTGACTATAACCCTTGCATATTCCACTTGGTCTATAGATTCACCTTTGTTCTTAGACAAGTGTTTACTGATGTCGATTGGCGTCTTGGCTATGCCAAAATCATCTGTATTAAACTTGTTAAGTATTTTGTCCACATAGTGTGACTGGGTTAATATGAGACCTTGAGGTGAGCATTTAACTTAGATGCCCAAAATTACATCCGCTAGTCCTATATCTTTCACGTCAAATCTGGAATTTAACATATCTTTGGTACTTTTTACCATCTTTTCATTGCTTCCTACAATGAGTATGTCATCAACATACAAGCATAGAATGATATATCCTTCATTTATAGTTTTGACATAAACACATTTGTCACATTCATTTATGCAAAAGCCACTAGCCATCATAACATCATCAAATTTCTTATGCCATTGTTTTGGTGCTTGCTTTAACCCATATAAAGATTTCACCAATTTACAAACTTTCCTTTCTTGACCTAGAGCTACACAACCTTCAGGTTGCTCCATGTAGATTTCTTCTTCAAGATCTCCATTCAGAAAGGCAGTTTTCACAACCATTTGTTGTACTTCAAGATTCCGCAAAGCGGCAATTATAAGTATCATCCTAATGGAGGTTATTCTTGACACTAGAGAATACGTATCAAAGTAATCAAGGCCTTCTTTTTGTCTATATAACCTTTTATGACCAAACGAGCCTTATACTTATCAATTATTCCATCAGCTTTTAGCTTTTGATTGAAAATCCATTTAGAACTTAGTGGTTTTATTCCTGGAGGAGGGTCCACTAATTTCCACATATGATTTTGCAAAGTGGAATCAATTTTAGTCGTTATAGCTTCTTTCCACAATGGACTTTCAATAGAGCTTATAGCTTCTTTATACGTTTGAGGTTCCGCTTCAACCATATATGTTAAGAAATTCGGACCATAGGATTTTTGAACCCTTATCGGTTTACTTATTCTAGGATCCACCTTATGATCCGTATTATTCTCTTCTTGAGAATATTGATCATCTTCTTCAATCATTGATTGAAGATTGTCACTATTATCAACATCTTGTTGATCAACTTGACCTTCACTTTCAATAAGTTCATGAGATCTTTTAGATCTCAACCCTTCATTTATTTACTTACAATGGAAACACGTCTTCAAAAAATGAAGCATCCTTTGACTCAATCAAAGTGTTCTTGTGTATTTTAGGGTTTTTAGATTTATGCTCAAGAAATCAATATGCATTACTATTCTCAGCATATCTAATGAAAATACAATCCACTGTTTTTGGACCTATGTTCATTCGTTTAGGTAATGGAGCCATCACCTTTGTAAGACACCCCCACACTTTCAGGTAATTATATGAAGGTTTTCTACCCTTCCATAATTTATAAGGGGTTTTATCTTATTTCTTACATGGTATCTTATTTAAAAGATAATTTGATGACAATACAACATCACCCGACATGTTTTGTGGTAAACCAGAACTGGTTAACATTGCATTCATCATCTCTTTTAGAGTATAATTTTTTGCATTCATCTACTCCAATGGACTGAGCAGAGTAAGGTGGTGTTACTTTGTGAATAATTCCATTATGGGAGCAAAACTCGCCAAATGGTGCAACGTATACACCACTATGATCACTTCTTACCTTCTTAATTTTCTTATTAAGTTGGTTTTATGGTTCTTGCTTATAGAGTACAAATTTCTCTAAAGCTTCATCTTTGTTTTTAAGCAAATATACATAACAATATTTTGTGCTATCATCAATGAAAGTAATAAAATATTTATTTCCTCCCCTTGATTGAATGAATTTCAAGTCACAAATATCTGTATGTATCAAATCAAGTGGTTCTGAATTTCTTTCAACAGATTGAAATGAAGATCTTGTCAATTTTGTCTCAACAAATATTTCACATTTACGTATTTTATCAATATGAAATGTGGGAATATTATTCAAGTTAATTAAACATCGCAGCGTATTAAAATTAACATGTCCAAGTCTACTATGCCATAAATTAGACGACTCAACCATATAACCATAAACATTGTTCTTATTCATATTAATAGAACCATGCTTACAAGAGATACAATTGAATTTAAACATTCCGCTACATTCGTATCCCTTTCCCACATACATACCTCCTATAGACAAAATAAATTTCTAGGATTCAAATACTATTTTGAAGCCGTGTGTACTCAAAAGGCTCCCAGAAACTAGATTCTTCCTTATGTCAAGTATATATAAGACATTTTGCAGTTTTACTTCTTTATCGGAAGTCATTTTCAAAATCATCGTTCCATGTGCTTTGACTTTGGAAGTAGCAAAATTACCCATGTAGAGCTTCTCCATATCATTTATGAGAGTCAGTCCAACAAAAATCTCTTTGTCACAACATATTTAAAGGGTAGCACTAGTATCAAGCCACCACTCTCTTGGGTTTGAGTCAACCAGGTTCACCTCAGAAATTACTACACATAAGTCAATGTCAGACACGTCTTTAGTAATTTTAGCAACAACATTTGCTTCATTCCTATTTGCCCTTTTGGCAACCTGCATTCAGAGGACTTACGTCCCATTTTATTGCAGTTAAAGCATTTTCCATTTAACTTAGGTTACATGGAAATGCCTCCTTTTGGTCCCATTTTGGACTTGGGTTTAGCATAATGCCTACCCTTTCGTGGAGTCTCTAAGGACCTCCACCACATTGGCATTTGCCATAGCTTGATTAGCAATAAAAAAATTCTTTTCAGATCTTCCATTGTCCTCCTCAATACAAAGTCGGACAATAAGATCGTCAACAGAGATTTCTTTTCATTTATGCTTTAAACAATGTTTAAAATCATTCCAACTCGGTGGTAATTTTTCAATAGTTGCAGCCTCTTGGAATGGCTCTCTTATTAGATATGTTGTATGCCCTACAAGCAATTAGGGCAATATATCTTAGTTAGTTTTATTTGTACGAATAGAGTTATATTAATAAAGGCATTCTTTTGTTATACCAATGACCGTAAAAATATATTATGACTGGTTTAGAATATATTCATTGATGTGTTTGCAAAAGTCCATGGCATAATTATAGCATGTATTGCAAGAGCATAGTGGGACTATTTTGGTGAGAACTGGTTCATGTGCAATCATAATTTGTCTAAATATCCCTAGTCGTAGTATCATCAAGGCTGGACATTGATGATACAGATAGACTAGCATGTATCATCATACCTCTTGAATTTGATTCAGAGTAGCATATCTCCAGTGCTGGAGGGTGGTGCTTTGGGTTAGCACATGAATGTATTCAGAGAGAGATACATTAGAGACCGCTATGAGACAACACTCAGTAATCTATATTATGTGTTGGTGTTTAATCCTCTCATTGCAATAGAAATACGAATATCCTTATACCTGAGATACTAGTTACCTTATTCAGATGTTGCTATACTTTGGGTCATACCTAAGCATTCTATGGACTGGGTGATACAGATTATTACAGGTATAGTTGATGTCTGTCTGTTGGTAAGTCGAGTAGTCAAGACAGAATCTACCACTCTATTATAGCAATATAAGGGAGATGTACCTTGGCCACTTGTTAGAAGTGACACACTCGTAAACCTCTAATCACAGTATGAGTTGATAGGATAAGATCCTAATCAACACATTAAATGGTTTAGTGGTGTATTTCTATAGCAAGACTAAATACTAGGGTAGCTATTAAAGCTACTAGTGGACTGACACTTAAACCAAGTCCTAGAAACTAGATGGTACTTAACAGTAGAAGGAGTGAATTGTATTAATACTATTGTAGAACCGGTATTAGGTCATAAAGTACGTGACATTCTGAATATTAAGGGGCCATATGCCCTATGCTAGAGAGCCACTATGATCGATCAAGGTAATTAGAGTCCACAATGGTTTGGAGCTCCGAGCTAGTCAATTCCTAAAAGAAATTGAGCTAGGTTAAACTTTTGATGGCTCGATATTATAGGATCCTATAAGGTCACACACTCTGAGTTACGACCGAGCCATGTAAAGAACCGTTAGACTGGGTCTAATCTAGAAGAGCAAAGAAATATGGTCAGACCATAATATATGGTTGGACCATGATATTAATTAGACCAATAAGGATGATAAAAAAAATAAAGGGAATTAAGAACTAAGCAGCACAATTAATGAATACTAGGTATTGCTTGAATTGGTGCAAGTGGATCGATAAGAAAATTGTTAGACAATTTTGGTCTTAGATCTGCATGTGGGCTAAAGTAGTTTTATGTGTAAACAACCCTGCTCAAGGCCCGGATTGGGGCCTTGGGATTTAGTGGGCTGCCAAAGGCAGCCCACTGCGTACAATGCATGGCCTACTGGGCTGTACTACGTTAGACCATAAGCCTGCACGCCTGCGTAGGCCCAGCCTACATCGCTGGCCATTTGGTCATCAGTGTTTAGAACCAAATGGAGAGCTTGCTCCCTAAGCAAGCTCCCAAGTTAGAGTTGGTTCCAAACCCTATTCGGTTTATTAAAAGTCTTAATTGCCCCTTTTATTTTAATTCTAATTGGTTGAGGTTAGGTATTAATTTATCCTTTGAATATTTCCTAACCACTATAAATAGTAGCCTCCTCCTTCATTATTTTTCATTCTTAATTTCATACTCCTTCTCTTGCTCTCTTATTCTCTTAGTTTTTCAAGTTCCTAAAAGTAATTCATCGAAACACGTATTTACTTATAACAGAAAACTAAGGGGATTTCTTCTGAAATAAATTAGTAAGGATGATCTAGCTGTGTTTCGTTTATTTATCGGTACTCCATTTCTAAAAGGTTTTAGTCGGTGGTGCTTGTGTGTACTATTTATAGAGGGCTTCTACTTTGGAATCTATACACATGGCTGAGGGGTCTTTCTACCGACTATGGGATTCACGCTTCAACTGGCAAGTGGTTAAATTATTATTAGGTCCTTTTGATAAGTATTTATGACCTAGAATAATTTATGACTAGTATTATGATCAATCATGCCATGCTTAGGAGATCTTGGACTCTAGATTAAATTTTTGAATTTCCGTTGCAACTGCTTTACTTGCTAAAACCCTTAATCTAGACCAACAGTGGTATCAAAGTCTGCCTAATGTGATTGTATGATTGAATAGAAATATGCTATGTCTGATGTTCTATAAAATATTTTCGCATATGCTATGTCATGCCTAGGAATTTATTTCTTGCAATTGAAAATGTTGTGATAGCTAGATTAAGTGGTGCTCAAACTTATAGTCAGGGTAGTTATTTAACAATTAACAATGTTTTACTTGAAATTGTAAATGCTTTAATTTTTGAATTAAGTGGAATAATTATTAAATTATAAATGAAAGAAATTTTTAATCTAATTAGTCTATGGTTAACTGAGTTAGAAGGGCCCATGTTTGTTCTGGGAAAGATTCGACAAGGCTGCTCATTTACTTCAAGGGGGCCTCTCCTACCTGGGAATTTCCATTAGTTCTAGATTCTAATTACCAAATGGGTTGTTTTGAATTAGTTGATTTCTAGTATAATGAATTGGATTGATTATATGGTTTTACAAAATTAAAGTTTAAATTGTTAATTTAAAACTTATAGACATAGGTGCAAGAACTTGAACAATGAATGGAATGATTATGAATTACCAGTTAAGCATGACCCTAGGTTGGACCTACTAATTCCTTTTAGCCAAAAATTAGTTATAGTTTCATAATCATGTCCATGCATAAGTCCTAGATTAGGTGAGACCTGTTGCACCAATAAATCCCCATTAAATTATTAAGACAAAATTACCTTTCCTAAAAATCAAAGTGTGATTCTAGGCATTTTTACTAAATGAATTGCTCACGCACAGGGTGCTTTCTTCTTTTAACATCATCTGGTCACATGATTCGAATTAGGATTAAGTCTTAATCGGACTGGGTTAGTTGTCCATAATATCGAAGCTAATGCCAGGCTGGAGGCATCATTTGAAGAGTCATATAATTGGTTATGCAAGTTTAGTGGTTGGAACTCAAGTGGATTAGCAATTCCATTAGATGCAAATGGACTAGATCCTCCTATAATTGTCTAAGTTAGCTTGACTCGTGATAGCAGGGGTTAGCTTAAATGAGTTATAGATGCTACCTACTAAGGAGAATGGTTAGACCATGTTTCCCAAAAGACAATAGAAGGGGCTATTACATTTTCGAATAAACCTTAATAAAATAGTAGAAATATGTATTTAATTAAAAGACCTTAAATTAAATGCATGTACAAGAACTAAGTCTAAAGCAATAATTGTTTTCTTTTATCTAGGTTGAATATGTATCCTCTTAACAAAATAATCAATAATCATCCACTTGATAAAATCAAATTTAAAGGCTGGAACTTCATGGAGAGGTTCGAGGTGGTAAAGGTGGTTCTCAAGAACAATTCTTTGAGTTATGTTCTTAATAACCCACGCCCTGAACATCCCAGTACAAATGCTTTTGCTTGCAAAATTGATGATTATAGGATGCACCAAAGAGACTGTAAGTTAGTAAAATACTTGATAGTCGATGGTATGCTACCTAAATATCAGGATTTGTACTTAGAAGCAGACTTGGAGTCATTGCTTTGGAATCTCCCAAAACTTGGTAAACTGGAATGTTTCATGCATTATGTGGGAATGGGAAAAGACTCTTCAGCAGCTGAACTTATTATACGCATGTATGACACTTCAGAGGAGCTAAAGAAATTTGGAATTAACTATAGTTTGGATGACTTAAAAGGAATAGTTCTGAAAGGTCTGCCTAAGAGGTATGATGCGTTTAAATCAGAATTCCCTTTAAGAGTCGTGACTGTAGGTTATTAAATGATTGAGATGCTCGAGTTGGTTGATATTCAATATTAAAATGATTTGGAAGATCGACTTGTTGCTGAAGACTTCAAGATCAAAAGGATGAGAGGTTTAAAGGTCAAAAGAAAACTCATGAAGGAGGCAGAATGTAAGAGAAATTATGTTTAGCCTAAGTCCTTCTCTGAAGTGAGAGTGGAACAGGTGATGGCTACATTTTCTGAGCATGAGAAGACAAAGCTGAGAGATACTTATACTTCAGGTATGTTCATGATTGAAATTTTCACTACAGTTCCTTATGAGTCTACATGGGTATTAGATACTAGATGTGGTACTCATATCTGTACTTATGTGCAGGGGTTGCGGAACCGTAGAAGGCTGGCTAAAGGAGAGTTGGACCTATGAGTTGGAAATGGAGCACAAGTTACTGCATCAGTTATAGGAACATATAGTCTCAAGTTGCCAAGTGGCCTAGATTTAGCATTAAATAAATACTATTATATTCTGGTTGTTACTAAGTATATTATTTCTGTTGCAAGATTTAGCAGCAGAAGGATTTGAAGTTTTATTTAATAATAAAGATTATCAAATTCGTAAAAATAGTATTCTTTATGGCAGTGGAATTTTTTTGGTGGCATATATGTTTTAAATACTAAAGCTAAAATTTTTAATATGAGTGATGCTAAGAGATTGAAATTAGATAAAGACAAGTCATCCTACTTACGACATTGTCGTTTAGGCCATATAAACGAAAACCGCTTAACTAAGTTATACAAAGGTGGTGGCTTGGGCCCAATAGACTGGAAGTCTTATGGGACATGTGAACCTTATTAGGCAAAATGACAAAGAAACCCTTCAAAGGTAAAGGGAACATGCCACAAGTACACTGGAAATAATACACACATATGTATTTAGTCCAATAAATGTGCAAACACATGGAGGATTCGTCTAATTCATATCTTTTATCGATGATTACTCATGATATGGGTATTTATACCTTATGAGGCATAAATCAAATAGTTTTGAAAGATTCAAAGACTATAAGAATGAAGTTGAGAAACAACTTGAAAAGAATATTAAGGCACTATAGTCATACTGAGGTGGAGAATATTTAAGCCAAGAGTTTCAAGATTATCTAAGGGATATTATAATATTGCACCAATGGACCCCTCCATATACTCCTCAGCATAATGGTGTGTCTGAGAGGAGGAATAGAACTTTTTTAGACATGGTTCGGTCCATGATGAGCCAAGCAAGTCTCAATAAATCCTTTTAGGGATACGTACTTAAGAACGCACTTTATATACTTGTGCCCTCAAAATCAGTTGATACAACACCATATGATAGGTGGTATGATAAGAAACCCTCTCTTTCTCACCTAAGAATTTGGGGATGTCCCGCCTATATTAAAAGGACAATGTCAGAAAAGCTAGGAGCTAGGGCTAACAAATGCTTGTTCATAGGTTATCCTAAAGAGACAGTAGGATATACCTTTTATGATCATGAGGAACAAAAAGTGTTTATTTCTAGGACCGCTCAGTTCCTTGAGAAGGAATATTTGCTTGAAAAAGCTAGTGGGAGCGACCTTGAACTTGAGGTTCAGGTAGGCGAACAAGATAGTCAATTGATAATTCCTACTTCTGATGCATAATAGAGTGTGATCGAGGAACAGCCTATTATACAATAACCATAGTGTAGATCTAGAAGGGTTCCCACCGCTCCTAAAAGATATAGATTTTTCATCACATATGATAGATAAATCTTTCAAATGGAGGATGATGAACCTAAGACCTACAAGGAAGCAATGGAGTGCTCAGACTCTGATAAATGGTTAAAAGCCGTGAAATCAGAAATGGATTCCATATATGAAAACCAAGTATGGGAATTGGTCGATGCACCTGATGAGGTTAGACCTATAGGTTGCAAATGGGTTTTCAAGAAGAAAACCGACATGGATGGTAACATAATTACCTATAAGGTAAGGTTGGTGGTAAAAGTTTATAGTCAAAGAGAAGGTATTGACTATGATGAAACCTTTTCACCGGTAGCCATGCTTAAATCTATAAGGATACTCTTGGCCATTGCTGCTCATTATGACTATGAGATATGGCAGATGGGTGTAAAAAATCACTTTCCTAAATAGAAACTTGGATCGGGATGTATACATGATACAACTTGGGGGTTTTACATCTCAAAATGGCTCGAAGATATGTAAACTGTAAAGATCCATTTATGGACTTAAGCAGGCATCCAGGAGTTGGAATATAGGTTTGATGATAAGATCAAAGAGTTAGATTTTATATCAAACGCTTATGAGCCTTGTGTGTACAAGAAGGTTAGTAGGAGTGCAATCATTTTCCTTGTGTTGTATGTTGATGAACTGCTAATAGGAAATGATATTTCTCTTCTTTAAATGGCTATATCGTGGTTGTCAAGAAAGTTCTCTATGAAAGACCTTAGAGAAGCAGCATTTATAATAGGTATAAAGATCTACAGAGATAGATCCAAACGGCTGCTAGGTCTTTCACAAGATACATACATAGATAAGGTATTGACTAGATTCAACCTTGAGCAATCATGAAAGGGTTATCTTCCAATATCTCATGGAATTAACCTTTCTAAATCTGAGTGTCTTGGGACATAAGCGGAGAGATTGTGCATGAGTAGAATTCCCCATGCATCCACAGTAGGATCCATCATGTATGCTATAGTATGTACACGACCAGATGTCTCACACGCGTTGAGCATCATGAGAAGATTTCAATCTAATCCAGCTGAGAAGCACTAGAAGGCTGTTAAGAAAATCCTTAAGTACTTGAGAAGCATTAAGGAAATGTTTTTAATATATGGAGGAGGTGATCTTATAGTAAATGGATTCCCTGATGTGAGTTTCAATCTGACAAAGATGATTGCAAGTCACAATCAGGTTACCTATTTATGTTAAATGGTGGGGCGGTTGTTTGGAAAAGTTCCAAATAGGATACAACTATCGATTCAACCACTGAATCTAAGTTTATTGCTACTTCAAAAGTAGTAAAACAAGCTGTCTGGATAAAGAGATTTATTGGTGATCTCAGTGTGGTATCTAATAGTGAGGATTCAACAGTATTATATTGTGATAATACTAGGGCTCTTGCTCAAGCAAAAGAACCACGACCTTGTCAGAGAAACGAACATGTACACAAAAAATATCATATAGTTCAAGATATGATAAGGGATAAGGATATACAGATGGAATATATACCCCGAAATTAGAACCTAGCGGACAATCTGACCAACCCTTTGACACAGAATAAGCATGACCAGCATGTTAATAGTTATAGCTTACGACATGTAGCTAATTGGCTCTGGTGCAAGTGGGAGATTGTTAGATATGATGCATGTCCTAGAGCCAATTAGGGTGATATATCTTAGTTATTTTTATTTGTACGAATAGAGTAATATTAATAAACCCATTCTTTTGTTATATCAATGACTAGGAAAATATAGTATGACTGCTTTAGAATATATTTATTGATGTGTTTGTAAAATTCCATGACATAATCATAGCACGTATTGCAAGATTATGGTGGGATTATGTTGGTGAGAAAATGTTCGTATGCAATTATAATTTGTCTAAATATCCCCATGAAAGATTGGTAAATGAAAGTGTGTTCCACGCGCCAATCTTTGAGATCGAGTTGTAAATAGTCTTGGCCAGAAGGTGTACTTGTAAGATAAAAAGAGCGTTAGAGCAACTATTTGAGTGACCGGTATAGCCTTTTCGATGCATAAGTCAATGCATGGTGTAAAGAGGAGGCAAGAGAGATTTGAGATTAAGAATGAGATACTTGAGATGGTGATGGAGGTCCTTTTATATAAGGGAGTGAGAACCTTATTTAGAATAGGACATGTTTTTTTCTTGTCAGGAGAGGATACCTATATAGTTAAGTTCCTTAATGAGGATGTTTCCTCATCAATCTTATCCTCTTATATAACTAGTATTTATCGTTTAGTAGATCTCTTCTTTAGTGAGTATATTGATTAGCATTGCATTCTTATTAGGATTTGTATTCCTATTTCGCATAAATAGGAAACTAAGACATCTTGTTGGGCAAGTCATAAGCTGACATGGCTTCTTCAGTCGGACATACTGAGTGGCCATCCGGTAGTCCAAGTCATCAAGGGGGATGCATCTTTCACACGGCTAATGTTTCATTTACCGAGTCAATAAAAGTCCCCCCGCAAGTTTAGTGAAACTCTTTAGGGTTGAAAATTCACTTGAAGTTATTGATAGTGGTAGTATCATATGGGACCGCATCTTCCAAGGCTACCTTGATTGTCGTCATTGTTCCAAGTGGTCTTGAAAGTTTTGATGAGCTTTACCCTTCTTTCTTTTTGCCGTAAAATTCTTCTTTGATTCTTGAATATGTCATCGCCTTTATCTTTTCTTTGCTCCAATTTTGACTTCTTCTCATTCTTCAAACACGTCTGCAACACTGGCATTTTACACTTTGTGCTTCTTCATGCTTTGTATTGAAATGCTGCTTATCATGTGCCTTTTAAAGTGTGCTTTTTTCTGTTGAATTCTTTAACCTTCTAGATTTCATGTAAATTCTTTAAAATGGTTAAGTTGATTATATTGCCAGTGAACTGAAGAAGTCCTGGCAGATCCTGAAGTAGAGCTGGATGTTTGAGTAAGGCCCTTTGAAGGTGAAGTTAATTGTGTCACCTTTGTGAATTAAGGTGATTGCGGCTATCTGCATGAGTGGCTCACTTTGTGGTGTGCTTGTAAATCTTTCATATGTTTTTGAGTTGATTCAACATGTTCTTCAAGAGACTAAGTTGGAAATCTGACTAAAAAAGAGTTGTTTGAGTCAGAACTGCCTTAGTCACAAGAGAAAGTAAGTGAAGTTTCTCCATTTGGAAAAAATGCAGTGAAGACTGAGAGCAAAGAGAAGTCACCGACTGGGGATACTGTCAATGAAGTCCCGAATGAGGCATTGGAGAATGTTAATCCTATGTATGCGTAGCTTTACGGATGATGCCCTAGTAGGCTTTTGTTGTTGTAACTAGTGCAAGCTTTTTTAACCGTCTTGCGTGTTGAGGGCCATAAGGAAATGCATTTTTCAATCTAGTAGAAGGAACGAGTGAGCAACATCATTTTTTAGATTTTAATAAATCATCTTCTTCAACGTTGTTCACTAAGGGGGAGGAAGATGAGACCCTGTATGGAGAACACGATGTCTTCCATTCATGGTGATCATATCTTCAATTAAGATGTAATGCACACTTGGCTGAAATAATGTTGTATGATTGCCTCGGCTAGCTGGGTGGTCACTCGATTACTTCGAGAATGTAGATTTTATCAGTTGTTTAGTTTAATGAAATGGAACATTGCCGCATGTGCTTAGATTTTAAGCTTAGATTTTGATGTTGATTTCTTCTACAAAATATCTTCATGAAAATGTCATCTTATAAATGATCATGCGTAGTTGAGTTACCGCCACAGATGATATTCTTGTAATCTTGTTCAAGCCTTCTAAGGTTGCAAATTTATCCTTTTTAAACTCAAACATATGATAAATGTCGAGTTAGGTAAAAGAGTAATTTTCTTAGTGTGAGGCAAGATAATTGAGAGGAAGAATCTTCTCGTTTCTTTTTGCAAAAGAGTCTTGAAAAGTAAGCCGAGTGTTGGTTGGTTTGAGTGCTTTGTAGAGGTAACGATTTTGAGCTCCTTTGTGAGGCAAGGGTTGTTTAATCTATTGATACTTGAGTTATGCAGGTATTGAATGTGTTTGATTTGCTTTATACCAATTGTCATGTCAATTGTTCTTTCCCATAGAACTTCTTATTTGTATCATTTGTTTGAGCAACGGATAGTGCACCTAGCTTAGAGCATTTAGGTCTTCATAATCCCTTAACATTATAGCCAAAGTATTGTGTCGCACTTCAGCATAGATGTGTTCCTTAGTTTTAGCCAAGGTCTTCTGTTGCGCCTAAGATCTTACATATTGCCTTAGCTTTAATTCTTTTGCTCGCACTTAGGTTATTTGTTCATTTTATAATCCATGTCAAGCGGCTCTGAGCTTATTTGGCAGGCCCTAGTCTGAAGCCAAGAGGAAGCTTTCCTTGGCTTAGAACGGCCGGGTAAAGGCAGATGCAGTGTTTTAAAAATTGGGCTAGGGGGCCGCCTAGGCAGGATTTTTCATAATACCGCCGCAATCTTAGGTAGTCGGGCGGTCCTAGGCGATTGACCGATTTAGGTGGGGCTAGGCGTGGTTTTTTGTTTTAAAATTGGCCTAGGCGGATTGTCTAGGCAGTGCCTAGACGGGATTTTCCAGAATGCTTTAAATTATGTTTTTTTATTTTATATTATTATAATTTATTTTTTAACTGAATTTATATTTTTATATATTAAAAAATATTTAAAAAATAAAAAATACAAATTTGCCTATATCCTGCCTAGGTTTCGCCTAGGCCCCGCCCAGACATTTTAAAGCCTCGACCGCTCGACTAGCGCCTAATGCTTTTTAAAACATTGGGCAGATGAGGAGAAAGGGCAGCCCAAAAGACTCAGCAAGCAATAGCAGTGAAAGCAGTGAGTTCAAAAGTGTAGCTCTCGCAAGCTCTAGTTGAGGCAGCCAAGCTTTAGGAGATGTTTGCTCACCGTGATAGATAAGCTGATTAATTGGGGCTATCTATACGGTGAGCTTATTTTGAGGTCCTACCAATCCACTTATCCGGACTAGCCAAATGAAATGTTGGAGGAGGTTGAGTTCCCTTCATATGCTACAATTGCTGCACACCAAGTTGCCTTTGTTGTTGAGGTAGAAGTCTCTGATTGGTGAGGAAGACATTGCCAAAGATGACGCTCTGGTTGGTGACTGGTGCATCGGATGTCGAGGTTAATTTGACACCTATTGAGTTTGCTTGAGTTTTACTTTGAATGTTTCTGTTTTACGTTTTCACTCGGCATGTACTCCGGATAGTTTAACTTTGGATTTATGTATGCATGTGCTAGGCTTTTTCATTCGGTCACTGAGACGGATGGTGTGTTTTGGATAGTTTTCTTTATCTCTTTCAGGCAAAATGATTCACTTTGCTTCTTTTCCAGCATATTTCTGCTATATACTTGCCGCCCGATCCGTTAGGACGAATGAATGTTTTCATTTGGTCATAAGGATGGTTTTTGTAGACTTCTTAAGTGTATATACTCGGACTCTAGGATGAGTGATTAAGTTTCTTCTTTTGTATATACTCATTCATTCTGTGATGAATGCTTTTGAGATTTTTCTAAGCATGTTTCATCCGGTCTTGAGGACGAACGAATTTGCATAAGACACTTTATAGCGTGTAGTGTGTTTGATGAAGCTTCATTCGGTCTTAGAGACGAATGCTTTGATGTTTTATTCATTTTGCGTGATGAATATTTTTGATTTGAAATTTTCTTAAGTATACTGCACTCGGTCTTGGGGAAGAATGGTTCAACTTAAGATTTTTCTTTGCATGTATTATGACTTGTACTCTTTCATTCGGTCTTGGCGACGAATGACTTGTCTTAGATATTTTTGTAGTGCCATAAGTCTTATTGCTTGCTTAGGTCTTTTAGGCACCTTAGGGCTTATGGGTTGCCTAGTTCTTTTATATATGCCTGCGATCATATGAAGAGCCTAGGACTTTTAATATGCCTGAGGGCTCAAGCGTGGCCCAGGACTTTTTTAATATGCCGTAGGCTTAAGTGGCCTAGGACTTTTTTAATATGTTGTAGGCTTAAGTGGCCTAGGACTTTTAATATGCCTAAGGGCTCAAGTGTGGCCTAGGTCATACAAAATGTGCCAAAGCTTATGGGGCTCAGGTTAAGACCTTTTTGCCATGCCTGCGGGCCAACGAATGGTCTAGGACTTATAATTTGCATGATGGCTTCTGGGGACTAGGACTTTTTGAAATGTCTGCGATCGTACAAGTTTAGCCTAGGACTTTTGTATGCCTGAGGACTCAAGTGTGGCCTGGGACTTTTTTAATATGTCATAGGACTCAAGTGGCCTACGAATTTTTGTAGAGCCGGGTGTGCCTAACCGGTCTAACACCGACTCTATGGTCGGGTAGCGTGGTGGGGAGTTTAATCAAAACTTCTAAGATGCACAAGTGACCCGAGCTTACAATTTTGCTAGGAAAAGGGTCGCTTAGGTAGTATTGACTTTTTACAAACCTTGCTTAGAAAAAACCCAATGGCCAGCTGGGAAAGATCTATAGCAAGGGAAAAAGAGCGTAACTACTTTATCCCTAAGGGTCTATTTTGTTTGGATTGTGACTTTTTTTGCCAAGTGTTGGACTATTGCACATCTTACGTCTTTATTTGAATGCCAACTAGTGAGCCGGTCTTCGATAGATATCCACATGTTGGATCTTTGCAAATGTTGTGTGGGATTGTATGTGTGTTTGAAGGTTTGGCATGCAAGGTTTTACTCTCCAAGTGAACACCTGGTCTTCTGGTAGTAGCTCATTTTTAGTCTTTTTTTATAACGCGATTGAGTTGGTAAGTGTCGGGTTAAAGACTTGTGTTCTATTGGTCCCTATGAGGGTCTAAATAAGGTCAAAGGGGCTGAATGACCCTTTTTTCGTAGAAATAACAGACTTTAAAAAGTCTTTGTGTAGCGTGTTTGATTATGTTGCAGATGTAATGAATGCGGATGATGCAGATATATAATATGATGCAAAAAAGTAAAGGGTTAGAAAATCAAACACAAGGATTTTATCCTGGTTTGGCCCCGCCTTCACCAGTCCCCGGAGTTTCCTTCCTCCAACCTTTACCACTAGTGGATTCCTTTCCAACTGGCAGGATTCAAGCCTTATAATTTGTCTCCGGATGGTACCACCTTTCGAATGTAGGATATACCACTAGAAGCACCAACTCATAGCCGACTCCTTTTGTCTTTAGAAGGATATACCACTTAGATTTCTACCCAAACCTAATTTGAGTCCTACAAGGAGATCCCACTCAAAGCACTAGCTTCAAGCTATATCATAATCTCACTACCCACCCAAGTGCGAGATCTTTTACACTTTGATTTTCTCAAAGGTTTTGGTTTTGGACTTCCTCAAGTTTATAACTTTACTTAGGAATCCTTACAAATAGATTTTGAATGGTTTCGTTCTTAGAGGGATTAAGTAACTGATTGCTTTTTAGCAAATTCTCTTATATATGCTTTCTTGAAATCTACCAACACCTTCCCAACTAGTTAAGCTTCCCTTTTATAGGCTTCTATCATAAATGTAGCCATTGTGAGTTGTTGAACGTGAATTAAATCTTCATCATTGATAAGGTAAAATATGGCGCTTCTGAAACTATTGATCAATCCGTTAGACAGAGATTTTGATCCATTTGAATCCTTGGGATTGAGGCTGAAAAGTTGTCGGTGATCGTTTTCCTTGTATTTTAGTGTTTCATGAACTTTTACGTTAGTAGTCCGAAGTGTGTGTGCCACGTGCCTTTCTTATTGGTCTATGTGAAAAGGCTTTTACCTTTTTCTCTTTCCTGTGTCAGTCTTCCTATCCTATTCTAAAAAGTATGCTAGCTGTCTTTTATCTTGCATATGGGGAAAGGATCTTTGACTAGTAGACCAAAAGAATGGAGGGAATGTAATATTTTGAATTATTCCCTTTGTCTTTAGATATTTAATCTTCCGGGTGTCTTTAGACTTAATATCACCGGATCTATCTTCTTCTGGATGCCAATACAATTAATTCTTTCGGATGCTGATTTGAGCGGTTCAAAGTTTGTTTCCTTTAAAACTTTAACCGAATTCTTTCCTTTCATGCTTAGGTAGTTGTCTTCACTTTAATGGTTGACTTAGACTTTGGATGTTTTGGTTATATGTCCGGATCAAGTGACTTATGTCTTTTTGTACTTAGGTGTTTTGTTTACTTCAAACCTGATCCGGATTATTTGTTGTCCCGGATCATTGTTTCCAACAATCTCCCCCATTTGATGGAAACAAAAACCTAAGACATCTAAGCATAAGGAAAGGGGTTTTATGATCTAAGTATGATTTTTTATACTTAGTCATTTACAATTTATACTCCCCCATAATTTTAGCATCCCTAACTCCCCCAACATTTTTCAATTCTAGCTTCTAAGGTTTTATTAGTACAATTGCAGATTGTACTTTAGAAGCGCTTTTTGTAGTAACTTTTCACTATATATACTTTTGTTGTTAACAATGGTTAATATCAATGAAGTTTTGGATTACGTGATACAGAAATATATAAGTGAAAAATAATTCTAGCTATTGCAATTATTACATAGCTATTTCTATTACAATTTATTTCTTTTCGGATGCTGATGTCTTTCCTTTCTTCTCCTTGCCTTTGCTCTTATCCCCCTTTTCATATTTAGCTTTATCCTCCCCCTTGTTATTCTACCCCTTTTTATTTGCATCAGCATGGGGGTCTATGACCATATATGACTTGCCATCCTAGCTCTTCTGCCACGCCATGGAGTATAAGGAATAATCTAGATTCCCATGTTTTCTATGCTTAATGATAGTGTCAACAGTGGCTGGATATAGATGTAGGGGCTGGAAAACTTTCCAGAGTTGGGAATAGGACTTTGTGATTTACTGATGTATATGGAGAACATGTTTCTGATCCTTCTCATCAAAGTAGGGGAAAAGTGCCTTCAAGAGCGTAGGTATTCCTTTATATCCAACGAAGCCAGTGTCCCCAATATGTTGGACAAGATCTTGAAAGACTGGGATAGGGTGGCTTTCCAAAATTGAAGATGAGAAAGAAGATCCAGAGAGGGAAAAATTAGACTAGTTGGATAGCACTTTCTCGAATTCTCTACCCATATCTCTACGGCAGTTGTGAATGCTAGTGTTGACAGTCATGAGGTTTTTGTGAAATTCCTCCTTGGGGTTATTAATGACTATGTCTTGTCCATTCATTTGGCCAGCAAACTCCATTCCAATGTCTTGCGTCTATTTGGCAAGGAGTTTGGGCATTTCTTCATCAATGAATTTTGTTAGCTTCTCCAATGTAGCTTGTTGCTTTTCATTGAGACTTGTGATGGCTGCCTTCTCATTATTTTCAGAAATGAATGTTGATAAGTTTTCAAACTTGGAATCCAGATACTCCTTGATTTTCGTGGTTAATTCAGAGGAGGAGCAGGTTATTTTATCCATGAGGGTAGCCCAATTATTGTTGGCTTCTGTGTTAGCCTGATCTACAAAGCAACTTTCTCCTGCTATGCTTATGTTGATCTATTCCAGCACTGGAGTGACCTTCACAAGTGACACTTCTACCACCAATTCAACAGTGGGAAAATCCTCCACTTTCTTCTCAATTTGCTGAATGCTTCCCTTAATGTCCCCAATATCAAACTTAAAATCCGAAGAATGTGGTTTTTCTTGCAGAAGTTTCTCCACGAATTTTTGCGTTCTAGTCACTTCCTGGAGTGCCTTAGAGATTTTATCCTCCCTATGCCCTTCAATGGTGGCTTCCTCTATTAGTCTAAGAGACACTCTCAGTTTTCACGCCTTATTGGCTGAGGATTAATAGTTCTAGGTTTTCGCAAAAACCCGGAAGAGGAGGTTGAGGTTTCTCCGGCACTTGAACTGCTCCCGGATGATCTAGATGGCTCTCCATCAGTTCCTTTCTCTTTACAGCTCTCTTCTTCACCAGAGTCATCCTTCTCTTTTTCTTCCTTCTCTTTTTCCCTTTCATCCGACCTTTCCCCTGGACTGGCCTCGCCCTTTGAATCTGCTTTAGAAGCATTTTTATTGGATCTCATAACTAGTCCCTCCTTAGAATGATTAGTTCCGAGTTTGACTCGAGTTCCTTAGATACACTTTGGTTGTGTATATCTAAGTTATCCTGATTTTTATCTGCTGGTTCAACAACAGTAGCAGTATTAGCACTTACATCAAAGGAAATTGAGTTAGGGATTACCTCATTAATTGTCATTTCTGAATTATCTGCAGCTTCTCTTCCTTCTACATCCATAACCCCCAGAAGACTGAAAATGTCCTCAGTCTCTCCTTCTTTTGCCTTCTCAGCACTTTTAACCACTTCTCCAAGTGCATTGGTAGTATCCTCAATGCCCTCTCCACATGCCTTCTTAGGACTTTCTTTAGTGATGATCTCAACTTCTGGATTGAGCAAGTTTTTTGGAAGTGGTCTGGTTTTGAGTTCGAAAATTGATAGATCTACTTCTGGAAGATAGGTAATAGTTTCCAAGTCCGTAGGAGCCACAAGAATGGTTTAAGCTTCGGAAGAGCCTCCAGGTCCTTCCGTGGTAAGCTTATTGATTCTATTATTATCCTTGATGGCTTCCTTTATTACTTCATACTGAGGGTCATCTGGAGTGACTTCATCAGTAGATCCGGGCATATTTTTGCCCTTGATTTTTCGGGTTTTAGCTAATTCAACTTCTTTAGCTCTTTTCACAATGCCTTCATCTATCACAATTTTGACTGGCTTCTTTACCTTGCTTTTCTTGGCTGCCATAGCCTCATCAAAAGTATAGCCCTTTTTAGTGAACTGCCTCCTCTTCAATTCCAAAGCTTCATCCTTAGTTTCCTCATTTTCTTCCGGAGATTCCACCTTCCTTGTTTTCTTATCAGCTACCTTACACAGCCTCCCCCTTGGATTAGGCTTCTTAGGGCCGTTATTCAATAGTTGAGTGAGGGTTTGGGTATCCTCATCAACCTTATCCACCAAAACTAAAGCAAGATCCTATTGTACTTTCAGTTTGGTGGTCCTGGCCTTCTTGGGAATGGGAGCATCTTCAGCCGGATTTACTGCCTTCCTGGCCCTGCTCCTCTTATCATCCCTTAGTCTAATGGCCTTAGCTTCATCCCATTTTCACTGAAACTCAGCTTTTGAAGTTCATCTCAAGAATCTCCTTTCCTTGAATAGCTTGAAATCCGGATAGATTGATTTTATTAGCTATAAGGATTCTAGTGATGAGGGCACCATGGGAGTTTTTGTGCTGCCTTAGATAGTGAATAATCAGTACTGACATATTCACTACTCTGCTATCCACCTAGTGTTATAATATGCAATGTTGGAAGGCTGATACAGTGGTTAGAGAGCCATTTCAGATCAAGATCGACTTGGCAAGGGCATATCGGAGATATCACGGTGCTTCCGGAAAGTAGGTTGAGAATTTATCTCCAAAGTAATTGGGATGAAGCCACATCTTAGGGTGATACTTCACAAGCAGTTCATCCCCATTGTTCCTTAGTTAAACTCCATCATTCTTCATGTTAAGGTACTTCTCAAAGAATTTTGGAGAGATAGTGATTTCCTTCCCTTAAACCATGGTTCTGAGAGCATCATGATAGGAGTGTACTCTCATATTTGAGTAGAATTCACACACCAAATCTGGATAAGTTGGGCAATTGATCTTGAGAAAATTACCCAGATGTTGATCCTCAATCAGTTTGGAGCAAGGGTCTGTTTCAAAGAGAAAATTGTCTCCCAAGTACTGAGTTGTTGGTTTTGAGCTTGGGGGGTGTAAAGTCTTCATCTTTGAGATCATATTCTACAAAAATGTTTCTTGGAAGAAGCATTTGGATTTTGTTGTTCAACATTATGGCTGCCATTTGAGAGTTTACGAAGAAATTAAGGTTTAGAAATTGATTTTTGCAGAGTAATAGTAGTAAGTT
This sequence comes from Euphorbia pulcherrima, assembly GCA_947683365.1. Lineage (NCBI taxonomy): Eukaryota > Viridiplantae > Streptophyta > Magnoliopsida > Malpighiales > Euphorbiaceae > Euphorbia > Euphorbia pulcherrima. The sequence continues at coordinate 25,982,283 of CANTUS010000001.1, forward strand.
GCTCGTGTGAGGAAGAAGGGGAAATTTGGGGGATTTATATATGATTTCCAGAGTGAGGGTATAATGGTAATCCAGAAACAGTTAAAGTTAACTAGATTGATGACATGGCGATAGAATTTATGAGGGAAGTAAATGGCATTAAAACTGGAGAATGGGAATGATTTATTCTTAAAACAGCCATTTAATTTTACCGTATGTGTAACACCCAATGGACATTTGCTTTCTACTGATCTAGCTTTGTTTCGGATTCAAAGTCAACATAATTTCTTCTTTTTCAAAGTTCTTGACTCATAGAGCTTCAAACTAATCCCAAATTGTCTTCGGAATTTTCCTTTAAATTGGATTGGACATTCCAATTGATTCTCTTAGCTTGCTGAATTGATCTTTACTCAATGGTTTAGTAAAGATATCTACTCTTTGCTCATTAGTTGGAATGTACACCAATGCAACATCCATTTTCATCACATGATCCTGGATAAAATGATGCCTGATGTTTACGTGCTTCATCCTGCTATGAAGTACTGGATTCTTTGAAGCATCAATGGCACTTTTGTTATCACAAATCACTTCAACACATTCAGATTGAACTCTATAGTCTTCCAATTGTTACTTGATCCATAGAAGTTGAGCTACACAACTTTCTACTGCCATATATTTTGCTTCTATGGCTGATAAGGCAACTGAGGTTTGCTTCTTGATATACCATGACACCAAGGAATCCCCAAGAAAGTGACAACCTCTGGATGTACTCTTCCTCTCAAGAGTGTCTCTGCCATAATCTGCATCAGTGAAGCCTTGAGTGTGAAATCCCCATCACTAGGATACCATAATCCAACTTCAGTTGTTCCCATGAGATATCTAAGGATTCTCTTTACTGCTTTGAGATGTGAATCCTTAGGATTGGATTGATATCTTGAACAGTAGCAAATAACATAGTGTATTTCAGGTCTGCTAGCTATCAAGTATAATAATGATCCAATCATTCCTCTGTAGAGCTTTTAACCTACTTTTTCTCCTTCATAATCCTTTGATAGGACTGTATCTGATCCCCATGGGAGTGGACATTGGCTTGCTTTTGTCCATTTCAAACTACTTCAAAATTTTCTTGGTATACTTGGATTGATTAATGAAAATCCCATTCGGACTCTGCTAGATTTGTAAACCAAGGAAAAAATTAAGTTCTCCCATCATAGACATCTCAAACTCCTTCTGCATATGAGTGCTAAATTCTTCACACATCTTCTCATCTGTTGCTCCAAAGATGATGTCATCAACATAAATTTAGGCTAGGATGATATCATCTTCTTCTTAATGAAAAGAGTTATATCTACCTTCCCCCGGATATATCCCTTGGATATGAGAAATGTAGTGAGTCTCTCATACCAAGCTCTTGGTGCCTGCTTTAATTTATAGAGGGCCTTCTTCAACTTGCATATAGGATCTGAATGCTTTGAGTCTTCAAATCCAGGTGGTTGCTTGACATAGACTTCTTCCTCGATGACTGCATTTAAGAATGCACTTTTGACATCCATTTGGAATAATGTGAATCCCATGAATGATGCAAAAGCACATAGAATCCCAATTGCCTCCAATCTTGCTATAGGGGCAAATGTTTCTTCAAAGTCAATCCCTTCCTATTGATTGAAGCCTTGGGCAACCAATCTTTCCTTGTTTCTCACCACTACCCCGGATTCAACTAGCTTGTTCCGAAATACCCATTTGGTGCCAATGATTGACTTTCCTTTCGGTGGAGAAATTAGATCCTAAACATCATTTCTGGTGAATTGATCTAGTTCTTCTTGCAATGCCATCATCCAACTTTCATCTCCTTCAACGTCTTGAAATTTCTTTGGCTCAATGAGAGAGATAAAAGCAGCATGGCTCATCATCCTGTTGAGTTGTCCTCTGGTTCTGAGTGGATTTTGGACATTATCTAAAATGGCTTCAACTGGATGATTTCGGTGAGTTCAAATATCTCTTTAAAGATCTACATGTTGGTCTGCAACTTGTTCCTCAATTTCTTCTCGAGTATCCATAAAGTTTATCTCATGATGATTAACATAACCTTACGGAATTTCTGAGTTGAGATTAATTCCTTCATCTTCTTCCTTACACTTCTTGATCTGGAAGGAATTCGGAATCTGCACTTCTTCTTTTTCTCCAGTGTTTTCAACTTCCGGAATTACATCTTCTAGATTTGAACTTCTTCTTCCTGCATGGTTAGTCTCATCGAAATCAACATGTATTGACTCTACCACAGTTTGGGTTTGTTTGTTATATACTCTGTAAGCTTTGCTATGTGTTGAGTAGCCAAAGAAAACTACTTCATCAGATTTAGGATCAAATTTCCTTAATTGCTCTCTATCATTCAGGATGGGGCATTTACATTCGAAGGCTTTGAAATACCCAATTTTGGGTTTCCTTCCTTTCCAAATTTCATATGGAGTCTTTTCTAAGGTCTTTCTAATGAGAGCTTTATTTATGATGTAGCATGTTGTATTTACGGCCTCACCCCAAAAAAATTTAGGCAGATTGTTCTCACTTAGCATTATCCGGGCCATTTCAACTAAAGTTCTATTTACCTTTCAACAACCCCATTTTGTTGAGGTGTATGAGGGGCAGAGAAGTTACGTTCAATGCAATTGGAGACACAAAATTCAGCATAGTGCTTAATTTCGAACTCACCACCATATCACTCCGGATGCATGCAATGCTAATTCTCTATTCTACTTCTATCCGAATAAATATTTTTGAGAATTGGTCATAGGCTTCACTTTGCTAGCTAGCAAAGCAACCCAAGTATAGTGAGAATAATCATCCATAATGACCATGGTGTATTCTCTTCTACCTAAGCTCAATGGTTTGATTGGACCAAAGAGATTCATATGCAAGAGTGCAAGAACTCTCTTGGTAGGTATGTATGAGATGGAAGGGAAGCTCTTCTTATGCTATTTACCTAATTGACATGCAGTGCATATGTGATCCTTATCAAAAGCAACCTTAGGCAAACCCATAACCAATTCCTTTTTGGCTAATTTGGACAGGATATTCATGCTAACATGTCCCAACATCCGGTGCCAGAGCCATGATTCTTCTTTATTAGACACCAAGCTTATATTCTTTCTATCATTTTTAATGTTAACACAATAAACATTATTTGCTCTAGGCGCATAAAGAATGAGTTGATTTGACTTACTATTGAGCATCCTACAGAATCAAAGGTGCCTTTTCTTCCTTTGTCACAGAGTTGAGCTACATTAAGAGATTTAAACTTCAGTCCATTAACTAAAGAGACATCTTCTATCTTTATTTCAGATCCAATGGATCCATGGCCAATGATTTGTCCTTTTTTATTATCTCCAAAGCTTACTTTTCCACCTTTCTTTCGGATTAATGTGATGGCTTTCTCATCACCAGTCATGTGCCTTGAGCATCCACTATCTACCATGTGTGTTGATCATATATGGATCTAAGGCATACCTGTAAAAAAGATCAAGTGGGTTTGGGTACCCAATCAGATTTGGGTCCTCTCGGGTTATCAACCATTTCAGGCCAAGGATAAACATCATAATAACCATTTTTTAATCTACACAATTTAGTAATATGATTGTTTTTCCCACAAAACCTGCACCCTGAGATGGGTCTACTTTGCACCTGCTTCTTCTGGATCTTCTTGAGATCCTCTTTCTATAGTTTCCAATATATCCAGCTTTTTGTATACTTGTCTGTTCGAAATGTATTCGGAAGCTGATTGGAGGGGCAACTTCTGCCTTATAATTCCTTCTTTGCTTGGCAGGTTACTCATTTGATATAGCTTTAGCTTTTCCCTTTTGAGTAGCTGTGAATCTCTGTGCTTGAGGTTTCTTTTGAGGTTTCCTTTCCTTTTGGTTTGATGGTCTTAGATTCTTTCTTTGTTGAGAAGGACCTGGCTTCCTTATGGATGCTTCCTTCATCAGAGTTAGCTCCCTTTCTAACCTCATCAAGTTAGCACTTAAGATCTTCACTTGATGTCTTAGGAAGTTCTCTTCGACCACATCAATTTGTTTAGTGGCTCTTATCAAGTTTACATCTTGTGCCAATGCTTCACCATCTTCGGCGAGGCCCATTACTCGTCTTTATAGGGATTTGATAGCTTTTATGTTCTTCCTCACATTCTTGATTATAATCCCTAAAGCTCTAGCAAGTTCAAAGTTAGAAATAGAATTAGAGTGAGAGTTTACCTCAGTACTGGATGTCTCTGATTCTAATTCTTCAATTTGCACAGTATCTTGCTTGGATGGATTTCTTCCAGATTGTTCTACTTCCAGATCAGTCACTACCATGAATGCATAGTTGGCAGTTTCTTCTTCTTCTGTTAAAGATAAGCAACTGTTTTCTTCACTATTGCTCTAAGTGGCCACCGTTGCCTTCTTCTTGTGTTTCTTAACCTTTTTGAGCTTGGGGCATCTGGCTTTGAAGTGGCCTTTCTCTCCACATTTGAAACAGGCAGCTTCTTTTTTTGGATCCTTCTTTTTCACAAGCCTTTCTTGGCCTATCTCTTCTAGAGGTACCATCCTTGGACTTCTTGGAGCCATATCTTCTAGATCTCCTCCCATCTTTCTTCTTTAGGAATTTATCAAAATATTTGGCCAGTATAGCCATATCTTCTTTGTTGTATCTAGATTCCTTTGGTAGCTTGTCTGATCCGGAAGAGGTTGATCCGGCAGAGTCTGCCTTAAGTGCAATGGTCGTCTTCTTTCCTTCTGGCTTTCTCTCTTGTTGGCTATATCTCTCCAAAGATAACTCTTGAGTTAAGAGATTACTAATGAGCTCATCATAACTATAGAAGTTTAAGTCATGAGCTTCATCAATGGCAATCTTCTTATTATCCCATTCCTTGGTGAGACACCGGAGCACCTTCTTTACCATCTCTACTTCAGAGATTTCCTTTCCGAGCCTCTTCATTTCATTCACTAGATTTGTGTATCTAGTGTTCATGCTACTGATTGACTCTTTTGGCTCCATTTTGAATGTCTCAAGCTTTTGCTGGAGTAGATCAAGCTTGGCTTCTCTGACTTAATTGGTTCCTTCATAAGTCACTTCCAGTTTCTGCCAAATCTCTTGTGCTATCTTGCATCCGGAAATTCAGTTGCACTAAGAGCACAATGAAGCATGTTAATGGCATTTGCGTTTTCACGCAATTTTTTAAAATCATTCTCATCCCATAGACTTGAGGGCTTTCGGGTAGTGATACCCTCTACTTCATGAGAAGGCACATATGGACCATCTTTAATGACCAACCATTCTTGCATGCTTTATGCTTGAATGAAGTTCTTCATCCGATTCTTTGAGAATATGTAGTGTTCACCAGTGAAAAGTGGAGGACAGGTAATAGACATACCCTCGGGAAGGAGTTGTGAGTTTTGGAAACTCATTTTGATACTTAGATCAAAATTTGGACTTTTAGCTCGAGATTGTTAGATCTCTAGTTTTGTACCTGGCTCTAATACCACTTGTTGGTCCATGTGAGGGTCTAAATAAGGTCAGAGGGGGATAATTGACCCTTTTTTGCAGAAATAACAGACTTTAAAAAGTCTTTATATAGAGTGTTTGATTACGTTCTGGATGATGCAGATATAAAATATGATGCAAATAAGTAAAGGGTTAGAAAATCAAACACAAGGATTTTATCCTAGTTCGACCCCGCCTACTCTAGTCCCCAAAGTTTTCTTTCTCGGATCTTTTTCACTAGTGGATTCCTTTCCAACTAGCAAGAATCAATCCTAAAAATTTGTCTCCGGATGGTACCCCCTTTCGGATGTAGGATATACCACTAGAAGCACCAATTCCTAGCTGAGTCCTTTTGTATTTAGCAGGATATACCTCTTAGATTTCTACCCAAACCTATGTTGAGTCCTACAGGGAGATCCCACTCAAAGCACTAACTTCAATCTATATCCCAATCTCACTACTCACCCAAGTAGGAGATCTTTTACACTTTGGTTTTCTCAAAGGTTTTGGTTTTGGACTTCCTCAAGTTTATAACTTTACTTAGGGGATCCTTACAAACAGATTTTGAATGGTTTGGTTCTTGGAGGAATAAGTAACTGATTGCTTTTTAGCGAATTCTCTTGTATATTCTTTCTTGAAATCAACCAACACCTTCTCAACTTGTGAAGCTTCCCTTTTATAGGCTTCTATCATAATTGTAGCCGGTGCGGGTTGTTAAACTTGAATTAAATCTTCACCGTTGATAAGGTAAAATGTGGCTCTTCCGGAACTGTTGATCAATCCGTTAGACAGAGATTTTGACCCGTTTGAAACCTTGGCATTGAGGCTGAAAAGTTGCCAGTGATTGTTTTCCTTGTATTTTAGCGTTTCACCAACTTTTACGCCAGTAGCCCGGAGTGTGTGTTCCACGCGCCTTTCTTATTGGTCTATGTGAAAAAGGTTGTTACCTTTTTCTCTTTCATGTGTCAGTCTTCCTATACTTTTCTGAAAAGTATGCTAGTTGTCTTTTTGATTTGCATATGGGGAAAGGATCTTTGACTAGTAGACCAAAAGAATGGAGGGAATGTAATATTTTGAATTATTCCCTTTGTCTTTAGATATTTAAGTCTTTCGGATGTCTTTAGACTTAATATCACCAGATCTGTCTTCTTTTGGATGCCAATACAATCAGTTCTTTCTAATGCTGATTTGAGCGATTCAAAGTTTGTTTCCTTTCCAAACTTTAACCGGATTCTTTCCTTTCATGCTTAGGTAGTTCTTCACTTTAATTGTTGACTTGGACTTTGGATGTTTTGGTTATATGTCTGGATCAAGTGACTTAGGTCTTTTTGTACTTAGGTGTTTTGTTTACTTCAAACCTGATCCGGATTATTTGTTGTTGTAGATCATTATTTCCAACATATTCCTTAGTTTTAACTAAGGTCTTCTAGTAGGTGCTTCACTCAATTTGTAGCTGCCATTACACGGCTTAGGACTAATTTTGCATGCTGACTATTGAGTCGGTCTTTCATGAGATGCTCATGTGTAGGGTCTTTCGCATGTCGTGTTTGAATTTGATCAACGTATTCTAAAAGCATGGTTTTCTTTGTCCTAGTGAGCACTCGGTCTTCTTGTTGTAGTATGTCCTTCTCACATACCATCTTGCTTGCACTCGGCTGTTGGGCGCAATGTAGATCATTGGCTCGACACTCAGTCATCTTGAAGATTTCACTTTGATATATGATTTGTGCTCCACTCGGCATCTTTATTAGATCCCCTTTGATGGTTGTAATTATGTGCTCAATCTTGAATGTTAAATGTAGAGCCTTATTGACGACTATTTTGTTGTTGCAGGTTTTCTTTGATCTTGGTATAAGCGGATAGAGCTTGCCACGAGTAGAGCATATTTTAATCTACCGATAAAGGGGACCCACTGATCGTTGAGATCACTAATTTAATAAAGTCGAGTCCTCTTTGAGTAGGCAGTAGTGGTTGATCTCATCATAAGTATGAAGCCATTTGAAACCTTTTTAGCCACAATGTATGATGTTTCTATTTTGACATCAACTGCCCAATAATATGATAAGACTTCGGCATGAAACTTTTGGCAATTAATTCACAAATAATGGAAGCTAAACACTAATATGCTACTGTTTGGAAGAGATCATGCGAATATATATACGTCACCCATGGTAAGATTTCATGACATCAGGTGAATATAATGACAAAATCAAGGGACTTAAATTATATGGCATGCTATCACTGTCAATATAGAAATACAATTGTAGGGCGAATTAATAATTCTATGAGGTAGGATATCGATTTACATGCTTTCAATTAAAAGTCCAAATATATGATAAACTTAAAGATTGCTAATTATGGTCTATTATGCAGAATAGATGGACAATTGAGAGTATAAGCATATACTCATTTTGAGGAGAAATCTGATCAAAGTAATTATCATAAATGACAGAAGAACATATGTATCAGGTCATCATGAATAAGTAGCATATATACATCTATGATGGTTGAGGGTATGGTTATCTCACTAAAACTTCATGCATAAATAATATATCAAATCAAAATTAAAAAGAAAACTTGTATGAGTGTGTGAGCTGAATTTTTCGGTTGCTGAATGAATGAGAAACTTGCCAATTTGAGTTATACGCTACTTAGTCGAATTGAACTTCGATTTATGTACGAAAGAAAGCCTTGACCTCCATTGTTAAACCTTAAGATAAGGTTTCACCAAGGTCTTACTCTCTGCATTGGAGCTTTGGGAAAGCTGGGTCTAATTCTTCTCACGAGTACGAGTGCAGAGTTTTTATATAACCTTTTCTTCGCAATGTTTTGTCAAATTGGACTCTCAAATAAACCAGGTCCTGCGCTTCGATGTAGTAGCAATCTCACCGAAATAGTTGCCAATTGATAGAGAGTGAGATCAAATACGAGCCCCGTGTAGAGAATGCTTAGTCCAAATCATAGAAAAAGGAATAAGAAAGCATCAGAGGGTAAATATTCAAAGTTGACACATTGAAAGAACTCAGGGACCAATGCATATGATTGTAGTGTATAAGATTTGATTATAAAACCATGATAAGATGATAAAAAGAGTTAAAATATTTATTAAGAACAATATGCAGCTTGTATCATATCAAATTTTCATCATAAACATGATTAACTAGGTCAAGACGTGCAAAAAATTCAATAATAGATTTAAGAGAACTTGTCTTTGTGATTGTAGGCTTATGTTGATTTCGACGTTTAGCAATGAACTTTGTTAGAAGCGTGCTTTGACAAAACTCCAATTTAAAGATATGAGTGCCTCCATTGTGCTTCAAATTTAAAATGTTGAAGAACTTCAACTGCCGGATGAGGGGCTTGTCCCATCGTGAGCTCGCCAAATGAATAATTGCTTGAGGGGACATTAATCACTTGGTTGACTCGGTATCCTTTTAGTGCCGGATAATCTCCTAGCATTTTTGTAATTCCCGAGTGCATCGCTAGCCCACTAAATTTGAATTTGATTATCACTTGATGAATGATGGCCGAAGGACTGATCAAGAATAAAGAGCCAATACAAACTTCAATTGAGTAATATCAATGTAAAACTTGCATTCAATAAAGGCATGAGAAAAGAAACACAAGGTATATATATAGCCTTGATACTCTCATCCGTTGAAAGCACAAATTTTAATTTGTCTGTCGCAAATTTTCTATGCTTAATTCATGGTAGGGGATTGTTCCTTGTGAAATAAATAAATTTAGAATTGTCTCCTCATAGCTGAGCCATTGGCCCAAGTTTTTTACCATGAAATTATATATTGTTAATAATCATGCTTCCTGTTTATATGAACATACGATGAGATTCCAATTGATTGAAATCAATAATATAAAAATTGTAACCAAAAAATTAATTCAAGAATTGTTTGAAAAATAAGATTTTTATTTTACTTTCAAAAGAATAAGTTTTACGATATTTTTATTGAGAAAAATATATTTGGTCAATTATTTTAATTGTGGTTGTTACTGATTTTAATTCCTTAATAAATTTGAGCTTTATCTCTATTTAAAACTCTAACAACTATATTTTCATAAATATTGTCGTTACAGTTTTAAGTGTTTGTAACTCCTGCGGTTATGGTTTTGATTAAGTGTTTTAATTGTAATTAAAATACTAAATGACTATTTTATTAATTTTTGTAACAGCCAAACTTTTATGGCCATAAACTCTCTTGTTTACCTATAAAAAGTAGAACGGGTTTTCTTTTGTGTAGAATCCAATTTTTTACTCTCTTCTCTCTCCTTCTTTTCTGGATATGATAAGCATTTCTGATTCCTGTACCCAAACTCAAATCGAATTTGAAGGAGTAGTTTGATCTTCGGAGGAACAACGAAGTATCCTTTAAGGACAGAGTCTCCTACTCGACTCAACTCATGCTAACCATTAACCCATTTTTTCTGCTATTTTTGTGTCTCGGATTTAGCCTCTGAGTTCAAAATCATCTGCTGAATTCCTACCCAGAATTTCAGTTTTAAGCAACTGCTTCAGAGAAAAAAAGCGTTGCCTTAGGTCCAGCTTCTGAGATCCTGCGGAAGTGTTGCCTCTGATCCAGTATTTGAGCTTCTGCAACTATTTTCTGAACGCGTTGCCTCTGTCCGGAAGCAACTCCGGAACTAGCTTTAAAGAGCAAATTTAGAGCAAATTTTATAACAATCTTAAAGGATAATTCCGTAATGGAAAATTATGCTACTCCATGGGGATCCAATTCCTTCGAGAAAATGAAAGCAGTTGTTCCTCCACTATAAGCTAAGTTATTTATTTACAAAAATTAAATTTGGTGCTATTTTTCGAAAGTTGAAGCTAATGAGATTTGGAAATATTTGATTTCCAAATACAATTATGATAGTGCTCGTAAGCAAGAGTTGCATTGGTCTAGATAAAGTCAATTGGAAGGAGATCAGAATAACTAAAGAGAGGGAGATAGTCTCAAAGGCAAACACCATGGAGTCCAATCCTCGCTAAGGAAAAAGCTTTGAGCGCAGCTGATTGTTCGTGGCATAACTTTAGTTATACAAATCAGTTTTATATGTTTTCAATGGCGTTGGAAACTTAAGACATATGTTTTTATGAGTAGAAGAAAGTTTTGTCAAATAGCTTCGTTTACATGTTCAAAATTTGAGTTGAATTAGCCTTACGAATCTAGAACTGGGCAGATTTCAGGTTTGCAAAAATGTTAGTAACCATGTGTGATTTTATGAGTATAATTTTGGTGCGTTTACCTTGAAATTTGATGGTTTATAATTTCTAGTAAACTTGAGGCACATGAGAACATGTTGTGAGTTATTATTAAGTATATATATAAGTTTCATATTTGATATGTTAGATATATACTTGAGATTTTTGTTGGTGAACTATTTGTTAAGTTTTTTATACAAATAGAATTTCACATGAAAAACCGATAAGACACCATATAAGAAATGAGAGGATTATCATCCTAATTTGAAATATTCAAAAGTGTGGGGGTGTTTTATTAAGGTGGTTCTTATCGAATTTATGAAAAGAGAAATATGTTCAAACTTTATGTTTGTATGTTCATAGATTTTGTTGAACATATTGATGTGCTTGGAAATAATATCTTTGAGACAAATAATACAACTTATTTGTGAATGTTTTCAATAAAGACTAGAGAGATTTCCATTTTTAAGTATTGTTCCGGATGTTGACCTAGTTGCACCTATTTTTCAAATTGGGTTTGAAAATGATAATTTGAGGAAAGGAAAGAGAACTTTGAAAAGAAAGTTTTGGTGAAATTTTTTATATGTGTTTGATTGAAGATGAACTTTTATTGTTTGCAAAACTATTTCATCTTTTGAATCAAAGGTTTTGAATGAAGCTTCTTATTGTTTGAGCTTGTTTCTATTCTTTGGAATATAGAACTTGTGTTTTAGATTATGATTCTTCTATATTGTTTTTGCTATAGCTTCTTTTTACAATTGAGTTCACCACATGGGTGTTAAAATTATCTTTCGAAATAAAGTTTTTATATTTGGCGCAAGATGAGGGGTATGTAGAGACTGGACATGGATGGAAAGTTGTAGAAAATCTTTGTATGGTTTAGTAACAAGCACCTAAATAATGAGTTGAGAAGTTTTGATCTCTTAAGGTGGATATATGTGTATATACTAAAGTGATTAATGGTATATGTGTTTATCTTTATTCCTAGTATTGATGTTGTCAATAGAATAAAGATGATCTTATTATCAATATTTGTCATGAAAGACATAAGAGAAGCCAATATGATATTGGGTATGTGAATCATGAGGATGAATGAGAGTGTCTTGTTAACACAAGAACACTATGTTGAGAAACTTCTTAAGAAGTTTGAATTTTATGATGTAAATCATGTGAGTATCCCTTATGATTCCAATACTCAAGGGAAGATAATCGTGATCTAGTGGCTAAATCCAAGTATGCATTTGTACTTGATGAGTTTCACACATTGAGACAAAGCATATGCTATGTGAGCAAGTATACACATAATCTAATCATTGATTATAGATAAGCCATACTGAGGCTTAAGAAATATTTGAGAGAAACCATTGAATATGGTATTCTATATAATGAATTTCCCATTTGTTCTTGAGAGGAACAATGATGTTGAGTGAATCTTTGATTCATATAAGAAGAAATTCATTAGAGAATTTCCCATTATTCTTAAGGGGAACAATGACGTTAAGTGAATTTTGATTCATATGGGAAGAAAGTTATTGGTGGTTATGTTCTCTTATTTGGTGGTAGAACAACAACATGAAAACCAACTAAGCAAGCTATGTTAAGAGTTAGTTGCTTGAGAGTTGGAATGAAATGAGACTAATTGGTTAGAAAAACCTTTTAAGTAAGTGTAACTTTAAAGTTAACACATTTAATGTATATACATTATTATTTTTGCAAAATGGCAATATATATTGAGATATAAGACCTATAATGGCAAAAATAAAACGTATACGTTTGAGAAATTTAATTGAGATGGAATTATATCCATTTAAATCTAAAGTGATTCTGATCAAATCATCTGACTAAATTTGAGAAATAAATTTTTGAAAAAGAAATTTATTTTTGATACATCAGAGAAGAAGAGACTTAAGTCAATTAGAAATTAATGAAGGGTGGGAACCCAACCTACATGAGTGGAGATCCCACGGAATAGGTTCATATGGGTACTAACAAGCCTTTCGTTAGTTCTGCTAGCACTATAAATATTATCCCAAATCCTAGAAGTGTGAAAAGTGCTATGTTGCATATCTTGAGAGGTTGAGTCAAAAGGACTCTTATGAGTGGTGTATGAAGTGCAATATACGCTTGATGATATCACCTATGTGAGTGTGAAGTGGGCCGCTTCTATGAGATATAATATTGGCAATATCTCTAGAGCACTCATCAAAGACCAGGCACGCGCACGGCCTATTTGCCCAAAACCGCGATGAACAGAAATGTGCTTGGTATAATGCGATATGGTAAAATCCATATCTTACAATAGCGCTTATTTGGTTCATATAAACTATATGTTTCACCAAATATTTCGTAAGTTAAATTTTATCTATCAAGTTCTTGTTCATAGCCCACAAGACACCAGTTCCATGCATTATATGTCAAACTTGAGATATCCAGAAAATTCTTTTTATTTAAACTTCTTTTGAAAGTTGTGGGGGATTGTTTGAAAAATAAGAGTTTTATGTTACTTTCAAAAGAATAAGTTTTATGATATTTTTAATTGAGAAAAATATATTTGGTCAATTGTTTTAATTGTGGTTGTTACTGATTTTAATTTCTTAATAAATTTGAGTTTTATCTGTATTTAAAACTCTAACAACTATATTTTCATAAATATTGTCGTTACAGTTTTAAGTGTTTGTAACTCCTGCGGTTATGGTTTTGATTAAGTGTTTTAATTGTAATTAAAATACTAAATGACTATTTTATTAATTTTTGTAACAGCCAAACTTTTATGGCCATAAACTCTCTTGTTTACCTATAAAATGTAGAACGGGTTTTCTTTTGTGTAGAATCCAATTTTTTACTCTCTTCTCTCTCCTTCTTTTCTGGATATGATAAGCATTTCTGATTCCTGTACCCAAACTCAAATCGAATTTGAAGGAGTAGTTTGATCTTCGGAGGAACAACGAAGTATCCTTTAAGGACAGAGTCTCCTACTCGACTCAACTCATGCTAATCATTAACCCATTTTTCCTGCTATTTTCGTGTCTCAGATTTAGGCTCCGAATTCAAAATCATCTACTGAATTTCTGCCCAGAATTTCAGTTTTAAGCAACAACTTCAGAGAAAAAAAGCGTTGTCTTTGGTCCAGCTTCTGAGATCCGGTGACAGATTCAGATTCGGAGGTGTTGCCTCTGATACAGTACTTGAGCTTCTGAAACTGTTATTAAAAAGCGGTGCCTCTGTTCAGAAGCAACTCCGGAACTAGCTTTAAAGAGCAAATTTAGAATAAATTTTACAACAAGAATTATAATTAGTTCACCCATGGAAAAGATGAAAGCTTTAGCTTTCAAGTAGTTTCAATGGCTATCGACAAGACAGCATCATTTGAGATTGGATTTTGGTATCTCCTAAAAGAAATAAGTTTCTTTATTTCCAGCTTGCCAACTCCTAAAATTTATCAAGTTTACAAAATAGCTTAAAGAAAAACCATTATTCAAAATTACAATGAAATTTCCACTGTTGTTGATATATGCATCGAAACAATAATATAATAGAGAAAATAAATAAAAGTAAATATTAAATAATATATAATTAATCACGGAGCCATATGATGAATATGGAATAAGTCAAGAAGTGCAACTTGATACAATTACCTATTGGAAGTGGGGCTTTTGAAATTTTTTTTTAGAAATTCAAAGAAATAATGAGCTTCCTTATCTCGGATGGGGTTAAGAATGAAAATTTATTAGTTGTATCAAAATTCAAAGAAATAGTTGAATACGGATTTGGATTCTCTGAAGTTCAAACTCTCTTAAGTTGTACATTTCAATCAATCCTAACCATCAATTAAGTTTTAATGGTCTAGATTTTATTGCACTGTGGACGTCACAAACCACTAAAACTGAATCCGGACCATTGAAACTCAATGAATGATTAGGATTGATTGAAATGTACAACTTTAGATAGTTTGAACTTTAAAGAATCCAAATCCATTCAATACATATATACACATAATGAGCATATACAATTGAATTGCGAAAATCAGCCTGTAATTTAAATGACTTTTACCAAATCCAACCTAATTAATTCGAATGAACCTGTTCTTGTACTGGGATTTTTTCACTTTTTAAACCCAATAAATTTATATAGATATGCGACAATCATAATTGAAGTAAAAAAAACTTATCTTTAATCAAGCGATTAAATTCAAGACATCCTTATGCATCTTGGCTTAATATTTTGCAATAATCAATTCATTCCCTAATGAAAAGCTTGTGGAAATTATAGCTTTCTCTTACCACTGATATAAATATTGTCTTGCAATATTGGCTTACGTTATGAAGTCATAACCAAATTCAAATATATGGGTAAATATTGAACTGATTATAGGATATATCCAACATTAAAATGAAAGTAAAATTACTAGATTATCACTTATCAGCATTATTTGATATTATGATACGTTTGGCCAGTCTCTGTGCTAATATTTCCGAGTTTTGCTGAAGCTGTGTTGCGGATGAAATCATAAAATTATTACTATTGATTTGGACGAGCCATGTTTTGACCTAGAAGAATTTCTCACATAATAGGCAGGGGCAGAGCTCGGGGTGGGCTGGCAGAGGCAGCCGCCCACTCAGTTAACGGGAAACACCGTGAATGTAAGGGTTTTCTGATGATTTGGCCTCCCCGGAAAGACATAAGTGCCGCCCCTGCAAGGTTGTGATGATGAATGAGAGAAAGGATGAATGGAGAGAGAAGTCGTCACACAGTTTTCCGGAAATGAGCTCGTCGGGGAAGAACACATGAATATAAATGAGAAAGAAAATGCAGATGGGAAGATGAAGAGATGGAGAGATAAGGTAGGAATTAAAGAATAACACAGACATAGAAGAAAAGTAAATAAATAGTACTGCTTATTTCGCTTTTCTTACTGGGTGAGGAGTTGTCATTAATGAAGTAAAAGTCTATTTGTTTTCAACTATTTATAATTACAAAAGTATTAGTTTAATTGGTACACCACTCAATATTAATAATAGGAGACCCTAAATTTAATATCTAGCCTCTTCAAAATTCTTTAAAAAATATATAAGTATATTTATATTTTGCTTTCCGTGGTTAATAAACATTTTGTATTTAACTTAATTTTGTTACTCTATTTAATTAATATGCTAAAACATCAACTAGTTTCAATTTTGATATTTTTATTTTCAGATTCCTATCGTAGATTATTGTTGCTTAATTATTTCCACTAGCCGAAAATTATCTTTATCGGCTGGAACTTTTTAGCAAAATTTTCGCCCCCGCAGTCTATTGGACCTGGCATCGCCACTTATGATAGGCATCAATTGGGTAGGTAATTATATACCCATGAAATATAAAATAAAGAATGTACCAAAAATTAGATTTCAAATGAAAAATAATAAAAGTTTGAAAATATTGCTTATCGTGTTTATTTGTTATTGAAATTTGTGTTCTGGACCAAAGCTCTTGCCTGAATAAGTAAATTCAGTTCACGCTCACCGAACCACTGAAAGATTGGTAAATGAAAGTGTGTTCTACGCGCCAATCTTTGAGATCGAGTTGTAAATAGTCTTTGCCGGAAGGTGTATCTGCAAGACAAAAAGAGCGTTAGAGCGACTAGTCGGGTGACCGGCGTAGCCTTTCCGATGCATAAGTCACCACGGGGTGTAAAGAGGAGGCAAGAGAAATTAGAGATTAACAAATGAGATACCTGTGATGGTGATGGAGGTCCCTTTATATAAGGGAGTGAGAATCCTATTTAAAATAGGAGATGTTGTTTCCTTATCAGGAGAGGATTCTTGTACAGTTAAGTTCTTTGATGAGGATGTTTCCTCATTAAGCTTATCTTCTTATTTAAATAGTATTTATTGTTTAGTAGATCTTTCTTTAGTGAGTTTATTGATTAGCATTGCATTCTTATTAGGATTTGTATTCCTATTCCGCATAAATAGGAAAATAAGATATCTTGTTGGGCAAGTCATAAGCTGACGTGGCTTCTTCAGTCGACAATACCGAGTGGCCATCCGGTTGTCCAAGTCATCAAGGGGGATGCATCTTTTACGCAGATAATGTTTCAATTACTGAGTCAATACCCTAGTCATAGTATCATCAAGACTGGACATTGATGATATGGATAGACTAGCATGTGTCATCATACCTCTTGAATTCAATTCAGAGTAGCATATCTCCACTGCTAGAGGGTGGTACCTTAGGTTAACACATGAATGTATTCAGAGAGATACATTGGAGACCGTTATGAGACAACACTCGGTAGTCTATATTATGTGTTGGTGTTTAATCGTCTCATTGCAATAGCAATACGAATATCCTTAGACCTAAGATACTAGTTACCTTGTTCAGATGTTGCTATACTTTGGGTCATACTTAAGCATTCTATAGACTAAGTGATACGGATAATTACGGGTACAGTTGATCTCTGTCTATTGGTAAACTGAGTAGTCAAGATGGAATCTATCACTCCATTATAACAACATAAGGGAGATGTGCCTTGGCCACTTGTTGGAAGTGACACACTCATAAACCTCTGATCACAGCATGAGTTGATAGGATGATAAAGATCAATTCATTAAATGGTTGAGTGGTGTATTTCTATAGCAAGACTAATACTGGGGTAGCTATTCAAGGTACTAGTGGACTGACACTTAAACTGAGTCCTAGAAACTAGATGGTACTTAACAGTAGGAGTGAATTGTATTGATACTATTACAGAACCGGGATTAAGTCACAATACATGTGACGTTCCGAATATTGAGGGGTCATATACCCTATGCTAGAGAGCCACTATGACCGATCAAAGTAATTGGAGACCACAACGGTCTGGAGCTATTAGCCAGTCAATTCCTAAAAGGAATTGAGCTAGGTTAAACTTTTGACGGCTTGATATTACATGATCCTGTAAGGTCACACACTTTGAGTTACGATCGAGCCATGTAAAGAACCGTTAGACTGGGTCTAATCTAGAAGAGCAAGGAAAAATGGTTGGACCATAATATTGGTTAGACCAATATTCATTGGATGAACCAATGAACCTATTAAATAATAAGGAGGATAAAATAAATAAAGGGATTAAGAACCAAATAGCACAATTAATGAATACTAGATATTGCTTGAACTGGTGCAAGTGGATCGGTAGGAAAATTGTTAGACAATTTTGGACTTAGATCTGCGTGCGGGCCAAAGTAGTGTTGTGTGTAAACAACACTGCTCAAGGCCCGCATTGGGGCCTTGGGATTTGATGGGCTGCCAAAGGCCGCCCACTGCGCACAATGCGCGGCCTGCTGGGCTGCGTTTGTAACGAACCGAAATTTCTAAAAATTTCTTATAATAAATTACTATGGTATTAAAATATCATGGAAATTATTTTTGTAGTTATTATTATTGTTATTGGATATAAGGCATGAGGAAATAAGAGCTAATTAAGTAAGAGGAATGAATTGGGCATTTAATTATTTGTCCAATGGCAATATTGGAAATTTAAAAAAAACAAAATCAAATCCTATACGTATACCTCAACCCCTTCAACCCATTCAATTTCATTTCCTTCTCCTTCTCCATTCTTCCTCTCTTCCTTTAACCAAAATTCTCCCTAATCCAAAAACTTCCGATTTCTTCGATTCAACTTCGAATTCTTGTTAGAAATCGATCCTTAAGCCCTCTATCATCATCAATTTCAGTCAATCAAGACTAGAAAAGGAGGATTTCAGATATTAAGATTTAGATGAATAGTAACCCGAATTTGAGGTGAGTGATTTTTGGTGAAATTAAAGCTTAATTAGTAGAATTTATGGTAGATTAAGCATATTTATGATATTAGGAAGTTTATTTATACTATATCCTAATAGAATTATATATGGCTGTTGTATAGGAAGCTAGTGCAAGCAAATCAAAGGCAAAAGGGGGTAGAAGAGAACTAGAAAGAGCATAGAAAAAGATTTGTGTCCCGAATTTCGATTTCTCGGTTTTTTGGAAAATTTTCCAGATTGTATACCTGTTTTGTTTTAATGTTTTCTCTCATTATATAAATTCGATTTGAACGATTCTTGATTCTGTTGATATCTACAGAAAGTAAGGAATATATACCGGGAGTTGAATAAATTGACAGTGAAGAACAAGTATCCATTGCCAAGGATTGAAGACTTATTTGATCAACTCAAGGGTGCCAAATACTTCTCTAAGATTGATTTGAGATCAGGCTACTATCAGATGAGAGTGAAAGTTGATGATATTGCAAAGACGGCTTTCCGAACCAGATATGGGCACTATGAATTTTTGGTGATGCCATTTGGTCTAACTAATCCACCAACAGCATTTATCGACCTTATGAACCATGTCTTTTATTTATATTTAGACAGGTTTGTAGTGGTTTTCATTGATGATATTTTGGTGTATTCTAAGTCACGGGAAGAGCATGATCAACATTTGCGGATAGTCTTCCAAACTTTAAGGGAAAATAAATTGTATGCCAAACTTAGCAAATGTGAGTTTTGGCTTGAAGAAGTTTCTTTCTTAGGCCATGTTGTTTCTGCAGAAGGAATTAAAGCGGATCCTAAAAAGATAGAAGCAGTTGTAGAATAGAAACCACCAAAGAACTCTATGGAAGTCAGAAGTTTCCTTGGTTTAGCATGGTATTATAGAAGATTTGTGAAGGGATTTTCAGTCATTGCTGCCCCACTAACGAAACTACTTCGAAAGAATGCAAAATTTGAGTAGAATGATAAGTGCCAAGAAAGTTTTGAGAAGTTGAAGGCGATGTTGACAAAAGCACCCATCCTTACCCAACCAGAGCTTAGAAAAGACTTTGTAATCTATAGTGATGCTTTGCATAGTGGTCTTGGGTGTGTATTGATGCAAGAAGGGAAAGTGGTTGCCTATGCTTCTAGGCAATTGAAGAATCATGAAAGGAATTATCCTACTCATGATTTGGAAATGGCTGCAATAGTCTTTGCCTTGAAAATTTGGCGACACTATCTTTATGGAGAAAAATGTTATATTTATACAGATCACAAAAGCTTGAAATATTTGCCAACACAGAAGGAGTTGAATTTAAGGCAGAGAAGGTGGATGGAATTCATTAAAGATTATGATTGTCTTATTGATTACCATCAAGGAAAGGCTAATGTAGTGGCAGATGCTCTCAGCAGAAAGACAATGATGGCACTAAGGGCTATGAATATGGGGTTAGCTCTTACCAGTAGTGGAGCCTTAATTGCAGAATTAAAGATTCAACATGTACTACTACAACAGATTAAGCAAGCACAAAATGAAGATGATGACTTCAAGATCATTCGAGCAAGGACACAAGTGGGTATCATAGACGACTATATGGTTCGAGAAGATGGGTGTCTATATTTTAAAGATAGACTACGTGTGCCAAGTAATGAAGAATTAAAGAAGAACATCTTACATGAGGCGCATAGTAGTCCTTAAGATGTGCCAAAATTTAAAGAGCCATTATTGGTGGAATGGAATGAAGAAAGACATCACTAACTATATTGCTCAATGTCTAACTTGTCAATAGGTGAAAGCTGAACATTAAGTTCCTTCTGGATTGTTACAACCTATAACAATTCCAGAATGGAAATGGGAAAGAATCACAATGGACTTCGTGACATCTTTACCACTTACACAGAAGAAACATTATGCAGGGTGGGTTGTTGTAGATAGATTGACAAAGTCTGCCCACTTTCTTCCAGTTAGGATGGATATTCACTTGATAGGTTGGCACAGTTATATGTAGATGAGATAGTAAGGCTACACGGAGTGCCTATTTCAATCATTTCTGACCGAGATCCAAGATTTACTTCAAGATTTTGGAAGAAATTGCAAGAAGCCTTAGGTAGTAAACTTCATTTCAGTACTTCATTTCATCCTCAAACAGATGGTCAATCTGAAAGAGTAATTCAGGTGTTAGAAGACATGATGAGAAGTTGTATCATTGAATTCGAGGGGAGTTGGGATAAGTATTTGTCCCTCATGGAGTTTGCCTATAATAACAGCTATCAGTCAAGCATACAAATGGCGCCATATGAAGCATTGTATGGAAGAAAATGTCGTACTCCATTATATTGGACCGAACTTAGTAAAAACAAGATTGTGGGAGTGGATTTAATTCAGGAGAGAAAGGAGAAGGTAAAACTTATTCAAGAGAGATTGAAGGCTGCATCGGATAGACAAAAGTCTTATGCTGATCTAAAAAGAAAAGACATTACTTATGAAGTGGGGGATAAAGTATTTCTCAAAGTATCTCCTTGGAAGAAAGTCATGCGATTTGTTAAGAAAGGCAAGCTTAGTCCAAGATTCATTAGCCCATATAAGTTATAGAGAAGGTTGGACCGATAGCTTATCGGTTGGCACTACCCCCGACACTCGACAAAATTCATAATGTGTTCCATGTGTCGATGTTAAGGAGATACAGATCAGATCCATCACATATCTTATCTCCTGATGTCGTAGAAATCGAACCCGGCCTGACGTATGAAGAGGAACCGGTACAAATCTTAGCGAGGGAAGTTAAACAATTGAGAAACAAGTCTATTCCACTGGTAAAAGTACTTTGGAAGAATCATAAGGTTGAAGAAGCAACTTGGGAACCGGAGGATACAATGAAAACTCAATATCCGCAACTGTTTTCAGAGAATTTTCGGGACGAAAATTTATTACAGGGGGAGAATTGTAACGAACCAAAATTTCTAAAAATTTGCTTATAATAAATTACTATGGTATTAAAATATCATGGAAATTATTTTTGTAGTTATTATTATTGTTATTGGATATAAGGCATAAGGAAATAAGAGTTAATTAAGTAAGAGGAATGAATTGGGCATTTAATTATTTGTCCAAGGGCAATATTGGAAATTAAAAAAAATCAAATCCTATACATATACCTCATCCCCTTCAACCCATTCAATTTTATTTCCTTCTCCTTCTCCATTCTTCCTCTCTTCCTTTAACCAAAATTCTCCCTAATCCAAAAACTTCCGATTTCTTCGATTAAATTTCGAATTCTTGTTAGAAATCGATCCTTAAGCCCTCTATCATCATCAATTTCAGTCAATCAAGACTAGAAGAGGAGGATTTTAGATATTAAGATTCGGATGAATAGTAACCCGAATTTGAGGTGAGAGATTTTTGGTGAAATTAAAGCTTAATTAGTAGAATTCATGGTAGATTAAGCATATTTATGGTATTAGAAAGTTTATTAATACAATATCTTGATAGAATTATATATGGTTGTTGTAGAGGAAGCTAGTGCAAGCAAATCAAAGGCAAAAGGGGTAGAAAGAACTAGAAAGAGCATAGAAAAAGGTTTGTGTCCCGAATTTCGATTTCTCGGTTTTTCGGAAAATTTTCCAGATTGTATACCTGTTTTGTTTTGATGTTTTCTCTCGTTATATAAATCCGATTTGAACGATTCTTGATTCTGTTGATATCTATAGAAAGTAAGGAATATATGTTCAGAAGAAACCTTATTGAATTTCATTCGTTTTCAATGTGAAATTTTCGTTTGAAGTTGAGTCATGAAATCTATTTTCGGAAAATCTCAGCTTGGTACACTGTTTAGTATTTTGATCATAACTTTGGTTATAGAATTTGGATTTCTGTGATTCTGGTGGCTTTGAAAAGCTGAGATATGTGGCTAATTATGTTTAGAAGAAAGTTCTTCGATTAGATGATGTTTTAATAGTGAAAAATGCAGGGGAAGTCAGGTTACAAAACCTGGAAAAATTCTGGAAAGTATGAATATTGCTTTTATTGATTTTATTGAGTTTTAATTGAATTTTGATGCTCAAAAAATTTGGGATTTGGATTTCTTAATTGCTGAAGTTATGTTGAATTATGATTGATGGTTTATGCTGGAATTTTTAAGATGTTACTTTGATTTATTGCCCTTATTAAACGAGTAGAATACGGATCAGGGTAGATTGGTGCCAATAAAGGGGGTACAGTACTGTACAAACAATTGAAGCTTTGGCTTCGGGCTTTGGCCGATATATATATATATTGAAGCTTCGGCTTCGGGCTTGACCGATATATTGATTTTGAAGCTTCGGCTTCGGGCTTGTCCGCTCCCGTATCCATTTTACCGTTATTCAGGACTTGTTTACTATGGGCAATATATGGTTAAAGTGTTTGGAAAAATTGGATATAAATTTGATTGTACTTTGAAAGGATTACTATATAAGTTTTGTGATTTGGTTCTATAAAGTTGGTTAATTTGTTGTTGACTAATGAACAATCTTGGTTTCTATTTTAAAAATGTTCAAAGTTGTTATATTTCTTTTATGGACACCACTAAGCAAATTGCTTAGTGTGTAGTTGTTTTTCTACACGTAGGTGGAGAACTTGTAGATAGCTTGGACCAAAGTGGAATAAGTGGATCAACTTGAAGAGCAAAAAAAGAAAAACTCGAGGTGGATTTGTAATTTAATGTAATATTATGGTTTGTAGAATAATGGCATGTACTAAATAGTGTGAGAAATGTAAAGTGGCATTGAGAAATATTTGGAGAATAATTAGCATTAAGAAATATTTTGAGAAATAATTTGGAGTCTCAGACATTATATTTGTATCTGTACATAATAAATCTATAAGTATTGAACTTCATATAATGGAGTAGAGTTGTTTATTGGATGAGTATAGTTACTGTGGCACTCCCAATAGGGGGGTGTTACAGCGTTGTTGGCGGCTGTGCTGAGTTGGACCATAGGCCTACGCTAGGCTAGCCATTCGACCAGTAGTGTTTGGAACACAAATGGGTTAGAGTTGGTTCCAAACTCTATTTGGTTTATTAAAAGTCTCAATTGCCCCTTTTATTATTTCTAATTAGTTGAAGTTAGGGATTAATTTGTCTTTTGAATATTTCCTAACCATTATAAATAGAAGCCTCCTCCTTCATTATTTTTCATCCTTAATTTCATACTCCTTTTCTTGCTCTCTTATTCTCTTAATTGTTCTAGAATAAATTAGTATGGAAGATCTAGCTATCTTCCACTTATTTATTGGTACTCCCTTTCTAGAAGGTTTTGGTCGGTGGTGCTCGTGTAGATTATTTATAGAGGGCTTCTACTTTGGAGTCTGTGCACTTAGCTGAGGGGTCATCCTATCGACTACGGGATTCACACTTCAACAGGTAAGTGGTTAAATTATTATTAGGTCCTTTTAATAAGTGGTTATGACCTAGAATACTTTATGACTAGTATTATTATCAATCATGTCATGCTTAGGAGATCTTGGACTTTGGATTAAATTTTTGAATTTCCGTTGCAACTGTTTTACATGCTAAAACTAAACCAACATCACTAGTATGCATATTTTCAGCTTCCATCCCATGGATTAGTAGCTGGAGTTTCTGCACTTGACTTACAACAGGCTTCGAATCAATCATTTTAAAATCAAAAAATTGGCCTACTAAGTATTTCGTAGCGCTAGCATCCTCAATTTGATATTTCTTATCTAAGGATTCCCATAATTCTTTTGCAGTACGTTTTACTGTTTACACCTCATATAAATTGGGTACTAAACCATTTAAAATATGGTTTCTGCAACGAAAATCAGAAAATTTTCAACCATCAACAAATTTCTGAACAGAAGCATCTACCACTCCATCGGGAACAATAGGAGGATCTTCTTTCAGAAAATTTTGAAGTCTCACACTAGTTAAGTAGAAAAACATTTTTTGTTGCCAAACTTTAAAATTCACACCATTGAATTTCTCAGGCCTTTCGGGTATCGTTATAGTGTATGAACCTAAAACCCCATGACTATTAGGCATAACAAGCCCAAAACCCGAAAATCCATTTCCATTTTATTCAAAATCATTAGGACCAAATTTTCCATTTTGGTTAAGTCCAAACCCATTAGGACCATATTGTCCATTTTGGTTATTTTGACCGTAAGTATTTTCAGGGCCATTTCCTTGAATATGGCCAGAACTAGTAGATCCAAAAGCAGTTGGCCTAGAAGCTACATAGCTAAAAGCAGTTGGTCCACCTACAAGTACAGAAGCAACTAGTGTTGAACTAATAGGCTCAGAACCAGTAGGATCAAGTTATCCATTTTGGTTTTCATCATTCTGACCTTGAGCAATTTCAGGACTAATGTCTCCATGATTAGCCATGATAAATTCTAAAAATTTCAAACAAACCAAATTAGAACGGTTTTAAAACAATAAATAAAATAAAATACTAAAATTGTCTGTATGACAATTTTGATTTAATTATTATTTTTTAGTCACTTTTTAATATGTATTTTATCCAAATTAAGTCCAAGTGTCAAAAATAAGCCCTTATTGTCCAAAATCCAATTATTTGTCCAAATTTAGGTATTTCAAGCTTCGGTAATCCAAGTCACGGTATTCCAAGTTACGAAAATCTGTTGGACTCTTTTAAAGGAATATAGTTACACCATCAAATAGAAAAATATGTCTTAAGAGTTAAGATTGCTAGAAGTGGGAGATTAATAGAGTAATTCCTTTAAGAGACAAAATACAACAATATGTTAGTAACTTGAATTACGAATGATAATAAAATATTTAACAAAATGATAAAATACCAAAATAACCTTTTAACCGTAAAGAAGGTTCTGTCGAGGCTCGAATCGATTTCCTTAAGACAGATTTTGCCCAGTATATGATAATCTGTCTCCCATTATACAACAATAGACGTTTGGCAAACTCAACCGAGCATAAAATATTATCACCGAAAGACGGATCACTAAGAACCTAAGGAGTATAACCTGGAGAATATTTAAGAGTATTTGGAATAGAAAGAGCAAGGTGGGGAATTATATATGTGAATATAATTCATCCAAAATCATGATATATATATATATATATATCAAGAAGATAAGATAATACGCAGCAATTTATTAATTGCTATGCAAACTCATTGTCAAATTCATTGACAATTACAGACAAAAATAGCTAATAAACCGTAATACTTTCATATCATACTTTTTTATTATTATTATTATTATTATTATTATTATTATTATTATTATTATTATTATTATTATTTTACTTAATTTCAAACACTAATCCCAAATCAGCCATCCCAATTACCTGATAAGCACTGCTACTCAATTGTGCCTCAAATAGCCCAATTGCAGATAAAACAGCCCCAACTTCAATCCAATATTTTAGCCATTTTCCTGTAATAGTTTCTGCTGTTGGGGCATGAAATCCCGACTCCCATTCACTTTGATCAACATTCAGCACCAAATACAGCAAATAGAGGGATTAAATAAGAAACACAAGTTAAAACCACTGGAGAAAATAGAGCTTTTGAAAATGTTTTATGTGGCCCATCTACTTCTCCTGTTAAATCACTGCAGAAAATAAATTGTATTTTTAAAGAGAAAAAAGATACACAGATATTTTTTTTTATCAAAAAAGACGGACAGATATTTGAGTTGAAAAAAGGTACAAAAGGGCTCGGACCCATCACCTACTATAAGATGACACGCCTCCCCCTACCACCATGGTACAACCGCATTGTAATTATATATATTTATCTTATTATATACCAAAATAAAATTTGAGGCCCTTGAAATTTAGAATTGGAGCAATTATTTCACTCACTTTTTTAATGGTTGGTCTTGATATAAAATGATTAACAGACCGTTAAAATAGACAAATTTAAAAATAATTTAAAGGAATTAAAATACCGAGCACACAAACAAAATAGAAAGACACTAAATTTATTATTGTCGTAAGATAAATATGTCATTTGGCAAAACTTAAACTGAAAACAAAAGGTAAAACGCAATAACCCATATTTCCTTAAACATCAACTAATGATTTCGAATATCCATAACTATAACTTGCTTCCCCATAACATCAACCTGTAGTGCAGATCTAAAACGATATTGTTATACGGATATAGATCTGGGTATTTCCTGTGGAAGATTAACAAGCATCTTGTCTAAAGGCGGATAGAGTCCAACCCGCTGTACATATGTAGCAATTCATGTTTGAAGAAGACGATTGTGTGGTGGATGATAAGAAAGTAGTTGATGCAGATTATTCTCACAAAATATTTTGAAAATAAACTAAAAAAAAAAGAAAGACAAAAAAATAAAGTATACCAGCCGCTAGGGAGAAAAACGTAGTTGGACTTTTTCTCACTTTCTAACAAATAAATTTATAAGCGGGAGAGACTAGGATGCTCAAATCAATTGCGACTTTATTATCATACCTCTTTGTTTCATAAAAATATAATTTGAATTTAAGACAAAAAAATACATGGGGACAAAAAAAAAGTATATAAGGAGCATGGTTTAATAATATATACAAGTAAGGCATAACTTTAATCAGAACTGCTTTTTTGGTGTCAGAAAATGGGCTTAGTAAGCCCGTTTTTGTTTAATAACGGGCTTACTAAGCCCGTTTTCAGACACGCCTGTAGCTGACATCTCGTCAGCTATAGTGACCATCTGAAAAAGGGCTCAGTAAGCCTGTTTAGGCTACCTCGACTGCCGCGTATGGCGTGGGAATCTCTCTAACAAGAGAGATTCCCACGGCAAGCTGAATATGGGTGAATTTTCACCCATATTAATTGCCCAACCCCTACCCCTTAACTCCTTCTCTACTGCTTTCTCACCCCACCCACTCTTTACTCAACCAATTTTCATTCAAATATTCAATCACATTTCTTATTCATCCTCTCAACTTTCATATTTTTTTTCCTTTCTAACACACAATTTTCACTCTCTTTTTATATTCTACAAAGTTTGTTCTTCTGAAAGGTAAAAATGTTGTTAATTTTCATTATTTTTGTTCAATTAATTTATTGTTGTAAATCACATTGTTGAACTTATACTTAATTTTTTTACAGGATTTTTACAACTCCAAAGTAGAGGTATGTAATCCAATCCTCTAAATTTACTATGAAAGTTTTAGCTTTATGGTAAAAATTGTAGTCATATGCATATATGAACATATTTTTGCTCTAGTTATAGTTTTAGTTTCTCAAGAAAGTGAAGTTAGATTTAAAACGTGAACATATTATTGCTCTAGTTTTAGTGTTAGTATAAGTCAAATTTTTTGTTTCATATATTGACATATTATTGCTTTAGTTTTAGTTTTAGTATGATTTTAGGTGTAGTTTTATTTTTAAAGTAAGAAAAAAAATTAGCCCTAGTTTTAGTGAAATCCAAAATGTGAACATATTAATGCTTTAGTTTTAGTGTTAGTCGAAGTTAAAATTTTTTGTTTCATATGTTGACATATTATTGCTTTAGTTTTAGTTTTAGCGTGATTTTAGGTGTAGTTTTATTTTAGAGTAAGAAAACAAAAGAAATTAGCCCTAGTTTTAGTGGAATCCAAAATATGAACATATTAATGCTTTAGTTTTAGTGTTAGTCTAAGTTAAAAAATTTTATTTCATATATTGACATATTATTACTTTAGTTTTAGTCTTAGTGTGATTTTAAGTGTAGGTTTATTTTTACTTTTACAAAAGAAAGGAAATTAGCTGTAACTTTAGTGAAATTTAAAATATGAACATATTAATACTTTAGTTTTAGTGTTGGTGTAGTTTTAACATACCAAAGTAACATATTAACATATTTATGCTCTATTATGAATTTAGGTGTAGTTGAATAAATTATTATTTTACATGTGGTTTAGTTTATCAAATTTATGTTAGTTATCTTTGTACTATTTAAGACTGATTTTGTACAATTTGGCTAGATGGCGCCAGTGATCAGGACACCAATATATCCTAAACAGCCTTGGCAATTAAAAAGGCTTAGAGATATGATGAAGGAATTTAAAAAAATCGGTTATCAGCAATACATCAATACAACGACATTGATGCACTAGTTGCGTATGTAATAAACATGCATGATAAAATGCAACAACTAATATGGGTAGGAGGATTTAATTTGGGAAGAAATTACGAGTCCGTTTTTACATGTATATATGACTCTTTTAGTAATAGGTTTCTCAAAAAAAGGTTGGCCAATGCATTTGAAATGGCAAAAAAAAGTAAGGACCTGCAATGAGATTATTTATAGATCATATGTTCAACTATTATTTTCCTAAACTTGTTCGATTCGAGGAAAGAGTAATAAATCTAAGGAGTGGCCCAAGAGTAATTCGCAGGAGATCTCACACAATTGGTGGTCCATCTCTATGGCTTTTGGAACATGAAATGCTTGAATCTATTCCGGTTAGGAAAGCTTTTGTTTAGGGTTGAGTTTAGTATTGTTTTACTATGAAATTATGACTAGTGTTTATTTATGTGTCGTTTTGTTGTAGTTTGAAGAACATATATGAATATGTGATATATGTAATTTCTATTTATTTGTTTATGATTTATTCATGTATGGTTTACTAAATATTTGTTTATACATTTCCAATAAATAATATAAACTATCCAAATCAATAAAATTTGTATATTTAGAACCAAATAAAAACATTGTCATGATATGTTTCATAAAATTTATTCGTTTCTATTGCAAGGAAAAAATATCATTCAACAACCACTACACTTTATATTGGGGAGAAATGCAAAAACGTGTGAAGGTTAAGAGGAAACCTTTGTATGGTAGTCTTGTTCAAAAGATATCAACAGAAGTTGGGTTTGGAAATAATAGAAGGATAACAAAGATTGTTTATAGGTATCCTATTCCACCAACTAATTATTATTGTTATATGGATATTTGTGGTGATGAAGGAATCGAATTTATTCACTATAATTTGGACAACATTCCAAATTATCACACGGCTGAGTTATTTGTTGAATATGAGATAAATGGCCAAGAAGCACCATCGCCTTTTATATTTCAACAAAATCAACCAATGTCTGCATTTGAATCCATGGAAGCACATACAGTATATCCTTCTGTTGGAGTTCATTCAATAACAAATGTGGGATGTAGTTGTGTCGAAGAATCCAATCCTGTCCAAATTTTTTCAACAACAATAACTTGATTGACAACAATTGCAGGTGGAGTTAGTGGGGGCATTGGAGAGCACCCGTTAATGGAAACATTTGGGTCTAACGTTCAATCTAATCAACCTCAATTAGCACGAACCGATCAGGTGAATCCAACGAATTATGAAGCGGGAATTTCCTAAAATGAAGATGAAGAAATAGAAGATCCAATATGTGATTATGTTAATGGAACTGTGGAACCAAATGATATTGACAACACATTGGAGGAGCAGTTCATTAATGATATGACTATGTTCGACAGCGATGATGATAATTATGATGAACATGTTGATAATGAGTCTATTGAGCAATCTGATATGAACGACTTGGACATGACTCCCTCGAATGTTGAGGAAAGTCATGAGGTTCCACCTATTGCTCCATTATTAGCTTTTGAATTCCCAGGCCTGACATATACAGCGATAGAGGAATATGATTATGTGCAATATGCCAATGATATTTATGACATAAGCACATGGGATGGAGTTTCTGAGTTGAGAGTTGGGTTAGCTTTTCCAGACAAGAAGTCTGTGCAAACAGCGGTAAAGATCACGTCGATGAAAAATCATGTGTCATATCGAGTGGTTGAATCTTATCCACATAAATTAGCTCTTTAATGTAACAACAAGGAAGGTAGAGTAGGACAAACATGTGGATGGGGGCTCCGTGCAAGCCTTAATAAGTCAATTACTATGTGGCAAATCACTAGACTCCCTAGTCCACATACATGCGTGAACACTCGATTATCTCAAGTCCATCGGAATCTCGATGGAAATTTGATTGCCAGTTCTATATTTGGAATGGTTTCCAAAAATCCATCACTACGCGTTGATGTAATAATTGAGCATGCTAAAGATAAATGGGGGTTTACCATTTCGAAGAAGAAGGCTTTTTGTGCAAAAAGAAAAGCAATGGAAGATATTTTTGGCAACTAGGAAGGATCATATAATATGTTGTCGCGTTATTTGAATGCATTATAACCCCCAGTTCCATCACTGTTTTGATCACAGATGAAATAACTAATAGTTGATATCGCATGTCCAATCGAGTATTTTGGTCTTTCAAGCCATGCATCGAAGGGTTCAAGCATTGTAGTCCTGTTATCCAGATTGATGGGACATTCTTGTATGGAAAATATCATAACACATTGTTGGTAGCAACTGCGCTAGATGGTAATAATCATATTCTTTCCATTGCGTTTGCTATTTTTGAAAGTGAGAACGGATCTAGTTGGGGGTGGTTCATAGAGTGCATAAGAGTGTATGTGACACAGCACACTGGTCTAGGTGTCATTTCTGATCGATACGATGGAATACTACAGATAATGAACAGTGAAGGTTCGGGATGGGTAGAACCTTTATCATACCATTGGTTTTGCCTCAAGCACTTTACGAGCAACTACAACAAAAAGTACCACAATACTACAATAAAAAAAACCTATTATATCGAGCCGGTATGAACGTACAAATTATGCACTATAAGAATTCCTAATGCATCTGGTATGCTTTTGACATATAACTATTATTGTATGAATTTTATTACATATAGGAGCTCAAGCACAAGCGCGGAAGTTCTTAAAGCAGATGGACGAAATCAAAAAAATAGATGCACGAGCGTACCAATGAGCGATGGAGAAACGTGTGCAGAAGTGGAGTTTGTCAAATGATAATGGCTCAAGGTTCGGTCAAATATGCACAAACGTTGCTGAGTGCATAAATAGCGTTTTAAAGGGCATTCGACAAAGGCCTATCCAGAGCATTGTTGAACACACATTTAGAAAAATGGTACATTATTTTGATACCCATCAAAATAAATACCTGAATTTACTTCAAAAGAGGGAACATGTTACTCAGGTTTGTAAGAAAATTGTGACAAAATATGCCCGCAAGGCAGATTGTCATACTGTCACATACTTCGACAGTAGAAGTGGACTATGCAAAGTTTTAATTGGATATGACCCAATTTGACAAAAAGGACGCAACACTCATGTAGTGAGCTTAGAACGTCGAGAGTGCACATGCAAGAAATTCCAAATCTACATAATGCCATGTTCACATGCAATTGCGGCATGTAATCACTTGCGTTATAACTTTTTCGAATTCGCTGATAAAGTGCAAACTTTGGAGGAGAATTTAAAAGTGTACAATCATCCATTCCAACCTTTAGGCCACAAGGACTACTGGCCTGAAGTGAACTCGGCAACGGTCATTCCGAATCCGGCATGCAAACGAACCAAGGGAAGGCCAAATTCAAGGAGAATTAGAAATGAAATGGATGAAAAAGAAAAGGGGACTACCTCGTACAAATGTAGTAATTGTGGCCGAGGTGGACATAATCAAACTACTTGTAACAATCCCGGTCGAAGTAGGCAATATCTTAATTAGTAACGGATTTGTCAAAGTGAAATTATTATTATTATTATTAGTAAGGGATTTGTCTTTCTCTTCTTTGTAAAACTTTTAAATGTAGTAATGCCTTGTTGCATGGTTTATTTTAAAGAAAGAAGTATCAAAAGAATTATAGTAAATAAAATAAAATAGCTAAAATTACTTCATTTCATTCATGTTCCTATTTTTGTCATATTGTGTCATATAGTTGTTTCTTTTTTCTTTACTTTATAATTTTTTTTATCCTAATGAAAAAATGCTTCCAAAATAAAAAAAAAAGGTAACTCAAAATAATATAAAAACATAACATATGAAAGAAAATTAAACTCAAAACAAATAAAATATTTTTTTACAATACAAAAAGTGCTACATTTGGTTTTGCGAATTGTGATGTTGGGTGTCTTGTTCGTTAAGGTCGAACATATTTGGATATTGGACATTCATTGATCCTTGACCCCCCCATATTCAATGCACCTAAATAATCTAATCTCGTTGAACCCATTCCTTCATATGGGAAATTTATGTTCATATTATTGTAGAAACCACTTGAAGGACCAATCCCATGTTCTTGACCCATTTGGAAATTTGGCATAATTGTATTTTCATATGAATCAAATGTAATATGTCCAAATGAAGAAGCAATAGGTGGTATCGGGGTGTAATATTATTGGACGTCTGGGTCAGGACTCCCGAAATCAGAATTATATGCAAAATTTGCTTGTGGCATATTGGCTTCACCTGTTGCAAGAGCATTTTGATCAAACAATTCATTTATGTCATTGGAAGTCCAACTTTGTTCAATCTGGCTCGTTGATGGACCTAAGTCATTTTGGTTTGTTGATGGACCTGCGTGATTATGGTTTGTTGATGGACCTACGACATTTTGGTACATCGATGGGCCAACATTTCTAGAATGTAGAGAAAAAAATGTGGTTCTGGAATTTGTTGAATCCCATTGGGAAATGGAGTAAAAGGAGTTGGAAGTCGTTTGTCATTAAAGGTTAGATCACGTCGACTTGTCACCCACTTGGGGATTCCCACATTTTCATATGGAATTGGCAAAGGACACAAATGTGGTCGAGCTATTTATTCCATACGATATTCTTGGTTTAATCCTCCAAGCATACTCCCAACCATGTTCACAAAGCTAGCACGGGTTATGTAGTTTCTTGCCATATGGTACATTCTTTCGAGTTCGTCTCCTTACCATAAACAATAATAGGTCAAACAAACATTAATAATATAATGTCATTATTATTTGGGGATAAAAATCCAGATTATAAAACAAATATCATACCACTGCATTTGTTGCAGCACCAGTCGGGCTGATCCAACGTCTTGTTCTTTTAAGGTACCACTGCATATATTGAGATTGATATAGATCTTGTGGACCTAAAAACGTTGGATAATTATCTCTGACAGTTGCAATCCATTGCAAACGTGAATTCCACACATTTATGTATTGAGCATGTTTGTAGCCCCAGTCACAACCTTTATGCCCTGTCATTTTGACAGTTTGGTGATTGTATAGTTTATAATCAATGTTTTGCGGTATAGGTTGATCTAATCCAAATTGACGCATGCAACGATCTAGATGGTGAAACTCAACTATATTCCATGATATAATTGGTATGATTGCTCTCCAAACATTTTTTCCACGTGTATAGTACTCGGGCAATTTATCTAGGATTCCATTATATGGTGTCCAAACAAACTGCATAACAAAATCATGTATCAAATTATTTGTCATATTTTTTTACCTTAAACGTGTTAGCTCTAGCTGTTAATAAAATAATTTTTTCAATGAAATAAAACATACTTGATCAGCTGGCAAACAATCTAATCGTCTTCTAATTTCTTCCAATTGAAGCCTATTAGAAATTGCATCTTTCCACCCATGATTCACTTACATTATTAAAATATTTCACTTTGTCTAAAATATTCTATCTCCTTATTATTTAAAACTTAAATAAAAAGCTAAATATATAATTTTACCTCATAGCATACGGTTCTTCGTCACAAGCCTCGTAATGTGGTTCAGCTCTAAGGGCTATGTTTTTTATTCGCTCATAGGCCCATACTTGCACCAGTTGGAAATATCCACAAATATTTTCTTTCCCTAGTTCTGTTGCTTTTGACAACTCTCTATACAAATATGCTAGGACAGCAGATCCCCAAGCATAACTACCGACACCTTCAGCATTCAAATCCTCCAACAAGCTTAACCATATTACATCTACTTTATTACCCCCACTATTGCTAAAGAGCAAACCACCAAATAACTATTAAAAATGCTCAAGTATACCGATTAATTGTAAGTTCATCGGCATCATTAGGCACTTGAGAGAAATTATTCCTAAACCATGTCAACTTTATACGATTCCCCGCTACATCCTCTATGCCCGGAAATGTTCCTAACAATGTCTGACAAGTTCGGAAAAGACATCGCGGACTTTTCGTTACACTCGGTCACTGCAACTCCGTCTACACATAATCCCATTAACACTTCAACATCCTGAAGTGTTATAGTGGCTTTACCGACACTTAGATGAAACGTAAACGTTTCTAGTCGCCACTTCTCTATCATTGCATTAATCAGCCTATGGCCTACTACCATTGTGCCAACTTTCACAACCACTTCGAAGCCGCATTCAATCACTTTTTGATATATTCTTGAGTCAATGTTGTCTAACAATGATCAAACTCCCCCTTTTTGTAAATACACTTCAGAACAACCCTATGAATATAAATCTTGAATTATTTTTTCTTATTCATTTATATTTTAATTACAAAAATTATCTCAGTACATACAATATTTTACCTGTCATACCCATATATTTTGTGACCTATGCTTCTCTTGTACAGTTAATACGTCTGAAATAATTGGTCCAGGATTAATAATCTGTTCAACTCTTCAATTGTATTCCATTTTCCCTTGCAAAACAACACACCTATCTCTAATCAAATTCAACTTTTATTTACTAAAAAATTAACAAACTAAAATGACAAAATAAATCAAAGTATACTAAAATGTATAAAATATTTTCAATTGAATTCCAGTATGAATTTTGAAATAAAATGTATGAAAGTTTAAAATGTATAAAATATATAAATATTTCAATTGAATCAAGTATACTAAAATATTTTTAATTGAATTCCAATATGATATATTCAATGGAATAAAAGTAAAATTAAAACTAAAATCGTACTACAATTTTCAATTTGTTTCCTTTCTTATATAAATAAAAGTAGAAGTACAACTAAAATCATATTAAAGCATTAATATGTTCATACTTTGGATTTCACTGAAACTATGGTTAATTTCTTTTTTTTCTTACTCTAAAAATAACACTACACCTTAAATCACACTAAAACTAAAACTAAAGCAATAATATGTCAATATATGAAACAAGAAATTTTAACTTAGACTAACACTAAAACTAAAGCATTAATATGTTCACATTTTGGATTTCACTAAAACTAGGGCTAATTTTTTTTCTTACTCTAAAAATAAAACTACACTTAAAATCACACTAAAACTAAAACTAAAGCAATAATATGTCAATATATGAAACAAAAAATTTGACTTATACTAACACTAAAACTATAGCATTAATATGTTCATGTTTTAAATCTAACTTCACTTTCTTGTAAAACTAAAACTAAAACTAGAGCAAAAATATGTTCATATATGCATATGACTACAATTTTTACCATAAAGCTAAAATTTTTATTGTAAATTTAGAGGATTGGATTGCATACCTCTACTTTGGAGTTGTAAAAATCCTGTAAAAAAATTAAGTATAAGTTCAACAATATGATTCACAACAATAAATTAATTGAACAAAAATAATGAAAATTAACCACATTTTTATCTTGTAGAAGAACAAACTTTGTAGAATATAAAAAGAGAGTGAAAATTTTGTGTTGGAAAGGAAAAAAAATTAGAGTTGAGAGGATGAGTAAGAAATATGGGTTAATTTTTGAATGAAAATTGGGTGAGAAAGCAGTAGAGAAGGATGGGGGAGTTGAGGGGTGGGGTTTGAGCAATTAATATGGGTGAAAATTCACCCATATTCAGCTTCCCGTGGGAATCTCTCCTATTCCCATGCCATAAGCGGCGGTCGAGGCTGCCTCGACTGACACGCCGTCTGAAAATGGCTTACTGAACCCATTTTCAGACGGTCACTGTAACTGATGAGATGTCAGTTTCAGGCATGTCTGAAAACAGGCTTACTAAGTCCTTTTTCTGACACCAAAAAAACTGTTCTGATTAAAATTGTGTCTTACTTATATATATTGTTAAACTATGCTCCTTATATGTACTCTTTTTGTCACCATATATTTTTTTTTTTGTCTTAAATCCAATTTTAAATGTATAATATAAACTTATAAATTTATTAATATTTAAAAAACATTTATTCTTTAAAACGTGTTAAATTTTGTTAAACTTCTAACCCATTTTCTTTTAAAATTCAGTTTGATATTTAAAATGAAGCTATTAAATATATATATATATATATATATATATATATATATATATATATATATATATATATATATATATAAATACAAAGAAGGTAAGACAGATGATATGCAAATCACATACAGCTGGACTCTATAAGATCAAAACTGTAACTACAATAATTAACCAATATTTTAATATAATTTTTATTAACCTATTTTAGAGTTTGATTTCAGTTCAAAAGTGGTTGGTTTATTCCAATTTTGTCCTTACAGTTTCATCATTTGCTGGAACTTGATTTTCACATGTTTTTTAATTTAATTAAAATTTCAGTTATCTAGGTTACAACGCATCATTATCATTTTGGCTTGGATTTGTTTTCGTGTATACATTATATAATTATCAATC
Source organism: Euphorbia pulcherrima (assembly GCA_947683365.1). Classification (NCBI taxonomy): domain Eukaryota; kingdom Viridiplantae; phylum Streptophyta; class Magnoliopsida; order Malpighiales; family Euphorbiaceae; genus Euphorbia; species Euphorbia pulcherrima. Next base: position 26,019,213 of record CANTUS010000001.1, read on the forward strand.
ATTATAATTTTTTTTTTATTTTTTTAATTATTTAACACGTGATAATTTTCTACTTATATTTTGCCCGTCTTAAATTGAGACAGAGTCAACGAAGAGTCGCGTGGCCCGCTTCACAATCAAGGTTAGCCAAGCGAATCTAACTCATAAAGCCGGCTGAATCTTAATCCAGCTGGAGATCATATCAAGCCGGGGTTTCTTGGAAGCTTTAGGCGGTCATGATTCGAGGCGGCTCATGACCGGCTCAAAGGCATTCCCGTGCTCTACAAGAAAGAAGAATCCAGATTTGACTCTAGTCCCTATATTCGCTCCTCTGACCTTATCCTAATCAACTTGGAGTTGAAGGATCAGATAAGTGCGAAGAATTCTAAACTTATCTCAATTAGGACTTCTTATTCCATCAGGAATAAGGCAGCTCATGCGCCTATAAATAGGCCCTTAGGTTAGTTCAACAGGTACATTCACTTTCTCACAATTACTTACATAATATTCTTCAGAATCCTTTACTGACTTAAGCATCGGAGGATTCCCCCGGGGTAACCACCGATCACCCCCAAGTGTGTGTTGTTGTGCGGGAATTAACCCACAGATTCAAGATAGTTCGTAGTAGATCAATTCTGAAATATCGGATTAAAGTGCGATATTTTCAGTAGTGCGGTGAGCGTGGACTTCATTTACTTGCTCAAGCGAGAATCGTAATTCACCGAAGAACAGATCTTTCTAGATAATTCTGAGTTTTTATTGTGCGAACATGGCTCACGAGAATTCAGACTTGGTCATCGATCCCGGCGTGGAAAACACTCAAGGCAGTGCGGGAAACGCCATCCCAACTGGAGGAGCGTCGGTCACGGTAGGTAGCTTAGAAGCTACAAATAAGGCACCAATGGCTACCGGCAGCTCAGGAACTAAAGAGACGAAGGAACGTTACTCCCGTCCACTCAGTTAACTAGACCCGTTCATCGATATTGCTCGTCATGCGGCCCTAACCCCTGAACAGCAAATCCAGATGATGAGGTCCTCCTACAATCACTTCGTAGCAATAGGCCGAATCGGAGGAGAACTTCACAAAGACCTGGTCGTTCCACCTGAACTAGGCATAAATTGGAACCTACTCCCCCAATTCAATTCTATCACTGGGATACCTGCTCCCATTTCCACAGTGACGGAGGGACTTCAAAATTTAACCATCTCTCAGCCGGTGTCAATCCAGCAGGTCACTCCCACAACGCTGCGAGGGCTGTTACTAATGGCTCAAGAAGGGAAGGAAATCCTAGCAGGGGCGTCAATGCTCAACAAGAAGTAAGGAGCGGCAACTAATTCAATAATTGTGGCAACTGAGCTGGTTGAAAAGAATAGCGCAGGGGACCACCGGAAATCTAAGGGAAAAAAGCATAAAGGAAAGAAGCACAAATCCCTCACCCCTTCTCCTTCGGCATTCTCCTCATCTGCTTCTCAGTCCGACTCAGAAATTTCCAAAGATTTTGATACTAAGTTCAAAAGACACTTGAAGAAGTACGCTATCTCTTTCCAGGAGCCAATCAACGAAAAAAACTCTCTCCCCGTTCAAGAAAAACATCCTAAGCCAAAAGCTCCCAAAGTACGTATTCCCACCTTCCTTAGACAAATACACAGGGAAGGATGACCCTCGAATGCACCTAACAAATTATGTAGGCCAGATGGATCTGATTAATGCACTTGAGGCATTCCGGTGCAAATACTTCCCCCCTACTCTAACAGGGGCCACCAAACAGTGGTTCCTCCAACTAGGCCCTAACTCCATCAAAGATTTTGAAACACTAAGAGGAAAATTTGTAGAACATTTCTTAGGATCAGCTTAACCGGATAGCGTAAGCCGGGACCTTCACAGCATTGTGCAGAAACTAGATGAATCTCTGCGAGATTTCCTCAAGAGACTTAATGAAGCCTGCGTGGGCATTGCCGACCTAGATTTCAGGACTGCCGAGGAAGCTTTAATCAAAAGAACCCAAAACGATAGGCTCAAGCAGGAAATAATCACAAGGAAACCAACCCAGTTTCCCTAAATGATTGAAATGGCTTAAAACTTGGTTGAAGTTGATAAGGTAAGCCGCTCCAATAAGTGGAGCTCAAATGACGGCGACCGATCCAGGCGAGATGAGAAGAGGAGTAAGAAAGGCAGGGGAAGCAGTGGTTATGGCTACAGCTGGTATGATCATGATGAGGATAAACCAAAATTGAACGCTACTCTGAGCAAAATTTTGGAAAATGGGCCAGAGCGGAAGAACATTAGGTTTCCAAATGTCCCAGAAGGAAAAACTTTAGGGAGAGACTATGAAAAATACTGCGATTTCCACAAAACTAGGGGACACTATATAGACGACTGTAGGGTCCTAGTAGAAGAAGTTCATGCCCTCATCAAGGCAGGAAAATTTGGCCAATTTGTTAAAGGTGTGATAAGACAATCAGATCGAAGAGAAGACTCAGGCGACTCAAAGGAGAAGCCAAAAGAACAAAAAAAATGGCGATGGAAGAGGAAAGAAAGTCTTAGTTATAAATGGTGGCGAGGATAAAGAGCCGGCTCAAAAAAGAGCAAAGTAATCTTCTAGCGAGACATTTATGTCAAGTGATGATTCAGAAGCCAACAAGAATTACAGAAAGGTGAGCACGGTGACCAAGCCACACACGGATCCATTAGTCATAGAAGCAGTAGTAGAGAATTTTACGGTATACTGAGTGCTCGTTGACGCAGGATGCTCGGTAAATTTAATCACAAGATCAACGTTTAAACAACTTGAGGTAAATAACCGCCGCATTAATCCGGGGTACGCAACCTTATCAGATCTAAGCAGGCACTCTATCGCTGAAATATTAGTCAGGTTTAACATCATTTTGGGATGTCCTTTTTTGTGTGAATCCTTCGCTTCAATCTCTCCTACTTACTTGGTATTACAAATACCAACTAGGAAGGGGACGGTAGTAGCAATAGGAAACCCCTCGGTGACCCATGAAACCTATGTAGCCGCACTAAGAAGAGATAAAAGACCGGCTCAAGCAGACAAATCTGAAGAGGATAGCTTAAGTAAGGAAGATTTTAACCCAAATGAAAGTAGTTCAATCGCCGACCCAGTAGGAGAGCATGAGATACTCATGGTAGGACCAGGCAGAGCGTTGAGAGTAGCCAAGGATCTAAAAATTAATACCAAGGCAAGCATCAATTCTGTCCTGGTTGGACAACAACATTCATTCTCTTGGAGTCACGACGATTTATTGGGAGTCCGGCCAAAAATCATACAACATAGCCTCAACCTTGAACAGGAAGCGGCCCCGGTAATACAGAAAAAGAGGAAACATGTTGCGGAGAGACAGAAGGCTATTGAAGAAGAGATAGACAAATTGATCAAAGCCAAGCATATCAGGAAAGTACATTATCCCAGAGTTAAAAAAACCAAATGGAAATTACCGCATATGCGTAGACTTCACAGACTTGAACAAAGCAACCCCGAAAGATAGTTACCCATTGTCAAGCATAGGCCAACTAATAGATTCCACTGCCGGGTACGCCGTCTACTCCTTCCTAGAAGTAAAAGTCAGATATCATCAAATTCCCATGGATCCGACAGACGAAGAAAAAATGTCCTTTGTACTACTACACGGTCATGCCATTTGGGCTTAAAAATGTAGGGGCCACCTACCAGCGGCTGGTAAATAGAATGTTCAATGATATGCTCAATGAGATGGTCGAGGTATATGTGGATGGCATGATAGTAAAAAGCAAGAGTGAGGAAGAGCATGCGGATGACTTAGAAAAGGTGTTTAAAACCTTACAAGCCTACCGACTAAAGCTCAACCCGAAGAAATATGTCTTTGGGGTTAAGAGTGGGAAGTTTCTAGGATTCATGATTTCTGAAAGAGGGATTGAGGCCAATCTAGAGAAAATAGAAGCCATCATCCGGATGGAACTGCCTCAGACATTGAATGAAGCACAGCGCCTAAATGGAAGAATCAATGCGCTGGGGTGGTTTATCTCATTCTCAGCTAAAAGATGTATGCCTTTTTATAAAGCAATCAAAAAGGATCGGGACTTCAAATGGGATAAGGATTACTAGGAAGCCTTTGACCGAATGAAGGACTTTTTAGCCAAACCACCCCTCATGAGCCACCCTAATTCTGGAGACACACTCTACCTTTACTTAGAAGTGATAGATGAGGCGGTAGGAACCATGCTGATCCGAGAAGATGGGCAAGAACAATATTCAGTGTATTATACTAGCAAAGTGTTAAGAAATGCCGAATGAAGATACCTCAAGATCAAAAGGCTAGCGTTAGCACTAATCCACTTGGCCGACCGATTGAGACCGTACTTTCTAGCACATACAATCGTGGTCAGGATAAGTGTTCCTCTTAAGAAAGTGTTATAGAGACCAGATACGTTAGGATGCCTCACTGAATGGGCCATTAGACTTGGGTTATACGATATAAGATTTAAATCAAGAAAAGCCCTAAAGGCTCAAGTATTAGTAGATTTTGTCGTAGAATTCGCAGGCATCGAACCAGAAGTAGTAATACCGTCCAAAACCTGGACAATCTTATGCACGGAGGGAGCCGACATCGGAGTATACATTCAAGGACCAGAAATAATCAGGTTATCATATGCAGCCAAGTTAGCCTTCCCGTCCACCAACAACGCGGCCGAATATGAAGTAGTGATTAAAGGGCTAGAGCGAACACACGGCCTAATGAGATAGCACCTAATATAGTCATCCTCAAAAGCGACTCAAAGCTAGTGGCAAATCAGATCAATTGAACATACGGAACTAAACGGGCCCAGATGATAAAGTATTTGGCCAAAGTTGGCACGTTGTTAGAGAAGTTGGAAGCTAAGGGAATCGAGTGGAAAATTGAGTACATCTCCCGAACACAAAATCAGATGGCAGATGACCTGGCCAAGGCGGCCGCAAGAAAAGACTCATGGAAAGAGCTAAGTTGCCCTTGTGAGGTCTTGACTCGGCCGACATGCGAAGAGCAAGGAAAAAATGTCTGGATATAAAAGAAATCACTCGGGTGGATGCAACCCCTATATGATTATCTAGCTTACGATAAGCTTCCCGAGGATAAGATCAAGGCGGAAAAGATCATAAGGAAATCCATGCGATTCACCCTAATAGGCAATGAATTATACTGAGAATCCTATTCGGACGTATGGCTCAAATGTGCCACGCCCGAGTTAGGAAAACTAATTATTGAAGAGATTCATGAAGGAAATTGTGGGTCCCACCGGGGGCAAAAAATTTACTTAGGAAAATCACTCTGGCCGGATGTTATTGGGAGACCATCAAAGTCAATTCAAAAGAATACTTGAGAACCTGCCACCAATGCCAAATACACGAGAGGAAATCCCATATCCCCAAAGCTAACCAAAGGCCTATAGTAACTAGCTGGTTGTGGGACCAATGCCAGAGGCTTCCGGGAAAAGGAAGTGGATCTTGGTAGCCATTGATCACTTTTCTATATGGATCGAGGCAGAAGCACCCAACGCGGTCACAACCGAACAAAAATTGACTTTGTATGGAAACATATAATCACTTGATTTGGAATACCAAAAAGAATTATAACCAACAACGGATCACAGTTTATCTTAAAAAAATTCAAAGACTTATGCAAGCACTGGAAGATTGAGAATAACTATTCATCCAAACCACACCCCCAAACGAAAGGCCAGATGGAAGTGACCAACCAAACCCTAGGAGAAGGGTTGAAGAAAAGGGTGTTGGATCGCAAGGGAAGGTGGTCGGATGAGCTAATTAGAGTCTTGTGGTCTTACAGAATGACTTCTTACGGAACGACTGGACAAACCCCTTACTCTCTCGTTCATGGAGTGGAGGCGGTTGTCCCAATTGAGATAGGGGCACCATCAGACCGGGTGGTATACTACATAGAAAAAAATAATGACATCAATATGAAATACCACCTGGATAAACTAGACGAAATAAGAGAACGAGCCTGGATCCTTATGGCGGCCTATAAAGCTAAAATCGAGAGATACCATGATAGAAGGGTATGGGAAGTCCGACTCAAAGAAGGAAACCTAGTTCTTAAAGACTCGGCTGCCTCGTAGGCTCAAGAAGCAAAGGAAATGTGGGCGCCAACTAGGAAGGCCCCTACAAAATCACCAAACTCATCTGGCCGGCCACCTACAAACTAAGGACTATGAAAGGCAAAGAACTTCTTCGAACATGGCACATTGCTAATCTTAGGCCCTACTACACTGTAGATACTTAGGGACTCTAGCAGCCGTACTCTTTTTCCTTCCTTAAGGATTTTTCTCATTGGATTTTTCCTTGAGGAAGTTTTTAACGAGGTGGCTCCCCTCAAGTAGATATTCAGATGCGTAGAATTCCCGGACTTGTGCTCAATTTATTTATAATATAATATTTTTTTATTCGCCTCAGCAAGTATTTATCACTATTTTAGGTATATTCCCGGCACAATATAAGACTGGCTTAGTTTAAACAACTCTCGCATACAAGTTTAGTTAAAACTAAGGCAAATGGTTTTCAGGCGGTGCCCACCCCTAAAACATAAACAGCCGGCCAATCCCATAAGACCGGCACAAATAAAATGCTTATTGAAAGAGGCTACACATAAGACCTAAGCAAATATCTAAACGGCAAGAAAAATATAAGACCGATTCTCAAATATACAAGGCATAATATAAGACCTTAAAGCTCTTAAGACCTTTGTTAAATCTAAGGTACAAACATTCTAGGCCGCAATGAAACTTATATCCATTCAAGCGGCAATAATGACCAACTCAAACATACAGCAAGGCATAGAAACAAGACCTTAAAAGATATGCCTCCAAAAATGCCTAAATAAAGCAATGTACGTACATAATAAGCTAACATAGCCAAAGTACAAAAATAAAAAAATTCTATTCTCAAGGCGGGATATCCTAGTTAGACGGCTTCTCTAAATCTTCACCTAGGATCTCTTGGGAATATGGAACCGACCGGGCCTGCCTCAAAGGAGAAAAAGGTGACTCCTCATATTGAGGATATGGTATCAATAGCTTATCTGTTAGATTGGATTTTGAGAGGGCCACTTTCCCCTGGATGCAAAGTTGTAGGGTTATGCTGCCGTTTGAACGTCAACGCCTCCACCGGCTGCCTAAAGGATGGTTTAGCATTTACTTGGAACAAGCTTGGTTTGGTTTTGTCTATCCCCTACCTTAAGGCATATGTGACCTCGATAATTATTGGAAGGTACGCTCGACCTAGATTCACCCCAATTGTTGGGGTGATATATTGGGTCATTATCAGATATGTGAAAACCTAGGGCTGGGATTTGACGCAAAATTCTTCAAACGGATAGCTTCTTGTTAGATGAATAAAGGTGAAGATCACCTGCATTTCTCTCATAAGAACGGTTATACTCTTTTACCCATAGGGCGAACTCGATAAAGAACTTCAAGCAATTTTTTTGAACTAAAGGAAGGGGTGCCTACTTTTCCTACTCGTTGGTCGTTTGCTGTGCTGCCTCCTTTCAAGGTTCCCAAGAATGACCCGAATGTCAGTGTGGAGATATTTGAACATTTGAAGAAGGGAATGTGGTCTTTAGCCAATGTCTCTTATGCATTTGTTCATAACATTCGACTTACAGATTATAACTTAGATACCGATGATGGTTATGTTGATTACGTTAGTTCTCCGCCTCTGGGTGAGTTTGTTTCCTCACTTTATTTATTTCTTGTTGTTATTTTCAGCTATATTAAGGGTTAAGAATGCTGTTTCTAATGCTATAGCCAAGCGGGTGAAAAACCTGTAAAAATTCAACAATCGCCAGTCTCTGGAGATCATTGACGGTGCAACTAACAAAACTACTAATACAGTTTTATTAGGTAAGAATGGGGAGAATACGCTTAAAAAGGGAGTGAAGAGAGGGAATCCGGATGCTGCTGAGGCATCCATGAAGGATTGAAAGAAGAAAGCCAAGGTTACTGACTTGGTATGTTTTCCGTTGTAGTTGATGTAATTTTATTTATTAACATGATTCATGACAGGCGGCCATCGACACGCCTGTTGAGGATTCTGGGGCTCCTCTTTCTTTGGTGAAGGATGCCTTAATCCATGTTGAGGGTAACAAGCCTTCCCTCCACCTACCTGTTATTCAGGAGTCTCTTCTTCACGCTTTTACCTTGGAAGAAGAGGACCGATTGTATGATCAAGAGGACTTCCATACGGCGGCGACCTGTTTGTTTGAATCGGTTTCTCAGGTATGATCCCCCTTCTAATTAAGAATTCCATCTCAATGGGCTTGTGTCATGCTTCGAGCAATAATAAGCATGTTTCTTATTCAGTCTTTATCTCGGGAGACTGACATATTTCACTGGGTGGATGTAGAGAGTACTAATGCCGAGAAGTTGATGGAAGCTATAGGCATGTGCTGAAAGCTGAAATCTCAAGTGAAAGAGGCGGAAGCCAAAACAAGACCTTGGGGGAGAAATTACAAAAGCTGAGAGAGGAGCATGAGCTTCTCCAATCATCTCATGAGACAACCTCCAAGAGTCTTGAGAAGGCTAAAGCTGATCTCACTGCCTCCTAAATAGAGCTGCGGGACATCCAATGGAAGAAAGAAGAAGACACCACTGAATACATCAAGTCCATTGAAGGGATGGTGGATGATGGCTTCGAGTTTGGGTGACGAGTTTTTCAGGCCTACAAGCAGCTTCATCCGGATCTTCCCAATGATTTGATTAACACCATTAAATACCCGAGGATTGAAGCAGAGGGGGAGAAAGTTCCTGAAGATGATGCCCCTGGCGGGAAATCTTCACCTAGATTTATTCCATTGGATGTCCCGCAGCTCTATTTAGGAGGCAGTGAGATCAGCTTTAGCCTTCTCAAGACTCTTGGAGGTTGTCTCATGAGATGATTGGAGAAGCTCATGCTCCTCTCTCAGCTTTTGTAATTTCTCCCCCAAGGTCTTGTTTTGGCTTCCGCCTCTTTCACTTGAGATTTCAGCTTTCAGCACATGCCTATAGCTTCCATCAAATTCTCGGCATTAGTACTCTCTACATCCACCCAGTGAAATATGTCAGTCTCCCGAGATAAAGACTGAATAAGGAACATGCTTATTATTGCTCGAAGCATGACACAAGCCCATTGAGATGGAATTCTTAATTAGAAGGGGGATCATACCTGAGAAACCGATTCAAACAAACAGGTCGCCGCCGTATGGAAGTCCTCTTGATCATACAATCGGTCCTCTTCTTCCAAGGTAAAAGCGTGAAGAAGAGACTCCTGAATAACAGGTAGGTGGAGGGAAGGCTTGTTACCCTCAACATGGATTAAGGCATCCTTCACCAAAGAAAGAGGAGCCCCGGAATCCTCAACAGGCGTGTCGATGGCCGCCTGTCATGAATCATGTTAATAAATAAAATTACATCAACTACAACGGAAAACATACCAAGTCAGTAACCTTGGCTTTCTTCTTTCAATCCTTCATGGATGCCTCAGCAGCATCCGGATTCCCTCTCTTCACTCCCTTTTTAAGCGTATTCTCCCCATTCTTACCTAATAAAACTGTATTAGTAGTTTTGTTAGTTGCACCGTCAATGATCTCCAGAGACTGGCGATTGTTGAATTTTTACAGGTTTTTCGCCCGCTTGGCTATAGCATTAGAAACAGCATTCTTAACCCTTAACATAGCTGAAAATAACAACAAGAAATAAATAAAGTGAGGAAACAAACTCACCCAGAGGCGGAGAACTAACGTAATCAACATAACCATCATCGGTATCTAAGTTATAATCTGTAAGTCGAATGTTATGAACAAATGCATAAGAGACATTGGCTAAAGACCACATTCCCTTCTTCAAATGTTCAAATATCTCCACACTGACATTCGGGTCATTCTTGGGAACCTTGAAAGGAGGCAGCACAGCAAACGACCAACGAGTAGGAAAAGTAGGCACCCCTTCCTTTAGTTCAAAAAATTTGCTTGAAGTTCTTTATCGAGTTCGCCCTATGGGTAAAAGAGTATAACCGTTCTTATGAGAGAAATGCAGGTGATCTTCACCTTTATTCATCTAACAAGAAGCTATCCATTTGAAGAATTTTGCGTCAAATCCCAGCCCTAGGTTTTCACATATCTGATAATGACCCAATATATCACCCCAACAATTGGGGTGAATCTAGGTCGAGCGTACCTTCCAATAATTATCGAGGTCACATATGCCTTAAGGTAGGGGATAGACAAAACCAAACCAAGCTTGTTCCAAGTAAATGCTAAACCATCCTTTAGGCAGCCGGTGGAGGCGTTGACGTTCAAACGGCAGCATAACCCTGCAACTTTGCATCCAGGGGAAAGTGGCCCTCTCAAAATCCAATCTAACGGATAAGCTATTGATACCATATCCTCAATATGAGGAGTCACCTTTTTCTCCTTTGAGGTAGGCCCGGTCGGTTCCATATTCCCAATCTTTGCCTTGCCCTTCTTAGCGGCTCTCTTCTTCCTATACTTCCTTGGCATAGGATCTGGGCATACGGGGTGAGCCAGTTGCTCAACCCCATCGCCCTCGCCACCACTGCCTGCCCATAACGAGTCAGAGGAATGTATTTGCGAGCTTGATGTAGCCTGACCAGATGCCGCCCTCTCTTCATCATCCTCTATATAGTCCATCCACCCAGCTGTCCTTTTAATCCTAGGGTTGTGAGGCAAGTTAGAACGATCCATGTTAACAAAAGTGCGAGAAATCAGGTCAGGGCACTCCCTACACAAAATGGTAAACAAACTTTCGCTTGAACTACTACTTAACAAGGACGAAGATATAGCCGCCTAGAAAGAAAGCAAAAGTCCTAGAACAAGTTAGAGTCAGATCCGGTCACCCTATCAAGATCTACGGTCAATTTTTCAGCCGGGAGGGGTCCAACCTTAAGCCTATGTTCATCAAAGTTCATACATAAACACAGAATCCGGCCAAGAGAAACCCAAATTCCAGCGACACTAACTTACAACTAAGATCATTTTTCCAAACAAATACATTCAATATGCAAAATCAAAGATGCAAATGATTCTAGCTTGAACATTCAAGATATATCATAACCTACTATGATATGCATAAGTGTTCCAACGAAACTCGTTAAACATGAGATTCAAGTCACGACAACATACAACCCATGGCATAGCAGCAATAAGCATGAAATTCTCGAGGAATGAGGATAGAAGGAGAGTACTTACTTGTTAAAAAGAAGAAGTTCAAGGAAACAAGAGTCGGTGGAGAAATAGTCTTAAAGAGTCAAAGGAATGGAAGTAGACGGAATACGGTACAGATTTGCAGAGGATCCAAAATGAGGAACTGAACTCCAAAGGCGCTTAAATAGGAAATGGATGTAAAGTTGAAGAGTCACAATCATTGAATCACAAAAACTGAGTGCCATGTGTCAAGTAGAGAGTGATCAGTTTTGAATTTCGAAAAAAAGCCAGCTACCGCCAAAGAATGCCAAAAGACTCAAGTTTCCTAGAGAAGCTTTGAGACGCCTGGTCTATAGCTTGCCATGTAGCCCTAATCCGCTCAAAATCTGAGCCGATTCGGACTATTGAGGACAGAAGCCATAAAGAACTTCTCACGCTTGGGTTTGGTTGGGGGAGGGGGGAGGGGGCGCTTCTGATAATTTGCTACTTATATTTCGCCCATCTCCAACTGAGACCGAGTCAACAAAGAGCCGCGTGGCTCGCTTCACAGTCAAGGTTAGCTAAGTGAATCTGACCCATAAAGTCGGCTGAATCTTAATCCAATTAGAGATCATATCAAGCCAGGGTTTCTTGGAAGCTTTAGGCGGTCATCATTCGAGGCGGCTCATAACCTGCTCAAAGGCATTCTCATGCTCTGCAAGAAAGGAGAATTCAGGTTTGACTCTAGTCCCTATATTCTCTCCTCTGACCTTATCCTAATCAACTTGGGGTTCATAAGTGCGAAGAGTTCTAAACTTATCTCAATTAGGACTCTTTATTCCATTAGAAATAGGGCAGCTCCTGCGCCTATAAATAGGCTCTTAAGTCAGTTCAACAGGTACATTCACTTTCTCACAATTACTTACAATATATTCCTCAGCACCCTTTACTGACTTAAGCATCGGAGGCTCCCTCCGAAGTAACCACCGATCATCTCCAAATATACGTTGTTTTATAAAAATTAATCCATAAATTTAAAATAGTTCGTAATAAATTAATTCTGAAACATCGAATTAAAGTTTTATACGTGTCAAAGTTAGATATTTTGTAGAATAAAGACCAATAAGCTTCTGGGATACGAAGAAAATTCCAATTCAATAGAAACAAAATTTGCTCACTTAATTGATGTCTCTTTCTACATGTCTCATCATATTGCATCACACTAACTCGGTTAAAGTCAATTCTTCTCCTAACCACGACTATATATATATATATATATATATATATATATATATATATATATATATATATATATATATATATATATATAAATAAGTGTTATTAAAATCATATCGATTGATTTGATTGGTGTTATTATGAATCGATTTTACGTATATTATAGTTTAATTTAAAAATATTATTTTAAAATTGAATTAAATTGATAAACTGATTCAAACTTAATTTTTTTAAAACCTTATAACGACAAGTAAAAGCGTTATAAAAGATCTACAATATATAATCACTAAAATCATTAAATAATATATATTTTTTTCCAAACCTTTCTGAAAATATGCGGAAGCGTTGAGAAAAATCCAAAGCATTGTAAGTCAATGGAAACTCTAAATAATATATATTATATTAAAAGTAAAAAATCAATAAAACCACTAATTATATCAATAATACCGATTATACCACATACCATTTACTTTACTAATATGACACTCGGCACTAGTGGCAGTGCCAGGTCCAATAGACTGTGAGGGCAAAAATTTTACTAAAAAATTCCGACCAATAAAGATAATTTCATACTAGTGAAAATAATTAAGCAAAAATAATACCCGTCTCAAAATAAAAATATCAAAATTGAAACTAGTTAATGCTTAGCATATTAATTAAATAGAGTAACAAAATTAAGTTAAATACAAAATATTTATTAACCACGAAAATCAAAATATAAATGTACTTACTTTTTTTAAGAATTTTGAAAAAGTTAAATATTAAACCTAAGACCATCTATCATTAACATTAAATAATATGCTAACTGAACCACACCAATTGGTATAAATATACTTATGTAATTATAATAGTTGAAAACAAATACTTTTACTACACCCAATAAAGAAAAGGAAAATAAGCAGTACTATTTATTAACTTTTCTTCTATCTCGGTGGAATTTTTTCTCCATCTCTTCATCTTCCCATCTGCATTTTCTTTCTCTTTTATATCCATGTGTTCTTCCCAGATGAGCTCATTTCCGAAAAAGTGTATAACGACTTCTCTCTCCATTTATCCTTTCTCTCATTCATCATCACAACCTTACATGGGCGACACTTATGTCGTTCCAGGGAGGCAAAACCATCGAAAAACCCCTATATCCACAGTGTTTCTCGATGACTGGGTGGGCGGCTGAGATTTTCATTATTTTGATGTAACCATTATAATTACAACATGCTTATTTGGTGAATTCTTCTTCCAAAATACTAGTAATAAAAAAAACCCTAAAAATGTATACAACTTAACGCAGTTAAAAATCTCTAAAGTTAATATTACTACTAAAATTGTAACGTCACAAGCTATAAGTTCAAATATCAATCATTGATATAACTCTACCACCAAATTTAACTTTAGCAAATACTAATAAACCAGGAAAACAATAACAAAATGGTGTTAATAAAAGATATGACATTTATATATTTAACTTTCTGCAATTTTTTAACACTCTCATGTATAACTATTGGAAAACTCAACGCAACTATAACAAGAGCATTGATTTAATGCTTTGGATATCTTCAATTATACCAACCCATAAATCCCTCCCAATCATTCTTCAAAATCTTCACCATTACTATACTCAAAAACCCTCTTTAACTTGCACAATTTCATCAGAAAATACCATCCAATAGCCCCAACAGTCATCAACCCACTAACCAAATAAACAATCTTTGTAGCAATTACCATAATCAAAACCAAAAACCCAGATGGAATCAAACACATAATCACCAATCCAGGCAGTCTCATTGGCACTCTATAAGGCCTTTTTAATTCTGGCAATTTCCTTCTTAACCAAAGAAAAGAAGCAAATTCCAACAACATACCCAAACTATACAAGAAATTTGCTGATGAAATTATATCAGTAAAATCCATATATGATACCCCAACTGTAATCAAAGTTGAAATTAGTATCCCAAACCATGGAGTATTAAACCATTTTGATCTAACCCCAAAAAACTTAGGCACTAATCCCAAATCAGCCATCCCAATTACCTGATAAGCACTGCTACTCAATTGTGCCTCAAATAGCCCAATTGCAGATAAAACAGCCCCAACTTCAATCCAATATTTCAGCCATTTTCCTGCAATGATTTCTGCTGCTGTAGCATGAAATCCTGACTCCCATTCACTTTGATCAACATTTACAGCACCAATCACAGCAAATAGAGGGATTAAATAAGAAACACAAGTCAAAATCACTGCAAGGAATAGAGCTTTTGGGAACGTTTTCTGTGGCCTATCTACTTCTCCTGCTAAAGTGCTAACATTATCCCAGAAATTCAAGTTCCAAAACAGTGTATTGAAGTATAAAGTCCAGTCCTTTTTTAAATCCTTTTCCCCTAAACTTACCCATCTATGGGGTTTTATTTTAGGGATTGCAATTAAGGACATAATTATAAAGGGGGAAAGTGAAACTACACCTAGAAACACAGCAACATAGCCAACAACAGTTAAACCAGTGTAATTGAGAAATGAGAGAAATAGAGTTGAGATTAAAAGAGCAATCTTTCTAGGCCAACCGGAACCAAACACAGGAAACACTTTCTTCAAATACTCAATGCAAAGAACTGGAAAAGATGCAATATTTATAACACCACTGAGAAATTTCCAGGAGCCCATTAAAGACCCACAAAAGGGACCAAATGCTCGATCTGCCCATATCACAAAACCGCCATCGCCAGGGTAGGCAGTTGAAAGCTCGGCAGTGATAAGAGCTTCAGGTATACTCCAAATGAACGGAAAAATCAAGAAACCCAGAAGAGCATTGAGAGGTCCGGCAGCTTGAACGGCCGGTTCTTCGCCGTACGGACCGCCGGCTACTTCAAAATAAATGAGGAATATTAGAGGGATTAGAGTGAGTTTTTTGGGTATTTTTGCGGTGGCGGTGGCGGTGGCGGCGGCGGCGGTAGGAAGCGTATTTGGGGATTTCATAGTTCTTGATTTTCCGGCGATTGGGGTTGAGAGAATGATTGGGGATGGGTAGTTATTTATTTGATCATGGCGAATCAATATAAAAATGGTCAAACAAAAAACCGAGTTAAACGAGAGTGTGGAGGGGACAGGCGACAGGCGATAATTAATATTGCTGCGATTTCAAGCAGATGAAAAGGAATGATACGACTTTTATTATAGGAGAGATCAGATGCCATTTGATAAAGGAAAGATATCGATATAGATCTCTTCTGATTTTGGTTATTCTTTAGTGACGGATTTTATATATATATATATATATATATATATATATATATATATATATATATATATATATATATATATATATATATATATATATATATATATATAAATATATAATACTTATTCATTTTATTATTTGATTTTTTTTGTTTAATTTATTTTTAAGCCCAACAAACCTCGTCCTAAATTACTTCTCAAGGCCAATTTGTTTTGCCTAAAATGTCCAAATAAATTATTCAATTTTGAGTCACAAGTTACGGGTGATCTGTTAGCTCTATCTCGTAACTTAAAATTTTTCCAATTCTAAAAATAATTATTTAAAAATATAAGTAGTAAATAATATTATGAATATAATATATATGAAATCAATAATATTAAAAACAATAATAATACTAATAATAATTATGATTTTGATAATAATTATTAATAATTTGAAAATTAATTATTAATTATTATTACTAATATATTTTAATTTTGTTAATTATAATTATAATATTAATTAGTATTATTAATATTTAGTGACTATGTGAATGACAACACTACCCTTCCGAATCTTGTTAGAGTTAGGACGTAGGATAAAGTTGGGGTGAAGCTTCCAATTATTATTTTTAATTTTTTATTATTATACATTAAAACTAATTATTATTATTATTTAGTATTTATTTTAATGGTTAGCATTTATGATTATTGTTTTAAGAATTATGGATTTTTTATTATTTTAATAATGATTCGTAATTATTATTATGTACAATCAAAAAGTTAAATTCAGATTTATTTACTTTAATTTAGTCATAAATAATGCAAAAGAACACGACCTAATAAGTAAAGCTGAATTGGTAATTTAAAAATTTAAAGGATTAAATTCACTTTCCGTCGAGGTAATCTAAGCGTGAATTAGGATAATACCTTAATATAACTCATAATCCAACGTAGATTTGGATTTTTATGGTTTTTTAACCATTCACTTATGCGGGGTATGCTGATTAATTAAGCAAGATTAACTTTTCCAATCTATCCAATAAAATGGGAAAATGCCAAAAAGATCAAAAGAAAAGTGGAATTATAGTATGGTAAACATTTGTCTATAAATAACTTTTTAATAAAATATTTATTTCTTTACCCTTTATTTTCATAAATAGCTGTTTGTTCAGTCTTAAAATTTTCACTTTTCATTATGTACGTTTATTCATATATATGCGATTCCTTCCTTTTTTTTACTTTATTTTGCATTTATCTCGTAAACAGATGATTTTTTTGATATGTCGCTTCAGAGTTTTTTGTTCGTCTCGTTTTTTTCTTCGAAACTAGATCCATTATGATATACTTTTTTCGAATTTTTATTTTACACTAGTATTTTACCAGCTCTGAAAACCAGCATTTCACCAACATTATACAAGGTGTATTTTACCAGCATCATACCAATATTTTATCAACATTTTACCAATATTATACAAGGTGTGAAAAACCAGCATTTTACCAGCATTGTACCAACAATATACCAGCATTTTATAAGGTGTGAAAAACCAGCATTATACAAGGTGTGAAAAAAACCAGTATTATATTAGATTTATACCAGCAAAATACTATGTGTGATGAAAATAACCCATAAACTTACATTTTATGAAGAAATCAAACAAAAACCACTTCATACCAGATTTATACCAGTAAAATACCAGGTGTGATGAAAATAACTCATAAACTTGCATTTTATGAAGAAATAAAAAAAACCACTTCATACCAGCAAAATACCATATTTATACCAGATTTTGAAAAGTTTGGAAAAAAAGTTAAAAAAAGTATATAACAATGGATGACGTTTTAAAGATAAAAATGAGACGAATAAAAAAGTCTAAAGCGGCATGCTAAAAAATAAACGGTTTGAGAGATAAATGTAAAATAAGAAAATAAAATAAAAAAAATATGTCTTGTCCATGTGCTGTTTTGGAGATGAACGTATTTATATTATTAATACTTATAGAATTAAATATTTATATTATTGATCAAACTTTTAATTAAAATTATTAATGGGTATCCTCACCTAGTTTTCCCTTATTAAAGATAAAAAAAATACATTTATACTACATGTGTTTGTGTTATTGTCTATTTGGGGGCGTCGGTGTTGTGGTAGAGTAATTAAACGAATAAGCAATAATATATTTATAATTCAATTAATCGAAATGCATTTGAGCCTCTTGAAATTATTCCTAACGGTCTCCTGAAGTTTAAAGTTTTTCTCTTGTCTATGAAACTTGTTAAAATCGCATCCCAGGACCCCTTTGCTCGTCGGACTTATCTCTCGGTCTTGTTAATCTTCTTCTTTCCCTTTCATCTATTCTTTTGTCTTTGATTTAAATTGGTATCTGTTGGTGACTAATTTTATGCTGATTTTGTTTTCTCTTTGAAATCCTTCCGCTAATCAAGGATTCTATGATTTGGGGTTTTTTCAAAATTTATTTTATTTCTGATTGCGGGTTCTTATTAATTGATTTGGATGTTCTGTTTGAAATTTTGAACACCCGACATTTCTCTGATTTTATTCAAAAGCTCCTCTCCTCTCTTAGTTCAAATAAGCTTCCTAAACTCTATCTCAACAAGAGCTATTGCTGTTAAAATCTTTTCAAGTTTAAGAGCTCAAGGTCATAAATTTGCCTAAAAATTGCAATAATATTGAGGTTTTGAAGGCCTAGTGTCTTGAAGGTGGTAATTGGATTGTTGAAGATGGATTTTGCGGCAACTTTTGATGTTGTCTAGAGCTAAATTTCTGAATTGAGGGTTTATTATAGATTTTATTTCCATTTCGATTCTGTGTTTTTAGGCGTTGATTTGTAACTTCATCCGAGAAACACATCTTGATTTTTTTCTTTGTAGAAGACACTGGGGAAGCTGTTGCTGGAATTTCGAGGTTGAGAAGTTGAAGATGGATTTTTGAAAGAATTTATTTTCAAAATTGACTTTTCATGTCTCTTTCCAGATTTGAAATTGGTTTTGAACTATGTTAAAATGGAAATGAAAATAGAATGAGTTCGGATACCAGATTATGATTTTGAAAGAGAAGAATATACCATTTGAATTGGAATTGAGAGGTTGAAGATGGTCTTTTTTGAAAGAATTGATTTTTTGGTAAACATTTTTGAAAGAATTAATTGTATAGGACTTTATTGCAAGTTTTTCAAGGATCATACTCTAACTTTTATCGTCTACGCCACGTGACAGCTTGCTATTGGTTTAACTTTTTTTATTTTAATAACAGGTCGTGCGTGTAATGCACTCACCGAAGTGTGACTGATTTAATTATATTCAGGAGGCTAGTCTAGATGCATTAGTTCAAATTATTCAATTGTGTGAAGTATCCAATGTTAGCACATAAATAGGATTTATGTAAATGACCATATAACACTTTTATATTGCACAAACACTCTTTTTTATAATGTTTAAAACTCAAATTTAGATTGAAAATAACCATCTAAAATGTTTGTAATGGCACCATACTTGAAATATAAATAATATCTTGAAAGACCAATTTTCTAATTTAAAACATCATAAAATAAGTTGATGGTACATCAATAGTTTTTGAAAGAAAAAAATGACAAGGCAAGGAATGATGAGATCAAAATGTAAAAATAGTTACACTTATTTAGTCCAAATTTATATAATATCTTAATGCAATAATTAAAATTTGACAAATCAAATACTATAAAATTTAGTAATTATAATATTGTGTGATTGATGGATTGGTCTGGTGCTTAATATTTGAACTATAACTCTTAAAACTCTTAAATTTGAGTCATATTCGGAATAAATTAAAGATTTTTATTTTTAATTTTTTATATAAATACAAATTTTTTCTTATTTAATATAATTTCAAATAAAACACTTTTTTAAAGAAAACAATTTTAATGTTATAGCTACTAAGAAAACATTTGAGTTATGCTGCAGTATTCAAAAGCTCCTTTTAGGTTTTTCCTTAAGTTAGAGTCAACTTGTCTCAAATGCCACAACATCATTCGGTATTGGTCAATCCATTATCAAGGTCGTGTTATATTGAATTTTTTAAGATAATTGAATTAAATTTATTTTATTATAAATTTATAATTATGTATAATTGAATTGTATTGAATTAAATTGAATTTATTTAAAGTATAAAATAATAAAACTTAAGTGGTAGGATTTTGGGTTAGTTTGGTTAAGTTTTTTTCAATATTTTTTTAAAAGTTTCATTTTCAAGCTTTAGAATAATAGATTTTATTTTAGAAAAAATAAATCAGACAGTTCTTAATTAATTAGTATGAAGGATTAAAATATGTAGTTCAAAAACAAAATATGTGGTTCTATTCAAAATTTTTGAGAGCTACAAAATGCATTGGGTCATTAGATAATGGGGGTTTTTTAAAAAGTTCTTAATTCATAAAATAATTTTGACCAACGTCATAAAAGGGCAAAATAATTCCAAATATATCATCCTTTCAAAATAATTACAAACACCCCCTCCCCCACCTCCAACTGACGCCTCTTTCATATTTTTTTAATTTTTTAATTTATTTTATTTATATCTTTCAAACCGTTCATCTTTTCAACATGTCGGTATATAATTTTTTGTTCGCCTCTTTTTTTATCTTTGAAAGTAGTCCATGATGATATACTTTTATCAAGTTTTTTTAACTGTCAGATATTCAATAGATATATAATAGAAGTCCAATAGAAATCTGTAAAACTAGAAGACCTTGGATTCAAAACAATAGATAGACTTTAATAGATTATAACTTTAAAATAGACTTTTGCAGATGTCTAAATATTAACTTTAAACTAGATTTCGAATTGATCTAGTAAATGTCCAATAGATTTCGGATAGATGTCTTAAAGATGTCTTGTAGATGAGAAAACACAAGTTAAACAACTAATTGATCTTATAAACACTACAAACAAAGAAAAAGAGAAGAAGCAAGAGATCAATTGAAAAAAAATCCTCAATAAAATAATCACTTCAACTCTTGAAAGTCCACTTGTAACTTAGATCTATACAGTCAATTTGCCCAAATTCTGCAACTGAATCTAAATAAGTTAAATAACTCATGAAAGTCCAATGGTAAAAGGTAGATGACTCATAAATTATACCTATAAAAAATTAGCAATGGTCATAACGATGGATATAACGAAATTTCCAATGATCTATTAAATATCTACCCATGATCTATTGGACATCTATTGGATAAAAAATTTAGAAAAAGTCCCGATGAATGTCATTTGAAAGATAAAAATAAGACGAACAAAAAACTCTAAAGCGGGATGTCAAAAAAATAAACGATTTGAGAGATAAATGAAAAATAAGGAAAAAAATCAAAAAGAGGCCCAATGAAATTAAATATAATAATTTTATATTTTAACATAATTAATTAAAAAAAAGTCTCATCCGTGATAAATTCCCTAGATTATGAGTATTAACAGACGATGGGCCCAATGAACTACAGAGGCCCAATGAAATCATGAATTAAGAATTTTGCAGTTTAAAATAGGCACCTTTGTTTATGCCTTCGGCTTGAATGATCAATTTGATAAAAATGAACTTTGAATGTCTAATTGTTATTTGTCTATTAAATTTGTCCTCAGTGACGTGTCGTGGGCATGATAATAGGGGCGATAACTCCGGGCTCAGAAATTATAATTAAATTTAGGGACTCATTATTTTATATAATAGTCAAAATTTATTAAATTAAAAATATATATAAAAATATAATAGCAAATCTTGTAGAAACATTTATTCTCTTTTTAGCTATTTAATTTAAAAAAAAAGTTAATTAATAATTTAAAAATATAATTTCATTATCGTAATGTTTAAATTTTTTCCTTATTAACAGAACCACAAACTTTATTTCGCCCATAAACCCTTAATATCCTAATAACGTCCTGATAACTTGTGATTTGTTTTCCACACATTTCAAAAAAAACTTAAGCTAACCGATATGATTTTGAAAAATGCTATGCTCATAGACTAAATTACCCTAAGTTCAGTTGGAGGCAAATTGACCAATTAGTCAAGTTGAACAGAAAATTGAGACTTTCATGTCATGATGGAATAATGTAACAAATATCACTCTATGGAACAATAATAGAAGGTTTAATTATAGCAGTTCATGCAAACAATAATACAATATCAATTATATTGATTTGAGGAAGAATCTTAAATACAACACGCTAAATTTATTCATTTGACAACATGAAAAATCAGCAAAAAGTAGTATTTTGAAAAGATTAATGATTCTCGTGTCGTAATTATTTCTATTACAATTTATGGAAACTATGAATATAACCTTATTGCACTAAAACGTTACTGTTATATTTTTACCCAACATGACCATACCCTACAAGAAAATGCGAGGACATTGTATTTGTAAGAAAATGAAAGAAGATAATGAAGGGGAGGGTATATATACGCATTTAATGGTGTTTTAGTTTTTTTTTATAGGTTTTCATTTATTGTTGGAATGACCAATAAGATGTAGTTGAATTAGTATAATTTTCAGTATAATAAGGAGAGGTTATGAATTTAATACTCAACATCTTTAAAATTCATAGCTATATATAAAAAAATACTATTACAATGTATTTTCTCGTCATTTTATTCTTATACTATCAAGAATAACAAAATACTTGTATTGACTAAAAAACACAACCAAGTTTATGTTGTGGTACTACAAAACAAACCAATCTACATCTTATTAATGTATGTTGGGACGTAAGAATGAATCTGATCTTTAAAAAACAAAACTGATAGAGAAATTAAGTAATTTGGTAAATTTTTACTAAAATAGGTGTTTTGCTGTATTTTTCAGTGTTTTTCCCAAAAGTAACACTAGCGAGTATACTAGATCAATCTATAGCATATGGTGAGTCCAAGTGTTATTTCCACATGAATTAAAAGTAAATGATCTTAAATTAAATAGTAAATAGGTAGTCTAAGGTTTCTTTCAATAGTGGGGGTGCAAAAAAACAAAATTAAACGGGGCAACAAAAATAATTGTTGCGAAACAATCTCAAGTCAAACAAGTATAAACAATTTCAGCACACATTCCTCTATATATTTTGAGCAGTATTAAGAACATGAGTTTAAGGCATCTTACTTCTAATTTCACCAAACTTAAATGATCATCCTCACTGGATTCAGTTCCAAGCATTAAGTAAATCATATTAATGATAAAACCCCTTAACATGCAGCAATTACTTGATCCATCTCAATCATACATGTGTTAAATGGTTGTTCCATAATGTAAATCTTCGATCAGTCTCATGACAACTACTAAATATGAGGCGGCCATATCATAAGGATTAAACATACCAATTAAAAACCAAGAAATAATTTTAATGCTCAAATAAATGGAAAGGAAGTGAACTTACTCAAGTTTTACTTGCTGACCTAGATTGCCATATAGTCTACTCATACTTCATGAACAAAAGTATAAAAAGAAATACTACTTATATATAATATGGAGAGAAACAATTCTACACCACCAAGTGGTGGATCAAAATATGAACATTTTTACCCAAATACATCTCATATTTATAGTTGGTGGAGGGGGTAAACTTGGAAATAAAAATAACTAATTACATAATTAAGCAAATATAAAATATTTGAGGTGACTTCAGAATAAGGCTCCAGTTGCATGTCTTAATGGTGACTCATCTTAGTTAGTGAAATTTGTATTACACTTGTCATAATCAGCTTCTAAGTTAAGGATACGTGTCACTTATTCACTAATAATTCACCCCATCGTACTTAATTATATTTTCTATTTTTTCCACTAAGTGGGTAGGTGACGTCTCTCATATTCACTAGTCAGCTCTCATTCTTCATATTTCATGTTTCATTTTACCACTTCCATGGTTGGAGCTAATTTCTTTTTCCATCAAAAACACATTTTAGTTCGGCGCAACCATTCTGCTTGCTTTCTGCTTGTTTTCAGCTTGTTTTTTGCCTTTGGGGCAATCATTCTACTTGCTTCATTCAACAACTTGCAAAAACGTTATATGGCCATATTTCTTCATTTTAAGGCCCTGTTCTTTTCAACTTATAAGTAGCAGTACTGAATTGAACTAAACTGAGCTGAACTTATTTCAGTGTAAATTTATATGTATGCAGTACTGAACTGAACTGAACTTGACTAAATATAAGTTGAAAAGAACAGAGCCTAAATCCAATTTAAATGATTCCAAAGCTCTTTTATCTTTAATTTAACATATATATTTTTCACCTACCAAACACCTCCATACTTGAACTTTGTTTGTCCTCAATCATTCAAAACAAAACAAGACATAATTTTAGAAAACACTAGTAGCAGCAATCAACCTTCACTTTCTCACCTTTAGATAACACAATGGTCTTTGGAAAATACAAGGATTAAGGAAGCAAGATGATATAAACCTACACGAACAATCTAATTTAGCTTTAGAAACAATTTAAGACAAAGAAATTAGACTTCACATTTCAACAAATTAGCAATAAATTATAAATCAACCCAAACTACCTTACCAAAGATTTCACTCATTTTCGCTCAAAGTGTTTAGGTGAATTTTCATGAATGCACTCAACAACTTTACACATCAACATTAGACCATATGCTTGATAATCGGTCTCATCTCCACCACTACTTGTATTAAACAATCATGCATAATCAAAAGGACTTTACACAGGGTTGTAACATAGGTTAGGGTTAGGGTCTATCAAAAAGGATATTTTAGGTGAAAAAGAATTACTAAAAAAAATGAACAATGATGAGCAATTAAGCAAACTAATGAGGCATGATTAGGATAAAGAGAAAGTAAGTATCAAGCAATGGCACAAAGGATTAATAATAATATTTTCTTTTTCTTTTTTTACTTATTTTTTTCTTTTTCTTTTTTTTAATTTAATTTAATTTATTTTTTTTTCATGTCATTTTTTTCATATAGCGAAACAAGTTGTATGAAGAGATTGTACAAAATTAAATTAGCAACTTGCACTAGTGGAAAAGTGAGCTATTGCATCGCCCCATTTGAATCGGTTTTTCCAAAACCCATGCAATTGTTACTTGAAAAATTAATAGCACTGTCAATTTGATCGGTTTTCCTTAAAACCGATAATATAGACAGTGTGGTTTGAACATGACAGCAAACGTGCATGGTCTAAAGCATCAATTTTTACTTTAAACCGATACTTTTGATAAAATGCAATTCAATCAGTTCATAATAAAATGACATAATTGCAAATTTAGGCCTAAAAGCGCACGTGGTTTAATGCATCTGTTTTAGCTTTAAATTGATATTTTTTATAATATGCAAATTTTATCGGTTTAATCTAGAACGATACAATTGCTATTTTAGACTTGGAACCTAATTTTCACACCCTGCGCCGCGCCCTCAAACTCTAAACCCAAACTCTTTTCTCCTTCCATTTCTTCTCTCCCCACCGATGTCTTCTTCCGCCGCAATTCCGTTCTCAGTTTTGCCGTGACATTCTATCTGTCATCCTTCCATTTCCAATTTCGTTTACTTTTCCCACTTCTCTCTCTTCTCTGTTCTGATGGCATCAATAGAGTGGAGTTGAAGAGGATACAAAAAAAAAAAAAAACATGCATGTAACATCTGAGAAGAGGAGAAATTGGTTGTTGAAGAAAGCTTATGAGATTTCTGTTTTCTATGATGCTGAAGTTGCTCTCATCATCTTCTCTAACTGCGACAAGCTCTATGAATTTATCAGCATCTTCAAGTATCATATCTCTTCCCCTTTTCTTTTTTCTATTTCGTGATTTGCCTACCATCTGTTTGATTCTAGTCCTCTGAAGAAAAATCATATCTTTTCTTTCTTATAGCAATTCCGTTTATAGTTACTAGTTTTGGTTTTTATTATTTTGATTTTTTGTTTGGGGTTTTGTTTGTCTGATTATTAATTAGTTAGATCAGACCCAAAATTTATGGATTTTTTGGTTGATTTATGTGTTTATGTGAAACCAATAGCTATTAGTTCACAATTAATTCTTATCAATGGGCATATGTAACTCTGTTTCAAAAAATTCAGAGCTAATTTCTCTATCTTCAATTTTTCTTCCTTCTTTGGGTAAATTAGTTCATACCTAGCTGTTCTTCTGAAAATGGATCATGATTACTTTCTCTCTCAATGCATTTTATAATGGTGTGGAAGATTAAAATTGTGTGATTTTGAGACTAACCCATGTGTTAAATTGGAGATGGTAATTCATGTACTATTGTTTTGTTGTTTGTTGATTCTTCAATTGCAACCTATTTGATTGTTCGCCTATAAAGATTACATTAGATCTCTTGATAGAGGATAATAAGTCACTGCTTTGATTTAGTTACTTCTCTATCTATTATGTGCCCCTGCTTTATAGCTTATAATAGATGTTTGTTTTGTTCATGTCTGGACTATTAACGATTACTTGTTCTTTATTGAATTCATTGAGAATCTCTATGATCATTCATAGTTTCATCGCTATATAACTTTCCTTGTCCAGTTTCAATTAAGTTTAAAATGATGAACATTATGAGATTTGAAAAGGTTTCTACTGATGTATTTTGTTTTGAGCTAAATCCACTAGTCATTTAGTCAACTATTTTTCCGCTGGTTGTTGATCTTAGTAGCTTCAATTTTGTAGTCAACTTAATAATGTTGATTGAGGATTATCTAATTTCTACTTGTGAATATATAAATCATCAGTAGCAGGGATCATCGGCAGCTTAAAAATGGTTAAATTCAGACAAAAGAAGTCAGTGAACCCCAGAAAACTACTCATGTAAGTCCCTCTCTATCAAATTACTCTCCTCTAATCTTTTTTTAATTCTGTAATGCCACTAATTTCTTATTGTGGAGTTAGACATTGTTATACATTATGATCAAGCTCCGGAAGGAATAGTACTTTGTGATGATCTTTTCAAGGAACTGTGTGATTGCTTGTGTATGTTCTTTAATTGACGGCAATTGAAAGCAATTTAGCCCCTGAGGAATGCAATTAGAGAAGTAATATAGGTTTCTTAGCATTTCAGGAATTTGAATCGTTATGTTATTTGCTTTTGTATTAACATAGTTGATAAAGTTTGTGTATATTTAAAAGAAAATGGAGGTAGGTTGTAGGTAGGACTATGAATGAGACTATATTAATTGTGAATGAAGAAATGAAGTGATTGGGACGTTGAACAATTCTTGATAGATTGAATAATTAGTAACTTAGGAGGATTTAGGCCTGCATTCCTAGTATAATGAGATGAGGATTCATCCAAACCGACTATTCGAGGCTATCTTGTATTCTATGGCTTGGACTTCGACTAATTGGCCGCAAGGTAGGTTAGTTGAATGGAAAGAATACAAGTCTTACAGAAGTAGGAATCTACAAATTTGCTACATGAATATTGAAATAACAAAAAAGACACTTTTCATTATACCAAAGTAGATTTGACCACATAATACTTTTGCTTTTTTGAATTGATGCTGTGTATTAATATTTGTCGATACATCTCCATTGTCTTTGTCTAGATTGTGCATTTGTCTAGCAGTGAGCTATAAATTCAAAAAATTATCATATTATATTGCTATTGGTTGTAACTTGATTGTCAATTTGTCATTTTAAAACACCTTTTTATGTGATCAATAATTTTTTGAA
Source organism: Euphorbia pulcherrima (assembly GCA_947683365.1). Taxonomy (NCBI): domain Eukaryota; kingdom Viridiplantae; phylum Streptophyta; class Magnoliopsida; order Malpighiales; family Euphorbiaceae; genus Euphorbia; species Euphorbia pulcherrima. Next base: position 26,046,470 of record CANTUS010000001.1, read on the forward strand.
AGGGAATGACGGGAATCACATGATATGTTGTTAGGAACTGTTATTGCAGCTCCTTTAATTTGTTGATCATCTGGTTGATGTGTTCGTTCCTTGCTTTAGACAGATTTGAGCACGATTATCAGCAAAATATCGAAGAAGTAGTCATTACACCCACCGAAAAAAGGCATGTAATATTTCTTTTTCTGTTCCTATGGTTGTTAGACGTGCTCAAGTGTGATTTGTATGAGATTTTTTGGTCATGGATAAGTAATAGAAGAGTTTGTTCTGTTTCTGATTTTGGTACAATGAAATGCTACTTTAGAGCTAAGTTGTCAGTAGAGTTTTTTTGGTTATATTTTTATTCCTTTTTTTGACATTCAACTTAGTTTTAGTTTGTTTACAAAATCATGCTTATGGTAATTCAACTCTATTTTTAGAATCTATTTAATAGTGGAAAGTTCTTGACTGTATTAAAGGTGTTGTAATTTGTGTTCGTTTATTATTCAAATTTCATAAGTGTCAAATTATTGAATTTTAATTAGCAATCAAATGTGTATCTAAATAGGTAAAGAGCTGTCTTCAATCCAAATTATTATTATTTTTTACTAGGTATTTCCATCGGTTATAGTCAAAACCGATTGAAATATTGACCCAAAGGCATCAGTTATGGGGCTTTGGCGCCTTTTAAGTGGGCTAATGTAGAGCGCTAATAGCATCAGTTTCCTTCAAAACCGAATCAAATAATGCTCAATACCATCAGTTTTGAAACAGATTGAAATGCCCACAGGCTATTGCATCGGCAACAACTGCTGCAGTTCAAAACCAATGGCAAATGACCAAAAATAACCGATGCTATTGACTATTTTTGTACTAGTGAATTGGTTGCTTTTCAGATATTTAATTGAACAAGGAGAAAGCTTGAATGATTGCTTGAAAGAAATAAAATTGCACAAGTTTATAAAATCATAGCAATCAGTGAATTTGCTTAAAAATGAATTTCTTTGGTAAATTCTTGGGTGATTCAGGTCAACATAATGTGAAATGGTTAAGGGAAAAACATTATGAGGTTAAAACAAAGAAAAGGTTAAGGCTCGATCTACAATGGGGGATATAATACAAAAAGGGTGGTTATTTGGTTAAAAGAGGGTAAAACATAATGTCTTAATCATCTTATGCATGTGAACAACCATATGGTCTCAAAAAGTACTAGCCAAACGAAGTTCTAGATAAATTTGTATGTGTAAGCTCACTCAACAAGGAAATCAAGCAAATATTCATGTATATAGTCTAAAACAATGGGCTCAATTCCTCACCAAGAATTTAGGTTAAATTTGCAGTTAGTTAAACTCAAGCTAACAGGGGGGGCACATATGATTGACGACTAAACCCTAGCCGCAATTAGCATCGCCGATCATCATGATTGACGATCACCATGATTCTGACCTTTTCCCAGAAATCTTATCATCAAAGACTTACACCAGTAGGATTGCGAAACGATTCCCGATCGTCCGCCAAAAAAACTCAGCCCAAAATGCCGAAATCGCTGCCTCTGTCCCGATCAAGCCTGCCGCGCAAGTGATTGACAAGGGGGGTTACAAAACAGTGAAAATCACACAGGAAATATACAACAATCAGGTATTGCAAGAGAGGAATACGAGTTCTGGATTGGCGTTTCATCCTAGAATCCACCGAGTTTTTGTAAACTATGCAGCTCGGTTGGCCACCAAGCCTATGATTGTAGACGCAATAGGAAGCCTCAGCCAAATGTTGTTCGAAAGGCGACACAGGAAACCAATAAGCCTGAACGGGAGGTTAGGTTTGAACCAAATCAGCCTAATCTGGAGTTATTTCAACATAGTAAGCAAAGGCAGCGAGATTTGAAGGAACGATTTAGATCAAGGAATGATATACCAACTGTTGGGAACTGACAGTCAGATTGAACATGCATAACAGGCATGGCGGAAATTCAAAATTTTGTTCCTATCCCCAGGAACTCCTATTAGTTGCATATAAATTAAATAAAGCCTTAACTAAATAATTCTCCACCTAGGTTAGCATGCAAAAGAACTAGGCATATCATAATTCCAAATTATATCCTAGCACATTTATTTTATACTAAGCATGTTAAAACTCTAAGCTATAACCTAAGCATAAAATAAACTAAATATGCAAAACAACCTAAGCTTAATTATTAAAAAGAAAAAGACTTAATAATTAAAAGAGAAATTAGAAGACTTACCAGTTGAAGCGTGCTTTAGCAGAACTTCGTTACACAAGCCTCCAAGGTAGGATAGCCTCTATGAGTATCCACACGAAGCCCACCAACCGAAATCTCCCAACGAGGAAGAACTAGAGAACCTTGAGCAATTGCTAGATCGCTCAAAAATTCTCACCCAAAAATATATATTCTAGAGATTCAAGATCCACTTGAATTTGGTGCACTAAACAATGGAGAAAGGGGGCATAATATATAGGGGAAGCTAGGGCTCCCTGCATTTAATGCGGGATGGGGAAATCCCCATCCCGCCCTTGGCGGATCCTATAGAATCCGCGTGCTGCCCACGCTGACCCGACTTGCAAGTCGGGTCCTTGCCACATAAGGCAGGATCTTGCGAGCCTGCCTTGTCCCACGGGCTGGGCCTCGAGGGCTCTCCCGCAAGCCCAGCTCGCAGGTGGCAAGGGCTGCACAAGGCAAGCTCTTGCGAGCCTGCCTTGTCCCTCGGGCTGGGCCTCGCGGGACTTCCTGCAAGCCCAGCTCGCAGGTGGCCTTGGTGCAGGCCAGCACAAGCCTAGCTTGCGCTGCCTACAGCCCACGAGTGCCATGCACTCATACGGGCCCGTGTGGTCCTACAAAGCCTTTGAGCTTGTCGGTCCTTTTCGCGAAGGGTCCAACCCTCATTTTTCTTGCAGTTCTAGCTCCTTCTCCAATTCAAATATTTATTTTACAACCTTGCTAAAATAATTACGGGTCAAAATAAATTCCTTGGTCTGTCCAAAATTGATCCAATCAATTTTAACCAATTAAACAATAATCCAATTATTATTTATATTATATTTTCGTAATAGATTAAATCTATTAAATCTTTACTTAGTCTGATGAAGGTCCAATGTGTATGACCTTATAGGATCCCGAAGTATTGAGTTGTTAAGGTTTAACCAACCCTTGTTCTAATGGAACCATTGGATCGATGCTCTAGACCGTAAATAGAACTCGATTACCTTAAACGACTGTAGTACGCCTCTAGCAAGGTTCTACCATCTCCCATTACTCAGAACGTCATTTATGCTTATGACTTAATCTCGATTAATGCAAAAATAATCTAGTGCGATAAATTCCTTCTATTCTTCAATATTAGTACCATCTGGTTTATAGGGTTCGGTTAAAGTGTTAACCCACTAATAGCGAGGTTGCTCCAAGCTATCCCAGTAATTTACTTGTTACCGAAGTATATTGCCTTTTACCACAGTATGTTTGAGTAGAAACCATTTCTATCAAACACATACTCTGATAAGAGGTTTATGACAATCATCACTTCAACAAGTGGCCAGGTACAACTCCTTAATATATTTGAAGCGATGGATTCTCTCCGACTACTCAGCTTACCAACGTGCTGTCATCACTATACCTGTAATCACCCGTATCACCCTAAATTAATGAGTGTATAGTAATGACCCAAAGTATAGCAATAGTACCACACAAGGTAACTAGCATCTCAAGTACGAGGACATTCGCAAAGCTTATTGCATGAAAATAAACGCTAACACATTGATATATATACCAAGTATTTATCTTACTGCGGTCTCCAATATATCTCCCAGATATATCCATTAGTCAAACTTAAGGCACCACCTTCAGTCCTTAGGAGATTGACTGCTTGGACCATTTCCAAGATAGTTGACCACATGCTAGTCTTTTCGCTTCATTAATATCCTTTCCTGATGAAACTATGACTAGGGATAGTTTAGACATAATCATAATTGCACATGAAGCAGGTTCCACCAGATATAGTCCAACTATAATTTCTCTGACTTCATGCTATAATATGTCAAAGACTTTTGTATACATACATCAATGAATATATTTAACCAGCTATAATATATACATAGAAACACATTGATATAAACAAAAGAACAAATGCCTTTATTGATTAAACAAATTATTTATACTATTACATAATTAAGATATATTGCCCTAATTGCCTTAAGGGCATACATCATATCCAACAAACTCCCACTTGCACTAAGGCCAATTAGCCATAAGTCTTCATCCATATGCTTTAATATGCTGGTCATGTTGACTTGAGTCAATGGCTTTGTCAGACCATCCGCGAGGTTCTGATCAGTAGGTACATATTCTAATCTTATTATCTTAGCATCAATAATCTCCCTGATTATATGATACTTTCTGGATTCATGTCTGTTTTTCTGATGAGACCGTGGTTCCTTTGCCTAAGCTATAGCACCATTGTTATCACAATACAAAGTAATTGGTTAGACAGCCTCAGGCACCACACCGAGATCACTAATAAATTCCTTTTAGCAGACAGCTTCTTTTGCTGCTTCGCATGCAACAATGTATTCAGATTTCATGGTTGAATCAGCAGTAGTTTCTTGCTTGGAACTCTTCCAGCATACCACCCCTCACTGAGACTTAAAGTCATCCTTGTCAGATTGAAAACTCACGTCAGTGTAACCTCTATATGTGAGGTCACCTTCTCCATAAATCAAGAACTTATCCTTAGTCCTTCTCAAGTACTTAAGGATTGCCTTGACGGCCATCGAGTGTTTTTCACCTGGATCTGACTGATATCTGCTCGTAAAGCTCAAAGTCTAAGAGACATCTGACCTAGTACATATCATAGCATACATGATGGATCCTATTGCGGATGCATAGGGCATATCCTTCATGTGCATTCTCTCCTGAGCGATCTCGGACACTCAGCCTTAGATAGGTTTATCCCCTTTGTCATCGGGGGATAACCTTTCTTAGAATGCTCAAGGTTGAACCTATTTAATACCTTGTCTATAATTGTAATTTGAGAAAGACCTAACAGCCTCTTGGATCTATCCCTATAGATCTTTATACCTAGTATAAATGCTACTTCACTAAGGTCTTTCATGGAGAACTTTCTGGACAACCATACTTTAACGTTTTGAAGAAGAGAAATGTCGTTTCCTATTAGCAAGACGTCATCAACATACAATACTAGAAAAATGACTGCACTCTCACTAACCTTCTTATAAACACAAGGCTCATTAGTGTTTAGGCAGAAATTCAGTTCCCGAATTATCTGATTAAACCTTATATTCCAACTCCTGGATGCCTGCTTAAGTCCATAAATAGATCTTTGTAGGTTGCATACCTTCGAGCAATTCTGAGATGTAAAACCCTCAGGTTGTGTCATATACACATCCCAGTCTAAATCCCCATTTAGGAATGCTATTGTTACATCCATCTGCTAGATCTCATAATCGTAATGAGCAGCAATGGCGAGGAGTATCCTTATAGATTTAAGCATGGCTACCTGTGAGAAGGTTTCATCATAGTCAATACCTTTCCGTTGACTATAACCTTTCACAACCAACCTTGCTTTATAGGTAATTACATTACCATCCATGTATGTCTTCTTTTTGAAGACCTACTTGCACCCAATTGGTCTAACCTCTTGTGGTGCATTAACCAAATTCCAAACTTCATTCTCGTACATGGAATCCATTTCTAATTTCATGGCTTTTAGCCATTTATCAGAATCTGAGCTTTTCATTGCCTCATCATATGTCCTTGGTTCATCATCCTCCATAAGATATAGTTCCTTATCATCAGTGATGATAAATCCATATCTATTGGGACCCTTATGAACACGACCTGATCTTCGTAATGATTGTGTTTCGATAGGTTGTTCTTGGATCACACTCTCTTGTGTATCTAGAACGGGGTTAATCAGTTGATTGTTTGTTTCTTCCTCTTGAACTTCCAGTTCAATATTGCTCCCACTGACTTTTGCAAGTAAGTGTTCCTTTTCCAAAAAGTGAGCATTTCGAGATACAAATACCTCTTATGCTTCGGGTTGGTAAAACAGATATCCGATTGTTTCCTTTGGATATCTAATGAACAGACATTTATCAGCCTTGGCATTCAGCTTATCTGATGCTTTCCTCTTTACCATAGCAGGACAACCCCATACTCTTAAGTGACTTAGAGATGGCTTCTTATTACACCATCTTTCGTAAGGTGTAAAATCAACTAATTTAGAGGGCACTCTGTTTAATACATAAACTGCACTCTCCAGTGCATATCCCCAAAGGGATTTACTAAGATCTGCTTGGCTCATCATGGACCGATCCATATCTAATTACGTCCGATTCCTCCTTTCTAACACTCCATTGTGTTGGGGCGTATAAGGAGGGGTCCATTGGGGAACTATCCCATTTTCCTTTGGATAATCCTGAAACTCTTGACTTAAGTATTCTCCACCTCGATCCTATCGAAGTGCTTTAATACTTTTCTCAAGTTGTTTCATTACTTTGGTTCTGAATAGTTTGGACTTTTCAAAACTTTCAGACTTATACTTCAACAAGTACAAATAACCGTATCGTGAGTAATCATCAATAAAGGTTATGAAGTAGGAGTATCCTCCCAGTGCCTAAACACTCATTAGACCATATACATCAATATATATAAGTTCCAATGTACTCGTGGCCCGTTCACCCTTTCATGAAAAGGTAACTTTGTCATTTTTCCTCTTAAACAAGATTCGCAATCACCATATGACTCTAAGTCTATTGGGCCCAAGTCTCCAGGCTTATGCAACTTGGTTAAGCGATCTTTGTTTATATGGCCTAAACAATAATGCCATAGGTAGAAAGATTTCTCTCTATCTAATGTTATCTTAGCAATGTTTATATTTGAGAATATGATTTTGTAATTACGAAATATCATTTATCATATTACAATAAAATATTATTCAAAACTTTGATAATACCTTTTATCAAATTGGAATAAAATTCCATCTGTTGTGAAGCAGGAAACAATACTTTATAATGACAATTGAATTTCATTCTTTTACAAATTTTAGCAGAATGGAAATTTCAAGTTCCTACATCAATAGCAGCCATTAAGCTCTAATGATTTTCCGTAGGTACAACTCTTCCTTTTGCCAAACCTCTACTTCTCATCAATATCTATACCTTCGTATGGATATGTGATTCTCATTAGGTATTCCATACTAATTTAGAATTCCCTTAAGATGTAGAATCTCTCAATATCAAACACCTTAAAGTGGAAACTTCAGGCCTCCTCTTCTCATGCTATGAGACTTTTGCCATTTTGATCTTATTTCCAATATCCCATATTGAAATGAAGATCTTATTTCCAATATTTCATGTTGAAAATAATCATTTTGTCTCCTAGACAAAATTCTTAGTGTTCTTTTACTTTTCTCTTTACTCTGCTCTATCCTGCTTTAATACTAGACACAATTTGTCTCTTTACTTCTTTGAGATATAAACTATTTAAATTTCTTACTAACTAGTCCACCAATTTTCCATCAAAAATATTTTGGTTCAAATTTTCCACCAAGGAAAATCCTTTCTCAAAGATGTAAAGACACAGACTTTCAAGTCCATGATTTTATGATGCCCTTGTAGCTAAGGTAACATGGATCCTAACATCTAACTTGATGTTTATCCTTATCTCCTGCCAGTTACTCACATAAGGTAACAGGGATGTTAACAACCTCCAAGGTGTTGTATCCTAGTTTCCTTTATGTATTTGATGCATATCTATTTCAAGCAGAATTGCATGCATCATGTTGTTTAGATTTGAGCTTATACAAAGTACATGCCAAGCCTAAACATTTCTAAACAAACCCTCTGAAGCTAGAGCCAATAGTTATCAATGCAAATGTTTGTATTTAAATAAAGATTTCAACCTAAGATATAAGAAAAGAAAATTGTTTCAGATATTAGTTCAAGTACATGCATTTAATATAAAGTCTTTTAATTAAACACATTTGTCCTACTATTTTCTTCGATATTTACAATAGCCCATTCTATTGAATTCGGGAATTTTAGCCCAACTAAATTTCCTAGTAGGTAGCATCTATAACTAGTCTATTACATCCCCCAATTTTATGAGTCAAGTCATAATAGTAAGTCATAGTTGGAATCCCATTCCATTTGCATCACATGCAATTGCTAATTCATTCAAGTTCCCTAATCCCTAGGGACGTGTGCTCTTATATTAACATCTCCTTGAATATGTCTCAGATCTGGGCCTAGTCCCCAATTTTATGGTGGACTACCCCAGCTCTGTTAAGGTAGACCCTATCCCAAACTTTACAACCAATCAATGTGGACTAGAAGGAATGCTTTGCGTAGCACTTTGATAGCCTAAAGAGACCGTATTATAAATTTGAGTAAGAAAGACTACAATTTGCCTTAATATATATACTCTGGGATTTTATTGGTGTTAAACGTCTCACCCAATCAAGGATTTTATCAGATGGACAAAATTATAATAACTTGTATTAATTCAGGGAATTTTAGAATTAATTTATAAGGTATAACCTTAGGTGGGTTCAACCCTTTATTATAATTATTCCATCAACCTAGATTATATGCAAATAATTAAGAATTTTATTTGTTATATTTATATTGCATTTCCTTTAAGCTTTTATTCAATAAATTTAATTTTTTACTTTGTTACAGAAACATATATAAGCACCATCTTATATACTAGAAATAAATTAGTTTATATTAATCCCCATTGGTCAATTCAAATTTCACCGATATAGGTTCCTAGGTAGGAGAGGTGCCCTATGAGGAGTAGACACTAAGTCCAATCCTTAGCCAGAACAAATACGGGCACAAACGTGAAGACCAATGGATTCTCTCGAACTAATAAATTTCGTTCTTCCAATTCATGTAAATTGGAAGCATCTATAACCCATGTAACTTAAATAAATTATTGACAATCACATAATTTGAGTTAGTTGAGCAGGCTTATTCAAAATTATTCATAACCATTTTCTAACATGGAAATGAAAGGCACAAGTTTATATATATTATTCCAAATAATTAAATAAACAATCATTTCATATAGAAAATAATATTTAGTTTGCTTCTAACTTAATTATGCACTAAATAGGCAGGCTCTGATACAACTGTGGGGAACTGACAGTCAGATTGAACATGCATAATAGGCATGACGAAAATTCAAAATTTTATCCCTGTCCCCAAGAACTCCTATTAGTTGCATATAAATTAAATAAAGCCTTAACTAAATAATTCTCCACCTAGGTTAGCATGCAAAAGGACTAGGCATACCATAATTCCAAATTATATCATAGCACATTTATTTTATACTAAACATATTATAACTCTAAGCTATAACCTAAGCACAAAATAAACAAAGCATGCAAAACAACCTATGCATAATTATTAAGTCTAAAAACACTTAAAGAAAAAGACTTAATAATTAAAAGAGAAATTAGAAGACTTACCAGTTGAAGCGTGCTTTAGCAGAACTTCGTTACACAAGCCTCCAAGGTAGGACAACCTCTATGAGTATCCACACGAACCCCACCAACCGAAACCTCCCAATGAGGAAGAACAGAAGAACCTTGAGCAATTGCTAGATCACTCCAAAATTCCCACCCGAAAATATATATTTTAGAGATTCAAGATCCACTTGAATTTGGTGCACTGAACAATGGAGAAAAGGGGGCACAATATATAGGGGGAGCTAGGGCTGCCTGCATATAATGCGGGATGGGGAAAAATCCCCATCCCATCCTTGGCAACACGCGGATCCCATAGGATCTGCGTGCTGCCCAAGCCGACACTACTTGCTCTACAAGTCGGGTCCTTGCCGCACCTCCCTTGTCCCGCGGGATGGGCCTCGTGGGCTCTCCCGCAAGCCCAGCTCGCAGGTGGCAAGGGCTGCACAAGGCAGGCTCTTGCGAGCCTACCTTGTCCCGTGGGCTGGGCCTCACGGGACTTCCTGCGAGCCCAGCTCGCAGGTGGCCTTGCTGTAGGCCAGTGCAAGCCTAGATTGCACTGCCTGTAGCCCAAGAGTGCCTATTCACTCATATGGGCTCGCGTGGGCCTACACAGCCTTCAGGCTTGTGGGTCCTTTTCGCGAAGGGTCCAACCCTCATTTTTCTTGCAGTTCTAGCTCCTTCTCCAATTCAAATATTTATTTTATGACCTTTCTAAAATAGTTACGGGTCATAATAAATTCCTTGGTCTGTCCAAAATTGATCCAATCAATTTTAACCAATTAAACAATAATCCAATTATTATTTATATTATATTTTCGTAATAGATTAAATCTATCAGTTCTTTACTTAGTCTGATAAAGGTCTAATATGTGTGACCTTATACGATCCCGAATTATTGAGCTGTTAAGGCTTAACCAACCCTTGTTCTAATGGAACCATTGGCTAGATGCTCTAGACCGTGAATAGAACTCGATTATCTTAAACGACTGTAGTACACCTCTAGCAAGGGTCTACCATCCCCCATTACTCGAAATGTCATTTATGCTTATGACTTAATCCCGGTTAATGCAACAGTTATCCAGTGCGATAAATTCCTTCTATTCTTTAATATTAGTACCATCTAGTTTATAGGGTTCGATTAAAGTGTTAACCCACTAATAACGAGGTTTCTCCAAGCTATCCTAGTAGTTTACTTGTTACCGAAGTATATTGTCTTTTACTATAGTGTGTTTGAGTAGAAACCATTTCTATCAAACACATACTCTGATCAGAGGTTTATAGCAATCATCACTTCAACAAGTGGCCAGGTACAACTCCTTAATATATCCGGAGCAATGGATTCTTTTCAACTACTCAGCTTACCAACGAGCTATCATCACTATACCCGTAATCACCCACCCTAAATTAATGAGTGTATAGTAATGATCCAAATTATAGGAATAGTACCACACAAGGTAACTAGCATCTCAAGTACGAGGACATTCGCAAAGATTATTGCATGAAGATAAACACTAACACATTGATATATATACCAAGTGTTTATCTTACTGAGGTCTCCAATATATCTCCCAGATATATCCATGTGTCAAACTTAAGGCACCACCTTCAGTCCTTAGGAGATTGACTGCTTGGACCATTTCCATAAAATTTTACCACATGCTAGTCTTTCCGCTTCATCAATATCCTTTCTTGATGAAACTATGACTAGGGATAGTTTAGACATAATCATAATTGCACATGAAGCGGGTTCCACCAGATATAGTCCAAATATAATTTCTCTGACTTTATTGTATGTTATGTCAAGGACTTTTGTATACATACATCAATGAATATATTTAACTAGCTATAATATATACATAGAAACACATTGATATAAATAAAAGAACAAATGCCTTTATTGATTAAACAAATTATTCATACTATTACATAATTAAGATATATCGCCCTAATTGCCTTAAGGGCATACATCATATCCAACACCAACCTCATCTGTTTTTCAAAACATAGAAAACAGCCTGGGGAAAAAGAAAGATAAGGCAATTGAGCCCTCAGATCATGATACGGATACTGCCACAGAAGAGGAAGGGGGAGAAGAGGGGGAGTATACTCATACACCATAGGCTCAGGTGAGAATTGACAATTTCAAAGGCATTAATCTAGAAGTGCAACTATATCATGACAAAGTTGTCACACCAATTATCGGAGAATCAAATTTGGAGCAGCCTTTCGAGTAGGATGAGGCTACGAAAGAGGATACTACTTTATAAATAGTCAAGAGGAAAAAGAAAGCTAGTCAGCGGAGTTTATTGTCGAATGTGAGAATGAAGGCTTTAACAGACTCTATTATTGCTAATGCTTCCAAAAGCACGGGATCTAACCCTAATGGAAGTAGGTCTACATGCGACATGAACACGACTTTGCAAACCGCTACCTCTAAATGGAAGCCACTTTTGGTCCAGAAAAAAAAGGCTTAGTGATTGCTACTAAGGAGCAAGCTCAATGTTACCGCAGGAAATCGGGCCGATTGCTCCTTCATAAGGAGTTTCTTTGTTTTATTTTCTTTCTTTACTATTTTTTATTTTATTTTCTTTTTCTTTTTATTTTCTTTCTTTGTTGCTTTTTTATTTTTTCCTTTTTAATAAATGGAGACCAAGTTCCGATTTTCAAATTTTAATTAAAAATAAACTCAAGCTAACAAGGTCAAGGATTGCTTAATCTACTTAATCAAGATTGTTTTATGTAAATTTATCATCAAACAACCAAACTCAATGTATTTTTCAAAGATTATGTTTATCTTTAGAATCAAAAGATCTAGATGATTGTTACAAAACATTTAAAAACTGAAAATCAAAAAATTTGGACAAATTTTTACAAAAAGAAAAAGAAATCACAGAAAGAAAACACAATTACTCAAGAACTTGCAAGTATATTCAAACATGTTTATATTTAATAAGTAGATATCACTTAAGCACTAGCTTCCTACCCCCACACTTCAAAATTTGCATTGTCCTTGATGCAACTATCAATTATCAAGCGCAAAGAAATAGGGGAAAGAAAACTAACCATCAAGCATGCTAAATGTTCCATTGAATAAGGTTAAGGGTTAAGAGTCATGCTAGAATAGTGACCAATATAACAAAAATTTGGAATGATTGTTCTTCCTCGCAATTTAAGCCATGACTACTTCACGCTCAAGGGAAAGCTCAAAATTTGTGTTGGCACCTACAAAAAAAAGAAAGCAAAATAATATGAGATACTGAAAATATATTACTTAACTAAATATGTACACATTTAGAGAAGTTGTGGGTTTCCCAACAAGTTGCTTCAATTGGTGTTTGAAGTGAACACCAAAATTTGGAGGTTAATTAAGGAGGTTCATAGATGAATGTTGTAAATGGTGGACTAATGTATGGAGTCTTTAGTTGTATCCAGTACACATCTCTCCATGATCCTCTTTAAAGGATTTTCAACAAAAGATTGCACTAGGACAACTTGATCGTTCAAATGGTTGTACGATTTATTAGTATGTTGCTTGTCCTCTAGAATTGGCAAGCAATATGATTTTCCTTTAATATCCACCTCAACAACTTCCTCTTCATCTTACAAGATCTCTTGATTATGTATGTGCATATTCTTACTTTGTTCCTCTGGTTGCTCATGGTGATATTTTTGTTGCTCTAGAATATGATTTGATTGCTCAGTCATAATTTCTGCTTGCTTACAGATTCGATCAGGTTGCTCCGTTACATTCTCTGCTTGCTCCCTTGAACTAAAAACATCATCAACAACAAAAATATCAGAATTATTGACAACCTTACCATACTCTATCATGGTTGCTTTATATTCCTCAATACTGCTTGGAATGACCACTTTATCTCTTAAAATCACAATATTGGCTAGTTGTTGGAATTGGGTCTCCATGTTATTAATTGAAGCATGAGTTTCCTTCATAAACTCCATCATCATCACATCCAAGTTAGGTTGCACATGCTCATATGATGATAAAACTTGTTGGAAGTAATATGGAGGTTGTTGAAATGGTTGATGAGGTTGTTGGAACTAATGTTTATTGATTGTACATTGAGGTTGGGGGAAAATAAACTGAAGTTGCTGAAATGGCATTTGAGGTTGCTGGAATTGAATTTGTGGTTTCTGGAAAGATAGTTTTGGCTTCTCCAAAAGTCTGTTTACTGGCTCAGCTAATTCCTCAACTTTTTTTGAAAGTGCTTAGACAACCTTTGATTCTGGAAAATTTAAGTTTGATTTTGAATGCCATTTACAGCTTGTGTTCACTACTTTCTCAATGAGGGTAAAGATTTTTCAGGCTCCATTTCTTTCAGGTCACCATTTACAAGGGTTTTTAGTTGAATTTTATGCTCATCAGTAAACCTATTATAAAATGTTTGCATTTGAATCCACATAGGTAAACTATGGTTTGGTACTGTTGAACCCAGCACAAGTTTGGACTAACTCATTGGATGACTCAGTAGCGCTTAAGTTTTGATCATAAAAATTAAGTTAAGTTTGAGTAAATAAATCAATAATGATGTTAAAATAAATAGTCTATAGTCATATGCGAGTTACTGAATTCAAGGGTAGAATTTCAAGTCTCTGGTGACCTAGCTATTTAGTTTAACTCTGAGTTGTTCTGGGCTGAGTATGTTCTTCAGATACTAACTAAACACTATTCACTAAGCGCTTGATGTTTAGATTTTGTTTCAGTTGTGTATATTGATTTATCATTTTGCTGAGTTACTTTCTATTAGTCAAAGGCACCGAATTTTCCATTTAGAGAAAGATGGAAGTTTTCCTTTTCAGTTTCACTTTTGCAGACATTAATGAAGGAAAGACAAAAGGAATTAATGCCTTGATAGGAGATCCACTTTATAAAGAAACTGCCAAAGTTCTTCAAAGTTCAAGCTGCAAAAAACGATTACCAGATTTGGAAATGTTGCAGAATTACAAACCTAGTATCTCGCGACTTTGCAAAGTGTCAGATTGCCAGAGGAATGGGAATATGAAATATAGCAAGTCAACGCAAAATCTTTCTAATGGAAGACTGTCATCAAACTACAACAGATTCAAATTGAAGCTCGGATTTCAATCTAACGGATTAATCTCTATCTCACAACGGTGTGATTCTATCTCTTAACAGATTGATTTGAAGAAGTAATGGGTGGATAGCTGAGCTAGCAATTTGCAAAAGATGCTGAGACAAGTTCAACGGGTACATTCCTTATTTCAAGTATAAAAGAAGCAAGAAGGCAAGCATTAGAACTTGGCGATTACAATTGAATTTCTAAGAAGCAAAATTCTGCCAATTTATAAGCTTTAAAGAAGTTCAATCAAGAAAGCAACGACTCAGTGAGAATCTGCTTTGGAACAAGAGAGATTAGAATAGATCAATAGATTCGTAATATCTGATTATCTATAACTAGATCAACATTTTTATAAGTTGAATCTAGCTCTTGTTTAGACTTAGTTAAGTTGAGCGATTACAGTTTGGAGGGTACTTTCTGTAATTGGAAAATTTTGTGAAAGGCTTCTCCGCCTAGGGTAAATGAGTTGAGATTAGTGGATTAAAGCCAATACACTCTCTTGGGACTAGATGTAAGCACAGGATGCCAAACTAGTATAAAATCTATGTGTTCTTTACTTTGAAGTTTTTCTAGTTTTCACTCAGCCAGCTGACTTTCTCAGCGCAGTTCAATTAATCTCAAAAAAGTGACTTGATTTATTTGAGCGAGTCATTCACACCCCCTCTGACTCACTAAGTGTACGCATAGGGACTAACAAGTGGTATCAGAGCTAGTTCTCATTTTAACGAATTCACAATCTTGAGATAAAGACCATGGCGTACAAAGAAGGAGAATCCAGTGGAATGGCCTAAGCCTACATTCTACCAGAAGACATGTCAGCCACTAGGTGTCCTATGTTTAATGGAGAGCATAGTACCTAGTGGAAGAATAGGATGAAGAATTTCATCTAGTATCAAAGTATGTATGCTTGGATGGCTATAGTTGAAGGGCTATATGTCCCTACTATTGTGAAGAATGGAGTGCGTGTTGATAAGTGCTCTGATGAGTGGGACAACCAAGACTTGGCCAGATTGAAAGAAAATGTAGCTGCTATCAACTATCTTCATTGTACTCTAGATGCAACTGAGTTCAACCGCATTTCAGGCTGTGAAACTGCTCAAGAGATCTAGAAGAAGTTGGAAGTAACTTATGAAGGAACTAACAAAGTCAAGGAAACCAAGATCAACATTCTCATGAGAGATTATGAATGATTTCATATGCAATCCAAGGAAGACATTTCTAACATGAACACTAGGTTCATGAATATTGTCAATGAGCTAAAAAGACTTGGTAAAAACTGTTGGGAACTGATAGTCAGATTGAACATGCATAACAGACATGGCGGAAATTCAAAATTTTGTCCCTGTCCCCAGGAACTCCTATTAGTTGCATATAAATTAAATAAAGCCTTAACTAAATAATTCTCTACCTAGGTTAGCATGCAAGGGCTAGGCGTACCATAATTCTAAATTATATCATAGCAATAATATTTATAATAAATATATTAAAACTCTAAGTTATAATTTAAATATAAATAAATTAAGCATGCGTTATAACCTAAGCATAATTATTAAGTCTAAAAACACTTAAAGAAAAAGACTTAATAATTAAAAGAGAAATTAGAAGACTTACCAGTTGAAGTGTGCTTTAGCAGAACTTCGTTACACAAGCCTCCAAGGTAGGATAGCCTCTATGAGTATCCACACAAACCCCACCAACCAAAACCCCCCAATGAGGAAGAATCGAAGAACCTTGAGCATTTGCTAGATCGCTCCAAAATTCCCACCAGAAAATATATATTCTAAAGATTAAAGATCCGCTTGAATTTGGTGCTCTGAACAATGGAGAAATGGGGCACAATATATAGGGGGAGCTAGGGCTCCCCGCATTTAATGTGGGATGGGGAAATCCCCATCCCGCCTTTGGCAACATGCGGATCCTATAGGATCCACGTGCTGCCAATGCCGACCTGAATTTCTTTGCAAGTCGGGTCCTTGCCACACAAGGCAGGCTCTTGCGAGCCTGTCTTGTCCCGCGGGCTAGGCCTCATGGGCTCTCCCATGAGCCCAGCTTTTAGGTTGGCAAGGGCTATACAAGGCAGGCTCTTGCAAGCCTGCCTTGTCCTAAGGGCTGGGCCTTGAGGGACTTCCCGCGAGCCCAGCTCGTGGGTGGCCTTGCTGCAGGCCAACGTAAGCCTAGCTTGTGCTGCTTGCACACCATGAGTGCTTTTGCACTTGTGCGGGCTCGCGTAGACTCGTAAAGCCTTCAGGCTTGCGGGTCCTATTAGCGAAGGGTCCAACCCTCGAATTTTGCAGTTTTACCCTTTTCTCCAATTCAAATAAATATTTATTTTGTGACCCTAACAAATTAGTTGCCGGTCAAAAATAAATTCCTTGGTCTATCTAAATTGATTTAATCATTTTTAACCAATTAAATAATAATCTAATTATTAATATGTTATACTTTTATAATAGAATGAATCTAATAATTCTTTACTCAGTCCAATGAAGGTCCAATGTGTGTTACCTTATAGGATCCCGAAGTATTGAGCTGTTAAGGCTTAACCAAACCTTGTTCTAATAGAACCATTGGCTCGATGTTCTAGACCATGAATAGAACTTGTTTACCTTAAATGACTGTAGTACGCCTCTAGCAAGGGTCTACCATCCCCCATTACTCGGAATGTCATTTGTACTTATGACTTAATTCTGGTTAATGCAATAGTTATCTAGTGCGATGAACTCCTTCCATTCTTTAATATTAGTACCATCTGGTTTACAGGATTCAGTTAAAGTGTTAACCCACTAATAGCAAGGTTGCTCCAAGCTATCCTAGTTATTTACTTGTTCCCGAAGCATATTGCCTTTTACCATCGTGTGTTTGACTAGAAACTATTTCTATCAAACACATACTCTAATCAGAGGTTTATGGCAATCATCACTTCAACAAGCAGCCAGGTACGACTCCTTAATATATCCGAAGTGATGGATTCTTTCTGACTACTCAGCTTACCAACGTGCTGTCATCACTATACCCATTATCACCCATGGCTCCCTAAATTAATGAGTGTATATAAATGACCCAAAGTATAGCAACAATACCACTCAAGGTAACTAGAATCTCAAGTATGAGGATATTCTCAAAGCTTATTGCATGAAGATAAGCACTAACACATTGATATATTTACCAAGTGTTTATCATACTGTGGTCTCTAATATATCTCCAAGATATATTCATGTGTCAAACTTATGGCACCACCTTCAGTCCTTAGGAGATTGACTGCTTGGACTCTTTTCAAGAAAGTTGACCACATGCTAGTCTTTCCGCTCCATCAATATCCCTTTTTGATGAAACTATGACTAGGGATAGTTTAGACATAATCTTAATTGCACATGAAGTAGGTTCCACCAAATATAGTCAAACTATAATTTCTCTGACTTCATGCTATGATATGTCAAGGACTTTTGCATACATACATCAATGAATATATTTTAACCAGCTATAATATATATACAAATACATCGATATAAATAAAAGATTAAATGCCTTTATTAATTAAACAAAATATTCATACTATTACATAATTAAGATATATCACCCTAATTGCCTTAAAGGCATACATCATATCCAATAAAAACTTCACAGAAGAAGAGATTGTCAAGAAGATTTTGAGAAGTTTGACACAAGAATGGGATGCAAAGAAGAGTGCTATCAAAGAAGCTCACGATTTGAAGACCTACAAGTTTGATGAGCTGATTGGAACCTTGCTGACTCATGAGATGTCATTGAAGTAATATGCGGATGAGTCCAAGAAGTTCAAAAACAAAGAAAGAGAAAGTTCTAGCAGAGTTGTCATTCTTAAGGCTGATGATAATGATTCCTCTGAGGGAGAATATCCAGAGGACAAAAAGGAAGAGATAACATTGATGACCAAGAACTTCAACAGGTTCTTGAAGAAAGATAAGAGCTTTCAAAGATTCAGAAGGCCCAACAAGTACAAGAAAGAAGCAAGTAATAGACCACGAAAGGAATTCAACAAGGAGCATAACAAAGATATCAAATGCTTTGAATATGGTAAGAAAAGGCATATCCAGTCTAGCTATCCTAAAGCTAAGAAGGATAGGTTAAAGAAGAAAAGGGATAAGAAGGCTCTTGCTATTACCTGGAGTGATTTTGAACAAGGGTCATCATCCTCTGATGAAGAAGCACAAGACTCTACAAATTTTTGTCTCATGGCAAAGGATGATCAATCCAACTCAAAGTCAGCTGACAAACCATCTACGTTCGCTGCCAATCAATTACCTCACCAGAGCAGAGACAAGGGAAAGCAAATTGAGGTTAAGTCTGAACCCCTTTTGTCTTTAGATGAACTTGCTGCAGTACTTAATGATGTTATTAATGTGACTAAGAAGTCAGCGAAATAAATCAAAGTACTCTAGAGGAGGTGTGATGATCTAGAAAATGTCAATTCTTCTACCTCACTTGACATCTTATACCTTATGGAAAAAGCTGAGTACCATGATGGATATAACAACAAGCTCACTAAGAAAATGGATGAGTTAGCTACTAAATTAACAGCTTTGAAAAAGGTACAGGTCCCTCCTCAACCAAGCAGGAATACTCAGAGTAACCGGACTCACCACTCTAAGAAGGTTTCTTAAAAGAGTAAAGTGAGCAAGCCCAATCCTAAGGCCTTATGTAATTTTTATGGAAAGTCAGGACATGCCACAGTCATGTGTAGACACAAAAAGGATTACAATAATGAGTATGAATGGTCAAGGATGACCACCACTAACAAGAGAGGACCCAGCCAGAAAAAGGCATGGGTATGTAAGAAAACTTAATTATTTTATAGGTGAACCTGAGATCCACTAATGATAGAAGAATGTGGTATTTGGATAGTGGATGCTCAAGGCGTATGATAGGTGATGAAAAGTAGTTCATCATATTGGAGCGAAAGAGGAATGGAAGTGTCAGTTTTGGAGACAACCAAAAGTAAAGATTGTTGGCAATGACACTGTAGGAGTCAAGCCTTTAATTGCAAATGTGTCTCTAGTGAAAGGCCTGAAGTTCAAATTGCTAAGTTGCTCAGCTGTGTGACAAAGGCAGAAAAGTGATTTTCGACTCAACGGGCTACTCAGTCATTGATGGTAATTCTGACCAAACTATTCTTTATACTCCTAGAATCAATAATGTTTATATGTTTGATTTATCCCCTAGCTCCAATGATATATACTTAGTTTCTAAGGATGAAAAATGATGGCTATTACACAAAAGGTTAGGACATATCAACATGACCAATCTGTCCAAATTAGCCAGAAATGAACTTGTTGAGAGTTTACCCAATCTAGCCTTTGAAAAAGATAGACTCTGCTCAGCTTGCCAACTTGGGAAATAATTTAGGAAGACCTTTAAATCCTTAACTGATATATCTTCTTCTCATCCCCTTGAACTTTTATACATGAATTTGTTTGGGCCAGTGTTGCCAATAAGTCTAGGTGGAATGAAATACACCCTTGTGGTTGTAGATGATCTGACTAGGTTCACTTAGATTGCCTTACTTTCAAGTAAAGATGAAACATTTGAATCATTCTTTAGGTTGGCTACTCAGATTATAAATGAAAAAGGACTAAAAATTAATAGAATCCGTAGTGACCATGGAAGAGAATTCGAAAACATGCAGTTTAAGGAATTCTATTCTAAGCATGCTATTAACCATAATTTTTCTACCCCTCATACACCTCAATATAATGGGGTTGTTGAGAGAAAATATCGCCCTATTATAGAGATGGGTTGTTCTATGCTGAGTGATAACAACCTGCCAAAGTATTTCTAGGGAGAAGTTGTTAACACAGCTTGTTATATTCTAAATAGGGTTTTAATTTGCCCAGTTTTGAACAAAACTCCTTATGAGCTTTGGAAGAGGTACAAGCCCAAGGTTGGTCATCTCAAGGCCTTTGGTTATAAGTGCTTCATATTAAATACTAAAGACCAATTTGCTAAATTTGACCCCAAGGTTGATGAAGGAATCTTTCTGGGTCACTCAACACACAGTAAGGCATACATAGTGTATGTCAAGAGGACTGACACATTATAGGAGTCAATGCATGTAGATTTTGATGAAACTAACAATGCAAGTAGAGAAGCCAGTGATGATTAAAAGGAAAGAGAACAAGTTAATGAATCAGTCAGTCAACCCATTATTAACCCTGATCCAATTCCAGAAAAAGAAGATCATAAAGTTGACTTGGACCAATCCATCAACTTTGGTGATGATAATGACGCTCAACCAATGACGGTAGCTCAACGAGCTGATCTTAATCTATCAAAAGAAGTCAGAGGAAGGAGAGATCACCCAGTTGAGAAGATCCTTAACAGTGTGCAAAATCCAGTGCTAACCAGAGGTCAGCTGAATAAGATGATGAGTCATTCAACATTTGTCTCATTGATTGAACCCAAGAAGTTTGAAGATGCTGAATTTGATGACAACTGGATGATTGCAATGCAAGAAGAACTAGACTAATTCAGAAGAATTAAAGTTTGTGATTTGGTAGAGAAACCTAGAGGCAAGTCAATCATTGGCACCAAATGGATTTTCAAGAATAAGCTATATAAAGCTAGTAATGTTGTCAGAAATAAGGCCAGACTAGTTGCTCAAGGCTACAATCAATGAGAAGGCATTCACTACAGAGAAACCTTTGCACCAGCAGCAAGATTTGAAGGCATAAGAATTCTCTATGCCTTTGCATCTTATATGAACTTCAAGTTGTTTCAAATGGATGTTAAGGGTTCATTTCTTAATGGCTATATCCAAGAAGAAGTCTATGTCAGAAAGCCCCCAGGCTTTGAAGATTCAAAGCATCCAGATCATGTCTTAAAGTTGAAGAAGGCTCTCTATGGATTAAACTAAGCTCCAAAAGCTTGGTATGAAAGACTGACTAACTTTTTACTCAGCAAAGGTTATGTTAGAGGAAAAGCAGATACAACCCTTTTTCATCAAGAGGAAGCATCAAGATGTGTTACTTATCCAAATCTATGTTTATGACATCATTTTTGGAGCAATTGATGAGTAGCTTTGCAATGAATGTAGCCAGCGGATGAAAAAAGAGTTCAAAATGTCAATGATGGGAAATCTTAATTTATTTCTTGGTTTGCAAATCAAGCAAGGTGATGATGGGATATTCATCTGCCATGCTAAGTATGCCAAGGAAGTACTCAAGAAGTTTGACATGGATAAAGCTAAACCAATGTCAACACCCATGGCCTCTGATACAATTCTGAGTAATGATGAGGAAGTCAAAACTGTAGAGAGTAAGCCCTATAGAGTTATTATTGGCTCTCTACTTTACTTAACTGTTAGTAGGCCTAACATTCAATATTTTGTATGTTAATGTGCAAGATATCAACCCAGAGAATCTCACTTAGCTGCTGTTAAGAGAATTCTCAGGTATTTGCTAGACTTTATTGATGCAGGTTTATGGTATCCAAGTAATGCAGACTTCACTATAAGAGGATACACAGATGCTGACTATGGAAGAGACAAATTAAAAAGGAAAAGCACACTAGAGGATGTCATTTTCTTTATGACTGTCTAGTTACATGGTATAGCAAAAAAAAACTTCTATGGTGCTAAGTATAGCTGAGGCTGAGTATATGGCTATAGGAAGTTATGTAGCACAATTGCTATGGATTAAGCAGCAATCAGAGGATTATGGTATAAAGTCTAAATGCCTTGAAGTTATGTGTGACAATAAGAGTGCAATTGACCTATCCAAGAATCCAATTTAACATAGCAGAATGAAGCACATTAATATTAGACATCACTTTATAAGGGATCATGTGCTAAAAGGTGAAGTCAAGCCAACATACATTCCCACTGAAGAACAACGAGATGACATACTCACAAAGCCCATTAGAAAGGATCAATTCAACGTCTTGAGAGAATTAATCGGAATGTCCAATCCAATTTGAAGAAATATTTTCCCTACTGACCTATCCTGGAGCTGACCTATCTTCCACTCTGAGCTTCTCATAATTAGGTTAAGTATTTCTTCTTCACATGGACACATCATTAAGACTGTCACCGGTTTCTTTTCAAAATTAAACCTGATAGAAATGGTAGCAAGTTCAATATGATCTATATTCAACCGCTTAAACTCTGTGTATTTAGTAATCATTTATTCCACGGTAACCATTAATCAATCTCACCATTCATATATGACCATAGATTGTGAATCGTATACGTAGCTTTGTAGGTTAACTCAAAGGGTTTTTGCTATTTAAGGAGAGATACAGAAGAAAGAAGGTTTTACTTTACCAAATTTCTTTTTGCAATCTTCTACTTAAATCCTCAAATTCTCTAATTCTTTAAGAGCTATTTCTATGGAGAGTTCATCAAACCCATCACCCAATTCAACTTAAAGAGAATATCTATTTGTTAGAGATGAGAAAGAATCTTGATAGATTACAACAGTAGATCACTTAGCGCAAGTGGCTGTTGGAATCGGTCAGAGGGAAGATCTGTTCATTCCCACGGGAACTGCTTATGCACCCACTAAGTGGTGTACAAAGGAAGGAGAAGAAGTAGAGGAACCAATCACTGTTGATATTCTAAGTTTCTTTAGTGATGAACACTTTGGAAAGTGGATGTGCCAACATAATTTGAGAGGGTTCTTTGAGATACCAGTGGTTACTATGAGTAGATTGTAAGAAGATTCCTCTATGGCATCCACATGGTTGAAGGATTCAAGGATATGTTCGTCACTACTATAATAGGGAAGAAAGTGTATGTGACTCCCAAACTGATCATAAACCTTTTGGGAATGAAGGAAAAAGAGCTAAGAATGTGAGCAGTGAAAGATGAAGAGCATGTGGACATCTCTGTGGACTATGAAGTTCTCACCGACTACAAGGCTGGTAAACTTATAGTGTCCATGTTCTTAAAGAAGGGAAAGTAGACCCATGAGTTGCTTACTAAGGTGCTTTTGCTAAATACTACATCTACAGGAAGCTATTCTAAGATTGAGATAATATTTTTCTATGTTCTCACATTAGGGATGAGTATCAACTGGCCATTGGCAATTCTGCACAGATTCTTGAAGGTATCCAAATACATGTTCTATGGATATCTTGTTATGGAAATTTATAGGGCCTATGAGCTTGATCTTGAAGGATTGGCGCAGAGGAGTGGAATTGATCTTAAAATTATTAAGTCCAGAGTACTTGATAATGCTCATTTCCATGGCTTGAGATGCGAGGAGAAGCCTAAGAAGACCAAGTACATTAAGATAAAGAAAGGAGAGGTCAGAGTGAAGGACCCAAAAGCTATAATGACTTTGAAACCAATTAGGCCAGAGGGTGAAGATCAAACTCTTGAGGCATATATAGCAAAGGAGCTTGAGAGGATAACCAAGTAAAGGGCTAAGAAAGGAGGAGAGAGTTCAGAGAAGAAGGAGAGCAGAAAAGAGGTCAAGAGAGACTCCAAGAAGGCGGTGAAGAGGGCAAGCTTGGCTAGCTCTCATTCTATACTTGCCCCGATCCCTAGGAAGTCCAGATTTCCCAAGGGAACCAAGGATGCAAAGCTTAGAGAGCTGACTAAATAAGAGAAATAAGAAGACAAGAAGGTTGAAGAAGAACTAAAAAGCTTCAACTGCCTTGACTCTCTCTACTTCCTCAACATTCTGGACTACGCCAGATAGCTTCTTCACCATGAATTTCTTCCTGAGCTGACCAACTTTAGGTACAGACACTGATGTAGCTATTTTTGCTTCAATTTTCTCAACATCTATAGGAAGAGTGATGATGCAGGTCTAGATGTTAAGAAAGTTGAAGGACAAACAGCTACATCAGTATCTTTACCTGAAGTTGGTCAGCCCAGGAAGAAATTCATAGTGAAGAAGCTAACTGGCATAGTCCAGAATGTTAAGGAAGCAGAGAGAGTCAAGGCAATTGAAGCTAAGAGAATACGAAAGAAGCAAGAAGATCTGCAGGAGGAAATCATAAGGAGAGCTGAGGAGATAGCTGTTTAGAATAAAGCTAAAGTTGAGAAAGCCTATGAGAAGGCTAGTGCTAGTATGAGTGAGAAGTCTATTCCAGATATAGTTGAGGAGATGATAGGAGCACTAGATGGTATTGAAAGTGAGGAAGAGCAGGAAGATGAAGTAAATGTAGTGGAATTCAATGTTGTTGATAATGAAGACCAACAAATTGTTGATTTATCTATTAAGGAGGATAAGGATAAGAAGAGAGAGAGAGAAGAAGGAGAATACTTACAAGAATGAAGGTAGTGATTGATAAAGATGAAGGAGACTTGTAGGATAAGGATGAAGAAATTGTTGAAAGTATTGTAGAAGAGAAGGCCGAGGACCAGTAAGAAGAGACACTCTTATTTCCAAACCTATCTACTGAAACACCTCTCTCACCTACATCCATTTCTATGCAACCCTTATCAGAAAACCAAACTCTATCCATATCAAACTCTGACAAACCAAATTCTTCTAACTCTGAATAAACCACTGACCAAACAACTGATACATCCATTATTCCAATTCTTTCACCTATTGGATCTCCATCTCATGAACTGCTCATAATAGAAGGATAAGTAATCAGAGGTCCTCCAATTTTTGGGGAGATTCTAAATGATCAACAACCACCACAACAACAACAACCTCAACCCGAATTCAACCCCCAAGCTAAACTATTGGGAGACATAAGGAGAATGGAAAGAGAGAGATATCCAGCATTAAGGATGGATGAAGAGATTGATGCTAAAATTGTTAAATCATTATTATCTGAGGAAGTACTAAGGAGAATTGCAAAGGCTGTTAAGCCAGTGTAAGGTTTTATGGAAGCTATAGAGGAGATGAAGGCCCACTTCAAATCAGTCCCTACCCAGTTTTCTCTGGTAAAGGCAATAGTTTCCCGTACTTTGCCTATCTTAAATATTGCAGGTAGAAAGGCTAAGTATTTAAAGATGGAGGTTGTAGAGTTCAAGGAGAAAATGGAGAAGATTTATGAGAGCAACTGCAGAACTATAAATGAGGAAAGGGAATTCAGGAACTCCTTGATTGACAAGTTCAATCCAGTTTTGCAAGGGATGCAAGCTATATGGTTACAATATTTTGAGCAAGGAGAATGACACCAACACAGCCAAGCTAGATATTGTGATTGATGCTATCAACATATTGATCACCGTTATTAATCAAAATCAAGGCAACTCCAATGAGATGAATCAGATAAAGGGAGATATCTTAAAGGGAGTTAAGGCCTCTAAGGAAGGAATTTTGACGGCGCTGAAGAGGCTTAACATTTCTGACGCTCTGAATAGTGACATTATGATGTTAGAGGCTTAACAAGAACCAACCCTTCATCAGAAACTTCGTCACATTCGTGATCAAATCAAGGTTGTTCATGCTGATGTCTCGAATGATGGTCAAGGTATTGATTAAGTGCATAATCAGATTTCTTTGGACATAAGGAGCACCTATGTTCTTGAGAGAGTCTTTTGCGAAACCAGCCAAGCCAGAGCTCTTGCAAGTTTGGAACAGATATTTAGGGAAGGATTGAATGCACAATTCAGAGTGAACCAATCTCAATCTCGTACCGTTGTGGCACTCTTCTCATGTTTAAGGGAGTAGGACTTCATATCTCAGAAAGTGTATGAATCTCTAGTAGGGAACTTTAAAGCTGACATCTTTGGAAAATTGAAAAATTTTAAGAAGGCACTTGACTCATTCGATGTTCAAACTCAAGCCATTTTGGATTCAATGGTAATGGGGGAGAAAGATCACGAGAAGCGTGAGCAGGTAGAATAAGAGAGTGAGGCTCAAATCACTGAATTTAATTTTGAATTATCCCAGAATCTGATGTGAGCTGAACAAGAATTTGCTGAGCTGAGGAAGAGGAAAGGCAAAGATCCAATGCCACCGAAGTAGAAGAAGTCCAAATGGGATGAGAAGGAATATCAGAAGAAGGCTGATAATTTGCAAGGACCAATTCTCTCAAAATAGAATAGAATAGTATGCTTTGTGATCCTTAGAGCTTCATTGTAAAACTTAGTATAGATAACTATCTGTTACAAGTACTTAAGTTATTTATATATAAAGGATACTTATTCTATTCTAAGTTAAGAACTTCTTAACTTCTCATATTTTTTGCTATATATATGTATTGCTGACTTTGTAGAAAAATATGAGAAGTATTGAGGAATGCTAACCAAAGAGGAATCAAAGATTATGGGGGAGTTAGCATTCACTCTGAGCAAAATAATGATGCTGAACAAAGACATATCAAGCATATTTACAAGGTAAATCTGGTCTAAATATCTTATTAATTTAATTCTCGCTCAATTAATTGCCCTTGATCAAAATGGTGGAGATTGTTGAATCCAACATAAGTTTGGACTGACTTAGTGGATGACTCAATTGTGCTTAAGTTTTGATCATAACAATTAAGTTAAGTTTGAGTTAATTAAATCAATAATGATTGATAACACCTCATTTCTACACATTTAAGTATTAATTTGATTTAACATTTGAATAGTATACTACTAATTTGTGATTAATTTTTACTTATTTAGGAGATAAAGAGGTATTGTGTTAATTTGGCATGTTTGGAGAATATTGAAGCTATTTTGGAGCAAATTGGAATTAAAGAGATTTTATTTCCTAATTGAAGACAAAGACTTCTAGATGTAATTTGTGCTTTATTCCCTTTTTTTCCTATTTTATATTTACCTTTTTAGTTATTTAGGAAAACTCTACCTTTTTATTTATTCTTTTATTTTAATAAGGATATCTTTTTCTTGTTTAGATTAGATTTTATTTTAGTATAAATAGGGAGGAGTGTTGCACTAATAAGATCATCTCTTGTTTGGTCCTTTATGGCCAGCGTTCTTCTTCTTCTTCTCCAATGACAATTTTATTTTTATATCAATTAATGAGTAGCTAAGTTTTTGTCTTTCGGTTGAGGAATAATCAAGGCTAATTGCATGTTATGAGGCTTGTTCTTAATCTTCTTTTTAATTTCAGTTTCCGATTAAACGGTAATATCTTTCTCATTATACTTTTGATCTCTTCAATTTGGCCAATTGTCGTTTTTGGAATTATAATGAATTGTTAATTTCATTGAATTTATGCTCATCATAGTTTAATGGAAAATTGTAACAAACGATTTCTTTAACAAGTTTTCGTGGTTTATTTGATTTAAATCAATCTTTATGCTTGATCATCATAATTTTGGTTTAAAGTTAGTTCTTCAAAACTTAATACTTTTTTATGATTAAATCTTGACAGCTTCTGCAAGTGCGTCTGATATTCGAGATTTTTGGTTTAGCTCATCTAAAATCAATCTGATATTTAGAAAAAGAATTCAACTCATGCTCATCATGGTTATAACCAACTAATTGAAGTTTCGAAAATCTATCTTTTGTGCCTATGATCAATTCCAACTAAGTTGAGAATATCCTTAACTGGAAGAGTTTTTAATCATACATTTTTATTTTTTAATTTTAGTATTTTTATTTTAAACAACAAACAATCTCAAAACCCCCATTGTTTATTTTTGTTTGGTCATTAATTCAATTTGAATTGATTTTATTAGTCTCTGTGGATTCAACCCTACTTACTCAAAACTACAAATCCAATCAATAAAGCAATAGGAATTATTTTTGGTGGATTTGACACCCGTCAATGATGTTAAAATAAATAGTCTATAGTTATATGCGAGTTACTGAATTCAAGGGTAGAATTTTAAGTCTCCACTGACCTAGCTATATAGTTTAACTCTGAGGTGTTCTGGGCAGAGTATGTTCTTTAGTCGCTGACTAAACACTATTTATTCAGCGCTTGATGTTTAGATTTTGTTTCAGCTGTGTATATTTATTTATTATTTTGCTGAGTTACTTTCTATTAGTCAAAGGCACCGCTTTTCCATTTAGAGAAAGATTGAATCTTTCCTTTTCAGTTTCACTTTTGCAGACATTAATGAAGGGAAGACAAAAGGAATTAATGCCTTGACAGGACATCCACTTTATGAAGAAAATGCCAAAGTTCTTCAAAGTTCAAGCTGCAAAAATCGATTACCAGATTTGGAAATGTTGCAGACTTACCAACCTAGTATCTTGCGACTTTGCAAAGTGTCAGATTACCATAGGAATGGGAATATGACACGTAGCAAGTCAGCGCAAAATCTCTCTAAGGGAAGACTAGCATCAAATAACAAAAGATTCAAATTGAAGCTCGGATTTCAATCTAATGGATTGATCTCTATCTTATAACGGTGTGATTCTATCTCTTAACGGATTGATTTGAAGAAGCAACAGGTGGATAGCTGAGCTGGCAATTTACAGAAGATGCCAAGACAAGTTTAACGGCTACATTCTTGATTTCAAGTATAAAATAAGCAAGAAGGCAAGCGTTAGAAGTTGGGGATTACACCTGAATTTCTAAGAAGCAAAATTTTGCCACTTTACAAGCTGTAAAGAAGTTCAGTCAAGAAAGCAACGACTCAGCGAGAATCTGCTTTGGAACAAGAGAGATTAGAATAAATCAATAAATTTATAATATCTGATTATCTTTAACTAGATCAACATTTTTATAAGTTGAATCTAGCTCTTGTTTAGACTTAGTTGAGTTGCTGGTAAAAGAGGGTAATCTACTCAACGGGTGAGAGATTACAGTTTGGAGGGTACTTTCTGTAATTGGGAAATTTTGTGAAAGGATTTCTCCACCTAGGGTAAAGGAGTTGAGATTAGTGGATTAAAGCCAAGACACTCTCTTGGGACTAGATGTAAGCACAGGCTGTCGAACCAGTATAAAATCTCTGCATTCTTTACTTTAAAGTTTTTCCAGTTTTCACTCAGCAAGCCGATCTTCTCAGTGTAGTTCAATTAATCGTAAAAAAGTGGCCTGATTAATTTAAGCGAGTCATTCACCCCCCTCCTCTAACTTACTGAGTGTACGCATAGGGACCAACTGGTACCCTTCTTAGTTACTCCCTAAATCTCTCCCAAGCTTGCTCGAGTGATTCATTTTTCAATTAAGTGAACCTAGAGATCTTATTTCTCAATTTGGCAACTTTGGAAGTTGGAAAATACTTTGTCAAGAATGTTGTAACCATCTCCTCCCAAGTTGTGATTGAACCTGGTTGTGATGATTTGAACCATGATTTTTCCTTATCATTCAATGAGAAGGAAACAACTTTAACCTAAGAATATAAGTAAAAAAATCATGATTAGTTTTAAACAGATTACATATAATAAGAAATACATAAAGATGATCATTTGGGTCATCATCAAGCAATCCTTTAAATTGAACATTTGATTGCACCAATTGGATTATAGAGGGCTTGATTTTAACAAAATTCTCTTCTTCATTTGGTATCAGTATGCATGATATATGTCCCGATGAAAAAGGTCTTGAAAACTCATTGAGTTTTTGAAGGGGCAGATAAGTTCCATCTGCCATCTTATTTGCTCTGCTTGTCTTCTGCTTGCTCCAAAATCTTGCTAGAAAAATTTCCTGCCTTCTCCCTTTCATAAGAGAACAAACTAAACAAATAAGGTTAAAACTACTAATTTATAAGAAAAATTAAAGTCTTTCACAATTTAATCCTTGGCAACAGCACCAAAAACTTGTTGTCCCCAAAAGTAACACTAGCAAGTATACTAGGTCAATCTGTAGCATATGGTAAGTCCAAGTGTCATTTTCATAGGGATTAAAAGTAAATGATCTTAAATTAAATAGTAAACAGGTAGTCTAAGGTTTCTTTCAACAGTTGGGTGCAAAGAAAGCAAAATTAAACGGAGCAGTCAAAATTGAATGGGGCAGTCAAAATGATTGTTGCGAAATAAAATACAAGAGGCACAATCTCAAGTCAAACAAGTATAAACAGTTTCAGCACACATTCCTCCATATATTTTGATCATCCTCACTTGGATTCTATGGAAAATTACCCAGCTTATTCACTAGATTCAGTTTCATGCATTAAGTAAAGCAAGCATTTTACCAAATTAATGATAAAAACCCTTAACATGCAGTAATTACTTGTTCTGTCTCATGCATACATGTGTTAAATGATTGTTCTATAGTGTAAATCTTCAATCAGTCTTATTACAACTACTAAATATGAGCCGGCCAACTCATAAGGATTAAGCATACCAATTAACAACCAACAAATAGTTTTAATGCTCAAGTAAATGGAAAGGAAGTGAACTTACTCGAGTTTTGCTTGCTGATCGATATTTCTCTTCAGTCTACTCATACTTCATGAGCAAAAGTATAAAAAGAAATATTACTTATATATAATATATAGAGAAACAGTTTTACACCACCAGGTGGTGGATCAAAATATGAACATTTGATGAACCTTTCACCCAAATACATCTAAAATAACTAACTACATAATTAAGCAAATATAAGATATTTGAGGTGTCTTCGCAATAAGGCTCCACTTGCATGTCTTAATGGTGACTCATCTTAGTTAGGGGAATTTATATTACACTTGTCATAATCAGCTTCTAACTTAAGGATATAATTCACCACCTCATACTTAATTATATTTTCTATTTTTCCACTAAGTGGGTAGGTGGCGTCTCTCATATTCACTAATCAGCTCTCATTCTTCATATTTCATGTTTCCTTTACCACTTCCATGGTTGAAGCTAATTTGTTTTTCCATCAAAAACACATTTCAGTTCGGAGCAATCATTTTACTTGTTTTCTGCCTGTTTTCTGCTTGTTTTCTGCTTGTTTGCTACCTTTGGGGCAATCATTCTACTTGCATCATTCAACAACTTACAAAAACGTTATTTGGCCATATTTCTTCATTTTAAATCTAATTTAAATTATTCCAAAGCCCTTTTATCTTTAATTTAATATATATATTTTCCACCTATCCCTCAGAAATAAATTATGGTGTAGGAGTCCACCCATAGGGTAATATACTAAGAGCAAGCTCAACCATTTTTTTTTCCATTTTTTCATTCCCAAACCCCATTTTAGGGGATCTAAAATGTTTTTGTTCTGTCTTTCTCATTTTTCATTCATCATATTAGATTCCCTAAAAATGATAATATTCTATTATTATTATTATGTTAATTTCTTAACATTATTTCTATTTTAATCAACAAACAAAATAATTAAAAAAATAAAAACTAAAAACAAATAATATTAAAATAATGATTCCCAAAATTGGCTTCCTCATATTAGGGGACCCCATCTCGAGAACATACCATATAGGAATTGGTCACATGTGTTCCCCGTCATGGAAAATTCCTCAAAATATATATCTATAGATGGTTTTTGTACAAGTAATAACTTTGTATTCGTGGGCTTAGGCTTGGGCTCGTGAGTTTTCCTATATAAATTAGTAGAGATGACAATGGATTGGATATGGATAAATTCATTCAAAATTCATTTTTAATGGACAAATTCATATCCGCTCCATATCCAATGGATTTGAAATTTTTATATCCTTATCCATATCTTAGGATATGGATTTCGATATGAATTATAAATGGATTTTAAATTTTTAGCCCAAATGATGTAAATAAGATGTGTTGCCCAAATGATTCCCGATTAGCCCACGTTTAAATATTTCTATTGTATTCAATAATAAATTTTAGCCCACGTTTAAATATTTCTATTTAAACAAAATCAGTACTGGTATACCCAAGTTCTATCCCAATTGTGAAAATACGTTCTGAGTCCTGATTTCGTAAAAAATCAAAAAATCCCAAAAAATTATGGAAAATCCAGAAAATAAAGAAAATAAATGTGGTGCAAGAAATTTTCAGAAAATGTTTTTGGAAGGAACTGGAAATGTGAAAATATGTTTCGGGGCCCGGTTTCGTAAAAAGTTGAAAACTTTTAAAAAATTATGGAAAATCCGGAAAATAAAGAAAATAAATGTGATGCAAGAAATTTTCAGAAAATGTTTCTGGAATGGCTCGGAATTGTGAAAATTCGTTTCAGGGACCAGTTTTGTAAAAAATTGAAATATCCCAAAAAATTATGAAAAATCCGAAAAATAAAAAAAATAAATGTGTGTAAGAAATTTTCAGAAAATATTTTTGGAATGGCTCGAAAATGTGAAAATACGTTCCGTAGACTAGTTTCGTAAAAATAAAAAAATCCCAAAAATTATTGTAAATCCGGAAAATAAAGAAAATAATGTGGTGCAAGAAATTTTCTTAAAATGTTTATGGAATGGCTCAGAAATGTGAAAATACGCTTCAGGGACCGGTTTCGTAAAAAATTGAAAAATTTCAAAAAATTGGGGAAAATCCGTAAAATAAAGAAAATAAATGTTTTTTAGAAATTTTCAAAAAATATTATTAGAATGGCTCGGAAATGTGAAAATACGTTTCAGGGACCAGTCACGTAAAAAATTGAAAAATCCCAAAAAATTATAGAAAATCCGTAAAATAAAGAAAATAAATGTGGTGCTAGAAATTTTCAGAAAATGTTTTTTGAGTGGCCCCGAAAATGTGAAAATACATTTCAGGGACTGGTTTTGTGAAAAATAAAAAAATCCTAAAAAAATTATGGAAAATCTGAAAAATAGAGAAAATAAATATGGTGCAAGAAATTTTCAGAAAATATTTTTGGAATGGCCCGAAAATGTGAATACGTTTCAGGGACCGCTTTCGTGAAAAATCGAAAAAATCCCAAAAATTTATGGAAAATCCAGAAAATAGAGGAAATAAATGTGGTGCAAGAAATTTTCAAAAAATGTTTTCGGAAGGGCTCGGAAATGTGAAAATACGTTTCATGGACCAGTTTCGTAAAAAATCAAAAAAATCCCAAAAAATTATGGAAAATCCGGAAAATAGAGAAAATAAATGTGGTGCAAGAAATTTTCAAAAAAATTTTGGAAGGGCTTGAAAATGTAAAAATACGTTTCAGGGACCGGTTTCGTAAAAAATCAAAAACTCCCAAAAAATTATGGAAAATCCGGAAAAGAGAGAAAATAAATGTAGTGCAAGAATTTTTCAGAAAATATTATTGGAGGGGCTCGAAAATATGAAAATACGTTTCAGGGACCGGTTTCGTAAAAAATTGAAATGTCCTAAAAAAATTATGGAAAATAAAGAAAATAAATGTTATATAGATAGACCAAAATAGATTAGGCAAAGTAATTAGATTTTGTATAGATTAACCAAATTCAAGTCCAAGTGGATATCCTATCCAAATCCAAATCCATTTTTGTTGAATCCAAATCCAATGGATTTGAAAACAAAAGGATTTGGATCCTACAAAATGGATTTGGATGAAAGGATATGGATAGATGCAAAATCCATTGCCATCTCTATAAATTAGTCTTCATCTCCAATTCTTTTTCAAGTTCTATTTTTGTGTTGGCAAATTTGGTAGAGCAAGAAAATTGTTAAAAATGAAATGAACTGAAAAATATGAGCAAAATGATGGATAGAATAATTGATATTGTATTATTGAGTTGTGTATAATCAACTATACGTACATGTACTTATAGTATACAAAATCACCTATGAGAAAAGGAAACAAATAAATCAACATAAATACAATTAATTATAAATAATCTTCCTAATCAACAATAATCTTAATTATTGATATTATCCCTAATTTAGACTGATTAGGAATAATCTCATATAGGAAAAATATTAATATAGGATTCTTAATACTCCCCCTCAAGTTGGTGAGTGAATATTCTGAACTCCCAACTTGTGTCGCATTGTTAAGAACTGATCTTTCCCTAGTGGCTTTGTAAAAATGTATGCAAGTTGATGACAAGTTGGTACATATGAAGGACTGATTATTCCTGCTTGCAGCTTCTCTCGCATAATATGGCAATCGATCTCAATGTGCGTTGTACGCTTATGAAACACGGGGTTTGCTACAATGCGTAGTGCTGCCTGAGTATCGCAAAATAGTGGTGTGGAAACATCACACAAGACTTTCAAATCTTGTAATATATAACGTAGCCATACTAGCTCCAAACATGCATTAGCCATTGCACGATATTCTGCTTCTGCTGATGATCTTGATACATCGGTCTATTTCTTTGACTTCCACAAAATAAGAGAAGAAACAAGGAAGACGCAATAACCTGAAACTGGTCTTCGAGTTGTTTGACATCCTACCCAATCTGAATCACAATATGCCTTAAGTGTGAGATTATTTTTGGATGGCAGTAACAAGCCTTGTCCTAAAGATCCTTTGATGTATTTAAGGATACGAATTGCAGCAGCCCAATGTGGTTGACGTGAAGATTGTATGAATTGAAATGAAATAAACTGAAAAATATGAGCAAAATGATGAATAGAATAATTGATATTGTATTATTAAGTTATGTATAATCAACTATATATACATGTATTTATAGTATACAAAATCACCTATGAGAAAAGGAAACAAACAAATCAACATAAATACAATTAATTATAAATAATCTTCCTAATCAACATTAATTTTAATTATTGATATTATTCCTAATTTAGACTGATTATGAATAATCTCGTATAGGAAAATATTAATATAGGATTCTTAATACTCCACCTCAAGTTAGTGAGTGAATATTCTGAACTCCTAACTTGTGTCGCATTGTTAAGAACTGATCTTTCCCTAGTGGCTTTGTAAAAATGTCTACAAGTTGATGACGAGTTGGTACATATGAAGGACTAATTATTCCTGCCTGCAGCTTCTCTCTCACAATATGGCAATCGATCTCAATGTGCTTTGTACCCTCATGAAACTCGGGGTTTGCTGCCATGTGTAGTGCTGCTTAATTGTCCCAAAACAGTGGTGTGGGAACATCACACAAGACTTTCAAATCTTGTAATATATAACGTAGCCATACTAGCTTCAAACATGCATTGGGCTTGATATTCTGCTTCTGCTGATGATCTTGATACATTGGTTTGTTTCTTTGACTTCCACGAAATAAGAGAAGAACCGAGGAAGAAGCAATAACCTGAAACTGATCTTCGAGTTGTTTGACATCCTAGCCAATTTAAATCACAATATGCCTTAAGTGTGAGATTATTTTTGGATGGCAGTAGTAAGCCTTGTCCTGGAGATCCTTTGATGTATTTAATGATACAAATTACAATAGCCCAATGTGGTTGACGTGGAGATTGTATGAATTGACTTAATGTTCGAACTGCAAACACTATGTCAGGTCTAGTGATTGTGAGGTATATTAACCTTCCTACAAGCCGTCTGTACTTGGATGGATCTTTCAATAGTTCTCCATCGTCTGCAGTTAACTTTGAATGTTGCTCCATTGGAATTTTTTCTGGATGAGCACCTGTAAGCCTTGTATCTTGCAAAATATCAAGAGCATATTTTCTTTGGGACATGTAAATTCTAGATTTGGAACGAGAAAACTCAAGCCCTAAGAAATATTTTAAATTACCAAGATCTTTAATGCGAAAACATCAAAGTAAGCATTCTTTGAGGTGCTGCATTTCTTTGAGGTCATTCCAGGTCAAAAGGATATCATCTACATAGATTAGAATGGCAGTTAATGAGGACCCTTGATGCTTTATGAATAAAGAATAGTCTACTTTGGACTGTTGGTAACGTGTTGTTTGAATCACATCAGAAAATGTAGAGAACCAATTACGAGAGTCTTGTTTGAGGCCATATAATTATTTGTTGAGTCGACATACAACATTCTCCCCCTGTCGACGATGTCCAGGTGGCAAGTCCATGTAGACAACTTCATGTAAGCTGCCATGTAAGAATGCATTTTGTACATCCAATTGATGAATGAACCAGTCTCTCATGGCTGCTACAGTGAGAAGGCATCTGAGAGTTGTAAGTTTTGCTATGGGTGAAAAAGTCTCTCCATAATCAATCCCTTCAAATTGTGTGTACCCTTTTGTTATAAAGCATGCTTTATATCGTTCAATAGTGCCATCAGATAGATATTTGATTTTATAGACCCATTTGTAATCGATGGGTTTGTAACCTGCTGGGAGTGGCATTATTGTCCATGTGTTTATTGAGTAGTAGGGCCGTTAACTCCTCTTCCATTACCTTCTTCCATTTTGGATCAAGGATAGCTTAAGCATATGAGGTGGGTTCTTTAGTGCCTATGATGTTAGCTAGAAATGTACGATGTGTAGGAGTAAAATGAGAATAAGAAAGAAAGTTTTGAAGGGGATACCTGGTTGATTTGATAGTTTTTGACTAGAGTCAGAAAGATTGGCTTGAGATACCATCACGTAGTCTTGATACCAGGTAGAGGCATGTCTGGTACGATCAGAGTGACCAACGGAAGGAGATTCTAGTGTTGCAGGTGTGTTTGAGGGTGGATTTTCTGGTATGGATGGAGGAGGAGAATTCACGATATCTGAATTTTCTGATATGGAAGGACTGATTGGTGGAGCTGAATATGGTAAATTAAGAGCTAAATTTGGTAAGACAATGTGTGAATCAGGTGAGGATGCTGTTATGGATTTATTAAGAAAGGGAAAGATATTTTCATAGAATGTAACATCTTGACTAACAAGGAATGTGCCATTTTCCATATCAAATAATTTATACCCTTTTTGATTATTTGGATATCCAAGAAAGATGCATTGCCTAGCTCGAGAATCAAATTTTTGTTTAGGTGAAACAACAGTTGCATAACATAAACAACCGAATACCTTCATATGAGAGAGAGATGGGGGTCGATTATATAGGAGTTCAAATGGAGATTTATTTTTCAAGAGAGGTGAAGGTAAACGATTAATTATGTATGTTGCGGTCAAAACACATTCACCCCAAAATTCTAATGGCAAATGTGATTGGAATAATAATGCTCGTGCAGTGTTAAGAATGTGTCTGTGTTTGCGTTATGCTACCCCATTTTATTGTGGTGTGTAGATACAAGTACGTTGACATTCATGCCATTCTTGTGAAAGAAGGCTTGCATGGAAAGGAATTCTGAGCCATTGTCAACTCGAATTGTTTTGATTAAGGCATGAAATTGAGTTTTTGCAAAAGTGATAAATGACTCTAACAAGTGTTGTGTTTCAGATTTTTAATTCATGAGGAATAACCATGTGTGCCTAGTAAAATCATCTACTATGGTGAGAAAGAAATGTGCCTTTAAATGTGTTGGAACTTTCTGTGGACCCCAAATATCACAATGTAACAAGTCAAAAGGAGAATGAGATTGTATTGTGCTTAATGGAAAAGGCAATCTTGTTTGTTTTGCTTTAGGACCTACATGACAATTATTATGATCATAAAAAGAATTTATATTTAAAGGTAGTAATGATGAGATAAGCTTAAGAACCTTATGAGATGGGTGTCCGAGATGCATATGCCATAAATCAGAGATGTGCGATGCTTGGAATGATTTTGGCTGGTATTTTAATGGAGACATGTAATACAGACCATCGCGTTGTTCACCCGATCCAATCATCCTCCCCGTAGTAAAGTCCTGCAAAATACAACCATTTGGGAAAAAGACAACACAACAATTAAATTGATTAGTCAATTTACTAGCAGAAATGAGGTTTAAATTGAAAGATGGAACACAAAGAATATTTTTTTAGTGTGATATCATTATTAAAATTGATTGTGCCTATGGAAGTGATAGGTGCAGTTAAGCCTGTAGGTAAATTAACGAGCGAAATCGGGGATGGTGATGTGTTAGAAAATAGATGTGAATCAGCTGATATATGATCGGTGGCTCCGCTATCTAAGATCCAAGGTTTTGTGAAAACAGAATTGATTGAGGCATTAGGAGTTAACATACCTGATGCACTTGCAAATGATTTACCTTTATCGAAATTATTTGCCATGGTAGTATATGCAATAAATTAGACTTTTGAAACACCAAGATCACTGCTCTGATACCATGTTAAAAATGAAATGAACTGAAAAATATGAGCAAAATGATGAATAGAATAATTGATATTGTATTTTTGGGTTGTGTATAATCAACTATATGTACATGTATTTATAGTATACAAAATCACCTATGAGAAAAGGAAACAAACAAATCATCATAAATACAACTAATTATAAATAGTCTTCCTAATCAACATTAATCCTAATTATTGATATTATTCCTAATTTAGACTGATTAGGAATAATCTCATATAGGAAAATATAAATATAGGATTCTTAATAAAAATGTATCCATAATTATAATAAAATAGATGTATCTAACCCGAGTGGTTTAGGTTAAATGCTGTCTGTCATAATTGTAACACATATGGAAGTGACTAAAACAATACACGATTTGGCAGCAAAGAGTATAAAAATTGGCAATAAAAAATATTAGTATGTTAGTGTTATTAAATTGTATTTGTATATGCTAGTCGTCGATTTAGCATAAACTTTACATTTTATTGGATTACTTGTTGCAACTTGTAACGTGTCTTAAAAGAATTTCAGAACACTACAAGATAGATATCGCAACCGAAAGGCTAAGGGTTGCCTCAAAAACGTTGCAAAAGTGATGAAAAAATGGATTTGTAGCGACACATTTGAAAAAGTTGGTTAACAGTTGTTGTAACATGAAAAAGTGTATTTTCGGCAAATCTTTTAATAAGCGATGCATAGGGTGAACATTAATAAAATAGGCGGGAAATAGGGGAATAGGCGGGAAAGAATTCTAAAACCATGTTATGCAACGCTTTACACTTTTATAAAGAGTTGCAAAAAAAGTATTATAGAAAAATGTAATAAAAGATATAAAATGGGGGTAGGAAATATAATGTATAAATGTAGAAGAACTTATAGGAAATGTGTGAGAAAGTTGTAAGTTATTTGAAATATTGTATAAATGTAGAAGAACTTATAGGAAAGTCGTATATTATTTGAAAAGTAATATAAAAGGTATATGAAAGTTATAGGTTATATATTAAGTTGTATAAAAAATATAGAAAATGTATAAGAATGATATATAAAAGTTATATGTTATTTAAAACATTGTATAAAGTATAGGGAAGTTATATACTATTATTCAAAAAGCTATATAAAAGCCATAGTAAAGGTATAAGAAAGTCTCATTTTGTTTAAAGAGTTATATTAATGGTTTAGGAAAGATATAGAGAAAATTACAGGAAAGTAATAAGTTATTTTTAAAAAAATTATAAAAAAAGTATAGAAAAGGTATAAAAAAAGTTACCATGAACACTAAACCCTAAACCTCAAACTCTAAACCTCGAATCCTCATAATAAATATTTATTGCTTATATATTTTAGTTAACTAGAGTAATCAATATTTTTTATACATATTTTCTTAACTTTTAAAAGATAAAATTATTTTTCTATGTATGTCATTTAAATTATTTTATGTTATTTCAAAATAAAATTAAAACTTTATCATATAGATAATTATCAATATAATAATAATAATAATAATAATAATAATAATAATAATAATAATAAGAAGAAGAAGAAGAAGAAGAAGGTGGTTATTATTATTATTATTATTATTATTATTATTATTATTATTATGGACTTGACATAGTTGAACAACATTTTATTTGTGTAAGCATAATACAACCGGAGTAAATTTCAAAAAAAGTGAAAATTTTGTATAGAAATGGAAAATAAAAGATTTGAAAATAAAATGATATTATTTTTTTGAAATATTTTCATATTTATTTCAATTATTTATAAAAAATAATATTAAAACTCTACATAGACATATATGGTTATCCTAAATTTAAAGCCCAATTCTAATCTCCGTACCCCAAACCTCAAACCCAAATCCTAGGCCATAATATATAGAATGGACCAAAAAAGTGAAAAATTAAAAAAAAATGAAAAATTAAATTAAGAAAATAATTTTATTAATTATATTCGTTGACTATATTTTTTTCAGTAGTAGTGTTAAATTTATTTAAATTATTATTTATCAAAACTAATTAATAAAAGATAAAATTAAAACATTAACTATATATTAAACACTTAAATATGAAAAAAGATTCTTGGACGGTGGCTCTGATTTTTTGTAAGTACGAAAAAATTAGAGCCATGGATGACCTTGATTTGCAAAGAGAATCTCAATCCACACACAAGTCTGTTCTCTATTGCACGCTCGATCTGCTTCCGCCTCTCTTTCTCTTTATACTCTCGCCGCCACTTCGTGAATCTCCGATGTCTTGCTATCGTCGCCGTGGATCTTCTTGGTTAAAGTCTATGGTACCTTCTCTCTTGTCACCGTCATCGCCGCCTCGCCATCATGGACATTCTCTCTCGCTTTCCCAAACTCTCCCCGTCACTTTGTGTCAAATATTTACATTGCCGCCATCATCGATCTTTTCCGCCGTAGTCAACCTCCGATGCTGCCCTCAACCACCGCTGCCACCGTCGTCTCGATTGGTATGCCCTCACTTCCTGATTTTAGGATCTAGGGTTTGTGACAAAATCTAGTGTTTTAGTCTCTTTAGTTAAGTGTTTATTTTGTTTGGAGTTTATAGATTTCATCTCTAATGTTGGAGTTGCTTAGTTTTGTGTTTTTGATTTGTTTCTTGTTGCTCTTATAGAAATAAGTACTCTTGTTTGTTGGATTTTGACTTTTGCAATTTTATGGGATTTGGGTTTTTTTATTGGCTTGCTTGATTTTCTATTTTGATGTTTGGATTTGATTATGAACAAGTTGAATTTTGCCTCGTTTTCCTTTTTCATTCGAATTAGTTTGACTTGGGGTTAATGCCTTGATTAAGACTAATTTTGTTACCTGTTTGGGTATTACTACCTACTAATTAATTGCTTATTGTTATTTAGTTCCCTTGTGGTTGTTATTTAGTTCTCTTATGGTAATCTCTTGTTTAGCTCTTTTCTACTGTTTTATGAATTGATCTTTTCTTTATTGCTTAGATGGTGGTTCCATTGAATACTTGGGTCCTTATATCCAATTTCAAGTTAGCCTATAATATTCTTCAAAGACTGGACGGTACATTCAATTAAGTTGTGTATATTTAATTGCTATGTCAGTATCGTTGAGTTAGTTGTGTAAATAGAGTGAATGCTTTTCTTTATTGCTTAGATAGTGGTTCCATTGAATGCTTTTTTTGTGCTACAAATAGAGTGTAGAGATTGTTTGCTGGAAATTTTCAGATTTGAGCACTCGTTGTTTGTGCGTTTTCTTGAGTTTTCCAAGCTCAAATTGAGTAATTCTTGTTTATATGATTTCATAAGACATATATGAGAATTTTAGTAGAAGAAAGTTTTGTGAAATTACTTTGACTAGATGTGTGAATTGCTGGTTGAAGTTGAGTTACGAATTCTGTTTTTCTGATAAATCCAGTTTGCGCTTAGTTATGTATTTTCGATATAACTTTAGTTATATATATATTGGATTAATGCATTTTCAGTTGATTTGGAAAGATAAGACATAATTGTACTTGTGATCAGAAGGATATTTTTATCAAATTCATTTGTTTTATGGTTCATTTATGCAGTCAAGTTGGGTGTTGAATCTGAATTTCTGGAAATAGTTTTGTTGAGATTGAAGTGTTAGTTTAGATTTGTCTTGTTATGTAATGCTTTAAATATCTAAAATAAAAGTTCCCTATGAACTTATGATAGAGGGAAACTTGTTTGTGGGATTTGATTGAACCTTTGAAGTTGTTTATTGGGTTAAAACTTGGTTACAAAACAGGTTTTATAGATGTCCTGTTTTGGATGGATATTATCAAATTACAGAATGGTTTTTAGTTAAATCCAAAAACAAAAAAGAAGTGTATAATTTTTAGTCGAATATCGTTTTATCTATGGCCATGTCATATTGACCTTTGCCGCTATTTATATTGTTTGATGGGAGGATTATTAGTTCACAGGGTCGGCATGCTCTTGTCTATGATATAAATACAGCTAATGAGACATGGGAATGGGTAAATCTCAAAGAGGTAATCTTATGGTGTATTCCATTATTTGTGCTTGTTTATTTAAAATGGTTACTTGGTATTCTCATTTGAAAAGTTTGTTTTTAAGAACAATTGATATAAATACATTTCTATCAAATAGGTTTTAGCTTTTCTAGTTAAGTTGCACACACTCTTGCACTAGTAGCACTGTGAAGTTTTACACAACTGTGATTGGTTTGAGTGTTGCGTACTTGAGCAGAAGTTGGACTCTTAAAATTATTTAGTCATTTTAAGGAACTTTGACTTTTATGTTTCTATTTATGTGTTGGGGTTAAGTAGCTGTTAAAACTTAAAAGTATATTCTGGCCTGATGATAACAAAAGACTTTACGAATTGTGCAATAATCTTGAAGTAGGACGAAGACCCGTGTCATAATTGAAAAAACAATGCAATATTCAATCATTCCTATTATTTCAAATGGCAATTAATGGATAATTAGTCATCATAGCTAACCCACGTGAATTGACTGAACCATTAGCACAACTCATGTTCAAAATTGGTTACACCATGGATTACGCCTGGAAGGTATAGAGCATTCTAGGATTTTTTTGAAATAATCTGATTCACAATTTGATAATCTCGAATTTAGGATTTAGTTTGAGGACCATCTCGAGCTTCAATTATTTCACTGCTTTCCGGTAATTTTTAGCCCTTTTTTGTGTGATTATTTACAATTAGATTTTTTTTCATGTTTGCTGTTGTTGTTGACTAGTTTTTCAAATTGATGTGATTGCCCCTAATTCCCCATTAATGATATCTGATTTGCCACTTGAACTGTACGTCGCTTATGAATAAATTGACATGGGTTTATTGCAGTTTCCATATTGGTTAATTGGATTGGAGAAATTTATAAGTTGACTTAAGAACTGAACTTGTAGTAAACTTTGAACATGAAATTTGTAGAGTTGATTAGAAAATAGAAAATTCAGCGTAGGTTGAATATCATTGTTGAATATTCTGGATGTGAATGTAATAGGATCAAAGTTTAAATCTTGATATATGCAAGGATTCTTATTTAAAAAATCACATAATTCTGTAGCATAACACAAGTTTGTGGGTTCAAGAGAAAAAATGTCCAATTTTGTAATTGCGGAAGCTGCATTATCTTGTTTTTTTTTCTGTCAATTATAGGATTATTAGACTATACTGATATAACCAAGATTATGTGACTATACTGTTAATAGTGTTTTTTTTTTTGCCAAAGTATGTTTTCTCAATAGTCTTCTAGCTAGGCCGTAATATGTTATTGACTTAAATTTTGAGTTGTACTTAGTCTATACCATTGTTGATAAAGGCGCGCCTTATGCAGGTGCATGGTCCTGCGA
Source organism: Euphorbia pulcherrima (assembly GCA_947683365.1). Classification (NCBI taxonomy): domain Eukaryota; kingdom Viridiplantae; phylum Streptophyta; class Magnoliopsida; order Malpighiales; family Euphorbiaceae; genus Euphorbia; species Euphorbia pulcherrima. Next base: position 26,090,217 of record CANTUS010000001.1, read on the forward strand.
CTCGCCATACCTCAGGGAAGGTAGCGTACCTTGGGTGCCTGCCTCAGGCGCGCATCGGGGCCACTTTTTTTATGGTACTATTTTACTTTAAAATGTGTTAATTATCTATTATCATAGCCATACTTCCTTTGTTCATCTAATGCTTTTTTAGTCATTCTTTCTTATATTCTTTTATTATGCATGTTTTGCTTGTGACATATAATAGGTTAAGTCTATTATCAAGACTTGATTCTAGGAGTTTTGACATTTGACCAAGTAATGATAAGGCCTTATGGCTAGTGAAATCGTGTTTGATCTTTGAAACTTGCTAGGAATTGAAAATTGTGCCTTTTTTACTTATTTCTTGGATTAATTTTAATGTTTTGGCTTATTTAATATAATTCACCTTTGTTACTATAATATTATTTATTGTATTTGAGTATGGTCCCTTCACCTCCTAACGAAAGAACTTTCTGTTTTACAGTCTTGAAGTAATAAATTGTTCTTGAAGCGGAAAAATGTTGAAGAAACACGACATGTGGAAACGTAGTATATAAGATATAATTGAGATGCTCATGTACTTTTATTAGGTTTATATTAGCTTATAATGTGTTTTTATTTTGTTAATCATTTGGGTTTCATATCATATAATTATGTATTATAGACTATTTACATTACTTAAATTGTAAATGATTTTGTGTTGAATATTGTATTTTAGATACTTACAATAAAATATTAATTTTTCATATATTGATTGGTATTGCAAATACATTAAATACGGGCATTAACCCGTCGGCTTGCGAGGCCCGCCCATGTCCGTCTTTCATGGGCCCGGTTTAGACAAACTAATTAGAGGTTAGGCCCGGCCTGGCCTGAACCCGAAGAGGCGAGAAGTAAGTATGGGATGAGCTTGATTTTAGTCTTAAAATCCAAGCTCGGCTAGCCCGGCCCGAAGTACTAAATAAATATAAATAATAAATAAATATTTATTATTTATATTAGTAATAATTATTGAAATTTTTAAATTTTCTTGTAAAATTTAGTTTCAAAACTCAATTTTGTGACTTATATTAGAATTTTGATTACAATTACTTAGTTATAATAATTTTTTTTATTAAAAAATATTTTAATTTTTTAATTATATATATTAATTGGTAAGCCTGCGGGCCGGGCTTGGGATTTGATTATTTTTTAAAGGCCCGATCCGGCTCGAGCCCGACTTTATTTTTTATGGGTTAGGCCGGGCTTGGGCTACTTATTTTTTAGCTAGGCCCAATTGAGCCCGGCCCGAACCGGCCCATGACTACATAAATTAAAATGGTTACATTTATTAGAAAAAGGTTGCAACTACAAACCATAGTTTTATTTAAAAGTCGCAAGTGTGTTCAAATGCGTTACAAAGAGTTGCAAAAGCGTCACAAACACGTTGCCAGTGAACCTAAACGCCGTTAACCTTAACGAGTGTCAAATTTTTTGCAACTCACTACAAGAGTGGCCTTTGTATGTAAAGCGTCACAAAAGGCTCTTTAGGCAACTCTTTTCCGTGAGTCGCAATAAACACCCCAAGTGTCACCTATACGACTTTTAGCAAGGAGAAAATACCAACCCTTTATTTTTGGCAAAAGAGTTGCGATTTCATCTTTTGTGACGTTTTTGGCACTTTATGCAATCCTTTGCTGTTGTTGCTACAGGCCATCTATCTTGTAGTGGAAATTCAAATTATTATTAAATTTAATAGTGAAACCCTAACTTAGACAAAGGAAAACAGTACTTGCTTGTTTTAACACCTCATCCCTCAATTTGAAATTTCTACGCTATAAGTTTGTGCAATTTCAATGTAATAATTTCTTGTTTTTAAATCACATGTAAAATTACTCGTATAGACATGATTGAATATTTCCAAATACACTTCAATTTTTTTTTTCAAATTCAAATCGTTTATTTATGAACTCTTCTAATCAAAACTGAAAGAGGGAATCAATTTACCAGTTTGTCTCTCAGAGTGACAAATACCATATTCATTATTTTCTACTGTAATAATAATATTAAACTCCCACCATAATCAGACTCATCTACACCCTTCATTTTCGTCTATTCAAGGTTATTCCTATGTAGGTTCAGCTAAATAAAGTGGTGTTTATCAGCTACCCTTTTCAATTCCCATCTTTTTTTTCTATTTCCGATTGTTCCAGTCTTCAATTCATACCCTTTTCAATTCCCTCTCAAAAAATTTCTGCAGCTCTTAATCCAGCCGTTCGTGTTAAACCACTACACCTTTTTCTTTTTTCTGTCTTTTTTATCTTTCCCTTAGTTAACAAAAAAAAAACGTGTATAGTAAGTAAGGGCAGAAGAGGCATATTATCGTACAAATTTTTAAAAAGAAAAAGATAACTGCTGATTAATGTTGAAAAGCAGCAATTTGCTGCTGTTGGAAATGCAGTAGATAGATAACCCATCAGCAGCAGTTTGCTGTTGAAATTTTTTTACCAAACAAGTTATTAAGTGCAGTTCACTCCCTATCTACTAACTACTGCAGTTTGAAGAGAAAACAAACGCCCCCCAGTCTAATTGGTTGGACTCTACATTTAATAATTAGTCTAAGAAAGTCATTCTTTACAATAGTTATTAATTGGTTTTTGTTTATTTTCACTATCTTTCCACATTATGGTCTCCCTCCATTATTTTAGGGGCCAAATAATACACAGCAAAATAATTTCAAAAAAATATTAACAAATAAGTTATTTAGCATTAAAAATTTATAGCAACAATTATTTACTAGACCCGGATATGGGTCGGGTTGGACAGAGTTCGAGCCGGACCTAATCGGACTTAGCTAATGTAGTAGTAGTCCAAGCCCATCCCACCTTGTAAAAAATAAATTTGGGTTTGAACCGGACCAGGCCTTTATGAAAACATCAAACCTCAAACCAGGCCCGAGCCTAGTAATTAAAGTTTCACGAAAAAATTAGAATCTAATATAAAATATAATCCTTATATTGTTTGTAAACTCTGTTAAATTTGAATCTCAGTTTCACAGTGTGACCAACTATTCGAACAGTGCATCACAAAGAGGGAAAGAAAAAAGGACTGCAGTATACAAATAGAAACTGAAGAGGTAAAAGATGAAAAAAAAAATGAGTAACTAGCATTCGTCTTTTAAGGAGGTGACGATTTTTTATTTTCTTTTCACATTATTCGGTCGGACTTGGGTCAAAATACAAAAACCAAACTCATTTACATATATTACTCATGCCACAACGTGTTCGGACCAGATCGAGCTTTTATTCTAATTATCTTGTTCAAACACACCCCATATAGAGTGAGCATGGACGGGCCTTACGGGCCATTGGACCCGTGCCACAACTAAATTCATTCATATAATATAGACTATAAAAAGTTTAAAGAATTATGTATTTAGGTGCCAAACTTTAATGTGTTGTTTGATTAATGGGATAAACTGTAATAAGACTGGATAGAATAAAAGTAATTTAAAAAATACATGTTCTATTCCGTCACATCTCGTTTTGCCAACAAAATGACACAATAGGGCTTATAGTACATATGAACATTTTTTTTGAAGAAAATATTTTTCGGAGAGCCAAGAGCATCATGTGTTCCAATGTAGTGCCGCTCTGCACTCCTCGCAAAAGAAAATTTAATAACATATGGATATTCAAATAAAAGTACATATATTTGAAGTGAGAAACCAAGTATTAGGGATTTTTTTATGGTGACTAGGCCTGGGTAGGCAACCGATGCCACCGCCTAGGGCCTATAGCCGGAAGGGGCCTAAAAATTTTTTTTGCATAAAGATTTAGTTGTTATTATTCAAAATATAAAAGTAAACGGAAATTAGTATTAGTAGAATTGGTAAGGTGCTTATTAAAATTGTGAGAGGGCAAGAGTTCAATTTTTAAGATTTTACAAAAAGCAGTATGTTTTATTTCATTATTTTTTTAGGCTCCGTGTTACTACTTTTAATATTAATTTGTCTAGAGCTCCCAAATTGTCAGGGCCCGGCCTGATGGTAACTTGTTTTCTTGCCTACTTTTTGCTATTATTATTGGATTAAATTTCACTTTACTAATACAATAGTGATGAGAAACAAAGTAACTTTTATACTTTATAAAAAATGAAGTCACCATATCATTCATTCAAAAATTATATTTGAAAAATATTGGATACTATTATAACACAATTTCTCAAACTCAAAATGGAAAATAACGCAAAACGCCTCCTCCAAACCGGTTTAAAATTTTTTTTGCATGCTTTAAAAAAGGTTTACACATTTTTTAGAAAAACACGAGGAAAACAGTGACACAACGACCTTAAACTCACCATAAACGAATTATTATCATTATATTAAAAGTGAAAAATGAAAGTTGTATAATAATTACACAAATAATAGCTGTAGCAACGTGATTTTAATTATTAAGGCATGAAAAAATAACATTTGAAAATGTGAAAGAAAAAATCATTATGATTATGCCCTCTCCACGCCTCCGTGGCTATAAATGAAGCATTTTTTGCCGATGAATTTGACAAATTGCTGTGTTGAGTTGAGACTCATGGGTTCCCTTCACACACCCTTTTCATTCTTTTTTGTTTTTCTCATTTTCGTCTCCTTTACTAAACTCCATCATTCCCGACCCCTCGAAAATCCGTCGCTAATTTCCCTAAACGATATTAATAATAATCAAACGGAAATCCATGAAATTATTCCCACCTACGGACTGCCTGTGGGTCTAGTACCGGATAATGTAGAATCATACACTTTACACGATTCGGGATCCTTCGTAATCAAGATGAAATCTCCTTGTTATGTTATGTTCGATTATCTGGTGTATTACAGCACAGATATCCGAGGTAAACTGAGCTATGGTGCGGTTCATGAATTGTCCGGAATAGAGGCCAAAATGTCTATTATGTGGTTCGCTCTAACTGCAATTGAGAAAAGTAAAAGTGATGATAACATTAATTTTTATGTTGGTCCTTTCTATGAGAGTTTTCCGGCATCTCATTTCGCTGATATCAAGGTTTGTGGGTCCAACTCTTCTGTTAGGGTTCAACCTCTCGATCTCTATGCACATACATGATGATCAACTTTTGAATTGTTGTGTACTTTGATTTTATGGTTGAGTAATGAATGTATTGAAATTTGAAAAATCAAAGCAATAATTGTTGTCATTTTTCTGTAACGTCGGTGGTTGATTTTTTTGGTTTTGATTCTTTTCATTGAAGAAAAAACTTCAATAGAAATGGGGTCATTATTTTATTGTAAACTGATTTCTAGTTTTTTTTTATAATTGAATAAATGCAGTCTGTAACATTTGATACTATATTCTGTGACATCTCAATTTTACAGAGGCAAACTTCTATTAAATTTGGTTGAGATTTTCAAACTGAGTTATGGAGCACTTGAGATAATAGTAAAGTGGCAAATAGATTTTTTTAAATTTCGATCATTGTGTTGAATGGTTATCTCTCGACTTGAAAGGCTGAATAACCCTTAAATATTCGATTTTTTTCATCAAATATATTTTCAACACTTATTTTGATATCATATTTCACAGAATTGTTACTCTAAAATTGATTCACTTCACGTAAACTCAAGTGTTTGTTCCGTTTGTAGTTCTATTACTAAAATTAGTATGGTACCCCTGCGATACATGGATAGGTCATTTGTAATAAGTAATCAATGATAAGTTCACTTTATAATATTAATATATATATATATATATATATATAGAAAATATTAAAGCTAAAAAATATCTTATATTGTGTATCAAATTAAATTGTGAAAAACCTCTTTATGTGCAACATTTACAACTTCATCTGTTACTTATCCATCATCATCAAGAGAAAATGGCATAAATTGTCTTTTTTTCAAAGAACAATGAACAGTTTAAAGAGAGAGGAAGATAAATACGAGAAAGAATAAGAAATTCTTCTTGAGTTATAGACATTTCTCATTCAAATATCTAGACTAAATAATCGATAAGATGATATCTTTACGTAAGAAACTAAATTAAATTTAAAATTTTTTCTTAAATAGGATTATAATTAACAAAATACAATTAAATAAAATCAATAAAAGTATTTTAAATTTAGAAAATAGATTTAGGAAATATATTAGTTGATAAATATACTTAAATGATAATTATGAAATTTGATTTCACTTTATCAAATAAACAAAAATAATTCATTATCTTACATAAAAAGGGGTTACTATTACAAAATTATCCATAAGAAATAGTAAATACTATTATAAAATTCAAATCTTTTTTTTAAATTGGATTATAATTTATACTTTATTTGCCAATATTTGATGACGAAAAAAAAGCCACACTGATTCTTAAATAAGAAGAAGTAAGTACTATTACGAAATTGCATTTTTTTAAATGGGATTATAACCAACAGAATTAAATAAAATCAAGAACAATAAATTAAATTTTAAATAAATAGATTTAGGAGATATATTAGTTGACCTATTAATTTAAAATATTACAATATAGAAGTAACTACTATTATAAAATTCAATTTGTTTCTTAGATAGGATTATAATTTATAATTTTCTGTAGTTATCTTGTGATTCCATATCAAATATTTGATGAGAAAACATTCCTAAATCTATTTTTTCAAATTTAATTCATTGTGATTTTATTAAATATTTATTGTGATAATAATGAAATATTTTTAATTATTTTACTTGATCAAATAATTAAAAATATTCCATTATTATCCATAAGAAGGAGTAAGTACTGTTATAAAATTTAAATATTTTTCTAAAATAGGATTATAATTTATAATTTTATGCAATTATCTTGCGATTTCCTGTCAAATATTTGATGAGTAAAAAATAGTCACATTAATTCATAAATAGGATTGTAATCAAAAGAATAAAATTAAATAAAATTAAGAACAACAAATTAAATTTTTAAAACATATTTAGGAGATATATTAGTTGGTCAAATAATTAAAAATATTCCATTATTATCCAAAATCTATTTTTTAAAATTTAATTCCTAAATCTATTTTTTAAAATTTAATTTATTGCGATTTTATTAAATAATTGTTGTGATAATAATGGAAAATTTTTAATTATTTCATTGATCAAATAATTATAAATATTCTATTATTATCCATAAGGAGTAAATACTATTATAAAATTCAAATTTTTTCTTCAATAGGCTTATAATCAATCAATCAATTTTGTGTTTTTCCACTTTGCAGAAAATAATATAATAATTGCAAAATTTACCAAAAAAATTGGAAAATGGAAATAGGAAGAAATAACACTTGTTTAAAATGAAACAATCCTACAATACAAAACAAATAATATATAACACCAAATAATAGTTCTGTCAAGTTTGACAATAATTTAACAAATACTAACATTTCTTAAAAAAGAGATACACATCAATTATTCTTCTCTTTTTTAATTCTCATCTGTTTTGTTCGACTGCTCGAAAGTTGTGCATTATCTTCATCTATCAATATCGACGGTGTCAGAGTCTCGTTTCTTATCTCTACAGGGGTGTCAGGAGAATTGACCTCATTTTCCGATATCGATTCCTACCAAAAATAAATAAATAAATAAATAAAAGATCTAATTCAAATCATAGTAGATAATGAATCATTTGTACTTATAATATAAATGTTAGAAGTACCTTGAAATTTTCATTTGCATATGAAAATTGGTCAACATCGAAATCTGGATCCTATTGTAAAAAATTTTAAAGTTAAAATATACATGAACTTAAATGCAAATAATAAAACGAACTAATTTGAAGTTACATATAAAAAAATTAAACTTATAGTCAATGAATTTTGAGAGAGAGAAAGATTATGTTGTTTTGGAAGTTGTTCATCCTCTGTAAGTTTAACGACCGTGAACACTTCATCATGTGCAATAATATTGTTGCTCTTAACTGAAAGTTTGAACATAATTTCTCTTCCTATAATGTTCTCCAATTCCATTGGTATACGTGTTTCACCAAGTGCAATAGACATCTAATATAATTTTAAAAGACAAAAAATAATAAAAATGTTTAAAACATTATTAATGGAGAAAAAACTAAAATTAATTGGAATTCAAAGAAGATATATTATTGATATGAGAAAACTATGTACCTCAATTACTATGTACCTTAATTCATTTGCAGTTTTTTCAATCAGTTGTTGCGCTTCAAGGTCCCAAATTAGTAAAGAAATAAACCATAGGCCATCTATTACACGAACTTGAAGCTTATATCTGTGAAACCAATTTGAATGTTTAATTCATTATAATTTTAATATCAAAATACTTTTTTTAAAAATATTATGGGTTTTTGAAGAGGCTAGGTATTGAACCTACATTGAATGGTATATCAATTGAGCTATACCCAATTGGTAATATCGAAATACTTTAACTATATTAATTGAACAATTGAAACACAAATTTTAGATGCACAATGTTTACGATATGCACAATGTTTACATAATGAACATCCGCGTTCAGTTGCATCCTAATTAGGTTCATATCATCCACCGAATTATGTCTACTTCAACATAATGAATACTATACTTTTCTATAATTATCTTGTGATTTGCTGTCAAAATTTGATGAGGAAAAAGGAGTCACACTTATTCTTAAATAAGGAGTAAGTACTGTTAAGAAATTCAAAATTTTTCTTAAATAGGTTTATAACCAAGAATTAATCAAGAACAACAAATTCAATTTTTAATAAATAGATTTAGGAGATATATTAGTTCACCAAATAATTTAAAATATTCCATTATATGAGTAAGTACCATCATAAAATTCAAAGTTTTTCTTAAACAGGTTTATAATTTATATTTTTTTGCAGTTATATTGTATTTCCCTGTCAAATATTTGATGAGAAAAAAAGTGACATTAATTCTTAAATATGATTATGATCAACAAATTTTTATTAGTTAGTGTTTATAGTCTAAGTGAAATGTTAACTATTTTGATGAGTTTTTCTTATATATGTTCGTTTGTATATTATTTTAAAGGTCAAATAATCATTAATCATTGTTACTATAACAATTTTGCAATACAATTTTTATCAGTAATTATGAACTATTTTAATGTGTAATTAATTCTTTAATTGGTTGTACATTTACTTTAACTTGTTTCTATAATAATGATATTTAAAATTGGTTAATATCCATAATAATCATAACAATACCAAAATATACTTATGTTGCTTATAATCCTATTTAAGAAAAAATTTCATATTTTAAACTTCAATTGACAATTAATTAAATATACATTTTTTTACAGATATAATTTATAATTTATAATTTATTCTTAAACATGTGTATAATTTAAAATTAATGTGACTCTATAAGAATTAATGTAACTTCTTTTTCCTCATCAAATATTTTATTATTACTGTTGTTGTTGTTATTATTATTTTAATTTTATATTTTGGTATTGTTATGATTAGTATGAATATTAACCAATTTTATATACTCGTTAAATATTGTTGTTGTTATTACTATTATTTTAATTTTATTTCAAATTTATATTTTGGTATTGTTATGATTAGTATAAAAATTAACCAATTTTGAATACTCATAAAATATTTTATCATTACTATTTTGTTGTTGTTGTTGTTATTATTATTACTATTATTTTATTTCAATTTTATATTTTGGTCTTGTTATGATTAGTTTGAATATTAACCAATTTTAAATATCATTATTATAGTAATATAAATTTGAATAATATGGTAATAAAATGAAACAAATTAATAATAAAATTAATATATATATAATTTAATTTTAATTTTAATTTTATTTCAATTTTATATTTTAATATTATTATGATTAGTATAAATATTAACCAATTTTAAATACCATTATTATAGTAATATAAATTTGAATAATATGGTAATAAAATAAAATAAATTTAATAATAAAATTGAAATATTTCTTTTGAAAGGTATAGGGGCAAAGTATTGTTATTATTAGTATTATTGGAAAACAATAATCCGGATAAACCAATCCAAAGAGATATCCGGATCAAGTTCGAAGAAAACAAAAATACATAATCTCCTAAGTCCAAGAAGAAGACAAAATTACAAGTATCCAAGATATGTCATCTAGACACATATTGAAGACTTCAAACACCCAAGTCCACAAGAAAAACATCCGATTAAAGTTTGGAAAGGAAACAAGCTTTCAACCTCTCAAAACAGCATCCGAAACAAGAAGACTGATTGAAGAGCATCCGGATAAGTCGAGTTTGAAGACATTCGGAAGACTCAATTATCAAGACAAGGGAAATTATTCAAAAATCATATTTCCCTCCACATTTGGTCTGAAGTCAAAGTACCTTTTGTCTTGAAGATTGAAAAAGAGACAACCAGCACGTATTTCAGAAATGGACAAAAGGACTGACACAGGAAAGAGAAAAAGGTGATAACCTTTTTAACATAGACCAATAGGAATGGTGCGTGGAGCTCACATAAAAGCAAAACAACATAAAAGTTAGTGATTCACTAAAATACAAACAAAATGATCACTCACAACTTTTCAGTCCCAATCCCAAAAATTCAAACGGGACATTTATTTAGTCTAATAGATTAATTAATGGCTCAAGAAGTGCCACATCATACCTGATCAATGGTGAAGATTGAAGATCTACCTCAACGGTACACAATGACTACATTTATGATCAAAGCCTATAAAAGAGAAACTTCAGAAGTTGAGAAGGTGGTTGGTTGATTTTACAAAGAAGCTATTATATTGAGAATTCAAGCTAATTCACTCAGTGAACAAAATCCCTCCAAAAACTAGACAAATCCAAATCTGTTTGTAAGAGCTCTCAAGTGACATTATACACTTGAAGAGTTCAAAACCCCAAACCTTTGAGAAAACAAAGTGTAAAAGATCTCATACTTTGGTGAAGTATTGAGATTATGATTTAGCTTAAAGTTGGTGCTTTAAGTGGTGTCTCCCTATGGGAATTAGCTTAGACTTGAGTAGTTTAAGTGGTATATCCTACTAAAGAGAAAGGACTCAGCTAGGAGTTGGTGCTTCTAATAGTATATCCTACTTCCAGAGGAGAATAAATCTCTGAAGACAATTGTAAGGCTCTATTCCTGCCAGTTAGAAAGGAATCACACTAGTAGACAAAGCTCAGAGGAAGGAACCTCTGTGGACTGGATGTAGGCAGGGTAAAACCAGTATAAAAACTCTTATGTTTGATTTCCTTTTCCTTAAGTCTTTATTTTTGTGCATTTTATTATATATCTGCATCATCCGGAGCCCATAGATCCAGATCAAAATCAAACACGCTACACAAGACTTTTCAAAGTCTAAAAATTCCGTAAAAGGGTCATTCGTCCCCCCTCTAACCTTAAATACCTAAGCACAAGGACTAAAAAGTGGCATCAGAGTCAGTGCTCACAATTAGAGATCTAAAAATCTCGAGCTAAAGGTCCAATTTTGATTCATAAATCAAAATGAGTTTTAATAACTCACAACTCCTTTTGGAGGGTATGTCCATTACCCGTCCTCCACTCTTCACTGGTGAACACTATACATTCTAGCCGAATGAAGAATTTCATTCAGGCTCAAAGCATGATGGCATGGATGACCATTAAAGATGACCCATATGTTCCTACTTATGAAGTAGAAGGTATAACTACCCAGAAGCCCTCAAATCAGTGGGATGAGAATGATTATAAAAAGTTGCTTAAAAACGCTAATGTTATTAACATGCTTCACTGTGCTCTTAGTGCAGTAGAATTTAACAGGATATCTGGATATGAGACTGCACAAATGATTTAGCAAAAACTCGAAGTGACTTATGAAGGAACACGCAAGGTCAAAGAAGCCAGAATTGATCTTCTACAACAAAAACTGGAATCCTTTAAGATGGAGCCCAAAGAGTCAATCAGTAGCATGAATACCAGATACACAAATCTGGTTAATGAGATGAAAAGGCTTGGAAAGGAGATCACTGAGGAAGAAATGGTGTAAAAGATCCTCCAGAGTCTCACCGAGGAATGGGACAACAAAATGATTGCCATTGAGGAAGCTTATGACTTAAAATTCTATAGTTATGATGAACTCATTGGTAATCTCTTAACTCAAGAACTATCCTTGGAGAGATATAACCAACAAGAAAAGAGGCCCGAGGAAAAGAAGAAAGCTATTGCTCTCAAGGCAGACTCATCTGAATCAGCTTCCTCTGGATCAGAAAAGAAGTCAAAGGAATCCCAATGCAACAAAGAACAGATGGCCATGCTTGCCAAACAATTTGGAAAATTCCTGAAAGAGAAAGAAAGAAAAAGTTCTAGAAGATAAGATTTCAGAAAAATGAAGGAAGGCCCCTCTAGAAGGGACAAACCCAGAAAAGCTTCGGAAAATAAGAAAGATCCAGAACAGGAATAAGCTTGCTTTGAATGTAGTGATAAAGGACATTTCAGATCCAAATGTCCCAAGCTTAAAAAGGAAAAGAAATATAAGAAGAAGGTAATGGTGGCCACATGGAGCGATAGTGAAGAAAGTAACAGCTCATCTTCAACAGAAGAATAGAAAACTATAAAATGTGCATTTATGGCACTATCTAATCCAGAAGCAGAGCCATCCGGAAGAAATCCATCAAAGCAGACCACTGAGAAAATTGATGATGGATCAGAACCAGAATCAACAAGTATTGAGGTAAACTTTAACTCTAATCATGTTTCTAAAATTGAACTTGCTAGAGCTCTGTGGATCGTGATCAATAATGTGAGGAAGAACACAAAATCCATTAAATCTCTCCAAAGACAAGTAACGGAGCTTGCTGAAGATGCTGAAGCTATGGCATAAGATATCAAATCAATCAGGGTCACAAAGCACATCGACGTTGTTGAAGAAAACTTCCTAAGGAATTAAATGCAAATATTGAGTGCGAATCTAACCGAGATAGATAAGGAACTAGCTCTAATGAAGGAAGCTTCCGGAAGAAATCCAAAGGCAACCCCTGGAAGAAAACAGAGATCTCCAAACCAAGGAAAGAATCTAGAACATCCTAAGTAGAAGAAAGTTTGGAGGCAACCTCAAGCACAAAAGTACAATGCTCCATCGGGTAAAAGGACTCAAGCTCAAAGATTCACAGCTGATCAAAAGCAGTCTATGATGATCAACCCATTAACTAAAAGAGAAAATACAAAGCAGAAGTTGCACCTCTACTTAACTACCTGATCTAAACCAAACAATCTAATCTAGATCTAGCCAAAGCAGGGTATTCTGGAGATTATGGGAAGAAGGATCTATAAAAGATTGAAGTGAAGCTTAAGCAGAACAAATTAGTTGCAGGGTACAGGTTTTATAGAGCAAATAACCATAAAACTAAAATGTACAGATTCAAAAATGGTTATTATGATGTTTATCCTTGGCCTAAAAAGGTTGATAACCAGAGAGGACCCAAATCTGATTGGGTACCCAAATCTACTTGATCTATTTTACAGGTATGCCTTAGATCCACAGAAGATCAAAGTACATGGTACATTGATAGTGGATGCTCAATGCACATGACTGGTGATGATAAAACCTTCATCACTCTAATCTGGAAGAAAGGTGGGAAAGTAAGCTTTGGAGACAATCAAAATGGGCAGATCATTGGACATGGAACCATTGGATCTGATATAAAAATAGAAGATGTCTCACTAGTTGATGGGCTGAAGTTCAACCTACTAAGTGTAGCACAACTCTGTGATAAAGGGAGAAAAGTCACCTTTGACTCCGGAGCTGCTTCATCATTGATAGTAAGTCAAATCAACTCATTCTTTATCCACTTAGAGTAAACAACGTTTATTCTGTCAATATTAAAAATGAGAAAAAGAATATATGCTTGGTGTCTAAAGAAGAAGAATTATAGCTTTAGCACCGGAGGTTGGTGTTGGGAACTGACAGTCAAATTGAACATGCATAAGAGGCATGACGGAAATTCAAAATTTTGTCCCTGTCCCAGGAACTCCTATTAATTGCATATAAATTAAATAAAGCCTTAACTAAATAATTCTCTACCTAGGTTAGCATGCTAAAGGACTAGGCATACCATAATTCCAAATTATATCCTAGTATATTTATTTTATACTAAACATGTTATAACTCTAAGTTATAACCTAAGCATAAAATAAACTAAGCATGTAAAATAACCTAAGCATAATTATTAAGTCTAAAAACGCTTAAAAAAAAGACTTAATAATTAAAAGAAAAAAAACTTACCAGTTGAAGCGTGCTTTAGCAGGACCTTCTTGCACAAGCCTCCAATAGTAGGATAGCCTCTATCAGTATCCACACGAACCCCACCAACCAAAACCTCCCCAGGAGGAAGAACTAAGAAGCCTCGAGTAGTTGCTAGACCACTCTAGAAGCCTCACCCAAAAATATAAACTAGCGGTGCCCGAATAAATTCAGGCTCCACAAAATTAACTTGCTCAAGTACCCGAGAGATTAATTATCTCGCTTAGGATTTATGCTTTGAGCTTGGTACATTTTGAAAGGAGAAGAGATAACCTATATATAGGCTTGGGGAGCAAAAATTTGCTATGTGGGATGGGAGTAAAACTCCCATCCCACACATGCCACATGCACGTGCTGCATGTGGCATTCATGGGCTGCCGTTGTGCAGCCCATGAATATGGGCCACCGAACACTGCCCAGCAATGTTCGCGTACCTTTTGGTGTATTTCGCGCAACCGAATATTGTACAAAATATTTTATACTTTTCGGTTTTAACTCGTCAATGCAAAATCCCCTTTAAATCCTTTCAAATAAATATTTATTTTTGACTCTAATAAATTAGTTATCAGTCAAAATAAATTTCTTGGTCCAACCAAAATTGATCTAATCAATTATAATTTATTTATGACTCTAATTAATTAGTTATCGGTCAAAATAAATTCCTTGGTCTATCAAAAATTGATTTAATCAATTTTAACCAATCAAATAATAATCCAATTATTATTTATGTTATATTCTTGTAATAGAATAAATCTATTAGTTCTTTACTTGGTCCGATGAAGGTCCAATGTGTGTGACCTTATAGGATCCCGAAGTATTGAGCTGTTAAGGCTTAACCAACCCTTGTTCTAATGGAACCATTGGCTCGATGCTCTAGACCGTAAATAGAACTCGATTACCTTAAACGACTGTAGTACGCCTCTAGCAAGGGTCTACCATCCCCCATTACTTGGAACGTCATTCATGCTTATGACTTAATCCCGGTTAATGCAATAGTTATCCAGTGCGATAAATTCCTTCCATTCTTTAATATTAGTACCATCTGGTTTATTGGGTTCAGTTAAAGTGTTAACCCACTAATAGCAAGGTTGCTCCAAGCTATCCCAGTTATTTACTTGTTACCGAAGTATATTGCCTTTTACCATAGTGTGTTTGACTAGAAACCATTTCTATCAAACACATACTCTGATCAGAGGTTTATGGCAATCATCACTTCAACAAGAGGCCAGGTACAACTCCTTAATATATCTGGAGCGATGGATTCTTTCCGACTACTCAGTCTACCAACGTGTTGTTATCACTATACCCGTAATCACCCGTAGCATCCTAAATTAATGAGTGCATAGCAATGACCCAAAGTATAGCAATAGTACCACACAAGGCAACTAGCATCTTAAGTATGAGGACATTCGCAAAGCTTATTGCATGAAGATAAACACTAACACATTGATATTTATACCAAGTGTTTATCTTGCTGCGGTCTCCAATATATCTCCCAGATATATCCATGTGTCAAGCTTAAGGCACCACCTTCAGTATTTAGGAGATTAACTGCTTGGACCCTTTCCAAGAAAATTGACCACATGCTAGTCTTTCCGTTTCATCAATATCCTTTCTTGATGACACTGTGACTAGGGATAGTTTAGACATAATCATAATTGCACATGAAGTAGGTTCCACCAAATATAGTCCAACTATAATTTCTCTGACTTCATGCTATGATATGTCAAGGACTTTTGTATACATACATCAATGAATATATTTTAACCAGCTATAATATATATGTATAAAAATACATTGATATAAACAAAAGAACAAATGCCTTTATTGATTAAACAAATTATTCGTACTATTACATAATTAAGATATATCGCCCTAATTGCCTTAAGGGCATACATCATATCCAACAAACTCCCACTTGCACTAAGGCCAATTAGCCATATGTTTTAATCCATATGCTTTAACATGCTGGTCATGTTTGACTTGAGTCAATGGCTTTGTCAGGCCATCCGCGAGGTTCTGATCAGTGGGTACATATTCTAATCTTATTATCTTAGCATCAACAATCTCCCTGATTATATGATACTTTCTGGATACATGTCTGTTTTTCTGATGAGACCGTGGTTCCTTTGCCTGAGCTATGGCACCATTGTTATCACAATATAAAGTAATTGGATCAATAGCCTCAGGCACCACACCGAGATCACCAATAAATCCCTTTAACCAGACAGCTTCTTTTGCTGCTTCGCATGCAGCAATGTATTCAGATTCCGTGGTTGAATCAGCAGTAGTTTCTTGCTTGGAACTCTTCCAGCATACTGCCCCTCCATTTAACACATACACAAAACCTGACTGAGACTTAAAGTCATCCTTGTCAGATTGAAAGCTTGCGTCAGTGTAACCTTTGATAGTGAGATCACCTTCTCCATAAATCAAGAACTCATCCTTAGTCCTTCTTAAGTACTTAAGGATTGCCTTGACGGCCATCCAGTGTTTTTCACCTGGATCTGACTGATATCTGCTCGTAAAGCTCAAAGCCTGAGAGACATCCGGCCTAGTACATATCATAGCATACATGATGGATCCTATCGCGGATGCATAGGGTATATCCTTCATACGCATTCTCTCTTGAGCTGTCTTCGGACACTCAGCTTTAGATAGGTTAATCCCCTTTGTCATTGGGAGATAACCTTTCTTAGAATGCTCAAGGTTGAACCTATTTAACACCTTGTCTATATATGTACTTTGAGAAAGACCTAACAGCCTCTTGGATCTATCCCTGTAGATCTTTATACCTAGTATAAATGCTGCTTCACCAAGGTCTTTCATGGAGAACTTTCTTGACAACCATACTTTAACATTTTGAAGAAGAGAAATGTCATTTCCTATTAGCAGAATGTCATCAACATACAATACTAGAAAAACGACTGCACTCCCACTAACCTTCTTGTAAACACAAGGCTCATTTGCATTTGGGCAGAAATCCAGTTCCCGGATTGTCTGATCAAATCTTATATTCCAACTCCTTGATGCCTGCTTAAGTCCATAAATGGATCTTTGTAGCTTGCATACCTTCGAGCCATTCTGAGATGTAAAACCCTCAGGTTGTGTCATATACACATCCCGGTCTAAATCCCCATTCAGGAATGCTGTTTTTACGTCCATCTGCCAGATCTCATAATCATAATGAGCAGCAATGGCAAGGAGTATCCTTATGGATTTGAGCATGGCTACCGGTGAGAAGGTTTCATCATAGTCAATACCTTCCCGTTGACTATAACCTTTCGCAACCAACCTTGCTTTATAGGTAATTACATTACCATCCATGTCTGTCTTCTTCTTGAAGACCCATTTGCACCCAATTGGTCTAACCTCTTGCGGTGCATCAACCAAATTCCAAACTTGGTTCTCGTACATGGAATCCATTTCTGATTTCATGGCCTTTTGCCATTTATCAGAATCTGAGCTTTTTATTGCCTCATCATATGTCCTTGGTTCATCATCCTCCATAAGATATAGTTCCTTATCATTAGTGATAATAAACCCATATCGCTTGGGACCCTTATGAACACGACTTGATCTTCGCAATGATTGTGTTTCAACAGTTTGTTCTTGGATCACACTCTCTTGTGTATCTAGAACGGGGTCAATCAGTTGATCGTCTGTTTCTTCCTGTTGAACTTCCAGTTCAATTTTGCTCCCACTGACCTTTTCAAGTAAGTGTTCCTTTTCCAAAAAGTGAGCATTCCGAGACACAAATACCTTTTGTGCTTCGGGTTGGTAAAATAGATATCCAATTGTTTCCTTTGGATATCCAATGAACAGACATTTGTCAGCCTTGGCATTTAGCTTATCTGACGCTATCCTCTTCACCATAGCAGGACAACCCCATACTCTTAAGTGATTTAGAGATGGCTTTTTGTTACACCATCTTTCATAAGGTGTAAAATCAACTGATTTAGAGGGCACTCTGTTTAAGATATAAACCGCGCTCTCAAGTGCATATCCCCAAAAGGATTTACTAAGAACTGCATGGCTCATCATGGACCTGACCATATCTAATAAAGTCCGATTCCTCCTTTCTGATACTCCATTATGTTGGGGTGTATAAGGAGGGGTCCACTGGGGAACTATCCCATTTTCCTTTAGATAATCCTGAAACTCCTGACTTAAGTATTCTCCACCTCGATCCGATCGAAGTGTTTTAATACTTTTCTCAAGCTGTTTCTCTACTTCAGCTCTGAATAGTTTGAATTTTTCAAAACTTTCAGACTTGTGCTTCATCAAGTACAAATAACCATATCGTGAGTAATCATCAATAAAGGTTATGAAGTAGGAGTATCCTCCTAGTGCCTGAACACTCATTGGACCACACACATCAGTGTGTATAAGTTCCAATGTACTCGTGGCTCGTTCACCCTTTCCTTTAAAGGGTAACTTTGTCATTTTTCCTTTTAAACAAGGTTCGCAATCACCATAAGACTCTAAGTCTATTGAGCCCAAGTCTCCACGCTTATGCAACTTGGTTAAGCGATCTTTGTTTATGTGGCCTAAACGGCAATGCCATAAGTAAAAGGAATTCTCATTATCTAATTTAACTTTCTTCACATTGTTTATATTGAAAACTTCTGTTTTAGTATCAAGAATATAAATGCCACCTTTCAACATTCCATAACCATAAAGAATATTATTCAAACAAATCTGACAATTATTATTCGAAAATAAAATTTCAAATCCCTCTGTTGCTAAACACGCAACAGATACAATATTCTTAGTAACACTTGGAATGTAATAACAATTATTCAAAACTAAAACAAGTCCACTTGGCAAAACAAGACTAAAGCTCCCTACGGCTAATGCAGCAACTCTGGCTCCATTTCCCACACGTAGGTCCATCTCCCCTTTTGCAAGTTTTCTACAGTTCCTTAGTCCCTGCACAGAAGTACAGATATGAGAACCACAACCAGTATCTAATACCCAAGTGGATTCTTGCGGAAAAGTAGCAAAGTTTTCAATTACAAATATACCTGAAGTAGATGCCTCTGTAGGCTTCTTCTTCAAATGCTCAGAAGCAGGAGCTTTGCAATCCCTCTTCCAATGTCCCGGTTTCCCACATTGGAAGCAGACATACTTAGATGCCTTCTTTTCATTCTTCTTCTTACTGATTCTTTTCTTGGCACCCAGTGCCTGCTTCTTTTTCTTAGAAGCCTTGCCTTTTTCAACCAACAGTAGAGGTTTCTGATCTTTCTTGATCTGAGGTTCTACTGTTTTCAGCATGTTAATTAATTCAGGGATAGTTGAATTAATCCTGTTCATGTAATAGTTAGTTACAAAATTTGAGTAACTATCTGTCAAGGACATCAACACAAGGTCAATGCTCAAGTCATGATTCATCTCGAATCCCAATCGATTCAGCTTCTCAAGGTATCCCAAGAGTTTTAGTACATGCTGAGAGGCAGAGGTGCCAGCCTGCATCTTGGTCCCGAAAAGGAGTTTAGAGGTCTCATACCTCTCTGTCCTCTCCCTCTCCGAAAAGAGTTCATCAAGATGGAGAACCATATCCTCCAAGGGCATGTTCTCATGTTGTTTCTGAAGCTCAGAATTCATGGACCCCAACATAATACACATGGCAGTCTCACGATCTTTCCTGTGCTTTAACCAGGCATCATGTTCCACATGATCCTCAACATCAGGTTCTACAGGGAAAATTTCACTTAGGACATAGGCAATTCCCTCAGATCTGAGAACTATTCTCACTGCTCGGAACCAATCAGAAAAGTTCGAGCCATTCAATTTGGTGTCAAGTAACATATGGAGATTAAAATTGGAAGCCATTTTCAACCTAAGACATAAGAAAAGAAAAGTGTTTAGATATTAGTTTAAGTACATGTATTTAATATGAGGACTTTTAATTAAATACATTTTCCTACTATTTTCTTCGAAATTTACAATAGCCCATTCTATTGAATTCGTGAATTTTAGCCCAGCTAAATTTCCTAGTAGGTAGCATCTATAACTAGTCTATTACAACCCCCAATTTTATGAGTCAAGTCATAATAGTCAGTCATAGTTGGAATCCAATTCCATTTGCATCGCATACAATTGCTAATTCATTCAAGTTCCCTAATCCCAAGGGACGTGTGCTCTTATATTAGCATCTCCTTGAATATGTCTCAGATCTGGGCCTAGCCCCCAATTTTATGGTGGACTACCCCAGCTCTGTTAAGGCAGACCCTATCTCAAACTTTACAACCAATCAATGTGGACTAGAAGGAACGCTTTGCGTAGCACTTTGATAGCCCAAAAAGACCGTATTATAAATTTGAGTAAGGAAGACTATAACTTGCCTTAATATATTTACTTTGGGATTTTATTGGTGTTAAACGTCTCACCCAATCTAGGATTTTATCAGATGGACAAAATTATAATTACTTGTATTAATTCAGGGAATTTTAGAATTAATTTATAAGGTCTAACCTTAGGTGGGTTCAGCTCTTTATTATAATTATTCCATCAACCTAGATTATATGCAAAATAATTAACGCTTTAATTTGTTATATTTATATTGCATTTCCTTTAAGCTTTTATTCAATAATTTTAATTTTTTACTTTGTTATAGAAACACATATAAGCACCATCTTATATACTAGAAATAAATTAGTTCATATTAATCCCCCGATTGGTCAATTCAAATTGCACCGATATAGGTTCCCAGGTAGGAGAGGTGCCCTATGAGGAGTAGACACCAAGTCCAATCCTTAGCCAGAACAAATACGGGCACAAACTTGAAGACCAATGGATTCTCTTGAACTAATAAATTTCGTTCTTCCAATTTATGTAAATTGGGAGCATCTATAACCCATGTAATTTAAATAAATTATTGACACTTGTATAATTTGAGTAAGTTGAGCAAGCTTATTCAAAATTATTCATAACTAATTTCTAACCTTGAAATGAAAGACAGAAGTTTATATATATTGTTCCAAACAATTAAATAAACAAATCATTTCATTTAGAAAATAATATTTAGTTTGCTTCTAACTTAATTATGCACTAAATAGGCAGGCTCTGATACCACTGTTGGGAACTGACAGTCAAATTGAACATGCATAAGAGGCATGACGGAAATTCAAAATTTTGTCCCTGTCCCAGGAACTCCTATTAATTGCATATAAATTAAATAAAGCCTTAACTAAATAATTCTCTACCTAGGTTAGCATGCTAAAGGACTAGGCATACCATAATTCCAAATTATATCCTAGTATATTTATTTTATACTAAACATGTTATAACTCTAAGTTATAACCTAAGCATAAAATAAACTAAGCATGTAAAATAACCTAAGCATAATTATTAAGTCTAAAAACGCTTAAAAAAAAGACTTAATAATTAAAAGAAAAAAAACTTACCAGTTGAAGCGTGCTTTAGCAGGACCTTCTTGCACAAGCCTCCAATAGTAGGATAGCCTCTATCAGTATCCACACGAACCCCACCAACCAAAACCTCCCCAGGAGGAAGAACTAAGAAGCCTCGAGTAGTTGCTAGACCACTCTAGAAGCCTCACCCAAAAATATAAACTAGCGGTGCCCGAATAAATTCAGGCTCCACAAAATTAACTTGCTCAAGTACCCGAGAGATTAATTATCTCGCTTAGGATTTATGCTTTGAGCTTGGTACATTTTGAAAGGAGAAGAGATAACCTATATATAGGCTTGGGGAGCAAAAATTTGCTATGTGGGATGGGAGTAAAACTCCCATCCCACACATGCCACATGCACGTGCTGCATGTGGCATTCATGGGCTGCCGTTGTGCAGCCCATGAATATGGGCCACCGAACACTGCCCAGCAATGTTCGCGTACCTTTTGGTGTATTTCGCGCAACCGAATATTGTACAAAATATTTTATACTTTTCGGTTTTAACTCGTCAATGCAAAATCCCCTTTAAATCCTTTCAAATAAATATTTATTTTTGACTCTAATAAATTAGTTATCAGTCAAAATAAATTTCTTGGTCCAACCAAAATTGATCTAATCAATTATAATTTATTTATGACTCTAATTAATTAGTTATCGGTCAAAATAAATTCCTTGGTCTATCAAAAATTGATTTAATCAATTTTAACCAATCAAATAATAATCCAATTATTATTTATGTTATATTCTTGTAATAGAATAAATCTATTAGTTCTTTACTTGGTCCGATGAAGGTCCAATGTGTGTGACCTTATAGGATCCCGAAGTATTGAGCTGTTAAGGCTTAACCAACCCTTGTTCTAATGGAACCATTGGCTCGATGCTCTAGACCGTAAATAGAACTCGATTACCTTAAACGACTGTAGTACGCCTCTAGCAAGGGTCTACCATCCCCCATTACTTGGAACGTCATTCATGCTTATGACTTAATCCCGGTTAATGCAATAGTTATCCAGTGCGATAAATTCCTTCCATTCTTTAATATTAGTACCATCTGGTTTATTGGGTTCAGTTAAAGTGTTAACCCACTAATAGCAAGGTTGCTCCAAGCTATCCCAGTTATTTACTTGTTACCGAAGTATATTGCCTTTTACCATAGTGTGTTTGACTAGAAACCATTTCTATCAAATACATACTCTGATCAGAGGTTTATGGCAATCATCACTTCAACAAGAGGCCAGGTACAACTCCTTAATATATCTGGAGCGATGGATTCTTTCCGACTACTCAGTCTACCAACGTGTTGTTATCACTATACCCGTAATCACCCGTAGCATCCTAAATTAATGAGTGCATAGCAATGACCCAAAGTATAGCAATAGTACCACACAAGGCAACTAGCATCTTAAGTATGAGGACATTCGCAAAGCTTATTGCATGAAGATAAACACTAACACATTGATATTTATACCAAGTGTTTATCTTGCTGCGGTCTCCAATATATCTCCCAGATATATCCATGTGTCAAGCTTAAGGCACCACCTTCAGTATTTAGGAGATTAACTGCTTGGACCCTTTCCAAGAAAATTGACCACATGCTAGTCTTTCCGTTTCATCAATATCCTTTCTTGATGACACTGTGACTAGGGATAGTTTAGACATAATCATAATTGCACATGAAGTAGGTTCCACCAAATATAGTCCAACTATAATTTCTCTGACTTCATGCTATGATATGTCAAGGACTTTTGTATACATACATCAATGAATATATTTTAACCAGCTATAATATATATGTATAAAAATACATTGATATAAACAAAAGAACAAATGCCTTTATTGATTAAACAAATTATTCGTACTATTACATAATTAAGATATATCGCCCTAATTGCCTTAAGGGCATACATCATATCCAACAGTTGGGACATGTAAGTATGAACCTCCTATCCAAATTAGCCAAAAAGGAATTGGTTTTGGGTTTGCCTAAGGTTGCTTTTGATTAGAATCACATATGCATTACATGTCAATTAGGTAAACAACATAGAAAGAGTTTCCCTTCCATATCCTATATTCCCTCTAAGAGAGTTCTTGAACTCTTGCATATTGATCTCTTCGGACTAATAAAACCAATGAGTTTAGGTAGAAAAGAATACACTATGGTTATAGTGGATGATTATTCTTGCTATACCTGGGTTGCTTTGCTAGCTAGCAAAGATGAAGCCTTTGACCACTTCTCAAAAATATTAATCCAGATAGAAGTAGAACAGGCCATAAGCATCGTACGCATCTAGAGTGATAATGGAGGAGAATTCAAAAATAAACATTTTGCTGAATTCTCTGAATCCAAGGGCATTGATCACAGCTTCTCTGCTCCTCATACACCTCAATAAAATGGTATTGTAGAAAGGAAAAACATGACAATAGTTGAAATGTCTCGAACAATGCTAAATGATAATAGATTGCCTAAATACTTTTGGGGTGAGGTCATAAACATAACATGTTATGTTAGTCCCGATGCGTACACTCACTTAGTCAAGAGGGTGAATGACTTACTCAAGAACTAATGAAACTTTTTTGTGATAATAACTTACTGCACTGAGTAAGATCAGCTCACTGAGTGAAAATCTATAAAATCCAATTAAGTAAAGGACACAGAGATTTTTATACTAGTTTGGCAACCTGTGTTTTCATCCAGTCCCGAGAGAGTGTCTCGACTTTAATCCACTAATCTCAACTCCTTTACCCTAGGTGGTGAAGCCTTTCATAAATTCCCTAATTACAGTAAGTACCCTCCAAACTGCAATCGCTCACCCGCTAATTAGAATATCCTCTTCTATCAACAACTCACAAAGAGTATAAGTAAGAGCTGGACTCAACTTATAAAAATGTTGATCCAGTTACAAATGATCTAATATTACAATTGATTGATCTAATCTATTCTCTCTTGTTCTAAAGCAGATTCTAGCTGAGTTGAACTTTCTTGCTTTAACTCCTTTAAAGCTTGTAAATTGATAGAGTTTTTGCTTCTAGGAAATTTAGGTGTAATCACCATCTTCTAATGCTTTCCTTCTTGCTCCTTTTATAGTTGGATCAAGAAAGTAGCCGTTGAACTTATCTTGGCATCTTCTGAAGTTGACAGCTCGTTAATTCACCCATTGGTTCTTCAAATCTATTCGTTAAGAGATAGAATTTCATCATTGTCAAATACATTTCAATCTGTTAGATTGAAACTAGAGCGTCAATTTGAATTCTTTATCGTTTAATGCCAGTCTTCTGTTAGAGAGAACTCGCATTGACTTGCCATGTGTCTTCATCCCCTTCCCTTTAGTATTCAAACATGTCGTAGAGTGCACGATACAAGGTTGGTAGATCTGCAGAATTACCCAAATTGGCAAAAGACTTTTTGCAGCTTTTCTTTGGAAGACTTTGTCATTTTCTTCATAATTCTAAGTCTTATCAAGGCATTAATTCTTTTTGTCTTTGTCTCATAAATATTCTTACAAAAAGCAATACTAAAGCAATGATACCTTTTTACCTTAATGGTAAAGTCAGCAGTGTTGACAGACTTAAAGTAACTCAGCGGAAATATATATTGTAAAGCACACAGCTGAAACAAAATCTAAATATCAAGCGCTGAGTGAATATTACTAAGTCAGCGACTAAGCAGATACTCAGCCCAGAAATAGCTAAAAGTTAAACTAAATAGCTAGGTCAGTAGAGACTTGAAATTCTACACTTCAATTTACTAACTCCCTTACAGCCATAGACTATTTATTTTAACATCATTATTGATTAAATTATCCCATTCTTAACTTAATTGTTATGATCAAAACTTAAGCACTACTGAGTCATCCACTGAGTCTCTCCAAACTCGTGCTTGGTTCAACAATCTCCCCTATTTTGATCAATGACAATTAACTTGAGCGAGAATTAAATCAATAAGATATTTAGATCAGAGTTACCTTATACTTATTCTTGATATGTCTTTGTTCAGCATCTTTAATTTGCTCAGAGTGAATATATATATATATGAAGTTAAGAAGATCTTAACTTAGAACAGAATATGTAATCTTTCATTAATTAATAACTTAAGTACAGATAACAAAGAGATAATCTATACTAAGTTTTACATTGAGCTCTAACGATTACAAAAAATTCTATTCTAATCCTTTGGCATAGGAGGGGCTTCCAAATTTGTTCTCCTTTCTTCATATGCTTGCTGATCCCATCTGGTCTTCTTTTCTTTGAGCAGTGCAATCTCCTTGCCTTTCCTCTTCCTTATCTCATGATATTTTCTTTGAATACGCTCTAGATCCTTAGACAGGTTGTATGAAAATTCAAAAAATCCTTTGCTCTCTTTCCTTTTCTTCCTTTTCACGCTTCTCGCAATCCTTCTCCCTCATGGCCATTTCATCCAAAATGGCTTGTGTTTGTAGATCAAACAAGCTCAGAGACTCCTTAAATGTTTTGAGCTGACCATAGACATTGGTTGAAAAATTTTGTACCAACAATTCATAAATTTCCTAAGATATGGCATCTTATTCTCTGAGAAAGGTGAATAACCTACTAAAGTGCGAGATTGAGAGATTGACTTGATATTGAGCACTCAGTCCTTGCTTGGATATCTGGGTGAGATTGGCCAGAGCCTTGGACTGATTATTCTCTTTAAGAATTCTCTCTAACATAGGAGTGCTCCTGATATGAGTAGTGACTTCATCATGGATTTTATCAATGGCTTCTCCATCATTAACGACATTTGCTTGAACTTGCTTAATTTGGTCTCTGATATGACCAAGTTTTTGGTGAAGAGTAGGCTCTGGTTCAGCATCTGCCATAACTATGTCACCTCTCAGAGCATCTGAAATATTCAGCCTTTTTAAGGCATTAAGCATAGCTCCCTCTAAGTCTTTTACTCCTTTCAGCATCTCCTCCTTCAAAGACCTTAACTCAGTGTGTAACCCATGATGCTTGGTTACCACTATGATCAGAGCATTTAGGCTATCAACTACAGCATTCAGAAGAACTATGTTGTTTTCATTCTCTTTGCTGAGTATGCTATATTAATCAAGTACCTTCAGCATTGCTTCCAACAGAGGGTTGAATTTATCGATTAGCGAATTCCTGAAAACCCTCTCATCATTAAGCACCTTACAGTTGCTCTCATAGATTTTTACCATCTACTTCTTGAGCTATGCAACTTCCAGCTTCAACCCACCAACCTGCCTACTTGTAATGGATAATAAAGGCAACACATAGGAAACTATTGCCTTTACTAGAGAAAATTGCACAGGTACAGATCTGATGTGAGCCTTCATCTCCTTAACAGCTTCGGTAAACCCCTACATTGGCTCCATTGCCTTTGCAATCTTCCTCAAGACTTCCTCAGACAGTATGGATTTTGCTATCTCAGCATCTGTCCTCGGCCCTAGATACCATTCTCTCCCCATTGTCCTTATATCTCCTAATAACTCAGCTTGGGTGTTGAATTGGAGTTATGGTTATGGTTGTTGAGGTCATTGTGGTTGTTCAGGAATCTCCTTAATAAATAGATGCCCTTTGACAGTTAGGGGTCCTTCTAAAAGTAAAGGTTCATGCGCTAGAGATCCTATTGGTGAGAGGTATGGGATTATGGCTGTTTAGTAAAAGTCTGGGTTATTTTGGTCAGAGGCTAGGGTGTTTGGGTTTGAGTTCGATGTGGATGGTGTTTGGCTTTCTGGTGGGGGTAAGGCAGAAATTAGTGTAGGTGAGAGTGGTGTTTCAGTAGATGTGTTTGGGAAAGTAAAAGGTTCTACGGTTTCTTCCTCCTTCTCTTCCACAACACCTTCAACAGTGGACTCGCTGACCTGAGTTAGAGACTCCTCAATCAGCTGAGCTCCGTGCTCAACTACATTCTCCTCTTCCTCCTTATCTTCGAGGTCTCCCTCATCCTCATCTATCACAATCTTCATTCTTTTCAACAGCCCTCTTTTCCTCTCCATCCTAGCTTCTTTAGCATTCTCAGTAGTCAGAGTGACTTGCTGGTAAGAGTTTAGCACATCAAATTCTACAGCCTCCACTTCTACAACTTCATCTTCCTCCTCCTGTTCTTCTTGATTTTCAATTCCCTCAAGATCTCCTATCATCTCATCTACCAAATATGGTACTTCCTTCTCAACCAAGCTAGCTACAGCAGTTTGCAAAATCTGTTCAGTGCTAGCCTTAGTTCTAGCTGCTGCTTCCTCAGCCTTTCTTCTGATAATAGCTTTAATTTCCTCCTGCTTCTTCCTTATTCTCTCTTCCTCAGCAGCCTTTACCCTCTCAGCTTCTTCAATACCTAGATTACTCCAGTCCCTCTTTTCACTATTAACTTCTTCTTAGGCTGACCTATTTGGCGAATAGGAACTGATGTAGCTTCCTTTCCCTTTGTAGTCGCCTCATCCAGCTGAGCAGCATCTACCTTCCTCTTCTTTTCCCTCTTTAAGGGCATCTCTTCCCTTAACTCTTCCTCAGCCAGCTTCTCTTCCTCTATCTCCTTTAGGGTCAGCTCACGAGACTTTTCTTCTTTATTCCCCTTAGATGATCTTGTCTTTTTGGGTGCTTGGGCAACTATAGGAATAGAGCTCACTGAGCTCCCTTTCTTTGCCATTTTGAGCCCTTCATGACCTCCTTATTTCCTCCCTGCTTTTCAAGCACTTCTTCTCCTTTCTCTGCTCTGAGCATAGTAATTTGCTCAAGCTCGCTAGCCTCAAATGAATCCAAGGTCCAATCCTCTTTATTGGGCTAAATAGGCTTTATTTCCATGATTGCCTTAGGATCCTTAACTCTAACCTCCCCTCTTTTCAGCTTTATGTACTTTATGTTGGAGGGTCTCTCATTTGCTCTAAGTCCATAAAGATGGGCATGATTGAGTACCCTAGACTTGATTATCTTCAGCTGAATATTATTCTTTACTGCCCATCCTTCTATGTCAAGCTTATAGGCTCTGCAAATCTCCATTACAAGCTGTCCATATACCAAATGCTTGGTAACCTTCAAAAATCTATGCAAAATGGCCATTGGCCAATTTATGCTCATCCCATGAGTTAGGACATATACAAACACCCTTTCAAATTTCAAAAAGCTCCCTATAGAGCCTGTTTTGGGCAACAAAACTTTGGTAACAAGCTCATGAGCTTAATTCCCTTCCTTTGTAAACATAGAAGCAACAAGTTCACTAGCCTTGTAGTCTTCTGGAACCTCATAATCTATGGGAATATCTATATGCTCTTCATCCTTTATCACTCTCAGCCTGATTCCTCTTTCGCGCATCCCTAACAACCTTGCAATCAGCTTGGGAGTAACATATACATTTCTCCCCATCATGGTGGTCACAAAAAGATCCTTCTGACCTTCCACCAGATGAATTCCGTGAAAGAATCTCAGAACTATCTCCTCATAGCATCCATTGAGAAGTTCAAAGAATCCTCTCAAGTTGTGCTGGCGCGCCCACTTCCTAAACCTCTCATCGCTGTAAAAGCTCAGCATATCTACAACCATAGGACTATCCACTTTAGTCTTCTCAATAGAGCACCAATCAGTAGGGATATACTTTGTTCCTGCGGGAATTAATAAATTTTCTCTTTTATTGAAACCAATCGCCACTTTCGCGATATGGTCTTGAGTTGCAATCCAGCAAGTATACTTCTTATTTCTTACAAACAGCGGGTTCTCAGAACTAGGATCTGTTGGTCTTCCTAATGAACTCGCGATTGAGATTGCTTGTAGAAAGTTAAAGAATTTCGGGAATTTTTGAGAGAAGATTGCAGAAAGGGAATTTTGGTAAAGCAATCTTTCCTTTTTTCTGAATTTCTCATTAAATAGCCAAAAACTCTTGCTAAACCTCAAAGCTACGTGTATGACTCATAATCCATGGTCTTAAGATTCATTGGTGAGATTGCATAAAGTATACCGTAGGATTAATGAATACGAGAAACACGGGATAACTATTCTGAATGTAGATCATTTCATTACTTGCTACTGCTTTTATCAAGTTTAAATTTGAAAGATAACCAGTGACACTTAATGACATGTCCAAAATTCAAGCGGCAAAAGAAATACTTAACCTAATTAGCCGAAGCTCAATGTGTGCCCTAGTTTGGTCAGCTCCAGAATAGGTCAAAGTGGGGTGTATTTCTTTAAATTGGATTAGACATTTTGATCACCTGTCTGAGTGTGTTGAATTTACCTTTCCAATAGGCTTTGTGAATATGTCAGCTCGCTGTTCTTTAGTAGGAATGTAGGTGAGCTTGACATCTCCTTTTAGCACATGATCCCTTACGAAGTGATGTCTAATATTGACATGCTTCATTCTGTCATGTTAAACATAATTCTTGGATATGTCAATTGCACTCTTGTTGTCACACAGGACTTTAAGACACTTTGACTTTATACCATAATCCTCTAGTTGCTGCTTGATCCATAGCAGTTGTGCTACACAACTTCCTGCAACTATATACTCAACCTCAGTTGTACTCAGAGTTACAGAAGTCTACTTCTTACTATACCAAGTAACTAGACAATCACTAAGGAAATGACAACCTTCTGTGGTGCTTTTCCTTTCAAGATTATCTTCTCTATAGTCAACATCAGTGTATCCTCTTATAGTGAAATCTGCATTACTTAGATACCATCATCCTACATCAATAGTGCCTACCAAATACTTGAGAATTCTCCTAATAGCAGCTAAGTGAGATTTTCTGGGGTAAGCTTGATATCTTGCACAATAACATACCGCATATTGAATGTCATACCACTAGTAGTTAGAACCAATAATACCTCTGTAGAGTTTACTCTCTACATGTTTACCTTCCTTATCTTTAATCAGAATAGTATCAGTGGCCATGGGTGTTGACATTGGCTTGGCTTTATCCATGTCAAACTTCTTGAGTACTTCCTTGGTATACCTAGCTTGCTGATGAAGATTCCATCTTTGGCTTGCTTGATTTGCAAACCAAGAAAGAAATTAAGCCCTCCCATCATTGACATTTCAAATTCCCTCTTCATCTACTGACTGAACTCTTTGCATAACTTTTCATCAGTTGCTCCAAATATGACATCATCAATATATATTTGGACTAGCAACACATCTTGATGCTTCTTGTTGATAAACAGAGTTGTATCTACTTTCCCTCTGACATAACCTTTGCTGATTAAAAAGTTAGTCAGTCTCTCATACCAAGCTCTTAGAGCCTGTTTCAGTCCATATAGAGCTTTCTTCAGCTTAAAGACATGATCTAGATACTTTCGATCTTCAAAGCCTGGGGGTTGTCTAACATAGACTTCTTCGTGAATATAACCATTAAGAAATGAACTCTTTATATCCATTTGAAGCAACTTGAAGTTCATATAATATGAAAAAGCACAGAGGATTCTTATGGCTTCAAGTCTTCTATTGGTGCAAATGTTTCTCTATAATCAATGCCTTCTTGTTGATTGTAGCCTTGAGCAAATAGTCTGGCATTGTTTCTGACAACATTTCTAGCTTCATCTAGCTTGTCCTTAAAAACCCATTTGGTACCTATGATTGACTTTCATTTGGGTTTCTCCACCAAATCCCAAACTTCACACCTTTTGAATTGGTCTAGCTCTTCTTGCATTGCAATCATCCAGTTGTCATCAAACTCAGCATCTTCAAACTTCTTTGGTTCAATTAATGATACAAATGTTGAATGGCTCATCATTCTATTTAGCTGACCTCTAGCCAGCACTAGATTTTGCACACTATCAATAATCTTTTCAACTAGGTGATCTCTCCTTGCTCTGACTTCTTTCGGTAGATCTGATCAGCTCGCTGAGCTACTATCATTGGTTAAGCATCCACATCATCACCAAAGGTGATTGTTTGTTCTAAGTCAACCTCTTCATTTTATTTTTCAATGCTGGATCAAAAATAATAATGGGCTAATGGACTGATCCGCTGACTTGTCCTTTTTATCTTTAATCATCACTGGCTTCTCTACCTACATTGTTAGTTTCATCGAAATCTACAAGCATGGACTCCTATAAGATGCCAGTCCTCTTAATATGCACTCTGTATGCCCTACTATATATTAAGTAACCTAGAAAGATTCCTTCATCAGCCTTGGGGTCAAATTTATCTAATTGGTCTTTAGTGTTTAATATGAAGCATTTACAACCAAAGGCCTTGAGATGACCAACCTTGGGCTTGTGCCCCTTCCAAAGTTCATAAGGAGTTTTATTCAAAACTCGGTGAATTAAAACCATGTTTAGAATGTAACAAGCTATGTTAACAGCCTCTCCCCAGAAATACTTTGGCAGATTGTTATCACTCAGCATAGAATGACCCATCTCCGCAATAGTGTTATTCTTTCTCTCAACAACCCCATTCTACTGAGGTGCATGAGGGGCATGAAAATTATGGTCAATAAAATGCTTAGAATAGAATTCCTCAAACTGCCTATTTTTTAATTCTCTTACATGGTCACTGCGGATTCTATTAATTTTAAGGTCTCTTTCATTCACGATCTGGGTAGTCAACCTAGAGAATGATTCAAATATTTCATCTTTGCTTGCTAGCAAGATAATCCAAGTGAACCTGGTCAGATCATCTACAACCACAAGGGTGTATTTCATTCCACCTAGACTTGTTGGCACAACAGGCTCATACAATTCCATGTGTAGAAGATCAAGGGGACGAGAAGAAGATATATCAGCTAAAGATTTAAAGGTCTTCCTAAATTGTTTCCTAAGTTGGCATGCTAAGCAGAGTCTATCTTTTTCAAAGGCTAGATTATGTAATCCCTTAACAAGTTCATTTTTGGCTAATTTGGATAGATTGGTCATATTGATGTGTCCTAACCTTCTATGCCATAGCCATGAGTTTTCCTCCTTAAAAACTAAGCATATATCATTGGAGCTGGCGGATAAATTAGACATATAAACATTATTAATTCTATGAGCATAAAGAATAGTTTGGTCAGAGTTACCATTAATGACTGTACAACCCGCTGAGTCAAATATCACTTTCCTGCCTTTGTCATACAGTTGAGCCACGCTTAGCAAGTTGAACTTTAGGCCTTTAACCAAAGACACATTATCAATTGAAGGCTTGACTCCCACTGTGTCATTGCCGACAATCTTTCCCTTTTTGTTGTCTCCAAACCTGACACTTCCATTTCTTCTTCGCTCCAATGTGATGAATTGCTCACATATCATATGCCTCAAGCATCCACTATACAAATATCAAATTCTTCTTTCATTAGTAGATCTCAGTTACACCTACAAAAAAGTTATGTTTTCTTAGGTACCCATGCCTTTTTCTGGTTGGGTCCTCCCTTGTTAATGGTGGTCATCCTTGACCAGTCATACTCATTATAGTAACCATTTTTGTGCCTACACATGACTGCTGCATGTCCTAGCTTACCATAAAAACTACAAGTGACCTTAGGATTTGGCCTGCTCACTTTACTCTTTTGAGAAACCTTCTCGGAGTGGTGAGTGCAGTTACTCTGAGTATTCCTGCTAGGTTGAGGAGGAACCCACACCTTTTTCAAATCTATTAATGCAGCAGCTAGCTCATCCAATCTTTTAGTGAGTTTGCTGCTATATTCATTTTTGTATTCAGCTTTTTCCATCAGGTATAGGATATCAAGTGAGGTAGAAGAATTAACATCTTCTAGATCATCACACCTCATCTAGAGTACTTTGATGTATTTGGTTGACTTCTTAGTCACATTAATAACATCATTAATTACTGTGGCAAGCTCATCTAAAGACAAAGGGGCTCAGATTTTATCTTAGAGTGCTTTCCTTTGTCTCTGCTTTGGTCAGCTGATTGTCTGGCAGCGGAAGTAGTTGGTTGGTCAGCTGACTCTGAGTGAACTAGATCATCCTTGGCCATGAGACACATATTGGCAGAATCTTGTGCCTCTTCATCTGAGGATGATGACTCTTGTTTAGAGTCACTCCAGGTAGCAGCAAGGGCTTTCTTACTCTTCTTCTTTTTGAACTTGTCCTTCTTAGCCTTAGGACAGCTTAACTGAATATGCCTCTTCTCACCACATTCAAAGCATTTGATATCCTTGTTATGCTCTTTATTAAATTCCTTTTGTGGTTTATCGACTGCTCCCTTCTTGTACTTGCATATCTTTCGGAACTTTTGAAAGTTCTTATCTTTTCCTAAGTATCTTCTAAAATTCTTAGTCATTAGAGCTATCTCTTCTTTTCTGTCCTCTGGATATCCTTCTTCAGAGGTATCTTCTTCATCATCACCATCAGCTCTCAGAACAACAGCTATGCTATAGCTCTCTTTTTCTTTAGACCTATGCTTCTTGGACTCATCTTTATATTACTTCAAAGACATCTCATAAGTCAGCAGAGTTCCAATCAACTCATCAAACTTATAGGTCTTCAAATCATGAGCCTCTTGAATAGCACTCTTCTTGGCTTCCCAATCTTGAGTCAAGCTTCTAAGGATCTTCTTGACAGTCTCTTCTTCTACGAAGGTCTTGCCAAGTCTTTTCATCTCATTGACTATATTCATAAACCCGGTGTTCATATTGGAAATATCTTCCTTGGGCTTCATGTGAAACCATTCATAATACCTCATAAGGATATTGATCTTAGACTCTTTCACTTTGTCAGTACCTTCTTAAGCTACTTCCAACTTCTTCTATATGTCTTTGCCTGTCTCGCATACTGAAACACAATTGAACTAAATAGTATCAAGAGCACAATGAAGATAGTTGTTAGTAGTTGCATTTTCTTTTAGTCTGGCTAAGTCCTGATTATCCCATTCAGTAGAGTACTTGTCAACTCGCACTCCATTCTTCACATATGATGGAACATACGGCCCTTCTACAATAGCCATCCAAGCATGCATACTCTGGGACTGAATGAAGATAGTCATTCTGTTCTTCCAGTAAGTATAATGCTCTCTGTTGAACATTGGAGGCCTGGTGACTGACATGCCTTCAGGCAGAATATAGGCTTGATCCCTTCCACTAGATTCTCCTTTGTACACCATGGTCTTTATCTCCAAGATTGTGAAATCTATGAAATGAGAACTGCTCTGATACCACTTATTGATCCCTATGCATACACTCACTGAGTAAAAGGGGGGGTGAATGACTCACTTAAGAACTAATGAAACTTTTTCGTGATAATAACTTGTTGCGCTGAGTGAGGTCAGCTCTTTGAGTGAAAATATAGAAAATGCGATTAAGGAAAGGAACATAGAGATTTTTATACTGGTTCGGCAGCCTGTGCTTACATCTAGTCCCGAGAGAGTGTCTTGGCTTTAATCCACTAATCTCAACTCCTTTACCCTAGGCGGAGAAGCCTTTCACAAATTCCCCAATTACAGTAAGTACCCTTCAAACTGCAATCGCTCACCCGCTGACTAGAATACTCTCTTCTATCAGTAATAAACAAGAGTTGAACTCAACTCATAACAACGTTGATCCAGTTACAAATGATCTAATATTACAAATGATTGATCTAATGTATTCTCTCTTATTCTAAAGCAGAATTTAGCTGAGTTGGGCTTTCTTGCTTTAACTCTTTTAAAGCTTGTAAATTGATAGAGTTTTTGCTTATAAGAAATTCAGGTGTAATCACCACCTTCTAAAGCTTGCCTTCTTGCTCTTTTATAGTTGGATCAAGAAAGTATGCATTAAACTTATCTTGGCATCTTCTAAAGTTGACAGCTCAATAATTCACCCGTTGTTTCTTCAAATCAATCCGTTAAGAGATGGAATTGCACCATTGTGAAATACATTTCAATCCATTAGATTCAAACTCGAGCCTCAATTTGAATTCTTTATTGTTTGATGCTAGTCTTCTATTAGAGAGAACTCATGCTGATTTGCCACGTGTCTTCATCCTATTCCCTCTGGTATTCTGACATGTTGCAGAGTGCGTGATATAAGGTTGGTAGATCTGTAGAATTTCCTAAATTGGCAAAAGACTTTTTACAGCTTTACTTTGGAAGACTTTGTCATTTTCTTAATAATTCTGAGTCTTGTCAAGGCATTAATTCTTTTTGTGTTTGTCTCATTAATGTTCCTGCAAAAAGCAACACTAAAAGCAAAGATACCTTTTTACCTTAAATGGTAAAGTCAGCAGCATTGACAGACTTAAAGTAACTCAGCAGAAATGATATATAATAAAGCACATAGCTAAAACAAAATCTAAATATCAAGCGCTAAGTGAATATTACTAAGTCAGCGACTAAGTAGATACTCAGCCCAGAAATAGCTCAAAGTTAAACTAAATAGCTAGGTCAGTGGAGACTTAAAATTCTACCCTTGAATTAACTAACTCCTTACAACCATAGACTATTTATTTTAACATCATTATTGATTTAATTATCCCATTCTTAACTTAATTGTTATGATCAAAACTTAAGCACCAGTGAGTCATCCACTAAGTCAGTCCAAACTCATACTTGGTTCAACATGTTACATTCTAAATAGAGCTCTCATTAGACAGACCTTAGATAAAACCCTATATGAAATCTGGAAGGGAAGGAAACCTAGTATTGGGTACTTCAAAGCCTTTGGGTGTAAATGCTATATCCTAAATGATAGTGAGCAACTAGGAAAATTTGATCCTAAATCTGATGAAGAAATTTTCTTTGGCTACTCAAGACATAGCAAAGCTTACAGAGTTTATAACAAACAAACCCAAACTACGGTAGAGTCAATACATGTAGAATTCGATGAGACTAACCCTGCAGGAAAGAAAAGCCAAGATTCGGATGAAACAACTCCAGATGAAGCAAAACCATTGAAGGCTCAAGAATAGTTTCAGATCAAGAAGTATAAGGAAGAGGATGAGCCAATCAATTTTAATTAAGATCATCTTCCAAATAATGCTGAAATTGATTTCAATGATGGAAAAGGAGGAGATGAAGAACTGGATGCAGTAGTAGAACAAGCTCCAAAAGTGCATGAGGACCTTCAAAGGGAGACAAGGACATAGAGAAATCATCCAGTAAAAGCCATTTTGGATAATGTTTAAAATCCAGTTAGAACCAGAGAATAACTCAATCGAATAATGATCCATGCTACTTTTATCTCTCTCATCGAGCCAAAGAAGTTTTAAGATGCAGAAGGAGATGAAAGTTGGATGACAGCAATGCAAGAGGAACTAGATTAGTTCACTAGAAATGATGTCTGGAATCTGGTACCTCCACCGGAAGGAAGTCAATTATTAGCACCAAATGGGTATTCCGGAATAAGCTTGATGAATCCGGAGTTATGGTGAGAAATAAAGCAAGACTGGTTGCATGAGGTTACAATCAGCAAGAAGGCATTGATTTTGAGGAAACATTTACACCAGTGGCAAGATTAGAAGCAATCCGGCTCCTATGTGCTTTTGCATCATTTATGGGATTCATCCTATTCCAAATGGATGTCAAAAGTGCATTTCTAAATGGAGTCATTTAAGAGGAAGTATATGTCAAGCAACCACAAGGATTTGAAGATTCCAAGCATCCAAAGCATGTGTACAAATTGAAGAAAGTCCTCTATTGATTGAAGCAAGCACTAAGAGCTTGGTATGAGAGACTCATTTCATTTCTCATTTCCAAGGGTTACATCCGGGGTAAAGCAGATACAACACTCTTCATCAAAAAAATGAAAGGGGATGTCATTCTTGTCCAGATTTATATGGATGACATTATCTTTAGAGCAATGGATGAAAAGATGTGTGAGGAATTTAACTCTCAAATGTAGAAGGAATTTAAGATGTCAATGATGGGAGAACTCAACTTCTTCCTTGGTCTTCAAATCAAACAGAGTATGGATGGGATTTTCATAAATCAATCCAAATATACCAATGAAATTCTAAAGAAGTTTGAGATGTACAAAATCAGGCCAATATCCACTCCTATGGGATCAGAGACAGCCCTTTTAAAGGATCGTAAAAGAGAATAAGTGGATCAAAAGATTTACAGAGGGATGATTGGATCACTTCTATACTTGACAGCTAGCAGACTTGACATACATTATGCAATTTGCTACTATGCAAGATATCAATCCAATCCTAGGGATTCACATCTCAAAGTAGTAAAAAGAGTTCTTAGATATCTTCTAGGAACCATTGAAGTTGGTCTATGGTATCCTAGTAATGGACATTTCACTTTGCGAGGGTACACTGATGCAGACTATGGAAGAGACATGCTTGAGAGAAAAAGCACATCCAAAGGTTATCATTTACTTAGAGAATGCTTAGTATCCTGGTACAGCAAGAAGCAAACTTCAGTACCATTACCAGCCACAGAAGTAGAATATATGGCTGCTAGAAGTTATGTTGCTCAACTCGTATGGATCAAGCAACAATTGAAGGACTATGGTGTTCAAGCAGGATGTGTGGATGTTATATGTGACAGTAAAAGTGTAATTGATATGTCCAAAAATCCAGTGCTTCATAGCAGGATGAAACATGTCAACATTAGGCACCATTTCATCCGGGATCATGTAATAAAGAAGGATGTCACCTTAGTTTATATTCTAACAAATGAGCAAAGGGAAGATATCTTTAATAAGCCACTAAGTAAAGATCAATTCAATATACTAAGGGGGGCAATTAGAATGTCAAATCAATTTAAAGGAAGAACCGGAAGATAAACAGCAGTTACTTTAACCTTCTACAAGTCAAAGAGATCAAAAGAATGAAGAAACGTTATTTGACTCTAGATCTGGAAGAAATATTGCCAGCTTAGCAAACAAGAAGTGGCACATGGCAGTAAAAGCGCAAAAAGGTAACTGTATACGTTCTGAATTTCAAACGTTTATTGGGAAGTTCACATGCGATAAATTGGCATAAATGTTCTAAAACTAAACCATTCCAATTCTCCAGTTTAAACGCCATTTACCTCTCTCCTAAAATTTAACTGCCACATAATCAATCCAATTAACTTTAACTGCATCTGGATTACCATTCTACCTTCACCTTGAAAACTCTATAAAAAGCCCCCCAAAATCCTTCTTCATGTTTAAGCGAGCAACTAATCTACTGTGACTTTGCAATTTTTATCTCCAGAAACCCTAGAAATTCAAAATCCTTTCACAAACTCTTAAATGGCAAACACCCAAGACCAAACCAATTCTCCTCCTCGTAGAAACATCTTTAAGGAGTCTAATCTTAAAAATAAGGACTTTATTCCTCTCAAACTCAACTCCCCTAATACGGTAGTTCCCTCAGACTACTTGGGTGATAATTTCTTGCTGAATACTGAACCCTACACCCAACTCCTAAAAGAACAACATCGTGAGGTCTTCCTCATGATGAACCATCCTACCTATCCGGATCTCGTAAGGGAATTCTATGATAACCTAATGGTCCACTCCTATTTTGATGCCCTTCGGACCAAGGGGAAAGGAAAGGTGATAACCATTACTCCATAGTTCTTTGTAACTTATTTCCAAATGAAAAACGATGGGGTTCTATTAAGAAATGATGGCGATGAGCTCAAAGTCAAGTACAATCCCAAGATGTGGCTCCCAATCCGCTACTTTAGAGACAAATTCTCTACCTACTGGCCAGAAACCCCCAGAATGTTGCAATTTGTTCTAGCAAAATTTGTCCTGATCTGGAAAGGCTCTCTCACCATCGTATCTTCCTTTCAACATTGCAGTCTACAACATTGGGTGGAGAGCAAAGTTGTAAACATTCTAGTCCTAATCATCCACTTTATGAAGTAGCAGAAATACATCGATGGGGCACCCATCACTAAAATCCTCTTTGAAGATGGGATTGATCTATTCGGAGTCCAATCCGTTTAAGGTAAGGAAATCTTGGAAAAGAAATTCAGGAAGTTGTCATTTGGAGAAGTCTAGGATGAAGAAAAAGCTCAAAAATAGAGAAGGGAAAGGGCTAAAAAGACTAAGATCTGAAAGGCCAGATGTTCCGTGTTAACTAGCTCCGATCTCAAAAAAGGCTAGAACCACTAAGCCCAAAGCTCAAAGAAAAGTTAACTTGAAGCCTGTAGTAGAGTAGATTGAGGAGGTAGATGAGGATACCCTTCCCCTCACACAGTTGATGAAAACTACTCCAAAGAATCCTAAGAGGGGAAGAAGGCTTATAAAAGCTGCAGCGAAGAAGATAAAGTTAGTGTGTGAACTGAAAGCCATAAAAACCATTGTTATAGCTACTGCTGCCATAAGGAAGGGGTGGTTAAAAGGGGCTAAGACCACCATTGAAGATGTTCTGGAAGTAGATGTTGCATTTGATAGTGAAGAGACCAGAGATGGGGAACCTGCTCCCAAAAAGTAGTTCATCTAAAAGGGACCTATATTTAGTGAGGCCCTTAAGGCAAAAAGAACTAAACTAGCCCCATGGAAGCCTACACTGGGTATTGCCATCCAGGAGCCAGCCCCTAAGCCTATTACAATAGAGGAAATGGTTCAAGGTATGAAATTAAAGGGAAAGCAAGTAGTAGTGACTGGTAAGCCTGATATTCCGGACAATCTACATCCGAAAGATCCTCAATATAAAGAAATGATGGAGGCAGCTCAGGATAATCTGAAGGTCAATAGACTTATAAAGGAGGGACCCAGAGGCACTTTCGAAACTCAACTACCAGCCAACAAATAGTCATCTCCCCTACAAATCTAGATCTTTTAAGGGAGAGTCAATATAGCGAGGAAGAACTATATGTCTTTAAGGCAAGAACTAAATGGCTCACAGCTAATCTTGTGAATCTAGAAGAAGCAGTGTTTGAGGCTAAAAGTCCTATTAAGGCATCTAAAGAGAATGTTGAGGACAATGTTAACATTATAAACTAATCTGAAGAGGTGAGAGCTATGGGTCCTGTTAAGGCATTTAGAGGGGAGATTGAGGACACTTCCAATCTTCTGAAAGATAAGGTTAAGGTAGGAGAAGCAGATGTAGGCACCTTAGATGCAACTACAATCGCATCTAAGGAAATTTAGCCTAGCTAGGAGCATGTTGCTCCGGAGGAGGGAGTTGGTCTAGGACCCACTGAGCACACTTCTAAAGTGGATTCAAATAGCGAGGCCACTCCGAAGGAAAGGTTGGAGGAAGAAAAAGAAGAGCAAAAGAAAGTTCAGAAGAGTGATGAAGAATCATCCAAATTAGAGGAAACTGGAAGCAGCTCCGGATTAGAAAAAGAAACCTCCTATGAGCGGATGACCTTTTTTTGGCCTGACTCGCGTGAGATGCGGGGAGGGAGAAAATAATAAGCGCGGCAAAGCGAGCCGAAGGATTGATCCTCATTTTAGCATGATGAAAAGATAAATTGATAAAATTGATGTTGATGTTGAATTTTAGTCCAATTTAGATGTTAAGAGATACGAGACTTGAAATCCCGTATTTTAAGATCCAGTCGCCACCCGGTTTAGCTCTACTGGGAATTTGGTTACGATATTCCCACCGGGTGGTTGGACCATACCTTAAAAAGGGATTCCAAGTTCGGATGATGTTGCTTATTTTTCATTTATTAAATCAAGGCATTTACATTTTAATAAATGTGACTTTAGTTCTTATGTAATTTAAATCCAATTATTGTTTAGAGTTTTTGATTTATATAGTCATACATCAAACAAAAACAGTATATAAAGCAAGAAAATAAATTATTACATGGCTTTATGAATACCTATATATTTTTCTAATACGGGAAAGTAAATAATGCGAATAAATAAATAAAAGGGCAAAACCGGATCCTAACCGAGCTCACCAACACGAACCCGGCACCAGAGAGGGATAAATCACAAATAACCACAAATAATGCATAAATAAATAAATGTTGAAAATAAAGCAAATAAGGGGAAAACATATTTTTAGATTTTTTGGGACTAAAAACATAATTTTCGGGCATTTATTAAATATTTAAATAACCTAAAATATTATTTAAGTAAGCTAAACAACCTAAAATAATAAATGAAAGTAACATAATATTTTTTAGAATTTTATATTATGGTAAAAAGATTTATTAAGGATTTATTTGGTAAAATCAATTTTTGGGCCATTTAAACGAATATTTAACCAATTAAGTAATTAATAAATTAGGAAAAACAAATTAAAAAAAGTATTATGATATTACAGATTATATGTGATTTTTCAGAAATTTTTCGGGTGAAAATCGGGGTCAAAACGCAAGAAAACAATAAAATAGGGCAAAAAACACAAAATAAAACATACAGGAACCATTTGGGCATTTTTTGCTGGTAGGCCGACTCAGTGAGGTGGTAGGCCGCTTGAATGACACGATTACCTGACTCAATGATTCAGCCTAGGTCAATCGGCCTACTGCCCACTGAAGTGGTCAACCGGAAAAAATGCCTAAACAGGCGAAAATATGCATTTTTGTGCCCGAAAACTCAAGATTATTGACCTTTTAAATCGTTTCCCACATTATTTCAGTATATTTGGACTTAAAACATCGAAATAACTTTGATTTTTTGACTCGGGGGGAAGAAACCCAAAAATACTGGCGAAAGGATAGCCGATTGAACGACGCGGTTGGCCGACTCACAGTGTCATTTCGTTGGCCTACCGGTCGCCAGAGTGGCCAGCCCGGATCTCGCCGAAAAATCACAAAAAAGCCCAAAAACAAAGGCTAAATGCCTAAAAACCAAGCAACAACGTAACAAAAAGCAAGAAATAAGTTAAGAAAATAGATTGGAACTCAGAAATTACCTTTAGGCCGTGAATCCACCCTCGAGACTTGAATCAACCTTTGGCGAGCTCTTTTGACGGTTTTGGTGACGGACGTCGACGATTAGTGATGAATTTAATGACAGAAATAGCAAGAGACTTAGTGATTTTGTGAGAAAAAGTCCCTAAATCCTATTTAAAATGATTTCAACTTAAGATTTCTACTTGATTTTAGTGTTTTAGACTAAAAGATCAACGGACGCACCATCAATGGGCCTATCGAGAAGGCAAATCTGAATCAGTTGTCTACTGGTGGTTTGAGGATGCACCATCAATGGACCTATCGAGAAGGCAAATCTAAATCGGTTGTCTACTAGTGGTTTAAGGATGCACCATCAACGAACCTATCAAGAAGGCAAATCTGAGTTGTCTACTGGTGGTTTGAGGATGCACCATCAACAGACCTATTGAGAAGGTAAATTTGAATCGGTTGTCTACTGGGGGTTTGAGGACGCACCATCAATGGACCCATCGAGAAGGCAAATTTGAATCGATTGTCTACTGGTGGTTTGAGGACGCACCATCAATGGACCTATCGAGAAGGCAAATTTGAATCAATTGTCTACTGGTGGTTTGAGGGCGCACCATCAACGGACCTATCGAGAAGCTAAATCTGAATCAGTAGTCTACTGGTGGTTGCCACCGACAGACCTAACACAAATAGAATCTGAAAAGTTAGTAATTGTCATAGATTGCATTTTTAATTACTTAATTGACTTTATCGAGATAAAAATTTTTGCCCCTTCAATTAAGCAATAAAAATGGAATATTGAGAAAAAATAAGTTTGGAAATATTCAAGAAGCCCGGGGAAGTCATTGTTAGGTTGGTTTTACGACAGTTGTATTAAGATGCCCCTGGAGGACTGAACGGTACATCGCGGTGTCCCTGAAGGA
Source organism: Euphorbia pulcherrima (assembly GCA_947683365.1). NCBI lineage: Eukaryota > Viridiplantae > Streptophyta > Magnoliopsida > Malpighiales > Euphorbiaceae > Euphorbia > Euphorbia pulcherrima. The sequence goes on from CANTUS010000001.1 coordinate 26,133,419, forward strand.
TTGAAAGCTGCATGGAGGTGCCCCAAAAGGATTTTCTGAATTTTGGATTTTAGATCTTCCGATCGATCATCCATCGGAATTATCATATGATGTACCTGTCAAGGAAGTTTTAAGATATTAGTAATTGACATGAGTCGCGTTTTAATTTCTTAATTGATTTTGTTGAGACAAAAATAATTTTGCCCCTTCAATTAAGCAATTAAAATGGAAGAATGAAATAAAAGTTGAGTTAGGATTTCCGGGAGTCTGGCGAAACTGTCAAGGTGTCCATCGGGCCTAGCTGACATGCCCCTTGGAGTCCTTATCTTTGAAAGCAATTTAGAACATGTGTCTAGATATCCTCGATGATTATATCGAGGTACCCCTGGGCATTCGCATCAAGGTGCCCCTAGGAGAGACTTTGAGTTCTGATTTTAGGATCCATCTGGTTGGTTGTCCATCTGAATTGCCATATGGTGTGCTTGTAAAGAAGTTTTGAGACATTAGTAATTATCATGAATTCCTTTTTAATTGCTTAAACAATTTTGTGGAATAAAAATATTTTTTTCCCTTCAATTAAGCAATAAAAACGAAAGAATGAAATAAAAGTTGAGATTTTTGGGGAACTGCTGAGATTGACTGACAGCTTGAGGAGACTTTTCTGTGTTCCATTCCCTGTAGAATTCAATATAGAGTAATAGATATGACATTTATGGATATTATGCATGAATGTATGAATGCGTGGGATGCTTGGACTGATCATCTTCCATATATGGGTGACCCGATTACTTGCTTGATTAACTCATCCGACCCGGTCTCTTACTAGGAGAGAGGAGAAATGGAAAAGCATTGCAGCACAGACAAGGCGAGAATGCCCCTAGCGAAGGATTAGGGATGTCGCATATATTAGGTGGGAATGCCCTTGGTGGAGAACTATGGAAGTTAGGGCATACACGAGAGGCTCATGTGTTTGGATACCATGGCTGAGACATGACCCGTGAATTCTGCATCACTGGTATGACAAGTGATAGAAGGTTCCTCACGAGCTATTCAAAGTGGCGAGTCGACTACAAATTGATTGCTGGATTAAGCATGTCGAAGACAAGGGGGTGCACAAAGTGAAGTTCAAGATTTTTGATAACGAATGACTAGACACTATCACTACCAATGAATTCTACCAATGATGGTTTGGTGAGATTGCAGACTTTTCCTGATCCTTGGTCGTGGTCGAGATTGGAGTGGACATGTCCAGAGGATGAATTTGAGCCCTTCGAATCCACTAGACTGGAGAATGTATTCAGGCACTCTGATGATGATAACGATAATGCAGATATCTCGATGTGATTGATGACAGTCATTTATCCTTGTTTGATTGTCTTAATTTTTGTATAGACCTGAACATTGTGTTGGGCCCATTAGACTTGTTTATTTTGTTTATTTTCCTGGCTTTTGCATAGACCTCACTATTTTCAGTCTATCCCGATTTTTCCTTTTGTTATGCTTTTTGAGGAATAGGGCTGATTGCATGGAACCCTTCATTCGACTTACTTGCAATATTTTGCCTTTAAGGCCTAATATATTTATTCAAGCATAAACATAAGAGTTTAGAAAAGATGACATTTCCATTAAATGAATTAAGTTTGAGTACATAATGATGATAACCATTTCTATTGACCCAAACTCTTACGCTAACTAGCCTATACAGGTTTTCTAGCCAACATATCTCTCGTTGTTCGCTTTACCCTAACTTTTGCCTAGACCACCCTTTTTCGAGTTTTCAGTCTAGCAGGCTATTTTGCACCCTAACTTTTGCCTGACCGATTTGTAGAATATCGATCAGCGGGAGACACCCTAATTTTTGCCCGAGCAGTAGAGGACCACTCGCCAGGTGATTGATTTTTATTTATTTTTTTATGTGTCACTTTTCTGGATTTAATTATTTTTTGTTAGATATGATAACGCTTCAACCTACTTTGATTGATAGGAGTTACGAATTCATTACCATCCATAATCATGCTCCTTGTACTGAGTACCTTTCTGATTAAGTAACATCTTTCTCAATTCGGACTGAAATTCCCACTTGGGTCGGCTTCAGTAGGATTTACTTGCTTTGGAATCAGATCATTGGCCTTCGACAGATACTCCTTATGCTTGAACAATTGTTTTTCGGGCTAGCTATGCGCTTTTGATGCATCTGAAGACTTTTTAAGTTGTTTGAATTATGACTTGGTCCACGAGGGTCCCTTTGACTTGGATTCAGTTTGACTCTCAAGGATTTTATCTTGGCATTGGTTGGTAGCACGACTTTCATTTCATAGACAAAGGAGAAAGGTGTTTGATTTACGAGAATTTTGACATTTGTTTGACATCTTCGGAGGCTGAATGTTGGCTCATCGGGTCAATCTTTGATCTTTGCAGTAGTCTTGGAAATGAGCTTCTTGATAAGCTGGCTTGCAGCTTTGGCTGCCCCATTACCTCGTGGCCTGCATGATGAGGACCTGCGGTGCTCAAACTTAAATTTCTTAATCAATCAGGGGTTACCCCTTGGGATTGAAACTCATTGCCTGAGATGATGTGATAGAGTACTCCGTACCAGGTGAAGATGCACTTCTCGACAAACTTGGACATCCACTTGGCAGTGATGTTGGCGAAAGACTCTGCTTCCTCCTATTATAAGAAATAACCTGCCCCTACGATAATAAAGCAGCGTGCATTTGTTGATGAAGGTCAGATCTCACCAATCATACTTATCCCCATCGCCAAGAATGGTCAATGAAGAGAGGAGTAGTAAAGGTTGGGAATCGGAAGGTATGAGTAAGAATCAATGGTGTATCAGAGGTAGGAAGTTGAGAATGGGTTGGCGAAGAAATGGTAAGCCTTAGTTCTGTCGAAGGTGATCTGGCAATGTTCTTTCTCCATAATCCGTTGATGCTTCTTTGGTGGTTTGAAAATGGGCTTATGGATCGTCGTGAGGCCGGTGATGAACCAATTGGCATATTAGATCTTTCCAAGGAAGGACTGAGCTTCTTTTTCTATTCTGGGTGTTGGAAGGTGATGCTCGTTTTTCTTGTGAAGAACCCTAGGTATGTCTAGGTATGACCAGTTGAAATCATTATCATGATATTTAAGCACTTTTTATCTCATTCTCTTAGGTCATTAGAAAATGGTTGCCATTTTAGGTTTCATCTGTACTCAAATTTATTTCAATTAAAGAAACGTCATGAGTACTGAACACGTTATGCTTATGATAAGATGAATGCATGGACCCATCGGGCGAAACATTAAGCAGATAAGCAAAATGAGGGTCTTTGATTGAATAAAAAATGCCTTAAAGGCAGAGTTGTTCACATCTAAATAATAGAAAAAAGAAAATTACATAAATAGATAGTCATCCTCCATAAGTGGAGGGTCTTGATTGGTAGAGCTGGTAGATTAAGCATCCTCGGTAGTTTCCATCGGCGTGTCATCCAGGACCAGATCCAAAACTTTCACTTGTTCGGCGGATGACTTATCTCCTTCATTCGTTAGAGACCTCTAGATGCCCTTATTAGCTTTGTTAGTAGAATTGGCTTTAATAGTAATGTCAACTGAACTGGAGAAGACCGTAGCCAATACAAATTCTTCGGGGAGACCAAAATTGTTCTCACCTATCTCACTATTAGATCTTGGTGATGGTTTCTCCTCAGTTCTGGTCTTCTTAGCTAGCTCATCGATCTTCCCTTCCATAACCATACGAAAGATAGTGGAAGCCAGAGTCCAACACTGATCAGTTGAATGCCCCCTCTGAACCTAATACTTGTAGAAGCTTCCCCTCTCTTCTATAGTGGGAGGTTTGTACTCAAATTTAGGGTCAAGTTTACCTGCCTCCCATAGCTTGGCAAAAATGACACTGAGGGGCAATTTCCATGGGGATTCAAAGACACCCTTGCGAGGGGCGACTTGGGAGGCCAAAATATTCCATAGGGTAATGGCTTGAACCGTAGGTGTCTTTTCTCCAGTCGGGATGACAGCAGCTTCAAAAGTTCTAAAACTGTTGTTCTTATTAAACCAGGGTTTGCCATCATTTATCTTGTTAGCTTTCTCTTTCTCTTCACGGCGCTCTATCTTCTCGGCTTTCTCAATGACTTTCGTGTATGACTCAAAAGAATCGATTTCCATCTCTTTACGGATAATCGGGATAGCTCCGTCGAGAAGTTTTAGGATCATCTCTTTCAAACTAAGCTTTTGTTTCAACCGGACTTGAATGGCCATCCACCTATTGAAGTAGGACTTGAATGTCTCACCTTGAGCTTAATGGCTACGAGATGCTGTATAGTCATTTTTATAGTGGAATTGAAACTATAGTGACTAATCAAGGCTTCTGAAAGGATTTTCCAATCTAGGATTGTTGACTCGGGTAGAGTATTATCCATTCGAGAGTTGGCCCTGACGGAGTACATGGAAACAACTTAGTAAGAACTTTGTCTTTGATTTTCTGAACACGCTTAATCCGCTCGTACATCACGATGTGGGATTTGGGAGGTCCCTCACTGGAGTAAGCTTCCATTCTGGGCATAAAAATGTTCTTTAGGACCCAATCTTCATCCCTCACCTCTTCCTTCTCTTTATTCTTATTCAGGATCTGCTTAAAGAATGCCGTCATTTTGGGTGTCACGCCCGGAGGTTGCATGTCTTGGTCGATTGGTGTCACACTTGAAGGCTGTGTGACCTGGTCATTGTGCACTGAAGAGGCTATTAATTGAAATGGCAGAGGAGCTGAGATCTCAATCTAAGGGTAAGTAGCTCTGTATGGAGTAACCATAAAATTAGGAGGAGATGGCGTAAAAGGTGTTGGCGGTGTCAGAGAAATGACAAAACCGCTAGAGGAAATAGCCAATTGTGGGGTAAAAGCCCCTTAAAAAGCGGGGAATATGGGAGCCTGAGGGGAAGGCCTCGAGGTTATAGGAGGAGGAAAAGCAAACACTGATAGAGCTAAAGACGGGGGAGGCTGAATCGAGGTCTGACCAAACTGAAACTAAATCGGTGAGACAGGTGGGAGCGGTAGAGCTAAAAACTGAGGCTGAACATGCGGAGACTGACTAGATACATTTTGAGCAATCTCTATCTGTCCCTGAGCTTGAAACACAGGCCCTGATGGCCTCTAACCATCTCTCTCTTCCCTTAGAGCCGATCAGACTTGCTCTTGGATGGTAACATAAAACATATCAGATTGCAAAACCATGGCTATAGCATTGGCTAACTTAGTGCCTAACTGAGACTGATTCTGATTGGTTGGAGGAGGAGCGAGAGGAGGAGGAACACCCTCGGATGGAACCCCACTTATTGGCAGAATATCAGACATGGTAGACAGAGTAGATTATGAAACTAACCGATGAACCAAACAGTGATCAAGACGGAGCCAAAGAGGACTCCGGCGGCATGGACATCTCGACCTTTCTAGAGGGAACGGAAGATGATCAGCCCAAATCAAACCGTGAATGAAATGGATGATTCTATAATAATTTGATTGATGAATGCTATATATACTAGGGTGGTTTAGAGAGGTAGAGAGCAGAAAAGCTTATGATGCGAAGCTTAACCCCAAAATACTTGAGGCGCGTGCACCCCTAACCATGCCTAGTGAACTAGATATGGGTTATTGGGACTCAAACAATCTCAGGCATTTTGTTAAATTCCCCCTTCAAGCGAGGGGAGAGTAGAGGTAAGCAAAAGAAGAAAATTAAAAGTCGGCCACAAGCGGCCTATGCATGAGGTGCGTATGCATGAGCACAACACAAATAGCATGCGAAAATCAAGCAAACCTCTTCCAACCTTATGAATCCCGTGTAATGTCGTTCAAAAGATCTGGGGCTAACTCAAACACCAACGAATGGCATATGAGTATGCGACCTAAATCTAAATTGTTTTGGTGAACCTAAGTGGAAGTTGCTATGGCTAGATTTATCGCGGTTCATAGTCTCAAACTGTTGGTATCGTGGAATGATACTGTAGAAGGGTCTCATTTACCTTGATTCTATGTAACTTAACCACTCCTCAAATGAGTGCTAACGCAGGAATTACACGTTGGTTGAAACGAGTGATCCACCCACAAATATCCACAAGTCCTAGCGGGCATGAACTATACAAGTGAGCTTCACGGGGGTGAAATAATGGCACCTTAAACCTAGCATCTAACTAAAGCGATGGATTCATAAGGCAAAAGAAATAAAGTTTTGATTTAAAAAATGATTTCAGCACATCATCAAAATCCTTTAACCTATTTCGAAAATGAAAGTGATTTTCCAAATTTTAAGTTAAGAGGAAATCCTCAGCAGAGTCGCCACTATGAGTGGACGACCTTTTTTCGGCCCTTAAGGGCGCGGAAAAATAAAGCGCGGCAAAGCGAGCCGAAGGATTGATCCTCATTTTAGCATGATTAAAAGATAGACTGATAAAATTGATGTTGATGTTGAAGTTTAGTCCAATTTAGATGTTATGAGATACGAGACTTGAAATCCCGTATTTTAAGATAGAGTCGCCACCCGGTTTAGCTCTACCAGGAATTTGGGTACGATATTCCCACCTGCCGATTGGACCGTACCTTAAAACAAAGATTCCAAGTTCGAATGATGTTGCTTATTTTTCATTTATTAAATCAAGGCATTTACATTTTAATAAATGCGACTTTAGTTCTTATGCGATTTAAATCCAATTATTGTTTAGAGTTTTCGGTTTATATAGCCATACATCATACAAAAATAGTAAATAAAGCAAGAAAATAAATTATTACATGGCTTTACAAATACCTATACATTTTTCTAATGTGGGAAAGTAAATAAAGCCAATAAATAAATAAAAGTGCGAAACCGGGTCCTAACCAAGCACACCAACACGAACCCGACACCAAAGAGAGATAAATCATGAATAACCACAAATAATGCATAAAAAAATAAATGCACAAAATAAAGCAAATAAGGGGAAAACATATTTTTTGTTTTTTGGGACTAAAAATATAATTTTCGGGTATTTATTAAATATCTAAATAACCTAAAATATTATTTAAATAAGCTAAACAACCTAAAATAATAAATTAAAATAATAGAATATTTTTTGGAATTTTATATTATGGTAAAAAGATTTATTAAGGATTTATTTGGTAAAACCCATTTTTTAAGTCATTTAAACGAATATTTAACAAATTAAATAATTAATGAATTATGAAAAATAGATTAAAAAAAAGTATTATGATATTACAGATTATATGTGATTTTTCAGAAATTTTTCGGGAGAAAATCGGGGTTAAAAATGCAAGAAAACAATAAAACCGGGCAAAAAACAAAAAGTAGAACATACAGGGACCATTTGGGCATTTTTTGCCAGTAGGCCGACTCAGTGGGGTGGTAGGCCGCTTGAATGACACGGTTGGCCAACTTAGTGAGTCGGCTTAGGTGTCACTCAATCGGCCTACTGCCCACTGAGGTGGTCAACCGGAAAAATGCCTAAACAGGCAAAAATCAGCATTTTTGCTCCCAAAAACTCAAGATTATTGACCTTTTAAATTGTTTCCCACATTATTTCAGTAGATTTGGACTTAAAACATCAAAATAACTTTGATTTTTTGACTCGGGGGGAAGAAACCCAATGATACCGGCGAAAAGGTGGTTGGCCGCTTGAGCGACAAGTAGGCCGATTGAACGACGTGGTTGGCCGACTCAATGAGTCAGCCTACCGTGTCATTCAGTCAGCCTATAGATCGCCGAAGTGGCCAACCGGTACCTCGCTGGTAAGCCACAAAAAAGGCCGAAAACAAAGGCCAAATGCCTAAAAATCAAGCAACACAGCAAAAAGCAAGAAATAACTTAAGAAAATAGATTGGAACTCATAAATTACCTTCAGACCGTGAATTCATCCTAGAGACTCGAATCAACCTTTGGTGAGCTCTTTTGACGATTTTGGTGACGAACACCGACGATCAGTGATGAATTTAGTGACGGGAATAGCAAGGGATTTTGTGATTTTGTGAGAAAAAGTCCCTAAATTCTATTTAAATTGATTTCAACTTAAGATTTTTACTTGATTTTAGTGTTTTAGACTAAAAGATCAAGCCTAATAAGGTTTTAAAACCCTGTATAAATTCGGATTCCACCAAATTATTAAGCTTTCTCTAAGAACCCTAAAAATGGTGATTTAAATGTTTAAAATGGCAAAAGTCCCAAATTGGATAATTTTAGTGGTTTATATAGACTTGAATCAGTGAAAATAATGCATTTGGTCCCTTAAAATCATGAATTTTATGGGGAAATGGGTAAAAATTTGAATTTTTTGACAGAAAAAAGACAAAAAATGCGCAAGGTCAGTCCACAGAACAAGGCCGCGTCAATGACGCGGTAAACTACATCGCTAACGCGGCCAGATCTGGGCCACGCCAGCTGACGCGGCCGGCACTTTTTTTGAGGGGCAAGGAGGAAAACATATTTTTTTACTTGAAAAAGGGGACTTTGAAAATTCATAACTTTCACCACGGTTATCCGATTCAAGCGATTCTTGATATTTCGGAAACCTCAATGAGTCTAGAATCTAGATTAAATAACGAGACTTGCTTAAAATGTTTGAATTTATCAGAAAACTGTGAAACAAATTACTGCATGAGAGAAAGATAAATGCTCATTTTAAATGCAATTTTAATTTTTTTAATGACTTTAAGCGCGGTCAAAGGTCACAAAATCATCAAAAGGACCTTTCTTAACGTGATTCAACTCTCAAAGAATAGAACAACTAGTCCGTAAAAGGTTAGAGCAAAAAGTCATCATCGTTCCGTGGGTCACCGAAAAACCCGTGCTCACACTTCCTCCTCTGATATCTTTTTTGAAAAGGCCAACCATCAATCCCCAACCTACTAAAGCAGAGAAAGTGAGAGTGGCTGTAAAGCTATTAGAGCAAGCAATTATAGAAGGGCACCGGGAAGATGAAATCAAGCGCACGCTCCGGGGCATATGTGACCAGTTAAAATCCGTTGAGAAGTTAATAAAATAAAAATCCATGACTTCGGATCTCAAAGCAGAATCGGGAGAGATAAAATCTGGGGTGAAGAGCATTGAGAGAAAGGTTGATCAATTTTCCAGAGCTGCCCAAGTTGCTGAAACTTCATTATCCAAGATCAATCTGGAATTAATCCAACTCTCTTCTACTATAATGACTGCAAATAAAACTACAGCCCAATCTATAATCAGAGCAAAAAATAATTGTGCTACAATTCTGGGCCAGATCACTTCATCATCCACGGACCTAAAAATGGAGCTCAAAGAGTATATTGATCGCAAGTTTGAAAGCTTGGAAAAATTCATTCCTCCGCCATCATTAAATCCTTAAAGGATGTGACATCAGGGCTAATAATGCTAAATGAAGAACACCAGGCAGCCAAGGAGATGCTCTGTAATTTTCTGGATGAAGCTCTACCAAAGCTCCTGGAGAAACATATGACCGATGTGAGTGATGATTTCTAATGCAATCTATCTAGAATAGATAAGCTCATCAACACTACAAAGGATCATTTTAATAAAGAGCTCAAGAATCTCAATACCAGTCTTCACAACTGCCGAAGAGACATTGTCCAGGAGATGGAAAAAATCCAAACTGGTATGGGTTAATTACACTAACTCCTTCTTCTTAATCCGGATCTACCCCTACTATTCCAGAAAGCCTTCTCCTCCCAATCATGCAAGATCTCGTCTAACATATTAGGAATACGGGATTCTTAGGCTACAAGTGCAACCTTACCCTTCTCAAAGACCTATTCCCATTCTTTGAACAAGAAGATAGCAGCATGCGCTCCAAATGCATCCAGATCTGGCTAATCCTATTCCGAGCTCCAGAAGCTTGTCAAACCTCTCCATCTACTTCCTACAACCGTCAAAACTATTCTTAAAAAGCGCATTGAAGGAAATGTAGATTACTCTGTTTATTCTGGAGCATGGCAGAAGAATTGGGATCAAAGAACTTATATGGTAATAGACCCCTAGGCTAATGATGGTGATGCAAATAAAAAGGAGGAGAAGAGCAAAAGCAAGGAAGGTGAATCCTTGGGAAGAAAGTAGATTCTAGAATAGCTATCTTTTTTTTCATGTAAAACTTTCTAGTTCTGTAAAATTTTCACTTATATACTCTGTATCTTAGAATCTGGAACTTCATTGAAGTTAACTATTGTTAACAGCAGAAGTATATATAGTGAAAAATACTTATACAGAAATTGCTTCTAAGTACAACTATCAATTGTACTTAAAAAAACTTAGAAGTTAGAATGCAAAAATATTGGAGTTAAGATGCTAGACTTATGGGGGAGTTAATCTGTAAATGACTAAGTATCAAGAATCATACTTAGCTCATAAAACCCCTTTGCTTATGTTTAATTGTACTTAGGTTTTTGTTTCCATCAAATGGAGGAGATTGTTGGGAAAAATGATCCAAAAATACCAATCCAAAGAGATATCTGGATCAAGTTTGAAGAAAACAAAAACACATAATCTCCTAAGTCCAAGAAGAAGACAAAATCACAAGTATCCAAGATATGTCATGTGGACACATATTGAAGACTTTAAACACCTAAGTCCACAAGAAAAGCATCCGGTTAAAGTTTGTAAAGGAAACAAGCTTCCAACCTCTCAAAATGGCATTTGAAACAAGAAGACTGATTGAAGAGCATCCGGATAAGTCGAGTTTGAAGATATTCGGAAGACTCAATTATCAAGACAAGTGAAATTATTGAAAAATCATATTTCCCTCCACATTTAGTCTGAAGTCAAAGTACCTTTTGTCTTGAAGATTGAAAAAGAGACAGCTAGCACGCATTTCAGAAACGGATAAAAGGACTGACACAAGAAAGAGAAAAAAGTAATAACCTTTTTAACATAGACCAACAGGAATGGCACGTGGAGCTTATACAAAAGCAAAACGACATAAAATTTGGTGATTCACTAAAATATAAACAAAACGATCACTGATAACTTTTTAACCTTAATCCCAAAAATTCAAATGGGACATTTATTTGGTCTAGCAGATTAATCAATTGCTTCAGAAGCGCCACATCATACCTAATCAACAATGAAGATTGAAGACCTACCTCAATGGTACACAATAGCTACATATATGATCAAAGCCTATAAAAGGAAAACTTGACAAGTTGAGAAGGTGGCTGGTTGATTTTACAAAGAAGCTATTATATTGAGAATTCAAGCTAATTCAATCAGTGAACAAAATCCCTCCAAGCACTAGACAAATCCAAATCTGTTTGTAAGAGCTCTCAAGTGACATCATAAACTTGAAGAGTTCAAAACCCCAAACCTTTGAGAAAATAAAGTGTAAAAGATCTCATACTTAGGTAAAGTATTGAGATTGGGATTTAGCTTAGAACTCGTGCTTTAAGTGGTATCTCCCTGTAGGACTCAGCTTAGACTTGGGTAGTCTAAGTGGTATATCCTACTAAAGAGAAATGACTTAGCTAGGAGTTGGTGCTTCTAATAGTATATCATACTTCAGGAGGAGAATAAATCTCCGGAGATAATTGTAAGGCTTGATTCCTGCCAGTTGGAAAGGAATCACACTAGTGGACAAAGCACAGAGGAAGGAACCTATGAGGACTATATGTAGGCAGGGTCGAACCAGTATATTTTTGTGCATTTTATTATATATCTGCATCATCCGGAGCCCATAGATCCAGATCAAAATCAAACACGCTACATAAGACTTTTCAAAGTTTAAAAATTCCGTAAAAATGGTCATTCACCCCCCTGACCCTAAATACCTAAGCACATAGACCAACAAGTACATAGACCAACAAGTATGAATATTAACCAATTTTAAATATCATTATTATAGTAATATAAATTTGAATAATATGGTAATAAAATAAAAAAAATTAATAATAAATTTAAATATTTTTTTTAAAAGGTATAGGGGCAAAGAATTTTTTTAGGACTTATTTGCTTTTATATATATATATATATATATATATATATATATATATATATATATATATATATATATATATATATTATGAATTTGTTTCTTTTACCGAGTCAGAATTTGGTTGAAGCTTAGGCCCCATTTATTTGCAAGAAAATATTTTATTAGAAAATATATTTTTCTCATTTTTTGGTATTTATTTCACTTATAAAATAAATCAAAATAAAATATTGGGTTAGTTAAAGAAAAATACAATAAAAAAATAAGGAAAATGTTTTACCCAACAAAATAAAGGGAAAACACTTTCCATGGCAAAATAATCACAAAACACGCTGTAAATCCGTACTTTCATCAGCATCTCGCCACCACTGCTCCTATGTATTTTTCTCATGATTTTGAAAATTGGACCGGACCGGTCGATTGGATCGAGTTCAACTAAAATCGGTGTTTGGTCCGGTCTGATTTGACTGAATTCTTGACATAGTCAAGAATCGATCAATGGTCGGTTGAACCGGCCGATTCGATTGGGAATCGGCCAGTTCAACCGGTGACCGGTTTTCCGTTCTCTTCAATCATGTTTTTTTAAAAATTGTTGGTGGTGGGAATTAAACACAAAACCTCTAATATATGTTTCAATACATGCTCTACTAACTGAGCTACCACACACAAGTATTAACATTTTCTCCTTATATACTTTTATATTAAATATTGTTAATTTTTAAATTGTTTTAATAATATCTTATTATAAAAAAACCATAATAAATATTTTTTTATTTCATATACTACACATTTTATTAAATTTAAAATATTTCTTTCAATAATAGCTTTGAATATTTTTCATAACGAAATAACATATAAATTTTTTAAATAACATTACTCTAAGTTTTTTTATTAAATTTATATTAAATGGATATATAATTTTTTTTATTTTACATATTGTGTATAAATTTTTACTCTTTTAATGCGTAATTTTTATATATCATAAATCAAATCTATTAACTTTTTTTTATCTAATCTATACAATATAGAATTCGGTTTGCATTCTTTCATTAGATTATATTAGTTATTATCTTATATTTTATTTTTATTTAAAATATAACTTTAAATTATAGAATATTTTATTTAATATTATTAATTTTTATATGAGTATAACTTATATTACATGTTTAATTTTAAATTATATAAAATATTTAGTATTTTTACATGTTTTAAGAAAATCCGATTCGACCACCAATTTAATCCAGTTGAACCTTAAATCCATAAACGGCCTTCACCGATTCGATGACCGGTCCAGAAACTATGATTTTTCCCACTATCGTTCTTCTAATTTGATAAATGATTATTTCTTTATTGTACAGTGAGAAATTTATTTTTATGTTGGACAAGTTATTTTTATTTCTTTAATTATTCTTAATCTTTAATTTTGTGTTTTATTTCTGAATGTTTATGAGTACTTTTTTTAAACCTCAATCTGATTTATTATATTTGTATTCAATTATACATATGTTATAACTTTTAATAAAATATTATCAAAATATTTAATTATAAACATATAGTTAAAATATACGTCAATTTATGGTTGGAAATATTTTACATTATTGAAACAAACATCAGAAAACATTTCCAATGTTGTAAACAAACACATGAAAAAAAACATTTTCCCGCAAAATATTTTTCCTTGCATAAAATTTTTTCTTGCATAATATTTTCCTACAAACAAATAGGGCCTTAGTAATTTACTTGCAATGAAAATTTTGAAATTTTATTCAACTTAATATTATCATGGACAACTTTTTTAAATGAAATTATAGACAACTTTTAATCTATTTAAATACAAATTTTATTTGGAATAGGGTTAGCCTTAATCTCAATCCTGGAGTCTTTCGACTTCAACCGTGGGTGCCAGATTTCGACACCTATGCCCAAAAGGCCACGAATGTTCAAATATGGGTTAAATTGCAAGCCCTGCCGTGGGAGTTTTGGGATCTGTGAACCCATGCTGAGATCATCAGTTGCTTTAGAGTCCTACTATGGGTTGATAAAACAACTATTGATGGAGCCTTTGGGCATTATGCCCAGGTTTTAGTTGATGTGGATTTATTCACATCCTTGCCGTAGATGGTAGGTGTGAAGTGGGAAGGAAGTGGTTTATGGATCGATTTAATGTATGAAAATATTATTGTGTTTTATAAGCTTTGTACTTCCGTGGGACATCAAGCCTATGAGTGCCGTAGGAATAGGAAACCCGAGGATGTTCAACATCAAATTGCTAGGGATAGGAAAGCTAGGAAGCCTCCTCGGACATAATCTAAAAAACAGCTCCTGAGACCCAACCAAAGCCAGTAAATTCTGTGCCAAACTTGGATCTCTTTACTAGAAGCAAGTCGAGACAGCGGGACGTGGAAAAAAGGATTCATTCAACATCTGCCGTTTCGACAGTTAATGTTTTCAAACATATCGAGAATAGTCTGATGAAGGTGACATACAAGCCATCGCTCAATAATGATGTGCAAATCAGTAGTGAAGTGGAAAGCCACTTGGATGATACTTCGAAAGATGGTCATGTCACTGACGACAATATCCAAACATCATCTGTACAAGAACAAATTGCAAATTATGAATGAACCAATTTAGAGGAATTTATCCAGCACCCTCCTTCTGTTCAGGATCACGTCCTAAATTTGGAAGGAATTAATTTGGAGGTACACTTGTTTGAAGGCAAGATGGTTGCTTTAGCTATAGAGGGTGCTGCTGATGGCTCATCTTCGCGTGCTCTTGCGTTAGAAGGGACTAAAGATATCATAGTTCCTCCTCCTTTTATTGTGAGCGGATTTCCAACCCCTTCTCCCACTGGAAGCCGTAGTTATGAGGAGTACGAAGGGAATGTTTATCCACGACGTGCATTTCAGATGTTGCACAAGCGGAATTTCTCATTAGCTATGCGACAGCAAGCTCCACGTGATCGGCGCCACTCACACTAATAGCTTCAGTGTTTTCTCCTTTCGGTTTCATTTCTTCCCTTTCTTTCTTTTTTACTTTATTTGTTGCACTTTTTCTTTTTCTATTTTAATAAATAGAGGCCGGATTCCCGGCTTCAACTTCCAATTAAAATATCTATATAATATAAGTATAAAAAAATGAAATGATAAGATAGTTTTATTAAATTTGCCATACTTATTATACATTGAATTGAACATTTTAACTGAAATATCTTATGAGTGTTTTGTTACATCTTTCTTGTCTGGCAATTAGTTCAAAGAATGAATATCTAATTTATTCTAGTTTATTTCATTTTAATATATTGTAACTTAAAATTGAAAATTTTAAGATTAAGAAAAAGAATTAAAAGGAAAAAGAAAAAGAGAAAGGAAAGAGGAACAAATTATGTGCTGTTATGGAGATCCTTCCAAAGCCATTTCAGTGAAAAAAAAAGAAATTGGAAAGATGGTTTATTGATTATATCGAATAGATAAGGTATACAATTATATGTCACTGAACTCTTTTTTTAAGAGCGGGCTTTGCATGAATCTTGTGGTCTAGTAGTAATTCTTCACCATAATCAAATTCTGGAATGTATATAAAATATTTTTAAATTTTGGGTCAGTTATCCTACTCTTTGAGGTACTTGCAAATTGGCAATACTTATAAATTAGCGATCGAGGATTAGGCTGTGTGTAGACATCATGTCTGGCCCTAACAATTTGGAGCCTAGGTAAATTAATATTAAAAGTAGAGACATGGAACCTAAAAAATAATAAAATAAAACATATATTTTTTGTGAAAACTAATAATTGAATATTTGCCCTCTCAAAACCTTAATAAGCACCTTACTAATTCTACTAATAGTACTTTGTATCTACTTTTATTTTTTAAATAATAACAACTAACACTTTAAGAAAAAAATATTTTTGGGCCATAGGCAGTGGCACCCGTTGCCCACCCTCAGGGCCGGACCTGATGGACATGACTTAGGGTCAATTTGGGATTGCTTTCCCATGCTGCTTTCTTGAAAAGCCCCATTTTTAAGCTTTTACAAGCCGTTGTCCCGAAAAGATCTGAAAATCAATAACAAGCAGTTCCTAATTAATTATTATTAAGAGTCAAAATCTTTTGTCCAACGCCAAAATATGTTCTTCCACTAAAAGTTTTTAAGTGAAACTTTTCGTGAAATCAGCTCTAACAGTAATCCCAAACAGATTCTTAAAGATACCGATCACATGTTGAATCCATCCAGAACACCTCGTGATGAAAAAAAAAGCGAGCTGTACATAAGACTTTTTTATTATTATTTATGATGAATATTTTATTATAATGTATTGTTTTTAGCAGAGTAGTTTTTTTACACAATTTTCCAAAATTACGCTTTCACATAATTTATGAGAAAATCATATTTTTTAGAGAAAAAAAATAATAACACCACATCCATCAACTGTATGTTTTCTTCCCGTAAACATGTCATATTTGCTATGTAAATTACTTTTTCGGGTTATAATCTACAAAATGATCAACTAAAAACACTTATACTAAGTGTTTATAATTTTTTTTAAAAAAATTCTAAGTGTTTATAATTTAAAAATAACTTATAAGCTATGAGAAACAACTAGCATCCGAATAAAAAACAATCAATTAATGGTTTTATGATAAAAATAAAAAATTTCTATAAAACTTTAATTTATAATGCACAGCTCTTCATAATATATTTGTTGTTCTTTTACACTTGAAATGTGAATGAATAAAAGTTTCATAACAATTATACTCTATTTATTATGACTAAAGGATTATGAATTTATCATTATTGTTGGTTATTATAATGCAAATAGTAAAGTGTTGAAATGGAATAAGAAAATAGAAATCTTATAATTATAATATATACTTCGTAATAGAAAGGCGGAATAATTTGTTAGGTAAGAGGTTGACAACTAATTTCATCAAAAAAAAAAAGAGGTTGACAACTAATAATTTTTGTCCCCACATTCCTGCCAACAAATTTCTTTTCCCCTTATATATTTCTATAAATTTTCTCTTTTCTTCAATAAGGATAAATTAATTTTTTAAATGGTAAATTTTCTTTTACTATTTTTCTTCAAAATAGAAATCTATGTATACTTTTAAATTTAAAAACCAACTTTAGAAAACGATCCGCAAATCTTATCCATATATTCAATTCTAAGGCACTTGGATATAATATGTGACATCGCAAGGATGAGAACCGGGTTAGGACACTATGTTTGGCTCTTGCTGACTTAATTCCGATCGATACACTACTACAATAAACAAATAAAAATATAACAACTATGGCTCAATTTTATTAAATGAAAACACAAAACAATATTCATAGCCTTATTTAATGAAGTACATAATAGCTAACAACAATTTAAATAAAGTTATATTATTTTTTAACTACGATGATGAAAAAAATGTCACAAAAATTACACAAATATGTATTTAGTTTTGAAGGAAAAAAAACTCTCTAAAGTTGCAAAAAAAATAAACATATTTGAGATGAATGCAAATTTAGATTAAAATACAAAAAAAGGGCAAACTGATTTGTCGATGTACAAAAGGCTTTTATACATTATGAGAAGTTTTTAATATTAGCCCATTCCTTCCAATCTCAAGATAGCAAGTGCAAATGAAGCAATTTTTAGAAAATTCAAGTGTATAAATAATTAATGTCATTTCTTCCATATTTTTCCAACATTGAAAAAAAAGGGAATCTTAGTTAATTACCCCTCTATAAAATAGGGATTTAGTAATTGGGGTTTACTAATTTATAAAATATCCCATTTGAAATTTATATTCACTAAATGTCCTTTTTCTTTAATTAATACCCCAATAACATCTCATTTAACACTCATGGTTACAAAGAAACCTAATCGGGAAAAATTCTTCAATCATCGTTCGAAGCAGAGATTACAATCGGGGGTTCTGAGTTCGTTATTCAAATCAGTTATATTTTAGGTAATTGAACATGAAAATGAATATGTAAATCACATTATGAAAAACCTCAATTTAAACAAATAAGGTATATTTTATGAATATATACATTTGAGAGAGTCATTTAAAATATACTTTTCACGACTAATCTAACTTAGTTTTCATTATATTTTCCATAAAAAGTGGAATTTATTGATTGATTGTTGTATTGGCATGTGATTTCCGTTACATTACAAATGTTTTTTCACAAAAGAATATATACCTAATTTTATAAATTTCTTGTTAATATGATTTTGACACAAAAATGAATCATTTCTATTATTTATATACCTTATTAAAATATACATTAAAAATATTATTAGTGAATGTGAGCTTATTCCTTAGAAAATATACATCATATTAATAGAAAAATATACATTAGAAACGTATTTCTAAAATATTTATATAACATATTACTAGTATATGTGCTTATGAGTATATTTGTGTATATTTACATATATTTGGTTATAAAATATACCTAACTTTGTTTATCAATTTTTTGCTTTACAAAATATTTAAATAGCTATTTTTGTTTTGTTTATGAGACATATTCCTAATTTTGCAAAAATATACATATAAATTACATTTATGTGTATATGTTATATGTTGTATTTTTGTAGAAGTATATAGAACAAGAATTGTCATGCGTTTGTGCTACCATGGTAAGAGGAAGACCGAAGTAGGGGACCAGAGCAATGATGATTATTTGGTGAAAATTAATGAACTGTTGTGCAATGTTTTAGTATCGCCAGATATCACTTTTAGCAAAAAGTGTTCATGTTTGCTCAATCTAGGGTTTTAGTATCGCCAGACATCAATATTGTTCATGCGTGTACAATATCTTTTAGGGGTATGCACCTATACTGTACACCATTACCAAAAGGGTTCATTTTGCCCACCCTAGGGTTTTAGCATTGTCATGCATCAATATTGTCCATGGCTGCACAATATTTTTTAGGGGTAGGCGTCTAACTGTATATCGTTATCAAAAGGGTTTATGTTTATGCATGACGATACATAAACCGTAGGTTGGGCAAAATGAACCCTTTTGCTAAAGGTGTACAGTATAGATGCCTACCCTTAAAAGATATTGTGCACGCATGAACAATCTTGATGCATGACGATACTAAAACTCTAAGTGAAGAAAAATGACGGTGTTGTTATTGTAATTTTGAAAACAATGTTCAACCGTATTTATGAATTCTATTTTGAATAATGGATATACATTTATTTAAATTTTTTATATGTTTTATATGAGAAATTACACATTTTCAGTATTTCACTAGCTATATATATTGGAAAAAGTATATTTTTTCCGGATAAAATATACTTTAGTTGAATATCATGTAATCAAATATACATTATTTATGAAAAATATACATTAGTTGAACAAAATATACCTTATTTATGAAAAATATACATCATTGTCAAAATGGTTCATGTTTATGCATGACGATACATAAATCCTAGGTTAGGCAAAATGAATCATTTTGCTAACGGTGTACAGTATAGATGTCTACCCTTAAAAGATATTGCGCACGCATGAACAGTCTTGATGCATGACGATACTAAAACTCTAAGTGAAGAAAAATGACGGTGTTATTATTGTAATTTTGAAAACAATATTTAACCGTATTTATGAATTCTATTTTGAATAATGGATATACATTTATTTAAATTTTTTATATGTTTTCTTTGAGAAAATGTAACACCATTCCTATTGGATATTTAGAAAATGATATAGTAATTTCATTATCTACTATTTACCGGTATTCATTTAGAATTATAACATGTTATATATTATTTAGACTTAAATATTCATATACCTGCTACATTTCTATCGAACTCAAGTATATATAAACACTAACATACTATTTACGTTCTCCGAGGATTCTCTGAAATACACTTTACTCTTCCTAAACTATTTTAGTACATGCCATTATATACAAAATCACAAAACCACAAAATAATAACAAACTTAAACAATCTCAAAAAGTTCTATTCGTGTGCCCTTTAGAACTGATTCAATTCCTCCACTTTGGTCCAGGCTATCTACAAACTTCCGAACCTACGTGTAGCAAAACAAACTACACGTTAAGCAAATTGCTTAGTGGTGTAGGCGAATTTTATTTCATAATATAAAATACCATAAAATATAATACTAAAAAATATATCACAAATATTAAAAAATACATTCAAATACCAAAATCGAACTAACTTCATAAAAATTAAAACGTAAAACTTGTTTAATGAAACTTCATCAATCAACAATCGAATTATATCCAAATATCTTAAACACAACACTCAATTGTTGCCAAAAGTAAACCAGGTCATGAATAACGAAAAAATGGATACGGGGTGGTCAAGCCCGAAGCCAAAGCTTCAATATCAATATATCGGTCAAGCCCAAAGCCGAAGCTTCAATAACAATATATCGGTCAAGCCCGAAGCCGAAGCTTCAATAACAATATATCGGTCAAGCTCGAAGCCGAAACTTCAATAATAATATATCAGTCAAGCCCGAAGCCGAAGCTTCAATTACAATATATCGGTCAAGCCTGAAGTCGAAGCTTCAATTACAATATATCGGTCAAGCCCGAAGCCGAAGCTTCAATAACAATATATAGGTCAAGCCTGAAGCCGAAGCTTCACAGTCAACAACAATATCAATAATCTCAAAGTCCAATTAGAATTAATTAATAGCATCTCAAGAGCTCAAGTAAATTCTACAAACATATTATCATATACCTAAACTTCACAAAGAACCACAAATCTCGAAATTTCAAGCATAGAACAGCAAAATATATTTAAGTAGATACATCAAAATTGACCAATTCACTTCCAGAAATAGAAACAGGTTTGTGACGCATCTTCAACTGCAAAAACGGACGAGAAAATAGAGGAATTTGATAAAAAAAAAAAGTTGTTCTAATCATAAATAGGCCTGTGCCTTGTCTTTCCAACGACTCAAGAATCACACAAAACTAGTTTATATAGTCAAGTTATGCTCAAAACAATTAACTATGTACAGTCTGGATAGTTGCAGAAAATGATTTCTCTGACTCAACTTCAACTGAAAATTCAACATAGTAAATAAACAAATTTGATAAAACTTCAATCTAGAATTATCTTCACGTATCTCTTAAGAATCCACAGAATCAAGAATTTTTCAAATCCAACATATAAATCAAAAGGAATTGCACAACCAAGTAACTATGTGTAAATCTGAAATATTCAGCAAAAACATAGAAATAAAATACTAGTCCACAAACCTCCATTCCCTTCTATAGCTTTCTTCTATCCTGTTTCCCCTTTCAATCCTTTGATTATCTCCTTCTAAAATAACCATGCTCAAGAACCCTAACTATATGAAATCTCTTTTCTTTCTTTACCAATAGCCAAATTGATGAGTGGTATAGGTATAGTAATCAATTTCTATGAAGGAAACCACTTTTGATTGAAGAAAAAGAATGGTGATTATGATCGTATGGAAGTTGCAAAGGGTGGGGAAGAAAACTAATGATACTGAATTAGGAATAGAAGAACACGATATGGCTAAAGTTGAGTTTCATCTCTATCTAATTAATAGATGGGAAAGTTACTTATTTACCATTGTCAAATAATCAAATGACCTGTACATCCTTATTTATTAATTAACTTATTTAATTTCGTATTCTACGAGCATAAAAGACATTTTTATATATAGTTATTTTTATACTCTATAATTAATTTATACTTTTATGTTTTAATAAAAATTTAGTTTATAAATTTCAGGTCGTGACAGAAAACACACATTTTCAGTATTTTACTAGGTATATGTATTGGAAAAAGTATATTTTTTCTGGATAAAATATACTTTAGTTGAATATCATCATTATATGTAATCAAATGTACATTATTTATGAAAAATATACATTAGTTGAATAAAATATACCTTATTTATGAAAAATATACATCGTTATCAAAAGGGTTCATGTTTATGCATAACGATACATAAACCCTAGGTTGGGCAAAATGAACCCTTTTGCTAACGGTGTATAGTATAGATGCCTACCCCTAAAAGATATTGTGCAAGCATGAACAATCTTGATGCATGACGATACTAAAACTCTAGGTGGAGAAAAATGACGGTGTTATTATTGTAATTTTGAAAATAATGTTTAACCGTATTTATGAATTCTATTTTGAATAAAGGATATACATTTATTTAAATTCACATTTGTTGGAAAACAATGATCCGAAATCTCATAAAACTAAATATCCGGATCAGGTTTAAAAAAAACAAAAACTCAAACAAATATATTTATGTAATCTCCTAAATCCAAATGGAAGCATCAAGACAAAATCCAGCAATAAGGGTATACATTGAAGACTACAAGTACCTAAGCACATACTAAGAGCATCCGGTTAAATTTTGGAAAGAAAACAAACTTTGAACAGTTCAAAATCAGCATCCGGAAGAACTGATTGCTAAGCATCCGGATAAAGACAGATCTGGTGATACTAAGCCTGAAGACATTCGAAAAACTCAGATATCAAGACAATGGGAAAAGTTTCAATTATAACTTTTTCCCTCCATCTTTTGGTCTACAAAGTCCAAGATCCTTTTCCCCGTGAGCAAGGTCTCCAAATGTATCTAAGGATGATGAGTCCAACCCAGAAGACACCATTCTGGAGGAGAGATACAGTCTGAGATCCAATGAGAACGCTTCTAGAGTGGACTCAAAGGGCAAGGCTAGTCTGGAGGATCGGTTGGAAGAAGAGAAGGAAGAAGAAGAATTTGTTGAGGTAGAAACATCTGAATCTGATTAGACCGGAAGCAGCTATAATCCGAAACTCCTCTAACAAGCCCAATCAGTACCTACTACAAATGAAAATCCAACATGAGCTAAAAAGATATCCACATCACTCAAGATTCTACAAGAGGCTACTCATGAAGAGCAAAAGGAGAGCTACATCAAATAAAGCCTCCAGAACATCTGCAAACACTTGAAAGCTCTGGAAAAGGTACTTCTTGAAGAATTCCAGCCTCTAGATTTGGAGAAGGAACTTGAGGTGATTAAGGGGGATGTCAAGAAAGTAGCAGAGAAAGTGAAGGACTTTCCCACTGCTGATTTGGTAGCAGAAGTCTCTCTTGCCAAGGTCAAACCAATCCTTGAGCAAATAAACACAAACATCGTGGGAGCTAACAGATCTATAGATCAGGCCAACACATTGGCTACATATAATTGCGCAAATGTAATGGACAAAATCACCTCCTCCTCTTCAGAGTTATCCACTAATCTGAAAGAATATCTGGATACCAAGTTTGAAAACTTGTCAAAATTCATTGCTGAAAAAAAAGACAAGTCCCCTCTTCCAAGCCTGAGTGAAAAGCGGCAAATAATTTTTAATAAACTAACCAAGCTCATGGAAGACGACTTGCCAAAGCTGTTTATCCAACAAATAGCTGACATTAGAGAAGAACTTGCTGTGAAATTCAATGGCCAGGATGTTGTCATGAAAGAATAAAGGGTGATATTCACACAAATATAGTGACAGTTAACTCCAGCATTCATAACATCCGCAAGGATTTGGGCAAAGCCATTGAACAGCTGCAGTCTGGACTATCAAGTCTATCTATCTCCGAATCCTCCTCCTCTCTATCAATTCCTGAAAGCCAACTTCTTCCGATATTCCAGGATCTAGTTTAGCACATTGGAGATACTAGATTTTTTGGACACAAGGAAATCACTACTCTTCTCAAGGCATTATTCCCATACTTTGATGAGAAAGATAGAGATTATGTGCTACAGATGCATCCCTACATCACTGGATCCTACAAAAAGCTCTGGAATCTCTTCCACCTACTACATTTATCTCCAGCCACTGTGAACCATATCTAATAACAGAGAAAGCAAGGCAACTTTGACTACTCAATCTATTCAATGGCTTGGCAACGGAAATGGGACAGTAGGACATACATGGTGATTGACTCCCCTGCTGAAAACATAAAAGGGGAGAAAGGTAAGGGAAAAGAAAAGGAAGGAGGAGCATTTAGAGCATCCGGTAGGAATTAGACTAGCTTGAACATTCAATGTAAAATTTTATAATAGATTCACTTAAATATTTCTGTATTTGTAATTCTGTACTTCATTGATGTTAACTATTGTTAACAATAAAAGTATATAGTGAATATCTAATTCCTTAAAACATTTTCTTCTAAAGTACAATCTGTAATTGTACTATAAAAACATTAAATGCTAGAATTCAAAAAAATTGGGGGAGTTAGGGTGCTAGAATTATGGGGGAGTAAAATTGTAAATGACTAAGTATAAAAAATCATACTTAGTTCATATAACTCCTTTTCCATATGCTTAGTTTTTTGTTTCCATCAAATAGGGAGATTGTTAGAAAACAATGATCCGGAATCTCATAAAACTAAATATCTGGATCAGGTTTGAAAGAAACAAAAACTCAAAGAAATATACTTATGTAATCTCCTAAATCCAAATGGAAGCATTAGGATAAAATCCAGCAATAAGGGTATCCATTGAAGACTACAAGTACCTAAGCACATACTAAGAGCATCCGGTTAAAGTTTGGAAAGGAAACAAACTTTGAACTGTTCAAAATCAGTATCCGAAAGAACTGATTGCTAAGCATCTGGATAAAGATAGATCCGGTGATACTGAGTTTGAAGACATCCGGAAAACTCAGATATTAAGACAATGGGAAAAGTTTCAATTATAACTTTTTCCCTCCATCTTTTGGTCTACAAAGTCCAAGATTCTTTCCCCATGAGCAAGATAAAAGAGACATCTCGCACTTTTCAGAAAAAGGACAAAAGGACTAACACCAGACAGAAAAAGGAAACAACCTTTTTCACCTAGACCAATAAGGAGGCGCGTGGAGCTCACACCAAAAAGCTACTAGTATAAAAGTTGGTGTGACACTAAAATACAAGGAAAACGATCACTAACATCTTTTCAGCATCAATCCCAAAGATTCAAATGGGTCAAATTACTGTCTAATAGATTGATCAATGTTCCGAAAGCGCCATATCTTACCTGATCAATGGTGAAGATTAAGTTACAACTCACCAACCCACAACGGCTACATTTATGATCCAAGCCTATAAACGGGAAGTTTCACAAGTTGAGAAGGTGTCGATTGATTTCACAAAAGCACATAACAAGAGAACTTGCAAGAAAGCAATCAGATTCACTCCCCCCAAGAACCAAATCACTGAAAATCAGTTTGTAAGGATTCCTGAGTAAGTTATAAACTTAAGGAAGTCCAAAACCAAAACCTTTGATAGAAACCAAAGTGTAAAATATCTCCTACTTGGGTGAGTAGTGAGATTGAGATATAGCTTGAAGTAGGTGCTTTGAGTAGGATCTCCCTGTAGGACTCAGCTTAGATTCGGGGCAGAAGTCTAAGTGGTATACCTTGCTAAAGATAAAAGGACTCAGCTAGAGGTTTATGCCTTTAGTGGTATATCCTACATCCGGAAGGGGGTACCATCTAGAGACAAACTGTAGGATGTAGGCGGGGCCGAACCAGTATAAATCATCGTGTTTGATTTTCTCTAGCTCTTTATTTATATTTGCATCATCCGGATCCATAACATCTCGAAGCCATCAAACACGCTACACAAGACTTTTTAAAGTTTGTTAATTTCACAAAAAAGGGTCATTCACCCTCCTCTGACCTTATATAGACCCTCACAGGGACCAACAACGTTTTCAGTATTTCACTAGGTATAGTATTGGAAAAAGTATATTTTTTTGGGATAAAATATACTTTAGTTGAATATTATCATTATATGTAATCAAATATACATTATTTATGAAAAATATATATTAGTTGAATAAAATATACCTTATTTAGAAAAATATATATATATATATACCTTAAGTTGTGTAAAAATATACTGAAACACATCTTAAATAATGGGATAATTAATGAATTCAATTTTTAAAAAGGGTATATAATAAACAACAATTAAAAAGAGGGTATGTACTAAATATGAAAGCTAAATGGGGGCATTTACCATAACTTTCGTTTGAAAAAATTGGTTCCAATGTTATCAGGGAAATTGTCAAAAATATACATGTCCCACTAAAATATTTTCAAAATTGAATATTTACATATCTACTGTCCAATCATAAAGAATTTACAAATTAATAAAAACAAGAGAAAATAATTACATGAATATGGTCTGACCAGATAACTACTAGACGATTACAAGATATTTATCAGATAAACACCAGACGATTATTAGACAATTACTAGATATTTACCAGATAAAAATCAGACCGTATTTTTTAATTATTTACCCCTATTTTTATAAACTTATAAATTATTTATGGTATCATCAAATTATTTTAGTTTTTGTGAATCACAACCCTGTGTTATCACTCACACAAAAGCCCAGATAGCTTTCAATGTCTTTTGGGCCATCCAGGTGGGTGGCCCAACCGATAGTTAAACTCAAATTACCCAATTTGGGATTAGTATCTACTCACACCTTTAAAAATGGAAATTGTCAAACTTTATTCTACATTTTAGTCATTTTATTGATAATCACAAACAAAGGAGAATCGGTTAACTATAATTCAGTTTACCTATTTTCAGTCAATTTATCAATATTTTTTTTAGAAGTAGGAATATTTAAATTTTAAGGAATTTAAAACTTCTTTCTCTATTTTGAGAGAAAGTTACTGCCACTAAAACAAGTAGAGATTACCAATATTTATTTGGTTTAACTATCAACAACCTTTCTTTGATAAAAAATCAACTTAGTTATCACATATTGAATACCCACTGTAATTGGATTGCTAGGAAACCAAATTTACCTCAAAATACTCAAATTTTGTTGGTAAACACATTAACAGATTTTGTGATTTTTAATTGGATTCTCTAACAGCCATTTTGTTTTTAAATTACTGTCAAAATTGCTCACACAAATTTTTAATAAAATTACATATTATGATTTTAAATAATATATTTTGATCCTTCATATTAATTAATTATATAATATTTAATTTATTTTTTCAAAGTAAAATCTATTACTTATAAAAAAAGCTTAAAAATTGAGCTTTTAAAAAAAGCTGCTGAAAAAATCATAAATCATAATTGATTTTCACGGCACAAAGGGGAAAATATTATCTACTATGTTAAAACAAAGTCATCATCGAATTCACGGGTTTTGACATATGTATGATTTCGTTTACATTCTTTTATTATGACTCCGTTTGGTATACTTTGATCCCACGTTGATATTTTGACCTACATTTCACATTAGACGGCAATTTTCACACTTCCTTTAGAATTAAAGCATTTGCAGTCCAACCTCAAGGGTGTGTGGTCTAGTGGTAGGGACTAGTATATATTTAAGCATTCACCAGGAATCAAATCCTGGGATATGCATGGAGCAACCTTAAATCTTGGGGCAAGTCATCCTGCCCTTCGAGGTACCCGTATATTGGCGATCGAGAATTAGTCTGGATGTGGACATGGCTTAAAGGTGCCGCCTACAGTTGGGACCCATCCAAAACCACCCCGTAATAAAAAAAAAGCCATTTGCAGTCTCTTCTGTTGAACAACCACTGGCCACGATGTTCATTTCAGTCAAGCACTAACAAATGAATAGTCTAATGAAGAATATAACTAGATGGTATAGCAACAAATTATAACAGATTTCACATTTGTCAGTATTTTATGTACTTGGATAAAGTACTTAACAAAAAAATGTTTGAAATACACCTTGTAAATCTTTTTAAGGTTAAAATAGAACTTGTAATACATCTGCAGTTGTATTCTATTTCGCACTGCAATTCTTTGATTATATAGTTGCCACATTGATTTGTTGCTTTTGTGTGGTACTCCCTTTATTCCAATATAAGTGGCCTGTAAGGATTTTGCATAAGAATTTCTGATTCTTATGATTCTTAGTGAATTCTGAATAATATAATTTATCACTGTTGTCAATGTCTGATTTAATAGGTTCTAAATTTATTTCTTCTATCCAATTTAGTAATTTAATTTTTTTCTATCCTTTTATTCTTTTGGAGACATTCATTGGCATAGTGTCTATCTTCTTAACATAATTGGAGGGATAAAAATACCAAGTTAACCTTTGTATTTATTCCAACTTTAATTCAATGAATAGATGTATCACTCCTTTTAAACACTCTTAGGGACATTTGGTTCACATTAGGGTAACGGAAAGAGAATAGGAAAGAGAATGATAAGGAAATAAATGTAATTCTCTTTGATTTAGTTAAGTGTTTGGATACCTTCGAAAACGGAATGAAATTCCACATATTCTCTTCTTTGTTGTTTCACTCAAACAAAATCGAAATGTCCATGTTGACTAAACTCCAATTCTTTCATTCTTGATTCCAACAATAATAATATGCAAAATCATTCAAATAAAATAGAAACTAAAATAATTCCATAATATTCTGCTCCAATCAACTGCCCAAGCAAATGGAAATCTCAAACTCCATCTTACTTGAATTTGTACCCATTATCAATGACATATACAAAACAAGAAATGTGGGAGGATAGCATCAAATTTTAGAAGAGAAAGTAGTCAGTAACAAAGATAGGTAAAGATTATATAGATTTTAGAAGAACGGTAGAAATTGGGGTAGGCAGCCATGCGAAATTGAGAAAAAAGAAAAAGAAAAAGGCAATATTATATCTAAGAAATCTTGAAATTAGTGGCTAGTTGAGGCGATTGTGGAGGAGCAGAAATCAATGGCGATAGAGGTGACGACAAATGAGAAGCCGACAGCGACCGCGATAGAGGCGGCGGCGACTATAAAGGTAAAAAAAAGGGGGACGAAAATAAGTTGAGATAAAGAAAATAGGAATTAGAGAAAGAAAGGGAATAGAAAACCTGAGCACAATGGAGGTAATGAGTTAGAGGCTTTTCGGGTTTAGTAAAACCTTAAAATAGATTATAAATTTTTTTCTTTTATACAACCGAATCCTAGCCTTAAAAACTTAAGATAGCATATACTTGTTTATTTTTTTTAATATTTTCAATTACTTTTATTAAGATAATTTTATTGGGTATTTAGCTATAGTAAATATTTTTCACTCCTCCTAATAAATATATTTAGTAAGATTTGAACCTTATTCTCCTTCAACTTACTTAATAAGTCAGTATGTTTTGCCAACTGAGCTGCAGCTTGAGACAATCCCATATGCCTTGTTTATTTCATACTTGACCTAGCTTATTCTTTTGACCATATTCTTTTCAATTTTTAAAAGCTAAATTATATTGAAACTGGCTGAACTGAACTGAATTTATTTCAGTATAAATTTATAATTATAAATGAATTGAACTGAACTGAATTGAAATAGTCTAAACTAAACTGTATTGAACCGTAATCCAAGAGAACAGGGGAGGTTATACATAATAATTTATCACAAATATGTTGTTGTGGTTACTTATATTTCTCACGAATATAACAATTTGTTTGTCATTTATGTTGAAATTTATTAGTTGTGTTACCCTTTTATCGTAAACTCCAAGTCAGACTCACTACGAAATAAGATGAAGGGGTGTTTCTCTAAATTTTTTTTTAAATTAAAAAATTCTTTTGAGAAGAAAAATAAATTAAAATTTGATAACTTTTTTTTTATAAGTAGCTTTTAAATTAAAAAAAATACTTTAATTTAAAAGTTAAAATCTTCTTATTATAATCAGGAAAAATTATAAGTTACCGGAAACACCCCTAAATCCAAATTAATTTCATTTGTCAAACCTCCGCCTTTTCCACCACCGTTGACAATACCCAAACTCCTTTCCCTTGTTCCCTTTCTTCTTCTTCAGGTATAATTGTTCTTCACTTTCAATTCCAATTTCTGTTTTTATTTCTCACTATTTGCATTCTCGTGATCTGTCATTCTCGTCTTCTTTTCGCTTATCTCACTCCGTTTTTCATCTATTGTTTCTTTTTACAGTGTTTATTTTTTCTAAGTTTCGTGTACTGTATCCATTTGATCAGATCTGTGTTCATGATTTCGTGTTTAACTTCATTTATGATTGGTTAATGGAATTTCATTTCTCGTATGCTTATTTTTTTCGGAATCTAGGCTTGTTTGGCCAGCACTACAGTTCTTGTGCTATGTTTATTCACCAGTGACTCATCGTTTGTTTGTTTCTGTGGCGGTGCAGAATGTTCTTTTCTTTTGCTTATTTATCCTCAGTTTCCTATGGGCGCATAGGGGGGGTTATCTGCAGGAATGGTGTGTGAAAAAATTGGTTTAAGTGCGAGAGTTTCAGTTTTATATTAATGATGAAGATAGCGGAATTGTGGATTAGGTCATGCTGTGATTTCTGAGGAGTTTGGAGTTGGAATACGATTGTATTTATTTTATAAGTAGGGAGTTGAAAATGATTGGGAGAAAGAATATGGGGCTGGTGCTTTTGTCCTTTGGGTTTTTCTTTGCAACATATAACTTGGTAACACTTGTAATGCACTATAAGAACTCCAACTCGGGAGATAGACTGGATTTGTCTGATCCTGTTACTAGGATGCCTGACAAGGTGAAAAATCAGGGGAATTCTAAGTCAAGATACCATGTCACTCTTACAGCAACTGATGCTCCTTACAGCCAATGGCAGTGCCGGATAATGTATTACTGGTATACTAAGATGAAAGACATGCCTCGATCAGATATGGGGAAGTTTACTCGGATTCTGCATTCAGGAAAAGCTGACCATTTGATGAATGAGATTCCAACCTTTGTTGTTGATCCACTTCCAGAGGGCCTTGATCGGGTAAGGGTTTCTGACATTAATTGCACTTCCTTGTGCCTTATAACTCTGAATATTATATTTGTTTGTTGTGATACATGATTTATTAGGATTTGTATCATTCTTGTTAGTGTTACTTCCGCATTAACATGATATCAAATGAGTGAAAGCAACTTTAGGAACAAACTGTCATGATTGAAATTATCTTAGCCTTGTCAGAAGAGAATTGTACGATCAACCATTCTATAAATTGTTTGCATTTGGGACGGAGGATGGAGAGGGAAGTTCATAAAGGTGCCGTTTTCTTTTGCTTACCATATTGACTTGACATCAGAGTGTCTTCTTGTCTTTTCCCAAAAGAACATATTGTATGCAATCGGTGGCAATAACATTTGGGTGCTGCAGAAACTTAATAGATTTTATTTGTATGCTCTGTGAGTTCTATATTTTTCAAATTGTCAATATATACTTGGATCTTTTTGTCAAAAAACTATCTGTACTTTAATCTTTCCATCAGGTTCAACTTTTTTCTTTCTCTTCAGGTTTGGGGTGATATGAAAAGATTGTTTTGTTTTATTACCTTGCTATAAAACCATGAAAGGCACTTGATTTAAACAAATTTTATGCCTTTTGCCACTATTGTTAAAAAGATGTGAAGAAATTTGTGAAATAGGAGAGTAAGGCCACCAAAAGTCTAGCACTTATTGCTGTTTTAGATTGAAGTTTGCCGTTATTGATATTTGATAGTAAACATAAGATAATGTATGGCCACACAATTTTCATATCTGATCTATTTAGCAACCATTGTGGAATGCTTTGCTGCTATACAGGGATATATTGTTTTGAATAGACCATGGGCTTTTGTACAATGGCTGGAAAAAGCAACAATAGAGGAAGAGTGAGTATCTACAGACTCTCTTAACATCTGGTATCAATTGTGATATTGTTGTTTCTTTATGACATCTTTAAGTTGGCAACCTTGTGATTTATGCAGATACATTTTAATGGCAGAACCTGACCACATATTTGTAAATCCTTTGCCAAACTTGGCACATGGAGACCATCCAGCAGGATATCCATTTTTCTATATTAAACCAGTTCAAAATGAGAAAATTATCAGAAAATTTTATCCAGAAGAGAATGGTCCTGTGAAAAATGTTGATCCAATCGGAAATTCTCCTGTTATAATAAAAAAGGTTAGACTTCTGATATCTGTATCAAGAATTTATGATTTGACAATATAGTATCTAAATTATAAGAGAGGAAAAAGAACCAGCAAAGAAAGCATTATTTTCAAAAAGTGTTGGAGGCCACGAATTTCAGATCATTTTTATTTTCTTGGTTGGCTTCCCTAATCAGTTTATAATTGATGATACCCCTATTGAATTTTTTTCTTTTGGTTTGTCCAATATTGCCTACTGACATTTCCAACTAAAATAACCATTTCAGTCCATTCTTGAGGAAATTGCACCGACCTGGGTCAATATTTCATTAAGGATGAAAGATGATCCAGAGACCGACAAGGCTTTTGGTTGGGTGTTAGAAATGTGAGCACTGCTTGTGAAGAACTTTCGTATTTTTTTAAAATAAATACATATGTTGAGTGGCTGAGATGTGTTATAATGTTGCTGTTTGTGTCTGTTGAACTAAGGTATGCATATGCAGTAGCATCAGCTTTGCATGGTGTTCGGCATATGCTTAGAAACGACTTCATGCTACAGGTATATTTCATCATTTAAAGATTCTATATTTCCTCCCTCCACATCTTTTAGCTTACATAATGGATAATGGATTTACTAACTTATATCTACTTTTCAGCCACCATGGGATTTGGAAATCGGGAAGAAGTTTATCATTCATTACACGTATGGATGTGATTATAGTTTGGAGGTACTCCAGTCCATCTATATATAGTTATAGACGTACACATCACACATCTGGTTGTCATACTGTAAATTTTCCCTTATTCCTTTGTCAATGCTGGTAAGCATTTTTGTCATTTACTTGGTCAAATACTTTGTATTTGTAATCATCCAGGGAAAATTAACTTATGGAAAAGTCGGAGAGTGGAGATTTGACAAGAGATCCTATTTGAGTGGTCCTCCACCAAAGAACCTCTCCTTACCCCCACCAGGAGTTCCTGAAAGTGTGGTATTAACTGAATTTCCTTCTGAATAAAGTATCATTTCAGTAAATAATATATGGGGGCCCAATCCAGTTCTATGAATGAACTTATCACATAAAAACTTATTTAAAAATATCACCAACCCATCCTTGAATGTATCTCTCTGTTTTTGGAAATCACTAATGCTCTGAGGACATGACACAGTTGTTTGCTTTGTTCAACTTGCTCAGATGGTCGTCATATCTTACTTTATTATGTGTCTTGTTTCAAACCTGTCAATAGTTAACTGAAATTTAAGTCAATGAGTAATTGATTAACTATATTACTTTTCAAGAAAAAAAGGTTAATAAACTTGAGAGAATATAACATGGAAATTACCTTGTGTTTACTGGAAAACGAGGTTGGGATGCAGGGAGCAAATGCATGCGCATGACTCCAGAACCATTGTGTTGCACAATTGAAGTAATATCAGCAGTCTTAGAAATTTTAAGCACTGGCTGGATGGTAAAATAAGACACAGATCTAATTATTATCCAACTTATACTGGTTACCTACAATGGATCATGTGTAGTTGATGACCCCGTCAATTTAACAAAACATTAGCATCAAAACTATAAAATTCTCTAGTTAACACGACGCTTATTGGCTTTTCTTGGCTGCAGTCATCTTGTTACTATTTTCACCATTCTTGAGGTCATGAAGAAGCCCCTTTGTATACCTTACCTACGCAAAAGAAAATAAAACAAAACCCATAAACATCACAAAACATGGTAGGATGATATAATTTACTGCTATAGCCAGCGTGGAGTGTAAACTGCCTTGCTTGTTGAACAGATAGTATTCTATAAGAAAAAAAAGAACAAGAAAAAGTAGAACTCTTCAAAGTCAATAGAGTCACAGTTTCAGTACTGGAATATATTTTGGCATTAGCATTAATCAAATGTTAGGAGAAATGAGCTTTCCAGCTCTTCTTTGAGATCAAAATACAAAGTTATATGTACCCAAATCTTGGAATCTTATTGGTGTGGTATTGGTTGCTGGGATCCAACATGTAATCTGCAACATGAAGATGAATGTCTTCACAAAATGAGGATCTTGGAATGAGATTCCATCATTTTCTTCCTTTGAAATCAATTTCCCTAGTTTCTGGATAGTTGTTAATAGAGAACAGACACACAACAAAGCCATAGACAACTAGACCAGTTGACACATGGTCCTGTCATTTGATTTGTCTGCTCCTGGTGGATGAGGTAGAGTTATTTTCTGGGAAGATCATTTTATTACAAAGGCAGTGTTGTTTTTGTGTGAGGGCACAGAGAGAGTCGTCCATTTTGTTTTTGTCTCAGTTTTTTTGTGAAAAGTGGACTCTTCAATGGGTTTGCTTCGGCGGTAATAGTTTTCCTTTCATGTGTTGAATTAATCATTTTCTTATTCTCTGTTCTGCAGTGTCTTCCTCATTCATATTAGCTTGTATGCTAACAAGTACGAACAAATAGAACTTGGTAGATCTGTTTCCACTATCAACAACGTAAATGACTTGGTTTTTTTGGTGATGTCAATTGCACAATGAAAATGTTCCTTATTCCTTCCCGTTGTCTCTCTTTTTGATGGTGTTAGCTGTAATATTAAATGTTAGTTGTATGTAATGTTAGTCAGCTGTTGGGTGGTTTGTTGGGTAGCTTGTTGGTGGCTTGTTTGTGGACTGCCTGCAAACTTGATGTTTAATATCTATGTATATATATGTACAACTTGTAACTGATATAAGTTAAGTGAATTCATTATTCATTTCATCTGAGATTTCATGGTATCAGAGCGGCCCTGTTGAGCTTGCTTCTGTCTTGCCGATTTCATTTTTCCGGCGAACCTTGTTTTTCCGGCGACCTAATCTGCCCTTTAGTGCAGATTGTTTTCCGGCGAGTATTTTCCGTCACCGCCCATCCCAGCAGGACCACCACCCTGTTTTCGGCTACCCAACGCGTGATTCTCACGCGATACTTCTATCTCCGGCGAGTTCACACACGCGCTGGCGCGTGTAGGTTCGTGCTGACATCTCCAGCCACCGCTCAAGCTCCGTTATACTCCTCCGGCGTCGCCTCTTCGATTCCAGGCTTCCCATATACTCAGTTTCTGGTTTCGGGAACTTTCAATTTTTAAGGCTTCCACTGACACAGTCTGTCTGATTTTCTTTTTATCAAATGGCTGACCAAAAGAGTGAAATTACTAAAACGGTTGTTAGCAATATTATGACAGTATCTCCCAAAATTACTGATCATAAGTTGACTGACACCAATTTTATTGCCTGGTCCAAAACAATTAAAATTTATCTCCGGAGCATCCGCAAAAGTCATCACTTGACTGATGAGCCGAAGAAAGATAATGAAGATTGGATGGCAGATGATGCGGCACTCTTTCTCGGTATTACAACTCAACTGATGCATCCATAGTTTGTATGGTTTGACATTGTGAGTTTGTCAAACAGTTAATGGATTACTTGCAGTATTTGTATGCTGGCAAGGGTAATGTATCTCGCTTGTATGATACATACAAGTCGTTCTATACCACTGATCGTCAAGGTCAATCTGCTCAGGAATACTATATGCAGCTGAAAGAAATTTTTGAGCAGTTGAATGAATTGCTACCTTTGAGCACTGACATAAAGGTGTTGAAAACTCGGCGGGAGCAGATGTTCGTCATCCGGTTCTTAAGTGGCCTTGGGACAGATTTTGAAGGAGTCACCTCTCAAATTCTCTCCAGTGCATAGATTCCCGATACTGAAGAAGCCCTTACTCGTGTTCTATGGAGTGGCTTAGTTCTCTCGTCCGCCACCTTCGCTCCTTCCAGTGCCCTCGTAAGCCAACAACCATCATCTGATCGCTCTTACCACGATCCTCCTAAAGGAAATGGTCGTGACACCAAAGGGTCATCTGAGGGAAGGGAAGTTATATGTTACCATTGCCATCAAATTGGTCATACGAAGCGCACTTGTGCTCTCCTCAAGGGGAGAGCTAAATCGCAGAGAACTAAGACAGCTCATGTTGCAGTTAGTGATGCTACATCTTCCGGCGGTACCTATACACTCACGGAAGAAGAATATGCTCAATATCAAGAAGCCTTAGCTTCGAAGCATTCATCCTCCTCTATCACTGCCATTGCTGAGTCAGGTAATTCCAATAAGTGCCTCATTTCTTCATCCTCCAGATGGGTTATTGATTCTGGTGCTACAGATCATATGACGGGTAATTCTTCCGTATTCACCTCTCAAAATAAAACTTTTCCTTCACATGTAACTGTGGCCGATGGTACTCTTTCCTTTGTCATTGGTTCTGGAACTATTAACCCAACCTCGTCACTTTCACTTTCCTCTGTTCTTAATGTACCTGGATTTTCTTTCAATCTTATCTTTATGAGTAAACTTACTTGTTCGCTCAATTGCCCTATCTCATTCT
The DNA here is from genome assembly GCA_947683365.1 of Euphorbia pulcherrima. Lineage (NCBI taxonomy): Eukaryota > Viridiplantae > Streptophyta > Magnoliopsida > Malpighiales > Euphorbiaceae > Euphorbia > Euphorbia pulcherrima. The sequence continues at coordinate 26,169,642 of CANTUS010000001.1, forward strand.
TTCTCGATCACTGTGTGTTTCAGGATCTCTTGACGAAGAAGATTATTGGTAGTGGGAAAGAATGTGGCGGTCTCTACGTTTTGGATACACCTGTTAGAAGACCTGTTGCCTGCTCTAGTGTATCCACAACTTATGCTGAACATTGTCAGTTGGGACATCCTTCTTTACCTTTGTTAAAGAAATTGCGTCCTCAGTTTAAGAATTTGTCTACTTTAGATTGTGAGTCATGTCAATTTGCTAAACACCATCGTTTGTCTTCCCTTCAACGAGTCAATAAAAGGTCAGAGTTTCCATTTGAATTAGTTCACTCTGATGTTTGGGGTCCTTGTCCGGTTGTGTCAAAATTTGGTTTTCGATATTTTGTAACTTTTGTGGATGATTACTCTCGAACAACGTGGTTATATTTAATGAAAAGTCGCTCTGAATTATTTACTCATTTCACTACCTTCTGTGATGAAATTAAAACTCAATTTAATGTCTTAATTCATACTTTACGCAGTGATAATGCAAAGGAATATTTGTCAGGACATTTTCAAACACATATGACTCAAAATGGTATTCTGCATCAAACTTCTTGCGTTGATACACCCTCTCAAAACGGTGTTGCAGAACGTAAGAATCGACACCTCTTGGAAACTGCTAGAGCTTTATTATTTCAGACGCATGTTCCAAAACAATTCTAGGCTGACGCTGTCTCCACTGCATGTTTTTTGATTAACCGTATGCCTTCCTCCGTGTTACATGGTGAGAGTCCTTATAAAATCTTGTTTCCTAACAAACCTTTATATCCTGTCTCACCCCGTATTTTTGGGAGCACTTGTTTTGTTCGTGATGTTCGTCCACATATCACTAAACTTGATCCAAAAGCACTTAAATGTGTTTTTCTCGGGTACTCGCGATCCAAGAATGGATATTGTTGTTTTTCTCCATCTCTCAATAAATATTTAGTGTCTTCTGATGTCACGTTTATGGAGCACCTTCCTTTCTTTCCAGTATCTTCTGAAGTATCCAATTCCGAAATTGATGATATATTAGTATATCAGGTTGACTATGTCTCATCTCTACAGCCTTCTAGGCCCAGATTTAGACAGGTGTATACAAGACGACCACGGACCTCAGCTTCTAACCCACCGCCAATGGCTACTTCGTCTCAAGATCTTCCCGAATCAAGTTCTGCTAGTGATACCCCTCCTATAGCTCTCCGAAAAGGTAAACGCTCGTGCACTTATCCTATTTCGGCTTTTGTTTCATATGATAAGCTATCATCTCCATCGAAATCCTTCATTGCATCTCTCAACTCTACCACTATTCCTATATCTGTTTCAGAAGCCTTAGCGCACCCAGGTTGGCGTAATGCAATGATTGAAGAGATGAATGCTTTAGAAACTAACAGGACTTGGGATTTGGTCAATCTTCTAGTTGGTAAGAATTCTGTTGGTTGTAAATGGGTGTTTTCTATAAAGGTTAATTCTGATGGGTCGGTTGCTCGGTTGAAAGCTCGCTTTGTTGCTAAGGGATATGCTCAAACTTATGGGATTGATTACTCTGATACATTTTCACCTGTCGCCAAAATGACATCTATTCGCCTTTTAATATCCATTGCAGCTTGCTCGAACTGGTTATTGCATCAGTTGGGCATAAAAAATGCCTTCTTGCATGGTGATCTTTCTGAAGAAGTTTATATGGAGCCACCACCTGGTTTTGTGGCTCAGGGGGAGAATGGCAAAGTGTGTCGCTTACGAAATTCTTATACGGGTCGAAACAAAGTCCTCAATCATGGTTTGGAAAGTTAAGTCAAGCCATTGAACAGTTTGGAATGAAAAAGTGCAAGTGTGATCACTTAGTTTTTTATAAGCACTCATCTTCTGGTATCATCATTCTTGTGGTCTATGTAGACGATATTGTTATTACAGGGAGTGACCCTTTAGGAATTTCAACCCTAAAATCATTTCTACATGGACAATTTCAGACCAAGGATTTGGGTACTCTAAAATATTTCTTGGGAATTGAGGTCTTACGAAGTAGACAAGGGATCTTTTTGTCTCAAAGAAAGTATATCCTTGATCTGCTGTCGGAAACAGGAAAGTTTGGAGCGAAGCCATGCAGTATGCCTATGACTCCTAATTTACACCTAACATCAGAAGGAAAACCCTTTGAAGACCCTGGCAGATATAGGCGGTTGGTGGGAAAATTAAACTATCTCACAGTAACAAGACCTGATATTGCCTGTTCAGTCAGCGTGGTTAGCCAATTTATGTCTTCTCCTACTATTGATCATTGGACTGCACTTGAGCAAATTCTTTGTTACCTGAAGGGAACGGTTGGAAGAGGATTATTATACAAGAATCATGGGGGCTTCAACAACAAGCCTATCAAGATAGAATGCTTCACAGACGCAGATTGGGCAGGTTCCAAGGATGATCGTAGATCTACTACTGGCTATTGTATATTCGTCGGAGGTTACTTAGTCTCTTGGAAGAGCAAGAAGCAACATGTTGTCTCTCGGTCTAGTGCTAAATCTGAATATTGGGCGATGTCACAATCAGTATGTGAGATCATATGGATTCGTCATCTCTTGACAGAACTTGGATTTAAGGTCACCACTCCAGCAAAATTGTGGTGTGACAACCAAGCAACACTTCATATAGCTTCCAATCCAGCATTTCATGAACGCACAAAGCATATTGAAGTAGACTGTCATTTTGTTTGTGAAAAACTAGAAGAAAATATTATCTCCACCGCTTACGTGAACACAAATGAACAACTGGGAGACATCTTTACTAAAGCTTTAAATGGGGTTCGGGTGAACTACATTTGTAACAAGTTGGGCATGTCAAATATCTATGCTCCAACTTGAGGGGGAGTGTTAGCTGTAATATTAAATGTTAGTTGTATGTAATGTTAGTCAGCTATTGGGTGGCTTGTTGGGTAGCTTGTTGGTGGCTTGTCTGTGGGCTGTCTGCAGACTCTATGTTTAATATCTATGTATATATATGTATAACTTGTAACTGATATAAGTTAAGTGAATTCATTATTCATTTCATCTGAGATTTCAGATGGTTTATTATTTGCATAGTTAGAGAGCCTCTCTTTTTGTTACTTTTTGTTCAAAACATTAGGTTTGCTTCACAATTTGTTTTATTTTAATTCTTTTTGCATGAACCAAGATCGTCCATCTATTTGGAGTAGATCCCCACCCAGTAAGTGTTGTCATTTTGGGTTGTGGGTTGCAGTCATGTTATATTATCTATATATATGACACATGCAAAGTTGTAATAGGATCAAATTTGTCATATCAAACGATGTGTCGGTGTCGGTGTCGGTGTCGGTGTCTCATGAAATCTCTTTATGGTTCTAGAAACTCTACCCCAACTCCCAAAGTACTGATCTATATATTTTGATCCTAGACTATTCAGGAAAGCAAATTAGAAAACAACAGTTATCTTATATTAGCCAGGATTCTTTCTTATAAACTGCATTATGTATTAGGACCTTTAGATGCGGTCCAAAGGAAATAAAGCAGCAACATTTCATTAACTTTCTTATGCTGTAAGTTTTTATTATTTAGGAAGTATGTTATATTTTAATAAAAGTTAAGTAGCTAGTCTCCCCTGTAGTTTCAGGCTCTGTTTTATGTCTCCTCATTATATAAAAGACAGCCTTTCAGAACGATAATTGTGAATTTTCAGTCAAAGTAAGAATTGTGGTAGTTTGAGTGATCTTTTACAAAGTGGGACTGATAGTAATACAGTAACCTTCAACTGGGAATTCCGATGTTGGTTTTGTGTGTGCTGATAATTTGGAATAGCCATAAAACACCTAAACTGTGATTTCTTGTCCCTTTTTATTCGAAAATGCTTCTGAAAAGCTTCTTGTCTCTTATATCTGCAGGTGAGACTTGTAAAGATGGTAAATGAAGCTTCAGCTAATATTCCGGGCTGGGACTCTCATGAAACAACATTTGGGATTTGAGTTGAACATTAGTTCACTGATTGTTGGCTTTATGTTTGGTATTATGCCATCCTCCACAACACAAGCAGTGGCGTAGATACGGTAACATAATACTTTTCAACTTATACTGAGGATTTTTCGAATTGATCATGGAGGACCTGCTTTTTAACACATCTGTTACAATTGAAATTAGAGTTGAAAGTTTTGTATCTTGAAGTCTCTCAGACCTGTAAATTGAACGGTTTTAGAAGCAGTTAGATTTTTGATATCTTGTCATTAACTTCACTGTTACTTTTAAGGAACTTGTTCTAACTACCAAGTTTTAGGCTGCATTGGTTGATTGAGATTGCTATTACATTTAATGTAGTGTAGGATGATTGTGTACAATATACAGTGTTATTAGCGTGAACCATGAGATAATTGAACACTTGGTTTGCCGTGGACTCGCAACTTTCCATAATAAAGTCCGACTTATCGGTTGTTGCTCTTGGTTGATTTTAGGTTAGTAAAACAAAAGTTTCAGATCATATTTGCAGAGTATGAATGAACTCAGTGCATTGCCTTGAAATATCTGTCAGGAAGTGCTTTGTGAATTCTTCTGTGTTATTTACAAGGATAAAGTTCAAATCTGCCCCTAATGTCGTGATACATAATTAGCTGCTTTAGAAGCAAATTTTATCCTTTTTCCTAATTTAGGCTTGTTTTGAATTCATATTCAGTTGATTTACTCTAGTTATAAACTATAATTATAAATTACATTGAATTCAGTTCATTTTAACTTTGGACACAATTCGTCAATTTCGCCCCCAATTTGTCAAACTTGAAATTTTCTTGAGAAAGTAGAGTTTGTCAGATCACCAAACACTGCCAAACCTTCTTTTTAACACTCAAACAAATTTTCTTAACCAATCAACCTGTAATTGGGTTTGGTCCAACACCTTTACCTCAATTTTCATCTAATCTAACCTTCATATTTAAAGAACTTTTCTGTCTATTTATGTATCTTAACTTTTCATTCAATAACTCACCTTTATCATCCACAATATGGCATCTTGTTTCCACATACAAACCACAGATCAAGAAGACTTAACAGTCCTCTTCTCCGCTTCCAATTCTCCGGCAGAATCCACAAGCAGCTCGTCCTCTTTCCACCGCTCACCAACACTGCTGCCCCCAACCCATGATCATTTACAAGTTTCTTACCAACTTACTGTAAGAAATCTTTCCTACACTATCTATCCTAGCAGGTCCATATCTCCATTTTATCATTTTCTTCAAAAGCCTAAGCCTACTGACATACTTCATTCTGTCTCTTTCCAAGCAAGAAGCTCCGAGATTCTTGCCATTGTCGGTCCAAGTGGTACTGGGAAGTCTAGTCTTCTGCGAATAATATCAGGCCGAGTTAAAGACAAAGACTTTGACCCGAAGAGCATATGGATCAATGGTCAGTATGTGTGTAATCCAGCTCAGTTGAGGAAAATTTGTGGATTTGTAGCACAAGAAGATAATTTGCTTCCTTTACTCAGTGTTAAAGAAACTCTTATGTATAGTGCGAAATTCAGGCTGAAAGAAATAAGTTCAGAAGAAAAGGTGAAAAGGGTTGAGAGATTAATGGCCGAACTTGGACTTTCACATGTGGCCGATAGTTTTGTTGGAGATGAAGAGAATAGAGGGATTTCGGGTGGAGAAAGAAAAAGGGTTTCTATAGGAGTTGATATTATTCATGATCCAGCAATTTTACTTCTTGATGAGCCGACTTCTGGCCTAGACAGCACTTCGGCTCTTCAAGTGATTGAGTTACTTTCTTCAATGGCGAAATCGAGGAAAAGAACAATAATACTATCGATACACCAACCGAGTTACAGAATTCTTCGACAAGTTCAAAACTTTTTGATTCTTTCTCATGGTTCTGCTGTCCACAATGGAAGCTTGGATTCATTGGAGGAAACTGTCAACAAGTTGGGATTTCAAATCCCATCTCAACTTAACCCTCTTGAGCTTGCAATGGAAATCATTCACAAACTCAAAGAAGACTCGAAACCTGAAAGTTATAACCTTTCTCTCGTGGGAAACAATCACCAGCCGTTTTCCTACTCAATGTGGCAAGAACAAGATGCCATTATTACTCAAGAAGGCATCAAGCAAAAGGGTATTTGTTATTTTTTCAATATATTCGAGATAATGATTTTATGCTCAAGATTTTGGAAGGTCATTTACAGGACTAAACAACTATTCTTGGCAAGAACAATGCAAGCTCTAGTAGGAGGATTCGGGTTAGCGAGTGTATACTTAAAAGTACAAAAAGATGAAGGAGGAGTTGTGGAAAGATTAGGACTTTTCGCATTTAGCCTTAGTTTTCTTCTTTCTTCAACAGTGGAAGCACTTCCAATATACCTTCAAGAACGGCGAGTCTTAATGAAAGAGGCATCGAGAGGGGCCTACAAAATCTCATCCTACATGATAGCTAACACCATTCTTTTCTTACCGTTCTTGTTTGTTGTTGCAGTTATTTTCGCCGTTCCAGTATATTGGATTGTTGGACTAAATCCTTCAATGCCAGCCTTCCTATTCTTCACATTTGTTGTGTGGGTTATAGTATTGATGGCTAGTTCGTTAGTTCTTTTCTTGAGTGCAGTGTCCCCCGATTTCATTTCGGGGAATTCATTGATATGCACAGTTCTTGGAGCGTTCTTTCTATTTTCCGGATACTTTATTCCGAAAGAGGATATACCAAAGTATTGGATGTTCATGTACTATGTATCACTTTATAGGTATCCATTGGATTGTTTGCTTACAAATGAATATTGGAGTTTAAGAAGTGAGTGTTTTTCTTGGGATGTTAGTAACGGCAATGGGACAGAGTACTGTTTGGTAAGTGGAAATGATGTGTTGAAGAGTAGAGGATTGGAAAAGGATAGAAGATGGATAGATGTTGGGATAATGTTGGGGTTTTTTGTGTTTTATAGGATGCTTTGTTGGATTATTCTTGCTAGAAGGGCTTCAAAAACAACATTATGACAATGTTCAATCTTATGTTGTTTAATTGGGTATTGCTTTACTGTTGCATATATTCTTGCATTACAAAAATGAGATGTTAGATATCATTGTCAGGTCATAACATAAAGGCTGAATTTGACTTTTTGTTAGACTAAAATACCTTTTTGTTCCTAAATTGGGACTTAAATGCCTTTCGGTGAAGTATTTATTTATTGTTTATTTAATGTCGGCTCGTTTAATATTTACCTATTTAGTGTATGGTCTATTTAATTTTAGTATGTGTTTATATAATAACACAAAAAATAATGAAATATATAGGACCTTGAATGTATTTTGATGATCATACATAAAATTATTAATCTTCAATAATCTCTTAAGTTGTACAAAAAATTTATTATGTCAAATATCATAGGTAATTAATGAAATACAGTAGTTCTCAAATAGAAAATTTTAATAGACGAAACCATAAATTTAACTTGGTATTGTTTATCAACTTAGATGAAAAAAACACACGTGGTAGATTGAATAAAAAATGATAAAAAAGGGTCAATTTAGCTCCAGAAATTAGCGTGTAGAATCAATTGATCCAATGCAAATCATCATATCAACTCAAGACATGTGTCTGGAATAATTGGTGTTCTACACGTCTCTTCTATGTTCACACTGTATTTTGATTATTTTTTTTGAAAAATTTTAAAAAAATATTCATTTATGAGGTTTAAAAATTTTTTTTTAATAAAATAGGGTTTGTGATTTTAAAAAATTTATGAAAAGGGGCCTTTGACTTTGAAATAATAATGTTACATTGAATATTTTAAATAATTTAACATTCTAATAATTTCACATTATTATTTAAAAAATATAAGTCAAAGTTTGTGTAATTTTCGGAGATTTTTTTTATTTTTTATAATTTTTTATAGTTTGTTATCATAATTTAATTAAAAAAATATTTGCATTAGTAAAAAAATTTTAAAATTTTTCACTGATATGTATTATATTTTTAATAACAATCCCGCAAAATTCAGATGAAAACGAATAAGATTATCCATTTTCGTGACATAATTTGATATTGAATATTTTTTATTTGCAAATTTTTTGAAACTACGGACCATGTTTTGAAAATTTTTTTTCTCAAACTCTATTTTATAAATAATTGAAATCACAAAAGTAATTTTTTTTTTGTTACCCTATTTTTTACAAATTTGCTCCTTTAGGACAAACCACCTCTTTAATCTTTTCCAATTGAAAAAGCTACTCGAATATGAACACGCCGACAGAGTACTTGAAAAAAAAAAGCAAAAAAGGTAAAATCAATAATCAAATAGTATTTGAGCTGCTCTCATAAACTTTAAATAGAATTATAAATTTTATCTTTATATAATACATTTTACTCATTCTCCCAAATCATCTTCCATTTTGCACCATCCATTCATAGGAGAATTTACATTTTCATTATAAATAGAAACCACTCTATTGTACAAGTGAATCCACCTGGTTTAAGGAAAATTTTGGCTGTAATAGATTAGTTGTCTCAAGGACTGATTAGGCTAACCAAAAAGTTTAGCTCGTAGCCCTTCTGTTCCAAATATTATTCTGCATTGTATGAGTGGGACAACTAAAATTTCAGGGAACTCACGACCTTCTAATCTCAAGCTAAACCACATTAACAGTAAATCAGAAATGATACTTTGTACACACAAGCAGTACATATATTTTAAAATAAAAGAACCTTGCAAATATTACACAATAAAACATTCAACATAGTAAGTAATGTATTTTCAGAAATTATACACAGGTCGGGTTCTAATCCCAACTCAAACATAGACAGACTAAAACCCACTTAACTGTAATGACTTGTTCTCAACAGACCAGCAACATATAACACATTACCATATACTATATAACATAAACTATAGTAACGATAATTATTCCAAACATTCACATTGTAATACTATTAAACCCAACTGACCAAACTATTTAAGTTATAAACTGCCGGTCGTCCAACACAGCCAGGGTTACCATCAAAGTTGAGTATAAAATGGCATTATAACACCATATCTTTATTTTCACCAACTCCTCCCAAAATATAAAAAGCCATAATAACACATTCTATCTCCGACCCACATTAACCAGATTAAGGCATTTACTTCTTAGGAATTTCGCACAATTAACATGTTTCGACTTTGTTATCCCCTTCCAGGTGAGCTCCGCGAAATCTGCATCATGACCCAAAAAACCAAACCAGGCACCAATAAGAAAAAAAAAGAACAAGCTCCATCCCTCGTACCAAAAATAGAATGCACATTTCCAGGTATAACTGGATCATATAAATGCATATCAAACAAGGTATACTTGCAAAGGAACTTATAAATTAGTTAAACTATAGATTAACAGATATGGAATGGTACGAAAAGAGAGAGCACACTTACTTGTTCAGTAGCAAGTGCCCACAAAGAGCCACAGCCACCATGCTCCAACAAGAACTTAAAATTTTTGAAACTTGATAAAGGATGCAAAGTTGGAGTTATACTTGGTAGCCGCAGTACATTCACCAGTCATTCTTGGAACCTAATGATGAAAAGGATGTCATAATAGAGAAAAAAATTCAATAAACGGCGCCTATATGGTTAGTTACATGATTTTGTAGGGTGGAAAACATATTATCTTACCATCTATGATTTCATACTCATCTCACACGACATAGCGACCTCCCCAGATGGACTTCCCATGATATTGCTCAGGAATTGGAGTGAACTGCTGATTTCCATTCAAGAGTTGTTGTTGCATCTGCTGCTCTTGCTGCAATCTTATATGCTCACGGGCTGGATAATTCTGCCAGCCTTTCTGTTTTTCAGGCATGGATGGCACCTGCTTACCAGGAAAAGGAAAGCTAACTGTCCCAGTGAAACCGTTACTGTTACTAACAAACTGAGTCATTGCTTGAGAGGTGATACTGGCACTGTTGAGCACTGAGCCCGTTGTTGATGATGGTAACTGATACCCATCTAACCAGCTATAATCATCTGCCACAGGATTCTCATGAACCAAATAAGATCCTGGACCAGGCTCATTCACTGATCTAGCAGGAACATGAGTAAAGCCTGGGGGTGGACCAAGGTGCCTAACAGGTCGGCTCACAGGGCTTTTTTTTGAAGCTGCTGGTGCAGACATCTTTAAAGGATAACTATCAGGAACAATTCCAGAAGATGCAAAAATATTGGCCTTAGATGGAGCTAAAGCTTCTGGAATGTTGGTCTGATTGTAGAACACATTGGAAGAGTTCATGGTTGAAGGCTGGTGGATGGGCATTGAGTGTGCAGGAGCATGAACTGTGCCTAAGTCTTTTGGATGATCACGTTCCATTGGGTGACCATTTTCCATGAACCTGACAGCTTTTAAGCTATTTGCAAGCGAAGCAGCTTCTTCCATTGACCACTTTGAGGGATGCAGCTGAATTGGTTGTACTTGTAGGTGCTGTGTAGTATTAGTACCAGAAGACACAGATATCTGAGAACCAGCATCAGCAATAGCTTGCTGCCTCATATCAAGGGGAGCTGAAATAGAACCATTGTAGGCTTTCATATCAACAGTAGATACTTCTGGATTTAGTATCATGCCACCATAAGGAGCCCAATTTGGGATATCATTTCGCTTCTCTGCCACTGCAGGTCTGAAAACAATGACTTCATCCTCTTCATCTCCTTCCAGACATGACTGTAAACTAGGCTGTAAAACCCCAGTGCTAACTGTTTCCTCAGGCTGAATTTCTTCCATAACACCATTGATCTTTGGCAAGCCAGAATCGAAGGTAAGCATTCCATCGTCTGAAATTTGTGGCTCCACACCTATGACAAATTTCTTCATCTTCAAATCATAAAACATCGTTCTTTGATTAATCCGAGCTATGTTTGCTAGAGCCTTTCCTGCTGCAAGAATTCTTTTCACGCGAGCAACTTTTTCCTTACTGCCATCACTTCCAAAGGAATGCTTTCTCGAAAAATCTAAAATGGTTTGAGCAGGGAGAAGTGGTAAAAATCCTCTCAATTCGAAATCTTCCCACAGTGCAAGCCGATTTCCAGTTTCCCCTTCTTCATAGCGAGTCATCTTGTAAAAGCATGTATCGTCTTCATTATCATCAAGGGACTTTGACCAAAACGATAAGATCTTGTTCAAGAATGATGTGCAATGGTTCCAAAAACTAAGTCTAACAGCAGTTTGCTTCTCATCTGCATCACTGCCTGATGTAACATCAGGACAGCAAGCCAACCATTCCATGAAGACTAAGATGCCAGGTAAAAGGTAACTTGATGAAGGGTCTCGCAACTGCACAAACCTCTCCATAACGTGTCCCATTAAATCAAAAACAGCAGTAAACGAATTTTGCAGCAGAACAGCACGCTGCACGATTTCTGCATATGACTGACCCTCAACCTCCTTTTTCACATTGTGTACTGTAAATACAAGAATAGAGATAAGCCGTATAATGAAAAGGGCATTGTCACCAATATCTGAACCAAAATGTAGCTCCTCTTCTGGTCCGGAAGAAAGAAGCTCACAGAATTCTGAGATGACAAATGAAAGGACTTCAGCGAATGTCTCCAAGCTGGAAAAATAACACAACAATGAGTAAATAGATATATAATAAATACGCTAAATCAGCTAAAAGAATTCACAAATCGATTCTTTTGAATGAGGAAGTACCTTGTGCGAGTGAATAAAATGCCATTGAGGCGGACAAAACGGATGCAAAAGGATTTATATGTATCCTGGATAGTGGATGTCTTTCCATTGACAACATTAGCTTCCGAGTTTGTGTCTTTAATTGCAGGTTTTGTTTCCCCTTTACCTCTTCCCTTATTCAAGCGCGCAGATGAATCTTTAACCATTGAAACTTTGGTATCTCCAATCAGTTGAGAGTAACTCTGCCGGTTCTGCCATTAATGAAAGTGCAAATCTAAACAAGTTACTCAAGGTATCGCCATAGACAGAAACATTAAGATATCAAGCAAATCATCATCACAATCATCACCAGAGATTAACAAGCAGCTCGCAAGGTGAGATTCACTCATTTGATCAAGAATATTAACCAGCTCTTATACTGTACATTTCAGTTTAAGTCAAGAACTCCTAGCAATGCAATCTTAATCCACTATAAAACAAAGGTGAGCCACAAATGACTCAAAACAAACAACATCATGTAAGAACTGAAACATTGAGCATAAAGTTGTCATTAGTAACATATAAACATAATTCTCACCCTCACACCAAAAAAATTGGCATCTCACAACTTTATCGAATGAGTTGAGAGTAACTCAGGCAATCCACCACTTCATAGTTAAAAGCAATCCAACAAAAATATTTCAAAACTTAATAAACAGAAAAGCATAAAAATGAATAAACTGAACTTAGATGGAACACACCTTCTCAAAAGCAACAATCAAGTTATCTCTTGCAGTTGAAAAGGGGTTATCAACTGCCAGGCTTCTAAAATACCGGTATACGGCCACCAACTCATCTCCCGAATAAGAAGCCAAAATAGCAAGCTGGGAGAACCAAAACAGGGGTTAAAATAGTCAAATAGAAAATAACAAAAAGGAAAGAAAATACAGCAATATTCAAGGATGAACCTGGTGATGGGGGTTTCCATTCGATGGCCAGAGAGATGCAGCTTGTAGATAGTAACTTGAAGCCGCTGCATGCTCACGTGTTTTGGAGTCACTATCCCCATATAGTCCCTTGTACCTTGCAAGGTCCCCTAAGTAGATTAAACAACGATGGCAAGAGATTAAGCCTTTCTTCATGTCAGCAGATTTGTTGCCATCTTTTTCCAGGACAAATCGATTATCTGAATCCTCAGAGAAATACCCCAGAGGAAGGCCATACTTGGATCTGATTTTCAGAATTAAATCATGATAAAATCCAGTTGCTTCAGATAGAAATGTTTTAAATTGGAGCCTTATTTTTGCAATACGGTCAGGCCGAGCAGAAACTTTTGCACCTTGAGATGTATTTGAGCCACTAGAAGCTAAAGCAGCATTGAGATGAGCTCGTAGTTCCTCTATACGTCTGTAGTGCAGCTGCCACAAAGCATATTCTATATTGTGTTTCTCAGAGAAACCATAGTCCTCAAGAACTATAGCTTCATAATTCTCACGTATTTGTTGCCATGCATTAGGATCTGATGGAATTCTTGCCTGAGCTGACTTGCGACGCTTATTCTCCAGCTCATTATTCTGTGAAAAGCAAAAATCAATGTTTTGGACCATAACAGGCAAAATATCTTCCATTAATAAGAACATTACACACAACTCACGTTGTGTGTGTTTATGACTATGAGAGAGAGAGAGAGAGAGAGAGAGCAATCATGAGATAGGTAAATAAAAAGGAAAGCAAGTGGATACCTTTTCATAAAGGCGTTGTGCACGCTCCCGCGATGAAGGAGCTGACATTTTATCCATCTGCACAATCATCATCCATCAAATACATTTGACTACTTTCAGATCACATTCGCCTGCATTAAGCCAGAATATCACTAATAGCTTATATACTATATAGAAACTTACACTCATGTTGGATCTACCTCAATGTTAACAAAGAATTTAGAGTCATAACGCGTGAACACAAATCTCAATTGCATAAGCATCCAAATGCTTCCATGTTAAAAGCTCCACTTAAACATGGATAGCACAATCATGCTAGTCAAACATCACCAGCAAAAATATAGGGGTCAAATCACACCATTATAAATGCTAAACTTCACTCTAAGTAATTAGTTCACTCGCCGTAATCCTAACCCGGAAATATTCATTTACTTATGAATATAAAAATCATATTTCCAACATCATTATTTAGACTTTCCTTGCAACTTATTCCATCTGAACAATTCTTTACAATTGAGATCAGTCATCCTCGGTATAATCACAAAAGAAAAATAAACGAAAAGAAGGGGCAGGGATTCAATTGAGTGAACGCCACAGTTAAATAAGGGCTTCATACATAAAAACTTCTCTAGTTGCAATTCAATATAAAGTCAATCCATAAATAAAAAACACAGAGATCAAAGAGATAATAATTTAATACGTCAAATATCAATTACATAATCAACTATCTTCCCAAAGCATCAAACATACAAAAAGCCCAAACTCAAATCAATAACTCTTGATCGAGTAAATAACAGATTCTCAAAATAATCAATCATACGCTACGGAAATAAAAACTTCCAAAGGAGAAACAATAACTCCACGGTCAATTCCAAGGTAAAACACAGCTCGATTTGTACCAAATTTCAATTAGGAAGTCGAAATAACAAGATATGGCTTCTCCTTTGTTTCCTTCTAGATATAATCACAAAATCAATTCCAAAAATACACGTTACCACAAAGATATGAACAACCCTACTGATTCCGTACAACAAAATAAAAGCTTAAGATATGACAACTAAATCCGATCCGGTGGTCTTTACATCAATCAATCATCATATATAAATTTTAACACAAAGAAACGGAAAAATCTTGTATTCGGCAGGGGAAAAAAGAGAGCAGAGAAAAGAGAACTGGAATCGAATAAAAGAAGCAGGAGACTAACCTGTCGAAAACAGATCTAGAAGAATTTTGAGTTGTGGGATCAATGCATCGGTGGGTTTATTAGCGAAGATTGAGAAATAAAATTGAAATTAATTTCGGATTTTAGGGTTTGTATGTTTGGTAGGGAGGGGGAGAGAGAATGGGCTAATTGTCCAATGAGGTAGGATGATGTATGAGATGAGGCGACAAATTCAATGCCTTTACCCCTCTCCTTCGACTTCTCAGGCGGCAATTCTTCTCCTCGAAACGGCACCGCTTCATTTTCAACCTAGTAAACTACAAACGGTTATAATTTATCGAGTTCTAATCATTATTTTTTTTTATAGCTCGTTGAACTTAGGGATGGCAACGGGTTAAATTTGGATCGGGTTTATGTTAAATTTGATCTGGATTTGTGTATATTTACTATATTTGGATCTGCCCCGTATTCGTCGCGTTCAAAATCTCAATATCCATATCCGGATTCAACGGATCTCACGGATCTGGATCTGAAAAACGAGTCCAAAATGGATCCAGCAAGGGGACTCCATTTATAAAATCAGCATTATTCATCGTTCGCCGTTAATGGTCACACTGTCCGATGTTGATGGAGAATGAAGAGTTAAACTTTAGAACTTTAGCGTCTCTTTTGATTTCATAAGTCAATATTCATCCATCCGTTACTTTTGTTAAAAAGTAAAAGCCAAACTACTTAATTGAAAAAGAGAGTGAGGCTAAATTACTTGTTGTTTAACTATCTAAGGACAAACCTGGATCTTCATAATCACAAACTGTAACCTGATCTGGGCCAAAAATAAATGCAATAATATGTGATGTTCAACCAAGCTTAACTCCCCCTTTAAAATCAACTTCTGAAAGCAAGTTTACCTACAATATTGAGGTGATAGAGAGGAAAAGGAAGGAATTAAGATTTGAAGAGGCAAAGAGTTGGACTTAGAAGGGAGGTTGCACGAAAATAAAGAATGTAAATTGAGAGGTAGAGAGGTTGAAACATGAGAAGAGAGGGAGGCGGCGTGAATGGAAGAGGTAATTTAGGGTTTTTTTTATATATAATTATATATATAATACGGATTCGGGTCCGGGCACGGATCTCACATTAAGACTCTATACGGGATCCGTAATAATTTTTATGGACCCGGATCCGCTCAGGATCCGATTGGTCTAAAAAAATGAGATCCAGATCCGTTGAAATGGATACGGATCTATGAATCCGGCCCCGGTCCTAGATCCATTGCCATCCCTAGTTGAACCGCAAGGCCCATTTTCTCCATTCATTCTTTAAACTCTATTGTGGAGAATTTATAATGTTTTTATTTAAATTATTTTTTTCTATTTTTTATTTTACATATATTATATTAATTTCTATATATTATTTCTGTTCTACTCAATTAATAAAAAAATTAAAAAATTAAAAAAAATAAGTAATAAAGTAATGATTCTAAAAAATGGGGATTTCCCATAATATCATATGAGAAATGATTGGACTTAATCATTCCTTGTATGTGTTTTCATGTTGGGGATTTCCCCAAAATGGGGAAACATTGGACTTGCTTTAAGACGAACTTGATTATTTAGCACTAAAATCTCGGACTGCCTAGGAATGATATAACATAAAATATCAATTAAATATTGTTACTTGCCAAAAGAATGCGATCTACCAAGTGCACTAGGTCGTGATCAGTAGTAAGTGGCAAGCACAAGGTCTTATCCCACATGGAGCAAGGGAAATGCTTTAAACTAAAATATAAATTAGTGAGTCTAAGTTTAGTGTTAAAGTGGCAAAGGCTTGGTCTAATGGTTGAGCCTTGAAGTTATGATCTTAGAGGTTGCAGGCTCGAGTCCACACTCGGGCGGGGTGAGATGAGGTTTTCCTTTGTTATTATTGTAAGCCCATACGAGGCAAAAAATTTTTAAAAAAAAGTTTAGTGTTACATAAGTTGATTTTAATGGAAAAGCTAAACAGTAAACTATTGCTAGAAAGTAAAATGATTGTTGTGAATGATTACGATGAACAAATTTATAACGAGGCAACCACTCCCAATGAGCACACAGATATAGTTGTGATTTTCCCCCTTCTCTTTTTAGCATTTAAGCCCTAAGGATCTGGGTTTCTTGCATCTATGGTTACTAGTCGTGGGCACCCCATTTGTTTAGTTCTTTAAAGCTTTACTACGTGGATTCCCCTTTGTAGCTACACTTTAAGCATTAAGATTTATGCAAGCATTCTAACAAATTAGAAACCCCTAGCACAATTTAATCACATCTCAGATTTTTTATATGTGTTTTTAGTTTTTTAGTCTGTGTACAAGTCACTTTTCAGATTTTCTTGTTCACTCAACATACGTTAGGCCATCCTTGTGAGATTTAAGTTTCAACACTAAACAATCGCAATAAATGATGCTAAAATAAGAAAGTTAAGAAATCAAACTATGGAATCTGCTCACCCATTGGTTGTGCTAGCTAGAGACTTAGTTAGCCATGAAAATGGGGATGAAGCTCAAGAATATTCTGGAAATGAAGAACATAATGCATAGACAATATGATAATATAATTTTTTATAGAGTTTAAACATAAAAGTAGCCAATTACATGGCTTGGCCGCTCAAGCAGGATGTTTTTGCCCAATTATATAGTGTATGTTGGACAGATCTAGACATACCAACTTGCACTCCAAAAATAATCCAAAATACAGACTAACCAATCAAAATAAAGCTTCTAGAAGCTCAGAATTCAAATTAAGTAAAATACAACTTGAGGGGTTTTAGGTGTTGCGTATGTCATCCCCCATTGCCAAAAGATGTTACCCACCGACCTCCACTTGCATTTCTCTACTGACTCACACAAAAGTCTTTTAGAAAGATGGGTTTTCGATCATTTCTCCTTTTCTTACTGGGTTTGAGTATCCTTTCCTTCTTGCGGTCTAGTCTTGTGCTCACCTTGGCCAGTTTTTTGCTTACCTTGGCCAGTTTACTGCTCACCTTGGCCAGTTTCCAGTTCCTTGGTCACAAGCTTTACTGTTTCTAGTAGTGATCTGAAATTTCACCAAAAACACCAATAAATCATACAAATCTACTACAAATATGGTGGTTTCAAGGTTAATTGACTAGTATTTACTTAGTACAGATTACACTCAACCAACAAGGTGTAGTTCAGTTGGCAATGCAAGTTAAGTAAATTGGACGTGAATAAGGTTTGAATCCCACTAAATACACTTATAAGGAGGGATGTGAGGCCTTAACTATAACTAAGCCCCGAATAAGATTATCTCAATAAAGATACTTGTAGATATTAAAAAAAACAAATACACTCATCAAATATATAATTTTGTATTTATTATATGCAATTTCCTATAAAACTTAAATTTCCGATTTAAATTGTGTTGAGAAATTAGATGTTAATCTTGTTTGTATACAATTTGTAAATTTTAAAAATAATCCAATCATAATTATTTTTAATAATAAAAGTTTGATTTTTCTATAAATAAATATTTTATAGACTCACGGTTCATTTGAAATTTTTTTAGTAATATAGGCATTTTTACTAAATTTGTTAATTGTGATAGTGGGATTTGAATCCACAATCTCATATTTGTTGGTTTTTTCCTAATAAGGTGGTGGTTACTAGACCAAAGCCTAGTGGTTGATCAATTGAAATTTGATTGCCCTAACTTGTGTAGGAAATTTGATTTTATTTTTTTAGGCCGAATGATGTATCATACTCCCAACTTGCGCACTTTTGCTTTAGACATACCCAAACTTTAAAGTGGACCTCCGAGATGCCTGAATTTATCAAAAGTGAGCCTCCGTGCTACCTCAATCCCACTTGTCCAGTCGCGGCTTAGGGAGTGTGCAACACGCACCTGACGTGTGTCATTTTAAAAAAAGTCAAACCAATTTTCGTCTGACACGTGTTATATATATATATATATATATATATATATATATATATATATATATATATATAGAGTAAAACTTTAAAAAAACCCCAGAAAAAAATTCATTATAATCCCTATCAGTCTTTTCTTTACAATAATACCATCTTCCACGCATAAACTTCTAAAAAATGGCTTTTGGTTTGCGATGTACTAAAACCTTCTGAATCTGCCCCTCTGAATCCATACCTAACGGCTTTAGATCAAATTACATCAAATTAAAGTTAAAAAAATGGGAAGGAAATTTGTGAAGAGAAACACAGCTTGTTTATTGCTGGTTTTTCTAATTTTTGAAATGAAAGTAATGACAGAAGAAGAAATTGAAAAAGTGAAAATAGGAGTAGTTCTAGATGAAGAATTTGAGAGTTGGAATGGAAGAGCATGACTGAGTTGTATAAATCCATCAATCTAATATTTTTATGCTTCTCGTGGTCGTCATTATAGAATTGCCCCTCTGAATCCATACCTAAAACCTTCTGAATCTGCTCCTCTAAATCCCTAAATGTGATTGATTGGAAGAAGTACTTATCCTGCCGAATTTATAGTGATTTCGAAGCTTGAGTTGCTCTCAATTGGGGTTTTTGAATCCATAATGATGTAAATTTGAACAACTATTGGGTTTAATAAATCAATCACCCAATCAATCGATGGTAAAAACTTACAGATGAAAAATCCCAATCAAAATCAGAAAAAAATAAGATTGATTAATTTACAACAATAAAGAGCAGCAGTATTAGAAGCAATAGTAGAAAGAGATTGAAAATAGAAACCCAGAGACGTAAAATCCAAATGAAAATCAGAGAAATGAGAATTACAATAACAAGAGCAGCAGTAGCAATAGAGGGAATTGCAAATTGAAGGGAAATAATGGTAGAAAAAGGAAAAAGATTAATTTTGGTCTAACTCGCCAGAATTTTGAGGGAGTGGAGCTGGAGATGGCGGCGGTGGATTTGAAACGGCGTTGAACTAAAAATGGGAAAAATTGGTGGTACTGTTGGTCCCTGTGAGGGTCTAAATAAGGTCAGAGGAGGTGAATGACCTTTTTTGCGGAATTAATAGACTTTAAAAAGTTTTGTGTAACATGCTTGATAAGTTCCGGATATAGTGAATCCGGATGATGCAAATATGAAATATTGTGCGATAAAGTAAAGAGTTAAAAGAAATCAAACACAGTAATTTTGTCCTATTTCGGCCCCGCCTACTCCAGTCCCCGGAGTTTCCTTACTCCAAGCTTTGTCCACTAGTGGATTCAACTGGCAGGACTCAAGCCTTGCAATGTGTCTCCAGAGATTTCTTCTTCTTCGAATGAAGGATATACCACTAGAAGCACCAACTCCTAGCCGAGTCCTCTTAAGCTTGTCTTCGGATGGTAATCCCTTCCGAATGTAGGATATACCACTAGAAGCACCAACTCCTAGCTGAGTCCTTTCACTTTAGTAGGATATACCACTTAGATTCTACCCAAACCTAAGTTGAGTCCTACAGGGAGATCTCACTTAAAGTATCAACTCTAAGCTAGTTCCCAATCTCAATACTCACCCAAGTATGAGATCTTTACAACAGATTTTCACTTTGAAAGGTTTTTGAACTCTTCAAGTTTATAATTTTCACTTGAGAGTTCTAACAAAACAGATTTATAATGAATTAGTTCTTGGAGGGATTATATCACTGATTGTGATAACAGATTCTCTTGTGTTGTGCTTTTTCAAATCAACCAGCACTTTCTCAACTTGTGCATCTTCCCTTTTATAGGCTTTGATCATTAATGTAGCCGTTGTGTAACGTTGAGATTGAATTGAATCTTCACCGTTGATTAGGTATGATGTGGCGCATCCAGAGCCATTGATTAATTCATTAGGCACAGATTTTGACTCGTTTGAATTCTTGGGATTGAGGCAAAAAGTTATCAGTGATCATTTTGTTTGGATTTTAGTGATTTACCAACTTTTATGCCGTTTACTTTGGTGTGAGCTCCACGCACCATTCTCATTGGTCTATGTGAAAAAGGTTGTTACCTTTTTCACTTTCATGTGTCAGACCTTCTGTCCTTTTCTGGGATACGTGCTAGCTATATTCTTCAAGGCAAAAGGATCTTTGACTTCTGACCAAAAAGAGAGGGAAAAGGTAAATATGAAATTTTCCTTTTGTCTTGATATATGGATCTTCCGGATGTCTTCATACCAATATATCCGGATGCTTCTTCAATCAGTTCTTTTTTCAGATGCTTCTTTTAAAGTTTGTTTCCTTTCCAAACTTTAACTGGATGATTCCATTGTGTGCTTAGGTATTTATAGTCTTCAATATATGTCCTGATTACTTGTCTTGGACTTAGAAGACTAAATGTTTTTGTCTATATGTTTTTGTTTTCTTTAAACTTGATCCGGATCTATTCTTGGATTTGTTCTTCAGGATCATTGTTTCCCAACAATCTCCCCCATTTGATGGAAACAAAAACCTAAGCATATCTAAGCATAATGAAGAGGGGTTTTATGAGCTAAGTATAATTCTTGATACTTAGTCATTTACAGATTTACTCCCCCATAATTCGAGCATCCTAACTCCCCTAATATTTTTGCATTCTAGTTTCTAAGTTTTGAAGTACAATTATAAATTGTACTTAGAAGCGATTTTTGAGAAGAATATTTTCACTATATATATTTCTGTTGTTAACAATAGTTAACCTCATTAGGTACAAAAATATATAAGTGAAAAATTATAGAACTAACTATTACAAGATTTTACAATGAAAAATAACTATTCTATAAATGTACTACTCTACTCTTCCATAGCATCACCTTTACCTTTTTTGCTTGTGCTCTTCTCCCCCTTATTGTTTTATCAGATCGGGAGTCGATTACCATGTATGTTCATTTATCCCAATTCTTTTGCCAAGCCTCGGAATAGACTGAGTAATCAACATTTACTTCTAGGGGCTTTTTAATGATGGTTTCAACAGTAGCCGAAAGGAGATGGACTGGCTTGATATGTTCCCAGAGGTGTTTGTAGGATTTGACCATATCTGGAATCATTTTGAGAGCATGGTTCATATCCTCTTTTTCAAAAAATGGGAAGAGTGCCTTTAGAAGCATCAAGCTGCACTTATACCCAAAGAATCCTATGTCCCCAATTGATTGGACAAGGTTCTGAATTATTGGTAGGAGAAGGCTGTCCTGATTGGCAGGTGAGGATCCAGATGATGTAGAAGGAGCGTTGAGAGAAAGATTAGCCATACCTGACTTTATGAGATCAACATCCTGAATAATGTCTCTCCAGATATTGTGAACACTAGAGTTGAGTGTTGTGAGATCTTTGTGAAACGCCTTCCTTAGGTTATTAATTATCCTTTCAGTTCCAGAGAGATGACTCCTAAAGTCATCACTGATTTCATTCATGTGCTTGTTCAGAAGCTTGGGTAGTCCTTCATCGAGGAAATTACACAACATTTCCTGGGAAGCTTGATACTCCTCATTCAGATTTGTAAGCCCGGATGTGATTCCTTTTCTAGATGAAATAATGGCTCTGGGGATGAATTTTTCCAAGCTTTCAAACTTGCTATCAATATATTCCTTTAGTTTTGTTTTTAGCTCAGTGGAGGAGGATGTTATTTGGCCCATTATGGTAGCACAGTTGTTATCAGATCCGGTGATTGCTTGAGTGGCATAACGATTTGCTCCTACAATATTAGAGTTCAATTGATCCAACATCGAAGTGATTTTTTACAAGGAAGTCTCTATAACTAGTTCTGCGGAGGGGAAGGCATCCACTTTCTTCTCTAGATTCTATACTGAGCCTTTAATTTCACCTAATTCAGCTTTTAGATCTAGAGTCATGGATTTGTCTTTAACAAGATTCTCAACGGATTTTAGTTGATCGCAAATACTCCCGAAGATTCTGCTTAATGTCGCCCTCTCTATACCCTTCAATTATGTCTTCCTTAATCATCTTAATGGCTATCCTCAACTTCTCAACTCTGGTTGGTTTTGGATTAAGAGTGGGCCTTTTAGGATACTGTCCGAGGAGGAGGTTTCTTTAGACCCAGAGCTGCTTTCGGATTTTTCTGATCCGAAGATTATTCTCCACTACTATCTATTTGCTTCTTTTATTCTTCCATCCTTCCTTCCAGAGTAGCCTCGCTCTTTGAGTCCATATTAGAAGTGTGCTCAATGAGTCCCAAACTAGCTCCCTCCTCCAGAGCATTAAGCTCCGAGATAGATTGAATTTCCTTAGATGCAATTTAGGTTTCTTCACCTAAGTTATCTTGAGAGTCAATGGCATCACCAGCCAAAATACTAGCAACATTAGAATTTGAGATGGGGATTACCTCATTGGTTTGTTGTGGCTCAGTATGCTCTATTTCTGTCTGCTCATCTATCCTAGTATCCGGAAGACTGGTATTGTCCTCAGTCTCCCCTTCATTTGCCTTTATAGGACTTTTAGCTCTTGCTTCTATATGATCCAGAATGGTGGTATTGTCCTCACCATCCGCTCCAGTTGCCTTTTCAGGACTTTCTACTTCAACCACTTCAACTTTTGGTTTAAGAGGTTATCCGGAAGAGGTTCAGTTCTAGCTTTGAATATGAACAAGTCTTCATCTGGATATTCACTCTCATGGAGGAGTGCCAGGTTTGTTGAATCAATAAGGATGGCTGGACTATTAGTTGTAGCTCCAAAAGAGCCTCCGTGTCCTTCTTTAGTTAGCTAATTGGCTTTCATATTGTCTTTTATGGCGACCATCATATCATTAAATTGGGGATCCTCCGGAATAATGTTTTCCGGAAGGATGGGTTCCCAACAATTACAATCTCCTTGCCCTTGCTCAGATCTATTAGTTCTATGCTTTTAGGAGTTGGTTCTTTGATAGTGATACCAACAACAATTCTTTTTACAGCTAATTTTGCCCTTTTAGTCTTCAGTGCTTCATTATAAGTGGATCCCTTTTGGGTGAACTGCTTCTTTGAGATAGGCTCCCTATCCTTAGTTTCCTCATCATTAGAGCCATCCTCCTGCTCCAGGATATTCTCAATTGTTGTCTCTCCCCTTGCTTCCATTCTCTTCTGATTGTAGCAGTTGCTACTACAATATTCTCATTGGCTTCCAACTAACAAACCGGCTTCTTTGTTGTAGCTTTAATTAGCCTATCTCTTTTCTTAGGCTTTTTCGGTGTAGCCTCCAGCAACTGAGTAGTGGTCATTGTGTCCTCATCTTTATTCTCAACCACAGGCCTGAGGTTGATTTTCTCTATGCTCTAGGCTTAGTAGTTCTACCCTTCTTAGCCTCTAGAGCAATTTTATCTATGCTTCCGCCCTTTCGGACCCTACTTTTCTCTTTTCTCTCCTCCTTCTATCTAATGGCTTTCTCTTCATCCCATGTCTCTCCAAAAGACATGTTTTTGAAATTTTTCTCCAATATTGCCTTTTCATTTACTAATTCCTCCTTAGTGACATCAATTCCACTTTTAATCAGGATTTTGGTGATGAGGCCCCATGAGTATATTTGTGTTACCTGATTAAAATGGATTGGAAGTACTGATATGTTAATTACTACACTCTATGCCTATTGCTGGAGGACATAGTGTTGGAATGAGGATATTGTGGTGTGAGAGCCCTTCCGAATTAACACAAATTTTTCCAGTACAAACTACAGTAGTCTGGGAGTCTCTAGCCAGTAAGTGGAAGCCATCTCAGGGGTTCATACTTCACTTTTTATTTATCTCCATCTGATTGTAGGACTACCCCATCATTCTTTATATTAAAGTGAGTGACAAAGAACTCAAGAGTCAGAGTTATCTCCTTTCCATCTACAGTGGTCTGGAGACCATCGTAGTAGTTGTAGGCTTTGAGATTATTGTAAAATTGCTTTACGAGTACAGTATAGGTTGGGTTGTGCATTTTGAGGAAGGTTTCCAACTCTTGGTCTCTGAGGAGTTGATTGAAGGGGTCTGTTGAAAATAGAGAGTCATCTCCCAGGAAATCAGAAGGAATGAAGGTGTCTAAGGCAATTTTCTTTACAAGGATAAAGTCAAAATCACGAAGATCTTCCACTTTAAAGATATTCTTAGGAGAAGGAGTGGTTTTGATTTGAGTGTTGGTGTTGCCCATTTGGGATATTTTGAAAAAGTGGGTTTGGGAATTCAGGGTTTTGAGAAGAATTTTGTAGAGTAACAGTAAGATAGTTACTCGCGTGAGGAAGAAGAGGGGTTTTAGGGGGTTTTTATAGAATTTCCCAAGTAAGGGTAAAATGGTAATCCGCATTCTGTTAAAGTTAACTAGATTGGTGAGGTGGCAGTTAAAATTTAGGAGAGAGGTAAATGGCATCTAAACCGGAGAATTAGAACGGTTTATTCTGTAAAATAACTATTCCTTTTGCCCCGCGTGAACTGCCCAATAATCGTTTGAAATTCAAAACGTGTACAATTACCTTTTATGCTTTTACTACCTACCATATATCATTATTGTCTGCTGAGCTGGCAATATTCCTTTCGGATTCAGAATTAACTTAGCTTCTTCTCTTTTCCTTAACTCCTAATTGATTAATAACCCCGAATTATTCTCTGGATTCTTCTTCAGATTGGATATGACATTCCGATTGCTTCTCTTAGCTTGTTGTACTGATCTTTACTTAATGGATTAGTAAATATATCTACCTTTTGCTCATTTATTGGAATGTAGACCAATGCAACATCCTTCTTCATTATATGATTCTGGATGAAATGATGTCTGATGTTGACATGCTTCATCTTGTTATGGAGTACTAGATTCTTTGACACATTAATTGCACTTTTGTTGTCACACATAACATTCACACATCCGGATTGAACTCCATAATCTTCCAATTGTTGCTTGATCTATAAGAGTTGAGCAACACAACTTCCAACTGCCATATATTCTACTTCTATAGTTGATAAGGCAACTGAAGTTTGCTTCTTACTATACCATGACACCAAGCAATATCCAAGAAAGTGGCAGCCACCTAATGTACTCTTTCTTTCAAGAGTGTCTCTACCATAGTCTGAATCAGTGAAGCCATGTAGTGTAAAGTTTCTATTACTAGGATACCATAGCCCAACTTCAGTGGTTCCTAGAAGATATCTAAGAATTCTCTTCACTGCCTTTAGATGTGAATCCTTTAGATTGGCTTAATATCTTGCACAATAGCAGACTGCATAGTGTGTGTTAGGTCTACTAGCTGTTAAGTATAGAAGTGATCCAATCATCCCTTTGTATAGCTTCTGATCTACATCTTCTCCTTCACAATCCCTTGAAAGGACTGTATCTGATCCCATGGGGGTGGACATAGGCTTGCTCTTGTCCATTTCAAACTTCTTCTGAATCTCCTTGGTGTATTTGGATTGATTGATGAAAATACCATCTGGAATCTGCTTGATTTGTAGACCAAGGAAGAAATTGAGT
The DNA here is from genome assembly GCA_947683365.1 of Euphorbia pulcherrima. Taxonomy (NCBI): domain Eukaryota; kingdom Viridiplantae; phylum Streptophyta; class Magnoliopsida; order Malpighiales; family Euphorbiaceae; genus Euphorbia; species Euphorbia pulcherrima. Next base: position 26,195,512 of record CANTUS010000001.1, read on the forward strand.
TCTCCCATCATTGACATCTCAAATTCCTTTTCCATTTGTGTGCTGAATTCTTCACACACCTTTTCATATGTTGGTCCAAAGATGATATCATCTACATAAATTTGGACTAGAATAACATCACCCTTTTTCTTCTTGATGACAAGTGTTGTGTCTGCTTTACCCCGAATGTAACCCTTGGATATGAGGAATGAAGTGAGTCTTTTATACCAGGCTCTTGGTGCTTGCTTCAGTCCATAGAGGGCCTTTTTCAGCTTATACACATGGTCCGGATGCTTTGAGTCTTAAAAACCAGGTGGTTGCTTGACATAAACTTCCTTTTGAAAAACTCCATTTAGGAATGCACTTTTGACATCAATTTGGAACAATGTGAATCCCATAAATGATGCAAAAGCACATAGAATCGGGATTGCTTCTAATCTTGCTACTGGTGCAAATATCTCCTCAAAGTCAATGCCTTCTTGCTGATTGTAGCCTTGAGCGACTAATCTTTCTTTTGTTCTTATCACAGCTACGGATTCATCTAGCTTGTTCAGAATACCCATTTGGTGCCAATAATTGATTTGCCTTCCGGAAGTGGTACTAGATCTCAGACATCATTTCTAGTGAACTAATCCCATTCTTCTTGCATTGCCATCATCCAACTTTTATCTCCTTTTGCATCTTGAAATTTCCTTTGCTCAATGAGAGAGACAAGAGTAGCATGGCTTATCATCCGGTTGAGTTATCCCCTTGTTCTAACTGGATTCTAGACATTATCCAAGATAGCTTCAACTGGACCCTATGAGTCCGGATCTCTCTTTATAGATCTTCATGTTATACTAGAGCTTGTTCCTCGACTGTCTCAACTCCTTCTTCTTGATTATCCATGAAGTTTATCTCATGATTATTAAGATAAGCTTGTGGTTCTTCTGAGTTGAGAGTGATTCCTTCATCTTCTTCTTTGCACTTCTTGATTTTGAAGTAATTCGGACTCTACAATTCTTCTTTTTCTTCAGCATTCTCAGCTTTCGGAGTTAAGTCTTCTGGCTTGGAACTTGTTTTCCCTACATGGTTAGTCTCATCAAAATCTACATGTATTAACTCTACCACATTTTGGGTTCATTTGTTATAAACTCTGTAAGCTTTGCTATGTGTTGAGTAGCCAAGGAAAATTGCTTCATCAGATTTTGGATCAAATTTTCCTAATTGCTCTCTATCATTTAAGATGTAGCATTTACATCCAAAGGCTTTGAAGTATCCAATCTTGGCTTTCCTTCCCTTCCAAATTTCATAAGGGGTCTTGTTGGGAAACAATGATCCAGAAGAACAAATCCAAGAACAGATCCAGATCAAGTTTGAAGACAACAAAAACATACAAATAAAAACATTTAGTCTCCTAAGTCCAAGACAAACAATCAGGTCTTATATTAAAGACTACCTAAGCACACAATAGAAGTATATGGTTAAAGTTTGGAAAGGAAACAAACTTTAAAAGCAGCATCTAGAAGAAGAACTGATTAAAGAAGCATCCGAATATATTTGGTCTGAAGACATCCGAAAGATCCAAATATCAAGATAAAGGGAAAAATTCAAATTTACCTTTTGCCTCTCTTTTTGGTCTGAAGTCAAAGATAGTTTTTTACCTTGAAAAAGATAGCTATCACGCACCCCAGAAAAGGATAAAAGGAATGGAACAGGAAAGAGAAAAAGGTAACAACCTTTTTCATATAGACCAATAAGAATGGCGCGTGGAGCTCACACCAAAGCAAAACAACATACAAGTTGGCGAGTCACTAAAATTCAAACAAAATGATCATTGACAACTTTTTGCCTCAATCCCAAGAATTCAAACGGGTCAAGATATATGCCTAACGGATTAATCAACGGCTCCGGATGTGCCACATCATACTTAATCAACAGTGAAGATTCAATTTAACCTCAACGGTACACAACAACTACATTAATGATCAAAGCCTATAAAAGGGAAGCTTCACAAGTTGAGAAGGTGCTGGTTGATTTGAGAAAGCATGACACAAGAGAATCTGCTATTACAATCAGTAATATAATCCCTCCAAGAACTAATTCGTTACAAATCTTTTTTGTAAGAACTCTCAAGTGAAAATTATAAACTTGAAGAGTTAAAAAAACCTTTCAAAGTGAAAATCTTTTGTAAAGATCTCATACTTGGGTAAGTATTGAGATTGGAAACTAGCTTAGAGTTGGTACTTTAAGTGAGATCTCCCTATAGGACTCAGCTTAGGTTTGGGTAGAATCTAAGTAGTATATCCTACTAAAGTGAAAGGAATCAGCTAGGAGTTGGTGCTTCTAGTGGTATATCCTACATCCGGAAGGGGTTACCATCCGGAGACAAGCTCAAGAGGACTCAGCTAGGAGTTTGTGCTTCTAGTGGTATATCCTTTATTCAAAGGAGAAGAAATCTCCGGAGATAAAATGCAAATGCTATAAACATACTTCATTATGCTCTTAGTGCAACAGAATTTAACAAGATTTCGGGATGTGAAACTACACAAGAAATATGGAAGAAACTTAAAGTGACTTATGAAGGGACCAACAAAGTCAAAGAGGCAAAAATGGATCTTCTTCAACAAAAGCTTGAAACCTTTAAGATGGAGCCTAAGGAATCCATCAGAAGCATGAATACCAGATACACCAATTTGGTTAATGAAATGAAGAGGCTTGGAAAGGAAATCTCTGAAGTAGAGATGGTGAAAAAGGTTCTCTAGAATCTCACCAAGGAATGTGATAACAAAAAGACTGCCATTGAGGAGGCTCATGACTTGAACTTTTATAGTTATGATGAACTCATTGGTAATCTCTTGACTCGAGAACTATCCTTGGAGAGATATAGCCAATAAGAAAAAAAGCTGGAAGAAAAAAAGAAAGCCATTGTACTCAAGGCAAAATCATCCGGATCAACTTCCTCCTGATTGAAAAAGAAGTCAAAAGAATCCCATCACAATAAAGAACAAATGGCTATGCTATCCAAACAATTTGGGAATTTCCTAAAAAAGGAATAAATAAGAAGCTCTAGAAGATATAATTCCAGAAGAATGAAGGAAGAATCCTCAAGAAGAGATAAATCTAGAAAAGCTCTAGAAGATATGAAAGATCCAGAAAATGAAGTAGCCTGCTTCAAATATGGTGACAAAGGACACTTTAGGTCCAAATATCCCAAGATGAAAAAGGAAAAGAGATATAAGAAGAAGGAAATGGTGGCCACTTGGAGCAATAGTGAAGAAAGCAATAGCTCTTCTTCAATAGAGGAATAAGAAACTGCTAACTGCGCATTCATGGAACTGACTGATCCGGAAGCAGAACAATCTAGAAGTAGGATACTGAGAAATTGAGGAATCAAATAAGAAACAGCCAGTACTAAGGTAAACTCTCATTCTAATTCTGTTTCTAACATTGATTTTGCTAGAGCTTTAGGGATTGTGATCAACAATGTGAGAGAGAGCACAAAAGCCATTAAATCCTTACAAAGACAAGTGATAGAGGTTGCTGAATATGCTAAAGCAATGGCACATGCTATCAATCTGATAAGGACCACAAAGCACATTGATGTCGTTGAAGAAAATTTCCTAAGAAGCTAAGTGCAAATTTTAAGTGCAAACTTTAATGGGCTAGATAGGGAGCTAACCCTAATGAAGGAAGCATCCGGAAGGAAACCAAATCCTTCACAAAGAAGAAGAAACCCAGGGCAAGCTGTACAAGAAATCCAAATCAAGCTATTAAGAGAAATCTAGAACCTTTAAATCAAAAGGAAAAGAAAGTTAGTAGACAACCTCAAGCGCAGAGATACACTACTGCTCAGAAAGGAAAAGCAGTAGTAATCTATGATGAACAACATGTCAGGAAAGAAAAGAATCATAGAGTAGAGATTGCACCTCCAACTAGCTTTCGGATACACACTAGACAACTGGATCTATATAAATCCGGATACATTGGAAACTATAGAAAGGAGGATCAAGAGAAAATCCAAAGGAAGCTCGAGCAGAATAAACCCATCTCAAGGTGTAGGTTTTATGGGAAAACCAACCATATTACTAAATTATGTAGATTAAAAAATGGTTATTATGATGTTTATCCTTGGCCTGAAATGGTTGATAACCCAAGAGCACCCAAATCTGATTGGGTACCCAAACCCACTTGATCTATTTTGCAGGTATGCCTTAGATTCTTAGAAGATCAATATAAATGGTACATTGATAGTGGATGCTCAAGGCATATGACTGGTGATGAGAAAGCCTTCATTACTTTAATCCGAAAGAAAGGTGGAAAAGTAAGCTTTGGGGACAATAAAAAGGGATAGATCATTGGACATGGAACCATTGGATTCGAACAATAGATAGAAGATGTCTCACTTGTTGATGGACTGAAGTTCAACTTGCTAAGTGTAGCACAACTCTGTGATAAAGGAAGAAAAGTCACCTTTGATTTCGGAGGATGCTCAATCTTTGATAGTAAGTCAAATCAACTCATTCTTTATCCACCTAGAGTAAACAATGTCTATTCTGTTAATATTAAAAATGAGAAAAATAATATATTCTTTGTGTCTAAAGAAGAAGATTCATGGCTTTGGCTCCGGAGGTTGGGACATGTAAGCATGAACCTCATGTCCAAATTAGCCAAAAAGGAATTGGTTGTGGGTTTGCCTAAGGTAGCTTTTGATAAGGATCACATATGCACTGCATGTCAATTAGGTAAACAACATAAAAAAGTTTCCCTTCCATCTCCTATATACCCTCTAAAAGAGTTCTAGAAATCTTACACATTAATCTCTTTGGTCCAATCAAACTAATGAGTTTAGGTAGAAGAGAATACACTATGGTTATAGTGGATGATTATTCTCGCTATACCTAGGTTACCTTGCTAGCCAACAAAGATAAAGCCTTGGACCGCTTCTTAAAAATATTCATCCGGATAAAAGTAGAACAAGGCATAAGCATTGCACGCATCTAGAGTGGTAATAGAGAAGAATCAAAAAATAAGCATTTTGCTGAATTCTGTGAAGCCAAAGACATTGAGCATTACTTTTCTGCTCCTCATACACCTTAATAACAATGGGGTTATTGAAAGGAAAAACTGAACAATAGTTGAGATGGCTCAAACAATGCTAAATGAGAATAGATTGCCTAAGTACTTTTGGGGTGAGGCCGTAAACACTGCATGTTATATATTGAATAGAGCTCTCATTAGAAAGACCACAGAAAAGACCTTATATGAAATTTGGAAGGGAAGGAAACCCAAAATTAGGTACTTCAAAGCCTTTGGATGTAGATGCTACATCCTGAATGATAGAGAGTAATTAGGAAAGTTTGATCCTAAATCTGATGAAGCAAATTTCCTTGGCTAGTCAACACATAGCAAAGTTTATAGAGTTTATAAAAAACGAACACAAAGTGTGGTAGAGTCTATACATGTAGATTTTAATAAGACTAACCCTACATGGAAAACAAGTTCCAATATGAAAGACTTAACTCGGAAGCTAAAAACTCTGGAGAAAAGGAAGAAGTGTAGATTCCTGATTCATTTCAAATCAAGAAGTCTAAAGAGGAAGATGAAGGAATCAACATCAATCCAGAAGCACCACAAGGATATCTCAATCATTATGAGATAAATTTCATTGATGATCAAGAAGAAGAAGTTGAAGCAGGGAAACAAACTCAGTGCAGAATGCAGATCTTCAAAGAGAAATCCGGACTCACAGGGATCATCCGGTTGAAGCCATTTTAGACAATGTTCAAAATCTGGTCAAAACTAGAGGACAACTCAATAGGATGATGAGCTATGCTGCTTTTGTCTCTCTTATTGAGCCAAAGAAATTTCAAGATGCAAAAGAAGATGAAAGTTGGATGATGGCAATGCAAGAAGAGCTGGATCAGTTCACCAGAAATGAGGTATAGGATCTAGTGCACTTCTAGAAGGAAAGTCAATCATTGGCACCAAATGGGTATTCCAGAATATACTAGATGAATCCGGAGTTGTAGTGAGAAACAAAGCAAGGTTGCTTGCACAAGGCTACAAGAAGGCATTAACTTTAAAGAAACTTTTGCTCTAGTAGCAAGATTAGAGGCAATCCAGATTCTATGTGCTTTTGTATCATTCACCTTGTTCGAAATGGATGTCAAAAGTACATTCCTAAATGGAGTTATTCAAGAGGAAGTTTATGTTAAGAAACCACCTGGTTTTGAAGATTCAAAGCATCTAGTCCATCTGTACAAACCAAAGAAGGCCCTCTATGGATTTAAGCAAGCACCAAGAGCATGGTATGAAAGAATCACTTCATTCCTCATATCCAAGGGGTACATCTAGGGTAAAGCAGAAATAACTCTCTTCATCAAGAAGAAAAAGGGTGATTTCATTCTAGGCTAAATCTATATAGATGACATGATCTTTGGAGCAACATATGAGAAGATGTATGAAGAATCCAACACTCAAATGTAGAAGGAATTTGAGATGTCCATGATGGGAGAAATAAATTTCTTCATTGGTCTACAAATCAAGTAGAGTTTGAATGGGATTTTCATCAATCAGTCCAAGTATACAAAGGAGATTTTGAAGAAATTTGAAATGGATAAGAGCAAGCCTATGTCCACTCTAATGGGATCAGATACAGTCCTCTCAAAGGATTATGAAGGAGAAGATGTAGATCAGGAGCTTTATAGAGGAATAATTGGTTCACTTCTATACTTGATAGCTAGTAGACCTGACATACACTATATAGTCAGCTACCGTACAGGATATCAAGCTAATCTAAAGGATTCACATCTAAAGGTAGCAGAGAATTCTCAGATATCTTCTAGGAACCACTGAAGTTGGGTATGGTATCCTAGTAATGGAAACTTCACACTGCAAGGCTTCACTGATGTATACTGTGGCAGAGACACTCTTGAAAGAAAGAGTACATTAGGAGGCTGCCACTTTCTTGGAGATTTCTTGGTGTCATGGTATAGTAAGAAGCAAACTTTAGTTGCGTTATCAACTATAGAAGCAGATATATGGCAGTTGGAAGTTGTGTTGCTCACCTCTTATAGATCAAGCAACAATTGGAAGATTATGGAGTTCAATCCAGATGTGTGGATGTTATGTGTGACAAAAAATGTGCTAATGTATCAAAGAATCCAGTGCTCCACAGTAGGATGAAGCATGTCAACATCAGACATCATTTCATTTGGGATCATGTAATGAAGAAGGATGTTGCATTGGTCTACATTCCAATAAGTGAGCAAAGGGCAGATATCTTTACTAAGCCATTAAGTAAAGATCAATTCAACAAGCTAAGAGAGTCAATTGGAATGTCTAGTCCAATTTGAAGATGGATCTGGAAGACATTATGGAGCTAGTTTAGTATTCTACAAGTTAGGAAATTCAGGAAGAAAGAAGAAAAATTCAAATCACTGGATTCAGAAGGAGTATTGCTAGCTTAGCAAACGGAAGTGACAAATGGCAGTAAAAGCACGAAAAATTAACTATACACGTTTTGAATTTCAAACGTTTAGTGGGAAGTCTACGCACGGTAAAATTCACAACTGTCTTAAACATTAGACCGTTCCAATTCTCTAGTTTAAACACCATTTGCCTCTCTCCTCATTTTTACCTACCATATCATCGATCCAGTTAAGTTTGACTACATTCAGATTATCAAACTACCCTTACCTTGGGAATTCTATAAAACCCCCTAAAATCCCTCTTCTTCCTCAAGCGAGCAACTATCTTACTGTTACTCTACAAAATTCTTCTCAAAACCCTAAATTCTCAAACCTTCTTTTTCAAAATTTCCTAAATGGCTAACACCAACACTCAAATCAAAACCACTCCTCCTCCAAAGAATATCTTTAAAGTGTAAGATCTTCGTGATTCTGACTTTATCCCCGTAAAGAAAATTGCCTCAGATAACGTCATTCCTTCTGTTCCTGAGAGATGACTATCTATTTTCAACAGACACCTTCAGTCAACTCCTTAGAGACCAAGGGTTAGAAACATTCCTAAAGATGCACAACTCAACCTATCCTGTATTTGTAAAGCAATTTTACGATAATCTCAAAGCATACAACTACTACGATGCTCTCCTGACCACTATAGATGGCAAAGAGATAACTCTGACTCCGGAGTTCTTTATCACTCACTTTAATATGAAGAATGAGGGGGTAGTACTAAGAACAAATGGAGATGAACAAAAAGTGAAGTATGAACCACTGAAATGGCTTTCACTAAATCTTTTGGAGATAAGTTCGCCACTTACTAGCTAGAGACTCCCAGATTGCTGCAGTTTATTCTGGCAAAATTTGTGCTAATCCGAAAGGGCTCTCTCACTACAGTATTCTCATTCCAACACTGTGTCCTCTAGCATTGAGCAGAGAGTGTAGTAATCAACATGCCAGTGCTTCTAATCCATTTCATCAAGCAACACAAGTATACTCATGGGGGCCTCATCACCAAAATCCTGATTGAAAGTGGAATTGATATCACTAAGGAGGAATCAATAGATGGAAAGGTAATATTAGAGAAAATTTTTAAAACACTATCTTTTGGAGAGGCATGGGAAGAAGAGAAAGCCATCAGGCAAAGGGAGGAGAGAAAAGAGAAAAGTAGGGTGGGTCAGGAAGGCCGAAAGTATAGATGAAATTGCTATTAGATATAGTGTATGCCCTAGACCAATTAGGGTAATATATTTTAATTAGTTAAATTTGAACGAACAAATATAAAGGTATTTCTTTTATGACATCGATGACTGCAAAAATATATTATGACTCTTTAAGAATATATTCATTGATGTGTTTGCAAAAGTCCATGACATAATCATAGTACGTATTGCAAGGGCATAGTGGGACTATGTTCGTGAGAACTGGTTCTTGTGCAATTATGATTTGTTTAAATATCCTTAGTCATAGTATCATCAAGACTGGACATTGATAAATACAGAAAGACTAGCATGTGCTGTCATACCTCTTGAATTTGATTCAGAGTAGCATATCTCCAGTGCTAGAGGGTGGTACCTTGGGTTAACAAATGGATATATTCAGGGAAATACATTGGAGACCGCTATGAGAGAACACTCGGTAATCTATATTATGTGTTGGTGTTTTATAGTCTCATTGCAATAGTAATACGAATATCCTTAGACCTGAGATACTAGTTACCTTGTTCATATGTTGCTATACTTTAGGTCATGTCTAAATGCATTCTATAGAATAGATGATACGGGTGATTACAGGTATAATTGATGTCTGTCCGTTGGTAAGCTGAGTAGTCAAGATGGAATCTATCACTCCATTATAGCAATATAAAGGGAGTTGTACCTTGGACATTTATTAGAAGTAACACACTCGTAAACCTCTATAGAGTATGAGTTGATAGGATGAGATCCTAGTCAACACATTAATAAGGTTGAGTAGTGTACTTTGGTAGTAAGCATAAACTACTGGGGTAGCCTCTAAGGCTACTAGTGGGCTGACACTTGAACCGAGTCTAAGAAATCAGATGGTACTATGAGCAGGCGAGATTTTAATAGGATGCACGTAGGGTGGGGTGCGTGAGGCGCGATTCGGTGCAGTTTAAGGAAACTGCGGCGTTTGGTTTGGTTTGAGAAAATCCGGTTCGCCTAAATTCGTGTGCCTCTTTTATAATAAAATGTGGGTTTTATTAAAGAAAAAATTATTTTATTATTTTTCACATAAATTTATTGAATGTGAAAAACATGGCTTTTTATAAGCCAAAAAAATGTGATTATATTGAGAAATATATTTACACATTATAATAAAAGGAAATATTTTTAAAATAAAGTATTTTTACTTTATTTAAAAATAAAATAGAGTCGCTACCTGGTCCAGCTCCACCAGGAATTATGGTATACTGATCCAAAATAGGATTTTTATATCGAAAAGAAAGTGAGATTCTGAGTTCGGACATAATAGTTACTCATATTGTTTGGAATAATTTTGAAATTTTGGAATATGTGGTAATTTTGGTATTACAATGGCTTTATTTAAGAAATAAATTCAAGAAATAAAACAAGCATTATAATGGCTTAATAAATAGATATTTTCTACCGAAATTTCGGCAAAGTAACAACATCACTTGGGTTTTGGCCTAGGAACTCGGATAGAGTTTCCTCACATCTGGATGTTTATCCGTACCTAAGAGCTTATTTGCACATATTATAATTTAAGTGGCTCCAGTGGCTCACTTAACCAGAGAAATGGAATGCAATGTGCAATAATAAAAGCAATAAAAATGGATTTTAAAGTTGAGCTTAGAGCCTATTACCCTCAATTTACCTTTTTGTCTGTCCATGATGACTTGAGAGCTGGTGTAGGTTCAAAGTTGTCAGAGGTTGTGTTTTGGTTGGAAATAGGTTTAACCCAAGTTATGACTATAATCTTGGATTATTCCTGTAGGAAATATAGAGATTTAAGTAAAACTTAGTCATTTTTAGACCGAAGATTACTGTGAGATCTTAATCTAAAAAGACAGAAAATGAGCTTATACCGGGTGCCGATGATAAAGCTCGAATTTGAGAGTGTTTTGGCAGAGTTTCGGGGCTTTTGGGACTCCCGGAACTGAAAAAGAACTCAATGGTAATTTTGGGATTTTCCAAAATTTTGTCTGTTGTTGGAAATGAGGGGGTAACCTCGTATTTATAATATGTGGGTAATTAGCCGACAGGCTAATACCTATCTAACAAGATTCTACATCAGATCCCGTAAAATCTTGCCATACCTCGGTAAGATTTGATTTTTTTTACCGTGGATAGATAATTACCCCGTGGGGATGATTACCTATGTTTAAACAAGTTTTGAATTTTTGATTTTTCAGTAGGAAATGCTAAATCGAAGCTTCCCTGGAATGCAAATTTTTGAATTTCGGATTTTGGATGACAATTCGATCTTTTTTGGCTCTTTTTTTCTGATCACTAAATGAAATAGACAAAATTCTTCATCGAGCTGGAATGGACCTATGCTAACAGTTTACCCCTCGCATACATGAATTTTGTGCTAGAAATTTTGTCGTATGTGAAACAAACAAAACAGTGTGCGTGGAATGCAATGAGTTAAAATCTTTTTAATTTACAAATTTTGAAACAAAATGTATTTTGCCCCTTCAATTAAAAATTTATTAATGAGTTGCATGAGATTAAAATTGACTGAGGGTCGAAATAAATGTTTTTGGGTGCTTAATACATGAATGGCTGTGTAAAGACAGCTTTTAGGTCCTCTAATTTTGTAAACAATGCAGAAAATGGATGAAATATGCAAAATTGCAAAATTTTTCAAAATATACGTTACTAACCGGCGGGCTAATTACCTATATAACGGTAACTTTTATAGCCATTACGCGTAAATGCGTGACAGCTGACATATGTAATTAACCGGCGGGCAGATTACCTGTGGTCTACAAATACAGCAGATTGGCTCCCATTTTCACCATACTAAAAATTCTATCTTCTTTCTCTTTGCGTTTTATGCTTCTCTACTTCGAAATTTTTTGTTTCCAAGTTATTTTCGGCAATGATTTCTCTCATCTTTTTTCCTTTTTCTGCCCCTCCTCTTCAGATTTTGTGGGGTCTCTATGTGGTTCAAGCTTTATAATATACGCTTGGATTTGCCAGCTGTCAAAATGACTACTCGAAATGTGATTATCGACGGCAAGCAACTGGAAGTCTCTAAGGTTCCTGCGAGTATTTATACGGGCTTCCGCCAAACTGGATATACCACGGGATTCGTCCTGGGGATTTTATCCTGCCTGGTTTGAAGCCTTCCGACCATCTTTCTTGGATTCTGGTAAGCCTTACTGCTTTCGCCCCATTTGTTACCATGTTTATTATTGTTATGATTATTATCTATGATGTCATTATTTATTTGTTATATAGACACACACACAAACACACACACACACACACACACGCACACACACACACACACACACACACACACACACACACACACACACACACACACTCTCACACACACACACACACACACATTTTTCTTCTTTATTTAAGGCATGAATGCAATAACCTTCGATAATCGTGCGATTTATCAAAGACTGATGTGTGATTAGTGTATATGCATTACTTCTGAAGGTACTAGTCACGAGGGTGGTAGTATTACCCACTTTCACAAGTGGTATAAGGTATTATCTCCTGGCGCCAAAACCATTATTGACGGGATGTCCTTGGGGAGGATGGTGAGGAACTGCAAGTACGCGAGGTATCGCAAGTATCCGTATATCCCAACCGGTACTTCTACCCACATCCTAAGCAGGTGGTCCAACACTACCCACACTTTCCATTTCCAGTGCGGGGAATACACTATTACTCCGGTGGATTACTACGCCATCACAAGTCTTCCTTTCCATGGTAACGTAATCCATTTCAATGCTTGCTTTACTTATGATAACTTTAATGTAGATATCATTGAGGCTTTGATCGGCTATTCTGGGGATAAGCCCGGACGAGTTTCTTGCAAGAAACTTATGACCTTTTGGACCACCGGGGATAGGAGACGTTTGACCTCCGCCTGTGAGGCTAGAGCTTTCATGGCCGCTACTTTATCATGGTTATGGTTTCCTATTAAGGGTGCGATCATGAATCTCTACATTCTGCCTGCTCTGATTGATCTGACCTACTTTGATGAGTATGCCTAGGGTCAAGCCGTATTGGGTCATTTATATTGGGCCCTTGATCAGTGTGCAAGGAATAGGATTGGCAAGTTCAAATCTTGCCTTCAGATTATTTACATAAGGATTTAACTCCTTTTCTTCCTTTATGAGCATTTTTGTTTATCTTTTGGCTTCCTGATTTCTTTTGACTGCTTGTAGATCTGGCTTTTTGAGATGGGAATTCTTTTGAGGACTAAGCTTGTGCAAGACGGCAGCTATCCATTCTATCCTCGTCTACCAAATTACTGACGTGGTTGGGAGATAGAGTCTCATTTCGCTCTTTTCGCTTGCTTTCGCACTCTATCGGTGGAGCAGGTATACTCTATAGCTCCCTTAATTTGCTTTAATTGCTATATCTACTACAAAAGTTGTATTAACACTTGGCTTCTTTTTATCCTTTTTCAGATCAGGACGCAGCCTTTGGGGCATGAGCTTCACTGGCCAGAGGTTATAAGATTGTCTAGGAAATTTATAAACACATGGCTGATTATAGAGAATCCCTTCTCCCTTGAGTGGTATCGTGGAGAGCGCATCCAGGGTTGGCATCTTCCTCCGAGGTCGCGTTCTATCCCTCCTGAGGTGCCCCAGTGGATCTTCTGGCCATGCAACTCAGCGGACGTTGCATGGCTGGCCTCCGATGGCTTACCCAGTACCTTCCTAGAGTGGCTTGGGGGTTATGAGGAGTTATATCATTCACAACTACTTGGATAGTGGGAGACGAACCCCATTCCCATTGACCCTAAGCCAGACATTCACAACCCTTATGAGGGTGATGCCCCTTCGACTTCTGCCCCTAGTGGTCAGGCTAGATCGGGTTCGCTTGGGACTATCTAGATGACGATATCTTCTCTTTAATTGACTCAAGTTTCTTCCTTGTCTTTTCATTATTGCGCTTACATGGACTGACTCATCATCTCCTTGTTGTCTTTGCAGGATCATCAAGGTAGGAAAAGGCCTCCATCCACTTCCACTCATGTGGGTAGCTCTTCGACATCATCTATCCAGCCTCAGGGTTTGGCAATGGTGTAGGGATATCGGGGGTTTCAGTATCAGCCGCCCATGTCTCTGATGTACCGTCCCAACCTGAGTACTTATATGCCAGTGATTCCGCCTTATTTAGATCCTAAGCATCCAGTGGCCTTTTATTCGACTGAGACCACTCAAGTGAGCCTTATCTACTTTTCTCTCCTTTTTTCTTTAGGACCTAAGATTGTGATGGTTCCGACTCATTCTGATCTCTCATCCTTGCAGGTGCCCATCGTCAATAGTATCTCCAACTGGGGGTACATCTAAGGGCAACAACGGTTCATGTTGAACCAAAACTCTAATATGGTGGTACGTTCATCATTTCATTATTTTAATTATGCATGGCATGTTATGAAATGCACATGAATAATTTGTGCTAAAATGTTGCAGCTGGAGATTTGATAGCTTCGAGTTCTATTGGGGATGCTCTAGGTGGATGACCTGCATCAGTGGCCGCAACAGGGACAGGGCGATACTTTCAGATTCTTTCCTTAGGGCAGTTATCCTCTTCCTCCATTGTCCATTGATCCTAGCCACCCGAGTTCCAGCATGTAGTAGATAGGCTTTCTTCTTTTTTGTTTTCTTTTCTTTGGGCCATTCGTAGTGCCTCTTTTCTTGTATGAACATATTTTTATATATAAGAGGATTTTTGCATTATTCCTTTACTTTGTGCTTTCTTTTGTCGATAATCGAGTTTATCGGCGTAATCTGCTAGATATTGGCAGATTGCCTCATAAACTACGTATAGCGAACTATTACTCTTTGAGATTTCACTATGGAGAACTACATCCGTTTTTGTGCAAATTTGAATGTTTATTTGAAGAACTTTGACGGTTGGGACTATCTCGGGGTCTGTAGTCTGGCGCATATGAAGGAATACAATCGCATCATTACCTACTCTCCTGGCCGCTTGTGCAGGCAATATGGTCATCATCAATGGTTCCCGACATCCCTATGTACTTTGATCAGCTCTGAGCTTTCTTATAATCAGGTGTATCATCATAATATGAGGTGGATTAGTCGCACTCAGGTGGAGATGAACTATTCTGTGCCTTTCGACATCCATCCTTTTGAGGCTTATCGCATTTGGGCTACTAGTGTTCGTAGGCTTCCTACCCTTAGAGAGATGCTCATCGAGATGCAGAGACTCCACAATTTCCCTGGGGGTCATTGAGCTTACCATCATGTGTCTTTTGTTCCAGTGGGAAAATAAAGGCTTTAGGCCTCGTTGTTTGTCTTTGTCATTTTCATTTCCTATTTATAATGCCTTTTATGTGTAATAAAGGTGAAAAGATGCTACTTGAATATTTGTTTCATTAAACAATTCACAGTTTCCATCCAATGCACTCATTTAGTACATTTAACATGAACATGTTACTACAAAAGATATTATTTAAATAGGAAGGATAAATAGTATTTATTCCCAAGAAATGCCCATCGTCACCTAAGGTTCCGAACGGATTTTACCCAAGGCTTCACTATTTTATTTTGGGGTCTTTATTTTTGCTAAAGAGCCCTCACTAGCTCTTGACAGACCTCTATATTTCTTTTTTTCTTATATATATATTTTACACGAGATAGCGCTTTAGCTTGTCGCGATTTACTGGATTCACAAATTCGTTGCCATCCAGATCTGAGATTTTTAATGCCCCTTTACTGAGAGTCTTTTGTACTACATACGACCCTTCCCAATTTGGCTGGAACTTTCCTCGAGCATCTGTGTACATTTTATGAGATTGCTTTAAGACCAGATCACCCATTCTCAGGGGTTGATCTTGCCCCTTGACTCTACTATTGTAAGCCCTGGCCATGCGCTGTTGGTATAACTGTAGATTCTCCAATACAGTTAATTGCTTTTCATCAATCAAGGTTAGTTCCTCGTGTCTTGCCTTTGCCTATCCATCTTTAGGCAGTCTTGCTTCAAGGGCTATGCACAAAGATTTGATTTCCATTTCAACGGGCAATACCGCCTCCATTCTGTAGATGAGAGAAAAAGGAGTTTGACCTGTAGGACTCTTGATGTCGGTTCTGTATCCCTATAAGGCATACAGAAAATGATCAACCCAATCTTGGTAGTTAGAGATCATCTTGGAGAGGATTTCCTTGATTACTTTATTAGCCGCTTCTACAGCTCCGTCGGCTTGAGGGCGATAGGGTGAAGAGTGATGATGCTCGATCCCGTGCTTCTCAACAAGATCAGTTGTTTCCCCTTAGAATTGCACACCATTATCACTTACTATACGATGAGGAATGCCGTATCTGGCGAAGATATGTTGCTGAATAAACCATGCCATTTTCTCAGTCGTGATGCTTGTGTATGATTCTGCTTCAACACATTTGGAAATGTAATCGACGACAACTATAATGAAGCAATGGCCATTAGTCGAAGATGGTCTTATCTCACCAATGATATCAATACCTTAAGCTGAGAATGGCTAAGGTGTTGTCAAACTTTGCATTGTTATCGGGGGTAAGTGGCTCACATCTCCGGATATCTGACATGCATGGTAAGCCTTTGCTTCTTGAACATAGTCAGCTAGTATGGTTAGCTAGAAGTATCCCATTCTTTGGATCTTCTTTGCCATTATGATGCCATTCATGTGTGGACTGCAGTCTCTTGAATGTAATTCTTTCATTACCCTTTCAGCTTCTTGTTAGGTCAGACACTTTAACAACCGGCCATCAGATGACCTCTTGAACGGATCCCCTTTAATCAGGCAGAACTGCACCGCGAGCCTCCTTAGCGTATTTTTATCGAAATCTGTAGCTTTGGCTGGAGATTCACCATTTTCAAGGAACTTGACAATGTCAGAGAACCAAGGTTCTTCCTTATCCATAGTGTCGTTTAGCAGCTTTTGGGGCCCTTGCTATATGGAGGCTAAAGTAGCCAATGCATCCACCATTTAATTCTCCTCTCGGGGCATGTGATGAAACTTGCATTCACTGAACATCGCGGCTTGACTCCATATAGTCTGTAGGTAAGGTCTGAGGGATTCCTCCTTTAGTTCCTAGTCCCTTGTAATGTATTTGATGACCAACGCTGAATCACCAATAATTTTTACTTTGTCTGCTCTAAGACTTACTAGGGTAGACATTCTTAATAGACAAGCTTCATATTTTGCCCCGTTATTCATGGTAAGAAATTCCAACCATTTTGACAGAGGTATGAGTGCTCCATCCGACGTGATGATGATGACTCCCAAGCCAGCTCCTCGCTTGTTAACGGCGCCATCGAAGAATATAGTCCTCTTTTTAGAACTTTGTGTAGCCGTTGTAAAGCATTTGTTAGAGAATTATAGGTTTTCTTATTCTCTTTCATCGAGTGATTGATTTGCTAGGAATTCGGCCACTGCCCTTCCCTTGATGGTCTTCTTAGTGACATACTCAATATCGAATTCTAATAGTAACAAGAGCCACCTTGCCAGTTTTTCGGTTAGCGAGGGAGCCAGGCATAAATACTTTATTGGATCCACTTTTGCGACTGCTTGGATTCTGTAAGATTGGAAGTAATGTCTGAGTTTCTTGGTGAGCCAGACCATGGTGGCACAAGTTTTCTCCATAATGGTGTATCGAGTCTCATCTTATAGCAATTTCTTACTGAGGTAATAAACCGCATGTTCCTTCTTATCTTTATGATCTTGTGTTTGGTGATGTGCCAATCAAGTCCTGGCATATCTTCGTGAGACCAAGCGAAGGCTAAAACGTGATTTTTTAATACTTTACTCTCTATTATTCGATGTGCAATTGATTGGAAATGTATACCATTTTTGGATCATCTTCCGTATTTAAGTTAATTTCTTTTGTAATATCATTATCGATGTTAAAGATGCTAGATGAATCTTGGAATGGATGCATGGAATCGTAATCAGAAACACAATCCAAATAAGCAAAGTTCTTCATCTTATTATTATCATAAAGTATAATATTCATTTCAAACATGCTAGAAATGGAAATAAAAGACTTATCCTGATCGGTAGGGTCTGGCTCTGCAGCAGATGATTCTTCTATGTGAGCTTGCTTTAACAGAATGTCCTCATCGTCTTCCTGTTCTACCTTTGCCTTGCCCTTCATGGTCTTGACCATGTCCATGACGGCTTGGCTCAAGCTAACTCCCTTGCTCTTTACTTCTTCCACTATTTTGAGCTGTGCTTAATGGTGCTTGGTTAGAGTCTTAAGGATTTCCTCCTCTTTACTTAGCTTCTTAATCTTCTTTAGGTGTACTTGTTTATCGAGCTTTGTTTGATCGAGAATTGCCCCAACATCTACTTGATGTCCTGCTTTCTTCATCACATGAGCCACAGAGCTTTTACCGTGCTTGCCATAGTCGACTATATCCGAGAAAATCTCGAATCCCGAAATCTTCCTCCCCTGGTGAGTGACGGGTTAAGGGGTTCTATTATAGAGTTGCTGTGACTTGTTATGAGAGACGGTCTTGTGGGTAATTATCTTAGATCTTGTATAATCGAGTCCCGCGGGCTTCCATTCTCCTGCCCCTATATTGAAGGTCGGCATTCCTTGTTTATAGGCACTTAGTCCTTTTCCAGGAGTATGGTGCTTCCATAATTAACGCTGAATCCAAGGGCCCTAGTGCACCTCTAGCTGCTTGTTTGACTCTTGGCCAATCGTGGTCGTTGTAAACCCTTTCATGTGGCTTTCTTCTTTTTTTAGTGCTGCTACTACTAAGGCTTCATCAGCCTTTAGAGTAACGATCTTTCTGTGGAATGGGATTTTGATTTTGTGGTGAAGGGTGGATGGAACTCCTCCCAGCGCATGGAACCATAGCCGTCTAAGCATCATAGAGAAGGTCATCGGGATGTCTATAACTGTGAAGAGTACTATAGATGAGATTTTGTCAATGGTAACTTCGGCCTCAAATGTGCCAATGACAGTCCTCTTGGAATTGTCATAAACCTTAATGACCATTGTGGATCTCTTCAAGTCCTTCTCGATTAGTCCCAGGATTGGTAGAATATCCTTGGGACTTGGGAGAGACATTCAGTGATGAGCCATCGTTGACCATTATGCACGGCATGATGCACTAAAAAACACTTGCTTTTAAGTAAAGAGCCTTATTGTGCCGAATGCCTTCATCGGGTAGATCCGAGCTTGAGAAGATAATGTCAGGGATAACAGTGCTAGTCTCGTTGTTAAGTAGCACACAGACTTATTTTGGTGATGCCATGGGAGATGTTTCGATCTCCATTAGCTTTTTAACAATAGCAAGCCTGTGATCTTGAGAACCAATGAGGAGGTCCTAAATGCTCATCTTGGTAGTGGTAGCCTTCAACTAATCCACAATCAAACTTTCTATCTATTTTGAGGATTTAACAAAAGTAGGACATGCTGGGGTCTCAGCTCTTGGCACAACTGGGGCTACTGATCCAGTGATTTTCCCTCCTCTGGTGACAGGACTAACAACCTAGGTTGGCGAGTTTATTGTTTTGAAGTCTTTGAATTCGTTAAAATCTTCATTGAATGGAATCTCTCCCAAGTCAATCGGCTTGTTTACGGAGGATGGAGCTTTGGTGGCGAAGGGCCATTGCATAAAGAGAACCTTTTCAGGCTGTCTTTCTAGGATGACGGGGTTCTCTTGTAGGATCTAACATAAGACAGGATTAGAGTCTTAGCTGATCATGTGGATGTAGGAGGAGGCTCTTCCACTTGCATCTTGTTCATTATCGTACACAACAGCCTCTTTTAGTTCGTCATCATACTTGTTCATATACCATGGATATCCCCTGGCAGATTTCATCGATGTCCGCATATAACATTAGTTGCCTTCCATTCCCAGTACAATAATGGGTTTTTGTGCTTATCTAGCTCAAGAGTTGTGCCCTCCGGTGGGTCTACCCATGTAAAGTAATTGATGAATTGTCTATTTAAAGTGTTCTAGAATGACCTATAGTAGAATGTTAGTCCCTTATACCTGACAACTATTTTTTCTCAGAGAGTCAGACAGAACCTCTCTGGCCAATGTGCATAGTGAATGTTCCTATCGTTCATCATTTGAACAAATTCACGGAAGTGGAGGTGTAGCCTTGTGTTTCCATTGTAGAATATGGGATAAACTTCCCTTAAGTTCGGGCTTCGGATCTGATAACTAGCATGAGCTAATTTATTTTCTATACGGATCCTCTCCATGATGTAATCGTGAGAAGGATCTTGCCCCTCTTCTCAAATCATACTAATGATGTGCCCACTGCCTAAGTCAAAGTCTATAAAATCCCCTAAATGGTCACTTGCCACAGACCATAAGGCGCTTGGGGAGTTATGCTCTAAAGATGAGGCATAGCTCTCAGCACCATCATAATCAACCATCATACAATCAGGGAAACGAGCCTCGTACTCAAAATCTCTTGGCAAGTGATTTAGCTCGTCACCTAAAAAGTCCTCTGATTCGTACCCCAAGTTTTCTACCTCACTTTCATCTTCGTGATCCGATTCGTTGAAGTTCATAAATTCTTCTATTTCCTCACCTGAATCCTCAGAAGGTTGTTGCCCATCCCATTATTCAAAGACCCAATTTGGCACATACTGAATTGGGATATCTCCATTAAAATCTTCTCCCAAACCCTCCTCAGGATCTTCCTTGCGATCTTCCTCATTCATTTAAGCCTCGACCCCTATGATAACTACGCGAAAGTCAGAGACCATGCCTTGTATGCTAGCTGATGTTACCTCTACATGGGCACTATTTACTGTAATGTCAGCACGTATTCCTACAAATAAATCTTGCAATTTGATTCTTACTTGGTTTCAGTGGTTCATTTCTGATGCTACACCTGCACAAAGTTTAGTAAGTGGGTCAGGTGTTACCTCATTTAGGTTAATACCGACGTACCTTTACTGGTCCCTGTGATCACTCCAAGTTTGTTCAGGATCATACAACACTTGATTTTTTGGGGTTGCTGCTCCGGAAGAGCTCCCAAATTCGAACAAACTTGTTCCAACGTAATTTGGACTCATGTAATCCGAGGGAGAATACATGGGGGGTTGTGGAGGAGGAATATCCTGCCAACTAGCATTGCATTGGTCTATGGTGCCAACCACCAGCAAAGCATGTCCAGGTACGATTGAGAAGCCCTAAAGTAGTGGAAGAAAGATCTCTCCATAAAGTACCAGTTCCATCGACCTTCCATTGGCATTTTATCATACCAGTCCATCGCCGATCCTTTTAAGAACATGGGGAAATGAGGTGCAAAACCATCATAGCTATCCCTTGTTCATGCATAAATCGAACGAATTCTTCTACATGCTCATTCGGGTCAGAGTCTCCTTAGTATATGAGGTGCGGTGGCACTTGGTATTGATCCAACCCTTCTCTTCTTATCCTTAAGACATACTGATTAACCATGTAGAAGATGTCCATATTATCGAAAATCATGTTGTCCCCCCACCCTGGGTCATGTTATAAGTTATTCATCACGTCAATACCTATTCGTCGGCCTCTACCTGAACATTGATGGCATTTATTATGGCCTCAAAGTTTGGTAGGGGATTAGTCTGCATGCTTGGTTTCTTCTCAGTCTCTTTCATCCTCCCTCGGCCATCATCGGTTGTAGATCTTATAGTAGCTGGGTGCATTAATTGGTGTGGTGCCCCTTGGTGACATGATAGGTACAAAAGTTATCTCCGTCAGCCACAGCATGGGGAACAAACGGTTTGATGCTCTAGAGTTGGTCAGACTTCCTTTATTTAGTGAATATATGTGATAATGATTCTACCCACGAGGAGATAGATTGGTGAGGCTGCACTTAAGTGGCTACTACAACTTAGGCCGGAGTCTTTGAGGATTCGGAACTGCCCTATTTGGAGGATCCACCCTTTTCCCAGTATCGAGGTTTAGTATAAGCTTATTGCTCTTCCTTCTTTGCTCGATCTTCTTCCTCATACTTTTCCAGTCTCTTGGCATAGTCCACCACGTCGTTAAAGCTGTTGAATCTTTTCATCTTCATCTCATCCCAGTATTTTAGGCTAGATCATTCGACAAGCTTCACTATTAGGGCATCTTGGTCAGGTGCCCCAGTTACAAGTACACGAATGACCATCCGTCTCTGGTAAAATTCTTCAATGGACTCATTTGGCCGTTGTTTGATCCTTTCAAGGTCTTGCAAAGTAGTTTTGACCTTCAAATTGAAGGCATAATTTTCCAAAAACGCAGAGTATAGCTTCTTCCAATTAGATTTTATGTATGTTGGCATCCTCATGTACCACTTAGAGGCGTGTCCTTGTAAAGTAGCTTAAAACAGATTGACTATATGAACCTTAGGGAGGTTCATGCTAGTTATAATTCAAAGATAACCTTTTACATGTGCGTGAGGAGGCCCAGTATTAGCATACAGAGCTATATAAGGCATCACAAAGTTAGCCGAAGGGCTTCTGATTCCTTTGGCAAGAATCGGTCGATGTCTACATACTGCTCGATGGAGGGAGCAATAGATCTGTCTTTTAAGGGAGATAACTTCTCCATATCCGCCATCTTTGCCTTTAGCGCCGCTATCTCGGCCTCTTATTCTTGGGCTCTCTGAGAATTAGAGGCACTCAGCCTTTGCCAAACATCACAAAATTCCAGAGCATCAAGAATCCTCCTAAGGGACTGTCTAACTGCATCATCGTCTGCCATTGCGGTTTCAGGTTTTGGATCGGAGAAAAATCAGGCCAAAGATTTGACTGGTTATGGGGGTGTGACTTTCGGGCTTCCCATAATACATCTTAACCACCTTTTTCTCTCGTTTCGAACTTGAAAATACAAGAGATCAAGTGTTAGTAAGTCTATCGGGTGCGGCTCTAAGCTCTGCTTACCCCGACCTGTAGGGATGCATGAGTGGATGAATGTGCGAATAAGCTGGATGAATGAATGGATGGACATGTACAGATAATCAAGGGGTAGGGTGCATGCTAATTGTTCATAGAGCAATCAATGAGGATAGTCTGTAATATTTGCGAAACATTACAAACACGCGGTTCAAAGATTAGGGAGTGAATCTAAATTTGATTCACTCGATAACCAAAGGTGAGTTAACTCGCGGTCACTCATGGTTGATTACATGGTTTAAGGTGAGCTGGTTCGCTGGTCACTTGAAAGGTTGACTCATTGGTCTAAGGTGAGCTGAATCGCTGGTCACTTAGGGATTGACTCCATGGTCCAAGATGAGCTAACTCGCTGGTCACTCAGGGATTGACTCTAAGGTCTAAGGTGAGTTGACTCGCTAGTCACTTGAAGGCTGACTCTATGGTCCAAGGTAAGCTGACTCACTGGTTATTCGGGGATTGGCTCTATGGTCTAAGGTGACCTGACTCGTTGGTCACTCGAAGGCTGACTCCATGGTCCAAGGTGAGCTGACTCGCTGGTCGCTCAAAGGGTTTAAATCTATGGTCCAAGGTGAGATGACTCGCTGGTCACTCGAAAGGTTAACTCATTGGTCCAAGGTAAGCTGACTTGCCGGTCACTCGAGGTTGACTCTATGGTCCAAGATGAGCTGACTCGCTAGTCACTCAAAAGGTTGACTCATTGGTCCAAGGTGAACTGTCTCACTGGTCACTCGAAAGGTTGACCCATTGGTCCAAGGTGAGCTGACTCACTGGTCACTCGAGGATCGACTCTATGGTCCAAGGTGAGTTGACTTGCTGGTCACTCAAAAGGTTGACTCATTGGTCTAAGGTGAGCTGACTCGCTGGTCACTTAAAGGGTTTGACTCTACGGTCCAAGGTGAGCTGACTCATTGGTCACTCAAAAGGTTGACTCATTGATCCAAGGTGAGCTGACTCGCTGGTCACTTTAAGGGTTTGTGTATTTTGGCTCATGGGCTGAGCCTAGGTAGATTCATTGGTCTTGGTTTACTTCAGCTCATGAGTTGATCCTAAGTAAACTCACCGGTCTTGGTTTATTTTGGCTTATGAGTTGAGCCCAGGTCGACTCACTAGACTTGGTTTGTTCTAGCATATGGACTGAGACTAAATCCACTCACTAGTCTCGATTATTTTGGCTCATGGGCTGAGCCTAAATGGACTCACTGGTCTTGGTCATTTCGGCTCATGGGCTAAGCCTGGGTGGACTCACTGGTCTCAATCTACTTTGGGTTCCTATGGCTAAGGAAATAATGTGAGATGTCATACATAAATGTTATGGCTGCACAAAGATGTGGTTAGCTTACACACAATGATGATGCTTATGATGTCCGTTTTAGTTTATTTATATTAAATAAACCTACCCTTTTGACTCCATTGGGTTACTTCGCTTTGAAGCCAACAGGGACTTAGCGAAGTTTGCTCGCATGCACTCAAGGTTTTTTGGAAAACCTATGGGGAAGTGTCTATGGTTCATCTATATGCGGGTTTCGGTCTCAGGATTGGGTGCGATAGGGTACCCTGCACCTTTGTGTACCGAGATCCAGTGGCCCTAAGCGAACTAAAGGAATCCTTTCCACATATAATAATATACTTGGGTAGCCTTCCCCTTAAACGAGCAAGGCCCTCGTACGCTACACAAGAGGTGTGATCAGATCCATACCGCTTAAGCCCTAAGCAAACTCAAAGATACTTCACTAAAAGACACCTAAATTAGTTTAGGGATAAAGAATACAGATGCTATGCAATCCTGAAATTTGTGTGATGTTGAAATTACCATATATTTCGTAATTCTAAAATTTAATTTGAATAATATTTTAATTATTATGTCAAAGAAAGAATTTGTATAAAAATTGGGTTTTTATAAAAATAAAACTCCCCAGCGAAATCACCACTATGAGCAGGCGAGATTTTAATAGGATGCATGCGGGGTGCGATGCCCGGGGTGCAATTCGGTGCAGTTTGAGGAAACCGCAGCATTTGGTTTGGTTTTAGAAAATCGGGTTCGCCTAAATGCATGTGCCTCTTTTATAATAAAGCGTTGGTTTTATTAAAGAGAAAACTATTTTATTATTTTTTACATAAATTTATTGAATGTGAAAAACATGGCTTTTTATAAGCAAAAAATGTGATTATATTGAAAAATATATTTACACATTTTAATAAAAGGAAATATTTTTTAAATAAAGCATTTTTACTTTATTAAAAAATAAAATAGAGTCGCCACCAGGTTCAGCTCCACCGGGAATTGTGGTATACTGATCGAAAATGAGATTTTTATACCGAAAAGAAAGAGAGATTCTAAGTTCGGACATAATAGTTGAGTATATTATTCAAATTGTTTGGAATAATTTTGTAATTTTGGAATATGTGGTAATTTTGGCATTACAACGGCTTTATTTAAGAAATAAATTCAAGAAATAAAACATGCATTATAACGGCTTAATAAATAGATATTTTCTACCGAAATTTCGGCAGAGTAACGATAGTACTTAGGTTTTGGCTCGGGAATTTGGATAGAGTTTCCTCACATCTGGATGTTTTATTCGTACCTGCGAGCTTATTTGCACAGATTATAATTTAAGTGGCTCCAGTGGCTCACTTAACCAGAGAAATAGAATGCAATGTGCAATAATAAAAGCAATAAAAATGGATTTTAAAGTTAGGCTTAGAGCCAATTACCCTCAGTTTACCTTTTCGTCTATCCAGGATGACTTGAGAGCCGGTGCATGACCAAAGCTGTCACAGGTTGTGTTTTGGTTAGAAAATAGGTTTAACCCAAGTTATGACTATAATCAGGGATTATTCCTATAGGAAATAAAGAGATCTGAGCAAAACCTAGTCATTTTTAGACTGATGATCACTATGAGATCTTGATCTAAAAAGATAGAAAATGAGCTTATACAGGGTGCCGATGATAAAGCTCGGATTTGAGAGTATTTCGATAGAGTTTCGGGGCTTTTGGGACTCCCAGAACTGAAAAAGGACACAATGGTAATTTTGGGATTTTCCAAGATTTTGTCTGTCGTTGGAAATGAGGGGGTGACCTCGTATTTATAATAGGTGGGTAATTAGCCGGCGGGCTAATTACATAGGTAATTAGCCAGAGGACTAATTACCTATCAGACAAGATTTTACATCAGATCCCGTAAAATCTTGCCAGATCTCGGTAATATTTGACTTTTTTACTGTAGATAGGTAATTACCCTGTGGGATGATTACCTATGTTTGGCCAAATTTTGACTTCTTGATTTTTCAGTACGAAATGCTAAATCAAAGCTTCCCTGGAATGCGGATTTTTGAATTTCGGATTTTGGATGACAATTCGATCCTTTTTGGCTCTTTTATCTGATCACTGAACGAAATAGACATTATTTGTAATCGAGCCAGAATGGACCTGTGCTAATAGGTACTTAACAATTGATAGAAGGAGTGAATTGTATTGATACTATTGTAAAACTGGGATTGAGTCACATGCACGTGACATTCCGAATATTGAAGGGTCATATGCCCTTTGCTAGAGAGCCACTATGACCGATCAAAGTCATCAGAATCCATAACAGTCTGGAGACCTAGCTCAAATGCCTTTTTAGGAATTTAAGGGGTCATATGCCCTTTGCTAGAGAGCCACTATGACCGATCATAGTCATTAGAGTCCATAAAGGTCTGGAACTCCGAGCTAGTCAAATTCCTGAAAAGGCATTTGAGCTAGGCCAAACTTTGATGGCTCGATATTACGGGATCCTATAAGGTCTAACACTTTGAGTTACCACCGAGCTATGTAAAGAACTGTTAGATTAGGTCTAATCTAGAAGAGAAAATAAATGGTTAGACCATTTTGATTGGTTGGACCAATTTATACTGGTTGGACCAGCGTACCAAAAATTATTGGTTAGACTAATATTACTAGTTAGACCGGTAAGCTGTAAAATAATAGGGAGAGAGAGAATTAAATAATAAGGGAAAATAAGAACCAAACAACATAATTAAGAATATTGGGTATTGCTTGAATTGGTACAAGTAGATCGGTAAGAAAAATTGTTGGATTTATTTTTCGAGACTGAAATCTGCATGTGGGCCGAAGCGGTGTTGTGTGTAAACAACATTGCTCAAGGACTACAGAAAAAGGGGCCTTGGGATTTGGTGAGCTACTAAGGTAGCCCACTGATCACAGTGCATGGCCTAGCAGGCACACAACTCGCCATACGCAGCCTATTGAGCTGCGCAGGTGCATGGCCTAATAGGCTAGCGCATGGTGCTATGTAGCACAGCCCGCAAGGGCTATGCTGCTGTAGGCCAGCATGCCACTGTTGGCCTTTTGGCCAGCAGTGTTTGAGTTTAAGTGTGGAGCTTGCTCCCCAAGCACGCTCCCATTTGAGTTTGTTTCAATCTTTATTATGATTCTTTTGAATTAACCTTTTTGCCCTTTATTTAATTAATTCTATTGGTTGATGATTGGATTAAATTGTCCTTTTAATTTATTCCTACCACTATAAATAGAGCTCTTCCCTTTCATTATTTTTCACTCCAGATTTTTGAATCCTTCTTGCTTTCTCTCTTATTCTCTTAGTTGTTCTAGTTCCTAGAAGTAATAGTCGAAAGACGTATTTACTTAGAATAGAAAACTAAGGGAATTTCTTCTAGAATAAATTAATAGGTAAGATCCAGCTATCTACTTAGAATAGAATAAATTATCGGTACTCCCTTTCTTGAAGGTTTTGGTTGGTGGTGCTCGTGTGAACTATTTATAGTGGGCTTCTACTTTGGAGTCTATGCACATAGCTGATGGGGTCATTCTGCCGACATTGGGATTCACGCTTTAACTGGTACATGGTTAACTTATTATTACATCATTTTAATATGTGTTTATAACCTAATTAATAATAGACTAGTTTATGTTGTCAATCATTCCATACTTAGGAGATCTTGGACTCTAGATTAAATTTTTCAATTTCTGTTGCGCCTGTTTTACATGCTAAAACCCTTAATCTATACCAACAATTGCTCCGGAGGCTAAGAAGGCTAGAACTACTAAGCTTAGAGCACAGTGAAAAATCAACCTCAAGCATGTGGTTGAGGATAAGGATGCGGACACAATGGCCATTACTCAGTTACTAAAGACTACACCGGAAAAGCTTGAGAAAAGAGGTAGGCTAATTAAAGCCACAGCAAAGAAATCGATTTGTCAGTCGGAAGCCAATGTGAACATTGCAGTAGCAGCTGCTGTAATCATAAGCGTATGGAAGCAAGGGGAGAAGACAATAATTAAGAATATTCTAGAGTAGACGGATGGCTTTAACAGTAAGGAAATAAGGGATGGGGATGTGAGCGGATGACCTTTTTCCACCCGCAAGGAGCACGTGAGATGCACAGCACGGAGGGTGGAAAGATAGCAGGCGCTGTGAAGCGAGATAAGGGATTGATCCTCATTTTAGCATGATAAAAAGATGGTTTGATAAAATTGATGTTGATGATGAATTTAAGTCCAATTTGCATGTTAAGGGATATGAGACTTGAAATCCCGTATTTTAAAATAGAGTCGCCACCTGGTTAAGCTCCACCGGGAATTTGGGTATGATATTCCCACCTGGTGGTTAGACCGTACCTTAAAACAGAGATTCCAAGTACAGATGATGTTATCTATTTTTCATTAGGCCAAGTTAAAAGATTTCATTCTTTCTTAATCAGTTTTAATCCAACCTATTTATTGTGTTTTTGGTTTATGTATTGTTATCGTATTTATCAAGCATCCAAAGCAGTAAATAAATAAATTATTACAGTCATCTAAAAATAAATGCGGAAATTAAAATTATTACAAGGCTTTCAAATCCTATACATTTTTCTATACAATAAATAAAATACTCGAAGGCCTAACATACATCTAACCTAAATCTACCTACACAAAATGGTTAGCACAAATAGGGCACGTATATAGGGTATATCACTCATAGAGGCGCCCCCGACAGTGGGATCAGGGGGCGGCAGCCCCTCACGGGGTCCAAGGGGTAGCGCCCTCGATGGGGTCGAGGGGCGGTAGCCCCTCGTGGGGTTCCGGGATTAAAGCTCCAGGCTGGGGTCAAAACTTTTTGATTTTAGAATATAAGTTCCCTTTAGAAAATTCATTTTTCCGAACAAATTTTAGGGAAAAGTCCATCTTGGACACGGTTGTTATTTTAATCAAATTATTAGTGAAAATGCCACATGTTATGGGGTTTGGACCATTTTTGGGGAGTTCAGGACTCCCGTCGTTGCACTGTACATCCTAGCTTTGAAAATTAAACTAGGTCAAAAAATAAACGAAAAAACAAAATTGCTATCTAGAAGGCCAAGCCGCCGGCGGCATGACTGAGGCCGCCGCAGGCATCATTGATGTCGCTGGCGATATCAGTTATACAGGCATGCAACATGACTTTCTAGATACCATAAAGAAAGGATCCTGCAAGAAAATGGGGCCACTGGGGGCAAGTGAGGCTACTGGCGAAATCAACGATGCCACTGGTGGTATGGTTGGTACAGCCGTCGGCTTCAAATGCCTCCGGCGGCTTCAATTTCTTGCAGCAGCTGTTTTTGGCCAGAAAGCGACCAAAAACCCAATACTAAGCAAAAACAATAACTAAAACGTAACAAATAAGTAAAATGGTAGCCGAAGAGCTATGAGACTCATAATTTTTACCTCAGGGCTATGAATCCACTTCTTCGTGATCCGTATGACACCTCCGGGGAGCCTAAAATGATGATTTTGGAAAGTAAGGGGTGATTTAGTCTCTAAATCCTAATTTTAGTGATTTCTAAACTTAAAATGCACCTAGATATCAGAGAGTTCAATAGAGAAAAATAAAGAAAAGATTAATTGAATCCTCTTTTCTTACATTTTCTAAACTTTATCCCACTAAAGCTAGCTAAGATACTCAAAATTTGCTTGCAACCTTAAGTTGAGGGGGGAGTGGAACCCTTGAAATGGCTGAGAAATGGCCTTTATATAGGCTAAAATCTATTGAAAATTGCCTTTGGTCCATTTATCAGGCGGATATCAGCAAAAAAGGGAGACCGTTGTTCTACAGCTGGAAGCCATACCACCGGCGGCATGGATGATAACACCGGTGGTATGGGTGAGGCCGCTGGCGGCCTCACCTTCCTGATAGGTCTAAAAAGTTGTACGATTCGTGCCCGAAATCGGGAAAAGGGAGAGGAAATCTGGTAAAAGGTGATTTTGACAGAAAAACTGATATATTGGGGTGTATTTTTGACTTTTAATGGATATTTTGGACCAAATTATTCTTTGGGTGCAAATCATTGGTCTAAGCTACCACCGGATGCATTACCGGACACGCCGAACTAAATTTTTCTGAAAATAAAATTCGTAGAGAATTTTATATCGGTAATAAAAATTCCAAAAAAGAATTTTTATTATGAGGAATAAAATCGGGCATACGTCATCATCTTCTCGCGAGAGGGACTTTAAAATCTCGTGCTCACAGGGGAGCCTATCCCAAAGAAGTAGTTCACCCCGAAGGGATCCACTTTTAATAAAGCGTTAAAGGCTAAAAGGGCAAAATTAGCTGTAAAAAGAATTGTTGCTGGTATTACTATCAAGAGCCAACTCCCAAATGCATAGAATCAATAGATCTGAGCAAGGGCAAGGAGATTATGATTGCTGGGAAACCCATCCTTCCGGACAACATTATTCTAAAGGATTCCCAATTTAATGAGATGATGGCTACCGTAAAAGACAATATGAAAGCCAATCAACTAACTTAAGAGGGACCCAGAGGCTCTTCCGAAACTACATTCGATAGTCCAGCCATCCTTGTTGATTCAAAAAACCTGGCACTCCTCTGTGAGAGTGAATATCCAGATGAAGACATGTTTATATTCAAAGCGAGAACTGAACCTCTTTCAGATAACCTGTTAAACCCAGAAGTTGAAGTGGTTGAAGTAGAAAGCCCTAAAAAGGCAACAAAAGGGGATAGTGAGGACAATACCACCATTCTGGATCATACAGAAGCAAAAGCTAAAAGTCCTGTAAAGGCAAATGAAGGGGAGACTGAGGATAATACCAGTCTTCTGGATACTAGGATAGATGAGCAGAGAGAAATAGAGCATACTGAGCCACAACAAACCAATGAGGTATAATCCCCATCTCAAATTCTAATGTTGCTGGTATTTTGGTTAGTGATGCCATTGATTCTTAAGACAACTTAGGTGCAGAAACACAAACTGCATCTAAGGAAATTCAGTCTATCCTGGAGCTTAATGCTCTGGAGGAGGGAGCTAGTATGGGACTCATTAAGCACACTTCTAAAGTGGACTCAAAGAGCGTAGCTACTCTAGAGGGAAGGATGGAAGTACAAAAGAAGCAAACAGATAGTAATGGAGAAGAATCTTTCAGATTTGAAAAATCCAAAAGCAGCTCTGGGTCTGAAGAAACCTCCTCCTCAGTCAGTATCCTAAAAAGGCCCACTATCAATTCAAAAATAACCAAAGCTAAGAAATTGAGAGTAGCAATTAAGATGATTGAGGATGCTATAGTTGAAGGGTATAAAGAAGGGGATATCAAATAGAGCCTCCAGAACATATGCGATCAATTAAAATCCGTGGAGAATCTGATAAAAGATAATTCCTTAACTTCGGATACCAAGGAGGAATTAGGGAACATCAAAGGCTCCCTCCAGACCGTTGCTACAAAAGTGGATGGGTTCCCCTCCACAAACTGGTTGCAGAGACCTCCTTGTCAAGAATCACTCTGATGTTGGATCGATTGAACTCTAATATTGCAGGAGCAAATTGCTCTACCACTCAGGCAATCACCGGAGCTGATAACAATTGTGCTACCATAATGGGCCAAATAACCTCCTTCTCTACTGAGCTGAAAACAGAACTGAAGGAATATATTAATAGCAAGTTGATCTCAATATATTGATATCAAGTTGATCTCATAACACTCAACTCCATTGTTCACAATATCCGAAGAGACATTATTTAGGAAGTTGATCTCATAAAGTTGGGTATAGCTAATCTTTCTCTCAAAGCTCCCACTATATCATCCAGATTATCACCTGCAAATTCGGACAGCCATCCTACCAATAATTTAGAACCTTGTCCAATCAATTGGGGACATGGGATTCTTTAGGTATAAGTGCAGATTGACACTTCTAAAGGCACTCTTCCTATTTTTTGAAAAAGAGGACAAGAACCACACTCTAAAAATGATTCCTGATATGGTCAAATCCTATAAACACCTCCAGGAACATATCAAGCCAGTCCATCTCCTTCTGACTACTGTTAAAACCATTATTGAAAAGCACCTAGAAGGAAATGTTGATTACTCATTCTATTCTGAGGCTTGGTAAAAGAATTGGGACAAACGAATATACATGGTAATTAACCCGCAATCTGATGCAAAGAATATGGAAGAGTAGAGGAGTATAATTATAGAATAGCTGTGTTTCATTTTAAAATCCTGTAATAGCTAGTTCTGTAATTTTTCTTATATAATTCTGAACCGGTAATCTAAAACTTCATTAAGTTAACTATTGTTAACAACAGAAGTATATATAGTGAAAATATTCTTATCAAAAACTGCTTCTAAGTATAATCTATAATTGTACTTCAAAGACTTAGAAGCCAGGATGCAAAAATGTTGGGGGATTTAGGATGCTTGAATTATGGGGGAGCAAAGCTGTGAATGACTAAGTATTAAGAATCATACTTAGCTCATAAAACCCCTTTTACTTATGTTTGATATGCTTAGGTTTTTGTTTCCATCAAATTGGGGGGGGGGGGGGGGGATTGTTAGGAAATAATGATCCAAAAGAACAAATTAAAGAACAGATCCGGATCAAGTTTGAAGAAAAAAAAACATATAAACAAAAACATTTAGTCTCCTAAGTCCAAGACAAACAATCAGGACATATATTGAAGACTATAAAAACTGAAGCACACAATAGAAGGATCTGGTTAAAGTTTGGAAAGAAAACAAACTTTAAAAGCAGCATCCGAAAGAAGAATTGATTGAAGAATCATCCATATATATTTGGTCTAAAGACGTCCGAAAGATCCAAATATCAAGACAAAGGGAAAAGTTCAAATTTTCCTTTTCCCTCTCTTTTTGGTCTAAAGTCAAAGATCCTTTTTACCTTGAAGAAGATAGCTAGCACACACCCCAGAAAAGGACAAAAGTACTGAAACAGGAAAGAGAAAAAGGTAACAACCTTTTTTACATAGACTAATGAGAATGGTGCGTGGAGCTCACACCAAAGCAAAACTGCATAAAAGTTGGTGAGTCACTAAAATCCAAACAAAACAATCACTAACAACTTTTTTCCTCAATCCCAATAATTCAAACAGGTCAAGATTTATGCCTAACGGATTAATAAACAGCTCCAAATGCGTCACATCATACTTAATCAATGGTGAAGATTCAATTCATCCTCAACGGTACACAACGGCTACATTAATAATCGAAGCTTATAAAAGGGAAGCTTCACAAGTTGAGAAGGTGCTGGTTTATTTGAGAAAGCACAATATAAGAGAATCTGCTATTACAATCAATAATATAATCCCTCCAACAACTAATTCGCTATAAATCTATTTTGTACGAACTCTCAAGTGAAAATTATTAACTTGAAGAGTTCAAAAACCTTTCAAAATGAAAATCTACTGTAAATATTCCATACTTGGGTGAGTATTGAGATTGGGAACTAGGTTAGAGTTGGTACTTTAAGTGAGATCTCCCTGTAGGACTCAGCTTAGGTTTGGGTAGAATCTAAGTGGTATATCCTACTAAAGTGAAAGGACTATGCTAGGAGTTGGTGCTTCTTGTGGTATATCCGACATTCGGAAGGGGTTACTATCCGGACCCAAGTTCAAGAGGACTCAGCTAGGAGTTAGTACTTCTAGTGGTATATCCTTCATCTAGAGGAGAAGAAATCTTTGGAGATAAATTGTAAGGCTTGATTCCTGCCAGTTGAAAGGGAATACACTAGTGGACAAAGCTCAGAGTAAGGAAACTCTAGGGACTGGAGTAGGTGGGGTCGAAGTAGGATAAAATTAATGTGTTTGATTTACTTTAACTCTTTACTTTATTGCACAATATTTCAT
This sequence comes from Euphorbia pulcherrima, assembly GCA_947683365.1. Lineage (NCBI taxonomy): Eukaryota > Viridiplantae > Streptophyta > Magnoliopsida > Malpighiales > Euphorbiaceae > Euphorbia > Euphorbia pulcherrima. Next base: position 26,229,148 of record CANTUS010000001.1, read on the forward strand.
ATTTGCATCATCCGGATCCACTATATCTAAAACATATTAAACACGCTATACAAGACTTTTTAAAGTCTGTTAATTCTGCAAAGAGGGTCATTCACCCCCTTAACCTTATTTAGACCCTCACAGGGACCAACAGGTCTTGTCTACGGTCTTTCTAATGAGAGCTCTATTTAAGATGTATCATGCTGTATTTACGGCCTCACCCCAAAAGCATTTGGCAATCTATTCTCATTTAGCATTGTTCGAGCCATTTCAACAATTGTTCTATTTTTCTTTTCAACAACCCCATTCTGTTGAGGTGTATGACGAGCAGAGAAGTTATGCTCAATGCCTTTGGATTCATAGAATTTAGCAAAATTTATTTTTGAATTCTCCTCCATTATCACTCCGGATGCATGCAATGATTATGCCCTATTCTACTTCTATTTGAATGAATATTTTTGAGAAGTGGTCAAAGGCTTCATCTTTGCTAGCTAGCAAAGCAACCCAGGTATAGCGAGAATAATCATCTACTATAACTATAGTGTATTCTCTTCTACCTAAACTCATTAGTTTGATTGGACAAAAGAGATTAATTGTAGGAGTTCTAGAACTCTCTTAGAGGGTATACAGGAGATGGAAGGGAAACTTTTTCTATATTGTTTACCTAATTGACATGCAGTGCATATATGATCCTTATTAAAAGCTACCTTAGGCAAACCCACAACCAATTCCTTTTTGGTCAATTTGGACATGAGGTTCATGCTTACATGTCCCAACCTCCAGTGCTAAAGCCATAATTCTTCTTTAGATACCAAGCATATATTCTTTTTCTCATTTTTAATGTTAATAGAATAGACATGGTTTACTCTAGGTGCATAAAGAATGAGTTGATTTGACTTACTATCAAAGATTAAGCAGCCTCTGAAATGAAAGATGACTTTTCTTCCTTTCTCACAGAGTTATGCTACACTTAGCAAGTTAAACTTTAGTCCATCAACTAGTGAGGCATCTTCTATCTTTAGTTCAGATCCAATGGTTCCATGTCCAATGATTTGTCCCTTTTGATTGTCTCCAAAGCTTACTTTTCCACCTTTCTTCTGGATTAAATTGATGAAGGCTTTCTCATCAATAGTCATGTGCCATGAGCATCCACTATCAATGTACCATTTATGTTGATCTTCTGTGGATCTAAGGCATACCTGCAAAATAAATCAATTGGGTTTGGGTACTCGATCAGATTTGGGTCCTCTCGGGTTATCAACCATTTTAGGCCAAGGATAAACATCATAATAACCATTTTTTAATCTACATAATTTAGTAACATGGTTATTTTTCCCACAAAACCTGCACCCGAGAAGGGTTTATTCTGCTCGAGCTTCCTTTGGATTTTCTCTAGATCCTCCTTTCTATAGTTTCTAATGTATCCAGATTTACGTAGATCCGATTATCCAGTGTGTATCTGGAAGCTAGTTAGAGGTACAATCTATGCTCTGTGATTCTTTCCTTTCTTGACAGGTTGTTCATCATAGATTACTACTGCTTTTCCTTTCTGAGTAGTAGTGTATCTCCATGCTTGAGGTTTTCTGCTAACTTTCTTCTCCTTTTGATTTGAAGGTTCTAGATTTCTCTTAGCAGCTTGATTTGGATTTCTTGGTACAACTTGCCTTGGGTTTCTTCTTCTTTATGAAGGATTTGGTTTCCTTCTGGATGCTTCCTTCATTAAGGTTAGCTCCCTATCTAGCCCAGTTAATTTTGCACTTAAAATTTGCACTTAGCTTCTCAGGAAATTTTCTTCAACCATATCAATGTGCTTTATAGTCCTTATCAGATTGACATCTTATGTCATTGCTTCAGCATCTTTAACAAGCTCCATCACTTGTCTTCATAGGGATTTAATGGCTTTTGTGTTCTTTCTCATATTGTTGATCACAATCCGTAGAGCTCTAGCTAGATCAAGGTTAGAAACAGAATTAGAATGAGAGTTTACCTCAGTACTGGCTATTTCTAATTCTGATTCCTTAATTTGCTCAGCGTCTTGCTTAGATGGATTTCTCCAAGATTGTTCAGATTCCGAATTAGTCAGTGCTATGAATGCACAGTTAGCAGTTTCTTCTTCCTCTATTGAAGATGAGCTACTGCTTTCTTCACTATTGCTCCAGGTGGCCACCATTGCCTTCTTCTTGTATCTCTTTTCCTTTTTTAGCTTAGGACATTTGGACCTGAAGTGTCCTTTATCACCACATTCGAAGCAGGTTGATTCCTTTTCTAGATCTTTCGTGTCTTTCGGAGCTTTTCTAGATTTGTCTCTTCTTGAGGATCCTTCCTTCATTCTTTTGGAATTATATCTTCTGGAGCTTTTTCTTCTTTCTTTTTCAGGAATTTCCCAAATTGTTTGGATAGCATAGCCATTTATTCTTCTTGAGTGCAATGGCTTTGTTCTTTTCTTCTGACTTTTTTTCTTATTGGCTATATCTCTCCAAGGATACTTCTCGAGTCAAGAGATTACCAATGAGTTCATCATAACTATAAAAGTTCAAGTTTGAGCCTCCTCAATGGTAGTCTTTTTGTTATCCCATTCCTTGGTGAGACTCTAGAGAACCTTTTTCACCATCTCTACTTCAGAAATTTCCTTTCCAAGCCTCTTCATTTCATTAACCAGATTGATGTATCTGGTATTCATGCTGCTGATGGATTCCTTGGGCTTCATCTTGAAGGTTTTAAGCTTTTGTTGAAGAAGATATATTTTTGCCTCTTTGACTTTGTTAGTCCCTTTATAAGTCACCTCAAGTTTCTGTCATATTTCTTGCGCAGTTTCACATCCAAAAATCCTGTTAAATTCTGCTGCACTAATAGCACAATGAAGCATGTTAGTAGCATTTGCGTTTTAAGGCAATTTTTTATAGTCATTTTCATCCTATAATTTGAGGGCTTCCGGGTGGTTAAACCCTCTACTTCATGAGTAGGAATATATGGGCCATCTTTGATGGCCACCCATGCCAACATGCTTTGAACCTAAATGAAGTTCTTCATCCAATTTTTCCAGAATATGTAGTGTTCACCGGTGAAGAGTGGAGGACGAGTAATGGACATGCCCTCAGGAAGGAGTTGTGAGTTTTTAAAACTCCTTTTGATTCTTGGATCAAAATATGGACCTTTAGCTCAAGATTGTTAAATCTCTAGTTTTGAGCACTTCCTCTAATCCCACTTGTTGGTCGCTATGAGGGTCTAAATAAGGTCAAAGGGGGGTGAATGACCCTTTTTGTGAAATTAACAGACTTTAAAAAGTATTGTGTAGCATGTTTGATAAAATTCGGATATAGTGGATCCAGATGATGCAAATATGAAATATTGTGCAATAAAGTAAAGAGTTAAAGGAAATCAAACGCATTAATTTTATCCTGGTTCGGCCCCACCTACTCCACTCCCCAGAGTTTCCTTACTCCGACTTTATCCACTAGTGGATTCCTTTTTAACTGGCAAGAATCAAGCCTTACAATTTGTCTCCAGAGATTTCTTCTCCTCCGGATGAAGGATATACCACTAGAAGCACCAACTCCTAGTTGAGTCCTCTTGAGCTTGTCTCTAGATAGTACCCCTTCTGGATGTAGGATATACCACTAGAAGCACCAACTCCTAGCTGAGTCCTTTCACTTTAGTAGGATATACCACTTAGATTCTGCCCAAACCTAAGCTGAGTCCTACAGGGAGATCTCACTTAAAGTACCAACTCTAAGCTAGATCTCATTCTCAATACTCACCCAAGTATGATATCTTTACAATAGATTTTCAATTTGAAAGGTTTTTGAACTCTTCAAGCTTATAATTTTCACTTGAGAGTTCTTACAAAACAGATTTGTAGTGAATTAGTTCTTGGAGGGATTATATCACTGATTGTAATAGCATATTCTCTCGTGTTTGCTTTCTCAAATCAACCAGCACCTTCTCAACTTGTGAAGCTTCCCTTTTATAGGCTTTGATCATTAATGTAGCCATTGTGTACCGTTGAGATTGAATTGAATCTTCACCGTTGATTAGGTATGATGTGGTGCATCCGGAGCCATTGATTAATTCATTAGGCACATATTTTGACCCGTTTGAATTCTTAGGATTGAGGCAAAAAGTTGTCAGTGATCGTTTGTTTGGATTTTAGTGAGTTACCAAATTTTATGCTATTTGCTTTGGTGTGAGCTCCACGTGCCATTCTCATTGGTCTATGTGAAAAAGGTTGTTACCTTTTTCTCTTTCCTATGTCAGACCTTTTTTCCTTTTCTAGGGTGTGTGCTAGCTGTATTCTTCAAGGCAAAAGGATCTTTGACTTCTGACCAAAACGAGAGGGAAAAGATAAATTTGAAATTTTCCGTTTGTCTTGATATTTGGATCTTCCGATGTCTTCAGACCAAATATGTCTGGATGCTTCTTCAATCAGTTCTTCTTCCAAATGTTGCTTCTAAAATTTGTTTCCTTTCCAAACTATAACCGGATGCTTCCATTGTGTGCTTAGGTATTTATAGTCTTCAACATATGTCCCGATTGCTTGTCTTGGACTTAGGAGACTAAATGATTTTGTTTGTATGTTTTTATTTTCTTCAAACTTGATCCGAATCTGTTCTTCCGGATCATTGTTTCTCAACAGGTATTATGCTGGTCAGAGTGTAAGCATGGTGGTGTTGTTACGGAGGCAGAGGTTTGTGTGGCGATGGATGGTTATATGGCGGCTTTGAGGTTGAAGATGAGTTGTTGAAGATGTGTTTCTCAGATGAAGCAATCATAACAAGTTAAAATTGAATTTTTAAATTTTTTTTAATCATTTAAAGTCAACAAACTCGCCCCTTGGTCAAAGTAAGCCACATTAGCTGCCTGGTAGGACATAGGTAGTACGGAGGCTCATTTTTGATAAGTTCACGTACCTCGAAGGTGCACTTCAAAGTTTGGATATGTCTAAAATAAAAGTGCACAAATTGGGGTATTAGAGTGCATTCGACCTTTTTTTTATAAGTGAAAACATGAAACAACTATTATTTTAGCTATTCTCCATTAGATTTTGACTAGAACTCAACCCATACCTAAGTCTATATTTAGACATAAAAAAATGAATAATTAGTGAATTTACAATGTCTCATTATTTGATGAAGATTTTCCAAAAGTTGAGCTTTTCTAGAGTTATATAAAATGAAATAATGACACAAAAAAGTCTAAAAAAATTACATATAATTCCTTTATAATTTAGGCTCTAAATTCCTCATTCTTAGAAATTACCCCATATTTATAGGATGGGACCTTGCATATTACAAGAAATTACCCCATGTGCTTGGTATATTACAAAAAATTTTCCATCGGATCACATATATGTTGTATTGGATGCATGCTCATATCTGTGTTTGTGAATCGGTGCCATTGAAATAATCTTATTTAGTGTGTGTTTTGAAAGCTCATCTTTAATGAAATTCAATTCAATTGAATTTATTTTGTTGAATTTCCTTGTTTGGAATCATAAAAAATATGGCCTAATACATCAAGACCTCCTATAGTTGTTCCTAAAAATTTCTCAGCCATCTGAACTTACAAAAGGTCCCCCTTAACCCTTGAACTTGTTAAAGTGGATCTTATAACTATCTGAACTTGTTAAATGTGAATCACATAGCCCCTTGATTCTGATATGTCAAGTATTATTTTTCTAGAGATTGAATCTAAGATTGTTTCATCAAGGATTGAATTGAAGATTGATTTACCGGAATAAAATTGGGCATGTTACCATGAAGGAGTATTAAGGTTCACTTTTACCAAGTTCAAGGGGCTAAAAGGTCCACCTTAACAAGTTCAGGGAGCGATAAGGTTCACTTTAACAAGTTCAGGGGGTTAAAGGGACCTATTGTAAGTTCAGGGGGCTGAGGGGTTTTAGGGACAACTATAGGGGGTTTAGATGTATTAGGCCAAAAAATATCGATAGAATGTAATAAATAGAAATCTTGCCAAAAGTTGCATGCTTTTGATGAAATTATTTGAGCTAAGCTTCTGGATATTATTTTTACCATATTATTTTTCACATGTGTTTTTTCAGACATTCCATAATTTTTTGAGAGTTTTTGATTTTTTACGAAACTGAACCCTGAAACATATTTTCACATTTTCCGGCCCTTCCGAGAAACATTTTTTGAAAATTTCTTGCATTAAATTTATTTACTTTATTTTTCGGATATTCCATAATTTTTTGGGAGTTTTCGATATTTTACGAAATCGCGCAATGTATTTTCGCATTTCTGGACCCTTCCACAGACATTTTCTGAAAATTTCTTGCACTACATTTGTTTTCTTTATTTTCTGGATATTCCATAATTTTTTTGGGAGTTTTCGATCTTTTACAAAACCGGGCCCCGAAACGTATTTTCACATTTTCGGGATCTTCCGCAAACATTTTCTAAAAAATTTTTGCGCTAAATTTATTTTCTTTATTTTTCGGATCTTCCCACTATTTTTTTAAAATATCTCGATTTTTTTACGAAACCCGATCTCAGTACATATTTTCACGTTTCTGGACCCTTTTAGCGGCCCATTTGGGCAGTCAAATGACCATATTTTTTAATTAAATGTTCAAGAACACTTATTGTAGAAGAAGAACAATTTTGAAAATAACTTAGAACAAATTCTTTAAAAAATAATTGAATTCCTTTATGTATAAGAAGATTCCAAACAAAGAATTTAAAATGAGAACATGAATTCAATTGAATTCTATCAAAGAAGTCAATTCAATTCATTTCATTCCCCTCCAGGAATTGATTCCAAACACACCCTTAGAGTTAGGGCTGTAAAAGATTTGAGTCGTTCATGAACTACTCGTTGTTTGGCTCGATTAAAGCTCAATTCGACTATGCTCAATTCGTTAATGAGCTGCTCGTGAACATAACTTTTGTGCTCAATTTGCAAATAAACCAAAAAAGAACAAGCCTAAGCTCGACTCAAAAGGTCAATTAGAGGCCCGTGAACTAGATTCATTATATTTTTATATATTAAAAACAAAATGTACAATATTTACAATTTTAATTCTATCTATTTAATTCTATTCATTTATCATTTAAAGTTTGTTTATTTTTGAAATTTTTCTAACATTTATTCATGTAATAACTAAAAGATATTACAAGTATGAAAGCCTAATATTATTTAATATAATAAAATTGATATTATTATTTTATTTGTAAACAAAATATATATGCTCGTTAATGGACGGATTAATAAGTTGTTCAAAAATAAATAAATGAATTGTTTATGAACCATTCGTAATCAAATGAGTTGTTAAATAAACCGTTTGCAAATATGAATTTTGAGCTCAAATAAAACTTGAAGCTTGACTCGAACTCGTTAATATGATGAATATATTAGCTTTTATCTATTGGAAGAAACGCCTCAAAGTTCCCAAGAGTTGTTCCGAGACATACACGAGTGCATGTCACTATGAAAAAACAGAAAAAATGCTACTTGGTACAATAAATTAAAGAGAATTGCGCAGATATTTGAGTATGATGAATATGAAAATGGAATATGAAAGCCATGCCTGAGACTTAAAAAATGCAATGACATATGTGAGTTGCATCTTCTGCTACTAGCCCTTTTTTCTTTTTTTTTTTTTTTCTTTTGATAACATCCGTAATAATAATACCAAAATATGTGGAAGTTTGTATGGTGTGATTTTGAGGGAATTCAATTTAATTGAATTCATTTTGTCAAATTCTCTTGTTTAAAAACAAAAAAATATCTATAGAATCAAAATCATGCGAGATTTAGATTCTTCTGAAGGTAAGGAGTAGAAATTAATAAGCAAAAATTTGTAGTGAAAGTGAGCTCAATTTTGTTAATTATGATGCTAAGAATCAGATTTTACCGAAGGATCGTGACAATCTCAAGTTGCAGAAAGCTTAGCAGAGAATCTCAACACCAGAAGAAGACAAAAGTGAAAATTGGACGGAAAAAGGAAGATAAAATTGAGGAAAAAAATAGCTAAAATTTAACTCAAAATGATGGATCAAGCTGGTGTGACCATGATCGTGGAGAGAGAAGATTGCAGTTATCTTCGATTATTTTGCTTTTTAGGTTACTAGGAAAGCTCCTTAATTTATGGAGAAAAAGATGGAGTATTTTATTATTTGGGTTAACTTAAAAAAAAGTATCTTATAGTTTCACCCATTTTTAAAATGGGGCTTATAAAAAAAATTTTCTTTAAAAAAGGGTCTGAGGTTTCAAACCGTTACCAATTGAAGGATTTTTATGTAACACCGTTAAAAATGTTAATTTGGCAAAGGGCAATTTCGACAAACCACAATCTTCATATCAAACCCCAATTTCACTCTCATTTCCGTCTAATTTCATCTCCAATCCACACTCTTCGTTCAATTGGCTTCTCTCTTTTCATCTTGATTGTTAGGAGATAGTTTTCTTTCTTGCGTTTTCGATTCCATGGCGAGTATAAAACTACGTCAATAAAGCTCATAGCATCAGTGCCGGCGCAACATACTTAGTTAGAGCTGTCGATCTTTCTTTTTGCTCCTTTACTGCTCTCGAGATCTTCAAGCAGACGATCTAATCAAAGCCATTTGTAAATTAGTTCATAGGTGAAGATCTAAAAGTGCTAAAGTCCTTGCATTGGGAGGAGATCAGATTCATCATTCTTCTATTTGTTTAGATGAGACTCAGTTAGCGAAAATAGAGTAGGATCCGCTAATTTTCGTTTCTCTTCATTTTTAACTAAGGTGTAATTTATCATTTCTCTTCATTTTTAATTAAGGTTTAATTTGTTTGTTGGTGAAATCGGTTTTTTTTCTGCATCTCTCAATTAGTTTTAAATGGGATTAATGGGTTTTCCTTTTTTTTCTGAATTTTAAAATGTTAGTTTTATTTCAAAATGGTACAACCTGCTAGCGTTATTTGTTTGCTGATGAACTGGATTCATCTTTCTTCCTCTCTACCTTCTTTCAATTGGGTTTAATTAGATTTTCTTAATTTTGTTTAATTGGGTATTTGAATTTGTTGAAATTTTTATGGGAATTTCAATATGTTATGGCGTTTTGAAGATGTTTTGGTGGAAATTAGATGAATAAATTAGGTCACAGAAGAAAAGGAAAATAAAATTTGAATTTCCAGAAATGCCCTTTGCCACATCAATATTTTTAGCGGTGTTACATAAAAATCCTTCAATTGGTAACGGTTTGAAACCTCAGATCCCTTTTTGAAGAAAAAAAATTCTACAAGCCCCCTTTCGAAAATGGGTGAAACCACTAGGTACTTTTTTGAAGTTAACCCTTATTATTTTGTAGTACTATTTTGTCATGCACTTAAGAAAGAAAACTCTCTCTTTATGCATTAATGAAGCTTACTTGTTTTTCTATGAGCATGGGTGAGTATAGAGCAAGCTAAACCAGCCGCATGCTGGCAGGCAGTCTAAGGAATTTCCCCTACCATGTATGTATTTAATTCTTGTCATTGATCGATGATCGTGTGTTTGAATACTTCATTTATTGAGTCAAAGATCTAACTCATACTTAGCCCCATTAATGAGACTTAGCGGAGATTTAATGTGGCCGAAACACAAACACACACGTGTATTCTACGAGACCCAACGAACATTCGATGCATGCTAAGGGTTTTGTTCTTTGAATAAATGTTTAACTGATCTTAATGCAAATTTTGTTAGTGTAATATGGACTTAGCGGAGACTTAAGTTAGCAAATCTTAGAAACCGAGGCTGAGAAGTAAGCTTAGAGATAATAGGTGAAGATACTTTAAATCTACGTGCTTAAACAAGAGTAATTACATTTGGTTTGGAGGAAAGACTTAGTTATAGTTTACTTTCACCTACAAAAAGCAGTTTTGTTGATAAAACTAAAGTATATTAAAGTGTTATTACAATAAATTATTATTTCGATTCTATCGATTTGTAAAATATTGTCTAAATTATGTTTTTTATATTTTATATTATAAATTGTTTTTTACTTGAATTTTTATTTTTATATTATTAATAAATATAAAAAAAATAAAACAATACAAATACGCCCAGCCATTTTGGGGTGCGCAAAACCTAACCTGAATCGACACCCAAACTAAAACCGAATAAAAAATCAAACTGAACTGAACCGAATTTATTTCATTCAGAATTTTAGGGTGTGCAAGACCCATAGCTAAGTCCAACATCAAAATTTTTTGTACTTGGCATCTTACAAGTTTCAAAGTAAGAATAGGAAAATACTAGTGTTTTAAAAATTGGGTTAGACGGCGCTTAGGCAGGATTTTTTATAACACCACCGTGATTTTAGGTAGTCGGACGGTCTTAGGCGATTGACAGATTTAGACGGTCCTAGACGGGTCTATGCGAGGTTTTGTGTTTAAAAAATCGGCCTAGATGGCTGGCTGTCTAGGCGGGAAACTATTTTTAAACATAGTTTAAATTATGTTTTTTTTTTATTTTATATAATTATAATTTATTTTTTAGCTATATTTATATTTTTATATATTAAAAAATATTTAAAAATAAAAAATACAAATCCAACTATCAGCTAATATTTTTTAAAATATTAAAAAATACTAATTTACCCTTAATTAATCTAAGTGCAATTAATAGTATGTATAAATGAGATTACAGTTAAAAGAATAATTAAAAAAATACTGGCAGTGAAAAGCATTTTATGACTTCAAACACAGACTAAAACACGAGGTAAAATATTTTGGAGGGAGTCTAAATTTTCGGTACCACCAAACCAATGATAATGTTAGCTTTCATCTATTGGGAGAAGCGCCTCAAAATCCCTAAAGAGTTGCCCCATTAAATCACTCGCATACATCGAGACAACAATCTAACTTGTTATATTCCATCTCCCAAACGCAATAACAATTAGGGGAAAGTATTGGTCGATTCGGTTCAAGAATTGAATCGAACCAAATAAATTAAAAACTGAATAATAAGAAAATTAAGAATTTAATACCGAAATTAATTAAATTCGATTCGGTTTGATTATATATAGAATCAAATTTTCCTTTTAATGTTAAAGATGTAATTATTATTTGAATTACTTATTATGAATTTTGATAACTTGCTAACCTCAGAATTGATATATTGATGGGTAACTTACTTGGATCTCAACAATTAGGCTTTTGAAATCCTAAATACGGATTGAACATTTCCGAAAGCTCACATTCACTTTATTCTTTTTTTAATTATGGAAACCTAGGTTTCAAAATTTGGTAAATCCAACCAAACAACAATTCTCTTCTCCAATGCGCAAAAACAATTCAAACCCCATTCTCAAAAATTCCAAACTACGGTTCCCCATGATTTCTCAACATTCAATTTAGGGATTTCTCTTCACTATTCTTCATCTTCGATTTTGAATTTCTACGATTATCTTGCAGTTGAAGCCTGAATCTACGAAGAATAATGGAAGAAAGAAGGTATTATATTCGGAATCTAAGTTATTTTAAAATGTTCTGTTGTTTTTCATTTTTCGATTACTAACATAACACGAATGTAAAATCAGATCGCAACATGCATATGAAGAAGATGCAAATCAACAGCCAAGAAGAACGAAAACTGAGGTACTTCACTCTACGAAACTGATTTGACATATAATTTATGTAGAAAATACTAGGATTTGTGTTCAATTGTAAAACAAAAATCGTTATTACAAATGGAATTTCCATGCTTAAATCTAAGGAAAAAATGACTTAACATAAACAGAAATGAAAAATAAGTTGATATGACATGATATAAAACCCTGACTAAGAATGTGATAGCTCAAAGATTACAAATTAGTACATAAAAATGTGAACATATCTAGAAGTTTGGAAACAAAGTAGAAGAATGTTGATAAAATATCATGGGACAAGTTTCATACCATGTATAAAGGATATAAATAGAAGATAAGTGTTATTATTAACCAGATAATTTGCTTATACCATGTATAAGATCTAGTAAACCAATGAAAAGCTTGTAATACCTTAATTGAAATTTCTTATACCAGGTATAAAAGCCCGTAATCCAATTAAAGGCTCTTATACCAAATATAATATATATGCTAATCAACTACTGTAACAAACTTGTAATCATATGTTTGAAAATAGATTGAGGATTTGAAGAGAAGATTGCAAGAGGAATTCGACAATGAAGAACAGGAGCAAGACAAATCTCCAACAAATAAATCACAGGTAAAAATTTTATTTCATACTGTGATCAAAATATAAAATAGTTATATAGTATTGCAATCAAAATGAAAAACATTGTTGTGAATTCAGCTTCTTCTACTTAATTAAAATTAATTAAAACTCAAATTTTGTTTTCCCTTGGCTATTAATTTTGTTCCCTTTCACAAACCACTTGTGAATTTTGATTCTATACCTTTTGCTATAATGAATAAAACATTTATGTTTCACATTTCATATGTTGTTTTTATCATAGCTAATTTATGCTAATATGTTTGTTAGTTAACATGACTATAAAATTTCAGTCCTGACATGGTCAGTATTTATTAATGTCAATTATATACTTGTTTTCATGATTTAGTTCTTTAAATTTTACATGATTTGTACATATAGAAGAGTGAAGGTATTTGTACATAAGTGTTAAGACATATGTATTTGTTTGTATCTTTTCATAGGAGCTAAAACCAATATTTACGCCTAAACAATATTGGACAGGCAAGGTGTTGATAACATTAAACTACAAAGTCATTCAGACGCTACAAAATTCTTTGCCGGAGAATGTCTTCAGAAGATTGAAAGAAACTGTTTTTGGATACTTCTTTGAGGCTGCTGAACTTAAAGTATCAAAGCAGCTTATACATTCATTGACAATGAGGGAGCTGGGTAAAAATGAGGAGAACTCCATTTACATAAAGGTGGCAGGAACAACACTCCACTTTGGATTAGAACAATTTCTCCTAATTTCTGGACTAAAGCCATATGGAGATAATCTACCAGTATTCAATGAGTCAGACAAGACCGATGAATTCATAGAAAGAAAGGTATTTCAAACAAGAGAAAAAGGCGATGCAGAAGAAGCATAAAGAGAAAGTTATGAAGAAAAGGATAAACCTGGAAGAAGATCACCTGGCTATAGCTCTTGTTTACTTTATAGCATACTACATAATGGGCTTGCCAGAGTAGAGTAAAATTTCAAGGAAATACTTCGACTGTGTACTTAATGGAGAGTATAGGCAGATTGAATGGGGGGATGAGTGCTACATGAAAACAATAAGTATGCTGAGACAGTGTGGAGTGGAGAAGAAGAGACCAAGTTTATACAAAGTCAAAGGATGCCCCATTATTTTCCAGTTATGGTTCTATGAGGTATGTAGAGGATGCCAAGGTGTAATATATGATAGGACCACAGAAACACCTGATGTATACCGACCAAGATTATTCAATTGGAGAACATACAACATGATTATTCCCCAAGAATTTCTGGAAGAAAACATCTTCAACATAGATGCAAGAGAGGTAAATTTAAAATAGTTTCATATTTAAAAATTATTTTGAACCCTTATAATTCTACCAAAACTAACATGACTAAAAACTTGTTATTACAATTAAACTTCAGGAAGATTGATACTGATGAGGATGAGATACAACAGTTGGGACTTGACTCATTCAATCCTCTGCATGATCCATAAAACATAGGACTACAGTACTCCACACAAGAAAATGAGACACAGGCAACAATAGAGACCCAGTACACACAGAGCCAACAAATGGAGACCCAACAAGAGAAAAGAGGAACAAATAGCCAAGACGACAATAGTAAAAAACAAGAAGCAAACAACACTATTCTGAGTGCAATAATGAACTTGGGAGATCAAATTCAGTTAGCTGGAGATAAAATGGACCAAGGATTCAAGAACATGGAAGACATGATGAAAGAAACAAACAACCACCTCAAAAGAATAGAAAAAAGCTAAAAGACTCACTAGGAAGGTAAAATAACCTAATTGATTCTATATTAATATATTAGAATGTTTAGGAACTGTTTAAACAAGTTTCACAATTGAAAAAAAATAGTAATAAATCACTTATACCGAGTATAAATGGTATTGCAGAAAACTATTATACTTGTAAAAGATTATTTCATAAAGTATTATACCCAGTATAACAGTTCCATAAAAAGATCTATTATGAATTAATAAAATTAGAAAATAATGCAGAAACTGATTCAGACTAAAAATATTGTCATAGGGGGAGACAAACAAAGAAACATGAGAAAGGCAACAAAAGAGAAAACGGAACACAGAAGAGGAAGAGCATGAAATGGAGAAATAGAGAACTGGGACAACAGGAAATGAGGAGCAAAGACTAAATGATGTGCAACCAACACTCAGTTTTGAGATAGACAACAAGAAGAATGAAAACACAAGAATAAACAAACCTCCACCAGCATTTGATATTCCAAGTTTCATCCTCTTACTTGAATTTGAAGATGAAGGTGCATACTTGGACCAAAGCCTGACAAATGAGGGGAATGAAACAAAATAAATAGCAAAAAATAAAGAAGGGCAAAAAGAGAAAGAAATAGAGACAGAAGCAAAAGGGATTGAACAAAAAGATGAGATAGAAGGTGAAGAAAGAATAGAACAGATGAATCTAGATGGTAATAAAAAAGATGAAGCTAAAGACAATGGTCAGGCAGAAGTGATGAAAGAAAATGAGCAACACGCAATATAAGCACAAGAAAGTCTGAATAAAATGGTAACAACATTGAACTAAAATCTGTTAAATAATTTGCTTTTCTTGATAACAAAAAATATCATTGATTTTACTTTATTAAATTGACAATAAAACAAAATTTACATCAGGAACAAACAAGTACTCCTTACAATTCTGTTGATCTGGAAGTATTTAATGCACTTGTAGATTACTATTATGACAGTGCAACAAATCCTTACAATGTGCGTATTATACATACAACTTGTGTAATATAGAAAAGAAAAGTAATGGACATTATAATAGAAATTATGTGGTATAAAGTACATATAAAAAAGTTTTTATACCAATCTTTTACTAATTTAAAAGTCACAAACTTACTATATCTTCATGAAACAGGAAAAAGGTGAAGCAGATGTAGCAATAATAACACAAGAGCATATGCCTCCAAAAATGCAAAGAAAAAAATGAAAGCAAAGAGGTTGATTTCACCTTATACAACGGATTTTGGATCAGAAGCAAAAGATGGCAGCAAGAAGAGAAAATTCAGAGGGAAGTACATTCTGGATGACTAGGCTGAATTGGGAGCTCGAATTACAAATATAGAACTACTGAAACCATTTAATGAGCTGGTGACAACAGGGAGATACAAGCGAAAGAAGTAAGTTTACCAAACTTATATTAATTTAATAGTTTGAGTTTTAATAAAATAAATGATTTCAATTACTTATTGAAAACATAAAAAATGCAGAAAAAATGAATGGTTCAATGAGAAGAATGATATTATGAAACAACCACTGTACTTCAAAATTTTGGAAGTAATAAAGAATCGTTCAATTGGCAAAAATTGATGAGTTCCTTGGAGATGAGGTAAGTTGTATCAAACTTAACACTTCTTACATTAAATTCTTCTACAATAACATGTATAATGACTACTATACCTGGTATAAGAGATAATATATCATGTATAATAACTCTTATACCAGGTATATAAGTTATCATACCAGTTAATAACTAGCAAAAAAATATTAAAAAACTTGTTACCTAAATTTCTCAATTTACAGCACATAGATGTGGTGTTGTACTACATCAGAAAAAAGGGAAACACTCCAACATGATCAAGTATAACTTCACAACAACCGACTTAGGCTTTGACGGAAGAATGGATAACTTGTGTGCTAAGATCAGTAATCTGAAAGGGGATGAAAAGCTAATAGATGTCCTACAAGTTAATGAAATAGTAACTGCACAGATAAAGGGGAAATCGATAAGGTATAGAAGAAAATGGTCTGATGTGGACCATGTCTTTTTCCTAATTAATGTAAATAAGAAGCATGGATAGTCGAAAGGTTTGATATTAAGGAGCACAAATTTTATGCCTACGACTCTCGCCTAGGCAGAAAGAGTCATTCAATCACAACAGGGGCTGCAGAGCGCTATACTACCGTAATTTCATATTTTCTCCATACCTTCAACATTTTTTATGAAAAAGAAGAGCTCATGAAATTGGAGAAATATGCAAAAGGTGACCCCCTTTAAAGGTGGAAGTAGTAGAGGATGTTCCACAACAAATTCACTGGTACATTTCCTTACTAAAATTAACATATTTATACTTGAATTCAAAAAACCAACATCATAAAAATAATTTATAAATTATAAATTATAAACACATAACAATTGATTTGGATACTTTTTTATTTTTCTTGACCAGTGACTGCGGGATTTTCTCACTGAGTTTTGTCGACTATATGATCGAGGAAAAACCATTTCCGAAACATTTTGATGTACAAGCACTAGAATAAGGCAAGCTTCTAGCTTGTACAAACATGGATTGCAAAACGTAGAAAATGGCATTAAAAGTGAATATGAATAGTTCACTGACAAGGATAATATGGATTATCTAATAAACATAGTTCAGCTGTGTTAAATTGAATATCTGGATTAGAATTCATTTGCATTATATTGTTTTGAGTTGTTTAGATTTGACTGGATTTTTATCAACCTTATTTGGAGATGCATGTTTGGATTATTATTGAATTTTAAAAACTATGAATGTTAGGATTGTATAGTTTGAAATGAATGGAAAAACTGAATATCTAGATGGTGTTTTATAAATTTCAAAGTAAACACATGGAATTTGAAGTTAAAAATGAACAAAATTATATAAAAAATATAATGTTATAATAGCTTTGAAAAAGACAACGTTGTTGTAAAAAAATCTGTTCATTTTTAGCAAGTACAAATGTATAAAAACATACATGTATAAGGCTAATTAGCAACTCTTACGCAAAAAATGATAACAAAAACATAAAAATTAAATAGTAATTATATAACAACTATATCAGGTACAATACTAGTATGACAACAATTCTTAGAAGCACCTAAATGAATTATTATAATTTGTATAAGATTAGTATAAAAGGACTTCTGACAAGCAACTAAAACAACTCTTATACTTGGTATAAGAGTAGTATAAGATCCCTTTTGAGACAAAATTACAATACATGAAACAAAGTAGTATAATATTAAACAAAAACAAACTTACAAAAAAATAATGCAAGAAATTATAATAGTAATATAACAGCTTCATGTATGGAAGTCTAAAACAATTTGAACAATAATATTTCTCAAAAGACGTAAGTCACTATTGGTTCAAACACAAAAAAATAGTTGTCTGTAATGAATGAACATAGAAAAATTGTCCCCACAGAAGAAAATATTAACCTCTCTTAGTTGCACCACATGATCTCCTATTATGATCAATCTTACCACAAACACTACACTTAACTTTGAACTTGACCTCCTTTTCCAAAATTGACTTCAGCCTATGTTTCCTTGGTCTACCAGCCTTAGCCTTCACTTCAGGAGGCAAGATTACTTGCTCACGTACTTCATCAGGTATAATCCATATTTCTTTTTACGGGATCGGAAAAACAATTCCTTGATAAGTTGCCAGATACTCGCGCTTTGTAAAATAAACAGAGCAGTAATCATAACAACTAAAATTCATCTTCTTTATATAAGCAAGAGCGTGGGCACACGGGATCCCATCAAACTGAAACCTATTGCAAGTGCATGTCCTTGCAGCAGTGTCCACCACATGAACACTACCACCCTCAGAAACAGAAACAAGATGACCAGCAGAAGGGGTAACCTACATAGAAAACCAAAAATAAGAATCATAACATAAAAAGTAAGCACAATACAATTATTATACCAGGTATATAGCTATCATGCAATCACTTATGAGAGATAATAAATTTTGAAAAAAAGAAACAAATTAGAAAAATAAAAATCTTACTACCTTCATTGTAGATGCCATAATGTATTAATCTTCTAAAAGCTCTTCAAGCTTTTGTGCCAAGGTTGTCATTGTATAAATTGCAAGGTTTCTATTTTTAAAAAATAGTTCTTGCAAAATCCCTCTCAAATACTCAATTAAAGAACTGATTAGCAAAGGTTTCTAGCACTTATCACTGCATTAAGAGATTTTGCCATGTTCGATGTCAGTGTACTAAACCTATTCCTCCATGGGTGAAGCCTACTCCACCTCTCAAAACCAACTTCTCTAAGATAATGAGGAATATTTTTATTAATATTTGCCAAAAGAGTCATATTCTCATGAAAAGATCTAATAGTATATGCATGGTAAGCATTAGTGAAGAACTTGCACAAATTTTTATTCTTTGTTCTGAACTTAACTTTCAAATTCTACAAAAGATGACATGCACAGATAAAGTCAGGTACACCTGAAAGAAATTTCTCACAAGCATTCGCAATGATTTTATTCCTATCTGAAATAATAACCATCCCTCCTCTAGTCCTATAAACTTCAGTAAACTGACTAATGAAAAAGCCCTATGAATCATCGCTCTTGCTATCAACAACCGCAAAAGCTAATGGAAAAACCAAGCCTACAACAGAAAAACAAAACAGACAATATCAAATTAAACTTAATCAAAAAACATTTTCTAAACAAATTTCAAAATAAAAATGTCTTAAACCAGGTATAAGAATTCTATAACAGTACAAAAGAAAGAACAAAAACTAGAATAATTTCTATAGTGGCAAATATACAAATACAAACAATATTTTAAAAACAACAAAAATACCTGCAACATCGGATGTGCTAGCACAAATCAATGTGCCTCCATAGCAAGATTTCAAATATGTAGCATCAACAACAACAATCGGGTGGCAGTGATTCCACCCTTGGATAGAAGCATGAATTACAAAAAAAAGAAACTTAAATTTATCCCCAGACTTCTCAAGTTTGGCAACTGACCCTGGATTTGTACACTGAAGCATATAAAGGTAGCTCGAAAGCATATTGAAAGATTCAAATGGAGAACCCCTGATCATTTTCAAAGCTTCTTCCTTCGATTGCCAAGCTTTCTGATAATTAATATCAACGCCTAGTATGTGCAAGACATTAGAAATTATATCGCCTGGAGTAACAACCACTAGTACAAAAAGAGCCTATAGGGTCGCACCTTTTCAGACGGTTTATGAAAAAACCGTCTGGAAAAGTGTTTTAAAAAACACGGAGAGGCACTACGGATGGTTAAAATTCAATAACCATCCATATTGTGTAATGGTAATTGTAAAATGGGCAATTCAGACGATTATTAACTTTTAACCGTCCGTATTGCTCAAGTATACGGTAATTGTAAAATGGGAAAACAGAGGTATACGGACGGTTAAAAGTTAATAATCGTCTGAATTGCCTTAATCGTAGCCACTCAAACCCGGTCACCCTCATTCTCTGCCTATCTCAAAATCGCAAAATCCCCTACCGCACCTCAAAACCTCTCCATCATTTTGCTTCACCATTGTCTCCCACAGCCACTCTTTCTCCTTCTTGCTGCCGTCTCGCCACCCCCAAACTCACTGCAAAACCCTCGTCGCTACCTCCACCGCCCCCAAACTCATTGCAAAATCCTTGACAAAACCCATCCCCTCCGCCGCTGTCTTTGTCATTTTCTCCCTTCCACCGCCTTGTCCCGCCGCCATTATTTCTCCTCTCGCTGCCGTCTCCGCCTCCGCAGCTGTCTCCGCCGCCCCCAATTATTCCTTCCCCAAGGTTTTTCTCTCTGTTGTTATCTTTTTGCATGCTTGATTCTGTATTTTTTAATCTATTCTGTTGATTTCAGGCTAAGAGAAGGAAGTCATAGAATGCCAATTTGAAGCGGAACTAGATCCAGGAGGAGTATCCTAAACCTAGTACTGAACTTGTAAGAACTCAAACTTGCCTTTTCTATCTTCTTTTTTTCACCTGCTTTTGAAAGGTTCAAACTCTCTATTGATTGGATCCTTTAATTTTTGTTTAGTGTTTGTTTGCTGAATGAATTCTATTTTCAAATTAGGGAAACGTTGGTTCAGGATTTCCCTCTTTGTTTCCCACCGTTAAATGTTGTCCATTGCTTGTTTTAGCTGATTTAGGGTGTTAAATTTTAGGGTTTTCTTCTTGTGCTCCCTTCCTGAGTTAGTTTTTGACTGCAAGAAGTGAATCCTATTATCTCTTTGTCTGCTTTTCTTTAAGGGGAATAATTTTACATATATATATATATATATATATATATATATATATATATATATATATATATATATATATATATTAAATAATAGTTTCCACACTTTTGCATTTCTTCGTTTTCATTCTTAACTTATTCATCAATACTTTCCAAAATTCATCAATTTACTTTCAACTTGTATTATTGTTTCCCCTTTGCTTTATAATTTCATTTTCGATTTTTTTATATAGAAAGGGTCAACTATAATGCACAAAATAATCACAGTGTGACCATTTCTTTGTTGTTCATATTGCAAGTGTAAAAAATGCATGACGTTTTAACATTTACATGAAACTACTGGTATTTTGGCAGATGTTGGTTAAAAGTCAACTCAGTTAATTTATTAAGAATTATGCATTACAAAATTGTATCTAAGAAAATAAAAATATGACGAACTTATAGGCATTGCCTGATATAGGTATGAGGTCATTTGCAAGCGCAGAAATTGTTTCTTTTTTGAAAATTTAATACGAAAAGTCCATTATTATCAAACGAGAACCAAAATTAGGAAAAAATGCTTCAGATAAGAAATGACCCAATGAGGCCTAGCCTTTGCGGGCTAGTGATGGCTTGGCTTTCATTTACTTCAGCCTTTTGTTTATTTCCTTTACAATGTTACAGTTGCAGAGTTGGCATAACTTTCATATTTGGTATTTAATAATCATTTCCCTATATCAGAAGTATAAATTAGAATTTTAAACTAAAGCTTAATATTTTTTAGGTCCCAGACGTTTTTTATTATGCTCAAAAGGCTGTACTTTATCCAATAGCTCTATTATATGACCAAGAACATCAAGCTTTGAAACCTAGATGTGAGAAGGCCTTGAGAAGAATATTTATTCTTTGGGACTTTGACAAGGATGGAGCACTCAATGATGCAAAATTGAATGAATTTCAGGTCATATTTGACTATTTGACTTTCCATAGCCTTTATATTATCCTTTACACACTTCTGAGGGAGTCTGACTTAGATGATATTGTAAACAGGTTAAGTGTTTTAACGCTCCATTGCAGCCAGCTGAAATAGTAGGTGTTAGAAGAGTTGTACAAGAAAAGAAAATGGAAGGTGTACTAACGATCTAGGTCTTACCCTGGAGGGTTCCTGTTTCTTCATGATCTTTTCATAGATAAAGGGAGACTTGAAACAACTTGGGCTGTTTTAAGAAAGTTTGGCTATAATGATGAACTATGACTCAGAGATGATCTTCTTCCAGTTCCATATAAGCATGCTCCTGATCAGGTATCCCCTACTGATAATATGTTTATTTTACCTGTCTATTAAATTTTAAGTGTAGTTAGTTGGATAGTATTTTGTTTATTACCTAGCTTCTTAAGGTTTTAAATTTCTTAGAGAAAATATTAGAGGTAGCTAGGCTTGTAAATGAAGAAAGTGTTTAATTTTATTATATTTTGAAGTGTTTTGTTTAGAGAAATTGATTGTACTGTTTTGGAGAAATGAAAGTTGAGTTTGGGATGTATATAGTACTGCTACTTTTTACAGGTTCACTGATTGTGAATGTAGCAATTAAAAAAATTTAAAAAAAATCTAAGTATTTCGAACGGTTGTAGTAAACAACTGTCCGAAATAATTAACATTCCGTGATGAAATACCTAGGTGTATTTCGGATGGTACTTCTTAAAGAACCGTCTGCAATGATCCTTATTGCGGACGGTTCAGAACCGTCCTCAATAAGCCCGATCATTCCCGCCGCGACCTTTGTGGATGATTTGAAACCGTCCAGAAAAGCCTAAAATAACCGTCCGTAGTGAGCTTTTTTATACTAGTGAACCCTCTTCTCTCTTAATAATGAGTTCTTAATCACCTTAGCAATAATAAACTAAGATGTCTGCCTCTTATCACCATTCTGATCATCAATTGTACATGTATACTTACCATTATATCTTCTAACAACAAAACATCCACTTTTTCTTGTAATCGATGACTTAAAAAGCCATGAGCAATTCTCAGCAACACAACAAACATGGAACTCCGTCGGACAAGACTTCACACACTTGAATTGAAAATTGTTCTAAATCGCAAAAAAGCTAAGAGCATCCTTCAAAGTAGCTTTATTACAGAAAATTTGCCCAACAAAAATAGAATGAATAACATATTCATTTCTTACAACCTGATCCATCCTAACTTCATCTACAACATCATCATTATAGTGATTGAATCCTTCTAATACCCTAGACCTGATGTTTCTCAAATAAACAGCATGATCATCGTCATACTCCACAACTACATTAGGTTGCTGAACTTCATTAACAAGATGAATCTCATTATTATCAATATTCAAACCTTCATCTGAAACATTAGAAAATAAATAAAACACAAAATCAGACAAGGAATTTCTCTATACAAAGTATAAGATTTTTACAAAATATATTAAACAATAAATATATACAAGACAGAAATATAAATACAATTTATACCACATATAAAAATTGTTTAAGGTCATAATTACAATGAAACATAAACAAAAACATAATAAAAAAACTCTTATACCATGTATGATAAAATAAACAGCACTTAAAAAAGTAAAAACTAGAACAAAATCAAAGAACAATACCTTCTTTAATCTCAGAAGCATTCACGAGAGAAGTAACATAAATAGGACAATCAACAAGACTCTTAGAAGCAATCCTTTTGTGGAAGAAAAAAGGAAGTGACATGTCATCGCAGACTTCAATCGGACGATAAGATGATGAAATTTGAAACTGAAATTTAAAGCTTGAATTATCGGCATTCGTCTTCATCTTAATATTGTCAACTACTAATTGCTTAAAATCAGTAAAGCTGACAGAGTTAGAAACCATCACACCACAAGCTTCAAAGTCTAAAAACCTAAAATCATCACTCCAAAATCCACCATACTGAACCAGAATAGAAATTTCCTCCATCACGATTAGAAGAATGAAAAGAAATCTCTCGGAAGCAACAAATCGGAGATCAAGAAAAATAAACGAAATCGAAAAGAGTATCGCCGAAAAAGAACAAAACTAAATCAAAAAAACCTAAAAGAAGAGAATGAAAACAAGAAACGATATGAATCAGGAACAAAAAACATGGAAATTGAAATTGAACAAGAGAAAGAAACAAACAAGGAATAACGGAGAGAGATGAGAGTAGTTAGAAGTTGAGAGCAATTGAATTTAATATAAACCGTATTGAGGAAATATGAAATCATAAAAGTGAGGAACATGAAAAAAAATTGGAAAATGTGTGAAATAGGAAAAAAATCTTTCAAATACCGCATTCCCTTGTATTTCCCTATATTGATAGTAATATATAGTAAAAAAAATTAATTCAATCAAGACTTAATTAATGAGTTTATTTGTATCTTATAAATCAATCAAAATTAATAATAACATTCCAATGGAATTCTATATTTTTTTTATCGTATAATATTTATAATATTAATACTTGAAAAAACATAAATAAAAAATTCGGATGTTCACTATTAGTTAGGCTTCTAATATGAGATTTCCTAAATCTTTTTTGCATATATTTATATATTATCCTAATTAGGTTCGGTTTTCAGTTTTTTTAGTTTTTTTTCCTCAGAACCGAGAAAAGATCGAATACCAAATAAGAAAAATATTAGAACCAAGTACCGAACCTAATAAGTTAGGTCCGGTCCGGTTAGATTCGGTTCTTAGGTTCGGTTCTTTAGGTTTCTTGCTCTCCCCTCATAACAATATTTAAATAGCTCCAATGCATACTAGATACCCTCCAAAATTCCAATATCTAACTAAAAATATATATTAAACCACTCTATAAATTTAAGACCTTTACTTTGCTGTGAGACTTGAAAACCAAAATTGTATTGACAAGTTCTCACACCAGTTCTAAACCAAAATAAATCATGGCTCAATCCTGTTTGGGTCATGAGGGAAAAGCGATGCCATACGAATGTTTGTCAGACCTAGGAATAACATTACGACACATTCCAACCCCCCTCCGAACCCTCCGTACAGAGCCGCGCCATATCTACAAAAAAAAGGTGCAGTGATTATGTTACAAATTAGCATAGGCAAGACACCTGTAGTGATATGACCCCTTTTCCTAATATGGCAGTTTAACACAAGCAGGACACATACTACTATAATATGGCCCGCTTTTCCTTTTATACCCGGAACAAAATAATTTTAAAAATAAGAAAAGTGAGGTTGAACAGCCTAATCACAAACAAATAAAAATGAGTAAGGAAGAGACATACATGCCTGATAGCATCGAGGTATGATGTCATGGTATTTTCGTCAATCGCACATTTCTTTACACGCTCTTCCAACAATTCAATTTCATGAATACGTTGCCATCCTGAAATTATTTCCTCGCCTGAAGAAGGGTGACAAAAACAATTACAAATAACGTAACAAAAAGAAATGAGAAAGAACAGAACCATCTCTTACCTTCGAAGAAAGACATCAAAAGAGTTGCTATAATTGGCGTCATCGTAGCATGGCATGGTGTAGAATAGCATGATAGGCAAAGGATATCGATAAAGTATGTAGAACTCCGTCTCATACCAGCAGCAAATCACAAGGATACAGTGTTTTAGTAATTCACACCAATTACGAAAGATAACAAAATTCAGGCCCTTGAAAAAATGTTTACTTCTCTAAAACTAGTTGGCCCAGTTTTCTCTCAGCTTTTGTATTTAAGTCCCTATAAGGATCAACTTCGAATCCTGCTTCCTGTGTAAAACAAGGGAGTGAGTAACTACTCTTAACTTAAAATTTTATAATTGACAGAAAGAGACACATTATGTGCAGCATATATGAATCATATTATAATAGCTACTCCACATAATTTTTTATACGATTTATGAATTTTTTTTGTGAAAGTACACTTATGCTTGAAAAAGAGTGAATATTATATGGTAAAATTATATCTCCCTACACCATGAGTAGATTACATATGCATGAAGAAAAAGTGTTTTTGGAACTTTATCTACAGTTACCTTAAGCATTCTGATCCCTTGTTCAAAGCTTAGCCGTAAAGTCTTCCACATGTACTGTACATTGACAAAATGGAAAAAGTTCAGTTAATTTGAAAAATTCAATTCATTAGGAAGAACAAAACTGATGTAAGAGTTGGTATGATTTAGCTGTTGATTTTTTTTAATATAATTTCAAATTTAGGTTTGATTGTTACTGGAGAAAACGATTGAATATTGTTCAAGTTTCAAGCGGCATACCAATAAATTTTCTTCAAAAAAAAAATTCTTCAAAAAAATACTAATAAATTGACATTTACGGAAGAAGAGATGAGAAGAGCTTTTAAATATTTTAACTTTCTGATATGTTTAAAAAAATATCAAATGAATACCTATGATGTAACGGTGAATAATTAAGCCCTGAATAATATGATCTCAACACAAATACTTGCTATCATATTAATTGAATTATTATTTGTGAACCTTTCGTTTATTTTAGTAAATGTAATACATGTCACATATTTAGGAGTCATTTCTGCTCTTTGTCAAATATCAGTAAATATGTTATTAAATTAAGAAATATATATTTGTACCGATAGGTGAGAAACTTTCATCGTGAATAACATCGAAACAAAATTATTCCCAAAGAATATATAGGCCGAACAATTTTAAGGTTGAAGGTGTAACAGAAAGGTCTTACCTTATTACTGAATTAATAGGCAATTCTAACAATTCTAAAAATTAACAAATTCCCAATTTCTTTCATTTTATTAAACGTATATCTTTGTTGGCTCACATGAAGTCCTTGATCACATGCATAAAATTCTCAACCAGTTCTGATAATTAATATTGATTGTAAGGTATATAAAGCTCAAATATTAAAAAGACCTATAAAGCCCTCTTAATGAATTTGTCCATCAAGTTAAGGAGACAAAAATATGTGCCAATCATCCAAGGATCACTACCCCCTATATAAGGGGTAAAGGCACACATCCCCAGGTAATTCTACACTACACGCAACCTACCTCTTTTAGTAATATCTACATCATCCCCCCACGCCACATACAAACTTGAGCGTCGGAGAGGCCACGTCGGACACCCTACCTGGTCCTCTAACGGGCTGCTATATGTGCAGGTATCCCGATCCAGAAGAAGTAGAACCGATCATGTGTCCCGAATCCCACGACATCAAATTGGTGCGGTGAGCATGGATCAAACACAGCGACTCGGTTTAGTCAGTTTCAAAAACCCCGTATTTTTTTTAGTTTCCAAAATTGGTAGTAGAAATGGAAGATTCAGCAAGAAAAAACTTTTCCCGAAGTCAGCATCGACCAGGGTCGATACGAAGATGGCTCTAGGATCGACAAGCGAGCTAACAGCACCCCCAAAGTCGATTGATGCATCGGGAAAGAAAATCGAAAATATCGTGGTAAGGCCGGAGTTCGACGCTCAGATAGACGCAATGGTGGCAAAGCCCGACACGTCGGATGATCCGAAGATGTTAGCGACAATGACATAGCAAGTCATGTACAAAATGGGCCACATGGAGCATTCAGTGAACACCTGAAATGCTCAACGCATGGCTACAGAGGGCAAGGTCTTCAACTTAGAGCGGAGGACAGTAACATCGGCCTAATCTAGGTCCGCCTCGAAAGGGTTTCAGAACCTCAAGAGGTGTCTGACATATGAACGAAGCCAAGAAGACTGGCACTTTCAACCCCAACGACCTCAGATCTTCAAGCCGAGCCAAGTCTACAAGAGTTAAGGTCCTATCGGTCGGGTAAAGAGCCAATAAAATCACGACTCGGACCACGACCTAGAGCCACCGCAGTAACGAAGGACCATACTAACTTCACTCGCCCACATAAGCATGAGCCTAGTTAGAGAAATGAAAAGACGTGGAAAAAACCTTGGTGTAGCTCCCCTAATGCGTCTGTTAACTCGTCGATGAAGGAACCCAGAAGGTCGGCGGCTAGATCTGACATAGCCTCCAAACGGGCGATTGAAGAAATGGAGAAAAACTTAGCCCCAAAATGGGCAGGCGATATAATGAAAAATGTGAAGGCGCTCCTCGTAGACATGGGGATGGAGCCAGCTATCCCCGAGATAGGAGACGCTGAATCGCCTTTCTCCCTTAAGATTTTAAGGGTCGAATTCCCCGAAAGTTTCAAATGGCCAAAGTTACGAGATTACAATGGCAACGGTGACCCGACCCTTCATGTCAAGAATTTTAGGTAAAAAATGGCAACCACCAAGGCAACCGATGTGATGCTATGTAAGATCTTTCCAATGACCCTTAAAGAACCGGCCACTGTCTAGTTTGAAAATCAAAAGTGAGGATCAATCACGAACTTTAAAGTGATGATAAAAGACTTCCTCTTGTACTTCGTAACATCGATCCCACCTTATAAGACTATTCAAGATTTACAGTTATGAGGCAGGGTCTAAATGAAACACTGGGAGATTTTGTGGAGCGATTCCAAAGGACAACCCTCAAGGTGAAAGGCTGCAGCGTCGACATTGCCACTGATATACTAGCAAGCAATTGTAGAAATGCCGACCTTAAAAAGGATCTACTCACTAGAAGACCAAAGAGTTTAGCATTGATAATACAGATGGCGTGGGAGTGGGTAACTTATGAGGCCCATGAGAAAGAGGCACCGGTACACGAGCATACAGGCCGACAGCCGAGTCCGCCTTAGTCTAATAAGTTATCCCTGAGGCCCCTCAAGTATGAATAGAAATGTCGCAATGTCCCTAAGGACTTGATTCCTTTGAGAGTAGATCAAAAGGAAGTACCGTATTAGATAGAGAAGAATCGGTAGTACATTGAATACCCATCGAAGATAAAATGACCGGAAAAGCCACGTACTTACTGCAACTTCCACAATCAGAGGGCCATGATACCGAGGATTGCCGACATTTGGCAATTGAGCTCAATAAAAGGGCAGCCGAAGGGAAACTTGACAACTTCATGGCCGGACCACATTTGTATCGGTAATAGGAGGAGTGGGTAGAGAGCATCGAGTTGCTCTAATGGAGAGAGCAACCGATCCCCCCCAGCTCTCCGAGAAGTTATCAAAATCATTTACGGGGGACCAACATTGAAGAAACGAAAAGCATCACCAGTGAATAACACAAGTTGATACAGAGGGGTATATTATTCCTTCGCTCATATACCTAAGCCAGCCTCACATTAAGACGCACTGGTAGTTGAGATAGAGGTCAAAGGGTTCATGGTTAAAAGAGTACTAGTAGATACCAGTAGCTCGGTCAACCTTATGACCCAATCCACATATGACACCCTCAGACTAGATCCAAATAGCTTAGAGTCGATCAAAACCCGATCTTAGGCCTGGGTGGCCATGCGGGATCAGCCATACTATAGGTCACCATGGGAGATGGTTCGATCAAATGGAAGTCACAAGCTGAGTTTTTGGTTGTGGATATGGCCTTGGCGTACAACGTTATACTAGGAAGACCGATCCTGGTTGAGTCCGAGGTGGTGGTCAACTTATGCTACCTCATGATGCAGATTCCCGCCAGGCAAGGCATGGTTACTATTAGGGGCAGGCATAAGATTGCAAGGGAAACATATATGGCTTCAATATGGGTCAAACAATTCCACCAGGCTGCAGAAAGTTTACCAGAAAAGACCAAGCCCCACGGTAAGCTAGAAACGTTACTCCTAAGCCAAGATAGGAAAGTATTTATTTCAGAGGACATGAACCCCTAAGTAAAGGCCACCCTGATCGCAGTTCTCAAGAGGAACAAAAACTCATTCACCTGGATAGAGGCCAATGTCACAGGAGTCGATTCTAGATTCATGGATCATAAGCTTAATGTCGACCCGAAAGCCAACCCGGTCAAACAAAAGCCTAGGAACCACGGTCCGAACAAACAGTGCACCATTGAGGAAGAGGTGGCAAAATTGTTAAAGGCAGGTCATATTATGGAGATTCAGTACCCCAATTGGATGGCAAATGTGGTGCAAGTCAAAAAGCCTAGTGGGGCATATCGAATGTGCGTAGACTTTACCAACCTGAACAAAGCTTGCCCAAAAAACAATTATCCGCTGCCTAACATCGACTCCCTTATAGACGCAACTAAAGGCTACGAGTCTTATTCTACGGTAGATATGAAGGCGGGGTACAATCAGATACCCATGGCCAAGGATGACTTAGAAAAAAATTTGTTCATAACCCATGAGGGAACGTATTGTTACAAAGTTAGGCCATTTGGGTTAAAAAAATGCGGGCGCGACCTACCAGCTCCTGGTCAACAAAATATTTGAAGGTAAGATCGGTGATACTGTGGAACTATACGTCGATGATATGATCATTAAAAGCAAGAAAACCAATGCACATCCAGTCAATCTTGAAGAGGTGTTGCGCATCTTAAACCAATATAAGTTAAAATTGAACCGTGAAAGTGCACTTTTGGTATAGCAGCAGGGAAGTTTCTGGGATTTCTAATCTCCCACCGAGGGATAGAGGCAAACCTCGACAAGATCAAGGCAATAACGGAACTACAGCCGACCAAGACAGTAAATGACGTACAGAGGTTGAACGGCAAGATCAACACCTTGGGCCAATTCATATCATGCTCGGCCAGGCAATGTATTCTTTTTTACAAAACCCTGAAAGGAGCAAAGAATTTCCAATGGATAGATGAATGCGCCAAGGCATTCGACAACTTAAAACAATTCATATCCTCGCCGCCATTGCTAAGCTGACCCACCCCCGGAGAGTGTCTATTTCTCTACATCAGTACCTTTGAAGAGATTTTGGGAATGGCCTTGGTTAGGGAGGAGAAGGCAGAGTAGTACCCCGTGTATTATTGTAGTAAAGTCCTTAAAGATGCTGAGCTAAGGTACACTCATCTTGAGAAAGCTGCCTAAGCCGTCATCATCGCTTTTTAAAGGCTGAGACACTACTTCCAATCCTACATCATTGTAGTCCAAACCGACCTAAGTCTAAAAAAAGTTCTCCAAAGGCCATAGACGTCGGACAGATTAGCAGAATGGGCAGTGAAATTGTCAGAGTTCGACGTCAGATTCAAACTAAGGAAAGCGATCAAGGCTCAAGCATTAGCAAATTTTATACAAGAGGCCCCATCGCCCAAACCTACCACGCTGATGGAGGAGATGTGGAAAATTTTTATCGACGGAAGTTCAACCCAGGGTCAAGGTGGTGTAAACGTACATATGAGAGGCCCAAACAGAATAGTCATTAACCAGGTGGCCAGACTCTCCTTCGCCACAACAAACAATGCGGCCGAGTATGAGGCGTTCATCCTCACCCTATAGTTGATCGAAGCTATACAACCAGACCGAGCCCACATCTATAGCGACTTAAAACTTATTGTCAATCAACTAGGGGGAGGATATACAATGAAAGATGCTATAATACAGTAGTACCTCGACCTGGTGTGAGCGCTCATCGGTAGGATAAAGTAGAAATGAGAAAAGATATAAATTCAACACATACCGCGGGCTCAGAATGCTAAGGCTAATAAGCTAGCGAAGGCGGCATCAGAACCCAGTACGGATAATCCCATTCATTGCACCATTGGCAGTATTGATCGACCTAGCACTAGAGGGAGCGAGGTCCTCGTCATATTGGAAGAGGCTGAGCCAACAGAGGAATGGTACTCACTGATATGGAGATACCTGAAAGACTCTGTTCTCCCTGAAGATGAGATAAAGGTGCAGAAAATAGTGAGAAAGTCATTGCAGTATTCAATCATCGACAACCAATTGTATCGACGATCGTTTAGCCATCCTTGGAAAACATACCTAGGGAGAAGAGATGCCGATTATTTGTTGCACGAAATCCACCAAGGAATCTGCGGAGGTCATGGGAAGAAGGATGTGGTAGTTAGGAAGGCCAAACTCTAGGGCTTCTATTGGCCGACGATGGAATTGGACGCTAAAGAGTTAGTGGAAAATGTGAACCATGGCAAGCCTACGCAAAAAACATCAGGGCTCCCCTCACGGAAATGACAGATATTCGAGCAGCTTGTCCTTTCTCCATATAGGGAATGGATATCATCGGACCCTTTCCTGTGGCACAGTACTAAAAGAAGTGGATCATCGTTGCGGTCGATCATTTTTCAAAATGGGTCAAAGCCGAGGCTATATCGACAATCTCTCCAAATTAAGTGATACAGTTTTTTAACAAATACAGCCTTACATGGTTCGGCATACCACACACACTAATAATAGACAGCGACACGTAATTCAACTGCGAAGCATTTAAAACATATTGCAACAAACTCAAAATCAAGCTTCGGTTCTCCTCGGTATCATACCTACAGTGTAACGGTATGACTGAGGTAACGAATAGAATGATCATGGACAGAATCAAAATAAGAGTACTCAAAAATAGATCGAGTTGGGTCGACGAGTTACAAAATGTCCTATAGTCCTATTGAACCACACTAAGAACAACGACAGGAGAAACACCCTTTGCACTGGTATATGGAACCAAGGCCGTAGTACCGGTCGATATAGGCACCCTCAGTGAGAGAGTGTCGCACTATATATAAGTCCCATCGGTAACAATGAAAAACTAAGGACAAACTTTGATGACCTAGAGGGACGATAAAACCGAGCCTACACCAAGATAGTCGCCTATAAGAAGAGGGTTGCATCCGCCTTTAATAAAAAGGTGAAACCCTGAAGCTTCCAATTGGAAAAGCTCATGCTCCAATCAACTGAAGCATTAAGAGTAAGAGCAGGCCAAGGCAAGCTCAGCATAAATTGGGAAGGGCCATTCAAGGTCAGTCAAAAAATTGGCTGAATACATACAAGCTTCAAGATATAGAAGGGAAGATTTTGCCCCAGACATGGAATACGCGGCACTGAGAAAGTTTTTCGTCGAGGAGTAGTCCACCTAGGTGTCTTGGTAGTTTTGTTTGAATAAGTTTTGTGTCAGTCCTATATGAGTGTCGGTCTTTTATGCTTTCATTTTAAGTTAGTCCAATGTGAGTGTCGGTCTTTTATGCTTTCATTTTAAGTTAGTCCAATGTGAGTGTCGGTCTTTTACGTCGGTAGTTTATAGTTTTTTGTGTTGGTCTAGTGTTTATATTTTTATCTGGATGTACTCTTCGGCATATTTTAATGAAAGTGAATGTTTTATTCAAGTTTATCTTTAAGTATTGCATACAACCGAAGTGTAATGACCGAGGCAACCCCAAGCAAGGTCCCCCTTTACTGTAAGAGAATAAATGCAAAGCTAAAAGAAAATGAATGAACCAAAATTGAAAGGAAGTTCATATATCAAAATAACATAATTTATACATCTTTGGGGGATTGAGATAGAGCATCATCCTCGGCCTCACCCATCTCACTAAGGATCGAGGTTGCGTGAGAATGGTAAGATAATGCCTCTTCCTCCTCGCTCTCAACATCCCCGCTCTCACTTCCTTCTATATCAACTTCTTCTTCCTCACCGCCGAGGATAAATAAGGGCATATCCTCGGACCAAGAGGTCATCTTTACATCGGCCTCGGGCTCAGGAGGTAAGGCCAAATTGTCTAAGTTGGAGGCAAGACACTGAAACTTCTCCCAAACCTTTCGAAGAAATTTAGAATGATAGTTCACTTTGTAGCGCCGTGACTGATCTTGCACTACCAACTCCTTCCTCCGATAATGATGCTTTAGAGCCCTGCCATGCCTCTCATAAAAATCACGGCTCTCACTCATCTCTTTTAATCTTTTTACTGCCACATCGGCCTCATCCTTCAGTCTTTGAACCACGGCCTCCAGGGCACGATTATCCTTCTTCAGAGCATCCATCTCCTCCACATGCTTATAGCCGACCTCCTTAGTAGTAAAGGCCAACAATTCTTGGTAAGACTTCAGCTCTTGCTCCTTCACCGAGGCCTTCTCGCAGCTCTCATCCCTCTCCTTCTTCAGCTAGGCAAGCTAAGCATAAAATTGCTTCTTCGAGTACTTAAGGGCCTTGATCTCACTACTCTTTTCCATCAAAGACTCAGTCAAATAAACTGCTTCGGATAAAGCCTATATTAGATAAAGAAACTTCAGATGAAAGGACGCAAGGATGCAAGAATTAAATCGGTTGACCAAGAAATGAGACTTATAATGATAAGGTTGGCTTGATGGTAAAAAGCTTGTTGGGCAACCTTTCCTCTTTGTTGCCTCTCAACCTCGGAAGGGAGATGAGTGAAACTGGAAAAATCATGGACGACTAAATCGTTCTCTAACTTCACGTCCGGACCGACAGTAAGCTTCCACATCTGGTAGCAAAAAAGCGCATAAATCATTAAAAAAAGGAGAAAGAGAGGCAGGAAGCATAAACTATATTCCATTGGGCGGCAACATATAGAGGCCCTTGTTGGATGTAGCGATGGTCCCCTCGACCTCAACCACTTCCTTCCTCTTTTCCTAGTCACCCAGCTTCCTCTTCTTTCTCCTCAAATCTTCACCTTAAGCCTCAGTCTCCAAATCTACAATGATTGTCTCAGGAGGCTTCTCTTTCCCATCAGCGACCACTTTGATAATGTTAATTATTCCATCGGCACCCCGCGATGGGAAAGAATCTACCCCTTTCCTTGAAGCCTTATTCTCAAGACCCTCTCCTTGGTTGAAACCAAGAGACCCTGATAGATCTGCACCCATCGAGACACTCCCCTCAATAGTCAAAGCCCTGAAACCTTTGGCTTCTTAGACTTCTTCTTCTTTGGCTTCGCAGCGGCTGCGAGAATGGTAAACTAACTATTTAGGTTAGACATACCTACAGATGCCCAAAATAGAAAAGGTCAAAATTAAAGAATAAGGGAAAAAAAGAGGTCATTGTCCGGCTCAACCACAACCCTATCCCTCGAGCCAACTACGCTCCTTGCCATGAGTGCCACAACCCCAGCCTCGACCTCGACATATATACTATGGTTGGTGTGAAGCAACTCAGCGGCAACAGTCCAAGATAACTTAGGAACAGTCACCCAAGATAAATAGTGCACGCTGTTAGCTTACCGTTGCGTCAACCTACTATCGGTCTTCCATGTAGAAGGATTCCCATGTTGAATGTTCCATCTCATGGGGAATGGCCAATACTGCACCGGTATAGTGCATTTTTAAGGTGAATCATATTAGCATCGATGTCAAGATGGACCCAGAACCACCTTTCCTTGAAGCCTTTCACTGAATCCTTCTGATGCACCAATTTGTTTATCTTAAGTCGTGCCCTTTCCCAATACAAACAGTTGCCCGCACCAATCTATATGGGATGATAAAAATGTCAGAACACGATACCGTAAAGCCACAGCTGCAGATCTTGGCATATCTTATCAATCAGCAGCATCTTCATAAGCTCATTAGGAGATGCTTGAGAAGGGCACACCTTAAATTCTAACAAAATGGAGCGCACTGGCCTGCTTAAGGGAGGTCAAAATCCCCATTCGATGTGTTGAGTAAATAGGGCAAAGGCATCGGCAGGGGGATCATCCATCCTCTCTAGTTCCCCCGGGATGACCCCATACGCACTAAAACGACCTTCTACTTAAATTTCCATGTATTGGTCGACCGTTTCTTGATCGAGCTTAGACACACTATACACGATGGAATCTTCTATAGTTATCATAGACTTAGGAATGTCGAAGGCCGCTTCCAGATTATACACCTGTAGCTCGATGTAAGCTGGGATCGGAATCGTCTCCTGAGTATAATGGACCATCGTATGATCCTCAGACTCAAAAGTCTCTAAGGTATTGGATTCCCTTGGTTCTTTAGCTTAGGCGACGTTGGAGGTATCGGGTCAATCTTGGGCATGAACGGTGCAAAGAGGCGCTGCAGAAATAGGTTCTATGATATGCTTGGTGTGAGGTGGGACTGAAGAAACCGACGATGAACCAAGCGCCGCTGGTGAGGAGGTTGAGGCGGACGTCGAGGTCGAGGATGAGGAAGAATTTGATGCATCCATGTCAAAGAAAAATAAAACTTACCGATGCTACATAGGTCGATAAAAGATAAGCATAGTAAAAGGAAATTCAGGATGCAAGCGGCAAAATTTGAAACCTAAGCCTCGAAAACTGAACCTATAGGTAATTATGACCTAGAGAAGTCTAAGCGACTGCGTGCTTAATACTCCAGAGTCGAAAAGACACGCGTGTAACCCACGCGGCAATAAATATGCCTTTCTCAGTGCAAACTTTAAAGTGATAGTTCAGACATCCCCCTTGGGGGTAGAGCCGACCGATGACTTTGAAATATGTGACAAAAGATAGCCGATGCAACACATGGAACACAACTTTATTTATAGAACATAAAACTGAGCTCACAAGGGCCGAGCTCATAGCCTTGGTAAACCAACGACTACAGTCACAGGAATAAAATTGAGCTTATAATGGTTGAGCTTGTGGCCTGTGAAAAATAAAAAACCACCACCCTATGAGGAAGAAAAAGAGATTTTAAGTGGTGAAAAGCGGCGAGTTGGGAGAGGACAGCACGTCGAACCGTCGCCAGTGCTGGGACTCCAACTTGCACACAGCAGCACCACCATCGACATCTGGGGACTACGTCCTCCCCTGGGCAAAGCCCACTGTACTACGTCCGCCCTTAGGTTAAGAAAAGCCTTCAAACCGATCCACTGACTTTACACACAGACCATTTGGAGGCCGATGCTCAGACATCCAAAAGCTACGATACATGGCCGACCTATCAAAGTAAGGTGAATGGAAGAAGTCTGATAAACAAAACTGCAAGTAAATGAATAATGAGAAGCAACCATCACTTACCTCCCTATTTATAGGTGCAAAGAGTAAATGCCTACAATAAATGTTAGCAAAATCCAAGGTGTTGGAAACATGCAAAACGGTTAAAAGCTGGAAATTCAAAATCTTTTTCCGCCTATAACTTCAATTGACGAAGGTGACCCCATCAAGCAAATAAGCTTGGGATCAGTCATCATGTCTTCAGTAAAGGGATAAGCATCACTTTAGAACCTCGCCTCCACATAAAACCCAGAAGACCACTCGAACCCTAAAGAGTTCAAACCGACCTGAGGGGGGACATCTCTGGAAACAGAGACAAAATGCAACGACACATTTTGTCTCCATATGATGGTCGAACCTACTAAGAAGCTACTCAAACCCTAAAGAGTTCGAAATAACCTGAGGGGGGGACATCTCTGGGAAAACGCATTTTGTCTCGGCCGTCTTCAAAACCTCAAAATAGACCCAAAATGGGCATATAAAGCCGATTGTCGACCCTGAAGAGTCTACATTGACCCAGGGGGGACATCTGATAGCAAGGCATATAAAGCCCAAATACCAACAAGGCCCATAAAGCCCTCTCAAATGAACTTGCCCACTAAGCTAAGGGGACAGGAACATGTGTCAACCATCCAGACATCCCTTAACCCCATGGCTAGACACATGGCGACCATCCAATTGTCACTACCCCCTATATAAGGGGTATAGGCACGCATCCTCAGGTAATTCTACTACACTCAACCTACCTCTTTTAGTAATATCTACATCATCTCCCCACGCCACATACTAACTTGAGCGTCGGAGAGGCCACGTCGGACACCCGACCTGACCCTCTAACGGGCTGCTATCTGTGCAGGTATCCCGATCCAGAAGAAGTCGAGCCGATCATGTGTTCCGAGTCCCACGACATCAAATACATTTCCGAAATTATAAAGATTGAAAAATATCCTTGAAGCAATATATTCAATTGAGTCGCTCTAAAAGAGTCGAGTTGAACCATGTACAACACCGATAAATAAATAAATAAATAAATTATGCTTGGAGAAATATAGTACAAGAGGTTGTAAGTATTTGAAAATTTTGGAATTTGTTTTACATCTGTATGAAAAAGAGAAAGATACTAAGTTTGAAATTGTAGAGATACAAAGAGCTATGAGCTATGAATAAATGAGTAGTGCTCCGATAATTACAACACAAGGTTGCAAGTATTTAGTTAGACTGTTTTACAGCTTATGAAAAAAGAGGATGCTGAGTTTGAAATGGTAGAGGTGTTGTAAGTACCACAAATTTGAAGAATATTGAAGAGATCTGTGTCATATTAGCTTTACTGTTACATCCAAAAATATTGATTGCAATAATGTCTCTCAAAAATATTACTCTACTCATCTATTCAATAGGAAGAGAAATATCTCGAATCACATCATACATTTTGACAAATCCCCTCCCATATATCATCAAGAATAATGAGTATTGGAAAATTCTTCAAATGTCTCGTAAAGTTGATTTGCTCTTCTAGAGACTTCCTCCATATTAGATTTCAAGTCCAATGAATCAACAATCTCTCCTTACCACAATGTAAAATATCTCCTATACTATTTTCTCTAAACACCTCACGTACTATTGTTATTTACCTACATCACCCATCCCATAATTTTCAAGAAGTACTCAACTTCATCTTGTATAATTTTCCAAATTTGAACCTAACATAGCAAATGTGGTAATTTCATAGGCATGCCATAAATAGGTTTTGAAATAGGAATAGAGGAGGTGGTTTACTTGATATGAGAGGTTGATGAGAAGAGTAGACGAGATGCTAACTCCACCAAAGCATCACTTGCAATTCTCATATGCCAATGTAAAAAAAATAAAAATTACTTATTTTTTGCTCTTGAAATAATCAAAAGCAAAGGACAAAGTAATTTTGTCAAAGATAAAGACAAGGTATCTTCTTGGGTTAATTAAACCATTGTATTAATGGTTAGTTCACCGACTTTTTATTTTTTTAATAATATGACAATCAATTTTTTTCGAATAATACTCCCTTCAATTTCAATAATATGACATTTTTTTTTACTTTTTTTAAATATTATTTCCTATTTTCAACATAAATTTTTACTCCTTTCTCCCTATTATACCCTTATTAATTGTAGTTCAATCCCAATACACATATTACTCATTTGATACTAACTTAAGGGTAAACAAGTAATTATATACTCTCCATTAATTACTTCTTAAAATTTGTTAATCTCTCTAAAGCGACTTTTTTTCGGAACCAAAGGGAGTAGGAATAAAGGAATAGTTGTTGCATGTATGACATGTGTCTTATAAACCACTTTATATAATTATGTAATGTTATTTTATTCATTTCTGAAATATATATCATTTATATACGAAGCAGATATCAAATGAGCCGATTTATTATATAATTTCCGGTCGAGTGGAGTAAAGCTGATTTTACATTTAAAACTACTTTATCTTTTCAATTAAAAATGATAAGATTATATCTTAAATCTTCGGAGTTTTTATTTTTGTAATGACTTGAGCACTATTCGACCCCTCTCCAAGAGTATCAAAAGTTACAATTGCACCTACGTACCTTCCATTAATCTTAGTGAAAAATAGTAGGAAAAACATACATATGAATTTAGTATTGAAGTGAAAAAACAAACAAACTATTTTTATAGTGGCAAGTAAGAAATAATGGTGTAAAAGATAAACAGCAGATAAATAAAATAAAAAAGCATGAGCGAAACTAGAGTAACATATGAATGATAGTAAATTATGGAAAAGGATGTAAAGAAGAAAATTTTAAAACGACATTCAAACTTACAAGACGTGTGTTAAAAAACACAAAATATGGTCAATTTGTTGTGTTCTTCAAATTTTTATGCGAATTTACCTAATGATCCCTTTGCGAATTATGTTATATGTACTGAGTTGTAGAGGTTGGGCTTTATAGCCCATCCACAACCATTTCAACTTTTTTTCTCAGAACTTTACTCTGATTACCTCCAGATCCTTAAATATCACCTTTAAATATGATTGTAGTATGCTATTATAGTTTAACACAAATTAATATTTATAGTAGATAATATATAGATGCATTAGTATAAAAATAATTTTTATAATGATTAAGAAAAGTGGAGCTAAACAAAAAAATATTATAATAAAGAAAAAAATTACAAAATAAGATATAACAACAATAAATCTTATAAAGAGTATCAGAAATGTTGATTTTTTTGTTTTAAGTCTAAATTTCATAATAGACAGTAGATTTTATGGTTTTAGAAGTTTCAATAGACAATATTTGATATATATATAGTGCTCTCAAAATAGGTATTTGGTTACCAACTTATATTGCTTCTGATTTTGAATGTTATTTTCATATAAGAAATAATTAAGTTTTTTAAAGATAAAATAAATAATTTAAAAAACTTGACAATTCAAGACAAGTTGTCTTTGCAGTTCACGGCCTGCATTGAGAATTACTTGTACATGTGAACTAACAGTGGTTTTTTATGTTAAAACGGGGGATTTGCATTCTCTGTAGTTGAAATTCTAACTGTAGGGTATGTTTTAAAATCATGGTCATTCATTTTAAAATGGATGGCCATAATTTTTTTAAAAAGTAATTGATTATTTTTTATTCGAAAAAATCACAGTCATCCATTATTAAATGGATGGTTGTTATATATCAAATATATTCTGCAGTTGAAATTTCAACTCCAAAGAATTCAAATCCTGAAACGTGACCCGGAGAAAAACAGTTTTGTTACTACATATTACATTAGTGATAGATCATGAAAATTATATGGAAGCATAAATATTTTGCTCAATTCCAAATGATGCTAAATATTAAAAAATTACAGCAAGATGATTTTTTACTGAAAAAGATTCAAAGATGTAAAACTATTAAATAATTTGAGTAGATTATTAGAAATATACATCAAATTAGGAGTCTCTCTGGTCAAATTAATATTTGTTGTAACAGTTTTGACATACGATACGAAATATAATCTTTAGTTTTGTAGCCTTCAGTTATCACAATAGATAATTGTGATAACAGTATGTGATAAACTTCTTTTAGGAACAGTATATAGTTTCATAACAGTATTTTAAAAATTGGGTTAGGTGGGGTTTTACGTAACACCGCCTGGATTTTAGGTAGTCGGGCGATCCCAGGCGTTTGATCGATTTAGGTGGGTCTAGGCGGAGTTTGTTTAAAAAATCGGCCTAAGCAGCGCCTAGGCGGAATTTTTCATAACACTATTTTTAAAATATGGTTTAAATTATGCTTTTTTATATTTAATATTTTTATAATTTATTTTTTAGCTGAATTTATATTTTTATATATTAAAAAATAAAAAATATAAATCAGCCTAGATTCCGCCTAGGCCCCGCTTAAGGGTTTTGAAACCTCAATCGTCTGATTAACGTCTAACGCTTTTTAAAACATTGATTTATAATCTATTTAGTTCAGTTCATTCGTGATTGCAAGTCAACTCTTGTTGGTCAAAGCATTCAAAAGCAACCTTTATATTAGTTCTTTTATATGGGACTGGGTATTTAATATCCTTCTCGTTGGATGCTTGATACTTATACAGTTTATATATTATAATAATAAAAACTGCATACATGTCAAGTATCCAACGGGAGAGGTATTAAATATCCGATTCTGTATAAAATTTGTCACCTTCGTAGAAATCGGATAAGGCCCTCAAGTTACATGTTAAGAAATTGTATTTTTCCACCTCTTAGATATGATGTCTTCGTCGTGACATTACATGTGATTAAGAAACTATCATCAAATGAGATATGTTATTTCTGAAATGGGCAATGTTTATGAATTCACGGCTATTCTTCTACCATCTATATCATTACGTGCTTGCTCTATCTCTTTCAAAAGTACACGTACTTCGCTTAAATTAACCCAGCCTCTTCATGGAAGAATATAAACGAAAGCGAATACTTTTAGCTATAGGCATATTATAAGGAAATACATGAAGAGATTAAAAATCTTCAAAAATCCTTGAATATCTGAAAATCAAATAACAAATCTTCTGTGAATCAGCAGTCTTCAATTTCTTATAGAGCAACTCAGAACGAGAGCATAGAACAATTTCCCTCTCAAAACTTTCTCTGGAAATATTTTCTTACCAACACCACCACAAATCCCATAATCTTTCAAGAAGAAGCTCAACATTATCTTGTAGTCTTCCAAGTTGTATGAATCATAGCTAAAGTGAAGTTTGATGGGCACACCATTGACAGGGTTTAAATTAGGAACAGAGAAGGTTTGGTTTGATAGAGTGAGGAGAAGAGTAGATTATTTATAAGGTGGCATCAGATGAAAACATAACCATAATTACTAGGGTTTTTTTTTAATTAAAGGTGGAGAACAGAGAATCGGACTCGTTTTATTAAATAAAAGAAAAGAAACAGAGATGGTAAATAATGATAGATGTCAAACAACCAAGGCAGTAAAAAGGTACTATCAACTAAGGAGAAAACTTTAACAGAGGTTTGCGCTCCCGATTTTGGGGCGGATTTTGACATCCCGCCCCTCTACTAGGCTGCCCCCTCCCTCTATTAGCTCCACCTCGCGTTTTAGCACCTCTTTTACCACTCTGAACCTGCCACGGTTCTTCATGGACAATTAGTGTAGAAGCCAAAACTATCCTAGATGTTGAAGCCGAAACTTGTTCATCCTCAGAATCTGAATCGCCCCAAAATTTCTTTACTTGATTAGCCAACTGACTCTCCGCAGGAGTAGAATCATTGCTCCTAGATCCTGATTGCACATTCTTAGAACTCGAATCACTTGTCTCACTAACATCATTTAAGTTCCCGTCCATCTTGGTATCTTTGCCAACCTGAACTTGCTCAGAACGTGCCTCTGTAATAGGTGGAATAGCAGAATCCACCTCAATCAGATTAGTCACAACTGCAGTAACCGCAACGGTTTTATCCTGAATTGCCGAAACATGACCAGGCTGTTTTTTGCTTTCCTCAAAGGCTTGTTCCGGAGCCTTTCCCAAATCCTTGTCGAGAACATTAACTGCTGCCACATTCTTCCCAACATTCACCTGCCTACCCACAGCTTTTCCAGCATCCTTCAGCTACTTATTACGTCGACAATCTCTCCAAAAATGCCCTTCCTTTTCAACCCCCAACGTAGTAGTAATGTGGCAGCGAGATCTACATCTATTAGAACCCTAGCATAATGTCCAAAATCTCCTTCAATAGTATTCCACCATAATTACTAGGGTTAATAAATGAATAAACAAAAAGGCATCATTTGCGATTCTCATACATAGGCCGATGTAAAATTATTTTGTGTTGGGAAAATACGATAGAACACTTAGATAAATCTAAAGTCGTGATAAACACTTTCAAATTGAAACTAATTTGGCGGTTGTACTAAATTTTTTAATCGGATAAAATCAGAAAGAATTCAAGAACTTAGAATCGATATCTGTTGTGAAAATAATGAACCATGATTTGTATGGTGCCAATGCCCAAGTTTTATAAAACTTGAAAGCAGCAATCGCGACAATTCAAAAAGTGTCTCGAAAGGTTGTGTCCAAAAAAAACAAAAGTCACAACAATTCAAAAAGTGTCGAGAAAGGTTGTATCCAAAAAAACAAGTATTTTCGAGGTTTAAAATTACATACATAATTTTCAAAAATTCATCTGAAAATAAATTTTTTACAAGGGAACTTTTATTCAATAACAAATTTCAGAGCTAACTTGTTTGTTGTGCCCCCTCCAGGGGCATTGCCCTCGGAACCCGCTAGGGGCTGCCGCCCCTTGGACCCCCGAAATCTAAATGTCGTGCACTCCGCACTCTCCCAACTTATTCAATATAATATTATGAGCATTAATCAACTAGTTGATCCAATTAAACTAAAATACTATCATTTTGTTTCTTGAAAAATTCAAAACCATAGAAGAAGGGCATGTTAACTATGTGCTTTTGTCAAAGATAAAGAAAAGATAAGGTACTATAATGAATCATATTTAGGCCCAGTTCAATTTGATATTTCTTATTAAGTTGTTAATGAAACACCCTTATCAAGTAATAACTATAGAAAAATACTATAAAATTTTTTTTTTCGGTACGAAAATATTCATATATTAACACAACCATAATATTTCACATCAACTCTAATATCATTCGTTTATATTACAAACCATAATTATGTTTGATTAGAAAAACCAAAACCCGACCACTTTCTATTCTATATGCTTGTCATGTGAGGAGAGAGAGTGAGATGGACACAGCCAACGGACCTTTCTTCCATGATAGCTACAGGTAAGGACCTTCTAGTACAATACTTTATCTACAACTGAAAAATATAGCGATTTATATGAGTCGCCACTCAGTGAATATAAACAATCAATGAATTTAACAATCACATACAGTTACACCTTCAAAATATACATATAGTCATTCTTATATACTATTAGATGATTCATTTATTTAATTGTTGTGACATTTCCGGCCAAACTATTGCCCCGGGATACATGTAACATTTGTAACAGATAACAATTGATTTGCTGGCCAGCTATATAACAATTGGTTGACCTTTCGGTCCAGATAACAATTGGTTGACCTTTCGGTCCATTTGTCAAATATTGCAATTGGTTGACCATATAGGTCCAGATAACAGAACATGTATTGCAATGTTTG
This sequence comes from Euphorbia pulcherrima, assembly GCA_947683365.1. Classification (NCBI taxonomy): domain Eukaryota; kingdom Viridiplantae; phylum Streptophyta; class Magnoliopsida; order Malpighiales; family Euphorbiaceae; genus Euphorbia; species Euphorbia pulcherrima. The sequence goes on from CANTUS010000001.1 coordinate 26,272,740, forward strand.
ATTGGCTATGTCACAACGTCTCTCTTTATTTCATTTGTTCCTGTATAATTGCGTATATCATGAATAATTCAAGTATCTCATGTTTCTCCAAATAAACATATGTTCATATAATTCAAATTCTCCAAATAACATATAATCATTCAATTCACAACAATTCACCAAACATTCAAATATCACATTTCAAAACATTTCACCCATTCATATCATGTTTATACTCACAGATAGAATGCTAATTTCCACGAAATCGACTTGTTTCCTCCTCTTGAACACTTTCACGACCTCGTGTTCCTATAAGCATAAATTCACATCAATACATTTCACCTTGTGTTGTTTTCTATTTATAAAGTTTTCATGACTTAAACCATTGTTACTTGTATACTTGTTCATATGACCTTGCTCTACTTAAAAATTCATAACTTTCAATTCACTTCTCCAAATGATCTGATTCTTTTTTTATTCTATCCCTAATATACAAGGCTATAACATACTAAAACCTCAAAAATTTTAGAGTCTTATACGATTTATAGGGAATTTTCCATCAAAACCTATTTCAGTCCCGTTTTACCTGGACAGCAACGTAATAAAACGGGTATAACTCTCTCTACACAACATGAATCGACCTGATTCTTTTTCCTACTTAAACTATACACATAAGGGAATAACATATCCAAAAATCAGAATTTTCTAAGCAGTATAACAATCCCAGATTAATTTTGAAACTCACCCTATCTCTTTGATCATCCAATTCTGCACACTTCATCTTATAAAAATCATAACTATTGATCTACTTGTCTAAAAATTCTCAAATTTTGCAGGATAAATCTTGACATAAAGAAGAACAATTCATCTTCTTACCAAAACTGCTAATTCTAACTTTAACCTAACAAAAATCGCACTACAAAATTACTGAAATACCTGATTCCTTCCTTCTAGATCTCTTCTTCTCTTCTTCCTTTCTCTTTGTTCTTTGCTTTGTGTTTTAGGAGATGAAGAACTGATCTAATTCTTATCAGTTCATAAAAAGATCTAAGGGGCAAAAGACCAATTTGCCCTCAAGTTCTTTATTTATTACAAATACTAACTATACTAAATACATGTACATATATCTATACCATACTAATACTAATTCTAATACTAATTCTTATACTTAAATCCTTATGATATATCACAATTTTATTCAACTTTATATGTTCTAATAATAATTTTATATCTATAACATAACTATACTCCACTTATTCCTTAAAATTCTATAGCCATATAATTCGATACCTAGATATTAACTATCGTCTTTTGTATGGTTGAAATAACTATTACTTTCACTAACCAATTTTAATAAATATAACATGTAAAATTTAAATATAATGACATATAACAGATGTGGACAAATGCAAATATAATGCATGAAATGGGATATTATAATTCTCCCCCCCTTAAAGAATTTCGTCCTCGAAATTAAATACCTGAATCAGAAAACAAATAAGGATAGTCCTTTCTCATTCGATCTTCTGTTTCCCAAGTGGCTTCTTCTACTGAATGACTTTTCCAAAGTACTTTTACCAGTGGTATTTCTTTGTTTCGCAATTGTTTGGCCTTATACCCGATAATTGCTACTGGTTCTTCTACATAACTCAAATTATCAGCAATCTCTATCTCTTGGTCCTTAATACATGAGTAGGGTCTGACCGATACTTCCTTAGCATGCTCACATGAAAGACATTGTGAATTTGAGCTAACTCTGGTGGTAATGCCAATTTATAAGCAAGTGGACCAATTCTTTCAAGAATGTCATAAGGCCCTATGTACCGCGGACTAAGCTTCCCTTTCTTCTTAAACCTTAGTACGCCTTTCCAAGGTGATACACGAAGAAAAACTTTGTCCCCTACTTCATATTCCTTTTCCCTTCTATGTTGATCAGCATAACTTTTCTGTCTATCTTGTGCTGCCTTGATTCTTTCTCTTACTATCTTCACCTTTTCAAATGTGTCTTGTACTATTTCTGGACCCTCCAAGACTCTCATCCCTTCTTCATCCCAACAAATAGGACTTCTGCATTTTCTTCCGTAAAGAGCCTCATACGGTGCCATTCCAATACTACTATGATAGTGATTATTATAAGCGAATTCTATTAGAGCAACATATTCATCCCACGCACCTTTGAATTCCATAGCACAAGCTCGAAGCATTTCTTCCAAAGTCTGAATTGTTCTTTCTGATTGACCATCTGTTTGAGGATGAAAAGCAGTGCTAAAGTTCAATTTTGTGCCCAGTGCCTGCTGTAAACTTCTCCAAAATCGAGATGTAAATCGAGGATCTCTATCTGATACAATAGACACAGGTATTCCATGTAATCTGACAATTTCATTAACATACTTCTTCGCCAAATTCTCTAATGAACAACCCCATTGTATGGGTAAAAAGTGGGCTGATTTTGTCAATCTATCAACAATAACCCAAATAGCATCATTCTTTCTTGGAGTCTTCGGAAACCCGTACACAAAATCCATAGTAACCATCTCCCATTTCCAAACTGGTATAGGTAATGGTCGTAATTTCCCTGCTGGAGATTGATGTTCAATCTTTACTTGTTGACATATCAAACACTTTGAAATGTATTCAGCAATATCCTTCTTCATTCCAGACCACCAAAAATGAGAGCGTAAGGTATGATACATTTTTGTCATTCCCGGATGCATAGCATATGGAGCAGTATGAGCTTCTTCTAAAATTTCATTCTTCAAATTATCAACATCAGGCACACAAATTCTTTGTCCCAACGTCAAAGTATCATTTTCTACTATAAAATCAGTGCTCTTTCCTTGCTTGACATTTTCCATAATCTCATTTAATTGAGGATCTCGAACCTGAGCTTCCTTAATTCTGTCATGTAACACTGGTCTTACCTTGAAGTTAGCTAATAATGCACCATTTTCGCCCAATTTTAAGTCAACATCCATTGCTCGTAATTGAACTAAGTATGGGAGTTTAGAAACTTGAACATTAGCCATTACACTACTGGATTTTCTACTTAAGGCATCAGCTACAACATTCGCTTTTCCCGGATGATATTCTATCGTGAAATCATAATCTTTTAACAATTCTAGCCATCTCCTCTGCCTCATATTCAATTCTTTCTGACTCAACAAATATTTCAAACTCTTATGATCAGTGAAAATCTGAAAAGTTTCTCCGTACAAATAATGCCTCCAAATTTTTAAAGCAAACACAATCGCAGCCAATTCTAAATCATGCACTGGATAAGATAATTCATGTGGTTTTAATTGTCTAGATGCATACGCAATTACCTTCCCGTGTTGCATTAGAACACAACCCAAACCTTGGTGAGAAGCATCACTGTAAACAATAAATCCACCAGTGCCAGTCGGAATTGTCAAAATCGGAGCTGTAGTCAATCGTTTCTTTAATTCATCAAAACTTTTCTGACAATCATCTGTCCACTGGAACTGTACATTCTTTCGTAGTAATTTTGTCATTGGAGCAGCAATAAGAGAAAACCCATCAACAAATCGTCGATAATACCCTGCTAATCCCAGAAAACTTCTTACTTCTGCTATATTTTTCGGAGCTTCCCATTGAACCACAGCTTCGATCTTTTTAGGATACCTGAATGCCTTGACCAGAAACCACATGTCCCAAAAATAAAACATGATTCAACCAGAATTCACATTTGCTAAACTTTGCATATAGTTGTTTTTCTCTCAAAATTTGAAGCACAATTCTCAAATGTTGCTCGTGTTCTTCATTGGTTTTTGAGTATACAAGTATGTCATCAATGAAAACAATGACAAACTTGTTAAGATACTGTTGAAATACCTTGTTCATCAAAGCCATGAAAGCTGCAGGTGCATTCGTTAAACCAAATGGCATCACCAGAAATTCGTAATGTCCATATCGAGTTCTAAAAGCTGTTTTTGGAACATCTTGCACTGAAATTCCGAGTTGATAATACCCTGACCTCAAATCAATTTTGGAAAATACACGTGCTCCTTGCAATTGATCGAATAAATCATCAATACGAGGTAAAGGATATTTATTCTTTACAGTTACTCGATTCAACTGTCTGTAATCAATGCAAAGTCGCATAGTGCCATCCTTTTTCTTAACAAACAATACCGGAGCGCCCCAAGGAGACACACTAGGTCTGATAAATCCCTTATCAAGTAACTCTTGTAACTGCTTTTTCAACTCTTTTAATTCCACTGGAGCCATTCTATATGGAGAAATAGAAATTGGTGCAGTTCTTGGAACTAAATCAATGGTAAATTCTGTTTCTCTATCAGGTGGCAATCCTGGTAGATCCGCAGGAAATACATCGGGAAATTCTTTAACAATAGGAATATCATCAAGTGATACATCTGATACTTTGGTGTCAATAACATGTGCTAAATATGCCTCACATCCACCCTTGATTAACCGAAAAGTATTAATTGCAGAAATTAAACAAGTCTGTACTATCTGACGTTCTCCCTGAAAAATGACTTTTAGCTTATCTGATGTCTCTAAAATAACTTCCTTGGTGAAACAATTTACTACTGCACGATGTTTTTCCAACCAATCCATACCCAAAATCACATCAAACTCTCTAATAGTTAATCTAATCAAATCCACACTTAATATAATCTTGTCAATTTGAATCGAACAATTTCTGTACACCTGATTTGCAATCACCAATTCACCCAAAGGAGTTCCCACATATAGATCAAATCCCAAAGGTTCGCAAGCCATATGCAATTGTGATGCCAAGTTTGATGATATAAATGAATGAGTTGATCCAGGATCAATTAATGCACAAACATCCATGTTGCAAATAGAAATCTTACCGGTAACAACTTCTGGTGCATCAATAGCTTCTTGTCGAGTCATGGCAAAAACGCGAGCGTGTGTTGGAGGCCTAGAACTCTGAGCCTCAGATCTACCAATATTACTTGTTGTTATTCCTCTACCCCTACCTCTACCTGCTACTACACCAGCACCCCTGCCTCTAGTATTCTGAACTGTAGCCTCTGATTGAGCTCTTTCAGTTGCTTCTATTCGTTTTGGACAATCACGTATTAAATGTTCAAAAGAGCCACATAAGTAACATGCTCCAGTCAGTTTCCTGCATTCGCCTTCATGCAATTTACCACATAGCATACACTGAGGTTTTTGTCCCGAGCTTTGTCCCTGACTTTGTCTCAAATGAGTTTGCACATTTGTTCTTCCTCCTCTATTCCCAGAATATCCTCCTCTAGCTATAAACTGTGATGGAGAAGAATTTGTTTGATGCTTAGCAGACTTTTTACTTTGGTCACCACTAAAATCACCGTAACCTCTTCTAGCTTTATAATCTGCTTTCTCTTTTTCTAGTCTTTCAGCCCTAACTGCAGCATTTTTCAACTTTATGTAACTTTCAAGTTCAAATGAGGATATCTTTGTTCGAATTTCATATCTAAGCCCATCCTCAAATTTCCTGCATCTATCCTTTTCAGTCGCCACTAATGTTGGTACATAACTAGATAGCTGATTGAACTTAACTTCATACTCGGCCACTGTCATCCTCCCTTGTCTTAAGTTCAAAAATTGTTTTCTTTTATCATCAATGTACACATCAGGCATATAATTACTTTTGAATTCCCGCACAAAATCATCCCAAGTCAAGATAGGAGGCTGAACAGTGCTCCCCGGGATAGTCTCCCACCAGTCATAAGCATCATCTTGAAGTAAAAATACTGCATAATCGAACTTCTCATCAGGAGTACAATGCATCATATTGAAAACTCTTTCCAATCTTTTTAACCATCTTTACGCTATTGTAGGATCTGTAGTTCCCTTGAATTCTTCTGCACCTTGTTTCTTCAATTTATCGAACCTTCTTTCTCTTTGGACAAATGTTGCAGGTGCTTGCACCACAGGTATTTCCTGATGATGCTGTAAATTTGATGCATGAGAATGCATAGGTGATGCAGATATAATAGGTTGGATTTCTACAGGTTGATTTACGGCTGGTCCCTCTCTCCTCGGGTTAACATTTTGGTTCTCATCAACCCTATATGAATATGATAACAAGTTATAAGATAACATATACTAATCTCATATTATGTATGCATTTGTATGTCCCTATGACCATATCCCCGCTCTGAAACCAACTGAAACACCCTTATCAAGTAATAACTATAGAAAAATACTATAAAAATTTTTTTTTTGGTACGAAAATATTCATATATTAACACAACCATAATATTTCACATCAACTCTAATATCATTCGTTTATATTACAAACCATAATTATGTTTGATTAGAAAAACCAAAACCCGACCACTTTCTATTCTATATGCTTGTCATGTGAGGAGAGAGAGTGAGATGGACACAGCCAACGGACCTTTCTTCCATGATAGCTACAGGTAAGGACCTTCTAGTACAATACTTTATCTACAACTGAAAAATATAGCGATTTATATGAGTCGCCACTCAGTGAATATAAACAATCAATGAATTTAACAATCACATACAGTTACACCTTCAAAATAAACATATAGTCATTCTTATATACTATTAGATGATTCATTTATTTAATTGTTGTGACATTTCCGGCCAAACTATTGCCCCGGGATACATGTAACATTTGTAACAGATAACAATTGATTTGCTGGCCAGCTATATAACAATTGGTTGACCTTTCGGTCCAGATAACAATTGGTTGACCTTTCGGTCCATTTGTCAAATATTGCAATTGGTTGACCATATAGGTCCAGATAACAGAACATGTATTGCAATGTTTGATTGGCTATGTCACAACGTCTCTCTTTATTTCATTTGTTCCTGTATAATTGCTTATATCATGAATAATTCAAGTATCTCATGTTTCTCCAAATAAACATATGTTCATATAATTCAAATTCTCCAAATAACATATAATCATTCAATTCACAACAATTCACCAAACATTCAAATATCACATTTCAAAACATTTCACCCATTCATATCATGTTTATACTCACAGATAGAATGCTAATTTCCACGAAATCGACTTGTTTCCTCCTCTTGAACACTTTCACGACCTCGTGTTCCTATAAGCATAAATTCACATCAATACATTTCACCTTGTGTTGTTTTCTATTTATAAAGTTTTCATGACTTAAACCATTGTTACTTGTATACTTGTTCATATGACCTTGCTCTACTTAAAAATTCATAACTTTCAATTCACTTCTCCAAATGATCTGATTCTTTTTTTATTCTATCCCTAATATACAAGGCTATAACATACTAAAACCTCAAAAATTTTAGAGTCTTATACGATTTATAGGGAATTTTCCATCAAAACCTATTTCAGTCCCGTTTTACCTGGACAGCAACGTAATAAAACGGGTATAACTCTCTCTACACAACATGGATCGACCTGATTCTTTTTCCTACTTAAACTATACACATAAGGGAATAACATATCCAAAAATCAGAATTTTCTAAGCAGTATAACAATCCCAGATTAATTTTGAAACTCACCCTATCTCTTTGATCATCCAATTCTGCACACTTCATCTTATAAAAATCATAACTATTGATCTACTTGTCTAAAAATTCTCAAATTTTGCAGGATAAATCTTGACATAAAGAAGAACAATTCATCTTCTTACCAAAACTGCTAATTCTAACTTTAACCTAACAAAAATCTCACTACAAAATTACTGAAATACCTGATTCCTTCCTTCTAGATCTCTTCTTCTCTTCTTCCTTTCTCTTTGTTCTTTGCTTTGTGTTTTAGGAGATGAAGAACTGATCTAATTCTTATCAGTTCAGATCTAAGGGGCAAAAGACCAATTTGCCCTCAAGTTCTTTATTTATTACAAATACTAACTATACTAAATACATGTACATATATCTATACCATACTAATACTAATTCTAATACTAATTCTTATACTTAAATCCTTATGATATATCACAATTTTATTCAACTTTATATGTTCTAATAATAATTTTATATCTATAACATAACTATACTCCACTTATTCCTTAAAATTCTATAGCCATATAATTCGATACCTAGATATTAACTATCGTCTTTTGTATGGTTGAAATAACTATTACTTTCACTAACCAATTTTAATAAATATAACATGTAAAATTTAAATATAATGACATATAACAGATGTGGACAAATGCAAATATAATGCATGAAATGGGATATTATAGTTAAAATAAGTTACTTTAAAAATTTTTGAATAGAACTACATATTTTGGCTTTGAATAACATATTTTGACCATTCATATTAAATAATTAGGAACTGTCTGACTTATTTTTTCCGAAACCAAATCTACTGCTTATAGAAAAAACTTGAAAATTGAGTTTTCAAAATAAGTAGTCTGCGAAAGCAATCTCAAACTGACCCTTAATGGTTAGTTCACCCGCTGCCAATAACCTCTCCATCTAATTTTGTTAGTCTCCGAGTTTTTTTATTAATTCTCTTTTGTCAATTTAGATTATAAATTTATCTTTCATAATTTTTTCTCTAATTTATCTTTATAGTTTTTTAGGAGAAAGATTATGTATTGGAAAAATTATAAGTTGGTAATTTCGTTATCAAATTAATGATTCTTTTATTAAATTTGCTAAGATACTAGGTCTAATGCAAACGGCTCTCCACTTCAATTTGAGCTTTTTTTAAGATAGAATTTAGCTTTAATCATCTCAAAGGGGTTCGGATTGAGTTTGCAATTGGAAAAGAGAGATAAATATATTATTTATGTGATAAAGAAATTGATATGCAGTAATACACAAAGATGGGTATGTGGCATGGAAAATGTTGTTTCTCCAAAATACGATTTAGTTATTGATTTTTATAATTTTTAATTCAAGTTTGATTGGTAAAGAAAACGATTAATGTGTAGTTTAAGTTTCAAGTGGCATACTAATCAATTGACATTTATGGTCCTTTGATATTTATGGGAGAGGAGATGAGGAAAGCTTTTAAATATTTTAACTCTCTCATTAAATATATTTAATGCTAAGAGTGATGGATTTTATTTAGAAATTATTCTTTTTTTTTTATTTTATTAGTTTTATTTTTAGTTGTCAATTTAAATTATTAATGCATTTTATACAATTTTTTCTCTAATTTGCTCTTGTATTAACTATCAGAAAGATTATGTATTATTAAAATTATAAGTGAATAATTAAAAAGAAAGAAAATTTAGTAAAAAATAAATTAATTATTTTAATTATATAATAAATTTTTTTATTAATTTTAATAATTTGATTAAATAAATAATATTTTATAGATGGAGAGAATATTATTATTAGTTGGTAGTTGAATTATTATTCATGAACCTTTAGGTTTATTTTAGTAATTAAAATATGAATTATAACGCGTGTCACGGGGTACGAGTCAATTATACTATGTATCCAATATATATTAGTACATCAGTAAACATATTATTATATCAGGAAATAATTTTAAAAGAAATTTCGCCCGTAGAACAATGAATTAATTCATCTCAAAAATAATTAGAAGGGTGAGGAGCTCCATACATATAAAAAGTAATATTGCTCCAGGTATAATTAATATGGGATATTCAACACACCCTTTCACGCTCAAATTTATTTGGAGTGTGGAGCTATCAACGTGTGACGCAACATCATAATTGAGCTCTAATAGCATATGGAACAATGGCTTAACTCATCTCAAAAGGTACCTCAAAGGGTGAGAATCGCCTCACACATATAAGAAGCAACATTACTCAAATCACAATTAATGTGGAACATTCAACAATGCGTACATTAAAAATTAAATCATTAGGCTTTAATTTAGCGGCCACTACCCTTAAAAAAATTCAAAAAATGTCGGGTTGTAAATTCAAATCCCAAAATATCCCTTTATTTGTCAAAAAATAAATTAAAATAGAAAAAAAAATCTAGGCATCTATGATATAATTTGTACTTAAAATCTAGAGATCATAAATTTAACACTAACCATTACGACAACGGCATAACCACGTGTATGCTTGTAGTGGCTGTAGCCCCTCATATTTTGTATTAGTAGATTTAGGTGTATTAACCTAAGAAATATTCAGGTAGTTCAAATGGTTGGTAGTGCCTTAACATAGCATTTTTCTTAACTTCCAACAAAAATTCCCTTTCCCCCTTTTTTTTAACCCAAACATTTTCTTTTTATTCTTTTAAATTTCGATTTTTCATACAAAATTTTTTTCTCTTAGGTTTTGGCCCCCTCACATTTGTTTTTGGATTCGCCCGCATTGTATTAGGCTAAGATTTTACCACGTTATATTAGCACATATATATGCACTTAAACGAAAATGCGCTAAAAGATCGCGGTGGCACATATTGAGGAAAAACTGAGAGAATGACGATTAAAGTGGTATGGACATGTGCTACATAGATCAATAGATACTCCAATTAGAAAATGTGAGAACTTATAAACAGAGAATAAGGGTAGATGAAGAGATAGACCTAAGATTACTTGGAGGGAAACTATTTCTAAGGATATACGTTTGCTCGATATGGATAAAAATTTGGCTTTTAATAGAGCTTCATGGCGCCGAAAAATCCTTATAACCGAGCCTGACGTGAGATTTAAGCTTATTAGTTGATTGATTGGTTAGATTTTGACTACTCACATTTGTTTTTGGATTCCCCCCTATATTAGGCTAAGATTTTACCGCATTATATTAGCACATATATATGCACTTAAAGTGAAAAACATCATAATGAAATTATTTCAATAAAGGCCAAATGAACAAGTGTAAAGTTGAAGGGTGTAACAGAAAAGTCTTACTGTATTAGGCCTAAAATGTAAAGTAAATTATCATTTTAACCTTTTGAAGATGGCAATTCAGAGGATAGCTTTTGTTACAAATTCAATTTCTTTCTTTATATCAAATGTAAATCTTTGTTCGCTCACATAAACTCCTTAATCATATGCATAAGTTCTTAGACAAGTTCTTATAATTAATACATTTCCAAAGTTAAAAAGATTGAAAAATATCCCAAACCAATTGATTCGGTTGAGTCACACTTTCTAAAAGAGTTGAGTTTGAAGCAAGTACAACACCTACGAACAAATAAATGATGCTCGAGAAATATGATACAAGAGATTCTAATTAATGTTTAAATATTTTGAAATTTATTTTACATTTGTATGAAAAATAGAAGGACGATGAGTTTGAAATTGTAGAGATCAAAAGGTATGAACTATGAATAATTGAGTAATGCTCGGAGAAATAAAATACATGAGCTTGTAAGCATTTAATTAGACTGTTTACAGGTTTATGAAAAAAGAGGATGCTGAGTTTGAAATTGTAGAGGTGTAATAAGCAAGTATTACAAATTTGAAGGAAATTGAACAGATCTCTGTTATATCAGCTTCACTGCTAAATCAAAAATATTGATTCCAATAATATCTCTTGTAAACATTTCTCTTCCTACCAATCTAATAGTTAGAGAAATGTGTCGAATCACATCATGCATTTTTATAAGTCCCCTCCCGCACATCATCAAGAATGATGAATACCATAAAAATCTTTAAATCATTCGTGCAGTTGACTTGCTCTTCCAAAGAGAGCCTCGACACTAAATTTCAAGTCTAATGAATCAGCAATCTCTACTTATCAGAGTATAAAAAATATTCTCTAATACTATTTACTCGGAACATCTAACTTAATACTGTTATCTTACCAACGCCACCCATCCCATAATCTTTCAAGAGGCGTTCAACTTCATCTTGTAGTTTCCCATATTTGTTTGAAACATAGCAAATGTGGCATAGTTTGATAGGCATGCCATAAATAGGGTTTGAAATAGGATTAGAGGAGGAGGTTTATTTGAAATGAGAAGAGGAGGTTTATTTGAAATGAGAGGTTATTGAGAAGAGAGGATTATTTATGGAGCGGCTTCCACCAGAAATATTAGGGTTAATGACAATTAAAAAAAGCATCACTTGCAATTCTCATATGCCAATGTAAAAAGAAACTATTTCTTCGTTCTTGAAATTATCGAAAGCAAAAGACAAGGACATGTGAACTCTGTAAATTTGTCAAGATAAAGATAAGGTTTTCTGTTGGAATAATTAAATTATTGTACTATTTATTTATGGTTGGGTCACCCACTTTTTCTTTTTTTCAATGAAATTTACAATTAATTAGTAGTGTCACTTGGTGCAACTTGTATCCAAAAGTTGAAAAATGGAGTTATGGTAATTTTACTACTGCTACATTCAGATCTAATATAAATCACACATCTAATTATAATAAATAAGTCCTTAAATAAAATTTTTTATTCATTAAAATTCAAAAACTTACTTAAGCGATATCAAATTACTTACCACTTGAATTAACCCTTATTCTATCTACCTTTTGATAATAACGCTGCTTTCTTATTAAAGGAAAATTTTAATTGAGATAGAATTTGCTCACCTTGTCCGGTGAGAGTTGATTTTGAGTTTCTTTTCACATGGGAAGACAATTCTGTTGTCCCGATTCTTCGATATTTCTCATTCTTTTTTCAGTGCATATTTTTATTATTATATTTTTTCTTAGTCATATCCTCCACAAATTTTCACTTATCACAGATAAATAAAAGACATAAAAGGGATGTCAAATTAAGGACAATCGATTATTCTCTATTATCAATTCAGCTGCACTCAGTGTCAATGATGGACCTTTCTAAAGTTGTATTTACTGGGACAAAAGTCAAAAGTGTAATGCAATACGGGCATCAAAGACAGTAAAATGTGGACCAAAAAGCCAATGAAGGGTGATGCAACGAAGCCACTTCCACTTTATTATACTATGGGCTAGCTTAAAAAATAGTTGTGAAATGTTTTTTCCAAAAGGATTATGTAGTCTTTGAATAAAAAAAAGGATCGTGTAGTCTTAATGTGTAAGGAAAGAAAGAAAAAAAATTCCCAATGTAAAGTTATGCCCCGAAATAAAAGTAATTTTATACCCTTTTAAACTGAGATTTTATGGATGTGGTTATAAAAATACAACATAATTTAATAATAAATTTTAAAATTTTATAGAAATACAAATATATTTTTTTAAATTTTTTTTTGATAAACTTTAAGAATTATACAAAATAAAACATTTCCCAAACTTATTTAAATTAGATGTAAAATTCTTTAATAATATGATTTTTTTAATATTTACAAATATCTTTATTGAGATAATTTTTTTCGGGGCTTAGTCACAGTTAAGGCTCATCATCCCTCCCAACAAGTGTATTTAATAGGATTTGAACCTTATTCTCTCCCAACTTACTCAACAAGAATTTCCAACTGAACTATACCTTATTGATACTTTAATAATATAATTAAATTATAAAAATATTAAATTAATTAATATACTCTCTATATAACATCATTATTCCTAATGACAAAATATTTTTATTTTATTTGCTAGTTTTTAAACCTGCTTAACGGATATTTAAAGGATTGTCATTTATAAATACAAGATTTCCCCACCACTTTCTTAGGGTCAAATAAGAAGTTTGGGTGGAATTGAGATATCAAAAGGATTATAGTATATAATTTAAGACTTCTCCACCGATTTTTTTCAAAGTCAAATTATAGGTTCGAAATGTTCCCCGTAGCAAATAAATAAATCAATTCTATTAAATTAAATTAAATTAAAATTAATTAAATTAAATTAAATTTAAATGAGTTAAATTAAATTGAATTAAATTTTTTTATTATAAATTTATAATTATCTAAAACTAAATTATAGTTGACTCAACTAAATTGAATTGATCTAAATTATAATAAAAAAACATAATGTTAATGTCGCGTCGCTGACTTCTTTAACACAAGATAATTAATTTTGTGATAAACCTGACATATATGCTGGAGCTGTGGCAGGGGTTGTCATGGAGGGTCAGTTGACCCTCCAACCACCGGCATATACAGTTGATAGAAGTGTTTACAGCATTCCTAATCGCGTTTTAAAACTCTCCGCCTAACTCTATTTAAATCCTGTTTAAGCGCTATTTTGAGGTTCGTCATCCGACTTTTCATTCTTCGGCCGGTATCAGGTGCTAGACCGACATATTGCCGCCTAGGCACCACCTAGTCCGATTTTTTCCCCAAGTTTTAAGATACTGATACCAATAATAATTATAGTTCAATTTTTTCAATTCAAAAAAGGTAGCTCAATTGGTCAAACTAATGTATAATAAAATATTTTCACCATACAATTTTCATTTTGAATCTCAAACCGAGAAATAGTACGCTATAAACCACAAAAAAACTAGTGAAGATATTTATTTTTAAGGAATTAATTTTAATGTTGATGTGCTTTAAGGTAAAAATTAATTAAGACTTATGTTTTCATATGTTGAACTATATTTTTTTTATACAATATTATTGTAATATAATTAATTTTTTAGTTGAATTTATACTTTTATCTATTAATAATTATAAAAAAATAAAAAATTTATAAATCCGCCTAGACTCCACCTAAGCTCCACAGACTTTCAAAGTCCCGACAGCTTTAAAACCTTGCTCCTAACTTGGGTTTTGGGCTTTTGGGAGCCTTTTGTCCTTCCCTACCAGAGGTAGACGAAAGTCATAGATGGGGGCTTTTTTCCTTTTTAAGCTGGCCATATAAATCATTTTTCAATGGGCCAATTAGAACACATGATGCTTGATGGGATCTTTTGAAAAATGCAGTAGCCCATAAACAGCTCCAAAAACCAATTTTAGTTTCCATTTTTACGTTGAAACTGGTATAAAATTTTTAGGGCTTCTTTTAAAAACGTGTAACTATGGCAAAATAAAATTGGCCAATAGAATGACTACTTCTAAAAAGCCCAGACAAAAACATAATTTTAAGTAATATGTGATTTTAAATACAGTAAACTTTCTCTCTCAAAAAGCTCCTCTCAAGCGATCTACCTTCTCAAACGAGTACCGCCTTAACTCTGGCCGTCTCTCTCGCTTCTCACTCGCCGTCTTTCTCGCCGTAACTCCGACTACAATTAATAGTGTGTGTGAACATAGGGTGTGTTTCAAGCAAGTCAGTTTTTGATTTCAGATTAACCTAGATAAGATTTCAAATTAACCTAAATCGAGTTTTCTTTTGATTTTCTACTCAACTATAAGCAAAAATACACTGGATTGATTACGAGTTAATAAACAAAATAAGTGTCAATTGCTTCTGTGAATTAAACCTAGATTTTGAACACATACTGTAGGAATATGAACAAGATTCAAACAAGTAACAATTGACAAGGAGAGTACAAGTACAGATTTAAAGGTAAGCTTTCATATAATATGTTAATTACATGAGATTTCATTCATTCATAAAATAGAGGAGATGCATAGAAACATCTAAACATGGTTCTAAAACTAAAATTATAAATAATTATACCTATTGAGAAACAGGTATAATACTGTAAAACTTCAAAACAATATACCTATCAATGAAAATAATGATTAAATAATAGATTAAAATGGAAAAAAAGTTTAATTTGATAGGGTATAGAAAGCATTGGATGATTTTTTATTGGAAAAGAATTAGTATAAAAAATATTATACCTCTTGAAAAAACAGGTATAGTATCTTTTATACGACTAACACAACTTCAATACTAACTTAGAAAATACTTTAAAAATAGTAAAAACAAATCAATGAAAGAAAATGATATAGTATGATTTAGAGGTGGAATCTCTATCTGAATTAGGATAACTGGGTGATGGATATCAGAATTGTGATATCTAGATTGTTGTAGCTACCATGATGCAATGCAAGTGACAAATATGTAGGCAAAGTTTCGGGAAATATTCTTGTGAGCAGTAATTTGATGGTCAAGGAAAAAGCTTAATATCTATTTTGTATCAGGTGTACTGGTGAAAGTGAATCTGTAGTTTGCATCCATACTTGATTTAGCCGCTTGCTTAGTTGTTGATTGAACGAAGGTTATGGTTTTTTATGTGTTTAGAAGTTGATTAGAATTAGGAAAATAGATTTATATTCCTGATCCTAGATAGTAATGTGTTAGAGGCTTAATTTTGCCAATGTTATGTGTTCAATTGAATTTGTTTTCCATGATTATTGATTGTCTCCTGTTGTATCTTTTCTTTCTATTTTATTAGAAGATTGTAGATTTAATGTAGAATTGAAGAGATGAAGGGAACTTTGGACTTGTTTGGTGCATCTTATGTTGATTATATCGTTTGTTTGTCTATGCACTATAATTATGAACTGTTTGTATGGGTGAGAAGGGATTAAGATCATAAGATCACAAAACGTGTGCAAAGACCAAGAAAGACATGGCTTAATCCCGTTACTAATATGGCATAAAAAACATTTGAATAACAAAAGTTGTCATAACAAGAACAAACTAAATGAAAAGCCATTATACCATGAAACTAAGACACATAATTTAGTTATTGACTAGCCTTTTCAAAAAGACAATAAAAAGAGTTGAAAAGAGATTGGTATGAAAACCATTATACCGGAAATCAAAGAGGTATAAGAAATCAATGATTTGCCTCTTCGTTTCAATTACTAATCTGGTCACCGTTCTAAGTTTAGGAATATGATTGGTATGAAAACCATTATATCGGAAATCAAAGAGGTATAAGAAATCAATGAGTTGCCTCTTCGTTTCAATTGCAAACCTAGTCACCGTTCTAGGTTTAGGGATATGATTTTATTCTTTTCTGCGTCAATTTCTTCTTTTCCATCTTCTTTCCTTTTCTCTTTATCTCTATTCATGATTTTTTGAAAAATATGGAATCAGCATGAAACAGGAAAAGCCCCAAACAAGCAATAGTTCAGAACAAAAGAACAAATAAAGATTTGAAGGAAATACTTTCATTCATACAAATTCTACCAAAATACATTGTTGTCATAAGTAAAAATAACTAAATAAAAATGCGAATTGGTATAAAAAAAGTGATCTTGGTGTACTGGTATAAAAAAGAGTATAAAATGATATAAGTTAATTAAACCGGATTTAAAATTGGTATAATGTTGATTATACCAGTTTTAAAACTAGTATAATATTTATTATACCGGGTATAAAAAATTAGTCATACCAGAATATAAACTGGTATAATGTTTATTAAACAAGTTTTAAAACTAGTATAATGTTTATTGAACAAGTTTTAGAATTAGTATAATCTTTATTAAACAAGTTTTAGAACTTGTATAATATTTATTAAATAAGTTTCAGAACTATTATACCAGTTATAAAAATGACATCATCCTTATTATGAATGAAAATAAAGACATAGACTGATATAATTAAACTAATAATATAAGAGTTTATACCAAAATATTTTGTTGTCATAAGTAAAAATAACTAAATAAAAATGCATTATACCAAGAAACTAAGACATATATAATTCATGAATTTGTTTAATCAACAAACAACATGGTTGCGAATTAGTATAAAAAAGTGATATTGGTATACTGGTATAAAAAAGCGTATAAAATGATACTAGTATAATATTGATTAAACCATTGTTAAAATTGGTATAATATTTATTATACCAGGTATAAAAAAAATTAGTCATACAAGAATATAAACTGGTATAATTTTTATAAACAAGTTTTAAAATTAGTATAATGTTTATGGAACAAGTTTTAGAACTTGTATAATATTTATTAAATAAGTTTCAGAACTATTATACCAATTATAAAACTGGTATAATTCTTATTATGAATGAAAGTAAAGGTATAGACTGATATAATTATTATACCAGTTTGACTTCCATTATATACCAGAGTATAAACTTTGAATCAGGTATAATGTATTATACCAATTTTGAATTAGGTATAATGTTATAAAAAAATCTTTATACCTTACTGTTGTAAAATAAATAATGAATGCACAAAACTATATGTTTAATAAATTGAGTTGGGTTTCGACCGAGAAATATTGAGGTCTATATGGGATTGATTTTAGTTTTTAAAATTTCTGTTTCATTTAGGTTTTGGTACTTTTTATGCTATTTGATGTTGGATCATGTTCATGAAGTTTTGCTTTGTCTTACATGTTGAGTTATAGTTGTATTAGGAAATTAGATGTATGATATTAATGAATCAAAAGATTAGTAAAATATGCTTCTCTAATTTTTCTGGGGAATTTGTTCATTATTGACATCCCTAATTTTAGTACAATTGTTCAACTAATATCTATTTGTTAATGTTATATCCATAGTTGTTGAGGGTATGCCTCAGGAATACCTTACGGAGGGCACAAGGTCCTACGCCTCGCCATACCTCAGGTATAACACTACAAACCTTATATACCAAAACATTATTTTTGTCATAAAATTAAGTGAATATAATAAAAATGCATTATACCAAAATAGTACTGAAAATGATGCACTTAGAATGTTAGTATTCATAAAACTTTTTGGTTAAAAAGGGTTGAAAACCAAGCGGTTTAAAAATCGTATAGTTGCTGAAAACAAGTATAAGATCTTTTATGTCATTAACAACTATGTTGATTTCATGGATATATCAAATTCAAATGGTATAAAGATCTTATAACAATTATAAATCAGGTATAATAAATGTTCATAACACAAATATATTATTATCAAATTCAAATGGCATAAAAGTCTTATACCATGTAACTAAGATATTCATGAATTTATTTGATTCTCAGTCAATATGGTTGCAGATAGCTATTGGTATAAAAAAAGACTAATACTAACGTATAAACTAGTATAATGTTTTTTAATACCAGTTTTATAATTGGTATAATGTTTATTATACCAGTTTTAAAATTGGTATAATTGTTATTATGAATTAAAATTAAGATAAAAAATTGCATGGCATTAGTACATTTTTAAGCAAGAGTCGAGAAATCAAGGAACTATGCTCATTTACGTTGTATACTGCAGGTTATCAATTGATGAAGCTGAGAAAGTCGTTGAGGCTCTTGAGGTCACTACAACAAAGAGCCCTATTGCTCAAGCGTCGCTTGTAGAAACTAGTAAGCTAAAAGCTATAGCAATTCAATTACTAGAATCAGCGGAAAGTAGGCATATCATATCCAAGATTGAAAGGGTAGCATTTTTTTGTTTGATTAAGAAGGTTCAGAGCTATGACAAGCTACAAACTCTTGCTCAATTGAAGACATAAGTACAGGATGAGGTGGCTAGATGGTTGCACCATTTGTGTGATTTTTCTACTCATATCTCATTCTCATTCTCTTTCTTTCATTCCTCGAAATGTCGTCTAATCTATAAATATGTTTGATAGTAAAAGATAGCCAATTAGTGATATGAGATGGACTTAAGAGATAGTTTCCAAGAAGGGGTAACAAGCTTAAGCAAATGTGTATTATCTATAGCTAGGACGAAAAAGGAAGGCCCCTATATAAAAAGACCTAGGCAAATGTTGGGTTTGATTTACTTTCTGTTGTTTTGTTGTAATAGTAGTCTTTTTGGTGACTCGGTGGTGGCTGACTTTTTAACAAAGCAAACATTTGTCATCACCGCTTGTTTGTGCAAAGTAATGTTAATGAGTTCTTCTCCTTTAGTATTATTTCTCTATGTGCCTTTTTTTGTTTTTGCCTTGCGCCCAGGCAGCAAAATCGGCTGAGTGCCTTAGGCCCTTGACTATTTATATCAGACATGAAGAATGCATACTTTTTTTATTATCAATGTACCTTTTTTTGGTCCAAGCATGCACTTGAGCCTTGCGCCTAGGCGCAAAATTCATCCGGGCGCCTTACGCCTTTGCAACAAGATCACCCCGATTGCCTTGAGTGTGCCTTGAGACCTTGACTATATATATCAAACATAAAGAATGCATAGTTTTTTTTATCAATGTGCCTTTTTGTGTTTCAAGCGTGCACTTGAGCCTTGTGCCTAGGTGACAAAATTCAGTCGGTCACCTTACGCCTTGGCGACAGGATCAACCCGATCGCCTTGAGTGCGCCTTGAGACCTTGACTATTTATATAAAACATGAAGAATGTATAAATTTTTTCTATCAATGTCCCTTTTTTGTACCAAGCCTCCACCTTTTTTACGCCTTACGCCCTTGAATACTATGGTATTTAAAAAGGATAAGTACACATAAATAGATAAAAGTATTGATTAAATAACAAAACAAACATAATAGAAGTATAAAAACTTTACACCACATATAAAACTGGTATACAAATTTTATACCAAATATTTTAAACAACAAACACTTGTAAAATTTGTATGGTAATTACCACAATTTAACAAATAGAGCGATGCATAATTATACATCCCTTATACCACCACATATTCTACAATAAAGCTAAATAACCGCAAAACCATTACAACAACAAAATCAAATGAGTACAATACATATTATACTAAATATCAATAAGTATAAAATCTATTATACCAAAACTAAACTAACATTAAAATCATCGAACAACAACAGCAAAATCCTCCGTCTAAACTGAAATCTCAACGAAAAAATTCCTGCAAAAACTCAAAACAATGAAAAATAAGAATCGCCAATTCCTGAACAATAAAATTCAACAAGTATAATATATATAATACCAAATAGGAATCACAATTCAATAATAAATATTATTATACCATTTTCACATTATAACTGTTCTAAAATTGGTATAATAAAAACTATACCTGCTGCAGAAAAGGTATAATTAAAATTATACCAGTATTAACACATGTATAATACAGATAACACAAATTTTAAAAAACATATAATATAACATATCTTATAGAATAAAATATTGTTGATATAAACTCTTTTCTCCCTAAGAAATGAATCCTTAATCGACTTGCCTATAATTGATCTAGTAACTTGTCCTTTTTCACCCTTCCTAATATCGACTTCATCATACTTCCTAACTATAAAGGCTCTAATATCCCTTCTACAAGATGCATTTAAAAACCAGGAGCAACTTTCATCAATACAAAAAAGGCCAATAAACTCTCTACTCCCTCAAGAACTTATCCTTGATTGACTTGCCTATAATAGATCTAGTAAGTTGTCTTTTTCCACCCTTCCTAACATCGACACTACAAGTATGGACTTCGTCAAACTTCCTAATAATAAATGCTCCAATATTCCTTCTACAAGAAGATCTTAAAAACCAAGAGCAGTTTTCATCAATACAAGAAAGCCAATATTGTTTAGGACATGACTTCGTAATTTTGAACTGAAATCCTCTCTTAATAGAATAGAAGCTAATTGCGTCCTTCAAAATAGAATTACTGATATAAACTTGGCCAACAAAAAGAGAGTCAACATTAGAATCCAAAACAAAGCACCATTGCTACTAACGTCACCCATTTCATCATCAATATCCCTATCCATCTTGCTCAATGCATTTTCTTGAACGTTTTGAAGATAAATAGAATGATCAGACTCATCCTCTAGACACATTAGCATATTCTGACCAGAAACTAGGTCAGAGTTTGACTCGTCTACCATCATCGTAGAAGGGCCAGCAGAAACTGAAAAGAAGCGCCAATCAAGTAAAACATATAAGTAGCTAAAAAAGGGTATAACATATATCATATAACCAATAGACTAACAATAAAATCATGTAATATGATAAACAACAAAACTAAACAAAAATTATAAAAACAATATAATACAACTAACAAGAGAAGGAAAACAAAAGAGGTATAACATAATTAACAACATAGGTATAACAGAATTAATAATAGAGTTATAATAGAACTAACAAATGAGGTATAATAAAAATAAACATTAAAACAACATATATTATACCACAGAAAAAGAAATATGATAAAGAACTATCAAATGAAGTATAATAACATTGAAACACTGAAACAACATATATTATACCAAGGAAAAAAAGATATAATAAAGCTAACAAGTAACAAAATTAGAAAACATAAACAAAGCTATGAGACATAAATAGAGGTATAATATAACTAACAAAAGAGGTACAAAATTTATAATACCTTCAGCTGGTTCCATTGAATTACAAAGCCTAGTCACAAAAATAGGCCATTCAATGGCATTATCCGATCTCATATGCAAGAAAAACCTCAAGGACATGTCATTTTTAATCTCTAATGGAGAAGGCCTTCCTGAAAGCTTATATTCAATCTTAAGACTCCGATAATCAGCATCTAAATCAATATTCTCAGCAACTATAAAATCGACAAAAGTAATAAAATTATGGACAATAATTCCACAAATATCACCATCAACGGAATCAAAATCATCGGTCCAATACCACAACAGGAAACAAATCCATATCAAGATTGAAAAATCAAAATAGAACTAAACCTGAAAT
This sequence comes from Euphorbia pulcherrima, assembly GCA_947683365.1. Classification (NCBI taxonomy): domain Eukaryota; kingdom Viridiplantae; phylum Streptophyta; class Magnoliopsida; order Malpighiales; family Euphorbiaceae; genus Euphorbia; species Euphorbia pulcherrima. The sequence continues at coordinate 26,294,989 of CANTUS010000001.1, forward strand.
TGAAGTAGAAATTTAGAAATTAGATATTATTCTGGAATTACATAATGTAAGCAAAATCAAAACACAAAAATAGCAAAAACAATGAAAATCGAGATGAATAAGAAACAAACAGAAACCAGAAAACGAGAAAACAAAGAAAACTTACTCTTAAATCGCATGTAATTGAAAAGGATGAAGATACCTCTGAAATCGCAAGAAAACACAAGAATCACGGTTGAAAATAGTAGGAAAATGATCGAAAATCAACAAGGAAGTGAACGAAGATCTAATCGGGAAACAATGGAGAAGAAATCGCAGCAGAGAGCGGAGAATAAGATCGGGAAAAGAAAGACGGGAAAAAGAACAATACCTGAAAAAAAAACATCTATATATATTCATGTATTCTCTAAAACCAAAATTTAAAATATGAGACGATTAGAAATAAATGTTGTTTAGGACAATTTTATTAATAAATCTAACTTTAATGCATTCTTTACAATTTCCCAAATTTTTGTATCAGTTTATATCTTTTTTTATAAATTTTGTATACCATATTTTTTGAAATTGTGGTTTTTTTGGTATAAAATGTTTATATCACTATCACCGTTGAATTAAACTCCACCCCACTAATCCAATGATGATAAACAGCAAAAAGACAAAGGTATCATAGCCTTCACCCCAGTTTTATATTTGGTATAAATCTTTTATACGTGTGTAAATTTATAACAATATTATATATGTTTTATACAAAAAAAATACTACAATTTCAAAAAATATATAGTATAAAAAATTTATACTAAAATACAAACCTACTAGTTTTATATTAGTTTTATAATTAGTTTTATACTTATCATACAAATTTTATAACAGTTTTTATATGTTTTATATAAGTTATACAGTCTTTTACATAGGATATACCAATTTTATATTTGGTATAAATTATTGAACTTATCTTAGAAGAAGAGTCTTCAAAAGCTAAGGTTTGAAACCCATAAGTCAAGTATTGAAGATAACTAAAAATCAGAATTTGTGCACTCGAAAGATAAAGACGCTCAGAAGATAGACAATCTCAGAAGCAAGACAAATTGAAGATGACCTGGGATAAAATCTCGGAAGACAAGTCCAAACAAACTTAGAAGATTATTCAGGCATATAAAAGAAGGAAAACATCTTCTACAGACAAGCTCAGATCCCTAGGTAACAACTCACTGGAAGATAAACACTAGAAATAGACTTCTACAGTATGAAGCATTACCCTTTATGATCCAAAAAAGGCGATCAGCCTAACATAAAAAGTTGTAAAAGGATTTTCAAAAAGTGAGTTGACAACAAGAAAGCAATGACCACTTTTAGCCACTTAACAAACTGACACAAGCAAGCTATATGCGACTAAAAGGTGTAAAAGACTGAGAACTTGCAGAAGTTGGTAGAGTTGACTCCCTCCAATGAGTCTAACGGAAAAGAAAATGGTCTAACGAAAGATGCCACTTCCTTGGAGATTGTGTTGTATCATGGTACAGTAAGAAGTAGACTTCAGTAGAACTCTCCACCACATAAGCAGAATACATGGTTGCCAGAAGCTGTATCACCTCAAATCCTATAGATCAAGCAACAATTAGAAGATTGTGGAGTCAAATCCGGATGCATAGATATTATGTGTGATAACAAGAGCGAGCAGGATGAAACATGTCAACATTTAACATCATTTCATCAGAGATCATGTATTGAAGAAGGATGTAAAATTGGTGTACATTATGACAGATGAATAGCGAGTAGATATTTTCACCAAGCCTCTAAGAAAAGATCAATTCAACAACCTCCAAGAAGCAATTAGAATATCAAATCCGGTGTGATTGATTGATTTTCTCAGAAGATGATGCAACATTTAAATATGCAACATGAGTACGAAAATTCAAATTATCAACTGCAAAATGTATTTCAAAAGGCGAGTAAATTTCATATGGGAGGTAGAAATAGAAAAATGGTTCACCTTTTCACTGTGAATAATGCCGTGAAGTTGCTCATTACAAACAAATGGTTTATTTGCAAACCATTATAAAAAGACTTTTCTACCCTAAGATCTGACTAGGAAGCCTTTAAAAACCCCCAAATCTCCATCTTCAACCTTACACTTTCAAAATTTACAGAAGCAAAACTCTGCAAATTTCTTCTCTCAAACCAAAAACTCCTATTCTTCAAATGGCACCAAAAATATCAAACTAAGCTAATAACTAGGGCGATTCACCCTCTGAATTCGTGAAAGTAAATGTCAAAAGACAAGCGGGGAGGATTGATCCACAAACTATGTTCGCAGATGACTATCTAATAGTCACTCCTCTTTACACGGAGATAATCAAGGAGCTAAAAATGAAGAAGTGGCCTTTATATGATGTAACCAACCTATCTAGGGCTTATGCGAGAGTTCTACGCAAATCTCAAATTTTAAGGGGATGACCTAAAGACTACAGTCAAAGGAGTAAGCATCACCATTACTCCTGCACTTTTAGGAGAAATTCTCGAAGTTTCACTAGAGGGACTGGAGGGACTAATGCTACGAAGGCAAGTGGATGTCAAATAAAAGGACGTTGAGTATGATAAAGAGTTTGGCATGCCCAAGGAGTACATTGGGGAGAAGATTTCAACTTATATGGGCATAGACAACAGGAGAATTCATTATAACATCGCTAGATCTCTACTATATAAGTTGAATGCACCTAACTCGATGTCCGATCTAGAGAACTACTTGCTGAAGTACGTGGTGCAAAAGAAACCCATCAACTTCCCTATGATCATCATAAATCACATGCTAGAACAAATATAAAGTCTGCGTGGCCTTATTACTTTAATCTAGAAGAATTAGAAGGTCAAGTTTGGAGATGCTGAGCTGTTGGAGCTCCAAAGATCATAAAATAGACCTTTCTAACCTTACAATATGATAGACATTATGATAAAGCAACAGTTGAGGAAGAGGTCACTAAGAAAAGGGCCAAAGAGCAAAAGAGAAGGGTTGAGAAGAAGGCATCAGTAAGCTCAGCTATTGAAATTATGGATGTTGAGACATCACAACCCACTAAAGCCACCAAGCGAAAGGTGGATTCTGATCTGCCCAAAAAGGTGCAAAGACAGAAAAATTTGAGAAGCCGAAAGCATTGGCTGAAGAGGTATCTTTTGAGGTAGAAGTAATTGTTAAGCCTCCTCAGAAGTAAAGGACAAAGAAGGCTCGAAAGGAGAATAAGAATGACTCTGACAAGATGAATCTTGTTGAGCTCAAACCTAGCTATGAAGAGCATTTTCTGGGAATTTCTTCCACACAGTCCATCGCACTAATCGCCATAGCTACCACTTAAACCCCTCAAATCACCATTCTAACCACCTCTCCTATCCTACCAAACACCTCCACTACCAAAGTTACTACTACTTCCACTCCTTCTTCACCACCAAAAACTAAAACCCCCTCACCTTTAAAGACCAAAACTCCTTCAATATCTAAAATAAATACGCCTTCATCATCACCTTCACAATCTCCCAACAAGCTATCTATTAAGGATATTCAATCCATATCCCATGAAGCAATTGCTGACATATAGCAGGAAGCCAATGAAGCCTGCAAGAGAGTTGAGGCTAATAATTTTGAGAAGGTCAGTGAAACCATTTTGGCCGAGATAAATATTATTGATAAAGCCGGTAAATCAACAGTGCAAACTATTAAGGAGGCAAAAAATCAAGGCAACTTGGATGGTGAGAAATCTCCATCTAAGGAAGTTAAAGAAAGACAACAACAGTCAACTTCTCAAAACCCATAAATCTCTGAGAAGGGCGAGGAGACTGTTGAGAGGGAAAACCTTATGGATTCAATGACGAAGGATTGAAAGATCCTTTTGAGGATGACGAGCATAAGGAGAAATCCTTGGAAGATTCTTACTTAGAGTCCAAGCACAACAAAGATCTCATGGACTTTGACTTTGAGGCTAATAAGATTTCTTATTAAAAGCCAAAGCAAGCTGATAGTAGACTTCAAGCTAGGTTGGAAAGCTCTGAGGCAAGTAAGGATGATATTGAACCCTTAAACAACGTGGCTAGGCAGCAGGAAATAATAATAAAGATGCTCCAAAAGATCAATAATTTTGTCTCTTTATCAAGCACATCTCCTGTGGCATCTCAATTGGCTCAGAATTGAATAAGCTAACTAGCCAAGCAAATGTCATTGAAGCTACAACACATAATATCCCAAGCTCCTCTACAATAGCACAAGATTTGAAGAATGTCGTCTTACCTCTGATGGAAGATAGGCTGATAGAGCACTAGGAGATTGCCTCCACTTTGGTCACATTGAACAAAAAGATAGTAAAGAATTAGGAAAGACTGGGGAGAATCAAAAGGCGATTCTTGACAACCTTCAAAAGTTGTTTGAGTAGCAAGGGAATATCCTAAAGACTTTAAGATCCTCCTTTATGGAAAATTTAAAGGTAGATCTCTCCAAGGAGATTAAGGCAATTATTGATGATGTAGCATAACACAATAAAGATGAGATTGAAGCATGCCAAACCAATACATAGATACTGAAGGATCTTCAGAAGAATCACTAGAGTTCTTTGACTGGTATTATTGAAGCTTTAGAGAAGCTTAATAAAGATATAAAAAATGTGTCTGTAGAAGCTCACAGGAATCATCTGGTGGATGTCTCCATGGATATTAAAAATGAAATAAAGAGGGCAGTTGAGAGCCTTTCCAAGCTCATCACTACTTCTGAGTCTACAATTATTGTTGCATCCAAAGTAAATACTCAGAAGATGTCAACACTGATTCAGAAGCTACCGGAGCAACTTCAGAATCTATCTCTAGACTCCAATCCATTATATATCCATGAGTTGATTATAGTTCCCACTTACAGCAGTTGACGAATATGATTCCTCATAATTTTATTTAGGGACAACACGGTGTTGCAGTTTTATGTAAAAGTCTGTACAATTATGTCTCAAAGGTCTGAGTAAGACTAATCACGCAAGTTGTGCCGCCATTGAAAGCATCAACAGATGAGCTACAATACTTCATTAAACCTTTTGCTCAACCCCTAGAAATGATTCTAGCCAACAGTCAAACTTAGAAGGAAGGAAAGTCTACAATACTGACTTATAGGAAGGCTTAGGCTTAACACATATTACAACTGCCAGCTCCTATGGAAGAAGACCCCCCTTCTGATGGTAACAAAAAGGGGGAGAATAAGGATGATGAAGAAGAAGATGATGACAATGTCACAATCACTCAGATGCTCAAGAAGCCAAGAATCGAACAGTGATAGCTAGCTGTAATATTTATAACTAGTTGTATCTATCTTTATGCTATAAATTTTTACTATATTCTTCAATGTACTTATAATTAGAACTTTATAGAAGTTAACACATTGTTAACACTTGAAGATATATAGTGAAAAGTTATATTTGTGATTTTGAGTACAATAATTAAATAGTACAACTCTTATTTAACTCAGAATCGACATAAATTATGGGGGAGTTAACATTTGTGTTGCAGATTTTTGTTATCAAAAAAATGGGGGAGAATGTTGAACTTAGTTCAGAAGAAGAATCCTCAGAGGCTAAGATTTGAAGCCTAAAAGCCAAGTTTTGAAAATAACCAAAAATCACAATCTGCACACTTGAAAGATAAACGCGCTCAAAAGATAGACAATCTCAAAAGCAAGACAAATTGGAAGATGACTTGGGATAAAATCTAGGAAGACAATTTCAAACAAACTTAGAAGACTATCCATATTTATAAGAAAAGGAAAACATCTTCTACAGACAAGCTCAGATCCCTAGACAAGAACTCACGTGTAGACAAGCACTAAAAATTGTCCTCTACTTTTTGTGATCCAAAAAGATAGTGATCAACCTAATATAAAAAGTGTTAAGAAGATTTTTTAAAAGTGAGTTGACAACAAGAAAGCAAGGACCACTTTTAGCCACCTAACAAACTGACACAAGCAATTTGTATGGGACTAAAAGGTGTAAAATGCTGAGAGCTTGAAGAAGTTGGCCGAGTTAACTCCCGCCAATGAGTCTAACAAAAAAGAAAATGGGTCTAACAAAAGATCCAACGGCTTCTAAGGAAAAGAGATGTGTGAGACAACGGCCAGGATTCAGACTCTGAAGCACAGTCAGAATAAGAAGATTTTGAAGACTGCCTATATAAAGGCCTCTACCATCAAGAAGAACATAATCCAAGCTTTCACTAACTATTACAATCTCTCTCTTAATTTACAAATCTCAAAAGAAAACAACAAGCTCACAAATTTATTTGTCATCATCTTGAAAGCTCAGAACAACCAACATTTCAAATCTATTCTAAAGTGATTCTTGGAAATAAAGTACAAGATCACTAAAACTCCTTCAACCCACTTGTAATGAAAAGACTAGGCAAGGTGCTTGCTGAGGTCTTCAATACTAGATACATCTTATGGATAAGTTGGGATTTTGAAGAATTCAAGAGGAGGGTAATCTTGAATTAGGAAATTAGAGATAGGAAGAGGATGGTTCTCTTGGCTGTAAGAATTTCAGATTGTGAAGGTTTCTCCGCCTCAGAAGGAGTTGATAAATAGTGGATTAAAGCTCAGAAGCGGACACTCTGGGTACTGGACGTAGGCAGGGTCTGAACCAGTATAAAATAGATGTGTTTGATTTCCTTTTCACACTCTGACTTTTACTTATTTGTGTTTAGTTTTCTCATAAGCTTTATCTTTATTAAATTTACTTAAATCATTAACACTTGCGAAAAGGAGTAAATCAAACCCCCCTGACTCCTAATTAATCTCACATGGACCAACATAAATTTTTTATACATTTTTAATACTAGTTTATACTTGCTATATCAATTTTATACCAGTTTCATATATCTTTTTTTAATCAGTTTTATCATTTTTTACTTGTGTTATACCGAAATATAAAACTGATATAAATATTGTATATTAAAAACACTACACTTTCTAAAAAATGGTTTAAAAAATAATACCAAAAATATAAACTGGTATAACATATTTTTACCGAAATTCAACGTAATTTTAAAAAGCAATTTTTTTAAAAAAATTGCCTCATTGTTGTTGGAAAACAAGGATCCGGAAGAAGAAAACTCAAGTCAATCATTTGGATCAAGTTTTGAAGTAAACAAAATTCCTAAGTCTAAGAAGAATGCATCCAAAGAAGATCACTATAGGAATAGCATCCGGTTAATTTATTGTTTGAAGACATCCGAAAGACATAACTTTTAAGACAAAAGGGAAATATTTAAAATAAATTTTCCCTCCAAATTGGTCTAAAGTCAAACAATGCTTTTTGCTTTGGAAAGTGAAAAAAGCTTTCACAAATTTAGGTTAGGATAAAAAGGCTGATAACGAAAAGATAAAAAGGGAATAACCTTTTTAACCTAGACCAATGGCAAGGAGCGTGGAGTCCAAACAAAAGATAAAGTTGTATAGATTTTAGCGAAGCACAAAAAGCCAAATAAACGACGACTGACAACTTTATTGCACAAATCCCAACAAGTTCAAACATGACATTTATTGGTTCTAACGAAAAAATTAATGGCTCCGAATGCGTCATCTCATATCTGATCAACAGTGAAGATTCAAGATCAAGCAACGACTACATTTATGATCCAAGCCTATATAAGGGAAGCTTCACAAGTTAAGAAGATTCTGATTGATTTAACAAATCTATTATCTTGAGAAATTTGCTACACAATCAGTAATTCAATCCCTCCAAGAACTAAACACTCAAATCAATTTGTAAGAATTCTCAAGTGAAATTATAAACTTGAAGAGTTCAACCAAACCTTTGTTAAAGCAGAAGTTGTAATATCTAATACTTGGGTGAGTATTGAGATCGGGACTTAGCTTAAACTAGGCATAGTTCAAGTTGTATATCCCTGTGGGACTTAACTTGAACTTGGGTAGAGTTTGAGTGGTATATGCCCTAAAGTAAAGGACTCAACTGTTGGAAAATATGACATATTTGATAATAATGTGCATTATCAACTTTAGGCTAAAGTATAATATGGAAAAGCTATTATGTGAATAATATGAAATATGTCATCGTATTCTGCATATTGAGAGCTTTTCAACTGTATATTATACGCCTAAACCGATTTAATGGTGAATGAGAAATTGAAAGTTTAAAGATTGAATATCTGTTAGACCTTGGTGTGTCACGTCGGTGTTTCAGTATTGAGATAATTTTATCTCTTCACTTTCTCACCATAATATGTTTTATGATTCATGAGTTTTTAACTCCTAAAAACTCCTTAATAAACATAAATATTTTTCAATTTCATAATTTACATGTTTAATCACCATTATGTTTGTGGTTACATGTGTTTAATCTCCATTAAACATATTAAAACCATATTAATGTCATATTATATTCTATATAATCCTCACTCATGTAGTCTTGTAAAAAAAATACTTGGAAATGTCTTGGCTTTGGTGTTAATTTGTGTCATAAACTTTTGAGTTTTATTTTTATCTTCATAAAGAAAATTTTTAACAATTCTTTTCATTCTTTTTCGAGCATGGCTACTAGCTTTAAGCTCCGGTATATTGCTCTTCACTTAGTTAGGTTTGCCTACGATTGCAGTTGTATCATTGGAGACAAATTCACCGGTAGCGGACGGATAATTGTCTTAAGGAAACTGATGTTTCAGGCCTCCGCAATAACATTATTTTGGTTAGAGGTTTGGGTATTTACGTATATTTAGTCATATGTAAAGTTTGCTTATCTATTATTTCTATTGTAATTTGTAATTATCTTTATTGGAATATAGTATTATCATTTTTATGATAACACTCCTAACAATCTTAAGACAATTATGTCGATATTCCAAAGAGATTTTGCAGGTTACGTTGACGTTTGGAGTACCTTGAAGAAATTGGATTTTTGAAGACTGTTTTGAAAAATATGTTATTCGATGAAAAGCAGTTTATTGGTTATAAAATTCTTTTCTTCTATATTTGATTCTTATCATTTACAATTTCACTGACTTAATCTATTTCTGTTTCAGATTGTGAAATTGTGAATAATGACAAATGTTATTCATATTCTAGAGGAAATGTTTCTGAAATTGTCAAAGGCCGGAATAACCAAAATGGACAAAATGGTCTTATTGGTTCTAGATTTAACAAAAAATAAAAACCGTCAGGTTTATGGGCTTGTTGTTGTGCCTAACAATCATGGAGCTGGTTTGGGATGTTATCATGTTACAATGCATAAAACACTTGAAAAATAATATCTAGTGTTAATTCCAAAATTTGACAATAGAAAATTAAAGATGGAGTTCTTTATTGCTATTGAATTTTTGGAAAAAAGCGAACGTGTTGAAGGTCATTAGAGATTTCTATAAAGGCAAAAATCAAGTTAATGATGAAACTAAAAAAGAGGCATTTTCAAGAAACTCAATTTAATGAGAAATACTTTATTTGATATATGTTGGTACATATTGAATAAAAAGAGATAAAATGTTATGTATCATGGTAAGTTGAGACATATGTGTCATTAACATAGTATCATCAATCAATTAATCTCAACGTGATGTATCACTAATGATTTAAAAGGATCAAAGGATAACAAAGTGGATCCTCAAAAATGAAAAACTTAAACCGCTAACAAAAGGTTTAAACTGAGATCAAGTTGAAAAGACATCTAAAGGAATGAGACTAAAGCCCATGAATATTTAAGGCGCTATGTAAAGGAAAACCCAACCATGTTTGACTAGAGATCCTAAGATCTTGGTTCAATGGGACAACCTAATTGCATTGACCTTGTGTGGTCAATATGGGGGTAACCTCGTGTCCATCCCTGTGATGTAAACAGTGATAAAAACGGGTTAAGGTTAAGCTATAAGCTTTTAATGATCCTTTGTGCATCAATGGTTGAGGAAAAGAGATCACTTATGTGAGAGTGAAGTGGGGTCGCTTCAAATGGATACTATTAAGGCATAGTGATCTAAAACTCTTACAGAACCAGGAGATGTACATGACCATAACAAACATAACCATGAGAACCAAAAACCACGATGTGTTGATATCTATGTGGGGTATATCATCGTTTACACAAACGGCATAATAGTTGAAGGACATCACTTCTACTCTTCAGCCATTAAAGTAAATATACTTTCACAAGGGAAGGTTCACAGGTTGTAGTCTACCTATCATATGCAAATATTGGTCGAAGAGCTTTATCACAACTTTGAATTTTGAAATTGTCCTTTTGTTTTCAATTTTCATTCATGTGGGGGATTGTTGGAAAATATGACATATTTGATAATCATGTGCATTATCAACTTTAGGCTAAAATATAATATGGAAAAGCTATTATGTGAATAACATGAAATTTGTCATTGTATTCTGCTTATTGAGAGCTTTTCAACGGTATATTATATGCCTGAAACAGATTTAATGGTGAATGAGAAATTGAAAGTTCAAAGATTGAATATATGTTAGACTTTGACGTATCACGTCGGTGTTTCACTATTGAAACAATTTTGTCTCTTCACTTTCTCACCATAATATGTTTTATGATTAATGAGTTTTTAACTCCTTAATAAACATAAATATTTCTCAATTTCATAACTTACATGTTTAATCACCATTATGTTTGTGTTTACATCTGTTTAATCTCCATTAAATATATTAAAACCATGTTAATGTCATATTATATTCTATATAATCCTCACTCATGTAGCCTTGTAAAAAAACACTTAGAAATATCTTGGCTTTTGTGCTAATTTGTGTCATAAACTTTTAAGTTTTATTTCTATTTTCATAAAGAAAATTCCTAACAATTCTTTTCATTCTTATTCGAGCAAGGCTACTAGCTTTAGGTTCCGGTATATTGCTCTTCATTCGATTGAGTTCGCCTACGATTGCAGTTGTATCCTGGGTGAAAAATTCATCAATAGTGTTGGGAAACAATGATTCAGAAGAATTAATTTCAGAACAATCTGAATCAAGTTTAAAGAAAACAAAAACTATTAAAACAAGATCTTAAGGTACAAATCAAGTAATCTCCTTAATCTAAAATGGAAGCATCAGGACCAAAGCAAGTCATCTGGTCATTCATTGAAGACTACAAATACCCAAGCATATAATGGAAGCATCCAGTTAAAGTTTGGAAAGGAAACAAACTTTGAATCACTCAAAATCAGCATCCGGAAAAAGACCGATTGAATAGCATCCGGATACATATAAAGACTAAAATTATCCGGAAGACATAGTTAACAAGATAAAGAGAAATGTTTCAAATATAACTTTTCCTTCCACTTTTTGGTCTAAAAGTCAAAAATTCTTTTCCCTTGTGCATGACAAAAATGACAGCAAGCACACTTTTCAGAAAAGGACAGAAGGAATGCACTGGAAAGAGAAAATGTAACAACCTTTTCTACCTAGACCAATAGGAAAGGCGCATGAAGTCAATACTCCGGATTTCTGGCATAAAAGTTGGTGGATCACTAAAATACGAAGAAAACGATCACTGACAACTTTCTAGTCTCAATCCCAAGAATTCAACGAGACATTTAATCAGTCTAATGGATCTGGAAGTGCCACATATTACCTGATCAACAGTGAAGATTTAATTTAACTTCAACAACTCTCAACCGTTACATTTATGACAAAAGCCTATAAAAGAGAAACTTCACAAGTTGAGAAGGTGCTGGTTGTTTTAAGAAAGCATATACTAAAGAATCCGCTATTACAATCAATGACATAATCCCACCATCAAACCATTCCAAATCAGTTTGTAAGAATTCCCAAATGAGTTATAAACTTGAGGAAATCCAAAACCAAAATCTTTGAGAAAAACAAAGTGTAATATCCTACTTCCAGAAGAAGAGAGATTCTACGGAGATAAGCTGCAAAGGACTCAGTCAAGGTAGGTAATAGTTTGGTGATATATCCTACATCCGAAGGAGAAGTAATCTCCGGAGACAACTGTAAAGGCTTGATTTCTGCCCATGAAAGAAATCACACTAATGGATTAAGCTCGGAGGAGGAAACTCCGGGGATTGGATGTAGGCCGAGCCGGGTATAACCAGTATAAAAATCTCTGTGTTTGATTTACTTTACCTTAAACTTTTACTTTTAGTGCATTTCATTTCATACTTGCATCCGAAATAAATCAAACACGCTACACAAGACTTTTGAAAAGTCTAATATTCCGCAAAAAGGATCATTCATCCCCCTAACCCTAAGTATACTCGCAGAGGGACCAACAATTGGGCTTATAATAATAACAAAGAAAAACCACATCCTTCCACACTCGTATGTGGACTCGAACCTGAAACCTCCTAGAATCACAGCTTCAAGGCTCAATTACTAGACTAAGCCTTTACCACTTAAAAAGCAAAATTTATATAAACCTAAATACACAGAAAACATTATTTTTTTACACATAATTAAAAATCTAAAAAGGCTATGTTTTTTCAACATTTTCCCATACTTTTATACCAACTTTAAATTCTCTATTCTTAAAATATAAACACTTTATATATTTATCTTGATTTTCAAATTTGAACCGGTCCTCCATTGATGGAGGTAGTTTAGTATGAAACAAGTAACGTAAATTACATGTACACACTAGAATAATCACTACTGTATTTGTCAATTTTAAATGACATGATCAAAAACGTTTACACAATACATTGATAAAAATAAATATATAGTTTAGTTTTACTTAAAAATTAAATATTAATTTTATTTAAAACAATTTAAAAATTTTACTGTATATTATAAAACAAATGAGACATAGAATACAAAACCAACTTGACTTTTGTTCAATTGAATTAATAAAAAAAGTAAGAGGCCGTGGCTTCAAATTTACATTAAAAAATATTTTTGAACAATAGTATTTGAACGAATCACTTGTCAAATCAGCTATTTCTAAGTCCAATTGATTGGTGCAATCAAACATTGAATGGTCTTTAACTAGCTCATGAACCGAATGAAAACCAACTGAACCACTATCAATTAGTTCGAATTTGATGTCATCGACTAGTGCGGTCCGATTTCTTACTGTATTTTAATCACTCGCTTATATTTTAAATAAATTATTTTTTATGTTATATATTAATACACACCATACTATCGCTTAATTGACATTCATAATCAAACTTAAATTTTATTTTATTTTATTTTTCCTAAAAAATTAAGAATGAAAAATTTTAGGATTTTGTTTTAATTTATGGATTAATAATGAACTGTGTTTCATATATTTGTAATCTAAGTAAAAATAACTAATTGCTTTGACATACCCAAAAGTTGTACATAAAGCTTGTGAGTGAGATCATATCTTTTATTATAGCTATATCATGTTCCTACATTTTTATATGTTACTATAAAATAGATGAAACCAATCATAGACGTGTTTATCTTACTTTTGCTCTCTAAAGTTCAACGCTTTCTTTTATCTTTGCTACCAATTTAAATTGGCTTTAACAAACATATGATATGAATTAGTGTTATGGTAATAATCGCTTAAAAATACATTTTGACATCCTATCAATCTATTTGCTTGCTCCTTATTCCTCACATGTTAAATGTGTACATACCAATATTTTAAAAAGTGTTAGGCACTAATCGGACAGTCGAGGCTTTGAAACGCCTAAATAGGGCCTAGACAGAATCTAGACGGAATTTAGGCGGATTGTATTTTTTATTTTTTATATATATAAAAATATGTAAAAATATAAATTCAATAAAAAAATAAATATAATCATATAAAATATAAAAAATATAATTTAAACTATATTTTAAAAATAGTGTTATTAAAGATCCCACATAAGCACCTCCTAGCCAGCCTCCTATGCCGATTTTTAAAACAAAAACCCCGCCTAGACCCGCCTAAATAGGTCAACCGCTTAAGACCACCCGACTACCTAAAATTACAGTACTGCTATGAAAAATCCGCAGCCGCCTAGCCCGATTTTTAGAACATTGGTACATGCTCACTCCAATCACTTAAAACTTATAAGTCTAACTTGTCAAAAAAGATTTATAAGTCTAATACAGAGGGCGATAGAGTTAGACGATATTCAGCAATAGTGCAACAAAAATTAGTAAGGTGGCGTTTGATTAACGGAATGATTATCCCATGAAATAAAAGAAAAATGAATGAAAAAAGATGAAAAATGATAGAGTGTTTGTTTAAAATCCGTCATCGGATGGAATAGCTATTCTTAACTATCATGTATCTCATGAAATAGCTATTCCTTTATTTCAAATAGGAATAGCTATAACTATTCCATTTCAATGACGGATTCTAGACAAATACTCTACTATTTTCGCATTTTTTCATTCATTTTTCTTCTATTTCGTGGAATATCAATTCCACGAATAAAACGAGCTACAAATGTATTATTCAGCAAATTGGGAAATTTTGATCTTTGTTAGGAATGAATCTCACATCGCTCTCGAAGGATCCATTAAACTTGTATATAAACAGGGTTCTGAAAGCCTTAACTTGTAATGACGCATTTTAAAGCCGTGAAATTGGTCGTAAACGGTGCCAAAACAGATAATATCGTTCAAGCTGTTTATATCACTTTATCAGCACGATTGCGATGAAGGGATGTATTAGGAATATATCCACATCGCTCTCGGAGGATCAACTGATCTTATATATAAATATGGCCCTAAAACCCTTAACTTACATATTTTAAAGTCGTGAAATTAATCGCAAACAACACCAAAGCGGATAACATCGTTCAACCGATTTATAACAAACTTTTTGTTATCATAATTGTTTAATTAAGGAAAACGAAAACAAAAACTTGGAGACTAGGAAGTGACACGTGGCAAAATAAAATTGAATCAAATGATAGACGGTGAATTTAGAGCCACTAGTCTGAAGCTCACAATCCCTCTCCAATGGAAACCACTTGCCAGTTCTCATCCAAATCTGTAGTGTACACCTCTCAATTTTCAGCTTCTACAACAACAAGAAGAACAAGGTTCCAGCCATGTCTATTGCTCCATCTTTCCACTCTTCATTGCCATTGCCACGAACTATAACCCCAACCACTAAGCAAAACAATCCGCTTCTAATTTTGTCCCTAAACAATCACTTTTTCCCCAAAAATCCCCCAATTTCCAGCAATTCATCTTCGTTCGCCACCACTCATCTGCTTAAACCCTCCAATCTGATCGTTAGGGCATCGGAAACCGAATCCAAGCCATCAAGTGAAAGCGATGGAGGAGAGGAAGCGTATGAAGAGTACGAAGTTGAATTGACTCAGCCTCTTGGACTCAAGTTTACAAAGGGAAGAGATGGCGGAACTTACATTGATGCAATTGCGCCGGGTGGATCTGCTGATAAGTCTGGATTGTTCACTGTTGGAGATAAAGTCATCGCCACCAGGTTTTCCCTTGATTTCGTTGGAACTTAAGTAATTGATTAGGTTGATTGTATTGATATTGGATAGTTATGTTGTTTGATGCGTATTTTTTCTTTTCTGAGTAATTGTGATGGAATTGCTGTGAAGTTAGGGTGAGAATATGATAAGTAATTCTAAAATTTGTGCAGTGCTGTGTTTGGGACAGAGATATGGCCAGCTGCTGAGTATGGAAGGACTATGTACACCATCCGTCAGAGAATTGGTCCTCTTCTAATGAAAATGCAGAAGAGATATGGTTAGTTCATCTCATTACTCTTTAAATCTTTGGCTTTACACAGTTTTAGGCTGTTCAACTTACATGCTTTTGTGCTGTTGCTAATATGTGTAACTGAGATCTGTCAATCCAGACAAACAACGAGGTGTGCATCATAAAATGTGTGATGCAACTGAAAAGAAATCAAAACAATTGGCTAAATAGGTTTTGGTCGTAAAATTGAGAGGCTCAATGACAGTAATGTTTAAATTTCAAGGATTGAAGTTTAAGGGCCCAATGTAACAGAGCCTTAAGTTTAAAGGCTTATCATGAGAAACATTAGGTTGAAGGGGGTTTAAAATCTCAAATGAGTCAAAATTGACTAAATAGTTTCTGCGCCAGTGTTATTCAACAGCTAAGTATGCATTTCACTCATATATGGATACCGGAGAACCTCTATAAATTAATAATGTTGGAACCGAAATATTTTATTAATTTAACGAGATATTATTATATCAATAAATTAATAATTTATTAATTTAAAGACATTTTACGTTTAACCTTTAAATTTCCAAGTCCAATGGACATTCACAAATTAATTGAATTTGTCAAGTTCATTGTTTTTGAATAAGTAAAAAGTTAGTTCATGGTACCAAAAATAAATTACAAAAACAAGTTTCAAGGCACATTTCTTCTCCATGGACATTAAACATGGTTAGAAATTAATCACTATAAAATGTCCATTGAAAATTTTTAAAATCACATCAACTATAGCTCCTAAACTGAAAGGTGTTCAAAAATCAATCATGACCAATCAATATCGAAAACTGTTATTCGAGTATAAGAGAGATCCCCAAGGATGCACTCAACAAGATTTGGTGCAGTGGGTTGACAAAACTTTCGATTTGAAAGTTAGTCAAGGATCAATATCAAACTTTTTGTTGCAATACGAGAAGATAATGCCCCAACTCTTAAGTGCAATGAGGAGATTTAAAGATGAACTTAATATAGATTTGAGGTTCAACAAAAAACAAGTGAGTATATATTCATTTTTTACTAGACAATCTTAGAATTTGGAATCTTTTCGTAATTATTAATTTATAGTTTCGTTGGGACCAATATATATACACTGGGATTTCAAAAAAGTTATTACCTTATTATTTTATCGATTGGGGTCCAATTTTGTACTGGTCCCAAGTTGGGACTGGACAAATTATTAATTTTATCGAAGTTATTAATTTATCGAGTATTAATTTATAGAGGTTTTACTCTGGTTTTCTACTGTGTAGGGAAGATAGATAGTCCGGGGGAGTTAACGGAAAAGGAAATTATCAGAGCTGAGAGGAACTCTGGTTTTATTAGTGACAGAGTGAGAGAAATTCAAGTCAGTATAGTTAAAACTATGTTTTACTCTCATAAACGAGGAAATTTTACATAGGACCGGGTATTTATTACTCGTCTCGTTGGATGCTTGACACGTAGGCACTTTATATATTATAATAATAAAAAGTGTCTATGTATCAAGCATCCAACGGGAAGGGTGTTTAATATCCCGTCCCATATAAATGTGAGGAAAATTTCACTTGTGATTAATTTGTGTGTTTTATGATATTATCGGATTTAGACGCAAAATGCATCGAGGAAAAGAGAACAGAAACAACAAAGAGAGAAGGATCTTCGGGAAGGGTTAATACTATACAAGTAAGGATACCTTTGCTTCTATTATGCTTAATAACTACTCACTTTAAACTATTATTTAGCTGAAACTGTTTGCTTGTTTTGCTTATGTTTCATCTTTGTTAATGGATATAGAAATGCCAACTATGAGGAAGCATTAGAGAAATTTGAATCAGTATTGGGATCAAAACCTGACCTAAATGAAGCATCAGTGGCAAGTTATAATGTTGCCTGTTGTTACTCAAAGCTCAATCAGGTGAATTATAAAGCTTATTTATTGCACAAATTGAAGTATACATTTAACCCTTGAGATGCTCATTTGAACTGGTTTAGTTTCATCTCTAATTCCAGATAAAAGCTGGGTTGTCTGCACTTGAAGATGCCTTACAAGCAGGATATGAAGACTTTAAGGTAATAAATTTACTATAAAATCACGATACTGTTGCATTTTGTTGTTGATAGGTTTGTTTAATAACTAATTGTGCTGTCTAATATTGTTGTTGATAATGTGAACACTTGACAGAGGATTCGGACAGATCCAGACCTAGCAAATCTAAGAACATCTGAGGAATTTGATACACTTCTGAAAAGGTTTGATGAATCATTTATCAATGAGAATGCTATCAATGCCATTAAATCGATATTCAACATATTCGGCAAGAAGTAGAGACATCAGTTGACCTCACAGAGTACAGCTATTAAAAATTTTAAATGATTTTGTTCATTGCGAGTTGAAATTATATTGAATGATTTGTTGCTTCTCTGAAACGGAATGTATAATATTACGCGTTTTTTGTAGAATCTGCCCTTTCTTAATTATTATATTAGCACATGTTTATAGCATTTTTCTGCCTAAAAGAAATAGTAATTGTTTACTTTTTGCCAGTTCCAATAATTAGTATGTTTTTATTTTCTAAATGTTTTTTATAATTATTTGGGTGCGAAACAAAACTCGTTTTCAAAATGGGCAGGTGATTTTTTTTTCTTAAGGAGATTTAAGGTTTTGTAAATATAATGATGTGGCAATGGATAAATTAGGAAAAACCCTTTTTTTCCTTGTTCTTCCCCTTCTCTAACCCAGACCTCAACTCCACCAATGAAGACCTCAAAAAGCCACCAGGAATAAATTTTAAAAAACTTTAAATTCCACCGTAATCTACAACCAAGGCAATTATAAATAAAACATGAAACTCAATGCTATAATTTTGAAATCTGCAGAAAAACAAATAGAATTAAAACCAGAAAAATAAAGAATGACAAGGGGCAGATGTACTTGGGAGGAAATCAAAATTAGATATCCAATTAATCGAATCCTATCCTTTTACCAACCATATGGGTCTTCGTTTCTATTACTGTAACCTTAAGTATAACAAAAACCATTTGAAGAAGATTAGAAAGCTCAATAGAGTTCTCAAAAGGGAACAATTGAATGCTAAAGTTGTAAGTGATTCGATTTCTGATGAAATCTGCACAAGCATATTCCATAATCGAATGTAATGTAATCTTCAAATCGGATCTGGCCACAAAAGAAAATTTAAGGAACTGTTGAAATTAGGTAAAATAAAGTCCAAATTGATACCAAATCCAAGCCGATGGAAACGTAAATATACTTGTTACCTGTGTTGCGTAAACTATTAGCAAACTAAAACTACTGCTAAAATAATATAAAGAGGAAACACTGAAATTATACTACCAACTTAATTTTATAACAAAATATTACAAAGAAAAGGGATAAGAAGAACAAATGCCTTAGAGATGAGAAAGGCTTTGTTGGTGTGATTTCAACTAAGGCCATAGGCCTTTTTCTTATACTACAAAATCAACCCCTATGCCTTACAATTGGCAATGTGGGACAATTCTCATTTTTCTTTTTTTATTCACTTTACCAATGTGGGACTTGGTAATCCCACAAATCTCCACCTTGACAAGTTCCACATCTTCAATCTCTTATCTTGTGTAGTGTCTTCCAATGCAGTCTTCAAGTTTTGACAGTATTGATCAAATCCAAACAATATTGAAATTTGATTGGGTTTACTGCCTTCGTCAACATATCAGCTGGATTCTCTGTGGTCTGAATCTTCTGGATTACAACTCCACCTTCTTCGAGAACCTCTCGTATGAAGTGGTAACGAACGTCGATATGCTTCGTCCTTGCGTGGTAAACTTGATTCTTTACTAACATGATAGCACTCTGATTATCGCAGTGCACCTTTATGTGCTTCTGTTGAATACCCAATTCACCGAGCAACCCTTGAAGCCAGATTGCCTCCTTTACAGCCTCTATACATGCCATATATTCTGCCTCTGTCGTAGACAAGGCAACTATCGACTGTAATGTAGACCTCCAACATATTGGTGCTTTTGCCAAGGTGAACACATAACCAGTAGTTGATCGACGTTTATCTTGATCACCAGCATAGTTGGAATCACAATATCCAACTACATGTTGACCGCCTTTATCCTGCTGATATACCAATCCAACATCCACGGTGTTCAGAATATATCGTAGAATCCATTTCACAGCTTGCCAATGTTCCTTTCCAGGATTATGCATATACCTGCTCACGACCCCAACTGCATGTGAAATGTCGGGCCTTGTACACACCATAGCATACATTAAGCTACCAATAGCACTTGCATATGGTACTTTTGACATATATGTTTTCTCTGCTGCAGCTTTTGGAGATAATGCTGCACTGAGCTTGAAATGAGAAGCAAGTGGTGTACTAACAGGTTTTGACTGCTTATTTATGCCAAAACGCTTCAATACCCTTCCCAGATATTCCTTTTGAGTCAAAAAAAGTCTTCCCACATTCCTATCTCTGCTTATCTCCATGCCAAGAATCTTCTTTGCTTCGCCAAGATCCTTTATTTCGAATTCCTCATTTAATTGAGATTTTAACTTCTCAATTTCCTCTTGGTTCTTGGAAGCTATCAGCATATCATCAACATAAAGAAGAACATATATAAAAGATCCATCTTGCAGCTTGCGCAAATACACACAATGATCATATTTGCTTCTTGTGTACTTCTGCCTCAACATAAACTTGTCAAATCACTTGTACCACTGCCTCGGAGATTGCTTTAATCCATACAACGATTTTTCAAGTTTACAAACCATGTTCTCTTTTCCAGCAACTTTGAATCCTTCAGGCTGAACCATATAGATTTCCTCCTCCAAGTCGCCATGTAAAAACGCTATTTTTACATCCATTTGAACCAGCTCCAGATCTAACTGTGCTACCAAAGCCAATAAAATACGGATGGAAGAGTGTTTCACCACTGGAGAAAACACTTCATTGTAATCAACTCCCTCTGTCTGAGCGTACCCTTTAGCTACCAACCTTGCTTTGTAGCGAACATTAGACTCGTTAGGAAATCCATCTTTCTTTGCATAGACCCATTTGCACCCAATTGCCTTCTTTCCCTTTGGAAGATCAGCTAACTTCCATGTCTGATTCTTCTGAAGGGACTGTATTTCTTCAATCATAGCATTCCTCCACTTATCTTCTTTTGAACTTTTGACTGCTTCTTTATAAGTGGTAGGGATGTCATCATTTGCAATTGGAGATGCAAAAGCCACCATATCAACATAGCGAGCAGGCTTTCTTACTGTTCTTTTTGGCTTTCTCAATGCAATTGGTTCAAGTTGCTGTGGAGGTTCTTGGGTTTGAACCTCTTCCTCATCAGACTCCTCATCTACCATTGGAGTTTCTACATCTTCTTCATTTGCTGGACTAACTATCTGCCTTTCAAACTCCACATGTTTCGGAGTACCATTTGTTTGTTCTGTTGTTACCTTTCTTAACATGGTAGATTCATCAAAGGTAACATCCCTGCTGATGATCGTCTTCTTGGTCTCTAGGCACCAAAGACGATACCCTTTTACTCCAGAAGCGATCCCCAAGAAAATTGCTTTCTTTGCACGAGGATCCAACTTTGATTCCTTCACATGATAATAAGCAGTGGAACCAAACACATGTAAGGAATCATAGTCAGTAGCAGGTTTCCCAGACCATTTCTCGAGTGGTGTTTTACCATCAATAGCACTAGATGGTAGGCGATTGATGAGATGGCTCGCATATGTAACAGCTTCAGCCCAAAACTGCTTACCCAACCCAGCATTGGACAACATACATTGAACTTTCTCCAGTAAGGTTCGGTTCATGCGTTCAGCCACTCCATTTTGTTGTGGTGTATGCCTAACTGTGAAGTGCCTGACAATGCCGCTATCATCACAGGCTTTCTTAAATGGATCACTCGTGTACTCTCCACCATTATCTGTTCGGAGATGCTTGATCTTTCGACCCGTCTGAGTTTCCATCATATTTTTCCACTTAAGGAAAATTCCGAGCACTTCATCCTTAGTCTTCATAGTATACACCCAAATTCGCCGGGAAAAATCATCAACGAAGGTGGCATAGTAGTGCTTCCCTCCAAGTGATGCCATCTTGGAAGGCCCCCACACATCAGAGTGAACATAGTCCAGAATACCTTTAGTATCATGGATCGCAGTTCCAAATTTCACCCTTGTCTTTTTCCCTTTGACACAATGCTCACAAAAGTCCAATTTGCAAGCCTGGACATCTTTCAATAATCCTTGTTTTACCAGAAGATTCAAGGATTTTTCACCAGCATGCCCCAAGCGCATATGCCATAATCTGGATGCTTCCAATTCTTTCTCATCATTAGAAGCCACTGCTGCAGTTCCAATAACAGTAGTACCTTGATAGTGGTACAACCTGTTATTCTTTCGAACTTCCTTCAACACCACCAATGCACCAGAAATGATCTTCATTACTCCATTTTCTGCTTGAACTTTGAAACCCTTTTCTTCTAGGGCTCCCACAGAAATGAGATTCTTTGATAAATCTGGCACGTAGCGAACTTCCTTCAATGTTCTGATTGATCCATCTTGGTTTTTCAACAGAATGGAACCAACCCCATATGTGGTGATAGGGGAATTATTTGCTGTGTAGACAAAACCATCTTCTAGTTCTTTAAAATCATAGAACCATTCTCGATTAGGACACATATGATAACTGCATCCTGAATCAAGAAGCCAAACACTAGAAGAGTTGGTAGAAGCCGAAAGAGCAAGTGAACAATCTGAGTTATCGTCATACTCAGCTACTGCAACAGTCTTTCCCTTGTCAGATTGGCCTTTCTTTTTCAGCTTAGGACAATCTTTCTTCTGATGCCCCTTTTCACGACAAAAGGCGCATTCATCTTTCCCCAATTTGGATTTTGACTTTGATCGTTGCTTCATTCCTTTCGCCTGGTTCCCCTGGCGTCCTCTAACAATCAAAGCCTCGGTAGCTCCATTTGAGCTTTTCCTTTTCTCCTTCCTCCTTAATTCATAGCTGTACAAAGCTCCTCAAACTTCATTGAGAGTTACAGCAGCCTTCCCATGGAGTAGAGTTGTTTCGAGGAACTCAAACTCCTCCGGAAGAGATCCCAACAACATTAAGGCAAGATCCTCATCTTCAAATGTCACATCTAGGTTCAACAAATCAGCAACTAGTTGATTGAAGCTGGTGATATGATCGTTGATTGTGGTACCAGGAATGTAAGTGAATCGGAACAGCCTTTTCTTCATGTGAAGCTTGTTCTGACTGCTCTTTTTCAAGAACTTCTCCTCCAGTGCCGTCATCAGTTTTCTAGCAGAGGTTTCTTTGTAAAATGCATACCTCTGTTCTCTAGATAAACATGACCGAATTGTACCACAAGCCAGTCGATTGATGGTCTTCCATTCTCCTTCTCCCATTTCATTTGGTTTCTCTCCTTCAACGACAATATCTAGACCTTGTTGAAATCATGCGTCTAGAACCTCACTTTGCCACATGCTGAAGAATACTTGAAGAAGCATTCGAAGTGGATATCTTTCCGAATGAATTTTCTTCTTCCATTTCAACTCAAACCGTAAAATCACAAATAATAATATTACTCAAGTGCTAGAAAAATTCCCAGGTAATTGGTCGAGTCACAAACGGTCTCAGTTAAATACCAATTTCCTAAGGCTCTTATCGCTTGGTGACAGAATTTTTCCAGTTACTCGAGACGGTATACTATTATTATTCTAGATTTTACCGAAAGATTATTTTAACAATAATTTTAAATTTGCTAAATGCCAACTAGACAACAGGCCCGAAAATTAGAAAAAACTTTCTGATGTGCCGACTGTAGTATACCTACAGCGCACAGAGCATACTAATTTTTCCTAAAACCAACGCTCTGATACCAATTGTTGCGTAAACTATTAGCAAACTAAAACTACTGCTAAAACAAAATAAAGAGGAAACACTGAAATTACACTACAAACTTAATTTTATAACAAAATATTACAAAGAAAAGGAATAAGAAGAATAAATGCCTTAGAGATGAGAAAGGCTTTATTGGTGTGATTTCAACTAAGGCCATAGGCCTTTTTTTTATACTACAAAATCAACCCCTATGCCTTACAATTGGCAACGTGGGACAATTCTCATTCTTCTTTTTTTATTCACTTTGCCAATGTGGGACTTGGTAATCCCACAACCTGCTCATTATTCCTCAACTCAATTTTAAAGCTTTTGCCATTTCATCCATGGTGGAATTCTGTGGTTGATGTTAGGGTTTGAGTGGAAGAAGATGAAAAAAATGTGTTTTTCCGAAATTAACCCTGGCCAAATCATCATATTTGACGGTGTTAGGGAAAAAACCCTTAATTACTAACGTTACGAAACTTCAGACCCCCTTTTGAAAAAAAAATTCACATGCCTTATTTTAAAATTGAGTGAAACTACAATGTATTTTTTATGGTTTGCCCATCGTACAAGATTATCATCAATAGAAATGGAAATATCCAATGTTATCAAAACCGTACTAGTGCCAGGTGTCATACGTGAAGTAAATGGTATTTGGTATAACTAATTTTACCGGTATAATAAGTGGTTCTATCGGTATTTTTTATTTTTGAAAGAATATATATTATTTAGGATTTTCAGTGGCTATTGAAATGTTTTCTAAGTCTTTTATAATACTTCTATGTTT
The DNA here is from genome assembly GCA_947683365.1 of Euphorbia pulcherrima. NCBI lineage: Eukaryota > Viridiplantae > Streptophyta > Magnoliopsida > Malpighiales > Euphorbiaceae > Euphorbia > Euphorbia pulcherrima. The sequence continues at coordinate 26,319,305 of CANTUS010000001.1, forward strand.
AACGTTAGTGGCTATTGCAACGCTTTTCTAAGTCTTTAGCAACGCTTCTGTGTTGCCAGGGGGATTTTGGAAAAACCGTCAACTATTGCCATGGCTGGTTCACAATAAAATCGGTCGAACCGGCTGGTACATTATTAATAACACTGGAAATATCATCCACAGTACGAGTTGTCAACATTTGTTTATTTTTGTTAAAAGAGCATATAGTCAACTCTAATGTACAAGAAAACATATAACATGTGCACCATTAAAAATCGAATCAAACCGGATCTTGTTATGGATATGCTTGTGATGAGCATCGCTGCCCACAGAATTCAAACTTGATCTTAGTAAAAAACTCTTCAGTACGAAAATTCCTCCATATCCTCTCAAAACGAACTCTACATTTTCACATTACTTTTATTTCCATGCAAAATGAAAGAGAAACCCAAAAATTGCTCATCTACAAACATATTCATCACATATCGACCCAAAATTTGCTCAGAAAACAGCCTATCATTCCACCATTTACTTTCCAGGTCTAAACTTCAAGCATAACAAGCGATTCAGCCAAAGTACAGAGCTTTTCTATACCTGCTTTATTACAGAATTTACAGCAACTTCTTCGCGAACCCAAGTTAAACCCTACATTAGCCCCAACAACAAATGTCAAAAATGGGCATTCCAAAAAATGAGTATGAAAAAAGACACAGATATAATACCTGTTATATCACTTCTTGAAACAGTTACTGGAGAGGACTTTCTTCCCATATGGACTGGTTCGAAGCAGAGGAATATGAGGTCTTATAGCCTCTACCAAATCAGCATGAGGAGCTCCCTGCTTAAAAAATACCGATCAGCCTTGATTTGTTGATAATTACCGATTATTTACTTGAACAATTAAACGAGCTAAGGCAAAGAAAAAGTTCATAAACCTTTGATTGGTGTAATGCTGCTTGGATAACATAATTTCCGTAAGGATCTTGCATGACTTGATCCAAGTGAACGTTATTTATCAGCTCTCGTATGATATGAGCACGACGTTCTTCGCTTGAATATTTTAAGCACTTCTCTACCACATTACTGCTGTACTTCTGCTTAGCTAAGTCCCCGAAATTTCCCTCGAGCTGCTCAAGTATATCAGCCGCTGCCCATGGAAGCTGAAGCTCAAAGATGAATTGCACAACATAATTCCTGCAAATTCGAAATTCAAGTTGCAATATTACACCATCTTCGAAAAAAGGTCACTAGAAACTTTTCATATATAGTGAGTTTTATTTCAGTACAAATTTACGAAAATCATATTATTGTAATCGGGTTTGCTAAAAAATGAGTTTCTCTTATTCATATTCCATTTAACAGTGAAGTACGCAGCTTTTCATTTATCAGCAAGGAAAAAGGAAAACAATGAAGACGTAAAATAAGAATGAAGAATTGATACCCATATGGATCTTGAGAAAGAATTAGAGCATTTGATGTGATCTCACTGATAAGATGCTGTCTTTGCTCTCCCTCAGAATGGCTAAGGCATTTTTGAAGCACGCAACAGCCATGGCGATCAGTAGCAAGTTCAACGCAGTTAGTGATTGCAGCATCGAAAAGGAACTACAAAAGAAGAAACCACAATTAGCTCTTGTTAGATCCAGGCACTTGCTTCTCTCTCTTGTAAAAAACAAGGAAAAAAAAAAAGAAAAATAAATATCGGTTGCATCTGAAGATGAGGAGCTTCCTTAATGGTTGCATCAAGCTAAACACAAGGACGCACAAAAAGTTGAAAAACTAGAATAATGAGAAGCACGGGCAAAATGACCTTGTTGGGACATTTGGTATGATCAGTTTGCCCATTTGGTCCATGTGTTATACATGTTATTCATTTGGTTGTAGTGTTATATAACATGTTGCGTTTTTTGTCCCTTTAGAACGTATTACGCATAATTTTACTAAAATAGTTTATACCATATATGACCCAAAAAGATAACAAATTGCATACCAGAAAGATCAAATGAGTAACAAATTGCATTGCACAAGGACCAAATGGATACTTTTTAGACAATTGACCCCTTTATTAGCGAAGGGCAAAGGAAACTAACTACACCATACTATAAAGTATACAAATCAGATAACACGGACCAAACTGAAACAAAACCAATAAACAGCTGAAGCCAAAGCATGAAGCACAAACTTCTTCCAATATGTACCATACAGAAAAATGTCATCTAATTCCATTTTGCCTATTTTGTTTCAAGCAAAATAATCAAGAAAGTATCATCTGAAAAATTGCTTTAAATATAAGGATCAATATGTCTCTTACCCCACTGTATTCAGGTGCTAAATACTGTAAACAATGCTGTGCAACATGGTTACCGTTCATATTCTTTATAAGAGTCACAATGCCAGGCTTCAGAGAATATACCACCAAAAAAATCTGTTCACTTGTCTTAAGAATTTCAATTACTTTCTGAACAGCCCGAGTCCTATGTACACAAAACACAAGTTAATCAATACAAAAACACAAAAAAGCTCGAATCTTTATAATAAAAACAGAAAGATAGAAATCAAACCCATGCATATCACACGAAATCCTAACAAGCTCCCCGGGTTTTCTCGTGGCAGCACGAAGTATTTGCATCCGCTGTTCCTCGTTGCAAACCTCAAGCAACTTCTGCACTAGATAATTCCCGAAAGGATCGGTCATCAGTTCAACAATATGGTCAATGACCTCAAGAAATATCTTCTCAACATCTTGTTGAGTTCCCTCAGAAAATTTCCTTTGCAACAAACGGCAACCGTGTTGGTCTTTTGCCATGAGATATACTCTCCCTGTTATCTCATCTACAGAGTTGTATTTTTGAGCCTGAGGCCTAAGATTCGAGCTTTTATAATCAGCAATATCAGGGAAAAAATTCCATGAGCTTAAATGATGACCGTTCGATAGAACAGTTTTCAAAGTGTCCTGTCCTTGTGATCGAGTGAGAATCTTTTCGGGAAACTGTTTAACTACTTTATCCGAGACATTGAGACCCTTTGTTACAGGAAAACTGTTCCAAAATGGGTCTTGATTAGATTGCATAGGCACCTCAAAGTACGGTTGTTGTCTAACACTCCGATTCGTTATCTTTGAGGGCAGATTACCGTTCGATGGAATAGGATCCTGAGATTCCAACCGTTGATTTCGCAGATACAAGTACTGCTGATGCCTATAAAATTGCTCCTCTTCCATATTCCTCCAGCTGATTCGAGGTTGGTTCAGTTGTTGAGAATGTAAGCAAGGAAGCAATGGCTGTAAATCAGCATAGTATTGCCGATTATCTGACATTAATGGAAAGTCCATACTAGGCACAGCCACATTGGATAGAAACTGAAAACTTTGCAAACCATGTGCGGCCAATGGCGAATTCTCGAATGGCTGATGAGGCTGGCAATAACCAGCAGACATTGGAGTGCCTCGAACCGATAAATTCAAATTCGGGACTATTCCACTATTGAAGTTCAAATCTGCAAATGCTGATGTCAATGATTGATCATCAGGTAGATTTGGATCCTCGACTTCGATCCCTCTAATGGGGGAATCTTGTGTTTTAGTACTTAAGTTGTTTCTTTCATTCAGATTCCCATTACTATGGATCTTTTCGGGAAGATTCCCTTTAAAAGCGATAGCCAGGCCACCGTTTAGAGATGCACTTTTCGGAGCAGATTCCTCCGAATTTGGATTACCAGAAGTAACATTTGGTATCTCGCCGAGAAGCTTCTCCAGTTCATCAAAGTCTTGTTCAGTTCTTCCAGATTCCATTTCGTATATCTTTTCTGCTAAACAAACAAGGCAATGTAGATCCACACAGGCCCTTCACTACAGAAATTTTCAAAATCATGAGAAACAGTAAGTCATAACAAATTGTAATATACTTCACTGAACAAAACTCAATCATCAATGGATTATCAGCTAATAATTAAAATACAATCTGTGATTTCAATACAAGTAAGATCCTGCATTGTCAAAGAACGGTCATTCATGAATCAAAATCCAAGACAATCAGCAGTTGATTTCCCTAAATTCGAAGAACAACAATATAAAATTTGAAATTTGTACAGGATCAGATAATAATAGCATCAGATTGTACACCAGTAATCAATCGATAGCAAAACCCCAGTTCAAAAACAGAGTCCAGGTGTCAGTCTAAAGGCATGATCACCACAGTTACATTGATCAAGCCATTTCCAAACACCTTTTCCTCGAAAACTACGTCCAAACAACAAAACCACAGAAACCCCATTGCACTAAAACCAAATCCTTAAATCCATCGAGTCGTACAAAAATCCCAAAACCCAGATAGACGAAAAACTCCGATCATCAACAATCAAAACCCAAAATTCAAAAAAATCACATAAAAATCAAACCTTTACAGCACAAAAGGCGAAAAGAACAGAAACCCAAATCACAAAAACAACAATGCAGGAACAAGAGTGAAACAGTGATTACATACCAGTGACAGAGGAGTCGGCAAGCATCAAAGAGAGAAGGAAGCCATAGCTAATTAACTGAACAAGGAGAAGAAGAAAGCAAAATCGAAAAAGGAATGATCGGGTTAGTTAAGAAAATTGCTGATAAATTAGAGAGAATGCAAAGAGAGTGGCCAAGTAAAAACTGATGTTTGTTGGTAGCAAGGTAGGCGGCGTGAAGGAGAAGGAGAAGAAGAGGCTAAAAGGAGAAAGATGGAAAAATAAAAATTAGAGAGAGATATTAACAAACAAAAGATTGAATGGTTCTAAATATGCACAAAAATTTCTCTTTGAAATCAAATACCATTATCAAATCATCTATCTATCGATGTGAAGATCACCCATCCATGCATGGAATATGGATCCCCCTTTGGTTTGGTGTCATCACCTTTTCATTCCATTGTTTATTATAATGTCAATTTAATTCCTTTTATTATTTTATTGTATAGTTTGTTTTTATAATAGAGTATATTCTCATATAAGATATTTAATTTGATAGTTTTTGCTTTTTTATTATTATTTTAAGTTTCCAGCTTCCACTCTAACAGTTTTGCTTCCAAATAAGCTGAACTAACTTAAACTGTAAACTTAAAAATCATGCCACGTGGTTTTATCGTTTTGTAAAAGAGTACTTGTGAAAAAAAAAATTTAAAAGGGTGTCTGTGGTTTCAAAATTCTTCAAAAGGATGCATGTGGTTTGGAAATTACAGCACTACACCAGTTATTTCAATAAATTCAATATTTTAATATTTCAAGATTTGATTAAGATTAAAAAAAAATTCATTTTGTTTTGATTTTTTAAAGCTATAGTCAAATTTTAATTAAAAAAATATTAATACTTCTAAAAAAATTATAAAATTTATTAGAAGGGTGTATTATATTTTCATTAATTATGCTGTAAATTTTTATTTTAAAATGGACAAGATTACCCTTCAAAATGTGGTTTTAAAATTTTGGAAATCCTCTTTTTGCAAACTTTTGAAACCACAGACACCGATTTGAAAAAAAAAAATCCACAAACACTATTTTACAAAATGACCAAACAACCGTAACGTCTTTTTTTTTTTGTTGTGTTTGGCTTCTTCTTGGTTGTTGAGAAATGCCATGGAAAGTGCTCTTTTTTTAGGTAACTAATAAACCAATATCAACTAAATAAATAGAATTTTTAAATTAAGCACCTTAGTGCAGCTCCAACAATTTCTCATCTCCTTTTTGTCTGTTTTTTTAGTTCATCAATGGAGGAAGCTATGATTATGAAGAACTGTTTTCTTTTGTATAGAACATCGATTTTAATAAGTAGCAGGTCACGGTATATACTTGGGATTGCCTTCTCTAATTGGCCCGTAAAGAAAACCTCATTTTTTATCAAAATTTGGAAAAAGCTAATTAGAGGTAGGAAATTGTCACACAGAGGGAAGTCAGTCATGCTCAAGTCGGTAGCCCAAGGCCAACCCATGCTATGCTAGTCTTTCTTTTGCCAAACCACACTATTGCCAGTTTGGAGAAAATGTGTTGAAATCGTCAATCCATATGGGAACCACTTTCCAAGTATCCGTGAATTCAATGTTGTTGTGCTAGCCAAGTAGTCATGTAGATTGGTACTGAAAAGTCTTTCTTTGATGCAATAGCTTCTTCAGACACCAGTTTCATATGGAGAGGTTTGCTAAATATCAAATCTATTTTACGTTACAAAATGGGAATGCGCATAAAAAATGGCATGACCACGCCTACATGGAACTCGATTGGTTGCCTTATTTGGAACAACATGCTATCACATCTAAAAACTGCATTTGTCCTGGTCACAGGTGGAAGATGGCGTGTACCGGCGACTTGAATCTCATGACAAGTTTTCGATAAAATATATTACTTTACCTTAACTTAAATGCAAGTGTCAATTGTTTGCGATCTTTCTATTATAATTAGCTACTAATTGTATCCATGTTTGAACCTAAATTGAGATTGACATGTTGAAGATACATTATATGCCTTATTAGCCTACAATTTCGTTTATCCTATGTCTCTTGATTTGTTTTACATTACGTTGTGGACATTGCTTTGTGCAAAAGAAAATGGTTTGTGTGGAACAGCATCACAAGTGCTACTGCACGACTTGGGTCAATGAGTCGCATGTAGCGAACCATAAGCCGACCGATGCTACTCTAGTACAAACCTCATCCTAGTAGTTTTTAATCATGAAATTGTATGGTCTACATGGCTCGTTCGACACTTGATTTATCCATTGATTAAGCGATAATTGAACCATGATTAGCAACAACAAAAAAAATATTAGCAACGACTAATAGTGACAACAATAGCTAAGTGTAATAACTAAAGCAGCAAATGTGACGGGCAAAAGATCTATTTTACAGCTTACTCGTTTATATGATTGTATATTAACTAAATTGCCCCCAATATAACCTAATAAGATTGAGAATTCATTTACGAAGAGTTGTAAGTTATCGCTAGAGTGTAATAAAAGTTGAACGCTTACTTTTCATTTTCCATTTTTAAGTGAAATGTTAAACAATCTATTCATAAAATTATTTGTGTTACAATACACTGATATAAACATTTGTGACCTTTTTTTAAACTATCAAATCGTTCAAATTACTTTCCCATAATTTATATTATATTATTTATTTACTATAATCATTATATTTATTTTGAAACTTATAAATTAATGACAACAACGTATATTTGTGGATAAACATAAACAATAAACCATAAATATTATCACTTATATATGTAAATCTCAATAATTTTTTAATTTTATTTTTCTTATTCATGTTATTTCTAGAGTGTGTTATAAATGAAGGGTTTATATATGTTGTTGATATTCTTAAAAAACGCTTCATTTATTTTTTTTATTGATATATAATTTAAGTTCTATAACTAATTATCAATATGATAAAAATTCAGAGTATGACAATAAGGAGGAAAAAAAATATGGTTTTCAAAAAAAAGGAGGAAAAAAAATATGTTAGCAATGAGTATTTCTATAATTGTTTAGTTCAATTCAACCTCATTGAAAAAATTAGTTTTCAATCAACAAATAAATATAAATTTGTGAACTATTTTTCGATGTAGTTTTGGAGCATTTTATTGTCATGCCAATTGTTGTTTGAAGACCATAAGTTACAACGTTATTAAAATTTTTTGACGTTGTTGTTTGCGTTTCGTCTCAAATATTTTACTTTCACTTTTTGAAACGGGGTATTTTTTTATTTTAGTTTCTCATTCTCCTACATGTCTCTTTTATCTTATAATCGTTTTAAAAAATTGTGTTCTAAACCGTGTTATACACCCATTTTTTATTTTCTTTAATTTTTTTCTCAAACTTTTTTTTCACTTTTCCCTAATGTTTATCACTTTCACTCTCCAATGTGTTTAAGACTTGTAAACAAATGAACGATGGACATAGTTGGAGACATAGAAGTTGAGAACATATGGTTTTTATTGTCTTTACCTTAGGTAAAAAATTGAATGCAGGACATGAAATGACACACAAATGAGCACGTCCAAATTTTTTTCCAGCATTAGATTTTTACAACAACCAACTGTGAACGGACAACGCTTTACGGGCCGCGAGGCCAGGCCGGAGGATCGGTCCCCCGAAAAATAATGGAGCGTGATGGTGAAAATGGTTTCTCATGTTTTAATGTCCAAAAAATACGAGATCAAAATCCCGTACTTAAAATAGAGTCGCCACCCCGGTTCAGCTCAACCGAAAAATTCTGGTACAATTTTTCTACCGGGTGGTAGACCATACCTTAAGTAGAGATTCCGAGTTCGGATGATATTATCTATTTTACATTAGGCCAAGTTAAAAGGTTTCATTCTTTCTTAATCGGTTTTAATCCACCCTATTCATTGTGTTTTCGGTTTATATGTTGTTTTCGCGTTTATCAAGAATTCGAAGCGGTAAATAAATAATTATTATAGCTATCCAAAACTAAATGTGGAAAAATAAAATAATAATTACAAGGCTTTCCAAATCCTATACAATTTTTTCTATGCGATAAGTAAAATACCTGAAGGCCTAGCATTCATCTAACCTAAATCTACCTGCACAAAACTGTTAGCAGAAATACGGCACGTTGTACGGGGTATATCACATAACATGCATAGTTAGTGAACCAAACAAGACCCGAGTTAGCGTGAACATGGCATATTTTATTTACAATTTATGGAGCCCGGTTGGATGGCTAAAAATGAGATTTAAACGGCGTTTGCGGAAAAATTCCGTTGTATCCATATTTTAGACTTGATTGTTGTTTTAACCAGATTATTAGTGAAAATGCCACATGGTATGGGGTGGGGTCTATTTTCAAAAGGTTCTGGACCTTTGTTGTTGCATTGTACATCCTAACTTCGGAAATTTAAACTAGGTCGGAAAATAAACGAAAACGAAACTGCTGTCTAGAATGTCATGCCGCCGGCGGCATCAATGATGTCCCTGGCGTTATCAGTTACACAGGCAGGCTACATGACTTTCTGGATACCATAAAGAAAGGGTCATGCAAGAAAATGGGGCCACTAGGGGCAAATAAGGCCACTGGCGGTATCAACGATGCCGCTGGCGGCATGGTTGATACCGCCGACGGCTTCAAATGCCTCCAGCGCCTTTTCGTGATTCGTATGACACCTCCGGGGAGCTCAAATGGTGATTTTGGGAAGTAAGGGGTGATTTAGTCTCTAAATCATAATTTTAGTGATTTCTAAACTTAAAATGCACCTAAATATCAAAGAGTTCAGCAGATAAAAACCAAGAAAAGATGAATTGAATCCTATTTTCTTACCTTTTCTAAACTTTATCCCACTAAACCTAGCTAAAATGCTCAAAATCTACTTGAAATTTTGAGTTAGGAGAGAGTGCAACCCTTGAAATGGCTGGAAAATGGTGTTTGTATAGGCTAAAATCTATTGGAAATTGCATTTGATCAATTATCCGTCGGATATGGAGCAAAAAAGGAAGATAGCTATTCTGCAGAGGAAATGATGCTGTCGGCGACATGGATGATACCACCGGCAGTATCGATGAGGCCGCCGACGGCCTCACCTTCCTGACAGGTCTGAAAAGTTAGCATGATTCGTGCCCAAAATCGGGGAAAATGAGAGGAAATTAGGCAAAAGGTGATTTCAATGGAAAAACTCAGATATTAGGCTTATTTTTTTTATTTTTAATGGGTATTTTGGACTAAATTATTTTTTGGGGGACAATCATCGGTCTGAGCTACCACCGGACGCGTTACCGGACACATCGAACTGAATTTTTTTGAAAATAAAATTCGTACAGAATTTTATATCGGTAATAAAAATCCCAAAAAAGAATTTTTATTATGAGGAATAAAATCGGGCATACGTCATCATCATCTCACAAGAGGGACTGTGAAATCCTCGTGCTTACAAGCTGCCCCTTGGGTGTTCATTGCTGCCACATGTCAGTATGATCGCACGAAAGAGCAAGGGTTAGGAATTGTACCTGATGGATGACTGGTTTGCCCCTTGGTCGGACTTGAGTTTTGAGGTTGAGTTGCCCCTTGGTCGACTTGAGCTTTGTGATTGATTTTCCCTTTGGTCGGGCTTGAGCTTTGAGATTTGAGTTGCCCCTTGGTCGGCTTGAGCTTTGCGATTGATTTTCCCCTTGATCGGGCTTAAGCTTTGAGATTTGAGTTGCCCCTTGGTCAAGCTTAAGCTTTGCAATTGATTTTCCTCTTGGTCAGGCTTGAGCTTTGAGATTTGAGTTGCCCCTTGGTCGGGCTTGGGCTTTGAGGTTGAGTTTTCCCTTGTTCGGCCTTGAGCTTTGCGATTTATTTACCCCTTAGTTGGGCTTGAGCTTTGATATTTGAGTTGCCCCTTGGTCGGGCTTGAGCTTTGCAATTTATTTGCCCCTTGGTCGGGCTTGAGCTTTGAGATTTGAGTTGCTTCTTGGTCGGGCTTGAGCTTTGCGATTGATTTGCCCCTTGGTCGGGCTGGAGCTTTGAGATTTGAGGTGCCCCTTGGTCAGGGCTTGGGCTTTGAGATGGATTTGCCCCTTGGTCGGGCTTGAGCTTTGTGACTGATTTGCCCCTTAGTTGGGCTTGGGCTTTGGGGTGGATATGCCCCTTTGAGCTTTATGATTGATTTGCCCCTTAGTCGGGCTTGAGCTTTGAGATTTGCCAAGCAGACTTGGGCTTTGAGGTTGATTTGCCCCTTGGTCGGGCTTGAGCTTTGTGATTTACCAAGCGGACTCGGGCTTTGGGTTCTTGAGATAGGGTGTGTCGTTCCTGCAACAAGTGACAAGCAAGCAATATTATACTGATTCTTAGATAACGTTTTTACTGCTTGATCGATTTTGTGAAACAAAAATATTTTTGCCCCTTCGATCAACAGTAAAAACGTAATAATTAAAAGTATAAGGGTTTCAGAAGTCTTGGGATATCGGGGCTAGAATTGGGATTCCATTGGATCTGCTAAAAAATGCAGGGAGAAGCTTTGACGTCGTTGGCGGCTTGGCTGATGCCGTCGGTGATCTGGTTGATGCAGTCGGTGGCATGGATGCCACGTGGCATCTTTGACTGGTTAAAGAAATTCAAAATTCAAATTGCGAAAGTTGAGGCCGTTGGTGGCATGGCTGATACCGCTAGCAATTTGAATTGATGCTGCCGGTAGCATGGATGGGCAGTTTCAGATTTATTTAAACTCCTCGAATTCCGTAAGGATGTTTAATACGAGATTAAACTCTTCTTTTACATATTCTGCACTTTCAGAATTCAAAACTCCTCTCTTTTCTCTCTAATCTTCTTCAAACAAATCTGAACCTTCTTTGCTTTTGATCCTTAACCATGAAGAAAATCTTTGGCCGAAAATCTAGCAGTTCTAAGTCTGACGAACTGCCCGATTCCTCCATTGAAGGGCTCAAACTCTGCCCAATTCATGTCGGATATGGTTTTAAGGAGTTCGATGTCATTTTTGGGTATGAGATAGCGGCTCTAATCGACAATCTTGTCCCGAATAAGAATAATCACATCTCTAACATCCAGGTAATCCTACAAAACTCAAACCCTTTTGTTTCGATCTGAAGATTTCGGTTCTAGACTCAAAAACTTGTATATTAAAGGTTAAAAATAACTGATACATGTTAGAATGCATGTTATAGGCTTAGTTTTACTCGATTTAAGCTGTTTTTATGCCTTAAAACTGATTAATTACAATTTATGGTGATTTGTGGGATTTTGGGCAAAATCTGTGTTCTGCCCGTAGAAGCGATGCCTTCGGTGAAATCACTGTTATCGCCAGCGGCTTCAAGCCACTAAAAGAGAGGGAAATCTACCATGTCATGGCTGGATTTAGCGAAGTCACTGACGTCATCATCCGTACTGCCTATGGTATGACTGATGTCGCCAGCAACATCACTGTCCCCAACAGCGACATCAGCAGCTTTCCAAAAAAAATGACACATAAACTGAATTACTTAGCTGATTTGATCCTTTCTGATTTTACAACTGCATACCCACACTTGCACTAGAGGCATGAGGACCATGGGCGAGTGGTGGCAATATATAGAAAAGAAAGACTTCGCGCTTGCGACCGCGATTGACGAAACAAGATTTAGGGATCTAGCCTGAACCATGCCCTTACTAATGCCCAAGCTCTCTCACACGGCCTTGACTGCCTTGGTTGAGAAGTGGTCTGAGACCACTCACACATTTCACTTCCAAATTGGGGAGGTTACTATTACTCCCTCCGATATGGTGGCGATGACTGGGCTACCATGGACAAAGAAAGTGATTCATTTTGACATGTATATGGAGAGGAACCACCTTAGGGGTCGGTGGTGAAGAGAGTGACTGAGTTGTTTGGGTTAAAGCCCAAAGCGGGGCGGTTGTATTATAGGGAGTTGTGCGAGTACTGAAAGGGGGTCGGAGTGGTCCCCGAGATTGATTAAGACGCTTGTGTCTATTCCTTTGTCATTTCTTTGTTGACTGTCCTGTTCTTTCCGTTCTCGGGCAGCAAAGTCAACTACGAGTTGATTTCAGCGGTTGAGGATGTCAAAACCATCAAGGAGAAGAATTGGCCTAGGGCCATTTTGGCACAAATGTACTACGGGCTAGATGAGGAAGCCCGAAAGAAGGAGAAGGTCCTTCACTTGAGCCACTTTCTACTTTAGGTATATCTTTTTGAATAGCACTTTATTATTACGGTTAGCTGTTTCCCCGTTCTTTTGGTATACTGATCTGTTGGGCTGATTGGTTGCTAATTATGCAGGTGTGGGCTTTTGAACACTAGATTCTCCCCCTTGTCCAATTTGTTACTATTGTACTGCCGGGGTTCTCATTTCCTTACCCGGTGGTGCGGGAGCTTTGAGGGGCTCGGAAAGTACCCCACCGCATATAGGGAGGTGTTGTGGTGCCTACAGATCAGCTCGGTATGCTACTTTGACTTTTTGCCCTGTCTTACATTCAACAAACCATTAGTCAACAAAAACATATTTATGAATTTGAATTGCTTACATTGATTTATGTTTTTTTATTGGCCAGGTTGTGTGGGACCCTTTTAAGGAGGTGTTCAACCGATCTGATGTTCTCACTATCCGATGGGAGGTGGACGATCGCCGATTTATAATGGAGTGCCCCCTAGCCTTACCCAGGTAGGCGGGGGAGAGAGTTCGAGGCTGGAGAGAGTTTATGCCTCTTGTCAGGCCTATACCTACGGATCCCCGTATAGGCCTCTAGTGGCCTTACTTGACTATCACCGGTGAGGCCGATAAGGCCGATTATTTGGAGGGGAATGACCGATTAGTGCAGAGTGTCCCTGGCCCTTATAATGGCCATATGTCTAGCTCGCTCACTATGTGCCCCTGTATTTATGACAATGACACTATTTCCTACTATAGGAAGATGAAAAAGGAGGAGCTAAAAAAGCAAAGGCACAGAATTATCGCCGAGGGTGATAATGAGGAAGGGAGCGGCGGTGGTAAGGGCCATCCCTAAGGGTAGGGAGAGGTTGGTCAGGACGCACCGATGGCTCATGAAGGGCATCATGCTTCCGATGTGAGACCACACCTTTTCTTTTTATGATTATATTTATGCCATATGCTTGGGTCAAAATAGTTTCTTATGTTTGCTTTTTGGATTTTTTAGGTACCATTCAAGAAGAGAGGTCGGGCTAATGATAGCGGGGGATGATATCATAGCGTGCCCGAGGGTGTTGACTTTGTTGAGGGGTGCCTCTCAACTACCTTGGAGACCCAATTCTTACTGATGAACTCGATAGGCAACTTTCAGACTAGGTAGATACCCTCCAGCAGCCACTCGCCAAACTTCATGCCAGAAAACACCACTTATATAAGCCTTGTGCAAATAAATCCATATGATAAGCCCTTTGTGAATTCCTTTTGATCGCGTTTTTTGGATTTTTTAGGTTCCTTGTGCCAAGGTGGACCGGTTGGCGGGAAATGCTTTTGCTCTTAGGGATACACTAGTTTCCCAGACTCTACTTGCTCAAGTATATTCCCTATAGAAATATGACATTAGAATAGAATGCATGAATGGATGATATGAATGATATGGATTGTTATTGTCATAGTTTGTAGGACTTTATGGCTCTCACGCTGTCGGATGCTAGTGAGGCATAGCGGAGGTACGAGGAAGAGACGAGGGCGCTCCGACACCGAGTGAGCGAGCTAGAGAACCAGTTGGATGCCACTTTACATAAGAGGAGGAGTAAACATAATATGGATTGTATTGCCCCAAGTGAGGTGGGCCGAAGGGGAAAAAAGGTGGCAGCCGGGCGCCGCCATGGAGTTGCCCCTCGAGCTCTTGGAGTGTCACAGGGACTGAGGAAGACATCGTCGACACTTATCTTCTCAGCGAGGAGGATGTTTCGTCTCACCCACCCGGTGGTGGCAACCAGTCCTACATCCGTCCGTTGATCTGATTTCTTTTTCTTTTTGCTCATTTTTGTTGGTCTTGGTTTTGTATGCCTTTGATACATTGGGCTTGGATGATTGATTTTGGATTTCAGATGATTTCGATTTTATTTAGGCTTAGTGTTTGGATATTTTTATTTAGGCTTAGTGTTTGGATATTTGGATGGTTTGCGTCTTCGGGCTTTTTATTTGAATAAGATTTGAATTTTATGCTTGCATGTCTTCTAGAAATAGATTACAAGGTTTTTACAGGTTATTTACATGTCTAAACTGATTAAAACAGATCTAAAATTTGTAGAAAAATATGGCCATGCCACAGGCAGTATTACTGATATTGCCCTTTGCATAAAATTCTGACTTGCTAAATAATATAAACAACACTCCTCGCAAACCCAAACCGTTGGCGACCTGGTCCATACCGCCGGCGACCTGACTCATACCGGCATCACTTTGCCAGAAATCTAAATTCGGCCATTTTCTCCAATTCAACTATTGCAAACCATAACCAGCAGCTACGGGGCTTTCTGCAAAGCTTGGGAAATGCAGACTAGAAGAAACTAGAAAATTTGGGCTATAGGGCTTTTGATATGTCACGGCGTGGCCTGTTAGTCCCAAATTCCTTTACATGGCATTTGCTTTTTGGGATCGGATGGACCATGTATCCTAATTTTCTTCATTTGAGCTATGTCCCTTGCTTGAAGAGCTTCACGCTATGTTAGGGGTTCCGTGCCCCAAGCGCGTGCCCCTAGCACTCCCGAAGTTTCATTTTGGCATAGATGGCATGCCTTGAGGATTGTGGAATTTTGATTCTATAGACCCATTTATGTCCCGATTGCCTAACAAACCCGGATTTTAGCTTAGTGCAGTTTTAGAGTGGTGCCTTGGGGCGCCCAGATCTCATCTTGCTTGGCTGTCCATGGTGGCACTATTGATTATGGCAAAATTTATATGCAGAGTGGGCCCAGTCACCTCATTTTGCCTGATTTCACTTATCGGTCCCATATCGACAGGGGCTTCTCCCATATCTGTGGGATTAGCCCAGATCCTGCTGAACACGGATGCTGCTTCCACTGATCTGACTCTTATCGGTGACTACCTTACACTACTACAAGTATTCATTTTCCCATTTTACAAATTATTCTCCTCTTCCTGCCCTTATCTAGAATTGGCTTATAGGTATGGCTGATGGAGAAACTGAAGCTGAATGAGGCACCATGGGGGAACCCAAAGAAGTACTTACATGTCCATCTGAGGGAGAGAGGGCTTATGCAAGCTGATTTCAATCAGTTGACATTCAATAGTTGGATGCCTATTTTGAGAGAATATATAGATACACGAATTCAGTAGGTTAGCCTATGGTGGACGATCTGAGATGTGGTCATGGAGTCCTGGGGATTCTGTGTTCAACTGATAGGTCTGGAGAGATCTTTATTCTATACCCCTTACCGGTTTCACCGTCAATATAGTAAGCAATAGAGGGTCCCGATCAAGCTACCCGAGGACCAAATCAGAGTCTACAAAGCCCGATGGGTAAACCATATTCGAGAGAAGTGGGCCAGGGAGGCCATATTCTAGACTTTGGACTATGATCATGTGGAGAACATTGAGATAGATATATACAGAGGATGGCTCGCTGATATTAGACGTTTGATGACCTGATCTGAGTGGTCGTTGGCCCACTTTGAGGGAGAGAGAGTAGAGCAGGGACACAAGCCCTTTTCCATTGCCACGTTCCGGAGGATTTCTAGGTATTATGATAAGGATGCGAAGAGATCGGCTTGAGATGCGCTTTCTTTTAGTTCTATCTTTTGCATAGGCTAGTCAGGGTGACTGACCTATCAAACTTTATTTTATTATATGTCTTTTATTTGCTTCTAATTTTAGCATAGACTGCCCCTTGGGGTTTTCAATCTATCAAACCTTGTCTTAATTTTTACCTGGACTGCCCTTTTTGGGTTTTCAATCCAGCAGACTTATTCTGACTTTTGCATAGACCTTGCTCTTTTCAGTCTATCAGAATTATTTTTATTTATTGCGCACTTAATTTAGAATAATATGAGCTCTGCATTAGGCTTACTTGAGTTATTTTAACCATATTGATACAAAATTCACATAAACAAAGGCATTCAGAATTCGACAAAAGAGATGCTTTCATTAAGTGAAGTGAAATAAAGTACATGATGTTTGGTTGACATTTCCGTTGATTTAACTCCCGATGCCAACTAACCTAGATCGATTTTCTAGAAGGCACTCTTTCTTTGCACACTTACCCTAACTTTTGCCTAGATCGCCCTTTTTGGGTTTTTGATCTAGCGGGTTTAACTCATCCCCTAATTTTTACACGGCCAGTTTGTAGAATATCGACCGTCGGGTGTCACCCTAATTATTGTCCGATCAGTAAAAGACCGAAAGGCGAGTGATTTATTTTATCTATTTTTTTATGTACTACTTTTTTCTGATTTATTTCTTTTGAATTAGGTGTGATAACGCTTAAGCCTGTCCTGGTTTACAGGGTTCACAAACTCATTCCCATCCATATCCATAAGCTTAACCACTCCTTTACTAAGCATATTGTTTATCACATACAGTCCTTCACAGTTCGGCCTAAACTTATCCCGTGCATCAGTAGTGGAAGGTTTCAGCTGCTTAAGGACTAGATCACTAGCTTTCAGAGGGAATTTCTGGTGCCTTACCCGACTATTATAGGCTCTAACCATGAGCTGCTGGTATATATAGAGATTATCTAGGGCCCTTAATCTCTATTCATCCATCATATTCAGATGTTCGAACCTACCCTGAGTCCGTTTAGATTCTTTCAGCTTAGCCTCTAATGCGACACTCAGTGAGGTTACCTGAGTTTTAACTGGCAAAATCGCTTCCATTCTGTAGACCAAGGAGAATGGGGTTTGACCGATCGGGGTATGGACACTTGTGCGATATCCCCAAATAGTAAAAGGTAGCTTATCTGCCCAATCCCTGTAACCGGCTATCATCTTAGAAATAATCTTCTTTACTAATTTATTAGCTGCCTCAATAGCACCATTAGCGTGCGGTCTGTATAGAGAAGATCTATGGTGCTCAATCCCGTATTTCTCAATCAGATCAGCAGTTGCTCCTTGAAACTGTACCCCGTTGTCCGAGACTATATGATGCAAAAGTCCATATAGAGCAAAGATATGTTTTTCTATGAACTTAGCCATCTTCTTAGCGGTGACATTAGTGAAGGATTCGGCCTCTACCCATTTCGAGAAATAATCCACTGCTACCACGATGAATCTGTGCCCATTTGTTGACGAAGGGTGAATTTCACCAATTATGTCTATCCCCATTCCGAGAATGGCTAAGGAGTAGATAAATAATGGAGCTCGGTGGGTGTAGATGTTGCATATCCCCATAAATCTGGCATTGGTGGCACCATTTGACTTGGGCAATGCAATTGGTCGTGAGGGTGAGCCAGAAATATCCTAACCGCTGAATTTTCTTTGTGAGAGCGAGACCATTCATATGAGGGCCACAATCACCGACATGGACCTGATCAATGACTGTCTGAGCCTCGGATTTAATTAAGTAATGAAGCAGTAAACCATCATCGGTGCACTTGAATAGATCATTATTGACAATTCGGAATTGGGCTGCGAGCCGCCTTAGAGTGGTACGGTCTAAGTTAGAGGAGTTTGGAGGATATTGGCCGACTTGGAGAAACAGGATAATGTCAGAATACCAATAGGGTTTAGTGGAGATGGCGAGGACCTGCTGAACTGGCTGAGTGTGGTAAGGGATCTTAGTTGACAACAGAACCAAAGGATGGATAGGCTGCTGTTGGGGTCCTTCCCATAAGAAGGCCAGGGTGGCTAGGGAGTCAGCCATTTGATTCTCATCTTGGGGACGTGGCGGTATAAGCAAGTGGTGAACTTCTCAGATAAACTTCAGACGGCTTCGACATAGGGGCAAAGACATTCTTCTTTGACTTCCCAATCCCCAACAACTTGACGGATTACAAGAGCCGAATCCCCGATTACAGATGCCATGTAGGCTCTGACTTGAAGAAGAGCCTCGAGACTAAATAGACAGGCTTTATATTCAGCTCCATTGTTTGTGACTTTAAATTCCAAGCATTTCAACAACGGGATGATTTCGTTATCTGATGTGACTATAATAACTCCAAGGCTTGCTCCCCGCCGGTTCATAGCTCCATCGAAGTACATATTCCACACATAATCTAGGATCTTAATGGAGGCGAGCTGCTCATTAGGAAACTCCAGGTTTTCAATATAATCGGAGTCAAGAGGTTGATTCATCAGGAATGCTGCTACTGCCCGACCCTTAACAACTTTCTTTGTGACGTACTTAATGTCGAACTCAGATAGAAGTAACAACGATTGAGACAGTTTACCAACTAGAGTGGGGGATTAATAAAGATACTTCATAAGGTCAATCTTAGCCACAGCTTGGACTCGATAGGATTGGAAATAATAGCGCAACTTCTTAGTAAGCCAAACCATGGTGGTGCAAGTCTTCTCCATAATTGAATACCGGGTTTCATAATCTAATAATTTCTTACTCAAGTAGTAGATCATGTGTTCCCATTTATCATCATGTTCTTGGACAAGCATGGCCCCTATGAAAGACTATTTGATAGCCAGGTATAGGATCAATGGTTTCCCAGGGATGGGGGGTTTCAGAATAGGTGGGTCAATAAGATAGGCCTTGATTCTGTCGAACGCCACTTAGCACTGATCATTCTATTCCATTGGTTGTTTCTTTCTCAACAGTATAAAGATGGGTTCAGACATGGTAGTGAGGTGGGCAATGAATCGACTAAAATACTGTAAGGACCCCAGAAATGATCAGACTTCTTTCTTTGTCTTTGGCGGAGGCATATCCCTGATGGCTTTAGCTTTATTAGGATCCATCTCAATTCATTTCTGGCTGACCCTATATCCTCGTAACTTGCCTGAAGTAACCCCCAACTCACACTTCTTTGAATTTAGGCGGAGATTATACTTCTCGATACATGTCATGAATCTGTCGAAAATAGTAAGGTGCTCTTCTCGGGTAGCAGACTTTACAATCATATCATCCACATACAACTCTACTTCTTTATGGATCATGTAATGCAAAAGGCCAGGTATGACACACTGATAAGTGGCCCCAACATTCTTTAACCCAAACAACATTACTTTGTAGTAGTAGACCCCCCCTATTCAGTAATGAATGTCGTTTTGACCTTGTCGATGATATCCACCAAAATCTGATTATAACCCAAGAATCCATCCATAAATGAGTACATGGCTGCCCTGGCGGCACTATCAATCAGGACATCTATGTGAGGAAGCGGGAAGTCATCTTTAGGCGAAGCTTTATTAAGATCTCGAAAGTCAACACACACTCGGACCCTACCATCTTTCTTTGGAACTTAAACTATGTTGGACAACCAAGTCGGATATTCCATAACTTCGATGAATTGAGCTTTAATCAACCTCAAAACCTCTGCCTTAAGCTGATCTTCCCATTCTGGTTTGAGCCGATAGAGCTTTTGCTTGATATGTCTAAACTTAGGATCGGTTGGAATTCTATGCTCGATAATTTAACGATCATCCCCAGGAATATCTTTGTATGACTAGGCAAAAGCGTTAACATGATCTTTAAGCACTTTTATTATCTCACTTTTTTCCCTCGGGAGTTAAATCATTGGAAATGGTTACCATTTTAGGATTATCATCAGTACTTAGGTTTATTTCACTTAGAGATGTATCGATAATGCCAAAAAATTTATGCGTATTATTATGCGAATACGTGGATCCATCAGGAAAAACATCAAACAAGTAAGCAAAATGAGAGCATTCATTGCATTAAAAGCCTTATGGGCGATATTGTTTGCGTTAAATAAATAAAAAATATTGAAAATTACATCATCCATATCATCCTCCTCCACAGGCGGAGGGGCTTCAGTAGCGGTAGCAGCAACAGGAGGAGCATCCTCTATAGTCTCTGTCAGAATGGCATCCAGGCCATGTTCCAGAGCAGCTTTCTAGGCAGTGGTGAGCGATGGTTCTCTGAACAGGTTAGCTTTCTCGGCTAAGGCCCTGGCAAGCTTATTTAATATCTCTATCGTAGCATCCTCTTCCCCGGTTCTCTTACCCCCCAACCTTTCTTCATCAGGAGTGCCATAGCCTTGGTCATGGTGGCCACAACATCTTCAATTTCTAGATCAACAGAATCTTCATTGCTTCCTCCAGACTTCTCCTCAGGATACATTTTACCCTTTCCCTTGGCCTTATCAAAAACAATGTTGACAGGTGCAACGGGCTTAGTGGATTCTGGTTCTACGGAGATAATCATGCAGCCAGCCTTAAAGATCTCAAAACTGAGCCACATTTTTCCATTCCCTTATGAGGCCTCTTGCCCTGGATTTCACATACAATGACCATGCAACAGTAGCAGGAAGGAATATGGAGATAGGCTTTTCTAGGCTTGTACCTCAATCTAGCCTGGCGGACCAACACTTTTGGTTCTAAGGCCTTAATAATTCCTTGTTCGTATATTCCACAACCTCTACCACCCTTATATCCAGATTTCTTCATCAGTTTTCCCATACCGGTGTGGACATAACTGTGCCAAATGGGAGACAGTTTCTCAGTCTTACTAATCACAGCAATACGAAGACCTTCTTCCAATTTAGCCTCGGCTTCCATAACTACCACAACGGAAGCGGGGTCAGCCTTGATAGTTACCAATTTATCTTTGTTAATGAGCTCGATTTTTTTATGGAGAGTGGATGGAACTGCGCCTAAGGTGTGGAGCCAAGGTCGACCAAGCAACAAAGAGTAAGTAATAAGAATATCAAGTACAGTGAATCGCATATTGCTCGTAACACCTTCAACAGTGACTTTTGCCTCAAAGGCCCTAATTACACTGCGTTACGAATCATCATAATCTCTAATAGTAGTACTGGATTTCTCAAGCATTTCCTCCGATAGTCCCAGGTGAGGAAGGACTTTCAGAGGGCACAGATTCAGGGCGGAGGCATCATCCACCATAACACAAGGGATAACCTTGTCGAGGATTTGAATTTAAATGAATAAGGCCTTATTATGATCTTTACCCTCAAGCCGAAGGTCAAAATGGTCAAACACAATCTGAGGTCCTTTCGTTGGAGGAATTCCTTCACATACCATGGAACATATCTCCACAACCGAAGTGGTCAGATTAGCTTCTAAATTGAGGAGTCCCTTAATCAATCCCCTGTGATGCCCGTTGGAGTCAATTACCAACTACCAGATACTATAACGAGATTAGGTGTTTTTCGGCTGAGTAATGAGAGGATCGACCTCGAGACTGGTAGGAATAGGCGGAGGTGGGGAAGGGGGCCTTGCAGTGGTGCCTATTCTTTTAGGGATCGGATCCTTATTCAGATGGAGACAACGATCCTCAGGTTGATATATATGACCACTTCGAGTAATATTGAGAACATTATCGAGCAAGACACCCCGAGTGGCTCGGGTTTCAAACAGATACTATTGTTCCTCAGGGTCTGAATTTGGATCTTGCAACTCATATCCATCTACACTGAAAAGATCATTCTGGTCAACCTTAAATATTTTATTAGGTTTCTCATTAGTAGGCAAATAAACCCTAAATAGTTTGGTGCTCACGACCTTGGCTACTTCGACTATCCCCTCATCTTCATCGGAATAGTCATCCTTCAAAATAAAAGAATCTACGTTGAATAGCGACTTTTTCTCAACTTTCATCCTCTTAGCCATAAACGGCTGAGTCCTACGGCTTTCTTTCTTAGGCAGATTTAGGTCAACGTCCATTCCCTGGACTGAATTAACTCCTAGATTGGCTTGATTGATCAGATCAAAAATCGAGTTAGACGGGAGACTAGAACTAATAACCAGAATGAAGCTACTACTTCCCGACCATCGAGTAAGGAGATCAAAGATTGTGGCTTCAAGCAAGACAAACTGGATCATTCCTACCTTGCTCCCAAAATTCGGCAGGGGGTTAATGGTGCTCGGGGCTTTATCAAGTTCAACAATCTTTCCTTCACTAACCAAACATTAAATAGCGGAAGCAAGGCCTTGCAATTGTTGGTTTGGTGTCCCACCTGAATGTGGTAATTATAAAAATTGTTCTTATCCTCAGGTTTAGGCAGTTTGTACTCTTGAAGGGACTAAATAAAACATGCTTCCCTTAAACGCTTAAAAATGACCCGAAGAGGCAACTTTGGATTAGCCAAAACAAAAGGGGGGCAAGAAGGCTAGATTGTGAAAACCGCCGATGGAGCTTAAGTGATTGCCGGGGGTGCAATAGGGGCCTGAGAAATTGCCTGAATTATAGCCGGGGCTTTAGGCTTAGCAGGCGCCAGAGCCGAGGGCTGAGCGTTATTATTCTTTTTGAACCACAGCTTTCCCGCTTTTTTTGCCTTTTTACGCTCTGCCTCACGCTCAATTTTCTCAGATTTTTTGAACACAACCTTGTAAGAAAGTAATGAATCAGTGGCCATCTCTTTACGGAAAAGGGGAAGAGATCCCTCTAGGAGTTAAATAATCATCTCCTCGAGACTTAGCTTAGATTTCATCAGAACCTAGGTCGACATCCACGAGTTAAAATATTGCTTAAAGGTTTCATTGGGCATTTGGCGGACTCCCTCAAGGTGTTGGAGGGTTGTCTCCATCATAGTATTGAAACCATAATGCACTTTCAGAGCCTCAGAAAGAAGTTTCCAATCAGTGACAATGTATTACGGCAAAGTATGATACCATTCAAGAACATGGCCCCGAAGGGAACAAGGAAACATTTTAGTAAGCACTTTATCACTTAATTTCTTTACACACTTAACTCTTTCATACATAATAATATGGGAAGCAGGTGCACCAAAACCATCATAATGTGCCATATTCGACATGGTGAAGTTATTGGGGACCCAATCTTCATCTCTTTTGTGTTCCTTGACGGCTATAAGACAATTGATGTAGGCTTGAATCTTGGGTGTCACTCCCGGAGGCTGCGTGACCGGTCAATGATCAGTCGGCGAGAGAGAGCTGCGGCCTCAAGTGTCGTGCCCGGAGAATGTGCGACCTAGTCATTGTTAGTCTAAGAGGCCATCATCTAGTGAACAAAAGAAACTACTTCGTGTGCCACGCCCAGAGGTTGTGTGACCTAGTCATTGACTGGAGGAGACGGTGGAGGATGAGTGATCACTTGGTTACTGAAAGGATTCTAGGGTAGGTAGTGCCCCTGGGATTTACAATAAATTATGATGGGGTAAAGGATGGCAGAGGATAAACTAGTCCACTTAAAGAAGCTGAAAACTGATGAGTGAATACTGGAGGAATTGAGCTTTGAGCAAAAGGTCTCGGATTGAAAGGTACAATCGACGGAGTAGTCGAGGTTGATAGAAAAGCAGAAGTTTACCCAAATTGAAATGGGCTTGCCATAGGCTGGGTTGACTAAAAAACTGGTGCAATCAGTCTTGTCCCTATCGAACCAACATCTGTACTGAACCATTTTGGGCTTGCATATCAGACTTAGAGACCAGGTCAGAATTTCTAACCTTGAGAGCTTGCTTAACAGCCTCTTGGATAGTGGATTAGATAGAAGCTTGGAATGCATCTGAGTTTAGAAACTGTGCCATAGCACTAGCAACGTCAAAACTAGGAGGTGGCTGAGACCCTACCCCCGAGGTGGGAGTAGGGCCGACTTGTTCCTCAAGCGGAGGAGGATTTCCATCATTGCTCGGGAAAGACATGGTTGGCTGAGAGAAATTATTATTCAATTGAACCTATTCTAAATCTGACTCCCCATTAGAATCGATATACGAACCCCCTCGACTTTTGTGGTGACAACCGGGGTGAGAGAACGACGAATTAGACGGTGTTTTGGCCTTTTCCAAACTAGGGTGCGACGATAATTATGTCTCCTCCTAGCTGAAATGGTAGGTAGCAGATTAGATCATGCATGGATAGTGTGATGCCATGGATGGGATGAATGGTCTTTATCTAAAAACCGATGCATGGTATGTATGGCTACACATAGATGTGGTTAGCGATGATGTGGTGGCTTATCCCTCCAACATCCATGGGACGTTCGTACCCGTCGTCACGCATAGTGATATGTCGTGACTTAATAGGGTTACAAAAGAAGTCCTACGGGTGTTGCTAAACCTCTTCCATGAATGGAGATCGGTAAGGGTAAGTTAATTTATTTTTGGCCCTTAAGGCCGATGCATGGTTGATGCATGAGCACGTAGCACATAGCACATGAAAGCGGCCCTTTTCTGACCTTATGACTCTCGCGTACGCCTCTTTAAAAGGATGGAGTTTGGCCTCTTCACTGGTAATGGTGAAAGAAGTGTGTCCCAATTATTTTCTTTGTTTTGGTAATCTTAAGGGGATGAAGTGCTAGGGCTTTTTCTAGCACGACTTTGGTATAAGGTTGTTAATGTAGAAGGTTCTCGTTTACCTTGATTCCATGTTACTCAACCACTCCCCAAATAGGTGCGATCGTAGGAGTTTATGTGTTGGTTAAAACGAGTGATCCACCTACTAGGAATCCTCATTTCCAAACAGGACATGAGTGATTCTTATGCGAGCTTCTCAGGTGAAACGGGGCACCTAAAAATTACCGAACTATCTACTCGCATAAGGATAAAACATCATGAAAAAGAATGAAGTTCTAATTTAGCCAATGATTTTAATAAATCATCAAAATCTTTTAAACTTATTGAAAATTTTAAGCTTAAGTTTAAAGAGACAAATCCCCAGCAGAGATACCACTGTGAGTGGACAACGCTTTACGGGCTGCGAGGCCGGACCGGAGGATCGGTCCCCCGAAAAATAATGGAGCTTGATGGTGAAAATGGTTTCTCATGTTTTAGTGTCCAAAAGATACGAGATCAAAGTCCTGTACTTAAAATAGAGTCGCTACCTGGTTCATCTCAACCGGGAAATTTTGGTATGATTTTCCCACCGAGTGGTAGATCATACCTTAAGTAGAGATTCCGAGTTCGGATGATGTTATCTATTTTACATTAGACCAAGTTAAAAGGTTTCATTCTTTCTTAATCGGTTTTAATCCACCCTATTTATTGTGCTTTCGGTTTATATGTTGTTTTCGCTTTTATCAAGCATTCGAAATAAATAATTATTATAGTTATCCAAAAATAAATGCGGAAAAATAAAATAATAATTACACGGCTTTTCAAATCCTATACATTTTTCTCTATGCGATAAGTAAAATACCCGAAGGCCTAGGATTCATCTAACCTAAATCTACCTGCACAAAATGGTTAGCACAAATACGACACATTATACGGGGTATATCAGATAACATGCATAGTTAGTGAACCAAATAAGACCCGAGTTAGCGTGAACATGGCATATTTTATTTACAATTTATGGAGCCCAATTGGATGGCTAAAAATGAGATTTAAACGGCGTTTGCCGAAAAATTCTGTTATATCCATATTTTAGACTCGATTGTTGTTTTAAACGGATTAGTAGTGAAAATGTCACATGGTATGGGGTGGGGTCTATTTTCAGAAGGTTCTGGACCTTCGTCGTTGCACTGTATATCCTAACTTTAGGAATTTAAACTAGGTTAGAAAATAAATGAAAATGAAACTGCTGTCCAGAATGCCATGCCGCCGCCGGCATGACTAAGGCTGCCGGCGGCATCAATGATGCCGTTCGCAATATCAGTTACACAGGCAGTCTACATGACTTTCTAGATACCGTAAAGAAAGGGTCCTGCAAGAAAATG
This sequence comes from Euphorbia pulcherrima, assembly GCA_947683365.1. NCBI lineage: Eukaryota > Viridiplantae > Streptophyta > Magnoliopsida > Malpighiales > Euphorbiaceae > Euphorbia > Euphorbia pulcherrima. The sequence continues at coordinate 26,345,460 of CANTUS010000001.1, forward strand.
GGGCCACTTGGAGCAAATGAGGCCATGGCTGTATCAACGATACCGCTAAGCTTCAGTTTCTTGCAGCAACTGTTTTTAGCCGGAAGGCGACCAAAAACCCAAAACTAAGCACAAACAGCAACTAAAACACAACAAATAAGTAAAATGAAGACCAAATAGCTATGAGACTCAGAATTTTTACCTCGGGGTCGTGAATCCACCTCTTCGTGATCCGTATGACACTTTCGGGGAGCTCAAATGATGATTTTGGGAAGTAAGGGGTGATTTAGTCTCTAAATCCTAATTTTAGTGATTTCTAAACTTAAAATGCACCTAAATATTAGAGAGTTCAGCAGAGAAAAATCAAGAAAAGATGAATTGAATCCTCTTTTCATACCTTTTCTAAATTTTATCCCACTAAAGCTAGTTAAAATGCTCAAAATCACTTGGGGGAGAGAGTGCAACCCTTGAAATGGCTGAAAAATGGTGTTTATATGAGCTAAAATCCGTTGGAAATTGCCTTTGATCAATTATCCGTCGGATATCGAGCAAAAAAGGCAGACATCTGTTCTGCAGAGGAAATGATGCCGGCGGCGGCATGGATGATACCGCCGGCGGCCTCACCTTCCTGACAAGTCTGAAAAGCTAGCATGATTCATGCCCGAAATCGGAGAAAATGAGAGGAAATCCAGCAAAAGCTGATGTTGACGGAAAAACTCAGATATTAGGCTTATTTTTTTTATTTTTAATGGTTATTTTGGACTAAATTATTTTTTGGGTGAAAATCATCGGTTTTAGCTACCACTGGACGCGTTACCGGACACGCCGAATTAAATTTTTTCGAAAATAAAATTCATAGAGAATTTTATATCGGTAATAAAAATTCCAAAAAAGAATTTTTATTATGAGAAATAAAATCGGACATACGTTATTATCGTCTTGCGAGAGGGACTATGAAATCCCGTGCTCACACCAACTCAATTTTACTTGAAATTGTGTCACTAAAATATTTGTGTTGCAGAATGTTTCTGTCAGGTAAAACGAGAAAAATGCAAGTAAGTTGAGAACAATTAATTTATGTTATTTAATTTAGACTTTGAATTCAAGTTCAAGTTCTAGTGTAATTAGCACATTTTAATATGAAATATATCATTTTAAAATTTTATATTTTGTCCGAAATTCATCAATTACATTTATTTAAAGAGTAATGGAAGAAAAATTGGATGGTGTATGAAATAACTAGTCTATGACCATCACCTATTATTTACATCTCATATATTATAGTAATTGGTACATTCATAGCTTTTCATTTACAGATTGATAAAGTCTACCTTTATCAAAATTATGCCAGCTTTTTCCATATATTTTATCAACAAGAAAATCATCTTTTACATCATACTAATGTTCATAATAATATTGTACATGTAAAAAAGCTTATACATTTTACAATATTTACAAACCCAAACTTAATTTTTTTACATGCTAACTAGTGTAGTACTCGTGCGATGCATGGATAGGACATTTGTAATCAATATGTCAATGAAAATTTTACTTTTTTAATATATATATATATATATATATATATATATATATATATATATATATATATAATGGAAATAGAAAATATTAAAGCTAAAAAATAAATTATATTGTGTATCAAATTAAATTGTGGAAAAAATAGTCACATTACTTCTTAAATATGATTATAATCAATAAAATATAATTAAATAAAATCAAGAACAACAAATTAAGTTTTAAAAAAATAAAATTAGGAGATATATTAGTTAATAGATATACTTAATGGATAATTTTGAAATTCAAATTCACGTTATCAAATAATTAAAAAATTTTCATTGTTATTCGAAAGAGTAAATAATATTATAAAATTCAAATTTTTTCTTAAATAGAATTATAATTCATACTTTTCTGTCATTATCTAATGACATTAATTTTTAAATAGGATTATAATCAATTGAATACAATTAAATAAAATTAATTCTTAAATAGGATTATAATCAATTGAATACAATTAAATAAAATTAATTCTTAAATAGGATTGTAATCAATTGAATACAATTGAATAAAACTAATAGAATTAAAGGAGAAAGTATAATTGACTAACAAGATCATAATCAATCTTTAAAATTTTTCTTATATAGGATTATAATCAACAAAATTAACTAAAACCCATAACAATAAATTAAATTTTAAAAAATAGATTTAAAAGATATATTAGTTAATAATTAGGCATGTCATCAATTAGGTTCTAATAGGTATGAGAATAAAAAAAGTTTTTCAAAATCTAAAAATATTTCATTATTATCCATAATCAGTAATTAACTATTATAAATTCCATTTTTTTCTTAAATAGGATTAAAATTTATACTTTTATGCAATTAAATATTTGATGAGGAAAAAATAGTCACATTAATTTTTAAATAGGATTACAATCAATAAAATAAAATAAAATAAAATCAAAAACAATAAATTAAATTTTTAAAACATAGATTTAGGAGATATATTAATTGATCAAATAATTTAAAATATTTCATTATTATCCATAAGAATGAGTAAGTACATTATAAACTTCAAATTTTTTCTCAAATGTGATTATACTTTAAAATTTTCTGCAGTTATCTTGTGATTCCATGTCAAATATTTCATGAGAAAAAAAATTCACATTGATTCCTAAATCTATTTTTAAAAATTTATTTTGTTGTGATTTTATTAAATATTTATTTAATGAGAAAAAAGTCACATTAATTATGGAATATTTTTAATTATTTCACTTGATAAAATAATTAAAAATATTTCATTATTATCCATTAGAAGTAAATACTCTTATAAAATTCAATTTTTTTCTTAAATAGGCTTATAATCAATCAATCAACAATGATTTTTTTACTTTGGAGAAAATAATGTAAGAATTGCAAAATTTACCAAAAAAATTGGAAAGGTAGAAATAAGAGGAAATAACATGTGTTTAAAATGAAATAATCCAACAATACAAAATAAATAATACATAACACCAAATAATAGTTCTGCCAAGTTTGACAATATTTCAATAAATATTAATCTTTCTTTAAAAGAGATACATATCTATCATTCTTCTCATTCTTAATCCTCATTTGTTTTGCTCGATTGCTCGAAAATTGTGCATTATCTTCATCTATCAATATCAACGATGTCAGAGTTTAATTTTTTAGCTCTACATGTATGACAGAAGAATTAACCTCATTTTCTGATATCGAATCATGTCAAACATAAATAAATAAAAGACCTAATTCAAATCATAGTAGATCATGAATCATTTGTACTTATAATATAAATGTTAGAAGTACCTTAAAATTTTCATTTGCATCTGAATATTGATCAACATCGAAATTTGGATCCTATTGAAAAAAAATTTAAAGTTAAAATATATATGAACTAAAATGCAAATAATACAACATACTAATTTGAAGTTACATATAAAAAAATTAAACTTACAGTCAATGAAATTTGAGGGAGTGAAAGATTATATTGTTTCTGTTGGAATATAATATCAATATATTATTTATAGAGTAAAAGACAGTTAAATACCTTTTTCAGTATAGAAAACGTCTTCAGAAAATGCAGCGGAAAGAGTATGATCGAGAACTACGTATTACTAGTCGATAACGGATAGCACCCTATGAGAAAACGTTATACGAACCATGAACTAAAACAAAATAGAGACAAATCGGAGAAATAAGAGAGAGGAAGCAAGAGCCATTTTCATGCTTTTCTTTCCAACTTATTATCCTACGCCTGTATATATGCAAATATATACACATATCCCTACAGCTAATGGAGTCCAAACTTGTGGACTTCCATTATCTATGAGTTGTCAACAGGCTATCTTGGACCGCCTCTTGTCAACTCTGCTTAAATATTATAATATATTAGACCCTTTAACTCCTCTTCGGTTAATATGTATTTATACATATAGTCCACTTTAGACTATACCGATACTAATATGGGTGTAACGGTTCTAAAGCTAATACTGAATAAATCACACCTGTACAATGGTTCTAAAGCTAATACTGAATAAACCACACCTGTACTAGTATGGGCGGATCGGGTCTAAAATCCAATATCTTCCACTGGCACGTAACAGAACAAATCCATTACTTTTTGTCTCTTTCATACTCACAAATAGTTCGTGCGACCAGCATACCTTGAGAGCTCTAATGCTATACACTCATTGGAGATATATAGCAGCTCAATGATTAAGTACTGAAGCATTGTATGCCTCATCCTAGATTCCATATTACATCTCCTGTAATCCTTTGATCTCTACAGTTTTTTATCATCACAGCTATGCACACATGCATAACTACCCCGGGTTATGAAGCATAGAAACTTAAGATGTGAACACATGGCAATCTTTCCCTTTTACTATATTCCTTCCATTATAATCTAACTCGCTTGTCCATTCAGGCTCATTCAAGGTCGAATCATACTTGGCCTCTTCAGAGTCTCCTTCCAAAATAGCCACATTAGACTATACTTTCAGAATAAGTTAGGGTCCTGAGGATAGCAAGCTAGCAAAACCATAGCTTTGTTGCGCGTGTCTCACACTAGGAAAAGCTGAGATAATTTCTTTTCCGTCTCATGGTCGATAAGCACACATGGTATGAAATCATGTGTTATGGTGCTCTTTTCTTTCCATTTTAAAGAAGCGCATGTCTCATTAACACCATACAAAAGCATCAGTTAGATGTGTCAAAACATTTAACTATAGTTTGCCTACTTTATGAACTACTTTTGGCTACAAAGACAGAATAGGAGCATGTTACTTGTAACAAGTCCATTTGTAGATTACATATAATCTCTTACATACTTACCTTTTGCAAATATGTGACTCTTGCACTTTCATGAAAACGTTTTTCATATTTCATACAAGATGACATCCATTATTGAACAAGCTCTCATTTGTTCAAAAATAGTCTCATCCTTCACATCTGTTATCTAATAACAGAACAAGGGTAAACGCTTGCGTGAGTGAGCTACTTCTCTATCTTACATGCATCTCACTAATAGCAAATATAGATAAATAATATTTGCACTCGTGTGTTTCAAAATTCAAAATCTATTGAATAATATGTTCTTAAACATATGACCTAGATCCAGTAGATCTAGCATATTCAACATAAACATCTTTCATGTTGAATCCTTTACGTGCTATATAGAAAAATGATACTTAATCTTTTACATGCTTTAACTTGATAAGGAACCTCAATTCCGTAGCAAAAGCTATATTAGATTGACTGTCATTTTCCTTTCTAATTACAATTTGAGCATTTGTAGAAGTAATATAAAGATGGTTCATTAACCTTCTTAATCAATTAGCTTCTAAATAAGAGTATCACATACACTCTACTTTACAATGGATAGGGCGGCATAAGTTTATTTCTTTTTACCTCATAATATGACACTATTGTCAATTAACAAGATAAAACTAAAATATAGATATTATTTTATCCATGTCTCTAATCCAAATCCCCATTTGTGCATTATTTTAATTGCATATTATTGTGAACTGAAAACACAAAAAATAGCCTACAACGCCTTTAAGGTACCCCCAGTATCCTTTTTGCAGTTTTTAATGTGTTTTTCTCAGATTTGGCTGATATACGCTTATAATGTCAAATGCATTACAAATATCAGATTGTATACACACTACAACGTATATATGAGGCTTCACAAAGCTCTCATATAAGGAAAATTAATCATTCGGTCATTTTCTCATTTGTGTTGTGGCACGCATGCAAGTGTTGTCCAATTTGACCTTAGTTATCTGGTTATACATATAGGCTTAAGATTGCTTATATTGAAAACTCAAGAACATTGTCGGTTTATGTCTCTTAAGACAAGGTTAACAACTTCACGGAGTAATCTCTTCGAATCTTAATTCTAAGAGTATAAGCAATTTCACTTAGAACTATCATTTCAAAATTTGATATTAATCAAACTTTGATCTAATTCATACATTCCATGTCATTTCTAGCTATCAGAACGTCATTAACATGCAATGACATACTACTAAATCTATTCAATCTTATTATAAAATCGAATATTTCTTGATCTTTCACTATTTGAGGCAATAAATTGATCATTTTATCATACAAACCTTTTGTTTGTGCCTTAGTTACAAATCTATAGGTCTTTCCTTGTAGATTTGTTTATCTTCTCACAATAGAGAAAAAAAATAGTCTTAACATCCACTTAATTTAGTTCCAGATCTTGACTTGTTATAATAGCATGGTTCGTCTAATGGATTGTGTATAGTACTTTTGCAATTAGGCGAACTTAATATCTATTGATATTGTCATCAACCTAATGCTTGAGAACCCTCTTGTTCTTCATAGCCGTTCTTCCCTATGACTAACCAACGAGTTCATAAACTCCGTTGGATTTCACGGAAGCCTTTATTTTCTCCATAGATTTAATCCATTATTCTTGTGCGGGAATGGAAGAGTCTCTTTCTCTCATCATCATTTTATGAACTGAACAATTGAAGAAAAATGGTCATGTCATCAATACATAAATCGACAATATGTAACTATTTTTCTGCAGTTCCAGATTTTGATAAATATCTCATACATTTTTCAAAATTCTATATGCTCCCACTTGAACCATGTTCCATACTCCCATTGAAGTTTGGATCTATCTAGTTACCAAAAGCAAAAAAAAATTTGTCAAGACCTTGATCTCGATCACTCGTAATGTTTTGAGGTTTTTGAACATGTTCATGGCCCTCAAAATTTCTCCCACTCGAATGGAGAGATACGATCATCAATTTTAAAGATAATGGTATACTAAATAATGGTTCAACTCATCTAACTTAGTGAACTTATTCTCTAAAAAGACAACAATAGTTGATCTGAATTTTGTCACTTTGTTTTTCTCCCATTGCGACATGTCCTTTTGACATGTTATGATACTTTTAAAAAAATGCACTTTTGCATCCTAAGTGTAGTAACTAATACTTGCTCAATGTATCATGGGTGAAAAATTTTGTAGCCTATCCTTGGTTATGGTTACAAAAATTAGGTTTTTGACATGTCCACAACTCATAAGTTGTGGAAGTGACAAATTCAGAAGGCACTTGATTAAAACTTTATGTGGTTGTTATAAGGATATCTCCTCTGTAGGAGATAAATAAATCTGTTAAAACCACCATTGATTTAACCACACTGAGAAGAGTCGTATTCTTCTCTTAACAACACCGTTGTGTTGAGTGAAAGAAACTGAATACTTATATTCAATTTTATTTTCATCATATAAAGCTTGAATTTTATCATAATAAAATATATCTTACCACGGTCAGTTCTCAAAGCTTTAATTTTAAACTAATTGATTCTCAACAAGGTTCATAAACCATTTAAAGCAGTACATAGCCCCAATATTATGAGATATCAATTAATCAAGACTATACATTATACAATATATAATGAGAGTGATGAAATATAATAGGCCACATACCTTTTTTTTGCCCTCACTTCCAATCAAATCACTAATGGATTAATTATAAAAGGAAATCATTTGCCTTTTGAATGATATTTACATATTTTCTTGTACATGACAAAAATAAATAATTCAAACTTATTTGAATTTATGATTAAACATTCTTTGACTTATTTGACTCATTCAAAGTCAACACAGTTTGATGTAATATTTCATTAAATTGTATTGTTATTTCAATCACATATAAAAGTAAAAACAATTGAAAATATGTCTTTATTATTTATTTTTGGATCAATATCTAAAAGAAAAAATTATTCAATCATTCAAAATATGTCTTAACACAATTTTGAACTGTTATTTTCAAAGTGTAAGTTGAATCTTATATTCAACAAAATTGTAACAAAAATGAGATTCCTTAAAATCTCGAAAGAAATAGGATATTATGTATAATCATTGTACATCTAACTATATAGACATAACAATACATCAATTCTTGTGATTTCAACTCTTAAGTTGATTTCTAGATAGATACTTTTATCTATACATGATTACTTGAAAAAATATAAAAGATCCTCTGTCCTCACTACATGACGATAATTGAGTCAACAATTCACAAATGAATTATATTTTGTATGATATATTGAAGATACAAATTTACTCACACTTGAATTAATTAGATATATCTTTGACATTAAATTCACAATCTTAATTAGAATTTAAAATATTTCACTCTTGAAATATGTATCTATTTCTTTTATTTCAAATGTCATTAGGCTCATAAGCCACCTCTTTGCCTTTTTTTATTAATAAAAGCGCTTTTGCTTTTATTCATGTTTATTAAAACTATTTCTAATAAATACATAAAATATCTCGTTATTGACGTAATAATCAACATTAGACTCTTACCCTCCAACTTATTTGGGTGGACTTTATTATCAAAATACTAATATTTTGATATAATTTATGAGCATCTTATATGCTTTTATGATATTAGCAAAGAGTAGATAACAGCTTTTTAATTTTCCTTTTTGTTAGCCCACATGAACCTTTATCCAATCTGTGCTAAACATGTGTTTCCTCCTTGAACTTTAGCCACAACTATAGTGTAGGAGTCTTAAACATGTTACATTATAGCACATATAATCTTTTAATGGTCATTCTCACAATCGCACTTGTGTCCCATTTTATTTATTTAATTAATTCAACCATAGTCGATATTAATTATATTGTATGAACACATTCTAACAATTTCTTTGTATGAGCACGATTTTTGAATTTGAATAATACACAAATATTCAGCATACAACCAATAAATTATTAGCAAAAATTTTTATTAGAATTCAATTCGAAAAAGAGTCATATAGGCTCTAATCACCCTCTCTTTTCTAATGAAAAAGTTTGCTAAATTCATATACATGCTTATTAAATATCAATATTCTTATAACTTATTACAAGAATAAAAATTCATCAATACTGTCACTTACAGTACTTACAATATATTAAACTCATATAATAAATTGTGCAATGATAAATTTTATTACATGGATTTTGAACTCATTCAAAACTTTCATATGGTACTTCTTCTTTAAGTACCTACAATAAATTATACACATATAATAAATTGATAAAAAAAATTAATATATATTCTCAAATATTTATTATTAAATTAAGAACTTGTTCTTAGCAATTTAACAAATAGAGATTTCAATTTCATACATATTAGTACTCTTAAGTACATACAATTTATTATACTCATATAATAAATTATAAAATTAATAAATATCCTCAAATATTTATTTTTAAGTAAGAACTTATTCTTAACTTTTTAACAGAGAAACTTATTTTAATGGTGTTATTAACTTGACCAAAATATGTTTATTTTAATTAAGACTCATTCTTAATATCAACATAATACTCATATTTGTGTTATAAATTTAATTGTTCCATAAAATTTGGTTATACACAATTTATCAATAAATATCATTACTAAGCATTATTTATTTCAATCTTAAATAAATATTGCATAAATTTAACTTTCAAATATGAGCATCCCTAATTTCTAGTCTACAACAAACCATAAGAAAAATCTTATAATTTATTAAGGTGCATACTAATAAGGATCCAACAATATTTGAAAGGTTCCAGTAATAATAATATGTTCATTTATTAATAATCAAATTTATAGGAACTTTAATAAATGAAACAAATCTAGTCCATTTTCTATGACATTCAATAAATGTCCAAATAATCATAATTATTTCTTTATCACAATAAAGAATAATATTTTGGTTTAGTTTTTATTTTCGTAACCCATTCTCAAAAATAAACTTATTTAACGTACTTATACGCATTATTTATGATCAAAACATATTTCGATCAATCTAAAAATCGGAATAGTACTCGTCCAACGAATTCAAATGTTCTAAAAACATTTATAATTTTTTGGGAATTTTTTTTATTGAACAGAGATAAGTTTAAATAATTTTTACTTAATCAAAATATTAAGAGTTAATTTTCTGTCCATAAAAAAATTAAATAAAATTCACCGGAAAATCCGAAATATTTGAAAACCTAAAACTACCAAAAACCGGTGACCGGACATCGCCGAAAAATGACTTCACTCTCCGCCTCATTGGAGAGTTGGGTCCACTCGCCGGCCTCTGGACGTTTCCGGTGGCCGGGTTATGGCTACCCATAGGTTTTTGGGTACTACAAATTCATTGGTGGTGTCCGTTTGTCCGTTTGACAACCGAAAAATAGAGTTTGACATACAAACTCCTAAACTTGAGAGTGGAATAAAAATAAAAAGTTATATATAAAAATATATATAATAAAAAAACTCTTCAGGTTTATTTATACTGATTTTCATATAAAATAAGTCCAAAATTTATCTCTCTAAAATCAAAAAAATGATTTTACACAAATATAAAATATGTGGTTCGAAACAGATTTTCGAAAAATGATCGAATATATAGTATATAGCTCTGATACCAATATTGGAATATAATATCAATATATTTTGTATAGAGTAAAAGAAGTTGAATACCTTTTTCAGTACAAAAAACGTTTTCAGAAAACGCAACGGAAAAAGTATGATCGAGAATTACGTATTACTAGTCGATAACGAATTACACCCTAAGAGAAAACGTTATACGAACCACGAACTAAAGCAAAATAGAGACAAATCGGAGAGATAAGAGGGAGAAAGCAAGAGCCATTTTCATGCTTTTCTTTCTAACTTATTATTCTACGCCTGTATATATGCAAATATACACATATCCCTACAGCTAATGGAGTCCAAACTTGTGGACTTCTATTATCTGTGAGTTTTCAACAAGCTCTCTTGGACCACCTCTTGTCAACTCTGCTTAAATATTATAATACATTAGACCCTTTAACTTCTCTTCGGTTAATATGTATTTATATATATAGTCCACTTTAGACTACATGATACTAATATCGGTGTAACAATTCTAAAGCTAATACCGAATAAATCACACTCCGTAAGTTTGACCACATAATACACTTCATCATGTGCAATAATATTGTTGCTCTTAATTGAAAGTTTAAACATAATTCCTCTTCATATAACCTTCTCCAATTCTACTGGTATAGGTGTTTTACCAAGTGGAACATACATCTAATATAATTTTAAAAGACAAAAAGTAATAAAAGATGTTTAAAACATTATTAATGGAGGAAAAACTAAAATTAATTGGAATTCAAATAAGATATATTTATTGATATGGGAAAACTATGTACCTCGATTACTGGATCCCTCAATTTATTTGCAGTTTTTCCAATCAATTGTTGCGTTTCAAGGTCCTAAATTAGTAAAGAAATAAACCTTGTGTCATCTATTATATGAACTTGAAGCATATATAAATGAAACCAATTTGAATGTTTAATTCTTGACAATTTTAATATCTAAAATAATTTAACTATATTAATTGAACAATTGAAAGCCAAATTTTGGATGAACAATATTTACCTGTGGAAAGTCGAGTACTCAAAACGATTACACCTTTGTCAAAAGAACATGTTCCCATTTACTTCTACCTTTTAAAAACATTTCCTATTTCTACACCCTAGGTATGACCAACTATTTTGGCACTCTAATTCAACAATTTTTTATCAAAACATAAAAAACTTCTTCCTGAATAATTTTTAAAATCATCATAAAAATAATTGTGAAGCATGATTTATTTATGCATGATTTGAGGGAAAAAAAGAGAAATTAGTTACCACATTTTAATTGAAAATATTTAATTCATTAGAACATATTTGCTTGCCAAAAATATTGTACTTACTTATTTACATTCTACCAATTCTATGATAGTCTTCACCAAAGTTATTAAAATCGAACCGGCCGGTTCAACAGAAAAAAAACTGACAGTGTGTCTGGTCCGATTGATAAAATATAGTAGTTTGATGAAAAACCGGCCTTAACCAGTTCAAACCGAAAAAAATCGGTGAACCGATCAAAACACGGTTTCATGAAATTTACATATACTCTGAGCTAATTAAGAAATTTACAATAATATTTCCATACTTATAGAAAATAATTAATAGCTTATTTATTGTTTTTAGCTATTTAGATTGTTAATATGGCAAATTAACTTACATTATTATTTATTTCTCACAAGATTTCATATAAGTAAATCAACATTTATCATTAGTATTTATATTTTTTTATTTATTTCCAAAATGAGTGTTTTAAATATGTTATAATGCTATTAAGATATTTTGTATATTTATATAGAAAGAGATAACAATTTATTATTATAAAAAAAGAGATAACAATTTATTATTAACATTTGCTTTTTTATCTCGTTTCCTAAAAGAATATTTAATGGGTTAGAGTTATTATATCACATTTCATTCCACAAAATATTTACTTTTTTATTTCCTTCTCTAAAAGAATATTTAATGGGTTTGAGTTATTATATCATATTTCCTTTTCACAAATATTTACTTTTTTAGTTCATTCCCTAAAAGAATATTTAATGGGTTTAAGTTATTATATCATATTTTTTTCCAAAAATATTTACTTTTTTATTTCCTTACCTAAAGGAATTATTAATGGTTTTGATTAATTATATTGAAAAAAATCACCATTTTGGTGTCTCCCTCCATATCCCTTATTCATTTTTCGACATGTGTTAAGTTTGTAGGAGAGATGTAATGAAAAGTAGGCAAGTAAATCTGAAAAATAATAAAATGATAATTAAAACTATCACGTGTCAAAAAATGAATGAAGAACATGGAAGGGGACATCAAAATGGGGACATGTAATAAGGTCTCAATTATATTATATTTTCTTTCATAAAATATTTACTTTTTCATTTTCTTCCCTAAAAGAATGTTTGATGATTTTGATTTATTATATCATATTTCCTTCCACAGAATGATTTCTTTTTTATTTCATTCCTTAAAAGAATATTTAATGATTTTGATTTATTATATCATATTTTCTTCCACTCAATAATTACTTTTTTATTTCCTTTCCTAAAAGAATATTTAAAGGTTTTGATTTATAATAGCATATTTCCTTCCACAAAATATTATTATTATTATTATTATTATTATTATTATTATTATCATTTACCAATTTATTTATTTTAATAAAAAATCATACTTATATTGGACAAATGAAAATTTATTATTTTAAAGAAATAAAAAAATGGCTGAACCATGGTTGAACCGAAAAAACCGTGAACCACTAACTTCACCTGTTCGACATTCGGTTTGGTTTTGATAATATTGCTCTTCACTTTTACTGATCCACTTACTATCTCTCCAGACACAAAGTATGTATTTTGAGATGGTATTTAAGTTACTCTTTCGGAGCCCGATTGACTAATAGAAAACAATCTACACTCAAACCATATGAAATTAATATTAGGGAAAATATAAAATAAAACATTTTTATGCGATTTTATTAAACATTTATTGTGATAAAAAATTTAATATTCAATGGCAAATAATTTATTAATATACTTTTTCGTCTTGTATTACCATTTCAATAGTAAATGTTGAATTTGGTTTATTGCGTTCTAGAATGGTCCAAAGGCGGAGAACACGTACTTTGAGGGTCCACTGCATCTTAGTTAGATTTATGTTACATATAAAATCCGTCTTCAGTTGTACCCTAATTGGGTTGATATCATCCACTGAATTATGTTTATGCTTCAACATAATGAACACTATACTTTTCTACAATTATCTTGTGATTTCCTGTCAAAATTTGATGAGGAAAAAAGAGTCACACTGATTCTTAAATAAGGAGTAAGTACTGTTATGAAGTTCAAATTTTTTTCTTAAATAGAATTATAATCAACATAATTAAATAAAATGAAGAACAACAAATTAAATGTTAAATAAATAGATTTATGAGATATATTAGCTGACCAAATAATTTAAATTATTCCATTATATAAGTAGGTACCATCATAAAATTCAATTTTTTTCTTAAACATGTCTATAATTTATAATTTTTTGTAGTTACATTATGATTCCCTGTCAAATATTTGATGAGGAAAAAAGAGTCACATTAATTCTTAAGGCTCTGTACTTTTCAACATCTAATAGCTGAACTGAACTGAACTGAAGTTGGCTGAACTAAACTGAGCTGAACTGAACTGAACTGAACTTATTTCAGTGTAAATTTATAACTACGCATAACTGAACTGAACTGCACTGAACTGTACTGAACTAAACTGAACCACATTGAATTGTAGTCCAAAAGAACAGGGCCTATAATCAACAAATTTTAATTAGTTAGTATTTATAGTAAAAGTGAAATGTTAACTATTTTGAATAGTTTTCCTTATATATGTCCGTTTGTATGTTGTTTTAAAGGTCAAATAATTATTAATTACTGTTGGAATATAATATCAATACATTATATATAGAGTAAAAGGCAGTTAAGTAGCTTTTTCAGTACAGAAAACGTCTTCAGAAAATGCAGTGGAAAGAATATGATCGAGAACTATATATTACTAGTCAGGTAACGAACTACATCATATGAGAGAACGTTACACGAACCACAAACTAAAGCAAAACTAAGACAAACAAAAAATAAAAGAGAGGGAGGGAGGAAGAGTCGTTTCTCTGTTCTCTCTGCATATTGATATATATATATATATATATACACTATTAGAGATAATGAAGTCCACAATTGTATGGACTTCAATTCCCCAAAGAGTTGTCAACAGGCTGTCATAGGCACCTATTGGCAGCTCTTATATTATTTATTTCTAATATATTTGACCCTTAACTTTCATTCGGTTAACATATAATTATACATATTGTACACTTTAGACTACATCAATACTAATACAGGTATAATGGATCTAACACCGAAATGAATCACTCTTGTACTGGTACGGGCGGATCGGGTCTAAAATCCAACATCTCCCACTCACACGTAACAGAATAGATCTGTTACTTTTATCTCTTTCATACTTGCAAATAGTTCGTGTGACCAGCATACCTTAAGAGCTCTTATGCTATATACTCATTGGAGATATATAGCAGCTCTTTGAAAAACATCGAAGCATTGTATGCATCATCCTAGATTCTACATCACATCCACTGTAATCCTTTAATCTCTACAGTTTTCTATCATCACAGCTATGCAAACATGCATAACTACCCGGGTTATGAAATATAGAAACTTAAGATTGAACACATGGCAATCTTCCTCTTTTACTATATTCCTTCCATCATAATCTAACTCGCTTGTCCAGTCGGGCTCATTCAAGGTTGAACCATACTTAACCTCTTCAGAGTCTCCTTCTAAAACAGCCACATTAGATCATACTTTCAGAATAAGTTAGGGTCCAGAGGATAGCAAGCTAATAAAACCATAGTTTCATTGCGTGAGTCTCACACTAGGAAAAGCTGAGATCATTTCTTTTCCATCTCATGGTCGATAAGCATACATGGTATGAAATCATGTGTTATGGTGCTCTTTTCTTTACATTTTAAAGAAGTGCATGTCTCATTAACACTATACAAAAGCATCAATTAGATGTGCCAAAACATCTAACTTTAGTTCGCTTACTTTATGAACTACTTTTGGCTATAAAGACAGAATAGGAGCATGTTACTTATAACAAGTCCATTTGTAGATTACATATAATCTCTTACATACTTGCCTTTTGCAAATATGTGACTCTTGCACTTTTATGAAAACGTTTTTCATATTTCAAGTAAGACGGCTTCCATTATTGAATAAGCTCTCATTTGTTCAAAAATAGCCTCATCCTTCACATCTGTTATTGAATAACAGAACAAGGGTAAACACTCGTGTGAGTGAGCTATTTCTCTGTCTTACATGCATCTCAAATAACAGCAAATATTAATAAATAATATTCACACTGGTGTATTGCAAAATTTAAACTCTATTTAATAATATGTTATTAAACATATGACCTAGATCCGGTAGATCTAGCATATTCAACGTAAACATCTTTCATGTTGAACCTTTTAGGTGCTATATAGAAAAATGATACTTAATCTTTATATACTTTAATTTGATATGGAACCTCAATTCTATAGCAAAAGCTATATTAGATTGACTGTCATTTTCCTTTTTAATTACAATTTGAGCATTTGCAGAAGTAATATAAAGATGGTTCATTAACCTTCTTAATCAATTAGCTTCTAAATAAGAGAATCTTATACACTCTACTTTATAATGGATAGGGAGGCATAAGTTTATTTCTTGTTGCTTCATAATATGACACTATTGTCAATTAACAAGATAAAACTAAAATATGGATATTATTTTATCCATGTCTCTAATCCAATCGCCTTTTATGCATCCTTTTAATTGTATATTATTGCAAACTAACAACACAAAAATAGCCTACAACGCCTTTAAGGTACCTCAGTATCCTTTTCGCAGTTTTTAATGTGTTTTTCTTAGATTTGGCTGATATATGCTTATAATGCCAAGTGCATTACAAATATCAGATTGTATACACACTATAGTGTATATATGAGGCTTCACAAAGCTCTCATATAAAGAAAATTAATCATTCATTTATTATCTCATTTGCGTTATGGGACTATGCAAATGTTAGGTCCACTTTGACGTTTATCCATCTGGTTATACATATAGGCTTAAGATTGCTTATATTGAAACCTCAAGATCATTATCGGTTTATGTCTCTTAAGACAAGGTTAACAACTTCACGGAGTAATATCTTGAAATCTTAATTCTAAGAGTATAAGCAATTTTACTGAGAACTACCATTTCAAAAATTGATATTAATCAAACTTTGATCTAATTCACACATTCCATGTCATTTCCAGCTATCAGAACGACATTGACATGCAATGACATACTAACAAATCTATCGATCTGATTACAAAATCGAATATTTCTTTATCTTTCAAGACTGTTTGAGGCAATAAATTGATCATTTTTCAATGCACAAACCTTTTATTTGTGCCTTAGTTACAAATCTACAGGTCTTTCCTTGTAGATTTATTTTAGTTACAAATCTACAGGTCTTTCCTTGTAGATTTATTTATCTTCTCATAATAGAGAAAGAAAATAGTCTTAACATCCACTTGATGTAGTTCTAGATCTTGACTTGTTATAATAGCATGGATCGTCTAATGGATTGTGTACAACACTTTTGCAATTAGGCAAACTTAATATCCATTGATATTGTCATCAAGCTAATGCTTGAGAACTAACTTATTCTTCATAGCCTTTCTTCCCTATGACTAACCAATGAGTTCATAAACTTTGTTGGACTTCACGAAAGCCATTATTTTTCCATAGTTTTAATCCATTATTCTTGTGTGGGAATGGGAGAGTCTCTTTCTCTCATCATCATTTTATGAACTTAACAATTAAAGCAAAATAGTCTCATCAATACATCAATCGACAATATTCAACTATTTTTTTGTAGTTCCAAATTTTGATATCTCATACATTTTCCAAAATTCTATATGCTCCCACTTGAACCATGTTCCATACTCCCACTGAAGTTTGAATCTAACTAGTTACCAAAAATATAGAAAATTGGTCAAGACCTTGATCCCAATCATTCGTAATGTTTTGAGGTTTTTGAACATAGTTGTGGACCTCAAAATTTCTCCCACTCTAATGGAGAGATACGTTCATCAATTTTAAGGAAAATGGTATACTAAATAATGGTTCAACTCATCTAACTTAGTGAACTTATTCTCTAAGAAGACAATAATACTTTATCTGAATTTTGTCACTTTGTGTTTCTCCCATTGCGACATGTCCTTTTGACATGTTATAATAGTTTTAAAAAAATGCACTTTTGCATCCTAAGTGTAGTAACTAATACTTGCTCAATGTATCATGGGTGAAAAAATTTGTAACCTCGCCTTAGTTATGGTTATAAAAATTAGGTTTCTGACATGTCCACAACTCATAAGTAGTGGAAGTGACAAATTCAGAAGGCACTTGGTTAAAACTTTATGTGGTTGTTAATAGGATATCTCATCAGTAGGAGATAAATAAATCTGTTATAAACACCATTGATTTAACTACACTGAGAAGAGTCATATTCTTCTCTTAACAACACCGTTGTATTGAGTGAAAGAAATTGAATACTTATGTTCAATTTCATTTTCATCACATAAAGCTTGAATTTTATCATAATAAACTATACCTGACCACGGCCAGTTCTCAAAGTTTTAATTTTAAACTAATTGATTCTCAACAAGATTCATAAACCTTTTGAAGCAGTACAAAGCTCCAATCTTATGAGATATTAATTAATGAAGACTATATGTTATATAATATTTAATGAGAGTGATGAAATATAATAGGCCATATGCCTTTTTGCCCTCACTTCCGGTCAGATCACTAATGGATTAATTATAAAGGGAAATCATTTGCCTTTTGAATGATATTTACATATTTTCTTATAGATGACAAAAATAAATAATTCAAACTTATTTGAACTTACGATTAAACATTCTTTGACTTAATCGACTCATTCAAATTAAGTCAACACAGTTTAATGTAATATGTCATTAAATTGTATTACTATTTCAATCACATATAGAAGTAGAAACAATTGAAAATATATCTTTATTATTTCTTTTTGGATCAAAATCCAAAAGATTAAATTATTCAATCATTCAAAATATGTCCCAACACAATTTTGAACTGTTATTTTCAAAGTACAAGTTGAATCTTATATTCAACACAACTGTAACAAAAATGAGATTCCTTAAAATCTTGAAAGAAATAGGATATCATGTATAATCATCGTACATCTAACTTTATAGACATAACAATACATCAATTCTTGTGATTACAACTCTTAAGTTAATTTCCACATAGATACTTTTATCTATACAAGATTACTTGAAAAAATATAAAGGATCATCTGTCCTCACTACATGATGATACTTAACTCAACAATTCACAAATGAATTGTATTTTATATGATATATTGAAGATATAAATTTACTCACACTTGAGTTAATTAGATATATCTTTAACTTTAAATTCAGAATCTTAATTAGAATTAAAATATTTTACTCTTGAAATATGTATCTATTTCTTTCATTTCAAATGTCATTAGGCCCATAATCCACCTCTTTGCCCCTTTTTTTATTAATAGAAACATTTATGCTTTTATTCATGTTTATTGAAACTATTTTTAATAAATACATAAAATATTTCGTTATTGACGTAATAATCAACATTAGACTCTTACCCTCCAACTTATTTAGTGGATTTTATTATTAAAATACTAATATTTTGATATAATTTATGAGCATCTTATATGCTTTTATGACATTAGCAAAGAGTAGATAACAGCTTTTTAATTTTCCCTTTTGTTAGCCCACATGGACCTTTGTCCAATCTGTGCTATATGTTTGTTCCCTCCTTGAACTTTAGCCACAACTATGGTGTAGGAGTCTAGAACATGTTACATTATAGCACATATAATCTTTTAATGCCATTTCTCTCAGTTGCACTTGGGTCCCATTTTATTTATTTAATTAATTCAACCACAGTCGATATTAATTATATTATATGAACTCATTATTACAATTTCTTTGCATGAGAATGATTTTTGAATATGAACAATACACGAATATTCAACATACAATCAATAAATTATTAGCAAAA
Source organism: Euphorbia pulcherrima (assembly GCA_947683365.1). Lineage (NCBI taxonomy): Eukaryota > Viridiplantae > Streptophyta > Magnoliopsida > Malpighiales > Euphorbiaceae > Euphorbia > Euphorbia pulcherrima. The sequence goes on from CANTUS010000001.1 coordinate 26,365,075, forward strand.
AATTTCATCAGAATTCAATTCGAAAAAGAGTCATATAACCTCTAATCACCCCCTCTTTTCTAATGAAAAAGTTTGCTAATTCATATACATGTATATTAAATATCAATATTCTTATAACTTATTACAAGAATAAAAATTCATCAATACTGTCACTTACAGTATTTACAATTTATTAAACTCATATTATAAATTGTACAATGATAAATTTTATTAATAAATATTAACAAATATTTATTATATGGATTTTGAACTCATTCAAAATTTCCATATGGTACTTCTTCTTTAAGTACCTGCAATAAATTATACACATATAATAAATTGACAAAAAATTAATAAATATTCTCAAATATTTATTATTAAATTAAGAACTTGTTCTTAATAATTTAACAAATAGAGATTTCAATTTCATATATATTAGTACTTACATCTAAGTACATACAATTTATTATACTCATATAATAAATTATAAAACTAATAAATATCCTCAAATATTTATTTTTAAATAAGAACTTATTCTTAACTTTTTAACAGAGAAACTTATTCTAATGGTGTTATTAACTTGACCAAAATATGTTTATTTAATTAAGAACTCATTCTTAATATCAATATAGCACTCATGTTTGTGTTATAAATTTAATTGGTCCATAAAATTTGGTTATACACAATTTATCTTTAAATATCATTATTAAGCATTATTTATTTCAATCTTAAATAAAATAAATATTGCATAAATTTAACTTTCAAATATGAGTATCCCTAATTTCTAGTTTACAACAAACCATAAGAAAAATCTTATGATTTATTAGGGTGCATACTAATAAGGACCCGACAATATTTGAAAGGTTCCAGTTTTAATATGTTCATTTATCAATAATCAAATTTATAGGAACTTTAATAGACGAGACAAATCTAGTCCATTTTCTTTGATATTCAATAAATGTCTAAATAATCATAATTATTTCTTTATCATAATAAAGAATAATAATTTGGTCCTATTTTTATTTTCGCAACTCATTTATAAAAATAAACTTATTTGACGTACTTATACATATTATTTATGATCAAAACATATTTCGATCAATCCGAAAATCGGAATAGTACATGTCCAACGAATTCAAATATTCTAAAAATATTTATAATTTTTTGCGAATTTTTTTTTATTGAACAGAGATAATTTTAAATAATTTTTAGTTAATCAAAATATTAAGAGTTAATTTTCTGTCCATCAAAAAATTAAATAAAATTCACTAAAAAATCCTAAATATTTGAAAACTTAAAACTGCCAAAAACCGGTGACCGGACATTGCCGGAAAACAACTTCACTCTCCCCCTCATTGGAGAGTGGGGTCCACTCGCTGGCCTCTAGATGTTTTCCCGTGGCCGGGTTCTGGCTACCCCTAGGTTTTTGGGTAGTACAAATTCGTTGGTGGTGTTCGTTTGTCCGTTTGACAACCGAAAAATGGAGTTTGACATACAAACTCCTAAACCTAAGAGTGGAATAAAAATAAAAAGTTATATATAAAAATATATATATATATATATATATATATATATATATATATATATAATAAAAAAACTCTTTAGGTTCACATAAAATCAGTCCAAAATTTATCTCTCTAAAATGATTTTTTCTCAAAAATATGATTTTACACAAAATATAAAATATGTGGTTCGAAACAAATTTTCAAAAAATGACCGAATACATAGTATATAGCTTTGGTACCAATGTTGGAATATAATATCAATATATTATATATAGAGTAAAAGACAGTTAAGTACCTTTTTCAGTACAGAAAATATCTTCAGAAAATGCAGCGGAAAGAATATGATCGAGAACTATATATTACTAGTCAGGTAACGAACTACATCACATGAGAGAACGTTACACGAACTACAAACTAAAGCAAAATAGAGACAATCAGAAAATAAAAGAGAGGGAGGGAGGAAGAGTCGTTGCTCTGTTCTCTCTGCATATTGACATATGTATATATGCATATATATACACTATTAGAGATAATGAAGTCCACAATTATGTGGACTTCAATTCTCCAAAGAGTTGTCAACAGGCTGTCATGGGCACCTGTTGGCAGCTCTTATATTATTTATTTATAATATATTTGACCCCTTAACTTTCATTCGATTAACATGTACTTATACATATTATACACTTTAGACTATATCAATACTAATACAGGTATAATGGGTCTAACACCGAAATGAATCACACATGTACTAGTACCGGGCGGATCGAGTCTAAAATCCAACAATTACTATAACAATTTTGTAATATAATTCTTATCAGCAATTAGAAATTATTTTACAGTGTAATTATTGCTTTAATTAGTTGTACGTTTACTTTGATTTCTTTTTATAATAATGATATTTAAAATTGGTTAATATCCATAATAATCATAACAATACTAAAATATAATTTTGTGGATTACAATCCCATTGAAGAAAAAATTTCATATTTTAAACTTTAATTAACAATAAACAAATACTAGGACTTTTTGAAAGATATAATTTATAACTTATTTTTAATCAGGTTCATAATTTAGAATTAATGTGACTTTATAAGAATTAATATGACTCATTTTTCCTCATCAAATATTTTATTATTACTATTGTTGTTGTTGTTGTTATTTTAATTTTATATTTTGGTATTGTTATGATTAGTATGAATATTAACCAATTTTAAATACTCATCAAATATTTTATTATTACTATTGTTGTTATTATTATTTCAATTTTATATTTTTGTATTGTTACGAATAGTATGAATATTAACCAATTTTAAATACTCATCAAATATTTTATTATTACTATTGTTGTTGTTGTTATTATTTTAATTTTAATTTTATTTTAATTTTATATTTTAGTATTATTATGATTAGTATCAATATTAACCAATTTTAAATACTATTATTATAGTAATATAAATTGAAATAATATGGTAATAAAATAAAACAAATTTAATTATAAAATTGAAATATTTTTGAAAGGTATAGGGGCAAAGAAGTCTTTTAGGACTCCTTTGCTTTTTAAATATCTTTATTATAGTAATATAAATTGGAATAATAAGGTAATAAAATAAAACAAATTTAATTATAAAATTAAAATATTTTTTTTAAAGGTATAGGAGCAAAAAAAGTCAATTTCTTTACTTAATATATATATATATATATATATATATATATATATAATGAAAAAAAAAATATGAAATATAACTGCCTCGTTCGATTTTTCATCTGTAGTTTTTACAGAACTTTATATTACCAACTAAAGTAAGTTGGAAAAATAGATGTATCATATAAAGCATGTATGTTATGACCACACTCTTACAAGTAATAGATTTTAAGATTTTTGTATAGTGACTTTCTATTTCGCTTATTTTGCCCCCTCATTTAGGGTTGCAATCGAGTTAAGCGGTTTGTGAGCAGTTTGAAATTGGCTCGGTCAAAGTTTGGCTCAATAAGGCTTGACTCGAGTTCGAGATCAGTTTGAGATACTAACGAGTCAAGCTGAGCTTTTTAAGCTCTGCTTGAAAGCTCGCGAGCAGACTCGTATAATTTTTTAATTACTTTATAATATTAATAATTTCCTATATAATTATAAATAATGGTAGGTTGGTTTTAATTTTAAATATTATAATTAAGAAAAAGTTGTGTATCGTATTTAGTTCTAAATATCCTTAAACAAGTTGTATTCCTATTCTAATTTTATTACTTCTCAAAAAACCTTAACCTAATCATCTAATATAAAAAAGTCTTTGAATTTTAATTTGGCAAAAAATGTGTATTTAAATAAGCAAGAGATTGATTTTACGACTATTTTTCTTCAGTAAAAAAATAAGAGATTTATAGGATAAATAAGGCTCGTAAGCTCGCGAACTCAAGCCGAGTTTGTCCATGAGCTCAAGCCGAGCTAAAATAGTCAAGGTTCGACGAGTCATGAGCCGAGACGAGCTCAATCATTTTTTTTAAGCCGAGCCGAGCTTGGATAAGTTCAATCCCAATTCTACTCGTTTGCATCCCTACCCTCACCATTGAATTAAATTTCACACCACCAATCTAATGATTATAAAGGGTAAACAACTTTTATTTGAAAAAACAAAATAACGCTAGGATTCTGCTTTATTTATGAGAAATTGTCACTTATGACTCAATTTCCCAAAATAATTTCTGTCAAAGTTTGACCAAATAACTTAAATACCACAAAAAGTTTTGTTAATAACTTTCATACGCCCTTACTAACTTTTACACCAACAGCCATGCGATTAGGTTGTTTTTTTTGGCTTATTTTGCATTTATCTCTCAAACCGTCCATTTTTTCGACATGCCGCTCTAGAGTTTTTTGTTCCTCTCATTTTTGTCTTCGAAACGCCATCCATTGTGATATACTTTTTCCAATTTTTTTCGACCTATTACAAATCTAATATAATTCTGTTATAAATCTAATATTTCTGTTAACAGACTTGTAACAGATTAATAATAGATATATATCAGTTCAATGGGCATTGCAAATACAAAGAGACTTATATTAGACTTATAACATATATATATATATATATATATATATATATATATATATATATATATATATATATATCAGCAGGTTTGTAGTAGATGTTCATCCAAATCAGTCTTCAAACAAAAAAACCGCCGCAAAATTCCTATTCAATTGCTCAAAATCAATTCGAAATTGTTTTAGTGAGAAAAATTGCATATGAAAAGTAAAAATTGCAGATGAAATGAAAAATAACGATTATGTTTGATACATAACAGATATATATCAGAAATATATTAGATACGTATCTAATATTATTCTGATATAATTATAATATATTTCAAACACTATAAAAGTCGCACTCATTCCAAATCCAATAATAGTAGTGATCAGATTCATGCCTGAGCCTAACATCTGTCAACTGTCAAATTCAATAGATACACTCAATTCCAAGAAGAGGGCGGAAATAGCCCAAATAGGCAAATACAACAACCTAGATCAGGATGAATCAACAAATTGACATCCAACGATAGTTCAAATTGAATGTCAAAATTAAATATAACAAAACAAATCAGAAAGTGAAAAAAAAGAGGAATCGTAACCGCTTAGGAGGGACTCAAAGTGAGTATTAAAGGACTAGGAGGGGAGGATGGAATGGATGATCGAGATAAGAGAAGGATTATAGAAAGAAGAAGACAACACATTTACCGAGCCGAGATTAAATGAAGTTGATTTGAGTGAATCGTTTTGCGTGGAGTCTAATTTTGGATTTGATTGTGTTGTTTCTGGAAATAGAAGTACGAAGCTGAAGAAGAGGAATGAGAATTTGAAGGATGATAAACTGAAAGGAGCTTCAGTATCGGTTAATTAATCGGAGATTTATTCTGTTGAGCGATATGCATTCTCCGATTCTCGAGGTTTGGAGAAAGTGCAGGCAAAGAGTAATGACGAAGACGTTTCTATTGCTTCCATAGTGGATTCATGCATCTCGCACATAACGGACAAGGACGGGAAGAAAGAAGCAAATGAAGTAGAGTTCCCTGTGATTCTGATAATAATGTCGTCTCTATTGATGAGTTTACAGTGGAGCAGAAATAGAGCATATTTTGGTAAAGCGTATTTTGGTTAATAAATTTTTAAAATATTTTAAATAGGTTACAATCATATTCTTGTGGTATTTTGATTATTATTTTGCACAAATTGGTGCATTTTGGTGCTTTTTCTTTTATTTATTATCTTTTCTATCAAATTTCTTTTTTAAAAGAAGAAATTAATTTTATTAACATTGATAATATGTTCGAAAATCCTAAATTACAGGATAAGATTAAACTGATTAATAATCAGTTCACTTCAAAAATCTGTAGTGATCACCCAAATGCTTTTTGGAACAGAAAAAAGCATATTGTGTCTTTGCCATACGAGGAAGAATTTAATGAAAAATTAATTCCTACTAAGGCAAGACCATGTCAAATGAATTCAGAATATCTGAATTTATGTAAAGAAGAGATTAATAATCTCCAAAATAAGGGATTAATAAGACCTTCTAAATCACCTTGGTCATGTACAGCTTTCTATGTTAATAAACATGCAGAAAAAGAAAGAGGTATACCAAGATTGGTAATAAATTATAAACTACTAAATAAAGTGTTAAAATGGATTAGGTATCCCATTCCAAACAAGAAGGATCTTCTTGATAGGCTTCATAATACCTTAATGACTTTAAATCCTCATTGTCAAATAATTGACAAACCTTTAAATGAAACAATTCTTATAGAATCAAATTACCATAGGTCAGAAATTACTACCCGCAGACCTATTAAATGGGAGGAAATAATATTTCCTGATAATTGGATTATAGAAAGAGCAGTTCCAGCTACACCAATTACTCAAAATAATCCTACTAGGATTATTCAAACCCAAGAAGGAAATATCCTCATAAATTTTGAAAAAAAAAAATTTTTGGAAAATATTCCAAGATCAAAATCATTAAGACCCAACTTGAGCCATTTTCATATATCTCCAGTTAATAGCTCAAGTCATTCAAACAGTATTCATAATACTGATAATGCACGCCATTCAATATCAAATATTGAAGGAATTCATAATTCCAATAATTTTAATAACAGTATTCATAATACTGAAAATAAAAATCTCAGACATTCATTATCTGATATAAACAGAATTAATAATTCTGAAGTCAAGATTGATAATTTTGATGACTCATCTAGAGATTCAGATAGAGAATCAGAACTCGATCATAATAGAGTTAACAAAATACATGTTGATAAGAACAACATAGCATCAGGAATTTATGAAGTTCCGGCAAATATGACTGCCAGCGAAATGAATTTTACCATATGATAGGTAAAACTAAAATTGATTTTAGTCCTGGCTCTCAACCCAGAAAGGAAATCCAAATGGATTTTCAAAAAGATCATTGGAAACCATTTAGAACATGGTTTTTTAATAATTTCACTAAGGATGAAAGAAATAGCTTTCAACAAGAATTTTATGAAGAATTAACTCATAAAAATATCAAAGTATCCTTTGTCTACTGGTTTATTGCCAATCATGTAGAAAAATTTATTTCTGTTATAGAAAGGGATTTCAAAAATCCAACAGGAGAAATTATTAAACAAGTTTTTCCCCCCTGTATATCCTTTCTCAATAGAAAGAGATAATGAAATAAGGCATTATAATGCTTTCCAAAAAATATTTGAAAATGAAATTATTCAGTCAACCACGCAGCATATTAATGCCCTAGTTAAACAGAAAAATTTCACAAATATTTACCTAATAATATTAGGAGAAAAACTAGTGGATATTTATAATAGGGTGGAAAAAATAATTTCCCAAATCCATGAGTTAAAAAATATTGTTCATAACAATACTATTAATGTTACTAGGTCAGAAGCAAGTAGTAGTGCTGCCCCTAGTATACAGCCCCCTCCAGAAATAAAAGATTTTAAATTAAAATCTTTAGTTGATCTAGACAAACTGTTAACCGAAAAATTTAACAGTCTCCACATCAATACTCTTGAGGAAGAATTTAGTGATACAATAAGTAACACTAAAAATTATAAAAACGTTCTAATAGACGAAATAAATAAACTTCATAAGTATGCTGATAGGCCAAAACATAATTTGTTTTATTACCCTAGGCCTACACCACAGGATGTTCTTTTTGAAGAACAAGACCTTATAATGAATAATTTATATAGTGGTAAACAAATCTATGAATGGAACATAGATGGTTTTACTAAAAGACAGATTTATAGTGCTGTCCACAGAATGCTTATGTATTCTACAATATGTAAGAATAACAGTAATACTGATAAAGTCATTGCTAACATGATTGTAGCAGGATTTACTGGCCAACTTAAAGGCTGGTGGGACAATTATTTATCTCAAGAAGATAGGACAAAAATTTTGTCAACAAAAAAAATTGAAAATAATATTTCAACAGAAAATGCAGTTTATACACTCATTTTAAATATCATTGAACACTTTACAGGCCGATGGTCTGATAATAGTGAAAATATTAGGACACTATTGCAAAATCTTAGATGTCCTACCCTGACCTCTTTTAGGTGGTATAAAGACACCTTTTTAAGCAGAGTCATGGAACTACCTGAGTCAAATAGTTACCACTGGAAATCCAAATTTATAGATGGATTACCTTCGTTATTTGCGGAGAGGGTTAGAAAAAACCTAAGAAAAGGAAATGTACAAATTAATTACGCAAGTTATACTTATGGAAAATTAATTGGTACATGTATACAGGAAGGTTTAGCTTTATGTAATGAAATTAAGTTAAACCAGCAAATTAAAAAGCATCATTTAAATGAAAAGATGCAACTTGGCCAATTTTGTGGTCAATTTGGGATTGATAATCCCTCTACTAGCAAACCTCACAAACCATCAAAAAGGGAGAAATATTATGCTAGTAATAAATTCTTAAAGCGAAAAGCTAAAAGAGAATTTAGAAAGAAAAGAAGGTTGGAAAATAATCCACCTCCTAACAAGTCTACTGTTACTTGTTTTAAGTGTAACAGAAAAGGTCATTTTGCTAATAAATGCAAATTAAAGAAAAAGATTAATAATCTTAATATTAGTGATGATTTAAAAAATGCTTTATGTAAAATCATGATTAATTCATCCGAATTAGAAAATAATTCTGATACTGAATACAGTTCTTCTTCAACTGACTCAGAAAATAATCTGACCAAGTTAAAAGATGAAAAAGTACTTTCATCAGAAGCAGATTGTAAATGTAAACAAATAGCTAGAGATTCTAGTGATAGTGAGAATGATAATATTTATCAAATTATGTCCCAATTCCAGGACTTAAAAATAAATGTAATAACTAGTGATAATATCCTAGACATTTTACAATGAATGAAGGATCCAAAACTGAGATTAAAAATCTTAGAAGAGTTTGCAAATAATAATAAACAAACTCAAGCATCTAAAGAAGAGCAATATACTCTTAAAACTTCTGAACCATATTCTATGGCTGAAGTCAAAAAGATGCTAAAACAGAAATAAACTAGTGAAATTGCTAGCACTAGTGATTTATCTATCGAGGTTAATAACCTTAAAAATGAAATTAAAGACTTAAAATTAAATAATAAGAGTCTTAATGAAAGAGTTTCTAGACTAGAGAAACTAAAAGGAAAAATGCCTGTTGTTTATCCCTCATCATCGTCATCTGAAAATAGTTCAGATCATGACATTCATGAACAGGATGATTTTTTATCAACCATTGAAGTAATGACTTCACAAAAATGGTATATAAAAACTTCTCTTCTCATAGAAGGAAAGCTCTTTAAAAATTTAATTGCACTAGTTGATAGCGGTGCAGATTTAAACTGTATACATGAGGGTATAATACCCACAAATTATTTTCATGAAACCTCACAATCTTTGAGATCAGCCAATGGACAAAGACTTAATATAAGTTTTAAGATTCCTAGGGCTTATATATGCAAAAATAAAATTTGCATACCAACCAATTTTATTCTGGTCAAAGATATAACAAACCAGGTTATACTTGGTACTCCTTTCATCAGGAGTTTATTCCCTCTTAAGAATATCGATTCTAATGGTTTCACAGGAACCTTTCAAGGTAGTAATATCTACTTTCAATTTGAAACAAAACCGGCACAAGGTTTTTAAATCAAATTAAAGACTCTTTAATAAGGAGTAAACAGAATCAAATTTCTTTTTTAAAAGAAGAAATTAATTTTATTAACATTGATAATATGTTAGAAAATCCTAAATTACAGGATAAAATTAAATTCATTAATAATCAGTTCACTTCAGAAATCTGTAGTGATCACCAAATGCTTTTTGGAACAGAAAAAAGCATATTGTGTCTTTGCCATACGAAGAAGAATTTAATGAGAAATTAATTCCTACTAAGGCAAGACCATGTCAAATGAATTCAGAATATCTGAATTTATGTAAAGAAGAGATTAATAATCTCCAAAATAAGGGATTAATAAGACCTTCTAAATCACCTTGGTCATGTACAGCTTTCTATGTTAATAAACATGCAGAAAAAGAAAGAGGTATACCAAGATTGGTAATAAATTATAAACCACTAAATAAAGTGTTAAAATGGATTAGGTATCTCATTCCAAACAAGAAGGATCTTCTTGATAGGCTTCATAATGCCTTAATATTTTCCAAATTTGATTTAAAATCGGGTTACTGGCAAATTCAAATCAATGAAAGCGATGTATATAAAACTGCTTTCAACGTACCTTTCGGTCAATATGAATGGAAGGTTATGCCATTTGGGCTAAAAAATGCCCCTTCAGAATTTCAAAATATCATGAATGATATTTTTAACCCCTATTCTGATTTTATAATAGTATATATTGATGATATTTTAGTATTCTCAAAGAATATTGAAATACATTTCAGACACCTCGAAATTTTTAAAAGAGTTGTCATTCAAAATGGTCTAGTAATATCTAAACCTAAAATGCAATTATTTAAAACCAGTATAAGGTTTTTAGGTCATAATATTGACAAAGGAAAAATAATTCCCATTGATAGAAGCATTGAGTTTGCATCTAAATTTCCCGATGAAATAAAAGATAAAACTCAATTACAAAGATTTTTAGGTAGCCTAAATTATATCTCGCCCTACCTAAAAGACTTGTCTAAAGACACTGCTATCTTATACGATAGGCTTAAGAAAGAACCTAAACCATGGACTAATAGTCACACAGAAGCGGTTAGGTTAATTAAACAAAAAGTTCATAACTTACCTTGTTTAATGATAGCCAATCCCAAATGGGATAAAATAATTGAGACAGATGCCTCAGATTTAGGCTTTGGTGGAATTTTAAAACAAATCTCACCTATAGACAAACAAGAATATCTTGTTAGATTTCATTCTGGTAAATGGAATGATAGCCAGAAAAACTATGCTACTATAGCAAAAGAAATTTTAGCCATTTTAAAATGTGTGTTAAAATTTCAAGATGATTTATATAATCAAAAGTTTTTAATAAAGACAGATTGTCAAGCAGCCAAATATATGTTTGACAAAGATTTTAAACATGATGTTAGTAAACAAATGTTTGCTAGGTGGCAAGCACAATTAGCCCCTTTTGATTTCACAATCGAATATAAAAAAGGGATAGATAATAGTTTGCCTGATTATTTAACAAGGGAATACTTGTCAGAAACTAATAGTTTTCATTTAAATGTTGCAGGATGAGCACCAAAGGCAACCGGAATAAGGGAAATTCCTCTAATAGAGGAAAAACTTCCCAAGGCAGAGGCCAGTATTCCTCTAATAGAGGAAATATATTGGCACAGCATGGAAATTCTAGGCTCATAGCCCAGAATATTGCATCAACAGAAAAAGATTCCCTTTATAAGGAGTTTCTTGCCTTCAAGGCATCAAAACAACAACAGAGTAATACTCAAGGTGAATCCAGTAGTCAAACAGGACAGACTACAAACCCTTCCTATGCTAAAATCGTAGAGGATGATGAGTCTGATGACTTTCCCTATATTAAGCATAGTGAGAAAGAAGTAATACTTCTACTCGAAGACAATGACATCAGAAGAAAGGATGATGTCTGGGGATTGATCCAAAAATATTTGGATTTGGAAACAGGGATTACTTTTACTGCCGGATCATATAAAGGCAGGACCCACTTTGAGCAAATTCTCAAAGTTACAGGATCATGGGAAATAACCCATTTCAAAGCTGGAAGAATTTATACTTTTAGCAAAGCAATTGTCAGACGGGTTATATCTGCTGATGAATGGGGTCTCAGTACTTTTAAGGAAAGAGAGTATCTCCATGCTGATAATAAGACAGCAATCAAGTTCAATTATTGGGACTATGTGGAAGCATTCCATAAGGTTTTATTATACCAGAACCCGGCAAAGAAACACACTTGGTTTCTAAAATTTTGCCAGAACATGTATTCCAAAGACTTCCCAAATTGGTTATATCAATGGTGGCAGTCCTTTGGTCCTGGAATCGAAATGTTACCAGGGATATTTAAGGAATTTTATTCTGAATGGGTTGACATATCACCCAAATTAATTGAAGCCCAGCATAATAATAAATGGGTTGAGGGCATGCCTATATCTAATTTTTTTATTGAGTTTGGCATCCCATATATTTTAAAATGGGACATTGAATTTGGTCATACCAAACAGAATATTCCCTGCATATAGAGGAATTTCTCATCAAAATTCTGGAAAAAGATGATGAGAAATAATGAGCAAGGGGTATTGGAAGCCCAAGAGACTATTAATCATATCAAGTCAAAACTTGAACTTTATAAGTCTAACATATCTCACATTGAGACTCCCAATCCTTTCGAGACAATTTCAAGAAAGCTAAAAATGAAAGGACCCATGTCAAAAGAACAAATGGTTGCAGCCTATATGGAGGCAATGAAATCAGATCTAAAGAAAAACTTTGGCATTGAAATTCAGCCGGATATTTCTTTGACTGCTTCCTCCATTGGGGAAGACATAGTAATGGAAGCAGCCGTTGCTACAAATGAAGCCATGCTTCAAGACTCTCAAGATCCTTATGAGAGTGAATTGCCATTAGATTTGTTACTTGGTAATACCAAGACTGATTTTGCCAACAAAGCAAAAGGCAAAGATAAATAATGTCTTAATAAAAATTACCTTTTATAAAGGTAAGTTAAATTTTTACGCTCATAGTGTATTTTTTCAGAGAAATATCTCTGTCTTTTGACTAACAGAGAATTTGCTTTTACCGGGCCCTATCCTCCAGCTTGCAGGACCTGTCAGTCATCCTCTCCTTTTAGTGACAGAGCACCTTATCCTGTCCCCCTCTTTTGTCGGCCAGCAGCATCGCCTCGCCAGCCGCCTTTGTCGTCTTCTACTGACGGCCTCGCCAGCTGTCTTTTGTCGTTTTCTGCCGACAGCCTCCTGTCACTATTCCTTTATCTTTTATTATATTATTTTGTAATTTCGTTTGGAATCCATGGTCTATATAAACGGATTTATTTTTCTTTCAAACGCAGAACGAAAACTGCGATACAAAAATGACTAGCTTGTATGATAGGTGTTTTGGGGTATTGTAATCATTAAGGAGGAGATATCAGACTCCCTCCACCGTGTGCTCGATAGGTATAATTCCTATCATTTGTAAATTTTATTTATATTAATAATATTTTGTCCATTCCCCCATAATATGGTGGGCTAATTTCCTGTGTTAAATAATGCCATGAATGCCTATGAAAAATAGTATGTTTTCATATTATTGATATGTGAGACTGAATATGCTTACTGGAATATTTAATTTGTTTTATATACTTAGATAATAAGAGTTTATCAGGATAAAATAGGTTAAGATAAATTTGCTAGGACCGGACCATAAGCAGGACGATAAGCAGGACCGGACCATACTTAATGGAATACCTATACTTATTCTATAAACTTAAATAATAAGACATTTATCAGGACAAAATAATTTAACATAACTTAAACTAGGCATATAAATACAATTTTAAATATTGGATAAATTTTACAAAAGTATTAGAACTGTCAATGAACTTTAGTTTCAGCATAGTCAACATAAAACGTCTAAACGCCCTCCCGGCTAAACGGCTAGATGCGACAAGAGCCTAATAATAAAGTTCTGACTGTCCTAATAGTTTTAACCTAACTTATCATTGAATTTATTTCCTAGCAAATTTATCTTAACCTATTTTATCCTGATAAACTCTTATTATCTAAGTATATAAAACAAATTAAATATTCCAGTAAGCATATTCAGTCTCACATATCAATAATATAAAAACATACTATTTTTCATAGGCATTCATGGCATTATTTAATACAGGAAACTAGCCCACCATATTATGGGGGAATGGACAAAATATTATTAATATAAATAAAATTTACAAATGATAGGAATTATACCTATCGAGCACACGGTGGAGGGAGTCTGATATCTCCTCCTTAATGATTACAATACCCTAAAACACCTATCATACAAGCTAGTCGTTTTTGTATCGCAGTTTTCGTTCTGCGTTTTTACAAAACATAAATCCGTTTATATAACCTACGGATTTCAAACGAAAATTAAAACGAATATATTAAAAGATAAAAAGAAAAGAAGGGGAGGCAGAGAGGAGGACAGCTGGAGACAGCTGGAGAGAGCGACGACCGACAAGCAGAAGTGGGCGGCTGGTGGAAGACAGCTGGCAGGATAAGGGTGCAGCTGACGAAAGGGACAGCCGACAGGAGTGGGGAGCATGAGCTTGAGTGCTGTCAATAAAAAGGAGAAGGTGACTGATGGCCGACAAAATGTGATAAGCTGTCAGTCAAAAAGATAAAATGACAGAGATATTTCTCTGTCTGTAAAAATACACTATAAGTGTAAAAATATAATCTACCTTTATAAAAGGTAATTTGTATTAAGACATTATTTGTCTTTGCCCTTTGCTTTGTTGGCAGAATCTGTCTTGGTATTACCAAGTAATAAATCTAACGGTAATTCACTCTCATAAGGATCTTGAGAGTCTTGAAGCATGGCTTCATTTGTAGCAACGGCTACTTCCATTACTATGTCTTCCCCAATGGAGGAAGCAGTCAAAGAAATATCCGGCTGAATTTTAATGCCAAAATTTGTCTTTAGATCTGATTTCATTGCCTCCATATAGGCTGCAACCATTGTTCCTTTGATATGGGTCCTTTCATTTTCATCTTTCTTGAAATTGTCTCGAAAGGACTGGGAGTCTCAATGTGAGATATGTTGGACTTATAAAGTTCAATCTTTGACTTGATATGATCAATAGTCTCTTGGGCTTCCAATACCTCTTGCTCATTATTTGTCATCATCTTTTTCCAGAATTTTGATGAGAAATTCATGTATATGCAGGGAATATTCTGTTTGGTATGACCAAATTCAATGTCCTATTTTAAAATATATGGGATGCTAAATTCAATGAAAAAATTTGATATAGGCATACCCTCAACCCATTTATTATTATGCTGGGATTCAATTAATTTGGGTGATATATCAACCCATTCGGAGTAAAATTCCTTAAATACTTCTGGTAGCATTTCGATTCCAGGGCCAAAGGACTGCCACCATTGATATAACCAATTTGGGAAGTCTTTGGAATACATATTCTGGCAAAATTTTAGAAACCAAGTGTGTTTCTTTGCCGGGTTCTGGTATAACAAAACCTTGTGGAATGCTTCCACATAGTCCCAATAATTAAACTTGATTGCTGTTTTATTATCAGCATGGAGATACTCTCTTTCCTTAAAAGTACTGAGACCCCATTCATCAGCAGATATAACCCGTCTGACAATTGCTTTGCTAAAAGTATAAATTCTTCCAGCTTTGAAATGGGTTATTTCCCATGATCCTGTAACTTTGAGAATTTGCTCAAAGTGGGTCCTGCCTTTATATGATCCGGCAGTAAAAGCTATCCCTATTTCCAAATCCAAATATTTTTGGATTAATCCCCAGACATCATCCTTTCTTCTGATGTCATTGTCTTCGAGTAGAAGTATTACTTCTTTCTCGCTATGCTTAACATAGGGGAAGTCATCAGACTCATCATCCTCTACTATTTTAGCATAGGAAGGGTTCGTAGTCTGTCCTGTTTGACTACTTGATTCACCCTAAGTATTACTCTGTTGTTGTTTTGATGCTTTGAAAGCAAGAAACTCCTTATAAAGGGAATCCCTTTCTGTTGATGCAATATTCTGGGCTATGAGCCTAGAATTTTCATGCTGTGCCAATACATTTCCTCTATTAGAGGAATACTGCCCTCTGCCTTGGGAAGTTTGTCCTCTATGAGAGGAATTTCCCTTACTTTGGTTGCCTTTGGTGCTCATCCTGCAACATTTAAGTGGAAACTATTAGTTTCTGACAAATATTCCCTTGTTAAATAATCAGGCAAACTATTATTTGTCCCTTTTTTATATTCAATTGTGAAATCAAAAGGGGCTAATTGAGCTTGCCACATAGCAAACATTTGTTTACTAACATCATGTTTAAAATCTTTGTCAAACATATATTTGGCTGCTTGACAATCTGTCTTTATTAAAAACTTTTGATTATATAAATCATCTTGAAATTTTAACACACATTTTAAAATGGCTAAAATTTCTTTTGCTATAGTAGCATAGTTTTTCTGGCTATCATTCCATTTACCAGAATGAAATCTAACAAGATATTCTTGTTTGTCTATAGGTGAGATTTGTTTTAAAATTCCACCAAAGCCTAAATCTGAGGCATCTGTCTCAATTATTTTATCCCATTTGGGATTGGCTATCATTAAACAAGGTAAGTTGTGAACTTTTTGTTTAATTAACCTAACCGCTTCTGTGTGACTATTAGTCCATGGTTTAGGTTCTTTCTTAAGCCTATCGTATAAGATAGCAGTGTCTTTAGACAAGTCTTTTAGGTAGGGCGAGATATAATTTAGACTACCTAAAAATCTTTGTAATTGAGTTTTATCTTTTATTTCATCGGGAAATTTAGATGCAAACTCAATGCTTCTATCAATGGGAATTATTTTTCCTTTGTCAATATTATGACCTAAAAACCTTATACTGGTTTTAAATAATTGCATTTTAGGTTTAGACATTACTAGACCATTTTGAATGACAACTCTTTTAAAAATTTCGAGGTGTCTGAAATGTATTTCAATATTCTTTGAGAATACTAAAATATCATCAATATAGACTATTATAAAATCAGAATAGGGGTTAAAAATATCATTCATAATATTTTGAAATTCTAAAGGGGCATTTTTTAGCCCAAATGGCATAACCTTCCACTCATATTGACCGAAAGGTACATTGAAAGCAGTTTTACATACATCGCTTTCATTGATTTGAATTTGCCAGTAACCCGATTTTAAATCGAATTTGGAAAATATTAAGGCATTATGAAGCCTATCAAGAAGATCTTTCTTGTTTGGAATGGGATACCTAATCCATTTTAACACTTTATTTAGTGGTTTATAATTTATTACCAATCTTGGTATACCTCTTTCTTTTTCTGCATGTTTATTAACATAGAAAGCTGTACATGACCAATGTGATTTAGAAGGTCTTATTAATCCCTTATTTTGGAGATTATTAATCTCTTCTTTACATAAATTCAGATATTCTGAAATCATTTGACATGGTCTTG
Source organism: Euphorbia pulcherrima (assembly GCA_947683365.1). Lineage (NCBI taxonomy): Eukaryota > Viridiplantae > Streptophyta > Magnoliopsida > Malpighiales > Euphorbiaceae > Euphorbia > Euphorbia pulcherrima. The sequence goes on from CANTUS010000001.1 coordinate 26,382,260, forward strand.
CCTTAGTAGGAATTAATTTTTCATTAAATTCTTCCTCGTATGGCAAAGACACAATATGCTTTTTTCTGTTCCAAAAAGCATTTGGGTGATCACTACAGATTTCTGAAGTGAACTGATTATTAATCAGTTTAATCTTATCCTGTAATTTAGGATTTTCTAACATATTATCAATGTTAATAAAATTAATTTCTTCTTTTAAAAAAGAAATTTGATTCTGTTTACTCCTTATTAAAGAGTCTTTAATTTGGTTTAAAAACCTTGTGACCGGTTTTGTTTCAAATTGAAAGTAGATATTACTACCTTGAAAGGTTCCAGTGAAACCATTAGAATCAATATTCTTTAGTGGAAATAAACTCCTTATGAAAGGAGTACCAAGTATAACTTGGTTAGTTATATCTTTGACCAAAATAAAATTGGTTGGTATGCAAATTTTATTTTTGCATATATAAGCCCTAGGAATCTTAAAACTTATATTAAGTCTTTGTCCATTGGCTGATCTCAAAGATTGTGAGGTTTTATGAAAATAATTTGTGGGTATTATACCCTCCTGTATACAGTTTAAATCTGCACCGCTATCAACTAGTGCAATTAAATCTTTAAAAAATTTTCCTTCTATGAGAAGAGAAATTTTTATGTACCATTTTTGTGAAGTCATTACTTCAATGGTTGATAAAAAATCATCCTGTTCATGAATGTCATGATCTGAACTATTTTCAGATGACGATGATGAGGGATAAACAACAGGCATTTTTCCTTTTAGTTTCTCTAGTCTAGAAACTCTTTCATTAAGACTCTTATTATTTAATTTTAAGTCTTTAATTTCATTTTTAAGGTTATTAACCTCGACAGATAAATCACTAGTGCTAGCAATTTCACTAGTTTGTTTCTGTTTTAGCATCTTTTTGACTTCAGCCATAGAATATGGTTCAGAAGTTTTAAGAGTATATTGCTCTTCTTTAGATGCTTGAGTTTGTTTATTATTATTTGCAAACTCTTCTAAGATTTTTAATCTCAGTTCTGGATCCTTGATCCATTGTAAAATGTCTAGGATATTATCACTAGTTATTACATTTATTTTTAAGTCCTGGAATTGGGACATAATTTGATAAATATTATCATTCTCACTATCACTAGAATCTCTAGCTATTTGTTTACATTTACAATCTGCTTCTGATGAAAGTACTTTTTCATCTTTTAACTTGGTCAGATTATTTTCTGAGTCAGTTGAAGAAGAACTGTATTCAGTATCAGAATTATTTTCTGATTCGGATGAATTAATCATGATTTTACATAAAGCATTTTTTAAATCATCACTAATATTAAGATTATTAATCTTTTTCTTTAATTTGCATTTATTAGCAAAATGACCTTTTCTGTTACACTTAAAACAAGTAACAGTAGACTTGTTAGGAGGTGGATTATTTTCCAACCTTCTTTTCTTTCTAAATTCTCTTTTAGCTTTTCGCTTTAAGAATTTATTACTAGCATAATATTTCTCCCTTTTTGATGGTTTGTGAGGTTTGCTAGTAGAGGGATTATCAATCCCAAATTGACCACAAAATTGGCCAAGTTGCATCTTTTCATTTAAATGATGCTTTTTAATTTGTTGGTTTAACTTAATTTCATTACATAAAGCTAAACCTTCCTGTATACATGTACCAATTAATTTTCCATAAGTATAACTTGCGTAATTAATTTGTACATTTCCTTTTCTTAGGTTTTTTCTAACCCTCTCCGCAAATAACGAAGGTAATCCATCTATAAATTTGGATTTCCAGTGGTCACTATTTGACTCAGGTAGTTCCATGACTCTGCTTAAAAAGGTGTCTTTATACCACCTAAAAGAGGTCAGGGTAAGACATCTAAGATTTTGCAATAGTGTCCTAATATTTTCACTATTATCAGACCATCGGCCTGTAAAGTGTTCAATGATATTTAAAATGAGTGTATAAACTGCATTTTCTGTTGAAATATTATTTTCAATTTTTACTGTTGACAAAATTTTTGTCCTATCTTCTTGAGATAAATAATTGTCCCACCAGCCTTTAAGTTGGCCAGTAAATCCTGCTACAATCATGTTAGCAATGACTTTATCAGTATTACTGTTATTCTTACATATTGTAGAATAAATAAGCATTCTGTGGACAACACTATAAATCTGTCTTTCAGTAACACTATCTATGTTCCATTCATAGATTTGTTTACCACTATATGAATTATTCACTATAAGGTCTTGTTCTTCAAAAAGAACATCCTGTGGTGTAGGCCTAGGGTAATAAAACAAATTATGTTTTGGCCTATCAGCATACTTATGAAGTTTATTTATTTCGTCTATTAGAACGTTTTTATAATTTTTAGTGTTACTTATTGTATCACTAAATTCTTCCTCAAGAGTATTGATGTGGAGACTGTTAAATTTTTCGGTTAACAGTTTGTCCAGATCAACTAAAGATTTTAATTTAAAATCTTTTATTTCTGGGGGGGGCTGTATACTAGGGGCAGCACTACTACTTGCTTCTGACCTAGTAACATTAATAGCATTGTTATGAACAATATTTTTTAACTCATGGATTTGGGAAATTATTTTTTCCACCCTATTATAAATATCCACTAGTTTTTCTCCTAATATTATTAGGTAAATATTTGTGAAATTTTTCTGTTTAACCAGGGCATTAATATGCTGCGTGGTTGACTGAATAATTTCATTTTCAAATATTTTTTAGAAAACATTATAATGCCTTATTTCATTATCTCTTTCTATTGAGAAAGGATATACAGGGGAAAAACTTGTTTAATATTATCTTTTCTACCGAAAATGAAAGTTAAACACAATAATTTCAAAGATGAAGCCTTGTGGGCTTCCATTAACTCACTACAAGCCCATATAAACTAACGAGCCCGGCCCGAAGTACCAGACAGAAAAATCTTCCTTTTTGCCGAAAACACACCGTTTTACTGAAACCCTAGCTCTTCTGCAACTCCAAATCAACTCTGCAGCCTCTCCAACGACCATACTCCTTCATCATCAACACCGTCTTCTGTCCATTTTGCCCAATTCGCGCCCTTTCTAATGTCCCTCCGATGACCTTTCTTACCTCCGCCGCCAAGACTAGTTCAGATCCAGAAACGGGGGAGGATTCCCAGGTTTTTTTATCTTTTTCTGTTTTTGACCAGCTTTTCGTTTTTTCTATCTGATTTCCTTGTTCATTCCGAGATATCAAGAAGTTATGCTTTCATTCGGTTAATTTCCTTTGAAAAGATCATGTTTTCAATGATTTTGGGGACGCATTTTTAATTCTTCGCAGAGGAAACCCAGCAAAAGGCCGAACAGTTACGAAAGGTGTGCATGAGCTTACTTGATGTTTTCTGTTTCTTCAAATTTCTGTATCTACTTCTATTCAGATGGTGATGTGTATCTAGACATGTTTTTAACTGGTTCATTGAGGCCGAGGCTCTTAGTTTTTACTTGTTAAATGAAACAGAATGGAATTGAGCTCCAAGGAAAGCATGCACAAGAAGAGGAAAAAAGTAAGCCGGAATGTCATTCAACCCAGTTTCACAATAAAACAACTGCTGTCTTTTTTTCCTTAAGAAAATCTCTTCAACATATATCATCTATTTAGCTCAATCTCCACCATTGTTTTTTTTTTGTTTCTTATTATTCTAGTTAATTCCATGAAATGTTGAGCTTTTCTAAGCGACACCCTTCAAACATACAAATTTTGATATGTAAGGCTTACTAAGTAGCATGGTCATAACACACTTCAGTAGAAAGTTGTGTTTTATATCACTCTAGTGGTACTGAATGTGTGCTGTTCTATTTTATTTGTGTTTTTGTTAGCAGAAAGTTGAAATAATGCTAATTAGCTTTTCTTCTTTATGAACAATGTATCAATGTCAAGTGATTTCAGCTCCGGGAAACTGCATATGTGACTATTAAATTATGTAATAGTTTTGTTGTAATGAATGCTCATCTGTTATAGGATTAAAAAGATTAACGTTTTGTCTTTCATCTAGGCTATGCATGCTAGAGAAGCGGAGTTTAAATAAAGAACCCTTCTACCCGGTTGCAAAACGTACAATATATGTCATACTCAAATAACTATAATTTTCCTTTGGCACGATTGCTTCATGTTTTTGCTGTGTCAAAATTGAAATATTTTCCTGTTGTTTCAAAGGACAAGGAAGCTTATGTAATGTAATAAAAAACGGATTAAGTTTTGATTATTTTATTATACATTTAACATGCTGCTTGTTATTTACCCTCATGTTATATTGATGATAGGCGCTTGAAGCTCCTAAAGGACCCCGTCGTCCTAAAACTCATTGGGATCATGTTCTGGAGGAGATGGTTTGGTTGTCAAAGGTGATATGTTTCTGATTAAATTAGAAATTAAGGGAATGGTGCATTTCTTTTGTTATATTTTTGCTGATGAGTCTGTTTATCTGCAGGACTTTGAGTCTGAGAGGAAGTGGAAACTGGCTCAGGCCAGAAAGGTTGCTCTGAAAGCCAGCAAGGGCATGGTAGATCACGCCACTAGGGAAGAGAAAAAATCGAAGGTTATTTTTTGAGTGTTTTTCTTTTCACAAGTTTGACTTGTGTAGAGAAATTTTTATTTAGTGATGAGTGTAGTATTGTATAAACCTTAAATAGAGAACATTTCAGTCTGTTCAGGTTCTCATCTACTTCATCTTTATATTTTCTAGTTTGAACTTCTTGATTTTCATTGTGAGCAGGAAGAGGAGAACCGTATACGTAAAGTTGCACTCAGTATTTCAAAGGATGTGAAGAAGTTCTGGGTTAAAATAGAGAAGCTGGCAAGTTTTATGTATAATCATTTAATCTTTAGCTTTATTGAGGTTTGAAATTCCTTTCTGTATTCAAGTCTACAAAATTGTTTTACCAGGTGCTATACAAGCATCAGAAGGAGATGGATGTAAAAAAGAAAAAAGCACTTGATAGACAGTTGGAGTTCCTTCTTGGGCAAACTGAGAGGTAGGCACAGTATTTTGTGCTCTAATGATTCACTGTGAGCATGATCAAGATATTTATGCTGTTGAATTGGTTGCTGAGTGCTGACCTGTTTTGGTGGAAGTTAGGTACTCTACCATGTTGGCAGAAAATCTAGTGGACAAACCAGCACTTCAGTATCCTGTTATGGATCAGGCTACTGTGACTGATGGTGAATATAGAAATGGGACCAAGGAACCTGTAGAACTACACGAGGGTAAGCTGAAGGTTCCATATTGAATGTTTATGTAGTATAGTTGGCATATACAAGTGAAGATTCCTAATGCTATATTTTCTTCACAGCTTCTCAGCCTCGATCGGGTGTTTGTGAAAGTGACTGTGAAAGTGACGATGATTATGATATCAGATCAGAGGAATCAGTGAGTTTGCTTTAGACCTTTTGTATTGCTTTATTAGAATATAATTCTGAAAAATCAATCCTTTATGTATTAAAGAAAGCCATTGCTTGCATTTTTTTCAGAATTTGTTCGATATTTTGCAATTAAAAATGTTGCTTATAGCCTAATAGAATTTAATATGTTCCTGGTGATTCTGTTACTGTAATTGGGCCATTCTGTATTTGAAAGAGTAGCTATTTTGTGTTTGGTGAAGCAAGGGAGATGAGTTTTGAAGTCCTGTGTAGAATCTTAGTGATTAGATGAATTTTTGCTATCAATTTCCCCCTTCACCCTTCCACATATAATTCTACTGACATTATGTATATAAAGTGGCATAATGTAAAAGGTTGAAAAAGTTCAGATGCTTATAAATTTCTCTCTTACAATTTAGTTGAGCACTGACATGTATTTCCTTAATTGGTGGAAAGTTTTTCTGAACTTTGTGAAAAGTTTAAGAGATTCGAAATGTTAGGATAAGAAAATGACATCTAGCTTTTTTTAATTGTCCTTTGGCTATATTGATGATGGCCATTTGAAGCTAAAAGTCATATGGGCTGGTTTCCTTTTGTGAGGTTTTTCCAATTGTTGTGCGATTGCCACCATACTCATATGATAATGTTGTTCTAGGAAGATGATGAGCGTACTATTGAGCAAGATGAAGCTCTTATAACTGAAGATGAAAGACGAGAAGAACTGGCGGCTTTGCATAATGAAGTTGATATTCCTATTGATGAACTACTCAAACGTTATGCTACGGGGACTGGTAAAATATTCTCGTGATTTTCTATCTTTAGATTATATGCCAACATTAGTTTGTTTCATCTTGAAAAGTACACAAGTTTTTTAGACACATGAATGTGCATGTATGAAGAAATACTTGTGAGGTATAGCTTGGCTAGATGGATTATTTGGACTGACCAGTTCTTTTTTTTTCTTGCACTAGTTCTATGAATTGACGCTGTCTAATACATGCTTTTACAGTAAGTGGGGAAAACACTCTGGAAATGAGTCAAAGTGGACCTGAGAGTGCAGTTAACGAATTAGATCATGCTGAAAGTAAGAGGCTGCTAATGAGTGGTGTTATTAATTGCAATTTTTTTGTGCCTTTACTAATGAATTTGTTGCAGGTGAAGAAAAAACCATGTCAGCTACCATTGACTCTGGAATGAGCATCATACCTTTTAATACTGGTCGTCGTTGTGTAAGTTGTATGTGTTTGTTGTTGCATGCATGGATTATAAACTTAGTAAGGGCTCAACATAATACCCATTTCCTGGATACAGAATGGAGTTAATGGCGACTTGCCTGTGGAAAACCATTTACTAGAGATAGAGACAGCCGAGACCATAGATCAGAACAATATCCCTGATGAACCTTCCAAAGATCATGTACTGTATGATTTTAATGAGGAACAGGTAAGACTGTACACATGTCACTTCTCTGCTAACTGTTGGATCGATGTCCTTAATGTTTTCCATGTCTTTCCTAGGTTTGTATGTCACTGAGGTGTACATTATGATGAATTTTGTTGCCAAGTGTATGAGATACTAGCATATAAATGTATTGTTCTTTGTTTCAATATCTGTATATTTAGTGGTGTTCTTTGTTGTAGATTTTTTTATTAGACTAGTCTTTTCTCTTTATCTTTCCATGCACAGCTGTTCTCACATGAATAATTTGCTGGTCTACAATTTGATGTGGAGGAGATACTATCTAATAAGTGGCTTGCTCTGCAAAAAGATAACTAGTTACATTCTGTATTCTCACTTCTTACACTTGTTGTGGATCTGGGGAAGTAGGTGCTTAATCAGTTGTTTAGTTGGGTATCTTGTATTGATTGATAGGCTAGCGAGGGAAATCTATTGGCTAGTGAAAAATGTGGAAATACAATTACAGAAAGTGTATCAACTATTACGGTGGTAGGAGATTGATAGGTATCCAGTTATGTGTATGTGAGCACCTATGTTACTAGGACTTGCATTTTCCGGCGGCTCACCGGTGTCCGGTACGGATACCGGTGCTGAACACATGTCCGCTACGCTGGAATAAACATGGATATGGCAAACCAGAAGCAATGGAGATGGTGAACTGGTATGGAAGGAACGACTGATGGAGAAGAGGAGAAAGATATTGGTTTATTGGGCTAGGGTTAAATTTTTTTTTGACTTTTTATATTGGGCTTTAAATTTACATTTGGAAATTACAGCTAGAAGAGTTTTTGAGTTTTTGAAAATCTCAAACACTCCAAGGAAGCTTTGTCCACTGGTTAAAGCAATCTTTTCATTTTTCTCTTCATCTCTCCATCCATAACTCCCCCTCAGTTTTGTTACTTAATAAAAGAAGTTACTCTCAGTATTGCTGGCGTAATTATATCTTATGAGAGAAATGAATTAACTCCTAGGCTTCTCGGTTATGCTATTTAGTTTGAAATATTATTATAAGATTTATCATTGAATGATAATCTATCTATGGTGTTGGTGTGGTAAACGTTGAAATTTTCTTTATACTGAATGCTTAGAAATATGAACTTAACAATTAGAGTATGTACTTATCTTTCTGTCTCATATTGACTCTCAGATCTTCCTTAAACTTCCCTTATGCTTAATTGTAAATCTTGTGAATTCATCTTGATTTTGATTGTTTCTGTCATTTTCATTGTGGACTTAGATTGCTATCATATGGTAATCAGTAATCTCAGTCTGAAGTGTTTTTATATAATAATTTTCACCATCTTTGCTGTCTTTCATATGATCTAGGAAGATGAAGATTTTGTTCTTGCTACTGGTGAAGAAAAGGTATTTAACTTGCTGCCTTGCTACTGTTCCATATTAGAAGTAGTTTATGTAAGAGGAGGTTCAATAATTTAATTTCTGTTTTTTTGTTGTTCAGGATGATGAGACAACCTTAGCTGAGGAGGAGGAATTTGCAAAAGCTGATCCAAAAAATCCCACCGACGAGGTAATATCATATTTGATATGCCATGTCTCTTTTATTCCCTCAAATTTTTGTAGAAGTGGTTCTTGTTTCCCGATAGAAGACTGATTTCTGGTTTAATTTGTTTCTTGATGCGCTTTACCTCACAGATTTCACTGCTGCAAAAGGAGAGTGAAATTCCTATAGAAGAATTGCTTGCAAGGTATAAAAAGGTAGGTACTAGGAATAATTATTCTTGTAGCACATATTGTTTGTGTGTAATTTGATTTTTATCGTATCTTCCTTGACTATTTACTAGGATTTCAAGTATGAAGTTTCAGAGGGTGAATCTGAATACACATCTTCATCTGACAATGAGCCGGATTCCCTCAACGATAAAGACAATGAACTCAAGCAGCTGGATATTGTCATGGATGCAAATGCTGATACTGGTGAATCACTGCAAGTTTCACTTGATCCTGCACAAGCAGCAAGTAGTGAGAAAATAGTGGAGGATGAAAATGAGAGTGAGGATAGGATAGCTGATGCTGCTGCTGCTGCACGATCTGCACAACCAACAGGAAATACATTCTCAACAACCAAAGTGCGCACAAAGTTCCCTTTTCTTATTAAGTACCCTCTTCGCGAGTATCAACATATTGGCTTGGATTGGCTTGTAACCATGTATGAGAAAAGGTTAAATGGGATCCTAGCTGATGAAATGGGACTAGGAAAAACAATAATGACCATTGCTTTGCTTGCACACCTGGCATGTGAGAAGGGGATATGGGGTCCTCATCTGATTGTTGTTCCAACAAGTGTCATGCTTAACTGGGAAACAGAATTTCTCAAGTGGTGTCCTGCCTTTAAGATCCTAACTTACTTTGGCAGTGCAAAAGAACGTAAATCAAAGAGGCAAGGTTGGATGAAACCAAATTCCTTCCATATATGCATTACAACTTACAGGCTGGTTATACAGGATTCTAAAGTTTTCAAAAGGAAGAAATGGAAATATTTGATTTTGGATGAAGCTCATCTAATTAAAAATTGGAAGTCCCAGAGATGGCAAACTCTTCTAAACTTCAATTCAAAACGACGGATCTTGCTAACGGGTACTCCCTTGCAGAATGATCTCATGGAACTCTGGTCTCTAATGCATTTCTTGATGCCTCACATCTTTCAGTCTCACCAGGAGTTCAAAGATTGGTTTTGTAACCCAATATCTGGGATGGTGGAGGGACAAGAGAAAGTGAACAAAGAAGTTGTCGACCGTCTTCACAATGTTCTTCGGCCGTTTTTGCTTCGTCGACTAAAAAGGGATGTGGAGAAGCAGCTTCCTATGAAACATGAGCATGTCATCTTTTGCAGACTTTCGAAGAGGCAACGGAACTTGTACGAGGATTTCATTGCTAGCTCAGAGACACAAGCTACTCTTGCCAGTTCTAACTTCTTTGGGATGATTAGCATTATAATGCAACTTCGTAAAGTTTGCAATCATCCTGATTTGTTTGAAGGTCGTCCAATTGTTAGCTCTTTTGATATGGATGGCATAGACATCCAGCTGAGTTCTGATATATGTTCTATGCTTATGCGTGATCCATTTTCAACCCTAAATCTTGTAGATTTAGGGCTGTTATTTACTTGTCATGATTTCAACATGACTTCTTGGGAGTTTGAGGAAGTAAATGCTCTTGCTACTCCAATGTTAACCAAAGACCGTACCTTGCTGGATTATGCTGAAGAACTTGGGCCTCAATATGTACAATGGAAGTTACCTGAAACAAATATTTTTGAGGAGATCAGGAGGGCAGTGGCTGAGGAGAGACTTAGAGATTTGCAGGGAAGAGCAGAATCTATTGCATGGTGGAATTCCTTGAGGTGTCGGAAGAAACCCACATATTCAACCTCCTTAAGGGAGCTGCTTACCATAAAGAGTTCAGTTGATGATATTTATCGACATAAGGTTCATCAGATCTCTTATATATACTCATCTAAGCTCGCTGAAGCTATTATTACGCCAGTTGAGCGCTTCGAGAGGATGATTGATGTTATCGAGTCATTTATGTTTGCTATTCCAGCAGCACGTGCTCCAGTACCTAATTGTTGGTGTAATAAAAGAGGAACAACTGCATTTCTGCATCCAACATACAAGGAGAAATGCTCTGAAATTTTTTTGCCTCTACTTTCTCCCCTGAGACCTGCAATTGTCAGGAGGCAAGTGTATTTCCCAGACAAGCGACTTATACAGTTTGACTGTGGCAAGTTGCAGGAACTTGCGGTTCTGCTCAGAAAACTGAAATCAGGAGGTCACAGAGCATTAATATTTACCCAAATGACCAAAATGCTTGATATATTGGAGGCTTTCATTAATCTATATGGTTATACATATATGCGGTTGGATGGATCCACTCAACCAGAGGAGAGACAAACGTTAATGCAGCGTTTCAATACAAATCCCAAAATTTTTCTGTTCATCTTGTCAACACGCAGTGGAGGAGTTGGCATCAATCTTTTTGGAGCAGATACAGTTATATTTTATGATAGTGACTGGAACCCAGCTATGGATCAACAAGCTCAAGATCGCTGCCATCGGATAGGGCAAACACGTGAAGTACATATATACCGGTTAATCAGTGACAGCACTATTGAGGAAAATATTTTAAAGAAGGCCAATCAGAAGCGCGCCCTAGATGATCTAGTTATACAGAGTGGAAGTTACAATACTGAGTTTTTCAAGAAGCTTGATCCTATCGAATTGTTCTCTGGCCACAAAGCTCTTCCAATAAAAAATGTCCAAAAAGAGAAGATTTATAGCCATGGGGATGATATCTCTTTGTCTAATGCAGATGTAGAGGCTGCTTTGAAACATGCTGAAGATGAAGCAGATTACATGGCATTGAAGAAAGTTGAGCAGGAAGAAGCTGTGGACAATCAAGAGTTTACAGAGGCCATTGGGAGGTTGGAAGATGATGAGCTTGTTAATGATGATGACACTAAGGCTGATGAATCCGCTGATCTGGAGATTACTACTCTAAATAATGACAATGCTGCGAATTTGAGTGTGAAGGATAACATCGAGCAAAGAACTGTAGCTTTTGCTGCAAATGATGATGACGTTGACATGATGGCTGATGCCAAACAGATGGCTGCAGCAGCAGCTGCTTCTGGGCAAGAAATGTCAACCTTCGAGAAAACACTGCGCCCTATTGACAGATATGCAATACGCTTTTTAGAACTGTGGGACCCAATTATCGACAAAGCAGCCATGGAATCTGAAATGAGGTTTGAGCAGGAAGAATGGGAACTTGATCGTATTGAGAAATACAAGGAGGAAATGGAGGCTGAGATTGATGATGATGAGGAGCCAATGATATATGAAAGTAAGCAATTTTTATTGGTCTCTATATTAATTAATAATTACGAACTTGTATTGAATGTACTTCTATACAAGACTCGCTACCCAATCATGTGAAAAGAGTTAAGCTATTACTTCCATATGCAAGTCAAAGTAGGTAGATGATATATCATCTACACTAGAAAACTATTACTGTCTGTACTTATGGCTTTCTTTTATCAATTTATATTCCCTAATAAAATGATGTGGTATTCAAATATGGCAAGGTTGTTTGTGATTATTTATATGCACATGATGATATGGGTGCTCGGAAGTGTGAGTAGCAATACATTTTAACTCATCAGTGTGTTCTAGGAAGTGTGTGTGTGTGTGTGTGCCAGGTTTGATGTAATGCTCTTATTTATTCTTCTGCAAATGACAGGATGGGATGCAGATTTTGCGACCGAGGCATATAGACAACAAGTTGAGATCTTAGCTAAAAATCAGGTTTGTAAATTTTCAGCTGCCACTTTCGTAGTGATTAGTGATTACTCATTCCTGGTTGATGATTAGTGTGTGTGTTTATGTTCCATATAGTTGATGGAAGAGCTTGAAGCTGAAGCAAAGGAGGAGGATGCAGATGATAATATTTATGACACGTAAGTTGATTTTAACTGATACCATCTGCTGACAGATTTGCTTTTATATTTCTAGATACTAATTATTTAACGATAGGCATTTGAGAAGCAAAATATGATTTGGTCACCTCGCACTAACAATTTAGTGCCATTTAAATGTTAAGATAGTCCTTTATGATCCCAATACCAATTATAGGTCAATGGGCACCTTTTGGATTTCACAATGCTGAAACCCCACGAATGGCTATGTTAGAAAGGACTGTATAGCCCTAATTAAATTAATATTTTGTTAGGGTTAGGGTTAGGAGTCAGATTTTGATTAATAGATTAAATCTCTGGCTGTAATATTTCATGGTACTCTCTAAGTCTCCAAGGTTTTACTATGGTAAAATTATTGCTTAATACATATCATCTAGACTTTTTTAGTTTTTGCCAAGTTACCACTGCCACTCTGTCAAGAAGTTTGAACAGCTCGTGGGTTAATTTGTTGAAGTTGAAGTGAGTAGTACTTTAGTACACTTGTATGTTTGTTGTTGAATGCAATTGGTACCAACTACCTTATATGATTTATTGGCTGCCTAAGAGTGAGACTGAGTGATGCCTGCGATGCAACCATTGCATTTACTTCGTGAAAAACAAATAGGGTTCTGGGATGTTGGTCAAATTACAATGGATATACATGGATGTGTCAGGCAAGAGACCTGAACGGAGCTAACTCCGGTGATCGGAAAAGAATTTTTGGAGAGAGAGAGAGAGAGAGAAATTTTCTGATTTTTATTCATTGATTATCTGTGCGATTTGTGCGTCAGATCTTATACTAAATGTTGTAACAAACAAGCCTAGCTGGCGTAACAACTTTTGCCAAGCTGGCAGAAAAGACAAAATAGCTAAACTGTACTTATTTTCTGTAGTTACAGCTTCTAGAACAATCTATTAACAGCAGTACAATACTGAAATCTAAACTCAACTCAACAGCGCTAACTACCAACTCAACTCTGTTGCTGACGTGTCCTCCTATGGTACCTGACAATTCCTCCCCCATTCGAACATTCTTGTCCCCAAGAATGAAAGAACTCCGGAAATTGCCTGCCAAAATGAGTGGTGTCTTCCCATGTTGCATCGATACTAGGAAGCCCTTGCCACTGAATAACTGTTGAACCTGTTGACCCTGGATTTCCACATGGCGAACGTTGATTACTTTACCAGGGCGAAGAGAAATCAACCCATCATCAATAGGAGGAACAGTAGAAATAGTTGTTCTAGTGGCGTCAGGTTTCCGCTTCAGTAAGGAGACGTGGAATACAGGATGGACTCGAGAAGTAGGAGGAAGCCCAAGTTGATAAGCCACCTTCCCAATTCGACTCAAAATTTTGAATGGACCTTAGTAACGTGCTGAAAGCTTCTGAGAACTGCGTAGTGCCACAGAATTCTGTCTGTAGGGTTGTAGCTTTAGGAAAACCCAGTCACCCTCCTTGAATTCTCTGTCGCTGCACTTAGTGTCTGCAAATTGCTTCATTCGGTTTTGCGCCTTGGCCAACGAATCTTTTAAAGCGGTATTCATCTTCTCACGCGATTGCAACATGTCCTCCACTGCAGCTACTGCTGTATTGTTACCAAAAAGCCCTAGCATGTGTGGTTTCTGTCCATAAAGTGCCTCAAAAGGGGACATCTTTGTGGAACTATGAAATGTGCTGTTGTACCAAAATTCAGCCAAGGGTAACCACTCCGCCCATTTCGTAGGAGTCAAAAAACTCATGCTGCGTAAGTAAGCCTCAAGACATTGATTCACCCGCTCCGTTTGACCATCGGTTTGTGGATGGTACGCGCTGCTGTACACCAACTTACTGCCCAATTGTGCCATCAGCTCCCTCCAAAAAACTCCAGTAAAAACTCGATCTCTATCTGAAACCACGGTTCTTGGTAATCCATGTAACTTCAGTATATTGTCAAGGAACGCTTTAGCAAATACTGATGCTGAAAACGGATGGGAAAGGGGAATGAAATGCCCGTATTTAGTGAAACGATCAACTACCACTAAGATAGTATCGTAACCCAAGGACTTAGGCAGTTTCTCTATGAAATCCAATGAAATATCTTGCCACCTCTCTCCGGAATTGGGAGAGGTTGTAGTAAGCCGGGGCTAGCGCAATGCTCAGACTTACAACGTAGGCAAATTTCACATTTAGCTACCCATGTAGTCACCATCTCATTCATTCTTGGCCAATATAAGTGCTGCTGAAGCTTGGTGAGAGTACGTTTGACCCCGGAATGCCCTCCCCGTGGCGCATCATGGCAGGCCTGAATGAGCTTCTCTTGTAGATCCCCTTGATTGCCAATATAAAGTCTTCCTTTATAATAAAGGAGCCCCCCCGCGCAAGTGTAATTACCGTTGGCTGCCTGAGAAATTAGAGTTTCTTGCAATAGTGGGCTAGCCACGGGATCCCCTTCATAGGAATTTTGCACCTCCTTCAACCAAGTAGGGACAACTGTGGAGATTGCCATCGCTTGACCTGATTCCACCTCCTCTTGTCTTGACAAGGCGTCAGCTACTCTGTTTTCGACTCCCCTTTTATACTAAATTGTGTATTGCAAACCCAACAGTTTGGTTATACCTTTCTGCTGGAGAGTAGTGTGTAGCCGTTGCTCGAGCAAGTATTTAATACTCTGATGGTCAGTGCGAATTATAAAGGGGGAAACTTCCAAATACTGTCGCCAAGTAGTCACAGCCTGAATCAATGCTTGGAGTTCCCGCTCATATGCAGACAAACTTTGACTGCGGGAACATAAAGGTTTAGAAAGGAAGCAAATTGGCCGCTGATCCTGCATCAACACAGCACCTATTACCCCACCACTCGCATCGCATTCTACTACAAAAGGCTTAGAGAAATCTGGTAATTACAACACCGGCGCTTCAGACATGATTTTCTGAAGACAGTTAAAAGCCTCTTTAGCTTCGCTAGTCCATGAGAATTGATCTTTCTTCAACATCTCTGTAAGCGGCTTGCAAATAATGCCATAGCTCTTAATGAATCTACGGTAATACCCAGTCAGCCCCAAAAACCCTCTCAGACCCTTTACAGTCCTAGGAATTGGCCAATTCACCATTGCTGCAATCTTTTCCGGATCCGTAGCCACTCCATCTTTAGACAAAATGTGCCCTAAATAAGACACCTTTTCTACTCCAAATGCACATTTAGTCATCTTAGCTAGCAGTTGATTACTTTCTAACAACTGAAAGACAAGCTCAAGATGTTGTAAGTGCAGCTCCATAGTTGGGCTGTAAATGAGTATATCATCGAAAAATACCAAAACAAACTACCGTAGATAGGGTTTGAATACACTGTTCATCAAAGATTTAAAGGTAGCCGGGGCGTTAGTTAGCCCAAATGGCATGACAGTGAATTCGAAATGCCCTGTATGCGTTCTAAAGGCCGTTTTAGGAATGTCTCTCTCAAGCATCCTAATTTGATGGTAACCGGATCTGAGATCTATCTTGGAAAACCACACCCCCGCTTAGCTCATCAATCAGCTCTTGAATTACTGGAATAGGGAACTTGTCCTTTACTTTTACCTTATTCAGCTCCCGGAAATCTAGGCCTAATAACTCCTTCCTTCAACATTTCTTCCACCAACTTCTCAATTTCATTCTTTTGTTTATAGGAGTATTTAAAAGGTCTCACATTAATAGGTTCGGTATTTGGTTTAAGGGGGATAGCGTGGTCATGAGATCTAACCCAGGGGCAGCTTAGTTGGGGGTTGAAAAATGTGATTATATTTGGTTAGAAGGCGAAGTAATGGTTCGTTGGGTTGTGGGGGTTCCTTCTTAACCACTTTGGTTTCCTTTTCAGTGGTGGCAATCATCAAGAAAAGTTTAGAAGTCACTCCCTTCCAGCCCTTATGAATCAGTTTATTCACTGACTTTAATGAAATCATCTTCAATACCATTTCCTCCTTCATACCCTTCAATTCTATCTGCTTACCATCCTTGTTAATTAACAGCCTGTGCTCTCCAAATTCGAACGTAACAGGACTATGTTTCCTCATCCAGTCCACTCCCAATATCATATCATAGTCACCCAATTCTAGTACTCTTAAGGTAAAAGTAAACCTAGAATTCTGCATATTCCAATTGCAATCACTGCATTTAGATGTAACTGTCAACTTTCTACCATCTGCAACAGTGACTGGTACAGGCGCAATGGGAATCAATGGCAGTTTAATGTCTCTAGCTAGTTTAGCATCCAAGAAGCTATGAGTACTGCCACTGTCAATTAATATCATAATTGCCCTCTTATTTAATGTACCTTTAAGCTTCATAGTGGTGTCTGTAATTCCTCCTTCCAATGCGTTGATTGACACTTGCATAGGCTCTACAGGGTCTTCAGCCTCTTCCATCATTCCTACTTCTTCACTTCCCCCTTCCACTTCATCCAATTCTGCCCCAGCAGCTAACAACATTAGTTTCTTGTCACCACATTTCCAGCATGCTCCTGGAATCTTTCTATAGTTATTTGGTGTTTGGGTGGTTATTTGGCTATTAGGTTTGGTTTCGGGTGGTTTTGGGTGGGTAGGGAAAGAAGAGGATGCAGAACTCCATTGTTTATTGGGCAATGATGATCTGAAAGTTGGTTTCGGTTTCACTGCTTCTATAATATCCTTCAAGCAATTCTCCTGGTACTTCGCCTGCTTTATTGCAGCATACAGATTATCTGGCTCGTGAGACCTCACAGCTGACCTTATTTCAGGCCTCAATCCTGCTATAAAGCACTTCGTGTAGTAGACCTCGGTCAACTCAGGATGAATCTTTTCCAACCTCAACTTAATCTCTTCAAACTTCTCTTGATAATCATTCACCATAGAAGCTTGCTTCAATTGAGCCAATTGTTCTACAGCTTCAGTGACTTCAGTTTCTTGGAATCGCTTCTCTATTTCTTGAACAAACTCAGGCCAACAAATTCCTGGATGATGAGGAATCCAGTTTTTATACCACCTCTCAGCCTTCCCTTGCAAATACAGCCCGGCCAGCTCCACCTTTTTCTCTTCAAGAACTTCAAAGATCTGGAAATATTTGGAACATTTGCTCGTCCAACCTTCCACATCATCTCCGGTGAAAGTATGCAATTCGCACTTTGGTAAAAGTTTGGTTAGGTAAGGTGTTTTAGGGGTTTGATTATCTCCGGTTTGGTTATTGGACGGATGACCGCCTAACACTCCTCTTTCCGGCAAGGAACCAGCTACGGCAACAGATCGCTGCAGGTTGGAGGGCCCAAGGTTAGGTTTCGATTGTTGAAGTAGCAACTTCTGGATATTTCCATCCATCTGGTTCATTCGCTCCAGAAATTGAAGCTGCAACTCCATGATTTTCTGTTCTAATCGCTCTATTCTTTCAGCCAATTGCTCCGATTTTCCGGCGAGCTCATTCATCCTTCTATCCACTTCTTCCATGCTTTCTTGCGTTTTCCGGTTGACCGAACGAATTCTCTGTTTATAGGCGTTAACCATAAGACTCACAGTGGCCGGAGATCGACTGCTCTGATACGAAATGTTAGGCAAGAGACCTGAACGGAGCTAACTCCGGTGATCGGAAAAGAATTTTATAAGAGAGAGAGAGAGAAATTTTCTGATTTTTATTCATTGATTATCTGTGCAAATTGTGCATCAGATCTTATACTAAATGTTGTAACAAACAAGCCTAGCTGGCGTAACAACTTTTGCCAAGCTGGCAGAAAAGACAAAATAGCTAAACTGTACTTATTTTCTCTAGTTACAGCTTCTAGAACAATCTATTAACAGCAGTACAATACTGAAATCTAAACTCAACTCAACAGCGCTAACTACCAAGTCAACTCTGTTGCTGACTGTCCTCTGGTACCTGACAGGATGGCCAGTGATTATACAAGAATGTTGTAAAAAGTTCTAAAACCATGCCAGATGATTGGACAGAATTCAATACCAATCAAGTATCACGTAATTGAAATTTGCAGATAGATACACCATGATAGGAAGTGCAGGTGGGTTAAAACCTAGTATGAGATAATTTGATGTATAAAGCTGGAAACAAGTTTGGCCATGTGAAAATTCAGGCTAAGAAGAAAATAATCTCTCTGGAAATATAATTAGTGTGAGCAAAATCTGAAAAATGATTTTTTTTTCTACATATTTTGAAACATCAATAGGGGTTATGTTATAGCACTAACAAATGATTTTCTTCAATTAAGGACCGCAAGGCATTATAAGTTAAAAGGCAAACTGGGTTTTTTCTCCAGTCTTTTGAATATCAAGAATAAAATGGATAAATCTTGGTAGTCATTGTGCTGACAAAGTGTGGTACGTAACGGTTTAGTGGGCAAGTTTTGATGTGTCCTTGTTATTTTTCCTGTTCGTCTTCGAGATTATATACACTAGCCAATTTTCAACATTTTCATTTATTCTAGGACAAAGTTACATCAGTTTCCAAACAACAAAAATATCCAAAATAGAATTTATTATTTGGACAAATTCCAATTTACAAGTAGCATAATTATGTTATTGGGTGCGATAGGGATCGACTGTGGTCATGCAATGGGGATTTTGTATATATATATATATGAATAGGGATTTCGATAATGCATGGATAATCTAATTGTATTTGTTGTTTTTACTATATCCAGTAACTAATGTGTGTATCCTTTTCCACAGGGATAACACACCAAGGAAAACTAAATCAAAGTCCAAAAAGAAACCAAAGAAAGCCAAGTTTAAATCTCTGAAGAAAGGATCACTCACTTCTGACTTCAAACATGTTAAAGAGGAACCATCAATTGAAACTATGTCCATGGATGATGATGTGTGTTATAACGAAGAAGTCGCTAACTCAGAGATTACATCACAACTGAAAAAGCGTAAAAAAGTTGAAACTCTTGATATTGAGTCTGGGAAGAGCTCGAAAAAGAAGTCTAAGAAACTCAATAAAACTGCTGAAACATGCCTTTCAGATCTTGATTCGAACTTGTCGGGGAAGCAACCAGATGATTTAGCGGGATTGAAATCATGTGAGAATGTGGCTACTGATCTTGAGCTTAAACCATCAGGAAGAAGTAAAAATGGAGGAAAGATCTCCATTACTGCCATGACAGTGAAGCGGATTTTGACAATTAAGCCTGAGAAGTTGAAGAAAGGGAATGTTTGGTCAAGGGATTGTGTTCCATTTCCTGATTCATGGTTGCCTCAGGAAGATGCAATATTGTGTGCTGTTGTACATGAATATGGCCCACATTGGACTTTGGTTAGTGAAACATTGTATGGGATGACTGCTGGTGGTTTTTATAGGGGAAGGTATCGTCATCCGGTTCATTGTTGTGAGCGATTTAGGGAACTGTTCCAACGATATGTTTTGTCTGCTCCGGAAAACCCTGTGAATGAAAAGACAAGCACAGCTGGCTCTGTGAAAGGTGTTCTTAAAGTAACTGAGGTAAGCGTAATCTTCATAGCGACATAGTGAGAACAAGTTGTGTGGTGTTTGTGGTTCTTTTGAATTTTCTTTATTATACTTTTTATTTTATGAGGATGTTAAATCTTTTGATCATTGTGATGGCTTATGAAGTGAACGGATTTGGATTGTAAAAATCATGCTCATGTCTGGGTTTTGCCTTTTCGGTTCCTTGTCCACATAATCAGGCTTTGTTCTTTTCAACTTATTTTCCATTCAGTTCAGTACTTATTACTGCATACATAAAAATCTACGTTGAAATAAGTACATTTTAGTGTAGTCCACCTACTTGTAACTGAAAAGAACACAGCTTTAGTAGCGGATGATGTATTAAAATTTAGTTCCTTCTCAGATGTGTTTTTCTCCTAAACACAGTTTCAACACTTGCAATGAAGTATTCTGTTTGTTAATTTCAAAAAAAAGTATACTACTTGTTAAGTCTGCTATTGCGCATTGGCTTGTTATAACTTTTACTTTGTGGATAAGGAGAGCATAAACTGCTGTAATTAAATGGTGAAATAATTAAATATACAAAGTCAAGATTTTGCTGATCTATTAGTCATTGCTGCAGGATAACATTCAGATGCTGTTAACTGTTATGTCTGAGTCACCGGATAATGAGTTGCTTCTCCAGAGGCACTTCGTTGCGCTGTTGTCTTCAGTCTGGAGGACTACTCCGCGGGTTAACATACGACAGAACGGGCATAACCTTTCACCTTCTATAACTGGCCTTAATTTTGGTGTTGGAAGGTTGTTGAATTCTTTCAATAGGTCGTCTTGGAGTTCTGTGAAAGAACCTGCAAAAAGAATGAAGTTTACTAATCTAGCTCAGAGTAGCAAGTTGCTAGCATTTGCCCTTCGAGAAGTCAGTGGCAGGCCAATGGACGACACTGCCTCCATTTCTAGCAGGATGGAGGATGCTCATGTTCCTGAGCTGCTAGAAGTGACTCTGGAATTTGAAAAGGAGGATGGCGATTCCTTTCCGCTGCCACCTGTCATAGATTTGTCAATTCCCATTTCAGACTCTATTAGTTTTGTGAACAAGGATTTGGGAGGGAAAAATCATATTAGAGCTTCAGAGAGTGTAGCTGAGAGCCGGTTCAGGTATATGCTTTATGATTCTTTTCAATTTTCGGCTTTATCCCTATATATGGCTGCTTATATGTTATATCCTTTTGAAACTTCCATCTATGAATTTTCTGATTAATTTGTTTATCCTTGGCATTGTGTTTATATCAATCATTGGGCTGAGCTGGCATTTTGTTATACACATTTCACTCCATTTCATAGAAAAAGACAAAATATCACATTTGATTTGCCTAATGGACTAAAGCAAAATGACTCATTAAACTGTCTGAGCTTCTTTTATTGTAAAGTCAAGGATAATTGTTGCAACGCCCCTTCAGGGTCAATTGGAAGCAACCTCTCTGTAATTACAGAGGTAAGGTTGTGTACACCCGACCCCCCTTTACCCTGCTTGTGCGGGAGCCTTGTTATTGTTGATGATTTTTGGTGTCTCGAGCATCTTGAATAAGTAAACAGAGTAAAATTACTCTTCCATGTCCGTTTTTCTCAGGGAGTCGGCTAGAGCTTGTGGTGAAGGAAGTCGGGAATGGGCTTTAACTACATTCCCAGCAAATGACATCAAACTGCGGACAGCTACAAAACAGCAGTTGTTGGGTAAGCATAAGCTCACAGCTTCCGAATCGACGAAGCCACCCAGATCAAAATTAAAGAAAACTTCAGAACATGGCGATGTACCTCAAATGTTAGAGCCGCTGTTTCAATCACAGCCTGCAGTATCATACAAGGATCCCGGTTTAAAGTTTGACTTTGAGCTTACTCCAGCTTTTATTTTGGATGGTTTGATTAATGATACAGATGATTGCTATTCATTATCTTATTTCGATAAAGCAACTTCAGCAGAGATGGGTTGTTTAGAAGATGTTTCGCATAGTTACGATGCTGATTTGATTTCCGGCTTAGATAATTGTTCATCATGGCCAGAACTGACTGATATTGGGTAGGATTAACAAAGACATGAATCTACATTATTTTCAGTCAGATCAATGGTGTAGTTAGAGGTCAGATTCTTTCTGCAAATATGTACAGAAAATCAAAGCTGTTAGGCGTGCCAGTTTGTTGCGACGCTAGACAATGAAGAATCCGAAATGGCTTTGCAGGAAGATTAGGGGTAGGAAAATTAGAAATTGTAAATTCTGTTTTATTTTATTGTCTAATTTATTTCTTGCAGGGGTTGTGCCAATTTTGCAGGGGTTGTGGTTGACTTATATGAAAGGAATACTTGGCTTGTAACCCTCACAAAGGTGGTAGGATAGCATAAATGGCAATTAATGGTAAAAAAAACATAAAAATGATCGAATTGTATGATGGGATTCCGTTCATCAGTTGTCATTAAATCGAATATAAAACATGCCAAGCAGCAAGATTTTCATCATACAATATAAAGCCAAATCATTTGCAATTGTACAACAACTTGATTGCAGGTTACATTACATGCCGCATTCTAAGCTACGCTCATCGATATTATGTTTTCTAGCTCTTCAATTGATTAATGAGAAATTTAGACAAAAATATGCTCTTTGCCCTTAATTTCATCTCTGCCCTGAGTCATTCGTTTAGTAACCATATCCTGTTGCAACAAAAAGGTCAGAACATGACCACCATCAATTCAGTAACCAAATAATTATACATATAACAGATCAGAAAAGGGTAGAAGAAAACTCAGTAATACAGACCAGAATTGTCCATGGGATTGGCAGCAGGTGAAGGTTCAGGCTCTTTGATCTCAACAACTACACAATCAGACATCAAGAATGTCTTTGCTACTGATGATGCATGCTCCAGGCAACATCTTACCACCTGTCCAAATTGTTCACCTCTTGTGTTATTCAAAATTACCAAAAACTAATCTGACTTTGAGTATCCTAATTTTCTATTGAGAAATAACAAATCAAGATGGCCTAGTAAATATTCACCTTGGTTGGATCAATGATTCCAGCAGCCATAAGATCCTCGTATTTTCCAGTTGCAGCATTGTATCCATATTTGGGATTGTCACTTGACAGCACCTGTTCATTTGAAATTCATAATATCAGAATATGAATCTAAGCAAGTCATTATATAAGCAATTGCAGTATTACTTACCTTTTCACTGACCACACTTCCATTGACACCAGCATTCTTTGCGATTAGTTTCAATGGGTAACTAAGAGCTCTCTTCACTATATCTGCTCCAACCTGCAACTCAGGAAAAAACATATTTGAGGAACACAAGTTTATTTGAATTGATGCCTTGGCAAGCTAGCACGACCAAATAACTTAGCTTGAATTTCCGTTATCCCACACATTACCTTTTCTTCATCATTTTCGAGGCTGTCTTTGATGGCATCAACCTTTGATGCAAGTCTCAATAGAGTGCATCCTCCACCAACTACAATCCCTTCCTCAACAGCTGCCTGAAAAAGATCAAGTTTAAACTACCATGAGCCAACAACAACCTTTTTGGGTACAACGTGAACAGACAATTATTATTACAGTAAAATTACCTTTGTTGCATTAAGTGCGTCTTCAACTCTCAATTTCTTTTCCTTGAGTTCAGTCTCAGTTTGTGCTCCAACCTACATAATTTAGAGGAATCATATTTTCTGATTAAAATATGCTTAACAAAATCTCATCCATGAATTCTCAATTGCAAAACATGTCATTTACCTGAATCACGGCAACACCGCCAGAAAGTTTTGCAATTCTCTCATTCAGTTTTTCCTTTTCATAGTCTTGATCAGCAGCCTGCAAAAAAATGAAAGCATTCATCAAGAATCAGTTCAGGAAGAAAAACACCATATGCTGGTGCATATTCTTCTTCCCTGAAGAGAAATAAGAAGGGTGTGAGGATATATACCTCGATAAGATTTCTAATTTGTGCAACTCTCTTGTTCACTGCTTCTTGGGTGCTTCCATCTCCCACAATGGTCGTAAAATCCTTTGTAAGTACCACCTTAGAAGCATTGCCTAGAACCTCTTTCCCAACTTTGTCCAAGGCAAGCCCTACCTCTTCTCTTACAACAGTTCCTGAGAGCAAGTAGAACACACAATTCGATATTTTGTCCTTGCAATATTGAAAGCAGAGAATGCATAAAACAAAAAAGTGACGAAGATGATAGATAACATTTGCACTGACCGCCAGTTAAAATGGCAATATCCTCAAGGTACTGGCTCTTGCGCTCCCCAAAACCAGGAGCTTTGAGAGCAGCTATCTTCAAAGAACCTCTCAGTTTATTAACAACAAGTGTTGCAAGAGCTTCCTGCTCAATATCTTCAGCAATAATGAGAATCGGATATCCACTTCTGATTGCATCTTCCAAAACGTTAACAAGATCCCTTGCATTTGTTATTTTTTTATCCACAAGAAGCAACTGCAGCCGGAACATCCACCATTAATTTTACATTAACAAAATAATTATAAAAAAAATTGGAAAGGAAGCTTTTATGGGCGGAAAGAATACCTTGCAGTTCTCATACTCAACAGACATTTTCTCACTGTCAGTGACAAAGTAAGGCGAGATATACCCACGATCGAATTGCATTCCCTCAACAACATAGAGGCTATTCTCTGCACTTCTTCCCTCTTCGAGAGTTACCACTCCCTTTCGACCCACTTTGCTCATGGCTTCAGCTATCATTTGCCCTACTTCATAACTGTTCCCTGCACTAACAGCTGCAACATCTGCAAGCTCACTGTCTTCTACCTACATTTCCAAACTACTGTCACTCTTCCACACAAATTCAACAGAAAAACATGAAACATTGAAATTAAATAATAGAAATATTATAAGCTGTTTCACATTACATCTTTTGATATTGACTGAAGTTCAGCCACTAGAGCCTTTGTGGTCTTCTCCATACCCCGGGTGATTAACACAGGATTGGCACCAGCAGCCACAACCTGAATCGTGAAACCAGACAGTTATACCAATATGAAACAACAGCTAAAACAAAATATTATTTAGATCATCATGTAGAAGACAGTAGAACTCATTATACATACCTTGACACCTTCGGCAATAAGACCCTGAGCAAGTACAACGGATGTTGTGGTTCCATCACCAGCCAAGTCATTTGTCTTGGAAGCTGCCTGTCTCACTAATTTGGCACCAATATTCTCAACTGGATCCTCCAGTTCAACCTGGATATTTAGATCAATGAGTGAAGTGCTCAGTAAACAATCTTAACATTTGCTTATTATAGACAATAGGCCAAAACAGAAAGACAAAAAGGCAACAACACAGGACCTTGTAACAGTTTTCCACATGGTCAGTTTTTTTTTCTTTTTCAGTCACTCTGGAGTCTGATTTATTATCACAAATAATTTGACATGTACAATGTGCAGAAATATTTAAACTATGAAAACTGGAGATCAAGTTTTAGCTCTAATTGCACAAAGAACGCTTCCTTATTATTAAGGAGAAAAAGAATATACCTCCTTGGCAACAGTAACACCATCATTCACAATTTTAGGAGAACCATACTTGCTCTCAAGAACAACATTCCTCCCTTTAGGTCCAAGGGTGACTCCAACTAAATCGGCAAGTTTGTTTACACCAGTCTGTAAAAACACAAGAACAGCTTGTAAGGCATTGCAGAAGAAAAAAGAACATAGGCAGGAGCCCAAACTGATAAGCCAAACAACAAGTTTAACGAAATCCAAACAGACTTGCAATTTCTTAATAGCAGATCCATCCTTGTTGAAATGCAATTCCTTAGCCATGGCAGTAATCTTGGAAGAACGCAATCTACGAGAACCGACATTCTGTTTTCTTCGTAGAGAGCCCCCAGAAATAGAGGCAAAAGACGAGAACCTGTGGGAAGAAGACACAAGTTTCTTATCCATGCCATTTGGTGCAGCCAAGGATCCAACAGAAGACAATCCACTGAAGGTTGATGCCATTTGCTATTTCACACCTGAAAATAAACAACCAATACAAAATTCAGAGGTAGAAAACCCTCAAAACTGAAAATACGGCAATAATCAGTAAAAAGAAAAAAGAGATTAGTTTAAGCTCAATTCAAACACAAATCCTTTCACTTCTAACATTGAACAGATTAAAGTGTCAGGTTTCAGACAAAAAGCAAATGGATTAGATTTCCAGGCCAGTTTACAATAACTGTTCAGATGGGAGGAGGTATAAACAGATTCGTTATCAACTGAAGAATCATAATCCCCGAGATTGCAGGATTCAAACAGCAAACAAATGAAATTTTTTATGCTAGATAGAAGTGAAAAATGAAGTTGAAAAGTAGTAGAAACAAAAATGAAAAGAGAAGAAGGGAGGAACTGACCGGAGGCAGCAGAAAGTAGGGTTTAAGAAGGGGGGAGCGCCGTGTTGGGTGGAAGAGAAGGGAGAGTATATTATCCACAACCACAATGCAAATTGGTTATCCACGCCCTCACTGCTGTCTTTTATACACTCTATAAACCGTTGCCATTAACGTCAGTTTACTCCGTTCCGTAGAATAACGGAGGCAGGCCATCTTTATCCCCCTGTTATATATCATCTACTTAATTTATTAACTTTTTATATATATACTTAATTTTATATTTGTCCTAACAATCTTTCCTTTAAGTATGAGTTTATAATTACATTCGGACTAAAGTCGTGGCTTCTCCTTGAGCACAACACCGCTCAAACAAGTCACACCTACTTTGATACCACTTATCAGGATCCGGGATCTTTCGATCCAGGGGGACAATGAGCATCCAGATAAATGATATACTTCATAGACTTGACACCACATCTAACCCAAAATCCATACTTGCCTCAAGAAGATTGTTGACACTTTACTCATTAACTTTTCATATGTGATACTCAACTCCATAATTGCCCCAGAAAGATTGTTGACGCTTAGAAATAAGTTTACTGGCCGTACTGAAATTGTATATGTAGTATATCAACAGGCAAAGATTGAACACATTAAATAGCAAATAAATAATTTCAACAAGTCAAACGCTAAAATAACACTCCAGTTATAAAAAAATCATGTAAGTGGTAGCCTTTAGCCGCATGATTTCGAGTGTTTGCTTCATCACCTAAAATATGAGTTTGAAGAATTAGGCCATGTTCTCTTCGACTACAATTCAATTTAATTCAATTCAGTTTAGTTCAGTCCATTTCAGTTCAGTTCAATTCATAAAACTGCAGACCAAAGGAACGAAGCCTTAATCATAAAATTTATAATAAAATAATAAAGAAGATATAGATGAAAATGGGACGGGGATTGCCCGAAACCGATGGGGATCCGCTCGATAGAGATGTGGAATCCCCGATAAGATTCCCCGTGGGGTGGGGATGGAGAATTTTTCATTCTTGAATCCTTAATGGGGATAGGGATAGGGATGGGGAATGGATTCCCTACCTCGAAAATTTTCCGACCCCGACACCGACAATTTTCATTAGAGAATCCCCGAATATTCCCCGAAATATGAAATAATTTATAATATTTTTTATAATAAGCATTTGCTAATATGAATTATTTATTTAATGTTGCATATATAGGTTATTTTTTATAATTGTTTATTTAATGTTGGAACTAAATATTTAAATTTTAGTATTGAAATATTGAAACAAATTTTGTTTGATCTTTTATTTTTTCTTTTGAAATTTTAAAATATTTTTTTTTGTTGAATGGAACTTTGAAATGGGGAATTGGGGAATCCCCGATAATTTCCTAATAGAAAATGGGAAAAAATATCCCGAAATTTTAATGGGGATGGGGATGGGATGGGGATGGGGGTGATTTTTTCTCCGAAACCTTAATGGGATGGATATGCGGAATGGATACTCGATAAGTCCAACTTTCAATCCTAAAAGCAGTGTTTTAGAAAGCGCTAGGCGCTAGTAGGGCGGCTAAAGCTCCAAAAGGCCTAGGCGGGGCCTGGCAGTGGGCTAGGCGGATTTGTATTTTTTTTAATTTTTTATTATTTTATATATAAAAATATAATTTGAACTAAAAAGTAAATTATAAAATATTAAAAAAAATAATTTCGAGCATGTTTTAAAATTGAAAATGAGACTTTTATTGTGAGAACACTTTTATGTACTTTTATTTTACTAACTAAGCTATTTTTAGTAGGCTAAAAATATCAAAACATAATTATTATAGATATTATATCTTAAAAATTTGAATTCAAACATTGTCTAGACGTAAAAAATTGGACTAAATGATATCTAATCGATAATAAATTAGTTAGGAGCCTGACAACACTATAAGAATGAAAAATTGAATAACAAACTCTAAAATAAAATTTAAGCGGGATCTAAATAGAATTAAACATAGTTTTTTAAAATAAAGTCGAAAGAAATAATAATAATAATAATAATAATAATAATAATAATAATAATAATAATAATAATAATAATAATAATAATAAAGAGCTTATAATAAATTGGTGTGTTCTAGATTGTTCCAACATACGACAATGCAAACGGGGTTTGGCTTCAACAGATAACCAATATTCTAACAAACTTGTCACCCAGCTTCTTCTTAAACCCTAGTTTCTGCAGCCGTCTCATTTCCTTTCCTCTGGTAAGCTTCTTCTGCTCTTGTCCTTCTTCTTTTCTTTCTGCTTTATTTTCTATCGAAGTTATTTTTAGCATTGGGTACGAGTAGAGTTTATTGATTTTCGTCAACTCACTCTCTAATACTTTTCCTATAATTGAATCAGTTTTTCAGAATTGTTTGAGAATAATTCGACTCAAATGTTTTAGTTCATCTTCTTTTCTAATCACATGCATTTATTTGAATTTGCTGATTGAAATCCATTTCTTATCCTATTGAAAGGGTTTCTTGTTGAGGATAACTTAAGACATTATTGATTTAATCCGTTTCTTCTCTTTAGTAACCTAATTTCGCATTGTTTTATGCAGTTGGTTGTTGTCAGCAATAGAAAAATGGCATCAACCCTTAGTGGAATGTCTTCGGCCTTAGCTGCACCAAATGGCATGGATAAGAAGGTTGCGCCTTTTTCAAACAGGTTGTCATCTTTTGCCTCCATTTCTGGCCCCTCACTAGGTACAAAGCGGAATGTAGGTTCTTGTAGATTGCGTTCTTCCAAGATCACCGCCATGGCCAAGGAATTGCATTTCAACAAGGATGGATCGGCTATTAGAAAATTGCAAGTCAGTTTGAATTTTATTGTCTGGCTTATCAACTTGGGCTCATGCTATTTATTACTTTCTTTGTTATGTCTTACAAGCAATCGTGGTATTATTGCAGACTGGTGTAAACAAACTTGCTGATTTGGTTGGGGTTACTCTTGGACCTCAAGGGCGGAATGTTGTTCTTGAGAGCAAGTATGGCTCCCCCAAAATTGTGAATGATGGTGTTACTGTTGCTAAGGAGGTATGCCGTTCTCTGTATACTTAAATGGTGCTGGTGGCTGGTTCCATTTTCTTTCTTTTCTTTTACCCCGCATTGTCTGTGGATGCAAAATCTTGTTTAACATTACTGATGGTTTTGCACTTACAAGTTGTAGGTTGAATTAGAGGATCCACTTGAAAATATTGGTGCCAAATTAGTGAGACAGGCAGCTGCCAAGACAAACGACTTGGCTGGTGATGGAACCACAACATCTGTTGTTCTTGCTCAGGGCCTTATTGCTGAAGGTGTCAAGGTAGGCAAGATGAATTTTAGTATTTGACTATTTTGCACATGATAATTATAGCAACACAGCTATCCAAGCAGTTTCATATTCTTATTAGTGCCTGGTTTCACCATTCAGGTTGTGGCTGCTGGTGCAAATCCTGTATTAATTACTAGGGGTATTGAGAAGACCACAAAGGCTCTAGTGACTGAACTTAAGTCAATATCGAAAGATGTAAGTTGAACAGCATAAAAATCTACATTATCAATTGAATTCAACATGTTTTTGTTGAATTTTTGTGGATGTGGTTACATTACATGACCGTGAGATGGAATTGCAGGTTGAAGACAGTGAGCTTGCAGATGTTGCAGCTGTTAGTGCAGGGAACAATTATGAAGCAGGGCAAATGATAGCTGAAGCCATGAGTAAAGTGGGTCGTCAGGGAGTGGTAACCCTTGAAGAGGGAAAAAGTGCAGAGAACAACCTCTATGTCGTTGAGGGAATGCAATTTGATCGTGGATATATCTCACCTTACTTTGTCACTGACAGTGAAAAAATGGCAGTTGAATATGAGAACTGCAAGGTATGTTACCCAGGAACACTTTCCTTGCATAATTATTTTGGTAAGCTCTAATCAATAGTGCATTTTCTGGTTGTAGTTGCTTCTTGTGGATAAAAAAATAACAAATGCAAGAGATCTTGTTAACGTTTTAGAAGATGCAATCAGAAGTGGATACCCGATACTCATTATTGCTGAAGATATTGAGCAGGAACCTCTAGCAACACTTGTTGTAAATAGACTGAGAGGTTCTTTGAAGATAGCTGCTCTTAAAGCTCCTGGTTTTGGGGAACGCAAGAGTCAGTACCTTGAGGACATTGCCACTCTAACTGGCGGTTCGTGCAAATTCTATTATCTCGTTTCACTTTTCGTCTAGTGGTGCACTATTTTCTTTCTCATTGTAAACATTATTCCCTCTTGCATTGAGCCCCTTCACTAGGGATGGACATTTGAAATTGTTTGTTCAACTGGCTTACAGGAACTGTTGTAAGAGAAGAGGTAGGGCTTGCCTTGGACAAAGTTGGCAAAGAGGTTCTGGGCAATGCTTCCAAAGTGGTCCTTACTAAGGATTTTACGACCATTGTGGGAGATGGAAGCACTCAAGAAGCAGTAAACAAGAGAGTTGCACAAATAAGAAATCTCACTGAGGTATGAAACATCCTAGTACCCTTTGCATCTTTTTGTTCAAGACACAAGAATGTCCACCCCATGGGGTTTTTTCTTTCAGAATTTTTTCAGTAAATTAATTTGTTTTGCAGGCTGCTGATCAGGACTATGAGAAGGAAAAACTGAATCAAAGGATTGCAAAACTTTCTGGTGGTGTTGCGGTCATTCAGGTAAATAATTTGTTTCCAAATGGAAAATCTTAGATGAAATCATGGTAAGTTTCCCAGAAAAGATTTTCCCCCAAAAAATTGTAGGTTGGAGCACAAACTGAGACAGAACTCAAAGAAAAGAAATTGAGAGTCGAAGACGCACTTAATGCAACAAAGGTAATTTTACTGTAATGGTAATCATCTGTTTACTTCGTACCCGAAAAGGTTATTGTTGGCCCATGGTAGTTTAAATCTTTCTCAGGCAGCTGTTGAGGAAGGCATTGTTGTCGGCGGAGGATGCGCTCTGTTGCGACTTGCATCAAAGGTCGATGCCATCAAAGACAGCCTTGAAAATGACGAAGAAAGGGTAATGGGACAACATAAATTCAAGTTTCGGTGAATATAGTGTACAAGTTGTTGATCATGGTAACTTGTCCAGACTTTGATTCAAGTAAACTTGTGTTTCTCATATATGTTTTTTGCTGAGTTGCAGGTTGGAGCAGATATAGTGAAGAGAGCTCTTAGTTACCCATTGAAACTAATTGCAAAGAACGCTGGTGTTAATGGAAGCGTTGTCAGTGAAAAGGTATGTAATATTGCAATTGCTTATATATTGACTTGCTTAGATTCATATTCTGATATTATCAATTTCAAATGAACAGGTGCTGTCAAGTGACAATCCCAAATATGGATACAATGCTGCAACTGGAAAATACGAGGATCTAATGGCTGCTGGAATCATCGATCCAACCAAGGTGAAGTTTACTAGGCCATCTTGATTTGTTATTCCTCGGTAGAAAATTAGGACACTCAAAGTCACAAACACGAGATGTGGACAGGTGGTAAGATGTTGCCTGGAACATGCATCATCAGTAGCAAAGACATTCTTGATGTCTGATTGTGTAGTTGTCGAGATCAAAGAGCCTGAACCAGCAGCTGCAGCCAATCCCATGGATAATTCAGGTCTGTACTTTTGAACATTTCTTCTTTTTCCCTTTTACACGTGTATGCTTTGTTGATTGTTTTGACATTTGTTGCAACAGGATACGGTTACTAAAAGGAATTCAGAGAGGAATAAGGCAAGGCACCAATAAGATATAACATGTAGGCAAAGAGCATATTTTGTAGATTTCTAATGAATCAATTAAAGAGCTAGGAATTATAGGTAATCAAGTCTGTAGAAGTGAAATTTTTGGCCCAGTTCATTGTTTTGCTTTTTCTAGCAATTGATTCCTAGTAATCCATATAATTTTTGTTGATGTAGCCTTTATCAAAAGTCTATTTACCAAAGTATGTCATATTTTAAAGACACTTCTAATTTAGAAGAATTCAATTATTAGTAAAATAAAATTGTCTCATCTAACAATTTTTGTCCCCTGGGTAACTATAATCTCTATGAGGTCTAGAATGCATTATCAAAACTAATGAATTGTAGTAGCAGGTAATTAACATAACTGTATGACATTATCTTGCTTTAATTTAAACGAAACAAAGTGAAAATTAAGCATTAGATACAGACAAGAAAATCTATCTAATGCAACTAAAAGCAGAGTAAAATTACAGTGAATCTTCTTTTCTTTTCGAGTCACCATCTTCTACATCATTAATCACCATAATCACAGCTTTTCCATTACCATTTTCACCTCCTTCAGCCACCTGCAATGGTTCCAATGAATCCACTATATCTCGCATCAGAGGCCTTGCTTTTGGGTTTCTGTTCAAGCAGTGATAAGCCAGCATTGCTGCCTTATGCACCCCTTTGATAGGGTACTCTCCCTCTAGTCTTGGGTCTACAATGTTAAGGAGTTTCTTCTTCTCTTTCAGCAAAGGTAGTGCCCAATCCGCAAGGTTTTGTTCTCTCACTGGTCGAGATTTGTCTACTGATTTTCTCCCTGAAAGAAGTTCGAGAAGAACCACTCCAAAGCTGTATACATCGCTTCTAGGGCTTAGATGTCCTGTAACAAAATTAGGCAATTAGAGACTCTATTGCATTGTCAACAATGATTGAAATCATAGTCGTTTAAGGTGTGTGCCTTGGTGCAGTGAGGTGCAGCCTTGTGCCTTGCTGAAATGCAAGGCGCTTGACTTCGATAGGCGCAACCGAGGCGTGCGCCTTGGCTGCAGGGGTGAGCATTCGGCTAAACCGAACTGAACTACTGCATTTCCATAAAAATATCAATCTAACCAAACCGATATACTCTTAAAACCGAACTGTTAGATTGAAAATATTTTGTTTAAAATTTGGTTTTTCCAAACCGAACCGAATTTACCTGAAATTTAAATAAATTTTTGTTAGCCGGAAATATAATATTTAAACATTCATTGTCTTTCAAACAATATCTAAGCATTCAGAATCCCTTATAATATTATGAAATGAATTTAGTAATTTATACATAAATAATGAAGTTAGTATACATAATTACAATGAACTAAAGAACTTACGCATTAAACAAAAGCTAATTAATGAATTATAAGCCTATTAAATATTTAATTTGCTTATTATTCGCTTCGGTGTTTAACATTTTTACTTTAAAAACCGAACCGAAAACCGAATTTTCAATTAACAAAAAGCCGGAATTTGAACCAAATTAATAAATTTCCGAACAATTCGGTTTTACCCCGAATTATGCATAGCCCTACTTGGCTGAGGCGTCAAGGCGCAAGGCACACAGCACCTTGCAAAAAAAGTGCCAATTTGAAAATCATGATTGAAATTGAACCTGTCATGATATATTCAGGCGCTGCATATCCATAGGTTCCCATTATGCGAGTCGAAACATGGGTCTTATCGCCCATAGGTCCGTCTTTTGCAAGACCAAAATCCGAGAGTTTTGCGTTGTAGTCCTGTGTAAGCAGATATAATTGGCTGAGTTAAACTCTATTTAACAAAAATCTTCTTTTGATCAGCTATTAGGACAAATTGAATTTACTAACAGGATCAAGTAGAATATTCGATGTCTTAAAATCCCGGTAAATAACAGGCTTTTCCGCTTCATGTAAAAAGGCGAGTCCTTTTGCTGCCCCATACGCAATCTTCATTCTAATGTGCCACGGAAGAGGCAGTAGAACTCCTGCATCAATAGATTTTAGAAAATTTTCTTAAACAAAGATATTTAAAAGAGAAAAAGAAAAAGAAAGTAAAGATGCTTACTTGAAAACAGATTGTTTTCAACACTACCCCGAGCCATATACTCGTAAACTAGAACCCTATGCTCATCTTCGCAGCAGTATCCAATCAATTTCACCAAATTTGGATGTGAAAGTTGCCCCAAAAATATCACTTCAGCCTGTATTACCAACATATTATCAATTATGACCAAAATGTGATCTTTTAGTCCTTAATCTATTTGTTTAGTTTTAAATTAGAAGGGGGAAGAAAGATTACGAGCCATTCGCGGTGGCCTTGGAAACTGTTGAGACCATCATGAACCTTAACAGCAACAGTGAGAGGCTCGAGTCCTTCTCGAATATCATAACCTATGAATCCTTTGTAAACACTGCCAAAACCGCCGCCTCCAAGTACTCTATCTTGCCGGAAATTGGCTGTTATTATCTTTAGTTCTTCATATGTAAAGGCTATCAATGGATTTGCTGCTGATTCCCTCCTCAAGTCCTCTACTTCCTCTGCATTTGATGGCAGTCTTCTTGCTTCATTTCTTCTTTTGCTTGTTTCATCCTCTTCTTTTGCTGACTCTGTATTTCAGTGTCAATTTATAACTATGTAGATTTAAACTGAATTCTATTTTCTGACTATAAGTCAAATTTAAAAAAGGGAAGTAACGACTAACAAGTAAAGTTAGTTAGTTGGGAGTATTCTGCTTCTGTTTATTTGTCTTTTCACAAACAAAGAGAATAATGAGAAAGGGGATCCAAAATAGTATAACCAACATCCAATGAGAGAAAAAAGGAAACTTAAAATACAAGTGAAGTAATAAAAATAGATAGTGTGAGTGAGGATAAGTTGTAGCCCACCACATTCACAAACTTCCACTTGCCTTTATTAGTGGGAATAAATTGAGAGTGAAAGTTCGAAGAGGTACACTATTTTTATCATTATTAATATTTTCATTTATTTCCGTTATATCCTAACAATAATACTTCTGAATTATGAGTTTGTGCAGCATACAATATTCAAGAAATATAATCTTTTCAAGATTCAAAATTTATGCAGAAAATTCTCACTATAAATAACTACAACCATGTCCATCACAGATACAGAAGAAGAATATACTGAATAAATGAAGAAAGCAAATCATAAACAAAAAAAAGCAAAATAAATGAAATTAGAGAATGATAGTGAGAGCAGATTTTGTTAGCTGAATTTGATAATACAAGAAAGTGTGTGTGTGTGTGTGTGGAGAGAGAGACAGAGAGAGAGAGAGAGAGAGAGAGAGAGAGAGAGAGAGACGGAGAAGAGACCTGGTTTAGCATTTGATGAAACTCTGTAAACTGAAGGTTCCCATCTACACCAGCAATTTCCCATTACTTGCACATCAAAATATAAATAAAAATTTAAACTTCCTTCACCAGCAACAAAAACCCATCAACCAACAATAATAATAATATGAGATGATTGAACAAAATAAGTGAAAGAAACCAGAGAACTTGAAAAAGAAACAAGCTTTTTTTATCTATCTTGAATATACTGCAATGAGAGAGAGATTAGAATGGAAATGAAGTGAAAATGATGAAATGGAAGTGAGTGGGAGGGAGGTCTTGGCTATGGCGGAAATGGCCCCACTCAACCCAACTCACCAATTGTTTGAGTGGGAAGTGCACTTTTGATCCCACAATACCATCTTTCTCTTTTATTCTTATTTTCTCTTTTCTGCTCAACCATATTGTAAATAGGATATTATTTACATTTTAACCTTTTTGTTTGTTTCCTCACTTTGTTTATTATGGATGTGGTTTGTGTATTTATATTTTTCCACATTTACAAGAAACTTTGCAACCACTTTAACTACTAATCTATCATTTACAATCTATTTTTCGCTAATTTATTCTTCTAATTAATTAAAAAAAATATTTTTAATTTTCAATATTCAACTTTTAAATAAAAACAATATATTTTTAGTATAAAAAATTTAAAATTAAATTAATTGATTAAATTTTTATTATTTTTGATAAAATAAATATATAAAGAAATATACCAAATATTGTAGGCCGGTGCCCTTAGATAATTTTGGTAGCCCATGGTGCGGCTGCCAACATTGCCTCCGCCACTTATTATTGTCGTTATTATTAAGTCCATACATTAATAGAGACATGGACGGGGCCTACTATTCAAATGAAACTTAAAGGAATTTTGTCCGAAAGCCAACAAAATATCAGTCTTTCCAAAATACCAAATCTTCTAAAATCATATATAAATTTCTAAACAAGTAATAATTTTGTTCAAAATACCAGTAAAAATATTTAAAATACCATTTTTCATCAGAAAAATGATTTTTATGTACTTTAAAACAGAGGATAGAATGTGCGTCTCTTAAGGAAAATTTTCTTTTTAAAAAAATTGTCTCACATGAGCTTACACTAATAACAAGGGAAAACCCCGAGTGTGGACTCAAACCTGCAACCTCTAGGATCACAGCTTCAAGCTCAACCACTAGACCAAGCCTTTGCTTCAAGTCTCTTAAGGAATTGCTATCAAATTAAGAGATGAATTCCTAAAAATCAATTTGTGTAGAATAAAGTTGCATTTTAAGTAACAACCTAAAGCTCAAATAGACAATGCTAATAGTATCTAATTCCTAAATGTAAATAGATAGAATTGTTACTGGTGTTTTAGTGGAACCACTTATATATTGTGGCTATAGAGATGGGTTAGCCCCAAATTCGATCGGTTCATATAATTTCAATGCTCTTTACTCGAATCATTATCAACTTGAACATTAGAATTTCCTAACAAGTACAACAAGCATTGCGTTTCAATTAAACCCTTTTTTTTGCTGAATAGAAGGTAAGCCTCGAAAGCTGTATATAAAATGCCAAACCTCGGAGTATACCATTAAAATAATATGAGTAGATGTAAGAAGAGTAATCAAAGTAGTGATGTCCTGCCTACCAAGTTGAAAATGAGTAGAAATGACATAACATTGTGTGGGATTTAATTATTTGGATTTTGAACAAAATATATAGAATGTAAATTAAAATGTCAAACATGAGCAGTGCATAATCATTAATTGTTGGGAATGGCTTGAACATGATGCGCACTTTCTACAAGTCCTATGTGACATTCTATTATTTTCCACCGTACAAGACTAACGCCCTAGGTCACCCTATTTTATGTTTTATTAACAGTTTCAAATAAATCTTAATTTAGTTTACGTTTCAGCTTAGTTTTAATTCAAACATTATTATTAATAATAATGTATTATAAAAAGAGAAATAATTAAGCCAACGAGCGAGAAATACTTAGGTTTATCCCTATAATAATATCACAACTTGAGGCAAAGTCATCCCAGTTTGTCTATATAAGAGAAATTGCATTTTGATAAACCCAGCAACATTTACATAATACTTGGTTGACGCAGGGTGGCATTGGATTGTATTGTGATATTTTATAACAATTGTCGAAAGGTACATGGCTAGTATAAGCCGCAAAAGGATCTTTGGTGCCAACTATCATTTATAACGTAATATTAAGATATTCAGAAGAGTATCACATTCCGAATTAAAGCCAATTTGCTATTTTATACTATGGGATAACATACATCTTGTAGTTCAAACAAGATACAACAGAAATAACCATTTCAATATTTTAAGCTTTGCTTGTCGGGTGCTGGAAAGAATTCCAAAATTCAGAAGGTTAATTCTTAATTTATGATATAAAGCATATATTGCAAAATTCAGTTTGAAATACAAGTTAACCCAAGGAATTAACATGCCATGA
The DNA here is from genome assembly GCA_947683365.1 of Euphorbia pulcherrima. Lineage (NCBI taxonomy): Eukaryota > Viridiplantae > Streptophyta > Magnoliopsida > Malpighiales > Euphorbiaceae > Euphorbia > Euphorbia pulcherrima. The sequence continues at coordinate 26,419,952 of CANTUS010000001.1, forward strand.
TCATGTCTCTTATGCATCAAGTGACCGACAAGAGTATGGATTTGATCAGAATTCAAAACCACATAATGGTTTTGATGATCTGCTGTTCAGTTGCTAAGGTTCAGCTTAATGTTTTTTTCAAGCTAGCTCTCTTATTCCGTTCGAACAAGAACACCTAAAACAAAATCAAATAACAATGTGAAACAATGCATTCATCATCATATTATTCTACAATAATTAGAGACCAACTGAAGTAAAAGTTGATTTCTAGTTTCTCAATTTGAGTAGCACTACACTGATGCTTAATAATACTAGTAATTAAAATTAAACTCTCAATGCAAAAAATAGTACCCCAGCAATACTATCCATGCCAAGAGTTTCAATAGGATGGAAAAATTCCTCTTTAACATCATATGAATACAAGAGAACACGTCGATTGTCGAATATAAAGATCTTATCACCTCCCTTAGAGTATTCCACAACATCCCAATGTACGGAATAGTAATCCTTCTTTGGAGTAGACAATAACTTAGTCCAAGAAAACTCGTCATCCCTCTTCTTTCTAATCTAGACTTCTCCCCATAATTTATCCTTTTTAGAACCCCAAAAGTTGATACAAAGACAACCTTCAAACGCCTGCAATCCATATGGATATTTTTCAATAGGAAGAGTTATTTGAGAGAACGACTCTTTCACTACATCAAACGCAATCAGAAAACCACCACTGGAAAGAAAATGAAAAGCACCATCTACAAAGCAACCTATGGCTGGTCGTCCGTGTAATCTATCCAATATTTTATCACTGAAGGGAATATCTTTAATCTTTCTCCAATATCCAGGTCTCAATCCCAAAATCCAAAACTCAAAGGTTTTTACATGTGCTATCAGCAAAACCCTGTAATCGTCTAAAAAATAGTCGTAACCCTACAAGGCTATGGTTCAGAGAATCGCTCGGCGCTTCCTCGGGTAAAAGTGGAAGTGTCCGGTATTGATGCGTGGATGGATTCCAAACGCCCAGGGACACCCATCTTCGAGCAAGAGAAGCAAACCATTGCAGTGAGTGAGCCAAAAAAGGGTAACGGTAAAAGGTCAAACATCGAAATTCTGGCTGGAAGCAATTGTTGGTACTCATAACTGGATTGAAGTCCTCATCCATATCAAAAACAAGAAGCTTACCGAGACATCCTCCGCAAATAAGCTTGCGGTGTGTTCTGTTAGCGGAAGTTGTATTGAGATGAGAGTTGATGAAATAGCTGCTGTTCATAACAGCGCTGATTGATTTACAAGTGCATTGGAAACGCAAAAGGGCCTTCACCGGTGCAGAATTGAGGCGATCAATTCAAGAGGTAGTTCAGCCATACTCATGAATTAGGGCTTAGTGAGTTTTACCAGCTCTTAATCTAATTATTTACAGGTAAATAATTATAACCTCCTATGTTTTGCACTAATACACCACTACCTCCTTAAGTTTGGTCAATACACTTTAAGCCTCCATTTGTTTTGCTTCCATCCAACTAAAACCTCCTTATGTTAATTTTTTTAGTTTTTCCATCCAAATAACATTTGCGCTGACAAAATTGCTCTCGTCTTTATATTTTACTCCTTTACATTCTTTTCAAACATTTTCACATAAACATGAGCATTTCTTGCTTTCCCCTCTTTATTTGTTTTCTTTTATGACATACTTAAGGATAGATTGTTCTCTACATTAGAGAAATTAAGATTGTTAAATTTTGACAATCATAATATATAATTTACCGACTTAGTTATAGTTTTTGTTGCATTTCTAATCGAGGTACCTTTGATCTTTATTGATAATCATAGAGAAGAATTGAGTATTTACCATAAAAAAAAAGAGACACAATAAGAAATGATCACAACAGTGAAAAAACATCAACAAGAATTGGTCCAGTTAGTTATCGCTTATGACCATTGAAGTTTCTTAAACCGTAAAAAGAAGACTATCATTAATTGCATATATACATGAATTTTTTACATGTTTTCGAAATTATTTTTTGAAAAATATATTAACAAATAACTAAACATTGCAGAAGTTTTAATTCCTTATCAACATAATTTAGGCTCAAGAATAATGTTTAATACTATTAAAAAAATAGACATTAGAAGAGGGAATTTATCCAGCACTTAACCATTCTGTACTAAATATGTCGTATATTATATATATTATGATTGAAAACCTTAATTTTTCTAATGTAGGGAACAAGCTTATATTAAGAATGCCATAAGGAAACAAAGAAGGGAAAGCAAGAAATATTCATATTTTATATGAAATTATTGTGAAAAGAAGGTGAATGGATAAAATATAAAGAGAAGGTTAATTTTGTTAACACAAATTTTATTTAGATGGAAAAGTTAAAAAATTAAACATAAGGAGGTTTTAGTTGGATGGAAGCAAAAAGAAGAGGAGGTTTTGATTGTATTAACAAAACTTAAGAAGATAGTAATGTAATAATGCAAAACATAAAAAAGTTTTAATTATTTACCCTATTTATATAACCAATAACCAATGCAATACCACCTAACATACCCACTCTTGAATAATGGGCCCAAACTATGGGAAATATTACTTGAGAAATTGTAAGGAATACAATGATTAAAATATTTACTTCTTTACCCACTACTTTTATAAATATCTGTTCGGTCAGGTTTTAAACTTTTTCTTTTCAGTTTATACGTTCCTCCTTTCCTGCCTTCCGTTCTATTCCGTCAAAAACTATTAAATTCAAAGTTCCTTTACTAATTGGATTTCTGTTTCGTGATCACATTCTCTAATCTCAATTGATTTGCGATTTGCGTTCCTTCATTCGCCTCTTTTTTCTTTTCGATTCGATTCTCTTTTTCTCCGTTTTTGTTCTTCTTTTGATTTAAGATTTTTTTTTGATATTTTTGAGCGATATTAATGGAAGACATTCCTATTTTGGTTCATTATAATGGTTCTTGGACACAGGATTCTAAACATGTTGGCTATAAGGTGGCTGGGGTTGTACTTTCTGTTTCCATGAGTTTTTTTGGATTATAAGCGGATTTTGATGGAGAGTTTGAAGATAGATGAGAAGTTTGAAGATGTTATCATTCAATTCCAAGATACTCCTGGAGATCCTGCAATGGATATCAATTGTGATATGTTTTTGAGATATTTCATGGTAGTAAAATCTCGCAATCTGATGATGAACGAGAATCCTCTTTGCGTTACTAAATTTCCTCTTGTTTCTGTAATTAATTAAGGTAATCATTGCTTTATTCATGTTTTTTGAATTCTCAATTTTAGTTTCTTCTGATCTGATAGATATCTAGTATATTGCTTATATATTGGCTGTATAAATATTGTTTTGTTTAATTTATTTCACAAAATTGATATATGGTACAATCTTGGTATAGTGATTGTATTATGGTTGTTTTGATGTTGTTTTGTTTGATTACTTATATATCAGATCAGAAGAAACTAAATGTTGGAATATTGCTGGTATTATGGTTGTTTGGATGTTGTTGTGTTTGATTTATTTCACATGTTACATTGCTGGTAAAATTCTGGTATTAAGTGGATTTTGGTTGTTGATTACTTACATAAAACTCATGCCTATGGTTTTTTTCATCACACATGGTATAATGTTTGTATAATGTTATATTAAATTGAGTTCTTTGAAGAAATTGATTATTATAACTTTGTTCACTTATAACAGGTACAATGCTGGTATATTGTTGGTATTATAGTTGTTTAGATGTTTTGTTTAATTTCTTTCACATGGTACATTGCTGGTAAAATGCTGGTATTAAGTGGATTTCGGTTTATTACTTACATAAAACTTATGCTTATGGTTTTTTTCATCACACCTGGTATAATGCTTGTATAAGGTTGTTTTAAATTGAATTCTTTCACGAACTTGATTATTATAACTTTGTGTACTTATAACTGGTACAATATTGGTATATTGCTGGTATAATGGTTTTATATTTGCATTTTTTTTTCATTTTCTTCCACAAAATAGATGTATCTCGTTTGGTTTATTTATATCTGGTATAATACTCGTATAATGATTGTACAAATGCCAACTTTGATTGAGTTTTCTTTTACATATTGCTCCTTGAGTTTTTTTTCTTTATTTATCTTGTATATTGCTGGTATAATGCTACTATAAATCTTATTTTTTGTTTACTTCTCTTACAATATATATACTTGTAGTTTTGTTTTTGTCCTTCTGGTATAATGTAGGTATTATGTTAGTATACATTCTTATGTTGATTACTTTTTCTGAGTAGTCCAATTTATTTTTTTGTTTCATCACACCTAGTATATATCTGGTATAAATGATGTTTTTGACTGATTTGCTCTTAAATAGGTACTGTAATTATATATTATGATTAGTGCATATCACAAAAACTGATTTTTTTTTGCTTTTCTTATGTTTTATTAGGTTCGGCAGTGGAAGAAGAACTTGATACTCCTGTCGTAATTGTTGAGCAGATCGCCTCTCGCCTTGAACTAGAAGTTAATCCTTCAAGCTCAATTTGCCTACAATCGTATGAGGATGATCATTTTTCTTATGTTCAAAATATTACAAATATTACGATGGATGAGATCAACAACTTTGAAGATCAAGAGTTGATCAATGATGGATTAGAAGACAATGACATTTCTGATCCTAGGATTGATTACATAAAGGTTAGTCAAATTTTCCAGGACAAAAGTATATTGAAGCATGCGATGAGCTTGAATATGATAAAGAAGAACTTTAATTTTAAGGTTCAGAACTCATGTCCAAAGCAGTTTTACTTGCATTGCGTTGATTCAAACTGTTCTTGGTTCTTTAGATCTTCAAAGCGGAAGTATGGTGGATCTTTTGTTGTGCGTAAGTTTTGTCCGGATCATACATGTGATATTGATGTGAGGAATACTGAGAAGAGGCACACAAGGAAAAATATAGTTGCACATTTTATTAAGAATTCATTCTTGAGGGTGAAGTAGATATTTACTCCTCTAGATATTGTATCTGATGTGAACGAAGCATTCAGTGCAGATATAAACTACCAAAAAGAATGGTGTGCAAAAGATATCCTCCACAAATTAGCTAGCAGTGTGTTTTGTTAGCGGAAGTTGAATTGAGATGAGAGTTGATGAAATAGCTGCTGTTAATAATAGCGCAGATTGATTTACAAATGCATTTGAAACGTAAAAGGGCCTTCACGGGCAGGAGTTGCAGAATTGAGGCGATCAATTCAAGAGGTAGTTCAGCCATACTCATGAATTAGGGCTTAGTGAGTTTTACTAGCTCTTAATCTAAATAATTATGGGCTTTTTATAAAAATATACAGAAATTAAAGTTTCCTTTCACCCTAACATTTGGCTCATAACTTTCTCTAACCAAACAAGTTTCAAAATATCCAGAAATACGTTCCAAGGAAAACTTTTCACCTCCCTTACTTCCCACCTTCTTAAAATGTTCAAATTAATGTCTCAAGTTCAAGCAATTTTAGCACTTCTGAGTTCCATCGATTTTGCTCTGCGTTCATTCCATAACCGATTTCTATAAAAAGAAGTAAGATTTATGAAAATCAAAAATTTTTGGTGTTTCATTAGGTTTTTCTCTGTTTTTGAATTTGATTTGATTTTCTTTTTGAATCTCTGATTTGATTTAGTTATCTCTAATTTGTTTCCATATTTGAATCTCTATTGGACATAAAGAGTTTGCACATAAGGTATTTGATGAATTGCCTGAGTGGTGTTGAGATTGTTGGATATAAAGTTGTTATTGTTTTCCTAACAACTTCATCAAGCTTTGATTTAATTCGCAACTTATTTGTTTGAATTTCTATTTTGAATGATAAAAATCAAAGATATTGATGTGTTTTTATCATATTTGTATTTGATTTTGCATTTTCGTTTTTTTGCATATGTAGTAGTTATCTGGTATTTACCTGGTAAGAAACTGGTAGTTTTCTAAATTCACAATTTTCATATAAGAAACTGGTATCTACCTGGTAAGAAACTAGTAATTTTCTAAATTCACAATTTTCATATAAGAAACGGGTATCTACTTGGTAAGAAACTGGTAGTTTTCTAAATTCGCAATTTTCATATAAGAAACTGGTATTTACCTGGTAAGAAACTTATAGTTTTCTAAATTCGCAATTTTCATTAGAAAAACTTTTCATATCAGGTATCTACCACTTATTTACCAGTTTCCTACATGTTCATTACTTGATTTTTTTCATATAGTGATTTTGAATTTATTACAAATCATTTTACATTCCCTACCAGATACTTACCAGGTATTTACCAGATACCTACCAGATATATTAAAAACTTTTTTCAACTATTGAGTTAAAAATCTTACCAGATACCTATTAGATTCTGTTTAAAAACATATGAAAATACGATTCTTACCAGTTACCTACCAGTCACTTACCAGATACCTACCAGATTCTGTTGAATTAAAAATATAAATTAAAATACGATTCTTATCAGTTACTTACCAGATACCTACCAGATTTTGTTGAATTAAAAATAGAAATTAAAAACATATGAAAATACGATTCTTACCAGCTACCTACCAGATATGTACCAAATACTTATCAGATTCTGTTGAATTAAAAACAAAAATTCAAACATATGAAAATAGGATTATTACAGGAATCTACAAGTTATTTACCAGATATCGAATTCAAAAAAGTATATCAAAATGGATGGCATTTCGAAGATAAAGATGAGATGAACAAAAAACTCTAAAGCGACATGTCAAAAAAATGAACGGTTTGAAAGATAGTGTCAAAATAAGATAAAATAAAAAAAATGAACTGTGGCGTGAACATTAGCGTGAACAGTAGTGGAACGTATTTGAGAAGAATGAAAACTTAAAATTGATCATGGAGTACAAAGAAAACATAAAAGGTTAATTAAGTAAATATAAAACTTAAACCATATATTTTTAACAATTTCCCATATATATAACCAACAACCAATGCAGTACGACCTAGCATACCACTCTTCGATATAATAATGTCAAATTCACAATATATATTATAGTTATGGGAAATTGTAAAAAATATATGGTTTAAGTTTCATATTTATTAAATTAGCCTTTTATATTTTCTTTGCACTCTCTGACCAATTTTAAGTTTTCATTCTTCTCTCATAAGTTTCATTTACTGTTCAGGCTACTGTTCACGCTACTGTTGACTTTTTCATCTTATTTTGACATTATCTTTGAAACCGTTCATTTTTTTGACATGTCGCTTTAGAGTTTTTTGTTCGTCTCATTTTTATCTTCGAAACACCATCCATTATGATATACTTTTTCGAATTTTTTTCGGTTGTTCGATATTTGGTAAAAACTTACAAGCATTATACAAAGTGTGAAGAACCCAAATATAAGAATCTATTTTATGAAAGAAATCAAACAAAAACTACTTTATACTAGCATTTTACCAGGTGTGAAAAATTAAACTAAACATAAGCATCGATGAAAATATGAAGAGCGATGGAATTTGGTGGGTGATTGAACGGTTTATTAAAGGGAAGAGTAAGAGAGATGAAAGGTTATTTTTGGAACGTATGTATGGATATTTTGAAACTTGTTTGGTCAGAGAAAGTTAAGAGCCAAATGTTGGGATGAAAAAAAACTTTAATTTTGGTACATTTATATTAAAAGCCCTATATATTTTCTTACGGCCACATTAAATTAACAACACCTTATAGTTTTCCTACTGTATACTTATATTTATGTTGAAAAATGAAAATATATACTTAACTATTTTTAGCTTTAAAAACCCTCTACTAAAGAATTTAAAAAAATTTCAATAAGACGCATCTTATTCAATATAAAATTTCAAAATATCAAAAAAATGATTAAAAAGGTTACATCAAAGCCTTTTTATATGCTAATTATTTTAATGGTAATAAAACTCCTAACAAGATAAATTCCTATCTAACCAAAAACATAAAATCCTAATAAAACTAAACTTCCTAAATAAAATAAAATTGACAAAATAAAGAAAAATTGTAAGGAATGTAGGGGTTGGCTAAAATATTTACAATATTGTCATCTACTTTTATAATTAACTCTTTGGTCAGGTTTTAAACTTTCCTTTTTCAAGGGTATACGTTCCTCTTATTTCTTGCCCAATAGCCATGTTCTTTCTTTTTTCCCTATTTTTACTTTGTTTTGCATTTATCTCGCAAACTGTGGATTTTTTCGATATGTCACTTTAAAGTTTTTTATTCGTCTCATTTTTATCTTTGAAAGTAGATCCATGATGATATACTTTTTTGAGTTTTTATTTTTGAAGATATGTAAGAAATGATACAAGCATTATACCAATATTTTAGAGAAATTGTCCAATATGACTCATTTGCCCAAAATAAATACCAAAACAACATAATCATGAAATCATATATTTCCTACCATTTTAAGTTTCATTTTGGGTAAAACACCAATCTGGGCATGGTTTGCAAGATAATTACCTCCTTACCTCAAAAACTAGCGTGTAACCAACCTGACTTTTCTTAACCTAATGGTAACTTTTATACGCTCCATATAAAGCAACAACAGATCGTGTTTTCAAAAGAGAATAACCATGCCCAACAGCAGATCGTGTTTTGCAGAAAGCCCAGGTTTGTAACAGATCGTCATTCTCTTCTCAATTCTCTCAAATTCAATCTTCGTTCTTCCTTCTCATGTTTTGTAATACAACATGTTTTGCAAAAAGTCCAGATTTGCTTTTCGATTCAATCTCCGTTCTTCCTTCTTAAATTCATATTTGATTTCAGATTCAAATCAAATCGATTTCATCTGTGTTCTTCGTTCTAGATTTCATATTTGATTTCTGCTTTCATTTGCGATTTCTATTTTGCTTTTCAATTCAATCTTTGTTCTTCCTTCTCATGTTTAGATTTGATTTCACATTCAAATCAAATCGATTTCATCTGTGTTCTTCGTTCTCAATTTCAGATTTGATTTCTGATTTCAAATCTGTTCTTCATTCACAAGTGTTTGGCAAGCTGATTTACATGTTTTTTTTCTACTTATTACACATATAATACAGACCTACTACATACCTATTACATATGTTTTATATATCTGCTATAAGTCTAATACAAAGTGTTTGGTGAGGATATAACAGACTTGTAATAGTGTTGTATCAGAAGGGAAATAAGAATGAAATCTTTCTCTGAATCTGTTACATATCTAATGCAAACATACTACATATCTATTTTATGTTTGCTAAAAGTCTAATACAAGTGTTTGATGAATATATAATAGTAATATAACAAAATATTGAGTTAGATAGAATTACTAATGAAGTGTTTGACATAATCTTTATGACTTTTATCTGTTACAATTCTAGTACAAACCTGTTACAAGGTTGTTATATATCTGTTACTGGTGTTTGATGAATAAAATAGTAAATTTTCATTAGTTTTGATTTACATCGGATTATTATTGAAGTGTTTGACATTATTTGACAGTCATTAATCTGTTACAAGTCTATTATATATCTGTTACAAACCTGATACAAGTCTAATACATGTTTGTTACAAAGCTGTTATATATCTGTTATAAACCTATTACAAACCTAATACAATCGCGAGCGTAAAAAAGTTATGAATAGCGTATAAAAGATATGGAGGGTGTACGAAGGTTATTAAAAAAAACACAGCAGCACCTTTAGGTAATTAAGCTGAACTTGGGCTGAAATTATTTTACCCAAATGTGGCATAAGTGACAATTTCCCTTTCATTTTTTACCTTCATACGCTCATTAACAACCATGCGATTAGGAATGGTTTTTTTAATTTTTTGATTATTTTGCATTTATCTCTTAAACTGTTCATTTTTTCAACATGCCGCTTTAGAGTTTTTTATTCGTCTCATTTTTATCTTTGAAATATCATCCATTGTGATATACTGTTTCCAATTTTTTTTCCGACCTTTTACAAACCTAATATATTTCTGTTACAAAGTTAATATAAGACTTATAATAGATATATAATAGATATATATAAGTTCAATGGGCATTGAAAATACAAAGAGACTTATATTAGACATATATATATATATATATATGGATTTGTATTAGGCTTGTAACAGATATATATTAGATATATAATAGTTCAACGAGCATTGCAAATATAAAGAGACTTATATTCGAATTATAACACAAGTGTTATTTTAGAATCTGAATCACTTGAATGGGTTAACATCCTGAATCAGACAAAAAAAACTAGTTTTTCCTTTTCATCATTAACAAGGTGCCTAGAGGCTTCTAATTTCATGGCTGCATTTGCCTTAATGTGTTCCTAGCATTTTGCTTCAATGGTTAGGTCTGTTATGTTGGAACTTTCTTGGTATCACTGCTTAAGACATTTTTTCTCTATAGTTTACTTTGACCTTGCCATTTCATTTCTGTATTCAATTTGAAATGTATAAAGTGTATGCCATGTAGATGAAATGGTAAGATGTTTGGCATAAGCATTGCGTTGTTTGTAATCGCTATAGGCTGTAGTTAAGTACTATGATAAATCAATTAGCCTATATTTAATTTACATTTCATTTCTGTTTTTCTTACTTATCCATCTACATCTAAATGAACAAGTTTATATAATATGCAAGCAGATTGATTTGAATAAACTTAATATCAGTTTGTGTAGGTTTAGATTCCTTCATGACTCATTTGGTTATAAGGAATGCAATACTTGTGCTGACATACTCGCTAGAATGGCTCTTTCTGTAGATATAGGGATGAAATTATTAAATTTTCCACCTCCTGCTCTACACAGTGCTTTAGCTTAAGATTTGAAGGGTGCGGTGGTGACTAGACTCACCAATACTCTGCAATTAGATTTTTAATATTTTTGTTCCCTTTTGTCCTCGAGGTTTGAAGATTTGTATTGATTTTATGATTTCTTGCATTACAGAAAAAAATTAGAATTATAACCGAGTTGTATTAGGTTTGTAACAGATATATATCAGACATATAGTAGATATATAACTGTTCAATGAACATTGTAAATACAATGAGACTTATGCTTGACTTATAATAGATTTGTATTAGGTTGTAACAGAAATATAGTAGATATATAACAGTTCAATGGCGTTGCATATACAAAGAGACTTATATTAGACTTATAACATATTTGTATTAAGTTTGTAACAGATATATATCAGATATATAGTAGTTATATAAGAGTTCAATGAGCATTGCAAATACAAAGAGACTTATATTAGAATTATAACAGATTTTTATTAGGTATGTAACAGATATATATCAGATATATAGTAGATATATAACAGTTCAATGAGCATTGCATATACAACGAGACTTATATTAGACTTATAACGGATTTGCATGAGGTTTGTAACAGATATATATCAGATATATAGAAAAAATATAACAGTTCAACGAGCATTGCAAATACAAAGTGACTTATAGTAGATTTATAATAGATTTGTATTAGGTTTGTAACAGTTCAATTTTTTTTTTGGAAAAAATATATCATAGTGGATGACGTTTCGAAGATAAAAGTTAGACGAACAAAAAACTCTAAAGCGGCATGTAAAAAAATGAACGGTTTGAGAGATAAATGTAAAATAAGTCAAAAAAATAAACACCCAAAACGCATGAACATGTATAAGGGTTTATGAAAAGTCATTAAGAGCGTATAATGGTGATATAAAAAGTAATTAAGTTTGTGTTATTTTGCTTTTAGGTATTTTGGTAATTTGATAATTAAAAGTTTACGTGAAATTATTTTTACTAAACTAGTGCATTTAGGTGTTTTTCTCAACATTTTAACAGGTGTGGAAAACCAATATTATACAAGGTGTGAAAAATAAACATTATACCAGCATTTCACCAGGTGTGAAAAATTAAACTTAACATAAGCATCTATTTTATGAAAGAAACAAAAAAAACCACTTTATACCATCATGATACAAGCATTATATAAGGTGTGAAGAACCCAAACATAAGCATCTATTTTATGAAAAAAATAAACAAAAACCACTTTATACTAGCATTTTATCATGTGTGAAAAATTAAACTAAACACGAGCATCTATTTTACAAAAAAAACCAAATAAAAGCCACTTTATATCATCATTATACAAGCATTATACAAGGTGTGAAGAACCCAAACATAAGCATCTATTTTATGAAAGAAACTAAAGAAAAATCACTTTATACCAGCATTTTACCAGGTGTGAAAAATTAAACTAAACATGAGCATCTATGAAAGAAATCAAACAAAAACCTCTTTATATCATCATTATACAAGCATTATACGAGGTGTGAACAACCCAAACATAAGCATTTATTTTATGAAAGAAATCAAACAAAAACCACTTTATACTAGCATTTTACTAGGTGTGAAAAATTAAACTAAACATAAGCATCTGTTTTATGGAAGAAACCAAACAAAAACCATTTTATATCATCATTATGCAAGCATTATACAAGGTGTGAAGAACCCAAATATAAACATCTATTTTATGAAAGAAATCAAATAAAAACCACTTTATATCAGCATTTTACCATGTGTGAAAAATTAAACTAAACATAAGCATCTATTTTATGAAAGAAACCAAACAAAAGCCACTTTATATTATCATTATACAAGCATTATATAAGGTGTGAAAAACCCAAACATAAGCATTTATTTTATGAAAGAAATCAAACAAAAACCACTCTATACCAACTTTTTACCAACATTTTACCAGGTGTGATAAATTAAACTAAACACAAGCATCTATTTTATGAAAGAAACCAAACAAAAACCATTTTATATCATCATTATACAAGCATTATACAAGTGGCAAAGGCTTGGTTTAGTGGTTGAGCCTTAAAACTGTGATCCTAGAGGTCGCAGGTTTGAGTCCACACTTGGGCGGGGTGGGATAAGGTTTTCCTTCGTTATTATTGTAAGCCCATAAGAGGCAAATTTAAAAAAATATATAAGCATTATACAATGTGTGAAGAACCCACACATAAGTATCTATTTTATGAAAAAAATCAAACAAAAACCACTATATACCAGCATTTTACCATGTATGAAAAATTAAACTAAATATAAGAATATATTTTATGAAAGAAACTAAACAAAAACCACATTATATCATCATTATACAAGCATTATATAAGGAGTGAAAAACCCAAACATAAGAATCTATTTTATAAAAGAAATCATACAAAAACCACTTTATATCAGCATTTTACTAGCATTTTACGAGGTGTGAAAAATTAAACTAAACATAAGCATATATTTTATGAAAGAAATCAAACAAAAACCACTTTATATCATCATCATACAAGCATTATACAAGGTGTGAAGTACCCAAACATAAGCATCTATTTTATGAAAGAAATCAAACAAAAACCACTTTATACCAGCATTTTACCAGTCCTGAAAAATTATACTAAACATAAGCATCTATTTTATGAAAGAAACCAAACAAAAATCACTTTATATCATCATTATACAAGCATTATACAAAGTGTGAAGAACCCAAATATAAGCATCTACTTTATGAAAGAAATCAAACAAAAACCACTTTATACCAGCATTTTACCACGTGTGAAAAATTACACAAAACATAAGCACCTATTTTATGAAAGAAATCAAACAAAAGCCACTTTATATCATCATTATACAAGCATTGTACAAGGTGTGAAGAACCTAAATATAAGCATCTATTTTATGAAAGAAATAAAAAATAAACCACTTTATACCGGCATTTTATTTTACCAAATGTGAGAAATTAAAATAAACATGAGCATATATTTTATGAAAGAAACCAAACAAAAACCACTTCATATCGTCATTATACAAGCATTATATAAGTGGCAAAGGCTTGGTCTAGTGGTTGAGCCTTGAAGCTGCAATCCTAGAAGTTGCAGGTTCGAGTCCACACTTGGGCGGGGTGGGATAAGGTTTTCCTTTGTTATTATTGTAAGCCCATATGAGGCAAATTTTTTTAAAAAATATAAGTATTATACAATGTGTGAAGAACCTAAACATAAGTTTCTATTTTATGAAAGAAATCAAACAAAAACCACTTTATACCAGCATTTTACCATGTGTAAAAAATTAAACTAAACATAAGCATCGATTTTATAAAAGAAACCAAATAAAAAAATCACTTTATATCATCATTATACAAGCATTATACAAGGTGTGAAGTACCCAAACATAAGCATCTATTTTATGAAAGAAATCAAATAAAAACCACTTTATACCAGTATTTTAACATGTGTGAAAAATTAAATTAAACATAAGCATCTATTTTATGAAAGTAATCAAACAAAAACCAATTTATATCATCATTATATAAGGTGTAAAGAACCCAAATATAAGCATCTATTTTGCGAAGAAATCAAATAAAAACCACTTTATACCAGCATTTACCTTGTGTGAAAAATCAAACTAAACATAAGCATATATTTTATGAAAGAAACCAAACAAAAGCCACTTTATATCATCATTATACAAGCATTATACAAGGTGCAAAAAACCCAACATAAGCATCTATTTTATGAAAGAAATCAAATAAAAACCACTTTATACCAGCATTTTACCAGTTGTGAAAAATTAAACTAAACATAAGCATTTATTTTTTGAAAAAACAAACAAAAACCACTTTATATCATCATTATACAAGCATTAGACAAGGTGTGAAGAACCCAAACATAAGCATCTATTTTGTGAAAAAAATCAACAAAAAACACTTTATACCAGCATTTTATCATGTGTGATAAATTAAACTAAACATAAGCATCTATTTTATGAAAGAAACTAAACAAAAGCCACTTTATATCATCATTATACAAGCATTATGCAAGGTGTGAAGAACCCAAACATAAGCATCTATTTTATGAAAGAAATCAAACAAAAATCACTTTATACCAGCATTTTACCAGGTGTGAAAAATTAAACTAAACATAAGCTTCTATTTTATGAAAGAAACCAAACAAAAACCTCTTTATATCATCATTATACAAGCATTACATGAGATGTGAAGAATCCAAATATAAGCATCTATTTTATGAAAAAAATCAAACAAAAACCACTTTATACTAGCATTTTACCAATTGTGAAAAATTAAACTAAACATAAGCATCTGTTTTATAGAAGAAACCAAACAAAAACCATTTTATATCATCATTATATAAGCATTATACAAGGTGTGAAGAACCCAAATATAAGCATCTATTTTATGATAGAAATCAAATAAAAACCACTTTATACCAGCATTTTACCATGTGTGAAAAATTAAACTAAACATAAGCATCTATTTTACGAAAGAAACCAAACAAAAGCCACTTTATATCATCATTATACAAGCATTATACAAGGTGTGAAA
This sequence comes from Euphorbia pulcherrima, assembly GCA_947683365.1. Classification (NCBI taxonomy): domain Eukaryota; kingdom Viridiplantae; phylum Streptophyta; class Magnoliopsida; order Malpighiales; family Euphorbiaceae; genus Euphorbia; species Euphorbia pulcherrima. The sequence goes on from CANTUS010000001.1 coordinate 26,435,303, forward strand.
AACCCAAATATAAGCATTTATTTTATGAAAGAAATCAAGCAAAAACCACTTTATACCAATATTTTACCAGGTGTGAGAAATTAAACTAAACATAAGCATCTATTTTATGAAAGAAACCAAACAAAAACCACTTTATATCATCATTATACAAGCATTATACAAGTGGCAAAGGCTTGGTTTAATGGTTGAGCCTTGAAGCTGTGATCCTAGAAGTCGCAGGTTCAAGTCCACACTCAGGCGGGGTGGGATAAGGTTTTCCTTTGTTATTATTGTAAGCCCATATGAGGCAAATTTTTTAAAAAATAAGCATTACACAATGTGTGAAGAACCCACACATAAGTATCTATTTTATGAACGAAATCAAATAAAAACCACTTTATACCAGCATTTTACCATGTATGAAAAATTAAAGTAAATATAAAAATATATTTTATGAAAGAAACCAAACAAAAACCACTTTATATCATCATTATACAAGCATTATACAAGGTGTGAAGAATCCAAACATAAGAATCTATTTTATGAAAGAAATCAAACAAAAACCACTTTATATTAACATTTTACCAGCATTTTACCAGGTGTGAAAAATTAAACTAAACATAAGTATATATTTTATGAAAGAAACCAAACAAAAACCACTTTTTATCATTATTATACAAGCATTATACAAGGTGTGAAGAACCCAAACATAAGCATCTATTCTATGAAAGAAATCACACAAAAACCACTTTATATCATCCTTATACAAGCATTATATAAGGTGTGAAGAACCCAAACATAAGCATCTATTTTATAAAAGAAATCAAATAAAAACCACTTTATACCAGTATTTTACCAGGTGTAAAAAATTAAACTAAACATAAGCATCAATTTTATGAAAGAAACCAAACAAAAATCACTTTATATCATCATTATACAAGCATTATACAAGGTGTGAAGAACCCAAACATAAGCATCTATTTTATGAAAGAAATCAAACAAAAACCACTTTATACCAGCATTTTACCACGTGTGAAAAATTAAACAAAACATAAGCACCTATTTTATGAAAGAAACCAAACAAAAGCCACTTTATTTTATCATTATACAAGCATTATACAAGGTGTGAAGAACCTAAATATAAACATCTATTTTATTAAAAGAAATCAAACAAAAACCACTTTATACCAGCATTTTATTTTTCCAAGTGTGAGAAATTAAACTAAACATGAACATCTATTTTATGAAAGAAACCAAACTAAAACCACTTTATATCATCATTATACAAGCATTATACAAGTGGCAAAGGCTTGGTCTAGTGATTAAGCCTTGAAGCTGGATCCTAGAGGTCGCAGGTTTGAGTCCACACTCGAGCGGGGTGGGATAAGGTTTTCCTTTGTTATTATTGTAAGTCCATATGAGGCAAATTTTAAAAAAATTATAAGTATTATACAATGTGTGAAGAACCTAAACATAAGTTTCTATTTTATGAAAGTAATCAAATAAAAACCACTTTATACCAACATTTTACCATGTGTAAAAAATTAAACTAAACATAAGCATCTATTTTATAAAAGAAACCAAACAAAAAATCCACTTTACATCATCATTATACAAGCATTATACAAGGTGTGAAGAATCCACACATAAGCATCTATTTTATGAAAGAAATTGAACCAAAACCACTTTATACCAGTATTTTACCCGGTGTGAAAAATTAAACTAAACATAAACATCTATTTTATGAAAGAAACCAAACAAAAACCACTTTATATCATCATCATACAAGGTGTGAAGAACCCAAATATAAGCATTTATTTTGTGAAGAAATCAAACAAAAACCACTTTATACCAGCATTTTACCATGTGTGAAAAATTAAACTAAACATAAGCATATATTTTATGAAAGAAACCAAACAAAAGCCACTTTATATCATCATTATACAAGCATTATACAAGGTGTGAAGAACCCAACATAAGCATCTATTTTATGAAAGAAATCAAACAAAAACCATTGTATACTAGCATTTTACTAGGTGTGAAAAATTAAACTAAAGATAATCATCTATTTTATGATAGAAGCCAAACAAAAACCACTTCATATCATCGTTATACAAGCATTATACAAGGTGTTAAGAAAACTTAAGCATCTATTTTATGAAAGAAATCAAACAAAAACCACTTTATACCAGTATTTTACCTGGTGTGAAAAATTAAACTAAACATAAGCATCTATTTTATGAAAGAAATCAAACAAAAACCATTTTATATCGTCATTATACAAGCATTATACAAGGTGTGAAGAACCCAAACATAAACATCTATTTTATGAAAGAATCAAACAAAAACTGCCTCATACCAGCAAAATACCAGCAATACCAGCAAAATACTAGCGTTTTACTATGTGAAGAAAAGTTTGCAAAAAATATATCATAATGGATGGTGTTTCAAATAGAAAAATGAGACGAAGAAAAAAGTCTAAAGCAACATGTCAAAAAAATAAACGGTTTGAGAGATAAATCAAAATAAGAAAATAAAATAAAATAAAAAAACATGTCTTGCGCCTGAGCTGTTAGAGAGGAACTTATTTATGTTATTGAGGCTTGTGGAACATATTTATATTGGGGGAAGGGTTTGCAAAATAATTACCAAATTGACCTAAAATTAAGCATCTAACCAAAACAGAATTTATTAGAAATCTTGTAACTTATATACACTCTATATAATCTTAAAAAACTGAAAACAGATCACGTTATTCTGGAATTCTCACCTTCTTTTCTCAATTCTCTCCACCATCGAGATTCTAGGTTTCAATCCAATTTTATTTTGCTTTTCGATTAATATGTGTTCTTCATCCTAAATTTCTGATTTGATTTCTGATACAAATATGTTCTTTATTGATGAATTCCTTCCTCTACTTTGATACAGAATTCGTAACTCAAAGATGAACATAATTCCAATTTTGCTTCATGTAAACGGATCATGGACTGATGATCACAGATTTGTTGGATTTAGTGTAACAGGATTTTCAATTCCTTGTATAGAAGGTTGGACACACTGTAGACCAGTTGTCGTCACTGATGCAACATTTTTTAACTTGTTGCAAGGGGACGCTGATTTCTTCTTGTGCTTATGATGCGCAGGTAAAAAACTTTACAAGATTCGTTGTAGTGTTTGTAAGACATTGGGGCATAATAGGAGGACATGCACGAGATCAATTCAGTAATTTCAGTGCCGATTACAGAATTTCAATCACTAAAAAGCATGACAAACACAAGCAAATTTCACATTTCCTATTAATTTGGAGTTTCTGATTAGAAAATTTTATATGATACAACACTGTTATAGATCTGTTACAGATCATTCCTTAGTTCTTTTTTTTAATTCAAATGAAAATTGACATCAACTGTTCGAAAAAGGTTATAGTACATAGAATACAAGATTACAAAAACATATTTCTTAGAAAAATAACCTGAAATGTGATCATGTGTTTGAATGTTGCATTCTGTTACATTTTAATAAGAATAACATGTGAATTAGAATTGTAACAATATCTATTAGATATCCCTTATCTATTACATTTTAAAATGTAACTGATAATAATCATGTTCAAAAACAGAATTTTTTTTGGAAATTGGATAAAAACATTTATATGTTGTGCTTTTTTAGATTTGTTTACCAATTAGACTGATAAGAGACATATAGTAATCTTGTACAAGACTTGTAGCATAATTATAGAAGACTTGTAACAGATATATACTATATATCATTTAGATAATATCAATACTATTTCTAATATGTATCTGATATAATTATGTTACATTTCCGATACAAGTCTAGAATAATTCATTCGGAGAACAGTAAAAAGATATGCAATTTGAAGAAAAAAAACAACAGAAATTGATTACTTAAAAAACATAACAGAACATCCATAATGTACTATAAAAACATATCAAGAGTACTACAGAAACCAAACTAAAAAGATAAAACAACATCTAAAACTAGAAAGATTAATACAAGATACGTTTTGCAATCTATGACAGCTAATAACACTAAACAGATCTCTTCGTCAATCTCAATATTCTTATTGTTCTTTCTCAAAACATGATTATACAAACTCATGGATGAACGCAACCTAAGAAGATCCACGTTAAAATTCTCCGGCATTGGCATGTTTTCAATAATATATTCCATGTAGCTAAGTATGAAAAAACCACAGTCACTGCAATTCACAATAAAAAAAGGCAAAAACATATAAGAATCAACATCTCTTGCACATACGTATATAAACAACGACATAATCAGTTCTAAAAGCAATACCATAAAGACTGTTGCGGCAAGCCTTTGACATAAACAATCTCCAGATCTCGTAGTAGATTCCCATACATGTAAGCTTCAGATTGCATGACATCATTTGTGGTAATAAGAATTTGGAAGTTGTGCAAATAATATGGTATCATTGATGCGAGTATATTGGAAGCCTTTGGGGTATCCTCCTTGTATGACAACCTACCATCATAAGAGTCGTAAATAAATAGCTTCCTTGAGATAATCTCGAACCTGGCCAAAATCCAGTGGTTCGACCCAACAATGATAGGAATTAAGACATTATCCACTCCATCCCAGCGCTTGCCATAATAAACTCCACTTCCAAACATCTTCAAAGAAACTAAATCATAAATATTGACATTTTCCTAAACTTTGCTTCATCAGTAGGATCATCCAACTTAGTCTTGACAAATTCTAGCCTCTGAGCAAACACAGTTTCCATTATAGTGAAACTATACTTAATCCTTTTGCAATACTTGCCTTTCTTTCTCAAGTAGTAAGATACAAAGTCAATGTGCTGTAGCAAATACAAATACATGCAACAAATATATAAGTAGTTGAGAAACAATTAAAACTACATAAAAAATACTAATATAAGTTTTAAAATAACATTATATAAGATCAGTATCAGATATATACTAAAGTTGTACTACACTTATAACAACTTCCTAGTTTATCATTCCTGTTACACATCTATTACAAGTCTGCTACATTAAAACTTTAATACATAAAAAAGATATATGGAACAAGAAATTCAAAATAAAAACTATATATGAAAGAAGCAATTCACTTACATCACTAGATAAGTAGTCTCCCTTAGTGTAAAGGTTAACCTAGAATGTCTTCTTAGAGATATCCATTATCTTAAAGAAAAACATATCGATTTGGTTGTTCTTTTCACTGTACCATGAAAATTCCATGTTTCATATTTATAATTCAAATAAATATATCAGCTTATTCTAACAAAAATATTACAACACATATTGAATTAAACATTAACTTACGATCTAGATGGGTACTTGTTCTTGTTAATGAACTTCTTGAAAGCTTTAATGGAATTAGTGTCTTCAATTTCATCTCTAATTAAAGCATAGTCGTCGAGGACGTATTGCTCACGAACCATAATCTTCGGCGCAACAGATCCAAAATTGGTGATGTGATGAGATTTTACCTTTTGGGACGGATTCACCCTCATCTTCTGTATATTTGCTCTTTGGGCTGATCAATAACCTTAAGCTCCTCATCTTCTGCAATCTCCTTTACTCAGATTAAAAAAACAAGGTCAATACAGGTTACTATCTTACAAATATGTAACACTATTTCTTAGAAACAACATGCACTTACTTAACTTCTTTAATAATTGCATATATTTCAAAACAATCAGCCTCTAACTTATCAAGTTCTGTTGGATCAACAAAATTTAAGAAACAAGGAGATCCAGCCTGCTAATGTTTTCTAAAGATAACAAATTTTATCAGAACATAATATAATGCAATTTCAATGTAATTCAAAGGAGTTTGATATATTACCTCTTTATTGTGAATCAAACTCATTCCAGTTACAGCCTCTTTCACATTCTTATCATCTAGGCTGGGTCCTTCACTAACTTTACCTTTGAGTTTATCAACTTTATCATCATGTTTTCCTTTACTAATTGACATACGCCCAGCTTTGCATTTAGTACCTTTAGTAGTAGTATGTTTTCCTTTATTCACAGGGCTCTGTTCTATTGGAAGCACTTATGCAACAACATTGTTCGCAACACCAGTTATTTCTTCCCAGCTATCATCAAAAAGTTTAAAGGGCTGCAAATTCAAAGGTCCAGCATCCAATGTGTTCCTAAAACCAGTAGTTTCTCTTATACGCTTCATTTTTTGCTTCTTTCTTTCAGCATCTAATTTATCCACTTTGTCATTTTTCTGTTACAAAAATGACATTAGAAACAAATACATATTCGATACAGAAAAGATACATGTAATAGATACCTAACGGAATTTTACCTTTTCAATTGCTTTTTTACCCCCTTCGATTTTTCGTTCTTCTACTTCAGGATCCTGAATGCCTTTTACATGGATGGCCATCCCATCAGCACCAATCCCTTCAAGATTTTCTTCACCACAATTCTTCATTAACTCCTATTAGTATTCAAGTATTATATATCATGAGGAACATGTACATGTATATATATATCATTGAATTTTACTTGTTTTACCTCTTCCATTGCATTTTTGTCTTATGAATTTCCTTCCTTCCTCTTGAGGAACATGTATGTGTTTCCCATCAATATTGATCTCTACAAGACCAATCCCTTGAACATTTTCCTTGCTATCTTGTTCAATAAATTCCTGTTGCAATCCTGTATTTATTAATATTTAATACATGGTTATTGATAAAAAGATATATAAATTGATAAATTAAGTTGTTACCTCTGTCAATATCTATGTTGCCGGCTCATCTTTTTCTCGTGAACTCAACAACTCCTGAGTTTCGGTCCCTTCTTTTTCCTCCACTATCGGAACAGTCCCCGTACCGACTTGATCAATTGTATTCGAATTAGGTGTTTTCTGTAAATTACAATTTGTTGAAAATCTAAAAGTAATTTCATGAAATTCTAAATGACAAAGAAAAATAAGTGTCAACAATTTTTAAGGGGGACAAAAGATGGAATTACATACATAGGGATAGTCCCTGTCCTGTCTCCATGTTCCTCAGGTTCTTGACCATCATTCGCTCCTATTAATCATCCATTTGTTTATCATGATAGACAGAATAAAATAGTTGTATTAGATGTCTACAATTCTACTTAAAAGTTCAGGGTCAATAGCATTTTAATAGATATATAGTAGAAATATATTAGTATTTTATCAGACCTATACTAGAAAATAATTAATTATAATTTCACTTACATCAGAGCCAACAGTGGCTATTTCTTCCACTGCTTCTTCATCATCAGGAACTTGTCATCATCTTCTTTACCCTGCAAATAAAAAATAACCATAGTTGAAAAAAATAATCACTTCAATTTTAATAAAATTATTTTTAAGTTGTTATTCTTCCACCACATCTATAATGAAGAAAAATGATTATTCAATTACCTCAGGTTTCTTGCTATCAGATCCTCCATGCCCTCTATCATGAGAATCGCCGAAATTATCCAAAACACTTTTGTACGCGGAGTGTCTCCAGACAATTTTGTGATGTCTTCCTCATTATCTTCTTGCGGTGAATCATCAAACTTTTCAACCATTTTGTTTATGGTCAAAACTGTTGGGAACTAACAGTCAGATTGAACATGCATAAGAAGCATGACGGAAATTCAAAATTTTGTCCATGTCCCCAGGAACTCCTATTAGTTGCATATAAATTAAATAAAGCCTTAACTAAATAATTCTCTACCTAGGTTAGCATGCTAAAGGACTAGGCATACCATAATTCCAAATTATATCCTAGCACATTTATTTTATACTAAGCATGTTATAACTCTAAGTTATAACCTAAGCATAAAATAAACTAAGCATGTAAAATAATCTAAGCATAATTATTAAGTCTAAAAACACTTCAAAAAAGACTTAATAATTAAAAGAGAAAAAGGACTTACTAGTTGAAGCGTGCTTTTGCAGAACCTTCTTGCACAAGCCTCCAATCGTAGGATAGCCTCTATCAGTATCCACACGAACCCCACCAACCAAAACCTCCCCGGGAGGAAGAACTAAGAAGCCTTGAGTAGTTGCTAGACCACTCCAAAAGCCTTACCCAAAAATATAAACTAGAGTGCCCGAATAAATTCAGGCTCCTAAAAAATAACTTGCTCAATTACCCGAGAGATTAATTATCTCGCTTAGGATTTATACTTTAAACTTGGTATATTTTGAAAGGAAAGGGGACAACCTATATATAGGCTTGGGGGAGCAAAAATGCTCCCCCTGTGGGCGATGTGGGATGGGAGTAATTACTCCCATCCCATGTGCACACAGCAGGCACAAGCTGTGTGCCACAATACAACATGGGCTACGCATGTGCAACCCATTTTCATGGGCTGCCGTGAGCAATGCCCAACATTGCTCGTACACCTTTCGGTGTACTCCGTGCACTCAAGCCTGTACAAAATACTTTTGTACTCTCGATCCAATTAAACTCGCCAATGCAAAATTCCAATTTTAATCCTTTTTCAAATATTTATTTTCTGACCCTAATAAATTAGTCACCAGTCAAAATAAATTTCTTGGTCCAACCAAAAGTGATCTAATCAATTATAATTTATTTATGACTCTAATTAATTAGTTACCGGTCAAAATAAATACTTTGGTTTATCCAAATTGATCTAATCAATTTTAACCAATCAAATAATAATCTAATTATTATTTAAGTTATATTTTTGCAATAGAATAAATCTATTAGTTCTTTACTTAGTCCGATGAAGGTCCAATGTGTGTGACCTTATAGGATCTCGAAGTATTGAGCTGTTAAGGCTTAACCAACCCTTGTTCTAATGAAACCATTAGCTCAATGCTCTAGACCGTGAATAGAACTCGATTACCTTAAACAACTGTAGTACGCCTCTAGCAAGGGTCTACCATCCCCCATTACTCGGAACGTCATTTATGCTTATGACTTAATCCTGGTTAATGCAATAGTTATCCAGTGCTATAAATTCCTTCCATTCTTTAATATTAGTACCATCTGGTTTATAAGGTTCGGGTAAAATGTTAACCCACTAACAGCGAGGTTGCTCCAAGCTATCCCAGTAGTTTACTTGTTACCGAAGTATATTGCCTTTTACCATAGTGTGTTTGACTAGAAACCATTTCTATCAAACATATACTCTGATCAGAGGTTTATGGCAATCATCACTTCAACAAGTGGCTCGGTACCACTCCTTAATATGTCCGGAGCGATGGATTCTTTCCGACTACTCAGCCTACCAACGTGCTGTCATCACTATACCCGTAATCACCTATAGCACCCTAAATTAACGAGTGCATAGTAATGACCCAAAGTATAGCAATAGTCCTATACAAGGTAGCTAGCATCTCAAGTATTAGGACATTCGCAAAGCTCATTGCATGAAGATAAACACTAACACATTGATATATATACCAAGTGTTTATCTTGCTGTGGTCTCCAATATATCTCCCAGATATATCCATCTGTCAAACTTAAGGCACCACCTTCAGTCTTTAGGAGATTAACTGCTTGGACCCTTTCCAAGAAAGTTGACCACATGCTAGTCTTTCCATTTCATCAATATCCTTTCTTGACGAAACTATGACTAGGGATAGTTTAGACATAATCATAATTGCACATGAAGCAGGTTCCACCAAATATAGTCCAACTATAATTTCTCTAACTTCATGTTATGATATGTCAAGGACTTTTGCATACATCAATCAATATATATTTAACCAGCTTTAATATATGTATATATACAAGCATATTGATATAAACAAAAGATTAAAGGCCTTTATTGATTAAACAAATTATTTATACTATTATATAATTAAGATATATCAGGCTAATTACCTTAAGGGCATACATCATATCCAACAAACTCCCACTTGCACTAAGGCCAATTAGCCATATATTTTAATCCATATGCTTTAACATGTTGGTCATGTTTGACTTGAGTCAATGGCTTTGCCAGACCATCTACGAGGTTCTGATCAGTGGGTACATATTCTAATCTTATTATCTTAGCATCAACAATCTCCCTGATTATATGATACTTTCTGGATATATGTCTATTTTTCTAATGAGACCATGGTTCCTTTGCCTAAGCTATGGCACCATTGTTATCACAATATAAAGTAATTGGATCAACAGCCTTAGGCACCACACCGAGATCACCAATAAATCCCTTTAATCGGACAGCTTCTTTTGCTGCTTTGTATGCAGCAATGTATTCAGATTCTGTGGTTGAATCAGTATTAGTTTCTTGCTTGGAACTCTTCCAGCATACTGCCCCTCCATTTAACACATACATAAAACCTGACTAAGACTTAAAGTCATCCTTGTCAGATTGAAAGCTCACGTTAGTGTAACCTTTGATAGTGAGGTCACCTTCCCCCATAAATTAAGTACTCATCCTTAGTCCTTATCAAGTACTTAAGGATTGCCTTGACGACTATCTAGTGCTTTTCACCTAGATCTGACTGATATCTGCTCATAAAGCTCAAAGTCTGAGAGACATCCGACCTAGTATATATCATAGCATATATGATGGATCCTATCGCTAATGCATAGGGTATATCCTTTATGCACATTCTCTCCTGAGCTGTCTTCGTACACTCAGCCTTAGATAGGTTAATCCCCTTTGTCATTGGGAGATAACCTTTCTTAGAATGCTCAAGGTTGAACCTATTCAACACCTTGTCTATATACGTACTTTGAAAAAGACCTAACAACCTCTTGGATCTATCCCTGTAGATCTTTATACCTAGTATAAATGCTGCTTCACCAAGGTCTTTCATGGAAAACTTTCTTGACAACCATACTTTAATGTTTTGAAGAAGAGAAATGTCATTTCCTATTAGCAGAATGTCATCAACATACAATACTAGAAAAATGACTGCAGTCCCACTAACCTTCTTGTAAACACAAGGCTCATTTGCATTTGGGCAGAAATCCAATTCCCAGATTGTCTGATCAAACCTTATATTCCAACTCCTGGATGCCTGCTTAAGTCCATAAATGGATCTTTGTAGCTTGCATACCTTTGAGCCATTCTGAGATGTAAAACCCTCAGGTTGTGTCATATACACATCCCTGTCTAAATCCCCATTTAGGAATGTTGTTTTTACATCCATCTGCCAGATCTCATAATCGTAATGAGCAACAATGGCGAGAAGTATCCTTATGGATTTGAGCATGGCTACCAATGAGAAGGTTTCATCATAGTCAATACGTTCCCGTTGACTATAACCTTTCACAACTAACCTTGCTTTATAGGTAATTACATTACCATCCATGTCTGTCTTCTTCTTGAAGACCCATTTGCACCCAATTGGTCTAACCTTTTGCGGTGCATCAACCAAATTCCAAACTTGGTTCTCGTACATGAAATCCATTTTTGATTTCATGGCCTTTTGCCATTTATCAGAATCTAAGCTTTTCATTGCCTCATCATATGTCCTTGGTTCATCATCCTCCATAAGATATAGTTCCTTATCATTAGTGATGATAAACCCATATGTATCTGGACCCTTATGAACATGACCCGATCTTCGCAATGATTGTGTTTCGACAGGTTATTCTTGGATCACACTCTCTTGTGTATCTAGAACGGGGTCAATCGATTGATTGTCTATTTCTTCCTCTTGAACTTTCAGTTCAATATTGATCCCACTGACTTTTGTAAGTAAGTGTTCCTTTTCCAAAAAGTGAGCATTCCGAGACACAAATACCTTTTGTGCTTTGGGTTGGTAGAACAGATATCCAATTGTTTCCTTCGGATATCCAATGAACAGACATTTATCAGCCTTGGCATTTAGCTTATTTGACGCTATCCTCTTTACCATAGCAGGACAACCCCATACTCTTAAATGACTTAGAGATGGCTTTTTATTACACCATCTTTCATAAGGTGCAAAATCAACTGATTTAGAGGGCACTCTATTTAAGACTTAAATCGCGCTCTCCAGTGCATATCCCCAAAGGATTTACTAAGAACTGCATGGCTCATCATGGACCTGACCATATCTAATAAAGTTCGATTCCTCCTTTCTGACACTCCATTGTGTTGGGTGGTATAAGGAGGGGTCCACTAGGGAACTATTCTGTTTTCCTTTAGATAATCCTGAAACTCCTGTCTTAAGTATTCTCCACCTTGATCCGATCGAAGTGTTTTAATACTTTTCTCAAACTGTTTCTCTACTTCAGCTCTGAATAGTTTGAACTTTTCAAAACTTTCAAACTTGTGCTTCATCAAATACAAATAACCGTATCATGAGTAATCATTAATAAAGGTTATGAAGTAGGAGTATTCTCCTAGTGCCTAAACACTCATTGGACCACATACATCAGTATGTATAAGTTCCAATGCACTTGTGGCCTGCTCACCCTTTTCTTGAAAGGGTAACTTTGTCATTTTTCCTTTTAAACAAGGTTCACAATCACTATAAGACTCCAAGTCTATTGGGCCCAAGTCTCCACGGTTATGCAACTTGGTTAAGCAATCTTTGTTTATGTGGCCTAAACGGCAATGCCATAAGTAGAAGGAATTATCATTATCTAATTTAACCTTCTTCACACTGTTTATATTGAAAACTTCAGTTCTAGTATCAAGAACATAAATGCCACCTTTCAACATTCCATAACCATAAAAAATATTATTCAAACGAATCTAACAATTATTATTCAAAAATAAAACTTCAAATTCCTCTGCTACTAAATACGCAACAGATACAATATTCTTAGTAACACTTGGAATGTAGTAAAAATTATTCAAAACTAAAATAAGTCCACTTGGCAAAACAAGACTAAAGCTTCCTACGGCTAATGCAGCAACTCTGGCTCCATTTTCCACGCGTAGGTCCATCTCCCCTTTTGCAAGTTTTCTATAGTTTCTTAGTCCCTACACAGAAGTATATATATGAGAACCACAACCAGTATCTAATACCCAAGTGGATTCTCACGGAAAAGTAGCAAAGTTTTTAATTACAAACATACCTAAAGTAGATGCCTCTGTAGGCTTCTTCTTCAAACGCTCAGAAGTAGGAGCTTTGTAATCCCTCTTCCAATGTCCCGGTTTCCCACATTGGAAGCAGACATACTTAGATGCCTTCTTTTCATTCTTCTTCTTACTGATTCTTTTCTTAGCACCTAGTGCTTGCTTCTTCTTCTTAGAAGCCTTGCCTTTTTCAACCAATAGTAGAGGTTTCTGATCCTTCTTGAACTGAGGTTCTACTATTTTTAGCATGTTGATTAATTCAGGGATAGTTGAATTAATATTATTCATGTAATGTTAGTCACGAAGCCTGAGTAACTATTTGTCAAGGACATCAACACAAGGTCAATGCTCAAGTCATGATTCATCTCGAATCCTAATCGATTCAGTTTCTCAAGGTATCCCAAGAGTTTCAGTACATGTTGAGAGGTAGAGGTGCCAGCCTGCATCTTGGTCCCGAAAAGGAGCTTGGTGGTCTCATACCTCTCAGTCCTCTCCCTCTCCGAAAAGAGTTCTTCAAGATAGAGAACCATGTCATCCAAGGGCATGTTCTCATATTATTTCTGAAGCTCAGAATCCAAGGACCTCAGCATAATACACATGGCAGTCTCACAATCTTTCTTGTGCTTCAACCAGGCATCATGTTCCATATGATCCTCATCACTTAGGACATAGGCAATTCCCTCGAATCTGAGAGCTATTCTCATAGCTCGGAACCAGTCAGAAAAGTTCGAGCCATTCAATTTGGTGTCAAGTAACATACGGAGATTAAAATTGGAAGCCATTTTCAACCTAAGATATAAGAAAAGAAAAGTGTTTAGATATTAGTTTAAGTACATGTATTTATATGAGGACTTTTAATTAAATACTTTTTTCTACTATTTTCTCAGAAATTTACAATAGCCCATTCTATTGAATTCGTGAATTTTAGCCCAGCTAAATTTCTTAGTAGGTAGCATCTATAGCTAGTCTATTACAACCCCCAATTTTATGAGCCAAGTCATAATAGTAAGTCATAGTTGGAATCCCATTCCATTTGCATCACATGCAATTGCTAATTCATTCAAGTTCACTAATCCCAAGGGACGTGTGCTCTTATATTAGCATCTCCTTCAATATGTCTCAGATCTGGGCTTAGCCCCCAATTTTATGGTGGACTACCCCAGCTCTGTTAAGGCAGACCCTATCTCAAACTTTACAACCAATCAATGTGGACTAGAAGGAACGCTTTCCGTAGCACTTTGATAGCCCAAAGAGACCGTATTATAAATTTGAGTAAGACTACAACTTGCCTTAATATATTTACTTTAGGATTTTATTGGTGTTAAACGTCTCACCCAATCTAGAATTTTATCAGATGGACAAAATTATAATAACTTGTATTAATTCAAGAAATTTTAGAATTAATTTATAAGGTCTAACCTTAGGTGGGTTCAACTCTTTATTATAATTATTCCATCAACCTAGATTATATGTAAAATAATTAACACTTTTATTTATTATATTAATATTGCATTTCCTTTAAGCTTTTATTCAATAAATTTAATTTTTTACTCTGTTATAGAAACATATATAAGCACCATCTTATATACTAGAAATAAATTAGTTCATATTAATCCCCCGGTTGGTCAATTCAAATTTTACCGATATAGGTTCCCAGGTAGGAGAGGTGCCCTATGAGGAGTAGACACCAAGTCCAATCCTTAGCCAAAACAAATACGGGCACAAACTTGAAGACCAACGGACTCTCTTAAACTAATAAATTTCGTTCTTCCAATTCATGTAAATTGGAAGCATCTATAACCCATGTAATTTAAATAAATTATTGACACTTGTATAATTTGAGTAAGTTGAGTAGGCTTATTTAAAATTATTCATAACCATTTTCTAACCTTGAAATGAAAGGCACAAGTTTATATATATTATTCCAAATAATTAAATAAACAAATCATTTCATTTAGAAAATAATATTTAGTTTGCTTCTAACTTAATTATGCACTAAATAGGCAGGCTTTGATACCACTGTTGGGAACTGACAGTCAGATTGAACATGCATAAGAGGCATGACAGAAATTCAAAATTTTGTCTCTGTCCCCAGGAACTCCTATTAGTTGCATATAAATTAAATAAAGCCTTAACTAAATAATTCTCTACCTAGGTTAGCATGCTAAAGGAATAGGCATACCATAATTCTAAATTATATCCTAGCACATTTATTTTATTTTAAGCGTGTTATAACTCTAAGTTATAACCTAAGCATAAAATAGACTAAGCATGCAAAATAACCTAAGCATAATTATTAAGTCTAAAAACACTTAAAAAGACTTAATAATTAAAAGAGAAAAAAGACTTACCAGTTGAAGCGTGCTTTTGCAAAACCTTCTTACACAAGCCTCCAATCATAGGATAGCCTCTATCAGTATCCACACAAACCCCACCAACCAAAACCTCCCCAGGAGGAAGAACTAAGAAGCCTCGAGTAGTTGCTAGACCACTCCAGAAGCCTCACCCAAAAATATAAACTAGAGGTGTCCGAATAACTTCAGGCTCCTCAAAAATAACTTGCTCAATTACCCAAGAGATTAATTATCCCGCTTAGGATTTATACTTTGAGCTTGGTACATTTTGAAAGGAAAGGGGACAACCTATATATAGGCTTGGGGGAGCAAAAATGCTCCCCCTGTTGGCAATGTGGGATGGGAGTAATTACTCCCATCCCATGTGCACACAGCGTGCACACGCTGTGTGCCACAAGGCAACATGGTTGTGCATGTGCAGCCCATTTTCATGGGCTATCGCGAGCAACGTGCACTCGAGCCTGTACAAAATACTTTTGTACTCTAAGTCCAATTAAACTCACCAATTCAAAATTCCCCTTTTAATCGTTTTTCAAATATTTATTTTCTAACCCTAATAAATTAGTCACCAGTCAAAATAAATTTCTTGGTCCAACCAAAATTGATCTAATCAATTATAATTTATTTATGACTCTAATTAATTAGTTACCGGTCAAAATAAATACTTTGGTTTATCCAAAATTGATCTAATCAATTTTAACCAATCAAATAATAATCCAATTATTATTTAAGTTATATTTTTGTAATAGAATAAATCTATTAGTTCATTTCTTAGTCCGATGAAGGTCCAATGTGTGTGACCTTATAGGATCCCAAAGTATTGAGTTGTTAAGGCTTAACCAACCCTTGTTCTAATGGAACCATTGGCTCGATGCTCTAGACCGTGAATAGAACTCAATTGCCTTAAACGACTGTAGTACGCCTTTAGTAAGGGTCTACCATCCCCCACTACTCGAAACGTCATTTATGCTTATGACTTAATCCCGGTTAATGAAATAGTTATCCGGTGCGATAAATTCCTTCCATTCTTTAATATTAGTACCATCTGGTTTATAGGGTTCGGGTAAAGTGTTATCCCACTAATAGCGAGGTTGCTCCAAACTATCCTATTAGTTTACTTATTACCGAAGTATATTCCTTTTACTATAATGTGTTTGACTAGAAACCATTTCTATCAAACACATACTCTGATCAGAGGTTTATGGCAATCATCACTTCAACAAGTGGCCAGGTACAACTCCTTAATATATCCGGAGCGATGGATTCTTTTCGACTACTCAGCCTACCAACGTGTTGTCATCACTATACCCGTAATCACCTATAGCACCCTAAATTAATGTGTGTATAGTAATGACCCAAAGTATAGCAATAGTACCACACAAGGTAGCTAGCATCTCAAGTATGAGGACATTCACAAAGCTTATTGCATAAAGATAAACACTAACACATTGATATATATACCAAGTGTTTATCTTGCTACGGTCTCCAATATATCTCCCAGATATATCCATGTGTCAAACTTAAGGCACCGCCTTCAGTCTTTAGGAGATTAACTGCTTAGACTCTTTCCAAGAAAGTTGACCACATATTAGTCTTTCCGTTTCATCAATATCCTTTCTTGATGAAACTATGACTAGGGATAGTTTAGACATAATCATAATTGCACATGAAGCAGGTTCCACCAAATATAGTTCAACTATAATTTCTCTGACTTCATGCTATGATATGTCATGGACTTTTGCATACATCAATGAATATATATTTAACCAGCTTTAATATATATATATATATATACATATATATATATATATACACACACATATATATATATATATATATATATATATATATATATATATATATACAAGCATATTGACATAAACAAAAGATTAAATTCCTTTATTGATTAAACAAATTATTCGTACTATTACATAATTAAGATATATCGCCCTAATTGCCTTAAGGACATACATCATATCCAACAAAAACTACTTCAATATTGCTGACTCGTCCAGATAGAGCCTCCATTTCACTCTCAAGCATACCCAATCTATTACCAATACTCTCTAACCCCAGGTCAATCTTGTTAGAAAGTGCATTTAGTTTGTTAATAAATTGAGTCTGACTTCCAGCAGGAATCTGGGACTGAGTTCCTTTCTAAAAGAATTCTTCGGACTCAGAAGGCTCTGCAAATGGAAAGTACTTCTCCAGTAACAACTTTGAAAGCTCTTCATCAGTAGCAATAATTTTCCTAAGGTTCAACTGAAATGAAATTGAAGTCACACATCAAACTACAAATAACACACTTAAAAGCAAACATATAATACAATTGTAACAGACGTAAAACAAAGATGAAGCAGACTTATACTATATGCTTCTTTACCACTAAACAATATAACAATTTATGCATCTGATACATACCTACTATATATGTAGTACAAAGTTACTAACAAGTAAATATACTTACATTGTTTTCTAAAAAAAATATTGTGGTTTAGATTTGATTTATAATAGACTCATATCATATTTGTATCAAACATACTACTTACATATTAAAAAAATTAGAAACAAACATAGTTGTAATGTGAGCTTACATATTTGAACTACTTGTCGAAGATCATCGTATTGAAATCTTTTGCTTTAAATTCATTTGTGTGTGGTTGCCATTTGAAAAACCTTGGTTTAAATTCATCATCATGTTGTTTACTCCTGCTGGATACAAAACCTTCACAATTTCCAACAACCTCATAAAACCAAACCTGGAAGACCAACGGGGATCTAAAAAGCTTGTAATTTGGCGGCTTCGCCTTTCTTTTTCCATTCTTCTTAAGAGACAGAATGGTATCTCTGAATGACAACTGACCCCATGCTTCTTTGTCGTAGGTACCATTGCAAACACAGTCAAAGTACGAATTAGGGATTTTTGTGCCCACATCTAATCCCATAATATAATAGCTAATGAAATATACAAGCGTCAACTTAAAATAGTCATCATCACTCTCGATCGGGATCCTCTCATGTTTTCCTCCTTCTCCGTTATCATCCTCTTCTTCTTCCTCATTATCACTAGAATCATTCTTATTCTTAATTATAAACTTCATATATGCTCTCTTAATAAGATTAAAACAATTTAGGAAATACTTCTTCCGAAAATCTTTTGAGTAATCAGTGTTATCCAAATTAAAATCTCCTTCAGCATATGGCCGAAGTCCAGATATAAGACAAAAATACTCAAGACCAAAGTAAAAAGGATATCCTGCAACCAAAATACAGATGTAATCATTATGCGTCTAGTCTATTTCCCTAGTGAGGATGCTGTGAATAAAAGCTCTCTGAACTTTCATTCTAGGTCTCGTAAGGAAATTAGCAAATATCATCCCCTTAAGCATCTCTATAATCAATAACACCAAAGTTTGAAGAAGCATTGATTCCAGAAGACCAGGGTTCAAAATATATAAGAGGATATCGCGAGATGTATTCAATAAATGGATTCTCTTCTTGTTCTAACTGCATTTTATCAAGGAAAAAGTGATTAAATACAGTCATGACACCTCTTAATATCAAATGAAGACTGTATATAATCATTTTCTAACATCAAAATGCATTATATTAGTCACATAACAGACTTGTATCATGTATATAACACTTTTTAATGAGAAAATACAATCCAAACACACTTATACCTTCATGTTGTTACACTTACATTTTGGATACATTGAGCTAGACATATAATAGAGTTGTATATAATATATATATATATATAACTTGTATGTTACAAACAGAGCATACTATGTCATTTCATTACATTTGGATGCATTATATTACACATAAAACAGGCTTGTATATGACATATAACACTTATTAATTAGCCAAAAGAATTCAAAAAAGTCTTATACCTTCATTTTGATATATTTATAAACATCATACTAGATACATAACAGAGTCGTATCAAACATACCAATATGGACTTGTTGTTACAGAATCTACAATAACTGATACAAACATGATACATATCTACTACAAAGAAACAAAAAAATGATTTTACAAAAAACTGATGAACATAAAGCATGAATTAAAAAGAGATATCTAATAGATTTCTACAGAAACACTACATAGAACATATATATCACACATATACTAAACATGTAACAGATGTATAGTAACATGCATTAAGCCTAACAACAGAATCAAAATGTTTCTCTTACCTTTTTCTGAGATCTAGAACCACTGCCTCTAACCTTCTTAGCGGCAACAACAGGAGATTTCTTTGCTACTGGCCTCTTCTTCGGAGCCACTACCACTTGAAAATGAAAAACAAATTTCAACAAAATCAGGGGAAAAATAAAACAACAGAGAACGCTTAATTAAATCACATATTTTCGAAATGTGTACCTTGATTTGTAATGCAGATGAAGTAGGAACTGTTAACACGACTTCTCAAGAAAAAGATCTCAAAAAACAAAGAAAATCAAAAGATCAACAGGAACAGGAAAACGCAAATACAAAGTAGATCTCGAAAGAAGCTATTATAGACAGAAATCAGAAGAATAATGGAAGGAAACCGGGAAAACTGCAAACAAAATGGCTAGATCGTGTGTGGAATATGGATAGTCTTCGAATTGAAACTGTTATAAGAAGAACGCGAGAAAGAAATAGCAAGCGTATAACGGTTATCAAAAGCATATGATCAGTATTTAGAAATGACAAGAAGAGGTTTAGGTTCCCTTTATGTTGTTGAAGCTTGTGGAATTGGACATTTATGTTGTTGACCAAACTTTTAATGGAAATTATTGTTGGGCTTTGGTACAGTTATGTATTTTTCCCCAAAATAAATTATTTAATTTCAGAATTATCATAAATCCCAATTTATAGGCACTAAACAGCCAATTTTGGCAAAAATAAGGTGGGGTTCATGGTGTAACCATGAGTTTAGTGGCCTGTTTCCACCCGAAATGGACATCGGGATCTTTCAAATTGGAGCATCCAACCTGAACAGCACACATGATACTTGCACAATTTCATCCCTTTATGTATCAAGACATCATTTTACTTATTCTTATTGGATAATGGGGAAAATTTTTTCTCCGAAACCTTAATGGGTATGGGTATGGGGAAGACTTATCCCCGAAATCTCATTGGGTATAAATATGGGGAATGCATACCCGATTCAATAAGATCCGTTGACAACCCTACAGGAACCTTTATTGGCCACACGAGTTTGTTTCGGGCATACCAAAGGGACAATAGCAAATAGCAGACCTGCTGTAAAAACGGTTGTGATTTACAATTCAACCAAAACTCAAACAAAGAGGCCACTGAGACATAAGGCGGGATGATAAATCGTTTATCAAACAAAGCTCACACCCGCTTGCATAGTTACATTCAAAAAAGACATAAACTGTATTAGAAAAATTTTCAAGACAAATATAAAAACTGAAAGGCATAATACAAATGTGAATTTAAACCAATTCAATGTGATTTGATTAGTATCATAGGATTTTATATTCAATTGACTAACATAAGAAATGCTATAAGAAAAGTCAAGCATGAATTTATTAAAGGAAAACAATCTAATTTCATTCTAAAATACACAATTATTTCTCAGAAACCGTTGATTTGTTATCGTTGGTAACATCAAACCGTTTAAAGACAGCGACAGCTAAAAAGTTTTCTTCAATTTTTCCACCACCTCTTATTGGGGATAGTTAATATGCCTCATAATTGGGGCAATGTTTGATGATATTCAAGAATTTCGTTGGACGGTACTCAAAACGTCATTATAAATAATTTTTCCTACGCCGTCCATGCTAAAAAGGCATCCTCAACCTCCTTCAATTCTTTGTTTATTCTTCATCTTCTTCTTCCTCTTCTGATTTTGAGTTCACCTTCTCATTCTTTCTCTCTTCTTCTTCATCTTTCAATTTCGAGTTCATCGTTTCCGATCATCCGTGTTTTTTTGCTCTTTATTTTATGAACTCTTGTCATTTTTCCGTGTTTTTTTGCTCTTTATTTTATGTATGTGTAATATTCTAGTTTATGATGATGAAGACTTTGCCCGATCTAATCATTTATTGCATAAGATGTTGAGTTTCTATAATCTTGTACTAAGACTATTGATATTCTTTTTTGTTCATTTCAGGTTTTATTCATTTAGTATTGGTATTTAAAGAAGAAATGTATCAATATGAATCTAACCTCTTCAGGAAGGCAAATGGTGATTTAATAGAGGTGTGTTGAATACCTTTTATTTTCGAGTTCAATTGACTTCAATCGCTTTATTTTAGTTATATATTACTCTTATACTTAGTATAAGAGCTCTTATACCAGGTATAAAGCCTATATACCATTGTTTTTGCTGAGCACTTTACAAATATGTTATGAAAATGAATAGAAAATGGGTGGTATAAAGACCTTATATCACTCTTATACAACTCTTATACTAGGAATAAGACATGGATGTCATGGTTTTTGTGGAGAATTTGAAACTGTTGTGAACAGAGGATCAATGGATTGTATAAATGCATTAATACCATTATTACACCTAGTCTAAGGCCTTAAGGAAAGTAGTCTAAAGTTGGTATAAGATCTCTTTATAAGGCTGCCTGAATTAGTTTTTTTGTTCTAAAACTTTCAAGATCGGAATATGATAATGAAAATATGATCAGAAATAGAGGGAAAATATAGAAAATCAAAAGTAAGAAGGATGTGATTGTAACAGAGAAAAAAACCTAAAACAGGAAAGAAAGAAGAAGAGAAATACATGAGAAAATGTCGTAAAAAGAAAAAGAACTTAACAAAACATAAAAGAATGTTGTTTCTCATAATTTGGAAACAATTAGGCGTTAGTCGGGCGGTCATGGCATCTAGAACCTAGGTAGATTTGTAATTTTGTTATTTTTTCATATTTATTAATAGATAAAAGTATAAATTAAACAAAAAAGATAAATTATAATATAATATAATAATATATTAGAAAAACATAGTTTAGTATATGAAACACAAATCTTTATCAATTCTTACATAAAAACACATCAACATTAAAATCAATTCCATAAAAACACATATCCTCACAAATTATTTTCTGGTTTATGACGCACTATTTCTTTTTGAGATTCAAAATAAGAACTATATGGAGAGAATATTTTGATATACATTAATTTTACCAATCGAGCTATTTTTTAACGGGGCTTTTACATAAATGTGCTAAAAGGATAAAATAATTTGGGCCAAAAAACTAACACATAACAAAAATACAAAAACAGGTAAAATATTTACGAGGACACGATCCGTTCCAAAAAAAGTTACAAACTTTCTTCCACATGTACTATGCATACTGTTCATTGTGCTATTACACAAATTATTTAATTTTTTTATTTTATTTTGCATTTATCTCTCAAACCGTTTATTTATTCGACATGCCGCTTTAGATTTTATTCGTCTCTTTTTTTATCTTCGTAACGACATCCACTGTGATATTTTTTTCCAATTTTTTTTTCGAACTGTCAGATATCAAATAAAAGTCCAATTGAAATCAATAAAACTTGAAGAAATTGGATCCAAAACATTAAATAGATTTTTAATAGATCAAAACTCTAAAATATACTTGTACAGATATTTAATATCAATTTCAAAATAAATTTTCTAATAGACGTCTACTAGATATCCAATAGATGTTCAATAGATAGCCGATAGATTTCTAATAGATGTCCGATAGATGTCTAATAGATGAGAAAACATAAGATCCTGAAACAATACCACTATTCAAATACCAATATCTTCCAATTACAAGAAAAACCAGAAATCGATTGAAATAAAAAGAGTAATTAACTAAACAAATTCATCATCAATCTTCTTATCTTCTTGGTGGAGTTCTTGGACTTTAAATTGTTTTATATGACCAATTATCTTTCTTATTTTCCTTATCTTCAAAACATAGACCTGTGATTTATATTGATGTCATTAGATTCCATAAAAAAAATTATCAAAATTAAGATATATTGGATTGGATATTTATCAGTGATCTATTGGATATATATTCAATAAAAAATGTCGAAAAAATCACAAAGGATATCATTTTAAAGATAAAAATAAGACGAACAAAAAAACTAAAGAGGCATGTAAACAAAATAAGCGGTTTGAGATATAAATGAAAAATAAAGAATAAAAATCAAAATAACAATCAACATGATAATTATGTAAATAGAATGGAGAGAGAGGAAAGTTAAAAAATATTTAATAAACATGATAGTTATGTAGATTTTTAGTAATTATGCCAATCTTGATAAATAGCCTTTTTAAATTGAAAAATTGAACAATAATTATTATAAGTATAGGTTTCTTAAAATTTGTGTACAAAAATTAGACTAGGCAATAGCTAGATGAAAAAAAAAAGTAAACTGAGTGATGTCTAGGTGAAAATATATTAATCCAAAACTTGATAGCGTCTGAAAAATAAAAATTTAAATAACAAATCCCAAAATAACACTTACACGGTACTTGACGGGAATTTTTAAAATAATGCTAGTAAAAGCATAAAGCAAAGTTTTTGTTAACGTTTACGCTTTAACTTCTCAATGTTCAATGGCACGATTAAAATCAGGCCTTTAAGGCAATCAAAGATGAGTAATATTGGGCCTAACCCATTTGTTCATTAGAAGGGTACACCTTTCCAAATCTCATTTGTGACAATGTGATTAGTTATGGACTAAGACAAGTCATATAGCAAAAGGGCAATGGCTTTTTATTCCGTAATTCTCAAAATAATTTGGGCAAGTTGAAATAATTTACAAGGAGTACAAAAAAAAGTTAAAAATAATTTACAAGAATATCTTCTATATTAAAATAATTATTATAAATAAAAAAACATGTTCACATGTGTTTTTATTTTTTTGCCTTATTTTACATTTATCTTTCAAATCATTCATTTTTTAACATGTCAACCTTGAATTTTTGGTTTGTCTTTTTTTATCTTCAAAACGACATCCACTGTGATACTTTTTTTAAAAAAAATTTTAAGCGACCAGATATCTAGTAGTTATTTAGTAATGTCTACTAGATGTCCAATAGTTGTCTAATAAATCATAACTTTCAACAGATTTTGAAAACATATCTATAACAAGTATTTAATAAATTTTTTAAAAGGATACAAATTTACTAAATGTTTATTAGATATTATATTTTATAAAATAATCATCGTAAAAAGATACGTATCTATTTATAATTTATGAAATCATCATATACACATTTATTTTATATGGATTAAATACATGTTAGATGTCATTAGATTCCATAAAATACTGTTAAAATTAAGATACACTAGAAATCTAAGAGTAATCTACTAGACATTTATTAGATATTTACTGGATGTCATATTTAATAAAATAATCATCGTAAAAAGATATATATCTATTTATAATTACTGTAAGCACCACATACACATCAATTAATTATTATATATATATATATATATATATATATATATATATATATATATATATTTATCAAATACATGTTAGATGTTACTCCCTCCATCTTTTTAAAATATGCATTCTAGCCTAAAATTGGATTATCAAAATACTTGTTATTTGTACTAGTCTAGGTATTTTTTTAATTATTCTTCCAACTATGCCCTTAGTATTAATTGCACTTGGGTTGAAAAATTGAAACATTAATTTGAGATACAAGGGTAAACTAGTATTTTCATATCCTTAATAAATGAGTTTATTAAGAAGCGTGAAACTTGTAGGTAGGGCTGTAAACGAGCCGAACTAATCGTGAACTACTCGACACTCGGCTCGGTCAAAGCTCGTTCGAGCTCGGTTCATTAATTAATGAGCTTGTTCGTGAACAAAATTTTAGGCTCGTTATCGTAAATGAACCAAGCTTGAACAAGGGGATACTCGACTCGAAAGCTCGTGAATATGCTCGATAAGAGGCTCGCGAACTAGTTCGCCAACGGGCTCGTTAACAGGCTCGTCAACATAATTAAAAAGTTTAAACATTATATTTATGAAACAGATAGATAATGAAAAATATAAAACAGTATATGTGTAAAAATGGATATATAAATGTATAAAGAAAAATATAAGATATAAGATAAAGAGTAAGTAAAATATAGATAAAAATAAGTAAAAAAAATGGATATAAAGCCTAATAAAGGCAATTCGAATCCAATCCAATCCCTACTATATATATTCATCAATTTTATATGCTCAGTGAAACTCTCATCTCATTTTCTTCCGAAAAAACGCAGCCGCCAACACAACACTCCTCATCTTCCTTTTCTTAGTACAGTGAAAATCATTTGTGGTGTTTAGATTATTCATCTCCGATTCTTCATCTTACGGATTCTATCTCTTTTACAGGCTGAGCTCTTGATTTAAACAAAGCTCGATATAGGCTCGAAGCTCGGCTCGATCTTGGCTCGGGCTCGGTCTGACCAAGCTCGAACTCGACTCGAGTTCGTTAAAATTTAAACGAACAGAGCTTGAACAGTCAATGTTTGAGCTCAGCTTGATTCGTTTACAGCCCTACTTGTAGGAAGACAAGTAAAAAAATATGGAGGGGTACTAAATTCCATAAAAAAAGTTAAAATTAAGTTATACTAGATATCTACTAGATATCTAACAGTGATGATCTACTAGATGTGTACAAGATTGCCACTAGATGTTATATGTTATAAAATAATTATCGTAAAAAAAGATACGGATCTATTTATAATTTATGAAATAATCATATACACATTTTTTGTATATTTATTAAATATATGTTATATGTCATTAGATTTCAATAAAAACTGTTAAAATTAAGGTATACTACATATCTTCTAGATATCTAACAGTGATCTACTAGATAAATACTAGATAAAAAATTTCGAAAATGTCATAGTCGATATCATTCCAAAGATAAAAATTAGACGAAAAAAAGATCTCTAAAGGGGCATATCGAAAAAATAAAAGGCTTGAGAGATAAATGAAAAATAAGAAATAAAATCAAAAGAAAATGGGGAAAAAGAGGTGTAATAGTTTGTAAATATATTAGAAAGAAATATAGATAGTTAATTACTTTGACTTGATTGTAAATTTGAAAATATCTTAGTAAGGTATGAATGATAATTTGCCTATTATTTATTTGTTATTATTAAATCCAGGACATTAAGAGAGACATGGATATGGCCTACTATTTGAATGAAACTTATACAAATTTTCTCAAAATACCAACAAAATGACATTAAGAGAGATACAGTCTTTCCAGAATATCAAATCTGCTAAAATTATATATAAAACACTAAACAAGTAATATTTTTGTTCAATATGCCAGCGAAAACATTTTAACTACCATTGTTCATTAGAAAATATTGTTGTAACTCTAAGCCTAAACTAAACATATTTCTTTACGGAGGGGTAAAATGTGTCTCTTAAGGAATATTGTCCAATTAAGAGATGAATTCCTAAAAATCCATGCATGTACAAGAAATCTGCATTTTAAGTAACAACTTTAATGCTTAAGTAGGCAACACTCGTAGCGTTTAAATCCTAAATAGATAGAGACATTGCCCGTGTTTAAGTGGATCCACAAATATATCGTAACTATATAGAGTGGTTAACCCTAAGTTTGGTTGGTTCATATAATTTAAATACCCTTTTTTCGCCGAACAAAAGACAAGCCTTGAAAGCTACACAACACCAAAACCATGGAGTCTACCGTTGAAAAAATGTGAGTGGATATAAGAAGAGTAATCAAAGTAGTGATGTGGTGCCTAAATGTGTTGAAGGATGAAGAAGCCCACATTTTGCCAAAGTCTATCAATCCAACTAGTCTTCTCTTATTTACTATTAAGCACTTAGTTAGATCGATGAGGTGTTACTTTATTAGTTAGCATTTAGTTACATTTTTGTGTATAAATAGCCAATAATAAATATGTAAATATTAAGTTGAGATGAATAATTCTTTAATGAATCAGTTTTGTTCTCTTGTGTATTTTGTTCTTCATTTTACTGGTTCGTATACCAGATTTAGCAAAATGAGTAGAAATGACGTAACATTGTGGGATTGAAATAATAGGAAGACTGTAAATTAAAATATCAAACATGAGCAGTGCGCAATTATTGATTGTTGGCTGTGACATGAACATAATGCGCACTTTCTACAAGTCCTATGTAGTCGCATTCTATTTTCTACAGTTCAAGACCAACATCCTACCCAAATTCAGGATTTAAGTCAGGTTATTTTGAATTTATATTTTATTCAATTCAATTTCTATTAAATTCAAACTCATTAATTTGTAAGTTTTTGTTCGGTTTAATTCATATATTAATACTAATAATATTGATTAATATGGATAATTGTTGGAATATAATATTAATATATTATATATAGAGTAAAAGACAGTTAAGTACCTTTTTCAGTACAGAAAACGTCTTCAGAAAATGCAGCGGAAAGAATATGATCGATAACTACATATTACTAGTCAGGTAATGAACTACATCCTATGAGAGAACGTTACACGAACTACAAATTATAGTAAAACTGAGACAAACAAAAAATAAAAGAGAGGGAGGGAGGAAGAGTCGTTGCTTTGTTCTCTCTCCATATTGACATATCATATATATACACTATTAGAGATAATGAAGTCCACAATTGTGTTGACTTCAATTCTCTAAAGAGTTGCCAACAGGCTGTCATGGGTACCTGTTGGCAGCTCTTATATTATTTATTTACAATATATTTGATCCCTTAACTTTTATTCAGTTAACATGTACTTATACATATTGTATACTTTAGACCGCATTAATACAACAGGTATAATGGATCTAACACCGAAATTAATCACACCTGTACTGGTACGGGCGGATCGGGTCTAAAATCCAACATCTCCTACTGGCACATAACAGAACAGATCTATTACTTTTGTCTCTTTCATACTTGCAAATAGTTCGTGCGACTAGCATACCTTGAGAGCTCTTATGCTATATACTCATTGAAGATATATAGCAGCTCGTTGAAAAACATCGAAGCATTGTATGCATCATCCTAGATTCCATATCACATCCACTGTAATCCTTTGATCTCTACAGTTTTATCATCATAGTTATACACACATGCATAACTACCCGGGTTGTGAAACATAGAAACTTAAGATGTGAACACATGGCAATCTTCCCCTTTTACTATATTCCTTCCATCATAATCTAACTCGCTTGTCCAGTCGGGCTCATTCAAGGTTGAATCATACTTAACCTCTTCAGAGTCTCCCTCTAAAATAGCCACATTAGATCATACTTTCAAAACAAGTTAGGGTCCTGAGGATAGCAAGCTAACAAAACCATAGTTTCGTTGCGTGAGTCTCACACTAGGAAAAGCTGGGATCATTTCTTTTCCATCTCATGGTCGATAAGCAAACATGGTATGAAATCATGTGTTATGGTGCTCTTTTTTTACATTTTAAAGAAGTGCATGTCTCATTAACACCATACAAAAGCTTCAGTTAGATGTGCCAAAACATCTAACTTTAGTTCGTTTACTTTATGAACTACTTTTGGCTACAAAGACAGAATAGGAGTATGTTACTTGTAACAAGTCCATTTGTAGATTACATATAATCTCTTACATACTTGCCTTTTGTAAATATGTGACTCTTGCACTTTTATGAAAACGTTTTTCATATTTCTAGCAAGACGGCTTCCATTATTGAACAAGCTCTCATTTGTTCAAAAATAGCCTCATGCTTGACATCTGTTATCTAATAACAAAACAAGGGTAAACGCTCGTGTGAGTGAGCTATTTCTCTGTCTTACATGCATCTCAAATAACAGCAAATATTGATAAATAATATTCACACTCGTGTATTGCAAAATTTAAACTCTATTGAATAATATGTTCTTAAACATATGACCTAGATCCGGTAGATCTAGTATATTCAACATAAACATCTTTCATGTTGAACCTTTTACGTGCTATATAGAAAAATGATACTTAATCTTTATATGTTTTAATTTGATACGGAACCTCAATTCTATAGCAAAAGCTATATTAGATTGACTGTCATTTTCCTTTTTAATTACAATTTGAGCATTTGTAGAAGTAATATAAAGATGGTTCATTAACCTTCTTAATCAATTAGCTTCTAAATAAGAATATCGCATACACTCTAGTTTATAATGGATAGGGCGGCATAAGGTTATTTCTTGTTGCTTCATAATATGATACTATTGTTAATTAACAAGATAAAACTAAAATATGGATATTATTTTATCCATGTCTCTAACCCAATCGCCTTTTGTGCATCCTTTTAATTGCATATTATTGCAAACTAACAACACAAAAATAGCCTACAACGCCTTTAAGGTACCTCAGTATCCTTTTCGCAGTTTTTAATGTGTTTTTCTTGGATTTGGCTGATATATGCTTATAATGCCAACTGCATTACAAATATCAGATTGTGTACACACTATAGTGTATGTACGAGGCTTCACAAAGCTCTCATATAAAGAAAATTAATCATTCGTTTATTTTCTCATTTGCGTTATGGGACTTATGCAAATGTTAGGTCCACTTATCCATTCGGTTATACATATAGGCTTAAGATTGCTTATATTGAAAACTCAAGAACATTGTCGGTTTATGTCTCTTAAGACAAGGTTAACAACTTCACGGAGTAATCTCTTGAAATCTTAATTCTAAGAGTATAAGCAATTTTACTTAGAACTACCATTTCAAAATTTGATATTAATCAAACTTTGATCTAATTCACACATTTCATGTCATTTTCAGCTATCAAAACGTCATTGAGATGCAATGACATACTAACAAATCTATTCGATCTGATTATAAAATTGAATATTTCTTGATCTTGGAAGACTATTTGAGGCAATAAATTGATCATTTTTCAACGT
The DNA here is from genome assembly GCA_947683365.1 of Euphorbia pulcherrima. Lineage (NCBI taxonomy): Eukaryota > Viridiplantae > Streptophyta > Magnoliopsida > Malpighiales > Euphorbiaceae > Euphorbia > Euphorbia pulcherrima. The sequence goes on from CANTUS010000001.1 coordinate 26,465,524, forward strand.
ACAAACCTTTTGTTTGTGCCTTAGTTACAAATCTATAGGTCTTTACTTATAGATTTATTTATCTTCTCACAATAGAGAAAGAAAATAGTCTTAACATCCATTTGATGTAGTTCTAGAACTTGACTTGTTATAATAGCATGGATCGTCTAATGGATTATGTATAGCACTTTTGCAATTAGGCAAACTTAATATCCATAGATATTGTCATCAACCTAATGCTTGAGAACCCACTTGTTCTTTATAGTCTTTCATCCCTATGACTAACCAACGAGTTCATAAACTCTGTTGGACTTCACGGAAGCCATTGTTTTTCCATAGTTTTAATCCATTATTCTTGTGTGGGAATGGGAGAGTCTCTTTCTCTCATCATCATTTATGAATTGAACAATTAAAGCAAAATAGTCATGTCATCAATACATCAATCGACGATATTCAGCTATTTTTCTGCAGTTCCAAATTTTGATAAATATCTCATACATTTTTCAAAATTCTATATGCTCCCACTTGAACCATGTTCCATACTCCCATTGAAGTTTGGATCTATCTAGTTACCAAAAACATAGAAAATTGGTCAAGACCTTGATCTCGATCATTCGTAATGTTTTGAGGTTTTTGAACATATCCGTGGACCTCAAAATTTATCCCACTCTAATGGAGAGATAAGTTCATCAATTTTAAGGAAAATGGTATACTAAATAATGGTTCAACTTATCTAACTTAGTGAACTTATTCTCTAAGAAGACAACAATACTTGATCTGAATTTTGTCACTTTGTGTTTCTCCCATTGTGACATGTTCTTTTGACATGTTATGATACTTTTAAAAAAATGCACTTTTGCATCCTAACTGCAGTAACTAATACTTGCTCAATGTATCATGGGTGAAAAAATTTGTAACCTCTCCATGGTTATGGTTACAAAAATTAGGTTTTTGACATGTCCACAACTCATAAGTAGTGGAAGTGACAAATTCAGAAGGCACTTGGTTAAAACTTTACGTGGTTGTTAATAGGATATCTCCTCAGTAGGAGATAAATAAATCTGTTACAACCACCATTGATTTAACCACACTGAGAAGATCTTCTTCTCTTAACAACACCATTGTGTTGAGTGAAAGAAATTGAATACTTATGTTCAATTTCATTTTCATCACATAAAGCTTGAATTTTATCATAATAAAATATACCCAACCATGGCCAGTTCGCAAATCTTTAATTTTAAACTAATTGATTCTCAACAAGATTCATAAACCTTTTGAAGCAGTACAAAGCTCCAATCTTATGAGATATCAATTAATCAAAACTATATATTATATAATATTTAATGAAAGTGATGAAATATAATAGGCCACATGCCTTTTTGCCCTTACTTCCGGTCAAATCTCTAATGGATTAATTATAAAAGGAAATCATTTGCCTTTTGAATGATATTTACATATTTTCTTATAGATGACAAAAATAAATAATTCAAACTTATTTGAATTTACGATTAAACATTCTTTGACTTAATCGACTCATTCAAATTAAGTCAACACAGTTTAATGTAATATGTCATTAAATTGTATTACTATTTCAATCACATATAGAAGTAGAAACAATTGAAAATATATCTTTATTATTTCTTTTTGGATCAATATCCAAAAGATTAAATTATTCAATTATTCAAAATATGTCCCAATACAATTTTGAACTGTTATTTTCAAAGTACAAGTTGAATTTTATATTCAACACAACTATAACAAAAATGAGATTCCTTAAAATCTCAAAAGAAATAGGATATCATGTATAATCATAGTACATCTAATTTTATAGACATAACTCATGGGATTACAACTCTTAAGTTGATTTCTACATAGATACTTTTATCTATACATGAATACTTGGAAAAATATAAAGGACCCTTTGTCATCACTACATGATGATACTTGAGTCAACAATTCACAAATGAATTGTATTTTGTATGATATATTGAAGATACAAATTTACTCACACTTGAGTTAATTAGATATATCTTTGACATTAAATTTACAATCTTAATTAGAATTTAAAATATTTCACTCTTGAAATATGTATCTATTTCTTTCATTTCAAATGTCATTAGGCTCATAAGCCACCTCTTTGCCCTTTTTTCATAATAAACACGTTTATGTTTTTATTCATGTTTATTGAAACTATTTCTAATAAATACATAAAATGTCTCGTTATTGACGTAATAATCAACATTAGACTCCTACCCTCTAACTTATTTTAGTGGATTTTATCATCAAAATACTAATATTTTGATATAATTTATGAGGATCTTATATGCTTTTATGACATTAGCAAAGAGTAGATAACAACTTTTTAATTTTCTCTTTTGTTAGTCCACATGGACCTTTGTCCAATCTGTGCTAAACGTTTGTTCCCTCCTTGAACTTTAGCCACAACTATGGTGTAGGAGTCTAGAACATGTTACATTATAACACATATAATCTTTTAATGCTCATTCTCTCAGTTGCACTTGGGTCCCATTTTATTTATTTAATTAATTCAACCACAGTCGATATTAATTATATGAACTCATTCTTACAATTTCTTTGCATTAGCACGATTTTTGAATATGAACAATACACGAATATTCAATATACAACCAATAAATTATTAGCAAAAATTTTCAATTCAATTCGAAAAAGAGTCATATAGGCTCTAATCACCCTCTCTTTTCTAATGAAAAAGTTTGCTAAATTCATATTCATGCATATTAAATATCAATATTCTTATAACTTATTATAAGAATAAAAATTCATCAATACTGTCACTTACAGTATTTACAATATATTAAACTCATATAATAAATTATACAATGATAAATTTTATTAATAAATATTAACAAATATTTATTACATGGATTTTGAACTCATTCAAAATTTTCATATGGTACTTCTTCTTTAAGTACCTGCAATAAATTATACACATATAATAAATTGATAAAAAATTAATAAATATTCTCAAATATTTATTATTAAATTAAGAACTTATTTTTAATAATTTAACAAATAGAGATTTTAATTTCATATATATTAGTACTTACATCTAAGTACATACAATTTATTATACTCATATAATAAATTATAAAACTAATAAATATTCTCAAATATTTATTTTTAAGTAAGAACTTATTCTTAACTTTTTAACAGAGAAACTTATTCTCATGATGTTATTAACTTGACCAAAATATGTTTATTTTAATTAAGAATTCTTCTTATATCAACATAACACTCATGTTTGTGTTATAAATTTAATTGTTCCATGAAATTTGGTCATACACAATTTATCATTAAATATCACTATTAAGCATTATTTATTTCAATCTTAAATAAAATAACTATTGCATAAATTTAGCTTTCAAATATGAGTAGCCTTAATTTCTGGTCTACAACAAACCATAAGAAAAATCTTATGATTTATTAGGGTGCATACTAATAAGGACCCAACAATATTTGAAAGGTTCCAGTAATAATAATATGTTCATTTATCAATAATCAAATTTATAGGAACTTTAATAGACGAGACAAATCTAGTCCATTTTCTTTGATATTCAATAAATGTCCAAATAATCATAATTATTTCTTTATCACAATAAAGAATAATATTTTGGTCCAGTTTTTCTTTTCACAACTCATTTACAAAAATAAACTTATTTAACGTACTTATATGTATTATTTATGATCAAAACATATTTCGATCAATCCGAAAATTGGAATAGTACACGTCCAACGAATTCAAATATTCTAAAAACATTTATAATTTTTCGGGAATTTTTTTATTGAACAGAGATACGTTTAAATAATTTTTAGTTAATCAAAATATTAAGAGTTAATTTTCTGTCCATCAAAAAATTAAATAAAATTCACCGAAAAATCTAAAATATTTGAAAACTTAAAACTGCCAAAAACCGGTGACTGGACATCTCCGGAAAACAACTTCACTCTCCGCCTCATTGGAGAGTGGGGTCCACTCGCCGGCCTCTAGAGGTTTTTCGATGGCCGGGTTCTGGCTACCCCTAGGTTTTTGGGTACTACAAATTCGTTGGTGGTGTCCATTTGTTCGTTTGACAGTCGAAAAATGGAGTTTGGCATACAAACTCCTAAACTTGAGAGTGGAATAAAAATAAAAAGTTGTACATATAAATATATATAATAAAAAAACTCTTCAGGTTTATTTATACTGATTTTCACATAAAATTAGTCCAAAATTTATCTCTCTAAAATCATTTTTTCTCAAAAATATGATTTTACACAAAATATAAAATATGTGGTTCGAAAAATGACCGAATACATAGTATATAGCTTTGGTACCAATGTTGGAATATAATATCAATATATTATATATAGAGCAAAAGACAGTTAAGTACCTTTTTCAATATAGAAAACGTCTTCCGAAAATGCAGCGGAAAGAATATGATCGAGAACTACATATTACTAGTCAGGTAACGAACTACATCCTATAAGATAATATTACACGAACCACAAATTAAAGTAAAACAGAGACAAACATAAAATAAAAGAGAGGGAAGGAGGAAGAGTCGTTGCTATGTTCTCTCTGCATATTACATATATATATATATATATATATATATATATATATATATATATATATATATATATATATATATATATATATATATATATATATATATATATATATATATATATATACTATTAGAGATAATGAAGTCCACAATTGTGTGGACTTCAATTCTCCAAAGAGTTATCAACATGTTGTCATGCACATCTATTGGCAACTCTTATATTATTTATTTATAATATATTTGACCCCTTAACTTTTATTCGGTTAATATGTACTTATTTGTATTGTATATTTTAGACTACATCAATATTAATATAGGTATAAATACCGAAATGAATCAAACCTAAACGGTACGGACTGATTGGGTCTAAAATCCAACAATAATAATAAAACTTAATTGAAAATAATAATTCTATTTGTCATAGTGATAATTAATAAGGTGAAGGTTATGGTGATTTTGTTTTTTGCAAAGTTAAAGTTAATTTGCCCTTCATCACCACCATTAGATTAATGAGATGAAATTCAATCCAATAGTGATAGTGGTAAAGTAATGAAAAAGTAAAGTCAATATAGAATATTTGATATTTAATAAAATTCAATTAACGACAATATATTTTTTAGGGTAAACTTAAAAAAAATACCTTGCGGTTTCATTAATTTGCAAAATGAGGTCTGAAATTTATTTTTTTTGCAAAACGGGATCTGTGGTTTAAGAAAATTGGCAAAAAGAGGTTTCTCAATATTATATTAGGTCACGACAATGGGTAATCTTGTTTATTTTATCCGAAATTTTGTGGATAGGTTAATAAAAATACAATATACATTAGTGATAATTTTTTTAAAAAATATAATAAGGAAAAAATATTTTTTAATTAAAATATGATGATAAATTTTAAAAAATCATAAAAAAATAAAAAAAATCTTCGAAAACTACTCAAATTGTGAAGTATCATTTTGAAATAATAAGGTTAAATAATGGAATATTGAATTTATTAAAATATATTATGTAACATCACTGTTCTGAACAAAAAATTATTTGTACCCTCGTTTTGTCAATTTTTTGAAACCACAGACCTCATTTTGAAAAAAAAATCTAAACCTCGTTTTGCAAATGAATAAAACCACAAGGTACATTTTTTAAGCTTCCCCCATTTTTTTATTATAAAAGTTACTAATATATAGCAGTAAACAATTCAAAAAAAAATTAGTATAAGGAGAGGCAAAAAGAAGAGATTGGGGGCTAAAATTTTGACAAATGTAATAAAATATTGTAGAAATTAAATGATAAAAAATTTTTAAAATATGTTTAAATCTCTTGGTTGGAATAAGAAGAAGGATAATTAATTTATTTATTGGGCACCAGAAAATGTAGCGAACAACAAAACGAAAAAGAAGATTGCAAAGAGGAAATTGAAGAGAAAGAAATTTTGAAGAAAAAAAAGTAGATAGGAAATATAAAGAAAGAAAATGTGGAAAAATGATGGAAATATATGAGAAAAACAAAGAAAAAAAATATTTTTTTATGAGTGATTGTTTATAAGATGAAATTTCAATTTGAAGGATGGGAAGATTTATGTGTAGCGATTCTTAATATCAATCAAGTCTGGAGACTTTATAGGGATAGGTATGTTTCTACACACAATTTCCATCTAGTATTTATTGATCTTTATGAAAATATTTAATTACTCATATCTTTTTGCCATTATGAATGACTATTATTGTTTTTTAAATACTTGAAATGAAATATTAATTTTCTGACATTTTGAAATTACATACTTTCTTATGATTAAATTCTTAAATTGTGGGCACTTTACTAGAATCTCTCTTCTTCCCTTAAAAAAATTAATAAAGAATTTGCTTCATTAACTATTGTTAATAATATTGATTCAGGGCAGGGCTTGTAGAATAAGAAGACAAAAAGCATGAATGTTGTTGAAACAAGGTGTTTATGTTTTGACGACATAAATTCCTCTACATATCCAGAAGCCGAGTCAACCGATTATAATGATATCGTCGAGTTGAGTCCCGAGTTACGAGTTGCAGACAATGTAATAACCAAAATGGAATTAGATTTGGCATGTGCTTCAGAAAAGCTATTCAACCTAAGTTATCAAATGATGCATGCATCAATTAAAAGCGAGTTGGAATCTAGTGACTCGCTGGTCGACTCGGTTGAGGCTATAGAAGTTGATCTCTTGTGCTCCTTTGTGGATTCTCAAGTAACAGAAGTTGATTTGTTCATCACAAATGTGCAACAAAATATTGTTGAGGCCCAAAAATTGATGTCATTGTATAAACATTTGGGTAAAAGTTTAAGGTCAATGGAAGTGAGATTACGAGAAGTTGAAGACTCAGTGAAGCAATCACAATATCAAATTTCAGAAATTAGAGAGCAATCAACCAAGTTTCAAGCGGCTTTATACCATCTTCATGGTAGAGATAACTGCAAGTTTTTTTCCTATCTTCTTTCTTTTACTTCATTCCCGAGATTTTCTAAAAAGTATATGAGAATATACTGTTTGAAAAGCAGTAGGAAAACGGGTATTAACACCACCATGAAATTTGCCTATAAATGAGCTTTGATTTTTAATTTGGCCTTTTTCATGACTTTGAATTTTAGGTTCAAATTGGGTAGAAATTAAAGTAAATTACACAAAAGGTTAGGTTCTTTCGCGAGAAAATGACTACCAATGTATATTTTAACATGTCTGCTAGTGTAAAGTTTAAATTTATAACACCTTGGATTCGATCAACACACATGTCGAAATATGTGTTGAGACTCCTCAATTCACATCAAATGAACCGGTCCTTTGTATAAACACAAAAAATTATGCTAAACACTAATAGGGCTGACATGTGTCATTGAATTTCATTTTGCACCGAATTAATTCTATAAGCAAGTCAGATTAAGGTGTTAATTCAGAACATTCTCAAAATGCAGTAAAATGCACTTTGGATAAAAGGTTAATTGGTCTTTCAACTGAGTTACAGAATCAATTAGTCTCGGAATAAACTTTAATACGTTATATGCAACTTGACCTTTTAGTTAAAGAAACACTAATCATATGCGAAAACCAATGTTATTAAAACCAAACCGAAACCGAAAAAGTCGTGGTTGAATCACTATTGAATAGGGGTTGAACTAGAGTTAAATCCGCCATAAAAACCGTGAACCCTTACCTTCACTTGTTCGTTGGTGAAAACCCTCTAACTTTTTGTTGTCACGTGTCATTATAGACCAAAATATTAATTAATTTGCAGTTGATATTTGTTGGTAGGGAATAGAGATGGGAAATATTGGGGCAAGGAATCCAAGATAAAAATGCAAACAGTTAAACAACAGAGAAACATATTAAGGATGTTAGAGAAATCATTAGCAAGAGAGATGGAACTGGAGAACAAGTTAAGTGAAGCAAAACAAATCCAGGAACACCTAAATTTCAGATTAATCTTAAAAGAAGAAGAGTGGAAGAGTGCATGTGAAGGATGGTTTGAAGCAGATATATTCAAAGGAATTTCAAAAGAATTAGTTCATCAATATATTATGGGGAGTTCAGAAAGAGAAAATATTAATAATAAGGAAGCAGAAATGATGTGGGTTGACTTAAATAGCGACCAAACACGAGTAAGTACTTCAGATCACCAAGTAGTTGAACATGATGAAAAAACTACAGACAGTTCAGAAGAAGAAGAAGAAAAGTTGGTTCTAGAACATTCTAAGGCTTTAGCTAAACATACGGATCTTAGTGTTCAACAAGATGGATGGAATTGGGGTTGGGATTTCAATTTTGCTGTTTAATCACTAACTATTTATTTTGTTCATGTGCTTAGTTTCTATTGTAGCCGATGTTGTTAACTCTTACATGTTCCTATAATTTGTTAGCTATTATTGATAATTTTTTGTCTTTGCTAAAATTCCTCCTTTTGTTCCTTAGGTATATAGACTAAAATTTTCAAGACCTAATAATAGATTATGAGAAAAATAATAGCAGTAAAATAAAAGACATACAGATTTTTACGTGGAAATCCCAAATGAATTAGGGAAAAACCACGGGACAAACTCCGAATAATTCTTCCATTATGAAAATAATAGTAGGTACACCAAGAGATTACAAAATAGTGACACTCGAGTATTTCCCAAAACCTCACTATTTTTCTCTCTTACCCAGCTCTTAGAAACCCTTTTCCTAAGTCTCTCTGCACAGATTACATTTTTATCTGTGTTTCTTCTCAATTGCTCTCTTTTGCTCTCTGCTCTTAAAATGAGCAAAACCTCCTCTATTTATAGGAGATTTAAAAAGCGTATGGTCGAATTGTGCACAGTAATTTTACTGTACACTTTTTTTAAAAAATGTTCTATCAACAGGCCTCCTTTTTTCTTTTTCTTTTTTTTATAATTTAATATTGTGGGTCCCACAAGTTGGAGGGACACCACACAACAAATCTTCCCCTCCGACTATATTGTGGGACTCTCCATCCTGGTTGCTTCAATGCACTGGTCGAACTTTTCTTTTGGAACGACCTTTGTCAGCATATCAGCAGCATTGTTGTTGGTATGAATCTTCTGCAACTTAAACTCTTTTTCTTCAATGGCAAATCTGAGCCAATGATGCCTTACATCAATAAGTTTCGCCCGTGCATGGTATATAGTATTCTTGATCAAGTCTAATGCACTTTGACTATCACAATAAACTACGTATTCTTCTTGATGCACACCCAATTCGGTAAAGAATCACTTTAACCAAAGCATTTCCTTTCCTGCTTCCGCTGCTCCAACGTACTATGCTTCGGTTGTTGATAACGAAACACATTTTTGTAACCATGATTGCCATGAAATAGCTCCCCCTGAGAATGTAAATAAGTAACCCGATGTAGATTTTCTTTCATCAAGGTCATCAGCCATATCTGTATCTGTGTAACCAACAAGTGCAGATTTTTCAACTCCAAAAGTTAAACATAACTTTGAAGTTCCTCTCAGGTATCTGAAGATCCATTTTACTGCTTCCCAATGTGTCTTCTGGGGATTTGACAGGAATCTACTCACAGCTCCAACTGCATGAGCGATGTCTGGTCTTGTACACACCATTGCATACATCAAACTGCCGACCGCTGAAGAATATGGAACATTTGATATATTTTCTTTATTTTTCTCTGTTGAATGGTAAGATTTCTTACTCAACTTGAAATGAGCGGCAAGTGGAGTGCTAACTGGTTTAACATTCTTCATATTGAACCTTTCTAGTACTCGTTCAATATATTTTTCTTGTGACAACCACAGCCTGTTGGACCTTCGATCTCGGGTAATCTCCATTCCAAGAATTCGCCTTGCCGGTGCCAAATCCTTCATGTCAAACGCCTTAGACAAATCACACTTCAACTTACTAATCATTTTGGCATCTGGTCCAACAATTAGCATATCATCAACATATAAGAGAAGAATGATAAATTTTCCATCAGGGAATTTCTGGACATATACACATGGATCAGCTTCTGTCCTCTTGTATCCTTGATTCACCATAAAGGAATCAAACTTTTTATACCATTGTCGGGGAGCTTGTTTTAACCCATACAAACTTTTCTTCAAGCGAGAAACCATATCCTCCTTTCCCTTGACCTTGAAACCTTCTGGTTATTCCATATAAATTTCTCCCCATGAAAGAACGTGGTCTTTACATCAAGCTGTTCTAACTCAAGGTTCAAGCTGGCTACAAGACCTAGCATAACTCGAATGGAACTCATTTTCACAACTGGTGAAAAAATCTCGTCTAAGTCGATACCTTTCTTTTGAGTAAAGCCTTTGACAACCAATCGAGCTTTGAATCTCACTAGGTTTCCATCATCTTTCTTCAGCTTGTACACCCATTTGTTCTTGAATGTTCTCTTCCCTTTAGGAAGTTTCACCAGCTCATACGTGTTATTCTTCTTCAAAGAATTTATCTCCTCCTGCATGGCCTTCATCCAACAATCTTTATCTTTACAAGATTGCACATCTTGGAAGCTTTCAGGCTCCACCTCATCAGTGATTAAAATATAATCAAAACTAGAGTATTTTGTAGATGATTGGCGTTCTCTGATTGACCTCCTTAATTGAGGTTCTTCTTCTGGTAGAATAGGGTTCTCTGGCTCCCCCTGCTCAATACCCTCTTCATTCGTATCTTCATCTACAATCGTATCTTGATCCCTCACAACTGGCTCTTCTTCTCCATCTTGTTCTGATTGATGCATTCTTCTTTCTATGGCATCATCTGATAGAATTCTCTCTGGTGTAATATCGATAACACCATCACTTGTAGATCTTTCACTGATGACATCATTCTCATGAAATACAAGAAAGTATCTTCTTCCTCCAATGGATTCTGTATCCATGGGACCACAAACGTTAGAGTGTACCAACTCTAACTTATTATTTCTCCTTCTAGAGCTTTTCTGAAATGAAACTCGATGTTGCTTCCCAAATAAACAATGATCACACGGGTTAATTTTTCCTTTGGCTAATAGGATGAGGGACTTCTTAGCCAGTATATTCAACCCTTTCTCACTAACATGAGCCAGTCGCCTATGCCATAAATTTGGTGAAGAATCATCTCTAACTGTATTCAGTTGACCCCCACATATTGTCGCGTGCGTTTTGTATAGCGAGCAACACAATCTTCCTTTCGACACCACCAACAATCCTTTGGTGAGTTTCCAATTTCCATCGCCATTATGATTGTGATAAACTTCCTTGTCCAATACACTAACAGATAACAGGTTCAACCGAAGATCTGGAATGTGTGGCACATTTTTAAGTATTAATGTGCATCCGAGACTTGTCTTCACGCAGATATCGCTAATTCCCACCATTTGCGAGACACTATTATTTCCCATTTTAATAGTACCATTATCGCTCGCTTTATAGGTTGAGAAGTATTCCCTTTTTAGAACACAGTGGTATGAGGCACCATAATCTACAATTCACTAGGTATCTACATCTCCAACATGATAACAATCTGCATCATGAGATACTAAAGCCACCTCTCCATCTTCTTTTGTAACTGTAGCAGATGTATGTTTGTCATTATCATGACTTTGGTTTGCATTCTCTTGTTTAAAGAAACGACAGTTCCTTTTGAGATGGCCCTGCTTTCTACAGTGGTAGCATGACCTCTTCTCCCAAGACTTGGATCTATGTTTCAATTTTCCATTCCCACAACCTCTACTCTTGCTTCGGCCCCTTTTACCTGTGACAAGGGCTTCTGAACTGGTACTGGCAACGTCCCTTCTATGAAGCTCTTCATTAAGTAGACTATTCTTTACCATAGATATTGTTACCACACCATTTGGAGCTAAGTTACTCAATGATACGACAAGAGTATCCCAGCTATCTGGTAGAGTTCCCATCAAAAGGCATGCTTGCATCTCATCATCCAAGGATATACTAGTGACTGCTAACTCACTTATGAATCCTTCAAAGTCGTTCAGATGTTGTGTGATTGATCGTCCCTCTGTCAGTTTCAAGTTCATGACTTTGCAAATCATGAACACTTTTCCTTGAGCATTTTTAGCCTCGTACATATCCTCTAACTTCTTTCAGAGAACTTTGGGATCTATTTCGTTCCTCACGTGGTTGTACAGGCTAGCATCTATCCATTGGTGTACTGTACCCAATGTCTGCTTCTTCAACTTTATGCACTGTTGTTCTTTCATATCCTTCGGCTTTGCGTCATCACCCTCAATTGGATCGTACAAATCTTTACAATTAAGGTAGTCCTTCATTCTGAATTTCCACATTGAATAATTTGTATCCGTCAATTTCATCATTAAACAGTCATTCGCCACGTCGAAACTTAAAAAATGACAAAATTTTACTATTCACAAATTTTACTATTCACGTAAATAGTGACTGTATATATGAATAGTACCATATACCGAAATAATACTTGTATGTTGGAATAGTAATAGTATTCCTATACTTAAATAATACTACCAAATATGAATAGTATTTTACTAAATTACTATTTTACTATTCACTCAAATTGCGTATCTGCAATGGTTTTTCGAACGGATTGCGCCACCGGATTCACCGTAATTTTCTCGTCGTCGTGGTATATTTATTTTTGAAAAATATATCCACGGATTTTACTGATAAAACAACCTTCGGCTGTAGTACCACTTGTTAGGCCCAATAATATATTACGTGAAAAATAATAGCAGTAGAATAAAAGACACCCAGATTTTTACATAAAAACCCCAAATGAATTAGGGAAAAATTACGGGACAAACTCCGAATAATTCTTCCACTATAAAAATAATAGTAGGTACACCAAGAGATTACAAAATAGTGGCACTCAAGTATTTCCCAAAACCTCACTATTTTTCTCTCTTACCCAGCTCTTAGAAACTCTTTTCCTAAGTCTCTTTGCACAGATTATATTTTTATTTGTGTTTCTTCTCACTTGCTCTCTTTTGTTCTCTGCTCTTAAAATGAGCAAAACTTCATCTATTTATAGGAGATTTAAAACGCGTATGACCGAATTATACACAGTAGTTTTACTGTACACTTTTTTAAAAAAATTTTGTTGACATACTTCCTTTTTTTTATAATTTAATAGTATGGGTCCCATAAATTGGAGGGACACGACGGGTCTAATTACAAGACTATTTTGATCCCTTTAATGTTCAAAAAATTGCCATAAACAAATAATAAATATAATTCGGTTTAAAAAGCTTAATTATAAATATGCTCTTATAATTAGTTGATAAAAATGTTATGCATTAAATTAAAGAATTTGATCGAATCCTTCAAAATTATCCTTTTTACCAAAAAAAGTTAGGATGATGAAATTCTCTTTAATTGACTTATACGTTTAATATGTCTGAAAAAATGAATGATATTGCTTATAATTTCATTTATTATTGTTTGTATCTATTATTTAATTATAATATCATAACAATAATTATATAATCTTAATAAATTAATTATAATAAATTATAATTATTAATTATTATTACTAATTAATATCCATATATATTTATAATAATTATGAAAATTATATATATATATATTAATAGTATTTATTATTATTATAAAAAATGATAATAAAAAATTTAGTTATTGCATTTTAGTTGATAAATACAACTGAATACTTCTTGCTTTAACAAATAGAAAATGTTTGCTTTATAGTATAATTTAATTCTAATCGGTTTTAATGTATCCAAGTGGATTTAGTTATAGATCAACGAAGAACCTAATTAGTTTTAATTAATGTATTCATTTCAGTTCCGCTATTTAATAGAATATTGATGAACAATTCTAATGTAATAAAAATGAATAAAAATAGTTATGGTGAATGGAATGCTATAATTTTTTTTGTTTATAATTAATTACATCGAATGATATTTATAGTGCACAATACTGAGAAAATGAAGTAAATAAATCTACATAAATATAATTAATAATAAATAATCTTCCTAATAAATATAATTCCTAATATTTATATGAGAAAATGAAACAAATGAATCTACATTAATATAATTAATGATAAATAATCTTCCTAATAAATATAATTCCCAATTGATGATAACATTATTAATTTAGACTAATTAGAAAATTTAATATAGAAATAATCCAATGTCACACTATTTTTCACATTTTTATTTCATATCATTTAAGATAATAGAATGTAATGTAATGATTTTTTAAGCGATAAAATAACTATAAAAAAATACATTTTTAAATATATAGAAAATGTATTAAATGTATAGGACTCACGTCTAACAATAAATTATGGTTGATATTTATTAATTGATATGATTATAAAGGTCACAGGTTCAAACAATATTTGAGATGAGTTAGAGAATTTTTTTTAATTAATAACATAAGTATATTTATACAAATTTAAAAAAGTATAACAACAATTTTTTATCATGTCTTTTGATGGAAAAAGCATTGCTAAATTTTAGTTTTTCTATATATGTTTTCATTTTCTTTGTTATTAAGTGAACTAAATTTAAAGGAGAACCTAATCAACCAAATAAATAGCGGAATCAAAGTAAACGAAAGTCAAATATTATATTAGATATATAGTATGATAGATGAAAAGTTAATATTTATGGAACTAAAAATATTAGTGATAGTGGTTATTTTATCGATAAGATTGATATGTATAATAGTATTGAAAATTAGTAGTTACATTTTTTTTTAAATATATAAATTTTAAAGAGACTAAATATTAAATTTAGGATCTCCACCTCTAATTTAAATTTTTTTAATAAATGTATATCTAATTAATAAATTAGTAATTACATAGTTACACAAACAAAACAATAAATAAACAGAAAATAAAAAATTGGATTAACAAAAGGAAAAGATTAAAATAGTAATAAAAAAAAAGATTATGTAGTGCGTGCGGATAGAATTGGCACGTCATATAGACTAGACATGACACGCCGTGTTTGTTACTGCTCACTGCTTAGCCTAAGCTCAGAGCCTCCAATCCAATCATACATTTTCTTCTTCTTCTTCTTCTTCTACCTTTGGGTCTTGCTAAATCCAATGCTATTATCTCTTTGATTTCAGTTTTGGTAAACTAATCCATGGCTGCTTACTTCCGAAGATGTGGAACAAAGCTCCCTTTTTCAATTTTGAATCGGAGACAACTCTCCACGGCCTCTCCAGATAATGTCAAGTCATTGAATCTCTGTTCTGCTATTAACCAAGCTCTTCATATTGCCTTGGATTCTGATCCTCGGTATATTCCCTTTTTCCTTTCCTTTCAATTTTATGGATTTTTGTGTTTCAATTGAACTGCTTTAATCAAAAATGGAATCCCTAGAATTAGTCCTTAAAGCTGCTTTTTTTTTTTGTTGTTGTTTTGATGATTTGGGATCCTAGTTTTAAAAACTGATTAGGGATATTACTTGAATGTAGATGAATTGTGAATCTCTAGATTCCGGTTTCCTTTTTAACTGAACTCATACATAATGGATGACTGATTCTTGTTTCACTTTGTCATGGGAACAAATGATGTGGAAAAGTGAATCAAATTCGTTGGCTTTATTTTTTCATTTCAGTATCTCTTGTTTGGAAAAGCCTAAGCTCATTAGGTGCCTTGTACTTTTAAGGCATCGTTATTCATAAGAGCCTTTTGTTTGGAAAATCTCATTTTGATGGATATTCAAAGAACGTTATTCAATTCGAAACTAGTTCATCAAGTCTATTATTTGGATAGGATTAAACTGAAAGGATTGAATTATTTTCTTTACAATCAAGCTAATTACAAGAAAATGTATTTTGTAAAAATCATGTTCAAGTTCAACTGGATTCATATCTTTGGACTTGGATCTTAACTTATTAACTTTTTCATGAAATGGTAATTGCATGCACTTACTCTTTGCCAAAGTTTAATCTCACATGAATCCATGCTTTATGATGAAACTGTGTTCTTCGGCTCATCTGTATACCTTCTTCTCCAGTTCGTACATATTTGGAGAAGATGTGGGTTTTGGTGGAGTATTCCGTTGCACAACAGGGTTAGCTGATCGATTTGGCAAAAACCGTGTTTTCAATACTCCTCTTTGTGAACAGGTATTTTCGCGTTGCATTTGCATGTCTGTTGTCTTTAAGTTGCATAGTTATATTTCATGTAGATTTTCAAAAATGTGTAGGACTTTCAACTTTGAGCCTCAAAAGCATTGAAAGTTGAGTGTTCAGAGAAATCCTATCTTTTTTTTATGTCTTCGACTTTTCTGTATCTCAGTTTCACGTATTCCGTTTTCTCATTTGGTTTTAAATAACTATCGCCATTAAATGATCTTGTAGGGAATTGTTGGATTTGGCATTGGTCTGGCAGCCATGGTGAGTTTTCGATTCAAATGTATTGTTGGATAGAGTAACTAACTCTGGATACATTATTCAGCAATTATTACTATTGTAATCGAACATGACAGGACAATAGAGCCATCGCTGAAATTCAGTTTGCAGATTATATATATCCTGCTTTTGATCAGGCAAGTATCTTCCTCATTGCCAAGTTTTCATCTCATACAACAATTCCTGGTAATTAATGGAATTCACAAATTTGTCAGATTGTTAATGAAGCTGCAAAATTCAGATATCGAAGTGGGAATCAATATAATTGTGGAGGTGAGCTTCAATTTTTTCCCCAGGAACAATCTTTTGTTCTCTTTCTTTCTCCTGCCTCATTCCCGACTCTGTTTCTATGTTTGAGATTCACCAGGTTTAACAATAAGGGCACCATATGGAGCTGTAGGCCATGGAGGACATTATCATTCACAATCTCCTGAAGCTTTCTTTTGTCATGTTCCTGGTATCAAGGTATACTCTTCCCTTCTATTATTTGTTCGTGTCTACTTATCACTTTTAAAATTTGATAATCAGACTAAACTTTTAAATTGAAATAATTGCTGAGAGTCATATCATTTTACACCTTTTAATAGAAACTCATTTCACAGATTGTCTTTTCTTCATTTCTGCTATTACAGGTGGTTATCCCTCGAAGTCCTCGCCAAGCAAAAGGATTGTTGTTGTCCAGTATAAGGGATCCAAACCCTGTTGTATTTTTTGAACCAAAAGTAGTGTTCCCTTCTCAGAATTAGCCCACATATTTCGATTAATAATTCCTGGGAATAACATTGGTGAATTCCCTGGGTTTTCAGTGGCTATATCGGTTGGCAGTAGAAGAAGTACCTGAGGATGATTACATGTTGCCTTTGTCACGGGCAGAGGTATTGTATTTCGGTTTTATTTTTATAACTTTTGAAGGAAGAATGTTGGGTTTTGAATCTGAAAAGAATCATTAATTTCAGGTGATTCGAGAAGGCAGTGACATAACTCTGGTTGGTTGGGGGGCACAACTTTCTGTCATGGAGCAGGCCTGCATCGATGCCGAGAAGGTAAGTGGCTTGTATATGTCCCTGATGAAATTTGAACCGTGAATTTGTAGTGCAGTAGAAGGTTTCTCAGTATGATGCCAAACATCCCTCGTACTAATTTATCGGCTTAATTGCATCTCTAGGTACCTGAACTTGTCCCAGAAAACTTGTCATCTGAACTTTCAAAGTGGCCCCGTAGCTCCCTCAACCTTTAAAAAGTGCACCACTTTGCCCCTAAACACAATCTGTCAGTTTCTGGTTGGTTTGACTTTTCAAAGATGTCATTTTTCTCATTTTATCTCACCAATCAGAGCTGACACATGGCGTTCACGGAGCAAAGTGGTGCACTTTTTAAAAGTTGAGGGAGCTTCAAGATCACTTTGAAAGTTCATGGGACAAGTTCAGCTACCTGCAGATGCATTAAGCCCAAATTTATTTGGCCTGTTTCTCTTAGAAAAGTAAAAATTAAGCCCTTGAATTTAAAAAATGTGGTCCTTAATGGATAGTTAAGTCTGCACTGCACTATACGTGTTGGCGCTCACAATACACTGCTAACAAAATCTTCTGTCAACTTGGGAAGATTTATTGAAACTACAAATTTCAGAAACATAGTTATGAGAAATATTGGAGTCTTCATTACTAAAATTGGCCTCATTATACCATCAGATTTATTCTCATATCCTGCTTAAGTTTGTGATGCTCCAATTCAGCCTGATTTAGTGTGGCCTTGAGATTTACAGGATGGAATATCTTGTGAACTTGTAGACCTAAAAACGTTGATACCGTGGGACAAAGAAACAGTAGAGGCTTCGGTTAAAAAGACCGGAAGACTTCTTGTAAGTGCATTATGCTCTTTAACACTACTACTAAAACTTTGAGCTGCGTAATAAAACTGAATTGTTGCCTCTTGTAGATTAGTCATGAAGCCCCGGTAACTGGAGGTTTTGGTGCTGAAATATCTGCATCTATTGTCGAACGTTGCTTTTTAAGAGTAAGAAATCAAGCATTATTTCAATTCAGAAATGTATTCGATTTTTCTTAATATGGATGGAGATGGAGATGGAGATGTTCTCTTTGTTGGTACTTTACCAGTTTACTGTAAGGAGGAACTTCCTCAGACCTTTTTCTTTCTCTTGGATGTTGTTGCTAAAAGAACAGAATGTGTTTTGCAGTTGGAAGCTCCAATAGCAAGGGTTTGCGGTCTGGACACGCCATTTCCTCTTGTTTTCGAGCCATTTTATATGCCCACCAAAAACAAGGTAAGTAATCCAAATTTTATAACTTGGGTTGTGAACATTCTATAATTGTGTTTTATTTTCTCCTCCGCTTTGTTCTAATTCAGGCTGCATTTTGATACAGATACTGGATGCAATAAAATCAACTGTAAACTACTAGCAGATGACTCTAGTTCGGGTGCTGCATTGGAGACTCATGACTTGCCATAAATCCTTATCAGCAAATGTGCTATGGATTTTATATATATGAAAAATAAGGCAACAGAGTATATTTATTAACTAAAGTCATATCTTAATGGCTAATTGAGTTTGCCATCTGTGGCACATTAATCCAGTAGTTCAATCTAGAATTCATATATAGATATTGTAAACATGTATAATGAAATGGAAATATTGGACCAAATTGCTCCTGCAATTCAAGTACCAGTAAAAAAGAATTTTAAAATCAATTTATACCTATGGAATTTTGGTCAACACACATGTACATTTTAACAGGGCTGGCCCTTAGGAGGAGCGAGTGGAGCGACCACTCAAGGCCCGGAGTCTCCGGGCCTCAAACTTTAGTTCGGGTTAGTAGAAGAAAATAAAATATATGAATAAAAGTATAATAATATGATAATCTAAATGCGCTCCAACGGTAGAGGCATCGGTCCTCTTGGGTTTGGAACTCATGGGTCATATTTTTACCCAACTTTGTTCTTTTGATAAAACACTTGATACCTTTCGCAAGTTAACTTCTGAAATTAAATGATTTAAAAATAATTCTCCAAAACATATAAAAATGAATATATATATATATATATATATAGTTTTTAATTAATCGGTGATTCTCTGAAACTAAAAATGAATTAACGCTAACTTTATGTTTTTATTGTTTTACTGAACAAAATATTTTAAGTTTTATTTTTCAATTTTGTATTAGTTTAAACTGTTTAAGTGATTTGTTAAATGTATTAATTTTTTTCTCATAAGCAACCAATTTTTGGTATTTAATTATTGACTAAAATTTCTAATTCAAAAGTTAGTGTTACATATTGAGAATAAATATTTGATAGATACTTTTTTATTTCAAAAATAACAAATATTATTTAAATGTATTAATATATATTTTAGAGCCACAAATGTTAGTTAAAACTGAATTTGTAAACTCTAAAGATTTCTTACCAAACATTTTTTTTGAAGGAAGTATACTATTATGTCTTTTGAAAATATCACTATTCAGTAAATCAAGAATGTGATTTTATATAAATTTCATTAGTAGATGTGGTGGAAATTTTCTTTAAAAATGCCCGGATAACCAAAATATTCAAATGATAATATCGTAACAAAAAAATATTCGTAGATACGCATATAACTATTTTTTTTTGTTATTGTGAAATATTATTCATTTTATAAGGGCCTAATTTTAAGATTTTGCTTAGGGAATTTCCGGGATAGCCCTGCATTTTAATATTTTTAAAAACCGAAGTTACTTTTGGTTCATCATAAATTGAACTCTGATGACATGACTTTCACACACTTACAAAAAGTAACACGAAAATGTTGCTCAGAATTCCAAAACATGGAAGACTCAAGCAAAATAATGGTTTAGTGGCAATACCAAAAATTGTTTTAACATCAGTTTCAGCAGCAATATATTTTATGAAGACCCATACTACAACATCTACATATACATTATTCTGCTTTATATGGCAGTTGCGAGCTCAATCTCCCCTGAAAAGGCCACCTGAATTCGAATCCCCAAGACAATGCATACTGGCAAAATCGCATTCTTTGATGTCTCATGGGAAGATATTCTTCCAAATCTGCCTGATAATACTTTCAACTAGGGTCTGTGATCTGATGGACCGTTAACAATTTGACCACATGAGACTCAAATTACTTTCGCCTTAATACTCCTCCATTAGGCTCTGCAGCTTGGATGACACTGCTTTCAGACAAATCCTTGACGAAAGTCCTCAGACAGCCATTGATTATGCGTGGTGCAGCCCCTTCGCAAAACCGCTTAGCAAGATCAATAGCCTTCACAAATAAAACAGGGAATTATATTGGGCATTGAGGATAATGACAATCTGAATATGAGTTAAAGCATATAAAAACAGAGATCTGGAAAGTCGATGAGCTACCTCATTTATGACAATTTGATGCCGTGTCCCAAGAACAGAAATCTCAGACATTGCTAAATGGAGGATGCAAAATTCCAAAATTCTCCCAGCTGGCTCATTCTGCTTAGTAAAAACAGTGACTTTTTAGGATTCGTGTGAGTAAGAACTAAGAACGACGATGAATTCATCCTCTTCAGGTTTAATAATACAGCAAAATCTTGAGACTGTCGAACTACTCAACAATTTACAAACATAAAATAAATATATGTGATGTTCTCACGTTTCAGATACACAAGTGCAAGTCATAGGTTCTGCATTTTTCAATGCACACTGCATCGAGAGAGATGCAAGTGAGACCAAGTTTCATACAGGATTTGTTTCAACAAGAATAGATCAGAAGGATATATTTTGGACTTCAAGAATCAGTTCAACTACTCAAATGATGGTTGAGTGCATAGCTTTGATTTACCAGGTTAGATGCATTTCGTAAACTGATTTGCAGATGCATGTTTGAAATTTGTTTTTGAAAGGCTTACAGGTCAAAGAAAGCTAAACACCTCAAACTTTATAAATCTTTTGACATTTTTTGTTTAGGTAAATCTGAATTGTGCAAATTGACTACAATTTATGGATATTTTGCCAAAATATGCTTATTTGTTTAGGTAATTACTAGCATGGATAAAGTAGCACTTGTATTCATCAAAATATATGAATTGCCGATAAATCATTAGTTCCACAAATGTTCTCCGTGGCAATGAAGAAAAAAAATGAGTATATATTATTTAAGGCCAAATTTGAAAAGCTAGAGAAAGCTTGAGTAAGTGAGTTCGAACCTTCCAATTAGGTGGGGAAACTTTATCAATAACAAGTACATGGCTGTCCCATTTATCCACAACTGCTACAAGAAGCTTCCTAGTGAAACTGCCATCAACCATAGAATTTATGTTAACACCATAAAGAAAGCTCAATCTAGTGAAGCATCTCATCGCTCTTTCTCAGCATACTCAGAAGCTCGAGCTACACGATTAACTTATAGATTATAATGAAGGAGTTTACCGCAAAATTATTTTGCTGTACACCAGCTTCGGTGGAGCTGAAAGGACTTCTGCTTCTGAAATGCAAAACAGAACAGATCATTACATCTCAAAAGAAGAATAATGTTGAATTTTAAATTCAATATACATAAAAGACATGAGACACAAAAATATACGGAAAATGGAAGCAGATTCTAGAACAATACGAGGGCAAATACAAGATGCATTGTCGTATAAATGAATAAAATTTTTCTGTGATTGGCATTGAATAGTGAAAGCATGAATTTGCTAGTCGCCATGTTAATGAAACGTAAAAAAAAAAGGCAGATAATATTACAAGAGTTCTTTTATTCAGAAAGAGGGTCCTATCACAAACAAGATATAACCATCAAACAACACGAAGTAACTAGGTGAAATGTCCTGCAAAATGAATGAGGGTCTACGGAAATCAAAGGTGAAAAAAAGAGCGAGAATCAATACCAACAACGACCAAAAAGACGGAAAAAAATAAAAAGATCTGTGCATTTGAAGAGCATGGTTACCAAGAGCAGACTCCTTTTCATCACTGTGCAAAAGCTTATCTGCTTCTTCAACAGTGTCAACTGTAACAGGAGGTCCCCCAAAGCTCATATGATTGTATTCCAACAATGATGCAGAGTCAAATTCATAACCAGGTTCTAAAATGAGAATGAGAAAAAAAGCCAGTAAGGTAAAAAAACGATGAATTAAATTGCTAAACAATCATCTCAGCTTATTGAGTACCTCTTCTCATATTCATTCTTCTCTCAAAAAGTCGAATCGGGTCAGACCCTTCCAAACACGCCGCATATATCGTCGATCTTGCAAATTACGACAACACAGCACGAAATTACAAAAAAATATAGAATACAGGCACCCAATTTGAAAAGGAAATCCGGTTAATATTGCATTACAGGTGTTTGTCAAAATGACTAGATGAAAAAAAATATAAGATTTCACTATTTTGCAATATGAAACATCCATTAATACACATATTGAGAGATAAGGAGAAGGAGAACATACAGAGCGAGCTCCCTGGCGGCTCTGGGGCTACAAAAGCGTCCACTCTTATCAATTTTGGGCATCATTTCTTTGTCGTTGCTGGAATTATCGGGTGATTTCTCCACAACAAATGAAGAAGTGCGAAGGGGAAGAGAGGAGACAGCTACCGACATTTGGGTCTTGTTGGCAAAGCAAAGGCTGAGAGTTTGAAATTTGAGGAGGGAAAGAGAAGGATGGAAATTGAAAGCAGGAGATGAATAAGGAGAAGAAGAGTGAGAACAGCTTAAAATTGAACTTCGCTCCATTATCATTCTCTTCCTTTTCTTCTTCCTCCTCCTCCTCCTCTATAGAAGACAGTTTCAGTGTGGATAAGAAAATTTATGTTTATTTCTCCATATCTTCTCCTCTCCGACGCCGTATTCTGAAAAAATATATAAATTAAACACTACATTCTAGTAATCACTCTGTTCAAATTTTAGGCATAAAGTAACTCAAACATAAAAAAAGAGATTTTAAATAGAAGTTGTCTTCCCCCCGATTCTTTGTGAAAGGCAATGAAGTGAATTAAATTAAAATGAATAGAACTGAATTAAATGAAAATTTATAACTACGTATAACTGAATTGAATTGAAGTGGACTAAAGTGGTCTGAACTGAACTGAATTAAATTCAATTGAATTGAATTGTAGCTAAAAATAACTGAGGTTCGAAATTTTGTCAATTGTTTTTAAAAAAAATATAAGAGTGTTTCTTTATAAATATTACAGTTTTGGGTCGCAAAAAAGTTACTAGATTACTATATATGATTATATCTGACTTTGTGAAACAACTTATTCAAGTTAATTATGATTCATGACAGTCATTTAATTTGTTAATCAAATATTCCTTAAATTTACTCGTGTTAATATGGCATTGAAAAATGTTTCCCCAAATATAACTGTGTTATGTGTTGAAACTCATATTAACCATATTCAAGTTAAATTTATTCATATACTCGATTTTTAATTCAAACAAATCAAATTTCATATAAAATGCAGGATCAAAGACCCACGTCTGTCTCTTACTCTTTTACGGTGAATTCTATGGCTGCTTTATACTTCTTTACAGGTTCTAAGGTTAATTTATTTATTACTACAAAGTTAGTTCATTTTAACAATGGAATAAAAGTTCATAACTCGTCCTGTGGTGGAAGGGCGAGCGAGAGTAATACATACTTTGTACACAAATGATGTACCCTCTTAAAATTTCCTATTCCTTCGTGGGATGTTTTTTTTGTTCCTTGCTTCGTTCTTTGACTGTTTCCTAGATTTGTCACATTCAATGTGCTATATTCAGCTATGCAAGTCCAACAGCACCTCATTGTGTTGTTAGAATGCATCTTGCAGTGACTGGAATGCTCCAATCCACTACAGAACTGCAATACTCAAAACTGCAAATGCAGTAGATATAAAAAAAAACATGCTCCTCTCTTTTGTTTTTGTGTCTACTTCATATAGTACAGTCACTGTTGTCTATTATTGATATATAGATTGGTAAAATATGCACCCAAACCATTTTTTGCTTTTAAAGAATATTCGAGTTTGACAGCCTGCCGATTCCCTTGGTATAATATTTGATTTGCCTGCAAAGTACACTTGTGATGCCATTGATACCATTTCAACATCTATTGCACGATCGCTTGATGCAGCTATATAATAATGAAACAGATAGCATCTCAATACAGCAAAAATTAACCACAACAACCAAATCCCAACTACTTGAGGATTCCAACAACTATTTCATCATGAGCGTGAAATGCCTGCAAATACTTTCATCGATCTGCTCACTGCTTCATATAGTTCCATAATCACACTAAACTGGTGACAAGGCTGCCTAAGCGTTTCGTTTGGCTTGTTTCATCAGATCCACAAATTCCCCAAACACTGGCACAAGACAAAAAGGAAAGACACTAATGTCAATATATACCTCCTCTTCCTTTCAGTTATTGGATTATGGGGATTCCATAAGTTCACAGGAAAAACAGGCATGAAATCCTATATACCTGTATCGGAATCGTGAGGGCCAGGAGAGGCTTCAGGGTGGTATTGGAGTGACATGATGTTTAGAGCGGGATAAGCAAGACCAGCACAGCTTCCATCATTCAGATTGACGTGGGTCACTTCTACACCTGCGGGTAGTGATGCTGGATCCACCGCATAGTTATGATTCTGCCACAACACATGACTTCATAAACACGAGTTTCGAAAAGAAAAAGCACTGAACTCTACTTATCATATAGCACTATTCTAGCACACTGTACCACTTTACTCTTAATTAACACCAATTCAAAATCCGAATTCCAGGAAATAATCAATTTCACCACTTGACTGATACCAAAAAATCACCCCTTCTAATATTGGTGTTGGGTTAAATTTGCAGCACAACAAATTGGCGTCTGTGCTTTGTCACAATATTGACCCCTATATTTTAAGTTTGTGATAGATAACCCACCTACTTTTATTTTAGCTGATATTAAAAACTCAACTGAGCAGGTTAATGCCTCGATTTCATGCCTATTGAAACAGCCACATTGAAATGTTTACCAAATTCAGTTTTCCGATTGTCCCAAGGGCACCGAAATCATGAGTAAATAATATTTTGTCGGCTCAACAACACTTGGGGTCAATGGACAAGTCAGTTAGGCCAACAATTGTCATACATTAGCTCAAGACTTTCGTTTGCAATCTAACAGGACATGAAAAAGATGCACAATGGAGATGTAAGTGGAGGGTGACTTCTTAAAAAAAATGCATAAATATCACCAAACTCTACTGAAGGGGCCAAAAGTCAACATTTTGATAAGTACAACGGAGTCATCTTGATATTTTCCAGACAGTGCTTAAGCCTTGGGTATTTCTAATTACATTTTTTATACAAGTAAATCTATGTATCAGAAGCAGTTTAAGTTTAACAGATAATCACCTGTGCACTAATCTCAACACGGTTGTGCCGAATATTTCTAACAGGATGGTTGCCTCCATGGTGGCCAAACTTCATCTTAAAGGTCTTACCACCTAATGCCTGGCCAAGCAACTGATGGCCCATGCAAATTCCAAACACTGGAACCTTTCCTACTAATTCCTTCACTGTTTCAACAGCATATTGCACAGCAGATGGATCTCCAGGGCCGTTGCTAAAAAGAACTCCATCTGGCTTCATCTTTAGAGTTTCTATTGCTGGCCAGTTTGAAGGTACCACTGTGATTTTACATCCATAAGATGCTAGGCGCCTCAGTATATTATGCTTGACCCCAAAATCATATGCAATGACCTTCAATCCGAAAGAAAAATCAATTAGTGTAAGAAAAAGCTCCAAGAATATATATTTGCAGCTCAACATTAGGGACCAAAAATCTCCTCCAGTTCTTTGAACATTCTAAGGGCCAGTTTGGGATTGCTTTCCCAGTCTGCTGTCCCAAAAAGCTCATTTTCAAGCTTTCCCTACGAAAGCAGATTTTGGCCTCGGGAAATCCATAGCAAATAAGAGTCAAGATATTTTGTCCAATGCCAAAAATATGTTGTTTTATTAAAATTTTATGAGAGAAGCTTTTCAAGACAGCAGCTGTGGCAACAATACCAGGCCCTAACTACAAGATTGATGCTTACATGGTAGACCTCTCCTCCTCTGCCACTGGAGTTAAAGTCCCATTCTGAATTTGTTTTATCAACCCATTCATAAGGGGTAGTGCATGATACGTCACTTATCAAATCAACACCTGCATATTAAGCCAAAATCTTGTCAATTATAATTCATTACTGTTTTGCCAAAAATAACAGTGTTTGACATAATTATATGTTTACCAATGATGTCCCATGATTGAGACATTTTCACTAGTTCCTCATCTGTTTTGTATTGTTCTGTGCTCAAGACACCAATTAAGCTTCCATCTTGCCTTAATCTACGGGTGATTGCACGTGTGTCAACATCATCTGTTATATTATGGAATGGCATCAAACTACAATATAGACGTTACACATGATCAAAGCTTATAAATCAAAGACGAATTTAACTTACATATTCCCATGATGTTTCTTTCTGCTAAATAATCTCCAAGGGACTTGGTGCATCTCCAATTTGAAGTACTGGAAAAAAGCAGTGCTCATAAATTTTAATAACACAGGCATGTGTCAATGAGCAGACTAAAGACAACTGGTAAAGAAAGTAGAGGAAGAACAAACCAACCTGATACTCAAACTTCTTATCACCAAACCGGCAAGAAAACATTGCCTAGATTCTTCATCATCTGACCATTGAAATGCAAAAAAATCAGGTGCGATTATTCAATGCCAATTATTAAGAAAAAATTTGAGTTAAATATTTACTCACCAAAGTTTACGCCAGTGTTCCCAATATGTGGGTTAGTCATTAAAACAAATTGACCAGCATAACTAGGATCCGTAAGAATTTCTTGATACCTGCAAGAAAAGTCAATAGAAACAAGAATGAAATTTTTTTACATGAATGTTTTGTTGACATCATACAATGTTGGAGTTCATCGACTGTTACTTTATTATCCAATTACAATAAGTTGCAGAAAACTACTGCTTTTACTAAAAAATTTCGCACTCATTTATATGTAATGTGTAAGAATACAAATGCAACTGAAGTTATGAGTTAAAGGCTAAAGGTTTCGCAAAGAAACTGAAGTATGTCATCCTCATCACATCATGATAATAGTGCAAACAAAAGAAAAGATGATTATGAAATTATTTCCATCCGTATCTATAAATTGTGAAGTAGATACAAGATAGAGAAATTGCAAAGGTCACAAGTAATTTGAGTTTCGAAGTCTTCTTACCCTGTTAAAGATGTATTGAACACGACTTCACCAATTTGGGTTCCTGTTGCACCAAATGACTTGGCCCTCCAGACTGAGCCATCCTCGAGCACAAGTCTAGCATCTGAAGTTTTCCAAGGCCTATCTGCCAAACCTAAGGAGCAGCAACAACAACATCAAAACCCCATCAACTCTTTTATCTAATGCATTTATAGTTTCATAGATGTAAATAAGAAAGTCCAGTTGTGCAGAAGTGCTAATTGGTCACCAAATCCATGGCAAGTAATGAAAAGTTCTAAAGTTGAGAGAGCATATGACCAAAAAGCAAAAGATAAGCTCCTAGAAACCAATGTTTTGATAAGTCTAATAGTACTTAGACCAGCAGGCAGGAAAATATTCAATTAGGAAACACTTGCATCAATGAATTGGAGGCATTACAATTGCAACAGCCAGAGCACCAAAAGATCAACAATTGGCATATAGGATATGCATAAGCAACTGAACCCAAATGAAGCTACACTAACTAATTAGAATTTAGAATTGTTATTAGCTTCACACTGTTGTCTTCAAGGCCAATTATTACAGAAGAACTCCATATAAAACATAACTCAATTATGTAGTGCCAGGGTAAGAAGACAACTCAAGGAGAAACTCCATATAAAAACCTCATTTCAGGAGCGCCCTAGAACTACTTTATAGTGAACTACTTTACAGATTTTATATGGAGTTATCAGAATAGGGTTATCAGAAACTCATAAAACATAACTACTTTATTGAATAACAGGTCTATCTCTCCATCGGAGCTTAGAAGGCTCGGAAAATGCCCATTGAAACTGAAGAAGCCGCACTCTCAGTTCACAAATTTATGGTATGTATCCTTTCACTAGGCTCTACCCGACTATAGTGAGCACCATTTAGGAACTTCTCTTCACATGTATATCCATCAACTCGTAATTCTAGGATGCAGCTTCTTATCAGTAACTTTTTGGAGCATTCCTTTGAACACAGATGGTTGCATTGAACTTCATTCCTTGTTCAACTTCTGATGTATTTCTTTCAATTCATTCGCCTCATTTAATTTGATAACCACAACTTCAATTTGTTCTCAGAAAATTTGGCAATTTGATTAGTAATTTGCAATTTGTGCTGCTATTTAACTCCAATCTCGTCCGTTGTAGACAAAGCCTATGACCCATACACACCGTATTGAGTTTATGAGACTTAATTCCATTGCCGTTGATACAAGGTTATAGTTGAACTCAACAAAAACATCAATAATTAAATTAAATTGCCTCAGCAAAATCCATCAATGGCATAGTAATATGTAGCTTCTTCAAAGCAGAGTCTTGGCTCCACTACACCTGCTAATACTGGCCATTTTCCTAATTGGCACATTCTAATCAATAATCAAGCCTAATCTCCCAATAATTTATAGCAATCAACCCAACAGTGGATGCTATCAATGAGCTCAAAAGGGAATTGTTTGATTTTAATAAAAAGCTCAGAATTGAAACAGCACTACAGAAAACAGAACTGGCAATAAAAAATTGAAGAACACGACTAATCGGCAGGTGAACTACTTTACAGATCAAGGAGTTTCTGATTATAGTGAAGTACTTTACAGATTTTATATGGAGTTATCGGAATAGGGTTATCAGAAACTCATAAAACATAACTACTTTACAGAAGAACTCCATATAAAACCTCATTTCGGGAGCGCCCTATAAAAAATTTAAAAATGTAGACCAGACCAAAGAGAGCGATAAGTAAGGTAAGGAATTCACCAGTGGCGGCACCGTCAGTGGAGAGAGAGGAAGAACACTTGACAGTGAGGAAACTGAGAGGTTGTCTTTTGGAAGGATGAAGGTACGGCAAAGCCGGAGCAATTTGGAGCTTCCATGGATTTGTGAGTTTAAGCTCCATATTCAGTGAATGATTTATTAGGGTTTAAAATTTGTCTGCGTAGTGAATGATATACTTGCAGCGGTTTGGAACATGAATATGCTCTCTTCAGAGTATGAGCATGAATCTCAAGTTTCAAAAAGCCTGAATTTATGTGGGCTGCTTTGGCACTTACAAGTAAGTTGGGCTTGGCTCACCCGTCCAATGTTTTCTAATATATTTTTTAATTTTAATTTTTATGAAGTTGACCATATTTATTTTTTTAATAAATTACAAGGTTTTAAAAAGTGCAGTATAAATTTAATTAAAAAATTAATTATAATACAATACTATTTTATGAAAAATATAGTTTAGCTTATTAGTTAATTTTTACATAAAAACACATAAACATTAAAATCAATTCCTTAAAAACAAATATTCTCATTAATTTTTTGTGGTTTATAGCGTACTATTTCTCGATTTGAAATTCAAAATGAAAATTGTATGGTGAGAATATTTTGTTGTACATTAGTTTTATCAACCGTGCTACCTTTTTTTATTTGAAAAAATTAAACTACAATTATTATAGGTATCAGTATCTTACAATCTTGTTCGGAGATAGATTTGGATGTCTTATGTGAAAGATCAATAAGTATCTTATCTAAAGATGGATGAGGTCCAACCCTGGTGTAAAACTATCAAGATTGAGATGTGTAGTAACAAATTCGTATTTTGAAGGATACGATCGTATAGTGGATGATAGAAAGTAGTTGATGCAGGTTATTCTCAAAAAAATTCCGAAATTAAAAATAAAAATGAAGAAAGGCAAGAAAACAAAAGATAAAATGCCTAGTTAGACTTTTTCTCACTCCCTAACAAATAAACATAGAGATTACTAGGTTTATAAATTAGTTTTTATAGGACTTAGGCCCTGTTCTTTTCAACTTATTTTCTATTCAGTTTAGTACCAATCAGTTCAGTTCAGTACAGTTCAATTCAGTTCAGTTTCAGTATTCAGTATTCAGTATTCAACATTTAGCATTCAGTATTCAGAATTCAATATTAAGTTTCAATTTATGCATTATATCAATATTATTAATGTATATTATTATTCAAATATTAAAAGCAATGAATATTAACGATAATATCATTTCAATTTCAATTTTAGTTCATTTCTATTTATACATTATATAAATATTATTGATTAATATCACTAATCACAAATAACAACAAAGAAAAAGAAACCAATAATAATATTTTTAACATTATCAATTATTATTTCTACGATAAATAATTTTGTAGGAAAAATAAATAAATAAATAAAAGTAATAATATTTTATAAATATTGATAACAATTAAAATAATAAGGTAATATTCATAACAATAATTATAATAAAATATAATAATAATAATAATGTTATATTTAATTATTATTATACGTAACAATTAATAAATTTTATTAGAATGCAAAGTGTTATTAATTATTATGTATTTTAATATTTTTAAAATATTATTTATATTATTAATTATAATTCAGTTTCAGTATTGTTCAGTTTTAGTATCATTCAGTTCAGTTCAGTTCAGTACCATTCAGTTCAGTTCAGTTCAGTACACCTACTTATCAGTTGAAAAGAACAGGGCCTTAATTATAGTTTTAGCAATCAATATTTTATTTATTATTTTTTAGTGTTACTTTTTTTTATAAAATAATTATTATTTTACATTTTACCATAAAATAATGACAAAAATGTAAATATATCTATCTAATTAATATTTTTTATTGATAATTTTAAATTGAGGTATTCATTTAATTTATTGCAAGACGTGGCAAAAGTTTGGTCTAATGGTTGAGCCTTGAAGTTATAATCTTAAAGGTTATAGGTTTGAGCGCACATACGAATGGCGTGGAATGTAGGGTTTGATAAGATCCCCGTGATTTTGGATATGAGGATTTTTTTCATCCCCAAAACCTTAAAGAATATGGATAGGGGGAATATGTATCCAAACCTAAAAATCTCCGAACCCAACCCCAATAATTATCCATTGGACATCTCCGAATAATACCTGAAATATGAAATTAATTGTAATATTTTATCTCAATATTCAATATATGATGTTGTTTGTGACCGTCTAGACATAAAATATGACGTGCAAGCAACATTCTCAATAGCAATTTCACATTCATTAGTAAATTATATGACGTGGAAATTGTTATTTGATTAATCATATTCTCCTTCTATGAACATATATTTTATATTTATCTTTCTTCTTTTATTTAGTAGTGAAAACCCTATGTCATAAATAAGTTTTACAATTATTATCTTGTATTTATCAATTATTAATTTTAGTCTTGTACCGGAAAAAAACCTATTTTTATTGTTTGAATTTCTGTAAAATATTACGTATCATTTATTCCTAATGGTTAAAGGGGGATTATTCGATGGGGAAGGAGAAATTTTTTTTTACCCGAAACCTTAATAAATATGGAGATGAAATTTTTTTTTACCTAAAACCTTATTCGATATAAAAATAAGAATGCACTACCCGATCCAATAAGTCCCATTAACAACCGGTGAATGAAGTTTTTTTTTATTGTCAGGGCAAGTTGAATGAAACAATTTTTTTTAAAAGAATCTATTGCAAGGTGAAAACAGCGTCGTTTCAAGTGTAGAAACTCGAAGTCTGGGTTTCACCTTCCGGCCTCTCTCTAATCTCTATGACTGTGTGAGAGACT
Organism: Euphorbia pulcherrima; assembly: GCA_947683365.1. Classification (NCBI taxonomy): domain Eukaryota; kingdom Viridiplantae; phylum Streptophyta; class Magnoliopsida; order Malpighiales; family Euphorbiaceae; genus Euphorbia; species Euphorbia pulcherrima. The sequence goes on from CANTUS010000001.1 coordinate 26,497,788, forward strand.
CGGTGGTGAAGAGTAGAACAGAGAGGGCGGTGCGCAGAGGTATCAGAGATTCCTGTAACTGAAAATGAAATTACAAAGTTTGGTTGCCATTAATGGCTTTCTGTTTTGTATTTTTGTAATTGCCAATTCAGGCGTCCCCAAAAACCCATTCCTTGGAATCCCTCCTCAAGGTCGATCCCCCTTTTCCCCTTCTTCATCTTCTAATTCCACATTTCTCATGACTTTACTCACTCAATTCCTTTTGCAGATGAGAATTATTACAAGACATCCTCTGATTCCATTAAATGTAAAGATGGATCCAAGAAATTCACTAAACTTCAGCTCAATGATGACTTCTGTGATTGCCCTGATGGCTCTGATGAACCTGGTACCCTTTTACTTTCGGCTTCTTTTTTCTGCATTTTCTGTTGTTTGATAGCCGACCCACCTAGCGTGGGATTTAAGGCTTGGTTGGTTGGTTTCTGTTGTTTGATTTCATTTTTAGGAGCAATGAATTACTTGTTTATTGTGATTTGCTTTAATGGTTAATCTGTCAATTCTATGGAGATATTTCATCTGGATCAATCTGTTTAACCTATTTTTATTTCTTGTTCTATTATGAATTTTATCTTCGTCTCTTTTTGTTTCTTTCTACTGGTGTTGATTACAAACATTGTTGATTGTAGGTACATCTGCTTGTCCAAATGGGAAATTCTATTGTCGAAATTCGGGACATGTTCCTCTTTCTCTATTTTCTTCCAGAGTCAATGATGGGATCTGCGGTAAATGCTCTATTTGAAACATTTAAGTATTTGATTGTTAGAGAACCCTTTATTGATAATTGAACCAAAACTTGTTGTGATTCATATTTGATATATTTGAATAGATATTTTGATCATATATCAAACAGAAATGTCAATGGGGCTGTTGTCCTTAGATCATTGCATGATATACTTTCAATACCATAATCAGCTACTGAGATGCCTATCAACCCGTCTTGTTTCTTTTTTTCTTTATGCTTGCATATTACCTTTTACTAATCTTTAGCTTTTTTCTGCTTTGTTTTAATTCACTGGTTTGCCTGCAGACTGCTGTGATGGGAGTGATGAGTATGACGGGCGGATTAAATGTTCAAATACATGCTGGGAGGCTGGAAAAGTGGCCAGGGATAAGTTGCATAGAAAGATTGCAACATATAAAGAAGGTGTTACTTTGAGAAAGAAGGAAGTTGAAAAGGCAAAACTAGCAATTGCCAAAGATGAGGCAGAACTATCAAAACTTAGAAATGAGGAAAACATACTGAAAGGGCTTGTTCAACAACTTAAAGGTATTGTTTGGTCCATGTTTTCTCCTGAATAACTTTTGTAACTGTTCTGTCTAATTATCTAATCATTTTGTTATTGTAAGTCTATAAGCCACTTAATTGAGTTGGATTGTGTTCACTGTTCACTTATTTCATTTCAATATATTTAAATGTAGTCTAGATGCATTGCATTAAGAAATGTGAACATTTTGAGGGATGTTTGCTTGCCTCAATTTTATATCTAGAATCACTCTATAAAGGAAGTTATTTTCCTGGCTAATAATTCTTGGAACTTAACTTCATCATTTTTAGATGAAAATTATTCTTTTCTTTTTAGGTGTGATGATTCTGTATAGTTATTTAATCACGGTTGAACATCAAAAGTACATGTTTTTTCCTAGTCTAAATATATGTACAAGTCATGCCTTTTTAACTTTGTGGTAATAATGTACCTGTAAATTTCATCCTCTTCTGTTTCTTAGTTTCTTGTTATGTAGTCATGATATATTTATCTATGTGCACATACTTAAATAATTGTTATCGTATATAGTTAATCAACCAGCAAAACTGCCTTGCTCTAAATATATGATGCTCCTAGAATGAGCTTGACAAAAAGGTATTATCAGCCCATTTATTTTTTGTCTGACAAATAGGTATATTTTCTGGGTTGTTGTGATTATTTAAGCAATAAGTCTATTTTGGTCCTAAATGTTTTGTAAATCATGATTATAGTGGCTTGACAATCTTTATTTTTTATCAAATGCAAAAGTAGTTTTATCCCTATTAGCTCAAGAAAGTACTTTTTTATGTATATGTCAAAGTTTTGGTTGGGCCAACACCAGTTAGGAATTCAATATTTGTAGACAAATGCAAAATAATATTGTGCTCTAAAGGATTACAATACAAAATAATATTTTTAAAGTTATCTTGAAAAGTGCTCTAAAGGATTACAATACAAAATAATATTTTTAAAGTTATCTTGAAAAGTGCTCTAAAGGATTACAATACAAAATAATACTTTTAAAGTTAGTTGTTTGGAATGTGGTACTCATTGCTATGTTATTGCTTTTCTGTTTCACTTTCCATGCAGAGCGCAAAGAACAAATAGACAAGGCAGAAGAGAAAGAGCGCTTACAGAAAGTAAAAGAACAGAAAGAACAAAGAGAAGCTGAAGAAAAGTCTAATACAGATAAAAGTAAAGTTGAAGAGGACAGTAAGCAAGATGGACATATTGAGGAGAAAGTTAACAATGAAGATGAAACTGTAGAAAGTATCCGTAATGAAAAAATTGGTGACATAGATGATTCTCCTTTGGATCAGGTTTCACATTTACTTCTGATTTTCAGTTTTTCTGACCTAGATGAAGATGTGCATCATGACCGTTTTTATTTACGTTTAAAGTAGTTCTTAATATTATTTAGTTAGTTCTAGTTCTTGCAGCATATTCTAATAGCATGACACTAGATGTTAATTTTTGAATATTCTAACAAAATTGAGCTGAAGATACTATATTGAGCTTAGTTTATACTCTGGATGAACAGATATGGTAATAAATCTGAAAGGAAGTTGCTAATATTGTTGTGACATTCTTATAGGATGATGCAGGAAAATATGCTGACCATGTTGAAGATGCCAAACAAGATGATATTTCTAGAAACGAAGGGTCACCAGCAAATGAAGTGGAGCAGGTAAAAGATGAAACATTATTTATAAATGTGATTTATTCTTCTCCATTAAGTGATTTTCTAGAATATTAGAATTCAGAATGTAGCACTATACTCTTTATTAATGTAGCATGCTCTACAGAAGGAAGAGCCTGTGTCTCCAGAAAGCATGGATAACTCTGCAGTTGTGAGTGAAACTGTTCCAAGTGTTGGCGGTGAGGAATCTCATGATCAAGCTATGAAGGTGGTAACTCATTTTCCCCGACAAATAGAAAGACAAATGAATGAATGAATCCTACAATACTGACCTAAAATTGAAATCGGTTGAATTCGTTTGAACTTCTATCATATGGGTTGCTAGTTGCTACAGTAATTTTTGGCTATGTGTTTACGTCATTGAGTGCATGCTTCTTTTCCACTTGCCATTTGTTTTTTAGATGAAAATAATATAGTGATACTCGGCACATGAACCCACAGGGTAAGGTAGTCATGTTCATGAATCTAGTGTATTAGAAGACAATAATATTGTATATTGCAGAATATTTTCTGCATCATATGGGATTGAATGAAATATTCTTATGTTGTCGAAGTGAAACTCATTCTCGACTATATAAATAAATCCATATTGTTCAATAATGGGATAATTTGAGTAATATGGGGCATTTTTGCCAAATTTGTTCAATAATGAAATATGAATGAACTTGATAAGAAAACAATTGGTGTGAGAGTTCCTATATCCGGATCTTGTTACCTATTATTTTTTTTGATAATAATGAATTTTTGAAGAGGCTAGGTATTGAACCTAGGACCTCCCACCACTTCATTGAGTGGTGTACCAATTGAGCTACACCCAATTGGTTGTTACATATTATTTAATTGCACTAAATCATGTAGAAAGAAAAAAATAATCAAAGAGAGGGAGAGAGAGAGGGATCTGATGAGGGGTTGGTAGCAGAGCTCTGTATGTTTTTTCTCTCTGATATGTATTCTATTGTTTTAATTTTTCTTAAACCATAACATATAGTGGCCTCCCTTAGGTTTATTTATTTTGTCAACCAAATCATTTATGAAAATGGAGCTGCTTGTTATTTATGTAAGAAAAACTTTAATATTTACAAGCACTTTTCTTAATTTTTTTTAATATATGAATAATGTTATGGGTCTATTTTTTGGAAAAATAATGTTGTCATTGATATTCCCAGAAGTTTCTCATTGCATTTGGAATCTTTAAAAAATGTATGCTTGATACTTGACATACTTCCTGACTAAGAATATATTTTATCCCTGCTGTCTTTAATTTGCATGTTTACTACAGCACAATGATGCCTCTGAAAATACCGAAGGTTTGTCCAAAGAAGAGCTGGGCCGTCTTGTTGCTTCTCGCTGGACTGGAAGTTCTGAGAAGCATACAGAGGAAGTTGGTGTTAAAAAGGATGATTATCCTGAAGATCATGACCATGAAGAAAATCAACCGGATCACATACATGATGAAGACGATGAGGGCTATTCTTCAGAAGCTGATGAAGATAGTGGCAAATATGAAGATGTTGATGAAGAAGATGACGTAGGTGAAACTTATGAAGACAATGATCATCATGATGCTAGTTCTTCCTACAAATCTGATCCTGAGGATGAATATGAATTTTCAGGTTTGCTTCTGTCTTTTAAATTAGTGCTTTTATCTTGGTTAGGCGAAAACAATAATTTATGTCCTTGAACTTTGATTTTTGTTAAAATAAACTCCTCATGCACGAAATCGCTGTACTTGATGTTCACTGCAATGTTCTCTTTAAGAGATGGAACTTTGATTTTCTTCATTCTAAGCGTGGACCCTGTCACTGCGTTTGGAATTTAAGCTTGACAATTTGTTTCCATATAGAGGTGCATTTCCACAAAAGTAAAAATTCAGGTGCCAGACCTCAAGGTCAAAATGTTAACCATGACACAGCAAAGTCACTGTTTTGCTGTTACAAAATCAAGCTGATTTATTTTGGTTTGATATAAATTATGTGATATTTGATAGATGATACAACCTCCCCAAGCAATCCATCATGGTTGGAGAAGATACAGCAAACTGTTCGTAACATTCTACAGGCTGTCAATATTTTTCAAACTCCAATTGATAAATCAGGTAGCTCTAAGACTTGTGTGATTGGCCCTGTTCTTTTCAACTTATAAGTAGCAGTACTGAACTGGACTGGACTGAATGTAAGTTGAAAAGAATAGGGTAAATACTAATTTAATCAGAGGAATAAAGTCCTTTATTCTGATCATATATATATATATTTTGTTTTGGTGTCCTCAGAGGCCGCTCGTATACGCAAGGAGTACGAAGAGTCCAGCTCCAGGTTGTCTAAAATCCAGTCAAGGATATCAAGTTTAACTCAAAAGTTAGGACACGACTTTGGTAAGTATGCTATAATCTGTGTATGTTCAGATCCTGCCAATTTGGTGTCATCTGAAAGCTCACCGTAGTTTTTTATATTGCAGGAAAAGAGAAGGAGTTCTATGTCTTCTATGATCATTGTTTTGAGAGCAAGCAGAACAAGTTACTAAACATTGCCTAATTTATCTTTTCTTCACTCTCTTTTTTTTCTGGAAACTGTCAATTATTCTTCTGTTTCTTGTCTTTGGAAACTTGAAAATTTGGTCCAGGTACGTTTACAAAGTCTGCCCTTTCAAACATGCTTCTCAAGAGGAGGGACATTCATCAACTCGATTGGGGTAGGCACCAATGAGTCAACTTGAATTTGACCAAAAAAAATCCTATTTCCCATGATCCTAACCCACTAATTCCTTGTTGGGTTTTCCTCATGAGCGTGGATCATGCAGTTTTGCCACCTTTCTGAAGGGTAACATGTAAAAGCGTGGAAGGATACAGTCGTAATTTTAAAAATTCATGTCTTTTTCATTTAGGATGTCAACCGATAATGCCCTGACATTCTGCATGTCATTATCAAGCTAATGCCGATCCCAACTAGTATGGGGATTAAGGCTTGGTTGTTATTATCAGGCTAATACGAATTCAGTCCTAAACCAATTTTAAAAACCACTTTTGGTCATTCTAAATATGCTCCAACATTTATTTTTCATATTTAAGGGTTATTTAAACTAGAACTGGAAGAGTGGTAATTGGACCATCACAGGGATGATTTTATTCTTGTTCTGATTGTTGCAATATTTTCTGAAATTGAAAGATATAGTGCATTCTGTATCTTTTTTTTTTAATTTTCTTGACAAATCAGTTTTGCAATTATATGTATCGTCTCCCTTCGTTACTTACACGCTCATATCTGTTTCTGCATGTCTCTTTCTGTCATATATGCTCATTTTTGTTGAAATAGTGAGCTGACTGTTGCTATTTTTTCTGCATCTTTTTTTCTTGTGCAATTAGACGATGGGACAAATTTGAGGATTCATACCGGACCATGGTATTTTCAAACGGCGACAAGTGTTGGAATGGGCCTGATAGAAGTTTAAAGGTACTTGCACTCATCGTCTTTTCTTGAGTAGTACCCGACTATAGTATCAATGTTGATTTTATGCCCTTCTCATTCCTAAGGGAGCACAGCCTCCTTGAGTATAATAGTTTCACTCGTTTTGAGAATTCTATAATAGAACAGTAAAAATGGTATTCATGTCCATTGGACTAGGACAAGTACACAGACACATGCATAAGTTCTCAGTCACTGTAGTACATGCTGCATGTGGGTTGCATTTTACTTTACCGATGTGTTTGGAACCCTACTTTTTAATTTATGTAAAAAAAAATTTTAAATTTATATTAATTTCCTTCAAAATGTTGATTCCAAACACACTCTGCATGTGATATGTTTTACAAGGATCTAGTTTCATATTAGAAATGAAAAAATGGATATTTTTCATAGTATGTAAATCTGTAAGTTGAGGGCTTTTTTTTTCTGTGCCACCAATTTGGTACTGGGAATCATGATAACCACTTAGTTTAGTTGGATTCTTTTAAATCTCTTGGTTGTATAATGCTTTCCTTTCATTAATTCATGTGTGGAAATGCAAAGTTCCTAGAATGTTACACCTACTGCAAATGCAGATGTCTTGTGTGTTATGCTTTGCCTCTTCAGAAACCTTGTGAAAACAAAATATGATAAGAATATGCAAAACCACCTTTTTGACCATGTGGTCTATTTCATTTATCCATTTGGTCCCTGTGGTATATATATTTTACCTATTTGGTCAATGTGCTATGCAACTTATTATCGTTTTGGTCCCTTTAGTGCATATTACTCATAGTTTTATCAGTAGAGATTCTAGAATGTGGGGACCAAAAAGATAACAAAATGCTATTATAGGATTTAATGGGTAATGGTGGGTTCGAAAAGGTAATGAATCGCATAGCACAAGGATCAAACGGGTATCATGAATAGCAAAGGGGCCAAATGGGCAAATGAGTAATACGATAGGGACCAAAAAGGCTCTTTTGCCAATAAGAAGGACTATACTACCAATCAAAGTCTGTTATGATACTGCAATTTTCGATTTTGTTGTACAGGTCAGGCTCAGATGCGGATTGCATAACGAGGTTACCGATGTGGACGAACCAAGTCGTTGCGAGTAAGTAACTACAACTCATAGACATTAACTCTGATCATTTTCCTTTCTCACTCTTTATTCGTCTTCTCAGGTATGTAGCAGTTTTATCTACCCCAGCTCTGTGCTTGGAAGAAAAGCTTACGGTAATACTTATCAATGCATGATTCGGGTTCTTGATCTTTTTTTTTGTATGAACTCTAATGGGATTTGAGTTATTTGAAAACGGAACAGGAACTGGAAGAGAAACTCAACTCATTAATTAACGAACAACCGCAGAGCCACGATGAACTCTAAACGGTCACCTGAGGTTCTTAGGACATCATTTTTCCGGTATCTAAATATTAAGAGGCCTGAAATACAGAAATAGGTGTTCTGAAATCGAAAGCTGTAAACCTCTTTTGTTTGAACTTCGAACAATACGAAGCCATTCTGTATTAGAGTTGCAATTGTTTGTGAGGGTTAGATTGAGCGTTTATAGAGATTAGGATGAAAGTTAAGACTAATTTAAACCGATTTTGAAACCATTCATATATATATATATATATATATATATATATGTATATATATATATATGTATATATATATATGTATTAGTATGCTATATGAAACTAAATTTAGAATAAAAAGTACATTAGTTGATCATTGGAATGTGATATACACCAAATCTTTAGTAACTGTAACAAACAAAATATAGAAGATAATTGAAGTTGAGCACTCTCCCTAAAATTTGCCACTTTATTTAAAATTCATGACCAGAAAGTATAATAAGAAAAGGAAACAATAAAATGTTCTGGTGGGGATTCATAGATTGAGATTTTAGACCAAAATGTAAAAAAGAATTGTGTTTTGTCTAGCAATTCATATATATGAGATTACAGACCTGGTCATGCATGTCCCCAGCAAGCTTGAGCTTACTAAAGCTCAAGCTTGCTGGGTTCGTTTTTGTATAAATAATCCAATGAATAATATTTAATTTAGGTTAAATACATCATTTGTCCCCCGAACTTGAAACGAAAAATTATATGCTACCCTGAACTTTCAAAAGTTCCAACTTGCCCCTTGAATTGGCAAAAATGAATCAGTTTGTCCCCTGAACTTGGCTAAAGTGCACCAGTTTGGCCCATCATTGGCACGTGCCAGCTTCTGATTGGTGAAAAAAATCAGGAAAAAAATGTCATCTTTAAAAAGTCAAACCAATCAGAAGCTGACGCATGGCATTGAGGGTCCAAACTGGTGCACTTTTGTCAAGTATATGGGGCAAACCGATTCACTTTGCCAAGTTCAGGGGCAAGTTGAAACTGTTGGAAGTGCAAAGTGATATCTGACTTTTCGTGCCAAGTTTAGGGGTAAATGCAGTTATATGTTTATATTATATATTTTTATAATTTATTATATGTTTTTTTATTATATTATATATTTTTATATTATATTTGATAAATATATTGGACTTGTCCATTTTAGGCCTTATTCTCTTGGACTACAATTCAATGCAGTTCAATTTAGTTCAGTCAATTTCAGTTCAGTTAAACTATCCGTAGTTATAAATTTACACTGAAATAAATTTAATTTAGTTCAGCTTAATTAAATTTAACTAACTTTAATTTAGTCCAATTCAATTCAATTTTCATAGGTAGAAATGAATATGGCCTTAGTTTATTAGATTTTAAGCTTGATTATAGTGTTAAAGAATATGGATATATGTGTATAATATTATTTATTTCAATTTAATTCACTCATTTTTCTGAACTTATTTCTAATAGCTTAGATTTTCAGAAGTTTTTACAGCCCCCCTCAACTAAACCTTTTCTAAGTGCTGACACTTTTTTTTTTTATTACGTAGCAGGTGAAGTCTTGAAAAGTGAAGCAAGTGACTGTCTTTGTTAAAATTAAAAAACTATTTTTTCTATTTTTTTATTTCTTATTTTTTCTGCTGTTCACCTTCTTCCCTGCAAAATTCAACGAATTAAACACCCAAAATCTTTGTTTCTAGATGTTACCTTAACATTCCTTTCCATTTTATCAAATAAACAAACAATTGAAATCTCATTTCATATCAGACATTTTCATTTCCCTTCGTCTAAATCAAACAAATTCTAACCTAAAAACTCCATTGAGAATCAGCTCCTCTGGTCAGTCGCCATCTACAATGGGGATGACCTTGGTTAAACTCATCCGCAAAGGCTTTCACTTCCGGCAACCCTGAATTCGCGCTTTCCAAATCTGACTCTAAACTTCATCCTCGTCGTTGATTACCTTTAATCGCTGCTCACCATTCATTGAAATTTGCGCTTTCCGACACCGACTCACTTCAATCTGTTGATTTTTCTCTCTTAACCGCTCTTGATTCCTACATCGAAGCCGAGAACCTTCTTCACCAACGAGGGCTGCATCTTCTTCTTTTCTGATTTGCCCTTTTATTCAGTTTCCATTTATTCAATTTCAGTATCGGAGACACTCGATGGATTGAGAAGGCGAAGAGAGGAGGAATTGCAAAAGCTGAGAGGGAATGTACAAGGGGAGAGACAATCGTTTCACTAGAGCGTAATCTGCTTGGATAGAAGTTTTTTAAAGGAACGGAAATGAAAGAAATGTAAAAGAAAGGATGGTACATGGAGGGAACATATTTGGAAGGAATGGATGAGTTCTTAAGGGAAGCCAATTATTTTATAAATATAAATTATATATCCTTTCATTTGCAATGCTATCATTTGTACAAATCTCTTATGTTAAGCTCTTCATTAGTCTTCACTTACAATTTATTTAGCCAAACTAAATAATATTGCAAATTTTGAACAAAGAGAAACATATAACCCAATAGAATTGTTGAACTACATTATATAGTACATGAATCCAACATTTGTATTTGCGGTGAAATATAAGCAAAATGAAACCGCAATTATTGATTTGGCAAGTTGGAACATTGGTTAGCTGCTATTTTTTTTATGAAGAGGGAGTAGAACAACAAAATACAATGGGGAGCCAAAACAGTCAATTAAGGACCAGTAAAGCACACTGCAGTCTCACTAAAAGGGATTAAACGGGGTATCGGTATCCATATTGTCATTTTCCAGCACCAAAAAAACTTCAGACGGCAGATATCTAAAGAGCTGAGACCCACATTCAAGATAAGAGCCATATTTGCCAGTTTGTCACCTCATGTATCTGCTCCCTATAACAATGCAGGACTTGAATATTAGAGATTTTACACCAGAGTTGTAACAATAGATGACTTGTAGAATTTGATTAAACAACAAAATCACAGCTAACAAACCAAATCAAGAAATATAATCAATCCACAGAGAAGCAGCTATAGAATCCCTCAGCAATTCCCCTTCTCTAGTTTCATCAACAACATCTTCTTCATCCTCTTCCGATGTATCAGCGTTTGTAAGTTCTCTATCAACTGCTGCAACTATTGATTCACTTGGATCTACACCCATTAAATCATTATGCAAAATGCAACAAGCAAGAATGATTTGATTTTGGGCTGCAACGCTATAATGTGGCTCACTCGAAGTTCCTATTATGGGAAATCTTTTTTTAACCACTCCAAATGTCCTTTCAATTGCATTCCGCAGTGACGCATGACGATTGCTGCATAATTCACGAGGACTTCGTGGTTGATTTCTAGTATACTCTTTCAAGTGATATCGCTATCCTCTATACGGTGTAATCAGACCGCTTCTCAACATGAATCCAGCATCTACGAGGTAATACTTTCCTATATATACATTGAACATTATCAATATAATGAATAATATGTTTATACTAAATATACGAATTGATTTCCTCAAGTTACCTTCTGGAATGTGTAAAGGAGGAATTTGTTTTTGTAATGCATTTTTCAAAATTCTTGAATCAGGTGTTGTACCTTCCCAACCAACTTATACATATGTGAATTTCAAGTCGAATGTACATGCAGCCAATACATTTTGTGTTGGGTGTTCTTTCCTTCCACGATATCTAGGAGCATCTACATTAGAAACTTTAACCCGAATATGTGTTCCATCAATAGCACCAATACAATCCTGATATTTTTAAGTTCTATATTTATTAATAATAAAGTATGTGTACAAACTATGGTATTTAAATTAAAGATTGCCACCTTAAAGTAGGGATAGAATCTTCTGTTGCTCAGAATTTCTAGTGGAATTTGAGAGCCATCTGGTTGTTTCATGAAAATCCCTCCTAATGCAATTATTGCATCTAAAACATTGTGAAAATGTAGACTCACTGTCTCACTAGAACGGCGAAAGAAAAAAGATATTTCGCGATGAGAAACACTATGTCCTAGCAGCCAAAGTGATTTTGCTACTTGTTGTTCAACAGTCACTCGTAAAGTTAGTCTAAGACCACCCTCCCTAATTAATATATTACATAATTTTCTAAAAGCAGCAGGGCTCATTCATATCACACTATGACAAAGATTACTAGAGTCTAAAAAGTTCATTAACTCATCTCGCACTGTATCCCCCTCAAGCCTTAATTCACGTGGCACTGAACTTTGACTAAAATGTCCATTTTCTGCAAGCCAAACAACTACAGCACAAATAAATTGAATAACTGCTAAATGATGTTGTCGTTGTAGTCTCACCACACTAAGTTCATCATCATCCATTTATTAAGTTACACAATCATCAATTTAGTACTTTATAATTATAAAGTTAATAAGGTTAGAGCAGAATAAAAATTAATTTGTAGAATTTAATGGTACCTAACTTTGAATACAGACATAATAAACAGTTTAATGTCACGGTTTAATAAGATTGTGTTTTACCTATTAAACGAAGAAAAAATATGTTAAGAGTGTCTATAAGGAAATAAGTATATGATAAGAAGTCTAACCATGCTCACTAGAATGTACTCTCTATAACATGCTATAAGTTGAAATTTCCGAATTAGTTGTGGCAGTCGATCCAACTAAACAAAACACTATTTAACACTTTTTTTCGTGAGAAATTGAACTCAACACTTAATTTCCAAACTGATAATGATACTTAATTACCCAGCTAACAAAGAATTTGATCATCAATTAGGAAAAAGAAAATTCTCCGTAGCTGGAAATCCCAACCTAAACTTGAACAATTACAGTCATAATAATATATATTGAAACAATTGAACAATAAATTAATTTCTCAAACAAAAACAAAATGGGGTTCTGCTAAAGAAGAACATGAACAAATGGGGTTAAGCCAAAAATAATGGGGTTAAGCCAAAGAAGAAGCAGAAGTAAGATTCTGAATGGTATGCCTAAACAAAATCATTGTTCAAACCCAGATTTCTCAAACAATGAAGAACTTTTAACACAAAAGAAGAACCAAAAGTATCTAAATTACCAATTTTAGTGCATAAATTAATTGAAAAACAAAGTTTATACTTACTTGAAACCACCGGTTGAAGATTAAAATGGGTATGAAGACGAAGATTAGGGTTGAAGCTGGTGAAAATCAGAGTTATTGTATACCACTAGTTGGGACATGTTTGGTAAAATATAAAAAAGAAAGGGTAGAGGTTGAAATGTGAAATAGCTTCCGCTCAGATTCGACCAAATTGGCGGAATCCAAATTGCTGGAGTTGAGCGAAACTGAGGAGAAACCAGTTCCCCTTGAATCCACCTCAAATTTGAAATTCTTCATCCCAAGCACCGGATTGCGATTTCTTTCCTTTACGTTCCACTACAATTCTGCCTCCCAAGCAGAGCCCGGACTCTTGTTTCTGGGACTTCCCATATGATTTTGTCGTCGTTTTATTGGAAATTTTTATGCATAGATGATCTTTTGTGGGTTTTGTTATCAATAAAATTGAATTTTAAGATGCAGGAGATTAAGAGTCGCAATCGAAGCTGAGCGACTCGGTGACGTATTTGAATTTGGTTGGGCATTGATTACTCTATCGATTTTTTTTTTCAGATTTTCTTTTGGTTTCTGGGAAACAAACAGGGCTTGAACTAAGAGCCTCCTTCATACTTAGTCAAGGATGGTCTTCACATATAAGAAAAAATAAATAACTAACTAAAAATTGACTTTATACTAACTTATTTATTTTCTCTTTTTTATATGATGTGACACAATAAATGTTGGACATTATCTATTTGATCTTCTATATGTAGACAATCAAATGAATTACCAACTTTTTAAATTAATTAATATTTTAATATTTAATATTAAAACAAGCTTGTAATTGGGTATTTTTATTATTTAATTATATAATTCTAGATGAAATTGATAGTCTAGTGTAGTTCTTAGACATTATCTATTTTAAAAATTATTAACAAATCATCAATGTGAGCTTCTATTTCACATGCCACGTAATCATGGAATCCATTATCTACTAAAGATGCTTAAGTTTGGGTAAATTGGAAAAAAAACTACAATGTCACTTGTCGACAAGTGTTTGGTTTGATTTTTCAAAAGTGTTACGGATGCCGTGAGAGTGTCTCACTCTCTATGGTAAGACTGATATAGTCCGATTAGAGGGGTAGAGTGGCACACTTTAAAAATGTTTAGGGGGGCGAGAGGTCCTTTAAATAAATTTAGGGGGTGAGAAACTTCTGAAAATTCCGAAGGGCGATGGTCTATTAAGAATAAGTTAGAGGGGCTCGAATGCATTAGGTTAAAAATTAATCATAAGGTATGGACGGGACTTAAAAATGACCTTATATATTTATCTCAAGCTCCAAACTCTAAGGCTTTGCTTGGATGGGGTTTCTAAAGAAGTGTAAGGGAAGGGAAGTCACTTACCTTCCCCGGAGCAAGAATTTTAAAAATTGAAAGGATTACAGGGAATAGAGTTTCACCAAAATGGTGAAATTTGAGGGAAAGATGAATTAAATTATATTTTTATTTTTAATTATTTTATTTATTGGATAAATTTAAAAAAGTATTTTATGATTTTATTTATTAGTAAAAGGGGTTTGTAGTTTCAAAAAATTTATAAAAGGAGGCCTATGAATTCAGAATAGTGGTGATATATTGAATATTTTTAACAATTCAACATATTAATAATTTAAACTTATTATTTAAAAATTACACGTCATGATTTGAGTAATTTTTAGAGATTTTTTATTTTTTTTATGGTTTTTTAAAGTTTGTTATAATAATTTAATTAAGAAAAATATTCGCACTATTCAAAAAATTTCAAAAAATTTCACAGGTGTATATTGTATTTTTAATAACCATCCTGCAAAATTTAGATGAAATGAACAAGATTACCTATTTTCGTGACATAATTTAATATTGAGAATCCTTTATTTACAAATTTTTTGAAACTACATTCCCAGTTTTGCAAAAAAAATTTCCCCAAACCCCGTTTTGCAAATGAGTGAAACCACATTGTACTTTTTTTTAAGTTTACCCTTATTTATTTTATATATTTTAAATTATAAAGGATGTTTAACTAATTTTCATATCTACATTACTTTAGAAATTCTATCCCTTCCTCCCAAATACAATATCCATGCATCATTTATGTTTTCATTAAATATTATTCCTCACCTTACCATCCTTTCACTTCCTATCATTTATTTCTTCACACCTTGCTCCCAAGGCTCTGCTTGGGGGCTTTTATAGGGTGGACTGGGTCCTTTTAGGACCAAACAATCCAAAAGCTGATATTTAATAGAGTCTTAATTAAACATTTTCTCTTTTCAATTAAATATCTTTCTATTAATTCTCAGCCCTTGAGTGTAAAAGGACCTAAAAGGATCAGGTGCACCCTATAATTTCCCCTGATTCGGAGGAGGTTTTATCATTGTTTTAAAAATCGGGCTAGGCGAGATTTTTCATAACACTGCCGCGATTTTAGGTAGTTGGGCGAGCCTAAGCGGGGTTTTGTGTTTTAAAAACCTGCCTAAGCGGGATTTTTCATAACACTTTTTTAAAACATGGTTTAAATTATTTTTTTATATTTTATATTATTATGAATTATTTTTTTTAACTGAATTTATATTTTTATATATTAAAAAATATTTAAATATAAAAAATATAAATTCGCCAAGATCCTGCCTAGGCACCGCCTAGACCCCACCTAAATATTTTAAAGCCCCAACTATCCAACTAACGCCTAACACTTTTTAAAACATTAAAAATTATGAAAGAAGGGAAAGGAAAGTATTCTGAATCTGGTGCTTAGAACGGTGGAGAAAAGACCTCTGATTGTATTCTAAGGGAGGCAGGTTCCCGTCCGTTCCTTTAAAAGACCCAAATTACAATTCCACCAAAATGGTCGGCACCCAGTGAGTGGAAGGCTAATTATTTTCCCATTTTGACTTTATTTGCTTTTATTTCTAGGGACATACCTACCTTCTAATCTTAATATATAAAGGGCATGTATGTAATTTCCCTACATGTTCCTTTAAAAATCCACCTCTTCTTACCTAACAGAAATTTTAAAATTTTTTCATTTCATTCTACAACTTTCTTTTCTTTTACATTCATTTTCTTTAAAATTCTTAAAAAATTTGTTCTCAAGCAGAACTTCAAATGTGGGTTAGCGGTTGATTATCAATAAGTCCCGCGAACATGAGAGGGTTCTTATTATTCAATTCAAATTTTATTTTGTTTTTTTATGAATATATATAAGTTTGATTTTACTTGGTGTATAAATGGACAAGGCTAAATTTTCCAATAATTTATGATATTCTATAAAATTTATTTCTTACTTTTTTAGCTAGTGTGTTACTCCCTCCGTCCTTTTAAAATAGACATTCTAACCTAAAATTTGATTACCAAAATACTTATTATTTGTTCCTTTTTAGGTATCAGTTTCATTATTCTTCTAACTATATCCTTAGCATTAATTGCATTTGGGTTGAAAAATTAAGGCATTAATTGGAAATATAAGGGTAAACTAGTCTTTTCATATCATTAATAAATGAATTTATTAAAAAGTGTGAAACTTGTAGGAAGACAATTAAAAAAATATGGGAAGACTATCATTTACATGGAATATGACTTCTCAATCTTTTACCTTTCATCGTTAAACAAATTGAGAGTGAAATTTTTATTATATCATGGTTACAGTGGTTTGCTTTGTGAGCGGTAGCAGGCGGCAAATGCAGTGTAACACTTTGACACAAGCACTATCTCATTTCTTCTCACCTTTATTGGCCGAGTGGAACACTGGTACACGATTATGCAGAATTCTATAATTTTACGGGTCGTAGGTTCGGTTGAACAACCAAATGCATGAAAACTTAATGATTTTAATAATATAAACTGAACTTAACCAAAGTAAAAAAAAAAGTAATTAAAACCGAACCAATCATTTAATTTGGTTGATTCGGTTTGTCAATTCGATTTTCTCTTTTTATAATGTGTCAATTAGTTATAATTAATTAATTAAATAGAAACAGTAAACAAATTAGCTTATGTTGCTATTACCAAATTGATAAAAGGAAAAACAAATTACCAATAATAATCATTAACATGGAAAATAACTTAGAAGTTAGGAGTGCGATAGCAGAATTTTCCTTCTATTTTATATTTCTTAGAAAAGATTAGTTTTTTTAGTTATAGGTTTTGGAAATATTGATCTTTTGTATATGAGGTTTGGTTATATCTGGTTTTTTTTCAATTAAACCAAACCAACCTAAAAATAAAAATACACACATATGAGGACCAAAATCGAACCGTTTAAGCCGAATACTGAACCGATATGCTAGATGCATCGGTTGGATCAGGTTCGGTGTTTCAACGCTCCCTGCGACACCATACCAGCAACCTAGAAATAGAACCTTCCTTTTTCATTCAAAAGAATACTCCTGTTTGCCTTTAAGAGTTGAACTATTTCATACTTGTTGTTTTTCCTATTTATCTATAATAAAGCACCCTATTTTATTTACGATGGAAAAGTCAAATTCTAATAACTGAATAATAATGCCGCAATTTTCACGCGTCTTTGATTATAGGCTCATGGCAATAGAGTTCACAAAGAAGTTCCAGAAGAATTGAAACTTACCAATTTAATAAAAGTTCAAAAATATTTTTTTAATAATTGGAAAATAGAAATTTGATAAAAAAAAAGTTGAATATTATTAGACTCAAAAGTTGATTTTACAGCTTTTCTAACCTAGGAATCTGAGGGGCTAGTTAAAAATATATGATTTAAATTTATATTTATTTAATTAATTTTTATGTTTTTTTAGTACTTTATGATTAATTTTAAATTTTTATATACTTTTAATTTCTGTTTTTAATTCAATATAATCTGCTAGATATCTGGTAATCATTTGTTTTTAACTCAGCAGTTTTAAAAAGTTTTTAATGTATTTGATAAGTATTTGGTAAATATCTGGTAAATATCAGATAATTATCAATTCCTTACCAGTTAAATACCATATAACTACCAGTTTCTTACCAGATAAATATCAGGTAACTATTAGTTTCTTACCAAGTACATACCAGATAACTACCAGATACGCAAAAAAAATGAAAATACAAAATCAAATACAAATCTGATAAAAACACATCAATATCTTTGATTGTTATCATCCAAAACATAAATTCAAAAGCTCTAATCAAACAAATAAATTGTGAATCAAATCAAAGCTTGATAAACTTGTAACCAAAACTCATATCCGATAATCTCACCACCACTCAAGCAATTCATCAAACACCCTACGTGCAAACTCTTTATATCCAACAGATATTCAAATCTGGAAATAAATCAGAGATAACCGAATCAAACCAGAGATTCAACTTTTTATCCAACAAATCTGAAAACAAAATAACTTGATCCAGATAACCGAATCAAATCAGAGATTCAAAACGAAAATCAAATCAAATTCAAAAACAGAAGAAAACCTAATGAAACACCAAAATTTTTGAATTTTCATAAATCTTACTTGTTTTTGTAGAAATCAGTTATGGAAATCTGAAAAGCGAAATCGATGAAACTCTGAAGAGCAAAAATCGCTTGAACTTGAAACGTTAATTTGAACGGTTTAAGAAGGTGGAAAGTGAGGGAGGTGAAAGGTTTGCTTTGGAACGTATTTTTAGATATTTTAAAACTTATTTGGTCAGAAAAAGTTATAAACCAAATGTTGGGGTGAAAGAAAACTTTAATTTCTTTTTATATTTTTATAAAAACCCCATGAAATTATCTACTTAGCTTTCAATCTTTTTAATTTTAGTATATTTGTTGCATGGTTATATAAACTGAAAATTAGGGCTACCCTCAAAATTTCCGGTGTCTTGAGCAAAATTTTAAAATTAAGCCCTAATAAAATGAATACAATTTTTTAACAACAATTTTAATACATAAATGAATAAAAAAATAATTAAAAGCATATTTAGAAATATTTTTTTACAATATTATCATTTATTTTGGTTATCCCAAACATTTTAAAGAAAATCTGATCAACCCTACTTAAAAAAAGGCCCATATAATTAAAAAAAAATATTTGGTTATCTAAGACATATTAAACAACACCCAAAAAAATCTTTAAATGTATAACCAATATCCTCTTTGCCTTTGTATCGCAAGCGCTTAGATATACAAAAGCGGTGTGTTTTTTCATAATTATATTTTTTCTTTAACAAAATAATTATTATTTAATTTTTTATCATCATTAAATTAAATTTTATATCTTAATAATTAATTTTAAAAAAATAAAATAACCACAAAAGGTCAATAAAATCACATATAATGCACCAAAAATAACAATTTTAAATAGCTTAAATACCAAATAACACAAAACATTTCAATATTTTCCAATATGAAATCTCACTTTAAACTAGAAATTTAAAATAGGCCAACTATAAATATGTTAAAATTGACCTATTTAAAAGCCGTGAAAAATAATTTCTTCTTCTTCCCCAAGAAATATTCTGTTTCTTCTGTGCGATCATACGAGTTAATGCCCATATATTTCCTTCCGGCCCCCTCTCATTCTCTCCCCATTTTCCCCTTTCAATCTGCAATCTACTTTTCACTCTCTGATCACTTCCAAAATGACCAACAACGGCGATTTTGAATCTTTTCCATTGGAGCAGAAGCCTAAAACCAAGATCGTCTGTACTCTTGGACCTGCTTCCCGATCCATCCCCATGATCGAAAAGCTTTTGAAGGCTGGTATGAATGTTGCTCGTTTTAACTTCTCTCATGGATCCCACGACTACCATCAGGAAACCCTAGATAATCTTCGGGCCGCCATGGTTAACACCGGTATTCTCTGCGCTGTCATGCTCGACACCAAGGTATCCTCTCTCTCTCTCTCTCTCGCTATACTTGGCTGTTGTTTGAAATTCTGTATCAAATATCATACCTCTTTCTCTAGTATTTGATTTATATTGATTCTTATCCCAATTGGTGGTTTCCTGTTTCTCTCATATTTGTATGTATTTTGTTTATTTGGACCTTTCTGCAGATCTCAATTTCTATTTGATCTGTTTTTGTAATTTGTTGCTATTTATTTCTGAGCTTGGAATTTGTGATTGTTCATGTGATTGTTGGTATTTTATTTTTTGTTGTGATTTCTATGCTTTTTTATGAGATTATCTCTACTGTTTTGTCGGTTTCCTCTGTTATAGATTCAGTTGACCCCTACTGTACAGAAGCAGCACCTCTGCTTTTGCTACCAGCCTATCACCATTTTTTCCTTATACATGTCGGCTTACTAACCTTTGGTATTTAGTATGATATAGATATAGCAGTTTTTTAACTGATAATTGAACAGTATGTTGAATTAACTTACTAATAATCAAATCACTAGAGCGGTTTTTGTTGTTGTTGGATACAGATGCATATGCCAGTTGTATCTTTTTTGTTGGTTGTCTTTTCTCCATGTTTCGTTGCTGATGTAATTTGGAGTTATATACTGGACGCAAAAAAATAAACAGTTGTAGCTTTTCTACTGCTGAGAGGCCTTAATATTGCATTTTCTGGTTCTTTGTATTTTTTTTGTTGTCCATCTGGTTCACCGGAGCTTTGCTTCGACTACATCCGGATCCGTCCCGGGTCACTCACCTGACTGTGGTGGGTGAGTCTCTCAATAAGGATTTTCTGTGGAATATGAGCGAAGGAGTTCACATCTTCACCATGGGCCAAAAAAATAGCCGATTAAATGTTTGCACATTTGGTAATTCTGCATCCTAGGCAATGCCAAGGTGCCAATTAGGGTGGGGCACGCCATCAAAACTATTGGGGATTTTACAATTTCCAGTGGAAGGAGTGTGGCAGGTGCACCACCCGGTCCCCCTTGAGGCTGCCCCTTCTAGTGTACACTATTAGTATGCCAAAATCCTTCATCCGTTTCAACTGGATACCATTTTGTGGCTGCATAAGTGCAGACACTTAATTGATACCTAAGAATTATTCTGAACGCTAATTTTTTTGACTTTATATTGCAGGGACCAGAGATACGAACAGGGTTTTTGAAGGATGGAAAGCCCGTCCAGCTGAAACAGGGCCAAGAAATCACTATATCTACTGACTACAGCATAAAAGGTGATGCAAACATGATTTGCATGAGCTACAAAAAGTTGGCTGTGGATGTGAAGCCTGGGATGGTTATACTTTGTGCAGATGGAACAATTTCATTTACTGTTCTGTCATGTGACAAGAAAAAGGGTTTGGTTCAATGCCGGTGTGAGAATTCTGCTGTTCTCGGTGAGAGGAAGAATGTTAATCTTCCTGGAGTCATTGTTGATCTTCCAACCTTGACAGAGAAAGACAAGGAGGATATCATGAAGTGGGGAGTCCCTAACCAAATTGATATGATTGCTCTGTCTTTTGTTCGGAAGGGCTCAGATCTTGTCGAAGTGAGGAAGTTGCTTGGACATCATGCCAAGCATATCCTTCTCATGTCAAAGGTAAGTCTATAATGTTATAAAATTAAGGAAAATAATTTGGATACATATTTCTGGTTTACGTTAATTAGTTAAGAGGGTTTTCATGAATTGAACAACATGATTAGTTTCTTATTGAAAGCTTTGCTATGGATTTTTTTATTTATAGGTTTTACTAGGAGAATGGATTCATTTCTTGTTTTTTTTCTGTGCAACAGTTACATGTCGACCTTCTGTCAATTCTTGATTTGATATTCAGTTTTTCTGAAATATGTCTTATGTTTTCTTTGGCTTTCTTTGGATTTATCTGGCAGGTTGAAAACCAAGAAGGGGTTGCAAATTTTGATGACATTTTAGCAAATTCCGATGCATTTATGGTGGCACGTGGCGATCTTGGTATGGAAATTCCAATCGAAAAGATATTTCTAGCACAGAAGGTGATGATTTACAAATGCAACATTCAAGGGAAACCTGTCGTAACTGCAACTCAGATGTTGGAATCAATGATCAAGTCTACCCGACCTACTAGAGCCGAAGCAACCGATGTAGCCAATGCAGTTCTCGATGGCACTGACTGCGTTATGCTGAGTGGCGAGACAGCAGCCGGAGCATATCCTGAACTTGCTGTCCGAACAATGGCAAAAATTTGCGTGGAAGCCGAAAGCACACTTAACTATGGAGACGTGTTCAAAAGAATCATGGAGCACTCGCCTGTGCCCATGAGTCCACTAGAGAGCTTGGCCTCGTCGGCTGTTAGAACTGCCAACTCAGCAAAAGCGACTCTCATATTGGTCTTGACCAGGGGAGGGAGTACTGCAAAACTAGTGGCGAAATACAGGCCAGGCATGCCTATCTTGTCTGTGGTAGTGCCTGAGATTCAGACTGATTTGTTTGATTGGTCATGCAGTAATGAGGCGCCAGCAAGGCATAGCCTTGTATGCCGTGGGTTATTGCCGGTTTTATATGCAGGATCTGCCAGGGCTTCTGATGAGGAGACAACAGAGGAAGCTTTGGAATTTGCGGTTGAGCATGGCAAGGCTAAAGGTTTATGCAAGACTGGTGATTCGGTGGTGGCTCTACATCGTGTTGGAACTGCTTCTGTGATTAAGATCATAACTGTCAAGTGATTGCCAAATTGAAGTAGACAAGGTAAATGAGGATGAAGTATAGAATACTCGGATGAAATGCCAAACTTGGTCTCGTTTTTGTTTCGGTTTCGTTTATAATATTTGCCATTTTTGGATCTGGAAATGAACCATTGGAATACTCTTATATTGCCATTTTTTGATCTGGAAATGGATTCCATGTTCCAGTATCATTTTGGATATGAACATCAATTTTGAGTTATTTTTGCTGTTATCTTTGCAATTTTCACAGGAAACTATTGTCTGGATAATATGTCTTCTTTTGCAGAAGTATTTATATTAACAACTTCAGCTACCACATTCTCATTTTCTTGATTTATGCTCGCAATCATTGTAGTTCCTACGTTTCTCATTTTGTTTCAGTGATGTATTATTGGGAATTCACTGCAATGTTAACTTAGGCCATGTTTTCTAAGACTGCAATTTAATTCAGTTAACACCACAGTTCAGTCCACTGCAGATCAGCTATGCGTAGTTTTAAATTTACACTAAGTTCAACTCACTCCAGTTCAGTTATGTTCGGCTTAGTGCTAAAATTCCAAGAACCATTGAATCTTAAAATGAACCCTGCTAGATGTGATAACTGGTCAATTTATTTTAGTTCTTTAATTATGCATACTGGTCAACTTTTCCATATCCAAATAGGTCTTACACTCTCAGTTGATGACTTGATGTACGCTATGAATTAATCAAAGTTCACCTTAAGGTGCTTTTAATTGACCATCTACTCATAAAACATAAATTTTTCTATAGTTTGAATCTTTCAATATTTCATGTCAAACCCCAGAAATCAAAGTTCAGATGGGAGACAACATTTACAAGAAATACTTGGTTCCCAATTCAAGGCCGAACCCCAACAAAGCAAGCAATACATTTAACAATCACTTCCCATTATCATCCTATTCTTGATATAATAATTGCATATATAAATAAGTTATCATATTAAAAACCCATCAAGATTGGCATAATTAAACCAAAAAAAAAACACCTTTGCAGCCAGCATTCATTACATGAGACGGGCCCTGTACCCACCACATGCCAAGGAACGCTTCTCAAAGGCATTGTCTCTGAAAATATGCTACGCTTTTGTCATATTCTCTAATCATTATGCCCCTGGACCATTTGAATTTGAACTAACTCAAACAGCACAAACTCCATCCACCATTTACAATATCATTCAACTATTCATTCATAGCAGCTCTATAATAGCTACACATATTCAATTGCAAGACGGTAAACCAGACAACAACACAATAACATGTTTCTCCAACTCCAGAACTGAATAAGTAAAAGATACTATGTACAGAAACAAGGCAACACTTCAACTTTTTCAAGCAACAAGAAGCTATTAAGCAAATTTCACCTCAACCCTCATCACTTCGAGAACCCGATTGGTTTCGTGATGATGATGATGATGGGAATAAACTATTGAATGGCCATGGAAATCCAAACCTTCTTCCATTATTTCCATTTCCATGTCTAACCTCCGCTTCTTCTGCTTCCATTCGACTTCCATCATTACTCTCATTACTGCTACTAGTACTAGTAGTAGCAGTAATGTCTTCATTACTACTATGATTATGATCATTAGTATTATCCCTTCCACTTTCTATTCTAGCACTATCCCGAGACCTCTCAGACTCGCTCTTCGATTCTTCAGCAGGTAACTGAAATCGACAAACAGGGCAAGAACTATGAAGTTCCAACCATGGCAATATACATCCAGTATGAAACTTATGCTTACATGGCATTTCCTTGGCATCAGTCCCTATCTCAAAGTCATCCAAACAAACCGAACACTGAATCACATCTTTGATTTTCACAGTAGGCAACGCCTCGATTGCCTCCTTATGTGCTGGTGGAGTGCCATATCGATTTGGGTCATTTTCGGCTAAATGTTGCAGTAACAAATCAAGACCAGGTCCTATGAAGTAATCACCTAATGAACCGATTGGAGTGTGATTCTGGTTCTGACCGTTTCTCGAATCATATGAACCTTGAACAATAATAGTTCGATTCAAAGGATTAATTAGAATCACTCGTTCTCGTCCCCTATTCCTATCTCTACCTCTAACTCCATCTTCAGTCCTATCTCCTTCTGAATTCTCGGTTTCGGCAGAAATTCCAGCTCGAATTCCTTGAAGCAATTGTAACATTGTAGCTGAGTTTCTTCTCCTACTGCTCCTCCTCATAAAAGACTCGAATTCACGATCCAATTCACTTTCTCCCTCGCCATCATCATTGTTGTTATCATCATCTTCTTCTTCTTCTTCGAACTCCCTTCTTCTGAATCTTCTACGCCGGCGATTATTTCCCATCATTCCAAGCAATATTGGTGCCCACAGGTTGAGGGCACGATCTGAGGTGAAATCAAGATCGGGCTCCTGGGATTCCCTTGTGCCACTGCTCATTTCTTCAACAAATCCACTTTGACAGAACGGACATTTGATCTCGATTTCCATGATTGGATGCACCATTTGTGAGCACATATGACACCAATACCTCGAAGCCATTGCTTCCTCCATAGCTTTTTTGTTCCTACCCTATCAAACACTAACCGTTTTCCTGTCAAAAGCAAAATAGCATCAACAATGTTCAGTTGAACAAAACTAAGCAGGCCATCATCCTTGAAAATTCAAACAAGGACTGAGATTGAACTTTGAAAACTAATCTGAGATCTAACTAGTTGAAAACAAATTCCAAATCAGCAGAAAACACATCGATTAACTAGTAATTGGAATTTTGAAAGATTCAAACTCAGAAAAGACCTAGAACTCGAAATAAATCTAAAAAAAGTCAAACAAGTAGAATCAACCTTCATCTGACAAAAAAATTAATCGGAGAACAGAAAAGGAAAAGAAAACATATATATGACCAGATCCACAGAAAGTAAAATCGAAATGAAGAGATGTGTTCTTACCGGCAAGAAAAATGAAAAATCCGCAAATAGCAAAACCCCAAACAAAAGGCAGAAACAAATGAGATATAAAGAAAGGGAAAAGAAAGATCTGGAAGAGTGAGCAGAAGCCAAGAGGTTCTAGTATTTGACCAAGACTTGTTGAATAATTGATTAAACAACCCTAATTAAAGAAAGAAGAGACGTGATAAAGACGATGAAGCTCAGCTGGGATTGGAATGAAAACACGCTATCAAAACACACAAATTAAAATTAAGGAACACAGAGAACGAAAATATTACCGAGAAGTTGAATGAAAGGGTGAAATTTGGAGAAGAAGAAGAAGAAATGAAGGACAGCAGAGTAACAGCACCCCAAACTCTATATTCTCATCCTAATCATAACGCATACACACATACATCTGTCCAACAAACCGCGTTCCTTCTTGCTTTTTACAAATATATTTGCTAAAATGCTTTCAAAGCCCCCTAATTTAACACGTTTTATCAGAGGCCATCGATAACTTTCAGCGTCATCACTTTATTCTTTGAAAATGACAAAAATGATACTGTTTACCTCCTTTAATGCCACGTATCAGTTTCTGATTAGTCTGACTTTTCAAAGATTTTATTTTTTAGATTTTCTCTTTTCAATCAGAAGTTAACACGTGGCATTGAGGAGGCAAACTGAATCAGTTTTACCGAGACTTTCCAAAGATTCCATTTTTTAGATTTTTCTCTTTTCAATCAGCAGTTGACACGTGGCATTGAGGGGACAAACTGTATCAGTTTTGCCAACTTTAGGGGGTAAAGTGATGACGCTGAAAGTTGGAGATGATATGTGACAAAACGTGTCAAGTTAACGGAACTTTGGATGCGTTAAGCCAATATATTTTTCCTTTTTTTATACTGTCTAGTTGTGAATTAAATATATTTCTTGGGTGTATTATTTTTCTTTTAGTTTTTCACCACGAGGTGGTCGTAAATGAGTTTTAACTGTGGGCGACACCTTTAAGTCATGTCCACATCCAAACTAATCACCGATCGTCAATTTGTAGGTGACTCGAAGGGTAGGATAGCTGGCCCCAAAATTTTTAAGGTTGCTCCATACACATTATCCCAGGATTTGATCCCTGATTATGAATACTTAAAAATGAACTAGTCCCTACTTAATTTGGGTGTATTATTTTTACCTCAAATATGTATTGAAACTTTTTATTTAATGCTTAATTTATTTAATTTTTTTTTATCTAATTAGCGTTTCCTCTATTTTATTTTAGTGGGATAACTAAACGAGCAAGTGGCTATTGACAAGTCTATGCATAGTTAAGGAAAACATTATTGTGATGTATTAAATTTAAGGAAAAATTAGATTGATTAGATACTAGGTAAAAATAAAATGGATCATACATCAAATAATCAATTTTAATAAATTAAATATTAAAAAAATATTCGTCTACCTGCAGTTACAATTATTGTATGATGTTACCAACATTTTGGATTTTTTGTAATTTATTTTCTCTAAGTTAAAACAGTAATATTATAAATAGTTGTAACTAAAAGCACTTTAAAAACGAAAAGATATTTATCGAGCAAGTTATATATATTTTAGCAAGCTTTTTTTATCCTTTTTTTTATTTTTTTTTAGGAAAAGGAGTGTAATATATTAAGAAGGAAAAAGATGGGTAATACAATGGGCAGTGTGGTCATCTAAACCCCGTTCCCTTTTCTAAATAAATACTACGTACTAAAGTATGAGCTACAATATTTGCAACTCTAGGTACAAGATTGAAAACACATGAAGTAAATAAGCGAGACAAGTCTTTACACTCCTTAACAATGGAATCAAAATAGGAAAAACACTCTTCTTGCTCTTGAAAAGAATAGAATTGTCCCTTTCAATAATTATTTGAAGATATCCCAAGTTTTTCATCCAAGAAAGCGCTTCACGAATGGAGACGGCTTCGACATCAGGTATTGTGATATGTGGCATTAGGAATCCAGCCTTAGCGCAAATAAAACGTCCACCCGCATTTCTCACAACTAAGCCGTAACAGACAAAGTCACCATTTTGGAAAATAGCAGCATTAGTATTGCATTTCGAGGTTCCCAATGGACTGACGAATCAACAGCAGCTAAAACGCCCGAGTCTTCGGTTAAACATTGTGGCTGCCTTACATTAGGAGCAATGTCGCTTTGCTGTTGCTGATGTTGAGGGTGCGCCTGACCAGGCCACGGGTTAACAAGTCCATCTGATATACTGCCTATAGAAAAGCCACTGAGAGCAAGAGGCTCAAGCTAATCGCATCACAGATCCAGGCTGTATAAACGTACTCTACCATACTGATTTGTTTCTAGTAGTCCACAAACTCCATAAAAGATAGGTGACCTACTCCATAAAAGCATAGACTTATCCCATAACCAACCATTCACAAGCTCAGTCATTGAGTCACAATTAGGCAAAATACAACAAGGATCAAATATTTTCCACACATCACGGGCAAAAGAGCAATTAATAAAAATGTGAAGCTCAGATTCCTCCCCCAAGTTGCACATAGGAAATAACACATGGTCAACAATGTGTCGATGTAGTAGGTTAGATTTGAGGGGCAACACATTATTAACAATGCGCCAAATAAAGATGCGTAATTTCAAAGGAAGATTTAAATGCCATAATTTGTTCCATAAGAAACTGATGGCAGCCATATTGTCTTCCATAATGATGTGAATAAAGGAACACCAACTATAGATCATGGAAATAATGAAGATAAGGAATGTAAGAAAAAACATCTTTTACATATTCCATTTACAAGTTCTAAGTCAAAGAGTGTTCAATCTGCTTCAATTGGGCTAAAAGAGGAGATTCCGACGATTGATTATTTAAGTAAAGTTTTAACAAATTCTAATAATGCGTGCTTGATCAAGGATGAAAAATTTATAATGCTGAGGGAAGTATGGAAGAATGATTCAAGAATTGGTCTGATTAGAGTTTGCTTAAGTGAGCTTTGGACAAGGATGTGTTTGACACATGTTAACTCATAGGGATATTGGCTAGTTCTTATTGGATCAATTACTTGATGGAAGACAATATGGCTGCCAATGATGCGAATAAACGAACGCCATATATTGAGCATAGAAATGATAAAGACATGGAACTTAAGAGGAAAGAATTTTTACATATTCCATTTCCAAGTTCTAAGTCAAAGAGCGTCCACCTGCTTCAATTGACCTAAATGAGGAGATTTTGATGATTCAATGTTAAAGTCAACTTTCAACATTTTCAAATTATATGAGCTTGAGCAGAGATGAAGATTTATTAAATTTGGTTCAAGTATGGAAGAGTGATTCAAGATTTGGTCTGGTTAGAGTTTGCTTAAGTGAGCTTTGGACAAACATGTGTGTGGCACGTGTTAACCCATTGGGATCTTGGCTAGTTCTTATTGACCAATTACTTGATGGAAGACAATATGGCTGCCATCATATTAGCATTTAATTTAATTTAATTAGGTTTATTTATTATTTTTTTATTTGAGATATTTTATTTCCTAGTTAGTTTGTGATTTCTATTCAAGTAGGATTTCTTTCCTTAGTCTTTAAGGACTTCTTTTAAGAATCTGATTAGGACTTTAGTATTTTATTCTTAGTAAAATTATAAGTCAATTTTGTGCATCAGGGTTAGGAGTATTATATAAAAATAGCTTTTTTTATGTATTCTAGGCACAAATTTGATAATAATAAAATTCAGATTTTTCCTTTGCGGAAATTCAGCTTTCTTTGAGTACGAGTGATCGAGATCTTGTTCTTAAAGTATTATTTTGATTGTGATCAATTTTTATGGCTAGACAATTGAGAATCAACCCCATAACAGGTGCTTTC
Organism: Euphorbia pulcherrima; assembly: GCA_947683365.1. Classification (NCBI taxonomy): domain Eukaryota; kingdom Viridiplantae; phylum Streptophyta; class Magnoliopsida; order Malpighiales; family Euphorbiaceae; genus Euphorbia; species Euphorbia pulcherrima. The sequence goes on from CANTUS010000001.1 coordinate 26,527,006, forward strand.
ATCCAATTTGAAAGGTTGAGTTAACTATATGCTAATGTGATTGTTCGTTTTATTTGCTAGGATTGGTTGTGCTATTCTATTATAATCCATTTTCTAACTTATAAATTTATTTTCTTTATGTCTTATAAATCTCAATTCACGGTCTGGGAAAATTCTTGAGTTCGGATTGCGGGTCGCGTACCCGGATGCACATCAGTTGGTAATCAGAGCACAATTTGAGTTGAGGTTTAATTCTGTCCAGATTTCTTCTTTTTGCCGTAACTTTCTCTACATAAATCGGATTCTCGCGATTCTATATCCATTGGATTGTTAAGAGAACGATTTAAATTTCACAAGAAGGCTTTATGTCAAAATTTGTTCTACATCCTTGTGAGCACGGGATTTTGCAGTCCCTCTCGCGAGACGATGATGTGTACCCGATTTTAATGCCTCAAAATAAAATTTCTCTTTAGAATTTTTATTACCAAAATAATATTCCTTGCGAATTTTATACTTGGTAGAATCCAGTTCGGCGTGGCTGATAACGCATCCGGTAGGAGCTTGAACCGATGATTTGCACCCAAATAATAAATACCCATTAAAATATTATTAAAAATAAAAAAGATGCATTTCCACCCACTATTAAACCACTTTTGATGACTTTTTAGACTTTTTAGGCTATTGGGCCCGAAACAGGTCCCTCCACAGATAGCATTTCGGCCACTTTCGGCGGAATTGGTAAAAAAGGCCTCAAAAAGCACCCCATTTCACCTATAACAGCACACCTTGAGCTGCATTTTAGGGGGAGAATTGGAATGTTAAGATTTTAATGTGGGAATAGATTTTAGTGAGATAAGAATTAGATAAATCAGAAAAAAAGGATCCCTATCCATTTTTCCTGGGTTTTTCTTCTTTGAATTCTCTAATTGTGAGTTTGAAATCAGTAAGTATTTAAGTTAAAATCAACGTAATTGGATTTAGAAACCAGAAGTACTTAAATTTACTGCTAAATCGTCATAACAAGCTCCCCGGAGGTATTTCTTTCAGTTCACGAAGAGGTGGATTCACGGTCTCGAGGTAAAAATCCTGAGTCTCATAGCTCTTTGGCATTAACATTACTGATTTGTGTTAAATTTCATCGATTTATATTCATTTTTGGGTTTTCGATCATTTTTACTACCACCACTGCTGCCTAGAAGCTGATATCGCCGGTGATATAATTAATGTCACCGTCGGCATCAGCCATGTCGCCAGCGATATCAGTCATGTCACCGGTGGCATCAGTTACATCGTCGGTAATATGACTTTCTGGACAACAGTTTTATTTTCATTTGTTCCCGGATTAGCTTATTTTCCGAAGCTAGAACATATAATGTAATGAAGAAGTTCAAAACCTCTTGAAAATAAACCCCACCCCGTAATGTGTGGGTATTTTCACTTATAATCCGGTTAAAGCAACGATTGAGCCTAAAAATTGGTTAAGAACGGAATTTCCTCAAAAACGCCATTCAAATCTTATTTTAGCCATCCGACCGGGCTTTATAATACTGTAAAAAAAAATACGCCATATCCGTGCTAACAATCTTCTGCAGGTAGACGTATACCAGACATTCAGGTATTTTATTTATTGCATAGAAAAATGTATAGGATTTAGAATCCTTGTAATAATTTTATTTTCCGCACCTTTTTTATGGCTGTAAATATTTTATTCATTACTTCAATTGCTTGATAAATGCGAAAACAACGAAATAACTGAAAACACAAATAAATAGGATGGATTAAACCGATTAAGAAAGAATGAAGTATCTTAACTTGGCCCAATGAAATAGATAACATATCCGAACTCAGAATCTCTACTTAAGGTATGGTCTAACCACCCGGTGGGAAAGTCGTACCAAAAATTTCTCGGTTGAGTTGAACCAGGTGGCGACTCTTTTTTAAGTACGAGATTTCGATCTCGTATCTTTTGAGCATTAAAATATGCAAAATCATCTTTCAATCACATCACACTCATCCCCCGTCATTTAAAGAGGCTGGCCCAACCGGCCCGGCCCCACTGCCACCGCATTAAACGTAGTCCGCTCATAGTGGCGACTTTGCTGGGGAGAATCTCTTTAAACTTGAACTTTCTTTCATAAAGTTTAAAAGATTTTGATGATGTATTGAAATCATTGGCCAAATTAAAACTTCATTCTTTTTTATAACATTTTATCCTCACGCATGTAGATAGTTCAGTAATTTTAGGTGCCCTATTTTACCCGAGAAGCTCACGAAGTATCACTCATGCCCTATTGGAATTGAGGATGCCTAGTGGGTGGATCACTCATTTTAACCAACACATAAGCTCCTACGATCGCACCTATTTGGGTAGTGGTTGAGTAACGTGGAATCAAAGTAAACGAGAACCTTCTACATCAATAACCCTATACCAAAGTCGGGCTAGAAAAAGCCTTAGCACATCATTCCCCTTAGGATTACCTAAAACAAATTAAATAATTGGGATGCGCTTCTTTCACCATTACCGGTGTAGAAGCCAAACTCCAAAGAGGCGTTACACGGGAGTCATAAGGTTGGAATAGGGATGATTTACGTGCTATGTGCTTTGTGATCATGCACCCCCATGCATCGGCTTTAAGAGCCAAAAATGAATCAACTTACCCTTACCACTTCCACCCGTGGAAGAGGTTTAGCAACACACGTAGGACTTCTCTCGTGCCTCTGTTGCATCACCACATATCGCTATGTATAACATGAGATACAAACTTCCCACGTATATTAGAGGGATAAGCCATCACGTCATCTCTAACCATAACTACGTGCAGCCATACATATCACGCATCGCTCCCAAGGAACAAAAGGCATTCATACTATGCATACCATTCACCAACCCATTCATGGTCTGATCCGCTACCTACCATTTCAGCTAGGAGGAGGCGCACTGATTCGTCATACCCCGGCTTGGAAAAGGATAGAACACCACTTAATACGTCATCCTCTAAACCCGATTGTCACCGTGGAAGTCGAAGGAATTCCACACAACGATTCCAGTGGGGAGTTAGATTCGGAACAAGTTTAGTAAGCCAAAATCCTTCTCGACTAGCCATGTCTTTTCCGAGAAATAAAGGTACCCGTACTCTAGAAGAGCCCTGTTGGCCCTACTTTTAGCTCGGAAATAGGATCCCAACCACCACCTAGTTTCGACTTTGCCAGTGCTATGATGCAGTTCCTGAACTCGGACACTTTCCAAGCTTCTATCCAAACTACTATTCATATAGCCGTTAAACGAGCTCTCAAAGATAGAAATTCTGATCGAGTATCGGCATCTGATATTCAGGCCCAAAATAGTTCAGCATAGATGTTGACCAGTCTGGTAGAGATGAGACCCATTGCACCTATGTTTCAATCAACCCAACCCATGGCGAGCCCATTCCAGTTTGGGCAAGCTTCAACTTTCTTATCAACTTCGACCATCCCATCAGTTATACGTTTTAATCCAAGACCCTTCGCTCAAAGCTCCACTCCTCTGATATTTACTTACCAAAGCCTAGTTTCTCAGCCACTACCCTCCTTCACACCTCCGCAGTTCATTATAACTCCTAAAGGCACCACCTACCCCCAAAATCCTTTTGCCAGCCAGCTGACCATTCGCCCTCCGCTACCTCCAACACTCAACGACCAGGTCATGCAACCACCAGGCGTAACACCTGAGATACCCACTTTTATTTGGCAAATGTTAGCTTCTCAAACTGTCAACGACCAGGTCTCACATTCTCCTGACGCGACACCTGAAGCTCCGACTAACTCTCACAAATTGGTCAGTGAATAGGTCACACAGCCTCCGAGCATGACACCCGAGATCCAAGCTTACATCAACCGCCTCATCATTGATAAGAAATCTGAGAGGGACGAAGATTGGGTCCCCGATAATTTTACTATGCCAAACATGGCTCATTATGATGGCTCAGGAGCACCTGCCTCTCACATTATAATGTATGAAAGAGTAATGCTTGTGAAGAAGTTAAGTGATAAGGTGCTTGCTGAAATGTTTACCTGCTCCTTTAGGGGTCCTGCCCTCGAATGGTATCACACCTTGCCACAATATATTGTCGCCGACTGGACTTTCTTATCCGAAGCATTGAAAGTACATTATGGTTTCAATACTATGATAGAAACAACCCTCCAGCATCTTGAGAGGATCCGTTAAATGCCCAATAAAACTTTTAAGCAATACCTCAATAGGTGGATGTCGACTCAGGTCTTGATGAAGTCCAAGCTCAGCCTTGAGTAAATGATTGTCAAACTCCTTGAAGGGTCTCTCCCCTGTTTCACAAGGAAATGGCTACAGATTCCTTTCTTTATTACAAGGCTGTGTTTGAGAAAGCTAAGAAAATTAAGCATAAGGCAGAGCGTGAGAAGGCCGAGAGAGTAGGGAAACTGTGGTTTAGGAAGAATGAAGCTCAACCCTCAGCCCTGGCGCTGGCTAACCCTAAAACACCGGCTGTAATTCAAGCCATTTCTCATACCCTTGCTATGCCTCTCACATTCACTTTGGCTCCATCAACAATTACCATGATCCAGCCTCCTCGCCCCCCTTTTATTTTGACCAACCCTTATAAGTTGCCTTTGCGGGTCATCTTCCAACATTTAAGGGAAACAGGTTTCATACAGTCCCTTCAAGAGTACAAGCCACCTAGACCAGAAGATAAGAATAACTTCTGTAATTATCACGTTCAGGTAGGACACTAAACCAATAATTGTAAGGCCCTACTCTCAGCAATTCAATGGTTAGTCAGTGAAGCAAAGATCGCTGAACCGGGCAAGGCTCGGAGCACTATGAATAATCCTTTGCTGAATTTCGGAAGTAAGGTCGGCATGGCCTAATCTGGTTTATCCAAAGCCACAGTCTTTGATCTCCTTGCTCAGAGGCCGGACAGTAGTAACTCTGTCCTGGTCATTGGTTTGGGTCTACCATCTTGCTCGGTTTTTGATCTTATCAATCAAGCTAACCCGAGAGTCAACTCCATTCAGGGAATGGAAATTGATCCAAACCAACTAAAGCAAGAGAGCCGTGGGTCTAAACCATTTGTGGTAAAAAGAAAGAAAGCTGAGGAAAAAACACTATTCAGCATAGATTCCTTTGTTTTGAAGGAGAACTATTCTAATGAAGATGGGGAAATGGCTTGAGATACCAAAGCTGTAAGCACCAACTTATTCAAGGTTGATCACAATGACCTTTTTAGCATGGATAAGTATGATCTACAAAACCCAGATTCGGACTCCAAAGGGCAATAGTATCTATTTGAAATGCGAGCCACTAAGAGCGTCTTGCTCGATGATGTCCTTAACATTACCCAGAGTGGTCGTGTATATCAGCCTAAAGACCGATATCTTCGCCTAAGCAAAGACCTGATTCCTGGCAGAGTAGAAACTACTATAAGACCCCCTTCTCCACCTCCCCCTATCCCTACTAGTCTTGAGGTTGACCCCCTCATTACCCAGCTGAAAAACACCCAAGCTCGATACAGTATCTGGCAACTAGTAATCCACTCTGAAGGGCATTGTAAGGGATTAATTAAACGGCTCCTTGATCTGGAAGCTAATCCGACCACCTCGGTCGTTAAGATATGCGCCACGATAGGAGAAGGCATTCCCACGAGAAAAAGGCCTCAGATTGTGTTTGGCAGTTTTGATCTTATGCTTAAGGGTAGGGATCACAGTAGGGCCTTATTCATCTGGATCCAAATTCTCGATAAGGTCATCTCATGCGTCATGGTGGATGATGGCTCTGCTCTAAAACTGTGCCCTCTAAAAATCCTTCCTCATCTAGGACTGTCGGAGGACATACTTAAAAGGTCTAGCATAGTTATTAGAGCTTATGATGATTCAAAGTGCAATATAATTGGGACTTTTGAGGCAGAAGTCACTATCGAAGGTGTAGCAAGCAATGTGCGTTTCACCGTACTTGACATTCCCGTATCTTATTCTCTGTTGCTTGACTGACCATGGCTCCATGCTTTGGGCGCAGTTCCCTCCACCCTACACTAGAAAATCAAACTAATTCATAAAGACAGAATGGTGACTATAGAGGCCGAACCAGCTTCTATTATGGCTGTTATGGAAGCCAAAGCTAATTTAGAAAAAGGCCTTCAGATTGCCATGATTAGCAAAGTTCAAAAGCCTCCTCCCCTTTGGCACAACTACCTTCATGCGGGTATGGGTAAACTAATGAAGAAATCTAGTTATAAGCCTGACAGAGGTGGAGGAATACACAAACAGGGAATTATTGAGGCATTGGAGCCGAAAATCCTTATTCATGGAGCTGGATTAGGATATAAGCCTAGAGAAACCTATTGCCGCATCCCTTCTTGCTACTGCCATATGGTCACTATTTGTGAGATCCAAGGCAAAAGGCCTTATAAGGGGGAGCCTGAGCCAATCGAGTCCAGCGGGAAAATGTGGCCCGGCTTTGAGATCTTTAAAGATGTCTATGACTTTGAGACTGGTCACATGATAGTTTCAGTTGAACCCAAGCCTACTAAGCCTGATACGCCTATCAATGTTGTTTCTGATAAGGCTAAGAGGAAAGGCAAGATGCATCCCAAGGATGAGTTTGAGGTAGGTAATGAAGAGTCTATCGATCTAGAAAGTGAGAATACTGTAGCAACCGTGATAGAAGCTATGGCACTACTGATGAGGACAGGCTGGGTACTGGGGAAGAAGATGCTATAACAACAATAGTAGGAAAACTCGCCAGGGCTCTCACCAAAAAGGCCGACCTATGTGAAGAGCCATCACTCACCATTGCCCAAAAGACAGCTCTAGAGCGTGACCTGAGTGCCATTCTGACAAACGATATAGAGGACACTCCTCCCATCGACATTACTATTGAAGCCCCTCTTCCTGTGGAGGAGGATATGAACGATGTAATTTTTAATATTTCTGATGTTTTTGATGAAAACAATACTACTTATGAGGCTTTTAATGCAATGAATAAATCCCGTTCTACTTACTTGTTTGATGTCTTTCCTGATGGATCCATGCATTCACATAACAATACGTATAATGTTTTTGGCATTAGTGATACATTATTAAGTGAAATAAACCTAAGTACAGATGATAATCCTAAAATGGTAACCGTTTCCAAAGATGTAACTCCCAAGGAAAGAAGTGAGATCATAAAAGTGCTTAAAAATCATGTTAGCACTTTTGCCTGGTCGTACGAAGACATGCCTGGGGTTGACCGATAAATCGCGGAACACAGAATTCTAACTGATCCTAAATTTTGACCTGTCAAGCAGAAATTCCGCCGATTGAGACCTGAATGGGCAGAATAGGTTAATATAGAGGTTTCAAGGTTGATTGAAGCTCGATTCATAGAAGTGGTAGAATTCCCAACTTGGTTGTCCAACATCACCCTAGTTCCGAAGAAGGATGGTAGGGTCCGAATCTGTGTGGATTTCTGAGACCTCAATAAAGCCTCTCCAAAAGATGACTTCCCTCTCCCGCACATCAATGTCCTAATTGATAGCACCCCTAGGGCGGCTATGTATTAATTCATGGATGGGTTCTCAGGGTACAATCAGATTCTGGTTAATATTGTCGACAAAGTCAAATCGGTGTTCATCACTGAATAGGGGGTGTATTGCTACAAGGTAATGCCGTTCGGGTTGAAAAATGCCGGGGCCACTTATCAGCGACCTATAACTGCCCTCCTACATGACATGATCCAAAAAGAAGTGGAAGTGTATGTGGACGATATGATTGTGAAGTCCGCTACTCGAGAGGAGCACCCTGCTGTTCTCGACAAGTTCATCACTCGCATTGAAAAGTATAATCTTCGCCTAAATCCAAAGAAATACGTATTTGGAGTTACCTTCGGCAAGTTTTTGGGACACGTGGTTAGCCAGAAAGGGATTAAAATGGATCCAGACAAAGCCAAAGCCATCAGGGATATGCCTCCCCCTAAGACAGAGAAGGAGGTCCGATCGTTTTTAGGGTCCTTTCAGTATGTTAGTCGGTTCATTGCTCGCCTCACTATTGTTTGTGAACCCATCTTTAAACTGTTAAAGAAATAGCAACCCATGGTATGGAACAATCACTGCTAAGTAGCGTTTGATAGAATTAAGGCATATCTTGTCGATCCACCTGTCTTGACACCCCCCATCCCAGGGAAACTACTCATCCTTTATCTGGCCACTGATAAACTTTTATCGGGCCATGCTTGTCCAAGAACATTATGATAAGCGTAAACATGCCATCTACTACTTGAGCAAGAAGTTGTTAAATTATGAAACCTGGTATTCGATTGTAGAAAAGACCTGTACTACCATGGTTTGGCTCACTAAGAAGTTGTGACATTATTTCCAATCTTATTGTGTCCAAGCCATTGCCAAGATTGATCCAATGAAGTTTCTTTATCAATCCCCTACCCTAGCCGACAAATTGTCCCAATGGCTACTTCTCCTGTCTGAGTTTAACATTGAATATGTAACCCGAAAGGTCATTAAAGGGCGGGCCGTAGCCAAATTCCTGGCTAATCAACCCCTCAGCTCTGACTATAAGGAAAATTTAGAGTTTCCTGATGAATAGCTCGCCTCTGTTATAACCCTTGACAACGTTTGGACAATGTACTTTGATGGCACTGTGAACCGCCGGGGAGCAGGTCTCGGGGTCATCATCATCACACCAGATAATGAGATAATCCCATTGTCCAAACGTTTAGAATTTGCTATCACCAATAACGGTGCTGAATATGAAGCTTGCCTGTTCGGCCTTGAGGCTCTTCTTCAGGTTCGGAGCCAGCCATGTATCCGTCATCGAAGATTCGGCTCTGGTTGTCCATCAAGTCATTAGAGATTAGGAAATTAAAGAAGAATCTCTCCTTCCTTATGTTGAGGCTGTCTGTGAATTGTCTGAGAAATTTACCTCGTGCTTGTACCGCCATGTCCCTTGAGATGAGAATCAAACGGCAGATGCTCTCGCCACTCTCGCATCCATGTGGGAAGGACCCCAACAACAACCTATCCACCCTTTGATTTTGTTGTCCATCAAGATCCCATATCATGTTCAGTTGGCTCCCCCAATCCTCGCCATTTCATCCGAACCTTGTTAGTATTCTGACATCGTCCTATTTCTTCAGACTGGCCAATACCCTACGGATTCTTCTGACTCGGATCGTACCACCCTATGACGGCTCACTATCCAGTTTCATATTGTGGATAATGATTTATTCAAGTGCACCAGCGATGGCCTACTTCTCCACTGCCTCACTGACTCCGAGGCTCAGAACATAATGACCCAGGTCCATGCCGGTGATTGCGGCCCTCATATGAACGGTCTTGCTCTCGTAAAGAAAATCTAGGGCTGGGGTATATCTGGCTCACTCTCACAGCCGATTGTATCACCTAGGTCAAAAGATGCCACCAATGCCAGGTTTATGGAGATATTTAGCATCTGCCACCCACCGAACTCCATCATTTATCCACCCCTTGGCCATTCTCGGTATGGGGGATAAACATAATTGGTAAAATCCGTCCTTCTTCAACAAATGGCCACAAATTCATTATGGTAGTAGTAGTTTACTTCTCGAAATGAGTGGAAGCCGAATCCTTCACCAATGTCACCACTAAGTAGATGGCCAAGTTCATAGAGAAGCACATCTTCGCTCGGTATGGGCTCCCATACCATATAGTCTCAGACAATGGAGTAGGATTTCAAGGAGTAACTGCTTCTCTAATTGAGAAGTATGGGATCGAGCACCATAGATCTTCTCCATACAGACCACAAGCCAATGGAGCTATTGAGGCAGCTAATAAATCAATAAAGACGATCCTTTCTAAATGATAACCGGTTACAGGGATTGGGCATATAAGCTACATTTTGCTATCTGGGGATATTGCACTAGCATACGTACCCCAACGGGCCAAGCTCTGTTCTCCCTAGTCTATGGGATGGAAGTAGTCTTGCTAGTTGAAACTTAGGTGACCTTATTAAGAGTCACTCTAGAGGCTAAATTGGAAGAATCTGAATGGACTCGGGCGAGATTTGAACAGTTGAATATGATGGATAAGCAGAGGTTAAAGGCCCTCGACAACCTCTAGATGTACTAACAACGTATGGCTCGGGCATATAACAGTTGGGTAAGACATCAGAAGTTCCCCCTGAAGGCTGGTGATCTGGTCCTTAAGCAATTGAAACATTCTACCACTGATGTGAGGGGTAAATTCAGGCTAAGTTGGGAAGGACCATATGTAATAAAGAAGCTGCTTAGCAAAGGGGCAGCTAAGCTTATGGACATGGATGGGAACAAGTTCGTAAATCCCGTAAACCAAGGCAGGCTTAAGCATTATCATGTTTAATTCAAAAGAAACAAATCAGAAAAGTGGCACAACAAAAAATATATACGTAATAATTACCTGCCTTTCAGTCTTTTACTGATCGGGAAAAAATTAGGGTGACGCCCAACAATTGGTATCCTACAAACCAGCCGTGCAAAAATTAGGGGATGAGACAAACCCGCTGGATCAAAAACCCGAAAAGGGCGATCTAGGCAAAAGTTAAGGTACGTGAGCAAAGAGCGAGTGCCTTCTAGAAAACCGATCTCGGTTAGTTGGCACCGGGAGTTAAATCAATGGGAATGTCAACCAAACATCATGTACTTTATTTTATCTCAATTAATAAAAGTTTCTCTTTTGTTGAAATTTAAATGCTTAGGCTTATGCGGATCCTGTATTCATAAGATTAAGACAACTTCAGCAAGCTTTGGACAGGTTTCATTTTATTTCATTTTAGGTGCAAAAAAAAGGGAGGTTTGATAGTTATGATAAAAGCAAGACTCAAATCGAGCTTCCCGCATCATCATCATAGGACCTAGAGATCCACCTCGATGTGTTAGTAGAAAAGGGCTCCTCTCCCCGCTCCACACGTTACCCCTTAAAACGGGCCTATGACCGCTTCCGACGGGTCGGTAAGCCTCTTACCTCAACAAGCCATCCCCTGTAATATGTATCAATCTCGATCGTTTCCACGTGATCATAATCCAGAATCTTAAATACAGCCTCCCTGGACCACTTCTCCCGAATATGGTTAACCCACCTAGCTTTGTAAACTCCAATCTGGTTATGGGGCAGTTTAATTGGGACTCTTTGTCTCTTACCATACTGACGGCACAACTGGTAAGGGGTATAAAATGAAGATTTCTCCAGACCTATCAATTAAATATATGCTCCCCAAGATTCTACAACCACATCCTGAATTCTCCACCATGGACTAACCCACTGAACCTGCGCGTCAGTATACCCCCTTAAAATAGGCACCCAATCATCATATGTCAGCTCGTCCAAATAAGCCCGCATAAGCCCTCTCTCCCTCAGATGGACGGGAAGATACTTTTTCGGGTTCCCTTGTGGCACCTCCCTCAACTTCAGCTTCTCCATCAGCCATACCTATGATTCAAAACTCAGGTAAGGATTGGGGAAAGAAATGTGCAAAATTGGAAAGAATAAAAGGTACCTACAATAATATGAGCTGATCTCCAATAAGTAACGGGTCAATAGAAGCAGCAGCCACGTTCAGTAAAACATCAGCCAATCCCACAGCCACAGGAGAAGCCCCTGTCGACATAGGGCTGATGAGTGAAATTAGCCTGAGCAGAGCAATCGGGCTCACTTCGTACATAAACTCCACCATGAGTAGCAATGCCACCATGAATGGCCAAGCAGGGTGGGATCGGGGGGCTCTACGGCACCACTCTAGAACCGCTCTAAGCTGAAACCTAGGTTTATCGGGTGACCGAGACAGAAATGGGTCCACAGAATCCAAATTCCATAACCCTCAAGGAATTCCATCTATGCCAAAATGAAAGTCCGGCAGCCCTAGTGTAACGCGTTTAGGACACGGTGTCCCTAAAATAGCATGGAATTCTTCGAGCAAGGGGCAAAGCTCAAACTAAAAATCAAAAAATGTGGTCCATTGGATCCCAAGAAGATAGTGCCACTCAAAGGAATTCGCAGCTTATGGGCCATACCGTGACATATCGAAACCCCCAAAGCCCGAATTTTTCAAGTCTCTTCCAGTCTGCATTCCCTAGACTCTACAGAAAACCCCGTAGCTTTTGATTATGGGTTACCATGACAGGAATTGACAGAATAATTGAAATCAAATTACTGGAAAACTGATACCGCCGGCAATATGAGCGATGCCACTGGTGATGTAAATGATGCCGCCGACGATATGGATCAAATTGGGCGATATCAGATGATGCCGCCGGTGATATGGACTTTCAGACAACACTGTATATATTATTTTAGCTGGATGAGTTTGGGCGATATGGGTCATTCCGTTGATGGCATAGAGTTAATTTTCCAGTGACATCAGAAGCATTTTTTCCCATTACAGACCTGTACCAAACCTGTAAACAATCTTGTAACCCGTTTCCAATGCCTTTCCAAACAGTGATCCATTCTTATTCAAAATGAAAGCCCCGAAGGCATAAACCATCCAAAAATTTTGAATGTCTAGACCACAAAAAAAATAAAACCCAATGATAAAACCAAATTATGCCAACCCCAATGTATCAAGGGTACAAACAAGGAAATGAAAAAGCAAAATGAAAATGAAAAACTAGGCATGCCCGCCACTACCGGCCGGGCGAGATGAAATGTCTTCGGGGCTCACAAGCTAGTCATCAGCGTCATCCTCTTCCTTTCCCTCTATTACGGGCACACTGTTAGACTCCTCGATAGCGGTAGGTGGGCGTCAGCCGGCAGACATCTTGACCCCCCTACGACTGGTACTACCAGGATGCGCATGGTCTAGATTTTACTTGCTTCTCCATTCCTGAACGGTAGCTGCTAGTTGACTCTCAAGGTCACTCACACGATGCCATAGGTCTGCAGTCTCCTCCTCGTACCTCCGCGGGGCTGCATCGACATCTGATAAAGAAAGGGCCAAGAAATCCTATAAACTAGAGAAAACATCAATGATGCATATCATTCATAGCATCCATACATGCATCTTATCTTAACATAGGCAAAAATAGGGAATGTACCTGAGCAAGGAGCGACTGCCCGATAAGTGTATCCCGGAGAACAAAGTTATTCTCTGTGAGCTGCTCCACATGGCTCCACGCCACCTAAAAAATCTAAAAGGTAAATCGTTAGACACCCGCATCTAAGGCTAAACAAGAAAATAATTACCAGGCCTTACGTAAGTAGTATTTTCTAGCATGAAAATTGGAGCCTGCAGGCTCAAGCCTATATTCCTAGGGAGGAACTCACCCCGAGAATTCATTAGCAGGAATGTGGTTTCCATCGGGTTGACTAGACGCCCCTCCATAAAATTTATACCCTCTGGTACACCATAGTACCGGGTCCCACTCTAATTATCCCAACCTTTCTTTCTTGCGGGTTCCTAAAAAAATGAAAGACACACATCAACAATGTTCCTAAAAAAATTTTTGAAATCATGCACATAAACACAATCATACCTCAAAAGAACGCTATTGGCGCACTCCCGCCTGCTACATCCACACCTGCCTCATCCTCCCTCTCAAGCTCGATTCCAACATCACCTTCAAGCTCTTCATCTTCTTCCTCCTCAACGTCCATGATGCCTTTGAGGCACCTCTTCTCCTCCTCTACCCGCTACTTATTATGATACTCAATCATATCATTCCTATGGATACGGGGACACCAGGGGAGTAGACGATGCTGGTGCTGCTCGTAGAGGCCGGGAGCGCTAGGGATCACTCGGTCATTCCCCTCAATATAATCGATCTTGTCAGCCTCAAAAGTGATCACCAGATGGGGCCACCATAAGCCCTTGGGAGGATCAATAGGCACCGATTTATCGACAACCGGGATGGACCTCCAACCCCGGACACGCTCACCCAGATACCACTGCTGGGATAAAGGACACTCCATGATAAACTGACGGTCGTCCACCTCCCTTCTAACCCTCACAACCTCTGCCAGATTCTCCCCTTGGTCAAATGGATCCCGGATGAGCTGCACCAAAATAACCAATATAAAGTCATAAATGCTTTTGTTTTGTTCTAAAGTGTAAAAACAAGAACTAAGTTAAAAATCGCATACTGAGCTCAACCAAGCGCTATTCAGGACCTCCCTATACTTGGCCTTCCCGCCAATACCCCCGCACCAGCGTGCGAGAAAGTGAGAGGCTAGCGGCACGGTCTTCTTAAACTCGACCGGGGGAAGAATCTGGTGCTTAAAGGCCCAAGCCTGCACAAATAACAACCAATCAGTTTAAAAAGCATCAACAATAAATGAAACACGCACAATTAAGTAAAATACTTCCAAAGAGATATACCTGGAGTAGCAGATGGTAGAGGCAAAGGGCTTTCACCTTCTTCCGGGCTCCCACGTCTAGCCTATGGTACAGCTGAGCCAAGATAGCCCTCGGCCAATTCTTGCTCTTAATGCCCGCCATGTCCTCCACCGCAGTTATCAACACATAATTGATATTGCTCCCCGAGATTGGGAAGAATAGCACGGTGAGCAAAGAAATCACAAAGGATCGAACACAAGCCTTCCTCTCATCCTCGGGCACCACATCTACCCGGGTCCAGTATTGGTGCAACTCACCATAAGACAACCACCCAGAAACGAGCTTCAGACCGAATAGCTCCTTTACCCACCTCACCACGGGCCTCTTAACATGGTATTTATCCATGTAAGCATCGAAGTTTATGACCTCATCTGTCCAAGGGAGGCCGGTCATAGCTATGACATTGGAGGGTGTAATCGTAGCTTCCTTGAAACAGAAGTGGAAAGTATGGATGGTCTCATACCACTTCTTAGTTAGGGCTGTCATCGCTGAATGAGAAAGCTTGGGCATCAGCATTGGCATAATTTGGGCCAAGTCCCTGAATCCTGTCTCATTGATGGCAAGCGCAAGCTCAGGGTCTTTCTACGAAATATGGTGCCACCACTTGCCAATGGTGTCCATCCCCCCATGTACAGGTCAGTTCATATGGCTGAAAAATCGGAAACAAAATAGATAAGTTCTGCGTATTTTCTCACCACTAAAATCTGATAGAAAGCTGCTGATATCGCTTCTGCTAGAAGTGATATCGCCGGCGGCATCATCCTATACCACTGGCAGTATGGATGATATTACCGGCGATATCGCTTCAAACAGAAGGGACATCAGACTTCCTTGGCCCCTTTTGCAAAGACTGATGCCACCAGTGACATCACTCATGTCGCTGGCGATATCACTACCTACGGGCATAACCTGTTATTTCGCAAAATCGCACCCATCATGCCAAAACCATTAAAATTGCAATAATAAGCCTAAAAACTGTAAAAATTGAACCTAAAGCATGCAATATCAGTTTATAATCAGCCTATTTCACACTTGTGACCCCTATCATGGCACAATTTCAAGCCCAAGGCCAAATCAAAATCCAACCCAAAAAGAGGAGATTTGGATTTTGCGTGATTAACTGAACATAGCAGAGGTGCTTGTCCTTCTCTGGGGTCAGGTTGGAGATGGGAGAATTGACCCCGTAGCCATACATCTTGGCTGTCTCCTTCAGGCCATAAGCAGCGGGAATGGAAAGAATTTTCAATCCCTCGATGGTGGAATCGGGCAGGTCCTCCCTAGCCTTAGCAGATTTGCCCCTGAAAGCCTTGGCGTTTCTCTTCATGATTTGAATAACAAAAAAGAAATCAGAGAATTTGGAGAATAAGGTGTAAAGGCATACGGTTTTTGAATAAATAAGGAAGAAGGGAATTTTACTTCCTTTTAAACTGCCGCACGGAATTCGAGGAGTTTTAATTTATCTAAAACTGTCAAGCGATGCCGGCGGCGACATCACCCCATGCCACCAGCGACATCACTCATGCCGTCGACGACATCGCCCCCTTTAGTTCAAATTTTGAAATTGCTTGACCAGTCAAAGCTGCCACGTGGCACTCATGTTGCTGGCGACATCGATTCAAACCGCCAGCGACATCATTAATGCCGCCGACGACATCACTTATCCAATTCAGATTTTGCACAAGTCCAACCAAAGGACAACCAATCTACAAACAAAAGTCTGACCAAGGGACAATCTCTCCACAAAGCATAAGTCCGACCAAGGGACGATCACTCCACAAAGCATAAGTCCGACCAAAGGGCGTCCTTTCTACAAAGCTCAAGCCCGACCAAGGGGTAATTTCTCCGCAAAGTGAAAACCCAACCAAGGGGCAACCAATCTACAAAATAAAAGCCCGACCAAGGGGCAACCAATCTACAAAACAAAAGTCTGACCAAGGGATAATCTCTCTACAAAGCATAAGTTCGACCAAAGGAAAAACTCTCCATAAAGCATAAGTCCGACCAAAGGGCGTCCTTTCCACAAAGCTCGAGCCCGACCAAGGGGCAATTTCTCCATAAAGTATAAGCCCGACCAAGGGGCAACCAATCTACAAAACATAAAGCCTAACCAAGGGACAAACTCCCCACAAAGTGCAAGCCCGACCAAGGGACAACCAATCTATAAAATAAAAGTCCGACGAAGGGACAATCTCTCCACAAAGCATAAGTCTAACAAAAGGATAAACTCTCCACAAAGCACAAGTCCGACCAAAGGGCATCCTTTCCACAAAGCTCAAGCCCGACCAAGGGGCAATTTCTTCGCAAAGCATAAGCCCGACCAAGGGGAAACCTCTCAATAAAGCACAAAGTCCGACCAAGGGGCAAACCAGTCACCCATCAAGTATCATTCCTATCCCTTGCTCTTTCGTCTGATCATACTGACCTGTGGCAGTAGTGATCCCCTATGGGGTAGCTTGTGAGCACGGAATTTTGCAGTCCCTCTCGTGAGACGATGATGACGTGTACCCGATTTTAATGCCTCAAAATAAAATTTCTCTTTAGAATTTTTATTACTAAAATAATATTCCTCGCGAATTTTATACTTGATAGAATCCAATTCGACATGGCTGATTACGCGTCTGGTAGAAGCTTGAACCAATGATTTGCACCCAAATAATAAATACCCATTAAAATATTATTAAAAATCAGAAAGATGCCTTTCCACCCACTATTGAACCACTTTTGACGACTTTTTAGGCTTTTGGGCCTGTTAGTTATCGGTATACTGGAGGCTGATGCCGCCAGCGGCATCACCATACCGCTGGCAACATTAGCCATGCCGCCGGCAGCATCACCATGTCGTCGGTAGCATGACCCGAAACAGGTCCCTCCACAGACAGTCTTTCGACCACTTTCGGCGGAATTGGTTAAAAAGGCCTCAAAAGGCACCCCATTTCACCTATAAAAGCACACCTTGAGCTGCATTTTAGGGGGAGAATTGGAATGTTAGGATTTTAATGTGGGAATAGATTTTAGTGAGATAAGAATTAGATAAAATAGAAAAAAAGGATTCCAATCCATTTTTCCTAGTTTTTCTTCTTTGTATTCTCTGATTGTGAGTTTGAAACCAGCAAGTCTTTAAGTTAAAATCAACTTAATTGGATTTAGAAACCAGAAGTACTTAAATTTCCTGCTAAATCGTCGTAACAAGCTCCCCGAAGGTGTTTCTTTTAGTTCACGAAGAGGTGGATTCACGGCCTCGAGGTAAAAATCCTGAGTCTCATAGCTCTTTGGCATTAACATTACTGATTTGTGTCAAATTTCGTCGATTTATATTCATTTTTGGGTTTTCGGTCATTTTTACTGCCACCACTGCTGCCTATAAGCTGATATCGTCGGTGACATAATTAATGTCATCGGCGGCATCAGCCATGTCGCCAGTGGCATCAGCCATGTCGCCAGCGACATCAGTCATATCGCCGGCGGCATCAGTTGTATCGTCGGTGATATGACTTACTGGACAACAATTTTATTTTCATTTAGTCCCGGATTAGCTTATTTTCCGAAGCTAGAACATATAATGTAATGAAGAAGTTCAAAACCTCTTGAAAATAAACCCCACCCCGTAATGAATGGGTATTTTCACTTATAATCCGGTTAAAGTAACAGTTGAGCCTAAAAATTGGTTAAGAACGGAATTTCCTCGAGAACGCCGTTCAAAGCTCATTTTAGCCATCCGACCGGGCTTTATAATACTGTAAAAATAAATATATGCCATATCCGTGCTAATAATCTTCTGCAGGTAGACGTATACCAGACATTCAGGTATTTTATTTATTACATAGAAAAATGAATAGGATTTGGAATCCTTGTAATAATTTTATTTTCCGCACCTTTTTTATGGCTGTAAATATTTTATTCATCGCTTCAATTGCTTGATAAACGCGAAAACAACAAAATAACTGAAAATATAAATAAATAGGATGGATTAAACCGATTAAGAAAGAATGAAGTATCTTAACTTGGCCCAATGAAAAATAGATAACATCATCCGAACTCAGAATCTCTACTTAAGGTATGGTCTAACCACCCGGTGGGAAAGTCATACCAAAAATTTTCCGGTTGAGCTGAACCGGGGTGGCGACTCTTTTTAAGTACGAGATTTCGATCTCGTATCTTTTTAGCATTAAAATATGCAAAATCATATTCCAATCACATTACACTCATCCCTCGTCATTTAAAGAGGCCGGCCCAACCGGCCCGGCCCCGCTGCCGCCGCGCGAAACGTCGTCCGCTCACAATCCTATTCAAAAATGAATTCGAAATTCTGTATTCTTTTTCTTAAATTATATTTATTTTTTGTTTTTATTCATTGAGTCCAACTTTTTTTCAGATGAATTAGGTCATTAAGTTTCATTTTTTATTTCCTTTTTTTTTCTTATTAAATTTTTATCCATTCATCTCTTTTTTGTTATTTATTTATTTATTTTGTTTTTGCATCGTTTAACCAATCTTTCGTCCTTTGTACACATTGTATTTTATCTTTTTGATTCTTAGTTTTCTCATGTCCATTTTTTTACTTGCTTTTTACTTCTGGTGATTCGATATTGTTTGGCTTAATTCATTGAGATCAATCAACGTAATACCAAAGAGTATGGATCACTTGTGAACATTTCTATTTCTTGCTTTTCACATCAAGTTTTTCTATTTCTGTCTATCTAACCATGTGCCACAAGGATAAGAACTATTTTGATGTTAATAAAAAAGAGTTAAGAAAAGCTATTGCAGGAATGAATAGATTGCAGAAACAATTTTTTAAGCTTCAAGATATGCTAAAATTATTAGATGATATAACCACGTGCAAAAAGCATTATCATCCCAAGCGACATAAAGAACTCGATAATGATTCTAAGTTTGATCGTTCGGCTATTCGTAATGGCAACTCGAATAAAATCACCCTTATTAAGGAGAGAGAAAATAAGAGTGATAAAATAAGTAAGGGTGAGAAGAGAGAAGATGTGAGAGAAAAGGCTAGTGAGTTTAGTGAAAGAGATGTGAGGAGAGAAGAAAGTAAGGGCGTGGTAAAAGCCAATAATCATATATTATACGCCAAAATGAGTGATTTAATGCACGCTGAAAATATCTACTTGGAAATTCTTTTATTCAATTTCAAAGGTTTTAGCTTGTCTCTAACGATATCTACTAATATTACTCTTCCTAGTTTGGTTCATTCTTTTTAGTAGAAATTTGATTATCTATTGTTGATTGGGCTACCTCCTATTCGAAGGATTGTCCATGAATTTTCTTATGTACTTGGAGCATCTTCCGAGGAGATGAAGGAAACCTAAAAGGAAGTTGAGAATCTGATGTCGATTTCAATCAACTTAGTACCTCAAAAGGTTATTTCACGATGACACCGATTCAAGGACTAATATTTTTTAAAGAGGGTGAGAATGATGCGAATAAATGAACGCCATATATTGAGCATAAAAATGATAAAGATATGGAACTTAAGAGGAAAGATTCTTCACATATTCCATTTTGAAGTTCTAAGTCAAAGAGCGTTCAACCTGCTTCAATTGAGCTAAACGAGGAGATTTTGATGATTCAATGTTCAAGTCAACTTTCAACATTTTCAAATTATATGAGCTTGATCGGAGATGAAGAATTATTAAATTTGGTTCAAGTATGGAAGAGTGATTCAAGATTTGGTCTGATTAGGGTTTGCTTAAGTGAGCTTTGGACAAGCATGTGTGTGGCACGTGTTAACCCATTGGGATCTTGGCTAGTTCTTATTGGATCAATTACTTGATGGAAGACAATATGGCTACCATAATATTAGCATTTGATTTAATTTAATTAGGTCTGTTTATTATTTTCCTATTTGAGATATTTTATTTCCTAGTTAGTATGTGATTTCTATTCAAGTAAGATTTCTTTCTTGATTCTTTAAGGACTTCTTTTAAGAATCTGATTAGGACTTTAGTATTTTATTCTTAGTAAAATTATAAAGTCAATTTCGTGCATTAGGGTTAGGAGTATTATATAAAGATAGCTTATTATGTATTCTAGACACAGATTTGATAATAATAAAATTCAGATTTTTCCTTTGCGGAAATTCAGCTTTCTTTGAGTACTAGTGATCGGGATCTTGTTCGTGAAGTATTATTTTGATTATGATCAATTGTTGTGGCTAGAAAATTGAGAATCAACCCCATAACAAGTTCTTTCATCCAATTCAAAAGGTTGCGTTAACTATATGCTAATGTGATTGTTCGTTTTGTTTGCTAGGATTGGTTGTGCTATTGCTGTCTATTCCATTATAATCCGTTTTCTAACTCATAAATTTATTTTCTTTGTGTCTCATAAATCTCAATTCATGGTCCGGGAAAATTCTTGAGTTCAGATTGCACTTTACTTACCCAGATTCACATCAGTAATGATGCGAATAAACGAACGCCATATATTGAGCACAGAGATGATAAAGACATGGAACTTAAGAGGAAAGATTCTTTACATATTCCAAAGCTCACTAAAGCAAACTCTAATCAGACCAAATCTTGAATCACTCTTCTATACTTAAACCAAATTTAATAATTCTCATCTCTGCTCAAGCTCATATAATTTGCAAATGTTGAAAGTTGACTTGAACATTGAATCATCAAAATCTCCTCGTTTAGCTCAATTGAAGTAGGTTGAACGATCTTTGACTTAGAACTTGGAAATGGAATATGTAAAGAATCTTTCCTCTTAAGTTCCATGTCTTTATCATTTCTATGCTTAATAAATGGCATTCGTTTATTCTCATCAGAAGCTAGGCTCGACTAAGTTGTTAAAATGAGATAAAGACAGCGAGCGATATGCAGATTTCACCAAGAAAGAGCCTGAGTGTTCATGCGGCCAAAAAGGATTGTCATCTCTAGGTGTGGTGGGCAAAGGAGTTTGCAAGATTAATGCCACCTCATTCTACCCAAACAAATTGTTAATAAGATCCACATTCCACCCATTCCCATTAATGAGGAACGACACTTTTGCATTATCCAGGGC
Source organism: Euphorbia pulcherrima (assembly GCA_947683365.1). Lineage (NCBI taxonomy): Eukaryota > Viridiplantae > Streptophyta > Magnoliopsida > Malpighiales > Euphorbiaceae > Euphorbia > Euphorbia pulcherrima. The sequence goes on from CANTUS010000001.1 coordinate 26,548,357, forward strand.
AACATTATAACATCCATGAAGAATTGTTCTATTCACATCCTTCACCCAAGCATCATTCACAATATTTACTCTATCTCCATTTTCCATCCTCCATCGAACATTCTCCTTAAAGAACGACAAAGTCGAATATAGACTGCGCCAAATGTAACTAGGCGTAGAAGATAATTCAGCTTCTAAGACTGATCCTGATTTGAAATAACATGGTTGATAAACTCTACTAGCCAAGGAATTAGGTTACAAAAGAAATCTCTAAATTTGCTTTGTGTAAGAGGGTCTTGTTAAAATCCTCCAAATGATAAAAACCCATGCCCCCAAATTTTTTTGGTCGACAGAGCAGGTCCCATCGTTGCCAATGGATCCCTCTACAATCGCCATTATTCAATGCCCACTACAATGAATTAAGCATCTTATATATCGAGTCACACAAAGAGGGAGCCAATCAAAATAACGACATAAGATAGGTCAGAATAGATTTAAGAACAGATTTGATTAGGACTTCACGCCCACTCTAACTAAGAAATGTATTCTGCCAAGAGTCAATACGTTTCCAGATTCTATCCCGGATAAAACCAAAGGAGGCAAGTTTACTCCATCCCACTGCCATAGGCATACCCAAATACGAATTATGAGAAGCAGATTTTGGAATGTTGAAAAAATCACAAATCAATTGCTGATAATGACAGTCAAGATTATTACTAAAAGCAAGGGATGACTTTTGGAGGTTTATCATATGACCCGATGCATTCTCATAGGCTTTAAGACATTCTTGGATCTTTCTACATTCCGAGAGGCGAGATTGGAAAAAGAGATAAGAGTCATCGACAAAAAATAGATGAGATATTGATGGAGCATTTCTAGCTACCCGACAACCTTGAATTAAGCCTCGAAATGCAGACAAGCCTTGAGCACAAATGATAAAGACGTAAGGAGATAGATGATCTCCTTGACGAAGACCTCTTTCCGGCATAATGGATCCAAAAAGTTTGCCACTAGTACAAATAGAATAGTTAATAGAAGAAACACACATAAAGATCCAAACATCACAAAAACCCATTCGGCTCAAGACCACTTTCAAATGCGCCCACTCAATTTGATCGTAAGCTTTCGCCATATTGAGTTTCATGGCCACCATACCCTCATCACCAAGTTTTTTCTGATGAAGATAGTGTCCAACCTTATACGCAATCAATACATTATCAGTAATAAGCCTATTCGGGATAAAAGCACTTTGATTTTCGGATACTAAACCATGCAAGATACTTTTCAATTTGTTCTCTAGTATCTTAGAGATGACGCGATAGAGAACATTATAGAGTGCAATAGTTCTATAGTCAAAAAATTTCTACGCATTTTTACGCTTAAGAATACGCACAATATTGGTATGTTGTAGATCAACAGGCAAAACAAAGGATGAAAGAACACGCAGAACATATTGATAAATATCATCACCAATAATATCCCAATAAAATTGATAAAAACCTGGATTGAAGCCATCAAGTCCAGGCGCTTTATCAGGGTGCATTGCAAAGATGGCATTTCTGACCTCTTCCTTTGAAATTGGTTCAATCAGGTCCATATTTTGTTCCTTAGGTACATGGTTTGAAATGAAATCTACAATACCAAGATCCAAGTCAGCTGAAATGGTGAAGAGTGATTGATAAAATTCCAAAATATGATTCTGTAGACCACTTCCCCAATCCAGCTAGTTTCTCGATTGATCAAGCAAAAAATCAATTCTATTCTTCTTTTCCTTGTAGAGGCATAGTTATGAAAGAATTTGGAGTTGTCATCACCACTTCTAAGACAATTTACCTTCGCACGTTGCTTCTAAAAGATCTCTCTCTCTTTGTATAAGGCTACCAATTCAGACTTTGCTGTGACATAATCTCGGGTAGAGACTAGGTCAAATCTTTGCTTACAACGACAACCCCGCTGCCTACACTCAACGATTTTAGCCTGATAGTCATCCTTATATTTTAAATGTCATTCACTGATTTCCCTTGAGTTAATATTCAGCTTGTCGCTAAACTCACCCTTAGAATTCATCAACCAGTTGCGTTGCACAATATCTCGACATTCCCATTTGAATTTCCATCAGTTATTGAATCTGAATTTTGCACCAACACCTTGAATTTCATGTTTTGGAGTCATAACAAAGTATCATGGTCACTACTAGTCATCCACTTATGCCGAATCACACAATCTGGAAAAAGTTCAAACCAAAGATCATTTGCTACCCCTCTGTCCAGTCTTTCCCTCAAAATGATTTTACCATTGCCGGTTCTCTCCCAAGTATAGGGCGGTCCCTTATACCCTATATTCGAAAGAAAACAGTCGACCAAAGCCTCTTGGAAATTTCTGATTAAATTCGGTGGATGGGGTGTACCTCCTAGTTGCTCACAAACATCAAGAATCTCATTGAAGTGACCCATGACAACCCATGGTGAGTTGTTATTTTCTGCCAATAATCATAATAACGTCCAAGAGAGGTGTCTCAAGTGTCTTCGTGGGTTACCATAAATCCTCATAAATCTCCACTTGCTACCACTATAAACAATGTCAACATCAATATGGGAAATATTATAGCTTCGAAGCGACACATCCGTAGTTGAATCCTATATCATTGCAAGTCCACCACCCAAATTATCACCTCGGATAGAGAAAGTATTAGAATATCCCATCTGTTGACCTAAGTCTTCAATATACTTCCTAGAATATCTAGTCTCAGACAAAAAAATTAAAATAAGATGCATTTGGGCCTACAGAACCTTCAAGTCTTGAATTGCTATGGAGGGCCCTAGTCCACAACAATTCCAGCTTATTACACTCATGGTTATTGGCGGATTTGGACTACGCCAGCACCCGCCTCTAATGATAAAAAAGACCTAACCAAAATCACAGATGATTGTGAAATCGAAATAGGCTGAGTAACATATCTGATTGTCCTTTTTCTCTTCAACTCGAGATTAACTTCCATATCATCCTGACTACATTCCTCCCACATCTTCTGTAGCTTAGAGAACTCTTTTCCAACTTACAGATATATAGCCTGCTGGCCCTGCTCCATCTCCAGTTTCCTTCTTACAATAATCTGTCTTCTTGAGTCACAATTCTCCTTATTATTCCCATCATCATTACTGGAGGAATTAATTAGCTCCCTCATTTTCATGACCAAACCCGCACCATCACCCCTCACACTCAAAGTCTTCCCTTTTTCCTGCTTCATTAAGCCTTCTATATTATCTCTCAAATTAGGACAAGACCAACCAACTTTCGAGGTAAAGGGTTTTCTATTAACCCTTATGGATTGATCATATTTCAGTGTTAATGAATCAGCCGGTGCATCATATTTGAGGGGGAAAAACTTGTCTGAATGTCTAATAATGCTGCAACAAAAACAAAAATTAGGAAGCCATTCATATTGGAATCAAACATAATTCCAATCCCTCGTTTGTGTTTTGATACGCATTCTTCTTTTCAAAGGAATCTGAATATCAATACGCACCCTAATCCTCATATATTTTTCCACGAACCATCAAAATTATTCGAATCAGTCTTGTTAGTCCCTATGCGTACACTCACTAAGTTAGAGGGGGGGTGAATGACTCACTCAAGAACTTATTAAACTTTTTTGCGATATTAACTGGTACCACTGAGTGAGGTCAGCTAGCTTACTGAAATAACTGGAAATTTTGAATAAGTAAAGAACACAAAGATTTTATACTAGTTCAACAACCTGTGCTTACATCCAGTCCCAAGAGAGTGTCTCGGCTTTAATCCACTAATCTCAACTCCTTTACCTAGGCGGAGAAGCCTTTCACAAATTCCCCAATTACAATAAGTACCCTCCAAACTGTAATATCTCACCCGCTGACTAGAATACCCTATTCTATCAGCAACTTACAATGAGTTAAAACAAGAGCTAAATTCAACTTATAGAAACATTGATCCAGTTATAAATGATCTAATATTACAATTGATTGATCTAATCTATTCTCTCTTGTTGTAAGCAGATTCTCACTGAGTTGTGCTTTCTCGCTTGAATTCCTTTAAAGCTTCTAAATTGACAGAGTCTTTGCTTCTAGGAAATTCAGGTGTAATCACCAAGTTCTAATGCTTGCCTTTTTACTCCTTTTATAGATTGAAAAAGTAGCAATTGAACTTATCTTGACATCTTCTGAAATTGACAACTCATCTATCTACCCATTGCTTCTTCAAATCAATCTGTTAAGAGAAAAAACTGCACCGTTATGAGATAGAAAATCAATCTCTTAGATTGAGATTCGAGCTTCTATTTGAATCCTTTATCATTTGATGCTAGTCTTCCATTAGAGAGAAATCACACTGACTTGCCACTTGTCTTAATCCCATTCCCTCTGGTCTTCTGACATGTTGCAGAGTGCGCGATACAAGGTTGATAGATCTGCGATTTACCCAAAGTGGCAATTGACTTGTTGCAGCTTTGCATTAGAAGACTTTGTCATTTTCTTCATAAAACTAGGTCTTATCAAGGCATTAATTCTTTTTATCTTTGTCTCATTAATGTTCCTGCAAAAAGCAACACTAAAAGTAAAGATGCCATATTACCTTAAAAGGCAATGTCAGTACCTTTAACAGACCTAAAGTAACTTAGCGAAATATATCATCATAAAGTATAGCTGATACTAAATCTAAATACTAAGTGTTTTGAGTGAATAATGTTAAGTCAACGACTTAAGTGACTACTCAGTCAGAACAACTCAGAGTTAAAGTAAACAGCTAGGTCAACGGAGACTTAGAAATCCTGCCCTTGAATTTACTAACTCCTTTAGAATCATAAACCATTTATTTTAACATCATTATTGATTTAATTATCCCATTCTTAACTTAATTGTTATGATAAAAACTTAAGCACTACTGAGTCAGTCCAACTCGTGCTTGGTTCAATAATCTAGCCCATTTTGATCAATGGCAATTAACTAAGCGAGAATTAAATCAATAAGATATTTAGATCAGAGTTACCTTATACTCATGCTTGATATATCTTTGTTCAGCATCTTCAATTTGCTCAGAGTATAATTCCTGAATCTTTCGGATCCAATATCCCTCAATACTTCTCATATATTTGTGCAAAGGAACCGAGCATATATATATATATATATATATATATATATATATATATATATATATATATATATATATATATATAGCAGAGAATATATGAGGTTAAGAAGATCTTAACTTAAAATAGAAAATGTAATCTTTTCATTAAATAATAACTTAAGTAAGATAACAGAAAGTTAGTCTATACTAAGTTTTACAATAAGCACAACTATTTACAAAATTCTATTCTAATCTCTTGGCATAGGCGAGGCTCCCAAGTTAGCTCTTCTCTCTTCATAGCCCTGCTGATCCCACCTGGTCTTCTTTTCCTTAGGCAAAGCAATCTCCTTGCCTTTCCTCTTTTTGGTCTCATGATATTCTCTCTATATGCGCTCCAGATCCTTAGATAGGTTGTAAGAAAATTCAGCAATCCTCTGTTCTCTTTCCTTCTCTTCTTTCTCATGCTTCTTGTGATCCTTCTCCCCTATTGCCATTGAATCTAAAATGGCTTGATTTTGATGATCAAACGAGCACAGAGACTCCTCAAATTGTTTTAGCTAACCATATACATTCGTTGAAAAATGTTGTACAAGCAGCTCATAAATCTCTTGTGAAAGCATTTCCTGTTCTCTGAGAAAAGCGAATAATCCTACCAAAGCGCAGGATTGAGACAGATTGACCTGATATTGAGCATTTAAACCTTCTTTGGATATCTGGGTGAGACTGGCCAAAGCCTTGGCCTGATTTTCCCCCCTCAAAATCCTCTCAAGCATGGTAGTGCTCCTTATATGAGTAGTGACTTCATCATGAATTTTATCAATTGCTTCTCCATCGTTAAGAACATGTTCTTAAACTTGCTTAGTGATATGAACAAGTTTCTGTTGCAGAGTAGGCTCCAGTTTAGCATCTATCATAATGATATCACTACTCAGAGCATCTGAAACATTAGGCCTCTTTAAGGCATTAAGCACAGCTCCCTCTGAGTCCTTGACTCCTGTTAACACATCATCTTTCAAGGTTCTAAATTCAGTAAGTAGGCCCTAATTCCTAGTAATAACAATGCCAAGTGTATTGACTACATCAATAAGAGTGTTCAGCTGAGTTGTATTGTCATCATTCTCCTTGCTCAGGATGCTGTATCCCTTAAGAACCTTCACAATTGCTTCTAATAAGGGATTAAACTTTCTGATCATGGAGTTTCTAAAATCCCTTTCATCATTAAGCACTTCGCATTTGACTTCATACATCTTTAGCATCATCTTCTTAAGTTCTACATCTTCTAACTTCAATACTCCAGCCTGCCCACCTGCAATGGATAATAAATGCAACACATGGGAAACTATTACCTTTACTAAAGAAAACTGAGCAGTTATAGACTTGAAATGCTCCTTTATCTCTTCAACTGCCTCTATAAACCCTCTCACTGGATCAACAGCCTTAGAGATCCCCTGAGGACATCCTCAGACAGTAAAGATTTTACTATTTCAGCATCTATTTCAGCATTTGTCCCTAGTCTTGGAAATCTAGCTCTCCACATTACCCTTATATCTTCCAATAGTTCTACATTTGGGTAGAATTAGGTTTGAGTTTGAGGTTATTCAAGTTATTGTGGTTGTGGTTGTTCAGGAATCTCCTCAATAATCAGAGGTCCTCTAACTGGTGGAGGTCCTTCCAAGTATATTATTTCATGCTCTGGAGATCCTATGGGTGATAAGTATGGAATGATGGATGTTTGGTCAGAGTTAGGTTCAAGTGTTTGGTTAGAAGTGGATGTGGATGGTATTTGGCTTTGTGGTAAGGGTAAGGTAGAGATTAGTGTAGGTGAGAGTGGTGTTTTGGTGGATGTGTTTGGGAAAGTAAAGGTTTCTTCAGGTACCTTCTCCTTCTCCTCTACAACACCTTCAACAGCGGACTCGCTGACCTGAGTTAGAGAATCCTCAGTCAGCTGAGCTCCGTGCTTAACTACATCAACTTCTTCTTCCTTATCTTTCAGGTAACCTTCATCCTCATCAATTACAATCTTCATCATGTTCAGCAAACCCCTCTTCTGTTCTTTCCTAGCTTCCTTTACTTTTTCAGCAGTCAGAGTGACCTGCTAGTCAAAGTCAAGTATATTAAATTCAACAGCTTCTAGTTCAACCACATCATCTTCCTCCTCCTACTCTTCTTGGTTATCAATTTTATCCAGTGCTCCTATGATCTCATCAATAACTTCTGACACTTCTTTCTCAGCCAAGTTAGCTATAACTTTCTGTAAAATTTGCTCAGTGCTAGCCTTAGCCTTAGCTGCTGCTGCTTCCTCAGCCTTTCTCCTTATACTGGCTTCGATCTCCTCCTACTTCTTTAAGATTCTTTCTTTCTCAACAGCTTTCAATCTTTCAGCTTCTTCAATATCTTAGACAACGCCTGTTCCCTTCTCCACCATCAGATTCTTCTTAGCCTGACCTAATTAGAAATAGAAACTGATGCAGCTTCCCTTCCCTTTGTAGTTACCACATCTAACTGAGTAGCATCTGCTTTCCTCTTCTTCTCCCTCTTCAGGGGCACTTCTTATCTCAACTCTTCCTAAGCTCTCTTCTCTTCCTCAATCTCCTCAGGAGTTAATTCCCTTCCTTTAACTTCTTTAGCTTTCTTAGAAGATCTTGCTTTCTTTGGAACAACAGCTGAGACTGAGCTCACTGAGCTCCCTTTCTTCTCCTTCTTGGAGTCCTTCCTAACCTCCTTTTTCACATCTTGCTTTTCAGTCATGTCTTCACCTCTCTCAACTCTGAGTTTGGTGATTATCTCAAGCTCTTTCTCCATAAATGCATCAAGGGTCAGGTCTTCCTCATGAGGCTGAATAGGCTTCATTTCCATGATAGCCTTGGGGTCCTTTACTCTGACTTTCCCTCTCTTTAGCTTGATGTACTTAGTGTTGGCTAGTCTCTCATTAGCTCTAAGTCCATAAAAGTGAGCATTACTCAGGAATCTGGACTCTATCACTTTCATCTGAATGTTGCTCTTAGCATCCCATCCTTCCATATTAATTTTATAAGCCCTGTAAATCTCCATGACCAGCTGTCCATACACCTTATGCTTACTGACCTTTGGGAATCTGTGTAGAATGGCCATGGGTCAGTTGATTCTGATGCCATAGGTCAGCGCATAAATAAATACTCGCTCAAACTTAGAACAACTCCCTTTAGAGCCTATCTTAGGCATTAAAACTTTAGTCACAAGCTGATGTGCTTATTTTCGTTCTTTTGTGAACATGGAAGCAATCAATGCACCTGCCTTGTAGTCATAAGGAACTTTATAATCAATAGAAATATTGAAATGATCTTTATCATTGTTGACTGGCAGCTTTAAACCTCTTTCTTTCATCCCTAGTAAACCAGCAATCAGTTTAAGAGTGATATACACTTTCCTCCCCATCATCGTGGTCACGAACAGGTCCTTCTGACCTTCCTCCAAATGGATTCCACTGTAGAATCTATCGACAATCTCCTCATACCAGCCATTTAGGAGTTCAAAGAATCCTCTCAAGTGGTGCTGACGCGCCCACTTCCCAAACCTCTCATCACTGTAAAATCTTAGCATGTCTACAGTGGTGGTTTTATCAACTTCTGTCTCCTCTTAGATACACCAAGGTGTAGGATTATACTTGGTTCCTGCGGGGATTCTGATTTCTTCAATTTTGTCCATGCTGATTGCTAACTGAGCCATGTGCTCTCTGGTAGTAACCCAGTATGTATCCTTCTCGTTTCTCATAAAAAGATTAGTTTTCCTTCCTGATGTACTCATTATAGTTGATTTGCTTTGAGAGAGATAGAGAGTTTAGAGATTTAGGAAAGAAATTGCAGAGAAAGGAATTTTGGTAAAGTAACCTTTCCTCTTTCTGAATTTCTCCTTAAATAGCTGAAATTCTTCGCATAAACCTGCAAAGCTACGTGTACGACTCATAATCCATGGTCTTAAGATTTAACGATTAGATTGCATAATGTATACCGTAGGATTAATGAATGCAAGAAACATGGGATAACTGCTCTAAATATGGATCGTTTCAAAACTTGCTACCATTTCTATCAAGTTTAAATTTGAAAGATAACCGGTGATAATTAATGACGTGTCCAAAATTCAAGCCGCAAAAGAAATACTTAACCTTATTTACTGAAGCTCAGATGTGCCCTAATTTGGTCAGCTCCAGCATAGGTTAGAGTGAACTATATTTCTTCAAATTGGATTGGACATTTCGATCGGCTGTCTTAGCGTGTTGAATTGTTCCTTTCCAATGGGCTTTGGGAATATGTCAACTCGCTGTTCTTCAGTAGGAATGTATGTGAGCTTGACTTCTCCTTTTAGCACATGATCCCTTATCAAGTGATGTCTAATCTTGACATGCTTCATCCTGCCATGTTGAACTAGATTCTTGGATAGGTCAATTACACTCTTGCTGTCGCACATGACTTCAAGATAACTTTACTTCCATAATCCTCCAGTTGTTACTTGATCCATAGCAGTTGTGCTACACAAGTTCCTATGGCCATGTACTTAGCTTCAGCTTTACTCAAAGCCACAGAAATCTGCTTCTTGCTATACCATGTTACTAGATAATCACCAAGGAAATGATAACCTCCTGTGGTGCTTTTCCTTTAAAGTTTTTCTCTTATATAGTCAGCATCAGTTTATCCTCTCAGAGTGAAGTTTGCATTACTTGGATACCATAACTTGCATTAATAGAGCCTAGCAAATACCTAAGAATTCTTTTAAAATAGCTAAGTGAGATTCTCTGGAATCCGCTTGATATCTTGCACAATAATATACAACATATTGAATGTCAGGCCTACTAGCAGTTAAGTAAAGTAGAGATCCAATAATACCTCTGTAGAGCTTACTCTCTATAGGTTTACCTTCCTTATCTTTACTCAGAATAGTATCAGTGGCCATGGGTGTTGACATTGGTTTAGCTTTATCCATGTCAAACTTCTTGAGTACTTCCTTCCAATACTTAGCTTGGCTGATGAAGATCTCATCATCGCCTTGCTTGATTTGTAAAATAAGAAAGAAGTTAAGCTCTCCCATCATTAACATTTCAAATTCTTTCTTCATCTACTGGCTAAACTCTTTGCATAGCTTCTCATCAATTGCTCTAAAAATGATGTCATCTATATAGATTTAGACACGCAACACATCATGATGCCTCTTCTTGATGAATAGAGTAGAATCTGCTCTCCCTCTGACATAACCTTTGCTGATTAAAAAGTTAGTCAGTCTCTCATACCAAGCTCTTGGAGCCTATTTCAGTCCATGTAGAGCCTTCTTCAGCTTGTAGACATGATCTGGATATTTAGGGTCTTCAAAGCCTGGGGGCTGCCTGATATAGACTTCTTCTTGAATATAACCATTAATAAATGCACTCTTAATATCCATTTGAAATAACTTGAAGTTCATATGAGATTTAAAAGCACAAACAATTCTTATGGCTTCAAGTCTTGCTACTGGTGTAAATGTTTCTCCTCAGTCAATGCCTTCTTGTTGATTGTAGCTTTAAGCAACTAGTTTGGCTTTATTTCTGACAATATTACTAGCTTCATCTAGCTTGTTCTTAAAAACCCATTTAGTACCTATGATTAACTTTCCTTTGGGTTTCTCCCCCAAATCCTAAACTTCATTTCTTCTGAATTGGTCTAGCTCTTCTTGCATTACAATCATCCAATTGTCATCGAACTCAGCATCTTCAAACTTCATTAGTTCAATCAATGATACAAATGTTGGATGGCTCATCATTCTATTCAACTGACCTCTAGTCAGCGCTGGATTTTGCACACTATCAAGAATCTTGTCAATTGGGCGATCTCTCCTTGCGCTGACTTCTCTTGGTAGATCAGGATCAGCTCGCTGAGCTACAGTCATTGGCTGAGCATCCATATCATCACTAAAGTTGATTGATTGGTCCAAGTCAACTTCATATTCATCTTTTTCTTGTACTGGATCAGGAATAATTATGGGTTAACTGACTGATTCGTTGACTTGTTCCTTTTATCTTTCATCATCACTGGCTTGTCTACCTGCATTGTTAGTTTCATCAAAATCTATATGCATAGACTCCTCTAAGATGTCAGTTCTCTTGATATACACTCTATATGCCCTACTGTGTCTTGAGTAACCCAAAAAGATTCCTTCATCAGCATTCGGGTTAATTTAGCCAGTTGGTCTTAAGTGTTTAATATGAAGCATCTACAACCAAAGGCCTTGAGATGACCAACCTTGGGCTTGCACCCTTTCCAAAGTTCATAAGGAGTTTTATTTAAAACTGGGCAAATTAAAACCCTGTTTAGAATATAACAAGCTGTTTTAACAGCCTCTCCTCAGAAATACTTTGGTAGATTGTTATCACTTAGCATAGAATGACCCATCTTCGAAATAGTGTGATTCTTTCTCTCAACAACCCCATTTTGTTGAGGTGTATGAGGGGCAGAAAAATTGTGGTGAATACCATGCTTAGAATAGAATTCCTCAAACTGCCTATTTTCAAATTCTCTTCTATGATCACTGCGAATTCTATTAATTTTAAGGTCTTTTTCATTCATGATCCGGGTAGCCAACCTAGAGAATGATTCAAATGTTTCATCTTTGCTAGCAAGCAAGACAATCCAAGTGAACCTGGTTAGATCATCTACAACCACAAGGGTGTATTTCATTCCACCTAGACTTGTTGGCACAACAGGCCCAAACAAATCCATGTGTAGAAGATCAAGGGGATGAGAAGAAGATATATGAGCTATGGATTTAAAGGTCTTCCTAAATTGTTTCCCAAGTTGGCATGCTAAGCAGAATCTATCTTTATCAAAGGCTAGATTGGGTAAACCCTCAACAAGTTCATTTCTGGCTAATTTTGACAGATTGGTCATATTGATATGTCCTAACTATCTGTACCATAGCCATGGTTTTCCTCCTTAGAAACTAAGCATATATCATTGGAGCCAGGGGATAAATCAAACATATAAACATTATTAATTCTAGGAGCATAAAGAATAGTTTGGTCAGAGTTACCATCAATGACTGAGCAGCCCTTTGAGTCAAAAATCACTTTCCTGCCTTTGTCATACAGCTCAACAATGCTTAGCAAGTTGAACTTTAGGCCTTTCACTAGAGACACATTATCAATTAAAGGCTTGACTCCCACTGTGCCATTGCCAACAATCTTTCCTTTCTTGTTATCTCCGAAACTGACACTTCCTTCGCTCCAATGTCATGAATTATTTTTCATCACCTGTTATATACCTCGAACATCCACTATCCAAATACTATATTCTGCTGTCATCAGTGGATCTCAGGCTCACCTACAAAACAGTTAAGTTTTCTTAGGTACCCATACCTTTTTCTGGCGGGGTCCTCCCTTGTTAGTGGTGGTCATCCTTGACCAGTCATACTCATCATAGTAACCATATTTGTGCCTACTCATGACTATTGCATGTCCTAGCTTACCATATAAACTATAGGCGGCCTTAGGATTAGGCTGCTCACTTTACTCTTTTGAGAAACCTTCTCAGAGTGGTGAGTGCAGTTGCTCTGAGTATTCCTGCTAGGTTGAGGAGGGACCCGTACCTTTTTCAAAGTTGTTACTTCAGCAACTAGCTCATCCAATTTCTTAGAGAGTTTGTTGTTATATCCATTTTGGTATTTAGCTTTTCCATCAGGTATAGGATGTCAAGTGATGTAGAAGAGTTGACATCTTCTATATCATCACACCTCCTGTGAAGTACTCTAATATATTTGGTTGACTTCTTAGTCACATTAATAACACCATTAAGTACTGAGGTAAGCTTATTTGAAGACAAAAGGGGTTCAAAATTTACCTCAGAGTATGTTCCTTTATCTCTGCTCTAGTCAGCTGGCTGGTTGGCAGCGGAAGTAGTTGGTTGGTTAGCTGACGCTGAGTTGGGCAGATCATCCTTAGCCATGAGCCACACATTGGCAGAATCTTGTTTGTCCTCACCAAAGGATGATGACTCTTGCTTAGAGTTGCTCCAGGTAGCAGCAAGGGCTCTCTTACTCTTCTTCTTCTTGAACTTATCTTTCTTAGCTTTAGGACAACTCGACTGAATATGCCCCTTTTTATCACATTCAAAGCATTTGATATCCTTGTTATGCTCTTTGTTGAATTCCTTTCATGGTATATCATCTGCTCCTTCCCTCTACTTGCCTGTCTTTCTAAATTTCTGGAAGGTTTTTCCTTTCCCCAAGAACCTTCTGAAATTCTTGGTCATCAGCGTAATCTCTTCCTTTCTGTCCTTTGGATAGCCTTCCTCAGAGGAATCCTTTTCATCATCTTCAGCTCTCAGAATAATAGTTCAGCTTGAGCTCTCTTTCTTTTTAGACCTGTGCTTCTTGGACTCATCTTCATACTGCTTTAAGGACATCTCATAAGTCAGCAGAGCTCCAATCAGCTCATCAAACTTTTAGGTCTTCAAATCATGAGCTTCTTTAATAGCACTATTCTTGGCTTTCAAATCTTGAGTCAAACTCCTCAAGATGTTCTTGACAGTCTCTTCTTCTGTGAAGGTCTTGCCAAGTCCTTTCAGATCATTGACTATGTTCATGAACCTAGTGTTCATGTTAGAAATATCCTCATTAGGCTTCATATGAAATAATTTATAATCCCTCATAAGGATATTGATCTTGGACTCTTTCACCTTGTCAGTACCTTCATAAGTTACTTCCAAATACTTCCAAATCTCCTTGGCTGTTCACATCCTAAAACACGATTAAACTCAGTAGCATCAAGGGCACAATAAAGATAGTTGATAGCAGTTGCATTCTCTTTAAGTCTGGCTAAATCATTATTATCCCATTATGTGGAGTATTTATCAATAATAACTCCATTCTTCACGTATGATGGAACATATGGCCCTTCAACAATAGCCATCCATGCATATATACTTTGGGATTCAATAAAATTGGTCATTCTATTCTTCCAGTAAGTATAATGCTCTCCATTGAACATTGGAGGCCTGGTATCTGACATGCCTTCAGGCAGAATATAAGCTTGAGCCATTCCACTGGATTCTCCTTTATGCGCCATGGTCTTTATCTCAAAGACTGTAAAATCAGAACTACTCTAATACCACTTGTTGGTTCCTATACATACACTCTCTAAGTCAGAGGGGGGGGGGGTGATTTACTCACTCAAGAACTTATAAAACTTTTTCGCGATATTAACTGGCACCGCTGAGTAAGATCAGCTGGCTGAGTAAAATAAATAAAAATTGCGAATAAGTAAAGAATACAAAGAGTTTATATTGGTTCAGCAACCTGTGCTTACATCTAGTCTCGAGAGAGTGTCTCGGCTTTAATCCACTAATCTCAACTCCTTTACCCTAGGCGGAGAAGCCTTTCACAAATTCCCCAATTACAGTAAGTACCCTCCAAACTGCAATCGCTCACCCGCTAACTAAAATACCCTCTTCTATCAGCAACTCACAATGAGTTAAAACAAGAGCTGGATTCAACTTATAGAAACGTTGATCTAGTTACAAATAATCTAATATTACAATTGATTGATCTAATCTATTCTCTCTTGTTGTAAGCAGATTCTCGCTGAGTTGTGCTTTCTCCCTTGAATTCCTTTAAAGCTTGTAAATTGACATAGTCTTTGCTTCTAGGAAATTCAGGTGTAATCACCAAGTTCTAACGCTTGCCTTCTTACTCCTTTTGTAGTTAGATTGAGAAAGTAGTCATTGAACTTATCTTGACATCTTCTAAAATTGACAGCTCATCTATCTACCCCTTGCTTCTTCAAATCAATCCATTAAGAGATAGAATTGCACCGTTGTGAGATAGAAGATCAATCCGTTAGATTAAGATTCGAGCTTCAATTTGAATCCTTTATCGTTTGATGCCAGTCTTTCGTTAGAGAGAACTCGCGCTGACTTACCACGTGTCTTTATCCCATTCCCTCTAGTCTTTTGACATGTTATAGAGTGCGCAATACAAGGTTGGTAGATCTGCAGATTTGCCTAAAGTGGCAATTGACTTGTTGCAGCTTTGCATTGGAAGACTTTGTCATTTTCTTCATAAAACTGGGTACTATCAAGGCATTAATTCTTTTTGTCTTTGTCTCATTAATGTTCCTGCAAAAAGCAACACTAAAAGCAAAGATGTCATATTACCTTAAAGGGCAATGTTAGTACCTTTAACAGACCTAAAGTAACTCAGCGAAATATATTATCATAAAGTACAGTTGATACTGAATCTAAATACTAAGTGTTTTGAGTGAATAATATTAAGTCAGCGACTTAAGTGACCACTCAGTCAGAACAACTCAGAGTTAAAGTAAACAGTCAGGTCAACGGAGACTTAAAAATCCTACCCTTGAATTTACTAACTCCTTTAGAACCATAGACCATTTATTTTAACATCATTATTGATTTAATTATCCCATTCTTAACTTAATTATTATGATAAAAACTTAAGCACTACTGAGTCATTCACTGAGTCAGTTCAACTCGTGCTTGGTTCAACAAGTTTGGATAAAGGTTCCAACATGGTTACCTATATTTTGAGCCATCTTTTCTGTCCAAAAACAACTTTTCAGATCGTATACATGAACCCAGAAATCCTCCCAGTGCATAGGAATGTTGTTAGGCGAAACACCCATTTCCAGTTTACTGATAACCACCAGCTTCTATTCATATGTCCACAGACCCTCGTTTAGTAATCTGTCAACATCATACTCATGAAACAATTGTACACAAATTAAGGGAGATTTCAATTCCTTGATCACCAACCCCTTTCCAGGATTCCACACACTGTCCATGACATCCTTGAAGGATTTCACATTAAACGACCAATTAGTAATAAATTTTGCCAAAAGGAATAAACCTGTTTCCGATTCTGGTGCAATCATGTCGTTCTCATCACAGATGATTTCCAGAGAAACTTTCGCACACCTCTCACTTAACTCATCTGTAGATTCCATATTTGAGTAGGCAGGAAAAATCGTCACATATTCACACTAGAAAAACACGCAATAGCAAAGCAAAAACCCTACTGTAGATGGAGGGGAAAACCACCAACCCTAAGCGGTGCAAGCCCCTCGTAAGATTTTTTTATGGTAAGATTATGTTATTTTAATTTTAATGGAAAATAAATTGTTATATGAGTTGATAATCGTGGAAAATGACACATAATTGAAAATAACCCAATATTTAAGGTAATATTTAAGGTAACTAGCATTGAAAAATTTATTCACAACTATTTGTTTGGGCCGCATGATTGATTTCTAAGCATAAGTTTAAAATGCAGCAGCTTACATTCATAATTAAAATATGTTCAACTTTTTTAACTATACATATATGTCTACCTACCAAATTCTATAAAAAAATTACATAGCTAATTTTCAGATATACCATTCATGTCCCTTTGTTAAGGAAAATATTCCTTTAGGAAAAACATACTTTCTTAGTCGAAAAAAATTAAGGTCGTTTAAAAACATTATTTTTAATAATTTATTTATAAATTTATTTTTTTTATAAATAAATATCACGTTGTTCTCAAATGATCTACTGAGCTTGTATATAAATAGGGTTCTGAAGGCCTTAGCTTGAACGACGTGTTTTAAAGCCGTGAAGTTGGCCGTAAAAGGCACCAAAACGGACAATATCGTTCAAGCTGTTTATAAAACGTTATAAGTACGATCGCGACGAGGGGTGTGCTAGGAATGAAGCTCTCGGATGATCAATTGAGCTTGTATATAAACAGGACCCTGAAGGCCTTAACTTGAATCACACGTTGAGGTTGGTCGTCCATGGTGCCAAAGAGGACAATATCGTTCAAACTGTTTATTACACGTTATCAGCACGATTGCGATAAGGGGGTGTATTAGGAATGAATCTTACATCGCACTCAAATGATCTACTAGGCTTGTATATAAACAGGGCCCTGAAGGCTTAAGTTGAACGACGTATTTTGAAGTTGTGAGGTTAAGCGTAAATGACGCTAAAGCGGACAAGATCTTACTGTTTATAACAATTTTATGAATTTAATTTAATCAATTCCACATATTGTATATAAAAAAGAATAGTTATTGTTTCAGAAACGGATGTCTTTTTTCCGGAAAATGAGAAAATACTACACCTCTCTATTTTTGTAAATTAGACATTTGAAAACATAATAAATGTTTTAGTGACTACAATTTTTATTTCTATCAAAATTATGATCGGACATGATTTGCGACAGCCCACGTGGCACTTATTCATCATCTCTCATTATCCTATGTTTCACTATTTTCATTATTTCCTTTTTCGTTTCAATCAATTTTCCTTCTTTAAAATTATCTATTCCAACTAAACTATTTGTTTAATTACTAGATGTATATAAATATTTATTGTTTTATCCTCCAACTATGTTAGAATTGCGCTTTTATTTACTCCTATCAGAAGGTGCTTACGTAGCATTTTAGTGAACAAATGTATGACCATAATACCTTCGAAATCACGGTCAAAAGTTGCTACAAAACCGAATACATCTAAAATCTTAAAATTTGGTAGTAGACGGCTCACTATCATTCTTAACGCTAAATTCAATAGAAGACCGAAAGCTTTTAAAAGTTCAAAGGGCATTTATGTATTTAGTGTTAAGTTCATAAAGCAGATTACATATACCAGCATGGTGTAGCTCAGTTGGCTAAGCAGGCTGAGCAAGTTGGAGGAGAACAAAGTTGAAATCCCACTAAATACATTTGTTGGGAGGGGTGAGGAGCATTACTTGTTACCGAGCCCCGAACAAGATTATCTCAATGAAGATACTCGTAAGAAAAATATATTTAGTCTTATAAATGTAATGCTCGAACAATTTATGAGTTGGATCTTCTGAAATCAAAATACCAATGGTTTAATTAAAAATGCTAAGAGTTATTGAACGTTTTTTTGCCTATTTGATTATTCAACAATATGATTTTGTTACTTTATTGTTGCATATAAAATATTTCATAATTAAGATCCAACATCAAAATAAAAAATTTCAATATATGATATGGTTGAATATATGAAATAAATATAATTTATTGTTGGTTTGAAATATCAAAGTGGGCACGTCATCACATTAAGATCATTCAACTCACGTAAAGAAAAAAGAAATAGATTTAATTAAAACAAGTATGTGCAAAGACATATAACATGAAAGACCATGGCATCGCTTGAATAAAAGTCCTAGTAATATATAAAATCCATTTGTGCAAAGAAAGCATTAGCTATAGTGGCTGGAATGAAATGAACTATAATGGTCTGAACTAAATTGAATCGTAGTCCAAGAGAAGATGGGCGTAAAAGTATTTGAAAGCTATTTTTTCTTAAATGTGTGTTAAGTTGCAAGATTGAATATTATTAATGATACAGGCATTCTTCTGGCTTCTTCAACTTGTTTAATAGAAGGATTTTTACAGCTGACCTGTCAACATAATTTCAAGTTTTCTTTCCAGCCGCTTCTTCCACCTCCTTCTTTTTCCGGCCACACACCCTGAAATCACACAATTGATTAGTTCGTACAACATTCAATTTTTTAATCTTTTTTAACTATAGCCTTTTGGTTGATATTTACTCTAGTGTCACCGAAACAATTTTCAATATTCTGTTGCAAATTTGGTAAGTAATCAACTACTCAAGTGACTTGAACCAACCAATTCTCAGTTCAATTGATTGATAAAAAAATCTCAGAAACAATAACAACACAAAATATACAGAAACAGTTGTTGTTGAAGTAATAAAAATTTAGAATAAAGGAACAAGACATACTCACGTATTATTTAAAAAGACATTATCACGAAAGAGAAATATACCTAAGGTTTGGGCCAATCAACCACCACTTATTCCGCTATCACCACACCCGCCTCATCTGTCACCTCTTCTACCTCCACCTATAGACCAGAAGAAGAAGCTCATCTACACACACACACACATATATATATATATATATATATATATATATAGCTTTCATGATAAAGCTATCTAACGTTAAAAAAGATTAATATATTATACCGCAATTTTGTGAGAATTATCACCATATCCTCTACCAATGTTGTTGTTCATCGTTATTGATATCCACAACATTTTTATCGTTGTTGTTGGTGAAGATGATGATTATCTCGACATTTCTGTTGTTGTTCTCTTAGACGATGATATTGGCATCGCTATTGTTGTTGTTGTGCTGGACGGTGATATAGGCAATATTATTGAAAGGAATCAAAGAAGGGACAAAAGAGATATTGAAACATAAAAAGATTGATGTTTTGGGATTTTTTTTACGAATGTATAATTTCATTTCAAGCAATGTATAGGCTTTTGTAGAAATGTGGTTCTAAATTATCACGTAACAAATAATATAATTGTGTATGGCTCTATAGAACTAGCACATGGCCCTACTGTATTTCAATTTCAATTCTACAATAAAACAAGACCAACATTACATAAGCCAATTAAGAGTTCCATTAATTGCATTGAAAGTCCATGGAGTTATATTAGATCAATAAGCCAAATGATTTGAAAATTTATCGAAACTTAACTAATATTAACCTTTTTGACACCATGAACTCCCAAGAATAAAAAATTATTGTGTGCCCTTAAACTTGGGCAACGGCGGCCTTCCAAGTTTTACTTATATGGGGTGAGTTTGGAAGAGAAAATTACAATAAAAGTATAAATCTAAATCCATTGTAGTCCGACTAATGTATGAGACGAACTCGGTTTTAGAACAAAACCCCGGGCTTGACATAATATAGTAATGTTTTTGTATATTCCAGTATAACATTTAAATTTTTGAAAAATGAAATAAAATGTGGTTAATAGATACCACTGGTTCTTCAAGAAACAATGAATCCCACACGTTATAGAAATAACCAATAACTTATTGAAAAGAAAATACTAATTAAAATCATGGATTCATGTAGCAAACACGTTAACAATCTTTCATCAATAATTTGTCTCTGAACTGAAAGAGTTCTAATGCATTTTTAATGTAATAAAAAAAATAACAGAATTTCTGATTTTTTTATTGGAAAAATTAATTGGTATGCGTACACAGGTACAAGTAGGACTCAAACTTTTACTATTTAAAAGCTTGGCCTAAGCTGGACCTTTTTTACAAAATGAGATGAGTTTTGGCTACTTATTTTATTTAGGCCAATTCAAATCGATTTCTCCTTAACCATGCCTAAATTTAGTGTCTAGCAACCTGAAGGGTAATCACTGTAAGTGATCTATTTCCCTGCGGAATTAAATAAATGTGGTGTTTATTCTTGTGTCTTTGCTTGTTGAGAGGTGTAAAACTCTATCTCGTTCTTTTATTTCTTGTCTATTTAGCTTTTATCCCTAGAATCAGTGTTTTAAAACTCCCCGCGTAGGCGCTATTTTGGGGCTTGCCGCCCGACTTTTCATTCATCGGGCGCTATCAGGCGTTGTACTGACATATTGCTGCCTAGGCACCGCCTAGTCCATTTTTTCCGTCTGGGCACCGCCTAGTCCGATTTTTTCCCCAATTTTTAAGATACAATACCTATAATAATTATAGTTCAATTTTTTCAGTTAAAAAAGGTAGCACGGTTGGTAAAACTAATGTATAACAAAATATGCTCACCATATAATTTTCATTTTGAATCTCAAACCGAGAAATAGTAAGCTACAAACCACAAAAAATTAGTGAGAATATTTGTTTTTAAGGAATTGATTTTAGAGTTGATGTGTTTTTATGTAAAAATTAGCTAAGTCTTATGTTTTCATATGCTAAATTATGTTTTTGCAAAATATTATTGTATTATAATTTATTTTTTAGTTGAATTTATACTTTTATCTATTAATAATTATAAAAAAAAATAAAAAATTTACAAATCCGTCTAGGCCCGCCCAGGCGTTCGAAACCCCGGCCGCCCGACTATCAACTAACGCTTTTTAAAACCTTGCCTAGAATAGATAACTTAATCTCATAAAAAAGTACATGTGATAGCAATGTTGTTTTTTGAAGAAGTAGGATTTGTGCAGGAGCCAGGGTTTGATCCCTAGTCATCTCCATCTAAACTAGTGGATGTACCACTTGACCAAAGGCCAATTGGTGATAGCAATGTTGTTAATTAATTAATTCAGTCTTTTTAGGGGTACAGTTTTTGGTTTTAATATACAAGAATGATAGAGATACTGTCCCCTTTTGGAGAATATGTGCTAATAAATAAATGCATGGAAAATTAATAGGATTGGTCAAATCACCTCAAGAGCACAGTAGAGAGGCGGCTAATTGGGCTGCGTCCAAGCACCAATTGGACCTGTATAAAAGGGAAAGAATATATATATATATATATATATATATATATATATATATATATATATATATATATATATATATATATATATATATATATATATATATGTATGAATCTTTTTATTATTGATGGCAGAGCCTGATGATCATGAGAGAGAGGTTTGAACAAACGGAGGCATTTCCTTGGATCTGCAGCCATGGCTCTCAAGTACGTCTCATCGAACAAGCTGTTGCTGATGTTTCTTAGTTACTGAAGGCATGAACATTAGGGCAAGTCGGGACTTATTCTAGAGACAAATTTTTCTAAAAAAATAAAGACTCTAAAAAGGAGCAAACAGAAAAATAAAAGTAAAATTTTTCCAAGGGGAAAAACAGATATGGGTAAAGTTAGAGTCCTTTTTTTCAGAAAAAAAAAAGACGCCACCTTGGGTTTAAAGAACAAGAAACCAAAAGATCAACCTGCAGGGTTTAAGAAGATGACAAGCTCTTATAAGAGAACTGTGTAAAGGTTATTCCTTTTTTGCCAGAAAAGTAGCTAAAGGAGCAAATGAAGCATAAAAATGAAGGAAAATGTTCTCAAGAAACTAAAAGATCAAAGCTTGGCTTAAAAAAGATAACAGGAAGAAGAGGAATGTGTAAAGTTTAGTGTGTTCAAGGAGCAAGCTTTGGTAAGAAGAAGAGAAACAGAAAAATGAAAGAAACAAAAGATCAAGCTTTGGCTAGAAAAGAAAACAAGTAGAAGATCAAGCTTGGCTTAAAAATAACAAGAAGAAACAGAAATGCATAAAGTTTACATCTTTTTAAAAGAAACCAAAAGATTGAAAGAAGAACAAGAAAGAGATAAAGGAATGCTTACAGTGCGGAGGTTAGAGCTGAGCTCGAGAGATCCGATTGGTAAAGAGTTGCCATTGTCACTGTCTTGGTGTTCAGAACAAAAAAGAAAGAAACTTTAACCATAAAGCCAAGATACAGAACAGCTGGTAAAAAAAGCTGAGAAGAAGAAGAGGGGCACCGTGTAGGGCGGTGGACTTGCGATCGTACGGTAATGAACCAAGTAGCGCCGATCAGCTTCTTCTCTCCCTCTCCTAGCAACTTCATGTACAAGTTTTATTTTATGGGCTGGGCCCTTCTATGGGCCTCCATCTCCTTCTTTACTTATTCTCCAAGTTTATTTAAACTACGCACGCACGCACGCATATATTGGAAAAACATATTACACTTCCAATTGGTACCGCAAAATCCAGTGAATTGGACGTAAAACCGCTATTTTTTCATACTTTCCACTTTTGGCAATTATCCCATTTTTTTAATTTTTATTAGTAGAGTTTTTCAACTATGAGTTAGTATTGGTCAAAATTAAATTCGGAACCCTATACTTCTATGCTGCTTAAGTTTCAATGCGGTTAAGAAAAATTCTTGCTAACAATTACAAATCTCAGCCCCTTTTGAAATTTCACATGCCTCTACTAAGGCTTTGCTTCAGAGCAAGTTTTTGGAGAATGTTAAAGGAATAGAATGTAAAGGAAAAGAAAGTAAGGGATATAATTTTAAGAAATTAGTTACTTTTAAATTTTTGCCTTTGAGAGGAATGAATGAGTTTATAATGGAAGGTGAGTGTAAAAATTATTTGAGTATCCTTAAAATGTAAAAAGTAAACAAACAAATATATTTAATAAGGTTAAAATGGTAAAACCATGGTTTTTAGATCCGGACTGATCATCAAATCGATGAAGAGAGCTGTTCACGGATTTAAGATTCGACCGGATTAAATAGGTGGTCAAATCGGATTTTCTTAAAACATGTGAAAATACTAAATATTTTTTATAATTTAATATTAAACATGTAATATAAATTATACTCCTTCAATAATTAATAATATTAAATAAAATATCTTATAATTCAAAGTTATATTTCAAATAAAAATAAAACATAAGATAATAATTAATATAATATAGTGAAAGAATGCAAATCAAATTTATTATTGTATAGGTTGGATGAAAAAAGTCAATAAATTTGATTTGTGATATATAAAAAGTATACATAAAAGAATTAAAATTTATATACAATATATAAAATAAAAAAATTATATATCCATGCAATATAAATGTTAAGCAAAAAAACTTAGAGTTAATGTTAATAAAAAAATTTAAATATTATTTAGGTATGTAAAACATTCAAAATTGTAATTGAAAGAAATATTTCAAATTTAATAAAATGTTAATTGTGGTTTTTTTACAATGAAATATTATTAAAATAATTTAAAAATTAACAATACATAATATTAAAGTATAAAATGAGAATATATTATCACTTGTGTGTGGTATCTCAATTGGTATAGCATGTATTGAAACACATGTTAAAGGTTTTTTATTCAATTCTCACCAATAACAATTTTAAAAAATGTAATTTAAGTGAACTGAAAACCGGCCACTAGTTGAACCGGTTGATTTCCAGTCAAACAGTCGATTCAACCGGTCATTGACCGATTATTGACTATGTCAAATATCTAGCGAAACCGAACTGGACCAGGCACCGATTCCATCCTAACCCAGTCCGACCGGCAGATCCGAGTTTAAAAACTACGGGTAAAACTCTCTCCCTTCAAATCCCACCAATTTGGTTGGATTAAAAACTTAAGGCTTAATGCATCAACAGCATCCTCAAATTGACACCAATATCCCGTTGTCTCCCTGAACTTTGAAAGTGTCCTCGCAGCTACCTCAACTTTTAAAAAGTGCACCACTTTGCTCCCTGGATGCCACGTGTCAGCTTCTAGTTGGTTTGACTTTTCAAAGATATCATTTTTTAAGATTTTCTCTCTCCAATCAAAAGCTGACACGTGGCATTTAGGGAGCAAAATGGTGCACTTTTTGAAAGTTGAGGTAGCTGCGGGGACACTTTCAAAGTTCAGGGAGGCAACGAGATTTTTGGGCCAAGTTAAGGATGTTGTTGATACATTAGACCAAAACTTAACAAATCCGGATTTTAAAAGGAATTGAATAACGTCCAAATGCTGTCAATTTCTCCCCAACACTTCATCCCAAGCATAAGAATTAATTTCCCTTCCCATACGATCCATTCAAAAACTTCTTCCCAAGCACACCTTAAAAATTAAAGGCCAAATACATAAATACCCCTTAAAGTTGGTCTAACTGTTCTACTGTCTCCCTTAACTCTCACAAGATTCTCTTAGTCCCCTTGAGTTGGCCATTTTACATCTCTCAGCCACCCAATTCTGACATGGCAAAGAGCGTGAGTTGAGTAACAAATATGAGCGCGTGAATCATAGCAACTGAAACATAGAATGGTAAAAATTCCATTTTTATATCTCAAATCCCTAACCCATTTATCAAATCCTCCCTTTATTTCACTTGTTCTTCAATTTGCAGCTTCCTTTGGTCCAACAATAGTTCATCTTCTCTACTCAACCCCAAGTCTGTTTCTCCTTTATGGCGTGGGATTCTAAAATGCTGCTAAAAAAATGAGAGGAATTGGTCCTTTTCTCCTCCCAGGTGCGTGCCTGAGTGGGAGATGGTCTGAATGGTTTGTTCTGGCATGATAATTGGACCTCCAACGCTCCAATTAAAACGCTTTTTGCAGATTTGCTTGCTATTTGCAACAGGAAATCATCGACCATTTTTTAGGGGTGTAGCTTTGTGTTTGCTAATCATTCCCAAACCCGTCCTTTTTGGAAAAGAAGTCTCCGCATCACGAGCCAATAGCGCTGCAGGGACCTGAAGCATGGATTTCAATTTCATGCCCCTTTCTCTTCTAAGATCCCAAAATCATTGATAACCCTATTTTTTTACCGAGAAGGGACTGCTTTTTGTGGGACATTGGAGTTCAAAAAGATTTTTCGGTAGCTTCGTATTATCATGGATATTATCGACAACCACAATGGCCTACTCCCTCGTAGGACTTCAAACTTATTTGGGAATCTCACGTGCTTCCTAAAATAAAAATTTTCGGCTGGTTGGTCTTTCACTATAAGTTACGGACTCATGAGTTCCTATTCCATCGGGGATGTAGCATAATATCTAGTGCATGTTGCCCCTTTTGTCCTCTCCCTGAATCGTTGGATCACTATCTCTTTTTATGTCATGAGAGTTTCCAGATTTGGAGGGATGCATTTCGTTGGCTTGGTGTTTCGATTGTGATGCCGTAAGATGGATACAACTTCTTTCTTTTATGGCGCTCTTTTTTTAAGCATGGAGTCTATCGAGATTTTGGAACGTCTCTATGGTTTATTGTAGCGTGGAATTTGTGGAAGCGAAGTAACAAGATGATCTTCCAAGGCGAGACCAACAAAGGAGACATTTTAGTTGCTAGTGTTAATTTTTGTTGGTTTCTTTTTAATTCTTACAAACGTAGTTTCTGCCTTTCAGTCTCGGATCTGTTTACAAATCCGAGCTTTCTTATTTTGTAACATAGTTGTATTTATTGTTGGTTCTTGTTTTGAAAACCATTATCAATAAAAGAGGGTGGGTGTTTTGTAAGCAAGTAGAGGAACCAACCTAGTTGGGTACTCTGCCCCGAAATTTTCACCCACTCCATACTTTTAGCCGTTGGAGGGATACACTGTCCCTCCGATGGTTTTTCAAAATAAAAACAATAGTTCATTTTCTTCAATTGTCTATTAATCTCTTCATTAATTAGTCAGTTTTTCAATTCATACACTTGTCGAAAAATCCCCATGGAACGAAGCATGGCAGAATTTGAAATACCCACTTGTTATCAAAATTACAAAATTGAAAGCTTCCTGAAGCTATGCTGAACCTGGTAGAAGATTCTTGGGTGTAGAAAGTATGGGGTGAGTTTAATTTGCGAAATTGAAGAAGATTAGTGAAGGAGATGAGATAGGGGAAGTGGGAAAAAGAGAATGTTTTTGTGTTTTGTTCTTGGATGTCTTGTTGGGGTTGATTGTTGTAATTTGTGATTGGTTTACTTTGTTATCTTAGTAATTGTTGAACAAGGATAGTTGTAAAGTATGTTCTTAGTTTCAGTTTGGGGTAAAAAGATGGGTGTATTTTTGTGTAATTTGAAAATGTTTCAGTATGTACTTAGAACGACTTAAAATATTGTTAAATTTGCAGATTCATTTTGGGTGAAGCTTCAGTTACTCTTTAAACGATGACTTCATTTGCCAGCCTATTAATGAACTATAAGCAACATAAGAGGGCAACGACAATTCTCTCATAGTCTACCTATTTATTCAATAAATTGGAATGAACGTTCTTATTCAGGTGCTCCTCGAGGATCAGCAATATTAATTTATGAGAATGATTACACGAACATCAAGATCATAGCAACATGGCGAGGATGATTCAAGTTTTGGTTAATAGTAATTGGTGACTTTGTAATAACAAATTTTCTTCATTGAATTGAAGTAATATTTGGCAGATTCATTGTCATATTATATCCTCTACTCTACAGTCAAATATTTTAATCAAATTGCAAAAAATTGACAATCATTAGTAGGAAATGTGCCAAATGTACAGTAGTGAGTGTCAAAAGTATCAAATATGAGCAGCAATAAGTATGAGCAATAGTTAGAAGAGATAACTCGTTACCAACCATAAAACAATGGTAAGTGTACCAAATGTACAGTAGAGAGCGTCAAAAGCCATAAATAGATTTTCTAACAATTGAAAAATATTAACTCCATTAATCAAAGTATTTTAATAGTCACAAACGATCCATGTAGGAATAAAAAAACAAACAATGAAATCCAAAACACATGCCCTAATCTATTGTAATGCACCAGAGTGTGCAATGAAACAAAGTCTCTAATGTGTAAAGGGATAAAATATCCAAAAGAGTAATCTCCATCAGACATCATTTGACAAAAAACCAAAATAAATCACATTATCTAATGAATAACATTAGTATTTTGATTTTTTCGGCGGACTTGGTTGTAGCAACAGAATGACTCGTAGTTACCCCGCTAGTAAGTTGGCTGCTACACTCAACCTGATTTAGTTTACCACCTTTCTTACTTGCTAAAATCTTCTATGCTGCAATTTTATTAGCTACAGCTCTTCTCCTTCGTTCTTCAGTCGGTGGAAGTGATGGTTTCTGACTTTCTTTTAGTCTTCACTATTTTTTTGCGATGTTGCATTTAAAAAGTCCTCTTGTGTAACAACCTCTTTTCCTTTCCATTTGCTTGTTTTGGGAGTGAATGAATCTAAGGTCTTCAATAACTACTACAGAGCTCTTAACTTTTCCGGCCCCGTTGATATAACTCTGTTATACTCAACTCTCCCACTCACATATCAATAACTTTTACATACTAGTGGTACTGCATTTTAAACTGTAATTCAGTTGCATTTAAGATTGTAAATAAACTGCATTTTATATTAGACTAACACTAAAACTTCATCATAATAAAACTACATTAAGACGCAAATAAAACTATGGCCGTTTGTTTACTCTTCAAACTGCTGTAGATAGCGGATAGGATGCTATGTGCTCTTATAATTATGTTTGGTAAGAATTTTTGTATTCGCAAAATGCAGCAAATTACTCCGAAACTGCAGCTATTATGAACAGCAGCAAATTGCAGCTTTTCACTTCTGATCAACAATAGTTTCTTTGGTTTAGGAAACCTTGGAATAATAATGCCTCTATTGCCTTACTCTTCTTACCGTTAATTTGAGAGAGCAAAATGCTAACTAGAAATATCCATGGATATTATTTCTTGTTCAACAACAATTCACCATTTTTTTTCCTTTTATATGAAACAAGAAATATCTGAAGACGAGCTGAGATATTTGGTGGGGCTTTATTGAATTCTGGGCGTGAGTAAACAAAGTGAATTTCTTTTGAATATAGTAAGGCCTCCATTATAATTTATAAACTTGATTTTATTTATTTCAAATCATGTCTGTATTTCTCATTTTACATTCGATCAGCAACAACACATTATAGTTTTACCAAACACTTAATCATAAAGAGTTGATGTTAAACTGCAGAAAACAACAACAAACTGTTAACAACAACTGCAAACAACTAACAGCATCAACTACCAGCTGTACCAAACAAGCCCAATTCAACTGCATTTTAAGACTGTATTTGAAAATGCAGTAAAACTACATCTAAGAATAAGTAAAACTGAACCACTAGACTTGGTCTAGTGGCCACAGTTTCCTCCCAAAGTGGAGAAATATACTGCTTTAAGAATAAGTAAAACTGCATTTAAGACCGTAAGTAAAACTACATTTAATAGCTTTTACACTGTACAAATTGACAAACATTTACTACAAATCAAATAAACAACTCATTCTTATAAAAGATTCAATTATTATTACCAAAAAAATATAAGATTCCATTATCTTCATTAAATTGGGATTACGGACTCAGTTCATGACCAACTTGTCAATACACTTAAATACAAACTCTCTCATTCATGCAAAAGTTCAAATTTTACCTCTGTTTAAGAAGGCCAACTACTCAGCCTTCACGGCTTCTGAGATTTTGAATCACGACTTCTAAGATTTCAACTTCACTCTTAATAGCGTTTAAGAGTTCTGTAACTTGTGATTTCGATTACAGTCCTAATTTCGAGTATGATTGAAGAAGGAAACAAGGGTTAATTGGTAGTGATTTAGATTGGGATAAAAATTCTCTAAATTTGAACATTGGTACATTTCAGTCAATCTCAACTATCCATCATATTTTAGTAGTTGAGATTGAATTTTAGTTGTCTGTGGGGCCCACAGTGGAATTAAATCCCAACCATTAAAACTGGATGGATGGTTGAGATTGACTGAAATGTACAAATGTACCAAGTCCCAAATATAAAGAATCCTTCTCCTTTCGATTGAGAGGGAAATAAGGGTTATTGGCAGTAATAAGAGTTTTTTTTTATCGCAGACGCAATTAGGGGTTTAAGAATTTGTTTTTACATTTTTTTATTTACATGATGACATGTAAAAAATTCATTTGGATTGAGACAATGAGCGTGTACTTCACAGCCTATACTACAGCTGGGTATTTCAAATATAGGCGGCCAAGGGCCTGTTGTCTTGGACTACAATTCAATGTAGTTCAGTTTAGTTTAGTTCATTTATGTGTAATTATAAATTTACATTGAAATAAGTTCAAATCAGTTCAATTCAGCTTTCAAACGTTGAAAAGAACAGAGCCTAAGAGATATAAAAAGCTCAACTTAAGGACGCCGAGAGGACTTTGTAAGAGTCGAGGGAGGCAGTAGATAAATTGGGCCAATTTTAAAAATAAAACAGAGGCAGTAGATAAATTGGGCCAACTTTAAAAATAAAACATACTCCGTGAGAGACACCCTTATAATAAGTCCCCCTCTTTCGCACCCCACTCGGACACACTACGGAACTCCCGCCTCTTCCTCCCTAGGGTAAATTTGCTTTGAGCTTCTCTGCTTTTTAATTCTTTTGAGCAATTCCTTATTTTTCTTCACTGTGATAACGACATTCTTGTTATAAGTTCCCAAAATCTCTCCACAACGGGCCGCTTGGAACCGCCCTTTTACGGCTGGATTCCGGCCGCCGATATGCAACGGCACATTCCTTTTGCGTTTTTAAATTTTATTCCTAAATGTATTTTCTGATTTTAAGACCTGCTTAAAAGGTAGACCTTATTTGTTTGTTTTTTTAGGCCCTATTTGGCTCATGATTTTTTCATGGTTCATTATAGTACGGTATGGTTCTAACTAAATATCTATTGTTTGGATGCATGGTTCTTTTTTTAAGTATGATTCTCCATGATTATTTTATGGTTCAAATAATCATGAAAACAGAACCACCAATTTGGTAGTTCACCATGGTTCTCCTTCAAAATAAACTAAAAACTTTAGAAAACCATACAATACCATACCATCTATCCAAACAAGAACTTTTAAGAAACTATACTATACTATACCTTCCTATACTGTACCATACCATACCATACTTTAATGAACCATGAGCCAAACAAAGCCTATAGGTTTTTAGTTAGGATATTGAACCTTTGATTTGTATTTCAAGTATATTGACATACTTTGTGGTGTTATTATTAGGTGCACAATGTGGAAGAAGGTTCTGTTATTGTTGGGTTAATACCTTATTTTTCTAGATTTACTTAATCATTTGATTATTCCTCTTTTACCGTACAGCTTCTGCAGATATTCAATCTATACTACATGTTAAGCAAGGTTGTCACTGATGCCCGGCCAAATGTTTTGCGGTGCTACAAGAAGAAGCTGGAACTTAGCAGGCAATGTTTCTTCCTATTTACTGATTTTCTAGTCATCCGTATATTTTTTTTCTATTGGATATCAGCGATAAGCAACGGAATGTAGATGTTCCTACAATTATATGAATAACGCTATGTTTATGTTCCAAACGTTCTCATGTGATGGAGACTGCTTAGCTTGCAAACTATTACTTTGACTTTTATTTTGACCAAATTTATGGTATCCTTAGCTGAAATATATGCTTGCATACATAGATCAAGCTGAATTATGTAATACGTGCTTTAGAGTTTTGTATTTTTGTTTGTATTCGTGCAAATGTAATATTCGCCTGGGGAAAAACTATGTGATGAAGTTTAGAATACTTCCCATTGGCAATTCATTAAAATCAGGAAACATGTTTCTTTTGATAGTTACCTCTATAAGAGGAAGGGTGACATTGTAAATATATTTTTCTCATTTGAGCTAGTATTCTCATTTTCAAATGGCACTCAGATGGTTTTACTTGCCTCCCAAGAAAAGCTGATTTTTATTTTTTTTTCTTGGCATCATTTTTTTTTAATTTGACTAATAGACAGATGATAGAAGTGTAGAGAGTCTTCTCTCTTGATATATTTACATGTACGTTTGTGTTTCAGTTTTCTAACATGGAGATTTGATTTGTCTTGTTGCCTTCTCAGAATATTCATCAAAGATTTAGAACAGAATCACATTCTGAAATAGTTCCGCGCTTCAATGAGCGGTTTCTGTTATCTCTTGCTACATGTAAGGCCTGCCTGGTCATGGATGATGAGCTAAACATTTTGCCTATCTCATCACATATAAAATCCATTGCTTGGCCATCTGTTTCCGCGGTAATCTTTTCTCTTTATATATGCAAGCACCGTTCTTTCATGTTGTTGCACAAGCTCAATGAGCCAACTTTTCCATAGATTGCCTCTGTCTATAACTGTATAACAAAAAAAGCAATAAATGAAATCTTCATTTTGTCAATTCAAACATGATGTTATTGCTTGCTTTAATACAGTTCACTTAATTCTTCTTCTCTCTTTTCCCCCCTCTAAATTTAAAGGGTTCTATTTCCATGGGAACACAAGAAGATCTGAAGAGCTTGAAGGAAGAACTTAATGATGTGGCACCTGCTGGTCCTTTACTTGGGTTATGCAGAACGTTTGATCAGGTTTCTATGTTTTTATCATCACCAAATCAGTGAAATATATTTTACCCTTGTTATGTTTTAATAAGTTGTTGAATCTTATTATACTTGGCATTTTTTTTCTTAGGGAAAAGCCGTTTCTACTTTCATTGATGCCATTTTGGATAAGGCGATTCATAGAAGTACTGCTCTGATATCTTCTCGGGGACGAGATAAATCAGCTGCTCTTGGTTTGGCAATTGCTGGAGCTATAGCTGCGGGGTACACTACTCAAACTGGCTTGCATTTTTCCAATTACTGACTACACATTTCATGGTTTCTTAGAAGAACACAAAAATATGCAGGTACTCGCATATTTTTGTTACTGCTCCATCCCCAGAAAACTTGAAATCACTGTTTGACTTTGTCCGTAGAGGATTGTCTGCATTGAAATATGAGGTATGTGCTTTGCCCTTTCTTGTTATCTTCTTCTTGTGATACCGGTGCTCAGCCATGATGATTGCTTTTTTGGTTTTTCCTTTTTGCTAGCTATAGATTTGCAGAGGTGCACACACTGACAATACAGATGATTTTCATTTTAATTTATAGAAATGTGCAATTACTGACTAAATGCTCATTCCCCATTGGTTTTCTTCAAAACAGTTTACCTGTATTTCTTCGGCAGAGTCTTGTATATCTGCTAGATGTGCGTATACAAGTTATAATTGATTGGGGTAGATCAACTTACCAACTGATTTCTTAAAGAAGCATAAAAAAATCAGTTGTCTAACAATATCTATTATTCTGTTCGCATTCTTATAAAAGCAGACATGCATGCAAACAGTCAGGAACATGAGTAAAATATAGAGGATAAAATTTAGGGTGGCTAGTGCATCAATTAGTTCTAGAAGATCAGCATGAATTAATTTCTTTCTTGAAAATGAATTGAGCATATGCCTTAGCACGAGTTTTAGATGCGTAACTCTCTTTTCGTCCTGGTACTGGACTACTGATCGTATGAGGAATTAGGAAGAGCAAGTCTAAAATGTCGTTTGCTAGTATGATTTGCTACAGTGCACACGTACGAACTCACAAATATCGTTTTTGTTTTTCCTGCTTTCTCACCTGTTAGTTTATTCTCTAGCCTGTTCTTTAAACTATAGGATGCTAATAGTTTCTGTTAATTTTCAGGAGCATTTGCATTATGATCTGGTGATGTGTACCAGTCCTGAGATTCGTAAAACAATTACTCAGATAAACGTTTACAAGGAACATAACCAAATCGTTCAGGTTTGGTGTTTTCTGTTTTTTCAGAAGCTTAAAAATTTAATTTTGTGTATGTTGCACAGTTGCAGAAAGGATTTAAATCTCCTTGTAACCTTCTTTTGATTAGAACGTACTTGATGTAGTAGTGGGCATAGTTGTCAAGGCGCTAGGCGCAACCCAGGCGCCGGGGGGTAGGCCCGCCTCAAGGCGAGGCGCAAAAAAAGGCGTGCGCCTGAGGAACGCTAGGCGCACAAAATTTGCGAAAAGTGAAGTTAAATGCAATAACAATACCAAAAAAAGAACTAAGAGAATTGTCAGATGTACATATATATGTAAAATTTACATATTGCACTACGAATATCTAGCCTGAGTAGAAATCGAATTAGGAATATATAGCCTTAAATTATTGTTAAAACTCTTAAAAATAGATGGAAAATACACATTAAAGTAAGATAATACTTTGAAAAATAAAAGTGTATTTGAGGCGCACCTTAGGTGCACGAGGAGCACACCAAAAGGCGAGCCTAGGCGTACAAGGCGCGCCCCTGATGAACGCTACCTCGCCTGGGGTATGGCAAGGCGCTGGGCCCTGCGTCAGGCGCGCCTTTAACAACTATGGTAGTGGGATTTGGTTTTGATCTTGGATTGCCATGAAGGGATCTTATTGCTGTTAATATCCTTCATATTGCTAAAATATTGAAGTAGATGAAGTATTTGGATGATTTTATTTAATCTGAATGTTTGTCTCCACGTTCTTATGTATTTGAACGACCTATTCTAACAGTATGTTGAGCCTCGCAATCATTTAAAGCTCTGTCAAGCTGAAGTTTTAGTCATCGATGAAGCAGCAGCAATTCCATTGCCAGTTGTGAAGGCATTGTTGCTAGGGCAGAATCTGGTCTTTATATCATCTACAGTGAATGGGTATAGTGTTCATCTGCCATTCTTAGCTTTTAGCACAATATATGTAGCTCGATAAATTTTTTGAGCATCAATCTGATGGATCCATTCCATGAGAGGTACATCTAGAGTTTTAGATATATTCAATTCTTTGTGTTTTTTTTTCAGATATGAGGGCACGGGAAGCTCTTTGTCGTTGAAGCTCTTCAATCATTTAGAGGAGCGAAGTCGGAATCTTGCTTCTGGTAATAAATTCTTTCTGGTTGGTTTAGTACATGTAAGTTCATATATAGAATTCTTGGTTAGCTATTCACCTTGCTCAGTGGTTTACTTCGTCTCTTTCGATAGAGGTAATTTTGTTAAAAGTTGTAGTCGTAATTTTGTATTCTACTGTGGGAACAATGAAAATGGAAGGGCGAAAGAGTTAAGTTAGAGGGAAGGAGCGAGCAATAACTTGATATGCAGGGGGTTGTGTGCGGAAGAGTTAAGTTAGAGGGATGTTGACCAGTTAATGCATTTGTTCAAGGTCAATGACGAATTTGTCCTTCAAGTGGTTCTTGAGCTCAATGCATAAATGGGTTGTGTGTACCTTGCTTTAAGTTCGAATCGTCCTTCACTGGATGCTGGGTGGACTGATATTGCTGGGAGTAAATGCACTGGATAATGGGTTGGCTGATACTGCTAATTTCTTACTATTTTTTTTTTTATTTATGTCTAACAAACACTAGCTTTTTCTAAGCCAATTAGCTGTATTTTGTGCACTCTTTTTGATACAGTTCACATGACGGGTCCTGAGTTCTACATATATCTTCTCATATTTGTTTGTATTTATACTCTTGTTTTTCCATTTGAATCTTTTTTTATTGATTGAGTTCGCAACCACTCGTTCCCTCCAGGTAACCTGTTCCAAAAGATAGAATTGAAAGAGCCAATTAGATATGCATCTGGGGATCCTGTAGAGTGTTGGCTTAATGGTTTACTGTGCTTGGATGCTATGAATTCTGTTTTTTCTATCGCCAGGTTTGCATGATTAAGTTGACAAGCTTGGAGTTCTTCTCTTCCTGTTTCTTCACTTACCAATGTCTTATTTGGTTGTTGAACTGCTAGGTTTCCTCATCCATCAGAATGCAATTTATATTATGTGAATCGAGAAACTCTGTTTTCTTTCCACAAAGAGAGTGAAGTGTTTTTACAGGTAATTCGAAATCTTTGAGCTCTGTTAGGGTTTGAACGACGTTTTCTTATGGTGTTTGCTTTGACAGTTTCTCCTCACTTATATGATATTTTTTGAAGCGAATGATGGGCCTTTTCGTTTCTTCTCACTATAGAAACTCTCCAGACGATCTTCAACGAATGGCTGATGCTCCAGCACACCATCTATTCGTTCTGCTTGGTATGCTGTTTATTCCGAGTCTACAACTGTTTTGTTGTGTATACACATGGATTGTTTTTATTAGAAGCAACTGTTTACAGGGCCAGTAGATGAGAGGAGTAATGTTCTTCCAGACATTTTGTGTGCTCTCCAGGTTATACTAATGTTCTTCCAGACATTTATTGAATACTAATGCTCTGTCTATTTTATTAGCTTATGATATGTCATACTCGATGCATAATCCATCATATTTTTTCTCCGTTGAAATAGTTATTATTCCTTTTCATTGAAAAATACACAGTTCCTCTCACCACAGTTCGGTTATGCGTTGTGGAAACTCGGAGACAGCACTCATAATTTCTTGCATCTTTTTTGGATGGTTGAAGTTAAATACTGGTCATCTTGTTTTTGTGTTGTCTTATGCTCTGGAACAATGCTTTCGAGTTTCGACTTTCTCTTTGATATTCATGCTCCATAGCTTGTTTACTTGATATTCTATGTAGTTACATGTACTTTCACTTTGTTTTTCATCTTGTGTGAAATTGTAAAATTACTTAAAAATTTGTGCAAGTGTGTTTTGAGGGAGAAATATCACGTGAAGTTTCGCTGCAAAGATTGGAAACAGTACAATTTCCTTCAGGCGATCTAATTCCATGGAAAATCTGTGATGAGTTGGAGAACACAGATTTTCCGACCCTCTCTGGTGTTCGTGTTTTTAGAATAGCCGTCCACCCTGGTGCTCTAGGGGTATTTTACTGACTTTCTACCTTGATTTGTTGTTAATTAGTTATGGTCTTAATTATAGTACTCTAATAGTTCGAATTGGATGTTTTATAGCATGGATATGGTTCATCTGAGCTGGATCTTTTAACAAGGTATATGTCTACTCACTCGATTTTAGAGTGTATGTGTGACTTCATATCCTTCTTAATGCATCTAATCAGATTACAAGTTCTATATGTAAAGAAAAAACAAAGTTTGTTGCAAGTTTGTTGGAAGTTCCTCTCAAATGCCTTTTCCCTTTTCACTTTGGAGGATGGTTATGAAATCCTTTATTTATGGATGTCTAATACAATCAGTCGCATCATCTTCTCAAAACAAAAAATCAAAAGAAATCTAAGAAACATAGGGAGTATATAAAAAAATACTGATGTTGGTGAACTTCAGATACTACGAGGGAAAGCTAACAGCAATCGGTGAGACAGATGAAGAGCATGTAATAACAGGGCTTCACGAAAGCATCATTCAAGCAGCAAAGGAGGTATGTTGTTTCATTGTTTTTTTATAATTTACTCCGTTAATTTTGACTTTTAGATAGACCAACTGGATTGATCAATCAACGAAGGTTTCTTTCATATGAGCAAAATACTCCACTCTTCATACTCTCTAATTGAGGGAATCATACTGATACATGCATTTTTATCCTCCAATTTTATTTTATTTTTGTAATTTATTTGGTGGCCAAATTGGGGTTAAAGAATTCTTGTTTGATGCATAGTTGGGGTCAATTTTATTGTTGAAATGGATATGATTTTGATGAATGTACTTGCAGGTATCCTTATTAGAAGAAACTATTTCTCCAAGAAAAGACCTTCCACCTTTGCCGATACATCTTCGTGACAGAGCACCCGAGAGCGTCCACTACATTGGTGCTTCTTTTGGGCTTCAGAGGAAACACATATTTACCCCAATTTGAGATATTGATAGAATTCAGTATTTGCTTAGGTTTTGTTTTAACTTCTCAACTCAATAAATTTGGTTCAGTAGTTGATGATTCATTATCTTTTGATGCATCAGAATGACACAACTGGTGAGCATAGTTGCATAGTGTTGAAGCCGTTGGAGAACCACGATACTTCTCATGATTTTCTTTCCCCTTTCTATCAGAGTGAGCTTCTTAGTAACAGTTTTGATGTGGCTGATAAAATGCATTCTTCCAATTATTTGATGCTTGATAAATCTTGACCTTTTGTAGGTTTCAAAAGAAAGTTTTTGCAACAGCTTCCTCGGTCTTTCCAAGATTTAGATTATAAGCTTGCTATGAGGTAAAGCTAGACTCGATGAGTTAAGCGTATAGATTAAAGGGTTTGCTTGCTTGACTGACGTTTTTTTTTGGATTCTATGTAGCATTTTGGATCCAAGAACTGACTTCCCAGAAAGTAAGATTTCATCAAGTTCGGAGATGGAATCTGTTATTTTAGCAAAATCAATTTGCGGGCGTGATGAGTTGAAGTTGCTGGAATCTATCTCTAAGAACCGCAAAAATGCCAAGAAGGTGAGATCAGTAAACATTAATAGATTGATTGATTAATTGATTTATAGATGCACGTTTGCCTCCATCATTTGATGTAAGCTGTGATGAGAATGATGGATGGACTTTTGCTGTACATCTGAAAATAACATACGCTAACTTATATACGGCTTCAATGATGTACAAATAAGGGATTAGGGTTTTGAATTCCAATGGAGCCTTTTAGTTATAATTTGTAACGATAAATTGAAGATTGTATCTTGTTGGTGTGACACCAATGTTATTGCAATGGTGTTCACCCCGCCCAGTGGTTAGATAAGATGCTCACTTGCTCGTTTGTAGGGTAGTGTGGACTAATTTATTTTTAAAAAATTAAGAATGTTATTGAGGAGTGACACGAATGGATTTTCCGTTTCTTCCGTGATTCAGGTCGAGTATCCTTTGCAAATCACTTTTTTGAGGAGAGGATTCCAGTTACAATATCACATATCCAAACAGCTATTCTGTTATGCATGGGTTTGCAGCTGCATGATATAAGTTATGTTCAGCAAGAAATGAAGCTAGAAAGACAACAAGTCGAGCATCTAAGTGATGCCAACTGAATGAAGTTAATTTATGTTTCTGGTAGTGGTGTTTGCACCCAACAGGAATGCATCGTCCAGTCCAGATTGCTTCTACTCTAAAACTCTCTAGTGACACCTGCTCTATATTATTTTTTCTCTCATCTATTTAACCCTGAATTTTCATTAATTTAGTTTTTTTTAACAGTTGGGAGACTTGAAAAATAGTTTAGCAACAACTTCTCACAAATCTGGAATGGGTAACTTACAAAACGAAAAAGAAGGCTGAAAATCCAACATGGTTTGGGGCTAAGTCGTAGCCTGTACCCCAAATACCTAATTCATGCTTATGTGTCATTTTGAAATCCAGCCAAAATTGGGCCAACTGTTAACTTTTTTTTTTGTGTGTCTGTTGGCAGGGGGATTAATAAATACTTTATAATATCCCACTGAAACTTAACCAGCCCAAAATAATGGGGTTGTGAAATTTGTATCACTGCACGCAGTAAATAAAATAATTATTAATTTTGACCAATTTTAATTCTTGTGATTTGTCAATGGAATTGTTATTAAATCTCATATTTGAAAAATCAACAAATAAAAGAGAAAAAGAAACTGCACGCAGTAGAAAGTACGGAAGAAGTGGTTTTATGTCTACTTAAATTGCTACTCCTCCGTCTAATTTTTTACTGTCCATTTAATCGAATTATTAATACCAATAAAACATTCATTACATTATTAAAATGATTAATTTATCTTTTACACTTTATATAAATATTCTCTTTCTTCTTAATTACCAACTTATAATTTTCATTCATATACAATTTCTCTCATCATTAATACAAGGGCAAATTAGAGAAAGAGTGATAAAAAATACATTAAAAATATAAATTAACAACTAAAAAGAAAACTAAAAAAAGAGTTAAAAAGACTATAAAAATTAGATGGGGGAGTACTATATATTCATGGTCATGGATTGGTGTTCTTTCCTAAGGATCACACATTTTTTATTAGGGGTTTTAGTCCATCTTATTTTACTATAGCATGCCTAATTGATTGTAATTTTGTTATAGTTATGTGTTTTGGTTAAATTTGTGTTATATAGTTATGTGTTTTGGTTAAATTTGTGTTATAAGTAAGCTTCATGCATCGTTATCTACTTGAATTTGTTCTCAAAGACCTGTTGCTTTCCTGAACTTTTAAAGTGACCCCGTACCTCCCTCAACTTTCAAAAAGGGTGTCACTTTGCTCTAGAACCCCACGTGGCTGTTTCTGTTTAGAGAGAGAAAATCTTAAAAATGATATTTGAAGAGTCAAACCAACCGGGAGGGAGCTACGGGGCCACTTTAAAAGTCTAGGGAGGCAGCGGCTTTTTGGAGACAAGTTTAGGTAGCTAATAATGCATTAGACCTTATAAGTGTATGTAACCACAACATAACTATAGAATACGTTTACATAAGTAAAAAGAACTTCGGAAAAAGTATGTCATCGTAGATCTTAATTTGAAGGGAAACATAAAGATAAAAAAAAAACTCTAAAACTGAATGTAAGGAAAAAAAAATCAGTTTTGAGAGAAATGAAAGAATGCAAATTGAGGAGTAAGGAATGTGTAAATGTAATCTAGA
Organism: Euphorbia pulcherrima; assembly: GCA_947683365.1. Lineage (NCBI taxonomy): Eukaryota > Viridiplantae > Streptophyta > Magnoliopsida > Malpighiales > Euphorbiaceae > Euphorbia > Euphorbia pulcherrima. Next base: position 26,588,037 of record CANTUS010000001.1, read on the forward strand.
TTTAGAATGATGGGTATGGACTCAAAGGATTGCTTCAATCAAACTCACTAATGTTAGTTTTTCCAGATTTGAGACCTGCTCTAAATCTCACTAACCATAAAATTATATCTTATCGCATATATATATATATATATATAATAACACTTTTATCGTGGCATTTATTTCTTTCGCTGTAACAATTTTATACGGGCGATATTTGGTTCGCTGTGTGGATAATATGTAATTATTGTGGGACATAAACATACCCATTTTGTTTTTCTTAAAAAAAATTGATTACCCTCTTCTCTAGTACATAATTAATTATCAAATATCCATTTTCTAGGAATCTCAAAACTACTTTCCTACACCAGTTTTTTTCACTATTTTTTTTTTCATTTATCTCACGGACATATATTACATTAGATTATTTTATTTTTTATTATGTTCCTCTTCAACATTAGATTTATGATTTTTTTTTTCCGATTCTTAAACTGTAGGGTAGTTGTTTCATAACCACTGTATTGTAGCGATACAATAGTTGTCGTATACTTTACAGATTGTAAACATAAGACAGCTAATGCATAACTTCAATACAATAGTTATTTTATAGTTTATGGTTGTAAAAATGATGTAATTATAGTTTATTTATGTTGGTCCGTATATCAATTTGGTAGCAAGGTCATATGTATTAATTAAAGTAGATGTTGCAATAACGAGTATAAAAATAAATAGAGCAACAAAGAAACACAAAGATTTACGTGGAAACCCTTTAAAAGGGAAAAACCACGGGGCGGCAAAAATAAATCCACTAATAAATAATGGGAATACAACAATAAAGCCTTTCTCAAGTATACCCAAACTTGAGGTATAAAATAATTTTAGGAGAAAGTTGGAATGTCCAAAAAAAAAAGATTAACCCTTACACCCAAATAGTGTAATATTTCTCAAACTACTTAACTCACTCTCCTAATTTCTCTCAAACTCTTTTTGTAGGAAATGCTCTACAAAAGAAAACTCAATTTTTGCTTGGATGAATTTGGATTATGGGAATGCCTATTTATAGGTACAAAAAGTTGTATCAACTTTCCAATTGGCAATTAATGTGCCAGTTACTAACTACCATCTTCCCACCTTATTTGTTGGCAATTAATTAGCCTCCAAATTTAGTTTGGACTTAACAATTCTCTCCCTCCAAACCAATCGGTTACGAAATAAGCTCTTACTTGGAGCTCATGTCAATCAGTTCATTGCACAACTCAAACTTATCCCGGGGAATAACTTTTGTCAACATATCTGAGGGGTTCTCTTTTGTCGGAATTTTCTCAAGATGAAAAATCCCCTTTTCCAGTTGCTCGCATATCCAATGATAGCGGATATCAATGTGCTTTGTTTGAGAATGATACATATTATTCTTGCTTAAGTTTATAACACTTTAACTATCACAATATACTATACAGTTAGCTTGTTTTTTACCCAACTCTTCAAAGAATCTCTTCAACCAAATCATCTCTTTTCCTGCTTTAACAGCTGAAATGTACTCCGCTTCGGTCGTAGAAAGTGCAACACATTTCTGTAATTTAGATTGTCAAGAATTTGCTCCCCCGGCAAATGTAAATACGTATCCCGAAGTTGACTTTCTATGATCAAGATCTCCTACCATGTCAGCATCAACGAAGCCTTTTAAGATTGGTTTAGATCCTCCATAGCATAAGCACTTCTTTGAACTTCCCTTCAAATATTTGAGAATCCACTTTATACCTTCCCAGTGTTGTCTTCCCGGATTATCTAAGAATCTGCTTACAACTCCAACAGCATGTGCAATGCCTGGTCTTGTGCAAACCATTGCGTACATCAGACTCCCCACAGCAGAGGAATATGGAATCTTTCTCATGTCTTCCTTCTCTTCTTTGGTTGTAGGACAAGATTCCTTACTCAGCTTCAGATGAGCAGTAAGAGGAACGCTGACTGATTTAGCATTTAACATGTTAAAACGTTGTAGCATACGTTCAACATATTTTTCTTGTGACAGCCACAACTTGTTGTTGCTTTGATCACGAATAATCCTCATGCCCAAAATCTGTTGTGCTGGACCCAAGTCCTCCATGTCAAAGGACTTCGCTAATTGCTCTTTCAATTTATGAATTGAAGAAACATCTTGTCCCACGATCAACATGTCATCAACGTATAACAACAATATGATGATGTTGTTATCAGAGAACCTCTTGAAGTAGACACATGGATCCGCCTGGCTTTTCTTGCAGCCATGGCTACTCATAAAAGAGTCAAACTTCTTGTACCATTGCCTGGGTACTTGCTTCCACCCATACAAACTCTTTTGCAGCTTACAAACCATATGCTCTTTTCCCTTTTACTTCGAAGCCTTCTGGTTGCACCATGTAGATTTCTTCTTCCAGGTCACTATAAAGGAAGGCAGTTTTCACATCTAACTGCTCAAGCTCAAGATTCAAACTTGCTACCAAGCTTAGAACTGATCGAATAGAAGTCATTTTAACCACCGGAGAAAAGATTTCCTTAAAATCAATTCCTTTTTGTTGTTGGAATCCTTTCACTACTAGACGAGCTTTATACTTCACTAGCTTTCCATTGCCATCTCTTTTGAGCTTGAAAACCCATTTGTTCGTCAAGGCTTTTCTTCCTGTAAGAAGTTTGACTAACTCATATGCAAGGAATTCATCTCATATTGCATTGCCTCCAGCCAAGATTCTTTATCTGCATGAGTTAGAACTTCCTGAAAATTCTCTGGCTACCCCTCATCAGTAAGGAGAATATACTCAGAACTAGGATACTTTGATGTTGGTTGGCGATCCTTGGTGGATCTTCTAAGCTGTTGTTCAGCCTCAGCTTGATGGGTGGGTTGCTCCCCTTGCTCATCAACATCTTCTTGCTCATGATCCTCTATTAGCTCTGGAATTTCATCATTGTTCTGAACTTGTTCCTCATCTCCACCAATGGTACTATTTGGCAATGAAGGAACATGGTTGAGAATGACGTCATTTACAAGTCCTGACTTGCCATTCTTCTTCAAGCTTTCGATGGTCTCATTTTCTCGAAAGACTACATCTTTACTTCTAATGTTCTTCTTCTTCTCTGGGTCCCACAGTTTGTACCCGAACTCTTCATCTCCATATCCAAGGAAGATATATGGACTTGCTTTATCATCAAGCTTTGACCGTTGCTCCTTAGGCACATGCGCAAATGCCTTACAACTGAACACTTTCAGATGAGAGTATTGAACATCTTTTCCAGTCCATACTCTTTCTGGAATATCAAAATCTAGAGCAACAGATGGTGACCTATTGATGACATAGCAGGCTGTGCGTGCTGCTTCTCCCTGAAATGACTTTGGTAAGTTAGCCATTCTGAGCATACATCTGACCTTCTCTACAATAGTGTGATTCATCCTTTCTGCTACACCATTGTGCTATGGGGTTCCAGGTACAGTCTTTTCATGTCGAATTCCATGTCTGGAATAGTAGTTCTCAAACTCGTGTGATGTGTATTCACCTCCATTGTCAGATCAGAGACATTTTAATTTCTTGTTTGTCTCTCTTTCCACCATAACATGGAATTTCTGGAATGACTGAAATACTTGATCTTTTGTTTTTAGAAAATACATCCACAACTTCCGTGATGCATCATCGATGAAAGTAACAAAATCCTTGTTACCTCCCAAGATCTCATATTCAAAGGGGCCACATACATCTGAGTGCACAAAGTCAAGAACACTTGACTTTCTACTTGATAACTTGTTGAACGACACTCTATGTTGCTTGCCGAATAGGCAGTAGTCACATAGAGATAGTGGTGTGCCATTAGCCAAAGGTACAAACGCCTTCTTTGCTAGAATCTGTAGTCCTTTCTTAGTGATGTGAGCTAATCTTCTATGCCATAAATCTGGTGAAGACTCTTCTTCAATAGCATGCAATCCATCTTTACAAATGACTGCATTTGTTTTGTATAGTGTACAACACATGGCACCTTTTACAATCACCAAGGAATTCCTGGTAAACTTCCATTTCCTACTCCTGAAGAAATTCTCGAAGCCTCCACGATCTAGGACACCATAAGATATTAAGTTGAGCCTCAAATCAGGAACATGTCTAATTTCTTTGAGGATGAGTGTGTAGCCAGTGTTCGTCTTAATACGAATGTCACCAATTCCAATGATTTTGGAATGGCCATTATTGCCTATCTTCACCACACTAAAATTTCTTGCTCTGTATGTGGTGAAGAAATCCTTGTTGGGAGTGGCGTGATAAGATGCTGCAGTGTCAATCACCCATTCTATATCATCTTGACTTGAGACTTGCAGACATTATTCTTCATGACTGAAGGAAAGAGCAACAATCTCCTCAGTTGCTACAGTGGTGTTCTTGTCTTCCTCCTAGTTATTGCCATCCTTCTGTTCTCTCTTCAGCTTTCGACAGTTCCTCTTCAGATGGCCTTCTAGTCTATAATGGTAGCATTTGACTCTAACCCTGGACTTGGATCTGCCTCTAATCTTGTCTCCTCCTTTGGATTTGTCAGGATTGTTGGGATCTCGATTTTTGCTCCGACCTCTGTGTTCTGTGACAAGAGCTTGGCTACTTTCGACAATCGTAACTTTTCTCTATGTCTCCTCATTGAGCAAAGTGCTAACAATGTGGTTTAAGGATAATATTCCATATGGAGCCGAATTGGTCACAAACACCACCAAGGTATCCCAACTTTCTGGTAGAGAGCTGAGTAACAATAAGGATTAGACTTCATCTTCAAGTGTTGTTTGCATAGAAGATAATTGATTAATAGCACTTCGAAATTCATTCAAAAATTCAGCAACAGAAGTTCCCTCCTTATATTTCATGTTGACAAGCTTCCTTATCAGGAACAACTTGTTTCCAGCAGTTTTCTGATCATAAAGATCTTGCAGCTTCTTCCATAGTTCATGGGCAGATGTTTCTTTCGAGACATGGCCTCACACGCTGAAATCTTGCCACTGGCGAATGGTACCGATGGCCTTTCTATTCAACTTGCTCCAATCTGGATCTTTCTTGTCTTTCGACTTTGCGGTGTCTCCTTCAATTGCTTCATGCATATCTTTACAGTACAATATATCCTCCATCATGGGCTTCCAAATTGGCCAGTTTGAACCGTTTAATTTGATCATGGATGTTGAAGAACCTTCCATTTTAATTAACACAACCACCTTTATGGAACCAACAGCTCTGATACCACTTGTTGGGTCCCGTATATCAATTCGGTAGCAAGGTGATATGTATTAACTAAAGTAGATGTTGCAACAACGAGTATAAAAACATATAGACCAATAAAGAAACACAAAGATTTACGTGGAAACCCTTTAAAAGGGAAAAACCACGGGGCAGCAAAAATAACTCCACTAATAAATAATAGGAATATAACAATAAAGCCTCTCTCAAGTATACCCAAACTTGAGATATAAAATAATTTTAGGAGAAAGTTGGAATGCCCAAAAAAAAGATTAACCCTTACACCCAAATAGTGTAATATTTCCCAGACTACTCAACCCACTCCCCTAATTTCTCTCAAACTCTTTTTGTAGGAAATGCTCTACAAAAGAAAACTCAATTTTTGCTTGGATAAATTTAAATTATGGGAATGCCTATTTATAGGCACAAAAGGTTGCATCAACTTTCCAATTGACAATTAATGTGCCAATTACTAACTATCATCTTCCCACCTTATTTATTGGCAATTAATTAACCTCCAGATTGGTTGAATTAATTAGCCTCCAAATTTAATTTGGACTTAACAATTTAAAGTATGTCTGATTGATGTAATTGTGTTATGTTGTATTGTCTATTTTAGTTAAATCTTGTGTTAAAAATATATCATACCCTATAGTTAGTTATATATATTGTACATAGTTATCGTGTAGTATTGTCGAATTTATTTATTTGTCTTATACATTTACTTTAATTTTATTATAGTATGTTTAATTGATGTAATATTATATTTTTTGGACTAAGCTGTTTACTATTTAGACCATCCTCCATTGATAATAGCATTATAGTTATGTGTTTTAGTAATTAACTTTATATTATAAATATATGATAACCAATACATAACTATAAAATGAGTTTATATCAGCACAAAACTTTGAAATAAGTATGTCATGATAAATCTTAATTTATAGGAAAATATAAAAACGAAAAAAAAATTTTAAAGCCGCATTTGAAAAGAATAAACGGTTTAATTAATAAATAAAAATTAAAAAATGAAAAAGAAAAGGAATTGAAGTGTAAATTAGTGATGGGTGTGGGCTCAAATGATTAATCCAAAACATGCATGGTTGTCTTGTTAATTTTATAAGTGGTGACTTTTTTTTAAAGTAAAAGTTACTTTATCATTCATTATCATTGGATTAATAGCGTATGAAATACAATCCAATTATGGTGGAGGAAAAATAAACAAAGTGACAATAGAATTTAGCTTAATTTCACATTCACAGATCTTTTATGCCGTTGCAGTTATATTAACAAAGTGAGAATAGAATTTAGCTTAATTTCACATTCACAGGATACCACTTGCATGTTAATGTAACTCCAACGGTATAAAAGATTAATAATTTAAAATTTTTATTGAAATAGGAAAAACTACAAATTAAATTAAAACCATTATCCACAAAAATTTAATACCTATAATACTAATCTAGATGACATGTTACTAATGATTTTACTTTTTGCAAGGTAAAAGTTATTTTGCCCTTTATTACTACTTAATTAGTTGGGTGATATTTAATTCAATGGGTAAAAAAAATAAAGGCACCATAAAATAATATCGATACTCAAAGTTGGATGTATTAATTCAATTATAAATATATAAAATTACAACCCAGCAGTAATCTTGTAATAAAAAACCATTAAACAATTTAAAATAAAAATAATGTAAAACAAATAGTCGAAAGGTGGGTGCGTTCACGAAGAAATTCATACTAAAGGTCACAAAAGAACCCTCTAACATGGCGTGTATTCATATCAAGTCTGTTTATTCAATGAGAGTATTGAAGCTGTTTTGTTCTTTTTGCTCCATATATGTATTCAACGAAATTCAACAAATACTCAACAATTGTTCCAGACAACAACTCTTTTTCATCACATATGTAATCTAATTCGGTTCGGCTCTTGGTTTATTTGGGTTTTGTTCATGAAAACGGGAGCTAAATAAGCAAAATATTAGAACCAAACACCGAACCTAATAAGTTTGGTCCGATCCGATTCTCGTGTTCGGTTCGGTCCATTAGGTCTCTTGATCTCCCCTACTCTCCGAGCCCACCCCAACTCTGCCTCTGTTGTGGCCGTTTTACAAAAAGGTCATTATGAAAATTTTTTTCAAATGACCGTTTCGTTAAACTAATTTATGATACAAATTTTTCAAGGAAAGTTTTTAGAAAACATGGCCGGTGAAAAGATTGTGAAAATAATCTTGATATTTGATTTGCTCGTCCTGAGGCTGACTCGAGAGAGGAACCTGCAAAATAAACTAAGAACGCTCTAACGCTCTAACGCTCAAGTCATTAAGGGTTTGAGGTGGAGAACAAGAATAGTAATTGAAATTATATATGTACCTTTGATGTAGTGAGGCCTTTATATGGACTCCAACTATTTAAATTAGGAATCTATAGATCTATAAAAGTAATGAAGTCCTAAAATGCACAACCAATTAATTAGACAATCAGTTCATTTACTGGCATCTATAGCTTATACATCTAACAATAAAAATGCACAATCAATTAATTAGACGATCAGTTCATTTACTGGCCTCTATAGCTTATACATCTAACATACAATCCCCTCTTATTTTCTTTCTATTTGAGATGTTTCTTTGGATTTGTAAGGGACATTGTCCTAGAAAGACGGGTAGTAACAGAATTTATAGCAAAAGTTCACCCAACAAAAATGGAAATATTCAAATGACTGTTTCATTAAACTAATTTGTGATCCAGATTTTTCAAGGAAAGATTTTAGTAAAACATGGCTGGTGAGAAGATTGCGGAAATAATCTTGATATTTGATTTGCTTGTTGGGAGAGGATAAAGAATGCAAGTCATTAAGAGTTGGAGGTGGAGAACAAGAATAGCAATTGAAATAAGTTATGTACCTTTGAGGTACGGAGGCCTTTATATAGGCTCCAACTAGTTTTAAATAGATAAATTAGGAATATGTGATGCATATATCCAGAGAAATGGAGACGATGCTGGAGAAGAATCGGACGATGGCATTTGTTGTGTAATGATCAAACTACGATAGAGATGTGGTTCGCTACGAATTTACAGAGTTAAAGTTGGGCATGGATAATGTGTTGGAATTAAAACACTCAAATGAACAACTTTTATTAAACTCAAAGATATTATAAGAACACTCTCACTCAAAATACAAAACTACAACTCACTCTTTACTTCTTTTCTCTCTAAAGAAGTTCTTATTTTTGTTGATGATAAACAACTAAACAACTCACCTATTTATAGGTGAATTATACAACTCTAAACTAACACAATTACTTACCACCACCTCCAACTAATACAATTAATAGCCAACTTATTTAGTTAATTTAATGGCCTCCAAATTGGTTGTAGTTAATAGCCTCTAATTTGGTTATCACACATAAAAATTTACATACTTAAAATACCTAAATAAATTTACTACATTTTGGATTTGTAGGCTTTACTCCAATTGATTGGATTTGGATTTTGGACTTTCAATTTGAATCAAGTTTATATGATCCAACACCCATCTTAAACTTGATCTTGTCATCCCGAGTGAGCTTCTCAATCTGATGAAGTTTTCGCTTGCGAGCGACTTAGTGAAGATATTCGCAATTTGATCTTGCGTCTTCACGTATTCAACTTGTACTTCCTTTCTTGCAACACACTCTCTTATGTAATGGTAGCGGATATTGATGTGTTTGCTTCGATCATGGAATACTGGATTCTTTGCTAAGGCAATGGCTGACTTGTTGTCAACATGAATCTCAGTCGGTTCTTCTTGCATCAAGCCGATCTCTTTCAATAAATTTCTGAGCTAAATTGGGTGACAAACATACGAGGTTGCTGCAACATATTCTGCTTCACATGTAGATAAAGTTACAATCGGTTGTTTCTTTGACATCCATGTGAAAGCAGTATCTCCCATGAAAAACACGAGTCCACCAGTGCTTCTTCGGTTATCTACGTCTCCACCCTAATCGCTATCGCCATATCCAACAAGCTTGTAATCATTAGAAACTGAATAGAATAAGCCCAAGTCGGTTGAACCTTTTAAATAGCAAAGAATTCTCTTAGCGGCTTTGAAATGGGTGGTTGTTGGTGATTCTATGTAGCCACTAACTAACCCAACTGCATGAAGGATATCTGGCCTTATGCAGGTAAGATAGTGCAGACTTCCGACCAAACTTTTGAAAAGTGTTGGATCTACACTCTCCTCTTCTTCATGTTTTGACATCTTGATGCCATACTCCACCAGTGTGCTTATCGGCTTGCAGTTCTCCATCTTGAACTTTTTCAGGATCTCCTTGGCATAGCTTTCTTGAGAAATGAAAATATGCAAAGGTAGTATGCCATGAGTCCTATGTCTGTCATCTCAAACTCCTTTGTCATCACTTTCTTGAATTCATCAAACATTCTTTGGTTGCTTTCGGTGAAGATTATATTGTCCACGTAGAGGCACACGATCAAAATATCTCCATCTTTAATCTTGATACACAAAGCATGCTCATATGGACATTTATTGAAACCATTTTCTCGGAAGTACTTGTCTATTCTGCTATTCCATGCCCTTGATGCTTGTTTTAGCCTATAAAGAGCCTTCTTCAACTTCAACATCTTATCTTTATGACCTTTGGCTTCGTATCCTGGTAGTTGCTGAATGTAGACTTCCTCTTTAAGAACTCCATTTAGGAAGGCCAATTTTACATCCATTTGATGAATTCTCCACTTGTTTTGTGCCGCTAAAGAAATTATTAGTCTAACAGTTTCCAATTGAGCAACTAGAGCGAATACCTCATCGTAGTCAATTCCAGCCTTTTGACAATAGCCTTTTGCAACAAGCCTTGCCTTGTATCTTTCGATCTCTCCCTTGGCATTCTGCTTTGTTCTGTACACCCATTTGACACCTATAGCCTTGTATCCTTTGGGAAGTGAGGTGAGTTCCCATGTATCATTTTTCTCAATGGCCTTGATTTCTTCGTCCATTGCATCTCTCCACTTTTTCTCTTGTGTAGCTTCTTGAAATGTCACTGGCTCGTAATCAACAAATAGACAAAATAATGTAAGATTGTCTGGTTGTTTAGTCACCTCATAGAGTTCTCAAAAACTTATTGTAAGATACACATCTCTTTCATCTTCAGTCCCGCTTGAGGATGGAGATGATGATGATGATGATGATGATGATGATGATGATGATGATGATGATGACCCGTCTCTATGAGTAGGAGAATTTGATGGAGTTGTAAGGCCTTGTTGAAGTTGTCTTGGTTGCTCAAGTGTTGTCTGCTCATCTTCCTCGAATGGGGAAAAGTTGAAGTCCTCCATTTGAGAATCAAAGTTCCATTCTCCTTCTTCATCAAATATCACATCTCGGCTAATCATAAATTTCTTGTCATTCGAATTGTATAGCTTGTAGCCTTTTGAGCTTGAGTCATAATCGATGAAAATAAAACTTTTGCTTTTGTCATCAAGCTTGGTTCGATTCTCATCTAGTATATGAACATGAGCTACACTCCCGAAGACTCGAAGGTGGGAAATTCGGGGCTTTCTTGCATTCCATGCTTCTTGTGGTGTCTTTCCCCACACACTTCTTGTAGGAGAATGATTTAACAGGTAGACTGCACATGCCACTGCTTTCGCCCAAAACTCTTGGGTAGTTTCTTGCTTTTAAGCATAAGAATTGTTCTATTCTTCCTTTCAGCCACACCATTTTGCTGGGGGGATCTAGGAAATGTTAAGGTTCGATGGATTCCATCTGTTGCACAAAACTCGTTGAATTCATTGGATGTGAATTCTCCTCCTCGATTAAATCTCATGGATTTGATCTTATGACCGCTCTCCTTTTCCATGACTGCTTTGAACTTCAGAAACACTTCGAAGACTTTTGATTTCTGCTTCAAGAAATATACCCAAGTGTTTCTTGAATAATCGTCAGTGAAGAGAAAGAAGTAGTTACTATTAGCGAAAGAACTTGGCTTAATAGAACCATATACGTCAGTATGGATGAGCTCGAGAGGCTTTTTGGCTCTGGAGTCTGACTCCTTTGGCTAAGCTTCTTCTGAATTGCTTCCCTTGTAGACATCCTTCACACAATTGATCAGGATTATTGATACATGTTAAACCTTTAACCATTCCCTTCTTGGATAACAGCTCCAATCCTCCAAAGTTTAGATGCCTAAATCGAAGATGCCATAGCCACGATGCATCTTTGTAACAAGTCTTTAGACACTTTGCAATATCATTTCTGATATTCAAAGGGAACATTCTATTCTTCGTCATCTGTACCTTCGCGATTAGATTCCCGTTGCCATCTCTTATAAAAAGACTACAATCTTTCATATGAATATCATAGACTTTTTCTAAAAGTTGGCCAAACTAAGAATGTTCATTTCATACCGGGCACATAGTAGACATTTGAAATCATTTGGTGGCTATCATCTTTTGCTCTAAAAAGGACGATACATCTTCCCTTCACTGATATTTTCGTATCATCTCTGAATGAAACATCACCGCTTACTGCTTCATTGAGCTCCACGAACATGTTCCTTCTTCCATACATGTGGCTGCTTGCACCGATGTCGAGACAACATGTGTTGTCTTGATGATCATTGTTGTTATTATACGCTAGTAATAACGTTTCTTTCTCCTCGATCTTCTCCTCCACGAAATTTACCTTCTCCTCGACTTGATTGTTAGGAGTTCTACATTCTGAAGCGTAATGCCCAAACTTTTGACAATTATAGCACCGGACTTGAGATTTGCATACCTCGCGTTCGAATTGCCTCTTCCGTGACCTTGTGTGGAACTTTCTCCTTTCTCGTAGTTATTGTTGTTGTAATTCCAACTTCGTCCACTACCATGGCTACCACCTCATCCGCGGCCTCGTCCTCTGCCTTTGCCTATTCCATGGTTGTTTCTACTTGACCTTCACTCGTATCCTTGAGTTGTAGCTTGAGAAGTTTCTCAGAGATACCTTGCTTCTTCTTGTACTTTTCTTCATAAGCTTGTAGTAATCCTTGGAGTTCCTCGATGGTCATTTCCTCCAAGTCTTTGGTTTCTTCAATCGTCATCATAGTTTCAAATTTTGGATTCAACGAACGAAGTATCTTCTCGATTATCCTTACATCTTCTAACTTCTAGAAAAGTAATCGGAGATAGACTCTGATGGTTTCATGTGCAAGGATTGAAACTCACCTCTTAGTGTTTGGAGACGGACCTTCTTCACCTTTTCGACTCCTTTGTAAGAGGTTTGCAACTTATCCCATGCTTGCTTGGTGGAGATTGCGCTTGAGATTTTCTCCAAACCAACGTCATCTAATGCTTGATAGATGAGGAAGAGAGCTTTCTTATCTCTCTTTCGGGAATCCTTCAAAGTTGTAGCTTGATCTTGTGTGAAAGAGGCTTCATTTTCGGGCTCGGTGAAGCCTTTCTCTACGATATCCCAAACATCATGTGCTCTGAGAAGAGCCTTCATTTTGATACTCCAATTGTCATAGTTGTTGTTGTTGAGTGTTGGAACTTGAAACGATGCCACACTATTCGTCATCTTACTCAAATAGCTATTCTAATCGTACAGGGGCTAATGCAACACTTCTGGAGTCTTCTGCGACACACTGGACATATCGTAACGCTTTCTGCAACACTTTCTTCTATCTTCTGCAACACTTTCTGGGCTACAACAACGTCTAGAATTCCTAAAATTCAACTTTTGCAATCGAAAATGGAACTCTTCAGAAGCGTAATCAACTTTCGAACGTGGCTCTGGTACCACTTTGTTGGAATTAAAACACTTAAATGAACAACTTTTATTAAACTCAAAGATATTACAAGAACGCTCTCACTCAAAATACAAAACTACAACTCACTCTTTACTTCTTTTCTCTCTAAAGAAGTTCTTATTTTTGTTGATGAAAAACAACTAAACAACTCACCTATTTATAGGTGAGTTATACAACTCTTAACTAACACAATTACTCACAATCACCTCCAATTACAATTAATAGCCAACTTATTTAGTTAATTTAATGGCCTCCAAATTGGTCGTAGTTAATAGCCTCCAATTTGGTTATCACACATAAAAAATCTACATACTTAAAATAACTAAATAAATTTACTACATTTTGAATTTGTGGGCTAGAACTTCAATTGATTGGATTTAGATTTTGGACTTTCAATTTGAATCAAGTTTATATGATCCAACGTGGCCGGGGATCACGGCTGAGGTATTTCAATCAAACCAACATTGACCATTGTTAATTAATAGTTCCATTGAAATTTGTTTCTTATTGTGAGGCCAATAAGCTGAATAAAAACAACAGTCTAATGAATTTGGGTGTTTCAGAATCATAAGGAGCACATCTCAAGGATTGCCTCCACAACAGGGAGAGTGGGAGAAGTGTCGTCAAATTGATCTCAAGTTTATATGATCCAACATGCTCTCCCTCTGGCTATCAATCATATACAAATTTTATTATCTTTTCCTCCTTTGGTTTTGAGAATTTTTAACAGGTTGTGGATTGAAGTTGAATTATCTTTTATTCCCATGCACTCTCTTTATATTATATGCCTTTCTTTGCTTGCATTCTCAAAACTGCTTAATATCAGCATTGTTAGCTTCTTTTATTACTGTCAGCCATTTCACACTCCTACATTGAAATTTGACTATTATATACGAATGCTCTTCCTACTCTTGACATCTCTAGTGTGGTGTAAGGAAATCTTTGAGCTCTTTTTGAGAAGCTACTTGAGTAGAGCTTTCAGTTTCAATCCCCAAATGTCTGAGTCTCTCCTCTGCAGCTACTAGGCGTGTCAATACGAAATTCGGGTGAACAAATGTCGGGTTTCAGAAAATTGAAAAGACGGGATTTTGTGTTTAGTTGCGATAATTATCTAAGGCTCTGCTTGTTTGCAAGTTTGAATCCTGTGCTTGGAGCAATGGTTGAGGCAGTCCTTCCTTTCAGTTCCAGTGGTACCAATTTGGTGGGATAGTTTTCTGAATTATTCATTAAACATGCTACATTCTCTTGGAATTTTTTTTTTAAATCGGTTAGTAAAAATATGCTTTTGAAAACCACATTTGAAAGGGCAATTTTATCCATTTTGAAGTGGAATTTTGCAGCTTTGTTTATAAATTTTAGAATTTTTTGACAAGTATAAATATTTATATTAATTGAAAATTGACGATAACTTTAAAAAGTTATTACAAAATGAAAATTTTCCGAAACTTACTCAAATTTTGATAAATAATTCACAAGTAATATAGTTGAAATATAAGAATGTTGAATTTATTGAAATAATTGGTGTAGCATTAACAAAAAAAACTAATTTCAAAAAACATACCTAGTGGTTAGTATATTTTTGCTAACTTTTGAAACCATAAGCACCCATTTGGAAGAAAAAATTCCATAAAGACCTTTTTGTAAAACGGTCAAACCACGGGTGATGTTTTTGAAGTTTACCCTTAAATCTTTACTTTTAAAAGATATTTAAGTAATTTTTATATTTATTTTCCTTTATAAACCAATTCAATCTTCCTGACATAATAATTTTAAAAACATTCCATTCCTTTAAAATTTCACACCTCACTTTATTTTCCTTTAAAATTCTCAGAAAATTTACTTCCAAACAGAGCCTAAACGAAAACTAGAGAAATATGTTCTCCGTTTTCTAATTTTAATACTAAAGGTGGAAAACACTTTACAGATGTTTTCAAGAAAAGCACAGAGCTTTTTGCTCTCTGCCCCCCGTCAATTTGGCTAAACTTATTTCTGTAGTTTTTTTTTAATTTTCAAGCCTTTTTAGAAATAGTAGATTTTATTTTGAAAGAAATAAATTAGACGGTTCCTAATTAATTAATATGAAAGATTAAAATGTGTTGTTCAAAGTGAAAATATGTAATTTTATTCAAAGTTTGTGAGAGCAACTTATTTTAACATCAGCTCAAAAAATAATGTCAAACTGGCCCTAAATTACGTCAAAAATTACGTAAGATTTTGTGTGGTATGGGTTCAACAACGAGCTACCACTAGGAATGGTAATGGAGCGGACTTGGATATATCTTACCTAAATTCATTTCTATTTTCAGAAATATAAATCCGCTCCCAATCCGTTGGTTATAAATCCAATGGATATGGATACAAAACGGATCTAAAACGGATTTTCCTATTCTTTGTATTACGTGAAAATACGTTTCAGAACCCGATTTCATAAAAAAATCGAAAATTCCTAAAAAAAATATAGAAAATAAATTTGGTGCAAGAAATTTTTAGAAAATTTTCTGGAAGGTCCCACAAATGTGAAAGTACGTTCTGGGCTCGGTTTCGTAATAAATCGAAACTCCCAAAAAATTATGGAAAATCCGGAAAATAAAGGAAATAAATTTGGTGTAAGAAATTTTCGGAAAATGTTTATGGAAGGGCCCGAAAATGTGAAAATACGTTTCGTGGCCCGGTTTCGTAAACAATTGAAAACTCCCAAAAAATTATGGAATATCTGAAAAATAAAGAAAATAAATTTGGTGCAAGAAATTTTCAGAAAATGTTTCGAGAAGGGCCCGGAAATGGGAAAATACGTTTCGGGGCTCGGTTTCGTAAAAAACTGAAAACTCCAAAAAACTTATGGAATATCCAGAATATAAATTTGGTGGAAGAAATTTTCAGAAAATGTTTCTGGAAGGGCCTGGAAATGTGAAAATACGTTTCGGAGCCCGGTTTCCTAAAAAATTGAAAACTCCCAAAAACTTATGGAATATCCGGAAAATAAGGAAAATAAATTTGGTGCAAGAAATTTTCAGAAAATATTTCTGAAAGGGCTCGAAAATGTGAAAATACGTTTCGGGGTTCGGTTTCGTAAAAAATTTGTTGGATCCATATCCGGATCCAAATCCAATCCATATTCATGTTATTGTATCCATATCCAATCTATATCTAATAGATCTAATAAAATATAGATATCAATTCCATAAAATGAATATTGGATAAATTGGATTGGATATAACTTTCTATGGGGTGTGGCTTCTCCAATTAATATTTAAGAACAATAAATTCTGATAGGTAACTTATGATTATAAGTTTTGACCAATAAATAACTTAAAATCATTAAATAAATATGTTATATATACTTTAATGAAATAAAAAAAATAAATTAAAAATTCACATTACTAATGAGATAATCAACAATTTAAAATTATAGTAATAGATACTAAATTTAGTTTTTTATTTGTAAAATTACAATAAGATATTGAGATTGCTAGCTTTGGGGAGTGTAGATAATTATTGAAAAGAAACTATTGAAAAGAAAAAAATTGGAATGGAAATTTGAAAAGAAAAAATTGAGAGATCAGGATTCTCTAAATTTGTGAAGTGGAATATTTATAAATTTTATTCAATTTCAATTATTTATCCAGTTTTAATGGTTGAGATTGAATTTTAGTTATTTGTATGATCCACAATAGAATTAAATCTCAACCATTAAAACTTGATGGATGGTTGAGATTAAATAAAATTTACAAATGTACCACTTCCCAAATTTAGAGAATCAAAAGTGAGCGTAGAGAATTATATGGGGCCTTATGTGACGTCACGGACAAGAGAATTGTAGTGTTTTCGGACAAAAAAATGAGTTTTTTTATATAATTCTCGATAATTCAGGTGAAATTGGTGCTCTTTATCTATTCGCTGATACTTGTAATTCTCCTTTAATCAAATTATTATGGAAGTTTTTTAACCATAAATGAATTATACTTATCAATTAGTAGATAGATGCCAACAAAAAATTAGTGAAGAGCACACATGAAAATAATTTCGAATGACGCTTATATTGGTAATTATTACTCCCTCCATTTATTTTTTATTGTCCATTTAATCGAATCATCAATATTAAAAAACATTCATTGTATTGTTAAAATGACTAATTTATCCCTTAGACTTTATATAAATATTCTCTTTCTTCTTAATTACCAACTTATAATTTTCATTCATATACAATCTCTGTCATATTAATACAAGGACAAATTAAAGAAAAAATGATAAAAATACATTAAAAATATAAGTTGACAACTAAAAAAACTAAAAAAAAAGTTAAAAAGATAATAAAAATTAGATGAAGGGAATATCAAGGACGACCACAATTTTCAGATTTTAACTCTTTTATAAACCGTTAAAGGTAGTTTTTTTAGAGTCCAACACAAGTTTCTATATATTACTCCCTCCATTTAGAAATTATTGTCTCTTTAATTGTTTTATTAGTTCTCTTTTTAATTATCAATTTCAATTATCAATACATTTTGTACAATTTTTTTTAATTTGCCCTTGTATTAAATATAAGAGAGATTATGTATTGTTAAAATTATAAGTGAGTAATTAAGAAGAGAGAGAATTTAGTAAAAGATAAATTAATTATTTTACTTATATAATAAATTTTTTATTAATTTTAATAAATCAATTAAATGAATAATATTTTATAGATAAATCTCTAGAGACAAAGTAGCTAACCCAGCCAGCCCTCTTTCTTTTTACCCAAAATCAGATTTAATTATTTGATTCTATCCATGAAAACTGGACTAATTATTTTTGGTTTACAAAATAGCTGGCCGACATAATTAAGGACTTGTCATTTTGTCCTAAAACAGTTTAGAAACATTTTCGTCAAATATAAAATATTTATGAGTTTTCTTATAATTGTTTCAACCTGAGTGCTAGGGAAGCCTTTTATGCTCCTCCCTTGTCCATTTATTGATGAACCAGTTATTTATTTCTCCTAATCGACTATTGATCATTTTCACCATTATAATAACTATTACCAGAATCTATTTACATTGTGTCTCATATGACCATAGCTCTATTCTATTTAATTTTCAGATTCGTTGATAATTAAATATTTTTTCCTCTCAGAACAAAAGTACCGTACAATTTTTTTAAATTATAATCTCATTTTATAAAAAAAAAAATATTCAGACACTAATTTATAAATAAGTGAAACTACGAGCTACATTTTTTAAATTTATCCTATAAATAAAGGCCTAATATATCAAAACTCCCCTGAACTTATCCTAAAATACATATTTTCCCGTGAACTTTCAACCGTCTCAACTAGCCCGTGTGAAACGCAAAACCAGACAACCTTTTGAATGTGATTCACACGCGCTACTACTTTTACATTTTGAAAAGATAACCAAGTTAAAATTCTACACGTGTCATTTAAAATTAAAAACCCCTAAAATTATCTCTCTCTCCCTCACAGTTCGTATCTTTATGTGTCTTTAAACTCCATTGCAAAGCAATCTTGCCTCTCAGTTTCTCATTTTCTGTTCCATTCGTTATCAAATTCGATTACAGTTTTGGTTGGAATTTTGTTGTTACTTTCTCTTTACATCTCCGGAAATTCGGCGAAATCGGCGTAATCAATGTTCATTGTCCATGTGATTTGCGAAATCTGACGTACGAATATCGAAGAAAGCTCTTGATTTGGGGTTTTTTTTTGCACATCCCAGTGATTGTGACTCTTTGTTGATATTTTTTATTCATTAATTTTGGATTTTTTTGAAGTTGAATCGCTGAGTTTCAATTTCATCAACCATCTATTTTACTTGCTTATTATTTGAATGATATTTTCTGGTTTTGGGATTGAATTAGGGATTTAAAGTCTTTGAATTGTGTTTCTTTTCTTCTTTGATTTGCTGATGTTCTTTTCGTTGTTCGTCATTTTTGCTGGTGTATTTTACTTTCGAGTTCCAATTGATGGTGCTTGATATGATTTTTAATACCGGTGTGTTTCCAACGAAAATGAATTTGATTTCAATATTGAGTGTGCCGTAGATTAATCATGGTGATGAAGAATGGAATTGTTCATATTTGCAAATGGAACGGAATGAATTTTGTGGTTGTTATTTTGAATATTTTTCCCCTTTTTCTTTAAGAAATGAAGTTCACTTGCTCAAAAAGTATTATTAGAAAATTAAAACTATTGTTACAACAAAATAAAGAGGAAATATTAAAATTGTACTATTTAATTAATTTTATAATAAAATATTACAAAGAAAAAGAATAAGAAGAACAAATGCCTTAGAGATGAGAAAGACTTTGTTGGTGTAATTTCAACTAAGATCATAGGCCCTTTTTTATACTACAAAATCAGCCCCTATGCCTTATAATTCACAATGTGGGACAATTCCCATTTTCCTTTATATTCACTCTGACTTGGTAATCCTACAAATCTCCACCTTGACAAGTTCCACATCTTCAATCTCTTATCTTGTGTAGTGTCTTCTAATGCAGTCTTCAAGTTTTGACAGTATTGATCAAATCAAAACAATATTGAAATTTGATCGGGTTTACTGCCTTTGTCAATATATCAGCTGGATTCTCTGTGGTCTGAATCTTCTGGATTACAACTCCACATTCTTCGAGAACTTCTCGTATAAAGTGGTAATGAACGTCGATATGCTTCGTCCTTGCATGGTAAACTTGATTCTTTGCTAACATGATAGCACTCTGACTATCGCAGTCCACCTTTATGTGCTTCTGTTGAATACCCAATTCACCGAGCAACCCTTGAAGCCAGATGGCCTCCTTTACAGCCTCTGTACATGCCATATATTCTGCCTCTGTCGTAGACAAGGCAGCTGTCGACTGTAATGTAGACCTCCCACATACTGGTGCTTTTGCCAAGGTGAACACATAACCAGTAGTTGATCGACGTTTATCCAGATCACCTGCATAATTGAAATCACAATATCCAACTACATATCGACCGCCTTTATCCTGCTGATATACCAATCCAACATCCACGGTGTTCAGAATATACCGTAGAATCCATTTCACAGCTTACTAATGTTCCTTTCCAGGATTATGCCTATACTTGCTAACGACCCCAACTGCATGTGAAATGTCGGGCCTTATACACACCATAGCATACATTAAGCTACCAATAGCACTTGCACATGGTACTTTTGACATATATGCTTTCTCTGTTGCACCTTTTGGAGATAATGCTGCATTGAGCTTGAAATGAGAAGCAAGTGGTGTACTAACAGGTTTTGACTGCTTATTTATGCCAAAACGCTTCAATACCCTTCCCAGGTATTCCTTCTGAGTCAAAAAAAGTCTTCCCACATTCCTATCTCTCCTTATCTCTCCTTATCTCCATGCCAAGAATCTTCTTTGCTTCGCCAAGATCCTTCATTTCGAATTCCTCATTTAATTGAGATTTTAACTTCTCAATTTTCTCTTGATTCTTGGAAGCTATCAGCATATCATCAACATAAAGAAGAAGATATATAAAAGATCCATCTTGCAGCTGGCGCAAATACACACAATGATCATATTTGCTTCTTGTGTACTTCTGCCTCAACATAAACTTGTCAAATTGCTTGTACCACTACCTCGGAGATTGCTTTAATCCGTACAACGATTTTTCAAGTTTACAAACCATATTCTTTTCCAGCAACTTTGAATCATTCAGGCTGAACCATATAGATTTCCTCCTCCAAGTCTCCATGTAAAAATGTTGTTTTTACATCCATTTGAACCATCTCCAGATCTAACTGTGCTACCAAAGCCAATAAAATACGAATGGAAGAGTGTTTCACATCTGGAGAAAACACTTCATTGTAATCAACTCCCTCCGTCTGAGCATAGCCGTTAGCTACCAACCTTGCTTTGTAGCGAACATTAGACTCGTTAGGAAATCCATCTCTATTTGCATAGACCCATTTGCACCCAATTGCCTTCTTTCCCTTTGGAAGATCAGCTAACTTCCATGTCTAATTCTTCTGAAGGGACTGCATTTCTTCAATCATGGCATTCCTCCACTTATCTTCTTCTGAACTTTTAACTGCTTCTTTGTAAGTGGTAGGGATGTCATCATTTGCAATTGGAGATGCAAAAGCCACCATATTAACATAGTGAGCAGGCTTTCTTACTGTTCTTTTTGGCTTTCTCAATGCAATTGGTTCAAGTTGCTGTGAAGTTTCTTGGGTTGAAACCTCTTCCTCATCAGACTCCTCATCTACCATTGGAGTTTCTACATCTTCATCATTTGCTGGACTAACTATCTGCCTTTCAAACTCCACCTGTTTCGGAGTACCATATGTCTGTTCTATTGTCACCTTTCTTACCATGGTAGATTCATCAAAGGTAACATCCCTACTGATGATCGTCTTCTTGGTCTCTAGGCACCAAAGACGATACCCTTTTACTCCCAAAGTGATCCTCAAGAAAATTGCTTTCTTTGCACAAGGATCCAACTTTGATTCCTTCATATGACAATAAGCAGTGGAATCAAACACGCGTAAGGAATTGTAGTCAGTAGTAGGTTTCCCAGACCATTTCTCGAGTGGTGTTTTACCATCAATAGCACTAGATGGTAGGCGATTGATGAGATGGCTCACATATGTAACAGCTTCAGCCCAAAACTGCTTGCCCAACCCAGCATTGGACAACATACATCGAACTTTCTCCAGTAAGGTTTGGTTCATGCTTTCAGCCACTCCATTTTGTTGTGGTGTATGCCTGACTGTGAAGTGCCTGACAATGCCGCTATCATCACAGGCTTTCTTAAATTGATCACTCGTGTACTCTCCACCATTATCTGTTTGGAGATGCTTGATCTTTTGACCCGTCTGAGTTTCCATCATATTTTTCCACTTAAGGAAAATTCCGAGCACTTCATCCTTAGTCTTCATAGTATACACCCAAATTCGCCGGGAGAAATAATCAACAAAGGTGGCATAGTAGTGCTTCCCTCTAAGTGATGCCGTCTTGGAAGGCCCCCACACATCAGAGTGAACATAGTCCAGAATACCTTTAGTATCATGGATCGCAATTCTAAATTTCACCCTTGTCTTTTTCCCTTTGACACAATGCTCACAAAAGTCCAATTTGCAAGCCTGGACATCTTTCAATAATCCTTGTTTTACTAGAAGATTCAAGGATTTTTCACCAGCATGCCCCAAGCGCATATGCCACAATCTGGATGCTTCCTTTTCTTTCTCATCATTAGAAGCCATTGCTGTAGTTCCAATAATAGTAGTACCTTGATAGTGGTACAACCTGTTATTCTTTCGGACTCCCTTCAACACCACCAATGCACCAGAAATGATCTTCATTACTCCATTTTCTGCTTGAACTTTGAAACCCTTATCTTCTAGGGCTCCCACAGAAATGAGATTCTTTGATAAATCTGGCACGTAGCGAACTTCCTTCAATGTTCAGATTGATCCATCTTGGTTTTTCAACCGAATGGAACCAACCCCATGTATGGTGATAGGGGAATTATTTACTGTGTAGACAACACCATCTTCTAGTTCTTCAAAATTATAGAACCATTCTCGATTAGGACACATGTGATAACTGCATCCTGAATCAAGAAGCAAAACACTAGAAGAGTTGATAGAAGCCGAAAGAGCAAGTGAACAATCTGAGTTATCGTCATACTCAGCTACTGCAACAGTCTTTCCCTTGTCAGATTGGCCTTTCTTTTTCCGCTTAGGACAATCTTTCTTCCAATTCCCCTTTTCACGATAAAAGGCGCATTCATCTTTCCCCAATTTGGATTTTGACTTTGATCGTTGCTTCATTCCTTTCGCCTGGTTCCCCTGGCGTCCTCTAACAATCAAAGCCTCGGTAGCTCCATTTGAGCTTTCCCTTTTATCCTTCCTCCTTAATTCATAGCTGTACAAAGCTCCATAAACTTCATTGAGAGTTACAGCATCCTTCCCATGGAGTAGAGTTGTTTCAAGGAACTCAAACTCCTCCGGAAGAGATCCCAACAACATTAAGGCAAGATCCTCATCTTCAAATGTCACATCTAGGTTCAATAAATCAACAATTAGTTGATTGAAGCCGGTGATGTGATAGTTGATTGTGGTACTAGGAATGTAAGTGAATCGGAGCAGCCTTTTCTTCATGTGAAGCTTGTTCTCACTGCTCTTTTTCAAGAACTTCTCCTCCAATGCCGTCATCAGTTTTCTAGCAGAGGTTTCTTTGTAAAATGCATACCTTTGTTCTCTAGATAAACATGACCGAATTGTACCACAAGCCAGTCGATTGATGGTCTTCCATTCTCCTTCTCCCATTTCATTTGGTTTCTCTCCTTCAACGGCAATATCTAGACCTTGTTGAAACAATGCGTCTAGAACCTCACTTTGCCACATGCCGAAATGGCCACTTCCATCGAAAATTTCCACCACCAATCTGCAATTTACTCCAGCGGTCCTCTGAAGAATACTTGAAGAAACATTCGAAGTGGATATCTTTTCGAATGGATTTTCTTCTTCCATTTCAGCTCAAACCATAAAATCACAAATAATAATATTACTCAAGTGCTCGAAAAATTCCCAGGTAATTGGTCGAGTCACAAACGGTCTCAGTTAAACACCAATTTCCTTAGACTCTTATCGCTTGGTGACAGAATTTTTCCAGTTACTCGAGACAATATACTATTATTATTCTAGATTTTACCGAAAGATTATTTTAACAATAATTTTAAATTTGTTAAATGCCAATTAGATAATAGGCCCAGAAATTAGAAAAAACTTTTTGATGTGCCGACTGTAGTACACCTACAGCGCACAGAGCATACTAATTTTTCCTAAAACCAAGGCTCTGATACCAATCGTTGCGGAAACTATTAGCAAACTAAAACTACTGCTAAAATAAAATAAAGAGGAAACACTAAGATTACACTACCTAATTAATTTTATAACAAAATATTACAAAGAAAAGGAATAAGAAGAACAAATGCCTTAGAGATGAGAAAGGCTTTGTTGATGTGATTTCAACTAAGGCCATAGGCCCTTTTTTATACTACAAAATCAGCCCCTATGCCTTACAATTGGCAATGTGGGACAATTCCCATTTTCCTTTATATTCACTTTGCCAATGTAGGACTTGGTAATCCTACAAGGATGGCAATGGATTGGATATGGATATCCTATAATATATTCTATAGTATATTCTACAATATATTGCATACAAGTATATGGATATGGATATCCATATCCAATCCATTGTCGTCCCTACTGACACGTCAATGTCCACGTCATTATCAGGGGGTTTTGAGGTGCACTTTAAACAAGTTCATGGGGTTAGTTGAGACGGTTGAAAGTTCGGGGGGAAATTGGCGTTTTGGGACAAGTTCAGGGGGCTCTTGATGTATTAGGCCATAAATAAATGAACTAAACTAACATTGAACTGAAAGGTTCATTAAAGACTACAACTTGGGCAAGAAGCCTTGGTTTTTCAGTCCGGCCAAGTTTTCATTCCTCAACAGCTAATTTGATCATAATGGCACTTTGGTCAGATAGTTGGGGACGCCAGGCACAGAACAAAACGGCAATGCATTTACCTTATCCAGACAAAAAGAAGCACTAGATATTGAAACTCTTAAATTGCCCACAGAAAAATAAACTGCATGTTTTCACAAATCTGGCTCTTATAATATCTACTTCCAATGTCCAATCAATTCTTAGTTGTAGCTTAATGTTTTAGTACAAGAAAAAAAAATCTAATCATTTACTCAAAACCTATATCAACACCAAGTTTTGACACAAAGCCGCACCGTACTGTCTCTCTTCTTTTCGTTCTTGTTTTCTCCTCTTTTTTTTTCTTTTCCAAATCCAAGTGTAAACAACTATAAACTGTCAGCAATCTCCTCCGAACTTAACACAAGCAAACTGTAACCTGCAACTCCCCAATTTCAAACAAAACCATTCCTCAATTCAATTCGAACAAATACCAGCCTCTAAAATAAAGTGAAACTAAAAAAGAACTAATTTTGCATTCGAAAATGGGTAAATTTCGTAGAACTCTGCAGAAGATGTATCTTGCCAGCTGGACCTAGAGTACCACATGCCAAACTGAACCAGTCTTCGTAAATTTCCAAAAACTGAACCAAAATTCAACCCTTTGACATTATGATCGCTTTCTTGCAGAGTAAATGGGGCATGTTAGCTTGGAGACTGCCGGCTACCATCTTGGGGGGAGAAATGGCAAAAATGAAATTATTTACAGACACCACTTCTACACAACTGGCCTCATCAACCTCAAAACATAATGCTGAGATGACCAATTTTGAACTCTTATATTTCAGAAATACCAAAGCATGATTCAAACAGTTTGAGGCTTGTCATCAACATTTTCCTACAAGAGCAAACATCAACAGTCAATATATGAACTGTAACGGATTCCTTTATTTTATGTGTTTGCACATCTTTCAACTCTGAACATTACAATACATATCAAAAGGGAAACTTTCAGACCAAATTACCTAAGGCCCAGGTCACCATCCTAGAAGCACTACTCGAAAAAAGAAAGGGTAAGAACATAAATCAAAGTAATACTGATATAGGCGTTCGCCTGGCATCACAATTATGTTTTTTTAGGAAATGCAAAAATTTAGGTAAGTACGGAGTTTAGGAAACAAAATTGATGGAATGAGAGAAGTTAGAATAGAAATCATTAGAAATTAGGAAACGAGATATTACGAAAAAAAACTGAAACTGGGAAGGAAGAAGAACTAAGGTAGAAAAATAGAAGCAAAAAAGAAGACATTTTGATATTAATTTCAAAATTGATGACAGTTCGTAATTAGCTACTTAACTACAAATAAAACTATAAAAGAACTATTTCAAATCCCTAGTTACTAACTACAAGAAGTATATATACAGCAGATTTTTAGTACTTTATATTTATTACTTGTTGAAATTCAACTCATTTATATTTTCTTTTTCGTTGCACATAGCATCATCATGCGCGCCTTGAACCTAGGCTCCAAGACCCCTTCGCCTACCATGCACCTAGTGCCTTGACAACTATGATATATATACATATACACACACACAAACCAAATCAATGTTGTGGTACTGTATTAAATTACATATTTTCTTTCCAAAGTTCTTCCAATGATTAGTGGTTTGCTACTATCCTTTCCAAAGCATCCAAATTTTTCAACAAAATCAAAACATTGCACAAGAACTCACTACCTATTTTCAGCACTTAGGCAGAGGCACTGCCTAGCACTTAAGGCGCCTAGGAAGATATGACGTGCCAGTGCCTCACCTAGGCACCTAAGTGAAATACATACCTTTACTGAAAAAAAGCAATATTCTAACATCACTTTGAGATACACATTTCTTTAATACTCCCTCCATCTTTTTTTACTTGTCTTCTAACAC
Source organism: Euphorbia pulcherrima (assembly GCA_947683365.1). NCBI lineage: Eukaryota > Viridiplantae > Streptophyta > Magnoliopsida > Malpighiales > Euphorbiaceae > Euphorbia > Euphorbia pulcherrima. Next base: position 26,614,430 of record CANTUS010000001.1, read on the forward strand.
ATTTCACACTTTTTAAGGAATCAATTAATTAAGGCAGAAAAATACTATTTTACCCTCTAATTAATGTTTAGTTTTCCACTCCATTGCAATTAATGATAATGGGACAAATGAGGGTATAATCGGAAAACTAATCCAAAAAGTGCCTAGATATTTGAGAATGACAAGTAAAAAAATATTTGAAAAAGTGGCTAGAATGCCTATTTTAAAAAGATGGAGGGAGTAATTAGAACGATGCATGTTTTAGAGAAAGCACCCACTTCATTAATTTTAAATCTCTATCCAACTTCATTAATCAATCCTGAAATGAATGAGTTTATCTCTATCATACTATACTCACGGAAAATTTTGTTCAAGTTTCTTTTTCATATCTTCTTGTAAAGTTAGATAAGCATAAATTGCAAGTTTTTATAAGAGAAATTAAGTATGTTAAATTAAACTCAGAATGCTATAAGCCCCCCTCCCTAGGTATATATGGTCATATTCTGTACAGGATTCTTAAAAGATTTTAGATCTTGTATACAAGGTCATGGAAAGAAAAGGAGAAGAAGCTGAAGCTCATTGCTTGGCTTGGCTCAGATTGATTGAAAAGCCCAAGGCACAGACAGGCCTCCTATATCTAACTCAGTGTTCAGGAACCTTGAAGTCTGAAATTACATTGTAAGAAAAACCTTGAAACTGTAGTTACTTATAGTAAATCAGTACTAAAGAAAAGGTATACACATCAAAGTAGACAGATAATAAATCAGGGAAAGGGTAGAGTTTAGATTTTGGGTCGTCGTCATACCCAACTCCAAATAACTACAAAACATACTCAAATCAAATTTCTCCAAGGGTGGCAGTATAATTGAACACAGTAAGTCTACATTAATATAGCTGGGTAACATATAGTATCTTGAAGTTTATTGTTATTGTGGTATAGAGAACTTTAGGTGCATTCTCTCATTTATTTGTATAATAATTCATTTCAGTCTCCTACCACTAAATCAAAGTTGTTCCAACTTCCATTAACGATGACGAAAACTAACTGAAAATATCACTTTGTTAAAGGTAAAACATTTAAAGCAGTCCATAGAATCGACACTTCTTTCAAGCTGCAAACATCAGAAGTTTTATTTTATATATTTCAACAACAGGGGTGCTCCATTAAAGGTGACATTACCAAGCTAGTGCATTGTTTCAACAAAAAAATAACATTATTATTGTTGTGTGCAAGTGAAGATGCATACAATCTCCTCATGTGCACAGACACATAGGATGCATTCGGATGTACGATCCAATGAAACTAAGATCCAATCTTACATACTTACTTCTATGTTCTGAAGAGATCTGTCAATAGACACCTTAAACTGAGAACCTTCGGCACTAGAACTGGATCCATTGTCAACAATAATAGAATTTTGATCCTTCAAATGAACAAAAAATAGCATAAATCAATACTAAACGATTTATTCCTTCAAAATACAGGAAAATACTAAAATGAGCTCTGAGATATCAAAACTCATACAACACTGAACTTATTATCAGTAGGCAAATACCTCAGCGTGTCCAAGAGTCCATTAGTTTTTGCATTGTAAAAATACTTCTCACACATTATTACTTGTGTGTTTGAAGAATGGAGACTTTCCAGATTTTGGCAGAAATAAGCTATTACTACGTTACGTTTACAAAATGTCCTCTAAGAGAAACAATAAATTGTTTAAAGATAATCCAGCATGTAATCTCTCGAAATGTTAAACTTGATCTTGAGTAAGTATACACAATTAGTTTAACTTGAAGGAAATATATTATGAAGGTATGGTTTCTGCAAACAGTCCAAATTCTTATTTCAGATTTTGACATAGTTAAGCCATATTCTCTGTTTCGCTATATAGGCAAGTCAGTCACTATTTAAATATAATATCAGAATGTCAGCAGAAGTTATACAAGACAAAACAGCATCCAAAATCTTTTTTGCTCAACAAAGCAGATTTAACAAGAACACAACTGAAGCCCATAGAAATTCAAAAATCTAAATGTACAAACAAGAAACATAACCATAAACTAGATGAATTCCTTATTTCGTCCAGTGTGTAACTGCATACATGAGTTGAGACGAAAAAACAAAGTCTCTTGATTCAACTACTTAAAAGTTGAACTAACGAAGGTTTTCTCCTAAATCTTATCAAGGCTGTCTAAAACAAATAGGAGAAAGTTACAGGTTACAGAAGTATGACATACCGCACGCAAAGACCTGTTGTTCCGACCATCTTCAAACAGAGATGAGTAGTAAGCTGGATCATAAATGGATCCCCCTAAAACGACATCACAATCTGAGCATTGTCGAGCTACAGCCGGAGCTACTGGACTTAAAAAACTATTTCTCAAATCAAAATCTGCTTCTCGAGGACCGTTACTTTCTGAATAAGAAACCCCCAGCCTATAAATTTGAATCCATAGCAAGGTGGAGGACAACCTCACAGAAAATCCAACAATTTGCATTGCTAAAGTGAGTTTCACTGAAAAGATAAAGAATGTCCCATATTTATCCGGAGAGATGTTCCTGGAAACAAGAACAATACTTTATGTTAATAGATTGAGACAATAATCTCAACCGAAATTAACAATATGCACAAACTAAAAATAAATAAATAAAGAACAACGAGAGGAGGCTGATATTCCGAAGTAGGTTAGGTATGGCTCAGTCTTGAACAGAAGAAATTCTATATTCTTTAAAAGTTAAACCTCGAATCGACTATTTGCTGCCTTATCCTCTTCAAATGATCAAGAATTGCTACATAATGATGTGATGAAACTACTAATATCAAGAGGAAACATGATCAAGAAGAAACTACTAATCGGAATTAACGAACAGAACCAAGATTAGTGAACGAAATTGCGTGGAGTTAAGTAATTAAACAGAACAAGCAAAACAAAATAAGGACATTCAGTTCAAAGAAAGCTAGTTTACCAAATATCACCAGTAAAGAGAATGAACCAGGAAATATCAAGCAAGATAGTACAGAAGAGAAGAACGGCGTAGGTGCGTCCCAAACTCTGACTACTACTCTCAATAGCAACCAGAGCAAACAATGCAATTCCCAAATTAATCAGCAGCACACCATTGTACAATGCCCCTAAAGATCCAATCAACGCGCACCCAATCTGTTAAATCACAAATCAAACGAACTCATCGTTTTGTTTTCCATATAATAAACATCAAAACTGCAAATCAGTCCAAGATAAAAGCGATTACTCGAAGAAAAACCTGAATATAAATGAGTATGACAGCCAAATATTGGAGCCTATCATAATCGCGCAGCCAATTCTGAAGTCGATCTTTCAATACACCACAAAACATCATACGCCTATCCACCTCCCAAACAATAAAAAAATATAGAATCTATTTTCTTTTCCTTTCTTTTGTTTTCTTCTCTACCAAACAAGGCAAAGAAAAGCAGATGAACAGATCGGAACGGCAGGGACTACAATACATTGAGGAATGAAATCTTCACAGCTTTCCTCTGTTTATTATTTATATCGATTTTTATTACTTAACACCAGAAACAAAAGCTGTTTTGCTTATGGCTTTTGTCACGTGCACATCCCGTGTTCATTTCCAGTCCCCTCCTCATTTTCTTTATATCCAATTCAACCCCAAACATTTTTCTTACTTCAAAATTACTCCTGAAGCTTATTTTTCTTTAAAAACATGCGATTTTTTTTTTATAATCGAAAAACATGGGATTACGCTCTATAATAATACTCTCTTTTTTTTTATGTTTACAAGTATTATTACTAAAATAATTTTGTTTGGAGTTTAGTTTTAGTTACGGCACTTCACCCCAAATAAATGTATATAATGGGATTCGAACCTTATCTAACTGAGCTACACATTATTTGTATACAACGATCACTTTTGGTATAGCTTTATACGGATCAAAACTGGTTTTGGACATAGAAAATTCAACTCAGGCTCATTACACAGATGAGGTCCAAAAGCCTATAATCCACACTCAAGACCCCTATATAAGGTTACCTCCTCACACCTTAATGTAAGTTTTCACTTCCATATTACTCTCTACTTTCTCAATGTACTTCAACCATACAAATATACTCACTTAAGCATCGGAGTGGTTTCAACCAACCAACCCCCTTGTCTTCTTTCACTTGTGCAGATCACAGGTTTACGAGCCTTGAAGATGGATTCCGCACCAATTGGCGGCGTCTGTAGGGAACGAACCGTGTACCCACATTTTATTTAACATAGATTCTCTTCTTTTTCATTTGAATCACGTCCATCTTCATCGGTTGATTCTAAATTGATCTATGTAAAAGCAAAACTATCGAAGCTTCCGAGACCTACACAAGAATGCTAGAAGTGACATGATATTGTGAAGGATGTGATTAACAAAGCCTCTATCTCACTTCCCTTATTCGCGTTATCGTAGTGATTTGCTTCCCCTATTCGCGTGATCATAATGATTTGATTCCCCTATCGCTTTTATCAAAAGAGAATTTGCTTCCCATACTCGAGTTATTGAAAGAGGATTTGCTCCCTATATTCATGTTGTCAAAAGATTTGTTCGATCGGATCCACTTAAACTAGCAACCGTATCTGTTGGTTGGAAAGGCTTCCAATGAACTGAAAGAGCTAGATTCACTTCCCTTATTCGCATAATTGAAAAAAGGATTCGTTTCCCATAATCGCATTATCAAAAGAAGATTTGCTTTCCATATTCGCGTTATCGAACTAGCTAGATTCGCTTCCCTTATTCAACATACATTACAAAACTCAAAAGCAAAGCCCATACCACTATGGCACTCAAAGCCATTATCTCATTAAGGCACTTAAAGCCCTTATCTCTCTAAGGCAAAAGTACTTCATGTCACTAAAAGCCCTTGTCTTTCTAAGGCAAAAGCCCATGTCACTATGGCACTAAAAGCCCTTATCTCACTAAGCCAAAAGTACTCCGTGTCACTATGACCACAGAGCCCTTATCCTTCTAAGGCACCAAAAACTCTTATCTCTCAAAGGCAAAAACCCATATCACTATTGCACTCAAAGCCCTTTTCTCACTAAGGCACTCAAAGCTCTTATCTCTCTAAGGCAAAATGCTCCATATCATTACGACACTAAAGGCCCTTATCTCACTAAAGCACTAAAAGACCTTATCTCTCTAAGGCAAAACCCATATCACTAAAAAACTTCTCACTAAGGCAAAATCCAAAAGCCCATATCATTATGGCACTAGAAGCCCTTCTCTCACTATGAAAAAGCATATATCACTATGTCACCTAAAGTTCTTATCTCACAAAGGAAATAACACCTCATAGCCTTATGACATTCAAAGCCCTTACATCGAGAAGACACTAATTTTGGACCAAATTTTTAGCCTTCGCACATTATAAAACTTTTCTGCAAAAGACACGAAAGTCCCTTACAATACAAGGGAACACATGATAAAATTGACTAAAATTGACTATTCAGTCACAAGCATCAAAATTATGAGCGAACAATCCAAGTGATTCGTCGAAACTCAAACAAAAGATCTATTAAAGACCATGACATGCCAATACAGTATGTGAACACTTCATGTACATTATTCTTCATAAGAGTCAATTACGAAGTCATTGATCTCACAAATATTTTCATACGAAGAATCAACAAACACGTCAGTTCTAAATGCGGATCGATGAATATATGAATCGACGAATCAAACAAATTGAAGAAATTGTCCAACACATTAATATTGAAAGCTTATTATCAAAATAATACTCTTCAAGTATAAATGAAAGAAAGCACTCAATTGATCAATCCAAATCATGTGGGATTATGTTCAATCCATCCAACGTTATTTCATAATAGGAATCAAAAACAATGAGCTTACGTAGTCATTTCTTTCATCAATGGAATCGATAAAACATCACCTTCGAATGATTAAATTTATCAAAGCCTGATAAATACTAAGTATTCACCGGAGGACAAAACATCATCTTAAAATGATCATCCTTATCAAAGTTTAAGGAATACATGCTATTCACCGGATGGCAGAATATCACCTTCGAATGATCAACCTTATCAAAGCTTGGTAAATACTAACACATTGTACTCGTCGGAGGACTATACATCACCTTAGAGTGATTAGCCTTACCAAAGCCCGGTAGATATGACTACATGTTATTCATCGGATGACATATCATCATCTCGAAATGATCACTTATCAAAGTTTACTAAATACAAATAAATCGAATTCAATGATTGGTAAAACTTACAATGGAATGACCAACCTCATCAAAGCCTAATGAAAATGAATACATATTATTCAGGAGATCACAAAACATCACACCGTTCAATGTATCTGCATACTTTACATCATAAGGGAATACTATATTTTCCTAGAATATACTAGACATTCATATTCGAAAGCAAGCGTGAAGTCCTTATATCATTAATGCACGAAAACCCATATTTTGCTTATACATTCAAAAGTCCTTACTCAATTAAGACATTTAATAAATAAAGCATTCAAGTCATGCAAACACAAATACAACAGTTCGACCAATATTCAAATGGCTCAACAAATTATCATAAGATGCCTCCAACATATTATTCTACTTACAAAGTCATTACACTTTCAACATCTTCATAAGGTGAATCTATACAGCAATAAATCCATTGGATCAGTTGCATCACCACTTGATGCATACCAATATTACGAAGTGTTTTTGTATTCATTCACATATAAACTTATTCTTAACCGATTCAACAAGCTATACATCGCTTACTGATCTTCAAATATATCCATCCAAATAATCACAACATACAATCCATGATTTGCTTAATCCTCAGTTCGCATGATCATAACTTTGCAACTATTCGCGTAATCCATGCTTTACTTAATCTTCGATTCTCATGATCACGACCTTACAATTATTCACACAATTCATGCTTCACTTAATCTTTAATTAGCATGATCACGACTTTACAACTATTCACATAATTCACGATTCACTTAATCTACAATCCGTAAAATCACTACCTTACAAGTAATTTCACATTCCGCTTGGTGTAATCCATAGTTCACATCATCACAACCTTGCAAATGTTTGTGCAATCCATGCTTCGCTCAATCCCAAATTTACATAACCATGGCTTGACAACTGATCAAACATTCTCCACTTTGTATAATTATGCTTCCTATAATCCCCAACATTCCAGTTCTGTGATACATATCTAAATCGGTTAAATGAATGACAATCACAATGCGGGGTACATACTTTCCTTATTATTTCTTCAATTGTTTTACACTTAAGTTCCTCCACAAGATATTGATCCGTATTATAAAAATGCATGAAATACGCACTAACATCTTCGTCATTTCGATAATGTGAACTACCAACACATCGCAAGCACGGATTCTTCCAATGCCACGATCAATTAGCATTCGTAGGCATAGAGCCTTCCAATGCTATATGTTGATAAGCACATATCTTTTCAATTCAACAATCAGTTGACATTACCAAAGCATGAAGCCTTCCAATACTACAATCAGTTGGAAAGCACATAATTAAGCTGACGAAGCCAAATCCATAAAGTTTAAGCAAGTAACAAATGTATCAGAACTTTCCAAAGCCACCATAAGAGCATTTAGAAAAAGTCATCTTTAGCAGATGATATATGTGACAAAAGCTAATATTGTGATATTCATCATGAACTGACTACTAAGTCAATGTACAATATAAAGACTCGGTGGCACTAAAGTCCCCAGGATTAAAACGGAAGGAATAGAAAAAATGACTACTCAGTCACAACCAATATCAATGAAAATTGAAGAAACCATTCAACACATATGAATAAGTCAATCCAACAAAGTAACTTCTAAAGATATCAAGAAACGCCAATGCAATTCAAATTAGTGATCAGGTTCTAGTAACAACCTATTCGAGTTACAACTTACTCTAGTAACGATCAATGCATGCTCGAGTGGATGATCACACATTTATTCTTTGCGCATCCAACCCGAATCAACATATTTTCCACGATTATTCATACATTAGATTGACTAACCATTCAAAGTCTCTAATACATAAATGCATTGTACTTTCCTACCTTTTAGGGTAAATGGGCAAGGGCCTAACACCAATGATTCTCCAACTCATCCAATATGCAAAGAATTCATTATGCAAATTTCTTAACTCATTCGAAACCCGAATGAAGGCCTAACCTTGAGAATTCTCCAACACATTAATAATATCATGCATCCATAATGCAAACACTCGAATAATCTAATACTTTAGCCATCGAGCTAATATGAACTCTCCAAAAGGATATATAATAATCACAAATGAAGACCTCCACCTCGACCAAGAATGATATCATATAAAGCATGAAACACTTGCTATTAAATATACCACCATTGTATTCGTTCGCTTTATTAACCAATGAATATAAGGAAATATTCACATAATTCTAATCATTAGTCTAACTTGACTAATACTAATATGTATCATGACTAATTGGAACACATTCCATTCCACATTATTTCACAATACATATATGCTGGAATACATCTCGTTCCATTCACCTAACAGCCAAGAATCTATTGGGTCAAATTTGGAACCCCTACCAACATAAAAGGTATCAAGCTATTGGATTGGACAAAATGCTCCCTACCAACGGTCAAGCTTTCACACAAAACATCCGACTAGGACTCAATGTTGAGCGCATGAGCAATATTCAACTTCGATGTTGTTGGAAATTTGTTGTTATTTCAAAAGAATTTTTTATCTGACAATGTGTTTTAATATTTACAAATGAGTTTGATTTTATGAACGTATTCAATTATAAAATAGACTTATGTACACATGAAATAAACGGTCCTAAAAATCCATTTGTATTGCAGATAAAAGGTCCATGTGAGAACTTATTTTTATTTTGTTAATAAATATTACTTTATGTTTTACAAATAATAAAACATATATATGTATTGTTTTTTGTTTGGAAAATAATGAATGAGGAACTGAGTAATTGACTTAGTCAATTATTTTTCTTCTGCAATTAACCGGTTTTGAGTCTGTGAAAATGGTTTTATTTTGTGATTTAATATCCCTTATAATCCACCTTTGATTTCACCAACTACTTGTTTTTACCGTTAATTAACTTATACTATTTTGCGTATAAAATGGTGTTCTGTTCATCCATTTTGAAGATAGATCGTAAAAAAATAACTTTTCATCCTTTCTATTTCTCTGTTGCTCTGAATATATACTTGAGTTTCTGTTCCTTAATCAATTTATTCGATTAAATAGGCTGTTTAATCCTGAAAGGAACTACAAGTGTCCTTTAAGGACAGTGTTGTTCGACATGACTCAGTTTAGCGGTGTTTCTTTCGGTTGTTTATAATTTTGATAATACTTTCTATTTTACTTTACTTATATTTTATTTATTGGATGCAAGGTCGAGACCAGAAAGTAATATAAGGCGAGCATTAGAGAAAAGTTGGCACCTCCATATGCAATAGAGAAAATCTGAGATCAAATATTTATTTCTTTATTTTATTTTTGTAATTATTACCCAACATATGCTTCAAGAATTGGGCTCCCCAACATCCAACTTCGAGCTTTCACATCAAAATCAACATCTTTCTCAACTAGCTCAGGAGCTTTACGCTTACACGCTATCAAGTTCTAGCCCCCCACAAGCATGAGCAATATTCAACTTCGATGCTTCAAGAATTGGGCTCCCAAAAATCCAACTTCGAGCTTTCGCATCAGAATCAACATCTTTCTCAACTAGCTCAGGGGCTTTTCGTTTACATGCTATGGGGTTCTAGCCCCTCACAAACTTCAATGCATTGCTAATGAGTCAATTCATGAAAGCTAGCTCCTTACCAACTCCAAGGCATCGCTAATAAGTCAATTCGTGACAGCTAGCTCCTCCTCAACTCCAATGCATTGTCGATTGCTTAAGTCATGACAACAAGCTCCTTGCTAACTTTGGATCTCCAATGATCCCATTCCAAAGACGACGCCTAAAACAAAAGATACACATTATAAAAAATCCTTACTTTGTCAAAACAATTAAAGCCTTTATATCAATAGGCATTCATCCTAAGCCTACAAAAGCACCTCAAAAGATGTATCAATCAATAGAAAGTCATATCTAAAGCTTTTATATCATTAATGCAATAAAAGCCCTCTTCTTTAAAGACATATAAATCATCAATGTCTGGCATTTTGTTGCGCCACGCAAAGTCTCACCCCTTTACACCATGGGAAAACTCTTTCGAAGACCCTTTTGCTCCATGCAAAGTCTCACCTCTTCACGCCATGTGAAAACTCTTTCGAAGACCCTTTTGCACCATGCAAAGTCTCACCTCTTCGCACCATGCGAAAACTCTTTCGAATACCCTTTGCACCATGCAAAGTCTCATCTATTTGCACCATGCGAAGGTTCTCTACTAATATAGAGTGATAAGACGTATTATTTTGAATGTGTACTCTTAACAAATACATCAATTTATTTTCTCATCAAATTTGGGGGGGACAAATTGGCACGGGCCATAGAAAATCTAACCCAAACCTATTACGTAGATGAGGCCCAAAAGCCTACAATCCACACTCAAGACCCCTATATAAGGGTACCTCCTCACACCTTAATGTAAGTTTTCACTTCCATATTACTCTCTACTTTCTCAATGTACTTCAACCATAGGTATCAGAATGATTTTAATCAACTAACCCCCTTATCTTTTTTTACTTATGTAGATCACAAATTTACGAGCCTTGGGGATAAATTCCGCACCATGTATTATAACTAATAAATCTATGTGCTCATAATTTGATTTTTAATCATTTTTAATAATTTTGAAGTTGCTAATTATTTATTGAAAAAATTAATCGAAATAGGAAATAGCTTTCTTATAATCGAAAAGCTTTGTATTATATTGCTAGGACAAGAATAAAATATGTTATTTCGGTGCTTGATGTCTATTTTCATGCATTCTATTTAATTTTGTACAAATAAATAAATTAAAATACATGCAAGAGAATTTCAAAAACCGAAAAAATTGACACCTATAACGGGTATGTTTAGTATTACTATCACAGCTGCTGTTGAAAAAAGCTTTACTCACAAATTTGTCATAAAAAATATATTTTGGCATTGGATAAAAAATTATGACTCTTAATATTAATTAATCAAGGTATGTTTTCTATTGATTTCTCAATAATTGTTTTGAAAGGAAAAGTTTAAAAATAAAGTTTTTTGAGACAATAATTTAGGAAAACAATCTCAAACCAGCCCAACATATACAAACACTAACTTAAAGACGAAAAAATTTATTCCACTGGTCCAGACTGAAAATTTGGAAGATGTACATGGCCTTTATGAATTTTTGTCATAGAACTAATAATACATTATAACTTATTAGCAAAAACAATAACAATACATTGTTGACCATTAGGTGTACTAAAGAGAATTCGGATGGGAATATGCTAATTTTCAACCATTTATCCTTTGAACTCCCTTATCTATTTTATTACAAATTTCCCTTTCTTAGCTTCTTTTGTCATTATGTATTCACATATATAATGGAGAAAGGCATAGTTCTCCATCATGTATTCTTGTTATATAGTTAACTAAATTGATAAGCGTAATATCGATGTTAGTGTAGAAGTTGGTCTTTATCTTGATCATGGTGGTATTGTTACGAATTTCAAAGATACAATACTAACATTAAAATTATGTAATAAATGTTGGTCCAAATGGTAAGTGATTTGGTGTCATTTAAGTAAGGTTTCGAGTTCGAGTCCTAGTGAATGTAGAAAATCCTTATTGAGAGACTCACCCACCACAGCCAGGTGCGTGACCCGGATTGGATCTGGATGTAACCGGAGTAAAGTTCCGGTGAACCAGATGGACAACCAAAAAAAATTTATATATGTTGCTAAAGGGTGGTGGGGGGACCCTTTAGTGGTAGCGATGATGGGCTGGAGATAGGGCTTTAAATTCGTGAGCAGTTTGATATTCATCTCGATTAAAGTTTGTTCGAGCTCAACTTGTTAATAAATAAATTTGATCGTGAACAAAGGTTCGTTCTAGTAAATGAACAGAGCTTGAATAATAAGGTATTTTGCTCGAAAGCTCGCGAACATGCTTGATACGTGGCTCGCTGACATACTCGTGAACTACTCGTGAATAAGCTCAATAACAAACTTGTGAACATGTCAAAAAAAATAAGAATATTGTATTTTTCATATAAATTCTAAGTATATAACGAAAAATAATATAGATAAGTATGCATGTAGTGTAAAATTTAAGTATTTTTAAGTGATTAAATAAATTAAATACATAAAATTTTAATTAATAAAGTAAAAACATAATTTGAAATTTGATATTTGGTTTTAAGTTGTAAAAAATTTAATCAACATATTCGGCTAAAACTCGATTGAATGAAGCTCAAAATAAATTTGAACATAATTTAATCAAGCTCAAACTCAGCTCAAATAATGAATAGTGACCAGCCCCCTTATTTTTCTACTATAGATTTTAGGTGTCATGTATTGATAAACAGCTTATCTAGTTCAGGAGTTTACGTGTTTTTGACGTCCAAGGTTCAATTAACCCTCTTTTACATTTGTTTTTTTCTCCTTTTTCTAACTTTTTTTCACACAAAATTTCATTTTTTCATTTTCTTATTTTTTCCTTTTAATTTCCTCCTTTCTTAATTATTTCATCCAAATTTTGGCCCATCATATTTATTATGATTTCGCCCTTTCGCCCTGCTCGACTCATTTTATTTACACCCCTACTTACAGAGAAGACATTCATCGATTACACGATTAGTCATTTGATAGAGTGAATGATTATTTGTACTAAAAGAATCTATGTGGCTAAAGTACATGACTATGGACATCGGTTTGCCGATATTAGTATCACTTGAAGTCATATATAACTATTTTTTTAAGATAGCCTTTTTCGGGGCTTAGTTACAGTTAGAGTTCTTCACCCCCTTCTAACAAATGCATTTAATAGGATTTGAACTCTATTCCCTTCTAACGTGCTCAAAACACGTTGCCAACTGAATTACACTTAATTAGTTTAATTTGGTGGAACAAGTCCAACCCGGATATTGAAGTATACCCGGTTTGATGGATGGCAATCACATTTAGAAAACCACAAGTGACACTGCATTTTGGTCTCAAACTGTTTGTATATCCGCACCCACATTCCTAATCTCTCGTCTCGTCACCGAGAAGGTGCTTTCAGAGCTCTGCAATTTCCCGCCCAACACAAATAAGGGCAGCGAATCATTATACTCTCTACCTTTACTCCTTAAACCCTAATTTCTCCATCTTCGGATTCTTCCTACTTCTGTTTTCTTTCTTCTTTTTTGGTTCCTCGAAGTCGAACAATGTGTGTTGATAGTGATAAAACCATTAGATCAATTGAAATCAAAGGAGACATTGACGGTGGCTTTGAAGAGGTTGTCGACGACTACTACTTCGAGAAGATCGGCAAACCGATACCTATAGTTAGCGACTCCGAGGGTTCTACAATTTTTGACTTACAATCTCCTCCTACTCGCCCTCTGGCTATCTCCGAGGTCCACTCTCTCATATTTGTCGCGCATTCCTCAGGTTTTCTGGTCTTCCCTGATGTGGTAGAAGTTCAATTATGGTTTCACATATGAACTTCACTATGCGTGTTTTTTTCTCAGGTTTTTTCGTAGCCAGGACCAAGGATGTCATGGATTCGGCGAAGGAGGCAGAGGATAAAGGGACTAAATGTTCTGTAGAGGAGTTGAGTATTGCTAGTGTTTCCGTTGGGAAAGTTCATATTCTCTCTCTTTCATCGGATTCTTCTACTCTTGCTGCTTGTGTTGCTGCAGATGTTCATTTCTTCGCTGTGGATTCTCTTGTTAAAAATGTAGGTATTCATAAATTTTATTTCTGATTTTTTTAATTGTTTGTGCTTATCAAATAGTTGTGCCATTGTATAGGATATAAAGCCATTATTTTCGTGTTCGCTGAACGAGTCAAGTGCAACTATTAAGGATATGCATTGGAGAAGAAGGCAGGATACTTCTTATCTTGTTCTTTCAAATCATGGGAAGCTATCTCTTGGTGCTCTTGGATCTCCTCTTAAAGATGTAATGGATGGTGTAGATGCTGGTATGTTGCATGCCTCTTTATTTCTAATGCATATTGCACCAATCATTTATAATCACCAGCTCTTAGTATGCTGGATAGTTGTTGACATTTATAATTGGGGATTTTGAAATACTGGAATCTTTGTATTATCGTAAACTTCCAGCTATCCGCTTCAGAAAATTTCCCTCATATTTTAATGAGGGAGGAATACTTTAATGACTGTTCCTGGTTGATACATCTCTTGCTTACATGGGTTTGTTCTGTTTGTTAGTTGATTGGAGTGTAAAAGGAAAGTACATTGCTGTAGCGAGGGAGAATAATCTTCATATATTCTCATCCAAATTTAAGGAAAAGTCGCGGATATCTTTGCCATTAAAGTTGTGGATTGGTGATTCTGATGACAATTGCAGTGTTAAAGGTACTTCACTCCGTGGTTTTTTCTTACAGTATCAAGTATGCCTAATGTTTTGTAGTGTTTTTCTGAACTTATTTATATAAAAAAATTTCCATTAAGCTGTAGGAATCTAGGCATAATGCTTCTTTCAGATTTTTTTCCTTATCAAATAAATTCTCAGGACACAAGTTTTCTTATTTCCATGTATTGAAATGGATACACGGTGTTCCTTTATTTTTATTGCTTCTTGTTCTGTCATGAGAGAAAAGCAAAATGATGGAATGAGTCCCTCAAATATTAGATGTATATCTTGATGGTTTAGAAGGGAGGTGGGGGGCACCTTTTGTGAAGCATAATTTTGATGTATTAGAACTTAATCATTGTATATTATGTGTGCTCAAATTTTCTTTTGGTAAACTAAAATAGAATGCTGCATAATTGTGATAAATTAGTCACTGAATGTAGGTATCATTAGATGAGAAGTTGAAAAAAGTGGCATGCAGTCCCATCTATAATCCATCCTTGAATTTTATGTCCTTGGAGTTATATGATGCAAATATTTTATCGAGGAAATTACAAATAAGGCCGCAAGTTATGTCGTACTCTTTGAATTATTTGTTTTGTTAGTCAACTGCTGGTTAATAAAATCTCCAAATTATCAATGAAGAAAAACAGAATAAGTTAATTTTTCAAAAGTATTTTATTGAGATAAAAATTCTGACAAGTAAAATGACAGAGTTACATGTAAAATGGAAATGGAGATTTTTGTAAGAGGATAAATAGCCCTCTCATGTGTGTGTATGTGTGACTGTTATAATATTTGAAATATATTGTACTTTCATAGAAATGTCCCTTTAGTCGACTGTTGGTTGACTTTCAGAAGCCTTAGATTTCTAATAAATCCTGGACATATCATTGTAAGAAAACATTCTTGTAGGGTTTTGATTGTAAGCCGTGTCGATGGATTACGATATTCATATACTTTTCTCATTTTATTTCTGGTCTGTTCTCTGTTTGAATCTAATTACTTCTAATCTGTTTTAGCATTTTGAAACTAAAATGTTTCCTGAATAACTTGCACCAGTGGATTCTATCAGGTGGATATGCCCTGATAACATTGTTTTAGGATGCTTTCAACAACTTGAAGATGGCAAGGAGGAAAATTACCTTATCCAAGTCATCAAGAGCAAAGATGGCAGAATTACTGATGTTTGTAAATCATTTCCTTGCTCTGAAAAAGATTTATATTATTTTATTTCTATTTTGCTTAATATCAGTTGTCAACACTTGCTATGGATTTACTGATCTAGTGAATTCATTCTCGAACTGTATATAAACTATTATGTGTTCAATCTCATGTGAATTATAAAAATTTTAAATTTTGGTTCAGTGTGTGACATAAAATTTGATTTCCCTGTTTTTAGACATTGATAGCATTATTTGAATGATGCTTCAGATTGTTGGCAGTTTTTCTCAATTGAATCACCAGTAGTCCTAGGTAGACATACGAATCAATAAATTGTGCAAGGCTTTATAGATTCTTGTCCTGGCGCTTATGTTAACTTATTCAAGATTATAACCTTTACCAGGCTAACTTGAATGTGTCTTAAGATATGCTTCTTTGAGCTTCCTTTAGAAAGGTTGTTTTGTGGTAGTTAAATTTGCGTAGCTTTGTAGATAATTGGACAGCATTGATGTTCAATCTGGTTCATCATGTCAAACAGAGACTCTAAAGCGAAAACATATATCATTTTTGGATATGATAAAGAAATGGCAGACTAATCTGCTAAGCAGATCCACCAGATTAATGTAATACTCATTTTTTGAATTCTACTCTTCAGTGGTCTTTGTGTGACACATTATCCTATCTCTACTTTTAAAAGTTCTTTAGGTCATAATGTCTTAGCCTAATGGTTAAGAATGAATTTGTGACCTCTAGAGGTCTCAGGTTTGAGTCACATACGGTATGGGTGGGGATTTTTCCTTTGTATATAATGTAAGTACAATTGTGCATTTTTTTAAAAAGATATGTTTGAGTCTGCCAGTAATGTACTATTTTGTAATTTAGGAATCATGGCATCTACCTGCTTTCCCTCCTTTCATGGTCTACTTCCTAGTCATCATCATTTTTTTTCTTATTATATGTGATTGACCATTTTTCTTGATAACGTGCCGTGCCCTTAGCAAAGCGCACGGTCAAAGAAGAGGCTTAAAATTTACTACAATAATTGGGCATTTGCAAAAATCTCTTGCAGGCTTCTTCCAAGCTATCTGCTGTATCACTACATGATGTGTATTCTGGTCTCATTGATGACATCATGCCCCATGGAAGTGGTCCTTACTTGTTACTAAGCTATTTACAGCAATGGTATGTGATGGCGATCTCATACTGTGAATTGAATACTTGTTTTTCATTATAATGATATTTTTTTCTAATTCCTCAACATTTGGTGTCAAATTTCTAATTTCTATTTGTGTTATTGTCAATAAGTTTAATCTGATCCTCACTTGGCAGTACATTGGCAGATCATTGTTATTGATTCCTTTTTATTCAATTATTGAATCAGTTTGTTGTTTAAAGCTCGAGTAAGAGTATGTTAAGCGAAAAACTATGCAAGTGACGGTAAATTGTGGTTGAGGAAAATGTTCACTTCATCCTGGTTAAGTTACTTCATTTGATTAATCTGTCTCATTTTGCCTTTTGTTTGCTAGACATTGAGTAGAAAGGAAAAAATAAAGTTTCTTTTTTCTTTTGTTGCTATTTCCTATTTGTAATACAAAACAATTTATATGTGTTTGAATTCCTGTCCTTTTTGGTGAGACAAATCGAAATCACAATTGTTTGACTGGCAAGTTTAGTATATTTGTGTTTTTAACAGTCGTACTGTCAAATGTTGCTAATAATTTGTCACCTCAATTCTGTGACCATACCAAGTCTAACTACATGATAATAAAGGAGGGTAACCTTGTGCGGGGCTGGTGAGGGGACAGGCCCAGCCCATTATGGAAATCTGATTAATCATATATTTATATATGGGAGGCTGTTTCCGCTGTTCAAGTCACAGGGTTTAACCTTACTGTTTTGTCCCCCAACATTTGCTGCATGATTAAAAACTCTTTCGAATAACATTGTGAAAGTTTTGAAGATTTTTTCTGTTCATTATAATTAATAAAATTTTAATATCATGGGTGTATTCGAATGTTGTTGTACTGAGTGTTTGTAGTTCTGCGCATGGTAGATTGATAGTGCTTGTTGTCATTTCACTATCAATGTAACTTCTTCCATGTTATTCTGAATTTGACGGTTAGCGTAGTTGACTCTTCTATTTTGTTGTATATAATTGCAGTGGTATTGCTATAACAGCAAATCGGAAGAATGCTGATATTCCCATTGTGTTACTCCACTGGCCACTACAGGATGACACTAGTGAAGTTGCATTTATTGATATTGCTCGTGACTCGTGGGTTCCCAGGATTGGAGTTCAAGGTACTGTTGTTTGTTTACTATCTGAGAATATGTAAGCAGAGTCTTATAAGCACAGTCTTATAGGGCACTGAGAATATGTAGTGCCTGTATTCTGCATAGAGACAACTAGTGTCTCTGAATCTGTTAGATTATGAAAAGTTCGTTACAACTATATTTTGCTAAGTCTATGGCTGATCAGTAAATCATCATGACAGAATGCACATATTAAGCTATAATGCTCAAGGTGCTTAAAGTTGTGTACTGTTTTAGAAACTAAGATGTGAGGTCTGTTTTGATTGGTATGAGAGTGAACTTTTAGTTCTTGGAGTTGCTCCTTGCTAGCTTTTCATTTGAATTCTCATCAGTCATGTTGAATTTTGAATCATTGATTAAAAATACAAACTTCTCAGGTACTATTGATGGTTATATATATGCTCCTTATTTCAGGTAATGGTGATGATAACTTGATCTTGGGGCTTTGTGTTGATAATGTTTCTGTCCACGGAAAAGTCAGAGTTGAGGAGAAAGAACTTTCACCATCTTGTGCTCTTTTCTATGTTACTCTTGAGGGAATGCTTGCTATACATTACTTTGCTAGGTATATTTTTTTGGTTTTCTTTTTCCCTCAATATGAACATCATGAGGTTTCATTGTGCTTAAGTGGGAATTTTGAATATATCGACCACTGAATTGACTTTTAATATAGTGCCTCAGAACCAACTGTTTCACCTGAAGCTGATTCTTCCCTTTGTGACGAGGAAGAGGATTCAGATGTAGCTGCAGGAAATGGTCAGTTGATTCCGTTCAATATGGGGGAGCAAACATTTGATCAAGTGGCTCTGGGTTCTCAGATGAAGGATATGAGCAAACGGGAACCAAACGTGAGTGAAGATAACATAAATCTTGCTAAGACAGGTGTAATCCATTCTGGTAAGAGTGAGAATTCAGTGACTGCAGTTGTTCCAGACATATTCTGTAAAGACGCTATTAGCAAAAAGCAGGATATGGAATCTCTTTTTAACACAAAGGCTTCTGTAGCTGATGGAAATGAAAAAGTTGCCGTCTCAGAACTCTACCAAGGAGTAGGTGGTCATGGAATAGATGCTTTTGTGCAACAAGAAACAACATTAGAGCAGTTGTCTTTGAAGAATCTGCTCAAGCATCCAAGCAAAGCAGAAGCTGATGAAATTACTGAATTCCAGCATGCTCCAATTGCTTCTTTAGAGAAAGGTTCTACATTCCCTAGCCAATCAATGGGAAAGGACTTGGAAAAAAGTCTTGACCTGCCTAAGCCATCTGTGAACTCTATTACTTCTACTTCTTCACAAAAGTCTGCATATCAGCTAGGGTCATTTGGAAAGCCAATATTATCAAGTGGATCAGACAATAGACCCCTTTTTAGTTCGAGTTCAAGTCAAGGAATTAAATTTGATAATGATGGCAATAGTTTTGGGACTAGATTTGTTGCTTCACACCTTGCTGGAAAGCCAGTTCCACCAAAGAATTCAATTGGTGAATCTCCATCATCAAACTTTTCTGTTAGACAAACCCAAATTGTAGGACCAAAAGCTTCAGTGAGCGCAGGGAAAATCGAACCATTGCCTTCCATTCGTAGCTCGCAGTTAGCTTCTCAGGAAACTTCTGATTTTGGAAGGCAGGCAAACTATAGGTCTCTGACTTCAAATGATTCCCATAGAGCTCTATCAGCATCAAGTTCTGAGCCACACTTATCAAGACAACTTGGAAATGTATGAATTTTTTCTAATGTCTTATTTTTTTTACTCATTTAAAACTTTCTTATTTTTGGCAATGCAAAATTGAGATCTGGTATTATAAGATTATTGTTTATGAAAATCTATTTCCAATTTCAGTTTGGTGTTTTAAAATGCATATATTCTGCTGATATACTGAACTTTTATAGTTCATTGTGTGTCTGAGCTTTCTCTGTATATGGTATGGGGTTGCTTTTTTGTTTTATTGTGTTGCTATTCGTCTCCATGCATCGAATTTTTCTCAAAAAGGAAATACTTCTCTTTCAGATTAAAGAGATGACTAGTGAATTGGATGCGCTTTTGGAATCCATTGAAAAACCAGGAGGCTTCAGGGATGTCTGCACTGTTTCCAAGAGGAGTTTGATTGAAGCTTTGGAGGAGCAGATGCAAACACTTTCTGGAAGATGCCAAATGTGGAAGGTAAAACTCTCTAATGGTTCATTTTTGTGGCCTTCGATTGTTCGTCGTTCTATGATTAGGTTCTTTCAATTCTTGCTATATTTTCTATATTATTGATCTTGTAATGAAATTGGGAAATGAAACTTCCTTGCTGAAGTACATTGCGCACAAAATTGCTTTATACAGACCTATCTAGTGACTCGCATCAATGGTTGCAATATGGTCCTAAATCTCCTGATACTTGATGCCGGTGGCAATTCTCTATGAGATTAATGGAAGCCACACGATTCCCTTGCATTGATGAAATTTTTAGAATGGAATATTTGATAGAGGAACTTCAATAGATAAATCACTTTCAATAAAGCATCTAGCGATGATTTTGATTTTGCAAGTAACAGTGCAGGGGATGCTTCCATTGATTAATCTTTATGATCATATGTTTGGTTTGCTCTTACATCCAAAAGACTTTCTGATCATCACACGAGTCACTAATCATGATTCATTTTTTGCTAGTTCAAATCAAATCCTTTACAATAAGCTTCCACCATTGATTAGAATGGGAAATTTTCTTCCCCTTTGGCCAGCAAATACCTAGGTGCACTGCTCTCTGCTGGAGACCAAAAATCGCTAGTAATATATGAAGCTCTATAATCGTGATTAAGAAATCTGGGAGCTGAGTCCTGCGTAGAGCTGTTAGTCAAATGGGTTGGAATGGGAGTCCTATTCTGGGCAAAAGAAAACTTATGGCAGCATCTCTTGGACTTGGCAATGAGTTTCCTCCTCATGCACAAGAAGCCAATACCCTCGAAACAAGGTGAGAAAAATATGTAGTGTCTTTCTGGGGAAAATCCTTGAGGGTAATGAAAAAAAAACAAAGTATTCCAAAACTCCATTGAAGACTATCGTTTTCCCCCATTCACTACTAACCAAGAGACACCAAAGTTACTTCTTGTCTCTCCATTGACCACACAAGTACCACTACATTTCCTTTTACCTGAAAACCCCCCAACTCGAATCAACATGGCCACTAAGATGCCCTTCAGGATTCTACTCGTTTTTCTTTTATGCCATTACTCCATTTGTTTGATCCTCCAATTAAGCATCACTTCACCAGACATGTGCCACCACATCATGCCCAAAATTACTTGCCTTCTCCTGCAACGTGGTCATTCATATGGATGTTAGAATTTGTTCCAGTAGTTGTCAGTTGTCACGTGAAATCCTTTAAAAAAGCATGGAGTCCCTGTAGATGCCTTAGATAGCCCTGATACAGCCTGTTTTTTTTTCTATGAGTTATCTTATCTGTTGTGAAGAATTTCATGAAAAAGACTTTAACGAGAAGGTTTGGAAGTGTTGCAGGCACCCAAGAACTCCAATCACAATTTTAGTACCCCAAGCTGAATTTTAAAATATCAAGTTATTACCAAAAAAATTGGCCACGTTAAGCTTTGCCATCATGCATCTTTATGTTACCTTACATTGTTACCATACACCTTAATGAATTGACTTTGATTCTTTTCCACCATTGAACTTCATGGTCAACATCACCACTCTCTTCCAGTAACTTAGAAGTCTCTAGCATGCTGCATTTCTTTCATCAAGTTCTGTCAGTAATTCCAAGGCTGCAATGAGAATGGTTTCCCTATGATTCATGTCATCATCCTCAGCTAAGCAAGAACTAACTTTCTTTAGCCCATTCATGCTGCGACAGAATTGATACCCACTACTGAAACACATTTTCCTTTTCCCCTCCAATTCCTGATTTAAGAGTACCCTCTATATTTATCATAAGCTTGTAGGTATTATTGGAGGGAGAAGATTCTATGGTGCTAAAAGATCCAAAATGAGTTTTGTGAAAGCTATCATTCCTTCTTTTGGTTTCCCAAATATAACTATCAGCATACCATCTTTCTGTTTTGCTTCACACAATCCGGCGCATGGTTACCTTTGACTCATCTAATTCCATGTGTCCCTTCCTTATGCCTTGTAGAATAAGTTTTCCAGATTCTTGAACTATGAGATTAATTTCCCAAAAGGTGATAAGATAGCCATCATTTTTTTCCTAAATGAACTTAAATGGTGGAACACTTTATGGAAAAGGAGAAGGCTTTTCAAGTCTATCATTTCTGGTGGTTGGCTTAGATGTCTCATTGAATAGAAAAGGACAATGTATGCCAATACTCATGGTCTCCAAAATCTCCTTTTTAGTGTATGTTGACATCATATGTTATTTGCAGTGGTCTACGACATTTCTGATGGATATGATAGTTAATAAAAGTAACAAGAGTTATGGCTTATTTATAGTAAACTACGTACAACGACTTGTGTAATATTTTGGCTTATTGGAGTACATTTATGTAAAATTTTGGCTTATTGCAGTACATTTGTTTGTCCATTAGGAGGGATCTGATGTGATCACAACATATCTTTTAGCTCTCCCTTAGTTGATATGATCAAATCATCATGTGGAGAAAATCCATAACATTTTTTTGCATGTGATGCGGTTATGATAATATAAAGAAATTCTCCTCCTTGCTCTCACCCAGTATTTTCATCTTGATGTATTATCACTCGTGTTACTTGAATTGTCTGAAACTTATTGGTACTACACTTTTGTTTAGAATTAGTATATGCTTCTTTTACCCACTGATAGGTCTCAGCCCTGTAATTTATGTTTGCGATTTCTGAGTTTACATTTTGTGCAGTTTGTATATTTGATTTCTTAATTCTGATCTGTAGAGCCTGATGGATAAGCAGCTTGGAGAGACCCAAAACCTTCTAGATAAAACTGTACAAGGTATTCTTTGCTCATCATATATGCATTTTGTTTGAAGTACATTCTGTTATGTGAATATAAAAAAACTCAAAATTTTGCAAAAATATTCGCAACTTAAAAATTTTGAGCTGTATGAAATCCTTCTGATTTAAACACATTCAAATCTGCTACTGTCTGAGGTTTTATATAATCATAATGAAATTTGTGTATGTATATGGTTATAGACTTATGGCTGTATTCTGTTATTAGTTTCTCCACAATTTGATGATTGCTTGTTATAAGACCTAAATTTTTGGACTTTCAGGCTCTAGTCTACTGGGGAAATTATATATAGTATCAGGTATTTTGTACCCTTTCCACTCACTGATTAACACATCACCACTTTCTATTATTGTAATAATAAAAAGTGGTGATGTGGTAATCACTGAGTGGAAAGGGTACAAAATGCACGGTACCCTATATAAAAACCATGTCTACTGAGTATGGAAAATGACCATGATTGTCATGCTGCTGAGATGGTTGACAGGAGCATTGTTTACCATTTTGACCATTATTTATTTGTTGTTTTGGGGATGGAGAAGATATATTGAAAAATCTTTGAATGAAACTCTAGGGGGACTGTTTGTTTTACTTCTAAAGTGGGAGGTTGTGCTAATTTGATTTTGCAAACAAGCCAACTGATAAAATGAGAATGTCTTTGCACCTCTTTTGTTCACACGGTGGTTACAATTTAGGCTCCAATAATGTATACTTAAATATTATGATACATAAGAATACAATAATTGAAGAGATGAAGGGGGTGTTTCTCAAAGCTTGTAATTGGTCAAACTCAGCTTATAAGCTAGTTTAAGCTTTTAAGCCCATAATATAAGTGTTTCTCAAAGCTTAAATTTTGACTTTAAATTTGAATTTAAGCCCAAAGCAAAAAGCTAGGAATTGGAGCTTTTTAAAAAGCTACTTATAAGCCTCCTTTGACCAAGTATATTACCATATTACCCTTGCTTATAATTTATATTCTTCCACTTTTTTTCTTCCCTTCCATTACTTATCTTTTTGAGTCATTTAACAACTTCTTCAACTTATAAGCCGCTATTTACCAAACACTCAACTACTTAAAAGTAAGCTTTAAGAAACACTTCTATTGCTTATTTTTAAGTTGCTTTTAAGCTAAAAGTAAATAAGCTAAAAAGCACAAGCTATGAGAAACACCCTCGAAATTTCCTATTCCTGCTTCTATTGAGAAAATAATAGTGGACGCCAAAAGTGGGGCTGAACATGTATGATAAATTTGAGGCTGTTAGAAATTATTGGGCGTGCTTAACATTACTGTCTATTTTAGTGGGATTGGTAGAGTAACTATCCTCATTGTTTTTTGCTATATGCTTTCTTTGTTTATGTTACATGTTATCGATGTTGCATAACTTCCGAACGCCAGTGTAGTTCATACTTCAAAATGTCAAATGTCATTTAAATGATTGTCTTCGTCTCCAATATCTCTCTCTACTCTTCATCATCACCATTCACCAGCGCACAAATTCACCATACATTCATTGATGATGGATTGAGACTTTCAGGAAGCCTGAATGGAGATATGTTTGTAATGCAGTTATTTGCTTTAATGTTTCATCAGTTCATTTAGTTTCAGGTTATCTGGTGTTTAACTTGAAGTTTTGTCTTGTACCTATCTGTTGGGGTTTTATGATTTAAAGTTTTAAAATAATATAACATTTAAGTTTCTCAACTCTTTCAGTTTTGGCAAGGAAGATATACATGGATGGCATTGTTAAGCAAGCCATTGATAGTAAGTACTGGGAACTCTGGAATCGCCAAAAGTTGAATTCTGAATTTGAGCTGAAGAGGCGACATATATTGAAACTAAATCAGGTACACATCACTTTGTTTTTCACATGTGAGCTCAATCCTAATTTAACTTCGTATTCATTTAAATGCTTCCTGTTTCCAACTGCAGGTTTTGACCAATCAGTTAATTGAATTAGAGAGGCATTTTAATACCCTTGAACTCCACAAGTTTGGTGAAAATGGTGGAGCTCATACTGGCCGGAGAACTTTACACAGTAGATATGAGCCTTCAAGGTATAAGTTGCAGTTGTCTATATGATAGTCAAACTTTCAGCATAAATCACAAATGCTGTAAAGGTGGAACAATTCTGATGAACCATCAGACAGTTATATTTATGTGGGATTTATTAACATGTGATTAATGATTGAAAGTTCTTGCTGACAAAGAACCTGGACCGTAGTGAAACATGCCTTCTCAGAAACGTCTAACTTAATGACAAAATATGACTTTTGCAGACAAATTCAATCCCTGCATAGTTTACATAACACAACAAATTCACAAGTAGCAGCTGCTGAGCAGCTATCAGAATGCCTCACAAAACAGATGGAAGTGCTGAGCATACAATCACCTGTCGAACCGAAGAATGTAAAACAGGAACTGTTTGAATCAATTGGAATCTCCTATGATCCAACTTTCAGTTCTCCGGCTACTTCGAAAGTTCACGATTCCTCTTCACTGAAGAAATTGTTAGTTTCTGGTTCTGCTGTTGATAAATCTCAGTCCAGAAGACGCTTGTCAAGTGCTATGAAAAGTTCTGATTCTGAAACTGCTAGGAGAAGAGAGTCACTAGATGAGGTGAGTACTTTTCAAATCTCTCTTGATTTTGGTTACTCTGTAGGTTTTAGCTATAGATAACTAATAGTCACTCCTTTTCTGATAATTGTTTCCAAAACTCGTTCGTGTTGTTGGATGGTTAAGTTTTGGACAGATGAATAAGAGTACAAGTCTTACCAACCCTGACGACTTATTGGTCGGTTGGTCTGATTATGTGTACAATTAATTTATTTTATGAATGATAGTACTATTTCTAAATAACAAAAATCTTATGATTTTGCTTACTATTTGAGAGATAACCAAAAAGATACTTTGACCCAAACAAAATCTGACACCAACTTCTTGAACTTATTGTTCTGTTACTGGATTGATCAGATTTTGTTGGTTAGGAACTGAATTCTGCTTGCTTCAGTTGGAATTGTCTTGGTCATGTAATTCACTTGCTGTGACCAATTAGGCTTCAGTTACATCACCAATGAACTCTATCACCAAGACACCAACATTGCCTAGTTGTAGTATGCCATTAAAAGATGAACTGATAATTGTGATTCTGACGCCTTTTCTGATAAAAGTGATTTTTCTCTTAAATTAGGGCAATCAGTTGCACATTGTTAATGATTTGGGTGTAATTTTAGTATTCTCTTCCTGTAGCTAGGAGCGTTCCAGTAGACTTTACAGTATTAATATGTTTGTTATTGCTCTTGACCTCATTGTAGAGCTGGACTAGTTTTGAGCCCACAAAAACAACTATAAAGAGGGTGCTTCTGCAAGAAAGTCAAAAGACGGATATGAATACATTGTCCCTGAAGGGTAGGGATCAACTTGACCATTCTTTTGTTGATAAATCAGCTCGTCTGACATCTCCATCCTTCACAAACCAGTTTGGAAATAGCGGTGAGTCATGTTTTAGAAAGAAAACATTTTCAATGTATGTCCCGCATCATCATTGTAAGATATTATGAAACATTAGCTTATAGACAACTTTCCTGAGAAGATTTTTTCTTTTGCAGGAATTCAGCGTACACCACCAGAAAAGGGCTTTGGAACAAAGTCTAATCCATCTAGTTGGGGTAATGACTCTCTATCAGGTCATAAGGTTCCTTTTGGAAAACCTGGTAACTTATTTATGAATGAGACTCGGTCCTGTCAGCAATCTGAAGCTGTTTCACACAAAAAATCATTCTTCTCAACTGAATCACCTGCACAGTTGCCGGTGTTGACTAAAACGATCACCACGGATACAAAAAGTGCATTTACCAAATCTCCCAGTGAGGGTTACGAGTCCTCGTTTTCTCTTCAAACTTCTGCTGCGCCAGCTGTTCCCTCTCATTTTGGAGAGGCTCCCCACTTCAATGTTCCAGCTAGTAAAAGCCAGCCTACTGGAAAATCCTCTCCAGGATTCTCAATGTCACTCTCATTTCCTTCATCTCCAATGATGAACTCTTCATCAAGTACTGCATCTTCGGGTTTTAATCTATCTTCAAGTTCACCGTCCATTTCAGCTGCAATGCCTTTCGGCATGTCTACAGGCAGTTGTAAAACTGATACTGTTGTTTCTTTAACTCCATCATCAGCCTCTTCTTCTTCTTCTGTTTTTTCTTCAAGCTCTTTCTCTCTTCAATCTGGTTCTAGCAAAATGCAGTCTCCTGTTGATACAACTCGTTTATTGTCCATGTCCGAGTCTCTTAAAACACAAGCAAATACTTCACAAACCCCTACAGCATCATCGTCTGATTCCTTTAAGCCATTGGAACCTGCTACTGTAAAACCTACATCATCTGCTGAATCGACGTCAATTGTGGAAATACAGCCTCCTAAAGAACAGGTGCAACATTCTGCGAATAAAGTTAGCGCAAAAACAGATGTGGATATTGATAAAACAGATGGACCTCCTGGATTTAGTTTGAAGATCGAGCCTCCAGTGTCATCTACTTCAAGAACTGAAACTTCAACTGCTTTTAAAATCGAGCCTCCTGCGTCTTCTGCTCCTAGAACTGAAACTTCAACACCGGGATCTGGAAGTCAGCTCAGTTCAAACAGCATAACTCGCCGAGAAACTGGTTTAGGGTTGAACATGCAACCTAAACTGGCACCTGATGCACATGCCCTTTTCAATGCATCGCAACCTTCTGATATCTTTGCAGGTGGGAAAAGCGTGAATTTGGATGTTCCAGCAGGTATAGAAGAAGAAGATGAAATGGAGGAGGTGGCTCCTGAAACTAACCGGACAAATGAAATTAGTTTGGGGAGCCTTGGAGGTTTTGGTCTTGGCTCAACTCCTAGCGCCAATGTTCCTAAAGCAAATCCATTTGGTGGTCCGTTTGGTAATGTAGGAACCAATCAAGCCAGCTCTCCCTTTTCAATGACTGTACCCAGTGGAGAACTATTCCGACCTGCATCATTCAGCTTTCAACCTATACAGCCTGCCCAACCATCTCCGCCCACTAGCTTTGGTGCAGCTTCTGGTGATTTTGGGGCTGGAGCTGTTGGTCAAGCTCCTGCACCTACATTTGGGCAGCCTGCACAGATTGGAGCGGGACAACAAGCACTAGGATCGGTTCTTGGTTCTTTTGGGCAGTCAAGACAATTTGGCACTGGTTTACCTGGTGGTTTTGCTACTAGTTCAATGGGTGGCTTTTCAAGTGCCCCCGCAGTTGGGGGGTTTGCTACAGCTGCTTCTGCTAAGGGAGGCTTTGCTAGTTTGGCCTCTGCTGGTGGGGGTTTTGGTGCAGCTGCTTCTGGTGGGGGCGGTTTTGCTGGAGCTGCTTCTGGTGGGGGCGGTTTTGCTGGAGCTGCTTCTGGTGGGGGCGGGTTTGGTGCACCAGGTAGTTTTTTTAAAAAAAAAATTCAGCATATCTATTATTAGGTCTGATGTTAGTGGAGTGGATTGTTGATTTTTTTAAAATGCAAATTTGTATAGCAGGTGGTGGGTTCGGGGCATTCAGTAGCCAGCCGGGTTTCTCAGCTTTCGGTGGTAATTCAGGAGGAAACCAACAAGGAGTTGGCGGTTTCTCGGCATTTGGTGGCAGTGGCAAACCTCCGGAACTCTTCACACAGATGAGAAAATAGACTTTTTAACATTCTCACCAGTTCTGTTATTATTAGGCTTTTACATGAATTGTGCACAAATCAACTTCTCAATTGTCCTTACACGGGTGGATCATTCTCAGGAGAAGATCGACATATTTGGAGCTTAATATCTAGTTCTACCTATGTTTGTACGTCTTTGTTGATTGGTTTGCCTCTTTTAAGGTTAGATTGGCAGGCTCGTTTGGTTCGCGGAAATCCTATTCCGTTGAATAGAAATAGAAATGTATGGAAAGATATCAAATATGACACATTATTCACCTAGAATCCGTCAATGCAAGGAAAAGTTTTTCCTAGTTAATATACAACTCACGGAAAAGCTATTCCTTTCTGAAACAAAGGAATAGCTATTCCATAAGATGTATATAAACTAGGAAAAACTTTTCTGTGTCTTCACATGTACTCTACTATATTTGACATCTTTCAATTCATTTCTATATCTATTACACGGAATAGGATTTCTTCGAACCAAACATCACAAGTTAGTCTAAGGAGGTGTTTTACTTGCAAAATTTCATTAGGAAGGTTACTTGTATCAGATGTAGGATTTGAACCAATGATTGGATCATGGTTATCGTCAAAGTTTTTTTTCCACCATCCTATGGAAAATGTCAGACCATATATTAAAATACTGTTACGGTTTCCCTTTAGAATTGAAATTGAAAACATTGGGTAAGAGGAAGTCCAACCATATTCCAAACTTTATTTTATAGGAGTTACAGTGTTTTTGTTCCAGCCATCTTTCATATTTGATTACATTCCCTAAAAATAATAATATTCTATTATTATTATTATATTAATTTTTTTATCATTAAAAGTAAAAACAAATGATACTTTTATATTCGTTCCTTATATTAGAGATATACCATAAAGGGAATGGTTGGATTTGGTCTAAAAGAAGAAACAACTGAAGCGCTGTCAATGGCAAAATAGTTGGCAACTTTTTAAGCACAGTAAATTAGTGTATTTCAGTTATAGTTGATTCAAATTACCCACAAAATAGTTAATAGAAAATATGAAGTATATATCTCATATTTTTATTTGGTAATTTATCTTATACTTGTTTGGTATGCTAATCTTACAATGAAAGTGGGATGTATATTGCGTTATTTAAACAAAATTAGTGACTAGAAAAGTATATTTATCTAAATCACTTTCAACTTCATAATAATTGTACATAATTCAGTTGATTCAACAACCTATTTAAGTGTTCGTTCCATCAAAGTGGATGGGATGTATTTTGAAGAATTATTGCTTCAGAGGATAAGTATACTTGAATATTTTAAACTGCAATTAAATACTTGGATAATTTGTGGATTAATATTCTTGTAACAGTTGTCATATGCTAATAAATTTGGTGCATTGGTGAAATTAGTACTGTTTTTGAATGCAAGTTGCATTAAGTAGGGGATAAAAACGTTGTATTTTATGTGAAGCTCATGCTCATCAAAAACCTTTTTCTTTTCAAACAATAAATGTTGCTGTAAGTGAGTTGGTGAAATCATTTAATCAAACCGATCCTTTGGCCGAAACCTTGTCATTTATACATCACATTTCTGCTTCCAAATAAATACAAATCGAAAATGAAAAGTTCATTGGAGTTAGGATGTACATGTTTGGTTCCACTGCAAATTCTCAGTTACGAAATTGCTTGATTTCAGTATAACAAGGATATTTCAACAAAATGAACAATCTGCAACTATGATCTCCATTTTCAGTCCAACTTTTCCAATTTCAACGAGGAAAAAGCCCTCATTTATCTTCTCACCTAACCATAATACAAAATATAGAGACAGAAAGAGGTATCAAACAGGAACCCCTAATTCAGAAATCTTCATGACGCGATTGTTCAGCGCAGCTCTCTGCTGCCTCAGATTTGAAGCCATGGAAGCAACCTGGTCAACGGAACACCCTCTTTGATAAGCTTAATGTTGCAGAGTGCGCCTAAGAGGTGTGAAAGCACAATAAAAATATGTTCTCACTTACCTCAGCTCGAAGTTTCAATGCTTCCCTTCCGGGGATTTCTCGTAATCCATCCATCAAATCTAAGACAAAGCAAAAGAAAATAATATAATTAACTCAATAGTTGATTCAGGTACTATGAAGTCTTCATTCCACAAGCATGGCTGCTTATATGCCTCATCAACGAAATGTTAAAGACACGACGCCAAATGGTCGTATTAACCAAAACGAATATGCATGAGACGGTGAATCAGGGTTCCTAGTGAAGACTAAAGACATTTAAATTTGATGTTATACATTACGTTACCAAGATCATCAGGTTTCATATCCCCTTGTTGGGTTGATTCATGAGAGATGCGTTGCACAGAATCATAGTTGCAAATATGGTTGAATAGCGTTGTTTATTTCATTTCTGTTTTCATCACAAATTGGTGTTCGAACTATTTAAATGAAAAAACCAAACTACAATTCTCTATCTTGAAGCATTAACCCCTTGTTTGGAATCCTCAAAATTGAAGGAATTCAATTCAGTTCATTTCACTTTGTATAGAAAATTTGTAAATTTTCTGCAGAAAATGAAATGAATTGAATTCCTTCAATTTTGAGGGTTCCAAACACACCCTAGGAGCTGAAAAGCCACCAGGTGAGAACCAAGGGGCAGAATATGATGTGTTTCAAAACAGAGTCTACAAAACGAGAGAAGTTAGGAAGAATACCTGCAACTTGGGTTTCAACCTTGCAAGCTGATTTAGCAAGACGTTGAATTTTACTTCCAGCATCCCTACAGGTACAACTTCCAATTAACAACTAAAACAGGTAGAGAAAATCAGCAGACGGAAAAGAGAACATGAAATTCACTTTACTTGAGATCATTATAACCATAATTCATGTCCTTTTCAGCAAGAGATGCTCTTTCAAGTAGTTTTTTACTCTCATTCTTCATTACATCTACAGAGAGGTTCAGCCCTTTCACATTTTTTTCAGCTTTAAGAAATTTTGCCTGTGTACGACGATAACAAATAGTCATCACTGTCGAGTAAATAATTGATATTATAATAAAAAATACCACATATCAAGTGGCTTCTGTTAGGTTGAGAGGATAAAATGTGCTTACCTCCTCACTTTGAAATCGACCAAATGTGGTACGAAACAAAAACCTTCTTGGGCCTGAAAACATTACATGTCAAAGTCAAATACAATTAATTCCTTTCTTTTAATAACCATCACAGTTCATTTCTTGTAATAAAAGGGAAAATGAGCAATGATATGAACCAATGCACGTGTGGTTTCTGATTGAATCAAGTCCCAGTACCAATAGCATCAAAATTTAAACAATTTCGCACCAATTTATCAATAGATGGTTTGGGAGGTTATTCCAAAGGACGCCCCAAGACTCTGTCAGAAGTACAGGAAGAAAATTTGTAGCAGTAGGAAGCATCCTTCACATTGTCTTAAATCCTAAGCTAATAATAGAAAGCTTACGAATGAGGTTGCGTGCCCAGCTAGAAAAGATTAATTATATATAGCCCCATGTCATATTTCAGGGAATGAGCCTTCAGTTCTTTTCCGACTGGTAGCTACAAGAACAATCAATTATTTATATTTTCCAGATGTCAACTACTTAAATACCCCTTCAGGTGTGAGTAAGGTGATTGACATTCAAGAAATTCAAGCATAGCATTCATTTTTACTAAATCAAACTGAAAGGGGATGCAAATTACGGGTACAATCATTCAATTGAACATAATGTGATATTGCAATTGAGAACTGCTAGGCATAGAATATGCATTTGAGGTCATCTACTAAAATAAGACGAATTCAAAAGGGGGGTTTTAGCCTTTTAGGGCGGTGTATTAGAGGATGTGAGAATATTTTAAACAATGATGCTTCCCATTTGCAACCCTGCCAGTAACCTCCAGTCCTCCACTACCAGAATTTAAAGGCCAAGTTTGTTCTCAGTGTAATGTTTTTGTACTCTTGTCGAGGACTAAACACTAGATGCTCACAAAAAAAATATTGGGAAAACAGATACTAAAATAAGTATCACTGACCACCCAAAAATCTAATGGCAAAAGTCACTAGAAAATTGCAGCTGTGCTTTTAATAATATGTGGATTCATTCATACCTCGCATTAAAAGGAAGCTTGAAGCTACAGCAACACCAACAACCTCAGTGGGGTGTTCCCTTGCAACATTCAACCCCTCTGAAAGGGTAGAAAAACTGAAATTACACAGCTTCAATTTCATAAGGAAAACAAAAATCAACTCAAAATTATCAGAACCGCAGATTCTACTGGCTAATGTAGGTTTGAAACACCATCATCACAACTCAATCTGTACCTGGAAGGAAACTGTATTCAAAGGAGAAAACAATAAAACTGCAAATGGAGTATAGTTTAACCTTTAATTTTGCTGAAAAAAGCATCCTCATAAGTCTTATACTGGGAGCTAACTCGAGAAGCATGATCCTGTGAAATAGAAAACACAAAACGCTAAACCACTGCAATTCATTTGAATGATTAAACAAAATAAAAACAGAAAAGATACAAATCCGATCAAACAGAATGGAATCGCAATAGCGAGATGCCCCCAAAGATAGGGAATAGCAAAAGAGAGGAAGAAGGAATAGAACCTGTAAGGAGCGAGCAGAGCGAATGGCGGAGTCTTTAGAATGAAGGACAGTACGCTGCAGATCCTCAACCCACTTGCTGTCACTTTCTCCTCCTCCTCCTTTCGCATTACTACCTTCTTCCATTTTTGCTCTTTTTCTTAAAACCCTTCCCTTTCAATTACACAGTCCACCGCTCTTTACCCCTTCCCTTTTTCTAGTAAAGTTTCAGGCCCTATTTGGCTCATGATATCTTTTATTTTATTGTATAATTTTTTTAAGTACGACTTTTTATAGTTATTTTATAATTTAAATAATTATAAAAATAGAATTATTAATTTGGTGGCGCACCATAGTTCTCTTTTAAAATAAACTATCAATTTTAAAAAACCATACAATACCATATTATCTATCCAAATAAAAACTTTTAAAAAACTATACCATATTATACCGTACTATACTGTATCATACCACACCATACTTTAATAAACTATGAGCCAAACAAAGCCTCAAGGAGTAAGAGGATTTTTTTCCAAAACAAAAAAGCAACATAATAATACCAATAGTAATTTTGTTTATTTTGAATTCAAACTTTACAAAATGAAAATACAATTTACATCATTCCTAAATTTTAAAAATAAAAGATACAAATACATTTTAATTAAAAGACAATAACAAATTTAAGAATTCATAATAAATGGAAAATTTTCTAAACATATCGTGGATGGGTGTATAATTTTTAAATGATATGATAGATTACGAAATCCTTGATTAAAATATTCTAATATCATTATTCTTTAAAAAAAATACTATTTTTTATCATTTTCTCCAGAGTTTTTAAAATTTTCGACTCATTTTAAAGAAAAATTTTAGGATCTCTTTTCAAATGTTTCATATTTTGTAATTTATTACTATTTTTTCCTTTTTCGACCTCTATATGACCGATTAAATTAGGATTCGAATACTGCACATACACATTAAAAGGGGCGACCCTCCCAACTCAATTTACTTCATACACATCTCCAATATCTTCATCTCTTAAGGAGTTAAGTTCTCCAACAAACTCAACCAACTAATAATTAGGTACTATTAATTTTTTTAATTATTATTTATATGTTTTGGCAACCATCCCAATTTAGTTTGCTTCACTCGTATTTTCTTGGATACTTTAAAATGGGGAACACAGAGGAACCCCATTTAAGAGAATCATTATTTTGTTATAATTTATTTTTAATTTTTTTAATTATTTTGTTAGTTGATTAAAATATAAATGACATAAAGAAGTTAATATAATAATAAAATATTATTATTATTAGGAAATCTAATATGGGGAATAAAAATGAAGAAAATTGTTAGAGTAAAAATATTTTAGATCCGTCAAAATGAGGTTTGAGGAATGAAAAATAGGGAAAATAATTGGACTTGCTCTGAGAGATCTAGCGCCTCATCCCGCTAGACCAACTAGTGGCTTGTTGTTGTTTATATCTTTTTTTTATTTTCACCACGAGGCGTCATGAATGGATCCCAACTGGGGGCGACATCTTTAAGCTATGTCCACATTCAGCCTAATCTTTAATCGCCAATTTGGGGTGCCTCAAGGGGCATGATGGCTGACCCCAAGATTTAAAGTACCTACATATACATCATAAGATTTAATTCCTGATAAATATTTAAGGATGAATTAGTCCTTACTCCTAGATCTTGGTTATATATTTTAAATCAACTATTAAGCGTCTTTTATGTATTTATCTATACTTTTTACAAAGTTACATATACTATAAATATTTAGGCAAACTTAAAAAATTACCTTATACTTTCACTCATTTACAAAATGAAGTTTGAGGAATTTTTTTTTAATATATTAAACAATTCAACATTCTAATAGTTTAACCTTATTATTTAAAAACTATACATTAGAATTCGAGTAATTTTCAGATATTTTTTTTATTTTTATGATTTTTTAAAATTTGTTATCATAATTTAATTAAAAAAATATTTGTACTATTAAAAAAATTTCAAAATGTTTCACTGATGTTTGTTGTATTTTTAATAACCATCCCGCAAAAATTTAAATTAATTTAATATTAAGGATACTTCATTTATAAATTTTTTGAAATCACAGAACACCATAGTTAACACAATTGTACAATCAATCTTTATAAATCATTTTGGCATAATCCAAGGTAAAAGCAAAGAAGTGGACCTGTCTTATATCAGAACTGCTGCAAACTTGTATCACTTCAGTCTTGCTGTTTGCTGACCAGACTTGGAATGCATACGAGTACATCGCTATAAAATTGTGGAATGTACTGGGCGCGCGGTGCTGCTGTAGAGGCAGAGCAGCTGATTCGGTTGCTAAGCCACTGTTCCAATTTCAAACACATTCAACAAGCTCATGGCTTCATGATTCCCTCTGCTTTAATTTATAACAATTTCCTTCTTAATCGATTCATTCTTCTCTGTTCTTCTCTTGGTTTCCCTCTCTACGCTTTTTCAGTTTTCAACTCCATTTCCCACCCTCCTGACCTTCTCCTCGTTAACTCCATGATCAAGTCTCTTTCTTCTTCTTCTTCTTCTTCAAACCCTCAAGCTTCCATCTTTCTTTTCAACAGCATACAGCTATCTGGCTTTCGACCTGATTCCTACTCTTTCCCTTTTGTTTTAAAGGCTGTTGTTCGATTGTCCGCCATTGATACCGGCAAGCAACTTCACTCTCAAACTATTCGCATTGGATTACATTCTGATGTCCATGTTGCCACTGCTCTTATTAAGATGTACTCATCTTTCCACATTTCCGATGCTCGCAAGGTGTTTGATGAAATGTACCTGAGAACGAGATATGTTGCTATGTGGAATGCAATGGTTGCTGGCTATGCGAAACTCGGTGACATTGAAAACGCTCGTGTTTTATCTGGTTGTATGCCTGATAGAAATGTTTTTTCTTGGACGGCATTGATTTCTGGATATGCTCAGATGGATATGCCCCAAAAGGCAATTGAGATTTTCCGGGAAATGCAGCTTCAAAATGTGGAGCCTGATGAAATCACCATGTTAGCTGTACTTTCAGCTTGCGCCAATCTGGGTGCTTTGGAGTTAGGCGAGTGGATTCATAACTACATAAACAAATTCGGTTTGCGAACAACTGTTTCTCTAGATAACGCACTTATAAATATGTATTCAAAATCAGGCAATATCAGAAAAGCATTGGAAGTGTTTGAGAATATGCAACATAAATGTGTAATAACATGGTCAACTATTATTGCTGGCCTAGCTTCTCACGGGCTTGGAAGAGAAGCTCTTGAAATGTTTTCTCGCATGGAAAGGGCTGGTTTAAAACCAAATGGCATTACCTTTGTA
This sequence comes from Euphorbia pulcherrima, assembly GCA_947683365.1. NCBI lineage: Eukaryota > Viridiplantae > Streptophyta > Magnoliopsida > Malpighiales > Euphorbiaceae > Euphorbia > Euphorbia pulcherrima. The sequence goes on from CANTUS010000001.1 coordinate 26,651,019, forward strand.
GCTGTCCTTTCTGCTTGCTGCCACATAGGATTGGTCCAAATTGGCAAATCATATTTCTGCAAAATGAGATTGAGTTATGGGATTGAACCTAAGATACAACATTACGGGTGCATGATAGATTTGCTTGGCCGGGCTGGGTATCTCCGAGAGGCCGAAAAGCTGATAGAATCTATGCCGTTGAAGCCAAATGCAGCGATTTGGGGGTCTCTTCTTGCTGCTTCTTATACTCATGGCGAACCTATGCTTGGTGCGCGAGCACTGCGGCATTTGATAGAATTGGAGCCCAATAACAGTGGGAATTATGCAATTCTATCGAACATATATGCATCTCATGGTATGTGGAAAGAATCTAGGATAGTGAGGAAGATGATGAGGGATAAAGGTGTTAAGAAGATACCAGGGGGAAGTTTTATCGAGTTGAATAACAGAGTAAGCAAGTTTACATCAGGAGAGACGTTACACCCTCGGTTTGATGAGATATGTACGATTCTATGCGATATAAATCGACAGTTGAGACCTACGCAACATTTTAAAAAAGAATGCATTGCTATTGAGTTGCTTCAGTATGGCGGATGATAGGTTTCAGTACATAGGAGCTATTTTTCTGGGTTTTTAAACCTATTGCCACTATGAGTCTATGACCTGACATGGTTCTCTCTCATGCGTATAGAGTTAGATGTTTCTTCCTGTTGAAACTTGGATCAAGTCGGAAAACTTGGCTTACCTAAATAACCGATTTGAGCGGAATATTGCAGCGTCAGTATATGTTTCTATCTTGTTGAACAATGAGGTGTGCTTCTTTTTTATGATCCTTTTCTTAGATGTAGATTATGGCAGTTAAACGATTGGTGCTAAGTGTTGTCTTGCTTAACATGCATATGTTATATCTTCAATCGTAGAACATATAAGACATTACATATTTATAGAGCGTCCATGGAGTCTAGGTTTTAAACGATGACTAGTGCAGAACTTCAATATACTATAATTCTTATTTCTTCTATAGAAGTATACATGGAGTCTCAGTAGATTAGTCACAGGAAGTAACAAAAGCCTAGTCCCGTATGGAGCATGCTGTGTAATTAGTCCTGTCCAGTTGTCCTTTAATGGTATGTTTTTCTTGTTCTAGCACTTCAATATCTGATTCTAATGTGACTTGGCTGTGTTCTGTTGCATCATCAGCTCTGTTTCTCTTGTTCAAAATAACCAAATAACGACATCTGGAAAGACCAGGTTTCGATTTGTGGCTACAAATGGTTGGCCTCATAAACCTACGTAACATTGACATGGAAGCAGCCGTTGTATCTATCTCCACTGGTTCTGTTTTTAAGCTGCTGCTCAGTTTATTTTCTCAAGTGCAAGTTGAGAATTTCAAATAAATGCGTTGAGAAGTAATTAATAATAAATAACTTTTAGTTAAAAAATGTAAAAGATAAATTTGTATTTTTAACTTCATAATTGGTTTTAATTATACTGTTAAATGGACTATTAAAATTGAAATGTGGGGATATGTTTTCATGGATTCAAATCTACTGTTCCTAAATTGATGCCCATTTTCATGTCCCTCTATACATTACTTGCTGCACAAGGGAATACGACCCATTAGGATAATAATATATAATTTTACTAATTTATTCTTTGCTCTATCTCGAAAAGTAATTATTCTTTTACGGTTACTTTTTTATCTATTTTTGAGAGATTTTTCTTTAATTTACTTTGATTTCAAGTTAAAGAAATTACTCCCTCCATTTTTTTTAACTATGGCTTTGGCTAAGTGTCAATAAAATATTAATTAAGAGAATAAAAGTATTAAAATATCCTTAATACTAATAATTGTTTGAAAAGATGATTAGTCTTTGTTATCTTTTGTCATTTCCAATGTTGAATTAAATAAGGTAAAATGGGAAAAGATATTCAAACATTTACATTAGAATTTGAAAGTCATACTTATTAAAAAAAATTTATCTGGCTCCAACGCGACAGTTAAAAAAACGGAGGGAGTATATAGCAAGAACAATGGTTTGGCCATTCTTTATTATTAAAAATAGGCCAAATACATCATTTGCCGGGCAATGAAATGTCGGATGCCACCCTTAACTTTTAAAATTTCCAACTAGCCCATAAAACTTGATAAAAATGTACTAGGTTGCCCACTCATTGCCACGTGTCAACTTCTAATTGGAGAAAGAAAAATAAAAAAAATGACATATCTTTGAAAACTCAAACTAGCCTGAAGCTGACACATGGCAATGAGGGGACTAACTGGTGTATTTTTTGCCAGATTCAAAGGACTGGTTGAAAAGTTCAATGTGACATCTAAATTTTCATACAAAGTCTAGGAGTCTCAATGCATTTGGCCTTAAAATAACTTTTATAGTTACCGAAAACTTTTTAACCATTGAAATAGCTTTAAAAATAACTAAAAACTGGCAACTTTTATGTACGATTAAAAAAATATTGACGAGACTATGAAGATGAATTTAATCAGTTGATATTAGTAATAATTAAGGGTAAATAAATATTGGTTTGGTTCAAAAATCGGACCAAATCGATTCGAATTGAAATCTGAATTAGTATAAATAAAACTAAATAGAATGTAGTTTGTTTCAGTGTAAATCAAATTGGATATAATTCGATTCGGTTACAATTGAATTGCGCTCAAACTTTATAATTTACAAAATAATTTGTAATTATTTTTTTAATTTTATGGTTATGCGAGAGATATTTAAAATAATTTTATCTTGATATTTATTAAAATTGAAGGTACTTAGATTCGTTTACAACAACAAATATAAATATTGAAACATAAAAGATATTAATTGAAGTGGTATAATGTGCATGTGCAATGAAATAAATGAATGAATATATCATATTCCTAAAATTGTAAAGAAATACATTTAATTTTTTAATTAGTATTAATTAAATTAAAATCGTCTATTTATTTTTATGTTTAATAATTAGTGTGTTTAAAATAATTAGAATATAAATATATATTAATATATAATATTTATTAATTTATTTTAGTTTAATTTATTTGTTTTTGTTACAAAATCAAAACCGGATTGAAATCCAACTTGTAAGAATTTTAAAAATCAAATCGATTTGAGCTCCTGAATAATAATAATAATAATAACAAAAAAACAAGAAATAAAAGGGTAAAAGGCTGCGACTTGGTTGAAAGAAACAAATAAATGGGATTTCCTTTTCCGGTTGGTTTAACCATTCCCAATGCCACCAAATAAATGACAAATATTAGCCTAAAATTTTTACTAGCAACTTTCTAGAAAAAGATATAGTATATGGGACAAAGTCAATCCTCATCATCCATCTTCTTCGAAAAACCCTAACCAAACAAGTTCTCGCACTGCTCTACCCTCCCCCTACTTTCTTGCAGATCTGTCTCACTAACACTCTTGGATCGATTCTGTTCAATCCTATTCAATTGAACAAGTTCAAAGCCTGCTTCTGTTTTGACCCCACTGTGTAAAACCCCCTTTCGAATTTGAATTTTACATGGAGGGAAATTCTGGTGGCGTTGGAGGAGCTTCGAGTGGCGGAGGGAATGATGTGGAGCTTATGTGCAAGACACTGCAAGTGGAGCACAAGCTCTTCTATTTCGATCTCAAGGAGAATCCTCGTGGGCGTTACTTGAAGATTTCTGAGAAAACTTCTGCCACCAGGTCTACGATCATTGTTCCCTTCTCTGGGATTTCTTGGTTCTTAGATCTCTTCAATTACTATGTCAATTCTGATGATCAGGACCTCTTTAGCAAGGAGTTGCAGCTCGACACCAAGGCATTTATTTCTCTCCTTTGCTTTCTCTCTCTCTTCCCATCTTAATTTCGTTTCGTATTTCCCACCTTATCATATTCTTTACAGGTTTTCTACTTTGACATTGGTGAAAACAGGAGGGGTCGCTTCTTGAAGGTAATCCAGTTTGAAATTCCTTTTTCTTTTCTTCTGTCCATGCCTTCAAACATCATCTACATTTTGAACATTATGCTTGCTGTAAATTTTACTTGTAATGTCTATGTGTAGTAAATAGCTTGTCCAACCCATGCTCCAAAAGGATTTGGCTCATGGTTTTTTCATGGTTCGGTATGGTTGTAATTAAAAATCTCTTGTTTGGTTGCATGGTTCTTTTTTTAAGTATGGTTCTCCATGGTTATTTCATGGTTCAAATAACCATGAAAATAGAACCACCAATTTGGTGGTTCCCCATGGTTCTCCTTCAAATTAAACTAAAAACTTTAGAAAACCATACAATACCATACCATTTATCCAAACAAGAACTTTTAAGAAACTATACCCTACTATACCCTACCATACTTTAACGAACCATGAACCAAACAAAGCCATAGTGTTTCTCCAAAATTTTTTTTTGCTATTGTTTAGTTTTCCCATTTGCTCGGACCCTTGGCTAGCTTCTAGAGGCTGATACTTGTACCAACGTTTACTTCTGTGTTAGAAGGAAAATTGAACTACAAAGATATATATATATATATATACAAATATATATATATATATATACAAATATATATATATATATATCCAAATATATATATATTTGTTTGTTTAGTTTAAGCCGTATATCCCTTTTAGCTTTCCATGAATGTTCTACTGCATCTATGAACTACAGTGATATCAAGTAACTTGTGTTCTGCTAGGCTGGTTCTTTGTCATACTAATTTCTCCTTTGAATCTACCCTCCCTGAAACATTACCTTCTTAAGATTACAGAACAAATGCTTACCTTGATCTATCTCCCATGAGAAGCTATCAAAAAATCAAAGGGCATAAACTGGTAACACCCCAAGTCTTTTATGATGTCTCTGTAGTTAAGGGTAATGATAGGAAACAGCAGTTTGCTCAAACTAAAGTTATGTAGAGTTTGCTAAGCTACCAATGTTATGTTTGTGTGTTCTTTGCATGAAATGGGGTAAAAGTCAAGTTTTTCCTGAAGTTAGTGAAAATCGTCGATAAGAAAAAAAATTTAGGAAAGAATTTTTACATTCTGATTCTTAACCTTAAGTCCTAAAATAATAATTTTTTTTTGTTTATACATATTTTTGGTTTCTATCAGGTGATTCAGTAAGTCAATCTTAGTGCAATTTCTGATGAAAAACTTTAATACGTACTCATTTGATTATCATATATTAAAATGCTTGGTTTTAGTTTCTCCCTTTGTAGTTCCTTCATTTGATCAATTATTCTTCATTTTGTGATCCTTGGCTGAATTTCATGGCCTTAGTCCCTCATTAGTCTGATAAGTTTATTAGTTGTTGGAAGAAAATGTAAAAAGAAATTCTTTTGGCAAGTTTGTTTAATTTATGGGGCTAATAACGAGCGAGGAAACCTTTCTTGCTGCTCTTCCCTTTGAAGATAAGGTTGAGGAAATCACAATACCATCTTGTGTTTTTATTATATTTTTATTTTTCATAGAATCAAATAAACAAGAAAATATTTTGAACTGTGTATTTCTTAGTTAGGATGGACACCCATCTCCCAAAACAAAAGGATAAAGAGGTGTAAAGGCACCGAAAAGTGTTGTTCCTTATTGCTAGAAAAACAATATGTGATTCATCCCATAAGTTTTGATACTGTCTATGATGTTGGATAAATGAGTGGAATAATTCTTGATTTTATAAGAAACAAAGCTATTGTTTAACTTGCTGTAATAACTTAATAAGGTTTAGTTGTGGCTTATCACATGTTGTAAGCTTGCACTCATGGTGAAAGAACTAGATTGTTTTTTTGTTAAATAAGCATATAAAAAGGAACAATTCTATGATACCAACTTTGTGTTTGTGTAGATAATACTTTTTTGAATTGTCTAATGTGAGTTTTGGGACATGGAGATGGGGTGGGAAACATGGATTTCGTGCCTCATTTGTGGCGGATCCATGAGGGGGTATAAAGAATCCTGACCTCGCGACAACCCCTTACAACTATTTGATCCTTTGTTGACCAAATAAGAAAAGATACTTAAGAATCTATTTTCCCCCTCTTCTAATCATTTACTGCCAGCACTTCAATTGGGAGATTTAATATAAATTATAACATCTGCATATTAGTGATTGGAGAATTCTTCCTCTCCCACATATTCTGGATCCTATATATGTTATTCTAACTATGCCTGATGGTTGATCTCATATGACCAGATTTTCTTTGGCATAAATGTGCATTTTTCTCCCTGTGTTCATTTATGCTATTTTTATATTTATTTGTATTTTTAGTAGCGCCTTGCTTCGCTCAGGCAAGCCCCCCATGGTGGTGCCTCGCGCCTCGGGCATTTTGGGGCTTTAGCACCTAATAACTTTTTAAAATCAACATCGTTACCAATTTGGTTTTTATGAATTTGACGTTAACTAATTGAAGCTTAATGTATGGTTCAGTTGTGTGTTGGTAATGTTTTTTACATTGACTGCATTGTAGCTTGAAATGCGGTCAGTATTGTGTTAGTATTCTTTCTTATATTTCTGTGTACCTATGGTGCCAGATGTTGCTATCTGTAATTGTTGTTGCTAAATTGAAATGCAATTTTTTACTTTTGGTATACGGCTATGTATTGTTTGAGATCATCAATATCTGATTTGGGTATATTAACGTACTTTGCTGCACTGTGCCAAGTGGCTTGAGTTCAGTGCCATTGAATTCAAAATTAAATCCTAATCAAAGTTGAGTTATCACCAGCTGACTGTAATAGTTTAAATTTTGAATTTTGTTTGTTAGTTTTAAAAGACTTATAAATTTGATCTTTCTGATTGTTTTGTAAAAAGGACTCTACATATTGATCATAGTTGTCAAATCGGGATTCGAATCGAGAATCGAAATCCAAATTTTTATTGAATCGAATCGTAAGATTCGGTTCATGTTCGTAAAATTGTAACAAACAAAACATTTAAATTGTTTAACTTAAAAAATATTCTTAAATTTTAGTCTGGATATGCAAGTTTAATGTTAAAAGAATCTATGTAATAAATAAGTACTTAAAATTCAAACCTATACATATATAATCCTAATAAAATTTTTTGTCTGGAGTAATATATTCTTAGTTTAGCTTCCATTTTTATGTTAAATGATCTAGAATTTGAAAAGTTGATGTTGAACATGAATTATTATTTAATAAGATTTTTTCAATTATTATTCAAGGAGACTTAATTTCCACTTTTCCTAAATTAGAGACTAATTTTAAAGCAAAACATAGATGTGGCACACTTTAGTGCACAACCGCTCCACCATTTAGCCATAGTCGCCCAGAGTCCATTGTTGGCGTTGGGTTCCTCTTTGCTTCGGCGACTAATTGGTGGGGCAAATGACTTTCGCTACCTTCAGTCAAATCTTTAATTTTATCATTTTCAAAATAATACGCTTCTACCATGCTTTAATTTAGTAGAGAGCATGAATCGAACGGATCGGTAGAATCATAAGATTCGGCCGATTCGCTACTGAATCAGTATTGAATCGTAAGATTCAAATGAATTTAGATTCATCCCAAAGATTCGAATCGATTTAGGGTTGAATCGAATCGAATCGTAAGATTCTGATAACTATGATATTGACTAGAATCACCTGCCACTGGATCTTTGCAATAGCTAAATTTTTAGTGTTTCATTCAACTTTTGCATTTATTTGTGCTTGATATTTCACATCCTTTGTACATTTTCTGAGTTGTTACTTGCCAGTTCCTTCCTCCCTTTGATAAAACTTGATTCATGAATTGGGTTGTAGAAAGATGTACTGCTTCCCTTTCTTGGTATTTTGCTAGAATTACAAAATCTAACACTATTTATAGTAAACTTACTCTTGCAGGTATCAGAAGCGTCAGTTAGTAGAAACCGCAGTACTATTATTGTTCCAGCTGGAAATTCTCGGGATGAAGGATGGGCAGCATTCAGGAACATTTTGGCGGAGATAAATGAAGCTTCAAGGCTTTTTATGCTGCCGAATCAGGTGCCCTTTTTGTTCCATGCATTTGCGTTCTTTCCTTTTCCTTGAAGTAAAATTTCTTCAATCTATAAGATTAAGAGGACTATAACTTACAAAAATTTCCCTCTTCTTTTATATTTCTTCCAAAACAGCAAAACTCTGAATCTTCAGAGCGTCTTGTTGGCCTTTCAGATGATGTAGGGGCTGGCTTCATCTCTGGACACAGCCCCCAACCTGCTCCTGCGTCTGAATTGAGTGATAGATCAGTTGAACTGGCTGCCCAAGACGAAATTGGTAACATGGGGGTTTCAAAGGTAATAAGAGCCGATCAGAAAAGATTCTTCTTTGATCTTGGTAGCAACAACAGAGGTCATTTCCTGAAGATATCTGAGGCAAGTTTTATGGGAACTTTTATCGAAGCTTTATATTATACGATTGTTCTTTTGTCTTCTCAAATTGTGTGATTTCAATGCATTTCATGTAGGTATCTGCTTATAAGTAGTTTAAGCCAAAATCTTTTGTCTCTTGCACTAATAGAAATTCTGAAGAAATATGTGAAAGGTGTCATCCCAAAACAAAAACTGCAAGAAAGCCTATCATCTATAATTAAATAAAGTTTTGCACTTGCTCCATGTCAGGAATAATATTATAATTTAGACCTACTTTTTTTTATCTAGCAGATTATACACTAAAAACCAATCCCAATTTATGACTAGATACGATTTACTGATTTAGTAACTACCAAATAAAGTACTTAAGCCACATCCTTGTCTCATTTCTAGCTTGTACAAAACTCATCGAGGGTGTATAGACTACCAAGGGGTTACAGTACCTTTGTGGTTCATTTTTTTCTGAACTTTTGATAAAGGCTTTAGTCCATTTAGGTATAAAATTACTATATGTTTATTGTTGCATAGTCATAAATATTAAATCATATAACTGTTCAACCTTGATTCATTTCACTAGAGTGCCTTAACAAGCAAAGGACATGCAATCTTCGCTTTAAGCTTGATGTAAGTGTATTACTTCCAGGCCATTTAAAGTTGTATTATATATAATTATGACCATAAAAATAACAATAAATACTCTATTGTCATGATTGGCATAAAATCTGTGTTATTTTAACATTCTCAAGTGATATAATGAGATGTATGTCATGTTTAATGTGTATACTTAAATTGCATTGCAATGTTATTATATAATAGCTAGCGTTTCTTGTATAGTGAGTTTAAAAATGAACCATGGTATAATTGATGGAGAATGGATCTCACAATTAGAGAAATAGAACTAGTTGTAGCTGGAAAAACAAGCTAAAGATAACTGAGAACAAATAACGCACTCTTTGCTCCCACAGGGCATCTCTTCTTCCTAACCCAAAGGTTGAGACCCCAAAGTATCAATTACCTTAAAACTACCCTCTACCATCCCTTTCTCTCCATATATATCCAGATAAGAGACTTGTACATGTGTTCCTTGTTTTAAGTTAGATATTGCCTTCCACTCCATACCCTTCTCTATCAGTAACACCCATCAAACAAGGTCTTAAACATTTGCTATGATGGTTTAGTTATATTAATTAAAATGCATACAATGTAATAACAATTTGTAATTTGTATATTCTTGACGAATTTGTCAATTTTGACCTTGTCCACATAGAATTTTTGCATGGGAGGAGGCAGGATAGTCTTTACAAGACCAACAAGAAAGTGATTTTCGTCCTCATTAATCTTTCACCAATAATGAGATACTAAAATTGTCATGGCTCAAGTACAGTTGGGCGCCAAAGTGCCTTTTTTAGCGTGTAGTGGGAGAAACATCTCATTTTACCAGTGGTGCCTAACTCTTCTGTTATCAATTGAAGGCATACAAGTGGTGTAGGAATCTACCTCAGACCCCATTTTACCGAGGGGCACTCAACTAAAAACAAAGCCTCAAATTTCTTTTCTTTTTTGATTTTTCATCTCTCATATTACCTTTCCAAGAGTTGACCTCTAAAATCCCTCAAAATTTAATTTGATGTAGTGTATTCTTTTCTTCGTTCTATTTCAAATGCAACAGCTAAGTTACATTTACAGTAGTGAATTAGAATTTGCTACAAATCTACGGGAAATGGATAAAGGCATATATGGTTCTGACAATTGAACTGCATTGACAGCAGATCTAAGGTCCAGATGTTTCCAAGTTTAGAGGCGGTGGCTTTCGCTGTTGAGAGAGCTTTTTGACGATGGTGAAGGCTTCTTACTGAGGTGGCTTTTATGCCTTGCCCCTTAGTGATAAATTTGTGCCTGTATGATGCTGCCTTGCGTAATCCTATATTAGTTCACGATTGCTTTTAGTTTTAACTGTTTAAGTTTGCTTAAATTGCCTCAGTAATTTGTTAGTCGATTGTAGGTGTGGATTCTTGCTTAAACCATCAGCTTAATCCCTGAAAAAGATTAAACTGTTAAGTAATAGTTTTTGCCCGGCTTTCAGTTGAAATTTATAGCATGTATACTAATTGCAAGTGCAGGTTGCTGGTTCTGACAGGTCCTCGATAATTCTCCCCTTGTCTGGGCTAAAGCAGTTTCATGAGATTGTGGGGCATTTTGTCGAGATAACGAAAGATAAAATCGAAGAAATGACTGGTGCAAATGTTCGGACTGTGGATCCTCCTCAAAGATGAGCATCTTTAGGCTGTCCAGAAACAAATTGCAGATGAAATTTGTCTCCTGACAACAAAGTACGTCCAATAAACTCAGGAGATTTCTGTGTTATCGCACAGAGGTGGTGTGATTAGGGGGTGCATTCGTGGTGTAGTTTGTTTCTTGTTAGATGCTACTCTTCTCTCTCATTCATGTCTTGAAATAATATAATGCAGCTTTTCTGTGAATGAAACAAAAAATAAGCCCGGCGATGGTGGGCAGTAGCCTGAAGTAGGGGGAATAACAAATAAAACAGAAAAGTCCGGTATTTGTAATTGTGAGGTTTGATAGTGTGGGACCCTTTGTTGAATTGTGAATAATTCTGATTTCAGATGTTGATGTTTAGTTTGGAAACCTAAAAAATTGATTGATGCTATTTTGGATGTAATAAAAATTGACAAGAGTTTTCAAGGAACTGCTCTTTATTAGCCTCTGGCATTTGGGGTTCTGAAGACATTGAATTTAGTAATCATTTATTGTGGCTTTTGGAAAGTAAGGTTTAAAGTGGGGTTTAATGAATGCATTCCCCATCTCCATTAAAGAATTGGTGAAGTTTTTTTTCCCGTTTTCCTATCGGGGATTCCTCGTTCCCCCGTTAAGAATAATAAGTATGAAACATTTATGTTCAAGTATGCATAACTAAAATTATTTCATATGAATGCTTCAAAAAAATTAATATAAAATATATAACAAGTGAAAAAAATTAAAAAAATATTTTATAACTAATATTATTTTAAGTAGAAGTAGTACATAGTAATTAATAAAAGTTAAATGATACTTGAATATGAATTTTTGAGTCTTTTATCTTTGTTTTATAGCAATATAAACTTTATGAGTCTTATATTTTTATATTTTATTGTAATTTATTTGTACTTAATTATTTTTGTGACTTTGGATGTTTACACATATAAATTTAAACTTATTTAAGCTTATTGGGTTCGAGGATTTATCTGGTTGGGGAGTGTTATCCCTATCCCATCCCTAATAAGGATTCAGGAAATAAAAAATCCGCATCCCCACCCCGTGGGGATTCTAATCGGAGATTTCCCATCTCCATCAGGTATCGGGTTCAGGGATTTCCTACCCCACTTTCAACCCTATTGAAAAGAGATGATGGTAGTGATGGTTATGTTTTTCAGATATATTGTTTGGTATTCTTATACCAGTATTGGATTTTGGATTGGGTAGTGTCGGTTTGGCGGAATTGACACCATGGAATGTTTGGCGGAATTGACATTATGAAATGACTATTTTGTGACATAGATTGAAATATAATAGAGTTAAATGATAGTATTTAAAATAATTATTCTTAATTATTATACATTTTACAGAACATAAATTCTTTTTGGAACATGTCATTTATTTGTAACATGTCATTTATTTTCATCTTATTTACCTTATTTTATTTATTTTTATTCTATTTGATGGAGTAATCATTAAGGGGACAAAACCACTTCACAGATGAATTTATTAGATTTGTTCACATTTCATTGTATTGCATGAAATGAAATGAAAATAAATGGAATTGAATTGCAATCCTAAAAAATAGAGTTTGAAATACTTCCTTTTTTTCGACTTATGTTCAGTTTAAGTTAGATTTTTAGTTAAAATATTATTATTATTATTATTATTATTATTTAAAGTAAATTATAAATAATGAATAGCATTATTAATTGAGAATTAATAACAACAACTAACTCTAATTTTTTTTTTACCATGAGGCGGTTCTGGATGGGTTTCAACTGTGAGCGGTACCTTTAAGCTATGTTCACATCCAGACTAATCCTTGATCGCCAATTTGCGGGTGCCTCGAAGGGCAGGATGGCTAGCCTCAAAATTTAAGGTCGCTCCATATACAACTAACTCTAATTTTGATACTTGTTCTAGTTAATATTATTAATAAAAATTAAATATAATTATAATATTAATAGAAATAAGTAATATTTATAATGAATGCTAATTATAAAATAATAATTTAATAGTAGAAATAATAATGATAGTATTATGACACTCAGCTATACTATTTGAATCTCTATTTTAAAAATCCCCGCGTAGGCGTTATTTTAAGGCTTGCTGTCCGACTTTTCATTTTTAAGGCGCTATCAGGTGCTCGACCGATTTATTATCTCCTAGGCACCGCCTAATCCAATTTTTTCCGCCTAGGCGACGCCTAAGTTTGATTTTTTAAGAAACCGATAATTATAATAATCATAGTTTATCCATAAAATATAGTTTAGTGGGTAAAAATAAAGTACATTAAAGTGTTCTCACAATAAAATTTTGATTTTTAGTCTCAAACTGAGAAACAATATGCTCTATACCACATATAAGGAGGTCTTATGGTTTGATTAGCACTTACTGATTTTTAAAACATGATCTAAATTATGTATTTTGATATTCTGTATCATTAATTTTATGTTTTATTTTAATTTATATTTTATATATTAATAAATATTTAAAAAATAAAAAATACAAGTCTGCCTAGACCCCACCCAGGCCTCACCTAAGCATTTTAAAACCTCAAACTAACGTCTAGCGCTTTTTAAAACACTGAATATGTTTATGATTTTCATTTCTAGTTTAAAGGGAAATATTTAGTGAAGTACCTTCAATCATCAAGTTTTAGGTTAATTCCATAGTTACTTTGTTGAGTAACCATACTTTATTTTCATGTCCAATAATATTATGCCACATGGAAAGTTAAAATTATAAAAAGAAAAATTAAAAAAAGTTTACCTATAATAACAGGTTATCTACATGTTAGAGGATATGTTAAACTTACACTAGGAAGCACATAATTGCATGCATCCATCTATGTTTATAAAAATTCTTTATTTAACTCTTACAAATTTTTGTAATGATATTAAAATATTTCGTAAAGTAGTTATTTTTTTATTTAAATAACTAAAAAATAATTAAATAAATCTTTTAAAATATAATTATAGATTTATGAATTATACAAAAAATTTAATCATAAATTTAGTACCAAGTACAATAATTTTTTTGTTAAATAGAAAACAAAAACAAAGATTTTTGTTCACAATAAATATATCTAAGTTGAATATTTTTCATGAAACTGATTTTACACTAGCCTTAGTTTTTTTACTATCTGAAAACATACATTTCTGCAGCTCTCAATCGTTTCTTGTAAAGTTGAATATTTTTAAATAACATGATATTTTATGAAAATTAAGTAGTTTTTCATGTAAAACATGTCTTTTCATTCATAATTTTGTAAAACTCTAAACTTTTGTGTGAACCTTCCTTTGTCATCATTTGAATAAAATTATTTTTCTTGGTTTTTTCGTAAAGTTGAATTTTTTTGGTAGAGTGTTACTTTTCAAAAAATTAAGCAGTATTTTAAATAAATATATCAAGTTCAAATAAATTTCATGAAACTTAGTTTTTCTTCTATTTGAATAAATATATTTTCAGAGTTATCAATAAATAATATATTTTTAAAGTTATTATTAATTTTTTTTCAGAGTTAAAGTTTTTTTAATAAAGTATTAACCTTATAAAATTTAAGTCATCTATTACGTAAAATATATTCAAGTTTCAATAAATTTCGTAAATTTTATAAATTTTACGTGAACTTTTTTTATTTATTATTTGAATGATACATTATGGCAGTTAGCGATCAATTTTCATAAATGTGAAAATATTTTTCTGTAAAGTGCCAACTTTACGAAAATTTAGTAGCCTTTCACATTAAATATTTTTGAATTTCAATTCATTTCGTAAAATTCTAGAAATTTATGTAAGCCCCTTAATTTATTATTTAAATTGTATTTTTCATTCATTTTTCTCGTAATGTTGACGATATTCTTTTAAGTATTAACTTTATGAAAATTAAGTAGTCTTTAATACAAGATTTGTATATGTTTGAATAACTTTTGTTAAATTCAAAACTTTCTCATAAACCTTTTTACCATTTCAATAATATATTTTTGCATTTTTTTTGCAGAGTTTGAAGATTTTTTCATAAAAGTATTAACTCTACAAAATTTAAGTCGCCTTTCACGTAAAATATGTTTAAGTTTCAATAAATTTTGTAAATTTAAAAAATTTTACGTAAACTTTATTTTTTTTTTGGCTATTTGAGTGATATATAGTGGCAGAATTTCCATAAAGGTGAAAATATTTTTTTTTGTAAAGTGTCAACTTTTCGAAAATTTAGTAGTCTTTCACGTAAAATATATCTAAATTCCAATTCATTTCGTAAAATTTTAAGATCTTACGTGAACCTTTAACTTATTATTTGAATTGCATTTTTTTATTCATTTTTCTCGTAAAGTTGACGATTTTTTCAAGCATTAACTTTACGAAATAAAGTAGTTTTTTTTCAACCATTAACTTTACAAAATAAAGTAGTTTTTTTTCAAGCATTGATTTTACGAAATAAGTAATCTTTAATGCAAGATTTGTATATGTTTCAATAACTTTTGTAAAATTCGTGGCAAAGGTCTTAGCCTAGTAGTAAAGCCTTGAAGCTGTGATCCTAGAGGTCAAAGGTTCAAGTCCACATACAAGTGGCCGGGTAGGGTGAGATGAAGTTTTTCTTTGTTATTATTATAAGTTCAATGGGGCAATTATTTTAGAAAATAACTTTTGTAAAATTCAAAACTTTCTAATAAACCTTTTTATTATTTTAATAATATATTTTTGCAATTGTTATTCATTTTTTTCGCAGAGTTGAAGATTTTTTATAAAGTATTAACTTTACAATAGTTGAGTGTTTTCCACATAAAATATGTATAAGTTTCAATAAATTTCATAAATTTCAAAATTTTACGTGAACTTTGTTTTTTTACTATTTGAATGAAATATTGTGGCAGGTAACTATCAATTTCTATAAATGTGAAGATATTTTGCAAATCGTCAACTTTACCAAAATCTAGTAGTGTGTCACGTAAGATATATTTCAATTTCAATTCATTTTGTAAAATTCTAAAAATTTACGTGAACAATTCATTTATTATTTGAATTGCATTTTTCATTTATTTTTCTCGTAAAGTTAATGATTTTTTTCAAGCGTTAACTTTGCGAAAACTATGTAGTCTTTTGTGCAAGATTTATATATGTTTCAATAACTTTTGTAAAATGCAAAACTTTTGAATGAACCTTTTTATCATTTCAATAATATATATTGCCGCTGTTATTCATTTTTTGCAGAGTTGAAGATTTGTTTGTAAAGTATTAACTTTATAAAATTTAAGTCATTTTTCACGTAAAATATGTCTAAGTTCCAACAAATTTCGTAAATTTCAAAAATTTTACGTGAAATTTATTTTTTTTTACTATTTGAATGATACATTGTGGCAGTTAACGATCAATTTTCATAAAGGTGAAGATATTTTTTGTAAATTGTCAACTTTATGAAAATTTAGTAGTATATCACATAAAATATATCTGAATTCCCATTCATTTCGTAAAATTTTAAAACTTTACGTGAAATCTTAATTTATTATTTGAATTGCATTTTTCATTTTTCTCGTGAAGTTGTCGATTTTTTTCCAAGCGTTAACTTTACGAAAATTAAGTTGTCTTTTATGCAAGATTTGTACATGTTTCAATAACTTTTGTAAAATTCAAAACTTTCTAATGAACCTTTTTATCATTTCGATAATATAATTTTGCAGTTGTTATTGACTTTTTTTGCAGAGTTGAAGATTCTTTTATAAAGTATTAACTTTACTAAATTTGAGTCGTATTTCATGTAAAATATGTTTAAGTTTCAATAAATTTCGTAAATCTCAAAAATTTTACGTGAACTTTGTTGTTTTTTTACTATTCGAATGAACATTATGGCAGTTACGATCAATTTTCATAAAGGTGTAGATATTATTTTTTGTAAATTGTCAACTTTACTAAAATTTAGTAGTCTGTTACGTAAAATATATCTGAATCCCAATTCGTTTCGTAAAATTCTAAAAATTTAGATGAACCCTTTATTTTTAATTTGAATTGCATTTGTCATTCATTTTTCTTGTAAAGTTGACGAGCATTGAGATTTGTAAATAAAGTTAATTAACATTCATTTTGGTATTAATAACTTCACTACCGCCCTAACTCTTACAAATCTTTGGCCCAGATGGTTATTGATGATCTCCTCAATTGACAAATGCAGTTCACATGAAATAATGGATTTTCCATGAACTCTGTTGTTTTATTGCATCAAATGAGGATGTTGAAGAGTGTTTCCAAATTTACCATGATGAGTACTTATTATTTCTTACCAATCATTCTTAATCTACAATATGAACATAAACATATATAGAGCCGGAATACATGTCATTTTAAAATATAATTATTAAAACAGTTTTAGTCACAAGTCTAGGGAAGGCACTCATGCTTTTCATTGACACAAGAGATGCCTCATGCTCTCTCTCGATCACAACTCTTTCCAAGATCTTGCTGAACAAGAATTAGATAACCGGATACCACATGAAGCACATGCCGCTAGTCACTGTAAGAAAGGTACCAAATTTTTTTTAAGAAACAAGATTGTAAATATGAATTAAGCAATTCCCCCAAACAACCCTGCTAACGAGTGCTCAGACCGAGCTACACTACTAAATAAACATGACACAAACGAATTCGAAAGAGATTTACAATCCTAAACTATAGAATTAAAATGTGAAAAACCAGACTCTGTAGTAGTAAGTGCCTCATATAAGATGAAAAACTCCAAAATAACATGAGAGTAATGGAGTCTCTTTACCCATGATAGAGCCTCACGGATAGACAGCGCTTCAGCCTCCGAAATAGATGTATTGGGCGCTAACATTCCCGATTTAGCAGCAATAAGCGCTCCACTCGAGCTTCGAATGACCAACCCGTAACAAATAAATTCCTCATCTTGGAATATTGATGCATCTGTGTTACATTTGAGAAAAGGCACCGAGGAAGGGAGCCATTTGGAAGTATCTGATTGCTGCTATAAAGGACCACCATTGCTCTGCTGCACCTGCTGCTGCATTGCTCCAACATCGTCATCTGCTTGCTGCCCATCAGCATAAAAAGCCACGCTGTCAGCCCTTACATGGTCGAGATTGTTCACATCACCTGTCACCACTGAACCTGCTGTTTGTCTCCCACTGTGATTTCACAGCCATAGCAAGCAAGCCGTAGGACTGCAGTTGGATGAGGTGATACACGCTGCCAAACAGCCTTGTTTTTGGCTGTCCATATTGCACAAATAATGAAGAAGACCTGTTGAATAAAAATATCTGAGCCATGCTTCAACCAATTACATAGCAGTGACACAATATCTATAGTAGGTGGCATATACATATTGCAATTAAACAAATTCCAAACAACAGTAAATTAGGACAAATCATAGTTTCTGAATCGAGAATCAAAATCAAAATTTTGTGAATCGTGAATCACATCTAAGATTCGATTCAAGTTTATAAAATTGTAAACATATAACATGTTTAGCTAATGATATTATTAAATTTTTGTCTACAAATGCAATTTTAATATAAAAATTTCATATCAAGCAACCAAGTACATAAAATTCACATCTAATGCAAATATAATCCTAATAAAGCTGATTCATTAATCATTGCTCATCATGAAGGCAATTTTAATTTTCTTCTTACTTTCCAAATCTTTTTCTCCTTCATTTTCCTCAATAATATCCCAAGTCAAATCTTCAATCTCACCATCTTCAAGATTATACTCCTTGTCCTTTCTACCATGCTTCAGTTTTTTTTAAATTGAGTTTGTGAATTGACCGAAATCAATGGAATATGCCAATCACCACTGGTTCGGTCGATTATGGCTAACTTAGGGTGGGTTTGATACATACCAATACCATGGGTTCGAATCTATTTCGGGGAAATAAAATTGAATAGTATACGAATCGTTCTCTTTCATTCACTCTACTTTGAATGGGCATCTATCAAAAGTACATCATATAGAAACATGAATTTGATAGAAACCCTTAATTATAAGATCATCAGAATAACATTTACAACAAGATGACTTTATCCTCTATAATAATATACGGTACATTCACAATCAAGACCTAAATGGAATTTCGATATATTTATGTCCTCTCAAAAAACTCAGGGTCCTACATTTCTTTATCATTTTCTATAAACATTATTGGAAACAGAAAAGACATTTACAACATTTTATACACATATCCCTATTTCCCCCTTTTTCTCCTCGGTTCTGTACTAACAATAAATCTAAGCGAAGATTAGCTTAGGTGGTGTTTGGAATCGACATTTTGGAAAGAATTCAATACATTTTATATATAAAATTCACAAAATTTTAGGCTTATCGCATCCAAAGCCCCCTTAACTTGACACGTTTTGTCACATGCCACCCCCAACTTTCAGCGTCATCACTTTACCCCCTAAAGTTGGCAAAACTGATACAGTTTGCCCCCTCAATGCCACGTGTCAACTTTTGATTGGAAAGAGAAAAATCTAAAAAATTGAATCTTTGAAAAGTCAAACCAACCCGAAACTGACACGTGGCACTGAGGGGGCAAACTGTATCAATTTTGCCAACTTTAGGGGGTAAAGTGATGACGCTGAAAGTTGGGGGTGACATGTGACAAAACGTGTCAAGTTAAAGGAGCTTTGGATGCGTTTGGCCTAAATTTTATTCATAAATTTGAATTCCTTCAAAAAGAATGTTTCCAAATACAACCTTAATCCTTTCAATTTACATGTCAGGACGAAAAGAAAAGAAAAGAAAAGAGCTCACTAATAGCAACTACACCATTGACCAAATTGACAAATTCACAGTCAAATTCAATTCAAAAACTCCAATAACATCCTCTTCACATAATCCAATTCGAAAAAAAATGAATATATTAACATCGAGCAATATGTTAAACGTGCCACCATTCATCAAGAGAAAAGTAAACAACAACAACAACAACAAATTGAAAATCTATTAAAGGCAACAATTCGGACATGGATACTCTCTGAAGCAACGAAAGTAAAACCTATGTAAAGAGCTCCTCTAGTGTTCAGATTCACATATGAAATAGGAGAAGAAAAAAATTAGGCCATACTCGTATTAAAATCAAGGAAACAGGAAAAGAAGACCGTACCTTTGACGAAGTTGCCGGGTTCAGACTTTCAGCTTGACGTCAAAACTTGATAGATTAAAATAATTCTTCAGCTTCAGAGTTCGATTGTAAGAGAGCTTGTCGAAAATACTGCCGCCAACCATCGGGCATGTTAGAAGATGGAGCAAAGAAATTTAAAGCGGTTATTGGAATCAATTGTTGACAGTCACAAGTTAAAATACATTTCACCTCTTCAATTGCTGAGATGTGTATGGAATCGTGGACGAGATTTATTAGGTCGTATTCAGATATTAAAACTAGAGAAACAGGGAAGAGAAGACCATACCTTTTGCGAACTGTAGTTGGACTCAGATTTGAAAGCACTTCGTGGTTAGAGTAATTCTTCAAGGCAATGGATTAATGATAGGAGATCCGTTGAAAATACTATAGGAGAGAACTAGGCATAGACTAAAAACGAAGCAACTATATTGACGCCAAATACATAGATATCCCTTAAAAGTTGGCCCGATTATTCTTACTGCCCCCTCAACTCTTACAAGGTTATCTCAACCCCCTTCCCTTAATTTGGACTTTTTACATCTCTTAGCCGCCCATATTCAAAATGCTCAGCTGTTGTGCAGGCTGTGAACTACGTCATTTTTCTTTTTTTTTTTTCTTTTATTAAAAAAATAGACATGTATTAATTTTTTTTGTTATTTTTTTAATTTTTTATTTTTCCAGTTCATTATTTATATTCTTTCTTTCTTCAAAATTAAGGGAATAAGAAAATGGCAACACGCTCATTGACTAGGTCCAAAGACATGAATTTCTTACATGTCATCACACTTCACTAACACATCATCATATAAATAAAAAAATATAATTTTTTAACCCCTAATTGCGCCTGAATAAAGAACCCTCATTAATGCCAGTAATCCGTATTTCCATCTCAATCGAAATCACTACCAATTAACCCCTTTTCCTTCTCCGATTATACTCGACTGTAATAGAATCATCCCTGCCATATTGCTTTGATCTTTATGTTCGTGTAATAGCATTCACCCAAAATGAATCTGTCAAATATGGACATTGTTTAACAATATTAAGTGATTCTGAGAACATACTGGAACAATTTCAAATTACATAAAAATACACCCATTTTTTATTACTACATTGAAACTAAGAACATACTTTACAACTAAGCTAATTCAACAATTAGTAAGATAACATAGTATACCAACTGCAAATTACAACAAATAACCCCAACTAAACATCCAAGAACAAAACACAAAAACATTCTCTTTTTCCCACCGACTCCTATCTCATCTTCTTCACTATCTTCTTCAAACAATTACAAATTACTTCTCTTCTATGTTTATCAACTAAAAGATCAAACCACTAAAAAGAACCCACAATCTCTTTCTTGTGTATGTAAATAAATAGAGCAGATCAGTAAAAATTATTCGATGAATAGTATTCAAACTAAAGGCAAAATTTTCAATTTCGCAAATTAAACACACCCCATAATTTCTACACCCAAAAATATCTTCTACCAGGATTAGCATAGCTTCAGCAAGCTTTCAATTTTGCAATTTCAATATCAAGTGGGTTTTTCAATTTCTGCCATGCTTCGTTCCATGGGGATTTTCGACTACAATAGGACAGGTTTGACAACTGAAAAACTGACTAATTGATGAAGAGATTAAAAGATAGCTGAAGAAAATGAACTATTGTTGAACTTAAGAAGCTGTGAATTGAAGAACATATGAAATAAACGGAGATTTTGATAAATGGGTTAGGGATTTGAGATATAAAATTGGGATATGTTTTCGTTGCTGAGTTCTCAAATAAAAATAATGGCTATACAAATGATTCACACGCTCATATTGTAACTCGCCTCACGCTCATATTGTAACCAAGTCAGATTTGGGTGGCCAATAGATGCAAAAAGGCCTTGTGAGAGTTAAGGGATCAGTTGATTGATGGAGCCAACTTTAGGGGGTATTTATGTATTTGGCCTATATTTAGAGTAGAGTTTTTCTGAATCATTAGTTGATAGGCTACAGATGTGACATCCTAGCACATACATTATAATTGCATTTGTTAACATCCATTGCATCTCATGAAATTAGACTATTTAATATTTTACATGTTAAATTATAAGAAATTGATTAGTTAAGTTAATAATTATTTGATGATCCGAAATACGATATTTTATTGTCTAGGCACCAATCCATAGAAGAATATAATTTTAAGAAATAAGTAGAGCATGGTAATATTATAGATATAAAGTGGTTTATTGGATAAGATATTTGTATTGTTTAATATTAGTATTGTTATTAGTATTATTGTTTTAGTATTAATAAAGAATATAAAGGTATAGTTAGTGTATATATAATGTATGCATATAAAAATATATTAGATAGACAAGAAATATTTTAATAAGTAATCATAATTATTACTATTATTATTATTATTTTTATAATAGTAGTGTATTAGTGAGAGTATATTTGGTATATATTATTAAAGAATATATATATAAGAAAGCAGGTAAGATGAGGATAAAAAATCTGATCTCTACAACCTCTAGGAAGATCAAAATTGTTCCATAGAAGAGAAGGAAGCATAAGAAAGAAAGGAAATAGATAGGGAGAAGGAGAAAATTAGGTATGTCTATAGTTTAGTAATATGATTTTCGAGATGTTAGAGATAGAATTTGAGGTTATGACAAAAAGATGAATTGATTCTCTACATCTCTAGGTTACTTCCGTAAAATTTGGGGATTTTTAGATGAGTATATCAATAGCTATGATTTTTATGAGATGAAATGTCCAGAATTGGATGATCAAAGAGATGAGGTGAGTTTTGAAATTAATCTGAGATTGTTATACTGCTTAGAAAATTCTAGATTTTTGATATGTTATTCTCTTAAGTGTATAGTTTAAGTAGAAAAAAGAATCAGGTCGATTCATGTTGTTTATAAAAAGTTATGGTCGTTTTACTAAGATGCTGTCCAAGTATAATGGGTTGAAACGTGGCGTTGAAGGAAAATTCACTATAAATCGTATAAAGCTTTGAAAATTTTGAGGTTTTAGTATGTCATGGAATTGTGTATTAGGAATTGAACAAAAGAAGAATCAGCGTATTTGAGTTAGCGAGTTGAAAGTTATGAATTTTGAAGTGAAGTGAGGTCATAAGAATACTAGTTCTAAGTGCAAGCAAAACATGACAGATTTAGAGTGTAAAATACAAAATTCATAATAAATGGAAAAGTAATAAGAAAATTATGAAATTTTGATATGTTATGAAGTTATGTGTTAAGAGTAAAATGAAACTGGAATAAGGTTACTTGGTTGAATGAATTGATAAATATCAATTGTTAAAGTCAGTAAGGTCATATAGATAGAAATTTCTAGTTTATGTTAATCTTTATGTATATACAAAAAAAAGGAAATAAGATGTATATGTATGTTTATATTTGACATGAATTTATGTTATAGGAGCTCAAAATCGTGAAGGGATTCCAGAGGAATGTCCAAGTTGTTTCTGAGAGAATTAGCTCGAATAATCAGTGAGTACAAACATGATATGAATTTATGGGTGAAATGTGTTGATGTGTTAATTGTATGAATATGTGAATTGTGGCGACAAGTGAATATTTGTGAACGGTTAATGTGAATTATTGGATAAGTATGAGTGAGTATAAACATGATATGAATTTATGGGTGAAATGTGTTGATGTTTTAATTATATGAATATGTGAATTGTGGAGACAAGTGAATATTTGTGAACGGTTAATGTGAATTATTGGATAAGTATAAGCGAGTATAAACATGACATGAATTTATGTGTGAAATGTGTTGATGTGTTAATTGTATGAATATGTGAATTGTGGCGACAAGTGAATATTTGTGAACGGTTAATGTGAATTATTGGATAAGTATAAGTGAGTATAAACGTGATATGAATTTATGGGTGAAATGTGTTGATGTGTTAATTATATGAATATGTGAATTGTGGAGACAAGTGAATATTTGTGAACGGTTAATGTGAATTATTGGAAAAGTATAAGTGAGTATAAACATGATATGAATTTATGGGTGAAATGTGTTGATGTGTTAATTGTATGAATATGTGAATTGTGGCGACAAGTGAATATTTGTGAACGGTTAATGTGAATTATTGGATAAGTATAAGTGAGTATAAACATGATATGAATTTATGGGTGAAATGTGTTAATTATATGAATATGTGAATTGTGGAGACAAGTGAATATTTGTGAACGGTTAATGTGGATTATTGGATAAGTATAAGTGAGTATAAATATGATATGAATTTGTGATTGTGAATTGTGTTGATATGTGACTATATATGTGAGTGGAACTTGATATATATGAAGTGTGTTGACATTATTTGAGTGTGAAATAAATTGTATTGGAAATGTATTGTTATGTGAATATAAACTTGATTTAAATTATTAAGTGAATCATGTACATATAAGTTTATAATGAGAATTTTATTTGATAAAGCCGAAATTATATGATATATGTATATGGAATTTATGCTAAAATTCAATTGCACTAGTATATGCTAATTGTAAATTCAA
The DNA here is from genome assembly GCA_947683365.1 of Euphorbia pulcherrima. NCBI lineage: Eukaryota > Viridiplantae > Streptophyta > Magnoliopsida > Malpighiales > Euphorbiaceae > Euphorbia > Euphorbia pulcherrima. The sequence goes on from CANTUS010000001.1 coordinate 26,675,268, forward strand.
TGGTTCGTATAACAAACATTTGCACTTGAATATATGAAAAGTATAAGAGACGTTGTGACATAGCCGATCAAACATTGCAATACATGTTTTGTTCATCTGGACCTATATGGTCAATCAATTGCAATATCTGACAAATGGACCGAAATGTCAACCAATTGTTTATTTGGACCGAAAAGTCAACCAATTATTACATAGCTGGCCAATAAATCAATTGTCAATTGTTACAAATGTTACATGTATGCCGGGGCAATAGTTTGGCTGGTGTTGTGACAATAATTAAATAATCGGTTCATTCATTCTCATATAAGTGTGACTGTATATTAAATTTTTTAATGTATATATGTAATTTGCTATTGAATTTGGAATGTCTGTATATATGTGATTTGCTAAATTCATAGATTGTTTATATTCACTGAGTTGCGCCTCATATAAAGCGCTAAATTTTTCAGAGTTAATAAAGTTTGTAGAAGCTCATTACCTGTAGATATCATGGACGAAAGATTGGTTGGTTGTATTCCATCTCACTCCCTCTCCTAACAAAACAAGCATATAGAATAGAAGGTGGTCGAGTTTTGATTTTGCTTTGTATAAGATTGTTTTGTAAAAAGATATAATGTTACAAGTGATTACATATATAAATGAAGTATAAGTAAAAAAAAAATTATTTGTTATAATTACAATTTTAGAGATTTAGTATAAGGTAACATGTTAAAATAGGTTTTACACCTTCAACGGTTCAGATGTCGGCGGAATATGGATTAATGGTGTAGATATGCAACGTGCTTATACTTTGTTTACCAACAAAGTGAGGATAGCCAGCACCCAAGTTTTAAACACACTTTTATTTTTATAATAATAATGGCAATATTTTTGTAATGATAATAATAAGCATTATTGTAAGAAAATAGATGAACACAGATATAATTATTAATGAATTGTATTATTATATTGATATTTTTATTTTTTATTAGTATTACTAATTTATAATTATGGTAAATAAGTATTATTATTATTATTATAACAATAATAATAATGGTTAAAGTTGAAGTTGTGAAATGGAGAGTTTGAATTAAGTGAGGTGAAAATTTTATTTTATATTTAGTACAAAAGCAGTCACACAGTTTTAAAAAAATTACAGTTAAGTTAAATAAAAAAACATAACTTTAATCCCCTGAAAAGCACAAGTGGATTACAAATCATGAGACTTGCTAATTTGAAATATAAACAAAATCTATTTAATAAAGAAACAAATAAGATTACAAAGCACCAATACATCCTCTCAAGGAACTAACATTTCAATTGTCATTACAGCAGTCTTTCTATATAATTATTAAAAATGTTAATGTTTGTTATTTATAGTATACTAAATTCAGTCAACTTTTCCTTGTTGTTACTTAAATACCCCTAATTTGTATATTACTCAAATATACAATCAATTAAGATGATATTACTTGCAAACTCTTATTTTTATTGTAGTAAGAACAATTACAAACTCTTAACTTCAGTGATACTCCTTTTTCTCACCTGGATGGATTTTAATTGTGGTGACACTTTTAAATCATGTTCACATTCAGCTTAATCCCCGATCGTCAATTTGCAGGTGCTACAAAGAGCAGCACGCATGGTCAGTCCTGGGTATAGGCCAGAGCTAGGGCCCATGATTAAAAGGGGCCCATAATTTTCTACTAAGCATGTATGTATATTATATATAAACTTCAAAAAACTTTCAAAATTTTTCAATGTGAGATTATAAAGTTAAAATAAAATCTGAGAATTGTTTTTATTAGATATTTATTACACTGTATTTTAACTTTATATAAAAAAAATTTAATAAAAGGACACATATTTCTAAATTTACCTAGGTCTCTGAAATTTCACGCATATTTTATAAAGGTCCCAACTCCATAAATTCCACAATGCAAAAAGCCTAAAACTACTTCCTGCTTTGTTTTTCAGAAAAAATAACTTACTTTCTGTATTACTTGCTGAAAAAGCAATCAAATTAGAAGAATTACAACATTAAATTAAACTCACTCTGTGTAAATTCCTAATTGTTAATTAGCAGCAATTACACTACCCTAAGTTATAAGTGTCTTTCACACTGCTACTGAACTCCCGCCTCTTCCTCCCTAAGGTAAGCTTTCCTTCTACCTCTCCTTTTGAAATTCTTTTCAGCAATTGAACAATACTCACCGACTCCGATTACGAGAATCTCTACACGCCTCTAAGGTTGGATTCCGGCTGCCGGAGTGCGACATCTCCTTTTGCGTTTCTCTGCTTTTAATCGGTTCTTAAAATTTAAACCTTATTTAATTTTAGTTTTTCGGTCGCAAATTGAAATTTTGATTTACTTTGTTGTGTTGTTAGGTGCACAATGATGAGGAATAAGGTTGATGAACGTATCAGGACTTTGCTTGAGCATGGAGTTAAGGCTACCCACCGGTCTATGTTTGTTATTGTTGGAGATAAGTACCGTGATCAGGTCTAACTTCATACACTATCATTTTAGATTTATATAACCTTTTCATTATTCTTCTTTTACTGTGACGTTTTTCGCTTGTTGCAGATAGTCAATCTCTACTATATGTTGAGCAAGGTTGTCACTGATGCCAGGCCAAATGTTTTGTGGTGCTACAAGGATGAGCTGGAACTTAGCACGCAAGGTTTTTTATATTTACTGATTTTTTTATTGCATATCAATCATAAATCCAGATAATCTAGTAAATTACTATTAAATAAAGAAAAAAATTGTAAAAAAAATTGGGACGGAGATGTTTGTAAAACCATATGATTAACGCTATGTTATGGTATCCTTGGCTGGAAGATATGCTTGCTCACCTCCACTCTCGATCACCTAAGCATTCTGTCTCTGTTGATTAACTTAGATAGAGCTATATTTGTTGTAGCTATTTTGCATTTGTTAATTTTATGTATACTTGATATGTTCAGTACTAAATAGTTTTCATCTGCATGCTTGGGTTGTTCAGCCACAAGAAAAAACGTGCGAAACAGGTTAAGAACAAATTACAGGCAGGACTTCTTGATCCTGAAAAAGCAGACCTCTTGCCTTGTTTATTGAAAGTGGAGCAGTTTCTTATTGCAAGTACGAGGATTCAGAGAGAATACTGGGGAACAACGATAGCATGTGTATTTTACAGGTTTAGTTCACCGTCTTTATTGTTATAATATGCATACTTTCATCTAATGGTGAAGTTATCCTCATGGTCTTATTGGTTTTCTTTCATCTAGGATTTTGAAGCTTTGACACCAAATCTTATTGCAAGAACTATTGAAACTGTGCAAGGAGGTGGTTTAATCATCTTGCTTCTGCGCTCACTCCCTTCGCTTTCCAGTCTCTGCACAATGGTCATGGTTTGTCCTGTAATCCTTTCTTTATTATCTTTCAATACTAAAGGCTAACTTGGCATGATATATTAGTAAATTACTCTGCATCATTACCATGCAATGTAACTTGGTTGTGTTTCAAATATAGCTCAGTTGGTTTTACTTGCCTCACATGAAAAACTGATTTTTATTATTTGTATCTGGCATCATTTTTTTTATTTGACTAGTTGAGAGATGAGAGAACTGCATAGAGTGTTGTCTCTTGATAGTTTTACATGAACATTTATATTTTTATTTTCTAACACAAGGATTTAATTCTGTCTGGTTGTCTTCCCAGGATATTCATCAAAGGTTTAGAACAGAATCACATTCTGAAATAGTTTCCCGCTTCAATGAGCGGTTTCTGTTATCTCTTGCTTCATGTAAGGCCTGCCTGGTCATGGATGATGAGCTAAACATTTTGCCTATCTCATCACATATAAAATCCGTTGCTGGGCCATACATTTCCGAGGTAATCTTTTCTCTTTATATATGTGGGCACAGTTCTTTTATGTCGTTACAAGGGCTCAATAAGCCAACTTATCCACTAATTGCCTCTACGGCTCTATCAATAACAAAAAAGCAATAAATGAAATCTTCATGTATGAGTTTAATCATAATGTTAATACAGTTCACTTAATTCATCTTCTTTCTCTCCCTCTCATTTTAAAGGGTTCTAATTCCATTGAAACACAAGAAGAATTGAAGAGCTTGAAGGAAGAACTTAATGATGTCGCACCTGCTGGGCCCTTACTTGAGATATGCAGAACATTTGATCAGGTTTCTTTGTCTTTATCATCCCAAAATTGCTGAAATATAACTTCAGCTTGTTATGTTTTAATAAGTTGTTGAATCTTATTATACTTGCATTTTTTTCCGCTTAGGGAAAAGCCGTTTCGACTTTCGTTGATGCCATTTTGGATAAGGGGATTCATAGAACTACAGCTCTGATTTCTTCTCGAGGGCGAGGTAAATCAGCTGCTCTAGGTTTGGCAATTGCTGGAGCTATAGCTGCAGGGTGGGTACTTAACTCAAACTAGCTTGCATTATTCCAATTACTGTCTACACATTTCATGTTTTCTGAAAAAACATAGAAATATGCAGGTACTCGCGTATTTTTGTTACTGCTCCATCCCCAAAAAACTTGAAATCACTGTTTGACTTTGTCTGTAAAGGGTTGTCTGCATTGAAATACGAGGTATATGCATTTCCCTTTCTTGTTATCTTCTTCTTGTGGTACTGGTGCTCTGCAACGCTATTTTGGTCCCATACTGGTCGTTAAGGAATTAGGAAGAGAAAGTGTAAAATGTATCTTTTGCTTGTATGGTTTGTTACAGTACACACACAGAAACTCACAAATATCATTTTTTGTTTTCCTTGCTTTCTCACTTGTTAGTTAATTCTCTAACCTTATCTTTAAACAATAGGATGCTAATATTTTATATTAATTTTCAGGAGCATTTGCATCATAGTCTGGTGAAGTGTACCAGTCCTGAGATTCGTAAAACATTTACTCAGATAAATGTTTACAAGGAACATAATCAAATAGTTCAGGTTTGGCATTTTCTTTTTTTTTTTTTTCGAAAGCCTTTGGAATTTTAAGTTAATGCATGTTGCAGAGAGGCATTGAATCTCCTTTTAACCTTCTTTTGAAAAGAAAGTACTGGAGGTAGTTGTGGGATTTGGTTTTGATCTTGGATTACTATTAGAAATCATGTGTATGAAGGGATCTATTTGATCTTAACTATCAAGGAACAACTAATGCTTAATTTTCACGAAGCTCAAATGCTAAAGTAGATGAAGTATTTGGATGATGTTTTTAATCTGAATTTTTCTTTCCAAGTTCTTATGTATTTTGACTACCAATTTTAACAGTATATCGAGCCTCGTGATCATTTAAAGCTTTTCCAAGCTGATCTTTTAGTCATCGATGAAGCAGCAGCAATTCCATTGCCTGTTGTGAAGGCATTGTTGCGAGGGCAGAATCCGGTCTTCATGTCATCTACAGTGAATGGGTATGGTGTTCATATGTCATTATTAGCTTTTTGTACATGTTAGGTATTTGACGTTGAAGTTGTTAATAAAAGATAATAGGAAATAAATTAGGATTTTTATGTTAGGATTTCATATCAAATATGATAGGATTTGTTTAATTTCGAATTCTAATTGAATAGTCTTATTATGTAAACTCTATAAATAGTGTGTTTGCCATCAATAAAAATATCAGTTTTACCTTTCATTTTCTCCATGTGCTCCATATTTTACAACAGTACATGTAGCTCAATAAATCTTTTGAGCATCGATCTCATGGATCCATTCCATGAAAAGTATATCCAGACATATTTAATACTTTCTATTAATGATTCATGTGTTCACTTCAGATATGAGGGCACAGGACTTTCTTTGTCACTGAAGCTCTTCAATCATTTAGAGCAGCGAAGTCAGAATCTTGCTTCTGGTAATAAATTCTTTCTGGTTGGCTTAGTTCATGTAATATCATTTATACAATTTTTATTTAGCTATTCGTCCGTGCTTAGTGGTTTACTTCGTCTATTTCTTCAGAGGTAATTTTGTTAGAAGATGTACTTCGATGGATTCTACTTTGTGGGAAGAATGATTAAGATAAAGAGTTAAGTTAGAGGGAAATGAGCAAGTAATAACTTGATATTCGGGGTTGTGTTTGAACTTGATTTTCTGTCTTTATGATAATTAAAATTTGTGGACCAATTAGTGCATTTGTTCAAGTTAATTGATGAATTGGTTTCATGTCATTGATTCTTGAGCTCGAAGAATAAATAGGTTGTGTCTACCTTAATTTAAGTTCAAATCTTCCTTCCTTCTCTTTATGGCCAATTAAACCCCTGGAGTAAATGCACTGGATACTGGGTTGACTGATATAGCTGAGAGTACACGGGAATGCTATGTAAAATTACATCAATACTAATATCTTAATTTGTTATTTATGTCCTACAAACACTAGGTCTTAAACCTTGCCTCTTGAAATGGAAGAAATTTTATCTCACCAGCCAGCAGTATCTTATGGCCTCTTCTTTTTGATACAGTTCACATGATGGGTCCTGAGTTCTGCATATAACTTTTCATATGTCCTTGTATTTTTGTTCGCTCTAGGTAACTTTTTCGAAAAGATATAATTGAATGAGCCGATTAGATATGCATTTGGGATCCTATCGAGTGTTGGCTTAATGGTTTACTGTGCTTGGATGCTATGAATTCTGTTTCTTCTATCGCCAGGTTTGTGTGACTTAGTTGACAAGCTTGGAATTCTTCTCTTCCTGTTTCTTCAGTTACTGGTGTCTTATTTGGTTGTTGAACTATTAGGTTTCCTCATCCATCAGAATGCAATTTATATTATGTCAATCGAGAAACTCTGTTTTCTTTCCACAAAGAAAGTGAAGTGTTTTTACAGGTGATTTGAAATCTTTGAGCTATTTTATGTTTCAAATGACGTTTCTTTATGTTCTTTGGTGTTTTCTTGGACAGTTTATCTAACTTATCTGATATTTTTTTAAGCGAATGGTGGGCCTTTACAATTCTTCTCACTATAGAAACTCCCCCGATGATATTCAACGAATGGCTGATGCTCCAGCACACCATCTATTCGTTCTGCTTGGTATGCTAATAATTCTGAGTCTACTACTATTTAGTTGTGTATTACACATGGATTGGTTTTAATAGAAGCCACTTTTTACAGGGCCTGTAGATGAGATGAGCAATGTTCTTCCAGACATTTTGTGTGCTATCCAGGTTAGCATGATAATTATATTACTTCAAGCCTTCTAAATAATGGGTTCATGGAATACTGATGTTCTGTCTAATTTATTAGCTTGCGTGTGTCATCCATCTAATTTTTTCTCTATTGAAATGGATATTATTCCTTTTCATTGACAAAAACAGTGTTTCTCTTAGCACGGTTTGGTTGTTCATTGTGGAAGTTTGGTGACAAAACTCTGAATTTCTTACATCTGTTTTTGGATATTTAAACTTTAATTAAATACTGATTATCTTATTCTCTGAAGCACTTCTTTCGATTTTCTCTTTTATATTCATGCTCTGGAGCTTGTTTACTTGATACTTCTACATCCACTTTGTTATTGATCCTGTCGTGTGAAATTGTTAAATTGTTAAAAACAACTGTACAGGTGTGTTTAGAGGGAAAAATATCACATAAATCTTCACAGGAGAGATCGTGAATGGAAAATCTGCCTTCTGGTGATCTAATTCCATGGAAATTACGTGACGAGTTTAATAACACTGATTTTCCAACCGTCTGTTTGCATTTTTAGAATAGCTGTGCACCCTGGTGCTCAAGGGGTATTGGACTGACTTACTACCTTTAATAGTTGACAAATATTTTAATTCTAATATTCTGATGTTTTGAATGGGATGTTTTATAGCATGGATACGGTTCAGCTGCACTGGATCTTCTAACAAGGCATTTCTCGATTCATTCTGTTTAAAAGTGCATGTCTAACACAACCACACACATCATCTCTCCCCTTCCAAAGAAAAAAACTCTAAGAAACGAAGTAAAAAAGGATAAAATTACTGATGTTGATGAACTTCAGATACTACGAGGGAAAGCTAACAGCAATCAGTGAGACGCATGAAGAGCAAGTAACAACAGGGTTTTGCAAAAACATCATTCAAGCAGCAAATGAGGTTTGTTTTTTCATTGAATTTTTTGCTATCTTATTTTACTAATTTTACCTTTAGAGACTTAACTGGATTGAACAATCAAAAATTTTTTCTTTCATATGAGCGAAATGCTTTACTCTTCATACCTTCTATATGAGGGAATTATAATCATGCTTTTTTATCCTCCAATTGTTTTTTATTATTGATTTGGTGAGTTATTTGGGGTTAAGGAATTTGGTTTGATGCATGCTCTTACCTAGTTGGGGTCAATTTTAGTGTCAAAAAAGAACATGATTTTGATGAATGTTCTTGCAGATATCATTATTAGAAGAAACCAGTTCTCCTAGAAAAGAACTACCACCTTTGCCGGTACATCTTCGCGACAGAGCACCCGAGAGTGTTAACTACATTGGTGCTTATTTTGGGCTTGAAAGGGATCTCTTTCGTTTTAGGAAGAAACACAAATTTACGCCAGTTTACATTTGTAGTAATCCAGTTAAGATATTAACTGAATTCAGTATTTACTTAGTTTTTGAACTTTTCAACTCAATAAATGTGATTCAGTTGATGTCATTGTCTTTTGATGCATCAGAATGACACAACTGCTGAGCATTGTTGCCCAGTGTTGAAGCCATTGGAGTTCCATGATAGTTCTATTGATTTTACCTCTTTCCATAAGCGTGAGCTACTTAGTAACAATTTTTATGTGGTTGGTAATTGCATTCTTCCAGTTTTATGAGGCTCGATAAATCTCGACTTTTTGTAGGATTAAAACAGAAGTTTGTGAAACAGCTTACTCCCAGATTTAGATTATAAGCTTGCTCTGAGGTAAGTTAGACTTGATGATTTAAGCTTAGATTAAAGGGTTTGCTTACTTGACTAATGTTTTTTTTATTTCTATGTAGCATTTTGGATCCAAGATCTGACTTCTCAGAAAATGATATTTCATCAAGTTCTGAGATGGAATCTTTTGCTTTTGTAAAATCAATTTGCGGGCCTGATTTTTTAGAATTGCTGGAATCTTTCTCTAATAACCGCAAAGATGTCAAGAAGGTGAGATCAGTGAATGGCTACTTTTAGACATTGATAGATTGATTGTTTAATTTATTTCTGCATTTTTGTTTCGATTTTTTCATTGAAGTGGGGATGAGAATGATGGCACAATATACTTTTGTTGTACATCTGAAAACAACATATACTAACTTTAACTTGAATATGCCCTCAATGATGTACAAATAAGAGATAAAGGTTTTGAAGTCCGGTGAAGTTATTTAATTATAATTTGTAATGATAAACTGAAGATCTTATCTTGTTGGTGTGAAATCTAAATTGCTGTGTTGTTCATTCCAGTGGTTAGATAAGAAGCTCACTTGTACGCTCTTATGATACCATTCTGTAGACTGATTTTTTTTTTTTTAAATTTAAGAATGTTCTTGAGGATCAACACGAATGGTGGTTTTTTCTGTGGTTCAGGTCAAATATCTTCTTCCTGATCTTTCCAAATGCTTTTTTAAGGAGAAGATTCCTGTTACAATTTCACATGTTCAAGTAGCTATTCTGTTATGCATGGGTTTACAGCTGCATGATATAACTTATATTCAGCAAGAACTGAAGCTAGAGAGACAGCAAGTTGAGCATCTAATCTAGGGATGGCAACGGGTCGGATCCGGGCCGGATCCAGCTTGGACCCGATCCGGATCCGTTTTCACATACTAAATCCGGATCCGCCCCGGATCCGTCGGGTCTATAATTTTAATAACCATATCCGGATCCAACGGATCCCCACGGATCCGGGTCTGAAACGGGTCCAAAACGGGTCTGTGTAAATGATATTAACAATCCATTAAATTCTAAGGAAATAACAAATAAAATAGTTCTATTAATCTTCATTTACAATAACAAAACAAAAATGTAGTTCTTTAACAATCTCTGCTTTATCAAATGTGAGGAAATTAAGTTCAAGTTTGTTGATACATCTACGTTTCCATACTACGCAAGAGAAGATAAAGTTTTATGGTCACAATCTTTCTTTTATTGGTAAACAAATTAACAACTAGAAACTTGAACAATTATGGGTTTTGTTGAATTTTGAATATTTTTCTTTTGTATTGTGTTTTCATTAGAATTATCTTAAAAATATACATACTCTACGGATCCGGGTCCGGGTACGGATCTCACACTAAAATCCGATACTGGATCCGGATCCTTTTTTCTGGACCCGAGTCCGATCCGGATCCGACGGATCTAAAACAATAGGATCCAAATCCTAAAAAAACAGGTTCGGATCCACGGATCTGGATGGGTCCAGGATCCATTGTCATCCCTAATCTAATCCGTAAAATATTGGTAAAATTTCACAAGTATTATGACGTTTTGACCAAATCAAGTTTCCCTCAGGAAAAGGATGTAAGTGTGAAGTGTCTTGTCCTTTCTCTTTGTGAAAAGTGCTCTGATTTTCAACTTTCAAAGATGGATTTGTTTTAGTATTTACTCCATGATATTTTAAAACTTGCCAAGGTTTGGTTGTGAGCTAAGGTTTCTTCCCTTTATTAGGTTTTGCCTGTACTGAAGCCTTGTGCAGTGTCGGTTGATGAAGATTTGAAGGATGGCGCGCAGAAAGTAATGGTAAGCTTTTGAGTTGCTTGGTTACTGGTTGGTCCAAGTGTCATGTGTCAATGAGGTTCGGACTAATATGTGAAAATGATAATGCAGGAGAACATGATGCGGGAGGAGGGTTTACTAGACCCAGAGTTACTGCAGAAATACTCGATTAAGGATAGAGAATGCGAACTGAGCGAAGCTCTTGAGAAATGCAATAAGTATCTGGAAGAGTTATTCTTAGTGTCAAGTCCAACAGAAATGCATCCTCACAGAAACGGAAGAGAATGCTACAAACAAATTCCAAAACTCGCAAGAGAAACAAGTGAGTTTGAGAAGAAATCTGATTTATTTTATTCCTTGAATTACCTTTTTCAGTGTTTTTAGTTAGATATATTATAATCTGATTAATAACAATGAAAAACTATATATTTCCAATGTTACAAAGGGACAGAGTAGAGTTGAATTATATATGATTAGAGTTATACAAGGCACATATATATTATAAAGAACAATTTTTATTGGCACAAGGGAAAGGGTTTACAATAGAATTTAAGAAAAAGAAATTAAATGGTGTAAGGTGGAGGCTTTGGCAAAGATTTGACTAGACCGCAAAGCAAAGCATTATCAGGAACATTATATTCATCTCTCAAAGATCTTTCTGGTGAAAGAACACTTGCGTATAGCTGTTGCCCTAAGTAAGTTCTTTCCCATATCTCCGATCTTATATTCCACATTCCCGCATTATCGAATGTCAACAATATGGCTGCCCATGATTTCGGGAACACTTGTACTGTCGTCCTACTCACTGCGTCTAGTAGATTGTAGTTGCTCCTCTTCTCTGGGGTCCACGTCCCCGGCTCAACCCTGTCACATATAATAACCTTTTAACCCAAAAACTTGAGCAACTGATAGATTGTAAATAATTAGATGTAATGGTTTTAATACTTACGCAACTGCGAAGAAAGAGTATCCATCCAAGTGCCATGATTGGATGCTCTTCTCGGGGTTCTCAAAGATAATCTCGACAAAGTTACGGAAAGTTAGGTTCTTTACATTAGGTTCCGTGACAACTGTTGCGGTACTTGGTGGTGGGTTATCGCTCATTGTGTCATACTTGAAGACCTTGTTTGCAACTCCGTAATACTCGGCCAACTTCACTGGGGTCTCGGGGTTAGTGTTCGAAACGCCATTGATTGCGTAGCGAAGCTTTCCGCCGGTCCTACTTGCTGAATTCTGAAGCTTTATGGTGCGAGTAATGTTGATTGAACCGTAATGGTATGAACCCTGAGGGTTGGGCCTGGCAGCACTGGCGGTTAGGTTCCATCGGAAGGAACGGAACTGATTGAGAGACCAAGCCCATCCAACGGGTGGTGCAGGGATCTGAGGTGATGCAGGTCGTTTGGAATTGGCATAACGAATAATACCTTTTCCTGTCAGGATTTCTTTTGTAAACCTGGTTGAAGCAACCATGTAATAATCTCTCGGAGATTGATTGGCAGTGACAAGAACACTAAAGCAAGCTCCGACATGAACATCCAGAGACTCGTAAGAGTTCTGGATCACGTGCGAGCCTTCCATTTCGACAAGCTTCAATAAATGGCCCTGGATCCTGAAATTCAAAGATGTCTTAATCCCGGCATTACAGATTCTGAATTTGTATGTCTTTCCAGGCTTGAGGGTGAAAAGGGGCTCGTCTTTGCCGTTCCCCTTAGCGGTTTTGCCGTTGATGAGAACACCGGCTGGCCTGCCAATGCTATTACCGGCATCCAAAGCCTGTCTTAAACTCTTGTGGCTCTTGGTGTACCAATCATTGATCACAACCGTGTAATCATCCTCAGGATCAGGATAAGGGACCGGGATTAACAAACGACTGTTCACATGAATTCCACCGAATCCACCCGCGGCTCTATGCAATGCTAAGCTTGGATAGTATATGAAACTTCCGATCTGATCCTTCACCTGGAAATTATATGTGTAATTTGATCCGGGTAGGATCGGACAATTGGTTCCTGGAAGACCCTCTTGCCATGAGTTCTTCCTTTGCTGGATGCCACTCCTATACATTATAGTTAATGTATGAGAAATCAAGTATATATGATACTCAAAATATTCTATTCTAATACCGGTCCAAAATAGTTTCGGACCATTAAATAAAATTTAAGACGAATAGATATGAGAAATGTACCAATGGATAAGGAAAGGCTCGTCGAGGCTATTAAAGACATTAACGACAAGGTTGTTGTTGCTAGTAGAATTAATGACAGGTCCGGGAAATTGGTCGTTAATGAGAATAACTTGTTGAGGAACTCCCAACGGAGATCGAGTTCCGTAGGTAACTTTCCAAGTGAAATATAAGTAAGGATCTTCACCCTGAACCTTGATTATTTCTCCAGCTAGAACACAAGATAACAACATCAACAATAACCTATCCATCTCCACCTTAATATTTTTTGTTTCTTCTAATGATTGGTATATATTTTTTGTATGTATATATAAAATATATATTACATATATTTTATATATACCCTTTCCTGTGCCCTAAAAATTGCCTTATTCGATTAATTTATTTGCACTGATTGGAAGAAGATACTATCTTCTTCTTCTCCAATGTTTTGCAGAGTTTGGTTCTTATATATAAAGCCATTTAGTTCTATTTTAAGACATACCACTAATTTGCCGAATTTTATGGTCCTCCCACTTTGTTTTTCTATTTTTACCACCATATTGACCTCCTAATATTGCTCTTTTTTCTTCCTTTTTAACTTCGTAGTTAACTAATTCTTATTTCATATATTCAAACTGGGATTTTCGTTTTACTAAGTTAGTTGTGTTTTCTTATATACCACAAAAAAATAACAAAACAAACAAACGAAGAAACATGAATAATAAAACAATAAATGGAATTTGTTGATGCAAAATTGGAATTTACGGGATATATATATATATATATACTGCTTTAAATACTCAATTTATTTCTTAATGATTTTGTCAGTCGCAAAGCTACTTAAGTTATTAACTTCTATCTTAGAATTTTTGGATTTACATTATTTACTTTTGTAAAACAAACTTAGTGCCCCTAGGAACTGTTGCTGTTAATATTGGTAATTTGAGCAAAGCTACAAGTGACCAGAGGACCTGAATGGACCTTTTACATATATATTAGTACCTTTTACTTTACAAAATAAACCCGATAAAAATATGATCTTTTCAATGCTTGATTTCTCTACTTGTATATTTGATTAATAAAAGTGAAATATTTTGTCATGTTTGGTTTTCTTTTTCCGTTATTTTTGAGATAACTATGTATTAGACTTTTGTGTCGAATCTTACTTTTTAGTTATATTTTATAATCTAAAATGGCATACTTTGGTGTCCTGAAATTACTATGTGTGTGTATAGTTTTTTGAATGAAGCTAAAAGGGAAAGAAAATAAACAAAGAAGAAAAAATAAAAAGAGAAGACAAAAGCAAACAATTAAATGATTGAACAAACATAAACAAGATCCACCAGAACTGGGGAGAGTTTGTCAGGTTTCCGACTCGTGGGCTGAGCAGGTTGTAGTCACAAAAAATCAAAAGCATGGCGATGAAAATAACGAAGGCCTAGATGTGTGTATAATTGTTCAACTTTTCGATTTATTATTATGTCTTTGCATGTAGAAATGTTCGGCTGGCATGGCCAGACTTCGTCGGCTTTTTCACTAATACTATGAACTCAAATTTACTACGACCCACACTTTAAAACTTCATGTTTGGACTGAGCTTGAGATGTCATTCCCAAAGCCCAGTCCGCGACCTATAATAATTTTTTTTTTTAAAATTTGGGTGGATGAATAGAATAAAAGGTCAAATTTTACAAATATGTAAAAATCTTACTTATACTTACATTATCACTGACATTCTTTAATATAAAATATATAGTATTTATTGTATTTAAATTTATGAAGCCAATAGAATCTTTAAAATTTAGAAAAATTGTTAAATATAATATATAAATATATAATAAAAATTATTATCTCTCAGGCCGGGTATTTATACAAATGATCCATAAAACTTCGGGCATGAACGGGTTTAACCGTGAGCCAGACCTGGTTAAAAACTAAATATCTAAGCTCATGGGAGTGGGCTCGGCAGGCTGGATTCGATAGCTGGCCCGTTTACTTGTCTAGTTGCAGGTAATGTGACTTGTGCAAGTACAAACAATAGCAAAACAAGCGAGATAACTCTCACGTAATGTAAAAGCAGTTTGGCACTGTTCACTATGTACATTTGTGGAAATAATTGGGAAATTTTGTTGATTTTTTTCAAATGTTGTGCTACTTTATAAATATATCATATATTTTTTATTGTAAGATATTGAATGGAAAGAGAGGGGCCTTACGTTAATGCTAAATGAAAGAGTTTTTTAACTCCAAAAACTAATCAAACAACTTTTAAAAACAATATTATCAAAACCTTGCTGGACATCATACCGGTAAAAATATTTTGATTCTCCCATCTTTCTTATTGTACCACAAAAAAGGGTATAATTTACTAATAGGACATAGCTCTTACGTGATAATTCAGAACTCAAATTGCTGTGTATTGAAATTAATTTGAAATTTAAGTAGTTTTGGATTTTACATAAATTAAAAATAATAGTATACAGCATAATCTAATTATGGGTACGTGGAAGTACAAAAAAAAAGGGCATAATTGATAGGAAATGGAATTAAATATCTCAATAGAATGATGGAAAACAATACAAAATCTTCTTATTGGTAGATCACCATAGGAAATTGAAAATAAACGAAAAAAAATACAATTCGTTCTATAGATGAAAATGATATAAATTTCAAAGAGTAAAAGAAAGAGAGTGGACAAATAAATTTAAATGGTATAAGGTGGAGGCTTTGTCAAAGTTTTGACAATACCACAAAGCAAAGCATCATCGGGTATATTATATTCATCCCTTAGAGATCTTTCAGGTGATAGAACACTAATATATAGTTGTTGCCCTAAATATGTTCTTTCCCATATTTCCGACCTGAAATTCCACATTCCCGCATTGTCGAATGTCAAGAATATTGCTGCCCAAGATTTTGGGAACACTTGTACTGTCGTCCTACTCACCGCATCTAGTAGATTGTAGTTCTTCCTCTTTTCTGGGGTCCATGTCCCCGGCTCGACCCTATTAGTTAGTTTCAACAATTTATTATTTTACATTAAGACCGCCTAGCTAGAAAAAAAGGATCGAAAATAAACGAAAAGAAAAGAAAAGAAAAGAAAAGAAAAAGGTCGCTTACCCGACTACAAAGAAAGAATATCCTGCCAAGTGCCATGATTGAATGCTCTTCTCGGGATTCTCCAAGATTATCTCCATAAAGTTACGGAATGTGAAGTTAAGGACATTGGGTTGCATGACAATCTCGGCTTCTTTTGCGGGTGGCTCGTCCTTCATTGTGTCGTACTTGAAAACCTTGTCCGCGACATTGTAATACTCGGCTAGCTTGAGAGGGGTCTCGGGATTCGTGTGGGAAATACCGTTAATGGCATACCGAAGTTTCCCACCGCTTCTGCTTGCCGAGTTAACCATCTTGATTGTTCGGGTGATGTTGATCGCCCCGTAATGGTACGAGCCTTGTGGGTTCGGCCTAGCCGCACTGGCGGTCAGGTTCCATCGGAAGGATCGGAATTGGTTCAAAGACCAAGCCCATCCGACCGGTGCAGGAGGTAGCTTGGGTGATGCGGGTCCCTTTCCATTGGCGTAACGGATAATTCCTTTACCGGTTTGCACCGATTTGGTAAACCTAGTTGAAGCAATCATGTAGTAGTCTTTCGGCTCTTTATTTGCTGTAACAAGGACAGCCATACATTGTCCGACGTGGATATCGAGCGACTCGTACGAGTTTTGAACCACATGTGAACCTTCCATTTCAACGAGTTTCATGTTATGGCCTTGGATCCTGAAGTTAAGAGATGTCTTCATTCCGGCATTACAAATTCTGTATTTATAGGTTTTGTCTGGTTTCATAACAAAAAGGGGTTCGTCTTTCCCGTCACCCTTGGCGTCTTTACCGTTAATAAGGACACCATCGGGACGCCCTAAGGTACGACCTGTGTCCAAGAAAGTCCTAAGAGACTTATGACCTTTAGTGTACCAGTCATTGATGATAACTGTGTAATCATCTTCGGGATCTGTGTAGGGAACGGGAATCAACAAACGGCTGTTAACATGAATGCCACCGAACCCACCACTTGCTTTGTGCAAGGCGGTGCTCGGGTAGTATACAAAGGTCCCGATTTGATCCTTGACTTGGAAATGGTATGTGTAATTTGTTCCAGGAGGGATAGGGCAATTTGTTCCGAGAAGCCCTTCTTGCCACGAGTTCTTTCTTTGTTGGATTCCGCTCCTATAATCACATAACATGCATACATCATATCGATACCAAATATAAACCAATCAAACGTCTAACAACGTACCATGTGATAAGGAAAGGCTCGTCGAGCTCATTGAAGACGTTAACAACGACATTGTTGTTGCTAGTCGAGTTGATAGTAGGGCCCGGAAATTGGTCGTTGATCATAATAACTTGTTGAGGTGTGCCCATAGGGGAGATAGTAGCATACTTGACTTTCCATGTGAAATACAAATAAGGATCCTCTCCTTTAACTTGATTAAATATTGCCCCAACCATGAGGCATACTAACACCTTTAACATCCCCCCATTCATCTCCTTTTAATTAACCCCTCTATTTTTATTTATTATTTTCCCCTTAATTATATATTGAATCAATTATAACTAACACCTTTGATTTTCAAAATTGTATGTGTTTTTATGCTCCAACTTGTATGGAAATTGAAGAAGAGGGTGATGGATTTTCCCCTATAAAATTGATGTTTTTGTCCTTTATATAATTGGGAGATCAATTTCTTGCCATTTAAATCCCTCACTTTTCTCTTGTTTTGTTTCGCTCTTCCTTACAGTTGTTGTCCCTCTGCTTTACTATTTTAGTAACCTACTAAAATTGGTTTACCTATTTGACCGTTACTTGTTAAACAATTTTCTATTTCTGGTATATAATTTTCTTAAAATCTGGAGAAGAACTCAACAATATAGGTTGTTATGTTTTTCTTACTGTTCCATGAGTTTCAGGTTCAGTAGTACGAGGGACTCAACAAAACGACTCTATTTTCCCAAAATTATTACAAATAATTATGCATGCTATTACATACAAATTCCAGTTTTAACACAATTCTTAACTATTCATCTGATGTTCCTTCATCAAGCAAACTTAATTGTTTACCTTAAAGTATACATATATAACATTTTCTAGTAGTAGCATAATCTCAAAAAAAAATAAAAAAAATTACTGAGCATAAAAGGTTCTGGTTGTACCCATGTCCCTAGTTTCTTCGGCTAGGGTTCAAATTGGTTTTTCGATTGCTCAGTATTTGTACTTCACTAGTATAGTTTTTTAAAGAAGATTATCTGAATCTTTCATTGATAAATGCAAGATCTTTAACCAACCATAAAAATTTTAAAGAAAAATTCTTCAGAACTGAAAAAGAAATTCATGTCCAAGAAAAAACGCGATGCTGTAGCCTATGATTATTTCGCAAACTCGTGCAAAACCCAAATGTACAGTTCCAGGAAGAATCTCAAAAGTCGACAATATACTCAAATCATATTAAAGGAAATGAAATATGTGAGATATCTAATCTTAAGTGAACAACTTCTAATATCACCTTACTAGTTTGTGATATCGACAAAGTAAGAAATTGACCATGTGAATTCAGGCTAGACCTGATTTGATCAATCAAAATTGGAGGAAACAAATCGTCAACAAGTTTAATATATATATTGATATTGATACATTCTTAACGAAAGATAATCAAAGTATTCATGTGACCATTGTTTCACTAGTCTTCTTTTGGCTTGGTTGATATCGAGTCCCTTTGCGGTCGGTGCCTTCTCCACTTTTTTTTGGGCAAAGCCATGATCCAAGGAGGAACCTCGCAGCCTGAAGATGCCATTACATTGGCTATGTTTCGCAAAAACCGAACATCATTTTCTGTGTAGTACGTAATAGCTTCTCCAGCCCTCCCAGCTCTGCCAGATCGACCTAATTGAAAAAACCGACATAATTTTAGGCTTGAAAGCTACCCTCCGTTTTGTTTATCCTAGAACTAGGTCAAGAGCTACCAATTATATATTGGAAAATAAACAGTAGCTCACTACATAGGAATACAACTCTAGATTTTACCAAAGTGAAACTGGTTCTAATGCAATTTATTACTGATACTAATAACTTATGCCTACCACTTTAATAGCCTTATTCTCATAACTTGCAAATATACAGCCCCCGAGTACGTAAAAAAACTGAGGTACCCATAATGCAGGGCAAAAAGACCTTTTTGGGCCGTGTGGTATGATAAGTTTGCCTATCTGGTCCATGTGCTATACACGTTATCCATTTGGTCCATGCGCTATATATAATGTTACTTTTTTTCCCTTTAGAACATATTGCGTACAATTGTGCAAAAATAGTTTCTATTATATAGGCCCAAAAATTTAACAAATTGCATACCACAAGGACAAAAAAGGTACTAGATTATATAGCACAAGGACCAAATGGATAACGTGTAAACCACAAGGACCAAATGGACAAACATCCTATACCACAGGGCCTAAAAAGTTCTTTTTACCAGTAATGCAGTTACAGATTCCAAAATATCATGTCAATGCATAAATTATAATTCCTGACAGGGTAACATGATTATCATTTGTATCGCCTTTGCATCATATATATTTCAAATTCATAGCCACAACAGCCTGAACTGACAAGCACACTGGCAAGTGTAAATAAAATAGCATGGGGAAGAAAGAGTTGAAGGATGAAAAATATACCGATCCTATGAATATAAGCAGCACCAGAATCCGGGAAATCGTAATTAATCACACAATTGACGCCTTTGAAATCCATTCCACGGGCGACAACATCAGTAGCAATCAAGACCCATGTATTTCCGATTCTGAAGTCATCAACAGCATTCTCTCGCTGTGTGCATAGATAATTTTAGCATGAACCAGGATATACAGTTATAAGGAAAATAGGTAAAAAGAAAAAGAGAAGCAACAAATTCATGACACCGACACCAATGACGAATAAGTTAATTTAAGATTCTTTGGATTGGCACATTGAGCCAATGGACACAAAGATGAGTGAATAGAACATGCGACTATATGCTTACCTGTGTTGCAGGCAAATCAGAATGGAGGACACCAACTCTGATATTGTCAAATTTCAGTTCCTCGTATAGTTCATTGGCTCGCTCTTTGTTTTGAACAAAAATTAGCACTGGTGGGTTCAGGCTCTACCGTCAAGCATGAGATACACACAAAAAAGTTGGTCAAGATGATTAAAATGTGCCAAATTTGTTGAAGCATAACAGTCTCTCTTGTTTAAAACCTCTCACTAAAAAGACAGTAAATTTTGTGTCCCCTGCCCCCCTCGGTACTTCATAGTTGAATTCCCACATAATCACACCACATCTGGCATGATTTGCAATTTTCAGCTCTATTTCCATAATAGTTAGTTCCCATTTAGAGTTTGTCTTTCTTATAGTAGGATTCTGTTTCAGTTTCTGTACTCAATTCCTAAAAGAATACTGCTTGTAATTCTTATTTAAATGCTGATGTCATTCAATGAAACGGCAAGCAATATTTTACCAAACAATTTAAAAGGTTTAGAGTTCTCCTTATGCCTCTACAAGTTATGAAGTTCTATCTTAATGAGTTCCTAACCGTTTTCAACGAGATTGGTAGGAAGAGGAAGGCATTTAAACATTTTTACCAAGAAGATTTCAGAAACAAGATCTTAAACCATGTTCAATATTACATGCTTATAACCTATGCTCCAAAAGAGAAGTGAGAACATGGGGAGGAATTTAATCAAAAATATACTGGCAACATACCTCTGCAAAGGTCTGCCGAAGAGCAAGAAGTTTCCCTTCTTCACTTCCAGCAAAAACCAATTTTTGCTTAATTGTTTCAGATGCCGAGTTCCTGCTCAGAATTTACATAAATAATAAATTAGAAAGTGATAGTTTTGTTTTATCAAAATATAGAAGAAATTCGATTCTCACTTCCTGCCAATAATCACTCGTACAGCATCGTGCATTATTGTCCGAGCAAGCTCCTCCACAAAATCAGGCAAAGTAGCACTGAACAGGGCACGAATAATTGAAGGATTTGAGCACGCTTTTACCACTGAATCTATCTGCTTTAGTAAACCTAGCTCAAAGAGCTTATCAGATTCATCCAGAATGAGATACTCAACCCTGCATAAAACTGAAATTATGAGTTACCTTATCTCAATACATCTTTCTCTAGAATGCAAAACAATATAAAAACTGGATGCTTTGTCACAAAACAAAAGAGTAATTCCAAAGAGTTGCTACAGTCACCTACTTTTACTACAAATGGATAAAGTTGTGAATCTACCAATACATGTTATCTAAAAGTTAAAAAGCAAACAATCACGGATTAGTGTTTATAAAATTAAGCATGTTGCTAATCTATCTTATATTTATCTTTCCGAACAACTCATGACTTTATCCACCCCCCAAAAAAATAATAACAAACCAAGAAGACAAGGTAAGCAACATTCTAGTTGATTGAATGATGCATAACTCCATGACGACTTTTTCAACCAAACACCAGATAATCTAGGCAGTTATTACAGATCATGCTATTCACTGAAAGGTACCTTAACTTAAGGATGTTCACTAGGACTACTGGAATTACTTAAGATAATTGTTTGATGTTGCAATCTCTAAAAGGCAGAGTTGCTCAGACAATATAGGAAGAAATTTGCAGCAACGATGGCTATATTAAAGAGAACTGACCTGCTCAAGTCAACCTTTTTCTTACGGATCAATAACTGTAACCGAAGTGGTGTTGCTATAAGAATATCACATGGCATCTTTGAAAAATCAGCACTATTTACAAGACTTTTGGTCATTAATTTAATGCGAAATTTACTTCCTTTAGCCAACTTTTTACACTCTCTGGTTGTCTGAGCAGCTAATTCCCGTGTAGGACACAAGATAATAGTTCTAATGCCATCCTTTTTTGCATGCTGTAAAAAAAGATACCATTAAAGGAGGCTGTGAAAAATAATTTGCAGTTGAATGGCATAAACAAGGACCTGAAGTTTCATAAGCATTGGGCATAGAAACGCCAAGGTCTTCCCAGATCCAGTGGGGGCACAAGCAAAGCATTCTCGCTCCTGTAACGTGGAAAACAGAGTAAGCAAATTTTAAACTTCAGATAATGCTCCTACCATCGAATTTCTATCCCAATTTCAAAGTTCTGATATAATCAAGCTATCCAACTTAATCTGTATTCTGTATTACTTCTTGTAGATCTCAATTGACATTTGACAGTACAGTATATATATACATATACACAGAGAGAGAACTTCGCCAATGAAAAAATAGCTTAAATGAGAGACCGTACAGAGAGAAGGACTGGAATAGCCTGCATTTGGATTGATGTTGGCTCCTTAAATCCAAGCTCTGCGAGATTGCGCAACAGATATGGCTTGCATCCATATCTACAACCAAATGACATCAATGTTCATTGCCAGCCAGAACAAACATATCTTCAAATATAAAATAAACATTTGCACACTTGCAGACACAAAAAAAGAGAAGTGAAGATAATTGCATTGTGTAAGAGCAGAAAAGACATACACAACAAAAACGCTTCCAACTGACAATGAGAATTGAGAAGTAACACAACCTTCATAATGAAAATTGTTTATCCAAGAACAAAACAACAGTTATAACAGTGGAGGAACGGAACTATTATCATTATCCTTATCCTTTTTTACGTATTCACTATGACAATCGTTCTGACCAAAATGCTAAAATTTTATTAATATTTATCATGTATGGAATATTCTCGAAATTCCATATGAATATGACATGCAGAGAAATATATCAATAACAACTTTAACATTTTGGAATAATTAAATCCACCAAAACAATCATAAAGATAATTTATTCAGAGGAATACACATTCGAATAGACAACTAAATGAAAAATTTATTCAGAGGAATACACATTTGAATAGACAACTAAATGAATTCAGTCCACATAGTAAAACTAGCCATAGTTGTTAAGAGCGTAAAGCGCACTCAAAGCGCTAGGGTATCGCTTCTCGCTTTTACGAAAAGCGCAAAAAATCGCTCGCTTTATTGAAAAAAGCACACTAGGTAAATTTTTACAAAATATATATATATATATATATATATATAACTATTTAAAAGTTAAAACTAATAAATATTAATCAGAAATTATAACTAAAACTGTAGAATTACAGAAACTGTAAAATTTAACCCCTAAAAAACCATTTAAACACTAAAACTAAAACTAAATCAATTCAAGTTCATTTTCTTGAATTTCAGAACATTAAACAACAGTTCAAGTTTAACATATATCAATCAGAACTTAAAACTCAAGTCTAAAACTATTAATAACAATTAAAAAGTATCAAATATCAATCGGAAACTAACACTAACTAACAACAGCTCCAAACAGAAAGAATCAAAACAGTGGACAGAAGACTTAAAAATATCAAATAGAATGAAAGAAAGAGGTGAACATATGAAAAATAGATGAACATAGGACTCAAAACAACATATAGAATGGAGAAAAAGATGAGCAGAGGACTCAAAACAACATATAGAAAGATAGAAAAAGATAAATAGATTTAGGGCGCTTTTTGCGCTATGCGCTTTGTGCACTTGGCGCACCCTGTGCGCTTCAAGCGCAAGCGCAAAAGCGAGCGCTTTTGACAACTACGAAACTAGCATGCATCAGAACTATTATTTAAGAAAAGAAAGATAATAACCTTGAGCTTAACTCTGAAAAGTTCTGAAGTGGGGATGGAATATTATTTCCAGACACATGAATTCGATTTTGTTTCCTCATAATAGAATCGCGCTGGCCTCGTCAAGAAGAAAAAAATTATATCACAAACTACATTAAAAAGTATGCCAAAGAAAACGAGGACAAAAAGAGAAATCCAAAACCTCAATGTGCTTATTAAACTCCTTAGCAGAAAGCTGGTTCGTTTCACCTTGGTGAGTTTCTTCATTGATTGGAGAGGATACGGACTTTGAACTTTTAAAGACATTGAAAGCCTCAACAGCTTCTGCTTCCAAAAAAAAGAATAAACCCACCAATAATGCAATTGAGTTTGAAATTAAGACCAACGCAGCAATTTGAATACTCGTCTGTGAGAGCTAAAAATAAATTAATTAACTAATTACCAGAAACAGTCGCATTCTTTCGCTTCCTTTTCTTAAGAGAGACAACTTTCTCTAGTTCAGGTTTCCCACCTTCTAAAAGGCTTAAATCATCCGTCTGAATATTATCTTTACTTTCCTCTTTCACCTAGAGAAAATTTTAAAGTAGAAACGTGAACAAAAAACAGTGATGGAGAAGAAACTTGAAAATCGCACAGAGAAGAATCAAAATGGGGAATTTAACCTTGAAGCGGGACAAATCAGCGGCGAACTTTTTTCTGTCAAATTTGATGCCCGAAAACAAAAAGGAAGAGCTCTCGTCCATTACTGAATAAGAGTGACAACAAAAAAAAACCTACGAATTTGTAGCTACTGATTCTAAAATTGACGAAAAGTAACACAAAACAGAAATAACGTTTACCTGATTCGGCTATTCAAATGGAGGGAGGCGGCTTTAGTGCAATGGGAGCATCCAATCCAACACTGTATTTAACTTACCGCACAGGTTTTGTAACTAATTAACCTTAAACGCACTGTTTTAAAAACCCGATTTATGTATTCTCTCTCGGACTCTTGGTCGAATTCGATTTTTTTCCGCAGATAATGCTTACATACTTTTTTTTTTTCAAGATATCAGTATTATTTTCAGAATAAATTTCAAAGGTTTCGACCATTTTTTATCAACGAGCATGATAAAATTTTTAATTTGTGGTTTTAAAAGTTATTAAATAAAGGAAAATTTTTGTAAAATGTCCATTTTCTAATATTATAAATAGTATTTTAATTAATTCAACGTTCCTATAGTTTAGTCATATTATTTATGAATTATATATCAAAATTTGAATAAGTTTCGATAATTTTTCATTTTGTTATCGTCTTTTGATTAAAAAAATATTTAAACTTACCAAAAAATTTCAACATTTATCTCTAACCAACTTGCAAAATTTCAGTTAAATATGGACAAAATTACCCTTTTGCGTGACATATTTTGAAATTGAGGATTTTTTTATTGTTTATTTGCTAACTTTTAAAACCACAGTTCTCGTTTTAAAAACAAAAATTTTATAATCTTTATTTTGAAAATGATCGAAACCACGTACTATGTTTTTTAAATTTACCCTTTAACTTTTTTAACACACAAAAGTTAATTTAATTAATAAAATTATTGCACCTCAAATTGTTGTCACATGGAAGTTTTTTTTTTGAATCTCCATCGTTCTCTACTTCAGCTCAAGTGAAATTTCGAACACAAAATTAATATAACTATAACATCAGGTGTTTCTATATTAGAAACATACTGAAAACAATTTGTAAAAAAATGTCAATATGGATATATTTAAAGGACAAACTTCAAAAAAGTATCATGTGGTTTCACTCATTTATAAAATGGGATCTAAATTTATATATTTTTGCAAAATGAGGTATATGGTTTCAAAATATTGGCAAAAAGAGATGATTCTCAATATTAAATTATATTACGACAACGAATAATCTTGTTTGTTATTATCCGAAATTTTGTAGATTGGTTAATAAAAATACAATATACATAAGTGATAATTTTTGAAATTTTTTCACTAGTGTAAATATTTTTTTTAATTTAAATATGATGATAAACTTTACAAAATAGAAAAAATCTCCGAAACTTACTCAAATCGTGATGGAAAAATCTTCGAAACTTACTCAAATCGTGATGTATAATTTTTAAATAATAAGGTTAAATTATGAGAATGTTAAATTAATTAATATATTTTCAATAAGAATAGTTTTTTGTAATCACTTTTATGCCAATTTTTTGAAACACAGGCCGCATTTTATAAAAAAATACTTATACCTCGTTTTGCAAATGAGTGAAACTGTAAGGTATTTTTTTAAAATTTGTCATAGTTTAAAAAAACAAACAAATTTTTTTAAAGTTGCATTGTTAAAAAAACAAGGCCAAAGCAACCAACTAGTCATGGTTTGCAAAATAATTACTCATTTGACCCCAAAAATTAGCGTGTAACCAAAATAGAATTACTTAACCTGATGTTAACTTTTATATGCTCCATATTCCATGCCCAGCAGCAGCAGATCGTGTTTTGAAAGTCCAGGTTTGTAATCGTCATTCTCTTAAATTCGCGATTTGTATTTCTGATTGTCCAGGTTTGATTTCTGATTTTATTCGTGAACTGTATTTTACTTTTCAATTCAATCTTTGTTATTCCTTCTCATTTTCAGATTTGATTTCAAATTCAAATCAAATCGATTTTATCTGTGTTCTTCGTTCTCGATTTCAGATTTGATTTCAGATTTCAAATCAGATGAGAAATATGAATGAAGTCTTTCTTTGAATCTGTTACAAATTAATTTCTTTCTGCGATTTCCGTTCTTCGTGAAGAATTACAGATCGATCTCTGCTGCGTTTTTTTCTCTCTATTTCATCTTTCTTCTTCGTTCCTAATTCAAGCCAAGGATTTCTGATTCAGATCTATTTTTCATTCTAGTTTCTTTGCTCTGCTGCGATTTCAGATTTGGAATCAGATTTTGAAATTCAAAGATGAACACAACTCCTATTTTGCTTCATGTAAACGGATCATGGACTAATGATCACTGGATTCAACGTAGACAGTGTTTGGTAACTGATTTGCATGGTTTTTTACCTGTTACGCATGTAATACAGACCTAGTACATATCTGTTACATATGTGTTATATATCTGTTACAAGTTTGTTACAAGTGTTTAATGAGATGTAACAAACTTGTATCAGTATTGTACAGATAGGAAATATGAATAAAGTATCTCCTTGAATTTGTTACATGTCTAATACAGACCTACTACAGACCTATTACAAAGTCTGTTACAAGGCTGTTATATATCTGTTACTGGTGTTTGATGAATAAAATAATAAATTTTCATTAGTTTTGATTTACATTGGATTCTTATTGAAGTGTTTGACATTATTTATCAGTCATTAATCTGTTACAAGTCTATTATATATCTGTTACAAACCTAATACAAGTCTAATAAAATGTCTGTTACAAGTTTGTTACAAAGCTGTTATGTATCTGTTACAGATCTGTTATAAATTTAATATAATCTGGAGCGTGAAAAAGGTTATGAATAGCGTATGAAAGTTAAGAAGGGCATATGAAGAATATTGAAAATACATGTTAAGACCTTTAGGTAATTGTGTTAAACTAGAGCTGAAATTATTTTATTCAAATAAGGCATAAGCCCAAAAAACAATTTGTGGAATATGGGTGAGATGAATATAAAATGGAGAGAGAAAAGTAAAAGATGTATATAAATGAAAAAAAGTTATTGTATTTATGTGTATTTATGAAAAACAAAGACCTATGATTCAGAAAAAAAACACACAAGTGTCGTGTAAGTTTTCGTACACTTTTATATAGATAAGTAAGTTTGGAGAAATTATGTATGATACCGGCTATTAATGTTCTTTTTAAATTTAAGTTAAATATTTATAAGAGTATATTTATATATTTTTTCATCTTAGTTAAATAGTATCTATGAGTACTTGATCGTTAGATTGGAGAAGGGTATTAAATACCGATAACCGTTAATGAGACAAATACTAATCAATGATTTGCTAGTATGACAAGGGTCAGGGGCGGAGCTGGGCAAGGGCTTGCAGCCCACCCAGTGCCGGAAAACTCCATGGATCCCGGTCACTTCTGCCCCTCCAACGGCAGGGTTGAATGCTGCTTTAGCTTCCGTCTTCGCCTCTGTCGGTTGGTAAGTAGAAAGTGACTGACGGTTGTGAAAGACCACAGCAAATGCAAATTTGTTAAAAAGAAAGTAGGCCCCAATTTTGGACGGACACGATCAAATTATTTTTATATACACTTCACTTTCTTCTTCCTCTTGGTCCACATCTCTCACCCATACCTTCGTGTAATTTTTAATTACCTTTCATTTTACCATAACAATTAGAAATATCAGTTTTTTTAACAATATATTTTTGTTATCCAGTTTGTATTCTAAAAATAGTGAAATTTCAATGTTAAACATTATATTATCTAAATGTATTTTCTATGGTCATTTTGAAGTATTCTTGTGTCTTTTATATTATCGGATATCTGAAAAAATAACTACATTTTAAAAAATAATAAACATACAAAATCATATGTATAAATCAGTAGCAAAACTTTGTATTTATCATTTTAAATCATTGTCATGTTTCAAGAAGATATATCAATTTAATCTTTCGTTAGCATAAGTCAAAATTTTTTGATTGGATACAATGCCCCCGCGGTTGACAATTCCCGGCACTGCCACTGAGAACCGTGTAATAAGTAGATATAGAGAAAGAAAAATCAAACACAGCAAACTTATTCGGGTTCAGCTACTTGCAGTTCTCGGAATACCTTCTTACAAGCTTTAATCTACTAGTGTAACTTTTCTTTCATAGGTAAATCACAACTTGAATCTCTTTATTGTTTCCCACCTTTAGCTAACTCAAGCCCATCATAAAGTTGAAAGTACCAAAAATTTCTAAAGGCATACCATCAGAAAAGCTTCCTTGACTAATTGGATAGATAAAAAAAACAGCAGTAGCAGCTGCAACATGAGCTAAATTAATCAATTATAAAGACTGCCAATAATCCATCCAATCTCTATATAGATTTAGGAATGAAAAAGTTTTAAAATCTTGAACTTTGTTTCAATGATATTTTACAACAAATTTATATTTGTTGTTCTAGCTTTTCAACATCAAACAAGATAGAGTTGCTTGTTTGCTTTTGAGATTACAAATTGACAAAGTTTTAACACTTAGTTAATGTATGATTGTTCTTTAATGGTGGTAAAGAGCTTTATATATGGAAGCTCTTTCTTGTAGTTGTGTGTCTTAAGGTAGAGATGAAATCATGACTGTTGTCTTACAACAACTCTACTCCTTGTAGCTGTTGGATCTTTTGTTAGACACATGAATCTTTCATCAAAGAGGCACACTACACTATAGATTGGCTCTGCCAACACTGAAAAAGTGAGGCCTAATGTCAAAAATGTGTTATCATAGAGGAACTGACTACGCTTTTGTCAAAAAAGTGTTCCATATGGCGGCGTGGCCATAGGTCCCTATGTCGACACTTTTGCTCATTTATGGCCACATAGTAAAAAGTGTTGTTACATGACCCTTTAGTAATGTTTCACTGTCTTTTGACGACATTTATCAAGTGTTGGTAAATGTATATGGACATAACACTACCACATGATATGCCAACTTTTTTATTAGAGATGCCAACTCTTTTCATTTATACAATTTTCTTTTTTGCCAACATTATCTCATGTAAACTGCAACATATTCGGACTCCACATTTTCTTGTTTTAACAACACTTTTAACACATTAGACAACTCTTTTCAATTTTACATTTAATGTTAATAGCAACTTATTTTTATAAATTAGCAATACTTTTTTGGTCTACATTTGTCTATATAATCATATTGTGATATGATTGCAATCCTATTAAATCCAAAAGGCACTAATCTGACATTCATAAAGTACTAGTTGAAAGTGCAAGTTACATCTATAAAGTACTAATATAACATTCATAAAGTACTAATCTAGCATTCATAAAGTACTAGGTCAAAGTACTAGTTACATCCAAAAAATAGTGTCATAACAATGAGCCAAGTATTACTCTTGTGTCTCTTTGGAGGATGCATTATCATTCTCACTTGAGCACTCACCAAAGACATCCAAATTGATGTTTAAACGGGTATTTTCTTCTTGCAACTTCTTAACAAACCACGTCATCTTAAGGTTCATTTTCGCCTCTATCTCTTCTTCCATTTGGCTCCTTAGTTATTGTTTTATGTCATCCAACCTGACAGTGCTTGCTACAAATTTTCCCTTTGCCTTTTTTTGCAAAGCATGCCTACAACGAGCCAAGAAGCTCCATGCGATGACTCACCATTCAAAATTTGCTTGAAACTGTCACTATGTGCACCAGATGCACACATTTCTTGAATTTTAGTCTATGAAAGAAGAAACTGTTGAAATGATTAAGCTTAAATAAAAGATGAGAATAATTGAAATGCTTGTTCCCCCACTCTAAGCATAATCTAATTAGAATAATACTTGATCCTCACTCCAAGTATTATTCTAATTAGTTAAAGTCTTCATCCTCACTCCAAGTTTCTTCCTCCCCACTCAAAGAAATAATAAATATATTTCATTTATGTCATTTAGAGATAAGCCTATAAATAGAGCTTCACTTGTCATTTGTAATCATTCCAAAATCATTCCAAAAAATCACAAAATAAAATCATTTCTTCCATCTAATAAAAAGTGAGTTCTAATTAGAGTGTGTGTGCATAGAGTGAGTGCGAGTAACTGTTATGAATTAAGAGTGTTATTTCTTCTATCAAATATTCCATACTTCCTCTGCATTTCTACAACAAAGTGGTACCAGAGCTAGTTTTAAACTTGATCATCCTACCTGAGAGAAATTTCAAAGTCCAGTTGAAGAAGTTCTAAGCGTTGCAATAGTTCAAAAGTGTTGCAAGAAGTCTGTCCAAGCATCGCAAAAGAATTCTGTAAGTGTTTCCTTAAGTCCAAAGTGTTGCAAAAGGCATATAAAAGTGTTGCAAAAGCCCTTGTACGCCTAGAAACAAATCTTTTCTTAAAAATCATCCTTAAAATGAATATCAACGGTGTTTCCTTCAACTTCCCTCAACTTACCAAAACCAATTGTAAAAATTGGTGCATTAAGATGAAAGTAATTCTTGGAGCCCAAGATGTTTGGGACACAGTCGGAAAAGGCTACTTAGCCCCAGCTGAAGATGCACAACTGTCATAAGCTGAAAAAGATAGTTCACATAAGATTCACAGGAATGACTAGAAGGCATTTAGTTTGATCCATTAACGGTTGGATGATGTAATGTTTGAGAAGGTGGCAGAAGCAATCACCTCCAAGAAAGCTCCCACATACTACGACTTTCTCTTCAAGGAGAGGAGAAAGTACAGAAAGTTCGACTGTAAATGTTGAGAGGAGAATTTGAGATGATGAAAATGAAGAAAACTAAAGCTGTTGTTGATTATTCCTCACGAGGGAAATATGTCATCGATCAAATGCGATCATATGGAGAAAAACTTGATGAATCAAGAACTGTAGAAAAAATTCTACGGTCGCTACTACCGAAGTTCAATTACATAGTAGTTGCCATAGAAGAGTCATGAGACACAAGTGCAATGACCATTGATGAACTTGCTGTCTCATTGCAAGTACGTGAGGAAAGATTGAATAGACAGAAAGAGGAGTCTATTGAACAAGTCTTAGCAGCAAAGGCTTCGTTCAAAGGAGAAAGTAGTCGAGATCCTAGTCATTACGGATGAGGATGTGGTAAAGGTCATGGAGGAAATGTTAGAGGAAGAAGACATGGCAGAAATCAATAATTTGGAAGAAATGACGAAAGTAATCAATCCACAAGAGGTAGAGGTCGTGGATATGGACGAGGAAGAGGAAGAGAAAATTGGAGGCAAAATGATGGATGTGATAAGTCCAATATCCAATGCTAAATTGCTCTAAATTTGGCCACTATGCAACAAAATGTCGGAGCCTATCGAACCAAGCAGAGGAGACAGGCAACAACATCCAAGACACTGAAGTAATTGACACGGTTTTACTTACCCGTGAAGGTGATCAAAGTTAAGAAAATAGCATTTGGTATCTTGACAATGGAGCAAGCAATCACATGTATGGTGATGAGAAGATGTTCGTAGAACTGAACAAATCATTTAGTGGAAATGTCATCTTTGGAGATTCATCAAAATTTCCTATTCGAGGAAAAGGAACCATTCTAATTCGTTTAAAGAGTGGAGATCACCAGTTTATTAATAATGTGTATTATGTTCTAAACATGAAAAGTAACATTTTAAGTTTGGGACAACTGTTGGAGAAAAACTACCAAGTTCATATAATGAACCAAAAGTTGGTTCTATTGAATGAGAAGAAGGAGTTGCTTGCAAGTGTGCCTATGTTAAAAAATTGAATGTTCACTCTCAACATCAAGATGAATGTTGCAAAGTGCTTGAAAGCTTGCGTGAAGGAATCTGATTGGCTTTGGCATTTGAGATTCGGGCATCTCAATTTTGGAGGTTTGAAATTGTTAAGCCAAAATAAGATGGTGCATGAGCTTCCCCTGATTGATAAACCCCATCAGCTTTGTGAAGGATGTCTTGTTGGAAAACAATTCATAACCAGTTTTCCAAAGGAGTCCATGTTGAGTACAAAGGTGCCCCTTGAACTCATTCATACTGATGTTTGCGAACCAATGATACCAACATCATTAGGATGCAACAAATATTTCTTGCTATTCATTGATGGTTATAGTAGGAAGACATGGGTTTACTTTCTAAAGGAGAAGTCAGAAGTTTTTGGAGCTTTCAAGAAGTTCAAGATTTTAGTGGAGAAAGAAAACTGCTATTACATCAAAACCGTAAGATCCAATAGAAGCGGAGAATTCACATCAAATGAATTCAAAAGATTCTATAAGCATCCCGGAATCCGTCATTTTCTGTCAGTCTTGAGATCGCCATAACAAAATGGTGTAGTTAAAAGAAAGAATAGAACGGTGATGAATATGGTGAGAAGCATGCTGAAGAGCAAGAATTTGCCCAAGGAGCTATGGTCAGAAGCAGCTGATTGTGCGGTCTACATCTTATTCTGGTCCCTAATAGCAAGTGTCTTATATATAACACCCCAAGACGCATGGAGTGGGAGAAAGCCCAATATCTCTCATTTTCGTGTTTTTGGGAGTGTTGCGCATATTCATATTGCTGATGAAGAAAAGAGAAAGTTGGACGAGAAAAGTAAAAAATACTTGTTTATGGGATACTCAAAATTTTCAAAAGGTTACAAGATGTTTGATCTTGACACAATAAATACGATCATCAGTAAGGACGTAACTATTGACGAAGAAGCAATTCAGTAGTGGAACGATGATAAGAAGAACTACAGTTTTTATCCTTTTCCCATGGATGAAAGCAATGATAGTGATGCGGAGGAACCAACCTCTACTTCAATATCAAGCAACCCTATTTTGAATGCATTTGCTAGACAAGAAGATGATGAAAGTGAAAATCCTAGACAAAGGCCAAGAAAGTTTCGTTGAATTGAAGATTCTTATGACTCCACTAAAGAGCTCGATGAAGAATTAACTCTCTACTGTCATCTCATTGATAGTGAGCCCATTGACGCTGAAGAGGCTATAAAAGATGGAAATTGGAGAAAAGCCATGGAACAAGAGATCAATGCAATTGAGAAGAATGAGACATGGGAGTTGACCAAACTTCTAGCTGACAAAAAGTGCATTGGAGTCAAATGTGTGTTCAAGACAGAAAAGGAAACAAATGGAAAAATCGTTTGACATAAAGCAAGGCTAGTTGCGAAGGGCTATAGTAAAAAATCCGGTATTGACTATGATGAAGTGTTTGCACCAATCGCAAGAATGGAGACCATTAGACTGGTGATCTCAGTTACTGCTCAAAATAGATGGAAGATCCATCAAATGGATGTCAAGTCAGCCTTTTTAAATGGCTACTTAGAGGAAAAGATCTATATTCAACAACCGTTTGGTTATATTGTCAAAGGCCATGAAGACAAAGTGTTAAAGCTAAAGAAGACATTGTACGGACTCAAGTAAACACCGAGAGCTTGGAATAGTAGCATCAACAAATCGAGAATTAAGCTTAAGGGGGAGTGTTAAAATGATTAAGCTTAAATAAAAGATGAAAATAGTTGAAATGCTTGTTCCCCACTCCAAGCATAATCTAATTAGAATAATACTTGATCCTCACTCCAAGTATTATTCTAATTAGTTAAAGCCTTCCTCCTCACTCCAAGTTTCTTCCTCCCCACTCAAAGAAATAATAAATGTGTTTCCTTTATGCCATTTAAAGAGAAGCCTATAAATAGAGCTTCATTTGTCATTTGTAATCATTCCAAAATCATTCTAAAAAATCACAAAATAAAATAATTTCTTCCATCTAATAAAAAGTGAGTTCTAATTAGAGTGTGTGTGCATAGAGTGAGTGAGAGCAATTGTTATAAATTAAGAGTGTTATTCGTTCTACAAATATTTCATAATTCCTCTATGTTCCTCCAACAGAAACATTTATCTCATATCTATGTATGAAAGTAATAACATATATATTTAACAATCAAGACCTACTTAATCTTACATGTACGTAAAAAGCCTCTAGCTTTGTTGGAAAAAAGCGCACTAGGTAAATTACAGAACGTGTAAAAAGTAACCCAAACAAAGAGACAATATTATGTATTAACCTGTAAAACTAAACTATTTATGTCAATAAAACTAAAACTATAGAATTATGTAAATATTATGTTTCATATATCAATTTACAAGTATCAAATATCAAACAAAAACAAAAACTAACTAACAAAAGCTCCAAACAGAGAGAATCAAAATAGTGGATAGAGGACTTAAAAAATATCGAATAGAATGAGAGAAAGAGATGAACAGGTCAAAAGGTGCTCGCTTTGTGCGATTGGCGATCCCTGTGTGCGCTTCTGTTTTGCTGCGTTTTTGGTCATTTAGAGATTGCATTTCGCTCTCTTCATAAGTACAGATGAAAATTCAAATTGACATGTACAAAAAGCGATCAAAACATAAAGACTTCGTTCAGTCAGAGAAAACCCATAAACTGTTATGAGCGGGCGAGGTTTAAGGGGGGCACGTAGGGTGCTGCGCACGGGGCGCGTTTGGTGCAGTTTGAGGAAACCGCGGCGTTGCATTTAATATGCGTGTGTCTCTTTCGTAATAAAACATTTGGTTTTATTAAAAAGAAAAGTTATTTTGTTATTTTCCACGTAAACTTATTGAATATGAAAAATGTGGCTTTTTATAAGCAAAAAATGTGATTATATTAAGAAATATATTTACACATTTTATTAAGAAAAGATATTTTTAAAATAAAGCATTTTTACTTTATTAAAAAAATAGAGTCGCCACCCGGTTCAGCTCTAACGGAAATTGTGGTATACTGATCCAAAATGAGATTTTCATACCAAAAAGAAAATGAGATTCCGAGTTCGGACATAATAGTTACTCATATTGTTCAAATTGTTTGGATTAATTTTGGAATATTTAAAATTTGTGGTAATTTTGGCATTACGATGGCTTAATAAGATAATATTTTCATAAAATAAAATGGGCATTACGTCGGCTTAATAAATTGATATTCTCTACCAAATTTTTAGTAGAGTAATGGCAATACTTGGGTTTCAGCCCGGAAACTTGAATAGAGTTTCCTCACATTCTGGATGTTTTGCCTGTACCTACGAGCTTATTGACATAAATTATAACTTAAGTGGCACCAGTGGCTCACTTAACCAAACAAATGAGAATACAATATGCAATAATAAGATAATAGAAATGAATTTTAAAGTTGGGTTTGGAGCCAATTACCCTCAGTTTACCTTTTCGTCTATCCAAGATGACTTGAGAGCTGGTGCAAGACCGAAGTTGCCTAAAGAAAATTGTGATTTGCTTGGAAAATGGATTTAACCCAAGTTATGACTATAATCTTGGATTATTTTTTATAGAAAATGCGAAGTTTTTGGGGAATTGAGTCATTTTTAGACCAAAGAACACTGTAAGATCTTGATCTAAAAAGATGGAAAAGTGAGTTTATACCTAGTGTAGGTGATAAAGCTTGGATTTGAGAGTGTTTTGATAGAGTTTCGGGGCTTTTAGGACTCCCGAAACAAAAAGTGGTGTAATAGGAATTTTCCCTATTTTTCATCCATTCTGAAATGAGAGGGGAAGTCCTCTATTTATAATAGGGTGGTAATTAGCCGGCGGGCTAATTACCTATTTGACAGGATTTACTCTAGATCCCGTAAATCCTGGCTAGATCGCGGTAAGATACGATTTTTTTACTATAGATGGGTAATTAGCCGGCAGGCTGATTACTTATGTTTGACCAAATTTTGACTTTTTATTTTTGTAGTAGAAAATGCTAAATCGAAGCTTCCTTGGAATGTGGATTTTTGAATTTTGGATTTTGGATGACAATTCGGTCCTTTTTGGCTCTCTTGTCTGATCACTGAACGAAATAGGCATTATTCCTTATCGGGCTGGAATGGACTTGTGCTAACTGTTTTCTCCTCGCATACATAAATTTTGTGCTAGAAATTTTTCCATATACAAAATAAACAAAACATTGTGTGTGGAATGCAATGAGTTAAAATATTTTTAATCGATAAATTTTGAAACAAAGTATATTTTACCCCTTCGATTAAAATTTTTTTAATGAGTTGCATGAGATTAAAATTGACCAGGGGTCGAAATAAATATTTTAGGTGCTTAATGCATGGATGACTGTGTAGAAACAACTTTTAGGTCCGCTCGTTTTATAAACAATGCAGAAAATGGATGAAAAATGCAAAATTGTAATTTTTTTAAAAATATATGTAATTAGCCGGCTGGCTAATTACCTATATAAACTTTTATAGCACGCGTAAATGCGTGACAACTAGCACATGTAATTAGCCGACGGGCTGATTACCTGCGGGCTATAAAAACAACAGCTTGGCTCCCATTTTCTCCACACCGAAAATTCTCTCTTCTCTCTTTCTTTGCGAATTCTGCTTTCTTGCTTTGGAAATTTTTGCATCCAAGCTATTTCCGATGATGATTTCTTTCCTCTTTTTCCCTTTTCTGCCCTTTTTATTCCGATTTTGCGGGGTCTCTAGGTGGTACAAGCTCTACAACGACTGCTTGGATTTGTCGGCCGTCCAAGTGACCACTCGCAACATGATTATCGATGGCGAGCAAATGAAACTTTCTGAGGTTCCCGCAGATGCACTTTACGGGCTTCTGCCGACTTGGAAATATCATAGAATTGCTCCCGGGGATCCCATTCCGCCTGCCTTAAAGCCTTCCGACCATCTCTCTCTGATTAGGTAAGCCTTGCTGCCCTTTTTATTTATTATATTTTGTACATGTGTTTTTATCACGCTTTTATCATGCTTTTATCTCTATTTATTATGACATGAATGTAATTACTTTCAATAATTGTGTGATTATTGAAAATTGGTGTCAGATTAGTGTGCATGCATTATTTATTATTATTATTATTATTGTTTTATTATTATTATTATTTTGAAGGTCATCGCCCATGAGGGCGGCGTCATCTCCCACTTTTACAAGTGGTATGGGACACTATCTCATTGTGCTAAAACCATTGTTGATAGG
Organism: Euphorbia pulcherrima; assembly: GCA_947683365.1. Taxonomy (NCBI): domain Eukaryota; kingdom Viridiplantae; phylum Streptophyta; class Magnoliopsida; order Malpighiales; family Euphorbiaceae; genus Euphorbia; species Euphorbia pulcherrima. The sequence continues at coordinate 26,712,432 of CANTUS010000001.1, forward strand.
ATGTTTTTGGGGAGGATGGTGGGGAACTGCAAGTACATGAGGCATCGCAAGTGTCCATACATCCCAGCCGGTACTTCTACCCACATCTTGAGCAGGTGGTCTGACACTACCCACACTTTCCATTTTCAGTACGGGGAGTATACTATCACTTCGGTGGATTGTTGCGCCACCATAAGTCTTCCCTTCTGTGGTAACGTGATCCACTTCAATTCTTGCTTTACCTATGATAGCTTTAATGTGGAGACCATTGAGGCTTTGATTGGCTACTCTTGGGATAAGCCTAGGCGAGTTTCTTGCGAGAAACTCATGACCTTCTGGACCAATGGGGATAGGGGGCACTTGACTTCTGCTTGCGAGGTGAGGGCTTTTATGGCTGCTACTCTATCATGGCTGTGTTTTCCTACTGGAGGTTCGATCGTGAATCTCCAAATTCTGCCTTCTCTAATTGATCCGACCCGATTTGATGAGTATACTTGGGGTCAAGCTGCGTTGGGTCATTTATACTAGGCCCTTGATCAGTGTGTGAGAAGCAGGATTGGTAAGTTCAAATCTTATCTTCAGATTGTCTATGTAAGGTTTTAACTCCCTTCTTTTTATGAGCATTTTTGCCTCTCTCTTGACACTTTGATTTTCTTTGACTTTTTATAGATCTGGTTTTTTGAGATGATGGTTCTTCCAAGGACCAAGCTGGTTTGAAGTGGTAGCTACCCGTTATGTCCTTATCTGCCACACTATTGGCGTGGATGGGAGATCGAGCCTCCTTCTTCTCTGTCTATCCGCCTTCATACCTTAATTTCAAACAAGGAATATCTTATAGCTCTTTTGACCTTCCATAATCACTATATCTGCTACAATCGACACTCTGCCTTTTCTTTTTCAAATCAAGATCTAGCCTTGGGGCCACGAGCTTCATGGCCGGAGGTAATGAGATTATCCGGGGAGCTGGTGAACACCCGGTTGATTTTAGAGACTCCTTTCTCCTTGGAGTGGTACCTTAGGGATCGCATTTAGGGCTGGCACCTTCCTCTCAGGTCGTATTTTATTCCTCCAGAAGTGCCTGATGGATTTTTTAGCCTCGGAGCTCACCTGACTTTGCACGACTGACTTCTGATGGCATACCCAACGCCTTTTAGGAGCGAGTTAGGGGATATGAGGAGTTTTATCACTCACAGTTTCTTAGGTGACCGAAGACGGACCCTATTCCTACTGAGCCTTGACCAGACGTTCACAACCCTCCTAAGGGTGATGCTCCTCCAACTTTTGCTCATAGTGATCTGGCCGAATCAGGTTCACCGGAGACTGTTCGCATGATGATACATTTTGCTTTGAACTTGCCTGTTATCTTTTCAATTTCTTTATTGAGTTTGACTAATTTGTCCTTACTTCATTCTTGTAGGATCACCAAGGTAGGAAGAGGCTTGCGTCCACTTCCACTTATGTCGGGAGTTCTTCCGCCTCGTCGGTTCCACCTCAGAGCAGTAATGATAAAGTGCCATCGGAGGTACAGTACTAGCCGCCCATGTTTCTAATGTATCGCCTTGATCTGAGCACTTATACCCCAATGATCCATCCTTATCAAGACCCCGAGCACCCGGTGACTTTTCACCCGGTTGGCACTACTAATGTGAGTTTTCTTGGTTTCTTTACCTCTTTTTTAGTCACAATGGTTCTAACTTATTCTGATTTCCATTTTTCTTACTGGTGCCTATTGCTGATAGCGTCTCCGATTGGGGGTATATGCAAGGGTAGCAACGGTTCATGATGAACCAAAATTCTAACATGGTGGTATATTTATTATTTTATTATAATTATGCATGGCATGTTATGAAATGCATATGAATGATTTGTGTTGAAACATCACAGCTGGAGATCCGGCGATTTCGAGATATGTTAGGGATGGTTCAGGTGGATGACTAGTAGTAGCAGCAGGGATAAGGCGATATTCCCGGGTTCTTCCAGTAGGGCGACCATCCTCCTCATCCGTAGTCTTAGTCATCTGGGTTCGAGTGACCAACAACAAATATGCTTTCCTTTTTTTGTTGTTTTACTTCTTTGTTGGGCCGATTACAAGGCCTTTTTTTGTTGTATGAACACATATTTTTATAAAAGAATCTTGCATCCCTTTTATACTTTGTGCCTTTTCTTTCTCTCTCTTCTCTTTTTACTAATAATCAAGTTTATCGGGGTAATCTACCAAATATTGGTAGATTGCCCCATAAACTACGTATAGCAAACTGCTACCCTTTTGAAATTTTGCCATGGAGAGCTATATCCGGTTCCGTGTAGATCTGAATGTCTTTCTGAAGAACTTTGATGGTTGGGATCGTCTGGGGTTTGTGTTTTATCATACATGAAGGAATACTGTCGCATCTTTATCAAGGATAATGTGATTCAGACTGCTGTCAGATTTTGGGATTCTATCGATAACATCATCTATTTCAGGGATCATGAGCTATGCCCCTTGTACGAGGAGTTTTGTGGGCTCTTGGGATCTTCGGCCAATATGCCCCCTGTCATCCCAACGCATCGCTTGAAGTTCGCAGACTTGTTGATTATGAAACAAAAATTATTTAATTATGAAGCATATAGCAACAGTGTCATAAAAAGCTCATATACCAAAAATTTACCTGGCCAAGCTCATCATGGCACAATGTTGCAATGCGGTGAAGACCAAGCATGTTACTACATGAAAAAAAGTGCCAGAGCAAGAAAAAGTAGCAGGTTACTGAGAGTTTTTGGCATAATCTTTGCAATTAAGGATTTGTTCTTTTCAAATTATAAGTAGAATTAATAAGCTGAAATTATTTTTAGTGTAAACTTATAGCTATGCAATGGTGAACTGAACTAAATAAGAACGGGCCTAACGACCCAACATATAACCACCTCAAGATCATATTCAAGATCTTTATACGTAAATATTCCTGATGATTGTCGAGACCACCAAAAAATAAATCCTGTGCAAAACAAACTGGTAGTTAGCAGTGAGCGGGGGTCAAATCCACAAGGAACGATATTTGACAATGTTATTCTAAGAAGATGACACACAGCGTGACCTAAAAGTGCTCTTGATGGGGGTTTATGGATTAAAACTAAATAAAGCAGGTAATGAAACAATAAGAAACAATGGCTCAACCAATATAGGATAAGATTGAATATCATGGTGGTCATAGGATAAGAAATTAATTGCAACGAGATCTAGATTTAGTTATACTAATACTCATGCACCGTACAGTACTAGTAACTTTTCCTTACTTTGTATAGAGACCAGACTTCGCGCCACGACCTCACTCTTACTCTCGGTGTCTCTCGACTTTGCGCCAAGAGCTCGCCGGTGAATAGCAATATAAATAAGAAAAGCCTAAATCCTTACCGACAGGTAGTGAAGCACTCCCAACAGACATAAGATTACCTTTCTCCAGTATCGGTGGAGACTGTTGTTACTTCATCCCTCTTCAGGCACAATTACGGATGCAAGAATAAAGATTAACAATAATCACAAAGACTTACCAAATGAGTGATCAGTCCAAACAGCAAGACCAAGTGATATTCTTACCATAAAACCCTTCAAGTACCGAGATTGATAAATAGGTCACCTTGCGAATTTCTGTATTCAATTGCGGTCCTCACACCATTTAAACTCAGTCTTGACCATTAATTGGTCAAGCCATGAGAGTTCTAGCTAAACATGGCTGAATGTAAATATGCAGAAATAAAGAGACTGAAAATAAATCATGCTGATAATATAGAGACTGAAATTAAAATAAAGGATTGAAACCGGAAATGAAATTGTAATTAAACTTAGAAATATTAAAAACCAAAACTGTAAATCAAAGTGCTTAAAATTAAAGAACACCAAGACTAAAGCTAGACTAGAAAGACTGAATGATGGATTGGATCAAAGTTGTGTATCAATTGTGTGTCCCCTTCGAAATGGCTGGCCTTGTATTTATAGCTGAGTGTTCCTCCTTATACTTCTTCTTTAGTGACAAAATATGACTCTTCGTATTTATTTTGATGGATTCATTTCCTTTTAGTCTTGGTCTTCAAATGGTAGTAAAATCCTTCCCTTTATGAAATTAGGAAAGAGATCGAATTTCCTTTTGAGATGGGCTCTTCCTGAATAGGATTTGCCCGTATTGGGTAACTTCCAGATCTGGATATGGTGTGCTCCGGTATTGATGTCATCTTAGTCGTTCTGAAGTGTTTCAAAGTCACCGGGACCAGCTATCGCTCCTGCTGCCTGCTTCAGGCATCGGTGAGAGGCTCTTTTTTTCCAAATATCACATGTTTTCTCCGAATTGCCTTTAAAACCTGAAAGAGACAGAAAAGGAAGTAATAGCGGTCATAAAGACTAAAAATATAGTCTCAATGATATGGAAACAAACACAAATACATGCTGAAAATACAACCCATAAATTCCCAAAAACAATTAAGAAAAAAGAAATACGCCAAGGATACACTATAAAATTTGAATTTTTAGATTGTATCATCCCTATCTTCAATATCTAAGTGCTTTGGAGAAAGAATTTATTTCTCCTAACAATGATATCCTGATCAACAAAAATAAATAGACTAATTGAACTTTGAACTCTCTCCATTGTTTCATTATAAAGTAAAGTGTACATAAATCTAGGTGAAAACATTTACAACAACAAATATGTGCATATATCTGCAAGTTTGTGTTTAAAGAACAATGCAGTACCTAAACGTTCCTTTTTGATAGAATGGTTGAGCAACTCATAGCAGCGAGCCTTACACTGTTTAGCGGATTTTCAAACTGAGAAGGTAAGAAATTCGAGCCCACTGATTCCTCCCATATTTCATAATCGTGGCTTTGAGGATCTCATCCTCGGTGTTCTTCCAAATTCGAGCCCACTCGTACCACCTTTTATCATAATCCTCATATTTCATCCTCTTTTGTTTACAATACATATTAAAAACTTGCTTAAACTAGAGCTGCAATGGTAGTCAGTACTTGGATAAATTAAAAGAAACATGATTGGAGCATTATTGAAGCCACTGATTTTTGAAATTGTTTTAACGGTAAATGTAATTTAGTGAGCGTTATTGAGTAAATCGATGCTACAATGCTAAATGTTCAATAACTTTGGTTCAAGAATTGGATGGAATTGCTGCCTACTTTTCTTGACATTTATAATTTTTTTGACATTAGCAATTTGATAATAACTTTCTAATTAATATGTGTTCTAATGTAGATGAGAGGGCAATGGTGCTCTTGGAGAAATTTGACAAAAGTGGATAGTTCGGTTACTATTCCTCATTTGGATGATTTGTTAGACAACTTAGTGGTGCTGTTATGTTTACTAAACTTGATTTGAAGAGTAGTTATCGTCAGATTCGTATTAGACCTAGTGATGAGTGGAAAACTGCCTTTAAGACTAGAGAAAGGTTGTTTGAGTGGCTGGTTATGCCTTTTTGGTTGTCAAATCCCCCAGTACTTTTATGAGAGTTATGAATCAGGTGTTAAGACCTTTTATTGGGCGATGTGTTATTGTGTACTTTGATGATATTCTGATTTTTCGTGATGATCCAAATTTACATTTAACCCATTTGAGAGAAGTGTTGTTTGTTTTGAGAAAAGAGAGGTTTTATGCAGCTCATAAGAAGCGCATATATATGTCACGAAGTGTGCTTTTTTTGGGATATGTAATTTTTGATCAAGGTTTGGAGGCAGTTCGAGCTTGGCCTTAACCACGGACGATCACAGAAGTGCATACTTTTCATGGGTTGACATCTTTTTATAGGAGGTTTATTCCTCATTTCAGTAGTATTATGGCCCCTGTTACTGACTGCATAAAGCAGAATGGGAGATTTGAGTGGACATCCGACGCAGATAAGCCATTCCAAGAGATAAAACATCGGCTGACCACAACCCCGATCCTTGTCCTGCCGAATTTTCATTAGCCTTTTGAATTGCATTGCGATGCGTCAAAGAATGGAATTGGAGCGGTGTTGAGTCAAAACCGGTGGCCAATCGCATACTTTAGTGAGAAGTTAACGAGAGCCAAAATGAGGTATATCACTTATGAAGTGGAGTTTTATGTTGTCGTGCAGGCCATCAAGCATTGGAGACATTATCTGTTTCAGAGGGAGTTTGTATTGTTTATGGACCATGAGGCCTTGAAGCATCTTCATGGTCAGGATAAAGTTTCTGCACGCCATGCCTCATGGGTTACTTATCTATAGCAGTTCACTTTTATGGTGAAACACAAGGCCGGAGTCACTAATAAAGTAGCAGATGCATTGAGCAGAAAATGAGTGTTAATGACTCATTTAGCAATCGAGGTACCTGGTTTTGAATCCCTTACACAACTTTATTGCACTGACCCGTATTTTGCTGTTATGTTGAGAAGGGTGTCGTCTAGAGAGAGGACCGAGTTTGTGTTGCAGAATGGTTTCCTATTCAAAGGGAATCAGCTGTGCATTCCTGATTGCAGCTTGAGGTTAAAGATTATCCAAGAGCTACATGGTGAAGGTCATGTGGGTAGAGATAGGACCTTACAGTTAGTGCAATCGGCTTATTTTTGGCCGTCTATTCGAAAGGAAGTTGACAAGTTTGTGCAGCATTGCAAAATCTGCCAAGTGTCCAAGGGAGCTATCATAAATGCCGGGTTATATAGGCCACTGCCTATTCCTTCTGGTCTATAGGAGGATGTGAGCATGGACTTTGTACTTGGATTGCCTCGTACTCGGCGAGGTAATGATTCTATTTTTATGGTGGTTGATCGTTTTTCAAAGATGGTACACTTTATTCTGTGTAAGAAAACTACCAATGCTGTTAAAGTTGCTCAATTGTACTTTAGAGAGGTTTACAAATTGCATGGTTTACCGAAGTCAATTGTGTCAGATAGAAATACGTGATTTCTTAGTCACTTTTGGCGCAGGTTGTGGAAGATGGTGAACACATAGTTGAACTTCAGTAGAGCTTATCACCCCCATACCGATGGGCAAACGAAAGTAGTCAATCGCTCTTTGGGTAATATGTTGCAGAGTTTGGTTGGCGAGCATGTGAAGAGTTGGGATATGAATCTCAGTCAGGCTGAATTTGCTCATAACCATGCAGTTAATCGGAGTATTGGATTTAGTCCATTTGTTGTAGTTTATTTTGTACTTCCTCGCAGTCCCCTGGATTTGTTACCTGTTCCTGATCAGATTCATCGTCATGGTAAGGCAGAAGAATTTGTGAATAGCCTTCGCAATGTTCATGAAGCTATGCCGGAAAATCTGTTGAGAGCCAACGCTAAGTATAAAGAAGATGCTGATAGGACGCGCAGGCATGTGGAGTTCGAAGTGGGTGATTTTGTTTGGGATGTTCTGAAAAAGGAGCCTTTTTTGGTGGGAGAGTACAACAAAATTTCTGCCAAGAAGATTGGTCCAGTGGAGATCATTGAAAATATTAACCCGAATGTGTATCATTTGAAGCTGCCGAGTCACATTCGCACTGCTGACGTGTTTAACGTTAAGCATCTCATTCCTTTCACTAGTGATACTTCAGATGATGACGATTCGAGGATGAATTTTTTCTAGCCAAGGGAGAATGATGTAGATGAGAGGGCAATGGTGTTCTTGGAGAAATTTGACAAAAGTGGCTAGTTCGGTTAATATTCATTTTGGATTTTGGGTCGGATTTCGACAATTTTTGAAACTTTTCCAATTGGAAACGGCCCAACGATCAATGCTTATGGCTTTAGCCATAAGGCCTACCTTATCGGGACCTAATTTTGCAGTTTAGGCCCTTAATTTTGCGTTTTTCTATTTTTAGGGACTTAATTGCAATTTTCTAAAAGTTTGTGTGCTTTTCTGTTTTTTCTAGGGTTTTAACCCTAGCCTCTAGACATTATTTATAGGCGTATTTGACACACAATTCGACAGTTTTTGATTGAATAATATTGGCTGCGGCTATTTTTCCTAATTACTCTAAATATTGAAGAATTTAGGGTTCTTAGAACCCTCTTTTATTTACAATATGGAAGAATTATGAACAATCGAATTATTTTCCTGTCTTGTGATTAATTCCGCTGCATCATGTTCTCTTGAACTTAGTTTAATTCAGTTGTTCAGGATGCACATGCCAAATACACACGAAAGCACTATCTTCAACTACATGTACAATAGGGAAAAAAGATAAATTATATGCTAATTATCAATAACAAAATAATTGAATGATCAATAATACAAGAATATTAGCATTGTTCTGGTTATTAAAACAGAACAAGTTATTATACTTATTTTCTTATGTGCAAGTAGCAAGTGGCGAGACAATACAGAAAATAAGGTAATTCTGGATTTCATTATTCCATTAGACTTTAGTATATCATAATTCTGGGCAAACACTAACACAGCCTACATGGTTTCTAGTTCAAGGTATGCGATTAAACATAAACACACCTGACTATAACAAAAAACATCACAATCAACAATAATTAATACATAACGATATGAAATTGAGTTCGAGAAGATACTAGGCAGCTGCAATGACTGAATGAAGATTTAAATAAAGAAAACAACATTTAAATCAAGATTTAGTACTCACAGGTGAGAGAGAAGGAGGAAGAGAAGGTCGATTTGGGGTACCCTATCCTTTGTTGGATCATAAACTTGATCCAAGTTAAAAAAACTCAAGAAACCCATACCAAATAAAAATGAGTCCAAGCTCACAAATCCAAATTGTAGTAAATTATTTAGATATTTTTAAGTATGTAGATTTTATTTTGTGGATGGAAAATGTATGATGTGTTAAAAAGTTGTGGTAGGTTTGATGAATGGTTAGAAAGTGTGAAATGTGGAGAGTTAGTTGGAATTTGTGGTAAGTAAGTGTGATATGTGGAAGGTTAGTTGAAAGTTGTGGTTAGTAATGTGTTAGTTGTAAAATGTGGTTAGTATTTTGTGGTTGTATTATTTAGGTGACTTGGCTAATTTATAAGCCTTGTATTAGGATACATATTCACCTATAAATAGGTCAGTGTTTAGTTGTTTATGCATCAACAAAAATAGAATTTCTTTAGAGAGAAAAGAAGTAAAGAGTGAGTTGTAATATTGTATTTTGAGTGTGAGTGTTCTTGTAATATTTTTGAGTTTAATAAAAGTTGTTCATTTGAGTGTTTTAATTCCAATAAAGTGGTATCAGAGCTAGGTTGAAACCTCGAGTCTTCCTCCAGAAAAGAATTTTTTTTCCGGAGTGCGGAAAAATCAAATTGAAACTGCCTAGGCGTTGCAGTAGCTAAAAAGCCCAGAAAGTGTCGCAGTAGACTGTCAAAAGCGTTGCAATACATCCAGTGTGTTGCAAAAGACTCCAGAAGTGTCGCAGTAGACTGCAAAAGTGTCGCAGCAGAGTCCAGAAGTGTCGCAGCAGACTCCAAAAAGTGTCGCATCACACTCCAGAAAGTGTCGCAATAGCTCCTATACGTCTAGAAAAGCTATTTGAGTAAGATGGCGAATAACGTGACATCCTTTCAAGTTCCAACACTTAACAACAACAACTACGACAATTGGAGTATCAAGATGAAGGCTCTTCTCGGTGCTCGTGATGTTTGGGATATCGTAGAGAAAGGATTCAAGGAGCCCAAAAATGAAGCCTCTCTCACGCTAGATCAAGCTACAACTTTGAAGGATTCCCGAAAGAGAGACAAGAAAGCTCTCTTCCTCATCTATCAAGCATTAGATGATGACGGTTTTGAAAAGATTTCAAGTGCAACTTTCGCCAAGAAAGCATGGGAGAAGCTACAAACCTCTTACAAAGGAGCCGAAAAGGTGAAGAAGGTCCGTCTCCAAACACTAAGAGGTGAGTTTGAATCCTTGCACATGAAACCATCCGAGTCTATCTCCGATTACTTTTCAAGAGTAGCATTCATTTCTAATCAATTGAAAAGGAACGGTGAGAAGTTAGATGATGTAAGAATAATAGAGAAGATACTCCGCTCGTTGGATCCCAAATTTGAGCACATCGTGGTGATGATTGAAGAAACCAAAGACTTGGAGGAGATGACGATTGAAGAACTCCAAGGATCACTACAAGCCTATGAAGAAAAGCATAAGAAGAAGCAAGGTATCTCTGAGCAACTCCTCAAGTTACAACTTAAGGATACGAGTGAAGGCTAAGGCAATAGTAGAAACAACCATGGCAGAGGCAGAGGCAGAGGCAGAGGACGAGGCCGCGGACGAGGAGGAAGCCGTGGTCGTGGACGGAGTTGGAATTACAACAATAATTCCAACAACTATGAGAAAGGAGAAAGCTCCACACAAGGTCGTGGAAAAGGAAATTCAAACTCGAGGTATGACAAATATCAAGTCCGATGCTATAATTGTCAAAAGTTTGGGCATTATGCTTCAGAATGTAGAGCTCGAAATGATCAAGTTGTAGAGAAGGCAAATTTCATGGAGGAGAAGACCGAGGAGAAAGAAACCCTATTATTAGCATACAACAACAACAGTGATCATCAAGATAACACATGGTATCTCGACGCTGGTGTAAGCAACCACATGTGCGGAAAAAGAAGCTTATTCGTGGAGCTGACTGAAGAAGTAACTGGTGATGTCTCATTTGGAGATGACAACAAGATATCGGTAAAGGGGAAAGGTAACATCCTCTTTTGTGCAAAAGATGGTAGCCACCAATTAATTTCAAATGTCTTCTATGTGCCTAATATGAAGTGCAACATTCTAAGTTTGGGCCAACTCTTAGAAAAAGGCTATGATATTCACATGAAAGATTGTAGTCTTTTAACAAGAGATGGCAAAGGAGATCTGATTGCTAAATTACAAATGTCAAAGAATAGAATGTTTCCTTTGAACATTCAACACGATGTTGCGAAGTGTTTGAAGGTGTGTTATAAAGACGTATCGTGGCTATGGCATCTTCAATTTGGTCATCTCAACTTTAGAGGATTGGAGTTATTATCCAAGAAGGGAATGGTTAGAGGTTTACCATGTATCAATAATCCTGATCAATTGTGCGAAGGATGTCTACAAGGGAAGCAATTCAGAAGAAGCTTTCCAAATGAGTCAGACTATAGAGCCAAGAAACCGCTCGAGCTCATCCATACCGACGTGTGTGGTCCTATCAAGCCAAGTTCTCTTGCTAATAGTAACTACTTCCTTATTTTCATTGATGATTACTCAAGAAAAACATGGGTACATTTCTTGAAGCAGAAATCAGAAGTCTTTGGAGTGTTTTAGAAGTTCAAAGCAGCCGTGGAAAAGGAGAGTGGTCATAAAATCAAAGCCATGAGATCTGATCAAGGAGGAGAATTCACATCCAATGAATTCCATGAGTTTTGTGCAGCACATGGAATCCGTCGACCCTTAACAGTTCCTAGATCCCCCCTACAAAATGGTGTGGCAGAAAGGAAGAATAGAACAATTATTGACATGGCACGGAGTATGCTCGAAAGCAAGAAACTACCCAAGCAGTTTTGGGTGGAAGCAGTAGCATGTGCAGTCTACCTATTAAATCGTTCTCCTATAAGAAGTGTGTGGGGAAAGACACCACAAGAAGCATGGAGTGGAAGAAAGCCCGGAATTTCCCATCTTCGAGTCTTCGGGAGTGTAGCTCATTTTCATGTACCAGATGAGAATCGAACCAAGCTTGATGATAAAAGCAAAAGTTTTATTTTCATCGGTTATGACTCAAGCTCAAAAGGCTACAAGCTATACAATCCGAATGAGAAGAAATTTATGATAAGCCGAGATGTGATATTTGATGAAGAAGGAGAATGGAACTTTGATTCTCAAATGGAAGACTTCAATTTTTCTCCATTTGAGGAAGATGAGCCGACAACACTTGAGCAACCAAGATAACTTCAATAAGGCCTCATAACTCCACCAACTTCTCCTACTCATAGAGATGGGTCATCATCATCATCATCATCTCCATCCTCAACCGAGACTGAAGATGAAAGAGAAGTGCATCGTACGAGAAGTCTTCGAGAACTCTATGAGGTGACTGAACAACTAGACAATCTTACATTATTTTGTCTATTTGTTGACTGCGAGCCAGAGACATTTCAAGAAGCTGCAAAAGAGAAAAAGTGGAGAGGTGCAATGGACGAAGAAATCAAGGCCATTGAGAAGAATGATACATGGGAACTCACTTCACTTCCCAAAGGACAAAAGGCGATAAGTGTCAAATGGGTGTACAAAACAAAGCGGAATGCCAAGGGAGAGATCGAAAGACACAAGGCAAGGCTTGTTGTAAAAGGCTATTGTCAAAAGGCTAGAATTGACTACGATGAGGTATTCACTCCAGTTGCTCGATTGGAAACTGTCAGACTAATAATTTCTTTAGCGGCTCAAAACAAGTGGAGAATTAATCAAATGGATGTAAAATCGGCGTTCCTAAATGGAGTTCTTGAAGAGGAAGTTTACATCCAACAACCACCAGGTTATGAAGTCAAAGGCCATGAAGACAAGGTGTTGAAATTGAAGAAGGCTCTTTATGGTCTAAAACAAGCACCAAGGGCATGGAATAGCAGAATTGACAAGTACTTCCAAGAAAATGGCTTCAACAAATGCCCCTTTGAGCACGCTTTGTACATCAAGATCAAAGATAGAGATATTTTGATCGTGTGCCTCTACGTGGATGATTTGATATTCACTGGAAGCAACTAAAGAATGTTCGATGAATTCAAGAAAGTGATGACGAAGGAGTTTGAGATGACAGACATGGGGCTCATGGCGCACTACCTCGGCATAGAAGTAAAGCAACAAAAGGATGGAATTTTCATTTCACAAGAAAGCTATGCCCAGGAGATCTTGAAAAAGTTCAAGATGGAGAATTGTAAGCCGATAAGCACACCAGTGGAGTACGGGATCAAGATGTCCAAACATGAAGAAGGTGAGAGTGTAGATCCAACACTTTTCAAAAGTTTGGTTGGAAGTTTATGCTATCTTACCTGCACGAGGCCAGATATCCTTCATGCAGTCGGGTTAGTTAGCCGCTATATGGAATCACCAACAACTACCCATTTCAAAGCTGCTAAGAGAATTATTCGCTATTTGAAAGGTACAATCGATTTTGGCTTGTTCTATTCGGTTTCTAATGATTACAAACTTGTTGGCTATAGCGACATCGATTGGGGTGGAGACGTAGATAACCGCAGGAGCACTAGTGGATTTGTGTTTTTCATAGGAGATACTGCTTTCACATGGATGTCAAAGAAACAACCAATTGTAACTTTGTCTACATATGAAGCTGAATATGTTGTAGCAACCTCGTGTGTTTACCATGCAATTTGGCTCAGGAACTTTTTGAAGGAGATCGGCTTGACCCAAGAAGAGTCGACTGAGATCCGTGTTGACAACAAGTTAGCTATTGCCTTAGCAAAGAATCCTGTATTCCATGATCGAAGCAAGCACATCGACATCCGCTACCATTATATAAGAGAGTGTGTTGCAAGAAAGGAAGTACAATTTGAATATGTCATGACACAAGATCAAGTTGCGAATATCTTTACTAAACCACTGACAAGTGAAAACTTCATCAGACTGAGAAGCTCACTTGGGATGACTAGATCAAGTTTAAGAGGGGGTGTTGGATCATAAACTTGATCCAAGTTAAAAAAACTCAAGAAACCCAAACCAAATAAAAATGAGACCAAGCCCACAAATCCAAATTGTAGTAAATTATTTAGATATTTTTAAGTATGTAGATTTTATTTTATGGATGGAAAATGTATGATGTGTTAAAAAGTTGTGTTAGGTTTGATGAATGGTTAGAAAGTGTGAAATGTGGAGAGTTAGTTGGAATTTGTGGTAAGTAAGTGTGATATGTGGAAGGTTAGTTGAAAGTTGTGGTTAGTAATGTGTTAGTTGTAAAATGTGGTTAGTATTTTGTGGTTGTATTATTTAGGTGACTTGGCTAATTTATAAGCCTTGTATTAGGATATATATTCACCTATAAATAGGTGAGTGTTTAGTTGTTTATGCATCAACAAAAATAGAACTTCTTTAGAGAGAAAAGAAGTAAAGAGTGAGTTGTAGTATTGTATTTTGAGTGTAAGTGTTCTTGTAATATTTTTGAGTTTAATAAAAGTTGTTCATTTGAGTGTTTTAATTCCAACATCCTTTAATACCCATTTGGTAAAATTAGGTTTAAGAATCAAAATCTTTAACGGCACAGTTGTGAGAACGAAGGCGATGGCAGAGCGGTAATCAAGATTGAGCAACGACGACGAAATACGGCGGAGGACAAACCCACGACGACGGAAGATGGAGGAGGCAGTGGCTATGAAAGAAAGTGTGAGAATTTTTTTTTGTAATCAGTGTGAGTGAGATCGATGGTTAGATGGGGTTTTTTCTTTTAATTTTTTAATTATTTACCAAAATTTTTGGCACTCACCTTCCCGTTCAAATTCAATAATTTTTTTATATGTAATAAATATGTCGTTATTGGTGGGCTTTTATCAACATTAACAAACAAGTGTTAGAACAGGCCCAATTGTTCATTACAATTGTCAATACTTTCGTGCCAACACCTTGATTTTTAGTTGGCACAACCAATCCATGGTGTAGTGGCGAATTGCTACACCAATCTCTGCATTCTCAGTGTACTTTCAACCTTTTCCTATTCTTATCCAACTCCTGCAAGTTGGAGTTCTCATGCGTCAGGCAACTGAATGTAGACTTTGGCTTTAGGCAATCTACTTCACTTTCTGCAAATGTCTTATCACTTTTTAGATAAGTCAGAGATCCTATCTTTTTGAATTACAAAAAGGTGTTCATGTGATTAGCTTAAGGATCTGAGTTTTTTTTTCCATACGTCAACATTTTCTTGGTTCTGATTACTTAGATGAGTTTTGCTTCTGAGACCAACTTTGATCAATTATTGATCGCAAAGTTTTTTCTGAGAACTTGTCATCTAAAACTCTTGTCATGGATTACCTAATAGATTCCAAAATTAGTGATGTATCTTCTGAAAAAGCATGACTACTTTTGGTGAGTTAATAAAATTTGGTTATCCTCGTAACTCTCTTCTGAGACTTCTTCTGAGAATGGATTCTAATATATCTCATACCCAAAGCAATTATAAAAATCATGAAACGAAAAATTTGTAACATGACAAAAGCAATGCTACATGATTCATCTATATGTATTTTCCTAATTGATAACTTAATTTTAGGTAAGTATTCCACCAATTCTTAACTTCATGAAAGAGTTAGTGGTATATGTTATTTGAGATAGTTTGAAATCGCTTTTCCAAACTCTTGAATGATGTCACCCCAAAAAATTGATCTTACGAACATGATTTCCTTGGACACGCGATAGCTTCAAGCATTGGGAAAACTATCTACAACTAATGCACAAAGTACTCATGATCTGAATCCTAGAATTATAATCCCAATATATATGTAATAACTCGTCCGTAGTGCAGGCCACATGGTAAGAGATAGAACCCTAATCCTAAATATAGTATAGCTAGTCTAAGGGTGTTGTTATTTGCCGCCCATAATTATTTAGTGCCGCCCACATTATTTATAATTTTGCCCTTTGAAAAATCTCTCGTTTAGTTTCACTCACCAAATTAACCTTAATTTTTACGGCCATTAACACCAACATTAACGCCACCCCAAACCCTACACAACCACCATTAACGCCACCCATTAGCTCCCACACCCTCCATTAATGGTAGAAATGAGTGATAAAAAGCTTGAAAATGCTATTGTTACATAAGATGCCAATGATAGGAAGTCAGGATTTAATCTTGGCCTGCCACGAGGAGAGTTATGCCAAAATCTGTGTATTGCCTTTGCAATGAAGACGCTCTCGGCCGTATTTTTTGACAACACTGATATTGCTCCCGGGAATAGCCTTTGCAATGAGGATAATGGGAAGCCTGAATCCCCTCTCAACTCGTCTTTTGCAAATGCATTGGCAAACCCTTGCATCGAATTTGCAATAAAAACGCTCACATAAGGGGCCGTTAATGGAGGGTGTGGGAGCTGGTGGGTGGCATTAATGGTGGTTTTAGGGTTGGGGGTGACGTTAATTTTGGTGTTAGTGACTGTGAAAATGGGCGTTAGTTAGTGAGTGAAAGTAAAAGACAATTTTTTTAAGGATAAAATTGTAAGTAACATGGGCGGCAATAAATAATTATGGGCGGCAAATAACAATCAAGTAGTTTAATTACCACTTGAAAATGTGTGCTTGTGAATTAGCCTTGCCTTGGTATTCTCAAATCATGTTTGTTTCAACTGAATCAATACCATAAAACACAAGCAACCCATAAATCAATTTAGTATGATTCTCCATATTAAGTACAGTTACTGCTTATTGGGAAACCAATTCAAGTTTTCCACACGGTTGATTTAAATACATCCATTTTCTATAAGGATTATGAAGGCCGAAAGTAAATGGTTTGACCTAAAACCAACAACAATAAACTTGCAAGCTTAATAACTTGCCGCAATTTGGATTTATATCAAATTAGATTTATTTGAAAGTTATGCCCTAATCATTTTTTCGAAAAAATGATTAATTTTTTTTTGTTTTGACCACGAGGCGATCTTAAATGGGCCTTAATTGTGAACGGCATCTTTAAGCCATATACAAATTCAGACTGATTCCGATAGCCAACTTGCGGGTGCCTCAAAAGGCAGAATGGCTGTCCCCAATATGTCTAAGATGATTGAAGATTTAGAGATGAAAATTAGTTTGATTTTCTGTTTTTTTTCCAGTTTGTAAACGCGAAAATCCCAAGGAAAGGCTTGCGATCAGTAGCTGTATTTCCAAGCATTGCTTTAGGAAGAATCAAAATTCTTAGCCTTTGCTTTCAGAACAATCAAATATCTCATTTGTTATATATTACAATAATTATTATGTTTATTAGTATTATAAGGACAATTTTGTCTCGGGATTGTTTAATTAATTAAAATAATTTTCATAACTAAAATAAAATCCCAAATGAACGTGGGGACCCGTGAATTCTGTATAAAATTTTGATATGAAAATCAAAGTAAACCTAAAAATTAAATGCAAAAAATCAAATGCTAGTCTTCTTACATAAACTTGCCTTTTACGATATCTTTAACCAGTCCCGCCGGCGTAGTCACCGGCCGTCAACCTTTCCACATCATCTTATATTAATCTTCCGTTGACAATTTGCACTGTATTTAAGCACCTCTAGCTGTAACATATTATTATTGTTCAAATAGAGATTGATTAGGGTTTGATCATCGAAAGACGAGTGGATTAATGGCTTCGTCAAGTGGTGGTGTGCCGCCCGGATTCCGGTTCCATCCGACCGATGAGGAGCTTCTCCATTACTACCTTAAGAAAAAAGTTTCATTTCAGAAGTTTGATATGGAGGTTATTAGAGAGGTTGATCTCAATAAGATGGAGCCTTGGGATTTACAAGGTAATTGAGTTTATGTTTTCTGCATTTCCAGTTATAGTAATACATATTTGTGACTTATGCTAGGGTCATATATTCCATTAGACTTCAAAATTACACAGTTTTTTGGTATGAACAAAAGCTATATCCAATGTAATATTCGTATTCAGGCTTAAGCTTAGTGAGAGTTGAATTTGAGTCATATCTCACATGCTTAGCATGCGTTGCCAACTGAATTACACATTGTAAGTCAAAATTACACATGTGCATGAGAGTGTCAAGATTAAAATGAAGCTATTAACCAACTTTACCTAGCTAGCAGCTTGTGCTTTTGAGTTAATTGGTTTTATAACAACCATATGTACAAATAAATGACAACAATGATATCGAATTTTTTTTAATATTTACAAATATTTTCATTGAGATAATCTTGTTCAGGGCTTAGTCTCAGTTAGGGCTCCTCAACCCTCCCAACAAGTGTATTTTGTGGGATTCGAATTCTGAGTGTATATCAACATATATATTCTTGATCGATTTCGCTCAAATTGTAATTGTTTCAATATCCTTATTTGGTTAGTCACTTGAATGGTTTAATTGGCGATTTGTATAAACTAAATCAATGTTAATTTCTGGATGTAGAGAGGTGTAGAATTGGATCAACTCCACAAAATGAGTGGTACTTTTTCAGTCACAAAGATAGGAAGTACCCAACAGGATCAAGGACTAATAGAGCTACCAATGCCGGATTTTGGAAGGCAACTGGAAGAGATAAATGCATTAGGACTACTTACAAGAAGATTGGCATGAGAAAAACTCTTGTTTTCTACAAAGGTCGAGCTCCTCATGGCCAAAAGACTGATTGGATCATGCACGAATATCGTCTCGAAGATTCCGATGATCCTAATGCCACCTCATCTGTAAGTCCCACCTAATAAACCTATCATGAAATAACACAACACCACCATGGTCTGCATCGTTGGATGATTGAATTCTGACGTGTCAATCATCAAATAGTGCAGACTATGTCATATTTGGTCGTGGGACCACATAATCCTCAACTATTTGATGTTGGATGTTTAACACATCAGCATAATTGATGGTGTGTCAATCATCCAACAGAGTATAATACCACTGCAAGGTTTTGGACCGCGATAGAATATTTTCTTAAAGCGAAACTAAGACTTTTTTTTACAGGAGGATGGATGGGTGGTTTGTAGAGTATTCAAGAAGAAGAATCTATTCAAGGTAAACAATAATGAAGGAGGGGGAAGTAGCATGAACAACTCAAGTGATCACCAACAACTTACAACTTCAAACAACTCCATACAACCTCGTACTTACAACAATCAATACCTAGTACGTCAACAACCTGAACTCGGTCTTCACTATCAACAAATCCCAACACTTCAATACTCTCTTTTCCAACCCCAAAACCTCCACCACAAGCCCATAGGGGGCGGCTATGACTACTCGTCTGCTCTTGGTTCGGAATCCCCTGTAGTCATGCCTAGGCAATTCATGTCGGACGCCAATGAAAATTGCGAACAAAATCACCAAATGGGAGGAGGAGATCAATCTAGTAACTTGAATGAACAATGGAGTTTGCTTGATAGGATTGTTACTCATATACCTAATGAAGATGATTCTACAAACCCTAATCCACAATCTTCTATTCATCAGCAGCTTTCAATGCGTGGGGAGATGGATTTTTGGGGCTACGCTAAATAATAATAATAATAATAATCATAATCCTATTTTTATTAGAATATTATTTCAATTCTTTTTTTTTAATTTCAATTCTATTTTTGTTATTCTTATTGATTGTGAAAATTACGTGTTAATTTATTCAAAGATGGTATGTACACAAGAGTATGAAACTCCATCGAAATTTGTTTATATATGTATGATTATTCACTGATCAATTATTCATTTTGCAATAATAACTAATTAGAATGTGTGTTTACTTTATATTTTCATTCTTTTATTATATCTGTCTCCAAGTTTATTGCGTTCTAGCTTCTTAAATTTCAAAGTAAGAGCCTGAGAGCCTGATAGTCGGTGGCGAAGCCACACACTGATAATTGGGATAAAAGAAACTCAGATAAAAAATCTTAGACATATTTGTTAAAAAATCTTAGACATATTTTATAAAAATTAAATGAAAAAATTAATTTTCGTATAAAATACAAAGCAACAGAATTGCACCCGCTGTACATATTTGTTATTCCATGAGTTTGAGGATAATGGAACGGAGGAATATAAGGTAAAAATACATGGTACGTGGTTTGATCGTTTTATAAAATGGTGTTTTTTGCCCTTTTTTTTAAAATGGGGTCTGTAATTTTAAAGTTAGCAAATAAAGAGTGTGTTTTTTAAAATTAGTTTTTTTTTATTAATGCTACACCAGTTATTTTTAATAAATTCAACAATTCTATATTTTAGCTATATTAGTTAAGAATTATATATCAAGATTTGAGTAAGTTGAATTTTTTTTATTTTGTTATGATTTTTTAAAGTTATAATCAATTTTAATTAAAAAAATATTTGTACTTTGATAAGAAATTTTTTTGTAGTGAAATAGAGCTTAAAAGTATCACTTATTTTGTTACAGAATCAGATCTTACCGAAGGATTGTGACAATCTCAGGTTGTGGAAAGCTCAGCAGAGAATCTCAGCACCAGAAGAAGACATGAGTGAAATTGGATGGAAAAAAGAAGATGGAATTGAGGAGAAAAGTAGCTGAAATATAGCCCGAAATGGTGGATCAAGCTGATGTGACCTTGACCAGTGGAGAGAGGAGATTGCAGATGTCTTTACTTACTTTTGCTATTTAGCTTTTTAGAAAAGCTCCTTATTTTATGGACAAAAGATGATGTATATGTTAGCCCCTTTCATCTCCTTCCTTCGGGATTATAAAAGATGGACTTGCTTATTTTGTGGGAGACATTATTCTCTCCAACCAAGAAAAACTCTCTTATGCCATTAATGAAGTTTAGTTATTTTTCTAGAAGCATGAGCGAGTAAATTCGAGCAAGCTGAGCCAGCCACATGCTTCCAGTCTAAGGAATTCCTCCTCTACCATGTATCTATTTATTTCTTATCATTGATTGATGATTGGGTGTTTGAATGATTTATTTATTGAGTCAAGGATCCAACTCATACTTAGCTCTATTAATGAGACTTAGCGGAGATTTAATGTGGCCGAAACACAAACACACACATGTATTCTATAAGACCTAGCGGAGATTACACGCATGCTAATGGTTTTGTTCTTTGAACAAATGCTTAACTCATCTTAAAGCAAGTTTTGTTAGTTTAATATGGACTTAGCGGAGACTTAAGTTAGCAATGCTTAGAAACTAAGTGAGGCTGAGAAGTAAGCTTGGGGATAATAGGTTAAGATACCTTAGATCTACGTGCTTAAGCAAGAGTAACTACATTCAGTTTGGAGAAACGACTTAGATTGCTCAGTTGGCTGGTGAAAGCTTGTGCCTTTATCTATTGTTGTTAATCTTTATTCTTATTCCCTTATTTTTATGCCATTTACTTTATTTATCAATCACAACTAAATCACTCTCAATTTATATGAAAATATTTGAGCCAATCTATAAGGTGAATTTCAAACAATTTAAGCTTGCTCCCTGAGGAATACGACACTTGGTCTTGCCCTTACTACAACCTGACCCTAGTGCACTTGCTAGGTGAACACATTTGGGTGCAACAAGTTTTTAGCGCCATTGCCGGGGAGCAACGCTAAAAGTTTGATTATTTAACTATAGATTGGTGCTTTTAACCTTGTTTGTTAAGCTTGTGCAGTTGTTTTGTTCTCGACAACCTGATGACAAAGGCATAAGGTTGGAAGATTTTCCCATCAATCTCTTGAGCAACCAACATGACGAGATGACAACTTAAGGTTTTCCCCGATGGAAAAAGAAGCTTTCTAACCATAGAAGACTCTCAAGGAGTATGCAAGACCTTCTTCAATGGGACACATGCCATGCATCATGATACCGGATGAAGGAGAAGACTTTGTTGAAATTAAACCATCTATGATTAAATTGGTGCAATCACATGTTCAATTTAAAGGATTGCTAGTAGAGGACCTAAATGATCACATTTATGACTCTCTTAATATATGCAATCTTTTTAAATCAAATCATGGTGTTTCTTATGATGTAGTTAGGTTAAATTTGTTTCCTTTCTCTTTGTAGGAAAAGGTAAAATCTTGGTTTAGATCTTTGAGACCGGATTCAATCACAACTTGGAAGGAGATGGTCGAGACATTCCTAAAAAAATATTTTCCACGTTCTATGGTTGTCTGATTGAGAAATGAAATTTCTAGGTTTTCCCAATTTGAGAACGATTCTTTCCAGCAAGGTTGGGAACGATTTAAGGAATCATTAAGAAGGGTATGCAAGTATAAATCTTTTACAATAAGACAGCGACCGAGCATAAAATTCGACTAGAAACCCTTGAAATGGTGACCTAGAAGATCTGGAACCCGAAGAAGCCTTTTCCCTCATTGAGAAAGTTGTGAATACTAGTTACAAATGGCATTCTGGGAAAAGCTCATATTTTCTAGAATCTAAGGTTGTCCAACAACTTTTAGGACAACCTCAACTATCATCTCAAAAACCTCAAATTCTTACCCTATAATCTAAAATGTCATTCCAACAAACTCAAACCCTTTTCCTTGAACCTCAGACTACCTCCCCTCAAAATCAAACTACTGCACATGATATTCGACAATCTCAAATTTCACTCTGACAACCTCATCAACCATTCCTAAAACCTTAACATTTCTTCCAGCAGGTTTCCCAAAAATCAACACAACCTAGATTGAAAGTCATAATTATGGAATTTATGAAGCAAACTCAAACCTCAATCAATAACTTGGAGGCCAAATTTGAACAATTAACCACTATGGTGATCTCAAACGATGAGAAGGTCTTCCCAAGTAACACTATGACCAACTCCATTGAGGAATTTCAAATGAATGGTAAGGTTGTTAATTATCCTATCGAGATGGTTGTGGATGATTTTAATATTGCTGGTGGAAAATCTAATATTTCAATTGAGAAACTTGATCACAACCTAAACTTTTTAATAGAACACCATGACAAGCTTGTGAATGACAGGGAACAACCTCAAGAGCAACCTGAGATCTCCCCAACTTCAAAACTAGAGAAGCCTTCACTAGAGGAAATGGTTTCAATAGAGCAATTTGCTTCCTTTTACTAATGTATTTGTGTTCAAAAATTATGTTTATATGATCTGGCATATAATATGGCTTTAGGCTATAGTTTGAAGTGATATTATGGGTTTTAGTGCTATAGAAATTGCTAGGATACATAAATATAGTTGTTCTGTTGGTGTTTGGATTCATTTTTATTGTCAAATACAATTAAAGATGGCATGAGAATTGGTGTTATGTCATAATTTTCTCTTACATTGGTTAACGAATAGAATTTCAAAGAGTAAAATTAGATAGGTTTTGTTGCTTTTCATCCTGGAAATTTGAGGTCCTATTTCTAGACCAAGAGAAAAGTTTAGGCTTTCTTTCTTAAAATAATTTTGTTTATTCTAGAAATGATTTTGTGTTGTATTAAATCCCAATTTAGTATGAATTTGTAATGTCAGCTTAAAAAAAGGTCTGCTTAAAAGGGTAATGTGCCTTTTGATTTCTTGGTATTTTTACATTATTTTAGTTCTTAACTCTAGTACAATATGCTGATTACCTATGTTTTTAAGGTTATTTGTGGATTGAGCTTATAGGCTTGTTTTATCAGGCTAGTTAATTTTATAAGTCTCTTGACCGAGTCATTCAAATGGAATCTAGTTAAGGTCGCTTGTGAATCTGATGGCTAAATGGTTTGAATTTCTCCAAAATTGCATCATGTCATAATCACAGAGTTAACTATTTTGGTTAGTTCAATAATTTCATGAGTAAAAAGGGAATTTCTACATAAGATCAATCTTGTGCACACTTTTAAATCTCTTAAATGTACCGCAATCTAATTGTTTAAGCTTGCTATATTTATATCCTGCCGCAAATTTTAGCTGTGCTTTGTTGCAAAAACATAACTAGTATTTTAATATGTCTAAGTTGTGTTATGTTCTACAGTAGATATATGGTTTAGCTGCTCCACGAGTTCATTATTTGCATCATCCATGACATACATTGCAAGACACCCCGAGTCATTCAAATGGAATCTAGTTAAGGTCGCTTGTGAATCTGATGGTTAAATGGTTTGAATTTCTTCAAAACTGCATCATGTCATAATCACGGAGTTAACTATTTTTGTTAGTTCAATAATGTCATGAGTAAAAAGGGAATTTCTACATAAGATCAATCTTGTGCACACTTTTAAATCTCTTAAATGTACCGCAATCTAATTGTTTAAGCTTGCTATATTCATATCCTGTTGCAAATTTTTGCTGTGCTTTGTTGCAAAAACATAACTAGTATTTTAATATGTCTAAGTTGTGTTATGTTCTGCATTAGATACATGGTTTAGCTGCTCCACGAGTTCATTATTTGCATCATCCACGACATACATTGCAGGACACAAATAGTGTTAGCTTCAAGTTGTGCTTTCAGATATGCTCCTTTTGAAAATAGTTCTATTTTACCTTATAAAATAGGATTATTTTCCTTCTTTTTCTAATGTGATAAATATTATATGGCTTAGTGTAGAATAGTAAGTGTTTTACTTTAAACATTATTAATTATATTTCATCAACGCTTTCTTGAATTATATGTTTATGCTTTTGATGAAAATTGATGTTGGTTATTGTATTTGACATAAGTGATAAAACTATTTCAGTTTTGTTTCTTATTAGAAATACTTAGAGATAAATTAGATGGCTTATTTTGTCAAAGTAGTAATTGGTGTGGAAGATAAAATGTGGCTGAAACTTCCTAAATATATAGTAAGGATTACATCAATGAAGTCAATGCTTTTCCTAACAATGTATTTGCCTACAAATACTCTATTGGAGACGAATTGAGGTGCCCTTGCCAGAAATGTCAAAATTCTCAATGGCATTATCGTAATGTCATTTACGATCATCTCATTTGCAATAGCTCATATCCTAATCATGCACCATTGATCTATGATGTATCTTGCCTAAATCCACTCAACAATCTTAATGATATGCATTGCGAAAGTAGTATGCCGCTTAGAGATGATCTTGATGCAATGTTGCATGCCACTTATCGGGACGTGGTCAATTTGGAAGAAATGAATTAAGGACTTCACAAAGGGCTCAATTCGGATGCACGAAAGTTTTATCGACTCATGGATGAGGGCAAACAACCCTTGTATCTCGGCTGCAAGGACTTTTCTCGTTTAAGGTTCATAGTTGAGCTTTACCTTCTCAAGTGTAGTCATGGAGTCAGTGAATCTTTTTTCAGTGCTATGTTAGCTGTATTAAGAGAGGCTTCCCCCATGATAGTATACCAAAATCTTTTAATGATGCAAAGAATACGATCAAAGATTTAGGACTTGACTACCAAAAAATACATGCTTGTCTCAACAACTACATGTTATATTGGGGTGTGAATGGAAATAAAGAGGAATGCGAAAGTTGTGATTTATCTCGTTGGCAAGGGATGGAAACAAATAGTGTTAATGTGAACAAGGCTTGTGAACAAAAAAGTATGAAAATTCCAGACTATATGCGCCCCTAGTTTTTATCAGTTGGCAGAAAGTCCCTAACAAGGAAACCCTATAGGAGTTTACCAAGGTTAGCATTATAATTAAGATTATATGATGAAGTGTTACTTCTTACTTATATGAATTGTATACTATGTTCATTTCTAGGAAAAATATATTATCCCCAAAGAAGGGAAAGCATGGATGATGAAGACATTGCGCGATTTATGGAAAGGCCGTAAAGCTCATATAAAGTTAATACATTACAAGGCCTATAAAAGTAAAGAAGAGAGGATGCAAAACAGACCAGGTGATGTCCCTCTTGAAGAGTTTAAGGTTTTGTGAAGTATTGGGGTGATCGAAAAAGTTCAGGTATATTGCGAATGCCTTTTATTCAATTTCCACATATATTTGTACACATGTTGATTTGTTTTCCTCCTAATTTAAAGGAATTGACTGAGATACTGTGGCTCGGGAGAAAGTAGTTGATACTCACACAGCTGGGCCAAGGCTATTTTCATAAATAAGTCATAAATTGGTATGGATGCTTATCTACAATTTTTCTCTAAGCTCATTTCCTGTAATTATGCGTGTATTATTGAGGTGGTTGCCTTTATAAATCGTACAGATTTATTTTTCTTTTTTTATCAGAAACTATCAAAGCCCAATGGGGAATCACCAACAAAAGCAAAAGCATTCATCGCTACTCGGACATGGAAAGAGGGACGTGATTACAAGTCCGAAAATGAAGTGATAAAATATCGAATTGTAAGAAATTGCCAACTTTAAATCTTGCTATATGTTGGATTTTCTTATTGAACAGATATTGAGTTAGTTCTTGCTGGCTTCTGTTCATAACACTGTCTATCTATTATAGTGGCTTGCTTATGATAGCATGTAGCTTTTGTTTCCTTGATTGAATTATAAAATTTAAATAATAAAAAGTTATTAGGACAGTGATAGGATAGGATTGGATAATTTCTTTTAACTTTCTTATGCTTGAAATGTAATGGTCTTATGTGTACATTAAGATGCCAATGTCTTTTATCAATTTTGCACATATTAGATAGCATACTATACTTGAAAGTGGTGTTTGTACTACATGTGTGATTTCAATTACAGAAAACTTGAGTGGTACTATATGGAATTAAAAAAATGAGGTTCTATGTTAGTGTTTGGTTTTACATTATTTATTTTCTTAATTGGGTAGTGGTCATAGGAACATTATTAACCTCTGGTTTGGAATATGAAGCCATAGTTATCAAAAGCGCTTGTTATTGAGCTTGAAGCGTAAAAGCGCAGTAAAGCGCACCCTGAGTCCATAGAAGCGTAGTGGGTGCGCCAAGCACACAAAGCGAGTGCTTTTGATAGTCAATATTTGTTAACTAATATATGCAACATAATATTGACATAGTTCTACAGTTTCAGTTTTTTTTACATAACCAATTTCAGTTTTATGGGTTAATACATAATATTGACTATTTGTTTGGGTTAATATTGCTATATGTTATTACTTTCATATATAGATATGTAATAAATGTGTCTTCTTTCATAGGGTAAAATTCAAGAAATGTCTGCATCTGGTGCATATAGTGAGAGTGTGGATCAAATTCTAAACGGTGATTCATTGCATGGAACTTCTTGGCTCCTTGGTAGGCATGCAATACCAAAAAAGCAAAGGGAAAATCCGTGGCTAGCACTTCTGGGTTGGATGAGATGAAACAATAATTCAGGATCTAAATGGAGGAAGGGATGGATGCAAAAATGAACCAAAAGTTCACGCGATTTGTTGAGAATTTGCAACAAAAAAATCCGAGTTTAAACCTCGATTTGGATGACTTAGGTGAGTGCTTAAGTGGGAATGATAGTGCCTTTTCCAAAGAGACACAATAGTAATACTTAGCCAATGTTATTACACGATTTTTTGGATGTAACTAGTACTTTGAACTAGTACTTTTTGAATGTTATATTAGTACTTTATGGATGTTACTAGTACTTTGAACTAGTGCTTTTTGAATGTTGTATTAGTAATTTTTAAATGTTATATTAAAACTTTATAGATGTAACTAGTACTTTACGAATGTTATATTAGTCACTTTTAGATTGAACATGATTGCAATCATATGAAGATATGATAATACAGACAAATTTAGAACAAACAAGTGTTGGCTAATCTATAAAAATAAGTAGCTATTAACATTAAATATAAAATTAAAAAGAGTTATCTAATGTGTTAAAAGTGTTGGTAAAACAAGAAAACGTGAGTTCCGAATATGTAGCCGTTTACATAATAAAATGTTGCCACAAAAGGAAAATGTATAAATGAAAAGATTTGGCATTTCTGATCAAAATGTCGGCAAATCACATGGTAGTGCTATTTCCATATACATTTACCGACACTTTAAAAGTATAGTCAAAAGACAGTAAAATGCTACTAAAACATCCTATACCAACACTTTTTACTATATGGCCATAAATGACCAAAAGTGTTGGTATAAGGGCCTATGGTCATGCTGTAAGATGTAACACCTGTATTTTGACAAAAGTGTAGCTAGTTCCTCTAAGATAACACATTTTTGACACTAGGCCTCTCATTATCGGTGTTGGCAAAACCAATCTATGGTGTAGTGAACTCTTTGAGTCTATCAACTAAAGATACCATTTCCAGCACGAGTAAGGAAACTTCAAATGTTCAAAAAAGTTTGGAAATGCTTGCAAGAGCATGGTCAAGAAACCTTGAAAGATGAGGAAAAGCCTTTTGAGGTAGATGTGAAAGGAAAACCATATTGCTTGCCAACCCTTGAGGGCAAACAGTTAACATGAAAACCTCAAAGGAAGCATGTGCCTACACAGTAACAATAACATTGTGAGGTTTCGATGACATGTGGGTCTTCCTTGGCGCCTTGGTGAGAGGTGGGGCCCACTGGGGTTTGGTTGGGTTTAGGAGTGATGAAACATTTTTAGTTTAAGTTTGTACATTTTAGCCAATTTTAATGAATAAAAGAATCGAGACCCAAATCTCGATACAAATGATAGAGTTGCAACCCAAGTTATCTACTTGGGAAAGAGTTATGGTACGATTCCCATTGGGCGGGAGATTGATACCTTTTGGATCAAAGATTCAGGTATAGGATGAGTCACTTATTTCTCATTTAGTTGATTCAAAATTACATTCACCACGTAAAACCGTTTTGTTTTCATCATTTGGGGAATTATCATAGAAATCCTATTTTTCTACACTCTTTGACACTCATTACATGTGATTACAAATTACAATAAAGCACAAGTAATAATTGGGGGAATAAAAATTACAACTGGGGGAAATGGGGGAATTGCAAAAGAACATATACACTTGTTCTAAGTTATAAAACAAAATGAAATAGATTCCCTTGCATCCACAAAGATTAACAAAGTTTATAACACATCATAAGTCAGCATTTTATTAGGATAAATGTGGTTATATTAGTGTAGCAGTTTTGCGATCGATAGTGCCCGAGCGGCTTCTAGGATCGAAGGGAAATAACGAGTCTTTAATGTATTTTTATTGTAAAAACACATTTTAACTTTCATGGGTTGATTTATCGGATCATTAGTGAAAATGATCACATGGCAAATGGTTAGTTGGATTGATTTTTAACCAGTCACAAGAGAATTTTGGGTTTCAGCCTGGAGGCCAATATTCGTACGGGTGGGTAGGACCCGTACGACTACCAGGGAGGACCGGTACGGGTGCGGGAGACCCATACGGGTCCTGTCTAGTCCCGGGAAGAAACTCAGTTTAATTTAGCATACAAATTTATATATGAGAAATGAAATAAAAATGGGATTTCCTTCCGTATGAGTATGACGTACCGGTTTAATATCCCTAAGGACATAAGGTGCCAACAAGGCTCATGTGGGTTAGGACCGGACCTTAAATAGGAATAAAGGAGCAGATATAGTAAGAGAGATAGAGAATAATGATAAAATAACTAAGATGTGAGTCTCTTTAAAACTTAGGAGCATACCTTTATGACGTGAATTCACTTTGAGGTGATCCCTTCGCTAAGAGTGAGTCTAGCCAAAGTAGATGTTAAAATAGGACTATTTAGGCGAGTATTTGTGTGGATAGAATCTCCCCTAATTCCTAATAAATGAATCTAGGAATGAATAAAATTTGGATAAAACCTCAAGGGATGGATTTTCTCCCTATTATATACCTCCTATACCTCAACTATACCCTTTCCATACCTATAGAAACTACTAGAATAATATTTTATCTATAGTATCTATTATTGTATATTATTTGTGCTTGTTGTTTATGTTAAAAGGTGAGGAAATGCCTCTATTTATAGGGGAAATTAGGTCTGAATGCAATAAATCGTATTCATGACTTGATTTCTCCCAAAAATAGTAAGGATTTCCTTCCAAAAAGCCTGAATAAGCAACAATAGGACCCATATGAGTGGGTGGGACCTATACGAGTGGGGGGGACCTGTATGGGGTCACCTCCAGATGTATGAAGGAAATGACCCATACGGGTCCACCAATGGATCCGTACCACTAGGCAGCACCCGTATGGGTCTCTAAGGGCAGACTAGGTCTCTAAACTTTTGCCAAACTCAACTCTACTGTAGTAGGGACACCTATGATGGATAACACCTGTAAGAGATTGCATTATCTAGCTCTCCTTATTATTTCGTGAGAAGGATCGTTAAAATCCCATGCTCATAGACTCTCCCTTGTGAGATCACTCCTAATATGAATCTGTATGATCTTACGATATGAGAGAGGGTTTAGAAATCATACCTGAGGTGATGATATGGGTGAGTTCCTTTCTTGAGGTGAACTCCCTTCCTGTGGGTCCCTTTCTTGAGGAGGATGACTTTCTTTACCAATGCGTATCCCTTTCTTGAGGCAGATGAGTTTCCTTTTTTGATTTGTATCCCTGGTGATGCTATTGGGGAAGGTGTATGTATCCCTTTCATAAGGCGGATGACTGCTCCTATTGGTGTATCCCTTTCTTAAGGCGGATGGCTTCTCTTACTGGTAGTGTATCCCTTTTTTTAAGGCAGATGACTTTCCTTGACTTGTGATAATGATGTATCCCTTTCCCAAGGTGGATGACTTCTCCTGTTGGTGTATCATTTTCTTAAGGCGGATCCTAGTTGATAGTGTATCCCTTTCTTAAGGCGGATCAATTTTCCCATCTAGGGCATATCTCTTTCCTAAGGTGGATGACTCTCCTGACTGATGGTGTGTGTATCCCTTTCCTAAGGTGGATGACTCTCCTGGCTGGGGATTTTGAATAACATGTAAAAAGACAACAATCAAATACCGAATTAGTCATCGTCTAAACAGACATATCTTAATTCTTGATTGACTATGTGATGAATAAAAATTTTTGCCCCTTCAATCAAGAATAAAGATGTATAGGTAGGGTTGGCCCTGAATAAGCTGCAAACTGAGTGTGAGAAAATGTCTGGTTTGGCCCGACTGGTTAGGGGATAGAATGTCCCTTGGAGGAAGCCTCTTGGGGGAATGCCCCTTGATTAGTTCCATTGATGAGGAATGCCCCTAGGGTGGGTGCCCCTAGGATATTTGATGATGGGGGGATGTCCCTGGATTGAATGATTCCACTGCCGGGAAATGGGGGGATGCCCCTAGATTGAATGGTTCTGCTACCAGGAAATGGGGATATTCCCCTAGATTGAATTATTCCGCTATTGAGAATTGAACTATCCTAACATGGATGCTCTGCTGGAGAGAAAGATACCTCTTTGGCGACTGTACTAGGGAGTGCCCCTTAGCTGATTCCACTGCTAGGGAATGGAGCAATATCCTTAGGCATGCTCTTTGCCTCCAGGGTAGTCTCTCCTTGCAAGATTTATTTACTGGGGGAATGCTTCCTATGCTCGGGTGGACCTTTACATGAAAATCATCTCGATTAGTGACCAATTCAAGAATGGCTTACTTTGATTCTCAATTGATTTTGAGAAGACAAAAAAAAATTGCCTCTTTCAATTAAGAATCAAGGTGAGCTAGGGGTTTTGCCCCACATTTAACTGAAATATGGAGTTTAAGAGAAGTGGGGTTGGCCTCGAGCCTGGACTGGATGTGCCTCTGGTGCTTTTACGAAGTTTTAATTCAACACTACCTTTTGATGATGAAGGGAGGACCCGTATGGGTGGGCTAGGACCCGTACGGGTGGTGACTTAGAGTGAAGGGACCCGTACAGGTGGGGTAGGACCCATACGGGTCCTGATCGAGGGGGGTTTAAAAACTAAACAGACCTCTCACATCCCGTCTTGCTCCAAATCTTCCCATATTATGATTTTTCGGTGATTCTATCCTAAAATCGATCAAAATGTATAAAAAGATCCCAAAGACCAGCCACTTTTCTGTTAGGCGCGAGGATTTGCCCAGGGTAGGCGATTCAGAGCTTCAGGAATGCCCGATTTTGGTTGAGTTTGCTTTTCGCAAAGGGGACTCATTTCTGGGGCTCACTCCCACCTCTGAAGTACCTTTGTTCCCTTCCCCTGATACCCATGTCTCTAAACTTCAAGTATCTTACTCGATTTTCCATTTTTGAGATTTTTGAAAAAATCTCAGTTTTTGGCATGATTTAGGGTGTTTTAGACATTAGAATAGAGCCTGGTGCATGTAACTTGAGCCTAGGATGCATTAGGGACTGATTCAAATGAGCTTTGGTTGAATTTAGTTGAATTTTGGATTTTTGGGAAATTCTGTGCATAGCCATTGTTTGTAGTGGGCCAGTATGGGAGATGGGGGACCCGTATGGGATCCATTTTTAGTACGGGTGTCACATACAGACCCGTATGGGTGGAGTGGACCCGTGCGGGTCCTGTCCTCAAGGATAAAATGTTTGACTTTCTGGTTTTTGTAAATAATTTCTGATTTCTGATTTGTCCCCTTTATCCTAACCTTGTTGAACCATAGTTTCGTCTTTGCAGTTTCAGTATAACACCATGGGAGTCTTGAGCTTCTACAGGAAGTGGTACGAGGAGATTCGTACCGCGAAGGACACCGAGCTACTAGCCCGCATAGATGCTTTCGGGTTCAACGACATCATAAGGGCCATCCTTTAGGCTTCGAAGACATTGGCCCAAGTGCTATTTTGGCTCTCGTAGAGAGGAGGTCGGAGATGACCTATGCTTTTCATTTATCGATCGGGGAGGTCACCATCACTCCCTCGGATATGTGTGCCTTGACGGGATTAGACTGGAGCTAGGACATCGTCCATTTTGATGTCTATGCCGATAGATGGCATTCTTAGCCTGAGGTGAAGGCCTAGATAGAGAAATTACTTGTGCTTTATCCTAGAGGGATGGACAAGCTCAAGTACAGAGATCTGCATGACTATTGGATCGAGCAACCGAGTCCCATTGCTGCGGGTAAGAGGGATCAATATGCCCGGTCTTTCTTACTGAAATTTTTTACCACTATCTTCTTCCCAGTTTATTCGAGCAACCTCAACTACAGTTTGTTCTCAACCATCGAGGATCTTACCATTGTGCCAGGCAAGAATTGGTGTCAGGCCATCCTAGCACAGTTATATTATGGGTTGGACGTTGGGGTTCAGGTTCATCAGTTCGATCTCAAGATCTATCATCTCATCTTGTTGGTAAATCCTTAACTGATCTCTTAGTTTTAATTTCTTATTCAAATTGTGCTGCAGCTAATCTTTACTTTGCCTTGCAGATTTGGGCCTTCGATCATCGACTAATTCCCAAGTCAGGCCTGGCCATACAACCAGAGATGCCTAATATCTTTTTTAGGTGGTTGGCAGGGTTAGGCCCTGGCTACAGTGCAGTATCGGGAGTTCTTTCGCCAGTTGTGCTCAGATCGGGTGAACTTCTTTCATATTAAACCTATATCTTACATTTCAACAAACCATTAGTAGAAACTGTATTCATAAGGTAGCGATACTTACAGTGCACTCATTTCATGCAAGGAATTTGAGACCCGTGGGAGAGGTTGGATGCATATAGGGGCATTGCATGGATGCGAGGTGGCATGGATGATCGCTGCTTTGTCCTGGAGTCACCACTTTCCTTTGAGTGGTATTTCGGTGAGCGGGTCTGAGGGTGGAGGACTAGTGTTATTGTGAAGAGGTCAATCCCTCCCCTGATCCCATCAGGTTTCTTCTGGCCGCATCTAACGCGGGGGACAACTCATGGGTTATACTTATTAGGCGAGGGGGCCCGGGTGCTGTCGGTATAGGGCTCTTACACTGAGTTCATTGATTCTTCGCTCCTTCCTCCTTGTGAGAGGATTCACTACAAGGATGTCCCTCTAGAGTTCCATTAGAGTGACAGTGATGATGATGACGATGACGACGATGATGATGAGGATGGATCTAGGGGTGACCGTTGGAGTCCATCCATAGTCTAGAGGGCTGAGAGTTCGGCTAGGTCCGCTACTCCTTCTCAGGTATTTCCCTAACTTAACCTTTGTGGATACCTTATTGCTTTTTGAAATTAATTGTGATTCTGAGTTTGACCTTTTCCTGATATAGCCTCTCACTCCTACGCAGAAGAGGCCTGCTATCGCTGTTACTGCTGTTGTTCCCAACCTACCGACAAAGCGGTCTCGCGCTTCTGGGTCTGTGAGAGAGAGTCCTTTGAGTAAAGTAGATAATTTCTTCTGGCTCCTCGATCATTTGGGAAGCGAGCTGTCAAGGAGCTCGAGGAGTCAGTCTGGCCCAAGGAATTCTTTATTTTTAATCTTGTCCTTAAAACAAATGTCTAGAATATCCCATTCTAATATGAATTTCTCTTTCAAGTGACCATATCCGAGGCCGATAGGATAACTAGAGGTTATTTCTCTATTCGGGATTTGCTATTAGGTCAGGATACGCTAGCCTTGGTAATTTTCTTTAACATGTAAAATTTAACAAACTATGCATGATGCATGCCATAACATTCATATATGTACACTAATCTTAAGATTTTTGTTGCAGACTCTGCTGGCCATGGAGTGCAGTAGGTAGGCTCAATACTTGGATTCTTTTAAGGAGAGAGCTAGGTTCCTAGAGGGGCAGCTGCGAGCAGCCACTACTGAGGCTTATCAGGCAGAGTAGAGACCTACCGGGCAAGGGCCGACATAGAGATGTTGCTGGATCAGCTGGCACGGATGACTGAGGACAGGCAGACACCGGAGCTATCAAATTCTATGTCTGAGGATGACCTTTTAGCCTATCGGGTGACTCCGATAGTGACCGAGAGAGGTGGAGCTGAGTAGGGTGTAGACCAGCATGCTGGGGGACCCGATGCTGTCAAGGCTGCCACAGGGACGGGGACCTCGGAGACCAGGGCCCCTACCCAGCCAGCTGCTGGTGCTGAAGGAGCCAAGGATCATATAATGATAGATATGGATCATCTACTAGCGGATACATAGGACCAGACTCCAGAGGATCGCCAGGGTTAGGATCCCCCAATAGCCTAAATTAGACTCCATTTCTTTACTTTCTGAACATTTGATACCTTTGGGCCCTGCATGGCTTACTTTGGATGTACACTTGGATTGATACTTTTGACATTAACTTTTTATGCATGCTGGACTTTTCTTTTTCTGGACCGAGACCATTGAATACTGTCGCTTGTAGACCTGTATTACTCCTCATTATATCTAACAATGAGGCTAAGCCTGGCTAGTTTTGCATAGGTAATTCGATGTGAGATGGCCGGTAACCACAAATGATGTTCTAACTTTTTCATAGGCCACTTGGTGAGAGATGACCTATCGAACATTTTATTTTCATTTCTTTTTGTCCTAATTTTTGCTTGAACTGCCCTTGACGGCTCAGTTCAGCAAACTTTTCTTTTCTTTCCTTAGCTTTAACTTTTTCCTAGACCGCCCTTTTAGGTTTTCAATCCAGCAAGCTTTTTCTTTCTTCTTTACCATAATTTTTTCCTGGACCGCCTTTTCAAATTTTCGATCCAGCAGGCTTTTTCTTTGTTTGTCTCAACTTTTGCCTGGACCACCCTTTCGGGTTTTCAATCCAGCAGACTATCTTAATTTTTGCCTGAATTGTCCTTGGTGGCCCAATCCAGCAGACTTTTTCTTTTTCGTCTTAACTTTTTCCTGGACCGCTCTTTCAGGTTTTCAATGCAGCAGACTGTCTTAATTTTTGCCTGAATTGTCCTTGGCGGCTCAATCCAGCAGACTTTTTCTTTTTCGTCGTAACTTTTGCCTGTAATGCCCTTTCGGGTTTTCAATCCAGCAGACGGTTTCCAAATTTTGCACAGGTCTAATTTCTTTTGTGACCCATCAGTATTTTTACCTTTTATCGGACAACATATGAGCAGTGAAGATAATGACAAAGATGCATAACATGTATAGAAAATTTGATGTTCACTCACCAACGATTATTTCACCTAAAGACATGCATGCATTCATAAGACCAAGATTCTTAGCAAAATCATAACATGTTCATTGATGAGATTAATTTGAGTACATAGGCAATGGTAATAACTTCTGATGGTTAACTCCTACTGCTTACTGGTCTTTTACAGATTTTTACAAAGCAATTGACATTTTCTCTCGATGCCCTAACTTTTGCCTAAGTCTTCCTTTTCGGGTTTTCAACTTAGTGAGCTTTATTTGCGTTCGAGTACCCTAATTTTTGCCTGACTGATTTGTGGAATACTGATCAGCGGGTTGCACCCTAATTTTTGCCCGAGTAGTAGAGGACCACTCGTCGGGTGATTTATTCTTTATTTATTTTATTCTTTGTGCTGCTTTTTTAAATTCTTTTGACCTAGACATGATATTGATTAAGCCTATCTTGATTCACTGGATTTACGAACTCATTTCCATCCATGTCCATAAGCTTGATTCCTCATTTACCAAGGACTTTCTTAACAATGAATGGCCCTTCCCAATTAGGCCTGAACTTGCCCCTAGCTTTGGTGTTGACTTGGCGCAACTGTTTGAGAACCAGATGGCCGCCTTGAGGGGTTGCTTTAGCTATTTGACTCTGTTATTGTAAGCTCAAGCCATAGGCTGCTGGTACATCTGTAGTTGGTGAAGTGCCTTGAGCCACTTTTAATCTATTGCATTCAACTGTTCAAACCTAGCCCTTACCTAATCTGACTCTTTTAACCAGGCTTCGAGTGCTACTCTTAGAGATCTTACTTCTGTTTCGACTGGCAATACGGCTTCCATTCTATATACCAAGGAGAAAGGTGTCTGATCAGTTGGTGTTCTTACACTGATTCTATACCCCTAAACTGCAAATGGGATTTTATCTGCCCGATCCTTGTATGTAGCTACTGTCTTAGACAAGATCTTCTTGATTGACTTATTGGCAGCCTTAACTGCTCCATTAGCTTGTGGCCTACATGGAGAAGATCTGTGACGCTCGACATTGAACTTCTCAAATAATTCAGTCGTGGCCCCTAGAAACTGCACCCCATTATTGGAAACTACATGGTATGGAACCCCATATCCAGTAAAAATATGTTTCTCTATGAACTTGGCCATTTTCATGGCGGTAATACTGGTGTAAGAGTCGGCCTATACCCATTTTGAAAAATAATCGACTGCGAGTATGATGAATCGATGTCCATTGGTTGATGATGGCAGAATTTCACCGATTATATCTATCCCCCAGGCTGAGAAGGGCCAAGGAGTAGACAAATTGTGAAGTTCAAAACGGAGGTTGGCTCTATGGGTTGGCTTGCTAAAAATTTAGCCACTGCTCTCCCCTTAATGACCTTCTTCATGACATACTTGATATCAAACTTGGATAGCAAGAGAAGCCAGTAAGAAAGCTTTCCTGCCAATGAGGGGATCGATAAAGATACTTCATTGGATCCACTTTTGCAACTGCTTGAATCTTGTAGGATTGGAAATAATGTCTCAACTTCTTGGTCAACCATACCATCGTTGTACACATCTTCTCATCTACCGTGTATTGTGTTTCATATTCTAGCAACTTCTTACTCAAATAGTATACGATGTGTTCACTCTTATCCTCTTATTCTTGAACCAACATGACACCTACAGACGATTCTTCTATGGCCAGATAGAGAATTAATGGTTTGTCAAGCATCGGAGGTTTTAAAACTGGAGGATTAACAAGGTAAGCTTTAACTTTATCAAAGGTTATTTGGCATTGCTCGTTCCATTCTATCAGCTACTTCTTTCTCAACAATTTAAAGATTGGCTCACACATTGTCGTTAACTTGGCGATAAAATGACTCACGTACTGAAGTGATCCAAGGAATGACCTGACTTCCCTTTCTGTTCTAGGAATAGGCATTTCTTGAATAGCTTTAACCTTATTGGGTCAACCTCAATTCCCCTCTAACTAATGATGTGGCCCAAGAGCTTTCCTGATGTAACTCCAAACACACACTTCTTCGGATTTAAATGCAGGTTCTACTTCTCAATTCTTATCAAGAACCTTTCCAAAATCTCAGAATGCTATTCCCTCGTGTTTGATTTTACTATCATGTCATCCACGTAAATCTCAACCTCGTTGTGGATCATGTCATGTAGTAATGCTGTTACTGCTCTCTAATAGGTTGCCCCTGCGTTCTTTAGCCCAAAAGTCATTACCTTGTAATAGTATAGCTTCATTTAGTGATGAAAGATGTCTTAACTTTGTCTATACTGTCCATCAGAATTTGATTTGGTGGTACCCGTATAAAGGGCTTATCCCCACCAAATAGCCACAAGCCCAAATATGGCCTAATTACCCTCTCCACATGTCTATATAAAGGACTCATCAACTTCACCAACAGGTAAGTTCATTTTGCAACCTAACTCTCTACCTTTCTATTTTCTCTACTTCAGTTCACTATCTGACTTAGGCACCGGAGTGGTTTTGACCAACTCCCGGTGTCTCCTTTTTATTGTACAGATCACAGGTACAAGGGACTCGGAGAAGATGTGTTCCTCTATTGGTGCGGTGAGCGTGGAGTTCATTTGTTTCGGCCTTGAGAACCATCAAAACCCATACTCAAGTTCCATGATAAGCTAGAAAACATTTAGAAAAAATCAGTTCTAAAACACATAAAACTTTAATTGGAGTTCACAGGAGTTACCTCTCTGAATGTTGGGTGTATATTACAAGATGATCATTGCAACCGAAGGTGTGAGTATATGAGTTCAGAAGCCAAGGGGATTTCAAATTCAAATCTTTCCCTTTATGATGGTGTGGTCCCTCATAAATTGATTCCACATAGATCTTCACCAATTAACTCTTATTTCGTCCATGCATGTAACTTTGGAGATATCATACACATATTTTTGATTGTATGCCCAATTTTAGAGATGGAATTCTGGAAATGAAAATGAGATCCAACATGGATCCCCAACCTCCAACCTTTGGAACAACGAATCTCACATATAGAAGAAACTGATTCATTGTTTTCCATCACAAAGAAAACATCACCAGACACATGTAAATATATATAGACTTTGGTTTTCCGATGAAGCAGTAGATAGACAAAGCGTGTGTACCTGCCTATTCATCGACTCACTGCATGTCCCTTTGCAATTTTAAACGAAGAAATCTGACCAAAACTTAAGGAAGACCTACTGTAGTAAGAGGAAATTCAACTTGGTTATAAATGCCCCGTCGGTTATCCAGTTGAGCAGTTTTATAATTAGAGGCTATGGAAATCCCCAGAATTGATTAAGCAATTAATATTCACAAATTTTGATTTGGTCTCTAGATCAGATTCAATTCCAGCAGTTCATTTGGACACCAATGAGGCAAGTCAATCTCACTTTTTATTATTTTCTCTGCCTAGTTTCAATGTTCCTTCAATAACATGGAAAACTTCGAAAATTGTTTGCCTTTACAATTGATAAAATCGATGATGGTTTAACACGTGCCCATCACTTGGATATCATTTTAAACACCGAGAGTGAGTGCATCCTTTGGTGAGGCATTCTGATTTATTTGCTATTGTATTAAGTAAGAGGTTTAATTTTTTCATCTTTACAAGTTACATGTGGACATATAGAATTGCTTGGCTAAGGTTTTCCATGTCTTGAAGTTAATTTCTAAACGTGTTTTCAATTGTTTAACTTTCCAAGTTACATGAGATTTTCCTATATTGATATTATGTATGATGTTAGTCTCTTTGTATAAATTGAATTGCTTGAGGGCAAATAAATGTTCAAGTGTCAGGGTGTTTGATAATAAAATATTTGTAGTGAAATAGAGATTAAAAATGCCACTTATTTTGTTAAAGATTCATATTTGACCAAAGGATTGTGGCAATCTCAGGTTGCGGATCTCAACAGCAGAACAAGGCAAAAATGGAAATTGGAGGGAAAAAGGAAGATTAAATTGAGGAGAAATGTAGCTCAAATCTAGCCCGAAATGGTGGATCAAGCTGATGTGACCTTGACAAGTGGAGAGAGAAGATTGCATATGTCTTTACTTACTTTTGCTATTTAGCTTTTTAGAAAAGCTCCTTATTTTATGGACAAAAGGTGATGTAATATTTAATATTTTGTGTTAGCCCCTTTCATATCCTACCTTAGGGATTATAAAAGGTGGACTTGGTTATTTTGTGGGATATATATTATCCTCCGGAACTAAAAACACTCTCTTATGCCATTGATGAAGTTCAGTTATTTTTCTATGAGTACGAGTGAGTAAATTCGAGCAGCTGAGCTAGTCACAGGCTGGCAGTCTAAGGAATTCCTCCTCTACCATGTATGTAAGTATTTATTTCTTGTCATTAATTGATAGTTGTGTGTTGAATGCTTTACTTATTGAGTCAAGGATCCAACTTATACTTAGCTCCATTAATGAGACTTAGCGGAGACTTAATGTGGCCAAAGCACAAGCACACACATGTATTCTATGAGACCTAGCGGAGATTAGATGCATGCTAAGGATTTTGTTCTTTGAATAAATGATTAGTTGATCTGAAAGCAAGTTTTGTTAGCTTAATATGGACTTAGTGGAGACTTAAGTTAGCAATGCTTAGAAACTAAGTGAGGCTGAGAAGTAAGTGTAGGGATAATAGGTTAAGATACCTTAGATATACGTGCTTAAACTGTTGGGAACTGACAGTCACTTTAAACATGCATAATAGGCATGACAGAAATTCAAAATTTTGTCCCTTATCCCTAGGAACTCCAATTAGTTGCACATAATTAATTAGAGCATTAACTAAATTAATTCTCTACCTAGGTTATCATGCAAAGGCTAGACATTCCATAACTCTAAGTTATATCTTGGCACTAATATTTTATACTAAGCAAGTTATAACTCTAAGCTATAACCTAAGCATAAAATAAAGTAAGCATGCAATAATAACCTAAACATAATTATTAAGTCTAAAAATGCTTAAAGAAAAAGACTTAATAATTAAAAGAGAAACTTACCAGTTGAAGTGTGCTTTAGAAGAACCTTCTTGCACAAGCCTCCAAATGTAGGATAGCCTCTATCGGTATCCACACAAACCTCAACCTCCCACGATGAAGAACTGTCGAGTTTTAAGTAGCTGCTAGACCACTCCAAAACCCACCCGAAAAAAATTAACTAGAGGTGCTCAAATAAATTCAAGCTTCTCAAAGAAGTACCCTCTTAGTTAATTGAGAAAATTATTTGAAGAATCTCTAAACAAAACTAGAGAGAGGGGAGAAGAATATGTTGGTGTGTTAAAACAAGGAAGAGGAGGGGGTTTTCTATAGGGAGAGGGAGAGCTCCCTCATTTAATGCGGGATGGGGAAAAACTCCATCCCACCCTTTGCTTGGGCAGGAAGCTGCCTTGGGTGGCAAGGTTATGCTTGCCGCCCAAGTCGGCGCAAGGCAAGTCCTAAGCTTGGTCTTGTAGCCCCTGCGGCAAGCCCAGCTTGCGGCAAGCCCCTATGGGCACGCCTTTTAGCATCTATGGACCCTATGAATAAATACATAGGTCCATGACAAAATTCCTTTTAATCCCCGTTTCTTTTAATTTATTTATAACCCTAATAAAATTAGTTATCGGCCAAAATAAAATTCTGGCTTAACCAGAAAATGGTCTAGTCATTTTAATCAACATTTTAATTTATTTATGACCCTAATAAAATTAGTTACCTGCCAAAATAAATTCCTGGCTTAACCAGAAAACGTTCTAATAATTTTAATCAACACTTCAATTTATTTATGACACTAATAAAATTAGTCACCGATCAAAATAAATTCTCTGGTCTAACCAGGTAATGGTCTAACCATTCTACATTTAATATTCTCGTAATAGACTAGGTCTATTAATTCTTTACTCAGTCCGATGAAAGTTTTATGTGTGTGACCTTATAGGATCCCGAAGTATTGAGATGTTAAGGCTTAACCAATCCTTGTTCTATAGGAACAATTGGCTCGAGGTTCTAGAACATGATTAGAACTTGATTAATGAGACTTAGCGGAGATTTAATGTGGCCGAAACACAAACACACACATGTATTCTATGAGACCTAGCGGAGATTAGATGCATGCTAATGGTTTTGTTCTTTGAATAAATGCTTAATTGATCTTAAAGCAAGTTTTGTTAGTTTAATATGGACTTAGCAGAGACTTAAGTTAGCAGTGCTTAGAAACTAAGTGAGGCTGAGAAGTAAGGTTTGGGATAATAGGTTAAGATACCTTAGATCTATGTGCTTAAGCAAGGGTCACTACATTTAGTTACGAAAGATGACTTAGATTGCTCAATTGGCTGGTGAAAGCTTGTGCCTTTATCTATTGTTGTCAATCTTTATTCGTATACCCTTATTTTTATGCCATTTACTTTATTTATCAATCACAACTAAATCACTCTCAATTTATATAAAAATATCTGAGCCAATCTATAAGGGGAATTTCAGACAGTTTAAGCATACTCCCTGAGGAATATGACACTTGGTCTTGCCCTTACTACAACCTGACCCTAGTGCACTTGCTAGGTGAACACATTTTGGGTGCAATAGGTTTTTGGCGCCGTTGCCGAGGAGTAACGCTAAAAGTTTGATTATTTAACTATAGATTGGTGCTTTTAACCTTGTTTGTTAAGCTTGGGTAGTTGTTTTATTCTCGAGAACCTGATGACAAAGGCATAAGGTTGGACGACTTTCCCATCAATCTCTTAAGCAACCAACATGGCGAAATGATAACTTAAGGTTTTCCCCGATGGAAAAAGAAGCTTTCTAACCATAGAAGACTCTCAAGGAGTATGAAAATCCTTCTTCAATGGGACACATGCCATGCATTGTGATACCAGATGAAGGAGAAAACTTAGTTGAAATTAAACCCTCTATGATTAAATTGGGGCAATCTCATGTTCAATTTAAAGGATTGCCGGAAGAGGACCCAAATGATCTCATTTATGACTTTTTTTATGTATGCAATCTTTTTAAATCTAATCATGGTGTTTCTTATAATGTGATTAGGTTAAAGTTATTTCCTTTCTC
This sequence comes from Euphorbia pulcherrima, assembly GCA_947683365.1. Classification (NCBI taxonomy): domain Eukaryota; kingdom Viridiplantae; phylum Streptophyta; class Magnoliopsida; order Malpighiales; family Euphorbiaceae; genus Euphorbia; species Euphorbia pulcherrima. Next base: position 26,754,837 of record CANTUS010000001.1, read on the forward strand.
TTTATAGGAAAAGGTAAAATCTTGGTTTAGATCTTTGAGACTGGATTCAATCATAACTTGGAAGGAGATGGTTGAGACATTCTTAACAAAATATTTTCCATGTTCCAAGGTTGTCCGATTGAGAAATGAAATTTCTAAGTTTTCCCAATTTGAGAATGAGTCTTTCCAGTAAGCTTAGGAACGATTCAAGGAATCATTAAGAAGGGTATGCAAGTATAAATCTTTTATAATGAGATAGCAATCGAGCATAAAATTCGACTAGAAACCCTTGCAAATGGTGACCTAGTAGATTTAGAACCTAAAGAAGTCTTTTCCCTCATTGAGAAAGTCATGAATACTGGTTACAAATGGCATTCTAGGGAAAGCACATTTCTAGAATCTAAGGTCGTCTAACAACTTTTAGGACAACCTCAACTATCATCTCAACAGCCTCAAATTCTTACCCTATAATCTCAAATGTCATTCGAACCTCAAACCCTCTTCCTTGAACCTCAGACTATCTCCCCTCAAAATCAAACTGCTACCCATAAAATACAACAATCTCAAATTTCCCTCCAACAGCCTCATCAACCATTCCAAAAACCTCAACATTTCTTCCATCAGGTTTCCCGAAAACTAACACAACCTGTTTGGAAGTAATAATGATGGAATTTATGAAGCAAACTCAAATGTCAATCAATAACTTGGAGGCCAAATTTGAACAACTAACCAGTATGGTGATCTCAAACGATGAGAAGGTCTTCCCAAGTAACACTATGACCAACTTCATGGGGGAATTTCAAATGAATGGTAAGGTTGTTGATTCTCCTAACTAGATGGTTATGGATGATTTTATTAATACAGGTGGACAATCTAATATTTTGACTGAGAAACTTGATCACAACCTGAATGTTTTGACAAAACACCATGACAAGCTTGTGAATGACAGGGAACAACCGCAAGAGCAACCTGAGATCTCCCCAACTTCAAAACCAGAGAACCCTTCCTTAGAGGAAATGGTTCTAATAGAGCAAATTGGTTCCTTTTACTAATGTATTTGTGTTCGAAAATTATGTTTTCTATGATCTGGCACATAATATGGCTTTAGGCTGTAGTTTGAAGTGATATTGTGGGTTTTAGTGCTATACAAATTGCTAGGATACATAAATATGGTTGTTCTGTAGGTGTTTGGATTCATTTTTATTATCAAATACAATTAAAGATGGCATGAGAATTGGTGTTATGTCATAATTTTCTCTTACATTGGTTAATGAATAGAATTTCAAGGAGTAAAATTAGATAGGTTTTGTGGCTTTTCATCCTGGAAATTAAGGGTCCTATTTCTAGACCAAGAGAAAATTTTAGGCTTTCTTTCTTAAAATGATTTTGTTTATTCTAGAAATGATTTTGTGTTGTTGTATTAAATCCCAATTTAGTATGATTTTGTAATGTCAGCTGAAAAAAGAGTCTGCTTAAAAGGGTAATGTACCTTTTGATTTCTTGGTATTTTTAGATTATTTTAGTTCTTAACTGTAGTACAATACGCTGAATACCCATGTTTTTAAGGCTATTTTTGCATTGAGCTTATTGGCTTGTTTGATTAGACTAGTTAATTTCATAAGCCTCTTGATTGAGTCATTCAAACGAAATCTAGTTAAGGTCGCTTATGAATCTGATGGCTAAATGGTTTGAATTTCTGCAAAATTGCATCATGTCATAGCCACAGAGTTAACTATTTTGGTTAGTTCAATAATGTCATGAGTAAAAAGGGAATTTCTTCATAATTTCAATCTTGTGCACACTTTTAAATCTCTTAAATGTACCATAATCTAATTGTTTAAGCTTGTTAAGTTCATATCCTATTGTAAATTTTAGCTGTGCTTTATTGCAAAAGCATAACCAGTATTTTAATATGTCTAAGTTATGTTATGTTCTGCAGTAGATACATGGTTTAGCTGCTCCACGAGTTCATTATTTGCATCATCCACGACATACATTGCAGGACACACCGAGTAATTCAAATGGAATCTAGTTAAGGTCGCTTGTGAATCTGATGGCTAAATGGTTGAATTTCTGCAAAATTGCATCATATCATAATCACAGAGTTAACTATTTTGGTTAGTTCAATAATGTCATGAGTAAAAAGGGAATTTCTACATAAGATCAATCTTGTGGACACTTTTAAATCTCTTAAATGTACCGCAATCTAATTGTTTAAGCTTGCTATGTTCATATCCTGTTGCAAATTTTAGCTGTGCTTTGTAGCAAAAACATAACCAGTATTTTAATATGTCTAAGTTGTGTTACATTCTGCAGTAGATACATGGTTTAGCTACTCCACAAGTTCATTATTTGCATCATCCACCAAATACATTGCAGGACACAAATAGTGTTAGCTTCAAGTTATGCTTTAAAGTATCCTCCTTTCGAAAATAGTTCTGTTTTACCTTATAAAATAGGATTATTTCCCTTCTTTTTCTTATATGATAAATGTCATATGGCTTAGTGTGGAATAGTAAGTGTTTTACTTTACACATTATTAGTTATGTTTCATCAACACTTTCTTGAATTATATGTTTAAGCTTTTGATGAAAATTGATGTTGGTTATTATATTTGACATAAGTGATAAAACTATTTCAGTTTTGTTTCTTATTAGAAATACTTAGAGATAAATTAGATGACTTATTTTGTATAAGATGTGGCTGAAACTTCCTAAATATATAGTGAGGGTTACATCAATGGAGTCAATGCTTTTCTTAACAATGCATTTGCCTACAAATACTCCGTTGGAGATGAATTGAGGTGCCCTTGCCAAAAATGTCCAAATTCTCAATGGCATTATCGTAATGTCATTTACGATTATCACATTTACAATGGCGCATCTCCTAATCATGCGCCATTGATCTATGATGTATCTTGCCTAAATCCACTCAACAATCTTAATGATATGGATTGCGAAAGTAGTATGCCGCTTGGAGATGATCTTGATGCAATGTTGCATGCCACTTATCGGGATGTGGTCAATTTGGAAGAAACAAATCAAGGACTTTGCAAAGGGTTGAATTCGGATGCACGGAAGTTTTATCGACTCATGCATGAGGGCAAACAACCCTTGTATCCCGGCTGTAAGGACTTTTCTGGTTTAAGGTTCATAGTTGAGCTTTACCTTCTCAAGTGTAGTCATGGAGTCAGTAAATCTTTTTTTAGTGCTATGTTAGCTGTATTAAGAGAGGTTTTCCCCCATGCTAGTATACCAAAATCTTTTAATGATGCGAAGAATATGATCAAAGATTTAGGACTTGATTACCAAAAAATACATGTTTGTCCCAATGACTGCATGTTATATTGGGGTGTGAATGGAAACAAAGAGGATTATGAAAGTTGTGATTTATCTCGTTGGCAAGGGATGGAAATAAATAGTGTTAACGTGAACAAGGCTTGCGAATAAAAAAGTCTAAAAATTCCAGACTACATGTGCCCCTAGTTTTTGCCAGTTGGCGTAAAGTCCCTTACAAGGAAACCCTATGGGAGTTTAGCATTATAATTAAGATTATGTGATAAAGTGCTACTTCTTGCTTATATGAATCGTATACTATGTTCATTTCTATGAAAAATATATTATCCCCGAAGAAGGGAAAGCATGGATGATGAATACATTGCACGATTCGTGGAAAGCCCGCAAAGCTCATATAAAGTTAATGCATTATCAGGCCTATTAAACTGATGAAGAGAGTATGCAAAACAGACTAGGTGATGTCCCTTTTGAAGAGTTTAAGGTTTTGTGAAGTATTGGGCGATCGAAAAGTTCAGGTATATCGCAAATGCCTTTTATTCAATTTCCACATATATTTGTACACATGTTGATTTATTTTCCTCCTAATTTAAAGGAATTGGCTGAGATACTGTATCTCGAGAGAAAGTAGTTGATACTCACACAACTGAGCCAAGGCTTTTTTCATAAATAAGTCATAAATTGGTATGGATGCCCATCTCCAATTTTTCTCTAAGCTCATTTCCTGTAATCATGCGTGTATTATTAAGGTGGCTACCTTTATAAATCTGTACTAATTTGTTTTTCTTTTTTGTCAGAAACTAGCAAAGCCCAATAGGGAAGCACAAAAAAAAAGCAGAAATGTTCGTCGCTACACGTACACGGAAAGAGGGACGTGATTACAAGTCCGAAAATGAAGTGATAAAATATTGAATTGTTAGAAATTGCAACCTTTAAATCTTTCTATATGTTGGATTTTCTTGTTGAACTGATATTGAGTTAGTCCTCGCTGGCTTTTGTTCAATACACTATTTATCTATTGTAGTGGCTTGCTTATGATAATATGTAGCTTTTGTTTCCTTGATTGAATTATAAAATTTAAATAATAAAAAGTTATTAGGACAGTGATAAGATAGGATTGGATAATTTCTTTTAACTTTCTTATGCTTGAAATGCAATGGTCTTATGTATACATTAAGATGCCAATGTCTTTTATCAATTTCGTACATTTTAGATAGCATGTTATACTTAAAAGTAGTGTTTGTACTACCTGTTTCATTTCAATTACAGAAAACTTGAGTGGTACATTTATTATATGGAATAAAAAAGCGAGGTTCTATGTTAGTGTTTGGTTTTACGTTATTTATTTTCTTAATTGGGTAGTGGTCAAAGGAACATTATTAACCTCTGATTTGTTATAAAGCCATAGTTATGAAAAGCGCTTGTTGTTGAGCTTGAAGCACACAAGCACAGCAAAGCGCACCCTGAGTCCACAGAAGTGTAGTGGGTGCTCCAAGCGCACAAAGCGAGCACTTTTAACAGTCAATATTTGTTAACTGATATATTCAACATAATATTGACAAAATTCTACAGTTTTAGGTTTTTTCACATATCCAATTTCAGTTTTATGGGTTAATACATAATATTGACTGTTTGTTTGGGTCAATATTACCATATGTTATTACTTTCATATATAGATATGTAATAAATGTTTCTTCTTTTATAGGATAAAATTCAAGAAATGTGTGCATCTGGTGCACATAGTGAGAGTGTGGATCAAATTCTAAATGGTGATTCATTGCATGGAACTTCTTGGCTCATTGGTGGGCATGCAATACCAAAAAAAGCAAAGGGAAAATCCATGGCTAGCACTTTTGGGTTGGATGACATGAAACAATAATTAAGGATCTAAATGGAGGAAGAGATGGATGCGAAAATGAACCAAAAGTTCGCGCGATTTGTTGAGAAGTTGCAACAAAAAAATTCCAGTTTAAACCTCGATTTGGATGACTTAGGTGAGTGCTTAAGTGGGAATGATAGTGCCTTCTCCAAAGAGACACAATATTAATACTTAGCAATTATTATTACACTACTTTTTGGATGTAACTAGTACTTTGAACTAGTACTTTTTGAATGTTATATTAGTACTTTATGGATGTTACTAGCACTTTGAACTAGTACTTTTTGAATGTTGTATTAGTAATTTTTGAATGTTATATTAGTACTTTATGGATGTAACTAGTACTTCACGAATGTTATATTAGTACCTTTTGGATTGAACATGATTGCAATCATATGACGATGTGATAATATAGACAAATGTAGAACAAAAAAGTGTTGGCTAATCTATAAAAATGAGTAGCTGTTAACATTAAATGTAAAATTAAAAAGAGTTATCTAATGTGTTAAAAGTGTTGGTAAAAAAAGAAAATGTGAGTTTCGAATATGTAGCCGTTTACATGACAAAATGTTGCCACAAAACAAAAATGTATAAATGAAAAGAGTTGGCATTTCTAATCAAAGTGTCGGCAAATCATATGGTAGTGTTATTTCCATATACACTTAACGACACTTTAAAAGTGTATTCAAAAGATAGTAAAATGTTACTAAAACATCCTATACCAACACTTTTTACTATATCCTCATAAATGACCAAAAGTATTGGTATAGAGGCCTATAGTCATGCCGCAAAATGTAACACCTGTATTTTGATAAAAGTGTAACCAATTCTGGGATAAAATCGATGATGGTTATACGTGCCCATCACTTGCCACATGTTCATTATTCATTAATTAATTTAATAATATATGTAAAAATCAGTTTGAAAATTATTCGGCCATGATTCTTTTTTGTCAATTTTAATGTAATTAATAGGCATCAAATTGGTGAGTAATTACATGCAATTGCCATTATGTACCATTATTCTTTTATTTTGCATTCAAGTGTCTATAAAGATGAAGTCACACTACATGAATTTCAATTATGACACATGTCCCACGTATGTTCATACAAATATATTATACTAATGACACATGTCATTAATAAAAGTGAAGTGACACCATATGCTTTAATTATATGCTTTATTTTTATATTGTATACTTTCAATTTGTATATAAGCGAAAGTAATGGTAATAACTTTAGCTACTTATGCTGGATTTATTCTAAGAGCTCACATAACGTGAAGCGATTTTAGACAACCTCAAATTAATCCAAGGCTAAATAAAGTCTCAGTCGCATTCTAAGGCTTTAGAGCCTCAATTGCATCTAAGGCTGGTCACAGTCTAAATTAAATTTACACAACCTCAACTCCATCTGGACTCCATATGACTTAGATCACATCGAGGGTTCCATAGAGCCTCGAATACATTCAAAGCTCTATAGTCTTCTCAATGACAATAAGGCTCCATACAGCCACAACCATGCTCATGGCTCTAGTCAACCTCAAATGTGTTTTCGACTCTAAACATCCTCAATCGCAGCCAGGGCTATGCACTATCTCAATCGAATCTAAAGCTCTACACAGCCTCGTCACATTTGATTTTCTATACATCCTTGATCGCATCTAATGCCAGAAACATCAGTAGCATCTAAAAATTTATACCATGTAAAGCGCGAACATCCTTAATATCGTCTAAACGTAACACTGCTCCAGTATTGACATCCTCTAAAACATAGAGTGTCTTTATATAGCTTAAACTATGTCTAAAGATTATACATCAAGTAAAATGACTCAAGACAACATCGTAATAGTCACATATTTGAAAAGATTAAATTCCTTATCGCCTACAAGAAATATCCATGAGTAAGAAGATGCGACACCTCTCGGTAACCTCTCATTAGATTGCTTGGAGATTCACCTTTGATGCTTCTAGAATCTCACTAGTTCTGAAGCATTACAAGCTTGTTCCTAAAGTCTTTAGAACTCTATAATATCCTGACACTATCTTTTGGGCTCCTCAAATTGGCTTTAACATCAAGAGCATTCCATGTCACCATGACATTTAACAAATAATTTACGACCAACCAACAAGAAACCTGCAAGCATACGATGACTAACTACTAATGCAATCTAACACTAATTTGGCCTCAATCAAAATGACTAAAATACCATTCCTCTTTAGAGATCTACATTCACTCTTCCATCTAAAGAGAGCCATCACCTTAGAACCATTCCAGGGTACATATTCCATTATTAATCCTCCTACATTTTCACTATAAAGACTTTAAGAACACAAGATCCATTGTAGGGTTATTTTTAGTTCACCTATAAGTTAGATCTAGATCTAATGTTAACCATGTTACACCTTCTATCAACGTACACCATGGGCTAAGATCAAGATTTATCCTTATAAGCTAGAATTCTTGTCATTCTAGAAGATCACATTTGTGTTTCCAAGGATCATTTGAAGTAAAGAGAATAAGTGTCTCTTGCTCTAATGATTCTGGGATTACGATTGATGTGGTGGGGAGAATAAGCGTCTCTCCACGCACCGAATTTACACGATTGCACGAAAGTTTGTGATAAATTCATCAGGATCTAAAACTCACCTGGTTTCTTCACCAAGAGCTACATAAATACAAACGCCTAATGCACTATCCAAATTTAGCTAGAACTCTCAATGGCTAACGCATCATCCATATTCACCAATCTTTGAGAGCCAAGTCTAAACCACATTTAGAGATCCTCAAGAGCTAGATCACTATCTCAGTCATAACTAAATCCATGAAATCTATTAGTGATATATCTAAAAAGCGTTCGAGCAAAGTCTTATCGTATAACTCAATCTCTAAATCCAACACAATCTAGAGCATTACAAGAGCTGGATCCGCCACCATGACTTACTGAACTCATAGCTCTCAAGAGTTGCATCCTCGCTAAATCCAAGAGCACTAAAATTTGCCCTTACTTGGCTTGTGCATGCTTCATCACTATAAGGCCCCTCAAAATTATCAACAACTGAAGTTTCAACCAGTTCTAGCCGAATCTAGAACATCGTATGAGCTAGATCCCTCACCTTACTAGAAGATTGAGATAAGTTTGTTGGAAGTCACTTGAAGTAGAGAGAACAAATGTCACTCACTCTAATGATTCTGACGATGTAATTGGGTGGATTTATGATTTGGCAAAGAGAATAAGTTTCTCTCACCACACTGATTTTGCATGTGTTCTTGATCTCCAAACACTCAAGCACTTACGAAATTGAGGACATCTCAAACAATCAATTTATTATCAAATACAAGCCCTCCTGAAATTTGAATCTAGATCTAAGGCTCACCAAGAGTTAAATCTATTTAAAGGTCAACACCATCTAATATTAAAGCTCACCAAGAGCTAAAAAGTCATTCCTAACTCTTTAAAAGATAGATTATTCTAAGGGTAACATGCCTTCCAACTCTTACTTTTCATAAGCAAGATACCCTCGATGGGTAACGCGCCATTAAGAATCGTTCCAAATCCACATGCTTTTTTATCATTACAATAGACCTCTTGCGATTCTACGACACAAAACTACCTAATGGCTAAGTCCCAAGATTTAGAGAATCCTAAAGATAAATCCATCACTATATTCTAGAATACGAAACCTACAGTGTGATCTAGATTTTTCAATAAGATCTCAATTCCTCCATATAAGTTAAGCTATCTAGAGCCATGTCCTTGTTAAATCTAGGAGCTACAAAAAACATATCCTCTAGCAAGACTTATGTGATTAGGATCTACAAAGAAGCCCATCCTCTAGCTGAATCTATTGGTAAAGAAGCTATCAATCATAATATCTCAATTCGTTAAAGAATTTTGAAACCCTTTTACCATCAAAAGCTACATCTTTACATCTAAGACTCACCACGAGCTAGATCCATTCTCATATCTAGGGAGAATTCATACCTGATATACCAAACTAGCAATGAATATCTAGAGCGCCACAAGCATGATCCCTCATTATAACTCAAAGAACCCTCTAAACAATGTAACTTTATTTTACTCATCTCATGCACGCTTGATCACATCCAGGCCCTCAAAAATTTTCAATAAGTGGATCCTTCCACTTGTTCAAGACCTCTCTATGGCCGTAGTCTTACCTGTCCAAGTATTACCTATGAGCTAGATCCATGTCAGCTCCACCACCCATAACATTTAAAAGTCATCAGCTTTTTCCAGGTTGCACAACTTAAACCTTCAATGACTTTAAAAGTTATCATTATACAATTCAAGATCCACAATATTGTTAAGAATAAAGAAGAACAAGTTTTAGACAAATCGAAAACCATTTGAGCAAGAGGGAAACCACTAGTCCCCAACTAGTTCAACGTTGTCATAACACTCTTCGTTAATGTAATCCAAGTGAAGTACTCATCTAAATCCATTCAATCCATGAAAAGTCCTGGCTATTCAAACTTAGCTTCGAGACCGCTTTGCTTTCAAGGGTAACAAGTCCTCCTAGATTCATCTTTTATGCATCTTGGAACCCTCCAAGCACCACAAGCCTAACTCATTTCCATAAGATTTTTATATAAGGACCTCTAGCACTTCGTAATGTCCAAATTCCATAAGGAAAGTCCTTGTAATATCTAAGAAATCCTCTCAAACTTATATCAAGTCCTCACATAACTCTAGGCTTGATAAAAGGCTTAGAGCTCTAAGACCTCTGGTATTTTGCTACTTCTAAACTCTAGCGCTTTTAACAAGCAAAGTCCATTCTAAAGACCACGACGCACATTTGAAGTCGTTATAATAATAAGATAATAAGCATCCAACGAGCATGAAGCATTTTACACAAGACACAACTCTAAGATTTCATCCAAAAGAAACAAAGCCGTTTTAGAAACGCACTAAGACCTTTTCCTCAACAAGGAACTAAGACTTTAGAGCAATGCCATCTAATTCCATACAAATAGCTCATTTTCTACACTATGTTAGATCTATTCCAACTTTAGAGCATCACCAATTGCTTGTTAGCTAACTCCACATGCTAGCTCCTCGTGAATTCTGGATCTCTATTGACTCCATTTCGAAGAAGCCCGACTAAAATTGAAGATTCGCTGACTTGAGCTCTTAAGCTCTCTAAAAGACCCTTTGTTCTTAGCAAAGACTAAATCCAAATGCCTTCACACTATGTAAAAATTCCAATTTTAGAAACATATAACTCTGAAAGCCTATACATCATTAATATCAAAGCATACATACGCTCATGCCTTTGCAAATAACTGGACTCAAAATTTTGAGATGATTTTACACATGGATAAAGATTCTCATCAACTAGAGAGTATACATGCCCTAAAGGATAGACAATGCTCCAAGAGCCCTCTTGGAACATCACATGAAACATTTTCCTTGATAGCCCTTGACCTTAGTAGTCTCTAGTGCCTGTTTTCAACTCTCTTGACTCATTCTCTCTTTGCAACATCTAAGACTCCTTCCGGTTTCACTTTTGATTTACATTGATTCCTGGTGACTTACCAGCTCTTACCAAGGAAGAATATCTCCAGGACCTTTCACACCATAAAGCAAGCAAAAGATCCAACAATACCTCATGCACTATGCAAGATTATATTATTCCACTCCTACACGACCTTCTACATTGTAAGAAATCTCAACATCTTTTGTTATCTCCATGGTAGAACGTGACTCGTTCACCTGTAACCAGCAAGATTTAATGATGTTTATGACAATAAAACTGAGAAGACACCCTAGAAGACTACACCATACAAAATCTGTACTCAAGACCTCACACCATGCGAAGAATGTTTGGAAGCCTTCGCACCTTGTAGGGTCAAATTCCTTTGCATAATCTCAAGATCTTATACTATGCATGAACCCTCTTTAAGTTTTTCAAAGATCTCACACCATGCGAGAACTCTTTGGTATACTCTTTTGCACTAAAAAGATTCATTCTTTTGCACTATGCAAAAATCTTCCCGGAATCCTTCCATGCCTAAGCTAGAATACGTTTCATATCTCTGGAAGACTCTCGCACCATTCAAAATATCTCAAAAACCTGTTGCCCCGTTCAAAGTCATCAAATCATATCAATAAGGTCTTATATTCTTTTACACCTTGTAAAGTCAAAATTTTTAGCACCTCACAAAAATAGAACCCTTCCCACCTTGCACAAGCTGCACAAAAATACGTTATTGCTTCCTACGTGGCATTACAATACATAAATGCATTTTCTAGTATTAGGGGGACATCTTGGTGGTACCCGTATAAAGGTCTTATCCCCACCAAATAGCCATAAGCCCAAATATGGTCCAATTACCCTCTCCACATGTCTATATAAAGGACTCATCAACTTCACCAATAGGTAAGTTCATTCTGCAACCTAACTCTCTACCTTTCTATTTTCTCTACTTTAGTTCACTATCTGACTTAGGCATTGGAGTGGTTTCAACCAACCCCCGGTGTCTCCTTCTTATTGTACAGATCACAGGTACAAGGGACTCAGAGAAGACGTTTCTACCATGATTATATCCAAAAACCAGTCTAAGAATGAGTACATTGTGGTACTGTCTACTAGTACATCAATGTGCGGTAATGAGAAATCATCCTTAGGCGATGCCTTGTTCAAATCGTGAAAGTCAACACGCATTCTGACTCTCTCATATTTTTTAGGGATTGTGATAACATTTGCTAACCATGTTGAATGCTCAATCACCTTGATGAATTTAGCTTCTAATAGACAAGTAACTTCAACTTTGATTTTATCAGCCCACTCTAGATATAATCTCCTCAACTTTTGCTTGACTGGTTTGAACCAGGGATCGGTTGGGATACAATGCTCAGAGGACCAAGCAAAAACGTTAACATGTTTTGTAAGCACTTTTATTATCTCTCTTTTTTATAGGGGTTAGATCATTGGATATTGTTACCATTTTTGGATTTTTCTTAGCACCCAAATTAATGTCATGCAGTGAAGCTTCATGAATGCTAAAAATGTTATGTGGATGGTCAAATGAATTCATGGTGTCTTCAGGTGAAACATCAAATAAGTAAGAAAAGTCACTATTATTATCATTAGGATGCCCAAAGGCTACATCATTTCTATTACATATAATTGCATTATCATCCTCCACAGGCGTAAGGTCTTCTTAGTCGCTCATTAGGATGCGAGTCAGGTCGCAGTCCAGATCTTGCAACTGCTTCTCAGTCAACACATCATGAACAATTTCTCTTGCGACTTGGGCCAGGTTTCTCAAGGCTTCTTCAGTAGGTGTCTTCTTCTTGTCCCCCAGACATAAGATGGTGTATATTAAAGTGGTGAGGGTATCGATGGCCTTATCTACTTCAATCTTTGATGGATCACTGTCTTCCATTCATTTGACACACTTTTTCGCTTCTATGGCGGCTTTGTAACTCCCAGGGATGGTCTTGTATGCCTCCACAAATGCTATCTTGCGAAGGTGAGGAGATAATCTAAAGATGAATCAATCAACCAATTCCTTTTCATGAGGCTTCCTTTTAAGGGCTACCAAGAGCTACCAAGACTATTAACCACCTTTGAAAGTAATCATGGATTGGTTCCCCACTCCATTGTCTGATAGCTATACGGTTGAATATGGATGGTTCTTCGCTTGCTTTCTTGGTTTCTATCATGCATTTCCACATTTCATCTTCTTCTAACCCTGAGTTAATCATGGCTATTTTTTCCCCTCTTCTCCTGGGTTCATAAACATTTCCTTTCTCAATTAGTGCCAATGATGGCCTTGAGGAGACCTTCACATTCCCCAGTCGGGTGACCAGAGCTAACATTGTATACACAAAAATTACCCCTCTCTTCTGATTTTGGCTAAACATATGCTCGCAGATGGTTGATCAACCTATACTTCTTTAGTTTCTTAAAGATGTTCAAAAGAGGAGTACCCTAGGTGAGATGTCATCAAGAGTCATAGGATGAACCTTTTGGACATGGGTCATGCCATAGGGTAAACCCATGAAATAAGGGAGGATTGTCCCCTTTTACATAACCGTGGAGTTAGGCAGTTGACTCGGGTCCTTACTGTGGTGAACTTATGAAATAGCATCTTGACGGAGCGAATGAGTCCCGTTACTAGCTATATGGGGCGTTGGGTTTGTTGGCTGGATTGACTGACCAAACTAAGCTATGATAGTGATTGGTAAGGGAGATTATCGAATCTTACCTTGAGCTGAGGTAGTTACTAAGAGATCAATACATGCATTGGATATGATATGCATGCACAAATTACAACAATACATGGCCGGGTTAATTACAAGGGAATGTAACACAACACATGCATAGCGATCAATTTCGTCTTTATTTCTCCGACTAATTCTGAGGGTATTCTTCCTTAGTCTAATCTCACACACAAATGGGTACCTAAAAGATGAAATTCTAAGGCTTTTGATAAGAATGTGTAGGGACGTAATGGAAGTTGATGTAGTAGATTCCCATCACATCAAGCCTCTTTGGAGGGAAATGACAGTGAGTGCTCCACCCACTCGAGTGCCCCCAATGCCTGGCAGGCATGGGTAACACCTTCGTGAGTTTTGCAGAAAATAGGGCACCTTAACCTAGCGCTACAAGAAGAGTGCATCTAGCTAGAGAGAATGAGATAAGAAGATAGAGTGTAATAATTTTCCCAAATTATGAAAAAGAAAATGGGTTGAATCAAGTAAATAATTTTTTATGCTCATCTTAATCTTTTAAGCTTTTAAAACAAACCAAAATTTTACAAGTTAAAAGATCATGTCCCCAGTAGAGTCGTCATTGTGAGGTGTCGATGACGTATGGGTCTCCCTTGGCGCCTTGTGAGAGGCAGGGCCCACTGGGGTTTGGTTGGGTTTAGGCGTGATGAAACATTTTTAATTCGAGTTTGCACATTTTAGCCAATTTAATTGAATAAAAGAATCGAGACCCAAATCTTGATACAAATGATATAATCGCCACCCAAGTTGTCTACTTGGGAAAGAGTTTTGTATGGTTCCCATTGGGCGGGAGACTTATACCTTTTTGATTAGAGATTCGGGTATCGGATGAGTCACTTATGTCTCATTTAGTTGATCCAAAAATATATTTTTGGGGAATTATCACAAAAATCCTATTTTTCTACACTCTTTCACACTCGTTATATACGATTACAAATTACAATAAAGCTCAAGTAATAAATAGGGGAATAAAAATTACAACCGGGGGGAAAATGGGGGAATTGCAAAAGAACCAATACACTTATTCTAAGTTATAAAATAAAATGAAATAAATTCCCCTGCATCCATAAAGATTAGCACAATTTATAACACATCATAAGTCAACATTTTATTAGGAAAAATGTGATTATATCAGTGTGGCGGTTTTACAATCTATAGTGCCCGAGCGGCTTCTAGGATCGAAGAGAAATAACGAGTCTTCAACGTATTTTATTGTAAAAACACATTTTAAATTTCTTGGGTTGATTTACCAGATTATTAATGAAAATGATTGCATGGCAAATGGTGAGTTGGATTAATTTTAAACCAGTCAAAAGAGGATTTTAGGATTCTGCCTGGGGGCTAGTACCCGTATGGGTGGGTAGGACCCATACTACTACTGAGGAGGACCCGTACGGGGTGTGGGGGACCCCGTATGGATCCCCCTCACCCAGAAAGAAACTCAGTTTAATTTAGCATACAGATTTATATATGAGAAATGAAATAAAAATGGGATTTCCTTCCGTATGAGTATAACGCACCGATTTAATATCCCTATGGACATAAGGTGCCAACAAGGCTCATGTGGGTTAGGACCGGACCCAAATTAAGAATAAATGAGCAGATATAATAAGAGAGACAGAGAATAATGATAAAATAACTGAGATGTGAGTCTCTTTGAAACTCAGGAGTGTACCTTTATGACGTGAATCCACTTTGAGGTGATCCCTTCGCTGAAAGAGAGTCTAGCCAAAGTAGATGTTGAAATAGGACTATTTAGGCGAGTATTTATGTGGACAGAGTCTCCCCTAAATCCTAATAAACAAAGCGGGGAATGAATAAAATGTGGACAAAACCTCAAGGGATGGGTTTTCTCCCTATTTTATACCTCGTATACCATAACTATACCCTTTCTATACCTATAAAAACTGCTAGAATAATATTATCTTTATAGTATGTATTATTGTGTATTATTTGTGTCTGTTGTGTATGTTAAAAGGTGAGGAAAGACTTCTATCTGTAGGGGGAAATTAGGTCTGAATGCATTAAATCTCATTCATGACCTGATTTCTCCCAAAAATAGTAAGAATTTCCTTCCAAAAAGCCTAAATATATGGGTCCCACCCAGATGTACGAAGGAAATAACCCATAAGGCAGCACCCATACAGGTCCCTAAGGGCAAACTAGGTCTCCAAACTTTGGCCAAACTTAACTCTGCTGCAGTAGGAACACATCTGATGGATAATACCTGTAAGAGATTGCATTATCTAGCTCTCATCATTGTTTCGTGAGAAGGACCTCTAAAATCCAGTGCTCACAAACATAAATTCATTAGTCCACCATTTTTGACATTTATATATGATCCTCCTTGAACAACCTCTACATTGGTGTCCGCTTCGAACACCAATTGAAGCAACCTGTTGGAAAACCCCATATTTTCTCTCTTGTACATATTTTGATATTTTTTTAAGCTTATAGTAACTTATGTTTGTTTTATTGGCTTTTTGTAGGGACAATCAAGGGAGTTCTCTTGAGCATACATAGTCAACAATCTTGATGTTGATGACAAACCCTAAAACCTGTCGATATTTGTCCCCTTTGGAAATGATTGAAGTTTCCTTGTAGCCAATGAGAGGAAAACCTTATAGACGAGAAAGTCTCGTGCCTAGAAAGTCAAAAGATTAATTTTTCCTCTCCTCTCCCTCTCTTGGTGAATGGTACTTAGAAAGTATTCCTCTTCCTTTATCTTCATTTAAGTTTATTAATATTTCTTTCCATGCTGATTGTTAATCCATGTTTGATTTAATTTTCTATGCTTTGGGGATAAAGCTTGTTTTAAGTGTGGGGGAAGGATTAAGATTATTAATGCTTTATTATTCTATTGGCCAAGATTATCTATGCATGAATTATAAAAATTAGTAAAATTCTTTTGCTTATGATGCCTTTGCTTGAACTTGCAAACCTAATAGAAATCTATTTTGTGTTCACTGTTAGATCGCGCTACTGAATAACAACCTAGTGAAATCTTTGTAAATTGGTTATTTTAGAATTGATGACAAAGATGCAGAATGCAACCTTAGGAATTGTAAAAAATTAGTCAAGACCTGGCAACAAGGTTAAGATGACAAAATTTTAGCTTTTACTTCAAAATGATAGCTTGAATTGAATGCATGTCCCACAATTTGGTAAGAATTTGAGCTTTTCTCTTTCCTTGAATACATACTGCTTGGAAAAAAATTATGAGTGGGCAACTTTATTGTATCTAGCTAGAACTTGCCTAGATAAATGCTTGTGATACATATTATTATGAGCTAGTAGTTGTCAAGACCACACATTGGACACTTATGCTAAATGATTAAGGTATTAGGTTTCACCTCTCTAGCCAAAAAGCCTACCCATTTAAAAATTTTACCCTTAGATTACCCCTTTGAGCGTTAAACCTTTTCATTGTTACACACATTACAAACCACACAACCTTTCACTTTAATTCCTCAAAACACCCAAGGTTTTCCTATTGAGATTGTCAACATTCAAAGAGATGCAATAACAATATCAACAGCAGAAGACTTTCTTAAATCAAAAGAGCTCGAAAAAGGAAAATATCTCTTAATAGAAGACAACATCAAGAACAACACAACCTTAGATAGGCTCTTTATCTATATTTGTTTTTTTTTATTTTTCTCTTAAAAAAGAAAAAAAGTGAAGAAAAGAATAATAAAGAATAAATTTTGAATTACATATGTATGTTTGAGCCATGAATAAAGTATTATTAAGGTTGTCATACTTAAAGGAAAAGGTTGTGTACACAACAATCTCATGATTTCCTATGCTCGGTGAAGATAGTCTACTGTTGAATTAAGGTCTTCCAAATCTGAAGAAGTTGCAAGCTCATCAATAAAATCTCTCACAGAACCTACAGATTACCCTTTTAAAGACCCTATGATAGTGTAGGTGTTCAATAACTAGTGGTGGAGATTAAATCGAAAGGCAAGCATATGGTCTAGGAATAGTAAAGTCTGCTGAATGAGGGAAATCTTGGATATCATTTTAAACACCGAGAGTGAGTGCATCCTTTGGTGAGGCATTCTGATTTATTTGCTATTGTATTGAAGTAAGAGGTTTAATTTTTTCATCTTTACATGTTACATGTTACATGTGGACATATAGAATTTCTTGGCTAAGGTTTTCCATGTCTTGAAGTTAATTTCTAAACGTGTTTTCAATTGTTTAACTTTCCAAGTTACATGAGATTTTCCTATATTGATATTATGTATGATGTTAGTCTCTTTGTATAAACTGGATTGCTTGAGGGCAAATAAATGTTCAAGTGTCAGGGTGTTTGATAATAAAATATTTGTAGTGAAATAGAGATTAAAAATGCCACTTATTTTGTTAAAGAATCATATTTGACCAAAGGATTGTGGCAATCTCAGGTTGCGGATCTCAACAGCAGAACAAGGCAAAAATGGAAATTGGAGGGAAAAGGAAGATTAAATTGAGGAGAAATGTAGCTCAAATCTAGCCCGAAATGGTGGATCAAGCTGATGTGACCTTGACAAGTGGAGAGAGAAGATTGCATATGTCTTTACTTACTTTTGCTATTTAGCTTTTTAGAAAAGCTCCATATTTTATGGACAAAAGGTGATGTAATATTTTATATTTTGTATTAGCCCCTTTCATCTCCTACCTTAGGGACTGTAAAAGGTGGACTTGGTTATTTTGTGGGATATATATTATCCTCCGGAACTAAAAACACTCTCTTATGCCATTGATGAAGTTTAGTTATTTTTCTATGAGTATGAGTGAGTAAATTCGAGCAGCTGAGCTAGTCACAGGCTGGGAGTCTAAGGAATTCCTCCTCTACCATGTATGTAAGTATTTATTTCTTGTCATTAATTGATAGTTGTGTGTTGAATGCTTTACTTATTGAGTCAAGGATCCAACTCATACTTAGCTCCATTAATGAGACTTAGCAGAGACTTAATGTGGCCAAAGCACAAGCACACACATGTATTCTATGAGACCTAGCGGAGATTAGATGCATGCTAAGGATTTTGTTCTTTGAATAAATGATTAATTGATCTGAAAGCAAGTTTTGTTAGCTTAATATGGACTTAGTGGAGACTTAAGTTAGCAATGCTTAGAAACTAAGTGAGGCTGAGAAGTAAGTGTAGGGATAATAGGTTAAGATACCTTAGATATACGTGCTTAAACTGTTAGGAACTGACAGTCACTTTAAACATGCATAATAGGCATAACAGAAATTCAAAATTCTGTCCCTTATCCCTAGGAACTCCAATTAGTTGCACATAATTAATTAAAACATTAACTAAATTAATTCTCTACCTAGGTTATCATGTAAAGGCTAGACATACCATAACTCTAAGTTATATCTTAGCATTAATATTTTATACTAAGCATGTTATAACTCTAAGCTATAACCTAAGCATAAAATAAACTAAGCATGCAATAATAACCTAAACATAATTATTAAGTCTAAAAACGCTTAAAGAAAAAGACTTAATAATTAAAAGAGAAATTTACCAGTTGAAGTGTGCTTTAGAAGAACCTTCTTGCACAAGCCTCCAAATGTAGGATAGCCTCTATCGGTATCCACACAAACCTCACAAACCTCAACCTCCCACGATGAAGAATTGTCGAGTTTTAAGTAGCTGCTAGACCACTCCAAAACCCACCCGAAAAAAAATTAACTAGAGGTGCTCAAATAAATTCAAGCTTCTCAAAGAAGTACCCTCTTAGTTAATTGAGAAAATTATTTGAAGAATCTCTAAACAAAACTAGAGAGAGGAGAGAAGAACGTGTTGGTGTGTTGAAACAAGGAAGAGGAGGGGGTTTTCTATAGGGAGAGGGAGAGCTCCCTCATTTAATGCGGGATAGGGAAAAACTCCATCCCACCCTTTGCTTAGGCAGGAAGCTGCCTTGGGTGGCAAGGTTATGCTTGCCGCCCAAGTCAGCGTAAGGCAAGTCCTAAGCTTGGTCTTGCAGCCCATGCCGCAAGCCCAGCTTTCGGCAAGCCCCTATGGGCAGGCCTTTTAGCATCTATGGACCCTATGAATAAATTCATAGGTCCATGAAAAAATTCCCTTTTAATCCTCCTTTCTTTTAATTTATTTATGACCCTAATAAAATTAGTTACCGGTCAAAATAAAATTCTGGCTTAACCAGAAAATGGTCTAGTCATTTTAATCAGCATTTTAATTTATTTATGACCCTAATAAAATTAGTTACCTGCCAAAATAAATTCCTGGCTTAACCAGAAAACGTTCTAATAATTTTAATCAACACTTCAATTTATTTATGACACTAATAAAATTAGTCACCGATCAAAATAAATTCTCTGGTCTAACCAGGTAATGGTCTAACAATTCTACATTTAATATTCTCGTAATAGACTAGGTCTATTAATTCTTTACTCAGTCCGATGAAAGTTTTATGTGTGTGACCTTATAGGATCCCGAAGTATTGAGATGTTAAGGCTTAACCAATCCTTGTTCTATAGGAACAATTGGCTCGAGGTTCTAGAACATGATTAGAACTTGATTAATGAGACTTAGCGGAGATTTAATGTGGCCGAAACACAAACACACACATGTATTCTATGAGACCTAGCGGAGATTAGATGCATGCTAATGGTTTTGTTCTTTGAATAAATGCTTAATTGATCTTAAAGCAAGTTTTGTTAGTTTAATATGGACTTAGCAGAGACTTAAGTTAGCAGTGCTTAGAAACTAAGTGAGGCTGAGAAGTAAGGTTGGGGATAATAGGTTAAGATACCTTAGATCTATGTGCTTAAGCAAGAGTCACTACATTTAGTTAGGAAAGATGACTTAGATTGCTCAGTTGGCTGGTAAAAGCTTGTGCCTTTATCTATTGTTGTCAATCTTTATTCGTATACCCTTATTTTTATGCCATTTACTTTATTTATCAATCACAACTAAATCACTCTCAATTTATATAAAAATATCTAAGCCAATCTATAAGGGGAATTTCAGACAGTTTAAGCATGCTCCCTGAGGAATATGACACTTGGTCTTGCCCTTACTACAACCTGACCCTAGTGCACTTGCAAGGTGAACATGTTTTGGGTGCAATAAGTTTTTGGCGCCGTTGCCGAGGAGTAATGCTAAAAGTTTGATTATTTAACTATAGGTTGGTGCTTTTAACCTTGTTTGTTAAGCTTGTGTATTTGTTTTGTTCTCGACAACCTTATGACAAAGGCATAAGGTTGGACGACTTTCCCATCAATCTCTTAAGCAACCAACATGACGAAATGATAACTTAAGGTTTTCCCTGATGGAAAAAGAAGCTTTCTAACCACAGAAGACTCTCAAGGAGTATGCAAATCCTTCTTCAATGGGACACATGCCATGCATTGTGATACCAGATGAAGGAGAAGACTTAGTTGAAATTAAACCCTCTATGATTAAATTGGTGCAATCACATGTTCAATTTAAAGGATTGCCGGAAGAGGACCCAAATGATCACATTTATGACTTTCTTGATGTATGCAATCTTTTTAAATCTAATCATGGTGTTTCTTATAATGTGATTAGGTTAAAGTTATTTCCTTTCTCTTTGTAGGAAAAGGTAAAATCTTGGTTTAGATCTTTGAGACCGGATTCAATCACAACTAGGAAGAAGATGGTTGAGACATTCCTAACAAAATATTTTCCATGTTCCAAGGTTATCCGATTGAGAAATGAAATTTCTAAGTTTTCCCAATTTGAGAATGAGTCTTTCTAGTAAGCTTAGAAACAATTCAAGGAATCATTAAGAAGGGTATGCAAGTACAAATCTTTTATAATGAGATAGCAATCGAGCATAAAATTCGACTAGAAACCCTTGCAAATGGTGACCTAGTAGATTTGGAACCTAAAGAAGTCTTTTCCCTCATTGAGAAAGTCATGAATACGAGTTACAAATGACATTCTAGGAAAAGCACATTTCTAGAATTTAAGGTCGTCTAACAACTTGTAGGACAACCTCAACTATCATCTCAACAACCTCAAATTCTTACCCTATAATCTCAAATGTCATTCCAACCTCAAACCCTCTTCCTTGAACCTCAGACTATCTCCCCTCAAAATCAAACTGCTACCCATAAAATACAAAAATCTCAAATTTCCCCCCAACAACCTCATCAACCATTCCAAAAACCTCAACATTTCTTCCATCAGGTTTCCCGAAAACCAACACAACCTAGCTTGGAAGTAATAATGATGGAATTTATGAAGCAAACTCAAATGTCAATCAATAACTTGGAGGCCAAATTTGAACAACTAACCAGTATGGTGATCTCAAACGATGAGAAGGTCTTCCCAAGTAACACTATGACCAACTTCATGGGGGAATTTCAAATGAATGGTAAGGTTGTTGATTCTCCTAACTAGATGGTTATGGATGATTTTATTAATACAGGTGGACAATCTAATATTTTGACTGAGAAACTTGATCACAACCTGAATGTTTTAACAAAACACCATGACAAGCTTGTGAATGACAGGGAACAACCGCAAGAGCAACCTAAGATCTCCCCAACTTCAAAACCAGAGAACCCTTCCTTAGAGGAAATGGTTCTAATAGAGCAAATTGGTTCCTTTTACTACTGTCTTTGTGTTCGAAACTTATGTTTTCTATGATCTGGCACATAATATGGCTTTAGGCTGTAGTTTGAAGTGATATTGTGGGTTTTAGTGCTATACAAATTGCTAGGATACATAAATATGGTTGTTCTGTAGGTGTTTGGATTCATTTTTATTATCAAATACAATTAAAGATGGCATTAGAATTGGTGTTATGTTATAATTTTCTCTTACATTGGTTAATGAATACAATTTCAAGGAGTAAAATTAGATAGGTTTTGTGGCTTTTCATCCTGGAAATTAAGGGTCCTATTTCTAGACCAAGAGAAAATTTTAGGCTTTCTTTCTTAAAATGATTTTGTTTATTCTAGAAATGATTTTGTGTTGTTGTATTAAATCCCAATTTAGTATGATTTGTAATGTCAGCTGAAAAAAGAGTCTGCTTAAAAGGGTAATGTACCTTTTGATTTCTTGGTATTTTTAGATTATTTTAGTTCTTAACTGTAGTACAATACGCTGAATACCCATGTTTTTAAGGCTATTTTTGCATTGAGCTTATTGGCTTGTTTGATTAGACTAGTTAATTTCATAAGCCTCTTGACTGAGTCATTCAAACGGAATCTAGTTAAGGTCGCTTGTGAATCTGATGGCTAAATGGTTTGAATTTCTGCAAAATTGCATCATGTCATAGCCACAGAGTTAACTATTTTGGTTAGTTCAATAATGTCATGAGTAAAAAGGGAATTTCTTCATAATTTCAGTCTTGTGCACACTTTTAAATCTCTTAAATGTATCGTAATCTAATTGTTTAAGCTTCTTAAGTTCATATCCTATTGTAAATTTTAGTTGTACTTTATTGCAAAAGCATAACCAGTATTTTAATATGTCTAAGTTATGTTATGTTCTGCAGTAGATACATGGTTTAGCTGCTCCACGAGTTCATTATTTGCATCATCCACGACATACATTGCAGGACACACCGAGTAATTCAAATGGAATCTAGTTAAGGTCGCTTGTGAATCTGATGGCTAAATGGTTTGAATTTCTGCAAAATTGCATCATATCATAATCACAGAGTTAACTATTTTGGTTAGTTCAATAATGTCATGAGTAAAAAGGGAATTTCTACATAAGATCAATCTTGGGCACACTTTTAAATCTCTTAAATGTACCGCAATCTAATTGTTTAAGCTTGCTATGTTCATATCCTGTTGCAAATTTTAGCTGTACTTTGTTGCAAAAACATAACCAGTATTTTAATATGTCTAAGTTGTGTTATATTCTGCAGTAGATACATGGTTTAGCTGCTCCATAAGTTCATTATTTGCATCATCCACCAAATACATTGCAGGACACAAATAGTGTTAGCTTCAAGTTGTGCTTTAAAGTATCCTCCTTTTGAAAATAGTTCTGTTTTACCTTATAAAATAGGATTATTTCCCTTCTTTTTCTTATATGATAAATATTATATGGCTTAGTGTGGAATAGTAAGTGTTTTACTTTACACATTATTAGTTATGTTTCATCAACACTTTCTTGAATTATATGTTTAAGCTTTTGATGAAAATTGATGTTGGTTATTATATTTGACATAAGTGATAAAACTATTTCAGTTTTGTTTCTTATTAGAAATACTTAGAGATAAATTAGATGACTTATTTTGTACAAGATGTGGCTGAAACTTCCTAAATATATAGTGAGGGTTACATCAATGGAGTCAATGCTTTTCTTAACAATGCATTTGCCTACAAATACTCCGTTGGAGATGAATTGAGGTGCCCTTGCCAAAAATGTCCAAATTCTCAATGGCATTATCGTAATGTCATTTACGATTATCACATTTGCAATGGCGCATCTCCTAATCATGCGCCATTGATCTATGATGTATCTTGCCTAAATCCACTCAACAATCTTAATGATATGGATTGCAAAAGTAGTATGCCGCTTGGAGATGATCTTGATGCAATGTTGCATGCCACTTATCGGGATGTGGTCAATTTGGAAGAAACAAATCAAGGACTTTGCAAAGGGTTGAATTCGGATGCACGAAAGTTTTATTAACTCATGCATGAGGGCAAACAACCCTTGTATCCCGGCTGTAAGGACTTTTCTGGTAATCATGGAGTGTAGTCATGGAGTCAGTGAATCTTTTTTAGCGCTATGTTAGCTGTATTAAGAGAGGCTTTCCCCTATGCTAGTATACCAAAATCTTATAATGATGCAAAGAATATGATCAAAGATTTAGGACTTGATTACCAAAAAATACATGTTTGTCCCAATGACTGCATGTTATATTGGGGTGTGAATGGAAACAAAGAGGATTGTGAAAGTTGTGATTTGTCTCGTGGGCAAGGAATGGAAATAAATAGTGTTAATATGAACAAGGCTTGTGAATAAAAAAGTCTGAAAATTCCAGACTATATGTGCCCCTAGTTTTTGCCAGTTGGCTTAAAGTCCCTTACAAGGAAACCCTATGGGAGTTTACTAAGGTTAGCATTATAATTAAGATTATGTGATAAAGTGCTACTTCTTGCTTATATGAATCGTATACTATGTTCATTTCTATGAAAAATATATTATCCCCGAAGAAGGGAAAGCATGGATGATGAAGACATTGCACGATTCGTGGAAAGCCCGCAAAGCTCATATAAAGTTAATACATTATCAGGCCTATAAAACTGATGAAGAGAGTATGCAAAACAGACTAGGTGATGCCCCTTTTGAAGAGTTTAAGGTTTTGTGAAGTATTGGGTGATCGAAAAGTTCAGGTATATCGCAAATGCCTTTTATTCAATTTCCACATATATTTGTACACATGTTGATTTATTTTCCTCCTAATTTAAAGGAATTGGCTGAGATACTGTAGCTCGAGAGAAAGTAGTTGATACTCACACAGCTGGGCCAAGGCTTTATTCATAAATAAGTCATAAATTGGTATGGATGCCCATCTCCAATTTTTCTCTAAGCTCATTTCCTGTAATCATGCGTGTATTATTAAGGTGGCTGCCTTTATAAATCTGTACTAATTTGTTTTTCTTTTTTGTCAGAAACTAGCAAAGCCCAATGGGGAAGCACAAAAAAAAGCAGAAATGTTCGCCGCTACACGTACACGGAAAGAGGGACGTGATTACAAGTCCGAAAATGAAGTGATAAAATATTGAATTGTAAGAAATTGCCAACTTTAAATCTTTCTATATGTTGGATTTTCTTGTTGAACTGATATTGAGTTAGTCCTCGCTGGCTTCTGTTCAATACACTATTTATCTATTGTAGTGGCTTGCTTATGATAGTATGTAGCTTTTGTTTCCTTGATTGAATTATAAAATTTAAATAATAAAAAGTTATTAGGATAGTGATAGGATAGAATTGGATAATTTCTTTTAACTTTCTTATGCTTGAAATGCAATGGTCTTATGTATACATTAAGATGCCAATGTGTTTTATCAATTTCGTACATATTAGATAGCATGCTATACTTAAAAGTAGTGTTTGCACTACCTGTTTCATTTCAATTACAGAAAACTTGAGTGGTACATTTATTATATGGAATAAAAAAGCGAGGTTCTATGTTAGTGTTTGGTTTTACGTTATTTATTTTCTTAATTGGGTAGTGGCCAAAGGAACATTGTTAACCTCTGATTTGTTATGAAGCCATAGTTATGAAAAGTGCTTGTTGTTGAGCTTGAAGCACACAAGCATAGCAAAGCGCACCCTGAGTCCACAGAAGTGTAGTGGGTGCGCCAAGCGCACAAAGCGAGCACTTTTAACAGTCAATATTTGTTAACTGATATATTCAACATAATATTGACAAAATTCTATAGTTTTAGGTTTTTTCACATAACCAATTTCAGTTTTATGGGTTAATACATAATATTGACTGTTTGTTTGGGTCAATATTACCATATGTTATTACTTTCATATATAGATATGTAATAAATGTTTCTTCTTTTATAGGACAAAATTCAAGAAATGTGTGCATCTGGTGCACATAGTAAGAGTGTGGATCAAATTCTAAATGGTGATTCATTGCATGGAACTTCTTGGCTCATTGGTAGGCATGCAATACTAAAAAAAGCAAAGGGAAAATCCATGGCTAGCACTTTTGGGTTGGATGACATGAAACAATAATTAAGGATCTAAATGGAGGAAGAGATGGATGCGAAAATGAACCAAAAGTTTGCGCGATTTATTGAGAAGTTGCAACAAAAAAATTCCAGTTTAAACCTCGATTTGGATGACTTAGGTGAGTGCTTAAGTGGGAATGATAGTGCCTTCTCCAAAGAGGCACAATATTAATACTTAGCCAATATTATTACACTACTTTTTGGATGTAACTAGTACTTTGAACTAGTACTTTTTAAATGTTATATTAGTACTTTATGGATGTTACTAGCACTTTGAACTAGTACTTTTTGAATGTT
Source organism: Euphorbia pulcherrima (assembly GCA_947683365.1). Lineage (NCBI taxonomy): Eukaryota > Viridiplantae > Streptophyta > Magnoliopsida > Malpighiales > Euphorbiaceae > Euphorbia > Euphorbia pulcherrima. The sequence goes on from CANTUS010000001.1 coordinate 26,781,250, forward strand.
GTATTAGTAATTTTTGAATGTTATATTAGTACTTTATGGATATAACTAGTACTTCACGAATGTTATATTAGTACCTTTTAGATTGAACATGATTGCAATCATATGACGATGTGATAATATAATGTAGAACAAAAAAGTGTTGGCTAATCTATAAAAATGAGTAGCTGTTAACATTAAATGTAAAATTAAAAAGAGTTATCTAATGTGTTAAAAGTGTTGGTAAAATAAGAAAATGTGAGTTTCGAATATGTAGCCGTTTACATGACAAAATGTTACCACAAAAGAAAAATGTATAAATGAAAAGAGTTGGCATTTCTAATCAAAGTGTCGGCAAATCATATGGTAGTGTTATTTCCATATACACTTACCGACACTTTAAAAGTGTATTCAAAAGATAGTAAAATGTTACTAAAACATCCTATACAACACTTTTTACTATATCCTCATAAATGACCAAAAGTGTTGGTATAGGGGCCTATGGACATGCCGCAAGATGTAACACCTGTATTTTGATAAATGTGTAGCCAGTTCCTCTAAGTTAATACATTTTTGACATTAGGCCTCACTTTATCTGTGTTGGCAGAACCAATCTATAGTGTAGTGAACCTCTTCGAGTCTATCAACCAAAGGTACCATTTCCAACACGAGTAAGGCAACTTCAAATGTTCAAAAAAGTTAGGAAATGCACGGAAGAGCATGGTTAAGAAACCTTGAAAGAGGAGGAAAATCCTTCAGAGGTAGATGTGAAAGGAAAACCATATTGCTTGCCAACCCTTGAGGGCAGACAGTCAACATGAAAACCTCAAATGAGGCATGTCCCTACGCAATTCTTAGTTGAAGATCCACTAAACAAAAAGTCATATAAGGGTGTGGACATGTTCCAACAACAACATTGTGAGGTGTCGATGACGTGTGGGTATCCCTTGGCGATTTGGTGAGAGGCGGGGCCCACTGGGGTTTGGTTGGGTTTAGGAGTGATGAAACATTTTTAGTTCAAATTTGCACATTTTAGCCATTTTAATGAATAAAAGAATTGAGACCCAAATCTCGATACAAATGATAGAGTTACCACCCAAGTTGTCTACTTGGGAAAGTGTTATGGTATGGTTCCCATTGGGTGGGAGACTCATACTTTTTGGATCAGAGATTCGGGTATCGGATGAGTCATTTATTTCTCATTTAGTTGATTCAAAATTAAATTCACCGCGTAAAACCATTTTATTTTCATCATTTTGGGGAATTATCATAAAAATCCTATTTTTCTACACTCTTTGACACTCATTACACGCGATTACAAATTACAATAAAGCATAAGTAATAAATGGGGGAATAAAAATTACAACCGGGGGAAATAGGGGAATTGCAAAAGAACCTATACACTTATTATAAGTTATAAAACAAAATAAATAAATTCCCCTGCATCCACAAAGATTAGCATAGATTATAACACATCATAAGTCAGCATTTTATTAGGACAAATGTGATTATGTTAGCGTGGCAGTTTTGCGATCGATAGTGCTCGAGCGGCTTCTAGGATCGAATGGAAATAATGAGTCTTTATCGTATTTTATTGTAAAAACACATTTTAACTTTTGTGGGTTGATTCACCGGATTATTAGTGAAAATGATCGCATGGCAAATGGTGTTGGGAACTGACAGTCAATTTGAACATGCATAACAGGCACGACGGAAATTCAAAATTTTGTCCATGTCCCCAAGAACTCCTATTAGATGCACATAAATTAAATAAAGCCTTAACTAAATAAATTCTCAGCTTAGATTAACATGCATAGGCTAGGCATACCATAATTCTAAATTATATCCTAGCATAAATATTTTATATTAAACATATTATAACTCCAAGTTATAATTTAAATATAAAATAAATTAAGCATGTAAAATAATCTAAGCATAATAATTATTAAGTTAAAAAACGCTCAAAGAAAAAGACTTAATAATTAAAAGAGAAAATAAAAACATACCAGTTGAAGCGTGCTTTAGCAGAACCTCTTTACAGAAGCTTCCAAGTGTAGGATAGCCTCTATAATTATCCACACGAACCCCAACCTCCAAAGAGGAAGAACCAAGGAGTCTTGAGTAGTTGCTAGACCACTCCAAAATTTCCACCCGAAAATATAAACTAAAATATTCAAGTTCCACTTGAATTAGTGCTATTTAGAAAGGAGAAATGGAGCTCTATTTATAGGGGAAGCAAAGACTCCCTGGATTTAATGCAGAATTAAAGCTGATTTAATGCAAGATTAAATGTGTGATTTAATTGCCAATTTAAACACAAGTTTTAATTGCTGAATTAAATTAAATTTAAATATATATATTAAATCCAATTTAAGTACATAATTTAATGACTACATTATATCTGTTGGTCCCTGTGAGGGTCTATATAAGGCCAGAGGTGGGTGTATGACCCTTTTTCATGGAATATATAGACTTTAAAAAGTCTTAGTGTAGTGTGTTTGATTATGATCCGGATGATGGATCTGGATGATGCAGTTATAACAATAAAATGCAATCAATAAAAAGTTAAGGAGATCAAACACAAATTATTTTATCCTGGTTCGACCCCTCCTACTCCAGTCCCGGGAGTTTCCTTCCTCCGAGTTTTTCCACTAGTGGATTACTTTCCAACTAGCAGGAATCAAGCCTTACAATTTATCTCCGAATGGTAACCCTTTCCAGATGTAGGATATACCACTACAAGCACCAACTCCTAGCTGAGTCCTTTAGTCTTTAGTAGGATATACCACTTAGACTTCTACCCCGAATCTATGCTGAGTCCTACAGGGAGTTCCCACTCAAAGCACTAACTTCAAGTTGTATCCTAATCTGACTACTCACCCAAGTTGGAGATCCTTACACTCTTGTTTTTCCAAAGGTTTTGGTTTTTAGATTTCCTTAAGTTTATAACTCACTTAGGAATCCTTACAACAGATTTGGAATTAATTGATTCTTGGAGAGATTTGTAAGCTGATTGAATGCTTGTTCTTTGTTACTTGTTTATGTCAATCAAGCAGCCAACCTTCTTATTTGGTGAAGCTTCCCTTTTATAGGCTTCCATCGTAAATGTAGCCGTTGTAGGTTATTGAACTCGTAATAAATCTTCACCCTTGATCAAGTTATAGCTGGCACTTTCGGAACCGTTGATCAATCCATTAGACTGTAATTTGACCCGTTTGAATTCTAGAGATTGATAATAAAAAAGTTATTAGTGATCGTTTTACTTGGCTTTTGTGATACACCAACTTTTACACCATTAGCTTTTTGGTGTGAGCTCCACGTGCCTCCTAATTGGTCTAGGAGAAAAAGTTTGTTAGCTTTTTCAGTCCGGTGTCAGTCCTTTTGTACTTTCTCTGAAAATTGCAAGCTGTTATTTTATCTTTATCTTTGGGAAAGGATCTTTGACTTTATAGACCAAAAGGTGGAGGGGAAAGCTATCTTTAAAACTTTTCCCATTATCTTCAAACATGAGTCTTTCGGATGTCTTTAGACTCATATTCTCCAAATCTGCCTTCTTTCGGAGATATGGCAGTCAGTTCTTCCGAATGTTGTTCTTGAGGGATTAAAGCTTGTTTCCTTTCCAAGCTTTATTATGATGATTCCATGTGCTTAGGTATTTGATATCTTCAATGGACAGCCTTATAGTTGGATATTTGTCTGGATGTTTCCATTTAGATTTGGGATTTACATGGTTTAAGTTTTTGTTTCTTTCAAACCTGATCCGGATAGATTAGTTTCATTTTGTCTGGATCATTTTTTCCCAACAATCTCCCCCATTTGATGGAAACAAAAACTAAGTACATGGGAATGGAGTATATATGTACTAAGTGTGATTCTTGATACTTAGACATTTATAGATTTTACTCCCCCATAATTCTAGCATCCTAACTCCCCCAAAATTTTTCAATTCTAGCTTCTAAGTTTGTTTTAGTACAATTGCAGATTGTACTTTTAAAAGCAATAGTTTGAGAATTAGATATATTGACTATATATACTTCTACTGTTAACAATAGTTAACATTAATGAAGTTCAGATTACAAATTACAGATATATATATCATAGTGAATTTAGCTATTACAAATTTTTTACAAGTACAAAAGATAGCTAGTCTAATTCTGATTCCCTCTGGATGGTTCTCCCTCTTTCTCCTTTCCTTTGCCGGATCTACGTTCTTGTATACTCTTCTCCCCCCTTTTGTTGTAGCTTGGGGGTCTATAACCATATAAGTCTTGTTATCCCAAGCTGCTTGCCACGCATTTGAATAAATTATGCAGTCAGTGCTACCTTTTGACCTTTCATCAATAATCTTATCAACCATAGGAGTGATGATATAGTAAGGCCGGATGGTCTTCTTCAGATTGTTATAGGATTGCTTGATGGATGGATGAATGCGTAAGACAAACTCTTAATCCTTTGGGTCATAGTAAGGGAAAAGGACTTTTAGGAGAGTTGTCATTCCTTTCTGACCGAAGAAACTAGAATCTCCAATTGCTTGTATAAGGTTATGGAAGACCGGAAGAAGCTGGCTTTCCGGAATAGTAGGAGAAGAAGAGGATCTGGATATGGAGAGTTTATTGATTCCAGTCTGGAGCAGGGTGATTTCTTCACTAATCCCTTTTTAGATATTATGGATAGACTCTGTTTGAAGGGAGATTTCTTTGGTGATGGATGCCTTCCAATCCGTTATTATTTTCTCCAATCTGGATAGGTGGCTCTACATTTCATAGCCCATGTTATCCAGTATTTTTTCTTCGATTTTGGGAATGGTTTTCTCAATGAAATGCACCAGCATTTCTTGGTTGACTTGTTGGTCTACTCCCAGATCTTTTATGGTAGGATCAGGGTCTTTCTCAGCCATAAATTTTGACAAGTTTTCAAACTTAGTATCCAGGTAGGCTTTGATTTCTTTTGAGAGATCCGAGGAGGAAGAGGTGATCATGTCAAGTACAGTTCCACAGTTATTTGAAGCTAAGGTATTGGCTTGATCAGCGGTTCGGTTGGCTGTGAAACCATTTCCCTTAAGCTCATTCAATGTTGGATTCATCAAAGAGAGAGAGAGGGGCTTCAGCTATGGCTCATGGAGTGGGAAAATCCAAGACCTTTTCTTCGATTATAGATTGCTTGATTTCACCTAGCTCCCTCTTTACTTTCGGATCATTAGCTTATTTGAGCAACTCTTTTTCAACTCCTTGTAGATGTGTGCATATGGTCTGGAGGCTTAGCTTGACATACCCTTTTTCATTTTCTTCTTGGGCAGCCTCATTGAGCAAATGAAGTGCTGCTGAAACTTTGGATTTGATGGTGTTATTAGCAGGCACTCTCATTGGGCCTACTTTTGGAGGAAATTCTTCTTTAGAGGAGTTGGAGGATTCATCTCTGAAACTAGAGCTGCTTCCGGAGGGTTCATTATCTGTTTGTTTATCACTCTCCTCTAGATCTTGTTCTTCTTCCCTCTCTTCCTACCTATCCTTTGGACTTGCCTTGCCCGTTGAGTCCACTCTATGAGTGTTCTCATTAGATCCTAGACAATGTCCCTCCTCCGGAGTAAGATTATCCGGGTTGGGCACACCCTCCATGGATACATTTGGGATATATGTATCCAAGTTGTCCCTTGTTTCAATTACTATTTCATCACTGGCAGCAGCATTAGTATTATTAAGAGGACTTATGGGATTGAGATTACCTCAGTTGATGGCAAGATGTTTTGAATGGCTACTCCTTCATTCTTTTTCTCCACCTCTACCTCCAGATGACTGGAACTATCCTCAGTCATCCCTCCAAGTGTCTTTTCAAGACTTATTATACATCCCTTAGGTGCATTTGAAATGTCCCCAGTGCCCTCTAGTATTTACTTTATAGGACTTATTTCTACAGGGATCTCAGCTTCCGGAATTAGTGGATTCTCTGGAAGATGTTTTGTGATGGGTAGGAAGTTGAATGATCCGGATTTCAAAATCTTTGAGACCTCAACCAAGGCAGCTTGATCTATGAGGATCAGGGTAGCTGAGGATCCTCCGGGTCCTTCTATGGTAAGATTATTGATTCTATAGTTATCTGCCACTAAAGCCATCATTTGTTCATATTGAGGATCCTCTTGAAGGATATCCTCATTGGTTCCGGGAACATTTTTGCCATTTGAGCTTTTAGCCTTAGCCAAATCCTCCACAACTACCCTCTTTACTGCCTCCTCATTAATGACTATAGACATTGGCCTCTTAGTGGTTTTCTTTTGATGTTGATGTGCCTTGACTGCTTCATAAAAAATACACCCTTTAGGGTGAACTACTTCTTTGGTGCTGGCATTTCATCTTAAGTTTCTTCTTCATCAGACCCATTTACCCCTTTCAACTATTTTGATGCTTTTCTTTTCTGGCCTTTTTTATAGCCCTTTCTTATTGCAGTAGTAGCTACTACAATGGTTTCCTTTGCTTCCAAATCACACATTGGTCTCTTCAACAAATCAGCCATTTTGATCAGCCTTTCCCTTAGTTTTGGTTTTTCTAGGGATTTATTTAGCAGCTGGGTGATGATCTGGGTATCCTCATTCACTTCTTCATCCAGATTTGCAACTTTCTATTTTACTGCTTTACATTTAGTAGTATGGGCCTTTTTAGGAATTTGAACCTCTGATGGATCAGTTGTTTTTCTGGCTTTGCTTTTCCTTTCATATCTTTTCTTTTTAGCCTTTTCCTCATTCCACTTCTCCCCGTAGTTCAATTTCTTGAAGTTTTTCTCCAAGATTTCCTTACCAGTGACAGATTGAAAACCATTAAGGTTGATTTTGTTGGTGAGGAGGATCTGGGTGATGAGAGTGCCATGAAAATTTACATGCTGCTTGAGGAAGTGGATAATTAATACAAGTATGTTGACTAACCTGCTCTTAACCCAGTGTTAGAGCACGTAATGTTGAAATGAAGACACTATGGTGAGAGATCCTTTTCTTATGAGTACTAATTTGGCCATGACATGTTAGAGATATCTAGGAATTTGAGGAAAATATGTGATGAATTTGTCTCCAAAGTAGTTTGGATGCAACCACTATTTAGCTTTATAAGTAACTCTCTATTCATCACCATCAGTCCTCAGCATAACACCCTCATTTTTCATACCTAAATGTTGTTCGAAGAAATCTGGGGTGACAGTGATTTCTTTGCCCTGGACCTTGGTTCAAAGAGCATCAAACTTGGAGTGAACACTAAGATTCTCATAGAACTCCTTGACCAAGTCAGGATATGTGGGGTAGTTAATCTTAAGAAAGTCTATGAGATTTTGATCTTCTATGAGAGTAAGGATCCGTCTCAAATAAGAAATTGTCCCCCAAGTAATCTGTGGGTAGTACGGAGTCGGAAGGTTTGAAACTTACGGGAATGAATTCTCTATCCTGAAGATCAGACTCATCAAAGATGTTCTGGGTTGGAAGCATTATGGGTCTGAGCTCAGTCATAATTGTAGCCATTTTAGAGAAGAGTTGAAGAATTTAGGGTTTGGGTTTCTATTTTTACAGAGTAACAGTAGAGTAGTTGCTCGCATAAGGAAGAAGGGGAATTTGGGGGGTTTGATAGATTTTTCAAGGTGAGGGTACTTTGGCAATCTGGATGCCGGTAATTTTTTACAGATTGATGACATGCAATCGAATTTTAAGAGAAAGGTAAGTTCAGTTTAACATGGAGAATGGGAACGGTTTATTTTGAATGATAATTGTCGAATTTACCGCGCTTGTAACACCCAATAGACTTTTGAAATTCAAAAAAGTAATTATCATCTTTACGCACTTTTACTGTCATTTGTCCTTCTTATCTGCTGATGTGGCACCTTTCCGGAATAGATTTCCCTCCAATACTTCTTCTCTTCTAGATTGAGTTTTCAGCCTAGGATCCGGCTTGATTTCAAGCTGCCTTCCTAAATTGGATTGGACATACCTATTGACTCCCTTAGCTTCCCAAATTGGTCTTTACTTAGTGGCTTAGTAAAGATATTTGCTCTTTGCTCATTAGTTGGAATATATGCCAATGCAACATCCTTGTTCATCACATGATCCCTGATGAAGTGATGCCTTATGTTGACATGCTTCATTCGGCTATGGAGTACTGGATTCTTTGGCACATCAATAGCACTTTTGTTGTCACACATAACATACACACATTCAAATTGAACTCCATAATCTTCAAACTATTGCTTGATCTAGAGGAGTTGAGCTACACACCTTCCAGCTGCCATATATTCAGCTTCTATAGTAGACAAGGCAACTAAAGTTTGCTTCTTACTGTACCATGAGACTAAACAATCTCTAAGGAAATGGCAACCTCCGAATGTACTCTTTCTCTCAAGAGTGTCTCTTCCATAGTCTGCATCACATAAACTTCTTCCTGGGAATGCACTTTTGACATCCATTTAGAACAGTGTGAATCCCATGAATGATGCAAAAGCACATAGATTCCGGATTACTTCCAGCCTTGCTATAGGAGCAAAGGTTTCTTCAAAATTAATTCCTTCTTGCTGGTTATAGCCTTGGGCAACTAATCTTGCCTTATTTCTTACCACCACTCTAGATTTATCAAGCATGTTCTAGAACACCCATTTGGCCAATGATTGATTTTCCTTTAGGAGGTGGTACTAAATCCCTTACATCATTCCTGGTGAATTGATCTAGCTCTTCCCGCATTACCATCATCCAACTTTCATCTCCTTCAACATCTTGAAATTTCTTTGGCTCTATGAGAGAGACAAATGTAGTATGACTCATCATCCTATTAAGCTGACCTCTAGTTCTTACTGGATTCTGAACATCATCCAGAATATTTTAAATGGAATGATCTCTATGTGTCCGGATCTCCCTTTGTAGGCCTTCATATTGAACTGGGACTTGCTCCTCTTCAACTTCAACCATTACTTCTTAGCCTTCATCAAAGTCAATCTCCTGTGGGTTGAGATTATCTTGTTGTACTTTTGGATCAAAGGATATTCCTTCATCTTCCTCTTTGTACTTCTTGATTTAAAATGAATCAAGAATTTTTGCTTCCTTCTTTTCTCCATATTTTTCAGCTTCTGGAACTGGATCTTCCGGAGTGTAGCTTTTCTTTCCTGTAGTGTTAGTCTTATCAAAATCTACATGTATTGACTCGAACACATTTTGGGTTCGTTTATTGAAGACTCTGTAAGCCTTGCTATGTATTGAGTAGCCAAGGAAAATTGCTTCATCAGATTTGGGATCAAATTTTCCTAGTTGCTCTCTATCATTAAGGATGTAGCATTTACATTTGAATGCTTTAAAATACCCAATTTTGGGTTTTCTTCCCCTCCAGATTTTATGTGGGGTCTTTTCTATAGTCTTTCTAATGACAGCTCTATTTAGAATATAACATGTTGTATTCATAGCCTCTCCCCAAAAGTATTTTGGCAAACAATTTTCATTGAGCATTGTTCTAGCAATTTCAACTATAGTCATGTTCTTTCTCTCAACAACACCATTCTGTTGAGGAGTGTGAAGGGCAGAGAAGTTATGTTCAATGCCCTTGGAGTCACAAAAGTCAGCAAAATGCTTATTTTTGAATTCTCCACCATTATCACTCTGGATGCGTGCAATGGTTATGCCCTGTTCTACTTCTATCTGGATGAATGTTTTAGAGAATTGATCAAAGGCTTCATCCTTGCTTGCTAGCAGGAGAACCCAGGTATATCGAGAATAATCATCCATAATGAACATGGTGTATTCTCTTTAACCTAAACTCAATAGTTTGATTGGACCAAAGAGATTAATATGCAAGAGCTCAAGTACTCTTTTAGAAGGAATGTATGAGATGGAAGGGAAACTTTTCTTATGTTATTTACCTAATTGACATGCAGTGCATAGATGATCTTTATCAAAAGCAACCTTAGGCAAACCCGCTACTAATTCCTTTTTGGCTAGTTTGGATAGGAGGTTCATGCTGACATGTCCTGACCTCCGGTGCCATAGCCATGATTCTTCTTCTTTAGACACCAAGAAGATATTCTTTTTATCATTTTTAATGTTTACAGAATAGACATTATTTACTCTACGTGCATAAAGAATGAGATGGTTGGACTTACTATTATAGATTGAGCAGCCTCTGGAATCAAATGTGAGTTTTCTTCCTTTGTCACACAGTTGAGCCACACTTAGCAAGTTAAATTTCAGTCCATCAACCAATGAGACATATTCTAACTTTAACTCAGATCCAATGGTTCCAAGACCAATGATTTGTCCCTTTTGATTATCTCCAAACCTTACTTTGCCTTTCTTCTTCCGGGTCAATATGATGAAGGCCTTCTCATCACCTGTCATGTGCCTTGAGCATCCACTATCAATGTACTAAGTGTGTTGATCTAGTTTAGATCTAAGGCATACCTGCAAAACGGATCAAGTGGGTTTGGGTACTCAATCAGATTTGGGTCCTCTAGGGTTAATAACCATCTCAGGCCAAGGGTAAACATCATATTAACCATTTTTTTAATCTATTAACCATTTTTTTAATCTACATGATTTAGTAATATGATTATTTTTCCTACAAAACCTGCACCCTAAAATAGGTATGTTCTGTTTTTGCTTTTTGCTGATCTTCTCCAGATCCTTCTTCCTATAGTTTCCTTTATATACAGCTTTTTGTATACTGGTGGATGGTCCAGTGTAAATCCAGAAACTAGTTGGAGGTGCAACTTCTGCTCCATAATTTCTTCTTTGTTTAATAGGCTGTTGGTTGTAAGCGAACTTAGCCTTTCCCTTTTCAGCAGTAGTATATCTTTGGGCTTATGGTTGCCTGCTAACTTCCTTCATCCTTTGGTTAGGGGTCTTTTAGAATCTGTTCAGAGCATGAGGATGATTATCTCTTCTTAGAGCTTTTTTCTCTGGCCTCTTCCTGGATATCTCCTTTAATAGAATGATTTCTCTATTTAGTCCCGTTACATTTGCATCTAAAATCTGGACTTGATTCCTAAGGAAGTTCTCTTCCACAACATCAATATGTTTGGTTGCTCCAACCAGATTGATGTCTTATGCCATTACTTCAGCATCTTCTGCCAACTCTATTTTAAGGGACTTGATTACTTTTGCATTCCTCTTTACACCCTTTATTACAATAAATAGAGCTTTAGTAAGGTCAAAATTAGAAGCAGAATTAGAGCAAGAGTTTACCTCAGTGTTTGCTATTTCTGATTCTGATTCTTCAATCTGCACTATTTCTTGCTTCGAGGCATTTCTTTCATATTGCTCTACTTCAGGATCAGTCAGTGCCATGAATGCACAGTTGGCAGTCTCTTCTTCTTCTTTTGAAGATGAGCTACTACTTTCTTCACTATTGCTCTAGGTGGCTACCATTGCCTTCTTTTTTAACTTCTTGGTTTTCTTAAGCTTGGGACATTTTGTTCTGAAATGGCCTTTTTCCCCACATTCAAAACAAGCAGCATCTTTTTTCGGATCCTTCTTTTCTTCCAGATTTCTTTTGGGCCTATCCCTTTTGGAAGTTTTGTCTCTCGATCTTTACGATTCATTATTTTTGGACTTCCTTCTTTCTTTCTTTCTTTTATAGGAACCTGTTGAGCCTTTTGGTTAATAGAGCTAATTTCTCCTTAGTACTTTAAGGTTCCATGGCTTGTTCTTCTTCTCTGGACGAAGCTGATTCGGTAGATTCTGCATTTAGAGCAATGGCTTTCTTTTTCACTTTAGGCTTCTTTTTTTATTGGTTGTATCTCTCCAAGGATAGTTCTTAAGCTAAGAGATTGCCAATGAGCTCATCATAACTATAGAAGTTTAGGTTATGAGCTTCCTCAATGGCACTTTTCTTGTTGTCCGATTCCTTGGTGAGACTCCGGAGCACTTTCTTCACCATCTCTACTTCAAGAATTTCCTTTCCGAGCCTCTTCATCTTAATTACTAGATTGGTGTATCTAGTGTTCATATTACTGATGGATTCTTTTGGCTTCATTTTGAAAGCTTTAAACTTCTGCTGGAGTTAGCTTATCTTACTTTGGTGGTTCCTTCATAAGTTACCTCTAGCTTCTCCCAAATCTCTTTTGTAGTCTCGCATCCGGATATTCTATTAAATTCAGCTGCACTAAGAGCATAATAAAGCATGTTAGTAGCATTTGCATTTTCATGCAACTTTTTAAAGTCATTCTCATCCCACAAACTTGAGCGCTTTCAGGTACTCGTACCCTTTAATTCGTAAGTAGGCTTATATGGGCCATCTTTAATGACCCATGCTTGCATGCTTTACGATAGTATAAAATTTTTCATCTGGTTCTTCTAGAACGTATAGTTTTCATCGGTGAAGAGTGGAGGACGGGTAGTGGACATATCCTCAGGAAGGAGTTATGAGTTTTGGAAACTCATTTTGATGTATGAATCAAAATATTGGACCTTTAGCTCAAGATTGTTAGATCTCTAGTTTTGAGCACTTACTTTGATACCACTTGTTGGTCCCTGTGAGTGTCTATATAAGGTCAAAGAATTACCCTTTTTCGTGGAATATACAGACTTTAAAAAGTCTTAGTGTAGTATGCTTGATTATAATCCGGATGATGGATCCGGATGATGCAGTTATGACAGTAAAATGTAATAAGTAAAAAGTTAAAGAGATCAAACATAAAGGATTTTATCCTGGTTCAGCCCCGCCTACTCCAGTCCCTAGAGTTTCCTTCCTCTGAGCTTTTCCACTAGTCGATTCCTTTCCAACTGGCAAGAATCAAGCCTTACAATTTGTCTCCGGATGGTAACCCTTTTCGGATGTAGGATATACCACTAGAAGCACCAACTCCTAGCTGAGTCCTTTAGTCTTTAGTAGGATATACCACTTAGACTTCTACCCTGAATCTAAGCTGAGTCCTACAGGGAGTTCCCACTCAAAGCACCAACTTCAAGTTGTATCCCAATCTCACAACTCACCCAAGTTGGAGATCCTTACACTCTTGTTTTCACAAAGGTTTTGGTTTTTGGATTTCCTTAAGTTTATAACTCACTTAGGAATCCTTAAGACAGATTTGGAATTAATTGATTCTTTGAGGGATTTGTAAGCTGATTGAATGCTTGTTCTTTGTTACTTGTTTCTGTCAATCAAGTAGCCAACCTTCTCATTTAGTAAAGCTTCCCTTTTATAGGCTTCCATCATAAATGTAGCTGTTATGGGTTGTTGAACTTGTAATAAATCTTCACCCTTGATCAGGTTATAGGTGGCGCTTCTGGAACCGTTGATCCATCCGTTAGATTATAATTTGACCAGTTTGAACTCTAGGGATTAATGCTGAAAAGTTCTCAGTGATCGTTTTACTTGGCTTTTTGTGATGCACCAACTTTTACACCATTAGCTTTATGGTGTGAGCTCCACGCGCCTCCTAATTGGTTTAGGTGAAAAAGGTTGTTAACTTTTTCAGTCCGGTATCAGTCCTTTTCTCCTTTCTCTGAAAAATGCAAGCTATTATTTTGTCTTTGTCTTAGGGAAAGGATCTTTGACTTTATAGACCAAAAGATGGAGGGAAAAGCTATCTTTGAAAAATTTTCCATTGTCTTCAAGCATGAGTATTCTGGATGTCTTTATACTCATATTCTCCGGATCTGCCTTCTTCAGGAGATATGACAATCAGTTCTTCCGGATGCTGTTCTTGAGGGATTAAAGCTTATCTCCTTTCCAAGCTTTATTCTGAGGATTCCATATCCTTAGGTATTTGATATCTTCAATGGACAACCTTGTATCTGGATTTATTCCGAATATTACCATTTGGATTTGGGATTTACATGGTTTAAGTTTTGTTTCTTTCAAACTTGATCCTGATAGATTAGTTTAATTTTGTGATCCGGATCATTTTTTCCCAACAATATCCAATTTAAATATATGTATTAAATTCAATTTAAATACATAATTTAAGTACTGCATTATATCCAATTTAAATATATGTATTAAATCCAATTTAAATACATAATTTAACTGCTGCATTATATCAAATTTAAATATATGTATTAAATCCAATTTGAATACATAATTTAATTGATGCATTATATCCAATTTGAATACATAATTTAATTGATGCATTATATCCAATTTAAATATACGTATTAAATCCAATTTGAAAATATAATTGAACTGCTACATTATATCCAATTTAAATACATAATTTAACTGTTGCATTATATCCAATTTAAATATATGTATTATATCCAATTTAAATACATAATTTAACAGCGGTATTATATCCAATTCAAATATATGTATTAAATCCAATTTGAATACATAATTTAACTGTCGCATTATATCCAATTTAAATATATGTATTAAATCCAATTTGAATACATAATTTAATTGTTGCATGAAAAATGACATAAAAAATGATCTAATCATTTTAATCAACACTTCAATTTATTTGTGACCCTAATAAAATTAGTTACTGATCAAAATAAATTATTGTTCTAGCCAAATAATAATCCAGTTATTATTATGTCATATTTTCGTAATAGTATAAATCTATTAATTCTTTACTCAGTCCGATGAAGGCCCAAATGCGTGTGACCTTACAAGATCCTGACGTATTGAGTTGTTAAGGCTTCACCAACCCTTGTTCTATTGGAACCATTGGCTCGAGGTTCTAGACCGTGAATAGAACTCGATTACCTTAAACGACTGTAGTACGCCTCTAGCAAGGGTCTACCATCCCCCATTAATCGGAACGTCATTTGTGTTTATGACGTAATCCCGGTTAATGCAATAGTTATCCAGTGCGATGAACTCCTTCCATTCATTAATATTAGTACCATCTAGTTTATAGGGTTCGGTTAAAGTGTAGACCCACTAATAGCACGGTTGCTCTAAGCTATCCCTGTTATTAACTTGTTACCGAAGTATATTGCCTTTTACCATAGTGTGTTTGACTAGAAACCATTTCTATCAAACACGTACTCTGATCAGAGGTTTATAGCAATCATCACTTCAACAATGGGCCAAGTACAACTCCTATATATATCCGAAGCGATGGATTCTTTCTGACTACTCAGCTTACCAACGTGTTGTCATCACTATACCCGTAGTCACCCGTGACACCCTAAATTAATGAGTGTATAGAAATGACCCAAAGTATAGCAACAATACCACACAAGGTAACTAGTATCTCAAGTATGAAGATATTCGCTAGCTTATTGCATGAAAATATACACTAACACATTGATATATACACCAAGTGTTTATCTTACTGAGGTCTCTAATATATTTCCCAAATATATCCATGTGTCAAACTTAAGGCACCACCTTCAGTCCATAGGAGATTGACTTCTTGGAGCCTTTCAAAGAAAGTTGATCACATATTAGTCTTTCTGCTTCATCAATATCCTTTCTTGATGAAACTATGACTAGAGATAGTTTAGACATAATCATAATTACACATGAAGCAGGTCTCACTAAATATAGTCCAACTATTATTTCTCTGACTTCATGCCATGATACGTCAAGGACTTTTGTATACATACATCAATGAATATATTTTAACCAACTATAATACATTTATAAGCACATCGATATAAACAAAAGATTAAATGCCTTTATTAATTAAACAAAATATTCGTACTATTACATAATTAAGATATATTGCCCTAATTGCCTTAAGGACATACATCATATCCAAAAAACTCCCACTTGCACTAAGGCCAATTAGCCATATGTCTTAATACATATGCTTTAACATACTGGTCATGTTTGACTTGAGTCAATGGCTTCACCAGACCATCTGCGAGGTTCTGATTAGTGGGTACATATTTTAGTCTTATTATCTTAGCATCAATAATCTCCCTGATTATATGATACTTTCTCGATACATGTCTATTTTTTTGATGAGACCGTGGTTCCTTTGCCTAAGCACCATTGTTATCATAATACCAAGTAATTGGATCAATAGTCTCAGGCACCACACCGAGATCACCAATAATTTCCTTTAACCAGACAGCTTCTTTTGCTGCTTCGCATGCAGCAATATATTTAGATTTTGTGGTTGAATCAGCAGTAGTTTCTTGCTTGGAACTCTTCCAACATACGCCCCTCCATTTAACACATACACAAAACCCGATTAAGACTTGAAGTCATCCTTGACAGATTGAAAACTCATGTCAGTGTAACCTCTAATTGTAAGGCCGCCTTCTCCATATATCAAGAACTCATCCTTAGTCCTTCTCAAGTACTTAAGAATTGCCTTGACGGCCATCCAGTGCTTTTCACCTAGATTTGACTGATATCTGCTCATAAAGCTCAAAGCTTGAGAGACATCTGGCCTAATACATATCATAGCATACATGACGGATCCTATCGCGGATGCATAGGGAATATCCTTCATACACATTCTCTGCTGAGCTATCTTCAAACACTCAACCTTAGATAGGTTAATTCCCTGTATCATCGAGAGATAACCTTTCTTTGAATGCTCAAGGTTGAACCTATTCAATACCTTGTCTATATATGTACTTTGAGAAAGACCTAACAGCCTCTTAAATCTCTCTATAGAACTTTATACCTAGTCTAAATGCTGCTTCACCAAGGTCTTTCATAGAGAACTTTCTTGACAACCATACTTTAACATTTTGAAGAAGAGAAATATCATTTCCTATTAGTAGAATGTAATCAACATACAATACTAAGAAAATGACTGCACTCCCACTAACCTTCTTGAAAACACAAGGCTCATTAATGTTTGGATTGAAATCTAGTTCATGGATTGTCTGATCAAACCTTATATTCCAACTCCTGGATGCTTGCTTAAGTCCATAAATGGATCTTTGCAGCTTGCATACCTTTGAGCCATTCTGAGATGTAAAACCCTTAGGCTGTATCATATACACATCCCGGTCTAAATCTCCATTGAGGAATGCTATTTTAACATCCATCTACCAGATCTCATAATCATAATAAGCAGCAATGGCGAGGAGTATCCTTATTGATTTAAGCATGGCTACTGGTGAGAAAGTTTCATCATAGTCGATACCTTAATGTTGACTATAACCATTCGTAACCGACCTTGCTTTATAGGTAATTACATTACCATCCATGTTGGTTTTCTTCTTAAAGACCCATTTGTACCCAATTGGTCTAACCTCTTGTGGTGCATCAACCAAATTCCAAAGTTGGTTCTCATACATGGAATCCATTTCTGATTTCATGGCTTTCAGCCATTTCTCATAATCTGAGCTCTTCATTGCCTCATCATATGTCCTTGGTTCATCATCCTCTAAGAGATACATTTCCTTATCATCAGTGATGTAAAACCATATCTATCGGGACCTTTATGAACATGACCTGACCTTTGCAATGTTGTGTTTAGACAGGTTATTCTTGGATCTCACTTTCTTGTGTATCTAGAATGGGGTCAATCAACTGATTGTCTGTTCCTTCCCTTTGAACCTCCAGTTCAATGTTGCACCCACTGACTTTTGCAAGTAAGTTTTTATTTTCCAAAAAGTGAGCATTCTCTGACACAAATACCTTTTGTGCTTTGGGTTGGTAAAATAGATATCCTACAATCTCTTTGGATATCCAATGAACGAATATTTATCAAATTCGGCGTTCAGCTTATCTAACGCTATCCTCTTTACCATAACAAGACAGCCCCATACTCTTAAGTGACTTAGAGATGGCTTTTTATTACACCATCTTTTGTAAGGTGTGAAATCAACTGATTTAGAGGGCACTTTGTTTAATGCATAAATTGTGCTCTCTAGTGCGTATCCTCAAAAGGATTTACTGAGATCTGCATGGCTCATCATGGATTGAACCATATCTAATAAAGTCCAATTCCTCTTTTCTAACACTCCATTATGTTGAGGCATATAAGGGGGGTCCACTGGGGAACTATCTCGTTTTCCTTTAGATAATCTTGAAACTCTTGACTTAAGTATTCTGTACCTCAATCTGATTTAAGTGTTTTAATACTTTTCTCAAGATGTTTCTCTAGTTCAGTTCTGAATAGTTTGAACTTTTCAAAACTTTCAGACTTGTACTTCATTAAGTACAAATAACCGTATTGTGAATAATCATCAATAAAGGTTATGAAGTAAGAGTATCCGCCTAGTGCCTGAACACTCATTGGACTGCATACATCAGTACGTATAAGTTATAATGTACACGTAGCTCGTTCACCCTTTCCTTTAAAGGGTAACTTTGTCATTTTTCCTTTTAAATAAGGTTCACAATCACCACAAGACTCCAAGTCTATTGGGCCCAAGTCATCATGCTTATGCAGCTTGATTAACCGATCTTTGTTTATATGGCCTAAACGACAATGCCATAAGTAGAAAGATTTCTCATTATCTAAATTTCTCTCTTAGCAATGTTTATATTTTGAGAATATAGCTTGTAATTTCGAAATATCAATTGTCATATTATAATAAAATATCATTCATAGCTTTGATAACACCTTTTATCAAATTGGAATAAAATTCCATCTGCTGTGAAGCACTGTGAAGCAAGAAACAATATTTTATAATAATAATTGAATTTCATCCTTTTACAAACTTTAACAAACTGGAAATTCCAAGTTCCTACATCAATAGCAGCCATCAAGCTCTGATGATTTTCCGTAGGTACAACTCTCCTTTTTGCCAAAACCCCACTTCTCAACAATATCTATACTATCGTATGGATATACGATTCTAATTAGGTATTCCATACCAATTTAGAATTTCTTTGAGATGTAGAAATTCTCAATATTAAACATCTTGAAGTGGAAGCTCTAAGCCTCCTCTTCTCATGCTATGAGACTTTAGCCATTTTGATCTTATTTCCAATATCCCATATTGAAATGAAGATAATATTGAAATGAAGATCTTGTTTCCAATATTTTATATTGAAAACAACCATTTTGTCTCCCAGACAAAAATCTCAGTATTCCTTTTACTTTTCTCTTCACTCTACTCTATCCTGCTTCAAAACTAGACACCATGTGTATCCGTTTACTTCTTTGAGATTGAACCATTTAAATTTCTGACTAATTGGTCCCACCAATTTCTATCAAAATATTTTGGTTGAAATTTTCCACCATGAAAAATCCTTTCTCTAAGATGTAAAGACATAGACTTTCAAATCCATGATTTTATAATACCCTTGTAGCTAAGGTAACATGGATCCTAACATCTGACTTGATGTTTAACCTTGTCTCCTGCCAGCTATTTACATAAGGTAAAAGGGATGTTAACAACCTCTAAGGTGTTGTATCCTAGTTTCCTTCATGTATTTCATGCATATCTGTTTTAAGAAGACTTGCTTGCATCATGTTGTTTAGATTCAGGCTTATATAATGTACACGCCAAGCCCAAGGCTTTGAGGACTATCCTCACATTTCTAAACAAACACTTTGAATCTAGAGCCAATCAAAAGTAGTTATCAATGTGAACGTATGTATTAAAATAAAGATTTCAACCAAGATGTAAGAAAAGAATTATTGTTTAGATATTAGTTGTAGTACATGTATTTAATATAAGGTCTTTTAATTAAATACATTTGTCCTACTATTTTCTTCGAAATTTACAATAGCTCATTCTATTGAATTCGAGAATTTTAGCCTAGCTAAATTTCCTAGTAGGTAGCATCTATAACTAGTCTATTACAACCCCCAATTTTATGAGTCAAGTTGTATTAGTAAGTTATAGTTGGAATCTCATTCCATTTGCATCGCATGTAATTACTAATACATTCAAGTTCCCTAATCCCAAGGGACGTGTGCTCTTATAGTAGCAGCTCCTTGAATGTCTCAGATCTGGGCCTAGCCCCCAATTTTATGGTGGACTACTCCAGTTTTGTTAAGGTAGACCCTATCCCAAACTTTATAACCAATCAATGTGGACTAGAAGGAACGCTTTGCGTAGCACTTTGATAGCCAAAGAGACCATATTATAAATTTGAGTAAGAAAGACTATAACTTGCCTTAATATATTTACTTGGGGATTTTATTGGTGTTAAACGTCTCACCCAATCTAGGACTTTATCATATGGACATATTTATAATAACTTATATTAATTCAGGAGATTTTAGAATTAATTTATAAGGTCCAACCTTAGGTGGGTTCAAGCTCTTTATTATAATTATTCCATCAACCTAAATTATATGCAAAATAATTAACACTTATATTTGTTATATTTATATTGCATTTCCTTTAGGCTTTTATTCAATAAGTTTAATTTTTACTTTGTTATAGAAACATATATAAGCACCATCTTATATATTAGAAATAAATTAGTCCATATTTAATTCCCCAGTTGACCAATTTGAGCTGCACCGATATAGGTTCCCAAGTAGGAGAGGTGCCCTTGAAGTGAGTAGACACCAAGTCCAATCCTTAGCCAGAACAAATACGGGCACAAACTCAAAGACTAATGGATTCTCTTGAACTAATAAATTTCGTTCTTTCAATTCATGTAAATTGAAAGCATCTATAACCCATGTAATTTAAATAAATTATTGAAACTTGTATAATTTGAGTAAGTTGAGCAGGCTTATTCAAAATTATTCACAAACACTTTCTAACATTGAAATGAAAAGCACAAGTTCATATACATTGTTCCAAACAATTAAATAAACAATATTCATTTCATATAGAAAATAATATTCAGTTCGCTTCTAACTTAATTATGCACTAAATAGGTAGGCTTTGATACTACTGCTGGGAACTGACAGTCAACTCGAACATGCATAATAGGCACGGTGGAAATTCAAAATTTTGTCCTTGTCCCCAGGAACTCCTATTAGATGCACATAAATTAAATAAAGCCTTAATTAAATAAATTCTCAACTTAGATTAATATGCATAGGCTAGGCGTACCATAATTCTAAATTATATCCTAACATAAATATTTTATATTAAACATGTTATAACTCCAAGTTATAATTTAAATATAAAATAAATTAAGCATGTAAAATAATCTAAGCATAATAATTATTAAGTCTAAAAACGCTAAAAAAAGACTTAACAATTAAAAGAAAAAATAAAAACATACCAGTTGAAGCATGCTTTAGCAGAACCTCTTTACACAAGCTTCCAAGTATAGGATAGCCTCTATGAGTATCCATATGAACCCCACCAACCAAAACCTCCCGAGAGGAAGAACCAAGGAATCTTGAGTAGTTGCTAGACCACTTCAAAATTTCTATCCAAAAATATAAACTAAAATATTCAAGTTCCACTTGAATTGGGGCGATTTAGAAAGGAGAAATTGAGCTCTATTTATAGGGGAAGCAAAGAATCCCCAGATTTAATGCGGAATTAATGCTGATTTAATGCATGATTAAATGCGTGATTTAATTGCCAATTTAAACACAAGTCTTAATTGTTGAATTAAATTAAATTTAAATATATATATTAAATTTAATTTAAATATATGTATTAAATCTAATTTAAATACATAGTTTAATTGGTGCATTATATCTAATTTAAATATATGTATCAAATCCAATTTGAATACATAATTTAATTATTGCATTATATCCAATTTAAATATATATATTAAATCTAATTTGACAACATCCATTATATCCAATTTAAATATATGTATTAAATCCAATTTAAATACATAATTTAACTGTCACATTATATCCAATTTAAATATATAATTTAACTCCAGCATTATATCCAATTAAAATATATATATTAAATCTAATTTAAATACATAATTTAATTGCTGCATTATATCCAATTTAAATATATATATATATATATTAAATCCTATTTAAATAAATAATTTAATTAATTCTCCTCTCTTTTATTTTATGACCCTAATAAAATTACCAAAAAATGATTTAATCATTTTAATCAACACTTTAATTTATTTGTGACCCTAATAAAATTTGTTACAAGTCAAAATAAATTATTGTTTTAGCCAAATAATAATCCAATTATTATTGTCATATTTTCGTAATAGAATAAATTTATTAATTCTTTACTCAGTTCGATGAAGGCCCAATGTGTGTGACCTTATAGGATCCCGAAGTATTGAGTTGTTAAGGCTTAACCAACGCTTGTTCTATTGGAACCATTGGCTCGAGGTTCTAGACCGTGAATAGAACTCTATTACCTTAAACGACTATAGTACGCCTCTAGCAAGGGTCTACCATCCCTCATTACTCGGAACGACATTTGTGCTTATGACTTAATCCCGGTTAATGCAATAGTTATCCAGTGCAATGAACTTCTTCCATTCTTTAATATTAGTATCATCTGGTTTATAGGGTTCAATTAAAATGTTAACCCACTAATAGCAAGGTTGCTCCAAGCTATCCCAGTTATTAACTTGTTACCGAGTATATTGCCTTTTACCATAGTGTATTTGACTAGAAACCGTTTCTATCAAACACATACTCTGATCAGAGGTTTATAGTAATCATCACTTCAACAAGCGGTTAGGTACAACTCCTTAATATATCCGGAGCGATGGATTCTTTCTGACTACTCAGCTTACCAACGTGTTGTCATCACTATACCCGTAATCACCCGTGACACCCTAAATTAATGTGTATAGAAATGACCCAAAGTATAGCAACAGTACCACACAAGGTAACTAGTGTCTCAAGTATGAGGATATTCGCAAAGCTTATTGCTTGAAGATAAACACTAACACATTGATATATACACCAAGAGTTTATCTTACTGCGGTCTCCAATATATCTCCCAGATATATCCCCGTGTCAAACTTAAGGCACCACCTTCAGTCCTTAGGAGATTGACTGCTTGGAGCCTTTCGAAGAAAGTTGACCACATGTTAGTCTTTCCGCTTCATCAATATCCTTTCTTGATGAAACTATTACTAGGGATAGTTTAGATATAATCATAATTGCACATGAAGCAGGACTCACTAAATATAGTCCAACTATTATTTCTCTGACTTCATGTTATGATACCTCAAGGACTTTTGTATACATACATCAATGAATATATTTTAACCAGCTATAATACATTTATAAGCACATCGATATAAACAAAAGATTAAATGCCTTTATTAATTAAAAAAATATTCGTACTATTACATAATTAAGATATATCACTCTAATTGCCTTAAGGGCATACATCATATCCAATAAATGGTGAGTTGGAGGACCGGTACGGGTGTGGGGGACCCCGTATGCGTCTGGTCTAGTCTCGAGCAGAAACTCAGTTTAATTTAGCATACAAAATTATATATGAGAAATGAAATAAAAATGGGATTTTCTTCCGTATGAGTGTGGTGCACCGGTTTAAGATCTCTAAGGACATAAGGTGCCAACAAGGCTCATGTGGGTTAGGACCGGACCCAAAACAGGAATAAAGAAGCAGATATAATAAGAGAGACAAAGAATAATGATAAAATAACTAAGATGTGAGTCTCTTTGAAAGTCAGGAGCGTACCTTTACGACGTGAATTCACTTTGAGGTGATCCCTTCGTTGAGAGAGAGTCTAGCCAAAGTAGATGTTGAAATAGGACTATTTAGGCGAGTATTTGAGTGGATAGAATCTCCCCTAAATCATAATAAATGAAGCTAGGAATGAATAAAATGTGGACAAAACCTCAAGGGATGGATTTTCTCCCTATTTTATACCTCTTATACCTCAACTATACCATTTCCATACCTATAGAAATTGCTAGAATAATATTTTCTCTATAGTATCTATTGTCATATATTATTTATATCTATTGTGTATGTTAAAAGGTGAGGGAAGGCCTCTATTTGTAGGGCAAAATTAGATCTGAATGCAATAAATCGTATTCATGACCTGATTTCTCCCAAAAATAGTAAGAATTTCCTTCTAAAAAGCCTGAATAGGCAACAACAGGACCCGTACGGGTCCCTAAGGGTAGACTAGGTCTCTAAACTTTTGCCAAACTCAACTTTACTGCAATAGGAACACCTCTGATAGATAACACCTATAAGAGATTGCATTATCTAGCTCTCATCATTATTTTGAGAGAAGGATCGTTAAAATCCAGTGCTCACAAACTGTCCCTTATGGGATCACTCCATATACAGATCTGTATGATCTCACAATATGAGAGATGGTTTAGAAATCATACCTAAGGTGATGACATCGGTGAGTTCCTTTCTTAAGGCGAACTCCCTTCCTAGGGGTCCCTTTCTTGAGGAGGATGACTTTCCATACCAATGCGTATCACTTTCTTGAGGTGGATGACTTTCCTTTGCTGATTCATATCCCTAGTAATACTACTGGGAAAGGTGTCTATATCCCTTTCATAAGGCGGATGACTTCTCCTATTGGTGTATCCCTTTCTTGGGGGATGACTCTCTTGGGGAAGGTGAGTATATCCCTTTCTTAAGGCAGATGGCTTCTCCTGCTGATAGTGTATCCCTTATTTAAGGCGGATGTCTTTCCTTGACCTGTGATAATAATGTATCCCTTTCCTAAAGCGAATGACTTCTCCTGTTGGTGTATCCTTTTCTGAAGGTGGATTGACTTTCCTGGCTGATAGTGTATCCCTTTCTTAAGGCGGATCAATTTTCCTATCTAAGGGCATATCTCTTTCCTAAGGTGAATAACTCTCTTGACTGATGGTGTGTGTATCCCTTTCCTAAGGAGGATGACTCTCCTGGCTGGGGATTTTGAATAACCTGTAAAAAGACAATAATCAAATGCCAAATTAGTCATCGTCTAAACAGACACATCTTAATTCTTGATTGACTATGTAATGAATAAAAATTTTTGCCCCTTCAATCAAGAATGAAGATATGTGGGTGGGGGTTGGCCCCTGAATAAGCTACAAACTGAGTGTGAGAAAATGTCGGGTTTGGCCTGACTGCTTGGGGGATAGAATGTCCTCTAGAGGAAGCCTCTTAGGGGAATGCCCCATAATTAGTTCCACTACTAAGGAATTCCCCTAGGGTGGGTGCCCCTAGGGTATTTGATGATGGGGAGATGTCCCTAGATTGAATGATTCTGCTACCGAGAAATGGGGGGATGCCTCTAGATTGAATGATTCCTTTACCGAGAAATGGGGGATGCCCTTGGATTGAATGGTTCCGCTACTAGGAAATGGGGAGATGCCCCTAGATTGAATGGTTTTGCTGTTGAGAAATGAACTATCCTGACATGGATGCTCTGCTAGAGAGAAAGATACCTCTTTGGCGACTATACTCGGGAATGCCTCTTAGCTGATTCCACTGCTGGGGAATGGAGCAATATCCTTAGGCAGGCTCTTTGCCACTAGGGAAGTCTCTCCTTGCAAGATTTATTTTCTGGGGGAAAATTTCCTATGCTCGGGTGGACCTTTACAGGAAAATCATCCCAGTTTGTGACCAATTCAAGAATGGCTTACTTTGATACTTAATTAATTTTGAGAAGAAAAAAAAAATTTGCCCATTTCAATTAAGAATCAAGATGAGCTTAGGGTTTTGCCCCATATTTAACTAAAATATGGAGTTTAAGAGAAGTAGGGTTGGCCCCGAGCCTGGACTGGATGTGCCTCTGGTGCTTTTATGAAGTCCTGATTCAACACTGCCTATTGATGATGTAGGGGGGACCCATACGGGTACAGGTGGGGTGGGACCCATATAGGTCTTGATCGATGGGGGTTTAAAAATTGAACAGACCCCTCACATCCCGCCTTACACGAAATCTACCCACATTGCGATTTTCCAGCGATTCTATCCTAAAATCGATCAAAATGTATAAAAAGATCCCAAAGACCGGCCGCTTTTCTGTTAGGCTCGAGGATTTGCCCCGGGTAGGCGATTTGGAGCTTTGGGAATGCCCAGTTTTGGTTAGGTTTGCTTTCACGAAGGGGACTCATTTCTGGGGCTCACTCTCACCTCTGAAGTGCCTCTAATCCCTTCCCCGGATACCCAGGCCTCTAAACTTTAGGTATTTTACCCAATTTTCCATTTTTAAGTTTTTTGGAATTTCTCAGCTTTTGGCATGATTTAGGGTGTTTCAGACCTTAGAATAGAGCCTGGTGCATGTAACTTTAGCCTAAGATGCTTTAGGGACTGATTTGAATGAGCTTTGCCCAAGATGCTTTAGGGACTGATTTGAATGAGCTTTGGTTAAATTTGGATGAATTTTGGATTTTTAGGAAATTCTACGCATAGCCACTGTTTTCAGGGAACTAGTACAGGGTGATAGGGGACCCATAAGGGTCCTATTTTTTATACGGGTGTCACATGCGGACCTGTACGGGTGGAGTGGACCCGTACGGGTCCTGTCCTTAGGGACAGAATGTCTAACTTTCTGCTTTTTGTAACTCTTTTTTGGTTTCTGATTTGTCTACTTTATCCTAACCTTGTTGAACCATGGTTTCATCTTTTTTGTTTCGGTATAAGACTGTGGGAGCCTTGAGCTTCTACAGGAAGTGGTACGAGGAGATTCATACCGCGGAGGACATCGAGCTAATAGCCCATATAGATGCTTTTGGGTTCAGCAACATCATTAGGGTCATCCCTTAGGCTCCGAAGACATTGGCCCCGGGTGCTATTTTGGCTCTCGCGGAGAGGTGGTCTGAGACGACCCATACTTTTTATTTATCAATTGGGGAGGTCACCGTCACTCCCTCGGATATGTGTGCCTTGACGGGATTAGATTAGAGCTGGGACATCATCCATTTTGATGTCTATGCCGATAGATGGCATTCTCGGCCTGAGGTAAAGGCATACATAGAGAGATTACTTGGGCTCCATCCTAGAGGGATGGACAAGGTCAAGTATAGAGATCTGCATGACTATTGGATCGAGCAGCCGAGTCCCATTGCTGTAGGTAGGAGGGATCAGAATGCCTGATCTTTCCTGCTAGCATTTCTTACCACTATCTACTTCACAGTCTATTCGAGCAACCTCAACTACGGTTTGCTCTCAACCATCGAGGATCTTGCCGATGTGTCAGGCAAGAATTGGTGTCAGGCCATCCTAGAATAGTTTTATTTTAGGTTGGATGTTAGGGTTCGGGTTCAACAGTCCGAGCTCAAGAACTGTCATCTGATCCTGTTGGTAAATCCCTAACTATTCTTGGTTTTAATTTCTTATTCAAACTGTATTGTAGCTAATCTTTACTTTACCTTATAGATTTGGGCCTTCGAGCATCGATTGATTCCCAGGTCAGGCCTGCCCATACAGCCTGAGATGCCTCACATCGTTTCCAGGTGGATGGGGCCTTGGAAGGGTCAGGCCCTGGCTACAGTATAGTATCGAGAGTTCTTTGCCAGCTGCGCTCAGATCGGGTGAACTTCATTCATACTAAACCTATATCTTACATTTTAATAAACCATTAATAGAAACTGTATTCATGAGGTTGTGATAGTTATAGTGCACTTATTTCTTTCAAGGTATCTGAGACCCGTGGGACAGGTTTGATGCATATGGGGGCATTGCATGGATGTAAGGTGGTGTGGATGACCGCTTTTTGAGTGGTATTTCGGTAAGCAGGTCCGAGGGTTGAGGACTAGTGCTATCGTGGAGAGGACGATCCTTCCCCCGATCCCATCATGGGTCTTCTGGCCACATTTGATGCCGAGGATGGATCAGGGGTTGTGCTTATTGGGCGAGGGGGCCCGGGTGCTATCGGTAGAGGGCTCTTATGCTGAGTTCATTGATTCTTGGCTCCTTCCTCCTTTTGAGAGGATTCATTACAAGGATGTCCCCCTCGAGTTCCACTACAGTGATGGTAACGACAACGATGATGACGACGACAAAGATGATGATGATGATGACGAGGGTGGACCGAGGGGTGACCGTAGGGGTCTGTCCATAGTCTAGAGGGCTGAGAGTTCGTCTAGGACCACTACTCTTTCTTCTTAGGTATTTCCATAACTTAACCCTTATAGATACCTTATTGCTTTTTAAAACTGATTGTGATTCTGAGTTTGACCTTTTGCCGATATAGTCTCCCGCTCCTATGCGGAAGAGGCATGCTACTGCTACTGCTGCTATTATTCTCGAGCCCTGATGAAGCAGTCTCGCGCTTCTGGTTCCGAGAGAGAGAGTCCTTCAAGAAAAGCTAGATACTTTCTTCTAGCTCCTCGATCATTCAGGGAAGCGAGCTATCAAAGAGCTCGAGGAGTCGATCTAGCCCAAGGAATTCTTTATTTTTAATCTTATCCTTATAACAAATGTCTGGAATATCCCATTTTGATTTGACTTTCTCTTTCAAGTGACCATATCCAAGGCCAAGAGGATAACTAGACGTTATTTCTTTGTTGGGGATCTGCTATTAGCTCAAGATGTGCTAGCCTTGGTAATTTTCTTTAAACTATAAAATTTAACAAACTATGCATGATGCATGCCATGACATTCATATATGTGCACTAATCTTATGATTTTTATTGCAGGCTCTGCTAGCCATAGAGCGCAGTAGGTCGGCTCAGGACTTGGATGCTTTTAAGGAGAGAGCTAGGTTCTTGGAGGGGCAACTACAAGCAGCCACTGCTGAGGCTTATCAGGCTAGAGTAGAGACCTCTTAGATGAGGGCTGAGATCAAGATGTTGCAGGATCAGCTGGTGCGGATGATCGAGGACAGGCAGACACCGGAGCTGTCATATTCTGTGTCTGCAGATGACCTTTCTTCCTATCAAGTGGCTTCGATAGTGACCGAGAGGGGTGGAACTGAGCAAGGTGTGGACCAGCATGCTGGGGGAGCCAATGTTGTCAGGGCTACCGCAAGGACCTCGGAGACCATGGCCCCTGCCCAGCCAACTGCTGGTGTTGGTGGAGCTGATGATCACATGATGATAGATATGGATTATCTACTAGCAGATACACAGGACTTGACTCCATAGGATCGCCAAGGAAAGGATCCCCCAATATCCTAGATTAGACTCCATTTCTTTAATTTCTGAACATTTGATACCTTTGGGCCCTATGTGGCTTACTTTGGATGTACACTTGGATTGATACTTTTGACATTTAACTTTTTATACATGCTAAACTTTTCTTTTTCTAAACTCAGACCATTGAATATTGTCGCTTGTAGACCTATATTACTCATTATATCTAACAATGAGGCCAAGCTTGGCTAGTTTTGCATAGGTAATTCAATGTGAGATGGCCGGTAACCACAAATGATGTTCTAACTTTTGCATCAGTTACTTGGTGCGAGATGACCTATCGATCATTTTATTTTCTTTTTGTCCTAATTTTTGCCTGAACTGTCCTTAACGGCTCGGTTCAGCAGACTTTTCTTTTCTTTTCTTAGCTTTAACTTTTTCCTGGACTGCCCTTTCAGGTTTTCAATCCAGCAAGCTTTTTTGTTCTTTTTCTTTACCTTAATTTTTTCTTGGACCGCCCTTTTGAATTTTTGACCATGCAGGCTTTTTCTTTCTTTGTTTTAACTTTTGCCTAGACCGCCCTTTTGAGTTTTCAATCTAGGAAACTATCTTAATTTTTGCCTGAATTATCCTTGGTGGCTCAATCTAGTAGACTTTTTCTTTTCCATCTTAACTTTTACCTAGACCGCCCTTTCGGGTTTTCAATCCAGCAGGCTGTCTTAATTTTTGCTTGAATTGTCCTTGGTGACTCAATCCAGCAGACTTTTTCTTTTTTGTCTTAACTTTTGTCTAGACAGCCCTTACGTATTTTCAATCCAGCAGACGGTCTCCAAATTTTGCACAGGTCTGATTTCTTTTGTAACCTATCGGTATTTTTACCTTTTATTGGATAATATATGTGTAGTGAAGATAATGACAAAGATGTATAACATGTATAGAAAAATTGATGTTCACTCACCTGCAATTATTTCACCTAAAGACATGCATGCATTCATAAGACCAAGATTCTTAGCAAAATCATAACATGTTCATTGATGAGATTAATTTGAGTACATAGGCAATGGTAACAACTTTTGATGGTTAACCCCTACTGCCTACTGGTCTTTCATAGATTTTCCAGAAAGCAACTGACATTTTTCTCTCGATGCCCTAACTTTTGCCTAAGTCTCCCTTTTCGAGTTTTCAACTTAGCGGGCTTTATTTGGGTTGGAGTACCCTAATTTTTGCCAGACCGGTTTATGGAATACCGATCAGCGGGTTGCACCCTAATTTTTGCCTAGCAGTAGAGGACCACTAGTCGAGTGATTTATTCTTTATATCTTTTTATTCTTTGTGCTGCTTTTTAATGATTTAATTCTTTTGACCTAGACATGATAACGCTTAAGCCTATCTTAATTCACTGGATTTATGAACTCATTTTCATCCATGTCCATAAGCTTGATTCCTCCTTTACCAAGGTCTTTCTTAACAACGAATGGCCCTTCCAATTAGGCCTGAACTTGCCCCTAGCATTGGTGTTGACTTGGCGTAGCTATTTGAGAACCAGATCGCCTGCCTTGAGGGGTTGCTTCGGCTATCTGACTCTGTTATTGTAAGCTCAAGTCATACGCTGCTGGTACATCTATAGGTGCTCAAGTGCCTTGAGCCGCTTTTCATCTATTATGTTCAACTATTCATAACTAGCCCTTGCCCAATCTGACTCTTTTAACTAGGCTTCAAGTGCTACTCTTAGAGATCTTACTTCTGTTTCGATCGACAATCCGGCTTCCATTCCATATACCAAGGAGAAAAGTGTGATCAGTTGGTGTTCTTACACTGGTTCTATACCCCCAAACTGCAAATAGGAGTTTATCTGCCCAATCCCTATAGGTAGCTACTGTCTTGGACAAGATCTTCTTGATTGACTTATTAGCAGCCTCAACTGCCCCATTAGCTTGTGGCCTACATGGAGAAGATCTTTGATGCTCGACATTGAACTTCTCAAATAATTCAGTCGTGGCCCCTAAAAACTGAACTCCATTATCGGAAACTACATGGTTTGGAACCCCATATCAAGCAAAAATATCCTTCTCTATGAACTTGGCCATTTTCTTGGCGATAATACTGGTGTAAGATTCGGCCTCTACCTACTTTAAAAAATAATCGACTACGACTATGATGAATCAATATCCATTGGTTGATGATGGCCGAATTTAACCGATTATATCTATCCCCCATGCTGAGAAAGGCCAGGGAGTAGACAAATTATGAAGTTCAGACGGAGGTTGGCTCTATGGGTTAGTTCGCTAAAAATTTAGCCGCTGCACTCCCCTTAATGACCTTCTTCGTGACATACTTAATATCAAACTCAGATAGCAAGAGGAGCCAGTGAGAAAGCTTTCCTACCAATGTGGGGATTGACAAAGATACTTCATTGGATCTACTTTTGCAACTGCTTGAATCCTGTAGGATTGGAAATAATGTCTCAACTTCTTGGTCAACCATACCATCGTAGTACACATCTTCTCAACTATCATGTATTTTGTTTCATATTCTAGCAACTTCTTATTCAAATAATATACGGCGTGTTCACTCTTATCCTTTTATTCTTGGACCAGCATGGCACGTACAAATGATTCTTCTATGGCCAGATAGAGAATTAATGGTTTGTCATTAGAGGTTTCAAAACTAGAGGATTAACAAGGTAAGTTTTAACCTTATCAAAGGTTATCTAGCATTGCTCGTTCCATTCTATTAGCTGCTTCTTTCTCAATAATTTCAAGATTGGCTCACACACTATCGTTAAAATGACTCACATACTGAAGTGATCCAAGGAATGACCTGACTTGTCTTTCAGTTCTAGGAATAGGCATTTCTTGAATAGCTTTAACCTTATCGGGGTCAACCTCGATTCCCCTCTGACTGATGATATGGCCAAGGAGCTTTCCTGATGTAACCCCAAACACACACTTCTTTGGATTTAAACGTAGGTTGTACTTCTTAATTCTCGTTAACAACCTTTCCAAAATCTCAGGGTGCTCTTCCCTTGTGTTTGATTTTACTATCATGTCATCCACATAAACCTCAACCTCTTTATAGATCATGTCGTGTAGTAACACTGTTACTGCTCTCTGATAGGTTGCCCCTACGTTCTTTAGCCCAAAAGTTATTACCTTATAATAGTACATGCCCCATTAAGTGATGAAAGATGTCTTAACTTTGTCTATAATGTCTATCAAAATCTGATTATATCCAGAAAACCCATCTAAGAATGAGTACATTGCGGCATTGTCTACTAGTACATCAATGTGCGGTAATGGGAAATCATCCTTAGGTGATGCCTTGTTCAAATCGCGAAATTTGACACACATTCTTATTCTTCCATCTTTCTTAGGGATTGGGACAACATTTGCTAACCATGTCGGATACTCAATCACCATGATGAATTTAGCTTCTAATAGTCGAGCAACTTTAGCTTTGATTTTATCGGCCCACTCTGGATGCAATCTCCTTAACTTTTGCTTGACTGGTTTGAAGCGAGTATTGGTTGGGATACAATGCTCAGCAATATGGCGATCTACCCCAGGCATGTCCTCATAGGACCAAGCAAAAGTGTTAACATGTTTTGTAAGCACTTTTACTATCTCTCTTTTTTATAGGGGTTAGATCATTGGATATTGTTACCATTTTTGGATTTTCCTTAGTACCCAAATTAATGTCATGCAGTGAAGCATCATACATGCTAAAAATGTTATGTCGATGGTTAAATGAATGCATGGTGTCGTCAGGTGAAACATCATATAAGTAACAAAAGTCACTATTATTATCATTAGGATGCCCAAAGGCTACATCATTTCTATTACATATAATTGCATTATCATTAGGGTCTTCTTGGTCACTCATTGGGATGTGAGTCAGGTCGCCATCCAAATCCTGTAACTACTTCTCAGTCAATACATTGTCCACAGTTTCTCTTATGACTTGGGCTAGGTTTCTCAAGGCTTCTTGAATAGGTGTCTTCTTATGTCCCCCGGACATAAGATGGTGTATATTAAAGTGGTAAGGGTATCGATGGCCTTGTCTACTTTAATCTTTGATGGGTCACTATCTTCCATTCGTTTGACAACTTTTCCGCTTCTATGGTGGCTTTATAACTCTCAGGGATGGTCTTGTATGCCTTCATAAATGATAACTTACGGAGGTGAGGAGATAATCCGAAGATGAATCGATCAGCCAATTCCTTTTCATGAGGCTTCCTTTTAAGAGCTACTAAGACTATTAACCACCTCTGAAAGTAATCATAGATAGGTTCCTCACTCCATTGTCTGATAGCTATAAGGTCGAATATGGATAGTTCTTCCCTTGCTTTCTTGGTCTCTATTATGCGTTTTCACACTTTGTCTTCTTCTAACCCTGAGTTAATCATGGCTATTTCTTTCCCTCTTCTCTTGGGTTCACAAACTTTTCCTTTGTCAATTAGTGTCGTGATTGCCTTGAGGAGACCTTCATATTCTCTAGTCGGGTGACCAGAGCTAATATGGTATATGCAGAAATTGCCCCTCTCTTTAGGTTTCGGCTGAACATATGGTCGTAGATGGTCGATTAACCCATACTTCTTCAGTTTCTTGAAGATGTTCACAAGAGGAGTACCCCAAGGTGAGATGTCATCGAGAGTCATAGGATGAACCTTTTGGTCATAGGTCATGCTATAGGGTAAACCCATGAAATAAGAGAGAATTGTCCCTTTTGGCATAACCACAAAGTTGGGAAGCTGACTCTGGTCCTTGCTGCGGTGAACTTGTGAAATAGCCTCTTGACAGAGCGAATGAGTCCCCTTACTAGCTATACAGAGGGTTGGGTTCACTGGCTAGATTGACTGTACAAACTGAGCCATGATAGTGATTGGTAAAGGAGATTGTCGAATCTTGCCTTGAGCTGAGGTAGTAACCAAGAGATTAATACATGCATGGGATGTGGTATGCATGCACAAATTACCACAATGCATGGTGGGGTTAATTATAAGAGAATATAACACAACACATGCAAAGCAATCGATTCTGTCCTTATTTCTCCGGTCAATTCTGAAGGTATTCTTCCTTAGTCTAATCTCATACAGAAATGGGTACCTAAAAGGTGAAATTCTAAGGCTTTTGATAAGAATGTGTAGGGACATAACGGAAGTTGATGTAGTAGGTTCCCATCGCATCAAGCCTCTTTGGAGGGAGATGACAATTAGTGGTCCACCCACTCAAGTGCCCCCAGTGCCTGGCGGGCATGGGTAACACCATCATGAGTTTTGCTGAAAAATAGGGCACCTTAACCTAGCGCTAGAAGGAGGGCGCATCTAGCTAGAGAGAATAAGATAAGAAGATAGAGTGTAATAACTTTCCCAAATCATAAAAAAGAAAACGGGTTGAATCAAGTAAATTATTTTCGATGCTCATCTTAATCTTTTAAGCTTTTAAAACAAACCAAAATTTTACAATTTAAAAGATCATGTCCCCAGTAGAGTTGCCACTATGATGTGTCAATAACGTGTGGGTCTCCCTTGGTACCTTAGTGAGAGGCGGGGCCCACTAGGGTTTGGTTGGGTTTAGGCGTGATGAAACATTTTTAGTTCAAGTTTGCACATTTTAGCCAATTTTAATGAATAAAAGAATTGAGACCCAAATCTCGATACAAATGATAGAGTCGCCACCCAAGTTGTCTACTTGGGAAAGAGTTTTGGTATGGTTCCCATTGGGCGGGAGACTCATACCTTTTCAATAAGAGATTTGGGTATCCGATGAGTCACTTATTTCTCATTTAGTTAATTCAAAATTATATGCACCGTGTAAAACCATTTTGTTTTCATTATTTGGGGAATTATCACAGAAATCCTATTTTTCTACACTCTTTCACACTCGTTATATGCGATTACAAATTACAATAAAGCTTAAGTAATAAATGGGGGAATAAAAATTATAACCGGGGGGAAATGGAGGAATTGCAAAAGAACCAATACACTTGTTCTAAGTTATAAAACAAAATGAAATAAATT
The DNA here is from genome assembly GCA_947683365.1 of Euphorbia pulcherrima. Classification (NCBI taxonomy): domain Eukaryota; kingdom Viridiplantae; phylum Streptophyta; class Magnoliopsida; order Malpighiales; family Euphorbiaceae; genus Euphorbia; species Euphorbia pulcherrima. The sequence goes on from CANTUS010000001.1 coordinate 26,815,991, forward strand.
TCCCTATATCCACAAAGATTAGCACAGTTTAAAACACATCATAAGTCAACATTTTATTAGGAAAAATGTGAATATATTAGCGTGGCGATTTTGCGATTGATAGTGCCCGAGCGGCTTCTAGGATCGAAGAGAGATAACGAGTCTTCAACATATTTTGTTGTAAAAACACATTTTAACTTTTGTAGGTTAATTTACCGAATTATTAGTGAAAATGATAGCATGACAAATGGTGAGTTGGACTGATTTTTAACTAGTCAAAAAAGGATTTTGGGATTCTGCCTGGGGGCCAGTACTCGTACAGGTGGGTAGGACCTGTACGGCTACTAGGGAGGACCGATACAGGTGCAGGGGACCCGTACAGGTCTTGTCTGGTCTGGGACCCATACAGGTCTTGTCTGGTCTGGGAAGAAACTCAGTTTAATTTAGCAGACAGATTTATAGATGATAAATGAAATAAAAATGGGATTTCTTCCGTATGAGTATCGTGCACCGATTTAATATCCCTATAGACATAAGGTGCCAATAAGGCTCATGTGGGTTAGGATCAGACCCGAAACATGAATAAATGAGTAGATATAATAAGAGAGATAGAGAATAATGATAAAATAACTGAGATGTGAGTCTCTTTAAAACTCAGAAGCGTACCTTTATGACTTGAATCCCCTTTGAGGTGATCCCTTCGCTGAGAGAGAGTCTAGCCAAAGTAGATGTTGAAATAGGACTATTTAGGCGAGTATTTGTGTGGACAAAGTCTCCCCTAAATCCTAATAAACAAAGCTAGGAATGAATAAAATGTGGACAAAGCCTCAAGGGATGGGTTTTCTCTCTATTTTGTACCTCATATACCTCAACTATACCCTTTCTATACCTATAAAAACTGCTAGAATAATGTTATCTCTACAGTATCTGTTGTTGTATATAATTTGTGTCTGTTGTGTATGTTAAAATGTGAGGAAAGGCCTCTATTTATAGGAAGAAATTAGGTTTGAATGCAATAAATCACATTCATGACCTGATCTCTCCCAAAAATAGTAAGAATTTCCTTCCAAAAAGCCAGAATAGGCAATAACAGGACCCATACGGGTGGGGTGGGACCCGTACAAGTCCCCTCTAGACGTACGAAGGAAATGACCCGTAAGGCAGCACCCGTACGGGTCCCTAAGGGCAGACTAGGTCTCCAAACTTTGGCCAAACTCAACTCTACTGCAGTAGGAACACCTCTGATGGATAAAACCTGTAAGAGATTGCATTATCTAGCTCTCATCATTGTTTCATGAAAAGGACCGCTAAAATCAAGTGTTCACAAACATAAATACATTAGTCCACCATTTTCAACATTTATATATGAGCCTTCTTGAACAACCTCGACATTAGTGTCCTCTTCGAACACCAATTGAAGCAACCTGTTGGAAAACCCCACATTTTCTCTCTTGTACATATTTTGTTAGTTTATTTTTAAGCTTGTAGTAACTTATGTTTGTTTTGTTGGCTTTTTGTAGGGACAATAAAGGGAGTTCTCTTGAGCATATATAGTCAACAATCTTGATGTTGATGACAAACCCAAAAACCTGTCAATATTTGCCCCCTTTGGAAATGATTGAAGTTTCCTTGCAGCCAATGAGAGGAAAACCTTATAGATGAGAAAGTCTCGTCCCTAGACAGTCAAAAGATTAATTTTTCCTCTCCTCTCCTTCTCTTGGTGAACGGTACACAGAAAGTATTCCTCTTCCTTTATCTTCATTTAAGTTTATTAATATTTCTTTCCGTGCTGATTGTTAATCTGTATTTGATTTAATTTTCTATGCTTTGGGGATAAAGCATGTTTTAAGTGTGGGTGAAGGATTAAGATTATCAATGCTTTATTAATTTCCCTTCTTTAATTGTTCTTTGATTCTATTGGCCAAGATTGTCTATGCATGAATTATAAAAATTGGTAAAAAAAATTTGCTTATGATGCCTTTGCTTGAACTTGCAAACCTAATAGAAATCTATTTTGTGTTCACTGTTAGATTGCACTATTAAATAAAAACCTTGTGAAATCTTTGTAAATTGGTTGTTTTAGAATTGATGACAAAGATGCAGAACGCAAACTTAGAAATTGTACAAAATTAGTCAAGTCCTGGCAACAAGGTTAAGATGATAAAATTTTAGCTTTTACTTCAAAATGATAGCTTGAATCAAATGCATGTCCCACAATTTGGTAAGAATTTGAGCTTTTCTCTTTCCTTGAATACATACTGCCTGGAAAAAAATTTTGAGTGAGCAACTTTATTGTATCTAGCTAGAACTTGCCTAGATAAATTCTTATGATACATATTATTGTGAGCTTGTAGTTGTCAAGACCACACATTGGACACTTGTGCTAAATGATTAAGGTATTAGGTTTCACCTCTCTAGCCAAAAAGCCTGCCCATTTAAAATTTTTAACCTTAGATTACCCCTTTGAGCCTTAAACCTTTTCTTGGTTACACACATTATAAACCACACAACCTTTCACTTTGATTCCTCAAAACACCCAAGGTTTTCCTATTGAGATTGTCAACATTCAAAGAGATGCAACAACAATATCAGCAGCAGAAGACTTTCTCAAATCAGAAGAGCTCGAAAAAGGAAAATATCTCTTAATAGAAGACAACATCAAGAACAACACAACCTTAGATAGCCTCTTTATCTATATTTGTTTTTTTTTTATTTTTCTCTTAAAAAGGAAAAAAAGTGAAGAAAAAGAAAAAAAATAAATAGAAGAATAAATTGTGAATTACATATGTATGTTTGAGGCATGAATAAAGTATTTTTAAGGTTGCCATACATAAAGGAAAAGGTTTCGTACACAATAATCTCAAGATTTCCTATGCTTGGTGAAGATAGTCTACTGTTGAATTAAGGTCTTCCAAATCTGAAGAAGTTGCAAGCTCATCAACAAAATCTCTTACGGAAACTCTCTGCCTAAAAATTATCCTTTTTCCATACCCTAACCCTAAGCTTACATTATAACCCTTTTGAAGACCTTATGATAGTGTAGGTGTTCAATAACTAGTGGTGGAGATTAAACCGAAAGGCAAGCATATGGTTTAGGGATAGTAAAGTCTGCTGAATGAGGGAAATCTTGGATATCATCCTAAACACCTAGAGTGAGGGCATCCTTTGGTGAGGCATTCTGATTTATTTGCTATTGTATTGAAGTAAGAGGTTTAATTTTTTCATCTTTACATGTTACATGTGGACATATAGAATTGCTTGGCTAAAGTTTTCCATGTCTTGAAGTTAATTTCTAAATGTGTTTTCAATTGTTTAACTTTCCAAGTTTCATGAGATTTTCCTATGTTGATATTATGTATAATGTTAGTCTCTTTGTATAAAATGGATTGCTTGAGGGCAAACAAATGTTCAAGTGTGGGGGTGTTTGATAAGAAAAAATTTGTAGTGAAATAGAGATTAAAAATGTCACTTATTTTGTTAAAGAATCGGATTTTACCAAAGGATTGTGACAATCTCAGGTTACGGATCTCAGTAGTAGAAGAAGACAAAAGTGGAAATTGGAGGGGAAAAAGAAAGATTAAATTGAGGAGAAAAGTAGCTGAAATCTAGCCAGAAATAGTGGATCAAGCTGATGTGACCTTGACAAGAGGAAAGAGGAGATTGCAGATGTCTTTACTTACTTTTGTTATTTAGCTTTTTAAAAAAGCTCCTTATTTTATGGATAAAAGGTGATGTAATATTTTTATATTTTGTGTTAGCCCCTTTCATCTCCTACCTTAGGGATTATAAAAGGTGGACTTGGTTATTTTGTGGGAGATATATTATTCTCTGGAACTAAAAACACTCTCTTATGCCATTGATGAAGTTTAGTTTTTTTCTATGAGCATGAGTGAGTAAATTCGAGCAGCTGAGCTAGTCTCAGGCTGGCAGTCTAAGGAATTCCTCCTCTACCATGTATGTAAGTATTTATTTCTTGTCATTAATTGATGATTGTATGTTTGAATGCTTCATTTATTGAGTCAAGGATCCAACTCATACTTAGCTCCATTAATGAGACTTAGCGAAGACTTAATGTGGCTGAAACACAAACACACACATGTATTCTATGAGACCTAGAGGAGATTAGATGCATGCTAAGGATTTTGTTCTTTGAATAAATGCTCCATTGATCTTCAAGCAAGTTTTGTTAGCTTAATATGGACTTAGTGGAGACTTAAGTTAGCAATGCTTAGAAACTAAGTGAGGTTGAGAAGTAAGTGTGGGGATAATAGGTTAAGATACCTTAGATAAACGTGCTTAAACTGTTGGGAACTGACAGTCACTTTGAACATGCATAATAGGTATAACAGAAATTCAAAATTTTGTCCCTTGTCCCCAAGAACTCAAATTAGTTGCACATAATTAATTAAAGCATTAACTAAATTATTTCTCTACCTAGGTTATCATGCAAAGGCTAGGCATACCATAACTCTAAGTTATATCCTTGCATTAATATTTTATACTAAGTATGTTATAACTCTAAGCTATAACCTAAGTATAAAATAAAGTAAGCATGCAATAATAACCTAAACATAATTATTAAGTCTAAAAACGCTTAAAGAAAAAGATTTAATAATTAAAAGAGAAACTTACCAGTTGAAGTGTGCTTTAGAAGAACCTTCTTGCACAAGCCTCCAAATGTAGGATAGCCTCTATCAGTATCCAAACGAACCCCACCAATCGAAACCTCCCACGATGAAGAACTGTTGAAGTTTTTAGTAGTTGCTAGACCACTCCAAAATCTACCTGAAAATAACTAACTAGAGGTGCTCGAATAAATTCAAACTTCTCAAAGAAATCCCTCTTAGTTAATTGAGAAAACTATTTGAAGAATCTCAAAACAAAACTAGAGAGAGGGGAGAAGAATGTGTTGGTGTGTTAAAACAAGGAAGAGGAGGAGGTTTCCGACTATATGACTTACCAATGTGATGTCATCACTATACCCCGTAATCACCTGTGGCACCCTCAATTAATGAGTGAATAGGTATGACCTAAAGTATAGCGATAGTACCATACAAGGTCACTAGTATCTCAAGTATGAGGATATTCTCAAAGCTACCGCATAAAGATAAACACAACACTATGATATATTTACTAAGTGTTTATCTTATTACGGTCTCCAATATATCTACCACATATATCCATGTGTCAATCTTAAGGCACCACCTTCAGCTATAGGAGATTAATTGCTTGGGTCAATTCCAAGAAAGTTGACCACATGCCAGTCTTAATGCTTCATCAATATCCTTTCTTGATGAAACTATGACTAGGGATAGTTTAGACATAATCATAATTGCACATGAAGCATATCTCACTAAACATAGTCCAACTATGATATCTCTCTTCATGCCAGTGGCGAAGAGAGAGGGAGGGACGGTGGGGCACATGCCCCACCAGTCGTCAGAAAATACGGAACAAATATACTGTATAGAGTATATAAAGTTATATTATATATTAAATATACTGTAAAATGTAGACAAGTTGTTTGTTGTGCCCCAGCGGTAGATCGCATCCCTCTTTTCTTGTAGGTCCCTAGTTCCAAACCTGATGGCAGATTTTTACATTTTTCTTATTTAGTCCCTTTACTTTTTTTCCACTCAAACTGTCTTTCCATTTCTTAAATTTTATGAATATAAACTATTTTCTTAAAGTGTTAAAATATACACTTTTATTTCTGTTCACCTCAAAAAATAATTACATTTTTTATTTCTTTCCTAAGAAATTTATGTAAACTTTCGTTATTTTAAGTGTTTCTACTTTTTCTCTCCTTTTTATTGTTTTTCTTATAAAAAATAATTTTTTCTACATAATTAAAATTCCTTAATATGTCATTTATAAGTAAAATTTGTAGTTCTATTTTATATATTTCTTCTTTCATTTCTATTATTTTTTTCCATACTTTTTAGTAATTTTAATATAATATTTTATAAAATTATTCAATTTTATTTAAGCAATTTCTTATACATCAACTACAATCAAATGTAGACTTTATAATACAATTTTTTACAAATCCAACTTAATTCATAAATTTTGCGCTTACTTTAAATACATAGAAAATCATCACTACACGCTGAATGTAATTCAAAAGTAAGACCTCTAGAGGTTACATATTCAGCCTTAACACTAATTAATTCGAACTTTAAGATTTTCTCAAATATTAGTTTTGCCATAAAAAAGTGTTACTTGTTATCGATATCCTCTTGTGCGCTGATTCACTACCATTATCGTCATCAGTTTACTACTATCGTCGTCGATCCCTCTTTAGTTGGAATTGTGCCCCACCAGACTCTAAATCCTGGCTACACCACTGCTTCATGCTATGATATATCAAGGACTTTTGTATAAAGATATCAATGAATATATTTTAACTAGTCATAACATATATGAACACATTGATATAAACAAAAGATTAAATGCATTTATTAATAAAACAAATTATTCGTACCATTACATAATTAAGATATATCGCCCTAATTACCTTAAGGGCATACATTATATCTAACATAAATAAGAGTAATTACATTCTGTTTGTGGAAAAGACTTGGATTGCTCAGTTGGCTGGTGAAAGCTTGTGCATTTATCTATTATTGTTAATCTTTGTTCTTATTCCCTTATTTTTATGCCATTTACTTTATTTGTGAATTTCAAACAATTTAAGCTTGCTCTCTGAGAAATACGACACTTAGTCTTGCCCTCACTACAACCTAACCCTAGTGCACTTACTAGGTGAACCTGTTTGGGCGCAACATACTTCTCAAAAATTTTAAAATTTATCACTAAAATGTATTTTATTTTTATTAATTAAGCTACAAAATTTCACTTTAAAATGGATAAGATTACCCTTTAAAATGTGGTTTCAAAACTTTAAGAATTTTTTTTGCAAAATTTTAAAATCACATGCGACCTTTTAAAAAAATAAATTCACAACCCTTTTATAAAACTGTAAAACCACGTGACATATTTTTAAAATTTACCCATACCAAAACTCAAAATGGATAATAAGTTTTATAGAAAAACAAACACTAACCTAAGGGAATGAGAATGAAATCATTCCCTTCCATAAACACCGTGGACCAAACATTTTCATTATTATAATATATTTAATTTCTTATCAAATTAAATTTTGCATTCTGTATTTATTTGTTATTATTTTAATCCTTGTTTAATTAGTTTTAGGGTATATTTATTAGTATTTTATTATTTAACATTCCTTATTCAATTAATATCAGTTTATAGTAATGTTAACAATATCAGGTATTATATTGGTGGAATTAATAAGGTACGTGATATTATCAGTATAATCGGTATAATTAGTGGTTTACCGATTTTTTCACTTTTAAAATAATATATATTATTTAAGATTTCGAGTGTCTATTGCAAAGCTTTTTAGGTCTTTAGCAACTATTGCATATTGCCAGAGGGGTTTTGGAATGATCATCGTGTTTCCAGTGGCTGATGCAACTGATCCTCCTGCAACACTCTTTAGGACTGTTGAAACACTTTCTTCATGTCGCCATAACCTTTTTCAAAAAACCATTTTGAAATTGAATCGTACCATAGCCATGGCCAGTTTACGATAAAATCGGGCGATACGTTATGGTTTTATAAATCGCTCCATAGCCATGACCGGTTTATAATAAAACCGGCTGATATGTTACGGTTTTAATAACACTGGTTTATACTCCCTCCATAATTTTTTACTTGTCTTCCTACAAGTTTCACACTTTTTAATAAACTCATTTGTTAATGATATGAAAATACTAGTTTATCCTTGTATCTCTAATTAATGCTTTAATTTTTCAACACAAGTGCAATTAATGTTAAGGATATAGTTGGAAGAATAATGAAAAAAGCACCTAGAAAAGAACAAATAATAAGTATTTTGGTAATTCAATTTTAAACTAAAATGTCTATTTTAAAAAGATGGAGGGAGTAGTATACAAATACGACCTTTATTTTATTTTTTGTAAAAATAGATTTTTCTCTGTTTCGGGTTTATCAAATTCAAGTTTTAGTTTGTGAATTTTGTCAAGAAACGTATTTATTCGGCAAGTGCAGCTTGCAAGTACTTCCGTTACTGATTTTTGGGTTAAAACCTTCAATTTTACTTTTACACTATTATTTATTTTGTTAAAGCAAAGTTAGGGGTGTTTATCGGTTCAATCCATCAAATCGAAAATACCGAAAATTGAAAAATTTTAAAAATATAAGTCAAAATCGAACCGAAGTAAAAAAGAATAACCTAAAAGTAAAAAAAATAACCTAACTAAACCAACTAATTTAATTTGGTCGGTTCGGTTAATTTTTTTTAAATGTACATATGTTATTCATTTATTATATAAATAGATTAAATTATTATTTAAAATTAATAAAGTTAAAAAAATGTTATAATAAATAGCAAATTCATGTAAGTAACCTTAGCAAATTTTGTCAAAGAAGACAGTGGATAAAGAATCAAAGAAGCAAATTTTGACCAGTAACTTATTTGTAAGATTGTTTTGGCTGTTAGGTTATTCCTACTGTTTAGAAAATTCATTAATTGTAGGATTGTAATTAATTATTTGTTTTAGAAATATAAAGATTATAGGTATATATCTTTCTATAAATTAAATATTAGAAATAATTAGGTTATATAATTTATATTTTTTTGAGAGTTTTTAATTTAATTGATCGGTTTGATTATATCGATTTTTATTCAATTAAAATCGATCCCATTGTATTCACTGAAAATATACAACATAAAGAATTAAAATTGAACCGTTTAAACCGAAAAATTAAACCGAAAAATCGAAATTCATTAATTCGATTAATTATTTTGGTTATATTTGATTTTTAAACACCCCTAAACACCTAAACAAAGTAATATATAAAAATTCTATTAATTTAACATTAAAAAAATTGTTGTTAAGTCCTGCTAACTTCCCATACATACCCCTACGACTCTTTAATAAATAAAACCTTATTTCATATTAAATTAATGGTATTGTTATGCGTCGCCCAATTTTATTTTGGATAAAAAGATAAATTTGCCCTTCAATATATTTTTAATTTGATTAGATTTTAATTTTTTTCTCTAACCCTAATCTTAAACTAATTTAAAGTTTAAAATTAATTTTTTTAAAATTATAATTTTTCGGGACCAATCGGCTGAATTTTCCGACCAATCAGCCCCAATATATTCCGAGCGTCCACTGTGGTCGCTTGCATTCTAAGGTGGCCGTCCATGGTGGACGATTATCATATCTAGGCGTCCATCTTGGACGCCTACCGCATATAGTAGGCGTCCTAGGTGGATGCCCACTAAATTGTAAGGCGTCCCAAATGGACGCATGTTCTATTCAACTGAATAGCATTTAGGCATCCATATGGGACGCCTTACATTCTTTATGGGCGTCAATTTTGGACGCCCATCGTAGTGGTGGGTGTTTCACAATGGCCGTCCAATATGAACTGCCACCATGCAGTACAGGCGCCCAGTAGGACGTCCACATATATTTTTTGGGAAATTTTTTTTAAAAAAACTGAAAATTAGTTATCTGAATCGATGATTTGTTACGTTGTGCGTTGATTGAGTCGGAAAGTGAAATTTATAAGATGTTATTTAGAGAATTTTGAAATTTAAAAGTTTAATTTTACATAAATGATGTTGAAGTTATTTATTAATTTTTAATGGAAAGGGCAAAAGGATAAAATTTAAAAGCGATGCAAAGTAAAATATGTCGATGCTTAGGCTCTATTTAAGAATAATTTCCTAAATAGATAATAAGGGAAGGAGGACAATTCTCATCCTTAAGAGCAAGTTTTAGATCAAAATAAATGAAGTAGAAAGGAATTCTATTCCTTTTAAATGCTTTTATTTCCCTTATTTTCAATCCCACCAACTTAATAAAATTTAAAGAGAGAAGTCTTTAATTTTATAATTATAACCCTATATTTTTCAATTTACTCATAATTGGTTCTTTAAATAACTTTCATCTCGATTTTCCGTTACGATTCCGTCCATTCTTTCCAAACAGAAGGAAGTTGTGCTCCTTTCATTCATCGATCGATCTGCGAAGAAGGTAGAGTGAGGAGAGAAGATCTGTTTGAAGAATGGCGTTGAAGTTTCTAAACAAGAAAGGATGGCACACAGGTAGCCTCCGAAATATCGAGAACGTCTGGAAAGCGGAGCAGAAGCACGACGCTGAGCAGAAGAAATTGGATGAGCTCCGCAAGCAGATTCAGGAGGAACGTGAACGCTCCGAGTTCCGCCAACTCCAAGAACAAGCCGGTCTCGTCCCGTATGTTTCCTTTTTCTTTTTCAATTTCCCGTTTTTCTGCTTCTGTATTGATCCTAGGGTTTCGTATTGTATTTATTTACATATTTGATTCATTGATGACAGGAGGCAGGAGAGGTTGGAATTTCTGTACGACTCCGGATTGGCCGTAGGAAAGGGGAGCAGTAGTTCAGGTGGAGGGTCGGGAGTAGCATTCCAGACGGTTGGAGAGTCCGGTCCTAGTACCAATAAGACCAATGATGCATCCTCTTCGGCTGCTAAACAACCTTCTGCTCCGGGAGCCTTATTTGAGGATAAGCCTCAATCTGCAAATGACGCTTGGAGGAAACTTCATTCTGATCCTCTGCTGCTCATTCGCCAGCGGGAGCAGGAAGCTCTTGCCCGCATCAAGAATAACCCTGTTCAAATGGCCCTCATTCGAAAATCAGTAAATTTTTACTCTTGAACTGATTATAGAATAAATTAGTAATGAATGATTGCCAAACTCTATGTTATGTCTCTCAATTCTGTTATTGGCCGCGCTTGCCTCTGTCTGCAGTAAAGAGAAATCACTTCATTATATCCTGTCTTTAAGTGATGGTTATATTCGAAGGTGTATATAGTAATTTTTGTACTTCGTACAAATAGCTTACTTAATTGCAAACATCAAAAAGAATGGTCTGTTCCCAATTAGTTTTTTTGCCATAACTTGAACCTTTTTGAGAAGTGTGCTGACTGCAATGTCGTGTGTTTCTTTTATATTTTGGTTAATTAAAAATGGTTATGCTAATCTATTCTTTTATAGGCTGAAGCAGCTAAAGAGGGGATGTCTGACAAGAAAAAAGAACACCGGAAAAAGCATAGTCATGGTAGTTCAAAGCGTCACAAGCATTCGCCATCCGAAGAACAAGTGCATTTGAAAGATGATCATGCTGATAGGGAAAAAAGCAGAGATAAGAGCCGACATGTGAGATCTAAACATGATGATCATTATTATAAGGCACGAGAGGAATTAGATGAAAATTCAAGAGAAAGGGAAAGTCAAAGAAGAAAGGATAGCTACAGGGGCTCTAGCAAAAGGGATCAGTCTCCCAATTGCTTTTCAGACTCAAAAGCTGCAAAAGATTATAGTAAAGACACCAACCGGAAGAATAATGACAGGTTGAAGAGAGACAGGCGTTCTACGGAGGACCAGAAAGGAGGTAGAAAGGACAGGGAACACAGAAGCTCTAGTGATAGAAAGGAAAAGGGAACCGTAAGTTCTGGTGCAGTAAGATCTTATGATTCATCTGCAGCAGTTCAGCACGATTCGCATTATAAGCGCCCCAAGGTTGCTCCTAAACTTTCTGAAGAAGAACGAGCTGCTAAGCTGATAGAGATGCAAGCAGATGCTGAGTTGCATGAAGAGCAGAGGTGGAAACGTTTGAAAAGGGCTGAGGAGGAGGATGCAAAGGAAGCTACACGATCTAGTGTTCCTGGTGGTAAGAACTTCTTAGATGCAGCTCAAAAAAGCGTTTATGGTGGTGAGAAAGGGGGGAGCTCCACCATTGAGGTAAGTGTTCGCCGTCGAGCATATTATTCTCAGGCAAAGTCTGAAGCTGGTGATAGCAATGCTTTCCGGCGATGATGCACTTGTACTCACATTTATTTTGTGCAATATGTAAAACTCCAGGCTTCTTCTTGCATTTCTTGATTATAATCATACAAGTAAGAAACTTTTCAACTCTTTGCATTTGTGTTAAATACAACTTGGGATTGGATAGTAAAAGTAGTTTGCTCGCGCTTCCCAAAAATTATATCCTTTTTCAAGACTTGTAAAGGACTTACCATGTAATTTTAATAGATGTTTCCTATTTCTGTTTGCAAAATATTCATCTAATTGTTGAAGTATACTATCGTTCAGAATGTTGGTGCATGAATTTAGGATCTTTATCTTGGGAGTGTGAGTGGCAGGATAAGCAAACCAGACGAAGAGAGGATTGATCCTTTGTCGTTGATTGACCCAATCACTTACTAGAACAGCGTTGATTTGTTGAAATGGAATTAGCTGACAAATTAGCTGGTGACGAAGTAGCTTACTAAGCATTAGTCCAGCCAGCTCACTCACTAGGTAATAAAAATCCTGCAACCTAGCAGTTTACAAACCAAATTCTTACTAAGCTCTAAATTAAAAGCTCCTTAGATGCATGCGTCACTGCAGGAATTGGATTTTGTAGCTTGCAAGTATTGAAGCATAGTATTCAAAAGCGTGCACTTCGGTCACTTAAGTGCAAAAGCGCAACAGCTGCACTGCAGAACTAACTAAATTCAATTTATTTGAACTTCACCAGTGGTTTGCTTGGTTTCCGTCTCGTTATAATCGGCATTGATATTCTGATTTTTTCAACAGAAGTTAATTGTCTTTTTAATAATATATCAAGAATGTTATTAGTGACAGACAGTAAGTGGTTGTTTATTAAATAGATTTGATTTGTTGTAGTTATATTTCTCAAATTCTCAATACATGTAATTATTTTTGCTAACATTACACTAGTGCTCTTTATTTGTTCCGAGTGAGCGCTTTTCTTTGCGCAAAAGCGAGACTCTTGTGCCTTGAGTGCGCTTTGCGCTCTAGACTACTATGTATTGAAGCATGGGTAGTCTCAAGAAAACTTAAGAGAATGAGGTGGTTTGAAACCATAAAGGCCTTTCAAATAATCATGGAAAACAAGAATAGAAGAGAGCATCGTACCCTATTTTCTGCCAAACAACGCCATTACGCCCAAAGATGGGGCTTCTAAGAAGTCATTATGTCAATGGAGTTTCCTGACATCCTTTTGTTCTCCGAGTATGACTGTCCAAGTAACCATTATATGTTGTGGTTAGGTGCTAGGATGTGGAGAGGCAAGTGATTTAGCTCCGCTGCACGAACACGCTTTTGAGGTGACCCTCAACTTTTAGGTGTTGCGAATAACTAATACGCAGTCACTAAGATTAGTATCTTGGCTCTCCAATATGGTTAGGGTTTCAAAAGTGTCTTTACGATTTTCTCCAATATGGGTTGATGATCTGTAAAGTCAAGGGAGTTCTGGATATGAACATGTGAAGGAATTGGAATTGGTGGTGAGAAAATTGTAATACTGTCAATGACGTACTTGACTCTGGCTCGTTGTGCTTGTTTTAATCTCAGAGAAATCCCTTGAATCCAAATCCTTTCATTTATTACAGTTACAGTTGTATTCCCTTTTTTTATCACTGCTAAAGCTATTAAGCTGTCTCCCTTTAGTGTTGGTGTTTGTTCTTTTCTGTTATTTGTCTGACCTATATATGTAATGTGAAATATTTTTTTGACATTAACAGGCGATCGGTTATTGAATGTTGATGAAATTCATACAAGGTTGAAAGAATTGGCATATTTATATGTTTAATCTTTTCAGTAGACCATAAACATTGTTCTTGGATGCCACTGAAAACTGCTTTGATGAGATGGGGGTTCAGCTGGTAAGGCTTTCAACTTGTAAAGTATCTCTATTTCCTTCCTTCCTGATCGGTGACTGACTGACGGAAATGAGTTTTGAACTACTTGATGAATGGTAGATTTGTTGTCTGTAACTACTTGATTAATGCGGTGTGTCCAATCCATGGAATTATGGAATGGTCCCTTGAATTGACAACTTATATGACTTGTTTCCATTTTTATCTGTATTGCTACTGAAGACGGTGAAGAGTGAGGCTGTATGCACGTTAATTTATTTTTTTCCAAATTTAATCTCCAAATAACACCAGTAGTTTATTAGTTTCTTAACATCAACTCATGAGGAATAAAAAATACATTAGCACATATGGATACTGAATAAATAATTTTATAATCAGCTCTTATAGAAATGCAAAAGTTGTGAACATAGAAAAAATATAGAATGTGTGATCATAATGGAATTTGGTTAATGAAAAATGCAGAAGATAAAGCTCTGCCAATTGATCTAATTTTCTCTTTGATCACATGTGATTGTAATGCTTAAACAAATTTTCACTCAGTTATTGTGATATGTTCTGCGTGCTTATCCCTATAAAGAATCATTATTGGGAGGTTAATAAATCAACTCTTGAAAACACCACACCATTACAAAAATAAGAAACCAGATGCGTAAGATTATGAAGGGATGCTCTTCTATATCAACTAGATTGCATATTTGCATTATTGTTTTGCGATTTCAGTTATCTAATCCTTTGTTTTTCTAATCATCAAGAGACCAAAAGAGAAAGAATGATCAATTTGTAAAGAAGCACATCTCTAACAGATTATATATAGTCAGGTAAGGAACTCATAATAGCACTTGCTGTGTACTTTAACATCAATATGCCTGATCAATTAAATTATTAGTTAGTTATAACTAATTGTATTTCTCAGTTATACTGATAAATCTCTATTATTTGACTTTCAATAGGATGGACGAGGCAGAGTACATTGATGATGCATTTATGTTGTGGACCGATTTTGGCATGAATGATGTAGGAAAATTTACGAATTTTTCATTTTCTACTTCTTAAAGGTGAGTCAAAGTTTTCCTTGAACCGAAAAGACCAAACCTAATGGATTCGTAGATCCATATTATTGTTTGGCAAAGGCACAACACAAATAGAACTGGGATGCAATGGTCATTTCAAGCAGAATGAAGACTTCCTCGAGCTCCATGTACCGGGAGAAAGTATGAAACCTAAAGAGTATATCGCGGGGAGTTGTAAAATTATCATGTAAAAGGTGTAGATTGTAAACTTCAAAAAGGTTTCACTCGTTTTTAAAATGGGATGGGATTTGAGGTTTCGTGACATTAGCAAATAAGAGTTTATAAGGGTTTTTTCCTACCACTGACGTGGCAAGGGGTAAAATCAGAAAAACCCAATTTTTGTCTTCTCTTCCTCCTAGACCCTAGTTGCTTATCTTCTAAACAATTGTTGGTTTTTAATGGTTCATGGCACAAAAATATGAAAAAAAAAATATATTTGAGCATACTAATATTGATTTTTGTTAGATGTATTTACAGAGAGAAAACATAAATATAAAAGACTTCTAATTTTAAACTACTACAATCAAAATCATAAATATTATCTAAAACAAAAACTTGGAGCATTACTAATAGATTGTGAATTCTAAGCTTATATATCGTGTAAAATAGAAGTCCAAATTGATAACACGTCAATAATATATAAATAGACAGAACATTTTAAGAATTTAACCAAATTAAATTATCTATTTGGTTTTGAGTTCTATTTACTAAATAATTCTTTCCATAACGAAAAATTTAAATAATTAACTTTGAAGTCCGGTCTCTTCAGCAACTCTTTATGACATTGTTTGAATTTATTTTGTTAATCTCCTAATCAAATCAAATTTCAGGTATGTGGTTTTGTCTTCTTGACTATGCTTTGACAAATCTCTCTCTGCCCATAGTTCTCACCCATGCTTAATTTGTAACTAAACAAAAAATGTTTGTGTTCGGCCTTCATTCCATTTTATTTTCGAATTCCATCAATCAGAATAAAGGTTTGTTGGGAAAAAAATTGAAAAATATATATAGTAATTAGAACGAAATTGAGAAATAATGGATAAAAGTCCACAATAAATGAAATACATAAGGAAAAATGATTAACATATGAAAATTGAGCAGCAAACCAAATATCTTCCCATAAATTTCATTAACAAAATATTATTAAAATGATGAGTTAGCATTATATTTGATTGTCTATTTCTAAAAGTTTAAATAGACATCTTCTACACTTGAGATATCATGAGATAATGAATAGATAATCTATGGTAGAGGTATTTTTTTAACTAAAATTCTATTTTTACACATGTGTCAAGAAACAAACTTAAATAGACCATCTATTGGAGATGCTCTTAATTTATTTCTACTTCAAATAAGAATAACCATCCTAATTATAATCTACTTATAATTTATTGAACCTATTTCTAACTAAATAACAACTTGTCAATTTTCAACTTGGCCTGTTTTGGTTCCTGTCTTCGAAACTTAGGATTCTTGACTCTCTTTTGCCTGCAAGCTGTTATTCTGCTGCATAAATTCTATTAACAAAGGATCAATCAAGCCAACAACAATAGCGAGAACTCTAATTGTTCAATCATTTCTTTCGCCACTTAAACTGAAGAATCGGAATCTACATAACCACTTGCCTTATGACAACCTCCAAAGTGAATGAAATTGTTTCCGCATCAATTTTCATCCCTCTTAGCTCATATTCGTTCTTTCCCTGGATGCAACCTGCAGGTGCCAACAGAGGCAATTTATGTCAATCTACAGTGTACACGCTCATCCTTTTCAGCATGATTCTCACTTCATACATGAAACGTACATATGTTTATTTTTTTTGGTTGTTCATCTGGTTCACTGAGCTTTGCTCCGACTACATCCAGATCCGATCCGGGTCGCGCACAATAAGGATATTTTGCATTCACTAGAACTTAAAACTTTACTTAGAAAATGCCACATTTTCTTGAAAAACAGTAACTGAGTGAAGCAAATCTGCGACCTACTCAAATTAAAAAAAACAGCTAATTAAGTCATTAAAAATCTAACATATTAAAGCTACGTGTAAAGTATTTAACTACTCCCTCCATGTTTTTAAGATTAACATTTTAGCCTAAAATTTATTTGCCAAAATATTTATCATTTACATTTTTCTATGTATTTTTTCATTATTCTTCCAACTCTATCCCTATACTATTAACTACATTTGGTTGGAAAAATAAAGTATTAATTTAACTATAAGGGTAAACTAGTATATTCATACTCTTAATTAATTGGATTATTCAGAAGCGTAAAACTTGTAGGAAGACAAATAAAAAAATATAGAGGAATTATATGTTATGTGAAATATGGTATCGACTTTAACTGCCAATTCATTCGTGAATGTTAGTGAAACTCATAACAAGGTAGGAATAAGTGGTACATTTATATGTTTGTTCTTTATATAAACCATACATACATGCACGGTTGTAAAATCCGGCCAGCCCGGTGGTTGAATCGGGAAAACCCAGGATTTGGTGTCAAGAACGAGTCGGGCGACTCTAAAATCCACTTTATTGTGACCCCGTTAAAATTTGTTGACCCAATCAGTTAAACCAGTGACTCGAAATGAATTAATGGGTCATTAATTAAAAATACTTTAATTTAATATTTAAATAAAAATATTTAATTTTAATGAGTCTCTTGCTCTTCTATCTCATTTTTCTCAATTTACTCTTTAAATTTTTTTTAGAAATTTCAATGTAGTCTATAGTTTTAATGCTTATTTATTTTAACAATTTATTAAGGTTTTTTTATTCTTTACTTTTCTTTTTGTTTTCTTTTTGTTTCTTTACTATCGTGATGAATTGAATTTAGTTCATTTTCAATATAAAATAATTAGTTTGCAAGTTAATGAACGATGAAAATTAATTATATGTAAATATTAAAATTTGGAGTGAGTATTCTTACACTTATTTTTATCTTAATTTTAGTACTAAGCAATAATTTGTTGTTATTTTAACCTTTTAAAATATTGAAAAATATAATTTTAAAAACATATTTATTATCAACGATTGACCCATCGACCCTTGACCCTCTACCTTCTTCGATTCGGGGGCGGACCGGGTTAGACAACCATGGTTCTTTGGTTTGCGCGATTTTTTTCTTTTCTTCTTCGATCTCTTCTTTTTGTTTTAACTTTCAGTTTCGTATTCTTCTTCTTCTTTATCTCCTTCTTTTCATTTTTGATTTCTTCCTCGTTGACTGCTTTGTTTTCTGTCATTCGTGTTTACTGTTTTTTTTCCTTTTCTGCGATTGAATCTTAGATTGAAACCGTTCTGTTTTCTAATTTCGTTTATGAGCTCATTCTTTCGATTTTTAGATTTTGAATTTCATTATCTTTGTCTATAATGGAGATATAGCAGTTTTGATTCACTGCAATGGTAATTCGACTCCTGCTCATAGTTTTGTTTCATTTAATGTTGAAGCTGGTTTGATTTCGAGATCAGCCAGTTTCATTGAGCTAAAGCGTGCTATAATGGAGAGTTTCCTTTTAGATGATAAAAAATTTGACTTGAAGATTGGATATCAAGTAGCAGAAGGTTATCCTCCCATGGAGATCAGGAATGATCTGTCTTGTCACATATACATTCAATTGAAATCTCGAAACATGATCATAACTGAGTATCCTCTTTGCGTGTCAACTATACCTTCTGTTTCCGGTGATGCTAAAGGTAATCTGTTTTTTTTAGCTTTTTTCTTGCTTATTCTTTTATTGTTTTGCATTATTTTTTATTATGTTTTTAGCTCTATGAGATCTCTATCAGATATCCATTTGTTACCTATTATTTTGAAGTTTTTATCATATGTTTATTAGATGTTTTATACTTTATTTGTCATGTTTCTGTTGGATCACTATTGGATTTCTATAGGATAACTGTTGTATTTTTGTTATCATCTGGTTTTTTGTATTTAGTTGTTCATCTTTTTGATATATGGTCTTATTCTTTTCTAACTCTCGTGGATTGTTGTTGTTTCTTTTGATAGTTGTTCGCATGTTTTCATTAGAATTTACTGTCTATTTACTATGTCTCTACTGGTTTTCTATTGGTTTTCTATAGGTTATCTATAGGTTGTCTTTATGTTATCAAATGCATATTAGTTTCTTTTGTTTTTGGTTTGATTTTATTAAGTCATATTTTTTGGTTTTTCACACATAGGTTCTGTTATTGATGGAAGTATTAATTGTATGGTTCCTCTTGGTGAAGATGAGATTGATTATGATCCTTTGATTTCTGATGCTCAAGAAGATTTTAGCGACGATCATGATCTTTACTTAAAGAATTTATCTGAGATTGCATTAAATGAGCTTAATAGTTGGCTGAAAATATTTCGGCTGAAAATTTCATTCCTGAGGTTGTGATTACGGTCCTAAATGTTGATTGTTTTAAGATTGGTCAGGTTTTCAAGGACAGGGATATACTTAAGGATGCTATGAGTTTTTATGCCATGAGGAAATACTTTTTTAGAGCTTCGAAGAGACAGAAAAATACGTTTTTTTTGTCAGGAAATTTTCAAATGTGCATCTGTATGATATTGATGAAAGGAACGGTGAGATGAGGCAGGCTACCACCGAGTTAATTGCCAAGTGTGTGAAAAGTACATTTACCAGCCCTAAGAGGGTCTACAGGCCACGATATAATTGATGATATGAAGGGCCAGTTGGGAGTTAATATTAATTACCAGAATGCGTGGCGTGCCAAAGAAGAAGCCCTTAGGATGATTGCAGCTGAATCGTACTCGTTGTTGCCTAGTTTGTTGTACATGCTTAGGGAAAGCAATCCAGGATCTATTTTGAATCTCTCGATGGACGGCCTTCGGTTTAAATACCTTTTTATCGCGTTTGCAGCTTCGATTGAGGGGTGGAAACATTATCGACATGTCGTTGTTGTGGATGCTACCTTCCTGACTTCCTGCTACAATGGGGCAATGTTGTCTGCCTCTGCTCCTGATGCAGCTAGTGAGTTGTTTTGTTTTTATGTCATTTGTAATTTATACACCCTATATAAATCATATGGATTTCATCTAGTCAGTGTTTAGTTATATAACTTTCTGTTTTTTATCCTGTTGCCAATCTTGCTACTTTGATGATGTTTTCTGACTACTATTTCTTTTTTTCATTATTTATGAGTTGTAGAAATGGTTCTCCCCCTTGCGTTTGCTATCATGGATGGAGAGAATGATGCCTCATGGGGGTGGTTTCTTTCTCAGTTGAAAGTTGCGTATGGTGATAGATCGGAAATGGTTGTTGTCTCCGATTGTCATATAAGTATACAGAAGAGTTGTTTGAAAGTGTTTCCAGATGCTACTCATTGCATATGCTCGTTCCATCTCCTCCAGAATATGAAGGTTCAATTTAGAAGGAAAAATAAGGACATGACTATGTATTTTATGTTACCTTGTAAATCATACACTGCAACTGACTTTGAAAAGAATATGTTACAACTTTCGAAGATTGCTAAAGATATTCCAAGGTATTTGAGTGAAGCAAGATATGAAAAATGGAGCAGGTTATACGCTCCTCAGAAGAGATATTTCTAATTGACATCTAATGCTGTAGAAGCTGTTAACGCCATGATTAAGGATGGAAAACCCCTACTGATTGCATCATTTGTGGATTTCTTGAGGACTGTGATGCAAGGGTTGTTTTATAAGAATAGCAACATTACTCTGAATACCTTTTCAACCCTAACTCAACGATATGAGAAAGAGCTTCAAGACCGATTTGATCTTGCGTCAAAGATGACATTTAGTTTTTTTTGCCATTCTTTTATTAATTATGTGATGTCTTTGTTTTTGTTTTGGCCTTTTTTTTAACTTTTTAATATTATGTTATATGCTTTTATTTATTTATGTTACACATATTAATTCTCTTATTTGTTTAGTAGTAGATTGGATGTTGACTTGTGTTTGAAGAATAATTTATGTTGCTCTTTTCCATTGTTTATATCTATTGGTGTCCTATAGATATCTTATAGATTGTCTTTTCTATTTTTCTTGTTTCTAATCATATCAGGTAAATCCATCGATTGGCCATTTGGTATCCGTCATCAGTAATGGGGATGAGTTTTTTCGTTGATTTGGATAAGAGAACCTATGCCTGCAATGTCTTTCAGATGGACGAGCTTCCATGCGCGCATGCTCTCGCTCACATCAAGAAGTTTCACTTGTCTATATATGATTACTGTTCAAATTATTATAGGAAGGAAAAAATGGTAGCAATATATCAAGGAACCATCTACCCGCTGCCATCAAGACATAATTAGGTTTTACCTGATGATGTTGTTCAACATGTAGTTCTTTCTCCTGATGTTAAGCCTAAAGTAGGCAGACCAAAAAAAGAAAGGTATTGTTCCGCATGGGAGAAATCCAAGTCTTCTGTGAAATGCAGTACTTGTGGAAGAATTGGTCATAATAAACGATCTTGTCAGGGCAAGAAATAAATTTTTTTCTTTGTTGAGCTTGAAACAGCTATTAGATCCTTAATCTCGGTATACTATATTTTTGAATAAGGAATTGAACATTGATGTATCTTTTTTTTCCATTTATTGAATATTGATCATTTTTAGTTACTGTTTCCTTTTTTTTACTTGTTTTGAATTAAGTGGTATGGTTTTTTATGTCTACTGATAATGTTTGATTTCTATAGGATGTATAACGCATTTCCATATGATTTCTATAGGTATGACACTTGCAGAAGATATCAGTGTATTGCTGTCATTCTTTAAATTTTTTATAAGTTTCTGTTTCATATGTTGAACATTATGTAAGTGTCGTACCTTTTCAATTCTATTATGAAACAGATATTGTATTCTGTTAGAAGAAGATAAATAATTCACCATCATAAACAGAATATTTTAGCAAAGACTATTTCATTACTTGTAAACTTCAAATATGTTCAAAGAAGCGTAAATCCCATCTACTTAGAATCTTAATTGCATAAGTTTTGCAACATTCAAACGTAAACAGGCATCACATTCACCAGTGCTATTTAACATAAAATTTGTCCAAACAAACATCAATTATTACTACTTAGATTCCTAACTACACAAGTTTTTACTAAATCAAACATTATCTTTCACTGAAGCTGGTTCTATGGCATTTCAAATACGTTGATGAACTCCTCATCATTCTTAAGATTGTGTTCCTTGTACTCCTTGGCATGATTGTACAAGCTCATAGCAAGTCTTGTTCATTGTATCGGAATATCCAAGTCATCAGGAATCGGTTTCTGCTCACTCAAATATTCCATGAAGCTTAACATGAGATACCACAATCACTGCAATTTGCATTGTAAACAGAATGTCAGTATTTATCAGTTTGTTTCAGTTTAATAATTTTTGTTTTTTGAAAATAAAGTCAGAAATTTTGAAATTTAGTGTTTTTGGTTCATTTATATAATCATACCACAACACTTGTTGAGGCAGTCCCTTCACAACTTCGTATCCTAATTTGGTCAGAGGTCTTTTGCTTTTCCAAGCTGTTGCTTTGGTTATTTCTTTCTTTCCAGCAAAGATTTTGGCCTCTTCAAGATACAATGACAAGATTGTGCAGTACTCATTAGTAGCAACTTCTGTAGACTTCCTTGAATTTCTTTTGAGCTTTGAGTCATAAATGAAGATTTTTCTGCAGTAAATGTCAAATCTGCCAAGTATCCAGTGGTTGTTCCTTGCCAATATTGGGAAGAAGACCTGATCCACTTCACTCCAGTTCTTCCCGCACCATATTCCTTTCCCTTTCATTCTATGTGCTATTATGTCCTCTTTGCTCACTTGTTCCTTTACCTTTTTCAGACCTCCTTTTGTATTTAATATTTTACCTATCTCCTTAATTCTCTGATCAAATATCATGTCCGCTGATGTAAAGTTGTAATTTAACCTCTTGCAATGCTTGCCCTTTTTCCTCAGATAGTACAGCACAATATCTATTTCCTGTTAAGAAATGTACATCTCAATAAAATTCACTTTCTGTATCATCTTTGCATTAGTTTTATTGCATTTATATTGGGTTCCTATATCATGCCTATTTAACTTCAAACAAATGTGAGTCGATCAAATTTGCTGTGTCAACATAATATAGTTCTAGCTATCTTTTCTAGATGTTTTCTATATAATCTGTAACGAATCGAAATTTTAAAATTTACTTATAATAAATTATTATGATATTAAAATATCATGGAAATTATTTTTTTTGTAATTATTGTTATTATTATTATTGGATATAAGACATGAGGAAATAATAGTTAATTAAGTAAGATGGATGAATTAGGCATTTAATTATTTATTCAAGGGCATTATTGGAAATTGAAAAAAAAAAGAAAATCAAAATCCTGTAAGTATTATCCTTCCTTCATCCCCTTCATTCGCCTTCATCTTCTCCATTTCTCTCTACCTTATCAAAATTTTCCATAATCTAAAAACTTTCGATTTCTTCATTCAACTTCAAATTCTTCTTAGAAATCGATCCTTAAGCCCTCTATCATCATCAATTTCAGTGAATCAAGGTTAGAAGAAGAGGATTTCATATTTTAAGGTTCGGATAAATAGTAACCCAAATTTGAGGTGAGTGATTTTTGATAAAACTAAAGCTTAATTAGTAGAATTTATGGTAGATTAAGCATATTTATAGTATTAGGAAGTTTATTTATACAATATCTTAATAGAATTATATATGGCTGTTGTAAAGGAATCTAGTGCAAGCAAATCATAGGCAAAAGAGGTAGAAGAGAGCTAGAAAGAGCTTAGAAAAAGGTTTGTGTCTCAAATTTCGATTTATCGGTTTTTCAGAAAATTTTCCAGATTTGTATCCTTGTTTTGTTTTAATGTTTTCTCTTGTTATACAAATCCGATTTGAATGATTCTGGATTCTATTGATATCTAAAGAAACTAAGGAATATATGTTCAGAAGAAACCTTGTTGAATTTCATTCGTTTTCAATGTGAAATTTTCGTTTGAAGTTGAATCATAAAATCTGTTTTTGGAAAATCTCAGCTTTGTACACTGTTTAGTATTTTAATCATAACTTTGGTTATACAATTTGGATTTCTGTGATTCTAGTGGCATTGGAAATCTGAGACATGTGGCTAATTATGTTTAGAATAAACTTCTTCAATTGGATAATGTTTTGATAGTGAAAAATGCAAGGGAACTCAGGTCACAAAATCTGGAAATTTCTGGAAAATATGAATGTTGATTTTATTGTGTTTTATTTGAAGTTTGATGCTTTAAAATTTAGGATTTGAATTTCTTAATTGCTGAAGTTATGTTGAATTATGTTTGATGGTTTATACGGGAATTTTTTAGATGTTACTTTGATTTATTGCCCTTATTAAACGAGTAGAATACGGGTCAGGGTAGATTGGCGCCAATAAAGGGGGGTACAGTACTGTACAAACAATTGAAGCTTTGGCTTCGGGCTTCGGCCGATATTTTGATAAAAGTATATTGATATTGAAGCTTCGGCTTCGGGCTTGACCGATATATTGATTTTGAAGCTTCGGCTTCGGGCTTAACCGATATATTGATTTTGAAGCTACAGCTTCGGGCTTGACCGATACATTGATATTGAAGCTTCGGCTTCGAGTTTATCCGCTCCCGTATCCATTTTACCGTTATTCATGACTTGTTTACTTTGGGCAATATATGGTTAATGTGTTTGGAAAATTGGATATAAATTTGATTGTACTTTGAAAGGTTTATAATATAAGTTTTGTGTTTTGGTTTTATAAAGTTGTTTAAATTTGTTTTCGACTTATGAACATACTTTGTTTCTATTTTAAAGTGTTAAAAATGTTCAAAGTTGTTGTATTTCTTTTATGGACACCACTAAGCAAATTGCTTAGCGTGTAGTTGTTTTTCTACACGTAGGTGGAGAACTTGTAGATAGCTTGAGCCAAAGTGGTATAAGTGGATCAGCTTGAAGAGCATATAAGGAAAGACTCGAGGTGGATTTGTATTTCAATGTAATATTATGGTTTGTAGAATAATGACATGTACTAGATAGTGTGAGAAATGTAAAGTGGCATTGAGAAATATTTGGAGAATAATTTGAAGTTTGAAACATTATATTTGTATTTATACATATTAAATCTATAAGTATTGAACTTTATATAGTGGAGTAGAGTTGTTTATTGAGTGATTATTGTTACTGTGGCACTCCCTATACAGGGAGTGTTACATAATCTATATAGTTATGCTATTTTCTTCTCATCGCATTTGTATTTGAATTGTAACAGATGCCACTCAATCCACTTTGTTCTAGTAAAATAATATATTTATAAGTGTCATTTATAAATCGTTTCTATAGCATCTCCATAGTTATCTTTTTTTATTTGTAGTATCTGAAATTCAATGAACCTTTGCCACTGCTATAATATATTCAAAACTTGCAAGTCAGAATATTACTTACATCATTTGTTGTCTCTTCTCCATTAATGTACATTTCAGCGAAGAATGTCTTACTGGCGACGTCCATGGCATTGAATGGAAGCAGTGAAATGACGTCTTTCTCGTCGTTGTACCAATTCTTTTCTTTGTCCCTAATTTTTTTATTTGAGTCAGCTGAATTTTAGAATTTAAATCTAATATTTGTCTATTTTTTACCCCTTTAAAGGTAGGATATCCTTTTATATGTATGCATCAAAATCATCCACTTCTTGTTTATCCTCGATTTCCTCTCCTATCAATGCATAAGTGTCCAGTACATATTCACCTTTTATCCTTTTGTCTTCTGTTGTGTTGCTTTTTGCTCTTACCTTTTGTCACTTTCTACTAGTGTAATGCTGCTGTTGAATCTCCAGTACATCATCATCTTCAGGCTCCTGAATACATGAAATCGGATTTTTGCTTTTTGTTAATGTTTGTGTTATTATTTCTGTTTTATTAGATATAATTTATGTGTGATTAACCACATAAGCACTTGTTTAATTGCCTTAAGAATTGCATAGTTACGAATACTATCGGCTTCTAATTTATCGAGTTGTGCTGGATCAAGGGTGTCTAAGAAATAAGGAGATCTAGCCTGGTAATTTTTTCGAATTCAACAAATTCTATTACACAAAATTTGTAAACATTAAGGTCTTATGAGATGTGTTTATCATGTTTACCTGTCTTTGTTGCTTGCCCTTATCAATCGCATCTTCATTCACTTTAACTTGCTGCTCTCCATTTCCTTTTTCTACTCTTTGGTTTTCTTCCTTGTCATCTGGCTCCTCATTTTGGTCCAGTGCTGATACTGTCTCATTCGCAAAGTCGGTTATCTAGTGCCATTTCGGGTCGAAAGGAACCAATGTTCTGCCCTCAGTCGACAGCACTGGCCTCTTCTTCTTATTTTCTTCAACTTTCTTGCTTTCTTCCTGATTCTGCTCAATTTCTACATTTTCCATCGTTTCTTGATTCTTTTCTTGATTTTCCAGCTGGTCTTTATCCCGCAAATATCGATTATTAAGTTATCATTTTTTCTGTGATCATTTTAAATAATGTCAAGTAGCATTCTATAGATCTTATATAGGTTATCTATTTCATAACTATGATATGAACGTTAATCTTTTTTTTTCACATGTTTCTCCATTTTCATTGTGTTTTACCTCTGTCAGGTTTATCTCTGTAGTTAACTCTTGGTCTTCTTTGCTTTCTTTTTTACCATCATCCTCACTCCCTCCTTCCATTTTCTCAGTTGTTGCTCCTTCATTACTCTGTGGGGTTTCCTGCTAAGTATTAAATTGTTAGTGTTGTAAAATTATAATCACTGCATGATATAGTGCTATTCTTATTTTTATCTATTTGATGTTATATTTACTTACATCAATTTCCGTGGTCCCTCTAATTTCATCTGTTCCTATTTCTTCTGTAAGTGCTTGTGTCCCTGTTGGTACTTTATCCATCGGCGTTCTTCCCTTCATCATCACTTCTTGCTTCCTCGGTAAGAATTTCTGTTCCCGGTGTAGTTATCTCCGTATCGCTCGTCCTTTGCTCTTTTCCTCTTCGCCGTCTATGGACATTTTGTCTTCAGCTTCCTCCTGCCAACAATTTTTCATTTGATAATGTTATTTAGCAGTTAAAATGTTAAAATGTTCATATGCAACAATTATGCATCAGTCATCATATACAACACCAATTAGCATCATATAGATATTCTATAGACCAAATATTGCATTCTTATTATTTTTCAATTTTATTTTTTACTTCAATGTTATCATCTGTTTTGCTTTGGCCTTTTTTCCAATCACCTCCCTTCTTACCAACTTTTCTCTTATCAGTATCACTATTCTCATCGTCCTCACTACCACTTTCCGGTTCATACTCTCTCTCTCTTCCTCTTCACTCTTTTCATTTTTTCTGTCATCCCCTCCATCTCTCTGTTCATCATTATTTTCATTCCCATCATCATCCGAACTACTGTCTTTGTCCTCACTCTTATCTTCAGAGTCATCGTCCGAACCATCTTTGTTGTTTTCTTTTCAATCTTTTTGTTTGTTTTTATTCTCTTTGTCATCATCTTCTTCCTCTGATTCATCTACAGAATCTTCATTTTCATCCCCGAGCCTTGTAACCTTTTCTTCCTCCTATTTTTTCTCACCAGAATTATTAGAACTATTATCAGTTGTCAGACTCTCTTCAATTTCATCCACACGCACTTTTAGCGCATCCAATTTCTTCTCCACTCTTTTAATTCCGTTGTTGATTTTCTTAAATTCATCTTCCACCTTCTTAGACAATTTATTCAGTTCCTTAAAAAAGTCAGCTTGGCCTCCATCTCCTACTCTTTGTGATTGTGTTGTTTTTATAAAAAAAAGCTCCGATTCCATTAGGTCCTCCATTGGTAAGAGACTATGGCGTGACAACCTCTAAATCTCCTCATTGGTTGGTTCGATCTTTTGCAGTTTCAGCTGTAAGAAAACAAATTATCTATTCAGTTATTTTGTTTATTGCGACAATTTATTAGCTCAAGTAATGAAATAGTATTGAGTTTCAAATATCTTACAGTTTTCTGGCTTTTGTTGAAAATGAGTTTCTTTAATTCCATAGTCTTATAGTCGTTGTTGAAGGCCTCCCATTTGAAAAATCTTGGAACAAATTCATCTGTATCCCTCCTGTTACATATGTATCCCTGGCATTCTCCACAGACCTTGTAAAACCATACTTGAAATACCAGAGGGAATCCTTGCAGTTTATATGAACCCGGGCTACCTCTTTCTATCCCGTTCTTTTTTAGTCCTTCGAATGTTTTCTGAGTATGATACATTCCCCCAAGCTGAGTTTTTATAAGTGTCATTGTAGACGCAGTCCATGTACTCTTGTTTGATATTTACAGTAGGATCCATTCCTACAAGGTAGTAGCAAATGAAATAAAGGATCGCCATTTTGTAAATGCCGTCATCGTTCTCTAGTTTTGTTGCTGACTCTTTCTCTGTGTCCAGTAGGTTGTGTAAGTCATTCTTCTTTATATTATTTTTCTTTTTTGGGAAGAACCGTTTGAAGTAATCTTTGGACTCTTTGGTGGGTTTTAGATTGAAATCAGTTGGTCTTGGCTTGAGCCCTGAGATCAGCATAAAGTATTCTGATCCGAAATAGAGTGGTTTGTTTCCTACTAGAACGACAATGCAGCTTTCATTGGACTGGTCTATTCCCCATATCAACAGGTTGTGAATCAGTTGGGATTGCACTATTAACGTTGGCATTCTGAAGAAATTTCCAAATACCGATTCCTTTAGCATGTTCAGTACCTTTTCTAGGACGTCGTTTTTTATGAAACTTATTATTTCCTCATTTGCTGCAACAGTGATGTTAGGTGCCCATTTTGTGTGTCATTGGTATAGCAAGTTGTAATCGGCGATCGGTGTACTGATTTTTGCCTATTCATTTTCCAATGTTCACAAAAATTTGTAAGTTATTGATACTTGATTACAGTTTATCTACTTAACATCTAAATAATAAAAGAAGTCATGTTGCTGTTAATCATTAGAATTAGAGGTGTTGCTGAAATATACATGCGATAGGCATTCTAGAGAGATATGCTACATAACATATAACTGTACAATAGACAAGTCATATATATCAGTGATTTTTCATGTTGACATATATTCCAGCCTACATGTTCAAAAGATATGTGATATGTAAACATTTTAGTTATGGTATATGTTCTATAGATGTCCTATATATATATATATATATATATATATATATATATAGATGCAATCTATATCATTTTTAGATCTTTAATTTACTTATGTTTAATGTCCTATATTTCGTTCAACAACTTATCATATATGTCTTGTATCTGGTCAATATAGATGCAACCTATACTTGTCCATTTGTCTTCCTTTTTTTTAGATCTTTAAATTAGATATGTTTTATATCATATATGTGTTCAATATATATTCTATAGACATTCAACTGATATTAATTTTTGTTGTAATACTTACATCTTTATCTATCTCATATAAAATTTCTATATATTAGATATCTATTAGTTTTTCCTTTAAATTGTTCATACCAACTCTGCTAGAAATTAAGTTAATACTTGTCATTTGGTCTTCAAATTCTTTGTACAATGATTTTCTATATGTTTTTTTCTAGATCTGATTTTTAGGTTGAAGAAACCCAGATTTTCAGTCGTTTTCTATAAGTTTTTGTTAGATTAGGTTTTTAAGTCAATAAAACCTAGATTTTCAGCAGTTTCCTACAATGTTTTTGTCAGATCGTCCATTTAGGTCAAAGAAATCCAGATTTTACATTTTAATACCAATTTATTCTCACCATAAACCAAAAAAACCAAGTCGTTCAGTTGTTTGATTTCAAGTATGTATTACCTCTTGATTCTCTCTTGCCTCTGCATCTGTTTCGCTTCTTTTGTTCTTTCTCGTTGCAGTCGTCGTCAGTTTTTCAGTTTCCTCGGGGCCATTCAAACTGTTGTTTGTGTTGTTTATCAGTAACATGAAATCGAAAGAAGTGAAGAAGCAAAGATTGAATCTAGGTTTCGTGTTTCTTACCTTTGTAGATTTGGAATTTCTCTGAGAATCGTAGAAGCAAAGATGCAGTTGATGAATTTCAAATCAATGATAGTGTTTAAAGCAGTTGGAATTGAACGGTTTTGGAACTTTGTTTTTGAATTTGATTTCAGAAGTGAAATCGCGCGAGATGGATAGTCGTGGGGAAGGGGAAGAGACTGATATTATTTAATTAGTTTTGAACGTAATTTTGAGAATATTTTTCCCTGTTTTGTATGTTTGTGTTATTATTATTTTTTTGTCTAAATTTTTTTAAGAGCCCATATATAACCAGCTAAGAAACTCACAATACCTTTTGTTGTATACTTTCTTATATGTCCGATGACTTAAATTATTATTAGTTAGTTATAACTAATTGTATTTCTCAATTATACCGAAGAAATTTATATGACTTGACTTTCAAAAGGATGGAGGACGACGAGGATATGATTGTGCGCTTACGTTGTGAACCGAGCTTGGCATGGATGGTGTAGGAAAAATTAGAAATTTTTCATTTTCTATTTCTCGAGGGCAATCTAGAGGAACTGGTGAACCCTAAATAACCAAATCCCCAGCATAGGTGTACGCTTCTTTGGTTTTGACAAAACCAGAAAGATCAATACAAAATGGATTGGGGCGCTCAATTGGTTGTGTCGAATCGTATTATTATTTTGCGAATGCACAAGTAGAATTACAAGATACATGTAGCGCAACATGTTGCTGAGATGCAATCATATCCTTCTCAAGTACTTTTGTGTCACCATGTGACCACTCGCCTTATTGACAACATCCAAAGCGAATGAAATTGTTGTCTCATCAATTTTCATTCCTCTTAGCGCATATTCGTTCTTCCCTCTGGATGCAACCTGCAGGCGGCAATAACGTCAATTTATGTTGCAGTTCCTATTGTGTACACGTTCATCATTTTCAGCATGATTCACTTTTGGAGTTTATGTTTTTTGAAGTTTACCCTAATTATAAACATGGAAATTTGCACATATTAATAAATGATTGACTTGTATTCTTGTCTTTTATTTTAACTTTGATATGTGAAATTAGAATGCAACGTGTATGAGATGCAAACCTTAAAAAAAAATTATTCCAGTAATAAAGAAACAGTAGCAGAAGTTGTCACAGGATATTGCCAGTGCTTTAAAAGTTTCTGTCCCTATTTATTGGGTGAAAAAGTCACTGGAGTACTTGAGCTTGCCTAATTCTAGATACCTATAATCAAAATGAATTATTGTATTGAATAACAATGCTTTAAGTTCAGCAGATACAGGTGCAGTGTGTCAATTCCATGGAATGGTCCCTTGAATTTGACAACTTCTGTGACAGGTTTCCAATTTCTGGCCCACATCGTTTGGAGTTGCCATGAACATTATATATTCTTATTAATTTCCTTTTGTACTATGTTGAAGTAATGTAAAACTATCTTGTAGGCTGCACCACTACAAGAAAGATTTCACATTTGAGCCTTCTAAGTTTTAGTTTCTGAAATATACCAATGAAGTTGGATATTTCGTATGTGATAACTATAAATGCCACCTCCCTACTTAACCACTCTGTTGGTTGGCAGAATGTGACAGCATTTAACATTTTCCCAACTTATTGATCACCATTATTGCTCGTCCCATTACCCTTTCTTACATTATTTATCTCAATTGGAATTTCTAAAAATTCCAATATCATTTTTTCTGCCTTCTGTTGGTGTAATTAAAAAGAGCAGCAGGGCCTGAAGAAATCTCTGAAATATGGGGTCATTCTGGTTTCTCGGTTTCTTTATGGTCCTTACAACATCATCTTTTGCGAAATTTCAAGGTGATCGGTCCAGCATAGAGCTGAATCTGTATCACGCTCGTGGGCCCACTTCATCTCTCAAGCCAAACTCTTCCTCGACTCTCTACGATATCCTCTCTCACGATAAAGATCGTGTCGAGTCTCTCAGTAGCATGATACTGGGGAATTCAAACACGACTGTAAAGAGTCACAACTCGAAATCTCTCGTACCGAATTTAGCCAGTGTACCGTTGAAATCCGGTTTGTCTATTGGCTCGGGTAACTACTACATAAAGTTAGGCCTCGGTTCCCCACCGAAATACTACTCGATGATTCTAGACACCGGTAGCTCATTTTCCTGGCTACAATGCAACCCCTGTGTTATATACTGTCACAGCCAGGTGGACCCTCTTTTTGAACCCTCTGCATCGAGTAGTTACACAAGTCTATCATGTAACACCCCGGAGTGCTCTTCGCTAAAGTCGGCAACTTTAAACGACCCTTATTGTACTCGTTCGGGGAAATGTGTTTACACAGCCAGCTACGGCGATCAATCTTACTCAATGGGCTATCTAAGTCAAGATATGCTCACGTTAAGTCCATCGCAAACCTTGCCGAAATTCACATACGGATGTGGTCAAGACAATGAAGGGCTATTTGGAAGAGCAGCCGGGATTGTAGGACTCGCACGGGACAAGCTATCGATGTTGGCTCAATTATCGACAAAGTATGGATATGCCTTCTCGTATTGCCTCCCAAGGGCTACTTCCAATAACGGAGGTTTCTTTTCGATCGGGAAAATTTCAATGTCTCAATCGGCCTATAAGTTCACACCGATGGTCAAAAACCCGCAAAACCCGAGCTTATACTTTTTAAGATTTTCAACGATCACCGTGGCTGGTAGACCTATCGGATTGGCTGCTAGTGGATATAATGTCCCTACCATCATTGACTCCGGTACGGTTATAACTCGACTTCCAAGTGCGATGTATGGTGCTTTGCGACAGGCTTTCGTAAATATCATGTCGAAAAAGTACGCACAAGCTCCGGCGTATTCTATACTGGACACGTGTTTCAAGGGAAGCATGGGGAGTATGTCGGGTGTGCCGGAGATTAAATTGATTTTTCAAGGAGGTGCGAGCCTAACGGTTGGGGCTTCGAACGCTGTGATTGAAGTTGACAAAGGTGTTACTTGTTTGGCCTTTGGGAGCAGTAACCAACTTGCTATTATCGGGAATCATCAGCAACAGACGTATAGCGTTGCTTATGATGTCTCGGGTTCTAAAGTAGGGTTTGCGTCTGGCGGTTGCCGTTAGAGTGGTTCGGATGGTTACTATGGACTAATAAACACAACGCATTGAAAGTGTTGCTTTATGCCATTGGAGCTGGAATTCAGGGATGGCGCAAGTGATAAATTGCTGGTTGTATTGGAATTGTAATGTAAAAGGTGTACACTGTATACAGTATTACATGTTTATCCTCATAATTGTAATATTGGAAAGAACATGGAAAATTGTATATATGAATATTGATTTGTATATCCTTGTGTTTTAACTTTGATATGTGAAGGTTCAATTAGTCAAACACCTAGTCATTTCTCATTTAGTAATTTAATTCATAATTTTAAGCCTATAAGATCATTGAACATTGGGTCTTACTATTCAACTCTCATGTTTAAATTCCAAACTGAGGTTTTCCAGGAAACTGTCGGTTGGGTTGAAATGTGAGGGGTAGACATAGTTTATTTTTGGAAGATGTTTTGTAAAAGCTAATATTGTTTTGTCTGTAACTTAATATGGATGTTGACTCTATCAACAGATTCCATTTGCATTAATTAGTAACAACCAGCATGAAAGGAACGTACCATCTGATGGATTAATTATATACCCAACTGGGCTATGCACCTTGGACCCAGTTTGGATTCATAAATCCCAAAAATTGAGACCCAACAGATCCAGATATGGATCAAACCGGGTCTAAAATTTAGATCTGGATCCGGAACCGTAAACTCCTATTGTAAAAATGATTTAATATAATTTAGAAAAGACAAAAATCCTGTTAATTAAATGTTACAACTCTATTTCGGTAAGAAAAAAACTATTTATAATTTATTTGGGGAAATTAAAAACCTATTATAGAAACCATTTATTTGCCTGAAATAAAATTGTTTCTTTATAATTGTGTGGTCAAAACTCTATACCATCAATGTATTAATAATATATATTCTTGAATTAATACTCATAGTATATTATAAGATAAAATAAATTGCTTTATAACTTTACATGAATCCGTTTTGGATCTACATCCGTGAGATCCATTGGATCTAGATACAGATCTTAATTTAGTAGACCCGTGGATCAGGTCGGATCTGGATCCACCTTTTGAAAACAGATCTGGATCCAGCTGGATCCATCTTGTTGTCATCCCTACTTAACCCAACACAATAGCCAGTCAGCCACCAAACTTAACACTAACACTGACACAAAAGGTAACATGGAAACTCTTAGATACAACTAGTTAATGCCTACATCTACAACTGGGCTCATGCATTCTGGCAAAACCGAGATAATTAACTACAATAACACATTAGCACCATCTTATTCATCCATCTTCAATGACCTTAAGACAATCTGTGAAGCTATGGCAAGGACATTGAAGCAACCAACATGTTCAAACGTCAAAAAGGTTTATTCTTTATACATGAAAATTTGCAAATTCATTGTAGTCGAATGGACACTTTACACATGATTTTAATCAATTCAACAGCAACGCAATCCCAAAAAAATTGTAAAAAGTAAAGAGTTAAAAACGATTCTCCCAAATGTTAGTTGTGTTGTAATCAGTCCTAAACCAAATACATACCAACACCTCTACACTTTCTGATTATTGT
This sequence comes from Euphorbia pulcherrima, assembly GCA_947683365.1. NCBI lineage: Eukaryota > Viridiplantae > Streptophyta > Magnoliopsida > Malpighiales > Euphorbiaceae > Euphorbia > Euphorbia pulcherrima. The sequence continues at coordinate 26,850,482 of CANTUS010000001.1, forward strand.
ACAAACCTATGCCTATGACTTTTCCATGTATTCTCCTTTTTTCTTCTCTACAGCAGATAACATCATGAGGTACGGCACTTTTGTTCGCCAAGTCTTCAGACCGACATCCTCACATTCATTTAAGGCAAGCAAACAATATAAAGGTATGAAATCAAAGGAAAGAATCAAGATACCCGTAATTCCTGCATCGGTTATATTGAAGAAGGCTTCCATAGGTACGGTCCCACACTCCTATGAATAGGGATTCTGTATCTGGACTAAGCGACACACCAGAGATCTCCCCGAAAAAGTCTATCTCCTGCTCTTTCTCGAATCCATTATCGACATCATAGACATGCACAAAATCAGCTGGCTCTGCCGTTGTCATGATTTTCCCATCGGATGAAAAACGTATTGATCTAATGGCTCCTAAGTTTCCCTTGAGAACAGCAACAGATTTCGAAGTGTTTCGGGCATCCCAAACACGGCATGTCTTGTCTTGATTCCCAGTTGCAAAGATGCGACCGTCTGGATGCCAAGAAGATGCAAATGAGTAGTCGAAGTGCCCAGATAGAGAAGCGATAGTCTGCAAAACCAACAATACCAGTTGAATGTTTCACACTAAGACTAAGGATTACCGAAATTATTTATGCAAGAACAACAGATAAAAAAGATACAGCTATTAAGTTTGCGATGAGGAGGTATAAAAAGCATGTGTATTACCTTTCCTGTATGAGAATCCACTAGTAAAACCTCTGGATTGTCACCGACTACAGTAAGAAGCTTACCATCAGGACTCAGTGATGTGTGCTGCAAACAAAAATAACACAAGCCTATTAAATACAAGACTGAACCTACAATGTGTGCTCATTTGGCAATGCAGAATGAGCATGTGGTAGGAGACCTAGGTTTGATTCCCACTAAATACATATGCAGGGAGGGGTGAGGAGCCTTAACTGTAACTAAACCCCGAACAAGATAATATCTTTGCAGTTTATACAAAAAAAAATGAAACTTATCAATATGGGCGTACAGGCTAGTCTATTTGATACATCAATATCGTATTAATATATGTTCGCTTGTCTAATGAAATATCATAATATCAAATCATACATCAATTTCATATTAACATCCATAAGCAGACCCATGCATGTTCAGGGATGTTATTTTTTCTTTGGTAGACGTTCAGGGATTGAATTCACATTATTATAGATGCAGGACTGATAGCACCATAGTAAGCTAGCTAGGAGATGCAACAAAAAACAAGAACTTCACATATAAACCTCTAGCAGCAGCCTCAAGAGAAGATAAAAATATATTTTAAAATAATAGTAAAATAAAAAAATACAAATCCGATTAATCCCCACCTAGGCTCCAATTAAACCCTTCCTATGCCCGGAAGCCCCTGCTGCCCAACTAACACCTAGCGATTTTAAAACATCTAAATCATTCATCAGCCATTCAGAATGAAGTAAGAAGAGATGACATAAGAAAATGGCAGCGTGTTGGACAAATGAACAAGTAAATCATGAGCAGACTATAGAAATTAGAAGCATAGGAAAGGGACATAAAATGAGAGAAGGAAAGAAATGTGGTGAGCAGAAAATCTTGACTATAGCTAGCTTCTCTATTACTCCCAGCACAACAGCCAAGTCCCATCCTTCGGTTTCAATCTGATTTAGAATAAATGAGTATATGCAGTCTTGTGAATATGGTAAAATATATAGTAGGTAAAATAACATGGTAAAGGTTATTGAGTTTAGTTGGAGACCATGTTCGCTACATAATGGAATACACCATCTGAACCACACTCAAAGCATTGATATAACAAGAACTGAATTCAAAATTGACAGATCATCTCTCCAATGAGAAGTCCGTGAAGAATTCTCGTCAAAAGATTACCAGGAAAGTAAATAATAAATAAGGTGATGGAAACTTGGAAAGCATAAATGGATGGAAAAGGACACCTTCAAACTGAACTTATCTCCAACAAAAGTTAACCTTACAGCAAACATTATCGCCAGAAAAAAAAACCTCAATAATCATTTATGCAGCAGTGCAAATGTCATAATAACATCAATTACAAGTTCCAAACCTTAAAACAATACATAAGGCATACTCACGTTTACCGGCCAAGGGAAGCAAAAATGTTTAGATAGCTGAAATTTCTCCATGTCAAAGTCTCTAATTCCACTATCATTATTTGAGGCCATGAAATGCACTGCACCACTGTAAAAGAGTTGATTTCAAGTCAAAATGAAGTAAGAAACCCACTTTTAGTTATAACAAGAAGGTCAAAATATAATACAAGCACACTAAGGACGAGCAACAGAGGCCTGAAAGAAAGGACGACAACCTGGTATAATCATAAATTTCAATAGCATTTGTTATAGCATTGTCATCATAAGTTGTCCTATAACAGAAGCTAACTCCAGGTCGATCAAGATGCTGCTCCAAAAAAGCAAAAATAGTATATTAATGTCCATTACTGACACATTCGAAGCGAAATAATCAAGAAATCAATAAAAAAGCAGGTAATGTAAAATCACAACATGAATGGCCACAGTGAACCCACAACATATAAGCTGTAAAACACAAATCAATTTTTTTATTTAACTGTCACAAAAAGAATTTGCATCATCTTTATACAAATCATAAACAAACTTAAGGATGTGACAAAAAAAAGTTTGGAATCTAAACCAGAACATGTAAGAAAATTCATTACTCAAGAATAGAGACAACTGACAACAACAACAAGAAATTTCACAACGCACGAGCACAAGAACAAGATTACCTTACAGATAAGTTCTCCCTGAAACCCTCCAGCGATCAACAATTTATCTCGCACTGCCAAGGTACTAACTTGAGTTTGAGTAAATCCTTCCAAAAGGCTCCCTGGATGTTTCTATAAATAGAGAAAAATGCTGTAATCATAACAATAAACAATTTTGAAGGAGAAACAACAAAAGCTTCGCTGTTACACAAAAAGTTGAAAGCTGCGAGAATACAACATACCTCATTTGGTGCCACGTGCCCAGAGACATTAAGAACTTCAGACTTCTTACAATTTAATGATGACCAGTGAATAATGGAGAAATGTGACATAAGGTATACATCGTGTTTTGATGTTGACCAAACCAAGTTCCGCAACTACAGTTCCCAAATAAAAAGAGTTCAAGTTATCCAATCAATAATTTACGTCACGGTTATCTTAGCTTTTTACATATTGAATTGAAATAGCACAAAGGACACTAAATTGCAGTCACTGTATGCACAGAAGTTGCATACAGAATGCCATCAACCCCAGACTACAAAATTCTAGGCCTAACAGGTGTTCCCTATATTCGCTCCTTGAACAACTAGTTTCTCCGCTGATAATTGATAAATCTTTACTTCCCTCATATATATCAAAAAAATCATCCTATTAATGGTAAAGTTCCAATCAATTGGCCAGGTTGAAACATAACTACTTAACAATACTAATGACTTCAGATGCAAATCCAAAAGTATGAGTTTATTGTCCAAACACTGTATTGGTAGAAATCAACTCTATCTATATCTTTAACAATATACATTGAACTTCCTAGCCATTCACGCATGCAAGCACAGCCCAAAATGCAAAGGAAGAAGGCAAATTTTATGGGTAAAGATACCAACATACTTGAAAATGAAGGATAGTGGATGTCACTGATCTTGTATTTCGCCAAAACTCATAGTATGTCCCACCTTTGATTGTGTTTTTACATTCCTAGGAACATAAAAATGGCGGTACAGTTTAATAGGAAAGTTAAGCAGAATTTAAGAGTACCGCAAATAACTATGTACAGAAATCCTACCTTCTCTGAACCTTCTCCTGATTGAGGAATGTTCTCATAATTCTTGTATTGTTCTAGCCTAGTTTGTCTATACTTCTCTCGGGAAATGCTCAAAGTATCCCAAGGGATTCCTTGAATATCCTTTCCTTTCCTTGCATCTGCAGCAGATGTATCTGTTATCTTGGTATCCTGCAAAACCAACCACAACCCCAATTCCAGACAGAGTAAACACATGTAAACGAAAAAGTTTGCTGCCAAAAATTGCATGAAAAGTACCTTTTGATTAATGATATGTACCATGAGTGACAAAACAAAGACACAAGCAATAGAAAAAAAGCACTTCAATATTGAAAAAAGGCACCAAGTTGACTAGGAAAAGAAAACAAACCAAATGATGATAATCGTCGTCGTCGTCATCAGACTCTGAATCACCCATGATTCTACCACGGAAATACATATCGTCATCTACTTCTGCCATCTCAAACCCATCTACTATGTACTCCATGTCATCCCCTTGGTATTGGGACATGTTCCTAGAGCAAATATACCTGACCCAGCACCAAATCATAATTACACACATGAAACCCAATCCTTAAAGATATTTATTCTTTGAATCCACACATTTTCAATTTTCAAGAAATTAATATCCAACAGTAATTAAGTAATTCATGGCTATAATACAATTAATGATTTATTCATATTACATTATTTGGCAACAAAAACATTAAGGGTCCTCAATAATTAGCATTCTAGGTGGTTCAATACCTCAAAAATTGATTCTTAAGGACTTGCAACTACAATAATCGATGGTGAGGAAAATTGTTTCAAAAGGAACTAATAGGTAACAAGTTAGTGACTAATTAAATTCCGATCACTCAAGCTAAGAGCATGGAGTGAACTCATACCAACCAACCACCAAGCCTTAAATCCCACGCTAGGTGGGGTCAACTATATGGATCTTTTGATGCCATAAAGCTTTATGAAAAGACAAATGTTCATCATTTCTAAAGGTAATCTTAGATCTACCTCTCCTGCTACACTTACTTTCTATCTTTAAGTTCTAACATTTCCTAACCAGTGCATCCGTTAGTCTCCATAACACATGTTCATACCACCTTAGTCATCCTTCTCTCAATCTATCATAAAATTGAGTGAACTCATAATAAAGACACAAATAAATACAAGAGCAAAACCTGTTACAAATGCTCTAGAAGGGATGCGTACTAAGAGGGCTAGCTTGTAGATAGTACTTCAATGATCTAAAGAACGAGTGTTTTCAAAATAATGTTCAGAGGATCTTTTTTACATCATTCAATGGATTAGAAAATGATAAACATCTTTAATTCATATTTCTGGAATAAAGCTTTATGGCACAAGTGCTCAAGAGAGTTTTGTTTGAGTTGAAAGAGACAGCAGCTTATTATTATCACTGTGATAAGAACCGAGCAGGTTCAGAGTAAAGTGACCAAAATTTCAAGGAATAGAGTAAAGCAAGTCTCTGAAATTGTAAAAAGCATGTCAACATCCACCATATGAATAAGCGACTAGAACAGCAACGCAATGGCATCCCATATAAATCAACTTCTAATATGCTACACATGATGCACCAGCAAAGCCAAATAGACTTGTTATTATCAAAGAGGATTATAGTTCATAGCCTAGAAACATTCAACTTATTGAAGACCTTCATAGCAGAAAAATAACAGATAAGATAGCAAATATTATAGCAAAAAATATTAAAACAAATAATTTTTCACTACTTTATTGTAGCATTCAGGGCCGGAGGGAGGGGTTGCACAACGTGTGCCGTTGCACCCCTGCCGCCCCCCTTGGAATGGCTGTTTGAGGCAGCCCTCCGCCAAGTTATTATAAGCTGAGGGTGCTGCTTTGCACCCGATAATTGGCAACGATGATGAGATCTTCGTTGAGGACATCTAGAAACTTGTTATAGAAACCGGTAACATGAACCCTTAAGATTCAAAATTGAAATTAATGGAGGATCCAAAAGAGGGGCAGAATTTCAAAATTGACGGGAAATTGTACAAAGAAGGAAAAAGATTACCTGATCTGGCGATGGAAATTGACAGAGAGGGGGAGATATTAGAGCCGATGAGAGCGAATGAAGACGAGAAATAGGAGGCTGTAATTAACATCCGTTGTGCCGATGGCCAATTTCTCTACAATAATAACTCATATGATATTACCATTATAAATTTATAAAGTGATAAAAAAAAACTCAATTTTTTTATGTTTAACTTATGGCTATATATAAACTAAATGAAATTTCAACTAAATGATTGTTTCCTTTTAATTGTTGTGGATTTTTGTTGTTATTTTAAATTTTGTTACTTGTTTCTTTTATTTCCGAAACAATGAAAAGAAGATGTGAAAAATATTATGTAGGAAAAAAATATTTTTTTATTTAACTCCAACAATAAAAAATATATTCAGGTCTTTATTAATATATTGAAAAATATTTTCTATCCGTAAAATTTTAGTACTTAATATTATATATTTTAATATATTAACATTTTCAATTATATATTTATATAAAATATTGGAACTATTAAATCAATTATTATTCTATAAGAAATTAAATAATGTAAATCAATTAATATTTTTATATGAAAATAAATATAGGTGGATGGGGTGGAGTGGAAATAATACAATGACACATAAAGGTGGAATATGTATAGGCAATAATGGTAATGATGTTGATGGATGGAGGATGGTGGACACTGGAGATGGTAGTGACTATATAAGTAGATGGATGTGGCGGTGGCAATGGTATTGATAAGGTAGAGATGAAAGTAGAAACGGTGGTAGTGATAAAAATTGGGTAGAATAAGTAGTAGTCAAAGAGTTGAAAGTAGAAGTGTGGTAGAGATTGGGTGGTTATTGTTGGGAACTGACAGTTAATTTGAACATGCATAATAAGCACGACGGAAATTCAAAATTTTGTTCTTTGTCCCTTTTCCCTAGGAACTCCTATTAGTAGTATATAAATTAATTAAAGTCTTAACTAAATTAATTTTCTACTTAAGTTTCGCATGTCTATGCTAGGCGTACCATAATTCCAAATTATATTATACCATAAATATATTTTATATTAAACATGTTATAACTCTAAGTTATAGTCTAAGTATAAAATAAACTAAGCATAATAATTATTAAGTCTTAAAACGCTTAAAGAAAAAGACTTAATAAATTAAAGAGAATTAGAATACTTACCAGTTGAAGCGTGCTTTAGCAAAACCTTCTTATACAAGCCTCTAAGTATAGGATAGGATTTATGAGTATCCACATATACCTCACCAACCAAAACCTCCCAATGAGGAAGAACCGCAGAGTTTTGAGTAACTACCAGACCACTCCAAAACTCATCCAAAATATTAAGAATTTGTTCTTGAGTTGACTTGAGAGATATGGTCATGGAATATCAAATTAAGGCTCGAATGAGCTTGTGGTGCATTTGAGAAAGGGGAATAAGGGCTCTTTTATATAGGTGGAGTAAAGGCTACCCGAATTTAATGCGGGATTAATGTGGATTTAATGCGAGATAAAATGCGGGATTAAATGCGAATTTAATATGAGATTAAATTTAATTCTTCTTTCTTTTAATTTATTTTATGACCCTAATAAAATTAGTTATCGGTCAAAATAAATTATTGGCTTAACCATAAAATGATTTAATCATTTTAATCAATACTTTAATTTATTTTTGACCCTAATAAAATTAGTTACTAGTCAAAATAAATTTCTGGCTTAATCATAAAATGATCTAATAATTTTAATCAACACTTTAATTTATTCATGACCCTAATAAAATTAGTTACTGGTCAAAATAACTTACGGGTTCAACGATAAAATGATCTAATCATTTTAATCAACACTTTAATTTATTTATGATCCCAATAAAATTAGTTACTGTTCAATAAATAAAATCTCTGGTCACCAGGTAATAGTTCAACCATCCCTTCAATATTTTCGTAATAGATCAAGTCTATTAATTCTTTACCCAATCCGATAAAAGTTCAATGTGTGTGACCTTGTAGGATCCTGTAGTATTGAGTTGTTAAGGTTTGACCAATCTTCGTTCTATGAGAACTAATGGTTCGAAGTTCTAGACCATGAATAGAAATCGATTACCTTAAACGGCTGTAGTACGCCTCTCGCAAGGGTCCACCATCCCCCATTACTTGAAACGTCATTTGCGCTTATGACTTAATCCTAGTAATACAATAGTTGCCCAATGCGATGAACTCCTTCCATTCTTTAATATCAGTACCATCTGGTTTATTGGGTTTGATTAAAGTGTTAACCCACCAATATCGAGGTTACTCCAAGCTATCCTAGTTATTTGCTTATTACCGAAGTATATTACTTTTTACCATAATGTGTTTGACTAGAAACTATTTCTATCAATCACATACTCTGATCAGAGGTTTATAGTAATCATCACTTCTACAAGCGGCTAGGTAAAAACTCTTTAATATATTCGGAGCGATGGATTCTTTCCGACTACATAGATTACCAACATGATGTCATCACTATACCCGTAATCACCCGTGGCACCTTAAATTAATGAGTGAATAGGTATGACCCAAAGTATAGCAATAGTACCACACAAGGTAATTGATATCTCAAGTATGGGGATATTCGCAAAGCAACTGCATGAAGATAAACACTAACACATTGATATATATATATATATATATATATATATATATATATCAATGTGTTTATCTTACTGCGGTCTCCAATATATCTTCCAGATTTATCTATGCATCAAACTCAAGGCACCACCTTCAGTCTTAGGAGGTTATTTGCTTAGAACCTTTTCAAGAGAGTTGACCACATGCTAGTCTTACAGCTCCATCAATATCCTTTCTTGATGAAACTATGACTACGGATAGTTTAGACATAATCATAATTGCATATGAAGCATGTCTCACTACACATAGTCCCACTATAATATCTCTCACTTCATGCTATGTATTATGTCAAGGACCTTTGTACAAAGATATCCATGAATATATTTTAACTAGTCACAATATATATGAACACATTGATATAAATAAAAAATTAAATGCCTTTATTAATTAAACAAATTGTTCGTACCAATACATAATTAAGATATATCAACCTAATTGCTTTAAGGGCATACATCATATCTAACGAACTCCCACTTGCAGTAAGGCCAATTAGCCATATGTCTTACTCCATATGCTTTCACATGCTGGTCATGTTTGACTTGCGTCAATGGCTTTATCAGACCATCCGCAAGGTTCTGATCAGTGGTGACATATTCTAATCTTATTATCTTAGCATCAACAATCTCCCTGATTATATGATACTTTCTAAGTACATGTCTATTTTTCTAGTGAGACTGTGGTTCCTTTGCCTAAACTATAGCACCATTGTTATCACAATACAAAGTAATTAGATCAATAATCTCAAGTACCACACCGAGATCATCAATAAATCCCTTTAACCAGAAAGCTTCTTTTGCTTGTCCACATGCAATAATGTACTCAAACTCTGTGGTTGAATTGGCAGTAGTTTCCTGCTTGGAACTTTTCCAGCATACTGCCCCTCCATTAAACACATATATAAAACTTGACTGAGACTTAAAGTCATCCTTGTCAGATTGAAAACTCGCATCAGTGTAACCTCTAATTGTGAGGTCACCATCTCCATATATCAAGAACTCATCTTTAGTCCTTTTTAAGTACTTAAGAATTGCCTTGATGGCCATCCATTGCTTTTCACATGGATCCGATTGATATATGCTCATAAAGCTTAAAGCTTGAGAGACATCTGGCCTAGTACATATCATAGCATACATGATGGATCCTATCGCGGATGCATAAGGTATATCCTTCATGCGCATTCTTTCTTGAGTTATCTTTGGACACTCAGTCTTAGATAAGTTTATTCCATTTGTCATCGGGAGATAACTTTTCTTCGAATGCTCAAGGCTGAACCTATTCAGTACCTTGTCTATATACGTACTTTAAGAAAGACCTAACATCCTTTTGGATCTATCTCTATAGATCTTTATACCTAGTATAAATGATGCTTCTCCAAGGTCTTTCGTGGAGAACTTCCTTGACAATCATATTTTAATACTTTGAAGAAGAGAAATGTCATTTCCTATTAGCAGAATGTCATCAATATACAATACTAAGAAAATGACTGCACTCCTACTAACCTTCTTATAAACACAAGACTCATTTATGTTTGGACAGAAATCCAGTTCATGGATTATCTGATTAAACCTAATATTCTAACTTCTGGATGCTTGCTTAAGTCCATAAATGGCCCTGTGCAATTTGCATACTTTCGAGCCATTTTGAGATGTAAAACCCTCAGGCTGTGTCATATACACATCCCGGTCCAAATTCCCATTTAGGAATGTTGTTTTAACATCCATCTGCTAGATCTCATAATCATGATGAGCAGTAATGGCGAGGAGTATTCTGATGGATTTAAGCATGGCTACCGGTGAGAAAGTTTCATCATAGTCTATACCTTCACGTTGACTATAACCTTTCGCAGCCAACCTTGCCTTATAGGTAATTACATTACCGTCCATGTCAGTCTTCTTCTTGAAGACCCATTTGCACTCGATAGGTCTAACCTCTTCTGGTGCATCGACTAATTTCCAAACTTAGTTTTCATACATGGAATCCATTTCTGATATCATGGCTTCAAGCCATTTATCAGAATCTGAGCTTTTCATTGCTTCATCAAAGGTTCTTGGTTTATCATCCTCTATGAGATATAGTTCCCTATCATCCGTGATGATAAAACCATATCTTTTAGGACCTTTATGAACATGACCTGATCTTCACAATGATTGTGTTTCTACAAGTTGTTCTTAGATCACACCTTCTTGTGTATCTAGAATGGGGTCAATCAGCTGATTATCTGTTTCTTCCTCTTGAACCTCCAGTTCAATACTGCTTCCACTAAATTTTTCAAGCAAGTGTTCCTTTTCCAAAAAGTGAGCACTCTGAGACACAAATACCTTCTTTACTTCGGGTTGGTAAAATGAATATCCAATAGTTTCCTTTGGATATGGAATGAACAAACATTTGTTAGACTTAGCATCCAGCTTATCTGATGCTATCCTATTTACTATAGCAGGACAAACCTATACTATTAGGTGACTTAGAGATGGTCTTTTATTACGATAAGGCATAAAGTCAATTGATTTAGAGGGCACTCTGTTTAATACATAAACTACAGTCTCTAGTGCATATCCCTAAAAGGATTTACTGAGATCTGCTTGGCTCATCATATACCGAACCATATCTAATAAAGTTCAATTCCTCCTTTCAAACACTCCATTGTGTTGGGGTGTATAAGGAGAGGTCCACTGGGGAACTAATTCGTTTTCCTGTAGATAATCCTGAAACTCTTGACTTAAGTATTCCCCACCACGATTAGATCGAAGTGCTTTAATACTTTTCTCAAGCTGTATCTGATGGGTGTCGAGACTACTAAAAACAAATCCCTGCACAAAACAAACTTGTAGTTAGTCGTGAGCGGGAGTCGAATCTATAAGGAATGGTATTTGACAATGATATTCTAAGAAGACGACACACAGCGTGACCTAGAAGTACCCTCGATGGGAATTTATGAATTAAAACTAAATAAAGCAAGTAATGAAATAATAGGAAATGATGGCTTAACTAGTATAGGACAAGACTGAATATCATGGCGATCATAGGACAAGAGATTAATTACAATGAGGCCTAGATTTAGTTATACTAATACTCATACACCGTATAGTACTAGCAACTTTTTCTTACTATGTATAGAAATCGGACTTCTCGCCATGACCTCACTCTTACTCACTGTGTCTCTCAAATTCGCACTGAGAGCTCGCCAATGAATAGCAATAGAAATAAGGAAAGCCTAAATCCTTACCGATAGGTAGTGAAGCACTCCCAACAGAGATAAAAAATACCTCTCTCCATTCTCGATGGAGACTGTTGTCACTATACCCCTTTTCAGGCATAATTACAGATGCAAGAAATGAGATTGACAATAATCACAAAGACTTATAAAATGGGTGATCAATCCAAGCAGTGAGACTAAGTGATGTTCTCAGCATGAAACCCTTAAAGCACCGAGAGTGGCAAATAGGTTGCTTTACAGATTTCTGTATTCAATTGCGGTCCTTATGCCATTTGAACTCAGTCTTGACCATTAATTGGTCAAGCCATAAGTAAATTAGCTAGACATGACTGAATTTAAATGCAAGAAATTATAAAGAGACTGAAAGTAAATCATGCTGGAATTGTAAAGACTGAAATCAAAATAAAGCAATATGATCAAAATAAACTTGCAATTTAAACTTAAACGAATCTGAAATCCAAACTGTATTTTAAAAGTATTTAAAACTAAGAACACAAAAACTAAAAACTAAGCTAGAAGGACTGAATTATAAATGATATGTGCTGAATTCTCAAATGATAGATGATCCCAAATGATGTGCCAGCCTCGGTATTTATAGTGAATGCCTCCCCTTATGCTTCCCATTTAGTGACTAAATAGGACCCTTGGCATTTATCTTCTTGGATTTATTCCCTTTTAGCCTTGTTTTTCGAATGGTAGTAAAATCTCTTCCATAATGGAATAAGGAAAGGAGACTAAACTTCTATAAATCGGACTTCTCTCGAATAGGACTTACCCGAAATAGGTGGTCTTCCAGTTTTGGACTTTTTACGCTTTGGTATTGATGTCGTCTTGGACGTTCTGAAATGTTTTGGAATCACCGGGATAGCTATCGCTCCAGCTGTCTGCTTCAGGTATCGGTGAAAGGCTTTTTTCTTTCGAATATTGCGTGTTTTCTCCAAATTGCCTTCAAAACCTGAAAAAGACAGAAAAGGAAGTAATAGCAGCCATAAAGACTAAAAGCATGGTCTCAATAATATGAAAATAAGCATAAATACTTGCTGAAAATACAACCCATCAATTCTCCCCGTACTTATTCCATACTTGCCCTCAAGTATGCATCAAGAATCAGGAAGATGAGAAAACTATGCAAATAACCTTTGAATAACTAAACAGAGACTACGTTCTTTTACCGAGACTTATATCGAGGCCTCTCATTGACCACTAAGAATTCCAATGTAAGATTATCATCAAGAAGACCTTGCTCAAAACTTTACTCGAGAGTATTTACCAAATTAAAGCACAAGTCATAAAATATTGTTATAGTATATAAATACCTAGATTTAGATTTAAGCGCATACCGGTGATCATAAGATGACTCCTTCTAAACCCTTTTTTAATTAAAGCACATTTTTACTTGGTAGGGTCCCTAAGATACATCTAGCCAAAGTTTGAGTTTTACGATTTTAATAACCTAGCTAGCCTTGCTAGCTCTTTTTAGATTTCAACCCAATTTGTTTTATTATACGCTTTACTATTTCTTAGATCTTATTGCACTTTCCAATAATTAATCCCTATGAAAGAGTCTTCACCCAGTTTTTAGCCGTGGCTAGCTCTTTCTTCTATTGGCCCTATGAAAGAGTCTTCACCTAGTTTTTAGCCGTGGCTAGCTCTTTCTTCTATCGATCCTATGAAAGAGTCTTCACCCTATTTTAGCCGTGGATAACTCTTTCTTTTATCGGCCTTATGAAAGAGACAAACAAGGTTACGAGCCAAGTAAGCCTCATTTCAACTAATTGCGGAAGCAGAAAAATAACCACCAAGATTTGATATTAGTTTTGCAAGGTCTTGGAGGAGGATCTTATAATACATAGGGACTAACTTAAATCAAATCAAGGTCAGATTAAAGTACTTTAAATAGTAAAATCATGTTACACTTTTCTATACTCATTGGGATTAAGGAATTTATAAGGTGATTATCAGAAATCTTATATTGGAATATCAACGTTCAACTCAGGTCTCGGTATAAGTTTTAGTTAATCGGTATGGTCCTGTTAGTCATTCAGTCAGTTATTTTTACAACATTCCAAATCTTGGTTATCATCACGTCTCAATGGCAGGTTAGGGAGCAAAATAAGGTCACTGTAGGGGCAAAATATGAAGCATGATCCCTTATGAAATTTCTTTGAGCAAAAATATAAAAATGTATTAAAAATAAAATGATTTCATCAGAAGAAGCAAAAATATAGAAATCTCCTCCCCACACTTAAACCATGCATTGCCCTCAATGCAAAACAAGAAAAACAAAAAGAAGAAAAAGAAAAAGTAAAAAGAGAAAATAAAAGAGAGGGCAAATTAAAATGTTACTGTCCTAGTGGAGGAGAAAGGAGGCAAAAGAGACTCAGATGGTCTCTCTATATCCGCTGGATCCCAAATTACTGGATGATGAGGCTCATGTTCAATTCCAGGGCGTCGCGGCGGGTTCAGAGGTCATGGTTCTCAGGTCCGAGCTCGATGGTGGTCTTGAAGAGGTCTTTGTACTAGTTCTCCAGACTTGTGAATTGCTGGAGGAGCTCGGCGTAGGCAGCGATAGTGGTAGAGTCATTATGAGCTGGCGAGTCTAGCTGGCAATCAACATGAGGAGGTGGAGCAGGATTGTCCTCAGGAGGACTAGGAGGGCGCATCACCATGACCTCGTTGATCGGTTCTACTAATAGCATTGTAGCAAGAGTCTCTGAATCCAAGAGCGGTGTCTCTAGCATTTTAGTATAGGGAGCAGGATCAAAGTGCTCCATGCCATGGTCGATTATTGAGATCATAGTGCCTAGGATTGTAGGGCTCTTGGTATGAGTGAGGACATAGTGGAACTGCTTAACCAGTTAGGCCCTCAAGTAGAGCTTTTTATTGTTCTTCATGCACCACAGAATGTGTAACTCCTTCTTATTCAAGGTCCTGAAGCTTCTATGGCGACCAGAAAAATTATAGGCAAGAATTCTGTGGGCATCCCTGTGGTGGGGCTCATAAATGTAGATGTCCATAGACTCACTGGATCCAGGTAGTGACTCTTGGTTCATTGTTATAGAGGGAGAAGTAGGTCTCAGTGGCGTTGAAATAAGAGGGGAGAGCATCACACATGTTATCAGAGGGGTTAGTCACCCCTAAAGCCTTGTTGAAATCATTGAGACTCCAACTCACAGTCCTCCTATAGAGACGAAACTTGATTACATCCTCCTCTTGGTAGCTTGTGTAGTTCTACTTGAATGGAAAGTAGCATAGAATTCCCAAACAAGCTCTAGGTAGGAGGGGAAACAGATGAAGAGTAGGGGAACCCATGAGATCGCTGTGAAGGCATCAATAATGGCTTGGTTAATGCCAAGAGTAGTCATGGTCTCTGAGGAGTCCGATTTGCAGGGCTTTGATGCTTGGCCCTCAAAGTGAAGGAAAGTGGTGCGTGGACTAGGATGGTCAAAAGAGTTACGCACCTTTCCTTTTGCACCGGGAATAAGGGTTTTCTCTGCCTTGATCACCTTGGCCTTCTTTGAGCTTTGGCCTTTGGCAATGCTTCTTGTGAACATTTTTCTCTTAGCAGGGGGGCAGGAGTGTAGTCGCTTTCTTCACCGGAGTCTATCTTGATAGGGACATTCTGGAGTTTGGCCCCTCCTTTGGTCTTCTTCTTCTTCTCTTTCTTTACCGGAGTCTCATCAGACTCCTATTTTTTAATAGCTACTGGATAAATGGTGGAGATAGGATTAATGGTGAGGGCGATTTCACCGGGAGTAGCAGTGGTGCTGACAGAAGTGGTAGGAGTAGGGGCGCCATAGCTTGGCAACGCCATGGCCTTTGGGAGAGTGACCACGGTGGCAGGAGTAGGGACATCAGCAATAAGTGTTGTGATGGTAGCGGTGGTAGCAGCGACGTCGGGGGCGGTGAGAGTTTGGTTCACCGTGGCAGCGACGGTGGTGGCAATGGTGGAGTAGGTCTCTACTGCCGGGTTTGTGGCAAGAATGGTGGTGGTTGTGAAGGCGGAGGTATTAATGGCGATAGTGCCGATCATGACTTCAGTTGTCATGAGGGAGGTGGTGTTTTCCTGGTTTGAAGCCATTTCAAAAGTTTGTTGGAGAAGAAGGGTTTATACTTTGAGAGAGATTTTAAAAGTTTTGAAGGTGATCATGACTGTTGAGAGTGAGGAGAGTTGCTTAAATAGGAAGCATAGGTGTTCAAGGGGGCTGGCTCATATAGTATTGATGAAGGAAATAGCAATCATGGCCTCGATTGTAATCAGAATCATCAAAAATTTCCATGATAATCGCATGACTGCCACAATGTTCACTACATGTACCCACGTACGCGAGCCGTTTTACATCCCTTGTTCCCTCAATCACTCAGTGTGACGTTTTGACTCCCAATCTTTGTACAAAGACCTAAATTTGCAACAAATAAATCAAATCAGTCCTAGTCTAGATATATTTATTAAAATCTAAAAGAAAAGGACAAAAGGTCAGAAATGCTTGGGCTACCTCCTATGAGCACTTTATTTAATGTCGGTGAGCTCGATGTACCACACCGAGATCATGGTGTGGTACCGGTGGTCTCTAAGAGAGTGATTTCCTCAGAGTGAGCTTGGAATCCTTCATAGTAGGGCTTGAGATGATGCCCATTGACCTTCAGAACTTTCCCATTCTCGATGCTCTGTATGATGACTGCTTTATGTGGGAATACTTTAGTCACGACATAAGGTCCGACCCATCGAGATCTCAAATTTCCAAGGAATAGCTTGAGTCAAGATTGGAATAGAAGCATTATTTATCCTACGTTAAAGACCTTCCTAGAAGCAAAAAGGTCATGGTGATCCTTAGTAGTCTCTTTATAGGCTTTGTTCCTCTCATAGACATCACGACAAATCTCCTCAAGTTCATGTAGTTGTAACTTCCTGTGTTCCTTGGCCGCATCGAGCCTAAAATTGGTCTCCTTGATTGCCTAATATGCCTTATTCTCAATTTGAACAGGTAGATGACATGCTTTTCCATAGACAACTCTGTAAGGTGACATCCCGATAGGGGCTTTCCATGCTGTGCGGACTGCCCAGAGAGCTTTAAAGAGACAGAGACTCCAGTCTTTTCTATTAGGATTGACTGTTTTTTCAAAAATGAGCTTCACCTCTCAGTTGCTCACTTTAGCTTATCCATTTATCTGTGGGTGGTATGCCGTAGAAGTCATGTGCTTGACTCCCCATTTGGCCAGTAATGCCGAGATCGTCTTCTTGCAAAAATGTGTACCACGATCACTGATGAGTAGTCTCGGTGTCGCATATCTACAGATGATATTATCCTTGATGAAATCTGCTATAGTCTTTCCATCATCGTTCGTAGTTGCCTTAGCTTCTATCCACTTGGAGACATAATCAACTGCTAGGAGGATGTACTTGAACCCATAAGAAGGAGGAAAAGGGCCCATGAAATTAATACCCCAGACATCAAAGATCTCGATGACCAGAATAGGAGTCATCAGGAGCTGATCTTGACGTCCAAGATTACTAATTCATTGACAGTTGTCGCATGCCTTACAAAATATATAGGAGTCACGAAAGATGTGGGGCTAATAAAATTCGCACTCAAGAATGCATTGTGTTATTCTCCTAGGCCCACCGTGACCTCCGCAAACTTCAAAGTGACATGCTTATAAAAGTCTCGGTATCTTTTTCCTGTAAACACATCTCCTTAAAACCAGATCATTCCCTTGTCTCTATAGGTAAGGATTATCCTAGAAGTACCTGCTAGCCTCCCTCTTCATTTTCTCCTTGTCACTGTGCATGAAATCCTCCGAGAACCTCTCAATGGTAAGGAAATTGACAAGGTCTACATACCATGGATTCTTGATGATAGCAAAGAGACTTTGCCCTAGGTATTCATCCTAAACTTCTCTTGGTTCTTCTGAGTTGATCAGCCTGCTAAGATGATCGGCCACCAGGTTCTCTGTCCCCTTTTTATCTCTGATCTTGATGTCAAATTCTTGAAGCAAAAGGATCCATCAAATTATTCTTGGTTTTGCATCCTTCTTGGTCATTAGGTGTCTCAAGGCAGCATGGTCCGAGTATACGATGACCTTGGAATAGAGAAGATAAGAAAACAACTTCTCCAATGCAAAAATGATAGCAAGGAGCTCTTTCTCAGTTGTGGTATAGTTCCATTGAGTTGCATCTAGAGTTAGAGAGGCATAATAAATGACATGAGGATCTCGGCCAACTCATTGTCCTAATAGTAATCCTACTGCCCTATCGCTTACGTCGCACATGATCTATAAGGGCTGGTCCCAATTGGGTGCTTGGATAATGGGTGCAGAGAACAGCTTCTTCTTGATAGTGTCAAAGGCTTCCTTGCAAGGATCTCTAAACTCGAAGTTAGTGTCTTTCTGAAGTAATCCTCTTAGGGGCTCAGTGATCTTTGAAAAGTTCTTGATTAACCTGCGATAAAAACGTGCATGACCAAGAAAACCTAACTTCCTTCACAAAAGTAGGGTAAGGTAAGGACTGAATAACATCAATTTTAGCTTTATCTACCTCAATACCCTTCTTAGATATAACATGACCTAATATCATACCCTGGTCTACCATGAAGTGGCATTTTTCATAGCTAAGTACTAATCAGACTCAATGCAATGTTTAAGAATCTTACCAAGGATATCGAGACATACATCAAAAGAATCATGATACACAGTAAAGTCATCCATAAATACCTTAATAATGTTTTCCACGTAATCAGAAAAGAGACTCATCATGCACCTTTGGAATGTAGCGGGAGCATTGCAGAGACTAAAAGGCACCTGTTTGTAAGCAAAGGTGCCAAAGGGACACGTAAATGTTGTCTTTTCCTAGTCTTTCTATGCTATCGGGATCTAATAGAATCCTATCACTCCATTGAGATAGCAGAAAAGAGACTTTTCTACTAGTCTTTCCAGCATTTGATCGATGAATGGTAGTGGAAAATGGTCTTTCTTGGTTGAGGCATTGAGCTTGAGGTAGTCAATGCAAACTCTTCATCCATTCTGTATCCTCATCAGGACTAGTTCTTGTACCTCATTCTTTACCACCGTGATCCCTGTCTTCTTTGGAACAACTTGTACTGGGCTAACCCACTCATTGTCATAGATAGGGTAAATGAGGTTAGCCTTCATGAGCTTGATCACTTCCTTCTTCATAACTTCCATCATAGGAGGATTGATTCGTCTTTAAGGTTGACGACAATTCTTGGTTGTTGGGAAACAATGATCCGGACCACAAATTAAACTAAAATATCCGGATCAGGTTTGAAAGAAATAAAAACTTAAATTATGTAATCCTCCAAAATCAAAATGGAAACATCCGGATAAAGATCCAGCTAGAAGGTTATCCATTGATGACATCAAGTACCCAAGCACATGGAATCATCTAAATAAATCTTGGAAAGGAAACAAGCTTTAATCCCTCAAGAATAGCATCCGAAAGAACTGATTGCCCTAACTCAAGGAGCATAGAGATCCGGAGACAATGAGTCTGAAGACATCCGGAAGACTCATGCTTAAAGACAATAGGAAAAGTTTCAAAGATAACTTTTCCCTCCATCTTTTGGTCTACATAGTCAAAGATCCTTTCCCCATGAACAAGACAAAAGTGACAGCTTGCACTTTTCATAAAAAGGACAAAAGGACTGACACCGGACTGAAAAAGCTAACAAACTTTTTCACCTAGACCAATAAGGAGGCGCGTAAAGCTCACACTAAAAAGCTAATGGTGTAAAAGTTGGTGCATCACAAAAAGCCAAGTAAAATGATCACTAACAACTTTTCAACATCAATCCCTAGGATTCAAATGGGTCAAAATTGAGTCTAATAGATTGATCAATGGCTCTGGGTGCTCCATATATAACCTGATTAAGGGTGAAGATTTATTACAAGCTCAACAACCCACAACGGCTACATTTATGATATAAGCCTATAAAAGGGAAGCTTCACCAAATGAGAAGGCTGGCTATTTGATTTACAAAAACAGGTAACAAAGAACAAACATTCAATCAGTTTACAATCCCTCTAAGAATCAATCAATTCTAAATCTTTTGTAAGGATTCCTAAGTGAGTTATAAACTTAAGGAAATTAAAAACCAAATCCATTTTGAAAACAAGATTGTGAGAATCTCCAACTTGGGTGAGTTGTGAGATTGGGATACAACTTAAAGTTGGTGCTTTGAGTGGGATCCCCCTATAGGACTCAGCTTAGATTTGAGGAAGAAGGCTAAGTGGTATATCCTAATAAAGACTAAAGGACTCAACTAGGAGTTGGTGCTTCTAGTGGTATATCCTACATCCTGAAGAAGTTACCATCCAAAGATAAATTATAAAGCTTGATTCCTGCTAGTTGGAAAGGAATCCACTAGTGAAAAGCTCAGAGGAAGGAAACTCTGGGGACTGGAATAGGCGGGGTCGAACCAGGGTTTGATCTTCTTACTCTTTATATTTTGCATTATATTGTCATAACTGCATCATCTGGATCATAATCAAACACGCTATACTAAGACTTTTTAAAGTCTGTTTATTCCGCGAAAAAGGGTCATTCACCCCCTTTGACCTTATAAAGACCCTTACAGGGGCCAACAAGTGGTATTAGAGCTAGTGCTCAAAACTTGAGATCAAATAATCTCGAGCTAAAGGTCCAATATTTTGATTCATATATCAAAATGAGTTTCCAAAACTCACAACTCCTTCCCGAGGGTATGTCCATTACCTGTCCTCCACTCTTCATCAGTAAACACTACACATTCTAGAAAAATTGGATAAAGAACTTCATCTAGTCACAAAGCATGCAAGCATGGTTAGTTATTAAAGATAGTCCATATGAGCCTACTCATGAAATATAGGGTATGACTACCCGAAAGCCATCAAGTATGTGGGATGAGAATGATTTTAAAAAGTTGCGTAAAAACATAAATGCTATTAACATGCTTCATTATGCTCTTAGTGTAGCTGAATTTAATAGAATATCTGGATGTGAGACTGTAAAGGAAATTTGGGAGAAGCTGGAGGTAACCTATGAAGGAACTACCAAAGTAAGAGAACCCAAACTTGATTTACTCCAGCAAAAGCTCGAATCCTTCAAAATGGTGCCTAAAGAATCAATCAGCAACATGAACACTAGATACACCAATCTAGTGAATGAGATGAAAAGGCTGGGAAAAGAGATCTCTGAAGTAGAGATTGTAAAGAAGGGGCTCCGGAGTCACACCAAGGAATGGGACAACAAAAAGACTGCCATTGAGGAGGCTCATGACATAAACTTTTACAGTTATAATGAACTCATTGGTAATCTTCTAACCCAAGAATTATCCTTGGATAGACATAGCCAATAAGAAAATAAGCCTAAGGAAAAGAAGAGAGCCATTGCACTTAAGGCAGAATCCACCAGATTAGCTTCATCAGGAGAAGAAGAGCAAATTAATGAATCACTTATCACCAAAGATCAACTTGCTCTATTGACCAGAAACTCAATAGATTTATACAAAAGAAAGACAGAAGGAAATCAAGAAAGTATGAATCCTAAAAATCAAAAGAAGGCACTTCTAGAAGGGACAAACCTAGAAAGAATCCAGAAGAAAAGAAGGATCCGGAAAAAGAAGTTGCCTGCTTTGAATGTGGAGAAAAAGGCCATTTCAGAACAAAATGTCCCAAGCTTAAGAGAATAAAGAAGTTTAAAAAGAAGGTAATGGTAGCTACCTAGAGCAACAGTGAATAAAGTAGTAGCTCATCTTCAATAGAAGAAGAAGAGACTGTTAACTATACATTCATGGCACTGACTGATCTGGAAGCAGAGCAATCTGGAAGGAATGCCTCTAAGCAAGCAATAGTGCAAATTGAAGAATCAAAATCAGAAATAGCAAACACTGAGGTAAATTCTTGTTCTAATTCTGCTTCTAATTTTGACCTTGCTAGAGCCCTATCTATTGTGATCAAGGATGTAAAGAAAAATGCAAAAGCAATCAAGTCCCTCAAAAGCGCAGTGATGGAGTTGGCAGAAGATGCTAAAGTAATGATATAAGACATCAATCTGGTTAGAGCAACCAAGCATATTGATGTCGTAGAGGAGAACTTCTGTAGGTTTCAAGTCCAGATTCTAAATGCAAATGTAATGGGACTAGATAGAGAAATCAATCTAATAAAGGAAATATCCAGGAAGAGGCCAGAAGAAAAAGCTCCAAGAAGAGATCATCATCTTCCTAATCAAAACAGACCCCAAAAGTCCTTTAATCAAAGGATGAAGGAGGTTAGCAGGAACCCACAAGCCCAAAGATATACTGCTACTCAAAAGGGAAAGGCTAAGGTAGCTCACAATAAACAACCTGCCAAATAAAGAAGAAATTGTGCAGCTAAAATCGCACCTCTAACCAGCTTTTGGATACACTCCAGATCATCCAATAGTGTATAAGAAGCTGGATATAGAGGAAACTATAGGAAGGAAGATCTTGAAAAGATAAAAAAGAAGCAGGAACAAAATAGATCCATTATAGGGTGCATGTTTTGTAGGAAAAACAATCATATTACTAAATTATGTAGATTAAAAAATGGTTATTATGATATTTACCCTTGGCCTGAGATGGTTATTAACCCGAGAGGACCCAAATCTGATTGGGTACCAAACCCACTTGATCTATTTTGCAGGTATGCCTTAGAACCACAGTAGAGTCTACAATGGCTCATCATCCTGTTGAGCTAACCTCTGGTTCTTACTGGATTCTGAACATCATCCAGAATATTTTCAATGGAATGATCTCTGTGTGTCCGGATCTCCCTTTGCAGGCCTTCATATTGAACTGGGACTTGCTCCATTTCATCTTCAACCACTCCTTCCTAGCCTTCATTAAAGTCAATCTCTTGTTGGTTGAGATTAACTTGTTGTATTTCTAGTTCAAAAGATATTCCTTCATCTTCCTCTTTGTACTTCCTGATATGGAATGAATCAGGAACGTCTGCCTCTTTCTTTTCTCTAGGGTTTTCAATTTCCGAAATTGGATCTTTTGGAGTGTAACTTTCTTACCTGTAGGGTTAGTCTCATTGAAATCTACATGTATTGACTCTACTACAGTTTGGGTTTGTTTATTGAAGACTCAGTAAGCCTTACTATGTGTTGAGTAGCCAAGGAAAATTGCTTCATCAGATTTAGGATCAAATTTTCCTAGTTCCTCTCTATGATTAAGGATGTAGCATTTACATCCAAATGCTTTGAAATACCCAATTTTGGGTTTTCTTCAATTCCAAATTTCATTTGGGGAGAAGAGTCTACAAAGTCAACAAGGATCTGAATCCAACAAGGGAAAAGAAAAGGAAGGAGGACCATCCGGAGAGAATTAGACTAGCTATAATTTTGTAAAATCTTGTAACAACTAGATTCACTATTGTATATTTCTGTAATTTATAATCTGAACTTTATTGATTTTAACTATTGTTAACAGCAGAAGTATATATAGTGAAACAATCTAATTCTAAAAAATTACTTCTAAGTACAATCTATTATTGTACAAAAACAAACTTGGAAGCTCGAAATGAAAAATGTTGGGGGTGTTAGGATGCTAGAATTATGGGGTAGTAAAACCTGTAAATGACTGAGTATCAAAAATCATACTTGGCTCATATATACTCCTTTCCCTTGTACTTAGTTTTTGTTTCCATCAAATAGGGGAGATTTTTGGGAAACAATGATCCGGACCACAAATTAAACTAAACTATCCGGATCAGGTTTGAAAGAAATAAAAACTTAAATTATGTAATCCTCCAAAATCCAAATGGAAACATCCGGACAAAGATCCAGCTACACGGTTATCCATTGATGACATCAAGTACCCAAGTAAATGGAATCATCAGAATAAAGCTTGGAAAGGAAACACGCTTTAATCCCTCAAGAACAGCATCCGAAAGAACTGATTGCCCTGACTCCGAAAGCATAGAGATCCGGAGATAATGAGTCTGAAGACATTCAGAAGACTCATGCTTGAAGACAATAGGAAAATTTTCAAAGATAAATTTTCCCTCCATCTTTTGGTCTACATAGTCAAAGATCCTTTCCCCATGAACAAGATAAAGGTGACAGCTTGCACTTTTCATAAAAAGGATAAAAGGACTGACACCGGACTGAAAAAGCTAACAAACTTTTTCACCTAGACTAATAAGGAGGTGCGTGGAGCTCACACCAAAAAGCTAATGGTGTAAAAGTCAGTGCATCGCAAAAAGGCAAGTAAAATGGTCACTGACAACTATTTAACATCAATCCCTAGGATTCAAATGGGTCAAAATTGAGTCTAACGAATTGATCAACGGCTCCGGGGTGCTCCACATATAACCTAATCAAGGGTGAAGATTTATTACAAGCTCAACAACCCACAACGACTACATTTATGATTGAAGCCTATAAAAGGGAAGTTTCCCCAAATGAGAAGGTTGGCTATTTGTTTGATAAAAATAAGTAACAAAGAACAAGCATTCAATCGGTTTACAATCCTTCTAAGAATCAATCAATTCCAAATCTGTTGTAAGGATTTCTAAGTGAGTTATAAACCTAAGGAAATCCAAAACCAAAACCTTTGTGAAAACAAGAGTGTGAGAATCTCCAACTTGGGTGAGTTATGAGATTGGGATGCAACTTGAAGTAGGTGCTTTGAGTAGGATATCCCTGTAGGACTCAGCTTAGATTCGAGGAAGAAGGCTAAGTCGAATATCCTACTAAAGACTAAAAGACTTAGCTAGGAGTTGGTGCTTCTAGTGGTATATCCTACATCCAAAAGGAGTTACCATCCGGAGATAAATTGTAAGACTTGATTTCGGCCAGTTGGAAAGGAATCCACTAGTGAAAAGCTCGGAAGAAGGAAACTCTGGGGACTGGAATAGGCGGGGCTGAACCAGGATAAAATATCTGTGTTTGATCTTCTTACTCTTTATTTTTTTCATTATACTATCCTAACTACATCATCGAGATCGATCATCCAGATCATAATCAAACACGCTACACTAAGACTTTTTAAAGTCTATTTATTCTGCGAAAAAGGGTCATTCACCCCATTTGACCTTATAAAGACCCTTACAGGGACCAAATTAGTGTTCTCGTCCAACTCGATTTTGTGCATGCAAGTGAAGGGACTAATCCCCTTGATGTCGGCTATAGTACATCCAATCACCTCCTTATGTTGCTGGAGCAAAGAGACCAGTCGTTTCTCTTCATCGGGACTTAATTTACTCAAAATGATCACTGGGAGTATATCGTTATCCCCCAAGAAAGCATACTTGAGGTGACTTGGGAGACTCTTGAGATCAAGTTCTAGTGGTTGGATGATAGAAGGGGTGAGTTTCTTGAAAGGCAGTAGAGCGAGCTTTGGTCCAGGTCTCGATGTAGATGGGGTGAAATGAGATCATGAATAGCTTCTTTCACTTTTTCATCTAAGTCAGTATCATTGAGACTTTCAGTGTCAATTGCTTCATTCAGCGTGACCAGATACTCGTCTGAAAGATTGAGTTCAAAAATTTGTTGGATGATGGGATCAAGGCTATCAATACTGTATGAGCTTGAATCTTCTTCTGGGGCCTTCATAGCATCATAAACATTGAAAGTGGCTACTTCCCTATTAAACTCCATGGTGAGAGAACCATTGTGCACATTGATTTTGGTCTTGGCGGTGCTCAAGAATGGTCTCCCTAACAGTAAATCTGAGCTCCCTTTTCTATCTACATCACATATATCAAGAACATAAAAGTCAGCGGGAAAAACAAAATCATTTACCTTGACTAATACTTCCTCCAAGATTCCCTCAGGGTAAACAACAGATCGATCCGCAAGTTACAAGATAGTTCTGGTCTCCTTTAGTGGCATATTATGGTTGGCTGATATCTACTGGTAGATAGAGTAAGGCATGACATTTATAGATGCACCGAGATCATATATGGCCTTCTGAATTCTAACTTGTCCTATGGTGTAATTGATCGTGAACATTCCCTAGTCCTTCAGCTTAGGGGGTAATTTATATTGGATCAATGCGGACATGTTTTCTCCCATTACGAACTTATCTAGGTCATGCTGTTTCTTTCTATTAGTGCATAACTCCTTGAGGAATTTGGCATACTTAGGTATCTGTCTAATAACATCAAGCAACGGGATGTTGATCTCGACTTTCCTCAAGGTCTCAATGATCTCTTTCTCTACCTTCAGCTTCTTAGTCTTTTCTAGTCTTTCTGGAAAAGGAGGTCTAGTCTTGGTAGAAATCACTGGTTCCTCAGAGTCATTAGGAATCACAATGACTTCATCCTCCATTTTCGCTCTTGGTGGTTCCAATTGAGTCTCTTTCTTTCCCCTTCGCGAGAGCACGCTGACATTCTCTCTTAGATTGTCCTCTGTTTAGGATGGAAGTCTCCCCATATTCTAGATCTTAGAGAGAGGGCCATCTATTTTTCTAGGTTTGAGAAGTTACCTTGTAGTCCTTGTATCCTACCATCTACCAGCTCAAATCGCTTATTGGAATCCTCAGCAAGAGTAGTAAAAAGCTCATAAGGATTATATTATGGCTGCTGAGGTGGGTTTGGCTGGGCTTATTGAGGAGGTCTTGGTATGATCGCATTCTACTGATTTCTCACCACAAGCTAATTTTGTGGTCCCTGTGGTTGTTGGTGGTCATTATTTCCCGAAGTGAGTGCTAGAAAATCTCTCCATCCTATTTGATTCCTCTGTGGCTGCAGGATGTATGGCTGCTTATTCCCCTAATTAACGTAGTTATTATGGTTACCATAGTTCCCATAATTACTATGATTGCTATAGTTGCTATAGTCCCCTATGGCATGGACTTGCTCAAAATCAGGGTCTCCTATGTGAGGACATTCATCAGTAGCATGAGTAGTCTTTTTGCACAATTCGCACTCCTTTGCGACCTCGGTCTGGACAACTATTCTATGCACGAGTTCAGTGAGTCTTTCTATTTTATCATTGAGATCAAAAGAGCTAACCTCGTTGACAGGTCTCGATGTAGGCCTTTCTTCACGATAGCCAAACTATTGAGCAGTTTCTACCATAGTCTTGATGATTACCCAAGCTTGAGTTAGGGTCTTGTTAATGAGAGCACCCCCACTAGCCACGTCTAACATGGACCACATAGAGAATGGGACTCCTTCATAGAAAGTCTGGACTAAGTCTTGATCAGTTAATCTATGAGGTGGGCAAGCTGCCAGAAGGTGCTAGAACCTTTCGTAGTACTCATGGAGACTCTTGGTATCTTTCATCTTAGCTGAATAGATCTATCTCTTTAAAGTGGTAACTCTTATTGCTAGGAAGTATCGGTCAAGGAAGACTCTTGACATCTATTCCGATGATGAGATTGATCCTAGTTTCAAATGACAAAACCAGTCATTGGCCGAGTCCTTTAGAGAGAAAGCAAAGGACTTCAATTTCGCAAGGTCTACATCAACCTTGGGTGGCTTCATGGAACACACCGTCAAATGGAATTTCTACAAGTTTTTGTAAGGGTCATCAGTGGCCCTACTAGCGAATTTGGGTAAGCTATGGACAAACCCAGATCTCATCTCGAAATTGTTATCTTTCGTTTCATCCGGATAAGTGATGCAGAATGGTTGTTAGTTCACCTGGACTCGTGTAATGTCTCGAATTAACTGCTCTTTGTTAACCATGGTCATAAAGGCTATTTCAAGTTCTGATTCTAAGTTAGTTGAATAGTCAGACAGTCCTTCTATAGTGATTTGATTATCGTCAGGTCCGTTTGAAGTGTCTGTTTGGTGTTTTGAGTCTCTACGCTCTTGGGCTTGCTTAGCACGAGCTCTATTGGATCTTTCAATTTCTGAATCGTAGAGGAATTCACTGCTGCAACTAGTAGCTTTGGTTATCCACATTGAATAACTGGTCAAAAGGAACCGTTTCCCGGCAACGGTACTAAAATTTGATGGGTGTCGAGACCACCGAAAATAAATCCCTGTGCAAAACAAACTTGTAGTTAGTAGTGAGCGGGAGTCAAATCCACAAGGAATGGTATTTGGTAATGTTATTCTTTGAAGACGACACACAGCGTGACCTAGAAGTACTCTCAATGAGAATTTGTGAATTAAAACTAAATAAAGCAAGTAATGAAACAATAGGAAATGATGGCTTAACTAATATAGGACAAGACTGAATATCATAGTGATCATACAACAAGAGATTAATTGCAATGAGACCTAGATTTAGTTATACTAATACTCATGCAACATACAGTACTAGAAACTTTTCCTTTATGTGTATAGATATCGAACTTCGTGCCACGACCATACTTTTACTCACTGTGTCTCTCGACTTCGCACCGAGAGCTTGGCAATGAATAGCAATAGAAATAAGAAAAGCCTAAATCCTTACCGATAGGTAGTGAAGCACTCCCAACAGGCATAAGATTACTCCTCTCCAGTCTCGATGGAGACTATTGTCACTATACCCCTTTTCAGGCATAATTACGGATGCAAGAAATGAGATTGACAATAATCACAAAGACTTACGAAATGGGTGATCAATCCAAGCAGTGAGACCAAGTGATGTTCTCACCATGAAACCCTTAAAGTACCGAGAGTGGCAAATATGTCGCTTTGCAGATTTTTGTATTCAATTGCGGTCCTCACACCATTTAAACTCAGTCTTGACCATTAATTGGTCAAGCCATAAATAAATTAGCTGGACATGACTGAATTTAAACGCAAGAAATTATAAAGAGGCTGAAAGTAAATCATGCTGGAATTAGAAAGACTAAAATTGAAATAAAACAATATGATCAAAATAAACTTGTAATTTAAACTTACACGAATCTGAAATCCAAACTGTATTTGAAAAGTATTTAAAACTGAGAACACAAAAACTAAAAACTAAGCTAGAAGGACTGAATTATAAATGATAAGTGCTGAATTCTCAAATGATAGATGATCCCAAATGGTGTGCCGGGCTCGGTATTTATAGTGAATGCCTCCCCTTATGCTTCCCATTTAGTGACTGAATAGGACCCTTGGCATTTATCTTCTTGGATTTATTCCTTTTTAGCCTTGGTCTTTGAATGGTAGTAAAATCTCTTCCATAATGGAATAAGGAAAGGAGACTAAACTTCCATAAATCAGACTTCTCCCGAATAGGACTTGCCCGAAAATAGGTGATCTTCTAGTTTGGACTTTTTGCGCTTTGGTATTGATGTCGTCTTGGACGTTTTGAAATGTTTTGGAATCACCGGGATAGCTATCGCTCCAGCTGTCTGCTTTAGGTATCGGTGAAAGGCTTTTTTCTTTCGAATATTGCATGTTTTCTCCAAATTGCCCTTAAAACCTTAAAAAGACAGAAAAGGAAGTAATAGCAGCCATAAACACTAAAAGCATGGTCTCAATGATATGAAAATAAGCATAAATACATGCTGAAAATACAACTCATCAGTTTCTCTACTTCATTTTTAAATATTTTGAACTTCTCAAAACCTTTAGACTTGTGCTTCATTAAGTATAGATAACCATATCGTGAATAATAATCAATAAAGGTTATAAAGTAGGAGTATCCTCCTAGTGCCTTAACACTCATTGGACCGCACACATCTGTATGTATAATTTCCAATGTACTAGTGGCTCGTTCACCCTTTCCCTTAAAGGGTAACTTTATCATTTTTCCTTTTAAATAAGGCTCGAAATCACCATAAAACTCCACGTCTATTGAGCCTAAGTCTCCCTGCTTGTATAACTT
Source organism: Euphorbia pulcherrima (assembly GCA_947683365.1). Classification (NCBI taxonomy): domain Eukaryota; kingdom Viridiplantae; phylum Streptophyta; class Magnoliopsida; order Malpighiales; family Euphorbiaceae; genus Euphorbia; species Euphorbia pulcherrima. Next base: position 26,879,927 of record CANTUS010000001.1, read on the forward strand.
AGTTAAGCAATCTTTGTTTATATGGCCTAAATGACAGTGCCATAAGTAGAAAGATTTCTCATTATCTAATTTGTCATGTTACGATAAAATATCTTTCACAACTTTGATAATACCTTCTATCAAATTGGAATAAAATTTCATCTATTGTAAAGCAGGAAATAATATTTTATAGTGACAATTGAATCATCAGATTACAAATTTAGTCAAAAGGAGATTTTAAGTTCCTATATCAATAGCAGCCAACAAGCTTCAATGATTTTCCGTAGGTGTAACTCTCATTTTGTCAAACCTCTACTTTTCATTAATATCTATACCTTGGTATGGATATGTGATTCTCATTAGGTATTCCATACCAATTTAGAATTCCCTTGAGATGTAGAATTTCTCAATATCAAAAATCTTAAAGTGGAAGCTTCAGGCCTCCTCTTCTCATGCTATGAGACTTTAACCATTTTGATCTTATTTCCAATGAATATTGAAATGAAGATCTTATTTCTAATATTTCATATTGAAAACAATCATTTGGTCTCCTAGACAAAATTTTAGTATTATTTTTACTTTTCTCTTCACTCTACTCTATCCTGCTTCAAAAATAGACACCATGTGTCCCTTTACTTCTTTGAGACATGAACCATTTAAATTTCTGACAAATTGGTCCATTAATTTTCCATCAAAAATAGTTTAGTTCAAATCGTCCACTATAGGAAACTCTTTCTCTAAGTTGTAAAGATATAGACTTTCAAGTCCATGATTTTATGATGCCCTTGTAGTTAAGGTAACATAGATCCTAACATCTGACTTGATGTTTATCCTTGTCTCCTGCAAGCTACTAACATAAGGTAACAGGGGTGTTAACAACCTCCAAGGTGTTGTATCCTAGTTTCCTTTATGTATTTCATGCATATATGTTTTAAGTAGAATTACTTACAACATGTTGTTTAGATTCGAGCTTATACAATATACATCCCAAGCCAAAGGCTTTGAGGATTGTCCTCACATTTCTAAACAAACCTTTAAAGCTTGAGTCAATCAAAATTAGTCATTAAGACAAACATTTATATTTAAATAAAAATTTCAACCAAGATGTAACTTTTAATTAAATACTTTTATCCTACCATTTTTCGAATCTACAATAGCCCATTCTATTGAATTCGGGAGTTTAGCCTAGCTAAATTTCCAAGTAGGTAGCATCTATAACTAGTCTAATACAACCCCCAATTTCATGAGTCAAGCCATATTAGTAAGTTGTAGTTGGAACTCCATTCCATTTGCATCGTATGCAATTGCTAATTTATTCAAGTTCCCTAATTCCAAGGGACGTGTGCTCTTATATTAGCATCTCCTTGAACGTGTCTCAGTCCTGCGGCTAGCCCCCAATTTTATGGTAGACTACCCATTCCTATTAAGGCAGACCCTATCTCAATTTTTATAACCGGTCGATGTAGACGAAAGGAACACTTTGCGCAACACTTTATAGCCAAAAAAGATCGTAACATAAATTTGAGTAAGGAAGACTTATAACTTGCCTTAATATATTTACTTTGAGATTCTATTGGTGTTAAATGTCTCGTCTAATCTAGGATTTATTAGATGGACATATTTATAATAATTTATATTAATTCATGGAATTTTAGAATTAATTTATAAAGTCTAACCTTAGGTGGGTTCAAGCTCTTTATTATAATTATTCTATCAACCTAGATTATATGCAAAATAATTAACATTTTATTTATTATATTGATATTGCATTTCCTTTAACCTTTTATTCATTAATTTAATATTTACTTTATTATAGAAACATATATAAGGATCATTATATACTAGAAATAAATCAGTCCATACTTAATCCCCTCTTTGTTAACTTAAGTTGCACCGATATATATTTCAGGTAGGAGAGGGGCCCTATGAATAGTAGACACCTTGTTCAATCCTTGCCAGAACATATACGGGCACAAGCTTGAAAAAACATGGATCCTCTTGGACTAATAAATTTCGTTCTTTTAATTCATGTAAATTGAAAGCATCTATAACCCATGTAATTTATATAATTTATTGAGTCTTTGATAATTTTTGAGTAAGTTGATCAGGCTTATTCGAAATTATCTATATCCATTTTCTAACCATAAAATAAAAGTCTAAGTTCATTTATTATTCCAAACAATTTAACAAACTTTAAATCATTTCATATAGAAAATAAAATTCAGTTTGCTTTTAACTTAATTATGTACTAAATAGGCAAGCTCTGATACTACTGTTGGGAACTGACAGTCAATTTGAACATGCATAATAGGGACAGTGGAATTTTAAAAGTTTGTCCCTTGTTCCTTCTCCCTAGGAACTCCTATTAGTAGCATATAAATTAATTAAAGTCTTAACTAAATTAATTCTCTACTTAAATTAGCATGCCTATTTTAGGTATACCATAATTCTAAATTATATCCTACCATAAATATATTTTATATTAAACATCTTATAACTCTAAGTTATAGTCTAAGTATAAAATAAACTAAGTATGCAATACAACCTAAGCATAATAATTATTAAGTCTTAAAACGCTTAAAAAGAAAAGGACTTAATAAATTAAAGAGAATTAGAATACTTACCAGTTGAAGCGTGCTTTAGCAGAACCTTCTTACACAAGCCTCCAAGTATAGGATAACCTTTATGAGTATCCACACATACCTCACCAACCAAAACCTCCCAATGAGGAAGAATCCCAGAGTTTTGAGTAGCTGTTAGACCACTCCAAAATCCACCCGAAATATTAAGAATATGCTATTGAGTTGACTTGAGAGATATCGCGATGGAATATCAAATCAAGGCTCGAATGAGCTTGTGGTGCATTTGAGAAAGGGGAATGGGGGCTCTTTTATATAGGGGGAGCAAAGGCTCCCCAAATTTAATGCGGGATAAAATGCGGATTTAATGAGAGATGAAATGCAGGATTAAATGCGAATTTAATATGAAATTAAATTTAATCCTCCTTGCTTTTAATTTATTTTATGACCATAATAAAATAAATTACCGGTCAAAATAAATTCTTGGCTTAACCATAAAATGATTTAATCATTTTAATCAATACTTTAATTTATTTATGACCCTAATAAAATTAGTTACTGGTCAAAATAATTCTTGGCTTAACTATAAAACGATCTAATCATTTTAATCAAAACTTTAATTTATTTATGACCCCAATAAAATTAGTTATTGGTCAAAATAAATTCCTGGCTTAACCATAAAATGATCTAATCATTTTAATCAACACTTTTATTTATTTATTACCCTAATAAAATTAGTTACTGGTCAATAAATAAATTCTCTGGTCTAACTAGGTAATAGTCCAACCACCCCTTTAATATTTTTGTAATAGATCAAGTCTATTAATTCTTTACTCAGACCGATGAAAGTTCAATGTGTGTGACCTTATAGGATCCTATAGTATTGAGCTGTTAAGGTTTGACCAATTTTCGTTCTATAAGAACTATTTGCTCGAGGTTCTAGACAATGAATATCACTTGATTTCCTTAAACGACTGTAGTACGCCTCTAGCAAGGGTCCACCATCCCCCATTACTCAGAACGTCATTTATGCTTATGACTTAATCCTAGTTAAATGCAATAGTTGCCCAATATGATGAACTCCTTCCATTCTTTAATATCAATACCATCTGGTTTGTTGGGTTCGATTAAAGTGTTAACCCACCAATAGCGAGGTTGCTCCAAGCTATCCCAATTATTTGCTTGTTATCGAAGTATTTTACTTTTTACCATATTGTGTTTAAGTAGAAACTATTTCTATCAATTGCATACTCTGATCAGAGGTTTATAGTAATCATCACCTCAATGAGCGACCAAGTAAAACTCCTTAATATATCCGGAGCAATGGATTCTTTCCGACTACATAGCTTACCAAGGTATTGTCATCACTATACCCGTAATTACCCGTGGCACCCTAAATTAATGAGTGACTAGGTATGACCCAAAGTATAGCAATAGTACCACATAAGGTAACTAATATCTCAAGTATGAGGATATTCGCAAAGCTACTGCATGAAGATAAATACTAATACATTGATTTATATACCAAGTGTTTATCTTACTGCGGTCTCCAATATATCTTCCAAATATATCCATGCGTCAAACTCAAGGCACCACCTTCAGTCTTAGTAGGTTGACTGGTTGGACCCTTTCCAAGAGAGTTGACCACATGCTAGTCTTACAGCTCCATCAATATCCTTTCTTGATGAAACTATGACTAGGGATAGTTTAGACATAATCATAATTGCATATGAAGTAGGTCTCACTACACATAGTCCCATTATAATATCTCTCACTTCATGCTATGTATTATGTCAAGGACCTTTGTACAAAGATATCGATGAATAAATTTTAACCAGTCACAATATATACGAACACATCGATATAAGAAAAAGATTAAATGCCTTTATTAATTAAACAAATTATTCGTTCCAATATATAATTAGGATATATCGCCGTAATTGCCTTATGGGCATACATAATAACTAACAATTACATCGACCTGTTCAACCCATCTAACCCGGCCTGAGCCCGACTCTATGGACCGGGATTGGACATCTTTTTTCTTACTAAGTCCGACTCGAGTTCGAACCCGTTAAAGCTCAAAGTTCTATGTTGGTCGGGCTTGGTATTTATATACATACCCGAGTCCTGCCCAAGCCCAGTTCAACAAAGAATTTAAAATCTTATTATGTATTTTTGTATTTAAAATAATTGGGGTTAGAATAGATGTATTTCTGCTTTATGGTTATTATTTTCTGTGTTTTCCTGCATATACCTAATAATAAAAAAATGGTTAATTAGCTGACATTTATAGTAAAAAAAAATTCATGTCACGAAACAATTGTATTTCAATTATTTTTTTTTAGTTTTTTCTTATGTAATTTATGTTCTATTTTGAACATTTTAGAAAAAAAATTATAGAACTTAATGAATGGGCCCACAGGCCGGGTTTGGGAATAACTTAATTAGTTCGGTTCGAGTCCGGACTTTCAAAGTGTAGGGTAGGTCAGATTTGGCCTAATACTTTTAGTACAAAGCCCGATGACGCTCGACCCGCCGATGAACGTGTCTAATACTAAGGTGGCGGTGGAAGGGAGGCAAAGCTAATGGAATGATGGTGATGATAAATGTCGAGATGGAAGAGGATTCAATGCGGTGGAGTGGCGTGAGTGGAGGTGGCAAAAATAGTGGCAAAGGAGGTGGTGATAGTTGTGGTGGTGAAACGGAACAAATGACGGTGTTCATGGTGAAGGTATAAGGGAGAAAGTGAACGTGATAGATTAAGGAAAAATGTTTTCAATCTCTTGAAAGGGTGAAACATTTTTCTTTATTTGCACTACACTTTCTTGTCAACTTGCGAAATATTCACCTTTGACTTATTTCCAAGCAAAACAAACATCGAAAAATATTTTCATACATATTATTTTTCGGGAAACAAATGGCCCCAAATTAGAAATGTAATTAAGGCAACGCTTAAAAAAATTTATCAAGAGCTAGACCTGAACATGGTCTGGCTAAGTCAGACTTGGCTAAAAAATTAGTAGTCCAAGTCCGATCCAATCTATAAAAAATAAAAGCCAGACTCTAGTCGGATCAGACCTTTATAAAATAATTGAATCTCAAGTCCGGCCCGTGTTCCTACCAATTAATTATTTAAATAGATAAATCATAATACTTATCAATAAAAATAATTATAATAACATAATTGTAACTAAATTCATAATATAAGTCACGAACTTTAGTTTAGATAGAAAAATTGACAAAAAAAATTGAAATTTTAAAAAAAATAATTAGAATTATATATATTAATTTAATATGTTAACTATTAGTTCAGGTCAAACAGATCAGTCTTGGATTTTATTACTTAAACAAGAACATCTTATACTTTATTCGAACCACTTCAAGTTCAGACTGAATCGAGCCTATTTTTAAATTAAGTTGTATAAACTAGTCCAATACAGACATAGGAGGGCCTTGCAGGCCCGAGCCCACATCTACCAAGAACCCCCTAATTATTTGTTAAAATAAAATAATTATAAACACTTGGGGCCTATTCAGTTGTAGAAAAAAGAGGCTCTTTTCTAGAAAATTTTCCTCAAAAATTAAATGATGGAGTTTGTTATTTAGTTAACAACTTTTTCTAATCTAGAAAGTAGAAAAAGACTTTTCATTTTTTTTCCTAATTAATGAAGCATTTTGAAAAGTAATTAAATCTGTTTTTCAAGGAAAAAACACGCTACGTATTTGATCACGTCATTCTATCAATCTAATGGCTGCCATTGTTCAAGGACTTTCTTTTACTAGGTTTTGCATTCTGTGTCAAGTGTCAACAGTTGTTCGTCATTCTCTACCCTCAACAAATTCTTCTGCCTTGTTCTCTTTAGGTGAGTTATTTGTCAATTTGAATTCAGTTTTTATCTCTTTTTAATGTAAGTTTTTATTGGTTGATCTCTACACACTACGCCATAGATTGCCTGCTGCAACCCCAACAAAAGGTTTGCATAAGGGGGTAAAAAAATTTCCTAAGCGGAAAGGGTAACCCTTTTGCCAAAAAAAAGCGTAGGTTTCTTCGCACTTACCTAAAGTCATTTTGGCAACCTTTTTCCTATCTCTAGCAACCTAGGGAAAGAGTAATGTTAGTGGACGGTATTCCGGATGGCTGCGAAGTGGGCCGCATGACTGACCTCGAAAATAATGTGGGTGTGATGTGATGGTAGAAAATAGTTTTGCATATTTTAATGCTCCAAAGATACGAGATTGAAATCCTGTATTTAAGACAAAGTTGCCACCTGGTTCAGCTCAACCGAGAAATTTAGGTACAATTTCCCATCAGGCGGTAGACCATACCTTAAATAGAGATTCCAAGTTTGGATGATGCTATCTATTCTACATTGGCCAATTTAAAAGTATCATTCTTTCTTATTCGGTTTTAATCCATCCTACTTAGTATTTTCGATTTATATCTTGTGTTAGCGCATTATTTATCAAGGATTCGAAAGAGATAAATAAATTATTACAGTCATCCCAAATAAAGTACAGAAATTAAAAGAATAGTTAAATAGCTTTCCAAATCCTATACATTTGTCTAAAACAGAAAATAAAATACCCAAAGGCCTAACAAGCAACTATCCTAAATCTACCTGCACAGAGAGGTTATATCAAATACGACACGTATACGAGATATATCATACATAGCATGCATAGCTAGTAGACAAAACAAGACTCGAATTAGTTTGTTAGCATGGTCATGGCACAAATTATAGAGCCCGGGTGAATGGTGAAAATTTATTCTTGAACGGCGTTATGGAAAATCTTATTTTACATTTAGACTCAATTGTTATTTTAACCGATTTATTAGTGAAAATGCCGCATGTTATGGGGTGAGGACTATTTTTGGGGTAATTTTGGTCACCCATTGTTGTACTATTCATCCTAACTTTGGAATTTAAACTAGGCCAGAATAAAAAGAAAATAAATCTGCTGTCTAGAATGTCAAGCCGCCGGTGGCATGGGTGAAGCCGCTGGTGATATCACTGATGTCATCAAAGTTTTCACTCATATAGGCCTGTAAACTGACATTCTAGGTACTATAAAGAAAGGGTCCCATAAGAAAATAAAGTCGTTGGTCACAAGAGAAGCCACTAGCGGTATCATTGATGTTATTGGCGACATGAATGATACCGCAGGCGATTTCACTTTCTTGCAACAGCAGCAGTTAACAGTTGAATAACGATAAAAAAACCTGAAACTAAGCACAAAAAACCAAAGAATCACAACAAATAGCAAGAATAATTGCCAAAGAGCTTGTGAGACTCAGGATTTTACCTCAAGGCCGTGAATCCACCTCTTTGTGGTCCAATGAAACCTCCGGGGAGCTCAAAATGACTATTTGGGTAGTAAACTAAAGATTTAAGTCTCTAAATCCTATTAGATTGATTTTAAACCTAAGTTCTACTGATTTTAAGTTAATTCTAAGAGAATCAATAAAGAAAAACTAAGAAAAGATGGAGTGATTCCTCTTTTCTTACCTTTTCTTCACCTTATCTCACTAAAATTCACTTATCTCACTAGAATTTTCTCTCTAATTCAAGTTATGAGTTGCCAACCTATTGTTTCATCTGGAAATGGCCTTTTTATAGGCAAATATCTGAAAGAGCTGACTTTTCTTGATTATCTTGCGGATATCGAGCAAAGGCATGGCAAAAAGCTATCTACCTACAAAAGTTAGACCGCCGACGGCATGGATAATACCGTCGGTTGTATCATTGAAGCCGCTGGTGGCTTCAAGACCCTATATAGGTCTGAAAAGGAGGTATGGCCTAGCCTAAAAAGTGGATTAAGGGTCAAATCCATCCAAAAAGATATTTAAGTGGGATTTTTAAAGTAATTAGAAATATTTTTCATTTTTTAGGATATTTAGGACTAAATTTTTTTTGGGTGTAAATCTTCAGTTCGAGCTTCCACCGGATGCATAGTCGGACAGGTTGAACTGAATTTTTTAGTAAATAAAAATTTGAAAAGAATTTTTAACAAGGATTAAAAATATGAATATATGTCATCATCGTCTCGTGAGAGGGACTACAAAATCCCGTGCTCACAAGCTGCCCCTCCGGGGGTCACGGCAGGCACAAGTCAGTATGGGCCCGCGAAAAGAGCAAGGATTTAGAAATCATACTTGAGGGATATGTGTTGGGCTCAAAGGATGATGGGTACATTGACTCCATCACATTCTTTGATTGATGTTCGGCAGGTGGGGACCCAAAGTGCGCTGACTCCATCATGACCTTTAATTGATTTTGATCGGGCGATGACCCAAAGGATGACATGTACACTAACTACATCATGACCTTCTATTGACTTTCAATAGGTGCGGACCTAAAGGATGATGTATACATTGACTACATCATGACCTTCTGTTGACTTTCAACGGGCGCTGACCCGTAGGATGATGTGTACACTGACTACATCACGACCTTCAATTGCCTTTCAACGGGTGCTGGCCTAAAGGATGACGTATACACTAACTACATCATAACCTTCTATTGACTTTCAATGGGTGCTGACCCAAAGGATGACATGTACATTGACTACATCACGACCTTCTGTTGACCTTCAATGGGTGCTGACGCAATGGATGACGTGTACACTAACTATATCATGACCTTCTGTTGACCTTCAATGGGTGCTGACCTAAAGGATGACATGTAGACTGACTACATCACGACCTTCTGTTGACTTTTAATGGGTGTTGACCTAAAGGATATCGTGTACACTGACTACATCACAACCTTCAGCTGACTTTCAATGGGTGCTGACCCAAAGGATGATGTGTACATTAACTACATCACGACCTTCTATTGACTTTCAATGGGTGCTGACCCAAAGGATAACGAGTACACTGACTCCATCATGGTTTCCTTAGTTGATTTTTAACGGGCGATGGCCCAAAGGATGGTGATATTCTACTTGCCCCTTGCGGTCGTACCTGTATTAACCGATGAGTAAAACAAGATTAGATAGGCTTTTAAATAATGTTTTTACTGCTTGATCAATTTTATGAAACAAAAATATTTTTCCCCCTGCGATTAATAGTAAAAACGTGATAATTAAAGATATAAGGGTCTTAGAAGTCCTAGAGTGTCAAGGGCTTGAGTTGAGATCTCGTTGAATTGTTGAAAAGGCTTCTAAAACTGCTCCGGAAGACTTGATGTTGGCGGCAGCTTGACTGAAGCCACTGACGACATGATGTGCCATGTGGCATCTTTGACCGATCAAAGAAATTTAAAAATTGCCCCTAGAAACATTAATATCGCCAGTAATTTGAATGATACCGCCGGTAGTATCAAGTGACAGATTTAGATTTAATTAAACTCCTCGATTTTTGCGCGGGTGTTTAATATGAATTAAAACTCTTCTTCTTCCTATTTTGAACGGCAGTAGCCGAAATAACTCTTCCTCTCCATTAAAATTATTATATTTTCTTTCTCTTTGATCTCTCATGTTGAAGAAGGTGTTTAAATGTAAACCCATTGGAATGAAGCCTAGCGATTTGCACGATTCCTCTATCGAATGACTGAAAATATGCCCGATTTACGTGGCTTATGGCTTGAAGGATTTTGAAATCATGTTTGGGTATGGGATTGCAGCCCCCATTGATAATCTAACCCCGCAGAGGAAGGAGCACATCTCTTATGTCTAGGTAATCCTGCAAAACTCGAATCCTTTCATTTTGTTTATGTTGGGAAACAATGTTCCGGATAACAATCTAAAAAAAATCCGGATCAAGTTTGAAAGAAACAGAAACAATGTATGTAATACTCCCAAATCCAAATGGAAATATCTGGACAAAGATCAAGATACAAGTCATCCATTGAAGAAATTAAATACCTAAGCACTAGAGGAAATCATCCAAACATAGTTTGGAAAGGAAACAAACTTTTATCCTTCAAAAATAGCATCTGAAAGAACTGATTGAAGCTATCTCTGGAAGAAGATAGATCCGGAGAATATAGGTCTAAAAGACATCCAGAAGACCTATATTTCAAACATATTGAAAGATACAAAATATAACTTTCCCTCCATCCTTTTTAGTCTATGAAGTCAAAGATCCTTTCCCCAAGACAAAGATAAAATGACAGCTTGCATATTTCAGAGAAAGGATAAAAGGACTGACACCGGACAGAGAAAAGCTAACTAACTTTTTCTACTAGACCAATTAGGAGGCGCATGAAGCTCACATCAAAAAGCAACTGGTATAAAAGTTGGTGCATCACAAAATGCTAATGAAAATGATCACTGACAACTTTCTAGCCTCAATCCTAAGATTTCAAACGGGTCGAAATACAGTCTAATGGATTGATCAATGGAACTAAAAGCTCCACATCACGACCTGATCAAGGGTGAAGATTGAATGAAAGCTCACCAACCACATCGGCTACATTTATGATCAAAGCCTATAAAAGGAGCTCTTTACCAAATGAGAAGGTCAACTGGTTGATTTACAAAAAGTAAGTAACAAAGAATACTCATTCAATCAGTTGATATAATCCCTTCAAGAACCCTTTGATTCAAAATCTGTTTAAAAGGATTCCCAAGTGAAACTATAAACTTGAGAAACTCTAAAAACAAACCCTTTATTAAAAACCAAAGAGTAAGAATCTCCAACTTGGGTGAGTTGAGAGATTGGGATATAGCTTGAAGTTGGTGCTTTGAGTGTGATCTCCCTACAGGACTCAGCTTAGATTCGAGGTAGAAGGCTAAGTGGTATATCCTACTAAAGACAAGAGGACTCAGCTAGGAGTTGGTGCTTCTAGTGATATATCCTACTTCTGGAAGGGGTTACCATCTGGAGACAAACCTGTAAGGCTTGATTCCTGCCAGTTTGAAAGGAATCCACTATTGGATAAGCTCGGTGGAAGGAAACTCTGGGGACTAGACGTAGGCAGGGCAGAACTAGTGTAAAATACTTGTGTTTGATTTTCTCTCTCTTTTACTTTATTGCATATTATTATCATACCTGCATGATCTGGATCCATCCTCTAGATTATAATCAAACACGCTACACTAAGACTTTTCTAAGTCTGTAAATTCTGCAAAAAAGGGCAATTCACCCCCCTTTGCCCTTATAAATACTCTCACAAGGACCAACAAGTGGTATCAGAGTAAGTGCTCAAATTAGAGATCTAACAATCTCGAGCTAAAGGTCCATATATTTTGGTTCACATATCAAAATGAGTTTCCAAAACTCACAACTCCTTCCCGAGGGTATGTTTGTTACCCGTCCTCCACTCTTCACTGGTGAACACTATACATTCTGAAAAAATTGGATTAAGAACTTCATTTAGTCACAAAGTATGCAAGCATTGTTAGTTTTAAAAGATGGTCCATATGAGCCTACTTATGAAGTAGAGGGTATGACTACCCGAAAGCCATCAAGTATGTGGGATGAGAAAGACTTTAAAAAATTGTGTGAAAACGCAAATGCTATTAACATACTTCATTGTGCTCTTAGTGCAGCTGAATTCAATAGGATATCTGGATGCAAGACTGCAAAAGAGATATGGGAGAAGTTGGAAGTAACCTATGAAGGAACTACCAAAGCAAGAGAAGGTAGGCTTGATCTACTCCAATAAAAGTTTGAATCCTTCAAGATGAAGCCTAGATAATCAATTAGCAGTATGAACACTAGATACACCAATCTAGTGAATGAGATGAAGAGGCTAGGAAAGGAGATTCCAGAAGTAGAAATGGTCAAGAAAGTGCTCCAGAGTCTCACCAAGGAATGGGACAATAAAAAGACTACTATTGAGGAAGCTCATGACTTAAACTTTTACAGTTATAATGAACTCATTGGTAATCTTCTAACCTAAGAATCGTCCTTGGAGAGGTATAGCCAACAAGAAAAGAAGCCTGAGAATAAAAAGAAGGCCATTGCTCTTAAGGCAGAATCCACCGGATTTGCTTCATCCGGAGAGGAAGAAAAAAAAAATGAATCAATAAGCACTAAAGATCAACTTGCTCCACTAACCAGAAGGCTGAATCAATTCATACAAAAGAAAGATAGAAAGAAATCAAAAAGTTATGAACCCCTGAAATCAAGAGAAGGTACCTCAAGAAGAGACAAGCCCAGAAGGAATATGTAAGGCCACTTCAGAACAAAGTGCCCTAAGCTTAAGAGAATCAAGAAGTTCAAAAAGAAGGCAATGGTTGCTACTTAGAGCAACAGTGAAAAAAGTAGCAGCTCATCTTCAATAGAAGAAGAGGAGACTACAAACTGTGCATTTATGGCTCTGATTGACCCAGAAGCATAGCAATCCAGAAGGAATGCCTCCAAGTAAGAAATAGTGCAAATTAATGATTCAGAATTAGATACAACAAACACTAAGGTAAATTCTTATTCTAATTCTGCCTCTAATCTTGATCTTGCTAGAGCTCTATCTATTATAATCAAGGGGGTGAAGAAGAATGCAAGAGCAATCAAGTCCCTTGACAGAGCAATAATGGAGTTAGCAGAAGATGCTGAAGTAATGGCATAAGACATCAATTTGGTTAGAGCAACCAAACATATTGATGTTGTGGAGGAGAACTTCCTGAGGAATCCAGTCCAGATCCTAAATGCAAATGTAATGGGACTGGAGAGAGAAATCAATCTATTAAAGGAAGTATCTAGGAAGAGGCCAGAGAAAAAATCTCTAAGAAGAGATAATCATTCTTCTGCTTAGAATAGATTCCAAAAGACCTCTAATCAAAGAATGAAGGAATTTAGTAGGCAGCCACAAGCTCAAAGATATATTACTGCTCAAAAGGGAAAGGCTAAGGTAGCCTACAACCAACAGCCTATTAAACAAAGAAGAAATTGTAAATCTGAAGTTACATCCCAACCAACTTCCGGATTTATACCAGACCATCCACCAGCATGTAAGAAGCTAGATATAAAGGCAACTATGGAAGGAAGGATCTGGAGAAGATCAGCGAGTAGCAAAAGCAAAACATACCCATTTAGGGGTGTAGGTTTTGTGGAAAAAATAATCATATTACCAAATCATATAGATTAAAGAATGGTTATTATGATGTTTACCCTTAGACTGTGATGATTATTAACCCGAGAGGACCCAAATCTGATTAGGTACCCAAACCGACTTGATCTATTTTGCAGGTATGCCTTAGATCCATAGTAGATTAACACTCTTGGTATATTGATAGTGGATGCTCAAGGCACATGATAGGTGATGAGAAGGCTATCATCACATTAACCCAGATGAAGGGAGGCAAAGTAAGCTTTCGAGACAATCAAAAGGGACAGATCATTGGCCATGGAACCATTGGATCTGAACTAAAAATAGAAGATGTCTCATTGGTTGATGGACTGAAATTCAACTTGCTAAGTGTGGCCCTACTCTGTGATAAAGGAAGAAAAGTCACATTTGATTCCGGAGGCCTGATCAATCTATGATAGTAAGTCCAACCAACTCATTCTTTATGCACCTACAGTAAATAATGTATATTCTGTAAATATTAAAAATGATAAAAAGAATATCTACTTGGTGTCTAAAGAAGAAGAATCGTGGCTATGGTACCAGAGGTTAGGACATGTCAGCATGAACCTCCTATCCAAACTAGCCAAAAAAGAATTGGTTATAGGTCTGCCTAAGGTTGCTTTTAATAAGGATAATCTATGCACTGCATGTAAATTAGGCAAACAGCATAACAAAGGTTTCCCTTTCATCACATACATTCCTTCTAGAAGAGTACTTGAGCTCTTACATATTGATCTCTTTGGTCCAATCAAGCCATTGAGTTTAGGTAAAAGAGAATACACTATGGTCATTGTGGATGAATATTCTCGATATACCTGGGTTCTCCTGCTAACAAACAAGGATGAAGCTTTTGACCAATTCTTCAAAACTTTCATCCGGATAGAAGTAGAACAGGGCATAAGCATTGCACGCATCCAGAGTGATAATGGTGGAGAATTAAAAAATAAGCATTTTGCTAATTTTTGTGACTCCAAGGGCATTAAACACAACTTCTCTGCCCCTCACACTCCTCAATAGAATGGAGTTGTTGAGAGAAAGAACAGGACCATAGTTAAGATGGCTTGAACAATGCTTAGTGAAAATTGTTTGCTGAAATATTTTTTGGGTGAAGCCATAAATACAGTATTCTATATATTGAATAGAGCTCTCATTAGAAAGACCATTGTAAAGGTCCCATATGAAATCTGGAAGGGTAGAAAACCCAAAATTAGGTATTTCAAAGCATTCGGATGTAAATGCTACATCCTTAATGATAAAGAGCAATTAGGAAAATTTGATCCTAAATCTGATGAAGCAATTTTCCTTGGCTACTCAACACATAGTAAGGCTTTAGAGTCTTCAATAAATGAACCCAAATTGTGGTAGAGTCAATACATGTAGATTTCAATGAGACTAACACTATAGGAAAGAAAAGTTACACTCTGAAAGATCAAGTTCCGGAAGCTAAAAAATCTGGAGAAAAGGAGGAAGCAGGAATTCCTAATTCATTTCAAATCAAGACAGATAAAGAGGAAGATGAAGGAATATCCTTTGACCCAGAGGTACAACAAGTTAATCTCAACCTATAGGGGATTGACTTTAATGAAGGCTAAGAAGGAGTGATTGAAACTGAAGTGGAGCAAGTCCAAGCTCAACATGAAGGCCTACAAAGAGAGATCCGGACCCATAAAGATCATTCCATTGAAAATATTCTTCAGAATCCAGTTAGAACCAGAGGTCAGCTCAATCGAATGATGAGCTATGCTGCCTTTGTCTCTCTCATAGAACCAAAGAAATTTCAAGATGATGAAGGCGATGAAAGCTGGATGATGGCGATGCAGGAAGAGCTAGATCAATTCGCCAGGATTGATGTATGGGATCTTGTGCCCTCTCCTAAAGGAAAATCAATCATTGGCACTAAATGGGTATTTTAGAATAAGCTTGATGAATCCGGAGTATTGGTGAGAAATAAGGCAAGACTAGTTGCCCAAGGCTACAACCAGCAAGAAAGAATTAATTTCGAAGAAATTTTACTCCTGTAGTAAGGCTAGAAGCAATTCGGATCCTATGTGCTTTTGCATCATTCATGGGGTTCACATTATACCAAATGGATGTCAAAAGTGCATTTATAAATAGTGTTATCCAAGAAGAAGTCTATGTTAAGCAACCACCCGGATTTGAAGATCCAAAGCATCCAGATCATGTCTACAGGCTGAAGAAAGCTCTTTATGGATTAAAGGAAACACCAAGAGCCTGGTATGAAAGGTTAACCTCATTCCTTATATCCATAGGATATACTAGAGGCAAGGCAGATACCACACTCTTCATCAATAAAAAGAAGAATACTAGTCCAAATCTGTGAGGATGATATCATTTTTGGAGCCACTGATAAAATGATGTGTAAAGAATTTAGCTCTCAAATGCAGAAGGAATTTGAGATGTCCATGATGGGAGAGCTCAACTTCTTCCTTGGTCTACAGATCAAGCAAAGTTCGGATGGGATTTTCATTAACCAATCAAAGTACACCAAGGAGATCTTAAAGAAGTTTGAAATAGACAAGAGCAAGCCTATGCCCACTCCAATGGGATCAAATACAATCCTATCCAAGGATTGTGAAGGAGAAGATATTGATCAAAAACTCTATAGAGGGATGATTGGCTTAAACCTATACTTGACAACTAGCAGACCTGACATACACTATGCAGTTTGCTACTGTGCAAGGTATCAAGCTAATCCTAAGGATTCTCATCTCAAGGCAGTTAAAAGGATCCTTAGATACCTCCTAGGAACCACTGAGGTTGGGTTATGGTATCCTAGTAATGGAGATTTCTCACTCCAAGGGTTCATTGATGCAGATTATGGTAGAGATACTATTGAGAGAAAGAGTACATTAGGAGGTTGCCATTTCCTTGGAGATTGCTTAGTATCATGGTATATAAAGAAGCAAACTTCAATTGCCTTATCCACTATAGAAGCAAAGTATATGGCAGCTGGAAGTTATGTTGCTCAACTCCTATGGATCAAACAATAACTTGAAGATTATGGAGTGCAATGCGGATGTGTGGATGTTATGTGTGACAACAAAAGTGCTATTGATGTGTCAAAAAATCTGGTGCTCTATAGTAGGATGAATCATATCAATATAAGGCATCATTTCATCCAGAATCAAGTGATGAAGAGGGATGTTGCATTGGTATATATTCCAACCAATGAGTAAAGAGCAAATATCTTTACTAAGCCCCTAAGTAAAGATCAATTTGGGAAGTTAAGGGAGGCCATTGGTATGTGAAATCCAATTTGATGAAAATCTGGAAGAGACTCTATGGTAAGACTCCTGTTAAACTGGACCATCCGAAATAGAGGTAATTTCCAATACAAGCCTAATCTAGAGGAAAGTATACCACATCAGCAGACAAGAAGGACAAATGGCAGAAAAAGCACTTTAAAAGGTAACTATTACTTTTTGAATTTCAAAAGTCTATTGGTGGTTACACGCGTGCTAAATTGGACAGTTATTTTCAAAATAAATCATCCCCATTCTCCAGTTAAACTGACTTTACCTCTCTCCAAAAAATTTGACTGCCATATCATCAATCCAGCCAAAACAGCGGAGTCCGGATTACCAAAATATCCCTACTTTATAAATTCTATATAAACCTCTCAAAATTCCCTCTCTTCTTCACGCGAGCAAGATACTCTACGGTTACCTTGCAAAAATTCAAACCCAGAACCCTAGCTTTCAAAATCTCTCTCAAATGGCAGCCACAAACACTTCAAACACCCTCGAGATCTTACCTAGTAAAAATTTCTTTCAAGTATCTGACTTGAAGGATACTAATTTTGAATCCCTAAATCTCAAGACCTCTAAATCCGTTATTCCCACTGATCACTTAGGTGATGATTACTTATTCAAAACCCCTTCTTTCTTTACCCTAATCGAAGATTAAAATCTGGGTGACTTCCTAAAGATAAATTGCCCTACATACCCAGAGTTGGTGAAGGAATTTTATGAAAATCTCAGTGCTCATAATCACATTGATGCCTTGCGTACTGAAGTCTAGGGGAAGGTCATAACTATCACTCCAGAATTCTTTGAGAAGAATCTAAACATGAAGAACTCTGGTGTATTGATGAGAAAAGATAGCGATGAAACTAGAGTTGACTATGATTCTAAACTATGGCTTCACAATAATTTTTTTGGAGATAAATTCTCCACATACTTCCCTAGAACACCCAGATTTCTACAACATGCTTTGGCAAAACTTATCATGATAAGGAAGGGATCATTGACTATAGTTTTTCCCTCTAGCACTGCATCTTATAGCACTGGGTTGGAAGTGTGGAAGTAAACTGACCAGTCTTGATCATTCACTATCTCAAGACACATGTGAACTCCCATGGTGCCCTAATCACTAGAATTCTACAAGCAGCAGAAGTAGATCTGACCGGGGTTGAAGGCATCTATGGCAAGCCTATTCTTCAGAAGAACTTCCTCAATCTTTGATATGATGAGGAGTGGGATGAAGAAAAGCCCAAACAAAAAAGGGAAGAGAAAATAAGCAAGTCCCAAAAGATGGTGGATCCGGAAGAGCAAGTCCTTATTCCCAAGAAGGCCAGAACAATTAAGAGTAAGGCATAAAAGAAGCCGAAAGCAATTATGAAAAAAGAAGTTAATGACGATGCCCTAACAATTAGCTAGATCATGAAAGCCAGTCCTGAAAAACCCAATGGAAAGGGAAAGCTAATAAAAAAGGCCACGAAGAAAGGAATTGCAGTTGATTTGCCTCCATTTATTGCAAAAGCAATTAAGGCTGGAAGGAGGAAAGCTAAGAGAAGCTTAGCTAAAATGGAAGAGGAGAAAGATGATGATCTTGTTGCCTCTACTTCATCTTGATTCTGATCTTGTTGCAGAAAAGAGCATAACTTAGCTATCGACTCTCATAATGTCGTTAAGGACATAGTGCCAAACCTCGAATGATATAACTCTGAAGGAGGGAGGGAGTCTGAGTTCTAAAGTGCACACTTCTAAAGTGGACCCTACGAGCGAGGCTCATCTGAAGGAATGGATGGAGGAGGATAAAGATGAAGAAGAAAGTGATGATGAGGAGGAAAAAGAAGAGAGCTCTAGCTCAAAAGAAAATTAAAAGGAAGGGCAAAATTAGTCCTTTGGAAGTTGTTCAAGCTCCGGAGATGAATCCACCTCATCTGGAGAAAAGCGAGCCCTCATCGCCAATCCAATCAAGATTCCCACTACAGTACCAAAAGTACCAAAGTTACGGCTGCACTCATGCTACTTCAAGAAGCATCACAGGAGGAACAAGAGGAAGGGGATGTCAAGCAGAGCCTTCGAAGCATCTGCACACACTTAAAATCCATTGAAGCAGTGCTTTATGAAGCATTCTAGCCCTTGACTATTCAGAAGGAGTTTGGCAAAATTAAGGAGAGTTTGAAAAGCCTTCCTCGAATTAAGAAGCAAGTTATGGCTTTTCCTACTCCTAGCATTATAGCTGAAGCCTCTCTATCTCAAAACCAGCCAATTTTGAATGAGCTCATAAAAAGTGCCACTACAGCAAACCGGACTGCCAGTCAAGCCAATACCTTAGCCTCTGATAACTATGCAACTATTCCTGAAAGAATGTCCTCATCCGCCACTGACCTGTCCACCAAAATAAAGGACTACATTGATTCCAAGTTTGAAAGCTTGATAAAATTCGTGGAAGGATACCTGCTCTCTCCAACCTAGAAACTGATCAACAAGTGACCCAAGACATGCTTGCTTACTTCATAGATGAAATAGTTCCTAAACTCAAAGAAAAGATCCTTGATGATGTGGGTGATGAGATATAGTCAAGAAATTTTGGGATAAAAAAATTGATCAATGAATGGAAGAAGTCAGTTTCCAAAGAAATAAAGGATCAAACTGAATCACTTCATAATATCCGGAAGGGGATTTTAGAGGAAATAACTTTACTCCAAACTAGAATCAATAATCTATCTATCTCCAGACCCTCTTCCCCTCCTGCTGTTTCAAAAATCCAGCTCTTTTCGGTACTACACAATCTTATCCAAGCCATAGGGGACTCCGGATTTATAAGCCAGAAAGGTACGACTACTCTTATCAAGGCCATGTTCTCCTATTTTGATCGCAAAGACCAGGACCATATTCTCAAAATTCTTCCCCAAGTCTCACAATCCTATGATCAACTCTTGAGATCTCTTTGCCCTTATTATTTAACTTTGCCTACAGTTGATCACATCATTAATGAGCGGGTAAAAGGCAACAAGGATCACTCTATCCACTCCTCTGATTAGCAGCAGTCTTGGGACAAGCACACATACATGGTCATAGACCCCCTTGATGGAAGCAAAAGGGGGAGGAAGATCGGAATCAACCAGGAGAAGGGAGTGGAAATGGCAAGGGAAAAACGCTGAAAGTCAGGAAGAGCGGACTATCTGGAAGAGAGGTAGTTAAGCTATCTAGATGATATTGTAATACTTATGTAATAGCTAGATTCACTTTTTATATATTTCTGTAATTTGTAATTCTGAACTTCATGATGTTAACCATTGTTAACAATAGAAGTATATATAAAGTGAAGTTCTTAACTATCAAAACAAACGCTTCTAAAGTACAATATGTAATTTTCCTAAAATAAACTTATAAGCTAGAATCATAAAATTATGAGGGAGTTATGATGCTAGAATTATAGGGGAGCATTGTAAATGACTAAGTATCAAGAATCATACTTAGATCATAAAACCCTCTCTTTATGCTTAGTTGACTCAGGTTTTTGTTTCCTTCAAATGGGGGAGATTGCTGGGAAATAATGATCCGGATAATAATCAAAAAACAAATCCGGATCAAGTTTGAAAGAAACAAAAACAATGTATGTAATACTCCCAAATCCAAATGGAAATATCTGGACAAATATCAAGATACAAGTCATCCATTGAAGAAATTAAATACAAGCACTAGAGGAAATCATCCGAGTAAAGTTTGGAAAGGAAACAAACTTCTGTCCTACAAATATAGCATCTGAAAGAACTAATTGAGGCTATCATCTGAAAGAACTAATTGAGGCTATCTCCGGAAGAAGATAGATCTGGAGAATATAGGTCTAAAAGACATTCGGAAGACCTATATTTCAAACATAGGGAAAGATACAAAATATAGCTTTCCCTCCATTCTTTTTGGTCTATAAAGTCAAAGATCCTTTCCTTAAGACAAATACAAAAGGACTGACACCGAATAGAGAAAAGCTAACTACCTTTTTCTCCTAGACCAATAAGGAGGTGCGTTGAGCTCACATCAAAAAGAAACTAGTATAAAAGTTAGTGTATCACAAAATGCCAATGAAAACGATCACTGACAACTTTCTAGCCTCAATCATAAGATTTCAAATGGGTCAAAATACAGTCTAATGGATTGATCAACGGATCCGGAAGCTCCACATCATGACTTGATCAAGGGTGAAAATTGAATGAAAGCTCACCAACCACAACGGCTACATTTATGATCAAAGCCTATAAAAGGAGCTCGTCACCAAATGAGAAGGTTAATTGGTTGATTTATAAAAAGCAAGTAACAAAGAATACTCATTCAATCAGTTGATATAATCCCTACAAGAACCCTTTGATTCAAAATCTGTTTGTAAGGATTCCCAAGTGAAACTATAAACTTGAGGAATTCCAAAAGCCAACCCTTTGTTAAAAACCAAAGAGTAAGAATCTCCAACTTAGGTAACTTGAGAGATTGGGATATAGGTTAAAGTTGGTGCTTTGAGTGGGATCTCCCTGTAGGACTCAACTTAGATTTGAGGTAGACGGCTAAGTGGTATATCCTCCTACTAAAGACAAGAGGACTCAACTAGGAGTTGGTGCTTCTAGTGGTATATCCTACTTTCCAAAGGGGTTACCATCCGGAGACAAACCTGTAAGGCTTGATTCCTACCAATTGGAAAGGAATCCACTAGTGGATAAGCTCGGAGGAAGGAAATTCCAGGGACTGGACGTAGGTGGGGCAGAACCAATATAAAATGCTTGTGTTTTTTTTCTTTCTCTTTTACTAAATTACATATTATTGTCATACTTGCATCATCTGGATCCATCCTTCGGATTATAATCAAACACGCTACACTAAGACTTTTCTAAGTCTGTAAATTCTACAAAAAAGGACCATTCACCACCCTCTGCCGTTATAAATACTCTCATAGGGACCAACAGTTTATTGAGATTTTGGTCCTGAACTTGAAATATGCCATGATAGAGGTTGAAAATAGGAAATATAAGGATATGTAAATTGAAATTTCATGTTATAGGGTCGTTTCACCTGATTTTATGCCTTGGAATTGATTTATTGCATTTTTGTCGATTTTGGCTCGATTTTGGGCAAATCTGCGATTTTGGTTGCAGAATATGATGCCGTTGGTGATATAAATCATGTTGCCAATGATTTCAGGCTTCCTCAAAAGGGCCTAATCCTTGCCATAGTACCGCTGGTATCAACAATATTGCCAGTGACATCATTCATATTGCCAGCGATATCAGCAAGGTTCTAGCAGCTTTATCACATGAAAAAAGAAGATTACTTTTCTAGTTTGCTTTCTTTTTTATTTTCTTTTTGTAGCCACACTCGCTGACTTATACCGGGGGAATGAGGACCATCGACAAATGATGGAAGCATATCGATGCAGAAGATCCCGAGCTTCAAGCGGCTATCATTGCCATACGTTTTAGGGACTTGGACAAGATTTTACCTGTAAGGATGCCGAAGGTTTCTCACTTGGCTTTGATCGCCATGACTGAAAAATGGTTGGAGACCACTCACACTTTTCACCTTATGATTGGCGAGGTGACCATCACTCCCTTAGATGGGGTGGCGATGACCGAGTTTTCATGGATTGATAATGTCATCCACTTTGATGTCTACATAGAGAAGTATTACATCAAAAAGCCAGTGAAGGTGACAGAGCTTTTTAGATTGAAGTCCTATGCGGGGCGTTTGTCTTAAGGAGAGCTTCAGGAGCATTGGATGGAAGTCGGGGTAGTCCCCGAAGCTCAATGAGATGCTTGAGTCCGTTATTTTGTTATTTCTCTACCATCTGTGATGTTCTTCCTAGTTTATAGTATCAAGATCAACTACGGGCTGATTACCCCCTTTCAGATGTTAAGAAGATCAAGGAGAAAAACTGGCCCAGGACCATTCTTTTTCAAATATATTTTGTACTAGACTTGGGGGCTAGGAAAAAGCACAAGGTCCTCCGACTGAGTCATTTGCTTCTTCAAGTATGTGTTTTAAAGAGCACTTTATTACTTTCTTTTTATTTTGTTTCTTTAATTGATTTCTTAGACTAATTAGTCATCAATTATGTAGGCTTGGGCTTTCGAGCACCAGATTCTCCCTCCAATGAAGTTCAATAAATAAGTGCTTGCAAATTCACACTTTCTTGCTAGATGGTGTGGGAGTGTTGGCAGATTCTGTAGATACCCTACCGGCTATAAAGAGGCGCTGAGGAACCTGTAGATTGACTCGGTACGTGACTTTGGCTCTTATCCCTTTCTCATACTAAATAAACCATTAGTCAAAAAATGCATTTATGAATTTAAATTGTGCTTACATTGGTTTTTTTGTTTGATTGCTTGGTCAGGTTGTCAGGGATCCCTTCGATAGGGTGCCTAATCTTGCTGAAGTCCTTATAGTCCAGAAGGATGTGGATGATGGAGTGTCCCTTAGCTTTAGAGTGGTGCCTAGGGGAGAGAGAGCGTACTTGGAGAGATTTCATGCCCCATGCTAGACCAGTGGCCCCCGGCAACTCCTATGGGCCTCTAGTGGCCCTATTTTACTATCACTGATGAGGCTGATAAGGTCGATTTTCTGGAGGGGAATGGTCATATAGAGGGGAGTGTCCATGATCCTTATAATAACCATATGTTGCATCTACTCCCTATATGCCCTCGCATTCATCATAACGACCCAATCTCTTTTCATGCAAAAAAAAGGAGGAACTGAAAAGACAAGTTGGCAGTGATGATAGTAGTGAGGAGGAGGATGATGAAGAGGGTGATCGTAAGGATGATGTTGATAAGGGGTTGATGAGGAAGGCGGGGAGGTAGCGATGGCCCCTGAGGAGCATTATTCTTCTGGTGTAAGACCATGCTCCTTCGCATATTTCATCTTATTTGGTCCAAGATTGTTGCTCATGCTTAACTTTTATATCATTTTACATTTGTGTTTGTGCTTTTCAGGTACATGCTAGGAAGAGAACCAGGCCTGAGACCAGCGAAGTGCGTGGCTGGGGTAGACCCGAGGATATCAACATAATGGAGGGGCGCCACTTGACAACTTTGGAAAATTCTTTTCTGCTTCTGGGTCTGAGAGGTAACTTTCGGATAAGTGATATAACTCCGAGCAGCCACTCACTGAACTTCATGCTACCACTCATGCAATTCTTATGCAAATACTAATTTACTCCTTTTATGCACGCGATCTCTCTTTTGCGATCACCCTCTGATTGCCTTTTTGGATTTTTTTCAGGTTTCACTCGTGGATATGGAGCAACTGGCAGGGAATGCCTTTGCTCTTAGGGACTCCCTCATCTCCCAAACTTTATTTGCTCGAGAATATTTCCTGTATAAAATGCTAAAACTTAAGATGGATAATGCATGAATGTTATGAATGACATGGATTGTTATTGTTTTTATTTTGCAGGAGTTCATGAGACTATCACTCTCTAATGCTAACTAGGCCCATGCAAGATACCAAGAGGAGGTGCCTACAAATCAAGAACTTTGGCACCGAGTGAGCGAGCTAGAGAAACAACTGCATGCTACGTTGTATGAGAGGAGGAACATGAATAATATGGATAGTGCACCCCAAGCCGAGCCTAACCGCAAGGGAAAGAAAGCGACAACTGGCTGGTTGTGAGCGGGCGAGGGGTTTATTGGGATACACGCAGAGTGCGGTGCGAGGGGCGCGTTTTGGTTTGGTTTGAGAAAATCCAGTTTGCTTAAATGCAATGACTTTATATAAGGCAAAAATGTGATTATATTGAGAAATATATTTGCACATTTTATTGAGAAAAAATATTTTTAATATAAAGCATTTTTACTTTATTCAAAAATAAAATAGAGTCACCACCCGGTCAGCTCTATTGAGAATTGTGGTATAATAATCCAAATGGGATTTTTATACCCAAAAGAAAATGAGATTCCAAGTTCGAACATAATAGGTACTCATATTGTTCAAATTGTTTGGGTTAATTTTGGAACTTTGGAATTTGTGGTTATTTGGGCATTACAACGGCTTTATTTAAGAATTAAATTCAACAAATAAAATGGGCCTTATAACGGCTTAATAAAGAGAAATTTGCTACCAAAATTTTGGCAGAGTAACGGTAGCACTTGGGTTTTGGCTCGAAAACTCGGATAGAGTTTCCTCTCGTTCTGGATGTTTCATCCGTACCTGCGAGCTTATTTACACATATCATAGTTTAAGTGGCTCGAGTGGCTCACTTAACCAGAGAAATGAAATGCAATGTTCAATAATAAAAATAATAAAATGAGTTTTAATGAATTTTAAAATTGGGCTTAGAGCCAATTACCCTCAGTTTACCTTTTTGTTTGTCCAAGATGACTTGAGAGCCGGTGCAGGACTGAAGTTGTCAGAGGTTGTGATTTTAATGGAAAATAGATTTAACCCAAGTTATAACTATAATCTTGGATTATTCCTAAAGGAAATGTAAGGCTAAAGTCATTTCTAGACCGAAGATCACTGTGGGATCTTTATCTAAGAAGACCGGAAAATGAGTTTATACCGAGTGTCGGTGATAAAGCTCAGATTTAGAAATGTTTTGACAGAGTTTCGGGGCTTTTGGGACTCCCGGAACTGAAAAAGGACAAAAAGGGAATTTTGGGATTTCTGAAAAATTCCTGTCTGTTGAAAATGAGGTGGCGAGTCCCCTATCTATAATGGGGTGGTAATTATCCGGCAGGCTAATTATATATCTAACAAGATTTTACATCAGATTCGGTAAAATCTTGCCAGATCTTGGTAAGATTTGATTTTTTTACTGTAGATAGGTAAATACCTGGCAGGATGATTACCTATGTTTGACCAAATTTTTGACTTTTTAATTTTTTAGTAGAAAATGCTAAATCGGAGTTTCCTTGGAATGTGGATTTTTGAATTTCGGATTTTGGATGACAAATCGATCCTTTTTAGCTCTCTTGTCTGATTACTGAACGAAATAGGTATTATTCCTCATTGGGTTGGAACGAACCTATGCTAACACCGGTGCCCTACCAATGAGCCTGATGATTCATGGAGCATTTTGATAACTGAGGGAAGGATGAAGGATCAGGACATAAGCTGATATTTTGCAGATGATATGGAGATCTCATCTCACACGACTGGCGGCGATGGCTTTTCTTAGATTTATTTACTATTGATTTTTATTTTAGCTTTGTGGTTTGTACCTTTGATACATTAGGGTTTGGGATATTTGGTTTTTGTTTCAGATTCAGCCATGACAACCCACAACCATTAACTACGAAGCTTCCTAAAAACCCTGGGAAATGCAGATTGGCAGAAAATAAAGAAATTCAGGCTTTGGGGATTCCGATACGTGACTTCGTGGCCGGTTAGCATCTAGTTTTTGCGCATGGCATTTACTTTTTAGGACCACATGGACCACATGTTCCGCATCTCATCCTCTGAGTTGTGCCCCTTGATTCCGTACCGGGGATCCCATGTCTCAAGCGCATGCCTCTAGCGATCCCAGAGCTCATGTTCGGTGTGAAGGATGCTCTGAAAGGGTTGTAGAACTTGGATTCGGTGGACTTTTATTTCTTGCTTACTAGGGTAGCCAGGCTTTCAATTTAGTACGCTATTGGACTAGTGTAGGGGTGCCCCTAGGACTCATATTGTTTGAACATGGACGTTGCTTCTACCAATCCGACTCTCATCAGCGACCACTTTACCTTGTTACATGTAATATCCTCATGGGCTAAAGCTATTTATCATGGTCTATACTAATTCTGAATCATTTTACAGGTGTGGCTCATAGAAAAACTTAAGCTAAAGCGAGAGCCATGGGGAAATCTCATGAGGTATTTGCCTGTCCACCTTGAAGAGAGAGCGCTCGTTCAAGAGGATTTTTACTAGTTGACAGCTAATAGCTGGGTATCGATCATGAGAGGGTATGACGCATCATGGATACAGCGGGTTAGCCTATGGTGAAGGATTCAAGACGTGGTTGTTTAGTCTTGGGGATCGTGCATTTGGCTATTGGGCCTACAGAGGATTATTTTCTATACTCAATACTGTCTTCACTATCAGTATAGCCGACGACAGAAGGTTCCATGCAAGCTACTCAAAGAGCACAACGGCTTCTTTAGTGTTGATTGGGTGACTCACATTCGGGAGAAGTGGGCAAGGGAGGCTATCTTTAAGACATTAGATTATGACCATATGGAGACTATTGATACCAATTGACACTATAGGGGATGGCTTGTTGAAACCAGATGCATTCCGACTAGAGCTGAGCGATTGTGGGCCTGCTTGGAGGGGGATCAAGCTGAGCAAGGATTTGAGCCCTTTTCCACGACCACTTTATAGAGGATTTCAAAGTTTTATGATGACGTAGGGAGCTCGATATGAGATGTGCTTTTATCAGTTCTATATTTTGCATAGGTCGCCTAGGGCGGTAGACCTATCAAACTTATTTTGTTATTTTATTTGGTTTTGACTTTTGTGTAAACTGCCCCTAGGGGTTTTCAATCTATTGAATCTTGTCTTAACTTTTGCCTAGACCGCCCTTTTCGAGTTTTCAATCTAACAGACTTATTTTGACTTTTGCATAGACCTTGCTCTTTTCAGTCTATTAGAATTATTTGTCTTTTGTTTATTACTTTTCTTTATTTTGTTGCGTGTTGACTAAAATATCGTGAATTATGCATTCTATTTACTTGAGCTATTTTGACCGTATGAATACAGACATTCGCATAAACATAAGCATTCAGGATTTAGTAAAAACATACTTTTATTAGATGAAGCAAATTAAAGTACATGATGTTGGTAACCATTTCCCTCAACCTGACTCCTGTTGCCAGCTAGCCTATGCTGATTTTCTAGTAGGCACTCTCTCTTTCCTTGCTTACCCTAAATTTTACCTAGGTTGCCCTTTTCAGGTTTTTAATCTAGCAGGTTGTCATATCCCTTAACTTTTGCACTTTTGGTTTGCAGAATACCAACCATCGGGTGTCCCCTAATTTTTTCTCGATCGGTAGAGGACCAAACGATGGGTGATTTATATATTTTTTGTGTTGCTTTTTCTGATTTATTTCTTTTAGTTAGACATGGTAGCGCTTAAGCCTGTCTTGGTTCACAGGGTTCACAAACTCATTCCTATCCATGTCCACAGTCTTGATTGCCCATTTACTGAGCATCCTTTTGATCACATACAGTCCTTCCCAATTGGGCTTGAACTTGCCCCTTGTGTCGGTGGTGGAAGGTTTCAACTGCTTAAGGACTAGGTCTCCAGTTTTTAGCGGGAACTTCTAGTGTCTAACCCTACTGTTTTAAGCTTGAGCCATACGTTGTTGATAAATTTGGATATTATCTAGAACCTTTAGCCTATGTTCTTCCATCATGTTCAGCTGTTCAAACCTCACCCTAGTCCATTTGGATTCTTCTAGCTTGGCTTCTAGTGCAACCCTTAGTAAACTTACTTAAGTCTTGATCGGTAGAACTGCTTTCATATAGTAGACCAAGGAGAATGGGGTTTGGCCGATTGGGGTTCGGATACTCATGCGATAACCCCAAATGGCAAGAGCAAACTTGTCGGCCCAATCTCTATAGCCGGCCATCATCTTGGAGAGGATCTTCTTCACTAATTTATTCATGGGTTCAATAGCACTATTGACTTACTGTCTGTATGAAGAAGATTTATGGTGTTCAAGCCCATATTTTTGAAGCTTTACACCCAATCATTCAGGATAACGCTTGCATCCTCTGGTTAAGGAAGTTGGTGACCTGATGATAGGGGAGCCGGCGACTGAAGCCCGGGTGAACTACAGCCGTAACTTCCATCATTCCCATCACTTCTCCATTAATGCTTAAGAACTTGTTGACGGAAGTCTTCTTTCCCGACGGTGAAGTGGTAAAATGATCTTTTTTTATTATTCCTAGAGATAGATAAATAAATACATCCCATTGCACTAATTAGGGGCATTCGTAGTGATTGAGGGGGTCAAAGAATCAATCAATTCAATGGTTGCCCCTTAGAACTATACCCCATTCTCTGAAACTATGTGATGCAAAAGTCTATATTGAGCGAATATGTTCTTTTATATGAATTTGGCCATCTTTTTGGCGGTGACATTGGTGTAGGATTTGGCCTCTACCCATTTAGAGAAATAGTCTATAGCCACCATAATGAACTTATGCATGTTTGTCGATAAAGGGCGAATTTCACCGATTATATCTATCCCCCACGCCGAGAATGGCTAAGGATTAGATAAGTGATGGAGCTCGAAGATGGTAAGTGCTGCATATCCCTATAAATCTGGCATTGGTGGCACTATTTTACTTAGGCTATGCAATCGACCGTTAAGGTGAGCCAGAAATATCCTAACCAATGTATCTTCTTAGCAAGAGTGAGACTGTTCATGTAAGGGCCATAGTCTTTGGCATGGACCTGATAAATCACCCACTGAGCTTCTGCCTCTATTAAATAATAGAGTAATAAACCCTCACTAATGCGCTTGAAGAGATCATTATTGATGACTCGGAATTAGGCTGCAAGCCGGTGTAGAGTGGTAACAATTTGAGCCAAAGGATTTTGGAGGATATTGTACATGTTGAAGAAACAAGACGATGTCAAAGTACCAACAGGGGTTAGCAGAAATGGCAAAGACCTGCTAAACATGTTGTGCATGATAGGGGAGCTTAGTTGATAATAGAATTAATGGATGTAAAGGTTTCTGTTAAGGGCCCTCCCATAATGAAGCCAGTGTGGCCAGAGAGTTAGCCATTTAGTTCTCATCTCGAGGTACATGGTGATACAAACAAGACTAGAACTTCTCCAATAAGCCTCGGACATCATCTATATAAGGACAAAGAGATTCCTCCTTGATTTCCCAGTCACTAATAACCTGACAGATGACAAGAGCTGAATCCCTAATTATAGATACAGTACGAGTCCTGACTTGGAGGATAGCTTTGAGACCAAACAAGCAAGTTTCATACTTGGTGCCATTATTAGTCATAGCAAACTCCAAGCGTTTGGATAATAGAATGATTTCATTATCCGATGTGACTATGATGACTCTAAGGCCTGCTCCTCATCAATTCACAACATCATCAAAGTACATAGTCAATACATGCTTGGGGGTGGTGATGGCAGTGAGCTATGCATCAGGAAATTCCAAGTTCTTAACATAATTGCAGTCAAGAGCTTGATTAGGCAAAATTTAGGCAACGACTCACCCCTTAATAACCTTCTTCATTACACATTCAATATCAAACTCTGGAAGAAGCAACAACCAGCGAGAGAGTTTGCCGACCAGGTAGGTGACCGACAAAGGTATTTCATCGAGTCAATCGTAGCCACTACCTAAACTCAGTAGAATTGAAAGTAGTGGCGCAACTTCTTTATGAACCAAACCATGGTGGTGCAAGTTTTCTCCACAATCGAGTACCAGGTTTCATAATCCAACTACTTCTTGCTTAAGTAGTAGACCGCATATTCCCATTTATCATCGTGTTCTTGGACAAGCATTGCCCCTACAGAAGACTCCTCAATGGCTAAATACAAGATTAAGGGTTTCCCGGGGGTGGGTTGTTTTAAAATGGGTGGATCAACTGGGTAGGCCTTGATTCTATCAAACGCCACTTGGCATTGGTCGTTCCATACAACTGGTTGCTGCTTCCTTAATAGCTTAAAGATAGCTTCACACACGGTAGTGAGACGGGCAATGAACCGACTGAGATACTATAAGGAGCCTAGAAATAATCAAACTTCTTTTTTTATTTTCGGTGGAGGCATATCCCTGATAGCTTTGGCCTTATTAGGATCCATTTTAATTCCTTTCTGGCTAACCATGTGTCTTAGTAATTTACCTTAAGTGACCTTAAACACACATTTCTTTGAATTCAGTCAGAGATTATACTTCTCAATACGAGTCATGAATCTGTCAAGAATAGCAGGGAGCTCTTCTTGGGTAGCAGACTTCACGATCATATCATCCATATACATCTCTGCCTTTTTATGGATCATGTCATGTAAGAGAGCAGTCACAATGTGTTGGTAGGTAGCCCCAAGGTTTTTCAACCCAAACTGCATAACTTTGTAGTAATAAACCCCCTACTCGGTGATGAATGCTATCTTAACCTTGTCGATAACATCCATCAAGATTTGATTGTACCCTGAGAACCCATCTATGAATGAGTACATAACTGCTCTAGAGGTACTATCAATTAGTACGTCGATGTGGGGAAGTGGGAAATTGTCCTTAGGCAAAGCTTTATTGAGATCCTAGAAATCAACACAAACTTGGACCCTACCATCCTTTTTAAGAACCAGAATAATGTTTGACAACCATGACAGGTACTCCACTACTTTGATGAAATAAGCCTCAATTAACCACAAAACCTCGGCCTTGACCTGTTCTACCTATTCTGGCCTTAATCGACGGAGCTTCTGTTTGATGGGTTTGAACTTGGGATCGGTTAGGATTCTATATTCAGCAATGTGGCAATCAACCCCTAGCATGTCTTCATACGACCAAGCGAAAGCATTAACAAGTCTTTTAAAAACTTTTATTATCTTTTTTCTTCGGGAGTTAAGTTGTTATAAATGGTTACCATTTTAGGGTTTTCATCAGTACTTAAATGTATTTCATGTAAAGAAGTATCGTGAATACCAAAAACATTATGTGTATGGTTATGTGATGCATGGATACATCAGGTAAAACATCAAACAAGTAAGCGAAATGAGAGTCATTCATTGCATTGAAAGCCTTATAGGCGACATTATTGGCATCAAATACATCAAAAATGTTAAAGATTACATCATCCATGTTCTCCACCCCGTTAAATGGGTCCAGGACAAGCTACACCAACAATCAACCATAAAATGATGTGAGTATAATGTAAATTTATAAATGCTTTTTATTTAGTAATGTTTTATTCTAAGTGTGAAATAGGGACCAAACCAAAAGATCGCATACCGAGCTCAATCGCACACTCCTCAGGACCTCTTTATAGTTCATGGGGTACTTGGCCTTCCTGCCAATACCGCTACACCAGCGGGCGAGAAAATGGGAACTCGGTAGCACGGTCTTCTTGAACTCAACCGGCGAGAGGATCTGGTCCTCAAAAGCCCAGGCCTACACAAGAAACAATAAATCAGTTCAAAAAACATCCACAGTAAATAAGACATGCACAATCAAGTAAAATGATTCCAAGGAAGGTATACCTGAAGTAGCAGATGGCAGAGATGGAGAGCCTTCACCTTCTTCCGGGCTACCTCATCCAGCCCATGATACATTTGCGCCAGGATGGCCCATCAATTCTTCTTCCTGATGCCCACCATATCCTCCATGGCAAATATCAACATGTAGTAGATCTTGCTCTCTAAAACCAGGAAACACAACACGGTGAGCAAGAAAATCATGAAGGAGTGGACGCATGCATCGCTATCATCTTCTGAAACCACATCTGCTCTAGTCTAGTGTTGGTGCAGCTCACCATAAGATAGCTTCCCTAAGACGAGCTTCAAACCAAATAGCTCCTTAACTCGCCTTACCACGGGCCTCTCAGTGGGATATTTATCCATGTAGGCATTAAAATGAATGACCTCATCCGTTAATGGGAGCCCAGTCATAGCTACAACATCAGAAGGCGTGATTGTCACTTCCCTAAATGAGAAGTGAAAGGTATGGGTGGTTTCGGATTAGCTCTCTGTAAGAGCCGTCACAACCGGATGGGAGAGCTTTGGCATTAACATGGGCATGATTCGGGCCAAGTCCCTAAAGCCCGTCTCATTGATGGCTAACGCAAGTTCAGGGTCCATTTCTAAAATATGGTGCCACCACTCGCCAATGGTGCCCATACCTCCAGTGTAGTTTAGTTCGTGCGACTACAAAAATTAGAAGCAAAAATAGATAAGTCCCTATTTATTTTCTCATCATTGATACCTGCTGGAAGGTTGCTGATATCGCTTCTGCCATAAGTGATGTCGTCGGCGATATCATCCATACCGCTGGCGATATGGATGATATCACTGGCGGTATCACCTTAAGCAGAAATGGCATCACACCTTCCTAGGCCTTTTTGTAAGGCCTAATGCCGCTGGCAACAACACTCATGTAGCCAGTGACATCACAACCTACGGACAGAACCTGTTTTGCCCCAAAAATCACACTCATCGCGCCAAAACCACAAAAATACCCATTAATCAAACCATAAGCCTAAAAACAGTAAAAATCGAACCTAAAACATGCAATATCAGTTTGTAATCAATCTATTTCATGCTTATAACTCCTATTATGGCATGATTTTGAGCCTAAGGCCGAATCAAAACTTAACTCAGAAAGAAGAAATTTGAGTTTTGCAGGATTACCTAGACATAGGAAAGATGTTTTTCCTTCGTAAGGGTTACGTTGGTGATGGGGGAATTGATCCCATACCCATACATCTTAGCCGTCTCCTTCAAGCCATAAGCAATAGGAACTGAGAGAAGTTTCAGCCCCTCGACGGAGGAATCAGGCAAGCTATCCCTAGCTTTAGCGGATTTTCCTTTAAAAGCCTTGGCAATTCTCTTCATGATTGGAATAACAAAGAAAGTGAAAGATTTGGAGAAGAATGGAGGAGGGGTACAGTTTCTGCAGAATGAGGAAGGAAGAGTGTTTTACTTCCTTTTAAATAGTCGCACGGAATATGAGGGGTTTTAATTTATCTAAAACTGCCCGATTCATGCTGCCGGCGGCATCATTCCATACCGCCAGTGACATCGTCTCATTCGATTTGAATTTTGAATTTGTTTGACCAGTTAAAGCTATCATGTGGCACTCATGTCGCCAGTGACATCACCTTAAATCGCTAGTGACATCATTCATATCGCCCGTGATATTATATCCCTCCATGCCTTTTTTCATCCATCCTCAGTGAAATCCCAGCTATAGACCCGGCATCCCTGGACTTCTAAACCCTTGTACTATTTTATTAAATTTTTACTGTTGATCAAAGGGGCAAAAATATTTTTGTTTCATAAAATTGATCAAGCAGTAAAAATGTCATCTAAAATCTGTCTAATCTTGTTCTCATTCTACTCTTTGTAGGTACAATCCACAAAGCACAAGTCCGACCAAGGGGCAATCTCTCCGTGAAGAATAAGTCCTACCAAGGGGTAACCAATCCACAAAGCATAAGTCCTACCAAGGGGCAATCTCTCTGCGAAGCATAAGTCCGACCAAGGGGCAACCAATCTATAAAGCATAAGTCCGACCAAGGGGCAACCAATCTATAAAGCATAAGTCCGACCAAGGGGCAATCTCTCCATAAAGCATAAGTTTGACCAAAGGGCACCAATCCACAAAGCATAAGTCCGACCAATGGGCAATCTCTCCATGAAGCATAAGTCTGACCAAGGGCAATAATCCACAAAGCATAAGTCTGACTAAGGGGCAACCAATCCACAAAGCATAAGTCCGACCAAGGGGCAATCTTTCTGCGAAGCATAAGTTCGACCAAGGGGCAACAATCCCCAAATCACAAGTTTGACCAACGGGAAATCTCTCTGTAAAGTATAAGTCCGACCAGAGGGCAACCAATCCACAAAGCATAAGTCTGACCAAGGGGCAATCTCTCTGCAAAGCATAAGTCTGACCAAGGGGCAATAACCCATAAAGCATAAGTCCAACCAAGGGGCAATCTCTCTGTGATGTATAAGTCTGACCAAGGGGCAACTAATTCATAAAGCATAAGTCCAACCAAGGGGCAATCTCTCCGTGAAGCATAAGTCCGACCAAGGGGCAACCAATCTACAAAGCATAAGTCCGACCAAGGGCAACCAATCCATAAAGCACAAGTCTGACCAAGGGGCAAACCAGTCATCTATCAGCTATCATTTTGATCCCTTGCTCTTTCGTATGATCATACTAACATGTGGCAGCAGTGATCCCCCGAGGGGCAGCCTATGAGCACGGGATTTTGCAGTCCCTCTCGCGAGATGATGATGAAGTGTACCCGATTTTAATGCCTCAAAATAAAAGTTCTCTTTAGAATTTTTATTACCAATATAATGTTCCTTGCGAACTTTGTACTTGGTATAACCCAGTTCGGCGTGGCCGTTAACGAATCCAGTTGGATCTTGAGCCGATGACTTACACCCAAATTAATCAAATCTCTAAATACCCATTAAAATATCATTAAAATTCAAAAATACCGCTTTAACCCCTTTAACCCATGTTTGGTAGCTTTTCAGGCTTGTGGGCCCGCTGGCAGTCAGCTTTTTGAAAGCTGATGCCACCAGCAGCATCACCCTATGCCACTGGTGGTATTACCCATGTCGCCGATGGCATAGCTAAATGGGGCTCTGCAGACAGCTTTCTTCTTCCTCCTTGGGACAGTCTCTTTTTTGCCATTTCGGTGAAAATGGCTAAAAGGTCTCGAAGACCACCCTAATTTGCCTATAAAAACACACCTTAGGTTTCAAAAAAAGACAACATTAATCTGAAATTTGAACTTACAGAATTCTAGTGTGAGATACTAGTTCTAGTGAGATAAGAATTAGAAAAGGTATGAAAAAGGATTTGAATCCATTTTTCCTGGTTTTTCTTCTTTGAACTCTCTGATTGTGAGTTTAAAATTAGTAGACATTAAGTTGAAATTAATCTAAATTAGAACTTAGAAACTTAAGTACCCAATCTACTACCAAATCATCATTACAAGCTCCCCAGAGGTGCTCCTTGGTTCATGAAGAGGTGGATTCTAGGCCCCGAGGTAAAAATCCTGAGTCTCAAAGCTCTTTGGCATTAATATTGCTAGTTTGTGCTAATTCTTGTTGATTTGTGTTCTTTTCAGGCTTTCAGTCATTTTTAAACTATTACCTGCTACTGCTGTAAGAAATTGAAGTCACCGGAGATATGTGATGTCACCGGCGGTATCACTCATGTCGCCAAGACATCGCTGATACCGCTAGTGACATCACATTCCCCAGAGGCCTCACTTTCTTATAGGACCCTTTCTTCATAGTACTCAGAAAGCCATGTAACCTGCCTATAGATTGATGCCTCTAGCGACATCACTGATGTAGTTGGCGGCATCAGCCATATCACCGACTGCATGAGCTTCTAGACAGCTGTTTTATTTTGTTCTTTTCCGACCTAGTTTATTTTCTGAAGCTAGGATACACAGTGCAACGTTGGAGGTCCAAAACCTTATAAAAATATACTCCACCCCATACCATATGGCATTTTAACTAATATTTGGGATAAAATAACAATCGAGTCTAAAATTTGGTTAAAAATGGAATTTTTCTCAAATGCCGTTCAAATCTCATTTTAGCCATCTAACCAGGCTTCATAACGATATAAATGTTTATGCTATGTTCATGCTAACTTGATTCTTGTTTGGTTTACTAACTATACATGATTCATGATATATCTCGAACGACGTGTCGCATCTGTGCTAACCATCTTCTGTAGGTAGATGTATGTTAGGCCTTCGGTTATTTTATTTATCACATAGAGAATGTATAGGATTTGAAAGCCTTGTAATAATTTCCATTTCTGCATTTACTTTTGGATGACTGTAATAATTTGTTCGATGCTTGATAAACGTGATAACAATATAATAACCGAAAACACAAATAAATAGGATAGAATAAACCGATTAAGAAAGAATGAAATTTTTTAACTTGGCCTAATGAAAAATAGATAACATCATCTGAACTCAAAATCTCTACTTAAGGTACGGTCAATCACCTGGTGGGAAAATCGTACCAAAATTTTCCGATTGAGCTGAATCGGGTGGCGACTCTATTTTAGGTATAAGATTTCGATCTCGTATCCTTTAACACCTAAATTGAACTTAAATCCAACTTCAACATTAGTGCTTTCATCACGCCTAAAATGAGGATCAACCCAGTGCCAGTTGTCATTTCCCCCATGCGGCACATCTCACGGGGCCCCCGCGGGCGGGGAAAAGGTCGTCCGCTCGCACCTTGGAGGTGTATCCCTTTCTTAAGGTTGATGACTTTCCTTTGGTAATGCGTATCCCTTATTACTCTACTGGGGAAGTTATGTGTATCTTTTTCTTAAGGCGGATCGACTTTTTTGACCGATGATGTATCCCTTTCTTAAGGCGAATCTACTCTCTTGACCAGTGATAGTGTATCCCTTTCCTAAGGTGGATCCTACTAATATATCCTTTTCTTAAGGCGGATCAACTTTCCTGACCAGGGATGTATCCCTTTCTTAAGGTAGATCGACTCTCCTGACTAGTGATGGTGTATCCCTTTCCTAAGGCGGATCGACTTTACTGACTGGTGATGTATCCCTTTCTTAAGGAGGATCGACTTTCCTAACCTGTGATGTATCCCTTTCTTAGGCGGATGACTCTCCTACTGGGGATTTGATTAACCTATTAAGAGATAATAAAAACATTGAGTTAGCTACGGCCTAAGATGACACATCTTAATTCATTATTGACTTTGTGATGAACAATATTTTTTGCCCCTTCAATCAAGAATGAAGATGTATGGGTAGGGATTGGTCCTTGGATAAACTATAAACTGAGTTAAGATAAGTTGGGTTTAGCCCAATTGCTTCAAGCTGGAATGCCCCTTGGGGGGTGTGCCCTTGGGAGAGTCAAATATTGAGGAGCTAGCCTATGTATGGCTAGTCTATTTAGGCCGTTGGGGAGAAATTACTCGAGGGAAACATCAATTGTTTAGAGGAAGGTATTCCTGGGACATCCTAGCTGCTTAGGAGTGCCTTTGGAAACCTTCTTAAGAAAGTTTGACTAGTTGGGGGGCCCTTGGATATTCCTCTGACTGGGTAATGGTTCCCTTAACCATCCTATCATTGGGGTAGAGATTGGCTTTTCGTGGGGATTAGGGGGATGCCCCTTGAATGTTCCATCTGTTGGGGAATGAACTATTATGATGTGGATCCTCTACTAGAGGAAAAGTGCCCCTTCGACAACTTCACTTGGGGGGATACTCTTTGATCATTTTCACTGGGGAATGACCCTAGGGTAGGTGCCCCCAAGGTGTTTAACGGAAGAGATAATGCCCCTTAACTGATTCCACTGCTAGGGAATGGAGCAATATCCTTAGGTAGGATCTTTTCTACTGGGGAAGTCTCTCCCTACAAGATTTGTTTGTTGGGGAAAATTTCTTATGCTTGGGTAAACCTGTACATGAAAAATCATCCCAGTTAGTGATCAATTCAAGAATGGCTTAATTTGATTCTTGATTGATTTTGTGAAAGGAAAAATTTTTGCCCCTTCAATCAAGGATCAAGGATCAAGGTGAGATAAGGTTTTTTCCGTACATTTAATTGAAATGCAGTGTTTAAGAAAAGTGGGGTTGGCCCCTAGTCTGGATTGGATGTGCCCCAAGTGCTTTCATGGAGTTTCGACTCAAAAACTGCCCCTCGATGATGAGAGGGGACCCATACAGGTGGGATAGGACCCGTACGGGTGGGGTGGGACTCGTATGGGTCCTAGTCAGGGAATTTTAAAGAGGCGACAGACTCCTCACATCCCGCCTTACACCATATTCTCTTATATTGCAACTTTCGGTGATTTTCTCCTAAAAATCTATCTAAATGTATAAAAAGATCCCAAAGACCGACCATTTGTCTATTACGCATGAGGATTTGCCCCAAGTAGGCAATTTTGAGTTTTAAGAATGCCTGATTTTGGTCAGATTTTCTTTTTTTTGAGGGGGATTCATTTCTGGGACTTATTCCCACTTCTAAAGTGCCTCTGGTCCTTTCCCCTAACACCCATGCCTCCAAACTCCAGGTATTTTACTTGATTCTCCATTTTTCCTTTTTTGAGTTTTTTGGAATTTTTCTATTTTTGGCATGATTTAGGGCATTTTAAACTTTGAAATAGAGCCTGATGCAAATAACTTTAGTCTAGGATGCTTTAGGGATTGATTTGAATGAGCTTTGGTTTAATTTAGATGAATTTTGGATTTTTGGGAAATTTTGCGCAATGCTACTATTTATAGGGGACCTATATGGGTGGGGTGGAACTCGTATGGGTCCCATTTTTTATATAAAAGGTGCACACAGACCCGTATGGGTGGGGCAATCCTGTACGGGTCAAGTCTCTAGGGATAAAATGTCTGGTTCTTCATTTTCTATAACTTTTTTCTGAATTTTTACCTGTCCATTGTATTCTAACCCTATTGAACTATGTTTTTTTATCTTAGCAGTTTTAGTATAAGATTGTGGGGGCCCTAAGCTTCTACAGAAAGTGGTATGAGGAGATCAATACAGCGGGGGATACCGAGCTGCTGACCCATATCGATTCACTCGGGTTCATCGATAATATCCTGGCTATTCTACAAGGGTTGAAGATGCTTGCCCCCTGGTGCTATTCTGGCACTGACAGAGAGGTTCTTTGAGATTATGCACACTTTCCATCTATCGATTGGGGAGGTCACTGTGACTCCTTCAAACATGTATGCACTGATGGGATTAGACTGGAGCGGGGATGTGTCATCCACTTTGTTGTCTACACCGATCTATGCCATTCCTGGCTTGAGGTTAAGGCCTATGCAGAGAGGCTACTTGGGCTTTATCCTAAAGGGATGGACAAGCTCAAGTTCGGTGAGCTTTATAGTTATTTCATTGAGCAGTTGAGCCCTGTTGCTGCAGAGAGGAGGGACCAGTATGCCTAGTCTTTCTTACTGGCCTTCGTCACTACTGTCTTTTTCTCGGTCTACTTGAGTAACCTTAACTACAGTTTGCTCTCTGCTGTCAAGGATCTTACTATCGTGCCAAGCAAGAACTGGTGTTGGGCCATCCTGGTATAGTTATACTATTGGTTGGATGTCAGGGTTCAAGGTCAACAAGCCAAGCTCAAGATTTGACATCTGATTTTACTAGTAATTCCTGAACTCAATCTTTTGCACTTTAACCTCTTATTTGAATTGCTTTGCAACTAACTGCTCCTTATTTTGTAGATTTGGGCCTTTGAGCATCATCTTACTCGTAGGCCAGGTTTTCCCGAGCAGCCTGAGATGCCTCATAGAATTTCCAAATGGATGGGACCTTGGCAGCGTTAGGCGTTGACCAAAGAGACATCGAGCGGATGCGGGTAGTAGTGGATGACCGTCACTTTATCCTAGAGTCGCCACTCTCCTTTGAGTGGTATTTCGGCGGGCGGGTCTAAGGGTAGAGGACCAATGCTGTTATCGAGAGATCGATCCCTTTCCCTATCCTAAAGGGAGTCTTTTAGCCATACCTAATGCTCGGGATGGATCAGGGGTTGTATTTATTAGGCAAGGGGGCCCGTGTGATGTCCATGGGAGGTTCTTATACTGAGTTCATTGATTCCTTGCTCCTTCCCCCTATAATAGGATTCACTACAAGGATGTCCCCCTTGAGTTCCATTAGAGCTAAAGTGATTGCGGTGATGACAATGATGATGATGTGGGTGGAACGAGGAGCGACCATGGGGGTTCATCTGTGGTTCGAAGTACTGAGGACCCAGCTAGGTCTGCTACCCCTTCTTCTCATGTATTTTCCTAACTTAACCCTTATAAAAACTTTATTTCTTCTTGAAATTGATTGTGACCTTGAGTGTAACCTTTTATTGTTATAGCCTCCCACTTCTATGTGTTGCCCCTGCTGACCTTAAGCCTCTAACGAAGCGATCACACGCTTCAGGGATTGTGAGAGAGGGAGTCCTCCGAGCAGAGATATATACTTTTTTCTGGCTCCTCGATTATTCGGGGAAGTGAGTTGTCAAGGAGCTCGAGGAGTCGGTCCAGCCCATTGGTTTCACCCCTTCTAGCTCCACCCATGTAAGGAATTCCCCATTTTAATCTTATCCTTTATAGCGACTACTTAGAATATCCCAATCTGGTATGACTTTATCTTTCAGGTGACTGTATCTAAGGCCAAGAGGATTGCTAGGGGTTACTTCTCTGTTCGGGATCTATTATTAGCTCAGGATGCGCTAGCTTTGATAAGTTTCTTTTACCAGTAAAATTTAACAAACTATGTATGATGCATGCCATGACATTTATATATGTGTACTAATCTTATGATTTCCATTGTAGACTCTATTGGCCATGGAGCATGGTAAGTCTGCTCAGGATCCAAATGCTTCTAAGGAGTAAACTAGGTTCCCAGAGGAGCAGTTGTGGGTAGCTACTACTAAGGCTAACCAGGCTAGAGCAGAGATCTCCCGAGCGAGGGTCAAGATCGAGATATTGTAGGGCCAGCTGGTATGGATAATCGAGGATAGATAAACACCGGAGCCATCTGATTGTATATCTGAGGATGACCTTTCTACCTACCGAGTGGCATCGATAGTGACCCAAAGGGGTGGAGCTAAGCAAGAGGTAGATCAACATATTGGGGTAGCAGATGCTACTACTGAGGGTGCTGCAGGGACTGAGAACCATATGATGATTAACATAGATGACCGATTGCAGATACACAGGACTAAACTTCAAAGGATCACCAGGGATAGGATCCCCTAGTAGCTTAGATTGATATGCACTTTTATTTTCTGGATGTTTGATACTTTTTCACCCTACATGACTTACTTTGGTGTAAACTTGGATTGGTACTATTGACATTTTACTTAAGCTCATGCTAAACTTTTCTTTTCTTGAACTAAGACAATTGAACATTGCCAATGCCGCTAGTAGAACTGTATAACTTCTTGGTATAGCCAACAATGAGACCAAGTTTGGCTAGTTGGATATTAGCACTTATGGGGATATATGCTATCGAGTGATTTCATAGTGAGGGGACTAAGTCCTAGGGATCTCAGCTGTGAGACACAGTAATCACAAGTGATATTCTAACTTTTGCATAAGCCATTCGATGTGAGATGGCCTATTGAACATTTATTTTCACTTCTTTTTGTCTTGATTTTTTCCTGAACTGTCCTTGACAGCTCAGTTCAGCGGACTTTTTCTTTTTTCTTTGCTTTAACTTTTGCCTTTCAATCCAGAAAGCTTTTTCTTTTGTCTTAATTTTTGCCTAACCCACCCTCTTAGGCTTTCAATCCAGCAAACTGTCTTAATTTTTTCCTGAATTGTCCTTGGCGGCTCAACCCAGTAGACTTTTTCTTTCATTGTCTTGAATTTTGCTTGGACCGCCCTTTCAGTTTTCAATCCGGCAGACGATTTTCGAATTTTGCACAGATCTGATTTCTTTTATGACCTATCGGTATTTTTATCTTTTGTTGGACAACATATGTACAGTGAAGATAATAACAAAGATGCACAACACGTAGAGAAAAATTGATGTTCACACACCTATAATTATTTCACCTAAATACATGCATGCATTCATAAGACTAAGAGTCTTAGCGATATCATAACATTTTCATTGATGAGATTAATTTGAGTACATTGGCAATGGTAACAATTTCCAATGGTTAACTCCTACTGCCTACTAGTCTTTTACAGATTTTCCAGAAAGCAATTGATATTTTTCTCTTAATTCCCTATCTTTTGCCTAAGTCGCCCTTTTTGGATTTTTAACTTAGTGAGCTTTATTTGCATTGGAGTACCCTAATTTTTGCCTGACTGGTTTGTGGAATACCGACCAACGGGTTGTACCCTAATTTTTACCCGAGCAATAGAGGACCACTCATCGGGTGATTTATTCTTTATTCTTTTTATCCTTTGTGCTGCTTTTTTATGATTTAATTCTTTTAACCTAAAACATGATAACGCATAAGCCTATCTTGATTCACTGGATTCATGAGCTCATTTCCAACCAT
This sequence comes from Euphorbia pulcherrima, assembly GCA_947683365.1. Classification (NCBI taxonomy): domain Eukaryota; kingdom Viridiplantae; phylum Streptophyta; class Magnoliopsida; order Malpighiales; family Euphorbiaceae; genus Euphorbia; species Euphorbia pulcherrima. The sequence continues at coordinate 26,922,470 of CANTUS010000001.1, forward strand.
ATCCATAAGCTTGACTCCTCCTTTACCAAGGACTTTCTTCCCAATGAATGATCCTTCCCAATTAGGCATGAACTTGCCCCTAGCGTCAATGTTGACTTGGTGTAGCTTTTTAAGAGCCAGATCACTCGCCTTGAGAGGTTGTTTCTGGTATCTGACTCTGTTATTGTAAGCTTGAGCCATACGCTGCTGGTACATCTGTAGGTGGCCAAGTGCCTTGAGCCACTTTTCGTCTATCACGTTCAATTGTTCATACCTAGCCCTTGCCTAATCTAATTCTTTCAACTAGGATTTGAGTGCCACTCTTAAAGATCTTACTTCTGTTTTGACCGGTAACACAGCTTCCATTCCATATACCAACAAGAAAGGTGTCTGATCAGTGGGTGTCCTTACATTGGTTCTATATCCCTAAACTACAAATGGAAGTTTATTAGCCCAATCTCTGTAGGTAGCTACTATCTTGGAAAAAATCTTCTAGATCGACTTATTGGCAACCTCAACTGCCCCATTAGCTTATGGCCTATATGGAGAAGATCTGTGATGCTCGATGTTAAACTTCTCAAACAATTCAGTTGTGGCCCCTTGAAACTGAACTCCATTATCAAAAACTACATGGTGCGGAACTCCATATCAAGCAAAAATATGCTTCTCTACGAACTTCACCATTTTTCTGGCGGTGATACTGCTGTAGGATTCGGCTTCTACCCTATGATAAATCGGTGTCCATTGGATGATGACGGCCAAATTTCAGCAATTATATCTATCCCCCACACCGAGAAAGGCCAAAGAGTAGATAAATTGTGAAGTTTAGATGGAGGCAAATGATGTATATCCCAGTGAATCTGACATTTATTGCATTTCCTGAGTGTACCTAGGTTATTACCTTTTCTGCCTCTTCTTCTGTTAAACATCTCAATAATAAACCTTCAGTTGTCCTTTTGAAGAGATATTTGTCAACTAGTCTAAACTATGTCGCCAATCTCTTGAGGGTCATGTGATCTAAACTTGATAACCCTTCGGGACATTCTCCTTCTTTTAGAAATTTCTTAATGTTGTCATACCAACAAGCCTTTTGTTCTTCTACAGTCAAAACTCGGACCTTTTCATAAAATGGGGAATGAGTTATTTCTATTACTAGTGGATGGATAGGATGAGCCTCTTCTCCCTCCCACATTGAGGCCAATGTAGCTTAAGAGTCGGGCATCTGATTCTCATCGCTCAATATATATTGCAAGAAGCACTGATTGAACTGTACTAATAAATCCCAAACCGCTTCTACGTAGGGCTTAAACGACTCTTCTTTGATTTCCCACTCGCTTACAACATGCTTTATCACTAGGGCGGAATCTCCCATCACCCTTACTTCCTTCGCTCCTACTTTTATTAGAGCGTCAACACCAAAGAGATAAGCTTTATATTCAACTCCATTATTGGTGACTGGGAATTCCAATCATTTGCTTAGTGGGATCACCTCACCTTGAGGTGTGATGATGATTACCCCAAGACCAACACCCTTTTGATTCATAGCCCCATCAAAATACATGATCCATGCGGCCTTCTCTGTGTCTACTGCTACTAATTGCTCGTCCAGAAAATCTAGGTTTTCGATGTAATCTGACTCTATAGGTTGGCTAGCTAAAAATTCAGCCACAGCTCTCCCTTTGATGACCTTCTTTATAACATACTCGATATCAAATTCGAATAGCAAGAGGAGACAGCGAGAAAGCTTTCCTGCCAATGTAGGGACTGATAAAGATACTTCATTGGATCTACCTTTGCAACCGCTTAAACCCTATAGGATTGGAAGTAATGTCTTAACTTCTTAGCTAACCATACCATCACAGTACATATCTTCTTCACTATCATGTATTTTGTTTCATATTCCAATAGCTTCTTACTCAAATAGTAGACGGCGTGTTCACTCTTGTCCTCTTGTTTTTGGACTAGCATTGCAACCACAGATGATTCTTCTATGGCTAAATAGAGGACTAATGGTTTGCCGGGCATCGAAGGTTTCAAGACTGGAGGATTCACAAAGTAAGCTTTTACCTTATTAAAGGCTATCTGGCATTGCTCGTTCCACTCTATTAGCTGCTTTTTTTCTCAACATCTCGAAGATCGATTCACAAACTATTGTTAACTTCGTAATAAAATGACTCACGTACTGAAGTGACCCAAGAAATGACCTAACTTCCTTTTCTGTTCTGGGAATAGGCATTTCTTGAATGGCCTAACCTTATCAGGGTCAACCTTGATTCCTCTCTGACTGGTGATATAGCCAAACAGTTTCCCTGATGTAACCCCAAATACGCACTTTATCGGGTTCAAACGGAGATTATATTTCTCAATTCTTCATAAAAACCTCTCCAGAATCTCAGGATGTTCTTCTCTCATGTTATACTTTACTAACATGTCAACTACATAAACCTGAACCTCTTTATGGATCATGTCGTGTAGCAAAGCTGTGATGGCTAGGTTGGCCCTACGTTTTTCAAGCAAAATGGCATTACCTTATAACAGTACATACCCCATTTAGTGATGAAAGCTGTTTTGACTTTGTCGATAACGTCCATTAGAATCTGATTATATCCAGGAAACCCATCTAAGAATGAGTACATCATGTCTATAGCGGCACTGTCTACTAGTACATTGATATGTGGTAATGGGAAATCATCTTTAGGAGATGCCTTGTTCATTCTGACTCTCCCATCATTTTTAGGGACTAGGACAATGTTTGCTAACCATGTTGGATACTCAATCACTTCGATGAATTTACCCTCAAGTAATCTAGTAACTTCAGTTTTGATTTTATCGGCCCATTTTAGACGAAACCTTCTTAGCTTTTGTTTAATCGGTTTGAATTTAGGATCAGTTAGGATACGATGCTTGGCAATTTGGCGATATACCCCAGGCATGTCTTCGTAAGACCAAGCAAAAGAGTTAAAATGTTTTCTAAGTTTAATTATCTCTCTTTTTTTGATAGGGGTTTGATCATTGGATATTGTTACCAGTTTTGGATTTTCCTTAGTACCCAAATTTATGTCATGCAATAAAACGTCATGAATGCTAAAAATGTTATACGTATGGTCAAATGAATCCATGGTGCCGTCAGGCGAAACATTGAACAAGTAAGCAAAATCATTATTATTATCATTAGGATGCCCGAAGGCTACATCATTTTCATTACGCATAATTACATTGTCATCCTCCGTAGGTGGAGGGTCTTCTTGGTCACTCATCAGAATGTGAGTTAGGTTGCAATCCAGATCTTGCAGCTGTTTCTCAGTTAACACATCATCCATAGTTTCTATTGTGACCTGGGCTAGGTTTCTCAAGGCTTCTTGAATAGGTGTCCTCATCTCATTTCCTAAGCATATAATGGTGTATATTAAAGTAGTGAGGGTATCTATGGCCTTGTCTACTTTAATCTTTGATGGGTCACTGTCTTTCATTTATTTGGCACACTTATCTACTTCTATGGCTACTTCATAATACTCAGGAATGGTCTTGTATGCTTTCATAAATGCTATCTTGTGGAGGTGAGAAGATAACTCAAAGATGAATCGATCAACTAACTCCTTCTCATAAGGTTTCCTTTTAAGAGCTACCACGACTGTTAAACACCTCTGAAAGTAGTCATGGATAGGTTCCTTACACTGCCTAATAGCTATAAGGTCAAATAAAGATGGTTCTTCCCTTGCTTTCTTGGTCTATATGATGCTCTTCGATACCTCGTCTTCTTCTAACCCCGAGTTGATCATGGTTATTTCCTCTCCTCTTCCCCTGGGTTCACAAACTTTCCCTTTGTCAATTAGTGTCCTGATGGCCTTGAGAAGACCTTCACACTCTCTAGTCGGGTGATTAGACCTGACATGGTACAAATAGAAATTATCCTTCTCTTTAGGTTTGGACTGAACATACGGCCAAAGATGATCAATGAATCCATAATTCTTCTCCCTGAAGAGGTTCAAAATAGGAGTATCCCAAGGTGATATATCATCAAGAGTCATAGAATGAACCTTCTAATCGTGGGTCTTACCATAGGGTAAACCCATGAAATAAGGGTGGGTTGTTCCCTTTGGCATGACCATAAAATTGGAAAGCTAACTCGGGTCCTTGCTATGTTAAACTTGTAAAATAGCCTCTTGACGAAGCAAGTGAGATCCACTACTAGCTGGGAGGAGCGTTGGTTTCACTGGCCGAACAGATTGACCAAATTGAGCCATAAGGACCAGATAAAATTGCGCATTCTTGCCTTGAACTGAGGTAATAACCGAAAGATCAGTACATGTATGGGATGTGGTATGTATGCATAAATAACAACAATGCCTGGTGGGGTTAATCATAAGAGCAAAACATAACACGTGCAAAGCGTGTCCTCGAACCTTATTCCTCCCATCAATTCTGAAGGTATTTTCCTTTTATTACCACAAAGATAACAAAGGATGACCTAGTCTAATCTCACCATAAAAAGGTACCTAGATGGGTAAAATTCTATGGCTTTTAATAAGAATGTGTAGAGACATAACAAAAGTTGATGTAGTAGGCCCCCACCGCATCAAAACTCAAAGATGGAGATGATACTGAGTGCTCCACCCCTCGAGTGTACCCATACTCTAAGTGGGTATAGGTGACACCATCGTGAGTTTTATGGAATAATCGAGTATCCCAACCTAACGCTAGAAGAAGAGCACATTCTATAGAGTAGGAGATGAGAAGATAGAGTGTGATAATTTTCCCAAATGATGAAAAAGAAAATGGGTTGAATCAAGTAAACGATTTTCGGTGCTCATCTTAATCTTTTAAGCTTTTAAAACAAACCAAAATTTTACAAGTTAAAAGATTATATTCCCCAGCAGAGTCACCACTGTGAGGTGTCGATGACGTGTGGGTCTCCTTTAGCGGCTTAGTGAGAGGTAGGGCCTACTGGGGGTTGGTTGGATTTAGGCATGATAAAGCCATTTAGCTCAAGTTTGCACATTTTAGCCAATTTTCATGAATAAAAGAATCGAGACCAAAATCTCGATACAAATGATAAAGTCGCCACCTAAGTTGTCTACTTAGGAAAGAGTTTTGGTATGGTTCCCATTGGGAGAGAGACTTATACCTTTTGGATCAGAGATTCGGGTATCAGATGAGTCACTTATTTCTCATTTAGTTATTTCAAAATTACATTCGCCGTGTAAAACCGGTTTGTTTTCATCATTTGGTGAATTATCACACAAATACTATTTTTCTACACTCTTTCACACTCGTTACATACGTTTACAGATTACAATAAAGCATAAGCAATAAATGGGGGAACAAAAATTACAATCGGGGGAAAATGGGGGAATTGCGAAAGAACCTATATATTTGTCTAAGTTATAAAATAAAATGAAATAAAATCCCCTGCATCCACAAAGATTAGCATAGTTTATAGCACATCATAAGTTAGCATTTTATTAGAAAAGATTTAATTATGTTAGCATGGCGGTTTTGTGATTGATAGTGCCTGGGAGGCTTCTAGGATCGGAGAGAAATAATGAGTCTTCAACGCATTTTATTATAAAAACACATTTTAACTTTTGTAGGTTAATTTACCGAATTATTAGTGAAAATGATTGCATTACAAATGGTGAGTTTTGATTACTTTTACTAGTTAAAAGAGAACTTTGGATTCTGCCTAGGGGTCAGTACCCGTATGGGTAGGGTAGGACCCGTATGGGTGCTGGCGGGGACCAATACAAGTATTGGGGGACCCGTACAAGTCCTGTCTAGTCCCAAAAGAACCTTATTTTAGTGGATTTTACAGATTTTAATATAGAGAAATATTGATAATATAAGTGAGATGTGAGTCTCTTTGAAACTCAAGAGCGCACCTTTATGACGTGAAGCCACTTCCAGGCAATCCCTTTGATGAGAGAGAATCTAGCCAAAGTAGACGTTGAAATGGAGATTTTAGGACTATTTAGGTGAGTATTTGTGTGGACAAAACCTCCCCTAAACCCTAGTAAATGAAGCTGGAAATGAATAAAATGTGGACAAAACTTCAAGGGATGTGTTTTCTCCCTATTTTATACATCCTATACCTCAACTATACCCTTTTTATGACTATAAAAACTCCTAGAGTTTGTATATAAAGTTTCTTCTATCTTATGTATGTTGAATAGAGGTGAAAAGGCCTCTATTTATAGGGGACATTAGGTCTAAACGCAATAAATCACATTCATGATCTGATTTTTCCCAAAAATAGTATGGATTACCTTCCATAAAGCTTGAATAGGTAGGTACGGGACCCGTATAGGTCCCCTCCAAGCATATACAGGAAATGACCCATAAGGGTCCACCGGTGGATCTGTACTACCAAGCAGCACCTGTACGGGTCCCTAAGGGCAGACTAGGTCTCCAAACTTGGCTAAAACTTAATTTTGCAATAGTAGGAACACCTTTAATGAATGACACCTGTAAAAGGTTGCATTATCTAGCTCTCATCATTGTTTCGTAAGAAGGATCATTAAAATCTAGTGCTCACAATGGCCCATATAAATCCATGTGTAGAAGATCAAGGGGACGAGAAGAAGATATATTAGCTAAATATTTAAAGGTCTTCCTAAATTGTTTCCCAAGTTGGCATGCTGAGCAGAGTCTATCTTTTTCGAAGGCTAGATTGGGTAAACTTTCAACAAGTTCATTTTTAGCTAATTTGGACAGATTGGTCATATTGATATGTCCTAACCTTCTATGCTATAGCCATGAGTTTTCCTCCTTAGAAACTAAGCATATATCATTGGAGCTAGGGGATAAATAATTCATATAAACATTATTAATTCTAGAAGCATAAAGAATAGTTTGGTCAGAGTTACCATCAATGACTGAGCAGCCCGCTGAGTCGAAAATCATTTTCCTACCTTTGTCACATAGCTAAGCAACACTTAGCAAGTTGAACTTCAAGCCTTTCACTAGAGACACATTTTCAATTGAAGGATTGACTCCCATAGTGCCATTGCCAACAATCTTTCCCTTTGGTTGTCTCCAAAATTGACACTTCCATTCCTCTTTTACTCTGATGTGATGAATTGCTTTTCATCACCTGTCATATGCCTCAAGTATCCACTATCCAAATACCACATTCTTTTATCATTTGTGGATCTCAAGCTCACCTGTAAGACAATCAAGTTTCCTTAGGTACCCATACCTTTTTCTGGCTAGGTCCTCCCTTATTAGTGATGGTCATCATTAACCAGTCACGTTGGTCCCTATGTGTACACTTAATGAGTCAGAGGGGGGATGAATGACTCCCTCAATTAATTTAGTAAAATTTTTTGAGATTGTATGAGCTTCGCTGAGTAGGTTAGCTGGCTGAGTGAAATCTGGAAAAACTTTAAAGTAAAGAACACAGAGATTTAATATTAGTTCGGCAACCTATGCTTACATTCAGTCCTAAGAGAGTGTCTTGGCTTTAATTCACTAATATCAACTCCTTTACCCTAAGCGGAGAAGCCTTTCACAAATTTCCCAATTATAGAAAGTACCCTCCAAACTATAATCGCTCACCCATTGAGTAGAATACCCTCTTCTACTAGAACCTCGACTATTTCTATAAGTGTTAGAACTTGTAGAACCGTTGATCCAGTAACAAATGATCTGATATTATAATTTGAATGATCTAATCTATTCTCTCTTGTTCAAAGCAGATTCTTCCCTGAGTAGTGCTTTTCTTGGTTGAACTTCTCTAAAGCTTGTAATTTGATAGTGTAATCACCAAGTTCTAACAGTTGCCTTCTTGCTCCTTTTATAGTGGGATTAAGAAAGTAGCCGTTGAACTTGCTTTGGTATCTTCTAAAATAGACAGCTCATCTATTCACCCATTGCTTCTTCAAATCAATCCATTAGGAGATAGAATCACACCATTGTGAGATAGAAATAAATCTGATAGAGGCAGATTGAAATTCGAGCTTCAATTTGAATCCTTTGTCATTTGATGCCAGTCTTCTGTTAGAAAGAACTCGCAATGACTTGCTACGTGTCGCTTTCCTATTCCTTCTGGCAATCTGACATTTTATAGAGCACGTGATACTATATTGTTGATCTGTAGATATTCCCAAGTTGGTAAATGAATTTTTGTAGCTGGAATCTGGAAGACTTTGTCATTTTCTTCATTAACCGAAGTCTTGTCAAGGCATTAATTCTTTTTGTCTTTATCTCATTAATGTCTTGCAAAAAGCAACACTAAAATCAAAGTTCCCAATTTTCCTTAAATGGCAAAGTCAGTACCTTTGACAAACATAAAGTAATTCAGTAAAACAATAAATCGTTATGCACATCTGAAACAAAATCTAAATATTAAGCGCTGAGTGAATAGTATTTAGTCAGCGACTAAAGTACATACTCAGCCCAGAACAAATAAGAGTTAAACTAAATAACTAGGTCAACGGAGAATTGACATTCTACCCTCGAATTCAATATCTCACATATAACCATAGATTATTTATTTTAACATCATTATTGATTTAATTAACCCAAACTTAACTTAATTGTTATGATCAAAACTTAAGCACCACTGAGTCATCCACTGAGTCAGTCATAACGTGTGCTTGGTTCAACAATCTCCCCCATTTTAATTAATGGGAATTAACTTAGAGAGAATTAAATAAATAAGATATTTAGATCAGAGTTACCTTACAAACATGCTTGATATGTCTTTGTTCAGCATCTCCAATTTTCTTTGAGTGAATGCTAACTCCCCCATAATCCTTGATTCTTTTGAGTTCAACATTCCTCAACACTTCTCATATTTTTGCAAAATGATCAACACATATATATGTGGTAGAAAATACAAGAAGTTAAGAAGATCTTAACTTAGAATAGAAAAAGTAATCTTTTATATATGAATAACTTGAGTATAGATAATAAAGAGTTAGTCTATACTAAGTTTTACAATCAGCGCAATAGATTACAAAATATCTATTCTACTTGGGCATAGGTGGTCCTCCAAGGTTTGCTCTTCTTTCCTCAAATTCCTACCGATCCCATCTTGACTTCTTTTCCTTGGGCAGCACAATCTCCTTTGCTTTTCTCTTATGCGTCTCAGTGTATTGCCTTTTAATGTGCTCCAGATCCTTGGATAAGTTATATGAAAAATCAGCTACCCTTTGATCTCTCTCTTTCCTCTTAATCACACTTCTTGCAATCCTTCTCCCTTATTGCCATTGCATCCAAAATGACTTGGGTTTGATGATCAAACAAGTTTAGAGAATCTTCAAATGTCTTGAGCTGGCCATAGATGTTGGTAGAGAAATTCTACACTAGCAACTCATAGATTTCTTCAGAAATTGAGTCCTGTTCTCTGAGAAAAGTAAAGAGACCAACCAAGGTGTAAGACTAAGATTGATTGACCTAGTACTAAGCACTAAGTCCTGCCTTGGATATCTGGGTGAGACTGGCTAGAGCCTTAGCCTGAGTATTCTCTCTTAAGATTTGCTCTAGTATGGGTGTGCTTCTGATATGATTAATGACTTCTTTATGATTCTGATCAATTACTTGACCATCATTAATGACATCATCTTACACATTCTTGATTTGATCATGAATGTGACCAAGTTTCTGATAAAGTGAAGGTTCCTGTTCAGCATCTACCATAACAATGTTATTCAATGCGTTAGAAATGTTCAGTCTCTTTAAAGCTTTTAGCACTTCTCCCTCTAAGTCCTTGACTCCCTTCAAACTTGCTCCTTCACATTCCTTAGCTCACTAGAGTTGCCTTGACTCATCTCAAATACAGTGATCAGCACGTTCATAGCATCTATAATAGCATGTAAGCATGATGTGTTCTCATCATTCTCTTTGCTTAGAATACTATACCCATTCAAAACTTCTTACATTACTTCTAGAAAGGGGTTGAATTTATCTATCATTGAGTTTTTGAAGTCTCTTCCCTCATTCAGAACTCGGCAGTTGCTTTCATAGATCTTTTGCATTAGCTTCTTAAGCTCAGCAACCTCCAACTTCAAAAGCTTAGCCTGCTTACCTACAAATTTTAGAATAGGAAAAGTATAGGATACTATAGCCATTACTAAAGAATATTGGGTAGGTATAGACTTGAAGTGGGCCTTCATCTCCTCAATAGGTTCTAAAAACCCTTGCACTAGCTCAATAGGCTTTGCAAGTCTCCTCAAGACTTCCTCAGACAGCAAAGGTTTACCAATTTCAACATCTATTTTAGCATCTGTCCTAAGTCCAGGAAATCTAGCTCTTCCCATCCTCCTTATGTCTCCCAATAGCTCAGCCTAAGGATTGAATTATGGTGGAGGTTGTGGTGGTTGTTGTTGTGGTTATTGTGGTTCAGGAATCTCTTCTATGATTGGAGGACCTCTGATAACTAGTGCTTCTAATAATAACTATTCATGCACAGGAGATCCTATAGAGGAAAGTAGGGGAATGATGGATGTTTGGTTAGACTGTGAGGTGTTGGGTTGGTTAACGGTGGATGTGGATGTGGATGTGGATGGTGTTTGGGTTTCAGGTAAAGGTTAGACAGATATGGGTGTAAGTGATAAGGGTATATCAGTAGAAAGGTTGGGGGAAAAGAATGGCTCTTCTAGGTTCGCCTCTTCCTTCTTTTCTGCAACACCTTCAATAGTGGACTCACTGACCTGAGCCTGAGATTTCTCAGTCAGTCGAGCTCCCTAGTCAACTACAACAACTTCCTCCTCATCCTTGTCTTCCAAATCTCCTTCATCCTTATCAATAACTAGTTTCATCCTATTCAGCAATCTTTTTTTCCTCTCCTTCTCCTCCTTGGCTTCCTCAGTAGTCAGACTAACATGTTGGTCTTCTTCATTCACATCAAACTCAACTGCTTGAACTTCAACTACTTCATCATCTGCTAGCTCCTCCTAGTTCTCAATTCCTTCCAGGGCTCCTATCATCTATTCCATAACTTTTAAAACATCTTTATCAGCTAGACTAGCTACTGCAGATTCTAAAGATTTCTCAGTGTCAGCCTTAGTCTTTGTTGTTGCTTCTTCAGCCCTTATCCTTATTTCTTCTTCAATATCTTTATGCCTTTTCTTAATTCTTTCTTTCTCACCTGCCTTTATTTTCTCAACTTCCTCTACATCTTAGACTACGCTAGTTTGGTTCTTCACCATAAGCTTCTTTTTAGGCTGACCAACTTGAGGCACAGGAACTGATATACTTCCTATCCTTTAGCCTTTTCTTCATCAGGTCTTATAGCTTCAACATTTCTCTTCTTTGATCTGACTAGAGGTATCTCCTCTCTCATCTCTTCTACAGCTTTCTTTTCCTCTTCCAATTCCTTTGTTGTCAGCTCTCTCAGCTTCTTTTCCTTTGTTTCCTTAGTGGATCTGGTCTTTCTAGGAACTTGGGTAATAATAGGATTAGTGCTTGCTGAGCTCGCCTTCTTCACATCCTTTTTAGAGTCTCTCATAACATCCTTCTTACTACCCTTCTTCTCTACCTTCTCATCTCCTTTCTCTGCTCTGAGCTTAGTAATCCTCTCAAGCTACCTAGCCATAAAATCATCAAGAGTCTGATCTTCTTCATCAGGCCTAATAGGTCTGAGTGGCATAATAGATTTAGGATCCTTCACTCTGACTTCTCCTCTCTTCAGATTGATATACTTAGTGTTATTAGGCTTCTCATCACACCTCAAGCCATGGAAATGCGCATTACTTAGAATTCTGGACTCAATCACCTTCAAATTGGTTCTGCTCTTTGGTGACCATCCTTCGAAATCTAGCTCATAAGCCTTGTAGATTTCCATGACAAGATGCTTATATACCATATGCTTAGACACCTTCAAGAATCTGTGCATAATAGCAAGGGGCCAATTAATGCACATCCCTTGAGTCAGAGCGTATACAAAGACTCTCTCAAATTTCAAGCAGCTTCCTATCGATCCCTTTTTTGTAGCAAACCTTTCATAACAAGCTCATGCGCCTTCTTTCCTTCCTTTGTGAACATTGAGGCTATAAGTTCACCAGCCTTATAGTCAACGAGAACCTCATAATCAATGGGGATGTCCGCATGCTCCTCATCCTTAGCCCTCTTTCTCTCATGCCCAACAACCCAGCAATCAACCTGGGGGTTACATACACATTCCTCCTTGTCATTTTAGTGACAAACATATACTTCATACCTTCTACCATATAAATTCCATGGAATAATCTTCTCACTACCTACTTGTAAAAACCATTGGGTATCTCAAAGAACCCTCTAAAGTGGTGTTGGAGCATCCACTTCCCAAAGTGCTCATCGCTTGAGAAATCGAGCATATCAACAGTTGTTGGCTCCTCTACTATAACACCTTCTCTAAAACACCAACCAGTTGGAAAATATCTGGTTCCAGCTTGTATGAACAGATCTTCCCTTTTGTTGATTCCAATCACCACTTGCGCAATATGATCCATTATTGTAATCCAGCATGTATCTTTTTCATCCCTTACGAACAAGGATTCTTTAGCACTGGGTTCTGATGATCTTCTAGATGTACTCGCCATTGAAATAGCTTTGAAAAAGATAAAGAATCTTGGGGATTTTAAGAAGAGGATTGGATAAAAAAGAATTTCGTAAAGTAACCTTTCCTCTTTCTAAATTTCTCCTCAAATAGCCAAAAACTCTTTGCTAAGACCTGCAAAGCTTACATGTACAACTCACAATCCATGGCCATAATTTTAATGGTGAGATTAAATAAAGTTTACCATAGGATTAATGATAGCCAAATACCCGAGATAGCAGCAACTGAAAATGGAACATTTTATAACTTGCTACCGTTTCTATCAGTTTTGAATTTGAAAATAACCCTGTGATAATTTAATGACGTGTCTAAAATTCAAGGGGAAAGAAGAAATACTTAACCTAATTTACTGAAGTTCAGAGTGTGCCCTAGGTTAGCTCCAGAAATGGTTAGATGGAAATGTATTTCTTCAAATTGGATTGGACATTCCAATTAACTCTCTCAAAGCGTTGAATTGATCCTTTACAATAGGCTTCATGAATATGTCAGTTCGGTGTTCTTCAGTAGGAATGTAGGTAGGCTTGACTTCTCCTTTTAGCACATGATCCCTTATGAAGTGATGTCTAATATTGACATGCTTCATCCTACTATGTTGAATTGGATTCCTGGATAGGTCAATTGCACTCTTGTTTTCACACATGACTTCAAGACACTTAGATTTTATACCATAATCCTCCAATTGCTACTTGATCCATAGCAGTTGTGCTATACAACTTCCTGCAACCATATACTCAACCCTAGCTGTACTAAGAGCCACAGATGTCTGCTTCTTGCTATACCATGTTACTAGACAATCACCAAGGAAATGACATCCTCCTGTAGTGCTTTTCCTTTAAAGTTTGTCTCTTCTATAGTTAGCATTTGTTTATCCTCTCAGAGTGAAATCTGCATTACTTGGATACCATAAACTTGCACCAATAGAGCATAGCAAATACCTGAGAATTCTCTTAATAGTAGCTAAGTGAGATTCTCTAGGGTCAGCTTGATATCTTGCACAATAACATACATCATATTTAACGTTAGGCATACTAGCGGTTAAGTAAAGTATAGAACCAACAATACCTCTATAGAGCTTACTCTCTACAGGTTTACCTTTCTCATCTTTACATAGAATAGTATCAGTGACCATGGGTGTTGACATTGGCTGGTTTATCCATGTTAAACTTCTTAAGTACTTCCTTGGAATATTTAGCTTGACTGATGAAGATCCCATCATCACCTTGCTTGATGTGCAAACTAAGAAAGAAAGTAAGCACTCCCATCATTATTTCAAACTTTTTTTATCTGCTAGTTGAACTCTTTGCATAGCTTTTCATCAGTTGCTCCAAAAAATGATATCATCAATATAGATTTGGACTAGCAACACATATTGATGTTTTTCTTGATAAATAGAGTTGTACCTGATTTTCCTCAGTAAAAAGTTAGTCAGTCTCTCATACCAAGCTCTTAGAGCCTATTTCAGTCCATACAGAGCCTTCTTCAGGTTCAAGACATGATCTGGATACTTTGGATCTTCAAAGCCTAGGGGTTATCTGATGTAGACTTCCCCTTGAATATAACCATTAAGAAATGCACTCTTAACATCCTTCTGAAATAGCTTGAAATTCATATGAGATACAAAAGCTCAGAGAATTCTTTTGGCTTCAAGTATTGCTACTGGTGTAAAGGTTTCTCCATAGTCAATGCCTTCTTGTTAATTATAGCCTTGAGAAACTAGTCTGGCCTTGTTTCTGACTACATTACCAACTTTATCTAGCTTATTCTTGAAAACCCATTTGGTGCCAATGATTGACTTGCCTCTGGGTTTCTCCACCAAGTCCCAAACTTCATTTCTTCTGAATTGGTCTAGCTCCTCTTTCATTGCAATCATCCAGTTATCATCAAACTCAACATCTTCAAACTTCATTAGTTTAATTAATGAGACAAAAGCTGAATGGCTCATCATTCTATTAAGCTAACCTCTAGTCAGCACTAGATTTTCCACACTATCAACAATCTTCTGAACTGGGTGATCTCTCCTTGCTCTAACTTCTTTTGGTAGATCAAGATCATCTCGCTGAGCTACTTTCATTGGTGGATCATCTACATCATCACCAAAGTTGATGGATTGGTCCAAGTCAACTTCATAATCTTCTTTTTTTGGTACTAGATCAGGGATAACAATGAGCTGACTGACTAATCCGCTGACTTGTTCCTTTTCCCTTTCATCATCACTGGCTTCTCTACCTATATTATTAGTTTCATTGAAATCTACATGCAAGGACTCCTCTAATATGCTAGTCCTCTTGATATACACTCTGATGCCCTACTGTGTGTTAAGTAACCTAAAAAGATTCCTTCATCAGCCTTGGGGTCAAATTTAGCCAAATGGTCTTTTTGTGTTTAATATGAAGCATTTACAACCAAAGGCCTTGAGATGACCAACCTCGGGCTTGCGCCCCTTCCAAAGTTCATAAGTAGTTTTATTCAAAATTGGGCGAATTAAAACCCTATTTAGAATGCAACAATCTGTGTTAACAGCTTCTCCCCATAAATACTTTAGCAGATTATTATCACTCAGCATAAAATGACCCATCTCTGAAATAGTGCGATTCTTTCTCTCAACAACCCCATTCTGTTGAGACGTATAAGGGGCAGAAAAATTGTAGTCAATACCATACTTAGAAAAGAATTCCTCATACTACCTATTTTCAAACTCTCTTCTATGGTCACTACGGATTCTATTAATTTAAGGTCTTTTTCATTCATGATCCCGGTAGCCAACCTAGAGAATGATTCAAATGTTTATCTTTACTCGCAAGCAAGACATTCAAAGTGAACATGTTCTGATCATCTACAACCATAAGGGTGTATTTCATTCACCTAAACTTGTTGGCACAACTGGCCCAAACAAATCTATATGTAGAAGATTAAGGGGACGAGAAGAAGATATATCAGGTAAGGATTTAAAGGTCTTCCTAAATTATTTCCCAAGTTGGCATGCTAAGCAAAGTCTATCTTTTTCAAAGGCTAGATTGGGTAAACCCTCAACAAGTTCATTTCTAGCTAATTTGGACAGATTGGTCATATTGATATGTCCTAACCTTCTATGCCATAGCCATGAGTTTTCCTCCTTAGAAACTAAGCATATATCATTGGAGCCGGGAGATAAATCAAACATATGAACATTACTAATTCTAGGAGCATAAAGAATAGTTTGGTCAGAGTTACTATCCATGACTGAGTAGCCTGCTGAGTCAAATATCACTTTCTTGCCTTTGTCATACAGCTAAGCAATGCTTAGCAATTTGAACTTCTGGCCTTTCATAAGAGATACATTATCAATTGGAGGCTTGACTACCACTGTGCTACTTCCACCAGTCTTTCCCTTTTTATTGTCTCCAAAACTGACACTTCCATTCCTTCTTCGCTCCAATGTGATGAATTGCTTTTCATCACTTATCATATGCCTCAAGCATCCACTATCAAAATACCACATTCTTCTCTCATCAGTGGATCTCAGGCTCACTTGTAAAACAATAAAGTTTTCTTAGGTACCTATGCCTTTTTCTGGCTGGGTCCTCCCTTGTTAGTGGCAATCATCCTTAACCAGTCATACTCATATAGTAACTATTTTTGTGTTTATACATAACTATTTCATGTCCTGACTTTCAACAAAAATTACAAGCGGCCTTAGGATTGGACCTACTCACTTTACTCTTTTGAGAAACCTTCTCAGAGTGGTGATTACGGTTACTCTGAGTATTCCTGCTAGGTTGAGGAGGGACCCACACCTTTTTCAAAGCTGTTAATTTAGTAGCTAGCTCATCTAATTTCTTAGTGAGTTTGCTATTATATCAATTATGGCACTCAGCTTTTTCCATAAGGTATAAGATGTCAAGTGAGGTAGAAGAGTTGACATCTTCTAGATCATCACATCTCCTTTAGAGTACTTGGATGTATTTAGCTAACTTCATAGTCACATTAATAACATCATTAAGTACTGCAGTAAGTTCATCAAAAGACAAAGAGGGTTCAGAGATTACTTCAGTTTGCTTTCCTTTGTCTTTGCTTTAGTTAGCTAATTGATTGGCAGCGAAAATAGACGGTTGGTCAGCTGACTCTGAGTTGACTTGATCATCCTTAGCCATGAGACACAAATTTATAAAATCTTGTGCTTCTTCATCTGAGGATGATGACTCTTATTCAGAGTCACTACAGGTAGCAACAAGATCCTTCTTATCTTTTCTCTTCTTAAATCTATCCTTCTTAGCTTTGGGATAGCTAGACTAGATACACCCTTTTTCACCACATTCAAAGCATTTGATATCTTTGTTGTGCTCTTTGTTAAACTCCTTTATGGTCTATCATCTGTCCCTTTCTTGTACTTTCTAGACTTTTTGAATCTCTGGAAGTTTTTATCTTTCTTCAAGAACCTTTTAAAGTTCTTGGTCATCAGTGCTATCCCTTCTTTCCTATCCTCTGGATAATCTTCCTCAGAGGAGACTTCATCATCATCAGCTTTAAAGGACAACAGCTCTACTAGAGCTCTCTCTCTCCTTATGCTTGTGCTTTTTAGACTCATCTTCATATTGTTTTAAATACATCTCATGAGTCAGCAGGGTTCCCATCAGCTCATCAAACTTGTAAGTCTTTAAATCATGAGCCTCTTTGATAGCACTCTTCTTTGCTTGCCATTCCTGTGTCAAGCTTCTAAGGATCTTCTTGATAGTGTCATTCTTAGTGAAACTCTTGCCAAGTCTTTTCAGCTCATTGACAATATTCACGAATCTAGTGCCTTCATAAGTTACTTTCTTCCATATTTCTTTAGCAGTTTCACATCCTGAAATGCGATTAAACTCAATAGCATTAAGAGCGCAATGGAGATAGTTGATAGTAGCTGCATTTTCCTTCATTCTGGTCAAGTCCTAATTAACCCACTCATCAGAGTACTTATCAACGCGTACTCCATTCTTCATGATAGTAGGAACAAATTCCCCTTCAATAATAGCCATCCAAGTGTGCATGCTCTGAGACTGGATGAAATTCTTCATCCCGTTCTTCCAATACGTATAATGCTTCCCATTAAATATCAGAGGCCTGGTGACTGATATTCCTTTTAGTAGAATATAAGCTTGGGCCCTTCCACTAGATTTTCATCCTTTGTACGCCATGGTCTTTATCTCAAGATTATGAAATCTTTGAAATGAGAATCGCTCTAATACCACTTGTTGGTCCTTATGTGTACACTCAATGAGTTAGAGGGGGGTGAATGACTCCCTCAATTAACTTAGTAAACTTTTTTGCGATTGTATGATCTCCGCCGAGTAGGTTAGCTGGCTGAGTGAAATCTGGAAAAACTTCAAAGTAAAGAACACAAAAATTTTATACAGGTTTGGCAACATGTGCTTACATTTAGTCCTAAGAGAGTGTCTTGCCTTTAATTCACCAATCTCAACTCCTTTACCCGAGGCGGAGAAGCCTTTCACAAATTTTCCAATTACAGAAAGTACCCTCCAAACTGTAATCGCTCATCCACTGAGTAGATTACACTCTTCTACTAGCAACTCAACTATTTCTGAACAAGATCTAGAATCAACTTATAGAACTGTTGATCCAGTAAAAAATGATCTGATATTACAATTTAAATAATCTAATCTATTCTCTCTTGTTCAAAGCAGATTCTTCCCTGAGTAGTGCTTTTCTTGGTTGAACTTCTCTAAAACTTGTAATTTGATAGAGTTTTAGCTTCTTAGAAACTCAAGTGTAATCACCAAGTTCTAACGCTTGCCTTCTTGCTCCTTTTATAGTGGGATTAAGAAAGTAGCCGTTGAACTTACTTTGGCATCTTTTGAAATTGACAGCTCATCTATTCATATATTGCTTCTTCAAATCAATCTGTTAGGAGATAGAATCACACCATTGTGAGATAGAAATCAATCCGTTAGGGACAGATTAAAATCTGAGGTTTAATTTGAATTCTTTGTTGTTTGATGCCAGTCTTCCATTAGATAGAACTCGAGATGACTTGCTATGTGTCACTTTCCCATTCCTTTTGGTAATCTGACATTTTACAGAGCGCGCGATACTATGTTATTGATCTGCAGATATTCCCAGTTTGGCAAATGACTTTTTGCAGCTTGAATCTGGAAGACTTTGTCATTTTCTTCATTAACCGGAGTCTTATCAAGGCATTAATTCTTTTGGTCTTTGTCTCATTAATGTCCTCCAAAAAGCAACACTAAAAGCAAAGATCCCATTTTTCCTTAAATGGTAAAGTCAGTACCTTTGACAGACATAAAGTAATTCAGCAAAATAATAAACCATTATGCACAGCTAAAATAAAATCTAAATATCAAGCGCTAAGTGAATAGTATTTAGTCAGTGACTAAAGTACATACTCAGAGCAGAATAACTCAGAATTAAACTAAATAACTAGGTCAGTGAAGAATTGACATTCTACCCTTGAATTCAATATCTCACATATAACCATAGATTATTTATTTTAACATCACTATTGATTTAATTAACTCAAACTGAACTTAATTGTTATGATCAAAACTTAAGCACCACTGAGTCATCCACTGAGTCAGTCCTAACTTGTGCTTGGTTCAACTAGTCATACTCATCATAGTAACCATTTTTGTGTCTACATATAACCGTGGCATGTCCTAACTTTCCACAAAAATTACACACGGACTTAGGATTGGGCCTGCTCAATTTACTCTTTTGAGAGCCCTTCTCAAAGTGGTGAGTACAGTGACTCTGAGTATTCCTGTTTGGTTGAGGAGGGACATGCACTTTTTCAAAGCTGTTAATTCAGTAGCTAACTCATCCATTTTCTTAGTGATCTTACTGTTATATCCATCATGGTACTTAGCTTTTTCCATAAGGTATAAGATGTCAAGTGAGGTAGAATAAATTGACATCTTCTAGATCGTCACACCTCCTCTAGAGTACTTTGATGTATTTGGCTGACTTCTTAGTCATATTAATAACATCATTAAATACTATAGCAAGTTCATCTGAAGATAAAGGGGGTTTAGAATTTACCTCAGCTCTCTTTCCTTTGTATCTACTCTGGTCAGCTGATTGATTGGCAGTAGAAGTAGATGGTTGGTTAGCTAACTTTGAGTTGGGTTGATCATCCTTTGCCATGAGACACACGTTGGATGAATCTTATGCCTCTTCATCTGAGGATGATGATTCTTGTTTAGAATCACACCATGTAGCAGCAAGAGCCTTCTTATCCCTTTTCTTCTTGAACCTGTCCTTCTTAGCTTTAGGATAGCTAGACTGGATATGCCCTTTTTCACCACATTCAAAGCACTTGATGTCTTTGTTATGTTGTTTTTTGAATTCTTTACATGGTCTATCATATGCTCCTTCTTGTGCTTGCTGGACTTTCTGAATCTTTGAAAGTTCTTATCTTTCCTCAAGAATTTGTTGAAGTTCTTGGTCATCAGTGCTATCTCTTCCTTCCTATCCTCAAGATATTCTTCCTTTGAGGAATCCTCATCAGCCTTGAGAACAACAGCTCTACTAGAACTTTCTTTTTCCTTATGCTTGAACTTCTTTGACTTATCTTCATATTGCTTTAGTGATATTTCATCAGTCAGCAAGGTTCCCATCAGCTCATCAAACTTGTAGGTCTTCAGATCATGAGCTTCTTTGATAGCACTCTTCTTTGTATCCCATTCCTATGTCAAACTTCTCAGAATCTTCTTGATAATCTCTTCTTCAATGAAGTTCTTGCTAAGTCTTTTCGGCTCATTAACAATATTCATGAATCTAGTGTTCATGTTAGAAATGTCATCCTTGGCTTGCATATGAAACATCTCATAATCCTTCATAAGAATGTTGATCTTGGACTCCTTGACCTTGTCAATTCCTTCATAAGTTACTTCCAACTTCTTCCAGATCTCTCGAGCAGTTTCACATCTTGAAACACGGTTGAACTCAGTTGCATCAAGAGCACAGTGAAGATAGTTTGTAGCAGCTGCATTTTCCTTTAGTTTGGCCAAATCCTGGTTGTCCCGCTCATCAGAGTACTTATCAATATGCACTCCATTCTTCACAATAGTAAGGACAAATGACCCTTCAATAATAGCCATCCAAGCATACATACTCTGAGACTGTATGAAATTCTTTATCCTGTTCTTCCAGTAGGCATAATGCTCACCATTGAACATGGGAGGCCTGGTGACTGACATGCCTTCAGAAAGAACGTAAGCTTGGGCCTTTCCACTAGATTCTCCTCCTTTGAATGCCATAGTCTTTATCACAAGATTGTAAAATCTTTAAAATTGAGAACTTGCTCTAATACCACTTATTGATCCCTATGCATACACTTAGTGAGTCAGAGGGGGGGTGAATGACTCGCTAGAACAAAATAGGAAACTTTTTGCGATTAACCAAACTACACTAAGTAGGTCAGGGGGTAACACGGAAACTGAGTAAAACTTCAATGATAAAGCAAAGAATATAGAGATTTTATACTGGTTCGGGAACATATGCTTACATCCAGTCCTAAAAGAGTGTCTTGGCTTTAATCCACTAATCTCAACTCCTTTACCCTTGGCAGAGAAGCATTTCACAGAGTGTCCCAATTACAACTGAGTACCCTTCTCACTGTAAGCCCTCACCAGCTGAGTAGAATACCCTCTTCTACCAATAACTCAACAAAGTCTAAACAAGAGCTAGATTCAACTTGTTGAAACATTGATCTAGTTACAAATAATCTAATATTATAGTTCAAATGATATATTCTAATCTCTCTTGTTGCAAAGCAGATTCTCACTGAGTAGATGCTTTCTTGAATGAACTTCTTTAAAGCTTGAAAATTGATAAATTCAGGTGTATTCACCAAATTCTAAAGCTTGCCTTCTTGCTCCTTTTCTAGTTGAAATCAAGAATGTAGCCGTTGAACTTGCCTTGGCATCTTTGCAATTTGATAGCTAAGCTATTCACCTGTTGCTTCTTCAAATTGATCCGTTAGGAGATAGAATCACATCGTTGTGAAATAGAAATCAATCTGTTAGAGACATATTGAATCAGAGCTCCAAATTTGAATCTTTATCGTTTGATACGAGTCTTCTGTTAGAGAGAGCATGTGCCGACTTACTATGTGTCATCTTCCCATTCCTTCTAGCAATCTAACATACTTGCAAATTCGCGTATTTGCAGGAGATACGTGTTGTAATAATTCAATTTGAATTTAACTTCGTGCATCTTTTCTTCGGTAACCTTTGTCTTTATCTATGCTAAGCTTTTGTCTTTGTCGCATCATTAATTCCTTTTGCCTTTTGTATGACATCTTTCATTTATTTCTATAAAAGTAATTGGACAAAAAGCAAGATTCCATCTTTCCTTAAATGGAATGGTCAGCGTTTCTGAAAAATGAAGTAACTCATCGAAATGAATAATTAAATAACACAGCTGAAACATAATCTAAATATCGAGCACTGAGTGAATAGGCTTAGTCAACGACTAAGTACATAGCTCAACCCAAAAAAACTCAGAGTTAAAACTACATAGCTAGGTTAGCAGAGACTTGAAATTCTACCCTCGAATTTAATAACTCTCATATAACCATAGACTATTTATTTTAACATCATTATTGATTTAATTAACACAAGCTTAACTTAATTGGTATGATAAAAACTTAGGCACTACTGAGTCATCCACTGAGTTAGTCTAACGTTGTGATGGGTTCAACAAAACTAATTACAAACAAACAATGCAAAATGATGAAAAATTAGAAGCTACCTTGTATTAAAAAGGATCAGAAATCATATTTAAATGGCGGTGAAATGGCGGTGAGAGAGAGTTTATGAGAGAAACGAGAGTGCTGGTGATTTTAAAGAGGATAAAAGGCGGTGATTTTTGGAGAGGATAGACGGTGGTGGCAGTGGTGGGGTGGTGGCAGTGGCGATGAGGGATCGAGACACAACAGAGAAGGAGATCGATTTTTCTTTATGAATAGGAGAGAGAAAAACTGCCGTTTATACCTAGGTTGGATTTTTTATTTATTATTGAATTTTTTTATTTCTTTTATTATTTTGTTAATAAAAAGAGAGCAGGATTTATTCCCACCAATGATTTATGATGCTCATTACCATACTAAAGGCGATCATTTCGTATTAGGTTGCCTATACTAGCGATTTTTTTATGAAATTTATTTGATAGGGAACCATTTTCAATCAATTTGGTAAAGGGTAGCTCTTATTCCCATGTTTCATCTCAAAGGCAACTCTTTCAGGGGAACCCTTTTCTATTTCCGTTTCAGTAGCCCATCTATGGTGTAGTGACATGTTGCTTGAGCTGAAGATAATGGCATTATTTGAACAATACAACAGTTTCTTTGTATTGTTTAATTATTCTTTTATGGCTGCTTTAGGCGGGATTGGGATTATTCATTGTAATATGTTTCCTTCTGAACAAGATGATATGGTTAGATCTGTTAAGTCCTGCTACGTTGCTATTTTATCTAATCCAGTTTTTTAGTCCCCTAATTCTCATATATTAAATCAGTTTAATGATGATTTTGTCTTATTGCGGAAATTCCTGAAAATAAGTTGGATAATCTCTAAAGTCGTGATAACACTTTCAAATTGGTGGTTCTTCCAAATGTTTCAATCGAATAAAATCAGAGTAAACTCAAGAACTTAGAATGAATTATCGTTGTGAGGTAAAAATGAACTAGTCTGTAAGCGTTGTAAAACCGCCTGTAAGTGTTGCCAATGCCAAGTCTTTATAGACCTGATATGAGCAGTGGCAACGGTTCATAATAGAAGCATTGCAAAAAGTTATGTCCCTTCGAGCAGTCACAACGATTCAAAATAGAAGTGTTGCTAAAGGTTGTATCCACTCTAACAGTCGCAAATGTTCTAAATAGAAGCGTTGCGAAAGGTAGCTCTCGGACCCTCGTAAGCTTAGTATCGTAACAAAATTCGAACAAGCATGCACTCCGCACTCTCCTGACTTATTTGATGAAATATTATGATCACATTGGTCATCTAGTTGATCCAATTACACTAAAATACCAACAATCCTCCCCCATTTTAGTGTAATCTATGATTAACTAAACAAAATCACAACAAATAACAAACTTATGCACAAATGAAATATCATGATGATTGAATTTCATCTTAGTATATTACACATTTCAAATATTCGAAAAAGTAAAGGTGTCACTATGGATTGAACCTTTTTTATCCATCTTAGATACTCGAAGCTAATATACACATAAGTCAACATTCTAACATATTCTTACTTGACACTTTCTTTTACTAGCCTTGTGTCCTTATCCTTCATAAGCATATCAAAGCCAAGTCCAGGCTTCTTGAAGCAGGTAAACTTCATGCTTATCTAGGTAGCTCTTTTACGCTTGCACCTGCATATGCACTTTTTCAAAAGCAATATTAAGAAGTTAAACTTCAACCTCCTTTATCTTGTAGGTCTGAACACACACATTGGGATGTTTTAATCAGTGTATTCCAATCTCTAAATGTTAAACTTTCCTCATTGAATTTAGCACATAACATCATATTAGGTGGGAATTAGGTATCTTAACATGAGAGATTTCAAATGGACTTCAATTTCATCCCCATAGCCGACTTGCGCACAAGATCTCTTCTTAATCCTTTGGTTAAATAATCGACTAAATTATGCTAAGTTTTTACAAACTCTAATGATGTAACACCATGGATGATGCGTTCCTAAATCATGCTATATCTCACACCTAAATGTCTAGACCTAGCCTTTGTACACTTGTCTATAAGCATTAGCCAAGGCAGCTTCACTATCACACCTGATAGATATAGGTGACAATGGTTTACGTCACAATGGAATTTCATAAATTAGATCTCTCAGCCATTCAGCTTCTTTACTAGTTGCTACTAATGCTACAAACTCATATTCCATTGTCAAATCAGTGATACAAGTTTGTTTCTTTGACATCCAAGAGATAATACCTCCCCCAAGAAGGAATACCCACCCACTTGAGGAAGAACTATCTTCTTCATTACAAATATAACTTGCATCCAAATACCCTTCAAAATCTGAAGGAAATCTTGAATAAGTCAAGCCAAAAACCGAAATGGATTCATCCATCTTCGTGTCATGTTGGACAAATTGACCCATAATCTTTAACGATTCATTATATAAATCTCCTCATCCAATTTACCATTCCGGAATGCAGATTTTACATCCATTTGATGAATTACAAGGTTTTTCAAATTGATCAACAAATAGAAAATTGAGTAAAAATAATTTCTAACATATTAGAAATTTTTATAAAATTCATAAAGTATGTTCTATACTTTTTATGAATTTATTTTCACAAAATAAATCAAATACTCACTTTTTCAAACCTCAAAAAAATTCTAAAAAAATGACCATTAAATCCAAAAAAATATGAAAATGGTGGGGTGAAAAAAATTTCGGAGCAAAACGACATTGTTTAGGCCCTTATTTGCAAAAACACATAATGGACCATTAGGAACGCGCCATGTGGCATTATGTTGACTAGTCAACTTTGACTTTTGACTGACTCATGGCTATCAACCATTGGCCGGTCAACCCCAAAGGTTAAACCAATGCCACGTGGTTGGATGAAGACAAAAGTTTCTAGCAACACTTTATTCTTTCTTAATCGTTGCCATAACTATTTCAACAAAATTAATCGTCACCTTCTTTCTGGGCATCGCCAAAAGTAACTGTCACCACAAATTATATGCCACAATTGTTTAGTTTGCAACGGATTATGCAATGGAACACGTTTCACTTGTAAAACATAGAAAAGCATATTTTCGATTCTGCTTGAACCGTCGCGAAAAATGGTTGTCACAACAAACCGTTGCAATTTTTAATTCTACAACGGATTTAGAATCCCTTGCAAAACGCAGAAAAATGAATTCTGAATCGTCGTGAAAAATGGTTGTCACAAACAAACCATCGCAAGTTTTCATTCTGCAACGATTTCTGTAACAGATTTATAATCCCTTGCAAAACGCAGAAAACAATTTCTTATTTTAAATCATTCCAAAAACTATTCCATCCTCCCACCAGACCCCTCCTAAGATTTCTCAACATTCTGAGTCCAATGGATTCATTCTTTTTTCCAAAAAACAAACACAAACTCGCCATTACCCAAAATAATGCAAAAAACACAACCTTTTTCGGTGAAAAGAACGTGAAATCGAACATAATTGATTCAAATGCGACTTTGAACATAAAAAATACAAAATTTTATTCAATTATTGACCAAATTATAGAATCATGGCCAAAACGCTCCAGAAACACGATTTTTACACCATTTTACGTACTTTAACCGTAAATTCGACAAAAAAAATTCACGGGAAATCATTCCGAACAAAAATTTCAGAATTCCAAGAAAAGGAGAAAGAGAATTTATGTAAATAACACAGAAAATATAGCAAAAATCTTTGCTATGATATCAAAGAAGTAATCCAAATAAGAAAGGATCAAATTGTGTACCTTTTTGGTGCTCGAGATGAAAGAATGCCATTCTAACACTGTTTGTATGCAAAAAATGGGATTGAATCACTGGCACTTCGAATATCAATACATTTTCACAACTTCTTCAACAGATTCTTCATTAGTCATTTTCAAAAAATTAGTTTCAATCTTTAAAACTAGGCGGACTTTAAAACGAATTAGTTTCAATCTTTGTTGGGGAAATTCCTGAAAATAACTTGGATAGCCCCTGAAGTCGTGATAACACTTTCAGATTGAAACTAATTTGGTGGTTCTTCCAAATGTTTCAATCGGATAAAATCAGAGTAAACTTAAGAACTTAGAATGAATTATCGTTGTGAGAAAAAAATGAACTAGTCCGTAAGCGTTGCAAAACCACCTGTAAGTGTTGCCAATGCCAGGTTTTTATAGACCTGATATGAACAGTCGTAATGGTTCATAACAGAAGCGTTGTGAAAATTCATGTCCC
Source organism: Euphorbia pulcherrima (assembly GCA_947683365.1). Classification (NCBI taxonomy): domain Eukaryota; kingdom Viridiplantae; phylum Streptophyta; class Magnoliopsida; order Malpighiales; family Euphorbiaceae; genus Euphorbia; species Euphorbia pulcherrima. Next base: position 26,948,935 of record CANTUS010000001.1, read on the forward strand.
TTCGAGCATTCGTAATGGTTCAAAATAGAAGTGTTGCTAAAGGTTATCTCCATTCTAGGAGTCGCGACTATTCTAAACAGAATAATTGCAAAAGTAGCTCTCAGACCCTAGTAAGCTTAGATTCGTAATAAAACTCGAACAAGCGTACACTCCGCACTCTCCTCACCTGTTTGATGAAATATTATGATCACATTGGTCAACTAGTTAATCCAATTACACTAAAATACCAACATGTCTCCTATGTTTCGGTTAGAAATCAGATATTGCAATTTGGTAGCTATTTGAGTTTCATTTGTCATTTAAATACAATTCTTAACTAGTTTTTTTATATACATTGATTTCAATTCGTTACTGCACTTTGATAGCTATTTAGGTTTCATTTGTTGTTTTAGTTCAATTTTTAGTGTATTTACATGTGTTGAATTAGCCACTCCACCTTACGTAGCTATTTGATTATTATTTGTTGTTTTTAGTTCAATGTTGATTTAGAGAAATTTCAATAGTTTGTGTATATGAGTTGAATTCTTTTCATTCTAGTCTTATAGTTTATGCTGATAATAATCATTTCCATTCCTATTTGCCTTTATGTTTGTGAATTATTTATAACAAGAATAATTGATGGTTTGACACTATGAGCTTACTTAAGGTACCCTATCTATAGATATAATATAGATGTAATTTGAGTTTGAGCAATTGTTTTGCTTTGTTTTCTTTTTAAATGGCATTTGATTGACTTTGGTTACTACAATGTGGTTTGTTCCGTTCTATGTGATTTGTACTTTAGAAAATGTTTTAGTTTGCTTATGATTATGTTGATGCTTTTACTATAGTTATTGAGTTTTATTTTATATATTTCATTTAACAAATATTACAGGTAAGATGGCACAATATTTAGTTGACAATCCTATGTAAAATTCATCAAGTAGTGATGTTTTAAGTGATAATGAAAGTGATAACAGCGATGATGAATTTTTTGGAGATTTACTTATGGTAAGGTATTTAATGGCAAATCAAAAGCTTTTTGCTGGTAAGAATCCTCGTAGAACTTCAATACTCAGTGGAAAAAATTATATACTTTAGGTATTAGTAGGAAATCCTACTAGATGTTATGATAGCTTTCATATGGATCCACATGTATTTAAGAATTTATGTGATAGGCTGAAAATGAAAAACTTATTAGCGGATGCTAAGGAGGTAAGTGTTGAAGAGGGTGTAGGGATGGCTTTGACAATTCTTTGTAATGGTACAAGACAAAGAATTGTAGCAGAACGTTTTCAACATTCTATTGTTACCGTGCATTTTTGGTTTAAAATATTATATGAGTATTAGCGACCATGGGAACTGATTTGATTAAATCAAGATATAGAGGTGATGTGCAGCCGGAAATATAACATAATCCAAATTGGTTTCCCTATTTTAAGGTATGGCTTGTAATTTCTTTTAAATTTTGTAGCATGATTTATAATACTTTTTTTTCTTTAAATACCTTGTTGTGCCAGAATGTGATACCTAGCAAGTGCACTAGGGGCTAATATGTGTATAGTGGTAAGACAATGTCGTATTCCACAGGGAGCGTGTGTAGACAGCTTAGAGTTCTCCCTAGTAGATGGGCTAAGGGTTCTTTTTATATTTTATTGGGTTAGAGAACTTGTAAATTAAAAGGCAGAAATACATAAACTAAAATGGCAGCATATAAAATGGAAATAACAATGATAAAATAGCACAAGCAAATATACGAAGCTTAACAGTTTAGGATCAGTTCAAGCATAATGTATCATTTACTCAATTAAGCATGTAATTCTAAGGTATTTCAACCACGGTAGTTTAAGCATTCCTTTCGCATCTTAAACACTAAAGTTACTTAACCTAAATCTCTTTTCAGACTCATTAGGCAAATAACAGTGCATTAAGTTTAGTTAAGCATTTAGATGAAATCTAAAACCCTCGACATATGACCAATCTCCTTTCAGACTCATGCATCATATGTGTGTGCTTGTGTTCCATTATGTTATATCTCCTTTCGGTCTGCTTAACATAATTATATATAAGCTAGATCTTTGACTCATAAGGATTAAGCATTCAAACACACAAATAACAAAAGATATGAAATAAAGAGTACATTACAGTGCCTAGAGATCTCCTAAACTATCTGCCAAAGGCAGACTTGCCTGTTGGAGGACTACTCCCTCATATTAATAAAGAAAATCCCAAAATCCATTAATGAAAGAAGAGAGTTTTTACAGGACATTTATGGTGGTTTCACCCACCAATTTTGTAACTCCCTAACTAATGGGGAAGATGGTCTTAAATAGCCTCCAATTACAAAAAGAGAGAGAAAATATCTCCCAAATAAAATACTAATAAATATTACAAAATATCTAGATATTTACCTAACAAAATATTAAACTAATGCCACCTGCATAAAAAGGTTTCTACAATGTGGCAGTTTGGTAAATATGTAAAAGTTAAGATCCACTTTTTCTCTAACTTTTCTGCCAAGTGTTACGCCAATCACTCCAACTTGCACTTCACGCTTGATTGCCACTTTTTGGAGGAAATTTTCCCACCATTTTTCAGTCTTCTTCCCAAAATGGCAGGAATCTCTTCTTTTCGACGATATCTTGTAAATCATGGAGATCTCCAGTGAAGACTGCACTTTTTTTGTCAATTCTCAGTAATAAGGCAGAAGTTCTCCTTCCTTCAGCAAAGACTTAAAACCTGTAGAGATCTTCATAAAAATTGATCTTTTCACACAAAATGTTAGCTCAAAATGCATGATTTACTTGGCCAAATTTCCACGTATCAAATACCCCCACACTTAAATAATTGTTTTTCCTCAAGCAATCCATTCAATGTTAGGAAGAAGCACTCATAAATCAATAACAATATAGAGCATGAAGATCTTGGAAAACGAGTCACTCAAGAACAAGATTATAAGAGTACTTTAGAATATAGAAAACCTTGAGCATTTAATCCTAACATTTTCTAATAAGGCATGCAACTTAAGAGAACTTAAATTTCTTACTTCAACCAAGTATAATCAATCAGATTACCTTACCATGAGCTCTCTCAATTTTAGTGTTTGAGTGTTTGATTCTAGAATTCTCCGGTCTTCACCCTCATTCAGTAAGATCTTGTCGATTTAGACCATAGGCTTACTATTCGGTCAAGTCTCTACCATAAAATTGTTGAGAAAAGGAAATTTTGTGTGTAAGAAGATCTTCTAACAGACAGCTGAGTTCAGCAACACTTCTTTTGATAAGAGATCTTGAATTCTCCGAGTTCTTATTCTAGCAGGAGAGCTTCTAACTATTACAGCATATAAGCAATTCTTACAAGTACAAAAACTCTTATTAAAAATATAACTTCTTTTTTTTCTTTTTTTTTCTTTTTTTATTGATTTTTTTTGAAAGAAAATAAAAATTACAATATTATAGAATTTGCTTCTCAAAATCTAAGAGTTCTTCTTGTTTGCTTTCTTCTTCAAGAGATCTTCTTCAATTGATGTTTCCAGTTGCTTTAAATGACAAAATTCATGTTAGAATATCTTGAGGGTGTTTTTGGGAAATCAAAGTGAAGGATTGGTGTTGTAATATGTGTAAAGAAAGAAGGGCTTAAGGCTTCAAGGGGTTCTCTAGAGGATAATGTTAAGGGTTGGCTTTTTGCTAGAGTATATACCTAAGCGCCTTAATCATTTAGTACAAGATTTTAACAGTGGTCTTGAAAAGTACTAACACACAATCATATAAAAGCATTGCATGCATCTTCCATAGCAAATTCTAGCTAAACAATAAGAATATGCCCACTCAAAAGAACTTCAAAGCATAAAGATTTGTAATGAATAAATATGGCACAAGTTCCTTCCAATTTGGGGTTCACATTCTGATTCAATCTTCCAAGTTGAAGTAAAAATTAAAAATTCACAAACTTTCAACATGCCAAATAGGTTTTGCTAGCTTACTCTCCCAAGTTCTTCCAAATTCTAAAATTCAATTCTTCTGTTCTTATTCATGCATAACAGATTTCCAAATCAGTCACACTTCTTAAAGTTGCCAACAACAAGTTCTTCTAACAAAACATGTAACAAATTTCTTACAAACAATAATCATTCAGGCAAAATATATTTAAAAATAAAAAAAATTGGCTCAATTTTCACAACCCGAGAGAACTATCATGCATAATAATATGATCAATTAATATATATGCACAAGATCTCCATAAATAACAGGCTAAAGTTCTCAACCTCCTCCTTACACTTGAAAGTTGCTTTGTCCTCAAAGCAATGAAAATGTATAACAAGGGGAAAATAGAAGGGATCTTCATAAATTACTAAAAGAAGAAGGAGAAGTTGAATTGCATACCATTCACCGTGGTCGAGAAATGAAGAGAGCCAAAGTGGAATCACAATGTAAGTAGTCAAAATGAATGGGGTTAGATAAATATAATGGACGGTTAACATAAAAATTAAAACCATGAAGAATTGAAATTTCAAAAGTAACTGACCCCAAAAGGAATGCTAAATAAAGAGAAGAAAAGATAAATGCAATAAATAATAATAATAATGGAAAAACGGGTTTTAAAGGATATAAAAGAGATCTTCTCCATCACACAACCACAGAAACATTTGCTCATAGAGATCTTCATCAAAATTGCTTCACTTGGTGCATGAAGCGAGCACCAGCATATAGAGATCTTGTCAACGAACATCCCGGAGGAAGAAGGTCTCTTCCTCTTGATCATCTTGTCCAGATGTCCCGTAGTGTTTAAGCCTTTGCTTGTTAATTCTGAAGCTCTCTCCCTTTAGATTTGCAACTATAATAAAGTTAAAAGAGGAGATCTCTGCCACAGAATATGGATCGGTCCAAAGATCTTTAAACTGTCCTAGAGAGAGCTTTAAAAGATAATTAAACACCATCAATTTCTCCAAGGTGGAATTTCTTATGTTGAGGTCCCTTATCATAAGTGTTTAGGAGGAAGAAGGTCTCCTCCTTTTGATCAGGTTCTTCAGATGCACAATAAGGTTCCACGCTTTTTAGATTGACCCTGAATATCTACCCTTTATAGTTGGAAACTTTAATGAGATTAGGGGAAGAGATCTTCATAAAAAGGTAGGGGCCTTTCCATAGATATTTGAGCATTCCTAGGAAGACCTCCAAGTTATAGTTGAACAAGAGTACTCGTTCCCTAGGGTGGAATTGCTTCACTTGGGTGTTCTCCTCATGACACTCCCTAGTATTCTCAATACACTACGTGCTCTTAAAGCTAGATAGAGTTTCAGATACCTTGAAAGGCTCATGGTATTCTGTCAAAGGCTTAGGTTCTTTTAGCTCTTTGGAGATCTCCTGGCAGTTCTAATCTTCGATATCTCTTGACATTCGATTTTGACCTCTTTTTGGTCATCCTTGTACTTCTCTTTCCACTTCTTTTCATCAAGTTCCTGCAAGAAATATGGATTTAAGTATACATCAGTTGTATCCACATTATTGTAATGGTTTTTAATAGGAAGAGATTTTTAAAGGTGACAGTTTCATCAAGAATTTGAAAGATAAGTTCTCCACTATGCATATCTAATACAGCTCTACCCATTGCTAGAAAGGGTCTTCTTAAAATGATAGGGATATGCATGTCTTCATTCATGTCCATAATGATAAAGTCAACAAGTAAAATGAATTTTCCTATCTTAACAAGGACATCTTCCACTATCCCCCTAGGATATCTAATCGTCATATCCGCACGTTGAATGGCTGCCCTAGTTGGTTGGGTATCTCGTAAACCTAACTTCTCACACAAATGATATGGCATTAAGTTTATGCTAGCTCCTAATTCAAAAAAAGCATTTTCAATATTAAGACTTCCAATTGAACAAGGTATAGAAAAACTCCCTGGATCCTTAAGCTTTGTTGGAAAAGGTTTTCTCATCTGCAAAATGGAGGAGCGGTCTTGGTTGAGCTGTATAATAGCCACATTCTCTAGCTTCTTCTTGTTGGACATAAGCTTTTTCAAAAAATTTGGATACATTGGCATTTTAGCTAGAGCTTCTGTAAAAGGAATATTAATGTGCAATTTTTTAAATACATCAAGAAATTTATCAAATTGCTTAGCTAATTCGTGCTCCTTTGCTCTTTGAGGGTAAGGGATTTTCGGTTGATATGGAAAGGGGATCTTCTTATCCTTCTTCGAGTTCTCTTCCTTGGCTTTGACAAGTTCTCCTAGCTCTGATAATGATAAGTTTTCCTCATCCAACTTTTTTAGTTCTCTTGGTTCAACTTCAGTTGAGTTCTCCTTTTGTACTTTATACAAGATCTCCTGAGGTTTGCTTTTAGAGATCCCCTCGATCCCATCTTTCTCTGATTTCTCCTCCTTCTTAGCTTCTTCAAGCTTCTCTGCTTCTATTTTTGATAGGTTCTCCTTGGGCAACTATTCTTTGGAGATCTCCTTAGTTTGTGTCTTCGAGATCTCCGTAGGCTTATCACTTTGAAGAGAGATGGCCTTGCATTCCTCCATAAGGTATGTTTCTGAAATTATGAAATGAGAGAGCTAACAAAGCTGAGTTTCCAAACTCATAAGTGGGCCTGGCGATTTTTAATGTATTGAGTCATCATTTCTCGCATCTCTTCCAATTCAAAATTTTTGGAGGGTTGTGAAGGACCTGCTTGAGGAGGACACCATGAAAAATTAGGATGAGATCTCCATCCCTGATTATAGGTGTTGGAGAATAGATTTGGACCTCTATGGTTTCTTTGTAAGAAATTACATTTCTCTTCAGTAAGAACTATGTCACAATCTAAGCTCATGTGATTGCCTCCACAATATTCATAACAGCTTGGTAGGTGGCTTGTAATGCAAGACACATTCTTTTTTTCAAAGTGTTATAACAGAGCATCCACTTTGTTACAGAGCTCTGTAATAGCTTGAGATTCAGAGGTTCTCAGTACCTCTTCGTAAGCGTTGGGGTACATGTAAAACATGGATGGCTTTTCCTCAAACATATCATCCCTTTCTTGAGGTATCTAATTACATGATGAGTGCCCCTCTAAGTAAGGTTTCAAATACGTCCGAAGAGTTCTCCTCCTAGCATGAGGATTAAACTCATACTCTTCCTCTCATACATTTGCAAAGTTCTCCAGGTTGGGATTTTGATAGATATCTCCTCTATAAAAATTTCTAGCATATGGTCTTCGTCATTCCATTTTGATAAAGAGATCTTTACAAGAACCTGTTCCTAAGGATCTCCACAAACACAAAAAAAAGCGTGAAAAGCACCTATCTATAGTTAAAATCTAAAAGTTATCTACTGTTGCTCCCTGGCAACGGTGCTAAAAACTTGTTGTGCCAGAACGTGATACCTAGCAAGTGCACTAGGGTCTAATATGTGTACCGTGCCAAGACAAGGTCGTATTCCACAGGGAGCGTATGCAGACAGCTTAGAGTTCTCCCTAGTAGACGGGCTAAGAGTTATTTTTATATTTTATTGGGTAAGAGAACTTGTAAATTAAAAGGAAGAAATACATAAACTAAAATGACAGAATATAAAATGGAAATAACAATGATAAAATAGCATAAGCAAATCTACCAAGCATAATAGTTTAGGATCACTTCAAGCGTAATGTATCATTTAATCAATTAAGCATATAATTCCAAGGTATCTCAACCACGGTATTTTAAGCATTCCTTTCGGCCATCTTAAACACTAAAGTTACTTAACCTAAATATCTTTCCAGACTCATTAGGAAAATAACAATTAAGTTCAGTTAAGAATTTAAATAAAATCTAAAACCCTCGGCATATGACCAATCTCTTTTCAGACTCATTCATGATATGTGTGTGCTTGTGTTCCATTATATTAAATCTCCTTTTGGTCTCCTTAACATAACTATATATGAGCTATATCTTTGACTCATAAGGATTAAGCATTCAAACACACAAATAATAAAAGATATGAAATAAAGAGTACATTACAGTGCCTAAAGATCTCCTAAACTATCTGCCAAAGGCAAACTTGCCTGCTGGAGGACTACTCCCTCATATTAATGAAGAAAATACCAAAATCCACTAATGAAAGAAGAGTTTTACGGAATATTTATGGTGGTTTCACCCACCAAATTTGTAACTCCCTAACTAATGGGTAAGATGGTCTTAAATAGCACCCAATTATAAAAAGAGAGAAAATATCACCCAATAAAATACTAACAAATATTACAAAATATTTAGATATTTACCTAACAAAATATTAAACTAATGTCACTTGTACAAAAAGGATTCTAGGAGGTAGCAGTTTGGTACATATGTAAAAAGTTAAGATCTACTTTTTCTCCAACTTTTCTGATATGTGTCATGTCAATCACTCCAACTTGCACTTCACACTTGATTGCCACTTTTTGGCGGGAATTTTCCAACTATTTTTCATTCTTCTTCCTCAAATGGCAGGAGATCTCTTCTTTTCAGTGAGATCTTGTAAATCATGGAGATCTCCAGCGAAGACTGCACTTTTTTCGTCAATTCTCAGCAATAAGGCAGAAGTTCTCCTTCCTTCAGCAAAGACCTAAAACCTGTAGAGATCTTCATAAAAATTGATCTTTTCACTCAAAATGTTAGTTCAAAATGCATGATTTACTTAGCTAGATTTCGATGTATCATGCCTTTTAAGCATCATGGTTGATTGTTATATACTTATTATAGCACTCTAATTACTAATAAAAAATACATTACATGTAGAATTGTGTAGGTGCTATTGATGGAACACATGTGGTAGCTTGAGCTCCGGCAGCTAAAGCAAAAACATTTCATGGAAAAAAAAATGCAGCATTGGTAACACAAAATGTCATGGCAGCTTGCTCTCATGATATGATGTTTACCTTTGTCTATACTGGATAGGAAGGGACATCAAATGATTCTCATGTATTTCTTGATGCACTGACAAGAAATGACAATAATTTTCCTATGCCTATGAGTGGTAAGTAATTTCATACATAGTTTTTATTAATTTATAAATATTTTATTGATGCATTGTCGTTAAATATGGTTTTCTTTCTTTCTTTATAGATTATTATTATGTTGTAGATGTTGGTTATCCTAACATACCAAGATCCTTAGCTCCTTATCGTAGTGAGAGATATCATTTAAATGAATTTCATGGGTGCAGACCATTAGCGGAGCCAGGGGTGGTGAGGGTAGGCGATCGTCCCTTGCCTCTGCCGGAAAAAGTCACCGACCCTTATATTTTCCGTCCCATATGGACTGTCTCGCCCCTCTTCTTATCATTGTTTGGTTCTGATTGTAAATTGAGATTCAATTATCCCAGATTTTGTTGTTCCTAATACAAGCTCTAAAACCATTTCGCAAAATTCATAGGCAGGGTGAAGTGCGTTTTCTAAGAAAGATGAGAGCAAAAGGGGACGATAGAGAAAATTACAATAGTGAGTGAGTAAAAAGTAGGTAGAGAAAAAGGGAAAAAGCTTAGGGCGGTCTCAGTTGGTTTTTAATTGGCTAATCTTTACGGTGGATGGAAAAAATAGATAACACTTGTTTTTGTAATAGAAGGATTGGAAAGAGTAAAAGATTTGATAATAATATAAATGTAAATGACTAATATCTTGAAGAATTCTTTACTTCATTTAAAAACTTTTAAGCATATATCTAACTTTTTTCAGTTCTTCATATTTTTGTAGATTCATATTTCTATATAGAATTATTCTTAGCATATATTAAGATTAACTCGATTATCAGTAATTACATGTGTTATGCCAATATTAAAAACAAAAAATATCTATATATCATGTTCATAGTTAAGTTCTACCCCCATAATAGCTCCAATCATAAGAGTGTTAACCACAAGGTTAAAAACTATATAATCATTAAATTATATATTTTGTTGCAATCTTCTTCACAAATGCAATTGAAAGTAACTCAATAATCATTGTTTGTTGAGAGATTTTTATATAGTCTTGCAACATTTTCAAGGAACTTGCATAACTCAATCATCCAAATTAAAATGGAAATTTGATTAAGTAATTTCTAATTTTTCAATAGAATAATTTTAATGCATTTTACGCAAAAAAAATTTACGAAATCCCCCCCCCCCCTTTGATATTCTAGCTCTGCCATTGGTGCGGACAAATTAGAAGAAAGTATGAATTGTTCAACTGTAGGCATTCATCTTTGTGCAATGTAATAGAAAGACCTTTTAGGGTGTTAAAGGCAAGATTTATTATTCTTAAGTCGATACCAAGTTGTCCACTACGTAGGCAGAAACTAATGTTGGAATTTGGGGATTTCTTGGATGATTCTAAAGTCGCGAATATGCTGTTAGATTGAAATTTATTTAGTCGGTACACCAAACTTTCAATAGCATAAAATCAGAAATTGTCAAGAACCAGAATTATATTTGTTGTGAATTAATATCAACTGAATTTCTATATATTGCCAATAACATTTTTTTTGATATAAATAGCCAAAAACATCAACAGATATGTCCAAAAGACATGTTATTTCGGGTAGCAGGCATGTTTAAAAGACATGATTTTTTGGGTTTCATCTGTGTCCGAAAAGACACATTGTTTGGGTCCAAAAATTCATTTCCAGATGAATTTTCCAAAGGATGCATTCTGCTTGGAATAAAAAAAATTTCGAGCTGTCCTAGCAGCTCGACCCCAACCTGGGGCACTACCCCAGGACCCAGCTAGGGGTTGCCGCCCCTTGGACCCCCAAATCGTAATAGAATCCAAACAAGCATGCACTCCGCACTCCCCCAGCTTGTTTGCTGAGATGTCAAGATTGCATTGGTCAAACTAGTCGATCCAATTACACTAAAATACTAACAATCCTCCCCCATTTTAGTGTAATCCTTGATTAACTAAACAAAATTACAACAAATAACAAACTCATGCATAAATGAAATATCATGACGATTGAATTTCATCTTAGTACATTATACATTCCAAATATTCGAATACCATGGTGTCACTATGGATTGAACCTTAGTTATTCCTTATAAATACATGAAGATAATATACACATAAGTCAAAATTCTAAAGTTCTAACTTGACACTATCTTTTACTAGCCTTGTATCCCTATCCTTCATAAGCATATCAAAGCCAAGTCCAAGCTTTTTTAAGCGGCTAAACTTCATGCTCACATAGGCAGCTCTTTTACTCTTGCACCTTAGGATGATGTTACTAATGTATTCCAATCTCCAAATGTTAAGCTTTCCTCATTGAGTTCTACATCTAATGTCATATTAGATGGGAATTGGGTATCTCAATATGAGAGATTTCAGATGGACCTTAATCCCATCCCTATAGCCGATTTGTGCACAAGATCTCTTCTTAACCCTTTAGTTAAATGATCGGCTAAATTATGCTCAATTTTTACAAACTCTAGTGATATGACACCTTGCATGATGCGTTCCCGAATCATAGTATATCTAACACTTAAATGTCTAGATCTGCCTTTGTACACTTGTCTATAAGCATTGGCCAAGGTAGCTTCACTATCACACCTAATAGATATAGGTGATATTGGTTTAGGCCACAATGGAATATCATAAATGAGATCTCTCAGCCATTCAGCTTCTTTACCAGCTGCTGCTAATGCTATAAATTTAGATTCCATTGTTGAATCAGCGATGTAAGTCATTTTCTTTAATGCCCAATAGATAGAGCCTCCCCCAAGTAGGAATACCCACCCACTAGTGGAAGAACTATCTTACTCATTTGAAATATAACTTGCATCCAAATAACCCTCAAAAACTGAAGGAAATCCGGTATAAGTCAAACCATAATCCTTGGTTCCTTTTAAGTACTTGAATACTCTGCTTAAAGCTTGCCAATGATGTGAACTAGGATTACTAGTATACCTACTAAGTTCTCCAACAACAAAGGCTATATCGGGCCTAGTGCTAATCATAGCATACATAAGACTGCCAATGGCTCTCAAGTATTCATGTTGAGATACTACAACACGTTTATTAGGTTGAAGCTTAAGACAAGGTTCTATAGGAGTGCTAACTGGAGAACAATACTTGAAGTTGAATTTATTCAAAATCTTCTCAATATAATGAGATTGAGAAATTGAAATAACATTGTTCTTCTGCTTAATTCTTATACCAAGAATCACCTCAGCCTCCCGCAAATCCTTCATTTCAAAACTGGATGACAAAAATTTCTTTTTTTTTATCAACTTGATTTTGGTTAGTGCCAAAAATCAATATGTCATCCACGTATAAGCAAATCATAACTCCTTTACCAGAAGTATCAAACTTACTATATACATAATTGTCCGCTTGGTTGATATGAAAACTGTTAGACAAACCACTTCATCAAATTTTTTATGCCAAGCCTTCGGTGCTTGTTTCAGTCCTTATAAGGAATTCTTCAACTTGGATACCTTGGTTTCACAACTAGACACAACAAACCCTTCCGGTTGTTTTATATAAATTTCCTCATCTAATTCACCATTTAGGAATGCAGTTTTTACATCCATTTGATGAATTACAAGATAGTGTATAGCTGCTATGGCTATCAACAACCTAATGGTAGAAGTCCACTCAACAGGAACATAAGTATCAAAGAAGTCAATTCCTTCTTTTTGCCTAAAGCCTTAGATAACCAATCTGGCTTTATGCTTATCTATGGTACCATCTACTTTCATTTTCCTTTTGAAGACCCACCTATTTCCTAGTGGTTTACAACGGGGTGGTAAATCAGCCAATTTTTATGTGTTATTGTGTATGATGGAGCCCATCTTATCTGGATTGCTTCTTTCTGGAATGCAACATCTCTTGAAGCCATAGCTTTATTAAATATTTTTGGATCCTCTTCAATAATAAAATAATATTTATACTGATACTCAACCTCATCCCTTGATCCTTTAACTAAATAAAGATGAAAGTCATCTCCAAAAGATTTAGCTTTTCTAGTTCTAGTACTTTTCCTAGATGGTCGAGGCAAGGAAACATTTCCACCAGATAAACCTTCAGAATGAACTGAGTTCTCACTACATGAATTCTGAATCATGTCTCTTGGTCTAGATATAGATGTAAATCTATCTTCATCAAAATTAGCATCTCTTGACTCTATAACCGAGTTCACAGATACATAGTCATTAGATTCTATTACATAGAACCTATATGCATAGGAATGCTCTACATACCCAATGAAAATATAGTCTATACCTCTTTCACCCAAGTTTCATCATTTCGGTTTAGTGATTCTTACCACTGCTCTACAACCCCAGAGTCTCAAAAAAACTCAACTTTGGTGGCTTTTTAAACCAACATTCATAGGGGGTAATTTTATTCCTTTTATTAGTGTTAAACCAAGCACGAGTTTAGACTGACTTAGTGGATGACTCAGTAGTGCTTAAGTTTTGACCATAATAATTAAGTTCAGTTTGAGATAATTAAATCAATAATGATGTTAAAATAAATAGTCTATGGTTTTGAGGGAGGTAGTAAATTCAAGGGTAGAATTTCGATTCTCCGCTGACCAAGCTATTTAGTTTAACTCTTAGTGATTTCTAGGCTGTGTACTTAGTCGTTGACTTAGTATTATTCACTCAGCACTTGATATTCGGATTTTGTTTCAGCTGTGTGCATTTCATTTTATCGTTTCATCTGAGTTACTTTATGTCTGTCAATGCTGCTAACCTTACCATTTAAGGTAAAAAGGTATCTTTGCTTTTAGTGTTGCTTAATTCAGGAACATGAATGAGACAAAGACAAAAAGAATTAATGCCTTAACAAGACTCAAAATTATGAAGAAAATGACAAAGTCTTCCAATATAAAGCTACAAGTCAATTGCCACTTTGGGTAATTCTGCAGATCTACCAACTTTGTATCGTGCACTCTGCAACATGTCAGAAAACTAGAGGGAATGGGATGAAGACATATGGCAAGTCAGCGTGAGTTCTCTCTAACAGAAGACTGGCATCAAACAACAAAGAATTCAAATTGGATCTCGAATTTGAATCTAATGGATTAAAATGTATTTCACAATGGTGCAATTCTATCTCTTAACGGATCAATTTGAAGAAGTAATGGGTGAATTACTGAGCTTTCAATTTCAGAAGATTCCAAGACAAGTTCAACGGCTACTTTCTTAATTCAACTATAAAAGGAGCAAGAAGGCAAGTGTTAGAACTTGGTGATTACACTTGAATATCCTAGAACCAAAAACTATGTCAATTCACAAGCTTTAAAGGAATTCTAGCAAGAAATCACAACTCAGCGAGAATCTGCTTAGAACAAGAGAGAATAGAATAGATCAATCATTGTAATATTAGATCATTTGTAACTACATCAATGTTTCTATAAGTTGAGTCTAGCTCTTATTTAAACTCTTATTGAGTTGCTGACAGAAGAGGGTATTCTAGTCAATGGGTGAGCGATTGCAGTTTGGAGGGTACTTACTGTAATTAGGGAATTTGTGAAAGGCTTCTTCGCCTAGGCTAAAGGAGTTGAGATTAGTGGATTAAATCCGAGACATTCTCTCGAGACTAGATGTAAGCACTTGCCAAACCAGTATAAAAATCTCTATGTCCTTTACTTAATCGCATTTTCTAGCTATTTAACTCAGCTGACCTCACTCAGTGGAGCCACATTTATCGTGAAAAAGTTTAATAAGTTATTGAGTGAGTCATTCACCCCCCATCTGACTCATTGAGTGTACGTATAGGGACCAATAATTAGGAATTCTATTTAATAAATAGCAAGTTGTTAGCATAGCCTCGCCCCAGAATCTATCACTCAAACCTGAATAGGATAACAAAGAATTAACCATTCCTTTCAAGGTTATATTCTTCCTTTCAGCCATACCATTTTGTTGTGGTGTATAGGGAGCTGTGGTTTGATGTATTATACTAGTAGATTGAAAATATATTGGATCATAATACTCACCTCCCCTATCAGTATGTAAACTTTTAATGAAATTACTTTGATGTAACTCTACCTCTTGTTTATAGATTTTAAATTTATCAAGAGTTCATCCTTTGCATGCAACAGATAAACATAACAATATTTGGATGCATCATCAATAAAAGTAATAACATACTTCTTATT
Source organism: Euphorbia pulcherrima (assembly GCA_947683365.1). Lineage (NCBI taxonomy): Eukaryota > Viridiplantae > Streptophyta > Magnoliopsida > Malpighiales > Euphorbiaceae > Euphorbia > Euphorbia pulcherrima. Next base: position 26,963,992 of record CANTUS010000001.1, read on the forward strand.
TCCTATTGAAGGTGTAGAGTGAAAATCGCACAGGTCACTATGTATTAAATCCAATACATTAGTCACTCGGTTAACATTCTTAAAAGGTTTTCTGGTTATCTTTGTCAATAAGCAAGTTTTACATTTCTCACAGTTTATATCAATGGTAGGTATAAGGCTCATTTTAGACATATCTTTTAATCTTTTATAATGTACATGTCCTAGTCTAGCATGCCATAATTCTAATTTATTTAAAAGTTTACTATCACTAGAAGAAAGTGATGAGGCCATCGAAAAAAAGGCCTAATTACAATTGGCCCAAAGACATAAAACTTGGTCCCCACTCTAAGCTTATTCCATTTAGTTAGTTCCTGCTCCCCACTCCAAGTCTCACATTTATTGCTTATGCTTGCTCCCCACTCTAAGTTTACATTTATTGCATTTCTTTATTTTCATTTAGAGAGTAGCCTATAAATAGAGCTTCATTTGTCATTTATAATCATTCAATCTTTCATCAATAATATCTTATAGAGTTTTCTCTCAAATTAGGTTTATAGCCTTCAAGTTCTAGCATGAGAATTCCTTAGGAAAATCTATTTTCCGGCAAGTTTGGCGTGCGAATTTCTTCTTTGTTAGTTTTTAGGTCAAAACCTTCAACACCACCTTTACGATCCTTATCAGTTTGGTATCAGAGCTCAAAGTTTCCCTTTGTAACACTCTTGACATCATGGTTCAAAATAAGATGCTGCAGGAGAGAGTAAAAGCAATGGAGAAGCAGATGGAGGAATTTTAAACTACAATGGAGGAACGTTTAACAAGTATGCGATAAGAACTTCTCGATGCCGTTCGAGGTATCCATCTACAACAAGCTCCCTTATAAGGAGCTAATGTTGTTCAAAATCCACCACCACTACCACCACCATAGCAAGAAGAAGTAAAAGATCAAAATCTTATAATGGAGGAGGGAGTAGTCCAAGGCATACCCCTAGTGCATCCATATGTGCAACATAGAAACCTTGGATATCAACTAATTCCAAGGATAAGGCAAGCAGTACCTGAAGATAGCTTATGAGGTGATGTAGAGGAGAATAATGATGATGACTATCCTGATTATTTAGACAGATATCCACCTGAATGGAGTAGAAGGGCGATCAAAGCACCTTACTTTAGAGGTGATTATAGAGCTGTAATAGGAAGAAGACCATAAGGTGGAAGGTATGAGAAAGAACCACTAGGTAGACGGTTTATAGAGGATGAATCCTTTAAGATCAAGGTTCACCTACCATCCTTTGGCAGAGATATTGATATAGAGGGATTTTTAGATTGGCTGATAGAAGTGGAGAGGTTCTTTGATTATGCAAGTGTTCCTGACCATAAGAAGGTAAAGTTGGTGGCCTACCGATTGAAAGGAGGAGCATCTGTATGGTGGGAGCAATGTAATGAACAATGGAGGAGGAGTGGAAGGGAACTTATAAGATCCTGGCAAATAATGAAGGCGATGCTGAGAGGAAGATTCTTACCACCCGACTATGAGCAATATATCTACCAGTCCTACAGTCGATGCTTACAAGGAAACAGAAGTATACATGAATACAAGGTTGAGTTCCTTAGGCTGTCCGCACGAGTAGGGTTAACGGAGATTGAAGTACAAAGGACTTCCCATTATCTTGATGGTTTTCGACCTAACATAGGAGAGAAGATTGGAGAATAATGATTTTAAGTGTTCAAGAAGCCCGAAATCTAGTGCTCAAAGCAGAGAAGGGCCTATTTTAGCAATCCTTATACTAAAATAGGCCCTTCTAGATGTTTTTGATGTAATAAGCCTAGTCATCGATCTAATGAATGTCCTAGGAGGAAAGCAGTTAATATGACTGAAAAGTATGATGGGGAGGAAAAAGATTTTTAATGAAGACATCAAAGAGGTTTATTGTGAACTACTTGAAGGAGGAGATGTAGTTGAAGGACATAATATCTATGTCATTAGGAGGTTACTAGTATCTAGCAAGGTTGACCAAAGGGCAGTGCAATTAACTCTTTAGAGCAATGTACCTTGTGTAGGGAGAGAAATGTAGCTTGAATATTGATAGTGCAAGCCAAGAAAATATCATTAGTCAACAAGCAGTGAAGAAGTTCGGGTTGATCCCTGAAACACACCTGGAAACATACAGTATAGGGTGGATAAAGAATGTGGGAGCACTAAAGGTGACTTAAAGATGTTGCGTTCCAATCACACTTGGAAGGTACATAGATAAAATCTATTGCAATGTCGTTGAGATGGATGCATGTCACATTTTGTTGGGATGGTCATCACAATTTGACAATGATGTGAAGCCTTCTGGAAAGAAGAACACCTATTCTTTTATCATGAATAAGGTGAAGTATATATTGACACCATTAAAGAGTAATCAGATGATCGAACGCCCGACTAACCGTGATGATGATTGAAGAAGTTCAATTATCATCTATAGCACTAAAAGCTCTTTCCTTAAGGAGTGTACAGATAGTCAATAGATCTTCTTGCTAGTGGCCACTATTTCTAAGGAGCCAACCATGATAACAACTGATGTGTCGAGTAATGTGAAGGAGCTAATTGATGAATTTCAAGACATCTTCCCTAAAGAACTTCTAACAAGATTGCCACCTTTGAGGGACATCTAACATCATATTGACTTGGTGCCAGGGGCTAGTTTACCCAACTTGCCTCATTACAGGATGAGTCTAAAGGAGAATGAGATACTAAAGGAGCAAGTAGATAACTTGTTGAAGAAAGGACATATTAGGGAGAGTTTGAGCCCTTGTACCGTTCTAACATTGTTAACCCCTAAGAAAGATGGATCTTGGAGAATGTGTGTGGATAGCTGAGCAATTAACAAGATTACCATATGGTATAACTTTCCTATACCACGCCTTGACGATATGTTAGACCAGCTGACTGGCTCCAAGATCTTCTCCAAGCTTGACTTGATGAGTGTGTATCATCAGATAAGAATCAAGGCTAGAGATGAGTGGAAAACTCCTTTCAAGACGTGAGATGGGTTGTATGAGTGGCTAGTCATGCCATTTAGTCTCACCAATGCACAGAGCATATTTATGCGACTGATAAACCAAGTGCTAAAGCCAGTCATTGGGAAATTTGTGGTTGTCTACTTTGATGACATACGAATCCATAGTAAGTCTGAAGAAGCACATTGGGAGCACCTAAGGATAGTGTTGGAGCTCTTAAGAAGACATCAATTGTATGCCAATCCCAAAAAGTGTGAATTCAAGGTAAATATGATAGTTTTCTTGGGATATATAGTGAGCAGCGATGGGGTTCGTATGGATGAGACAAAGATCAAAGCTATCAGAGAGTGGTAGACTCCTAAAAATATCAGGGATATAAGGAGTTTTTGGATTAGCTACTTTCTACCACAGGTTCATCCACTACTTTAGTATGATTGTAGCCCCTCTTACTGAATGCTTGAAGAAGGGAAGAGGATTCCAATGGGGGCATGAGTAAGAGACCAGTTTTGCTTTAATCAAGGAAAAGCTTAGTACTCAACTTGTGCTAGCTTACCCTGATATTAGGAATTTTTTTGAAGTGGAGCGGGACGAAAGTGGATTGGGAGTTAGAGCAGTATTGATGCAAGAAAAGCAATTAATTGCATTCTTTAGTGAAAAGCTAAGTGAGCCCAAACTGAAATGGTCAACCTATAATAAAGAATTCTATGCAGTAGTGAGAGCTTTGAAGACATGGGAGCACTATCTGATTGGCCAAGAGCTTGTGTTATATACTGACCACCAAGCACTAAAGTATTTGGGTAGCCAAAAGCAACTAAGGAGTGCTATGCATGCTAGATGGTTAGCATTTATTGATAAGTTTCCATACAAGCTTAGTCACAAGTTAGGGACTCAAAACAGAGTGGCTGATGCATTAAGCAGGTAAGTGAACCTTATCAAGATAATCACTCTTGAAGTTGATACCTTTGAGCACCTGAAAGAGGATTACAAGGGAGATAAAGACTTTGGGGAGGTATGGATGAATTGCCAAGATAAGCCAAGCCATGGAGATTACCACATCTTTGATGGCTATCTTATGAAAGGCAATCAGTTATGCTTACCTGGCACATTTGTTAGGGAGAAGGTCATTCAAGACTTACATAGGGGAAGTTTGGCTGGTCATTTTGGGTGCAACATGACATATGAAGCAGTTAGTAGTCGGTATTATTGGCCAAAGATGAGGAGAGATGTCACAAGCATTATTGAACGATGCTTTATTTGTCAGACAACCAAAGGAGGTGCACAAAGCACTGGTCTACACATGCCTTTGCCTGTTCTTAACACCATTTAGGAAGATTTATCCATAGATTTTATGTTGGGATTACCACGTACTCAATGAGGAATCGATTCAATCTATGTGGTAGTTGATCGATTCTCCTAGATGGCACATTTCCTTGTATGTAGGAAGACAAATGATGCTTTAGCTATTGCTAAGTTGTTCTTTCGGGAGGTAGTAAGACTACATAGAGTGAACAAGACCATAGTTTCAGATAGAGACACAAAATTCCTTAGTCACTTTTGGAGGACTTTATGGCAATTAATGGGGGCAGAACTTAAGTTCAATACAATAGCTCACCCTCAGACTGACGAATAAACTGAGGTAGTCAATCAAACTTTGGAGGATTTGCTAAGGAGCATCTATAAGGAGAAGCTAAAGACATAGGATTTTACAATTGCCCAGGCAGAGTTTGCATACAATGAGGCAGTTCACTCAGTTACTGGGAGGTCTCCTTTTCAAATAGTGTACACTCGCATTCCCAACCGTCCTTTGGATCTTCTTAACCTTTGAGGAGGAAGAAAAAGCAAATATATCTGCTGAATGGATGGTTCACAAAGTGCAAAAAGTTCATGCGGATGTCAAAGCTAAAATTGAGAAGAATAACGCCCGAGTCAAAGCCAAAGTGGATGAACATAGATGAGACGTGGAGTTTAAAGAGGGAGATTCGGTTCTTGTGTACTTGAGCAAGGAAAGATTCACTAGTGTAACTAACAGCAAGCTTAGACCACGAAAGTATGGTCCATTTAAAGTCATCAAAAGGCTTAGTCCAAACTCTTATACTCTTGAATTGCCTCTGTGGTTGGGAAAGATGTCTCCTTCATTCAACGCCAAAGATTTGTCTCTTTACAAGGAAGCCACTCCTCTACCTTATCCCGATAAGTTATTAGTGTCTAACACTTTTAAAGAAGGGGATAATGATGAGGCAATCCAAATAAAAGGCCCAATTATAATTGGCCCAAAGACATAAAACTTGCTCCCCACTCCAAGCTTATTCCATTTAGTTAGTTCTTTCTCCCCACTCCAAGTCTTACATTTATTGCTTATGATTGCTCCCCACTCCAAGTTTACATTTATTGCGTTTCTTTATTTTCATTTAGAGAGTAGGCTATAAATAGAGCTTCATTTGTCATTTAGTATCATTCAATCTTTTATCAATAATAATATCTTATAGAGTTTTCTCTCAAATTGGGTTTATAGCCTTCAAGTTCTAGCTTGAGAATTCCTTAGGAAAATCTATTTTTCGGCAAGTTCGGCTTGCAAATTTCTTCTTTGTTGGTTTTTAGGTCAAAACCTTCAACACCGCCTTCACGATCCTTATCAGAAAGCATAAAACCAGATTGATCACCAAAAGAAACTTTAACATTTAACATAAACATTCCATTACATAAATATCCAAATCCTACAAAAGTACCATGTTTCGACAAGATATACTTGCCACTTTCGAACACTTGTTTATACCCACAGTTATTTAATACAGCACCAGACAACAGATTCTTTCGACTCCTAGGAACATACAATACATTATTTAAACAAATACATTTTTCAGAAGTAAAGACAAGATCCACTTTTCCAAGTCCTTTAAATGGTTCAGTCGTAACATTGCCCATCTTTAATATAGATCCATCATTGATTGGTTGAAAATCTTTGAACCAACGAAGATCCTTACAAACATGACTTGTTGCTCCCAAATCAATCCACCAAGCAACATGATCATCCTGCATATAAAATGCTTCAGATATTAAAGACATATAATTCTGATTAAAATTACAATTTTGCATTAAAATCTGTCCTTGTTGCTTTTTTGGATCCTTAGATCCACTCGAACCAGAATTGTTCTTCCCTTTACCAACTCAACAATCCTTCTTGAAATGACCAGGTTTACCACACTTCTAACATGCCACTTTAGGCTTCTTGTTGGAGAACTTATTGTTATTTCCTTTAAATTTACGTTTACTGCCTTTGTCACTGTTTGGATTCTTAGAAAATCCACCTTCTTCAACCATGTTTACAGAAACAGTACCAACTTTGTTCTTTCTCTTAGGATTATTCTCAATCTCTTGAGCCTTTAAGGATTCTTCAATCCTAAGATGACTGCCAAGTCGAACCTGAGTTAACTCTTCTTTGTTATGTTTCAATGTATGCTTGAAATCTCTCCAAGATGGTGGCAGTTTGACAATGATACTATAAACAGAAATGGATTCATCCATCTTTATGTCATGTTGAACAAATTGTCCCAGAATCCTTAACAATTCATTATATTGTTCCATGACAGGTCTAGTATCAACCATCCTATAATTGATGAAATTACTGACCAGAAACTTCTTGCTAGAAGCATCCTCTACCCATATACTTTGATTCTAGAGAATCCCATAGTTCTTTTGCAGATTCAAATGTTTTAATATATATCGAAGAGGGAATTAGACATACCGTTTAGAATGTGCCCATGATAGATGTAATCATCATTCTCCCATTTGTAGTGCTTCCTTGTCTGCTCCACAATTTCATTCTCTATAATTTCTGGCATGGGAGTACTCAGAACATAAACCATTTGCAGTGTTGTCAACAGAAAATGCATCTTCTTCTGCCATCTTCGAAAATCCTGGCCCTCAAACTTGTCCAATTTTTCAAACTTACTAGACATCTCCTTAACAGTAACACTATTCGACATCTTCAGAAAAATAAATTTCAACCTTTGTTGGAATTTGGGGATTTCTTGGATGATTCTGAAGTCGCGAATACGCTGTCAGAATGAAATTTATTTGGTCGGTTCACCAAACTTTCAATCTTATAAAATCAGAAATTATCAAGAACCAGAATTATATTTGCTGTGAATTAAGATCAACCAAATTTCTGTATTTTGCCAATAACATTTTTGGTGATATAAATAGCCAAAAAAAATCAATAGACATGTCCAAAAGACATGTTATTTTGGGTATCAGGCATCTCTAAAAGACATGATTTTTCGGGTTTCATCTGTGTTAGAACAGACACACTATTTGGGTTCAAAAATTTATTTCCAAATGAATTTTCCAAAGGATGCGTTCTGCTGGGAATAAAAAAAATTTCGAGCTGACCTGGCAGCTAAACCCCAACCTGAGGCACTGCCCCAGGACCCCGCTAGGGCCTGCTGCCCCTTGGCCCCTGCCAAGGGGCGCTGCCCCTTGACCCAGCGAGGGGCAACCGCCCCTTGGACCCTGCACCGAGGGTGCTGCCCTCGGACCCCCCAAATCGTAACAGACATCGAACAAGTGTGCACTCCGCACTCTCTCAACTTGTTCAATGAGATGTCACGATTGCATTGGTCAAACTAATCGATCCAGTTACACTAAAATACTAACAACTAATTCCCATAGCTTGTTGCACACTTCATAATTTTATTCGAGAGGAAGACAGAGCAGATAAGCTTTTTACTGAATATGGTAGAGATGGGCTAGAATTTTATGAAGAGAATAATTCAACTGTGGTACAAGAAGGAACTGAAGTTGACATGTCCCAATAAAGTCAGATGAGCACGGTTAGAGAAGCTATTGCAGATCAATTATGGAATGAATATAACAATCGACAATAGTTTGTAGTATTTTTTCTTAATCAAACTTATTATTAAGCAGCATTTCTGTTATTATTTTGTATGACTTTAAAGATATTCTTTTAACTTTTATTGTTGATTAGTAGCAAATTTGTAGAAATTGTTATAATTTTTAATTAATTGACCTTTTTTAAATCAACTAATTTTAAAATTTAGTATTTGAAAAAAATTTAAAAAAAGTAGATGGAAAATTATAAAAAATAACATGTTTTTTCCATTTTTTAGTTTTTATATGGAAAACTAAAAAATTGAAAAACTTGGAAAAAGAAAAGAAAATTGGAAAGTGAAAATGAAAATGAAAATAATTTCTTGCAACTGAATATGTTTTTGATATATTTTACGGTGATTACTTATTAATTATAAAATAGACCACATTCTATTAACTTCTAAGATTTGAGCTTAATTGAATCTCTTTCAATATAAATTTGCGACTATACTTTGAATTGAACTGAAAAATGGTGCTAATGTATAAATAGAAGTACTTATCTATTAAAACTTTTGAAAACTTGATAGAATATCTATTAAGCATAACAGGATGTAGTGAAGTAGAGAGATAAATATGTGATTTCTACATATTTTGTGGCTTTTATGTAAATCCATTGTAATAAAAGATAAATTTTTCAATTAATTTAATTATGGTGGTTATTAACTACTAATACTATGTTTTAAACCTTTTCAACCATATATCAAGAAATTTGTCGTTTTTGGTTTCCAAACAAATGACTAAGAAGGTGTTGGTAACTTCTCAACAACCAACTTCTTGGTATTAATTGTAGTTTTAAATACAATTATCAACTAGTATATGATTTTAGTTATTTCAAATACACAAAATTATTAACAACAAATAGAATTAATTAGTTTTAACCTTAAGGGTGTGATCTAGTGATAGGGACTAGTCCATTCTTAAGCATTCATTAGGAACAAACATTGGGATGTGTATGGAGCAATCTTAAATCGTGAGGCCAGTCATCCTGCCTTTTGAGACACCCGCAAATTGGTGATTGGGGATTAGTCTGGATGTGGAGATGGCTTAAAGGTGTCACCCACAGTTGGAATCCATCCAAAACCACCCCATGGTGAAAAATAAAAAAAAGAATTTATTAGTTTTAAATTGAAGAAAACTTAACTTTTTCTGATATAGATAAAGGATAAAACAAGGCTAGATTAGAACAAGCCTAGGATAAGAAACACCAACAAGATCTTGGAAAACATAAGAAAGCATTCCTGAGTTGAACCATCGTACACATGCAAACCCAACGATATTCCAAGTGCCGCCATGCGATTCGCCGAAACATTCCCTTCACGATACACATGATGTAACTCGACCACCCAATCTCTAGAAAGCACATCCTTGATCCCTTTAATCAAGTTATAGCAGTCGTTAAACTCCATTACCTCCTTACGCAACACATCATACACATACCTGTTATCAGGGCCGTCTCGAAAATTTTCGAGGCCTGGAGCAAAAGATAAAATATAGGCGCTCATACAATGAAAGTACATTAAAATTTAATCAGATTAATATTTCACTAATGAACGATAAAAAAAATCTTAAATTTTGTTGTATATATATGTTTAAGGTTACAATATTATCATTTGAAAAAATTGGTTATCCGATAATTTTTTAAGTAAATTTCAATCAAATATTCACAATAAATTTTATCAAAAATCTCATCCTCAATTTTATATATATATATATATATATATATATATATATTGAAAGTTATAAAAATACTATAGCTTTTGAATTGATTTTATAAAAAATTGCTTTAATTAAAATATGATATTAAAACTCGACAAAATGTACTATATACCAATTAAACAAATATTATTGCTTTTTGAAACATAAAAATATTTATCAAGTTCTTAATAATTAATATGTGATGCTAACTTTTACATTACAAATATCTAATAAACTGAAACAAAAAAATTGAATACCAAATTAATTGAGAGAACAAAATAATATATTTAGCAAATTAATCAAACCTTATATATACTTAAATTCATACTAAATTAACAAAACAAATTTACTTAATATTTATTATTTATTAGTTATCAACTTATAATAAAATAATAAATATTAAAAACTCTTATCTACTTTGAGAGACTTAATAGATAACACTGTTAAAAGACAACATTTTTCTTAAAAAATATCACAGTAAAACCTATTGTATTAATTAATTCATTATTATATTAATGATAGAAGAATTGAAGAGAATAAAATATTGTATTTTCAAGAAAAGAGAGATGAAAAGAAATATGGAAAAATGAGAGGTGAAATATAAGAAGGGAAAAAGGAGATGAATTAACGTTAAAATAAGGATAAAAAAACTGAAATGAGAAAATATAGGAGTCCCTATAAGGATAAAAAACTGAAATGAAAAAATATAGGAGTCCCGAAGGAACGTACCTACACAACCTACAACGTGCCACCGCTCACCTCCACCACTAGGCCAAAGTGTAACGAACCGAAATTTTCAAAAAAATTTATTTATAATAAATTACTATGGTATTAAAATATCATGGAAATTATTTTTGTAGTTATTATTATTGTTATTGGATATAAGGCATGAGAAAATAAGAGCTAATTAAATAAGAGGGATGAATTGGACATTTAATTATTTGTCCAAGGGCAATATTGAAAATTAAAAAAAAAAAGAAAATGCATACATGATATCCAGCATCTTCTCTTAGCACTCTTCACCTCCACCATTTTTCTTTTCTTCTATTTCTTCCTTTCCTTATCAAATTTTCTATAATCCAAAAAATTCCGATTTCTTCGATTCAACTTCGAATTCTTGTTAGAAATCGATCCTTAAGCCCTCTATCATCATCAATTTCAGTCAATCAAGACTAAAAGAGGAGGATTTTAGATTTTAAGGTTCGGATGAATAGTAACCCGAGTTTGAGGTGAGTGATTTTTGGTGAAATTAAAGCTTAATTAGTAGAATTTATGGTAGATTAAGCATATTTACGGTATTAGGAAGTTTATTTATACAATATCTTGATAGAATTATATATGGCTGTTGTAGAGGAAGCTATTGCAAGTAAATCAAAGACAAAAGAGGTAGAAGAGAGCTAGAAAGAGCATAAAAAAGGTTTGTGTCTCGAATTTCGATTTCTCGGTTTTTCAGAAGATTTTCCAGATTTGTATACCTATTTTGTTTTAATGTTTTCTCTCGTTATATAAATCCGATTTATACGATTCTTGATTTTATTGATATCTACAGAAGTAAGGAATATATGTTCAAAAGAAACCTTATTGAATTACATTCGGTTTCAATGTGAAATTTTCGTTTGAAGTTGAGACACGAAATCTGTTTTCGGAAAATCTCAGCTTGGTACACTGTTTAGTATTTTGATCATAACTTTGGTTATACAATTTGGATTTCTGTGATTCTGGTGGTTTTGGAAAGCTGAGACATGTGGCTAATTATGTTTAGAATAAAGTTCTTCGATTGGGTGATGTTTTCATAGTGAAAAATGCAGGGGAAGTCAGGTTACGAAACCTGGAAAAATTCTGGAAAGTATGAATATTGATTTTATTGAGTTTTAATTGAAGTTTGATGCTTAAAAATTTGGGATTTTGATTTCTTAATTACTGAAGTTATGTTAAATTATGATTGATGGTTTATACTGGAATTTTTAAGATGTTACTTTAATTTATTGCCCTTATTAAACGAGTAGAATACGGGTCAGGGTAGATTGGCGCCAATAAAGGGGGGTACAGTACTGTACAAACAATTGAAGCTTTGGCTTCGGGGTTTGGCCGATATTATGATATATATATATATATATATATATATATATATATATATATATATATATATATATATATATATATATATATATATATATATATATATATATATATATATATATATATATATATATTGATATTGAAGCTTCGGCTTCGGGCTTGACCGATATATTGATTTTGAAGCTTCGGCTTCGGGCTTGACCGATATGCTGATTTTGAAGCTTCAGCTTCGGGCTTGACCGATATATTGATTTTGAAGCTTCGGCTTCGGGCTTGTCCGCTCCCATATCCATTTTACCGTTATTCAGGACTTGTTTACTTTGGGCAATATGTGGTTAAAGTGTTTGGAAAAATTGGGTACAAATTTGATTGTACTTTGAAAGGATTACTATATAAGTTTTGTGATTTGGTTCCATAAAGTTGGTTAATTTGTTTTTAACTTATAAATATACTTTGTTTCTATTTTAAAAATATTCAAAGTTGTTATATTTTTTTTTATGGACACCACTAAGCAAATTGCTTAGCGTGTAGTTTTTTTTCTACACGTAGGTGGAGAACTTGTAGATAGCTTGGACCAAAGTGGAATAAGTGGATCAGCTTGAAGAGCAAATAAGGAAAGACTCGAGGTGGATATGTATTTTAATGTAATATTATGGTTTGTAGAATAATGGCATGTACTAGATAGTGTGAGAAATATAAAATGGTATTGAGGAATATTTGGAGAATAAAGTGGCATTGAGAAATATTTGGAGTTGGAAACATTATATTTGTATTTGTACATAATAAATCTACAAGTATTGAATTTCAAATAATGGAGTAGAGTTATTGATTGGGTGTTTATAGTTACCGTGACACTCCCTATAGGGGGGGTGTTACATTTGTTGGTATCAGAGCTGAGGATTAGGCGATTCTAGGACTAATATGTACATGCCATTTAAGATATAAATATGTTATGTTAGTTGTTTGATCCACTTTGGTCCAATTTTCAGGAATAAGTTATGGCTAGTAGTAGTCACAACCAGAGTGAGGAAGAGGATGTTGAGAGTACGGTCCATATTAGACAAGGGGATGAACAAAGACATGAACCTCCACCAGTTCATGGCTTTCCTGAACAACCTACTCCAGCATAAGCTGCTTTACTTCAGCATATGACTACTAAAGTAATCACACAAGTACTACGAAACATACAAATCCCCCAAGTTCCTGTAGTACCTCACATTAAAAGAAGAGAGAAGAGAACTCCTCTTGAAAGAATCAAGAAGCTTCCGGCTGATGATTTCAAAGGGGATACAGTGAATCCTGTAATTGCATAAGATTGGCTTGATCATACTAAATGATGTATGACTAGGCTTCATTTTACAGATGAAGAGAGATTAGACTATGTGCAAGGTCTACTCAAAGAACAAGCTAGGAGGTGGTGGGATAATATTGTGAGAGAAAGGCGACCTGGAGAAATCACCTGGGGTCTTTTCTTGGAACAATTTGACAAGAGGTACGTTAGTGAAAGATTCAAAGATGAGCAGAGGAAATTGTTCTTGTCTTTGAGACAGGGACAAATGACTGTATCAGAATATGAAGTTCAATTCCTCAAACTCGAGAGGTATACTCGTGATATCGTTGACAGTGAAGTAAGGTGATGTAAGAGATTCGAGGATGGGTTGAATGATGAAATTAGAGTGCATTTACTTGCACAAAGGATTAGGGTGTCCAATGATTTGGTTGATGCTGTTACGGGCATTGAGAAGATTAATTCAGATAGACAATAAAGAATGGCTAAAAGGTCTGGATTTCAAAAGGGAACGCGGGGTCCAGCTAGTTCAGAATCTCCAAGTAAGAAACAGAAGGGAACATCAGAACAAACACAATCTCATTTCAGAGGGTTTTCACTGAGATAAACCATAACTACGGGGTCAGCGGCTAGTGTACCTTCAGGTCAAGGCAGAGCAAATATTCCACAATGTTCTAATTGTGGAAGGATGCATAAAGGGGAATGTTGGGGAAAAGGTAGAGTCTACTTTAAATGTGGCTCAAGGGAACATTTGATTGCAAATTGTCCTCAAAGACAGATAAGTACATCTGCACCTACAGTAGTTCCTACTCCTACAATACAAGGTGGAAGAGGAAGGGGAAGAGGAAATGCTAGTGGTTTAAGTGGGCATGATGTGGCTCAATAAGCACCGTAGAGTGGTAGACCGGGAGGAATGGCGCGAAGTTATGCAATCCGAGGGCCTGAGACTAGAGAATCTACCGAAGTTATTGTCGGTAAATTTTCATTCTTTAACCATAATGTTTATGCTTTGATAGATCCTGGTTCATCTCATTCATATATATGTACTGCATTAGTACAAGAGAAAGGATTGCATGTAGAAGAATTAGTAGAAAATATTGAAGTGACTAATCCTTTAGGACACAGTGTGATAGTAAACAAAGCGTACATGAATTGCCCTATTATGATTCAACATCAAGTTTTCCTTGCAAATTTAATTGAGTTACCTTTCCGAGATTATGATGTTATCTTGGGAATGGATTGGTAATCGGAACATCGAGCTGTGGTGGATTGCAAAAACAAAAGAATGTCACTTCAAGTTTCTGATGGAGAAGAAATAGTTATCGTGGGTGAAAGATTAGATTATCTCTGTAACATAATTTCTTTTATGAAGACTAAAAGGCTGGTTAGAAAGGGATGTCAGGCCTACCTAATCTTCGCTCTAGAATCGAAGAAAGGTGAGTTAGAATTGTAGAATATTCCTACAGTATGTGATTTTCCAGATGTATTTCCAGAAGAACTACCGGGGCTGCCACCGAAAAGAGAGGTAGAATTCGCAATTGATGTATTACTGGGTACTGCACCAGTATCCAAAGCACCATACAGAATGGTGCCTGCTGAACTGAAAGAGTTGAAGATTCAGTTGCAAGAATTGCTAGACAAAGGATTCATACACCCGAGTATATCCCCGTGGGGTGCACCAGTATTGTTTGTTAAGAAGAAAGATAGGTCGCTCCAATTATGTATTGATTACCGTGAGTTGAATAAATTGACAGTGAAGAACAAGTATCCATTGCCAAGGATTGAAGACTTATTTGATCAACTCAAGGGTGCCAAATACTTCTCCAAGATTGATTTGAGATCAGGTTACTATCAGATGAGAGTGAAAAATGATGATATTGCAAAGATGGCTTTCCGAACTAGATATGGGCACTATAAATTTTTGGTGATGCCATTTGGTCTAACTAATGCACCAGCAGCATTTATGGACCTTATGAACCGTGTCTTTTATTTATATTTAGACACGTTTGTAGTAGTTTTCATTGATGATATATTGGTGTATTCTAAGTCACGGGAAGAGCATGATCAACATTTGCGGATAGTCTTCCAAACTTTGAGGGAAAATAAATTGTATGCCAAACTTAGCAAATGTGAGTTTTGGCTTGAAGAAGTTTCTTTCTCAGGCCATGTTGTTTCTGCCGAAGGAATTAAAGTGGATCCTAAGAAGATAGAAGCAGTTGTAGAATGGAAACCACCAAATAACCCTATGGAAGTCAGAAGTTTCCTTAGCTTAGCAGGGTATTACAGAAGATTTGTGAAGGGATTTTCAGTCATTGCTGCCCCATTGACAAAACTATTTCAAAAGAATGCAAAATTTGAGTGGGATCACAAGTGTCAAGAAAGTTTTGAGAAATTGAAGGCGATGTTAACAGAAGCACCCATCCTTACCCAACCAGAGCCTAGAAAAGATTTTGTAATCTATAGTGATGCTTCTCATAGTGGTCTTGGGTGTGTTTTAATGCAAGAAGGAAAAGTGATTGCCTATGCTTTCAGGCAATTGAAGAATCATGAAAGGAATTATCCTACTCATGATTTGGAAATGGCTGCAATAGTCTTTGCCTTGAAAATTTGGCGACATTATCTTTATGGAGAAAAATGTTATATTTATACAGATCACAAAAGTTTGAAATATTTACCAACACAGAAAGAATAGAATTTAAGGCAAAGAAGGTGGATGGAATTCATTAAAGATTACGATTGTCTTATTGATTACCATCCAGGAAAGGCTAATGTAGTGGCAGATGCTCTCAATAGAAAAACAATGATGGCACTAAGGGCTATGAATATGGGGTTAACTCTTGCCAGTAGTGGAGCCTTAATTGCAGAATTAAAGATTCAACCTGTACTACTACAACAGGTTAAGCAAGCACAAAATGAAGATGATGACTTCAAGGTCATTCGAGCAAGGACACAAGTGGGTATAATAGACAACTATATGGTTCGAGAAGATGGGTGTCTATATTTTAAAGATAGACTATGTGTGCCAAACAATGAAGAATTAAAGAAGAATATCTTACAAGAGGCGCATAGTAGTCCTTATGTGATGCATCCAGGAGCAAAAGATGTACCAAAATTTGAAGAGACATTATTGGTGGAATGGAATGAAGAAAGACATTACTAACTATGTTGCTCAATGTCTAACTTGTCAACAGGTGAAAGCAGAACATCAAGTTCCTTCTGGATTGTTGTAACCAATAACAATTCCAGAATGGAAATGGGAAAGAATCACAATGGACTTCGTGATGTCTTTACCACGTACACAGAAGAAACATGATGCAGTGTGGGTTATTGTAGATAGATTGACAAAGTCTGCCCACTTTCTTCCAGTTAGGATGGATTATTCACTTGAAAGGTTGGCTCAGTTATATGTAGATGAGATAGTAAGGCTACACGGAGTGCCTATTTCAATCATTTCTGACCGAGATCCAAGATTTACTTCAAGATTTTGGAAGAAGTTGCAAGAAGCCTTAGGTAGTAAACTTTATTTCAGTACTTCATTTCATCCTCAAACAGATGGTCAATCTGAAAGAGTAATTCAGGTGTTGGAAGACATGATGAGAAGTTGTATCATTGAATTCGAGGGGAGTTGGGATAAGTATTTGTCCCTCATGGAGTTTGCCTATAATAACGGCTATCAGTCAAGCATACAAATGGCGCCATATAAAGCATTGTATGGAAGAAAATGTCGAACTCCATTATATTGGACCGAACTTAGTGAAAACAAGATTGTGGGAGTGGATTTAATTCAGGAGACAAAGGAGAAGGTAAAACTTATTCAAGAGAGATTGAAGGCTGCATCGGATAGACAAAAATCTTATGTTGATCTAAAAAGAAAATACATTACTTATGAAGTGGGAGATAAAGTATTTCTCAACGTATCTCCTTGGAAGAAAGTCCTGCGATTTGGCAAGAAAGGCAAGCTCAGTCCGAGATTCATTGGCCCATATGAGGTTATAGAGAAGGTTGGACCGGTAGCTTATCGGTTGGCACTACCCCCGATGCTCGACAAAATTCATAATGTGTTCCATGTGTCGATGTTAAGGAGATATAGATCAGATCCACCACATATCTTATCTCCTAATATCGTAGAAATTGATCCCGGCCTGACGTATGAAGAGGAACCGGTACAAATCTTGGCAAGAGAGGTTAAACAATTGAGAAACAAGTCTATTCCTTTGGTAAAAGTACTTTGGAGGAATCATAAGGTTGAAGAAGCAACTTGGGAACCGGAGGATACAATGAAAACTCAATATCCGCAACTGTTTTCAGGGAATTTTCGGGACAAAAATTCATAAGAGGGGGAGAATTGTAACGAACCGAAATTTCCAAAAAAATTTGCTTATAATAAATTACTATGGTATTAAAATATCATGGAAATTATTTTTGTAGTTATTATTATTATTATTGGATATAAGGCATGAGGAAATAAGAGCTAATTAAATAAGAGGGATGAATTGGACATTTAATTATTTGTCCAATGGCAATATTGGAAATTAAAAAAAAAGAAAATGCATACATGATATCCAGCATCTTCTCTTACCACTCTTCACATCCACCATTTTTCTTTTCTTCTATTTCTTCCTTTCCTTATCAAATTTCCTATAATCTAAAAACTTCCGATTTCTTCGATTCAACTTCGAATTCTTGTTAGAAATCGATCCTTAAGCCCTCTATCATCATCAATTTCAGTCAATCAAGACTAAAAGAGGAGGATTTCAGATTTTAAGGTTCAGATGAATAGTAACCCGAGTTTGAGGTGAGTATTTTTGGTGAAATTAAAGCTTAATTAGTAGAATTCATGGTAGATTAAGCATATTTACGGTATTAGGAAGTTTATTTATGCAATATCTTGATAGAATTATATATGGCTGTTGTAGAGGAAGCTATTACAAGTAAATCAAAGGCAAAAGAGGTAGAAGAGAGCTAGAAAGAGCATAGAAAAAGGTTTGTGTCTCGAATTTCGATTTCTCGGTTTTTCAGAATATTTTCCAGATTTTTATACCTGTTTTGTTTTAATGTTTTCTCTCGTTATATAAACTTGATTTATACGATTCTTGATTTTATTGATATCTACAAAAAGTAAGGAATATATGTTCAAAAGAAACCTTATTGAATTACGTTCGGTTTCAATGTGAAATTTTCGTTTGAAGTTGAGTCACGAAATCTGTTTTCGGAAAATCTCAGCTTGGTACACTGTTTAGTATTTTGATCATAACTTTGGTTATACAATTTGGATTTCTGTGATTCTGGTGGTTTTGGAAAGCTGAGACATGTGGCTCATTATGTTTAGAAGAAAGCTCTTCGATTGGGTGATGTTTTCATAGTGAAAAATGCAGGGGAAGTCAGGTTACGAAATCTGGAAAAATTCTGGAAAGTATGAATATTGATTTTATTGAGTTTTAATTGAAGTTTGATGCTTAAAAATTTGGGATTTTGATTTCTTAATTACTGAAGTTATGTTGAATTATGATTGATGGTTTATACTGGAATTTTTAAGATGTTACTTTGATTTATTGCCCTTATTAAACGAGTAGAATACGGGTCAGGGTAGATTGGCGCCAATAAAGGGGGGTACAGTACTGTACAAACAATTGAAGCTTTGGCTTCGGGCTTTGGCCGATATTATGATATATATATTGATATTGAAGCTTCGGCTTCGGGCTTGACCGATATATTGATTTTGAAGCTTCAGCTTCGGGCTTGACCGATATGCTGATTTTGAAGCTTCGGCTTCGGGCTTGACCGATATATTAATTTTGAAGCTTCGGCTTCGGGCTTGTCCGCTCCCGTATCCATTTTACCGTTATTCAGGACTTGTTTACTTTGGGCAATATGTGGTTAAAGTGTTTGGAAAAATTGGGTACAAATTTGATTGTACTTTGAAAGGATTACTATATAAGTTTTGTGATTTGGTTCCATAAAGTTGGTTAATTTGTTTTTAACTTATAAATATACTTTGTTTCTATTTTAAAAATATTCAAAGTTGTTATTTTTTTTTATGGACACCACTAAGCAAATTGCTTAGCGTGTAGTTTTTTTTCTACACGTAGGTGGAGAACTTGTAGATAGCTTGGACCAAAGTGAAATAAGTGGATCAGCTTGAAGAGCAAATAAGGAAAGACTCGAGGTGGATATATATTTTAATGTAATATTATGGTTTGTAGAATAATGGCATGTACTAGATAGTGTGAGAAATATAAAATGGTATTGAGGAATATTTGGAGAATAAAGTGGCATTGTGAAATATTTGGAGTTGGAAACATTATATTTGTATTTGTACATATTAAATCTACAAGTATTGAATTTCAAATAATGGAGTAGAGTTATTTATTGGGTGTTTATAGTTACCGTGACACTCCCTATAGGGGGTGTTACACAAAGTCACTTGTTGTTATCATTCCTTAAGTTGATATATATATTTAATTTTTTATAATCGGAAAATTGTTAAAAATATATGGTTTAAGTTTCATATTTATTAAATTAATTTTTTATGTTGTCTTTGCACTTTCTAATCAAATTTAAGTTTTCATTCTTCTCCAATACGTTCCACTACTATTCACGCTACTATTCACCCACTGTTCATTTTTTTTAATTTTTCATCTTATTTTGACATTATCTTTCAAACCGTTCATTTTTTTGACATGCCACTTTAGATTTTTTTGTTCGTCTCATTTTTATCTTTGAAATGTCATCCATTGTGATACACTTTTTCGAAAAAAAAAATTTCGATTGTTTGATATCTGGTAAGTAACTGATATATACTTGTTAAGAATCGTAATTTCATATGTTTGAATTTCTATTTTTAATTCAAAAGAATCTGGTAAGTAACTGATAAGAATCGTATTTTCATATGTTTTTAATTTCAATATTTAATTTAACAGAATCTGGTAAGTAACTGGCAGATAACTGGTAAGAATCATATTTTCATATGTTTTTCATTCAACATAATTAGGTAGGTATCTGGTAGGTAACCGATAAGAATTGTATTTTCATATGTTTTTAATTTTTGTTTTAATTCAACAGAATCTGGTAGGTATCTAGTAAGTAACTGATAGGTAACTAGTAAGAATCGTATTTTCATATGTTTTTAATTTCTATTTTTAGTTCAACAGAATCTGGTAGGTATCTGGTAAGTATTTATTTTTAACTCAAAGTTGAAAAAAGTTTTTGAATGTATCTGGTAGGTATCTGGTAAAAACCTGGTAAGTATCTAGTAGGATGCTAGTAAATTCATGAAATAATGTAGAAAGCTGTTACAAACATAAACTTGGTGGATTGAACAAACTTTCAATGAAATATAAGGTTCATACCAGATATCTATCAGTTATTTACCAGATACTGAACATTTGTAAAAAGGTTTTTGAATGAATCTGTAGCTATGAAGCATGGACACTCCAAAACCTGGATTGTTCCCGTGTCAGACACGTATGGGACACCGACACTCCCCAGACACTTGTCGGACATGTGTCAGACACTTCAAATTTCAAACGGACACTCCACGTAGGATATACACTTCTCAGACACTCCACAGACACACCACATAGAAGTTAATGAATTTCCTTTATGGTAATATGTGACAAAAATAGAAAATGTAGTGGGGGTGGGATAATATGGCAGTTAAATGCAACAATGTGGCAGGAAAAGAAAGGGTCACACACTACATTTAAAGCACATTTGTTACACATAGTTGTTAAAGGTATTAACATGTGCAATAAAGTCACAAAACATGACATAACAACTATTTTGGATTTAATTTTTTTTTGTTTTTAATTGATCAAAGGACTATAAATGATATGGATTTTACTATATATGAATATTTATATTTGACAATTTATTTTTGTTGACGTTTCCCAGCCGTGTCCAAATGCATATTTTTTTTCCAAATTGTCGTGTCTGCGTGTCTGTGTCCGTGTCGTGTCGGACACTCGGAGCGTGTCCGTGCAACCTAGGTCTGTAGGTATCTAGTAAGTACCTGGTAAGTATATGGTAGAATGCTAGTAAATAGATGACATGTGGTAGAAATATGTTACAAACATGAACTTGATGGATTGAACAAATTTCTAATGAAATATAAGATTTATAACAGGTTCATACCAGATATCTACCACTTACCTACCAGATATCGAACAGTTGAGATTTTTTTTCAAAAAAGTATATCACAATGGATGGCGTTTTGAAGATAAAAAAGAGATGAACAAAAAACTCTAAAGCCGTATGTCAAAAAGATGAACGGTTTGAGAGATAATGACCAAATAAGATGAAAAAAAATTTTAAAATGTGAATAGTGCATGAATAGTGTACGTGAACAGGAACATAAATAGTGGAGAGTAAGGGTGGAACGTACAACTTTAATTTTGAAACTTGTTTGGTTAGGGAAAGTTATGACCCAAATATTCGAATGAAATAAAACTTTATTTTTGGTATATATTTACAAAAACCCCTTTATAATCATACTATCTCCGAAATAAAATTTAAGGTCCCCAAAAATTCGGGGCTCTAAGCGGTCGCTCACCCTGCCTCCCCTAATAGCCGGCTTTGTTGACATCCATCTCAACCATCACCTTCTTATACCCCCGGTCCCATGCAATCGTTAACCCATCCAACACCCCTAGTACCCCACAACTCAGCCAGTGCCACCGAACATCTACCAATATTTATTGCAAACAAGCACATCCATCTTTCCGTTGAGTCTCGAATTAACCCCCATGAATTAGCCATATATTCATTACCTATCATTGAACCATTTGAGTTAATTTCAACTTGTCCATCGACAACTTATAGGGGAAATTCCTGAAAATAACTTGGATAATCTCTGAAGTCGTAATAACACTTTCAGATTGAAACTAATTTGGAGGTTCTCCCAAATGTTTCAATCGGATAAAATCATAATAAACTCAAGAACTTAGAATGAATTATAGTTGTGAAGAAAAAATGAACCAGCAGCAAACGTTACCAAAAATCGCCTGTAAGTATTGTCAATGCACGGTTTTTATAAACCTGCAACGAGCAGTTGCAACGCTTCATATAGAAAGTGTTGCTAAAAAATCGCATCCATTCGAGCAGTTGCATCTGTTCAGAATAGAAGCATTGTGAAAAGAAGTATCCATTCGA
The DNA here is from genome assembly GCA_947683365.1 of Euphorbia pulcherrima. Lineage (NCBI taxonomy): Eukaryota > Viridiplantae > Streptophyta > Magnoliopsida > Malpighiales > Euphorbiaceae > Euphorbia > Euphorbia pulcherrima. The sequence goes on from CANTUS010000001.1 coordinate 26,986,073, forward strand.
GTAGCTGCAACAATTCATAACAGAAGTGTTGTGAAATGTAGCTCCCCGGACCCTCGTAAGCTAAGTATCGTAATATAACTCAAACAAGCGTGTACTACGCATTCTTCTGACTTATCCGATGAAATATTATGACTGCATTGGTCAACTAGTTGATCCAATTACACTAAAATACCAACAATCCTCCCCTATTTTATTGTAATCCATGATTAACTAAACAAAATCACAACAAATAACAAACTTATGCATAAATGAAACATCGTGATGATTGAATTTCATCTTAGTATATTACACATTGCAAATATTCGAATACCAAAGGTGTCACTATGGATTGAACCTATGTTATTCATCTTGAATACTCGAAGATAATATACACATAAGTCAACACTCTAACATGTTCTACTTGACACTATCTTTTACTAGCCTTGTGTCCCTATCTTCATAAGCGTATTAAAGTCAAGTCCAAAACTTCTTGAAGTGACTAAACGTCATGCTTATCTAGGTAGCTCTTTTACTTTTGCACCTGCATATGAAATTTTTCAAAAGAACTATTTAGAAGTTAAACTTCAACCTCCTTTATCTTGCAAGTCTGAACACACACCTAGGGATGTTTTAATCATGTGTTCCAATCTCTAGATGTTAAGCTTTCCTCATTGAATTCAGCACCTAACGTCATATTAGGTGGGAATTGTCTATCTTAACATGAGAGATTTTAGGTGGAGTTTTATCCCATCCCCATAACCGACTTGTGCACAAGATCTCTTCTTAACCTTTTGGTTAAATGATTGGCTAAATTACGCTCATTTTTACAAACTCAAATTCCATTATTGAATCATCCATACAATTATGTTTCTTTGACGCCCAAGAAATAACACCTCCCCCAAGAAGGAATACTCATCCACTTGTGGAAGAACTATCTTCTTCATAAGAAATATAACTTGTATCCGAATAGCCTTCTAAAAATTGAAGGAATCCATTGGAGTGCTAACTGGAGAACAATCCTTGAAGTTAACTTTATTCAAAATCTTCTCAATATAATAAGATTGAGAAATTGAAATAACATTGTTCTTCTGCTTGATTCTTATACCAAGAATCACTTCAACCTCCCCCCAAATCCTTCATCTCAAAACTAGATGACAAAAATTTCTTGGTTTTATCAACTTGATTATGGTATTACCAAAAATCAACATGTCATCCACATACAAACAAATCATAACTCCTTTGCCAGAAGCATCAAACTTGTTATATATACATTTGTCTTCTTGGTTGATAACAAAATCACTAGACAAAACCACATCATCAAAATTTTGATGCCACACTTTTAGTGCTTCTTTTAGTCCATATAATGATCTTCAACTTGCATACCTTATTTTCACAACCTAAAATAACAAACCCTTCCGGTTGTTTCATATAAATTTCCTCATTCAATTCACCATTCAGGAATGCAGAGTTTACATCCATTTGATGAATTACAAGGTTTTTTACATTAATCAACAAACGAAAAATTTTGTAAAAATAATTTCTAACATATTAGAAATTTTTATAAAATTCACAAATTACTTTCTATAATTTTTATGAATTTATTTACAAAAATTAAATCAAATACTCACTTTTCTAAACTTAAAAAAATTCTGAAAAAAATGATCATTAAATGCAAAAAAATATGAAAATGGTGGGGTAGGAAAAATTTTGGAGCAAAATGACGTTACTTAGGGACTTAAATTGCAAATATACCAAATGGGTCATTAGAGAAGCATCATGTGGTATTCTATTGACTAGTCAACTTTGAGTTTTGACTCACACGTGGCAATCAACCATTGATCGGTAAACCCCAAAGGTTAAACCAATGCCACATCATATGCCATATGGCATTGACCATAGTCAACTCCAGAATTGCCACATGGACATAAATTATTTTGGATAAGGACCAAAAACTGTTTTGGCAATGCTCCAAAAAGAGTTACCATATCCAACAGTCTCATTCTTTCTGTGGCAACATTTTTTTTTAATTTAAGCGTCTCAACAGATCGTTGTCCCCACATAAAAACCGTCACATTCAAAAATTGTCGCGAGGAACAGTTGTTGCGAATGAACCATCGCAACATTTCATTTTCTGACGGATTCTGCAATGGATTCAGTATCCCTCGCAAACACTGAAAATTGAATTCCGAATCGTTGCGAAAAACTGTTGTCACAAACAAACCGTCTCAATTTTTCATTCTGCAACGATCTCTGCAACGGATTCAGAACCCCTTGCAAAACAGAGAAAAACGAATTCTAATTTTACATCATTTCGGAAATGATTCCAGCCTCTAACCGACCCCTCCTAAGGTTTTTCAACATACTGAGTCCAATGGATACGTTATTTTTACAAAAAAAAAAAGCGACAGAAACTCGTCATTTACCCAAAATAATGCGAATAATGCAACTTTTTCAGTGAAAACAACATGAAAATACCTGAAATCAAACATAATCGATTCAAATGCGACTTTGAATATAAAAAATACAAAATTCCATTCAATTATTGACCAGATTACAAAATCATGGCCAAAACACTCCAAAAACACGATTTTTTCACCATTTTACATACTTTAACCGTAAATTCGACAAAAAGTTCCCGGAAAATCGTTCTGAACAAAAATTTCAGAATTTCCAGAAACAAGGAGAAAGAGAATTTACTTAAAAAACACAGAAAAATATAGCAAAAATCTTCGCTTTGATATCAATGAAGGAAGTCGAATAAGAACGGATAGAATTGTGTACGTTTTCGGTGCCTGAGATCAAAGAATGCCATTATAACACCGTTTGTATGCAAAAGAATTAGATTGAATCACCGGTATTTCGGATATCAATAGATTCCCATGACTTCTTCAACAGATTCTCCGCTCGTCATTTTCAAAAAATTTAGTTTCAATCTTTGAAACTAAGCAGACTTCAAAATGAATTAGTTTCAATCTTTGTTGGGGAAATTCCTGAAAATAATTTGGATAATCTCTGAAGTTGTGATAACACTTTCAAATTGAAACGAATTTAGTGGTTCACCCAAATGTTTCAATCGGATAAAATCATAGTAAACTCAAGAACTTAGAATGAATTATAGTTGTGAAGAAAAAATGAACCAGCAACAAACGTTGCCAAAAATCGCCTGTAAGTGTTGCCAATGCCAGGTTTTTATAAACCTGAAACGAGCAGTTGCAACGCTTCAAATACAAAGCATTGCTAAAATTCGTATCCATTCGAGCAGTTGCATTTGTTCAGAACAGAAGTATTGCTAAAAGACGTGTCCATTCGAGCAGCTGCAACAGTTCATAAGAGAAGTGTTGCGAAAGGTAGCTCCCGAACCCTCGTAAGCTAAGTATCGTAATAGAACTCGAACAAGCGTGCACTCCTCACTCTCCTGACTTGTTCGATGAAATATTACGACTACATTGGTCAATTAGTCGATCCAATTACACTAAAATACCAACACAACTTCCATGAAACCAACTGCTAACTTTGCTCAACTTATCTCCGGTCACTATCCACTCCCACATCAAACACTACAACCATTGCGCAAATCGACGCCGCCACCCTCTTCACATCGTGCACCTCATGCTCAAAAATAATTTCGTTATGACATTTCCAAAGCAACCAACAACCTATACCAAACATTGGACTCCAATTCATATAACGACTAATGCATCAACAACATCCTCAATCTGTCCTTAAGATCATGCTGCCTCCCTGAACTTCAGAAGCGTCCCCACAGCTACCTTAAAAAGTATACCGCTTTGCTCCATGAATGCCACGTGTCAGCTTTTGGTTGGTTTGCCTTTTCAAATATATCATTTTTTAATATTTCCCCTCTCCAATCAAAAGCTGACACGTGACATTTAGAGAGCAAATAAGCGGTGCACTTTTTGAAAGTTGAAGTAGTTGCGGGGACACTTTCAAAGTTCAGAAAGGCCACGAGATTATACGGACAAGTTGAGGATGTTGTTGATGCATTAGACCTTCATATAACCATAAGCCTCCCTCTTACATAAATTACCCACCAACCAATCATATATACAATCATCATGAAATGCCTCCCTCACCTCACTTGGAATTAACTCGCTCCACATCAACCGAGCAAATTCACAAATTACAATCACACAAACAATGATCAATGTCCTCCGCCGACACCAAGCACCGGCCACTCTGAGGATCATCCACTATATGTCGACAACACCTCTCACTCTTTGTTAAAAATCTCCCATAGACAAATAATCAAATGAACATGTTATTTCGTTTCGGACCCTTCCAAATATAAAGGACAATGCCTCAAATAAAAGCAATGCAAGGCATTAATTTCCCCTCCACGTGAATTATGTGATTTATTGCAACGTGAAATGGTTGATAACATATTTCATGAATCGAAATATAGTGTCTTATTTGGTCACCAGAAAAGTCTACATAAATAACATTAAATAATTAATCGTTTTTAAATTAAACATAGATTGGACAACCACCCAAGTCTATTCAATTGTATAAATTAAGTCCTATTTTTTTTAATTTTGAAAAGTTAAACCGAATTGAATTGAATTAAAGTTGGTTGAATTGAATTGAGCTGAATTAATTAAACTAAACTTATATTAATGTAGATTTATAATTACACATAGCTGAACTGAATTGAATTACAATAAAATAAAATAATCTGAATTAAACTGAAGTAGTCTAAACTAAATCAAATTACACTAGAAAAAAACTCAATGAACAACGAGTTTACAAAGTCAAATTTAACCAAAGTTATATAATACTGCATTGAGATCCAATAGCCAAGTGCATACATAGCATATTAACAATAAAAAAAATAATCATTACGGAGTCTGTATAATATTTGAGCGATAAAAATTAAGACAAAGGGATTATATAGTGGAGTAACTGGTAAATGTATAAAGTATTTTGATACTTACCTCCAGCCATATCCAGAAACTGTATGAAACGACAAAATCCATTCCACTCCTACGTTATTCCCATTTTCCTTGCACCCAAACACATTGAAAAGGAAAACAGAAAAAAGAGAGCAAAACTGAAGAGATGTTTCAGTGACTGGTGAAGATGACATTAATTTCACTTCTAAAATCCATCATTTGTGCATATCAGTGTCAATTGTTCTTCACCTGACCTGACTGCGATAATTAGACTCATTTTGTAGAAGTTTTGCCCTAGTCTAGTGCTACTGGTAATGCAACACTGTTCGGAAGATGACTAGCACAAATACAAATTTCAGTAATCTGCTGATGTTCCTGCCACCTTACGCACCCAAATCTTCCCCAATTCCACTTGGTTGCAGTTTTAGGAGTAACCCTAGAACTTGCCGTCGTTTGTCCACTAGCCATGCCTCTTTGGTTACAGAGGTAGTTTCTGCCAATGCGGAAGAAGCTCAACAAGTTGCCTCCAAAACGGTGGCCCGCCGCCTAGTTCTCCTCCGTCACGCTAAGAGTTCATGGGATAACCCTTCATTGCGAGGTCAATATACGCTGCCTTCTCTTCTCTTTGGTTAATTTTTGCAGTTTCTTCCGCGAATTCTCTGGTTTTTCAGTTATTTTCTGATAGACCGGATTCTGCAATGTCTTTACTGTTGCGTTTATTTCTCCTCATAGACCACGATCGACCTCTGAGCGAAGCAGGACGGCTTGATGCTGCCAAAGTTGCTCTGAAACTCCAAGTGCTTGGTTGGATTCCTCAGCTTATTCTTTCTAGGTTTGAATGTTCCTTCTTCTTATTCTTCCATATACTTTCTAATGAGCGTAATCTAGACGAAAATAAATAGTTCATAACTCTACTGCTAGATGAATTGTGTAGTCCATTTTCAATTTAGTGTGCTATTCATACAGTGATGCAACTCGAACTCGAGAAACACTTCAAATTATGCAGGAGCAAGTGCCGGGCTTCCTGGATGCAGAGGTTTATTTCATTTCTAGCTTCTATTCTATTGCAGCAATGGATGGACAGACTGCTGACCATCTCCAGCAAGCTATCTGTAGATATTCTCGGGATGAGATCCTCACTGTTATGTGAGTTAAAGTTGATTGTTTTTTAATGTTACAATAAAATTACTGACATATTTGATATTTCATTATTCACGGATTAGTTCGTATATATCTAGCTCAAACTGCTTTAGCAATACAGCGTTAGTGCCTCATTTTCACGAGCGTTTTGTTTTTCAATTTCCTTTCTCCTATCATGATTTTCAAAAGTTTGTACAAATGTCAATAAAGGAAACCAAGGAATTAAAAATAGCAAAGAAGATACAGAAAAAAGGCAGATAAAGAAATAAGGTTTTGACGTTCGGATTTTCGGCTATTATGATCTCCCCTCTCACTCCCATAATTTTTGCAAGGAACAAAGTTGAGGCATTATGAAGTGATAGAAGAATTCAAAGACTCTTGGTTAATTATGCAGGTGCATGGGTCACAATAGGGGGTGGGAGGAGGCAGCTTCAATGTTTAGTGGCGCTTCTGTGGAGCTGAAGACATGTAATGCTGCTTTGCTTGAAGCTGCTGGCAAGTCTTGGGAGGAGGTTAGGCTGTTATTTCTTATTGAGCAACATCTGATCAAGTTGCATAGTTACATATCACTCTTTAATCTTATTAATCTGCCTATGCTTCTGTTCTATATACGTTTTTTTAACTGATAGAAAATTTTATTTAGTTGCTGACATATTGCACTTCACTCGCTCTGTTGCTCATGCATCATGGAAGCATTGGCACTTTGATAAAATCACAAACTTGTATGTAGATGCAAGGGTCAAAGGCGATTTAAATAGATTTTTCACTGTCTCCAGTATGTGAACTTCACTTTCTTCTTTTCTTGACTTCACTACCCCCATGACAGCATTCTCCTATTTTCACCCTTCATTTTTGTTTCCCAATTTTCGTTCTTTCAGGTTTGGTCTTAGACCTGGTTTGTAGTTCTAAATTTTCCCTATGAAGTATTGTTGTCCTTGTCCCTTATTACAAATACAATGCTTCACAAGATGAGGATTATACAAGAAAAATGGAGCTGTAACTAGGCTGATATGGATTCTGGAAGAGGTTGTGAGAGTGCGTGAGAGATGTGTAGTGAAGGGAAAACTCTAAAAAAGAAAAATTTCCTATTTTCTTTTTCCATTTTTGCTTTCCCAACTTTTTGTTCTTCAGATGTGGTCTTAGATCTTAATCTAAGTGGAAGACTTGGTTATAAAATATGTAGAGTTGTTGACCTTTTCAAATAAGGATTATCAACTTTGTGCATGGCACATGGAGTTATGGCTAGGCTGAGATATATGCTGGAGAAGCTTAGCAAAGAACATTTTGGTAGTAAAGAATGTAATAAGTATAGTTGTAAAAAGTTCTTAGACCATGTGGAAAAGGGTACATTTAGATTGCCGAAGAGATACTAAACAAAAAGTCAAATCTGATTGTGAAAGGAAACCATTGTAAATTGTAATAATTGCTTCTGCAGCAGCAGATGAAACTATGCACAATTTTTTATGCCTTTATGGAAATTTAGGAATCAAATATAGTATTTTAATCTCCATAACTTATAATTTTCGAATCTCCAACTAGGTGGAAAAAATTAAAGATTGGATCTTGTACTTCGCTAAAATCTAGGTGTCTTTTGAGATATGCGTTTTGAAAAGGGGAACCCCAGCATCCCAGGAATTCTCATGTTGAAGAGCCTACTATGCCTTAAAGAAACCGCCAGTGCGGATATAATAGTAGTTTGGACTGAAGGCCTCAAGTTCAAGATATGGGAATGGAAAGGTTATTACTAGAATAGTAGAATGACTTCTCCCTGATGCAAGGCCTAATCCAATCCGCTAGGTATAGAAATTAGTTGCGTCCGGTCACAAGGCTAAGGGCTTACTGAATACGAAGAAACTAGGTCAAATAGGGTATAGGAAGGATACTGTTTATGGAGAATATGTTCAAATTGACTGCATTGACAAATGAACTACAGAAAGACACATTTTGAGATGGAAACATATGTCGCTGAATTAGAAACATTTTTATTGAAGAAGTCGTCGCGAATCAGCAGTATAGATATAGTTGTATGATTCTGATTTCTGAATTTCTGAGGGAACAGTGATAAAACTTGACAATAGTTTCTTCTTGTTATTCTGGTTACAGCTGCTGTTTTAAATGCTCAGACTTGTCTATAACCAAACCAAGTGTATTTGCAATCTCAGGCATTTTCTTTGGCTGGGCCTGGTGGGTGGAAACTACAGAGCATTGTAAAACCAAGCAGTAGCCAGTAGCAGTAGCACCTTAAACACCAAATGAAGTTAGCGACTCTTTTAGTTGCTCTTCCCGAAAAAACAGAGAAAAGAAATGTGATTCTACCTTGCACATGTTAGTGGCTCAAGGCATTTGATTTGGTCTGAGAACAAGATCATCAACCCAACCTGATGCTGTGGACATAAAGATTAAAAAAAAGGAATACTGTATTTGTTGGTTTTGAAGATCTATCGATCCTCTGTGCAACGGGTACCAATTTGACACTAGCCTACGAAGTTTCAGAAACATATGCTGTTGAGAGTAGTGCAGTTTGGAGTAATGGATTGTGAATTGATAGTATTTCCAAGTGTTGTATTTTACCATTTTTCATTTCTGTCAAATTAGTGGCATATACCCTAAGCAAGCCCCAATAAGCGATTGGCTAGAATTTTGATAAATCTTGTATTAATAAGTGAAATAAACGTGTTACTATTATCTAGGGATGAATATGGGGACATGGGAATGAATGATTTTTATTTTATTTTAAGTTGAAGGTGTTTAATTTAGCTGGTAACCCACGACATTGCCCACCCCACATGAATTTATAATGGGTATTCCACAATTGTAGGCAAAAGTTAAAACTTGGTCACCTTATTTTCTGCCCTTGTATTTCGATTTTACCATATTTATCATTTGTCTTAAATGTTCAAATTTCTAATCATAATTTTGCTAGTGCTGTGAGCATGTGAAAAAACTATGTTTATATTGTATAATGGTGTATATAATTGGTAATTTTGACTAAAAATGAGTTTGTACTTTGGACCAACAAATAGAGTACCGTGTTATAGGCAATTTTCCAACCTGGGATCTAGTATTGAGCTGGGGGTTCTAATATTAAGTGTCAGATTCATTTAAAACTACACTATTAACTAAATAGTGGTGATACTCTAAATATTGGTAATAGGAGTTACTTCTCTCCAATGAAAAAGATTAGTGTAACAAATATTATCAGATATTTCCAGTTATGGAAAAAGATTCAATGAGACTGGATCAAAATTTTTTTTAATAAATGACTAAATCCAACTGAATTACAATACAAAACAATTTTAGGTTTATAACTTATAGTTACTATATACATCAGTTAAAAACACTTATAATTACTTTTTTTTAACTTATAAAGAGATTATAAATAAGAAGTTTAATTGTTTTTTAACTCTTATATGTAAACAACGTATAAATAACTAATTGGGTGTAGATCAATTGGTACATCATTCAATGTTAGTGGTGGAAGGTCCTAAGTTCAATATCTGACCTCTTCAAAAATAATTCTTAAAAAAAAACAACGTATAAATAGTAAAATTGTTTTATAGAATGCCCGTAGAAAGTTTATAATTAATAAACACTATGAAATTTCAAATAACCAACAAAAATTGCAAGAAAGATGCTCCCTTCGTTTTTTTAAACTGTCGTTTATGAGTTAAATAAATTTTTTTAATAAGTGTTACTTTCAAATTTTAATGTAATTGTTTGAGCATCTTTCCATTTTGCCATTATTTAATGCAACATTGAAAATGATAAATGATAACAAAGACTAGACTGTAAACGAGTCGAGTCGAGTCGAGCCGAGTTATGGCATGTTCGTGTTTAACTCATTTAATTTTTAATCAAACACGAGTCGAGCCGAGCTAGAATCGAGCTCAAAATCTTGTTCATGTTTGGCTCGTTTACGAGTTCGTTTGTTCACGAGTTGTTCACAAGCAACTCATTTATTTTATTTGTGATAGTTTTCGTGAATTTGTTCATGAACAAAATCGTTTATTTTTTGTTCACGAAAGCAATTATTAACAAAATATGAAAAATATGTTTTTAATATTATAATATCTCAATAACTAACATAATATCCTTGAACATAATGCAAAATAGAGAACCTTAATTTAAGTATTTATATCATGAATTAATTATTTATGTATAAATTAAGTCAGCAAGTATCGTTAATACGAGTCATCAATAAGATTATGGCTTATGTGCTTATATTACAAGTACAAATTATTTCATTAACTATTTTAAAATTATGTTTTATTATAGTTTTATAAATATTTTATTATGTGAGAATTATAATCGAGTTAATTCACGAGCTTTTATCAAGCATGTTCATGAACATCTTCACTAGGTTCTAATCGAGTTTGTTCGCGAGTTTTCGAGCCGAGCTAGGCCTTGTTCATGTTCAGCTCATTTATTATTCGAGCTCAAAATCATGTTCACGAACTGTTCATTTATAAACCGAGCCTAGTAGAGTCGAGCTCGTATTGAGCCGAACACCGAACTGTATATGAAAGGCTCGTATCATTTACAACCCTAAAGATCAATCATCTTTTCAAATAATTATTAGTGTTGGGGTATTTTAGTACTTTTATTCTCTTAATTAATATTTTATTGGTCTTGACAAACTTACCCAAATCGAAAGTTAAAATGAATAAAATGATAAGCTGCATATTGAAAAAAAACAACATAATTTGAACTTAATAAATCAAAATACACTCAAAAAGAAAAAGTGTAGGAGCAACACCTCTGGATAGAACTGGTTCCAAGCAAACAAATGAAACAATGAATAGTAATAATAATTTTCATATTTTGGGAGCAATACTAATAGTAGAGAAAAGAAAGTTGCAGCTGTTGCCTCCCTGTCTATCCGCGTCTCTATATCTCTCCTTTCTTCCCAGTTTCCGACGATCGTTCAAGTGAGTGAGAAATCAAATTCTACCTCTAAAACTATTCTTACTTTGTCTTTCTCGCGTTGACTACTTCATTTTTATTGAATTTCTCTCCTCTTGGCATCTTCTAAATCTGCATTGTTCTGTTGCTGCTAAAGTTATCCAACTTTTTTTAGGTCTTAAAGGTACCCATTTCATTTAACTTTTCCCTTTTCTCACTCAGTTTATGCCTTTGGTTGTATCACTTGAAACAAGCATCCACCTTTCGTTCATAATCTTTGTGGGTATTTTCTGAATTTTGAGTGTTGAGATCTGAAATGTTGTTTTCTTTGGACTTCTGCATTTCTTTTTCATGCTCAGCTTTTTCTATTGCCGACAGTAATTACTAATATGATATGTGTTGTTTGTTTTCTTTGGTGGTGATAGATAGAAAGAAAAGGGGTGCTGAAGAAGCAAGGCTGATACCCTTGAACTGGGCTGTTTTACCTCCAAATTTGTCAGTGTTAGGAACCCTCATTTACATTCCTAGAGGAAAACTGCTTTTTCCCCTTGTGTATGTAAGAACTAAGAAACAACCAGTTTCATATTGTATCCTTTGTCATTATGGTGAGGAAGAGTAAAAACGGTAGAGGACACCAGTGAATGGTGGTTTAATTTGCTTGGTGGCTCCGGTTTCTCTACATGTTTTGTTTTAATACACAGAGATCAATTTAGATGTCCAGCCAGAACTAGGAGATGATAGATCAGTTCATTAATTTTGTAATCCGCCCTCCCAGGTTTCATTTCTTATACCTTTATGAATGTAGCTTTTCTCAAAACCCCACAAATCTGTGGCTGATGTTATGTAATCTATTTTTTTCTTCTTGTTATGCTGAAAATGTAGAGCGGATTATAACCCTGATCAGTATTTGTGGGAAAAGGAATTCACTCTTGCTGGTAGATCATACAAGAGACAAGACTTGGAGGCAAGTATGGACATCAATTGGCACTATGCAATTTTGTATTGCTGTCTTCCCCATTTGCAGTAACTTATGTAGACACTTATGCTCATTATAAAGCTTATTGCTTCATTTCCTCATTATTGCAGCTTACCAATGCTAGGGGTCATACTTTACGGTGTAGCCACTATGTCCCTTCACCTTTCCCTGAAGACACTCCCCTTCCTTGTGTTATTTACTGCCATGGAAACAGGTAGGCCATTGTCTTTGCTCTGCATACAGTGCGAAACACATGTAAACACCCCTGAATAGATTGCAAGACATTTTACTTATGAAATTTTTAAACATGTCCATAGAAGGTCTCACTGTTGTCAAGTTTCCTGTCTTTAAATAGAGGTTGAACCTTACTTTTTTTCATTATGGGTGATATGGCAGTGGTTGTAGAGCAGATGCAAATGAGGCTGCTGTGATTCTTCTCCCATCAAATATTACTGTATTTACTCTTGATTTTTCTGGTTCTGGCTTATCTGATGGTGATTATGTTAGCCTTGGTTGGCATGAGGTATTCCCTTGCTTTTCCGGTTTCTTGGTACTCAAATCCCTTTGCTTTCTCAGCTTTTTCTCTTGGTATGATAACAGAGAGATGACCTCAAAGTCGTGGTTTCACATCTGAGAAATGACAAACAGATATCACGCATAGGCCTTTGGGGAAGATCAATGGGTGCAGTTACTTGGTAATTTGTTTTCTTTTCTCTACTTGCTTATTTCCATGTCCTTCTTCTTGAAGTTTAGTGAGGGTTTATGCTTCTTAGAGTGTTCTGAAACAGTGGGTTAAGTTCTTATGCATGTGCCAGCTTTGAGGTGTGAAAAGGTTTTCATGTTCTTAATTCCTTTAAGAAATTTGGATACTAGATAATTTACCAGCTATTTATTTGTATATAAACTAATGCAGCCTTCTGTATGGAGCGGCAGACCCATCCATTGCTGGAATGGTCTTGGATAGTGCCTTTTCAAATTTGTTTGATCTAATGATGGAACTCGTAGATGTGTACAAAATTCGGCTTCCAAAGTTTACTGTAAGTCTCTCGCTCTCTCTCCTTTAAACTATTGAAAGCATTATAGGAGTGTGTTCTTAAAGGTTGGGAGTTGAAAAGCTGTTTTATTGTAATTCAGAAATAACTTCATTGGTGTATGTATATACTTATGTTTGACTATTTCCTTATTTATTTGCCCCCTTAAAATAGTTTGGGAGTTGACCTTTGAGATACTTTTGTGGTTATAATGCCTTCTATTGTTTGTGTTCATTTTTGTTTGATAATTAAAAGACTTTCCAATATGTTATCTCTACGTTGAAGTCATAAACATGTCTGGATAGAATTATCATTTCAGTAAATATAAATCTGCATATGTCCCTTGCATTGAAAATTTATGTTATCTGTTTCAAAATTCATGTCAATGTCTTTTGATTATTTTATTTCTACTATGGCTTTGGGTCTTTCTAAGCAAACAAATAAAAAAACTCACATAGTTAGTTTGTATGCCACATCGCCCCTAGGTATAATGGGGTTAAGCATATGCAGCTATTTTGAAAATGAAAACTTGGTTAGTGTTGCGGAAAACATATTTTAAGTTTACAAGAAAATGAGTATCTATTAACAAGGAACTTGAAAACACCTTGAAAGGATCTTGTTATTAGACATTGACTACCTAATCCCAAAGTCCAGTATAGCAATATGCGATAGCCTTAGAATAGCAATAGTCCGACTTCCTCACACCCCGACAATTCCTCCTGATGGAAGATTTCTCTCTTTTTCTTTTCAGTACATTCGAGTTAGACAAATGTAGTCTCCCTCTGTTTTTTTTTATTTTCGAGTAAGGTATTTTACTTGGATGAAGGTTATAGATTTTTTAGATCTTTTAATGAACAGGAGCAGAAAAAAAAGAACTCAATGTACAAATACCTTAACTAGTTGGGTCCAAGGCTTGGTTGTTCTCAAGCCAACTATTTAACTCAGAAAAATGAGAAATTATGGCATCGAGTGGAGGAAAAAGATCTTTAATTATGAAATTGATGTTCGGAAAATGATAATGTGGAGTGACTTTAACTCAAATTGTGTCCGTTTGTTGAATGCTAAACGTCGAAAATTTTAATGCCATCATATATATATATATATATATATATATATATATATGTTTCCATGTTTGCATAAGTGTAATTTTTCCTTTTCCCTTTCTTTTGCTATTAGGTTAAGATGGCAGTGCAGTATATGCGGCGGGTAATCCAGAAGAAGGCAAAATTTGACATTATGGATCTCAACTGCCAAAAGGTTTGTCCCCTATCTTGTAGACTGAAAGAAGACTGCTTTTTCTTCATGAATCATTGATTAAGAGAAGATATTGCTGACCATTTCTTTCTGTAAATTTTATTCCACCACCAAAAAAGGCCTCAGAATTAACATTGTAATGTTACATATCCCATTATCAGTTTTGATTACCGAACTAATCCGTATTTCTGCTCTTATATTTTGCTTCTGTTTGATGGCAAGAATTAACATAAATTTTTCTCGCGCCCTCTCTCTCTCTCTCTGCCATTGATCTTTACTTCATCCAACCCATTGGTTTCTAATGCTGAATAAAAAAATGCTGTGCTCTCTATAAGCACTTACATTTGACTAAAGTTTCAAGACTTGATTCTAAGTGTACAGAGGACCATGTAAGAATCCTTTTATTGGCTTTCTTACTGAACGGTTAAATATTGTAAGTCTATAGGTGGTGGAAAATGAAAAATGGCCACCCCTGAGATGGTCTAATTTGAATGATGAATTTTGGGGTTGATTGGGTGGACAGCAAAGGAGTGACAGTAAATTGCCCATTTTGCCATATATATTATCCTATAGAACTGAATATGACCATCTCATCTATTCTTTGCTTAATGATATTAATGCACTGGCTTTCATTCATTTGAGCAGTGTGTACTCATTGTTGCTTGCAGGTTGCACCCAAAACATTTATTCCTGTGTTGTTTGGACATGCTAGCGAGGACAAATTCATTCAGTCTCACCATTCTGACCTCATTTTTAAGTCCTATGCAGTAACGCATCGTTCCAAATACCTTCAGTTTTCTCCAAATAGTGGCTCATTACTGAAGAATTAACTGAATATTTCCCTCTGTGCAGGGAGACAAAAATATGATAAAGTTTGATGGTGATCACAACTCCTCTAGGCCACAATTTTATTATGACTCGGTTTCCATTTTCTTCTTCAATGTTCTTCACCCTCCTCAAAGCTCTGGTTCTTCCAGTAATCTTGAGAAGTACTACAATCTAGGCGATTTGAAGGTTGGTTCTGGCATAGATGAGGTGATTTCCAGTTTCACTTAGAACTTTTTGAGATTGATTCTATGAGTTATGCTGTATTTAATTGATTATCTATGATAGATACAAAATCCTAGCAGCTTTCTATTCTGGTCATTCCTATTATCTCTCTAGCCTTGGGATTTCTGCCAATGCATGTTAAATATGTGAGACAAGGGATTGTTAATTAATAACCTGAATTGGATTTGAATCCAATTACTTAAGAACAGTGTTTTAAAACTCCCCGCCTAGGTGCTATTTTGGGGCTTGCCACCCGACTTTTTATTCCTCGGGCGCTATCAGGCGTTGGACCGGCATATTGCCGCCTAGGCACCGCCTAGTTCAATTTTTTCCTCCTAGGCACCGCCCAATCCGATTTTTTCCGTAATTTTTAAGATGCCGATACTTATAATAATTATACTTCAATTTTTTTCAATTCAAAAAAGGTAGCTCGGTTGGTAAAGCTAATGTACAACAAAATGTCCTCACCATACAATATTCATTTTGAATCTCAAACCGAGAAATAATAGGGTTATAAACCACAAAAATTAAGTGAGGATTTTTTGTTTTTAAAGAATTAATTTTAATGTTGATGTGTTTTTACTCTGTCCATCATTTCGATGGGGCCAAAGATTCATCATTCTTTGGCTTTAGATTATAACGGACTAAAGCAAAATGATTCATTAAACTGTCCGAGCTTCTTTTTATTGTGATGTCACGGATAGCTGTTTGCAACTCCACTTCAGGGTCAATTGGAAACCTCTCTGTTATTACAGGGGTAAGGTTGCGTACACCCGATCCCCCCTTACCCCGTTTGTGCGGGAGCCATTGGGGTAATGTTGTTGTTGTTGTTGTTGTTGTTGTTGTTGTTGATGTGTTTTTATGTAAGAATTAACTAAGACTTGTGTTTTCATACACTAAACTATGTTTTTGTAAAATATTATTATATAATAATTTTTTTTTAGTTGAATTTATACTTTTATCTATTAATAATTATAAAAAATAAAAAATTTACAAATCCGCCTGGTGCTGCCTAGGCATTCGAAGCCCTGGCCGCCCGACTAGCGCCTAGCGCTTTTTAAAACCCTGCTTAAGAAACTACGATAATACATGCAGAAATAAACGTGTAAATGAATAAAAAAATTGTTAGAAACTTAATTTGTACCTTTCATTCTGCGATTAGATGATAAAGGTCTAAATGGTCAACATGGTTCCCTATGTTTTAAGTCCATGTAATATTTTTGCTTTTCTAGCCACCTATATTGTCAGATTTCTGCTTGTAATAGGTATGGAAGATCCAACATTGGAAGATGTGATGAGCATAGTTTTCTACTTATGTTTCAGAGCCCTTCAATCAACAAACTTGCACCATGCCGTCATTAAATGTGAATCATTTCGCAAGCATTGTAGTGATAACTTGTTCTACAACAATAAGTAATTTTTTTTTTTATTGATGCATTTAGAGACTAGACGTGGTTGGTAGTATAACATTTATCCTTTGAACCAGCAAAATGAAATAGTGGCTTCCTTTTGTTGAAATTCAAGGTATTCATAACACAAGACTAATATGATTATTTTTGACAGAACCTATTGTGCGAGATAATTGCTGGACTTCATTCTAGCTGTAGTGATGTTGCGAGCTCATCTGCTCCTGTTATTCCAGCAGTTAAACCTGTTAGTGAACCTCTCCATGAAGTTGCTCCGGTAAGTAGCTTGTAGATGTATCATCTCCCCTTGGGTTATGTTTTCCATCTTTATAGGGTTTCAATTAAGCCAACTTTGTTGCCATTGATAATGCAGGAGTCAATGGTCAGTGCAAGTGAGATGATTAGCAGTGATGAAGCATCTAAATTGCAGGTGATTTTTTATATAAAGCTCTAATATAGTTGTTCCACTCAGTCGGCCTCTTAAATGAACCTACACCTTCGAGGCAAAGGCTTATACATTATTTCATCTCAGAGATTGCTAACTCCCTTATTCCCCATTCCCGTTGAACTTCTTTCCTTTTCTTCTCTAAAAAGTAAGCATTGGAGCAAGGATTTGAATTGAAATCTTGACTTGCCCCCTCCTTTTAAAGACGGATTTTATATATTGGCTGTGCCACCCATCCCCTCCCCTCTTTGCAAGCTACCAAACCTAACTCTAATTTCATAATTTGACTCTACATATAGACGTGGAAGTTACTGTAGAATTTATCTTGATAAAGGTATTTATTTAGATCTAATGTTGGCATATAAAGGATGAACATATATTGCAAACCAGAGACCTTATGGGTAATAAGAAGACTGACATTAAACTTGCAAAATATATGTTGTTTAATACTCATTGCAAAGTTTTCTAAGAAAAAGATGTTATTTGTGCGATACTTCAACATTAGAAAAATTATTTCATTTCAGCGCTATTGTTTTCACAAGTAATATGTTTGATTCGTGATGAGATTGCTTTGATTTTTGATTCAATTGTTTTCCATGACATCAATATGGAAAGTGAGTGTCTGTTAGGAACTGAGGGAAATAGTGGCGTTGTGTCCAAACAAGCACAATAGATAAGAGGAAAAACTTAGATGGTGAGAAAGTGTCTTTCTTTGGGACCGTGATATATTAGAAACGCATATTCTAATGTTTCTGATAATGGTCCTGAAATTTTAATAGGATCCATGCTGTGGTTTTAATTGATTCATTGTTATTGTATAACGCTGCCACTGGATTTATGACAGGATAAGCCAAATGGGCGAAGCGAGGAATGTTGTTCAAATAGCAGCTCTAACAGAGAGAGTTGGGGACGATGCTCTTCCCTTGGAGCCACTGATGAAGACTCTTCTGCCGATTGTAAAGCTCTGGACAACAGCGCCAACGAGGTGATATACCGATGCATTCATTTGACTTGATTTGAGTTCTGAGACCTCAGCTTTTTGTTCCTTATTTGATTATCTAGATGACTCTGAAGGGCTTTGCTACTCCTCTGAGAAACAAACCGTCCAAGTCCCCCAAGCCCCCAAAAGAAGAAAAGAAGAACAAGAAAAAGTCCGCAACAGTCCCAAAGAAAGTCAAGGGCGAGAAACTTGAAAAGCTCGAAGCTTTTAGTAAGCGGCTGCGCCACTGTATTCTCAAGCGAGTTAACCACAGGAGAAACAAATCTTCTTGACTGCTACTCTAGATTAGAAAAGAAGCAAGCTCCAGTAATTGTAATTCCTTTTCACCTTTAAACACGACTGATGTTCTAGTTAGGTATTGGATCTCTTCAGATTTCTGGTTGTACTATGCCAAGATTCCTTTCAAATGAAACTCACACTGCCTTTCTATGTATAGCCACTGCTTAATTATCTTGACTAATCTTTACAGTTTCCCAGATTATGCCAAAGCTATAAGACCACAAATTTCAAAACAAAAAACAATAGAATTATAGAAATTAGACAGGTTGAGAATCAAGTCCACAGAAGTACAAACTAAACGAGTTAAGTAACCATATATACGTTCCAAATGGAAAATTCATGTCCCAGATAAACGAAAAAGATGCTAGAGTCTAGAATCCTCCTGCACACCTGTCAGTTCACCGATAATGTTCCACAAACTGTTGAAGATACTTGAAGCCTGTCGACACAATTAATTGCACAATCTTCAACTGTTTCACTAGAGAGGTATTCAGTTGACAATCCAACCCCATTCACATTGCCTGTCTAAAAGGAAATCAGTAAAACTGAACTTTCTGTGGCCTAATTTTCTGCAAGATCTAACATTAATGGGCTTAACCTGACCGACAATATTTTCTCCGAAATTACATGGAAAGCAAATTAAAAAGTCATCAAGGACAGATATCATACAGAAAAAACGAGCTACAGATCACCGCCTGACATCTTCTCTACTTGATCATCATTCCCAATAGGTAATCCAGAGGTAGGGTCAAAAGGGAATGCCTGAGGGTACGTGTTTAAGCTCGATTCAAGAATCTGGTGCGAGAAAACCATGTCTGATTTAGAATATGTGGACCCCAATGACACCCTTTGCTTCTTTCCTGATCTCTCGCCTTTGGGGCTCTCACCAGGGGAGCCAACATTACAGCGTGAATCTGGAGTAGATGGCTCGTGGCGAGACGAGAAAGATTCATCCATGGACAGGCTTTTGGCTGCAGCACGCTCTTTGGCAGCCTTGTCTTGTATTGGGGACTCAGATGTTGGGGCTGGGGTTGCAGGGTCGGTTTTGTCAGATTCGAGGCAATTATCACCTGATGCTGGGGCTGAGACTGCTCCTGGAACCTCGCCAAGGACTCCACTAAGCCGTTGTTGTTCCTCGATAATCTTCTTCAAGTACTTTCCTTGGGCTTCAATGCGTAACTGTAGCTGTCTCTGAACCTGTTGCATTCCAAGTACATAATTCTTAGTAAGACTCGAGATATATGACGACAAAAAAGACGAATTTCTTATGTTCCTGCAACTTTATCCAATCCATAAAGACATAATAGTTTTATACCAATCAACCAACTAAGCCTTAAATCCCATGCTAGGTGGGGTCGGCTATATGGATCTTCCAACGCCATGAAGCTCTATCAAAAGCCAAAGACATAATAGTTTTATCCTCAAAAAAAAATCAAAACAAGAAGCAAAGTGCACAACAGAGAGTCTATCCCCATCCAATTGATCTGGAATTTAAGATGGGCAAAATGTCTTGTAGAAGAATAGCAATATTGAGTGAAAATGAGGATCGATTTCAAACACTGGAAATTAAATATGACCTTCAATCAGAAAACTGAATTAAAAAATAAAAACAGGGAATCTGTTCACTATAGTAGTTATCAGGTTTTATTGGATAGGGATGACAATCAATAGTGAAACAATCACCATCTCCAATTGAGAAGCTCATCTTGACAATGGAAAATGAATGAAGAGATGAGAAGGATAAGAATCTTTACATGCATACAAGGAAACAGTGAATTATCATAATCAAAATTTTCAAGTTATTTTAAATGCTAAAAAAGAATCCATTCATTTTCCACCCATACAAGGTTCAATAAAAACAAATGTAATTGAATCTTATATAAAGGAGAAGACATGCCTCCAATTGCTCATGTAGACGTTTTTGAACTTCCATTTGCAGCTTCAATGCTTCTGTTATTTGCATGCCACTGCAAACAGTAAAACGCAATTTCTCAAACAAATGTTTCCAGCAATTCAGAAATCAATGAACTGACGGAAAAATTTCCAGATTGATTTTATGCCCCAAGGTTTCCGAACTGAATTATGACAGTATATAATACACAGAATGCTACAAATAAATAGTTCAAACATTTAAAGTAACAAACATATCGACATGGTAAAAACACAAAGGAAAAGTGCAGCACCACTTACGATGAACCATCCAAATCAGAAAGCACATCTCCAGTTTCTTTCTTGTCAGCTTTTTTCCCTTGCATTATCGTTATTAGCATCAGCAAAAGAAAGGTGCTTATAAGAATTTAATCTTTCTAAGAGACACCATGAAAGAGCATATGCATATGCACATTTGCAAATAAAAAATGGTAGGGAAATCAGATTGGCTTACCATCAGACGAAGAGTCGGGTAGGTATTTGGCAAGCCGGTATTTCTGGATGTACCACCATAGCAGGGTTGTAAGGAAAAAGAAAAATGACGATACAAATATCAAACTCAGTCACCCAATCTAAATTCAAAATGTACAGTCCAATAAAATAACAGTCAACTTTAATATACCTGTAAATGGCTTTTGACATGATATATTGTTAAACCTTGTACGCCCATGACCCTCAGAACGCCTTTGGGAGTAGCTCCTACAAAGAAATACAGAGGAAAATGTTATTGTTTTGTGTTTTTGAATCAAGTGATACGTCCTTGAACCAAAATTTCTTAAGATTCCTTCTAATTATTTCATCTTTGTCTACCTATACTGATAACCATGTTAGAACTCGTTCAAGAGAACCCAGGATCTCATATGGTTTTTTTTTGCAAGTAATATCGTTGAACAATTGGTGAATATAGAAGGATAATATGAATAAGATACAGCCCAACTGCTACAAAAATTCAAGTGTAATATTAAAAATGTAGTATTCAGAGGCAACAACCGACAATACATATAAATAATAAGAATAAGTGATTACATATGATGGTCCTATATCTTGATTCGAATTAAACTTGCAGCTTGTATCCTTTAACCATTTGTTTATTGCAATTTAAGATTGCTAAAGAACATACATAAAAATAAAGTTAAACGAAACAGCAAAGATAAAGTGGAAAATGAAAACAATCTATTATTTGTAGTTAATCTAGAAAACATTTTCTAAAACCAATGAAATTTTGGAATATACAAAACTAATTTTACGTTCTCACTTCTCACTACAAAAATATGTATAATCATTCAATAAACTCCATTTCCTTATTTTCTTGCAAAAGTTGTCCAGAAAAAAGTCTCTTTTCTTAAATTAAACATGGCCGAAGCTTCTTATGCTATTCAAAAACACTAAGCTTGCAATGAATAAAATTTATATTAAACACAAACTGAGTTTAGATGAATCCAAGTTATGTGAGTAATGTATCTAGAATAGCAACAGAAAATTGTTCTGTTCAGAGAGAAAGAAAGCATCCTCTCTGTGTCTCAAACTTGCAGGAAAAGTGAAAATTTTGCCAGATTCGACATACAAACTGTAACTAGACATATGTATACAAACAGATAAGGAGTTGAATAAATATACTGACCTGGATAATATTGTTAATCAATTGCATATTTGCAGTATATAATTTTCTTAGTGAATCACAAGTTTTCAGTTGATCATAATTCATAAGGACAACAAGTATCATTAAAATCATTCCTATACTTATAATCGAGCATCCTTATAGAGACTAATGAAAGGTGGAAAAGGAGACTTACGATCTGGCCCACCAAGTTGGGCCACAGCATCAACAAAGCGTTCATGAAGCTCATGAGTCCATCGTAACCGTTGCTTTGAAGAAAGACTAGGGTTGTTACTGTGACTATTACCTCCGTTGATGGGGTCCATCGTGCTAGCACCACAATCTAAATCCTGACCATGAACTGTTAAGCTTTTAGGGACCAAACTTGCAATAGAAATGCTCTTTGGCTGATACATAAGCCATTCATCTAAAGCAAGAAATTGCAAAGTCAGCCACAAGAGCATCTCTCGTCCCCCTTCCCCCCTTTCAAATAAGTTCCAGCATCACCACAAAATGCTTTATAGCAAGCACGTAGTCAAAAACTCAAAAATCTATAAAATGATGAACTGAAGTACAGGATGATACTGAGACGTGTTTCTCCAAAAGTACAACTATTATACACAAGAACATGTAATATTTAAATAAAAGTATGTGAATCAGATTAGACAGGCTAACAGCTAAACCTTAATCCCAATGATCTGGTCACACGAAGCCTTTTCTATTCCACCTAAATAACTAACAAAATACCGCAAGACACCATCGTAAAACACAAACATGTCTAATAATCACCATTGTACCAAAAAAACAAATCAAAAGCAAAACAAATGCTGGAAGTTGCGTAGACTTGACAGCAACAGAACTGACCGTATTACAATTACAAAGGAATGAACAGAAAAGTTTCATCACCCAATAACAGTCAAGAGCATGAAATTTCGAGATCATATAGCCAAGATATCATGCAATGCAACACTATGCCATATCAAACTGTCATCAACTTCCAGGTTATGGCAAAGTGGTTCACTTAATTAAATTATCTACCAATTATAGGTTGTGAATCCATAAATACAAACCCCTATACGGCATTAAGTTCTCGGAAATAAAATGAAATACAAAGTGTATGCAATATCCAATCATCCACTTAGACACCTTGGCTTGCATGCAATACACTTTCTGCTCTAATGGATTTTCAACTTTGCAAGCTATTTTTTAGTAACTTGTAAGCGGTATAAGGTGTTCTATAAACTAGCATGCTCAATGCTTATAAGTTATATCATATGCATTTTTATACGGAAATCTAATTTGCCAATTGCCACATGCAACCTTTCATTATATTTCATTTCAACGGTATTCATAAAAGCAAATGCCTATTTGAACAAAGAATGCATGTAATAGATTGATTTCCAGTTATATGAGCTATAAATACAGATGAAGCTATTTGCAGGCATGAACATCGATGTCTTACACGAGCTATCATTTGTAAGAGTTCCATGTCAAAATAAAATTTCTGTTTAACCGTTAACGACTTGTAAGACAGTAAATTCAACGAGATTGGCAAGGTTTGACATGGAAGCTTTTTAATTGTTCCACAAGATTCTTTCGAATTGCAGCATATGCATATTCCTAATGACTGGTCAGATTTAGTAATATGCCAATCGTTGACAAGGGGAAGTGACACTACCCACCTTCAAGAAAAATGATTTAAACCATGCTGTTAAAACATCGAAAAAATTCCAAATTTGGAAAAACAAAACAAAATTGAGAAACAGTATCTATTTTGAGCTCAATCTGGAATTCGATGATTATAGGGCCTTTCAACAAAGGAAAAAGTGAAGCAAGAAAAATCAGCAGATAAGAAGATCAAATTAGCGAATGTTTTAGGTTAATTAAGGAAATTTCATGTTTTTTTCCTTTCTCACTAGGGAAGATAGTTGTAGGAGGAGGAAAAGATAGCCCCTTTAACAGAAGCATAAGACAAATTAGCCTAATATATAAATAAAATCATCATACGCCTACCTTCAAAATAAAAACACGAAGCAAAACTAGGGTTATCAAATAAACATAGAAGAATATATATATATATATATATATATATATACAGAGAGAAAACTGTAAAATTAAAAGCTGAGGAAGCCAAGAAAAATGGAAATTGAAGTGAAGAATCAATCCAGCAAAACAGAAAGGAGATGATAATGAACTTCTACAGAACGAAGTAAAGGGAAAAAACGCATACCCAGATCTATGGAGAAAAACAGCGCGAAGAAGAAAGAATAGAGGAGGTAAGGCAGTAATATCCGACAATGAAAGAGGTTGCCTATGAAGTGAATTGAAAAAATGGAGGAGATTTGACTGAAAATGAAGAATGAACAGAAAGAAAGAGCACCAATTTTACTTTTTGTTTCTTCTCCTTCTGCTATTCTTCACCTCCTTTTTTTTTCTTTTCCTTTCAGACAAGTTTATTAAATTTTAAAATTAATAAGGACGGAGATGTCTAAATCTCGATTTTATTTTATAAGAATTCAAAATTTTTTACATTTATGTAAATTTAATAAAAAAAATGATATGAATTGAATTCATTAGAAGAATAAATTTATGTAGCATAAATAAAACATTAATAGTTTATGGGGTGTTTTAAAAATCGATTTAGGCAGCGCTTAGCCGGGATTTTTTGGAACACTGTCACGATTTTATATTCTAGGGCAGAGCTAGGCGGAAAAGCGATTTTCTGAGTCCTATGGGTCTAAGACGGGTTAAATCGGGTAGGGCGGTCCCAGACAGGTCAAAACCGGACTTTTTTGCACTTTTTTATAAATTAAAAAAATAATAAAAAAATTTTAGAAAAAACATAAACTCAAATGGGATATTCTCTTCGTTCACTCAAGAGGCAGATTTCAGAATAAATTAAAACCACTAATCTCTCATTCTCAAATTCAAATTCAAATTCAAATATAAGACTTTATCTTACCATTCAAAATTTCAAAGAAGAAACTACTCATCTCAGTTGCTATCAGTTTCATCTAAGGATTAAGTACTGTTGGTGATTTCATCTGAAGTTACTATCGGTTTCATTAACATTCAGCTCAACTTCAAAGTTCAAAAATTCTGATCTCTAAAATCTCTATTACATCTCTTATTCAGCCTCAGTCAGGTATTTAGCGTATGTTTAATTTCATTTTGTCTCCATTTATATTTGTAATCTCTGAAAATAAAACTCAATCACTTAATCTCTTGTACTTTGTTTTTCTTAGTTTTTCAATTTCTAATTGCTTGATGATATGAGTAATTTTATGGTGTGCTCTTCGTAAGAATCTACTCAAATTTAGGACCATCTTTAAGAGTTTAATGTAATTTCAGTTTGATCCGTTTACAAAATTGATAGTTTATATTTACATATATTAAATGTATGTTTTTTTTGGAATTAATGATTTTAATGTATTAATAAATATTGAAAAATAATAAATTCGCCTAGGTTCCATTTAGACCCCGATTAATCCCTACCTAAGCCTTTAAAAGCCTCAACCTCCCGACTAACATCTAGCGCTTTTTAAAACGCTGAGTTTATATAACAAACTTCTTTTTATGAAGTTGTAAGTACATTGGAAAAGGAATTTAAGATCTCAAAAGCTACTTGAACCAATTAATCACTTGAGTTAACGTAATAATATATTCATTGATATAATTTTGTTTGGAGTTTAATCATAGTTAAAGGTTTTCATACCTCCCTATAAATATATTTAGTGAGATTCGATCATTATTTTCCTCCCACATAGTAGTTTGTGTTGTCAGCTGAGCTAGCTTTTTCAGTAATACTATGAAGGTAATTTCTATGTTTAATTTATTGGAAAAAACACTAGAATGCATTTAATTGTGCAAAATAAGAACTTAAATACCATATAAAAACGCGTGTAACTAAATAGGAATTTCATAGAAACTAATTAACTGATATACGCTGTATATAAAACATCGATTGCTTAACAAATCTGCAAATCCAGCTCTTTCGCACAAAAATCTCTCTCATTTTCACTTTATTACAGCTCTTTCGATCAAAATTTTATCTCGTTTTCTCCCTAACAGAGATCGCAGTTCTTCGTTTTTCCACTTTTGAATCATGAAACCTTTGTTCATTAGCGATTTCGTTCTATAATCTATGATCTTTCAATCAATACCGATCACAGCTCAATATCGACCTATGTTATTCTTGCATCTGCAATTTTTTCTCTCTAAAAACATGTTCGAATTGATTTTAAGCAATTGAAAAGGAATTCTGCTGCGTTTTTTTTAACACTGATTTAGATGAACATCTACTTCAAAAATCAGAAAAATAACAGTAGTATATCAGATACGTATCTAATATTTTTCTGATATAAATCTGTTATATACAAGATATAATCGTTATTCTTCGTTCCATTTGCAATTTTTACTTTCCATCTGCAATTTTTTCTCACTAAAATAATTTTGAATTGATTTTGAGCAATTGAATAGGAATTCTGCTGCTTTTTTTTTGTTTCAACACTAATTTAGATGAACATCTATTACAAAAATCTGTCATATATCAGAAAAATATCAGAATTTTATCAGATACGTATCTAATATATTTCTGATTTTTTTCTGATATATATTTGTTATATATCAAACATAATCGTTATTCTTCATTTCATTCGCAATTTTTACTTTCATCTACATTTTTTTTCTCACTGATACAATTTTGAATTGATTTTGAGCAATTGAATAGGAATTCTGCTTCGTTTTTTTTTTGTTTCAACACTGATTTGAATGAACATCTACTATAAAATCTGTCATATATTAGAAAAATATCGGAATTATATCAGATATGTATCTAATATATTTCTGTTATAATGAAAAGCGTATAAAAGTTAATAATTAAGTGAATATAGCGTATAGAAGTTACGGAAAGCGTATTTTGGTTAATTAGAAGCTTAATATGATATTCAGGTAATTAAGCTAAAATTAGCAAAAAATTATTTTACCCAAATGAGGTAAAACTGAAATTTTCCCTAATTTATTTTCCAAGGGAATTTTTTTTGCTCTTCACCGCTGATAGATTGATTTTCACAGCCCTCGTGATAAAAACAAAATAATAATTATTTTATAAAATAAGAAAATAACCATGCTAAAACCATACTTTCATATTTATGTTCATTCACATTTTTTTTCTTTCTTTATGAACGCTAGAACTTCTGTTTCATATTTTGGGAAGTTCCAAAAAAAGGAGTGATGTCTCAAACTAATGTACAAGGATTCGGTAGTATTTTAAATCTTTCATTGTGTGTATATAGTTAGTGAGATGCGTTGAAAAATGATTATAAAATGACTCAATCACAATGAACTCGTTTTTTGTCACCTCGAACTTTCAATTGTGGCACTTAATCCTCTAAAGTTGGCAAAACTGATACAGTTTGCCCCCTGTCAGTTTTTGGTTGGTTTGACTTTTTAAAGAAGAATTTTTCTGATTTTTTTCTCTCCAATCAAATGCTGACACGTGGCATTGAGGGGTAAGTTATCAATTTTGTCAACTTTAAGGGGGTAAGTGTCACAGTTAAAAGTTTGAGATGGCCAAAGACGATTAAAGCCGACTTTAATAGAGTCCGTATGTATTAGGCTTGTGAAATCTGTAGATTTTACTTCAGAAAGTTCATTTCTACGTAATTGATCATTACTTACTGTGACTTGGTTACCTATAAGCTTTTAGGTATTGATAGTTCTATAATAAAGTGTGACCAAAATATTATATTTGCAGTATTCTTTTTCTTAAATTCTGTGCTATGAAAATATGGTTTTCTTGTAGTTGGAATCTGTTTACTGATTCTAAATTCTACAATGACAATAGAATTAAATATTAGAACAAGAGAAATAGAAGAAGATGCATGAGGACAACCGGCCTACGGACGGAATTTAACATGGAATATTCCGAGGGTTTATACTTGTAAATATCTCAAACAACATATTACTTTGTTTTTATGTAAATATGATCGTTAAGTGCTTGGATTATGCAAGCCAAATGCACCTTATTTTGTTGTTTATTCTATTTCATTCCTTTCGTATCATTAAAAAATATAGTAGATAATTATATCATACACAGGGACAACAATCTTCTCAATTTTTTTCGATATAATATATACATCTTCTTACGTTTTGCTTCAAACCAACTACCACGTCATTTTATTATTTTTTCTATTCAAATAACTAATATTAACATATTTATTCACAAAATTTCCCATTTCATTTTTTTTATTTATTTAGCTTATTTTCATGATATGAACACATTATTCCTTTACCCGAAACATCAGATTATGTATTTTTTAATATAAAAGACGAATTAAAAGTCACATGAAAAAAATTATTCTACTTCTTATTTTTTTTGGTAAGTAATTCATAAACAGAAATACCGAATTTCAAGACAACACATCATAAATTTAAAATTAAATTAACTCAAGAGTGAAAGTGACACATCTATAACAAATATTTCAGATATATGTTGCCAAAATATTAGTTTAACTTCATTGCAATTGGAAAGAAAACGCTTATAAACTGAATTATTCCATCACATATTCACACCCTATTAGAAGATTTGGATCAAGAATAAGGAATGGGAAGAAATCAATCTTATATCTATAACTTTGGGGTGGTTTTTATTTATGAAGAACAAATATTTGACAGAACAATTGTCTATATAAGTGGATCATTACTTTTCCTCTTCCTTTCCGGATCAATGCAATTTAAATAATATTTCGCAAAATGTATCTCATGCTTGCACGACACCTTGGTAAGTAGCATTTTCTAGACTATGTATTAAAGATGTGTCATTTTCATTCTCGACTCAATTTAATTTTGAGCTTATATTTTGTTATCCTGAAACTATGCATTTATTTTATGGATTACTTCCCCAAAAATAAACAAAAAAATGAAAAATTCTTTCCACAAGGCTTTTGGTTCGTCGTCTTTATTTAAAATACACACAATCTAATGATTCACGCGAAAGAAAATATGCTCATGTCATCAAAATAAGTTAAATGGACAAAAAATGAAAAAAAAAACTCAATTTTGTGAAAAAATATGTAGTATTAGATGGAAAAGTGAAGAATTTTAACAGAACAAGATAATAGTTAGATAGAAATAAAACTAAGATAAATGTAAATTATATTAGCAAAACATAGATAAATACTAATCCCGATAAGTTGTAATTATTATAATAAAATAAGCAAATTAACCCCAAGGTCTTCAAATAGCACGTAACATCTCCATTCATGTCTCTAATTCAATTGACAATAAATAAGTCCGGACATGTTCTTAAAACAATTCACACAAATATGAGATGTAATCAGTTTGGCCAAGTTAGCATGCAAATTGTGTAGACTAGGAATACTCTCTGGTTTCAACCTCCCTAACTAAACACTTTCTCGATGAAAATGCACTACAAACCATAATTCTTGTTTTTTCAAAACTATACAAGCATATCAATCAGGCCGGCTGCTTAACTAAGCAACTTTTTAACGATGCAATCAGATTGCCTGCTTTTTAGATTCCCTCACAATTAGACCCTGGCCGGTACAAATGCCGCATCTTCACAGCAATGCCAGTCCTACTTACGATTATATCAACTGAATCCTATAAGAGCATTCATGAAATACGGTAATAGATTAAGTACTTGCAAGTTGCAATTCACCATCTGGGCTAGAACACTTCATATCCACTACTGTTGTCAACATAGTTGACATGTTCCCATTACTATTTGTACACTTGAACCTGAAATTGTAGCTATGAATTGAAACAAGAATTTTCAGCTCCATACGCCATACCCTGTTATGCCATGGGGATCAACTCGCCTCATGTCCCCCTCCGAGTTTTTCATCTTCACTTCCCCGAACACCAGTGATGCTGCCACTGACTCGATACTCGGTATTTGAGTCTTACTTCCAGCAGTAGAACCTTCTAGAGTAGGTCCTCCAGGACTCTCGTTTGAAGTTAGGCAGCTTTCAGTAGAACAATCGGCTCCTTGGTGATGCACACTAGATGGTGCTTCTTCTCGGCCATTCCTGTCAGCCATTGGTTCAGTTTGTAAAGAGTAAAATCCGAGAGGATCAATGGCAACGCTTGTTGGAGTATTCATCCCTGATTCCTTGTGGTTGTCTGTCTCGGCAAAAGCACCTCCAAGTAACTGATCAGCGAGCATCTTGCAAGCCCTCTCAAGCATGGCTAAATATCTTCTCTCTGCATCCTGGCGAATTTGTACATGTTTCTCTGCCTACATAATAACATGGGAAGATCAGCAAGCCAGAACCAAAGCCAAATAAAAAAAGAATGAAATGCAAAGTCAAAACCAAAGTTTTCATAAATCACAATGGGTGTGTTTGGAAACATTCTTTTTGAAGGAATTCAATTCATTTCAAATCATTTTACGTATAAATTTTTTGAATCTCGTATGTAAAATGATTTTTTTTTCTAAAAAAATTGCCTCATTCGGCTTACAATAATAACAAAGAAAAACCCCATCCCACACCCACCCGTATGTGGACTCGAACCTGTGACCTCTAGGATCACAGCTTCAAGGCTCAACCACTAAGTAAAATGATTTCAAATGAACTGAATTTCATGGAAAAAAATATTTCCAAAAAGAGGGAATATCTTGTTGAACAATTAGTAAAATTTTGTGAATTTTGAAGATTGCTTCAGCTTTATAAAATAAGTTATTAAAAAGGCCAGAATTATAAATACATCCAATATGCCCAGCCTGGAGATGTACTGCATGGAGTCAGTAGTCTCCAGCTTAGGAGAAGATTTACTAGTAATTATTCCAGAATGAGAAGATTTACCTCAACTTGGAGATACAGTTTACTTTGGATTTCCATTTGTACTCTTAGTGCCTCCTTGACTTCATAACCCCTAAAACATAACATTTGAACAATTAGTTGCTTTGCACATCAGAGAATTATTGGGGGAAGGAAGAAAAATCCCCTTACTCGTTCATATCAGAAGAAGCATCTAGAGAATTATTGCCATTGGCGTTCTCTATCACGTACGAGCCAGACAATCCTTTGATAAAATGTAGGGAACAAGTCAATTCACATAAATAGGAAAATTCTATGAAGCATGGGCACTCCAAAACCTGGAGTGTCCCCGTGTCAGACACGTATCGGACACCGACACTCCCCAGACACTCGTCGGACACTCCAAATTTTAAACTGACACTCCACGTGGGTTGAACACTTCCCGGACACTCCAAGAACACACTGTGGACACTCCATGTAGAAGTTAATGAATCTCATTTGTGAAAATATGTGACGAAAATAGAAACACGTAGTGAGAATAGGATTATACGACATATAAATGCAACAATATGGGCAAGAAAAGTAAGGGTCATACACTAAAGTTAAAGTACATTCGTTGCACGTAGCTAGTAAAGGTATTGGCATGTGCGATAAAGTCACAACAAGACATGGCATAACAGCTATTTTGGATTCGTTTTATTATTGTTTTGTAATTGATCAAATAACTATGGATATATGGATTTTATTGTATATGAATATTTATGTTTGACAATTAATTTTAGTTGTAATGTCCCAACCTTGTCCAAATGCATATTTTTTCCAAATTTCCGTGTCCGCGAGTCCATGTCCGTATAGTGTCGGACACTCGGGGCGTGTCTGTGCAGACTAGGAAATCGAAAAGGGATTATGCTCAGATTCTAGATGTTTAAACAGATGGATTGTTCATCAGTTTTCAGCCCTGAATCTAAAAGTACAATTATGCTGGGAATAGAATGAATATAGCAGGACATACCTTCTTTTGAAATTTCACCCATCTCCTTCCCTGATTGCTTACCTAATCTGTATTTCTGTAATACAGAAAGAAACATATTATATCTACATTGACAACAAACAAGAGTTCCATTTCTACTAAAACATGAACTACTACATGGCTAGACATCAGAAAAATTACTCAACAATGGTACGGTACCTGGAGGTGACTCTTCAAGTGGAAGAGTGTCAGTCCCTTTACGTTCATTGTCCGCAAGATGGCCTTTGGTGTAGCCTCTGTAAAGAAGAAGTTTCCAGCGAACAGGTAGTTAAAAAGAGTAATAAGGACACAAGCAGCTTAAGATTGAACAGGCACACACATGATAATGCATATATACATATCAAAATCATTTTGATTTTCAAAGTAAACAAATACAAGTAAAAAATAACGAGTAAAGAAACAGGCCTTTATTTATGAATTATGCACAAATATAATGTAAAAGTTAGATAAGAATGTAAAGAGATTCCATAGAATGATAAAAAACCACTCTATATAAAGGTAACAAGGGTCACAATGGTCAATAAAGAAAAAGATAGGCACTACCCTAAAGTTAAAGAGATTTAAAGCACAGACAAGCATTGTTGATGAACTGTGTGTGCAGCATCTCCCCTAGAACAAGCATACCAGCAGAAAAATGGAAAAATGGAGTTCTAAAGATATAACTACGGAGTCATTATAAGGAAATCTAAACAAAGAAATAAAAATAATCTATCTTCGAAGTGGAGAAAGATGAAACAAATAAACAAAGAAAAAGGAAGAGGACAGACTATTGGGACCGCCGAGCTGAGCAACGGCGTCGACGAAGCGTTCGTGAAGATCGGGAGTCCAACGGAGACGAGGTTTGGGATCGGAAGTGAGAACAAGGCAGGGATCTCCACCTCCAATTCTTGGATCAGGCATTTGAAGTTGGATGTCTTCTGCAATCCCAAGATGACCGCCGTGGTGGGATTGAATTGGCCTCTGAAACATTTTTGCTTAATCCGGGAGGAGAAATTCCGAATACAAAGTTCCCAATACCCTTGGCCTTCACTCAAAATTTACTCCACCACTTGCTTGATCTTAGGGCACACTTTTCCAGTTGCCGTCTAAACCACCTCTCTCCTCTCTTTTGTCTTTTCAAATTTTTCTGTACATATGTTTTTTTAGTAATTCTTCTAGTATGAAATTAGTTATATTGAAAAAATGTAAATATTGAATGGTGACTAGTAGACCTGGGTTTGACTTTACTAAAAAATTAATAATTCAAGCCCAATTTAATCTATAAAAATTAAAAGTTGGACTCGAATTGGATCCGACCTTTATAAAATAGTCAGATCTCAAATCCGCCTCACAAGCTTACCAATTAAGGTGTACAATTAAAAAATTAAATATTTTTTAATAAAAAATTATTATAATTAAATAAATTATAACTAAATTTCAAATATAAGTCATAAAATTAAGTTTATATATCAAATTATACAAGAAATTTTAAAATTTTCAATAATTACTAGTATTATAAAAAAATAAAAGATATATTTATTTAATATTTTTATTATTAATTCGGGCTGGGCTGTCGGACTTTGCTTTTAGAACTAAAACCAAGCACATCTCATACTTTATTCAGGTCTCTTCGGGTCGGGCCAAGCCGAGCCTATTCGACAATTAGTTTGTCCAAACCCGACCCATGAAAGACGGCCATGGGCGGCCCTCGCTGGCCGGCGGGTCAATGCGCAGGTCTAGTGACCAATTCATCCTCATTTATCGGGATCAACTTCTGTGATTTGTATGGAACAATATTAAATTTTGGGGACGGTTATCCTACACCCACAAATTGGTGATTGAGGATAAGGTGGGATGTAAACATGACTTAAAGATTGTATCCACAGTTCAAATCCATTAAGAACACCTCATGATAAAAATAAAAAAGAACAACTATTGAATAATAAAGGACAACTTTTTTTATCAAATTTATAAATTATGAGAATTGAATGCATAATTCCACATTTTTTAACTTTTCCACGAGAGGGTGGGGGCATCAAGCTATTATTTTGTGGTTAAATATAAATATTTATGGTTTCAACTTTCAAATATAAAGAAACTAATTTTGAAACCGTGAAAAATTATACTATGAGTGAGTTTGGTTGTGAGTTTTTACAGCTTTTTTCAGTAGCTTTTCTAAAAAGTTTTTTTTGAAAGCTGTAGATTTTGGAAAAAATAAATCAGACAGTTCCGAATTAATTAGTATAAAAGATCAAAATGTGTTGTTCAAAGCCAAAATATATAGTACTATTAAAAGTTTGTAAGAATAACTTATTTTAAAAGTAATTTAAACAGCAATGCCAAACTGACCCTATATATGCTCTAAATAAAGTGACTCTATAATCTTTATACAATGATAGCTGAAATAAAAAATTTAGTGAAACTCAATTTTGTTGTTGCTTTATGAGAGTTATCCATCATTCATATTTTGTAGAAAATTACAATTGAAATTCCAAATTTCGCAAAATATCATACTTTAGTGGAAAAAATTGAAATAAAGTGATGAATTGTATGGATTGAAAGTTGTTGGATTTCGGAGATTACTTAGATATTTTTTAAGTCGTAAATACGCTGTCATATTGAAATTTATTTGGATGATGGTAGAATATTTTTTGTGATATTTTGGCCATAATTCCTTGTTTTTGGCTGGAATATTGAGATATTTTGATGGTATTTTCCTTTGTAATGAAAGTCATGTTTGTTTTTGCAATTGAATGGCGAAACATGTGTTCTTTTCTTGGAAAAAGTCTTGTTTCTTGAGTCAATTTGTGTAAATGACATTTAGGTTCATTTTTCTGTAAAATGAACATCACCACTGGGCTTGGGACGTCGAAATACCTGAAGAGAGTGTGTACGGAGGCTGGAATCATTTTTCGTAGAGAGAAAAATCGAAAATATGCTTTTCTGTGTTTTGCAAGGGAAACGTTTTCCATTGCAGAATCCGTTGTAAACTGAACAATTGTGACGCTTCACTTGTGGTGACAGTAAATTCCGGAGACAGTCAGAAAGAAGGTGATGATTAATTTTGTTGAAGCACTTTTGGCAACACATTAAGAAAAAATAAAGCGTTGCGAGAAACTTTTGTCTTCATCCAACCACGTGGCACAATCTTAAGTGGTCAACGTTCAAAGCCACGTGGATTTGGCGTGGCGTCTGGTCAACCCATTATGGTTATTTGGTCAATGGTTGACTGCCACGTGTTAGTCAAAAGTCAAAGTTGACTGGTCAATAGAATGCCACATGGAGCATTTCTAATGCCACATGGTTATTTGCGATTTTTCATTTGTTGGTTAATGTGAAAATCCTTGTAATTCATCAAATGGATGTAAAATCCGTATTCTTGAATGGTGAATTAGATGAGGAGATTTATATGGTGCAATCGAAAAGGTTTGTTGTGTCATGTTGTGAAAACAAATAAATTTTTTGTCATCAGTTTTAAGATGAAGGATTTGGGGGATGCTGAAGTGATTCTTGGTATAAGAATCAAGCGGAAGAACAATGTTATTTCAATTTCTCAATCACATTATATTAGGAAGATTTTGAATAAATTTAACTTCAAGTATTGTTCTCCAGTTAGCACTCCTATGGATATTTGTATTAAGCTTCTACCTAATAAAGGTATTGCAATATCTCAACATGAATACTCAAGAGCTATTGATAGTCTTCATGTATGCCATGATTAGCATTAAGCCAGATATAGCTTATGCTGTTGGAAAGCTCAGTAGGCATACTAGTGATCCTAGCTCGCATCATTGGCAAGCTTTAAGTCAAGTATTCAAGTACGTAAAAGGAACCAAGGATTATGGTTTAACTTATACATGATTTCTTTCGGTTTTTTAAGGTTATTCGGATGCAAGTTATATTTCTAATGAAGAAGATAATAGTCCACAAGTGAATAGGTATTCCTTCTTGTGGGAGGTGCTATCTCTTGGACGTCAAAGAAACATACTTGTATCACTAACTCAACAATGGAATATGAGTTTGTAACATTAGCAGCAACTAGTAAAGAAGCTGAATGACTAAGAGATCTAATTTAGGAAATTTCATTGTGGCTGAACGCCTCATGTGTGGTGTTATATCATTAGAGTTTGTAAAAACTTAGCATAATTTAGCCGATCATTTACCCAAATGGTTAAGGAGAGATCTTGTGCACAAGTGGGCTTTGGCGATGAAATTAAAGTCCATTTGAAATCTCTCATGTTAAGATACCCAATTCCCATCTAATATGACACTAGGTGCTGTATTCAATGAGGAAAGCTTAATATCTATAGATTAGAACACATGATTAAAACATCCCAAGGTATGTGTTCAGACCTGCAAGATAAAGGAGGTTGAAGTTTAACTTCTTAATAGTTCTTTTGAAAAATTACATATGCATGTGCATGAGTAAAAGAGCTACTTATATGAGCATGAAGTTTAGCCGCTTCAAGAAGCTTGGACTTGACTTTGATATGCTTATGAAGGATAGGGACACAATGCTAGTAAAAGATAGTGTCACATAAGAACATGTTAGAATGCTGACTTATGTGTATATTATCTTTGAGTATTCGAGATGGATAACAAAGGTTCAATCCATAGTGACACCTTTGGTATTCGAATATTTGGAATGTGTAATATATTAAGATGAAATTCAATCGTCATGATATTTCATTTATGCATAAGTTTGTTATTTGTTGTGATTTTGTTTAGTTAATCATGGATTACACTAAAATTGAGGAGGATTGTTGGTATTTTAGTGTAGTTGGATCAACTAGTTGACCAATGCCATCATAATATTTCATCGAACAAGTTAGAAGACTGCGGAGTGCAAGCTTGTTCAAGTTCTATTACAATAATAAACTTACGAGGGTCCAGGAGCTACCTTTCATAACACTTCTATTTAGAACCGTCACGACTGTTGGAGTGGACACAACCTTTCGCAACACTTTTATTTTGAACTGTTGTGATTGCTCGAAGGGATACAACTTTTCGTGATGCTTCTATTTTGAACATTATGACTGCTTGTTTCAGGTTTATAAAAGCCTGCTATTGGCAACACTTACAGGCAGTTTTTTTTGGCAACGCTTGCTACTGGTTATTTTTTCTTCACAGCGAAAATCCATTCTAAGTTCTTGATTTTTTTCTCTGATTTTATCCGATTGAAAAATTTAGGAGAACCACCAAATTAGTTTCAATCTGAAAGTATCATTACGACTTCAGAAATTATCCAAATTATTTTCAGTATTTTCCCAACATAAGTTTAGGACAAAAAACAGATTATGAAAGGCATAAATGTCACATTGAATGAAATAGAAAAGTAATGAGATAGAATTTCTTTCATCAAAAATATTTATGTTTGGTTATAAAATTATATATTTTCATTTGAAGTGAAAAATTATAGCGCAAAAAAAACAAATGAAGCATTGACAAGTGAGGCCATAAAAAATAAAAAAAGATAAAATATAAAATTGAGAAAAAACAAAGGTTAAAAAGGAAAAGATAGCATGCGTACACTCAATGAGTCAAAAGGGGGGTGAATGACTCACTCAAAAACTTATAAAACTTTTTTGCGATAATTATGGCTCCGTTGAGTGAGGTCAGCTGGCTGAGTGAAATAGCTGGAAAATGCGATTAAGTAAAGAACACATAGATTTCATACTAATTCGGCAACCTGTGCTTACATCTAGTCCCAAGAGAGTGTCTCGGGTTTAATCCACTAATCTCAACTCCTTTACCCTAGGCGGAGAAGCCTTTCACAAATTCCCCAATTACAGTAAGTACCCTCCAAACTACAATCGGTCACCCGCTGACTAGAATACCCTCTTCTATCAGCAACTTAATAAGAGTTTAAATAAGAGCTGGATTCAACTTATAGAAAAGTTGATCCAGTTACAAATGATCTAATATTACAATTGTTTGATCTAATCTATTCTCTCTTGTTCTAAGCAGATTCTTGCTGAGTTATGCTTTTCTTGCTACAATTCCTTTAAAGCTTGTAGATTGATAGTGTCTTTTCTTCTAGAAAATTCAGGTGTAATCACCTAGTTCTAACTCTTGCCTTCTTGCTTCTTTTATAGTTGGATTTGAGAAAGTAGCCGTTGAACTTGTCTTGGCATCTTCTGAAGTTGACAGCTCAGCAATTCACCCGTTGCTTCTTCAAATTGATCCATTAAGAGATAGAATTGCACCATTGTGAAATACATTTCAATCCGTTGGATTGAAATTTGAGTTCCAACTTAAAATATTTGTCGTTTGATGCCGATCTTTGCTGACTTGCTACGTGTCTTCATCCCATTCCCTTGGGTTTTTTAACATGTTGCAGAGTGCGCGATACAAGGTTGGTAGATCTGCAGAATTGCCCGAAGTGGCAATTGATTTATTGCAGCTTTGCATTGGAAGACTTTGTCATTTTCTTCATAATTTTGTGTCTTGTCTAGGCATTAATTCTTTTTGTCTTTGTTCCATTAATGTTCCTGTAAAAAGCAACACTAAAAGCAAAGATACCTTTTTACCTTAAATGGTAAGGTGAACAGCGTTGACAGACTTAAAGTAACTCAGCTGAAAATATAAAACAAAATGCACACAGCTGAAATAAGATCTAAATATCAAGTGCTGAGTGAATATTACTCGGTCAGCGACTAAGTAGATACTCAGCCCAGAAACCACTCAGAGTTAAACTAAATAGCTAGGTCAGCGGAGACTCGAAATTCTACCCTTGAATTTACTAACTCCCTTAAAACCATAGACTATTTATTTTAACATCATTATTGATTTAATCATCCCAAACAGAACTTAATTGTTATGATCAAAACTTAAGCACTACTGAGTCATCCACTGAGTCAGTCCAAACTCGTGCTTGGTTCAATAATCTCCTCCATTTTGATCAATGATAATTAATTTGAGCGAGAATTAAATCAATAAGATATTTAGATCAAAGTTACCTTATACTTATGCCTGATATGTCTTTTGTTCAGCATCTTCAATCTGCTCGGAGTGAATGCTAACTCCCCCATAATTCTTGAATCTTCTGAGTATATATACATACATATATATATAGCAGAAGATATATGAAGTTAAGAAGATCTTAACTTACAATAGAAAATGTAATCTTTCATTAATTAATAACTAGAGTACAGATAACAAAGAGTTAATCTATACTAAGTTTTACAATAAGCACTATCAATTACATAAGTTCTATTCTAATCTTTTGGGATAGGCGGGGCTCCCAAATTTGCTCTTCTATCCTCATAAACTTACTGATCCCATCTGGTCTTCTTTTCTTTTGGCAGAGCAATCTCCTTGCCTTTCATTTTTTGTCTCTGTGTATTCTCTCTGAATGCACTCCAGATCCTTAGATAGGTTGTAAGAAAATTTAGCAATCCTCTGTTCTCTCTCCTTTTCCTTCTTTTCACGCTTCTCGCAATCCTTCTCCCTCATTACCATTGCATCCAAAATGGCTTGAGTTTGATGATCAAACGATCTCAGAGACTTCTCAAATGTTTCTAGCTGACCATAGACAGATGATGAAAAATTCTGCAAAAGCAGCTCATAGATTTCCTACGATATAGCTTCTTGTTCCCTAAGAAAGGCGAATAATCCTACCAAAGCGCGGGATTGAGACAGAGTGACCTAGTATTGACCATTTAAACCTTCTTTGGATACCTGGGTGAGACATGCTATTACTTTAGCTTGATTGTTCTCTCTGAGATTCGCTCTAGAATTGGAGTGCTCCTGATATGGGTAGAGACTTCATTGTGAATCTTATCTAGGGCTTCTCCATCATTAATGACATAAGCTTGAATTTGCTTGATTTGGTCTCTGATATGACTAAGTTTTT
Source organism: Euphorbia pulcherrima (assembly GCA_947683365.1). Lineage (NCBI taxonomy): Eukaryota > Viridiplantae > Streptophyta > Magnoliopsida > Malpighiales > Euphorbiaceae > Euphorbia > Euphorbia pulcherrima. The sequence continues at coordinate 27,025,618 of CANTUS010000001.1, forward strand.
GATGAAGATTAGGCTCCAGTTCAGCATCTGTCATAACAATATCACTGCTCAGAGCATCTGAAATATTAAGCATCTTTAAGGCATTAAGCATAGCTCGCTCCAAGTTCTTGACTCCTACCAGCATCTCCTCCTTTACTTTCCTTAGCTTAGTGTGTAATCCATGATGCTTGGTTACCACTGTGATTAGAGCATTCAGTCCATTTATAACTGCATTTAGTCGAGTTATGTTCTCATCATTTTCCTTGCTCAGAATGCTATAACCATCTAGCACCTTCAACTTAGCCTCAAGTAAGGGATTGAATTTATCAATCATTGAATTGCGAAAATCCCTTTAATCATTAAGTACTTTATAGTTGCTCTCATAGATCTTAGACATGTACTTCTTGACCTCTACAACTTCTATCTTTAAACCAGCTGCCTGCCTACCTACAATAGATAACAAAGGCAAAGTATGGGATACTATTGCCTTCACCATGGAAAACTGGGTAGGTACTGATTTAACATGGGCCTTCATCTCCTCAACAGCCTCCATAAAACCTCGCACTAGCTCAACAGCCTTGACGATTCTCCTTAGGACATCATCAGACAATAGAGATTTTGCTATTTCAGCATCTATACCTAGTCCTGGAAATCTTTCTCTTCCCATCCTCCTTATGTCTTCTAATAGTTTAGCATTTGGATTGAAATGAGGTTGAGGTTGAGGTTGTTGGGGTGGTTCTTATTGTTGTTGTTGTTGCTCAAGAATCTCCTCAATGATTGGAGGACCTCTGACTGGTGGAGGTCCTTCTAAATATAACCGATCATGCACAGGAGATCCTACTAGGGAAAGATATGGGATGATGGCTATTTTTTCAGAGGTTTCGTCATTTTGGTCAGAGGGTTGGTTAATTTGGCTTGAATTGGATGTGGATGGTGTTTGGCTTTCTGGTAGGGGTAAGGCAGAGATTGGTGTAGGTGAGGGTGGTGTTTAGGTGGATATGTTTAGGAAAACAAAGGGTTCTTCAGCTTCCTTCTCCTTCTCTTCCATAGCACCTTTAACAACGGTCTCGCTAACCTGAGTTAGAGAATCCTCAGTCAGCTGAGCTCCGTGCTTAACTATCACTTCTTCCTCCTTGTCCTCTAGGTCTCCCTCATCTTCATCAATTACAATCTTCATCCTCTTTAACAAACCCCTCTTCCTCTCCTTCTTAGCTTATCTTACTTCCTCAGCAGTCAAAGTGACCTTTTGATTAGAGGTTAGAATATTGAATTCTACAGCTTCTACTTCAACCACATCATCTTCCTCTTCCTACTCTTCTTGATTATCTATTCCATCCAGAGCTCCTATTATCTCATTAATAACTTCTGGCACTTCCTATTATCTCATCAATAACTTCTGGCACTTCTTTCTTAGCCAAGCTAGTTACACCTTATTGTAAAATTTGCTCAGTGTTAGCCTTAGCCTTAGCTGTTGCTGCTGATTCCTCAGCCTTTCTCCTTATAGTGGCTTTTATCTCCTCCTGCTTTTTCCTGATTCTTTCTTCTTTAGCATCTCTAACTTTCTTAGCTTCTTCCACATCTCGGACAACACTTGTCCCTCTCTTTACCAACAACTTCTTCTTTGGCTGACCGACTTGGGGAACATGAACTGATGTAGCTTCCTTTCCCTTTGTAGTCACCTCTTCCAGTTGAGCTATATCTACTTTCCTCTTTTTTTCTCTCTTTAATGGCATTTCTTCTCTCAGCTCCTCCTTAGCCCTCTTCTCTTCCTCAATCTCCTGAGGAATCAACTCTCTTCTCTTATCTTCCTTAACTTCCTTAAAAGATCTTGTCTTTTTTGGACAATAACTGGAACTGAGCTCGCTGAGCTCCCTTTCTTTTCCTTCTTGGAGTTCTTCCTGACCTCCTTTTTACTATCCTTCTTTCCTTCCTTTTCTTTTGCAGCCTTGAGCTTGGTTATTCTCTCAAGATCTTTCTCTATAAAGGCATCCAAGGACAGGTCCTCCTCATGAGGCTGAACATGCTTCATCTCCATGATAGCCTTGGGATCCTTTACCCTTACTTTTCCTAATTTCAGCTTGATGTACTTGGTGTTGGATGGCCTCTCATTAGCTTTAAGTCAATGAAAATGAGCATTACTCAAGATTCTGGACTCAATCACCTTCATCTGGATGTTGCTTTTAACGGCCTATGCTTCCATGTCTATCTTATAGGCTCTACAGATCTCCATTACCAGCTGCCCATACACTAGATTCTTATTTACCTTCAAGAACCCGTGTAAGATCACCACTGGCTAATTAATGCTCATCCCATGAGTCTGAGCATACACAAACACATGCTCAAACTTGGAGTAGCTTCCTGTAGAGCCAGTCTTGGGTAGTAGTACCTTGGTCACAAGCTTATGAGCTTGTTTCCCTTCCTTGGTGAACATTGATGCGATAAGTTCACCTGCCTTATAGTCATGAGGAACTTCATAATCAATGGGAATATCAACATGATCTTCATCATTGATAACTCACAGCTTTAGCCCTCTTTCCTTCATTCCCAAAAGTCTTGCAACTAGCTTGGGAGTGAAATACTCCTTCCTCTTCATTATAGTGGTAATGAAAAGATCCTTCTGACCTTTCACCATATGAATTCCATGATAAAATCTATCCACAATCTCCTCATAGCATCCATTTGGTAGTTCAAAGAACCCTCACAAGTGGTGCTGACGTGCCCACTTCCCAAATCTCTCGTCACTATAGAAACTCAGCATGTCTATAGTGGTTGGCTTTTCTACTTTCGTTTTCTCTATAAAACACCATTTTGTAGGAATATACTTTATTCAGGTGGGAATTCTAAGTTCTTCGATTTTGTTCATACTGATTGCCAATTGAGCTAGTGACCTAGTGAGTATCCTTCTTGTTCCTCACAAAAAGTTCAGTGTTCCTCCCTGATGTGCTCATCATAGTGGATTTGCTTTGAGAAAAGATAGAGATTTTAGGGATTTAGGAAAGAAATTGCAGAGAAAGGAATTTTGGTAAAGTAACCTTTCCTCTTTCTCAATTTCTCCTTAAATAGCCAAAAACTCTTCGCATAAACCTGCAAAGCTACATGTACGTCTCCTAATCCATGGTCTTAAGATTCAACGGTTAGATTGCATAACATATACCATAGGATTAATAGAGGCGAAAAAGGGATAACTGCTCTGAATATGGATCGTTTCATAACTTGCTATCAAGTTTAAATTTGAAAGATAACCTGTGACAGTTAATGACATATCCAAAATTCAAGTGATAAAAGAAACATTTAACCTTATTTATCGAAGCTCAGAGTGTTCCCTAATTTAATCAGCTCCAGAATAGGTCAGAGTGAACTGTATTTCTTTAAATTAGATTGGACATTCCGATCAACTGTCTTAGCATGTTGAATTGATCCTTTCCAATGGGCTTTATGAATATGTCAGCTCGCTGTTCTTCAGTTGGAATGTATGTGAGCTTAACTTCACCTTTTAGCACATGATCCCTCATGAAGTGATGTCTAATATTGACATGCTTTATCCTGCCATGTTGAACTAGATTCATGGATAGGTCAATTACACTCTTGTTGTCACACATGACTTTAAGACAATTTAACTTTATACCATAATCCTCCAATTGCTGCTTGATCCATAACAGTTGTGCTGTACAACTTCTGCAGCCATGTACTCAGCCTCAACTGTACCTAAAGCTATAAAAGTCTGCTTCTTGCTATACCATGTAACTAGATAATCACCAAGCAAATGACATCCTCCTGTGGTGCTTTTCCTTTCAAGTTTGTCTCTTCCATAGTTAGCATCAGTGTATCCTCTCAGAGTGAAGTCTGCATTACTTGGATACCATAAACCTGTATTAATAGAGCCTAGCAATTACCTGAAAATTCTCTTAATAGTAGCTAAGTGAGATTCTCTAGGGTCAGCTTGATATCTTGCACAATAACATACAACATATTGAATGTCAGGCCTACTAGCAGTTAAGTAAAGTAGAGATTCAATAATACATTTGTAGGGCTTACTCTCTACAGGTTTACCTTCCTCATCTTTACTCAGAATTGTATTAGTGGCCATGGGTGTTGACATTAGCTTGGCTTTATCCATGTCAAACTTCTTGAGAACTTCCTTGGCATACTTAGCTTGGCTGATGAATATCCCATTATCACCTTGCTTGATTTGCAAACCAAGAAAGAAGTTAGGCTCTCCCATCATTGACATTTCAAATTCTTTCTTCATCTGCTCGTTGAACTCTTTGCATAGCTTTTCATCAGTTACTCCAAAAATGATGTCATCCACATAGATTTGGACTAGTAACACATCTTGATGTCTCTTCTTGATAAACAGAGTTGTATCTACTTTCCCTCTGATATAACCTTAGATAATAAAAAAGTTAGTCAGTCTCTCATACCAAGCTCTTAGAGCCTGTTTGAATCCATGTAGAGCTTTCTTTAGCTTGAAGACATGATTTGGATATTTAGGGTCTTCAAAGCCTGGGGGCTGTTTGACATAGACTTCTTCTTGAATGTAACCATTAAGAAATGCACTCTTTACATCCATTTGAAATAACTTGAAATTCATATGGGATGCAAAAGCACAGAGAATTCTTATGGCTTCAAGTCTTGCTATTGGTGCCAATGTTTCTCCATAGTCAATGCCTTCCTGTTGATTGTAGCCTCGAGCAACTAATCTGGCTTTGTTTCTAACAACATTACCAGCTTTATCTAGCTTGTTCTTGAAAACCCATTTGGTGCCTATGATTGACTTCCCTTTGGGTTTCTCCACCAAATCTCAAACTTCATTCCTTCTGAGTTGGTCTAGCTCTTCTTGTATTGCATTCATCTAGTTGTTATAAAACTCAAGATCTTTAAACTTCTTTGGTTCAATCAATGATACAAATGCTGAATGGCTCATAATTTTGTTCAACTGACCTTTAGTCAGCACTGGATTTTGCACACTATCAAGAATCTTGTCAACTAGGTGATCTCTCCTTTCTCTGACTTCTTTTGGTAGATTAGGATCAGCTCGCTGAGCTACTATCATTGGTTGAGCATCCACATCATCACAAAAGTTGACTGATTGATCCAGGTCAACTTTATTTTCTTCTTTCTCTTGTATTGGATTAGGAATAATGATGGGCTGACTGATTGATCCGCTGACTTGTACCTTTTCTCTTTCATCATCACTGGCTTATCTACCTACATTGTTAGTTTCATCGAAATCTACATGCATGGGCTCCTCTAAGATGCCAGTCCTCCTAACATACACTCTGTATGCCCTACTGTGTGTTGAGTAACCCAGAAAGATTCCTTCATCAGCCTTGGGGTCAAATTTAGCCAATTGGTCTTTAGTGTCTAATATAAAGCATCTACAACCAAAGGCCTTGAGATGATGAACCTTGGACTTACGCCCCTTCCAAAGTTCATAAGGAGTTTTATTCAAAACTGGACGAATTAAAACCCTATTTAGAATGTAACAAGCTGTGTTAACAACCTCTCCCCAGAAATACTTTGGTAGGTTGTTATCACTCAACATAGAACGACCCATCTCTGTAATAGTCTGATTCTTTCTCTCAACAGCCCCATTTTGCTGAGGTGTATGAGGGGCAGAAAAATTATGGTCAATACCAGGCTTGAAATAGAATTCCTCAAACTGCCTATTTTTGAATTCCCTTCCATGGTCACTACGGATTCTATTAATTTTAAGGTCTTTTTCATTTATGATCCGGGTAGCCAACCTAGAGAATGATTCAAATGTTTCATCTTTACATGCTAGCAAGATAATCCAAGTGAACCTGGTCATATCATCTACAATCACAAGGGTGTATTTCATTCCACCTAGACTTCTTGGCACAACAGGCCCAAACAAATCTATGTATAGAAGATCAAGGGGATGAGAAGAAGATATATCTACTATAGATTTAAAGGTCTTCCTAAATTGTTTCCCAAATTGGCATGTTGAGCAGAGTCTATCTTTATCAAAGGCTAGATTGGGTAATCCATCAACAAGTTCATTTCTGGCTAATTTGGATAGATTAGTCATATTAATATGTCCTAGCCTTCTGTGCCATAACTATGAGTTTTCCTCCTTAGAAACTAAGCATATATCATTAAAGCCAGGGGATAAATCATATATATAAACATTATTAATTCTTAGAGCATAAAGAATAGTTTGGTCAGAGTTTCCATCAATGAATGAGCAGCTCGCTAAGTCAAATATAACTTTCCTACCTTTGTCACACAGCTGAGCAACGCTTAGCAAGTTGAACTTTCGGCCTTTCACCAAAGACACATTATCAATTGAAGGCTTGACTCCCACTGTGCCATTGCCTATAATCTTTCCTTTCTTATTGTCTTCAAAACTTACACTTCTATTTCTTCTTCGCTCTAATGTTATGAATTGCTTTTCATCACCTGTCATATGCCTCGAGCATCCACTATCCAAATACCACATTCTGCTGTCATCAGTGGATCTTAGGCTCACCTGTAAAATAATTAAATTTTCTTAGGTAACCATGCCTTTTTCTGGCCGGGTCCTCCCTTATTAGTGATGGTCATCCTTGACCAATCATACTCATTATAGTAACCATTTTTATGCCTACACATAACTATTGCATATCTTGGCTTACCACAAAAAGTACAAGTGGCCTTAGGATTAGGCCTGCTCACTTTACACTTTTGAGAAACCTTCTCAGAATGGTGAGTGTGGTTACTTGGAGTATTCCTGCTAGGTTGAGGAGGGACCAATACCTTTTTCAAAGCTATTAATTTAGCAGTTAGCTCATCCAATCTCTTAGTGAGTTTACTGTTATATCCATTTTGGTACTCAGCTTTTTCCATCAGGTATAGGATGTCAAGTGATGTAGAAGAGTTGACATCTTATTTATCATCACACCTCCTCTAAAGTACTATGATGTGTTTGGTTGACTTCTTAGTCATATTAATAACATCATTAAGTACTGCGGCAAGCTTATCAGAAGGCAAAGGGGGTTCAGAATTTACCTCAGAGTTATTTCCTTTGTCTTTACTTTGGTCAACTGATTGTCTAGCAGTGGAAGTAGTTGGTTGGTCAGCTGACTCTGAGTGAATTCGATCATCCTTAGCCATGAGACACACATTTGTAGAATCATATGCCCCTTCATCTGAGGATGATGACTCTTGTTCAGAGTCACTCCAGGTAGCAGCAAGGGCTTTCTTACTCTCTTCTTGAAGTTGTCCTTCTTGGCTTTAGGACAGCTCGACTGAATATGCCCCTTCTCAGCACATTCAAAGCATTTGATGTCTTTGTTATGCTTTTTGTTGGATTCTTTTTGTGGACTATCAATTATTCCCTTCTTATAATTGTCTGTCTTTCTGAACTTTTGAAAGTTCTTCTCTTTACCCATCCTAAAATTCTTGGTCATTAGAGCTATCTCTTCTCATTTATCCTCTGGAAATCCTTTCTCAGAGGAATCTTCTTCTTCTTCATCATCAGCTTTCAGAATAATAGTTCTGCTTGAGCTCTCTTTCTCCTTGAACCTGTGCTTCTTGGACTCATCTTCATATTGCTTTAGGGACATCTTATGACTCAATAGAGTTCCAATCAGCTCATCAAACTTGTAGGTCTTCAAATCATGAGCCTCTTCAATAGCACTCTTCTTGGCTTCCCAATCTTGAGTCAAGCTTCTAAGAATCTTCTTGAGTCTCTTCTTCTGTGAAGGTCTTGCCAAGTCTTTTTAGCTCATTGACTATATTTATGAACTTGGTGTTCATATTGGAAATATCCTCCTTGGGCTTCATGTAAAACCACTCATAATCCCTCATAAGGATATTGATCTTGGACTCTTTCACTTTGTCGGTACCTTCATAAGTTAATTCCAACTTCTTCCAAAGCTCTTTGGTTGTCTCACATCCTGAAACATGATTAAACTCAGTGGCATCAAGAGAACAATAAAGATAGTTGATAGCAACTTCATTCTCTTTAAGTCTGGCCAAATCATTATTATCCCATTCAGTAGAGTTCTTATCTATAGTAACTCCATTCTTCACATGTGATGGAATATATGGCCCTTCTATAATAGCCATCCAAGCATGCATACTCTAGGAATGAATGAAATTAGTCATTTTGTTCTTCCAGTAAGTATAATGCTCTCCATTGAACATTAGAGGCCTGGTAACTGACATGCCTTCAAGCAGAATATAAGCTTGAGCCCTTCCACTGGATTCTCCTTTGTACGCCATGGTCTTTGTCTCAAAGATTGTGAAATCTGTGAAAAGAGAACTGCTCTAATACCACTTGTTGGTCCCTATGTGTACACTCAATGAGTCAAAGGGGGGGGGGGTGCGTGATTCACTCAAAAACTTATAAAACTTTTTCATGATAATTATGGCTCCACTGAGTGAGGTCAGCTGGCTGAGTGAAATAGCTGGAAAATGCAATTAAGTAAAGAACACAAAGATTTTATACTGGTTCGGTAACCTGTGCTTACATCCAGTCCTGAGCGATTGTCTCGGGTTTTATCCACTAATTTCAACTCCTTTACCCTAGGCGAAGAAGCCTTTCACACATTCCCTAATTACAGTAAGTACCCTCCAAATTGCAATCGCTCACCCATTGGCTAGAATACCCTCTTCTATCAGCAACTCAATAAGAGTTTAAACAAGAGTTGGATTCAACTTATAGATCCATTGATCCAGTTATAAATGATCTAATATTACAATTGTTTGATCTAATCTATTCTCTCTTGTTCTAAGTAGATTATCGTTGAGTTATGCTTTTCTTGCTAGAATTCCTTTAAAGCTTGTAAATTAAGAGAGTCTTTGCTTCTAGGAAATTCAGGTGTAATCACCTAGTTCCAACGCTTGCCTTCTTGCTCCTTTTATAGTTGGATTCGAGAAAGTAGCCGTTGAACATGCCTTGGCATCTTCTGAAGTTGACAGCTCAATAATTCACCTATTGCTTCTTCAAATCGATCTGCTAAGAGATAGAATTACACCGTTGTGAAATACATTTCAATCCCTTAGATTGAAATTTGAGCTCCAACTTAAAATCTTTGTCATTTGATGCCGGTCTTTCATTAGAGAGAACTCACGCTAGCTTGCCACATGTCTTCATCCCATTCCCTCTAGTTTTCTGACATGTTATAGAGTGCGCGATACAAGGTTGGTAGATCTGTAGAATTGCCCGAAGTGGTAATTGACTTATTGCAACTTTACATTGGAAGACTTTGTTATTTTCTTCATAATTTTGTGTCTTGTCAAGGCATTAATTCTTTTTGTCTTTGTCTCATTAATGTTCCTGCAAAAAGCAACACTAAAAGCAAAAGATACCTTTTTTACCTTAAATGGTAAGGTCAGCAGCGTTGAGAGACTTAAAGTAACTCAGCTGAAAAGATAAAATGAAATGCACACAACTGAAACAAAATCTCAATATCAAGTGCTGAGTGAATATTACTCAGTCAGCGGCTAAGTAGATACTCAGCCTAGAAACCACTCAGAGTTAAACTAAATAGCTAGGTCAGCGGAGACTCAAAATTCTATTCTCGAATTTACTAACTCCCTTAAAACCATAGACTATTTATTTTAACATCATTATTGATTTAATCATCCCAAATAAAACTTAATTGTTATGATCAAAACTTAAGCGCTACCGAGTCATCCACTGAGTCAATCCAAACTCGTGCTTGGTTCAATAATTACATTAGGTCTAATACATCCCCATCCCCCTAAACTTGTCCCTAATAGCCTCTCGCTCCCCTGAACTTTCATAGGTACCTCTCACTCCCCTAAACTTGTCTAAAGTGCAACACTCAACCCCTCAATGCTGATGTAGTAGATGATGTGTCTACAATAGAAAAGTCAAGCAAGTGGTAGTTTTTATATGAATAAAAAAAATGCCACGTGTATCCCTCTTCTTTTCTCTATAGTAATGTTCATCTTCTTCCTATCATTAAAGAAGTAAAACAGAAATTCATTTGTATCATGGAAAATCCTCTCCAACTCTCTGGTGAGGAATGTGACCACCTGGAGCGCAGAAATAAGAAAATCAAAGGTGCGGATGGAACGACAAACATGAACGACAATAATGGCATTGAGAATGGACCCATAAAATGTGAATCACGAATCAGAAAGAAATTGCTATATAAAGATATCTTGTATGGGGTTTCAAAGGATGAAGATGAGATTATGTCTGAAAAAACCCACTCGTCGGAGAACGAGTATGACTCAGAGGAAGACTTCATTGCCACCTCCGACAGTGAGGATGAAGGCAAAGACGATGACCGGTGCCCAAGGGTGTGCTTCTCCGCTGCTGAGAAAAATGCTTTTTGGAAACCTTGGAGTTTTTCAATAATATGCAAAGTGCTAAGAAAAAGGGTGGGATTTAATTTCCTATCCTCCAGACTCTATAAATTCTTGCAAAGGAAAGGTATAATGGAGCTAATAGATCTCTTAAATGATTTCTATTTAGCAGGGTTTTTAACGAAAGAGGATTTCTTGGCAGCCTTGCAAGAGGGACCATGGATGCTTATTGACCACATTATTTCAGTATCAAAATGGCACCCTTCTTTGACCCTTATAACGTCAAAGTGTCCAAAATCATGGCCTAGGTGTGATTCCCTGGAATCCTGATAGAGTATTACAGCTCCTCGGCACTTATGAAGCTTGGATCTTTGGTATGGAAAGCGATGTACGTAGATAAAACCACCTTAAGCGCAAGCAGAGGCAAATGTGCAAGGGTTTATGTAGAAATAGACCTAAGAAAATCACTCTTGGCAAAGTACAAACTAAGGAACCTAGTCTATGGGATTGAGTATGAGGGAATCCATAACATTTGCTTCGAGTTTGGGATTTATGGGCATAACAAGGATTCCTGCCAGATGAACAAAGAAACACCAATAGAGGTAGAGTTGAATGATGGGAAAGAGCCCTTATTGGATACACAAATGCTTACAAGACTAGAGGTGTTAGAAGATTTGGGCCATGGATGGTTGCAAAGAAAATTGGCCAAAGGAAAGCCCACTTCCAGAATAAGAATCCGGCAGAAATCCATATCACCATCGTCTTTGGGGAGTGGCTTGAGAAAAAAGGTCAACCTAGTAAAGAAAGTGAAGTGATAGGGGGTATGTCGGATGTCAAGTCTGAAGCAGCAGCTGAAGGGAGTAGATTTGATGTTCTTAGCTCTGAGGAAGACCTAAGAGCTAATGGGAAGTCACGAGAATCAATAAAGGGGAAAATGATCTTAAAATTAGCTCAAAGGAAGTCCACCTGCAAACTATGACAAAAGAAAATGCTAAGGAAGTTGGGTCTATTAAGATGAAACCTACCAAGCCCAATCCCTCTCATAAAAATGAGTCAAACCCAAAAGGCCCTCTTAGACCAAACCAGTCTAAATCCGGTGAAATAAAAAATAGTGAATTGAAGGAAAACATCCTTGCTACCATTGCCCTCCAACAAAATCCCATCCCGACGAAAAAGGCAGAAGGTCAATTCAAACCCAATTTGGCTCCTAAAAACCAAATTACTATTTTGCAACTCATAGATTTAACGATTTCTTTTAGGAGTGCATCGAATACAAATTGTGATCAATCAATGGTAATTGCGAAAGGTAAGGAAGCCCCTGCAGCTTCTGGACTGGAAAATATACCATCACCGATCCCACTAGATATAGTAATGGGGAAACGGCCAAATAAAGCTAAAGGGAAAGAAAAAGAAAAGGCCCAAGCCGAAGGGAAAAAGACTGACCACGAGTCAATATAGTAGGCTTATGCTTAAAGGGTCCTATATTTTCTTGTTGTTTTATTATGAATTGCGTGTCATGGAATATTAGGGGATGTGCTAGTCATGAAAGCCTACTACATGTGAAAGATATTGTTAGAACACATAACTTAAACATGTTTGGCCTTCTTGAGACGAAAGTGGGCTTGTCAAGAGCTCAAAAGTTTGCAAATAAACTTAGAGGATGGAAGTTTTATTGTATAGGGCCTGTTGGTTTATCTGGAGGTATTTGGGTCTTTTGGAAAGAGAACTTTGCTGAAGTAGATGTGCTGATAAGAGATAGATACTTTATGCATTGTAATATAAAAGTGGCTGGGAAACACCGATTTCTCATGACGATTGTTTATACTAGTACGCTAGTGCCTTTTAGAAATATGATGTGGGATACAATCAGCTCCTTATATATGGATAATAACACTGCTTCGTTTATTGCTGGGGACTTTAATGATATTACTAGCCTATCGGACTAGGTTGGGGGATAGCAACAATACATTTGAAGGTGCTCTAATCACATGAATCAGATTAACACAGTGGGGTTAATGGATATGAGGGATCAGGTAATAGGTTCACCTGGAGAAGAAGAAGATTACAAGTTTGACTGGATAGGTTTTACACAAACATGGCAGGAAGAATTACTTTCCCCAATGCAATAGTCACCAATCTTCCTTTTTGTCATTCAGATCACTGCCTTGTGCTTCTCAAAGTAGTTGGTCCTCGGTGCAATACGTCAAGTAAACTATTAAGATATGAATTAGCATAGGAATCCCATCAGGGTTTTTGTGATCTAGTTAAAGAAAATTGGTCCCCTTACTCCAATCTCCTATAAGCAACTAGCAATTTTAAAAAGAAGGTCAAAGTCTGGAATTGAGAAGTATTTGGGCATATCAAAGTTAGAAAGAGACAAATTCTATCTAGACTACAAGGGGCGAACAAGGAGTTAGAGCGATGCTGGACTCATTCTCTTGCTCGTTTGGACGAGGGACTTAGAATCGAACTCTTGAATGTCTTAAAGCAGGAGGAAGTATTCTGGTACCAAAAGTCAAGAAGGAAATGGTTCACAGACGGGGATCGTAATATTAAATTTTTTCACCAATCTACTATGATGGGCCGGAAAAGAAATAGGATTGATAGGTTGCAAAATTCAGAAGGGGAATCGGTGGAAGATTAAACTGAGCTTAAAGAGATGGTTGTCCAGTATTTCAAGAATCTATTCTCGGACCAACACAGTTCAAGTACTGCAGATAGGTTAGATACGAGATTCCTGGTGTTGGAGAATAACCTAATTCAGTCCGGTTTCAGTCAGGTTTCGAGCATAGATGTTCGTAAACCGATCTTTGGAATGGGAGCACTCAAGGCTCCAAGGATTGATGGCTTCCCAACGGGCTTCTTCCAAAAGCATTATGATGTAGTGAAAGTGGATTTAACTAGCTTTGTTCTGAGCGCCTTTTCGGGTAATTTTGATTTGACTACAAATAATGAAACACTTCTTGTGTTGATACCAAAAATCAGTAATCCTATCAACATTACCCAGTTCAAACCAATTAGCCTGTGTTCTGTTGTGTATAAAACTATCACAAAGATAATTGCTAATAGAATTCAACCTTAACTTCCCCTCCTCATAAAACAAAACCAATGCAGCTTCATACCGGGCTGACAAATCAAAGACAACACTATTATTGCCGAAGAGATCGTCCATTCGATGAGGATTAAAAAAGGAAAAAAGGTTGTTGGTCCCTATGCATACACTCAAAGAGTCAGAGAGGGGTGAATGACTCACTCAAGAACTTATAAAACTTTTTTGCGATAGTTAAAGGTTCCGCTGAGTGAGGTTAGCTGGTTTAGTGAAAAACTAGAAAATGCAGTAAGATAATGAACACTAAAATTTTTATACTGGTTTGATAACCTGTGCTTACATCCAGTCCCGAGAGAGTGTCTCGGCTTTAATTCACTAATCTCAACTCCTTTACCCTAGGCGGAGAAGCCTTTCACAAATTCCCCAATTACAGTAAGTACCCTCCAAACTGCAATTGCTCACCCGCTGACTAGATTACCCTCTTCTATTAGCAACTCTCTAAGAGTTAAAACAAGAGCTGGATTCAACTTACAAAATGTTGATCTAGTTACAATGATCAGATATTACAATGGAATGATCTATTCTATTCTCTCTTGTTCTAAAGCAAACTCTCTCTGAGTTGTGCTTTCTTGCTTGAACTTCTTCAAAGCTTGTATTTTGACAGAGATTTAGCTTCTGAGAAATTCAGGTGTAATCACCAAGTTGAAAGGCTTGCCTTCTTGCTCCTTTTATAGTTAGATTGAGAAAGTAGCCGATGAACTTATTGACAGATCATCTATCCACCCATTACTTCTTCCAATCAATCCTTTAAGAGATAGAATCATACCATTGTGAGATAGAAATCAATCCGTTAGATTGAGATTTGAGCTTCAATTTGAATCCTTTGTCGTTTGATGCCAGTCTTCCATTAGAGAGAACTTGTGCTAACTTGCTACGTGTCTTCTTCTCATTCCCTCTGGTATTCTGACATGCTGCACAGTGCGCAATACTAGGTTGGTAGATCTGCAGAGTTGCCCAAAATGGCAAATGACTTTTTGCAGCTTTGAATTGGAAGACTTTGTCATTTTCTTCATTATTCTGAGTCTTTTCAAAGCATTAATTCTTTTTATCTTTGTCTCATTAATGTCCTGCAAAAAGCAACACTAGAAGCAAAGATCCCTTTTTACCTTAAATGGTAAAGTCAGTAGCTTTGAAAGACTTAAAGTAACTCAGCAAAATATATAATCATAAAGTACATAGCTAAAACAAAATCTAAATATCAAGTACTGAGTGAATATTATTAAGTCAGCGACTGTCATAGATACTTAGCCCAGATCACTCAGAGTTAAACTAAATAGCTAGGTCAGCTGAGACTTGAAATTCTACCCTCAAATTTACTAATTCCTCAACCTACCATAGACTATTTATTTTAACATCATTATTAATTTAATTAACTCAAACTGAACTTAATTGTTATGATCAAATCTTAAGCACTATTGAGTCAATCCACTGAGTCAGTCAAACTCATGCTTGGTTTAACATTCTCCCCTATTTTGATCAATGGAAATTAACTTGAGCAAGAATTAAATCAATAAGATATCTAGATCAGAGTTACCTTATACTTATGCTTGATATGTCTTTGTTCAGCATCTCATTCTGCTTAGAGTGAATGCTAACTCCCCCATAATCCTTGACTTTTCTGAGCTCAACATTCTTCTACACTTCTCTTATATTTCTACAAGAAGATCAACACATATATATATGCAACAGAAAATATAAGAAGTTAAGAAGATCATAACTTGGAATAGAATAAGTAATCTTTCATTAAAAAATAACTTGAGTACAGATAATGATGGGTTAATCTATACTAAGTTTTACAATATGCACTAAAGATTACAAAAATTCTATTCTATTCTATTTGGGCAAGGGTGGTGCTCTAAGATTTGCTCTTCTCTCCTCATATACTCGCTGATCCCATCTGGATTTCTTCTATTTAGATAGTGTAATCTCCTTGCCTTTTCTCTTCCTTGTCTCATGATATTCTCTTTGAATGTGCTCCAGATCCTTGGATAAATTGTATGAGAATTCAGCAATCCTCTGATCTCTCTTTCTCATGATCCTTCTCCTCCATTGCCATTGCATCTAAAACGGCTTGGGCTGGATGATCAAATGAGCTTAGAGACTTCTCAAATGAATCTATCTGACCATAGACATTTGTTGAAAAAATGTTGCACAAGCAGCTCATAAATTTCCTATGATACTGCATCCTATTCTCTGAGAAAGGCAAACAAACCTACCTAAGTGCAAGATTGAGACAGATTGACCTGATATTGAGCGTTGAGTCCTTCTTTGGAAATATAGGTGAAATTAGCTAGAGCCTTAGCCTGATTGTTCTCTCTGAGTATCCGCTCCAGCATGGGAGTGCTCCTAATATGAGTAGTGACTTCTTCATGAATATGATCAATGGCTTGCCCATCATTTATGATGTCTAAGTGAACTTTCTTGATTTGATCATGAATGTGACCAAGCTTCTGATAAAGTGATGGTTCCTACTCAGCATCTGCCATAACAATGTCACTAGTCAGAGCATCTGAAATATTAAGCCTCTTCAAGGCGTTAAGTGTAGCTCCCTCTGAGTCCTTGACTCCTCGCAAGATATCTCCTCTCATCTGGGTCAGCCTATTTGAATTGACTTGCTTGAAGACTACAGTAATTAGTGTATTGATTCCATCAATAACTGCATCTAATTTGGAAGTATTTGCCTCATTCTCCTTGCAAAATGTTTTACCCATCTAAAACTGCCTGCATGGCTTCAAGTAAGGTATTAAACTTATCAATCATTGCATTTCTGAAATCCCTTTCATCATTTAGCACCTTTCAGTTACTCACATAGATCTTTTCCATTTTTTGCTTGAGTTCTGCAACTTCTATCTTCAAGTAATCAGCTTTCCTACCTGCAACAGATAACAAAGGCAACACATGGGATATGCTTGCCTTTATCAGTGAGAACTAGGTAGGGACTGACTTGAAGTGGGCTTTCATCTCCTCAACAGCCTCTAGAAAACCTTGCACAGGCTCCACAACCTTTGCAATTCTCCTCAGGACATCTGTGAGCACGAGCTTTTCGATGACCCATGAAACGATGATGATGTTTTGCTCGGACCTATATTTGGCCTGTTATTCTATTATTTCAGAGTCGAATTGCGTAACCGTTCAGTTACTTTTAACCGGTTAGTTAAGATAGGTGCTTTAAAATAAAAAAATCGTTGGTTTTCCTCTCAGGCGCCGAGACGCCGGGGGGGGAGGAGGGGCGATCCAACTTATGAGCCCGGTGAGACGCTGCGCAGGCTCTGACCTTCCATCGCCAGTCCGTCTTTCTCTCTCTAAATTTGAATTTACTTGATTTTTCTGGGAATCTTTGGATTTCTAGGGACTAATTGAATTATATAGAGGGAGTTAGGCCGAGTTAAACCCATTAAATTATCTATTTCAGGACTTTTTGCCAAATTAAAAACTTAATTCACCATTTCGAAATTACTAGGTTTTAGAGAGAGAAAGCTATATAAAACTTAAGAAATATGATTATTCGGGATTTAAAAGGGTTATTTGGTTTAATCTTTTAGCTTAAACATTAAAAAAATTAGAAATCTTAAATAAAAATGGGCTTAAATAGGATTTAGAGACTTTTTTTCTCAAAAATCACTAAATTCCGTCACTAAGTCCATCCTATTTTCGTCGCTATTTTGTCGGA
This sequence comes from Euphorbia pulcherrima, assembly GCA_947683365.1. Classification (NCBI taxonomy): domain Eukaryota; kingdom Viridiplantae; phylum Streptophyta; class Magnoliopsida; order Malpighiales; family Euphorbiaceae; genus Euphorbia; species Euphorbia pulcherrima. The sequence continues at coordinate 27,042,663 of CANTUS010000001.1, forward strand.
TTTCGTCACAAAGCTTGCCAAATGACCGGTTTGAGTCTCAAAACGTGGGTTCACAGCCTCTAGGTAACAAATCTGAGTTCCAATCTACTTTTTATTCAGTATAACTTGTTATTTGGCTGTTCTTGACTATTATTTCGGACTTTTTGACGTTTTTCCGAGCCAGATGCTCCGGTGACTCTTGAGATACTCCGGCGTAGTTTGAGATGCTGCAACGGCAGCGTCTCAAGCTACCACTGTATCATCTCAAGTCCCACTACTTCATCTGGATTGGTAAAAATGTCAAAAGCCCGTGTTTCTTGTTTTTGGTCAATTTTAATTATTTTCTTGCGTTTTTACCTGAAAATTTTTTGGAAAATTTTATATTATCTGTATTTAATTTTTAATTGACTTTTAATCTGTTTTAGATTTTATTAATTATTTAATTGGTTAAATCTTCATTTGATGGCTTAAAAATGGATTTTTTTACCAAATAAATCTAAATAAATCTTTTTATAATAATTAAAAATCCCAAAATATTTTCTGTAATTTTCTTTATTCATTTTAGGTTGTCTAGTTTATTTTACTGATTATCAGGTTGTTTAAATGCTTATTTAAAATGCCCGAAAATTGTATTTTAGTCTCGAAAAATTCAAAAATATGTTTTCTCCATAATTAGGTGTTTATGTTCTGCCAGTTATTTATTTTTGCCTTATTTGTGATTATTCTCGTATATTTATTTTGCCCCATTTGGAGCCGGGTCCAATTTGGTAAGCTCGGTTAGGACCCAGGTTCGCCCTTTAATTTATTTATTCACTTTCTTTATTTTTCCGCATTAGAAAAATGTATAGGTATTTGTAAAGCCATGTAATAATTTTATTTTCTTACTTCATTTACACTTTTGTGTAATGTATGGCTATATAAACCGAAAACTCCAAACATTAAACCAGATTTAAATCGCATAAGAACTAAAGTCGCGCTTATTAAAATGTTAACGGTTTGATTTAAAAATTGAAAAGTAAGCAACATCATCTAACCACCCAGTGGAAATATCGTACCCAAATTCCTAGTGGATCTTAACCGGGTGGCGACTCTATTTTAAAATACGAGATTTCAAGTATCGTATCCCTTAACATGCAAATTGGATTTAGATTCAAAATCAACATCGATTTCGTTAATCTATCTTTTTATCACGCTAAAATGAGGATCAATTCCTCAGCTCGCTTCATAGAGCACATTATTTTCCCTCATGCTACGGATCTCACGCAGTCCTTGCAGGAAAAAGGTCGTCCGCTTACAGTGGCGACTCTACTGGGGATTTCCTTTTAACTTAAAACTTGAAAATCGCTTTCATTTTTGAAAATTGGTTAAAGGATTTTGATGATATGCCTAAATCATTTTTAAATCAATGCTTTATTTCTTATGTCTTTTGAATCCACCGCTTAGTTAGATTCTAAGTTTTAAGGTGTCATTATTTCACCCCTATGAATCCCACTTTTATACCTCATGCCCTCCAGGAATTGGGGATATTTGTAGGTAGAGTACTCATTTTAACCAATGTGTAATTCCCGCAATCGCACTCATTTGAGGAGTGGTTGAGTTACACAGAATCAAGGTAAACGAGACCCTTCTACTGTATCGTTCAACAGTACCAGCAGTTTGAGACTATGAACCATGATAAATATAGCTATAGCAACTTTCCCTTAGGTTCACCATAAAAGTTTAGAACTAGGTCGCATACTCTCTTGCCATTTCCTGGCACTAGAGTTAACCTTAGATTCTAAATTGGCGTTGCGCTAGAGTTATAAGGTTGGAAGAGGTTTATTCGCTTTTTGTGTGCTACTTGTGATCATGCATCCACACTTCAAGCATAGGCCGCTTGTGGCCAACCTTTTTAATTTCTGTTTTCGCTTGCCTCTACTCTCCCCTCGCTTGAACAGGGAATTTCACAAAATGCCTGAGATCGTTTGAGTTCCGATGACCTATATCTAGTTTTCTAGGCACGGTGAGGGATTCGCGCATCTCTCGTATTCGTATCATGAGCCTTTCTACTCTCTACCTCTCTAAACCACCCCCGTATATATAGCATTCATCACTTGGATTATTCTGTAATTATCCATTTCATTCATGGTTCAATTCGGGGCTGATCATCTTCCGATTTCTCCAGTTAGGTCGAGATATCCTCATCACCACAGTCCTCTTAGGTTATGACTTGATCCCCATTTGGTTCGCTGACTAGTGAGTTCAGTGTCAGAATCAATTCTTTCTACCATGTCTTTTATTTCACCGGCAAGTGAGGTTCTATCCGAGGTTTCTCCTTTTCCTATCTCTTTGTCTCTGACTGATCAGGGGCAATCCTAGTTGAGGTCTGAGTTGGCTAATGCTATGGCTATATTCTTACAATCGAATTTGTTATGGGTCACCATTCAAGAGCAAGTCCGATTAGCTCTTAGGGAGGAGAGAGAGATTCAGAGGCTAGGCGGGCCTGTGATTCAAGCTTAGGGAGAGATTGCTCAGAATATATCTAGTCAGTCTCTGCCAGTTTAGAATCAGTTTTCGATTGCACCACTTTTGCCTGTTTGGCTGGTTCAATTTCAATTTGGTCAGAGTTCCTCAGTTCAGCCTTCCCCATCTTTTGCTCCATCGGTGTTTGCTTCACTTCCTCCTATACTTTCGAGACCTATCAGCTAGGCTCCTATATTCTCCGCTTCCTTAGGGGGTTTTACTCCTCACATGGCCGTTCCTTCCAGCTATTTCATCATCTCTCTGACACCGCACCTCCTAATTTCATGGTTACTCTATGCAGGACCTCTTACCCCTAGAATCCTTTTGCTCGCCCTTAGATTAAGATCCATGTTCCTTTGCCATTTCAATTCAGAGCATCCTCAGTGCATAACGACTAGGTCAAGTAGCTTCCGGGCGTGACACCTGAAATGGTGGCATTCTTAAATAGCTTCTGGGTAAGAACGAAGATAAGGAAGAGGTGAGGGATAAAGATTGGGTACCCAAGAAATTTTCAATGCCCAAAATGGAAGCCTACTCTAGTGAGGGACCTCCCAAATCCCACATCATAATGTACGAGCGAATTATGGGTGTTCAGAAAACTGGGGATAAAGTTTTAGCTAAGTTATCTCCGTGTACCCTATCAGAACCTGGTCTTGAGTGGTATCATACAATCCTATATTGGAAACTCCTATCTGAAGCCCTAATTGCCCATTATGGTTTTAATTCCATAATGGAAACCACCATCCAGCATCTTGAAGCCGTTAAACAAAAGCAAGGCGAGGCATTTAAGTCGTACTTCAATAGGTGGATGGCTACCTAAGTCCTACTAAAATAGAAGCTCAGTTTAAAGGAAATGATCCCGAAGCTGCTCGACGGGGCTCTCTTGGTTCTTCCTAAGGAAATGGAAACTGACTCTTTTAAATCATATCAGAAAGTTTTTAAGAAAGTAAAGAAAATCGAGTGTCGGGAGGAGTAAGAGAAGGCAAACAAGCCAAGTGAGAATCGACTGTGGTTTAAGAAGAATGAATCAAGTGAAGTTACACCAGCTCCTGCTAAAGGCAAATCACTTGCAGTGCAAACCGTGGCTCAAGAGAAAGTATCCGGAGTACAAGTCATTCCTCCTCCTCCTTCTCAGCAACTGTTTGTATCTCTATGGAAATTGCCCTTGGCAATCATATCTGCCAAGATATATGAAGCGAGCAGGTTAAAGCCTCTGCGTGATGTCAGAGCTCCTCTACCAGATGAAAGAGGAAACTTTTGCAAGTTCTATGTACAGAAGGGGCATCAAATCGAATAGTGTAGGACTCTAGCTTCCACTATCGCTCGTATGGTCAAGGAAGGAAAGATGGCTAATTGGCTAGGGAGCCAAGTAATATGGAAAACCCTTTGCCTCATTTCAGAGGCAAGGTCTCTATAATCAGTTCTGGCATTAAGGAAGAATCTGTACTGGAAATGGTATTTGAGGAATTCATAATAGTTATCGGCTCTGGTCTCCCTTCGAACTTCATATTTGATATGATCTAACAGTCTAATCCTATGGTAAGCTCCATAAAGATTGAAAAAATGGGGCAAGGAGATGAAACTAAGACCGAAGATGTGGAAATGGCTAAAAAGGCGCCGTTTAACGTTGATGATTATATTCTGAAAGGGGAGTATTCTGATGAAGAGTTTCAGACTTTCAATATGGATAAGTATGAACTTCAGGACTCATCGTTGTCTTATAGTGAGTCGCCTTATCCGTTTGAAACCCCGGCCACCAAGAGCATATCAATCGATAGAATTCTACATGTCACCCATAGCGGTTGAGTGTACCATTGTAAGGACAATCGTCTCTACATTGAGGATGATCTAGTCCCGAACCCCATTAAGACCGTAGATAAGCCTACAACACAATCTTCTATTATTGAGATATGCAATATGGTAGGGAAAGGAATACAGCTCCTGAGAGGGGACGATCCGATAATGTTCTCTAATCAAGATCTTCCACCCGAGGGGTTCAATCATAACCAAGCCTTATTCATCTGAGCCCAGTTCCTCAATATCTCGTGCGTTATGATTGATGATGGTTCCTCACTGAAGCTATGCCCCCTGAAGGTCGTCCCTCATTTGGGTTTATCCAGGGAGATGCTTGAGAAATCTAACACTGTCATCCCGCGCCTATAATGATTTAAAGACGGGTGTGGTTGGTGTGTTTGATGCCGAAGTAATTACGAGGGAGATTTCTGCCAAAGCCTAGTTCATTATCATTAATATTCCTATCACCTACTCTTTGGTCCTAGGTTGACTCTAGCTTTACTCTGTAGGAGTGGTCTCATCAACACTCCATCAGAAGATAAAAGCTGTGTGGAAAGATGGAAAGATTAAGGTTATTGAAGCTGATCAAGCCTCAGTTATGGCCATCATGAAAGCCAAGGAGGAATCTGGGTTTTATATGGCTGTTGTCAGTGGCGGGAAGCCCAAAGCCCCTTGCTATGAGCGTTGCTCGTCTGTAGCTAGGAAGATGATGAAGAGATATGGCCATGTATCAGGTCAGGTTCTAGGCAAGCGCTTTGGTGTAATAGTTGATCCTATCCCAATCAAGAAGCATATGAAACGGGCTAGTTTTGGGTACACCACGAGGAAGATTTATAGGCATGTCCACCCGGCATAATACAACATGGTGACTGTTTGTGAGGTTCAAGGTAAGAGTGTCTACAAGGGGGAAATCGAACCTTTTGAGCATAATGGTCAGATTTGGCCAGGTTTTGAGATCTTCAAGGATGTGTATGACTTCGAGAAGAAATGCTTTATTGAAAAGGGGGAGAGCCCGATCAAGCCGATATCTGTTATTGCATCAGATGAGAAAGACAAAGGGAAGCTGTATCATTATTCAAATGAAAAGAAGCCTGTGGACCAAGAAATTGAAGATGATATGGCTACAATATCAAGAGCTATATTTGTTCTGCTTAAGAAAAAGTGGAAGAAGAATGACAAAGCCAATCCTCTAACCGAAGCCATGAAGAAGCTTGCCCAAGATCTTGCTACTGAAGAAGGTATGCTGACTGCCGATCAAGTAAAAACCCTGGATCATGATCTGGACAACCTGTTCATGGAACCTATTGAGGGTGTCAACTCTACTGATGCCACTACTCAAGACCCTCCGCCTGTGGAGGATGACTCTATCTATGATGATGTAACTTTTAATATTTCCAGTGTTTTGATGAGAACAATGTATCCTATAAGGCCTTTAATTTAATAAAAGATTCTGATTTCACTTATTTGCTTGATGTTTTGCTCGACGGGCCCATGCATTCATTTAATCATAAGCATAATATGTTCAGTATTCATGATGTTTCTCTAATTGAAATAAACTTAAGTATAGATGATAACCCAAAAATGGTAACCCATTCTAATGACTTAACCCCTGAGATAAAAAGTGAGATAATCAAAGTGCTAAAAGATCATGTTAACACTTTTGGTTGGTCATATATGGACATGCCTAGCATCGATCACCATATCACCAAGCATGCATTCCAACCGATCCTAGATTCTATGTCAAGCAGAAATTTTGAAGAATGAGACTGGAATGGGCCGATAAGGTTAGAGCGGAAGTTGCTAACATGATTGAGGCTAAGCATGTCAAAGTCGTTGAGTACCCAACCTGGTTATCCAATATTGTCCCGGTTTTGAAGAAAGATTGAAGACTAAGGGTTAGTGTGGATTATTGGGATATGAACAAGGCTTCACCGAAAGACGACTTTCCTCTACCTCACATCGATGTGCTAATTAATAGCGCTGTCAGGGACGCAATGTACTCATTCATGGATAGGTTCTCGGGGTATAATCAGATTCTGTTGGACATAATAGATAAGGTTAAGACAGCTTTCATCACAAAATAGGGAGTAAATTGCTATCGAGTTATGCCGTTTGGTCTAAAGAATGCCGGGGAAACCTATCAGTACATTGTCACCACTCTTTTGCATGACATGATCCACAAAGAAGTAGAAGTCTATATGGATGACATATTGGTTAAGTTTGCTACCAGAGAAGAGCACCCCGCGGTTTTGGATAAGTTTATGACTCTCATTGAGAAATATAACTTACGCTTCAATCTGAAGAAGTGCATATTTAGAGTTATATTAGGGAAACTTTTAGGTCACGTGGTCAGTCAAAGAGGGATTGAAATGAATCCAGACAAGATTAAAGTGATCAGGGATATGCCCGCTTCGAAGATAGAAAAAGAAGTCCCGTCTTACCTTGGTTCTAGTCAATATGTCAGCAAGTTCATTTCTCGCCTCAACACCATCTGTGAGCCAATCTTCAAGCTGTTAAGAAAGCGTCAGCCGATTGTATGGGATGAACATTGTCAGATTACCTTTGACAAAATCAAGGCTTACCTTCTTCACCCACCCATTCTTCACCCCCCACCCCTAGCAAGCCATTGATCTTGTACTTGGTGATCAATGACTCAGCAATAGGGGCAATGTTGGTTCAGGAAGATGACAGTAAGCGTAAGCATGCAGTGTACTACTTAAGTAAGAAACTTTTGGATTATGAAACTCATTATTTGATTATTGAAAAGACATGTGCAGCTATGGTATGGCTAACTAAGAAGTTGCGCCATTACTTCCAGTTGTATAAAGTTCAAGCCATTGCTAAGGTTGACCCAATAAAATATCTTTGTCAGTCGTCAACTTTAGCTGGGAAGTTGTCAAGATGGTTACTGTTGCTTTTCGAGTTCGATATTGAGTATGTCACGAAGAAGGTTATCAAAGGTAGAGCAGTTGCAGAATTTTTGGCAAACCAAGCTCTTGAACCCGATTATCTCGAGAACTTAGACTTCCCCCGATGAGCAATCAGCTATGATTGATGTAGCAAAACCTGTATGGACTATATATTTTGATGGTACAGTGAACAGATTTGGAGCGGGCCTCAAAGTTATCTTATTCACACCCGACAATAAACTTATCCCTTTGTCTAAGTGATTGGAGTTTCCTACTACTAATAATGGGGCCGAATAAGAAGCTTGCCAATTTGGTCTTGAAGCCTTGTTGCTTGTAGGGGCAAAGCATGTTTTTGGATTTGGTAATCAGTCAGCTCATGGGGGATTGGGATATCAAGGAAAAATCCCCCCATCCTTATATCAATGCCATTTGGGATTTATCAGCTAAGTTCAAAACATGTCTATATCAGCATGTCCCTCGAGAAAAAAATCAGATGGACAATTCGTTAGCTACACTGGCTTCGATGTAGGAAGGTCCTCAACGCCAACCCATTTGCCCTCTGATCTTAGTTTCTATGAAGGTTTCTTACCATTCACACGACATTGCCTAAGTCTTCACCATCAGTGATGAACCCTGCTAGTATTTAAACATTGTACAATTTCTCCTACATGGTTAGTATCCCAAGAATACTACAGAATTCGATCGAATTACTCTACGAAAGTTGGCCTTTCAATTCAAAATCATCAATAACGACCTCTTTAAATGGACTTCCGATGGTTTATTACTCTGGTGCTTAACGAATCCAAAGCCCGTTGGGTTATCGTCGAAGTTCATGCGGGTGATTTTGGACCGTACATGAATGGCCTGGACTTAGCTAAGAAGATTCAGCAAATGAGGTACTTTTGGTTAACTCTGATCGCCGATTGTGTCTCCAAGGTTAAGAGGTGTCACCAATGTCAGATTTATGGAGATATTCAACATCTTCCACCTACTGAGGTTCATAGTTTATCTACTCCTTGGCCATTCTCAGCGTAGGGGATAGATATAATTGTTAAGATTCGGCCATCGTTAACTAACGGTCACCGCTTCATCATTGTAGAGGTGGATTATTTCTCAAAATGGGTGGGAGCCGAATCGTTCCAGAGTATTACCACCAAGAAAATGGCCAAGTTCATTGAGAAACATATTTTTGATCGGTATGGTCTGCCTCATCACATTGTATTAGATAATGGGGTTCAATTCCAAGGGGTAACCGTGGAGTTGATTGAGAAATATGGAATTGAGCATCATAGATCTTCACCCTATCGTCCTTAGGCCAATGGTGCTGTCGAAGCAGCTAACAAGTCCATTAAGAAAATCCTTTCTAAGACCGTCGCTGGTTATTGAGATTGGGCTGATATGTTACCATTTTCTCTTTGGGGGTATCGGACAAGCATCAGAACTCCTACAAGTCAAACCCCCTTCTCTTTGGTTTACGGTATGGAGGCAGTTTTACTAGTTGAGATTGAGATGAAGTCTCTACGAGTGGCGCTTGAATCCAAGTTAGAAGAGATCGAATGGACAAGAGCAAGGGTTGAGCAACTGAATAACATGGATGAGTAATGCCTGAAAGCCTTGGATAGCCTCCAAATATATCAGCAGTGTATAGGAAGAGCTTACAATAGTCGGGTCAAGCATCTTCGATGCCCATTGAAAGCTGGTGACTTGGTTCTAAAGCAAGTGAAGCTTACCAACACTGATCTAAGAGTGAAGTTTCGACCAAATTGGGAAGGAACTTATGTGATTAAGAAAGTTCTTGGTAAAGGTTAATGAAAACCATGGATATGGATGGTAACGAGTTTGTAAACCCCATCAATCAGGATCAGTTAAAGTATTATCATATCTAAATCAAAAGAACCAAATCCAGAAAAGCGGAACATAAAAAATAAATAAAATAAATCACCCGACGAGCGATCTTCTACTAGTCGGATAAAAATTAGGGTGTATCCCACTGATTGGTATTCTACAAACCGGTCAGGGAAAAGTTAGGGTGAAAGAATGATCCGCTAGACTGAAAATCCAAAAAGGATGGTCTAGGCAAAAATTAGGGTAAAAGTGAGCTACGAGAGTTTGTTGACTAGAAAACCTTCATAGGTTACTTAACATCAGAGTTTGAGTTAGTAGAAATGGTTATCATCATTATATACTCAAGCTTAGTTCAATTAATGAAAATGTCACTTTTACTGAGCTATTATATTTGTGTGCAAATGAATATATTGGGCCCTAAAGGCGAAATGTTGCAGATAAGTTAAATTTAGGACTCCATTTAGTTCAAATACTTGCACACCATTAAAAAGAAATATAACATAATAAAGAGGCATAAATTTCGATAGGCTGAAAACATCTAGGTCTATGCAAAAGCCGAAAAGTCCGCTGGATTAAAAACCTAAAAAGGGCGGTCCAGGCAAAAGTTAGGACATAAAAGCAATAAATAAAAGTCTGATGGCCTGACACAATGTTTGGGCCTATGAAAGAGTAAATACAAATGAAAATAAAGATAGCATGATCATCATCAATCACCTAGAGGGCTTGTGCCCTCATTATCATCATCATCATCATCACTATCATAATCATCATCATTATCGTCGTTGTCATTATAGTTAGAATCAAAAGCTCGAACCAACCTCTCCTTCGCTGTCAAAGGATCGTGTCCTGCCTGCCAGTCTCACCACTCGAACCACAAGCGAAGGCGCTTCACTCGACTTCACAATCTCCCAACCTGTCTAAACCATCCTCGGTAGAATCCATCAATAGTGATAGTGTCTAGTCAGTCGTAATCCAGGGTCTTGAAGCTCGCTCAGGGTGTCCAAACCTCTCTAGCATGATCAAGAAGATGGGCTGATAATGGCCTAGCCTCGAAGTCATCCAAGTGAAGTAGAACCCTCTATCGTCGTCCTTATTATCGGCACAAGCGATAAGGCAAGTAATGCACGAAGTACCACAACCCTACGAGCTGAACCTTGCCACCGCCGGTATCTACTAGAATATCAGAGATCTCCCACCAGCGGTAGACCTAGTGAATGTCTACATCGAATAGACCCTCCATGATCGCGATCCAATGGTCGACTGTTAGGGTATCATGGTTAATAGTGACATGGGCCCTGCCATGATAATTCCCTAGGCCCGTATCATCTCGGATCGCCCCAAGGATCTTGGAGTAGAGCTAGCTTCTCTAAGAGCTAAACCTGTGCATTAGATTCAGTTTCAGATTCAGATTCAGTTTTAAATTCAAATTTAGTTTCAGTTTCGGGTTTAGGGTCAGTCAGATCACTGATAGCTCTATTCGGATGAAGTAGGGTCTCGGCTAACCCTATAAATAATGGAGAGATGCCCATCGAGGCCTATTCAATGATCAAAACTAGCTGGAATAGGGAAACGGTGCTGACTCCCTAGATAAACTCGGCCATGAGCAGTAGAGCTACTATGAAGGGGTAAGAAATATGCTATCTGGGTGTGGCTATGCACCAGTTGAGTACCCTGCTGAGATCAGACCCTGGTGATCTAGGAACCTATAAAAGAAAAGTAGTAGGGGCATCCAGGTTCTATAACCTGGTCAACTGATCCTCGACCCCAAGATACACCTCTGGCATAGCAAATTGCATCCCGCAAGTGCAGATCACCCCGAGAATAGCATAATACTCCTCCATCATCGGGCACAGCTCAAAGCCCAAGAAGTGGAACACATGGTCCATCGGGTCCCAATAGAGGAATGCTGCATAAAGAAACGCCATGTTCATTGGCCTGCTAGTAATGTATCGGAGCCTTGCTAATCCGAAAACCTCTAGCCTCACCTAATTAGGGCTCCCTGAAGTGTGCAAGAACTACCTTAGTCGTGCATTGCTTATCGCCATCAATTATCTCAATCCGCTAATCGCCTGACAAATAAGATCGCACTATGATTAATTCAAATGTTTGTAGAGGTTAATTAGTTTGTTCCTAGTTAAGCATCTATCGCACTTAGCATCCATCTAGCGAGCAAGCAAAGCAATCAAGCAATCAAATCAGTCACGCTAAATAAACAGCGAAAGTATCAAGTCATGCATCAAATAATCATCAAAGTCAACAAACAGGGAAAATAGAGCAAGATAAGATAGTGGTCATCACGTTTGATCTCTGTGCTCGATATTGAGATAGCGGCTGATGTCGTCATTCAACCCCTCACCGCATGGGGGCGTGGGCATCCTCCTAATGCCTAGCACTAGTGGGAACATTGACCCCATAAGCTACACCATAGAATCCTCTAGCATGGCAGCTGTAGGTCTAAAGGGATCGGTGGTCCCCACATCGGGAAAGATATCGTTGAGCTCTTGTGTGTCTCCGCCCCTCGTACACTCGTAATCCCAGAGCTGGGCCTGAAATTGATCCCTCTGGCTCTCTGCATCATGAAGGCAATTGCGTAGGCTATCCATGTCTCATGTCAAGGCTGTGAGTCGCATCTCATCCTGGACTCTCTAGCTCTAATAGCCGGTTATCTAGCTCTGATAATCTGTTAGCTTGCGCTCCACCCTCATTTGCTTTTCATGCTCTGTACGGTATTTATCTTACTCCATCGTGATAAAAGCCTGTAAAATGGACAATCAAAAGGAGAATCAGCCCGATAAATCATGCATTGATCCATACATGCATAATTCTAACAAATATTTTGTATATCTTTCTCTATTTAATGCAGGCAAGAAGAGAAAGTCGTTACCCAATTCATAGAATCCTGTGCAAGCAGCAAGTCCCTCGTGTCATGATATCCCCAAGCCATACACTCGATCTCAGAAATGGGTACATGTATGATCCAATATAATGGCAGAACTGACCAATCAGCACGGTTAGATAATAATAAGCAAAGATCAGTAAAATGTATAAGTTAGCATTCTTACATGTGAATGTGTCCTGTGGAAAATAGTATAGGGGCACCCTCGACTCCTTAATAGGCATCTCCTCACAGACCCCTAGCCGACACATTAGTGAGAATGTGGTCTCTAATTGATTTATCATGATCCCGTCAACTCTATCTAATGAAGAAGCTACCCGAGCAGGCGTGACTAGCTCCATAGAAACCATCTCAAGGTCTGCAGTGTATCGCTTGGAAGACTCTTCAAGTCCCTTGATGCCTACAATGGGATCGCCCATTCTCTTCTTGTAGGCCCCCTGAAATCACAAGAAAGAAGCGTAATGTCAAATAAGCCAGGTAAGATAGAAGTTGCAGAGATATTACCAAGGTGGAAGAGGATTTAAGGAATTACACTGCTCCGTCACCCCTGGTAGAGGACATTCAGATCGAAACTCGAATCAGCATCTCTAGTATCGGCATGCCACTCGCTATCTCCTCCCCTATCATCCTCTAAGGGAAGCTCATTACCGTCATCATCACCGCTGTCAAATCCCTCGCTACCCTCAGTCACAGTGTCATTATCCTCGAATTTGAAGTCCCAAAAAACGTCGGTCTTGGACTTTCTTAGACATTCTGGAATAAGGTGTCTCTAAAAATCAGTATAATCTCGGCTGACCGAAGGAACCCTATAGCTATCACCATCCAGAAATTAGGCTCGTAGACCAGCAAGCATGAAATGGGGCCAAAAAACACCAACTGGCACATCAAGAGGAACCCTCCTTTTAGCCATAGTACTCATCCTCCACCGACGGACTCGCTCCCCAAAGTACCACTCCTGGGAAGAGGGGCACTCTAAGATGAATCGTCATCCATCCACTATGCGTCGGATATTCTTGATTTATCGATAGTAAGACAACCTCTTCCATGGTTTGGCAATAAGCTGAAATAAACATCGAAACAAAATCACTATAAGTATCCTCTCATTTGTCGATACAGTTTCACACTAATGGGTGAAAATTTGCAGAAAATAATGTTACCCGACGGTATTTAAGCTGCCGTAAATACTCTTGATACCATGTGTATGCATCCACTAGCTCCACTTTGGACCACTCGTACATCCAGCGGGCGATAGCATGAGACCCCGAGGGCGGTCATGAATCGAGTGCAGGGGAGGGACTATCGAGTGCTCAAATCCCCACATCTGTAAAAACATAAAAATGAAATCATCAGTAAACCGAATAAGCAATGTGGTTAATATCGAAATATAAAGCCGCTTACCAGAACCCACAGCTACGAGGCATTGAATGCATTAGACCCGTCTTTGGCCGAACAGTCAAGCATATAATATATCTGCCCGAGGATGGCTCTTAGCCAGTTCCACATCTTAAAATTAGTCGGTCTCTCCAAGGCACATAGCAATCCGAGGGTGACTCGACTCACACCGAAAGGAAAGAAGAGGCATGTTAATAGTGTCACAAGGAATGATCGTAAATACTGATCAAAGTAGTCCCCACTAATGTCAGTCACCTTAATCCAATGATTATATAGCTGACTGTACCTCACCACTCCATCATCCACCACGAGGACCCCAAGCAAGCTCGATATCCGAATAAGGGCAGCTGGCTCCATGCAGAACCGCTCCAAATAGACTTCAAAATGTATGTCTCGGCCTTCCTAAGGTAGCTCAGCCATGGCAACTATATCCGATGGAGTAATTATCTGCTCGCATACCGATAAATAAAAAGCGTGTATGGTCTCGCTCTAGTGCTCGACTAAACTAGCAAGGATAGTGGGGCTCATCGGTCGATTATTGGCATTGCATCCAACAATCGGTCTAATCCCAGGTCCCAAATGGCCCGGACAATCGAATCATCACTCAATGTCTTGGCTTTTGTCTTAATGTCCTGCCACCAATCCGCACATTATTGGAGTGACCCCCATGGCTTAACCTCGACCGGCTGTAAAATAAGTCCAAGAATAATTTTCATCAGTTAAAGTTTGTAAAATCAGGGAAAAATTCAAATTTTAACATGCAGACAGCCTCAAATGCAATTTTTGACCGCTAAATTGGAATCAATGTAAAAAACAGAGCGGGAATGCACTCCCCAAGTATTTTTCCGAGCCTCCCCGGTGGCTGGCCGCCTCCGCCGCCAGTAGCGAGACTCCCCGGCGGCAGGCGAGACGCTGTGACGGCAGCGTCTGAGACGCTGCCGTAGAGTCTGAGACGCTGCCGTAGAGTCTCACTGACCACTGTAGTGTCTCGCTACTCCAGCCGGTGCCGGTGGCCGGACCTTCCCTAAAATCAAAAAAATGCAATTTTAACCCCTTTTTAGTTCAAATTCGACCCAAAATTCAACCAATTCAGTTCCAAAACACCCATTAATATATTCTACAGGCATTTATACACCCTATATCATCCAAATATTTGGCCCTAAAAAATCCTCAAAATTCAAGTTCGGGTTCATGGCATAATAATAGTTTTTTCCAAGAAAAAATGAAGCAAGACTCGGGTTTTAGTAGTTTACCTGGCACACATAAGCGTGTTTTCCTCGTTGGATAAATAACCGGACTTGGGAGGTCGGTGTGTAACCCATCTAAGTATCTATGTCTCTGAGGCCGTATGCCCAAGGAACCGGGCACTCTCGTAATCCATGTCGACCTTCCGGTAGTGAATCGTGGGCGAACACATAAGGCTTCCTATCTCCTCTCTTGGCATACGTCCTTTCTTTGGTGAAAAGTGGAATGAACAAGAAAGAAAGAATATATAGATAGAAGAAGAAAGATGAAAGAATATATCCTTTTTTACTTTGGCATATTCTCTAGAATATTCCCTTCGATCGGTTATTTCTTTTCGGCTCTCGGATATTTCTAAACTCTGCTATTTTATATTCCACGTTTTTATTGTTAATTGAAGGGGCAAAAAATTTTGTTTCCACAAAATAAATTAAGCAATAAAAAAATGAACATATTTATCACATGTTAACTTCTCGATTTTTATTCTTGATAGGTCTGTCGATGGCAAACCCAGAAAATAACCGATTCAGAATTTCACAACTCAAAAAAATTCCATTTTGACCATTCTGTTGATGGTGCATTCTCAAACCACCAGTAAACAACTAACTCAAGATTTTTGACTTTGAGGGGTCCGTTGATGATGCGTCCCCGTACCGTCCGTAGACAACCGACTCAAAGAATTTTCTATCCTCGATAGGTTCGTTGATGATGCATCCATGTGCCTTCCATAACGACCAAACCGAGAATTCCCTTTATCCCTATTTTATCCCTCCTGAAAGATCTGTTGATGGCAATCGGCTCAGGAGTTTGCAACTCAGGTATAACCTCCTATCCCTCGCTCTTTCGTGAAATCACATTTGACCAGTCAAATGATAATCTTACGAGGGGCAGCCTGTGAGCACGGGCTTTTCGGTGACCCGTGAAATGGTGATGACATTTTGTTCGGACCTATATTTGGCTGGGCTTAAAATCATCGGAGGTACATGAATTTTGCCTTTACTAACATAATGGTACATGAACTTTGAAACTTGACATAAAGGTACACCAACTTTACATTTCACTAACATAATGGTCGTAATGACCCTTGACCATGAAAATGACCTTTGACCTCAGATAAAAAATAGGTCTCTCCAGTTCCTAATCGTTTTTTCCATTTTTGCCCTCACTTAACCCTCTAACTTCCTTCACCGTTTTTCGGCCTCCCTTCTTTCTCGGACTTTCTTTTCTCTTTCTTTTCTCTATATAATCGTTCCTTTCATTTTCCTTTCCAATTTCATTATAAACCCTAAATCAAAAAGCAGACAAGACACAATTTCAGAGAAACTGAAAAGAAAGAAGAATAGAGCACAAAATAGAAGAAAAAGAAGTGTAAAAGGTACAATAAATTCCTTTTTCAATCTCTTTCTCTCTTTTAAAACAAACATACATGTTCATTCCACCTTTTGATTGGACTTTAATTGATTTTTTATGTTTTCTTTGCATGTGATACAGAGGAGAAAAAAAGCACAGAATATTCGAGGTTTGTTGTTTTGTGAAAGGTGGACCACAATATTGTAAAAACAATGGAATGTGAGTATATCATCTCACTCCTTTTTTTATTAGTTAATATAGAGATTGTAAAATGTTTTGTTTCGAATACTTTTATTTGTTTGAAATCTTTGGAATTTCTTTGTGTCAGTGGACAATTCTTTATTATTGAATCTAAAATTGCTTAAAATCTTACTAAAATAAAAGTCTAAAATAGCAGAATTTGGACATTGAGTTTTAGAATGTATGATGAAGGTTCAGAAAGTATCTATTAATAATATTTATGATTATTAAGGCTTTTTTAATATGCTCTTCTTTGTGTGAAACTCTCATTATATAAATTAATTCTAATTTCTATCTCAGTACATTATTAGGTGGATGCATTTTTTATTTGGAAATTTGTGTAGTGTGTAACTTGGTTTAATTATTTATACAACAGTTCAAGTTGAGGATGTATTAATAGAAAGGGACGTAGACCAATCTGGGGTTGAAGCTCTAAGTAATGGATCAAGTAATTGTGAAGAGGGGGATGTTGCAAATACAAATGCACTTGAAGATGTTGCACTTGAAGATGATTTCATTGACCTAGACTACATGTCAGAGGATAGGGACGAGGACTTGGTGAGTGGAGTGCATCATGCATAAAAAAGGGGCACCTTCTTATAATCCAGGTGGACCCAGAGAAAGAGGAGCTGATAATAGGCAAAATACAAGTGGTATGGATACACAAATGAACTTCATAGTTCAAGAAATTGAGTCAGAATAAGAAGATTCTGATCGGTTAGACACTGACTCGAATTCAAACGGTAAATCTCATGCTAGGTTTCCTTAGTTCCATGCAAGAGAAATTGAAAATCCAACTTTTAATATTGGGATGTTATTCAGTTCAAGGGCACAATTTAAGGAAGCATGTAGAAACCACGAAATTAACAACAGATTCCAAGTAAAGTTCAAGAGAAATACATTACTCTTTGTTGAATTAGTTTGTGCAAATGATAACTATAAGTGGAGGGTATATGCATCAAAAGTGGATAGGAAAGACATGAATAATCCAACTTACTAGATAAGAAGTGGCCATTTTGTTCATACTTGTCCAAAGGTGCACTCAAACTTCGATTGCAATTATAAATGGTTTTCTAAGAGATTTATAAAGAACTTTAGGTCAGACCAAGATTGGAAGGTCCAAGTATTGATTGATCAGTTTCGGAGAGACAAGGGTCTTGATGTTGGTTTTCAGAAGGCAAATAGATCTAAGAACTTGGCACTTGAAATGATCAATGGAGATGAGAAATCACAATATCAAAACATTTTCAGGAATATAATTTTCAAGTATGTTTTTAATTTATGCTGCTATACTTAATTATGATTACTTACATGGGTTTCAATCACAACTACATTTTTCTTTTTGGAATATGATGTAGGTATAGGGCAGAGATTTTGAGATTAAACCCTGGAAGTACTATAAAGGGTAGATACAAGGATGGAAGGTTTATAGGAGTGTACATTTGCTTGGCAGCATTGAAAAATGCATTTACGACTAGTTGTAGGAAGTTGATTTGCATAGATGGTTGTTGGTTAAAGGGTACATATGTTTGACAACTATTTCCAGCAGTGGGAATCGATCCAAATGATTGTATGTTCCCAATAGCAACTGGGATGGCTGATACAGAGAGCAAGGAAACTTAGGTTATGGTTCTTATAATTATTGGCAGATGATTTAGAGATATCAGATTTTGAAAATTGGACTTTTATGTCTGATAGACGAAAGGTATTTTATATAATTTTCTACATTTATGTTATTTTACATATGTTGAATTTAGCTCTATTTAAGTTTTGGTTCTATTCTGTGTTACATTGTTATGCTTTATATTCTGTTGTTAAACTACATTGTTATTATTAGTGTCAATTATGTTAAATTAGTTGGATTAAGTCCAACACATAATATGTACAATCATATCATGTATACTTAGAACATAAACACAAGTTCATTGTCATAATGCATAAGCATAAACGTCAATCATCTAAAATAATCACATCTATTATTAACTATACTCATTAATTTAATTTTCCTGTTTATAATTTTTTATCTTTTATTTTGATTCTTAATTTATCTTTTCAGAAATTCTGCACTTGCAATAATAATCTTACTCTTACTTTTTATTTCATTTGCTATATGTAGGGCCTTATTGGAGCAGTTGAATTTTTATTTCCAGGTGCATATCATAGGTTATTTGTACGCCATATGTATACTAACTTCAACAATTTAAAGGCAGGGAGTTAAAGGATTTGTTATGGGCAGCCGCTAGAGCTCCATATCCGGCAGCAATGAATAAGCAGTTGAATGCTATTGAGAAAATTTCTATTAAGGCAAGGCAATGGTTAGGAGAAAGGGATGCTAGGCAGTGGAGTAGAGCCTATTTCTTAGAGAAACCTCAGTGTGATATGCTACTAAATAATTTATGTGAGTGCTTTAATAAGTACATTCTCGATGCAAGGGATAAATGAATAATAACTATGAATGAGCTAATAAGGATAAAATTGTTGAAGAGAATGAAGGCCAAGGCTGATTGGAGTAAAAAGTACAATGGAAAATGGTGCCCCAAAATACTAAAGAAACTTGAGAAGGCTAAAGATTTATCTTTCCACTTCACTGCAACATTTAATGGATCTCCAAAGGCACAAGTTCATGGATGGGGAGAACAATTTGTTGTTGATTTGGATGCTAAAACATGTGCTTGTAGGAGATGGCAACTTACTGCTATTCCTTGCAGCCATGCTATTGCTGCTGTATTTGAAGAAAATGAACAACCTGAAGATTACTTGGATTTAATATATAGTATAGACACGTACAAGAAGGTTTATAGCCACTTCATAGATCCAATTAATGGTCATGACCAATGGCCAACACCTGAACATCATCCAGTTGTAGTTCCCCCTTCTCCAATAAAAGTGAAGAGAGGCAGAAAGAAGAGAGCATGACGAAAGGAGCCTGAAGAAATTGAGCAAGCAACATCGAAGGGGGAATTGAGCAAAAAAGGTATGATGTACATGACTTGCTCCAAATATGGAGGAAAAATCATAATAAAAGGACGTGTCATATGTATCAATCAACTGAGGTAAAATTTCAACTATGTAATAAATTTTTCATAAGCGATTTTGTTATATTTTATGAATTGGTTGTATTATTTTTCATTAGTTATTTATCTATTTTTCATGATCTGTGTTCGTGAGCTATTATATGTGCATTAGGCTTTAGTTATGTGGGATTAGTTTTATGAATTATCCAGAAATAAAAAAAGCTATAGATTTCATTATTATTTTTCTATCAATTAGAACATATTTTTCTCATATAACTGTAACTTTGCATTTCAAAAAGAAATATGTGAGAATTTTGGAACGTAATATTTTTGTATAATTTAGTGATTGACATGAATTTGTTATCTTTTGTACACTCTTAGATTATACGATGTAAATTTTTTCCATTTGTTTTTTGCAATAGGATTCTTGTCAAGATCCATCATTATCTGGAGGCCAAACATCATTAAGAAGAGAAAATGCAAACAACAGTAACAGTGAATGCAACAACAATGGTAATGGAGGAAGAGGGCAACCAAATAAAGGTAGAGTGAGTGGTAGAAGTAGTTCAAAAAGAAGAAGAGGTACAATTGAAGGTCCATCACCATGGAGGGGATATAGTTTGAAATTTGGTAGGTTACTGACATAGGTGAATTTCATTTTGAATTTTCTTTGTTGATTTTGCCAAAAGCAATTGGATTATTCTTTTAGTGAGTTTACCTAATACAGGAAACTGGGCTTTATTTTAGTTAGGATTGATTAGGTTTTTTTTGCCCAACAATGCAGTTTCAATTTCATTTTGAATGGATTGATGTTTTTGTTATTCTCAATGATCCTTATAATTTATTAATGCATTTAAATATAATTTTTAAAATAATTTTGCATTGTTATAAATGTAATAAAATTGCCTAATCGATAAATTTCAGTTGATTTGGTAAAATAATTGTAATTAAAAAATTTGATAAAATATAGAGAAAGTAAAAAAAGCTTTCCACTTCATAAAGTATTTTTAATCACAAAAGGAAGGTGATGATGAATAAAGTATTAATAGAATGGAATTTAATAAAACTAAAGAGAGAGAATGACCCACAAATGCGGGGGGAAGGCAAAGAAAAAAAACAAAAAAAGGAGGGAAAAACTTGGGGTAAGAAGGGAATGAAAAATATTGAACATGGATAAATGACCAATATGTTAGTGAAATGTAAAGTTGGTGTACTTTTATGTCAAGTTTTAAAGTGCATGTAAGTAAAAGCAAAGTTCATGTACCTTCCATGATTTTAAGCCTATTTGGCTGTTATTCTATTATTTCGGAGTCGAATTGCGTTTGGCAAGTGCTCTCGTGATGAAGTTGAGATTTTAACCGTTCAGTTTCCTTTAACCGATTGGTTAAGATAGGTGCTTTAAAATAAATAAAAACATTAATTAATAATAAAAAAAATAAAATAAAAAAAATTTTAAAAAAATCATTGATTTTCCTCGTGGGAGCAGGCGCCGCCGGAGCGCCGAGACGCGGGGGGGAGACGTGGCGGCGTGCGGCGTCTCACGACGTAGGATCGCGGTGAGACGCTACCGCTGCAGCATTCAACATGAGATGATGCGCGGTCTCTGACCTTCCGTCGCTAGTCCGTCTTTCTCTCTCTAAATTCTAATTTACTTGATTTTTTCGGGAATCTTTGGATTTCTATGGACCAATTGCCTTATTTAGAATGAGTTATGCGTATATAAACCCATTAAATTATTTCAGGACTTTTTGCCAAATTTAAAACTTAATTCACCATTTAGAAATTACTAGGTTTTAGAGAGATAAAGCTATATAAAACTTAAGAAATCTGATTATTTAGGATTTCAAACGGTTATTTAGCTTAACCTTTTAGCTTAAACATTAAAAACAATTAGAAATCTTAAGTAAAAATGGGCTTAAATAGGATTTAGAGACTCTTTTCTCAAAAATCACTAAATTCTATCACTAAGTTCGTCGCTGTTTCGCCGGATTTCGTCACAAATTCATCACAAAGCTTGCCCAACGACCGATTCGAGTCTCAAAACGTGGATTCACAGCCTCTAGGTAACAAAACTGAGTTCCAATCTACTTTTTATTCAGTATAGCCTATTTTTTGTCTGTTCTTGACTATTATTTCGGACTTTTTGACATTTTTCCGAGCCAGATGCTCCGGTGAGTCTTGAGATGCTCCGGCGTAGTTTGAAATGCCGTAACAACAACGTCTCAAGCTACCACTGTAGCATCTCAAGTCCCACTACATCATCCGGACTGATAAAAATGCCAAAATGCCCCTATTTCGTGTGTTTGGTCATTTTTCATCATTTTCTTTCGTCTTTTACCCCAATTTTTACCCGAAAAATTTATGGAAATTTTTATATAATCTGTTATTAATTTTTAATCTGTTTTAGATTTTATTAATTATTTAATTGATTAAATCTTCATTTGATGGCTTAAAAATGAGTTTTTTTTATCAAATAAATCTAAATAAATCTTTTTATAATAATTAAAAATCCTAAAATATTTTCTGTAATTTTATTTATTCATTTTAGGCTGTCTAGTTTATTTTATTGATTATCAGGTTGTTTAGATGCTTATTTAAAATGCCCGAAAATTGTATTTTAGTCTCAAAAAATTCAAAAATATGTTTTCTCCATGATTAGGTATTTATTTTCTGCCATTTATTTATTTTTGCCTTATTTGTGATTATTCTCGTATATTTATTTTGCCTCATTTGGAGCCGGTCCAATTTGGTAAGCTCGGTTAGGACTCGGCTTCGCCCTTTAATTTTATTTATTCACTTTATTTATTTTTTCGCATTAGAAAAATGTATAAGTATTTGTAAAGCCATGTAATAGTTTTATTTTCTGGCTTTATTTACCGCTTTTGAGTGATGTATGGCTATATAAACCGAAAACTCCAAACATTAAACCGGATTTAAATCGTATAAGAACTAAAGTCGCGCTTATTAAAATGTAAATGGTTTGATTTAAAAATTGAAAAGTAAGCAACATCATCCGAATTTGGAATCTCTGTTTTAAGGTATGGTCTAGCCAATGGGTGGGAATATCGTACCTAAATTCTCGGTAGAGCTTAACCGGTTGGTGACTCTATTTTAAAATACGGGATTTCAAGTCTCGTATCCCTCAACATGCAAATTGGACTTAAATTCAACATCAACATTGATTTCATCAATCTATCTATTTATCACGCTAAAATGAGGATCAATCCCTCGGCTCGCTTCACATCACTCATTATTTCCCCTCGTGCTACGCATCTCACGCGGTCCTTATGGGAAAAAGGTTGTCCGCTCACAACATCCTCAGACAGTAAGGATTTAGTTATCTCAGCATCAATTTCTGCATCTGTCCCTAGTCTTGGAAATCTTGCTCTTCCCATCCTCCTCATGTCTCCTAACAGTTCAGCTAGAGGGTTGAATTGGGGTTGTGGTTGTTAAGGTGGTTGTTGCTGAGGTGGTTATTATGGTATCTCTTTAATGATTGGAGGACGTTTAATGACTGGTCCTTCCAATAGCAAAGGTTCATGCACTGGAGATCCAATTGGTAACTAGTATGGGAAGATGGCTGTTTGGTCAGAGTTTGTTTGTTTAGAGGTGGAGGTGGATGTGGATGGTGTTTGGGTTTCTAGTATAGGTATGGCGGAAATGGGTGTGGGTGAGAGTGGTGTTTTAAGTGTAGGGTGTGGGAAAACAAAAGGTTCTTGATTTTCCTCCTCCTCTTCATCAGCACCTTCAACAACGGACTTGTTGATATGAGTTTGAAATTCCTCAGTCAGCTGACCTCCTTGCTCAACTACAGTTTCCTCCTCCTTATCCTCCAAGTCTCTTTCATCCTCATCTATTACAACTTTAATCTTCTTCAGCAAACTCCTCTTCCTTTCCTTACTAGCTTCTTTAGCATCATCAGCAGTCAGAGTGATCTGCTGGTCAGAATTCAGTACATTAAACTCCATAGCATCAACTTCTACAACTTCATCTTCTTCCTGCTCCTGCTTTTCAATACCTTCCAGGGCACTAATCATCTCTTCCACAACTTCCGATACCTCTTTCTCAGCCAAGCTAGCTACAGCAGACTGCAAAATTTTCTTTATATTAGTCTTAACTCTAGTTACTACTTCATCAGCCTTCCTCTTAATCTCAGCTTCAGTCTCCTCCTACTTCTTCCTGATTCTTTCTTCCTCAGCCGCTTTTACTCTCTCAGCCTCCTCTAAATCTTGGACAATTTCAGTCCCTTTCTTCACCATCAATTTCTTCTTGGGCTGACCTACTTGGAGTATAGGAATTGACGTAGCTTCCTTTCCCTTCGTAGTCACCTCATCTAGCTGAGCATCAGCAACTTTCCTCTTCTTCTCCCTCTTCAGAGGCATTTCCTCTCTCAATTCCTCTTCAGCTTGCTTTTCTTCTTCTATTTCCTTCGGGGCCAGATCTCTGACCTTCTCTTCTTTAGTTACCTTTGTGGATCTTGTCTTTTTGGGAACAACTACTAGAACTAAGCTCGCGAGCTCCCTTTCTTAGCCTTTAAGGAGTCCTTCTTAACCTCCTTCTTACTCCTTTCTTTTCATCCACTTCTTCTCCTTTCTCGGCTTTGAGCTTGGTAATTCTCTCAAGCTTGCTAGCCACAAAGGCATCTAGAGTCAAATCTTCCTCATTAGGCTGAATAGGCTTCATCTCTATTATATAGCCTTTGGAACCTTTAATCTGACCTCCCCTCTTTTCAGCTTTATATACTTTGTGTTTAAAGGCCTCTTATTGGCTCTTAGTCCATGAAAATGGGCATTACTAAGAACCTTGGACTCAATTATCTTCAGTGAAATATTGTTCTTTGCTGCCCATCCTTCTAAATCGAGCTCATAAGCTGTTCAAATCTCCATTACTAACTGGCCATTCACCATGTGGTTAGATACTTTTAAAAACTTGTATAGAATCACCAGTGGCCAATTAATACTCATGCCATGGGTCAGAGCATAGACGAAAACCCTTTCAAACATTGAGCAGCTTCCTGTAGAAGCTGTCTTAGGCAGAAGAACCTTGGTAACAAGCTCATTTGCTTACTTTCCTTCCTTGGTGGACATTGAGGCTATGAGTTCACCTACTTTGTAGTCTTCTGGAACCTCATAGTCAATGGGGATATCCACATGTTCTTCATCTTTTATTACCCTCAGTCTGAGTCCTCTTTCGCGCATTCCTAATAGCCCTATAATCAACTTGGGAGTAACATAGACTTTTCTCCCCATCATTGTAGTTACAAAAAGATCTTTCTGTCCTTCCACTAGATGGATTCCATGAAAGAATCTCATAACTATTTCCTCATAACAGCCATTGGAAAGTTCAAAGAAACCTCTCAAATGATGCTGGCGTACCCGCCATCCAAATCTCTCATCATTGCAGAAACTCAGCATATCTACAATAATTGGATTGTCCACTTCA
Organism: Euphorbia pulcherrima; assembly: GCA_947683365.1. Classification (NCBI taxonomy): domain Eukaryota; kingdom Viridiplantae; phylum Streptophyta; class Magnoliopsida; order Malpighiales; family Euphorbiaceae; genus Euphorbia; species Euphorbia pulcherrima. Next base: position 27,067,268 of record CANTUS010000001.1, read on the forward strand.
GTTCCCTCCATAGAACACCATTCAGTAGGGATATACTTCATTCTAGCAGGAATTAATAGATTTTCCCTTTTGTTGATTCCAATTGCCACTTTCGAGATGTGTTCTTGAGTTGTAACCCATCAAGTATCCTTCTTATTTCTTACAAATAATGGCCTTTCAGAACTAGGTTTTACAGATCTTCCTGATGAACTGGCCATAGAAATTACTTGAAGAAACTTATAGAATTGTAGGAATTTTGAGAGAAGTTTGCAGAATTTTTTTTTTTGTAAAGTAACCTTTCTTCTTTCTGAAATTCTCCTTAAATAGCCAATAATTCTTTGCTAATCCCTGTAATGCTACGTGTACGACTCATAATCCATGGCCTTAAGATAAACAGTGAGATTACTTAAAGTATACCATAGGATTAATGAAAGCGAGAAACACAGGATAACTGGTACTGAATATGGATCGTTTCATAACTTGCTACCGTTTCTACCAAGTTCTGGTGGCAATTTAATGATGTGTCCAAAATTCAAGTAGCAAAAAGAAATACTTAATCTAATTCGCAGAAGTTCAAAGTGTGCCCTAATTTAGTCAGCTTCAGCATAGGTCAGAGTGGAGTGTATTTCTTTAAATTAGATTGGACATTCCAATCAGCTCTCTCAAAGTATTGAATTGATCCTTTCCAATGGGCTTTATGAATATGTCAGCTCGCTGTTCTTCAGTAGGAATGTATGCAAGCTTGACTTCTACTTTTAGCATATGACCCTTATCAAGTGATGTCTAATATTGACATGCTTCATCCTGCTATATTGAATTGGATTCTTGGATAGGTCAGTTGCACTCTTGTTGTCACACATGACTTCAAGACACTTAGACTTTACACCATAATCCTCTAATTACTGCTTGATCCATAGTAGATGTGCTACACAACTTCCTGCAGCCATGTACTAGCCTCAGTTGTACTCAAAGCCACAAAAGTCTGCTTTTTACTCTACCATATTACTAGACAATCACCATGGAAATGATAACTTCCTATGGTGCTTTTCCTTTCAAGTTTGTCTCTACTATAGTCAGCATCTGTGTATCCTCTCAGAGTGAAATTTGCATTACTTGGATACCATAATCCTGCATCAACAGAGCTTAGCGAATACCTGAGAATTCTTTTAATAGTAGTTAACCGAGATTCTCTGGGGTCAGCTTGATATCTTGCACAATAACATACAGTATACTGAATGTCAGGCCTACTAGTAGTCAAGTAAAGTAGAGAACTAATAATACCTCTGTAGAGCTTACTCTCTACAGGTTTACCTTCCTCATCTTTACTCAGAATAGTATCAGAGGCCATGGGTGTTGACAATAGGTTGGCTTTATCCATGTCAAACTTCTTGAGTACTTCCTTGGCATACTTAGTTTGGCTGATGAAGATTCCATCTTTGCCTTGCTTGATTTGCAAACCAAGAAATAAATTAAGCTCTCCCATCATTGACATTTCAAACTCTTTCTTCATCTGTTGGCTAAACTCTTTGCATAGCTTTTCATCAGTTGCTCCAAATATGATATCATCAACATATATTTAGACTAACAACACATGTTGATGCTTCTTCTTGATAAATAGAGTTGTATCTGCTTTTCCTCTAACATAACCTTTACTGAGTAAAAAGTTAGTCAATCTCTCATACCAAGCTCTTGGAGCCTGTTTCAGTCCATATAGAGCCTTCTTTAGCTTGAAGACATGATCTGGAAACTTTGGATCTCAAAGCCTAGGGGTTGTCTGACATAGACTTCCTCTTGAATATAACCATTAAGAAATGTACTTAACATCCATCTGAAATAACTTGAAGTTCATATGGGATGCAAAGATACAGAGAATTCTTATGGCTTTAAGTCTTGCTACTGGTGCAAATGTTTCTCCATAGTCAATGCCTTCTTGTTGGTTGTAGCCTTGAGTAACTAGTCTGGCCTTGTTTCTGACAACATTTCCAACTTTATCCAATTTGTTCTTGAAAACCCATTTGGTGCCTATGATTGACTTTCCTTTGGGTTTCTCCACCAAATCCCAAACTTCATTTCTTTTGAATTAGTCTAGCTCCTCTTGCATTGCAATCATCCAGTTGTCATCAAACTCAGCATCTTCAAACTTCTTTTATTCAATCAATGAAACAAATACTGAATGGCTTATCATTCGATTCAGTTGACCTCTAGTCAACACTAAATTTTGCACACTATCAAGAATCTTCTCAACTAGGTGATCTCTTCTTGATCTGACTTCTTTTAGTAGATCAGGATCAGCTCGCTGAGCTACTGTCATTGGTTGAGCATCTACATCATCACCAAAGTTGATTGATTGGTCTAAGTCAACTTTTTCATCTTCTTTTTCTGGTACTGGATCAGGAATAATAATGGGCTCACTGACTGATCAGCTGACTTGTTCCTTTTCTCTTTTCTCATCACTGGCTTCTTTACTGTAATGTTAGTTTTATCAAATCTACATGCATAGACTCCTCTACGATACCAGTTCTCTTGACATACATACGGTATCCCCTAATCTGTGTTGTGTAACCTAGAAAGATTCCTTCATCATCCTTGGGATCAAATTTAGCCAATTGCTCTTTAGTGTTTAATATGAAGCATTTCCAAAGGCCTTGAGATGACCAACCTTGGGTTGTGCCCCTTCCAAAGTTCGTAAGGAGTTTTGTTCAAAACTAGGTGAATTAAAGCCCTATTTAGAATATAACAAGTTGTGTTAACAGCCTCTCCCCAAAAATACTTTGGTAGATTGTTATCACTCGGCATAGAACGACCCATCTCCATAATAGTACGATTCTTTCTCTCAACAACCCTATTTTATTGAGGTGTATGAGGGGTAGAAAAATTGTGGTCAATACCATGCTCAGAACAGAATTCCACAAACTGCCTGTTTTCAAATTCTCTTCCATGGTCACTACAGATTCTATTAATTTTAAGGCCTTTTTCATTCATGATCTGGGTAGCCAACCTAAAGAATGATTCAAATGTTTCATCTTTGCTTTCTAGCAAGGTAATATAAGTGAACCTGGTCAGATCATCTACAACCACAAGGGTGTATTTCATTCCACCTAAACTTGTTGGCACAACAGGCCCAAACAAATCCATGTGTAGAAGTTCAAGGGAACGAGAATAAGATATATCAGCTAATGATTTTTAGGTCTTCCTAAATTGTTTCCCAAGTTGGCATGCTGAGCATAGTCTATCTTTTTTAAATGCTAGATTGGGCAATCCCTTAACAAGTTCATTTCTGGCTAATTTGGACGGATTGGTCATATTGATATGTCCTAACCTTCTATGCCATAGCCATGAGTTTTCCTCCTTCGAAACTAAGCATATATCATTGGAGCCAGGGGATAAATCAAACATATAAACATTATTAATTCTAGGAGCATAAAGAACAGTTTGGTCAGAGTTACCATCAATGACTGAGCAGCCCGCTGAGTCAAATACAACTTTTCTACCTTTGTCACACAGCTGAGCAACGCTTAGCAAGTTGAACTTTAGGCCTTTCACCAGACACACATTATCAATTAAAGGCTTCACTCCTACAGTGCCATTGCCAACAATCTTTCCATTTTTGTTGTCTCCAAAACTGACACTTCCATTTCTTCTTCACTTCAATGTGATGAATTGATTTTCATCACCTGTCATATGCCTCGAGCATCCACTATCCAAATACCACATTCTTCTGTCATCAGTGGATCTCAAGCTTACCTTAGTGTGATTTCCTTTATCTCTACTCTGGTCAACTGATTGATTGGCAGCGGAACTAGTTGGTTGGTCAGCTGACTCTGAGTTGGTTAGATCATCCTTAGTCATGAGACACACATTGGAAAAGTCTTATGCCTCTTCATCTGAGGATGATGACTCTTGTTCAGAGTCACTCCAGGTAGCAGTAAGGATTTTCTTACTTTTCTTCTTCTTGAACTTATCTTTCTTAGCTTTAGGACAACTTGACTGAATATGCCCATTTTCACCACATTCAAAGCATTTGATATCTTTATTATGCTCTTTATTATACTCCTTTCATGGTCTATCATCTCCTCCTTTCTTATACTTGCCTGTCTTTCTGAACTTTTAGAAGTTCTTATCTTTTCCCAAGTACCTTCTGAAATTCTTGGTCATTAGATCTATTTCTTCTTTTCTGTCCTCTGGATATCCTTCCTTAGAGGAATCTTCTTCATCATCATTAGCTCTCAGAACAACAACTCTATTTGAGCTCTATTTTTCCTTGTGCCTGCGCTTCTTGGACTCATCTTCATATTGCTTTAAGGACATCTCATGAGTAAACAAGGTTCCCATTAGCTCATCAAACTCATAGGGTCTTCAAATCACGAGTTCTTTAATGACACTCTTCTTTGCTTTCCATTCTTAAGTCAAACTTCTAAGGATCTTCTTGATAGTCTCTTCTTCTGTGAAGGTCTTGCCAAGTCTTTTCAGCTCATTGACTATATTCATAAACCTGGTGTTCATGTTGGAAATATCCTCCTTGGGCTTCATGTGAAACCACTCATAATCCCTCATAAGGATATTGATCTTGGACTCTTTCACCTTGTTAGTACCTTCATAAGTCACTTCCAACTTCTTCCATATCTCTTTGGTAGTCTCACATTCTAAAACGCGATTGAACTTAGTTGCATCAAGAGCACAATGGAGATAGTTGATAGCACCTGCATTTTCTTTCAGTCTGATCAAGTCCTGACTGTCCCATTCATCGAAGTACTTATCAATCTTTACTCCATTCTTCATGATCGTAGGAGCATATGGCCTTTCAACAATAACCATCCAAGCATGCATGCTTTGAGACTGGATGAAATTCTTTATCTTGTTCTTCTAATAGGTATAATGCTCTCCATTGAACATTGGAGGCCTAGGGACTGACATGCCTTCTGGCAGAATATAAGCTTGGGCTCTTCCACTAGATTCTCCTTTGTACGCCATGGTCTTTTTCTCAAAGATTGTGAAATCTGTGAAATGAGAACTGCTCTGATACCCCTTGTTGATCCCTATGCGTATACTCAAAGAGTTAGAGGGGGAGTGAATGACTCACTCAAGAACTTATAAAACTTTTTCGCAATAGTTAAAGGTTCCGCTGAGTGAGGTCATCTGGCTGAGTGAAAAACTGAAAAATGCGATAAGATAAAGAACACTGAGATTTTTATATTAATTTGGCAACATGTGCTTACATCCAGTCCCGAGAGAGTGTCTCAGCTTTAATTCACTAATCTCAACTCCTTTACCCTAGGTGGAGAAGCCTTTCACAAATTCCCCAATTACAATAAGTACCCTCCAAATTACAATCGCTCACCCGCTGACTAGAATACCCTCTTCTATCAGCAACTCTCTAAGAGTTTAAACAAGAGCTAGATTCAACTTATAAAATGTTGATCCAGTTACAGTGATCAAATATTACAATGGAATGATCTATTCTATTCTCTCTTGTTCTAAAGCAAATTCTCGCTGAGTTATGCTTTCTTGCTTGAACTTCTTTAAAGCTTGTATTTTGATAGAGATTTAACTTCTGAGAAATTCAGGTGTAATCACCAAGTTCAAACGCTTGCCTTCTTGCTCCTTTTATAGTTGGATTGAGAAAGTAGTCGTTGAACTTACTTTGGCATCTTCTGAAGTTGACAACTCATCTATCCACCCGTTGCTTCTCCCAATCAATCCGTTAAGAGATAGAATCACACCTTTGTGAGATAGAAATCAATCCGTTAGATTGAGATTCGAGCTTCAATTTGAATCCTTTGTCGTTTGATGCCAGTCTTCCGTTAGAGAGAACTCGCACTGACTTGCTACGTGTCTTCTTCCCATCCCCCCTGATATTCTAACATGTTGCACAACGTGCGATACTAGGTTGGTAGATCTGCATAATTGCCCAAAATGGCAAATGACTTTTTGCAGCTTTGCATTGGAAGACTTTGTCATTTTCTTCATTATTCTGAGTCTTATCAAGGCATTAATTCTTTTTGTCTTTGTCTCCTTAATGTCCTACAAAAAGCAATACTAGATGGTAAAGTCAGCAGCTTTGACAGACTTAAAGTAACATAGCAAAATATATAATTGTAAAGCACACAGTTGAAACAAAATCTAAATATCAAATGTTGAGTGAATATTACTAAGTCAGCGATTGGCGTAGATACTCAGCCCAGATCACTCAGAGTTAAACTAAATAACTAGGTCGGCGGAGACTTAAAATTCTACCCACGAATTTACTAATTCCTCAACCCACCATAGACTATTTATTTTAACATCATTATTAATTTAATTAACTCAAACAGAACTTAATTGTTATGATCAAAACTTAAGCACTACTGAGTCAGTCATACTCATGCTTGGTTCAACAAAGGTCTTGTGGCAATTAAAGTGGACTTGGAGAAGGCTTATGATCGGTTATGTTGGGAATTTATTGTTGATACATTGAAAGGGATCGAAATGCCTCCCCAGTGGGTGGATGTGGTGTATCGGTGCATTTCTTCAGCGTCTATGAGAATTCACTGCAACGGAGGCATGACTGACAGCTTTAAAGCATCTCAGGGAATATGCCAAGGCGACTCATTATCGCCCTACTTATTTGTGTTATGTATGGAATGTCTTGGACAGTTAATCCTGTCAAAAGTCGATGCAAGGCTTTGAAAAGGCATTAAATGCTCTAAGAATAGCCCAACGATTTCCCACCTTCTTTTCGCTGACGATCTTCTGCTATTTAGTGAGGCCTCAACTAGTCGAATTGGTATTATGGCATCTTGTCTAGAGGAATTTTGCTCCATATCAGGACAACAGATAAGTCTTCAAAAATCTAGGCTCTGTGTTTCAAAAAATTTTCATGGCACAGTAGCTAGATCTCTGAGTGGACGTTGTGGTATCCCACTAACATCATGTCTAGGAAAGTATATTGGCGTTCCCCTTTTGGAGAGTAGAGTGAACAAAGGCACCTTTGCAAGTGTTGTTGAGAACGTTGAAGATAGGCTCTCCAGGTTGAAAGCCTCATGCTTGTCATTGGCCGGCCAAGTGACACTCATCAAATCAGTAACCAGCAGCATGCCTAATCATATAATACAGACGAACTTGCTCCCTTCCTCCACGATAGCAGCGATTGGTAAAGCAAATCGTACATTCCTTTGGGGAGGTAGCAAGGAACAAAGGGAAATACATCTAGTACACTGGGATCAAGTTTGCAAAGCATGAACTGAAGGCGGTATAGGAATCAGACCAAGCAAGGAACACAATGAAGCTCTAATAATGAAATTGCTTTGGTACATGATTAAACAGCCAAAGGAATTATGGGTGAAAGTGCTAAGAGGTAAATATTATGGTCATAAAGATTTGTTTAACTTGAAAACATCATCTGCTAAAAAGTCTTATCTCTGGAGAAGCATACTCAAAGTCCTTCCCGATTTCAAGGAAGGAATTGCCTGGTCCCCCGCGATGGTGCACAAACTCGGTTTTGGAAGAACACCTGGCTGCTGGATAAGCCTCTAGTTGAAGTGGTGGAGCGAATCCCATATGACCAATCAGAAAGGAAGGTGAATGAGTATGTTAGTACAACCAGAAGTTGGGATTGGCACTCTCTTGAAGCAATTCTACCGCTTGAAATTCTACGTAAATTAGCAGCTACAAAGATCAATGAAATAGGGGTAGAGAAGGACTCCCTAATTTGGAATAAATCGCTAGCGGGAAATTTCACTACAAAATCTGCACTTCAAATGCTCTTACCGGCCTCCGATATACCGCCCTAACCATTACTGAACCATGTCTGGAAGTTTAAATCCCACACAGAATACAGTTCGTCATGTGGATCACTATCCAAGGTAAAATGCTAGCTAATCTTGAGGGTCAAAGAAGACATCTATAGATTACAACAATTGCAGCTCATGTTTGGATAGCACAGAATCAGTGACTCATGTTCTCCGCGACTGCCCGTCAAATGCTGCTATATGGAGACAATTAGGGGTCACACAGTTCATGCTAAATTTCTTCATTACATCTGAGGAAGAGTGGTGGAGGCTAAATTTAACTCATTCAGATTGTGTCATTTGGAATTATCAATGGAGCCACATTTTTTTGTATCATATGATGGTGGCTTTGGAAGTGGAGAAATGGCCGAATTTTTGTAAAAGACTTCAAAATCCCAATGAACAAATTAGGAGTAATTAGAGCCTTTGTGGAAAACATCAGGCTAAGCTGGTCCTACCACTGTCTGAGTAATGTTCATAGAACTGAGGAGATGTTTATAAGTTGGAAAAAGCCACCTGGTGGATGGGTGAAACTAAACGTTGATGGGTCGTGCGAACAACATACAAGACAGATTGGAGCGGGAGAGATTATTCGAGATCACAATGGAATGTGGCGAGCTGGATTCCTACATGACATTGGCAAATGGAAACTTTCACTGCTGAAATTTGGGCTGTCCTTTCAGGCCTGCAACTCGCTTTGGATAGGGGCTTTTCGAATGACTCTTGAGGTTGTGAAACTTATCGATGAACCGCATACAATGTCGATGGAACACCCTCCACGCAACATTCTGGTTTGCATCAGACAATGTAGAGCAAGTCTACTTCAAGTGAGGGTGATTCATACCTATCGGGAAGGTAACTTTTGTGCAGATATTAGCGTGTTAGGCACCACTGGGAATGCATGCTCTAAGTGATCCCCCAGATGATGTTTTGAATATATAAGAAAATGATTATGTTGGTACTGCTAGTTCGAGATGGTGCTTGATCCAATCTCTTGACCAGCTTTTGTTTTTCCTGTTTTGTTTCTTTTCTTTCCCATGCATTACCAAAAAAAAATGTTCATCTTCTTCCTTAAGATGAGATCCATTTCTTACTCAAATTTGGAAAACAAATCACAAAACCATTTCAAATCCCAATTGTGGTTTACTTTCGTCCTTAAAAACACCCCTAAAATCAAATAACCCGCAATCACTGTTGTAAATCGGGGATTACTTGAATATTTCTGAAGTCGCGAAAACGCTGTCAGATTGAAATTTATTTGGCCGGTTTACTAAATTTTCAATCGGATAAAATCAGAAAGAGTATCAAGAACAATAATTTTGTTTGCAGTGAAATTTCAACCAAATTTTTCTGTGTATTGCCAATATCGTTTTGGTGAAATAAATAGCCAAAATGTCAACAGACATGTTGTTTGGGGTTGCAGTCATGTCCAAAAGACATGTTTATTCTGAGATTCAGTTGTGTCCAACAGACACACTGTTTCGGACAAAAATTCATTTTCTGCTGAATTTTTCCAAATGATGCGTGGGCCCAGCCCGGGACTCTGCCCCAGGACCCTGCCGAGGGGCGCTGCCCCTAGACCCCGCCAGGGGCTACCGCCCCTTAGGCCCCGTACCCGGGGGCGCTGCCCCCGGACCCCCAAATCGTAAACAGAACCTGAACAAGTATGCACTCCGCACTCTTCGTATTTGTTCGTGAAATGTCAGCATCGCATTGGCCAAAACTAATTAATCCAATTTCACTAAAATATTCACTTCTCTTCCATTTACCCGCATTGTTCGTTTCAGCTCATCTCGCAATTGAATTCTGCAGGAAAGTTCAACATCAGGTGAAGGGCAATCCAGTAAGTTCTACCCCCGAGCTATTAATTTTGCTCATCTTTAAAAAACGTTTCGCTCCCAAAAGAGCATAAATTGACATTCTTTGAAGTGAACTAACTTGCCCAATTCTTCCATTACTCACTTTTTGCTCCAAATATAGTCAAAACCTCCACTTTAATCCACTTTCGGCGCTAAAAATTCTTGTTTCTTACACATTTTCAGGGCGTTAATGGAGACCGAGTGGACCTGGCTCGAGAGATTGATGAGTCACAGACCGAGTTACTCTTCGTTTGATATGGGAATCACAGGCACGGAAACTCAATCGAATTTGCCCCCTGCTAAACACGAAGTCGAAAGCCACATCATTTTTTGAAAAAAAAAATCAATCTTCTTTGCACAAATGGGTGTTCGTTGATTCGAGAATTACTTCTGTAGGTTGTTGAGTTTTTTATCTGATAAAAAAAAATGACATGGGTTCGTATAATCAGTTTGATAGTGGAATTTCAATGAATTTAGGAAAATGAAATAGAGACGAGTATAGTACAGTAACAGGAAGAAGATGGTTTTTTTTGTAAGAAAATAAATTAAAAGGGCTTTACTGATTTTGATTTTGGTTTGAGAATTTTCTTTCACTTTCTTGGCAGCCAAACATGGAGTATGGTTGATTTTATGAATAAAGTAATTAAGCGAGAGAAAAAATTAAATTTAATTAGAGATGGTTGATTTTGTGTGACATTGACTTTTTAAATATATATATATATATATATATATATATATATATATATATATATATATATATATATATATATATATATATATATATATATATATATATATATATATATATGGAGAGAGTGTGTTACTCTTTTGTAAACAAGACTAGGCGACAGGGAGTCATGAGACGCGGGGGTGAGAGATATCTTTGAAAGTTTAGGAGGGCGAGGGGTTGTTAGGGACAAGTTTAGGGGGCTTACATTATAAGCATGGAACCTGTTAAAACTCCGTCAAAACATCCTCCCAAACACATTGCGCATGATGTTTCCACTTTCTAATCAATCCTCAACTCAGTGTCTGTGTTTGTTGTTTTGCCAGATGAGTATATTGAGTCATGAGGTAAGGGAGATAACCTTTCTAGTTTTGCTGCTCTTGACCCTACTTTTAGCTTAGTCAGAACGCTTCTTTTGTTGTGCAGTTGGGTGCATTATGTGGTTTAATTTATCTTAACATTGTATAAATGATGCATTAAAAACACAATTTTTATGATTTCATAAGTTTCAAACTGAATGATTCAAAAATCACATTTTTGTCATATGATATTATTTTCTAATTGAGACACTTGTAGTATGAAATTACAACTGTATCAGTAGTGTGCTCCTATTTGCATCTGTGTCTATTGTTTATTTACGATGTATTTGTGTAAATTCAACATCTGGAGATGGGGATGGACATGGACTGACCACTGTGCATCTATTGTTCATGGAGGGCCTATTTACATTAACAACTATGTAGGCCCACTCCCTTGGGTTCTTGAATTTGTATGAAACTATATCTCAAATTCTCAGTTTGTTCTTGATTTTTTTTGTATGAAATTTGCTGTTGTCTATTTCAATTACAAACTCAAATATGAATGTTTGTGGATTCTTTCCCTTATACCGTTCTGCTTATTTATACTATTTTGTATATCTATTACAAATTATAATTATTATTCAATGCCGTTTCAAAATTTGGAGCATGTCGGTCCGGTCTGTTTCTTTTCGTTTTCAGGTGTTATATTTGATGGGAGTCTCTGTTACTACTGCCTTCTTAGATGCCTTTTCCAAATTTTGTATTGTTTGGCTGTGATCAAAGACATGAGAGTGATTGATCCGATACTAGTGTTTCACCAAAAATTACGTGTCGAGAAATGTAAAGTTAGCAAAATTTAGTTGTTACAAGAGAGCAGCTACTTAAGTGAGCACTCAGCTCTACAGCAATAAAAATTGTGATTATACAGTGATAGAGACAATTGAATATGAAAAAATTTGAATTCCCATTCCACCGTCTTCTAAACCATATGAATGAGTAGCTTAAAATCATAAAAAATAATAAACAATGGAACAATGTACAGTTCTCTACGTATGTGAACTTTGTTGAAGCACTACTAGGTCGAGTGATCTGATTGAATGCTGTTTGTATAGATACTGCAGTGAAGTTATAGTTTCTTGATTTAAAGTCGGTAAGTATGCAAATGTTTAGCCCATCTTCTAGCCATGTACGGATCCCGATAATCCCAACTCTCGACGCTACTACTCCTCCCGCTATGTGCTTCACCTTTATCCTCCAAACAAACCAAAGTCTCTCCAGTTGTACTACACTCATCAACCCCACCCTCTACATAGCTATACTTCACCCAAACCGAGCCATGGTCCCCTAAGTCCAACAAGATTCTCTTTTCGTCGTTCCCTCTCAGCTCTCCGATCCTTATAACCCTGCCTTCCCCGATTCTTAGCTGAACATCTCTAACAACACCTCCGAGAAGTCCAACCAAGAACTCCTCAAACTCATGCATCACATAACCACCCGAGCCGCCCAACCCGAAGCGATGAACCGGGAAGGGAAAATGCGTGTCGATGGTATGGTATAATGATGGTATAGAATCCGAGAGATGCAAGATACAAGAGCGCAGATTCTTGTGAACGCGGTCCTCAAGTATCTTCACACCTTTCTTAAGTCCTTCAGTGTTATCAGCTTGCCCCATCAAGAAAAGGCGCTCGATGACTTGCAGGGCGGTCCGTTTCCCGAACGAAGTCATCCGCCTTAAAGGAAAAACACGGGCGACCGACGAACAGCAAACAACAATAGCTAAACGGTCAACTGCACGCAATGAGTACACAACCAATGCCATTGATTGCTTGACGAGTCTCAAATGCGGACCCACCGGGCTAGCAACAAGGACCAGGTCTAGAGGCGGTTGGTTGGATGATTTGACACATAGATAAGTATAGGTATCAAGGGGGGCCAAGGGCGGGGGCGGTAGGGGGGCAAGAGAGAAGTGGAGGCGTGGATTATTGCAGGGAGGGGGGTCAATAGGGTCATCATCATTGTAACGGGCAGACCGTAAGGAGCGGCGGTGGACCCGGGAAGTGGCTATGGAGTGATCAAGTATTTGGAGGACCGGGTCAGTGGCTAGGGGACAAGGTTGGTTAAGGGTTCGAGGAAGCTGGGTCCAATGGGCACGGCAGATAGGACAGGTAACACTGCCATGCCGAACATTGGAAGAGATACAGGCGAAATGAAAGGAGTGAGAGCATTGTGCTGTAAAAATAGCCTGCCCTGGACTGTTTCCGTTGCTAAATGTCAGAGCTTCTAGGCATATTGCGCAGAGACTCTGTCTCCAACAAAAAATTAAACTAAAATTAGACAACAGAATGAACAATCAAAACTAAAATCAAACTAGCCGTTGAAGCAAACCTTAGAAGGGGGCAGAGGAATAGATTTTTGCGGTCGATTGGATGGTGTTAAATTGAAATCTGTTTTCTGTTTAGATCAATTTGAATTTTGCTTCAGTAAAAGAGATTAATGCTAGCGAGCTATGCAGCACGGAAACGGGAAAGGCAACGCAAAAAATAACGTAATTTCAAACAAGAAACGGGAAATGTTTCGGTGCTTCATACACAGCGAGTAATAGAAATTGAATGAAAACAGTGGATTCAGAGAACTTACATTGGAATTAGAAGGCAAGGAGTTGTTTTCTGAAGAAGAGGAAAATGAGGCGCAAGCAGCAAGCACCATTTTTCTGGCAGCTTTTTTAAGACCACCTCCTACGCCCATGATCTTAAAACCAGAGTTGCATTTGTTTACTTCAAAAACACTTCTGGTATTTATACTAGGAATTATACTGCTCTAACTGCTACTCTATTACAGAATTGCTTCCCAAACTGCTTTTTGGTCTTTACTTCTCTTTTTCTTTTTTTTCTTTCTTTATTGGGTTTGGAGTAAGTGATTTCCAGTTCAAATTTAAGAAGAATTCATTGTTGGGATTTGACTGCATAATTATATAAAACAAAGTGAGACAGGCATTGTCGGCACATGCCTCATTATAACTTGTGACGCTCGCTGTTTACACCAATATATGCATATTTTTTTTCCTTTGGAGTACATTCCACTTGTTTTTTTTACACTTTTTTCTGTTCTATTCCCATTAAAATTAAAATTGAAGGAAAAAAAAAGATTTGAAATTTTTGGGGTATTTAAAAAGTAATGTAGAAAAATGAAAAATGGGTAATTGTATTATTAAGTGGAGGGTGGAGCACAGAAATTACTAAAGAAAATGGGGCCTTTTTCAGAGTTGGTCTCATGGGTTGGCGACCATCTCTACATTTCTTTTTCTATTGCCTTCTACTTTTATTTCTGAAATATTGTATCCCATTTTTATTCTTTTATCTTTCTAGTATTTTCTATTATTGATGCATGTTAGTTGCACGCTTTCTTTCTAATGATTTTAAATCCTGAATAAAAAATGGGAGTACAATTGTTCTAATATAAATATTGCTTACCAGCTCCAACAATCATTGGGTTTATACAAACACCAATTAAAATATTTATATTTTATTTCAACAAAACATTAAAAAAGCAGTCGGTCCATGATCTAAGAGATGAAGCCGTTAGATTTTGAATTTCAAGTTTGTAAAGTCTTTTGTTGTATCATATGTTGCTTTACTATTATCCTTTAAGTTTCCAAAGCTGATATATGTTGCTTCTTTCCCTTTCTCGTTTTTTTAAAGTATTAAATTCCCTTTTTTAGCCTTCAAAATTCAATTTCGTTTTGTTAAATACATATCTTTTTTTCACCACGAGGTGGTTCTGGATGGGTTGCTTAATACATATCTTTAGTTTTGGTACAAATGGATCAAATACTGCAGGCAACCGTAGAATGGGGTTGATTCCATTCCATTCCATGACAGATAAGATTAGATTAGCTTACGTAGCCACCTAATTAGTTATAGGTGATTCAATGTATTTTAATAGCATTACTACTAATCAAGAAATTAGTGCATGCTTTGATGTTGATTCTTTGATAAATAATCTTAAACAACTAACTAATGATGATGTGGCTTAATAAATTAAACACAAACTACTTATATTTGATTTTAGAAGATGGGTCTACAGTATGCACCCGTGATCGCAGTCAAATGCCAACAACAAGAAGATACTTGGAATATTTTGTTTAGTGGAATTAATCAAGTAGTTTGCTTATTGGGTTTAATCAATGACCAATGATGAGTACATTGAAAATGTCAAAACGACAAATGCTGTAAGAAAAACGTACCAACCAAACCTAAATCTCAGTCTTGGTCCAATTTTGATGATTCATGAAAAGATGCTAAAGAGGAAAGCTTAATGTTGTCCTTCACTTCTTTTTCTTTTTCTTGATTGCTGAGAATATCACTAAAATGAAGGCAGAACCGCCTTTTTTTTTTTTGACTCTACTATAACCCAATTACATATTTGGTCCATCGTATATACAAGTTACCGTTTAGTCACTGTATTATGCAACCTGCAACATTTTTGTCCCTTTAATGGATATTATTCATAGCACATGAATAGAGTAACTACAATGCATAGCCCACAAGGTAACCTATTGTATAGCATAGGAATTTAATGAGTAATGGTTGCATAGCACAAAGACTAAATAGGTAACATGAATAGCAGAGGGACTAAATGAACAAATGAGTTATACCACAAGGAGTAAAAAGGTTATTTTGCCCTAAAATAGATTCAGTTTCAGTTCACATAAGTTCAATAAAATAGGGTCAAAGCCGAATAGACTTCCTTCACCTGATAAAGACCATACTCAAATGTAACTAAACCTGACATCAATTCATTGCCTAATATGATGACAAGCCACTAATTAATAGGCAGCAGTTTGGCATGTTACAACAATCTAATCAAAATTTTCTAACAGGGGATGATTCAAAACTGATGATTCCAACTCACAAACTAAATTTTCCAGAACTAGAAATGTTCTAAGATAGATTGAATATCTGTACCGGCTTACTACACTTCCTACCATCAGCCCCTATGCTCACAGTTTCCATTGAAATGTCAATGCTTCGATGTTCAGCAGCTCGAACAATGCTGATTCGCAGTTCGATTTTTACAGCAGGGCATGCCTCAGTGCCTACAGCTTCTAATCTATCAGCAAAACGTTTTGCCTGTCCAATCGCTATTGGTTCCCGAAAAGTGAGGATAGTTTGAGACCAGTGAGTTTTAGGAGTATATGGAGATGTGGACAACACAGCTGGATTTTCTTTGCAAAACCTGCTAGTAAAACCCGTGTCGAACCACAACACTACCCCGTAACACCAAGTTGTTTCGCCTAACTTCGGTTCCAACTCTATGGTACTTGTGAAATCCACCTCTGATGACTTCATGGTTGCCAGATCAAAACTCTAATGCGAGACACAACATTTCGTTAAGACGCTACTATAGTTCTAAGATTTAGGCTTAATACATCAGGACCCCCCTGAACTTGGCCCTAACAGCCTGTTTGCCCCCTGAACTTGTTTAAAATGCACCTCCTAACCCCCTCAATGTCATGTGTCAGCTTCTGGTTGGAGTGAGAAAAATCATAAAAATGACATATTTGAAAAGTCAAACCAACCGGAAGCCGACACGGGCATTCAAGGGGCAATCAAGTGCAATTTTTTAAAGTTCACGGGGTAACTGGAACTATTGAAAGTTCAGGAGGCAAATCGGCGTATACAGCCAAATTCAGAGGGGTGCTGATGTATTAGGCCTAAGATTTATAAGGATGGTGGGGACTTACCTGGAGGAGAGCTGTACTGGTTACTAGATCGGTATTATCAACAACATCGACAATGGGAAATCGAGAAGCATCCTGGAAAAGTTCTTTGCCAATTGAAGACATATTGAAACCATACACATCGTCCCAAAATGGAAGACTAGTGCCGCCTCTTCCAAATCCTGCTGCATACTGAACACATTGTTGCAGAAACAACGATCTTCTCAATTACGATACCTTGATTGGATTAGTGAGCAGCGAGAACAACGAGAAAGTACTTACAATAGTTGCAGTGTCAGGGAGAATAGCACCTCCTGGCTTTAACCATTTATCTCTTGCAAAGAGTACAGAGTCGAGCATTGTCTCGTAGAGTAGGCAATACCCCATCCATTCACTTACTAACACATCTATACTATGTGGCTCGATTTGGATGGACTTGTCAAGCTCCTCAACCATTCCTTGGACCACATCCATTATTCTAGTGTTGTAATTTCCTTCGTTTTTGGTATGGCTATTTGAAAGGGCATTCTCTTTAGCAATCTATAGTTAGAAAAAACAAAGACCAGAGTCAAGGAACGTAACATATAATAAAAAAGTGAAATTGAGTAATGAAAAAGGATAAACATACGCGAATTGCAACTGCAGCCATCTTCTCACTGGCTTCAACTGCAATCACTCTTGAAGCCCCTCCTTGGACTGCAAAAAGACTGTTACAAGAAAAAAGATAAATGAAAAATGCATTTCTAATGTCAATAACAAATCGTTGAATTACAATTAGACAATACATGGTAACAGCACATCAGCATAGACTGCTTAAGCTTATATATACAAATTAAAAAATATGAGAATTTGTACTTTCTTATTCTTATTATTATTATTTAGGAATACTTTATTTCCAGTTAACTTCTATAATTGATTGACATCAATCGATGATGAGGTCCCAACAATCCATATGTTCAAAGACATCCACTAACTAGTCAAGCAGTCTTTTGCAACCATTCATCACAACATGTAAACAACATATCCAGTTAATAAATCAACACAGAATACATATTTGATAACCAGGTGTCAAACCTTTTGGGAAGTGCCTCTGATTAATTCAGAGGCTACCATTTGGAAAAATTTTAGAAGGAACCAACTGGCTTCAGAGATTTTCAAACAAAGAGACATATTAAATATCTCATGAAGCATTTTGATAGAAATGTGGCAGACAGCAGAGCTTCCTAACATAAAACTCCTAACCCATATCAAAGGTTGATTTGACATCAATCTAGCACAACAAGCTAAGCCCGGTATCATTTCAAAGGAAGTAAAAGTTGTTTACCCACAGGTACAATCACCTTTTATCAAGGGTAAAAAAATTCTACTTTTTTGCAGCATATATTAAAAGAGGAAGAATTTGGCAGAAGTGAGGCTGAAGATTCTTGAACAGATTCTGGTATGGTTGTTAACAACATCTTTAAGTTAAAATAATATGAGACAAGAAACCAAAACAGTTTAGCAAAGTAGAAGAGGGAAAAAGATCAAAATATCTTGGCCTGAAGGTCCTAAACAAGAATCATATAGCTTCCATACCTGAGAATGCCTGTTCCACAGCCTACATCCATAACAACTGTGCCAGTCAAGAGTGAAGGATTTTTCAAGAGAGCTTGCCTATAAGCATCCATCCTTACCTGCATAACCAAAATTAGATGGCCATAATAACTCTTAAACTCAAGAAATTTCAGAAGAACCATATTTTGGTAGTAAAAATCGAAGTTAAAAGCAACATGCTTTATCGCTTATCATCTCTCTATGGATGCAAAATGAACTATAAGAACCAAAATAACTCTCATTGACTTTCTCTATACTCTTTGCAGCAAGATTCAATGGACCCTTGGAAACTAAGGCCACCTCCTTCGTTCCATTTTCTGCAAACTTGCCAGAACTAGTAGCAGAAGTCTGTCCATTATTGTCGTCTCCAAGAGAGATCATTTCAATATCTGCTAAGTCCATCATGAGCTCTTCTTTATCCATTGAAACAGTAATGTCATCTTCACCTTCTTCGTCTTCAGTAAAACTGTACAAGAGTGGATCATCTTGCTTGAAAGGTTTCAGATATTTATCATCATTCCATAATTGCTTAATGTCTTTGAGGTTGGCTGGTTCATGTAAATGGTTCAGTAGATCTTTGTTGGACGTACAGGTAGCCCTGCAACTCCAACATCTGTTTTCTGCCACCTGGAAGTGAATGCAAAATCATATGAAAAGGCAACAATTTACATACTTTCAGATTAAATATGAGGTTTGAAACTATAGAGAGAAGAACGTCACAAAACTTGAAACTGTTATGCTAAGCCAAGAAAATATGCACTTTCCACCCACTGATTCAGAGACCAAAAGGAAAAGAAATGGGATGATATCATTATTGTAATCTGGTTAACACAAAACTGGGCGAGAGCCGAGAACAAGAAAAAAGCAATAAATAACAAGAAACTAGGAATGCAGAAGATGATTAAAAAGCTGATGTTTTACTCAGTTCTGTGACTGGGAGATAATATCAAATGCAGATTTCAATTATTTCTTTATATCCCAAGTAGAAAACATTATGGACTATGGCCAGGTAAATGCTTTCTTATTTAAATTATAATTTTTAAGCAAGGGCATGGAATGCAACAAATATCACAATATCTTACCGAACACTCAGAAGGACTAGTATGGTGTACTAACTAATCACAATTTCATTTGTAAAATTCAACTTCCTTAGTCTGCTATTTGCACCATTCTTCAAAAACCAAAAACACAAAAGCCAGAGCTTACAAATCAATAAGCAGTTAAGCACTATACCTGAGAGCGCACATAGTTGATGAGCTTGAACGAACTGTAAAAGTCCAAGCCCAGCTCTTTTCTTATCACCTCAAAATTGAACCTATGAGTGACGCCACAATGATCAAATAACTCAGAACATGAACAATACTTAGCATCACAGAACAAACAAAAGAAATTCATGTCCGATCCCTCTTCCCCATCATCGTCTTTCCAATCATCCCAATCCTCATTATTATCTTCTTCCTCTTCCGTTTCTTCCTCTTCTTCTGACTCGCGGTCGATTAGTTTATTGTGCATTTGACTGAATTCCAATTGATCTTTCTTGTCCATAGCTGTTTTGTTAAGAGAGGCACCAAAAATCATTAAGTTTCTTTGAAACAATCGGAAAAGATTATCTATAATCAGATCCAAACTTAGGCTCTATAAGTAGGCTCTATAATTTATATGTATGTAGTACTTGTACTAAACTGAAGGGATTATAAATTGAAAAGAACAGAGCATAAGAGAGGCACAATATGTACTCCTCCATTGACAATTCAACAAGAAAGATAAATAATACAAATACAAAACATCATATATTAGGGGAAAAAACTGAAACTACCAATGCAAATAAAAGGCACACACACGGAAAGTTCACCACATTTGAATCCCGATATACTCATTACAAATAAAAATAATTTGAAAAAAGTCATAAATTCCATAAACGACCGGCAGCTATGAAATGAAGGCAATGAAGAACAAGTGAAAAGAATTAAATAAGAAACACAATTTTGCATCCAGTTAAGCAACTAATAACAAGCAGACAGCACGAAAAAAGGTAAGGACTTGTACAGAGAAAAGAGGGTCAATTTGATGCATAACATGCTATTAAACTTGCTATCAACAATAAATAAATGTAAAAAGAACACATAAATAAGGCGGAGGGAGGGTGCCGGAATCCACCTTTAGAGGGGTGGGAGAAGGGAGATTGGAGAAGCGGCTGAGCGAACACTGCTACTTAAACTGCATTTGCCACACAGCCGCCTCACACTTTCGGTTGATTTTAGACCTGTTTTTCGGCGGGCCGGAATAGGCCTGAAAGTACCAACCAGTCCGGTCCTTATAACACTTTTAAAGTTTAAATACTTATTTGATATTATTTTAAAATTAAAATGTTTTTTTTTCTCAACTTTTGAAATTGTATATTTTATATTTGACGTTTTCAATTTTGCTTTATATTTAATTTTATTACGATAATTTAACGGATTATCGAGGGTTGATAATTTTATGTATGATTAATAAAATATATTTATTACTCCATATTTTTTATGACATTAGATGAACGTTTGATGTACTAAAATTAAATAGATCATATATTAAATATGCTAATATTGAATATATTAAATATCAAATAAGCAAAAAGTGAATACATCAGATATTAAATAAGCAATTTTAAAAAATCAACATCAAATGAACATTTGGATATATACCTAAAAAGATATTTAAGTCCTTTTAAAACTTGTTTTGAGTAAATGAAATATAAACAAAAAGGCAAAATTATAAAAATATAAAAATATAAAAATATGTTTTTTAATCTTATCTAAATCACATTTTTTTACTTTAATTCTTTAATATATGGTAGAAAACAATACACTCTAATAATTTTAGACCTATATTTGACAGGCCGTACTAGGCCTAAAATGTGAACCCAACCCTATTCGGACCACAATTTATAACTTCTTTTTGAGTAAATTAAATATAAACAAAAAATATATTTAAATCCTATATATAACTCAATTTTTTACTTTTCAATGTATCATAGGACTTATTGTAACCAAATTTAAAAGTTTAGCAACCTAACATATAAAAATTCTAACCAATTATTAAATTGGTTTATAAATATAGGATAAATAAAATTGTTATTCATATTTTTATAAATATCAAATTCAGCCTGTTGTGTTATAGCATGAATAAACTCAGGCAAGACATTGTGAGAAACAAGTACCCAAGTTCAGCCCATTAAAGTGAACTCGGCACTCGGGCCATGAAGTGGCATAATTGATTTCTCCTTTTCTCCTCCTCTAATTTTTCATTTTCAATTTCAATTTTAATGAAATTCATTATGATAAGTTTAGTAAACTTACACTAATTAATTTAATATTAGTATGATAAGTTAAAGATCTCACTAGTGTTCAATGGGTTCAACTTAATTTACAAAAAATTCTTTTTGTTGGTCCTGTTGAGGGTTGATATAGGAGTCAGAGTAGGGGTAGTTGACTCCTTTTTGATTTGATGTGAGACAATAGACTTGTTAATCAAATGTATTGATACTTGTGATAGATTAAAAGTCTATTGATGAATAATGTTTGATTCTAAGTTATCTTTGTGATAGTTATTTACTCTTTAGCAAAATATAAACGATGATAAAAGCTTAAAGTAAATAAAGGCAATGTAAGGTAAATCAAACACAAATTTTTTTTATACTGGTTCGACCCTACCTATATCCAGCCCCCGGAGTTTCCTCCTCCGAGCTTAAATCCACCATCAATCACTCCTTCTGAGGTGGGGAAGCCTTTACAATTCAGAATCGTGTTGCCCGCACAGAGTACCCTTCTCTTGCTGCTTCTGATCTCTCAATCTAAGAGTACCCTTCTCTTAGATTCTTATAAATCCCCAACTTCTCCAACTTGTGTTTAGGATGGAAGACCTCAGCACCCACGCCTAGCCTTTTATGAGTATCAAACATCTCAGCAAGTCACACTTGCCTAGTCTTTGATTACCTTCTAGTGGAGTATTCTTGTACTTTGTTATCAAGAATCACTTTAACAACAAATATGAGTTCTTTTGTTCTAGCGAGCTTTTGATTTTACAAACTAATGTTGACAGAGATTTGTTTGCTTGTTGGTTTTCACTATAGTGATGGAATGAAGCGTGCTTTTTGTAAAATTACTCGACATTTTGCTAGTGGGGGCTAGAGGCATATTTATACTTTCTTGACTTGAATTGATCGTTGTTGAGAGCATTGAGAAAGTGTCTTCTTTTTTTACCGTTGATGTAAGACAGGTACAATTTCTCAAAACGGCTTGATTCTAAGAAGATAATTACTGTTGTCTCTAAATAGCTCCATTCTTGATGACCGTTGGATTAGTTGACAGGCTGTAATCATTCTTCCCGTTAGATGAATCCAAAACTAGTCCACTCTATCCTCTTTTGTTTAACTTTTAGTAGTTACACCTTTTCGATATTTTTGCTTTTCGCGTGCCAAGTGTCAGGTGGCTAAAAGAAACCTTTTGCCCTTACTTGTCAACTCGTTGTCTTATCTCTTTTAGTGAAAGTCAGACATCCAACTTTGTAGGATTGCAGAGATCAAGACAATTGTTCATGGAAAGTTGAGATCACGTAAGTTGCCTAGGGATCTTCAATATCTCAGAAATATTTGATGTTTCTGAGAGTCTTTATGTTAGAGCTTTTCTTTGTCTCAGAGACATGCCCTTTGCTTTGCTATTCTTTGGTAGTGAGAGATCACCTCTGAGATAGAATATTGGTTTGTAATGCTCCTTCTGGCATGATTGGTTCTGAGAAGAAAACGATTTCTCTTTGGAGTGAGTCTTGTGTGCATTCTTCTAAGGTTTTCTTCTCTTGACAGATTTCTTTGACAATTGTGATTGTCCTTGGTAGGGGTGTTAACGAGCCAAACCGAGACCGAATAGTGCAGGGCTCGGCTCGGCTTGGCTTATGAACATATTTGCTCGGGCTCGGCTCGGCTCGGCTTGAAGCTCGTCAAGCTTAGAAAAATGAAGCTTGGCTTGGGCTCGTGAAAAGCTCGGCTCGAGTTCGTGAGCTTGCGAGCCTAAAAGAGCCCTACCATATATGAACTATTGCAACACAAAATAAAAGTGTTGCCCCTAAGTGTTTCAAATTTGATGATTAAGACTGATTTATGGCAACATTAGTTAAAAAAATAATTGCATCAGTAACATGACAATTTGTTATACTTTTTCAAAAAAACATGGGAAAATACAGTTCCAAAAAAATAATGCAATTTATTCGCACTTAAAGAAGTATATAATTTTAAAATATTTAAACTAACATTGTAATATTTTTATTATGATCCGTAATCACTCTCATTTCGTCTCTTTTTATGTTCTATCCTATGCAATTTCATATTCATCACCACTCTTGCAAAGAAGTAGCAATTTATTTTAAATCATCATTTACGAATAATTATCGTAAATGAATAATTATTACTCACCAATCATATGTAATTAATTTATTTTTCACTAATTTATTAACTACAAAAATCATACGAACATGTTTGCGAGCTTTCGAACCGAACCTTAGAAGACTTGGTTTGGCTTGTTAATATCTCGAGCCGATCCTGAACTCGAGTCGAACTTTGACCGAGCTTTGACCAAAATGAATCTCGAACTGTTTGCGAGCCATTGGGCTTATTAACACCCCTAGTCCTTGGTGTCATATTTTAAGAGTTAAGATATTTGATGATCTTAACTTTGAAGTACCCTTTATGCTTCTTGCTTGTGAGTGTTGAGTTCTTTGGATGCTTGCATACGGGTAGGAGTCTTACTGATCTAGTGAGCTTGGATCTTCTAAGGTTATTATCACAGTCTTCTAATTTTGTCCTTCTGACACAAAGATCTTCCTTTATCTTCTGAGTGTTGGCTTATCAACCCTTTCTTAATATAGGTTCGATATGATATTCATATGTTTTTAAGAGATAGCTTCCATTTTTGTTGATCTGGTGAATATCCTTAATGACTCTTTACTATATAGTACTTCTGAGCTTCTTTGACCTTTTACCTTTGAATGTCTTTTGAGCGTGTAGAGTCTTCATCTTTTTATTATCTTCAAAACTCTCGGGGCATGTTTATTTTTAGAAAGTATTTTCTGCTTTCATCTTCTAGTTTTCGTTTCTTTTTACAAGTTTTCTATTTCTCTCTTTTCCAAATTTAAAACATAAAAAATGGAAAACATGTTTAGTTATACAAGTTTTTTCCTTTTCCATTTCCATTTTCAATTTTGTTCTTATTTTCTATATTTGCTGCATAAAAAAGTTTTAATTCTTATGGACAAAATAAAGTGTATTTAATATATTAAATAAACATATGTTAAAATTTCATTTTATTGAGTTTCAAATTATATAATGGTGTTTTAACTTTCACTTGACGTATTTTAAAATAATATTGTTTTGAATATAACAAAAAGAACAGAAATGCAATTTTCATAACATTCACCATGCTGGAAGGAAAAGGTGAATAGTGCTAATGAGTAATTGTTGGCCATTTTTCGTATTGCAGTAGTCAAATAATAAAGTAAATGAACAATTTATAAATGCCAAAGAAAAAGGATGTGAGTGGTGGGTGCGAAACCAGCTTCTGTTGTGACGCCGGATTTGGAGATCTCCGTGCATATTTAGAAAGCATCTTAAAGTTGTTTTCATTTTTTAGTCGAAAATACACACAATTTAGAAATCATTTTTCTAAGAGCTTCTCCGACCCCACTTTTGGGGGTTGGAGTGGAAAATGAAGCTCCATTGGAGCTTTATTTTTAGCTTTAAATTATGGAGTTACTACAGTGCCACTTCAAATACTTTAAACATTTTTTATTTTAAAACTTGTACTTTTTTGCTTTTTATTTTAGTTTAATTGTTGTTTATTATTTTGAGTTAGGTAGAAATAAATAAAATAATAATATTTTTGTTTTGAAGTGGGAATTTGAAGTGGATAGTTGGAGAATAAATACTGTAGTAATTTTAAATTATAAAGTTTAAAATGAAAATTGGTTGGGGTGGTTTGGAGATGCCCTAAGTATCACTTTAGAAAATTTTACAACCAAACACTTACTTCCATTTTTCTTGGAAATTTTGTTGGAAAACAAGTGGTATTTCTCCACAACTAAACAAGGTCTTAGCTCTTTGCTTAGATGCCTTAACTTTTGAGAGACTTCTTCATATTTGTGCAAGAAATTGAAATTATGTACTAAAGTAGTAAAATTGCAAAATTGTACCACACTGAATTATAGTCTAACGTTTTACTATATTGCATAAGCATTCAGCTCTAGTTTTATGCAATATGAGCAAGATTTTGATAGTTAGGACATTTTCCTAAAATACTAGAATTTGGAGTCTAAATTTGGGTCATCCTAACACTAATAATTTAAAAAGCTCATCATTCATGTTTTGGTTTTTTTAATATACGTGATTTCAAACTTTTATCACCATTCATCTGTTCAGATAAGTCAGATGAATGGTTGAAGCTTCAAACATTTAACCGCATTTATCTATGAATTTTTAGTTCTCGTCGTTTTCATTGAATTCCAAAATCAATTTGTGCCAATTTTTTATTCCTTACAATTTCTCACCTCCTACATGAGTTAGGTTTGTAATTGAGATTTCATTTTCAAGTTGTAAAATACTAGTTGCTTGATTATTGTATGATCTCTTTATGGATTCTTAGTCCTTCCCCTGGCATACATTTGAACCTTTTCTTTTTGAACCTATTCTTTTTTAACCTTTTCTTCTTAAACTGCTGTGTTGCTCTATTTTTTTTTAGTAATATGAGACATTTTTTTTATCAAATTTATTGATTGTAGATTTTGAACCGATGTTTAGTGCTTCGAACCATTGTATTTACTATTTATAACATAATTCAAAATTACAATGCCAAATAGGTGATAAAAAATTGTTTTATATCTGATATAAATCACTTGACACTAGTTTTTTTGTTATTTTCGATTGTATATATGCTTTATACCTACCGCTTGTTTTTATAAACTATTAGTTTAGTTTCCGTGCGATGCATGAATAGGTCATTTGTAATAAGTATATCAACGATAAGTTTATTTTGTAATATAAATGAACTAAAATGCAAATAATACAACGTACTAATTTGAAGTTACATATGAAATAAAATTAAACTTACAGTCAATGAATTTTGAGAGAGAGAAACATTATGTTGTTTCATAAGTTGTTCATCCTCCTTAAGTTTAACCACATAATACACTTCATCATGCGCAATAATATTTGAAAGGTGTAGGGGTAAAAAAGTAATTTACGACTTCTTTTCTCTTATATATATATAGATGATAAATGTATTTAATTTTCTTGTTTAATGTATTTCGTAAACCGAATTATCTATATTATAATGGTTTTTTACCTTGTCATATGACTAGTTTGCTTTATGTAAGAACAAGTATAGTATATTTGTGCTTTTGGTTGTTTTCGTGACGCTTTAACTTCGGTAATATGTTTAAAGTAGTATTGTCTATATTAATCAGTATGCGGATCATGTTGCAAAATTATTACCTAGAGCAGCTGATTCTTCCACATGTAAATGGATTTATCCACTTTTAATTAGAGTTTTTATTGCCTCAATGAATGTTTTTTTTAAAAAAATTTTAAATTATGATTTTGAAATTTTTTTATATAACTATATAACACTTAATTTTTTTAAATTAAATTAAAATGAAGTACTTCCATAAAAATTATATTGAATGAAATTAATTTTTTTTATATATTCTGTTTAGGTAAGACTATATTTACACATTAAACATTTACACAGTTTTACACATTTTCTTTACATTGTTGGATTTCAATTGATCAAACGGTGTATCGTTGCCAATCCAAACTCTTTCTAATCCTTCTCCTTTCCTCAAATATAAAAAATCAGTATAATCCAAAACCATGACAATATGTTTCACAAAATCCAAGTTAGAAAAATCTCATCAAGTAACGATTAAGAGATCAAGTAAAGCTTCATTTTTGAATTCTTATTGCAAATTTTTAAGCAACAATAAAAACGAAACAATAAAATCAGTACCAAAAACACAACTCCAATGGCGGAGATGGGGAACCTAACAACCCAGCAAAGTTGTAATACAATAGAATTAAAAACCTAAAACCCAGTTCGAAAGACACAAATCCAATTATGCAATTACGATTTAATTCAAACCCTATAACTGCAAATTGACAGCGGCTATGAAGAACATAAGGTATCTTTGCAGAGAGGAACATCATGTAGACAAAAAACCGAGACAGAGAAGGCATCAGTTTGAACAAACTCATGGGGGAAGAATTGGAGAAGTACAGAATATGGATTGGCAACGATACGCCGTTTGTCAATTGTAATCCAACAGTGTAAAGGAAATGTGTAAAACTGTGTAAAAGTTTAGTATGTAAATATAGTCATACCAATTATTTAAAATTGTTGATTTTGCAAATTCATTCTAATTTTTGTATACTATAATTCAAATTTATCACTTTTTTTTTATCTAATTTATAAAATATAATTTAATTCAAGTAAATTTTGTTATATTTCAAATTTAGTGACCTCTTTTCCACCATATTACTTATTTATGTTATTGGTGAATCATATAATGACTTTATTTTTTTTTAAAAGTAAAAGTTATTTTACCTTTCAGTACTATTGGATTAGTGGGGTGAAAATTAATCCAATGGTGATATTAATAAAGTAAACAAACAACAAAGTTACCATAAAATTTGTCGTTTTATTTATTTTTGAAGTGTGAAATTTAACTATGAAATATTGCCATTTAATTATTGATATAATATAACTATATTACATATTTGTTGTTATTTGCCGCCGGTAATTACTTAGTGCCGCCCATAGTATTTCTCATTTTACCCTTATTAAAAAAACTCTCACTTACTTTGTGTCTCTTTTACTTTACCATCATAGTATAGGCTATGTTTACTTTACTTTTTACCGAGTAAATGTTACTCTGCCTTCTATCACCATTGAATAAATATACACACACTCATCCAATGGTGGTGGAGGCAAAGTAAAGGTTATCGTGTAACCACATAATATCTCTTTTTTTCAAATTTAAAATTATGAGGGTTTATAATAAATAGAATATAAATTAAGATTCATAAATAGTGGATGTTGGTCAGATGGAAGTACATATCAAACTCATTTAATAAGGAAAGAGGATTGATACCTCCACCTCCATTTTCTTTAATTTATGCTATTGAAATATTTTCTACGTATTTTTCAAATTTTGTACAATTTACAACTTTATTCAAATACAAATTCATGAGGCACACAATAAAAAGAATATAAATTAAGATTAATAAACAGTAGATGTAACTAAAATGTAGAGCATATTAAATGCATTTAATAAGGAAAGAGTATCGATACCTTGCACCTCCATTTTCTTTAATTTATAATATTGAAATATTTTTCTATGCATTTTTAAATTTTTGCACAATTTACAGCTTTCTTCAAATATGAAATTATGAGTTTCACAAGTAATATAATATAAATTAAGATTTCATAAATAGGGGATGTAGCTCAACTGGTAGAACATATTAAACGCATTTAATAAGGAACGAGGATTGAAACCTCACATCTCAATTTTCTTTAATTTATGTTATTGAGATATTTTTCCATTGTATTTTTCAAATTTTATACAATTTAAAACTCTTTCAACACTACGCCATAGATGGCCTGCTGCAATCCCGGCAAAAAGGTTTGCTTAAAGGGGTAAAAAAGTTGCCTCAGCGGAAGGGGCAACCCTTTTGCCAAAAAAGCGTAGGTTTCTTCGCCCTTGCCTAAAGTCGTTTAGGCAACCATTTTTTGTATCTCTAGCAACCCGGAAAAGGGTTAATGCTTCTATAGCAACCATTTTACATTCACAGGCGACCCATTTTAGGGGTTGCTACAAACATCAGACTGTTACGATAGGGGGATAGGCAACCTTTTTTGACTTAAAGCAACTCTTTTTCTTAACGCTTTAGCTTGTAGATGCAACCTTTTTGAAAACATTTGCAACTGGTTTTTTTACAGCTTCATTTCCTATTGCTGCCCATTTAATAACTAGTGCAACCCAATTTTAGAAAATTGTATAATACCGTTCTAGTTTACAACAACCCTTATTTATTGCACAAACAAAGCTTGTTATTATAAACTTTCTACAAGAAATATAACTGAAACAAATATTGAACTAATCAAATAATATATTAGTAGTCAATATTTCAACAATTGTTTTTCAGAATCTTTAATACATGAAAAAGACAAAGTTCAAAATATAAAGTAGTTCAAAAGTACATAACTAAGTTGAGACACATCTTTCTCACTCTAAACTATTTCATTGAGCCTCTAGAAGACACATCTTCATTATCACTTAAAACTTCACTTTAAGCTTCATAAGCATGTCCTACATTATTAGAAATTCAATGCACTTATTAGAAACTATATAAAGTATAAATATTGTATTTAGGCATATTATCTTGATAAAGGGACAAAGAAAATGGTAAAAAATCATCAAATTAACTAGCAAATTTCATAGCTAACAACTGTATAAAACTCTAGGTAAGTAAAGTATTGACGAGCTTAGTCTGTAAAAGCGTTGGAGCTAAAGGCGTATCAAGCTCTAGGCTCCAGGAGCCAAAGGCATGCGCCTAGGTGCGCTTGATACCAAAATTGTCTAGGCAAGTTAAGTAATTAACAGTATCCCACGACATTGATTTGGTTTCACATAGATATTCAACAGTGTAGTTCAAAAGTACATAACTAAGTTGAGACACATCTTTCTCACTTTAAACTATTTCATTGAGCTTCTAGAAGACACATCTTCATTATTACTTGAAACTTCACTTTAAGCTTCATGAGCATGTCCTACATTATTAGAAATTCAATGCACTTATTAGAAACTATATAAAGTATAAATATTCTACTGAGGCGTATTCTCTTGATAAAGGGACAAAGAAAATGGTAAAAAATCATCAAATTAACTAGCAAATTTCATAGCTAACAACTGCATAAAACTCTAGGTAAGTTAAGTATTGACGAGCTTAGTCTGTAAAAGCGTTGGAGCTAAAGGCGTATCAAGCTCTAGGCTCCAGTAGCTAAAGGCATGCGCCTAGGCGCGCTTGATACCAAAATTGTCTAGGCAAGTTAAGTAATTAATAGTATCCCACGACATTGATTTGGTTTCGAATAGATATTCAACAGTGTAGTTCAAAAGTACATAACTAAGTTGAGACACATCTTTCTCACTTTAAACTATTTCATTGAGCCTCTAGAAGACACATCTTCATTATCACTTGAAACTTCACTTTAGGCTTCATGAGAATATTAGAAATTCAATGCAGTTATTAGAAACTATAAAAAGTATAAATATTCTACTTAGGCGTATTCTCTTGATAAAGGGACAAAGAAAATGGTAAAAAATCATCACATTAACTAGCAAATTTCATAGCTAACAACTGTATAAAACTCTAGGTAAGTTAAGTATTGACGAGCTTAGTCTGTAAAAGCGTTGGAGCTAAAGGCGTATCAAGCTCTAGGCTCCAGTAGCTAAAGGCATGCGCCTAGGCGCGCTTGATACCAAAATTGTCTAGGCAAGTTAAGTAATTAATAGTATCCCACGACATTGATTTGGTTTCAGATAGATATTCAACAGTGTAGTTCAAAAGTACATAACTAAGTTGAGACACATCTTTCTCACTTTAAACTATTTCATTGAGCCTCTAGAAGACACATCTTCATTATCACTTGAAACTTCACTTTAGGCTTCATAAGAATATTAGAAATTCAATGCACTTATTAGAAACTATGTAAAGTATAAATATTCTACTTAGGCGTATTCTCTTGATAAAGGGACAAAGAAAATGGTAAAAAATCATCAAATTAACTAGCAAATTTCATAGCTAACAACTGTATAAAACTCTAGGTAAGTTAAGTATTGACAAGCTTAGTCTATAAAAGCATTGGAGCTAAAGGTGTATCAAGCTCTAGGCTCCAGGAGCTAAAGGCATGCGCCTAGGCGCGCTTGATACCAAAATTGTCTGGGCAAGTTAAGTAATTAACAGTATCCCACGACATTGATTTGGTTTCACATAGATATTCAACAGTGTAGTTCAAAAGTACATAACTAAGTTGAGACACATCTTTCTCACTTTAAACTATTTCATTGAGCCTCTAGAAGACACATCTTCATTATCACTTGAAACTTCACTTTAAGCTTCATGAGCATGTCCTACATTATTAAAAATTCAATGCACTTATTAGAAACTATATAAAGTATAAATATTCTACTTAGGCGTATTCTCTTGATAAAGGGACAAAGAAAATGGTAAAAAATCATCAAATTAACTAGCAAATTTCATAGCTAAAAACTGTATAAAACTCTAGGTAAGTTAAGTATTGACGAGCTTAGTCTGTAAAAGCGTTGGAGCTAAAGGCGTATCAAGCTCTAGGCTCCAGGAGCTAAAGGCATGCGCCTAGGCGCGCTTGATACCAAAATTGTCTAGGCAAGTTAAGTAATTAACAGTATCCCACGACATTGATTTGGTTTCACATAGATATTCAACAGTGTAGTTCAAAAGTACATAACTAAGTTGAGACACATCTTTCTCACTTTAAACTATTTCATTGAGCCTCTAGAAGACACATCTTCATTATCACTTGAAACTTCACTTTAAGCTTCATGAGCATGTCCTACATTATTAGAAATTCAATGCACTTATTAGAAACTATATAAAGTATAAATATTCTACTTAGGCGTATTCTCTTGATAAAGGGACAAAGAAAATGGTAAAAAATCATCAAATTAACTAGCAAATTTCATAGCTAACAACTGTATAAAACTCTAGCCAAGTTAAGTATTGACAAGCTTAGTCTGTAAAAGCGTTGAAGCTAAAGGCGTATCAAGCTCTAGGCTCCAGGCGCTAAAGGCATGCGCCTAGGCGCGCTTGATACCAAAGTTGTCTAGGCAAGTTAGGTAATTAACAGTATCCCACAACATTGATTTGGTTTCACATAGATATTCAACAGTGTAATTATCAAATGAAAAAAAGTAACTAAATAAATGACCTGAAATTAGAGATAAAAAAAGAGTTGTTTCCGAGGTACATATTAATAGTACCATCCAGAGCAATCTCTATGAGCATGTATGAATTTCAGTATACCAATACAATTTAAAACAAACAGAAACTATTAGTGATGTTAGTACCTGCATCTCAGCAGAAGGACTTGTTTTCTCAGGAGAGCAAGGTCTCTCCGTCCATTCAAACATTTCACTGTCCAAAAACTCTACATCATTGCCACCAGTTTGATCCTGCATAATATTCGAAATAACATCCTAGAAATTCATAGAGCCGAAAGTAAATTAAGAACTAATATATCAACAATTGTGTATGACATGTGTATTATTCAAGTAAAACTTCATTTAGTTAAAGTTAGCTTGTTTAGCTGATAAATGTGCTAACTAGAGTATAAAATCCAATTATCCTAGCTTTAAAAGTCATTCATCTAAGATGTTTACTAATTTGAATGCAAAACAAGCATAAATATAAGCTTAAGGGGAACATGACATATTAATATCATCATTTATTTTTCCTTCTACTTTCACCTACTTGTCATCTTTGGCATATCACCTGAATCATATAGCCTAAATCTCATATCCAGCAAGTAGGCGCCATGAGGCATTTGAAACGAAAACCTGACCATTTACTAACTTGTTTGATTGTTTGAATCCATCTGTTATTTGCTTAAGAAAGCTGGAATGTAAACTAAATAAATACAACTAGACATTTTTAGTTTCTTTAGTTGTAAGATTAAAAAACAGAATCCATTACAAGTTCAGATTTTAAACACAACTGAGCCAATTGAAATGTCTGATATCATTGAGAATTCACTTGCAGGCAACAATGCATAAAATCAAATAATATATACCATTATTTTCAAAGAAATTGAAATGTCATTTTCATTATATTTTCAACAATCGAATGGTTGAACCAGCAGAAAGCACAGTAAAAATTTAAACCCATGAACAAACAACTGTTTGTTGCTACCTATTTCTATAGTTACTTTACGTCTCAATTGTTTGTTGTTACCTATTTCTATAACTACTAGACAAATTATTTGCTGCTACCTATTTCTATAGTTACTTTACCCCTCAATTGTTTATAGCTACCAGACAAATTGTTTGCTGCTACCTTATTCTATAATTACTTTACCTCTCAATTGTTTTCTGCTACCTGTTTCTATAGCTACCAGACAAATTGTACTATAATCAATAGAAGTTTTATGGGTACTATAATCAAGAAAAATGTTGCCAAAATATTCAAGGAGAAAGTTTATTGAATTTTTTCCGCATATCTATATAAACATATAATTCACGGTAAAGGCTTTGAAAATTAGCAAAGAACATAATGAAATAATTTTTCTAGTCACTAAAAAAAAAAAATTGGCAAACAACATACCTAACTATTCTCGGTGATCTTTGAAATCGGAGCAAAACAGAATATCCTGACATGTAATAATTCATAAAATCTCAACACACATCATTTTTTTTGTTCCATTTATGAACGAAAGAATGTTATATAAAATCTATGTATTAAAATAGAAAAAAATAGATCATGCCAGCCAAGATTGAATCTATCGAACCCACCTCGCCCATGTTTTGAGAGACAATATGTACTGTATCTGCAGGAATTTAAGTTTTATAAGGTTAGACAAAAACTTTGGTCCAAACGGAATAATAATTATAGTGTTTTAAGGTGCGAGACTAAAATTATTCTGGACCACCTTAAAATATAAAAAAAGTGATGATAAGACTAGGAGCAATTATACAGATGCTGACTATCAATAAAACTGTGACTACTTTAAGAAAATATGATGATAAGAGTTTGAGACCAGATGATTTCATTATAATTTTCGGGGCCTTTGACTCTTTGAGAAGAACACGAGTTTGAGAAATTATAAATGAAAAGTTGAAATGAGGAGGCTTGTTGCTAGTTGCCTTCATCATATTAGGGAGTTGATTTATTTTTAAGATTTAGGCTTCTTAATTGTAGACTGTGAGTGGTTCTGAGGCAAAGTTTCTAATTAACTGGTAAAATTGGATATCAGAAGGCAACACTCCATGGGGACAATGGATTTATTAGCAGACAATAATTAGAGAATATTATGAAAGGAAGTATAGAAAGTCAAATTCTTGGAATGGGATCTTTACCATTCCAAGCCAAACATTTACATGAAATAGGATGTAGATATAGAAACTCACAATATTTTCAAATGCAATGCGGTTCTCCTTACTTTGTGGGAAATCATCAATAAGAAACTAATCGCTATCAATTCATTCCAACTCTTACTTGATCATTGACTGTTGCTTTAGAAGGGACAACTTTTCCCTCTTTAATTGTCTTAAGAATCATGCCACTGAAATTTTTCTATCATCAGCATGAGTAGAAAAAAAAAGCATTCATTTAAAAAAATCAGTAATGAAAATAGTAGGGCGTTACCCATATTAACTATCAGAAAGTACTTCTCTCCTCAGCAGATCGCCAGCACTCAGATGTGTGAATCCAAAAGTCTCTGCTATTTTCACACATTGGGTTCCTTTTTCTACTACCTGGGCCACCTATGAGATAAAAGGTCTTCCTTTGTTTTCCAAATAAATATACAAATAAACAAGATCTCTATATACATATATGTATAGCCCAAAAGTGTAGAATGCATTCTTTTGGATAGTCATCGCCATGAACAGGAACATATCAGCTTGGCCATCATATTGGATGAAGTTTAGACAAGCCAGTTGGTTAGTTAAACTCCCTATAGTTTTGAATACACAGAAAACTATTCCAACCAAGAATATAGGATCACAAATTTTCCTAACTTGCTAATTTTTACACTAATATATAGAGCAATTGATATTTTAAAACTAAAAAAATTAGTATGCAATAACAAACGTTTTGTGGCTTTTAAAACTCATTAGTGGTTCCAATTATAGTAACACACCACCAACCCTTTTCCAGTGCAATGAAAAGCTTAAATACCAAACATTACCTAAAACAAAAGTTATAAATGGAGTTTTCTCCTCAACAGGAGTAGTATATTTCACCTGTATACAGAGAAAAAACAGAGGAGAGAGGAATGTTATTCCCAGCTTACGAGTAATTGGAAACAAGATAAGCTAATTTATTTAACTTAGTATCAAACCATTGAAACATTAAAGGACAAAAACTATGATCAATTTAAAAACTCTCCACTACATTTCACTTTAATCATTTTGTTTCATCTAATTACCAAAACTATCACTATGTGGAATCGCAACACAAGCCATTAAATAGAAATTAAACTAAATAGACTGGAAATAGGGATTTCTATACTATATTTTCGATCAATAATTGGGCACAAAAACTGCTGCTAATCAATATAGAGAATAAGATATATTGGTCAAACAGATTATCCACAATTTAAGAAGAATTAGCATAAGGCACAAAGACATCTATTGCAAAAACGCAAAAGTGAGGAATGAATGGAATACCGGGGTGCAAATCTTAGTCGATGTACAAATCCTCTCCACCACAAGCAAATACACCCATGACTGAAATCGAAAGCTTACCCAACCCAGAAGCAAACCCCTCTCCACCAAATCAACTGTTTGAGCCACAAAATCTAATTTGTCCAGAAACATTAAATATTAACAATATGAACATGCAATGAGAGAAATCAAAGCTTTGATTATAAACAAATATGCAGAACGAACAAAACTTAGAAGATACCTTATATTGGAAAGGTCGGGGAAGCATATTCGAACGGCGGTGAAGACGTAACCAAAACTGACGGTGAGAGGGTTTCTAAAAGAGGCGGCGAGGGAGGACGGCAGCGAGGGAAAACGGTGGTGATGGAATACGGCGGTGAGGGAAGACGACAGTGAGTGAAAACGTCGGTGAGGGAAGAGGTAGAGAGGAGATCGGTGTTTTGCGACTGAATAGGAAAGACGGCAGTGAGGGAAGAGAAAAGCGACTGAACAGGGAATTTTATACCTAGGTTATAATTTTATTAATATTGATTTTTTTTATTATTTGGTGTACACAAAAGGGCGGGATTTATTTCAGCCAATAAAGTCTTTAGTATTCATTCGGCTACAAAGGCAACCGTTTTCTAAAGGGTAGCTTATTTTTGCGTTTTTTAAAGAATTTTATACAAAAGGCAACATTTTTCAAAAGTTTCATAAAGAGTAGCTCTTACTCCCATGTTTGATCACAAAGGCAACTCTTTCAAGGCAACCCTTTTCTATTTCCAGTAGCCCATGTATGGCGCAGTGCAAATATAAAATTATGAGGGTTTAGAATAAATAGATGATAAATTATGATAACGTGAATAGGGGATGTAGCTCAAATGGTAGAGCATATTAATCGCATTTAATAAGGAACGAGGATTGATATCTGACATCTCCATTTTCTTTATTTTATGTCATTGTAATATTTTCTACATTTTGTAAGTTTTATACAATTTACAATTTTTTAAGGTGTAGGATATTGCTACTTTATTTTTTTACAAATAGAACATTACTTTGCCTCCTATCATTATTGGATCAAAATATCATATATTCATTTAATGGTGATCGAGACAAAGTAAAGGTGATTTAGTAATTATTGAATATCCTTTTTGTCGAATATAAAATTATGAGAGTTTTAACAAATAAAATATAAATTAAGATTCATAAATAGCGAATGTAGCTCAAATGGTAGAGCATATTTATTGGTCCCTATGCGTACACTCACTGAGTCAGAGTGGGGGTGAATGACTCACTCAAGAACTTATGAAACTTTTTCGCGATAATTACTTGCACGCTAAGTGAGGTCAGTTAGTTGAGTGAAGAGCTGGAAAATGCAATAAAGTAAAGAACACTAAGATTTTTATACTTGTTCGGCAACCTGTGCTTACATCTAGTCCCCGAGAGAGTGTCTCGGCTTTAATTCACTAATCTCAACTCCTTTACCCTAGGCGGAGAAACCTTTCACAAATTCTCCAATTACAGTAAGTACACTCCAAACTGCAATCGCTCACCCGCTGACTAGAATACCCTCTTCTATCAGCAACTCACTAAGAGTCTAAACAAGAGCTGGATTCAACTTATAAAAACGTTAATCCAGTTACAAATGATATGATATTACAAGTAATTGATCTATTCTATTCTCTCTTATTGTAAAGCAGATTCTCGCTGAGTAGTGCTTGTTGGAAAACAATGATCCGGAACAAAAACTTGAACAAAGTATCTTTAAAATCCAAATGGAAGCATCCGGACGAGATCCAACTACAAGGCCATCCATTGAAGACATCAAGTACCTAAGCATATACTAAAATCATCAGGATAAAGTTTGGAAAGGAAACAAACTTTAATCTCTCAAGACTAGCATTCGGAAGAACTTATTGCACTAACTCTGGAAGAAAGACAAATTCGGAGATTCTAAGTCTGAGAGCATCTGGAAGACTCAGATATCAAGACAATGGGAAAAGTTGTCTTTTCCCTCAACCTTTTTGGTCTATATAGTCAAAGATCCTTTCCCCGCAATCAAGACAAAAGAGATATCTTGCACTTTTCAGAAAAGGACAAAAGCACTGACACCGGACAGAAAAAGCTAACAACCTATTTCTCCTAGACCAATAAGGAGGCGCATGGAGCTCACACCAAAAAGTTACTAGTATAAAAGTTGGTGTGTCACTAAAATACAAGGAAAACGATCACTGACATCTTTTCAGCCTCAATCCCAAGGATTCAAACGGGTCAAATTACTATCCAACGGATTGATCAATGGCTCTGGAAGCACCACATTTTACCTGATCAACGGTGAAGATTGAGTACAGTTCACCAACCCACAACGGCTACATTTATGATCCAAGCCTATAAAAGGGAAGCTTCACAAGTTGAGAAGGTGCTGATTGACTTGAGAAAGCAATTAACAAAGAGAATTTGCCAAAAGCAATCAGAAATTCATCCCTCTAAGAATCAAATAATTCCAAATCAGTTTGTAAGGATTCCTAAGTGTGTTATAAACTTAAGGAAATCCAAAACCAAAACCTTTGATAAAACCAAAGTGTAAAAGATCTCCTACTTGGGTAAGTAGTGAGATTAGGATACAACTTGAAGTAGGTGCTTTGAGTGGGATCTCTTTGCAGGACTCAGCTTAGATTCGGGGTAGAAGTCTAAGTGGTATATCCTGCTAAAGATAAAAGGACTTAGCTAGGAGTTGGTGCTTTTAGTGGTATATCCTACATCCGGAAGGGGTTACCATCCGGAGATAACCTGTAAGGCTTGATTCCTGTCAGTTGGAAAGGAATTCACTAGTGGAGAAGTTCAGAGGAAGGAAACTCTGGGGACTGGACATAGGCGGGGTCAAACCAGTATAAATCACTGTGTTTGATTTTCTTTCCTTTAATTATTGCATTATATTGTCATATTTCCATTATCTGAATCCATCCTCTGGATCATAATTAAACACGCTACACTTAGATTTGTTACAGTCTATTAATTCCTTGAAAAAGGGTCATTCACCCCCTCTAACCTTATATAGACCCTCACAGGGACCAACAGTGCTTTCTTGGTTAAACTTCTTTAAAGCTTGTAATTTGGCAGAGTTTTAGATTCTAGGAAATTCAGGTGTAATCATCAAGTTCTAACGCTAGCCTTCTTGCTCCTTTTATAGTTAGATTGAGAAAGTAGCTGTTGAACTTATCTTGTCATCTTCTAAAATTGAAAGCTCATCTATTCACCCGTTGCTTCTTCAAATCAATCCGTTAAAAGATAGAATTGCACCATTGTGAGATAGAAAATCAATCCGTTAGATTGAGATTCGAGCTTCAATTTAAATCCTTTGTCATTTGATGCCAATCTTCTATTAGAGAGAACTCGCACCGACTTGCCACATGTCTTCATCCCATTCCTTCTAGTATGCTGACATGTTGCAGAATGCGCGATACAAGATTGGTAGATCTGCAGAATTGCCCAAAGTGACAAATGAATTTTTGCAGCTTGATCATGGAAGACTTTGTCATTTTCTTCATAAAACTGGGTCTTGTCAAGGTATTAATTCTTTTTGTCTTTGTCACATTAATGTTCTTACAAAAGCAACACTAAAAGCAAAGATCCCTTTTTACCTTAAAAGGTAAGGTCAGCAGCTTTGACAGACTTAAAGTAACTCAGCGGAAATGATATATCATAAAGCACACAGCTGAAACAAAATCTAAATATCAAGTGCTGAGTGAAAATCACTAAGTCAGCGACCAAGTAGATACTCAGCCTAGAAATAACTCAGAGTCAAACTAAATAGCTAGGTCAGTGGAGACTTGAAATTCTACCCTTGAATTTACTAACTCCCTTACAACCATAGACTATTTATTTTCACATCATTATTGATTTAATTAACCCATTCTTAACTTAATTGTTATGATCAAAACTTAAGCACTACTAAGTCATCTACTGAGTCGATCCAAACTCGTGCTTGGTTTAACAATCTCCCCCATTTTGATCAAGGGCAATTAACTAAGAGATAATTAAATTAATAAGATATTTAGATCAGAGTTACGTTATACTTATGCTTGATATGTCTTTGTTCAGCATCTTCAATTTAGCTCAGAGTGAATGCTGACACCCCCATAATTCTTGAATCTTCTGAGTTCAGCATTCCTCAACATTTCTCATATATTTTGGCAAAAGATCAACACACGAATATATAGTAGAAAATATATGAAGTTAAGAAGATCTTAACTTAGAATAAAATATGTAATCTTTTTCATATATGGATAACTTAAGTACAGACAACGAAGAGTTAATCTATACTAAGTTTTACAATAAGCACTAACGATTACAAGTATTCTATTCTACTCTTTAGGAATAGGTGGGGCTCCCAGATTTGCTCTCCTTTTCTCATAAACCTGCTGATCCCATCTAGATTTCTTCTCCTTGGGCAGAGGAATCTCCTTGCCTTTCCTTTTCCTTGTCTCATGATATTCTCGTTGAATGTGCTCCAGATCCTTAGATAGATTGTGTGAAAATTCAGCAATCCTCTGTTCTTTTTCCCTTTC
Organism: Euphorbia pulcherrima; assembly: GCA_947683365.1. Classification (NCBI taxonomy): domain Eukaryota; kingdom Viridiplantae; phylum Streptophyta; class Magnoliopsida; order Malpighiales; family Euphorbiaceae; genus Euphorbia; species Euphorbia pulcherrima. The sequence continues at coordinate 27,107,259 of CANTUS010000001.1, forward strand.
CTCCTGCTCATGCTTCTCGCGATCCTTCTCCCCTATTGCCATTGTATCCGAAATGGCTTGGGTTTAATGTCAAACAAGCTCATAGACTCTTTAAATGATTCTAGCTGACTATAGATACTTGCTAAAAAAATTTACACAAGCAGCTCATAGATTTCCTGCAATATAGCTTCTTGTTCTCTGAGAAAGGAAAACAAGCCTACTAAAGCATGGGATTGAGACAAATTCACTTGATATTGAGCACTAAGTCCTTCCTTGGATATCAAGGTGAGACTGGCCAGAGCCTTAGCCTGATTATTTTCTTTGAGTATCCGCTCTAGCATGGGGGTGCTCCTTATGTGAGTAGTGACTTCATCATGAATCTTGTCTATTGCTTCTCCATAATTAATGACATTAGCTTGAACTTGTTTGATTTGGTCTCTGATGTGATCAAGCTTCTGGTGAAGTGTAGGCTTGAGTTCAACATCTGCCATAACAATGTCACTATTTAGAGCATCAGAATTATTTAGCCTCTTCAAGGCGTTAAGCTCGGCTCCCTCTGAGTCCTTGACTCCTTTCAGCATCTCCTCCTTTATATTCCTCAACTCAGTGTGTAACCTATAATGCTTAGTTACCACTGTGATCAGAGTATTAAGGTCATCAACTACATCATTCAAGAGAGCTGTATTATCTTTATTCTCCTTGCTCAATATGCTATATCCATCAAGCACCTTCAGCATAGCTTCCAAAAGAGGGTTGAATTTTTCAATCATTGAATTACCTCGCATCATTCAACACCTTGCAATTACTCTCATAGATCTTTTCCATTTACTTCTTGAGTTTTGTAACTTCCATCTTTAATCCACTAGCTTGCCTACCTGCAATAGATAACAGAGTCAACACATAGGAAACTATTGCCTTTACTAATGAGAATTAGGTAGGTACTAATTTGAAGTGGACTTTTATCTCTTCAACTACTTCAAGAAATCCTTGCACTGGCTCCACAACCTTTGCAATCCTCCTAAGGACCTCCTCAGACAGTAATGATTTTGCTATCTCAGCATCAATTTTAGCATCTTTCCTAAGTCTTGGAAACCTTGCTCGCCCTATTCTCCTTATATCTCCTAATAGTTTAGCTTGGGGGTTGAATTGGGGTTGTGGTTGGGGTTGTTGAGGTGGTCATTCTGGAATCTCCTTAATAATTGGAGGTCCTTTGATTGGTGGAGGTCCTTCCAAATATAATTGTTCATGCACAGGAGATCTAATAGATGATCAATATAGAATGATGGCTGTCTGGTCAGAGTCTGTGGTATTGGTTTGGTTAGAGGCTTGGTTGTTTTTATCTATGTTGGAGGTGGATGGTGTTTGGCTTTCAGGAAAGGGTAAGGCAGAGATGGGTGTAGATGAAAGTGGTGTGTCAGGGATGGGTTTTTAGAAAAAGAATGGCTCCTGGTTTTCCTTCTCCTTCTCTTCTTCTCCTTCTCCTTTAATAGCAGACTCGCTGGCCTGAGTTTGAGAAACCTCAGTCAGTTGAGCTCCTTGCTCAATTACAACATCCTCTTCCTCCTTATCTTCTAAGTTATCCTCATCTTCATCAATCATAACCTTCATTCTCTTCGGCAAAATCCTCTTCCTCTCTTTCCTAGCTTCTTTGGCATCATCAGCAGTCAGAGTGACCTACTGGTCAGAGTTAAGAACATCAAATTCCATAACATCAACCTCTATAACTTCATCTTCCTTCTGCTCTTTCTGATTTTCAATCCCATCAAGAGCTCCAATCATCTCCATAACTTCAAGTACTTCCTTCTCAGCTAAGCTTGCAACTATAGATTGTTGAATTTGTTGAGTATTAGCCTTAACTTTTGCTGCTGCTGCTGCCTCAGCTTTTCTCCTAATTTCAGCTTCAATCTGCTCTTGCCTTTTTCTAATTCGTTCTTCATCAGTAGCCTTAACTCTCTTAACTTCCTCAAGGTCTTGGACTATTCCAGCCCCTTTCTTCACCATAAGCTTCTTTTTAGGCTGACCTACTTGAGGTATAGGAACTGATGTAGCTTCCTTACCTTTAGCAGTTACCTCATCCAACTGAGCTTTATCTACCTTCCTTTTCTTCTCCCTTTTTAGACGCATCTCCTCTCTCAACTCTTCTTCAGCCTGTTTCTCCTCCTCTATCTCCTTTGAAGTTAGCTCACGAGTCTTCTCTTCCTTAGTTCCCTTTGATGATCTTGTCTTTTTAGGAACTTAGGCAACTATAGGAATAGAGCTCGATGAGCTCCCTTTCTTTACTTCCTTCTTGCAGTCTCTCTTAACCTCCTTCTTCACTACTTTCTTCTCTGTCATATCCTCTCCTTTCTATGCTCTGAGCTTGGTAATCCACTCAAGCTCACTTGCTACAAAGGCATCTAAGGTTAGATCTTCCTCATAAGGCTAGATTGGCTTTATATCCATTATAGCCTTGGGATCCTTTATTCTGACTTCTCCTGGTTTTAGCTTGATATATTTGGTGTTGGAAGGTCTCTCATTGGCTCTAAATCCATGAAAGTGAGCACTGCTTAAAATTCTAGATTCAATTACAGTTAGTTGAATGTTGCTCTTAGCAGCCCATCCTTCCAAATCTAGCTCATATGCCCTGCAAATCTCCATCACCAACTTCCCATACACCATTTGCTTGGTGACCTTTAGGAATCTGTGCAAGATGGACATTGGCCAATTAATGCTCATGCCATGTGTTAGAGCATAGATGAATACCCTTTTGAACTTTGAGCAGCTCCCCGTAGAGCCTGTTTTGGGCAAAAGAACTTTAGTAACAAGTTCATAGGCTTGCTTCTCTTCCTTTGTAAATATGGAGGCTATGAGTTTCCCTGCCTTGTAATCTTCAGGAACTTTATGGTCTATAGGGATATCAATATGGTCTTCATCATTGATGACTCACAGTCTGAGTCCTCAGGCCTGCAATCAATTTAGGGGTCATATAGACTTTCCTCCCCATCATTGTGGTCACAAAAAAATCCTTCTTACCTTCTACCAAATGAATTCCATTGTAGAATCTCTAAACTATTTGCTCATAGTAGCCACTTGGCATCTTAAAAAATCATCCTAAGTAGTGCTGGCGCGTCCACTTGCCAAATCGTTTATCGCTCAAAAAACTGAGCATATCTATAGTAGTTGGCTTCTCCACTTTAGTTTTCTCCATAAAACACCATTTCATCGGAATATACTTGGTTCCTGCTGGAATTCTTAGTTCTTCAATCTTGTCAATACTAATAGCCAACTGAACAACATGATCTCTTGTGGTTAACCAGTGAGTATCCTTTTTATTCCTCACAAAAAGATCAGATTTCCTTCCTGATGTGCTCGTCATTGAATTTGCTTTGAAGAAGATTAGAGATTTTAGGGATTTAGAGAAGAAGATTGTAGAAGATAAATTTGGTAAAGTAACCTTTCTTCTTTCCGAACTTCCCTTTAAATAGCCAAAAACTCTTCGCTAAACCTGCAAAGCTATGTGTATGACTCACAATCAGACCTTTCCTAGGAGTAGATTCTAAGTATCTTAGAATACAAAAAATAGCTTACATGTGAGGATCTCGAGGGTCATGAATAAATTGACTCACCAAGCTAACTACATAAGCTATATTTGGTCCGGTGTGTCAGAGATATATAAGCTTGCCTACTAGCCTCTGATATCTCTCCTTATCCACTATCTTTCCAATCCCAGATTGAAGCTTGTGATTGCTTTTAATAGGCTAGTCTGCAGGCATGCAACCCAATATCCTGGCTTCCATCAATAGGTCTAAGACATATTTTCTCTAAGAAATGTAGATCCCTTTATTTGATCTAGCAACCTTAATTCCTAAGAAATATCAGAGATTTCCTAGAGCTTTAATCTCAAATTCACGAGCCAATAAATTTTCCAGTTGAGTCATCTCCTCATTATCATCTCCTGTCATAGCTATATCATCAACATATACTATGAGTAAGGTGATCTTACCCCTTTGATGTTTTATGAAGAGAGCATGGTCTGCTTGGCTCTATTTGTAACCAAAGGAAATCGTGGCTTTGCTGAATCTGTCAAACCATGCTCTTGGAGACTGCTGAATCTATTTATACTTCTACTATTGCTTAAAGGATAAGAGTTTATTGTGTGCTTGACATATTCACAAGCATCATAGGACAATGATTCAAAATTTGTTTTAGAGAACAAATCTAGATATAACTTTCTCATAGAAAAAAAGATGGCTGTCGTAACCGTCGATGCCATTGCAAATTTTTATGATTAACAATCTTATTCTGTCCAAAGAATGCCCGACTTCCCGACTCAAACCTATCATCTATCAAATATAAGCCATCATGCAATTTTCCACTACCAATCTTCTTCCCAGTTTCAAGGTCCTGAAAAACACAATGGTCAGGGAAAAATTAAATTTTGCAATCTAAGGCTTTTGTGATGAAATTGATAGATAAAAGGTTTACGAGAAAGTTTGGTACATGAAGAATAGAAGATAGTTCAATATTAGGTGTATAGGCAACAAAACTTATTCCGATAATAGGAGACAAAGAACCATCTGCTATTCTAACATTGTTTCCTTTAGGACAAATGGTATAGGTTTAGAAGCTTTGTGAAGATCCTATCATGTGTCTATTTGCACCAGAATCAATAATCCAAGAATTAAGATTGGTATTAAGCGCTATACTTGATTGCCCATAAGTAGTAGTTCCGGAAGTATATAAGTTCATTTTCGGATCTTTCATTAATACAAATAATTAAAAAACAGTACTTCTAGAGAACAGAGTTTAGATGAACAGTACCTCTGGTGATAGTATTTCTAGTGATGAACAGTGACTCTGATGAACTATATTTTCGACGATGAACATTAACTCAGGAGAATAATAACGCAGGCGATGAACAATATCGCCGGATGAATAGTAAACAACTCTTAAATGGCTAAAATTTTTTTAAACCCCAAACTAGGTAAAATGAATCTTAGAAGATGCTGTTGAGGGAAGTTCACGACCTTAATAGGCAGCACTGGCTCTGATACCATGAAGATTTTGAAGAAAATTTTAATTGTATTTCTCTATTATATCATATTAATTATATTACATAGGTATTTATACTAGTCTAATACTATGGGAGAATAAATACAAAATAAATACAATTTATTGTATTTCCTAACTAGCCTTTTTTCTAACTAGTCAAACTAGGAATACTTCCATAATTAGCAGCTAGCCTTCTTCCTAATTAGTCTTCTTTCTAATTAGCCTAATTAAGAATACTAAATAAAGGTAGCAGCTGTATATTCAACACTTTATGAATGTGTCAGCTCTCTGTTCTTCAGTATGAATATAGGTGAGCTTGACTTCTCCTTTTAGCACATGATTCCTTATGAAGTGATGTCTATTATTGACATGCTTCATCCTGCCATGTTGAATTGGATTCTTGGATAGGTCAATTGCACTCTTATCGTCACACATGACTTCAAGACAATTGGACTTTATACCATAATCCTCTAACTGCTACTTGATCCATAGCAGTTGTGCTACATAACAACCTGCAGCCATGTACTCAGCCTCAGTTGTACTTAGAGCCACAGAAGTCTACTTCTTGCTATACCATATTACTAGACAATCACCAAGGAAATGACAACCTCCTGTGGTGCTTTTCCTTTCAAGTTTGTCTCTTCCATAGTCAGCATCTGTGTATCCTCTCAGAGTGAAGTCTACATTACTTAGGTACCATAAACCTACATCAATAGAGCCTTGCAAATACCTGAGAATTCTCTTAACAATAGCTAAGTGAGATTCTCTGGGGTTAGCTTGATATCTTGCACAATAACATAAAACATATTGAATGTTAGGCCTATTAGCAGTTAAGTAAAGTAGAGAACCAATAATACCTCTCTAGAGCTTACTCTTTAAGGTTTACCTTCATCATCTTTACTCAGAATTGTATCAATGGCCATGGGTATTGACATTGGCTTGGCTTTATCCATGTCAAACTTCTTGAGTACTTCCTTGGCATACTTATCTTGATTGATGAAGATCCCATCATCACCTTGTTTGATTTGCAAACTAAGAAAGAAATTAAGCTCTCCCATCATTGACATTTCAAATTCTTTCTTCATCTGGTGACTGAATTCTTTGCATAGCTTTTCATCAGTTACTCCAAAAATGATGTCATCCACATAGATTTGGACTAGCAATACATCTTGATGCTTTTTCTTGATAAATAGAGTTGTATTTGCTTTTCCTCTGACATAGCCTTTGCTGAGTAAAAAGCTATTCAATCTCTCAGACCAAGCTCTTGGAGCCTATTTCAGTCCATATAGAGCTTTCTTCAGCTTGAAGACATGATCTGGATACTTTGGGTCTTCAAAGCCTAAGGGCTGTCTGACATAGACTTCTTTTTGAATATAACCATTAAGAAATGCACTCTTAACATCCTTCTGAAATAATTTGAAGTTCATATAGGATGTAAAAGCACAGAGAATTCTTATAGCTTCAAGTCTTGCTACTGGTGCAAATGTTTCTCTATAGTCAATGCCTTCTTGTTGATTATTGCCTTGAGTAACTATTTCTAACAATATTTCTAGCTTTATCTAGTTTGTACTTGAAAACCCATTTGGTGCCTATGATTGACTTTCCTTTGGGTTTCTCCACCAAATCCCCTCATTTCTTCTGAATTGGTCTAGCTCTTTTTGCCTTGCAATCATCCAGTTGTCATCAAACTTAATATCTTCAAACTTCTTTCATTCAATCAATGAAATAAATGCTGAATGGCTTATCATTCTATTCAGCTGACCTCTAGTCAGCACTGGATTTTGCACGCTGTTAAGAATCTTATCAACTAGGCGATCTCTTCTTGCTCTGACTTCTTTTGGTAGATCAGGATTAGGTTACTGAGCTACTATAATTGGTTGAGCATCCACATCATCACCAAAGTTGATTGACTATTCCAAGTCAACTTTATAATCTTCTTTGTCTGGTACTAGATTAGGAATAACAATGGGCTGACTAACTGATCCGCTGACTTGATCCTTTTCTCTTTCATCATCACTGGCTTCTTTTCTTGCACTGTTAGTTTCATTGAAATCTACATGCATAGACTCCTCTAAAATGCTAGTCCTTTTGGCATACACTCTATATGCCCTACTGTATGTTGAGTAACCCAGAAAGATTCCTTCATCAGCCTTGGGGTCAAATTTAGCCAATTGGTCCTTAGTGTTTAATATGAAGCATTTACAACCAAAGGCCTTGAGATGACCAACCTTGGGCTTTCTCCCCTTCCAAAGTTCATAAGGAGTTTTATTCAAAACTAGGCAAATTAAAACCCTTTTTAGAATGTAACAAGCTATGTTAACAACTTCTGCCCAGAAATACTTTGGCAGATTGTTATCACTCAGTATAGAATGACCCATCTCTATAATAGTGCGATTCTTTCTCTCAATAACCCCATTCTATTGAGGTGTATGAGGGGGAAAAAATTGTTGTCAATACCATGTATGAGCAGGCGGATGTTTTGGCGGGATGGTTGTGCAAGCAGAGTGCGGTGCGTGAGGCGTAATTTGGTTTGGTGCAGTTTGAGAAAACCGCGGCGTTGGTCTGGTTTGTGAAAATCAAGTTTTCTTAAATTCGATGGCTTTACAGGCCAAAAATGTGATTATATTAAGAATTATATTTGCACAATTTATTGAGAAAAGATATTTTAAAATAAAGCATTTTTACTTTATTAAAAAATAAAATAGAGTCACCACCCGGTTCAACTCCACCAGGAATTGTGGTATACTAATCCATGATGGGATTTTTATACCGAAAAGAAAGTGAGATTCTGAGTTCATACATAATAGTTACTCATATTGTTCAAATCATTTGGGTTCATTTTGGAGCTTTGGAATTTGTGGTAATTTCTGCATTACAACGGCTTTATTTAAGAATTAAATTCAAGAAATAAAACATACATTATAATGGCTTAATAAATTGATATTTTCTATCAAGATATCGGCAGAGTAACGACAACACTTGATTTTATGGCCCGAAAAGTCGGATAGAGTCTCCTCACATTCTGCATGTTTCATCCGTACCTGCAAGCTCATTTACACATATTATAACTTAAGTGGCTCTAATGGCCCACTTAACCAGAGAAATGAAAATGCAATGTGCAATAATAGAATAGTCAAAATGGATTTTAATGAATTTAAAAGTTGGGCTTCGAGCCGATTACCCTTAGTTTACCTTTTCGTCTATCTAAGATGACTTAAGAGCTGGTGTAGGACTGAAGTTGTCAAGGATTGTAATTTTGGTTGGAAAATAGATTTAACCCAAGTTATGGCTATAATCTTGGATTATTTTGACTAGGAAATATAAAATTTAAGTCATTTTTAGACTGAAGATCACTGTAGGACCTTGATCTAAAAAGACCAGAGACTGAGCTTATACTGAATGTCGGTGATAGAGCTTGGATCTTGAAGTGTTTTGGTAGAGTTTCAGGGCTTTTAGGACTCCTGAAATTGAAAAGGACACAAAGGTAATTTTGGAAATTCTCTAATTTCCAAGTCTGTTAAGAAATGAGGGGGTGACCCCGTATTTATAATAGGATGGTAATTAGCCGACGGGCTAAGTACATAGGTAATTAGCCGGCGAGCTAATTACCTATCTGACAAGATTTTACATCAGATCCAGTAAAATCTTGCCAGATCTAGGTAAGATTTCATTTTTTTACTGTAGATAGGTAATTACCCGGTGGTAGGATTACATTTGACCAAATTTTGACTTTTTGATTTTTTTAGTAGGAAATGCTAAATCAGGTCTTCCTTGGAATGTGGATTTTTTGAATTTTAAATTTTAGAAGACTATTCGGTCCCTTTTGACTCATTTGTCTGATACTGAACGAAATAGGAATTATTCCTCATCGGGGCCAGAACGGACCTGTGCTAACAATTTTTCCCTTGCATAGATAAATTTCGTGCTAGAAATTTTGTCATATGCGAAACAAATAAAATAATGTGTGTGAAATGCAATGAGTTAAAATATTTTTAATCGACAAATTTTGAAACAAAAATATATTTTGCCCCTTCGATTAAAAATTTGTTAATGAATTGCATGAGTTTAAAATTGACCGGGGGTTGAAATAAATATTTTTGGATGCTTAATGCATGAGTGACTGTGTAAAAATAGCTTTTAGGTCCGCTCATTTTGAAAACAATGCAGAAAATGGATGAAAAATGTGAAATTCCAAAAAATTCAAAATATACGTAATTAGCCGACGGGCTAATTACCTATATAACGGTAACTTTTATAGCTATTACGCGTAAATGCGTGACAGCTGGATAGGTAATTAGCCAGCGGGCTAATTACCTGCATCTATAAAAATAGTAGCTTGGCTCCCATTTTCTCCACACAAAAATTTCTTCTTCTCTCTTGCGGGTTTTACTCCATTTCTTTGAAAATTTTTGCTTTCTAGCCATTTCCGACGATGATTTCCTTCATTTTCTTCCCCTTTTGCCCCTTCTTTTTAGATTTTGTGGGGTGTCCATGTGGTTCAAGCTTTATAACATCCACTGGGATCTGCTAGCTATTCAAGTGACTATTCGGAATGTGCTTATCGATGGTCAGCAAGTGGAATTATCCGAGGTTCCCGCTGATGCTTTATACGGGCTCCCACTGAATTAGATGTATCACTGGATTTTTTAGAGTAATCCTATTCCTCCTACCCCTAGCGGCTAGGCAAGATCACTTGAGCCTATTCGGATGACGGTACGCCCTCTTTATTGGCTTGACTTTTTTCTTGTCTTTTTTATTGTTGTGCTGATTTTGCCTTGTTGTCTTTGTAGGATCACCAAGGTAGGAAGAGACCTGTGATTACTTGGGCTCACGTGGGTAGCTCTTCCGCGTCGCCTATCCCGTCTCAAGGTTTAGCGATGGTAGAGGGACATCGGGGGTTTTAGTATCAGCAACCCATGTCTCTGATGTACCGTCCCGACCTGAGTACCTATATGCCATTGATTCCGCCCTATCTAGATCCTAACATCCGGTGGCCTTCCATCCGACTGATACCACCCATTTCCTCTATTTCCCTTAGAATCTCATATCGTGATGGTTTTGACTTATCTTTGACCTTTTATTCTTGCAGGTCCCCATTACTAATAGCATCTCCGATTGGGGATATATTCAAGGGCAACAGAGGTTCACGATGAACCAAAACTCCGATATGGCGATATGTTCATTTTTTATTATTTTAATGATTATGCATGGCATGTCATGAAATGCATATGAAATTTTTATGTTAAAATGTTGCAGCTGGAGATCCGACGACTTCGGGGTCTATTGGGTATGCTCTAGGTGGACGACCTGCAGTAGCAGCCGTAGTAGGGACAACGCGATCCTCCCAGATTCTTTCCGCAGTAGTAGATAGGCTCTTTTTTTTCTTTGTTGTTTTCTTTTCTTTGGGCCATTCATAGTGTCTTCTCTTGTATGAACCCATTTTTATTTATGAAAGAATTTTCCCTTTGTTCCTTCGCTTTATGCTTTCTTTTATTGTTGATCAAGTTTATCAGGGTAATCTACCAGAGATTAGCAGATTGCCCCATAAACTACGTATAGGGAACTGCTGCTCGTTGAGATTTTACCATGGAGAACTACATTCATTTTCGAGCAGATTTGAATGTTTATCTGAAGAATTTTGATGGTTAGGACCGTCTTAGGGTTTATGGTCTAGCGCATATGAAAAAGTACTGTCATATCTTTATCAAGGATAATGTAATTCAAGCTGCTATCAGGTTTTGGGTCCCTGTCGATAATGTGTTTCATTTTGGAGATCAAGAGTTATGCCCCTTGTATGAAGAATTCTACGGGCTCCTGAGTTCTTCAGCTAACGTGCCTCTAGCCATTCTGACACATCGTCCCCAGTTTTCTCACTCGCTGATGAATCATTTTTAGTTACAGCAATTTGACATGCATCGATTGATTACGATGAGGGCTTGAGGTTGGATGTGGCTTTGGACATAGTCAGGGGACTTTCTCCCAACGATGTGAGTTGGCTTCCATCACTTATTTACTCCTGCTAGGGGTCTTCCTTTGCGAGGTTCCTACTATTGTTTGCATCTTTGACTTCTTGACTATCATTGATCAGATGCTGGAGGGGAAATCTCCTATCGCAATGAGTTTGGCTGAGATATTGATTTTTGTGCGCACTTCCTGGAATGGAATCGAAGCTACTACCAGGGGCAGCATGCTTCTTCTTCAGGTAATTTTTATTTGAGCCTTTTCTTTTTTTTCATGAACTGCCCTTTTGGGTTTTCAATTCATCAGGCTTGCCTTAATTTTTGCTTGGATCGCCTTTTTAGGTTTTTAATCCAATAGGCTATTTTTTTTCTTTCTTTTCCCTTTTTTTATTTTTTTTCATTTTCTATTTTTGTTGCCTTTATAGCTTTAACTCTAGGACAAGCTTTCTATGTTATCTGTTCTTACAAGCATGGATTATTATCCGAGGGCTTACTAGGCATGGGGCTCTATAGTTCACATTGGCCATCATCCTCACAAAGATTTCACCTTTGAGGAGTGGGTTGATTTTATGGGTAGCCGAGCTGCTGAGGATATTCATTGGGTTTGCCCTTGGTGAGGTATCACGCATGTGACTACCGATGTTACTAAAGGTGGTATAGTCCTCATCGGCCTTTCTGAGGTTATTACCAACTCTGCTGGATGCTTGTGTAGGCAGTATGGCCATTCTCAGGGGTTTTCAGTATCTCTGTGCACCTTGGTCGACTTAGAGCTTTCCTATACTCGGGTCTATCATCATGACGTGAGATGGATCAGCCACACTCAGGTGGAGATGAACTACTCCGTGCCTATTGATGTTCATCCTTCTAAGGCTTATCGTATTTGGGTTGCGGGTACTCGTGGGCTTCCTACCCTTGGAGAGAGGCTCATTGAGATATAGAGACTTTGTAGCTTTCTTGAGGGTGTTTGAGCTTACCATCAGGTGTCATTCATTCCTATGGGAGAATAAAGGCTTTAGGCCTCCTCGTTCATCCTTTCCTTTTCTATTTGTTGTTTGCAATGTATTTTTATGTGTAATAAAGATGAAATGATGTTGTTTGGATGTGTGTTTCATTAAACAATTCGCAGTTTCCATTTAATCCACTCATTTAGTACTTTTAACATAAATACGTTACTACTAAAGATATTATTTAAATAGGAAGGGTAAATGGTATTTATTCCCAAGAAATGCCCACCGTCGCCAAAGGTTCCGAATAGATTTTACCTAAGGCTTCACTCTTTTATTACAGGGTCTTTATTTTTGCCCAAGAGCCCTCACTAGCACTTGATAGACCTTTATATTATTTTTCATTTTATTTTCTTTTCCTTTACACGAGATAGCACTTCATCCTGTCGCGATTCACTGGATTTATGAATTCATTGCCATCCAGGTCTGAGATTTTTACTGCCCCTTTATTAAGAGTTTTTCTTACTACGTACGGGCCTTCCCAGTTTGGCTGGAACTTGCCTTGAGCATCCGTGTGCATTTTATGAGACTATTTTAAGACTAGATCACCCATTCTTGGAGGTCGGTTTTGCCCCTTGACTTTTTGATTATAAGCCCTAGCCATGCGCTGTTGGTACAACTATAGATTCTCTAGTGCAGTTAACCATTTTTCATCGATCAGGGTCAATCCCTCGTGGCTTGCTTTTACCCATTCATCTTAGGGGAGTCTATCGTCAAGAGTTATGCATAAAGATTTGATTTCCATTTCAATAGGCAACACTACCTCCATTCCATAGACAAGAGAAAAAGGAGTTTGACCTGTAGGGGTTTTGACTCTAGTTCTGTATCCCCATAAGGCGTAGGGCAAATGATCAGCCCAATCTCGGTAGTTAGAAATCATCTTGGAAAGGATTTTCTTAATTGCCTTATTAGCCGCCTCTATAACTCCATTGGCTTGAGGGTGATAGGGTGAAGATCGATGGTGTTCAATCCCCGTGCTTCTAGATAAGGTCGGCTGTTTCCCCCTAAAACTGCACACCGTTGTCACTTACTATATGATTGGGAATGCTATATCTGGCAAAAATGTGTCGCTAAATGAGCTGGGCCATCCTCTTGGCCTTGATGTTTGTGTATGATTCTACTTCAACCAATTTGGAAAAGTAATCGACGACCACTATAATGAAGCGATGACCATTAGTGAAGATGGTCTTATTCGCTGATGATGTCGATGCCCCAAGCTAAGAATGGCTAAGGCATTGTCAAGCTTTACAACATTGTTAGAGGTAAGTGGCTCACATCCCCGTATATTTGATAAGCATGGAAAGTCTTTGCTTCTTGAATACAATCACCTAGCATGGTTAGCCAAAAGTATCCCATTCTTTGGATCTTCTTTGCCATCATGATACCATTCATATGTGGTCCGTAGTCTCTCGAATGTACCCCTTTCATTACCCTTTCAACGTCCTGTTAGGCCAGGCACTTTAATAAAAGGCCATCAGAGGACTTCTTGAAAAAATCTCCTTTAACCATGCAGAATTGTACAACAAGCTTTCTCAGCGTGTTTCTGTCAGAATCTGTAGCCTCAGCCAGAAATTCACCATTTTCGAGGAACTTGACAATGTTAGAGTACTAGGGTTCTTCCTTACCTATGGCATCATTTATTGCATGGACATAATATGGAGATCGGATTGTTTCCATAATAAGAGGCTTAATTGGCTGCTTTTGGGGCCCTTCCTATACAGAGGCCAAAGTGGCCGATGCATCTACCATTTGATTTTCCCTATGGGGTATATGGCAGAATTCACATTTGCTGAACATTGTGGCTTTTCTCGATACAGCCTCTAAGTAAGGTTTGAAGGATTCCTCCTTTAATTCCCAGTCGCCTGTGATGTGCTTAATGACCAAAGCTGAGTCACCAATGATTTTGATCTTGTCTACTCTGAGAATGATTAGGGCAGAAATCCCAAATAAACAGGCTTTGTATTCTGCCCCATTATTTATGGTGAGAAATTCCAACCGCTTTGATAGAGGTATGAATGCTCCGTCGGGCATTATAATGATGACCTCCAAACTAGCCCCTTGCTTGTTAACGATGCCATTGAAGAACATGGTCCTTTTTTTGGGATTCTTTATAGTGGTTGCAGAACATTTGTTAGGAAATTCTAGGTTTTCCTATTCTCCTTCCTCAAGTGGCTGATTGCTAAGAATTTGGCCACTACCCTACCCTTGATGGTCTTCTTCATTACGTACTCAATATCAAATTCTGATTATAGCAAGAGCCACCTAGCCAGTTTTCCAGTTAGTGAGGGAGCCTGGTATAAATACTTCATTGGATCCACTTTCACGACTACTTGGATTCTGTATGATTGGAAGTAATGCCTGAGCTTCTTGGTGAGCCGGACCATGGCGGAACAAGTTTTCTCCATGATGGTGTATCGGGTTTCATATTCTAGCAATTTCTTGCTAAGGTAATAAACCGCGTGTTCCTTCTTATCTTCGTATTCTTGAACCAACATGGCCCCCACTGATGTTTCTTCTATTGCTAAGTAGAGCATGAGCTGCTTTCCAAGAATTGGTGGCTTCAACACTGGAGGGTTCATTAGATAACCTTTAATTCTATCAAAGGCCTTCTAACATTGGTCGTTCCACTCTATTGGCTGTTTTTTCCTCAAGAGCTTGAAGATGGGCTCACATGTGGTGGTCAACCATGCTATAAAGTGACTGACATACTATATGGACCCCAAGAAACTTCTCACTTCTTTCTCAGTTCTTGGCACAAGCATTCTCTGGATGGCATTAGCTTTATCAAGATCCATCTCTATGCCTCTTTTGCTAACCATGTGCCCCAGTAACTTGCCTGACGAGAAGCCGAATATGCACTTATACGGGTTGAGGTGGAGATTGTATTTTTCTATCATTGTGAGGAATCGATCTGACACTGCCGAGTGCTCTTCTGGTGTGGCGGATTTCACAAGCATGTCATCTACATAGACCTTGACTTTTTTTGTGAATCAGATCATGTAGCAATGTTGTGACTGCTCATTGGTAAGTTTCCCCTGCATGTTTAAGTCTGAAAGGCATGACTCTGAAATAGTAGGTTCCCCATTCTGAGATGAATGCAATTTGGAACTTGTCCATTATGTTCATGAGGATCTAGTGATATCCCGAGAACCCATCCATAAAGGAACACATGACTGCTCTAGCCACGCTATCTACTAGAACATCGATGTGTGGTAGTGGGAAATCATATTTAGGGGTGGCCTTATTCTAGTCTCTGAAGTCATCGCAAACTCGGACATCGACATTCTTCTTAGGTACAGGAACTACATTGGACAACCAAGTAGGGTACTCGACAAACTCGATGAAATTGGCCTTGATCTATTTGGGTACTTTCGCTTTGACCTTTTCAGCCCATTCTGGGCTCATTCTTCTCATCTTTTACTTCACTGGCCAAATTTTTGGGTCCGTAGGGATCTTGTGCTCTGCGATATGCCGGTTAAGTCTCGGCATGTCCTCATGAGACCAAACGAAGGCTAATACATAATTTTTTAATACTTCTACTAATTCTCTCTCTTGTTTGATAGTCAATTGATTGGAAATGTATACTATTTTTGGATCATCTTCTGTATTTAAGTTAATTTCTTTTATAATATCATTATTGATGTTAAAGATGGTAGATGAATGCTGGAATGGATGCATGGAATCATAATCAGAAACACAATCCAAATAACCAAAGTTCTTCATCTTATTATCATCATAAAGTACATTATTCATTGCCAACAAACTAGAAATGGAAACAAAAGACTCATCCTGATCGGTGGTGTTTGGCTTCGTAGCGGATGATGATCCTATAGCAGCCGACTTCAATAGGATGTCCTTATCGTCTTCTTCTTGTATTTTTGCCTTGCCTTTCATGGTTGTGACCATGTCTATGATGGTTTGGCTCAAGTTAGGTCCCTTGCTCTTCACTTCTTCCACAATCTTAAGTTGCGCTTGAAGGTGTTTGGTCAGGGTATTGAGGATCTCCTCCTCTTTGCTTAGCTTCTTAACCTTCTTTGAGTGCATCTATTCATCAAACTTGATTTGACTTGGGATTGCCCCTACTTCTCGTTGATGACTCACTCCTTTCAAGACGTAGGTTACTGGACCTCCAACACGCTTACTGTAGCTGACCACATTTGAGAAAATCTCAAACCCTAGAACCGTCCTTCCCTGGTGAGTAATAGGTTCAGGTGCCCCATTGTAGGGCTCTTGCAATTTCTTCTAAAAGACC
Organism: Euphorbia pulcherrima; assembly: GCA_947683365.1. Classification (NCBI taxonomy): domain Eukaryota; kingdom Viridiplantae; phylum Streptophyta; class Magnoliopsida; order Malpighiales; family Euphorbiaceae; genus Euphorbia; species Euphorbia pulcherrima. The sequence goes on from CANTUS010000001.1 coordinate 27,123,485, forward strand.
ATCTTGTGGGCGATTTTTTTAGGGCCTTGTGTAACCAATTCCTATGGGCTTCCACTCTCCTGCCCCTATGTTGAAGGTCGGTATTCCTTGTTCATGGGCACCTATTCCTTTACCAGGAGTGTGGTGTTTTTACTTGTATCCCTAAATCTATGGACCCCAGTGCACTTCTGATTGCTTGTTCAATTCTTGGCTAATTATGGCTGTGGTGAACCCTTTTATATGGCTTTCTTCCATTTTTAGTGTTGCCACCACTGACGCCTTGTCAGCCTCTAGAGTGACAATCTTTCCGCGGAATGAGATCTTGATCTTTTGGTGAAGAGTGGATGGAACTCTTCCCAGAGTGTGGAACTATGTTCGTCCGAGTAGCATGGAGAAGGTTACTGGGATATCTATGACCGTGAAAAGTACTATGGATGAGACTTCTCCAATAGTAACTTTTGTTTTGAATGTACCAATGATGGTCCTCTTAGATTGTCATAGGCCTTGATGACTATGGTGGATTTCTTTAAGTCCCTCTCAGTTAGTCCTAAGAGTGAGCGGATGATGTTTTGCGCGGTGGCAGCTGGGCCTGGCCTTTGGGCCGGCCTCTTTGAATGAGGGGGGACGCATGTGAAGTGTTTGAAAAATGATTTTGCATATTTTAATGCTCAAAAGATACGAGATCAAAATCCTGTACTTAAAATAGAGTCCCCACCCAGTTCAGCTCAACCGGGAAATTTTTGGTACAATTTTCCCACCGGGTGGTTAGACCATACCTTAAGTAGAGATTTCGAGTTCGGAAGATGTTATCTATTTTTTATTGGGCCAAGTTAAGATACTTCATTCTTTCTTAAAACGGTTTAATCCGTCCTATTTATTTGTATTTTTATTTATTTTATTGTTTTCGCGTTTATCAAACCATTGAAGCAGTGAATAAAATATTTGCAACCATAAAAAAAATAAGTGCGGAAAATAAAGTTATTATAAGGCTTCCAAGTCCTATACATTTTTTCTATGCAATAAATAAAATACCTGAGTGTCTGATATACATCTGCCTGCAGAAGATTGTTAGCTCAGGTATAGCATATTTTATTTACAGTATCATGAAACTGGATTGGATGGCTAAAATGAGATTCAAACAGCATTTTCGAGGAAATTCCATTTTTAATCGGATTTTAGGCTCAACCATTTTTTTAACCGGATTATGAGTGAAAATACCCACACATTACAGGATGGGGTCTGTTTGCAAGAGATTTTGAACTTCCATCATTACATTATATATTCAAGTTTTGGAAAATAAGCTAATCTGGGAACAAACGAAAGTAAAACTGCCGTCTAGAAAGTCATATCGCCGACGATACAACTGATGCCGCCGACGACATGACTGCTGTCGCTGGCGACATAGCTATTGCCGCCGGCGACATCAGTTATGTCACCAGTGATATTAGCTTGTCGGCAGTAGTGATGGCAGTAAAAATGATCGAAAACCCAAAATTGAATATAAATCGACGGAAATTAACACAAATCAGTAATATTAATGCCAAAGAGCTATGAGACTCAGGATTTTTACCTTGAGGCCATGAATCCGCCTCTTTGTGAACCGAATGAAACACCTTCGGGGAGCTTTTTACTACAATTTAGCAGTAAATTTAAGTGCTTTTGGTTTCTAAATCCAATTAAGTTGATTTTAACTTAAAGACTTACTAATTTCAAACTCACAATCAGAGAATTCAAAGAAGAAAAATCAGGAAAAATGGATTGGAATCCTTAATCCATTTTTCTGTTTTATCTAGTTCTTATCTCACTAAAATCTATTCCTACATTAAAATCCTAACATTCCATTTCCCTTTCTTGTTCTCCTTTTTCAAAATGCAGCTCAAGGAGTGCTTTTATAGGTGAAATTGGGTGATTTTTGAGGCCTTTTTGACCAATTCCGCCGAAAGTGGCCGAAAGGCTGTCTATGGAGGGACCCTTTTTGGGCCATGCCATCGGCAACATGTTGATACCACCGGCAGTATGGTGATGCCGCCGGTGGCATCAGCCTCCAGCATACCGACAGCTAACGGGCCCAAAAGCTAATAAAGTTGTGAAAAGTGGTTTAATAGTGGGTGGAAAGGCATCTTTTTGACTTTTAATAATATTTTAATGGGTATTTATTATTTGGGTGCAAATCATCGGTTCAAGCTCCTACCGGATGCATTATCGGCCACACCGAACTGGACTCTACGAAGTATAAAATTCACGAGGAATATTATTTTGGTAATAAAAATTCTAAAGAGAACTTTTATTTTGAGGCATTAAAATCGGATACACGTCATCATCGTCTCACGAGAGGGACTGCAAAATCCCATGCTCACAGGCTGCCCCTCGGGGGATCATTACTGCCACTGGTCAGTATGATCTCATGATAGAGCAAGGGATAATAATGATACCTAATGGGTGATCAGTTTGACCTTTGGTCAGACCTTGTGCTTTATAGAGAGGTTGTCCCTTGGTCAGGCTTATTCTTTATGGGAAAATTGCCCCTTGGTCGGGCTTGAGCTTTGTGTAAAGGACGCCCTTTGGTCGGACTTATGCTATATGGAGAGTTTATCCTTAGGTCGGACTTATGCTTTGTGGAGAGATTATCCCTTGGTTGGACTTTTATTTCGTAGATTGATTGCCCCTTGGTCGGACTTATGCTTCATGGAGAGTTGTCCCTCGGTCGGGTTTTGTGCTTTATAGACTGGTTGCCCTTTGGTTGGACTTATGCTTTGCAGAGAGTTATCCCTTGGTCGTGTTTTGTGTTTGGTATATTGGTTGCCCTTTGGTCGGACTTATGCTTCGCGGAGAAATTGTCCCTTGGTCGGGTTTTGTGTTTTGTAGATTGGTTGCCCTTTGGTCGGACTTACGCTTCACGGAGAAATTGTCCCTTGGTCGGGTTTTGTGTTTTATAGATTGGTTGCCCTTTGGTCGGACTTATGCTTCACGGAGAATTGTCCCTTGGTTGGGTTTTGTGTTTTGTAGATTGGTTGCCCTTTGGTCAGACTTACGCTTCGCGGAGAAATTATCCCTTAGTCGGGTTTTGTGTTTCGTAGATTGGTTGCCCTTTGGTCGGACTTAGGCTTCACGGAGAAATTGTCCCTTGGTCGGGTTTTGTGTTTTGTAGATTGGTTACCCTTTGGTCGGAATTATGCTTCGCAGAGAAATTGTCCCTTGGTTGGGTTTTGTGTTTTGTAGATTGGTTGCCCTTTAGTCGAACTTACGCTTTGCGAAGAAATTGTCCCTTGGTCGGGTTTTGTGTTTCGTAGATTGGTTGCCCTTTGGTCGGACTTATTCTTCGTGAAGAAATTATCCCTTGGTCGGGTTTTATGTTTTATAGATTGGTTGCCCTTTGGTCGGACTTATGCTTTGCGGAGAAATTATCCCTTGGTCTGGTTTTATGTTTTGTAGCTTGGTTGCCCTTTGGTCGGACTTACGCTTTGCGGTGAACTTGTCCCTTGGTGGGGTTTTGTGTTTTGTAGATTGGATGCCCTTTGGTCGGACTTATGCTTCGTGGAGAAATTGTCCCTTGGTCGGGTTTTGTGTTTTGTAGATTGGTTGCCCTTTGGTCGGACTTACGCTTTGCGGAGAAATTGTCCCTTGGTCGGGTCTTGTGTTTCGTAGATTGGTTGCCCTTTGGTCAGACTTATACTTCTCGGAGAAATTGTCCCTTGGTTGGGTTTTATGTTTTATAGATTGGTTGCCCTTTGGTCTGACTTATGCTTCGTGGAGAAATTGTCCCTTGGTCGGGTTTTGTGTTTTGTAGATTGATTGTCCTTTGGTCGAACTTATGCAAAATCTAGATTAGGGAAGTGATGTTGCCGGCGGCATGAATGATATCGCTAGCAGCATGGGTTGATGTCGCCGGCGGCATGAATGCCATGTGGCAGCTTTGACAGGTTAGGTAATTTCAAAATTTAAACTGGAAGGGGCGATGTCACTGGCGACATGAGTGATGTTGCTGGCGGTATGGATTGATATCGCCGGCGGCAAGAACAGACAGTTTCAAATAAATTAAAACTCCTCGAATTCTGCATGGCAGTTTAAAAGGAATTGAAACTCCCTTCTTCCCCCATTATTCAGAAACCGTACCTCCTCTTCTTCTCTTCTCCAAAGTTTTTCAATTCTTCATATTTCAAATCATGAAGAGAATCTCTGAGGCTTTCAGGGGTAAAGCTACCAAGGCTAAGGAGAACCTGCCTGATTCTTCTATTGAGGGATTGAAAAATTCTCTCCGTTCCTATTGCTTATGGCCTGAAGGAGACAGCCAAGATGTATGGCTATGGGATCAATTCTCCCATCACCAATCTGACGCCAGAGAAGAAGAAGCACCTTTGCTAGGTTCAGGTAATCCCACAAAACCCGAATCTCTTCTTTTTGGGCTCAGTTTGATTTGGCTTTAGGTTTGAAATTGTGCCATGATAGGAGTTTAAGTGTGAAATAGATTGACTATATTGCATGCTTTAGGATCGATTTTTACTATTTTCGGGCTTATTGTTTGATTGATTAAGATTTTTATGGTTTATGGCACGACGGGTGCGATTTTGGGAAAACATAGGTTCTAACCGCATATAATGATGTCGCCGGCAACATGAGTGATGTCGCTGGCGGCATCACTCCTTACGAAAGGGCCTATGGGAGTCTAATGTTGCTTCTGTTTAAAGTGATGTCGCCGGCGGTATCATCTATACCGCTGGTGGTATGGAGTGATGCCGCCGGCGACATCGCTTTTAGCAGAAGCGACATCGCTTTTAGCAGAAGCGACATCAGCAACTCTTCTGATGAAAAATAAGCAGGACTGATCCATTTTGTTTCTAATTTTGTAGCCATATGAACTGACCTATATAGGGGGAATGGGCACCATCGGTGAATGGTGGCACCATATTTTAGAGAACGACCCCGAGCTTGCGCTTGCCATCAATGAGACAGGATTCGGGGACTTGGCCCGGATAATGCCAATGCTGATGCCTAAGCTTTCTCATTCAGCAGTGACAGCCCTAACCGAGAGTTGGTCTGAGACCACCCATACTTTCCACTTCTCTTTCGGGGAAGCTACGATTACACCCTCTGACGTCGTAGCCATGACCGGCCTCCCTTAGATGGATGAGGTAATACATTTTGATGCTTACATGGACAAGTACCATGTTAAGAGGCCCGTGGTGAGGCGGGTGAAGGAGCTATTTGGTCTGAAGCCTATTTCTAGGCGGCTGTCTTATGGTGAGTTGTACCATCACTAGACCAGGGTGGATGTAGTGCTCGACGATGAGAGGGAGGCTTGTGTCCTGTCCTTCATGATTTCTTTACTTGCCGTGCTATTCTTCCTTATCTCGGGGAGCAAGATCAATTATATGCTTATAACTGCTATAGAAGACGTATTGGGCATTAGGAGGAAGAATTGGCCGAGGGCCATCTTAGCTTAGCTGTACCATAGGCTGGACATGGGAGCCCGAAAGATGGAGAAAACCCTTCACCTTTGCCACATGCTACTCCAGGTACATCTCTTTGGAAGTATTTTACTTGATAATATATGTTCTCATTTATTGTATGACAGCTTTTTGAATTGGTGGGTCGTTATTTGTGCAGGCTTAGGCCTTTGAGCATCAGATCCTCTCATCGGTGGAGTTTAAGAAGATTATGCCGTCGGGTTCTCACTTCCTTATTCACTGGTGCGGGAGTGTCGGTGGGAAGGCCAAGTACCTTACAAAATATAGGGAGGTCCTGAGGAGCGTACAGTTGAGCTCGGTATGCAATTCTTGATTTAGTCTTTGTTTTTACATTTAGATAAAACAAAAATCGCTTATGGACTTATATTGGTTGTTTTGGTGTAGCTTGTCCTGGATCCATTCGATGGGGTGGAGAATCTAGCAGAGGTCGCAAGGGTTAGGAGGGAGGTAGATGATCGCCGATTCATGATTGAGTGCCCTCTATCCCAGTAGTGGTACCTGGGTAAGTGCGTCGGAGGCTGGAGGTCCGTCTCGATGGTTGATAGATCGGTGCCTGCTGATCCTCTCAAGGGCTTATGGTGGCCCCATCTGGTGATCACCTCCGAGGCTGAGAAGGCTGATTACATCGAGGGGAATGGTCGAGTGATCCCTAACGTCCCTGGCCTCTACAAGCAACACCAGCAACGTCTACTCCCTCTGTGTCCCCGCATCCATAGAAATGATACAATTGAGTATCATAACGAACAACAGTTGAAGGATGAGAAAAGGTGCCTCAAAGGCATTGTAGACATCGAGGAGGAAGAAGCTGATGAAGATGAGGTGCTTGAAGGGGATGTTGGGATCGAGCTCGAGGGGGAGGATGAGGTGGACGTGGATATAGTCGGCGGGAGTGTGCCCATGTCCTAAGGGGAGCAACGTTCTTTTGAGGCATGATTGTGCTTATGTACATGATTTTGAAATTGTTTAGGAATGTTGTTGAAGTGTGACTTTCATATTTTTTAGGAACCTGCGAGGAAGAGAGGCCGGGATAACCAGAGTGGGATACGACACTATGGTGTGTCGGAGGGCATAAACTTTATGGAGGGGCGTCTGGTCAATCCATTGGAAACCACATTCCCGCTGATGAATTCCTGGGGTGAGTTCCTTCCTAGGAATATAGGCTCGAGCCGGTAGGCTCCAATCTTCATGCCCAAAAATACTACTTACATAAGGCCTGGTAATTATTTTCTTGTTTAGCCTTGGATGCAGGTGTCTAATGATTTGCCTTTTGGATTTTTCAGGTGACGCAAAGCCATGTGGAGCAGCTCGCAGAGAACAATTTTGTTCTCCAGGATACACTTATCGGGCAGTCGCTCTTTGCTCAGGTATTTTATGCATATGTTAAGATGGGATGCATGTATGGATGTTATGAATGATATGCATTATTGATATTTTCTCTGGTTTGCAGGATTTCTTAGCCCTTTCCTTGTCAGATGCTAATGCAGCCCGTTGGCGGTATGAGGAGGAGACTGTAGACCTATAGAGTTGTGTGATTGACCTTGAGGGTCAACTGGCAGCCACCATTCAGGAACTGAGAAGTAAGCAAAACCTGGACCATGCACACCCCAGTAGTACCAGTCATAGGGGGATCAAGATGTCTGCCGGCTGACGCCCGCCTGCCGTGGTCGAGGAGTCTAGCAGTGTGCCCATGACAGAGGGAAGGGAGGAAGATGAGGATGAGTTGGAGATTGGCTTGTAAGCCCTGTTGACATTTCATCCCCCCAGCCGGTAGTGGCGGGCATGCCTAGTTTTTTTTTATTTTCATTTTGCTTTTTTATTTCCTTATTTGTACCTTGATACATTGGGGTTGGCATAATTTGGTTTTATCTTTGGGTTTTATTTTTTCGTGGTCTAGACATTCAGAATTTTTGGATGGTTTGTGCCTTCGAGCTTTTTATTTTCAATAAGAATGGGTCGCTGTTTGGAAAGGCATTGGAAACGTAGTATAGGATTGTTTACAAGTTTTGTACAGGTCTGAAATGGAAGAAATTTTTTGATGTCACCGGAAAATTCACTTCATGTCGCCTGCGGCATGACCCATATTGCCCAAACTCATCCAGCCAAAATAATATATATAGGGCTATCTGAAAGTCCATATCGCCGGCGGCATCATCTGATATCGCCCAATCTCATCCATATCACCGGCGGCATCATCCACATCACGGGCGGCATCAGTTAAATCGCCGGCGACATCACCCATATCGCCGGCGGCATCAATTGTCCAGCAATCTAATTTCGGCTATTTTGTCCATTCCTGTCATGGTAACCTACAATCAAAAGCTACGGGGTTTTCTGCAGAGTCTGGGGAATGCAGACTGGAAGAGGCTTGAAAAATTCAGGCTTTAGGGGTTTTGATATGTCGCGGTATGGCCTGTGAGCCGCGAATTCCTTTCGAGCGGCACTATCTTTTTAGGATCCAATGGACCATGTTTTCCGATTTTCATCGTTCGAGCTTTGCCCCTTGCTCGAAGAATTCCACGCTATTTTAGGGACACCGTGTCCTAAATGCATTTCACTGGCGTTGCCGGACTTTCACTTTGCATAGATAGAATTCCTCAAGGGTTATGGAATTTGGATTCTGTGGACCCATTCCTATCTCGGTTGCCCGATAAACCTGGGTTTTAGCTCGGAGTAGTTCTAGAGTGGTGCCGTGGAGTGCCCCGATCCCATCCTGCTTGGCCGTTCATGGTGGCACTGCTACTCATGGTAGAGTTCATGTGTGGAGTGAGCCCGATTGCTCTACTCAGGCTGATTTTGCTTATCAATCCTATATCGATAGGGGCTTCTCCCATGGCTGTGGGATTGGCCGATGTTTTGCTAAACGTGGATGCTGCTTCTGTCGACTCGTCGCTTATCGGAGATCAACTCATATTATTACAGGTATCTTTTTTTCTTTCTAATCCCGCATATTTCCTTCCCCAATCCTTTCCTGAGTTTTGAATTATAGGTATGGCTGATGGAGAAGCTGAAGTTGAGGGAGACGCCATGAGGGAATCCGAAAAAGTATCTTCCCATCCATCTGAGGGAGAGAGGGCTTATGCGGGCTGATTTTAACGAGTTGATATATGATGATTGGGTGCCCATTTTGAGGGGGTATACTGATGCACAGGTTCATTGGGTTAGCCCATGGTGGAGAATTTAGGATGTGGTTCTAGAATCTTAGGGAGCATGTGTTCAACTAGTAGGTCTGGAGAAATCTTCATTTTACACCCCTTACCGGCTGTGCCGTTAGTATGGCAAGAGGTAAAGAGTCCCAATCAAACTGCCCCACAACTAGATCGATGTTTACAAAGCTAGATGGGGTCAACCATATTCGGGAGAAGTGGTCAAGGGAGGTTGTATTTTGAGATTCTGGATTATGATCACATAGAAACCATCGAAACTGACACACACTACAGGAGATGGCTTACTGAGATAAGAGTCTTGCGACCCATTGGAAGCGATCATGGGCTTGTTTTAAGGGGGAATGTGCAGAGCGAGGGGAGGACCCTTTTCCTACTAGTACACCGAGGCGGATCTCAAGGTACTGTGATGATGATGCAGGAAGTTCGATTTAAGTCTTGCTTTTATCAGATCTTTTTTTTAATTTGTCTGAAATAAAATGAACTCTGTCCAAGGCTTGCTGAAGTTGTCTTAGTCTTATGAATACAGGATCCACATAAGTATAGGCATTTAGATTTCAACAAAAGATAACTTTTATTAATTGAATAAAGTATATGATGTTTGGTTGACATTCCCATTAATTTAACTCCCGGTGCCAACCAGCCGAGATCGGTTTTCTAGAAGGCACTCGCTCTTTGTTCCCATACCCTAACTTTTGCCTAGATTGCCCTTTTTAGGTTTTTGATCTAGCGGGTTTGTCTCATCCCCTAATTTTGGCACGATTGGTTCGCAGGATACCAATCGTGGAGCGTTACCCTAATTTTTGCCCGAACAGTAAAAGACTGAAAAGGCGGGTAATTATCATTTATATATTTTTTTATGTACTGCTTTTCTGATTTGTTTCTTTTAAATTAAACATGATAATGCTTAAGCCTATCTTGGTTTACGGGATTTACGAACTCATTCCCATCCATGTCCATAAATTTAGCTGCCCCTTTGCTAAGCAGCTTCTTTATTACATATGGTCCTTCCCAGTTTGGCCTGAATTTACCCCTCTCATCAATGGTAGAGTGTTTCAACTGCTTGAAGACCAGATCACCAGTCTTTAGGGGGAACTTTTGATGTCTTACCCGACTGTTATATGCCCGAGCCATACGTTGTTGGTACATATGGAGGTTGTCGAGGGCCTTTAAACTCTGCTCATCCATCATGTTCAACTATTCAAATCTCGCCCGAGTCCATTTGGATTCTTCTAATTTAACCTCTAGAGCGACTCTTAATAAGGTCACCTGAGTTTCAACTGGTAAGACTGCTTCCATCCCGTAGACCAGGGAGAATGGAGTTTGGCCCGCAGGGGTGCGTATGCTGGTGCAATATCCCCCGATTGCGAAATGTAGCTTATATGCCTAATCCCTGTAACCAGGTATCATCTTAGAAAAGATTGTCTTTACCAATTTATTGGCTGCCTCAATAGCTCCATTGGCTTGTGGTCTGTATGGAGAAGATCTATAGTGCTCGATCCCATATTTCCTAATTAGAGAAGCAGTTGCTCCTTGAAATTGAACTCCAATGTCCGAGACTATATAGTGTGGGAGCCTATACCGAGCAAAGATATGCTTTTCTATAAACTTATCCATCTACTTGGCGGTGACATTGGTGAAAGATTCGGCTTTGACCCATTTCAAAAAGTAATCTACTACTACCACAATGAATTTGTGGCCGTTTGTCAAGGAAGGACGGATTTCACCAATTATATCTATCCCCCATGCTGAGAATGGCCAAGGGGTGGATAAGTGACGGAGCTCGGTGGGCGGTAGATGCTGCATATCCCCGTAAACCTAGCATTGGTGGCATCATTTGACTTGGACGATACAATCGGTTGTGAGAGTGAGCCAAAAATACCCCAGCCGCTGGATTTTCTTTGCGAGAGCAAGACAGTTCATATGAGGACCATAGTCACCGGCATGGACCTGGGTCATTATGTTCTGAGCCTCAGAATTAGTGAGGCAGTGGAGAAGTAGGCCATCGCTGGTGTGCTTGAATAGATCATTATCCATAATACAAAACTAGATAGCGAGCCACCGTAGGGTGGTACGGTCCAAGTCAGAAGAATCTGTAGGGTGTTGGCCAGTATGAAGAAATAGAACGATGTCAGAATACCAACAAGGTTCAGATGAAATAGCGAGAACTGGAAGAGTCGATTGAACATGATATGGGATCTTGGTGGACATCAAAACCAAAGGGCAGATAGGTTGCTGTTATGGTCCTTCCTATATGGACGCGAGAGTGGCGAGAGCATCTGCCATTTGATTCTCATCTTGAGGGACATGGTGGTACAAGCATGAGGTAAATTTCTCAAACAATTCGCGGAAAGCCTCAACATAAGGATGAAGAGATTCTTCTTTAACTTCTCAATCTCCAATGACCTGACGGACAACCAGAGCCGAATCTTTGATGACGGATACATGGCGTGCCTGAACCTGAAGAAGAGCCTCGAGGCCGAACATGCAAGCTTCGTATTTAGTGCCATTGTTGGTGATAGGAAATTCTATACATTTGGATAATGAGATTATCTCATTATCTGGTGTGATGATGATGGCCCCGAGACCTGTTCCCCGGTAGTTCATAGTACCGTCAAAGTACATTATCCAATCGATGTCAAGGGTTGTAACAGAGGTGAGCTGTTCATCAGGAAACTCTAAATTTTCCTTATAGTCGGAGTTCAGGAGTTGATTAGCCAGGAATTCGGCTACAGCCCGCCCCTTAATGACCTTCTGGGTTATATATTCAATGTCAAACTCAGACAGGAGAAGCATCCATCAGGACAATTTGTCGGCCAGGGTAGGGGATTGACAAAGAAACTTCATTGGATCAATCTTGGCTATAGCTTGGACGCGATAAGATTGGAAATAATGCCGTAACTTCTTAGTGAGCCAAACCAATGTAGTACAGGTCTTCTCTACAATCGAATACCGGGTTTCATAATCTAATAGCTTTTTGCTCAAGTAGTAGATAGCATGTTCGCGCTTATCATCATATTCCTGGACAAGCATGGTCTCGATGGAAGTTTACTCAATGGCCAGATAAAGGATGAGTGGTTTCCCTGGGATGTGGGGTGTTAAGACGGGTGGATCAACAAGATATGCCTTGATTCTATCAAACGCTACTTGGCAGTGATCGTTCCATACCACGGGTTGCTATTTCTTTAATAGTTTAAAGATGGGTTCGCAAATAGTAGTGAGGCAAACAATGAACCGACTAACATACTAGAAGGATCCTAAGAACGATCGGACCTCCTTTTCTATCTTAAGGGGAGCATGTCTCTGATGGCTTTGGCTTTGTTGAGATCCATTTTAATCCCTTTTTGGCTAACCACGTGTCCCAATAGCTTGCCGGAGGTAACTCCAAATATGCATTTCTTTGGATTTAGGCGAAGATTATACTTTTCAATGCAAGTCATGAACTTATTAAGAACAGCAGGGTGCTCCTCTCGAGTGGCGGACTTCACAATCATGTCGCCCACATATACTTCCACTTCTTTATGGATCATGTCAAGTAGGAGGGCGGTTACAGCTTGTTGATAAGTGGCCCTGACATTTTTCAACCTGAATGGCATTATCTTGTAGCAATACACCCCCCATTCAGTGTTGAATGCTATTTTGACTCTTTGTCGACAATGTTAACCAGAATCTGATTATACCTCGAGAACCCATCCATGAATGAATACATAGCCACCCTAGCGGCTCTATCAATTAGGACATCAATGTGTGGGAGAGGGAAGTCATCTTTTGGTGAGGCTTTATTAAGGTCTCGGAAATCTACACAGACTCAGACCCTACCATCCTTCTTCGGCACTGTAACGATGTTGGACAACCAAGTTGGGTATTTTATAACTTCTATGAATTGAGCTTTGATCAACCTTGAAATTTCTGTCTTGACCTATTCTACCCATTCAGGTCTCAATTGGTGGAGTTTCTGCTTAACAGGTCAAAATTTACGATCGGTTGGGATTCTGTGTTCGACTATTCGTCGGTCAACCCCAGGAATGTCTTCGTACGACCAGGCAAAAGCGTTAACATGATTTTTAAGCACTTTTATGATCTCACTTCTTTCCTCGGGAGTTAAATCTTTGGAAATGGTTACCATTTTGGGATTGTCAGCTGTACTTAGGTTTATTTCACTTAATAATGTATCACTAATGCCAAAAACATGATTTTTAAGCACTTTTATGATCTCACTTCTTTCCTCGGGAGTTAAATCTTTAGAAATGGTTACCATTTTAGGATTGTCATCTGTACTTAGGTTTATTTCACTTAATAATGTATCACTAATGCCAAAAACAATATGCATATTGTTATGTGAATGCATGGATCCGTCAGGAAAGACATCAAATAAGTAAGTAGAAGAGGAGTTATTCATTGTATTAAAAGCCTCATAAGCGGCATTGTTGGCATCAAAAACATCAAAAATATAAAAAATTACATCATCCATGTCCTCCTCCCTTGGCAGAGGGGCTTCAGTAGCAACATTGATAGGAGAAGTGTCCTCTGTATTGTCTGTCAGAATGGCGTTTAGGTCATGCTCTAGAGCGCTCTTTTAGGCAATGGTGAGTGATGGTCCTTCAAACAGGTCGGCCTTTTCGGTGAAAGCCCTGGCAAGCTTTTCTACTATGGCTGTCATAGTGTCTTCTTCCCCGGTACCCTTCTAGCATTTCCTCATCAGTAGTGCCATAGCTTTTGTCATGGTTGCCACAGCATTCTCAATTTCTGGGTCGATAGACTCTTCATTACTTTTCTCAGGTTCATCCTCAGGATACATCTTACCTTTCCCTGTAGCCTTATTAGAAACAACATTTATAGGTACATCAGGCTCAATAGGCTCGGGTTCAGTTGAAACTATCATGTGACCAGTCTCAAAATCATAGACATCTTTAAAGATCTCAAAGCCGGGCCATATTTTCCTGCCATACTTGATTGGCTCAGGCTCCCCCTCATAATGCCTCTTGCCGTGGATCTCACAAACAGTGACCATGTGGCAATAGCAAGAAGGGACGCGGTGATAGGCTTTTCTAGGCTTATATCCCAATCCAGCTCCATGAATAAGGATCTTTGGCTCTAATGCCTCAATAATTCTCTATTCGTGTATTCCTCCACCTTTGCCTGGCCTGTAACCATATTTTTTCATTAATTTGCCCATACTCGCGTGAAGGTAGCTGTGCCAAAGGGGAGGAGGCTTCTGAGCTTTGCTAATCATGGCAATCTGAAGGCCCTTTTCTAGATTAGATTCGGCTTCTATAACAGCTATAACAAAAGCAGGATCGGCCTCTATAGTCACCATTCTATCATCGTGAATTAGTTTGATTTTTTGGTGTAGTGTGGAGGGAACTGTGCCTAAAGCATGGAGCCATGGTCGGCCAAGCAACAAAGAATAGGTAACAGGAATGTCAAGTACGGTGAAACACACATTGCTTGCCATACCTTCGACAGTGACTTCTGCCTTAAAAGTCCCAATTACATTGCGCTTTGAATCATCATAAGCTCTAATAACCGTGTTAGACCTTTCAAGCATATCCTTTGGCAGCCCCAAATGAGGAAGGATTTTTAGAGGGCATAGGTTTAGAGTGGAGCCATCATCCACCATGATGCATGGGATGACCTTATCGAGAATTTGGATCCGGATGAATAAGGCCCTATTGTGATCCCTTCCCTCGAGCGTAAGATTAAAACTGTCTAACACAATCTGAGGCCCCTTTCTCAGGGGAATACCTTCTCCTATTATAGCGTACATCTCAATGATCGAGGTGGTCAGATTAGCTTCCAGATCTAGGAGCCGTTTGATCAAACCCTTACGATGCCTTTTAGAGTCAATTACCAGTTGCCAGATGTTGTACCGGGCATGGGTGTTTTTCAACTGAGTAATAAGGGGGTCAACCTCAAAACTGGTAGGGACAGGCGAGGTGGAGAAGGGGGTCTTATTGTAGTTCCAACTCTACCAGGAATCGGGTCTTTGTTTAGGCAAAGATATCGGTCTTTCGGCTGATATACATGACCACTCTGGGTAATATTGAGGACATTATCGAGCAAGATGCTTTTGGTGGCTCACATTTTAAACAAGTATTATTGCTCTTCAGAGTCCGAATCTGGGTCTTGTAGCTCATACTTGTCCACGCTAAAAAGGTCATGGTGATCAACCTTGAACAAGTTGGTGCTTATGGCCTTGGTCTCTCCAGCCATCTCCCTATCCTCATCAGAATAGTTCTCCTTCAAAACAAAGGAATCTACGCTAAACAATGCTTTCCCCTCAGCTTTCTTTCTTTTTATCATAAATGGTTTAGACCTGCGGCTCTCTTGCTTTGGTTGGTTTGGATCAATTTCCATTCCCTGAATGGAGTTGACTCCCGGGTTGGCTTGATTGATAAGGTCAAAAACCGAGCAAGATGGTAGACCCGAACCGATGACTAGGATAGAGTTACTACTATCCAGCCCCTAAGCAAGGAGATCGATGACTGTGGCTTTGGATAAACTAGATTGGATTATACCGACCTTACTTTTGAAGTTCGGTAAAGGATTATTCATAGTGCTCGGGGCCTTGTCCAGTTTAGTAATCTTTGCTTCGCTAACCAACCGCTGAATCACTGAGAGTAGGGCTTTGTAGTTGCTAGTTTGGTGTCCCACCTGAACGTGCTAATTACAGAAGTTATTCTTATCTTCAGGTCTAGGTGGCTTGTATTTCTGAAGGGACTGTATAAAACCTACTTCCCTTAAGCACTGGAAGATGACCCGCAGGGGCAATATAGAGCTAGATTGGCTGTGAGTGGCGTAGTGGGGGCATGAGAAATGGCTTGAATTACAGCCGGTAGTTTTGGATTAGCCGGCGCCAGGGCTGAGGGTTGAGCTTCATTCTTCCTAAACCATGGTTTCCCTGTCTTCTCGGCCTTCTCATGCTCTGCCTCACGCTTAATTTTCTCAGCTTTCTCAAACATAGCCTTATAAGAAAGAAAAGAATCTATAGCCATTTCCTTGCGGAATAGAGGGAGAGACCCTTCAAGGAGTTTGACAATCATTTCTTCAAGGCTGAGCTTGGACTTCATTAAGACCTGAGTCAACATCCACCTATTGAAGTATTGCTTAAAGGTTTCGTTGGGCATTTGACTAACCCTCTCAAGATGCTGGAGGGTTGTCCCCATTATAGTATTTAAACCATAATGCACTTTCAATGCCTCAGATAAGAGAGTCCAGTCGGCTATAATATGTTACGACAAAGTGTGATACCATTCGAGGGCAGGACCCCAAAGGGGGCAGGGAAACATTTCAGCAAGCACCTTATCACCTAGCTTCTTTATATGCATCGCTCTTTCATACATTATAATATGAGAGGCAGGTGCTCTTGAGCCATTATAATGAGCCATGTTTGGTATAGTAAAATTATCGAGGACCCAATCTTCGTCCCTCTCAGGTTTTTTTATCAATGATGAGGCAGTTAATGTAAGCTTAGATCTCAAGCGTCACACCCGAAGGTTGTGTGACTTGGTCGCTGACAGGTTTGTGAGAGATAGTCGGGGCTTCAGGTGTCATGCCCAGAGAATGCATGACCTGGTCATTGATGGTTTGAGAGCTATCATTTGCCAAACAAAGGCGGCTACCTCAGGTGTCACGCCCGAAGGTTGCGTGACCTGGTCGTTGAGTGTCAGAGGTAGCGAAGGACGAATGGTCAGATGGCTGGCAAATGGATTTTATGGGTAGGTGGTGCCTTTAGGAGTCACAATGAACTGCGGAGGCGTGAAGGAGGGTAGTGGCCGAGAAATTGGGCTTTGGTGAGTGAATACCGGAGGAGTGGAGCTTTGGGCGAAGGGTCTTGGGTTAAAAGGCATAACTGATGGGATGGTTGAAGTTGACAAGAAAGCTGAAGTCTACCCAAACTGGAATAGAATTGCCATTGGTTGGGTTGATTGAAACATAGGTGCAATAGGTCTCGCCTTTACTAAACTGGTCAATATCTGTGCCGAACCATTTGGGGCCTGAATATCAGATGCCGATACTCGATCGAAATTCCTATCTTCTAGAGCTCGCTTAATGGCTGCCTGAACCATAGTTTGGATAGAAGATTGGAAAGCATCCGAGTTCAGGAATTGCATCATAGCACTGGTAAAGTCGAAACCAGGTGGTGGTTGGGATCCTATTCTCGAGCTGGAAGCAGAGCCAAAGGGCTCTTTTAGAGGAGGGGTCCCTTCATTTCTTGCGAAAGACATGGCTGGTCGAGAGGGACTTTGGCTCATCTAAACTTGTTCTAAATCTGACTCCCCACTAGAATCGATGTAGGGAATTCCTTAGACTGCTGTGGTGATAATCGGGGTCAGAGGATGACTTATCATGCGATGCTCTATCCTTTTCCAAGCTAAGGTGGGACGGTTAGTGCGCCTCCTCCTAGCTAAAATGGTAGGCAGTGGATCAGACCATGAATGGATTGGTGAATGGTATGCATGGTATGCATGCCTTTTGTTCCTTGGGAATGATGTGTGATGCGCATGGCTTCATGTAGATGTGGTTAAAGATGACGTGATGGCTTATCCCTCCAACATACGTGGGACGTTTGTACCTCACATCATACATAGCAATATATGGTGACATAATGGAGGTACAAGAGAAGTCCTACGTGTATTGCTAAACCTCTTCCATGAGTGTAAGTGGTAAGGGTAAGTTGATTCATTTTTGGCTCTTAAAATCGATGCATGGGGGTGCATGATCATAGAGCACATAGCATGCGAATCGTCACTCTTCCAACCGTATAACTCCCGCGTAATGCCTCTTTGGAAGGATGGAGTTTGGCCTCTTCACCAGTAATGGTGAAAGAAGCGCATCCCAATTATTTTATTTGTTTTGGGTAATCCTAAGGGGAATGATGTGCTAAGGCTTTTTCTAGCACGGCTTTGGTATAGGGTTATTGATGTAGAAGGTTCTCATTTACCTTGATTTCACGTTACTCAACCAGTACCCAAATGGGCACGATCATAGGAGTTTATGTGTTGGTTAAAATGAGTGATCCACCCACTAGACATCCTCAATTCCAACAGGGTATGAGTGATACTTTGTGAGCTTCTTGGGTAAAATGAGGCACCTAAAATTATCGAACTATCTACATGCGTGAGGATAAAACGTTATAAAAAAGAATGAAGTTTTAATTTGGCCAATGATTTCAATACACCATTATAATCTTTTAAACTTTATGAAAGAAAGTTCAAGTTTAAAGAGCAGTCCCCAGCAGAGTCGCCACTATGAGCGGACGACGTTTTGCGCTGCGGCAGCTAGGCCTGGCCTTCGAGCTGGCCTCTTTGAATGACGGGTGGGATGTGCGTGAAGTGTTTGAAAAATGATTTTGCATATTTTATTGCTCAAAAGATACGAGATCGAAATCCCATACTTAAAATAGAGTCACCACTCGGTTCAGCTCAACCGGGAAATTTTTGGTATGATTTTCCCACCGAGTGGTTGGACCATACATTAAGTAGAGATTCTGAGTTCGGATGATGTTATCTATTTTTCATTGGGCCAAGTTAAGATACTTCATTCTTTCTTAAACCGGTTTAATCCATCCTATTTATTTGTATTTTGAGTTATTTTGTTGTTTTCGCATTTATTAAGCAATTGAAGCAGTGAATAAAATATTTATAAATAAAAAAAATAAGTGCGGAAAACAAAGTTATTACAAGGCTTCCAAGTCCTATACATTTTTTCTATGCAATAAATAAAATACCTGAGTGTCTGATATACGTCTGCCTGCAGAAGATTGTTAGCTCGAGTATAGCATATTTTTATTTACAGTATTATGAAATCGGATTGGATGGCTAAAATGAGATTCAAACATCATTTTCGAGGAAATTCCATTTTTAATCGGATTTTAGGCTTAATTGTTATTTTAACCGGATTATGAGTGAAAATACCCACACATTATAGGATGGGGTCTGTTTGCAAGAGATTTTGAACTTCCATCATTACATTATATATTCAAGTTTCGGAAAATAAGCTAATCCGGGAACAAACGAAAGTAAAACTACTGTCCAAAAAGTCATATCGCCGAGATACAACTGATGCCGCCGGCGACATGACTGATGTCGCTGGCGACATGGCTAATGTCGTCGGTGACATCAGTTATGTCACCGGCGATATCAGCTTATCGGCAGTAGTGATGGCAATAAAAATGACCGAAAACCCAAAAATGAATATAAATCGACGAAAATTAACACAAATCAGTAATATTAATGCCAAAGAGCTATGAGACTCAGGATTTTTACCTTGAGGCCATGAATCCACCTCTTTATGAACCAAAAGAAACACCTCCGGGGAGCTTGTTACGACAATTTAGCAGTAAATTTAAGTGCTTTTGGTTTCTAAATCCAATTAAGTTGATTTTAACTTAAAGACTTACTAATTTCAAACTCACAATCAGAGAATTCAAAGAAGAAAAATCAGGAAAAATGGATCGGAATCCTTTTTTCTGTTTTATCTAGTTCTTATCTCACTAAAATCTATTCCCACATTAAAATCCTAACATTCCATTTCCCTTTCTTGTTCTCCTTTTTCAAAATGCAGCTGAATGAGTGCTTTTATAGGTGAAATGGGGTGATTTTTGAGGCCTTTTTGACCAATTCCGCCGAAAGTGGCCGAAATGCTGTCTATAGAGAGACCCTTTTTGGGTCATACCACTGGCGACATGGTGATGCCGTCAGCGGTATGGCTGATGTCGCGGATGGTATGGTGATGCTGCCAGCGGCATGGCTGATGCCGCCGGTGGCATCAGCCTCCAGCATACCGACAGCTAAAGGGCCCAAAAGCTAATAAAGTTGTGAAAAGTGGTTTAATAGTGGGTGGAAAGGCATCTTTTTGACTTTTAATAATATTTTAATGGGTATTTATTATTTGGGTGCAAATCATCGGTTCAAGCTCCTACCGGACGCGTTATCGGCCACACCAAACTGGATTCTACCAAGTATAAAATTCACGAGGAATATTATTTTGGTAATAAAAATTCTAAAGAGAACTTTTATTTTGAGGCATTAAAATTGGGTACACATCATCATCGTCTCGTGAGAGGGACTGCAAAATCCCATGCTCACACTAAGATTGGCAGAATATCCTTAGGACATATATTCAGTAATGAACCATCGTCGACCATTATACAGGGCATGGTACGCCCGAAAACACTAGCCTTCAAGTAGAGAGCCTTGTTGTGATGAATGCCTTCGTCGGGTAGATCCAAGCTCAAGAAGATGATGTCAGGGATAACAGTGCTAGTCTCGCTATTAAGTAGTGCACAGACCTATTCTAGTGATGCCAGGGGAGACATTTTAATTTTCATAAGCTTTTTAACGATAGCAAGCCTGTGATCTTAAGAACCAAGGAGCAGGTCTCAGATACTCATCTTAGTTGTAGTGGCCTTCAATTGATCCACAATTGGGCTTTCTACCTGTCCTGAGGGCTTAACAAAAATAGGAGGTGCCAGGGGGCTCAACACTTAGCACAGCTGGGGCCACTAATCCATTAACTTTCCCTCCTCTAGTGATAGGACTGACTACTCAGGTTGGTGAGTTTGTCATTTCAAATACCTCAAACTCGTCAAGATCTTCATCAAGTGGTATTTCCTCCAAGTTAATTGGCTTGTTTACGGGAACTAGTGCTTTGGTAGTGAAAGCCTATTGCATGAAGGGAACCTTTTCAGGCTATTTTTCTGGAATGATGGGGTTCTCTTGTAGGATTTGGCATAGGACAGGGTTGGATTCTTGCGGAATTATATGAACAGATGTAGAGGCTTCGTTGGATGCTTCTCCTTCATAAAAAATATTTGGTGCATCATCGAAGAAGACTTGCTTATCGTTATGTTTATTCATGTACCATGGATATTCTTTGGCCGATTCCATTGACATCGGACAGATAGCATTGGTTGCTTCCCACTTCTAGTATCGTAAGGGGTCCTGTGTCTGTCCAAATCAAGAGTTGGGTTTTCTGGCTGATCAACCCATATAAAGTAGTCAATGAATTGCTTAGCCAAAACATTCTAGAATGATTTCTGGTAAAATGTTAGTCCTTTATACCAAATGACTGCCTTTTCTCGGAGAGTCCAGCAGAACCTTTTGGGCCAGTGGGCATAGTGAATGTATCCATCGTTCATCATTTGCACAAATTCACAAATGTAAGGGCTTGGCCTTGTGCTTCTGTCATAGAATATAGGGTAAACCTCGCCTAGATCCGGGTTCCAAATGCAATAACTGGCCCAAGCCAATTTGTTTTCGGCACGGATTCTCTCCATAATGTACTCCTGAGAAGGTTCTTGCCCCTTATCTCGAATCATGATAATGACATGTTCACTATCCGAGTTAAAATCTGTAAAGACTCTAAAATCATCACTTGCTGCAGACCATAAGGCTCCCCGGGAGTCATGCTCTAGAGAGGTGGCATAGATCTCGGCACCGTCATAATCAACCATCATGCCATTGGGGAAGGGAGCCTCATACTCGAAATCTCGCGGTAAGTGAGTTAGCTCATCATTTGAAAAGGTCTCTGATTCATACCCCAGGTTGTCCACTTTGCTTTCATCTTCGTGATCTGATTCACTGGAGTTAATGAATTCTTCCACTTCCTCATTTGAATCTTCAAAAGGCTGTGGCTCAAAGATCCAGTTTGGCGCGTGCTGAGCTTGGATATCATCATCAAAATTTTCTTTTAGATCCTCTTAAAGGTCTTCCTTAGGATCTTCCTCAGGGATCTTCCTCAAGATTTTCCCTAGAGTTTATTTCGGCCTTGACTCCTTCTATGGCTGTACAGAATTTGGATACTATAGTTCATATGCTGGCGAATATTTCCTCTACACGGTCACCATATGTTGTAATGTCGGTATGGATTTCTCCAAACAGGTCTCACTCACCCTCATCTAAATTTAGGCCAAGATATCTTTGCTAGTCTTTATGGCTTCTCCATGTTTGTTCAGGATTATACAGCTCTTGGGTTTCTGAACACGCTGCCCTAGAGGAGCTCCTAAATTTGAATAAGTTTGTGCCAATGTAGTCTGAACTCATATAATCTGGGGGAGTGTACATAGGAGTTTGTAGTGGAGGGATGTACTGCCAGCCAGTATTATGCCTGTCTACCTGTGGTGCCAACCACCAGCAAAGTTCATCTGGGTACGACTGAGATACCTTGAAGTAGTGGAGGAAAGATCTCTCCATAAAGTACCAATTCCAATGTCCTTCCATTAGCATTGCATCGTACTAGTCCATGGATGGGCCTTCTAAGAATCTGGGGAATTGAGGGACAAAACCCATCATAGCTATCCCATGTTCGTGCATAAACTAAAGGAATTCCTCCATATGTTCATTCAGGTTGGAGTCTCCTTGGTACACGAGGTGTGGTGGCAATTGGTATTGATCTATCCCTTTTATCCTCTTTCTTAGGATGTATTGGTCTACCATGTAGATGATATCCATGTTGTCAAAGATCATATTATCCCTCCATCCTGGGTTATGTTAGAAGCTGTCCGTTACATTGGTACCGTATTCGTCAGCTTCTACACGAATATCGATGGCATTTGCTGTAGCTTAGAAGTTTGGCAGTGGATTAGTCTGAGTGCTTAGTTTCTTCTCAGGCTCTTTCATTCTCCCATCAGCTATCATCTGCTGTAGATCTTTTAGTAGCCAAATGCATTGGTTAGTGCGGTGCCCTTTGGTTACATGATAAGCATAGAAATTATCTATGTCTGCCGTGGTAGGCGGAGTAAATGGTTTAATGCTCTGAAATTGGTCAGATTTTCTCAGTTTGGTGAATATCTGTGACAATGATTCTACCCATGGGGAGATAGATTGGTTAGTCTGCACCTAAGTGGCCGCTACAACTTTGGCTGAGGCCTTTGAGGACTCAGAATTGCCTTGCTTGGAGGATCCGCCCTTTTCCCAGTATCGAGGTTTAGTATAAGCTTGTTGTTCTTTCTTCTTTGCTCGATCTTCTTCCTCATACTTTTGAAGTCTCTTGGCATAGTCTACCACATCGTTGAAGGTGTTAAACCTTTTCATTTTAATTTCATCGTGGTATTTCAAGCTAGAGCCTTTGATAAGCTTCACTATCAGAATGTCTTGGTCGGGTGCCCCGATTACAAGTACACGAATAGCCATCCACCTTAGGAAAAATTCCTTGAAGGACTTATTTGGTAGTTGTTTAATTCTCTCAAGGTCTTGCAAGGTAGTCTTGACCTTCAGATTGAAGGCATAATGCTCCAGGAATGCCGAGCATAACTTTCTCTAATCAGATTTTATGTTCGTTAGCATCCTCATGTACAACTCAAAGGCGAGGCCTCGAAAAGTAGCTTGGAATAGATTGTTTATATGAACTTTAGGGATGTTTATGCTAGTCATAATTCAAAGATAACTTTCCACATGTGCGTGAGCAGGGCCAGTACCATCATATGGAGATATGTAAGGCATCACAAAGTTGGCCAGAAGGGCTTCTGACTCTTTTAGTAAGAATCGGTTAATATCCATATACTGCTCGACGGAGGGAGCAATAGATTTATCTTTAGCCGAGGACATCTTCTCCATGTCGACCATCTTTGCCTTTAGCACTGCTATTTTGGTCTCTTGCTCTTGGGTTTTTTAAGCATTAGCAGCACTCAGCATTTCCCAGATATCACAAAATTCTGGAGCATGAAGAATCCTTCTGAGGGATTGTCCAACTGAATCATTGTCTGCATTATGGTTTTCGGTTCTGGATCGAAGAAGAATCTGGCCAGAGATTCGATCGATGGTAGGGGTGTGACTTTTGGGCTTCCCGTAATACATCTTAGCCTCCTTTTCTCTCGCTTCCAACCTGAGAATGTAAGAGATCAAGTGTTAGTAAATGCGCCGGAGGCGACTCTAAGCTTCATTTACCTCGATTGGGTATGTGCGAATGAATGAGTATAAATAATAAACAGGTTGGGTATGTGCCAATTGTTCAAGGAGCAATCGACAAAGGTAGTTTGTGATATTTGTGGAATATCACAAATGCGCGGTGCAAAGATTAAGGGCTTAAGTTAGGTTAGACTCGATAGCCTAGGGGTGAATTGACTCATTGGTCCACGGGATGAGCTGACCCTAGGGTCACTCAAAGGGTTTTGACTTATTGGTCCAAGGGGTGAGCTGACACTAAGGTCACTAGAAGAGTTTTGACTCATTGGTATAAGGGGTGAGCTGACACTAGGGTCACTCAAAGGGTTTTGACTCATTGGTCTAAGGGGTGAGCTGACACTAGGGTAACTCAAAGGGTTTTGACTCATTGGTCCAAGGGGTGAGCTGACACGAGGGTCACTCAAAGGGTTTTGACTCATTGGTCCAAGGGGCGAGCTGACACTAAGGTCACTCAAATGGTTTTGACTCATTGGTCCAAGGGTCGAGCTGACCCTAGGGTCACTCAAATGGTTTTGACTCATTGGCCCAATGACCGAGTTGACACTAGGGTCACTCAAAGGGTTTTGACTCATTGGTCCAAGGGGTGAGCTGACACTAAGGTCACTTAAAGGGTTTTGACTCATTGGTCCAAGGGGTGAGCTAACACTAGGGTTACTCAAAGGGTTTTGACTCATTGCTCCAAGGGGTGAGCTGACACTAGGGTCACTCAAAGAGTTTTGACTCATTGGTCCAATGGGTGAGTTGACACTAGGGTCACTCAAAGGGTTTTGACTCATTGGTCCAAGGGGTGAGCTGACTCTTGGGTCACTCAAAGGGTTTTAACTCATTGGTCCAAGGGGTGAGCTGACACTAGGGTCACTTAAAGGGTTTTAACTCATTGGTCCTAGGGGTAAGCTGACTCTAGGGTCACTCAAAGGGTTTTGACTCATTAGTCCAAGGGGTGAGCTGACACTAGGGTCACTCAAAGGGTTTATGTTTAGGCTCACGGGCTGAGCCTAGCTGGACTCACAGGTCTCGGTCAATTTCGGCTCATGGGTTGAGCCTATGTGGACTTACTGGTCTCGGTCAATTTCGGCTCATGGGTTGAGCCTAGGTGGACTCACTGGTCTCAGTTAATAAAATGGCATGGCATACATTATTGTCATGGCTGCACAAAGATGTGGTTAGTTTTCACACGATTATAATGCTTATGATGTCCGTTTTCAGTTTATTTATACTTAATAAACTTGCACATGTATCAAACGGTTAGATCGTGCCTACAGCCCTTTTAACTCCATTTGGGTTACTTCGCAATAAAGCCAACAGGGGACTTAGCAAAGTCTACTCAAGTGCACTCCAGGTTTTTGGGTAAACCTATGAGCAAGTGTCTACGGTTCATCTATATGTGGGTTTCGGTCTCAGGATTGGGTGCGATTTAGGGTACCCTGCGCCTTTGTGTACTGAGCCCTAGTGGCCCAAAGCGAACCAAAGGAAACTTTTCCATATATAATATACGTAGGTAGTCTTGCCCTTAAGCAAACAAGGTCCTCGTATGTTATACAAGGGGTGTGATCATATCCATACCCCTCAAGCCCTAAGCGAACTTGGAGATACTTCACCAAAAGACACCTAAATTGGTTTAGGGGAAAAGAATGCAGATGCTATGCAGTCCTAAAATTTGTGTAACATAGAAATTATCCCAAATTCCATAATTCCAAAACTTAATTTGAACAATATTTTAATTATTATATGGAAGAAAGAATTTTTATAAAAATCGAGTTTTTATAAAAATAATTCTATCCCCATCAGAGTCGCCACTGTGAGCAGGCATACATTTTGGCAGGATGGTTTTGCACACAGAGTACGGTGCGCGGGACGCTATTTAGTTCGGTGCAGTTTGAGGAACTGCGACGTTTGGTCTAGTTTGAGAAAATCCAGTTTGCTTAAATTCGGTGGCTTTACAGGCCAAAAATGTGATTATATTGAGAAATATATTTGCACATTTTATTGAGAAAATATATTTTAAAATAAAGTTTTTTTTACTTTATTTAAAAATAAAATAGAGTCGCCACCCGGTTTAACTCCACCGGGAATTGTGGTATACTAATCCATGATCGGATTTTTATACCGAAAAGAAAGTGAGATTCTGAGTTCATACATAGTAGTTACTCATATTGTTCAAATCATTTAGGTTAATTTTGGAACTTTGGAATTTGTGGTAATTTCTGCATTACAATGGCTTTATTTAAGAATTAAATTTAAGAAATAAAACGGACATTATAATGACTTAATAAATTGATATTTTTACCAAGATTTCGGCAGAGTAACGACAGCATTTGAGTTTTTGACCCGAAAACTCGGAATGAGTCTCCTTACATTCTGGATGTTTCATCCGTACCTGCGAGCTAATTTACACATATTATAGCTTAAGTGGCTCCAATGGCTTCCTTAATGAGAGAAATGAAAATGCAATGTGCAATAATAGAATAGTAAAAATGGATTTTAATGAATTTAAAAGTTGGGCTTAGAGCCGATTACCCTCAGTTTACCTTTTCGTGTGTCCAAGATGACTTGAGAGCCGGTGCGGGACCGAAGTTGTCAAGGATTGTAATTTTGGTTGGAAAATAGATTTAACCCAAGTTATGGCTATCGTCTTGGATTATTTCGACAGTAAATATAAGTCATTTTTAGACAAAAGATCACCAAGGAACCTTGATAAAAAAAAGACCGGAAACTGAGCTTATACCAAGTGTTGGTGATAGAGCTTGGATCTCGAGGTGTTTTGGCAGAGTTTTGGGGCTTTTAGGACTCCCAGAATTGAAAAAGGACACAAAGGTAATTTTGGAAATTCTCTAATTTTCGCGTCTATTGAAAAATGAGGGGGTGACCCCGTATTTATAATAGGGTGATAATTAGCCGGTGGGCTAATTACATAGATAATTAGCCGGCGGGCTAATTACCTATCTGACAAGATTTTACATTAGATCCCATAAAATCTTGCCAGATCTCGGTAAGATTTTTTTTTTTACTGTAGATAGGTAATTACCCGGTGGGAGGATTACCTATATTTGACCAAACTTTGACTTTTTGATTTTTCTGTAGGAAATGCTAAATCGGGGCTTCCTTGGAATGTGGATTTTTTGAATTTCGGATTTTGGATGACAATTCGGTCCCTTTTAACTCATTTGTCTGATCGCTGAACGAAATAGGCATTATTCCTCATTAGGCCGGAACGGACCTGTGCTAACACCATGCTTAGAGCATAATTCCTCAAGCTGCCTGTTTTTGAATTCTCTTCCATGGTCACTACGGATTCTATTAATTTTAAGGTCTTTTTCATTCATGATCCGGGTAGCCAACCTAGAGAATGATTCAAATGTTTCATCTTTGTTCGCAAGCAAGACAATCCAAGTGAACCTAGTCAGATCATCTACAACCACAAGGGTGTATTTCATTCCACCTAGACTTGCTGGCATAACAAGCCCAAACAAATCCATGTGTAGAAGATCAAGAGGACGAGAAGAAGATATATCACCAATGGATTTAAAGGTCCTCCTAAATTGCTTCCTAAGTTGGCATGCTGAGCAGACTCTATCTTTTTCAAAGGCTAGATTGGGTAAACCCCCAACAAGTTCATTTCTGGATAATTTGGACAGATTGGTCATATTGATATGTCCTAACCTTCTGTGCTATAGCCATTAGTTTTCCTCCTTAGAAACTAAGCATATATCATTGGAGCCGGGGGATAAATCAAGCATATAAACATTATTGATTCTAGGAGCAAATGAAATAGTTTGGTATGAGTTACCATCAATGACTGAGTAGCCCTCTGAGTCAAATACAACTCTCTTGCCTTTGTCACACAGCTAAGCAACACTTAGCAAGTTGAACTTTAGGCCTTTCACCAGAGACACATTATCAATTGAAGGCTTTACTCCTACTGTGCCATTGCCAACAATCTTTCCCTTTTTGTTGCCTTTAAAACTGACACTTCCATTCCTTCTTCACTCCAATGTGATGAACTGCTTTTCATCACTAATCATATGCCTCGAGCATCCACTATCTAAATACCACATTCTTCTATCATCAGTAGATCTCAGGCTTAACTGCAAAACAATTAAGTTTTCTTAGGTACCCATGCCTTTTTCTGGCTAGGTCCTCCCTTGTTAGTGGTGATCTTCCTTGGCCAGTCATACTCATTATAGTAACCATTTTTATGCCTACACATGACTATTACATATCTTGGCTGTTGGGAACTGAACGTCGATTTGAACATGCATAACAGGAATGACGGAAATTCAAAATTTTGTCCTTGTCCCCAGGAACTCCGATTAGTTGAATATGAATTAAACAAAGCCTTAACTAAACACTTCTCTACCTAGGTTAGCATGCATAGGCTAGGCATACCATAATTCTAAATTTTATCGTAGCATATATATATTTTATACTAAGCATGTTGTAACTCTAAGCTATAATCTAAGCATATTATAACTCTAAGCTATAACCTAAGCATGTTATAACTCTAAGCTATAACCTAAGTATGTTATAACCCTAAGCTATAACCTAAGCATAAAATAAACTAAGCATGCAAAACAACCTAAGCATAATTATTAAGTCCTAAAATGCTTAAAAACAAAGACCTAATGATTAAAAGGGAAAGAAAAGAAAACTTACCAGTTGAAGCATGCTTTAGCAGAACCTCCTTGCACAAGCCTCCAAGCCTAGGATAGCCTCTATGAGTATCCACACAAACCCCACTAACCAAAATCTCCTTGAGAGGAAGAACTAAGGAGCCTTGAGTAGTTGATAGATCACTCCTAAAGCCCCACCCAAAAATATAAACTAGAGGTTCCTCAAAATATTCGAGGCCCCTCAAAATATAAACCTACTCAAGCAACCTAGGAGATTTTTCTTCATGTGTTTTGTCAAATGCTTTAGGATTTGTTCTGATCGCATGAGTAATCGGCCAGACTCTTCATCTTCTGTTCTGGATCTACATACTGAGTGAGTACTCAGCCCCAACTCTTTATCTTCACCTATAATCATCTCATGATAGCTAATTTATCATTGACTTTTTCTTGAGAAATGTGCAAATCGTGGATTAAGTGACACGTGGATGTAATCGATGGCTGAATTTAAAGAGTTGTCTTTTCGAAATCGCCTTAAATAGTGCATTTCCGCTCATCCCACACTTCTTACACTTCATTTGCTTCTTCGAGCTTTTCTAATTTTTCTCCTTATCTAGTAATTTGAGGGTTTCCGACGACGTTTCTAGGCTAGTTTAAAGTCGATGTTCTTCTTCTACTACTCTAGTGAGTCTTCAATCTTTTTGCTCTTTATTTTTAGCTTTGCCTTTTGTGAAATGTGTTCATTATCTATGGATTTTTTCCATGCTTATATTTCTGCTTCATATGCTTAGATTCTTCTAGCGCACATTTTCCGCATTTTGATTTAGTTGCTTATGCTAATGTTTTTAGCCACACAAATTGCTCTTTAATTTTATATTTATGCTTTGTTTTTCTTCTGAACTTCTCACAGCATTCTTGGGATTTTTGCCTATCTGTTCTTCATTGTTCTTTGCTTTAAGGCCTTTAGATCTTTATTTTACTAAGAAATAAGGAACCGGTGTAGGGAACATTCATCCAGTAGTAGTTATGATAGTGAGGAATCCCGTAAATTACGCCGCGAGAAGGTTGAACTATTATCTAGATTGTGCCCTCCTTTAAATGTTGATAAGTCTAATCACCGTCCCACCCTTAGGGTTAAGCGTACCACTAGGAGGATAATAAGTAATTCAGATGCATCTAGCCGGGTTCACTTGGCAGACGATGTAAGTGTTGAGCATATAAGCGATGTGAGCCTCAAAGCGGATTCCTCTAAGGTGATAGAGGATGTGGAGAATTATAGGGATGAGGAGGGCACTCACCAGATCGAGGAAGTAGGTGCCAGTGGCCGACAAGAGGCCAGCAAAGAGGAGGATGTTAGAGAGGAGAGGAATATGACTCCTCGGGTGGATGACATGATCTCGTGCATCCATGAGGACCATAAAGAAAAGGAGGCCTTGATGTAAGCATGGCTTAAGGATTATCATGTCTTGTTGCCAAGTATGGATCAATGAGTGAATGCTCCTCCCACTGGCTATTTTAGTATGTATCTTGATGTCATCAGAGGTAGCTTCAGGTATCCATTTCCATCATCCGTTGTTGATCTTTAGGAAGTCTAGGGTTTGTGCCCGGCTGAGCTTTACCTGAATGCATGGGTGGTGATGATGGGTCACTACCAGCTGTGTCTAGACTTGGGGTTGACTTTTAATTCTACCTTCTTTCGTAAGATTTGCTCTGAGCAGAACAAAGATAACGATCACTACCAGTTTGTGCAAAAGAATGGTATGTATCGGTTCACTAATAGGCCCTCCTCTATGCATCATTACAAGGAGTTTTGGTTTTACATTCACGTTAATGATGAGTACCCCTCTTTCCTGACAACCTGATTAATCTCGACTCCTTCTAAGAGGAAAGTCAAACCTAATGACCCCAATCTAAGGCTACAAGTGTTTTAATCACTATAGCAGGGGAAGTGGAGCTTTAATTTAGCTGCTTAGGCATCCATATTTGGTTATCACTTATTAGCACAGGGGCCGAGTGGAATAATATACCTTCCTCGACCAGTTCCCGCTAATGGTATACTTTTCTTCTTACTTTTACTTTCTTTTTTGTATTATTAGGTAGCCATGTCTGACATAGAATCTGCTAATGCTCTTCTAATGGCGAAGAAGTCATAGAGAAAGAATAACCATACTCATGTCGTAGCAGTGGCGGGGGCAAGAGGAAGTCCACCCAGCTTCAGGGTTCCAGTAAGAGGCCAACTGTAACCCTACTAGACACATCTTCCATGCCGGATGCACCTACTCTCCATCCTGAGGTGTGCTTGAATTTTATTTAAGTTTATTTTAATCTCCCATGTTCTAATAATTTCTTCTTTTACGTAGGCTTTTCATCCAAGCCAGAGGATGGATGATGAGTCCACCTCTCCTTGCCCTCTTCCTCAGCCGGGGCTGGCTGAGTTTTTTGAGCAATCCTTCCCCAACCTCCCTTGCATGGATGTGAACGTGCAAGGTGCTTTGAAGGGAGCTTTTCCACTCTGTGCTGATGTAGAGTGCTATAAGGAGGAGTCTACCACCTTGCTTTCTTCCCCCTTTTTCGAGGATCTCATTCGGGTATTTTTCTATCCTTCTATGCTTCCTTGGTTTTGTGAATTTTTATTCTAAGTATTTCCATTTGTTCTCAGGCCATGTCCCATTGATCAGAGCTTATCCGGAGGGCCTAGGATAAGAGCGAGACTAAGTTAAAGCTGAAGGAGAAAGAGCTTACTGACACCAAGCGAAAGTAGATGTTGGCCTAGAAAAGCATCTACAAGCTCAAGGGTGAAAGGGATAAGGCGAGGAAGCTCCAGGCGAAGAGCAACCAGGTCAAAGGTGAGGTGGATGCTAAGGTGGTTGCTTTGGAGAATGAGCTAGAGATCATCTGAGAGGAGGCAAAAAAAGCCGTAGGGATAGCTGCCATGATAACCGACTAGCTTAGCGACTGTGGCTTCCTTTATGGCGAGCTGATCTTCCAAGCGTGCCAATGTATCCACCCATATCTCTCTTGGTCGGACATAAATGACATAGACTTCCCCTCCTATGACAACCTAGCTGCTTATAAGGCTGCTTAGGTGGAGGCTGAGAAGTATGGGGAAGAGACTTTGGGCCAAGAGGGTCTAGGGGACGGTCAAGCTCCAGATGCAGACCTGGTATTAGAGGGTGTCAACGAACCAGTCGAGAAGGCTGCCCAATGAGGGTCTTGATGCTGGGTCAAAGGATGCTCCTCCTCCTATTGAGTGATAATATGTTGTATTTTCTTTAAGCCTTTGGGCTTTTAATTTTGTAACATCAATACAATCGCCCTTTGTGGCATTTATTTATACATGCTTTCAATTTTCTTCAATTTCGTGTGCTTGCCGAATGGATTATCCTTGTGTTTTTCTTTGAATGTTTCTGCTATGCTTGTTTACCTCCCTGATCTATTAGGACGGATGAATGTTTACATTCGATCATAAGGATGGTTATTGTAGATTTTCCCTTAGTGTTTGATGAAGCTTCATTCAGTCTTAGAGACGAATACTTAGATGTTTATTTTTTGCAAAGAATTCTTTTGGCTTTGGATTTGTTTTAAGTATACTGCACTCAGTCTCAGGGATGAATGGTTTAACTTAAGATTTTCCATGATGTTGTGCCTTCTTTCATTCAGTCTTTGTGACGAATGTAATGTCTTAGGCAATTTTGTGTAGTGCCGTAAGCTTTATTTTTTGCTTAGGTCTTCCAATATGCCTAAGGGATCAAGTGTGGCCTAGGTCTTACTAGATAAACCTGTGAGCTTACGAATGGCCTAGGACTTTTTATTTTCCTGATGGCTTCTGGGGCCTAGGGCTTTTATTATGCCTGTGGTCTTATAAGTTTAGCCTAGGACTTTTAATATGCCCGAGAGCTCAACTATGGTTTGGGACTTTTCATTTTGCCTAAGGGCTTAAGTGGCCTAGGACTTTTTCCAGAGCCGGGTGTCCATAGCCGGTCTACCACTGACTCTATGGTCAGGTGAACTGCAAATAGAGTTTGATCAGAACTTCTAAGATGCATAAATGTGTGAGAAAAGTTGAATCCTTATTTATCAAAAAAATAGAAAGTTTACAATGTCCGAGCTTATAGTGTGATGCCGGATAAGAGTCCACTTAGGGAGTGCTACTTCGTTAAAAACCTTGCCATAGAAAAAACCCAGTAGGAAAAAGTCTATGGAAAGGGAAAAAGAGTGCAGACATTTAGCCCCTAAGGGTTTATTACTACATAGTACTTCCTTAGGCTAGCTATATTCCAGGTCTTGGGGAGTTCTTTTCCATCCATTCTGCTGAGTCGGTAGGTGGCAGGTCCTACAACTTGAGTGACTTTGTACTGTCCTTCCCAGTTGACTCCTAGCTTGACTTTGCCTTCTTTGCTCTGTGTTGCTGTCGCATCTTTGAGCACTAGATTGCCTTCTTTGAGTCTCACTTCTTTAACCTTCTTGGCATGGTATTTGGCAACTCTGGATTTATAGGCGGCCATCAGGATGTAAGCTCTATCTTGGCTTTCCTCTAAATGGTCCAAGTGATGTCTCAAGTTGATGTCATTTTCCTCTTTTGTATAATAGACCACTCGATCTGTGGGGGCACCAATCTTTGTGGGTCCAACTGCTTCCCCTTTGTGGACCAAGGAAAATGGAGTTTCTCCAGTCGGTCAGTATAGAGTCATTGTGTATGACCAGAGGACATTGTTTAACTCTTTAGGCCATGCACCTTTCTTTCCTTCCAGTCGCTTACTCAGTCCTTCTCCAAGAGTCTTATCAGTTTTCTCCGTCTGTCCATTCGTCTTTAGGTGCGCTACTGATGCAAATCGATTTCAAATCTTTAGACCTTCATAAAATTTACGGAACTTCTCAGAGATGAACTGCAACCCGTTGTCTGAGACAATCTCATTTAGCACACCAAAACGGATGATGATATGATCCCAAACAAAATCAATCACTTTCTCAGGAGTGATGGTGCTAACGGCCACTACTTCTACCTATTTTGAGAAGTGAGCAATTGCCACGATGATGAATTTCTTTTGTCTACTGGCTTTAGGCATTGGTCCAGCAATATCAATTCCCCATGTTGTGAATGGCCACCCCGATTAGTATAGGCTTTTGCATTACATGCGGGACGTGTGACTTTTCTAAATGGATTTGTCATTGATGATAGGACTGCAAGTAATTGGTGGAGTCTGCTTCCATAGTCGGCAAGTAGTATCCTAGGAGCTTAGCTCTTCGAGTGATGGTGGAGGACACTTGGTGGGAGCTGTAATTTCCTTCATGTCTCTCCTAGATCAAGTACTTTCCCTCTTCTGGAGTAATGCATTTTAGCAAAGCGCCCGAGTAGGAGAATTTGTATAGTCTTCCATTAATGACCAAGTACCTTGATGACTTTTTCACAATCCTAGATGCCTCAACCTTATCTTTTGGAAGGATGTCGTTGTCCAAGTAGTCAATCAATGGTTGCATTTATTCGGGTTCTTTTTGTTCTATCAACATCAGGTTCTATTCCTCTATCGTTGGGGCATTCATAACTTTGAATGGGTAGCCAAGCTTCTTCCATCGGTCTATGCTTGCCACGTCTTTAGCTAGGTCATCTGCTTTCTTGTTTTCCTCCCTGGGGATGTGTTCAAGTGCCCATGTGTTTCCTTTTGACTCGAGTTCATTCAGCAATATTTCTACTTTGGCCAAGTAGTTAACTATTCCATCCTTCTTTGTTGCATAATTCTTGTTGATCTGGTTAGAGACCAACTTTGAGTCACTTTTCATGCTTACTCTGTCTGAAGCAATTTCTTTGGCTAGTTCCAAGCCTTTGATGATTACCTCATATTTAGCGGCGTTATTCATGACTAGAAAGGCTAGTTTTGCTATGTAGGTCATCTGTATTCTCTCTGGCCCTTTGACTCCGGCTCCTTCATGGGAAGATGCCCTATCAATGTATATGTGTCAGGACTCGGTCTTGAGGCCAGTTGAAGGTTTGAGCCCTGTGAACTCGATAATAAAAATCTTCCAGGACTTGAGCTTTTAATGCCTTCCTTCCTTCAAATCATATGTCAAACTCCCCTAGTTGTATGGCCCATCCGGCTAGCCGTCTAGAGGTCTCTGGTCTCTGCAGTGCTTTTTTCAAAGGGAAATTGGTTCTAACAATGATTGTGTGGGCTTGGAAGTAAGGTCAAAGCCTTTCTACTACTGATACTAAGGCTAGAGAGAACTTCTCAATCTTTGGATGTCTGAGCTCAGCGTTCTTCAGTACTTTGCTTGTGTAGTAGACCAGGTGCTGGTCCCCATCTGCTTCTCTAATCAACACTGATCCTACTGCTTCATTTGTAGCCGCTAGATACATGATTAATTCCTCATCCTTCTCTAGCTAACTCAAGAGAGGTGGTGAACTTTAGAACTCTTTTATGTTTTCAAAGGCTTCCTAGCAATGTTTGTCCCAGCTAAATGCTTTTTCCTTCTTGATATCCCTGTAAAAGGGGAGACATCTCTTGGCTGAGAATGATATGAAGCGGCCAAGTGCATTCAGCCTTCCATTCAGCCTTTGAACTTCATTCAGCATCTTAGATGGCTCCATCTTCATGATAGCCTCAATCTATTCTGGGTTTGCCTTGATTCCCCTTTGGGAAATTAGGAAATCGAGGAATTTACCACCTCTAACTCTAAAAGTGCACTTTTTTAGATTTAATTTGAGCTGATATTAGTGCAAGGTTTTAAACACGGCTCTAATGTCTTCTGCATGTTCCTCCAGGCTTCTGCTCTTGATGATCATATTGTCAATGTAGACCTCCACTATTTCTCCTATTTAGCCTTTGAACATGTCATTTACCAGGCATAGATCGGTGGCTTTAGCATTCTTCAAGCGGAAAGGCATAACTCGATAGTAGTACATTTCTTCATGTGTTATGAAGGATGTCTTTTCTTCATCAACCGGATCCATAGGAATTTGATGATATCCCACTTTTGCATCTAGTAGGGAGTATATGGCATAGCTGGCTGTCGAGTCTACTAGCAGGTCAATGCTTGAGAGCGAATAGCTATCTTTGGGTGTGGCTTTATTAAGATCTGTGAAGTCCATACACATTCGCCAAGCTCTGCTCGCCTTCTTTACCAAAACCACATTTGCAAGTCTGGCCGAGTTCTGGCACTGAATGGCCACTAAGGCCAACAAGTGGTGAATAGGCTGGTAGCATTCGACTGTGATGAACTTCTAGCTTGTCAACGACCTCTTTTCTGATTAGATTGATGGAGTTACAGGTGTCAACGATGATCCATCTGACGGTGTACCCTTCTATCAGGGCTTCTAGCATAAAGGGGTCCACATGCGGGTTCTTTACTAGGCTCAGCTTTCTGAAAGGTCTGCATAGTTCTGAGTTATTTCAATATTTGATCTCTTGCACTCTAAACTCTTCCCTTTTGAGGAAGACCCTTCAAAGCCTGGTCCACTTGTGATCACCATTACAAGCCCCTTTGATTTCTGTGAGGACTTGTCTTCATCATCCTTCTTTGATCTGGATTTGCTTTCTTCAGTGATCCTCTTCACAAATTGTGAAAGCCCCTTGTACGATTAGGGCATGGATTTCATCTGCTAGGATGCGACATTTATCCTTGTCATAGCCTCTAGACTTGTGGAATTTGCAGTACTTGTTCGTGTCTTTCCCAATAAACTATTCAGGCGTCACCCTTAGATATTTGATGGATTTCCTATCATCGCTTTTTTATACAGCCAATAAGATTTCTCCCAAATGAGCATTTAATTCTGGTCAGTATCTGCTTTGGGTGGAGGAATGCTCGTGGTAGTTCCCCCCTTCTTCTTAGTCCTCCGATCTTCAAGCCGAGTTCTTTTAGACGTCTTATATGGCCTATCAACCTCATATACTTCAATCAAGTTCTTCGCAATGGTTATCATCTAATTCAACTTCTGTGGTTGCTGTTGAATGAGCTCTGCATGGGGTCTTTCATTCCTCATGCCTCTAATCATAGCTTCCTTGGCGGTGTTATAATCCAAGTCTCATATTTGTAGGCAGGCTTTATTGAACTGCTCTATGTAAGAGCGAAGTGATTCATCCATCCTCTGAGTGATCTTGTTGAGGGTATGAGTGGTGGTTTTTGTTAGAATATAGCCGATGAACTGCATACAAAACTTCTACCTCAAGTCATCCATGAATCTATGGACTCGGCTGGCAAAGATTCCAACTAGTAAGTTGCCGGATCGATTAGTGTATTGGGGAAGTTCCTGAAGGTGTGTGCTTCCGAGGCGTATGCTAAGTCCATCTTATTCTTGTAAGTTCGGACATAGGTCTGAGGGTATGTAT
This sequence comes from Euphorbia pulcherrima, assembly GCA_947683365.1. Lineage (NCBI taxonomy): Eukaryota > Viridiplantae > Streptophyta > Magnoliopsida > Malpighiales > Euphorbiaceae > Euphorbia > Euphorbia pulcherrima. The sequence goes on from CANTUS010000001.1 coordinate 27,159,924, forward strand.
CTCTGCTATAGTTGTCAATGAATGGTAGCTTGAGCCTGGGGTTAAGTTGTTCTGCAAGGATCTCCTTACTGAATGGGTTGTTAGAAGTTTCCAGCAGGGGTTTTTGCAGAGAAACAACATAGCCATTAAGGCCTTCTTTGAACATCTTTTGGAAATCTGGGTCATCCCAATATCTGAACTTCTTAGGGTTTGACTATGAACCCAGTGGCGGTGGTGGAGGAAGATGAGTGGAGTGGGTTGGACCTTCATATGGACTGCCCGGATGGAAGAAGCCTGATGGAGTAGGTCCTCACGGGTAGTGCGTGCCGTATGCAGGTTCATTTGTTGCTGCCCATTCTGCTTGCCATGGTTTTGACATACCAATCAGATCCTTCCAAGAAGGGACTTCCATGCTTTTGTTCGCAAAGGATGTATCAAGGTTGGCATTATATTAAGTCGGTTGGGAGCCACCTCCTGCAATGTTAGGACTCGGGTGAGTTTTGTGTGGCCCCACCGAGTGAGTGTTGAGAGACCCATACTACTGGGCATTGTGTGGCTCACCCTGACTGGTGCCATGGAGAGCATTGTAAGGCCCGACCCAGTGAGTGATAGGGTGGATGAGAGCTTCCACATTATGTAGCGGTCCGCTTATTGTGTGCCCTGCCATTCCCTCCTTCATCACTCCGAATAGATTCCTTTGCAGTTGATTTTGGTCTTCAAGGGAAACCTGATAGCTTTGAACGAAGCTTTCAAAAAATGCCATTCCAGTTGCGGAGTTTGATGGCGGCATCACGACGGAGTCTATGGCTGGAATTATAGAGGAGAGGGGCACTGCTGCAATTGATTGGGAGTCGATCGCCGTCCTTGAGTCATCAGCATTGTCGTTGGCCGCTTGATCGTGATTTTATCTGTCGTCTGTCTGGTTGGATTTTTGTGTTTGTCAAAAGACAAAATTCTCTTCGGAGTAAGTAAATTTGTCCACGCTCACCACACTACTAAAAGATTGGTCAAAGAAAGGGTTCCTTGAGCTAATCTTCACAGAAAGAGAGAGGATCTACCTTTACCGGAGATGGTGGCTGCAAGACTGAAAACAACATCAAAGTGACTAGCCGTGTGAACGGTGTAACCTCTCCGATGCTTAAGTCAGCGACGGTAATAAAGAGGAGGCAAGTAAGTAAGTGAGTTCTAGGGTTTAGAATGTGATACCTGACTATCGGGGAATGACCCCATATTTATAGTGCATGGTGTCCTTATTTCCTTAGGAGTGTATTTCCTCTTTTGGTAGAAAGGAGCCCTCATCAGGTAAGGATCCTATTTAGACATGATTTCCTCTATAAGAGGTTTCTTCTCATTTATCCATTTAGGAAAGGATACTCTTCCTATTTATCTATTTAGGAAGAGTTATGGCGGCCTTCTATCTCCTATTTAGGCCGGTGTGGTCTTGGCTCTTTACTCGGCTAGCTAGATGATAAAATAATTGCGAGGCCGACTAGTGACGTGTCACCTTGTAGGTCTTCCACCCGGTATCTGTAAAATACCGAGTCAACAATGGTGATGGAGGAAAAGTAAATGTTACGTCAAGTAATTATTGAATATCCCCTTTTTTGATTATAAAATTATGAGAGTTTTAATAAATAGAATATAAATTAAAATTCATAAATAAGGGATATATTTATGTTATTGAAATATTTTTCTATTCATTTTTCAAATTTTGATCGATACCTCACATCTCAATTTTCTTTAGTTTACGTTATTGAGATATTTTTCCAATGTATTTTTCAAATTTTATAAAATTTACAACTCTTTCAAATAAAATATTATGAGGGTTTATAATAAATAGAATATAAATTATAATAACATAAATAGGGGATGTAGCTCAAATGGTAGAGCATATTAATCACATTTAATAAGGAATGAGGATCAATACCTTGCATCTCCATTTTCTTTATTGTATGTCATTGTGATATTTTCTATCATAATTGGATCAAAATATCATAATATCTAATGGTGATGGAGGCAAAATAAAGCTTACTTCAAGCAATTACTCAATTTCATTTTTTCGAATACAAAATTATGAGAGTTTTAATAAGTATAATATAAATTAAGTAAACATTACTTTGCCTCCTATTACCATTAGATCAAAATATCATACACTAACCTAATGGTTAAGGATGCAAAATGAAGTTACTTCAAGTAATCATGGAATATCTCATTTTTCAAATTAAAATATGAACATTTGTAATAAATAGAATATAAATTAAGATTCATAAACAGTGGATGTAGTTCAAATGGTAGAGCACATTAAACACATTTAATAAGAAACGAGGATTGATACCTCACATCTCTATTTTCTTTAATTAATGTATGTTATTATGATGTTTTCTCTGCATTTTTTAAGTTCCATACAATATTTTTCATCTTTTTTAAGGTATAATCTATGATTACTTTACTTTTTAGAGAGTAAACATTACTTTGTCTCCTATCACCATTGGAATAATATACGCACACTCATTCAATGGTGATGGAGTCAAAGTAAATGGTACCGGGTAACCAAATAAAATTTTCTCTTTTTCAAATATAAAGTTATGGTGGTTTATAACAAATAGATTATAAATTAAGATTTATAAATAATCGATGTAGCTCAAATGGAAGAGCATATAAAACTCATTTAATAAGGAAAGAGGATCAATACCTCACACTGCCATTTTCTTTAATTTATGTTATTAAAATTTTTTCTTCATATTTTTCAAAATTTTACAATTTACAACTTTATTCAAATATAAATTTATGAGGTACACAATAAATAGAATATAAATTAAGATTAATAGATAGTGGATGTAGCTAAAATGGTAGAGCATATGAAATGCATTTAATAAGGAAAGAGTATTGATACCTTGCACCCCCATTTTCTTTAATTTATGATATTGAAATATTTTTGTATGCATTTTAAAATTTTTTGTACAATTTACAACTTTCTTCAAATATAAAATTATGAGTTTCACAAGTAATATGATGGAAATTTAGATTTCATTAATAGGGAATGTAGCTCAATTGGTAGAGCATATTAAACACAGTAAATAAAGAACGAGGTCTTGATACCTAACATCTCAATTTTCTTTAATTTATGTTTTTGAGATATTTTTACATTGTATTTTTCAATTTTTTTACAATTTGCAACTCTTTCAAGTATAAAATTACGAGGGTTTATAATAAACAGAATTTAATTTATCATAACATGAACGAGGGATATAGCTTAAATGGTAGAGCATATTAATGGCATTTAATAAAGAACGAGGATCGATACCTCGCATCTCCATTTTCTTTTATTGTAAGTCATTGTGAAATTTTCTAAGCATTTTGTAAGTTTTATAATTTACTACTTTTTTCGGGTGAGGTATAGCCTATCGTTACTTTATTTTTTTTACAAATAAAACATTATTTTTCCTCCTATCTGTATTGGTTCAAAATATCATACATTCATCTAATGGTGATGGAGGCAAAGTAAATGTTACGTCAAGTAATTGTTAAATATCCTTTTTTTTCGATTATAAAATTATGAGAGTTTTAATAAATAGAATATAAATTTAAATTCATAAATAAGGGATATATTTATGTTACTGGAATATTTTCTATTCATTTATCAAATTTTGATCGATACCTCACATCTCAATTTTCATTAGTTTGTGTTATTTAGATATTTTTTCATTTTATTTTTCAAATTTGAAACAATTTACAACTCTTTCAAATAAAATATTATGAGGGTTTATAATAAATAGAATATAAATTATAATAACATAAGTAGGGTTGGAGCTCAAATGGTAGAGCATAGTAATCGCATCTAATAAGTAACGAGGATAAATACTTATCACTATTGGTTCAAAATATCAGACATTCATCTAATGGTGATGGAGGCAAAGTAAATGTTACGTCAAGTAATTATTGAATATCCTTTTTTTCGATTATAAAATTATGAGAGTTGTAAAAAATATAATACGAGCCTCTAGCTTCTTTATTCTTCCCTCTAACCCGCCAAAATTAGATAGATGCCAAGGCCGGATAAAGCTCCTTAGTCGGCATAGTTTAAAATCGATGTCGCGCCCCGGATCCGCCAATTCTATGGCCTCCCACTTCGATCTTAGAAAAGGTAGAAACCCGTCCTTTTCCCACCAATAGTTCAATGATCGAAACAACTTTTTACCATCCGATACCAATGCGTGGGACCGGTATATAATCGAAAAGTGATCTGATAGCGTTGAATCAACCGTCATCAAATTCTGACCCGGCCACCTATCAAGAATATTGCACGACACCAAGACACGATCAATCCTTAAGAAGGATAGAATATTAGACCACGTATAGTCACGCCCATGTAATGGCAAATCAAAGAGAGCACATTCGTTAACAAATTCCTGGAACCTAATCATCGAACTCACCCCCGTGTTCCCACTTCTACCTGGCTCAGAACTATGTAACACTTTATTAAAATCACCACATATCACCAAGTTATCAATGTTTTGAATATGGGGCAGCAGATCACACCAAAATTGATTCCTATCCCTGGGGATAGGGGGACCATATAAGTATAGTAAATTTACCTCAAGTTGACTAGACACAATATGTAGCAGACACCATCTATCTGTAGAAGCAGTGATCGAGCCAAGAATTAAATTAGAATTCCATGAGATCAGTAGACCGCCTGACAAGCCATGCGACGGGATACAATGAAAATGAAAATCGTTATGGCCCCAAAACTTCCTAACAACCTGATCTGTAACCGATAGGGACTTTGTCTTAACTAGAATGAAAACCTGAAGCTGCCACTTACGAACACATGACCGCACCAAAAACTGTTTGGCCCCACTCAATAAACCCCCGCGACAATTCCAACTCATAAAACTCAAAGACATGATAAAACTCACAATATCCCAGTTCGGCCAGCAGCTCTCTCAACGTCGCTGTCCTTCCAATGCCTCTATAATCAAGCCCATATTTTGCTCGTTAAATAACTCAAGCTTCTCTCCGATTCGGAATGTCATTCCTCACTGACAGTTGGCTCATTTTCTTCCCTATGAATGATAATTCTATTCATATTTGGGATGTTTGGGCCCGAAGAACTTGAATTCTCCATACCCGGATCCAACGCGTTATTTCCCCCAATTAACGGGCTGTCGCCGGGAGGGTGGATACTACCCGGACTTGTGTTTTTGCTATCCACAACAATCTCATCATCCTCATCCGATCTAATTTCATCTTCGTTCCCCGATGATTCACTACTACTCCTATCCGAAGGGTCCTCCTCTGGTTCACTCCACTCTTCCGATCTATACCCTTACTCTTGACTGTGTTGGCAGCCAATTCCCTCTCTAAGGTTCGTGTATATCATTATATCTCTATCCCCTACTGCCAACGTCAGATTCCTACTGGCTGTCCCAAGCGGTACCGAAACAAGGCACGATACTACATCCAATCGATCCGGTTTTTTGAAATTACAATCTATCGTAATAACTCATCCAAATCTCGCTGCCAGTTCCCGAACCACAGGTTCATAAACAAGAGCTGGCGGAATTCCCGTGAGATCCAGATACATAATACATTCCGTCGACGCGAAATCTAATGGAAGTGCACAAACTGACTCCACAATATGATCCATAACTTTCCAATCCTCATTCATAAAGTCCACAAGAACCACTTCTGATCTAAATGAAACAATCACATAATATCCACCAACAGGAGCAGCAAATTCAAACTCAAAACCGTGATCGCTCAGAAGATCATGTATATTACGGATATGAGAAATATTGTTAAGTTTAACCAAACAAGATTTTGATTTCCAAGGTGCAGATTTAACCACTACCTCACTTTTCAGTATAGATTCAGCAGGTATAATAGGAGAGGATACCACCTGGATCGGGTTGATGGTCGACTCTTCTTGTGGGGCTTGATTCGCCACAACATCCACAAAGGACCGATGATCTCGAGGCGAGTCTATGAATATCGGCTTCTGAACTGGTACCACGGGATTAGACCGTGCTTGAGGGGCTGTTTTCGATTTATCATACCTAGCTCTGAAAGCTTTGAGTCTTATCGCACCGATCGCTATCATATTCAGCGCTTCCAACGCTTCCTGTATCCGCATAGATCCATCGAGTGTGATGAACCCAAAATTAAGGTTCTTCGCATTCCTTTTCCGGGCAATATAGACCCAGCCATACACCCCATACCTATTGAACATTCTTTTCATAGCCGCTGCATCAAAGTGATTTGGGAAATTCTCAAAGTAAATTTTTGGGGGGTTAGGGATTTAGGAATGGCGATTGCGGGGGGCATAGGGTTTCGGTATTGTGGCTGGCGGTGGGTGCTCACCGATCGGTTCAGGGTTAACAGTCGGCGGCGTAGGCGGCGGCTGGGGAAGGGTGCGGGTAGGGTGCGGCTGGGGAAGGGTGGGAGTAGGGTGCGGCTGGGGTTACGTTCCATCTCTTTTTTATAGATGGAATTACTTACCTGTAGACGGAACCTTGAACAAATTTGTCACCAACAATCACGTGTTAACTGGACTTTACTGGGTGATGATAATACAAGTTTTTTTCATAGGATGGCATCAGCGAGGGCTAGGGGGAATCGGATTTCACAGCTGGAAATTGATGGGGTTGTATCTTCTAACCCAGTACTTATTAAATCCACGATACGGAATTTTTATTCCAGGCTGTTTTCGAAACAAGTGGTGGTGCCGTTTTCTTTGGGCGAACTACAATTCCATATGGTTGATGTGACGGCCAATGCGCGGCTTGTTGAATCTTTTTCTGAGGCTGAAGTGTGGGATGCAGTGTGTGCTTATCAAGAAGGTAAGGCGCCGGGGCCGGACGGATTTAATTTCTTCTTCTATAAACGCTTCTGGGAGGACATGAAACCGGATGTGTTAGCTCTGTTTGGCGAATTTTATAGGCATGATCAGCTACCAAACTCTATTAAGTCATCTTTTACCGTATTGATTCCTAAAGTCCCGGGGTCATTGTCATTGGGGAACTATAGACCGATTGCCCTTATCCATGGTATATATAAAATCGTGTCGAAAGTACTCACGAAAAGATTACAGGCTGTGTTGCCTCAGCTGATCTCTGACAACCAGTTTACTTTTGTTAAAGGCCGTAATATTCATGAATGCTCGTTTATAGCCTCGGAAGTGATACAATCAATCCACCGCAGTGGTCAGTCTTCTGTGGCACTCAAGCTTGATTTCCATAAAGCATACGATAGTGTTTCTTGGACTTATATTGACTCAGTTTTGAAGAGGATGGGGTTCTCTGATAAGTGGATTAGATGGATGGTGACCTGCAGAGCGAACTCGACAACTTCTATTCTTATCAATGGTAGTCCTACAGATCCGATCTATTTGGGCAGAGGGGTTAAACAAGGTGACCCCATTTCTCCATTTCTTTTTATCTTAGTAGTGGAAGGTCTTAAACAGCTCATTGACGCAAGTGTCCGTAAGAGTATTTTACCTGGGTTTCGTATTCATGGGTCAGAGAAGGATATATCTATTCTTCAGTTTGCGGACGATACGATGTGCTTCTTACCTGCAGATGAGTCTATCTTACCTACTTTTATCCGTTTATTACGTTGTTTTGAGTTGATTTCAGGTCTACGAATAAATTTTGTTAAGAGCTCAATCATGGGTATTAATGTGCAGGACGACTTGTTGAATCGGTGTGCGGAGACAATGGGTTGTAAGATCGAAAGATTTCCCATTACTTATCTAGGCGCCCCTCTCAGTACGAGACGCATCCCGGTGTCTTATTGGAACGGGTTGATTGGTAAGTTCCAAAATAGGCTGGCAAGTTGGAAAGGTCAGTGTTTATCATATGCTGGCAGGGTGGTCCTTATAAAATCGGTTCTCTCGTCTATCCCGATCTATTTGTTATCATTGAATAAGATGCCGGCCTCTATTAACAATAAGCTTGTACAACTGATGCGTAATTTCTTGTGGAAAGGTAAAGCGGACTCTAGCGGGATCTGCAAAGTGAGTTGGGAGACAATTATGCTACCAAAAAATTTAGGTGGCCTATATGTTAGGGATCTAAGACTAGTCAACTGTAGTTTATTGTTGAAATGGATATGGCGGTCTAGAATAGATGGACAGGGATCGTTGTGGTATGAGCTGTGTGTCCGTCGATATGGCTTCGATTCATGGAACTCGTTTGAAAATGTTGATAGATCCTGCATTTCGTATGTTTGGCAAGGCATCATATCTTGTTGTGTAAAGAACTCAACCTTCTGGGAGTTGTTTAAATCGAATGGGAGAGTTAAAGTGGGGAACGGGGCGTGCGGATCTTTTTGGTATAATAATTGGACTGCAAATGTGTCATTATCTATTCTTTTCACTGATTTGTATCTATTATGTAATAGAAAAAGCTGTTCAATTCAGGATGGGTGTCTGTCTATTTCTGAGGGAGCAGCATTATCTAGGCCTTTTTGGAAACGTAGTCTAAGGATTACTAGTAGGGAGAGGTGCTTCCAGATGCGGAATTGGATTTACCAGTTCTGCCCTGCTGTTTTTGGGGGGAATGGGGCTGTCGGCAGTAGGGGGCAGCAGCCACACATTGGGTCTCAGGTGGTGGCAGATAGATTTGAATGGGATCTGGAAGCTAATAAGGTATTTTCAGCTGCATCTTTTTGTTTAGGGTTCTGTAGGACGCCTCAAAGGACTACGCCGGAAACGGATTATATGGTGGTTTGGAATGCGTGTCTTATTCCTAAAATTAAATTCTTTGGCTGGTTATTGTTACATAGACGTCTCCCAACGAAAGTCTTTCTGGCTTGTCGCGGATGCCAAGCTGTAATGAATGACAAGTGTCCGTTTTGTGATGAGTCCGAAACAATTGATCATGCTTTGTTTCACTGTTTGGGTAGTTATCGTATATGGGTTCAAGCTTTTCTGGTGCTAGGGATTTCAGTAACAATGCCATTCAAGGGGACTGATTTTCTTGTAGTATGGCGAGCGCATTTTTCCTCAGGGATTGGACAGGAGTTTGGTACGGCTTTATGGTTTATGATTGCGTGGGCTATTTGGAAAAGGCGGAATAAGTTCGTGTTCGAGGGTGTCTCAAGCACAGATGATCACTTGGGGGCAAGCATTCATCTATGCTGGTTCTTTTTCAAGTATCGAAGATGGAATCTTAATTTTGTTGTTTTTAATGTATTTAACTGTCCAGATTTATTTCTAAGCTATAACTAGCTAGATGGCATCCTTTGGCTAATTCATTGTATAGACATATCTCGGGATCGGATTTCATATCTGTATCACCTTTAGGCTGTATCTTTGTTCACTGACGCTCTCATCTTGTGAGCGGTCTTTGGATTGCATTAATAAAGAGAGGTAGGTGTTTTGTAGGTAAGCGGGGGCATCAACCTAGTTGGGACGCCCGCCCCGAAATTTTCACCTATCTCGATCTTTTTCCTTCTGGGGAAACACAATGTTTCTCCGGGGGGTTTTCAAAAAAAAATTATGAGAGTTGTAATAAATAGAATATAAATTTAAATTCATAAATAAGGGATATATTTATCTTATTGGAATATTTTTCTATTCATTTTTCAAATTTTGATCGATACCTCACATCTCAATTTTTATTAGTTTGTGTTATTAAGATATTTTTCCATTTTATTTTTCAAATTTGATACAATTTACAACTCTTTCAAATAAAATATTATGAGGGTTTATAATAAATAGAATATAAATTATGATAACATAAATAGTGATGGAGCTCAAATGGTAGAACATATTAATCGCATTTAATAAGTAATGAAGATTGATACCTAGCATCTCCATTATTTTTCTTGTATGTCATTGTGATATTTTCTAATCATTTTGTAAGTTTTATACAATTCACAACATTTTTCAGGCGTAGGCTGTGGTTACATTATTTTCTTACAAATAAAACATTACTTTACCTCCTATCATAATTGGATAAAAATATCATAATATCTAATGGTAATAGAGGCAAAGTAAAGGTTGCTTCAAGTAATTACTAAATATCATTTTTTTTCGAATATGAAATTATAAGAGTTTTAATAAATATAATATAAATTAAGATTCAATAATATAGGATGTAACTTAAATAGTACAACATATTAAATCCCTTTAATAAGGAAAGATGATCGACACCTCGCACCTCCATTTTCCTTATTTTATGTTATTGAAATATTTTTCTATTCCTTTTTCAATTTTGAAAAATTTACAACTTTCTCAAAATATGGTTCACAATAAATAAGGGATGCAACTCAAATGGTAGAGCATATTTCATGCATTTAATAAGGAACGAGGATTGATACCTCGCATCTCCATTTTCATTGATGTGTTTAAATGTGATATTTTTTATGCATTTTTTAAGTTTTATACAATTTACAACTTTATTTAGGTGTAGGCTATGATTATTTTATTTTTTACAAAGTAAACATTACTTTGCCTCCTATTACCATTAGATCAAAATATCATACACTAACCTAATGGTTAAGGATGCAAAATGAAGTTACTTCAAGTAATCATGGAATATCTTATTTTTCAAATTAAACTATGAATATTTGTAATAAATAGAATATAAATTAAGATTCATAAATACTGGATGTAGCTCAAATTGTAGAGTCCATTAAACGCATTAAATAAGGAACGAGGATTGATACCTCACATCTCCATTTTCTTTAATTAATGTATGTTATTATGATGTTTTCTCTCCATTTTTTAAGTTCCATACAATATTTTACATCCTTTTTCAGGTATAGGCCATGATTACTTTACTTTTTACAGAGTAAACATTTTTTGCCTCCTATCACCATTGGAATAATATGTGCACACTCATCCAATGGTGATGGAGTCAAAGTAAATACTACGGAGTAACCACATAAAATCTTCTTTTTTTCAAATATAAAGTTACGATGGTTTATAATAAATAGAATATAAATTAAGATTCATAAATAATCGATGTAGCTCAAATGGAAGAGCATATAAAACTCATAGACGATTGATACCTCGCACAACAATTTTCTTTAATTTATGTTATTGAAATTTTTTCTTCATATTTTTCAAAATTTTACAATTTACTACTTTATTCAAAGATAAATTTATGAGGTACACAAAAAATAGAATATAAATTAAGATTAATAGATAGTGGATGTAGCTAAAATGGTACACCATATGAAATGCATTTAATAAGGTAAGAGTATCGATAACTTGCACCTCCATTTTCTTTAATTTATGATATTGAAATATTTTTGTATGCCTTTTTAATTTTTTTTGTACAATTTACAACTTTCTTCAAATATAAAATTATGAGTTTCACGAGTAATACAATGGAAATCAAGATTTATTTAATAGGGAATGTAGCTTAGTTGGGAGAGCATATTAAACGAACGAGGTCTTGATACCTAACATCTCAATTTTCTTTAATTTATGTTTTTGAGATATTTTTACATTGTATTTTTCAAATTTTATGCAATTTGCAACTCTTTCAAGTATAAAATTATGAGGGTTTATAATAAATAAAATTTAATTTATCATAACATGAATGGGGGATGTAGCTCAAATGGTAGAGCATATTAATGGCATTTAATAAGGAACGAGGATTGATACATCGCATCTCCATTTTCTTTTATTGTAAGTCATTGTGAAATTTTCTAAGCATTTTGTAAGTTTTATAATTTACAACTTTTTTTGGGTGAGGTGTAGGTTATGGCTGCTTTATTTTTTTACAAATAAAACATTATTTTGCCTCCTATTACTATTGGTTCAAAATATCATACATTCATCTAATGGTGATGGAGGGAAAGTAAATGTTATGTCAAGTAATTATTGAATATCCTTTTTTCGATTATAAAATTATGAGAGTTTTTATAAATAGAATATAAATTAAAATTCATAAATAAGGGATATATTTATGTTATTGGAATATTTTTCTATTTATTTTCCAAATTTTGATCGATACTTCACATCTCAATTTTCTTTAGTTTATGTTGTTGAGATATTTTTCCATTGTATTTTTCAAATTTTATACAATTTACAACTCTTTCAAATAAAATATTATGAGCTTTTATAATACATAGAATACAAATTATGAGAACATAAATTGGGGATGTAGCTCAAATGGTAGAGCATATTAAGCACATTTAATAAGGAACAAGAATCGATACCTTGCATCTCCATTTTCTTTATTGTTTGTCATTGTGATATTTTCTAATCATTTTATAAGTTTTATACAATTTGCAACATTTTTCAGGTGAAGGCTATGGTTACTTTGTTTTTTACATTAAAAACATTACTTTGCCTCCTATCATAATTGAATCAAAATATCATAATATCTAATGGTGATGGAGGCTAAGTAAAGGTTACTTCAAGCAATTACTGAATATCATTTTTTTCGAATATGAAATTATGAGAGTTTTAATAAACATAATATAAATTAAGATTCAATAACAGGGGATGTAGCTTAAATGGTATAGCATGTTGAATCCCTTTAACAAGGAAAGATGATCGATACCTTGTACCTCCATTTTCTATAATTTATATTATTAAAATATTATTCTATTCCTTTTTCAAGTTTTGCAAAATTTTTGACTTTCTCAAAATATGGTTCACAATAAATAGAATATAAAATAATATTTTAAATATAGGGGATGCAGCTTAAATGGTAGAGCATATTTCATACATTTAATAAGGAACGAGGATCAATACCTCGTATCTCCATTTTCATTGATGTGTGTGTGTTGTTGTGATATTTTCTATGCATTTTTAAGTTTTATACAATTTACAACTTTATTTTAGTGTAGGCTATGATTTCTTTACTTTTTACCAAGTAAACATTACTTTGCCTCTTATCACCATTGGATCAAAATATCATATACTAATCTAATGGTGATGGAGTCAAAGTGAAGTTACTTCATGTAATCATGGAATATATCATTTTTAAAAATAAAATTACAAATAAGGAACGAGGATTGATACCTCAAATCTCCATTTTCTTTAATTAATGTATGTTATTATGATATTTTCTGTGTATTTTTTAAGTTTTATGCAATTTACAACTTTTTTCAGGTATAGGAGTAAATATTGCTTTGCCTCCTATCACCATTGGAATAATATACGCACACTCATCCAATGGTGATGGAGTCAAAGTAAAGGTTACCGAGTAACCACATAAAATCTTCTTTTTTCAAATATAAAGGTATGATGGTTGATAATAAATAGAAAATAAATTAAGATTTATAAATATTTGATGTAGCTCAAATGGAACCATATAAAACTCATTTAATAAGGAAAGAGGATCGATTCCTTTTACTGCCATTTTATTTAATTTATGTTTTTGAAATTTTTTCTTCATATTTTTCAAAATTTTACAATTTACAACTTTATTCTAATATAAATTTATGAGGTACACAATAAATAGAATATAAATTAAGATTAATAGATAGTGGATGTAGCTAAAATGGTAGAGCATTTGAAATGCATTTAATAAGGTTAGAGTATCGATACCTTGCACCTACATTTTCTTTTATTTATGATATTGAAATATTTTTCTATGCATCTTTAAATTTTTTGTACAATTTACAACTTTCTTCAAATATAAAATTATGAGTTTCACAAGTAATATGATATAAATTAAGATTTCATAAATAGGGAATATAGCTCAATTGGTAGAGCATATTAAACGCATTTAATAAAGAACGAGGTCTTGATACCTAACATCTCAATTTTCTTTAATTTATGTTTTGAGATATTTTTACATTGTATTTTTCAAATTTTATACAATTTACAACTCTTTCAAGTATAAAATTATGAGGGTTTGTAATAACTAGAATTTAATTAATCATAACATGAATGGGGGATGCAGCTCAAAGGTAGAGCATACTAATGGCATTTAATAAGGAACGGTGATCGATACCTTGCATCTCTATTTTCTTTTATTGTAAGTCATTGTGATATTTTCTAAGCATTTTGTAAGTTTCATACAATTTACAACTTTTTTTAAATGAGGTGTAGGCTATGGTTACTTTATTTTTTTAAAAATGAAACATTATTTTGCCTCCTAACACTATTGGTCCAAAATATCATACATTCATCTAATAGTGATGGAGGCAAAGTTAATGTTACGTCAAGTAATTATTGAATATCTTTTTTTTCGATTATAAAATATGAGAGTTTTAATAAATAGAATATAAATTAAAATTCATAAATAAGGGATATATTTATGTTATTGAAATATTTTTCTATTCAGTTTTCAAATTTTGATCGATACCTCACACCACAATTTTCTTTAGTTTGTGTTATTGAGATATTTTTCCATTGTATTTTTCAAATTTGATACAATTTACAACTCTTTCAAATAAAATATTATGAAGGTTTACAATAAATAGAATATAAATTATGATAACATAAATAAGGGATGTAGCTGAAATGGTAGAGCATATTAATCGCATTTAATAAGTAACGAGGATTGATGCCTTGCATCACCATTTTCTTTCTTGTATGTCATTGCGATATTTTCTAATCATTTTGTAAGTTTTATACAATTCACAACATTTTTCATTGTAGGCTGTAATTACTTTATTTTTTACAAATAAAACATTACTTTGCCTCCTATCATAATTGGATCAAAATATCATAATATCTAATGGTGATGGAGGCAAAGTAAAGGTTGCTTCAAGTAATTACTAAATATCATTTTTTCGAATATGAAATTATGAGAGTTTTAATAAATATAATATAATTTAAGTTTTAATAATTGGGGAAGTAGCTTAAATGGTATAGCATATTAAATCCCTTTAATAAGGAAAGTTGATCGATACCTTGCACCTCCATTTTCTTTAATTTATGTTATTGAAATATTTTTCTATTCCTTTTTCAAATTTTGCACGATTTACAACTTTCTCAAAATATGGTTCGTAATTAATGGAAATACCCGGTCCGCCCATGAGCAGGTCATTCGGGTTAAAGGATCCGTTCCAATTTAGGTAATTGGATTTAATTAGAGAATTAAATCAATGTAAGGACTTAATTGAATAGTTATTGAACTTTAAGGATTTAATTATAAATAATGAAGAGTTTAAGGGCTTATTTGTAATTAATCAAATATCAATTCTTATGCAACAGTCGTGTGCATATGAGAAGTGGAGTATGAAATGAAAATTAGTTTCATTTTCATATTAACAAATATTCCATATAAATTCTCTCTCTCGGTAAAATCCCGATAACTCAGGTTTTGCATCCGTTCTTCATTTGTTCCTGTAGAAGTTGTGGAAATATGTCTATTCTCCATCATACCATGAGATAGATTCAACTTTGCATACAAACGGTGTCATTGTAGTGTTCTTCGATATCAAACACGGATAAAGGTACGATTCGAATCCGTTTCTTTCGATTTCCGTTATTGGTATCAGAGCGGGTTTATATGGCAATGATTATGTGTTTATATGACTATTTTGTATGTTATTGTTCTCTACCATATTCTAGAATTTTTTATTTTTCCAAAATACTCGAGATTTCACCAAAAATGTATGAAATATCAATGACAATTTGTATTTTATGGATTAATTTGGCAAAAATTTGTTGTTGATGAGTAAAATGGCCAGTTTCTGTAACTTTACTGAAATTGCAATGATTTCATGGCAAAAAAAATTGATGTGTTTGAATTTCTCGTGTTTACGTTGTTTTTGCCTAAAAAAAATCACATTTTTCGCATTATTTTGGCTAAACGATAAGGTTCTGGTCATTTGTTAGTAAAATAAACAGCACCATTGGACTTGGAATGTCAAAAAACCGTAGGAGGTGTCTGGTCAGAGGCCAGAATTGTTTTTGGGACGTTTTAAAAGTTGGAAGTCTATTTTCTGCATTCTGTAAGGGATTCTGCTACCGTTGTAGAGTCTGTTGCAAAAAATGAAAAGTCACAACGATTTTGTTTTTGTGACAACCGGTTGCGACGGTTCATGAACTGGGGTGGCGCTTTGTGAGGCAGTTGTTGCAACCCTTTTAGATAGTGTTGCCATAATTGAAAAAAAAGAGGACAGATTCTTAAAGTGATCTATTGCGACGCTTAATGAAATTGTCGCCAGAAGTTTTTTTTCCTTAACTTTCTCCACGTGGCACATTTTGGTGTTGACTGCGGTTAATGTGACATGGCATCTGATGTGGCATTGGTATAACATTTGAGGTTGACCATTCAATGGTTGACTGCCACGTGTTAGTCAAAAGTCAAAGCGTGCGTCCCTAATGGTTTAATATGTGTTTTTGTGATTTAAGGCCCTAAACAATGTCGTTATGCTCCAAAAATTTTCCTACTCCACCATTTCCATATTTTTTAGATTTAATGGTAATTTGTCCAGAATTTTTTGAGGTCCAAAAAAATGAGTTTTTGATTTATTTTGTTTAAATAAATTCATAAAAATTATAGAAAATAGTTTCTGAATTTTATAAAAATTTCTAATATGTTAGAAATTGTTTTTAGGACCTAAGGGTGAATCTTTCTAATTTTTTTTCATTTGTTGATTAATTTAGAAAATCAAATTCACATGATTATGTATAAGTTACATATATTTATTATATTTAAAAAATACCATTAAATTCACTAAGTTAATTGTTAACATATGTTGACTATAATTATGCTTTAGTTGTATAATTTAATAAATATATTTTGGTAATATATATGTGAGTTATTAATTATCTTTGTGATAATTCATGTGAAATTTATATTTATGTGATATAGATATAATATCAGTTATATATTTAATATGGTCAACTATTTATAAACAATTAACTTATTTTATATCTATAGGTATAAATATATATTTTTTGTAATATATTTTAGGTTAATTATTTGTGTGATAGTTATATAATTTATATCTATGTAATATAAATCTATAAAGAATATATTTTTGTAATATATTTAAGTTAATAATTTGTGCAATTATTGACATTGACTTAATATATATGTTGTAGATGGTCAACAATGATGCAAACTCCACGTTATCAAGAAGACCTCCTTTTCAATGGACAAGGGTTAGGATACGATGAAAAGTTTGAGAAAAATAGGTTTTCCATAATGTAGTTTTATATTAAATATTAATATTGTGTGGATCAAGTATTATATTGCATATATAAATGCAATAAGTGTGTATTAATTGCTTTATTGGAAAACATTTTAGATTGTATAAATACGTCTTCAAGCTACAAAAGCTCATATAACTTATTATTCAATTTGTTTGAATTGTTATTTGATAATTATTTGAGGAACAATTAGGTTTTTTAATATATTATTTGATTAATTACCATCTTGTTCGATCAAAGGAATGAACATGGACCTATTGAGCTGGTCTAGAGTAATTCAAAAGGAGTAATGTAATTGAGAATGATATTTTTTTTGGATTTGAGATACTCAATATCCGTCTCACTTCTAAAAAGGCGATAAGTATATTTACACATGTAGAGTACATCATGTGGTGGTTAACAGTATAAGACTGTTATTTGTTTAGCAACATTTTTTGTGTTTGTTTGTTGTGTTTATTTGGATAAAACGTTTATTGCATGTTATTTATTGAATAGTTTTGGGATATGTTTTATTCTGAAAACTATATGATTAGTGGTTTATTTAATTATCATTTATTTATACTCTATATATTTATTTAAAGAAATTTTAAATACATAATTTATTTAAGCCACAATAAAACTCTTAGGACTAAAGTGCCCTATTTGAAATCCCAAATAGTTTTAATAACAATGCACAATAAATTTGTCTAAATACATTACCTTAAATGCCATTAGCTAAACGAACTAATTTATGACAATAGGTCCAAAGTGCATTTAACCTTATAGTTAAAGAGAGCTATAATAAACAATGAAACACAAATAATTATTATTACATGGCGGAATGAACTGAACAAATATGTGTGTTATCACTTGGTTGATGATTGGGTATACGTACTTCTTTCCAAACTAGGGTTAATGCTTATATTTCTCGGATAATTTATTCTGAAGTGAATAGTACTTACCACACAATTGCTCATAATAATTGATCTAAATCCTTAAATTCGTGTTTAGTCTCACCATTACTGATAAATAAGATCAGTAATGGTTACTGCTTCAAAAGTATTTATAGCAGACTTAAAAAATTAACGGTAACTATTAGCAAATCTGGAATTTATAAATTGGGTTTGTGCGGATGAACACAATCATTTTATGCTTTGGGAACTATTGTGTATGAGTTCAAAGAAAGCAGCACAAAAAAACTCCTCAATGACAAGAATATGTTTCTTGCATGGGGAGGAAGAATTCACTGACCCGAATCATTTTTCTAAGTGCTATTAATGATTATATTGCTAAGGGATTACATGTATGTGAGACATGTATTTTTTCATTACCAATATGAAAAATGTTCTAATTGGTGATTTATTATTTGCTTCGAGTGGGAGCATATATGATTCATCTAACTCATTTTTTATAGATTAGCTTCTTTTGATGATGTCACCAGCTCTTTGGATCTAGAAGAATGTTGTCCTCTGCCAGCTAAATTTTGTCTTAAATTCATTTGGCATATAGACAACTTAAAAAGGAAGTGTCCTGAGGACTTTTGGTTGGTGTGAAGCATCTATGTAAAGCTAAAAGAATAAGGAAAATGGGTCTTAATCATACGAACATAAATTAAGAGGTCCAAAGGCAATAGACAGTCAACATCACAGAGGTGATTTGCTAAAATTGCCATAATAAAAGGAACTATGTTATGGTGTATAGAACCTAGACTGGTATAAGTATTAAATTCTAATGTGAATTGTACTTTCGTATCAAGCTCTATGTTGCTAATGGAATCTTATTCCTTGGGAATTGATTCAAGTGCAACATGTAATATGAGCAAGGACCAAAGTATCTTTGTGAACTTCCGATAATTATCATGAGAGACATAAGTATCTATATAGAAAATAACCATCGGGTTGGAGTTCTGTGGATTGACACATGTAGATTAGATTTGCAACAAGAGAAAATCAAATATCTACATGATGTGTTGTACTCTCCTATTCTTTGTCAAAATTTAATTTATAATATGGTTTTATGATTAATTAGTTTATTCGTGAATTTTTCCAATTTTTAGTTTCTTCATTCGTAAAGTAGATTCTATGTGTCTAGTTCTTATAAGATTGATATTATTGTAATGAATGTACATTACTAATTATCAAGTGGATAATGTTTGTTTTTCAATTAACTAACTCATCTTTAAAAGGATAATGTTAGTATATCGCATAGGCGATTATAACACAAATGCTAAGAAGATTGAGTTCTCTAGGCATATTGTGACGGATAATTTAAAAATGTTAAATTTGCACCGTGTGATGGGTTCCACAAAAGGAAAGCAAACAATGAATCAATTCTTAGAGATGAACTAGAGTATAATATATTTTCGCAACTTATTCATTATGACATCTATGTTTTAATAGATGTGAGGGTAAGGCATGGACCTAATGTTTCATCACATTGATTGATGATCATACTCGTTATGGAATCAACTACTTGATTTCCCATAAATCTGAAGGTTTTAGCTGTCAAAAGATTTATGAATCTTGTAGCAAATCAACTGGATTTGATTGTAAAGTATTAGAACTAAAGTGGTAAGGAGTTATTTTTAGTTATGTTTACAGCTTTATGTGATGAATAAAGGACTAAACAATAGTTGTTTGTTCCCTATGCTCTGTAGTAATGTGGAGTTTATGGAAGAAGAATAGGCTTCTCCTTGAAATGGTTCGATATGTGTATCAACTAAATACCCTTGAAAATCTATTTCTTCCATCCCATATGAGATGTGAATTGGAAGAATTTCGAGTTTATCCTATTTACAACTTTATAGTTGTGCCGTTTATACCCACATATCTTTGATAAATTAGGCTCACAAGGTAGAAAAATAGTCTTTACAAGATACTCTAACATATCAAAAGGATATGTTTTTGTGGGGGAGAATGCGGAAGGATATATGACATAATTTGAATCACAAGATGTCAATTTCTTAGAAAATGAGTTTCAAAGACTATGCATATTATGCAAAAACATTTCCTTTTAATAAGACTCTTGAACCTAATATTTTGATGTATCTTCAAGTGAGAGTAATTCAAACGAAGTGGTTCATAATGATCATTTTAATCAAAGGGATTCAATAATGTTTTTAGCTCAAGTGGGAGCTCAGATCATTATAGTATTTCTGATCCAAGTGGGAGTAAAGAAATGAGCTTAAAGGAAAGAATTTTGAGTTATGATAAATATATGAGATATATTTATAAAGACTCGGAGCCTAAGTGATCAACATGAACAATGTTCCACCTTGAAAATTAAATGTTTAAAGGGAGATGAATAGTTGCATGTGATGGAAGAAGAATTAAGTTGGCATACATGAAGGACATAAAGTTATTGAGAACAAGTGAATTCTCAAGATAAAGTGAAAGCACTCGGCTTATAATTAAGAATACGTATACTCAAACTGATAAGAATATATTATGAGAATATTTTTTTTTTCAGTTTTAACATTTATATATATAAGAACTGTATAACTTTGGTAGTTATACTTACCCTTTAACTCACATCAAATGAATGTATTCTTTTCTCAATGGAGAATTATCATGAGATATCTATATGGTACTACTAAGAGGGTTTGTCCAAACTGTTTGCGAGCATGAGGTTTGCATAATTGAATAAGTCAATTTACAATCTCATGTAGTCTTATGGTTATGGTATTCAATGGTAAATGAGGACCATTGAATATATACCATTGAGTGAAAGATTGGTTATCGAGTAACTTCATATGTAAGATATGGGGGAGTTTACATATATCTTAGGGCTTAAGGCCTCAATGGATAGAAACATAAATGAGTATCTTTACCTCAAGAATCTTGTATAAAAAAAGAGTTTGACAAAGATTCTTTATGCATAACTATGAACCCATAAGTATTCCTATGACTAAGAGTATAGTTTCTTAGTTTAAACATTTGTCCTGAAACTCCTAAAAGTGTGAGGATATGGAAATAGTTCTATCTGATGGAAACATCATATATGTTATGTCTTACCCCGGACATAATATTTTTTATATCGTGGGCATTACAAGTGAATATTGATCTATTCCAGTAATAGAGAACTGGAACACCGTTAAGAAATTGTATGATACTTGTAAAAGATCATTGGTTATGCTCTGGTGTATCAGGCTAAGGAAATAGACCTTATAGATGCTCTGATTCAGATTGGTAAAGGCCAAAACTGAATTTGTGTTTTTCTAGCCCTGGTCCAACATATTGTTTGGCTAGAGAGACTAGTGAGCCTTCACCTGCTAGGTGCTCCAAAAAATTATTGGCTATTTATAAGTAATAGTCAAACATTGATAGCTTATATGATAGACCTGAAATATCATTTAAGGTATAAGAATATCAAAATCAAGTATCATTTAGCTATAGACCTAAGTACACAAGAAGATGTCAACATGAGGTATTTGTCTATGTATTACATGCTTGTAGATTTGTTTACGAAGCATGTCCATAAAGATGTATATGTGAAATATATTAAAAGGTTAAATATATGTATATAACACTTATTTGGGTTACCTTATTTATTATACCTTTTAAATTGTAAACTTTTTGTGTTGAAATAAATAAGTTTTATTGTATGAGAAATATATATGTTTGTATGTAATTATGTTTTGTAAATACATTATTTTTATTCATAGCATGTCGGACAGAGAAGTATAGCCTACTCACATGGGTGTTTGGCCTAGTGTTACCTCGAGGATACAGACTACGATGAGATTGATTTTGAACATATTATATGTAATTCGGGAACCTGTTCAAAATTGTGAATTGACTTGTTTAAGTAATAAGGAAAGTCATATTGTATAGAATAATGTGTACCAAATTCAAGAAGGAATCGGGTAAGAACTGTATAGTTCACATGACGATGGGTCATGTTCTGTATAAATAGCTAAAGGTAGTTCTTGAAGTAGAACAAGGTTAAATGCAAAGGTGCATTGTAATTGAAACCTTTACATGATGTAAGTTCATATTATTAAGAATAGACATGCGCTCCTTTATAAGGGTAAAAGGAAAGAACATCATGGCACATTATCAAAGTGGGAGAAAAGTGAATCCCAGGATAATGTGCGCTCAGTGACCATGAGATGAGAAGTTTGTACGCTGTACAGGGATCTTAACTTCTTTAATGTGAGACTCGGTCCATTAACTAAAGTGTATTGGACCTTACCCTTATTATTATTGAATTATCTTAAGAAGTAAGGACTAGCAAGGACAATTTGATCAATCACCAAGAGATTATGATTTGATTCAATCTGGGAGAGATTGGTTGGTGGTCCAAACTAAATCTGTATGGACTGGATAACTAAAAAGGAAGATATGGCCAATGAAAATTCACCAGAGTTCTGTTAGTTCACCGGCTAGCCTATCATTACATTTGATGTAAGATAGTGAACAACAGATTAAGGCTTCTGAGATCCTTAATGATGTGGAAGTGCGTGATTGTCGACTAAATCTAGGGTAAAGCATATTAATGTGATATTATTAATAATACTATAGTTTAACCTATGTGGTTAAGTACCAATGAAAATAATCTTGGTAGACCCTAACGGGTGCAAGGTTCTCTGAATTCGAGATGTTAATCTACTTAGCTAAGTACCACTCAAGATAGTCTTAGCATACCCTAATGGGTGCAAAACAAAGTGTTCCTGATAGTATACAGGTCACACAACTTCGCAGGATAAAAAAAGATACGATGACCTTGTGCTAAATGTGACCCCATCAAGTGTGAGTGGGAGATGTTGGAAATACCCAATCCGCCCATGAGTGGGTCATTGGGTTAAAGGGTTTAATCCAATTTAGGTAATTGGATTTAATTAGAGAATTAAATAAGTCTAAGGACTTAATTGAAAAGTTACTGAACTTTTAAGATTTAATTGCAAATATTCAAGAGTTTAAGGGCTTGTTTGCAATTAATCAAATTCAATTCTTAGAAATATAGCAACAGACGTGTGCATATGAGAAGTGGAGTATGAAATGATATATGCACACTCATCAATGGAATAATATACGCACACTCATCGAATGGTGATGGAGTCAAAGTAAAGGTTATCGAGTAACCATATAAAGTCTTCTTTTCTTCAAATATAAAGTTATGATGGTTTATAATAAATAGAATATAAATTAAGATTCATAAATAATCAATCTAGCTCAAATGGAAGAACATATAAAACTCATTTAATAAGGAAAGATGAGATACCTCGCACCTCCATCTTCTTTAATTTATGTTATTGAAATTTTTTCTTCATATTTTTCAAAATTTTACAATTTACAACTTTATTCAAATATAAATTTATGAGGTACACAATAAATAGAATATAAATTAAGATTAATAAATAGTGGATGTAGCTAAAATGGTAGAGCATATAAAATGCATTTAATAAGGAAAGAGTATCAATTCCTTGCACCTCCATTTTCTTTAATTTATGATATTGAAAAATGTTTCTATGCATTTTTAAATTTTTTGAAAATAT
The DNA here is from genome assembly GCA_947683365.1 of Euphorbia pulcherrima. NCBI lineage: Eukaryota > Viridiplantae > Streptophyta > Magnoliopsida > Malpighiales > Euphorbiaceae > Euphorbia > Euphorbia pulcherrima. The sequence continues at coordinate 27,183,461 of CANTUS010000001.1, forward strand.
ACAACTATCTTCAAAATATAAAATTATGAGTTTCACAAGTAAAATGATATAAATTAAGCTTTCATAAATAGGGAATGTAGCTCAATTGGTAGAGCATATTAAATGCATTTAATAAAGAACGATGTCTTGATACCTAACATCTCAATTTTCTTTAATTTATGTTTTTGAGATATTTTTACATTGTATTTTTCAAATTTTATACAATTTACAAAAATTATGAAACTTTATAATAAATAAAATTTAATTTATGATAATTTGAATGGGGATGTAGCTTGAATGGTAGAGCATATTAATGACATTTAATAAGGAACAAGGATCAATACCTTACATCTCATTTTTCTTTTATTGTAAGTCATTGTGATATTTTCTAAGCATTTTGTAAGTTTAATACAATTTACAACTTTTTTTAAATGAGGTGTAGGTTATGGTTACTTTATTTTTTTATAAATAAAACATTATTTTGTCTCCTATCACTATTAGTTCAAAATATCATACAGTCATCTAATAGTGATGGAGGAAAAGTAAATGCTACGTAAAGTAATTATTGAATATCCCCTTTTTCGAGTACAAAATTATGAGAGTTTTAATAAATAGAATATAAATTAAAATTCATAAATAAGGGATATATTTATGTTATTGAAATATTTTTCTATTCATTTTTCAAATTTTGATCGATACCTGACATTTCAATTTTTTAGTTTAAGTTATTGAGATATTTTTTCATTGTATTTTTCAAATTTTATACAATTTACAACTCTTTCAAATAAAATATTATGAGGGTTTATAACAAATAGAATATAAATTATGATAACATAAATATGGATGTAGCTCAAAAGGTAGAGCATATTAATCGCATTTAATAAGGAACGAGAATTGATACCTAGCATTTCCATTTTCTTTATTGTATGTCATTGTGATATTTTCTAATCATTTTGTAAGTTTTATACAATTCATAACATTTTTCAGGTGTAGGCAGTGATTACTTTATTTTTAACAAATAAATCATTACTTTGCCACCTATCATAATTGGATCAAAATATCATAATATCTATTGGTGATGGAGGCAAAGTAAAGGTTACTTCAAGTAATTACTCAATATTATTTTTTCAAATATAAAATTATGATAGTTTTAATAAATATAATATAAATTAACTTTCAATAATAGGGGATGTAGGTTAAATCGTATAGCATATTAAATCCCTTTAATAAGGAAAGATGATCGATACCTAACACCTCCATTTTCTTTAAATTATGTTATTGAAATATTTTTCTATTTCTTTTTCAAATTTTGCAAAATTTACAACTTTCTCAAAATGTGGTTCACAATAAATAGAATATAAGTTAATATTTCACATACAGGGGATGCACATCAAATTGTAGAGCATATTTCACACATTTAATAAGGAAAGAGGATTTATACCTCGCATCTCCATTTTAATTGCTGTGTGTTGTTGTGATTTTTTTATGCATTTTTTAAGTTTTATACAATTTACAACTTTATTTAGGTATAGGCTATGATTACTTTATTTTTTATAAAGTAAACATCACTTTGCCTCCTATCACCACTAGATCAAAATATCATACACTAATCTAATGGTTAAGGAGGCAAAATGAAGTTACTTCTAGTAATCATGGAATATCTCATTTTTCAAAATAAAATTATGAATATTTGTAATAAATAGAATATAAATTAAGATTCATAAATAATGGATGTAGCTCAAATTGTAGAGCACATTAAACGCATTTAATAAGGAACGAGGATTGATGTCTCACATCTCCATTTTCTTTAATTAATGTATGTTATTATGATGTTTTCTCTGCATTTTTAAGTTTCATACAATATTTTACATCTTTTTTCATGTATAGGCTATGATTACTTTACTTTTTATAGAGTAAACATTACTTTGCCTCCTATCACCAATGGAATAACATATGCACACTCATTGAATGGTGATGGAGTTAAAGTAAAGGTTACAGAGTAACCACATAAAATATTCTTTTCTTCAAATATAAAGTTATGATAGTTTATAATAAATAAATATAAATTAAGATTCATAAATAATCAATGTAGCTAAAATGGAAGAGCATATAAAACTCATTAAATAAGGATAGAGGATCGATACCTTGCACCTCCATTTTCTTTAATTTATGTTATTGATATATTTTCTTCATATTTTTCAAAATTTTACAACTTACAACTTTTTTTCAAATATAAATTTATGATGTACACAATAAATAGAATATAAATTAAGACGAATAAATAGTGGATTATGTTATTGAAATAGTTTCTTCATATTTTACAAAATTTTACTATTTACAACTTTTTTCAAATATAAATTTATGATGTACACAATAAATAGAATTTAAATTAAGATTAATAAATAGTAGATGTAGCTAAAATGCTAGAGCATATGAAATGTATTTAATAAGGAAGGAGTATCGATACCTTTAATTTATGATGTTGAAATATTTTTCTATGCATTTTTAAATTTTTTGTACAATTTACAACTTTCTTCACATACAAAATTATGAGATTCACAAGTAATATGATATAAATTAAGATTTCATAAATAGTGAATGTTGCGCAATTGGTATAGCATATTAAACGCATTTAATGAAGAACGAGGTCTTGATACCTAACATCTCAATTTTCTTTAATTTATGTTTTTGAGATATTTTTACATTGTATTTTTCAAATTTAATACAATTTACAACTCTTTCAAGTGTAAAATTATGAGGGTTTATAATAAATAGAATTTAAATTATGATAACATGAATGGGGGATGTAGCTCAAATGGTAGAACATATAATGGCATTTAATAAGGACCTAAGATTGATACCTTGCATCTCCATTTTCTTTTATTGTAAGTCATTGTGATATTTTCTAAGCATTTTGTAAGTTTCATACAATTTACAACTTTTTAAATGAGGTGTAGGCTATGGTTACTTTATTTTTTTACAAATAAAACATTATTTTGCCTCCTATCACTATTGGTTCAAAATATCATACATTCATCTAATAGAGATAGAGGCAAAGTTAATGTTACGTCAAGTAATTATGGAATATCCTTTTTTTCGATTATAAAATATGAGAGTTTTAATAAATGGAATATAAATTAAAATTCATAAATAAGGGATATATTTATGTTATTGAAATATTTTTCTATTCATTTTTCAAATTTTGATCGATACCTCACATCTCAATTTTCTTTAGTATTATTGACATATATTTCCATTGTATTTTTCAAATTTTATACAATTTACAACTCTTTCAAATAAAATATTACGAGGGTTTATAATAAATAGAATACGAATTCTAATAACATAAATAGGGGATGTAGCTCAAATGGTAGAGCATATTAAATGCATTTAATAAGGAATGAGGATCAATACCTTGCATCTCCTTTTTCTTTATTGTATGTCATTGTGATATTTGTAATCATTTTGTAAGTTTTATACAATTCACAACATTTTTCAGGTGTAAGCTGTGGTTAGTTTATTTTTTACATTAAAAAATTACTTTGCTTCCTATCATAATTGGATCAAAATATCATAATATCTAATGGTGATAGAGGCTAAATAAATGTTACTTCAAGTAATTACTGAATATCATTTTTTTCGAATATGAAATTATGAGAGTTTTAATAAATATAATATAAATCAAGATTCAATAATAGGGGATGGAGCTTAAATGGTATAGCATATTAAATCCCTTTAATAAGGAAAGATGATCGATACATCACACCTCCATTTTCTTTAATTTATATTATTGAAATATTTTTCTATTCCTTTTTCAAATTTTGCAAAATTTACAACTTTCTCAAAATATGGTTCCTAAAAAATAGAATATAAAATAATATTTCAAATATAGGGGATGTAGCTTAATTGGTAGAGCATATTTCTTACATTTAATAAGAAACGAGGATCGATACCTCACATCTCCATTTTCATTGATGTGTGTGTATGTGTTGTTGTGATATTTTCTATTCATTTTTTAAATTTTATACAATTTACAACTTTATTTAGGTGTAGGGTATGATTACTTTATATTTTACCAAGTAAACATTACTTTGCCTCCTATCACCATTGGATCAAAATATCGTATACTAATCTAATGGTGATGGGGCACAGTGAAGTTACTTCAAGTAATCATGGAATATCTCATTTTTAAAAATAAAATTATAATATTTATAGTAAATAAAATATAAATTAAGATTCATAAATAGTGGATGTAGGTCAAATGATAGTGTATATTAAACGCATTTAATAAGGAACGAGGATTGATACCTCACATCTCGATTTTCTTTAATTAATGTATGTTATTATTGTTGGAAATTGACTATATATGCAAGGAAATTATAACAACAAGAAAGAAGGCAGAGAGAGAATTTGAGGGAAACTTTTATTTCTTATATCTGAGGTATATCTCAAATGAAGAAATTGAATTCCTATTTATAGAGAAATCCAACTGTAAAAACGGTAAATAAGTAAGAAATATATTGCATCAAATATTAATGACAGGTAGAAAAGTAGAAAACATATTATATCAAATATTAATGGCGTGGACCCTGCATCAATTATATAACCGCCCGTATAGTAATAGGCGGTTGATACATCAATTATTCAACACTCCCCCTTTGATGTATCATCTGCCGCCAATGGGACACTGCCTCGTTAAAAACCTTACTAAGGAAAAACCCTATGAAATAAAAACCTCAGATAAATGAAAAAAAGAGTACAGTGTTTACTCCCCCTATTTGCGAGTTAACTGGAGATCCTTAAGCTGATGCATTCCAATGCTGTAAATCAATTTCTTGAAAGTTGAGGAAGGTAAAGCCTTGGTAAACAAATCTGCTAAATTGTTACAAGAGCGGATTTGTTGAGTACTGATTTCACCATTCTTTTCTAGATCATGAGCGAAGAAAAATTTTGGTAAAATATGCTTTATTCTGTCTTCTATAATATAGTCTTCCTTCAATTGAGAAATACAAGCAGCATTATCTTCATATATTGTCGTCGGATCTTCCTTGACCGTAACTTTTCCACATGCTTCTTGGATATGTTTAATTAATGATCTCAACCATACACATTCACGACTTGCCTCGTGAATCGCTATTAACTCCGCATGATTTGAGGAAGTAGCTACAATTGTTTGTTTTATCGATCGCCAAGATATAGTTGTGCCTCCATATATGAATAAATAGCCCGTTTGAGATCGAGTTTTGTGTGGGTTGGATAAATAACCTGCATTCGCATATCCAACTAATTTAAGCTTAGACACGTATGAATAAAATAAGCCTAAATCAGTAGTTCTTCGAAGGTAGCGCATTATATGTTTAATTCTATTCCAATGTCGTCTTGTAGGTTCAACACAGTATCTTGATAATAAATTAATAGAGAATGCAATGTCCGATCTTGTGTTATTAGGAAGATACATCAAAGCACCTATTGCACTTAGATATGGTACTTTAGGACCGAGAACTTTTTCATTATTTTCTTAGTATGAAAAACATCCTTTTCACATAGAATGATCGTACAACCATTGGGTTACTCAATTGATGTGTTATATCCATATTAAATCATTTCAGGATATTTTCTGTGTAGTTTGATTGATGCACTAAAATTCCTTTTTCAAAGTGCTCAATTTGCAAACCAAGACACAATTTTGTATTTCAAAGATCTTTCATCTCAAATTCTTTCTTTAAAGAATCAACTGCTTTTGGAATCTCCTCTGGAGTTCCAATAATATTCAAATCATCAACATAAGTTGAGATGATAATAAAATTAGATCCTAATTTTCTTATAAAAACACATGGATAAATTGGATCATTTTTTTATCCTTCTTTCAATAAATATTCACTAAGACGGCTATACCACATGCGCCCAGATTGTTTTAATCCATATAAGGATCTTTGTAACTTTATCGAGTAAAGTTCCCGTTTGCCATATTTTTCTGGTAGCTTTAATCCTTCAGGGATTTTCATATAAATATCATTATTAAGCGAACCATAAAGGTAAGTTGTGACAACATCCATCAAGTGCATTTATAAATTTTCTTGCACTACAAACCTAATAAGATATCTAAAAGTTACTGCATTCACCACCGGAGAATATGTCTCCTCATAGTCTATCCCAGGTCCTTGGGAAAAACCTTGTGCAACTAATCTGGCTGTATATCTTATTATTTCATTTTTCTCATTTCTCTTTCTAATAAAAACTCATTTATTACGAATAGGTTTTATGTCCTGTGGTGTTTGAACTACTGGTCCGAATACTTTGCGTTTTTCAAGAGAATTCAGCTCTACTTGAATTGCTTCTTTCCATTTTTGCCAATCATTTCTACTTTGGCATTCTTCAATAGATGTTGGCTTATGATCTATATTTTCATTTTCAATATTAATCACAACATTATATGAAAAAATATGGTCTATAACTATTTTATTGTGATTCCATCTTCTTTAAGTATTGATATAATTTATTTGAATTTCTTCATTTTTAATAGCTTCAGGTATTTGCACTTCTGGTGCTTGCACTTCTTTCGAAAGTGTATTTATATTTATATCCTCAAGTGAAATATCTTCATTATCAATAACTCTCCTCCTTTTACAATTTTTATTATTTGAACCAATACGCCGTCCACGCTTCAGGCGTGTTAGAGTATTATACGTAGGTTGTTCTTAAGGAATCTCAATACGAATTGACGCATTTATTGATGGTATATGCGATTTCATTACTCTTTTAGGATTAGCGGGTACATCAGGCAATCGATTTGCTAAATGTTGAAGATGGATTATTCTCTAAACTTCTAGTTCAGAATCATTTGATTTAGGATCCATATGAGAAAGTGATGAAGCATTCCATATTATTTTATTTTCCAAATTTGGGCTCTTATTCTCTCCCCCAAATTTTGGGAAAGTGATTTCATCAAAATGACAATATGCAGATCATGCAGTAAACATATTGCCAGTTAATGGCTCAAGATATTTAATTATTGAATGGGATTCATAACCAACATAAATTCCTAATCTCCTTTGAGGGCCCATTTTAGTCCTTTGTGGTATACAATAGGCACATATACCGAGCAACCAAAAACTCTAAGATGAGAAATACTAGGCTCATGGCCAGAAGCTAATTATAATGGAGAAAAATTATGATAACTTAGTGGTCTCAAACATATAAGAGATTTTGCATGTAATATTGCATAACCCCAAACTGTAGTAGGGAGGCTTGTTCCCAAAATTAGCGGTCATGCAATTAATTGCAGACGTTTAATAAATGATTCTGCTAGACCATTTTGTGTATGAACATATACTACAGGATGTTCATCTTTTGTTCCAATCGACATACAATAATCAATAAATGTTTTGGATGTGAATTCCCCAGCATTATCAAGATGAATTGATTTAATAGGATAATCGGAAAATTGTGCCCGTAATCTTATAATTTGAGCAAGTAACCTTGCAAATGCCATATTTCGTGAAGATAATAGGCATACATATGACCACCTAGTTGAAGCATCAATTAGAACCATAAAATATCTAAATGGTCCACATGGTGGATGAATTGGTCCACATATATCACATTGTATGCACTTTAAAAATGTTGGCGATTCTATTCCAACCTTACTTCTGGAAGGTTTTATTATTAATTTTCCTGGCGAACAAGTAGCACAAAATAATTCATTATTTGAAGAAATTTCTGGTTCTTCAATGGATGCCCATGTGAATTTTCAATAATTTTTCTCATCATTACCAAACCAGGATGACCTAGTCGATCATGCTAAAATTTTATAAGATTCTGAATCTATAAACTTCTAGTTTATAGTTAAATTAGCCTCAATCATATTAATATATGTGTAGTATAAGCCACATAGAAGAGTATAAAATTTTTCAAGTATACATTTCTTACTTGAAATTATTTTTGCAACATAAAGACATTCTTTATTGTCTTCGCTCTCAGTTTCAATATGATATCCATTTCTGTGCATATCTTTAAACCTTAATAAATTTCTGTGAGAATTCAGGGAAAATAATGCATTATTTATGATAAGTTTTGTTCCCCTTTGTAATATAATACTACCTCTTTCGGAGCCTTCAACCATTTTTGTTTGTCCCGATATTATGGTAATAACAGTTTCACCCCTTTTAAGATTATTAAAATATCTTGCCTCTTTGGGAATAGTATGGGTGGTGGCGCTATCTACAATACATAAATTTGCTTCATTTTCCTTGAAGTCATATAATACTAAAAAAAATTCATTTTCTTAATTGAAGAAACGAAAGATGCATTATTATTTATAAATAAATATTATAAAAAGTACATTAATCAATAATAATAAAAGCAAACCAATAATAATATAAAAATTATAATATATTAATTAAGCAAAATATATGAAGTAGTTATTCAAATTTTTCGTTTCCACTGGTGCTGGGTAACAGAAAATCATTCAACTCCATATTAGGGATATCAATAGGGTCATTAGTGGGGTTATTATCATCCAATATAAAACTGGTTTCTGGTTCCTCACATTTCTTGAGGGATGCTTGGTATAAGTTTACCAAGACCCCGTTTGTTTGCTGGAAAATATTGTGTGGAGGAAAATATTTTGCAAGGGAAAATATTTTGCCGGAAAATAAAATATTTTCTTGTGTTTGTTTACAACAATGAAAAATATTTTCTGGTGTTTGTTTACAATTTTGAAAAATGTTTTACGGCCATAATATCACATCATATATGTTGATACTTAAATATTTTTTATTAAAATATCACAAAAATTGTAAGATAGGTGAAAAATTTAAATTTTAAAATAAATATTTTTCAAATCAAAATTTTAAAATAAATATTAAGCCACAAACATAATAATGAAGTTTTGTCTATTAGAGAAAATAAAACAATACTTTCTCATAAATGAAACAAACTAATTTTACATAGAATTTTTTTAAAAAATCTCACAATATTTAAGGAATAAGAAATAAAAAAAATGAGAAGTAGGACAAAGGATAAAGTATTGTTTATTGCAGGAAACACCCTCTGGAGTCTTGCGCGGCTTGGAAAATGTTTTTACCTTCAATAGTTGGTAAAACATTTTCCTAGTTTTTTAAGTTATTTTCCTTAGATTTGTACAATATTTTTAGTTGACTTATTTTATAATTAAAATAAACACCGAAAAATTTAAAAAATATTTTTTTATAAAATATTTTACGGCAAACAAACAAGGCCTAATGACCAATGACCAATGACAAATGTTTAGCGGTTCTACAAGTTCTTGACCAATGACCAGTCATACCGCATCTATGGCATTTATTTTCATCATCTTAACTATTATTTCTTTTATCAAATTTTTCGATTTGATTATTCCACTTCTGGTGGTTATTTGTATTTTTCTACTTTGGGTGGAAATTATTATTATTATTATTATTATTATTATTATTATTATTATTATTATTATTATTATAATTATTATTATTACCAAGTTTCCACTTCTAGTGGAAATTATAATTATTATATCCTCTACCACACCCATTACCACAACCTCTACCTCAACCACGACCACGACCGTTTCTGCGGCCACGTCCATTAAAATTATTATGAATTATCGCATTCGCTTCAGGGAATGGATTTGTTCCGTTAGGTCGTAATTCATGGTTTTTCAACATGAGTTTATTTCTCTGTTTTGCTAGGAGAAGAGCAGTAATTAGTTCACTATATTTCTTATTATCTTTTGCTCTATATTGTTCCTGTAATACCATATTATTTAAGTGAAAAGCAGAATATGTCTTTTCCAGTAAACCTTCATCAGTTATTTCCTTTCCACATAATCTTAATGTGGATGTAATTTGAAAAAGTTTAGAATTGTATGCACTAACAGATTCAAAATCTTGAAGCCTTAAGTTTATCCATTCATACTGGGCATTTGCTAGAGATATTTTCTTAAGGTGTTCAAACCTCTCCTTTAATTGTCTTCAAAGATCTGTATGATCTTTGACAGTCAAATATTCTGATTGAATTACTTCATCAAGATGACAACGGAGAAAAACTAGAGCTATTGCCTTATACTGAGGTGTAATATTATTATTTTCAATAATAGTATTATTAACACCCATTGATTCTAGATGCATTTCTGCATCCAAGTAAGATAATTTTTTCCCGATACATCAAGAGGAGTAAAGTCCAAACTTTTGATATTAGACATATTAGGAATTATAGGTATAATGTATATTTATAGAAAATAAAATAATTATGTCTTACTTTGAATTTATTTTGTGATATCCTTGATCAATAGAGCAAGCTCGTGCTGATAACGTGTTGGAAATTGATTATATATGCAAGGAAACTATAACAATAATAAAGAAGGCAGAGAGAGAATTTGAGAGAAACTTTGATTTCTTATATCTGAGGTATATCTCAAATGAAGAAATTAAATTCCTATTTATAGAGAAATCCAACGGTAAAAATGGTAAATAAGTAAGAAATATATTATATCAAATATTAATGACAGGTAGAAAAGTAAAACACATATTATATCAAATATTAATGACGTGGACCTTGCATCAATTATATAACCGCCTAAATAGTAACAAGCGACTGATATATCAATTATTCAACAATTATGATATTTTCTATGCATTTTTAAAGTTTTATACAATTTACAACTTTTTTCAGGTATAGGAGTAAAAATTACTTTTCCTCCTACCATTGGAATAATGTACGCACACTCATCCAATGGTGATGGAGTCATAGTAAAGGTTATTGAGTATCCACATAATATCTTCTTTTTTCAAATATAAAGTTATGATAGTTTACAATAAATAGAATATAAATTAAGATTCATAAATGATTGATGTAGCTCAAATGGAAGTGCATATAAAACTCATTTAACAAGGAAAGAGGATCGTTACCTCACACCTCTATTTTCTTTAATTTATGTTATTGAAATATTTTCTTCATATTTTTCAAAATTTTACAACTTACAACTTTATGCAAATATAAATTTATGAGGTACACAATAAATAGTACATAAATTAAGATTAATAAATAGTGGATGTATCTAAAATGGTAGAGCATATGAAATGCATTTGATAAGGAAAGAGTATTGATGCCTTGCACCGCCATTTTTTGAATTTATGATATTGAAATATTTTTCTATGCATTTTTTAATTTTTTGTACACTTTACAACTTTCTACAAATATAAGATTATGAGTTTCACAAGTAATATGATATAAATTAGGATTTCACAAATAGGGAATGTAGCTGGACTGGTAGAGCATATTAGACGCATTTAATAAAGAATGAGGTCTTGATACCTAACATCTCAATTTTCTTTAATTTATGTTTTTGAGATATTTTACATTGTATTTTTCAAATTTTATACGATTTACAACTCTTTCAAGTATAAAACTATGAGGGTTAATAACAAATAGAATTTAATTTATCATAACATAAATGGGGGATGTAGCTTAAATGGTAGCGCATATTAATGGCATTTTATAAGGAACGAGCATCGATAACTCGTATCTCCATTTTCTTTTATTCTAAGTCATTGTGATATTTTCTGAGCATTTTTGTAAGTTTTATAAACTTTTTCCAATTTAGGTGTAGGCTATGGTTACTTTATTTTTTTTACAAATAAAACATTATTTTGCCTCCTATCACTATTGGTTCAAAATATCATACATTCATCTAATAGTGATGGAGGCAAAGTTAATGTTACGTCAAGCAATTATTGAATATCATTTTTTCAATTATAAAATATGAGAGTTTTAATAAATAGAATATAAATTAAAATTCATAAATAAGGGATATATTTATGTTATTGAAATATTTTTCTATTCGTTTTTGAAATTTTGATCGATACCTCACATCTCAATTTTCTTTAGTTTGTGTTATTGAGATATTTTTCCATTGTATTTTTCAAATTCTATACAATTTACAACTCTTTCAAATAAAATATTATAAGGGTTTACGATAAATACAATATAAATTATGATAAAATAAATAGGGATGTAGCTCATATGGAAGAGCATATTAATTGCACCTAATAAGTAACGTGGATCGATACCTTACATCTCCATTTTCTTTCTTGCATGTCATTGTGATATTTTCTAATCATTTTGTATGTTTTATACAATTCAACATTTTTAAGGTGTAGGCTGTGGTTACTTTATTTTTTACGAATAAGACATTACTTTGCCTCCTATCATAATTGGATCAAAATATCATAATATCTAATGGTGATGGAGGCAAAGTAAAGGTTGCTTCAAGGAATTACAGAATATCATTTTTTTTAATATGAAATTTCGAGAGTTTTAATAAATATAATATAAATTAAGTTTCAATAATAGGGGATGTAGCTTAAATGGTACAGCATATTAAATCCCTTTAATAAGGAAAGAAGTTCGATGCCTCGCACCTCCATTTTCCTTAATTTATGTTATTGAAATATTTTTCTATTCCTTTTTCAAATTTTGCAAAATTTACAACTTTTTCAAAATATGGTGCACAATAAATAGAATATAAATTAATATTTCATATATAGGGGATGCAGCTCAAATGGTAGAGCATATTTCATACATTTAATAAGGAACGAGGATTGATACCTCGCATCTCCATTTTCATTGATGTGCGTTATTGTGATATTTTCTATGCATTTTTCAAGTTTTATACAATTTAGAACTTTTATTTAGGTGTAGGCTATGATTGCTTTATTTTTTACAAAGTAAACATTACTTTGCCTCCTATCACCATTGGATCAAAATATTATAAACTAACCTAATGGTTGAGGAGGCAAAATGAAGTTACTTCAAGTAATCATGGAATATCTCATTTTTCAAAATAAAATTAGGAATATTTGTAATAAATAGAATATAAATTAAGATTCATAAATAATGAATGTAGCTCAAATTGTAGAGCACATTAAGCGCATTTAATAAGGAACGGGGATTGATACCTCACATCTCTATTTTCTTCAATTAATGTATGTTATTATGGTGTTTTCTCTGCATTTTTTAAGTTTCATACAATATTTTAAAGCTTTTTTAAGGTATAGGCTATTATTACTTTACTTTTTACAGAGTAAACATTACTTTGTCTCCTATCACCATTAGAATAATATACGCACTCTGATCCAATGGTGATGGAGTCAAAGTAAAGGTTACCGAGTAACCACATAGAATCTTCTTTTTTTCAAATATAAAGTCATGATGGTTTATAATAAATAGAATATAAATTAAGATTCAAAAATAATCGGCGTAGCTCAAATGGAAGAGCAAATAAAACTCATTTAATAAGGAAAGAGGATCCAGCACCTCCATTTTCTTTAATTTATGTTATTGAAATATTTTCTTCATATTTTTCAAAATTTTACAATTTACAACTTTATAAAAATATAAATTTATGAGGTACACAATAAATAGAATATAAATTTAGATTAATAGATAGTGGATGTAGCTAAAATGGTAGAGCATATGAAATGCATTTAATAAGGAAAGAATATCGATACCTTGCACCTCCATTTTCTTTAATTTATGATACTGAAATATTTTTCTATGCAGTTTAAATTTTTTGTACAATTTACAACTTTCTTCAAATATAAAATTATGAGTTTCACAAGTAATATGATATAAATTAAGATTTCATAAATAGAGAATGTAGCTCAACTGGTAGAGCATATTAAACTCATTTAATAAAAGAACGAGGTCTTGATACCTAACATCTAAATTTGCTTTAATTTATGTTTCGAAATATTTTTACATTGTATTTTTCAAATTTTATACAATTTACAACTCTTTCAAGTATAAAATTATGAGGGTTTATAATAAATAGAATTTAATTAATCATAACATGAATGGGGGATGCAGCTCAATGGTAGAGCATACTAATGGCATTTAATAAGGAACGGGGATCGATACCTTGCATCTCTATTTTCTTTTATTGTAAGTCATTGTGATATTTTCTAAGCATTTTGTAAGTTTCATACAATTTACAACTTTTTTTAAATGAGGTGTAGGCTATGGTTACTTTATTTTTTTAAAAATGAAACATTATTTTGCCTCCTAACACTATTGGTCCAAAATATCATACATTCATCTAATAGTGATGGAGGCAAAGTTAATGTTACGTCAAGTAATTATTGAATATCTTTTTTTTTCAATTATAAAATATGAGAGTTTTAATAAATAGAATATAAATTAAAATTCATAAATAAGGGATATATTTATGTCATTGAAACATTTTTCTATTCATTTTTGAAATTTTGATCGATACCTCACATCTCAATTTTCTTTAGTTTGTGTTATTGAGATATTTTTCCATTGTATTTCTCAAATTTTAAACAATTTACAACTCTTTCAAATAAAACATTATGAGGGTTTATAATAAATAGAATATAAATTATGATAAAATAAATAGGGATACAGCTCAAAGTGTAGAGCATATTAATCGCACTAAATAAGTAACGTGGATCGATACCTTACATCTCCATTTTTTTTCTTGAATGTCATCGTGATATTTTCTAATCATTTTGTATGTTTTATACAATTCAACATTTTTCAGGTGTACGCTGTGGTTACTTTATTTTTTACAAATAAAACATTACTTTGCCTCCTGTCATAATTGGATCAAAATATCATAATATCTAATGGTGATTGAGGCAAAGTAAATGTTGCTTCAAGTAATTACTGAATATCATTTTTTCGAATATCAAATTATGAGAGTTTTAATAAATATAATATCAATTAAGTTTCAATAATAGGGGATGTAGCTTAAATAGTATAGCATATTAAATCCCTATAATAAGGAAAGATGATCGATACCTCGCACCTCCATTTTCTTTAATTTATGTTATTGAAATATTTTTCTATTCCTTTTTAAAATTTGGCAAAATTGATAACTTTCTCAAAATTTGGTTCACAATAAATAGAATATAATATAATATTTCAAATATAGGGGATGCAACTCAAATGGTAGAGCATATTTCATAGATCTAATAAGGAACGAGGAACGATACCTCGCATCTCCATTTTCATTGATGTGTGTGTGTATTGTTGTTATAAATAGAATATAAATTAATATTTCATATATAGGGGATGCAACTCAAATGGTAGAGCATATTTCATGCATTTAATAAGGAAAGGAGATTGATACCTCACATCTCCATTTCCGTTGATGTGTTTTAATGTCATATTTTCTATGCATTTTTCAAGTTTTATACAATTTACAACTTTATTTGGGTGTAGGCTCTGATTGCTTTATTTTTACAAAGTAAACATTACTTTGCCTCCTATCGCCATTGGATCAAAATATCATACACTAACCTAATGGATGAGGAGGAAAAATGAAGTTACTTCAAGTAATCATTGAATATCTCATTTTTCAGAATAAAATTATGAATATTTGTTATAAATAGAATATAAATTAAGATTCATAAATAGTGGATGTAGCTCAAATTACAGTGCACATTAAACACATTTAATAAGGAATAGGGATTAATACCTCACAGCTCTATTTTCTTTGATTAATGTATGTTATTATGATGTTTTCTCTGCATTTTTTAAGTTTCATACAATATTTTACATCTTTTTTCAGGTATAGGCTATGATTACTTTACTTTTTACAGAGTAAACATTACTTTACCTCCTATCACCATTGGAATAATATACGCAGACTCATCCAATGGTGCTGGAGTCAAAGTAAAGGTTATCAAGTAACCACATAAAATCTTGTTTTTTTTTTCAAATATAAAGTTATAATGGTTTATAATAAACAGAATATAAATTAAGATTCATAAATAATCGACGTAGCTCAAATGGAAGAGCATATAAAAATCATTTAATTTCTTCTTCATATTTTTCAAAATTTTACAATTTACAAATTTATGCAAATATAAATTTGTGAGGTACACAATAAATAGAAATAAACTAAGATTAATAGATAGTGGATGTGGCTAAAATATTAGAGCATATGAAATGCATTTAATAAGGAAAGAGTATCGATACCTCCATTTTCTTTAATTAATGATATCGAAATATTTTTCTATGCATTTTAAAATTTTTTTGTACAATTTACAACTTTCTTCAAATATAAAATTATGAGTTTCACAAGTAATATGATATAGATTAAGATTTCATAAATAAGCAATGTAACTGAATTGGTAGAGCATATTAAACGCATTTAATAAAGAACGAGGTCTTGATACCTAACATCTCAAATTTCTTTAATTTATGTTTTTGCGATATTTTTACATTGTATTTTCCAAATTTTATACAGATTACAACTCTTTCAAGTATAAAATTATGAGGGTTTATAATAAATTGAATTTAATTTATCATAACATGGATGGGGATGTAGTTCAAATAGTAGAGCATATTAATGGCACTTAATAAGGAATGAGGATCGATACCTCGCATCTCCATTTTCTTTTATTGTTAGTCATTGTGATATTTTCTAAGCATTTTGTAAGTTTCAAACAATTTACAAATTTTTTGAATTAGGTGTAAGCTATGGTTACTTTATTTTTTTTACAAATAAAACATTATTTTGCCTCCTATCATTATTAGTTAAAAATATCATACATTAATCTAATGGTGATGGAGGCAAAGTTAATGTTACGTCAAGAAATTATTGGATATCCTTTTTTTCGATTATAAAATATGAGAGTTTTAATAAATAGAATATAAATTAAAATTCATAAATAAGGGATATATTTATTTTATTGAAATATTTTTCTACTGATTTTTCAAATTTTGATCGATACCTCACATCTCAATTTTCTTTAGTTTGTGTTATTGAGATATTTTTCCATTGTATTTTTCAAATTTTATACAATTTACAACTCTTTCAAATAAAATATCATGGGGGTTTATAATAAATAGAATATAAATTATGATTACATATATAGGGATGTAACTCAAAGTGTCGAGGATATTAATGGCATTTAATAAGTAACGAGGATTGATATGTTGCGTCTCCATTTTCTTTCTTGTATGTCATTGTGATATTTTCTAATCATTTTGTAAGTTTTATACAATTCAAAACATTTTTTAGGTGTACGCTGTGGTTACTTTATTTTTTACAAATAAAACATTACTTTACCTCCTATAATAATTGGATCAAAATATCATAATATCTAATGGTGATGGAGGCAAAGTAAAGGTTGCTTCAATTAATTACTGAATATTATTTTTTTTCCAATATGAAATTATGCGAGTTTTGATAAATGTAATATAAATTAAGTTTTTATGTTATTGAAATATTTTTCTATTCCTTTTTCAAAATTTGCAAAATTTGCAACTTTCTCAAAATATGGTTCACAATAGATAGAACATAAATTAATATTTCATATATAGGGGATGCAGTTCAAATGGTAGAGCATATTTCATTCATTTAATGAGGACCGGGGATTGATACCTTGCATCTCCATTTTCATTGATGTGTGTTATTGTGATATTTTCTATGCATTTTTTAAGTTTTACACAATTTACAACTTTATTTAGGTGTAGGCTATGATTACTTTATTTTTTACAAAGTAAAAATTACATTGCCTCCTATCACCATGGGATCAAAATATCATACACTAAAAAAAATGGTTAAAGAAGCAAAATGAAGTTACTTCAAGTAATCATGGAATATCTCATTTTTCAATATAAAATTATGAATATTTTTAATAAATAGAATATAAATTAAGATTCATAAATAGTGGATGTAGCACAAATTGTAGAGCACATTAAGCGAATTTAATAAGGAACAATGATTGATACCTCACATCTACATTTTCTTTAATTAATGTATGTTATTATGATTTTTTCTCGACATTTTTTTAAGTTTCATACGATATTTTGCATCTTTTTTCAGGTATAGGCTATGATTACTTTACTTTTTACATAGTAAACATTACTTTACTTCCTATCTCCATTGGAATAATATACGCAAACTCATCAATGGTGATGTAGTCAAAGTAAAGGTTACCGAGTAACCACATAATTCTTTTTTTGAAATATAAAGTTATGATAGTTTATAATAAATAGAATATAAATTAAGATTCATAAATAATTGATGTAGCTCAAATGGAAGAGCATATAAAACTCATATAATGAGGAAAGAGGATCAACACCTTGCACCTCCATTTTCTTTAATTTTTTCTTCATATTTTTAAAAGTTTTACAATTTACAACTTTATTCAAATATAAATTTATGAGGTACACAATAAATAGAATATAAATTAAGATTAATAGATAATGGATGTGGCTAAAATGGTAGAGCATATGTAGTGCATTTAATATGGAAAGAGTATCGATACCTTACACCTCCATTTTCTTTAATTTATGACATTGAAATATTTTTCTTTGCATTTTAAAATTTTTTATACAGTTTACAACTTTTTTTCAAATATAAAATTATGAGTTTCACAAGTAATATGATATAAATTAAGATTTCGTAAATAGGGAATGTAGCTCAATTGGTAGAGCATATTAAACGCATTTAATAAAGAACGAGGCCTTGATACCTAACATCTCACTTTTCTTTAATTTATGTTTTTGCGTTATTTTTACATTGTATTTTTCAAATTTAATACAATTTACAACTCTTACAAGTGTAAAATTATGAGGGTTTATAATAAATAGAATTTAATTTATCATAATATGAATGGGGATGTAGCTCAAATGGTAGAGCATATTAATGACATTTAATAAGGAACGAGGATCGATACCTTGCATCTCCATTTTCTCTTATTGTAAGTCATTGCGATATTTTCTAAGCATTTTGTAAGTTTCATACTATTTACAACTTCTTTTAAATGAGGTGTAGGCTAAGGTTACTTTATTTTTTTACAAATAAAACATTATTTTCCCTCCTATCACAATTGATGCAAAATATCATACATTCATCGAATGGTGATGGAGGCAAAGTTAATGTTATGTCAATTAATTATTGAATATCCTTTTTTTGATTATAAAATAGGAGAGTCTGGATAAATAGAATAGAAATTAAAATTCATAAAAAGGGATACATTCATGTTATTGAAATATTTTTCTATTCATTTTTGAAATTTTGATCCATACCTCACAACTCAATTTTCTTTAGTTTGTGTTATTAAGATATTTTTCCATTGTATTTTTCAAATTTTATACAATTTACAACTCTTTCAAATAAAATATTATGAGGGTTTATAATAAATAGAATATAAATTATGATTACATGAATAGGGAAGTAGCTCAAAGTGTAGAGCATATTTATGGCATTTAATAAGTAACGTGGATCGATACCTTGCATCTCCATTTTCTTTCTTGTATGTCATTGTGATATTTTATAATCATTTTGTAAGTTTTATACAATTCACAACATTTTTCAGGTGTAGGCTGTGGTTACTTTATTTTTTTACAAATAAAACATTACTTTGCCTCAAATCATAATTGGATCAAAATATCATAAAATCTAATGGTGATGGAGGCAAAGTAAAGGTTGCTTCAAGTAATTACTGAATATCATTTTTTTCGAATATGAAATTATGAGAGTTTTGATAAATACAATACAAATTAAGTTTCAATAATAGGGGATGTAGCTTAAATGGTATAGCACATTAAATCCCTTTAATTAGGAAAGATGATCGATACCTCACACCTCTATTTTCTTTAATTTATGTTTTTGAAATATTTTTCTATTCCTTTTTCAAATTTTGCAAAATTTACAACTTTCTCAAAATATAGTTCACAATAGATAGAATATAAATTAATATTTCATATTTAGGGGATGCAGCTCAAATGGTAGAGCATATTTCATGCATTTAGTAAGGAACGGAGATTGATACCTCGCATCTCCATTTTCATTGATGTGTGTTATTGTGATATTTTCTATACATTTTTTAAGTTTTATACAATTTACAACTTTATTTAGGCGTAGGCTATGATTACTTTATTTTTTACAAAGTAAACATTACTTTGCATCCTATCACCATTGGATCAAAATATCATACACTAACCTAATGGTTAAAGAGGCAAAATGAAGTTACTTCAAGTAATCATCGAATATCTCATTTTTCAAAATAAAATTATGAATATTTGTAATAAATAGAATATAAATTAAGATTCATAAATAGTAGATGTAGCTCAAATTGTAGAGCACATTAAACGCATTTAATAAGGAACGAGGATTGATACCGCACATCTCAATTTTCTTTAATTAATGTATGTTTTAATATGATTTTTTCTCTGCATTTTTTAAGTTTCATACAATATTTTACATCTTTTTTCATGTATAAGCTATGATTACTTTACTTATTACAGAGTAAACATTACTTTACCGCCTATCATCATTGGAATAATATACACACACTCATCCAATGGTGATGGAGTCAAAGTAAAGGTTACCGAGTAACCACATAAAATCTTAATTTTTTAAAATATAAAGTTATGACGGTTTATAATAAATAAAATATAAATTAAGATTCATAAATAATCGATATATCTCAAATGAAATAGCATATAAAACTCATTTAATAAGGAAAGAGGATTGATACCTTGCACCTCCATTTTCTTTAATTTCTTCTTCATATTTTTCAAAATTTTACAATTTACAACTTTATTCGAATATAAATTTATGAGGTACACAATAAATAGAATATAAACTAAGATTAATAGATAGCGGATGTGGCTAAAATGGTAGAGTATATGAAATGCATTTAATAAGGAAAGAGTATTGATACCTTGCACCTCCATTTTCTTTAATTTATAATATTGAAATATTTTTCTCTGCATTTTTAAATTTTTCGTATAATTTACAATTTCTTCAAATATAAAATTATGAGTTTCACAAGTAACATGATATAAATTAAGATTTCGTAAATAGGGAATGTAGCTCAATTGGTAGAGCATATTAAACGCATTTAATAAAGAACGAGGTCTTGATACCTAACATCTCACTTTTCTTTAATTTATGTTTTTGCAATATTTTTACATTGTATTTTTCAAATTTTATACAATTTACAACTCTTTCAAGTATAAAATTATGTGGGGTTATAATAAATAGAATTTAATTTATCATAACATGAACGGGGGATGTAGCTTAAATGGTAAAGCATATTAATGGGATTTAATAGGGTACTGGGATTGATACCTTGCATCTCCATTTTCTTTTATTATTAGTCATTATGATATTTTCTAAGCATTTTGTAAGTTTCTTACAATTTACAACTTTTTTAAAATGAGGTGGAGGCTATAGTTACTTTATTTTTTTACAAATAAAACATTATTTTGCCTCCTATCACTATTGATTCAATATATCATACATTCATCTAATGGTGGTGGAGGAAAAGTAAGTGTTAGGTCAAGTAATTATTGAATATCTCCTTTTTCGATTATAAAATTATGAGAGTTTTAATAAATAGAATATAAATTAAAATTCATGAATAAGGGATATATTTATGTTATTGAAATATTTTTCTATTCATTTTTGAAGTTTTGATCGATACCTCACATCTCAATTTTCTTTAGTTTATGTTATTGAGATATTTTTCCATTGTATTTTTCAAATTTTGTACAATTTACAACTCTTTCAAATAAAATATTTTGAGGATTTATAATAAATAGAATATAAATAATGATAACATAAATAGGGGATGTAGCTCAAATGGTAGAGCATATTAATTGAATTTAATAAGGAATGAGGATCAGTACCTTGCATCTCTATTTTTTTACTGTATGTTATTTTCTAATTATTTTGTAAGTTTTATACAATTCACAACATTTTTCAGGTGTAGGTTGTGGTTACTTTATTTTTTATAAATAAAACATTACTTTGCCACCTATCATAATTGGATCAAAATATCATAATATCTAATTATGATGGAGGCAAAGTAAAGGTTACTTTAAGTAATTGCTCAATATCATTTTTTGAATATAAAGTTATGGGAGTTTTAATAAATATAATATAAATTAAGTTTCAATAATAGGGGATGTAGCTTAAATCGTATAGCATATTAAATCCCTTTAATAAGGAAAGATGATCGATACCTCGCACCTCCATTTTCTTGAATTTATGTTATTGAAATATTTTTCCATTCCTTTTTCAAATTTTGCAAAATTTACAACTTTCTCATAATATGGCCACAATAAATAGATTATAAATTAATATTTGATATACATGGGATGCAGCACAAATGGTAGAGCATATTTGATGCATTTAATAAGGAACGAGGATTGATACCTCACATCTCCATTTTCATTGATGTGTGTTATTATGATATTTTCTATGCATTTTTTAAGTTTTATACAATTTACAACTTTATTTAGGCGTAGGCTATGATTACTTTATTTTTTACAAAGTAAACATTACTTTGCCTCCTATCACCATTGGATCAAAATATCATACACTAATCTAATGGTTAAAGAGGCAAAATAAAGTTACTTCAAGTAATCATAGAATATCCCTTTTTTTATCACAAAATCATGAATATTTATAATAAATAGAATATAAATTAAGATTCATTAATATTGGATGTACCTCAAATTGTAGAGCACATTAAACTCATCTAATAAGTAACGAGGATTGATACCTCACATCTCCATTTTCTTTAATTAATGTATGTTATAGTGATGTTTTCTCTGCATTTTTTAAGTTTTATGCAATATTTTACATCTTTTTTCAGGTATAGGCTATGATTGCTTTACTTTTTACAGAGTAAACATTACTTTTCTTCCTATCACCATTGGAATAACATACGCATACTAATCCAATGGTGATGGAGTCAAAGTAAAGGTTACCGAGTAACCACATAAAATCTTCTTTTTTCAAATATAAAGTTATGATGGTTTTTAGTAAATAGAATATAAATTAAGATTCATAAATAATCAATGTAGCTAAAATGGAAGAGCATATAAAAGCCATTAAATAAGGAAAGGGGATCGATACCTCGCACCTCCATTTTTTTTAATTTATGTTATAGAAATATTTTCTTCATATTTTTCAAAATTTAATAACTTACAACTTTATTCAAATATAAATTTATGAGGTACGCAATAAATAGAATATAAATGGATGTAGCTAAAATGCTAGAGCATATGAAATGCATTTAATAAGGAAAGAGTATCGATACCTTTTACCTCTATTTTCTTTAATTTATGATATTGAAATATTTTTCTATGCATTTTTAAATTTTTTTGTATTTACAACTTTCTTCAAATATAAAATTATCAGTTCCACAAGTAATATGATATAAATTAAGATTTCATAAATAGGGAATGTAGCGCAACTGTTAGAGCATATTAAACGCATTTAATAAGGAACGAGGTCTTGATACCTAACATCTCAATTTTCTTTAATTTATGTTGTTGAGAAATTTTTACATTGTATTTTTAAACTTTTACACAATTTATAACTCTTTCAAGTATAAAATTATGAGGGTTTATAATAAATAGAATATAAATTCTCATAACATGAATAGGGAATGTAGCTCAAACGATAGGGCATATTAATGGCGTTTAATAAGGAACGAGGATCGATACCTCGCAACTCCATTTTCTTTGATTGTAAGTTTTTATGACATTTTCTAAGCATTTTGTAAGTTTTATAATTTACAACTTTTTTCGGTGTAGGCTATGGTTGCTTTAATTTTTTACAAATAAAACATTATTTTGCCTCCTATCACTATTGGTTCAAAATAGCATACATTCATCTAACGGTGATGGAGGCAAAGTAAATGTTACGTCAAGTAATTATTGAATATCTTTTTTTTCGATTATAAAATTATGAGAGTTTTAATAAATAGAATATAAATTAAAATTCATAAATAAGGGATATATTTTTGTTATTGGAATATTTTCTATTCATTTTTCAAGTTTTGATCGATACCTCACATCTCAGTTTTCTTTAGTTTATGTTATTGAGATATTTTTCCATTGTATTTTTCAAATTTTATATAATTTACAACTCTTTCAAATAAAATATTATGAGGGTTTATAATAAATAGAATACAAATTATGATAATATAAATAGGGGATGTAGCTCAAATGGTTACTTTACTTTTCACATTAAAAACATTACTTTACCTCCTATCATAATTGAATCAAAATATCATAATATCTAATGGTGATGGAGGCTAAGTAAAAGGTTACTTCAACTAATTACTGAATATCATTTTTTTCAAATATGAAATTATGAGAGTTTTAATAAATATAATATAAATTAAGATTCAATAATAGGGGATGTAGCTTAAATGGTATAGCATATTAAATCCCTTTAATAAGGAAAGATGAGCGATACCTTGCACCTCCATTTTCTTTAATTTATGTTATTGAAATATTTTTCTATTCCTTTTTCAAATTTTGCAAAATTTACAACTTTCTCAAAATTTGGTTCACAATAAATAGAATATAATATAATATTTCAAATATAGGGGATGCAACTCAAATGGTAGAGCATATTTCATACATTTAATAAGGAACGAGGAACGAGGATCGATACCTTGCATCTCCATTTTCATTGATGTGTGTGTGTGTGTTGTTGTGATATTTTCTATGCATTTTTTAAGTTTTATACAATTTACAACTTTATTTAGGTGTAGGCTATGATTACTTTACTTTTTACCAAGTAAACACTACTTTGCCTCCTATCACTATTGGATCAAAATATCATACACTAATTTAATGGCGATGGAGGCAAAGTGAAGTTACTTCTAGTGATCATGGAATATCTCATTTTTAAAAATAAAATTATACATATTTATAATAAAATAAAATATAAATTAAGATTCATAAATAGTAGATGTAGCTCAAATGATAGAGTATAATAAACACATTTAATAAGGAACAAGGATTGATACCTCACATCTCCATTTTCTTTAATCGATTGATACCTCACGTCTCCATTTTCTTTAATTAATGTATGTTATTATGATATTTTCTATGCATTTTTTAAGTTTTATATAATTTACAACTTTTTTAGGTATAGGAGTAAACATTACTTTTCCTCCTATCACCATTGGAATAATATACGCACACTCATCCAATGGTGATGGAGTCATAGTAAAGGTTATCGAGTAATCATATAATATCTTCTTTTTTTTCAAATATAAAGATATGATGGTTAACAATAAGTAGAATATAAATTAAGATTCATAAATCATCGATGTAGCTCAAATGGAAGAGCATATAAAACTCATTTAATAAGGAAAGAGGATCGATACCTCGCATCTCCATCCTCTATAATTTATGTTATTGAAATATTTTCTTCATATTTTTCAAAATTTTACAATTTACAAATTTATGCATATATAAATTTATGAGGTACACAATAAATAGAACATAAATTAAGATTAATAAATAGTGGATGTAGCTAAAATGGTAGAGCATATTAACTGCATTTCATAAAGAACGAGGTCTTGACACCTAACATCTCAATTTTCTTTAATTTATGTTATAGAGATATTTTTCTATGCATTTTTAATTTTTTTTTACAATTTACAACTTTCTTCAAATATAAAATTATGAGATTCACAAGTAATATGATATAAATTAAGATTTCATAAATAGTGAATGTACCGCAATTGGTAGAGCAGATTAAACGCATTTAATAAAGAACGAGGTCTTGATACCTAACATCTCAATTTTCTTTAATTTATGTTGTTGAGATATTTTTACATTGTATTTTTCAAATTTTATACAATTTACAACTCTTTCAAGTATAAAATTATGAGGGTTTATAATAAATAGAATATAAATTATCATAACATGGATAGGGGATGTAGCTCAAATGGTAGAGCATATTAATGGCATTTAATAAGGAATGGGGATCGATACCCCGCATCTCCATTTTCTTTAATTGTAAGTCAATGAGATATTTTCTAAGCATTTTGTTAGTTTTATAATTTACCACTTTTTTCGGGTAAGTTGTAGGCTATGGTTACTTTATTTTTTTACAAATAAAACAATATTTTGCCTCCTATCACTATTGGTTCAAAATTTCATACATTCATCTAATGGTGATGGAGGCAAAGTAAATGTTTCGTGAAGTAATTATTGAATATCCTTTTTTTGGATTATAAAATTATGAGAGTTTTAATAAATAGAATATAAAATAAATTCATAAATAAGGAATATATTTATGTTATTGGAATATTTTTCTATTCATTTTTCAAATTTTGATCAAAACCTCACATCTCAATTTTCCTTAGTTTCTGTTATTGAGATATTTTTCCGTTGTATTTTTCAAATTTTATACAATTTCCAACTCATTCAAATAAAATATTATGAGGGTTTATAATAAATAGAGTATAAATTATTATAACATAAATAGGGGATGTAGCTCAAATGGTAGAGCATGTTAATCGCATTTAATAAGTAATGAGGATCGATACCTTGTATATCCATTTTCTTTATTGTATTTCTAATCATTTTGTAAGTTTTATATAATTCACAACCTTTTTCAGGTGTAGGATGTGGTTACTTTATTTTTTACAAATAAAACATTACTTTGCCTCCTATCGTAATTGGTTCAAAATATCATAATATCTAATGGTGATGGAAGCAAAGTAAAGGTTACTTCAAGTAATTACTGAATGTCATTTTTTTCGAATATAAAATTATGAGAGTTTTAATAAATATAATATAAATTAAGATTCAATAATAGGGGATGTAGCTTAAATGGTATAGCACATTAAATCCCTTTAATAAGGAAAGATGATTGACACCTGACACCTCCATTTTCTTTAATTTATGTTATTGAAATGTTTTTCTATTCCTTTTCCAAATTTTGCAAAATTTACAACTTTCTCAAAATATGGTTCACAATAAAAAGAATATAAATTAATATTTCATATATAGGGGATGCAGCTCAAATGGTAGAGCATATTTCATGCATTTAATAAGGAACGAGGATTGATACCTCGCATCTCCATTTTCATTAATGTGTGTTATTGTGATATTTTCTATGTGCTTTTTAAGTTTTATACAATTTACAACTTTATTTAGGTGTAGGCTATGATTACTTTATTTTTACAAAGTAAACATTACTTTGCCTCCTATCACCATTGGATCAAAATATCATACACTAATCTAATGGTAAGGAGGCAAAATGAAGTTACTTCAAGTAATCATGGAATATCTCATTTTTCAAAATAAAATTATGAGTATTTATAATAAATAGAATATAAATTAAGATTCATAAATAGTGTATGTAGCTCAAATGGTAGAGCATATTAAACACATTTAATAAGGAACGAGGATTGATACCTCACATCTCCATTTTCTTTAATTAATGTATATTATTATGTTTTTTCTACGCATTTTTTAAGTTTCATACAATATTTTACATCTTTTTTCAGGTATAAGCTATGATTACTTTACTTTTTACAGAATAAACATTACTTTGCCTCCTATCACCATTGGAAAAATATACCCACACTCATCCAATGGTGATGGAGTCAAAGTAAAGCTTATCGAGTAACCACCTAAAATCTTCTTTTTTTCAAATATAGAGTTATGATGGTTTATAATAAATAGAATCTAAATTAAGATTTATAAATAATCGATGTAGTTCAAATGGTAGAGCATATAAAACTCATTTAATGAGGAAAGAAGATCGATAACTCGCACCTCCATTTTCTTTAATTTATGTTATTGAAATATTTTCTTTATATTTTTCAAAATTTCACAATTTACAACTTTATTCAAATATAAATTTTTGAGGTACACAATAAATAGAATATAAATTAAGATTAATAAATAGTGGATGTAGCTAAAATGGTAGAGCATATGAAATGAATTTGATAAGCAAAGAGTATCGATACCTTGCACCTCCATTTTCTTTAATTCATGATATTGAAATATTTTTCTTTGCATTTTTAAATTTTTTCTACAATTTACAACTTTCTTCAAATATGAAATTATGAGTTTCACAAGTAATATAATATAAATTAAGATTTCATAAATATGGGATGTAGTTCAACTGATAGAACATATTAAACGCATTTAATAAGGAATGAGGATCGAAACCTCACATCTCAATTTTCTTTAATTTATGTTATTGAGATATTTTTCCATTGTATTTTTTAAATTTTATACAATTTAAAACTCTTTCAACACGAAGCCATAGATGGCCTGCTGCAACCCCAGCAAAAGGTTTGCTTAAAGGGGTAAAAAAGTTGCCTCAAAGGAAAGGGCAACCCTTTTGCCAAAAAAAAGCGTAGGTTTCTTCGCCCTTGCCTAAAGTCATTTAGGCAACCGTTTTTTGTATCTCTAGCAACCTGGAAAATGGGTAACCTAATGTTCCTATAGCACCCTAGGCGACCCATTTTAGGGGTTGCTACAAAAATCAGACTGTTACAGTTAACCAGTAGGCAACCCTTTTTTGACTTAAAAGCAACTCTTTTAATACAACACTTTGGCTTGTAGATGCAACCTTTTTGAAAACATTTGCAACTTTTTTTACGGTTTCATTTTCAATTGCTACCCATTTGATAACTAGTGCAGCCCATTTTTAGAAAATTGCATAATACAGTTCTAGTTTACAGCAACCTTTATTTATTGCACAAACAAAGCTTGTTATTATAAATTTTCTACAAGAAATGTAAGTGAAACAAATATCGAACTAATCAAATAACATATTAATAGTCAATATTTCAACAACTGTTTTTCAGAATCTTAATACATGAAAAAGACAAAGTTCAAAATATAAAGTAGTTCAAAAGTCCATAACTAAGTTGAGACACATCTTTCCCACTTTAAACTATTTCACTGAACCTCTAGAAGACACATCTTCATTATCACTTGAAACTTCACTTTAAGCTTCATGAGCATGTCCTACATTATCAGAAACTATATAAAGTATATATATTCTACTTAGGCGTATTCTCTTGATAAAGGGACAAAGAAAGTGATAAAAAAAAGTCATCAAATTAACTAGCAAATTTCATTGGTAACAACTGTATAAAACTCTAGGCAAGTTAAGTATTGACGAGCTTAGTCTGTAAAAGCTAAGGAGCTAAAGGCGTATCAAGCTCTGGGCTCCAGGCGCTAAAGGCATGCGCTTAGGGGCTCTTGATACCAAAATTGTGTAGGCAAGTTAAGTAATTAACAGTATCCCACAACATTGATTTGGTTTCACATAGATATTCAACAATATAATTACGAAATGAAAAAAAGTAACTAAGTAAATGACCTGAAATTAGAGATAAAAAAAGAGTTGCTTTCGAGGTACATATTAATAGTAACATCCAGAGCAATCTCTATGAGCATGTATGAATTTCAGTATACCAAAACAATTTAAAACAGACAGAAACTATTAGTGATGGTAGTACCTGCATCTTAGCCGAAGGACTTGTTTTCTTAGGAGAGCAAGGTCTCTCAGTCCATTCAAACATTTCACTGTCCAAAAACTCTACATCATTGCCACCAGTTTGATCCTGCATAATATTCGAAATAACATCCTAGAAATTCAGAGAGCCGAAAGTAAATTAAAAACTAATATATCAACAATTGTGTATGACATGTGTATTGTACTATTCAAGTAAAACTTCATTTAGTTAAAGTCAGATTGTTTAGCAGATAAATGTGCTAACTAGAGTATAAAATCCAATTAGCCTAGCTTTAAAAGTCATGCATCTGAGATGTTTACTAATTTGAATGCAAAATAAGCATAAATATAAGCTAAGGGGAACATGACATATTAATATCATCATTTATTTTTCCGTCTACTTTCACCTACTTGTCATCTCTGGCATATCACCTAAATCATATAGCCTAAATCTCATATCCAGCAAGTCGGCGCCTTGAGGCTTTTGAAATGAAAACCTGACCAGCTACTAACTTGTTTGATTGTTTGAATCCATCTGTTATTTGCATAAGAAAGCTGGAATGTAAACTAAATAAATACAACTAGACATTTTGAGTTTCTTTAGTTGTAAGATTTAAAAACAGAATCCATTACAAGTTCAGATTTTAAACACAGCTGAGCCAATTGAAATGCCTGATATCATTGAGAATTCACTTGCAGGCAACAATGCATAAAATCAAATAATATATACCATATGTTTTCAAATAAATTGAAATGTCATTTTCATTATATTTTCAACAATCGAATGGTTGAACCAGCAGAAAGCACAGTAAAAATTTAAACCCATGACCAAACAATTGTTTGTTGCTACCTATTTCTATAGTTACTTTACGTCTCAATTGTTTGTTGTTACCTATTTCTATAAATACTAGACAGATTATTTGCTGCTACCTATTTCTATAGTTACTTTACCCCTCAATTGTTTATAGCTACCAGACAAATTGTTTGCTGCTACCTTTTTCTATAATTACTTTACCTCTCAATTGTTTTCTGCTACCTATTTCTATAGGTACCAGACAAATTGTACTATAATCAATAGAAGTTTTATGGGTACTATAATCAAGAAAATGTTGCCAAAATATTCAAGGAGAAAGTTTATTGAATTTTTTCCACATATCTATATAAACATATAATTCACGGTAAAGGCTTTGAAAATTAGCAAAGAACATAATGAAATAATTTTCTAGTCACTAAAAAAAACAAAATTGGCAAACAAAATACCTAACTGTTCTTGGTGATCTTTGAAATCGGAGAAAAACAGAATATCCTGACATGTAATAATTCATAAAATCTCAACACACATCACTTTTTTTGTTCCATTAATGAATGAAAGAATGTTATATAAAAGCTATGTATTAAAATAGAAAAAAATAGATCATGCCAGCTAAGATTGAATCTATTGAACTCACCTCGCCCATGTTTTGAGAGACAGTATGTACTGTATCTGCAGGAATTTAAGTTTTTTAAGGTTAGACAAAAACTTTGGTCCAAACGGAATAATAATTATAGGGTTTTAAAATGCGAGAATAAAATTATTCTGGACCACCTTAAAATATAAAAAAGTCATGATAAGACTAGGAGCAATTATATAAATGTTAACTATCAATAAAACTATGACTACTTTAAGAAAATGTGATGATAAGAGTTTGACACCAGATGATTTCATTAGAATTTTCAGGGCCTTTGGCTCTTTGAGAAGAACACGAGTTTGAGAAATTATCTATGAAAAGTTGAACTGAGGAGGCTTTTTGCTAGTTGCCTTCATCATATTAGGGAGTTGATTTATTTTTACGATTTACGCTTCTTAATTGTAGACTGTGAGTGGTTCTGAGGCGAAGTTTCTAATTAACTGGTAAAATTGGATATCAGAAGGCAACACTCCATGGAGACAATGGATTTATTAGTAGACAATAACTAGAGTATATTATGAAAGGAAGTATGAAAAGTCAAATTCTTGGAATGGGATCTTTACCATTCCAAGACAAACATTTATATGAAATAGGATGTAGATATAGAAACTCACAATATTTTCAAATGCAATACAGTTCTCCTTACTTCGTCGGAAACCATCAATAAGAAACTTATCGCTATCAATTGATTCCAACTCTTTCTTGATCATTGACTGTTGCTTCAGAAAGGACAATTTTTTCCTCTTTAATTGTCTTAAGAATCATGACACTAAAATTTTTCTATCATCAACACGAGTAGAAAAAAAAGCATTGATTTAAAAAATCAGTAATGAAAATAATGGGGCGTTACCCATATTCATTGTCAGAAAGTACTTCTCTCCTCAGCAGATCGCCAGCACTCAGATGTGTGAATCCAAAAGTCTCTGCTATTTTCACACATTGGGTTCCTTTTCCACTACCAGGGCCACCTATGAGATAAAAGGTCTTACTTTGTTTTCCAAATCAATATACAAATAAACAAGATCTCTATATACATATATGTATAGCCCAAAAGTGTAGAATGCATTCTTTTGGGTAGTTTAGACAAGCCAGTTGGTTAGTTAAACTCCCTAAAATTTTGAATACACAGAAAACTATTCCAACCAAGAATATAGGATCACAAATTTTCCTAACTTGCTAATTTTTACACTAATATATAGAGCAATTGATATTTTAAAACTAAAAAAATTAGCATGCAATAACAAACGTTTTGTGGCTTTTAAAACTCATTAGTGGTTCCAATTATAGTAACACACCACCAACCCTTTTCCAGTGTAATGAAAAGCTTAAATACCAAATCATTACCTAAAACAAAAGTTATAAATGGAGTTTTCTCCTCAATAGAAGTAGTATATTTCACCTGTATACAGAGAAAAAACAGAGGAGAGAGGAATGTTATTCCGAGCTTACGAGTAATTGGAAAAAAGATAAGCTAATTTATTTAACTTAGTATCAAACCATTGAAACATTAAAGGAAAAAACTATGATCAATTTAAAATGGCTCCACTTCATTTCACTTTAATCATTTTGTTTCATCTAATTTACCAAAACTATCACTATGTCGACTCGCAACACAAGCCATTAAATAGAAATTAAACTAAGTAGACTGGAAATAGGGATTTCTATACTATATTTTCGATCAATAATTGGGCACAAAAACAGCTGCTAATCAATATAGAGAATAAGATATATTGGTCAAACAGATTATCCACAATTTAAGAAGAATTAGCATAAGGCACAAAGACATCTATTGCAAAAACGCAAAAGTGAGGAATGAAAGGAATAACGGGGTGCAAATCTCAGTAGAAAGTCATGTACAAACCCTCCCCACCACAAGAAAATACACCCATGACTGAAATCGAAAGCTTACCCAACCCAGAAGCAAACCTCTCTCCACCAAATCAACTAATTGAGCCACAAAATCTAATTTGTCCAGAAACATTAAATATTAACAATATGAACATGCAATGAGAGAAATTAAAGCTTTAATTATAAACAAATATGCAGAACGAACAAAACTTAGAAGATACCTTATATTGGAAAGGTCATTCGAACGGCGGTGAAGACGTAACCAAAACTGATGGTGAGAGGGTTTCGAAAAGAGGCGGTGAGGGAGGACGGCAGTGAGGGAAAACGGCGGTGATGGAATACGGCGGTGAGGGAAGACCACAGTGAGGGAAAACGTCTGTGAGGGAAGACTTAGAGAGGAGATCGGTGTTTTGCGACTGAATAAGGAAGACGGCAGTGAGGGAAGAGTGAGAGAAAGAGAAAAACGACTGAACAGGGGATTTTATACCTAGGTTATAATTTTATTAATATTGATTTTTTTATTATTTGGTGTACACAAAATGGCGGGATTTATTTCCGCCAATAAAGTCTTTAGTATTCATCCCGCTGCAAAGGCAACCGTTTTCTAAAGGGTAGCTTATTTTAGCGTTTTTTAAGAATTCTATATAAAAGGCAACCTTTTCCGAAAATTAAATAAAGGGTAGCTCTTACTCCCATGTTTCATCACAAAGGCAACTCTTTCAAGGCAACTCTTTTCTATTTCCGTTTCAGTAGCCCATCTATGACGTAGTACAAATATAAAATTATGAGGGTTTAGAATAAATAGATGATAAATTATGATAACATGAATAGGGTATGTAGCTTAAACGGTAGAGCATATTAATCGCATTTATTAAGGAACGAGGATTGATACCTCGCATCTCCATTTTCGTTATTTTATGTCATTGTAATATTTTCTAAGCATTTTGTAAGTTTTGTACAATTTACAATTTTTTTCAGGTGTACGATATGGCTACTTTATTTTTTACAAATAAAACATTACTTTGCCTCCTATCACTATTGGATCAAAATATCATATATTCATTTAATGGTGATTGAGGCAAAGTAAAAGTTACTTCAAGTAATTATTGAATATCCTTTTTTTTCGAATATAAAATTATGAGAGTTTTAATAAATAAAATATAAATTAAGATTCATAAATAGTGAATGTAGCTCAAATGGTAGAACATATTTGTTGGTCCCTATGCATACACTCACTAAGTCAGAGGGGGGTGAATGACTCACTCAAGAACTTATGAAACTTTTTTGCGATAATTACTTGCACCACTGAGTGAAGAACTGGAAAATGCAATAAAGTAAAGAACATTGAGATTTTTATACTGGTTCGGCAACCTGTGCTTACATCCATTCCCGAGAGAGTGTCTCGGCTTTAATTCACTAATCTCAACTCCTTTACCTAGGCGAAGAGGCCTTTCACAAATTCCCGAATTACAGTAAGTACCCTCCAAACTACAATCGCTCATCCGCTGACTAGAATACCCTCTTCTATTAGCAACTCACTAAGAGTCTAAACAAGAGCTAGATTCAACTTATAAAAAACGTTGATCCAGTTATAAATGATATGATATTACAAGTAATTGATCTATTCTATTCTCTCTTATCCTAAAGCAGATTCTCATTGAGTAGTGCTTTCTTGCTTGAACTTCTTTAAAGCTTGTAATTTGGCAGAGTTTTAGCTTCTAGGAAATTCAGGGGTAATCACCAAGTTCTAATGCTAGCCTTCTTGCTCCTTTTATAGTTGGATTGAGAAAGTAGTTGTTGAACTTATCTTGGCATCTTCTGAAAATGACAGCTCACCTATTCACCCATTGCTTCTTAAAATCAATCTATTAAGAGATAGAATTGCAATGTTGTGAGATAGAAAATCAATCCGTTAGATTGAGATTCGAGCTTTAATTTGAATCCTTTGTCGTTTGATGCCAGCCATCTGTTAGAGAGAACTCGCACTGAATTGCCACATGTCTTCATCCCATTCCTTCTAGTATTCTGACATTTTGCAGAGTTCGCGATAAAAAGGTTGGTAGTTATGCAAAATTGCCCAAAGTGGAAAATGACTTTTTACAGCTTGATCAGGGAATACTTTATCATTTTCTTCATAAAACTGGATCTTGTCAAGGCATTAATTCTTTTTGTCTTTGTCTCATTAATGTTCAAGCAAAAAGCAACACTAAAAGCAAAGATCCCTTTTTACCTTAAAAGGTAAGGTTAGCAGCTTTGAAAGACTTAAAGTAACTCATCGAAGA
The DNA here is from genome assembly GCA_947683365.1 of Euphorbia pulcherrima. NCBI lineage: Eukaryota > Viridiplantae > Streptophyta > Magnoliopsida > Malpighiales > Euphorbiaceae > Euphorbia > Euphorbia pulcherrima. The sequence continues at coordinate 27,218,317 of CANTUS010000001.1, forward strand.
TGATATATCGTAAAGCACACAACTGAAACAAAATCTAAATATCAAGTCTTGAGTGAATATCACTAAGTAAGTGACCAAGTAGACAATCAGCCCAGAAATAACTCAGAGTTAAACTAAATAGCTAGGTCAGTGGAGACTTGAAATTCAACCCTTGAATTTACTAACTCCCTTACAACCATAGACTATTTATTTTACCATCATTATTGATTTAATTAACCCATTCTTAACTTAATTGTTATGATCAAAACTTAAGCACTACTGAGTCATCCACTGGGTTAGTCCAAACTCGTGCCTGGTTCAACAATCTCCCCCATTTTGATCAATGGCAATTAGATCAGAGTTACCGTATGCTTGATATATCTTTGTTCAGCATCTTCAATTAGCTCAGAGTGAATTCTAACTCCCCCATAATTCTTGAATCTTCTGAGTTTAGTATTCCTTAACACTTCTCATATATTTCTGCAAAAGATCAGCACACGAATATACAACAGAAAATATATGAAGTTAAGAAGATCTTAACTTAGAACAGAATATGTAATCTTTTCATATATGGATAACTTAAGTACAAACAATGAAGAGTTAATCTATACTAAGTTTTACAATAAGCACTAACGATTACAAGTATTCTATTCTACACTTTACGCATAGGTGGGGCTCCTAGATTTGCTCTCCTTTCCTCATTAACCTGCTGATCCCATCTGGATTTCTTCTCCTTGGGTAGAGCAATCTTCTTGCCTTTCCTTTTCCTTGTCTCATGATATTCTCGTTAAATGCGCTCCAGATCCTTGGATAGATTTGTATGAAAATTTAGCAATACTCTATTCTCTTTCCCTTTCCTCCTACTCACTCTTCTCGCAATCCTTCATCCCCATTGCCATTGCATCCAAATGGCTTGGGCTCGATGATTAAATGAGCTCAGAGACTCTTCAAATGATTCCAATGGATGATAGGCATGGAATGATGGCTGTTTGGTCAGAGTCTGTGGTATTAGTTTGGTCAGAGGCTTGGTTGTTTTGGTCTGTGTTAGAGGTGGATGGTGTTTGGCTTTCAGGTAAGGGTAAGGCTGAGATAGGTGTAGGTGAGAGTGGTGTGTCAAGGATAGGGTTTTGGAAAAAGAATGGCTCCTGGTTTTGCTCCCCCTTCACTTCTTCACCTTCAATAGCGGACTCGCTGACCTGAGTTTGAGAAACCTCAATCAGCTTAGCTCCCTGCTCAACTACAACATCCTCTTCCTCCTTATCTTCTAAGTCATCCTCATCTTCATCAATCACAACCTTCATTCTCTTCAGTAAACTCCTCTTCCTCTCTTCCTAGCTTCTTTAGCATTATCAGCAGTTAGAGTGACCTACTGGTCAGAGTTAAGAACATCAAATTTCACAGCATTAACCTCCATAACTTCATCTTCCTCCTGCTCTTCCTAATTTTCAATCCCATCAAGAGCTCCAATCATCTCCTCCATAACTTCAGGTACTTCCTTCTTATCTAAGCTTGCAACTGCATATTGCGGAATTTGTTCAGTATTAGCCTTCACTTTTACTGATGCTGCCTCAGCTTTCCTCTTAATTTTAGCTTCAATCTAGTTTTGCCTTTTTCTAATTCTTTCTTCATTAGTAGGCTTAACTCTCTCAGCTTCCTCAAGGTCTTGGACTATTCCAGTCCCTTTCTTCACTATAAGCTTATTTTTAGGCTGACCTACTTGAGGTACAGGAACTAATGTAGCTTCTTTTCCTTTAGCAGTCACCTCATCCAGTTGAGCTTCATATACCTTCCTTTTCTTCTCCCTTTTCAAAGGCATATCCTCTCTCAACTCTTCTTTAGCCTGCTTTTCCTCCTCTATCTCCTGTAGAGTTAGCTCACGAGTCTTTTCTTCCTTAGTTCTCTTTGATGATCTTGTCTTTTTAGGAACTTGGGCAACTACAGGAATGGATCTTGATGAGCTCCCTTTCTTTGCTTCCTTCTTAGAGTCTCTCCTAACCTCCTTCTTCACTACTTTCTTCTCTGTCATATCCTCTCCTTTCTCTAATTTAAGCTTGGTAATCCGCTCAAGCTCACTTGCCACAAAGGCATCTAAGGTCAGATCTTTCTCATGAGGCTAGATTAGCTTCATCTCCATTATAGCCTTAGGATCCTTTATTCTGACTTCTTCTGGTTTCAGATTGATATATTTGGTGTTGGAAGGTCTCTTATTGGCTTTAAGTCCATGATAGTGAGCACTGCTTAAAATTCTAGATTCAACTACGGTCAGCTGAATGTTGCTCTTAGCAGCCCATCCTTCCAAATCTAGATCTTACGCCCTGCAAATCTCCATCACCAACTGCCCATACACCATGTGCTTAGTGACCTTCAGTAATTTGTGCAAGATGGCCATTGGCTAATTAATGCTCATGCCATGTGTCAGAGCATAGATGAATACCCTTTTAAACTTTGAACAGCTCCCTATAGAGCCTGTTTTGTGCAAAAGAACTTTACTAACAAGTTTATAGGCTTGCTTCCCTTCCTTTATGAACATGGAAGCTATGAGTTCCCCTACCTTGTAATCTTTAGGAACTTCATAGTCTATGGGGATATCAACATGGTCTTCATCATTGATGACTCGCAGTGTGAGTCCTCTTTCTCGCATTCCCAATAGACCTGCAATTAATATAGGGGTCACATAGACATTCCTCCCCATCATCGTGGTCTCAAAAAGATCCTTCTGACCTTCTACCAAATGAATTTCATTATAGAATCTCTAAACTATTTGCTTATAGCTGCCACTTGGCATGTCAAAATATCCTCTCAAGTGGTGCTGGCGTGTCCACTTGCCAAACCTTTCATCTCTCAAAAAACTGAGCATATCTAAGTAGTTAGCTTCTCCACTTTAGTTTTCTCCATGAAACACCATTTTGTCAGAACATACTTGGTTCCTGCTAGAATTCTCAGTTCTTCAATCTTGTCAATACTAATAGCCAACTGAGCAACATGATCTTTTTTTGTTAACCAGTGAGTATCCTTCTTATTACTCATAAAAATATCAGATTTCCTTCCTAATGTGCTTGTCATTGAATTTGCTTTAAAGAAGATTAGAGATTTTTGGGATTTAGAGAAGAAGATTGCAGAAGAGAAATTTGGTAAAGTAACATTTCCTCTTTCTGAACTTCCCTTTAAATAGCTAAAAACTCTTCGCTAAACCTGCAAAGCTACGTGTACGACTCATAATCCATGGTCTTAAGATTCAACGATGAAATTGCATAATGCATACTATAGGATTAATGAAGGCAAGAAACATAAGATAGCTGCTACTAAATATATCAAGTTTAAATTTGAAAGATAACCGGTGACAATTGATGATGTGTCCAAAATTCAAGCGGCAAAAGAAATACTTAACCTAATTCACAGAAGCTCAAAGTGTGCCCTAGTTTGGTCAGCTTCAGGATAGGTCAGAGTGAGATGTATTTCTTCAAATTGGATTGGACATTTCAACCAGCTATTTTAGCGTGTTGAATTAATCCTTTCTAATAGGCTTTGTGAAGATTTTGGAGAAAATTGTAATTGTATTTCTCTGTTATATTATATCAATTATATTACATAGGTATTTATACTAGTCTAATACTATAGGAGAATAAATACAAAATAAATACAGTTTATTGTATTTCCTAACTAGCCTTTTTTCTAATTAGTCAAACTAGGAATACTTGCATAATTAACAGCTAGCCTTCTTCCTAATTAGTCTTCCTTCTAATTAGTCTAATTAGGAATACTGAATAAAGGTAGCAGCTATATATTCAACACTTTGTGAATATGTTAGCTCTCTGTTCTTTAGTAGGAATGTAGGTGAGCTTGACTTCTACTTTTAGCACGTGATCCCTTATGAAGTGATGTCTAATATTGACATGCTTTATCTTGCCATGTTGAATTGGATTCTTGGATAGGTCAATTGCACTCTTTTTATCACATGTGACTTCAAGATAATTGGACTTTATACCATAATCCTCCTGTTGCTGCTTGATCCAGAGCAGTTGTGCTACACAACTTACTACAACCATATTGTGAGCACTGGATTTTAACGATCCTTCTCACGAAATGATGATGAGAGCTATATGATGCAATGTCTTTAAGGTGTTTTCCATCAGAGGTGTTCTTACTACTGTAGAGTTGAGTTTGGCTGAAGTCTGGAGACCTAGTCTGCCCTTAAGTACATGTACGAATTCTATCTAGTGGTATAGATCCACTGGCAGACCCGTACGGGTGAGTACCTTTTGTACGCGTGGAGGGGACAGGTCCCATAGTACCTGTAAGAGTAAGGCCTTACCGATACGAGTCCTCTGATTTCCTAATCAACCTCTTTCGGAAGCTATCTCTTACCATTTTTGGGAAATGGCAGGTCTTGAATGCGGATTATTGCATTCAGACCTAACTCTCACCCTATAAGTAAGGCCTTTTCCCCTCATTTCACAACACACATATCTCATATGAAAATTATACTAAAACTCTAACAGTTTCTATAGGTATAGAAAAGGTATAGTGGGGGTATAGGAGGTATAAAATAGGGAGAAAACCCTTCCTTTGAGGTTTTGTCCACATTTTATTCATTCCTAGCTTCTTTTTAGGATTTAGGGGAGGTTCTGTCCACACAAATACTCACCTAAATAGTCCTATTTCATCATCTACTTTGGATGGACTCTCTCAATAGTAAAGGGATCATCTTAAAGTGGATTCACGCTGCAAAGGTAACGCTCTTGAGTTTCAAAGAGACTCGCATGTCAGTTATTTTATTACTATTATTCTCTATTTCTTCTCTTTTATTTGTTCCTTTCATTTCCTATTTCGGGTTCTTCCTAATCTGTATGAGCGTTATTCGCACCATATATCCCTAAAGATATCAAATCGGTTCGCCATACTCATATGGAGGGAAATCCCTTTTATTTTATTTTCATGCCATTAATCTATTAATCTGTAAACTGAACTGAACTGAGTTTCTGCCTAGCATCAGATAGGACCCGTACAGGTCCTCTTACACCCGTACCAATCCTCCCTAGTACCGTATAGGTGGGGGCCATCCATAAGGGTACCAGCCCCGAGACAGAACCCAGAATTCACTTTTAATCGGTTAAAAAGCAATCCAACTCACCATATACCATGCAATCATTTTAACTAATAATCTGGTAAATTAATCCATAAAACTTAAAATGTGTTTGCACAGCAAAATCCGCTGAAGTGCTGACTTATGATGTGCTATAAATTGTGCTAACGTCTGTGGATGCAGGGGAATTTATTTTCATTTTGTTTTATAACTGTGAACAGATGTATAGGTTCTCTTTGAAATTCCCCCATTTCCCCCCCATTTTCCCTCATTTATTGCTTTAGCTTTACTGTAATATGTAAACGCATGTAATGATTGTAAAAGAGTGTAGAAATAGGATTTTTGTGATAATTCCCTAAATGATGAAAACTAAAACTGTTTTACGTGGTGAATGTAATTTTGAATCAACTAAATGAGAAATAAGAGACTCATCCGATACCCGGATCTATGATCCAATAGGTATGAGTCTCCCGCCCAGAGGGAACCATACCAAAACTCTTTCCCAAGTAGACAACTTGGGTGGCAACTCTATCAATTGTATTGAGATTTGTGTCTCAATTCTTTTATTCAATAAAATTGGCTCAATTGTACAAAATTTAACTAAAAATGTTTTGTCACGTCTAAATCCAACCAATCCCCTAGTGGGCCCCGCCTCTCACACAAGCACCAAGGGAGACCCATACGTCATTGACACCTCACAGTGGCGACTCTACTGGGGATTATATCTTTTAACTTGCAAAATTTTGGTTTGTTTTAAAAGCTTAAAAGATTAAAATGAGCACCGAAAATCATTTACTTGATTCAACCCGCTTTTGTTTTCATCATTTGGGAAAATTATCATACTCTATCTTCTCATCTCCTTCTCTTTTTAGCTAGATGCGCTCTTCTTTTAGCGCTAGGTTAGAGTGCCCTATTATTTCCATGACACTCACAAAGGTGTACCCATGCCTCTCCCTCCAAAAAAGGCTTGATGCAATGGGAACCTTCTACATCGACTTTTGATATGTCCCTATGCCATTCTTATCAAAAGCCCTAGAATTTTACCCTTTAGGTGTCCTGATTTACGTGTAAGATTAGATTAAGGAAGAATACCCTCAGACTCGGTGGGAGAAATAAGGACGGAATCGATTGCTTCACATGTGTTGTGTTACATACCCTTATGATTAACCCCACCATGCATCATTGTAATTTATGCATGCATACCACATCCCATACATGTACTGATCTCTTGGTTATCACCTCAACCAAAACTAAACCTCAAAGGGAAAAAGCTTGGTCATGATCTCATGTTCATTTGACTCACATTCTGGCTCCTCCAGTTCTGTTAAGGGTTACTCCATCTCTGTCTACTAGTATTTCATCTAGCAGTCAATTTAGTTTGGTTGATCTTTCTACCTATCATCCTGAGGAGATGTCTCGTATCCTGACTCCAAATGGCCAAATTGATGTTGAGGTTGGGAATATTGCTACTAGGGAGTAGGCAAATGCATCAAGGACCAAGGTTAGGTCAGAGATCGCAAATGCCATCTCATAGTACTTAGGAAGTGATCAACTCTTAGACCGAATGAATGATAAGATGTTAACCGCCATCAGGGCAATCATGACCAAGGAGAGAATGGCTAATGCTCCTAATAGCATGCCTGTTAGTGCTCCAATAGTGAATGCAATGATTAGTGAGCAAGTATCAGGAATTACTAATAATACATTCACCTAGTCCCAACTGCCACCTGTACGAACTCGCGGGGGTTCTTCAAGTGAGTTTGGTCAGTTAGGTTCCATGGGTCCATTCAGTTCAGTTAGCTTGCCATTCCAGTTAGTGGGTATAGTGGTTCCTCCAGTCGTCAGTCAGTTTGCTCAACCTAGTCAAGGGTTTGTACCACCGCCATTTTAGTTTGGGGCATCTGGTCTGAACCCAAATTTTTTGGTCATACCTAAGGGGATGACCTTTCATCAATCAATAGGTTTACCCTTGAGTGCGATTACTCAATCAGAAGGATCATCTTCATCCTTAAAATTGCATGACCTGCTTCAGAAATTGCCTGTTGCTAATCCCGACTCCCAACCATCGTCACTATCCAACCAGGTAGCTAGAGAGGAGGATTAGGTCCCTGAAAACTTTAGTATGCCTAGCATAACGAAGTATAAGGGAACCGGTTTGCCTCAATCTCACATCACCACCTATTAGAGGGTTATAATAATCAGAAAGTTAAGTGATTAGGTCCTAGCCAAAATGGTCCCTTATACCTTAGAAGTTCCTGCTATCGAATGGTACAACACTCTATCAGATGAAGTAATTGGAAACTGGAAAGCTTTATTAGGGCCTTTTATTGAGCTATATGGTTTTGACGCCACTATTAAAAGTACCATACAAAATTTTGAGGCTATCAAGCAGGCCCCTAATGAGAAGTTCAAACCCTACTTCGAAAGGTGGATGGCTACTCAAGTTCTATTAAAGGATAGGTTAAGTCTCCCATGTTGGATATGATGTATGCCCCTAAGGCAATTAGGGCAATATATCTTAATTATGTAATGGTACCAATATTTTATTTAATTAATAAAGGCATTTAAACTTTTGTTTATATCGATGTACTTGTAAATATATATTATGGCTGGTTAAAATATATTCATTGATGTATGTATACAAAAGTCCTTGACGTATCATAGAATGAAGTCAGAGAAATTATAGTTGGACTATATTTAGTGAGACCTGCTTCATGTGCAATTATGATTATGTCTAAACTATCCCTAGTCATAGTTTCATAAGAAAGGATATTGATGAAGTGGAATGATTAGCATGTGGTCAACTTTCTTGGAAAGGGTCCAAGCAGTCAATCTCTTAAGGACTAAAGGTTGTGCCTTAAGTTTGACACATGGATATATCTGGGAGATATATTGGAGACCGCAGTAAGATAAACACTTAGTGTATGTATCAATATATTAGTGTTTATCTTCATGCAATAAGCTTTGCGAATATCCTTATACTTAAGATAGTAGTTACCTTGTGTGGTACTATTGCTATACTTTGGGTCATTCCTATGCATTCATTAATTTAGGGTATCACAGGTGAGTATGGGTATAGTGATGACAACACATTGGTAAGCTGAGTAGTCTGAAAGAATCCATCGCTCTGGATATATTAAGGAGTTTTACCTAGCCACTTGTTGAAGTGATGATTTTTATAAACCTCTAATCAGAGTATGTGTTTGATAGAAATAGTTTCTAGTCAAACACATTATGGTAAAAGGCAATATACTTCGGTAACAAGTTAATAACTGGGATAGCTTGGAGAAACCTTGCTATTAGTAGGTTAACACTTTAATCGAACCCTATAAACCAGATGGTACTAATGTTAAGGAATGGAAGGAGTTCATGGCATTGGACAACTATTGCATTGACCGGGATTAAGTCATAAGCACAAATGATAATCCGAGTAATGGGGTATGGTAGACCCTTGCTAATGGCGTACTACAGTCATTTAAGGTAATCAAGTTCTATTCATGGTCTAGAACTTTAGCCCAATGGTTCCAATAGAACAAGGGTTGGTTAAGCCTTAACAGCTCAATACTTCGGGATCCTATAAGGTCACACACATTGGACCTTCATCGGACTGAGTAAAGAATTAATAGATTTATTGTATTACAAAAATATAACATAATAATAATTGGATTATTATTTAATTGGTTAGAAATGATTAGATCATTTTTGGATAAACCAAGGAATATATTTTTGACCGGTAATTAATTTATTAGGGTCAAAAAATAAATATTTATTTGAAAGGGATTGGAAAGATTTTTAGTAGGTTGGACCTAGTAAAGAGGAGACTGAATAGCGAAAGGGGACTGTGGGTTTGAAAGGGCTCGCACTGGGGAGCCCAGCGCGATCTTCACTGTAAGTTGGGCTTGCGAGAAAGCCTGCAAGCCCAAGCTTGGGTGGCACACAGCATACATAGCACGCTGTGCATGCGGGTACACATGTGGGATGTACAAATATGGACAACCCATATTAGTTTTGGGGGAGCAATTTTGCTCCCCCAAGCCTATAAATAGGCACTCAATCCCCCCTTCCAACTTGCACCAATAGCTCAAAGCATAAATCCTAATCAAGATTCGTAATGATAAATCTCTCGGGTATTTAAGCAAGTTCTTTTTTAGGAGCTTTATTTTAATCGAGCACCTCTATTCTATATTTTTGGGTGGGGCTTCTGGAGTGGTCTAGCAACTACTCGAGGCTCCTTAGTTCTTCCTCTCGGGGAGGTTTGGTTGGTAGGGTTCGTGTGGATACTCATAGAGGCTATCCTACGCTTGGAGGCTTGTGCAAGGACGTTCTACTAAAGCACGCTTTAACTGGTAAGTTTTCTTTCTTTCTCTTTTAATTATTAGGTCTTTTCACGCTTTAACTGGTAAGTTTTCTTTCTTTCTCTTTTAATTATTAGGTCTTTTTCTTTAAGCGTTTTTAGACTTAATAATTATGCTTAGGTTGTTTTGCATGCTTAGTTTATTTTATGCTTAGGTTATAGGTTAGAGTTATAACATGCTTAGGTTATAGCTTAGAGTTATAACATGGTTAGTATAAAATATATATGGTAGGATCTAATTTAGAATTATGGTATGCCTAGCCTATGCATTCTAACCTAGGTAGAGAATTATATAGTTAAGGCTTTATCTAATTTATATGCATCTACTAGGAGTTCCTGGGGACAGGGACAAAATTTTAATTTTTCACGGTGCCTGTTATGCATGTTCAATTTGACTGTCAGTTCCCAACAGTAGTATCAGAGCCTACCTATTTAGTGCATAATTAAGTTAGAAGCGAACTGAATATTATTTTCTCTATGAAAAGATTTATTGTTTATTTAATTGTTTGTAACAATATATATGAACTTGAGTTTTCATTTCAAGGTTAGAAAATGGTTGTGAATAATTTTGAATAAGCCTGCTCAACTTACTCAAATTATACAAGTTCCAATAATTTATTTAAATTACATAGGTTATAGATGCTTCTAATTTACATGAATTGTAAGAACGAAATTTATTAGCTCAAGAGAATTCATTGGTCTTTAAGTTTGTGCCCGTATTTGTTCTGGCTAAGGATTGGACTTGGTGTCTACTCACTTCAAGGGCACCTCTCCTACCTGGGAACCTATATCGGTGCAGCTTGAATTGACCAATCGGTGGATTAAATATGGATTAATTTATTTCTAGTATATAAGATGGTACTTATATATGTTTCTATAACAAAGTAAAAATTAAATTTATTGAATAAAAGCTTAAAGGAAATGCAATATAAATATAACAAATAAAAGTGTTAATTATTTTGCATATTATCTAGGTTGATTGAATAATTATAATAAAAAGCTTGAACCCGCCTAAGGTTGGACCTTATAAATTAATTTTAAAAAATGCTGAATTAATATAAATTATTATAAATATGTCCATCTGATAAAATCTTAGATTGGGTGAGATGTTTAACACCAATAAAATCCCAAAGTAAATATATTAAGGCAAGTTATAGTCTTCTTTACTCAAATTTATAATACGGTCTCTTTGGGCTATCAAAGTGTTACACAAAGCATTCCTTCTAGTCCATATTGATTGGTTGTAAAGTTTGGGATAGGGTGTGCCTTAACGGAACTAGGGTAGTCCACCATAAAATTGGGGGCTAGGCCCAAATCTGAGACATATTCAAGGAGATGCTAACATAAGAGCACACGCCCCTTGGGATAAGGGAACTTGAATGAGTTAGCAATTGCATATGATGCAAATGGAAAGGGATTCCAACTATAACTTAGTATTGTGACTTGACTCAAAAAATTGGGGGTCATAATAGACTAGTTGTAGATGCTACCTACTAAGAAATTTAGCTGGGCTAAAATTCCCGAATTTAATAGAATAGGCTATTGTTAATTTCAAAGAAAATAGTAGGACAAATGTATTTAATTTAAAGACCTTTTATTAAATGCATGTACTAAAAACTAATATCTGAACAATTTTCTTTTCTTATATCTTAGGTTGAAATCTATATTTAATTACAAACATTCGCATTGATAACTAATTTTGATTGGCTCTAGCTTTAAAGGGTTTGTTTAGAAATGTAAGGATAGTCCTCAAAGCCTTGGGCTTGGGGTGTACTTTGTATGAACCCGAATCTAAACAACATGATGCAAGCAATTCTGCTTGAAAACAGATATGCATCAAATACTTAAAGGAAACTAGGATACAACGCCTTGGAGGTTGTTAACATCCTTATTACCTTATGTAAGTAGGGGATAAGGATAAACATCAAGTCAGGTATTATGATCCATGTTACCTTAGCTACAAGGGCATCCTAAAATCATGGACCTAAAAGTTTATATCTTTACATCTTAGAGAAAGGATTTCCTATGGTGGAAAATTTGAACCAAAATATTTTTGATGGAAGATTGGTGGACCAGTTAGTCAGAAATTTAAATGGTTCATATCTCAAAGAAGTAAAGGGATGCATTGTGTCTAGTATTGAAGCAGGATAGAGCAGAGTAAAGAGAAAAGTAAAAGAATATTGAGAATTTTGTTTAGAAGACAAAATGATTGTTTTCAACATGAAAAATTGGAAACAAGATCTTCATTTCAATATGGGATATTGGAAATAAGATCAAAATGGCTATAGTCTCATAGCATAAGAAAAGGAGGCCTAAAGCTTCCATTTTAAGGTGTCTGATATTGAGAAATTCTACATCTCAAGGGAATTCTAAATTTTTATGGAATACCTAATGAGAATCACATATCCATACGATGATATATATATTGTTGAGAAGTAGAGGTTTGGCAAAAAGGAGAGTTGTACCTACAAAAAAATCATTAGAGCTTGATGGCTGCTATTGATGTAAGAACTTGAAATTTTCATTCTGCTAAAATTTGTAAAAGGACAAAATTCAATTGTCATTATAAAATATTATTTCCTGCTTCTCAGCAGATGGAATTTTATTCTAATTTGATAAAAGGTATTATCAAAATCATGAATGATATTTTATTGTAATATGAAAAATGATATTTCTTATTATAAAATCATATTCTCAAATATAAACATTGCTAAGAGAAAATTAGATAATGAGAAATCTTTCTACTTATGGCATTGCCGTTTAGGCCATATAAACAAAGATCGCTTAACGAAGTTGCATAAACGTGGAGACTTGGGCCCAACAGACTTAGAGTCTTATAGCAATTGCGAACCTTGTTTAAGAGGAAAAATGACAAAGTTACCCTTTCAAGGAAAGAGTGAATGGGCCACGAGTACATTGGAACTTATACATACTGATGTATGTGGTCCAATGAGTGTTTAGGCACTAGAAGGATACTCCAAATTCATAACCTTTATTGATGATTATTCACGATACGGTTATTTGTACTTAATGAAGCACAATGAAAAGTTCAAATTATTCTGAACTGAAGTAGAGAAACAGCTTGAGAAAAGTATTAAAGCACTTCAATCGGATTGAGGTGAAGGATACTTAAGTCAGGAGTTTCAGGATTATCAAAAGGAAAATGGGATGGTTCCCTAGTAGACCCCTCCTTATACGCCCCAACATAATGGAGTGTCAGAAAGGAGGAATCAAACTTTATTAGATATGGTTCGGTCCATGATGAGCCATACATATCTCAGTAAATCCTTCCGGGGATATGAACTAGAGTGCACGGTTTATGTATTAAACAGAGTGCCCTCTAAATTAGTTGATTTCACACCTTACGAAAGGTGGTGTAATAAAAAGCCATCTCTAAGTCACTTAAGAGTATGGGACTATCCTGCTATGGTAAAGAGGATAGCGTCAGATAAGCTGAACACCAAATCTAACAAGTGTCGGTTCATTGGATATCCAAAGGAAACTATACAATATCTACTTTACCAACTTGAAGCACAAAAGGTATTTATGTCACAGAATGCTCACTTTTTGGAAAAGGAACACTTACTTGCAAAAGTCAGTGGGAGCAGTATTGAACTGGAAGTTTAAGGGGCAGAAACAAACAATCAGTTGATTGACTCCATTCTAGATACACAAGAAAGTGAGATCCGAGAACAATCTGTCAAAATACAAACATTGGAAGATCAGGTTGTGTTCATTAGGGTCCCGATATATATGGTTTTATCATCACAGATGATAAGGAAATGTATCTCTTGGAGGATGATGAACCAAAGACATATGATGAGGCAATGAAGAGTTCAAATTCTGATGAATGGCTAAAAGCCATGAAATCAGAAATGGATTCCATGTATGAAAACAAAGTTTGGAATTTGGTTGATGCACCACAGGAGGTTAGACCGATCGGGTACAAATGGGTTTTTAAGAAGAAGACTGACATGGACTTTAATGTAATTACCTATAAAGCAAGGTTGGTTGCAAAGGGTTATAGTCAATATGAAGGTATCGACTATGATGAAACTTTATCACCGGTAGCCATGCTTAAATCTACAAGGATACTCCTCGCCATTGCTGCTCATTATGATTATGAGATCTGGCAGATGGATGTTAAAACAATATTCCTGATTGGGAATTTAGACTAGTATGTGTATATGACACAACTTGAGGGTTTTACATCTCAGAATGGCTCGAAGGTATGCAAGCTACAAAGGTCCATTTATGGACTTAAGAAGGCATTCAGAAGTTGGAATATAATATTTGATTAGACAATCCATGAACTAGATTTTTGTCCAAACCTTAATGAGCCTTGTGTTTACAAGAAGGTTAGTGGAAGTGCAATCATTTTCTTAGTATTATATGTCGATGACATTCTACTAATAGGAAACCATAATTCTCTTCTTTAAAATGTTAAAGTATGGTTGTCAAGAAAATTCTCCATGAAAGACCTTGGGAAAGCAGCATTTATACTAGGTATAAAGATCTATAGGGATAGATCCAAGAGGATGTTAGGTCTTTCTCAAAGTACATATATAGACAAGGTATTTAATAGTTTCAATCTTGAGCATTCGAAGAAAGGTTATCTCCCGATGACAAAGGGAATTAACCTATCTAAGGCTGAGTGTTCGAAGATAGCTCAAGAGAGAATGCGCATGAAGGATATACCCTATACATCTACGATAGGATCCATCATGTATGCTATGATATTTACTAGGCCATATGTCTCTCAGGCTTTGAGCTTTATAAGCAGGTATCAGTCAGATCTAGGTGAAAAGCACTGGATGGCCGTCATGGCAATTCTTAGGTACTTGAGAAGGACTAAGGATGAATTCTTGATATATGGAGAAGGTGATCTCACAATTAGAGGTTACACTGATGCGAGTTTTCAATCCGACAAGGATGACTTTAAGTCTCAGTCAGGTTTTTATATTAAATGGAGGGCGCGATATGCTGAAAGAGTTCCAGGCAATAAACTACTGCTAATTCAACCACAGAATCTGAATACATTGCTACATTCGAAGCAGCAATAGAAGCTATTTAGTTAAAAGGGATTTATTGGTGATCTCGGTGTGATGCCTGAGACTGTTAATCTAATTACTTTATATTGTGATAACAATGGTGCTATAGCGTAGGCAAAGGAACCACAGTCTCATTAGAAAAATAGACATGTATCCAGAAAGTATCATATAATCAGGGAGATTGTTAATGCTAAGATAGTAAAGACTTGAATATGTACCCACTAATCAGAACCCCGCGGATGGTCTGATGACGCCATTGACTCAAGTCAAACATGACCAGCATGTTAAAGCATATGGATTAAGACATATGGCTAATTGACCTTAGTGTAAGTGGGAGTTTATTGGATATGATGTATGCCCTTACGGCAATTAGGCCGATATATCTTAATTATTTAATGTTACAAGTATTTTGTTTAATTATAAAGGCATTTAATCTTTTGTTTATATTGATGTGCTTGTAAATATATATTATAGCTGGTTAAAATATATTCTTTTATGTATGTAAACAAAAGTCCTTGATGTATCATAGCATGAAGTCAGAGAAATTATAGTTGGACTATATTTAATGAGACCTGCTTCATGTGCAATTATGATTATGTCTAAACTATCCCTAGTCATAGTTTCATCAAGAAAGGATATTGATGAAGTGGAAAGACTTGCATGTGGTCAACTTTGTTGGAAAGGGTCCAAGCAGTCAGTCTCCTAAGGATTGAAGGTGGTGCCTTAAGTTTGACACATGGATAAATCTGAGAGATATATTGGAGACCACAGTAAGATAAACACTTGGTGTATGTATCAATGTGTTAGTGTTTATCTTCATGCAATAAGCTTTGCGAATATCCTCATACTTGAGATACTAGTTACCTTATATAGTACTATTGCTATACTTTGCATCATTCCTATGCACTCATTAATTTAGGGTGTCATGGGTGATTACGGGTATAGTGATGACAACACATTGGTAAGCTGAGTAGTCGGAAAGAATCCATTGCTCTGGATATATTAAGGAGATGTACCTGGCCACTTGTTTAAGTGATGATTGCTATAAACCTCTGATCAGAGTATGTGTTTGATAGAAATAGTTTCTAGTCAAATACACTATAGTAAAAGGCAATATACTTTGGTAACAAGTTAATAATTAGGATAGCCTGGAGCAACCTTGCTATTAGTGGGTTAACACTTTAACCGAACCCTATAAACCAGATGTTACTTATATTAAAGAGTGGAAGGCATTCATGGCATTGGAAAACTATTGCATTAACCGAGATTAAGTCAAAAGCACAAATGACGTTCCAAGTAATGAGGGATGGTAGATCCTTGCTAGAGCCATACTACAGTCGTTTAATGTAATCGAGTTCTATTCACGATCTAGAATCTCAAGCCAATGGTTCCAATATAATAAGGGTTGGTTAAGCCTTAACAGCTCAATACCTCGAGATCCTATAAGGTCACGCACATTAGACCTTCATCGGACTGAGTAAAGAATTAATAGTTTTATTCTATTACAAAAATTTAACATAATAATTGGATTATTATTTAATTGGTTAGAAATGATTAGATCATTTTCGGATAAACCAAGGAATTTATTTTTGACTGGTAACTAATTTATTAGGGTCGAAAAATAAATATTTATTTGAAAGGGATTGGAAAGATTTTTAGGAGTTTAGACCTAGTTAAAACGGGGACTGAATAGCGAAAGGGGGTTGCGGTCTCATAGCTCGCTACTAGGCAACATGCTCGAGAGCCCGCAATGCGGGCTCAAAAGGACTCGCATTGGGGAGCCCAGCTCTAGCTTCACTACAAGCTGGGCTTGCGAGAAAGCCCGCAAGCCCAAGCTTGCGGTGGCGCACAGCGTACATAGCATGTTGTGCGCGTGGGCACCGCCCCTCGGATCCAAATGGATCCGTGGGTCAAACCCGCATGAGATGTGCAAATATACACATCCCATATCAGTTTTGGGGAAGCAATTTTGCTCCCCCAAGCCTATAAATAGGCACTCAATCCCCCCCTTTCAACTTACACTAATAGCTCAAAGCATAAATCCTAAGTGAGATTTGCAAAGATAAATCTCTCGGGTATTTGAGCAAGTTCTTTTTGAGGAGCTTGATTTTAATCGAGCACCTCTAGTGTATATTTTTGGGTGGGGCTTCTGGAGTGGTCTAGCAACTACTCATGGCTCCTTAGTTCTTCCTCTCGGGGAGGTTTTGGTTGGTGGGGTTCGTGTGGATACTCATTGAGGCTATCCTATGCTTGGAGGCTTGTGCAAGGAGGTTCTGCTAAATCACACTTAAACTGGTAAGTTTTCTTTCTTTCTCTTTTAATTCTTATGTCTTTTTCTTTAACCGTTTTTAGACTTAATAATTATGCTTAGGTTGTTTTACATGCTTAGTTTATTTTATGCTTAGGTTATAGGTTAGAGTTATAGCATGCTTAGGTTATAGCTTAGAGTTATAACATGCTTAGTATAAAATATCTATCCTAGGATATAATTTAGAATTGTGGTATGCCTAGCCTATGCATGCTAACCTAGGTAGAGAACTATTTAGTTAAGGCTTTATTTAATTTATATGCATCTAATAGGAGTTCCTTGGGACTGACAAAATTTTGAATTTCCACCGAGCCTGTTATGCATGTTCAATTTGACTGTCAATTTCCAACATCCTGGAGATGATCGTAAAATTAAAGGATGGTGCACTGCCTAATTATCATAAGGTCCTCGGTATGGATAAATTCTTTAGCTATGTTGAGGTCTTTGAAAAAGATAAGAAGTGGGAAAGGATTGAGGAATTGGAGATGGCAAAAGTACAGGCCAAACCTTGGTTCATAAGGAATGACCCCTTAGCCCCAGCCCAGGCTTCTAAGTCAAAATCTAGCTTTGATCCTAAAACAACGGTTGTGCAAGAAGAAGTAGCCGCAGTTCACTCTGTTGAAGATGGTATCTTCCCCTGGAAAGCATCCTTGCCCGTTATCTTCACTAAGTTGAGGGCACTCAGTCTTCTTCAGAGTATCAAGCCCTATATCCTACCCAAACCTGAAGATAGGGAATAATTTTATGCTTACCATGTCAGTAAAAGGCATTGCAGTGGTGCCTGTAGGGATCTACTTGAGGCTATTCACAGTCTGATTAGGGAAAAGAAGATTTAGGAACCTGAGGTTAAGCCCAATACCATGAATAACCCCCTACCGAGTTTTGAGAAACAAGTTGCAGCTGTCTAGTCAGGCTTACCCTCCTATCATGTCTTTAATATGATCTCGTAAGCTAATCCTATAGTTCACTCAGTAGTGGCCTTGCCTAATGAACCAATCCCCATCGACATCGATACATTTGAGTTAGAAGGAGTTTAGGATGAGGAAGCTATGTTGGTTCAACTAGGATTAATTGATATCGATGCTTATGTACTGGAAAATGATGAGCTCGAAGGACCATCCTTATTCGTCAAAACTTCTGAAGGGAGAAGTTATATGAAAGATGGAGTATTACATGTCACCCAAAGTGGAAGGATTCCTCTTGATCCTCTCCCAAAAAGAAGAAGAGACAAAGATGTAGACATTTGGGTCATTCCAAGTATCAATCAAGCTCCATTTTTTACACCTGCTTCAGTCAAGAAAGATCCAAAAGTCACCCCTCTCATCTAGTAATTGCAAGTTACCCCTGCTAAGTACAACATTTAGTAGCTCTTTATTGACTCTGAAGAACACCACAAGGGTTTGATAGAAAAGTTGTTAAGTATGAAAACTATGCCATCTACTACTCTGGTTAAGGTATTCTTAGTAATCGGGTGGGTCTCCTCCTGATCAGGTTAAACCCATCAATTTCTATCCGTTAGATCTCCCAATTGAGGGGAATAAACATAATAAAGCACTTTTCATTAGGGTGCAAATCTTTGATCGTTCTATCCCATGTGTTATTGTGGATAATGGTTTCGCCCCTAATCTATGTCCTGCCAAGATCCTTCCTTACTTGGGTTTGGGTGAATCCATGTTACAAAAGTCCAATACTGCCATAAAGGCATATGACGATACAAAAAAGGAGTGTCATTGGGGTCTTTGAAGTTGAAGTCATAATTAGGGGAGTGAATTCCAAGGTCTTAATCATTGTTCTCAATATTAATGTCACCTACTCGTTACTGTTGGGTTGAACTTGACTCCATGCATTAGGAGCCGTCCCTTCCACAGTCCATCAGAAAGTTAAGCTCATCCACAATGGCAAGCTGGTGTCCATTGATGGGGATGAAAATCTGTCATAGCTGCTATGGAAATCGAATAAAAGGAATCTAGGGTGGCTATAGCACACCAAGGTACGAAGTTTTCAGTTAAGGGGTGCATATCACTAAAAATCAAGAAGATTATGATAAAGTAGGGTTACATAAAGGGTAAAGGACTTGAAAAGAATCTACAGGGAATGCTAGAACCCCTCTTACCTCTTCTATGGCCATTCAAACTTAGTTTAGGGAATCGCCTAGGTGCCAAAAAGTCCAAGCCTCTGTCCTACCTCATGATAGGAGCCAAAGTCAAGAATGAGGGATTCATGGATGAAGAAGAACTTATCGAAGTAAGTCGCAAGAAGGTCCCCAGTTTTGAGATCTTCAATGATGTATATGATTTCAAGAAAGGCTGCCTAATTAAAACCTCAGTTTCTGTGGAAGTATTTAGGAATGCTGAAGAAGATGAAATGAATGAGGCAATCGAGTCCATCACTAAAGCACTAGTGGTACTTATGAGGAAGAACTGGAAAAGAAATGAGAAAGGAAATCCCATCAGCGAGGCTGTCAAGAACTTAGCAAAAGTAGTGGCCGAAGATACACAAGCAAACTTGCACACCAAGGCTACCAGCTCTGCTGTCAATCAACAAGGCCCTCTGCCTATGGAGGATGATTGAAATGATGTAATTTTTAATATTGCTAACATTTTTTATGCAAATAATATCGCTTATAAGGCATATCATGAATAAGTTATAGCATCAGTATCTTTATTTTTAACTTGTCATGAATAAATTGATGCACCTGTCATTCATATTTCACTCGAGTATTTCATTCTAATGACATCATGCACTCATATAAATGACATTCTTAAAATATCATCATATTTATTAATGAAGTTGACTTTGAGTATAACGCAATGGTATAAACGTCCAATGGTTAAAACCTATCATCCAAACAGAGATAATGAAAAGTGCTTAACAAATATGATGACAATTAGCCCAGGTCCTTCTTTCTTCATGAGGGGGAAAAGCACACAAGAGAAAACATCATCAAGAAAGAAGACCAAGAAGGCTCAGAGAAGCACAAACAGAAGGTCGACTCTGGTTATAAAAAATGGAAAGAGCATCTTGAGTCATAAATTGACCATCTCAAGAGCTCTAAAGGGAATATGATCAGTCAAGAAGATTTTGTCAAAGACAGTAGCTATCTACAGAGATTGATAAACTTCCATTTATAGTTTGGGGGTATAGTACCAGTTTAAGAAACCCCACCGATCAAACACCTTTCTCCTTGGTATATGGAATGGAAACCGTATTACCGGTTAAAATAGAATAAGATCTCTAAGAGTGGCACTTGAATCATAGTTAAAAGAATCAGATTAGGCAAGAGCCAGGTATAAATAGTTGAATACAATAGATGAAAAGCGGCTCAAGGTAATTGACAATCTCCAGATGTACCAATAATGCATGGCTCAAGCTTATAATAATAGAATTAGATACCCAAAACAACCTCTCAAAGTGGGTGATCTGGTCCTCAAGCAGTTACGCCAGGTCAACACTAATGTTAGGGGTAAGTTCAGGCCTAATTAGGAAGGACCATAAAGGGGGAATCAATCTTATGGACATGGATAGAAATGAGTTCATGAATCCAGCGAATCAAGATAGGCTCAAGCATTATCATGTCTAGGTCAAAAGAATTAAATCATGAAAAAGCAGCACGCCAAAAAAATAAAGAATAAAACACCCGGCGAGCGGTCCTCTACTACTCGGGCAAAAATTAGGGTGTTACCCACTGATTGGTATCCCGTAAACTGGTCAGGCAAAAATTAGGGTACTTTAATGCAAATAAAGCCCGCTAACCTGAAAACCCGAAAAGGGTAGCTTAGGTAAAAGTTAGGGCATCGAGAGAAAAATGTCAGTTGCTTTCTGGAAAATCTATAAAAGACCAGTGGGCAGTAGGGGTTAATCATTGGAAATTGTTACCATTGCCTACGTACTCAAATTAATCTCATCAATGAACATGTTATAATTTTGCTAAGAATCTTGGTCTTATGAATGCATGCATGTCTTTAGGTGAAATGATCGCTGGTATGTGAACAACAATTTTTCTCTATGTATTATGCATCATTGTATTCATCTTTACCATACATTTGTTATACTCAGAAAAGCCTGCTGGATTGAAAACCTGAAAAGGGCGATCCAGGCAAAAGTTAAGGTAAAAAAGAAAAGTCTACTAGATTGAGCCGTCAAGGATAATCTAGGCAAAAATTAAGACAGTCTGCTAGATTGAAAACCCAAAAGGGCAGTCCAGGCAAAAGTTAAGACAAAACAAAAAGAAAAGAAAAAGCTTGCTAGGTTGAAAACCTAAAAGGGCGGTCTAGGCAAAAGTTACGGACTCTGACTCTCTCCTCAAAATCGTCCAAATCCTGGGCAGACCGGCTGCACTCTATGGCCAGCAAAGTCTGCAATGAAAATCATGAGATCAGTACATATGTATGAATGTTATAGGATACATCATGTATAGTTTGTTAAAATTTTATAGGTAAAAGAAACTTACTGAAGCTAGTGCATCCTGGGCCAACAGCAGATCCCGGATAGAAAAATAACCCCCGGCTATCCTCTCAACCTTAGAAATGGTCACCTGAAAGGAAAGGATCACATCAGGATAGGACATCCTAAGCAATTACAGTAATGGACAAAGTTAAAGGTAGAGGATTCCTTACATGAGTAGACCTGGAGGGAGTAAAACCAATAGTCTGAACTGACTCCTCGAGTTCCTTGATAGCTTGCTTCCCTGAATGGTCGAGGAGTCAAAAGAAAATATCTAGCTTAACTTAAAGGATGCTGTACCTCATAGATCTGGAAGCTTGAGACTGCTTCGCTAGCGAATCAGGGGAAACAGTAGTAGTAGCGGTAGATCTCTTCCGTGTGGAAGCGGGAGGATGTTGCAAAAAAAATCAAACTTGAGATCATAGTCAATTTCAAAAAGCAGTAAGATATTCATAAAGGCCAAGTTAGAAGCGTACCTGAGAAGAAGGGGTAGTAGACTTGACCGAGTCTGCAGTACCCTAGACTATAGATGGACCCCCTCGGTCCACCCTCCTCATCCTCATCATCATCATCATCATAATCCTCATTGTCACTCCAGTGAAACTCTAGAGGCCTCTCCTCATGATGAATCCTCTCACAAGGTGGAAGAAGGGAGGAATCAACAAACTCAGCATAAGGGCCCTCTACAGACAGTACACGAGCTCCCTCGCCCAGCAAGTACAACCCTTGATCAGTCCCAGGCATGAGATGAGGCCAGAAGATGCCCGCTAGAATCAGGGGAGGAATCAGACTCTCCACCATGGCACTAGTCCTCTACCCTCAGACCCGCTCACCAAAATACCACTCATAGGAGTGTGGTGACTCCAGGACAAAGCGGCGGTCATCCACGCCAACCCGCATTTGCTCGATAGCTCCATATATGGCCAATCTCTCCTATAGGTCTTGAATAACCTGTGTAAAATAAATGCACTGTAAGTATCCCAACTTAGTAAATACAGTTTCTACTAATAGTTTGTTGAAGTGTAAAATGCAGGTTGAGCTGATCTGAGCGCATCTGGCATAAAAACTCTAGGTAATGCATTATGGTCAAAGGCTGATTCTGCGAAAGCCCCATCCGTCTAGATATAATATGCGGCATCTCAGACTGTAAGGGAAAACCTAGTCTAGGAATCAACCTGTGCTCGAAAGCCCAAATCTGCAAGACAAAGTAAGGATTAGTTGCAAAACAAGTTCAGATAAAAGGTTAAAGCACAAGAGATCAGTTTAGGATTTACCAGTAGCATCAGATGGTAGATTTTATACTTATACTGCTCACCCTGGACCCCGACATCCATTCTATAGTATAGCTGTGCCAAAATGGCCCGACACCAGTTCTTGTAGGGCACAACTGCAAGATCCTCCATGTTAGAGAGAAAACCATAGTTGAGGTTGCTCGAGTAGACGAGGAAGAAGATGGTGGTAAGGAACGTTAACAGGAAAGATCAAGCATACTAGTCCCTCCCATTAGCCATAATAGGACTAGGCTGTGTAATCCATTGAGCATGCAAGTCCCTGTATATGAGCTTATTCATCCAGCCCGGACGAATCCCAAGTAATCTAGCAATATAGGCCTTCACCTCATGCCAAGAATGCCACCAGTCAATATAAACATCAAAGTGGACCACATCCTCGCTCCACTCTAGGCTCTTCGTAGTGCACACATCTGAGGGAGTGAATAGGTAAGTGGAAAAGAATGGGTCATCTCCAACCATCTCTCCGCCAGAGCTAAAATAGAACCTGGGGCCAGTGTCTTAGGAGCCTGAGGGATGGCCCTAATAATATCATTGAACCTAAAGGAATCGATAAGGGTCAATAACTCCATATCCCCCACAGTGCGGATCTCCTCATACCACTTTCTACAAAAGCTCAAGGTTCCCACAGTCTTATATTGAAACTGCTAAGATAAAATTATAGTATAACAGGGTTAGAACATGGTAGAAAAGTCAGAAATCGAAAAAGGATTGCATAAGGTAGAGTAGCCAACATTCTGTCCCTGAGGACAGGACCCGTATGCGTAAGCTCCACCCATGTAGGTCCTGGAGGAGCACCCATATAAAAAATGGGACCCGTACAGGTCTCTCACCCGTATGGGTCCCCTGCAAGCAGTCCTTCTGCGAAAAATCTCCCAAAAATCCAAAATCATCCAATTTCAACCAAAGTTCATCCAAAACTATCCTGAAAGCATCCTAGGCTAAAGTTACATGCATCAGGCTCTATTTTAAGGTCTAAAAAACCCTAATTCATGCCAAATTTTGAGAAATTACCAAAGGTTCAAAATTAGAAAATGGAGAATCAAGCAAAATTACCTGGAGTTTTGAAGCGTGGGTCTCAGGAGAAGGGATCAGCGAGTCTCCTCCGCAAAATGCATGCTTGATAGAAATTGGGCATTCTTGAAGCCTTGAATCACCCACTGGGAGGAAATTCCTCGAGTCTAAGGGAGGTACGGTGGCCTTTGGGATCTTTTTGTACATGTTTGGTTGATTATAGGAAGAGAATTGCTGGAATTATGAAATGAGAAGTTTTGGTAGGAGGCAGGATATGAGGGGACTTGTCTACCTTTTGAAACCCCCATTGGGGACTCGTATGGGTCCAACCCCACCCGTACGTGTCCCCACTTTCAAGAACTTTACCCTTATAGGTCTCGCAGACTCGTACAAGACCTATCTTGCCATCTAGAGGCAAATTATTACATCAGTGTTTTAGCAAGCACCAGAAATTCATCCAATCCAAGTTCGGGGCTAACCCCACTCCCTCTCAACCTCACATTTCTGTTATATTTAGGACAAGTCCCTAAGATCTCCTTGATCCTTAATTGAAGGGGCCAAAATACTTTTGTTTTCACAAAAGTCAATCAAGAACCAAGGTAAGCCATTTCTGAGTTGATCACTGACCAGGAAATCCTGTGTATAGGTCCATCCTAATATAGGAGTTCTTCCCCAGCAAATGAATTTTACAAGACAGGGCCTCCCCAGCAGAAGAGACTTTACCTAAACGATATCACTTCCCTACCCAGCTGTGGAATCACTCAAGGGGCATACCCCCATTATCAAGAATCCTATGGGCACCTCACCCTAGGATCATTCCCCAGCAGCGAAATCAGTCAATCTAGGGGAATCCTCCATAGATCCGAGAGCACCCCCCACTTCCTAGTAGCAGAATCCAACCCAGGGGCATCCCATCATTTCCTAATAGTGGAATCAATCAATCTAGGGGCATCCCTCCATATTCCAGCCCTCCTAGAGGCATTCTTTGAGAGGCACCCCTCTAAGGGGCACTTCATTTAAGAGTGATTAGGCCAAACCTGACATTTCCCGCACATAATTTTCAGTTTATCTCATCCACACATCTTTATTCTCAATTAAAAGGGAAAAAATATTTTTGCTTTCGTAAAATTCAATTAAGAATAAAGAGGTATCCG
Organism: Euphorbia pulcherrima; assembly: GCA_947683365.1. NCBI lineage: Eukaryota > Viridiplantae > Streptophyta > Magnoliopsida > Malpighiales > Euphorbiaceae > Euphorbia > Euphorbia pulcherrima. The sequence continues at coordinate 27,242,992 of CANTUS010000001.1, forward strand.
CTTAGGCAATGACTAACTCCATGTTTTATTATTGTTTCTTTTCAAGTTATTCAAAATCCCCTAGTTAGGAGAGTCATCCGCCTTAGGAAAGGGATATAACAGTTAGGAGAGTCGATCCACCTTAAGAAAGGGATATGAGGAGAAGTCATCCACCTCAGGAAAGGGATACGAGGAGAAGTCATCTGCCTTAGGAAAGGGATATATCATCAGTCAGGAGAGTCATCCACCTTAGGAAAGGGATATGCCAGTCAGGAGAGTCATCCACCCCAGGAAAGGGATACGCCAGTCAGGAGAGTCAACCCGCCTTAAGAAAGGGATACAAGGAGAAGTCATCCACCTCGGGAAAGGGATATATCATCAGTCAGGAAAGTTATCCACCTCAAGAAAGGGATATGCCAGTCAGGAGAGTCGATTCACCTTAAGAAAGAGATACACACACCCTCCCCAGTTGAGTCACTAGGGATATGTACAGTAGCTAAAGGAAAGTCATCTACCTCAAGAAAGGGATACACATTGGCAAGGAAAGTCATCCGCCTCAGGAAAGGGATACCACGGTAGCAAAGGGAAAGTCATCTGCCTCAAGAAAGGGATATGTACGATAGCAAAAGGAAAGTAATCCACCTCAGGTTAGGGATACACATTCCCTAGTAGAGTTACAAGGGGTACGCATCAGTAAAGGAAAGAAGTTCACCTCAAGAAAGGAACTAACCCATGTCATCACCATAGGTATAATTTCTAAACCCTCGCTCACATTGTGAGATCATATAGATCCGTATCTATAGTGATCCCATGAGGGGCAGTCTGTGAGCACTGGATTTTAACAATCCTTCTCACAAAACATTGATCAAAGCTATATGATGTAATGTCTTTCAGGTGTTGTCCATCAGAGGTGTTCCTACTACTGCAGAGTCGAGTTTGGCCAAAGTCCGGAGACCTAGTCTGCCCTTAGGTACTTGTATGGGTTCTATCTAGTGGTACGGATCAACTAGCAGACCCGTACGGGTGAGTACCTTCTGTACACACGGAGGGGACCCTGTATGGGTCCCCTAATACCCTTACGATCCTCTAATTTCCTAATCAGCCTCTTTTAGAAGCTATCTCTTACCATCTTTGCAGAAAGGCAAGTCTTAAATGTGGATTATTGCATTTAGACCTGACTCTCACCTTATAAATAGGGCATTTTCCCTTCATTTCACAGCACACACTTCTCATATGAAAATTATACTAAAACTCTAGCAATTTCTACAGGTATAGAAAAGGTATAGTGAGAAAACCCTTCCTTTGAGCTTTTGTCCATATTTTATTCATTCCTAGCTTCTTTTTAGGATTTAGAGGAGGTTCTGTCCACACAAATACTTACCTAAATAGTCCTATTTCATCATCTACTTCGGCTGGACTCTCTCTATAATAAAGGGATCATTTCAAAGTGGATTCACGCCGCAAAGGTAATGCTTTTGAGTTTCAAAGAGACTCTCATCTCAGTTATTTCATTAATATTATTCTCTGTTTCTTCTACTATTTCTGTTTCTATCATTTCATGTTTCGAGTCTGGTCCTAACCTATATGAGCCTTGTTGGCACCATATATCCCCAAAGATATCAAATCGGTGCGCCATACTTAAACGAAGGGAAATCCCTTTTATTTTATTTTCGTGCCATTAATCTATTAATCTACAAACTGAACTGAACTGAGTTTTTGCCTAGGACCAGAGAGGACCTGTATGGGTCCCTTTACACCTGTATCGATCCTCTGTTGTACCCGTATGGGTGGGGCACATCCGTACGGGTCTTAACACCCAGATAGAACCCAGAATTCACTTTTAATCGGTTAAAAATCAATCCAACTCACCATATGCCATGCTATCATTTTTACTAATAATCTAGTAAATCAACCCACAAAAGTTAAAATGTGTTTTCACAATAAAATATACTGAGGTGCTGACTGATGATGTGTTATAAACTGTGCTAACATCTATGGATGCAGGGGAATTTATTTTCATTTTGTTTTATAACAGAACAAATGTATAGGTTCTCTTTGCAATTCCCCCATTTTTCCCTCGGTTAAAATTTTTATTTCCCCATTTATTGCTTGTGCTTTATTGTAATATGTAAATGCATATAATGAGTGTGAAAGAGTGTAGAAATAGGATTTCTGTGATAATTCCCTAAATGATGAAAACTAAATTGGTTTTACGTGGTGAATGTAATTTTGAATCAACTAAATGAGAAATAAGTTACTCATTCGATACCCAAATCTCTGATCCAATAGGTATGAGTCTCTTACCCAGAGGGAACCATACCAAAACTCTTTCCCAAGTAGACAACTTGGGTGGTAACTCTATCAATTGTATTAAGGTTTGGGTCTCGATTCTTTTATTCATTAAAATTGGCTCATTGTGCAAACTTTAACTAAAAATGTTTTGTCATGTCTAAATCAAACCAAACTCCTAGTGAGCCCCACCACTCGCACATGCACCAAGGGAGACCCACACGTCATCGACACCTTACACATGTACTCAACCTCAGCTGTACTCAAAGCCATAGAAGTCTACTTCTTGCTATACCATGTTACTAGATAATCACTAAGGAAATGACAACCTCATGTGGTGCTTTTCCTTTCAAGTTTATCTCTTCTATAGCCAGCATCTGTGTATCCTCTTAGATTGAATTCTGCATTACTTGGATACCATAAGCTTGCATCAATAGAGCCTTGCAAATACTTAAGAATTCGCTTAACATCTGCTAAGTGAGATTCTCTAGGGTTAGCTTGATATCTTGCGTAATAACATACAATATATTGAAAGTCAGGCCAACTAGCAGTTAAGTAAAGTAGAGAACCAATAATACCTCTATAGAGCTTACTCTCTACAGGTTTACCTTCCTCATCTTCACTCAAAATTGTACCAATGGCCATGGGTGTTGACATTAGCTTGGCTTTATCCATGTCAGACTTCTTGAGTACTTCCCTGGCATACTTAGCTTGGTTGATGAAGATCCCATCATCACCTTACTTGATTTGCAAATCAAGAAAGAAATTAAGTTCTCCCATCATTAACATTACAAATTCTTTCTTCATCTACTGACTGAATTGTTTGCATAGCTTTTAATCAGTTGCTCCAAAAATGATGTCATCCATTTAGATTTAGACTAGCAACACATCTTGATGCTTCTTCTCAATAAACAGAGTTGTATATGCTTTTCCTCTAACATAGCCTTTGCTGAGTAAAAAGATAGTCAGTTTCTCATACGAAGCTCTTGGAGCCTATTTTAGTCCATATAGAGCTTTCTTCAGCTTGAGGACATGATCTGGATACTTTGGGTCTTCAAAGCCTGAGGGCTCTTTGACATAGACTTCTTCTTGAATATAACCATTAAGAAATGCACTCTTAACATCTTGTTGAAACCATTTGAAGTTCATATGGGATGCAAAAGCATAGAGAATTCTTATGTCTTCAACTCTTGCCACTGGTGTAAATGTTTCTCCATAGTCAATGCCTTCTTGTTGATTATTGAAAACATTTCCAACTTCATCTAGTTTTTTCTTGAAAACCCATTTGGTGCCTAGGATTGACTTTCCTTTGGGTTTCTCCACCAAATCCCATACTTCATTTCTTCTTAGTTGGTCTAGCTCTTCTTACATTGCAATCATCAAGTTGTCATCAAACTCAGCATCTTCAAACTTCTTTGGTACAATCAATGAAACAAATGCTAAATGGCTCATCATTTTGCTCAACTGATCTCTAGTCAGAAGAGATTTTGCACACTATCAAGAATCTTATCAACTGGGTGATCTCTTCTTGCTCTACTTCTTTTGGTATATCAGGATCAGCTTGCTGAGCTACTGTCATTGGTTGAGCATCCACATCATTACCAAAGTTGATTGATTGGTGTAAGTCAACTTCATAATCTTCTTTATCTGGTATTGGATCAGGAATAATAATGGGCTGAATGACTAATCCCTTGACTTGATCCTTTTCTCTTTCATCATCACTGGCTTTTTTCCTGTACTATTAGTTTCATTGAAATCTATATGTATAGACTCCTCTAAAATTCCAGTCCTCTTGACATACACTTTGTATGCCCTACTGTGTGTTGAGTAACCCAGAAAGATTCCTTCATCAGCCTTGGGGTCAAATTTAGCCAATTGGTCCTTAGTGTTTAATATGAAGCATTTACAACAAAAGGCCTTAAGATGACCGACCTTTGGCTTTCACCCGTTCTAAAGTTTATAAGGAGTTTTATTCAAAACTGGGCGAATTAAAACCCTCCTTAGAATGTAACAAGCTGTGTTAACAACTTCTCCCTAGAAATACTTTAGCAGATTGTTATCACTCAGCATAGAAAGACCCATCTCCACAATAGTGCGATTGTTTCTCTCAATAACCCCATTCTGTTGAGGTGTATAAGGGGCAGAAAAATTGTTGTCAATACCATGCTTAGAATAGAATTCGTCAAACTACCTATTTTAAAATTCTCTTCCATGGTCACTGCAAATTCTGTTAATTTTAAGGTCTTTTTCATTCATGATCTGGGTAGCCAACCTAGAGAATGATTCAAATGTTTCATCTTTGCTCGCAAGCAAGACAATCCAATTGAACCTGGTCAGATCATCTACAACCACAAGGGTGTATTTCATTCCACCTAGACTTGGTAGCACAATAGGCCTAAACAAATCCATGTGTAGAAGATCAAGGGGACGAGAAAAAGATATATCACCTTCGGATTTAAAGGTCTTCCTAAATTGCTTCCCAAGTTGGCATGCTAGGTAGAGTCTATCTTTTTCAAAGGCTTGATTGGGTAAACTCTCAACAAGTTCATTTTTGGCTAATTTAGACAGATTGGTCGTATTGATATGTCCTAACCTTTTGTGCCATAGCCCTGAGTCTTCCTCCTTAGAAACTAAGCATATATCATTGGAGTCGGGGGATAAATCAAACATATAAACATTATTGGTTCTAGGAGCAAAAAGAATAGTTTGGTTAGAGTTACCATCAATGACTGAGCAGCCCGCTGAGTCAAATACAACTTTCCTGCCTTTGTCACACAGTTGAGCAACGCTTAGCAAGTTGAACTTTAGGCCTTCCACCAGAGACACAATATCAATTGAAGGCTTGACTCCCATTGTGCCATTACCGACAATCTTTCCCTTTTTGTTGTCTCCAAAACTGACACTTCCATTCCTTCTTTGCTCGAATGTGATGAACTGCTTTTCATCACCTGTCATATGCCTCGAGCATCCACTATCCAAATACCACATTCTTCTGTCATAAGTGGATCTTGTTGAAAATGTTGACTTCAAAGCTGTAGATAATTTCAAATTATATTTGTTTAGATTAGATTTTGTTTAGGTTGATAATTGTTACATTTTAAATTTGAATTATAGCTGTTAGGCTTTGAATTTATGTCATCTCTTATCCCTGTAAGCCTATAAATAGGCAGTCATATTCATAATAAAAATGTGCTCATAAGTGCCATATACTTGTGTGTGCCAGGAAACTGCTTTTGCAGTATTGCTTTAACCATAACCTATATTCATATTCTACAACAGTGGTATCAGAGCTATCTTCTTACGAGACCTATATGCTTCAACCGAAGATTTGGCAAGACTAACGGAAGAGCATCATGATGATGCAACAAGAGTATGAAGACAACAAAGGATGAGTGTACATTCAAAGCTCAGGCCGCATGACCAATGCCCCATGACCAATGCCTATAACCAATGCCCATGACCCATGACTCATAATCAATAACCAAAAATCATGCCAATCAACCAATATCCATGACTCAACCATATCCGTGACCACATAAAATGACCCATGCCAATGACACTGAATTTTTTTCATGTCATATATCTATGCCTATAACTACAAACTATATTCTGAATAAAACTCTACAGCTTCAAAGCCATGGCGGAGTGTTGAAAATATTGACTTCAAAGCTGTAGATATTTTCAAATTATATTTGTTAAGATTAGATTTTGTTTAGGTTGATAATTGTTACATTTTAAATTTGAATTATAGCTGTTAGGTTTTGAATTTATGTCATCTCTTATCCCTGTAAGCCTATAAATAGGCAGTCATATTCATAATAAAAATGTGCTCATAAGTGCCATATACTTGTGTGTGCCAGGATACTGCTTTTGCAGTATTGCTTTAACCATAACCTATATTCATATTCTACAACAGATCTCAGGCTCACCTGCAAAATAATTAAGTTTTCTTAGGTACTCATGCCTTTTTCTAGCTAGGTCCTCCCTTGTTAGTAGTGATCTTCCTTGACCAGTCATACTCATCATAGTAACCATTTTTTAGGTTACACATGAATATTGCATATCCTAGCTGTTGGGAACTGATAGTCAATTTGAACATGCATAACAGACACGGCGGAAATTCAAAATTTTGTCATTGTCCTCAAGAACTCCCATTAGTTGTATATGAATTAAATAAAGCCTTAACTAAACACTTCTCTACCTAGGTTAGCATGCATAGGCTAGGCATACCATAATTCTAAATTATATCCTAGCATATATATATATTATACTAAGCATGTTGTAACTCTAAGCTATATCCTAAGCATAAAATAAACTAAGCATGCAAAACAACCTAAGCATAATTATTAAGTCTAAAACACTTAAAGAAAAAGACCTAATAGTTAAAAGAGAAAGAAAGAAAACTTACCAGTTGGAGCGTGCTTTAGCAGAACCTCCTTGCATAAGCCTCTAAGCCTAGGATAGCCTCTATGAGTATCCACACGAACCCCACCAACCAAAACCTCCCTGAGAGGAAGAACTAAGGAGCCTTGAGTAATTGCTCGACTACTCCAAAAGCCCCACCCGAAAATATAAACTAGAGGTTCCTCAAAATATTCGAGGCCCCTCAAAATATAAACTTGCTCAAGCAACCCAGGAGATTTTCCTTCATGAATCTCTACTTAGGATTTATGCTAGAACTTCGTGAAAATTGAAATGAAGAAAGGGAGTGCCTATTTATAAGCTTGGGGGAGCAAAATTGCTCCCCCATTTCCGATGTGGGATGTGCATTTTTGCAAATCCCACTCGCAGGTAGATTGCGATTTCTCGCGCTGGGCTTAGTCTAGTGCTACCAAAGGCAGCACCGGTAAGCCCAACCTCATGCACTTTTGCATGTGCTGCATTGCGGCACTTGCAAGCCCACAGTGCGAGATTTTGCACATCGAACGTGTTGCGAATCCCCCAGCCCATTTTGCAATTCAAAAATTGTCAAACAATTTTTACCAGGTCCTATCTATTCAGAAAAATTCTCTTTTCAATCCTTTCTAAATTAATTTATTTTACGACCCTAATAAATTAGTTACCGGTAAAAAATAAATTCCTTGGCTTATCCAAAATGATCCAATCATCTTATAACCAATTTAAATAATAATCCAATTATTAATATGAGCGGGCAAAGGGTTTTAATGGGTTAGCATGCAGGGTATAGTGCGTGGGGTGCGTTTTAGTTCGGTTTAAGAAAATCGGTTTACTTAAATGTAGTGACTTTATGTAAGCCAAAAATGTGATTATATTGAGAAATATATTTACACATTCTATTGAGAAAGGATATTTTTAAAATAAAGCATTTTTACTTTATTTAAAAATAAAATAGAGTCGCAACCCGGTTCAGCTCCACCTGGAATTGTGGTATACTTATCCAAAATGGGATTTTTATACCGAAAATAAAATGAGATTCCAAGTTTAGACATAATAGTTACTCATATTGGTCAAATTGTATGTATTAATTTTGGAACTTTGGAATTTGTGGTGATTTCTACATTATAACGGCTTTATTTAAGAAGTAAATTCAAGAAATAAAACGAGCATTATAACGGCTTCATAAATTGACATTTTCTACTGAATTTTTGGCAGAGTAACGGCAGCATTTGGGACTTGGCTAGGAAACTCGGATAGAGTTTCCTCACATTTTGGATGTTTATCCGTACCTGTGAGCTTATTTACACATATTATACTTTAAGTGGCTCTAGTGGCTCACTTTACCAGGTAAATAAAATGCAATATGTAGTAGTAAAGCAATAAAAATGAATTTTAATGAATTTTAAAGTTGGGCTTTATCTGTCCAGGATGACTTAAGAGCCAGTGCGGGACCAAAATTGTCAAAGCTTGTGATTTGGTTGGAAAATAGGTTTAACCCAAGTTATGACTATAATCTTGGATTATTCCTAAGGGAAATGAGGGGTTATTGAGAAATTGATTCATTTTTAGACCGAAGATTACCGTGAGATCTAGATCTAAAAAGACAAAAAATCAAGTTTATACTGAATGTCGGTGATAAAGCTTGGAATTGGAAGTGTTTTGGCAGAGTTTCGAGGCTTTTAGGACTCCCAGAACTGAAAAATGACACAAAAGTAATTTTAGGATTTTATATATTTTCATCCGCCTCTTGAGATGAGGGGGCGAGTCCCCTATTTATAATGGGTAGGTAATTAGCCGGCGGGCTAATTACATAAGTAATTAACTGGTGGGCTAATTACCTATCTAACAAGATTTTACATCAGATCCCATAAAATCTTGCTAGATCTCGGTAAGATTTTATTTTTTTACTGTAGATAGGTAATTACCTGGCGGGGTGATTACCTATATTTGACCAAACTTTGACTTTTTGGATTTTTAGTAGAAAATGCTAAATCGAAGCTTCCCTGGAATGTGGATTTTTGAATTTCGGGGTTTTTTTATGACAATTTAGCCCTTTTTGGCTCTTTTGTTTGATCACTAAATGAAATAAGCGTTATTCCTCATCAGGCCGGAATGGACATGTGCTAATAATTGGCCCCTTGCATACATAAATTTCAAGCTAGAAATTTTGTCGTATGCGAAACAAACAAAATAGTGTACGTAGAATGTAATGAGTTAAAATATTTTTAATCGATAAATTTTGAAACAAAATATATTTTGCCCCTTGGATTTAAAATTTATTAATGAGTTGCATGGGGTTAAAATAGACTGGGGGGTCGAAATAAATATTTTTGGGTGCTTAATGCATGAGTGAATGTTTAAAAGCAACTTTTAGGTACGCTCGTTTTATAAACAATGTAGAAAATGGATGAAATATGCAAAATTGCAAAAATTTTCAAAATATACGTAATTAGCCGGCATGGTAATTACCTATGTAACGGTAACTTTTATAGCCATTATGCGCAAACGCGTGATAGCCTGATAGGTAATTAGCCGGCAGGCTAATTACCTGCGGTCTATAAAAGCAGTAGCTTGGCTCCCATTTTAACCACACCAAAAATTCTCTCCTCTCTTTGCATTTTCTGCTCTTCTTCTTCAAAAATTCCTGCCTCCGAGCTATTTTTGACAATGATTTCTTTCATCTTTTTCCATTTTCTGCCCCTTCTTTTTAGATTTTACGGGGTTTTTATGTGGTCCAAGCTTTATAATATTCGCTTGGATCTACCAGCCGTTCAAGTGACTACTCAAAACGTGCTCATTGATGTTCAGTAAGTGGAATTGTCCGAGGTTACCGCCAATGCTTTATACGGGCTCCCTCGAATTGGATGTACCGCTGGATTTATCTAGGGGATTTTATTCCACCTACCTTGAAGCCTTCCGACCATCTTTCTCGATTTTTGGTAAGCCTTACTGCTGCTTTTATTTTGCACAATGACTTATCCATTTTATTGCTTATTTATTTTATGCAATGATTTATTTAATGCAATGATTTTTTGATAATCGTATAATTTATCAAAAACTGGTATGTGATATGTGTGTGTATGCAATTTTTTAGGTAACCAAGCATGAGGGCGCTAGCATTACCACTTTCATAAGTGGTATAAGGTGCTATCTCCCAGTGCTAAGGCCATTGTTGATGAGACGTCTTTGGGGAGGATGGTGAGGAACTATAAGTACTTTAGGCATCGCAAGTATCCATACATCCCAGCCAAGTACTTTTACCCACATCTTGAGCAAGTGGTCCGGCACTACCCATACTTTCCACTTTCGTTGTGGGGATATAACATCACTTTTTTGGATTACTGCACCATCACAGGTCTTCCTTTTCACGATAATGTGATCCATTTTAATGCTTGCTTTACTTACCACCACTTCAATATGGAGACCATTGAGGCTTTGATCAGCTATTCTGGTGACAAGTTCGGGGGAATTTCTTGCAAGAAACTCATGACCTTCTGGACTACTGAGGATAGAAGGTATTTGACTTCTGTCTATGAGGCTAAATTTTTTATGGCCGCTACTCTATCATGGCTGTGTTTTCCTACTGAAGGTTCAATTATGAACCTCTATATCCTGCCGACTTTGATTGACCCATCTCATTTTGATGAGTACGCCTAAGGCCAACCTGCATTAGCTCATCTGTATTGGGCCCTTGATTAGTGTGCGAGGAATAGGATTGGCAAGTTCAAATCTTGCCTCTAGATTGCCTATGTAAGGACTTAGCTCTTTTCTTCTTTTTATGAGTATTTTGCTTATCTTTTTGTATTCTGATTTCTCTTGACTTTTGCAGATCTGGCTTTTTGAGATAGGGATCCTCCCAGGGACCAAGCTTATGCGAGACGGTAGTTATCCATTTTGTCCTCAGCTATCGTATTACTTGCATGGTTAGGAGATGGAATCTCGATCTGTGCTTTCTGCTAACCTCCGTAATCTATCCTCAGAGAGGGTATGTTCTATAGCCTCCTTGATTTGCTTTAATTGTTATATCTGCTACAATCATTGTATCATTATTTGGTCTTACCTTTCTTGTAGATCAAGACGCAGCCTTAGGGGCATGCTCTTCACTAGCTAGAGGTCATGAGGTTAGCCGGGGAGTTTGTGAACACCCAACTAATTATAGAGACTCATTTCTCTCTGGAGTGGTATATGGAAGAGTGCATCCAGGGTTAGCATCTTCCTCCTAAGTCACGTTCCATCCTTCCATAAGTGCTTCGGTGCATTTTCATGCGACATAGCTTGATTGGCTTTATACGGTTAGCCTCTAGTGGTTTACCTAGTGCCTTCCTGGAGCGGGTTAGGGAGTATAAGGAGTTTTACCGCTCGTAGCTACTTGGGTGGCCAAAAATGGATCCCATTCCTATCAAACCTGAGGCAGACATTTAAAACCCTTCTGAGGGTGATGGCCCTTCGACCTCTACCCCTAGGGGCTAGGCTAGATCGAGATCGCCTAGGACTGTCTGGATTATGTTACTTTTTTCTTTCATTGGTTTGAATTTGTTGCCTTTGATTGTCGCATCCAATTAGACTAATTTGCCTTTGCTTTGTTATCTTTGTAGGATCACCAAGGTAGGAAGAGATATGCGACTACTTCTACTCATATGGGTAGCTCTTCGGCGTCATCTGTCCCACCTTAGGGTTTGGTGATGGTAGAGGGACATCGGGGGTTTCAGTATTAACCCCCCATATCTCTGATGCACTGCTTTGACCTGAGTACGTACACACCGGTGATTCCATCTTACTTGGATCTTGAGCATCCATTGGCCTTTCATCCAGTCGATACTACTCATGTGAGTTTCCTTAGCCCTTTCTTTTATTTTGATTTAGGATCTTGGATTGTGATGGTTCTGACTCATTTTGATCTTTCGTCCTTACAGGTGCCTATAGCTGATAGCATCTCCGATTGGGGATACATTCAAGGGTAGTAGCGATTCATAATGAACCAAAACTCTGACATGGTGGTATGTTCATTATTTTATTATTTTAATGATGATCTATGGCATGTTATGAAATGCATAATGATCTGTGTTAAAATGTTGTAGCTAGAGATCCGATAGCTTTGAGGTCTAATGGGGATGCTCCAAGTGGACGACTAGAAGCACCAACCACAGTAGGGACATGGAAATACCTCTAAATTCTTTTCATAGGGTGGTTATCCTCCTTTCAATCCCAGCCACCCAAGCTCTAGTGGGGAATTAATAGGCTTCCTTTTTTTGTTGTTTTCTTTATTCTATGCCTTTTGTAGTGCCTTTTTCTTGTATAAACACATTTTTATATATGAAAGAATTTTGCATTATTCATTCACTTTGTGCTTTCTTTTGTCATTGATCGTGTTTATCGGGGTAATCTGCTAGATATTGGCATATTGCCCCATAAACTACGTATAGCAAACTGCTACTCTTGTAAAATTTTGCCATAGAGGGCTATATCCATTTTCATGCAAATTTGAATGTTTATCTGAAGAATTCTGAAGGTTGGGACCATCTCAAGATCTGTGGTCTAGCATATATGAAGAATACTGTCGCATCTTTATTAAGGATAATGTGATTCGAGATGTTGTTAGGTTTTGGGACCTTGTTGACAACGTGTTTTGGTTTGGAGATCACGAGTTATGCCCCTTATACGAGGAATTCTATGGGCTCTTAACATCTTCAGTTGACATGCCGCTAACCATTCCAGAGCATCATCCTGAGTTCTCCTATCTGCTGATGAACCATTTTCAGCTACAACGATTCGATAGGCGTCGATTGATTTGTGATGAGGGCTTGAGGTTGGATGTGGCTTTTGATATAGTCAGGGGCCTTTCTCCTAATGATGTGAGTTGGCTTCTGCTCATTTGTTTACTCTTGTTAGGGGTCTTCCTTTATAAGGTTCCCACTATGGTTTGTAGCTTTGCCTTCCTAACCATCTTTGATCAGATGTTAGAGGGTAAATCTCCCGTTGCGGTAAGTTTAGCTGAGACACTGATCTTTGTGCGCGCTTCTCGAAATGGAACTAAAGCTACTACCACAGGTAGCAGGCTTCTCCTTCAAGTAAATTTTATTTGAGTCTTTCTTTTTGCATGAATCGCCCTTTGAGGTTTTCGATTCATCAGGCTTGCCTTAATTTTTGCCTGGACCACCTTTTTAGGTTTTCAATCCAGCAGGCTATATTCTTTTTCTTTTTTTCTTCTTTTTTTATTTTATTTTTCATTTTTATGTTTTCCTTATAGCTTTGGCTTTGGGACAAGCTTACTGCATTGTCTATCCCCAAAAGCATAGATTATCATCCGAAGGACTATTAGGCGTGGGGCTCCATGGTTTGCATCGGTAATCGTCCTCAAAGAGATTTCACTATTGAGGAGTGGGTTGATTTTATGGGTAGTCAAGCTGCTGAGGATATTCGTTGGGTTTGCCCTTGGTGGGGTATCACACATGTAACTACTGATGTTGCTAGAGGCAACATGGTCTTTATTGGTCTTTTTGAGATTATCACCTACTCTCCTGGTCACTTGTGCAAGCAGTATGGCCATTCTCAAGGGTTTCCTGCATCTCTGTGTGCCCTGATTGGTCCGGAGCTTTCCTATACTTGGGCCTATCATTATGATGTGAGATGGGCCAATCATTCTTGGGTGGAGATGAACTACTCTATGTCTTTTGACGTTCTTCGTTCTAAGTCTTTTCATATCTAGGTTGCGAGTACTTGCGGGGCTTCCTACCCTTGGAGAGAGGCTCATCAAGACGCAGAGACTCTACACTTTCTTTAAGGGTCCTTGAGCTTGTGTGTCTTTCTTTCTTGTGGAAAATAAAGGCTTTAGGCATTGTTGTTTGCCTTTATCATTTCCATTTCCTGTTTGTAATGTACTGCTATGTGTAATAAAAATGAAATGATGTTGTTTGAATGTATGTTTCATTAAACAATTCGCAGTTTCCATTTAATGCACTCATTTAGTATTTTTAGCATGTGCATGTTACTACTAAAGATATTATTTAAATAGGAAGGGAAAATGGTATTTATTTTTGAGAAATGCCCATTATTGCCTAAGGCTCTGTACAAATTTTACGTAAGGTTCCACTCTTTTATTTTGGGGTCTTTATTTTTGCCCAAGAGCCCTCACTGGCCCTTGACAGACCTTCATATTATTTTTTTATTTTACATGAGATAGCTCTTCATCTTGTCGTGATTTACTAGATTCATGAACTCGTTGCTATCTAGGTCTGAGATTTTCACTGCCCCTTTACTGAGAGTCTTTCTTACTATGTATAGGCCTTCCCAGTTTGGTTGGAACTTCCCTCAAGCATCTGTATGCGTTTTATGAGATTGCTTCATGACCAGATTGCCCATTCTCAAAGGTTGGTCTTGTCCCTTGACTTTGTGGTTGTAAGCCCTGGCCATACGCTGTTGGTACAACTGTAGATTTTTGAGTGCATTTAATCATTTTTGTCAGTGAAAGTGAGTTCCTCGTGTCTTGCTTTTGCCCACTCATCTTTAGGAAGTCTGTCTTAGAGAGCTATGTGCAAAGATTTGATTTCCATTTTGACGGGTAAGACTGCCTCCATCCAATAGACGAGAGAAAAAGAAGTTTGACCTATAAGGGTTTTAACACTAGTTTTGTATCCCTGTAAGGCGTAGGGAAGATGATAAGCCCAATCACAGTAGTTAGAGATCATCTTGGAGAGGATTTTCTTAATTGCCTTATTAGCTGCTTCTATAGCTTCATTGGCTTAAGGGCGATAGGGTGAAGAGGGATGGTGCTCAATCCCATGCTTCTCGATAAGGTCGATTATTTCCCCTTGGAATTGTACACCATTATCACTCACTATATGATGAGGGATACCATATCTAGTGAAGATATGTTGCTGAATAAACCAGGCCATCTTCTTAGCCGTGATGCTTGTGTATGATTCTACTTCAACCCATTTGGAAAAGTAGTCAATGGCCACTATGATGAAGTGATGGTTGTTGGTCGAAGATGGTCTTATCTCACCGATGATATTGATGGCCCAGGTTGAGAATGGCCAAGGCGTCGTCAAGCTTTGTAATGTTGTTGGGATTAAGTGGCTCACATCCCGTTATATCTGACAAGCATAACAAGTCTTCGGCTCTTGGATACAATCAACTAGCATGGTTAACCAAAAGTATCCCATTCTTTGGATCTTCTTTGCCATCATGACACTATTAATGTGTGGACTGCAGTCTCTCGAATGTACCTCTTTCATTACCCTTTCAGCTTCCTGTTGGGCCAAACATTTTAACAGTAAGCCATTAGAAGACCTCTTGAATAGATCTCCTTTAATCAAGCAGAATTGCATAGTAAGCTTTATCAGCGTATTTTTGTCAAAATTCGTAGCCTCAGCCAAAAATTCACCATTTTTTAGGAACTTGACAATGTCAGAGTACCATGGTTCTTCCTTACTTACGGCGTCGTTTGTTGTGTAGATGTAACACGGAGATTGAGTTGTTTCTATAATAAAAAGCTTGATTGGCTGATTTTAGTGCCCTTCCCATATGGAGGCTAAAGTGGCCAATGCATCCACCATTTGATTTTCCTTGCAAGGAATGTGATGAAATTCACATTTGCTGAACATTGTGGCTTTTCTCCATACATTCTCTAAGTAAGGTCTGAGGGATTCCTCCTGTAATTCCCAATCACCTGTGACGTGCTTGATGACCAAAGCTGAATCGCCAATGATTTTTACCTTATCCACTCTGAGAGTGATTAGGGTAGACATTCCATATAAACATGCTTCATACTCTGACCCATTATTTATGGTGAGAAACTCCAATCGCTTTGGCAGAGGTATGAGCGCTCTATCTGGTGTTATGATGATGGCCCCCAAACTAGCCCCTTACTTGGTAATGGGGCCATCGAAGAACATGGTCCATTTCCTGGAATTCTCTATAGTGGTTGCAAAATGTTCGTCAGGAAATTCTAGGTTCTCCTATTCTCCTTCCTCGAGTGGCTGATTTGCTAGGAGCTTGGCCACTACCCTACCCTTGATGGTTTTCTTAGTGACGTACTCGATGTCGAATTTTGACAGCAACAAAAGCCACCTGGCCAGTTTTCCAATTAGCAAGGGAGCCTGGCACAAATACTTCATTGGATTCACTTTTGCGACTGCTTGAATCCTGTATGATTGGAAGTAATGCCTGAGCTTCTTGGTGAGCCAGACCATGGAGGAACAAGTTTTCTCCATAATGGTGTAATGGGTTTCATATTTAAGCAATTTCTTGCTAAGGTAATAATTTGCATGTTCCTTCTTATCCTCGTGTTCTTGAACCAACATAGCTCCTATAGATGTCTCTTCTATTGCCAAGTAGAGAATGAGTAGCTTTCCGAGGATAGACAGTTTCAGCACTAAAGGGTTCATTAGGTAAGCTTTAATTTTGTCAAAGGCTTCCTGACACTGGTCATTCCATTCTATTGGTTGTTACTTCCTTAAGAGCTTAAAGATAGGCTCGCATGTGGTAGTCAATCGTGCTATAAAGCAACTGACGTACTGTATAGACCCCAAAAAACTTCTCACTTCTTTCTCAATTTTTGGAATAGGCATTTCCCTGATAGCATTAGCTTTATCGGGATCCATCTCTATGCCTCTCTTTCTAACCATATGCCCCAGTAACTTGCCTAACGTGATGTCGAATATACACTTCTTTGGGTTGAGACTCAGATTGTATTTCTCTATCCTTGTGAGGAATCGCTCTAACACTGCAGGGTGTTCTTCTGGCATGGTGGACTTTACAAGCATGTCATCTACATAGACCTCAACTTCTTTGAGGATCAGGTCATATAGCAATATTGTGACTGCTTGTTAGTAGGTTGCCCCTACGTTTTTTAGTCTGAAAGGCATCACTCTGAAATAGTAAGTTCCCCATTCTGAGATGAATGTAGTTTTAAACTTATCTATTACGTTTATGAGGATCTGGTGATATCCCGAGAATCCATCCATAAAGGAATACATGGCTACTCTTGTTGCGTTGTCTACCAGAACATCAATGTGTGGTAGTGGGAAGTCATCCTTAGGGGTAGCATTATTCAAGTCCCTGAAGTAGACATAAACTCGGACGTCACCATCCTTCTTAGGCATAGGGACTGCATTGGACAGTCAAGTGGAGTACTCGACAACCTCGACAAAATTAGCCTTGATCTGTTTAGCCACTTCTGCTTTAACCTTTTCAACCTATTCCGGGCGTATCATTCTCATTTTTGCTTCACCGACCAAATTTTTGGGTCCGTAGGGATCTTGTGCTCAGCAATGTGCCGATCAAGTCCCGGTATATCTTTATGAGATCAAGCGAAGGCTAAACGTGGTTTTTTAATACTTTTGTCAATTCTCTCGTTCGATGGGCAATTGATTGGAAATGTATACCATTTTTGGATCATCTTTCGTATTTAAGTTAATTTCTTTTGTAATATCATTATTGATTTTAAGATGCTAGATGAATGCTGGAATGGATGGATGGAACCGTAATTAGAAACATAATCCAAATAAGAAAAGTTCTTCATCTTATTATCATCATAAAGTACATTATTCATTTCAAACAACCTAGAAATAGAAACAAAAGACTCATCCTGATAGGTAGGGTCTGGCTCTGTAGCGGATGATTCTTCTATGGCAGTCGGCTTTAACAGGATGTCCTCATCATCTTCCTCTTGTACCTTTGCCTTGCCTTTCATGATTTTGACCGTGTCTATGGCAGCTTGGCTTAGGTCACCTCCCTTACTCCTCACTTCCTCCACTATCTTAAGTTGCACTTGAAGGTGTTTGGCTAGGGTGTCAAGGATCTCCTCCTCTTTACTCAGCTTTTTGACCTTCTTCGGGTGTACCTGTTTATCAGACTAGATCTGATCTAGGACTGCCCCTGCATTCGGCTGATGACTCACACCTTTCAATATACAGGTTATGGAACTTTCACCATACTTGCCATAATTGACTACCTCTGAGAAAATCTTGAATCCTGGAACCATCCTTCCTTGGTGAGTAATAGGCTCGGGTGCCCCATTGTAGGGCTACTGCAACTTTTTCTGAAAGGCCATCTTATGGGCGATTCTTCTAAGGCCTGTATAATTGAGTCCCATGGGCTTCCACTCTCCCCCTACATTGAAGGTCGGCATTCCCTGTTCATGGGCACCTAGTCCCTTTCCAAGAGTGTGGTGCTTTTGTATGTATTCCTAAATCCATTGGCCCCAGTACACTTCTGATTGCTTGTTCGATTCTTGGCCAATTGTGGTTGTGGTAAATCCTTCCATATGGCTTTCTTCCATTTTTAGTGTTGCCACCACTGACGCCTCATCAGCCTCTAGAGTAACAATCTTCTAGCAAAATGGGATCTTGATCTTTTGGTGAAGAGTGGATGGGACTCCTCCTAGAGCATGGAACCATGGCTGTCTAAGAAGCATAAAGAAGGTCACTAGGATGTCTATGACTATGAAAAGTACTATGGATAAGACTTCACCAATAGTAACTTCTACTTTGAACGTGCTAATGACGGCCCTCTTAGAGTTGTCATAGGCCTTCATGACTATTGTAGATCTCTTTAAGTCCCTCTTGGTTAGTCCTAGGATTGGTAGAATATCCTTAGCACAAACATTCAGTGATGAACCATCGTCGACCATTATACAGGGCGTGATGCGCCCGAAGACACTAGGCTTCAAGTAGAGAGCCTTATTATGGTGAATGCCTTCGTTGGAAGATCCAAGCTTGAGAAGACAATGTCAGGGATAAAAGTGCTAGTCTTATTATTAAGTAGTACACAGACCTATTCTGGTGATGCTAGGGGGGATGTTTCAATTTCCATCAGCTTTTTGACGATAGCGAGCCTATGATCTTGAGAACCAAGGAATAGGTCCCAGAAACTCATCTTAGTTGTAGTGGCTTTCAATTGATCTATAATCAGCTTTCTATCTATTTTGAGGGCTTAACAAAAGTAGGAGGTGATGGAGGTTCTGACCTTGGCAAGGTTAGGGTTACTAACCCAGTGACTTTCACTCCTCTGGTGATAGGGCTGATAACCCGAGTTGGCGAGTTTGTTGTTTTGAAGACCTCAAACTCATCAAAGTCTTCATCAAACAATATTTCTCCCAAGTCAATTGGCTTGTTTACACAGGTTGGTACTTTGGTGGCGAAGGGCCATTACATGAAAGGAACCTTTTCAGGCTGCTTTTCTAGAACGATAGGTTTCTCCTGCAGAATTTGGCATAGGACGGGATTGGATTCCTGCTTGATCATATAGATGGACGAGGAGGCTTCGTCAGTTGGTTCTCTTGCATCAAGGATGTCTAGCACATCGTCATGGCCAATTTTCTTATTGTCATATTTGCTTATGTACCACGGGTATTCCTTGGCTGACTCCATCGATATAGGACAGATAACGTTGGTTGCTTCCCACTCCTAGTACTATAAGGGGTTTTTGTGTCTGTCTAACTCAGGGGTTGAGTTTTCTGGCGGATTGACCCATGTGAAGTAGTCAACAAATTGCGTAGCTAAAATATTCCAGAATGACTTCTGGTAAAATGTCAGCCCTTCGTACCAAATGACAGCCTTCTTCTAGAGAGTCCAGCGGAACTTTCAGGCCAATGGGCATAGTGAATGTACCCATCGTTCATCATTTGAATGAATTCACGGATATGGGGGTGCGATATCATATTTCTATCATAAAATATGGGATAAACTTCCCTCAAGTCTAGATTTTGGATCTGACAACTGGCTCGAGCCAACTCATTTTCAGCGTGGATTCTCTCCATGATGTATTCTTGAGAAGGTTCTTACCCCCCTTCTCGGATCATATTAACGATATGTTCACTACCTGAGTGGAAGTCCGTGAAATCACCAGAATTGTCACTTGCCATTGACCATAATGAGCCTAGGGAGTCATGCTCTAAAGATAAGGTGTAGCTCTTAGCACCGTCATAGTCAACCATTATACCATTAGAGAAGGGAGCCTTGTACTCGAAGTCTTCTGGTAAGTGATTTAGCTCATCTCCTAAAAAGACCTCTGATTCGTACCCAACATATCTACTTCACTTTCATCCTCATGATCTAATTTGCTAGAGTCTATAAATCCCTCTACTTCTTCATCCAAATCCTCAAACGGTTGTGGCTTAAAGACCCAGTTTAGCGTGTGCTGAGATGGGATATCATCGTCATAATCTTCCTCTAGATCCTCCTTAGGGGTCTTCTTCTGGATATTCCTCGGGACCTACTTTAGGATCTTCCTCGAGATCCTCCTTAAGATCTTACTCAGGATCTTCCTCGAGATCTTCCTTGAGATCTTCCTTAGCATTTATTCCGGCCTTGACTCCCACAATGGCCACATGAAATTTGGACACCATGGCCCCTATGCTGGCGAATGTTTCCTCTACACGAGTCCCTTATGTTGTAATGTCGGCATGAATTCCTTCAAATGGGTCTCGTATACCCTCATCTAGGTTCAGGCTAAGATACCTTTACTGGTCTTTGTATCTGTTCCATGCCTGCTCAGGATCATACAGCTCTTGGGATTCTGGGCGTGCTGCTCTGGAGGAGCTCCTAAATTTGAACAAACTTATTCCTACATTATTTGGACTCATGTAATTCGGGCGAGTGTACATAAGGGTTATGGAGGAGGGATATCCCACCAGCTAGTATTATGTCGGTCTGCCCGTGGTGCCAACCACAAGCATAGCGCATCTAGGTACGGTTGAGATGCCCTAAAGTAGTGGAGGAAAGATCTCTCCATAAAGTACCAGTTCCAACATCCTTCGAGTGGCATCATGTCGTACCACTCTATGGCTGGGCCTTCTACGAATCTGGGGAAATGAGGTGTAAAACCCATCATAGCTGTTCCTTGTTCGTGCATAAACCAGAGGAATTCTTCTATATGTTCATTTGGGTTGGAGTCTCCTTGGTATATGAGATGTAGTGGCACTTGGTATTGATCCATCCCTTCTCTCCTTATCCTTAGGACATACTGGTCAACCATGTAGATGATATCCATATTATCAAAGATCATATTGCCTCCCCTCTAGGTCATGTTAGAAGTTGTCTATTATGTTTACACCGTATTTGTCGGCTTCCATATGAATACCAATGGCATTCACTGTAGCTTGAAAGCTTGGTGGGGGATTAGTCTGAGTGCTGGGTTTCTTCTTAGGCTCTTTCATTCTCCCATCGGCTATCATCTATTGTAGATCTTTTAGTAGCCGGGTGCATTCATTGGTGTGATGCCCCTTGGTCACGGAATAAGCATAAAAGTTATCTCTATCTACCACAGCAGGCCGAGTGAACGACTTGATGCTCTGGAGTTAGTTAGACTTCCTCAGTTTGGTGAATATCTATGATAGTGATTCTACCCATGGGAGGATAGATTAGTGAGTCTACACCTGAGTAGTTTCTATAACTTTATCGGAGCCTTCAGGGACTCAAAACTGCCTTGCTTGGAGGATCTACCATTTTCCCAGTATTGAGGTTTAGTGTAGGCTTGCTGCTCTTACTTCTTGGCCCGATCTTCTTCCTCATACTTTTCAAGTCTCTTAGCATAGTCTACTACGTCGTTGAAGGTGTCGAATCTTTTCACTTTCATTTTGTCCTGGTACTTCGGGTTAGAGCCTTCAACAAGCTTCACTATCAGGGCATCTTGGTTAGGTGCCCTAGTTATGTGTACACCACATCTGGTAAAATTCTTTGAAGGACTCATTTGGCCGTTGTTTGATCCTTTCAAGGTCTTGCAAAGCAGTATTGGCCTTCAGATTGAAGGCATAATTCTCCAAGAATGACAAGCATAACTTTTTCCAATCAGATTTCATGTCTGTTAGTATCCTCATGTACCATTCAGAGGCGGTCCTCATAAGGTAGCTTAGAACATATTATCTATATGAACTTTAGGGATGTTTATGCTAGTCATGATCCGAAGATAACTTTCCACATGTGCGTGAGGAGGTCCAATACCAGCATATGGGGCCATATAAGGCATTACAAAGTTAGTCGGAAGGGCTTCCGATTTCTTTGGCAAGAATCGATTAATATCCACATACTACTCGATGGAGGGAGCAATAAAATTATCTTTGGTGGGGGACCACTTCTCCATATCTGCCATCTTTGCTTGTAACATTGTTATCTCGACTTCTTGCTCTTGGGTTTTCTGAGTGTTAGCAGTGCTCAGCCTTTCCCAAACATCACAAAATTTTAGAGCATCAAGAATCCTTTTGAGGGACTGTCCAATTGCATCATCGTTTGCCATTGTGGTTTCAGGTTCTAGATTGGAGAAAAATCTGGTCAGAGATTTGATTGGTGGTGGGGGTGTGGCTTTTGGACTTCCCATAATACGTCTTAGCCTCCTCCTCTCTTACTTCCAACCTAAAAATGCAAGATATCAAGTGTTAGTAAGTGTGTCGGAGGTGGCTTTAAGCATCATTTACCTCAGTCTGACGGGATGCATTAATGGATGAATGAATGAGTGAGCGAATGAATGAGTATATATGTACAAATAATAAGGGAGTTGGGTATCTGCCAATTATTCGAGGAGCAATCGGAAAGGGTAGTTTACGATATTGGTGGAACATTATAAACACGCGGTCCAAAGACCAAGGGTTTGAGTCGGATTATACTCGATAGCCCGGGGGTGAGTTGAATCACTGGTCAAAGGTGGGTTGACTCATTGGTCCAAGGGTGAGCTAACTCTAGGGTCACTTGGAAGGTTTGACTCATTGGTCTAAGGGTGAGCTGACTCTATGGTCACTCGAAGGGTTTGACTCATTGGTCCAAGGGTAAGCTGACTCTATGGTCACTCGAAGGGTATGACTCATTGGTTCAAGGGTGAGCTGACTCTATAGTCACTCAAAGGGTTTGACTCATTGGTATAAGGTTAAGCTGACTCTATGGTCACTCAAAGGGTTTGAATCATTGGTTCAAGGGGGAGTTGGCTCAATGGACACTAAAAGGTTTTGACTCATTGGTCCAAGGGTGAGCTGACTCTATGGTTACTCGAAGGGTTTGACTCATTGGTCCAAGGGTGAGATGACTTTATGGTCACTCGAACGGTGACTCTACGGTCGAAGGTGAGTTGACTCACTGGTCACTCAAGGGTTGACTCGGTGGTTGAAGGTGAGTTAACTCGCTGGTCACTCAGAGGTTTGCATGTTTTGGCTCATGGGCTAAGGCTAGATGGGCTTACTAGTATTGATTATTTTGGCTCATGGGTTGAGGCTAGATGGACTCACTAGTCTTGGTTTGTTCCGGCTCATGGGTTGAGCCTAGGTAGACCCACTAGTCTTGGGAAATAAAATGAGTTGCCACACATAAATGTTATGGATGCATAAAGATATGGTTAGTTCACACAATCATGATGCTTATGATGTCCGTTTTCAGTTTATTTATATTTAATAAACCTGTACATGTAGCAAACGGTTAGATTGTGTCTACCGCCCTTTTAACTCCATTTGGTTACTTCGCTTTAAAGCCAACGGGGGACTTAGCGAAGTCTGCTCGTGTGTACTCAAAGTTTTTGGGTAGACCTATGAGAAAGTGTCTATGGTTCATCTATATGTGGGTTTCGGTCTTAGGATTGGGTGCGATTTGGGGTACCCTGCTCCTTTATGTATTGAGTCCCAGTGGCCCTAAGCAAACCAAAGGAAACTTTTCCATGTGTAATATACTCAAGTAGTCTTTCCCTTAAGCGAGCAAGGTCCTCATACGTTATGCAAGGGGTGTGATCAGATCCTTACCCCTCAAGCCCTAAGCGTACTTGGAGATACTTCACTAAAAGACACCTAAATTGGTTTAGGGGTAAAGAATGCAGATGCTATACAATCCTAAAATTTATATAATGCAGAAGTTATTACAAATTCCTTAGTATGAACATTTAATTTGAACAATATTTTAATTATTATGTCAAAAAGAATTTTTATAAAGATCGAGTTTTTATAAAAATAATATCCCCAGCGGAGTCGCCACTATGAGCGTGCGAGGGGTTTTAATGGGTTAGCATGCGGGGTGCGGTGCCGGGGCGTGTTTTGGTTCGGTTTGAGAAAATCCAGTTTGCTTAAACGTGGTGACTTTATGTAAGCCAAAAATGTGGTTTTATTGAGAAATATATTTACACATTTTATTAAGAAATGATATTTTTAAAATAAAGCATTTTTACTTTATTTAAAAATAAAATAGAGTCGGCACCCGGTTCAACTCCACCTGGAATTGTGGTATACTGATCCAAAATGGGGTTTTTATACCGAAAAGAAAACGAGATTCTGAGTTTGGATATAATAGTTACTCATATTGTTCAAATTGTTTGTATTAATTTTAGAACTTTGGAATTTGTGGTGATTTCTGCATTATAACAGCTTTATTTAAGAAGTAAATTCAAGAAATAAAAAGGGCATTATAACAGCTTAATAAATTGACATTTTCTACCAAATTTTCGGCAGAGTAACGGCACCATTTGGGTCTTTACCCGGAAACTCGGATAGAGTTTCCTCACATTCTAGATGTTTATCGATACCTGCGAGTTTATTTACACATATTATAGTTTAAGTGGCTCAAGTGGCTCACTTTACCAGGTAAATGGAATGCAATATGTAGTAGTAAAGCAATAAAAATGAACTTTAATGAATTTTAAGGCTGGGCTTGGAGTCAATCACCCTCAGTTTACCTTTTCATCTGTCCAGGATGACTTGAGAGCTGGTGAGGGAACAAAATTGTCAGAGGTTGTGATTTGGTTGGAAAACAGGTTTAACCCAAGTTATGACTATAATCTTGGATTATTCATGAAGGAAGATGCGGGGTTATTGAGAAATTGAGTCCTTTTTAGACCAAAGATCACCGTGAGATCTGGATCTAAAAAGACAGAAAATTGAGTTTATACCAAATTCTGGTGATAAAGCTTGGATTTGGAAGTGTTTTGGTAGAGTTTTGAGGCTTTTAGGACTCTCGGAAATGAAAAATGACACAAAAGTAATTTTGGGATTTTATGTATTCTCATCCTCCTCTTGAAATAAGGGGGCGAGTCTCCTATTTATAATGGGGAGGTAATTAGCCGGCGAGCTAATTACCTATGTAATTTGCCAATGGGCTAATTACCTATGTGACAATATTTTACATCAGATCCCGTAAAATCTTGCCAGATCTCGGTAAGATTTGATTTTTTTACTGTAGATACGTAATTACCCAGCTGGGTGATTTCCTATGTTTGACCACCCTTTGAATTTTTGTTTTTCAGTAGAAAATGCTAAATTGAAGCTTCCTTAGAATGTGGATTTTTTAATTTTGGATTTTTTATGACAATTTGGTCCTTTTTGGCTCTTTTGTCTGATCACAGAACGAAATAGGCGTTATTCCTCATTGGGCCGGAACAGACCTATGCAAACAATTAATATGTTATATTTTCGTAACAGAATAAATCTATTAATTCTTTACCCAGTCCAATGAAGGTCCAATGTGTGTGACCTTATAGGATCCTGAAGTATTGAGCTATTAAGGCTTAACCAACCCTTGTTCTAATGGAACCATTGGCTCGAGGTTCCAGACCGTGAATAGAACTCGATTACCTTAAATGACTGTAGTGCACCTCTAGCATGGGTCTACCATCCCCTATTACTCGGAATGTCATTTGTGCTTATGACTTAATCCTGGTTAATGCAATAGTTGTCCAATGCAATAAACTCCTTCCATTCTTTAATATTAGTACCATCTGGTTTATAGAGTTCGTTTAAAGTGTTAACCCACTAATAGCAAGATTGCTCCAAACTATCCCAGTTATTAACTTGTTACCGAAGTATATTGCCTTTTACCATAGTGTGTTTAACTAGAAACTATTTCTATCAAACACATACTCTGATCAGAGGTTTATAGCAATCAACACTTTAACAAGCGGCCAGGTACAACTCCTTAATATATCCAGAGCGATGGATTCTTTCTGACTATATAACTTACCAATGTGTTGTCATCACTATACCCGTAACCACCCATGACACCCTAAATTAATGAGTGTATAGGAATGACCCAAAGTATAGTGATGGTACCACATAAGATAACTAGCATCTCAAGTATGAGAATATTTGCAAAGCTTATTGCATGAACATAAACACTAACACATTGATATATACACTAAGTGTTTACCTTACTGCGGTCTGTAATATATCTCCTAAATATATCCATGTTTCAAACTTAAGGCACCACCTTCAGTCCTTAAGGCACCACATGCTAGTCTTACGGCTTCATCAATATCCTTTCTTAATGAAACTATAACTAGGGATAGTTTAGACATAATCATAATTGCACATGAAGCAGGTCTCACTAAATATATTCCAACTATTATTTTTCTGACTTCATGCTATGATACGTCAAGGACTTTTGTATACATACGTCAATGAATATATTTTAACCAGCCATAATATATTTACAAGCGCATCAATATAAACAAAGATTAAATGCCTTTACTAATTAAACAAATTATTCTTTCCATTACATAATTAAGATATATCGCCCTAGTTGCCTTAAGGGCATACATCATATCTAACAAACTCCCACTTGCACTAAGGCCAATTAGCCATATGTCTTAATCCATATGCTTTAACATGTTGGTTATGTTTGACTTGAGTCAATGGCTTCGTCAGACCATCTGCGAGGTTCTAATCAGTGGGTACATATTCTAGTCTTATTATCTTAGCATCAATAATCTCCTTGATTATATGATACTTTCTGGATACATGTCTTTTTTTATGGTGAGACCGTGGTTCCTATGCTTGAGATATAGCACCATTGTTATCACAATACAAAGTAATTGGATCAACAGTCTCAGGCACCAAACCGAGATCACCAATAAATCCCTTTAACCGGATAACTTCTTTTGCTGCTTCGCATGTAGCAATGTATTTGGGTTTCGTGGTTGAATCATCAGTAGTTTCTTGCTTGGAGCACTTCTAGCATACTGCCCCTCCATTTAACACATACACAAAACTTAACTGAGACTTAAAGTCATCCTTATCAGATTGAAAACTCGCATCAGTGTAACCTCTAATTGTGAGGTAACCATCTCCATATATCAAGAACTCATCCTTAGTCCTTCTCAAGTACTTAAGAATTGCCTTGGCGGCCATCCAGTGCTTTTCACCTGGATCTGAAGCCTGAGAGACATCTAACCTAGTACATATCATAGCATACATGATGGACCCTCAGCTGATTGTCTATTTCTTCCTCTTGAACTTCCAATTCAATATTGCTCCCACTGACTTTTGCAAGTAAGTGTTCCTCTTCTAAAAAGTGAGCACTCTGAGACACAAATACTTTCTGTGATTCTGGTGGGTAAAATAAATATCCAATAGTTTCCTTGAATATCTATTGAACAGATAATTGTCAGATTTAGGCTTAGCTTATCTGACGCTATCCTCTATACTATAGCAGGACAGCCCCATACTCTTAAGTGACTTAGAGATGGCCTTTTATTGCACCATCTTTTGTAAGGAGTAAAATCAACTAATTTAGAGGGCACTCTATTTAATACATAAATAGCGCTCTCTAGTGCATATCCCCAAAAGGATTTACTGAGATCTGATTAGCTCATCATGGAACGAACCATATCTAATAAAGTCTGATTCCTCCTTTCAAGCACTCCATTGTGTTGGGGTGTATAAGGAGGGATCCACTGGGGAACTATCCCATTTTCCTTTAGATAATCCTAAAACTCCTGACACAAGTATCCTCCACCTTGATCTGATTGAAGTGCTTTAATATTGTTCTTAAGTTTTTCTCTACTTTAGTTCTGAACATTTTGAATTTTTCAAAACTTTCAAATTTGTGCTTAATTAAGTACAGATAATCGTATCCTGAATAATCATCAATAAAGATTATGAAGTAGGAGTATCCTCCTAGTGCCTGAACACTCATTGGACCACACACATCAGTATGTATAAGTTCCAATGTACTCATGGCTCGTTCACCCTTTCCTTTAAAGGGTAACTTTGTCATTTTTCCTTTTAAACAAGGTTCACACTCACCATAAGACTCTAAGTCTACCGGGCCCAAGTTTTCACGCTTATGCAACTAGGTTAAGCGATCTTTGTTTATATGGCCTAAACGACGATGCCATAAGTAGAAAGATTTCTCATTATCTAAATTTCTCTCTCAACAATGTTTATATTTGAGAATATGTTTTGTAATTACGAAATATCATTTTTCATATTACAATAAAATATCATTCATAGCTTTGATAATACCTTTTATCAAATTGGAATAAAATTTCATCTGCTGTGAAGCAGGAAACAATATTTTATAATGATAATTGAATTTCTTCCTCTTACAAGTTTTAGCAAAATGGAAATTTCAAGTTCCTACATCAGTAGCAACCATCAAGCTCTAATGATTTTCCGTAGGCACAACTCTCCTTTTTGTCAAAACTCTACTTCTCAACAATATCTATACTATCGCATGGATATATGATTCTAATTAGGAATTCCATACCAATTTAGAATTTCCTTGACATGTAGAAATTCTTAATATTAAACATCTTGAAGTGGAAGCTTTAAGCCTCCCCTTCTCATGCTATGAGACTTTAGCCTTTTTGATCTTATTTCCAATATCCCATATTAAAATGAAGACCTTGTTTCCAATATTTCGTATTAAAAATAATCATTTTGTCTTCTAGACAAAATTCTCAGTATTCTTTTTTACTTTTCTCTTCACTCTGCTCTATCCTGCTTCAAAACTAGACACCGTGTATGTTCCTTTACTTCTTTGAGATATGAACCATTTAAATTTCTGACTAATTGGTCCTCCCAATTTCTATCAAAATGTTTTGGTTCAAATTTTCCACCATGAAAATCCTTTCTCTAAGATGTAAAGACATAGACTTTTAACTCCATGATTTTATGATGCCCTTGTATCTAAGGTAACATGGATCCTAACATCTGACTTGATGTTTAACCTTGTCTCCTGCCAGCTACTTACATAAGGTAACAGGGATGTTAACAACCTCCAAGGTGTTGTATCCTAGTTTCCTTCATATATTTCATGCATATCTTTTTTAAGCAGAATTGCTTGCATCATGTTATTTAGATTCGGGATTACACAATGTACACGCCGAGCCCAAGGCTTTGAGGACTATCCTCACATTTCTAAACAAATCCTTTGAAGCTAGAGCCAATCAAAATTAGTTATCAATTCGAACATTTGTATTTAAATAAACATTTTTTCAACCGAGATATAAGAAAAGAATTATTGTTCAGATATTAGTTTTAATACATATATTTAATATAAGGTCTTTTAATTAAACACATTTGTCCTTCTATTTTCTTCGAAATTTACAATAGCCCATTCATTCTATTGAATTCAGGAATTTTAGCCTAGCTAAATTTCCTAGTAGTTAGCATCTGTAACTAGTCTATTATGACCCCCAATTTTATGAATCAAGTCATAGTAGTAAGTTATAGTTGGAATCTCATTCCATTTGCATCGTATGCAATTTCTAATTCATTTAAGTTCCCTAATCCCAAGGGGCTTGTGCTCTTATTTTAGCATCTCTTTGAATATGTCTCAATCCTGCGGCTAGCCCCCAATTTTATGGTGGACTACCCAGTCCTGTTAAGGCAGACCCTATCTCAATTTTTATAACCGATCAATGTGGACGAAAAGGAACATTTTGTGTAACACTTTTGTAGCCCAAGGAGACCATATTATAAATTTGGATAAGGAAGACTATAACTTGCTTTAATATATATACTTTGGAATTTTATTGGTGTTAAACGTCCCACCCAATCTAGGATTTTGTCAGATGGACATATTTATAATAAATGATATTAATTCGGGGAATTTTAGAATTAATTTATAAGGTCCAACCTCAAGGGGGTTCAAGCTCTTAATTATAATATTTCCATCAACCTAGATTATATGCAAAATAATTAACACTTTTATTTGTTATATTTATATTGCATTTCCTTTAAGCTTTTTAATCAATAAATTTAATTTTATTTTGTTATAGAAACATATATAAGAACCATCTTATTTACTAGAAATAAATTAGTCCATATTTAATCGCCTCGTTGGTCAATTCAAGCTGCACCGATATAGGTTCCCAGGCAGGAGAGGTGCCCTAGGAGAAGTAGACACCAAGTCTAATCCTTAGCCAGAACAAATATGGGCACAAACTCGAAGACCAATGGATTCTCTTGAACTAATAAATTTCGTTCTTTCAATTTATGTAAATTGGAAGCATCTATAACCCATGTAATTTATATAAATTATTGAAACTTTGATAATTTTGGATAAGTTGAGCAGGCTTAATCAAAAAGAATCTACAACCATTTTCTAACCTTGAAATGAAAACCCAAGTTCAACTATTATTCCAAACAATTAATAAAACTTAAAACATTTCATATAGAAAATAAAATTCAGTTCGCTAACTTAATTACGCACTAAATAGGCAGGCTCTGATACCACTATAAGTACTGACAGTCAATTTAAACATGCATAGCAGGCACGGCGGAAATTCAATATTTTGTCCATGTCCCCAGGAACTCCTATTAGTTGCATATGAATTAAATAAAGCCTACTAAACAATTTCCTGCCTAGGTTAGCATGCATAGGCTAGGCATACCATAATTCTAAATTATATCCTAGCATATGTATATTTTATACTAAGCATGTTATAACTCTAAGCTATAACCTAAGCATGGTATAACTCCAAGCTATAACCTAAGCATGTTATGACTCTAAGCTATAACCTAAGCATAAAATAAACTAAGCATCCAAAACAACCTATGCATAATTATTAAGTCTGATACCAGTTGAAGTGTGCTTTAGTAAAACCTCCTTGCACAAGCGTCCAAGCCTAGGATAGCCTTTATGAGCATCCACAAAAACCCCACCAACCAAAACCTCCCCGATAGGAATAGCTAAGGAGCCTTGAGTAGTTTTTAGACCACTCCAAAAGCCCCACCCAAAAATATAGACTAGAGGTTCCTCAAAATATTTGAGGCCCCTCAAAATATAAACCTGTTCAAACAAGCCGGGAGATTTTTCTTCATGAATCTATACTTAGGATTTATGCTTGAACTTGGTGCAAATTCAAATTAAGAAAGGGAGTGCCTATTTATAGGCTTGGGGGAGCAAAATTGCTCCCCCATTTCTGACGTGGGATGTACATTTTGCACATCCCACTCATGGGGTAAGCCCCGCAGGTTGGCTCGTGTGCACAATGTGCTCCGCACGCTGTGCTTCTCCTAAGTCGGGCTAGCGAGATTTCTCACGCTGGGCTTAGATAAGTGCTGCCAAAGGCAGCATTTGCAAGCCCAGCCTTGTGGGCTTTCATAAGTGCCCACAATGTGGGATTTCGTGCACCGAACATGTCACGAATCCCGCAGCCCATTTTGCAATTTAAAAATTGTCTAACAATTTTTATCGGGTCATACCCATTCGAAAAAATTCTCTTTTAAATCCTTTCAAAATTAATTTATTTTACGACCCTAATAAATTAGTTACCGGTCAAAAATAAATTCCTTGGCTTACCCAAAAAGATCCAATCATCTTTTAACCAATTTAAAAATAATCTAATTAAAAATATGTTATACTTTCATAATAGAATAATCCTACTAATTCTTTACTCAGTCCTTTGAAGGTCCAATGTATGTGACCTTATGGGGTCCCAAAGTATTAAGCTGTTAAGGCTTAACCAACCCTTGTTCTAATGGAACCATTGACTCAAGATTCTAGACCATGAATATAACTTGACTACCTTAAACGACTGTACTATTCCTCTAGCAAGGGTCTACCATCCCCCATTACTCGGAACATCATTTGTGCTTATGACTTAATCCCAGTTAATCCAATAGTTATCCAATGCGATAAACTCCTTCCATTCTTTAATGTTAGTACCATCGGGTTTATAGGGTTTGGTTAAAGTGTTAACCAACTAATAGCAAGGTTGCTCCAAGTTATCCCAATTATTAACTTATTACCGAAGTATATTGCCTTTTACCATAGTGTGTTTGACTAGAAACCATTTCTATCAAACACATACTCTGATCAGAGGTTTATAGCAATCATCACTTCGACAACCAGCCAGGTACAACTCCTTGATATATCCAGAGTGATGGATTCTTTCTGACTATATAGCTTACTAATGTGCTATAATCACTATACCCGTAACCACCCATGATACCCTAAATTAATGAGTGTATAGGAATGACCCAAAGTATAGTGATGGTACCACATAAGATAACTAGCATCTCAAGTATGAGGATATTCGCAAAGCTTATTGCATGAAGATAAACACTAATACATTGATATATACACTAAGTGTTGACCTTAATGCGGTCTCTAATATTTCTCACAGTATCCATGTGTCAAACTTAAGGCACCACCTTCAGTCCTTAGGAGATTGATTGTTTGGACCCTTTCTAAGAAAGTTGACCACATGCTAGTCTTACCGCTTTATCAATATCCTTTCTTGATGAAACTATGACTAGGGATAGTTTAGATAATCATAATTGCACATGAAGCAGGTCTCACTAAATATAGTCCAACTATAATTTCTCTGACTTCATGCTATGATACGTTAAGGACTTTTGTACACATACATCAATGAATATATTTTAACTAGCCGTGATATATTTACAAGCACATCGATATAAACAAAAGATTAAACACCTTTATTAATTAAATAAATTATTCATTCTATTACATAATTAAGATATATCGCCCTAATTACCTTAAGGGAATACATCATATCTAACACTGGCTTTCCACAAAAACTACAAGTGGCCTTAGGACTAGGCCTGCTCACTTTACTCTTTTGAGAGACCTTCTCAAAGTGGTGAGTGTGGTTACTCTGAGTATTCCTGCTAGGTTAAGGAGGGACCTACACCTTTTTCAAAGTTGTTAATTTAGCTGCTAGCTCATCCAATTTCTTAAAGAGTTTGCTATTATATCCATTTTGGTACTTAGCTTTTTCCATCAGGTATAAGATGTCAACTGAAGTAGAAGAATTGACATCGTCTAGATCATCACACCTCCTCCGAAGTACTTTGATGTATTTGGTTGACTTCTTAGTTACATTAATAACATCATTAATTACTACGGCAAGCTCATCTGAAGACAAAGGGGTTTCAGAATTTACCTCATTATGGTTTCCTTTATCGTTGCTCTAGTCAGCTAATTGTTTGGCAATGGAAGTGGTTAGTTGGTCAGCTGACTCTGAGTTAGGTAGATCATCCTTAGCCATGAGACACACATTGGTGGAATCTTGTGCCTCTTCATTTGAGGATGATGACTCTTGTTTCGAGTCACTCCAGGTAGCAGCAAGGGCTTTCTTACTCTTCTTCTTCTTGAACTTATCCTTCTTAGCTTTAGGACAGCTAGATTGAATATGCCCCTTCTCACCATATTCAAAGCATTTGATATCTTTGTTATGCTCTTTATTATACTCCTTTCATGGTATTTCATCTGCTCCTACTTGCCTATCTTTCTAAACTTCTGGAAGTTTTTACCTTTCCCCAAGAATCTTTTGAAATTCTTGTCATCAGTGTAATTTCTTCCTTTCTGTCTCTAGATATCCTTCCTTAGAGGAATCTTCTTCATCATCATTAGCTCTCAGAACAACAGATCTGCTTCAGCTCTCCTTTTCTTTGTGCCTATGCTTTATCGACTCATCTTCATATTGCTTTAGAAACATCTCATGAGTCAGCAGAGTTCCAATCAGCTCATCAAACGCGTAGGTCTTTAAATCATGGGCTTCTTCAGTGGCACTCTTCTTAGCTTCCTATTCTTGAGTCAAACTCCTCAAGATCTTCTTGACAGTCTCTTCTTTTATGAAGGTCTTGCCAAGTCTTTTCAGCACATTGACTATGTTCATGAACCTGGTGTTCATGTGGGAAATATCCTCTTTGGGTTTCATGTGGAACCATTCATAATCCCTCATAAGGGTATTGATCTTGGACTCTTTTACATTGTCAGTACCTTCATAAGTCTTCCAACTTCTTCCAAATCTCTTTGGCAGTTTTACATCCAGAGACACGATTAAACTCAGTTGCATCAAGAGCACAATGGAGATAGTTGATAGCAGATGCATTTTCCTTCAGTCTGACTAAGTCCGGACTGTCCCATTCATCAAAGTATTTATCTACTTTAACTCTATTCTTCACAATGGTGGGAATATATGGCCCTTCAATAATAGCCATCCAAGCATGCATACTTTGAGACTGGATGAAATTCTTTATCCTATTCTTCTAATCTGTATAATGATCTCCACTGAACATAGGAGGCCTAGTGACTAACATGCCTTCTGGAAGAATATAGGCTTGGGCCCTACCACTAGATTCTCCTTTATATGCCATGGTCTTTGTCTCAAAGATTGTGAAATCTATGAAATGAGAACTGCTCTAATACCACTTGTTGGTCCCTATGCCTACACTCACTGAGTCAGAGGGAGGGGGGTGAATGACTCACTCAAGAACTTATGAAACTTTTTCACGATAATTACTTGCACCACTGAGTAAGGACAACTAGTTGAGTGAAGAACTGGAAAATGCAATAGCGTAAAGAACACTGAGATTTTTATACTGGTTCGGTAACCTATACTTACATCCAGTCCGGAGAGAGTGTCTTGGGTTTAATTCACTAATCTCAACTCCTTTACCCTAGGCAAAGAAGCCTTTCACAAATTCCCTAATTACAGTAAGTACCCTTCAAACTGCAATCGCTCACCCATTGACTAGAATACCCTCTTCTATCAGTAACTCACTAAGAGTCTAAACAAAAGCTGGATTCAACTTATAAGAACGTTGATCCAGTTACAAATGATCTGATATTACAAGTAATTGATCTATTCTATTCTCTCTTATTCTAAAGTAGATTCTCGCTGAGTAGTGCTTTCTTGCTTGAACTTCTTTAAAGCTTGTTATTTGGCAGAGTTTTAGCTTCTAGGAAATTCAGGTGTAATCACCAAGTTCTAAAGCTAGCCTTCTTGCTCCTTTTATAGTTGGATTGGGAAAGTAGTTGTTGAACTTATCTTAGCATCTTCTGAAATTGACAGCTCATCTATTCACTCGTTGCTACTTTAAATCAATCCGTTAAGAGATAGAATTACACTGTTGTGAGATAGAAAATCAATCTATTAGATTGAGATTCGAGCTTCAATTTGAATCCTTTATCATTTGATGCCAATCTTCCATTAGAGAGAACTCGCGCTGACTTGCCACGTGTCTTCATCCCATTCCTTCTGGTATTCTGACATGTTGTAGAGTGCGCGATACAAGGTTGGTAGATCAATAGAAATGCCTAAAGTGGCAAATGCCTTTTTGCAGCTTGATCATGGAAGACTTTGTCATTTTCTTCATAAAATTGGGTCTTATCAAGGCATTAATTCTTTTTGTCTTTATCTCATTAATGTTCTTACAAAAAGCAACACTAAAAGCAAAGATCCCTTTTTACCTTAACAGGTAAGGTCACTAGCTTTGACAGACTTAAATTAACTCAGCGGAAATGATATATCGTAAAGCAGGCAGCAGAAACAAAATCTAAATATCAAGTGCTGAGTGAATATCACTAAGTAAGCGACCAGGTAGATACTCAACCATAGATTATTTATTTTAATATCATTATTGATTTAATTAACACATTCTTAACTTAATTGTTATGATCAAAACTTAAGCACTACTGAGTCATCCACTGAGTCAGTCAAAATTGATGCTTGGTTCAACAATATTAAATGAAGTTATTAAGGAAAGAAGATCGATATCTCGCACCTCCATTTTATTTAATTTATGTTATTGAAATATTTTTCTATCCATTTTTAAGTTTTGTAAAATTTACAACTTTCTCAAAATATGGTTCATAATAAATAGAATATAAATTAAGATTTCACATATAGGGGTTGTAGCTGAAATGGTAGAGTATCTTTCATGCGTTAAATAAGGAATTAGGATCGATATCTTGCATCTTCATTTTCATTAATGTATGTTATTGTTATATTTTCTATGCATTTTTTAAGTTTTGTACAATTTACAACTTTTTTAAGGTGTAGGCTATGATAACTTTAATTTTTACATATAAAACATCACTTTGCCTACTATCACCATTGGATCAAAACAGTATACACTCATCTAACGGCAATGGAGGCAAAGTTAAGGTTACTTTAAGTAATCATAGAATATCCTTTCTTTTCGAATATAAATTTATGAGAGTTTCAATAAATAGAATATAAATTAAGATTCATAATTAGGGGATGTAGATCAAATGGTAGAGCATATTAAATGCATTTAATAAGGAAAGATGATCCATACCTCGCACCTCCATTTTCTTTAATTTATGTTATTGAAATATTTTTTTATTCATTTTTTATCGATACCTCACATCTCATTTTTTCTTAATTTATGTTAATGAGATTTTTTTTCATTGTATTTTTCAAATTTTATACAATTTACAACTCTTTCAAATATAATATTATGAGGGTGTATAATAAATAGAATATATAAATTATGATAATATAAATAGGGGATGTAGCTCAAGTGGTAGAGCATATTAATCGTATTTAATAAGGGATGAGGATCGATACCTTGCATCTCCATTTTCTTTAATTTATGTTATTGAAATTATTTTTTATTCATTTTTTATCGATACCTCACATCTCAATTTTTCTTAATTTATGTTATTGAGATATTTTTTCATTGTATTTTTCAAATTTTATACAATTTACAACTCTTTCAAATATAATATTATGAGGGTGTATAATAAATAGAATATATAAATTATGATTATATAAATAGGAGATGTAGCTCAAGTGGTAGGGCATACTAATTGCATTTAATAAGGGATGAGGATTGATACCTTGCATCTCCTTTTTCTTTTTTGTATGTCATTGTGATATTTTCTAAGCATTTTGTAAGTTTTATACAATTTACAACGTTTTTTAAGTGTAGGCTATGGTTACTTTATTTTTTACAAATAAAACATTACTTTGCCTCCTATCACTATTGGATCAAAATACCATACGTTCATCTAATGGTGATGGATGCAAAGTAAAGGTTATATCAAGTAATTATTGAATATCATTTTTTTCGAATATAAAATTATGAGAGTTTTAATAAATATAATATAAATTAAGATTCATATTTAGGGTATGTAGCTTAAATGGTAAAGCTATTAAATGCATTTAATAAAGGAATATGATCGATATCTCGCACCTTCAATTTCTTTAATTTATGTTATTAAAATATCTTTCTATTCATTTTTCAAATTTTGTAAAATTTACAACTTTCTCGAAATACGATTCACAATAAATAGAATATAAATTAATATTTCATATATAGGGGATGCAGTTCAAATGGTAGAGCATATTTCATGCATTTAATAAGGAACGAGGATTGATACCTCGCATCTCTATTTTCATTGATGTGTGTTATTGAGATATTTTCTATGCATTTTTTAAGTTTTATACAATTTACAACTTTTTTTAAGTGTAGGCTATGATTACTTTAGTTTTTACAAAGTGAATATTACTTTACCTCTAATCACCATTGGATCAAAATATTATACACTCATCTAATGGTGATGGAGGCAAAGTGAAGTTACTTCAAGTAATCAAAGAATATCTCATTTTTTCAAACTAAAATTATAAATATTTATAATAAATAAAATATAAATTAAGATTCATAAATAGTGGACGTAGCTCAGATGGTAGAGCATATTACACGCATTTAATAAGGAACGAGGACTGATACCTCACATCTCCATTTTCTTTAAATGATATATGTTATTATGATATTTTCTATGAATTTTTTTAAGTTTTATACAATTTATAACTTTTTCCAGGTATAGTCTATGATTACCTTACTTTTTATAGAGTAAACATTACTTTGCCTCCTATCATCATTAGATCAACATACAAACACTCATCTAATGGTGATGGAGGAAAAGTAAAGGTTACCGAATAACCACATAATATATCCAGGGGCGGATCCAGAAACGAATGGTGGGCAAAAATAGAAGGATAAAAAATTATGGGTGAAAAAAGAAAAAAAAAGGAAAAAGGGAATATATGTAAATTTGGTTGAAAATTTTAAGAAAAAGGAGGATTTGATGAAGCTAGGAATTGAACCATGCCCTTTAATCCTAAGAAGCACAATGTTGACCATCATAACCATCAAACTTCTTGCCCAATTGATACACCTAAATATACTAGTAAAATAATATAGGGGGGTAGTTGCCACCTTGGCCTTGAATATATCATTTTTTTCAAATATAAAATTATTAGGGTTTATAATTAATAGGATATAAATTAAGATTCATAAATAGTGGATATAACTTAAATGGAAGAGCATATCAAACTCAATTACCTCGCTACTCTATTTTCTTTAATTTATGGTATTGAAAAATATTCCACGTATTTTTCAAATTTTGTGCAATTTACAACTTTGTTCAAATATAAATTTATGAGGTAAACAATAAATAAAATATAAATCAAGATTAATAAATAGTGGATGTAGCTAAAATGGTAGAGCATATTAAATACATTTAATAAGGGGAGAGTATCGATACCTTCCACCTCTATTTTCCTTAATTTATGACATTGAAATATTTTTCTATGCATTTTTAAAATTTTTATACAATTTACAACTTTCTTCAAATATAAAATTATGAGTTTCACAAGTAATATGATATATATTAAGATTTCATAAATAGGGAATGTAGCTCAATTGATGGAGCATATTAAACGCATTTAATAAAGAACGAGGTCTTGATACCTAACATCTTAAATTTCTTTAGTTTATGTCATCGAGATATTTTTACATTGTATTTTTCAAATTTTTTACAATTTTCAACTCTTTCAAAGATAAAATTATGAGGGTTTGTAATAAATAAAACATAAATTATAATAACATGAATAGGGGATGTAACTCAAATGGTAGAGCATATTAATCGCATTTAAAAAGGAGTGCTTCAAGTAATTATTGAATATATTTTTTTCGAATATAAAATTATGAGCGTTTCAATAAATATAATATAAATTAAGATTCATAAACAGAGGATGTAGATCAAATGGTAGAGCATATTAAATGTATTTAATAAGGAAAGATGACTGATAATTCTTTAATTTATTTATTGAAATATTTTTTCTATTCATTTTTCAAATTTTGATCGATAACTCACATCTCAATTTTCTATAATTTATGTTATTGAGATATTTTTCCATTGTATTTTAAAATTTTTTTATACAATTTACAACTCTTTCAAATATAATATTGCAAGGATTTATAATAAATAGAATATAAATTATGATAACGTGAATAGGGGATGTAGCTTAAATGGTAAAGCATGTTAATCGCATTTAATAAGGAACCATGATTGATACATCGCATCTCCATTTTCTTTATTATATGTCATTGTGATATTTTCTAGGGTAAACTTAAAAAACATGCCATGTGGTTTGGTCGTTTTGCAAAAAGATTCTTGTGGAATTTTTTATTTCAAAATGGTGCCTCTGATGTCAAATGGTAGAGCATATTAATCACATTTAAAAAGGAGTGCTTCAAGTAATTATTGAATATCCTTTTTTCGAATATAAAATTATGAGAGTTTCAATAAATAGAATATAAATTAAGATTCATAAATAGAGGATGTAGCTCAAATGGTAGAGCATATTAAATGCATTTAATAAAGAAAGATGACTGATAATTCTTTAATTTATTTATTGAAATATTTTTTCTATTCACTTTTCAAATTTTGATCGATAACTCACATCTCAATTTTCCATGATTTATGTTATTGAGATATTTTTCCTTTGTATTTTAAAAAAATTTATACAATTTACAACTCTTTCAAATATAATATTGTGAGGATTTATAATAAATAGAATATAAATTATGATAACGTGAATAGGGGATATAGCTCAAATGTTAATCGCATTTAATAAGGAACCATGATTGATACCTCGCATCTCCATTTTCTTTATTATATGTCATTGTGATATTTTCTAGGGTAAATTTCAAAAACATGTCCTGTGATTTGGTCTTTTTGCAAAAAGATCCTTGTGGAATTTGTTGTTTTAAAAGGGTGCCTCTGATTTCAAAGTTAGCAAAAACATGCTTCTCAAAATTTTGAAACCACGTCTGAAAGGGTAATCTCACTTATTTCAATAAATTCAACATTTCTATATTTCAACTATATTATTTATGAATTATTTATCAAGATTTGAGTAAATTTCAAAAACTTTTCATTTTGTTATGATTTTTTAAAGTTGTCGTCAAGTTGTAATTAGTATAAATATTCGTACTTCTCAAAAAAAATTTAAAATATATCATTAATGTGTATTGTATTTTTATAAATAAAGCTGCAAAATTTCTCTTCAAATGGACAAGATTACCCTTCCAAATTTGGTTTTAAAATTTTGAGAAGCATGTTTGCTAACTTTTGAATCCACAAGCACCCTTTTGAAACAAAATATTCCACAATGACCTTTTTACTAAACGGCCAAACCATGTGGCATGTTTTTTAAGTTTACCCTATTTTCTAAGCATTTTGTAAGTTTTATACAATTTACAACTTTTTTCAGGTGTAGGCTATGGTTACTTTATTTTTAACAAATAAAAAATTACTTTGCATCCTATCACTATTGGATCAAAATATCATATATTCATCTAATGGTGATGGAGGAAAAGTAAAGGTTACTTCCAGTAATTATTGAATATCCTTTTTTTTAATATCAAATTATGAGAGTTTTAATAAATAGAATATAAGTTAAGATTCATTAATTGGGGATGTAGCTCAAATTGTATAGCATATTAAATGCATTTAATAAGGAAAGATGATCCATACCTCGTACCTCCATTTTCTTTAATTTATGTTATTGAAGTATCTTTCTATTCAATTTTTAAATTTTGTAAAATTTACAACTTTCTCAAAATATGGTTCAGAGTAAATAGAATATAAATTAAAATTTCATAAATAAGGGATGCAGCTCAAATGGTTGAGTATATTTCATGTGTTGAATAAGGAATGAGGATTGATACCTTACATCTCCATTTTTATTGATGTATGTTATTGTGATATTTTCTATGCATTTTTTAACTTTTGTACAATTTACAACTTTTTTTAAAAAAAAAAACAATTTACAACTTTTTTTAAGGTGTAGGCTATGATTACTTTATTTTTTACAAAGTAATAATTATTTTGCCTCCTATCACCATTGTATCAAAACATCATACACTCATCTAATGGTGATGGAGGCAAAGTGAAGGTTGCTTCAAGTAATCATAGAATATCTCCTGTTTTCAAAATAAAATAATAAAGTTTGATAATAAATAGAATATACATTAAGATTCATAAATAATGGATGTAGCTCAAGTGGTAGAGCATATTAAACGCATTTAATAAGGAACAAGAATTGATACCTCACACCTCCATTTTCATTAATGTATGTTATCGTGATATTTTCTATTCATTTTTTAAGTTTTTTAAAATTTACGACTTTTTAAGGTGTAGGCTATGATTACTTTATTTTTTACAAAATAAACATTATATTGAGGATTGGATCAAGAGAATGAGCAAGAGAAGATATTATTGATGATTTACATAGCTAAATGAGAAAGATGAATTCATTAATATATTGTTTGGTACATTCTTGCTTATATACTAGTACATAAAATCAGAATGTTCTAGAATTGGTGAGCTATCTTAGTAACTGATTTTCCCGCCATTCCTAACGGCCATGACAGCTGGCAGGAAAGGGGTAATGATCATCTGTGGATAGCTCCAATAAGTTGTAGTGTACCTTAGGCTTCATCATGATCACATACTCCAATATGCCCCCCTCAGGATGAAGTCTGTAGATTTACCATGTTGATGTGAGTGAGTGAAGGAAACATCTATGAGTGACTTAAGCCTTTGGTAAACATATCTGCAACTTGTTTCTTTGAGTATACATGTTGTGTAATGAGTAACTTTTGTTTAATAAGCTCTCTGACTTTATGAACATCTATCTCAACATGTTTAATCCTTTTATGAAGCACAGGATTCTTAGCAATGGCAATGGCTGCCATGTTGTCACAGTACAATATGATAGGCCCCTTTATCTTTACTTCAAACTCTTCGATCAGGTAGCTTAACCACTGTAGTTCACATGTTGTTTGAGCCATAATTCTATATTTAGCCTCTACTAAAGACCTGCTCACAACCTTTTGCTTCTTTGTTTTCCATGATATAGTTGCATTTGCCATGCATATGCAAAAAATAGTCAATGACTTTCTAGTGTTAAGACATTCCCCCCAATCAGTATCACAGTAAGCAGTGAGTTGTAGCTATTCTTCCTGTTGCCTGGGATATAACAGGCCATATTGTATGGTCCCCTTCAAGTATCTTAATACATGCATTGCAGCCTGTAGGTGGTGTTTGGCTGGATTCTGTATATACTAGCTTAATTGTTGAGTCACATAAGAGATATCTGGTCTTATGAAACTCAAATATAACAGTCTGCCAATAATTCTCCTATACATCTCTGGTTGTACTAGTTTCTCCCCTTATTCTATGATGTTAGTCCCTGCAGCAAATGGACTTGGTGCAGTCTTGGCATTTGATAAACTAGCATCATTTATCATATCTAGGATGTATTTCCTTTGTGTCAAGATCATGCCTTGATTAGATCTGGCAATCTCTATCCCAAGGAAATACTTAATAGATCCTAGGTATTTGATTGTAAAGAGTTCATGTAGATACCTCTTTACCTTGTCAATTTCTACTTCATGTGCACTTGTTATGAGTATGTCATCCACATAAACTACTATGTAGACAGACTTTCCTTCTTCGCCTTTTTTAATTAACAAACAGTGATCATTGGTGGATTTATGAAAGCCAAAATCAATTAGCTTGTCTGAAATTTCCCTGTGCCACTGCCTCCCAGCCAGTTTAGCAGTTTGCTTGGCAATACATTTATAACTATTGTAGCCAACATGATTGCCTCTCCCTAGTATTCTATGGCCATTTAATACTGTATCATCATTGCCATTGCCACATTCAGTAAATGTCTATGCATCCTCTCCACTACTCCATTTTGTTGTGGAGTGTATGGGCATGACTTTTGGTGTTTGATTCCAAGCTCCTGGAATAAACTTCTACAAGTAGTATTCATAAACTCTATGCCATTATAACTTTGAATAAGTAGGACTTTGGCTTCAAACTATGTTTGGGCTAGTTTTAGGAAACTTCAAGTGCCTTAGCAACTTGACTCTTATTTTGCAGTAGTACCACCCATGTCATTCTAGTGTAATCATCTACCAATGTTATAAAGTAGTATGCACCCGATTTAGATGGAACTTTATATGGTCCCCAAACATCACAATGCAACTTTTGTAATATGTGAACAGAAGAAATATTGCTTTTTTTAACAATTATCTATGTTGTTTAGCACCAGGGCAAGTACTACAACATGAATTATCTAGTTTAACAGAAATGCTAGGTACATATTGAAGAACCCTATCAGATACATATCCTAGCCTGAGGTGCCAGATGTTAGGACCTTTATTACAATTATTGTCAGCAAAGCAATTAACTACTGTAGGTAATATTTCATAGTTTGGATATTGATACTACTTCAGTAGCTTGTGAGAGAAAGATTCCTTCGACAGCTTATAGAGTCCACTGTCAAACTTTCCCATAGCTATCAACATTTTACTCCTCTGTTCCTACACACAGCAATGATTGGGGTAGAAAACCTCTGCGACATTGGAAT
The DNA here is from genome assembly GCA_947683365.1 of Euphorbia pulcherrima. NCBI lineage: Eukaryota > Viridiplantae > Streptophyta > Magnoliopsida > Malpighiales > Euphorbiaceae > Euphorbia > Euphorbia pulcherrima. Next base: position 27,286,357 of record CANTUS010000001.1, read on the forward strand.
CACTTAATAGTTATCCTACTAACAGAAGATTGAATCTGAATGCAGGTATAAGCAATACATTTCTTAGCACTAATTTAGGAGAAAGAATTACATCTCCCTTATGTTTCACTAACTGTGTTTTCCCATTAGGCAATAGAACAGATTATTGCTGGTAAATAGTCTTATCATTATGAAATTGATGTAATTTTGGACTCATATGACTAGTGGCGCCACTATCAATTATCCAGTATGATTCACTATCAGGATTCATATCAGCATCAAGATGCTGAGAAACATTACCAGAGAATCTAGAAAAGCCTGTAAAAGCTGAGAATTCTGAATTGTTAGAAGATTTGGATTGTTGTAGCTTTTCCTTGCCCTTCATCATCTTGTATAACTCTTGAATCATTTGACTTGTATTGTTTGATTCACTCTCTTTCTCATCACTGTCAGAGTCTGTTAGTGGTGAGTCTTTCATTTTTACTGCATTGGCTTTGGTCGTGCTTCTAGATCCTTTCCCTTTCTTTGAGCCTGATCTGCCTTGGTATCCCTTCTTCTTCTTGTTTGGCCACCAATCAGGGTAACCAACCATCTTAAAACACTCAGATCTAGTATGCCTCCACCTTTTGCACAAGTCGCAGTGTAGTTGGCTTCTATCCTCATATCCTTCATCAATATTGCCCTTAAATCCCCCTCCATTGGATCTTGTGTTAGTGCTGCTAGGTTTTGCAGTAAAATTAGAGAACTTCAGTTGACTTTTGTTGGTAATCTCCTTTTGTTTCTCTATTTTAGTCACCATAAAGAACGCTTTATTGACATTAGGCAAAGGTTCAGTCAATAGGATCTGATTAATCACATGTTCATATTGTTCATTCAAGCCACTAAGAAACTCCATTAGTTTATCTTCCTCCATCATATCAGTGAGTCTCTTAAAGGCATTACAACTACATTTATTTATCATTCCACATTGACATTCTGGTATTGGCCTCAAAAGAAATAGTTCATCCCATAATCTTTTGAGAGATGTGAAATATGCGCAAACAGATTGATTGCCTTGTGTTACCCTACTCAATTGTCTTTTAATTTTAAATAGAATTGGAGAATTTTTATCGCCATACCTTTGAGCTAGATCTTCCCACAGTGCTTTGGCTGAAGTAGCAAATACAAAAGATTCTGAATGATCCTTGTGTATCGCATTCAAGATCCAGGCAGTCACCAAGTAATCCGTTTCTTTCCAGTTTTCATAGTTTGCAGATCCTTTATTAGGAGGATTTGACTCGATGAACTTCAACTTCTTCTTGGCTATTAAAGCTCTAGTCATGGTATGTTTCCAAGTGAAGTAGTTGTTGTTAGTGAGCAAAGTATTCACCAACACAGCTCCTGGATTGTCTTCCTTTGAATTCATTTGTGAATCGATCTTAGAATTATCTTCTTCTTCTTCGAGACTCTGAAATTGATTGTTTGATCCATGTGGATCTTATCTCTGTTGACTCTGTGATGGTTGTGATCTATTGTTTACCGCTCTCTACTTTCTTCTCCCTACCATAGCTCTGGTACCATATTAAGGATTGGATCAAGAGAATGAGCAAGAGAAGATATTATTGATGATTTACAAAGCTAAACGAGAAAGATGAATTTGTTAATATCTTGTTTGGTACATTCTTGCTTATATACTAGTTCATAAAATCAGAATGTTTTAGAATTGGTGAGCTTTCTTAGTAACTGATTTTCCCGCCATTCCTAACAGCCATGACAGCTGGCAGGTGAGGGGTAATGATCATTTGTGGATAGCTCCAATAAGTTGTAGTGTACCTTAGGCTTCATCATGAACTCATACTCTAATACATTACTCCGCCTCTTATCACCATTTGATCAAAACATCATACACTCATCTAATGGTGATGGAGGCAAAGTGAAGGTTACTTCAAGTAATCAATGAATATCTAATTTTTTTAAATAAAATTATGAATATTTATAATAAATAGTATATAAATTAAGATTCATGAATAGTGGATGTAGCTTAAGTGGTAGAGCATATTAAACGCATTTAATAAGGAAAAAGGATTAATACCTCACATTTCCATTTTCTCTAATTAATGTATGTTATTATGATGTTTTCTATGCATTTTTTAAGTTTTATACACAATAGTTTACATCTTTTTCCAGGTATATGCTATGATTAGTTTACTTTTTACAGAGTAAACATTACTTTGGCTCCTATCACCATTGGAATAATATATGCACACTCATCCAATGGTGATGGAGTCAAAGTAAAGGTTACCAAGTAACCACATAAAATCTTCTTTTTTTCAAATATAAAGTTATGATGGTTTATAATAAATAGAATATAAATCAAGATTCATAAATAATCGATGTAACTCAAATGGAAGAGCATATGAAGCTCATTTAATAAGGAAAGATGATTGATACCTCACACCTCCATTTTCTTTAATTTATGTTATTGAAGTATTTTCTTCATATTTTCCAAAATTTTACAATTTACAAATTTATTCAAATATAAATTTATGAGTACACAATAAATAGAATAAAAATTAAGATTAATAAATAGTGGATGTAGCTAAAATGGTAGAGCATATGAAATGCATTTAATGAGGAAAGAGTATCGATACCTTGCACCTGCATTTTCTTTGATCTATGATATTGAAATATTTTTCTATGTATTTTTAAATTTTTTGTACAATTTAAAACTTTCTTCAAATATAAAATTATGAGTTTCACAAGTAATATGATATAAATCAAGATATCATAAATAGGGAATGTAGCTCAATTGGTAGAGTATATTAACTGCATTTAATAAAGAACGAGGTATTGATACCTAACATCTCAATTTTCTTTAATTTATGTTATAGAGATATTTTTACATTGTATTTTTCAAATTTTATACAATTTGCAACTCTTTCAAATATAAAATAATGAGGATTTATAATAAATAGAATATAAATTATCATAACTTCAACAGGGGTTGTAGCTCAATTGGTAGAGCATCTTAATGGCATTTAATAAGGAACGAGAATGGATAATTCGCATCTCCATTTTCTTTTATTGTAAGTAATTGCGATATTTTCTAAGCATTATGTAAGTTCTATACAATTCACAACTTTTTTCAAGTGAGGTGTAGGCTATGGTTACTTTATTTTTTAACAAATAAAACATTATTTTGCCTCCTGTCACTATTGGTTCAAAATATCATACATTCATCTAATGGTGATGGAGATAAAGTACAATTGGTTCAAAATATCATACATTCAACTAATGGTGATGGAGGCAAAGTAAATGTTACGTCAAGTAATTATTGAATATCCTTTTTTCGATTATAAAATTATGAGAGTTTTAATAGATAGAATATAAATTAAAATTCATTAATAAGGGATATATTTATGCTATTGAAATATTTTTCTATTCATTTTTCAAATTTTGATCGATACCTCACATCTCAATTTTCTTTAATTTATGTTCACTACAAAAAAAGGACTTTTGGGGACAACTTAAGTTGACCCCAAAAGTATGAAAAAACGTCCTTTAAACTTTAGGAGACGACATTTTCGTCCTCATCGCCCGTGCCTGATGCCTCCGTACCCGAAAGTATAGGGGACGGAAAATAAGTTTTTGTCCCTATTTTTAAGGACGATATCCGTTCCTAAGAATATGGACGGATTTCGTCCCAAAAAAGAGAGACGATTGGCGTCCCTATTATTAAAAGACGACATTTGTCCCTACTTTTGGAAACGATTATTTATCTCTAAAAATTGGCACAACTGTCGTCTTTATATAAAGAAGACGCTGTGCATCCCTCATTAGAAGACGATTAATTGTCTTTAAAGAAAGGTCCCCATGATAAGTAGACAAATTTCATCCATGAAAAAACTAAAGAAAAGAAATAATATTTGGATTGAAGGGAGCTATAGATTTAGACATATTCAAAGTACTCTATAGATTCATCTATATCATCAATAGAGTTCTCAAAAAAAGGATTCATGTACACCACAAATAGAAATTATAAGTATAAATCAATAGAATAAACACTACAAACCTAAATTCTGAATCTCATAGAGAACCGAGCATAACTTGAGCGATGTCTCTATATAACCCAAACTAAAATTTTAAAACCCACAAAACTCAACATCAATTACGGATAAAATATGTAAAGGATTAACAAAAATACTTAAAAGAAATTATGTATAAGGAACTCATGATTCGTGTTCAAAAGGAGTAGTTATGATAGAAAATAAATATACCACAAAACTTGCTCTAGATATACCAATATAATTGACAACTATGTGTCAAAAAGAATTGCAAGCTTATTTAAGTACATATTATTAACAAATATGATGCACACCTTGATTTTCTGAACTGTAAACTTCCATGCTTTAATTCTTATGAAGGGCTGCTGACTTTGAATTTTCAGACTTTGCTGCATTCCTTAAACCTATCACACTTGCTAACACCACCAAGGCTTCAACAACATAATAGCAAGACCAAATGCATGATAGAAAGCTTCAGTGTTCCAACAAGCAGTAGTAAGAAATTTGAAAACTGAAATCATAATAAGGATGTAAAACTTGAGGATTCAACTAAAATCTAAAATTGCACCTGAAATGCTCCATAATGAAAAAGCTGATAATTCTATTGGATCGTACTAGAATCTGTTTGAACTGCATAATCCCTTAAAAAAATTAGCCCAAATTAAACAGCAGAAAATTAGCATAGGCTATAGTTCCAACCATACCGGAAGAATAATTTACAAGGCTTTATAACATGAAACATAATTTGCTATTAGTGTTATTAAAGGGTTATATCATGATTTTAAACTGATAAAAGTTCCTATCAAGCAATGGTTTTTCTAAGAGGCAAAAAAAATTGCATATGTTTTCTAAACTAATTTCCTTCAATATCATACATTAGAATCATCAAACAAATTGAGAGGCCTATATTAAACTAAACAATTGTTGATATTCTATTTAGGACATTATTGATTATTGCTAATAATGAACAAAAGATGCAAGGAAAAGTTATATTCACTTGAAGAAAATGAAATGAAATATCATTTGTTAACATAAACTAGAAATATAAACTAATATATACACACACAGTTCATTCATAGACCAAAAGATTTCTTTATATATATATAGATATATATATATATCACAAAGCAACAATGGATGTTCAAAACCAAATTTAAAACAGAGCCTTGATGTGTGTATCTAGCCTTCATTTCATTCATCCTCATCCATAATTGGCACGTGTTTTGCAAGAGTTCACATTCTATGTATTTATAAGAGCCCTTTAACAATTTCTATTACTGGCACTATGAAAAACAATGGGTGATAAGATAGTTTATTCAACACACACATACCAAAGGTACTGATAAACTAACAAACTTAGGACAAATAGAAAAGACAAACTAATAATAGTTAACTTTTATCATGGTCAGCTGACATATAATAGAGCTATTAAAAATACGATAGAACTATGAACTGAAAATTTTGATCAAGCCATATTGCCAAAACACTACCATAACCAAGCAACAACAATTTACAGATCAACTTTATGATCAGTTGATCACACATACGAGTCAAAACCAAAGAACTAAAGTAAAAGGAAAAATAACTGAACTTCCGTAGCCAACATGTGCAACAAACTCTTCAAAATTAGTAAGTTCAACCCGATATTTGGATCTTCTACCGAGTAGTGTACATCTTGGCAAACGTAGAGATAAACGTGGAAAATCAGAGTCACTTGGTGATTTCAAAATTATTAAGTTCAACCCAATATTTGGATCTTCTGCCGAGTAGTGTACATCTTGGCAAACCGAGAGATAAACGTGGAAAATCAGAGTCACTTTGGGAACAATAACTTTACATTTTCTACTTCTTAAGTGGAGACTACGATTAATAAAGACACATACTGGAAACCTTTGTTTGAATATCCATCGTATGCATTTCATTTCTTGTTGTACTTGTTGCTAATTAAGCATGAACTTAAGTAAATGCAATTGAATTGAACTCTATAAAAAATAAGATTTCCAAATAATGTTTCAAGTATCAATGAGGAGTGTCCATGCCGATATTTGTGAAACCAAAGATAATCACATTTATAAAGGAAATCAACATTGTCAAAACATTACAGAATACCAAATTCTCTAATGCTTATAGAAAACCTAAGAAGCAAAGCCCAAAAATTACGAAATGAATTGCAATAATAAACTTAAAGCTAGAATTTTGTTTGATTTTAGCAGGGGCTAATCTTTGCCTCTACACATAAACCTCAAAGTTTTAATAAAGATATAATTGAAGACTTTTTATCATGTAATTGGAAACTTACCAAACAATTGAAAACTCTACAGAGTCTTGCCAAATTACAAACTAAAACCAAATGTCTATCTTAAACAAATTGTTAGTAATTATTAAGGAAAACGGACAAAGTGGAGAAAACTAACTTGTAGCAGTTTTAGATCTGAGCGATGGTGACCGGGAGTGGAATTGGAATCAACAACGGCCTAGGCTGCAATAGCTAGAGAAGAAATCATGGCAACTAGAAAAAAGATGAGATGTGAAGACAAGCAGCAACATCAGCCATTGTTACTGAGTTACAGGCTGTAGCGAAGGCTAGATGAAAGGGAGGAGCAAATATTTTTCAGGACAGAGGTTGGGCAGCTGACCTCCTTTACTTCCGCTAGATCCACCATTAACAATAATGAATGTCAAATCGATGATAGCATAAATTTACAGCCATGTATTGTCTAAAAATAGGAGAATCATAATCAAATACATTGTATAAAAATAACATCACTCCATTAGGGTAATATACATCAAAATTTCAGGCCTCCATAAGCAACACACCCCACTTCCTTCTTACATAATTTATACTTTAAGCATTACCCGACATACTAGGGATTTGAATTAATGGGATTAAAATTGAAAAATGAACCTTAATAAAGGAGTGAGACATCGCTGACAATGATCAGGAACGGGAGCAAGCATGGACCGGTAGGTGGAATCAAAGTTGTGCTCGAGATAAAAGAGATTTGAATGATTCCAAGACGCTAGGTGAAATTGATAGTTCAATATGTGAGTTTAGGAATTAGGGATTTGAGGTTTGAACTGAATCCAGATGAAATTGATACTCTGATCTCCCGATGAAAACCATACTCTAGATGATTTTGGGTTTAACTGGATCAAGCGATTGATACTCTGATCTCCCGATAATTTTATATGTGAGATTGAGATAAGCTATTTACCGATAGTCTGAAGGTGAAGGATGAGGAAGATAATTTTGGGGCGAATAACAATACTTTGTTCGACCAAAGAAAAAATGGTACAGCTGTCTAACATAAATTCATTCCAATCTGTCAATAAAATATATAATTAATCTATTTCATTTTTGTTTAAAACTAAGTTGTCCCCTATTCCAAATAACTAATGAATTGGGCGCCATGTATAGAATTGTCTCCTATATCAAGTTTGTAATAGCAATCAAAGACAATATAAGCAAGTTGTCCCTACCTTTTTGTCCTCAAAAATCAGTTTTTTTTGTAGTGGTTATTGAGATATTTTTCCATTGTATTTTTCAAATTTTATACAATTTACAACTTTTTCAATTAAAATATTATGATGCTTTATAATAAATAGAATATAAATTATGATAACATAAATAGGGGATGTAGCTTAAATGGTAGAGCTTATTAATCATATTTAATAAGGAATGAGGATTGATACCTTGCACTCCATTTTTTTTATTGTATGTCACTGTGATATTTTCTAATCGTTTTGTAATTTTTATACAGTTCATAACATTTTTCAGGTGTAGGCTATGGTTACTTTATTTTCTAAAAATAAAACATTACTTTGCCTCCTATCATAATTGGATCAAAATATCATAATATCTAATGGTGATGGAAGCAAAGTAAAGGTTACTTCAAGTAATTACTGAATATCATTTTTTTCAAACGTAAAATTATGAGAGTTTTAATAAATATAATATAAATTAAGATTCATAAATAGGGGATGTAGCTTAAATGGTATAGTATATTAAATCTCTTTAATAAGGAAAGATGATCGATACCTCGCACCTCCATTTACTTTAATTTATGTTATTGAAATATTTTTCTATTCCTTTTTCAAGTTTTTCAATATTTACAACTTTCACAAAATATGGTTCACAATAAATAGAATATAAATTAATATTTCATATATAGGGGATGCAGCTCAAATGGTAGAGCATATTTCATGCATTTAATAAGGAACGAGGATTGATACCTCGCATCTCCATTTTCATTGATGTGTGTTATTGTGATATTTTCTATGCATTTTTTAAGTTTTATTATAATTTACAACTTTATTTAGGTGTAGGCTATGATTACTTTATTTTTTATAAAGTATACACTACTTTCCCTCCTATCACCATTGGATCAAAATATCATACACTAATCTAATGGTTAAGAAGGCAAAATGAAATTACTTCACGTAATCATGGAATATCTCATTTTTTAAAATAAAATTATGAATAATTATAATAAATAGAATATAAATAAAGATTCATAAATAGTGGATGTACCTCAAATGGCCTAGCATATTGAACGCATTTAATAAGGAACGAGGATTGATACCCCACATCTCCATTTTATTTAATTAATGTATGTTATTATGATGTTTTCTATGCATTTTTTTTAGTTTTATACAATATTTTACATCTTTTTTCAGGTATAGGCTATGACTACTTTACTTTTTACAGTGTAAACATTACTTTTCCTCCTGTCACCATTGGAATAATATATGCACACTTATCCAATGGTGATGGAGTCAAAGTAAAGGTTACCGAGTAACCACATAAAATCTTCTTTTTTTCAAATATAAAGTTATGATGGTTTATAATAAATAGAATATAAATTAAGATTCATAAATAATCGATGTAGCTCAAATGAGAGATCATATAAAACTAATTTAATAAGGAAAGATTATCGATACCTCGCACCTCCATTTTCTTTAATTTATATTCTTGAAATATTTTCTTCATAATTTTTGAAATTTTACAATTTACAACTTTATTCAAATATAAATTTATGAGGTACACAATAAATAGAATATAAATTAAGATTAATAAATAGTGGATGTAGCTAAAATGGTAGAGCATATTAACTGCATTTCATAAAGAACGAGGTCTTGACACCTAACATCTCAATTTTCTTTAATTTATGTTATAGAGATATTTTTACATTGTATTTTTCAAATTTTATACAATTTATAACTCTTTCAAATATAAAATTATGAGGATATATAATAAATAGAATATAAATTATCATAACTTCAATAGGGAATGTAGCTCAAATGGTACAGCATGTTAATGGCATTTAATAAGGAACGAGGATAGATACTTCGCATCTCCATTTTCTTTTATTGTAAGTAATTGCGATATTTTCTAAGCATTTTGTAAGTTCTATACAATTCACAACTTTTTTCAAGTGAGGTGTAGGCTATGGTTACTTTATTTTTTTACAAATAAAACATTATTTTGCCTCCTATCACTATTGGTTCAAAATATCATACAGTCATCTAATGGTGATGGAGGCAAAGTACAATTGGTTCAAAATATCATACATTCAACTAATGGTGATGGAGGCAAAGTAAATATTACATCAAGTAATTATTGAATATCCTTTTTTCGATTATAAAATTATGAGAGTTTTAATAAATAGAATATAAATTAAAATTCATTAATAAGGGATATATTTATGCTATTGAAATATTTTTCTATTCATTTTTCAAATTTTGATCGATACCTCACATCTCAATTTTCTTTAATTTATGTTATTGAGATATTTTTCCATTGTATTTTTCAAATTTTATACAATTTACAACTTTTTCAATTAAAATATTATGATGGTTTATAATAAATAGAATAAAAATTATGATAACATAAACAGTGCATGTAGCTCAAATGGTAGAGCTTATTAATCGTATTTAATAAGGAACGATGATTGATACCTTGCATCTCCATTTTTTATTGTATGTCATTGTGATATTTTCTGATTGTTTTGTAATTTTACACAGTTCGTAACATTTTTCAGGTACAGGCCATGGTTACTTTATTTTTTTAAAATAAAACATTATTTTACCTCCTATCATAATTGGTGCAAAATATCATAATATCTAATGGTGATGGAGGCAAAACAAAGGTTACTTCAAGTAAATACTGAATATCATTTTTTTCAAATATAAAATTATGAGAGTTTTAATAAATATAATATAAATTAAGATTCATAAATAGGGGATGTAGCTTAAATGGTATAGTATATTCAATATCTTTAATAAGGAAAGATGATCGATACCTCGCACCTTTATTTACTTTAATTTATGTTATTGAAATATTTTTCTATTCCTTTTTCAAGTTTTTCAAAACTTACAACTTTCTCAAAATATGGTTCACAATAAATAGAATATAAATTAATATTTCATATATAGGGAATGCAGCTCAAATGGAAGAGCATATTTCATGCATTTAATAAGGAATGAGGATTGATACCTTGCATCTCCATTTTCATTGATGTGTGTTATTGTGATATTTTCTATGCATTTTTTAAGTTTTCTTATAATTTACAACTTTATTAGGTGTAGACTATGAATACTTTATTTTTTTATAAAGAATACATTACTTTCCCTCCTATCACCATTGGATCAAAATATCATACACTAATCTAATGGTTAAGAAAGCAAAATGAAGTTACTTCACGTAATCATGGAATATCTCATTTTTTAAAATAAAATTATGAATACTTACAATAAATAGAATATAAATAAAGATTCATAAATAGTGGATGTACCTCAAATGGTAGAGCATATTGAACGCATTTAATAAGGAACGAGGATTGATACCCCACATCTCCATTTTATTTAATTAGTGTATGTTATTATGATGTTTTCTATGCATTTTTTTAGTTTTATACAATATTTTACATCTTTTTTCAGGTATAGGCTATGACTACTTTACTTTTTACAGAGTAAACATTACTTTGCCTCCTATCACCAATGGAATAATATATGCCACTAATCCAATGGTGATGGAGTCAAAGTAAAGGTTACGGAGTAACCACATAAAATCTTCTTTTTTTCAAATATAAAGTTATGATTGTTTATAATAAATAGAATATAAATTAAGATTCATAAATAATCGATGTACCTCAAATGAGAGAGCATATAAAACTAATTTAATAAGGAAAGATGATCGATACCTCGCACCTCCATTTTCTTTAATTTATATTCTTGAAATATTTTCTTCATATTTTTCAAAATTTTACAATTTACAACTTTATTCAAATATAAATTTATGAGGTACACAATAAATAGAATATAAATTAAGATTGATAAATAGTGGATGTAGCTAAAATGGTAGAGCATATGAAATGCATTTAATAAGGAAAGAGTACCGATACCTTGCACCTCCATTTTCTTTAATTTATGATATTGATATATTTTTCCATATATTTTTTAATTTTTTGTACAATTTACAACTTTCTTCAAATATAAAATTATGAGTTTCACAAGTAATATGATATAAATTAAGATTTCATAAATAGGGAATGTAGCTGAATTGGTAGAGCATATTAAACACATTTAATAAAGAACGAGGTCTTGGTACCTAAATTCTTGATTTTCTTTAATTTATGTTATTGAGATATTTTTACATTGTATTTTTCAAATTTCATACAATTTACAACTCTTTCAAATATAAATTATGAGGGTTTATATTAAATAGAATATAAATTATCATAACACGAATGGGGGTTGTAACTCAAATGTTAGAGCATATTAATGGCATTTAGTAAGGAACGAGGATCGATGCCTCCCATTTCCATTTTCTTTTGTTGTAAGTCATTGTGATATTTTCTAAGCATTTTGTAAGTTTTATACAATTTATAACTTTTTTTCAAGTGAGGTGTAGGCTATGGTTGCTTTATTTTTTTTACAAATAAAACATTATTTTTCCTCCTATGAGTATTGGTTCAAAATATCATACATTCATCTAATGGTGAAGGAGGCAAAGTAAGGCCATGTTCTTTTGGACTGCAATTTTCTGAACTGAACTGAACTAAAGTTGGCTGAACTGAACTGAGCTGAGCTGAGCTGAAGTAAGCTGAACTGAATTGAACTACCTTCAGTGTAAATTTATAACTATGCATAGCTGAACTGTACTAAATTGAACTGAACATGACTAAACTGGACTACACTGAGTTGCAGTGTAAAAGAACAGGGCCTAAATTTTACCTCAACTAATTACTGAATATCCTTTTTTCGATTATAAAATTATGAGAGTTTCAATAAATAGAATATAAATTAATATTCATAAATAAGGGATATATTTATGTTATTGAAATATTTGTCGGTTCATTTTTCAAATTTTGACCAATACCTCACATCTCAATTTGCTTTAGTTTATGTTATTGAGATATTTTTCCATTGTATTTTTCAAATTTCATACAATTTACAACTCTTTCAAATAAAATATTATGAGGGTTTATAATAAATAGAATATAAATTATGATAACATAAATAAGGGATATAGCATAAATGGTAGAGCATATTAATCGCATTTAATAAGGAACGAGGATCGATACCATAATTCACAATATTTTTCAGGTGTAGGTTGTGGTTACTTTATTTTATTACAAATAGAACATTACTTTGCCTCCTATCATAATTGGATCAAAATATCATAGTATCTAACAGTGATAAAGGTAAAGTAAAGGTTACTTCAAGTAATTACATAATATCAATTTTTTCGAATATAAAATTATGAGAGTTTTAATAAATATAATGTAAATTAAGGTTCAATAATAGAAGATGTAGCTTAAATGGTATAACTTATTAAATCCATTTAATGAGGAAAGATGATCGATACCGTGCACCTCCATTTTCTTTAATTTATTTATGTTATTGAAATTTTTTTCTATTCCTTTTTCAAATTTTGCAAAATTTGCAACTTTCTCAAAATATGGTTCATAATAAATAGAATATAAATTAATATTTCATATATAGGGGATGCAGCTCAAATGGTAGAGCATATTTCATGTATTCAATAAGGAATGAGGATTGATACCTCGCATCTCCATTTTCATTGATGTGTGTTATTAAGATATTTTCTATGCATTTTTTTAAGTTTTAAACAATTTACAACTTTATTTAGGTGTAGGCTATGATTATTTTATTTTTTACAAAGTAAACATTACTTTGCCTCCTATCACCATTGGATCAAAATATCATACACTAATCTAATGGTTAAGGAGGCAAAATGAAGTTACTTCAAGTAATCATGGAATATCTCATTTTTCAAAATAAAATTATGAATATTTATAATAAATAGAATATAAATTAAGATTCATAAATAGTGGATGTAGCTCAAATGGTAGAGCACATTAAAAGCATTTAATAAGGAACAAGGATTGATACCTCACATCTCCATTTTCTTTAATTAATGTATGCTATTATGATGTTTTTTCTGCATTTTTTAAGTTTCATACAATATTTTACATCTTTTTTCAGGTATAGGCTATGATTAGTTTACTTTTTAAAGGGTAAACATTACTTTGCTTCCTATCACCATCGGAAAAATATACGCACACTCACCCAATGGTGATGGAGTCAAATTAAAGTTACCGAGTAACCACATAAGATCTTCTTTTTTTCAAATATAAGGTTGTGATGGTTTATAATAAATAAGCGCATCTGTTGCCCCCCAAACTTGGCACGTTTTGTGACATGTCACTCCCAACTTTCAAGTGAATCACTTTACCCCCAAAGTTGGCAAAACTGATACAGTTTGTACCCTCAGTGCCATGTGCCAGTTTCTGATTGGTTTGACTTTTCAAATATGTCATTTTTTAGATTTTTCTCCCTCCAATAAGAAGTTGACTTGTGGCATTAAGGGGAAAGATTGTATTATTTTTTAAAACTTTAGGGGGTAAAGTGATTTACTTGAAAGTTAGGGGTGGCATATGACAAAACATGCCAAGTTTGGGAGGCAATGTATGTGTTAAGCCTATAAATTAAGATTCATAAATAATCGATGTAGCTCAAATGGAAGAGCATATAAAACTCATTTAATAAGGAAAGAGGATCGATACCTCGCACCTTCATTTTCTTTAATTTATGTTATTGAAATATTTTCTTCATATTTTTCAAAATTTTACAATTTACAACTTTATTCAAATATAATTTATGAGGTAAACAATAAATGGAATATAAATTAAGATTAATAAATAGTGGATGTAGCTAAAAAGGTAGAGCATATAAAATGCATTTAATAAGGAAAGAGTATCGATACCACCTCAATTTCTTTTAATTTATGATACTGAAATATTTTTCTATGCATTTTAAAAATTTTTGTACAGTTTACAACTTTCTTCAAGTATAAAATTATGAGTTTCACAAGTAATATGATATAAATTAAGATTTCATAAATAGGGAATATAGCTCAATTGGTAGAGCATATAAAAGCATTTAATAAAGAACGAGGTCTTGATACCTAACATCTCAATTTTCTTTAATTTATGTTTTTGAGATATTTTTACATTGTATTTTTCAAATTTTATACAATTTACAACTCTTTCAAGTATAAAATTATGAGGGTTTATAACATATAGAATATAAATTATCGTAACATGAATAGAGGATGTAGCTCAAATGGTAGAGCATATTAATGACATTTAATAAGGAACGGGGATCGATGCCTTGCACCTCCATTTTCTAAGGTAGAGCATATTAATGGCATTTACTTTATTTTGTTACAAATAAAACATTATTTTGCTTCCTATCATAATTGGTTCAAAATATCATAATATCTAACGGTAGTAAAGGCAAAGTAAAGGTTACTTCAAGTAATTACTGAATATCATTTTATTCAAATATAAAATTATGAGATTTTTAATAAATATAATATAAATTAAGATTGAACAATAGGGGATGTAGCTTAAATGGTATAGGATTACTAGTATACCTACTAAGTTTTCCAATAGCAAAGGCTATATCAGGCCTAGTGCTAATCATGGCATACATAAGACTACCAATGGCTCTCGAGTATTCAAGTTGAGATACTGCAACACCTTTATTAGGCAGAAGCTTAACACAAGGATCCAAGGGAGTGCTAACTGGAGAACAATCCTTGAAATTGAATTTATTTAAAATCTTCTCAGTATAATGAGATTGGGAGATTGAAATAACATTGTTCTTCCGCTTAATTCGTATACCAAGAATCCCCTCAGCCTCCCTCAAATCCTTCATTTCAAAACTAGATGACAAGAATTTCTTCGTTTCATTAACATGATTTTGGTCAGTACCAAAAATCAACATGTCATCCACGTATAAGCAAATCATAACTCCTTTACCAGAAAGATCAAACTTGCTATATACACATTTGTCTGCTTGGTTGATATGAAAACCGTTAGACAAAACCACATCATCAAATTTTTGATGCCAAGCTTTCGGCGCTTGTTTCAATCCATATAAGGATTTCTTTAACTTACATACCTTATTTTCATAACCTGACACAACAAACCCTTCCGGTTGTTTCATATAGATTTCCTCATCTAATTCACCATTTAGGAATGCAGTTTTAACATCCATTTGATGAATTACAAGGTTGTGTATAGCTGCTAGGGCTATCAATAACCTAATAGTAGAAGTCCTCGCAACAGGAGCATAAGTATCAAAGAAGTCAATTCCTTCTTTTTGCCTAAAGCCTTGGATAACCAATCTGGCTTTATTCTTTTCTATGGTATGATCCACTTTCATTTTCCTTTTGAAGATCCATCTATTTCCTAGTGGTTTGCATCCGGGTGGTAAATCAGTCAATTCCCATGTATTATTGTGCATGATAGAGTCCATCTCATCCTGGATTGCTTCTTTCCAGAATGCAACATCTCTCAAAGCCATAGATTCATTAAACATTTTTGGATCCTCTTCAACAATAAAACAATATTGATACTGATTCTCAACCTCATCCCTCGATCTTTCAACTAAATAAAGATGAAAGTCATCTCCAAAAGATTTAGCTTTTCTAACTCTAGTACTTTTCTTAGATGGCCCAGGTAAGGAAACATTTCCACCAGATAAACTTTCAGAATGAACAGGGTTCTCACTACATGAATTCTGAATCATGTCTCTTGGTCTAGATATAGATGTAAATCTATCTTCATCAAAAACAGCATCTCTTGACTCTACAACCGAGTTTACAGATACATAGTCATTAGATTCTATTACATAGAACCTATATGTATAGGAATGCTCTGCATACCCAATGAAGATACAGTCTATACCTCTTTCACCCAAGTTTCATCTTTTTGGTTCAGTGATTCTTACCACTGTTCTATAACCCCAAACTCTTAGAAAACTCAACTTTGGTGGCTTTTTAAACCAACATTCATAGGGGGTAATTTTATTCCTTTTATTAGGAATTCTATTTAATAAATAGCATGCTGTTAGCATAGCCTCACCCCAGAATTCTTCACTCAAACCTGAATAGGACAACAAAGAATTAACCATTTCTTTCAAGGTTCTATTCTTCCTTTCTGCCACACCATTTTATTGTGGTGTATAGGGAGCTGTGGTTTGATGTATTGTACCAGTAGATTGAAAATATACTGGATCACAATACTCACCTCCCCTATCAGTGCGTATACTTTTAATGAAATTACTTTGATGTAACTCTACCTCTTGTTTATAGATTTTAAATTTATCAAGAGCCTCATCCTTTGCATGCAATAGATAAACATAGCAATATCTGGATGCATCATCAATAAAAGTAATAACGTACTTTTTATTTCCTATTAAAGGCGTAGATTGAAAATCGCACAAGTCATTATGTATTAGATCCAATACATTAATCACTCGGTTAACATTCTTGAAAGGTTTTCTGGTTATCTTTGTCAACATAAAAGTTTTACATTTCTCACGTTTTAAATCAATGGCAGTTATAAGACTCATTTTAGACATATCTTTTAATCTTTTACAATGTACATGTCCTAGTCTAGCATGCCATAATTCTGATTTATTCAAATTTTTACTATCACTAGAGGAAAGCACAAAAGAAGATTGATCACTAAAAGAAACTTTAATATTTAACATAAACATACCATTACATAAATATCCAAATTCTACAAAAGTACCATGTTTTGATAAGATATACTTGCCACTTTCATACACTTGTTTGTACCCACAGTTATTTAATACAACACTAGACAATAGATTCTTTCGAATCCCAAGAACATACAATACATTACTTAAACAAATACATTTTCCAGAAGTAAAGACAATATCTACTTTTCCAAGTCCTTTGATTGGTTCAGTCGCAACATTTCCCATCTTTAATATAGATCCATCTTCGATTGGTTGGAAATCTTTGAACCAACGAAGATCCTTACAAACATGGCTTGTTGCACCCGAATCAATCCACCAAGCAACATCATCATCCTGCACATAAAATGCTTCAGATATTAAAGACGCACAATTCTGATTAGAATTACAATTTTGCATTAAAATCTGACCTTGTTGCTTTTCAGGATCCTTAGATCCACTCGAACCAGAATAGTTCTTCCCTTTACCAAATCAGCAGTCCTTCTTGAAATGACCAGGTTTGCCACACTTCCAACACGCCACTTTAGGCTTCTTGTTGGAGAACTTATTGTTGTTTCCTTTAAACTTGCGTTTACTGCCTTTGTCACTGTTTGGATTCTTAGAAATCCCACCTTCTTCAACCATATTTATAGAAACAGTACCAACTTGGTTCTTGCTCTTAGGATTATTCTCAATCTCTTGAGCCCTTAAGGATTCTTCGATCCTAAGATGACTGCCAAGTTGAACCAGAGTCAACTCCTCTTTATTATGTTTCAATGTATGCTTGAAATCTCTCCAAGATGGTGGCAGTTTGTCAATGATACTAGAAACAGAAATGGATTCATCCATCTTCATATCATGTTGAACAAATTGTCCCAGAATCCTTAACATTTCATTATATTGTTCCATGATAGGTCT
The DNA here is from genome assembly GCA_947683365.1 of Euphorbia pulcherrima. Taxonomy (NCBI): domain Eukaryota; kingdom Viridiplantae; phylum Streptophyta; class Magnoliopsida; order Malpighiales; family Euphorbiaceae; genus Euphorbia; species Euphorbia pulcherrima. Next base: position 27,304,374 of record CANTUS010000001.1, read on the forward strand.
AGTATCAACCATCCTGTAATTGATAAAATTACTAACCAGAAACTTCTTGCTAGAAGCATCCTCTACCATATACTTTGATTCCAGAGAATCCCATAGTTCTTTTGCAGATTCAACGTTTTGATATATATCAAATAGGGAATCAGACATACCATTTAGAATGTGCCCACGACAGATGTAATCATCATTCTCCCATTTGCAGCGCTTCCTTGTTTGTTCCACAGTTTCATTCTCTATGATATCTGACATGGGAGAACTCGGAACATAAACCACTTTCAGTGTTGTCAACAGAAAATGCATCTTTTTCTGCCATCTTCGAAAATCCTGACCCTCAAACTTATCTAGTTTTGCAAATTTACTGGACATCTCTTTAACAGTTTTAGCATTCGACATCTTCAGAAAAAATAAATTTCAATCTCTGTTGGAAATCTAGGATTACTTGGATATTTCTGAAGTCGTGAAAAACACTGTCAGATTGAAATTTATTTGGCCGGTTTACCAAATTTTTCAATCGGATAAAATCAGAAAGAGAATCAAGAACAAGAATTTGTTTGCAGTGAAATTTCAACCGAGTTTTTTTTGTGTATGGCCAACATCATTTTTGGTGAAATAAATAGCCAAAAACGTCAACAGACATGCCGATTGGGGTAGCAGCCATGTCCAAAAGACATGTTTCTTCTGAGATTCAGTTGTATCCAACAGACACACTGTTTCGGACAAAAATTCATTTTCTGATGAATTTTTCCAAAGGATGCGTGGGTTCAGGGATAAAAAATTCTCGAGCTGACCTGACAGCTCGACCCCAAGACCCTACCAGGGGCTGCCGCCCCTTAGACCCTGCCTAGGGGCGCTGCCCCTAGACCCAGCCAGGGGCTGCCGCCCCTTGGACCCCACACCCGGGGGCGCTGCCCCCGGACCTCCAAATCGTAAACAGTACCCGAACAAGTGTGCACTCCGCACTCTCCATACTTATTAGGTGAAATGTCACGATCGCATTGGTCGAACTAGTTGATTCAATTACACTAAAATATTAACAAGATCCAGGAACGAACAAAGGAGATTCAACAAAATTAGGTTTCGGATCACTAGAAGTACCTTATTGCACAAGAACAGTAGATGGCAGTTGTTGCGATGCCGGCTTCCGCTTGGCTCACCCTCATTTCGCCATGAGCGAGAGAGAAGCAAGCGAGGAGCAGTTAGTTAATTACAACAAATTTTGTTATTTTTATTTCCGGACAAAATTTTGAATATCATTTTTTTCAATATAAAATTATGAGAGTTTTAATAAATATAACATAAATTAAGATTCATAAATAGCAGATGCTTAAATTATAATATTAAATTCATTTAATAAGGAAGAATGATCGATACCGTCGCATCTTTATTTTCTTTAATTTATGTTAATGAAGTATTTTTTTATTCTCTTTTTAAATTTTGCAAAATATACAACTTTTTTAAAATATAATTCATAATAAATATAATATAAATTAATATTTTATATATAGGAGATGTATTTCAAATGATAAAGTATCTTTTATTCAGTTAATAAGGGATAAGGATTGATACCTCGTTTCCATTTTCATTGATGTGTGACATTTTCTATGTATTTTTTATGTTTTATACAATTTACAGCTTTATTTTTTTTTAATATTTACAACTTTATTTAGGTATATGATTACTTTATTTTTTACAAAGTGAACATTATTTTACCTCCAATCACCATTGGATCAAAATATCATACACTAATCTAATGATGATGAAGCAAAATGAAATTAATTCAAGTAATCATAGATTATCTCATTTTTCAAAATAAAATTATAAATATTTATAATAAATAGAATATAAATTAAGATTCATAAATAGTGGATATAGCTAAAATGGTAGCATTTAATAAGGAACGCATTTGATACCTCGTATCTCCATTTTATTTAATTAATGTATGTTATTATGATATTTCCTATGAATTTTTTTAAGTTTTATACAATTTACAACTTTTTTTAGGTATAGGCTATGATTATTTTTTTACAGGGTAAACATTATTTTACCTCCATCACCATTAGATCCTCCTATCACCAGTGGATCAATATACACACATCCAATGGTAATGGAGGCAAAATAAAGGTTACCGAATAACCACATAATATCACCTTTTTTCAAATGTAAAATTATGAGGGTTTATAATAAATAGAATAGGCCAAATACATACTAAACCCCTAAACTTACCATTAAAAGTCTATTGGCTTCCTAAACTTTTGAAATGTTGTCTCAGCCCCATAAGTTGGCGTAAATGTGAATACCTTATTGCTGATGTGGCAAGCACGTAGACTATATGGTTGACTATTTTGGAGAGTGAGCTCTATTTTTGTTTTACCAAAAACTGAAAAAACGCAGCCATGTAATTCCCATCTTCTTCTCTTACCACTCTTCTTCATTCAAGAAATGTTTCATAACTCAAACTCAAATTTCATTGCCACCATTCTCTGCAACTACTCAATTCCCGTTTCTTCTATTCATTTGGCTTCATTCCTCTGCAATTAAATTTCCATATTTTCTCCTCTTTTTTCACAAAAAAATGTCTCAATCTAGACTCATTTCTAATTCTGGATCAATACCTCTAAATTCAAATTTCAGCACATAATTCTAATTCTGGTGCAAGTAGGAGAAGCGGTGAGCAAACTGGTGAATGAAATTGATCCATTGAACTCTCTATTTCTCACCGCTCTGATTCAAGCATTAACCAGCCTCCACCAAATCAATCGGATACATCAATTTTTCATCTGGGATTATTCTTGGATTCAGATATGAACGAATCGCAAGCATTAGAAATTACAAATATTACCTACAGAGCCATGGAATCCGTAAGAAAGAGGGATCTTGCTTAGAAACAATGGAAAAGAGAGGTTTAATTTATTTTTTTTCAATTTAGAAGGTCTGGTTATTGGAATTTCATGCTGGGAAAGAAAGTAAAAGATATGAATTGATCCTTATATTTTAGTATTTTTTAAAAAATTTTGTTATGCCTGATGCCAAATTTTGATTGGTTTGATGCAAGTGGTGTACACTCTCCGGAAGTGTGACTGGTTTTGTTGAGTTTAGGGAGCTTAGAGATGTTTTTTTGCCAACTTGAGGGGGCTGAGAGAACCTTTTAAAAGTTAAGGAGCAATAAACTTTTTATGCCAAGTTTAGGGGGCTATCTATATATTTAGCCAATAGAATATAAATTAAAATTTATAAATAGTGGATGTAGCTCAAATGGAAGAGCATATCAAACTCATTTCATAAGGAAAAGAGGATCAATATATCTCACCTCCCTTTTCTCTAATTTATGTTATTGAAATATTTTCTATGTATTTTTCAAATTTTTGTACAATTTACTACTTTGTTCAAATATAAATTTATTACATACACAATAAATAGAATATAAATTAGAATTAATAAATAGTAGATGTAGCTAAAATGGTAGAGCATATTAAATGCATTTAATAAGGAAAGAGTTCCATACCTTGCACCTGCATTTTCTTTGATTTATGATATTGAAATATTTTTCTATGCATTTTTAAAATTTTTGTACAATTTACAACTTTCTTCAAATATAAAGTTATGAGTTTCATAAGTAATATAAAAAAATTAAGATTTCATAAATTGGGATGTCGCTCAATTGGTAGAGCATATTAAAGGTATTTATTAAGGAACGGTGATTGATACCCCCACATCTCAATTTTCTTTAATTTATGTTATTGAGATATTTTTTCATTGTATTTTTTAAATTCTATACAATTTACAACTCTTTCAAATATAGAGTTACAAGGGTTTATAATAAATAGAATATAAATTTTCACAATTTGAACAGGGAATGTAGGTCGAATGGTAGAGCATATTAATCACATTTAATTAGGAATGAGGATTGATACCTTGCATCTCCATTTCTTTATTATGTCATTGTGATATTTTCTAAGCATTTTGTAAGTTTTATACAATTTACAACTTTTTTCTAGCATAGGCTATGGTTACTTTATTTTTTTACAAATAAAACATTACTTTACCTCTTATCACTATTGGTTCAAAATATCATACATTCATCTAATGGTGATGGAGGTAATGTAAAGGTTACTTCAAATAATTATTGAATATCCTTTTATTGTAATATAAAATTAGGAGAGTTTTAATAAATAGAATATAAATTAAGATTCATAAATGGGGGATGTAGCTCAAATGGTAGAGTATATTAAATGCATTTAGGCCCTGTTTTTCTCAACTTATTTTCTGTTCAGTTACTTTAGTTCAGTTTAATCAGTTCAGTACAGTATAGTTCAGTTCATTTCAGTTCAGTTCAGTTTCAGTATTCAGTATTCAGCATTCAGTATTCAGTACTTAGTTTCAATATTCAGTATTCAGAATTCAGAATTCAATATTAAGTTTCAGTCTATGCATTATATCAATATTATTAATGTATATTATTATTCAGAAATATTAAAAGCAATGAATATTAATGATAATATCATTTTAATGTCAATTTTAGTTCATTTCTATTTATACATTATATATATATATATATATATATATATATATATATATATATATTATTAATCAATATCAGTAATCATAAATAACAATAATAAAAAGAAACCAATAATAATATTTTTAACATTATTAATCATTATTTCTACCATAAATAATTTTGTAGGAAAAATAAATAAATAAAAGTAATAATATTTTATAAATATTGATAACAATTAAAATAATAAGGTAATATTCAAAATTATAATTACAATAAAATATAATAATAATAATTTATAATGATATATTTAATTATTATTATTATATGTAATAATTAATAAATTTTATTAGAATGTATAGTATTATTTAAAGTGTTATTAATTATTATGTATTTTAATATTTTTAAATATTATTTATATTATTAATTATAATTCAGTTTCAGTTTCAGTATTTTCAGTTTCAGTATTGTTCAGTTTCAGAATTGTTCAGTTTCAGTACCATTCAGTTCAGTTCAGTACCATTCAGTACCAATCAGTTTAGTTCAGTACCATTCAGTTCAATTCAGTACCATTCAGTTCAGTTCAGTACTAATTAGTTCAGTTCAGTTCAGTACACCTATTTATCAGTTGAAAAGAACAGGGCCTTAATAAGGAAAGATGATCGATACCTTGCACCTCCATTTTCTTTGATTTATGTTAGTGAAATATTTTCTATTCATTTTTCAAATTTTGATCGATACCTCATATCTCAATTTTCTTTAATTTATGTATGAGCACGGGCTTTTCGGTGTTCCCGCGGAACGATAATGAAATTTATTCTGACCTTCCCTCGGCCAGTTCTTCTATTCTTTTCTACTCGAGTCACGTTTGGAAAGTTCTTTTTTGACGATTTTGGCCCCTGACCGCGCTTAAAAATCGTTAAAAGTGCATTTAAAATGAACCATAATCTTTTTCTCGTGCGCAGTAAACTGTTTCGCAATTTTCTCTTAAACCTGATTATTTTCTGGAAGTCTCGTCATTTTTCCTATATTTTAGACTCTCTAAAATTTTTAAATTGTTAAGAATCTCTTAAATCAAATAACTGTGGTGAAAGTTACAAATTTTTTAAGTTCCCCCTCTTTTTAAGCTTTTTTTTCCTCTTTTCCAGCCAGAGCGGCCTGGACGTACTAGCGGTGTGGCCTTCCATTTTTGGGAGGCCATGCCGTGGCCTGTGGCGCGGGCTTCGCCCGTCCTGCCCCATTCTCTCGATTTCTGGCCTTTTTGCTTGCTCTTCAAGTCGAATTTTCGTGATTTTTCTGTCAAATTGAGATATTTAAGGGACTAATCCGGAGTTTTATACTTGGTAGAGTCTATAAAAGGACCAAAAATTATTTGATTTAGGACTTTTGTCATTTTGAAAATTCAATTAACTCATTTAGGGCTCTTAGTTTTCTAAAGAGAGAAAGCCTAATAAAGTGATGAAATCCGACTTAATACACATTATTTTTGGATTTCTTTTTTTTATGAATTATTATTTTGGATTTCTAAACATTATTAAGCTCGATCTTTTAGTTTTAAACAACTAAAAACCAATTTAAACTCAAGATAAAATCAATTTTAACTAAGAACTAAAAACCAATTTAAACTCAAGATAAAATCAATTTTAACTAAGATTCAGATACTTTTCTCACAAATCACTAAATTTTGTCACTGATTTCGTCACTGGTTTTGTCGTAAATCATCACTGTTCGTCGCCAAAATCGTCAAAAGAACTCGACAAAGGTTAATTTGAGTCTCAAAGGTGGATTCACGACCTAAAGGTATAATTTCTGAGTTCCAATCTATTTCCTTTATTATTTTCAGTTGTTTCTTTGCATTCAATGCTGTTTTTGCTTAATTTTGAGGCATTGGCCCTTCTTTTTTTTTGTGATTTCCTAGCGAGATTCCGGCTGGCCGCTTTGGCGACCAGCAAGCCGCCCAAGTGGCACTCAGGCCACGCCAATCGGGGCGGCCTGTCGGCCTGCTCTCCGATCGAGCGGCTAGTTCCTTTTTCACCGGAATCTTTTGATTTCTTCCCTCCCGAGTCACAAAATCGATATTATTTCAGTGTTTTAAGTCCAAATCCACTTAAATAGCGTGGAAATGATATAAAATGCTAATAATCTTGAGTTTTTTGGTACAAAAATACCGATTTTCGCCCCTTTGAACATTTTTTCCGATTGGCCACTCCGGTGGACGGCTGGCCGCCCGAGCGACACTTAGGCAGTGCCAACTGGGGCAGCCACCGTGTCGCTTGAGCGGCCAGCCGCGCCACTTGAGTGGCCTGCCGGTTAAAAATACCCAAATAGTCCCTGTGTGTTTTATTTTGTGTTTTTGGCCCTGTTTTATCGTTTATTGCATTTTTAACCCCGTTTAACACTCGAGAATTTCCTACAAATAAAAAATATTCTGGAACGGAATAAAATAATTTTGAATCTGTTTTATTTAATTTATTTATTATTTAACTGATTAAATAGCCTTTACATGCCTAAAAAATGCGTTTTCAACCCTAAAAATTTCCAAAAAATGTTTTTCTCTATAATAAAATTTTATTTCTGCCCTATGATTATTTGTGCATTATATGTGATTATTTATGACTGATTTATCATATTTAGAGCTGATTCGGTGTTGGTAAGTTCGGTTGAGACCCGATTTCGGTGTCTCGGTATTTATTTTCCCGCACTAGAAAAATGTATAGGATTTATAAAGCCATGTAATAATTAATTTATTTCCTTCTTTTATTTATTTATCGCTTGTTGCATGATGTGTTGTGTGATGTATGGATATTATTAACCAAAAACTCTAATTAGGGGATTTAAATCGCATAAGAATGAAATGACGCTTTTATTAAAATGAAAATGACTTGATTTTGTAACGAAGAGTAGGTAACATCATTCGAGATCAAAATTTCTATTTTGAGGTACGGTCTAACCACCTAGTGGGAATACTGTACCCGAATTCCTGGTACAGCTAAATCGGGTGGCGACTCTGTCTTAAAATACAGGATTCTGATCTCGTATCCTTTTAACTATTAAAACAAATCTAAAATTCAATTTCAACACCAATTTCATCAACCTATTTTTTTATCACGCCCTCTAAAATAAGTATCCTCCCTTTCAGCACGCTTCACAGCGCTAGTTATTTTTTCCCTTCCCGTATCTCATGCGGGTCGCAAAAAGGTCGTCCGCTCACATTAAGTTATTGAGATATTTTTCCAATGTATTTTTCAAATTTTATACAATTTACGACTCTTTCAAATATAATATTACGAGGGTTTATAGTAAATAGAATATAAATTATGATAGCATGAATAGGGATGTAACTTAAATGGTAGAGCATATTAATCGCATTTAATATGGAATGAGGATCGATACATCACATCTCCATTTTCTTTATTGTATGTCATTGTGATATTTTCTAAGCATTTTGTAAGTTTAATACAATTTACAACATTTTTTTAGCTGTAGGCTATGGTTACTTTATGTTTTACAAATAAAATATTACTTTGCCTCCTATCATAATTGGATCAAAATATCATACATTCATCTAATGGTGATGGAGGGAAAGTAAGGTTACTTTAAGTAACTACTGAATATCATTTTTTTAATATAAAGTTATAAGAGTTATAATAAATAGAATACAAATTAAGATTTATAAATTGGGGATATAGCTTAAATGGTAGAGCATATTAAATGCATTTATTAAGGAAAGATGATCGATACCTTGCACCTCCATTTTCTTTAAATTATGTTATTGAAATATTTTTCTATTCATTTTTCAAATTTTGTGAAATTTACAACTTTCTCAAAATGTGGTTCACAATAAATAGAATATAAATTAAGATTTCATATATGAGGGATGTAGCTCAAATGGTAGAGCATATTTCATGCATTTAATAAGGAACGAGGATCTCTACCTCGCATCTCCATTTTCATTAATGTGTGTAATTGTGATATTTTCTATGCATTTTTTAAGTTTTATACAATTTACAACTTTTTTAGGTGTAGGCTACGATTAATTTATTTTTTACAAAGTAAACATTACTTTGTCTCCTACCACTATTGGATCAAAATATTATACACTCATCTGGTGGAGTGATTCGAAACAATCATGGTACCTGGCTATTGGGGTTTGGTCGCAATTTTGGATCATGCTCGGTTTTAAAAGCAGAACTATGGGGTCTTTATGAGGGATTGAGTTTGGCATGGGAACAAGGATATAGAAATGTCGTGGTGGAGATTGACAACAAAGTTGTTCTTAATGTTGTTTGCAAGGAGGAGGTTATGGCTAATGATTCTTATGGTTTGCTAGTCGCTATTAAAAGTTTGCTTTCCCGGGATTGGGATGTGAAGATTGACCATGTCTGCAGAGAGAGTAATCGATGTGTGGATAGAATGGCAAATTACGCGTCAACTTTACCGCTTGGTGGGCATTTGTTTATGGCACCTGTGCCTAGTATTTTGCCTGTTATTATAGATGATATAGCTGGGTTAAGTTTACCCCGTTTAGTTCCCATTTAACCTTTGTGGTTCTTCCTTTATGTATCAAAAAAATATCATACACTCATCGAATTGTGATGGAGGCAAAGAAATGTTACTTTAAGTAATCGTAGAATATCCTGTTAGTCTATGTGAGAGTCTAGGTTTGGTCAGAGGGGGGTGAATGACCCTTTTTCACAGAATTGATAGACTTCAAGAAGTCTAAGTGTAGCATGTTTGATTATGATTAGGTAAATAGATCCGGAAGATGCAAATATAATAATATAATATAATAAATAAAAAGCTAAGAAAATCAAACATAGTGATTTATACTGTTTCGGCCCCGCCTACGTCCAGTCCCAGGAGTTTCCTTCCTCTGAGCTTATCCACTAGAGGATTCCTTTCCAACTGGCAGGAATTAAGCCTTACAGATTATGTCCGAATGGTAACCCCTTCCAGATGTAGGATATACCACCAGAAGCACCAACTCCTAGCTAAGTCCTTTTATCTTTAGCAGGATATACTACTTAGACTTCTACCCCGAATCTCAACTGAGTCTTACAGGGAGATCCCACTCAAAGCACCTACTTCAAGCTATATCCCAATCTCACTACTCACCCAAGTAGGAGATCTTTTTCACTTTAGTTTTTAACAAGGTTTCAGTTTTGGATTTCCTTAATTTATAGCTCACTTAAGAATCCTTACAAATTGATATTGAAAGATTTGGCTCTTGGGGGGATTTGTGAATCTGATTGTTTTCTAGCAAGTTCTCTTGTATAAGCTTTTGTGAAAAATAACTAGCACCTTCTCAACTTCTGAAGCTTCCCTTTTATAGGCTTGGATCATAAATGTAGCCATTGAGGGTTGGTGAGCTGTGACTCAATCTTCACCATTGATCAGGTAAAATGTGGCGCTTCCAAAGCTGTTGATCAATCCGTTAGATAGAGATTTTAACCCATTTAAAATCTTGGGATTGAGGCTGAAAAGATGTCACTGATCGCTTTTCTTGTGTTTTAGTGTCACACCAACTTTTATGCCAGAAGCTTTTTGGTGTGAGCTCCACGTACCTTCTTATTAGTCTAGGTGAAAAAGGTTGTGATCTTTTTCTATCGGTTGTTAGTCCTTTTATCCTTTTTTTGAAAAGTGCAAGCTGTCTCTTTTTATCTTGCTTATGGGGAAAGGATCTTTGACTTTGTAGACCAAAAGGCGAAGGAAAAGTTATCTTTAAACCTTTTCCCATTTTCTTGATATTCGAGTCTTTCGGATGTCTTCAGACTCACTATCTCCAGATCTATCTTCTTCTGGATGCTTGTACAATCAGTTCTTCTGGATGCTGATCTTGAAGGTTTAAAGTTTGTTTCCTTTCCAAACTTTAACCTAATGGTTCCAGTGTATGCTTAGGTACATGTAGTCTTCAATGAATGTCCTTGTAGTCGGATCTTGTCCAGATGCCTCCATTTGGATTTAGGAGATATTTTGTTTAAGTTTTTATTTCTTTCAAACCTGAACCGGATATTTTAATTTAATTAAGCTTTCGAATCATTGTTTTCCAACAATCTCCCCCATTTGATGGAAACAAAAACCTAAGACTACTAAGCATAAGGAAAGGAGTATATATGAGCTAAGTATGATTCTTGATACTTAGTCAATTACAAATTTTACTCCTCCATAATTTTAGCATCCCTACTCCCCTAATATTTTTGCATTCTTGGCTTCTATATTTTTTAAGTACAATTACAGATTGTACTTAGAAGCATTTTTATGTAAATGTGTTTCACTATATATATACTTTTGTTGTTAACAATGGCTAACATCAATGAAGTTCCGAATTATAGATACAGAGTACATATAGGTGAAAAATTGTCAAAGCCAGCTATTACAAGATTTTTACATGAGATCAATAGCTAACTACACATTTACCTATCTACCTATCTATTTCTATATCATCTCCTCCTTTGCTTGTTGTGCTCTTCTCCCCCTTATTGTTGACATCGGATTGGGGGTCAATTAGCATATATGATCGCTTGTCCCAGCTTTTTTGCCATGCCTCTAAGTAGATGGAGTAATCTATATTACCTTGTGAGCGCTTCTTAAAGATAGTCTCCATAGTGGCCGGAAGAAGTTGATTAGGCTTTAAAAATGCCCAGAGCTCTTTATAGGACTGTCATGTCCAGAATCATTCAAAGTGCATGGGCTTAATCTTCTTTATCAAAATAGGGAAACATACACTTGAGAAGAGTCAACATGCACTTGTACCCAAAAAATCTAGTGTCGCCTATGTGTTTGACTAGATCATTGACCACTGGAATGACAAGGCTTTCTTGGTTGGAGGAGGAAGATCCGGATGAGGAGAGTGAAAGATTAGCCATACTTGACTATAAGGCTTCAATATCGTTGCAGATATCTCTCCAGACATTGTGGATACTGGAGTTAAGTGTAGTGAGATCCTTGTGGAAAGCCTCTTTGAGTACTTTAATTAAGCCATTAGTTCTATAGCAGTGGTTCCTGCTATCATCACTTATGTCATCCACCTGCTTCTTTAAGAGTTCTGGAAGATCTTCATCAAGGAAATGGGTGAGAATTTCCTGTGTAGCTTGATGCTCTTCATTTTGCAGATTAAGTGCAGATGTAATATCTTTTTCTCCCTTTCTAACAACTTTCGGAATGAATTTTGTCAATCTTTCAAACTTGGTATCAACGTATTCTTTCAGCTCGGTGGATAGATTAGTGGAAGAAGAAGTGATTTTATCCATTATTATTGCACAATTATTAGTGGCCACAGTGTTTGCTTGATCTACTGATCTGTTGGCTGTGGTGATGCTTATGTTTATTTGCTCAAGAATTGGTTTTATTTTAGTGAGTGAGACTTCTGCTACTAGGTTAGCAGTGGAAAAGTCCTCTACTTTCTCTGCTACTTTCTTGACATCCCCCTTAATCACCTCAAGTTCCTTCTTCAAATCTAGAGGCTGGCATTCCTCAAGAAGTACCTTTTCTACAACCTTCAAATGTTTGCAGATGTTTCGGAGGCTTTGTTTGATGTAGCTCTCCTCTTATTCTTTATGAGTAGCCTCTTGAAGAATTTTGAGCACTGTGGAGATATTTTTAGCTCTTGTTAGATTGTCATTGGTAGCAGGTATTCTAATTAGGCTTACAAGAGGAGTTTCAGATTTAGAGCTGCTTTTGGTCTCATCAAATCTGGATGTTTCTTCCTCAATAGATTCTTCATCTTGTTCTTCCTTCTCTTCTTCCAACCGATCCTCCGGACTAGCCTTGCCCTTTGATTCCACTATAGGAGCATTCTCATTAGATCTCAGACTGTATCCCTCCTCTAGAATAGTGTCTTCTAGTTTGGACTCCTATTCCTTAGATGCATTTGGATAGTGTGCATCTAAGTTATCCCTATGCTCAACTATTGTTTCAACACTAGCAGTAATATCCGTATTAATGTTAAATGATACTGAGTCAGGGATTACCTTAGTAGTGGTCATTTTGTTCAGATCAGAAGCTTCTATAATTCCTTCCTCAACCTCTACAACCCCTGGATGACTGGTAATGTCCTCAGTCACCCCTACTAATACCTGTATAGGACTTACATCCACGATAATCTCTTGTCCTGGAATGGTGGAATTATCCTCACCATTTCCTTCAACTACCTTTCAGGACTTTTCAGCTCTACTACTTCTGGGTTTACATCCAGCAAGTTTTCAAGAAGAGGTCCAGATCTAGCTTGGAAATTCAATAAATCCTCTTCCTGGTAATTTACTTCTTTGAGAAGCCCCAGATCCATTAATGAAAAAAGGGTTGGTGGGCTGTTTGATGCAGCTGTACAGGATGAGCCTCTGGGTCCCTCCTTTGTCAAAAGATTGATCTTCTGATTGTCTTTTACAACTGATATCATCTTAGCAAATTGGGGACCTTCTAGGAAGATATTATCTCTAGATATTGCCTTTTTAGTCAATGGCAGAATCTCCTTCCCTTTTTTGGATTCAACAAAAGTGGCTGCTTTGGTAGTTGGTCCCCTTATGTTTATGCCGGATGCAGGTTTCAGGATTGGGAGTTTGGCTCTTGCCTTCTCTGCCTTTAATGCTTCTGTAAATGTCAACCCTCTCCACCGGAGTTGCTTTTTGGGAGCAGGTTTCGCATCCCTTCTCTCTTCACTATCAGACTCATGCTCTTCTATTAGCATATCTCTTAATTTCCTTTTCTACCCCTTTTAGTACCCTTCTCTAATTGCAGCAGTAGCCACTACAATGGTTTCTCTTTCCTCTAGCTTACATATAGGTTTCTTTAGTTTCTCCGCAGCTTTAATTAGCCTTCCCCTTGGCTTTTTAGCTGGAGATTTGGCCATCAATTGAGTTAAGAATAGAGTATCCTCATTGATTTCCTCAGCCGAAACCAAGGCAAGTTCCGTCTTTGCCTTTGACTTGGTGGTTCTTGCTTTCTTAGGAACCGGCGCTTCTTCTATCGAACCCACAGTTTTTCTAGCCCTTGCCTCCTTATCATCCAATAGCTTCTTAGCCTTTTCCTTATTCCAAGTCTCCCTAAAACTCAGCTTCCTGAAGTTCTTCTCCAGGATTTCTTTACCTTTCACAGCCTGGAATTCGGTTAAGTTCACTTCATTTGCAATTAAGATCTAGGTGATGAGAGCGCCATGAGAATTCCTGTGCTGCCTCAGGTAGTGGATGATTAGTACCGATATATTAATCACTCTACTCTCCACCCAATGTTGTAAGACACAGTGCTTGAAGGATGACATTATGGTGAGAGAGCCCTTCCGGATAAGCACCAATTTTACAAGTGCGTGCTGGAGGTATCTTGGTACTTTTGGTAAGTATGTTATCCCTAAAATAGTTGGGATGCAGCCACATCTTAGAATCGTACTTGACTTTCTGCTCATCTCCATCGATTCTAAGTTGAACCCTATCATTCTTCATGTTCAAAAAATTTTCAAAAAATTCTAGGGTGATTGTAATCACCTTGCCCTGGACTTGAGTTCTCAAAGCGTTGTGGAAGGAGTGGGCTTTGAGATTGTCATAAAGCTCCTTAACTAAATTGGGGTACGTTGGGCATTTGATCTTGAGGAAATTAATCAAGTGTTGATCCACAATCAATTTTGAGTAGGGGTCATTTTCAAATAGGAAGTTATCTCCCAAAAAGTCGGTGGGGATAATGGAGTCATTGGTTTTTAGTTTAAGGGGTTTGAAATCTTTATCTTGTAGATCAAACTCTGTAAAGATTTTTTTAGTAGGTAGCATTTTGGGTACCTCGTTTGTCATGATAACGGCCATTTTTGGAAGAGTTTGAAGGAATTTAGGATTTGTGATTTGATTTTAGCAAAGTAACAGTAGATAAGTTGCTTGCATGAGGAAGAAGAGGAAATTTGAAGTGTTTATATTGATTTTTCAAGGTGAGGACATTTTGGTAATTCGGATGCCGTTAGTCTTGCTGGATTGATGACATAGCAGCCGGAAGGACAGAGGTGAATTCAGTTTAACCAGAGAATGGAAATGGTTTATTTTGAAAGCCAACTGTTGAATTTACAGCGCGTGTAACACCCAATAAACGTTTGAAATTCAAAAGTGAATAGTTACTTTTTAGTGCCTTTGCTGCCATGTGTCCTGTCATGTTTACTGATATGGCAATATTTTATCCGGAGTAGAGCATTTCTCAATTCTTCTTCTCTTCTAGATTCCTTATCTTGCTAAGGATCTAAACTAACCTTGGACTGTCTTCCAGATTTTCTTTATATTGGATTTGACATATTCTCTTAGCTTTCCAAATTGATTTTTACTTAATGGCTTAGTAAAGATATCTGCTCCTTGCTCATTGGTTGGAATGTATACTAAAGTAATCCTTTTTCATCATATGATCCCGGATGAAATGATGTCTGATGTTGACATGCTTCATCCTGCTATGGAGTACTGGATTCTTTAACACGTCAATAGCACTTTTTTTGTCACACATAACATCCACATGTCCAGATTGAACTCTATAATCTTCTAGTTGTTGCTTGATCCAAAGGAGTTGAGCTACATAACTTCCAGCTGCCATATATTCTACTTCTGTAGTGGATAAAGCAACTGGAGTTTGCTTCTCACTATACCATGATACTAAGCAATCTCCAAGGAAATGGCAACCTCCAGATGTGCTCTTCCTTTTAAGAGTATCTCTTCCATAATCTGCATTAGTAAAACCTTGGAGTGTGAAGTCTCCATTACTAGGATACCATAGTCCAACTTCTGTGGTTCCTATGAGGTATCTAAGAATTCTCTTTACTGCCTTGAGATAAGAATCCTTATGATTGGCTTGATACCTTGCACAGTAACAGACTACATAGTGTATGTCAGGTCTGCTAGTTGTCAAGTATAGAAGTAAACCAATCATCCCTCTATAGAGCTTTTGATTAACATCTTCTCCTTCACAATCCTTAAATAGAACTATATCTGAACCCATTGGAGTGGACATAGGTTTGCTCTTGTCCATTTTAAACTTCTTCAAGATCTTATTGGTATACTTTGATCGGTTAATGAAAATCCCATCCGAACTTTGTTTAATTTGTAAACCAAGGAAGAAATTGAGTTCTCCCATCATGGACATCTTAAATTCCTTCTACATTTGAGAGCTGAATTTCTCACACATCTTTTCATCTGTTGCTCCAAATATGATATCATCCACATAAATTTGGACCAGGATAATATCATTCTTCTTCTTCTTGATGAAAAGAGTTATGTATGCTTTTCCTCGGATATATCCCTTGGATATGAGAAAAGTAGTGAGTATCTCATACTAAGCTCTTGGTGCTTTCTTCAATCCATAGAGAGCCTTCTTTAGTTTGTAGACATGATCTGGATTAAGAAATGCACTTTTGACATTCATTTGGAACAGTGTGAATCCCATGAATGATGCAAAAGCACATAAAATATCTGGATTGCCTCCAGTCTTGATAGAGGGGCAAATGTTTCTTCAAAGTTAATCCCTTCCTGTTTGTTGTAGCCTTGGGCAACCAATCTTGCCTTGTTTCTCACCACAACTCCGGATTCATCTAGCTTGTTCCGAAATACCCATTTGGTGCTAATGATTGACTTTCCCTTTGGAGGTGCCACTAGATCCCACACATCATTCCTGGTTAACTGATCTAGTTCTTCTTACATCGCCTTCATCTAGCTTTTATCTCCTTCAACATCTTGAAACTTCTTTGGCTCAATGAGAGAGATAAAAGCAGCATGGCTCATCATCCTATTGAGTTACCCTCTAGTTCTGACTGGATTTTGGATATCATTAAAATAGCTTCTAACGAATGATTTCTGTGAGTCCAGATTTCCCTTTGTAAGCCTTCATGTTGATATAAAACTTATTCTATTTCTGCCTCAGCTTATTCTCCTTGGTCATCATTAAAGTTTATCTTATGTGGATTGAGATCAACTTGTTGAACTGCTGGATCAAAAGATATTCCTTCATCCTCTTCTTTGTACTTCTTGATTTAGAAAGAATCAAGAACTTCAGCTTGCTTCTTTTCTCCAGAGTTTTCAATTCTGGACTGGATCTTCCAGAGTGGAACTTTTCTTGCCTACATGGTTATTCTCATCAAAATCTACATGTATTGACTCTACCATAGTTTGGGTTCATTTATTGAAGACTCTGCAAGCCTTACTATGTGTTGAGTAGCCAAGGAAAATTGCTTAATCAGATTTAGGATCAAATTTTCTTAGTTGCCCTCTATCATTTAGGATGTAGCACTTACATCCAAATGCTTTGGAGTACCAAATTTTGGGTTTTCTTCCCTTCTAGATTTTGTAGGAGGTCTTTTCTAAGGTGTTTCTAATGAGAGCTCTATTTAAGATATAACATGCTATGTTTACGGCCTCTCCCCAGAAATATTTTGGAAAACAATTCTCACTTAACATTGTTCTAGCCATCTCAACTATGGTCCTGTTCTTTCTTTCAACAACTCCATTTTATTGAGGGGTGTGAGGGGCAGAGAAGTTATGTTTAATGACCTTGGAGTCACAAAATTCAGCCAAGCGCTTATTTTTGAACTCACCACCATTATAACTCCAGATGCGTGCAATGCTTATGCCCTATTCTACCTCTATCTGGATGAAAGTTTTTGAGAATTGGTCAAAGGCTTCATCTTTGCTTGCTAGGAAGAGAACCCAGATATAGCGAGAATAATCATCCACAATTACCATGGTGTATTCTCTTTTACCTAAACTCAATGGTTTAATTGGACCAAAGAGGTCAATATGCAAGAGCTCAAGTACTCTTTTGGAAGGAATGTAGGAGATGGAATGGAAACTTTTCTTATGCTATTTACCTAATTGACAGGCAGTGCATAGATGATCTTTATCAAAGCAACCTTAGGCAAACCCACTACCAATTCCTTTTTGGCTTATTTGGACAGGAGGTTCATGCTAACATGTTCCAACCTCCGGTGCCATAGCCATGATTCTTGTTCTTTAGACACCAAGCAAATATTCTTTTTCTCATTTTTAATGTTAACAAAATAAAAATTATTTACTCTAGGTGCATAAAGAATGAGTTGATTAGACTTACGATCGTAGATTGAGCAGCCTCTATAATCAAATGTAACTTTTCTTCCTTTGTCACAGAGTTGGGCTACACTGAGTAAGTTGAACTTTAGTCCATCAACTAGTGAGACATCTTCTATTTTTGATTCAGATCCAATGGTTCCATATCTAATGATCTGATCTTTTTTATTATCTCCAAAGCTCACTTTGCCTCCCTTCTTTCGAATCAATGTGATGAATGCCTTCTCATCACCTATATGTGCCTTGAGCATCCACTATCAATGTACCAAGTGTGTTGATCTACTATGGATCTAATGCATACCTGCAAAATAGAATAAGTTAGTTTAGGTACCCAATCATATTTGGGTCCTCTCAGGTTAATAACTCAGGCCAAGGATTAACATCATAATAACCATTTTTCTAATCTACATAATTTAGTAATATGATTGTTTTTCTCATAAAATCTGCACCCTGAAATGGGTCTGTTCTACTCCTGCTTCTTTTCAATCTTTTTAAGATCCTCCTTCCTATAGTTCCCTTGGTATCCAGCTTCTGGTATACTTGTTGATGGTCCAGTGCATATCCGGAAGCTGGCTGGAGGTGCAACTTCTGCTGCATAATTCCTTCTTTGTTTGACAGATTGCTGATTGTATACTGCCTTAGCTTTTCCTTTTTGTGTAGCAGTAAATCTTTGGGCTTGTGGTTGCATACTAACCTCCCTGACTTTTTGATTCGAAGGCTTTGGATTTCCTTTGGTATCATGATGATGATTTCTTTGTATAGTCTGCCTTGGATTCCTTTTTAGTTGAGGAGGATTTGATTTCCTTCCGGATGCTTCCTTTATTAGGGTTAGCTCCCTATTTAACCCTATCAAGTTAGCACTTAATATCTGCACTTGATTTTTCAGGAAGTTTTCTTCAACCACATCAGTGTGCTTGGTAAATCTTATCAAATTGACATCTTGTGCTAATGCTTCACCTTCTTCAGCAAGCTCCATCACTTGTCTTCTTAAAGATTTATTCGCTTTTGTGTTCTTCTTCACACTCTTGATCACAATAGCTAAAGCTCTAGCAAGGTCAAAGTTAGAAGTAGAATTAGAATGTGAGTTTACCTCAGTATTTGCTGTTTTTGATTCTGATTCTTCAATTTGCATAGTATCTTGTTTAGAGACATTCTTTTCAGATTACTCAGCTTCCGGATTAGTTAGTACCATGAATGTGCAGTTGGCAGTCTCTTCTTCTTCTGTTGAAGATGAGTTGCTACTTTCCTCACTAGTGCTCCAGGTGGCCACCATCGCCTTCCTCTTGTGCTTCTTGGTTCTTTTAAGTTCTGAAGTGGCCCTTCTCTACACATTCAAAACAGGCAGCTTCTTTTTTTGGATCCTTCTTTTCTTCTGGATTCTTTCTAGGCCTGTCTCTCCTGGATGTGCCTTCCCTTGGTCCTCGGGATTCATATCTTCTAGACTTCCTCCTTTCTTTCTTTTGTAGGAACCTGTTGAGCTATCTAGTTAATAGGGATAGTTGCTCCTTGGTACTTTGAGATTTATTGACTTGCTCTTCCTCTCCTAACGTAGTTGATCCAGTGGATTCTGCCTTAAGTGCAATAGCTTTCTTTTTATCTTCAGGCTTCTTCTCTTATTGGTTGTATCTCTCCAAGGATAATTCTTGAGTCAAGAGATTACAAATGAGCTCATCATAACTATAGAAATTCAAGCCATAAGCTTCCCCAATGATAGTCTTCTTATTGTCCCATTCCTTGGTGAGACTCCGGAGTACCTTCTTGACCATATCTACTTCTGATATCTCCTTTCCCAGCCTCTTCATTTCATTCACTAGATTTGTATATCTAGTGTTCATGCTGCTGATGGACTCCTTAGGTTCCATCTTGAAAGTTTTAAGCTTTTGTTGAAGTAGATCTATTTTAGCTTCTTTGACTTTGTTTGTTCCATCGTAGGTCACTTCCAGTTTCTGCCAAATCTCCTATGCATTAGTGTTTTCATGCAATCTCTTATAATCATTCTCATGCCATGAGCTCGAGGGCTTGCAGATGGTTAAACCATCTACCTTATGCGTAGGCTCATATGGACCATCTTTAATGGTCATCCATATCATCATGCTTTGAGCCTGAATGAAATTCTTCATTCAGTTTTTCCAGAATGTGTAGTGTTCACTGGTGAAGAGTGGAGGATGGGTAATAGACATACCCTTTAGAAGGAGCTGTGAGTTTTGGAAACTCATTTTGATTTTAGACCAAAATATGTGGACCTTTAGCTCCAAATGGTTAGATCTCTAGTTTGAGCACTTGCTCTGACACCACTTATTAGTCCCTGTGAGAGTCTAGGTTTGGTCAGAAGGGGTGAATGACCCTTTTTCACAGAATTGATAGACTTTAAGAAGTCTAAGTGTAGCGTGTTTGATTATGATCCCGTGGATGGATCCGGAAGATGAAAATATAACAATATAATGCAGTGAATAAAAAGGTAAGAAAATCAAACACAGTGATTTATACTAGTTCGGCCCTGCCTACGTCCAGTCCCCGGTGTTTCCTTCCTCCGAGCTTATCCACTACTGGATTCCTTTCCAACTGGCAGGAATCAAGCCTTACATATTGTCTCCAGATGGTAACCCCTTCTAGATGTAGGATATACCACTAGAAGCAACTACTCCTAGCTAAGTCCTTTTGTCTTAAGTAGGATATACCACTTAGACTTCTACCCCGAATCTAACCTGAGTCCTACATGGAGATCCCACTCAAAGCACCTACTTTAAGCTATATCCCACTACTCAACCAAGTAGGAGATCTTTTCCACTTTGGTTTTTAATAAAGGTTTTAGTTTTGGATTTCCTTAAGTTTATAGGTCACTTAAAAATCCTTACAAACTGATATTGAAAGATTTGGTTCTTGGGGGGAATTGTGAATCTCGTTGTTTTCTAGCAAGTTCTCTTGTATAAGCTTTTGTGAAAATAACCAGCACCTTCTCAACTTGTGAAGCTTCCCTTTTATAGGCTTGGATCATAAATGAAGCCGTTGTGGGTTGGTGAGTTGTGACTCAATCTTCACCGTTGATCAGGTAAAATATGGCGCTTTTAGAGCCATTGATCAATTTGTTAGACAGAGATTTTGACCCATTTGAAATCTTGGGATTGAGGCTGAGAAGATGTCAGTGATCGTTTTCCTTGTATTTTAGTGTCACACCAACTTTTATACCAAAAGATTTTTGGTGTGAGCTCCACGCGCCTTCTTATTAGTCTAGGTGAAAAAGGTTGTTATCTTTTTCTGTCCGCTGTCAATCCTTTTGTCCTTTTTCTAAAACGTGTGAGTTATCTCTTTTTGTCTTGCTTATGGGAAAAGGATCTTTGACTTTGTAGACTAAAAGGTGGAGGGAAAAGTTATCTTTGAACCTTTTCCCATCGTCTTGATATTCGAGTCTCCCGGATGTCTTCAGACTCAGTATCTCCAGATTTGTCTTCTTCCGGATGCTTGTACAATCAGTTCTTCTAGATGCTGATCTTGAAGGTTTAAAGTTTGTTTCCTTTCGAAAGTTTAACCTAATGGTTCCAATGTTTGCTTAGGTACATGTAGTCTTCAATGAATGTCCTTAGAGCTGGATCTTGTCCGGATGCTTCCATTTGGATTCAGATATTTTGTTTAAGTTTTTGTATCTTTCAAACTTGATTCGGATATTTTAATTTAATTAAGATTCTGGATCATTGTTTTCCAACATATTTTTTTTTCAAATGTAAAATTATGAGTGTTTTAATAAATAGAATATAAATTAATATTCATAAATTGTGGATGTAGCTCAAATGTTGGAGCATATTAAATGCATTTCATTAGGAAAGAGAATCGGTACCCCGCAACTCCATTTTCTTTAGTTTATGTTGTTGATTGACAATGAGGCTACAGTACACCACCACATACGGTAACTTTATCTAAACTCATTAATTGTAATGTTGTTTTATTTGAAATATTTAAAACAATTAATCACCTTCCTTTTTTTCTCAATCTCTCCTATCTAAACTCATTAATCATAATATTAATTAATTTAAAATTAATTAAATAATTACATCTCCTTCCTTAGTAAAAAAAGAATTCCTTTTTTTCTCCTCTTTCTCTCTCCCTGCATTGCTTTCTTTCCGTCATTCTTCTCCCACCCAAAGTCGTCGTCTTCTTTCGTTAAAATAAATAGAGTTTACCTCATTAAATATATTCTCGTGAGAATACTGCTCAGACTCTTACATAGATGGACTTAAATTTAAATCCATAACTTCAATTATTTTGAATAAAAACTAAGATATTCATACAATTTAAAACCTACATACTATTGTTTTTATACAGGGAACATAATTCCTAAATAGTGTCAAATCATAAATTTATATAATATATGATTAATTAGACTAAATAATGGGTGATGATTTATGCCACCCCTTTTTATACTTACCGCCCCTCATAATTCCTTATATGCCCTTCATATTATTTATCACAAAAAATAATTAATGTTATTTTTGCCCTTTTTCACATTTATCACTCAAATTATTTACATGTCATTTATATTTATATATTAAAAATGATATTTCATCTAAATAATTTATAAAATATGAAAAAACTAAATCAATTATGACCAATAAAATTATTATTATACTTATGAGTAATATAATTACAAGTTAAAATAATGAACTAAATTTTTAACATATAATTGTAATTCTTGAGTTTGTATTACTCGAAGATAAAAAAAACACAACGCTTTTATTAATTGGATTAATAAAAGTCATTATAAAGAGACTTGTAATAAACGGAATGATATATTGAGATTTTCAATGCTCGGTGGATTGTATATCTAAAAATATAAATTTTGATCTTCTTTGTTCTTAGTTTTGGTTTACATTATTTTCCTTTTCATAATTTGTATTGTTTTTCTAATATAATTTGTGATAAGAATGAATTTTTTATTTACTTTTAGGTTTTCCATTTTCATAATTATTTTTAATTAAATTAAAATATTATTTTTTTAATATTAATACATAAGTACAATATATTGGTCATATGACATTTTCATCACCTTGGGGTGATAAGTGTAAAAAGGGGCGGTGGATAGCGATCCAGAATTCAATCTATTAAACTAGAAATCGACTTGATAATTAAGAAAGCTAATGAAGTTAGAAATCATATATTCCAATTTACTAATTAATAAAAGTTTTGACACGGGAACTTAATCCACAACCTAAGAGCCGAATCTCAATTTCAAACACATCAATTGCAATTACAATTAGCAATAAACTTATAAGAGACAAATCTCGTTAATTTTGTGTCCACTTATTTCAATTTTTTAATTTATATGTCAAATCCATAAAAATAATTAATAAATAAATTAAAAAAATAATGTATAATAAATTGATTAGAATAATTAATAAACGCATATGATATATACAGGAAGTTTTAAATAAGAAAATAATTAATGATAACTAATTTTGTGAAATATAATAAAAAGATAATTAAAATTAATAATAAACCATTAATTATTATGGCCACACTTCTAAGGAAATAATTAAAAGTAATAATAATCATTGATTATTATGAATAAATTTATCCTATATTATCGGCGTGTACAGTAGAATTATTGCTTGAAATATTTATCTATTCATTTTTTAATGGCTTGCACACTTGCACACTTTGATAACAAATAGGAGATTGTAAGGTAAAAGGGAAGAAAAGGAGGAAAAGTAAATGATAGGTTTTTTTAATAAGGTTAAAAGGGGAAATGGGACGGTAAATAACAATTCATAATTATAAAATTTATGATAAATTTTAAAAAAATATCTTGTAGTTTAATTTATTTTTAAAATGGGGTTTAAAAAAAATTTTTTGTAAAATGAGGATGCGGTTTCAAAAAATTTGCAAAAGGGGTCTATAATTTAAGAATAGTGATGTTATATTAAATATTTTAAATAATTTAACATTTTTATAATTCAACCTCATTATTTAAAAATTATACGTAAAGATTTGAGTAATATTTGAAGATCTTTTTTATGATTTTTAAAATTTGTTATCCTAATTTATTTTTAAAAAATATTTGGATTATTTAAAAATTTTCAAAATTTTTCACTTACGTGTATTGTATTTTTAATAACCATCCTGCAAAACTTAAGATAAAAACAAACAAGATTACCCATTTTCGTAATATAATTAAATATTAAGGATCTTTTATTTACAACTTTTTTAAAACCACATACCCCATATTAAAAAAAAATTTCCTCAAATCTCATTTTGCAAATGAATGAAACCACAAAATATTATTTTAAAGTTTGCCCTATAATTTATTAATACCTTAACATGATTTAGGAATATCCAAAACCACTAACTTAATTTTATTGAACCTTAAATTCATTAATATCTTACTTCACCAGTTCAATAACAAATCCGGTAGTAAAAACCATGATTATAACCCAACAAAAGATGAATAGCATATAACATGAAAAATTATTGGTATTTGGTTTCAAAATAAACAAAATCCTAGTAGACATAACTGCAAAGCATCCAACAATAGTAGAATCACGTTCATAAAATAGCAAAATGGGGTCCATATTATTTGGCTTTTATATCGACGGATTTGATTGAACGAATTGATGTTCATCCAACCAACAACTTGCACAATTATGGAATCAAATACGAACATAATACAAATATCCTTATCAATAAATGATTCTGCCGGTAAACAGTTTACCGACGGCACCGACAATTTCACAGAAACTTCTAAACTCCTTACTCCTTACCGTCAAAGCAGGGGACGTCGGAAAATTCTTCCGGCAATGATCGGCGGAGTCAGCAGCTTTGCCAGACAACGCCCCCAACTCGAAGAAAGTCTCCGAATTCAGGTCGTTATTCGCCGTTGCAAGCTTGGAAACGGCGTCGTTGTAATCGGAGACGCAAATCTGTAGATTGTGCTCGGAAGAGGTGCCATTGGTGACGAGTTGGGCGACGAAATCGCGAGTGCTGACGGCGTAACCGTAAGCTAAATCAACCGCAATATAAGCAAGAGTGTATTGGTCGGCGCCGGGAGTGCGGGGATCGGAGTAGAGAGAATTGACGCAGGTGGAATAGTTCGAAGTTTGGTTGCAGATTTGGTCGACCAGTTGATTTTGATTTTGAATTGCCGAAACGGCGTCGCCATTAATGGCTGTGGATAGGAGGGAGATGACGAAGAGGAGAATTAGCGGCACCATTTTCGTGTCGTTTTTTTTGTTGTAACCAGTAAACTGAATATGAAAATGAGCGATCAGTGGACTGCTGGACTGCTTTTTAAGTAATTTATGGGATTCACGTGTCACTTGTGTTGCCATTTTTATATTGATATTTTGAATATTTGTTTTACCATCTTCATTTAGAATGTCATTGATTTGTTTCTGCTTTATTATTTCCTTAATCAAATGTGAAAGAGATGATTCAATAATAAATTAGTTTATCAAATCATTAAAATAATATACACGTCCCTTCTGGACCTCTTTAATTAAAATGATTGTTTAACAATATTATAAAATATACTATAATTGAATAATATTGAATGGTTGGAAATTGACTATATAATAATAATAAAGAAAATTATAACAATAATAAAGAAGATAGAAAGAAAATATGACAGAAACTTTTATTTCTTATATATGAGGTATATACAAATGAAGAAATTGAAATCCTATTTATAGATAAATCCAACTATAAAAATGGTAAATAAGTAAGAAATATATTATATCAAATATTAATGATAGGTAGAAAAGTAGAAAACATATTATATCAAATATTAATGACGTGGATCCCACATCAATTATATAACAGCTGTCTGCATAGTAACAGGCAACTAATACATCAATTATTCAACACTCCCCTTTGATGTATCATCTGCCGCGAATGAGACACTGTCTCGTTAAAAATCGTACTAAGAAAAAACTATGTGGGATAAAAACCCTAGTTAAGGGAAAAAGAGTACAGTGTTTACTCCCCCTGTTCGCGAGTTAACTGGAGATACTTAAGACGACGCTTTCCAATGTTGTAAATCATTTCTTGAAAGTTGAGGAAGGTAAAGCCTTGGTAAATAAATCTGCTAAATTGTTTCAAGAGCGGATTTGTTGAATACTGATTTCACCATTCTTTTCCAGATCGAGAGTGAAGAAAAATTTTGGTGAAATATGTTTTGTTCTGTCTTCTTTAATATAGTCTTCCTTCAATTGAGCAATACAAGCAGCATTATCTTCATATATTGTCGTCGGATCTTCCTTGACCGTAACTTTTCCACATGCTTCTCGGATATGTTTGATTAATGACCTCAACCACACACATTCATGACTTGCCTCGTGAATCGCCATTAACTCCACATGATTTGAGGAAGTAGCTGCAATTGTTTGTTTTGCCGATCGCCATATGTGAATAAATAGCCCGTCTGAGATCGAGCTTTGTGTGGATCGGATAAATAACCCGCATCCGCATATCCAACTAATTTAAGCTTAGACTCATATGAATAAAATAAGCCTAAATCAGTAGTTCCTCGAAGGTAGCGCATTATATGTTTAATTCCATTCCAATGTCGTCTTGTAGGTGCAGCGCTGTGTCTTGATAACAAATTAACAGAGAATGCAATATCCGGTCTTGTGTTATTAGCAAGATACATCAAAGCACCTATTGCACTTAGATATGGTACTTCAGGACCGAGAACTTTTTCATTATTTTCTCTAGGACGAAAAACATCCTTTTTCACATCGAGTGATCGTACAACCATTGGGTTACTCAATGGATGTACTTTGTCCATATTAAATCGTTTTAGGATCTTTTTTGTGTAGTTTGATTGATGCACTAAAATTCCTTTTTCAAGGTGCTCAATTTGCAAACCAATACACAATTTTGTCTTTCCAAGATCTTTCATCTCAAATTCTTTCATCTCAAATTCTTTCTTTAAAGAATCAACTACTTTTGGAATCTCTTCTAAAGTTTCAATAATATTCAAATCATCAACATAAATTGAGATGATAATAAAATTAGATCCTAAATTTTTTATAAAAATACATGGACAAATTAGATCATTTTTATATCCTTCTTTCAATAAATATTTCCTGAGATGGTTATACCATATGCGCCCAGATTGTTTTAAATCATATAAGGATCTTTGTAACTTTATCGAGTAAAGTTCTCGTTTGCCATATTTTTCTGGCAGCTTTAATCCTTCATAAAGGTAAGCTGCGACAATATCCATCAAGTGCACTTGTAAATTTTCTTGCACTGCAAAACTAATAAGATATCTAAAAGTTATTGCATCCACCACCGGAGAATATGTCTCCTTATAGTCTATCCCAGATCTTTGGGAAAAATCTTGTGCAACTAATCTGGCTTTATATCTTATTATTTCATTTTTCTCATTTTTCTTTCTAATAAAAACCCATTTATTACTAACAGGTTTAACGTTCTGTGGTGTTTGAACTACTAGTCCGAATACTTTGCGTTTTTCAAGAGAATTCAACTCTGCTTGAATTACTTCTTTCCATTGTTGCCAATCATTTCTACTTTGGCATTCTTGAATAGATGTTGGCTCATGATCCACATTTTCATTTTCAATATGATCGCAACATTATATGAAAAATATGGTCTGTAACTATTTTATTGCGATTCCATCTTCTTTCAGTATTGATATAATTTAGTTGAATTTCTTCATTTTCAACAGCTTCAGGTATTTGCACTTCAAGTGCTTGCACTTCTTCCAAAAGTGTATTTATGTTTATATCCTCAATGGGAATATCTTCACTATCAATAACTCTCCTCCTTTTACAATTTTTATTCTTTGAACCAATAGGTCATCCACGCTTCAGGCGTGTTAGAGTATTATCCGTAGGTTGTTCTTAAGGAATCTCAATACGAATTGGCGCATTTACTGCTGGTATATGCAATTTCATTACTCTTTTAGGATTAGCGAGTGCATCAGGCAATCGATTTGCTAAATGTTGAAGATGGATTATTCTCTAAACTTCTAGTTCAGAATCATTCGATTTAGGATCCATATGAGAAAGTGATGAAGCATTCCATATTATTTTCTTTTCCAAAATTAGGCTCTTATTCTCTCCCCTTAATTTTGAGAAAGTGCTTTCATCAAAATGACAATCTGCAAATCATGCAGTAAACATATCGTCAGTTAATGGCTCAAGATATTTAATTATTGAAGGGGATTCATAGCCAACATAAATTCATAATCTCCTTTGAAGACCCATTTTAGTCCTTTGTGGTGGACCAATAGGAACATATACCGCGCAACCAAAAACTCTAAGATGAGAAATACTAGGCTCATGGCCAGAAGCTAATTGTAATAGAGAATAATCATGATAACTTACTGGTCTTAAATGTATAAGACATGATGCATGTAATATTGAATAACCCCAAAACTGTAGTAGGGAGATTTGTTCGCAAAATTAGCGGTCGTGGAATTAATTGCAGATGTTTAATAAATGATTCTGCTAGACCATTTTATGTATGAACATATGCTACAGGATGTTCAAGTTTTATTCCAATCGACATACAATAATCATTAAATGTTTTGGATGTGAATTCCCTAGCATTATCAAGACGAATTGATTTAATAGGATAATCGGGAAACTATGCCCGTAATCTTATAATTTGAGCAAGTAACCCTGCAAATGCCATATTTCGTGAAGATAATAAGCATACATGTGACCACCTAGTTGAAGCGTTAATTAGAGCCATAAAATATCTAAATGGTCCACTTGATGGATGAATTGGTCCACATATATCACATTGTGTGCGCTCTAAAAATGCTGGCGATTCTATTCCAACCTTACTTCTAGAAGGTTTTATTATTAATTTTCCTTGCGAACAAGCAACACAAAATAATTCATTATTTTGAAGAAACTTCTGGTTCTTCAATGTATGCACGTGAGAATTTTCAATAATTTTTTTCATCATTATCGAACCAGGATGACCCAGTTGATCATGCCAAATTTTATAAGTATCTGAATCTATAAACTTCTGGTTTATAGTTAAATTGGACTCAACCATATTAATATATGTGTAGTATAAGCCACATAAAAGAGTATAAAATTTTTCAAGTATAAATTTCTTACTTGAAATTATTTTTGTAACATAAAGACATTCTTTATTGACTTCACTCACAGTTTCAATATGATATCCATTTCTGTGAATATCTTTAAAACTTAATAAATTTCTGTAAGAATTCGGGAAAAATAATGCATTATTTATAACAAGTTTTATTACCCTTTGTAATATAATACTAGCTCTTCCGGAGCCTTCAACCATTTTTGTTTGTCCCGAGAATATGGTAACAACAGTTTCCCCCCTTCTAAGAGTATTGAAATATCTTGCCTCTTTAAGAATAGTATATGTGGTGGCACTATCTACAATATATAAATTTGCTTCATTTTCCTTGAAGTCATATAATACGGAAAAGAATTCATTTTCTTCGTTGAAGAAACGAAAGATGCATTATTATTTATAAATAAACATTATAAAAAGTACATTAATCAATAATAACAAAAGCAAACCAATAATAACATAAAAATTATAATATATTAAATAAGCAAAATATATGAAGTAATTATCCAAATTTTTCCTTTCCACTGGTGCTGGGTAACAGAAAATCATCCAACTCCATATTGGGGATATCAATAGGGTCATTAGTGGGGTTATTATCATCCAATATAAAATTGGTTTTTGTTCCGCACATTTCTTGAGGGATGCTTGGTATAAGTTTATCAAATGTTTAGCGGTTCTACAAGTTCTTGACCAATGACCAGTCATACCGCATTTATGGCATTTATTTTCATCGTCTTGACTATTATTTCTTTTATCAAATTTTTCAATTTGATTATTCCGCTTCTGGTGGTTATTTGTATTTTTTTCACTTCGGGTGAAAATTATTGTTATTATTATTACCAAGCTTCCACTTCTGGTAAAAATTATTATTATTATATCCTCTACTACGCCCGTTACCAAGACCTCTACCTCGACCACGACCACGACCATTTCTGCGGCCGCATTCATTAAAATTATTATGAATTATAGCATTCGCTTTAGGGAATGGATTTGTTCCGGTAGGTTGTAATTCATGGTTTTTCAGCAGGTGTTGATTTCTCTGTTCTGCTAGAAGAAGAGCAGTAATTAGTTCACTATATTTCTTATAATCTTTTGCTCTATATTGTTCCTATAATACCATATTATTCTAATGAAAAGTAGAATATGTCTTTCCAGTAAATCCTCATCAGTTTTTTCCTTTCCACATAATCTTAATGTAGATGTAATTTGAAAAAGTTTAGAATTATATGCACTAACAAATTCAAAATCTTGAAGCCTTAAGTTTATCCATTCATACTGAGCATTTGGTAGAGATATTTTCTTAAGGTGTTCAAACCTCTCCTTTAATTATCTCCAAAGATCTGCAGGATCTTTGACGGTCAAGTATTCTGATTGAAGTGCTTCGTCAAGATGACGGCGGAGAAAAACTAGAGCTATTGTCTTATACTGAGGTGTAATATTATTATTTTCAATAATAGTATTATTAAGACCCATTGATTCTAGATGCATTTCTTCATCCAGCACCCAAGTAAGAAAATTTTTTCCCCATACATCAAGAGGAGTAAAGTCCAAACTTTTAATATTAGACATATTAAGAATTATATGTATAATATATATTTATAGAAAATAAAATAATTATGCCTTACTTTGAACTTATTTGGTGATATCCTTGATTGATAGAGCAAGCTCATGCAGATAACGTGTTGGAAATTGACTATATATGCAAGGAAATTATAACAATAATAAAGAAGGCAGAGAGAAAATTTGAGAGAAACTTTTATTTCTTATATCTGAGGTATATACAAATGAAGAAATTGAATTCCTATTTACAGAGAAATCCAAAGGTAAAAACGGTAAATAAGTAGGAAACATATTACATCAAATATTAATGATGGATAAAAAAGTAGAAAACATATTATATCAAATATTAATGACGTGGATCGTACATTAATTATATAACAGTTGTGTGCATAGTAACAAGGGGCTGCTACATCAATTATTCAACATGAATAACGGCCTAACCACCTTTTTAGTCCTTGCGCTATAGATAGTTTAGTCTTTTGGTCCCTCTGCTATTAACGTTACCCTTTTAGTCCCCGTGGTATTAATTATGTTATCCAATTAGTCATTTTTTAGCGAAACTATATCTGTCATTGGCACACAGGATCCATGTAATCGCTGCTCATATTATTAGTTTATGAAAATTACTCAACCGTTTTGACACAAATCAAGATTTGTAGATGCTTTGGTATTTTTTCGGTTGTTACTTAAGATTTTAATAACTTAAAAACCATATTTGTCTACAGCCGGTAAGGATTTTGACAAAGAATTTTAGAAAATTCTCCAGGTTAGGGATTTGAAGAAGAAATTGAGCCAGGTTAGGGGTTTTGTCTGATATAAAATTCATTATTAATTATAATTTTAATTCATTAATTAATTAAGTTATTTAATTTATTCCCACGGTAATAATTTGTTTGATTAGGTGGATTCCGTGTGGCATGAATATTTTAATTCCGTTAAAAAAGGTTCAGTTGGGTAACGGAAAATATATCACATGGGCTAAAAGGGTAACGGGTATAGTATAGAGATTAAAAGGCTAATATAACTATAGCACAAAGACCCAAAAGGTGGTTAGGTCCATGAATAACTAAATAATTCAAATTAAAATTCCAATGGCGTAAAATTAGAATTAAACTAAATCATAATATACCATATGTTATACTCTACTAAAAAAATTAGGGAAAGAAATAAAAAAAATAAATGATTATACAGCACACATAATTCTATCTTATTAATATTTAATAAACTCATTAATTATATTTATAAACAATAAAAGTAAAGAAAATAAAAAGACATTTTTTCTTTATATTTTCATCCTAATATTTTTTAATTATTTCTTCCAAATTAAATTCTACCTACTAAATTTTCATTTTCAAAATTTTAGTATTTCATGTTATATACTATTTATTTTAATTTAAAACATAAACCCTAAATCTTTGTAAAATTAATATTTCTAAACTCAAATCCTAAATTTTTATAGTCAATAAAAATAGTAAATCTTTAACTATGTAATAGTGTTTCTTTTTTATTCGTATTTATTTTTGAGAGTTTTTTTTACGAAATTCACCCTTACATGAAATGCAAACTCCCAGTCATAAATTATTTACCCTAATATATGAAACACATTTTTTACCTTTTTAGTTCAAATACCAATATTTAAACATTAGCATAGTTTTATTTATTACCTTTATTTATATGTTTTGAAACTTTCAACCCTAGCATTAATGTTTAAGTATGCTAGAATTAAGGCTTAATTTTAGTCATAATACATCAACTATCCTCAATTTTTTCAATTTCATATATGAACTATAATTTTTCTCACTATCATATATCAATTTGTAGGTAACCTATCATTATGATACATATAACTTGATATAGTAAGTTACCTTACCATGTAAGCACTTTTTTGTTTATCATATCAACAACATTTATGACTGAACCTATTATAAATTAATTATAATGCGCTAATTAAAGTTATTAAATTTTTCGATCATATTTCCTTCTCTCCCCGCATGAAAATGATATTTTATCAATTTCAAGTTTCTCACTTATTTTTTTTTCCTATTAGCTCCCGCTTCCGCTTCCGCTTCCGCTTCCGCTTCCACGACTATGTTGAATTTAAATCAAAATTTTTCTCAATTATTAGCTATCTCTCTCTTGGTTTAAAACTGGTCACACTAAAAGAACTTTCCAACCTCCATTTTCAAAAAAATATATAAAAATAATTTTGGTATTTTTTAGTACTGAACTAGGGGAAGACAGAGAGAAAAAAAAATCTGGGTGTTTATCATCGTTGCAAGAATATCAGCACGAATTGCTCTTTCAATCAATACCGACAAGAATATCATTTAGTTGATGTGATGAAAATATATATGGTGATGGCTATCACGAAGACACCAAGAATTGGATCGGTAGGGAAGCTTTACTTTTGTTTGAAATTTTATTATTACTGTTAATTTCATTATTATTATTTCTTCGTAATTATCTTTTTCATTCTTTGATGTACTTTTGTTGGTAGATGTTATTCATACTAGGGAGGTGTACTGTTCAACGATGAATTACAATCTATCCAATGAATTTCATCAAAACTTTTGGTAAAAGTATATTTAGATTTCTATTTGTATTGCTTATTGTATTAAATTTTTAGTCACAAATGATATATCAAACAATTTTAAGTATTTATATTCCTGAAGAATATATATATATATGTATGTAATTTTATCCCTAAAGGATATAATGAATAATTTTAATTTTTATATTTCTGATGAATATATATGTACTTTTTTCCTTGAAGGATATATAAGACAATTTTAATTTTTATATTCCTGAAGAATATATATTTAATTTTTCCCCGAAGGAGATATAAAATAATTTTATGTATTCATATTCCTGAAGAAAATATATGTAATTTTATTCTCAATGAATATATAAATAATTTTGATTTTTGTATTCCTGAAGAATATTTATGAAATTATATCCCTGAAGGATATAAGAATATTTTAATTTGTATATTCTTGAAGAATATTTATGTATTTATGTCCCTGAATGAGATAACAAATAATTTCAATTTTTATATTCTGGAAGAATATATATGTAATTATATTTCTGAAGGCTATAAGCTAGAATTTGTAGACCTTGATATTTAGGGAAAAACTATTTGTCATGGGAACTTGATGCTGAAATTCATTTGAATTCCATGAATCTTGGAGATTCTATTAAAGAACGAAATGAAGCATCCCTGCAGGATCGCTAAAAAACAAAGAATTTTCTTTGGCATCATTTACACATGAAGAGTTGAAAAACCGAGTATCTCGCTTTGAAAGATCCATTATTTCTTTGGAATTCCCTGAAGGAACGATTTGAACACTGAAGACGTGTGTTTAGTGGATAGTAGGACTACCTATACAATGTGATTAGAGTTTATTTATTTATTTTTATTATTTACGTGATTTTATTTATTTATTTATTTATAAGGCAATATGTAGGTGATGTTTAATTTGACTTTATTCAGTTATTTATTTCTTTATTTATTTTTATTGTTTACATTATTATATTAAAGTTATAAAATAAAAGGTATTATAATCAAATAGTCGACTATTAAAGATCATGCAGATCTTTTGAAAGCGTTCAAAGGAAATATATTACCATTTGATACCAATTTCCACCAGAAGTGAAAAAATTAAAATTAATGAAAAATTTCATCTGAAGTGAGCAATTAAAATTGATGAATTTTTTCCCCTGAAGTGAAAAATGAAGTTGGTAAATAATTTCCACCAGAAGTGGAAAATTACAAATGATGAATAATTTTCACCCGAAGTGAAAAATTACAAATAGTTTTCACCCAAAGTAAGCAATTAAAATGGATGAATAATTTTTCACCCGAAGTGGAAGAATAAATTTGATGAACAGTCTCCACACAAAGCGGTATTGTAAAATCGATGAACAACTTCACCCGAAGTGAAAATTAAAATTGATAAGAAATTTCACCCCGGAGTGAAATTAAAATTGATGAATAATTTTTTCATGAAGTGGAAAAGTAAAAATGATGTATAATTTCCACCAGAAGTGGAAAAGTAAAATTGAGGCCCAATAACAGCCAAAAGTGGAAAATCGAGTTGAAATATTTTGATAAAAGGAAATGAATTTTTTTCGATATTGAATGACGTCAAGGCTAGTGAAGCAATTATAAAAAGGCTCTAGAAGAGTCGATATATAATACTTTGATAATGAATGAAACAAAATGTTACCCAATATTGTGTTAAGGGGAATCACATTTTGTAAATGCTCCAAAAGAGCCAGAATTAGTGTACCAAGGGATAAAAATTAGTTCAATACTCCAGAAGAGCTAGTATTAAGACACTAAAGAAACAAAAGTTGTTGAATGCTCTGAAAGAGCTAATATTATATGTTAAGGGGACAAACAAGTTATTGAAAGGTCCGAAAGACTGAATGTTAATCTACCAATGGGATGATTATTATGAATAATGCATTATATTCCCCGACTTCTCACATATGTTTATTGAGTTTTATAACATTCACAGAAATGAATATTATTGAAAATGTGAATGAAGTAATTAAAAAATGTCCTCATGGTACATATATTTTCTGGCCAGTTTAGTTATAAAATTGAAGTTTATATATGAAAATGAATGAAAATATGTTACCATGATATTGGGTAAACACGAAAATTGTTGACTGCTCCAGAAGAGCCAATATTAATGTAGTACGGGGAAATAAATTTTAAATGCTCAAGAATAGCCAACATAATGTGCCAAGAGAGAAAAACTATTGAATGTTCCAAAAGAGTAAGTATTGATAATGTATTAAAAGAAAAAAAAAATTGAATGGCCTAGAAGAGCCCATATGAGTATTTCAAATGAGACAAAGATAATTATAAATAATACATTATTTCTCTCTAATCCTCATAAAAGATTATTAAAAGTTAAAAATATTTGCGAATTAAATATTATATTAAAATTTATGAGTGAGGACATTAGAATATCCTGATGGTACAAACATATTTACTGGTCAATTTAATTATAAACCCGAAGTTCATATATTGATGTACTTATAGTATTTGGCACGATCAACTATATAATTTTAGTTTGATAATGATGAGAAAAAATTATAAAAAGGTATAATGGACATATTACTTCCCCTCTCTTTATCTTCCTTATACTCTACTATTTTTCTATTGGTTATATTCCTGTTGATTCTTATAATTTCTAACACGTTATCAGCACAATCGCGATGAGGAGGTGTGTTAAGAATGAATCCCACATCGCTCTCAGAGGATCCACTGAGCTTGTATATAAACAGGACCCTGAAGGCCTTAA
Source organism: Euphorbia pulcherrima (assembly GCA_947683365.1). Taxonomy (NCBI): domain Eukaryota; kingdom Viridiplantae; phylum Streptophyta; class Magnoliopsida; order Malpighiales; family Euphorbiaceae; genus Euphorbia; species Euphorbia pulcherrima. Next base: position 27,339,863 of record CANTUS010000001.1, read on the forward strand.
CTTGAATGACGCATGTTAAAGCCGTGAGTTTGGCCGTAAATGGCACCAAAGCAGACAATATCATTCAAGTTGTTTATCACACGTTATCAGCATGATCGCGATGAGGGGGTGTGTTAGGAATGAAATCACACATCGCTCTCGGATGATTCAATGAACAGCTTGAACGTGTGATAAGGCCTACATCATTTTGATAACTTATGATAAACAGCTTGAATGATATTATCCGCTTTGGGTCCATTTACGGCCAACCTCACGGCTTTAACATGCGTCATTCAAGTTAAGGCGCGTAGGGCCCTGTTTATATACAAGCTAAGTGGATACTCTGAGAGCGATGTGGGGTTCATTCCTAACACACACCCTCATCGCAATCATGCTGATAACATGTTAGAAATTATAAGAATCAACAAGAATATAACCAATAGAAAAATAGTAGGGTATAAGGAAGATAAAGAGAGGGGAAGTAATATGTCCATTATACTTGTCAATTGTATACATAATAAGCCTATATTTATAGGCAAAGAACATAAACTTGTAAAGACACAAGTTACAAAGATTAATACAAGTAAATGAGGGAGAGTTATGAACATAAATATTGGAGGAAGAGTTACAAGTGTAATCAATGGACATCAATTCTTATTGTATGTAACATCAATATTTCACATTCCCCATTTGATGTCCATTATTGCAAAAGAGACACTGTCTCATTAAAAACCGTACCAAGGAAAACCCTATGGGATAAAACCTGTGGATAAGGGAAAAAGAGTACAGTGTTTACTCCCCCTGTAAGCAACAATATAAAAGATCTCTAAGACGACGCATTATGATGATATAAACCAACTTTCTTGAAAGTTGTAGAAGATAAAGCATTGACGAATAAATCTGCTAAATTGTTGAAGGAGCTAATTGATGAATTATGAACCACTCTTTTCAAGATCACGAGCGAAGATAAACTTATGCAGTCTTCCTTCAAATGAGCAATGCATGCAACATTATCTTCTAAATTTTCGTTGTATCTTCCTCGGCTATTGATTTACCACATTCACGTCCAAATTATCTGAACCATACATAGATATTTTCAATTGTATTGAATAAAATTCTCATTTGTGGTACTTTTCCTGCAATTTTAGTCATTGAGAAATTTTTCATGTAAACATCATTAGATAAGCTACAACAACATTCATCAAGTGTATATTAGTTTTTTCTTTCACTGCCAAAAGACATGAAAAGTTATTACAACTTTCACAAGAGAATAAAATAATACAAAATGTAAGGACATAAACTATGGAAAATATAGTACAAGAGAGATCTAAATGATTATGCAAACTATATGTACACTTTCATATTATAGAAAAAATATGGTCTATAACCATTTTATCTATATTCCATCTATTACTCGGTACTAACATAGTTTATTTGAATATCCACATTTTGAACAACTTTAGTGTTCGCACTTCAAGTGCTATTACTTCTACAGGAAGGGTATTAATACATATATCCTCAGTAGGATTATCTATATACTCGAGAATTTTTATTTTCAAGAATTTTTATCCTTTAAACCAATTGGTCATCCACTCTTCAGGCGTGTTATAGCGCTATTTGTAATTATTCTTCAGGAATTTCATTTTGCATTCCATTATAGGATCCATATAAATTAACGATGAAGCATTAGAAAAATTTGACTTTTCCAAAATTTTGTTTTTACTTTCTCCCCTTAATTTTGGGAAATGCTTTCATCAAAATAAAGTTTGCAATCTTTGCAAAGAGTATATAATTTTATAAAGCCTCAATTAATCTTTGATGGAGATTCATATTCAATAAAAAATAATAATCTCCTTGATGAACCCATTTTGGTCCGTCGTTATGGAGTTATATGCATATAAACTGCATAACAAAAACTCTTAGATGAGAAGTAATGGGCTTATGACAAAAGCTAACTATAGGAGAAAAATAATCATAATAGCTTGTTGGTCTTAAACATATTGCATATCCTCATACGAATGCAAAATTATTTGTTCGCATAATCATAGTCGTGCAATTAAATGCAGATGTTATGTACATGGTTCTATCATACCATTTTGAACCTCAACATATTCTACATGATGTTCATATTTTAATCTCAATTGACATACAAAAAGCCTACATGTGAGTTTTGACCATTTAGTTGAAGCATCAACTCTAGGTGCTTGTACTTCTTCGGGAAGTGACTACATTAAGAACTAAATGGTACAACCATGGATGAATAAGTCCACATATATCACACACTATGCATTTTGAAATATCGAAGATTTATTTACAACCTTACTACTGGAAGGTTTTATAATTAATTTTTCATGCGAACATTCATCACAAAATAATTATTTTGAAGAAACTTTTAGTTCTTTAACTTATGCCCATATGCCATTTCGATAATTTTCTCATCAATATTGAACCAAGATTTCCAAGTTGATCGTGCCAAATTTTATAATTATCTCAATATATAAATCTCAAGTTTATAGTTAAACTAGCCAAAAAATATATGTACCATAAAGGCATTCTTCAATGTCGTCACTCACATTTTAAATAATATTCACTTCTGTGAATATTTTAAAACTCAACAATCGTATGTGAGAAATTAGGAAATATAATATATTATTCATACTAATCATCTCATTGGTAGATTAAAATTGACTCTTCCCGATTATTCAATAATTTATTTGCCCCTTAATATATAATATTAGCTCTTTCGGAGCATTCAATAGTTTTTTTAGTACCTTAATACTAGCTCTTATGGAGCGTTGAATAAATTTTATCCCCTTGATATATTAACTCTGGCTCTTCTGAAGCATTTACAAAATGCGTTTCCCATTATTACATATATATCGACTCTTCTAGAGCTTTGTGTTACCCAATATTATGGTAACATTATAATAATATTTGGCATTTTTAAATATATATAATGGATTTATTAGCCTTGACATCGATTTATGTTGGAAAATCTTCATTTCCTTTGATCGAACATTTCAATTTCACTTTTCCACTTTGGGGGAAAATTATTCATCGATTTTACAATGCCACTTCGCGTGGAGATTATTCATTAAATTTATTCGTCCAATTCTGGTGGAAAATATTCACCAATTTTATTTTTCACTTCAGGTGAAAATTGTTCATCAATTTATTTTTCATTTCAAGTGAAAATTGTTCAATATTTGTGATTTTCACTTCAAGTGAAAATTATTCATCATTTGTAATTTTCCATTTCTAGTGGAAATCGCTAGCACATTCATGTTAATTTCAAATGGTAATATACTTCATTTGAAGCTTTTTTCAGAAAAGATCTGCATGATCTTTTATGGTCGACTGTCACAATTATAATACCTTTTAGAATAAACTTACAACAAATTTTGTAACTCAAATATAAACAAATGAATAACACAAAAAAAAACTCATAATAATATTCATAACCGAATCTTGATGAGTTTGAATAAGCGATTGCAATCCATTCTTCCACGAAACATCGTTCCTATATGCATAAATTTTGTCAACAAAATTATCAAAAAGAATTAACAAAAAAATTTCAATGTTATAATAATAATAATAAGAAGAAGAACAAGAATAATGATAAAAATTTGAGACAAAAAAATAATTCCCCATTTATCAAATTCATGCGCCTTTGAAAATTCATCACCGTAACATTTCTTTTCATTACATCAATTGAATAATATTCTTGTTATATTAATCGAAAGGGCAAACTCATGAATAATTTTCACCCGAAGTGAAAATTACATATATTGAAGAATTTTCACCTGAAATGAAAAATAAATTGATGAACAATTTTCACCTGAAGTGAAAATAAAATTGGTGAATATTTTCCACCAGAAGTGGAAGAATAAATTTGATTAATAATCTCCATGCGAAGTGGCATTGTAAAATCGATGAATAATTTTCCCCCGAAGTGGAAAAGTGAAATTGAAATGTTCGATCGAAGGAAATGAAAATTTTCCAACATTAATTGACGTCAAGGCTAATAAATCCATTATATATATTTAAAAATGTCAAATATTATTATAATGTTACCAAAATATTGGATAACACAAAGCTCTAGAAGAGTCGATATATATGTAATAAGGGGAAACACATTTTGTAAATGCTCCAGAAGAGCCAGAGTTAATATACCAAGGGGATAAAATTTATTCAATGCTCCATAAGAGCTAGTATTAAGGTACTAAAAAAACTATTGAATGCTCCAAAAGAGCTAATATTATGTATTAAGGGGACAAACAAATTATTGAATAATCGGGAAGAGTCAATTTTAATCTACTAATGAGATGATTAGTATGAATAATATATTATATTTCCTAATTTCTTACATATGATTGTTGAGTTTTAAAATATTAATAGAAGTAAATATTATTCAAAATGTGAGTGACGACATTACAGAATGCCTTCATGGTATATATATTTTCTGACTAGTTTAACTATAAACTTGAGGTTTATATATTGAGATAACTATAAAATTTGGCACAATCAACTAGGCAATCTTGGTTCAATATTGATGAGAAAAATTATCGAAATGGCATATGAGCATAAGTTAAAGAACTAGAAGTTTCTTCAAAATAATGAATTTATTTTGTGATGAATGTTCGCATCAAAAATTGATTATAAAACCTTCCAGAAGTAAGGTTGTAAATGAATCTTCGATATTTCAAAATGCATATTGTGTGATATATGTGGACTTATTCATCCACGATTGTGCCATTTAGTTCTTAATGTAGTCACTTCCCGAAGAAGTATAAGCACCTAGAGTTGATGCTTCAACTAAATGGTCACAACTCACATGTAAGCTTTTTGTATGTCAATTGAGATTAAAATATGAACATCCTGTTGTGAGGTGTCGATGACGTGTGGGTCTCCCTTGGCGCTTGTGTGAAAGGCAAGGCCCACTGGGGGTTTGGTTGGATTTAGGCGTGATAAAACATTTTTAGTTAAAGTTTGCACAATAAGCCAATTTTAATGAATAAAAGAATTAAGACCCAAATCTTGATATAATTGATAGAGTCGCCACCCAAGTTGTCTACTTGGGAAAGAGTTTTGGTATGGTTCCCTCTGGGCGGGAGACTCATACCTATTGGATCAGAGATTCGGGTATCGGATGAGTCATTTATTTCTCATTTAGTTGATTCAAAATTACATTCACCGCGTGAAATCGTTTTAGTTTTCATCACTTAGGGAATTATCATAGAAATCCTATTTCTACACTCCTTCACACTCGTTACATGCATTTACGTATTACAATAAAGCATAAGCAATAAATGGGGGATAAAAATTACAACCGGGGGAAAATGGGGAAACTTGCAAAGAGAACCTATACATTGGTTCAAAGTTATAAAACAAAATGAAAATAAATTCCCCTGCATCCACAGATGTTAGCACAGTTTATAGCACACCATAAATTAGCCCTTTAACATATTTTATTGTGAAAACACATTTTAACTTTTGTGGGTTGGTTTACCGGATTATTAGTGAAAATTATCACATGGCAAATGGTGAGTTGGGTTGATTTTAACTAATTAAAAGATGAATTCGGGGTTCTACTTGGGGGTTAGTACCCATACAGGGTACTAGGGAGGACTGGTACAAGTACCAGGTACCTGTATGGGTCCTGTCTAGTCCTAGGCAGAAACTTGGTTCAAATAAGTTACAGATTACATATCAGAATATTGGTGACACAAAAATAAAATAAAAAGGGATTTCCTTCCGTATGAGTATAGCATACCAATTGATATCCTTAGGGATATATGGTGCCAACAAGGCTCATACGGGTTAGGACTAGACCTGAAATAAGAAAAGAAAGCAACAGATATAATAGAAGCAACAAGCAATAATAATAACGAAATAACTGAGATGTGAGTCTCTTTGAAACTCAGGAGCGTTACCTTTTCGACGTGAATCCACTTTGAGGTGATCCCTTTACTATTGAGAGAGCTCGGCCAAAGTAGATAGAATAGGACTATTTAGGAGAGTATTTGTGTGGGCAGAATATCCCCTAACCCTAATGAAAGAAGCTAGGAATGAATAAAATGTGGATAAAACCTCAAATAAAGGGTTTTCTCCCCATTTTATACCTCCTATATCCCCACTATACCTTTTTTATACCTATATAAACCGCTAGAATTTTAGTATAATTATTTTGTATGGAGAGTGTCTATGTAAAATGTGAAGGGAACACCCCTTTTATAGGGGAGAGGTGGTCTGAATGCAATAAATCAAGTTTAAGACCTGCCTTTTCCTGAAATAGGTAAGAAAATCCTTCTAAAAGAGCCTGTTTAGGCAAAAATGGTACCCATACGGGTCCCCTCCCAGGTGTTTGGATGGAATGACCCGTACGGGGTCTGCCAGTGGATCCGTACCATTAAGCAGCACCCGTAGGGGTCCCTAAGGATAAACTAGGTCTCCAAACTTTGGCCAAACTCAACTCTACAGCAATAAGAACATCTTTGATGGACAACACCTGAAAGACATTGCATCATATAGCTCTCATCATAGTTTTATGAGAGGGATCGTTAAAATCCAGTGCTCATAGACTACCCCTCATGGGATCATCATAGATACGGATCTGTATGATCTCACAATATGAGCGAGGGTTTAGAAATTATACCTGGGGTGATATCCTGAGTGAGTTCCTTTCTTGTGGTGAACTTCTTTCCTTTGCTAATGTGTACCCCTTATAACTCTACTAGGGAACGTGTATCTCTTTCTTGAGGCGGATGACTTTCCTTTTGCTACCGTGTATCCCTTTCCTGAGGTGAATGACTCTCCTTGCCACTGAGTATCCCTTTCCTGAGGCAGATGACTTTCCTTTTGCTACCGCCCCTATCCCTAGTGACTCTACTTGGGGAAGGTGTATCCCTTTCTTGAGGTGGATGACTTTCCTTTTGCTACCACGTATCCCTTTCCTGAGGCAGATGACTCTCCTTTTGCTACTGCATATACCTTTCCTGAGGTGGATGACTTTCCTTGCCAATGCGTATCCCTTTCCTGAGGCGGATGACTTTCCTTGCCACTGCGTATCCCTTTCCTAAGGTGGATGACTTTCCTTTTGCTACTGCGTATCCCCTTCCTGAGGCAGATGACTCTCCTTTTACTACTGCCTATCCCTTATGACTCTGCTTGGAGAAGGTGTGTATCCCTTTCTTGAGGCGGATCGACTTTCCTGACTGATGACAGTGTATCCCTTTCTTAAGGCGGACGACTTCTCCTCGTATCCCTTTCCTAAGGTGGATCGACTTTCCTGACTAATGATTTTTCTGGGGAAGATATGTGTATCCCTTTCTTAAGGCGGATGACTCTCCTTGCTGATGGTTTATCCCTTTCCTAAGGCAGATGACTCTCCTGCTAGGGATTTTGAATAACCTGAAAAGAGAAAACAATCAAACACTGAGTTAGTCATTATCTAAGCAGACACCTTTTTATTCTTAATTGACTTTTGTGAGAATAAAAAATATCTATGCCCCTTCAGTTAATAATAAATAAGTGTGGATGCGATAAACTAAAAATTTTGTGAGGGAAATGTCGGGTTTGGTCCGATGGCTGCTTGTTTTGCTGTTAGGGAATGCTCCTAGGGTGAGTGCCCCTAGGGTCTACCGGATCTGCTACCAGAAAGTGAGGGGTGCCCCTGGATTGGTGGGGGGATACCCCTGGACCTGATTCTACTGCTGGGGAATGGGGGGATGCCCCTTGGTTGACTCTGCTATTGGGGAGTAAAGTAATATTCTTTGATAAAACCTCTTCTACTGGGGAAGTCTTTCCTGGTAAGAATTGTTTACTGGGGAAGAAATCTTGTGCTAGAATAGACCTATATATGAAAATTATCCTTGTTAGTGGTCAATTCAAAAATGGCTTACCTTGATTCTTGATTGACTTTTGTGAAAACCAAAATATTTTTGCCCCTTCAATGAAGGATCAAGTAGGGGGCTTGACCCGAATATAATTGAAATATAGAGTTTAGGAGAAGTGGGGTTTGCCCCGATTCTGGACTAGATGTGCCCCTATAGAGGTCTTTATAATGTTGTGATACGGGTGGGTTCCTTTCTTGAGGTGAACTCCTTTCCTTGGTGTTCTTTTCTTAAGGCAAACATCTCTCCTTTGCCGTGCGTATCCCTTTCTTAAGGCGAATGACTTTTCTTTAACTAATGCAGGTGTATCCCTTTCCTAAGGTAGATGACTTCTCCTAGTATCCCATTCTTAAGGCAGATTAACTTTCCTAGTTGATATGGTAGCCCTTTCCTAAGGTGGATGATTTTCCTACTGATGGTGTATCCCTTTCTTAAGGCGGATGACTCTCCTGTTGCTGGTGTATCCGTTTCCTAAGGCGGATGACTCTCCTACTGTAGGTGTATCCCTTTCCTAAGGTGGATGACTCTCTTGATGTTGATGTATCCATTTCCTACTGCTGGTGTATCCCTTTCCTGAGGTAGATGACTCTCCAAGTTGATGATTTTGAATAACCTATAAAAAGATAACAATCGAACGCTGAGTTAGTCATTGTCTAAGCTAACACATCTTTATTGTTGATTGACTTTGTGTTGAATAAAAAAATTTTCCCCTTCAATTAAGAATAAAGATGTTTTGATGAGATAAACTGAAAATTCTATGCGAAAAATGTCGGGTTTGGCCCTATCGCTCTAGAATAAAGTACCCTTTGGAAGGGTGTCTCTCAAAGAATTCCCCTAAGAGGGCTAGACAATGGGGGGATGCCCCTAGATTGACTGATTCCATTGCTAGGGATTGGAGGGATGCCCCTGGATCTGATTCCGCTGCTGGGAAATGGGGGGATGCCTCTAGATTAACTTATTCTGCTGTTGGGGAATGGGGGGATGCCCCTATATTAATTGATTTCATGACTAGGAAATGGGGGGTGCCCCAAGATTGACTCCATGAATGGGTAGTATAGTAATGCTCTTTTGGTGACTTCTTTTCTGTTGGGGAAATCTCTCTTTGTAAGATTCACTTATTGGAGAAGATTCCTGTACTCGGGTGAATCTGTACAACATTTATCCCTATTAGTAAATGTTTTACAATGACTTACCTTGATTCTTGATTGATTTTGTTGAAAATAAATATATTTTTACCCGTACAATCAAAGATTAAGGTGAGTTAGAGGTTTTGCCCCTAGTTTAACTGAAAGAATGGGGTTTAAGAAACGTGGGGTTTGCCCCAATCTGTATCTGATGTTGGTGTCCCTTCCTCGAGGTGAAAGACCTTCCTTTATGCTCTTTCCTTAAGGTGAGCATCCTTCCTTTGCATTCCTTTTGTCTAGGTGAACCGCTTTCCTTTGTTGTGCGCATCCCTTTCTTAAGGCGAATGGATTTCCTCTACTTTGCGTATCTCTGATGACTTCTCTAGAGAAGATATGTGTATCCCTTTCTTAAGGTGGATGACTTCTCCTTGTATCTCTTTCTTAAGGCGGATCGACTTTCCTGACTAATGATAAATCCCTTTCCTAAGGCGGATGACTTATCCTCATATCCCTTTCCTAAGGCGGATGACTTATCCTCACTGATGATATATCCCTTTCCTAAGGTGGATGACTTCTCCTCGTATCCCTTTCTTAAGTCGGATTGACTTTCCTGATTGATGATGATGTATCCCTTTCCTAAGGCGGATGACTATCCTGCTGGGGAATTCGAATAAACTGTTAAGAGACAATAAAAAATGTTGGGTCAGTTACTGTCTAAAATGAAGATGTGTGGATGGGGATTAGCCCTTAAATAAACTGTAAACTTTATTTAGAAATGTTAGGTTTGGCCTAACTTTTTGAGTTGAGATATCCCTTGGGGGGTGCCCCTGGGGGAGCTGACTGCTGAGGAGATAGCCTTTGAATGGCTAGTCCATTTGGATCGCTAGGGAGAAATTGCTCGAGGGCAATTTCAATTATATAGAGGAAGGTATTCCTGGGACATCCTAGCTGCTGGTGAGTATCCTTGGAAACCATCTCGAGCAAGCTTGACTAGTTGGGGGGTGCCCCTTGGACACTCCTCTGATTGGGGGAATGGTTCCTATAACCATCCATCACCTGGGATAGAGATTGGCTTCTTGTGGGGATAGGGGCTATGCCCCTTGAATGTTCCATCTGCTAGGGAATGAACTATCCTGATGTGGATGCTCCGTTAGAGAAAAGGTGCCCTTTTGGTTGGCATTCAAGTTTCGCCTTGTTTGACCTGTGGGGAAAAATAAGTTTTATCAGAATATGATTTGAAATGGTACATTTTAATTCTTGATTGTCTTTATGATGAATAAAAATTTTTGCCCCTTCAATCAAGTATTAAGACGTACTGGGGTCCTACCCCTAATTAATTGTAAAGAGTGAGTGAAGAGATATTGGGTTGGTCCTAATCTTATTTTGGTATGCCCCTGGAGTGGCCTGACTACTGGGAGAAAATAACCTATGAGTGGCTTGACTCCTTAGGAGTAAGTCTCCTAGATGACTTAGATTTCTAGGGGGTGCCCCTTGAAAGAGCAACTTAGTTGCTGGGTGGGGCCCCTAAAAATTACCTTGGGTGGCTTGACCGGTTGGGGGAATGCCCCTTGAATGAGAAACTTAGCTGTTGGGGATGCCCCTAGAAATTGCCTTGGATGGCTTGGATGCCCCTCGGATGGTTCGCTTGCTGAGGAAATAATCCCTTTAATGATTTAGTTGCCGGGGATGCTTCTTCGAAAGATGCCCCTCGGATGGTGCCCTTCGGATAGCACCTTTGTTGGGTATGTCCTTTGAAAGATGCCCCTTGGGTGGCAGTGTGGCAGGGGGAATTCCTTCTTTTCCTATGCATACCTCTCCTTGGGTTCCTGCACATGATAAAGGAACTGGTCAATAAAACTTTGAGATACGCGGGTGGGGACTTGCCCCGTTTAAAAGAAAAGAGTGAGTTTAGAAATGTTAGGTTAATCCCAACTCAAACCGGGGTTCCCTAGCATTCCCCTTCAACTGGCTAGCACTGTTGGGGAGTGCCCTTAAGGTGTTTGATGATGGGGGGATGCCCCTCGATGGTGTCCCTTTGGAGAGTGCCCCTAGGGTGAGTACCCCTAGGGTATTTGATGATAGAGGGATGCCCCTTGATGGGTTCCCCTGCTAGGCAATGCAGGGATGCCCCTCGATTGACTATTTTACTAGGGAGGTGTCTTCCTAGATGATTCTTCTGCAGGGGATTTCTTCTAGGATAACATTTCCTTGGTTCGGGTAAGAATTTCTTATCTTATAGGGATTGTTACTCCTTGATGTTTTGACCGCTTGGGGATCCTTCCATTGAATGAACCTGCATATGAAAAAGTGTTCATGTTAGTAGTTGTTATAAAAAAAGGCCTACCTTGATTCTTGATTGACTTTGTGGAAATAAAAATTTTTGCCCCCCTTCAATCAAGGATCAAGGTGAGCTAGGGGTTTTGTCATAGAGGTTTGAGAGAAGCGGGGTTGGCCCTAATTTGAATTGGATGTGTCCCTACTATTTGAGGAATCCTACTCCCGCTTGAAAAATTGCATCGAGGTATGAGGAGTGGACCAGTATGAGTGGTTGGGACCTGTATAGGTGACGATTTACCGAGGTAGAACCTATACGGGTAGGGATGGACCCTTATGGGTCCCTTCTTCAAGGACAGAATGTTCAAAATTGGGTTTTCTACAACCTTTTTTCGATGGATGGAGGCTTTGGTAGCGTCAAGCCTTGAATACAATGGAGTATAGAGAGTTCCTTTGTCAGCTACGCTCTAATCAGGTAAATTTCTTTTATGCTGAACTTGTATCTTACATTTTAACCAACCATTAGTAGAAACTATATTTACAAAGTTGTGATACTTACAGTGCCTTTGCTTTGTATAGGTCATTCGAGACCCATGGGGGCAGATGGTCATACATGGAGACATCGAGGGGATACGAGTAAGCATGGATGATAGTGACTTCATGCTGGAGTCCCCGCTCTCCCTAAAGTGGTACTTTGGTGGGAGGGTTCGAGACTGGAGGACCAGTGCTATTTTGGAGAGATCGATCCTTCCCCTTGCCCTAGTGGGAGTCTTCTGATCGTATCCAATGCCTGAGATGGATCAGGAGCTGTAACTATTACCTGAGGGGGCCCGAGTGATGTCGGTGGGGGCTCCTATATTGAGCTCATTGACTCTTTACTTCTTCCTCCTTGTGAGAGGATCCATTTTAAGGACATCCCCCTCGAGTTCTACTAGAGTGATAGCTGAGGTAGAGAGGATCGCTAGGGGTTTCTTCTCCGTCCGGGACCTGCTACTAGCTCCAGACGTACTAGCCTTGGTAAGTTTCTTTTACCTATAAAATATAACAAACTATGCATGCCATGACATTTATATATGTGTTCCAATCTTATGTTTCCATTGCGAAATCTGTTGACCATGGAGCATGGTAGGTCCGCTCAAGACCTGGAGGCTGCCGAGAAGAGGGCTAGATTCTTAGAGGAGCAGCTGCAGGCCACGACTGCTGAGGCTAATTAGGTTAGGGCTGAGACTGCTCGAGCGAGGGTCGAGATTGAGATGTTATGGGTTCAGTTAACAAGGATGACTGAGGACAGACAAACACTAGAGCCGCCTGATCTTGTGTCCGAGGAGGACCTTTCAGCATACCGAGTGGCATCGACCTTAACCCAGAGGGATGGAGCCGAGCAGGAGGTGGATCAACATGCTAGGGTAGTTGATGCTACGACTGGGGGTGCCGTAGGGACTGATGACCATGTGATGATCAACATGGATGACCTACTAGAGGACTTGCAGGACCATACTCTGGAGGGGCACTCGAGATAGGATCCCCCATTAGCCTAGACCATGATAAACTTCCATTTTCTTGATGTTTGATACTTTTGGGTCTTGTGTGGCATACTTTTATTGTGAGCTTGGATTGACACTTCTGCCATTTTGTTATAATTTCTGCATAGGCCATTCACTGTGAGATGACCTATCAAACTTTTATTTGTCCTAATTTTTGCCTGAACTATCCTCGACGGCTCAGCTCAACGGACTTTTCTTTTCTTTGCTTTAACTTTTGCCTGGACCGCCCTTTTAGGCTTTCAATCCAGCAAGCTTTTTCTTACTTGTCTAAGTCTTTGATTGATCCTTTGCCTCGAGGATATTTTTGTCTAGTCCTTCTTAGATAAAGGCTTAATTTGCTGGTGAATTTGACTGGTAACCAAACTTTTGAAGCTTTAGATTATTGAAAGACTGGCCCGATTGAGTCCGATGAGTATTACCAAGATTTTGGTTGAGATCCGTACGCTTTTTGTAGACTCATACAGGCTTTTATGGATGCCTATACTTCTTCATACTGGCGACTTGATTGGATGAGATTCATTCTTTGCACATTAGGGGAATGTGCCTTCAAGGTGTCCAAACTGTAACATGGTGCAAGCTGGATGATGCTAATGGAAACACTTGGCACTTCGGATGATGGGTGCTATCAAGTAGCCTCATAGTGGGAAAGCTAAACTTGAGGGTTCCCAACTGTGAAACATTGCTATTACAAATGATGCTTGAAGAATAAAAGCAAGTACAAACTACCGGTATTTTGAATTGAGTTCTAACTTTTGCATAGATAGCTTGATATTATGCGATCTATCAAACTGATTTTCTATAATTTTTTATCTTAACTTTTGCCTGAACTGTCCTTGGCTGCAGTTTACCCAGGATTTTCTCAACCATAAACTGCCCTTCCTAATTAGGCCTGACCTTGCCCTTAGCATTGATGTTGACTTGGTGTAGCTATTTGAGAACCAGATTACCTGCCTTGAGGGGTTGCTTTGGGTATTTGACTCTATTTTTTGTTAAGCTTGGGCCATTTAGTATTGGAATGAATAGATTCCTCTCTTTTTGTGAAAGAAAGAGGTAATGTTATTGTGGGAAAGGTTTGAGATCATTATGTAGGGTGAGGGATCTTCTTTCTTTTGAAAAAATGGAGAAAGCATTTTTGGAGGGATATTTTGATGGGAATATAGGTCCAAGGGAGGTACCTACATTGATAAGAAATTTCCATTTGTTGGATATGATGGTTTACCCTTTTGGAGGTTTTGGAAGAGCATTGGATTTAAGCTTGCCTTGATTTTAGATTTGTGTTGTAAGATCTTTTCTTTCAATGGTGTTTTTTATGTGAAGTATGTCTTCCTCCTTTCTTTTTCTTTTGGACTCTTGGCTTTCTTTCTTAGTGATGCGTGTCTTCCTCCCCCTTATGAAAAGATGAGCTAAGACCCAAGGCTATCATGTTTTCTAAGCACTTTTTATCTCTCTTTTTTGCGGTAAGTTTTAACCATTAGAACCTTATGCCATTATGATGTACTCAAATTCAATTTCTTTAATAAACATGATGAAATTTTTAAGAATATTGATTTTATGAGTGCACGATATCTTTAAGAATGAAATGCTCAAACATAATGTGAATGCATCAATTTATCCGAGACATGCTTTATAAGTGGCGTTGTTTGCATCAAAATACTAACATCGTTAAAAGGTTACCTAATCCTTGAAATCATCCTCCTAATGTGGAGGGTCTTCATCTTTAATCTTAGTAGGATCCATCGGTGAATTGGTAGTCTCCCAATGCTGAGCTCCCACTTGTATTGGCACTAGTCCTCTTTCTATTTCACCAATGTACTCCAATTCCTCAAATATTTCTTACTTTTCAGACTTTTTAGGGATCCAATCTTCCCCTCTTACAGCTTGGACCGGAGGTGAAGGGTGTTGAGAATTTGTAGTCACACCAAAGGGTAGACCTATTGGATGATGGAAGGTTGTCCCCTTATATGTGGCTACACAGTTGAGACCTTGGCTAGATCTCCCAAACTAAAACACTAGCGGCACAAATGCTTGGTTAGGCTGAATAGACTGACTGATGACTGGCGGGACTGTTGTTCCCCTCTGAATCATACAAATCAACTGAACCTAACTGTTTGAACCGATTGGATGATGATTACTAGGAGATAGAGCAGAGATTCATCACTTAATTGAACTGAATTTTTTTGAGTAGAAACTTGAATGCGAACCAAATGAACTTGAGACGGTTGCCAAAATTTTACTCAGGTGAGAACCAAATGATCAATACATGCATAGGTTCGATTATGCATGAGGCATGTATAATTATGTATGGTGAGGTTAATTACAAGGGAACTTAACACAACACATACGAATCGATCGATTCCTTCCTTATTTCTTCTGCTGGTTCTAAGGGTATTCTTCCTTAGTCTAATCTCACACAGAAATGGGTACCTAAACGGTAAAATTCTAAGGCTTTCAATAAGAATGGTGTAGGGACATATTGAAAGTCGATGTCGAAGGTTCCCATCGCATCAAGCCTCCTTTGGAGGGAGATGGCAATGAGTGCTTCACCCACTAAGGTATACCCAATATCCCTGGCGGTCATAGGTATCACCGTTGTGAGTGTCACGGAAATAATAGGGCACCCTATCCTAGCTCTAGAAGAAGAGCGCATCTAACTAAAGAGAGAAGGAGATGAGAAGATAGGGTGTGATAATTTTCCCAAATGATGAAAAAGAAAACAGATTGAATTAAGTAAATGATTTTCGGTGCTCATCTTAATCTTTTAAGCTTTTAAAACAAACCAAAATTTTACAAGTTAAAAGATTAATTCCCCAACAGAGTCGCCACTGTGAGGTGTCGATGACGTGTGGGTCTCCCTTGCCGCCTGAGTGAGAGGCGGGGTCCACTAGGGGTTTAGTTGGATTTAGGCGTGACAAAACATTTTTAGTTAAAGTTTGCACAATAAGCCAATTTTAATGAATAAAAGAATTTAGACTCAAATCTCGATACAATTGATAGAGTCACCACCCAAGTTGTCTACTTGGGAAAGAGTTTTGGTACGGTTCCCTCTGGGTGGGAGGCTCATACCTATTGGATCAGAGATTCGGGTATCGGATGAGTCACTTATTTCTCATTTAGTTAATTCAAAATTTCATTCACCGCATAATCAGAGAAATCCTGTTTCTACACTCTTTCACACTCATTATATGCATTTACGTATTACAATAAAGCACAAGCAATAAATAGGGGATAAAAATTACAATCGGGGGAAAAGTGGGGGAAATTGCAAAGAGAACCTATACATTTATTCTAAGTTATAAAACAAAATGAAAATAAATTCTCATGCATCCACAGATGTTAGCACAGCTTAGAGTACACCATAAATCGGCACTTTAACACATTTTATTGTGAAAACACATTTTAACTTTTATGGGTAGATTTATAGGATTATTAGTGAAAATGATCGCATGGCAAATGGTGAGTTGGGTTGATTTTAACTGATTAAAAGATGAATTCGGGGTTTTGCCTGGGGGCTGGTACCCATACAAATGGGGAGTACCCGTACGGGGTACTAGGGAGGGCCGGTAGGGTATCAGCTACCCGTACGGGTCCTATCTGGTCCTAGGCAGAAACTTGGTTTAAATAAGTTACAGATTACAGATCAGAATATTGGAGACAAAAAAATAAAATAAAAAAGGGATTTCCTTTCATATGAGTATGGCGTACCAAATTGATATCCTTGGGGATATATGGTGCCAACAAGGCTCATACGGGTTAGGACTAGACCCAAAATAAGAAAAGAAAGCAACAGATATAATAGAAGCAACAAGCAATAATAATAACGAAATAACTGAGATGTGAGTCTCTTTGAAACTCAGGAGCGTTACCTTTTCGACGTGAATCCACTTTGAGGTGATCCCTTTACTATTGAGAGAGCTCGGCCAAAGTAGATAGAATAGGACTATTTAGGAGAGTATTTGTGTGGGTAGAATATCCTCTAAACCCTAATGAAAGAAGCTAGGAATGAATAAAATGTGGATAAAACCTCAAATGAAGGGTTTTCTCCCTATTTTATACCTCCTATACCCCCACTATACCTTTTCTATACCTATAGAAACTGCTAGAATTTTAGTATAATTCTTTTGTATGCAGAGTGTCTGTGTAAAATGTGAAGGGAAGACCCCTTTTTATAGGGGAGAGGAGGTCTGAACGCAATAAATCAAGTTTAAGACCTGCCTTTTCCCAAAATAGGTAAGAAAATCATTCCAAAAGAGCCTATTTTGGCAACAATGGTACCCGTACGGGTGGGGCCACACCCGTACGGGTCCCCTTCCAGGCGTATGGAGGGAATGACTCGTACAGGCCTGCCAGTGGATCCGTACCACCGAGCAGCACCCCTACGAGTCCCTAAGGGCAGACTAGGTCTCCAAACTTTGGCCAAACTCAACTCTACAGTAGGAGGAACATCTCTGATGGACAACACCTGAAAGACATTGCATCATATAGCTCTCATCATAGTTTCGTGAGAAGGATCTTTAAAATCCACTGCTCACACCTGTAGAATATGTTCAGGTTCAAAATGGTATGATAGAACCATGTACAAAACATCTGCATTTAATTGCACGACTATGATTATGCAAACAAATAATTTTGCATTTGTATAAGGATATGCAAAATGTTTAAGACCAACAAACTATTATGATTATTTTTCCCCTACAGTTAGCTTTTGTTATAAGCCCATTACTTCTCATCTAAGAGTTTTTGTTATGCAGTTTATATGCATATAACTCCAAAACAACAGACCAAAATGGGTCCATCAAGGAGATTATTATTTTTTATTGAATATGAATCTCCATCAAGGATTAATTGAGGCTTTATAAAATTGTATGCTCTTTGCAAAGATTGCAAATTTTATTTTGATGAAAGTATTTTCCCAAAATTAAGGGGAGAAAGTAAAAAGACAATTTTGGAAAAGACAAATTTTTCTAATGCTTCATTGTTAATTTATATGGATCCTATAATGGAATGCAAAATGAAATTCTTGAAGAATAATTAAAAATAGCGCTATAATACGCCTGAAGAGTGGATGACCAATTGGGATAAAGGATAAAAATTCTTGAAAAGAAAAATTCTCGAGAATAAAGATAATCCTACTGAGGATATATGTATTAATACACTTCCTGCAGAAGTAACAGCACTTAAAGTGCGAACACTAAAGTTGTTCAAAATGTGGATATTCAAATAAACTATATTAGTACCGAGTAATAGATGGAATATAGATTAAAATGGCTATAGACCATATTTTTTCTATAATGTGAAAGTATACATATAGTTTGCATAATCCTTTCGATCTTTCTTGTACTATATTTTCCATAGTTTATGTCCTTGCATTTCTGTATTATTTTATTCTCTTGTGAAAGTTGTAATAACTTTTCATGTCTTTTTGACAATGAAAGAAAAAGTTAATATGCACTTGATAAATGTTGTTACAGCTTATCTAATGATGTTTACATGAAAAATTTCTCAATGACTAAAATTGCAGGAAAAGTACCACAAATGAGAATTTCATTCAATACAATTGAAAATATCTATGCATGGTTCAGATAATTTGGACGTGTGTGTGGTAAATCAATAGCCGAGGAAGATACAACAAAAATTTAGAAGACAATGTTGCATGCATTGCTCATTTGAAGGAAGACTACATGAAAGAAGATAGAATAAAGCACATTTCACCTAAATTTATCTTCGCTCGTGATCTTGAAAAGAGTGGTTCATAATTCATCAATTCGCTCCTTCAACAATTTAGCAGATTTATTCATCAAGGCTTCATCTTCTGCAACTTTCAAGAAAGTTGGTTTATATCATCATAATGCGTCGTCTTAGAGATTTTTTATATTTTTGCGAACATGGGGAGTAAACACTGTACTCTTTTTCCCTTATCCACGGTTTTGTCCCACAGGGTTTTCCTTGGTACAGTTTTTAACGAGGCAGTGTCCCTTTCGCAATAATGGACATCAAAGGGGGACTGTTAAATATTGATGTTACATACAATAAGAATTGATGTCCATTGATAACATTTGTTACTCTTCCTCCAATATTTATGTTCACAACTCTCCCTCATTTACTTGTATTAATCCATGTAACTTTGTCTTTACAAGTTTATGTTCTTCACCTATAAATATAGGCTTATTATGTATACAATTGACAAGTATAATGGACATATTACTTCCCCTCTCTTTATCTTCCTTATACTCCATTATTTTTCTATTGGTTATATTCTTGTTGATTCTTATAATTTCTAACAAGTTATTAGCACGATCGCGCTGAGGGGGTGTGTTAGGAATGAATCTCACATCGCTCTAGGAGGATCCACTGAGCTTGTATATAAACAGGGCCCTGAAGGCCTTAACTTGAAAGACGCATTTTAAAGCCGTGAGGTTGGCCGTAAACAGTGACAAAGCGGACAATATCGTTCAAGTTGTTTATAGCAATGGAGTATTTATAGTGTAAATTTGATATATACAATTATTAATCTGGAATAATTTGAAATTCAAATATCACATTTCAAAATCAGAATTCAATTTCATTTAATTAGTATACAATCGTAGTTGCTTTTCATTTCTTACTTGAGGAAAAAAAATTTATCAAGACAGAATATATGAGTAGTAGGGACTTAAAAGACAAACCTAAGAAATTTTAAATTGGTGAAATATAATTTGATTATTGGAAAGAATAATATTGGAGGAAAGAAATTTAGAATTTTGGGTATAATAAATTACTATAATTAAGGAATTCGTAAATATAGCTTATGTTGGTTAAAAAATGCATGCATGGCAAGGTAATTTGTTATGGCGAGTTATATGTATCATAATGATAGG
Source organism: Euphorbia pulcherrima (assembly GCA_947683365.1). NCBI lineage: Eukaryota > Viridiplantae > Streptophyta > Magnoliopsida > Malpighiales > Euphorbiaceae > Euphorbia > Euphorbia pulcherrima. The sequence continues at coordinate 27,359,530 of CANTUS010000001.1, forward strand.
TTATCTACAAGTTAATGTATGATATTGAGAAAAAATAAAGTTTATGTATGAAATTGAGAAAATAATGATAGTTGATATATGATAGGCGAAATTAACCCCTAAATTTAATCAATAAAAATAATATATCAAACTATATTAGAATGTTTAAGTATTGATACTTGAAATCATTCCAATAAATTAAAAAAAGTAAAAGAAATGTGTCATAAAGGGTTCAAGATTGGGTATGTGTTGCATATTAGTGCAAATTTTGTAAAAAATATTCTTAAAAATAATAAAATTACGAATAAAATGGAAAAAATATTACATTGTTAAAGATTTAGGATTTTTATTGATTATAAAAATTTAGGATTTGAATTTAAAAAATAATTAATTTTATAAAGGTTTATAGTTTATGTTTCAAATTAAAATAAATATTGACATGAAATACTATATTTTGAAAAGCAAAAACTAAGTAGGTAGAATTAAATTTGATAAAAATAAAATAAAAATAAATTGGAAAGAAAAATAGAGAAGAAATATATTTAAGGTAAGAATATAAAAAATAATTAGGTAAGAGGAGAAAAAGATTATATTTCCATTATTTTTATTGATTATAAATACAATTAATGAGTTCATTAAATGTTTTTATATAGAACTAGTACATGTGCGATGCATGGATAAGTTTAAAAAAACACATTTAATACTCTCTATAAAATAAAAATAAAAATAGAAAATATTAAAGGTAAAAAAATAAATTATATTGTGTATCAAATTAAATTGCGGAAAACCTATTTATATACAATATTTGCAACTTCATTTGTGACTTGTCCATCATCATAGACCAGAATTTTCAAACCCTCTCTTTCTGTCACTGGCAATAGAGCTACATAAAGTTGTCCATGCATGAACATAGGTCTTCTAAGAAATAATTTTATATGAGAAAGTGATTGTCATTGACTTTTGTTGAAGGTTATCACTATTATGTTAGCATACTCTACCATACTCAACACAATTCAATATTTGCTTTCGTTTTAAAATAATTTTTTTTTTAAAAATATTACAAACTAAAGAATTTTTATAGACTCGGATTAAAATATAGATATTTGGTAAATTTTAAATAATAAGAATAAACTAACAATATCCGAGTAGTATGTATTTAGGCAATTACTATTATTAAAAATATACCAATACAAAGATAAAATCATAGAGTCATTACCTATATCACTGAAATTTGACGATGTTCTTGCTCGTTTTTTACACCGAATCTCTATTTATTCCTAAAAATATTAATGTTGTTAATCAAAAATAACTTTTTATAATTTAATTGCCGTTGAAAAAACTATATTTATAACATCCAGATTCATCACAAATATTTATTTCAATATTGACCTTTTAATTGTGCATTACGTATAAATTAGGCATTACGTTGCATACATCTTTTGGAGAAAAACTATCCTATGTATTTTTTTTTTATCTAACTCACACTTGTAAAAGCTAGAATCTGGAGAAAAATGATATGTGCATGGATTCTCATGTATTTTATATAATTTATAGTCAATCAAATCTTAATTTCATACGAAAATTCCAACTTATATAAGATGTTAAATATTAATTTATAGCATAGTTTTAATTACTATGTACCATTACATACCTCTTTTGGTGTAGCTATCTAGCTAAGCAAATAAATAAGAAGAAATCGACGAGGGAATAAAACAAAGGGTGTGAGTTATCTTTTTTCTTTTTTTTTCAAGGAACAATGATCAGCTTAAAGAGAGAGATAGATAGATAAGAGGTGATGAGTGACGACAGATAAACATATAGATCTCTCGTAATTATCAATTCAGAAATATGTGAATTGAAGTTATATCCTAACTAAATTTAAAATTAGATATTATATTTACTTAAAGTTAGATATTTATGTTTCTAATATTTATATTGATTGGAAAGAAAATTTTGATAACAATAATTATTTACTTCTTTCACTTCAAAATAACATTAATTTAGACCTCGATCGATCAATCCGACCATTACCCATTATTTATGTTTCTATATTTTTTTTATTTTATTTCACATTTAAACATTAAACCCTTTATTTTTATTAATAAGGAACCTTATAATATATTTTTTCTTTTTTTCTTTTCGAAACTATATCTATATAAAATGCTTGTAATTCCTTTGAATATTAATTCACCTATTCAATGATTATTTGAATACGTATAAAACCAGTAAGCATTTTATCATCAATTAGGCTCAAATAAATATTTTTATGACTTTTAGAATTTTAGAATTTTAATAAAATATATAAAGGTAAAAGATAAGACTTTTTTATTTATATATATATATATATATATATAGATTATGGTACATGACACGTCAATATAATTTTTGAAAAAAAAAATATACCTTCCAACTATGGACTGGGAGCAGTCTTCATATTATTATTTAATTAGAGTAATTGATATTAAGAATCAATCTTCGTTTATGACTATGCAAATATTCTTGAATTAATTACCATTAGACTTTTATCACGAGTATAAAACAATATTAGGAAGTGATATTTTAATTTCAATGTTTACTACTATTTTACTAGTATCAATAACTCATGATTGATTTGTTACTATAAGAAGAGAGGACCCATAGGAGTTCAAGAGGAGAAAATTTTAGGACACTCCTAAATTTTGGATGACTAACTTGTAGGCAGCGACATACATTTTTCGTAACGTTCTTTAGTTTTAATGTCACATTGAATGCACTTGTTTCATCTCAGCCACAGTTTTACCCGATATATAGTATCTAATCTTCTTAATATTGATTCTATTTAAAGTAACTAAGGATTTGCTCTCTTATCAGGCATTTTCTCCAATTTCACAACTGGATTAAATGAATACCCAAATTTATAATGCCTGCGTTCTTTGAGAATAAAAACAAAGTTAAAACTTCTAATTTACATTGTTGGATGATTTTTCAGCTACCTCTACATTTTACCAAAGTTTTAGTTAGCTGCCCAAGTAGAACTAATAACTAAAACAAATTCAAATTTGATTATTTGGGAAGGAGTGTTGAACTTTTAGCTCCGTAAAGGCTTGTTTTGTATCGTTGTCACAGTTGTTGTCGTGCTGTTGTCGTGAAAAGTTCTACTTATAATTTCTTTATAAAATAACATATTTCGGCACTGAAAAAAATATTTTAACTCCTAATACTAATTAATTAGGATCTATTCGCTATTAATCGTGATAGAGAAAAGGCTTGCAAAATGAAGCTTTTTTAGGATAGTAGCACGAGGAAGCAATCTCAATCAGGCTAGAGAGAAAGCTTTTAACCACAACCTAACCTAGCAAAAGCAGCTGATATGAAAATTTTGGATTAATGCAACAGACTGAACTGTCAGAACTCTCAACTACTCTACATGTGATTACAATTTGTCCAAAACCGCTCTTTTTAAAAAAAAAAAAAAATCAAATCCTAGTCTTCTCTACACAATCACAAATGACAATGAACAAATAGCACTTTGCAGGAATCAGTAATTACACCACACAACATATAACTTGTTCTGGTAATTCACTACCTACTCTATACTAGCTCTATACCAAACATGGTTCATACCAATATATCATCATTATGCAATCCCTCAATTTGGAAAGCTAAGATAACAATGTGGACAGGATATTGACCAACAAGCATTACACCAAATGCTCTCCACCATTTACAAATAACAACTGCCACACAAGTTTGCAGACTACAATGCAACAATTGGTGCCAAAAACAAAAAAAAAAATGTATACAGAAAAGAATTGAGCTTCGAAACAGATGGAGAGTGATGCAAACCTGCAAAAATGTTTGGCCACATGAATCATGATGGAGTGAGTAAAGCAGCTCTAGTGCCTGGAAATTACTGAAAGAGCCCTCCTAGGGGTTAATGTTGCACTCTCTCAAATATATATGATCATAATCTACATGCTTCATCCAATAACTACGGTACTTGGGGATGCCTATCTCAAGCCATGGTTTCATGTTGCCGTTGTAGTGTATAACAGCTGCTCGATCAATGTCTCTTTGATTGACATTCGGGTTATAGCCAAGGCCAAGCACGTGCCAAGATCGATCAAGGGGGTATGTTTGTTTCCAGAAAGTAATGAGGCCAGGTGGCAGGGTACCTAATTTCCACAGTGATCTGTTGTGATTCTGTGCACAAACAAGCTTTTGTTCAGATATAAAAACAGAATAAACCAATGGATGCAAAAGTTTACAGCACATCACGTAATGGAGTGAATGCATGACAATGTCAAATAACAAGTTAGGAAAATTATAGGCTTAATACATCGGGACCCCTATAGATGTCTCTAAACACCCATTTCCTCCCTGAAATTTTTTACGCTCCCTGTAACCCGCTGAACTTGTTTAAAACGCAATGTCACACATCAAGCTGATATATGTGAAAAGTCAAAACAACCAAAATATGACATGTGACTTTCAGGGAAAACTGGTGCATTTTTTCCTGGTTCAATGAACTTTTGAAAGTTCAGAGAGTAAATGGGCATTTAGGGACAACTGTAGGGGGGTCTCGATGTATTAGGCCAAAAATATATTTAGATTGCTCTCACCAGCTTCTGCCAAGTATGATAAACATTGGTGATGTTTTGCCTCTTCCATTCCTCTAAATCAAAGATGTTCATCCCGTATGCCCATCCACAAGCATGAGGATCAAAGTTTTTTGAAATAAGAGGATTTGAGAAGTTGAGATACCTATCAAATCGATGAAAACTTTCTCCACAAGTCTCCACAGCGCCATTCACTCTACCCTTCAGATCAAGGGACCAAAGGCCTGTAAGATCCTTCTTTACCACTATATCATCATCCAAGAAAAGCACTTTGTTGAGATTTGGGAAGATCTCAGGCAGGTAAAAGCGCAGGTGGTTCAGGATGGACAAGTACTTTGGGTTTCGGTACTTCAAGTTTGAATCTGACTTAGCGCGATGTGCCTTGAAGTAGTAATCTATCATTGAAGGCGAACCTAGTTGCTTGAGAACAGGACTGTAACTTGAGTTCAGCCATGTAAACTCTTCAATATTCTGAACCTGAATTGAGGCATTTCCAGGCGGATTCATTAGAAACCACATTCGCATTGCTGCATAATTGAGTCTATCGGTAACTATGTGAAAAACATGTTTCCAGGGGTCCTGCAAATAATTAAATTTAATAAAATAAGTCCATGGATGCCAATTGAAGACAAACTTTTCCTCAGAATAAAGGTCTTAAGAAGAAATGCGCTACCTTTGCATGGGTGATGGTAGAGTTCACAACAACAGCAGCTGCCAGAAGGTTATCAGAGAATAATGCATAGTGATACAGCTTAGGGTTCTCTAGGTTCTCTTGCTTAGCAAATTGTTGCTCAGAAGAATCCAACATATAGTAATCATTAGTCAAGCGCAGTGGAAGACAGTGTAGACCTTTAGGAATTGTTTTTGCTGTTACTTGTGTCAAAAACATGGCCTGCCTCTTTTGTGCTCGTAGTTGCTCTTCACTTGAGTGGAGCATAGCACGGAGCTTTTTTACCACTGAAGCACAATCATCCTGCACCTGAATGCTTTTTGCTAATGTTTGTTCCATGGCCTTCATTCTGTCATTAGCACTGCATTGACAAATACATATTTACAAACCGAACATGCGCAAGATTGAAAGTTCAAGAAGATTACGAAGCTGTCAAGAAAATGCATATTGCAAATGAAATAGATTGAATCCAAAGAAAATACAACTTACTATAAAAAGGAAAAAGATAACGGAACAACAATTAGTATAATCAGCCAGCAAGTGTATATTGTCAGACAATAACTTACTTTTTGGGCAGATCCGAATCTCGAGTTGCATCTCCAAGGGCACGTTGAACTTCTTTTATCCTCATCCTAAGTTCCCTTGTTATATGGGGGTTATTCTTTATGGCAGGAAGAGTCAGGTACACCTTTGCCCTGATAAGCTGATCTCTAAGTTGCCGGACTCGAGCATCAGGCACAGGCATTTGGCCAGTCTGCTTCTCAACTCTGACCTTAACGGATACTCTATCATTGCGCTTTGCAGAAGCTAGAGCAGATTTCTGGTCAACCTAGCAAAATACTGAGCATATAACTTTTAAATTCTCCAAATAATTAATGCTTGACCTTGAGAAAAACTAACAGGGGAACTAATACTATTTAGAAAACTATAGTATGTACTTTAGCTAGAGCTCACTCAAGCAAAAGGTAAAGTTCACTCTTTCACAGTCGCATTATTCCAGCAGCACCAGCTATTCCAATGATTACTTACAACACCAAATGAACAAACGGACATCAAAATCTAATTAGCTGTTTCGGAGTACTAGCATAATGATGCAAGCCACTTAAAAACATATAATATAAACCCATGGAGGAGATCATCATTTACTTTCTTGAGTATGCTCATAGCACTTAAATATGATACATTTAAAGTAAAGAAAAATGAAAAGGAACTTCCAGAGATTGATTCTTGTACCATATTGTGAGAGGCACTATCAGATCTTTCGCCAGTTGCCTTCTCGTTTGCTTCCGTTTCCTTTGAATCTCTACCATCAGCAAGATTTGCCTCTTGATTAGTGGAGTCAGTGACCAGTTTAATTGTTTTATCACCTAAGGATTGATGAGGGTCATCAGCGGCGGATAATACTCTAGCGGATTGATGCTCTCTAGTTTCTGCTAATTGAGAATCTCACAGAAATTACTAAAAACTAAACAAATTTGACAAAAATAAACAAGAACACGCCAAAGCGTAAAATTCACACCTTTAGCTAACGAATCTTGAACTTGAATGTCGGTAATGTCGGCAGCGGTATCGCTAGAGTTACTATCCGTGTACACAATCCCAATTGGTTCTTTGAGAACAGCCGAAGATTCCTGAGATAGCGCATTGAGATGTTGCCGACTTTCTCCACGGCGAGTCTGAGAAGTTCCGGCAAAGTTCAGAGAAAAACTCGGATCTCGCAACACATAAGAAAAAAATTCCGAAAATAACTTACAAGAGATGCAGCATCTTCGAGAAATTCCGTTGTAGCTGCAGATTTACAAGAAGATAAGAAGACAAAGAAAGGACAAATCCATTATTGAAGGGAAGAAAGCAATTCAATTACCAGAGGGAGCCGTCAAAGCAGCGAATCTATCAGTGTAGAGAGCAATTGGAGCAATTACAGTGATGAAAAGCATTCCAAGAACTAGATTTCTGAGCATCATCTTGGTAGATTTGAATTGGAAATGGGGAATTTTGGATTTATTCTGCCATTGCCAAGTAGAAAATTGCAGAAATTGAAATTATAGTATGTGGGGATTATTGGTTGTACAGTTTGTAGAGGCAATTATGGAAGAAAAGCAAGCTGCCAGCTATTGTCATTGAAATATGCCATTTCCCATATTAGCCTCATATCAATACAGGTGAAGATTTTGATAGCCCGTAGTATCGGTATATTAGTAGTTTTACCAGCGGCTCTGTCACTATTTATTAGTTTAATTTAATTTAATTTTATATTATTATTTATAAGTTGAAAAAGAATGTAGTTATAATATTATTTTTTCAATACTCGCTCAAATATATTACAACGCTATCTTGATCCTTTACAACACTTTATAACTCTTTTCATAACGCTTTTAAGTATTGTTATACTTTTTTTAAAAATTATTTTTAAATTAAAGCATAGCGTAGTCATGATCAATTCACAATAAAAATAAAAATAGGTGAACTGATCGATATGATACCTGACAACAATGGAATTTACCATATTATTATATGTTTATGTATTGAAGTTGAATTTATCAAATTGTTATCAAATAATTAATTGTGCGATTCTATAATTCTAATGTGGAGCATTGACTACATAAAAAAGTAGTTTAATAGAAATATGGTTTAATTTGTATGATTGTACATTCTCAATTGCATAAACAAATTTTATTTTTGTTCATTACTATATATATGACCTGTTTGATGACAATTTATTTTGGTATATTAATTACAGGTTTTTTTAAGAATAAATACACACATAACATAATTCATCATCCATTACTACTGTATTCCCAATTATATATATAATTTGGATTAATAAATAATTACGTTACTTAATATGATTTTATATATGACCTCTATTACAAATCAATTGTGTTGCAGTATAATTATAATTATAGTCAAATAAATTTATTCGTTCTTGCTAAATTTTCACTAACCTCTAATTCATTCCAAAACTCACGCTAAAAGTTTTAAGTTAATGTCACTTCTTGATTGTTGAAATACAAGAATCAAAATCACTGGCACTACATAAAAATTAACAGTGGTGGGGCTACTATTGAGACGTGGGCACCATGTAATATAGGGTGATTTATGAAAGGAGATGAGTAAGACGGTTAGAGATAAAAATGTGAAATTAAAAATATTAAAAGTAATTAAAAATTATAATTTTTATGGTTATTTTATTTTTTATAAAGTATCTATTATTTTATATTGTTTTATTATAAAATGAGTGGTAGTTATTTTAATTTAATAATTAAATAAAATAAAATAATAATTAAATAAAATAATTATAAAATATACTTTTTACTTTGGCCTTCCTTCGCTCTCAAAAAAAACCTCATTTCTTATCGTCAAGTGTGAGGATGAAAAATAAATAAACTTATTATTAATAGCATGAGATTACCGAATTGCTCCTTTATAATTCAATAAATTCACACTTCAATCTGGTATTATTTTTTAAATATGTGCGAGTAATGATAGTAAAAAAATACTACTTTATCTTATATTCTTACCCACCCACCCACCCACTTAACTAGACATGTTCACAAATACAGGTATTCGACTGATCTGATCCGATCCAAACTCATTTAAATGGGTTGGACTTATTCACTATTAAATTTTTTATTAGTTATTGTGACATATATTCTTTATTCATATGAATTTTTTTTGTGTCCAGTCATTAGTAATTCGCTACACCATTTTTTCAATTTTCTATCCCTATTCCCATATCAACTCAATGTTATCATTAAATTATAAACACTACTTGTGATATAAAAACTTTTTTCGTTTATTTTACATTTTTTTACTCATCAACAAATATTATTTTTAGAGTAATGAAGTTATAATTTATGGAAGCGGTCAATAAAATATAAGAAATGAAATGAGGGGTAAAGAATATAGGAGGCTAAAGCTATATTGTCGGCACAACTGCCTCTAAACCGCCTGTCCCATCTCGTGCATCACTTGCGAGTGGGACCATTTTATTTTTATAACCTCATGTCTCATTTATCTTTAACTTATTTATATGTCTTAATTAATTTATTAATTAATTAATTAATGCATTTTCATATCTGAAACGGTCATTTTCTTTAGTTACAAAATATTTAGTATTTTTTGAAGGATGGATTTCAAAAACCCCCTTTTCACTTATTTTTAAAAAGATTTTTATATAATTTTTTAAAAAAAGTTATGGTATGTAGTTAAAGGTTTTTTTTATAATAAAGTTGGTTATGTTGAGTTGACAAGACGAATTATCATATTTTTTACTTGAAAATTTAAAAATTTTGAGATTTGACGTAAATACTCTTTACCAACTCAACACAACTAACTTTATTGAGAGAAAATTCATTTTTATTAACTTTCGATATCACAAGTGCCCTTTAAAAAAAATAATATAAGAACTTTTTTAAAAATGAATAAAACCCGGTTTTTGGAATTAACTTTTTTTTATATGAATAAGAAAGTAACTAGAATAGTAAAATATTCATTGTCAATCTCTTTAATTTTTTATCCATGTGATTAGAGATTTACTCCGACTACATCTAGATTTGACCTAGGTCGTTCACTTGGTTATGATGAGTGAGTCACTCAATAAAGATTTTTTACATTCACTAAGATTCGAACTCAAAACCTTACTTAAACAATAGCAAATCACTTACTATTTAAATCAACCCTTATTAATTTATCATTCTCTTCAATTGATAGAATTAATTGATAATTCTATCAATGTACAATCTATTTACTAATTAACACAAATGTAAACTAAACATACATAAATAATACTACAAAATTATAAATAAAAATACAAATGGACTTCAAATGTCAATGGTATATAAACTTAATATATTTATATAGCTATAAATAAACTTTAAACTTAACGGAAAAAACATGAATTTAGAAGTTCATTAATATGATGGTTAAAATTACGAAAAAATGTCATCGACTTGCTCTACAGCATTAATGCCACGCATTCTCTCATTTTTAATCTTTTATTTTCCACAAATGCCCTTGCATACTTCAAATTTCAGTTCATTCTAATTTTATGCACATGAATAACTGCAACTTTTTGCAAATAGAAAAAATTAAGGTAATTTTAAAAAACATACCCTATGGTTTGATCATTTTGTAAAATGGTGTTTGTGGAATTTTTTTTTCAAAAGGGTACCTATGGTTTCAAAAGTTTGCAAAAAGAGGATTTCCAAAATTTTAAAACCACATTTTGAAGGGTAATCTTGTCCATTTTGAAGTGAAATTTTGTAACTTAGTTAATGAAAATATAATACACCTTTATGATAAATTTTAGAATTTTTTTGAGAAGTATTAATATTTTTTTATTAAACCTTGATTATAACTTTAAAAAATTAAAATAAAATAAAAAATTTCTGAAATTTGCTCAAATCTTGATATATAATTCTTAAATAATATAGTTGAAGTATAGGAATGTTGAATTAATTGAAATAACTGGTGTAGCACTGTAATTTTCAAGCCGCATGCGCTATTTTGAAAACTTTTGAAACCACATATACCTTTTTAAAAAAAAAATTCCACAAACACTTTTTTTACAAAACGACCAAACTATATGACATATTTTTTAAGTTTACTCAAAAAATAATCTCTCATTTTATCCTAATCTTATTACTACCATTCTACTCCCCTCTTCATTCTCCATGAAAGTGTTACACACATGGGAATTAATTATTGTGGCTAAAAAAGGAGGCACTCGGCAGACGCAAGTCTACACGCGCCTTAGTTTGCGGTGGAATTCGACTACTCTCAAACTGAAGAGTTATATATGTTTATCTCATAAGAGATATAATGGTTTATAAAGTGTATTTATTAATATAATGGTAAACGTTCAAAATCGACATAAAAGTATACTGTATACTAACTTATTGTTTTACTAAAATATTAAAAACATTAAAATTTTACAGTTTACATTAAATTTTGAATTTTATGTGCTATTGTATTAGTAAAGTGGTAAATTTATATATATTTATCAAATTTTAAAGCTTATATACCATTTTATTAGTAATGATAATTATCTACTGTTAAAAAAATTTATTTTATAAAAAGATTCAAAATTGTTGTAAAGAATTAGCCTAGTGGTTGAGTCTTAAAGTTGTGATCCTAAAGAATACAGATTCAAGTCTACATACGAATGGAGAGGGATAATGTTTTTCTTTGTTATTATTGTAAACCCAATGAGATAAATTTTTTTATAAAAAAATCAAAATCAAAATGAAAATAAAACAACTTTTATTTTGAAATGAAGGGGAAATACTATTTATTATGATAACTATTTGTAAGATAGACAAACCTTTAACATAAAAGGAATGAGCACACAAATCAATTAGTGGTGCGAATTCACAATTGCAATAAATAGTAGTACATATCAATATTTTCTTCGAAAATATCCATAAAAATAAATATTGTTACACTACAATTCACAAACCGTATGTTAACATATGTTCCTTTACCTATACTACCGCCAAAATCAATGGACTATGGACCTGTAATTTTATTCCCACATCAAGGCGCAACCGAGATGGGGCAAAACTTGCTATTGATTTTAGGCTAAATGAATGGTTAGTCCCCAAACTTCCCCAAACTTGACACTTTTTATTAGATGTTGCCTCCAATTTTGAAAAGTCTTACAAGCACTCTAAACTCGATAAAATAACACTCTTGAGTCATTCAGTGTTGGATTTGAATTCTTTAAAAGTTAAAAATTGGTAAAGTTATATATTTTAGTTAATCTCAAACATCCACTGAGTTTTATTAGTTCAGATTTAATTTCAATGCGGACCCACAAACCAGTAAAACTCAATTTGAACCACTAAAACTCAATGGATGATTGAGATTGACTGAAATGTACAACTTTATCAATTCCCAACTTTAGAGAATCTTAACCTTTCAGTATCAAGTATCACCACATTCTGATTGGAAAGAGAAAAGTAAAAAAATCAACACTTTGAAAAATCAAACTAATTAAATGGCGACACACAATGCTGAGCGTTTGCGAATGCACTTTTGCAAGTTTAAAAGTCGGAAGAGCAAAATTGGGAGGGACGTGTAGTAAAAAAATGCCGGGCTAACAGTGCATTTTGCCTTGAGTTTAAGCAAAGATGGCTAAGCATTTATGGAAGTCCAGGTTTCCAATGCCCACACTGTTTCCTCAAAATTATCTGATGGAAAATCAATGGATTCAGTAAAATTTTCTGCATTTTCAGACAAACATTGATCAGGAAACTCGGACTCTACAGCTGCTGTTGTACAACTGTTACTGAAAAACGAGTCCTCAAAACACCAATCTTCTTCTTCCGATTTAGAAATCAAACTCTCTTTTCGCCATGGGAAATCAAATACCCCTAATTCCAAATAATCATCTCTCTTGCTATTTTCCTCATCATCTCTGCCTGTAATCTCAACCTTCTGATGTTTATGGCTGTCAAGATATTGTCTTTCTGATGTGTTCCCTAATGGGTCTTTGCCCTTCATCTCTTCTTCTCTTTCTCTCTTGTTGTTCTCCTTCTCCATTGAAAAAGCCAAAATCTTGAATAGTTGAATACAAAAAGAATGTGGCTTTATATATGGGATTCAAGAGTATGAAATAAAGGATTGAAAAGATGCTAAATTTGTGAAGAGAGAGATAAATGCGTTGAATCCTTTGTTGTTGTGGTTGTTGAAGGATATCTGTAAATGGTAAAAAAAGCTGAAGATGATGATTAAGCTTTGCTCACAAGCTAAGCGATTTTTAAGCTAAAACCGTTTTAAGAAAAACCATAAAATTACTGGGAGTCACGCTATTTAACTTGTGCAACCATTGGGTTGTTCAAAAGGGTTGATTGGGATCCTCTTTTTTTGCCTTCTTTCCTTTCTTTTCGTTGATTATTATCATATCATCCTTTTAATTTTCATGCTATTTTTAATGCTAATAATTTTCCTTCTTCTTCTTCTTTGAATTGTTAATTTGTTTTCTCCTCTTGCACTTTCCTTTTTTCCTCTATGAGAAAAACCAGAACATTTCAGTATTTCACGATCATTTGACATTTTCAATCACTGTTCAATAAGAAAACATAAGGAGTAGTTAGTACTTTTAGAGCAATTGAAGTGACTTAAAAATTATGATGTTGATTTATAGGAAACAAGAGAAGATCAAAACTTTTATGAGTAACAACAACATTAATAGTATATGCAAAACATATATCTTCTCTACCTCCTTGTTTTCAAAGAGATCATCTTTTCTTGCTTGTCTATTGTACAGCCATAATCACCAACTAACAATTAAATACTTAAGAGGGTTTGTTTAGATTAATGGTTTAGCTTTTGAGTTTACATCCCTTCAAGGTTCCAAGTCAGGGTTCTTCAGATTTGTAATCAATCGAATACATAACAATCTTGATAATTCTAACATGATTAATTTCAAAAATAGAACAGAAATTGTCCTGATTATCAATAACATTGTTTAAATAAACCCTCCCCAATAAAGAACTAATCATCTATTTTAATTCAAGATTTCATCTTTTTCCATTACTAATCAGTTTAATATCAAGATTACAAGCAAAAGCCCCTTCCTGCCAACCAAATGATCATTATTCTCCAAGAAATTGTTTCCCACTTATCGATTCCTAATTTTTCTAGTCGGATAAATATATTGAGGGTAAGCTTGGGCGCTACTGTAATTTTGTTGCTTTGTGACCCGAAGGTTATGAGCTCAAATCTTCGAAACAACTCCACAAAAAGGAAATTAGGCTGTGTACATGTACCTTCCCCAAACCCTGCATAGTGAGAGCCTTAATACACTTGATCACCCATTTTAAGTTTCCTCCAAATTTGAGAAATGTGTTTATTAGCCAGCTTGACTAATAACTAGTCTATAAACATTTCAGAAAATTGCTTATAAACAAAAAAAAAAAACATCTTGTAATATATAAAGGAGAGTGAATGTAGATAAGAAAATTAAAAAAGAAAGAGGTAAAAGCACAAGCTTTATGCACACTGGTAGCTGCAGCATCCACAGAAAGAGAGAGATTGGTTTCAAACCAATATTTTCGACCAAAAAAATCTCTGTACTGCCACCCTACACTGCCTTCATCTTTATCACTCTTTCTGTTTTCTTCACTTTATTTCCACTCGTTTATATATATTATTAACACCAACTTAACTCTCCATTCTCCATCTCTCAAACCTCATTTATCAATGCTGGGAAGTTCACTTGTACCTTCTTGGGCATCAACCCTTTGTCCCCAACCTCGAGTTAAACCATTTATCAGACCGAGAGCAATGAGTTCAACCGCAGTTGAACCAAAACCATTGTATAATACTCTATACCAGGTTCTCCGAATCAAACACAATGCCTCCCAAGTTGAGATCAAGACTGCATACCGCAGTTTAGCCAAGCAATATCACCCTGATGCTGCCGCTGATATTGATGGTGCAGATTTCATACAAATCCACAGTGCTTATGCAACACTATCTGATCCTGTTGCCAGAGCTAACTATGATAAGTCTATTGGTGCTCATGCTACCTTATCATATTCTGCATCTAACTTATCAAGATATGGCCGAACTAGGACTTGGGAAACTGATCAGTGCTGGTAGATATACCTTGCACATCATATTCACTTCCTGAAGAGTTCACTTCTAATTTTTACAAAACAAGATTTGTAATTGTAAAAATAAATGTTCAATCTAGAAGGGATTCCATTGAAATAAATTGTCTTAACTATGTTTAACTAGAGAGAAAAGCTACTAAAATCATCAAAATTACTTAAATATCCTTAAAAATTTAAAGATTTATCCACACATTAAAAATAGAGTTAAATTCAATTCATAGTTTAAAATGGTTCCAGTTAATGCCGGCAAAAGGACTAGTATAGCCTATTGACCCACTTGATCCCTGCTACTCGTTACTTATTTGCTTATGAATTAAATAGACAATCGAGCTATACAAACCCTATTTCATAGGAAAGACTAGATATATAGTAATAATAAAATATGCTTTCCGATATTGCAACGAGTTTTGTTGGACACTGCAGGAAAACATGAAACTAGTACATGGATGGAAGAGAGAGAAAATAAAGCAACTGAGAAATTTAGAATCAATTGTGGTAAAATCAAGGCCAATTATACATGTATCCTGTTTTATTGAATCCGTGCATATAAAACAGAAAAGGAAAAATAAATTTAATCCAACTCTCAGACACACAACACCGGACAGAAGTAAACTGATGATTGAGTTTAGATTGGATTTTATTAACTGCAGCATGCTCCAGCTTGAGAAGAAGATCCATCTCTGCTTCCTGATGGTCCCGAAATCGAGGCATATCCTACTTTTATTCCATAAGACTGCATTTTTCCAAATTTAAAATAAATTACCACTTCATCTACAATTCATATTTTATTGAATGACCATATTTTAGTGAGATACTGACCTCATTGGATACATCAAAAACTCCATCCTGAATCTTCTTGTATATTGTTGCAGCAGTTTTTATAAACGCCTGCATTTAGAAATTCGCTGTTAGAAAATCTTTTTTCGCATCAAATCCAACAAGTGATAACTAAGTTTCTTCACCTCTTCGACATTTTGTGCAGTTTTAGCTGATGCTTCCATGAAAATTAAACCATGCTCCTTGGCAAATTGTTCCCCTTCCTCTGTGCTCACAGCTCTTCTGTGAGCAAGATCACACTTATTACCAATCAGCATGATTGTCATGTTTGCATTTGCATGCTGCCTAGCATCTTCTAACCAGCTTGCCAAGTGGTTGAAAGTTTCCCTCCTGTATGGTAAAACATCCATACTTAGTATAACATACATGATACAAGCACCAGGTTTTCTCTAAACCTCTTATGACATCATAATTATATTATTTACTAAAAGCTTAATGCATCTCCAGATAGCTAAACTTGTCCCAGAAAACCTACTGCCCCCCTAAACTTTCCAAGTTACCCTGTAGCTGCCTCATCTTTCTAAAAGAGCACCACTTTGCTCCCTGAACGCCATGTGTCAGCTTCCAATTGGGTTGACTTTTCAAAGATGTCATTTTCCTGATTTTCTCTCCCCAATCAGATTCTGACATGTGGCATTAACGAGCAAGGTGGTGCACTATTTGAAAGTTGAGGGGGCTACGGGGTCACTTTGAGAGTTCAGGGATGGATTAGGCCTTCACTAAATCACCAAGCTAAAAGGAAGCACCCGAAAAGTGAATACCAAACATTTAATGTTAAAGCAAATGCAAGAGATTAGCTAGTTTGATTTCGTAGACATTGGTTATTGTATCAATTTTAGAGAACACAAGCCTAGAGGATCACAACTACACCTGTAAATGCATTGATCCCGTAAAAAATTCGACTTGTTCAGGCTCTGCTCAGTTACTAAAGGAATTCTATATTTGATATTAGTAAAGGATTTAAGTAAAACAAGTTGTACAATCCGGCTTTTATGAGGCTAATGCTGGGACAAGCATAATTTATCAATAAATTTACACATAAATCATCAAATAAGTACAAGACATTCATTGATAATTAACGTAAGATATGCAAATTAACTTTCATGAATAAACACAGGCCAGCAGAGTAGCCAACAATCAGCCATAGTCATCTACAATACAACCCTTATCAAAACTCTGAGACTTTAAACATGATAGCAAAACAGCCATAGTCTACAGCATAGCTAAAAGAAAATCATAGGAGCAAAGTAAATATAAGACTTTAAAGGTAAACAAGGTCTGTTACCTGGTTATGTCATAGACAAGCAAAGCACCAGCAGCCCCTCTGTAATATGACCTAGTGATAGATCTGAAGGACTCTTGACCCGCCTGAAGAAATCAAAATCATAAAATCCAATAAGTGTAAAAAGAGAAACAAATATTATGATTAAAAATTCAGGGGAAGAAAAGTTGAATAAGAAAAAATTGATTGGGGGAAAAAGAAGCAAGCGAACCGTGTCCCAAATTTGGAGTTTGATAGGCTTATTGTCGATATTGATCATACGAGCCCCAAATTCGACACCTATAGTCAAGTCATGGACGGGCTGAAATCTCTTATCAGTGAATTGAAGGAGAAGGCATGATTTTCCAACACCTGCAAACAAAATTTTCATTGATCAGAAAGCAATAGAAGAGAAGTAGAGATGAAAAAAAGAAGATACGAGAGAGAGAAAAAAGACCAGTATCGCCGATGATGATGTACTTGAAGAGGTAGGCGTAAGACATAATTTGGAAGACTCAAATAGCGAGATAAAAAGCTACAAAGTGGAGAAAGATTTGAATTGAGAAGAAATTAATGGGTAGAATTGATTTATAAACAGAAAAAGAGAAGATAGAATAGGGTTTGGATTAGAAAAGCAGAATTGGAATAGAATTAGGAATAGAATTGGGGAAGAGGAGAGGAGAGGAGAGAGAGGAGTTTGATCCAGCGAAACCAAGCGAAAACGGCTTTGAATGACTTCCTGTCCCCGCTGTCACTTCCTCATTCACCGGAATCTTTTCATTTTTTTATTATAATCATTTAGGGCGTTCCGGATTTTTAAAAAAAAAGGGTTTGATTCTGTGTTATTATTTATTTGGAAGAGGGAGTTAAATTTATTATTTATTTTATATAATAAAATTATATGTTTTAAATTTTTTTTTTTTCTCACATATTATAATTTTTTTTATCGTTTTTAAATATTATTATCTTATAATAATAATAATAATAAATGATATTATTATTTTATATAATTAATAATTATATATATAAATATTATTAATTATTTTTGATGTCGTGATAATATTGTTATAAAATATATATATTATTATTATGAGGTATATTTTATGATTATTTTGTTTAATTATTATTTTGCCTTTTTTTTTATTATTGGATCAAAATAATCACTACTCATCCTATGATGAAAAAGTATAAAGTAATAGGTACTTTGTAAAAAATAAAGTAACCATAAAAAGCACCTAATTATTAAATAATATTTATTTAATAATTTTATTATATATTTAAGTAATAATATTATTATTTATAATATTTTTGTTAAATAATATTTATTTATTAATAAATAATACTAATAATATTAATAATACTATTATTTATTAAATATTATTTATTTATTAATGTATAATATTATTATTATTATTATTATTTATTTAATAATAAATAATATAATTAAATATTAATAATATTATTTATTATTAGAAAATTTCCAATCAATATTTATTTAATAATATTACTATTTATTTAATAAATATTAAATAATAATAAATATTATTATTTTAATAATAAATATTATTATTTTAATAATAAATATTATTATTTTAATAATAAATATTATTATTATAATTTATAATTATTATAAATATAATATGAATATTAATTAATAATAATAATTAATAAATTATATTTTTATTTATTATAATTAATTAATTAAGATTATATATAATTATTTTTATTATACTATAATTAAATAATTGATTTTCTTTATTCCAAAAAATAATAAATGAAATTAGGAGTAATTTCATTCTTTTTTTTACCATACCAAACACATAAGTCAATCAAAGGGAATTACATTCCTTTCCTTACCTTTCTCTTTCTTGATGTGAACCAAACTCCTCCTTACAGTTGAGATCATGGTTGTCAGACCCGAATCGATCAACGAACCAGAGAAGGGAGATGTCATAAATTTAATATTCAACCAAATTTAATTAGTAGTCGAACCAAATTTTCTTAAAATATATTAAAATATTAACATTTTTAATAATTTAATATTAAACATGTAATATAAGTTACCATAAATAATTAATTATATTTAATATTAATAATTCTTGCTTTATAAAAATATAACACAAATAATAATTAATATAATTTGGTGAAAGAATTAAATAACACTAAGAAATTAAATCATATTTATAATTTAAATTAAAAAAATTTAATTTATAATATATTGAAGCTACATATTTATACAATAAATTATATAATTTTAAATAAAATATAATATAATATAATAAAATAAGATATTCATTCGTTATAATTTTTATTTTTTATGCAAATGATTCAATGTTAATTTGATTTTTGAAAAGTATTTAATATTATGTACTCATATAAAAATTTCAAATTGTGATTAAATAATTTTTTAAAAATATTATATAGTCGAACCACTTTTGATTTAAAATAATTTAACTACTTAATATTTTATATTATAAGAACATAAAATGTAATTAATAACCAAGATAAAGCAATGGCTTAGTCGGTAAGGCATGTAGTTTTTTGGTGAGAGGTCTAAGGTTCAATACTCACCACAAACAAAAAAAATAACTTTTATATACATTTGAAGTCAAGAATCGGACCGATTGAACCGGCCGATTTTTGATCGAATCGGTCGATACAATCGGTCAACGGTTGGTTCTTGACTATTATGTGAACCACTTGAAACCAAATCGGACTAGCCACCTGTTCCGGTCGAACCCGATCGGTCCGAATTTCAAAACCGTGGTTGAGATTTTAACATGTATTTTTTCTCTTGGGTTGGGCTAAGCATTACTTGTCCAAATTTTCAATGGGCCTCCTTCATCGCAGAACTTTTTTTTTGATAAAAGCTTGGAAACTTCGCGGGAAAGAGAATTTGTCATTATTGGACTTTTTTTTCAAATTAATTACAGATTTATTAAAATATCTACAAAATTATCATGCTTGTTAAATATTTCTCAGCCTCCTCCTTTTTCCAATTCTATTTACACAATTGCCATGTTGCTTGTTCTTTTGAATTTTTCCCTTATTTTTCATTTATCTCTCAAACCTTTTATTTTTTTGACATGCCACTTTAGAGTTTTTTGTTCGTCTTGTTTTTATCTTTGAAATGACATCCACTGTGACTTTTCGACTTTTTTCATCCAATAGATGTCCAATAGATCATTGTTAGATATCCAATAGATAACTGGAAATTTCGTTGTATCTATTGTTATGCAGTAACTTTATAAACTGCTAATGTTGAGACAATTGCTAATTTTTTACAGGTATAATTTAGGAGTCCTCTACCTTTTAACATTGGACATTCATATGTTATTTAACTTATTTTGATTCAATTATGGAATTTGGGCAAATTGACTGTATAGATTTGAGTTACGAGTGGACTTTAAGGAGTTGAATTGATTATTTTATTGATGATTTATTTTCAATTGATCTCTTGCTTGTCTCTTTTTCTTTGTTTGTTGTGTTTATGAGATCAATTAGTTGTTTAACTTGTGTTTTCTCATTTACTAGACATTTATCGGAAATCTATTGTACATCTACTAGATTTCTATTAGAAAATCTATTTTGAAGTTGATATTTAGACATCTGTAAAAGTCTATTTTAAAGTTATGATATTTTAAAATCTATCTAATAATTTGAATCCAAGGTCTTCTAGTTGTACTGATTTTTATTGGACATCTATTAGATATCCATTGGATATTTGACAGTTCATAAAAAATTTGAAAAAAATATCACACTAGATGTTGTTTCAAAGATAAAAAAGAGACGAACAAAAAACTCTAAAGTGACATGTTGAAAAATGAACGGTTTGAAAAATATAAGCAAAACAAATCAAAAAATTAAAAAAAGAAAATGAAATAGTGGAGTGTATTGGGTGGGGGAGGTTGGGGGAGGAGTTTGTAATTATTTTGCAATGATGACATATTTAGAATTATTTTGCTCTTTTCTTATATTTGACCCAAATTATTTCATGAATTAAGAATTTTTATGTAAAAGCTCCTCTAGAAAAATTATCCAAAGGAATGTGGTAGAAAAATAGGCTGTTTTCAGTAATATCTTTTAAAAACTGAAGAATAAAATTTATGATATCATGTGATGGTTATTTAATGGAATGAAACATATATTGATGAAAGAATATGATATAACATGGAGATAAATAAGATGTTTTTTTTTGCCAATTTAGTTAACCGGAGTTTTGCTCCGACTAGATCCAGATTTGACCCGGGTCGCACATCTGGTTGTGGTGGGTGAGTCTCCGAATAAGGATTTTCTGCATTCACTAGGACTCAAACTCGAGCCCTTGCTTAAGTGATACCAAGCTGATTATCACTTGGACCAACCCTTATTGGTAGATAAATAACATGTTTGGATTAGTTATTCGTAGTTATTACACATTTAAATACAAATTCTTTCTATTTTCCTCCAAATAGCTAAGAGCTATAATAGTTATGAATAGTAATTCCAAACATTTGAGTTATTTCTATCATATATTTGTGAGCGGACGACCTTTTTCTATCCACAAGGACCGCATGAGATGAGTAGCATGGAGGGTGGAAAAATAATGGGCGCTCTGAAGCGTGCTGAGGGACTTATGCTCATTTTAGCGTGATAAAAAGATTGATTGATAAAATTGATATTGATGTTGAATTTAGGTCCAATTTTCATGTTAAGGAATACGAGATCAAAATCCTGTACTTAAAATAGAGTTGCCACCCGGTTCAGCTCAACCGAGAAATTTTGGTACGATTTTCCCACCGGGTGGTAGACCATACCTTAAGTATAGATTCCGAGCTTGGATGATGTTATCAATTTTACATTAGGCCAAGTTCAAAGATTTCATTCTTTCTTAATCGGTTTTAGTCCACCCTATTTATTTGTGTTTTCGGTTTATATATTATTTTCGAGTTTATCAAGCATTCAAAGCGCTAAATAAATAATTATTCCAGTGTGGAAAATAAAATAATAATTACATGGCTTTCCAAATCCTATACATTTGTCTATGCAATAAATAAAATACCTGAAGGCCTAACATACATCTAACCTAATCTACCTGCAGAAAACGGTTAGCACAAATATGGCACATTGTACGGGGTATATCACATAACATATAAAGTTAGTAAACAAAACAAGACCCGAGTTAGCGTGGACATGGCATATTTTATGTACAATTTATGGAGCCAGTTGGATGGCTAAAAATGAGGGTTAAACAGCGTTTGCGAGAAAATTCCGTTATATCCATATTTTAGACTCGATTGTTATTTTAACCGGATTATTAGTGAAAATGCCACATGGTATGGGCTGGGGTCTATTTTCAGAAGGTTCTAGACCCTCATCATTGCACTGTACATCTTAGCTTCAAAAATTTAAACTAAGTCGAAAAATAACGAAAACGAAACTGCTGTCTAGAAGGCCATGTCGCCGGCGGCATCATTGATGGCGCTGGCCGTATCAGTTATACAGGCAAGCTGTATGGCTTTCTGGATACCATAAAGAAAGGGTCCTATAAGAAAATGAGGGCCACTAGGGGCAAGTGAGGCCACTAGCGGTATCAACGATGCCGCTGGCGGCATGGTTGATACCGCCGGCGGCTTCAAATGCCTCCGGCAGCTTCAGTTTCTTGTAGCAGCTATTTTTGGCTGAAAAGCGACAAAAAACCCAAAACAAAGCACAAATAGCAACTAAAACACAATAAATGAGTAAAATGGAAGCCAAAGAGCTATGAGACTCAGAATTTTTACCTTGGGGCCGTGAATCCACCTCTTCATGATCCGTATGACACCTTTGGGGAGTTCAAATGATGATTTTAGGAAGTAAGAGGTGATTTAAAGCTCTAAATCCTAATTTAGTGATTTCCAAACTTAGAATGCACTTAAATATCAGAGAGTTCAGTAGAGAAAAACCAAGAAAAGATGGATTGAATCCTCTTTTCTTACCTTTTCTAAACTTTATCCCACTAAAACTAGCTAAGATACTCAAAATTTGCTTGAAACTTTGAGTTGGGAGGGAGTGCCACCTTTGAAATGGCTGAGAAATGGCCTTTATATAGGCTAAAATCCGTTGGAAACTACCTTTGGTGCATTTATCCGATGGATATCAGTAAAAAAGGGAAAAAACTCTTCTGCAGCTAAAAGCCATGCCGCCGGTGGCATGGATGATACCGCCGGCGGCCTCGGTTCTTTGGCAGGTCTGAAATGTTGCACGATTCGTGCCCGAAATTGGGAAAAAGGAGAGGAAATCCGGCAAAAGTTGATTTTGATGGAAAAACTAATATATTAGGGTGTATTTTTGACTTTTAATGGGTATTTTGGACTAAATTATTTTTTGGGTCAAAATCATCAGTCTGAGCTACCACCGGACGCGTTATCTGACACACCGAACTGAACTTTTCTGAAAATAAAATTCGTAGAGAATTTTATATCGATAATAAAAATTCTAAAAAAGAATTTTTATTATAAGGAATAAAATTGGGTATAAAAGAATTTTTATTATAAGGAATAAAATCGGGTATACGTCATCATCGTCTCGCGAGAGGGACTGTAAAATCTCGTGCCCACAACCGCCATATGTTAGTATGATCGCACAAGAGAGCAAAGGTTTAGGAGTGATACCTGATGGATGGCTGGCTTGCCCCTTGGTCGGGCTTGAGCTTTGAAGATTTGGTTGCCCTTTGGTCGGGCTTGGGCTTTGAGGATTGGTTGCCCCTTGGTCTAGCTTGAGTTTTGTGGATTGGTTGACCTTAGTCGGGCTTGGGCTTTGTAGATTAGGTTGCCCCTTGGTCTGGATTTGAGCTTTGAGGATTGATTACCCCTTGGTCGGACTTGAGGTTTGTAATTTGCCAAGCGGACTTGGGCTTTGAGATTTAGTTGCCCCTTGGTAGGGCTTGAGCTTTGAGATTGGTTTGGTTGCCCCTTCGCCGGGCTTGAGCTTTGAGATTTGCCAAGCGGACTTGAGCTTTGAGATTTGGTTGCCCCGTGGTCGGGCTTGAGCTTTGTGATTTGCCAAGCGGACTTTTGCTTTAAGATTAGTGTGAGGTAGGGTCTGTCGTTCCTGCAACAAGTGAAAAGTAAGATTAGACTAATTTTTAGATAACGTTTTTATTGCTTGATCGATTTTGTGAAACAAAAATATTTTTGCCCCTTCGATGAACAGTAAAAATAAAATAATTAAAAGCGTAAGAGTTTTAGAAGTCTTAGGATCTTGGGGCTGGAGCCGGGATTCCATCTAATTTGCTGAAAAATGCAGGGAGAAGTTTTGATGTCGCCGATAGCCTGGCTGATGCTGTCGACAATCTGGAGCGATGCCAGCGATATGGGTGCCACGTGGCATCTTTGATCGGTCAAAATAATTCAAAATTCAAATTGGGAGAGTTGAGACCGCCGACGGCATGGGCGATATCGCTGGCGGTTTGAACTGATGTCGCCTGCGGCATAGCCGGGCAGTTTTAGATTTATTTAAACTCCTCAAATTCCGCGCATGCATTTTAAAAGTGAAAAAACTCTCTTTTCTTCTTCTCTCAGTTTCAGAAGCCGAAAACCCTTACTCCTTCTTTCTCTCTACTCTCTTCAAACTCAAATCTTTCTACTTTCTTTCAATTTTCGACCATGAAGAAGATCTTTGGACATAAATCTAGTAGTTCCAAGTCTGATGAATTGCCCGATTCTTCCATTAAGGGGCTGAAACTCTGCCCGATTTATGTGGGATACGGTTTCAAGGAGACTGATATCTTCTTTGGATATGGGATAGCGACCCCAATTTACAATCTCATCCTGGATAAGGATAATCACATCTCTAACATTCAGGTAAACCTACAAAACTCGAACCCTTATGTTAAGTTTTGATTCCGGCCTTAGGCTCAAAAATTTGCCATGATAGGGGTTATAAATACGAAATCGATTATTTAGAAATTGATATTGCATGCTAAAGGGTTTTTTTTATAGTTTTTATGCTTCGAGTTCGATTAATTACAACCTTTGGTGATGATTTTGTGTGATTTTAGGCAAAAGTGAGTTCTGCCTGTAGGAACGATGCCACCGGCGACATCACTATTATCGCCAACGGCTTCAGGCCTTAAAAAAGGTAGGAAAAATGACATGTTGCCTCCGATTTCAATGATTTCATTGGCAACATCAGCCATACATCCATACCGTTGGTGGTATGGCTGATGTCGCTGGCTGCATCAGCAAGTTTCCAAAAGCAAAAGGACAAGGAATTTAAAATACTTAGCTAATCTGCTCTTTTCTGATTTTATAGCCACACACCCACACCTGCACTGGAGGTATGGAGACCATTGGAGAGTGGTGGAAGCACATTGCTAAAAAGGATCCATAACTGGCAGTTGTGATCGACGATACGGGGTTCGAGGATTTAGCCCGAACCATGCCTTTGCTGATGCCTAAGCTGTCTCACTCAGATCTGAGTGCCTTGGTTGAGAAGTGGTCTGAGACCATACACACCTTCCATTTCCAGATTGGGGAAGTCACTATCATCCCATCTGATATAGTAGCGATGACGGGGCTACCATGGACGAAGAATGTGTTCCACTTTGCATATACATGGAGAAAAACCACCTAAAGGGGCCGGTGGTGAAGCGGGTGACTGAGCTTTTTGTGTTAAAGCCTAAGGTAGGGATATTTTACTACAGCGAGCTATATGAGTACTAGAAGGGGATAGGAGTGGTCTCCGAGGATGATCGGGATGCCTGTGTCCGATCCTTTGTTATTTCTTTGTTGACCATGCTGTTCTTCCCGATCTCTGGCAGCAAGGTTAATTATGGGTTGATTTCGGCCGTTGAGGATGTCAAAACCATTAAGGAGAAGAATTGGCCTAGGGCCATTTTGGCGCAGATGTACTATGGGCTAGATATGGTAGCCCAAAAGAAGGAGAAGGTCCTTCTCTTGAGCCACTTTCTAATATAGGTATGCCCTTTTGAATAACACTTTATTATCATGGTTAGCTGCTTTTCTATTTTTGTTGTGTTGTTCTTTTGGACTGATTGGTTGTCAATAATGTAGGTGTGGGCTTTTGAACACCAAATTCTCCCTCTTGTTTAGTTTGGAACTACAGTATAACTAGGATCTCACTTCCTCGCCTGATGGTGCGGGAGCATCGGGAGACTCGATAAGTACTCCACCATTTATAGGGAGGCTTTGTGGTGCCTACAAATCTGCTCGGTTTGCTACTTTAACTTTTGCCATGTCTTAAATTTAATAAACCATTAGTCAACAAAACATATTTATGAATTTAAATTGCTTACATTGATTTTTGTGCCTAATTGGTTGGCCAAGTTGTGCGGGACCCCTTTGAGGAGGTGTCCAATCGAGCTGTTGTTCTCATTATCCAGCGGGAGGTGGATGACTGCTGATTTATCATGGAGTACCCCTTAGCCTTGCCTTGGTATCTAGGGGAGAGATCTCAAGGCTGGAGAGAGCTTATGCCAACTACCAGGCCTGTACCTGTAGATCCCCCCTTTAGGCCTCAGGTGGCCTTATTTGACTATCACCCGGGAGGCTGACAAGGCCGATTACTTGGAGGGGAATGGCCGAGTGATGAGGAGTGTCCTCGGTCCTTACAACGGTCACATATCACGCTTGCTCCCCATGTGCCCCCGCATTCACAAGAATGATACTATATCCTTCTATAGGAAGAAAAAGGAGGAGGAGCTGAAAAGGCAAAGGATCTATATTATCATTGAGGATAATAATGGAGAAGGGAGTAGCAGCGGAGAGGAGCATCCCGTGGGGGAGGGCGAGGTCGACCAGGATGTACCAATGGCTCACGAGGAGCGCCACTCTTCTGATGTGACATTACACCCTTTCTCCTTATGATTATATTTGTGCCATATGCCTGGGTCACAATGGTTGCTTATGTTTGCCTTTTGGATTTTTTAGGTAACTTTCAAGAAGAGAGGTCAGGCTGATGATAGTGGGATGCGATATTATGGCATGCCTGAGGGTGTTGACTTTATCGATGGGTGCCTCTCTACTGCCTTGGAGACCCAGTTCATACTGATGAATTCGAAGGGTGACTTTCGGACCAGGGAGATATCCTCCAACAGCCACTCAGTAAACTTCATGCCAGAATACACCACTTATGTAAGCCTTGTGCAGTTAAATCCATATAACTGGCCTCTTATGAATTCTTTTTGATTGCTCTTTGGATTTTTCAGGTTTCCCGTGCTGAGGCAGAGCGATTGGTGGGAAATGCTTTTGCTCTTAGGGACACACTAGTTTCCCAGACTCTGCTTGCTCAGGTATATTCCCTGTGGAAATATGACATTAGAATAAAATGCATGAATGGATGATATGAATGATATGGATTGCTTATTGTTTCTTTGTCTGCAGGATTTTCTGGCCCTCACGCTGTCAGATGCCAATGAGGCTCAGCGGCAATATCAAGAAGAGACAAGTGCGCTCCGTCATCGAGTGAGTGAGCTGGAGAACCAGTTGGATGCCACACTATATGAGAGGCGAAGCAAACATAACATGGATTGTGGCACCCTGAGTGAGCCGGGCCGATGGGGAAGGAAGGTGATAGTTGGGCGCCGTTATAGAGTTACGCCTACGAGCACTTGGAGCATCCCGGGGACCAAGAAGATATCGTCGGCACTTAGCTTCTTAGTGAGGAGGATGTTTTGTCTCACCCCTCCGGCGGTGGCAACCAGTGCTAGACCCATCCGCTGACCTGATTTTTATTTATTTTTATTATTTTGGGATTTTGGCTTTGGATTTTGGATGGTTTCAGTTTTATTTAGGCTTAGCATTGGAATATTTGGATGGTTTGCGCCTTCGGGCCTTTGGTTTGAATAAGATTTGAACTTTGAGCTTGCATATCTTCTGGAAACAGGTTACAGGGTTTTTACAGGCTATTTATAGGTTTAAACTGATTAAAATTGATCTGATATTTAGAGAAAATATGGCCATACCACCGACGATATAGCTGATACCGCCCCCTGCATGAAATTTTGACTTGCTAAATAATATAGACAAAGCTTCCTGCAAATTTATACCGCTGGTGGCATCACTTTGCCAGAATGCCAAATTTGTCCATTTTCTCCAATTCAACCATGGAACACCACAACCAGCAGCTACAGGGCTTTCTACAATGCCTGAGAAATGCAGACTAGAAGAAGCTATAAAAATTTGGGCTATGGAGCTTTCGATATATCACGGCGTGGCCCATCAGTCCCGAATTCCTTCGAGCGGTAATGACTTTTTGGGATCGGATGGACCATGTGTTTCGATTTACCTCATTCGAGCTATGCCCCTTGCTCGAAGAGTTTCGTGCCATATTAGGGGTTCCATACCCCAAGCGCGTGCCCCTGGCACTCCTCCATTTTAGTACAGATAGCATTCCTTGAGGGCTATAGAACTTGGATTATGTAGACCCGGTTCTATCCTGATTTCCTGATAAACCTGGATTTCAACTCAGTGCAGTTCTGGAGTGATGTCGCGAGGCGCCTAGATCTCATCTTGCTTAGCCGTCCATGGTTGCTTTGTTACTCATGGAGGAGTTTATGTGCGGAGTGGGCCTAGTCACCTCGCTCAGGCTGATCTCACTTATTGGTCCTATGTTGATAAGGCCTTCTCCCATATCTGTAGGACTAGCCGAGAAATTGCTCAATACAGACGCTGCTCCATCAACCCGACTCTTATCGGAGACCATCTTATATTACTACAGGTATCCATTTACCTGTTTTACCACTTATTTATCTCTTTCAGTCCTTATCTAAAATTGACTTATAGGTATGGCTGATGGAGAAACTGAAGCTAAAGGAGGCACCACGGGAGAACCCGAAGAAGTACCTACCCATTCATCTGAGTGAGAGGGTCTTATGCGGGCTAATTTTGATCAGTTGACATTCGACAGTTGGATGCCCAATCTGAGAGGATATACAGACACACAGATTTAGTAGGTTAGCCCATAGTGGAGGATCTGAGATGTGGTCGTGGAGTCCTGGGGATCCTATGTTCAGCTGATAGGCCTAGAGAGGTCCTCATTCTATACCCCCTACCGATTGCGTCGTCAGTACGACAAGCGACATGGGGTCCCGATCAAGCTACCTGAGAACCAAATTAGAGTCTACAAAGCCAGATGGGTAAACCATATCTAGGACAAGTGAGCGAGGGAGGCCATATTTGAGACTCTGGATTATGCTCATATGGAGACCATTCAGACTGACATACACTACAGAGGATGGCTTGCTGAGATTAGACGTATGGCAACCCAATTCAAGCGATCGTGGGCCAGCTTTGAGGGAGCGAGCAGAGTAGGGTCACGAGCCCTTTTCCACTACCACCTTGTGGAGGATTTCTCGTTATCATGGCAAGGATGCGGGGGGTTCGGCTTGATATGCGCTTTCTTTTAGTTCTATCTTTTGCATAGGCTAGTCAGGGTGACAGACCTATCGAACTTTATTTTATTATATGTCTTTTATTTGGTTCTAATTTTTGCATAAACTGTCCTTCGGGGTTTTCAATCTATCGAACCTTGTCTTAATTTTTGCCTTGACTGCCCTTTTCTGGTTTTCAATCCAGCTGACTTATTCTAACTTTTGCATAGACCTTACTCTTTTTAATTTATCAGAATGATTTTTATTTATTGCACATTTAATTTAGAATAATGTGAACTCTACATTAGGCTTACTTGAGTTGTTTTAATCATATGGATACAAAATTCACATAAACATAGGCATTTAGAATTCAACAAAAGAGATACTTTCATTAATTGAAGTAAAACAAAGTACATGATGTTTAGTTAACATTTCCATTGATTTATCTCCCAGTGCCAACTAGCCTAGATCGATTTTCTAGAAGGCATTCTCTCTTTCCTTACTTACCCTAATTTTTTCCTAGATTGCCCATTTCGGGTTTTCGATCTAGCGGGTTTGGCTCATCCCTTAAGTTTTGCGTGGCCAGTTTGCAGATTACCGACGGTCGGGTGTCAGCCTAATTTTTGCTCGATCAATAAAAGACTGAAAGGCAGGTGATTTATTTCATCTATTTTTTAGGGTGATGCTTTTTCTGATCTATTTCTTTTGAATTAGATGTGATAATGCTTAAGCCTTTCCTGGTTTACGGGGTTCATAAACTCATTTTCGTCCATATCCATAAGTTTAACCGCTCCTTTCCTAAGCATCTTCTTTATCACATACGGTCCTTCCCAATTTGGCCTGAATTTTCCCCTCTCATCAGTGGTGTAAGGTTTCAGCTGCTTAAGGACCAAATCACCAGCTTTTAGGGGGAACTTCTGGTGCCTTATCCGATTGTTATAGGCTCGAGCCATGCGCTACTGGTACATCTAGAGATTATCTAAGGCCTTTAGTCTCTACTCATCCATCATATTCAGTTGTTCAAACCTCGTCTAAGCCCTTTCAGATTCTTTCAGCTTGGCTTCTATGGTGACTCTCAGTTAGGGCTGTAAATGAGCCGAGCCTTTCTCGATGTTCGGCTCAGTAAAAGCTTGACTCGACTCGACTCGATTAATAAATGAATAATACATGAACACGATTTTGAGCTCATTTCGTAAATGAACTGAACATGAACAAGATAAAGCTCGGCTCGATAACTCATAAACAAGCTCGGTTAAAAGCTCGATAAAAGCTCGTGAACTAGCTCGATAAAAACTAGTGAACTATCTCGATTAAAAATAAAATTTTAATAATCATAATTAACCAATTCAATTTTATAATCAATTCAATTTTATTGGCCTAGTTTAATAAAATGTTTCTTTTAAAGCCCATCTAAGAGAGGTGATTCTTTAAAGCCCATCTAAGAATGGTGTTTCTAAATAAGAAATAGGGTTTCTGTTTCACAAATTCCATTTGTACTTGCGTTTCTCTCGCCGCTTAAAAAGAAAAATATTTCTCTCGCTGCTTCGACAGAGGAATTTGTCACCTCAGCCACCTTGCATTTCTTCTACCGGAGTTACTCTACTACTCACATCAGCCGATTTGTTCAAAGGTAAAAAATCTCATAGTGATTTTACTCATTAATCTCTCTTAGACTGTAGTTGATAGCTTAAGAAGTTGTGACCCTTTAGTCATAGCTAATAACTGAACAGAGCACTATGAGACCGAGAGGAGATTAGTGACATGCTACATGTTGTTTTTTCATTGTGGTAAAAATTTTTAAATCATATTTGGTTTTGCCGTTTTAGATTTGTTGATCTTTTGAACTTTTCTCATGACCAAATTTAGTTAGTGGAAATTTCTCATCACCAACATGATTAACGCCATGCGGAAATATGATTTAGTGTCTCTGCCTTAGATTTCTGCATTAGATCTCTGAAGTAATTCAATTTTTAGGATCTAAGTGTCACTTTTCATGCGGAAATATGATTAAAAAAGAATGAGATACTTAACACTCCATTATGTGATTGAATCTTCATTTGTTATGAACATGGTTGGTTGATGAAAAATGCCTAATTATTGAAAAGTTACTGATGATATTAGATTATAAATAAATGTTTAAAATTAATTAAAAATGTATATTTGATAATATATTGTAATATGACTTTAGACTTTAGTAAACTTGATGAATCATGTTTTAATTTTTAATGTGCAAGTTGAGCTAATATACTAAATTGGACCGATGCTTGAAATTTGACTCCTAAATATTAACAGTAAGTTTTAATTTTGTATGATAAATATCTTGTTGGGTTTGAAATTGTAAGTGTTGAACCTTTTAGACATATGAACTGAAATAAAAATAACTCTTACAGATCAATTAAGAAAGCAATAGAGAGAAAATGAAATAGTAGTATGTTTTTCATTCAAGTAACACCGAATTGCATTTGTCTCACAATTTTGTTTACTTGATTGCAGTGTATTGTATATGGATAACTCAGAGAATCTTTCTCCTATCCTTATGAGGAGAACATAGATAAAGTACAAGATTATGAAATTCCGGTGGAACCTCCACTTGAGGCTGAGATTGAAGTGAACGATCAGGAAAAAAAGCCTTATGTAAAACGGAAAAGGAAAAAGACATCACATGTTTGGAGTGAGTTTAAAGAAGTAAAAGATTCCAATGGGAAAGTAGAATACCAGTGTATATATTGCCCGTAATTGATACGACATTTGGATGTTTGCTGTAAAAGGAAGATTCATTTGCAAGGGCAACAACAATTATCTTTCAAACCTGATGTTAGCGTACCAGAGACAGTCAATCGGTTGGAGAATTTTGTCTATGATAAAGCTAAGGTTAGGGAAATTTTTTCTCACATGGTTCTTGCTCATGAGATTCCTTTTAATTTTGCTGAACATGAATTGTTTCATATCTTTATGAAAGCAAATACTCCTTATTGGGAAAAAATTGGTAGAAATACTTCGAGAAATGATTGCTTTACTACTTATAATATGGAAAAATAGAAAATTAAAAATTTGTTAAGTGGTGCTAATAGAGTTAGTGTTACCACATATTTGTGGACATCGAATCAGACTATTGGGTATATGGTGGTAACTTGTCATTTTGTGGATTCTGATTTGAAATTGCAAAAATGCATTTTAAATTTTGTTGATGTTCCTCCACCACATTTAGGTTTAGTGCTTTCTGATGTTTTGTATAAGTGTTTAGTTCGTTAGGGAATAGAGAAAAAGATATGGACAATTACAGTTGATAATGCTAGCAATAATGATGTTTGTGTGAACTATTTGAAAGAGACATTGAAATATATTTTTAGTTTGCCCTTTGATGGAAAGTTTTTTCATGTTAGGTGTTGTGCACACATATTGAATATTATTGTGCAAGATGGTATGTCTGAGATTGGAGATATAATTCATAATGTGCGTGCAAGTGTGAAATATATTACCGGTTCAGTTTCTCATCTTCAAATTTTTGGTGAGATTGTTAGTCAATTGAAATTGCCTAAGAGAAAGCTTGTTCTTAGTTGTAGTACAAGGTGGAATGCTACATATGGTATGTTAGTTGTTGCTTTAGTCTACAAGGATGTGTTTCCTCTTTATGCTCAAAGAGATTCAACTTGCCATATTTTGCCTTCTCATACTGATTGGGTGAAAGCTAAATATGTATGTGATTTTCTTGAGGAGTTTGAAGTGGTTACTAATTTGATCTCAGGAACTGATTACCCAACCTCTAATTTGTTTCTTCCTGAATTATACCATATAAAAAAGGTGTTAAACAAAGCTAATTTGAGTGAAAATAATTGCATTTCAGGAATGGCTTTGAAGATGAAAACTAAGTTTGATAAGTATTGGGGTGACTGTAATTTGTTGATCTCACTTGCAGCTATAGTGGATCCTAGAAATAAAATGCGGTTCATTCATTTTGCTTTTAGTGAGATATACTCTAGTACTGATGCACTTGAACATATAAATGAGGTGAGTAATTGTTTGCATAGTCTTTTTGAAGAGCACCTCTCGTCTTATAAATCAAAAGGTATGGGAATCCTATCTCATAGTGGAAGTCAATCACATTCTTCAAATTTAAGACTTGGGAAAGGTAAATCTAGAGGTACAACACATTTTGATAATATGATGAGGGTTTCTGATATTCTTCCAACAGAGAAGTCTGAGTTGGAGGTCTATTTAGAGGAACGATGTGTTATTCATAATGAAGAAATAGATCCTCCATTTGATGCCTTGGGTTGGTGGAGAGAGCATAGTTTGAAGTTTCCTATATTGTCAAAGATGGCTTGTGATATACTATCGATACCAATTACAACTGTAGCATCAGAATCAGCTTTTAGTGCGGGTGGTAGAGTTATTGAACCTCATTGTGCATCTTTGGGCACCGACACAATGGAGATGTTGATGTGTGGTGGTGATTGGGTTAGGGCCATTTATGGTTTAAAGAAGAAAAATGTATTATGGTTATTAAATTTTTAAGTTTTTATTTAATCTTTTGCAAGTCATCAAATATTAATTTTTTGTTTTTCTACTATGTAGGATGTATCAAATGATAAAGAAGCTCACGTAATTGAATATTCGATTTGATCTAAGTCCACAATTCTAACCATTATACTCTAATAAGTCATATTGTTGTGATGTGATTAATTTTAGAAGTTCCTATGGTTATACACTGTATATTTGATTAATATTTATATTTTGTCTTTGCATGCCTTTTATACTCTGTTTCTCTTTGATTTACATGCTTTCTTGCTCAAAAATTATGGTTTGTTTAAGGATCTTTTTATTGTCCAGCTTTTTATGTTGGAGAAAAGAATGCTCTAAAGATTGTGTTTTGCCTTTATTCTTGTTAGTTATTGAAGTAAAAAATACATTGTCGGCCTTGAAATTGGTATTAAAATGAACTCTTTTTTTGGATTCCTTTGTGATTGCCGTTGCTTGAACATCTTGTTTTTGCTCTATTGTCCCATGTGAATATAAGTCATTGGTGGTTGGCCAATCATTTGTAAATCTGTGGTCCCTAAGGCTTAAACTGAAAAATAGTGCCTAGATAATCGTGTATTCTTCTTTTAAAATTATATGGTCATGTAGTGGCATTATATAATAAGAGGTTTAAAATTTAAAGACAAATTCAAAGGCATAAAAATGGAGGTGTGCGTTTTATGCGTTTTGTGGACTGATACTTGGTAAGGAAGAACTGTCACCACAAGCATTTTTATTGTTGCTATAGTAACTGATTGATATATTTATTGAGAAGGTGCAAGAGGATTTTGTATTTTTGGGAAAATGGTAGCCAGATCATCACCTTTCATCACCTTGCTAGAGGCATACAAATCCTTAGTGATTGAAGAAGTAGAGGAACGAAGTGCTTTTGATTAAAAACTTCATGTTTTGTAAATTCATAACTGACTTTTAGCTATTTTTGAATTGGCTAAGGATATATATATATATATATATATATATATATATATATATATATATATATATATATAAATGTTTTGAACTTTATAGTTGTTGTCCAAGTTTGTTAAATTTTTAAATATTATATTATTTTTTTCGTGAACATATTAACGACCTGTTCGTGAACAAATTTACGAGTTGTTCATGAATAAAATAATTAGTTATTCGTGAACAACTCGTGAACAAACGAGCTTTTAATTGAACTGAGTTCGAACAGAATTTTGAGCTCGAATCGAGCTCGAGATCGGCTCGAGGGTGTTTAAAATTTAAACGAATCGAGCTCGAACCAGCCAAAGCTTGGCTCGGCCCAGCTCGTTTACAGCCCTACTCTCAGTGAGGTTACCTGAGTTTCAACTGGCAAAATAGCTTCCATTTTGTAGACCAAGGAAAACAGAGTTTGACTGGTCGGGGTACGGATGCTTGTCCGATATCCTCAAATAGCGAAGGGTAGCTTATCTGCCCAATCCCTATAACCGGCTATCATCTTAGAAATAATCTTCTTTACCGATTTATTAGCTACCTCAATAGCACCATTCGCCTGCGGTTTATATGAAGAAGATCTATGGTGCTCGATCCCGTATTTCTCAATCAGATCTGCGGTTGCCCCCTGAAACTGTACCCCGGTATCTGAGACTATGTGATGCGGAAGTACATACCAAGCGAAAATGTGCTTCTCTATGAACTTGGCCATCTTTTTGGCGGTGACATTGGTGTAGGATTCGGCCTCTACCCATTTCGAGAAATAATCTACTGCTACTACGATGAATCTGTGCCCGTTTGTTGATGAGGGGCGAATTTCACCGATTATGTCTATCCCCCATGCCGAGAATGGCCAAGGATTAGATAAGTGATGGAGCTCAATGGGTGGTAAATGTTGCATATCCCCATAAATCTGACCTTGGTGGCACCTTTTAACTTGGGCAATGCAATCGGCCATTAGGGTGAGCAAAAAATATCCCAATCGCTGAATTTTCTTTACGAGAGCGAGACCATTCATATGAGGGCCACAATCAATGGCATGGTCCTGATCAATGACTTTCTGAGCCTTTGATTCAATTAAGAAACGAACCAGCAAACCGTCACTGGTACACTTGAATAGATCATTATCGACAATCCGAAACTAGACAGTGAGCCACCTTAGGGTGGTGCGGTCTGAGTCAAATGAATTCGGGGGACATTGGCTGGTTTGGAGGAACAGGACAATGTCCGAATACTAACAGGGTTTGGTTGAGATAGCGAGGACTTACTGAACCGGCTGAGCGTGGTAGGGGGCCTTAGTTGACAACAGAACCAGATGGCGGATAGGCTGCTGTTGGGGTCCTTCCCACAAGGAGGCAAGGGTGGTGAGAGAGTCAGCCATTTGATTTTCATCCCATGGGACATGGTGGTATAAGCACTAGGTGAACTTCTCGGATAAGCCCCGAATTGCCTCAATATAAGGACAAAAGACTCTTCTTTAATTTTCCAATTGCCGATAACCTGATGGATGACAAGAGCTGAATCCCTAATAACAGACACCATGCGAGCCCCAACCTGGAGGAGGGCTTCAAGATCGAATAGACAAGCTTCATATTCAACTCCATTATTTGTGACAGTGAATTCCAAGCGTTTGGACAATAGGATGATTTTGTTATTCGGTGTGACTATAATAACTCCAAGGCCTGTTCCCCGTCGGTTCACAGCACCTTCGAAGTACATAGTCTACATGCGCTCGAGGATTTTGACAAAGGTGAGCTGCTCATCGAGAATTCCAAGTTCTCAACATAATCAGAGTCAAGAGGTTGGTTAGCCAGAAATTCTGCCACTACCAGACACTTAATAACCTTCTTTGTCACATACTCAATGTCGAACTCGGATAGAATTAACAGCCATCGAGACAGCTTTCTGGCTAGAGTGGGGGATTGACAAAGATACTTCATGGGGTGAATCTTGGCCGCGCCTTAGACTCGGTAAGATTGGAAATAATGGTGCAACTTCTTAGTGAGCCAAACCATGGTGGTGCAAGTCTTCTCCACAATCGAATACCTGGTTTCATAATCCAACAACTTTTTACTCAAGTAGTAGATTATGTGCTCTCGCTTATCATCATGTTCTTGGATAAGCATTGCCCCTACGGAAGACTCTTCGATAGCCAGGTATAGGATCAAAGGTTTACCTAGGATGGGGGGTTTCAAAATGGATGGGTCAACAAGATAAGCCTTGATTCTGTCAAACCCCACTTAGCACTGATCATTCTATACCGCTGGTTGTTGCTTTCTCAATAGCTTAAAGATGGGCTTACATATGGTAGTGAGGTGGGCAATAAACCGGCTGACAAACTGTAAGGACCCCAAGAATGATCGAACTTCCTTCTCTGTCTTTGGCG
The DNA here is from genome assembly GCA_947683365.1 of Euphorbia pulcherrima. NCBI lineage: Eukaryota > Viridiplantae > Streptophyta > Magnoliopsida > Malpighiales > Euphorbiaceae > Euphorbia > Euphorbia pulcherrima. The sequence continues at coordinate 27,396,711 of CANTUS010000001.1, forward strand.
GAGGCATATCCCTGATGGCTTTGACTTTATCGGGATCCATCTCAATTCCTTTCTGACTAACCACATATCCTAGTAACTTGCCTGAAGTAACCTGAAACACACGCTTCTTCGGATTTAGGCGGAGATTATACTTTTTTATACGAGTCATAAATCTGTCGAGAATAGCAGGGTGTTCTTTTCAGGTAGCAGACCTCACAATCATATCATCCATATACACCTCCGCTTCCTTATAGATCATATCGTGTAGGAGAGTAGTTACTGCATGCTGATAAGTGGCCCCGACATTCTTTAACCTAAATGGCATTGTTGGAAAACAATGATACGGATAGATAAATCTATATACATCCGTATCAAGTTTGAAAGAAATAAAAATGAACTCTCTTAAAATCCAAATGGAAGCATCCGGACAAAGCTAAGATAACTTATTGAACAAAATCAGAAACCTAAGCAATGAAGGAAAATCATCCAGACAAAGTCTGAATATAAAACAATCTTCCGTCCTCAAGTCTTGCAACCAAAAGAACTGATTAAAGCCATCTCCGGAAGGAAGATCCGAAACATATAGGTCCAAAAGACATCCGAAAGACACATCCGGAAGACCTATATCCAATAACTAAGGAAAGAATAAAACACAGCTTTCCTTGTGCTTCCTTGGTCTACAATAGTCAAAGAACCTTTTGTAAATAGAAGACAGCTGGCAAAGTTTAAAGAAAAGTCAAAAGGAACAGACAAAGGAGAACAAAAGTCTAATAAACAACTTTTAGACTAGACCAGTAAAGGCGCGCGTGGAGCTCACACCATATGACAATTGGTATAAAAGTTAGTGTATCACAAAACGACAAGAAAAATGATCACTGACAACTTTCAGCACCAATCCCAAGAATATGGTCTAACGGACTAATCAACAGATCCAAAAGCTCCACCTCACAACCTGATCAAGGGTGAAGATTAAATGTCAGCTCACCAACCACAAACGACTACATATATGTTTGAAGCCTATAAAAGGAACTCTTCACCAAATGAGAAGGCAACTGATTGACTTATAAAAGCAAGTAACACAGAAATACATTCAATTAGTTGAGAAAATCCCTCCAAGAAACTCATAATTCAAAATCTGTTTGTAAGGATTCCCAAGTGAAACTTAAACTTGAGGAACTCCAAAACCAACCTTTTGTTGCAAACCAAAAGTGTAATAATCTCCAACTTGGGAGAGTTGGGAGATTGGGATAGAACTTGAAGTAGGTGCTTTGAGTGAGATCTCCTTGTAGGACTCAGCTTAGATTCAAGGTAGAAGGCTAAATGGTATATCCTACTAAAGACGAGAGGACTCAACTAAGATTTGGTACTTCTAGTGGTATATCCTACTTTCGGAAGAAGTCATCATCCGGAGACAAATCTGTAAGGCTTGATTCCTGCCCGTTGAAAAGGAATCCACTAGTGGACAAGCTCGGAAGAAGGAAATTTTGAGGACTGGATGTAGGCAGGGCCGAACTAGTATAAAATACTTATGTTTGATATTTGTTTTATTTTTACTATTCTGCATTCATATTGCATCATCCGGATACATCTTCCGGATCACATTTATCATCCGGATCATAATCAAGCACGCTACACAAAGACTTTTTCTAAGTCTATAAATTCCGCGAAAAAGGGCCATTCACCCCCCTCTGCCCTTATAAATACTTGAACAGGGACTAACAAGTGGTATCAGAGTAAGTGCTCAAACTAGAGATCTAATAATCTCGAGCTAAAGGTCTACATATTTTGATTCATAAATCAAAATGAGTTTCTAAAACTCGCAACTTCTTCCCCGAGGGTATGTCTGTTGCCCATCCTCCACTCTTCACCGGTGAACACTACACATTGTAGAAAAACCGGATGAAGAACTTCATCCAGTCATAAAGTATGCAAGCATGGTTAGTTATTAAATATGGTCCATATGAACCTACTTATGAAGTAGGACATATGACTACCCGAAAGCCATCAAGTATGTGGGATGATAATGATTTTAAAAAATTGCGTGAAAACATAAATGCTATTAACATGCATCATTGTGTTCTTAGTGCAACAGAATTCAACAAGATATCCGGATGTGAAACTGTTAAAGAGATATGGGAGAAGCTAGAAGTAACCTATGAGGGAACTACTAAAGTAAGAGAAGCCAAACTTTATCTACTCTAACAAAAGTTTGAATCTTTCAAGATGGAGCCTAAAGAATCAATCAGTAGCATGAACACTAGATACACAAATCTAGTAAATGAAATGAAGAGGCTAGGGAAGGAGATTCTAGAAGTAGATATGGTCAAGAAAGTGCTCTAGAGTCTCGCAAAGGAATGGGATAATAAAAAGACTGCCATTGAGGAAGCTCACGACTTAAATTTCTACAGTTATGATGAACTCATTGGTAATCTTCTAACTCAAGAACTATCCTTGGAAAGATAAAGTCAACAAGAAAAGAGACCTGAGGAGTGAAAGAAGGCCATTGCTCTTAAGGCAGAATCCATCGGATCAGGCTCATCCGGAGAGGAAGAGCAAATAGATGAGTCAATGAGTACTAAAGATCAACTCGCTCTATTGACCAAAAGGCTAAATCGATTCATACAAAAGAAGGATAGAAGAAGATAAAAAAGTTATGAATCTCAAAGACCAAGAGAAGGCACCTCCGAAAGAAGTAAGCACAGAAGGAATCCAGAAGAAAGGAAAGATCCGGAGAAAGACGCTGCTTATTTTGAGTGTGGCAAAAAAGGCCACTTCAGGACAAAATGCCCCAAGCTCAAGAGAGCTAAGAAACTTAAAAAGAAGGAAATGGTTTCTACTTGGAGCAATAGTGAAGAAAGCAGCAGCTTATCCTCAACAGAAGAAGAGGAAACCGCTAAGTGTGCATTCATGGCCCTAATAGAGCTGAAAGTAGAGCAATCCGAAAGAAACACCTCTAGACAAGAAACTGTGCAAATTGAAGAATCTAAATAAAATTCAGCAAACACTAAGGTAAACTCTTACTCTAACTCTACCTCTAACTTTGATCTTGTAAAAGCTCTTTCTATTGTTATCAAGGGAGTAAAGAAGAATGCAAAGGCAATCAAATCCCCGAAAAGAGCGATACTAGAATTAGCTGAAGATGCTGAAGTAATGGCGCAAGACATAAATCTGGTTAGAGCAACCAAACATATTGATGTAGTAGAAGAAAACTTCCTGAGAAATCAAGTCCAGATTCTGAATGCAAATATAGTGGGACTAGAAAGAGAAGTTAGTCTATTAAAGAAAGTATCTGGAAGGAAAACTGAAAATCCAAGAAGAGATGATCCTCCTCTTTCTCAGAACCGGATTCAAAGGAATCTAAATCAAAAGACAAATGAAGTTAGCAGACAACCACAAGCTCAAAGATATATTGCGGCTCAGAAGGGAAAAGCTAAAATAGCTTACAACCAACTACCTATCAAATAGAGGAGAAATCATAATGCTGAAGTTGCACCTCCAACCAGCCTCCGGAATTATACCGGACCATCCACTAGTGTACACGAAGCTGGATATAAAGGTAACTATAGAAGAAAGGATATGAAGAAGATCAGTAAGAAGCAAATACAAAACATGCCTATTTTAGGATGCAGGTTTTGTAGGAAAATTAATCATATGACTAAATCATGTAGATTAAAAAATGGCTATTATGATGATTATCCATGGCCTGAGGTGGTTATTAACCCGAGAGTACCCAAATCTGATTGGGTACCCAAACCCACTTGATCTATTTTGCAGCTATGCCTTAGATCCACAGTAGATCAACACACTTAGTATATTGATAGTAGATGTTCAAGGTACATGACAGGGGATGAGAAGGCCTTCATCACATTAACCCAGAAGAAGGGAGGCAAAGTAAGCTTTGGAGACAATTAAAAGGGACAGATCATTGGTCATGGAACCATTGAATCTGGGTTAAAGATTGAATATGTCTCACTAGTTGATGGACTACAATTCAACCTACTGAGTGTAGCTCAATTATGTGACAAAGGAAGAAAAGTCACATTTGACTCCGGAGGCTGCTCAATTTATGATAGTAAGTCAAATTAACTTATCCTTTATGCACATAGAGTAAATAATGTTTATTCTTTAAACATTAAAAATGATTAAAAGAATATATGCCTGGTGTCTAAAGAAGAAGAATCATGGCTATGGCACCAGAGATTGGGACATGTAAGCATGAATCTCCTGTCCAAATTAGCCAAAAAGGAATTAGTTGAGGGACTACCTAAAGTTGCTTTTGATAAGGATCATTTATGCACTGCATGTCAATTAGGTAAACAACATAAGAAAAGTTTCCCTTCCATATTATACATTCCTTCCAAACTAGTACTTGAGCTCTTACACATTGATCTTTTTGGTCTAATTAAGCCACTGAGCTTAAGTAAAAGAGAATACACCATGGTCATTGTAGATGACTATTCTCGATATACCTGGGTTCTCCTGCTAACAAGCAAGGATGAAGTATTTGACCAATTCTCCAAAACATTCATCCGGATAGAAGTAGAACAGGGCATACACATTGCTCGCATCCGTAGCAATAATGGTGGGGAGTTAAAAAATAAGCATTTTGCTCCCTTTTATGACTCTAAGGGCATTGAACACAACTTCTCTACCCCTGACGCTCCTCAACAAAATGGAGTGGTAGAAAGGAAAAATAGGACCATAGTAGAAATGGCAAGAACAATGCTAAGTGAAAATAGTTTGCCAAAATATTTCTGGAGTGAGGCCGTAAACACAACATGCTACATCTTAAATAGAGCTCTCATCAGAAAACTATAGAAAAGACCCCATATGAAATCTGGAAGGGAAGAAAACTGAAAATCGGATACTTCAAAGCATTTGGATGTAAGTGCTACATCCTTAATGATAGAGAGCAATTAGGAAAATTTGATCCTAAATCTGATGAAGCAATTTTCCTAGGCTGCTCAATACATAGTGAGGCTTACAAAGTCTTCAATAAACGAACCCAATCTGCAGTAGAGTCTATACATGTAGATTTTGATGAAACTAACACTGCAGGAAAGAAAAACTTCGCTCTAGAAGATCAAGCTCCGAAAGCTAAAAAATCTGAAGTGAAGAAAGAAAAAGATATTCCTGATTTATTTCAAATCAAGAAATACACAGAGGAAGATGAGGGAAAATCGTATAATCCAGAGGCATATCAAGTCAATCACAATCCATAGGAAATTGAATTTAATGAAGAAACAGTTGAAGCTGAAGTAGAGTAAGTCCAAATTCAACATTGGAAAGAGAAATCCGAACACACAGAGATCCTTCCATTGAGAATATTCTGGACAACATTCAGAATCTAGTTATAACCAGAGGATAGCTCAACCGGATGATGAGTCACGCTGCTTTTGTCTCTCTCATAGAGCCAAAGAAATTTCAAGATGCTGAAGAAGATGAAAGCTGGATGATGGAGATGCAGGAAGAGCTAGATCAATTCACCAGGAATGATGTATGGGATCTTGTGCCCTCCCCTAAAGGAAAGTCAATTATAGGCACTAAATGGGTGTTCTAGAATAAACTTGATGAATCTGGAGTAGTAATAAGAAATAAGGCGAGACTAGTTGATCAAGGCTACAATCAACAAGAAGGAATTGATTTCAAAGAAACATTCACTCCTGTAGCAAGACTAGAAGCAATCCGGATCCTATATGCTTTTGCATCATTCATGGGATTCACAATATACCAAATGGATGTCAAAAGTGCATTTCTAAATGGCGTCATTCAAGAAGAAGTATATGTCAAGCAACCACCCGGATTTGAAGATCCAAAGCATCCGGATCATGTCTACAAACTAAAGAAAGCCCTCTATGGATTAAAGCAGGCACCAAGAGCCCGGTATGAAAGACTGACCTTATTCCTAATATCAAAGGAATATACTAGAGGCAGAGCAGATACCACACTCTTCATCAAGAAGAAGAAGAATGACATTATTCTAGTCCAAATCTATATGGATGATATCAATTTTTATGCCACTGATGAGAAGATGTGCAAAGAATTCAATTCCCAAACGCAAAAGGAATTTGAGATGTCCATGATGGGAGAGCTCAACTTCTTTCTTGGCTTACAAATCAAACAAAGTCCAGACGGGATCTTCATCAATCAATCAAAATACACCAAGGAGATTCTGAAAAAATTTGAAATGGACAGCAGTAAACCAATGTCTACTCCTATGAGTTTAGACACAGTCTTATCCAAGGACTGTGAAGGAAAAGATGTTGATTAAAAGCTATATAGAGGAATGATTGGCTCACTCCTATACTTAATAGCTAGCAGACCTGACATACACTATGCAGTATGCTACTGTGCAAGATATCAAGCTAATCCAAAGGATTCTCAAATCAAGGCTGTCAAGAGGATACTGAGATATCTCCTAGGAACCACTGAAGTTGGGTTATGGTATCCTAGTAATGGAGACTTTAATCTCTAGGGATTTATAGATGCAGATTATGGCAGAGATACTCTTGAGAGAAAAAGTACATCAGGAGGATGTCATTTTCTTGGGGACTACTTAGTATCGTGGTATAGCAAGAAACAAACTTCAGTTGCCTTATCCACCACGGAAGCTGAATATATGGCAGCTGGAAGTTATGGTGCTCAACTCCTATGGATCAAACAATAACTTGAATATTATAGAGTGCAATCCAGATGTGTAGATGTATTATGTGACAACAAAAGTACTATTAATGTGTCAAAGAATCTGGTGCTTCATAGCTAGATGAAACATGTCAACATAAGGCATCACTTTATCCGGGATCATGTAATGAAAAGGGATGTTGCATTGGTATATGTCCTAACCAATGAACAAAGAGCTGATATCTTTACTAAACCACTAAGTAAGGATCAATTTAGAAAACTAAGAGAATAATTGGAATGGCAAATCCAATTTAGAAAAACTCTGGAAGATAGCCCTGAAACATGCCGGATGTTGAAATAAAATTCCCACTCCGAAAGAAAAGAAGAATTGGGGTAGTATATTCTGGAAGACTACCACGTCAGCCGACAATAATGAAGTTTGGCAGTAAAAGCCCATCAAGGTAACTGTTACTTTTTGAATTTCAAAAGTCCAATGGCTATTACATGCTCTGTAAATACATCAGTAAATTCAAAAATAAACCGTTCCCATTCTCCAGGTAAACTAAATTAACCTCTCTCCAAAAATTCCAACTGTCATGTCATCAATCCAGTCAAAAACACCGGAGTTTGGATTACAATTATACCCTCACCTTAAAAACTCTACATAAACCCCTTGAAAATCCCTTCTCTTCTTAAAGCAAGCAACGATCTCACTGTTACTCTGCAAAAAGTTTAAACCTAAAGCACCATTTCTCTAATACTAAAAAATGGCAGCCAAAAACACATCAAATACCCTCAAAATCCTACCTAGCAAAAACCTCTTTCAAGTATCAGACTTGAAAGAAGAAGATTTTGAACCCTTAAATCTCAAAACCTAAGATTTCATCATCCCTACTGATCATCTAGGAGATGACTATCTATTCAAAACTCCACCCTTCTTCACCCTAATTGAAGATCAAAATTTGGGTGATCTTCTCAAAGTAAACTACCCAACCTATCCCAAACTGGTGAAAGAATTCTACTCAAATCTTAGTGCGCACAATCACTTTGATGCCCTCCACACTGAAGTATAAGGAAAGATTATCCTTCTAATGCCAGAATTCTTTGAGAAGAATTTGGAAATGAAAAATTCTGGAGTACTGCTAAGAAAAGATGGGGATGAGATCGGAATTGAGTATGACTCCAAGCAATGGCTCCACCAGAATTATTTCGGCGATAAATTCTCAACGTACTTCCCCAGAACGCCCAGATCCCTACAGCATGCTCTAGCAAAGCTTATTCTGATAAGGAAAGGATCATTGACTATAGTTTCTTCCCTCTAGCACTGCATTCTGCAGCACTGGGTTGGCAGTATGGAAGTAAACTAGCTAGTCTTGATCATCCATTATCTCAAGACCCATGTCAACTCACATGGTGCCTTGATCATGAGGATCCTTCAAGCAGAAGGAGTGGATCTTACTGGATTTAAAGGAATTTACGGAAAGCCCATCCTCGAGAAGAACTTCCTAAACCTCCGCTTCAATGAAGAATGGGATGAAGAAAAAGTGAAGCTAAGAAGGGATGAGCGAAAAGTTAAATCCAGAAAGGTGGCTAATCCGGAAGCAGAAGCTCCAATTCCCAAAAGGCCCAAAACCACAAAAGCCAAAGCCAAAAGGCAAATAGAACTGGTTCCAGAAGAAGTTGATAAGGATACTCTACCTCTCACTCAAGTCCTAGGCTCTGAACAACCCAGACCTAGAGGAAGATTGATAAAAGTAGCAGCCAAAAATGGACTACGTGGGCTTGCTACTGGGCTACCTAAAATCATAACAAAGGCGATTGAAGCTGGAAGAAAGAAAGCCAAGAGAACTTTAGTTGAGATGAAGGAAGAAGCTGATGATGAGGAAACAGAGGATGAGGCTCCTCCTCAAAAATAGCTTCAGAGAAAGGGGCTAACATTTGATGAAGCTCTTGCTGCTCAACAAAAGAGAGATAGTAAGGGCAGAAGGCTTGCTGGGATAATTCTAAATAAAGAGGACAAGCAGTATAGAGAGAAGGCTACACTTGAAAAGGCTAAATCCAGTACAGGGAAAAGTGTTCCCAGCTCAACAGAATTAGTACAACAAGATGATTTGCAATATGCTGAGATTCAGGCAGCTATCAAGGAAAACAATGCAATAAACCAAAGGAAAACAACTGAAGGTCCGGGTGAGTCATCTCAAGCTCCCCTTATACTGGTACACCCAGAAGATATGGAGACTCTATCCAAAATTCTTAAAGCATATAAATTCCCATTTGCTGAAAGAGCAGAATCACTTCCAGAAAATCTACTTGGACCAAGCTGTGAGGTCATAAACCTTGAAAGTCCTGAAAAGGCATTGCAAAAGGCTGTTGAGGACAGTGCCAACATGCCGGGGGAAGAAAGTCCTGAAAAGGCATCTAAAATGGCTAAGGATAATTCCAGCCATCCGGAGGAAGGGACAGAAGAAGAAAGAAGGGATGAGAGTAAGATACAACGAATCAATGAGGTAATTCCTAATCTTCTTATCCCTCTTATGATACTAAAAGGCACAACTTAGCTACAATCTCTCAAAATGTAGCTAAGGCCATAGTGCCAATCTCGGATGCAACAGCTCCAAAGGAGGGAGAAGGTCTGAGTTCCAAGGGACACACTTCTGAAGTGGATCCTGCAGGAGATGCTAATTTGGAGGAAAGGGAAATAAGCAAAAGAGAAGCAGAAGGAGTAGTTGGAGGCTCACAATCGCCAAATAATAGCCCCTCCGGAAGCAGCTCAAACTCTGAAAGTGAATCAAGCTCATCCGATAGTGAATCATCCGGGCCCTCTAATAAACGATTTCCTCCTCACACCAAATCAGTAACCCTTCCCGACGAAAACTCCAAAGAATCCAAAGTAAGTGCAGCTCTTAAACTTCTTCAGGAGGCAACCCTTGAACACCATGAAGAAGGGTTTATCAAAAAGAGCCTCCTGACCATCTGAACCCATCTTAAGGCTATGGAAAAGGAACTACTGAGGCAAATGTCAAATAAAAAGGTCAGCAGGGATTTGGGTGAAATTAAAGAAAGGTTGAACTACCTTCCCAGAATTGAGCAACAAGTCATGAACTTCCCAACACCTAGAGCTCTGGCGGCAGCTTCCCTCTCTGAGATTAAGCCTCTCCTGAATGAACTAAAGGAAAACACCTCTGAATCCAACTGCAACGCCAGTCAAGCAAATAGCTTAGCCTCTAATAACTGAACAACAGTGCTAGAAAAGGTGTCCTTCTCAGCCACAGACCTATCCACAGAATTGAAAGACTACATTGATACCAAGTTTGAAAACTTGTCAAAATTCATGAAGGATAAGGATTTAAAACCAACTCTGCTCAGCATGGAGACTGATCAGCAAGTCATTCAGGAGATGCTTGTAAATTTTATAGATAAAATGCTCCCCCAACTAAAAGAAAAGATTCTTGATGATATGGGCGATGAAATGTAAGCAAAGAACTCTAACATTGAGCAATAAATAAATGAGTGGAAGAAAGCCGTCTTCAAAGAGATTAAAGATCAGATGGAATCTATCCACAATATTAGGAAGGGACTTAGTGATGAAATCACTCTTCTTCAAGCCGGAATAAATAAATTGTCTATCTCTGGACCCTCCTCTACTTCAGATACTCTAGAGTGCCAACTTATTCTAATCCTACACGATCTGGTTCAGTCTATAGGGGATTCAGGGTTCATGAGCCAAAAAGGCTTAACTATCCTCACCAAGGCCATGTTCCCTTACTTTGATCTAAAGGACCAAGAACAGATTCTGCGGTTCCTCCCTTAAGTCTTACAGTCATATGATCATCTCCGGAGGGCCCTTCATCCTTATTACCTAACTCCGCCTATTGTAAATTAAATCATTGATGAGCGAGCCAAAGGTAATAAAAACTACTCTGTCTACTCCTCTGTATGGCAGAAGTCTTGGGATAAATGCACCTATATGGTCATTGACCCCCTTGATGGAAGCAAAAAGGGGGAGGAAGAAGATAATCAAGGAGACGGAAGGGGGAAAGGAAAAACAGTGCAAGTCCAGAAGAGTGGTCCATCCGGAGAGATAGTTAAGATAGCTAGATAAACATGTAATAGCTAGATTCTCTTTATATATAGTTCCGTATCTTGTAACCCTGAACTTCATGATGTTAACTATTGTTAACAACAAAAGTATATATAAAGAGAGAACTCTTAACTATCAAAACAATCGCTTCTAAAGTACAATCTGTAATTGTACTAAACAAACTTAGAAGCATAAGTCATAAAATTATGGGGGAGCCTGGATACTAAAATCATAGGGGAGTAACTTAAAAAATTAAGTATCTTAAAGTCTTTTTTCCATCAAATGGGGGAGACTGTTGGAAAACAATGATCCGGATAGATAAATCTATATACATCCGAATCAAGTTTGAAAGAAATAAAAACGAACTCTCTTAAAATCCAAATGGAAGCATCTGGACAAAGCTAAGATCACTTATTGAACAAAATAAGAAACCTAAGCATTGGAGGAAAATCATCTAAACAAAGTCTGAATAGCAAACAATCTTTCATCCTCAAGACTTGCAACCGGAAGAACTGATTGAAGCTATCTCCGGAAGGAAGATCCGGAACCTATAGGTCCAAAAGACATCCGAAAGACACATCCAGAAGACCTATATCCAATAACTAAGGAAAGAATAAAACACAGCTTTCCTTGTGCCTCCTTGGTCTACAATAGTCAAAGAACCTTTTGTAAATAGAAGATAGCTGGCAAAGTTTAAAGAAAAGTCAAAAGGAGCAGACAAAGGACAACGAAAGTCTAAACTACTTTTTAGACTAGACTAATAAAGGCGTGCGTGGAGCTCACACTATATGACAACTGGTATAAAAGTTAGTGTATCACAAAATGATAAGAAAAATGATCAGTGACAAGCGGACTAATTAACAGATCCAAAAGCTCCACCTCACAACCTGATCAAGGGTGAAGATTAAATGTAAGCTCACCAACCATAAATGGCTACATTTATGTTCAAAGCCTATAAAAGGAACTCTTCACCAAATGAGAAGGCAACTGATTGACTTACAAAAGCAAGTAACATAGAAATACATTCAATTAGTTGAGAATATCCCTCCAAGAAACTCCTAATTCAAAATCTGTTTGTAAGGATTCCCAAGTGAAACTATAAACTTGAGGAACTTCAAAACCAACCTTTTGTTGCAAACCAAAAGTGTAATATTCTCCAACTTGGGTGAGTAGGGAGATTGGGATAGAACTTGAAGTAAGTGCTTTGAGTGAGATCTCCCTGTAGGACTCAGCTTAGATTCGAGGTAGAAGGCTAAGTGGTGTATCCTACTAAAGACGAGTGGACTCAGCTAGGAGTTGGTGCTTCTAGTGGTATATCCTACTTCCGGAAGAAGTCATCATCCAGAGACAAATATGTAAGGCTTGATTCCTGCCCGTTGAAAAGGAATTCACTAGTATACAAGCTCGGAAGAAGGAAATTCCAGGGACTGGACGTAGGCAGGGCCGAACCAATATAAAATACTCGTGTTAGATATTTGTTTTATTTTTACTATTCTGCATTCATATTGCATCATCCGAATACATCTCCCGGATCACATTTATCATTCAGATCCTTCTTTCGGATCATAATCAAGCACGCTACACATAGACTTTTTCTAAGTCTATAAATTCAATGAAAAAGGGCCATTCACCCCCCTCTGCCCTTATAAATACTTGAACAAGGACCAACAGGCATTACTTTGTAGCAATAAACCCCCCATTCGGTATTGAATGTCTTTTTAACTTTGTCAATGATATCTACCAAAATCTTATTATAACCCGAGAACCTATCCATAAATGAGTACATAGCGGCCCTAGCGGCACTGTCAATCAGAACATTGATGTAAGGGAGCGGGAAATCATCCTTAGGCGAAGCCTTGTTGAGATCTTGGAAGTCAACACAAACTCGAACCCTACCATCTTTCTTTAGAACCGGGACTATATTAGACAACCAAGTTGGATATTCCACGACTACGACAAATCGAGCTTCAATCAACCTCAAAACCTCTGCCTTAACCTGATCATCCTATTCTGGTCTGACCCAACGGAGCTTCTACTTGACGGGCCTGAACTTAGGATCGGTTGGAATTCTGTGCTTGGCAATTTATCAAACCTAGGCATATCTTCATATGATAAGGCAAAAGCGTTAACATGATCTTTAAGCACTTTTATTATCTCTCTTTTTTCCTCGGGAGTTCAATCATTAGAAATGGTTACCATTTTAGGATTATCATCTGTACTTAGGTTTATTTCACTTGAGGATGTATCACTAATGCCAAAAACGTTATGCGTATTGTTATGCGAATGCATAGATCCATCGGGAAAAAATCAAACAAGTAAGCAAAACGGGAGTCATTCATTGTATTAAAAGCCTTGTGGGTAACATTGTTCATATAAAAACATTAGAAATGTTAAAAATTACATCATCCATATCCTCCTCCATAGGCGAAGGGGCTTCACACATAGGAGCAACAATAGGAGGAGCATCCTCTGTAGTCTCTGTTAGAATGGTGTCCAGGTTATGTTCTAGAGTAGCTTTCTGGTCGGCGGAGAGGGATGGTTCTCTAGACAGGTTGGCTTTCTCAGCTAGGGCCTGGCGAGCTTTCTCATAATCTCTTTCATGGCATCCTCTTCCCTAGTTCTCTCACCCCTCTAACCTTTCTTCATTAACAGTGCCACAGCTTTAGTCATGGAAGCCATAACATCTTCAATCTCTGGATCAACAGACTCTTTATTACTTCCCCCAGACTCATTCTCAGGATACATCTTAGCCTTCCCCTAAGCCTTATAAAAAACAACATTAACAGGTGCAATAGGCTCAACGGGTTCAGGTTCAGTGGAGATAATCATGTAGCCAGCCTCAAAATCGTAGACAACCTTAAAGATCTCAAAGCCAGGCCACATTTTTCCATCATGCTCGACCAGTTTAGGTTCTCCCTTATAAGGCCTCTTACCTTGGATTTCACAGACGGTGACCATGTGACAGTAGAAGGAAAGAACACGATAATAAGCTTTCCTAGGCTTGTACCCTAGTCTAGCCTAATAGACCATCACTTTTGGTTCTAAAGCCTCGATGATTCCTTGCTCAAACATTCTGCAGCCTTTTCCAAGCTTCTACCCAGATTTCTTCATCAATTTTCCCATACCGACGTGAAGATAACTATGCCAAATGGGAGGCGGCTTTTTAGTCTTACTAACCACAACAATATGAAGACCTTCTTCCAATTTAGCCTCGGCTTCCATAATAGCCACAATGGAAGTGAGATCGGCCTCGATGGTTACCAGTTTGTCCCTATGAATGAGCTTGATTTTCTAGTAGAGAGCAGAGGGAACTGCGCCCAAGGCGTGGAGCCATGGTCGGCCGAGCAATAGAGAGTAATTAATAAGAATGTCAAGAATAGTGAAGCGTGCATTCTCATAACACCTTCCACAGTGAATTCCGCCTTAAAGGTCCTAATTACACTGTGCTTTAAATCATCATAGGCTCTAATAATAGTACTGGATTTCTCAAGCATTTCCTCTAAAAGTCCCAGGTGAGGAAGGACTTTTAGAGGGCACAGATTCAGGGCAGAGCCATTGTCCACCATGACATAGGGGATAATCTTGTCGATGATCTGAATACGAATGAACAAGGCCCTATTATGATCCTTACCCTCAAGTGAGAGATTAAAATGGTCAAATACAATTTGAGGCCCCTTCCTTGGAGGAATTCCTTTTCCAACCCTGATACACATCTCCACAACCGAAGTGGTCGGAGTAGCTTCCAAATTGAGCAATTGCTTAATTAATCCTTTGCAAAGCCTAACAGAATCAATTAGCAACTGCCATATACTATAACGGGCTTGAGTGTTTTTCAGCTGAGTAATGAGAGGGTCAACCTCGAGACTGGTAGGAATAGGCAGAGGTGGAGAAGGAGGCCTTGCAGTAGTTCCTACCCTGTTAGGGACCGGGTCCTTGCTCAAGCAAAGATATTGATCTTCAAGTTGGTACACAAGGCCACTCCGAGTAATGTTGTGAACATTATTGAGCAAGACACTCTTAGTGGCTCATGTTTAAAATAGATACTGCTGTTCCTCAGAGTCTGAATCTGGGTCTTGCAACTCATATGCATCCACATTGAAAGGCTCATTTTGATCAACCTTGAATAATCCCTTTGACTTCTCATTAATGGGTGAATCAACCCTGAATAGTTCAGTACTTACAGCCTTGGCTACCTCGCCTACTCCCTCATCTTCATTGGAATAGTCATCCTTCAAAACAAAGGAATCTAAGCTGAATAGCGGCCTTTTCTCAACCTTCATTCTTTTGGCCACAAACGGCTGAGCCATGTGGCTTTCTTGCTTAGGCGGATTCAAGTTGACATCCATACCCTAAACTAAATTGACTCCTAGATTAGCTTGACTAATGAGATCAAACACTGAGTTAAACGGGAGACAGGAACCGATAACCATAACAAAGTTATTGCTACCGGACCCTGGGTGATTAGTTCAAAGATTATGGCTTCAGACAAGCCGAACTGGATCATTCCTACCTGGTTCCCGAAATTAGGCAAAGGGTTATTCATGGTGCTTGGGGTCTTATCAGATTCAATAATATTCCCTTCACTAACTAGATGCTGAATAGCCGAGAGCAGGGCTTTGCAATTGTTTGTTTAGTGTCCCACCTGAACGTGGTAATTGCAGAAATTCTTCTTATCTTTGGGTTTGGGCAGTTTGTACTCTTGAAGGGACTGGATGAAACCTGCTTCCCTTAAATGCTGAAAGATAACCCAAAGGGGCAACATGTACGGATTGGCCAAAACAAAAGGAGGGCGAGGAGATTGGATTGAGGCGACTACTCGTGGAGACTAAGTGATTGCCGGGGGCGCAGCAGGGGCTTGAGAAATTTCTTGAACTGCTGCTGGGGCTTTAGGCTTAGCTGGTGCCGGAGCTAAGGGTTGACCATCATTATTCTTTCTGAACCAGGGTTTCCCCTTCTTTTCTGCCTTTTCATGCTTTGCCTTGAGCTCAATTTTCTCAGCTTTTTCAAATACAGCCTTGTAAGAGAGGAATGAATAAGTGGCCATCTCTTTACAGAACAGAGGGAGAGAGCCTTCCAGGAGTTTAACAATCATCTCCTCGAGACTTAGCTTAGATTTCATCAGAACCTGGGTTAACATCCACCGGTTAAAATACTGCTTAAAGGTTTCATTGGGCATTTGAAGAACTCCCTCGAGGTGTTGGAGGGTTGTTTCCATCGTAGAATTGAAACCATAATGCACTTTCAGAGCCTCAGAAAGAGGTTTCCAATTAGTGACAATATGCTGCGGCAAAGTATGATACCATTCAAGAGCAGGGCCCCGAAGGGAACAAGGAAACATTTCAGCAACCACTTTATCACTTAATTTCTTTACGCGCATGACTCTTTCATACATAATAATATGGGAAGCAAGTGCACCCGAACCATTATAATGAGCCATATTCGGCATAGTAAAATTATCAAGGACGCAATCTTCATTCCTCTCGGGTTCCTTGGCAACCATAAGACAATTGATGTAGCTTTGAATTTTTGGTGTCACTCCCGAAGGCTGCGTGACCTAGTCGTTGATCAATTGAGAGAGAGTTGCAGCTTCGGGTGTCGCGCCCGGAGAATGCGCGACCTGGTCGTTGATTTGAGAGGCCATCATCTGGCGAACAAAAGTAGCTATTTCAGGTGTCACGCCCAGAGGCTGCATGACCTGGCGTTGACTGGAGGAGATGCTGGAGGATGAGGGACCATCTAGCTGTTGAAGGGATTCTGAGGGTAGGCGGTGCCCTAGAGAGTTACAATAAACTACAGAGGAGTAAAGGACGGCGGTTGGACTAGCCCGCTGGAAGAAGCTAACAACTGATGAGTGAACACGGGAGGAACCGAGGTTTGAGCAAAAGGTCTCGGGTTGAAAGGAACAATCGACGGAGTAGTCGAGGTTGGCAGAAAAGCAAAGGTTTGCCCGAACTAAAATGGGCTTACTATAGACCCTATTTTATAATTAGGTGAAACCATTACACCCTTTAAAATTTGCTGAAAAACTAATGAAATTTTTGTAGGATTTCAATTTGATTCACTTCATTAGTACCTATTATTTTATTTTTTTTAATCATTTTCATATACGTGCTTAAAACTTGTGATTGATGCAAGCCATCGATTCCATTTTGAGTTAAAATCGTAACAATCTTCAATTTTTGTTCGAGTTTTGACTAATAATAAAATAGTATTTTTTTATAAAAATAATAAAATAGTATTTGATTTATAAGAAAACCCCAAAATGATGACAAGGGCAAACCGGTAAATGGAGAGTATACAAAGAGGGCGGTAAAAAGCAGTTTTGGGCAATAAGAAGCATTACCTTTTTATATTTTTATTCTAGCTCCAATAAAACATCAGTAAAGACAAGCAGCATGTTCTGCATATAACTAATTGATTTATTTACCGTCAACTAAAATTGTATAAAATTTTATGCGATAGCAATATTTGGAGGTGACAAGGGAGTTTTAGTGATCATGATGATGGGTTTGCTAATACGTTGGTCTGCAGAAATCGTGAAGGTCGATTTCAAAAGTTGCAACGAGAAATGCTTAGCTAGTTGCAGTCGAGCCAGTGAAATGTTTTGCTCATTACATAATTATTTGTGGCATATATCCTCCTCCAAAGGCATCACATACTCATCATTTCTGTAATAAAATTATCTAAAATTCCAAGCTTATAAAAATGAGAGAATTTGTTCATAATTTCTGAATCCTCTAAGCTGATCTAAAATTTCAAGTTTGTATTTTATTCTTGTCTAAAATTTCATTTTATATGAATTAAATTAGGGTATAACTTATATAAAAAAAACTACAATTTTGTTGAATAATTGATGTATCAGCCGCCTGTTATTATGCAGACGGCTGTTATATAATTGATGTGGGGTTCACGTCATTAATATTTGATATAATATATTTTCTATTTTTCTACCTGTCATTAATATTTGATGTAATATGTTTCTTACTTATTTACCGTTTTTACAGTTGGATTTCTCTATAAATAGGAATTCAATTTCTTCATTTGAGATTTACTGAAAGAAATAAAAGTTTCTCTCAATTTCTCTCTGCCTTCTTTATTGTTGTTATAATTTCCTTATATTTATAGTCAATTTCCAACACGTTATCAACACGAGCTTGCTCTATCGATCAAGGATATCACCAAATAAATCCAAAGTAAGGCATAATTAAATTATTTTCTATAAATATATATTATACCTATAATTCGTAATATGTCTAATATCAAAAGTTTGGACTTTACTCCTCTTGATGTATCGGGAAAAAATTATCTTACTTGGGTATTGGATGCAGAAATGTATCTAGAGTCAATGGGTCTTAATAATACTATTATTGAAAATAATAATATTACACCTCAGTATAAGGCAATAGCTCTAGTTTTTCTCCGCCGTCATCTTGATGAAGCACTTTAATCAGAATATTTGACTGTCAAAGATCCTGCAGATCTTTGAAGACAATTAAAGGAGAGGTTTGAACACCTTAAGAAAATATCTCTACCAAATGCCCAGTATGAATGGATAAACTTAAGGCTTCAAGATTTTGAATCTGTTAGTGCATACAATTCTAAACTTTTTCAAATTACATCCATATTAAGATTATGTGGAAAGGAAATAACTGATGAGGATTTACTGGAAAAGTCATATTCTACATTTCATTTGAATAATATGGAATTACAGGAACAATATATAGCAAAAGATTATAAGAAATATAGTGAACTAATTACTGCACTTCTCCTAGCAGAACAGAGAAATCAACTCCTGTTGAAAACCATGAATTATGACATACCAGAACATATCCATTCCCTGAAGCAAATGCGATAATTCATAATAATTTTAATGGATGCGACCGCATAAATGGTCGTGGTCGTGGTCGAGGTAGAGGTCGTGGTAATGGGCGTGGTAGAGGATATAATAATAACAATTTCTACCAAAAGTGGAAACTAGGTAATAATAATAACAATAATTTCCACCCGAAGTGGAAAAATACAAATAACCACCAGAAGTGGAATAATCAAATTGAAAAATTTGATAAAAGAAATAATAGTCAAGATGATGAAAATAAATGCCATAGATGCGATATGACTGGTCATTAGTCAAGAACTTGTAACCGCTAAACATTTGGTAAACTTATACGAAGCATCCCTCAAGATATGTGCGGAACCAGAAACCAATTTTATATTGGATGATAATAACCCCACTAACGACCCCTATTGATATCCCCAATACGGAGTTGGATGATTTTCTGTTACCCAGCACCAGTGAAAAGGAAAAATTTGAATAACTACTTCATATATTTTGCTTAATTAATATATTATAATTTTTATGCTATTATTGGTTTGCTTTTGTTATTGTTGATTAATGTACTTTTTATTGGAAAAGTCAATGGATGATTTATTGTGACGGTTTTTGAATGCAACGGTTAGGTTGTTTGTGAGGGAATTGTTTGACCGATGCAGTTGTAATATTTCATCGAACAAGTTAGGAGAGTGCGGAGTGCACGTTTGTTCGAGTTCTATTACGATACTTAGCTTACGAGGGTCCGGGAGCTACCTTTCGCAACACTTCTGTTATGAACTGTTGCAGCTGCTCGAATGGACACGTTGTTTTGCTATGCTTCTATTCTGAACAGTTGCAACTGTTTGTTTCAGGCTTATAAATATCTGGCATTGGCAACGTTTTCAGGAATCTGGATGTAATCTGGTTCACTTTTTCACAACATAAAATTGTTGGTATTTTAGTGTAATTGGATCAACTAGTTGACCAATGCAGTAGTAATATTTCATCAAACAAGTTAGGAGAGTGCGGAGTGCACGTTTGTTCGAGTTCTATTACGATACTTAGCTTATGAGGGTCCGGTAGAATGAAGCCTTAAATGTCTATAAAAAGCATCTCTCAATCTTTGTTGAAGAAATCCAATAAAATGATGCATGGATAATTTTGAAGTCATGATGAACACTTTCAGATTGAATCTTATTTGGCGGTTCTACTAAATAGATCAATCGGATAAAATCAGAAATGACAAGAACTTAGAATGAATTTTTGTTGTGAAGAAAAGTGAACCAAAAATTGCAGAAATCATTGCAAAAAACTCTTTTTATAAGTGTTGACAATGCCATGTTTTATAGACCTGATACAAACAGTTGTAACTCTTCAGAACATAAGTGTCGCGAAAAGACATGTCCATTCGAGCAGCTGCAATAGTTCATAATAGAAGTGTTGCGGAAGGTAGCTCCCGGACCCTCGTAAGCTAAGTATCATAATAGAACTCGAACAAACGTGCACTCCGCACTTTCCTAACTTGTTCGATGAAATATTACGACTGCATTGGTCAACTAGTTCATCCAATTACACTAAAATACCAACAATCCTCCCCCATTTTAGTGTAATCCATGATTAACTAAATAAAAATCACAACAAATAACAAACTTATGCATAAATGAAATATCGTGACGATTGAATTTCATCTTAGTATATTACATTCCAAGTATTCGAATAATTAAAGGTGTCACTATGGATTGAACCTTGGTTATCCATCTTGAATACTCGAAGATAATATACACATAAGTTAACATTCTAATATGTTCTTACTTGACACTATCTTTTACTAACCTTGTGTCCCTATCCTTCATAAGCATATCAAAGCCAAGTCCAAGCTTCTTGAAGCGGCTAAACTTTATGCTTATCTAGGTAGCCTTTTTACTCTTGCACCTGCATATGCAATTTTTCAAAAAGACTATTAAGAAGTTAAAGTTCAACCTCCTTTACTTGCAGGTCTGAACACACACCTTGGGATGTTTTAATCAGTGTGTTCCAATTTCTAGATGTTAAGCTTTCCTCATTGAATTTAGCACCGAACGTCATATTAGGTGGGAATTGGGTATCTTAACATGAGAGATTTTCGATGGACTTTAATTTCATCCTCTTAACCGGCTTTTGCATAAGATCTTTCCTTAACCCTTTGGTTATATGATCGGCTAAATTATGCTCAGTTTTTACAAACTCAGATTCCATTGTCGAATCACTCACACAAGTTTGTTTCTTAGACACCCAAGAAGTAGCACCTCCCCCAAGAAGAAACACTCATCCACTTACGGAAGAACTATACTCCTCATAAGAAAAATAACTTGTATCTGACTAATCTTCCAAAACCAAAGGAAGCCATTAGAAACGCACCATGTGGCATTATGTTGACCGATTAACTTTGACTTTTGACTGATACGTGTCAGTCAACCATCGATATATCAACCCCAAAAGTTAAACCAATGCCACATTAGATGACGGTTAAAGTTGGATAAGGACAAGTTTCTGGCGATGCTTAATTTCACTAAAGTGTTGCCAAAACTGCTCCACTTACATTCTTTCTTGCGACATAGAAAAAATATTCTGGCAACGCTCTGAAAATCGTTACCATATTAACCAGTAGCCTTGTTTCTGGCAACACTTCTAAAAGCGTCGCAATCGATCACAAAAGCGTTGCCAAAACTGCTACACGAAGCATCGCCATAGATCATGAACCGTCACAAATGGTTGTCACAAAAACTAACCATCCTAACTTTTCATTTTACGACGGACTTTTTGACGGAATCAGAATCCCTCACAAATGGTCATAAGAAACCAAGACCTACCTCAAAAAACAGTTGTCGTAAATGAACCATCGCAACTTTTCATTCTGCAATGAATTTTGCAATGAATTCAGAATCCCTTGCAAACTGCAGAAAAACGAATTCAAATTTTAAATCATTTCAAAATCAATTCCGGCCACCGATAAAATCCCTCTTAAGGTTTTTTGATGTCCCGAGTCCAATGGCGCTGCTCTTTTTTACAAAAAATGAACCTAAACACGTCGTTTATATAAAACGACTTGAGAATCAAGATTTTTCCCAAGAAAAAGAACGTTTATACCGCCATAAACAACCAAAAATGAAAATGGCCATCAAACATTATTCAACATAACTTCAATAATTAAGAAATTTAAATCCTAAATTTTAAAGTATCAAAATTCAATTAAAACACAATAAAATCAACATTCATATTTTTCAGAATATTCCAGATTTCATGACCTGACTTCCCGTGCATTGTTTCCATTAAAATATCATCAAATTGAAAAATTTTCTTTAAAACATAATTATCCACGTGTCTTAGCTTTCCAAATCCACCAGAATCACAGAAATCCAAATTGCATAACCAAAGTTATGATCAAAATACTAAACAGTGTACAAAGCTGAGATTTTCCAAAAACAGATTTCACGACTCAACTTCAAACGAAAATTTCACATTGAAAACGAACGAAATTAAATAAGGTTTCTTCTGAACATATATTCCTTAGATTTTGTAAATATCAATAGAATCAAGAATCATTCAAATCAGATTTATATAACAAGAGAAAACATCAAAATAAAACAGGGGCAAAATCTGGAAGTTTTTCGAAAAATCGAGAAATCGAAATTAGAGACACAAACAATCATCGCAAGAGAACGGATCAAATTCGTACCTTTTTGGTGAAAAACTCAGGCTTCAAGTGACAAAATAAGATTCAATATTTGTTGGGGAATTCCAGTAGAATGAAGCCTTGAATGTCTGTAAAAAACGTCTCTCAATCTTTGTTGAAGAAATCTAATAAAATGATGCATGGATAATTCTGAAGTCGTGACGAACACTTTCAGATTGAATCTTATTTGGCGGTTCTACCAAATAGATCAATCGGATAAAATCAGAAACGACTAAAACTTAGAATGAATTTTTGTTGTGAAGAAAAGTGAACAAAAAATTGCAAAAATCGTTGCAAAAAACTCTTTTTATAAGTGTTGACAATGCCATGTTTTATAGACCTGATACGAACAGTTGTAACTCTTCAAAACAGAAGTGTTGCCAAAAGACATGTCCATTTGAGCAGCTGCAACAGTTCATAATAGAAGTGTTGCAAAAGGTAGCTCCCGGACCCTCGTATGCTAAGTATCGAAATAGAACTCGAACAAACGTGCACTCCGCACTCTCCTAACTTGTTCGATGAAATATGACGACTGCATTGGTCAACAAGTAGATCCAATTACACTAAAATACCAACACTTTTTATAATGTTTTTTTATAAATAATAATGCATCTTTCGTTTCTTCTATGAAGAAAATAAATTCTTTTCCGGTGTTATATGACTTCAAGGAAAATGAAGCAAATTTATGTATTGTAGATAGTGCCACCACACATATTATTCTCAAAGAGGCAACATATTTTAATACTCTTAAAAGGGGTGAAACTATTATTACCATAATATCGGGACAAACAAAAATGGTTGAAGGCTCCAGAAGAGCTAGTATTATATTACAAAGGGGAACGAAACTTATTATAAATAATGCATTATTTTCCCCGAATTCTCACAGAAATTTATTAAGTTTTAAATATTGAAACTGTGAACGAATACAATAAAGAATGTCTTTATGTTACAAAAATAATTTCAAGAAAGAAATTTATACTTGAAAAATTTTATACTCTTTCATGTGACTTATACTACACATATATTAATATGATTGAGGCCAATTTAACTATAAACCAGAAGTTTATAGATTCATATACTTATAAAATTTGGCATGATCGACTGGGTCATCCTGAATCGGTAATGATGAGAAAAATTATTGAAAATTCACATGGACATCTATTAAAGAACCAGAAGTTTCTTCAAAATAATGAATTATTTTGTGCTGCTTGTTCGCAAGGAAAATTATTAATAAAACCTTCCAGAAGTAAGGTTGGAATAGAATTGCCAGCATTTTTAGAGCGCATACAATGTGATATATGTGGACCAATTCATCCACCATGTGGACCATTTAGATATTATATGGTTCTAATTGACGCTTCAACTAGGTGATCACATGTATGCTTATTATCTTCACGAAATAAGGCATTTGCAAGGTTGCTTGCTCAAATTATAAGATTACGGGCACAGTTTCCCGATTATCCTATTAAATCAATTGGTCTTGATAATGCTGGAGAATTCACATCCAAAACATTTAATGATTATTGTATGCCGATTGGAATAAAAGTTGGACATCCTATAGCATATGTTCATACACGAAATGGTCTAGCAGAATCATTAATTAAACGTCTGCAATTAATTGCACAACCGCTAATTTTGCGAACAAATATCCCTACTACAGTTTGGGGTTGTGCAATATTACATGCAGCATCTCTTATACATTTAAGACCAGTAAATTATCATGATTATTCTCCATTATAATTACCTTCTGGCCATTAGCCTAGTATTTCTCATCTTAGAGTTTTTGGTTGCGCGGCATATGTGCCTATTGCTTCACCACAAAGGACTAAAATGGGTCCTCAAAAGAGATTAGGAATTTATGTTGGCTATAAATCTCCTTCAATAATTAAATATTAACTGGCGATATGTTTACTGCACGATTTGCAGATTGTCATTTTGATGAAAGCACTTTCCCAAAATTAGGGGGAGAGAATAAGGGCCCAATTTTAGAAAAGAATATAATATGGAATGCTTCATCACTTTCTCATATGGATCCTAAATCAAATGATTTTGAACTAGAAGTTCAGAGAATAATCCATCTTCAACATTTAGCAAATCGATTGCCTGATGCACTCGCTAATCCTAAACGAGTAACGAAATCGCATATACCAGCAGTAACTGCGCCAATTCGTATTGAGATTCCTGAAAAATAACCTGCGGATAATACTCTAACATGACTGAAGAGTGGATGAACTATTGGTTCAAAAAATAAAAATTCTAAAAGGAGGAGAGTTATTGATAATGAAGATACTCCCATTGAGGATATAAATATAAATACACTTCCGAAAGAAGTGCAAGCACTAGAAGTACAAATACCTGAAGCTATTGAAAATGAAGAAATTCAAATAAATTATATCAATACTGAAAGAAGATGGAATCATAGTAAAATAATTATAGACCATAGTTTTTCATATAATTTATTTGAATCAATACTGAAAGAAGATGGAATCATAACAAAATAATTATAGACCATATTTTTTCATATAATGTTGCGATTAATATTGAAAATGAAAATATAGATCTTGAGCCAACATCTATTGAAGAATGCCAAAGTAGAAATGATTGGCAAAAATTGAAAGAAGCAATTCAAGCTGAGCTGAATTCTCTTGAAAAACGCAAAGTATTCGAACCAGTAGTTCGAACACCACAGGACGTAAAACCTGTTGGCAATAAATGAGTTTTTATTAGAAAGAAAAATGAGAAAAATGAAATAATAAGATATAAATCCAGATTAGTTGCACAAGGTTTTTCCCAAAGACCTAGGATAGACTATGAGGAAACATATTCTCCAGTGGTGGATGCAATAACTTATAGATATCTTATTAGTTTTGCAGTGCAAGAAAATTTAAAATGCACTTGATGGATGTTGTCACAGCGCTTGATAATGATATTTATATGAAAATCCCTGAAGGATTAAAGCTACCAGAAAAATATGGCAAACGAGAACTTTACTCGATAAAGTTACAAAGATCCTTATATGGATTAAAATAATCTGGGCGCATGTGGTATAATCGTCTCAGTGAATATTTATTGAAAGAAGGATATAAAAATGATCCAATTTGTCCATGTGTTTTTTTAAGAAAATTTGGATCTAATTTTATTATCATCTCAATTTATGTTAATGATTTGAATATTATTGGAACTCCAGAAGAGATACCAAAAGCAATTGATTCTTTAAAGAAAGAATTTGAGATGAAAGATCTTGGAAAGACAAAATTGTATCTTGGTTTGCAAATTGAGCACCTTGAAAAGGGAATTTAGTGCATCAATCAAACTACACAGAAAAGATCCTAAAAAGATTTAATATGGACAAAGCACATCCATTGAGTAACCCAATGGTTGTATGATCACTCGATGTGAAAAAGGATGTTTTTCGCCCTAGAGAAAATAATGAAAAAGTGCTCGATCCGTAAGTACCATATCTAAGCGCAATAAGTGCTTTGATGTATCTTGCTAATAACACAAGACTAGACATTGCATTCTTTGTTAATTTGTTAGCAAGATACAGCGCTACACCTACAAGACCACATTGGAATGGAATTTAACCTATAATACGCTACCTTCGAGGAACTACTGATTTAGGCTTATTTTATTCAAATGAGTTTAAAGCTTAAATTAGTTTGATATACGGATGCGGGTTATTTATCCGACGCACACAAAGCTCGATCTCAGACGGGCTATTTATTCACATATGAAGGAACAGCTATATCTTGGCGATTGACAAAACAAACAATCACAACTGCTTCCTCAAATCATGCGGAGTTAATAGCGATAATGTGTGTGGTTGAGATCATTAATCAAACATATCCAAGAAGCATGTGGAAATATTATGGTCAAGGAAGATCCGACGACAATATATGAAGATAATGTTGCTTGTATTACTCAATTGAAGGAAGACTATATTAAAGGAGACAGAACAAAGTATATTTCACCAAAATTTTTCTTCACTCATGAGCTAGAAAAGAATGGTGAAATCAGTATTCAACAAATCCGCTAAATCCGCTCTTGTAACAATTTAGCAGATTTGTTTATCAAGGCTTTACCTTCCTTAACTTTCAAGAAATTGATTTACAACATTGGAATGCGTCGGCTTAAGGATCTCCAGTTAACTCGCGAACAGGAAGAATAAACACGGTACTCTTTTTTCCTTTAATTGAGGTTTTTATCCCACAAGGTTTTTCCTTAATAAGGTTTTTAACGAGGGATTGTCCCATTCGCGGCAGATGATATATCAAAGGGGGAGTGTTGAATAATTGATGTATCAACCGCCTGTTACTATACAGGCGGCTGTTATATAATTGATGTGGGGTCCACGTCATTAATATTTGATATAATATGTTTTCTACTTTCTACCTGTCATTAATATTTAATGTAATATATTTTTTACTTATTTACCGTTTTTATTGTTGGATTTCTCTATTAATAGGAATTCAATTTCTTCAAGAAATAAAAGTTTCTCTCAATTTTTCTCTGCCTTCTTTATTATTGTTATAATTTCCTTATATTTATAGTCAATTTCCAACGACTTTTATATTGAATACGAGTTCTAGCATTGGAGAAGTTGAAAATGGAATATAATATTAAATGTATTCAATTTTTTATATTTACAACAATCTTTTATTAGAATAATCTTTTTCACAGTCACAATTAAGACTCTTAAACCCTTATAATAAATGTATTTAATGAGATCTGAACTTTATTCGTCTCACTTATTCAACCTATTTTACCAGAACAAGTAGAGCACTAAAACACAAAATTTAAGGGTAAACTTAAAAAAAATACCGAGTGGTTTCATTCATTTGTAAAAAAGGGTCTCAGGAATTTTTTTTACAAAAAGGGGTCCGTGGTTTCAAAAAATTTATAAATAAAGGATCCTCAATATTAATTTATGTCATGAAAATTGATAATCTTATTCGTTTTAATCTGAATTTTTATGGGATAGCTATTAAAAATACAATACACATCAGTGAAATTTTTTGAATAGTATAAATATTTTTTAGTTAAATTATGATAACAAACTTTAAAAAATCATAAAAAAATATAAAAATATCTTCTAAAATTATTCAAATCTTGACGTATACTTTTTAAATAATAAGGTTAAATTATTAGAATGTTGGATTATTTAAAATATTCAATGTAACACCACTATTCTGAAACCGTAGGCCCCATTTTGCAAATTTTTTGAAACCACAAACCCAATTTTACAAAAAATAATTTCTCAGATCCTATTTTATAAATGAGTGAAATCACAAGTTACTTTTTTAAAATTTGCCAAAAATTTAATATGGTATACTTCCATAACAATTAAGGCAAAAAGGACTTTTACGTCTTTGTGCTATAATCCTTTTCCCTTAGCCTACGTGGTATTACTTTTTTAGTCCATTCTGTTATGTTTTATCTAATAATTATTCATTTGGTCATTCTGTTACGTGATTGTTACCCATTTGATTTTTGTTCTGTTCAATTTGTTATCTTTTTAAAATTTGTACGGTAGATAATTTATCATTGATATTTCATGTATTTCGTGCTAAAACAACAAAAAGGTAACATATTTAATAATACAGAGATCAATAAGTATCATGTATAGCACATAAATCAAAGAGATAAATTGTGGATACCTAAAAAAGTCTTTTTGCTTAGCAATTAACCGCATGTAATTCTCTAGTATTATTGATAGTAAACTTCCCATTAGCTAATATGTTATATGTATATGTAATTTATATGTCTTGTGCAACTTTTTTTTTTATCTTTATTTAAACAGCATAATAGCCAAGTATAATATAAATTTAATTGATAATAGAATTGCGTAAATTCGTACTAAAAGAGATGTAGCGGCTCGCGGAAGCGTTTGGACACCACATATCCCCACACATGATATAATATTGTCCACTTTGGGCCTAAGCCTTCTTGGTTTTGTTCTTGAGCTTTATCCCCAAAAGGCCCTATACAAATGGGAATATGGTCCACACTTACAAGCCATAGATACTCATCCCTTCTAGCCATTGTGGGATATTTGTTTGACCCAACAGTTCGCCCCTCGAACAAAGATCAATCGAGCCTCCCCTCGACCGATCAACCATCCGTCAACAACACATCCTTTTTTCACTCTAATGCGATAGTGGACATATGCCTTACATAGAGCACAAGAGGTTTCATGGAAATCCGATGACCAAACTGGACTTTGCCACTTTTTATTCAATTCTCCTGGGATTCAACCACATCGCGGCTAATCTTAGGGCATGACTCTGGCTTTGATACCAATTGTAGCGCTTGCGGAAGCTCATGGATACCTCATATCCCCATACATGGTATGATATTGTCCACTTAGGGCCTAAGCCCTCATGGTTTTACTTTTGGACTTTACCTTAAAAGGCCTCATACCATTAGGGATATTATCCACACTTATAAACCATTTATTCTCCACCTTTGTTAGCAATGTGAGATATTTGTTTGCACATTCCTCCCCTCGACCGATCAACCATCCATCTATAAACACGTATCTTCTACTCTAATGTATTGGAGGACACATCTTATATAGAGTACTGGTAGTTTTCACGGATATCCGGTGATCAAACTGGGCTTTACCCCACTATTTATTCGACTTTCTAAGGATCCATCTACAAGGCTAACATCAAAGCATGGCTCTGATACCTTATGTAGCGTCTTGCGGAAGCGTTTGGACACTATATATCCCCACACATAGTATGATATTGTCCGCTTTGGTCCTAAGCCCTCATCGTCTTGTTCTTGGGCTTTATCCCTAAAAGGCCTCATACCAATGGGGATATGGTCAACACTTACAACCCATAGATACTCATCCCTTCTAGCTAATGTAGGATATTTGTTTGACCCAATAGTTGGTTCCGAGTGGAGTTGGATGTCCAACATGGAAAATTAATAAGTTAAGTGAATGATATATAATTAGAAAGTGCCCATTAACCCATCGTCTTAGGGTTTTGGGTTAGAAGTAGTGTCAAGCCCATGAAGTATATCATTCACTTGGATGCTCATTGTTCCCTTGGACTGAAAGCTCTCAGATCTTGCCAAGTGGTATCAAAGCTGGTATGACTTGTTTGAGCAGTATTGTGCTCCATGGTGAGCACAGCCTTAGCCCGAATGTAGTGATTGTTGAACCCAACATAAGTTTGGACTGACTCAGTGGATGACTTAGTAGTGCTTGAGTTTGATCATAATAATTAAGTTAAGTTTAAGTTAATTAAATCAATAATGTTGTTAAAATAAATAGTCTATAGTTATATGTGAGTAATTGAATTCAAGGGTAGAATTTCAAGTCTTTGCTGACCTAGCTATTTAGTTCAACTCTGAGCTGTTCTGGGCTAAGTATGTATCTTAGTAGCTGACTATACACTATTCACTCTACTGTTGATATTTAAATTTTATTTCAGCTGTGTATATTATTTTATCATTTCACTGAGTTACTCTCAATAAGTCAAAGGCACTGACTTTTCATTTAGAGAAAAATAGAATCTTTCCTTTTGAGTTTCACTTTTGTGGACATTAATGAAAGAAAGAAAAAAGGAATTAATGCCTTGACATGACATCCGCTTTATGAAGAAAATGCCAAAGTTCTTCAAAGTCCAAGCTACAAAAAGCGAATACCCGATTTGGAAATGTTGCAAATTCACCAACTTTGTGTATCGCGACTCTGCAAAGTTATCATATTACCAGAGGAATGGGAAGATGACACATAGTAAGTCAGTGCAAGATCTCTCTAATGGGAGATTGGCATCAAACGACAGAAGATTCAAATTGAAGATCGGATATCAATCTAATGGATTGATCTCTATCTTACAATGGTGTGATTTTATCTCTTAACGGATCGATTTAAAGAAGCAATAGGTGGATAACTAAGCTCACAATTTGCAGAAGATGCCAAGATAAGTTCAACGGCTACATTCTTAATTTTTAGTATAAAAGGAGCAAGAAGGCAAGCATTAGAACTTGGTGATTACACCTGAATTTCTAAGAAGCAAAACTTTGTCAATCTATAAGCTTTAAAAGAAGTTCAATCAAGAAAGCATCTACTCAGCGAGAATCTGCTTTACAATAAGAGAGATTAGAAAATATTGATAGAATTGTAATATCTGATTATCTATAACTAGATCAACATTTCTATAAGTTGAATCTAGCTCTTGTTTAGACTTAGTTGAGTTATTGGTAGAAGAGGGTATTCTACTCAGGTGGTGAGCGATTATAGTTTAGAGGGTACTTTCTGTAATTGGAAAATTCTGTAAAAGGCTTCTCCACCTAGGGTAAAGGAGTTGAGATTAGTGGATTAAAGCCAAGACACTCTCTTAGGACTGGATTTAACCACAGGTTGCCGAACAAGTATAAAATCTTTATGTTCTTTACTATGAAGTTTTTCTAGGTTTTACTCAGTCCGCTGACCTACTCAGCACAATTTAATTAATCGCGAAAAAGTTACATGTTCTATTTGAGCGAGTCATTCACCCCTATCTAACCCTTTGAGTATATGTTAGGGACCAATAAATGGTATCAGAGTGAGTTCTCATTTTAAATATTTCACAATCTTGAGATAAAGAACATGACACACAAAGGAGGAGAATCCAGTTAAAAGGCCTAAGCCTAAATTCTACCTTAAGGCATGTCAGTCACCAGGCTTCCTACGTTCAATGTAAAGCATTATACCTACTGGAAGAACAAGATGAAGAATTTCGTCCAGTCCCAGAGTATGTATACTTGGATGGCTATTGTTGAAGGGCCATATGTTCCTACTATTGTGAAGAATGGAGTGCGTGTTGAAAAGTACTCTAATGAGTGGGACAACCAGGGCTTGGCCAGACTGAAGGAAAATATAGCTGCTATCAACTATCTTCATTGTGATCTTCATGCAACCGAGTTCAATCATATTTCAGGTTATAAAACTGCTCAAGAGATCCGGAAGAAGTTGGAAGTAACTTATGAAGGAAATGACAAAGTCAAAGAGACCAAGATCAACATTCTCATGAGAGATTATGAGTGGTTTCATATGCAGCCCAAGGAAGACATTTCTAACATGAACATAAGATTCATGAACATTGTCAATGAGCTAAAAAGACTTAGCAAGAACTTCACAGATTAAGAGACTGTTAAGAACAATTTGAGAAGTTTGACACATGAATGGGACATAAAGAAGAGTGCTATCGAAGAAGCCCATAATTTGAAGACCTACAAGTTTAATGAGCTGATTGGAACCTTGCTCACTCATAAAATGAAATAATATGAGGATGAGTCCAAGAAGTTTAAAAACAAAGAAAGAGAAAGTTCTAAAGGAGCCGTTGTTCTCAAGGCTGATGAGGATTCCTCATAGGAAGAATATCCTAAGGATAGAAAGGAAGAGATAGCACTAATGACCAAGAACTTTAACATGTTCTTAAGGAAAGTTAAGAACTTTCAGAGATTCAGAAAGCCCAGCAAGTATAAGAAAGGAGTAGATGATAGACCACATAAGGAATTCAACAAAGAGCATAACAAAGACATCAAGTGTTTCGAATGTGGTGAGAAAGGGCATATCTAGTCTAGCTGTCCTAAAGCTAAGAAGGAGAGGTTCAAGAAGAAAAAGGATAACAAGGCTCTTGCTACTACCTGGAGTAACTCTGAACAAGATTCATCTTCCTCAAATGAAGAGGCACAAGACTATGCAAATGTGTGTCTAATGGAAAAGGATGATCAACCCAACTCAGAGTCAGCTGACCAACCATCTACTTCCGCTGCCAATCAATCAGTTGGCCAGAGTAGAGATAAAGGAAAGAGAGCTGAGGTAAATTTAGAACCCCCTTTGTCTTCAGATGAACTTGCTATTGTGAGCACTGGATTTTAAAGATCCTTCTCACAAAAAAATGATGAGAGCTATATGATGCATTCTCTTGGAGGTGTTATCCATCAGAGGTGTTCCAGCTACTGCAGAGTTGAGTTTGTCCAAAGTTTAGAGACCTAGTCCGCCTTTAGGGACTCGTACGAGTGCTTCCTAGCGGTACGTATCCATCGATAGACCCATATAGGTCCCCCAGGACCCGTACGGGTGGGGTCCCACCGGTACGGGTCATCTTGTTGCCTGATCAGGCTCTTTCAGAAGCTATCTCTTACCTTTTTTAGGAATAGACAGGTCTTAAATGCAGTTTATTGCATTCAGACCTAATTCTCACCCTATAAATAGGGCCTTTTCCTCTCAGTTTAACACACACAACTCATATGCAAAAATAGTTAGTATACTATACACAAATTCTAGCAGTTTCTATAGGTATAGAAAGGTTATAGTGGAGGTATAGTAGGTATAAAATAGGGAGAAAACCCATTCGTTGAGGTTTTGTCCATATTTTATTCATTCCTAACTTAGTTTATTAGGATTTAGGAGAGGTTCTGTCCATACAAACACTCGCCTAAATAGTCATGTTTCATCTACTTTGGCTAGAATCTCTCAACAGTAAAGGGATTGCCTCAAAGTGGATTCATGCCACAAACGTAACGCTCCTGAGTTTCAAAGAGACTCACATCTCAATTATTTTATTATTATTCTCTGTCTCCTCTACTATATCTGCTCTTTTTATTTCCTATTTCGGGTCTGGTCCTAGCCCGTATAAGCCTTTTTGGTATCATGTGTCCTTGGGATATTAAATTTGTGCGCCATACTTATACGGAAGGAAATCCCATTTTTAATTTATTTTTCATCCATTAATCTACAGATTAAATCGAACAAAGTTTCTTCTTGGACTAGACAGGACCCATATGGGTACACCATACCCGTACTTGTCCTCCCTGGTAGCCGTACGGGTTCTACCCACCCGTACAGGGTACCAGCCCTATGCAGAATCAAGAATTCATGTCTCATTCAGTTAAAATCAATCCAATTCACCATTTACCATGCGAACACTTTCACTAATAATCAGTTAAATCAACCCACAAAAGTTAAAATGTGTTTTCATAACAAAATACGTTGAAGACTTGTTATTTCTCTCAGATCCTACCGGGCACTATCGATTGTAAAACTGCCATGCTAAATCACATTTTTCCTAATAAAATTTTGACTTATGATGTGCTATAAACTGTGCTGACAGTTGTGGATGCAGGAGAATTTATTTTTATTTTGTTTTATAACTTAGAACAAGTGTATAGGTTCTCTTGTAATTCCCCCATTTTCCCCCAGTTGTAATTATTATTCCCCCATTATTGATTGTGCTTTATTGTAATCTGTAAATGCATGTAATGAGTGTGAAAGAGTGTATAAAAATAGGCTTTCTGTGATAATTCCCCAAATGATGAAAACAATAATGGTTTTACGCAGTGAATGTAATTTTGAATCAACTAAATGAGAAATAAGTGACTCATCCGATACCCAAATTTCTGATCCAATAGGTATAAGTCTCCCACCCAGAAGGAACCTTACCAAAACTCTTTCCCAAGTAGACAACTTGGGTGGCGACTCTATCCTTTGTATCGAGATTTGGGTCTCAATTCTTTTATTCATTAAAATTGGCTTATCGTGCAAACTTGAACTAAAAAATGTTTTGTCACGCCTAAATCCAACCAACCCCCAGTGAGCCCCACCTATCACATAGGTGCCAAGGGTGACCCACACGTCATCGATACCTCACAGTGGTGACTCTTCTAGGGAAATAATCTTTTAACTTGCAAAAATTTAGTTCATTTTAAAAGCTTAAAAGACTAAGATGAGCACCGAAAGCCATTTACTTGATTCAACCCATTTTCTTTTTCATCAAGTGGGAAAATTATCACACTCTATATTCTCATCTCCTTTTCTCTTTAGTTAGATGTGCTCTTCTTCTAACGCTAGGTTAGGGTGCCCTATTAATTCGGTGACACTTGCAAAGGTGTTACCCATGCCCTCCAGGAATTGGGGACTTCTTAGAGGGTGGAGCACTCATTGTCATCTCCCTCCAAAAGAGGCTTGATAAAACGGGAACCTTCTACATCAAACTTCTGATATGTCCCTATGCCATTCTTATCGAAAGCCTCAGAATTTTACCCTTTAGGAACCCCGATTTCTGTGTGAGATTAGACTAAGGAAGAATACCATCAGACTCGATGGGAGAGATAGGGACTGAATTGATCGCTTCGCATGTGTTGTGTTACATACCCTTATGATTAACCCCGCCATGCATTGTTGTAATTTGCACATGCATACCGCATCCCATGCATGTACTGATCTATTGTTTACTACCTCAGTTCAAGATAAAAACTGCCAATCTTGTCCAGTACTCACCCCGGTCACTATTATGGCTTAGTTTGGTCAGTCAATTCAACCAGTGAACCTAACGCTCCGCATAGCTAGTAGTGGGATTCATTCGCTCTATCAAAAGGCTATTTTACAAGTTTACCGTAGCAAGGACCCGAGTCTGTTACCAGACTTCGTGTTATGCCAAAGGGGACAATCCTCCCTTATTTTATGGGTTTACCCTATGGCATAACCCATGACTAAATGGTTCATCCTATGACTCTAGATGACATCTCACCTTGGGGCACTCCTCTTTTGAACATCTTCAAGAAGCTGAAGAAGTACCAGTTGATTGATCATCTCCGACCATATATTCAGCCAAAGCCTGAGGAGAGGGGCAATTTCTGCATATATCATGTCAGTCTTGATCATCTGATTAGAGTATGAGAGGATCTCCTCAAGGCTATAACACTAATTGACAGAGGAAAAGTTTGCAAACCCCAGAGAAGAGGGGAGAAAGTAGCCATGATCAACTCAGGATTAGAGAAAATGAGGTATGGAAATGCATCATAGAGACCAAGAAAGCAGAAGAAGAACCATCCATATTTGACCTTATAGCTATCAGACAGTGGAGTGGGGAACCTATCCATGATTAGTTTCAGAGGTGGTTAACAGTCATGGTAGCACTCAAAAGGAAACCTCAGGAGTAGGAATTAGCCGATCGACTCATCTTTGGATTATCTCCTAACCTCTTAAAGATAGCATTTGTGAAGGAATACAAAACCATCCCTGAGAGCTATGAAGCAACTATAGAAGTAGTAAAGTGTACCAAACAAATAGAAGATAGTGACCTATCAAAGATTGAAGTAGACAAACCTATAGATGCCCTTACCACTTCAATATACACCATCTTATGCTTGGGGGATAAGAAGAAGACACCAATTCAGGAATCCTTGAGAAACCTGGCCCAAGCCACAAGGGAAGCTGTAGATGATGTATTGATCGAGAAACAGTTGCAATACCTGGATTGTGACCTAACTCACATTTTGATGAGTGACCAAAAAGACCCTCCCCCTGTGGAGGATGACAATGCAATTGTATGTTATAAAAATGATGTAGCCTTCGGGCATCCTAATGATAATGATAGAGATTTTGCTTAATTGATTGATGTTTCGCCTGACGACACCATACATTCATCTGACCATATGCATAACATTTTTAGCATTCATAATGCTTCATTACATGACAATAATTTGGGCACTAAGGAAAATAAAAAAATGGTAACAATATCTAATGATCTAACCCCTATCGAAAAAAGAGAGATGATAAAAGTGCTTAGAAAACATGTTAACGCTTTCGCTTAGTCCTACGAGGACATGCCCGGGGTAAATTGCCGAGCATCGTATCCTAACCGATCCTAGGTTCAAACAAGTCAAACAAAAGTTAAGAAGGCTACATCCAGAATGGGCCAATAAAATCAAAGCTAAAGTTGCTAGATTACTGGAAGCTAAATTCCTTGAAGTAATTGAGTATTCGACATGGTTAACAAATGTTGTCCCGATTCCTAAGAAAGATGGAAGGGTCAGAATGTATGTCGACTTTTATGACTTGAAAAAGGCATGATGATTTCTCGTTACTACACATTGATGTACTAGTAGATAGTGCTACCAGGGCCGCAATGTATTCGTTCTTAGATGGGTTTTCCGGGTACAATCATATTCTAATGGACATTATTGACAAAGTTAATATGACCTTCATCACAGAATGGGGAGTGTATTGCTACAAGTTAATGCCCTTCGAACTAAAAAATGTAGGGGCAACTTATCAAAGAGCTGTGACAGCCTTACTGCTCAACATGATCTGTAAAGAGGTTAAGGTTTATATAGATGACATGCTAGTAAAGTCTAATACGATGGAAGAGCACCCCGAGAATTTAGAAAGGTTCTTGATGAGAACTGAGAAGTACAACCTGCGTTTAAACTAAAGAAGTGTGTGTATAGGTTACATCAGGAAAACTCTTGGGCCATATTGTCAGTTAAAGGGGAATCGAGGTTGACCTCGATAAGGTTAAAGCTATTCAAGAAATGCCTATTCCTAGAATTGAAAGGGAAGTTAGGTCATTCCTTGGATCACTTCAGTACATAAGTCATTTTATCGCCAAGCTAATGATAGTATGTGAGCCAATCTTTAAGTTATTGAGAAGGAAGTAGCCAATGGAATGGAATGTGCAATGCCAGATAGCATTTGACAAGATAAAGGCTTATCTCATAAGCCCCCTAGTCTTAAAGCCTCTGATGGCCGGCAAGCCATTGATTCTCTATTTGGCCATAGAAGAGTCGTCTGTAGGGGCAATGTTGGCCCAAGAATAAGAGGATAAGAGTGAGCATGCCATCTACAATTTGAGTAAGAAGTTATTAGAGTATTATACAAAATACACAGTAGTAGAGAAAATGTGCACCACAATGGTGTGGTTAACCAAGAAGTTGAGGCATTACTTCTAGTCCTATAAAATTCAAGCAATTACGAAAGTAGATCCAATAAAGTATCTTTGTCAATCCCCAACATTGGCAGGAAAACTCTCTCATTGGCTTCTATTACTGTCTAAGCTTAATATTGAGTATGTCACGAAGAAGGTCATTAAGGGGAGAGCAGTGGCTAAATTTTTGGCAAGTCAACTCGTAAAGTCTGATTATGTTGAAAATCTGGAGTTTCCCGATGAATAGTTGGCAGAAGTGAAAGTTGAGAATGCCGAATGGATTATATATTTTGATGGAGCTATAAATCAAAAGGGCGCTGGTCTTAGGGTAATCATCATCGCGTCGTAAGATGAGATTATCCCACTGAGCAAGCGATTAGAATTCCCAGTCACCAATACCGGGGCCGAATATAAAGCTGGCCTCTTTGGTCTTGATGCTATTTTAAAAGTAGGGGCAAGGGAAGTCAGGGTGATGGGAGATTCCGCGTTAGTGATAAAGCATGTTGTAGGGGAATGGGAAATTAGAGAAGAATCACCCAGGCCATATGTGAAAGTAGTCTGGGACTTGTCAGCATAGTTCAGTCAATGCTTCTTCCAATATATACCAAGGGATGAGAATCAGATGGTCGATTCTTTGGCTACCTTAGCCTCAATGTGGGAAGGAGAAGAGGCACAACCCATTTGTCTACTCATAATAGAAATGGCTCGTTCCCCATTTGATAAGAAGATTCGAGTTATAATTGTAGAAGAGCAAAAGGTTTGTTGGTATGATGACATTAAAAGGATCTTGAAAGAAGGGAAGTGCCCTGAAGGGTCATCAAGTTCAGATCTCTTGTCTCTCAAATGGTTAGCTACATAATTCAAACTAGTTAATGAAGATCACTTCAAGAGGACGGCTGAAGGATTATTGTTGAGGTGTTTAACAAAAGAGGAAGCAGAAAGGGTAATAACTCAGTCACATTCAGGGGATTGCAGCCGGTATATGAATAGGATGGCTTTAGCTAGAAAAATTCAAAGGATGGGGTACTTCTGGACCACAATGAAAGCCAACTTCATTGACAAGGTCACACAATGTCATGAGTGCGAGATTCATGGGGATATACAGCATTTACCCCCATCCAAACTTTACAATTTGTCTATTTCTTAGCCATTCTCGGCGTGGGGGATAGATATAATCGGTGAAATTCGGCCATCATCAACCTATGGGCACCAATTCATCATAGTCGCAGTTGATTATTTTTCAAAATTGGTAGAGACCGAATCATACACCAGTGTCACCTCCAAGAAAATGGCCAAGTTCATAGAAAAGCATATTTTTGCAAGATATGGAGTTCCGCACCATGTAGTTTCTGATAATAGGGTTCAGTTTCAAGGAACCACTACTGAATTATTTGAGAAGTTCAACGTCGAGCATCACAAATCTTCTCCATATAGACCACAAGCTAAAGGGGCAGTTGAGGCTGCCAATAAATCGATCAAGAAGATTTTGTCCAAAACGGTATCTACATACAAAGACTGGGCTAAAAAAATTCCTTTCACAATTTGGGTGTATAGAACCAGTATAAGGACACCCACTAATCAAACACCTTTCTCCCTGGTATATAGAATAGAAGTCATGTTACCGGTTCAAATAGAAGTAAGATCTCTAACAGTGGCACTCAAATCTCAGTTAAAAGAATCAGATTGGGTAAAAAGCTAGGTATGAACAGTTAAATGCATTAGACGAAAAGTGGCTCAAGGCACTTGACCTCTTACAGATGTACCAGCAGCGCATGGCTCAAGCTTACAATAACAGAGTCAGATACCTGAAATAACCTCTCAAAGTGGGTGATCTGGTTCTTAAGCAGCTAAAATAGGTCAACACTGACACTAAGGGCAAGTTCAAGCCTGATTGGGATGGATCATTCATTGTGAAGAAAGTCCTTGGTAAAGGAGGAATCAAGCTTATGGATATGGATGGAAATGAGTTTGTGAATCAAGTGAATCAAGATAGGCTTAAGCGTTATCATGTCTAGGTCAAAAGAATTAAATCATAAAAAAGCAGCACAAAGAATAAAAGAAACAAAGATTAAATCACCCAGCAAGCGGTCCTCTACTACTTGGGTAAAAATTAGGGTGTAACCCACTAATCGGTATTCCGCAAACCGGTCGGGCAAAAATTAGGGCACTCCAACGCAAATAAAGCCCTCTAAGTTGAAAACCCAAAAAGGGCGACTTAGTCGAAAGTTAGGGCATCAAGAGAAAACTGTCAGTTGCTTTCTAGAAAATCTATAAAAGACCAGTAGGCAGTAAGGGTTAACCATTAGAAATTGTTACTATTTCCTATGTACTCAAATTAATCTCATCAATAAACATGTTATGATTTTGCAAAGAATCTTGGTCTTACGAATGCATACATGTCTTTAGGTGAAATAATGCAGGTGTGTGAACATCAATTTTTCCGTACGTGTTATACATCATTGTATTAATCTTCACTGCACATATGCAACATTCTGAAATGCCTGTTGGATTGAAAACCCAAAAGGGCGATCTAGGCAAAAGGGAATTTTACTGGATTGAGCAGTCAAGGACAATTTAGGCAAAAATTAAGATAGTCTACTGGATTGAAAACCTAAAAGGGCAGTCTAGGCAAAATTTAAGACAAAACAAAAAGAGAAAGAAAAGCCTGCGGGGTTGAAAACCCGAAAGGGCGGTCTCGACAAAAATTAAGGTGAAAAAAAAGAAAAAGCTTGCTAGGTTGAAAACCCTGAAAGGGTAGTCTAGGCAAAAGTTAAAGCCAAAAAGAAAAAGTTCGCTGGACTAAGTCATCTAGGACAGCCAGGCAAAAAGTAGGACAAAAAGAAAGAAAAATAAATGTTTGATAGGGCATCTTACATCGAATGGCCTATGCAAAAATTAGAACACCATTTAGTCCTCTCGCTACGAAATCGTTGGATAAAAGTAATATGGGTTCGCAAAGCAGCAATACTCAATGATCTCAGCTGAAGAAAAGTCAGTGCACATAAAAGTTAAATGTCAAAAGTACCAATCCAAAATTTACAATCAAAACAAGCCTTGTAAGGCCCAAAAGTATCAACAGTTCAGAAAGTAATCATAATCTAAGCTGCCGAGGGATCCTGTCCCTGGCAACCCTCCTGAGTCTAATCCTGAGTATTCGCCAACAGGTAATCCACATCTATAGTCATATGATCCTCGGCCTCACTGGTATCAATAGCTGGTTGGGCAGGGTCCCTAGTCTCTGAGGTCCCCACAGCAGCCCTAGCAACATCAAATCCCTCAGCATGCTAATCTCCACCCCTCTGAGTCATACAATATATAGAAAGATCATCCTCAGACTCATCATCAAAAGGATCTGGCTTCTGCCTATCCTCAGTCATCCTTGCCAGTTGGCCCCTCAGCGTCTCAATCTCAGCCCTCACCTCGAGTAGTCTCAGCCCTAGCCCGGTTAGCCTCAGTGGTGGCTGCCCGCAGTTGCTCCTCTAAAAATCTAGCTCTCTCCTTAGAAGCATCCAAATATCGAGCGGACTTGCTCCGCTCCATGGCTAGCAGTGTCTGCAATAGAAATCATAAGATCAGTACACATATATAAATGTCATAGCATACATCATGCGTAGTTTATTGAATTTTATAGGTAAAAGAAACTTACTAAGGCTAGCGTATCTTGGGCTAGTAGCAGATACCGCATGGAGGAATAGCCCCTAGTGATCCTCTCGGCCTCAGAGATGGTCACCTAAAAGGAAAATGTCACATCAGGATAGGATATTCTAAGCAATCACTGTAATGAATAAAGATTAAAGCAGATAATTCCTTACATAAGTAGAACTGGAAGGAGTGAAGCCGATAGACTAGACAAACTCCTCTAGCTCCTTGACAGCTTGCTTCCCCGAATGATCGAGGAGCTGGAAGAAATTATCTATCTCAGCTCGGAGGACCCCCTCCATCAGAGACCCTGAAGTGCGAGATCACTTCGCCGGTGGCTTAGGGGCAGTAGCAGCAGTAGCAGCGGCGGGTCTCTTCCATATGGAAGTGTAAGGCTATAGCAATAAAAAATCAAACTCAAGATCACAATCAATTTTAGGAAACAACAAAGTATTCACAAGGGTTAAGTTAAGAAAATACCCGAGAAGAGGGGGTAGTAGACCTAGCTGAGCCCACAGTGCCCCGAACTATGGATGGACCCCCGCGGTCGTCCCTTAGTCCACCCTCCTCATCTCATCTTCACTGTCACTCTAGTGAAACTCAAGGGGCTCGTCCTCATGGTGAATCCTCTCACAAGGAGGAAGAAGTGAGGAATCGACAAACTCAGTATAGGATCCCTCTACAAATAGCATGCGAGCCCCCTCGCCCAATAGGTACAACCCCTGGTCGGTCCTTGGCATGAGGTGAGGCTAGTAGACACCCACTAGGATCGGGGGAGGGATCGGTCTCTCTACCATTGCATTAGTCCTCCACCCTCGGACTCGCTCATCGAAATACTATTCAAAGGAGAGTGGTACCTCCAAGACGAAGCGGCGGTCATCTAAGCCGGCCCCGCATCTGCTTAATAACCCTATGTATATCCAATCTCTCCCACAAGTCTCAGATAACCTGTACAAAACAAATGCACTATGAGTATTACAACCTTGTAAATACAATTTTTACTAATGTTTTGTTGAAATGTAAAATGCAGGTTTAGTGGGAAGAAGTTTACCTGATCTGAGTGCAGCTGGCATAGGAACTCTCTGTACTGTGCTGTGGTCAAGGGCTGACCCTGCCAAAACCCCATCCATTTGGATATGATATGTTGTGTCTTAGGTTGCATGGGAAAATCTAGCCTGGGGATAAACCAGTGCTCAAAGGCCTAAATCTGCAAGAAAAAGTAAACATTAGTTGTAACACAAGTTGAATAAAAGGTTAAAGCATAAAAGATCAACCCGGGATTTACCAGTAGTATCAGGTGGCAGATCTTAAGCTCGGACTGCTCACCCTGAACTCTGACATCCAATCCATAATATAACTATGCTAGAATGGCCCGACACTAATTCTTGTAGGGCACAACAGCAAGATCCTCCACAGCGGAGAGCAAACCATAGTAGAGGTTGCTTGAATAAACTGGAAAGAAGACGGTGGTAAAAAACATTAGCAGGAAAGACCGAGCGTACTGATCTCTCCTATCCTCCACAATAGGACTCAGCTAACTAATCCAGTAAGTATGTAGGTCCCCATACTTGAGCTTATTCATCCCACCCGGACAAAGCCCAAGTAATCTCCCAAAATATGCCTTCACCTCAGGCCAGGAATGCTACCTATCAGCATAAAACATCAAAGTGTACAATATCCCCACTCCAGTCCAGTCCCGTCGTGGCGCACACGTCTGAGGGAGTGATAGTGACCTCCCTAATTAGCAATTGAAAAGTATGGGACATCTCCGACCCCCTCTCTATCAAGGCTGAAATGGCACCAAGGGCCAGCATCTTCGGAGCTTGAGGGATGGCCCTGATGATGTTGCTGAATCCAAAAGAGTCTATGCGGGTCAATAGCTTGGTGTCCCCCGTGGCATGGATCTCCTCGTACCAATTCTTACAAAAGCTCAGGGCTCCCACGGTCTTGTAGTGAAATTATAAAGATAAAATTGCAGCTCAACAAGGTTAAAATGTAGCAGTTAAATCAGAAATTAGAAGAGAATTGCAGAAATCAAAGAAACAAACATTTTGTTCCTAAGGATAGGACTCGTACGGGTAGGCCCCACCCATATAGGTCCATAAGCGGCTCCTGTATCAAGATTGGGACCTACCCCTCACCCATACGGATCCCCTGCAAGCAGTCCCCATGGTAAAAAAATTCCCAAACAATCCAAAACCATCAAAACTCAGTCAAAGCTCAATCAAAACTACCCTAAAAGCATCCTAGATAAAGTTACATGCATTAGGTTTTATTCTGAGGTCTAAAACACCCTAATTCATGCCAAAATTCAAGGATTCTCAAAAAATTTAAAAATGGAAAATGGAGAATCAACCAAAATTACCTAGAGTTTTGAAGTGTGAATATCAGGAGAAGGGATTGGACGTACTTAAGAAGTAGGCATAAGTCCCAGAAATGAGTCCCTTTTGTGAAAGGCATATCCAACAAAAACCGGGCATTCTAGAATCCCTAAATGGCCTACCGGGGGCAAATCCTCAAGTCTAACGGTGAAGCGGCCAGTTTTTGGGATCTTTTTATACATCTTGATCGGTTCTAGGAAGAAAATCGTTCGAAAATGTCAAAGGGGAAGATTTTGTATAAGGCGGGATTTGAGGAGTCCGAACAGCCTTTGAAAACCCCTGACGGGGACCCATACGGGTCCCATCCCACCCGTATAGGTCCCAACTCTCAAGGATCCCACCTGTACGAGTCTTGGCCCACCCATACGGGCCTTCTCTTACCATCTAGGGGTAGATTTTTGAACCAATATTTCAGAAAGCACCAGAAATTCATCCAATCCAAGTCCGAGGCCAACCCCACTCCTCCTCAACTTTATACTTCAGTTATATTTGGGGAAAACCCCCCTAGCTCACCTTGATCCCTGATTGAAGGGGTAAAAGTTTTTGTTTTCATAAAGGTCAATCAAGAATCAAGGTAAGCCACTCTTGAATTGATTACTAACTAGGATGATTTTTGTGTGCAGGTTCCCCCGAACGCAGAAATTTTCCCCAGTAAACAAATCTTACAAGGAAAGACTTCCCCAGTAGAAGAAGTTTTACCAAAGGATATTAATTTACTCCCCAGTATCAGAGCCAACTAAGGGCATCCCCCCATCCCCCAGCAGCGGAGTCAACTAAGGGGCATCCCCCCATCCCCTAGCA
Organism: Euphorbia pulcherrima; assembly: GCA_947683365.1. Classification (NCBI taxonomy): domain Eukaryota; kingdom Viridiplantae; phylum Streptophyta; class Magnoliopsida; order Malpighiales; family Euphorbiaceae; genus Euphorbia; species Euphorbia pulcherrima. Next base: position 27,440,443 of record CANTUS010000001.1, read on the forward strand.
GTGGAGTCAACTAAGGGGCACCCCCTATCTCCCAGCAGCGGAGCCAATCCAAGGGGATCCCCCCAATTCCCCGATAGTGGGATCAATCAAGGGGCAAACCCCTATTATCAAAAACCATAGGGACGCCTACCCCAGGGGCATTCTCTAATAGTGGAACCAGCAAGGGGCATTCCATCCCTAAACCAATCGGGCCAAACCCAACATTTCTTGCACTTAGTTTTCAGTTTATTTTAGGGGCTAACCCCCATCCACACATCTTTACTGTTAATTAAAGGGGTAAAAATATTTTTGTTTCCACAAAAGTCAATTAAGAAATAAAGACATGTCGGCTTAGACAATGACTAACTCAGTGTATGATTGTTGTCTCTTTTTAGGTTATTCAAATTCCACAGTCAAGAGAGTTATCCACTTCGGGAAAGGGATACACCACCAGTCAAGAAAGTCGACCCACCTTAGGCAAGGGATACACCACCAATTAGGAGAGTTATCTACCTCAGGAAAGGGATACACCATCAGTCAGGAAAGTTGATCCGCCTCAAGAAAGGGATACATCATCAGTTAGGAAAGTCAATTTGCCTTAGGAAAGAGATACACCATCGATCAGAAAAGTCTATCTGCCTTAAGAAAGGGATACACACACCTTCTCCAATTGAGTAACTAGGGGTGCACAATAGCAAAGGAAAGTCATCCGCCTTATGAAAAGGATACTCATTGGTAAGGAAAGTCATCTGCCTCAGGAAAGGGATACGCATTGGAGAGGAAAGTCATCCGTCTTAAGAAAGGGATATGCATCGATAAAGGAAGTCGTATGCCTTAAGAAGGAGGCACGTGAGAAAAAAGTTCACCTCAAGAAAGGAACTCACCCATATCATCACCTCAGGTGTAATTTCTAAACCCTCACTCACATCATGAGATTATACAGATCCGTATCTGGAATGATCCCATGAGGGGCAGTCTGTGAGCTTTGGATTTTAACGATCCTTCTCATGAAACAATGAGGAGAGCTATATGATGCATTCTCTTATAGGTGTTACCCATCAGAGGTGTTCCTACTACTATAGAGTTGAGTTTGGCCAAAGTTTGGAGACCTAGTCTGCCTTTAGGGACCCATACGGGTGCTGCCTGGTGGTACGGATCCTCTGGCAGACTTGTATAGGTCATTCCTTCTATACGGCTAGGGGGGACCCATATAAGTGGGGCCCTACCTATATGGGTCCTCTAATTGCCTGATCAGGATCTTTCGGAAGCTATCTCTTACCTTTTTTGGGAAAAGGCAGGTCTTGAATGCAGTTTATTACATTCAGACCTGATTCTCACCCTATAAATAGGGCCTTTTCCTATCATTTTGACACACATAACTAATATGCAAAAATAGTTAGTATACTATACAAAAATTCTAGCAGTTTCCATAGGTATAAAAAGGTTATAGTGGAGGTATAGGAGATATAAAATAGGGAGAAACCCCATTCCTTGAGGTTTTGTCCACATTTTATTCATTCCTAACTTCAATTATTAGGATTTAGGGAAGGTCCTGTCCACAGAAACATTGGCCTAAATAGTCCTATTTCATCTACTTTGGCTAAACTCTCTCAACAGTAAAGGGATTGCCTCAAAGTGGATTCACGCCGCAAAGGTAACTCTCCTGAGTTTTAAAGAGACTCACATCTCAGTTACTTTATTATTATTCTCTGTCTCCTCTATTATATCTGCTATTTTTATTTCCTATTTCAGGTCTGGTCCTAATCTGTATGAGCCTTGATGGTACCTTGTGTCCTTAAGATATTAAATTGGTGCGCCATACTCATACAGAAGAAAATCTCATTTTTAATTTATTTTTCATCCATTAATCTACACTAGTCCTTGTTGTAGCCATATGGGTCCCACCCACCCGTATGGGTACCAGCCCCAGGCAGAATCCATTGTTCATGTCTCAATCAATTAAAATCAATCCAATTCACCATTTGCCATACGATCACTTTCACTAATAATCCGGTAAATCAACCAATAAAAGTTAAAATGTGTTTTTATAACAAAATATGTTGAAGACTCGTTATTTCTCTCCGATCCTAGTAGCCGTCTGGGCACTATCGATCATAAAACCGCCACGCTAAATCACATTTTTCCTAATAAAATGCTGACTTATGATGTGTGATAAACTATGCTGATATCTGTGGATGCAGGGGAATTTATTTTCATTTTGTTTTATAACTTAGAACAAATGTATAGGTTCTCTTGCAATTCCCCCATTTTCCCCCGGTTGTAATTTTTATTCCTCCATTTATTCGTTGTGCTTTATTATAACCTGTAAATGCATGTAATGAGTGTGAAAGAGTGTAGAAAAATAGGCTTTCTATGATAATTCCCCAAATGATGAAAACAAAAATGGTTTAACACGGTGAATGTAATTTTGAATCAACTAAATGAGAAATAAGTGACTCATTCGATTCCCGAATCTTTGATCCAATAGGTATGACTCTCTCGCTCAGAGGGAACCGTACCAAAACTCTTTCCCAAGTAGACAACTTGGGTGGTAACTCTATCATTTGTATCGAGATTTGGGTCTCGATTCTTTTATTCATTAAAATTGGCTTATCGTGCAAATTTGAACTAAAAAATGTTTTGTCACGCCTAAATCCAACCAACCCCCAGTGGGCCCCACCTCTCATACGGGCGGTAAGGGAGAACTGCATGTCATTGACACCTCATAGTTGCAGTGATTAATAATGTTATTAATGTGAAGAAGTCTGCTAAATACATCAAAGTACTTCAGAGGAGGTGTGGTGATCTAGAAGATGTCAATTCTTCTACCTCACTTGACATTTATACCTTATGGAAAAAGATGAGTACCATGATGGATATAATAGCAAGCTCACTAAGAGAATGGATGAGTTAGTTGCTAAATTAATAGCTTTGAAAAAGGTGTGGGTCCCTCCTCAACTAAGCAGGAATACTCAGAGTAACCACACTCACCACTTTGAGAAGGTTTCTCAAAAGAGTAAAGTGAGCATGCCCAATCCTAAGGCCGTATGTAATTTTTGTGGAAAGTCAAGACATGCCATAATCATGTGTAGACATAAAAATGGTTACTATAATGAGTATGACTGGTTAAGGATGACCACCACTAACAAGGGAGGACCCAGCCAGAAAAAGGCTTGGGTACCTAAGGAAACTTAATTATTTTATAGGTGAGCATGAGCTCCACTAAAGACAAAAGAATGTGGTATTTAGATAGTGGATGCTTGAGGCATATTATAGGTGATGAAAAGCAATTCATCACATTGGAGCGAAAGAGGAATGGAAGTGTCAGTTTTGGAGACAACCAAAAGGGAAAGGTTGTTTGCAATGGCACCGTGGGAGTGAAGCCTTCAATTGAAAATGTATCTCTAGTGAAAGGCCTGAAGTTCAACTTGCAAAGTGTTGCTTAGCTGTGTGACAAAGGCATCAAAGTGATATTTGACTCAGCGGTCTGCTCAGTCATTGATGGTAACTCTGACTAAACTATTCTTTATGCTCCTAGAATTAATAATGTTCATATGATTGATTTATCCCCTGACTCCAATGATATTTGCTTAGTTTCTAAGAAGGAAAATTCATGGCTATTGAATGGCAGGTTAACACATATCAATATGACCAATCTATTCAAATTAGCTAGAAATGAACTTGTTGAGGGATTACCTATTCTAGCCTTTGAAAAAATAGACTCTACTCAGCATGTCAACTTGGGAAACAATTTAGGAAGACCTTTAAATCTTTAGCTGATATATCTTCTTCTTGTCCCCTTGATCTTCTATACATAGATTTGTTTGGGCTAGAGTTGCCAACAAGTCTATGTCGAATGAAATACACCTTTATGGATGTAGATGATCTAACTAGGTTCATTTGGATTGTCTTGCTTACAAACAAAGATGAAACATTTGAATCATTCTCTAGGTTGGCTACCTAGATCATGAATGAAAATGACCTTAAAATTAATAGAATCCTCAGTGACCGTGGAAGAGAATTAAAAAACAAACAGTTTGAGGAATTCTGTTATAAGTATGGTATTGACCATAATTTTTCTTTCCCTCATACACCTCAGGAGAATGGGGTTGTTAAGAGAAAGAATCGTACTATTGCGGAGATGGGTCAGTCTATGCTGAGTGATAACAATCTACCAAAGTATTTCTGGGGAGAAGCTATTAACGCAACTTGTTATATTCTAAACAGGGTTTTAATTCACCAAGTTTTAAATAGAACGCCTTATGAACTTTGTAAGTGGCGCAAGCCCAAGGTTGGTCATCTCAAGGCCTTTGGTTGTAAACACTTCATATTAAACACTAAAGACCAACTGGCTAAATTTGACCCAAGGCTGATGAAGGAATCTTTTTGGGTTACTCAACAGATAGTAGGGCCTACAGAGTGTATGTCAAGAAGACTGACACATTAGAAGAGTCAATGCATATAGATTTTGATGAAACTAACAGTGCAAATAGAGAAGCCAGTGATGATGAAAAAGAAAGAGACCAAGTTGGCGGATTAGTCAGTCAACCCATTGTTATTCCTGATATAATTCTAGAAAAAGTAGATTATGAAGTTGACTTAGACCAATCTATCAACTTTGGTGATTATAATGATGCTCAACCTATGACAGTAGCTTAGTGAGCTGATCCTGATCTACCAAAACAAGTTAGAGCAAGGAGAGATCACCCAATTGAGAACATTCTTAATAGTGTGCAAAATCTAGTGATGACCAGAGGTCAGCTGAATAGAATTATGAGTCATTCAACATTTGTCTCATTGATTGAACCTAAGAAGTTTGAAGATGCTGAGTTTGATGACAATTAGATGATTGTGAGCACGGGATTTTGCAGTCCCTCTTGCGAGACAATGATGACGTGTACCTGATTTTAATGCCTCAAAATAAAAGTTCTCTTTAGAATTTTTATTACGAATATAATGTTCCTTGCAAACTTTATACTTGGTAGAATCCAGTTCAGCTTGGTCGATAACGCGTCCGGTAGGAGCTTGAACCGATGATTTACACCCAAATTAAATAAATCTCTAAATCCCCATTAAAATATCATTGAAATTCAAAAATCCCGCTTTGACCACTTTGACCCGTGTTTGGCAGCTTTTAAGGCTTGTGGGCCTGCTAGTAGTCAGCTTTTCAAAAGCTAATGCTGCCAGCGGTATCGCCCCATGCCGCCGGTGGTATCATTCATGCCGTCGGCGGCATGGCCAAATCGGGCTCTGCAGACAGCTTTCATCTTCTCCCTTGGGACAGTCTCTTTTTTTCCATTACGGTGAAAATGGCTGAAAGGTCTCGAAGACCACCCCAATTTGCCTATAAAAACACACCTTAGGTTTCAGAAAAGAGAGGGGAGAACACAAAAAAACACAAGAACAATATGAAATTTGATTTTACTAAATTCTAGAATGAGAAAATAGATTTTAGTGAGATAAGAATTAGAAAAGGTAGGAAAAAGGATTCTTAATCCGTTTTTCCTAGTTTTTCTTCTTTGTACTCTCTGATTGTGAGCTTAAAATCAGTAGACATTAATTTAAAATCAACCTAAATAGGAACTTAGAGACTTAAGTACCCAATTCACTACCAAATCATCATTACAAGCTCCCTGGAGGTGTTCCTTAGTTCATAAAGAGGTGGATTCACGGCCCCGAGGTAAAATTCCTGAGTCTCAAAGCTCTTTGGCATTAATATTGCTGGTTTGTGCTAATTCTTGTTGATTTGCATTTGTTTTCAGGTTTTTGGTCGTTTTTAGACCGTTACCTGCTGCTACTATAAGAAATTGAAGTCACCGGAGATATGTGATATCGCCGGCGGTATAACTCATGTCACCAGAGACATCGCTGATACCGCTAGCAACATCACATTCCCCAGAGGCCGCACTTTCTTGTAGGACCCTTTCTTTATGGTACTCAAAAAGCCATGCAACCTGCTTACAGACTGATGCCTCTAGCGACATCACTGATGTAGCCGGCGGCATCAGCCATATCGCCTGCTGCATGACCTTCTGGATAGCCGTTTTATTTCGTTCATTTTTGACCTAGTTTATTTTCCGAAGCTAGGATACACAGTGCAATGATGGAGGCCCAAAACCTTCTGAAAATAGACCCCACCCTATACCATGTGGCATTTTCACTAATAATCCGGATAAAATAACAATCGAGTCTAAAATTGGGTTAAAAATGGAATTCTCGTCAAACGCCGTTCAAATCTCATTTAGCTATCCAACCGGGCTTTATAACGATATAAATATTTATACCATATTCACGCTAACTCGGGTCTCGTTTGGTTTGCTAACTATACATGATTCGTGATATATCTCGTACAATGTGCCGTTTTTATGTTAACCATTTTGTGCAGGTAGATTTAGGTTAGATGGATGTTAGGCCTTCGGGTATTTTATTTATCGCATAGAGAATGTATAGGATTTGAAAGCCCTGTAATAATTTCAATTTCTGCATTTACTTTTGGATGACTGTAATAATTTATTTATCGCTTTGATGCTTGATAAACGTGGTAACAACATAATAACCAAAAACACAAATAAATAGGATGGACTAAACCGATTGAGAAAGAATGAAATATTTTAACTTGGCCAAATGAAAAATAGATAACATCATCCGAACTCAGAATCTCTACTTAAGGTACGGTCTACCGCCTGGTAGGAAAATCGTACCAAAATTTCCCGATTGAACTGAACCGGGTGGTGACTCTATTTTAAGTATGGGATTTCGATCTCGTATTCTTTAACACCTAAATTGGACTTAAATCCAACTTCAACATCAGTGCTTTCATCATGCCTAAAATAAGGATCAATCCCTCGGCACGCTTTATAGCGTTAGTTGTTTTTTCCCCTCATGCTTAGCATCTCATGTGGCCCTCACGGGCAGGGAAAAGGTCCTCCGCTCACAGTGGCGACTCTGCTGGGGATATGACCTCTTTAAACTTGAAACTTAAAATTTTCAACAAGTTTAAAGGATTTGGATGATGTATTGAAATCATTGGCCAAATAAAAACTTCATTCTTTTTTATAATGTTTTATCCTTATGCGTGTAGATGATTTGGTAATTTTTTAGGTGCCTCATTTTACCCTAGAAGCTCACAAAAGTATCACTCATGCCCAGTTGGAATTGAGGATGCCTAGTGGGTGGATCACTCATTTTAACCAACACGTAAACTCCTGCGATCGCACCTATTTGGGGAGTGGTTGAGTAACTAGGAATCAAGGTATACGAGAACCTTCTACATCAACAACCCTAAGCCAAAGCTGCACTAGAAAAAGCCTTAGCACTTCATTCCTTTAGGGCTACCAGAACAAATAAAAATGATTGGGATGCGCTTCTTTCACCATTACTGGCGAAGGAGCCAAACTCCATCCTTCCAAAAAGGTGCTACGCGGGGTCATAAGGTTAGAAGAGGGATGATTGGCATGCTATGTGCACCGTGATCATACACCCCCTATACATCGGCTTCAAGAGCCAAAAATGAATCAACTTACCTTTACTACTTATGCCTGTGGAAGAGGTTTAGCAACATACATAGGACTTCTCTTGTGCCTCCATTGCGTCACCACATATCACTATGTATGACGTGAGATACAAATATCCCACGTATGTTGGAGGGATAAGCCATTGCATCATCTCTAACCACATCTACGTGCAACCATACATATCACGCACCGCTTCCAAAAATAAAAAGCATGCACACCATCCATACCATTTACAACCCATTCATGGTCTAACACACAGTTTATGATCCCAAATAGTCTTCCTCCTAAGATCTTTGCAACAAGCCATGACTCTCCCTTATGATGATGAACTTGCCCTGATCGAGGACGAAGCTAGTTCCACCCCTACTGTGGAACCCGTTCTTCCACCATCTCTCAGCACAAAAATCGCCACTACCATGACCCAATTTGTCTATTCAGATCTCTTCCACAACATTATTCAGGAACAAATCCAAACAACAGTGTAGTTATTTGTTAGATAAGTCCTAGCAAATGAGGATGCCAGTTGGATTTTAGAATTAGATCGTCAGCCTCAGTATTAGAGTGGTTTCATTTGGGATGGCTCAGACTAGGTACTAGGTAGCCCACCAGGGGCATGACCAGCTCAGTTCATTCAACCTCCTACCTAGTCAGTTCCAACTCGGCCCCAGCCCAGTTTATTCCAACTTAATCAAAATCTAGTAACTCAACCAGCTTTCTCTTTCATACCTCTAAGCCTAAGGCATATGGCCCAAAACTTAACCCTCCTTCCATTTTCTGACGAACTCACCCAGCAAATCTCAGCTCTCCCTAGAGAATTGGCCCAACCAGTAATGCCACCATCGCCTTTTGACACGACACCTTGGGAGATGACCTACCAGCCAAACCTTTTTAGTGATGATCTGATGACTGGTACCTGACTTGATCAACTGACTCCTTATCCCTACAGTCAGTTTGGAAGCCACAAGCAGGTCACGCGATCTCCGGGCATGACACCTAAAGCCATGCATCAACCAGCCAATGGCCAGCTCATACAACCTCAGGGCATGGCACATAAGGCAAAAGATTTTTTGTGCCAACTAGTACCGGCATGTAAAAGGGAAAGGGAACCCCAAAGAAATAGCGGCCGAGTCTCCAAGGGTTCTAGTATACAGCAGGCAGAAGGCTATAATAGGTCAAGAGCATTGCCATCTCGGGCCAAGAGGAGCCGAAAAGCCTCTCAAGAACCTATCCCAGCTACCGTTATAAACCCCTGGGTTTTACCCCTTAATATGATTTTCACCAGAATAAGGAGAGATGGTCTCATTGAACCCCTTTGTGAATATAAAAACCCAATAGAAGACAAGGAAGGAAACTTTTATGGGTATCATGTCCAATGGGGATATCACACGAATGAGTGCCAAACCTTGGCCCAAGCTATACATTGTCTAGTGAAGGAAGGGAAGATAGCGGAGCCAGATAGAATGCCTAGGGTCACAAAGCTCATCGACCAAGCAAGTACGACCGTTTCTGGTATGCCTAAGCGAGCGAATGGACCACATGACCTCACTAGGGTTATCAGTTCCAAGGATAAGGCCGGTGGAAAGAGGAAAATATACCTTGATAATGAGGCTAGGAGGGCTAGATTTAAGTGAACTGGGAGGATGGAAAACGTATGGCTTAGAAAAGATGATGATGTCTAGACAACAGGCACCCAAGCTTTTCCAACAGTGGCTACTGTCTGGTCTAACCGCCCTCCTTTTGCCCTAGGGAAAGCCCCTAACACCTCACTCCCGAACCATTCCTGCCCAAAGGCATGATCTTGTAAGGCCCTCCGCCCGTGGAGGTTGATGTTTTTAATATGTAATCGTTAGATCTGTTTTCTTTATTGAACTTTTCATGTACCAAACTTTGAGCTCTATAAGCAACTTCTATTTTTCTTACTTATGTCATGCTTTTACCATTTGATCCATGCATTCATATGAGCATACGCATGATGCTTCCAGTATTCAGGATATTTTACTATATGAAATTAATTTGGGTATAAATGAAGGCTCTTATGTGGTAATCAAACCCAATAATTTATCTCCTGTCAAACACATATGAGATAATAAAGCTCTTAAAGACCACGATAATGCTTTTGCTTGGTCCCTAGATCAATAGTCAGATTGTTGAACAGCACGGGTCTTTTATAGAATTAACTCAGTAACCCCGCAATGGTACACCTTCAAGCTACTAAAGGAGTATCAACTGGTCCCCTGAAATGGAAAATCACGGCATACATTTTCACCCACCCACCCCTTTCCCTTTTTCAAACCTTATTCAAGACTTCTCTGGTCCTTGGCCATCCTTGGTATGGGGGCATACATGATTGATGAAACCCAACCTCGGTCAAATAAACACTATAGTCGAATCTTACACCAATGTCACCACCAAGGAAACGACCAAATTCGCAGAGAAACACATCGTCACCTAACACAGATTAACCCGCATCAAACCCCTTGAGCAGCAAAGATTAGGGGCAACCACCACCAAGAGCATAAAGTATGAGAGCAAGCACCTTTACCCCACAAACCACAAAGACAAGTGCACAACTAAAGTTGCAATCAGCTTGCCAAGTAAACCAGCAAAACAAGATACCATTTCACCTTTCAAAGGCACCAAGTAAAAGACCCCCAAACCAAATGTCACTTGGTCAAAACACTCCACCACCGGTATAAGGGGAAAATTCAGGCCTGACCAGAAAGGGTTGTACAAATTGTAAACCGAAGGATCAATCGAATAGTAATCATAATGGCAATCAAACCAACCAAGAAGGCTCTGTGTAAGCCCTAAAACTCCCATAAACTAAACGCCTTGCACTGTGGCCAATCAGAATCAAGGAAAGGTTACCCGATGTAACTTTGAAGGTCAGAATGAATCGGGTGATCCAGGTAAAAACCGAACGGACACTAAGAACCCTGAAGAATCTGCAAAGGCATAACCGAGCGCATAACAGCAAGTAAGATACCTAATGCCCTCGCCAAAAGTCATAGACCCGATATTGAAGCATCTGGAACCCTCCAACACCGACTTTAATAAAAAGTTCAGATCGAATTGAGAAGGCTATCGCGAGTTCATCAATCTAGTCAACCAGGATATGCTTAAGTGTTATTAGGCCTACACAAAAGAAATAAATCAGAAAAGCAGAATGCCAAAAAATAAATATAATAATCACCCGCCTTTCGGTCTTTTACTGATCGAATAAAAATTAGGGTGAAGCTCGATGGTTGGTATCCTGCAAATTGGCCATGCAAAAATTAGGGGATAGGTCGGTATCGCCCGCTGAACTGAAAACCTGAAAAGGGTGGTTCAGACAAAAATTAGGGCACGAGAGAAAAATAGTGAGATGTTAACTTGAAAATCTGTAAAGTCTGGTTAACACCAGGAGTTCGATTAATGGAAATGATTATCAACATCTATTACTCAGATTAAATTCACTCGATTAAAGTGTCTTTCGTTCTGAAACCTCTATGCTTGTGATTGTATGAATGCCTGGCGACTAGGAGAGGGAAACATCGCAAGTAAGCTTAATCGAAGATGCTCCGAACTCATCAGTGATTCAATTTAAAAATCCGGATAGACTAAAAACATCTAGGTCTATGCAAAAGTTGGAATAAGTCTGCTTTGTTGAAAACTCAAAAGGGTAGTCCAGGCAAATGTTAAGGCAAGGCTCGATAGATTGAAAACCCCTTGGGGCAGTCTATACAAAAGTTAGAGTAAAAAAAAGCCCGAATTTCTCCAGTTCCCTCCAATCTGCGTTCTCCAGGCTTTGTAGGAAGCCCCGTAGCTATTGAGTATGGCTTGCCATAGCAGAATTTGAAGAGATGGCTGAATTTATATTTCTGGGCAGTTGATGCCTCTGGTGATATGGGTGACGCCGCCGGCGACATGGAGTGATTTAGGCGATATCAGTTAATGCCAATAGTGGCATGGGTTTGGGCGGTTTTTAGGTGATGCACCTGGCGATATGAATGATGCCGCCAGCGGCTTGAAATTAATTTCTGGCAGCATCAAAAGCATGTTTTTCATTTCAGACCTATACAAAATCTGTAAACAACCCTGTAATCCATTTCCAATACCTGTTCATCTGCAATCCATTTTATTCAAGGTAGAAAGCTCGAGGGCGCAAACCATTCAAACATTCCGAATATCTAGCCTACCAAAGCAAAACCAAACAACAATCTAGATTATTCAAACCCCAATGTATTGAGGGTACAAACCAAAACCCAAAATAAAAAGCAAAATGAAGATATAAATCTAAGCATGCCAGCCACTGCCGGCTGAGCGAGATGAAATGACCTCAAGGCTTACTACCCAATCATCAACCCCATCCTAATTATCCTCCCTACCTTCTATCGTAGGCACGCTGCTGGACTCCTCAGGCACTGTAGGCTAGCACCAGCCAGTGGACATCTTCACTCATCTGCGACTGGTGCTATCAGGGTGCACGCGGTCTAAATTTTGCTTGCTCCTCCTCTCCTAGACAGTAGCCTTGAATTGACCCTCAAGGTCACTCATACGACATTGAAGTGCTATAGTCTTCTCCTCATATCTCCGCCAAGCCGCATTGGTATCTGATAGGGAAAGGGCCAAGAAATCCTACAAACCAGGGAAAGCGTCAATAATTCACTTCATCCATAGCATCCATACATACATATTATCTTATTTTGGCATGTCATAACAGGGAATGTACTTGAACAAGCAGTGATTGCCCAATGAGTGTGTCCCAAAGAGCGAAATTGTTCTCTGCCTATTGCTCTACATTACTCTATGCAACCTAAAAAATCCAAAAGGCAAATCAATAAGCACCTGCATCCAAGGGTAAGCAAGAAAGCAATTATCATGTTCTCAAGCCTTACTTAAGTAGTGCCCTCTAGCATGAAGATCGGAGCATGCCAGCTCGAGCCCATGTTCCTGGAATAGAACTCGCCTCAGGAATTCATTAGTAGGAACTAGGTCTCTATCGGGTTGACCAAGCATCATTCCACAAAATTTATCCCCTCTGGTATACCATAGTATTACATTCCGCTCTGGTTGTCCCGACCTCTTTTTCTTGCAGGTTCCTGAAAAGCATGAAAAAACACACATAAGCAATATTCCTAACCCAAATAATTGCAAATCATGCACATAAATACAACCATACCTCAAAAGAGGATGCCTCCCTAGGACATCGGCACACTCCTGCTAGCCGCATCCACACCAATCTTGTCCTCTCCCTCAAGCTTGATCTCAATGTTTTCCTCAACCTCTATCTCAGCCTCCTCTTCCTCTTCTTCTTCCTCCTCCTCAATATCATCAATACCCTTAAGATGCCTCTTCTCTATCTCCAGTCTTTGTTCATTATAGTACTCAATTGTATCATCCCTATGGATGCGAGGGGAGTAGGTGCTGCTAATGCCACTCATAGGAGCCGGGGATGCTAGGAATGACCTGGTCATCCCCCTCAATATAATCAACTTTGTCGACCTCGGATGTGATCACCAAATGGGGCCACCATAAACCCTTAAAAGGATCAGTAGGCATAGGCCTGGCGGTGATAGGGACAAATCTCCAATCCCTAACCTGCTCTTCTAGGTACAACTACTGCGTTAGAGGGCACTCAATCACAAACCGACAGTCATCCACCTCCTTCCTGACCCTTGCAACTTCCAACAGGTTCTCCACCCCATCAAACAGGTCCAGGATAAGCTATACTAACAATGAACCAAACAACTGAGGTAAGTATAATGTAAATACATAATCGCCTTTTATTTACTAATGTTTTGTTCTAAGTGTGAAACGGGGACTAAATCAAAAAGATCGCATACCAAGCTCAGTCGCACGCCTTCCTGCCAATACCACCGCACCAACGGGCGAGAAAATGGGAACCTGGTGGCACGGTCTTCTTGAACTCAATCGGCAAAAGGATCTGGTGCTCGAAAGCCCAAGCCTGTGTAAGTAATGATTGATCAGTTCAAAAGCATCCATAGTAAATGAAACATGCACAATCAAGTAAAATGCCTCCAAGAAAGGTATACCTAAAGTAGCAGATGGCTGAGACGGAGGGCTTTCCCCTTTTTCCAAGCACCTGCATCTAGCCTATGGTACATCTATGCCAGGATCACCTGTGGCCAATTCTTCATCCTGATACTCGCTACATCCTCCATGATGGATATCCGCCCGTAGTTGATCTTGCTCCTCAAAATCAGGAAAAACAACATGGTGAGCAAGGAAATCACGAAGGAGTGGATGTATGCAACCCTATCATCCTCGGGCACTACATCCGCTCTAGTCCAATGTTGGTGGAGCTCACCATAGGATAGTTGCTCTAAGATGGTCTTTAAGCCAAATAGCTCCTTCACTCACCTTACCACGGGCTTCTGAGGGTGATACTTATCAATGTAGGAGTCAAAATGAATGACCTCATCCGTCCATGGGGGCCTGGTCATAGCCACGACATCAGAGGACGTGTTTGACACCTCCCCAAATGAGAAGTGAAAGGTATGGGTGGTTTTGGACCACCTCTCTATAAGAGCCATCACAGTCGAATGGGAAAGCTTCGGCATTAACATGGACATAATTCGGGCCAAGGCCCCAAAACCAGTGTCATTGATGGCAAGCATGAGTTCGGGATCCTTCTCTACTACATGGTGCCACCACTCACCTATTGTACCCATACCTCTAGTGTAGATCAGGCCATGTGGCTGTAAAAATCAGAAGCAAAATAGATAAGTCCCTATTTATTTTCTCATCGCTGTACCTGCTGGAAGACTACTGATATTGCTTTTGCTAGAAGCGATGTCTCCAGCGACATCATCCATACCACTGGCGGCAAGGATGATATTGTTAGCGGTATTGCCTTAAGTAGAAATGACATCATATCTTCCTAGGCCTCTTTGCAAGGCCTGATGCTGCCGGTAATATTGCTCATGTCACCGGCGATATCACAACCTACAGGCAGAACCTATTTTGGCCCAAAAATTGTACCCATCGCCCCAAAGCCATAAAAATCATAATTAATCGAATCCTAAGCCTAAGAACATTAAAAATTGAACTTAGAACATGCAATATCAGTTCACAATCAATCAAGTTTGCATTTATGACTCCTATCATGGCATAATTTTAAGCCTAAAGCTAAATCAAAACTCAACCCAAAAAGAAGAATTTTGAGTTTTGTAGGATTACCTGGAAGTAGGAAAGATGTTTCTCCTTCTCCGGGGCCAGGTCGGTGATAGGGGAATTGATCCTATACCCATACATCTTGGCTATCTCCTTCAAACCAAAAGTAATAGGAACCGAGAGAATTTTGAGCCCCTCGACGGAGGAATCAGGCAGGCTCTCCCTACCCTTAGCGGATTTTGCCTTGCGAGCCTTAGTAATTCTCTTTATGGTTGGAATAGCGAAGAAAGCGAAAGGTTTGGAGAAGAATGGAGCAGAGGGGGTGTAGTTTCTGTATATGTAGAATGAGGAAGGGAAGGAGTTTTACTTACTTTTAAACTACCGCATGGAATTTGAGGAGTTTTAATTTATCTAAAACTATCTGATCCATGCCGCCGGGGGCATCATTCCATACCATTAGCGACATCAGTCATGCCGCCAGCTACATCACCACTATTAATTTGAATTTTGAATGTGTTTAACCAGTCAAAACTGCCACGTGCCACTCACATTGCTGGCGACATCATCTCAAATCCCCAGCGACATCATCCATATCGCCAGCGATATCAACTCCTCCCCGCCTTTTTTTAGCCATCCTCATTCGAATCCTGGCTCTAGCCCCGATATCTCAAGACTTCTAAACCCTTGTACTTTTTATTATTACATTTTTACTATTGATTGAAGGGGCAAAATTTTTTTTTGTTTCACAAAATCGATCAAGCAGTAAAAACATCATCTAAAATCTGTCTAATCTTGTTCTCATTCTACTCTTCACAGGTATAATCCATAAACTGAAACCTAATATGCTCATTCTGTATGCTACCTGGAGATTACGGCATGACCTAGTACATGTCAATCTTCAGGTTCACCCTTTGAATGCTAACTGAAGGTCCCTAATATAGTCTCTGTATGTATCACCCTTTAAGTTCACCCTTCGAATGCCAACTGAAGGTCCCTGATACTATCTTTGTATGTGTCACCCTTTAGGTTCACCCCCAAAAGACCAATTAAAGGTCCTTGATACATTCTCTGTATATATCACCCTTTGGGTTCACCCCCAGAACGCCAATTGAAGGTCCCTGATACAGTCTTTGTACGTATCACCCTTTCGGTTAACCCTCAGAATGCCAACTGAAGGTCCCTGATACAGTCTCTGTACGTATCACCCTTTGGGTTCACCCTAGAATGCCAACTGAAGGTCCCTGATACAGTCTCTATACGTATCACCCTTTGGGTTCACCCCTTCGAACGCCAACTGAAGGTCCCTAATACAGTCTCTGTACGTATCACCCTTTAGGTTCACCCCTAAAATGCCAATTGAAGGTCCCTGATATAGTCTCTATACATATCACCCCCTTTAGAATGCCAAGTGAAGTTCCCTGATATAGTTTCTATATGTATCATCCTTTGGGTTCACCCCTGGAACGCTAACTGAAGGTCCCTGATACAGTCTCTACGCATCACCCTTTGGGTTCACCCCCCCGAACGCCAACTAAAGGTCCCTAATACAGTCTTTGTATGTATCACCCTTTGGGTTCACCCCCTTGAATGCCAATTGAAGGTCCCTGATACAGTCTCTGTATGGATCACCCTTTAGGTTTGCCCTTCGAACGCCAATTGAAGGTCCCTAATATAGTATCACCCTTTGGGTTCACCCCTAGAATGCCAACTAAAGGTCCCTAATACAGTCTCTATATGTATCACCCTTTGGGTTCACCCTCTAAAAGCCAACTGAGGGTCACTGATATAGTCTCTGTACGTATCTCCCTTTGGGCTCACCCCCAGAACGCCAACTGAAGGTCCCTAATACAGTCTCTACATGTATCACCCTTTGGGTTCACCCCTAGAATGCCAACTGAAGGTCCTTGATACATTCTCTGTACGTATCACACTTTGGGTTCACCCCCCCCAACGCCAATTGAAGGTCCCTGATATAGTCTCTGTACGTATCACCCTTTAGGTTCACCTTTCGAATGCCAACTGAGGGTCCATGATATAGTCTCTGTACTTATCACTGTAACATCCCATTTCACACAACATTTTAGTCATTTATGCATATATATTAGAAATTGTTAGATGAAGTATAAATATATAATAAATATATTAATTTTGGTATATTTGGTTTAAAATATATTAAATATATACATATATACACTTAAATATATAAAAGGGATTTGAAATTTTATGAAGATAAAAATAGAAATTATAGTTGGTAATTAAATTAGTACTTGAGTTGTTTATTATTGGTATAAGTATAGTACAGTATAAGTGTAAGTATTATATAATAAAAAAGAAGGGCAAAATGGTCATTTTAGCCTATAGATAGTTGTGGAAGTGATAAGGAAGTATCTAAAATCAACCATAAAAGAAAGAAAAACTCAGAATATGAAAGGGTAGGAGTAGAAGAGAAGAAGAAGAACAAAGAGAGAAGAAGAATCAGGTATGTATATGATTTTGTAAGATAGTTTTCGAGATGTTAGAAATAGAATTTGAGGTTATGACAAAAATAAGAATTGATTCTCTACATCTCTAGATTTCTTCTGTAAAATATGGGGATTTTTAGATGAGTAGATCAATAGTTATGATTTTTATAAGATGAAGTGTCCAGAATTGGATGATCAAAGAGATGAGGTGAGTTTTGAAATTAATCTGGGATTGTTATACTACTTCGAAAATTCTAAAGTTTTTTTTATTATTCCCTTATTTATATAGTTTAAGATGGAAAATGAATCAGGTCAATTCATGTTGTTTATAGAAAGTTATGGTCGTTTTACTAAGGTGCTGTCCAAGTAGAACAGGTTGAAACAGGGCGTTGAAGGAAAATTCACTATAAATCATAAAAGCTTTGAAAATTTTGAGGTTTTAGTATGTCATCGAATTGTGTATTGGGAATTGAAAAAAAGAAGAATCAGCATATTTGAGTAAGTGAGTTGAAAGTTATGAATTTTGAAGTGAAGTGAGGTCATAAGAACACTAGTTCTAAGTGCAGGCAAAACAGGACAGATTTAGAGTTTAAAATACAAAATTCGTAACAAATGGAAAAGTAATCAGAAAATTATGAAATTTTGATATGTCATGAAGTTATGTGTTAAGAGTAAAATGAAACTGTAATCAGGTTATTTGGTTGAATGAATCGATAGATATCAATTGTTAAAGTCAGTAAGGTCATATAGATAGAAATTCTAGTTTATGTTAATCTTTATATATATATAAAAAAGAAATAAGATGTATATGTATGTTTATATTTGACATGAATTTATGTTATAGGAGCTCAAAACCGTGAAGGGAATCCAGAGGAATGTCCAAGTTGTTTTCGAGAGAATTAGCTCGAATAATCTGTGAGTATAAACATGATATGAATATATGGGTGAAACGTGTTGATGTGTTAATTGTATGAATATGTGAATTTGATATGAATTGTTTTGATATGAAATTGTATGAGAAATATGTTAATATGTGTCATTTGAATATGATAATGGATTGAATTCTTAAGTGAAGTGAATTGGTGCATATATGAATTATTGGATATATTTATAATGAGAATTGTATTTGATAAGCTGGATTTATATGATATATGTATGTGGAATATGTGTTTATTTGTGTTAATATATGCTAATTGTAAGTTCAATGGTTCGTAAAACAAATATTTGCATTTGAATATATGAAAAGTATAAAAGACGTTGTGTCATAGCCGATCAAACATTGCAATACATGTTCTGTTCATCTGGACCTATATGGTCAACCAATTACAACATCTGACAAATGGACCAAAAGGTCAACCAATTATTTATCTAGACCGAAAGGTCAACCAATTGTTACATAGCTGGCCAACAAATCAATTGACAATTGTTACAAATGTTACATGTATCCCGGGGAAATAGTTTGGCTGGAAATGTCACAATAATTAAATAACCGGTATATTCATTCTCATATAAGTGTGACTGCATATTGAATTTGTTAATGTATATATGTGAATTGCTAAATTCATAGATTGTTTATATTCACTGAGTTGCGCCTCATATAAAGCGCTAAATTTTTCAGAGCTGATAAAGTTTGTACTAGAAGCTCATTACCTGTAGATATCATGGACGAAAGATTGATTGGCTGTGTTCCATCTCGCTCCCTCTCCTTACATGACAAGCATATAGTATAGAAAGTGGTCGGGTTTTGGCTTTTATTTTGTACACATTTGTTGTAATAGGATATGATGATATAAGTATTATAAACCAAATGTTAAGTTTTGATAGTATATTATATCTATAAATGAAGTATAAATATATATAAAAAATTTATATGTTGTGATTACTATTTTGGTGATTTAGTATAAGGTATAGGTTATTTCAATCACCCTTTGGGTTCAACCCCAGAACTCTAACTAAAGGTCCCTGATACAGTCTCTATACGTATCACCCTTCGGGTTCACCCCCAAAATGGCAACTGAAGGTCACTAATACAGTCTCTGTACGTATCACCCTTTGGGTTCACCCCCGGAACGCCAATTGAAGGTCTCTAATACAGTCGCTATATGTATCACCTTTGGGTTTACCCTAAGAACGCCAACTGAAGGTCTCTGATATAGTCTCTGTAGTATCACCCTTTGGGTTCACCCCCAAAATGCCAACTAAAGGTCCTTGATACAGTCTTTGTATGTATCACCCTTTAGGTTCACCCACGGTTCACTAACTGGAGATTACGGCATGACCCTGTACATACCGATATTTGAATTCATCGCCTGGAACACCATTGGAGATTATAGAATGACCCTATTTATTCTGATCTTCAAATTCACCCCTGGAACGCTAATTGAAGGTCCCGGCATGACCATGTACATGTCCTCTTTGAGTTCACCCCTCCAAGATTACAGCGTGACCCCGTACATGCTGCTTTTAATTTCAACCATCGTCCTATCATCCAAGACTTCTGAAACCCATGTAATTTTTATTATTACGTTTTTACTATTGATCAAAGGGGCAAAAATATTTTTGTTTCACAAAATCGATCAAGCAGTAAAAACGTCATTCAAGAATTGGTTTGATCTTTTACTTGTTGGTTATTGCAAGAACTACACTTCACCAATCCATAAAGCATAAGTCCGACCAAGGGACAACCAACCCATAAAGCGTAAGTCCGACCAAGGGGCAATCTCTCTGTGAAACATAAGTCGGACCAAAGTGCATTCAATCCACAAAGCATAAGTCCGACCAAGGGGCAATCTCTCCGTGAAGCATAAGTCCGACCAAAGGACAACCAATCCATAAAGCGTAAGTCTGACCAAGGGGCAATCTCTCCGTGAAGCATAAGTCCGACCAAAGGGCAACCAATCCACAAAGCATAAGTCCGACCAAGGGGAAATATCTCCGTCAAGCATAAGTTCGTCCAAGGGACAACTAATCCATAAAGTATAAGTCCGACCAAGGGACAATCTCTCTGCAAAGCATAAGTCTGACTAAGGGTCAGCCAATCCACAAAGCACAAGTCTGACCAAGGGGCATCCTCTCCTCAAAGCATAAGTATGACCAAGGGGCATACTCAGAAATCTATGCAACCTGCCTACAAATTGATGCCTCTAGCGACATCACTGATGTCGCCGGCGGCATCAGCCATAACACCGGCTGCATAACCTTTTGGACAGCCATTTTATTTCGTTCATTTTCAACCTAGTTTATTTTTCGAAGCTAGGATACACAGTGCAATGATGGAGGCCCAAAACCTTTTGAAAACATACCCCACCTAATACCATGTGGCACTTTCACTAATAATCTAGATAAAATAACAATCGAGTCTAAAATTGGGTTAAAAATGGGATTTCCCTCAAACGCCGTTCAAATCTCATTTTAGTTATCCAATTAGGCTTTATAACGATATAAATATTTATGCCATGTTCACACTAACTAGGGTCTCGTTTGGTTTGCTAACTATACATGATTCATGATATATCTCGTACAATGTTTCATATTTGTGCTAACCGTTTTGTGCAGGTAGATTTAGGTTAGTTGGATGTTAGGCCTTTGGGTATTTTATTTATCGCATAGAGAATGTATAGGATTTGAAAGCCCTGTAATAATTTCAATTTTTGCATTTACTTTTGGATGACTGTAATAATTTATTTATCGCTTTGATGCTTGATAAATGCGGTAGCAATATAATAACCGAAAACACAAATAAATAGGATAGATTAAACCGATTAAGAAAGAATGAAATATTTTAACTTGGCCTAATGAAAAATAGATAACATCATCCAAAATCGGAATCTCCACTTAAGGTACGGTCTACCGCTTGGTAGGAAAATCGTACCAAAATTTCCCGGTTGAGCTGAACCGGGTGGCGACTCTATTTTAAGTATGGGATTTCGATCTCATATTCTTTAACACCTAAATTGGACTTAAATCCAACTTCAACATCAGTGCTTTCATCACGCCTAAAATAAGGATTAATCCCTCGGCATGCTTCATAGAGCTAATTGTTTTTCCCCCCATGTAGGCATCTCACGCGGCCCTCACGGGCAGGGAAAAGGTCGTCCACTCATAATGATTGCAATGCACGAGGAACTAGACCAATTCAGAAGAAATAAAGTTTGGGAATTGGTGGAGAAACCTCGATGCAAGTCAATCATTGGCACCGAATGGGTTTTAAAGAACAAACTAGATGAAGTTAGTAATATTTTCAAAAACAAGGCCAGACTAGTTGTCCAAGGCTACAATCAATAAGAAGGCATTGACTATAGAAAAACCTTTACACCAGTAGCAAGACTTCAAGCTATAAGAATTCTCTGTGTTTTTGCATCTCATATAAACTTCAAGTTATTTCAAATGGATGTTAAGAGTACATTTCTTAATGGTTATATTCAAGAAGAAGTCTATGTCAGACAACCCCTAGGCTTTGAAGATCCAAAGTGCCCAGATCATGTCTTCAAGTTAAAGAAGGCTCTCTGTAGATTAAAGCAAGCTCCAAGAGCTTGATATGCGATAATGACTAACTTTTTACTCAGCAAAGGTTATGTCAGAGGAAAAGCAGATACAACCCTATTCATCAAGAGGAAGCATCAAGATGTGTTGCTTGTCCAAATCTATATTGATGACATCATTTTTTGAGCAACTGATGAGAAGCTCTACAAAGAGTTCAGCCAGTAGATGAAGAAAGAGTTTAAAATGTCAATGATGGAAGAGCTTAATTTCTTTATTAGTTTACAAATCAAGCAAGGTGATGATGGGATATTCATCAGCCAAGCTAAGTATGCCAAGGAAGTACTCAAGAAGTTTGACATGGATAAAGCTAAGCCAATGTAAACACCTATGGCCACTGATACAATTCTGAGTAAAGATAAGGAAGGTAAACCTGTAGAGAGTAAGCTCTATAAAGGTATTATTAGTTCTCTACTTTACTTAATTGCGAGTAGGCCTGACATTCAATATGATGTATGTTATTGTGCAAGATATCAAGCTGAACCTCGAGAATCACACTTAGCTGTTGTTAAGAGAATTCTCAGGTATTTGTCTAGGCTCTATTGATGCAGGTTTATGGTATCTAAGTAATGCAAATTTCACTCTGAGAGGATACACATATGTTGACTATGGAAGAGACAAACGTGAAGGAAAGCACCCCTAGAGGATGTCATTTCCTTGGTGATTGTCTAGTAACATGGTATAGTAAGAAACAAACTTCTGTGGCACTGAGTATAACTGAGGCTAAGTATATGGCTGCAGGAAGTTGTTTATCATAAATGCTATGGATTAAGCAGCAATTGGAGGATTATGGTATAAAGTCTAAGTGCCTTGAAGTCATGTGTGACAACAAGAGTGCAATTGACCTATCCAAGAATCCAATTCAATATAGCAGGATGAAGCATGTCAATATTAGACATCCCTTCATAAAGGATCATGTGCTAAAAGGTGAATTCAAGGTCACATACATTCCCACTGAATAACAATGAGATGACATATTCATAAAGCCCATTAGAAAGGACCAATTCAACATCTTGAGAGAATTAATCGAAATGTCCAATCTAATTTGAAGAAATAGTTTCCCCGCTGAATTATCTTCCATTCTGAGCTCTTGTGAATTAGGTTAAGTATTTCTTCTTCGTACGTGAATTATGGACACGTCATTAAATTTGTCACCGGTTTCTTTTCAAAATCAAACCTGATCAAAACGGTAGCAAGTTTTAAAATGAGACATATTCAACCGCTTTAACTCCATGAATTTAGTAATCATTTATTCCATGGTAACTGTTGATCGATCTCACCATTCAAATATGGCCATTGCTTATGAGTTGTACATATAGCTTTGTAGGTTAACTCAAAGGGTTTTTGCTATTTAGGGAGCAATGAGGAAGAAAGGGAAGTTTTCACTTTACAAAATTTCTTTCTGCAATCTTCTTCTTAAACTCTCAAATTCTCTAGACCTTCAAAACTTATTTCTATGGTGAGTTCATCTATTGGAAATAAAGATCTGGAACAACAAATAATCTAGATCAGGTTTGAAGTAAACAAAACACCTAAGTACAAAAAGACCTAAGTCACTTTATCCGGACATATAACCAAAATATCTAAGGTCTTAGACAAGTGAAGACAATTACCTAAGCATGAATGAAAGAGTCCGGTTAAAGTTTGGAAAGGAAACAAACTTTGAACTACCCAAAATAGCATCTAAAAGAACTGATTGAATAGCATCCGGATATCAAAAGAAAAAGTCATTCGGAAGATACAGTTATAAAGACAAAAGGAAAAGTTTCAAAAATAACTTTTACCTCCACCTTTTTGGTCTTCAAGTCAAAGATCCTTTTCATAAAAGCAAGATAAAAATGACAGCTAGCCCTTTTCAGAAAAAGGACAAAGGACTGACATAGGAAAGAGAAAAAGGTAACAACCTTTTTCACCTAGACCAATGAGAAAGGCGCGTGGCACACACATTCCAGACTTCTGGCGTAAAAGTTGGTGAGTCACTAAAATACACATTCAAACGGGTCAAAATCTCTGTCTAACCAGTTGATCAACGATTCTGGAAGAACCACTTATTACCTTATCAATGGTAAAGATTTAATTCAAGCTCAACAATCCACAATGGCTACAGTTATAATGGAAGCCTATAAAAGGGAAGCTTCACAAGTTGAGAAGGTGCTGGTTGATTTTGAGAAAGCATTAATAAAAGAATTTGCTAAACCAATCAATAAACACATCCATCCAAGAATTAATCAAAATCCAAATCTATTTGTAAAGATTCCTAAGTGAAATTATAAACTTGAGGAAGTCCAAAACCAAAACCTTTAAGAAAACAAAGTGTAAAGATCTCACACTTGGGTGAGTGGTGAGATTGGGATATAGCTTGAAGTAGGTGCTTTGAATAGGATCTCCTTGTAGGACTCAGCTTAGGTTTGGGTAGAAATCTAAGTGGTATATCCTGCTAAAGACAAGAGGACTCAGCTAGGAGTCGCTGCTTCTAGTGGTACATCCTACATTCAGAAGGGGTTACCATCTAGAGACAAATTGTAAGGCTTGATTCTTGCCAGTTAGAAAGGAATCCACTAGTGGAAAAGCTAGGAGGAAGGAAACTTTGGGGAGTGGAGTACATGGGGCTGAACCAGGATAAAATCCTTGTGTTTGATTTTCTAACCCTTTACTTTCTTGCATTATATTTTATATTTACATCATCCAGATCCATTACATCTAGAACATAATCAAACATGCTACACAAAGACTTTTTAAATTCTATTAATTTCGCTGAAAAGGGTCATTCACACCCCTTTGACCTTATTTAGACCCTTATAGGTACCAACAAGTGGTATCAGAGCAAGTACTCACAACTAGAGACTTAACAATCTCGAGCTAAAGGTCCATATTTTGATCCAAGAACCAAAATAAGTTTCTGAAACTCACAACTCCTTCTAGAGGGTGTGTCTATAACCCATCCTCCACTCTTCACCGGTGAACACTACATATTTTGGAAAAATCGAATGAAGAATTTCATTCAAGCATAAAGCATGATAGCATGGTTAGCCATTGAAAATGGCCTATATGACCCTACTCATGAAGTAGAGGGTTTTACAACCCGGAAGCCATCCAATCTATGGGATGAGAATGATTACAAGAAATTGCATGAAAACACAAATGCTATTAACATACTTCATTATGCTCTTAGTGCAATTGAATTTAACAAGATATCAGGATGTGAGACTGTACAAGAGATTTGGCAGAAATTGGAAGTGACCTATAAAGGAACAAACAAGGTCAAGGAACCCAAAATAGATCTACTTCAGCAAAAGCTTGAATCCTTCAAAATAGAGCCTAAAGAATCCATCAATAAAATGAATACTAGATACACCAATCTAGTGAATGAGATGAAGAGGCTAGGGAAGGAGATTTCAGCAGTAGATATGGTCAAGAAGGTGCTTAAAAGTCTTACCAAGGAGTTGGATAACAAAAAGACTGCCATTGAGGAAGCTCATGACTTAAATTTCTATAGCTATGATGAGCTCATTGGTAATCACTTGACCCAAGAGCTATCTCTTGAGAAATTTAGCCAACAAGAAAAGAAGCCTGAAGAAAGAAAGAAAGCTATTATACTCAAGGCAGAATCCATCGGATCAGCTTCATCCAGAGAGGGAGAGCAACTTAAGGAATCTCAAAGTAACTAGGAATAAATGGCTATACTAGCTAGATAGTTCAATAGATTCCTGTAAAAGAAAGAAAGGAGGAATTCTAGAAAGTATGAATCTAAAAGATCAAGGGAAGGCACCTCAAGGATCTGAAAAAAGAAGTTGCCTGTTTTGAATATGGAGAGAAAGACCACTTCAGAACCAAGTACCCCAAGCTTAAAAGAAATAAGAAACACAAGAAAAAGGCAATGTAGCCACTTGGAGCAACAGTGAGGAAAGCAGCATCTCATCTTCAACAGAAGAAGAAGAGACTACTAATTATGCATTTATGGCACTAACTGATCTGGAAGCAGAGCAATCCAAAAGAAATATCTCTAAGCAAGACACTGTGCATATTGAAGAATCAGAATCAGAAACAACCAATACTGAGGTAAACTCTCATTCTAATTCTATTTCTAACTTTGAACTTGCTAGAGCTCTAGGATTGTGATCAAGAATGTGAGGAAGAACACAAAGTCAATCCAATCCCTAAGGAGACAAGTGCTTGAGCTCGCTGAGGAGGCTAAAGCATTGGCACAAGATTTTAATCTGATGAGAGCCGAAAAGCACAATGATGTGGTAGAAGAAAACTCCCAGAGAAATCAAGTGCAAATCTTAATTGCAAACTTGATGGGGTTAGATAGGGAGCTGACTCTGATGAAGGAAGCATTCGAAAAGAAAACAAGTACTTCGCAACCAAGAAGGAATCCAAGGCAGGGAATATAAAGGTATCAAAACTCTGGTGTTAAAAGGAATCTAGGACACTCAAATCAGAATGAGAAGAAATCTTAGAGGCAACCTCAAGCACAGAGATACACAGTGCCTAAAAAGGGAAAGCTAAAGTAGTCCATAACAAGCAACCTGCTAAACATAGAAGGAATTATAGAGCAGAAGTTGCACCCCAACCAGCTTTCAGATACATACTGGATAAACTAACATATAAGAAGCTGGATATATGGGAACCTATGGAAAGGAAGATCTTGAGAAGATCTAGAAGAAGCAAGAGCAGAACAAACCTATCTTAGGGTGCAGGTGTTGTGGGAAAAATAACCATATTACTAAACTGTGTAGATTTTAAAATGGTTATTATGATGTTAACCCTTGGCCTAAAATGGTTGATAACCCGAGAAGACCCCCACTTGATCCATTTTACAGGTATATCTTAGATCTACTGCAGATCAATACACTTGGTACATTGATAGTGGATGCTCAAGGCACATGATAGGTGATTAGAAGGCCTTCATCACTTTAATTCCGAAGAAAGGAGACAAAGTCAGCTTTGGAGACAATCAAAAGGGACAGATCATTGGACATGGAACCAGTGGATCTAAATTAAAGATAGAAGATGTCTCATTAGTTGATGGACTGAAGTTCAACCTACTAAGTGTTGCTTAACTCTATGACAAAGGAAGAAAATTCACCTTTGACTCCGAAGGTTGCTCAATCATTGATAGTAAGTCAAATAACCTCATTCTTTATGCACATAGAGTATCTAATGTTTATTTAGTTAACATTAAAAATGAGAAAAAGAATATATGCTTGGTGTCTAAAGAAGAAGAATCATGGCTATGGGACCGGAGGTTGGGACATGTTAGCATGAACCTCCTGTCCAAATTAGCCAAAAACGAATTGGTTATGGGTTTGCCTAAGTTTGCTTTTAATAAGGATCACATATGCACTACATGTTAATTAGGTAAACAACACAAAAAAGCTTCCCTTCCATCTCATACATACCTTTCAAAAGAGTTCTTGAACTCTTGCACATTGATCTCTTTGGTCCAATCGAACCATTGAGTTTAGGTAGAAGAGAATACACCATGGTCATTGTGGATGATTATTCTCGCTATACCTGGGTGGCTTTGCCAGCTAGCAAAGATGAAGCCTTTGACTAATTCTCAAAAATATTCATCCCAATAGAAGTAGGCATAAGCATTGCATGCATCCGAAGTGATAATGGAGGAGAAATCAAAAGCAGCCACTATGTTGAATTCTGCAAATCCAAGGGCATTGAACATAACTTCTTGCCCCTTACACTCCTCAATAAAATGGAGTTATTGAAATAAAAAATAGGACCATAGTTGAGATGGCTAGAACAATGCTAAGTGAGAATTATTTGCCAAAATATTTCTGGGACGAGAGCGTAAACATAACATGCTACATTTTGAATAGAGCTCTCATTAGAAAGACCTTAGAAAAGACCCCCTATGAAATCTGAAAGGGAAAGAAACCCAAAATTGGGTATTTCAAAGCCTTTGGATGTAAATGCTATAAATGATAGAGAGCAGCTAGGAAAATTTGATCCTAAATCTGATGAAGCAATTTTTCTTGGCTACTCAACATATAGCAAAGCTTACAGAGTCTATAACAGACGAACTGAAACTATAGTAGAGTCAATACATGTAGATTTTGATGAGACTAACCATGCAGGAAGAAAAAATTCAAATTCAAAAGATGTAACTCCGAAAGTTGAAAACACTGGAGAAAAAGAAGAAGTACAAATTCCATATTCCTTCCAGATTAAGAAGTACAAAAAAGAAGATGAACGAATCAATCTCAATCCAGAAGGACCATAAGGCTATCTCAATAATCATGAGATAAACTACGATGATCAAGAAGAAGAAACTGAGGCAATTGAGGCAATTGAGGAACAAGCTCCAATTCAGCATGAAGAGCTACCAGGAGAAGTCAGGGCTCGTAGAGATCATTCCGTTGTAGCCATTTTGGATAATGTCCAAAATCTAGTCAGAACTACAGGGCAACTCAATAGGATGATGAGCCATGCTGCTTTTGTCTCTCTCATTGAGCCAAAGAAATTTCAAGATACTAAAGGAGATAAAAGTTGGATGATGGCCATGTACGAAGAACTAGATCAATTCACCAGAAATGATGTTTAGGATCTAGTGTCACCACCAAAAGGAAAGTCAATCATTGGCACCAAATGGGTATTCCAGAACAAGCTAGATGAATCCAGAGTAGTGGTAAGAAACAAGGCAAGATTGGTTGCCCAATGCTACAATAAACAGGAAGGGATTGACTTTGAAGAAACATTTACCCCTGTGCAAGATTGGAGGCAATCCAGATTCTATATGCTTTTGCATCATTCATAGGATTCACATTATTCCAAATGGATGTCAAAAGTGCATTGCTCAATGGAGTTATCCAGGAGGAAGTCTATGTCAAGCAACCTATATCCGGATCATGTACACAAGCTAAAGAAAGCCTTATATGGATTGACGCAAGCACCAAGAGCTTGGTATGGGAGACTCACCATATTTCTCATATCCAACGGGTATATCTGGGGCAAAGCCGATACAACTCTCTTTATCAAAAAGAAGAAGAATGATGCTATTCTAGTCCAAATCTATGTTGATGACATCATTTTTGGAGCAACAGATGAAAATATGTGTGAAGAACTCAGCATTCAAATGGAGAAGGAATTTGAGATATCAATGATGGGAGAATTTAATTTCTTCCTTGGTTTGCAAATCAAGCAGAGTTCAGATTTATCATACAATCCAAGTATACCAAGGAGATTCTAAAGAAGTTTGAAATGAACAGAAGTAATCCAATGTCCACTCCAATGGGTTCAGATACAGTCCTGTCCAAGGTTTGTGAAGGAGAAGATGTTGATCAGAAGCTATATAGAGGAATGATTGGATCACTTCTAAACTTGACAACTAGCAGACTTGACATATACTATACAGTTTGCTACAGTGCAAGATATCAAGCCAATCCTAAGGATTCATATCTAAAGGCAGTAAAGAGGATCCTTAGATACCTTCTAGGAACCATTGAAGTTGGGTTATGGTATCCTAGTAATGGGGAATTCACACTCCAAGGCTTCACTAATGCAGATTATGGTAGATATACTATTGAGAGGAAGAGTACATCCGGAGGTTATCACTTCCTTGGAGATTGCTTGGTATCATGGTACAGCAAGAAGTAGACTTTAGTTGCCTTATCCACTATAGAAGTAGAATATATGGCAGCTGGAAGTTGTGTGGCTCAACTTCTTTGGATCAAGCAATAACTAGAAGATTATGGAGTCTAATCCGGATGTGTAAATGTAATGTGTGATAACAAAAGTGTCATTGATGTGTCAAAGAATCCAGTGCTCTATAGCAGGATGAAGCATGTTAACATTAGGTATCATTTCATCCGCGATCATGTGATGAAGAAGGATGTTGCATTAGTTTACATTCCAACCAATGAGTAGAGAGCAAATATCTTTACCAAGCCACTGAGTTAAGATCAATTCAATAAGCTATGGGAGTCAATTGGAATGTCCAATCCAATTTAAGAGAAAATCCAAAAAATAATTTGGCATTAGTTTAAGGTCCTATGAGTCAAGGAATCCGGAAAAGAAGAAGAAATTATGTTGACTCTGGATCCAGAACGAAGACTGCTAGCTCAGCAGACAGAAAGGACAAATGGTAGAAAAAGCGCTAAAAAGTAATTGTACATGTTTTGAATTTCAAATGTCCATTGGGTGTTACACACGCAGTAAAATTAAATGGTTGTTTTAAGAATAAACTGTTCCCATTCTCTAGTTTTAATGCCAATTACCTCTCTCATAAATTCCGTCTACCATGTCATCAATTCAGTTAACTTTAACTGCATCTAGATTACCATTATACCCTCACTTTGGAAATTCTATATAAACCCCCCAAATTTCCCCTTCTTCCTCATGCGAGCAACTCACTACTGTTACTCTATAAAAATTAATTTTCAAACCCTAATTTCTTCAAAAACTCTCAAATGGCACCCATAATGTTGAACAACAAAATCCAAATGCTTCCTCCAAGAAACATCTTTGTAGAATCTAATCTCAAAGATGAAGACTTCAACCCCTCAAGCTCAAAACCAATGACTCAGTAGTTCCTACTAACTACTTAGGAGATAATTTTACCTTTGAAACAAACCCCTACTCCAAACTGATTGAGGATCAACATTTGGGTGATTTCTTTAAGATCAATTGCCCAACTTATCTGGATTTTGTGTGAGAATTCTACTCAAATCTGAGAGTACACTCCTACCATGATGCTCTCAGAACCATGGTTCAGGGGAAGAAAATCACTATCTCTCTAGAATTCTTTGAGAAGTACCTCAACATGAAGAATAATTGAGTTCAACTAAGGAATAATGGGGATGAACTACTTATGAAGTATCACCCCAAGATGTGGCTTTATGCCACTTACTTTGGAGATAAATTATCAACCTATTTTCCAGAAACACCAAGATATCTCCAACATGTTCTTGGTAAGTTGATCTTGATCCGAAAGGGCTCTCTAACCACTGTATCCTCCTTCCAACATTGCGTATTACAACACTGGGTGGAGAGTAGAGAGGTGAACATGATGGAACTAATTATCCACTATCTGAGGTAGCACAGAAACTCCCGTGGTGCCCTCATCACTAGAATCCTCATAGCTAATGAAATCAATCTATCCGAATTTAAGCTGTTCAAGGAAAGGAGATTCTTGAGAAGAACTTCAAAACCTGGTTTTTGTGAAATATAGAATGAGGAGAAAGCTAAGAAGCAGAGGGAGGAGAGGCAGTTGGTACGGCTGAAAATCCTCCGTTCCCTAAGAAGGCTATAACCACCAAACCCAAAGCATAACAGCAACTAGCTTTGGTTCCGGTGGATGAGGTTATGAGGATACTCAAACCCTCACTCTACTTATAAACAAGAGTCCTGAGAAGCCTAAGAAAAAGGGGATATTGATAAAGGCAGCAGCCAAGAAGGGGAGAAATGTGGAAACCCCATAAGTGATGGTGGAGGATCAAGCTCTGGTTGTAGCAGAAGCTATTTTAGCTGGAAGAAGAAAGGTCGGAAAAACCTTGAATGAAATCATAGGTGATAATGAAGAGGATGAAGAGACTGGGGATGAAGCTCCGGAACCAAAGAGGAGGCAGTTCACAAGAAAGGGGTGCACCTTTGATGAGGCTGTGGCAGCCCAGAAAAGTAAAACCAAGAAGCCTGCAGGAATTATCATAGATGAAGGAGCTATAAAAAGGGCTGAAGAAGCTGAATTGGCTAAGGCTAGAATAATAAAGGGGAAATATATGCCCGAATCTACTCAGGAAGTCACTCTGGATGATCCACAATATGATGTAGTGAAGGAGGCCATGAAGGACAATGATAGAATAAACAACCTCACAATAGAAGGACCTGGAGGCTCTTTCGGTGCTCAAACCATTTTTGTAGCCCCTACGAACATGGACACTATTACCCATTTTCCAGAAGTAGAGCTTTTAGTTTTCCAACTCCAAACTGGACCACTTCCAGAGAACTTGCTAAATTCGAAAGTTGAGAACATCACTTGTAAGCATGGGCTTTTCGGGTGCCTTGGAATGATGATGACTTTTTGCTTCGATCCTACACGGTTCTAGCAATTTATGTTTGTCCGAATTTGAATCACGTTTGGAGGGGTTCCCTTCGATGACCTCCGGACTTAAGCATACCTAATCCTGGTTTGATTGCCTTTTTATCTGTCGGTTTGATTTCAAAATGGTTTTTAGCCCTTTCCCGCTTCTTTTTTGTGGTCCCCCTTTACCTACCAGAGCTACCACCGTCCCCATTATCGGCGGTGGCGAGTGCTCCAGCAGTGGCGGTGGCCTCCATCCATGTATCTGGCACCACCGCCGTTGTGGCGGCCACCACTACTCGTACCAGTAGCGGACACCACCCCTATCTTACCACGATGGCACGGGGTGGTCACCCCCAGTATGACCACCCCAGCCGCTGTAGCGGCGGCCATAACTATATCTATGGCGGTGACCGCCGTGGCGATAGCGGAGGTCGCCATAACGATGGCGGCCACCATGGCACGGCCTGATACAAGTCATGCCACTTCATTCCCCCTCTCTCCTCTCGATTGGGCCACATATTTTCCCCGAAAATTCATCCAAGTCGGTGGATTTTTGAGTGTGAAGTATTTAAACCCATCTAAGAGAGAGATGAGAGGACTTTTCTCCAGAAATTAGAATTATCACCTAAGTTTTGAGAGAAAAAGAAGAAATAAAGTGAGAAAGTGAGGAACTAGAGAGAGAATGCTCACTAAGCATAGAATCCGGGTTTAATCCATTCTAATCTCGATTCTTAGTTGTTCTTAGGCTTAATCTCGTAGCTTAAACACTAAAATCAATGAGAAATCATAGATTAATACGGATTAAACAGGTTTTTAGAGACTTTTCTCAAAACACTACCTAAATATTTCTGTCACTTTTTCATCACTGATTCTGTCAGTCTCCATCATAAAGTCATCAAAGGACCTCACCAAAGGTTGATTCAAGTCTCCAAATATAGATTCACATCTTAGAGGTAATAAAACTAAGTTCCCTTAATCTTTTACTTCATTTTATTGAATGTTGTTGATGTTCTTAGTGTTTTTAGTGTTGTTTCTTCGTTTTTGTTTGGTGTTAGTGGAAAACAGTCAGAAAACAACCCGACCTCTATAAGGATGGCCTTCACCCCCATCCTTATAGCCTTGATCGCTACTCTTATAGCGGTGAAGGCTATAGTTACGGAGGTGAACTCCACCCTAATAGAGGTCCCCTATTTCTTGCAATTTTTAGGTATTTTCATACCCAAATCCATTGAATCAAGATTATTTGGGTGTTTTAAGTCCAGATCTGTTGAAACATAGTTGA
Source organism: Euphorbia pulcherrima (assembly GCA_947683365.1). Lineage (NCBI taxonomy): Eukaryota > Viridiplantae > Streptophyta > Magnoliopsida > Malpighiales > Euphorbiaceae > Euphorbia > Euphorbia pulcherrima. Next base: position 27,473,374 of record CANTUS010000001.1, read on the forward strand.
TTACGACTTAAAACTCAAATGATTTTGGATTTGTGGTTGCGAAAATGCCGGATCTCCCTTAAAATCAAAGCTCGACCGCCAAGGCTATAGTGATAGCCTTGACCGCCATCGCTATAGCCTCCACCGCTGCCACTGTAGTAGTCCAGGCTATAGCGGCGGTGGTCAAACTGTCGCCATAGCTTTGATCGCCGAAACTTTCGTTTTAAGCTTTTTTTGTCATTTTCTTGCATTTTAGACCCCTTTTTTGCCCAAAAATTTTTCTAAAAATCATAAAAAAATTATGGAATAATGAAAATTATTTTTAATCTGATTTATTTAATTATTTAATTGATTAATTGATTAAATAGCCATTAAATGCCTAAAAAGGCCTATTTTAACTCTAAAAATTCCCTAAAAATGTTTTTCTTCATATTATATGTTTATTTTCCGCCATTTATTTATTTATGCTCTATTTATGATTATTTGTATATATCTTGCCTCATTTGGAGCCGGGTCCGATTTGGTAAGCTCGGTTAGGACCCAGTTTCGCCCTTTTATTTATTTATTCGCTTTCTTTATTTTTCCGCATTGGAAAAATGTATAGGTATTTGTAAAGCCTTGTAATAATTATTTTCGTTGCTTTATTTATTGCTTTTATGTGATGTATGACCATATAAACTGAAAACTCCAAATATTAATCGGATTTAAATCGCATAAGAACTGAAGTCGCGCTTATTAAAATGTAAACATTTTTTATTTAAAAATTGAAAAGTAAGCAACATCATCCACACTTGGAACCTTTGCTTTAAGGTACGGTCCAACCACCAGGTGGGAATATCATATCCAAATTCCTGGTGGAGCTTAACCAGGTGGCGACTCTATCTTAAAATATGTGATTTCAAGTCTCGTATCCCTTAACATGCAAATTGGACTTAAATTCAACATCAACATCAACATCACTTTTTCCATCACTATTTTCTTCATGCCTAAAATGAGGATCAATCCTCCAGCCCATTTCACAATGCTCTGTTATTTTCCCCCTTTCCCATATCTCAAGCGGGTCAGTGTCAAAAAAAGGTCGTTCGCTCATACTGGCGACTTCACTGGGGATTTCCTCTTAACTTAAAACTAGAAAATCGCTCTCATTTTCAAATTTGGTTAAAGGATTTTGATGATGTGCCTAAATAATTTTTTAAATCAACGCTTATTTCTTATGTCTTTTGAATCCACCGATTAGTTAGATTCTAAGTTTAAGGTGCCATTAATTCACCCCTGTGAAGCTCACTTGTATACCTCATGCCCGCTAGGAATTGGGGATATTTGTGGGTGGATCGCTCGTTTCAACCAATGTGTAATTCCCGTGATCGCACTCATTTACAGAGTGGTTGAGTTACACGGTACCAAGGTATATGAGACCCTTGTACAGTGTCATTCTACGACACCAGTAGTTTGAGACTATGAACCGTGATAAATCTAGCCATAGCAACTTCCCATTAGGTTCACCAAAATAATTTAGATTTAGGTCGCATACTCTCTTGCCGTTCATTGGCGCTAGAGTTACCCCTAGATCTTTTAAACAGCATTACGCGGGCGGCATAAGATTGGAAGAGATTTATTCGCTTTTTGTGTGCTGCTTGTGTTGTGCTCATGCATACACACTTCATGCATAGGCCGCCTGTGGCCAACTCTTAATTTTAGTTTTCGCTTACCTATACTCTCCCCTCAATTGAAGGGAGAATTTAACGAAATGCCTTAGATCATTTAAGTCTCGATGACATGTATCTAGTTCACTAGGCATAGCGAGGGATTCACATGTCTCACGTATTTTGGGGTTAAGCTTTGTATCATAAGCTTTTTTGATCTCTACCTCTCTAAGCCACCTCGATATATATGGCATTCTGCACGCAAATTATTATGTAATCATTTACTTCATTCATGGTTTGATTTGGGCTGATCATCTTTCGGTTACCTCAGTAGGTCGAGACGTCCTCGCCGTTGTAGTTGTCTTTGGCTCAGACTTGATCATCGTCTAGTTCGTTGTTCTATGGGTCTGAATTCAGTTCTAAGCTTAGTTTTAGAATGTGATTTTTCTACTATGTCTGATTTACAAACAATTGATGGGGTTTTATCCGAGGGGACTTCCTTTCCTCTCCCTCCGCTTGATCAGGGTCAATCTTCATTGAGTTCTGAGTTTGCCAATGCTATGATAGTGTTTCTCTAACCTGATTAGTTCTGAAATGCAATTTAGGGTCAAATCCAAGATTTGGTTTGTGTAGTTTTGGGGGAAGTTAGGGATGTTCAAAAGATTCCGGGAATTAGTATTCAAGCTCAGGAATAGCTAGGGGCAGCTCAAAATGTTCAGTCAGATTCCTGTGACTCAATCGTTATTTTATCCGTTTCAACCTAGACAACCACCACAATCAGCTATGAGCCTGTTTTAGTTTAGTCAAGGTATTACACAGCCTCAGTCGCCCATTTTCACTTATCCAACCCAGACTCCAAACCACACTGCCAAGCCAGATTTTCTCGCTAGTATGAATCAGCTTCCATTGACCCCAGTAATCCCAGATTAATTTTAGCTAGCACGATCAATTTCACTCGTCCAGTCCCGATCAGGTCTATTTCAACGGGATCAAAATCTAGCTCAATCATAGTCAGCTCTCTCCCCTTTAAGTTTTACTTTACTAACTTGAGGCCCAAAACCAACCTCTCAAATCTCGATCTTCCCTTCCTCCTCGGGTAGTCTTATGCCTCGCATGACCGCACCTCCTGACAGTTTTATGCCACCTCCAATGCCTCTAATGTCCTCTAATCCCATTCCTACTCGGTTTGTTATTGCTCTAAAGGGAACCACTTACCCTCAGAACCCCTTTAATCCGGATCTATGAGTTAGGTGTCAAGTTGAAACCTCATCGCTTGCTTCACCATTCTAATTTGGCACAACCCCTCCATCCAACGATAAGGTCATGCAACCTCCGGGCATGACACCTGGGTTTGAAACTTTCTTACACCGATTGGTGACTCTTTTATCTAATGACTAGATCATACAATCTCCGGGTATGACATATGGAGTTAGGTCTCTCCTATGTCCATTATTATCTCATCCATCTAGCGACCAGGTCATGCGATCTTGGGGCATGACACCTGAAATGGAGGCTCTATTGCATAAGTTCCTGCTCTTTAGTTCCAAAGGAGATAAAAAAAGTAAAGCTTAAGGAGAGTGAAGGAGTTAGTAAACCACGTACTATCCCATCTCGGGCCAATATGAGGGAAAAGCTCTCACAAGTAGGCAAGTCGAATCATAGGACACCCATTCAAGTTCGGATGATTGCTCGGGCGCCGGTCTTATTGAATTCCATCCAGTCAAAAAATGACCCCGAGAATATTATAAATCCATGGAAACTACCCCTTAATGAAATCGTAGCCACCCTAAGGGAGACCGGCCTCCTCAGAACCCTCCACGAGCATGGGCCCTCGAGTATGGATAACCCCTAGCTAATGTTCGATAGCTGGGCGGGAATCACCAATCTCGGTTCATCTAAAGGAGGTGGTGGACCACAAGAGCTCATTATGGCTATCTGCTCTAAGGGCAAGGCTCCTATGGGTCAAGTCATTCTTCAAGAGAATGTCTCTGTAGTGTAAGTTGTGCCTACTCGAACACCTGCTCAAAAAGCATTCGTGTCTCCGTAGGAGGTCCCTCTTAGTGTCATTTTCACCAAGTTACAAGAGAAGGGCATGCTTAACTCTCTTCATGAGTTTCATTCTCGTACACCTGAAGAGAAAAGGAATTTCTATCTCTATCATGTTCAGGCAGGTCATAAAATAGATCAATGCAAAGCACTAGGCAAGGCCATTTGGGGTTTGATAAGAGAAGGGAAAATGGAGCAACCAGCTGGAAAATCGAGCTCTGCAAAGCTGACAAGAGCATCACGAGGTCTCTAGCAAATGAAGGAGATATGTCATCAGCTGAAGAAGTGAAATTTCTAGGTCTCATCCTGGATGACACACCGATGAAAGCCACTGAGGATGCCTAATCTACCAATGTCGCAACTCAAGACCCTTCACCTGCGAAGGATGACTGTCTATTTATGTAATTTTCTTTTCTAGTATTTAGATGTGAACAATTATGCCTCTAAGGCATTTTTTATTCAATCAAATACTCTCATTTTTTTACTCGTTTGATGTTTTGCCCGATGGGTCCATGCATTAATTTTAACACAAGTATAATGTGTTCAATATTCATGACGTTTCTTTAACTGAAATAAATTTGAGTATAGATTATAACCTAACCTGGTAACTATTTCTAATAACCTAACCTCTGAAAGAAAAAGAGAGATAAAAGTGCTTAAGGATCATGATAACGCTTTCACCTGTTCATACCTAGGCATACCTAGGGTTCATCATTAGAATGTCGATCTTCTCATCTTCACACCCGAAATAGAAAAAGAAGCTCTATCCTTCTGTGGATAGATCCAAAATGTCGATCAGTTCATCACTCACAAGCATGTTTCAAGCTACCGAAGAAGTGTCAGCCTATTATGGAGAAAGAGCATCGCTAGATCATCTTCGATAGAATCATGGCTTACCTTTTCTTTGCCCACCCATTCTCAAAATTCCCTCCCCAACATACCATTAATCCTTACACATATCCAATACCTTCCAAATGCATAAACCTTCCCCATTTCTCTCGTCATTGACCATTCTCGGTGAGTGGGATACATATGGTCTGTGAGACTTGACCCTCATCAATAAATAAACACTACTTCATCATTATAGGGGCAGGTTACTTCTCAAAATATGGGGAAACTGAGTCTTTCGCCAAAATTGCCGCCGAGAAGATGGCGAAGTTCATCGAGAAACACATCTTTGCTTAGTGTGGCCTACCTCTTCACATCATTTCGGACCATAGATTTTAGTTCTAAGGGGCAACCACTGATTTGATATAGAAATATGGAACTGAACACTGCAGATATTCACTTTGCATACCATGGGCTAATGGGACAATTGAAGCTGCATACCAGCTTATCAAGAAAGTTCTCTCGAAGATTACTGTAATAAGATACGGAGATTAGGCCGATAAGCTACCATTCGCCCTTTAGAGATGTCAAACAAGTGTTCGAGTTCCACAAATCTGATGCCTATATCCTTGGTTTATGGTATGGTAACCATGATCCCAAGTGAAACCGAGATGGAGTCCTTAAGAGTTGCACTAAATCTAAGTTAAAAAGACCCCCAAGGGCTAAAGCGCAGTTTGAACAGCTTAAACAATCTTCAGATGTACCAAAGCGCGTAGCAAGCTCAAACAATAATCGAGTCAAGCATCAAAAGCTTTCTTCAAAGGCCGATGATCTGATTCTGAAATTAGTAAAGCCTACCGACATCGACCCAAGGGGGAAGTTTTGACCAAATTGGGAAAGACCTTATATAATCAGAAAGGTACTCAGTACAAGGGGCATGAGGATTTTGGACATTAGCGAATTCATAAACCGTACCAAATGAAACAGGTCAAAGCGTTATCATATCTACTCAAAAGAATCAAATCCTTAAAAGTGGCACATAAAAAATACATAAAATAAATCACCTGATGGGTGGTCATCTACTACTCGGGCAAAAATTAGGGTGTATCCTGCTGATTGATATTCTACAAACCATTCAGGCAAAAGTTGGGGTGCAAAAAAATAACCCGCTAGACTAAAAACCCAAAAAGGGTGGTCTAGGCAAAAGTTAGGGTAAAGTCAGCTAAGAGAGCGTGTTGGCTAGAAAACCTTCATAGGCTAGTTAACGCCAAAGTTTGGGTCAATAGAAATAGTTATCATCATTATGTACTCAAACATACTTCATTTAATGGAAATGTCATTTTACTGAATCCTTTATGTTTGTGATTGAATAAATATATTAGGCCCAAAAGGTGAAAAGTTTCAAGTAAGCCGAACGAAGGGTTTCGTGCAGTAAGCCCAATTCCTCAAAGGAAAAGAAAGATAACAAAAGCCAAAAAATCCTGATAGGCTAAAAAGAAGCAAGGTCTATGCAATAGCCAGGGAAATCCCGTGGGATTGAAAATCCGAAAAGGGCAGTCCAGGAAAAATTAGGACATTAAAATCAAAATAAACAATGTCTGATAGGCCCATCACAATGTTCGGGTCTATGAAAAAATTAAGGCAATCAAATTAAGGGTAATTGACTGCCATCAATTACATCGAGATATCTGCATTATCGTCATCATCATCAAGATGCCTGAATACATTCTCTGATCTAGTGGATTCAAAGGGCTCCAATCCATCCTCTACACGTGTCCACTTCAATCTCGACCGTGATCGAGTGTCTTAAGTCTGCGACATCCTAATTTTCTGAAACCATCCTTGGTAGAATTCATTAGTAGTGGTAGCGTCCAGTCATTCGTTATCCAGAATCTTGAACTCTGCTTCGTGCATCCCCTTTGTCTTCGACATGCTCGATCCAGCAATCATTATACAGTTGACTCACCTCCTTGGATAACAAACAATAGGGTGTGTAGAAAATGACAATCCTCAACCTCAATATCCGGTCGCTCAAGTCTTGTGTGTGCACCACCACATCTATAATCCTCCTCCAGAGGCATTCTGGTCTTGTTTATGCTGTAATGCAATTCCATATATTCTCTCTCCTAGCAACCAACCAAATTAAGCAAAAATGATCAAGCGAGCAGTCATGTAGCTCAGATGTAGAGGATGATCAGCCCAAGTAGCTCATGCATTCATACATTCATGAATAATATCGTAAATGTCCTATCTATTATTCTATATTGAATTCTCGAGGAAACAAAGCAAAGAAAAGTATGCTCAAGCTATACGTTTGACCTCCAAGCAAACACAAGTATCAAGGGGCATCTCAAAATTGTTTTCAATCCTATATTCTAGGTCGTGCCCAAGGGGCATGTCAACTAATGTCTTTGAGCTATACACTAAACCTCAGCTTCTTCTCAATTTATATTTCATTCTTCCATTTTATTGCTTCATTGAAGGGGCAAAAATATTTTTATTTCCACAAAGTCAATTAAGCAATAAAAATGCAATTCATGTCAGTTACTAATGTCTCAAAATTTCCTTAACAGGTACACCATATGGTAATCCCGTTGGACAACCGATCCGAGGATCCAAAATTCAAACCTCAGAAATCATCTAGGGGCACCGCTATTCAGATTTCAATCATTTAAGCGCACCTCAATGCAGCCTTCGACACTTTAGGGGCACCTCTTTGCAATTTCAAAGACCGACCGAGCACCGAACTTCTTCGGATACCCCGACAATTTCCAATTCAATTTATATTTCTTACTCTTGCTTCTATTACTTAATTGAAGGGGCAAAAATTTTTATTTCAGCAAAATCAATGAAGCAACAGAAATATGGCTCTCAATAACTACTAATTTATCAAATTTTATTCATGATAGGTCAATTTATGGCAACCCCATAAGACAACTGATTCAAGAAAGCAGTCTATATTAGAGTTTTTATTATGGAGCGATGCAATGCCATTCAATCGGGCATTCAATCCTTGATTAAGTTATGGTGACATAAGGCAACTAGCAGTCTATCATCGGAGTTTTTGTAATGGAGCAGGGCAATGCCATTCGACCGGGCGTTCAATCCTCTATTATGTTATGGTGACTTAAGGCAACCAGCAGTCCATCATCTGAGTTTCTGCAATAAAGCAGCGCAATTGTGAGCGGATGACCTTTTTCTCGCAAGGACCGAGTGAGATGCATAGCACGAGGGGAAAAATAACAAGTGCTATGAAGCGAGCCGCGGGATTGATCCTCATTTTACTATGATAAAAGGATTGATAAAATTGATGTTGATGTGGAATTTAAGTCCAAATTGCATGTTAAAGGATAAGAGACTTGAAATCCCATATTTTAAAATAGAGTCGCCACCCGGTTAAGTTCCACCAGGAATTTAGGTACAATATTCCCACTGGGTGGGTAGACCATACCTTAAAACAAAGATTCCAAGTTTCGAGGATGTTATCTATTTTACATTAGGCCAAGTTAAAAGATTTCATTCTTTCTTAATCAGTTTTAATCCGCCCTATATATTGTGTTTTCGGTTTATATGTTATTTTCGCGTTTATCAAGTATTCAAAGCGATAAATACATAATTATTACAGTTATCCAAAAATAAATGTGGAAAATAAAATAATAATTACAGGGCTTTTCAAATCCTATACATTTTCTATGTGATAAATAAAATACATGAAGGCCTAACATTTATCTAACCTAAATCTACTTGTAGAAAATGGTTAGCATAGATACGGCATGTTGTACGAGGTATATCACACAAAACGGCGTCCCCGACGGCGAGGTCAAGGAGCGGTAGCCCCTCACGGAGGTCTGGGGGCAGCACCCCAGATAGGGGGTCCAAGGGGCAACGCCCCTTGCGGGGTTGAGTGGTAACGCACCCGACGGGTTGAGGGGGGTAGCCCCTCGTGGGGTTCTGGGGCAGTGCCCCAAATAGGGTCCGAGGACAGAGCCCCAGGCTGGGAAAAATTCATTTTGGACATGATTATTATTTTAACCAAATTATTAGTGAAAATACCACGTGTTATGGTTTGATCATTTTCAGGGAATTCAGGATTCCCGTCGTGATACTGTACATACAAAATACGAAAATAAGAAAACTATGTCAAATGGCAACAATGGGGCTGCTTCCAAGAAACTCATGCCACCGTCGGCATGGGTGATACCGCCAATAGTATGGTGGCTTCACATGCCGGCGATTATAGTGGAGCCACCGGCGGCATAGGTGATACCACTGACGGTTTTAAAATCTATAGAAACAGATTCAGAAGGTTTGAAACGACCAAAAACAAACCTGAAACACCAAATAGCATGACAAACAATAGGAAAATATGCCAAAGAGCTCAAGAGACTCAGGAATTTACCTCAAGGCCTTGAATCCCCTCTTCGTGATCCAAGTGACACCTCCAGGAAGCTCAAATGACAATTTGGGTAGTGATTTGAAGATTAAACAATGTTTGTCTCTAAAAATCCTATTAGATTAATTTTAACCTATGATTTCTATAGATTTTAAGTTGGAACTAAGAGATTAGATAAAGAAAAAACAAGAAAACATGAATTTGATTCATTTTCTTACCTTTTCTTCCCTTTCTCTCTCTAAAATTGCCTTCTCTCACTGTAAAACTCTCTCAAGTTCCTACTGATGTTCTTCCCCCTCTCTTAGAAACCCTAATGCATGTTTTTATAGGTAAAACGGGTGGTCTTTGATGTCTTTTAGCTAGTTTCACCGAAATGGCAAAAAAGAGCTAGTCAAAGGAAGAAGAAGAAGCTGTCTGCGTAGAAGCCTGTTTTAGGCCATACTTCTGGTGGTATGAATGATACCACCAGCAGTATGCACGATGCCGTTAGAGGCATCAGCTTCCTGCAAGCTGACTGCCAGCGGGCCTACAAGCCCAAAAAGCTACCAAAAAGGGTCAAAAGCAGGTCAAAAGGTATCTTTTTGCATTTTTAAAGACATTTTAATATATTTTGGAATAACTTGAGATATTTTGGGTGAGAATCATTAGTTCGAGCTTCCACCAGATGCATAGTTGGACACAATGAACTAAATTCAAACGTTAATAAAAACTCGAAAAGAATTTTTAATGAGAATTAAAATTTGAATATACGTCATCATCGTCTCGCGAGAGGGACTATAAAATCCCGTGCTTATAGCAATAAAATTTGACCAGGCATTAAATCCTCAATTATGTAATGGTGATGTAAGGCAACCAGCAGTCTATTATCGAAATTTCAGTAATAGAGCGGGGCAATGCCATTCGACCGGGCATTCAATCCTCAGTTATGTTATGGTTACTAAGGCAACCAGTAGTCTATCATCGGAATTTCTACAATAGAGGGGCACAATGCCATTCGATCGGGCGTTCAATCCTTGGTTATGTTATGGTGACATAAGGCAACCAACAGTCTATCATCGGAGTTTCTGCAATGGAGTGGTGCAATGCCATTCGATCGGGCATTCAATCCTTGGTTATGTCATGGTGATGTAAGGCAACCAGTAGTTTATGTTGAAATACCATAGGAACCAGCAGTCTATCTCGAATCTGTAAAGGATCGAAGGCTATACCGGATCAAAATTTCCAAGTCAACCTGGTTCTTGATAGGTCTGTTTATGGCAACCCCAAAAAATAGCCGATTCAGAATTTCACAACTCAGAAGAATTCCATCATGATACGGCTGTTGATGGTGCATTCTCAAACCTCCAGTAAACAACTAAGGATTTTTAACTTTGAGAGGTCCGTTGATGATGCATCCCTGTACCGTCCGTAGACAACCGACTCAAAGGATTTTCTATCCTCGATTGGTCCATTGATGATGCGTCCCTGTACCGTCAATAAACAATCATTTTGAGAAATCCCCTTTATCCCTGTTTTGTTCCTCTTGAAAGATCTGTTAATGGCAATCCCAGTAGATAATCATCTCAGGAATTCATAGCTCAGGTATAACCTTCTATCCCTTGCTCATTCATAAGATTGCATTTGGCCTGCCAAGTCATAATCTCTCGAGGGGCAACCTGAGAGCACGGGCTTTTCAGGTGCCTTGGAACGATGATGACTTTTTGGTAAGACCTTGAAGCAATTTATATTTGTCCGAATTTGAATCGCATTTGGAGGCATTCCCTTTGTCGACTTCCGGACTTAAGCGTACCTAATCCTGGTTTAATTGCCTTTTTATCTATTGATTTGATTTTAAAATGGTTTTTTAGTCCTTTCGCGCTTCTTTTTTATGGTCCCCCCCCGGCCGAATGCCGCTGTCGCCGTAGCTAGGGACGGTGCGTGCTCTGGCGACGACTGTTAGCACGGGCTTTTCGGTGTCGCCTTAGAATGATGATGACATTTTGCTCAGACCCATTATAGGTCGATCAAGTTTATGTTTCAAATTTGAACCGTGTATGGAAGATATGCCTTTGATGATTTTCAGACTTAACCCTATCTTTAGACTTAATTAATTCTCCTTTAAAAAATATAATACCATAAAATAACTTAAAATAGCTTGGAATAACATGATAAAAATATTCATATAATATAAAAATACCCTAAGATAGCTTTTTAGGTTTTTCCTGGTGGTCCTCCCCCGTCGGTCGGAGTTACCGTTACTGCCGTCGTCCACGGCGGTGAGCCACTCCAGCGATGGCAGTGACCGTCATCCTTATGGCGGCTATAGCCGTCCTTATGATGGTAGCCGCAATAGTGGTAGCGGTCACCGCATCATAGCGACGATGACCGTTGTATGGGGTGGCCACCCCTGTTATGGCTACCCCTGCCATCATAGCGGCGGTCACCGCAGCCATGATGGCCACCACCGCTATGGCTATTGTGGTGGTCATTGTGGCGATAGCGGCCACCGCTATGGCTATAGCGGTGGCTGTGGCACGGCCAAACCCAGGTCGTGCCACTCATTTTCTCCCTCTTCTTTACATTGGGCCACGAATTTTCACCCGATTTCTCACCCAAAGTCGGTGAATTTTAAGTGTGAGGCTATTTAAACCCCAGAAGAGAGAGATTAAGGGGACTTTTGGCTAAATTTTAAAGGATTTAGATAAAAAAAAACATAGAAATTAGAAACTTAGAGAGAGAAAGCTTAAGAAAAGAGAAAATCCGAGTTTAACCACCTCTAATCTAGGACCTTTAGTTGTTCTTGGGCTTGATTTCTTAGTTAAATCACTAACACTGATTAAAAATCTTAGGGAAAATGGATTAAACAGATTTAGAGACTTATTTTCCAAATACTACCTAAATTTCGTTACTAATTCTGTCACTTTTCATCACTGATTCATCTAAAAATCATCAAAGGACACCTCCCAAAGGTTGATTCGAGTCTCCAAAGATAGATTCACGGCCTAGAGGTAACAAAATTGAGTTCCCTTATCTTTTCATTACATTTTAGCCGGTTGTTCGTTGTTGTTTTTGGTGTTTTTATTGTTTGTTTCTTTGGTGTTCTTGTTAAATCCTGAAATATGACCTGACCTCTATAGGGATAGGCTTCACTGCTATCCCTATAGCCTTAGCCGGCATCCCTATAGTGGTGAAAGCTATAGTTATAGCGGTGAACTCTATATCTATAGAGGTCCCATTACTATTTGTTATTTTTGAGTATTTTCTTATCCAAATCCGTAAAATCCACATTATTCATGTGTTTTAAGTCCAGATCTGTTGAGATAAGGTTGATTACGACTTAAAACCCTAATGATTTTGAGTTTATGGATGCAAGAATCCCTTTCTTTTCCCCTTTGAACCGAGATTCGGCGCTAAGGCTCCAGAACTCAGTTTTAGTTCGTTCTTTACCCATTTTCCTTCATTTCGCCCGTTTTTCGTGTTTTTCTTTACATTTTTAATCTGTAAGCTATGTTGTTGGATATGAAGCTTGATTTTGTTGATCTTAAAATGATAAATTGATCGTTTAACGAGCTAAATTGTGTAAACTTGGCTTACATCGGGTTTTCCTCACTAAAAAAATCACAATAATCGTTTTCTGAATGTTTCAAATCCATCTTTGTGTGTTTATTTTCTGCCCTTTATTTATTTATGCTTTATTTGTGAATATTTTGCCTCGTTTAGAGTCGGGGTCCGAGTTGGTAAGCTCGGTCAAAGCCCAATTTTGCCCTTTCATTTATTTATCGCTTTATTTATTTCCTCGCATTAGAAAAAATGTATAGAAATTTGTAAAGCCCTGTAATAATTATTTATTTACTTTATTTATCTCTTTTGTGTGATGTATGGCTATATTAACCGAAAACTCTAAACAACAATCGGATTTAAATTGCATAAGAACTAAAGTTGAGTTTATCAAAATGTAAACAGTTTGATTAATTAAATGAAAAATAGGCAACATCATCCGAACTCAGAATCTCATGTTTTAAGGTATTGTCCAACCACTCGGTAGGGATATCGTACCTAAATTCCCGGTAGAGCTAAACCGGGTGGCGACTCTGTCTTAAAATCCGGGGATTTCAAGTCTCGTATCTTTTAACACCTAAATTGAATGTAAATATCAACTTCAACATCATTCTATCAACCTTTTTTTATCACACCTCTAACATGAGGACTCTTCCTCTAGCAACCCCTCATGGTGCTCATTGTTTCTCCACCCCCGTGCTACGCATTTCACGCGATCCTTGCGGGTGGAAGGAAGAAGGTCGCTGGCTCACAGTGGCGACTCTGCTGGAGATTTCCTCTTAACTTAAAATTTGAAAAATCGTTTTCATTTTCAAAATTGGTTAAAGAATTTTTTGATAATGTGCTGAAATTATTTTTAAAATTAACTCTTTACTTCTTATGCCTTTTGAATCCAGCGCTTTAGTTGAGACAAAAAAATTATGGTGCCATTTTTATCACCCCGTGAAGCTCACTTGTATACCTTATGCCCACCAGGAATTGGGGATATTGGTAGGTGGATCACTCATTTTAACCAACGTGTAATTTTCATGATCGTACTCATTTAAGGGGTGTTTGAGTTACATGGAATCAAGGTAAACGAGACCCTTCTACAGTGTCGTTCCACGACACCGGCAGTTTGAGACTATGAACCGCGATAAATCTAACCATAGCAACTTCCCCATAGGTCACCAAAATGATTTAGATCTAAGTTTCATACTCTTTTGTCATATCCTAGGGCTAGAGTTAACCCTCGATTCCAAATTGGCATTGCGCGGGAGTCATAAGGTTAGAAGTGGTTTATTTGCTTTCGTGTGCTACTTGTGTTGTGCCCATACATACACATTTCATGCATAGGCCGCCTGTGGCCGACTTTTAATTTTAGTTTTCGCCTACCTCTACTCTCCCCTCGCTTGAAGGGGGAATTTAACAAAATGCTTGAGATCATTTAAGTCCCGACGACCCGTATCTAGTTCGCTAGGCACGGCGAGGAATTCTCATGTCTTCCGTATTTTGGGGTTAAATTTCACATCATAAGCCTTTCTACTCTCTACCTCTCTAAACCACCCCCATATATTTGGCATTTATCACTCGGATTATTATTAAATCATCCATTTCATTCATGGTTCATTTTAGGCTGATCATCTTACGATTTATTCAGTAAGGTCGAGAAGTTCTCGCCGCCACAGTCATATTTGGTTCCGACTTCATCGCTATTTGGTTCGCCGACCAGTGAGTCAGCATCAGAATTAGTTCTTCCTACCATATCTGATCCGAATTTGAATGATGCACCTCATAAGAGCACTCCTTCCCCATCTCCCTCCCTACCTCATCTGAGTCAAGGTTGGGGTCAGTCTTAGATGGGTGCAGAGTTAGCCAATGCTATGGCTCAGTTCCTTTAATCTGATCTCTTTAGAAATGCCATCCAAGATCAGGTTTGATCGGCTCTTGGAGAAGAAAGGAATGCTCAGGGACTATCAGGGTCACTCTCTTAAGCTCAGGGACAGTATGGGGTCATTCAGAATGAGGCAGTTCAAGACAGTCAAGGTCAGGATAGTTTAGGTCAGATTTCATCGGTTCAAGCTTGGCCTATCTTTTGCCCTGTATCGCCTGTCCGACCTATCCAACAGAGCCAGTTTCAGTTTAGTCAGAGTTCCTCTCAGCCACCCTCGTCCTTTGCTCCACCAACCTTTGGCTTTCCTCCTTTGAACCCGAGGCCTTCCCCTCCAGCTCCCACTTTCCCCACATTCTCAGGGGGATTTACTCCATAGATGGCTATACCTTTAAGTGGTTTTATCCTTCCTCCGGCGCCCCGATGTTATTTTCTCCCTCTTCTCCTAGTTTCACGATCTCCCCAAGGGGGACTGTTTATCCCCCAAATCCTTTTGCTCCAATATACAAATTCATCTCCAAGTTGAGATTCCAGCTCCTCCTCCGCCATTTCAATTCGAGGCCTCTTTTATACACAACAACCAGGTCACGCAGCCTCCGAGCGTGATCCTATATGACTAGGTCATGTAGCCTCCAGGTGTGACACTAGAAATGGCGGCTTTCTTTAAGAAGCTTCTAAGTAAGAATGAAGAGAAAGAAGAGGTAAGGGATGAAGATTGGGTTCCCAAGAACTTCTCGATGCCTCGAATGGAGCCGTACTCCGGTGAGAGACCTTCTAAATCCCACATCGTGATGTACAAGTGGATTATGCCCGTCCAAAAGATCGGGGACAAAGTTCTTGCCAAGTTATTTTCGTGTACTCTATCAGGACTAGCCCTTGAATGGTACAACACTCTCCCGGAGTCAACAATCCTAGATTGGAAGCTCCTTTCTAAAGCCTTGGTTGGGCACTATGGGTTCAATTCCACCATGGAAACAACTATCCAGCATCTTGAGGCAATTAAGCAAAAGCAAGGCAAACCCTTTAAGTCCTACTTTGATAGGTGGATGGCCACTCAGGTTCTGTTGAAATAGAAGCTCAGTTTGAAGGAAATGATTCCAAAAGTACTCGATGGGGCTCTCTCGGTTCTCCGTAAGGAAATGGAAACCGATTGAATCTTATCAGAAGGTCTTTGAAAAGGTCAAGAAAATCAAGCATTGTGTGAGGAAAGAGAAAGCTAGCAAGCCAAGTGGTGGCAAGCCCTGGTTTAACAAGAACAATAATTCTCAGTTTTTTAAAGTTACTCTGATTCTAACCGAGGAGAAGGAAGCTGCAGTTTAAGTCAACGCTCAGGAGAATGTTTCTGCAATTCAAGCCACACCCGCTCGAACACTTGCTCAGAGAGCATTCGTGTCTCCATGGAAGCTCCCTCTTAGTGTTCTATTTGCCAAGAATCTAGAGAAAGGCATGCTTAACTTTCTTCGTGAATATCGTGCTCCTACACCTGAAGAAAGAGGAAACTTTTATCTCTATCATGTTCAGGTAGGGCACATAACAGATTAGTGCAAACCTCTAGGCAGGGCCATTTGGCGCTTAGTAAGAGAAGGGAAAATGGCTCAGCCAGCTAGGAAGACCAAAGCTGAGGAGAAGCCATCACCAAGCTCTGATAGTGAGGTAAGTGCGCTTAATTCGGGTCTTCCTAAAGAATTTGTGTTGGCGTCAGTCTTCTCCAGTTCAGTCGACACCACTATAAGCCAATTTCGCTGCCAAAGCCAGCAAGAATCTAGTGAATGGAGGAGACAAGTCATCAGCCAAGCAAGTGGATGTTCTGGATCTCATCTCGGATGATACACCAATGAAAGCTACCGAGGATGCTTAATTTACTAGCTCCACTAATCAAGACCCTCCGCTTGTGGAGGATGACTATCTATTATGTAATTTTCTTTTTCCTGGTATTTTAATGTGAACAATTCTATCTTTAAGGCTTTTTAATTCAATTAAAGCCTCCCTTTTTTCTTATCTGCTTGATATTTTGCCCGATGGCTCCATGCACTCATTTTATCATAAGCATAATGTGTTCAGTATTCATGACGTTCCTTTAAATGAAATAAACTTGAGTACAGATGATAATCTAAATGGTAACCATTTTCTAATGACCTAACCTCTGAAAAAAAAATGAGAGATAATAAGTGCTTAAAGATCATGATAACGCTTTCGCCTAGTCACACCTAGACATACCCAGGGTTCATCGTTAGATTGTTGAGCATCCTCTCTTCACACCTAAAGCAGAAAAAAAAAGAAGCTCAGTTCTTCCTTGGATAGATCCAATATGATAATCGATTCATCACCGGCCTTGCATTTGTAAGCAAACCAATTTTCAAGCTACCGAAGAAGCGTCGGCCAATTATGGAGAAATAGCATCGCCAGATAATCTTTGATAGAATAAAGGCCTACCTTTTATTCGCCCACCCATTCTCCAAATTCCCACCCCTATAACCATTTATTCTTACCCGTATCCCAATCTGTTCCAATCCCCCAACCCTTCCCTGTTTCTCTTCTCAGTCGGCGAGAGGGACACATATGATCTGCGAGATTCGACCCTCATCAGTAAATGAACACTGCTTTATCGTTATAGAGGCAGGTTACTTCTCAACATAGGGGGAAGCCGAGTCTTTTGCCGACATTACCTCCAAGAGGATGTCCAAGTTCATCAAGAAATGTATCTTCACCTAGTATAGACTACTTCACAGCTTGGTCTCAGAAAATCAGTTTGGATTCCAAGAGGCAACCACTGATCGATCAAGATATTTGGGTCCGAGCACCGCAGATCTTCACCTAACTGACCACGAGTTAGTGGGGCAACCAAAGCCACAAACTGACTTATTAAGGAGTTTATTTCTAAGACCACCTCAAAGATTGAGCCGATGAGATATCATTCACCCTTTAAAGATGTCAAAAAAGTGTTAGAATTCTTACAAACTGAACACCTCTTTCCTTTGCCTACAAAATGAAAACTATGATACTAACCAAAATCGAGGCAAAGTCCTTTAGAGTTGCAGTCAAAGAGACCCCCACGGACTAAAGCGCGGTCCGAACAGCTTAAGCAGTCTTTAGGTATACCGATAGCGCGTAGCAAGGCTGAACAATAACCAAGTCAAGCATCAGAGGTACCATCAAAGGCTGATTATCTGATTCCAAAGCAAAGCCTGCCAACTCCAACCCAAGGGGGAAGTTTTGACCGAATTGGGAAGGACCTTACATGATTAAGAAAGTTCTCGGCAAGGACGGAATGAAGATCATAGACATGGATGATAATAAGTTTACCAATCCAATCAATCAGGATCAGTTGAAGCGTTATCATATCTGAACCAAAAGAATTAAATCCAAAAAATCAGAACATAAAAAATAACAATATGAAAATAATTACCCCATGAGTGGTACTCTACTGCTCGGGCAAAAATTAGGGTGTATCCTGCTGATCGGTATACTACAAATCGATCAGGCAAAAGTTAGGGTGCAACGATAGCCCACTAGACTAAAAACCCAAAAAGGGCAGTCTTGGCAAAGTTAGGGTAAGAGTGAGCTACCAGAATGTGTTGGCTAGAAAACCTGTATAGGCTAGTTAACACCAGAGTTTGGGTCAATAGAAATGGTTATCATCATTATGTACTCAAACTTAATTCATTTATTTGAAATGACATTTTACTTAATCCGTTATGTCTGTGCTTGAATGAATATATTGGGCCCAAAAGGTGAAATGTTGCAAGTAAGTCGACCGTGGGGTTCCGTGCAGTCAATTCAATTCCTCAAAAGAAAACAAAAGTTAAAAGGCAAAAATCCAGATAGACTAAAAAGAAGTGAGGTCTATGCAAAAGCCGGGATAGTCCGCTGGATTGAAAACCCGAAAAGGGCGGTCCAAGCAAAAATTAGGATATAAAAGTAAAATGATCCAAGTCTGATGGGCCCAACACAATTTTTGGGTCTATGCAAAAATTAAGACAATCATAACAAAGATAAATGACTGCCATCGATCAAAATACCCGCATTACTGTCATCATCATCAGAGTGCCCGAATACTTTCTCAGGTCAAGTGGATTCGAAGGGCTCAAACCCGTCCTTTGCACGTGTCCACTCAATTCTCGACCACGGCTAAGCATTTTGAATCCATGATCTCCTAAAACCATCCTTGGAAGGATTCATTGGTAGTGATAGCGTCCAGTCATTCGTTATCCAGAATCTTGATCTTTGCTTTATGCACCCCCTTTGTCTTCGACATGCTCGATCCAACAATTAAATTACAGTCGTCTCGCGACTTTAAATAGCTTGTGAGGAGCCTTTTATCACCTATCATACTAGTAGCACAAAATTCATGGGTTCTGTCTTAGCCATAATATCCGGCTGCACCAGCTTAGTGTGTGCATCGCAGCTTCCCTAATTATCCACTAGGGGCATCCCCACCTAATCTGTATGACATCTCTAATTCCCCATCAAGGGCATCAGAATCTGATATATACAACAAGGCAATCCGGCATGATCTCTCTTCAAGTAAGTTAATCTCTCTTAGAGTAAAGTCGATCAAGCAAGTCAATCAGTCATCTAGAAGATGATCAACCCGAGCATCTCATGCATTCATACATTCATGCATAATTCTCATAAATGTCATGTCTGTTATTCTATGTTGAATTCTATAGGAAATAAAGCATGAAAAAGTATCCTTGAGCTATACACTCGACCTCCAAGCAAGCACCCGTATCAAGGGGCATCTCAGAATTGCTTTCAACCCTACATCCGAGGCCACTCCCAGGGTGCATGTCAGCTAATGTCTTTGAGCTATGCGCTTAACCCCAAAAGCTTCTTTGGACTCCTGGAAATCCTAGCTTATTTCATATTTCATTCTTCCATTTTTATTGCTTAATTGAAGGGGCCAAAATATTTTTGTTCCATAAAATCAATTAAGCAATAAAAATGCAACTTATATCATTTACTAATAAAAACGCAACTTATATCATTTACTATTGCTTTAAAAGTACCTTGACAGGTACACCATGGATGGATCCTAAAATCAAAACTCAGAATCTCTCCAAGGGACTTATCAGCTAGACTCGATGGATACCTCGATAGTACGCCATACGACGATTTCGATGGGCGATCAATCCAAAGATACAAAATCCAAAATTCGGAGAATCCTTTCAGGGCACCTCTATATAGCTCTCAACCCTCCAGGGGCACCGTGATATGGCTTTCGGTCCTCCAGGGGCATCCTAATACAACTGTTATAAAATCAACCTAGCGATGGATTTCCCGGATATTTCTAAACTCCTTTTTCTCAATATTCCATTTTTATTGCTTATTTGAAGGGGCAAAAATATTTTTGTTCCACAAAATCAATTAAGCAATTAAAAATGCAATTGTCGACAACTACTAACTTCTCAAGTTTCTTTTCTTAATAGGTCCATTAATGGTACGTTCCCAAACCACCCGTAGATAACCGATTGAACCTCTACCTCTAAAAGGTTCGAGGTGACTGCTGAAGGTTAAGTTCATTTTTCAAGTGTCCGAGGTGACCGTAAAGTTGTTTGAAGGTCTGAGGTGACCGCTGAAATCTCAAGTCCATTTTTTAAGCATCCAAGGCGATTGCAAAGATGACCAAAAGGTCTAAGGTGACCTTCAAAATCTCAAGTTCATTTTTGAACTGTCCAAGGCAACCACAAAGGTGTTTGAAGGTCCGAGGTGACAGCAAAAATCTCAAGTCCATTTTTGAAGCATTTAAGGTAACCGCAAAGATGTTCGAAGGGTCCGAGGTGACCGCTGAAGGTAAGTCCATTTTTGAAGGATCCGAGGTGACCACAAAAATGCCAAAATACCACAAGCAACCAGTAATCCATTCCAAAATCGTTTTGGGGAATCGAAGGCTATACCAAATCAAAATATCCAAGTCAGAATTTCGTTCTTGATAAGTCTGTTGATGGCAACCCAGTAGACAGCCGGTTCAAGAATCCGCACCTCAGGTATAACCCTCTATCCCTTGCTCTTTCCTGAGATCAAAATTGACTAAGTCAATTGGTGATCTCCCGAGGGGCAGCCTGTTAGCACGGGGCTTTTCGGTGTTGCCTTGGAATGATGACATTTTGCTCGGACCCATTATAGGTCGATCAAGTTTATGTTTCAGATTCAAACCGTGTATAGAAGATATGGCTTTAATGATTTTCGGACTTAACCCTATCTTTAGACTTAATTAATTCTCCTTCAAAAAAATATAATACCATAAAATAACTTAAAATAGCTTGGAATAACATGATAAAAATATTCATATAATATAAAAAATACCCTAAGATAGCTTTTTAGGTTTTTCCCCATGGTCCTCCCCCGCCGGCCGCGGTGGTGAGCCGCTCCAGTGACGGCAGTGACCGCCATCCTTATGGCGGCCAACACCATCCTTGTGGCGGTCGCCGCTGATGTAGCGGCGATGACCGCTGCACGGGGTTACCGCCCCTGTTGTGGCTACCCCTGCCATCATAGAGGCAGTCACCGCAGCCATGATGGCTGCCACCACTATAGCTATGGCTATGGCTATGGCGGTGGCTTCCATGGCGGTAGCAGCCACCACTATGACTATGGCGGTGGCGGCCACCACTATGTCTATAGCGGTGGCTGTAGCACGGCCAAACTCAGGTCGTGCCATGCGTTTTCTCCCTCTTCTTTAGATTGGGCCACATATTTTCACCCAATTTCTCACCCAAAGTCAGTGAATTTTGAGTGTGAGGCTATTTAAACCCTAGAAGAGAGAGATTAAGGGGACTTTTGGCTGAATTTTAAAGGATTTAGATCAAAAACTTAGAAATTAGAAACTTAGAGAGAGAAAGATTAAGAAAGGTAAAAATCCGGGTTTAATCACCTCTAATCTGGGATTTTTAGTTGTTCTTGGGCTTGATTTCTTAGTTAAATCACTAAAACTTATAAGAAATCTTAGGGAAAATGGATTAAATAGGTTTAGAGACTTATTTTCCAAATACTACCTAAATTTTGTCACCAATTCTATCACTTTCCATCACCGATCCGTCTAAAAATCATCAAAGGACACCTCCCAAAGGTTGATTTGAGTCTCCAAAGATAGATTCACGGCCTAGAGGTAACAAAACTGAGTTCCCTTATCTTTTCATTACATTTTAGCTACTTGTTTGTTGTTGTTTTTGGTGTTTTATTGTTTGTTTCTTTGGTGTTCTTGTTAAATCCCGAAATATGACCCGACCTCTATAGGGATAGGCTTCACCGCTATCCCTATAGCCTTGGCCGCCATCCCTATAGCTATAGAGCCTATAGTTATAGCGGTGAACTCTATCACTATAGAGGTCCCATTACTATTTGTGATTTTTGGGTATTTTCTTATCCAAATCCATAAAATCCACATTATTCGTATGATTTAAGTCCAGATCTGTTGAGATACGGTTTATTACGACTTAAAACCCCAATGATTTTAAGTTTATGGATGCAAGAATCCCTTTCTTTTCCCCTTTGAACTGAGATTCGGCGCCAAGGCTGTGGTCATAGCCTTGGCCGCCACTGCTATACCTATATCGGCCACCGCTATAGTTCTGGCGGCCAAGGCTGTCACCACAGCCTTGGCCTCTAGAACTCAGTTTCAGTTCATTCTTTACCCATTTTCCTTCGTCTTTGCCCATTTTTTGTGTTTTTCTTTACGTTTTAATCTGTAAGCTATATTGTTGGATCTGAAGCTTGATTTTGTTGATCTCAAAATGATAAATTGATCGTTTAACCAGCTAAATTGTGTAAACTTGGCTTAAATCGGGGTTTTCCTCACTAAAAAAAATCACAATAATCATTTTCTCGATGTTTTGAATCCGTCTTTGTGTGTTTAGCTTCTGCCCTTTATTTATTAATGCTTTATTTGTGAATATTTTGCCTCATTTGGAGTCGGGGTCCGAGTTGGTAAGCTCAGTCAAAACCCGGTTTCGCCCTTTCATTTATTTATCGCTTTATTTATTTCCACACATTAGAAAAAATGTATAGGAATTTGTAAAGCCCTGTAATAATTATTTATTTACTTTATCTATCTCTTTTGTATGATGTATGGCTATATTAACCGAAAACTCTAAACAATAATCGGATTTAAATCGCATAAGAACTAAAGTTGAGTTTATCAAAATGTAAACAATTTGATTTAATAAAATGAAAATTAGGCAACATCATTCGAACTCGGAATCTCATGTTTTAAGGTATGGTCCAACCATTTGGTGGGGATATCATACCCAAATTCCCGGTAGAGCTAAACCTGTTGGCGACTCTGTCTTAAAATATGGGATTTCAAGTCTCATATCTTTTAACACCTAAATTGAATTTAAATATCAACTTCAACATCATTCTATCAACCTTTTTTTATCACGCCTCTAAAATGAGGACTCTCCCTCTAGCAATGCCTTACGGTGCTCGTTGTTTCTCCAACCCTCGTGCTACGCATTTCACGCTGTCCTCGCAGGTGGAGGGAAGAAGGTCGCTGGCTCATAGCGGCGGTGGTCGCCAACCTTATGGTGGCTATGGTCACAGTTGTGGTGGCCGTCGCTACTCATAGAAGTGGCAGATACCACCCCTATCATGCCACAATGGCACAGGGTGGTCACCTCCGCTGTGACCACCCTCACCGCTATGGCGGCGGCCATCGCCGTATCTATAGCGGTGACTACCATGGTGATAGCGGTGGCCCCATAACGATGGCGGCCACCATGGTACAGCCTGATACAGGTCGTGCCACTTCGTTCCCTCTCTCTCCTCTTGATTGGGACACGTATTTTCTCTAAAAATTCATCCAAGTCGGTCGATTTTTGAGTGTGGGAGTATTTAAACCCATCTAAGAAAGAGATGAAAGGACTTTTCTCTAGAAATTAGAATTATCACCTGAGTTTTGAGAGAAAAATAAGAACTAGAGTGAGAAAGTGAGGAACTAGAGAGAGAAAGCTCAAGAAAGCATAGAATCTGGGTTTAGTCCATTCTAATCTCGATTCTTAGTTATTCTTAGGCTTAATCTCGTAGCTTAAACATTAAAATCAATGAGAAATCATAGGTCAATACGGATTAAATAGGTTGTTAGTGACTTTTCTCAAAATACTACCTAAATATTTCTGTCACTATTTTCATCGCTGATTCCGTCAGTTTCTGTCACAATGTCATCAAACGGACCTCACCAAAGGTTGATTCGAGTCTCCAAATATAGATTCACGGCCTAGAGGTAACAAAACTAAGTTCCCTTAATCTTTTACTTCATTTTATTGAATGTTGTTGCTTTTCTTGGTGTTTTTAGTGTTGTTTCTTCATCTTTGTTTAGTGTTCTTGGAAAATCGTCGAAAAACAACCTGACCTCTATAGGGATGGCCTTCACCTCCATCCTTATAGCTTTGACCGCTACTCTTATAGCGGTGAAGGCTATAGTTACGGAGGTGAACTCCACCCCTATAGAGGTCTCGTATTTCTTGCAATTTTTTGGTATTTTGATACCTAAATCCATTGAATCAAGATTATTTGGGTGTTTTAAGTCCAGATCTGTTGAAACATAGTTTATTCGACTTAAAACTCTAATGATTTTGGGTTTATGGATGCAAAAATGTCAGATCTCCATTAAAATCAAAGCTCGACGGCCAAGGCTATAGCGACAGTCTTGACCACCATTGCTATAGCCTCCACCACTGCCACTATAGCGGTCAAGGCTATAGCAGCGGCGGTCAAACCTATCGCCTTAGCTTTTACCGCTGAAACTTTGGTTTTAAGCCTTTTTTGCCATTTTCTTGCATTTTAGACCCCGTTTTTTGCCTAAAAAATTTTCTAAAAATCATAAAAAAAATTCTGGAATAATTAAATTTATTTTTAATCTGATTTATTTAATTATTTAATTGATTGAAGAGCCATTAAATGCCTAAAAAATGCCTTTTTAGCTCTAAAAATTCCCTTAAAATGTTTTTCTTGATATTATATGTTTATTTTCCACCATTTATTTATTTATGCTCTATTTTTTATTATTTGTATATATCTTTCCTCATTTAGAGCCGAGTCCAATTTGGTAAGCTCGGTTAGGACCCGGTTTCGCCCTTTTATTTATTTATTCGCTTTCTTTATTTTTCCGCATTAGAAAAATATATAGGTATTTGTAAAGCCTTGTAATAATTATTTTCCTTGCTTTATTTACTACTTTTGTGTGATGTATGGCCATATAAACCGAAAACTCCAAACATTAACCAAATTTAAATCGCATAAGAATTGAAGTCGCGCTTATTAAAATGTAAACGTTTTTTATTTAAAAATTGAAAAGTAAGCAACATCATCTGAACTTGGAATCTCTATTTTAAGGTACGGTCCAACCACCAGGTGGGAATATCGTACCCAAATTCCCGGTGGAGCTTAACCGGGTGGCGACTCTATCTTAAAATACGGGATTTCAAGTCTTATATCCTTAACATGCAAATTGGACTTAAATTCAACATCAACATTGCTTTTTCCAACATTATTTTCTTCACGCCTAAAATGAGGATCAATCCTCCAGCTCGCTTCACAGTGATTTTTTATTTTCCCCATTTCCCGTATCTTACACAGGTCGGGTCCGAAAAAGGTCGTCTACTCACATCACTGATAAAAGTCCTAAAAAGGCATGTGAAGAGGGTGTTGAGGACACTACCAACATGCCTAGGGAAGCAGTTAATAGTCCTGAAAAGGCATCTGAAGGGGAGACTAAGGACATTGCCAGTCTTCTGGGGGTTGTGAAAGTAGATGAAGGAAGAGAAGAAGCAGAAAATCAAGACCAAACTCATGAGGTAATCCCTGACTCAATTTCCTTTGATATTAATGCTGATACTGCTTCTATTATTGAAACAGCAGATAAAAGTCAGGACAACTTAGATACACACACCTAAAGTGTATCTAAGGAACAAGAGTCAAACTTGGAACACATTATTCAAGAGGAGGGACTAGGTCTAGGATCCAATAAAAATGCTTCCAAAGAGGATTCAAAGGGCGAGGCCAGTCCAGAGAAAAGGGAGGAAGCAAAAGGGAAGGACAACTCTAATAAAGAAGAGAGTACTGAGGAATCCTCAAGCACTAAATAGTCTAGAAGTAGCTCTAAAGAGGAAGAATCATCCTCATCTGGTGAGAAAAAGAAGCCAAAGCTAAAATCCTTTGTGGACTACAGAGTGTCCCGAAATTAAAAAATGCGGATGGGACTCACTCTGTTGGAACAAGCAGCATTGCAAGGACAAAAGGATGATGAGTTCAAGCCATTACTCCTGAACATCTGCCAATAGCTAAAATCAGTTGAGAATCTAATGAAAAACATATCTATAACTCTTGATTTAAAGACAGAATTGGGAGAAATAAAGGACAGTGTGAAGAATATAGAAAAGAAGGTAGAGGATTTTCCTACTACTGATTTGGTGACTGAAGTATCATTGGCCAAGATCACTCCAGTACTTAATGAGCTAAAAACAAGTGTAGCAGCAGTAAACCGTTCTATAGATCATGTTAACACAAGAGCCACTAACAACTGTGCCACCATCCTGGATAAAATCAGCTCCTCCTCATCAGAATTGACCAAAGAAATCAAAGAATATATGGATTCTAAGTTTGAAAACTTGTCAAAAATTCATTACTGAATAGGAAGAAAAGTCAGAGTTCCCTAGTCTCAATGAAAAGCAACAGGCCATATTGGACAAGCTAAAAAAATTCATTGATGAAGAAATGCCCACACTGTTTTCCAAAAAGATGGAAAATATAGCAACTGAGTTGCTGACCAGATGAATGAATAGGATACGGTCATCAATAATGTCAAGGAGGCACTTCACAAAGACCTTATGACTATCAACACTAGCATTTATAACTGTCATAGAGATACGGGCAAAGAATTCAAAAAATTGGCGTCTAGCTTATCTAATATGTCCATCTCTGGATCTTCTTCCTCACCTTTAATTCCAGAAAGCCAACTTCTCCAATACTTCAGGATCTAGTCCAACATATTGGGGACACTGGCTTCTTTGGCCATAAATGGATAGCTACACTCTTAAAGGTACTTTTCCTTACTTTGATGAGAAGGATCGTGAACACGTCCTATCTATGCATCCTTACCTCACAAATTCATATACCCAACTCCGGAAAGTCTTTCATCCCCTACATCTAACTCCAACCATAGTTGGCATAATCATATAGTGCATAAGAGAAGGTAACTTAGATTACTCCATATATTCCAAGGCTTAGAAGGAGAGCTGGGATGGTAAAACCTACATGGTAATAGACCCCCAAGCTGATGCAAACAAAAAGGGGGAGGATAAAAAGGGGGAAGATAAAGCTGAAACAGAAAAGGGAGAGAGGAGAAAAGGCAAGGAAAAGAAAGGAGAAGCATCCGGAAAGCAACATGTTGTAATAGATATAGCTATGTAAATATTGTAATAGCTAGAGTTATTTTTCACTTATGTACTTTTATATCATGTAATCATGAACTTCATTGATGTTAACTATTATTAATAGTAAAAGTATATATAGTGAAAAATTGCTACAAAAAATTGCTTCTACAATACAATCTGTAATTGTACTATAAAAACATTAGAAGCTAGAATTGAAAAATGTTGGGGGAGTGAGGGAAGCTAAAATTATGGGGGAGTAAAAATTGTAAATGACTAAGTATCAAGAATCATACTTAGATCATAAAACCCCTTTCCTTATGCTTAGATAACTTAGGTTTTTGTTTCCATCAAATGGGGGAGAACGTTGGAAATAATGACCTGAAACAACAAATAATCCGGATCAGGTTTGAAGTAAACAAAACACCTAAGTACAAAAAGACCTAAGTCACTTTATCCGGATATATAACCAAAACATCCAAGGTCCAAGACAAGTGAAGACAATTACTTAAGTATAAATGGAAGCATCCGGTTAAAGTTTGGAAAGGAAATAAACTTTGAACCGCCCAAAATAGCATCCGAAAGAACTGATTGAGTAGCATCCAGATATTAAACGAAAAAGTCATCCAGAAGACACGTTATAAAGATAAAAGGAAAAGTTTTGAAAATAACTTTTCCCTTCACCTTTTTGGTCTTCAAGTCAAAGACCCTTTTCCCAAAAGCAAGACAAAAACAACAACTAGCACTTTTTAGAAAAAGGACAAAGGACTGACACAGGCTAGAGAAAATGGTAACAACCTTTTTTTCCTAAATCAATGAGAAAGGTGTGTGGCACACACATTTTGGACTTCTGGCGTAAAAGTTGGTGAGTCACTAAAATACAATAAAAATAATCACTGACATTTTAGCCTCAATTCTAAGGATTCAAACGGATCAAAATCTCTGTCTAACGAATTGATCAGTGGTTCCGAAAGTGCCATATATTACCTTACCAATGATGAAGATTTATTTTAAGCTCAACAACCCATTATGGCTAAATTTATGATGAAAGCCTATAAAAGGGAAGCTTCACAAGTCGAGAAGGTGCTGTTTGATTTTGAGAAAGCATTAACAAAAGAATTCGCTAAAGCAATTAGTAAACACATCCCTCCAAGAATCATACAAACTCTAAATTTGTTTGTAAGGATTCCCAAGTGAAATTATAAACTTGAGGAATTCTAAAACCAAAACCTTTGAGAAAACAAAGTGTAAAGATCTCACATTTGCGTGAGTGGTGAGATTGGGATATAGCTTGAAGTAGGTGCTTTGAGTGGGATCTCCCTATAGGACTCAGCTTAGGATTGGGTAGAAATCTAAGTGGTATCTTGCTAAAGATAAGAGGACTCAACTAGGAGTTGGTGCTTCTAGTGGTACATCCTATATCCGGAAGGGGTTACCATTCGGATACAAATTGTAAGGCTTGATTCCTGCTAGTTGGAAAGGAATCCACTAGTGGAAGAGCTCAGAGGAAGGAAACTCGAGGGAATGGAGTAGGAAGGGTCGAACCAGGATAAAATCCTTATGTTTGATTTTCTAACTCTTTACTTTCTTGCATTTTATTTTATATCTGCATCATCCGGATTTATACCCTCTGACCAAATTTATACCCTCACGGGGACCAACATCATCAAATACATCACTCATATCACCTGAGAGAGAATCTCTATTTGTTAAAGATGAGTAAGATTCATGCTGGGTTACCACTATAGACCACTTGGCGCAAGTGGCTGTAGGTATCAATAAAAGGGAAGATATGTTCATTCCTACAGGAACTACTTATATGCCCACTGAGTGGTGTTTTAAGGAAGATATAGAAGTTGAAGATCCAGTTATAGTTGACATGTTGAGTTTCTCCAGTAATGAGCTCTTTGGAAAATGGACACATCAACATCATCTAAGAGGGTTCTTTGAGTTACCCGGTGGTTGCTATGAGCAAATCGTGCAGAGATTCTTCCATGGTATCCACATGGTTGAAGGTTTTAAGGATATGTTTGTCACTACCATGATGGTGAGAAAGGTGTATGTGACTCCCAAGCTGATCGCAAACCTTCTAAGGATGAAGGAAAAAGGGCTAAGGATGCGAGCAGTGAAAGATGAAGGGCACGTGGATATCTCTGTGGATTATAAAGTTCCAGCTGACTATAAAGCCGGTGAACTTATTGCCTCTATGTCTATCAAGAAGGGAAAGCATGCACATGAGTTAGTAATAAAAGTCTGCTACCAAAGACTGCATTAACTGGTAGTTTCTAGAAGTTTGAGAGAGTGTTTATCTATGCTCTCACTAGGAATGAGTATTAACTGGCCATTGGCCATTCTTCACATATTCTTAAAGGTGTCCAAGCATATGGCATATGGACATCTTGTTATGGAGATTTGCAGGGCCTATGAACTAGATCATGAAGGATGGGCATTGAAGAACAATATAGTTTATAAAGTTATTGAGTCTAGAGTACTCATTAATGCTCATTTCTATGGCTTGAAATATAAAGAGAAGCCTAAGAGCATAAAGTACATTAAGCTGAAGAAGGGAGAGGCCAGAGTGAAGGACCCTAAAGCTATAATGACTTTGAGGCCAATCAAACCTGAAGAAGAGGATCAGACTCTGGATGCTTTTGTAGCTAAGGATCTGGAGAGAATTACTAAGCAAAGAGCTAAAAAAGGAGGAAAATCTGAGGAGAAGAAGGAAGGTAAGAAGGAGGTTAGTAAAGACTCCAAGAAGGGGATGAAGAGGGCAAGCTCAGCTAGTTCTCATCCTTTGATTGCCCCTATACCCAGGAAGTCCAAATTTTCTAAGACAACCAATTATGTAAAGCCTAGAGAACTGACTGTGAAGGAGTTAGAAGAAGAGAAGAAGGCTGAAGATGAGCTGAAAGAGGAGATGACTCTAAAAAGGTTAAAAATAGGAAAAGTGATGATACAGGGCTAAATGTTGAGAAAACTGAAGGACATGTAGCTACGTTAGTGCCTATACCTGAAGTAGGTTAGCCCAGGAAGAAGTTTATGGTGAAGAAGCTAACTGACATAGTCCAAAATGTTGAGGAAGCTGAGAAAGTAAAAGTAGCTGATGCTGAAAGACTCAGGAAGAAGCACGAGGATCTAGAGGAAGATATCAGAAGAAGAGTAGAGGAGACAGCTGCTCAGACTAAGGCTAAAGTTGAAAAACCTTATGAAAAGGTAAATGCAAGTCTGAGTGAGAAATATGTTCCTGATGTTGTTGAGGAGATGATAGGAGCTCTTGATGGTATTAAGAGTGAAGAGGAGCAGGAGGATGATGAAGTGAATGCAGTGGAATTTAATGTTGTTGAAAATGAAGATCAACAGATTGTAAATTTATCTATTAAGGAGGATAAGGATAAGAAGAGCGAAAGAAGAAGAAGACTTCTTACAAGGATGAAGGTAGTGATTGATAAGGATGAGGGAGACCTGGAGGATAAGGAGGAAGAAGTTATAGTTGAGCAAGGAGCTTAGCTGACTGAGTAGTTACCTTTAGCTCAAGTTAGCGAGCAAGTTATTGAAGGTGTTCAAGGAGAGAAGGCTAAGGAGCAGCAATAAGAAACATATTTATTCCCTAACCTATCTACTGAAACACCCCTTTCACCTACACCCTTTCTATGCAACCTTTAACCTCATCTAAAAACCAAACATCATCCAACTCAAGCTTTGACCAGTCAAACACTTCCACCTCTGAATAAACCTCTAACCAAATACCTGAAGCAACCATCATTCCACTACTCTCACCTATAGGATCTCCTGTGCATGAACCGCTTATGATAGAAGGATCAGTTATCAGAGGTCCTCCTATTTTTGAAGAGATTCATAATGAACAACCACTACCACAACAACCATAACCTCGACCCTAGGTTAACCCTGAAGTTGAACTCCTAGGAGATATAAGGAGATTAAGAAGGGAGAGATATTCAGTACTAAGGATAGTTAAAGAAATTGATGTTGCAATTGCCAAATCAATCCAATCTGAGGAAGTGTTGAGGAGATTTATCAGGGTTGGTGAGCCAGTGTAAGGGTTTATGGATACAGTTGAGGAGATAAAGACCCACTATAAGTTAGTTCCTACCCAGTTCTCTCCCGTAAAGGCAATAGTGTCCCATACTTTTCCAATCTTAAATACTGCATGTAGGAAGGCTGATTATTTAAAGATCAAGGTTGCTGAGCTAAAACAGAAGATGGAGAAGATCTATGAAAGCAACTGCAAAGTGGTAAATGGAGAAAGGGACTTGAGGAACTCTATGATTGACAAATTCAATCCAGTCTTGCTAGGATTGCAAGCAGTGCTGAACGGATATAGTATTTTGAGCAAAGAGAATGATACTAACACAACGAAGCTGGATGCTGTAATCGATGATATGAATGCACTGATAGCTGCTTTTAAGAAAAATCAAGGCAACTCCAATAAGCTAAGTCATGTGGAGGAACAACTATTAGAGGGAGTTAAGGCCTCAAAGGGAGAAATTTTGAGAGCGCTAAAGAGGCTTAATATCTCTAATGCTCTAAATAGTGACATTATTATGTCAAAGGCTGAACAAGAACCTACCCTTCACTAGCAACTTGGTCACATTCATGATCAAATCAAGGTTGTTCATGTTGATGTCTTCAATGATGGTCAAGCTATTGATCAGGTGCATAAGCAGATTTCTTCACACATAAGGAGCACTCCTATCCTTGAGAAAGTTTTGCATGAAACCAGCCAAGCTAGAGCTATTTTAAGATTGGCATAGATATCTAGGGAGGGACTTAACACCCAATTCAGAGTAAACTACTCATAATCACGCGCCTTTATGGCACTCTTCTCTTGCCTAAGGGAATAGGACTTCATTTAGCAAAAAGTTTATGCATCCATGGTCAAGAACTTTGAATCTGATACCTATGGTGAACTGACCAAGTTTAAGCAAGCGCTTAACTCATTTGATGTTCAAACTCAAGCCTTTTTAGATTCAATGGCAATGGGGGGAAAGATCGCGAGAAGTGTGAGCAAGCAGAGAAAGAGAGTGAAGCAAGGATCGCTGAATTCAATTTTGAATTATCCCAGAATCTCATGCGTGTTGAACAAGAATCCTCTAAGCTTAGGAAGAGAAAAGGGAAGGAGATAATGTCCCTAAAAGAAAAGAAATCAAGATGGTATTAAGAAGCTTATGAGAGGAAGGCGCCAAATTTGCAAGTACTAATTCTGCCCAAGAAGTTTTAGAATATAATTTGCTGTAATATTTTGCTCTGATGGTAAACTTAGTATAGGTTAACTATTTTTTGATCTGTACTCAGTCATTCATATATATATAAAGGATTACTCTTTCTATTCTAAGTTAAGAACTTATTAACTTCTTATATTTTCTACTATATATGTGTTTCCAACTTTGCAGAAAGATATGAGAAGTAGTGAGGAATGCTGACCTAAGAGAAATCAAGGATTATGAGGGAGTTAACATTCACTCTGAGCAAAATGAAGATGTTGAACAAAGATATATGAAGCATTCTTTTAAGCTAACTTTGATATAAATTTCTTATTGATTTAATTCTCGCTCAATTAATTGACATTGATCAAAATGGGGGAGATTGTTGAACCCAACATAAGTTTGGACTGACTTAGTGGATGACTTAGTAATGCTTAAGTTTGATCATAATAATTAAGTTAAGTTTGAGTTAATTAAATCAATAATGATGTTAAAATAAATAGTCTATGGTTATATGTGAGTAATTGAATTCAATGGTAGAATTTCAAGTCTTCGTTGACCTAGCTATTTAGTTCAACTTTGAGCTATTCTGGGCTAAGTATGTATCTTAGTCGTTGACTAAAAACTATTCACACAGCTGTTGATATTTAAATTTTGTTTCAGCTGTGTATATTATTTTACCATTTCACTGAGTTACTTTCTATAAGTCAAAGGCATTGACTTTTCATTTAGAGAAAAATAAAATCTTCCCTTTTGAGTTTCACTTTTGCAGACATTAATGAAAGAAAGAAAAAAGGAATTAATGCCTTGATAGGACATCCGCTTTATAAAGAAAATGCCAAAGTTCTTCAAAGTCCAAGCTGTAAAAAGCGAGTCCCCGATTTGGAAATGTTGCAGATTCACCAACCTTGTGTATCGTGACTCTACAAAGTTGTCAAATTACCAGAGGAATGGGAAGATGATACGTAGCAAGTCAGTGCAAGATCTTTCTAATGGGAGACTGGCATCAAACGATAGAAGATTCAAATTAAAGCTCGGATATCAATCTAATGGATTGATCTCTATCTTACAATGGTGTGATTTTATCTCTTAACGGATCGATTTGAAGAAGCAACGGGTGGATAACTGAGCTCGCAATTTGCAGAAGATGCCAAGACAAGTTCAATGACTACATTCTTGATTTCTAGTATAAAAGGAGTAAGAAGGCAAGCCTTAGAACTTGGTGATTACACCTGAATTTCTAAGAAGCAAAACTCTGTCAATCTATAAGCTTTAAAAGAAGTCCAATCAAGAAAGCATCTACTCAGTGAGAATTTGCTTTACAATAAGAGAGATTAGAATTTATCGATAGAATTGTAATATCTGATTATCTGTAACTAGATCAACATTTCTATAAGTTGAATATAGCTCTTATTTAGACTTAGTTGAGTTGCTGGTAGAAGAGGGTATTCTACTCAGGTGGTGAGCGATTACAGTTTGGAGGGTACTTTCTGTAATTGGAAAATTCTGTGAAAGGCTTCTCCACCAAGGTAAAGTAGTTTTGATTAGTGGATTAAAGCAAAGACACTCTCTTGGGACTGGATTTAACCATAGGTTACCGAATAAGTATAAAATCTTTATGTTCTTTACTCTGAAGTTTTTCCAGGTTTTACTCAGTCCGCTGACCTACTCAGCGCAGTTTAATTAATCGCAAAAAAGTTACCTATTCTATTTAAGCGAGTCATTCACCCCCCCTCCCCCTCTTTGACTCTTTGAGTGTACGCATAGGGACCAACAACTCACACTTGAGGGGGAGATGGTTGGGGAAAGTGTGGAGTTGGATATCCCACATGGAAAGTTAATGAGTTAAGTGGATGATAAATAATTGGGAAGGGCCCATTAACCCATCAACTTAGGGTTTGGGGTTAGAAGTGGTGTCAAGCCCATGAAGTATATCATTCACTTAACTCATTAACTTTCCATGCGGGATATCCAACTCCACACTTGCCCCAATAATCTCCCCCTTAAGTTTGAGTTATCACCATATTCAGGCTAAGACGGCAACCCCGCTCAAAGAAGCCACACCGGCTTTGATACTAATTGTTGCATCTTGCGGAAGTATATAGACACGATATATCCCCACACATGGTATGATATTGTCCACTTTGGAACTAAGCCCTCATGGATTTTCTTTTGGGCTTTACCCCAAAAGGCCTCATACCATTAGGGAGATTGTCCACACTTATAAACCATTTAATCTCCACATTTGCTAGCAATGTAGGATATTTGTTAGCCCAACATTCCTCCTCTTTAACAAATAACCATCGAGCCTCCCCTCAACCGATCAACCATCCATAAATTCTCTACAAACCAATATTTTACCATGCTATTGTGATGGAGGACATGCCTTACATAGCACTACCGATTTCATGGATCGCTTGTGATTAACTGGGTGAACCACATTTGTTTTACTTTCCGAGGATCCATCCATACGGCTAACGTTGAAGCATGGCTAACACTTGTCAGGATCTAGGAGCTCTCGGTCTGGGGGAATAATGAGCATCCTAGTGAATGATATACTTCATGGGCTTGACACCACTTCTAACCCAAAACCCTAAGTGATGGGTTAATAGGTCATTCCCAATTATATATCATTCACTTAACTCATTAACTTTCCATGTGGTATATCCAACTCCACACTTGCCCTAATAATCTCCCCCTCAAGTGTGAGTTATCACCACATTCAGGCTAAGACTGTGCTCCCACTTGAGCACAACATTGCTTAAACAAGTCGCATCAGCTCTGATACCAATTGTTGCATCTCACGGAAGCACGTGGACATGACATATCCCCACACATGGTATGATATTGTCCACTTTGGGCATAAGCTCTCATGGATTTGCTTTTGGGCTTTATCCCCAAAAGGCCTCATACCAATGGGGATATGGTCCACACTTACAAGCCATAGATACTCATTCTTTCAAGCCAATGTAGGATATTTGTTTAACCCAACAAGAGATAATGTGATGTAGTACATACTATTACTATCAAATGGCTTACATATATGCCATTGTGACCAAATAGGCAAATAGATCGAGCAACATTACTCTAAAGTTTATAATGATTTTTATAAGTATATTAGTGCATTTTAGCATTATATTTCATATGGGAGACTATAATGTAATACATGTTTTCTCTTGCTATTTTCACAAATCTTTCTAAATGTTTTATGAAGTTGTACAGAATCTTAAGCCAAACATATGGCTCCAAAAAAGTTTTTTTTCCACAAAATAATTTTTTCTGGAGTAGTTTTTGATAGCCTATTAATAACACATACTTAAGGGCTTTTTATAAAAATGTACAGAAATTAAAATTTTCTTTCACTCCAATATTTGGCCAATAACTTTTTCTGACCAAACAAGTTTCAAAATACCCAAACATACGTTCCAAAGCAAATGGTTCACCTTCCCTACTCCCCACTTTCTTTTGCATTCAAAATTCTCGATCTCCCATCTAACAACAATGATCTCGACTCAAGAACTCATATAACAACAACGATCTCCCTCATTCCTAACAACAACGTTCTCCTTCGCGATTTCTACATAAACTCACAGTTCAGGTAAGGTTTCTGAAAAACCTGAAATCTACTTCTCTTAAAGTCAGATTTGCTGCAAATTACAGATATAATGGCAAGTTGTTTGGATTCGGTTATCTGGATCAAGTTATTTTGTTTTCAGATTTATTGGATAAAAAGTTGAATCTCTTATTTGATTCTGTTATCTCTTATTTGTTTTCAGATTTGAATCTATGTTGGATATAAAGAGTTTGCACATAAGGTGTTTGATGAATTGCCTGAGTGGTGGTGAGATTGTTGGATATAGAATTCTTAGAGTTTTGGTTACAAGTTCATCAAGCTTTGATTTGATTCACAACTTATTTTGTTGATTAAAGCTATTGAATTTATGTTTTGAATGATAAAAATCAAAGATATTGATGTGTTTTTATCAGATTTGTATTTAATTTTGTATTTTCATTTTTTTGCATATCTGGTATTTACTTGGTAAGAAACTGGTAGTTTTCTAAATTCATAAATTTCATATAAGAAACTGGTATTTACCTGGTAAGAAACTAGTAGTTTTCTAAATTCGCAATTTTCATATGAGAAACTGATATATACTTGGTAAAAAACTGGTAGTTTTCTAAATTCATAATTTTCATATAAGAAACTGGTATTTACCTAGTAAGAAACTGGTAGTTTTCTAAATTTGCAATTTTTATATAAGAAACTGGTATTTACATGGTAAGAAACTGGTAGTTTTCTAAATTCGTAATTTTTACCAATTACCTACCAGATACCTACCAAATTCTATTGAATCAAAAACAGAAATTAAAAAATATAAAAATACGATTCTCACCGGTTATTTACTAGATACCTATCAGATTCTGTTGAATTAAAAACAAAAATTAAAAACATATGAAAATACGAATTACCAATCACCTACCAGTTACTTACCTGATACTTACCAAATACTTACCAGATTCTGTTGAATTAAAAACAGACATTCAAACATATGAAAATACGATTCTTACCAGTTATCTACCAGTTACTTACCAGATATCAAAAAACCGAAAAAAATTTGAAAAAGTATATCACAATGGATGGCGTTTCGAAGATAAAAATGAGACGAATAAAAAACTCTACAGCAACATGTCAAAAAAATGAACGATTTGAAAGATAATGTCAAAATAAGATGAAAAAAATGAACAGTATTATAAACAGTAACTTGAACAATAGCGTGAACAATAAGTGAAACATATGGGAGAATAATAAAAACTTAAAATTGATAAAAAAAAATACAAATAAAACATAAAAAAATTAATCTAATAAATATAAAACTTAAATCATATATTTTTGAAAATTTTCCTTAGCAGTTTTAGACAACCAAGAGGGATAGTTGAATAAATTAATAATTCAACGGCTGGTATACTTTATCAATTAGAACAAGTGAATATAGAAACATAATTACACTAATCAATACGTTACACTGTTACATTAATATATTGATGAGTATAGTAATATGAAGATCGAAACAAATCTGACAAAGAATAAAATACAACAAAATTTGCTGATAATGATAATAAAAACACAATGATGAAACAGAAAGCATGTGAAAGCAAACAATTTAATGGAAAACACAGAAAATGATTGCAGAGACAACTAAAAAGGATGATATATATTATTGCAATTTGAAATTCACTTAGGCTATAAAATGAAGATGCGAATCAATTGATTTTGAGGGTCTCCAATATCGATGGGGTCCTTAGAAGAAATCAACATTTCAAAGCTTCCAAAAATACCAAGTTGGACGCCTTCATTGCCTTTATACAACTACCAAGGATTTTGGTACTTTGAACACACCATCAAAGCCATCCTTTTGTTTCATACCTCAACCCGCTGATATTTTCCTTTGTACGCCTCCAAAATGCGGCACAACTTGGCTTAAAGCTTTGTCTTTCGCGATTCTCACGAGAACCCGCTACATGAATGGTCGTTCTGATTCCGATTCATGATCTCCTTTACTACCTAATTCACCACATGATCTCGTTACTTCAATTGAACGGTTAATTCCTAAGGGAATTAACAAAGATCCTAAAAATCCATTGGTTCACACCCATGTTCCTTTTTCTTCTTTGCCTCAATCAATATTGAATTCAAGATCAAGAATTATTTATATTTGTAGAGATCCAAAGGATGTTCTCATCTCCATATTTTTCTTTGCTTCCACCAAAATTGATGTCTCATCATTTGGGAGGTGCATGAGATGTTCTGCAATGGAACTTTTTACAGCGGACCTTATTGGGATCATGTTTTGAAATATTGGAGGGCAAGTTCAGAGAATCCTAAAAGAGTATTGTTTTTTAAATACGAAGATTTGAAGATTGATACTTCCTTTTATGTGAAGAAAATAGCTGATTTTATGGGATGTGGCTTCTCAATGGAAGAAGAAACAAATGGAACTGTGGATAAAATTGTTAAATTATGTAGTTTCGAGAATTTAAGCAATTTGGACATTAATAAGAGGACGGAGAGCAACCCAGATGATGTCGAGTCATTTGCAAATGTATCATTCTTTAGGAAAGGCAAGATTGGTGACCGCAAAAAAAATTTAACGCTCAAATGGCAAAAAAAAAATTGATCAAATCACCTACCAGAAGTTCAATGTGCACGAGCTAAGTCTATAAGCACATGGGTTTACTATAAGGTGAGATTTGCTGAATTTGAAGCAATGGTGTTTTCTACTTAATTAATGCTAAATGTTTATTTGTTTTTGTTTCCATTTCATCGTTGGTTGCTGTTCTTAATTTGGCCATCAAGCTAAATGGTTCAAAAATTTGAGCTCAGGCTTAAATTCAAAAGTTGTAATTGTGCTTTGTGTCCTGCTCTTATAAAGTTTGAATGTTTGTTCTTTTATTTGCCTTTATGGTCTTACTTTTGTACAACTCTCTTTCGGTCATTAGATTTTGGGTTAACTTAAAAAACATACTTTGTAATTTCACTTGTTTTTAAAAAGGGGCTTGTGAGTTTTTTCTTTTCAAAAGGGGTCTATGGTTTTACACCGTTAAAGAAATTTTTTTAACACCGTCGTAAATGATGACGTGGCAATGGATAATTTAGGAAACTCCAGTGTCCTTTTCTCCTGCCCCTCTCCAAACCCTAAAATCAAAACAATGAATGAAAAAAAAAATCATTTCATATCCACCTGCTTCAATTTTGCATTAGCATCTCCAAGATTACTTATCATTAACCGCTCCACAATTTCAATTCGTACAACATGTTAAATTATTTTTAAAACATAAAAAAAATCTTCAGATAAATAGTTTGAAACAATATGTGAAATACTCCAAAAAAAAAACCCAAAACATACCCAGCCAAAGCAGAACTTAATGGCAGTACAAAATTCTGGGGTGTTAAAGATAGTCGGAAATTATTTGTTACAGTCGGTGTAAAAGACAAATTTGCCCTTATTACTAAAAAGCCTTTAAAACATCCATAAACCCTAAAAAATCATTCATAACCACTTTCACCATTCAAAACACAAATAAAACAACAAGTTGGCTTCAATGGAGGGTAGAAATCATAATCGGGTATGTGTTTTAACTAATTTTATCTGAATTTGACAAAAAAAACAACTGAAAACCCTAAAAAAGCAAATTTTTTGGCTGGAAATTTGCTTCAAAACGCCACCGGCGCCGGTGGCGTTTTGCCTCTGGCGGTGCTGCAAAACGCCGGCGTTTTACAGGCGACAATTTTATTTTTTTAAAATAAATTTTTTATTTTTTATTTTAAATTTTTTGAATTTTCATATATTAATAGGGGTAAGGTGTAGTTGAATTAGAAAATTTCAATGACAAATTTATATATTGTTAATTTAATTGTAATATTAAATTTCTTAGTGTATAGGTTGTGAAAAAATTTTCTGTTCGCACAAAGAATTCAAATAAAGTTTGGACTGGTCCGGCAAAAATGAAATATTCTCAGAATTCTCCGTTGATACGACATGCTGCTTTTTCCATTCATTCCTTTCAGGATCAGTCGTGGTCTTACAAACTATACCCATGGCATGGACGAATCTCTTTCTTCATACAAATTATTTGGTAATGTTATTTTATTAGGGCTTAAGTAATTTTATTAGTTTGAATTTAATGTTAAACTCTTTATGTAAATTTAGGGTTTAGGATTACGGTTAGTTTGAATTTAATGTCTAATTTGTCAGGGTTAGTTTCAATTAAATGTTAGTTTTTGTTAAGTAAAATTTTTGATTTAGGTCTAATTTTCATAATTTTAAATTTATGTTGATTAATGTAATGGTAATGTTAATGTTTGTGATGTTATAATACGATATAGGGTAGAGGAGCGGGTAAAGATATGAATTTTTCCCGCGAGCGGCGATGAATTATGAAGAACGAATTGGTTGCTGATGATTCTAGTAAAAGACATATTAGGCGCCGACGATGTACGGCTGATGCTCACGCTGCAGTTGCTGGAGGTGTGCAACGTGTTATGGATACAGCTCCATTGGAGGCATTTGAGCCCACCAGTTCTTCTCGCAGACAGACACAACGTGTTAGTGATGATTTTCCTGATTTTCATGATGATGTTCTTGAGATTGGTTTCGATATGGAGGATATAGATGAGGATAAGGTAGTAGAGGATGAGCAGAGTGAGGGGAGGATTACACGATGTTGCAAGTCCCGGTGAGGAAGGGGCGACGCAGTAAATTTATTGCAGATCCTTCGTCTCATAGGAGTAGGAGTCGGAGCAATAAGGATAAATGGATAGTTACAAGTTCGGTAGCTGGTGGACCGATTATTTGCGACACCATACCCAATTTTTTAGGTCATATAGCTTCCCGTGTGGATTCACTGGAAAAACATCATATATTGAAGTGTTATTCCCAGCCCGAGATGTGCAAGTCATTGGGTGTGTGGTATAAAGAGATGGATCCAGTTGTTAAGGCGATAGTTGATAGTTCAAGTCTAGCGAACCTGCCTGATTCGATGTTTATGTATGCGGAACATCAGTTGATTAGTGCATTTGTTAAGAGATGGTAGCCGGATACGAACAGCTTTCACATGCCATTCGGGGAGATGACCATATTGTTGCATGATGTGTACCGCATTCTAGGCATCCCCATAGATAGAGCGATGGTTATTAGGCATGGTGATCCTGAGTACCTTAAGGCTTCTACTACTGAGTTCCTCGATTTATCATTAGTGGAGTTGACGGACTCATGGTATAGTGGAGGAGGGGTACATGCTAGTCAGGCTGCTAGCAAGTTATTTAGTAATGATATTACAGCAGAGATCCAGGCCGCTGGATGGTTAATGGTGATGTTCGGATCCACGATGTTTGTGGATACGAGTGGTATGATGGTTCGCGCTGCTTGTATGTTAGAGGTTAAGGACGACGTGCATTTAGTGCATGCTTATTCATGGGGTTCAGCCACATTGGCTAACTTGTATTGGCAGCTTAGCGAGGGTTCTCGAGGTGATGCCAAGGGTATATGTAGATGTATTACACTTTTACAGCGTTGGATATACGAGTATTTTCCCTATTTTCATCCGCATGAGTGGTTGGACAGTGCCGCTAATGATCGCAGAGTCGCTGCATAGAAACCCCGTAAGGAGGATAAGGATATCAATCAATTGTCACAGTTTCGAGTTCGTATTGATCAGTTGACAACAACAGGATATTATAAATTTGTTTACATTACAAAAAAAAATTAGTGCCGAAACTGTATGCTAATTAAAACACTAAAATCATAGTAACACACAATTATTTATCCTGGTCTAATTATTTGGCATGTAAAGTACTAATTATTTTTTTACAAGTTACATGGTTGCCTTATGGTCCTGATCCTGCATTTGGTATGCTGAGGACTCTGTACACGGGGCTGATACGCTACCGAGATATCATCGAGCCGTACATGCTTATTCGGTGTGTTCGATAGTTAGGTTTTGTACAGATTATCCCGCCATCGATCAGGAGGCCCATTACAGCTAATATGCCATGGGCCAAGCTCCAATATAAGGTAACGTTCAACGCATTGGATTCGGAGAATGAATGGCAATCTTTTCCGCATATGGGTATGTTAGTTGTAGATCATCTACAGCGAGCACTCGTGGACAATGGAGGTTGTGTTGAGGGGTACATGAGATGGTATTGTAAAAACTCTCATCCACACCTGTTAGTAGACATTCCGGAGCATGGACCACCACCTCGCTCTAATGTCAATTATGTAAGTATTTTTATTCTATATTGGTTTTTAATAGACCTGGGTTGTGTTGGGTTGACCTCACTAAAAAATAAGTAACCTAAGCCCGGCCCTACCTCTAATTATTATTTATACACAATTTAATAGTTTGACTAATTATTATTTATACCTTCATTATTCTAGTGGTCGAACAATATGCAGAGTGGGGGCGCAAATCAGTAAATGAGTTGAGGGCGTGTAATTTAGACAAAGCTGATCAGTTAGTAGTTAAGTTTGAAGAGCTGATGAGGGAATATAATTCAGCTCTCTGATTATATTTTACTTTTATTATGATTTATGCATGAACAATATGTAATAACTTATATTTGTTTAATCTTTTAACATTTGCATGGTAATTGATGACATGAACTATTCAAGTAATTTCAGTGTGTTGTCTTTTCACTTACATCAACTAAAACTTTTATTAATTTTTTGACTGAAAATAAATTCAATTCAGCGTGTTGTCTTCTCAATCCGAACCATTTACTTTAACT
This sequence comes from Euphorbia pulcherrima, assembly GCA_947683365.1. Taxonomy (NCBI): domain Eukaryota; kingdom Viridiplantae; phylum Streptophyta; class Magnoliopsida; order Malpighiales; family Euphorbiaceae; genus Euphorbia; species Euphorbia pulcherrima. Next base: position 27,515,548 of record CANTUS010000001.1, read on the forward strand.
ATTATTTTACTGAATTCTTTTACTTTACTGAATTTGTACAAGCTAAATAATACTTTAACTATTATCTTACCAACTCTTTTACTTCCAAACTATTCCTTTTACACACATACAAATTGCTTTGTCCTTTACCGAATTTGTACAAACTAAATTATTAATTTTTTTACTAAAAATAAATTCAATTCAGTGTGTTGTCTTCTCAATCCGAACCATTTACTTTAACTATTATTTTATTGAATTCTTTCACTTTACTGAATTTGTACAAGCTAAATAATACTTTAACTATTATCTTACTGAACTCTTTTACTTTCAGACTATTCCTTTTACACACATACAAATTGCTTTATCCTTTACCGAATTTGTACAAACTAAATTATTAATTTTTTTACGGAAAATAAATTCAATTCAGTGTGTTGTTTTCTCAATCCGAACCATTTACTTTAACTATTATTTTACTGAATTCTTTTACTTTACTGAATTTGTACAAGCTAAATAATACTTTAACTATTATCTTACTGAACTCTTTTACTTCCAGACTATTTCTTTTACACACATACAAATTGCTTTGTCCTTTACCGAATTTGTACAAACTAAATAATTAATTTTTTTTACTGAAAATAAATTTAATTCAGTGTGTTGTCTTCTCAATCCGAACCATTTACTTTAACTATTATTTTATTGAATTATTTTACTTTACTGAATTTGTACAAGCTAAATAATACTTTAACTATTATCTTACTGAACTCTTTTACTTCCAGACTATTTCTTTTATACACATACATATTGCTTTGTCCTTTACCGAATTTGTACAAACTAAATTATTAATTTTTTTACTGCAAATAAATTCAGTTCAGTGTGTTGTCTTCTCAATCCGAACCATTTACTTTAACTATTATTTTACTGAATTCTTTTACTTTACTGAATTTGTACAAGCTAAATAATACTTTAACTATTATCTTACTGGACTCTTTTACTTCCAGACTATTCCTTTTACACGCATATAAATTGCTTTGTCCTTTACCGAATTTGTACAAACTAAATTATTAATTTTTTTTGCTGAAAATAAATTCAATTCAGTGTGTTGTCTTTTCAATCCGAACCATTTACTTTAGCTATTATTTTACTGAATTCTTTTACTTTACTGAATTTGTACAAGCTAAATAATACTTTAACTATTATCTTACTGAACTCTTTTACTTCCAGACTATTCCTTTTACGCACATACGAATTGCCTTGTCCTTTACCGAATTTGTACAAACTAAATTATTAATTTTTTTACTGAAAATAAATTCAATTCAGTGTGTTGTCTTCTCAATTAGAACCATTTACTTTAACTATTATTTTACTAAATTCTTTTACTTTACTAAATTTGTACAAGCTAAATAATACTTTAACTATTATCTTATTGAACTCTTTTACTTCCAGACTATTCCTTTTACACACGTACAAATTGCCTTGTCCTTTACCGAATTTATACAAACTAAATTATTAATTTTTTTACTGAAAATAAATTCAATTCAGTGTGTTGTCTTCTCAATTCGAACCATTTACTTTAACTATTATTTTACTGAATTCTTTTACTTCCAACTATTCCTTTTACGACTTCAACTATTATATAAACACAACTTAAATAGCCTCAATTCACACTTACCTTTCTATCAACATTTCTACACTCCTCTTTGAACTCTCTAAAAATTTTATTTCAGTCAAATGGATTTCTCTGATATAAATCCTTTTTATGAGGGTGATCAATCTTCCTATCCAAATGACCCGAATCAATTTTCCTATCCAAATGACCCGAATTAATCTTCCTATCCAAATGACTAATCAATCTTATAATACCTATTTCTCTTATCAATCCTATTATCCTGATTTTGACTCCAACCAACCTTTTGAAGATTCACAAACATTCAAAGAATCTGGTGGGGATGGCATCAACTACACTGGGTATTTTGTGACAGATCAACGTTTTGAAACATATAAGGAAGCAGTTTCATTTATGAAGGACATTGCCAACCGACTGATGTTTGAGGTTATCATTGCTTCATCTAAAGAGTTTGGAACCCAAAAGTATGTGAAATGTAGCAGAGGTATCTATCACAAAGGAAAAAACAAAAACTTAGCCGATCCGGAAAGGAAGAACATAGCAACAAGATCCTGGGATTGCCCATTTCAGTTGAAAACTAAACAAATTAATATGGGCCATTGGGAAATTATAGCAGTTGGTGCTGGAATGTGTGGTTACCACAACCAACCGTTGATGTGGTCTCACGAAGGCAATCTGCAACATTCCAAATTGACGGAGGAGGCCAAGGAACATATCCGAGAGATGTCAGAAGCTCATGCAAAGCCAAATTCCATACTGGCCTCTTTGAAGGTGAAATTTTCAGACACTCATCCCATTGTTCGACAGATATACAATCAACGCACCAAACTGCAAATTGTGTCTTTTGATGATAGAGATAAAATCGGTCAGTTGTATCACCTTGCAACCTCAAACAACTACTTTCATTTCACAGAGGCTGATCCCGAAACAAATGTGATTACCCATTTATTCATGGCTAGTCCATCTTCTATGAACTTGTTCAGCACATTTCATTGGTATATTGGAATTGATTCTACCTACAAAACCAATATGTACAAGTATCCATATGTTAGTTCGTGGGTGTGACTCCAACAAATAGAAACTTTCTAATTGCATATGCAATTATGAAAGATGAGACAAAGTCAAGCTATAGATGGGCTTTAACGAGGTTGCAGATGATGATGGGACGAGATGCTCAGCCCACTGCTATAGTTACTAATAAGGAATGAGGCCTTCTCGACATAGTAAGAGAAGTTTTTCCCAACACAGACCATTTACTTTGTAGATGGCACATATAGAAGGATGTTGAAGCCTATGTTAACAAACTCTACAAGAAGTCTACTTATGGAGGTAATGTTATGACTGCATGGAACAAGATATTTCATGCACATACATTCGAGGAGTATATTTCTGCTAATACAAAATTTGACCACGACTTTGGTAATCAGACTAAACTGATTAACTATCTCCAAGGCACTTGGCTTGGTCATAAGGAAAAATTCATTCCATCTTGGACCAATAATTATCTACAGCTTCGAAACGTAACAAATAATCGTGTAGAGAGCACACATTCTTCGTTGAAGAAATGGTTGTTCACATCCACTGGAGCTCTCGACACAGTGTGGATCAAAGTCCACAAAGAAATGGAGTCATAGGAGATTGAAATAAGGTAAATCCTTCATACAATTTGTTCATATTATACAATTTTTATTTATAATTGTGAAATTCAATATACAATGCATATGATTATAATTTCAGGTGCGCTTTGGAACATTGTAGAAACAAGAAGCGTATGTTAACCACAACATTTCCATTGCAGAATCTTGCTTATCGTGTTTCCCATCACTGCTTGGATGTGTTGAACTCTGAGCTGAATCGAATGTTCAAACTGGGTGATGATGTACATGTTAAATGTGGATGTGCACTACAAAAAACACACGGCATTCCTTGTGCATGTGACTTAAGAAAGGCTTTTAGGTCAAACAGTTTGATCAGTATTACAAGTATTCGTCCACTTTGGAAATCACTCAAGATCAACGGACAATCTGGTCAGCAAACAGTTGATCCTGAATACCTTTCTGAGGATCACCGCTTCTTTCAATCTATTACAAAGGAGGTCAAAGAGCAAAACCCTGTAGTAGTTAAAAAGGTCAGTTTAGTTATTCGAGAAATAATTCACCCTGAATATGCTAACTATGTTGAACTTGAGGTCAAAGATAATACCAAAGGCAGACCGAAAGAAAGCAAGTCAACAAAGCGAGATCCTAGCGGATATGAATATGTAAACAAAGCACTATAACAACTCTCAAAAACATCGTCAAAAAAAAGTTCAAAGTCATAAATCGATGACATCTATTAATAAAGCTTAAATAAATGGTAATTCCTTTTTCATTTGGTATTTAATTAATTTTTGAAAAGAATATTCATATTATTTTACAAATACTCTATCTTTCTTTGTATGAACCCTAGGAATCGCGCTCGAACACTATGACCATAAAGACTTCATTCCGTATATTATTCGATAATTCATTGAAGGTGTCGTCGATGTTGTTCCAGATGGAAACTGTGGTTTTAGAGTGGCTTCGTCTTTCATGTTTGATAATGAAGACAATTGGCAATACGTGAGGCGAACCACAGTTCTTGAGTTACAGAATGACAAAGAATTGTATCAAAATTTCTATACTTCCCCTATTGATATAGCTTTAAATCGTATTTCTTGGACTAGTGGGGGATGCAGCATGACTCATTGGATGGCGGTGCTAGAGGACTTATATCTGATTGCCACATTCTTCAATGTCACCGTCATATATATTGGATTCGGAACTAATGCTACAAGCACCGGATGTTGTTACACAATTTTGCCTCTATATGCATCTCAAGGAGAGTCGCTCGCCTCTAAAGAAATATGCATAGCTCATATTCCTCCTTTAGGTCACTATATTTGACTGAATGTGTCCAATACGTGTCCCATCCCCCCTATACCATATAAATGGTTTGAATATCGCAAGTCATTATATCATAATTGGGAAAATTTGTATACAGATAGGCAAAACCTATGGGATTCTATAATTGGTTGTAATCAGTAAATATTTTGTATTAATATTCCATCGATTAATATTGTGTATGTTCCTTTGTTATATTTTATTATAATGTTTTATTAATTTTATTCCCTTCCTAATCGTTAACAGTAAAAATTTAACTGATACAAAATTTAAAAAAATTAAAAAAAGGCAGGGGTGTTTCTGGAAAATGCCCCTGCCATAGGAGGGGTGCAAACGCCTCTCCACGCCACCACCAGTGCAAAGACTTTTCTGCAAAACGCCTCCCCAATGACTGAGGCGTTTTGCAGAAAAGTATGCATAATTTTGAATGGCTTTTTTAATTGAGGGCAAAACCGTCTTTTATACCGACTATAACAAATAATTTCCGACTGTCTTTAATACTACCCTACAAAATTCACTATCAAAGTTCCTTCTTGTAGTAATTTCCATTGCAAAGAAAAAACTCAGATCATTCTTTGTGCATCTTCCTTTGCCAAAACTCTTTCCTTGGCTAGCTTTGGTCTTCGCCTGAGATTTCGATCCCATAGTTTTACCACCACACTTCTTTCAGTGCTCATCAAATTAAATTGAGGAATTTTTTAAAATTAGCTGTGACCTTTCCGCATTAATTTGAGTTCTCATCAGCTCTCCAACAGTCAAAGACCCCCTCCAAGACTTGGTCTGACCAGAGCCAGGGCAGAAGAGGGGCTCTTAGAAGGCGATTTAAGCCCCAAAGCTTTCTTCATTGTACTAGCAGCAGCGGAAGTGAGAGAGCGCTTCAAGCTGAAGTACGGGATACAGAGACAAAGATATCGTATGCTGTAGCACGGAGGTCGAAACCAGAGAGTTGAGAGGCGAGTTGGCCAAATGGAGAGTCAAGATCAGTGGTGATGAGCCTTGAAAGCATCCTCGCCGGAGTTTGTAGCGGCGGTGCAGTTGAATCTCACCTAATTTCAAATCACCCAAATGTTGTACTCTCCTCCCAAAATTTGAAATAAGTCCAATGGTTCCCTGTTACGGGGAATTCTTTAAAATGGGGAACACATATAGAGAATGGTTGAATCTAATTATTCTCTATATGGTATATCCCCGAAATGGGGTTCTCCGTATATGGGGAATCCATTTTGGGAACCATTATTTTATTATTATTTATTTTTAATTTTTATTTATTTTATTATTTCGTTAGTTATTAGAATTGAAATTACGTAAAGAAATTAATATAATAATAATAATAAAATATCATTATTTTTTAGAAATTTAATATGGATGAAAAATGGGAAAGATGGATGGAACAAAAATATTGTAGATTCCCTAAAATAGGGTTTAGTGAATATAAAATGGGGAAAATGGCTGGACTTGCCCTAAAGAGGAAAATAAAGTACAAAATTGGGTTTCAGAAATTGCCCCTTACCACGTCAGCATTTTTAACAGTGTTAGAAAAAATTCCTTTGCTTGTTAACGGAGTGAAACCTCAGACCTCCGTTTGAAAAAAAAATTTCATAGACCACTTTTAAAAATGAGTGAAACCAATATGTATATTTTTTAAGTTAATCCTTAAACTTTTATATGTAGATATTTGTTGAATACAAGTAAAAGCTACAAGTGAACTTTATGACCCCGATCCATTGGTTTTAGGAGAATAGAAATCCAAGAGAATAATAATGTTTGTCCATAACAAATAGGGTGGATGTTTCCATTATAAGACTTGGAGGACTAGCAAAACTAGATGAAGTATGTAGGCTTTCAACTAATTTACCAAAAAAAATGTAGGCTTTCAACTATCAATAACATAAAAAATATATATACAGATCTAGCCGTGAAAAGAAACCAACTTATCATTTATAAGAAATAATAAATTCACAATACTTCTAATTAATGTTATCAATACTGTACCGGGCTACATATTGGTGAGGCTAGTGGTACACAGTATAATCGGTATTATCGGTATTATTAGTGGTTTTATCGGTTTTTTATTTTTAAAGAATATATATTATTTATGGTTTTCAGTAGTTATGGCAACGCTTTTTAGGTCTTTGCAACGTTTTTAGTCTTTAGTAACGCTTTTCTATATCTTTAGCAACGATTTTATTCTTTAGCAACACTTTTCTATGTCTTTAGCAACACTTTTTATTCTTTAGCAACATTTTTCTATATCTTTAGCAACACTTTTATGTGTCGCCAAAAATATTTTGAGAAAACTGGTTTACCGGTTTTTTACCGGTTCAACATGGTTTTCTCCAGTTTTCTATTAAAACCGGTATCTACACATACCGTACCATAGCAGTGACCGATTTACAGTAAAACCGGTCGAACCGGCCGGTATGATACGGTATTGATAACACTGCTTCTAATCACGATAGTATAACTCAAACAAGAAAATCCGAAATATTCACAGTCCAAACAATAACAAAATATTTGAGTTGATTTTAAAGATCATTTCGCAGGATAAAATTATGTTGTTTCCATTTCGATATTTCATTTCATATCTGTCATTCAATTTTATGATACATAATGATTTTCTAAGAATTTAAATAACGAGAAATTGAAAAAGATAGCAATAACAAATGAAATTCAAAAGGGGAGATCAAATTTTAATCAATTTTTATAATTGAAGTGTGAAATTAGCTGCAATATATAATTAAATAATAGTATTTTTTATTATGCTGATCCCATATTAAAAGACTTATTTTTATCAACTATCAGTGAGTTGGATAAAGAATTTAACTATGTAAACGTTAATCATGGTTCAAACTTTTAAGATGTGTACTAAATTAGGAGGAACACCCTATGACTAATAAGTCGACCAATGGACTTTACACCAATCACAAAAAAAAGGCTTATTTTTCTAAATTTTATCTCAAGGGGGCATAAAACAAATAAACAAGGTCCATACAAAATTACACCACATGACATCCTCAAACAATAAGGAATCACTATTTTGGCAAATGCAGTTGCTTGTTGATCCAGTTGCACATCCTTAAACAATAAGGCATCACTATTTTGGCAAATGGAGTTGCTTGTTGATCCAGTTGCTTGGGGTTTTTCTTTAGTCTTGTTTCATTTCACATTATAGTTAAAAATATTATTTTAACTTACAATATATTTTTTTCAACTTATATTCAGTCCAGTTCAGTTCAGTTCAGTTCAATACCGCTACGTATAAGTTAAAAAGAACATGACCTTAATCCAACTCAGTATATTTCAATGCTAAATAGGTATAAATTTATATTGAAATAATGTAATTTCGGTACATCTGCTTATAAAGGCCTAATATATCTGGACCCTCATATAATTGTCCCTAAAAACCTTTTAGCCCCCTGAGCTTACAAAAGTACCGCATAACCCCTGAACTTGTTAGAGTGAACCTTATAATTCCTGAACTTATTAAAAGTGAGTCTCACAGCCCCTTGATGTTGATATGACAAGTATTACTTTTTTAGAGATTGATAGTAAGATTGTTTCGTCAAATATTGAATTGAATATTGATTTATCGGAATAAAACTGGGAGCATCAAGAGGGACTAAAGGGTTCATCTTTATAAGTTCAGAAGGCTGTAAGTCTACTTTAATAAATTTAAGAGTTATGTGAAACTTTTATAATTTCAGTTGAACGATTTTGAAGGCCAAGTACGTCGTTCATAGATTAAGAAAAACAGAATTATTGTCTCTTGATAACATATTGGGCTTCAAACAGAGCCCATTAAAACGAGCCCACTCCATTAATACATGCGGCCGAAAGTGAATATAGCTGGCGTTGGTTAATCAATTTTCCTCTCCAATTCTTAACCCTTGGATTAACACAACTTCATCGTGGCCGTCCAAACCCATCTTCTTTGCAATAAAAAGCTGTCGGTTTGTTAGGTTATTTTAAATCTCGATTATCGTTTCTCCTTTTCTGCAGAGAAGACCTAGCCTTTGGTAGCCTCAGTCGTTTTTCGGGGCTTTCACCTTCCCGGGTAATTACTTCGCCTATTCTCTACTCTGTTTAATTTTTTTCGTTTAATTTGGTCTTTTGTTTGGGGATTAAATTTAGTTTTTTCTTGATTTGAATCTGAAGTGAAATTTTTTGTCTTTGATTCGTTCTCCCTTGGAACTTCTGTGGATGATCCATTATTGTTATGCTTTTCTGTTATTTTTATTTGTTTGTTTGGTTTCCTTAGTTTGATTTTGATGGATATATAAAAGCTGCTAGATTTCATTACTGATGCTGTTCAAGTTGGATAGATCGTTCCTTACTTTTGTTTTTACTTCATGAATATCTGCATCTAGGTTTTCTGCCTTTGTCTCTTTTGATATAGCTTTTGTCTGCTTATATTCATGTTGTTGAGTTAAATTGATTAGTGGATGACCTAGGAACTACGCTGACCCGTGATTAACTTTTATCTATTCAGTTGCTTCTGATTTGGTTTCTCAAGCTCATCCCTTTCAGTATTTCATGATTATCTCAATGTTTTCATGGTGTAAAGAAATCTTTTTTGTTTGCTGCAGTTTGAAAATGCCGCGATTTGACGATAGACATGCTAACACTCGTCTCTATGTTGGACATCTTTCCTCTCGCACAAGATCACGGGATCTGGAGTATGTTTTCAGCAAATATGGAAGGTAACCACATATTTTTAAGTTTGACCTTTTTGGGAATTGGGTCCTCCAGTGTAAAGACTTATTTATGGTGATTTACTTGTTCAAAGGATCAGTGGTTTCTTGACTAGTTTTACTAGTTGCAGCGAGCTTCCAATTGTTCTGCATGGACTTTCCTCATTCCACTGAATTACGCCGTCCAAATCACTTAAAGAGTTTTTTTTCAATGTATATAGCGAACTGATAACTATGTGATTTTTGTTGTTAATTGAGAAATCCCTCGTAGTTCTTAGTTCATGTTTGTAGGCCATTCCATTTGCCTTCTGCGAATACGACAAGTATGTCTACATCAGCTAGTTTGTGCGTTGATTTGTGTTAACTATCACGTTATCTATGTCGGAATCTTGTGGCCTCTAGGTGTCATTTTTTAACTTGAATGATCTTGTTGAAGGTTTCGGCCTATGGTGAGAGGGTTGCCATGGTGGAATGATGGAAATTCTTGACGAGTTATAGGAGATTTTGGCGATACTTTCTATTATGTTATTGCGTGTTTTTATGGAATTGGCAACAATCTCAAACTGGTGTTTAGTTCGTCTATGAGGGTGAAGTATCATACACTTGCAGTACTTAAGTAATGATGGCCTTACTGTTTGTGGAAACCATTTCGCAGAGTACGAGATGTGGATATGAAGCGTGACTATGCATTTGTTGTAAGTATCATTTCTTTCTTGTGTTTTTTGGCTGAATGGTAGCTGCTTTAAGTTTATTCTGGTGCTACGTTGGCAAAATATATGGTATCCCTTGTTTTCTTCTTACTTCTTTAAACAGGAATTCAGTGATCCTCGAGATGCTGATGATGCAAGATACCACCTGGATGGCAAGGATGTTGATGGGAGCCGAATTATTGTGGAGTTCGCAAAAGGGGTGAGATTTCAAGCTGTAGATCTCTGTTCTATTTAATATCTTGCCTTTTTTGAGATTTTTTGGCTTAGTTACATGGATAGCAAGGAAAGATCAATTACATGGAATAATTTTCAGTTGATTCTTGATTTTGTTTTTTTCTCCTATGGTGTTCCAGTCTGTTCCTTGTTGAGCATTTCATTTTTTCATCAGCAATACTTGATTTCTGCTTTGATGAATTGATAGGTACCTCGTGGTTCTCGTGACTCTAGGGACTCTAGGGATTCCCGGGAATATTTGGGTAGGGGTCCTCCTCCTGGATCTGGTAGGTGCTTCAATTGTGGAATAGATGGTCACTGGGCTCGTGATTGCAAAGCGGGAGACTGGAAGAATAAATGCTATCGCTGTGGAGAAAGAGGCCATATCGAGAGGAACTGCAAGAACAGTCCCAAGAAACTCAAGTAAGATATCTGTCTCTTGATTTATGTGAAACATAAAATTTATCTTTTGTAAGTCATCAAGTGTTTGGCTTACAAATACTTTTAACCCTATACGATTCTCATAATCTGCCCATCATTGCAGACGTGGGCGTAGTTACTCCAGGTCTCCTTCTCCTCGTAGAGGCAGGAGCCGCAGCCCTAGTTACAGCAGAGGCCGCAGCTACAGGTTTGTTTGCTTCTTATCTGCAGTTATTTATCATTTCTTGTTTAATTAATGAGTGAAATATATTTTGTTGGGCAGTCGGTCGAGATCTCCAGCACCGAAGAGGGAACGGAGTGTTGAGAATGACAGGCGGTCTGTGAGCCATGAACCAAAGAATGGTAGGACGCGCAGCCCAACACCTGATCATAGCCCACGCCCTTCTCCGAAATCCCGGAAGCTGGATGACCAGCAAGATAGGTCGGATTATACCGGTAGCCCAAGTAGGAGCAGAAGCCCCAGAAGACAGAGCCCTGATGATAGGAGGTATGGGAGTCCTGCCCAGAATAATGGACGAAGCCGTAGCGCAAGTCCAAGGGATGACAGGAGCCCAGCTGATGATGACTATGAGGATAACCGTCGATCTCCAAGAGGCAGCCAGTCTCCTTAGAAGTGCATCCCTGAAGGAACTGGCTGTGAGCCGTAGTTGAAAAGATATTGTTGATTTTGAGACATTCTATTTTGATATGCTATAATTAAAGAGTCTGTTATTTTACTTTGCAAGTAATGGATAAACTTCTGACTTGGGGGTGAAGTAATGGATTATATTCAATTATCTGGTGTTCTGAGTTTGTTGGTTAATATTTAGAAAAAGGGTTAATATGTGTAATACCCTATGCTATTAAGGACTTAGCAAGTGCATTAGGTGAATATACCAAACAGAATGGGCCTAGTCATGCCTTGGATGAGGGATTAATTCTGTTAAAAAGGGTAACGTGGTCCTATCTCTTGGTTAGTGCCCAACCTACAAGCCTGTTTATTTTGATGGCAAATGTAGTATGAAATTCATTTGATGTGATTTATGGTATTGAACAGAGTTAAAGGTTCAAAGTATTAGAGCGTGCATTTTGTTTGTTAGAGTGGTGGCGCAAGTAACGTGCATTTCAATAAGGAGGCTCATTTCTTATATTCCTCTCGTTTGCTTTCTCTGCTTGTCTCATAAAGATTATTCCTTTGCTCTGCAGTTTATGTAGAGATAGCAATAAGTCGATCTATGGCTGTATTCAAGGAGTTGGATACTCTCAATTGGTCTTGTAGCGCTGCTGCTTAGCTTCCTCTGCTTTCTCCAACACCAACCTCTCAGCAAGCGTGTATGGATTAAGCTGACTGACTCGTGGTCAGCTATGCTTTGTAGAGTAGTTCAATTCAGCTTCATTTACATCACAATAGAAAGTTCTCTCGTCGTGACTGTATGTTGTGTATGTTCTTTGTGGTGTGCAATTATTAAAAACTAGCAACAAATAAAGTCACACTCCATGGTATGCTATACTGAGCAACACAACTTGGTTCTTTTGTGATGTTCATCTCCGTCTCAGAATTTAAATCCCTCACTTCAACTGATACCAAAAAAATCCCTTGAACCTTGGCAAACCACTTGCAGTTTTCTTATGCTCCTTTATAATGCCTGCCTCAGTAACTCTATTTTTAGATATACGATAACATCTCTGATGATAGAATCAAGTGGTTTCCTATTCTGAGTATAATCATTACCTTCGGTCTAAGAGGTTCAGTTCTCGTCTTCTCTTTGTGGTTTGCTGGCTTGCAGAATCTTTTGTAACTAACAATCTGCTTTCCACATGATTGATAATTAACTTCAGCTTAACCATGTTGATCCATCTGCAATTCCTAGTTTCGAGGCGCACTACCATTGCCAAAAAATTTGGGAACATAAATGAGATGGTATGAACAAAAGAGAAGCACTACTTGAAGTTGACATTGTGCTTGCTGGCTGATGGAATCAGATACTCTTCCTTTTTTTTTGTAAAGACGCCATCTTTTATATGCTGCCTTCTGCCCCAAATTGGATTCCGAATACAAAAAGTCTTTTTTCTAACCGAAAGAGTTGAGAGATAGGAATCTCATCTCATCTCTAAATGGGCAGTGCTCGATTGTCCAGTGTCCCCTAGTTGTCTTTACAAATGGTTCTCAGCTCTTCCCACCTCTGCCAAGCACACCTGTGATTTTCTAGGGTCCTGCTGTTCACCTGAGAGTTGGAACTTGCTTGTGCTATATTATCTGCAATGGCCTTATCCAATTATTGTATGCAAGAACATCATGCCACCACCAACTGTTCCAATCCTTGTGAATTTTTCTTTGACAGTGCCTCCACATTTGAATATTTCTCTCCATTGTTGGAGTCTCTTGGATATATCTGTCCTGTATCTGACTCGTATTCTCCTTACAACAACAAGGATGATGCATTCTGCAATATGTCTTCCTCATTTGAGCAAGACAAAAATTATCCCGCAATTAGTCACAATCAACAAGACCTGATATACAACATCTCGAGAAATTGGGATGGTGAATTTGACTCTTGCTTCTCAAACAATTTTTACACGGATGGGAACTCTTTCTCTAATGCATGTGCTGGTAATTACGAGCATGGAAGTGGATTGGAGAATATCGAAAACTGGTTTCAAAGTGAAGATGAAGGAATTGGAGATAATTATATTCTCCATTATGACAATGTGGAAAACCAGCTTTCATTTGACAACAGTGACAGTTCTTGGTTTGCCTGTGAATCTTGGTTTAGGCATGTAAATGAGGAAGATTCTTCTTATGAGAAGCAAAGGAGTATAGAAGCATATAGCTATGCTCTGGATGAAACTGGTTTTTATGAAGGTATTTTCGGTTACTGGCCCTGCTTGATGCACAAACAAGATCAAGTGATTCAGAACTAAAGCTAGGTGCAAAGTCGCCTGGAAATTAACAAGGAAACTCGAAACTATCTCTTCTTTCTGTTATCAACATTGTATGCACCATTAAATAAAACAGTTTCTCACCGACAAGCTGCATCTATTCAATTTGTTTCGAAAAATATTCAAAATGTTGCAGGTGTTTTCATTTAGCATATATTTTCGGTGGAATAAGTTGAGTCGCATAGACGTAGTAACTTAAACCTAGCAAGATAAGTTTCTACAATTAATTTACACTTGTTCATCTTCGAAACCCGAAACTACACCCGTTTGTGCAAAGTGAACAAATCACTCAAAAATGTAATTTAGTCCTTGTTATGATAACTCGGGTATTTGATATTATATCTCAACGTCTAGTTCGTCCTCAATGTCATCTACCTCTTCAAATAGCTTCATGAATCGAGCTTGATCTTGTTCTCTCTTCTTCTTTTGCCAGTACCTGTGAACACCCAGAATCACAAGGGCTAATACCGTTGAAACCTGAACTGAGATCAATATTACCACTGCTATATGGATTCCCTTGTCTTTAACCGGCGAGCTTGCAACAACCTTAGCACCTGTTGATTCAAACAAAATTCTGATCATTAGTATCCAAAGCAAATATGTGAATTGATAAAACCTGATGCATTTCCAAATACCTGTATTTGTCCCAAAAAAACTACTGTCCCCTATACTTTCAAAGTGATAACATAGCTTCTTCATCTCTAAAAACGTGATGCCATGTGTCAGCATCTAATTGGAGAGAAAAAATCTGAAATCCTTGAAAAGTGAAACAAACCAGAAGCTGACACGTGGAGCTAGGTATCACTTCGAAAGTTCAGGGGACGATATGTTTTTGGAGACAATTTCAGGTATCTAATCCTAAAAACTGACCAGCAGCAAGAGTTACACATTGTGGACATAAGAAGGTCGTATCGAATTCATTCTTCTTCTTTTTCATGTATAATCCATTGGAACTATGAAAATCCGATGGACACAATTCCCATTCATCATATTCATCGTCGGGTTTCAAGGTGTCCTGCTCGTAGAAACCACACCTCTTGCACTTGATGCTTGTCAATAGCGTTAGAGGCTACATTGGAAATATTGCAATTATCGTAATTTTAATTTGTAAATCGAACATATAGTATAAACAAAAACTAAGAGAAATATGTATATACCTGCCAAGATTCTTCACCGTTGAAAGAATAAGAGATATTGACTTCTTTGACATCTGGCAAAACGGTCTTGTTCTCGCCTTTACAAGTGAAATATAAGATTGGCTTCGAGGTCTTTAGCCACCCGTGCGTATTATAGATTTTCATTGAATCAAGTGTTACAACAGCTGATGATACAATTTCTAACAAAATCACATAATAATCAATTATAAGTCTTGATAGATTCTTTGGTGAAATTAAGGCGAAAAGTGAAATTCATTACCTGGAAAACCGCTGAGGTATAATAGCATATAACAAATCAACATATCTAGAGATAAATAATCAATATGGCATACTGTCTAAGCTTGGATTTTGTGTGTACATTTTTTTTACCAAATGTTTCTGCAATTCAATTCTCTTAATCTAGTTTCAAGCAAAAAAATATTTTCTTTTGTTAAAAGTCAATGTGTTGGAGTATTGACTTATTTTTTTTTCGTATACTTTTGCCAAATTATATTTTTGGTTTTGAACTTTATCGAATAAATGGGGGTATGAAATCAAAGAGGTGCGAGATTTTGTACTAATATGTTAATATAAGCGAAAAAGAAGGAAATAGAATATATACGTGATGTAAAATGATACGAGTCAAATTAGTAGGAAAAAAATTGAACGGTACTGGTAGAAGAGTACTGCACAAATTTGTTACATTAATTAGGAGAAATAGAAGTAGACAAAAATAGGTAAAAACAACATAGATATAGGCAAAACTAAGAAAAAAGTTAGGAAAAAGAGGGGAGGAGACTAATAATAGGAAAGATAAACAAACTAATGGTGGAAAATGGGACAAAAACAACATAAACACAAACAATTGTTGCTAGACATTGTCCTTAGCTCTCACAAATTGAGAGCTACAAAAACATCTTTAATAATAAAATAGACATTCATCATGAGTAGACCAAGAGATTCAAATTTAACAATACCAATGTCGGGATTAATCAAAACAATACTCTTGTTCTCTCTTCTAAATCTAATCATTTCATCATCAGCACACCAACTGTCCGGACAAGTATCCATTGTTGTAAAGAAAGCAAAAGTTGCTAGGCAATACACAGAAGCTCATAACACGGTGAGGCTCAGCGTAGGACTACCACCGGTTACATGGAACAGGACCCTGGCAAGGCATGCTCGGAGGTGGGCTAGCGAGAGGGCTGGAGACTGCGCTTTGATACATTCGCCTAATAACCCGTTTGGAGAGAACTTGTTTTGGAGCCAAAAAGGGCAATGGTCCCCCGGTGAGGTGGTGAAATGTTGGGCGGATGAAGGAGTTTATTATAACCCAAAAACCAATCAATGCATTAATGATGAAGTATGTGGACATTTCACTCAAGTAATTTGGAAAAACACTAAACAAATTGGATGTGGTAAAAATGAATGTGAAGGCGATAGGGGATTTATATATGTTTGCTCTTATAATCCTCCCGGTAATTTTTACAATGAGGGTCCATTTGGTGATAAATTTGTCAATTCTATTATTGAACCTTCTACTTGATGATCATCTAATCTCATATCTTTCATGTATTATCGCCTAAATATCCCTACTATTAGTTAATCTATTATTCGGGCCAGAAGGCCGACCAACTGCTGCTTACTTAATCATATAACAATGAATTATTTACGAGAAAAATATATAAATGAAATGCTTGTTGTTTGTACATGTACATTAGGAGAAATTCTATAGTTAGTCTTAATCATCTAAAGCATAGAATCTATTGTCAAATTGTATATTAGCAGAATTTTGTGATTTTTTTGTATTAAATTGCAACCGGATATCCATGATTGTTGTTTCCTCTTTGTTTTTTCGATTTTGATTGATATAGATGTTATCTTGTTATTTGAATTATTCATGTGTTAATCAATTAATTATAATAGAACAAATTAAGTTGGAGATTGTTGGAAGAGTTAATTAGTTGTAAACATAAAATTCAATCACAACAACATTATAACGTTATACATTTCATTTGTATATACAAGAATTAAAAATAATCTGATTGGCAGAGCTAGAGGGAGATGGTGGGACACATGCCCCACCACCCACGGGAAAAAATGTGTACATGTATAGTATGCTATATATTTCTATAGAATTTTTTAAAAAATTTTTATTTTAAAATGATTTTTTAAATTTCTTAATTTTTAAAAAATGTTACATTTATCTCTCTGAATGTTATATGTCAGATTTTGATTGAAGAGAAAAAAAATAAAAAAATGATATCTTTAAAAAATCAAACCTATCAGAAACTAACACACGACATATAAGAAGCTAAGTGAAACACTTTTTATAAATTAAGAGAATTATAAAATTACTTACAAAATTTAGGGGACAATAAATTATTTTAATAAATTTAAATGACTAAAGATATATTAAGTGCTATATATACATGATAATGTAGTTCAAAGTAAAGGTGTGCCTCAGCAACTAGGTACTTTGACTCACCCTTCGACGCCTTGGAATTAATCCTATGTGATTGCAATTTCTGTATCCCACATTTTTTCCGTTATCTTTTTTATACTTACTTTTCTATTTCATTTTTTTAGATATTTTTTAAATAAACTTATTTATTGAATATAATAATTTTTATTAGAAAAGCTTCTTAAATATAAAACAAATAACTAAATATTGAAATATGTAAGTTTGGGGTGGTTTAGTTTAAGGAAAATGATTTTCATTTTCATTTTCTCTTCTCCTTTTGTTTTTTAAATTTTTAAGTTTTTCGGAGTTCAAACGAAACAAAAAAAGTGAAAACTTGTTTAATTATCTCCAATTTTTTTTATTGTAGTTTTCTTACTTATATTTAATTGAAGTGTTTAAACCTTATATGTCACAATAAATGTAATATTATAACCAAAAACTGATTAATAATGTTAAATTAATAATTTTTTTGACCAAACTTCTCTACTGCCACCTATCATCGTCCTTATGAAATGGCGCCTCCCAATGTTCGAATCCTTGCTCAATCACCGATCAAATTAACATATTAAAGATGATATTAATATAAAAATATATCATAAATTAAATTAGTGAAGAAGTTTTTCTTGTCTTTTTAAGGTATGATAAAAAAAAAATCAAATATCAAAATATTTTATTTATTATTAAAATTTTTGGACTTTACATATGAAGTATATCAAATTATTGGGTTTTTAGACTAACAGCAATAGCAAATTTAGTTTATTTGTATTTAGTTGTGTTATGTGTAGTGTTTTAAATCTATATTGTTTTTCGTATTGTTAGACTAATCTATATTGATTAGTCTGTGAATCAAATTACACGATTGTTAGATTGAGCAGTTGATTCTTCGACATATAGAGGAATTTTAATTTATACTTGTCCACTTTTGATTAAGTCTGTAATCGCTTCTAATTTCATATAATAGACTATAATCTTCAGTAAAAAAACAACCGCATATATAATTTAAACATGTGGAGAATAGATAATAATTAAAAAAATAGTTGTAATGGACAAGGTCGATCACGAGGGTTGGAGATAAATTACATTGCTTAGGATTTGTATCTCCAAAATATAAACATAATTAAACTTAAATTAAATGAAATGAAATATCTCTTAGAAATAAATACAGAAGATTGTTATTTAATTGAGTGATTTTTTTTTGATAATTTTAAAATTTTTGTATAGATTAATATCTAGTATAATTATTTTGAATTACGTCTAATTGGTTAATGGAGTTAGTCTCCCTATAAAGTTAAGTTTTATTATTAGATGAGTTGATTAAAAATTGATTCAATAGTTATCATAATTACATAGAAAACGAAATCTTAAATTGTACATGAAATTTTATATATTATTTTCTAAGTAATTATAAACGATCAAAAAAACTAATAAGTACTAATATGTTTTGTTTGCTAATATGATTTATTGAGCTTTGCTTTAATCACATTTAAATTAGATCCAAGTCGTGCATCTGTCAACGGCAGATGAGTCTTTTAATAAGGTATTTTTATATTCACAACGTTTGAACCTAAGACCTTAATGTCAATCCGCTTAACACTTGGACCGTCATTGGTCAAACAAGTATAAGAGCAAATCCAACCATTCTCCATTTTGAAGAATTCTACTAAATGGGGAATGAATATGGGAATGAGTCAATCCAACCATTACCCATATAGTATCCTCCAAAATGGAGATTCTCCAAATATGGAGAATTTCTATTTTAGAAAATAATTATAATATTAATATTTTTTATTTTTTATTTTTTTAAATATTGTATTAATTTTTTTAAATACGGATAATGTAAAAAAATTAATATAATAATAATAAAATATTATTAATTTAAAGTAACCTGGTATATCATTAAAACATGTGTAGAATAGGTAAATATTAGAAAAATAGTTGTAATGGACAAGGTGGATCATGAGTGTTGGACATAACTTACAATTGCTTAGGACTTTTATCTCCAAAATATAAACATAATTAAACTTAAATTAAATGAAATATCTCTTAAAAATAAATATGGAAGATTGTTGTTTAATTGAGTAATTTCTTTTATGAATTAATTGAGTAATTTTTAGTCTCACTTATAAAGTTAAGTTTTATTATTGGATGAGTTGATTAAAAATTGATTCAATAGTTATCATAGAAAAAGTAATAATTACATGTGTAAATAGTACATGAAATTTTATATATTATTTTCTATGTAATTATAAACGAGAAAAAAAGCTATTAAGTACTGATAATTTTTATTATTGTCTATTTGATTCACCAAAATTTTATTCTAACTATATTTAGATTCGATTCAAGTCATATATATAACTACAACGGGTGAGTTTTCTAGTGAAATTTTTTTATATTTATAAAATTCAAACCTAAAATCTTACTTCAAACAAGTATAATAAGGGCTAGATGGTTCCAAAATAATCTGTTAAATATAATAGGGCCTTTTGCTATTTTTTTTTGGAATTTACGCGAAGGAAAACAAAAACCAGAGAATGAGTAATCCAATGCATCGTGCATCTTTCAAATTCTCTCTTTTCTTTTGAGTACTCCGATTATACTCTAATGGCGAAAAGGGCAAGCATTCGTTCTCCACAATCACTTGGGTTTTTCGATTCATGGCAATTTTAACCTTCGGCAAATTCAATCCTCTACACTCTTTTGAATCGGTTTGTCCACTGATTGTGGATGATCGGATCAGATTTGACATTTTAGGGATTTCAATATTTCTGCGTCAGTTTATTAACTGATTTAGGGCAATTTTATTCTTCATCGAATTCAATCTTCTGCATTGCCTTGAATCAATATATTCACTAATTTGTGGATGATCGCATCAGATCTGGTCTTTTTAGGGCAATTCAATATTTTTGCATCGTAGTTGCCTTGAATCGCATTTTGTGGGTGATTTATCAATTGGGGATCTGACATTTAAGAGAATATTCAGTCTTCTACTTCTTAATTGTCTTAGTCAATGCATGAATGCATGAGAGGCATCTGTACATTGTTGGAAATTTTCAATCCTCTCCACTGCCTTGAATTGGTTTATTCATTGGATGATCACATCATATTGGCATTTTTAGGGCAATTCAATATTTTTGCGTTAGAGTTGCCTTGAATCGTGTTTTGTGGGTGAATTATTAATGAATGCTTGGGAATCTGACATTTAAGAGCAAATTCAATCTTTTGCTTCTTAATTGTCTTGGTCAGTGAATGAATACATGAGGGATATGCACACTGTTGGAAATTTTCAGTTTTCTATGTTTTGTTGCGTTTCTTCGTTGCCATAAACTTTGCGATGCGACGAATCTTAGTTAAGATGCTTATTCACTGCTCCTCTTCCGTATATTCTTCCCTGTTTGTGTTTGAATATTTTCGATGATTATTTTCAATGGTGGATCGTTGTAAGTTAAAATTACTTTCTAATTATCGTCTATGATGGATTGCTTGAGTTCTGATTTTTGTTGTTAATAATTTTTCATATGGTTATATGGTTTTTGTACATATTTTTTGTTCTTTTAATTGGTAAAATTGATAGGTTTTGAAGGTCCCAACGTGAAGGCAAGAAAGGCCTCTTTAACCACAATAGTAAGTAATAATTCCAGATTTTTTTTTTTGTGGGTCAGAGGGAAAATTCTGAAAGATGTGTTCCCATCTCAAAATATATGCACAATGTAATAATATATATAGCCTGACTCTAGTCTGTGGGAACTCGTGATTCTAACATTTTTTTAGGCAAGTCAAACCGAAACATGAAACTACCAATTCTATTGTATAGTATAATAACGTATGCAGCCTCTGCTCTTAAAAGAGTTTTTCCAATTTGACGAATCATGTAACTAGCAATTTGATTGTATGGTGTAATACATAAGTAGCCAGACTCTAAGAGATTTGATTTGGTTGGAACAACTCCCTCGAGGTCTGTACTTGCATGAAACTTGTGCTTTTGAAGTTTATTAAAGATGGTTATTACATTTTTGATGGGTTTTGGTGTTGCTCATTATGAATTGTTACAAAATGAGTTCAGGATGCCTTTTTAACATCGCAAAATTTCCTCTTGGCCTCTCCTTGCTTGTTTCATTGGCATCTTAAGTTACCTCTGAGTGTTCATTTATCTTCAGTTTTGCTTTTGAAAACATTTAGAGTTAGTCCCTCGAATAATGTTTCATTTTAAAGTGTCCCGTAATTTTCTTGATGAAATATGAGGACTAGATCAATGATAGTAACATACACAGCCCGACTCTAAAAGATTTGCTTTGATTTGGAGTGTCCAATGATTTGAATTTTATCAATGGAAGATGAGGATAACTCTACTGGAACTTGAAACTAGCAATTCCATTGTGTAATATAATAAATTATAGTGCCCAATTCTATATGTTTGTTTCCTATTGAAGTATCTGGTAATTTTAATTTTTTGCATCGAAGATGGGGATAATTACTGTTGAATCATGAAACAAGCTATTCCATTTACAGCTCGATTCAGAAAGATTTGTTTTATGATTCAATAAGAGTTATTTTTATATTTCATCAAGAAAATTGGAAGTATATATATACAGCCCGTCTCTAGAAGTTCTATTTCAATTGGAAGTATCCCATGATTCTAATTTTTTTTATGAAACATGACTCTGCATAGCATGTCAATAGAAAATATGAAACAAATGCAGCCTAACCCTAAAAGTTTAGGTTTAATGGTTCGTTTGGGTGGAATTAGGAGTATTTTGTGAAGGAAAACAAGGACCAGTGAATGAGTATGCTAATCTAATGCCTCACTCGTTACTCTTTGCTTATCAAATTCAACTGTTGTTTTCTTTTGAGTAACTTCGACTATGTAAGGGAATCATGGCCTTCTCCATAATCAAGAGGATATTTTGATTTAGGGCAATTTCAATGTTCAACAAATTCAATCTTCTGCATTGCCTTGAATCAGTCTATTCACTTATTTGTGGATGATTACATATTTGGCATTTGTAGGGCAATTCAATATTTTTGCATTGCAGTTGCCTTGAATCGTGTTTTGTGGGTGATTTATCGATGAATGCTTGGTTGTTTGACATTTTTAAGAGGAAATTCAATCTTCTGCCTCTTAATTGTCTTGGTCACCGTATGAATACATGAGGGATATGCACATTGTTGGAATTTTCCATTTTCTGTGTCTTGTTGCCTTTTTTTGATGCCATATAATATGCGATGCGATGAATCTTGTCAAGGTTCGTATTCACTGCTACTCTTCTGTATATTTTCCCCTATTTGTGTTTGAATGACATTCTTATCCAAGTTTTTTTCGAAGATTATTTTCAATGGTGAATCGCTATAAGTTAAAATTACTTTCTGAGATTATCGTCAATTATGGATTGCTTGAGTTCTGATTTTTGTTGTTAATAACATTTTGTACGGTGATATGGTTTTCGTACATGTTTTTGGTTCTTTTAATTGTTGAAGTAGATAGAATTTAAAGGTCCCAACATAGAGGCAAGAACTCTGGAAGGCCTCTTTAACCACAATAGTAATTGACAATTCCAAATTTTTTATTTTTTGTGGCACCTGGAAACCTATCTTGAAGCATGTTTCATTTTGAAGTGTCGTTTAATTCTTATTTTCTTGATGAAAGATGAGGACTACATCTAAGTTAGTAACATATACAACCCGACTCTGAAAGATTTGCTTCAATTTGGAGTGTCCTGTGATTTGAATTTTCTTTATGAAAGATGAGGATAACTCTACTGGAATGTGAAACTAGCAATTCCATTGCATAAATACTAAAATATAATGCCCAACTCTATATGTTTGTTTCTTATTGAAGCACTTTGGTAATCTTAATTTTAAGCAAAAGTTGAGGATAAATCTCATTGAAACACGAAACAAGCTATTCCATTTGTAGCTTGATTCTGAAAGATTTGTTTCGTGTTTTAGTGAGAGTATTTTTATGTTTTATCAAGAAAATCGGAAGTATACATATGCAGCCTAAGTCCAAAAGTTCTGTTTCAATTGGAAGTATTCCATGATTCTAATTCAAGACTTATGAAAGAAATGGATGATTGGAGCAGTCATTATATTTGAAACAAATGTAACTCGAATCTAAAAGATTTGTTTGATCGGGAGCTGTCATTACATTTCAAGAAAATTGGAAATAATGTGCATATACAACCTGGCTCTAATAGGTTTGTTCAGATTATTTCCTGTTGGCCATAGGACCAATGCTCGAAGATTGATTGCTTTGTGGGTTGGTGAGGGTTTAGAACGACAACAGTGAGAAGAATAAGCTCCTGAATATCAGGCTAGTAATTTGCCCCTTTATTAATGTGCATGAATGGAGTCAAACGTAAGTCATGTAGAGGATGAAAAAGAATATGTTGCTTGATCTTGATGATTTTTTGGACAAGTTGGTATTCCACCAAATGCACCATATGTTTTGACTGTATTCTTGGATCCCTAAACTTTGTAGCTCTCCAGATTTTCACTTGATGTTTCGCCTTTTAAAGATTTCCACCATATGTTTGTTGCTTTGGGTTGATGTGCTGCCACATTTAAGAGAACCTCATTTGTCATTAGAGACATTTGCACTCATTATTTTCTGATTTGATAAAATATAATCCACTTCCATGAATTACTTACACAAAGTGGAGTTTTGAAAACTCAGTTCTTTATTTTCTCAATTTGTGTTGCAGCTCCTATTGGGTGGTCGGTTCTTTAAAGAAATATAGTGCTTTTGGATTTATTCTGGTTATATTTTAGGAGTTTGTTCTTATTAGTGCATGATTGAGGAATAATGACAAATAATTGTTCGGTAAGTATTATCATTTCTCCACCAAGAATTTGTTTGTATGCTTTAGATTTTCTAATTGTGTTACTGTTTATCATCTGTAAGGTATACCAATGAGGACTTATCTATTGATTTTACTGTCAATAGTGCTCAGAGGTTCAGTTTATCGATGAAAGCTTGGGTATTTGACATAGAGGGAATTCAATCTTCTGCCTCTTAATTGTCTTGGTCAGCGTATGAATACACGAGGGACATGCACATTGTTGGAAATTTTCTATTTGCTGTGTCTTGTTGCCTTTCTTTGATGCCATATACTATGCGATGCGATGAATCTTGTCAAGGTTCGTATTCACCGCTCATGTTCTGTATATTTTCCCCTGTTTGTGTTTGAATGACATTCTTATCCAAGTTTTTTTCAAAGATTGTTTTCAATGGTGAATCACTACGAGTTAAAGTTACTTTCTGAGATCATCGTCAATGATATCAAACATAATAACATACACAGCCCGACTCTAAAAGATTTGCTTCAATTTGGAGTGTCCTGTGATTTGAATTTTCTTTATGAAAGATGAGGATAACTCTATTGGAATGTGAAACTAGGAATTCCATTGCACAATATAATAAAATATAGTGCCAAACTCTATATGTTTGTTTCTTATTGAATTATTTTGGTAATCTTAATTTTTTGCATGAAAGTTGAGGATAAATCTCATTGAAACACGAAACAAGCTATTCCATTTGCAGCTTGATTCTGAAAGATTTTTTCATGTTTCAGTGAGAGTTATTTTTATGTTTTATCAAGAAAATCGGAAGCATACATATATAGCCCGACTCTAGAAATTCTGTTTCAACTGGAAGTATCCCATGATTCTAATTTAAGACTTATGAGTCATTATAGTTGAAACAAATGCAGCCCAACTCTAAAAGATTTTTTTGAGAAAATTGGAAGTAAATACAGCCTGGCTCTAATAGATTTTTTCAGATGATTTCTTGCTGGCCATAGGACCCCTGCTCGAAGATTGATTGCTTTGTGGGTTGGTGAGGGTTTAGAACTACAACAGTAAGAAGAATAAGCTCCTTAATGTCTGGCTAGTAATTTGCCCCTTTATTAATGTGCATGCAATGGAGTCAAACATAAGTCATCTAGAGGATGAAAAAGAATATGTTGTGCTTGATCTTAATGAGTTTTTTGGACAAGTTGGTATTCCACCGAATGCACCATATGTTTTGACTGTATGCTTTGATCCCTAAACTTTGTAGCTCTCCAAATTTTCACTTGATGTTTCACCTTTTAGAAATTTCCACCATATGCTTATTGCTTTGGGTTGATGTGCTACCGCATTTAAGAGAACCTCGTTTGTCGTTAGTGACATTTGCACTCATTGTTTTCTGATTTGATAAAATAGAATCCACTTCCATGAATTACTTGCACAAAGTGGAGTTTTGAAAACTCAATTCTCTATTTGCTCAATTTGTGTTGCAGCTCCTATTGTGTGGTTGGTTCTTTAAAAAAATATAGTGCTTTTGGATTTATTCTGGTTATATTTTGGGAGTTTGTTCTTATTAGTGCATGAGTGTATGAGATTAATGATAAGCAATTATATGGTAAGTATTATCATTTCTCCACTAAGAATTTGTTTGTATGCTTTAGATTTTCTTATTGTGTTATTGTTTATCATCTGTAAGGTATACCAATGAGGACTTATCTATTGATTTTACTGTCAATAGTGCTCAGAGGTTCAGTTTGTTTGACAATCTTGGTGAGAAACAGGTATCAATGCATTCTCTTTTCTCCTTTTCCCCCTAAAATATTATGCGGCTAACTTATGAACCTTATGGTAATGTTCTTGTAAAGTTACATTAGTATTCTAATAGTACTTATCTTTTTATTTATAGGCGCAATTCTTACCTCCCAATTCATTATACTTGTGTGCTGGTGATGCATGCTAATGGCTACAATTCTATTTTCATTACAATTGTGTGGTGGTTATACATTTGTGTAACAATTTATTACTAATTTGAGAATAGATTGGGTAAGAGTAGAATATAAAGAAGAGACAAAGAAAGATAGGCAGAACTTAGTAGCAGAAGAAGGTAGAGTAAAGCAAAGAATAGAGATATAAAGAGAGTAATTTGATAATATTTGTTAATTGATTGATATGCTTTACATTGCACTACATTCCTATTTATAATAGAATTCTAGTTGGAAAGTGGACTCCTGTCCACTATACCCTAACATACTACTAGTAACTAAGATAATCATGACAATTTGCAGCCTTAATCTTCTTATCTTTTGCTTTTATCTCATAGGTAAATCTAACGCCTCAAGAAACAAACCCATTCCTTTCCAAGATAATGGTTCCAAACTCCCTCAATGCTTTTAAATCATATGTATATATTGAACTCCATTATGCGATGAGCTTCTATAAATATTTAGTCCCACCACAAGAAATAACATTACTTAGCATCAAAAATGTTTTGTTGTTGGATAAATTGTGTGCTTACAAAATTCAGTGTATTCAATTTGCTTTTCTCCAAGACACACAAGGCTAAGAGTGAGAAACATTGAACTGAATGCATGGTTGTTTATAGCTAATTAAATTGCTAGTTTGTGGTCTAATAAGTGCACATTGTCACTTTCCTCTTTAATCTTGCTTTTAAGGATTTTCACTTGAGAAAGTATTTCATATCTAAAATGTTTTATCATTTCTGTTATTTTACCTTAACTTAGAGTGACCAAAATTCTCTTTTTTCCACTGAATTGTATTTCACATTCATTCTTCTCTTGTTGGGAAACAATGATCCGGATCATAAAATTGAACTAATATATCCGGATCAAGTTTAAAAGAAATAAAAAACTTAATCTCCTAAATCCAAATGGAAACATCCGGATAAGATCCAGCTACAAGGTCATCAAATTGAGGACATCAAGTACCTAAGCATGTACTGGAATCATCAGGATAAAGTTTGGAAAGGAAACAAACTTTAATCCTTCAAGATCAGCATCCGAAAGAAATAATTGCTCTAGCTCCGGAAGAAGACAGATATGGAGACAATGAGTATGAAGACATCCGGAAGACTCATGCTTAAAGACAATGGGAAAAGTTTCAAAGATAACTTTTTCCTTCACCTTTCGGTTTTAAGAGTCAAAGATCCTTTTCCCATAAACAAGACAAAAGTGACAGCTTGCATTTTTTAGAAAAAGGACAAAAGGACTAACACCGGACAGAAAAAGCTAACAACCTTTTTTTCCTAGACCAATAGGGAGGCGTGTGGAGCTCACACCAAAAAGCTAATGGTGTAAATGTTAGTGTGACACTAAAATACAAGGAAAACGATCACTGACATCTTTTCAGCCTCAATCCCAAGAATTCAAACGGGTCAAATTATTGTCTAACGGATTGATCAACGGCTCCGGAAGCGCCGCATACAACCTAATCAAGGGTGAAGATTAAATTCAAGTTCAACTACCCTCAACGGTTACATTTATGATAGAAGCCTATAAAAGGGAAGCTTCACACATTGAGAAGGTTGGCTGGTTGATTTGAAAAAGCTATTCACAAGAACATTTGCTCAAGTAATCAGTAATCTCAATCCTTCCAAGAATCAAACAATTCCAAATCTGTTGTAAGGATTCCTAAGTGAGTTATAAACTTAAGGAAATCCAAAACCAAAACCTTTGTGAAAACAAGAGTGTAAGGATCTCCAACTTGGGTTAGTTGTGAGATTGGGCTACAACTTAAAGTTGGTGCTTTGAGTGGGATCTCCCTGTAGGACTCAGCTTAAATTTGGGGTAGAAGTTTAAGTGGTATATCCTGCTAAAGACTAAAGGACTCAGCTAGAAGTTGGTGCTTCTAGTGGTATATCCTACATCCGAAAGGGGTACCATCCAGAGACAAATTATAAGGCTTGATTCATGTCAGTTGGAAAGGAATCCAATAGTGGATAAGCTCGGAGGAAGGAAAATCCGGGGATTGGACGTAGGTAGGGCCGAACCAGTACAAAATCTCTGCGTTTGATTTTCTTTTCTTTACTTGTTGCATTTCTTTGTCATACTTGCATTATCCGGATCCATCATCCGGATCATAATCAAACACGCTTCACTAAGACTATTTAAGTTTGTTTATTCCGCGAAAAAGGGCCATTCACCCCACTACTCTTATAAAGACCCTCACAGGGACCTACAACTCTCACCAAAGGTCTCTTTTCCCATTCATTCTTTTCCTCTTTAATCTTACTTTCAGTGTCCATTGACTTTATTTATAATAGTTTCATAGGCTACAGTCCAAGATAAGTCTAATTGTTAAGTCGCATTCCTTCATTAGTTCATACAACTAAGCATCCCTTAGTTGTTTTAGAAAGTGTTATACTTAAATATTATGGAACCTCTAGGGAAAGTTTATAATGTCTTGAGAAAGATGGAGTATAGATCGGTATTTGTTATGTGATGCATCTTGTTCTCATTTTTCTAACCATTGTTCAATTATTTATACATTGTTGTTTTCACTTTGTGTTACCTTGAAATACATAGATATTTAATGATAAATCCAGGGTGTTGATTTGCTTAAATAGACTGGAAATATTTAAAACCGGGTAGAATGTTAGTGCTCTATCTCCAGCTATAGTCTCATTGAAAGAAAGATATGGAAGGGTAGATAAGCTGTCAGTTTATTGATTTATTTGCTTGTTTCCTAGTATAAGTAATGTGTAGGCTCATAGATATGGATAATTGATGTCATTATATGTCTGTTGCATGCATATGTTGTATACATAATTTTTTTGTTGGACTGTTTATCAATGTTTACTTAATGCGTTGGATAAAGTTCTATCATCATTTGCCTTGTTTTTTACTATTGTTTTTCTTTTTCCTAGTGGTATTTCTAATTCATTCTGCTGCTTTTTAGTTGGCAGCAAATGGAGGATAAGGCTAGATAGTCTAGAGATAAACAAGTTCCTTTATATCCCGTATTTGATTTTTTTTCCTTTGTAATTTTGAGAATAATGTTGATAAAATAGGTCAAAAAGTATTAGCCATTAAATTGAGAAGACTATGTTGCTGCAGAGACTGGAACGAGATCATGCTAGCTCTCAAGTTCAGGTATAGCCTTATTGTTTTCTTAGTAGTTAATGCGCTAGGCGTACCCAAGGCGACAGAGGGTCCTGTCGTCTAGGCACGAGGCAAAGGCGAAGGTGCATGAACTTAAAAATTATAAAATAAAAAGTTTTTCACTTTGCTTAAAGGAAATTCAAGAATTCAAAGTTTATAACCATAAGACTAATTCCAATCAATCCAAAATATAAGTAAAGGAAATTGTAGAAGAGAGAAAGTGGAGGCAGCTTCGAACTAGAATGATTGGTGATTGATCAACTATATTTTCAAACGCAAATAAAATAGAGAAGAGAGGAGAGATATTATAGAGTAGAAGAGAGACAAAGGATGATTAGTATTCTGTGTTAATTAGGAATAAGTTAATTAGGAATAATTAAATGAGAGTTTAATAGGTTTTAATTACTAAATAGCCAAATAGGAAAACTAAAAGTAGTTGGCACTTGGCAGGCTTTAGAGTTTTAATAGGTGTCATTCATTATTAACCTAATTTAAAAGAAAACCCTAAAAATTCAAGTATTTACGCCTTTTGCGCCTCGCCTTGCGCCTAGTGCCTTACACACCTAGGCGCACGCCTTTGCCACATTCACTGCCTAAGAAGCTGTGATGCACCAGGTTAATCGCATAGAGCGCATAGCGCTTTAAGCGTGCTTTTGACTACAGTATTTGTTTTTGAGTTGAATAGTGATACTTACTATCTATGCTACATGGACTCTTGTAGGACTATTCGATACGGGACTCGAATATCCGATATGACAAATGTAAAAATTTAGGATACGCGGACCATGTTTAAATTTAAATCTTCAATTCTTCGCTATCAAAATGATAATAAACATTACATAAGAAGTCCAAATCAAACATTTCAAACCAAACAATCGAAACTAAACAACCAATATCTTAAAAACTAAAAGACACAGCTTCAATTTCAATTTCAGGACCATCTAGAGAAAAGGTCAGCAACTTGCAACAGGAAGCAATTCATAATTGGAAAGTTCAAATTTAATTTATATATTATGGCTTCTAATGAGAAAAACAAATTTAGTTATATCCCAAAATTTGGATGGTCCATATGTGTACAACTTTTGCTTCCGAGATAACAATCTCAAATAATTGTAGATGTAAACCAAAGTGTTGGTTCCTATGCGTCAAACTCACTGAGTGAGAGGGTGAGTCAGAGGGGGTGAATGACTCTTTTACTTGAAATAAGATTCTTTTTCGTAAGATTGAAAGGAAAAACAATTCTGCGCTGAGTAGGTCAGTGAATTTGTGAAATATGAGACAACTTAAAGTAAAGGATGATAATTTGGTACAAATATTGCGTGGAATGACAATGTGGCACCAAAGTGTTAGCTGAACCTGCTATTGGATGACTATCAGGCCTGCCGGATAACCATCGGGCATGCCAGATGACCATCAGGCCTGTCGAAGGAAAGATCTAAGCTAGCCGACCTAGGCTCAGCGATAGAGTCCATCTCCTTTCCTATTCAGAATAGTAGGAATATTATCTCTTTCATAATCAAACATGAAGAATCCTCGTATAAAGTAAATAAGACCTAATCGGGATCTTTGGCCAACAATTACTTCCCACGCCAGCAAAGAAACATAATCCTACACTAACTAGGAAACAACACACTATAAATAGTGGATCACCCCTAGTGCTTAGGTATGACATTCTTAACTCACAAACCCTCTCTCTCTCTTGCCTCCTTTTTATCACCTTCATTGACTTAAGCATCGCAGAGGCTACTTCGGTCATATGGCTAGTAGCCCTGACGCTCTTTGTGTCTTGCAGCCACCATCTTCGGCAAAGGACATACCTCGACTCATATTCTGAAGGTTAGTCTTGAGACCCTCTCTTTGACCAATCATTTAGTGGTGCGGTGATCGTGGACAAACTTACTTAGGCGAGAATTTTGTCTTCCGACGAACACAAAACTCTAGATGAAACGGTGAACAACAACGCTGATGGCTCGGAGAAAGCTATTGCCTCTCAGCCAACCTCGGCGGCATCCGTCTCCTCTACTATCCCATCAATGGATAATACTGTCACGCCACCGGCTTACTCAGCGACTAGCATTGCTTTCTTTAAAAGTTTTGCTCAACTGTATCAATTATCCCCCAAAGTCCAAAACCAGCTATGAAGGAAACTATTTTGCATGATGAAAGAAGGGATGGCTAGACACACCACGAGCGGACCACTCCATTTGGTGGATCTCTCTATCCGGTCGACCACCCATCTGGCAGGATCACTTAGTGCTCACTCTCACTCGATCATCAACACCATGATTGGGCCATGAACCATTGCGGCTTTCTTAACTTAGCCTGCGTAGAACACTAGCAGTCTTGAGTCCTCCACATCCGAGGGAACTTCTGAAGCCCCATCTTAGAGAGACCTCAAAGGGATGACCAAGACCCAGCTAGACAAATCCTATAACAGCCAACAAATAGGAGCTATGCATGGTATCCACCTCCCTCATGGACCCACTCCCATAGGATACTTCCACCCGGGATGAATATACTTTCCTCCACCCATAACTACCACAATCAGATGGCCAGTCGGCTTCCTCCTCCGCCACTACCGACGAAGCCCAAGCAGTTCAAGTATTAGGATGATCCTGAATTCAGAAGAATGTTCAAGGAGGGACTCAACAGATACGCTATCTTTTTGTAGGAGCCACTCATCGAGACATTCGACTCCCCATTCAGCGTCAGGTTTCTAGCTGAGCCACAAAACCCTTATGCAAAGATACCCTTCATTGACAACTATAGTGATGACACGGATCCTCGCACTCATATGGACTTGGCATACGCCTCAAAAGCATACACATGCAGAAACTTCCCAAACACTCGAATTGGACCTGCATCCAACTAGTTTGACATATTACCTAAAGAGTTAATTAAATGTTGGGAAGACTTAAGACATAATCTGCACACAGTTCATAGGATTCGCTCCTGCTGGAACCACCACTCATACTCTTAATGATGTAACACAAAGACCAGAGGAATCACTTTGATCCTATATAGAGCGCTTCAACAAAGCTTGCCTACAAGTGCGAGACCTTGATTATAATATTGCTAGAGATGCCATGATTAGGGGCACGAAGAATGAAAAACTTAGAGGAGAGCTTATTCAGAGGCAACCAAAGAAGCTTGATCAGAAGAACCTGATTGAAGTAGATGAAGTTGATAGGCCATACAAACCATCGGATAATGCAACCTCCATTTGGTCTGAAGACCGAATGAATAGAAAAAGGGGCAGAAGCTACAATGAGCTATCTGAAGGCCAGACCAGGTGCAAACCCGAATTAAATGCACCTCTATGAGAAATCTTAGTGGCCATCTAGAAGAGTGATGATAAGAGATCCCTCAGATATCTAAGAGTCAGTCCTGATCAGTGTATGGGAAGAGACAACTACAAGTACTACGAGTTCTACAAGTGTAGAGGCCATGACACAGATGATTGCCGAGTCCTCGTAGATAAAGTTCACACTTTGATCAACCAAGGAAATCTCTCACAATTTGTCAAAGAGATCACGAAAGATAACACTACAAAGACCAAGAAGGATGGCGCCCTCACAGAAGTTAAAGGGACTTGTTATAATGATTGCGGACGAACTCAGTTTTGAGGGACCTTTCCAAAGGGCTAAAAGCTTAAATCACAAAAGATCCAACATAGAAGAAGGTTCATAGCTTAGAAGAACTTCCCGAAAATAGAGTTTAGAGAAGAAGCCGCATGCAGACCTGTTGGTTTTGGAAGACCTAGGGGAGGGATATATCGTCAAGCGCATCATTGTTGATACATAAAGCTCAATCAACCTAATTAGAAAGGATCTCTGGACAGGGTAGAAGTGCACCACATTTGAATGTTACCAACCCATTCACCACTCATAGGGCTTAGTGGCCACTCGGTTCCAGCACTAGGCAAAGTTACCCTAAAAGTTTAGTTAGGAGATCAGAAGACCAAATGGAGAGCGAAGTTGGACTTCTTGATAGAAGACATCCTGATTGGATACAACATCATCATTGGAAGACCTTTCATGTCAGAGTCTAACACGGTTATCTCAGTCAAACATGTAGTCATGTAGATCCCCTCGGCTCAGGAAACCTACCTGGCCTCGTTGAGGATGAATGAAGTAGTTTTAGAGCTAGAGGAAAAGGCAAATGCCTAGCCAGTCAGCATTTTAGAGGCGTTGATAGTTGGAGCTGGCAAGTAGTTGCAAAGAGCCGCTGACCTATTAAAACCCCTGAAGGAGGACATTAGCCGCGTGATGGTAAACGCACAAGACACATTCTCGTGGATGATTGAAGACCCAACAATAGTACCACCTGAAGTGAACCGACACAACCTCAACATCAATCCTAAAATCTCTCCAATCAAGTAGAAGAGACGCAATCAAGCATCAGACATGAATAATTGAAGCAGAGTTTCTAATACTCTCAAAAGCTAATGACATTCGTGTGACAATTGGTGTGATCAAAATAGACTCATTAGCTGAGTCAACTAAACTCATGTTAGGTCTAACAGTATCCCCCATTTTGATCAATGGCAAATCACAAAGCGATATTACATCAGAGATGATGCTTAACTCCCCTATAATGAGTGAACTCTTCAATACTTCTTGAGGTCAACATCCACTGAGTTACTTGTTTCCGGCAAACAAAATCTCAGAATGTTGCAGATAAAAACAATAAGTTAAGAAGATCTTAACTTAGAACAAAATTGCATCATTTTTATACGTACTCAGCATCTTCCTACAAGCTCTTCCTGGTCTACATCCTCGCTGTCCCATCTTGATTTCATCTTCTTCCCTTCATCAACCAGAGGAAATTTTCCTTTACGCATCCTGACATGATGATACTGTTGCAGCTTCCTCAAACTTCTTTAAATCACCAGTCATCCCAGGTTCCAAATCTTGAAATGTGTTAAGTAAATCGGCGAAAATGAAGCCCTGATCTACCATAATAGAAAAAAATGCCGCATGAGCTCTAGATTGCCAATAATTAGACTTGAATTAAGAGCGGAGGCCTTCCTCAGTCAGCTTGAACAAGGGAAATGACGCTTGCTCAACTGCATTTTTCCTTAGCATCCTCTCAGAGTAAGAGAAATTCCTCATGTTAGAAGAAACTTGTCTATAAATGAAGTCAAGTGCTTCCACATCATTCTTCACATCAGATTACACATAACTGATCATGTTCCTCAACCAGGTGAGCTTGGAATGTAGTGATGGCTCTGGTTCAACACCCTTCATGATCACATCATCAAAAATATATAATCTCCTTATAGTTCCCCAAAGTTCTTCTTGAGATGCTCCCAACTCCTTTTAAGGTATTGGCCTTTGTGCTATTAAGAGCTTATTGGTCCCTATGCATACACAAAATGAGTCCAAGGGGGGGGTGAATGACTCACACAAAAACTTAATAAACTTTTTCACAATAATATGAGCTCCGCTGAGTAAGTCTGCTGGCTGAGTGAAATCTGGAAAAACTTCAAAGTAAAGGACACATGGATTTTTATATTGGTTCGGCAACCTGTGCTTACATCCAGTTCCAAGAGTGTGTCTTGGCTTTAATTCACTAATATCAACTCCTTTACCCTAGGTGGAGAAGCCTTTCACAAATTTTCCAATTACAGAAAGTAACCCTCTTCTACTAGCAACTCAACTATTTTAAATAAGAGCTGGAATCAACTTATAGAAACGTTGATCTAGTTACAAATGATCTGATATTATAGTTCAAATGATCTAAACTATTCTCTATTGTTCAAAGCAGATTCTTTGCTGAGTAGTTGCTTCCTTGTTTGAACTTCTCTAAAGCTTGTAAATTAGCAGAGTTTTGCTTCTTAGAAATTCAGGTGTAATCACTAAGTTCTAGCACTATCCTTCTTGCTCCTTTTATAGATGGATTCAGAAAGTAGCCGTTGAACTTGCTTTAGCATCTTCTGAAATTGACAACTCATCTATACACCCATTGCTTCTTAAAATCTATCCTTTAGGAGATAGAATCACACCGTTGTGAGGTAAAAATCGATACGTCAGAGACAGATTGAAATTCAAGCTTCAATTTGAATTTTTTGTCGATTGATGCCAGTCTTAAGTTAGAGAGAACTCTCTCTGACTTGCCACGTATCTTCTTCCCATACCTTCTGGTAATCTGACATGTTGTAGAGTGCGCAATACAATGTTGTTGATCTGCAAATATTCTCAATTTGGCAAATGACTTTTTGCAGCTTGATCATGGAAGACTTGTCATTTTGTTCATTAATCGGAGTCTTATCAAGGCATTATCTTTTTGTCTTTGTCTCATTAATGTCCTGTAAAAAGCAACACTAAAAACAAAGATTCCATCTTTCCTTAAACGGAAAAGTCAGTGCCTTTTGACAGAGATAAAGTAACTCAGCGGAATGATAAAACAATATGCACAGCTGAAACAAAATCTAAATACCAAGTGTTTGAGTGAATAGTATTTAGTCAGCGACTCAAATACCTACTTAGCCCAGGACAACTCAGAGTTAAACTAAATAGCTAAGTCAGAGGAGACTAGAAATGCTACCCTTGAATTTACTAACTTTCATACAACCATAGACTATTTATTTTAACATCATTATTGATTTAATTAACCCAATCTTAACTTAATTGTTATGATAAAAACTTAAGCACTACTGAGTCATCCACTGAGTCAGTCCAAACTTGTACTTGGTTCAACAATCTCCCCCATTTTGATCAATGACAATTAACTAAGCGAGAATTAAATCAATAAGATATTTAGATCAGAGTTACCTTACAAACATGCTTGATATAACTTTGTTCAGCATCTTCATTTTACTCAGAGTGACTGCTAACTCCCCCATAATTCTTGATTCCTTCTTGGGTCAGCATTCCTCAATATTTCTCATATACGCACGCACGCACGCACGCACGCACGCACGCACGCACGCACGCACGCACGCACGCACGCACGCACGCACGCACGCACGCACGCACGCACGCACGCACGCACGCACGCACGCACGCACGCACGCACGCACGCACGCACGCACGCACGCACGCACGCACGCACGCACGCACGCACGCACGCACGCACGCACGCACGCACGCACGCACGCACGCACGCACGCACGCACGCACGCACGCACGCACGCACGCACGCACGCACGCACGCACGCACGCACGCACGCACGCACGCACGCACGCACGCACGCACGCACGCACGCACGCACGCACGCACGCACGCACGCACGCACGCACGCACGCACGCACGCACGCACGCACGCACGCACGCACGCACGCACGCACGCACGCACGCACGCACGCACGCACGCACGCACGCACGCACGCACGCACGCACGCACGCACGCACGCACGCACGCACGCACGCACGCACGCACGCACGCACGCACGCACGCACGCACGCACGCACGCACGCACGCACGCACGCACGCACGCACGCACGCACGCACGCACGCACGCACGCACGCACGCACGCACGCACGCACGCACGCACGCACGCACGCACGCACGCACGCACGCACGCACGCACGCACGCACGCACGCACGCACGCACGCACGCACGCACGCACGCACGCACGCACGCACGCACGCACGCACGCACGCACGCACGCACGCACGCACGCACGCACGCACGCACGCACGCACGCACGCACGCACGCACGCACGCACGCACGCACGCACGCACGCACGCACGCACGCACGCACGCACGCACGCACGCACGCACGCACGCACGCACGCACGCACGCACGCACGCACGCACGCACGCACGCACGCACGCACGCACGCACGCACGCACGCACGCACGCACGCACGCACGCACGCACGCACGCACGCACGCACGCACGCACGCACGCACGCACGCACGCACGCACGCACGCACGCACGCACGCACGCACGCACGCACGCACGCACGCACGCACGCACGCACGCACGCACGCACGCACGCACGCACGCACGCACGCACGCACGCACGCACGCACGCACGCACGCACGCACGCACGCACGCACGCACGCACGCACGCACGCACGCACGCACGCACGCACGCACGCACGCACGCACGCACGCACGCACGCACGCACGCACGCACGCACGCACGCAC
This sequence comes from Euphorbia pulcherrima, assembly GCA_947683365.1. Taxonomy (NCBI): domain Eukaryota; kingdom Viridiplantae; phylum Streptophyta; class Magnoliopsida; order Malpighiales; family Euphorbiaceae; genus Euphorbia; species Euphorbia pulcherrima. Next base: position 27,552,654 of record CANTUS010000001.1, read on the forward strand.
GCACGCACGCACGCACGCACGCACGCACGCACGCACGCACGCACGCACGCACGCACGCACGCACGCACGCACGCACGCACGCACGCACGCACGCACGCACGCACGCACGCACGCACGCACGCACGCACGCACGCACGCACGCACGCACGCACGCACGCACGCACGCACGCACGCACGCACGCACGCACGCACGCACGCACGCACGCACGCACGCACGCACGCACGCACGCACGCACGCACGCACGCACGCACGCACGCACGCACGCACGCACGCACGCACGCACGCACGCACGCACGCACGCACGCACGCACGCACGCACGCACGCACGCACGCACGCACGCACGCACGCACGCACGCACGCACGCACGCACGCACGCACGCACGCACGCACGCACGCACGCACGCACGCACGCACGCACGCACGCACGCACGCACGCACGCACGCACGCACGCACGCACGCACGCACGCACGCACGCACGCACGCACGCACGCACGCACGCACGCACGCACGCACGCACGCACGCACGCACGCACGCACGCACGCACGCACGCACGCACGCACGCACGCACGCACGCACGCACGCACGCACGCACGCACGCACGCACGCACGCACGCACGCACGCACGCACGCACGCACGCACGCACGCACGCACGCACGCACGCACGCACGCACGCACGCACGCACGCACGCACGCACGCACGCACGCACGCACGCACGCACGCACGCACGCACGCACGCACGCACGCACGCACGCACGCACGCACGCACGCACGCACGCACGCACGCACGCACGCACGCACGCACGCACGCACGCACGCACGCACGCACGCACGCACGCACGCACGCACGCACGCACGCACGCACGCACGCACGCACGCACGCACGCACGCACGCACGCACGCACGCACGCACGCACGCACGCACGCACGCACGCACGCACGCACGCACGCACGCACGCACGCACGCACGCACGCACGCACGCACGCACGCACGCACGCACGCACGCACGCACGCACGCACGCACGCACGCACGCACGCACGCACGCACGCACGCACGCACGCACGCACGCACGCACGCACGCACGCACGCACGCACGCACGCACGCACGCACGCACGCACGCACGCACGCACGCACGCACGCACGCACGCACGCACGCACGCACGCACGCACGCACGCACGCACGCACGCACGCACGCACGCACGCACGCACGCACGCACGCACGCACGCACGCACGCACGCACGCACGCACGCACGCACGCACGCACGCACGCACGCACGCACGCACGCACGCACGCACGCACGCACGCACGCACGCACGCACGCACGCACGCACGCACGCACGCACGCACGCACGCACGCACGCACGCACGCACGCACGCACGCACGCACGCACGCACGCACGCACGCACGCACGCACGCACGCACGCACGCACGCACGCACGCACGCACGCACGCACGCACGCACGCACGCACGCACGCACGCACGCACGCACGCACGCACGCACGCACGCACGCACGCACGCACGCACGCACGCACGCACGCACGCACGCACGCACGCACGCACGCACGCACGCACGCACGCACGCACGCACGCACGCACGCACGCACGCACGCACGCACGCACGCACGCACGCACGCACGCACGCACGCACGCACGCACGCACGCACGCACGCACGCACGCACGCACGCACGCACGCAGTTAAGAAGCTCTTAACTAAGAACTGAATAAGTAATCTTTTCATATATGAGTAACTTAAGTACAGATAATGAAGAGTTAATCTGTACTAAGTTTTACAATCAGCTCTACAGATTACAATAAATTCTATTCTACTTGGGCATTGGTGGTCCTCTAAGGTTAGCCCTTTGTGAGCACGGGATTTTACAGTCCCTCATTATAAAAATTCTCTTTTGGAATTTTTATTACCGATATAAAATTTGTATTCGGAAAAATTCAGTTCGACGTGTCCGATAACTCATCCGGTGGTAGCTCAGACCGATGATTTACACCCAAAAAATAATTTAGTCCAAAATACCCATTAAAAGTAAAAAATAAACCCAAACATTTGAGTTTTTCCATCAAAATCACCTTTTATAGGATTTCCTCCTTTTCTCTGATTTCGGGCATGAATCGTGCTTGCTTTTCAGACCTGTCAGGGAGGTGAGGCCACAGGTAGTATCATCCATGCCGTCGACGACATCATTTCCTCTGTAGAACAACTGTCTACCTTTTTTGCTCGATATCCGAGGGATAATTGATCAAAGGCAATTTCCAACGGATTTTAGCCTATATAAGTAGCATTTCTCAGCCAAAATAAGGGTTCCACTCTTCCCCAACTCAAGATTTCAAGGAGATTTTGAGCATTCTAGCTAGCTTTAGTGGGATAAAGTTTAGAAAAGGTAAGAAAAGAGGATTCAATTCATCTTTTCTTGGTTTTTCACTACTGAACTCTCTGATATTTGGGTGCATTTTAGGTTTAGAAATCACTAAATTAGGATTCCGAGACTTAAAACACCCCTTACTTCCCAAAATCATCATTTGAGCTCCCCGGAGGTGTCATACGGATCACGAAGAGGTGGATTAACGACTCCGAGGTAAAATTTTTGAGTCTCACAGCTCTTTGGCCTTCATTTTACTTATTTATTGTGTTTTAGTTGCATTTGTGCTTAGTTTTGTGTTTTTGGTTACTTTCCGGCCAAAAACAACTGCTGCAAGAAACTGAAGCTGCCAAAGGCATTTGAAGCCGCCGACGGTATCAACCATGCCGCCACCGGCATCATTGATACCGCCAGTGGCCTCACTTGCCCCCAGTAGCCCCATTTTCTTGTAAGACCCTTTCTTTATGGTATCCAGAAAGTCATGTAGCCTGCCTCTGTAACTGAGATCGCCAGCGACATCATCCATGCCGCTAGTGGCCTCAGTCATACTGCCGGTGGTATGACCTTCTGGACAACAGTTTTGTTTTTGTCTTTATTTCTGACTTAGTTTAATTTCCTTAAGCTAGGAGAACTCACCCCATACCATGTGGCATTTTCACTAATAATCCGGTTAAAACAATAATCGAGTTTAAAATATGGATATAACGAAATTTTTCCGCAAACGCCGTTTAAATCTCATTTTTAGCCATCCAACCGAGCTCCATAAATTGTAAATAAAATATGCCATGTTCACACTAACTCGGGTCGTGTTTAGTTTACTAACTATGTATGTTACGTGATATACCTCGTACAACGTGCAGTACTTGTGGTAACCTTTTTGTAAAGGTAGATTTAGGTTAGATGAATGCTTGGCCTTCGGGTATTTTATTTATTATGAAAAATGTATAGGATTTGAAAAACCATGTAATTATTTTATTTTTCGCATTTATTGTTAGATAAATGTAATAATTATTTATTTACCGCTTTGAATGCTTGATAAATGCGATAACAATATATAAACCGAAAACACAATAAATAGGGTGGATTGAAATCGATTGAGAAAGAATGGAATCTTTTAACTTGGCTAATGTAAAATAGATAAAATTGTCCAAACTCGGAATCTCTACTTAAGGTATGGATTACCACCCGGTGGGAAAATCGTACCAAAATTTTTTGGTTGAGCTGAACCGGGTGACGACTCTATTTTAAGTCTGGGATTTTGATCTCGTATCTTTTCGACATTAAAACATGATAAACCATTTTTCGCAATCACCATCATGCATATTTTTTTTTGGGAGACCGATCCTCGCAGCCCGTAAAACATTGTCCGCTCACAGTGGCGACTCTGCTGGGTATTTTCTCTTTAAACTTGAACTTAAAATTTTCAGTAAGTTAAAAAGATTTTGATGATATATTGAAATCATTGGCCAAATTAAAACTTCATTTTTTTCATGACTTTTTATCCTTACGCGCGTAGATAGTTCGATAATTTTTAGGTGCCCCATTTTACCTGAGAAGCTTGCGAAAGTATCACTCATGCCCTGTTTAGATTTGAGGATACCTAGTGGGTGGATCACTCATTTTAATCAACACATAAACTCCTGCGATTGCACCTATTTGGGGAGTGGTTGAGTAACGTGGAATCTAGGTAAAGGAGAAACTTTTACATTAACAACCCTATACCAAACCCGAGCTAGAAAAAGCCTTAGCACTTCATCCCATTAAGATTACCAAAATAATGAAAATAATTGGGAAGCACTTCTTTCGCCATTACCGGTGAAGAGGCCAAAACTCCATCCTTCCAAAGAGCGTTATGCGCGAGTCATGAGGTCGAAAGAGGGACATTTCCTGTACATGCTCATGCATCACCCATGCATCGGCTTCAAGAGCTAAAAAATCAACTTACCCTTACCGATCTCCATTCGTGGAAGAGGTTTAGCAACATCTGTAGGACTTCTTTTGTACCCCTATTGAGTCATGACATATCGCTATGCGTGACAAAGGGTACGAACGACCACGTATGTTGGAGGGATAATCCGCCTCATCATTGCTAACCACGTCTACGTGCAGCCATACATACCATGCATCGATTATTAAATAAAGACCATTCATCCCATCCATGGCATCACACAATCCATGCATGATCTGATCCGCTACCTACCGTTTCAGCTAGGAGAAGGCAGAATTATCGTTGCACCCCGATTTGGAAAAAGCCAAAACACCGTCTGAGTTATTGTTCTCTCACCCTGGTTGTCACCACGGAAGTCGAGGGGGTTCCATATACCAATTCCAGTGGGGAGTCAGATTCAGATCGGGTTCAGTTTGGTCAGAATTTCTCTCAGCCAGCCATGCATTTTCCGAGCAATGATGGAAACCCTCCTCCGCCTGAGGAGTAAGTCGGTCCTACTCCCACCTCGGGAGTAGGATCTCAGCCACCTCGTGGTTTTGATTTCGCCAGTGATATGGCTCAATTCCTGAACTCAGATGCATTATAAGCTTCTATCCAATCCACTGTCCAGGTAGTTGTTAAGTTAGCTACTGAGGATAGGAATTCCGATTGGGTCTCTAAGTCCGATATGTAAGCCCAGAACGCATCAACATAGATGTTGGCCGGTCTGATACGGACAAGACCCATTGTACCAATTTTTCAATCAACTTAGCCCATGGCAAGCCCATTTCAATTTGGGAAAACCTCTGCTTTTCTGTCAATCTTGACTTCTCCGTCAATTGTTCCTTTCAATCCAAGACCTTTTGCTCAAAGCTCAATTCTTTTAGTATTCACTCACCAGTTTTCAGCTTCTTCAAGCAGACTAGCTCAGCCTCTGCCATCTTTTACCCCACCGTAGTTTATTGTAACTCCCAAGGGCACTACTTATCCATAAAATCCCTTTAGCAGCCAACTGATTGCTCGCCCTCCACCATCTCTGCTAGTCAACGACTAGGTCGCGCAACCTCAGGGCGTGACATCCGAAGTAGCTGCTTTTATTTGCCAGATGATGGCTTCTCAGACCAACAACGACCAGGTCGCGTATTCTCCAGGCGCAACACCCGAAGTCACAACTCTCTCTAGCCAGCCGATCAACGACCTGGTCATGCAGCCTCTAGGCGTGACACCCGAGATTCAAGCCTACATCAACCGCATCATAGCCGCTAAGGAACCCAAAAGAGATGAAGATTGGGTCCCTGATAACTTTGCTATACTGAATATGGCCCATTATGATGGTTCTAGTGCACCTGCTTCCCATAATATTATGTATGGAAGAGTTATGCGTGTAAAAAAATTAAGTGATAAAGTTCTTACTGAAATGTTTCCTTGTTCCATTCGGGGTCCTACTCTTGAATGGTATCATACTTTGCCTCAGCATATTGTCACTGATTGGAAACTTCTTTCTGAGGCTCTAAAAGTGCATTATGGTTTCAATACTATGATGGAAACAACCCTCCAATGCCTTAAGGGAGTTTGCCAAATGCCCAATGAAACCTTTGAGCAGTATTTTAACCGTTGGATGTCGACCTAGGTTCTGATGAAATCTAAGCTAAGCCTCGAGGAGATGATTGTTAAACTCCTAGAGGGATCTCTTCCCCTTTTTCGTAGAGAGACGGCTACTAATTCATTCCTTTCTTACAAGACTATGTTAAAAAAAGACGAGAAAATTGAGCACGAGGCGAAGATCGAAAAGGGAGGGAAATCGTGGTTCTGAAAGAATAATAATGCTCAGCCCTCAACCTGGACACCTGCTAAGCCTAAAGCCCCAGCCACAGCTCAGGCCGTTTCTCATACCCCTACTACGCCCTCGACAATCACTCCAGCTCCACTAGCAGTTGTCACAGTCTAGCCTTCTCGTCCACCTTTTGTCTTGGCTAATCCGAACAAATTGCCTCTTCAGGTCATTTTGAAGCGTTTGGGGGAAACAGGTTTCATCCAGTCTGTTCAAGAGTACAAACAGCCTAAACTCGAGAATAAGAATAATTTTCTATAATTACCACATTCAGGTGGGTCACCAAACCAACAATTGCAAGGCTTTGCTGTGAGCACTAGATTTCAACATTCCTTCTCACAAAATGATGATGAGAGCTAGATAATGCATTCTTCTATAGGTGTTGTCTACTTGGAATGGTTTCAATGTTGATTGGTCAAACTTTGTCAAACCTAAACCTTAGAAAACTAGTGCCTAGGTCTCTAAAAGCCTTGCACTTGTCCTCAGAACCCGTACCCCTACCTAGGATCCATACCCCTACACCAGGACTCGTAGCCCTCCTAGTTAGGACCTGTACCCTTGCCCAAGACTTGTACCCCTGCCTAGGACTGGTACCCCTGCCCAGGACCTGTACCCCTACACCAGGACCTGTACCCCTGTCCAGGACCCATACCCCTGCCTAGGACCCATACCCCTACACCAGGACCTGTACCCCTACTAGTTAGGATCCATACCCCTGCCCAGGAGCTGTACCCCTGCACATTTACCCATACTTATCCTCCAGACACCTAAACAGTCAGTTTTCCATATGCAAATATAGTGTTTGCCATATGCAAATATATTTGTCATATGCAAATATAGTATTTGCCATATGCGAATATATTTGCCATATGCAAATATAGTATTTGCCATATCCGAATATATTTGCCATATGCGAATATAATATTTGTCATATGCGAATATATTTGCCATATCCAAATATAGTATTTGCCATATGCAAATATAGTTTGACATAAAAGAATATAATTTACCATATTCGGAGAAATCAGCCATGAATGGCATTCAGACTCGATTTCCCCCCTATAAATAGGAGGCTATTTTCCTCATATCAGAAGACAATTCACAACAACATACACAACTGAGAAATCATAATAGAAAGCAAATACTATTATAGGGAAATTATTCTAGCAAAGTTCTTGAGGTTATAGCAAGGACATAATAGAGGTATAGAAGTTATAAAATAAGGGGAAAACCATTCCACAATGGTTTTGCCCACATTTCATTTCTTTCTAACTTCATATTTGGGATTGGGGGACGTTCTGTCCACACACTCACCTAAATAGTTCTAAATCCATCATTTCATCATCTACTTTGACAACGTTTCCATTCAGCATTGGAATAGCTCTAAAGTGGATTCACAGCGTAAAGGTAACGCTCCTGAGTTTTAAAGAGACTCACATCTCAGTTATTTCATTATTATTATTCTCTGTCTCCTCTATCATTTCTGCTATTTTTATTTCCTATTTTGGGTCTGGTCCTAACCCACATGAGCCTTGTTGGCACCCTATGTTCTTAAGGATATTAAACTGGTGCGCCATACTCATACGAAAGGAAATCCCATTTTTATTTCATTTCTCCTCCATTAATTTGTTAAAGTAAATTGAACAAAGGTTCTGTCAGACCAGATAGGACCCATACGGGACCCCCACACCTATACCGATCCTCCTTAGTAGCCGTACGGGTCCCACCCACCCGTACGGGTACCGGCCCCCAGGCAGAATCCATAATTCATCTTTTAATCGGTTAAAATCAATCTAACTCACCATTTGCCATGCGATCATTTTCACTAATAATCCGGTAAATCAACCCACAAAAGTTAAAATATGGCTTTACAACATAATAACATTTTTCTCAATAAAATGCTGATTTGTTGTATGCTATAAACTGTGGTAACGTTTGTGAATGTAGGGGAATTTATTTTTATTTTATTTTATAACTTAGAACAAATGTATAGGGTCTCTTTGTAATTTCCCCCATTTCCCCCGGTTGTAATTTTTATTCCCCCATTTACTGCCTGTGCTTTATTGTAATATGTAAACGCATGTAACGAGTGTGAAAGAGTGTATAAATAGGATTTCTATGATAATTCCCTAAATGATGAAAACTAAAACGGTTTTACGCGGTGAATGTAATTTTGAATCAACTAAATGAGAAATAAGTGACTCATCCGATACCCGAATCTCTGATCCAATAGGTATGAGTCTCCCGCCCAGAGGGAACCGTACCAAAACTCTTTCTCAAGTAGACAACTTGGGTGGCAACTCTATCAATTTTATCGAGATTTGGGTCTTGATTCTTTTATTCATTTAAATTGGCTTATTGAGCAAACTTGTACAAAAATGTTTTGTCACGCCTAAATTCAACCAAACCCCCAGTGGGCCCGCCACTCACACAGGCGCTAAAGGAGACCCACACGTCATCAACACCTCACAGTGGCGACTTCACTAGGGACATAATCCTTTAACTTACAAAATTTTGTTTTGTTTTAAATGCTTAAAATATTAAGATGAGCATCGAAAATCATTTGCTTGATTCAATCTGCTTTTGTTTTCATCATTTGGGAAAATTTTCACACTCTATCTTCTCATCTCATTCTCTTTTTAGTTAGACGCGCTTGGGTGCCCTATTATTTCCGCGATACTCGCGATAGTGATACCCATGACTGCCATGGATATTGGGGACACCTTAAGTGGGTGGAGCACTCATTGTCATCTCCCTCCATTGGAGGCTTAATGCGATGGGAACCTTCTACATCAAACTTTTGATATGTCTCTATGCTATTCTTATCAAAAGCCTTAGAATTTTATCTTCTAGGTACCCATTCACTTGTGTTGTGTTATGTATCCTTGTGATTAACCCAGCCATGCATCGTTGTATTTTGTGCATGCATAAATCGAACCCATGCATGTATTGATCATTTAGTTCTCACTTGAGAAAGAATCAAAGTTTGGCAACCGTCTCAAGTTCATTTAGTCCACATTCGAGTTTCTACTCAACGAAATTCTATTCAATTAAGGGATGAATCTCCGCCTCTGTCTCCCATAATCCAGTCAATTTGGATAGTGGGGTTCAATTGGTCCAAATGATTCAAGGGATACGATAGTTTCGCCAGCCGTCAGCCGGTCTATTCAGCCCAGCAAAGGATTTGCGGTGTTAATGTTTCAGTTTGGGGGATCTAGCTAGGGTCCCAACCATGTAGCCATGCCTAAGGGGATAACCTTCCATCATGCAACACGTCTTGGTGACTACAAGTGCTCAACGATCTTCTCCTTCAGTCCAAACCATGAAGTAGATTAGTGCCAAGACAAGTAGAAGCTTAGAATTTGGAGACTACTGATTCACCGATGGATCCTACCAAGAAAAAAATAAAGACTCTCCACATCTGGGGGATGACTTTATGGATAAGGTAACCTTTTAACGTTGCTAGTGTTTTGATGCAAAACGATGCCACTTATAAAGCATATCACGGATAAATTGATGCATTCACATTATGTTTGAGCATTTCACTCTTAAAGATATCGTACACTCATAAAGTCAACATTATTAAAAATTGCATTATGTTTATTAAAGAAATTGAATTTTAGTATATCGCAATGGCATAAGTTTCCAATGGTTAAAACTTACCACTAAAAAAGAGAGATAATAAAAAGTTCTTAGCAAACATGATAGACTTGGGTCATAGCTCATCTTTTCCATAAAGGGGAGAAGGTACACATAAAAAAAGGGAGGAGAACAGACTACACATCAAAAGCACCATTGAAGGTAAAAATCAATGCAACCTTAAATTTAATGCTCCTTCAAAACCTTTAAAAGGGTAAACTGTCACATCCAACAAGCGAGCATTTCTTATGAAAGTAGGCACCCCCCTTGGGCCTATATTCCCGTCAAAATATCTCTAAAAAATGTTCTCCATTTGCTTAAAAGAAAGAAGACCCCTTACCCTACATAATGATCCAAAACCTTCCCCACAATAACATGACCTCCTTTCACAAAAGAGAAGAACATGTTCATTCCAACACTAAATAGCCCAAGCTTACCCAAAGCAACCCCTCAAGGCAGGTGATCTGGTTCTTAAATAGCTACGCTCCGTCAACACTAATACCAGGGGCAAATTTAGGTCTAATTGGGAAGGACCGTCCAAGATTATAAAAGTCCTTGACAAAGGAGGAATCAAGCTTATCGATATGGATGGAAATGAGTTCGTGAATCCAGTGAATCAAGACATGCTTAAGCACTATCATGTTTAGGTTATAAGAAATAAATCACAAAAAAGCAGCACAAAGAATAAAATAAATAGAGAATAAATCACCGGGCGAGTGATCTTCTACTGCTCAGAAAAAAATTAGGGTGCAACCCGCTGATCGGTGTTCCACAAACCAGTCAGGCAAAAGTTAGGGTACTCCAAATAAAGCCCGCTAAGTTGAAAACCCGAAAAGGGCAGCTTAGGCAAAATTTAGGACATTGAAAGAAAAACATCAATTGCTTTCTAAAAAATCTATAAAAGGATTAGAAAGCGGGTAAGGGTTAACCATTGGAAACTATTGCCATTGCCTATGCACTCAAATTTAATTTCATCAATATACATGATATGATTTGCTAAGAATCTGGGTCTTATGAATGCATGCATGTCTTTAAGATGAAATGATCACAAGTATGTGAACATCAATTTCTTCTCTACATTTTGTATTCTTTGTTGTTATTTGTACTTCGCGTATCATTCAATAAAAGACAAAATACTGATAAGCCAAAAAAAAAGAAAAAAAAAATAAGGCTTATGCAAAAGTCGGAAAAAGTCTGCTGAATTGAGCCTCCAAGGACAGTTCAGGCAAAAGTTAAGATAAAAAAATACAAAATCAGTTCGATAGATCGCATCATATCAAGCAGTCCATGCAAAAGTTAGAACTCAATTCAAAATGCCTGTAGTTTGTACTTGCTTTTATTCTTCAAGCACCATTTGTAATAGCAATGTTTCACAGTTGGGAAAGCTCAAGTTTAGCTTTCCCACTGTGAGGCTACTCGATAGCACACATCATTCAAAGTGCCAAGTGTTTCCACTAGCATCATCCAGCTTGCACCATGTTACAGTTTGGACACCTCGAAGTCACATTCCCCTAATGTGCAAAGAATGAATCTCATCCAATCAAGTCGCCAGTACAAAGAAGTATAGGTACGAGTCTACAATAGGCATACGGACCTTATCCAAAATCTTGGTAATACTCATCGGTCTCAATCGGGCCAGTCTCTCAATAATCTAAAGCTTTGAAAGTTTGGTTACTAGTTAAATTCACCAGCAAATTAAGCCTTTATCAAAGAAGGATAAGACAACAATATCCTCGAGGCAAAGGATCAATCACAGACTTAGACAAGTAAGAAAAATCTTGTTGGATTGAAAACCCGAAAGGGCGGTCTAGACAAAAGTTAAAGCAAAGAAAAGAAAAGTCCGCTGAGCTGAGCTGTCGAGGACAGTTTAGGCAAAAATTAGGACAAATAAAAGTTTGATAGGTCATCTCACTCCAAATGACCTATGCAAAAATTAGAACATCATTCAGAGAAGGAAAAGTTCAGCATACATAAAAGTGAAACGGCAGAAGAGTCAATCCAAGCTCACAACAAAAGTATGCCACATAAGACCAAAAAGTATCAAACATCCAGAAAATGAGAGTCTATCATGGTCTAAGCTACTGGGGGATCCTGTCTCGAGCTCCCCTCCAGAGTATGGTCTTGCGAGTCCACCAACAGGTCATCCATGTTGATCATCACGTGGTCATCAGTCCTCACGGCACCCCCAGCCGCAACATCAGCTACCCTAGCTTACTGATCCACCTCTTGGTCGGCTCCACCCCTCTGGGTCAAGGATGGCGCAACTCAATACGCAGAAAGGTCGTCCTCGGATATAAGATCAGGCGGCTCTAGTGTTTGTCTGTCCTCAGTCATCCATGCCAACTGACCCCGTAACATCTCAATGTCGACCCTCGCTCTAGCAGTCTCAGCTTTGCCTGATCAACCTCAGCAGTCGCAGCTGCTCCAAGAATCTAGCCCTCTCATCGGCAGCCTCCAGGTCTTGAGCGGACCTACAACGCTCCATAGCCAACAGATTCTGCAATGGAAATCATAAGATTAGAACACATATATAAATGTCATGGCATGCATAGTTTGTTATATTTTGTAGGTAAAAGAAATTGACCAAGGCTAGTACTTTCGGAGCTAGCAGCAGGTCCCGAACGGAGAAGAAACCCCTAGCAATCCTCTTTGCCTCAGCTATCGCTCTATTAGAACTCGAGGGGGATATACTCAAAATGGATCCTCTCACAGGGAGGAAGAAGTAAAGAGTCGATGAGCTTAACATAGGAGCCCCCTATCAACATCACTCGGGCCCCTTCACCCAACAGGTACAGCCCCTGATCCGTCTTAGGTATCATATGTGGTCAAAAGACTCCTAGTAGGATAGGGGGAGGGATTGGTCTCTCCACAACAGCAATGGTCCTCCACCCTCGGACCCGCTAGCCGAACTACCACTCAAAGGAGAGTGGTGAATCCAGGACAATGCGGCGGTCATCCACGCCACCCACATCTGCTCAATACCCCCATATGTATCCAACCTCTCCCATAGGTCTCAGATGACCTGCACAAAGTAAATGCACTGTAGGTATCACAACCTCGTAAATATAGTTTCTACTAATGGTTTGTTAAAATGTAAGATACTGGTTTAGTACAAGAGAAATTTATCCGATCAGAGCGTAGCAGACTGAGGAACTCTCTATACTCCACTGTATTCAAGGCCTGACGCTGTCAAAGCCCCATCCATCCAAAAAAAGGTTGCAAAAAACCAAGTTTTGGACATTCTGTCCCTAAAAAAGGGACCCGTACAGATCCATCCCCACTAGTACGGGTCTTAACTCGGCAAAATGGCACCCATACGGGGTCCCACACCACCTGTACAGGTCCACTCCTCACACCTCGAGACAATTTCTCAAGTAGGAGCAGGATTCCTCAAACATCAGGGACACATCAAATTCAAATTGAGGCACTCCATTTCTCTCTAACCCTCTGACAGTTATATGAGGGGCAAAACCCCTAGCTCACCTTGATCCTTGATTGAAGGAGCAAAAATTCTTGTTTTCATAAAGTCAATCAAGAATCAAGGTAAGCCATTTTTTAGAACAACTACTAACGTGAACCCTTTTTCATGTGCAGGTCCATTTAAGGGAAGGATCCCCAAGCAGCCAAAACTTTAAGGAACAACAATCCCCACAAGATAATGGATTCTTGCCCGAACCAAGGAAATGTTATCCTAGAAGAAATCCTCAATAGAAGAATCATCTAGGAAGGCACTTCTCCAGCAAAGAAATCAGTCAAGGGGCCTCCCCTCATCATCAAACACCCTAGGGACACCTGCCCCACGACACTCCCCAAAGTGTCACCATCTAGGGGCATCCCCCCATCATCATACACCCTAGAGGCACCCACCTTAGAGGTGCTCCCTAAAGGGACACCATCGAGGGGCATCCCCCCATCATTAAACACCCTAAGGGACACTCCCCAACAGTGCCAGCCAATAGAAGGGGCATACTAGGGACATCACAGTTCAAGTTGGGACCAACCCAACATCACTAAACTCAGTCTTTTCTTTTAATCAAGGTAAGTCTCGACCTACATATCTTAAAGCATTACTGATCAGTTTCTTTATCATGTGCAGGAACCCAAGGAGAGGTATCTGTAGGAAAAGAAGGAATTCCCCTAATCACACTGCCATCCAAAGGGCATCACTCAAAGGACATACCCATCAAAGGTGCCATCCGAGGGGCACTAGCCGAGGGATATCTTCCTAAGAAGCATTCCCACAACCAGACCGTTGGAGGGATCATTTCCCCAATAAGTAAACCATCTAAGGGACATCCCCCTAACCAGTTAAAACACCCAAGGCAATTTTCAGGGGCACCCCTCGGCATCCAAGTTTCTCTTTCTAAGGGGTACCCCCCTAGCAATACAACTCATCTAGGAGACTTGCTCCCAAGCAGTTAAGCCGCTCGTAGGCTATTTTCCCCTAATAGTCAGGCCGCTCCAAGGGCATACTAAAATTGGGACCAACCCAACATCTCTTAACTCACTCTTTAAAGTTAATTAGGGGCAGGACCGTAGTACATCTTAATACTTGATTGTAGGGGCAAAAATTTTTGTTCGTGACAAAGTCAATCAAGAATTAAGATGTACCATTTTAGGTCATATTCTGATAAAACTTGTTTTTCCCTGCAGGTCAGATAAGATGAAACCTGAATGCCAACCAAAGGGGAACCTTTTCTCCAATAGAGCATCCACATCAGGATAGTTCATTCCCCAGGAGATGGAACATTCAAGGGGCATCTCCCCTATCCCCATGAGAAGCCAATCTCTATCCCCGATGACCGGATGGTCAAAGGAACCATTCCACCAGTCAGAGTAGTATCCAAGGGGCACCCCCAAGCTTTCTCGAGATGGGTTCTAAGGATACTCCCCATTAGCAAGGATGTCCTAGGAACACCTTCCTCTAAGCCATTGAATTTGCCCCCAAGCAGTTTCTCCCCAACAATCCAAATGGACTAGCCATTCAAAGGCTATCTCCTCAGCAGACAGCCCCCCTAGGGGCAGCCCGCACAGAACATTCCAGCTTAAAACAGTTGGGCTAAACCCAACATTTCTAAACACAGTTTATAATTTATTTGGGGGTTAACCCCCATCCACACACCTCCATTTTAGATAGTAACTAACCCAACATTTTTACTGTCTCTTAACAGCTTATTCGAATTCCCTAGTAGGAAAGTCATCCGCCTTAAGAAAGGGATACAATGAGAAGTCATCTACCTTAGGAAAGGGATACATCATCATTAGTCAGTAAAGTCGATCCGCCTTAAGAAAGGGATACGAGGAGAAGTCATCCGCCTTAGGAAAGGGATATATCATTAGTTAGGAAAGTCAATCTGCCTTAAGAAAGGGATATGAGGAGAAGTTATCCGCCTTAGGAAAGGGATACATCATCATTAGTCAGGAAAGTCGATCCGCCTTAAGAAAGGGATACGAGGAGAAGCCATCTGCCTTAGGAAAGGGATATATCATCAGTCAGGAAAGTCGATCCACCTTAAGAAAGGGATATGAGGAGAAGTCATTTGACTTAGGAAAGGGACACATCACCATCAGTTAGGAAAGTTAATCCGCCTTAAGAAAGGGATATGAGGAGAAGTCATCCGCCTTAGGAAAGGGATATATAATTAGTTAGGAAAATCAATCCACCTACGAGGAGGAGTCATCAACCTTAAGAAAGGGATACACATGTCTTCCCTAGAGAAGTCACCAGAGATACGCAAAGTAGAGGAAGGCCATCTGCCTTAAGAAAGAGATGCACACAACAAAGGAAAGCGGTTCGCCTGGATAAAGGAATGGAAAAGAAGGATGCTCACCTTAAGAAAGAGCATAAAAGAAGGTCGTCCGACTTGAGGAAGGGATACCAACATCCGATACAGATTGAGGAAAACCCCACGTTTCCTAAAGCCCATTCTTTCAGTTAAACTAGGGGCAAAACCTCTAACTCACCTTGATCCTTGATTGAAGGGGTAGAAATATTTTTGTTTTCAATAAAATCAATCAAGAATCAAGGTAAGTCATTTCAAAACATTTACTAACAGGGATAATTTTTGTACAGATTCACCTGAGTACAGGAATCTCCTCCAGCAAGCAAATCTTACAAAAAGAGATTACCCAGCAAAAAATAAGTTACTAAAAGAGCATTACTATACTCCCTAGCCACGGAGTCAATCTAGGGGCACCCCCCATTTTCCAGCTGTAGAATCAGATCTAGGGGCATCCCCCAATCCCCAACAGCAGAATCAGTTAATCCAAGGGCATCCACCCATTCCCCCGCAGTGGAATCATCAAGTTCTAAGGGCATCCCCCCATTTCCCAGTAGTGGAATCATATATAGGGGCATCCCTCCATTTCCTAGTAGCAAAATCAGATCCAGAGGCTTCCCCCCAATCCCCAGCAGTGGAATTAGTCAATCTAGGGGCATCCCCCCATCGTCTAGCCCTCATAGGGGCATTCTTTGAGTGGCACACTTCTTGGGGCACTTCATTCTAGAGCGATCGGGCCAAACCTGACATTTCTCGCACTTAGTTTACAGTTTATTCAAGGGCCAACCCCTATCCACACATCTTTATTCTTAATTGAAGAGGCAAAAATTTTGTTTATCACAAAGTCAATAAAGAATAAAGATGCGTCAGCTTAGACAATGACTAACATAAAATTCAATTGTTGTCTTTTTACAGGTTATTCAAAATCATCAACTAGGAGAGTCATCCGCCTCAGGAAAGGGATACATTAGCTTGGAAAGTAATCCACCTCAGGTAAGAGATACATATATCTTCCCTAGCAAAGTCACTAAGGGTATACATCAGCAAGGAAAGTCATCCGCCTCAGGAAAGGGATACACCATCGGTTAGGAGAGTCATCCGCCTTAAGAAAGGGATACACCAACATCAACAGGAGAGTAGATCCATATCTTCCCCAGTAGAGTCACTAGGGATACACATCATCAAAGGAAAGTCATCCGCCTCGAGAAAGGGATACGCATCATCAAAGGAAAGTCATCTGTCTTAAGAAAGGGATACACATCAGCAAAGGAAAGTCATCTGCCTCAAGAAAGGGATACATATTGGTAAAGGAAAGTCATCCGCCTTAAGAAAGGGATACATATTGGCAAAGGAAAGTCATCCGCCTCAAAAAAGGGATACGCATCAGCAAGGGAAAGCGATCTTCCTCAAGAAAGGTACACCAAGGGAAGGAGTTGGCCTTGAGGAAAGAACTCACCCATATCATCACCTCAGGTATAGATTCTAAATCCTCGCTCATATCGTGAGATCATACATATCCGTATCTGTAGTGATCCCATGAGGGGCAGTCTTTGAGCACTAGATTTCAACAGTTCTTCTCATGAAATGATGATGAGAGCTAGATAATGCATTCTTCTACAGGTGTTGTCTACTTGGAATGGTTTCAATATTGATTGGTCAAACTTTGTTAAACCTAAACCTAAAAACACTAGAGCCTAGGTCTTTAAAATCCTCGTACTTGTGCTCAAGACCCGTACCCCTGCCTAGGACCCATACCCCTGCACCGTGACCCTTACCCCTCCTAGTTAAGACCCGTACCCCTGCCCTAGACCTGTACCCCTGCACCAGGACCCCGTACACCTCCTAGTAAGGACTTGTACCCCTGCCTAGGACCCGTACGCCTACACGAAGACTCGTACCCCTCCTAGTTAGGACCCATACCCCTGCCCAGGACCCGTACCCTTGCACATTTACCCATACTTGTCCTCCAGACGCCCAAAAAGTCAGTTTGCCATATGCAAATATATTTGCCATATGCAAATATATTGTTTGCTATATGCAAATATAGTATTTTCCATACGCCATTATATTTGCCATATCCAAATATATTTGCCATATGCAAATATAGTATTTGTTATATGCGAATATATTTGCCATATGCAAATATAGTATTTGCCACATGCCAATATATTTGCCATATACGAATATATTTTCCATATGTAAATATAGCATTTGCCATATGCAAATATAATTTGACATAAAAGAATATAATTTGCCATATTCGGAGAAATCAGCCATGAATGGCATTCAGACTCGATTTCCCCCTATAAATAGGAGGCCATTTTCCTCACTTCAGAAGATAATTCACAACAACGTACACAATTGAGAAATCATAATAGAAAGTAAATACTATATTAGGGAAATTATTCTAGCAAAGTTCTTGAGGTTATATCAAGGGCATAGAAGAGGTATAGAAGTTATAAATAAGGGGAAAACCATTCCACATTGGTATTGCCCACATTTTATTTCTTTCTAACTTCATACTTGGGATTGGGGGATGTTCTATCCACACACACTCACCTAAACAGTTCTAAATCCATCATTTCATCATCTACTTTGACAAAGTTTCCATTTAGCATTGGAATCGCTCTAAAGTGGATTCACAGCGTAAAGGTAACACTCCTGAGTTTCAAAGAGACTCACATCTCAGTTATTTCATTATTATTATTCTCTGTCTCCTCTATCATTTCTGCTCTTTTTATTTCCTACTTTGGGTCTGGTCCTAACCTACATGAGCCTTGTTGGCACCATATGTCCTTAAGGATATTAAACTGGTGCGCCATACTCATATGGAAGGAAATCCCATTTTTATTTCATTTCTCCTCCATTTATCTGTTAAAGTAAATTGAATAAAGGTTCTATCAGACCAGACAGGACCCATACGGGGTCCCCTATACCCCTACCAGTCCTCCTTGGTAGTCATATGGGTCCCACCCACCCGTATGGGTACCGACCCCCAGGCAGAATCCAGAATTCATCTTTTAATAAGTTAAAATCAATCCAACTCACCATTTGCCATGCGATCATTTTCACTAATAATCCGGTAAATAAACCCACAAAAGTTAAAATATGGCTTTACAATATAATCACATTTTTCTCAATAAAATGCTGATTTATTATGTGCTATAAACTTTGCTAACATCTGTGGATGCAGGGGAATTTATTTTTATTTTGTTTTATAACTTAGAACAAATGTATAGGTTCTCTTTGCAATTTACTCCATTTCCCCCGGTTGTAATTTTTATTCCCCTATTTATTGCCTGTTCTTGATTGTAATATGTAAATGCATGTAACGAGTGTGAAAGATTATAGAAATGGGATTTCTATGATAATTCCCTAAATGATGAAAACTAAAATGGTTTTACGCGGTGAATGTAATTTTGAATCAACTAAATGAGAAATAAGTGACTCATCCGATAGCCGAATCTCTGATCCAATAGGTATGAGTCTCTCGCCCAGATGGAACCATACCAAAACTCTTTCCCAAGTAGACAACTTGGGTGGCGGCTCTATCAATTGTATCAAGATTTGGGTCTCAATTCTTTTATTCATTAAAATTGGCTTATTGTACAAACTTGAACAAAAAATGTTTTGTCACGCCTAAATCTAACCTAAACCCCAGTGGGCCCCACCTCTCACATAGGCGCCAAAGGAGACCCACACATCATCGACACCTCACACCTGCTCTAGGCTATTCAACGTCTGGTTAGTGAAGGAAAGATTGCTGAACCTGATAAAGCCCTGAGCACCATTAACAACCCTTTGCCGAATGCTGGGACCCTTTGCCTAATTTTGGGAGCAAGGTGGGAATGATCCAGTCTGGCTTGCCTGAGGCCACAGTCTTTGATCTTCTTACTCGCGGGCTAGGAAGTAGTAACTCCATTCTGGTTATCGATTCTGGTCTCCTGTCTAACTTGATTTTCGATTTGATCAATCAAGCCAATCCTGGAGTTAATTCAGTCCAGGAAATAGACGTTGAACCGAATCCGCCTAAGATAGAAAGTCGTAGGGCTCAACCTTTTGTGGCTAAGAGAATGAAAGTTGAGAAAAAGTAGCTCTTCAGTGTAGACCCCTTTGTCTCAAAGGATGACTATTTCGATGAAGATGAGGGAATAGTTAAAGAATCCAAGGCCGTAAGCACTGAACTATTTAGGGTTGACTCGCCTACTAATGAGAAACCAAATAAACTATTTAAGGTTGACCAGAATGAGCTCTTCAGTATAGACAGGTATGAGTTGCAAGATCCAGATTTAAACCCTAATGTACAGTAATATCTATTTGAAACCCAAGCCACTCAAAGTGTTCTACTCAATAATGTTCTCAACATTACTTGGAGTGGCCGTGTATATCAGCCCGGGGATCGTCGTCTCCATCTTGATAAAGATTCGGTCCCTAAAAGGATTGACTCCACTGCAAAGCCTCCTTCTCCACCTTTGCCTATTCCAACGAGCCTCGAGGTCAACCCTCTCATTACTCAGGTGAAAAACACCCAAGCTCATTACAGTATCTGGTAGTTGGTAATTGACTCTAACAGGCATCACAGGGGATTGATTAAGTGACTCATCAATTTGAAAGCTAATTCAACCACTTCGGTTGTTGAGATGTGTGCCATGGTCGGAGAAAGTATTCCTTCAAGAAAGGGACCGCAGATTGTGGTTTACCATTTTGATCTCCAGATCAAGGGTAGGGATCACAACAGGGCCTTGTTCATCCACATTGAGATCCTCGATAAGGTCATTCCTTGTGTCATGGTGGACGATGGTTCCACCCTAAATCTCTGCCCCCTGAAAGTCCTTCCCCACTTAGGATTATCAGAGGAAATGCTAGAGAAATCCAGTACTGTTATTTGGGCTTATGATGATTTAAAATGCAACACAATTGGGGGCTTTGAGGCGGAAGTCATTATTAAAGGTGTTATAAGTAATGTGTAGTTCACTATACTCGACATCCCTGTTACTTACTCTCTGTTGCTCGGCTGACCATGGCTCCATGCCTTGAGCGTAGTTCCCTCCACTCTCTACCAAAAAATCAAGCTCATTCATGAGCACAAATTGGTAACTATCGAGGCCAACCTTGCTTCTGTTATGGCACTTATGGAAGCCGAGGCTAAATTAGAAGAAGGTCTTCGTATTATTGTGATTAGTAAGACAGAGAAAATGCCTCCATTTGGTATAGTTATCTCTAAAAACTAATGAAGAAATCTAGGTATAAGCCTGGAAAAGGTTGCAGAATGTACGAGCAAGGAATTATTGAGGCCTTAGAGCCGAAAGTACTAGTCCGTCAGGCTGGATTGGGGTACAAACCTAGAAAAGCCTATCACCATGTTCCTTCCTACTACTGTCGCATGGTGACTATCTATAAAATCTAAGGCAAGAGGCCTTATAAAGGAGAGCCCAAACTTATCGAGCATGATGGAAAAATGTGACCTGATTTTGAGATCTTTAAGGATGTCTATGATTTTGAGGCCGGTTGTATGATTATTACTGCTAAACCTGAACCCATTGAGCCTGTTGCACCTGTCAATGTTGTTTCTAATAAGTCTAAGGGAAAGGGTAAGATGTATCTTGAGGATGAGTATGGGGGAAGTAATGAAGTGTTTGTTGATCCAGAGATTGAAGATGTTGTGGCCACCATGTCCAAAGATATGGCACTTTTGATGAAGAAAGGTTAGAGGGGTGAGAGAACCGGGGAAGAGGGTGCTATGACAGAGATTGTAAAGAAGCTCACCAGGGCCTTAGCTAAGAAAGCCAACTGGTCCAAGGAACCATTGCTCACAGCTGCCCAAAAAGCTACTCTAGAATATGACCTGAATACCATTCCGATAGAGACTGCAGAGGATGGTCCTCCTGTTGCTGCCGCCGCTACTAAAGCCCCTCCGCCTATGGAGGAGGATGATATAGATGATGTAATTTTCAATATTTCTGATGTATTTGACGTAAACAATATCGCCTATAAGGCTTTTAATGCAATGAATGACTCTCATTTTGCTTACTTGTTTGATGTTTTTCCCGATAGATCTATGCATTCACATAACAATACGCATAACATTTTTGGCATTAGTGATACATCTTTAAGTGAAACAAACCTAAGTACTGATGATAATCCTAAAATGGTAACCATTTCCAATGATTTTACTCCCGAGGAAAAAAGTGAGATAATAAAAGTGCTTAAAGACCATATCAGCGCTTTTGCCTTATGATACGAAGATATGCCTGAGGTTAATCATCAAATTGTCGAGTATAGAATTCCAACCAATCCTAAGTTCATGCCTGTCAAGCAGAAGCTCTGTTGGTTAAGACTAAAATGGGCAGATCAAGTTAAGGCAGAGGTTTCAAGGTTGATTGAAGCTCAATTCGTCAAAGTTGGGGAATATCCGACTTGTTTATCGAATATAGTTCCGGTTCCGAAGAAAGATGGTAGGGTCCAAGTTTGTGTTGACTTTCGAGATCTTAATAAGGCTTCGCCTAAAGACGATTTCCTGCTCCCTCACATAGATATCCTGATTGATAGTGCCGCTAGGGCAGCCATGTACTCATTTATGGATGGATTCTGGGGTTATAATTTGATTTTGGTGGATATCATCGATAAGGTCAAAATGGCATTCATTACAGAATGGGGGGTTTATTGCTACAAACCAATGCCATTTAGGTTAAAGAATGTTGGGGCCACTTATCAGCATGCCGTAACTGCCCTCTTGTACGACATGATCCATAAAGAGGTAGAGGTCTATGTAGAGATATGATTGTGAAGTCTGCTACCCGAGAAGAGCACATTGCTATTCTCAATAGATTCATGACTTGTATCAAAAAGTATAATCTCCGCCTGAATTCAAAGAAGTGTCTGTTTGGGGTTACTTCAGGCAAGTTAATAGGGCACATAGTCAGTCAGAAAGGAATTGAAATGGATCCCGATAAAGTCAAAGCCATCAGGGATTTGCCTCCATCAAAGATAGAGAAACAAGTCCGATCATTTATGGGATCCTTGTAGTATATCAGTCGGTTCATTTCCCAGCTCACTACCATATGCGAACCCTTCTTTAAGATGTTAAGAAAGCAGCAACCCGTGGTATGGAATGATTGGTGCCAAGTGGAATCTGACAAGGCTTATCTTATTATCCCACCCGTTCTAAAATCCCCCATCCCCGGGAAACCCTTAATCCTATACCTAGCCATTGAAGAGTCTTCTGTAGGGGCAATGCTTGTTTAGGAATATAATGATAAATAGAAGCATGCAATCTACTACTTAAGTAAGAAGTTGTTAGATTACGAGACTCGGTATTCGATTATGGAGAAGACTTACACCACCATGATTTGGCTCACCAAGAAGTTGCGCCATTACTTCCAATCCTATCGAGTCCAAGCCGTGGCTAAGATTGGCCCAATGAAGTGTCTTTATCAATCCCCCACTCTAGCCGGTAAACTATCTCGATGGTTGCTGCTTCTCTCCTAGTTCGACATTGAGTATGTAACGAATAAGGTTATTAAGGGGCGGGTGGTGGCAGAATTCCTGGCTAATCAACCCCTCGACTCTGATTATGTTGAGAACCTGGAGTTTCCTGATGAGCAGCTAGCTTTCGTCAAAATCCTCGAGCGTATGTGGACTATGTATATTGATGGTGCTGTGAACAAAAGGGGAGCAGGCCTTGGGGTTATTATAGTCACACTGAATAACGAAATCATTCCATTGTCCAAATGCTTGGAATTCATTGTTACAAAAAATGGAGCTGAATATGAAGCTTGTCTATCCGGTCTTGAGGCTCTCCTCTAGGTCAGAGCCCACATGGTATCTGTAATTGGGGATTTGGCTCTTGTAATCTATCAAGTTATTGGGGATTGGAAAGTCAAAGAAGAATCTCTCCGGCCTTATGTTGAGGCAGTCCGAGGCTTATCCGAGAAGTTCATCTCTTATATTGCCACGTCCCTCGGGATGAGAATCAAATGGCCGACTCTCTAGCCACCCTGGCCTCCTTATAAGAAGGACCACAACAACAGTCTATCCGTCCTCTGGTCCTGTTATCAACTAAGATCCCCTACCACACTCAACCAGTTTAGCATGTCCTTGCCATCTCAACCGAACCTGGTGGTACTCTGACATCATCCTATTTCTCCAAACTGGCCAGTATCCTCCAGCTTTATCTGACTTAGACCATACCACTCTTAGGGGGCACGCTGTATAGTTTTGAATTGTTGATAATGATCTATTCAAGCGCACCAATGATGGTTTACTGGTTCATTGCTTAGCTTAATTAGAGGCTCATCAAGTCATTGATCAGGTTCATGATTGTGATTGTGGCCCTCATATGAATGGTCTCGCTCTCACAAAGAAAATTTAGTGGTTAGGATATTTTTGGCTCACCCTAACGACCGATTACATCACCTAAGTCAAAAGGTGCCACCAATGTAAGATTTATGGGGATATACAACACTTACCTCCCACCGAGCTCCATCATTTATCTACTCCTTGGCCATTCTTGGTGTGGGGGATGGACATAATCAGTGAAATTTATCCTTCATCAATAAATGGGCATAGATTCATCGTGGTAGCAGGGGACTATTTCTCGAAATGGGTAGAGGTCGAATCCTACACCAATGTCACCGCCAAGAAGATGGCCAAGTTCATAGAAAAGCACATTTTCGTTCGGTATGGACTTTCGTATCATATAGTCTCAGATAATGGGGTACAGTTTTAAGGAGCAATTGTCGATCTAATTGAGAAATATGAGATTGAGCACCACAAATCTTCTCCATACAGTCCGCAAGCCAATGGTGCTATTGGGGCAGCCAATAGATCGGTAAAGAAGATTCTTTCTAAGATGATAGCCGGTTATAGGGATTGGGCAGACAAGCTACCTTTCGCTATTTGAGGATATCACATAAGCATCCATACCCCGATCGGTCAAACTCTGTTCTCCCTGGTCTACGGAATAGAAGCGGTCTTGCCAGTTCAAACTCAAGTAACCTCATTAAGAGTCACATTAGAAGCCAAGCTGAAAGAATTTAAATAGTCTCAGGCGATGTTTAAACGGCTGAATATGATGGATGAACAAAGATTAAGGGCTCTAGATAATCTCCAGATGTACCAGCAGTGCATGGCTTGAGCCTATAATAGTCTGGTAAGACACCAAAAGTTTCCCTTGAAAGCTGGAGATCTAGTCCTCAAGCAGCTAAAACCTTCCACTACTGATGCACGGGGCAAATTCATGCCTAATTGGGAAACCCCGTGAACCAGGATAGGCTTAAGCGTTATCACATCTAAATCAAAAGAAATAAATTAGAAAAAGCAGCACACAAAAATAGATATAATAAATCACCCGCCTTTCGGTCTTTTACTGATCGGGGCAAAAATTAGGGTGGCACCCGACGGTTGGTATTCTGCAAACTAGCCGTGCAAAAATTAGGGGATGAGTCAGACCCGCTAGATCGAAAACTCGAAAGGGCAATCTAGGAAAAAATTAGGGTAACTGAGCAAAGAGAGAGTGCCTTCTAGAAAACTGATCTAGGCTAGTTGGCACCGGGAGTTAAATCAATGGAAATGTAAACCAAACATCATGTACTCTATTTTATCTCAGTTAATGAAAGTATCTCTTTTGGTAAGTTCCGAGTGCTTATGTTTATGTGAATTTTATATCCATACGGTCAAAACAGCTCAAGTAAGCCTAATGCAGAGTTCACATTATTCCAAATCAAATGCGCAATAAATAAAAATAATTCTGATAGGCTGAAAAGAGTGAGGTCTATGAAAAAGTTAGAATAAGTCTGCTGGATTGAAAACCCAAAAAGGGCGGTCCACGCAAAAATTAAGACAAGGTTTGATAGATTGAAAACCCTGAGGGGCAGTCTATGCAAAAATTAGAACCAAATAAAAGACATATAATAAAATAAAGTTTGATAGGCCTGTCACCCTGACTAGCCTATGCAAAAGATAGAACTAAAAGAAAGCGCATCTCAGGATGAGCTCCCCGCATCCTTGTCATAATACCTAGAAATCCTCCTCAAAGTAGTAGTGGAAAAGGACTGGTGACCCTGCTCTACTCGCTCTCCCTCAAAGCAGGCCCACGATCTCTTTGATCGAGTTCTCAAACATCTAATCTCAGCAAGCCATCCTCTATAGTATATATCTATCTCAATGGTCTCCACATGATCCTAGTCTAGAGTCTCGAATATGGCCTCCCTGGCCCACTTCTCCTGGATATGGTTCACCTATCTAGCTTTGTAGACTCTAATTTGGTTCTTGGGTAGCTTAATAAGGACCCTCTGTCGCTTGCCATACTGGCGGTGCAACCGATAAGGGGTATAGAATGAAGATCTCTCCAGATATATCAGCTGAACAAAGAATCCCAGGGACTCCATAACCACATCTTAGATCCTCCACCATGCGCTAACCCACTAAATCTGTGAATCTATATGCCCCCTCAGAATAGGCATCCAGTTTTCGAATGTCAACTGATCAAAATTAGCTCGCATAAGCCCCCCTCACTCAGATGAATGGGTAAGTACTTCTTTGGGTTCCCTAGTGGTGCTTCCTTCAGCTTCAGCTTCTCCATCAGCCATACCTATAACTCGGTTTTAGATAAGGGCAGAAGGAAATAAGTAATTTGGTAGATGGAAAGAAATGAATACCTGTAGTAGTGTAAGGTGGTCATCAATGAGGGTCGGGTAGGTAGAAGCAGCATCTATGTTTAGTAGGATCTTGGCTAGTCCCACAGATATGGAAGAAGCCCTTGTCAACATAGGATCGATAAGTGAAATTAGCCTAAATGGAGCTACTGGGCCCATTCCGCACATAAACTCCGCCATAACCAATAAAGCGACCATCGATGGCCAAGCAAGATGAGATCTAGGGGCCTCTCAACACCACTCCAAAACTACACTAAGCTAAAATCTGGGTTTGTTAGGCAGTCGGGACAGGAATGGGTCTACAGAATTCAAATTCCACAACCCTCGGGGCATGTCGTCCTTGCCAAAATGAAACTCTGGGAGTGCCAGGGGCCTACGCTTGGGGCATGGAACCCCCAATATGGCATGAAACTCTTCAAGCAAGGGGCATAGCTCAAATGAAGAAAATCAGAATACATGGTCCATCTGATCCTAAAAAGCCAATGTTACGAGAAGGAATTCGGAACTAACAGGCCACGCTGCGACATATCAAAAGCCCCATAGCCCAAATTTTTCTAGGTTCTTCCATTCTGCTTTTCCTAGGCTTTTTAGGAAGCCCTGTTGCTGCTGGTTGTGGTTTGCCATGGTTGAATTTGAGGAAATGGTAGAATCTGGATTTCTGGACTAGTGATGTTGCGGTGATATAGGTGATGCCGCTGATGGTATGAAGAAGTGTGGGGTGATATGAGGTGATGCCGCCGATGGTATGGAATATAGGCGACTTTGCCTATATTATTTAGCAGATAAGATGAATGGCGATATTAGTGATACCGCCAGCGGTATGACTGCATTTTCTTCCAATATCAGGACTTTTTTAAGCAGTTCAAACCTATAAAACAAACTGTAAAAAACCTTTAATCTTTTTCCAGAATATATCCAAGCATAAATTCAAATTTCATTCAAACTAAAGGCCCGAAGGTGCAAAAATACCAAAATATCCACTTCCTAAGTCTAAACAAAACCGAAACAATCCATGAAATCCAAAAACCAAACATTCAAGCCTAATGTATCAAAGGCATACAGAACCAAAATCATTAAAAACAAGCCAAAACAAAAAAAGAAAGGGACAACATAAATATACAACTGCCCACCACCATTGGTTGGGTGAGATAAGGCATCCTCCTCACCGAGAAGCCAATGGTTGACCACATCCTTGTCCTCTTCCCTATCCTCTATCATTGGGATGCTGCTTGACTCAGCAGGCACCACAGAAAGACATAGACCAGCCGCCACCTTTACTCCTTCTTTAATGTATGGTAGCATCTAGCTGCTGCTCTAACTCTCTCACTTGGCGCCAAAGCACTCCCATCTCCTCTTGAACCGCTGTTGGGCCGCATTGGCATCGGATAATGAAAGGGTCAAGAAATCCTATAGATAAAAGGAATAATAGAAACCCATATCATTTATAACATCCATACATACATTTCATTTTATTTTACCATGTTATATCAGGGAATATACCTGAATAAGCAAGGATTGATCGATAAGAGTATCCCTGAGAGCGAAGGCATTTCTGACTAACCACTCCACCTTACTACGAGCAACCTGCAAAATCCAAAAAGTAATTAGAAAAAGGATCCACACAAGAGCTATCGCATGCACATATGAATTCGTCCAAGACTTACATGCATGGCGTCACTCTGGAAGAACTCCAAAGAATGGGTACTTGGGTTTATGTTTCTGGTATGGAATTCACCTCATGAGTTCATAAGCGGGAAAGAGGTCTCTAAAGCATACTTGATTTTCCCCTATATGAATGTGGTGCCCTCGGGTCTTCCCCGACATCACACTCCGCTACTCTCGGGCTTATTCCGCTTCCTCGGAGGTGCCTGAAAATCAAAGACAACACAAGGCAAGCATAAACAACCATTAATCAATTGACATACATGTATATAAACACAATCCTACCTCAAAAGGGTGATGCTCCTCATGAAGCATATGCTTTCCTACCTCGCCCTCTCCCTCAGATTTGCCCTCACTAGCCTCTTCTTCCTCTTCCTCCTAGTCATCACTTACTATGCCTTTAAGTCGTCATTTCTCCTCCTCCCTCCTTTTCTCTATATGGTACTCAATTGTGTCATTCCTATGGACAAGAGGGCATATAGGAAGTAGGCGCTACTGGTGCTACTCATATGAACCCAGGATGCTCACCATAACTCGGCCGTTTCCCTCAAGATAGATGTCTTTATCAGCCTTGAAAGTAATCACCAAGTGTGGCCACCATAGGCCTGTAGGGGGATCCGCAGGCATTGGCCTGGCAGAATTGGAAACAAACCTCCAACTCCATATGCCCTCCCCCAAGTACCACTCTAAGGATAAGGGGCATTCCATCACAAACCGGAGATCATCCTCCTCCTTTCGAACCTTAGCTACCTCCGCAAGGTTTGATATCTCGTCAAAGGGATCACGGATAACCTAACCAAACAATCAAGCAAGCGATCAATGTAAGCATAATGTGAATTCATAAATGCATTTTGTCTACTAATGTTTTGTTTGAGTGTGAAATAGGGACAAAAATAAAAAAAATAGGAAACTAAGCTCAACCGCACACTCCTCTAGGACTCCCTATAATTGGTAGGGTACTTGCTCTTCCCTTCAATGCCACCACACCACTGGACAAGGAAGTGAGAACCAGTCAGCACGGTAACCTAAAACTTGACTGATGGGAGAATCTGATGCTCGAAAGCCCAGGCCTGTACAAATAAATAATTTATCAGTCAAAAACATCCAAAATAAGAAAAGTAGGCAAATCAAGCAAAAATATAAAGAGAATTGATTAAATGTTTTTGGGTAAAAGTATACCTGCACGAGCAAATGGCTAAGCCGAAGGGCCTTGCCTTTCTTCCTCGCCCCCGCATCCAGCCCGTGGTAAATCTGCGCTAAGATGGCCCTAGGCCAATTCTTCCCCCTGATGCTTGCTACGTCCTCAAGAACAGATATCAGTCTATAGTTAATCTTACTCCTTGAAACCTGAAAGAACAACATAGTAAGCAAGGAAATCATAAAGGAACGAACACAAGCATCCCGATCCGTCTCGGGAACCACCCTGACTCCTACCTTATGCTTGTGTAATTCTCCATATGAAAATCGCCTTGAGATGGGCTTCAAACCAAATAACTTAGTCACCCGCCTTACCACGGGCTTCTCAAGGTAATTCTTTTCCATGTACACATCAAAGTGGATAACCTGATCTGTCCAGGGGAGCGCAGTCATGACCATAACATCGGTAGTAGTAATGGTCACCTCCCCGAAAAAGAAATGGAAAGTGTGCGCGGTTTCAGACCACTTCTCTATCAAAGCAGTCAAGTCCGAGTGGGAGAGTTTTGGCATTAGTAGGGGCATGATACGGGCCAAATCCCTAAAGCCTGCGTCATCAATGGCTACCACAAGCTTGGGGTCTTTCTCCACGATGTGTTGCCACCATCCACCAATGGTCCCCATACCACGGTACAAGTTAACCCATGCGGCTGAAAAATCAGAAGTCGAACAAATAAGTCTCCAGTTTATTTTCTCATTTTACCTACTGGAAAGCTGCTAATGCCACTTCTATAAGCAGCAATGCCGCCAATGATATCAGCCATATCGCCAGCAGTATAGACGATGTCGCTAGCAATATCGCTATAAACAACAGTGACATGGCATTTTCCCAGGCCTTTTTACAAGGCCTAATGCCATCGGCGGCATCACTCATGCCGTCGGCAACAACCATTTCTGCGGGCAGAACTCAGTTTTGCCCCAAAATCAAGCCAAATCGCACCAAATCACCAACTACACAATTAATCAAACCCAAAGCATAAAAATGGTAAAAATCAAACCTATAACCTGCAATATCAGTTTCTACACAAATCAATTTAATATTTATAACTCCTATCATGGCAAAATTTTTGAGCTTAAGGCCGAAATCAAAACTTAACATAAACAAAGAGATTCGAGTTTTGTATGATTACTTGGACATAGCAGAGATGTTTCTCCTTCTCAGGAGTTAAATCGGTAATGGGAGAATTGATTTTGTAGCCATACATCTTATTGTTCGCCTTCAAACTGTATATGACATGAATCGGGCAAAGTTTTAGCACTTCAATGGGAGAATCAGGCAGCCCACGGGACTTGGAACTGCTAGATTTATGCCTGAAGATCTTTTTCATAGTCAAAAATTGAAAGGAAAGAGAGAGATTGGGTTTGTGTGTAGAGAGAAAGAGAAGAAAGGAGAGTATAATCGGCTATTGTACGCAGAAAAGGAAAAGAGAAGAGTTTTTACTCTTTTTAAACACACACGCGGAATTCAAGGAGTTTAAATTAATCTGAAACTATCTGTCCATACCGCCGGTGGTACAATAAAATCGCCAGCGGTATCACCCATGCCGCCGGCGGCCTCAACTTTCCTAATTGGAATTTTGAATTTCTTAGACCGGTCAAAGATGCCATATGGCACCCATATCACCGGTGGTATCACTCTAGATCACCGGCGGCATCAGCCAGGCCGCTGGCAACATCAAAATTTCCCCCTGTATTTTTCAACAAATCCGAAGGAATCCCGGCTCCAGCCCCGACATCCTAGGACTTCTGAAACCCTTATACTTTTAATTATTACATTTTTACTAAGGGGCAATAATATTTTTGTTTCACAAAATCGATCAAGCATTAAAAACAACATCTAAAAATCAGTCTAATCTTGTTTACTTGTCACTTATTACAGGAACGACATAACTCTGTCTCAAAATCTCAAAGCCCAAGTCCGCTTGGCAAATCTCAAAGCTCAAGTCCGCTTGGCAAATCTCAAAGCTTAAGCCCGATCAAGTGGCAACTCAATCTCAAAGCTCAAGCCTAACCAAGGGGCAACTCAATCTCAAAGGTCAAGCCTGACCAAGGGGCAAATCAATCTCAAAGCTCAAGCCCGACTAAGGGGCAACTCAATCTCAAAGCTCAAGCCCGGCTTAAGGGCAACTCAAAGCTCAAGCCTGACTAAGGGGCAACTCAATCTCATAGCTCAAGCCCGACTAAGGGGCAAATCAACCTGAAAGCCCGACCAAGGGGCAAATCAACCTCAAAGCCCAAGGCTGACCAAGGGGCAAAACACATCTCAAAGCTCAAGCCTGACCAAGGGGCAAACCAGTCGTCTGTCAGGTACAATTTTTAATCCTTACTTTTTCATGCATATACAGACATGTTACAACAGTGAATCCCCGAGGGGCAGCCTGTGAGCACGGGGTTTTACAGTCCCTCTCGCGAGATGATGATGATGTATGCCTAATTTTATTCCTCATGATAAAAATTCTCTTTTGGAATTTTTATTACCGATATAAAATTCTCTATGAATTTTATTTTCGGAAAAATTCAGTTTGGCGTGTCTGGTAATGCTTTCGGTGGTAGCTCAGACCGGTGATTTACACCTAAAAAATAATTTAGTCTAAAATACCCATTAAAAGTAAAAAATAAACCCCAACATTTGAGTTTTTTCGTCAAAATCACCTTTTGCTGGATTTCCTCTCCTTTTCCCCAATTTCGGATATGAATCATGCTTGCTTTTCAGACCTGTCAGGGAGGTGAAGCCACCGGCGGCCTCATCGATATCGTCGGCAGTATCATCCATGCAGCCGACAACGTAATTTCCTCTGTAGAATAGCTGTCTACCTTTTTTGCTCGATATCCGACGGATAATTGATTAAAGGCAATGTCCAACGGATTTTAGCCTATATAAGCAACATTTGTTAGCCAAAATAAGGGTTCCACTCTTCTCCAACTCGAAATTTCAAGGAGATTTTGAGCATTTTAGCTAGCTTTAGTGGGATAAAGTTTAGAAAAGGTAAGAAAAGAGGATTCAATTCATCTTTTCTTGGGTTTTTTCTACTGAACTCTTTGATATTTAGGTGCATTTTAGGTTTAGAAATCACTAAATTAGGATTTAGAGCCTTAAAACAACCCTTACTTCCCAAAATCATCATTTGAGATTCCCGGAGGTGTCATACAGATCACGAAGAGCTGGATTCACGACCCCGAGGTAAAAATTCAGAGTCTCATAGCTCTTTGGCCTTCATTTACTTATTTGTTGTGTTTTAGTTGCTGTTTGTGCTTTTGGGTTTTTGGTCACTTTCCTGCTGCAAGAAACTGAAGCTGCCAAAGTCATTTGAAGCCACCGACGGTATCAACCATGCAGCCAACGACATCATTGATATCGCTAGTGGCCTCATTTGCCCCCAGTGGCCCCATTTTCTTGCAGGACCCTTTCTTTATAGTATCTAAAAAGTCATGTAGCCTGCCTATGTAACTGAGATCGCCGACGGCATCATCCATGCTGTTGGCGGCCTCAGTCATACCGCCAGCGGTACGACCTTCTAGATAGTAATTTTGTTTTAGTCTTTATTTTCGACTTAGTTTAATTTTTCGAAGGTAGGATGTACAGTGCAACGACGAAGGTCCAAAACCTTCTGAAAATAGATCTCACCCCATACCATGTGGCATTTTCACTAATAATCTGGTTAAAACAACAATCGAGTCTAAAATATAGATATAACTGAATTTTCCCGTAAATGCCGTTTAAATCTGATTTTTAGCCATCCAACCGGGCTCCGTAAATTATAAATAGAATATGCCATGTTCATGCTAACTCGGGTCTTGTTTGGTTTACTAACTATGCATGTTACGTGATATACCTTGTACAACGTATCGTACTTGTGCTAATTATTTTGTGCAGGTAGATTTAGGTTAGATGAATGCTAGGCCTTTGGGTATTTTATTTATTGCATAGAAAAATGTATAGGATTTGAACAGCCATGTAATTATTATTTTATTTTCTGCATTTGTTTTTGGATACATGTAATAATTATTTATTCACCGCTTTGAATGCTTGATAAACGCGATAACAATATATAAACTGAAAATACAATAAATAGAGTGGATTGAAATCGATTGAAAAAGAATGGAATCTTTTAAATTGGCTAATGTAAAATAGATAAAATCATCCGAACTCGGAATCTCTACTTAAGGTATGGTCTACCACCCGGAGGGAAAATTGTACCAAAATTTCCCGGTTGAGCTGAACCGGGTGGTGACTCTATTTTAAGTACGGAATTTTGATCTCGTATCTTTTGGATATTAAAACATGATAAACCTTTTTTCACAATCACCATCGCGCATTTTACTTTTTAGGAGACTGATCCTCTGGCCCGGCCTCGCCGCTCGTAAAAACGTCGTCCGATCACACTCTTCTTTCTTCAAATATCTGTTGATCCCATCTTGACTTCTTTTCCTTCGATAGCACATTCTCCTTACCTTTCCTCTTTCACGTCTCAATATATTCTCTTTGAATGCGCTCCAGATCCTTGGACAAGTTATATGAAAAATCAGCTACCTCTCATTTCTTTCTCTCTCTCCTCTTGCTCACACTTCTTGGGATCCTTCTCCCGCATTGCCATTGCATCCAAAATGACTTGGGTTTGATGATCAAATGACCTCAAAGAATCTTTAAAAGTCTTGAGCTGGCCATAGATGTTGGTAGAAAAATTCTGCGCTGGCAACTCATAGATTTCTTGAGAAATGGTGTCCTATTCTATGAGAAAAGCGAAGAGCCCCACTAGAGCGCGAGACTAAGATTGATTGACTTAAAACTGAGCATTAAGTCCTTCCTTGGATATCTGGGTGAGACTAGCCAGAGCCTTGGCTTGAGTATTCTCCCTTAAGATTCGCTCTAGCATGAGAGTGCTTATGCTATGAGTAGTGACTTCTTCATGTATCTGATCAATTGTTTTACCATCATTAATGACATCATCATGAACATTCTTGATTTGATCACGCATGTGACCAAGTTTTCAATGAAGCGAAGGTTCCTGTTCATCATCTGTCATAACAATGTTGCTATTCATAATGTCAGATATGTTCAGTCTCTTTAAAGATTTTAGCACTTGCTCCTTCACATTCCTAAGATCAGTGATGTGGCCTTGATTCATCTTAAATGCAGTAATTAGAGAGTTAACAACATTAACATTAACATTCAAGCGCATTGTGTTCTCATCGTTCTCCTTGCTCAGAATACTGTAGACACTTAGAACTACTTGCATTACTTCCAAGAGGAGATTGAATTTTTCTATCATCAAGTCCCTCTCTTCATTCAAAATTGTGCAGTTGCTTTCATAGATTTTCTCCATAATCTTCCTTAGCTCAGGAATAACAAACTTCAACATCTCAACATGTTTACCTGCAAAATTCAAAATAGGCAAAGTATTGGATACTATAGCCTTTATAAGAGAGTATTGGGTAGGCACATAGTTGAAGTGAGCCTTCATCTCCTCAACTGCTTATATAAACCCTGGCACTTGCTCAACAGCCTTTGCAAGTCTCCTCAGGACTTCCTCAGACAATAGTGATCTTGCAATTTCTGCATCAATTTTAACTTCAGTCCTAAGTATGGAAATCTAGCTCTTCTAATCCTCCTTATATCTCCTAAGAGCTCAGACTAAGGTTTGAATTGTGGTGGAGGTTGTGGTTGTTGTTGATCTGGAATCTCCTCTATGATTGGAGGACCTCGAATAACTGGTCCTTCCAAGAGTAAAGGTTTGCACTGGGATCCAACAGGGGAAAGTAGGGGAATGATGGATGTTTGGTCAGAGTGTGAGGTGTTTGTTTGGCCAGAGGTGGATGTGGATGGTGTTTGAGTTTTAGGCAAGAGTTGAGAAGATATGGGTGTAGGTGATAAGGGTGCTTTAGTGGAAAGATTCGGGAAAATAAGTGGTTCTTCTTGGTTGATTTACTTCTCTACTTCATCACCATCTACAGTGGACTCACTGACTTGAGCTAGAGATTGCTCAGTCAGCTAAGCTCCATTCTCAGCTACAATAGCTTCTTCATCCTCCTTATCCTCCAAATCTCCCTCATCCTCTTCAGCTAGGTTTAACGGACATGCCTCAAGTGTCCGACATGACACAGACACGGACATGGACATGCAGACACGACAACTAAAATAAATTGTCAAACATATATATTTATATATAATAAATCTGTATCATCCATAGTCATTTGATCAATTATAAAACAACCAAAAACATGTCTTATGAATTTATTGCACATCCAATACCTTTACTAGTTATGTGCAACGAATATGCTTTAACTGTAGTGCATAACCGTTACTTTTTTGCCCACATTGTTGCATTTAAATGCCGTATTACCCACCCTTACTAAGTTTTCTATTTTTATGTCACATATTTCCACAACGGAGATTCATTAACTTCTATGTAGAGTGTCCATGGTGTGTCTGCGGCGTGTTTGAGAATTGTCCATCCTATTTGGAGTGTTCATTTGAAATTTAGTGTGCCAGATGCATGTCCGACAAGTGTCCGGAGAGTGTTGGTGTCCGATATGTGTCCAATACGGGGACATGCTAGGTTTTGGAGTGTTCATGCTTTATTGCCTTTCCTCCATCAAGTCCTGTAGCTTTGGCACTTCTATTCTTAGATCTGACTAGAGACATCTCCTCTCTCATTTCTTCCTCAGCCCTCCTCTCTTCTTCCTTCTCTTCAGCAATCATCTCTTTTGACTTCTCTTCCTTAGTTCCCTTAGAAGATCTAGTCTTTTTAGGAACCTGGGCAACTATAGGATTAGACCTCACTGAACTCGCCTTCTTCACATCCTTCTTGGAGTCTCTCCTGACCTCCTTCTTGCTTCCCTTCTTTTCTTCCATATCTTCTCATTTCTCTACTCTGAGCTTGGTAATCCTCTCAAGCTCACTAGCTACAAAGGCATCCTAGGTCTGTTCCTCCTCTTCTGGCTTAACTGGCCTTAATGGAATTATGGCCCTTGGATCTTTTGTTCTAACCTCTCCTTACTTCAACTTCATATACTTAGTATTGTTGGGCTTCTCATTACACCTCAAGCCATGAAAATATGCATTTCTCAAAATTTTGGATTCAATCACCTTCAGAGTGATTCTACTCTTCCGCACCCAACCTTCCAAATCTTGCTCATATGCCCTGCATATATCTCCATCACAAGATGCCCATACACCATGTGCTTAGACATTTTCAAAAACCTGTTCATAATTGCCAGCGGCCAGTTGATGCACATCCCTTAAGTCAGAGAGTATAAAAACACTCTCTCAAACTTCAAGCAGCTTCCTATTGAAGCTGTTTTGGGCAGTAACACCTTCGTTACAAGCTCATGTGCATGCTTTCCTTCCTTTGTTAATATTAAGGCTATGTGTTCTCTAGCCTCATAATCAGTGGGAACTTTATAATCAATGGGGATGTCCATGTGATCTTCATCCTTCACAACTCGCATCCTCAGCCCTCTCTCTTGTATACCTAGTGTTCAGCTTGGGGGTTACATACACCTTCATCCCTATCATTATTGTAACAAATAGGTCCTTCTATCCTTCAACTGTACGAATCCTATGGAAGAATCTCCTCACTACCTGCTTATAACATCCACTAGGTATCTCAAATAACCCTCTCTAGTGGTGTTGGCGCATCCACTTCCCAAAGTGCTCGTTGCTTTAGAAACTGAGCATATCAACTGTAGTAGGCTTCTCAACAACAACAACTCCTTCTCTGAAACACCATCCAATTGGAATATATCTAGTTCCAGCTGGGATGAACAGATCTTCCCTTTTGTTGATTCCAATTGCCATTTGCTTAGTATGGTCTATAGTAGTAATCCAACATGTATCCTTATCGTCCCTCACGAATAGGGATTCCTCAGCCCTAAGTTCCGATGATCTTCTTGAAGTACTAGCCATTAAAATAGCTTTGAAAGAAATAGAGAATTTTGGGGATTTTAAGAGGAAGATTGCAGATAAGAAATTTGGTAAAGTAGACTTTCTTGTTTCCGAATCTCTCCTTACATAGCCAAAGACTCTTCGCCTAAGTCTGCAAAGCTACGTGTATGACTCATAATCCATGGTTATATTTGAACTGTGAGATTAAATAGAGTTTACCATAGAATTTATGATAGTGAAATACATGAGATAACTGTAACTGAATATGGAATGCTTTAAGACTTGCTACCATTTATCTTAGTTTTGAATTTGAATAAAGACCGATGACAATTTTATAACATGTCCAAAATTCAAGCGCGAAGAAGAAATACTTAACCTAATTTGCAGAAGCTTAGAGTGTGCCCTAATTTCTTTCGTCAACTCCAGAATTGATCAGTGAGAAATGAATTTCTTGAAATTGGATTGGACATTCTGATTAACTCTCTCAGAGTGTTGAATTGGTCATTTCTAATAGGCTGTGTGAATATGTCAGCTTGCTATTCTTCAGTAGGAATGTATGTGAGCTTGACTTCACCTCTTAGCATATGATCCCTTATAAAGTAATGTCTAATGTTGACATACTTCATCTTGCTATGTTGAATTGGATTCTTAGATAGGTCAGTTGCACTCTTATTGTCACACATGACTTCAAGACACTTAGACTTTATACCATAATCCTCCAATTGCTGCTTAATCCATAGCAGTTAGGGTACACAACTTCCTGTAGCCATATACTCAGCCTTAGCTGTACTCAGAGCCACAGAAGTCTACTTCTTGCATACCATGTTACAAGACAATCACCAAGGAAATGGCATCCTCCTGTGGTGCTTTTCCTTTCAAGTTTGCCTCTTCCATAGTCATCATTTGTGTATCCTCTTAGAGTGAAATTTGTATTACTTAGATACCGTAAACTTGCATCAATAGAGCCTAGCAAATACCTGAGAATTCTCTTAACATCAGCTAAGTGAGATTCTTTGGGGTTAGCTTGATGTCTAGCACAATAATATACAACATATTAAATGTCAGGCCTACTAGCAGTTAAGTAAATTAGAGAACCAATGATACCTCTGTAGAGCTTACTCTTTACAGGTTTATCTTCCTCATCTTTACTCAAAATTGTATCAGTGGCCATGGGTGTTGACATTGGCTTGACTTTATCCATATCAAACTTATTGAGTACTTCCTTGGCATACTTAGCTTGGCTAATAAAGATCCCATCATCACCTTGCTTGGTTTGCAAACAAAGAAACAAATTAAGCTCTCCCATTATTGACATTTCAAATTCTTTCTTCATCTACTAGCTGAACTCTTTGCAAAGATTTCCATCAGTTGCTCCAAAAATAATGTCATCTACATAAATTTGGACAAGCAACACATCTTGATGCTTCTTCTTAATAAACAGAGTCGTATCTACTTTTCCTCTAACATAACCTTTGATGAGTAAAAAGTTAGTCACTCTCTCATACCAAGCTCTTGGAGCCAGTTTTAGTCCATACAAAGCCTTCTTCAGCTTGAAGACATGATCTGGATACTTTAGATCTTCAAAGCCTGGGGGCTGTCTAGCATAGACTTCCTCTAGAATATAACCATTAATGTTGAACCAAGCACGAGTTTGGACTGACTCAGTGGATGACTCAGTAGTGCTTAAGTTTTGATTATAATAATTAAGTTCAGTTTGAGATAATTAAATCAATAATGATGTTAAAATAAATAGTCAATGGTTTTAAGTGAGTTTAGTAAATTTAAGAGTAGAATTTCAAGTCTCCACTGACCTAGCTATTTAGTTTAGCTCTGAGTGGTTTCTGGGCTTAGTACTTACGAAGTCACTGACTTAGTATTATTCACTCAGCACTTGATATTTAGATTTTGTTTTAACTGTGTGCATTTTGTTTTATCGTTTCAGCTGAGTTACTTTATGTCTGTCAACGCAACTGACCTTACCTTTTAAGGTAAAAATGTATCTTTGCTTTTTGTGTTGCTTTTTACAGGAGCATTAATGAGACAAAGACAAAAAGAATTAATGCCTTGATAAGACTCAAAATTATGAAGAAAATGACAAAAGTTTTCCGATGCAAAGCTGCAACAAGTCAATTGCCACTTTGGGTAATTCTACACATCTACAAACCTTGTATCGCGCACTCTACAACATGTCAGAAAACTAGAGGGAATGGGATGAAGACATGTAGCAAGTCAGCATGAGTTCTCTCTAACAAAAGACTGGCATCAAAAATAAAGAATTCAAATTAGAGCTCAAATTTCAATCTGATGGATTGAAATGTATTTCACAATGGTGCAATTCTATCTCTTAACGGATCGATTTGAAGAAGCAATGGGTGAACTACTGAGCTGTCAATTTCAGAAGATGCTAAGATAAGTTCAACGGCTACTTTCTCAATTCGACTATAAAAGGAGCAAGAAGGCAAGCATTAGAACTTGGTGATTATACTTGAGTTTCCTAGAAGTAAAGATTCTGTCAATTTACAAGCTTTAAAGGAATTCTAGCAAGAAAAGCACAACTCAGTGAGAATCTACTTAGAACAATAAAGAATAGATTAGACCAATCAATTATAATATTAGATCATTTATAACTGGATCAACGTTTCTATAAGTTGAGTCCAGCTCTTGTTTAAACTCTTTTTAATTTACTGCTAAAAGAGGTTATTCTAGTCAATGGGTGAGCGATTGCAGTTTGGAGGGTACTTACTGTAATTGGGGAATTTGTGGAAGGCTTCTTAGGATAGGGTAATGGAGTTGAGATTAGTGAAGTAAAGCCGAGACACTCTCTTGGGACTGGATGTAAGCACAGGTTATCGAACTAGTATAAAATCTCTGTGTTCTTTACTTAAATTGCATTTTCTAGGTTTTTCACTTAGCCAGCTGACCTTATTCAGTGGAGCCTTATCTATTGCAAAAAATTTTTATAAGATACTGAAAGAGTCATTCACCCTGTCTGACTCAATGAGTGTACGTATAGGGACCAACAAGTGGTATCAGAGCAGTTCTTATTTTACAGATTTCACAATCTTTGAAATAAAAACCATGGCGTACAAAGGAGAATCCCGTGGAAGGGATCAAGCTTACATTATGCCTGAAAGCATGTCAGTTATTAGGCCTCCAATTTTCAATGGAGGGCATTATACATACTGGAAGAATAGAATGACTAATTTCATTCAGTCCCAGAGTATGCATGCTTGTATGGCCATTGTAGAAGGGCTATATGTTCCATCACATGTGAAGAATGGAGTTACTGTTGATAAGTACTCAACAAAATGGGATAACAATGATCTGGCTAGACCTAAAGAGAATGTAGCTGCTATCAACTATCTTCATTATGCTCTTGATGCTACTGAGTTTAATCGCATTTCAGGATGCAGGACAACCAAAGAGATCTAGAAGAAGTTGGAAGTAACTTATGAAGGTACTGATAAGGTGAAAGAGTCCAAGATCAATATCCTGATGAGAGATTATGAGTGGTTTTATATGAAGCCTAAGGAGGATATCTCTAATATGAACACCAGGTTCATGAACATAGTCAATAATCTGAAAATACTTGGCAAGACCTTCACAGAAGAAGAGACTGTCAAAAAGATCTTGAGAAGTTTAACTCAGGATTGGGAAGCCAAGAAAAGTGCTATTGAAGAAGCTCATGATATGAAGACCTACAAGTTTGATGAGCTGATTGGAACTCTGTTGACCCATGAATTGTCCTTAAAATAATATGAAGATGAGTCCAAGAAGCTCAGGTCCAAGGAAAAATAAAGTTCAAGCAGAGCTATTATTCTGAAAATTGATGATGATGAAGAAGAATACTTTGAGGAAGAATATCTAGAGGACATAAAGGAAGAAATAGTTCTAATGACTAAGAATTTTAGAAGATCTGGGTAAAGAGAAGAACTTTCAAAGTTCAGAAAGACATGCAAGTATAAGAAGGGAGCAATTGATAGACCATGAAAAGAATTCAAAAAAGAGCATAACAAACACATTAAGTGTTTTGAATGTGGTGGAAAGGGGCATATTCATTCGAGCTGTCCTAAAGCTAAAAAGGACAAGTTCAAGAAGAAGAAGAGTAAGGAAGCCCTTACTGCTACTTGGAGTGACTCTAAACAAGAGTCATCATCTTTAGATGAAGAAGCACATGATTCTACCAATGTGTGTCTCATGGCTAAGGATGATCGAGTTCACTGAGAGTCAGCTGACCAACTAATAACATCCGCTGCCAGACAATCAGCTGAGCAAAGCAAAGACAAAGGAAATAACTCTAAGGTAAATTCTGAACCCCCTTTGTCTTCTGATGAGCTTGCCGCAATACTTAATAATGTTATCAATGTGACTAAGAAGTCAACCAAATACATTAGAGTACTTTAGAGGAGGTGTGATGATATAGAATATGTCAACTCTTCTACATCACTTGACATCCTATACCTAATGGAAAAAGCTGAGTACCAAAATGGATATAACAACAAACTCACTAAGAGATTG
Source organism: Euphorbia pulcherrima (assembly GCA_947683365.1). Classification (NCBI taxonomy): domain Eukaryota; kingdom Viridiplantae; phylum Streptophyta; class Magnoliopsida; order Malpighiales; family Euphorbiaceae; genus Euphorbia; species Euphorbia pulcherrima. The sequence continues at coordinate 27,594,130 of CANTUS010000001.1, forward strand.
GATGAGCAAGCTGCTGAAGTAACAACTTTGCAAAAGGTGTGGGTCCCTTCTCAACCTAGCAAGAATACTCAAAGTAACCACACTCACCACTTTGAGAAGGTTTCTCAAAAGAGTATAGTGAGCAGGCCCTATCCTAAGGCCGCCTGTAGTTCTTATGGTAAACCAGGACATGCAATAGTCATGTATAGGCACAAAAATAGTTACTATGATGAGTATAACTGGTCAAGGATGACCACCACTAATAAGGGAGGACCCAGTTAGAAAAAGGCATGGGTACTTACAAAAACTTGATTGTTTTGTAGGTGGGCCTAAGATCCACTGATGATAGCAGAATGTAGTATTAGGATAGTGGATGCTCGAGGCATATGACCGGTGATGAAAAGCAATTCATCACATTGGAGTGAAAAAGAAATGGAAATGTCAGTTTTGGAGACAACAACAAAGGAAAGGTTGTTGGCAATGGCACAATGGGAGTCAAGCCTTCAATTGATAATGTGTCTCTGGTGAAAGGCCTAAAGTTCAACTTGCTAAGCGTTGCTCAACTGTGTGACAAAGGCAGGAAAGTGATATTTGACGGGATGCTCAGTCATTGATGGTAACTCTAACCATACTATTCTTTATGCTCCTAGAATCAATAATGTTTATATGATTGATTTATCCCTCGGCTCTAATGATATATGCTTAGTTTCAAAGGAGGAAAACTCATGGTTATGGCACAGAAGGTTAGGACATATCAATATGACCAATCTGTCCAAATTATCCAGAAATGAACTTGTTGAGGGTTTACCCAATCTAGCCTTTGATAAAGATAGACTCTGCTCAATATACCAACTTGGGAAACAATTTAGGAAGACCTTTAAATCCATAGCTGATATATCCTCTTCTCGTCCCCTTGATCTTCTACACATGGATTTGTTTGGGCCTGTTATGCTAACAAGTCTAGGTGGAATCAAATACACCCTTGTGGTTGTAGATGATCTGACCAGGTTCACTTGGATTGTCTTACTAGCTAGCAAAGATGAAACATTTGAATCATTCTCTAGTTTGGCTACTTGGATCATGAATGAAAAAGAACTTAAATTAATAGAATCTGCAGTGCCCATGGAAGAGAAATCAAAAAAAGGTAGTTTGAGGAATTTTGTTCTAAGCACGGTATTGACCATAATTTTTCTGCCCCTCATACACTTCAGCAGAATGGGGTTATTGAGAGAAAGATTCGTACTATTATGGAGATGGTTCATTCTATGCTGAGTGATAACAATCTACCAAAGTATTTCTAGGGAGAGGCTATTAAAACAGATTGTTACATTCTAAATAGGGTTTTAATTTGTCCAGGTTTGAATAAAAATCCTTATGAACTTTAGAAGGGGCGCTAGCCCAAGGTCGGTCATCTTAAGGCCTTTGGTTGTAGATGCTTCATATTAAACACTAAAGACCAATTGGCTAAATTTGACCCCAAGGCTGATGAAGGAATCTTTCTAGGTTACTGAACACACAGTAGGGCATACAGAGTGTATGTCAAGAGGACTGGCATCTTAGAGCAGTCCATGCATGTAGATTTCAATGAAACTAATAATGCAGGTAGACAAGCCAGTGATGATGAAAGAGAAAAGGAACAAGTCAGCGGATGAGATAGTCATCCTATTATTATTCCTGATCTAGTGTAAGAATAAGAAGAACATGAAGTTGACTTGGAACAATCAATCAACTTTGGTGATGATGTAGATGCTCAACCAATGATAGTAGCTCAACGAGCTGATCCTGATCTACCAAAAGAAGTCAGAGCAAGAAGAGATCACCCAGTTGACAAGATTCTTGACAGTGTGCAAAATCCAGTGCTTACTGGAGGTCAGCTAAATAGAATGATGATCCATTAAACATTTGTATCCATGATTGAACCAAAAAAGTTTAAAGATGCCGAAGTTGATGACAACTGGATGATTACAATGCAAGAAGAGCTAGACCAATTTAGAAGGAATGAAGTTTGGGATTTGGGGGAGAAACCCAAGGGCAAGTCAATCATTGGCGCTAAATGGGTTTTCAAGAACAAGCTAGATAAAGCTGGTAATGTTGTTAGAAATAAAGCCAGACTAGTTGCTCAAGGCTACAATCAATAAGAAGGCATTAATTATGGAGAAACATTTGCACCAGTAGCAAGACTTGAAGCCATAAGAATTCTCTATGCCTTTGCATCCTATATGAACTTCAAGTTATTTCAAATGGATGTAAAGACTGCATTTCTAAATGGTTATATTCAAGAAGAAGTCTATATCAGACAACCCCCAGACTTTAAAGACCCTAAATATCCAAATCATGTCTTCAAGCTAAAGAAATCTCTACATGGACTAAAATAGGCTCCAAGAGCTTTGTATGAGAGACTGACTAACTTTTTAATTAACAAAGGTTATGTTAGAGGGAAAAAAGATACAACTCTATTTATCAAGAAAAGGCATCAAGATGTGTTGCTAGTCCAAATCTATGTAGATTACATTATCTTTGGAGCAACTGATGAAAAGCTATGCAAAGAGTTGAGCCAGCTGATGAAGAAAGAATTTGAAATGTCTATGATGGGAGAGCTTAATGTTTTTCTTGGTTTACAAATCAAGCAAGGTGATGATGGAATCTTTATCAGCCAAGCTAAGTATGCCAAGGAAGTACTCAAGAAGTTTGACATGGATAAAGCCAAGCCAATGTCAACATCCATGGCCACTGATACAATTCTGAGTAAAGATGAGGAAGGTAAACCTATAGAGAGTATGCTCTACAGAGGTATTATTGGTTCTCTACTTTACTTAACTGCTACTAAGCCTGACATTCAATATGCTGTATGTTATTGTGCAAGATATCAAGCTGACCACGGAGAATCTCACTTAGCTGTTGTTAAGAGAATTCTTAGGTATTTTGTAGGCTCTATTGATGCTGGTTTATGGTATCCAAGTAATGTAGACTTCACGCCAAGAGGATATACAGATCTTGACTATAGAAGAGACAAACTTGAAAGGAAAAGCACCACAGGAGGTTGTCACTTCCTTGGTGATTGTCTAGCAACATGGTATATCAAGAAGTAGACTTCTATGGCTGAGTATAGCTGAGGCTGCATACATGGCTGCAGGAAGTTATGTAGCACAACTACTATGGATCAAGTAGCAACTGGAGGATTATAGTATAAATCTAGAAGTCATGTGTGACAACAAGAGTGCAATTGGCCTATCCAATATCCAGTTCAACATGGTAGGATTAAGCATGTCAATTTTCAACATCACTTTATAAGGGATCATGTGCTAAAAGGAGAAGTCAAGCTTACATACATTCCAACTGAAGAACAGCGAGCTGATATATTCATAAACACTATTGGAAAGGATCAATTCAACATACTCAGACAGCTGATCGGAATGTCCAATCTAATTTAAAGAAATACATCTCACTCTGACCTATTCTAGAGTTGACCAAATTAGGGCACACTCTGAGCTTCAGCAAATTAGGTATTTCTGTTGCCGCTTGAATTTTGGACACGTCATTAATTGTCACCGGTTATCTTTCAAATTTAAACTTGATAGAAACGGTAGCAAGTTATGAAACGATCCACATTCAGTAGTAGTTATCCATGTTTTTTGCCCTCATTAATCCTACGGTATACATTATGCATCTAACCGTTGAATTTTAAGACCATGGATTATGAGTCGTACGTGTAGCTTTGCAGGTTTATACGTAGAGTGTTTGGCTATTTAAGGAGAAATTTAGAAAGAGGAAAGGTTACTTTACCAAAATTCTCTTCTCTGCAATTTCCTCTCTAAATCCCTAAATTCTTCATCTTTCTCAAAGCTAATTCAATGGCGAGTACATTAGGAAGAGCTTCAAAACACAGTTCTAATAATCCACTCTTTGCTTAGGATAAAGATGAAGCTTGCTTGATTACTACTGTAGATCACTGGGCTTAAGAAGCCATTAACAACAAGGATATAGAAGACCTATTTATTCCAGCAAGAACTTGATATAATCCAACTAAGTGGGAATCTGCAGAGGGAACAGTAGTGGATGAGCCAAGAACTATCAATATGCTCAGTTTCTCAAGTGATGAACGGTTTGGGAGATGGACGCGCCAACACCATCTTCGAGGATTTTTTGAAATTCTGAGTGGTTACTATGAACAAATTGTCAAGCGCTTTTATAAAGGGATTCACATCATAGAAGGGTTTCAGGATATATTTGTGACCACTAAGATGGGAAGAAAAGTCTATGTAACCCCAAAGCTTCTCGCTGGGTTACTAGGTATGCGAGAAAAAGAACTCAGAATGCGTGCTGTGAAAGACAAGGATGAAGACAATGTGGACATCCCTGTTGATTATGAAGTCCCTCATAACTATAAAGTAGGTGAACTTATTGCTTCTATGTTCACAAAGGAAGGAAAGCAGGCTCCTGAGATTGTCGCCAAAGTACTTCTGCCCAAGACTGCCTCTACAGGGAGCTGTTTAAAATTCAAAAGAGTGTTTGTTTATGCTCTAACTCATTAGATGTGCATCAACTGACCTTTGGCTATCTTGCATAGGTTTCTAAAATATCCAAGCATATGGTCTATGGACATCTAGTTATGGAGATATATAGGGCATATGAGTAGGATATGGAAGGATGGGCATAGAAGAGCAATATCACACTAAAAGAAATTGAATCAAGAATTCTGAGAAATGCTCATTTTCATGGGTTGAGGTGTGGAGAAAGGCCTAGAAATACAAAGTACATCAAACTAAAGCCAGGCGAGGTCAGAATGAAAGATCCCAAGGCAATTGTATTAATAAGGCAATTGTACTCTGGATGCTTTTGTGGAAAGTGAGTTGGAAAGAATAACTAAGCTCAGACCTGAAAAAGGAGAAGGAGAAAAGAAAGTTATTAAGAAGGAGGTCAGGAAGGACTCCAAAAAGGAAAAAGGGAGCTCAGCGAGCTCAGTTCCAACTATGGTTCCAAAGAACACAAGATCTTCTAAGGAAGTTAAAGAAGATAAGAGGAGAGAACTGACCCTTAAGGAAATGGAAGAAGAGAAAAAGGCTGAGGAAGAGCTAAGGGAAGAGATGCCTCTGAAGAGAGAAAAAGAAGAGGAAGGTAGATGCTGCTCAGCTAGAGGTAGTGACTACAAAGGGAAAGGAAGCTACATCTGTTCCTATTCCTCAAGTAGGTCAGCCAAAGAAGAAGCTAACATTGAAGAGAGGGATAGGAGTTTTCCAAGATGTAGAAGAAGCTGAGATAGTAAGGGCTACTGAGGAAGAAAGGATTAAGAAGAAGCAAGAAGAGATTGAGGCAACGATAAGGAGAAAGGCTGAGGAAGCAACAGCTAAGGCTAAAGCTAGTACTGAGAAAATTCTTGAAACAGCTGTAGCTAGATTGGCTGAGAAGGAAGTGCCTGAAGTTCTTGATGAAGTAATAGGAGCTTTGGATGGAATTGATAATCAAGAAGAGTAGGAGGAGGAAGATGATGTAGTTGAAGTACAGGTTGTTGAATTCAATATGCTAGACTCTGACCAGCAGGTCACTTTGACTGCTGAGGAAGTAAAGGAAGCTAGGAAGGAGAGAAAAAGGAGTTTGTTGAAGAGGATGAAGATTGTCATTGATGAGGATGAAGGAGATTTGGAGGACAAGGAAGATAAGGAAGCTATTGTAGTTGAGCACGAAGCTCAGCTGACTGAGAATTCTCTAACTCAGGTCAGCGAGTCCGCTGTTGAAGGTGTTGAAGAGGAAAAGGAGAAGGAACCCGAAGATTTCTTTACTTTCCCAAAAACATCCATCGAAACACCACTCTCACCTACACCAATCTCTGCCTTACCCCTACCAAAAAGCCAAACACCATCCATATCAAGCTCAAGACAAACAAACCAACCCTTTGACCAAAATAACCTAGTAATTGACCAAACAGCCATCATACCATATCTTTCCCCCGCAAGATCTCCAGTGCGAGAAGTTCTATATTTGGAGGGGCCTCCTCCAGTTAGAGGACCTCTAATTATTGAATAGATTCCTGAACAATAATAACTACCATAATAACCTTAACCACAACCCCAATTTAATCCAAAATGATGCTCTACTGGGAGATATAAGGAGGTTGTGAAGAGAAAGGTTTCCAGGACTGAGGACATATGCAGAAATCGATGTTGTGATAGCTAAATCATTACTGTCTGAGGAAGTTCTGAGGAAGATTGCAAAGGCTATGGAGCCAATGCAAGTATTTATAGAAGCAGTTGAAGAAATGAAGGCTCTCTTCAAGTCCGTGCCTACTCAGTTCTCTCTTATGAAGGCAATTGTATCCCATGTATTGCCTTTATTATCAATTGCAAGTAAGCAGGCTGGAGGACTAAAGTTGGAAGTCACAGAGCTAAAGAAGATGATTCTGAACATTTATGAAATCAGTTGTAAAGTGCTAAATGATGAGAGGGATTTTCATAATTCAGTGAATGACAAATTCAATCCCTTACTAGAAGCTATGCTGAAGGTACTTGATGGATACAACATACTGAGCAAGGAAAATGATGAAAACATAACTAGCTTGAATGCAATTGTAGATGGATTAGATGCTCTAATCAAAGTGGTAACCAAGCATCATGGGTTACACACTGAGATGAGAAAAGTGAAGGAGGAGATGCTAGAAGGTGTCACGAACTCAGAGGGAGCAATGCTAAATGCCTTGAAGAGGCTTAACATTTCAGATGCTTTGAGTAGTTATATTATGATGACAGATGGTGAACTAGAGCCTAATCTTCATCAGAAACTTGGTCACATCAGAGACCAAATCATGCATGTTCAAGCTCATGTCCTTAATGATGGAGAAGCCCCAGATAAGATTCACAGTGAAGTTACTGCTCATATCAGGAGTACTCCTATGCTAGAGCGCATTCTTAGATGAAACAACTATGATAAAGAAATAGCATGTCTCAACCAGATATCCAAAGAAGGTTTAAAAGCTCAATATCAGGTCAATCTATCTCAATCCCGTACTTTAGTAGGCTTATTTGCCTTTCTCAGAGAACAAGAAGCTATATCATAAGAAATCTATGAGCTGCTGGTACAAAATTTTTCATCAACTGTCTATGGTCAGCTAAAAACATTTGAGGAGTCTCTGAGCTCATTTGATCATCAAGTTCAAGCCATTTTAGATGCAATGGCAATTAGGGAGAAGGATCACGAGAAGCGTGAAAAAGAGGAAAGGGAAAGAGAGCAGAGGATTGCTGAATTTTCTTACAACTTATCTAAGGATCTGGAACGCATTCACAGAGAATATATTAAGACCAGGAAGAGGAAAGGCAAGGAGATAGCGATGCCGAAAGAAAAGAAGACCAGATGGGATCAGAAAGTCTATGAGGAAAGAAGAGCCAATTTGGGAGCCCCGCCTATGCCAAAGAATTAGAATAGAAGTTTTGTAATCGCTAGTGCTTATTGTAAAAATTAGTATAGAATAACTCTTTGTTATCTGTACTCGAGTTATTTCTTAATGAAAGATTACAATTTCTGTTCTAAGTTACAATCTTCTTAACTTTATATACTATTCTGCTATACACATATGCTCTGATCATTTGCAGAAATATATGAGAAAGTTATGAGGAATGTGGAACTCAAAGATTCAAGAACTATAGGGAAGTTAGCATTCACTCTGAGCAGATTGAAGATGCTAAACAACAGTCATATCAAGCATGAGTATAAGGCAACTCTGATGTAGATATCTTATTGATTTCATTCTTGCTCAACTTAATTGCCATTGAACAAAATTAGGGAGCTCGTTGAACCAAACACGAGTTTGGATTGACTTAGTGGATGACTCAGTAGTACTTAAGTTTTATAACAATTAAGTTCAGTTTGAGATAATTAAATCTATAATGATGTTAAAATAAATAGTCTATAGTTTTAAGGGAGTTAGTAAATTCAAGGGTAGAATTTCAAGTCTCCACTGACCTAACTATTTAGTTTAACTCTGAGTGGTTTTTGGGCTGAGTACTTATGAAGTCGCTGACTTAGTATTATTCACTCAGCACTTGATATTTAGATTTTGTTTTAGCTGTGTGCATTTTGTTTTATCGTTTCAGCTGAGTTACTTTATGTCTATCAACGCTGTTGTCCTTACGTTTTAAGGTAAAAAGGTATCTTTGCTTTTAGTGTTGCTTTTTGTAGGAACATTAATGAGACAAAGACAAAAAGAATTAATGCCTTGACAAGGCTCAAAATTATGAAGAAAATGACAAAGTCTTCCAATGCAAAGCTGCAACAAGTCAATTATCTCTTTGGGTAATTCTGCACATCTACCAACCTTGTATCGCGCAGTCTGCAACATGTTAGAAAACCAAAGGGAATGGGACGAAGACACGTGGCAAGTTAGTGCAATTTCTCTCTAATGGAAGATTGGCATCAAAAGATAAAGAATTCAAATTGGAGCTCAAATTTCAATCTAACAGATTGAAATGTGTTTCACAATGGTGCAATTCTATCTTTTAAAGGGTCAATTTGAAGAAGCAACGGGTGAATTACTGAGCTGTCAATTTCAGAAGATGCCAAGACAAGTTCAACGACTACTTTCTCAATCCGACTATAAAAGGAACAAGAAGGCAAGGATTAGAACTTAGTGATTACACCTGAATTTCCTAGAAGCAAAGATTCTGTCAATTTAATAGCTTTAAAGGACATCTAGCAAGAAAAGGACAACTCAACGAGAATCTTCTTAGAACAAGAGAGAATAGATTAGATCAATCAATTGTAATATTGATCATTTGTAACTGGATCAACGTTTCTATAAGTTGAGTCCAGCTCTTGTTTAAACTCTTTTGAGTTACTGATAGATGAGGGTATTCTAGTTAGCGGGTGAGCGATTGCAGATTGGAGGGTACTTACTATAATTAGGGAATTTATGAAAGGCTTCTCCGCCTAGGGTAAAGGAGTTGAGATTAGTGGATTAAAGCCCATACACTCTCTTGGGACAGTATGTAAGCACAGGTTGCCGAACTAGTATAAAATCTCTGTGTTCTTTACTGAAATCACATTTTCCAGGTTTTTCACTCAGCCAACTAACCTCATTCAGTGGAGCCTTATCTATCGCAAAAAAGTTTTTAAGTTACTGAGTGAGTCTTTCACCCCTCCTCTGACTCATTGAGTGTACGCATATGGACCAACAATTAAGAAATGCACTCTTATCATCCATTTGAAACAATTTAAAGTTTGTATGATATGCAAAAGCACAAAGAATTCTTATGGCTCTAAGTCTTACTGCTGGTTCAAAGGTTTTTCTATAGTTAATGCCTTCTTGTTGATTATAGCCTTGAGCAACTAGTCTGGCCTAGTTTCTAACAATATTACCAGCTTCATCTACCTTGTTCTTAAAAACCCATTTGGTGCCAATGATTGACTTGCCTCTAGGTTTCTCCAGGAAATACCAAACTTCATTCTGTCTAAATTGGTCTAGCTCTTCTTGCATTGCAATAATCCAGTTGTCATCAAACTCAGCATCTTCAAACTTCTTTGGTTCAATCAATGAGACAAATGTTGAATGACTCATCATTTTATTTAGCTGACCTCTGGTCAGCACTGGATTTTACACACTATCAAGAATCTTTTCAACTGGGTGATCTCTCCTTGCTCTGACTTCTCTTGGTAGATCAGAATCAGCTCAATAAGCTACTATCATTGGTTGAGCATCTATATCATCACCAAAGTTGATGGATTGGTCTAGTTGAACTTCAAAATCTTCTTTTTTTTGAACTAGATTAGGAATACAATGGGCTAACTGACTGATCCGCTGACTTGTTCCTTATCTCTTTCATCATCATTGGCTTCTTTACCTGCATTGTTAGTTTCATCAAAACATGTATGGACTCCTCTAAGATGCATGTCCTCTTGACATACACTCTATATGCCCTACTGTGTGTTGAGTAACCCAGAAAGATTCCTTCACCAGCCTTGGGTTCAAATTTAGCCAATTAGTCTTTTGTGTTTAATATGAAGCAACTACAACCAAAGGCCTTGAGATGACCACCCTTGGGATTGCGCCACTTCCAAAGTTCATAAGGAGTTTTATTCAAAACTGGGCAAATTAAGACCCTATTTAGAATGTAACAAGCCGTGTTAACTGCTTCTCCTATCACTCAGCATAGAACTACTCATCTCTGCAATAGTGCGATTCTTTCTCTCAACAGCCCCATTCTGCTGAGGTGAATGAGGGGCAAAAAAATTGTGGTCAATATCATGCTTAGAATAGAATTCCTCAAACTGCCTATTTTTGAATTCCCTTCTATGGTCACTATGGATTCTATTAATTTTGAGGTCTTTTTCATCCATGATCTGGGTAGCCAACCTAGAGAATGATTTAAATGTTTCAACTTTGCTAGCAAGCAAGATAATCCAAGTGAACCTATTCAAATCATCTACAACCACAAGGGTGTACTTTATTCCTCCTAGACTTGTTGGCACAACTATCCCAAACAAATCCATGTATAAAAGATTATGGGGACGAGAAGAAGATATATCAGCTGTGGATTTAAAGGTCTTCCTAAATTGTTTCCCAAGATGGCATGCTGAGTAGAGTCTATCTTTAAAGAAGGCTAGATTGGGTAAACCCTCAACAAGTTCATTTTTGGCTAATTTGGACAGATTGGTCATATTAATATGTCCTAACCTTCTGTATCATGGCCATGAGTTTTCCTCCTTAGAAACTAAGCATATATCATTGGAGCCAGGGGATAAATCAATCATATAAACATTATTGATTCTAGGAGCATAAAGAATAGTTTGATCAGAATTACCATCAATGACTAATCAGCCCGCTTAGTCAAAAATAACTTTCTTGCCCTTACCATAGAGCTAAGCAATGCTTAGAAAATTGAAATTTAAGCCTTTCACAAGAGATATATTATCGATTGAAGGCTTGACTCCCACTGTGTCACTGCCAACAATCTTTCCCTTTTTATTGTCTTCAAAATTGGCACTTCCATTCCTTCTTCGCTTTAATGCGATGACCTGCTTTTCATCACCTCTCATATGCCTCGAGCATCCACTATCCAAATACCACATTCTTCTCTCATTAGTGGATCTCAAGCTCACCTACAAAACAATCAACTTTTCTTAGGTACCCATGCCTTTTTCTGGCTGGGTCATTCCCTTGTTAGTGGTGGTCATCCTTGATCAGTCATACTCATCATAGTAACCATTTTTTTTGTCTACACGTGACTATAGTATGTCTAGACTTTCCATAAAAATTACATACAGCTTTAGGATTGGGCCTGCTCACTTTGCTCTTTTGAGAAACCTTCTTAGAGTGGGGAGTGTGGTTACTCTGAGTATTCCTGCGAGGTTGAGGAGGGACCCACACCTTTTTCAAAGCTATTAGTTCAGCAGCTAACTCATCTATTTTCTTAGTGAGCTTACGGGTATATCCATTATGGTACTCAGCTTTTTCCATTAGGTATAGGATGTTATGTGAGGTAGTAGAATTAACATCTTCTAGATCATCACACCTCCCTTGGAGTACTTGCATGTATCTAGTTGACTTCTTAGTCATATTGATCACATCATTAAGTACTACAGCAAGTTCATCTGAAGATAGAGGGGGTTCAGAATTTATCTCAATTAGCATTCCTTTATCTCTGGTCTATTCACCTGATTTATTGGCAGTGAAAATAGATGGTTGGTCAGCTGACTCTCAGTTGATTAGATCATCCTTTGCCATGAGACACACATTTATAGAATCTTGTGCCTCTTCATCTAAGGATGATGACTCTTATTCAGAGTCAGTCCAAGAAGTAGCAAGGGCCTTCTTATCCTTTTTCTTCTTAAACATGTTCTTCTTACCTTTGGGATAACTAGATTGGATATACCATTTCTCACTATAATCAAAGAACCCGATATCTTTGTTGTGCTCTTTGTTGAACTCCTTTTGTGGTCTATCATTTGCTCCCTTGCCGGTCTTCCTGAACTTCTGGAAGTTCTTGTCTTTCCCTAAGAACCTTCTACTTGGTCATCAATGCTATATCTTCCTTTCTATCCTCTAGATATTCTTCCTTAAAGGAATCTTCTTCATCATTAGCTCTTAGGAAAATAACTCTGCTAGAGCTCTCTCTATCCTTGTGCCTGTGCTTCTTAGACTCATCTTCATACTACCTCGAACACATCTCATAAGCTAGCAAGGTTCCCATCAGCTCATCAAACTTATAAGTCTTTAAATCGTGGGCTTTTTTAACAGTGCTCTTCTTTGCTTTCGACTCCCGAGTCAAGCTTCTAAGAATCTTCTTGACTGTTTCTTCCTCAGTAAAGCTTTTTCCAAGTCTTTTCAGCTCATTGACAATATTCATGAATCTGGTATTCAAGTTGGAAATGTCCTCCTAAGGTTGCATCTGAAACATCTCATAATTTTTCATTAGGATGTTGATCTTGGACACTTTCACCTTGTCAGTATCTTCATAAGTTACATCCAACTTCTTCCACATCTCTTTAGCAGTTTCACATCCTAAAATGAGATTAAACTCAGTTTTATCAAGATCACAATGGAGATAATTGATAGCAGTTGCATTTTTCTTTAGTCTGATCAGGTCCTGACTGTCCCACTCATCAGAGTACTTGTCAACTTGCACTCTATTCTTCACGATAGTAGGAATAAATGGCCCTTCAACAATAGCCATCCAAGCGTGCAAGCTCTGACACTAGATGAAATTCTTCATCCTATTCTTCCAATAAGTATAATGGTCGCCATTAAACATCGAAGGCCTGGTGACAGACATGCCTTCTGGCAGAATATAAGCTTGGACCCTTCCACTAGATTCTCCTCCCTTATACGCCATGGTCTTTATCTCAAGATTTTGAAATCTTGGAAAATAGAACTGCTCTAATACCACTTATTGGTCCTATGCATACACACAATGATTTAGAGTGGGGCATGAATGACTCGCAACTTTTTCACGATAATATGAGCTCCGCTGAGTAAGTCAGCTAGCTGAGTGAAATTTGGAAAAACTTTAAAGTAAAGGACAGATAGATTTTGATACTGGTTTGGCAACCTGTGCTTACATCCAGTCCCAAGATAGTGTCTTGGCCTTAATTCAATAATCTCAACTCCTTTACTCTAGTCGGAGAAGCCTTTCACAAATTCCCCAACTATAGAAAGCACCCTCCAAACTATAATCGCTCACCCGCTGAGTACAATACCCTCTTTTACTAGCAACTCAACTATTTCGAAACAAGAGCTAGAATCAACTTATAGAAACTTTGATATAGTTACAAATGATCTGATATTACAATTCAAATGATCTAAACTATTCTCTCTTGTTCAAAGCGGATTCTTCACTGAGTAGTTGCTTCCGTGTTTGAACTTCTCTAAAGCTTGTAAATTGGTAGAGTTTTGCTTCTTAGAAATTCAAGTGTAATCACTAAGTTCTAATGCTTGCCTTTATGCTCCTTTTATAGATGGATTCAGAAAGTAGCTGTTGAACTTGCTTTGGCATCTTTTGAAATTGACAGCTCATCTATTCATCCGTTGCTTCTTCAAATCGATCCGTTAGGACATAGAATCACACTGTTGTGAGATTGAAATCAATCCATTACAGACATATTGAAATTTGAGCTACAATTTGAATTCTTTATCGATTGATGCCAGTCTTCCGTTAGAGAGAACTTGCGCTGACTTGCCATATGTCTTCATTCCATACCTTCTGGTAATCTGACATATTTTAGAGTGCGCGATTCAATGTTGTTGATATGCAGATATTCTCAATTTGGCAAATGACTTTTTGTAGCTTGATCATAAGAGACTTTGTCATTTTGTTCATTAACCGGAGTCTTGTTAAGGCATTACTTCTTTTTGTCTTTGTCTCATTAATGTCCTATAAAAAGCAACACTAAAAGCAAAGATTCCATCTTTCCTTAAACAGAAGAGTCAGTGTCTTTCGACAGACATGAAGTAACTCAGCGGAATGATAAAACAATATGCACAACTAAAACAAAATCTAAATACCAAGTGTTTGAGTGAATAGTATTTAGTCAGGAACTCAAATACTTACTTAGCCCAGGAAAACTCAGAGTTAAACTAAATAGCTAGGTCAGCGGAGACTAGAAATTCTACCCTTGAATTTACTAACTTCCATACAACCATAGACTATTTATTTTAACATCACTATTGATTTAATTAACCTAATCTTAACTTCGTTGTTATGATCAAAACTTATGCACTACTGAGTCATCCACTGAGTCAGTCCAAACTTGTGCTTGGTTCAACAATCTCCCCTATTTTGATCAATGGCAATTAATTAAGCGAGAATTAAATCAATAAGATATTTAGATCAGAGTTACCTTACAAACATGCTTGATATAACTTTGTTCAGCATCTTCATTTTTCTCAGAGTGACTGCTAACCACCCATAATTCTTGATCCCTTCTTGGGTCAGCATTCCTCAATATTTCTCATTATTTCTGCAAGATCAGAGATACATACATACACACACACACACACACACACACACACACACACACACACACACACACACACACACACACACACACACACACACACACACACACACACACACACACACACACACACACACACACATATATATATATATATATATATATATAGCAGAAAATATAAGAAGTTAAGCAGTTCTTAACTTAGAACAGAATAAGTAATATTTTCATATACGAATAACTTGAATACAGACAATGAAGAGTTAATCTATACTAAGTTCTACAATAAGATCTACAAATTACAATAAATTCTATTCTACTTGGGCATTGATGGTCCTCCAAGGTTAGCTCTTCTTTATTCAAATGTCTCATGATCCCATCTTGACATCTTTTCCTTGGATAGCACAATCTCCTTACCTTTCCTCTTTTGCATCTCAGTATATTCTCTTTGAATGCACTCCAAATCCTTGGACAAGTTATATGAAAAATCAGCTACCCTCCGATCTCTCTCTCTCCTCTTGCTCACACTTCTCACGATCCTTCTCCCCAATTGCTATTGCATCCAAAATCACTTGGGTTTGATGATCAAACGAGCTCAGAGAATCTTCAAAGTCTTGAGTTGGCCATAGATGTTCGTAGAAAAATTCTACACTAGCAACTCATAGATTTCTTGAGAAATGGCATCCTATTCTCTGAGAAAAGCAAAGAGTCCCACTAGAGCGTGAGACTAAGATTGATTGACTTGGTACTGAGCATTAAGTCCTTCCTTGGATATCTGGGTGAGACTAGCCAAAGCCTTGGGTTGAGTATTTTCCCTTAAGATCCGCTCGAGCATATGAGTGCTTTTGATATGAGTAGTGACTTCTTCATGTATCTGATCAATTGCTTGACCATCATTAATGACATCAGCGTGAACAATCTTGATTTGATCATGAATGTGACCAAGTTTCTGATGAAGTGAAGGTTTCTGTTCAGCATCTGCCATTACAATGTCGCTATTCAGAGCTTCAGATATGTTTAGTCTCTTTATTGCTTTTAGGACTTCTCCCTTTGAGTCTTTAACTCCTTTCAGCAATTGCTCCTTCACATTCCTTAGCTAAGTGGCATGGCCTTGATTCATCTTAAATGTAGTAATCAGTGCGTTAACAGTAACAATGACAGCATTCAAGCGTATTATGTTCTCATCATTCTCCTTGCTCAGAATACTATAGCCACTCAGAACTCTTGCATTGCTTCTAAGAGGGAATTGAATTTGTCTATCATTGAGTCCCTAAAATCCCTTTCTTCGTTCAAAACTCTGCAATTACTTTCATAGATTTTCTATTAAACTTCAATAGCTCAGCCTGTTTACCTGCAAAATTCAAAATATGCAAAGTATTGGATACTATAGCCTTTACAAGAGAGTACTAGGTAGGGACAAACTTGAAGTGAGCCTTCATCTCCTCAACTACTTGCATAAACCCTTGCACTGGCTTAACAGCCTTTGCAAGTCTACTCAGGACTTCCTCTAACAATAGTGATCTTACAATTTCTACATTAATTTTAGCATCAGTCCTAAGTCCTGGATATCTAGCTCTTCCTATCCTCCTTATATCTCCCAAGAGCTTAGCCTAGGAGTTGAATTGTGGTGGAGGTTATAGTTGTTGAGGTGGTTCTTGTTGATCTAGAATCTCCTCTATGATTAGAGGAGCTCGAATAACTGGTCCTTCCAAGAGTAAAGGTTCACGCACTAGAGATCCAACAGGGGAAAGTAGGGGAATGATGGATGTTTGGTCAAAGTGTGAGGTGTTTGCTTGGTCAGAGGTGGATGTGGATGGTATTTGGGTTTCAGGTAAAGGTTGAGAAGATATGGGTGTAGGTGATATGGGTGTTTCAGTGGAAAGATTTGGGAAAATAAATGGTTCTTCTTTATTGACTTCCTTCTCTTCTTCAACACCTTCAACAGTGGACTCGCTGACCTGAGCTAGAGATTGCTCAGTCAGCTGAGCTCCCTGCTTAACTACAATAGCTTCTTCATCCTCCTTATCCTCCCTCATCCTCATCAATAACAATTTTCATCCTCTTCATCTAGGTTGCACGGACACGCCTCAAGTGTCCGACACGACACAGACAAGGACATGCGGACACAGCAAATTGAAAAAAAAATGCATTTGGACACGGCTGCAACTAAAATTAATTGTCAAACATATATATTCATATATAATAAAATCTATATCATACGTAGTCATTTGATCCATTACTAAAACTACCAAACAACATGTCTTATGAATTTATTGCAATACCTTTACCAACTATGTGCAACGAATATGCTTTAACTCTAGTGTATGACCCTTACTTTTTTGCCCACATTGTTGCATTTAAATGTCGTATTACCAACCCCACTAAGTTTTTCTATTGTTGTGTCATATATTTCCACAAAGGAGATTTATTAACTTCTGCATGGAGTGTCCGTGGTGTGTCCATGGAGTGTCCAAAAATTGTCCATCCTATGTGGAGTGTTCATTTGAAATTTGGTGTGTCGAACGCATATCCGATGGCTATCCAAAGAGTGTCGGTGTCTGATATATGTCTGACACGGGGACACGCCAGGTTTTGGAGTGTCCATGCTTCATTGCTCTTTAGCAATTCTCTTCTCCTCTCCCTTTTCTCCTTCTTAGCCTCCTCAGTAGTCAGACTGACCTGCTGGTCTACATTAACATGAAACTTTACTTCCTCCACAACTTCTACTTCTTCATGCTCATGCTCCTCTTAGTTCTCAATCCCTTCCAGAGCACCCATCATCTCTTCCACAACTTCAGGGATAGGTTTATCAGCTAGACTGGCTGCTGCATATTCAATAACTTTCCCAGTAACATCCTTAGTCTTTGCTGCTGCTTCTTCAGCCTTTCTTCTTATCTCTTCTTCAGTATCTTCCTGCCTTTTCTTGATTCTTTCTTTCTCAGAGGCCTTTAACTTCTCAACTTCCTCCACATCCTAGACTACACTAGTTTACTTCTTTACCATAAGCTTCTTCTTGGACTAACCAACTTGAGGCATAAGAACTGATATAACTTCTTGTCCTTCAACATTTCCTCCATCATGCCCTGCAGCTTCAACACTTCTCTTCTTAGATCAGACTAGAGGCATCTCCTCCTCTCTTATTTCTTCCGCATTCTTCCTCTCTTCTTCCTTCTCTTCAGCAATCAGCTCTTTTGGCTTCTCATGCTTAGTTCCCTTAGATGATCTAGTCTTTTTAGGAACCTGGGCAACTATAGGATTAGAGCTCGCTGAACTCGCCTTCTTCACATCCTTCTCGAAGTATCTCCTGACCTCCTTCTTGCTTCCCTTCTTCTCTTCATTCTCTTCTCCTTTCTCTATTTGAGCTTGGTAATCCTCTCAAGCTCACTAGCCATAAAGGCATCCAAGGTCTGATCCTCCTCTTCTAGCTTAATTGGCCTTAATAGAATTATAGCCCTTAGATCCTTCATTCTAACCCTCTCCTTTCTGCTGCTTGATATACTTGGTGTTGTTAGGGTTCTCATTACACTTCAACCAATGAAAATGCGCATTACTTCAAATTCTAGATTCAATCACCATTAGAGTGATTCTACTCTTCTGCGCCCATCCTTCTAAATCTAGCTCATATGCCCTACATATCTCCATCACAAGATGCCCATACACCATGTGCTTAGACACTTTCCTATGCACAATTTCCAGCGACCAGTTGATGCACATCCCTTGAGTTAGAGTGTATAAAAGCACTCTCTCAAACTTCAAACAGCTTCCTGCTGAAGCTGTTTTGGGAAGCAACACCTTCATTACAAGCTCATGCGCCTACTTTCCTTCCTTCGTGAACATTGAGGCTATAAGTTCTCTAGCCTTATAATCAGCGAGAACTTCATAATCAATGAGGATGTCCATGTGATCTTCATCCTTCATAACTCGCATCCTCAGCCCTCTCTCTCGCATATACCAAACAATCAACTTAGGGGTAACATACACCTTCCTCCCCATCATCATTATGACAAATAGGTTCATCAGACCTTCAACCATGTGAATCCCATGGAAAAATCTCCTAACTACTCGTACCATCCATTGGGTATCTCAAAGAACCTTATCAAGTAATGTTGGCGCATCCACTTCCCAAAGCGCTCATCGCTTGAGAAACTGAGCATATCAACTGTAGTAGGCTCCTCAATAATAGCTTCTTCTCTAAAACACCATCCAGTTGGAATATATTTGGTTCCAGGTGGGATGAATAGATCTTCCCTTTTGTTGATTCCAATTGCCATTTGCGTAGTATGGTCCATGGTAGTAATCCAGCATGTATCCTTATCATCCCTCATAAATAGGGATTCCTCAGCGCTGGGTTTAGATGATCTTCCTGATGTACTCACCACTGAAATAGCTTTGAAAGAAATAGAGAATTTGGGGATTTTTAGAGGAAGATTGTGGAAATTTTTTTAGTTAAAGTAACCTTCTTCTTTCCGAATCTCTCATTAAATAGCCAAAGACTCTTCACCTAAGTCTACAAAGCTACGCGTACGACTCATAATCCATGGTCAAATTTGAACGGTGAGATTAAATAGAGTTTACTATAGAATTTATGATAGCAAAATACATGGGATAACTGCAACTGAATATGGAACGTTTTAAGACTTGCTACCATTTCTATCAGTTTTGAATTTGAATAGAGACCGGTGACAATTTTATGATGTGTCCAAAATTCAAGCGCGAAGAAGAAATACTTAACCTAATTTATAGAAGCTCAAAGTGCACCCTAATTTCTTTGGTCAGCTCCAGAATTGATCAGCGGGAAATGAATTTCTTCAAATTAAATTGGACATTTCAATTAACTCTCTTAGAGTGTTGAATTGGTCATTTCCAATAGGCTTTGTGAATATGTCAGCTCGCTGTTCTTCAGTAGAATGTATGTGAGCTTGACTTCACCTTTTAGCACATGATCCCTTATGAAGTGATGTCTAATATTGACATGCTTCATCCTGCTATGTTGAATTGGATTCTTGGATAGGTTAATTACAATCTTTTTATCACACATGACTTCAAGACACTAAGACTTTATACCATAATCCTCCAATTATAGGTTAATCTGTAGCAGTTGTGCTACACAACTTCATACAACCATGTACTCAGCCTCAGTTGTGCTCAGAGACATAGAAGTCTGCTTCTTGCTATACTATGTTACAAGATAATCACTAAGGAAATGGCATCCTCCTATGGTGCTTTTCCTTTCAAGTTTGTCTCTTCCATAGTCAGCATCTTTGTATCCTTTCAGAGTGAAATTTGCATTACTTGGATACCATAAACCTACATCAATAAAGCCTAGTAAATACCTGAGAATTCTATTAACAGTATCTAAGTGAGATTCTCTAGGGGTCAGCTTGATATCTAGCACAATAACATACAACATATTGAATGTCAGGCCTACTAGCAGTTAAGTAAAGTAGAGAACCAATGATACCTCTATAGAGCTTACTCTCTACAGGTTTACCTTCCTCATCTTTACTTAAAATTGTATCAGTGGCCATGGGTGTTGACATTGGCTTGGCTTTATCCATGTTAAACTTCTTGAGTACTTCCTTGGCATGCTTAGCTTGGCTGATGAAGATCCCATCATCACCTTGCTTGATTTGTAAACCAAGAAAGAAATTAAGCTCTCCCATAATTGACATTTCAAATTCTTTCTTCATCTGCTGGCTGAACTCTTTGCAAAGCTTCTCATCCATTGCTCTAAAAATAATGTCATCCATATAAATTTAGACTAGCAACACATCTTGATGCTTCTTCTTGAGAAATAGAGTCGTATCTGCTTTTCCTCTTATATAACCTTTGTTGAGTAAAGTTAGTCAGTTTCTCATACTAAGCTCTTGGAGCCAATTTCAGTCCATATGGAGCCTTCTTCAGCTTGAAGACATGATCTGGATACTTTAGATCTTCAAAGCCTGGGGGCTGTCTGACATAGACTTCCTCTTGAATATAACCACTAAGAAATGCACTCTTAACATCCATTTGAAACAATTTAAAGTTCATATGAGTTACAAACAAATAAATAATTCTTATGGCTTTAAGTCTTGCTACTAGTGCAAAGGTTTCTCCATAGTCAATGCCTTCTTGTTCATTGTAGCCTTGAGCAACTAGTCTGGCCTTATTTCTGACAATATTACCAGCTTCATCTAGCTTATTCTTGAAAACCCATTTGGTGCCAATGATTGACTTGCCTCTGGGTTTCACCACCAAATCCTAAATTTCATTCTTTCTGAATTGGTCTAGCTCCTCTTGCAATTCAATCATCCAGGTGTCATCAAACTCAGCATTTTCAAACTTCTTTGGTTTAATCAATAAGAAAAATGGTGAATGACTCATCATTCTATTCTGCTGACCTTTGGTCAGCACTGGGTTTTGCACACTATCAAGAATCTTCTAAACTAGGTGATCTCTCATTACTTTGACTTCTCTTGGTAGATCAGAATCAACTCGTTGAGATACTGTCATTGGTTGAGCATCTACATCATCACCAAAGTTGATGGATTGGACCAGGACAAATTCAAAATCGTCTTTTTGTGGAACTAGATCAGGAATAACAATAGGCTGACTAACTAATCCATTGACTTATTCATTATCTCTTTCGTCATCACTAGCTTCTTTATCTGCATTGTTAGTTTTATCGAAATCTACATGCATAGAATCCTCTAAGATGCCAGCCTCTTGACATACACTCTGTATGCCCTACTGTGTGTTCAGTAGCCCAGAAAGATTCCTTCATCAGCCTTGGGGTCAAATTTAGCCAATTGGTTTTTTGTGTTTAAAGCATCTACAACCAAAGGCCTTGAGATGACCAACCTTAGACTTGCGCCCCTTCCAAAGTTCATAAAGAGTTTTATTCAAAATTGGGCGAATTAAAACCCTATTTAGAATGTAACAAGTTGTGTTAATAGCTTCTCCCCAAAAATACTTTGGCAGATTGTTATCACTCAGTATAGAATGACCCCTCTCCACAATAGTGCAATTCTTTCTATCAACTACCCCATTCTGCTGAGGTGTATGAGGGGCAGAAAAACTGTGGTCAATACCATGCTTAGAACAGAATTCCTCAAACTGCCTATTTTCAAATTCCCTTCTATGGTCACTGCAGATTCTATTAATTTTAAGGTCTTTTTCATTCATGATCCGGGTGGCCAACCTAAAGAATGATTCAAATGTTTCATCTTTGCTAGCAAGCCAGATAATCCAAGTGAACCTAGTCAGATCATCTACAACCACAAGGGTGTACTTCATTCCACGTAGACTTATTGTCACAACTGGCCCAAACAAATCCACGTATAAAAGATCAAGGGGATGATAAGAAGATATATTAGCTATGGATTTAAAGGTCCTCCTAAATTGTTTCCCATATTGGCATGCTAAGCAGAGTCTATCTTTATCAAAGGCTAGATTGGGTGAACCCTCAACAAGTTCATTTATGGCTAATTTGGGCAGATTGGTCATATTGATATGTCCTAAACTTCTGTGTCATAGCCATGAGTTTTCCTACTTAGAAACTAAGCATATATCATTAGAGCTAGGGGATAAATCAATCATATAAACATTATTGATTCTAGGAGCATAAAGAATAGTTTGATCAAAATTACCATCAATGACTGAGCAGCCCGCTGAGTCAAAAATAACTTACCTGCCTTTGTCACACAACTAAGCAACGCTTAGGAAGTTGAACTTTAGAACATTCACAAGAGACATATTATCGATTGAAGGCTTGACTCCCACTGTGCCGCTGCCAACAATCTTTCCCTTTTTGTTGTCTTCAAAACTGACACTTCTATTCCTTCTTTGCTTTAATGTGATGACTTGCTTTTCATCACCTATCATATGCCTCGAGCATCCACTATCCAAATACCACATTCTTCTATCATTAGTGGATCTCAGATCACCTGTAAAATAATCAAGTTTTCTTAGGTACCCATGCCTTTTTTTGCTGGGTCCTCCCTTGTTATTGGTGGTCATCCTTGACCAGTCATACTCATCATAGTAACCATTTATGTGTCTACACATGACTGTAGCATGTCTTAAATTTCCACAAAAATTACATACGGTCATAGGATTGGGCCTGCTCACTTTGCTCTTTTAAGAAACCTTCTCAGAGTGGTGAGTTTGGTTACTCTGAGTATTCCTACTAGGTTGAGGAGGGACGCACACTTTTTCGAAGCTCTTAGTTCAGCAGCTAACTAATCTATTTTCTTAGTGAGCTTGCTTGTATATCCATTATAGTACTCAGCTTTTTCCATTAGGTATAGGATGTCAAGTGAGGTAGAAGAATTAACATCTTCTAGATCATCACACCTCCTCTCGAGTACTTGGATGTATCTGGTTGACTTCTTAGTCACATTGATCATATAATTAAGTACTGTAATAATTTCATCTAAAGACATAGGGGGTTTGGAATTTACCTCAGTAGCTTTCCTTTGTCTCTAGTCTAGTCAGCTGATTTATTGGCAGCGGAAATAGATGGTTGGTCAGCTGACTCTGAGTTGATTAGATCATCCTTTGCCATGAGACACATTTGCAGAATCTTGTGCCTCTTCATCTGAGGATGATGACTCTTGTTCATATTCACTCTAGGAACTAGTAAGGGCCTTCTTATCATTTTTCTTCTTCAACATGTTCTTAGCTTTGGGATAGCTAGACTAGATATGCCCTTTCTCACTACATTCAAAACACTCGATATCTTTGTTGTGCTCTTTATTGAACTCCTTTCGTGGTCTATCATCTGCTCCCTTCTTATACTTGTCGGTCTTCCTAAACTTTTATAAGTTCTTATCTTTCCCCAAGAACCTTCTAAAATTCTTGGTCATCAGTGTTATCTCTTCCTTTCTGTCCTATGGATATTCTTCCTCAAAGGAAACTTCTTCATCATCAGCTCTAACGATAACAGCTCTGCTAGAGCTCTCTCTTTCCTTATGCCTGTGCTTCTTAGACTCATCTTCATACTACCTAAAAGACATCTCTTGAGTCAGCAAGGTTCCCATCAGCTCATCAAACTTGTAAGTCTTTAAATCAGCAAGGTTCCCAAGAGCTCATCAAACTTGTAAGTCTTCAAATCATGGGCTTCTTCAATAACACTCTTTATTACTTCCCATTCCTAAGTGAAGCTTCTAAGAATCTTCTCGATAGTTTCTTCCTCAATGAAGCTTTTCTTAAGTCTTTTCAGCTCATTGACAATATTCATGAATCTGGTATTCATGTTAGAAATGTCCTCCTTGGGTTGCATCTGAAACATCTCATAATTCTTCATGAGGATGTTAATCTTAGACTCTTTCACCTTATCAGTGCCTTCATAAGTTACTTCCAACTTCTTCCACATCTCTTTAGCAATTTCACATCCTGAAATGCAATTAAACTTAATTACATCAAGCGTGCAATGGAGATAGTTGATAGCAATTGCATTTTCCTTTAGTCTAATCAATTCCTGACTGTCCCACTCATCAGAATACTTGTCAACTCGCACTCCATTCTTCATGTTAGTAGGAACAAATGGCCCTTCAATAATAGCTATCCAAGCGTGCATGCTCTGAGACTAGATGAAATTCTTCATCCTATTTTTCCAATAAGTATAATCGTCACCATTAAATATTAGAGGCCTAGTGACAGACATGCCTTCTGGCAGAATATAACCTTGGGCCCTTCCACTAGATTCTCCTCCCTTGTACGCATGGTCTTTATCTCAAGATTGTGAAATCTTTGAAATGAGAACTGCTTTGATACCACTTGTTGGTCCTATGCATACATACAATGAGTCAGAGGGGGGGTGAATGACTCACTTAAGAACTTAATAAATTTTTTCGCGATAATATAAGCTTTGCTGAGTAAGTCAGCTGGCTCAGTGAAATTTGGAAAAACTTGAAAGTAAAGGACATAGAGATTTTTATACTGGTTCGGTAACCTGTGCTTACATCCAGTCCCAAGAGAGTGTCTTGACCTTAATTCACTAATCTCAACTCCTTTACCCTAGGCGGAGAGGTCTTTCACAAACTCCCCAATTATAGAAAGTACCCGCCAAACTGTAATCGCTCACCCGTTGAGTAGAATGCCCTCTTCTACTAGCAACTTAACTATTTCTAAACAAGAGTTAGAATCAACTTATAGAAACATTGATCTAGTTACAAATGATCTGGTATTACATCTCAAATGATCTAAGCTATTCTCTCTTGTTCAAAGCAGATTCTTCGCTGAGTAGTTGCTTCCTCATTTGAACTTCTTTGAAGATTGTAAATTGGTAGAGTTTTTCTTCTTAGAAATTCAGGTGTAATTACTAAGTTCTAACACTTGGCTTCTTGCTCCTTTTATAGATGGATTCAGAAAGTAGCTATTGAAATTGCTTTGGCATCTTCTAAAATTGACAACTCATCTATTCACCCATTCCTTCTTCAAATCGATTCGTTAGAAGATAGAATCACACCATTGTGAGATAAAAATCAATCCGTTAGAGACAGATTAAAATTCGAGCTTCAATTTGAATTCTTTATCGATTAATGCCAGCCTTCCGTCAGAGAGAACTCGTGCTGACTTGCCACGTGTCTTCTTCCCATACCTTCTGGTAATCTGACATGTTATAGAGTGTGCAATACAATGTTATTGATCTGAAGATATTCCTAATTTGGAAAATGACTTTTTGCAGCTTGATCATGGAAGACTTTGTCATTTTGTTCATTAACCGGAGTCTTGTCAAGGCATTAATTATTTTTGTCTTTGTCTCATTAATTTCCTGCAAAAAGCAACACTAAAAGCAAAGACTCCATGTTTCCTTTAATGAAAATGTCAGTGCCTTTTGACAGGCATAACATAACTCAGCAGAATGATAAAACAATATGCACAGCTAAAACAAAATCTAAATACCAAGTGTTTGAGTGAATAGTATTTAGTCAGCGACTCAAATACTTACTCAGCACAAGAAAACTCAGAGTTAAACTAAATCGCTAGGTTAACGGAGACTAGAAATTCTACCTTTGAATTTACTAACTTCCATACAACCATAGACCATTTAATTTAACATCATTATTGATTTAATTAACCCTATCTTAACTTAATTGTTATGATCAAAACTTAAGCACTACTAAGTTATCCCCTGAGTCAGTCCAAACTTGTGCTTGTTTCAATATAGCTAAGTTGAGCTTTTCCTCCATGGACTAGACAACTCGTTTGATATCTTCAATAACAACATTGACCAGTTTATCTAGCTTGTCAGAATCAACTCCCACATCCTTGAGCATCATTTCAAAGCCTTCAACTAGAATCCTTATATCTTTCAGCACATCATTGAATTTATCAAATAGCTTCTTGTGAGCGATTTTCTCTGAGTTCGTGATCTTGGATTGCTCATTTCCATGAGTGTGAATTAGACTATAGAGCACCTTTATTTGCTCTTCCAAATCTCATGCTCTAGCTTCAGCAACATTAGATAAAGGGTTGAGCTCCGTCACAATAGCTTTCTTTAGAGAATTAGTTGTTGGGTATCCTTGCATCAACATTCTCAGCTCAGTCACTACATCAAACCGACCTTGCACTGGTTCTCTAGCCCTTGTAATCCTCCTCAAAACTTCCTCAAACATGAGAGTGTTGGCTACTGTAGTATATAAATCCTCATCAATCCTCAGTGTTGGATATCTTCCTCTAGCCAGTTCTTTGACTAAGTGAATGAAGCCAACATCCTCTTGATTCATATGTGTAGGTGCTTGCCGACCTTGTTCCTCATCAGGAAGATCTACAATAGTAGGCCCTTTTCTAGTTGGTTGTTTACTAACTTGATTTTGGGTTGATGGTACGGCTAGGATGGGTCTGGTTTGAGGTGCTAATGGTGGTGGAGGCAATTTTTATGGAGAGGTATGTTTGGCGGATTTTGTTAGAGAGGTTTGATGTTTTGATGATGATGGTTGTGTTTTGGATGGTGATGACTGTGTTTGCATGGTGAGTTTTAGGTTTTTAATGGAGATCATATAGTTTTTATGGATGGTGATGTAGGCTTAGGTGGTGAAGCTTGTGACTTTTGTGGAGAAGGTGGTTGTTTAGATGGTGAGGGTTGAGGATGTTGGTCTAATTGAGGGTTAGAAGAAGATGGTGGTAAAGGATTAGTGGATACCTGGGTAGGTGAAGATTGTTGATTGGTTGTGGTTTGTTGCTGATCCAAGACTGGTTCATTAACCTGTTGCTCTTCAGCCACTAATTCAACACCTTCAACAGTTAACTCAGCTTCCTAAGCTTTTGGAATTTGCTCAGTAGACTGATTTATATGCTCTCCTTCCTTCTCTTTCTCCATCTATTCATTTTCTTCCTCCTCTCCCTTTTTTTTAGTCACATACATGTTTTTGAAAACCATTTTCTTTGGCTTCTTTGCTACTCCGCTTTATCACCCTACTCAATAGCAGATACTCCCTACTCATCTGGTTCTTTCTTAGCTGCTTCCTTTTCAGCTTTCTTTCTGGCATTAATCGCATTAGCTTCAACTTTGATTCTAGCCATATTCTCTTTGTTAGCAGCCATTAGTTCACCTTATATATGTTGCCCTGCATGATTATGAATTTAACTTGAGTTAGATATTACATATATGATACTGACATCATTAGAATTTGTGATATGTTATGCCAATGCCCATCACCTGATCATGATAGTAAATTCATTATACATGATAATGCAAATCTAGTCCAAATCGTATATAATGTACGTCATATTGATTAAAAGTGCAGTTGACTTATAATTTATGTCCAAATCATATATAATGTATGTCATATTGATAAAAAAAAATGCAGTTGACTTACGGAATACTATGTTCTTGCTATTTGTTGATAATCTTAGAATCATAAATTGAGAATAGGGACTCGTAGTGTTTTTGCTTGAAGACTTAGAGGCACAAGCTCTTTGAGAATGGCTTGTTCCTAATAGCTTTCTTGCTTTTTGTTTCATTATTTTTTTGAACTGTTAGCAAAAAGGAGAACTAACGATGCTATGCATCAACTGCTTCTTTAGAACATTCAGTGGTCTTCATCAGTTGCAGGTCGATAGTTGCATTTTTTAAGGTACCTTTCCTTACTTCGAGAATAATTAAGGAAGATATATATGAGAGACAATAGAGGAAAGAATTCTAACGAAATAGCTAGATTTACACGAGACAATAGTCTAAAATAATAGTATTATAGATAATGATTTGAGGACTTAGCCTTAGGTTAAAAGGACTATATCACCCTACTACTGCTACTTTTATAATAATTTACAAATAACTGATTTTAAAGGCTATTATAGATAGACAAATACCAATAACTACCATAGAATAATCGAAGTAATTGTATTAACTAACTTGATTTAACTTTTAGCCAATTCCCTTATTGTTTTTCCTTTGGTACATGACAATGCCTCCACCTTTAGCCATTCTAGATCCTTCAAATGGCAGAAAGTAAGAAATTACTGTCACACAGTGGTTGTGTTCTCCTATACAACATTATTTGAGGGTAATCCTCTCCATTGGGTCAGTAGATGTATTATGGGCCTGCCAAAAACTTCCACTTACCTAGTATTTAATCACCTCTACTGGTTTTAGTAGGGAGAAAATCATCTTCAAAAGGAAGGAGGTTAGTAAGAGTGGGAGTTAAAAGAGTCTAGTCTGTGTTTAATGCAACATAAAATATAGGGTTGACTTTTGAGTGTCGAGGCTGCTGATGGGTGTCGAGACCACCAAGAATAAATCTCTATACAGCAAAAACCTAGAGTCAAAGATAAGCAAGTGTCGATCCCACAAGTAATAGTCTTTAACAAAGTTATTCTTAGAAGATGACAAACAACGTGAGCTAAAAATGATTTTTTTGGATATTTGAGAATTAAAACTAAATAAAGCAGGTGATAAATCAATGAAATAATATGACCAAATCAAAGCATCATAGTGATCATAGGACAAGATATAAACCACACCAGGCCTAGGTTTAGTTATACTAGTGTTCCACACCGTACAACACTAGCAACTCTTTCTTATTGATGAATAGCAATACCAACTAGAATAGCCTAAACCCTTATTGATAAGTAGTGAAGCAATCCCAAGAGGCGTAAGATTACCTTTCTCCAATCTCAGTGGAGACTGTCGTTACTCTATTCCTCTTCAGGCACAATTACGGATGTAAGAATGAGAAATAATAATAATCACAAAGACTTACATTAGGAAGATCAGACACTAGCTGGACTAAGGGATGTTCTTACATGGAAAACCCTTGAAATACCGATTTGTAAATAGGTTGCCTTCCGGATTATTGTATTCAACCGTGGTCCTCACATTATTTAAAATCAGCCTTGACATTTGGTCAAGTAATAAAGAATTTAGCTACACATGACTGAATTTAAATACGAATAAATATAAAGTGACTTGAAATAAATCATGTGAAATGTAAAGAAGCTTGAAAATAAATTGCGATATGAAATAAGAACAGAGCAAATGAAATCTGAAGTGAGACTTGAAATTAAATTTAATTCAGTTCAAAAAGAATATTTGCAAAAGTAAAATCGAAAGCTTAAATTAAAGGCAATTAAAAATAAAATGAGAGCAAAGTATGAAAATTAAAGAACAAGAAGATGAAAAACTAAACGAGACTAGAAACTGAAAAATGAAGCAAAAGTTCTAAAGCTGGGAGAAGAGCCAGCTTCCAAATGCACCGGCATTTCCTTTTATAATCCTCTTGTCGGCTCCTTATGCTTCTAGGGTTTCTTGTGTTTCTCCTTGAATAGGTTTCCTCCTCTTTAGCCTTTATCTTAAATAGGAATCCATGCTTATCTTGATCTTACCCAAAAGAGAACTCTTTAGGAATTTAAACTCCTTTCTTGAATAGGAATTCTCCCAAATAGGATTCGTCCAAATTAATGTATTTCCAGGTCTGGCTTTGACACGATTGTGGAAGAATATTGACTCTGTCGTTCTAAAATGTTCTGGAATCACCGAGACCAGCTATCACTCCCGCTCAATGCTCAAGATCTCGGTGAAATGCACTTTTTGTCCGAATTCAGCATGTTTTCTTCAAATTACTCTGAAAACCTAAAAAGATAGAAAATGAAGTAATAGAGGCCAAAAAGACTAAAAGCATTGTCTAAATGATATAAAATGAGCTTAAAAATGTGTTGGGAATACAACCTATCAAATCTCCTCACACTTATTCCATGTTTGCCCTCAAGTATGTATTAAAGACCAGGAAGAAAAGAAATTTAAACTGCACAAGTGATCCTAAATAATTTCATAGAGACTGACTTTTTTCATGGAGACTTGCAATGCGACTCTTTGTTAACTACCAAAATTCCAACCTGAGATGTCCTTGAGAAAGTATAAGAACCTTGCTTGAAACTTAGCCTGAGAGTTTTTACCAAATTGTAAGTACAAACACACAATTAATTGTTAAAGTTTAAAATTTACCTCGGTTTGATATCTAGGGTCTCTTGACAGACATAAGATGACTCTATTCCAACCTTTTATTAAGTTAAATTACACTTCACTTGATGGGGTCCCTAAAACACATCTAGCCATAACTTGGGTTTTGCTTTTTGAACTTTACAAATTTTCCTAGCCCCTTTTTGATAACCCCTTTCTGATAACCCCTTTCATTCCTATTACGTACTTTGCTAATTGCGCTTGATTCCCATTGCATTACCCACTGTCAATTCCACTTACTCTACCCTCCCTATGAAAGATTCTTCATTTAGTTTTTGGCCGTGGATAGCTCTTCCTCTAGCGTGGTCCCATGAAAGAAATAAACTTAGTTACGAGCCAAATAGATCTCATTTCGTCTGATTGTGGAACATATATTAGAAAAATAACCACCAAGATCAATGGTAAAATTATTGTAAGGTCTTGATAAAGGTCCTATGGTACAAAGAGATTTATTAAATACAAACCAAGTCCAAGTTAAAGCACACAAACAAATTAACTATGTTTTACTTTTCTGCACGCACTCAATCGGGGACTAAGAATCTTACAAAGTGACTATCAGATATCAAATAATTGAAAAAGTAATACTCAAATTAGGTTTCAATAACAAGTTATAGTTAGTCAAAATAATTATATTAGTCATCTAATTAGTCATTTACACAGTATTTCCTTTCTTATATTTATCTTCATTTCTCAATGATAGGTTAGAGAACAAGCTAAGTCATTGCGGATAAATAAAGAAATAACATACGACTCTTTGAATCTTTTTCTTGATTAAACAATGTAAAATGAATATAATTACAATGATAAATAGAATTAAAAACAAAAAGATTGAAACTAAAAACAAAAAGAGCAAGAAAAAGATTGAAAAATAAAGCAAAAGAAGCAAAAAGATAATTCCCCTCCCCACACTTGAATTTTGCATTGCCCTCAACTCAAACAAAATAAAAAAGAAGAAAAAGAAAAATAAAACGGAGGGCAAAAGGAACATTATTGTCTTGGTGGAGGAGGAAGGAATCAAAGAGACTTAGGCTTTAGGGTTTCGGTGGGTAGGCTTTGCGATTCCCAGATGCTGGATGAGAAAATCAATGTTGAGCTTGAGGGCATCGCAGTGAGAGTGGAGCATCTGGTTCTTAGCACCGAGCTGCATAATGTTGGCGGAAAGACCTTTATAAAGTCCCTCTAATCTTTGATACTTCTGTAGGAGATCGGTATAGGCGGTGCTAGGAATAGGATCTGCTTGTGCTGGCTAGTCCTGCTAGTATGGCTAAGGCTCAGCGGGAGGCATTGTCTTACTCTCAGGGGGACTAGGAGGGCATATAAGCTTGGTCTCACTGACAGTTTTCACCATCAACATGATTTCCAGAGTCTTCGTATCCAACAATGGGGTCTCAGGGCTCTTGGTGTAAGGGGCATGATCGAAGTGCTCCATGTGATGTGTTATCATTGGGATCATGATACCTAGTATTGGAGGACTCTTGGGATGGGTGAGGACATAGTAAAACTGCTTGGTCAGCCAGGCCCTGAGGTGAAACTTCTTGTTATTTTGTGTTGGAAATTTTGGAGGAGGAAAAATAAAAATGGAAGGGAGATGAAAAAAACTTTAAACTTTATTCATAATTTCATTTCAATCAAACATTACATGATTTGGCTTTTATATAGGCATATAAAAGTAACTAAGAGATTCCACTAATCCCATTAATTACTCAACTATTACATTACAAGACCTCAAATTCAACTAGACATATGACCACTACTTCCATTAGTAACAATTCTAACAATAATTACAATAATAAAATCTTGGCACATTTTAGGCATTTTCAACCCTCCTCCTTGCCTAAAATGTTCCAAATGAAAAATAATTGAAAATTATAAGAACAGATGTCGCTAGTTTTGTTGGTGCACTCTGTCACCATTTATTTATTGATGCACTTGTCACCAACCTTCATTTAATGGTGTACTTTCTCACCAATTAAGTTGTTGATACACTTGTCACCAACCTTCAATCATTGGAGAACTTCTCTCTAACCTTCAACTATTAAAGCATTTATCTCCAATGAACCTTTTGATGCACTTTCTCACCAACATAACTTATAAACATATTTTTTTCATATTTGTATTTTCATCCTTTTATAGCCCATCTGCACAAGCCCATAAGATCCTTAATGATCTGATACCAATTGTTAGAAATTTTGGAGGAGGAAAAATAAAAATGGAAGGGAGACGAATAAAAAAAACTCTAAACTTTATTCATAATTTCATCTTAATCAAACATTAGATGATATGGCCTTTATATAGGCATATAAAAGTAACTAAGAGATTCCACTAATCCCATTAATTACTCCACTAATACATTATAAGACCACTAATTCAACTAGACATATGACCACTACTTCCATTAGTAACAATTCTAATAATAATTTCAACAACAAAATCATGGCACATTTTAGTCATTTTCAACATTTTGCATACACCACAGAATGTGCGCTTCCTTCTCGTTCAATGTTGCGGAGCTCTTATGGTGACCAGAAAAATTGAATGCAAGAATTCTATGGGCATACCTGAGATGGGGCTCATGAATGTAGTAGGCGCGAGAGTCACCGGACTTCAAGTGGTGACTATTGGATCATTATTGCATAGAGAAAAGTAGTTCTTGACTGTGTTAAAGTCGGAGGGAGGAGCATCACATATATCATCTGAGGGGTCAGTCACCCCTGAAGCTTTGTTGAAGTCATTGAGACTCTAACTGAAGGTCATCCTATGGAGGTAAAATTTTAGCACCCCCTCTTCACTATAGTTAGTGTATTCCTGTTTGAAGTTGAGAGTCGTGTAGAACTCCCAAACCAACTCCTAGTAGGAAGAGAAAAAGATGAAGAGGAGGGGCACCCATAAGATCATGGTGAAGGCATCAAGAATAACCTTGTAGATGCCCAGGGTGGTCATGGTATCAAAACATGTGGACTTGCAGGGCTTTGAAGGCTTCCTCTTGAAACGGCTGAAGGCGACGTAAGGGGCAGGGTGATCAAAGGTGTTGTGGATCTTGCTCTTTATGATCAGAGCAGGGGGCTTCTCTTCCTTAACCACTTTGGTCTTCTTGGTACTCGTGTCACTCTTTGTGGCACTCTTAGTATACATCTTTTGTTTGGAAGGAGGAAGAGGGGGAGGGAAGTCACTTTCTTTACTGGAATTGATCTCGACGAAGTCATTTTGGGGTTTGTCCTCCTACAACAAAGTCTCAGTCTCATTCTTGGTGTAATTCTCTCCAAACTCTTCAATATCAGTGGCAATGACATTGAAGGGCATGGTAGAGATAGGATCGAGGACTAGGGGAGTGTCGTTGGGAGTTATAGTGGTGCTGTGAGATGTGGTGAGAGGTTGAGCATCATCATTTCTGTTTGCGGTGGTCATTTTATGAGTGACCACGACGGCGGGAGTAGTGACAACAGTAGTGGGAGAAGTAGTGGCTACTACTAGAGTGGCGGCGGCAGGAATGTCTATATTGGTAGTGGTGGAAAGTGGGGTTTTAGGGGTTGTGTCTTGGTTGGAAGCCATTGCGTGCTGAGTGAAAAAGAAAAATATGGGAAGGGAGTAAGTTCGTCGAAAAATAAAGGGTTTGCCTTTTGAGAGAGAGAGAGAGAGAGAGAGAGAGAGCTTGAGAGAATTCTTGAAAGTTTGATGAAAGATGTGACTGTAGTGGGTTTAAATAGGGAGAAGGAGATTAAATGGGCTAAAGGGGAAATCATGGCCAAAAGGAATGAACCACATGCATTGAAAGCATGTGACCATAGAGTGATTGCCACATAACCCAACTCTTCAGAGATCAAGGCACTTGAGTTATCATCTAACCGTTACTATAGCTTTCCCACTCCAAACGACGCTTTATCTCCCTTTGCGTGTTGTAGAGACCTGCACATGCAATCAATGAGAAGAGAGAGATAAAAATATCCTGGTCTAAAATTAAAGAATAAAAATTAAAAAAAAAGCAATCTAAATTAGAATAAAGGAGATAAAGAGTTAAAAATGCTTGGGCTGCCTCCCAAGAGCGCTGTGTTTAACATCGGTAAGCTCGACGCATCACACTGAGATTATGGTGTGGGGTGAGGAGTCTCAGTGAGAGTGTTCTCCTCAGAGTGTGCTTGAATCCTTTGTAGTAAGGCTTGAGGCGATGCCCATTGGCTTTCAAGACTTTGTTGGTCATGATGCTCTGTATAATGACTGCTCCATATAGAAATAGTTTGGTCACGCTGAAAGGTCCAAACTACCGAGACCTCAACTTCCAAGGGAATAATTTGAGTCGGGACAAGAAGAGAAGTACTCTCTGTCCTACTTTAAAGGTTTTCATTGAAGTTAAAAGGTCATGGTGGTGTTTAGTAGTCTCCTTGTAGGCATTGTTCCTTTCACATACATCATAGCGAATCTCCTCGAGTTCATGGAGTTGCTACTTCCTCTGCTCCTTAGCTAC
The DNA here is from genome assembly GCA_947683365.1 of Euphorbia pulcherrima. Lineage (NCBI taxonomy): Eukaryota > Viridiplantae > Streptophyta > Magnoliopsida > Malpighiales > Euphorbiaceae > Euphorbia > Euphorbia pulcherrima. The sequence goes on from CANTUS010000001.1 coordinate 27,628,443, forward strand.
ATGGAGCCTGAAGTTGGTCTCTTTGATGGCTTAATACACTCTGTGCTTGATCTCAATGGGTAAGTGACATGCCTTACCATAGACAACTTGGTAAGGTGAAATCCCAATGGGGGCTATCCATGTTGTCCATATTGCTTAGAGAGATTCAAAGAGACAAAGACTCTAGTCTTTTCTGTTTTGATTAACTATATTCTCTAAGATGATCTTGACCTATTTGTTGCTCCATTTAGCTTGTCCATTTTTCTGTGGGTGGTATGTCATGGAAGTCATGTGCATGACTCCCCCATTTTGCCAGTAGTACCGAGATCTTCTTGTTGCAAAAATGTGTACCCCAATCATTGATAAGCAGTCTCAAGGTCCCGTATCTGCAAATGATATTAAACTTGATAAAGTCTGCCATGATCTTCCCATCATCGTTCCTTATCACCTTAGCTTCTACCCACTTAGAGACATAATCAACTTCTAGGAGAATGTACTTGAACCTATAATAAGGAGGAAAAGGACCCTTAAAATCGATACCTCATACATCAAAGATCTCGACAACTAAAATGAGAGTCATTGGGAGCTGATCTCGATGCCCAAGATTATCAATCCTTTGACAATTGTCGCACGGCTTGCAAAACATATAGGAGTCACGAAAGATGTGGGGCTAATAAAATCCACACTCAAGAATGCATTGTGCGGTCCTTCTCAGCCCACCTTGACCTCCGCAAACCTCAGAGTGACATGCTTGCAAGAGTCTCGATATTTCTTCCCCATAAATACATCTCCTCAAAACTAAGTCGTTTCCTCGTCTCCATAGATAAGGATCATCCTAAAAGTACTTGTCAGCTTCCCTCTTCATCTTCTCCTTGTCATTGCACGTGAAATCCTCTAGAAACTTCTCGGTGGTAAGAAATTTAACAAGATCTATGTATCATGGAGTCTCGATGATAGCAAAGAGACTCTTTCCTGGAAATATATCCTAGATTTCCCTCAGTTCTATTGAATTGGTCAACCTACTGAGATGATCTGCCACTAAGTTTTTGTCCCCTTCTTGTCTCTAATCTCGATGTCAAATTCTTGAAGTAAAAGTATCCATCGGATCAGTCTAGGATTAGCATCCTTCTTGGTCATAAGGTACCTCAAAGCAGCATGGTCTGAGTATATAATGACCTTAAAATAGAGGAGGTAGGAAAGAAATTTCTCCAATGTAAAAATGATAGCAAGGAGCTCTTTCTCAGTCGTGGTGTAGTTCCTTTAAGCCGTATCGAGATATTGGGAGGTATAAAGATGACATGAGGTTCTCTACCAACCTGTTGTCCTAAAACTACTCCTACTGTTTTGTCACTTGCATCATACATGATTTCAAAAGGGTGGTGTCAATCAGGTGCTTAGATAATATGCGTAGAGACCAACTTTCCCTTAAGAGTGTTAAAGGCTTCCTTGCAAGGATCTCTAAACTCGAAGTTAGTGTCTTTCTGAAGTAGTCTGTATAGGGGAGATAACCTTTAAAAAATCCTTTATAAACCTAAATAAAAACCTGCATGCCCAAGAAAAGACCTAACTTCCTTTACAGAAGGGTAGGGTAAGGACTGAATAACATCAATTTAAGTTTTATCTACCTCTATACCCTTTTTAGAAACAACATGACCTAATATCATACCTTAGTCTACCATGAAGTGGCACTTCCCATAACTAAGTACTATATTAGACTCAACACAATGTTTAAGGATCTTACCAAGGTTACCGAGACATGTGTTGAAAGATTCACCATACACTATAAAATTGTCCATGAAGACTTCAATAATGCTCTCAACGTAATTAGAAAAGATACTCACTGTACAACTCTAGAATGTAGGGGAGCATTATAGAGACCAAAAGGCATCCATCTATAATCAAAGGTTCCAAAGGGACACACAAATGTTGCCTTCTCTTGATCTTCTAATGCCACCGGGATCTGATAGAATCTTGACATCCCATTGAGATAGAAGTAGTGAGACTTACCTGCTCGTCTCTTCAGCATTTGATCGATGAATGGTAGTGGGTACTAGTCCTTTTTAGTCGCGGCGTTAAGCTTGTGGTAATAAATATAGACTCTTCATCCATCTGAACTCTCGCTGGGTCAGTTCTCATGCTTCATTTGTTATCACTATGATCTATATGTTCTTTGGAAAAACTTAGACCGGTCTAACCCACTCAATATCAGAGATTGGGTGAATAAGGTTAGCCTCCATGATTTTGATCACCGCCTTCTTCATTACTTCCATCATGGGTGGATTGAGCCTCCTTTGTGGTTGGTGATAGGTCTTGGCATTCTCCTCTAGTTTGATTTTTTGCATGCAAGTGGTATGACTAATCCTCTTGATATCGGCTATAGTCCACCCAATTACCTCCTTATTGTAGGAGCAAGGAGACAGACTACTTTTCTTCATTAGGACTCAATCTACTAAAGATAATCATCTGGAGCATATCATTGTCCCCCAAGAAAGCATACTTAAGGTAACTTGGTAAACTTTTAAGTTTAAGCTCCGGTGGTTGAACGATGGAAGGAGTGAGCTTCTAGAAGGGTGGTAGAACGAGTTTTTGTCCTGGCCTCGCCATAGGTTTAAGTGTATCAAGACTGTGGATAACCTCTTTCACCCTATCATCAAAACTCTCGGTGTCAAGTGCCTCGTTCAACGCCACCAAATACTCATTTGAGTGAGCTAAAAAATTTGTTGAATAACAGGGTCAAGACTATTGATGCCACATAGGCTTGAATCTTCTTCTGGGGTCTTCATGGCATCATAAACATGAAAGTGGCTACTTCCCCGTTAAACTCCATAGTGAGAGAACCATTGTGTACATCAATCTTGGTCTTGGTAGCGCTCAAGAATGGTCTCCCTTACAATAAATCTAAGTTCCTCTTATTTGCATCACATATATCAAGAATATAAAAGTCAGCGAGAAAAACAAAGTCAATTATCTTGACCAATATATCTTCCAAGATTCTCTCCGGGTAGGCAACAGAGTTATCCACAAGCTATAAGATAGTCTTGCTCTCCTTGAGAGGCATGTTGCAGTTGGTTGATATCTGCTAGTAGATAGAAGAGGGCATGCCATTAGATGCACCAAGATCATACATAGCCTTTTGAATCCCAACCCGGTCTATGGTGCAGTTGATCGTGAACATTCCTTGGTCCTTTAGCTTAGGGGGTAACTTGTGTTAAATCATGGTAGAGACATTCTTCCCCATCACGACCTTGTCCAAGTCATGTTGCTTTTTCTTGTTGGTGCATAGCTCCTTTAAGAAATCTTGCATATTTAAGCATCTACTTGATCACATTGAGTAGCGGGATGTTGATCTCAACTTTCCTCAAGGTCTCAAAGCTTTCCTTCTCCTCTTTAATCTTCTTAGTCTTTGCTAGTCTTTCTGGAAAAGGAGGTATGGTCTCAGTGGAAACCACTGGTTCCTCTATGTCATTGGGGATCTCAATGATTTCATCTTCCACTTCTACTCTTGGTGGCGCTGACTGGACCTTTGTCTTGCTTCTTAAAGTGATCGCACTAATGTTCACTCTTGGGTTGTCCTCCGTTTGAGACAGATTTCTTCCCATGTTCTCATTTTGGGAGAGAGAGCTAGCTATCTAGTCCATTTGCTTCTCTATGTTAGAAAAGTTTTCTTTGCAACCCATATATTTGATCATTCATTTGCTTAAATTGCTTCTGAGATCCTATAGCGAGAGCATAAAAAAGGTTATAAGGATTCTTCTGCAGTTGCTGAGGCAAATTAGGATTGAATTGCTACTGGATTGGTTGAGGAAGTCTCGATACGATCTAATTCTGCTGGTTTCTCACAACGAGCTGATTTTATGGTCCTTGTGGTTTTCGACCATCATTATTCCCCCATCCTAGTGCAATATAATATCGTCATCTGATCTGATTCCTTTGCAGTGCTGGGATGCAAGTCTGTCTATTCCCATAGTTCCCCATGGTATTGACTTGCTCGAATTCTAGATCTCCAATGCACGGACACTCATCAGTTGCGTGATTGGTATTCTTGTGAATTTCACATTCCTTCGCGACCTCGGGCCGGACAACTATCTTTTGTACAAGCTCAGTGAGCCTATCTATTTTGTCATTGATATCGTAAGCACTAATCTTGATAACTATCTTTAAAGTAGATCTCCTATCACGGTTTTTGAACTATTGAGGGTTTTCAGCCATAGTCTTGATGAGATCCCAAGCTTGAGTTGGGGTCTTATTGATAAGAGCAACACCGCTAGCAGCTTCCATGATAGTGTGTAGGGACACGGGGAGCCCTTTACAGAAAATCTGGACTAAGGCATGTGGAGAGAACTTATTAGGTGGGCAACTTGTTAAGAGGTACTGGAATCATTCATGGTACTCATGGAGACTCTCCATGTCTTTCATCTTGGCAAAATAAATCTGTCCCTTCATTATGGTCACTCTTGATGCTTGAAATTACTTTTCAATAAAGACTCTCAAGATATCAACCCATATGGTAATAGATCCTGGTGCCAGGTGGTAGAACCAGTCTTTGGCTATATCTTCGATAGAAATAGAAAAGGATTTCAATTCTCAAGTTCTAGATCAACCTTCGGTGGCTTTATAGAAGCAACCATCAAATGGAACTACTACAAATGTTTATAAGGGTCTTCAATGGCCCTCCCATCAAATTTGGGTAAGCTATGGACAAACCCCGATCTCATCTCGAAGTTGTTATCTTTAGTTTTGTCCGAGTAAGTAATACAAAGTGGTTGTTGATCCACTGTGATGCGTGAAAGGTCCTCATTGACCACTCTATGTTAGCCATGGTCACGATGGCTACTTTGGGTTCAGAATCAGACTCAGTTAAATTGTCAAACAGTCTTTCTATAAGGATAGAGTCATCGCTGGGTCCGCTTGAACTATCTAATGTTGAGACTCTCTACACTCATGAGCTTGCTTAGCGCGAGCCCTATTAGATCTTTCATTTTTTTGGATCATAGAAAAGCTTGTTGCCAGGATTTGTAGCACTAGTCATCCACTAAAATAACTAGTCAAAAGGAACAGTTCCCTTGCAACGGCGCTAAAACTTGATGGGTGACAAGACCACCAAGAATAAATCTTTGCATAACAAAAACCTAGAGTCAGTGATGAGCAAGGGTTGATCCCACTGGGAACAGTCTTTAACAAAGTTATTCTTAGAAGATGACAAATAACGTGGCCTAAGAATGATTTTTTTGGATATTTGAGAAGTAAAACTAAATGAAGCAGGTGATAAATCAATGAAATAGGATGACCAGACCATAGCAGGCAAGACTAAACATCACAGTAATCATAGGACAAGATATAAACTGCACCTGGACCTAGGTTTAGTTATACTAGCATTTCACACCGTACATCACTAGCAACTCTTCCTTATTGTGTATTGAGACCGAACTTTACGTCACGTCCACCTTCTTGCTCACCGTGACTCTCGACATCACGCCAAAGAGCTCACCGATGAATAGCAATACAAACTAGAAAATCCTAAACCCTTACCAATAAGTAGTGAAGCACTCCCAACAGGCGTAAGATTACTGTTCTCTAGTTTCGGTTGTAATTGTCGTTACTCTATTCCTTTTCAGGGGCAATTATAGATGCAAGAATAAAAAATAACAATACTCACAAAGACTTACCTTATGCTGATCAAACCGCTAGTGAGACTAAGTGATTCTTATAAGAAAAATCCTTGAAGTGTTGAGATCGGTAAATAGTTCACCTTGCGGGTTACTATATTCAAACGCGTTCCTCGCACTATTTAAACTTAGCCTTGACTCTTACTTGGTCAAGTTATAAATATTTTAGCTAGACATGACTGAATTTAAATATGAAGAAATATAAAGTGACTTGAAATAAAGCATGTGAAATGTAAAGAATTTTGAAAATAAATTTCGATATGAAATTAGAATAGAGCAAATGAAATCTGAAATGACACTTAAAATTTAAGTTAATTGAATTCGAAAACAAGAACTTCAAAATAAAACCGAAAGCTTGAATAAAAGGTACTTAAAACTAAAATGAAAGCAAAGTATGAAAACTAAAGAACAAGAAGATGAAAAACTACACTAGACTAAGAATTGAAAAACGAAGCAAAAGTTCTGAAGCCGAGAGAAGAGCCAGCTTCCAAATGTGTCAAAATTTCCTTTTATAGTCCTCTTGCTAGCTCCTTATGCTTCTAGGATTTCTTGCATTTCTCCTTGAATAGGTTTCTTCCTCTTTAGCCTTTATCTGGAATAGGAATCCATGCTTATCTTGATCTTTCCCAGATGAGAACTCATTATTTTTTTTAGATTCCTTTCTTTAATAGAACTTCTCCCAAATAGGATTCACCTAAGTTGGTGTATTTTTAGGTTTGACTTCGACGCGCTTGTGGAAGAATATTGACTCTGTTGTTTTGAAATGTTCTGGAATCACTAGGACCAGCTATCGCTCCCGCTCCACGCATTATGATCTTAGTGAAATGCACTTTTCGTCCGAATTCTACATGTTTTCTTCAAATCACTCTGAAAACCTAAAAAGATAGAAAAGGAAGTAATATCGGCTAAAAAGACTAAAAAAACATAGACTCAATGATATAGAAATGAGCATAAAAACATGTTGGGTTTATAACTTATCAGCTTCTATAGCTTGTAGGAAACCTCACCCACCTTGGCTAGGATTTTAAACGGCACAATGTAGCTAGAAGATAGCTTTTAAGAACCCCTAATAGCCACAGACTTTTTCCTATAGGGCTGATGCTTAAGGAAAATCCAGCCTACTTAAATTCTCCATCCTGTCTATGCTTGTTAGGATATTGTCTCATCTTATTCAGTTTCTTAGAAAGAGCATCTTTAAGGACATAATCCATCAATTCTTGTTGATTTAGTTAAGCATGGCAAGACTAGTAACTATGGTTTGTGCCCATACAAGGCATGGAAGGGAGCCATATGAATAGCATTGTGAAAAGCGCTCCTTTGTGCTTGGCCAATAAAATAAATGATGTGCCTTAATCAAGGTTCTACTAACATTTGAATGCCTTCTAAGCAGAGAGTCATAGGAAGCTTGAACAACCTTTTTCTTTAAGTTGATCTCTTCCCTTATGTAAAGTCTGTTTTTGAAATAAAGTAACTCATTATAAGAGTATGCCAAGTATCAGAGGAAGAGAGGGCTCGGAAAGAAGAACAAATATTAGCTAAGTAGTTGTTAGATAATTCAACTAGTATTTATTTCAATTATTCGAATAGTTGTTAATATTAGTTATTATTTTATCTTACAACAACTTTAGTGATGTAGGGCACTGGTGTTTTTTCGAATGAAGGATGAGTCATTGTTCTTCCTTATCAGCATTAAGTACAAATTTATTAGAGTATTTTGGCAATTAATGACAAGTACAATCACTAGCATTAGCAGTAGGGTATATAAACCCCTTTTAGGCTTTTCTTATGATTATCTAATCAATGAAATATGTGTAGTATTGTGTTTTCTATTTCTAATCTACTATCATCTCCATTACTCTATTTTCTCAACCCTATTCTTCTCCCATATCCCCCTATTCCCTCTATTTTTTTCATATTTTTCACTGATATTCCGAACTAGTTAGGGTAATACCTGATAATTGGTATCATATCATTGCTCTTCTTGGCCACTTCATGGTAAGAAAAGTTATGACCAAAAGACTCAGAATCACCGAAAGAAAGGAACGTTGAGCTCTTTGACAAACTAAAAACCACGCAATCTAGTTTGTATATAAACATCACTAAAGTAATGAGAGAGGTGGTGTATGATATGAACAAGAGCAAGATGGTTAAGCTCCTATAACCAACCTTGAATCTCAAGCATAGTCCCAAAACAGACCTTCTAGTACTCTAGTGGCTTTGACAAGCACCAAGTCCTCAACCCATCCTTATACTAGACCTATAAACCCAAAACCAACCTTTCAAACCAAGATCCACCTCCATATCCTCACCACATAATAATCTTATTCAACCAAACTAACCTAAACCTGTATCTACCCCCAAACACTCACTACATAGCCAACAAATCCAATTAGGCACACCAAACTCAATTTTTCCCAAAATAGAACCCAAATCCACCCTATTAGACCACCCCTCATTCTTAACCTTACCTGATACATAAGCTTGTCTAGAAATCCTAGTGAGGACCAAAAATAGATGGCTCCCTTTTTGTAGAAATTGTTGCTAAGTGTGAACTTTTAAGTTTAAATGAAGGTGAATTTGATCTCTAGACTAGCAAATGTTCTAGATACTTTCACATTTTTGAAGTTTCAAAGGAAAGAAATGTTGAATTAGTTGGGTTATACATGTTTAGGAAGGTTGAATGATGGTTTAGGAATTGGGTTCCAAACTACCCTAGAATTTGTTGGGAGGATTTAAGAATAGAAGTGGAGAAGAGGTTCAAACAACTGAAATTACAAAAGTAATGGAGAAAATGGCTCAACTGAGTCAGTCAACAACTACTTTGTTGTATCAAAAACAAATTAAAGAAAGCAAAACTGAAGCTGGAAAAGGTTTACCTTGAACTAAGCCCATCTTATTTTATCAGTTGCTTTGTGGCAAGACTTAAACTAGAGTTTAGGGAAATTACCAGTGCACAAGAACCAATAATTCCATTCTTGGCCATTAAACAAGCCAAGTATCAAGAAATCATTATCAAAACCTAGTAGAAGTAGTCAAACCCGAAATGACCTTTAAGCCTACTTACTCTTTCAAACAAAGCATGAACTCTTATCCCCTAATAAAAAACTCCACACCACCAACTACCAAACCAGCTTATACCAAAGTCAACCCATCATCCAACTAAAATTCTTACAAAAGGTTTTTAGAGCTTGCTGGAAATGTGGTAAGAGATACCATTCGGAGCACCAATGCTAGAAACTGCTAGCGATGGTAGATGAATGATTGGAGGAGATGGGACCTAAAATGGTGGAAAACGTAGAAGTGGTAGATGAGCGATAGATGGAGAAGGAAGAATAAATCCAGTTATCCATCAATGCCTTTAATGAAGGGCTCATAGACACTACACTTAAACTCGAAGGAATCTTGTTATTCTCTTATGATCCTTATTGATAGTGGCTCTACACATTATTTCATTGATTCTAAAATAGCTAGAGAAGTTGATTTACCATTAGTGTCTATGAAACATGCCCTTGTTATTGTGGCATAAAAAATACAATTGATTGGGACTTCTAAGTGCCGAATTTTTAATTTGAGTATGTATAACACTAGGTTCCATTTCACACTAAGAGTAATAGAGCTAGGTGATTATGACTTAATTTTAGGAGTAGATTGGATGATGTACTACTCATCAATCACCTTTGGTTTTGGAGAAAATAGATTGTTAGGGAAGTAGATAGAACTTAAGGGCATGAAAGAAGTAGATATGTATATTCTTCCAAGGAACTTGAGCTAGCCCAACCACCTAATCTCATGCCTCATACTCAAATAGGGATTGATCCTTAGAATATGAATCCTAATTGTGATCCGTGTCACCTCTACTCTTAAGGACTACTACTCGAGTCTCCAAGTGTGCGCGTTGTTGCTCCACCCACCTAATATAAGTCTGCAGTTGGGCGATGGTGAGTTACTTCTTCTTCTAGTATACCTCAAACGTTTTCAGTTGTGTCTATAAAAATTGGACTCGAGCTCTACTCTTGGCAAGCTCGTACTCTAGTTTCTCGGTCACTTTTTCGTATGCTCTTTGTCAGTCCTCCTAGAGAGCAATGAAAGTTTTTATTAAGGAAGGAAGGGACAAAGGACAATAAGAGAAATCTACATATATGCACACATGCATAAAATACACATATTATCTTATCATGCATATGCACATTAATTCCCATAAATATAAGGGTTTGTGGCAAAAGTTACCAAAGCCACGGTGTCCTAAGCTATTATAAGTTCTCAGATGGAGAAAAACTGCTAGGAAATTTGCTCTTCCTCGTAGATAGGAACCCACGCTCAGGCGGCAGTGAAGTATTGGCATCTATTGAGTCTACTCTACGCTTAAAATATTTAGAAATCTTAAGTTAAACGAATTAAATAAAATTTTTGGAGACTTTCTTACTCGTATACCACCCATATAATCAAAATGAGCTTTCTGGAGGTGTCTTTGGATCTTGAAGGGGTGGATTCAGGAAATGTAAGATTTTGAGTTTTTGGAACTCATAGTGTGTTTTGGTTGTAGTTTACTTGTGTTTTGTATCATTTTTGTGGCTGTGTTGTTTGGCTGCTATTATTGCCTGCTACATCAGGCTAACACCGATGTTCCTTGTGACACTGGTCCTGAGCTTTAGACCGGTGTTATCTTGATATCAGTATATAGTTCACTTATTATGGTCTCTTTGAAATCTAGAACCAAAATAACTTTTTGAGGTCTCTTTTATCATCGATCCAAGTCATTTAAGGATAGTCTTCCTATTTAGGTCTTACAAAGACCCTTTTCCTAAGCCACTTTCAGACATGAGCTTCATAGGAGCTACACTTGGCAAATTAGTCTCATATATGACCCATGAGGACCGGTACTAGCCTTGTCAGGGCGTCGTCTTCTTAGACATTAGCTTTGTTTTGCTCTCTTGGCCTTAGATGGATGTTTAAGGTATAGGTTTAAATAATACATCGATGGAAAACCTAGTTTCCTTGAAAATAGTCCTGCCATATTCACATGTGTCATTTTCACTAATTAATTGGTTAAAATAAGAAATCGAATTTGAAAATTGGATATTTTGCAAGAACATTACGTTGAAGATTCGTTATTTCATCTGAACCCTAAGGTCGCTTAGGCCTTATCAGCCATAAAATTGCCTCCCTAACCTAACTCAAACTTACTTAAGTCTTGTTTGGTTAACTAACTATATTTACTCTTATTTCTTGTATTTATGCTAACCTTTGTGGATACATGTAGATTTTGGCTAAATGTATGTTAGGTTTTCTCTTCAGGTATATCTTGATGTATATTCATTTGTAGATCTTATGTACTATAAGCATTTGTACCCTTGTTCCCATATGTACTTAACCCATGTAGCTAGCTTTTATTTTCCAATTTATTGCTTTGGATGAGTGTATGTTATTTATTGCTTTCTTATGTGGCGATGAATGATTGATATAGACTGAAAAATGGTAACTAGGTAAGAATTAATAGAATGTCACAACAAGGAAAGACAATTTTAACTCGTGTATATAATTTAATTTGGCTAAATTAATAGTAGGTTACCCATTCGAGCCCAAAATCTCTATTTAAGGCATGGCCCACCGCTAAGTAGGGAGCTGTACTGTAATTTCCCTGATGATCTGATCCAGATGCCTACTTTCCTGAACCCTTTTCTATTCCCCCATGAATTGCTTTGTGACTCGAGCTTCTTTGGAGCTATCCTGAGTAAGTAAGCCTGGTGCCCACCTTTTGAGGATTGTATCGGCCTGCCGAGGCTGATGTTAGTGTGGTGTTTTATGGCACCATATCTATTTTGTTCCCTTTTGGCCTTAGATGGATGCTTGGTTTTGAGTTAGAACGGTTTAACAATGGTAAATCAGTTTTCTCATAAAACAGTCCCAACCTCATACTAATAAATCGGAAAATAAAAAATCCAGCCTAAAAATGATGATTTTACATAAAATGTGTTGAAGACTTGTTATTTCACTTCAACACTTAGGACGTCTGAGCCTTATCGGTCGCAAAATTGCCACACTAATCCAATTTTAACTAACACGCATCTTATTTTGTCAACTAATTATTTTTGCTTGTCATATATGTGTTATCCTTTATGGATCCATATATATATATATATATATATATATATATATATATATATATATATATATATATATATATATATATATATATATATATATATATATATATATATATATATATATATATAATTTCCTATGAAAGAGAAAAAAATATTAGTAACTTGAATTACAAAACTATACATTAAAAGATATATGTAAATATAAATGTGTTAGTATATAATATTTACCACAATACAAATATAATACCAAGATTAACCTTTCAATCGTTTACTTAAAAGAGAGGGTTATATTGAGGCTCGAATCGGTTTTCTTAAAATAGATTTTGCCCCGTATGGTAAACTATCTCCCAAGATACAACAACAGATGTTAGGCGAACACAACCGAATGTAAAATACTATCACCAAAGTATAACTAAGAACTTAGGAAGCTTAAAGAAAATTAAGCAGAAAGTTTGGAAAAAAAATTGGGAGCTTTTATTATTCCTTTGTCTGTGGGTTATATTTTGTATAAAAACAAACAATTATACAGAAAATAAGGGGGCAAGGATGAGCATATGTTCAATGATCATCTTTATAAATTCAATTCCATTTAATTTCAATTTCAATGAAATTGGAAATAAAATAACTAAATAACCTTCTATTTCTAAATATAAATAATCTTTTGCTTTTATACACATTAAATAATAATAAAAGTATTATTACTATCTCTTTTCTTTTAAAAATTATAATAATTCCCCATATAAAAGAAAATAGGTTGACGACAGACTCTATTAGTGATAATATTTTGCATTAATATTTGCATAGGATTGCTGGACTATAAACCTTGAATCTTCCCTTGTGAAAGTACATTTACTTTACTAGCTGACTAGTAGACGCGGTTTACTTGAACTATTCTGCCGTTTGTGTAAACGATAATATACTTCACACAAATATTAATCTAACTTAGTTTTTTGTTCTCATGTTTATGTTCATTATGGTCATGAACATCTCCTGGTTCTGCAAGAGTTTTAGATAACTAAGCCCCATTAGTTTCTTTTGAAGTGACCTCACTTCACTCTCATATAGGTGATCGCTTTTGATCAAATTTAGATGCTCAAAGAATCATTAAAAACATTGCTTAACCTTAACACGTTTTGTCACTATATACATCATAGGAATTGACACAAGGTTACCCCCACAGTGACCTCACAAGGTCTATGCAATTAGGTTGTCCCATTGAACCAAGATCATGGGATCGCCAGTTAAACATGCTTGGGTTTTCCTTCATATAGTGCCTTAATTATTCATTGGCTTTAGTCCCATTCCTTTAGATGCCTTATCAACTTGATTTCGGTTTAACTCTTTGGTTAGCGGATCCGCTAAGTTATCTTTTGGTCCTACAAAATCAATAGAAATAACTCATGTTGAGATCAGTTCTCTAACGATATTATATCGATGATGCATGTCTCTCAACTTACCATTATACATAACGTTTTGTGCTCTTTAGTCGTAACTTGATTATTAAAATGTATACAAATTACTGGCACAGCCTTAGACCATTATGGAATATCCTCTAAGAAGTTACGTAGCCATTCAGCTTCTTCTCCCAATTTATGCAAGGCTACAAACTCAGTTTCCATAATGTAATGAGTTATAATCGTTTTCCTTGAGGATTTCTAGGACACTGCTCCTCCTCCTAGAGTGAACATGTATCCACTTGTACCTTTAGAATTCTTAATGTCAGCTATCCAACTAGCATCAGAATATGCTTCTAGTACAACAGATTCTCTAGTATAGTGAAGTCCATAATTATGAGTATATCGCAAATATCTTAGTGTTCTCATGATTGCATTCCAATGGCTTTTACTGGGGTACTCATAAATTTGCTTAAACTACTTACATTATAAGCAATATCAGGCCTTGTATAACTTGTGAGGTACATTAGACTGCCTATGACCTTTGTATATTCCACTTAGTCTATGCATTCACCTTTGTTCTTGGACAAATGTAGACTAACGTTTAACTGTGTTTTGGCTATACCAATATCCCCTTTGTAAAACTTGTCAAGTATCTTGTCCACATAGTGTGACTGCATCAATATGAGACCATTATGTGAACATTGAACTTTGATGCCTAAAATTACATCAGTTAGTCTCATATCTTTTATTTCAAATTTAGAATTTAACGTATCCTTTGTACATTTTACCATTCTCTCATTGCTATCAACAATGAGTATGTCATCAAGATACAAACACAGAATAACGTATTCTTCATCTGTAGTTTTGACATATATACACTTTTCACACTCATTTATGCGATAGCCACTTGCTATCATGCCATCATCAAATTTCTTATCCCTTTGTATTGGTGCTTGCTTTAATCCATATAAAGACTTCACCAGCTTACATACTTTCCTTTCTTGATCAGAAGCTACACAACCATCGGGTTGCTCCATGAAGATTTCTTCTTCAAGATCTCATTTTAGAAAAGCAGTTTTGGATCCATTTGGTGTACTTCAAGATTCTACAAAATGACAATTGCAAGTATCATCCTAATGGAAGTTATTCTCAACACTGGAAAATATGTATCAAAGTAATCAAGGCCTTCTTTTATAACCTTTTATGACTAAACGAGCCTTGTAGTTGTTCTATCAGTTTTTATCTTACGTTTGAAAATCCATTCAAAACTTAGCGGTTTTGTTCCTGGAGGAAGATCCACAAATTCCCACATATGATTTTGCAAACTGGAATCAATTTCACTCCTTAAGCATTCTTTCCACAAAAGGACTTTCAGTAGAGCTTATAGCTTTTATATACGTTTGAGGTTCCGCTTCAACCATATACGATAAGAAATTCAGACCAGTGATTTTTTGGAATTAATGAAATATATGAGGCTAAGAAATGACTTTTTTCTATATCATTTTAAGTAATTTCTTACAAAAAGTGGGGTCCATGGACTCCACATCTTTATATGTACATCCGCCACTATATATATATATATATAATTTCTTATGAAAGAGAAAAAAATATTAGTAACTTGAATTACAAAACTATACATTAAAAGATATATGTAAATATAAATGTGTTAGTATATAATATTTAACACAATACAAATATAATACCGAGAAAAACCTTTCAACCGTTTAGTTAAAAGAGAGGGTTTTCTTGAGGCCCGAATCGCTTTTCTTAAAATAGATTTTGCCCCGTATGGTAAATTATCTCATAGGATATAACAACAGACATTAGGTGAACACAACCGAGTGTAAAATACTATCACCAAAGTATAACTAAGAACCTAGGAAGCTTAAAGAAAATTAAGCAGAAAGTTTGGAAAAAAAATTAGAAGTTTTATTATTCCTTTGTCTGTAAGTTATATTTTGTATAAAAACAAATATTTTGTTTAAAGCTGCATTGTTTCAGATGCAACCGAATAAGGCACCGGGTTCAGATGGTTTTAGCCCAGGTTTTTACCAAAATTTCTGGGATATTGTGGGTAGTGAGGTATCAGCATTTTGTTTAAATTGTTTGAATAATAAGACTACTCCATGTGACTTGAATGATACAAATATTGTCTTAATTCTAAAGAAGAGAGTTCGATGTCTTGTTTATGATCTTAGGCCAGTTTCTTTATGCAATGTTCTTTTCAAAATTCTTTCAAAAATGCTAACGAATAGAATTCAATCATCTACGAATTTTATTATTTCAGAGGCTCAGAGTGCTTTTACTCCTAGGCGGTTGATATCAGACAATATTCTGATTGGTTTTGAAATAGGACATTATATTAATAGAAAGAGGTTGGGTCGTAAGGGTATGTGCTCTTTGAAGATTGATATGTCTAAGGCTTATGATAGGGTGGAAGGAATTTTATTCATGCTATGCTTCTAAAACTGGGTTTTCCATTGAACTTAATTGATTTAATTATGTTGACAATTAAGTGTGTTACCTACATTATTACACATAGAAGTGGGAATTTTCAAAAATTTGTCCCCCAGAGAGATCTACATCAAGGAGATCATATATCTCCTTATTTATTCATTATTTATGCTGAAGGATTATCTGCTTTGATTCAAGTTCGCATTGCTAAGGGTTCTCTTCATGACTGTAAAGTAATGCCTTCGGCCCAATGCATTTCTCACCTATTTTTTTTACAGATGATAGTCTATTCTTTTTCAGGTCCACTGTAGAGGAGGCTCAAAATCTGAAAATGTTTTTTGTCTTTACAAGATGGCCTCGGGTTAATAAATTAATTACAATAAATCCTCCATGGTGTTCAGTCTAAATGTGAGTGCCAATGATAGACTGAGTATCACGAATTTCCTGGGAGTTAGTGAAGTGGAGGGTGTGGCTTATATTTAGGTTTACCATCTTTCATTGGTAAAAATAAAAAGGCGACGTTTGACTATATTGTTGCAAAGGCAAGCAAGAAAATTCATGGTTGGAGGAGGAAACAACTATCTCAAGGAGGGAAAGAAGTTTTGTTAAAATCAGTTACACAGGCTTTACCCAACTACGCTATGCTTTACTATCGTGCCATACGATTGCTACATTGGAAAAACTCTTCTCTAAATTTGGTGGGGCTCATTGATTTATTGGATCCGGTGGGAGAGGCTTTCTCAAGCTAAAGAGAAGGGCGGGCTCAATTTTCGAAACCTTATGCAATTCAATAAAGCTTTACTATCAAAACAAGCTTGACGCTTAATCTCATAACCCCAGTTGCTAGTTAGTGGATTTACAAACATAGATATTACCCAAACTGCTCATTCTTTGAGGCTTCGCACAAATCAAATGTGAGTTTGACATGAAGAAGTATTAGCTCAACTATGTATATCGTGAAACATGGTATGTCATGGAGAGTGAGGGATGGATTAAAGATTAATATGTGGACTTAAAAGTGGCTTCCTTCACTGAATTCACCATCAGTATAGTCTGGTGTCACTCCTAGGTTCAAAGGGGCGACGGTAAGCTGTCTGAATGATAAAAATTCTAGCACATGGAACAACGGGATGCTTCAATTCCTACTATCATACGTCGAACAACAGCTTGTTCAAAAAATCCAGCTTCCTTGGCAAATTTAACCCGAAAATATTTATTAGAGATTGGAGAATTCAAGAGCTTTTACAGTGAAGTCATGTTACTACGCTTTGCTAGAGCAATCCCAAGTTAGTCATTGGATCTAATTACACGTCACAAACTTGGAATGCTATTTGGAAAATATAGGTGCCTCCATGAGTGTAATTATTTCTCTGGAAAATTACAACAAATTCCCTTCCTACGATATGTCGACTTTGATAGAGGTACGTTGATGTGGATTATATTTGCCTCCTATGCGGTAATTCCTTGGAGAATGACTTAATTATACGTCACAAACTTGGAATTCTATTTGGAAAATAAAAGTGCCTCCACGAGTGTAATTATTTCTCTGGAAAATTGTAACATATTCCCTTCCTACGTTTTGTCAACTTCGGTAGAGGTACGTTGATGTGAATTATATTTGCCCCCTATGCGGTAATGCCTTCGAGAATCACTTCCATGCTTTAATTACCTGTGAATTTAACTATGCTATTTGGGATGAGCATTTTGGGGAAGGTTGGCCAAGTAACATTAGTTCTATGGCTGATGGTGGAATTGGCTAAACACCAAAGATAATGATTCAATTACCAATGAATCTTGTGTGCTTGGGCAATTTGGGCACATCAAAACCATTTTGCCTAGAATGAGAAATTCAGAGTTGCCTCACATGTGCTGCGCCATGGCCTTGGGTTTTTATCAGAATGGAGCGCAGCTAACAGTAGCATGCATATGGTTTCATCTGTTCCCAGGACATAGGATGGCATCGGCCTCCATTAAGTTGGCTAAAGTGCAACATCGATGCTAATGTTTTTAATGGTGGTGATAATATAGGACATGAATGTGTTATACGAGATGCAACAGGAAAGTTCATTGCTATGAGGGTTGTTGGTATTTTAGTGTAATTGGATCAACTAGTTGACCAATGAGATCATGATATTTCATTGAACAAGTCAGGAGAGTGCGGAGTGCACGATTGCCCTGAGATCTTTCATGATACTTAGCTTACGAGGGTCTGAGAGCTGCCTTTTGTAATGCTTCTATTTAGAACACTCGCGACTGCTGCAGTGGACACTACTTATCACAACGCTTCTATTTTAAACTATTATAACTGCTTGGGTGGACATGACTTTTCGCAACGCTTCTGTTTTGAACTGATGCAACTGCTCAAATGGACACGACTTTTTGCAACATTTTTATTTTGAACCGATGCAACTGCTCGAATGGACAAGACTTTTAGCAATAGTTTTTCTTTGAAGCATTGCAACTACTCATTTCAGGCTTATAAGAACTTGGCATTTGCAACATTTTCTATAATTTGGTTGCAATCTGGTGTACTTTTCTTCATAACAAAATTTCATTCTAAGGCCCTGTTCTTTTGGTCTACAATTCAATGTAGTTCAGTTCAGTTAATACAGTTCAGTGCAGTTTAGTTCATTTTAATACAATTCAGTGCAGTTCAGTTCAGTTCAGTTTAGCTATGCGTAGGTATAAATTTATCTGATTGATCTATTTGGTAGAACCGCCAAATAAGATTCAATCTAAAAGTGTAAGTCATGACTTCAAAATTATCCAGGTATCATTCTATCAGATTTCATCAATAAAGATAGAGAGATGTTTTTACAGACATTCAAGGCTTCATTCTATCGAAATTCCCCAACAAAGATTGAATCTTTTTTTTGCTTGAAGCCTGAGTTTTCACGATTCATAAGACCTAAGGAAAATCTCATTTTTTCGTACAAACGGTGTCATTGTGGTACTCTTCGATCTTGGGCATCGAAAAGGTATGAATTCAATCTATTCTCTTTCTTTTTTCGTTGTTGGTATCATTGCAAGGATTTCTTGCGATGATTTTCTGTGTTATGTGCATTTCTCATACTTTTAATGTGGTTTTGTCTAGTGGTTTTGTTATAAACCAAGTACAAAAGTGTGCATATAACAAGTTTGATACTTCTGGTAAAGGAGTTATAATCTGCTTATATTTGGATGACATGTTGATTTTTGGTACTGACCAAAGCTAGATTGATAAAATAAAGAAATTTTGTCATCTAGCTGTGAGATGAAGGATTTGGGGGAGGCTGAAGTGATTCTTGGTATAAGAATCAAGCGGAAGAACAATGTTATTTCAATTGCTCAAATCACATTATATTGAGAAGATATTGAATAAATTTAACTTCAAGGATTGTTCTCCAGTTAACACTACAATGATTGCCTTCAGTTGTTGAAGGTTATTCGGATGCATATTATATTTTTAATGAAGAAGATAGTTCTTCCACAAGCGGGTGGGTATTCCTTCTTTGGGGAGGTGTTATCTCTTGGGAATCAAAGACTGATAGTGAAATTGACTTGGTCAATGCTTATAAGTGTACAAAGGTAGGTCTAGACATTTTGGTGTGAGACATAACATGATCTAGAAGCACACCATGCATGGAGTCATATCATTAGAGTTTATAAAAACTGACGTAATTTAGCCGATCACTTAACCAAACGGTTAAGATGAAATCTTGTGCACAAGTCGGCTATGGGGATGTGATTAAAGTCAATCTAAGATCTCTCATGTTGAGATACCCAATTCTCATCTAATATGACATTAGATGATGAAAGCTTAACATCTAGAGATTGGAACACACTAATAATAACATCCCATAGGTGTATATTCAGACCTGCAAGATAAAGGAGGTAGAAGTTTAACTTCTTAATAGTTCTTTTGAAAAATTGCATATGCAGCTGCAAAAGTAAAAGAGCTACTTAGATAAGCATGAAATTTAACCGCTTCAAGAAGCTTGGACTTCGCTTTGATATGCTTTTAAAGGATAAAGGCACAAGGTTTGTAAAAGATAGTGTCAAGTAAGAACATATTAGAATGTTGACTTATGTGTATATTATTTTCGTGTATTCAAAATGAATAATCTAAGGTTCAATCCATTGCGACACCTTATTATTCAAATCTACGGAATGTATAATATACTAAGATGAAATTCAATCATCTCGACATTTTATTTATAAATAAGTCTGTTATTTGTTGTGATTTTGTTTAGTTAATCATGGATTACACTGAAATGGGGGAGGATTGTTTGTATTTTAGTGTAATTGGATCAACTAGTTGACCAATGCGATCGTAATATTTCATCGAACAAGTCGGGAGAGTGCGGAGGGCATGCTTGCTCGAGCTATATCACAATACTTAGCTTACGAGGGTCCGAGAGCTGCCTTTTGCAACGTTTCTATTTAGAACAGTCGCGACTGCTGGAGTGGACACAACTTTTTGCAACGCTTTTGTTTTGAACTGTTGCAACTGCTTGAGTGGACACGACTTTTCGCAACGCTTCTATTTTGAACCAATGCGACTGCTCAAATGGACACGGCTATTCGCAACGTTTTTGTTTTGAACCGTTGCAACTACTCAAATGGACACAACTTTTAGCAATGCTTTTTTCTTTAAACCATTGCAACTGCTCGAATGGACACAACTATGTTGGTATGAGGAGGGGACATGTTTCAAGCTGAGGCCTTAAGTTGTAGAGAGGCTCTAAGCTGGCTCAAGGAAAATCAGTTCGATCAAGTCATCTTGGAACTTGATGCGCTTAGTGTTGTTAATGCTTTGAATAATGATATGTCTTTCGCATCTCCTGTAAGGCTTATTTTCTCTGATTGTAAGAACATTATTAGACATTTTGCTTTCATTCGTATTGTATTTGTGGGTAGGTCTGCGAACGAGACTACGCATTTGTTAGCTAGAGTAGCAAGTTCTTCGACAAGTAGGAGGACTTGGTTTCATTCTTATCCACCTTTAATTAGAGCTGTAATTGCTTCTGATTAATGATATCGACTTACTCTTCAGTCAAAAAAATATAGAAAATAAGGGGGCAAGAATGAGCATTAGTTCAATGCTCATCTTCATGAATTCAATTTCATTCGATTTCAATTTCAATTTCAATGAAATTAAAATTGAAATTGAAAATAAAAACTGAATAACCTTATGTTTCTAAATATAAATATAAAATCTTCTGTTTTAAATTATTATTATTATTATTATTATTATTATTATTATTATTATTATTATCTTTTTCTTGTACTTTTCTTTTAAAAATTACAACAAATGTATCTTAGGTTTTGTTTGGTCTCGTGTATGATAGGCAATTATACCCCCATTTACTTCCCATACGTACATCGCCCGTGGTAGCTTTTATTCGTTCTTGTACTCTGTATGTCTGTGTTTTATTTAGTTCTTTCTATTTGGCACTGAATGATGATATACACTGAACCATAACAAAGGTTAAAAATGAATTTCAAAATTCATCACATTTTACATAGAACTCATGGGTTCTGTTCGAAGCAAAACCATATGTGACTAGTATAATTGAAGTCGATGGGCTATAAGGTGCACTTTATGCAAGTTTAGGTGATTATTTAAAATAATTGAAAGTTCAAGGAGAAATGAGTATTTAGGGACAAATTTCGGTGGTCCACATGCATCAGGCTTGCATCTCTTTGTTTCCCAACATTATATGCATTCCTCGTTAACTACCAAGCAAAGTTTCGTTTTCTTACCAAGGAAAAGTAATACTCCCTCCATTTCCAAAAGTTTGACGTTTTGGCTTTTTTTATTTTCCAAGAAGTTTGACGATTTGGAATTTCAATACATTTTTTATCATATTTTTCCTAATTTACCCTTGTATTAATTATGAGGGGATAAATGATTATGAGTAGTAATTAAGAAAAAAGAGAATTTTTATATTAAATATAAAGGATAAATTAGTCATTTTAACAATGTAATAAATATTTTATTGATTTTGATGATTCAGTTAGAGCGTCAAACTCTTGGAAATAGAGGGAGTAAGAAAATGATTTTTCCATACTGTTATTTAAACGTATTGGATATATGTGCACTATTGGGTAAGTGTTGTGTAGAGTTCGTAGATCATGTGGTGTCGCATTGATTTTTCCTCATATTTAGATTAACTATTCGTCCATCTCATATATTAGATTTCTTTTAGGATGTATGATATAGTTTGAATGGTATGAGAAATAAATGGTGCATTTGCTTTTCGAGTATAAAATTAAGTTGATAGTTGTCGTGATGCCGAGTGCCGCGGTTGGTTCATTCTTTTGTAATGTTTGTTTTTAAAATCGTTTTGCGCAAATCTGGCGGGTGAAGCCACTAATAATTAAGTCTGAATGAGTTGAAGATCGATTGAATTTATAATTTTTTTCTTTAATTTTTATTAAATATATTTAAATAATAAATTCAAGTAAAATGTGAATTGTAATATAAATTATTATTGTTAAAATAATAATATACTTGTAAAATAAAATATTGAAAAACAAAGAAACCTATTAATTCTCGTATAATAATAAAAATTATAAGTATTTTGCCATAATATAAAGTATTTCACATCCTTATTTTTTATGTCTTATACTATAATTCGCTAGCATACTCTTTATGAATATAAGGTTCGGAGCGGAGACTTCAATGATAAAAAATACCTTAATGTATAATTATTTTATCATCAGTACTAATTTTCATGAGTTAAAAATAAACTAATTATTATAAAAAAAAAATCAATTTTGAGAAAAAACATCTAAGCACTGCCTTGACTGAAAAATTTGACTAGGCAACTCAATAAATCAATTAAAGCTTTAATAACGTCAAGAACTTAGATGTATAAAATTGAAAGGGAAAATTTAATGTGGTTTCGGTTATTTTTAAAATGATGATTATAAAATTTTTTATTTTGAAATGAGAACTGTGATTTCAAAAGTTAGCAAATAAATTACAAAAGAATATCCTCAATTTGAAATTATATCACGAAAAAGGGTAATCTTGTTCATTTTAAACTGAAATTTTACAGGTTGGTTAATAAAAATACAATACGCCTTAGTTATAAATGTTGAATTTTTTTTAGAAGTTTATGTATTTTTTTAATTAAAAGACAATAATAATTTAGAAAATTCTCCGAAATTTATTCAAATCTTTATATATAATTTATAAATAATATGGTTAAATTATAGAAATGTTGAATTAATTAAAATACCATTTATAACATTAGAAAATAGACATTTTATAAATTTTTCCATTATTTACTAATTTTTGAAACCATAGTCATCGTTCTAAAAACAAAAATTTTATGATCCTGCTTTTGAAAATAGCCGAAACCATAAGATATATTTTTGAAACTTACCCAAATTGAAAAGCAGACTAGATCCTCACTGAATCAATGCTTATGAACTACATGTAAAACTATGGACATCATTTACCCTTATTTTTATTTTTGCTTTATGAGAAAGAATACATTTAAAATGTTATGACTTATGAGTAATTAACAACAAAATAAAAAACTAAAAACTAATTATTTGGTCAGCCTTCCTAATAAATTTGTGCTAGCTAACCTCTGCTACTCCTTTGCTTGTGCAAAACTAACAAAACTTTCATGGGATAGAATACGCATCATCTGTAAATTTTGTGACCATTATAACTCTTGAAAGGCAAAGACCTCTTCTTCAATTTGTACTTGATGAGTAAATCCTAAAGTTATCATATGGTCAACCAAATAATCCAAAACTGCTACGATTTCTCGAAGTCTTGCGTGCGAACTGTCTTCTGCTTGAAATGTGTATAACTTGTTCTTAATCTCAATCCAACTAAAACCAGGATTTGTTTTAACTGCCCCATCTTTCATCAACTTCCTAACTCTTGCTGCCTGATCCCAGCACCTCACACTTGCATACAATTTCGCCAACTGCACATGTGTCGCTGCACAATCCGGTTCTAGCAACAACCGGCTCTCTGCAGCTTGTATACCAATCCAAACTTTCCCATGAAGCCTGCAGGAAGACAATAGTGAACCCCAAATAACGGCATTTGGAGAAATTGGCATCCTGAATATTACATTCAGAGCCTCATCTATGAACCCTGCTCGGCCTAGAAGATCAATCAAGCATGAATAGTGGTCCAGTTCTGGCTTCACACCATATTTGGCCATGGAATTGAAGCAATTCTTCCCTTTTTCAACAAAACCCGAATGGCGACACGAAGATAGAAGGCCTAGAAAAGTGAACTTGTCGGGTTTTATTCGCAAAAGTTTCATCTTTTCGAGGAGTTCAATAGCTTCGAGAGTCGATCCGTGGTGAGCGTAACCGCTAATCATTGAATTCCATGAAACAATATCTTTGACATTCATGTTTTCGAATATGTACAAGGAATCTTGAACACTTCCGCATTTAGAATACATTGATATAAGAGCATTGGCAATGTCCAAATACGGATGAAAACCCATTTGAACAATTTGGCAATGAACACTCTTCCCCTGCCCAAGAGCTCCAACACCTGTACAAGAACTTAAAAGGCTTGTAAAGGTGAAATTATTAGGCTTCAACGTTGAACTTCTCATAACTGAAAATAGCTCAAAACATACATCAACTTGGCATCCCTGAGCAAACCCAGAAATGATAGCTGTCCAAATCACTGTATTTCTCACAGGTATTTCATCGAACAGTTTATATGCATTATCTAATCTACCACATTTCCTATACAAAGTTATGAGGGAGCTGCCTACATAAGCATTCGCAAGAAACCCAGAAGTAAATGCTAAACAATGATACTGAATACCACCTCGAAGATCACGCAAGGAAGTACATGAACTGATCCCGCTGGACAAGGAGCTGGCGTCAAAATTGAAACGAGGTGAATCAGAATCAGAACCAGAATCAAGGTCGTTCAGATTGGAAGACTCGAGTAACTGATCAAGTACATACGAAACCCGTTTAATTGAATTGAAATCTTGATTGGAATTAGTTAGTAAAAATTCCTGAAGAAGGCGAAGGTGAGTGTGGCGATCGGGAGGTGTTTGTGGAGCAATGATGTCGAGAATTTTGAGAGCCTGGTTGGGTTTTGCAGTGCGTCCGAAATTGTGGGAAAATGAAAGCATATAGCGGGACTGAGAGGGTTGGAGGGATTGGGATTTGTAGCACATACGCCCAATATTCATGCCTATAACCACCGTCCTTCTGGTCTGGCACAACTAAAAGAGGTGTTGATAGCGCCCGGTTCATGGCTGGAGAGTAGACCTGTTTGTCAAGCTGTTGGGCCAGGCCTTCTTTGGGGTATTATACAGATAGCTTTAAGGGTAAAACACATAACTAATCATGGTTTGTAAAATAATTACTCATTTGACCCAAAAATTAGCGTGTAACTAAAATAGAATCAATTAACCTGATGTTAACTTTCATACGTTTCATGCCCAGCAGCAGCAGCAGATCGTGTACTCTATACCTCTCCCTTTCTTTGGTTAACCAATTTATTTTCTACTGAAATTGAAATCACAAAATCAACATTAACAAGCTTGAATACTATTGGATCGGAGATCGATTCAATCTTGCTTCTCCGAACTTCACCTCACCTTTTAGAATTCGATTCTTGCTTTAATTTTAGATTCAATCTCTTGATCGTCTCTGTTCTACTTCTGTTTTTCTTAAGATTTCTTCTTTGATAACTTTGTTTCTGTTCGGAGATCTCTCATGCTTGATTATTCCTATGAGCAATTTTGTTTCTAGCCACCAGATCGTATTTGATTTTGGAGCTTTTTAGATTGTTAGCGAGTTGAAACTCAGGATCTGCAGAACTCTGACCAATTTTCCGATCGTAAATTTCATCTTATACTATTTCTGCTTTCCGATTGAAATCTGTGTTTCGATTTCAATCAAAACAAAACTTCAGATCTGCCTATATCTCTTTCCTTATCTTTTCTTCGATCTGGCTTTTCTCTAATTTCTCCAATTTGTAAGATAGATCTGAACTTCATTTTGGCGATTAAATTCAAGTGTGATACAAGTGTTTAATGAGGATGTAATAGACTTGTATCATTATTGTATCGGATATGAAATATGAATGAAGTATTTCCTTAAATTTGTTACATATTTAATACAGACCTACTACAGACCTGTTACAAAGCCTGTTACAAGGCTGTTATATATCTGTTACGGGTGTTTGATGAATAAAATAGTAATTTTTCATTAGTTTTGATTTACATTAGATTCTTATTGAAGTGTTTGACATTATTTATCAGTCATTAATCTGTTACAAGTCTATTATAAATCTGTTACAAACCTAATACAAGTCTAATACAAGTCTGTTACAAAAGCTGTTATGTATCTGTTACAAACCTGTTACAAACCTAATACAATCTGGAGCGTAAAAAAGTTATGAAGGGCTTATGAAGGATATTGAAAACACATGTTAGGACCTTTAGGTAATTGAGCTAAACTTGAGATGAAATTATTTTACCCAAATGAGGCATATGTGACAATTTCCCTAACTTTTACGTAAAAAACCCTTACTTCATAAAATAATTTGAGTCAAATGCCGCACAAATAGGACAAATTAATTACACAACAGACCTCCCTTTCAAAATATTTTCAAACATCCATCCATACATGCATATGTGCATTTTCTTTTAATTTTTTGATTTTTTTATTTATTTTTATTTTTTCGACATGTCACTTTAGAGTTTTTTGGGTTTCTTTTTATCTTCAAAACGACATCCAATATGATATAATTTTTGCAAGTTTTTTTTGAATTGTCAGATATCCAATAGATATCTAATAGAAGTCCAATAGAAATCAGTAATACTAGAAGAACTTGGATTCGAAACACTAGGTAATTTTTTAATGGATCATAACTTTGAAAGAGACCTTTTCATATGTCTAAATATTAACTTCAAACTAGATTTTCTAATAGAATTCTAGTAGATGTCTAATAGATTTTTGATAGATGTCCCAAAGATGTCTGGTAGATGTCTAGTAACTGAGAAAACACAAGTTAAACAACTTATTGATCTCATAAACACAACAAATAAAGAAAAAGAGACGAAGCAAGAGATCAATTGCAAAAAAAATCTTCAACAAAATAATCTCTTCAACTCTTGAAAGTCCACTTGCCTAAATTTCACAATTGAACACATGAATGTCTAATGTTAAAAGATAGAGGACTCCTAAACTATACCTGTAAAAAATTTGCAATGGTCTCAACGGTAGGAGTTTATAAAGTTACCGCATAACGATAGATACAATGAAATTTTTAGTGATCTATTGGATATCTATCAATGCTCCATTGGATATCTATTAGATAAAAAAATGTCGAAAAGTCACAGTAGATATCAATTCAAAGATAAAAGTAAAATGAACAAAAAACTCTGAAGCATCATGTCGAAAAAATAAACAATTTGAGAAATAAATGAAAACTAAGGCAAATAATAATAATTAAAAAAAACTCTTACATAGGAATCCACCATTGAACATGGAGAAGGAAGAGAAGTATGAGTCAACAGTAAATGTATTATAATGTAATTATAGGAATAGTTTCTGAAAGATATAGATTTAAAGATAAGTTTGAGTCGATACTAATTTTAAAAACAACTATATTAAACTTGACAAATACTCATTATCTAATGATTCAGGTCAATTAGTTTCTCCCCTCTCCATAAATGATAAGTGTTTCAAAAACTTCTTTATATTATTACTTTTATTATTTAATTCATTTTCGGGATACTTATCATTCATTCAGAGAAAAAGGACCAATAAACCTGATCCATTATATAATTTCCCGCCTTGTCTGGCTTGTTACTCAAAACATCAATTTAATTATGGTCCAATCCATACGTTAAAATTTTGGGTCATTCTAGACTTAATAGGTCTGTTCAAAATATGATTAAATTCTACATATAATTGCATTTTTCTCAAATAATTAATAAAGGTTATTGTAAAAGTTTATCGGAAAAACTTTAAAAAGGTACCATGTAGTTTTACTCATTTGTAAAATGAAATATGAATTTTTTTTTCTTTGCAAAATAGAGTATGCGGTTTCAAAAAATTGGCAAAAAAAAGATTTTCAATATTAAATGATGTCATTATAATGAAAAATCTTGTTCGTTTTTATCCGAATTTTATAAATTGGTTAATAAAAATGCAATATACATTGGTGATAATTTTTAAAAAAATTTTAATATTGTAAATATTTCTTAATTAAAATATGATAGTAAACTTTAAAAAAATTATAAAAATGAAAAATAATCTTCAAAACTTACTCGAATCGTGACGTACAATTTTTAAATAATAAGGTTAAATTATGATAATGTTAAATTGATTAAAATACTTCTAACATCATTATTATTTTGAACAAAAAAAATACATTTTATCCTCTTTTCGCCAACTTTTCAAAAACACAAACCTCATTTTGAAAAAAAAAATTCAACCCCATTTTACAAATGAGTGAAACCACGAGCTACTTTTTTAAATTTACCCAAGTTTATATTAGAACATAAAATTTGAATTAATTATTATATAATATTTAAATGCTTTATGAAAAGAATTTTTATTTGTCAGGCTTGGCTCGGGCGTGGCTTGGGTATTAGATAAAAACCTCATCCGACCCATAAAACTCTGGCCTTGGCTGGCTTGGGTTAGAACCTAGCTTCGTAAAACAATGTGTCCAAACTCGGCTCATTTGAGTGGGCTCGGATTGGGTCGGGCGAGTACCCGACCCATGAACAGGTCTACTAGGGAGTTAATCCTCAACGTTATATTTTTTAAGTTAAATAATTATAACCTCCCTCAAGTTTGATAAAATACACTACTTACTACATTTGATTTAAAAACCTAATTTATACGAAACTATGTTTTGCATTTTCTCAATATTACCTCCATCTATCTATTGCTAAGCCTTTTCATTCAAAATTATTGATGTTGCATATATTGTTTTTTACTATATTTACTTAATTACTGAACATAACTACTTTTTTAAAGATATTTCATAAATAAAATGTCTATTTTTCCTTATATTTTAACATTTTACTACATTTTAGTCTTATAATTGCATGAGAAAAACATGAACATTAAATAAAAAAACAAAATATAAAAACATCACAAAACAATTGAAATTTTGTCATAAACGAATTTATCTTGGTAGATTTTAATAAAATAATGACATAATAACATATGAAGAGACATGACTTTATGTTTGTCCACCTTTGATTAGAACTGTAATCGGTTCCGATTTTATATATAGACAATATTCTTCAGTAAAAAATAGAGGGAGATAATAACGAGAAAACGCAAAACATAGGGAGATATATATAAATAAGGTTTTTAAAACACATGTAGGTAGTAGTATATTTTACCGAACCTGGGTCTGTGGAAGTTATAATTACATACACTTTAAAATATACTCCCTCCAAAAAAAATTTCACATTTTAGCCTATATTTGAAATCCCAAAATACTTGTCAGTCTCACAATTCTGAGTAACTTATCAGTTAATTTTTCAACTCCACCCTCATTTGCTCATGTTATTAATTGCACTTAGATTGAAAAACTAAAGGATTAATTTGAGCTAAATTTAAAGGTAAACTATTATTTTCCTACTCTTAATTAATTGGTTTATTAAAAATCGTGAAATTTTTTTTATATACATAAAGGAAATTTTTTAAAGGGGCTAAAGTTTGATTCTTGGTCATCCCCATTCAATTATTGTAGATATACTAATTATACCAAGTCTAATCGATAGACACGTGAAACTTATAAGATGTAAGTAAAAAACTTAGGATGGAGTAGTATTGTATTAAACACTATATCGAAGTAAGCAATCACAGTTGATGAGTCTAACATCATACTTTACATAAATACAAAAGGAGAAAACAAAAATCAAAATCAAATTGAAGTTTTGATTTCACATCCTTATCAACTTCTATCAAATTTCTTATAAATAAAAATCACGATAGTCTAAATGTTGTAATGAATCGTTTAGAAATGTTGACAACATCTAACTAAATATTAATTTTAACTTTAGTTATAATTTTTGATATTCCAATAACAAATTTGTTGAAGTTAGTTGAAATTAGTTTATTTGGATTTTTTTCATAAATATTGAAATATCCTGTAACCAAGTCATCTCAGTATACATACGGGGAGCAACCATATATGTTTAAGCCTCAACTAATGTGAGATATCCAACACACCCGGCCCTTTATGCACAAATTCATTTGGAGCGTAGATGAAATATTAATTGATGACTCAACATCATAACAGGCTGATACCATGTGGGCAATGTCTGATTCATCCCAAAAGGTATCTCAAATGGTGAGGGTTGTCTCACACATATAAAGAGCAACGATGCTATCATACAACAACGTTATTGGCTTTCCTTACTAAAGCCCTTGAGGAGGTGCATTCTTTTTTTTAGGTAGGAGGTGTATTCTAGCATACAAGCTTTTTCGAGGTAACTTACAAAATCGCCAAAATAATGTTAAGACAATGCTTATACTTTTTTCACGAGAGTCGAATATTTGGTGTCAATATGCTTCGAACCTGAATTACTGTCTAAAAAGGTGCATATGACTTTTTATGGAGTGTTTCTTCAATATTAACTAACCATAATAACTCGCAGGGACCATATTGATTGATATAGAGTGGGGAAGCTTTTGTCAATATCTAACTGTTTTAGTATTTGATGTGCATTTGGATGCTACAAGAGCTTATGATTATGTCCCCGGCCAAATGCCTAAAAATCATTACTTGGAAAAAGCAAAATCCAGTGTCAAAAATAGGACATTTTCCCTTAGATTTCTCACAGAACGAAGCACCAGCAAAAAAATTGTCAAAGGGGATGTAATTACAAGGTAAACAAGCCATGTTATGTGATGTCCAAATTCCAAAGTAGTAGAATGCGGTAGAAGGAATTGTTAGTAGCGATATCACATTTAATGATAATAATATATTCTAATAAAGATTATTATAAATTATAATGAAAATAATAGAATAGTAAACTATTACGTATAGATAAAATATATGTAAATACTCAAACCTTTAATCGAAATAATGTTATTGCGGAGGCCTGAAACGTCAGTTTCTTTAAGACAATTATTCTTCCGCTATCGGTGAATTTGCCTCTCAGGATACAACCGCAATCATAGGCAAACTCAACCAAGTGAAGAGCAATATATCGGAACCTAAAGCTAGTAGCCTTACTCGAAAAGGAATGAAAAGAATTGTTAGGAATTTTCTTTATGAAAATAGAAATAAAACTAAAAAGTTTATGACACAAATTAACTAATACAAAGGTCAAGTCACTTTAAGGTTTTTTTTGTCAAGTTATTTTTAGAAGGCTACAAGAATGTAGTTTATATAGGATAAATGACATTAAAATGGTTTAATTCAGTTTAATGTACATTAAACTTTGTAACCACTACATAATGATGATTAACTCATATGTTATGAGAAATACATATTGATTAATAGAGTTATAACTCATTAATCCACAAAATAAAATTAGATGAGAAAGTAAAGAGACATATTCTTTCAGTTCCGAAACACCGACGTGACACGTCAAAGTCTAACAGATATTTCAACTTTGAGATTTCAATTTCTCATTCACCATTAAATCTGTTTTAGGCATATAATATACCGTTGAAAAGCTCGTAGAATACAATGACACATTTCATGTTATTTATATGATAGCTTTTCCATATTATACTTTAGCCTAAAGTTGATAATGCACATTATTAACAAATATATCATATTTTCCAAAAATCCCCCACATGAATGAAAATTGAAAACAAAAGGACAATTTCAAAATTCGAAGTGGTGATAAAGCTCTTCGGCCAATATTTGCATAAGATAGGTAGGCTACAACCTTTGAACCTTCCCTTGTGAAAGTATATTTACTTTACTGGCTGACTAGTAGACGCGATGTCCTTGAACTATTCTGCCGTTCGTGTAAACAATGATATACCCCACATAAATATCAACACATCACGGTTTTTGGTTCTTATGGCTATGTTCGTTATAGTCATGAACATCTCCTGGTTCTGCAAGAGTTTTACATCACTATGCCCCAATAATGCCCCAATAGTATCCATTTGAAGCGACCCCACTTCACTCTCACATAGGTGATATCTTTTGCTCAACTGTTGATGCACAAAGGATCATTAAAAGCATGTAGCTTAACCTTGATCCATTTTTATCACTGTTTACATCACAAGAATGGACACGGGGTTACCCCCATAGTGACCAGACAAGGTCTATGCAATTAGGTTGTCCCATTGAACCAAGATCTTGGGATCTCCAGTCAAACATGGTTGGGTTTTCCTTCACATAGCGCCTTAAATATTCATAGGCTTTAGTCTCGTTCCTTTAGATGTCTTTTCAACTTGATCTCGGTTTTAACCCTTTGGTTAGCAGTTTACGTTTTGCTTTTTGTAGATCCACTGCATTATCTTTTGATCCTTCTAAATCAATAATGATAACTCACGTTGAGATCAATTGACTAGTTGTACTGATGACACATATGTCTCAACGTACCATAATACATAACGTTTTATTTCCCCTTTTCACTTATATGTACAAACTTATTTCAAATTAAACATTTTTCATTAATTGAGTTTCTTGAAAATGCATTTTTTTGTTTCGTCTTTAACTTGGGTCTAATTTGATGTTTTCCTTTATAGAATTCTCTAATGACCTCCACCAAGTTGGTATTTTCCATAAATTCAATAGCAATAAAGAACTTCATCTTTAATTTTCGATTGTCAGATTTTTGGAATTAACACTACACATTATTTGCAAGTGTTTGATGCACTATAGCGGGATAACACCCCAAACCAGCTCCACGATCATTAGGCAAAACAACAAGCCCAAAAACCTAAAGGTTTTTATTTTTCATTAAATCCAGGTTATTCTAGCCCTTAACAATTTCAGAACCATTTACTCTAAATGTGGAATAACATCTATCATTTCTCGCAATTCCACTTCCATAGTCTGAAACATAAACAAATTAAGTCAGTGAAATGGTAAATGATAATAATCAAATATAGAAGAAAAGAATTTTATAACCAATAAACTATTTTTCATCGAACAACACATTGTTCAAAACAATCTTCAAAAGTCTAATTTCTTCAAGGTATTCCAAACGTCAACATAACCTGCAAAATCTTTATAGAACATCGACATAATTGTCCTAAGATTATTAGTAGCGGTATCATAAAATTATAATAATATATTAAAATAAAGATTTTTACAAATTACAATGGAAATAATAGAATTGCAAACTATTACACACGGATAAAATATATGTAAATACTCAAACCTTTAACCGAAATAATGTTATTGTGCAGGCCTGAAACATCAGTTTCCTTAAGATAATTATTCGTCTGGTACCGATGAATTTGTCTCCCACGATACAACCGCAATCGTAGGCGAACTCAACCGAGTGAAGAGAAATGTACCGGAACCTAAAGCTAGTAGCCTTGCTCGAAAAGGAATGAAAAGAATTGCTTGGAATTTTCTTTATGAAAATAGAAATAAAACAAAAAAGTTTATGACACAAATTAACCAGCACAAAGGCCAAGTCACTTCAAGGTTATTTTTGTCAAGTTATTTTTACAAGAATGTGGTTTATATAGGATCAATGACATTAAAATGGTTTAATTCAGTTTAATGTACATTAAACTCTGTAATCACTACATAATGGTGATTAACTCATATGTTATGAGAAATATATATTGATTAATAGAGTTATAACTCATTAGCCCACAAAATAAAGTTTAATGAGAAAGTAAAGAGACAAATTCTCTCAGTAACAAAACATCGATGTGACACATCAAAGTTTGACAGATGTTTCAACTTTGAGATTTCAATTTCTTATTCACCATTAAATCTGTTTTAGGCGTATAATATACCGTTGAAAAGCTCTCAATACATAGAATACAATGACACATTTCATGTTATTCATATGATAGTTTTTCCATATTATACTTTAGCCTAAAGTTGGTAATCCACATTATTATCAAATATGTCATATTTTTCAAAAATCCTCCACATGAATGAAAATTGAAAACAAAAGGACAATCTCAAAATTCGAAGTGGTGATAAAGCTCTTCGGCCAATATTTGCATATGATAGGTAGGCTACAATCTTTGAGCCTTCCCTTGTGAAAGTATATTTACTTTACTAGCTGACTAGTAGACGCGGTGTCCTTGAACTATTCAGCTGTGTGTGTAAACGATGATATACCACACACAAATATCAACACATCATGGTTTTTGTTTCTCATGGTTATGTTCGTTATGGTCATAAACATCTCCTGGTTCTACAAGAGTTTTAGATCACTATGCACCAATAGTATCCATTTGAAGCGACCCTACTTCAGTCTCACATAAGTGATCTCTTTTGATTAACCATTGATGCTCAAAGGATCATTAAAAGCATACAGCTTAACCTTAACCTATTTTATCACTGTTTACATCACAAGATTGGACACGAGGTTACCCTCATAGTGACCAGACAAGGTCTATGCAATTAGGTTGTCCCATTGAACCAAGATCTTGGGATCTTCAGTCAAACATGGTTGGGTTTTCCTTCACATAGCGCCTTAAATAGTCATAGGCAATAGTCTCGTTCCATTAGATGTCTTTTCAACTTGATCTTGGTCTTAACCCTTTGGTTAGCAGTTTACGTTTTGCTTTTTGTAGATCCACTGCGTTATCTTTTGATCCTTTTAAATCAATAATGATGACTCACGTTGAGATAAATTGACTAGTTGTACTATGTTGATGACACATATGTCTCAACGTACCATAATACATAACATTTTATTTCCCTTTTTCACTTAATATGTACAAACATATTTCAAATTAAACATTTTTCATTAATTCAGTTTCTTGAAAATGCATTTTTTTGTTTCATTATTAACTTGGGTCTAATTTGATGTTTGCTTTTATAGGAGTCTCTAATGACTTTCACCACGTTGGTATTTTCCATAAATTTAATAGCAATAAAGAATTTTATCTTTAATTTTCTATTGTCAAATTTTGGAATTAACACTTCATATTATTTACAAGTGTTTCATGCACTGTAAGGGGATAACACCCTAAATCCACTCCATGATCGTTAGGCATAACAACAAGCCCAAAAACCTAAAGGTTTTCATTTTTCATTAATTCAAGAACCAATAGGACCATTTTGTCCATTTTAGTTATTCCAGCCTTTGATAATTTCAGAACCATTTCCTCTAGAATGTGGAATAACGTCTCTCATTTCTCACAATTCCACTTCCCCAATCTGAAACATAAACAGATTAAGTCAGTGAAATGGTAAATGATAATAATCAAATATAGAAGAAAAGAATTTTATAACCAATAAACTATTTTTCATCGAACAACATATTATTCAAAATAGTCTTCAAAGTCCAATTTCTTCAAGGTATTCCAAACGTCAATGTAACCTGCAAAATCTCTTTGGAATATCGATATAATTGTCTTAAGATTGTTAATAGTGGTATCATAAAATGGTAATAATATATTCCAATAGAGATTATTATAAATTACAATGGAAATAATAGAATAGCAAACTATTACATAAGGATAAAATATATGTTAATACTCAAACCTATTGGTCCCTATGCGTACACTCAATGAGTCAGAGGGGGGGGGGGTGAATGACTTGCTCTAATTAATTAGGTAACTTTTTTTTCAGTTAATTAAACTGCGCTGAGTAGGTCAGCGGATTGAGTAAAACCTGGAAAAACTTCAAAGTAAAGAACATGGAGATTTTATATTAGTTCTGCAACTTGTGCCTACATCCAATCCTAAGAGAGTGTCTTGTCTTTAATCCACTAATCTCAACTCCTTTACCCTAGGTGGAGAAGCCTTTCATTGAATTTCCCAATTGCAGAAAGTACCCTCCAAACTGTAATCGCTCACCCGTTGACTAGAATACCCTCTTCTATCTGTAACTTAACTAAGTCTAAACATGATCTAGATTCAACTTATAATAACGTTGATCTAGTTACAGATAATCAGATATTACAAATCTATTGATCTATTCTAATCTCTCTTATTCCAAAGCAGATTCTTACTAAGTAGTTGCTTTCTCGATTGAACTTCTCTAAAGATTATAAATTGGCAGAGTTTTGCTTCTTAAAAATTTCAGGTGTAATCACCAAGTTCTAAAACTTGACTTCTTGCTCCTTTTATACTTGAAACCAAGAATGTAGCCTTTGAACTTGCTTTGGCATCTTCTACAAATTGCCAGCTCAGTTATCAACTAGTTGCTTCTTCAAATCGATTGGTTAATAGATAGAATCACACTGTTGTGAGATAGAGATCAATCTGTTAGATTGAAATCCAAGCTTCAATTTGAATCTTTTGTCGTTTGATGCTACTCTTCCATTAAAGAGATCTTGTGCTGACTTGATACATGTCGTTTTCCCATTCCTCTGGTAATCTAACAACTTTAAAGAGTTGCAAGATACTATGTTAGTGAATCTACGACATTTCCAAATATGGTAATTGCTTTTTGCAACTTGATCTTTGAAGAACTTCAGCATTTTCTTTATAAAGCGAATGTCTTGTCAAGGCTTTAATTCTTTTTATCTTTCTTTCATTAATGTTTGCAAAAGTGAAACTGAAAAGGAAAGATTCAATTTTTCTCTAAATTGAAAGGTTAGTGCCTTTGACTTATACAAAGTAACTCAGCGAAATGATAAAACAATATACACAGCTAAAACAAAATCTAAATGTTAAGTGCTAAGTGAACAGTGCTTCGTCAGTGACTAAAGTACATACTCAGCCCATAACAACTCAGAGATAAAACTAAATATATAGGTCAGCGGAGACTAAAAATTCTATACTCGGATTCAATAACTTGCATATAACCATCAACTTTTTATTTTAACATCATTATTGATTTAATTAACTTAAACTTAACTTAATTGGTATGATCAAAACTTAATCACTACTGAGTCATCCACTGAGTCAGCCTAACCTTGTGTCGGGTTCAATAATCTCCCCCCTTTTTATCAATGGCAATTAATTGAGGGAGAATTAAATCAATAAGATATTTAGATCAGAGTTACCTCAAAAGAATGCTTGATATATCTTTGTTCATCATCTTCATTTTCCTAAGAGTGAATGCTAACTCCCCATAATCATTGATTCCTCTTAGGTCAGCATTCCTCAATACTTCTCATATTTTTTTGCAAGGTCAGTCGCACATATATAGCAAAAAATACAAGAAGTTAAGAAGTTCTTAACTTAGAATAGAAAAAGTAATCCTTTTATAAAAGATCTACTAAGTACAGATCAACAACGAGTTAACCTATACTAAGTATTACGAGGAAATTCTAAGGATTACAAAGAAACTCTATTCTAAAACTTCTTGGGCAGAATTGGTCCTTGCAAATTTGAAGCCCTCTTTTCATAAGCCTCTTGATCCCATCTTGACTGCTTCTACTTTAGGGGCATGATCTCCTTGCCTTTCCTCTTCCTAAGTTAAAAGAATTCCTTTTTAACATGAATCAGACTTTGAGACAGTTCAAAGCTGAATTCAGCTATCCTAGCTTTAGTTTCTCTCTCTCCCTGCTCACACTTCTCACGATCTTTCTCCCCCATTGCCATTGAATCCAAAATGGCTTAGGTTTGAATGTCAAATGAGTTAAGCACCTTCTCAAACTTCTTCAGTTTCCCAAATATGTCAGTTTTAAAATTCTTCACCATTGCCTTATACACTTTCTGAGAAATGAAGTCCTGTTCCCTCGGGCAAGAAAAGAGTGCCACAAAGGTGCAAGACTAGGACTGATTCACTCCAAATTGCGCATCAAGTCCTTCCCTCAAGATCTGAGTTAGGCTTCCAAGAGCTCTGGCTTGGCTATTTTGCACATCACCTTCTCAAGAACAAGTGTGCTTCAGATGTGAGAAGAATTTGCTTATGTACCTAATCAATAGCTGGACCATCATTGAAAATATAGGCATGAACAACATTGATTTGATCACGAATGTGACCAAGCTTTTGGTGAAGATATGGTTCTTGTTCAGCCTCTGACATCAAGATGTCGCAACTCAAAGCATCAGATATGTTTAAACGTTTAAGCACATTGAAAAATTCTCTTTCTAAGACCTTTACTCCCTCCAATATATCTACCTTCACTCGCTTTAGCTCATTGGAGTTGCCTTGATTTTACTTAAAAGAAGTTATCAGTGCATTGATAGCATCAATCACAACATCCAGCTTGGCTATGTTGGTATCACTCTCCTTGCTTAAAATGTTGTATCCATTAAGAATTGCTTGCAATCCCTGCAAGAATGGTTTTAATTTTTCTATCATAGAGTTCCTGAAGTCCCTTTCTTCATTTACAACTTTGCAGTTGCTCTCATAGATCTTCTCCATTTTCTGCTTAAGTTCCGCAACCTCCATCTTCAAGTAATCAGCCTTCCTACCTATAATATTAAGAATAGGTAGAGTATGGAATACAATCGCCTTCACTAGAGAGAACTGGGTAGGAATTGACTTGAAATGGGCTTTAATCTCTTCTACTACATCCATAAACCCTTGCACTAGCTCATCAGCCCTAGTAAATCTCCCCAACACTTCCTTAGCCTGGATTGATTTGGCAATTGTAGTATCAATTTTTTCCACTATCCTTAGTGCTGGATATCTCTCCATTCCCAATCTCATTATTTCTCCTAAGAGTTCAGCTTCAGGGTTAAATTGGGCTTGAAGTTGTAGTGGTGGTTGTTCATTAGGAATCTCTTCAAAAGTAGGAGGACCTCTAATAACTAGTCCTTCTATCATAAGCGGTTCATGAACTGGAGATCCTACAGGTGAGAGTAGTGGAATGATGGTTGGTTCAGGTGTTTGGTCAGAGGTTTGTTCAGGGGTGGAAGTGTTTAATTGGTCTAAGCTTGAGGTGGATGGTGTTTAGTTTTTAAATGTGGTTAAAGGTTGCATAGAAAGGGGTGTAGGTAGTGGATAGGTTAGGGAAAAAGAGTGTCTATTCTTGCTGCTCCTCAGCCTTCTCTCCTTCAACACCTTCAATAACTTGCTCACTGATCTGAGCTAGAGGTAACTGCTCAGTCAGCTGAGCTCCTTGCTCAACTATAACTTCTTCCTCTTCATCCTCTAGGTCCCCCTCATTCTCATCAATCACTACCTTCATAATTGTAAGTAGTCTTTTCCTCCTCCTCTCTCTCTTCTCATCCTTATCCTCCTCAACAGACAAATCAATAATCTGTTGGTCTTCTTTCTCAACAACATTAAACTCCACAGCATTCACTTCATCATCCTCTTACTCCTCCTCACTCTCAATATCATCTAGCGCACCTATCATCTCCTCAACAACATCAGGAACAAATTTCTCACTCACACTTGCACTTGCTTTCTCGTAAGCTTTTGCAACTTCAACCTTAGTCTGAGCAGTTGTCTCCTCTACTTCTTTCTGAGGCTTTCAACTACAACTACTCTTTCTTTCTCATCTTCCTCAACATTATGGACTACACCAGTTAGTTTTTTCACCGTAAACTTCTTCCTGGGTGTGAGCGGACGACCATTTTCCACCCGCAAGGACCGTATGAGATGCATAGCAAAGGGGGTGGAAATAATAAGCGCTGTGAAGCTAGCTGAAGGATTGAGCCTTATTTTAATGTGATAAAAAGATGGACAAAATTGATGTTGATGTTGAATTTAAGTCCAATTTGAATGTTAATAGATACAAGACTTGCAATCCTATATTTTAAAATAGAGTCACCACCTGGTTAAGCTCCACTGGGAATTTAGGTACGATATTCCCACCGGGTGGTTAGACCATACCTTAAAACAGAGATTCCAAGTTCGGATGATGTTATCTATTTTAGATTAGGCCAAGTTAAATATTTTTTTCTTCCTTAATCGATTTTAATCCACCCTATATATTGTGTTTTCAGTTTATATGTTGTTTTCGTGTTTATCAAGCATTTAAAGAGGTAAATAAATAATTACTATAGTTATCCAAAAAAAATGTGGAAAATAAAATAATAATTACAT
The DNA here is from genome assembly GCA_947683365.1 of Euphorbia pulcherrima. Taxonomy (NCBI): domain Eukaryota; kingdom Viridiplantae; phylum Streptophyta; class Magnoliopsida; order Malpighiales; family Euphorbiaceae; genus Euphorbia; species Euphorbia pulcherrima. The sequence continues at coordinate 27,668,080 of CANTUS010000001.1, forward strand.
GGCTTTCCAAATCCTATACATTTTTCTATACGATAAATAAATAAAATACCCGAAGGCCTAACAGTCATCTAACCTAAATCTACCTGCACAAAGCGGTTAGCACAAATACGGCATGTTGTATAGGGTACATCACATAACATGCATAATTAGTAAACAAAACAAGACCCAAGTTAGCGTGAACATGGCATATTTTATTTACAATTTCTGGAGTCCGATTGAATGGCTAAAAATGAGATTTAAAAGCTGTTTGTGGGAAAATTTTGTTATATCCATATTTTAGACTCGATTATTGTTTTAACCGAATTATTAGTGAAAATGCCACATGGTATGGGGTGGGGTCTGTTTTTAGAAGGTTCTGGACCTTCATCATTGCACTGTACATCCTAACTTTGGAAATTTAAACTAGGTCGGAAAATAAATGAAATGAAATTTTTGTCCAGAAGGCCATGGTACCGGCAGCATGACTTTCTGGATACCATAAAGAAAGGGTCCTACAAGAAGATGGGGCCACTGGGGGCAAATAAGGCCATTGGCAGTATCAACGATGTCACTGGCGGCATGGTTGATACTGCCGGTGGCTTCAAATGCCTCCGGCGACTTCAGTTTCTTGCAGCAGCTTTTTTGGCCGGAAAGTGACCAAAAACCTAAATTAAGCACAAACAACAACTAAAACATAACAAAAAAGTAAAATGGAAGCCAAAGAGCTGTGAGACTCAGAATTTTTACCTCGAGGCCGTGAATCCACCTCTTCGTGATCTGTATGACACCTTTGGGGAGCTCAAACGATGATTTTGGGAAGAAAGGGGTGATATAGTCTCTAAATCCTAGTTTTAGTGATTTCTAAACCTAGAATACGCCTAAATATCAAAGAGTTCAATAAAGAAAAGCCAAGAAAAGATGAATTAAATCCTCTTTTCTTACCTTTTCTAAACCTTATCCCACTAAAGCTAGTTAGAATGCTCAAAAATTGCTTGAAATTTTGAGTGGTGGAAGTGTTGAACCCCTCAAATGGATGGAAGAACTTGTTTATATAGGCTAAAATCTGTTAGAAATTGCCTTTGATCAATTATCCGTCGGATATCGAGCAAAAAAGGCACACAGCTGTCTGCAGAGAAAATGATGCAGTCGGTGGCATGGATGATATCTCCGACGGTATCAGCGAGGTCATCGTCGGCAGCCTCACTCTTCGGCAGGTTTGAAAAGTTGCACGATTCATGCCCAAAATTGGGAAAAAGGAGAGGAAATCCGACAAAGGTTGATGTTGACGAAAAAACTCAGATATTGGGTTTATTTTTTGATTTTTAATGGGTATTTTAGACTAGATTATTTTGCAGGTGTAAATCATCGGTTTGAGCTATCATCGAATGCGTTATCGGGACACGCCGAACTGAATTTTTCTAAAAATAAAATTCGTAGAGAATTTTATATAGGTAATAAAAATTCCAAAAAAGAATTTTTATTATAGGGAATAAAATCGGGTATACGTCATCATCGTCTCACGAAAGGGACTATAAAATCCCGTGCTCACAGGCTGCCCCTCAGGGGATCACTGCTTCCACATGTCTGTATGATCGCATGAAAGAGAAGGGTTAGGAATAATACCTGATGGGTGGTTGGTTTGCCCCTTGGTCGGGCTTGAGCATTGAGATTTGTTTGCCCCTTGGTCGGGCTTGAGCTTTGTGGATTGGTTACCCCTTGGCCAGACTTGAGTTTTGTGGATTGGTTGCCCCTTGGTTGGACTTAAGCTTTGAGGATTTATAGCCCCTTGGTCGGGCTTAAGCTTTGTGGATTGGTTGCCTCTTGGTCGGGCCTATGCCTTGTAGAAAGGTTTGCCCATTGGTCGGGCTTATGCTTTGTAGAGAGGTTGCCCCTTGGTCGGGCTTATGCTTTGTAGAGAGGTTTGTCCCTTAGTCGGGCTTATACTTTGTAGAGAGGTTGCCTCTTGGTCGGGCTTATGCTTTGAAGATTTGCCAAGCAGACTTTGGCTATGAAATTTGCCAAGCGGACTTGGGCTTTGAGATGTGAGGTAGGGTATGTCATTCCTGCAACAACTGATAAGTAAACAAGATTAGATTGGTTTTTAGATAATGTTTTTACTGCTTGATCGATTTTGTGAAACGATCAATAATAAAAACATAATAATTGAAAGTCTAAGGGTTTTAGAAGTCCTGGGATGTCGGGACTAGAGCTAGGATTCTATCGTATTTGCTGAAAAATGTATAGATGCCACATAGCATCTTTGATCGGTCAAAGGATTTCAGAATTGAAATTGGGAAAGTTGAGGCCGCCGGTGGCATGGGCGATGTCACTGGAGGTATGAACTGATGCTGCCAGTGGTATGGATGGGCAGTTTCAGATTTATTCAAACTCCTCGAATTCCGCACAGGTGTTTAAAAAGAGTAAAAACTCTCCTTTCTTCTTCTCTGCTTTATAGATGCCAAAAAACCCATTTCTTCTCTTTACTCTCCTTTAAACTCAAATCTTTCTACTCCCTTTTGATTTTCAACCATGAAGAAGATTTTTGGACACAAATCTAGCAGTTCTAAGTCTGAGGAATTGCCCAATTCTTTCATTGAGGGGCTAAAACTCTGCCTAATTCATGTAGGATACGGCTTCAAGGAGTCCGACATTGTTTTTGGGTATGGGTTAGCGGCTTCAATTGACAATCTTGTCCCGGATCAGAAGAATTGCATCTCTAATACTCAGGTAATCCTACAAAACTTAAACCCTTTTGTTTTAATTTGAAGATTTCGGGTCTAGACTCAAATACTTGTATATTAAGGGCTAAAAATAATAGATACATGTTAGAACGTATGTTACAAGCTTAGTTTTACTTGATTTATGTTATTTTTATACCTTGAAATTGATTGATTGTGATTTTGGGTGATTCGTGCGATTTTGGGCAGAAATTTGCATTCTGTCCAAAAAATGATGCCGCCGGCGACATCATTGTTGTCGCCAGTAGCCTCAAGCAATAAAAAGGGAAGGAAATAGGCCATGTCACTACTGGATTAAGCGATGTTACCGGTGGCATCACTGCCACAACAGCGACATCAGCAGCTTCCTAGAAGAAAAATGACATAGAATTTGAGTAACTTAACTGATTCATTCCTTTCTGATTTTGCAGCCTCATACCCATACTTACACCAAAGGCATGGGGACTATGGGTGAGTGGTGGCAACATATAGAAAAGAAAGACTCGGCGCTCACAGCTGCGATAGATGATATGGGGATTTGGGGGATCTAGCCCGAATCATGCCCCTTTTGATGCCAAAGCTTTCTCATTTAGCCTTGATCGCCTTGGTTGAGAAGTGGTCCGAGACCACTCACACATTTCACTTCCAGATTGGGGAGGTTACGATTACTCCCTTCGATATAGTGGCAATAACAGGGCTGCCATAGACTAAGGAGGTGATCCATTTTGATGTGTACATGGAGAGAAACCACCTTAAAGGGCCGATGGTGAAGAGGGTGAGCAAGCTGTTTGGATTGAAGCCCAAGGCAGGGCGATTGTGCTATGGGGAGCTGCATGAGTACTAGAAGGGGATCAGAGTGGTCCCCGAGACTGATAAGGATGCCTATGTCTAGTCCTTTGTTATTTCTTTGTTGACTGTACTGTTCTTCCCATTTCGAGCAGTAAGGTCAATTACTGGCTGATTTTGGCAGTTGAGTATGTTAAGACCATCAAATAGAAGAAATGGACTACGGCCATTTTGGCACAGATGTATTATAGGCTGGATGTAGGTGCCCAAAAGACAAAGAAGGCCCTACGTTTGAGTCACATTCTACTTTAGGAACGTCTTTTTCTAAATAGTGCCTTATTATCATAGCTGGTTGCTTTTTCTTTCTTGTTGGCATGTTCATCTTTTGGACTAATTGGTTGTTAATTGTACAGGTGTGGGCTTTTGAACACCAGATCGTCCCTTTTATCCAATTTGGTACTACACTGAAGCTGGGCTCTCACTTTCTCACTCGGTGGTGTGGGTGCGTCGGGGGACTTGGTAAGTACCCCACCGTATATAAGGAGGCATTGCGGTGCCTACAGATTAGCTCGGTATAATACTTTGACTTTTCATCCTGTCTTACATTCAACAAACCATTATTTAACAAAAACATATTTATGAATTTGAATTGCTTACATTGATTTATGCTTGACTGATTGGCCAGGTTGTGCGCGATTCCTTTGACGAGGTATCAAACCTTGTGGAGATGGCTAGGGTTTGAAAGGATGTGGACGATCACCGATTTATCATGGAGTGCCCCCTAGCCTTGCCCTGGTACTAGAGGGAGAGAGTTTGAGGCTGGAGAGAGCTTATGCCTGCTGCCAAGCCTGTACCTGCAGATCCCCCTACAGGCCTCTGGTGGCCTTATTTGACTATCACTGGGGGGGCCGCTTAGGTAAATTATTTGGAGGGGAATGACCGAGTTATGCGGAGTGTCCTCGGTCCTTACAATGGTCACATATCATGCTTGCTCCCAATGTGCCCTTGTATCCATAAGAATAATATTGTATCCTTCTATAGGAAGAAGAAGGAGGAGGAGCTAAAAAAGCAGAGGCGCAAAATTATCGTTGAGGATGATAATGAGGAAGGGAACAGCGGCGACGAGGGGTATCCCGAGGAGCAAATTGGTTAGGATGCACCGATGGCTCACGAGGGGCATCATTCTTATGATGTGAGATCGCACCACTTCTTTTTTATGGTTATATTTGTGTCATATACCTAGGTTAAAATAGTTGCTTATGTTTGCTTTTTAGATTTTTAGGTACCCTTCAGGAAGAGAGGCCGGGCTGATGATAGCAGTGGGCGATATTATGGCATACCCGAGGGTGTTGACTTTGTCAAGGGGTGCCTCTCGACTACCTTGGAGACCCAATTCTTGCTGATGAACTCGAGAGGAAACTTTTGGGACCAGGGAGATACCCTCCAGCAGCCACTCCCTGAACTTCATGCCGGAAAACACCACCTATGTAAGCCTTGTGCAACAAATCAATATGATAAGCCCTTTTTGAATTCCTTTTGATCTCTTTTTTTTATTTTTCAGGTTCCTCGTGCCAAGGAAGAGTGGTTGGCGGGAAATGCTTTTGCTCTTAAGGATAAACTAGTTTCCCAGACTCTGCTTGCTCAAGTACACTCCCTATAATGATATGACATAATAAAAATGAAATGCATGTATGGATGTTATGAATGATATAGTTTATTATCGTCTCTTTTGTCTGTAGGATTTCTTGGCCCTTTCACTGTCGGATACTGATGTGGCCCGACAGAGGTACGATGAAGAGAATACGGCACTTCGATATAGCATGGGCGAGCTAGAGAACAAACTAGATGCTACTTTACACGATCGGAGGAGCAAGTATAACATTGACAGCGAGACCCCGGGTGAGCAGAGTCGTAGGGGAAAGAAGGTGGCAGCCGAGCACAGCCATGGAGTTGTCCCTACGAGTTCTTGGAGCATCCTAGGGATCGAGGAAGATGCTATCGATACTTACCTTCTTAGCGAGGAGGATGTCTCATCCCACCCACCTGACATTGGCAATCAGTCTTAGGATTTCCTATTGATTTGATTTATTTCTAATGATTTTGAACATGGGTTTTGATTTGTATGCCTTTGATACATTGGGCTTTGATGATTGATTTTGGATTTCAGATGGTTTTGGCTTTGTCCATGCTTAGGGTTTGGATACTTGGATGGTTGTGCCTTCAGACTTTTGATTTGAATAAGATTTGAATTTTATGCTTGCATATCTCCTAGAAACAGACCATAGGGTTTTTATAGGTTGTTTACATGGTTAAATTGATGAAAATAGGACTGAAATTCACAAAAAATGCAGTCATGACTCCGGCGGTATGACTGATATCGCCCTTTGCATAAAATTCTGACTTACTAAATAATATAGACAAAACTGCTCGCAAGGCCATACCGTCGGCAACCTGGTCCATACCACCGGCAACTAGACTCATACCGCCAGCGGCCTCACTTTGCCAAAAATCTAAATTGGGCCATTTTCTTCAATTCAACTATGGCAAACCACAACCAGCAGCTACGAGGCTTTTTATAAATCCTGGGAAATGCAGACTGGAAGAATCTAGAAACATTTGGGCTATGAGGCTTTTGATATGTCATGGCATGGCCCGTTAGTCCCGAATTTCTTCACCCGATATTGGCTTTTTGGGATCGAATGGACCATGTATTCCACTTTTCATCATTCGAGCTATGCCCCTTGCTTGAAGAGTTCCACGCTATATTAGGGGTACCATGTCCCAAGCTCATGCCCTTGGAACTCTCAGAGTTTCATTTTGGTGCGAACGGCAATCCTCGAGGGTTGTGGAACTTGGATTTTGTAAATCCAATTCTGTTCCGACTGCCCGACAAACCTGGATTTTAGCTCAGCGCAGTTTTGGAGTGGTGCCGAAGGGCGCCTAGATCTCATCTTACTTGGTCGTCCATGGTGGCACTATTACTTATGGCAGAGTTTATATATGAAGTGGGCCCAATTGCTCCATTCAGGCTGATTTCGGTTATTGGTCCTCTGCCAACAGGGGCTTCTCCCATATCTGTGGGATTAGCCGAGATCCTACTCAATACAAACGCTACTTCCACTGATCCGACTCTTATCGGTGACCATCTTATGCAGCTGCAGGTATTCATTTTCCCATTTTACAAATTATTCGCTTCTTTCTGCCCTTATCTGAAATTGGCTTATAGGTATAGTTGATGGAGAAACTGAACCTAAAGGAGGCACCACAGGAGAACCTGAAGAAGTACCTACCCCATTCATCTGAGTGAGAGGGGGCTTATACGAGCTAATTTTGATCAGTTGACATTCAACCGCTGGATGCCACAGGGTACACGGATTCATAGATTCAGTGGGTTAGTCCGTGGTGGAGGATCCGAGATGCAGTCATGGAGTCCTGGGGGTAATGTGTTTAGCTGGTAAGTTTGGAGAGATCTTCATTCTATACCCCTAGCCGGTTGTGCCATTAGTACGGTAAGTGACAGAGAGTCTCGATCAAGCTATCTCATAACCAAATCAGAGTCTAAAAAGCCAGATAGGTGAACCATATCCGGGAGAAGTGGGCCACGGAGGCTATATTCGAGACTCTAGACTATGACCACATGGAGACCATTGAGACCAATATACACTATAAAGGATGGCTCGCTGAGATTAGACGTATGGCAACCCGATTCGAGCCATCGTGGGCTTGCGTTGAGGGAGAGCGAGTAGAGTAGGGGCACGAGCCCTTTCCCACTACCACCTTGAGGAGGATTTCTAGATATTATGATAGTGATGCGGGTAGTTCGGCTAGAGATGCACTTTCTTTTAGTTCTAACTTTTGCATAGGCTAGTCAGGGTGACAAACCTATCAAACTTTATTTTACTATATGTCTTTTATTTGGTTCTAACTTTTGCATATACTGCCCTTTGGGGTTTTGAATCTATCGAACCTCATCTTAATTTTTTCCTGGACCGCCCTTTTAGGGTTTTCAATCCAGCAGACTTATTCTGACTTTTGCATAGACCTTGCTCTTTTCAGTCTATCAGAATTATTTTATTTATTGCACGCATTAGAATTGGAATATTGTGAACCCTGCATTAAGCTTACTTAAGTTGTTTTCACCGTACGGATACAAGATTCACATAGGCATAAGCATTCAGAATTCAGTAAAAAGACACTTTCATTAATTGAAATAAAACAAAGTATATAATGTTTGGTTAACATTCCCATTGATTTAACTCCCGGTTCCAACTAGCCTAGATCGATTTTCTAGAAGGCACTCTCTCTTTGCTCACCTACCCTAATTTTTGCCTAGATCGCCTTTTAGGGTTTTTGTTCTAGTGGGTTTGCTATATCCCCTAATCCTTGCATGGATAGTTTGCAGAATACCAACCGTCGGGTATTACCCTAATTTTTGCCCGATCAATAAAAGACCGAACGACGGGTGATTTATTATATCTATTTTTTACGTGCTGCTTTTTTATGATTTATTTCTTTTGAATTAGATGTGATAACGATTAAGCTTGTCCTGTTTACGGGGTTCAAAAATTCATTCCTATCCATATCCATAAGATTGACCGCCCCTTTACTAAGTATTTTCTTTATCACATATGGTCCTTCCCAGTTTAGCCTCAATTTGCCCCTCATAGTAGTAGTGGAAGGTTTCAGCTGCTTGAGGACTAGATCACCAGCTTTTAGAGGAAACTTCTGGTGTCTCACCCGACTATTATAGGCCTGAGCCATGCACTGCTGGTACATCTAAAGGTGCTCATCCATCATGTTTAGCTGTTTAAACCTTTCCTAAGTCCATTTCAATTCTTTAAGCTTAGTTTCTAAAGCAGCTCTCATAGAGGTTACCTATGTTTCAATTGGCAAAATTACTTCCATTTCGTAGACCAGGCAGAATAGAGTTTGACCGGTCGGGGTATAGATGCTTATGCAATATCCCCAAATAGCAAAAGGTAGCTTATCTGCCCCATCCCTGTAACCGGCTATCATCTTAGAAAGAATCTTCTTTACCAATTTGTTAGCTACTTCAATAACGCCATCAGCTTGTGGTCTATACGGAGAAGATCTATGGTGCTCAATTCTGTATTTCTCAATTAGATCGGCAGTTGCTCCTTGAAACTGTACCCCGTTGTCTCAGACTATATGATGTGGAAGTCCAAACCGAGCAAAAATATGCTTCTCTATGAACTTAGCCATCTTCTTAGCGGTGACATTGGTGTAGGATTCAACCTCTACCCACTTAGAGAAATAATCCACTGCTACCACAATGAACCTGTGCCCATTAGTTGAATAAGGATGAATTTTACCAATTATGTCTATCCCCCACGCCGAGAATGGCCAAGGAGTGGATAAATGATGGAGCTCGGTGGGTGGTAGATGTTGCATATCCCCATAAATCTGGCATTGGTGGCATCGTTTGACTTGGGCGATGTAATCAGCCGTTAGGGTAAGCCAAAAATAACCTAACCACTAAATTTTCTTTGCGAGGGCAAGACCATTCATATGAGGGCTAAAATCACCAGCATGGACATGATCAATCACTTTCTAGGCCTTAGATTCAGTTAACCAACAAAGCTATAAACCGTCACTAGTGCGCTTGAATAGATCATTATCAATAATTCAGAACTGCAGCGAGCCGCCATAGAGTGGTATGATCCAAGTCAAAGGAATTTGGAGGATATTGGTCAGTTTGGAGGAACAAGATGATATCAGAGTACCAATAGGGCTCGGTGGAGATGGCGAGAACCTACTAAACTGATTGAGCAGGATAAGGGATCTTAGATGACAATAAAACCAAAGGAAGGATAGGCTGTTGCTGGGGCCCTTCCCATAAGGAGGCTAGGGTGGTCAAAGAGTCGGCGATTTGATTCTCATCTTGGGGGACGTGGCCATATAAGCAAGAGGTGAACTTCTCTAATAAGCTTCAGACTGCCTCAACATAAGGATGGAGGGACTCTTCTTTAATTTCCCAATCACCGATAACCTGATGAATGAAAAGAGCTAAATCCCCAATGATAGACACCATGCGAGCCCCAACCTAGAGGAGAGTCTCAAGACCGAACAAACATGCTTCATACTCAACTCCATTGTTGGTGACAGTGAATTCCAAGAGTTTGGACAAAGGGATGATTTCATTATCCGGTGTGACTATAATAACTCTGAGGCCTACTCCCCGTCAATTCACAGCACCATCAAAGTATATAGTCCATACACACTCGAGGATTTTAATGGAGTTAAGCCGCTTGTCAGGAAACTCGAGGTTTTTAACATAATCAGAGTCAAGAGGTTGATTAGCTAGGAATTCTGCCACTGCCTGACCCTTAATTAATTTCTTCATTACATACTCAATGCCAAACTTGGATAGGAGAAGCAACCATCGAGAAAATTTACCATTTAGAGTGGTTGATTGACAAAGATACTTCATTGGGTCAATCTTAGCCACAGCTTGGACATGGTAGGATTGGAAATAATGGCGCAACTTCTTAGTGAGCCAAATCATGGTGGTGTAAGTCTTCTCCACAATTGAATACTGAGTTTGTAATCCAACAACTTCTTACTCAAGTAGTAGATTGTGTACTCCCATTTATCATCACGTTCTTGGACAAGCATTACCCCTGCGGAAGACTCCTCAATAGCCAGGTATAGGATCAATGGTTTTTCAAGGATGGGGGGGTTTTTAGAATGGGTGGGTCAACAAGATAAGCCTTGATTCTGTCAAATGCCACCTAACACTGGTCATTCCATACCACAATTGTTGTTTTCTTAATAGTTTAAAGATGGGTTTGCACACGGTAGTGAGGGGGGCAATAAACTGACTAACATACTGTAAAGACCCCAAAAATGATCGGACTTCTTTCTCTGTCTTTGGTGGAGGCATATCCCTGATGGCTTTGGCTTAGTCAGGATCCATCTCAATCCCTTTCTAACTGACCACGTATCCTAATAACTTGCATGAAGTAACCCCAAACATGCACTTCTTTAGATTCAGGCGGAGATTATATTTTTTGATACGAGTTATAAATCTGTTGAGAATAGCGGGGTGCTCTTCTCGGGTAGCAGACTTCACAATCATATTGTCCACATACACCTCTACTTCTTTATGGATCATGTCATGCAAAAGGGCGATTACGACATGCTGATAAGTGGTCCCAGCATTCTTTAACCCAAATGGCATCACTTGGTAGCAGTAGACCCCATATTCGGTGATGAATGCCGTTTTGACTTTGTTAATGATATCTACCAGAATCTGAGTATAACCTGAGATCCATCCATAAATGAGTACATAGTGGCCCTAGCGGCACTGTCAATCAGAACATTGATGTGATGGAGCGGGAAATCATCTTTAAGCAAAGCTTTATTGAGATATCGGAAGTCAACACAAACTCAGACCCTATCGTCTTTCTTCAGAACTGAAACTATGTTGGACAACCAAGTCGAATATTCCATAACTTCGATGAATCGAGCTTCAATCAACCTCGAAACCTCTACCTTAACCTAATATGCCCATTCTAGTCTAAGCCAATGAAGCTTTTACTTCACAGGTCTGAAATTACGATCGGTTGGAATTTTGTACTTAACAATCTGACAATCAACCCCAGGCATGTCTTCGTACGACTAGGCAAAAGCGTTAACATGATTTTGAAGCACTTTTATAATCTCTCTTTTTTCCTCGGGAGTTAAATCATTGAAAATGGTTACCATTTTAGGATTATGATCTATACTTAGGTTTATTTCATTTAAAGATGTATCATAAATGCCAAAAATGTTATGCGAATTGTTATGTGAACGTATGGATCCATCAGAAAAAACATTAAACAAGTAAGCAAAATGAGTGTCATTCATTGCATTAAAAGCCTTATAGGCGACATTGTTTGTATCAAATACATCAGAAATATTCAAAATTACATCATCCATATCATCCTTCTCCACAGGCGGAGGGGCTTCAGTAGCAGTAGCAATAATAGGAGGAGCATCCTCTATAGCCTCTGTTAGAATCGTATCCAGGTCATGTTTAAGAGCAGCTTTCTGGGCAGCAGTGATCGATGGTTCCCTGCATAGTTTGGCTTTCTCGGTAAGGCCCTGGCGAGATTTCTTGCTATCTCTGCTATGGCATCCTCTTCCCCGGTTCTCTCACCCCTCCAACCTTTCTTCATCAGCAGTTTCATAGCTTTAGTCATGGTAACCATAACATCTTCAATCTCTTGATCAATAGAATCTTTATTACTTCAACCAGACTCATCCCCGGGATATATCTTACCCTTTCCCTTAGCCTTATCAAAAATAATGTTGACAGGTGAAATAGGGTCAGTGGGTTCGTGTTCAACAGAGATAATCATGTAGCCAGCCTTAAAATCGTAGACATCCTTAAAGATCTCAAAGCCAGGCCACATTTTCCCATCATGCTTGACTGGTTTAGGATCTCCCTTGTAAGGAATCTTACCTTGGATTTCACATATAGTGACCATATAATAGTAGTAGGAAGGAACACGACAATAAGTTTTTCTAGGCATGTACCCTAATCCGGCCTGGCCGACCAGCACTTTCAGCTCCAAGGCCTCGATAATCCCTTGCTCAAACATTCTGCAGCCTTTGTGTGAGCATGGGATTTTGCAGTCCCTCTTGCGAGATGATGGTGATGTATATTCGATATTTACCCTCGTTTTATTTCATCTTGGTGAGCCTTGTGACATCTCCGGCGAAGCTCGTACTAATGATTTTTAACCTAGAAATTCCTAGAAACCCTAAACCCCAAACCTACAAAACCCTAAACTCAAAAGAGTAAAAATCTTAAAAACCCTTATCCTGGAGTCCAAGTTAAGCCAAAGGTGGTCCAAATCATCGGCGGCCTGGCCCATGCCACCTGCGACAACACCCATGTTGCCGACGGCATGGTAAAAAAGCTGTAAAACCTCCTTTTTCGTCTTTGACTGAGTTTTTTGCCATTTTGGTGAAAATTTCGACCAAAATGCCCAGATTCATTTTCAGCTCTATAAAAGACCACATCTAGGGTTTGAAGAAGGACTTTTGGCTGAAATTTGGATTCAGAGGTTTAGGAGAGATAAAGGGAGGGTTTTAGTGAGAGAAAGTCGAGAAAAGGTAAGAAAAGTGTTCTTAGATCATATTTTCTTGGTTTTTCTGCTCTTAATCTCATCGAAAAACATTAAAATTTGTAGAAATCTTAGGTTAAAATCAATCTAATAGGATTTTTAGAGACAAACATTGTTTAATCTTTAAATCACTACCCAAATCATCATTTGAGCTTCCCGTAGGTGTCATTTGGATCACGAAGAGGTGGATTCATGGCTCTGAGGTAAATTCCCAAGTCTCTTAAGCTCTTTGGCATTATTTCTTACTGTTTGTTATGCTATTTGGTGTTTCAGGTTTATTTTTGGAGTTTTCGGTCATTTCAGACCTTCTAAATTTGTTTCTGCAGATTTTGAAACCGCCGGCGGTATCACCAATGCCGCCGCCGGCTCCACTATAACTGCCATCATGTGAAGCCACCGATGCCCTCACTCAGACTGCTGGTGACATCACTCACACCACCGGCGGTATCGTCCATGCCGCTGGTGGCATGAGTTTCTAGGCAGCAGCCCCGTTGTTGCCCTTTGACCTAGTTTTCGTGTTTTCCACATTTTGCATGTACAGTACCACGATGGGTATCCAGACTACCCCGAAAATAGACCCCACCCCATACCATGTGTCATTTTCACTAATAATCCGGTTAAAATAACAATCGAGTCTAAATTTTGGATAAAACAGAATTTTCCCGCAAATGCCATTTAAACCTCATTTTTAGCCATCCAATCGGGCTTCTTAACATTGTAAATAAATATGCCATGTTCACACTAACTTGGGTCTTATTTTGTCTACTGACTGTGCATGCTATGTGATATGCTCCGTACAATGTGCCATATTTGTGCTAACCGTTTTGTGTAGGTAGATTTAGGTTAGATGAATGCTAGGCCTTTGGGTATTTTATTTGTCGTATATAAAAAAGTATATGATTTGGAAAGCCATGTAATTATTAATTTTATTTTCCGTATTTACTTTTTGGACAGCTATAATAATTACTTATTTACCGCTTTGAATGCTTGATAAATATGAAAACAACATATAAACCGAAAACACAATAAATAGGGCGGATTAAAACCGATTAAGAAAGAATGAAACCTTTTAACTTGGACTAATGTAAAATATATAACATCATCCGAACTTGGAATCTCTGTTTTTAGGTACGGTCTAACCACCCAGTGGGAATATCGTACCCAAATTCCTAGTAGAGCTTAACCGGGTGGCGACTCTATTTTAAAATACAGGATTTCAAGTCTCGTATCCCTTAACATGCAAATTGGACTTAAATTCAACATCAACATCAATCAATCCATATTTTCATCACAGTAAAATGAGGATCAATCCCTCGGCAAGCCTCACAGTGCCTCATTATTTTTCCATCCCCCATGATACGCATCTCACGCAGTCCTCATGGATGGGAAAAAGGTTGTCCGCTCATAGTGGCGACTCCGATGGGGTTCTGTCTCTTTAAACTTGAACTTAACTTTTTTTAATGAGTTTAAAGGATTTTAATGATGTATTGAAATCATTGGCAAAATTAAAACTTCATTCTTTTTTATGACATTTTATCCTCACGCGTGTAGATAGTTCGGTAATTTTAAGGTGCCCTATTTTTCCCGAGAAGCTCGCAAAAGTACTTATGCCCTGTTTGGAATTGAGGATGCCTAGTGGGTGGATCACTCATTTTAACCAACACATAAACTCCTGCAATCACACCTATTTGAGGAGTGGTTGAGTAACGTGGAATTAAGGTAAACGAGAACCTTCTACATCAACAACCTTATACCAAAGCCGTGCTAGAAAAAGCCTTAGCACTTCATTCCTTTAGGATTACCAGAACAAATAAAACAATTGGGATGCGCTTCTCTCACCATTAACTGGCGAAGGGGCCAAGACTCTATGCTCCAAAAGAGGCATTACGTGGGAGTCATAAGGGTGGAAGAGGGACACTTTTGTGTGCTATATGCTACATGCTCATGCATCGACCATGCATCGGCCTCAAGGGCCAAAAATAAATCAACTTACCCTTACTACTTCCACCCATGGAAGAAGTTTAGCAACATGCGTAGGACTCTTTTATACCTCTGTTGCATCACTACATATCACTATATATGATATGAGAAACACATGTCCCACGTATGTTAGAGGGATAAGCTACCGTATCATTGCTAACCACATTTACGTGCAACCATACATGCCACACATTGATCATTAAAATCATTCACCCCATCCATGTCATCATGCAACCCATGTATGGTCTAATCCACTACCTAGAATTTTGGCCAAGAGAAGGCAAAATTATCGTCATACCCCGATTTGGAAAAGGCTAGAACACCATCTGATTCGCATTCTCTCCCCTCGATTACCACCATAGAAGTTGAAGGGGTTCCGTATACTGATTCTAGCGGGGAGTCAGATTCAGATCAGATTTAGTTGGGTCATAATTTCTCTTAGCCAGCCATGTCTTTCCTAAGCAATGATGGAAAATCTCCTCCGCCTGAGGAACAGGTCGGCCCTACTTCCACCCCGAGAGCAGGATCATAACAACCCCAGGGTTTTGATTTTGCCAATGCCATGGCTTAGTCTCTAAACTTTGATGCATTCCAAGCCTCTATCCAAACCACTATCCAAGCAGCCATCAAGCAACTCCTTGAAGATAAGAATTCAGATCGGGTTTTTGAGTCTGACATGCAAGCCTAGAATGGTTCAGCACAGATGTATTCGGTCCGGTAGGGATAAGGCTAGTCGCACCTATTTTTCACCCAACACCCTCTACTCAACCTATGACAAGCCCATTTCAGTTTGGGCAAACTTCTGCGTTTCTGCAAATGTCAACACTCGGGGGAACAATTCATCTCGAGAATCCTCTTGCTAGTCAACTGATTACTCATCCTCACTTGGATGTTTCTCCACCATCCCCTAGGGTTCCAAATCGCGACCATGTCACATAACCTTCGAGCATAACACCTGAGTTGGAGGCTTTTGTGTGTCAGATGATGAGCTCTCGAATCAATGACCAGGTCATGCAGCCTCCGAGAGTGACACCTAGAGCTAACACACTCGTAAGCCAGCCAATCTACGACCAAGTCATGCAACCTTTGAGCGTAACACCCAAAATCCAAGCCTATATCAATTAAATTATGACCGCCAACTTAAACCGAGATAAGGAACCCAAGCAGGATGAGGATTGGGTTCCCAATAATTTCACCATGCCTAGCATGGCACACTATGATGGTTCTAGTGCACCGGCTTCTCACATCATTATGTATAAAAGGGTCATGAGGGTAAAGAAGTTAAGCAATAAGGTCCTTGCTAAAATGTTTCCGTGCTCTTAACGAGGCCCATCACTTGAGTGGTACCATACCCTGCCTTACCATGTGGTCACCAACTGGAAGTTCCTCTTGGAGGCCTTAATTGACCACTACGGTTTTAATACCATGATAGAAATAACCATTCAACACCTTGAGGCTGTCCGCCAGTTGCCTGGTGAGACCTTTGAGCAATACTTCCACCATTGGATGGCCACTCAGGTGTTGATGAAATCTAAGCTTAGTTTGGAAGAGATGATTGCTAAGCTCATTGATGGATCCCTTCCTCTGTTCAAAAGGGAGATGGCTACCGACTCATTGAGCTCATACAAGATGGTTTTTGAGAAGGCCAAAAAGGTCGAACGCGAGGCTGAGCGCGAGCGAGCCGCGAAGGCAGAAAAACCTTAGTTTAAGAAGAATAGTGAAGCCTCTAGTGCTACCCCTGCAATCACCACTGCTCAACCTGGTAAGGACTCTATTATTCAATGTAAGTCCATACAAGCTGCCGCTCAATGTGATCTTCACCGAGTTAAGAAAGGTCAACCTCATCAATTCCCTTCAAGAGTATAAGCCCCCTAGGAAGGAAGAAAGTAAGAATTTTTGAGGGTATCATGTCGAGCCAGGTCACCACACAAACAAATGTCAGGGTTTGATTCTTGCCATCCAGCAACTGGTGGAGGAAGGTAAGATGGTCGAACTAGAAAAGGCACCTAGCACAATGAACAACCCTTGCCAGAATTCAGTAATGAATTAATCGAGTCCAACCTCCCTACTAACCGATGAAGACCCTCCACATGTGGAGGGTGACTATCTAAATATGTAATTTTCTTTTGTTTTGAACAATTCCACCGTTGAAACTTTCAGCTTAATGAGCAGCCTTTGTTTTGTTTGTTTCATGTTTTAACCAAATAATCTATGCATTCATATGAACATGTGCATGATGTCTTCAGTATTCAAGATACTTCATTTCCTGAAATTAATTCGAGTACAAATGGAATTTCTCAAGTGGTAACCATTTCCAATGATTTAACTCTTGTTAAAAAATGAGAGATAATAAAAGCGCTTAAAGATCATGATAACGCTTACACCTGGTCATACGAAGACACACCCAAAATATGTTATCAAATTTCCAAGCATCCCATCCCTAAGGGTACCGTGTGCAAGCCAATCAAATGAAGGCCTCACCATTTGCAACCGTCACAACAGACTATCTCAAAAAGAAGATTCAATGAGTTGTTTATACCTTGCGTAACACAAATTACAATTGATTCACCAAGATGAAAAGGCGCCATTAATAATAGATTCACAGGAATGTGTGGCACCTTCCTCCTATTAGGCTTCACAGTTTCACTACTCTTTGGCCATTCCTATCACAAAGGACAAATATAGTCGATAAGATTCAACCATCGTCAACTCCTGGCTATGATAGGGCAATACTACTTAAAGCAGCCAAAATTTGAATCCTACACTAGTCCAAGGATCGAGAAGATGGCCGAATTCGTAAAGGAACATGTCTTGGCTCGGTCCGACGCACCTCGTCACATTGCCTCACACAACAATATCTAATTTCAGGGGACTCCCAAATCGATCTGGGTAAACGTCTCTTGGATTGGCCAACATGCCTCACCACATCGTCTCAGAAAATGAAACTCAATTTCAAGGGGCAACTTCTAAATTAATCGGGGATGTATAATTAAACACTATCCTCTTCGGACAAATCACGAACTAAAGGAGCAGTCAGAACGACAAGCAAGCCAGTTAAGAAGGCACTTTTCAAGCATCAAAACTCTCACGGTATTGGCAATTGAAATCGGAATGAGATCCATGTGAGATTAGGAAAGTACTTTACAAACGAGGCAATCAAGATTATAGACAAGAGCGAGTTCATCGACCTAATCGACCAAGATAGGCTTAAGCGTTATCGGATCTAAAACAAAAGAAATAAATCAGAAAAGTGGCACATAAAAAATATATATAATAAACACCCGCCTTTCGGTCTTCCACTGATCGGGCAAAAATTAGGGTGACATCCAATGGTTGGTATTCTGCAAACCAGCCGGGCAAAAAATTAGGGTATCTCTTCAGAAAATCGCCTGCTGAACTAAAAATCTGAAAAGGATGGTTCAGGCAAAAATTAGGGAACGAGGGAAAAATAGTGAGATGTTAACTTGAAAATCTATAAAGACTGGTTAACACTAGGAGTTCGATTAATGGAAATGGTTACCAACATCTTGTACTCCTATTAAATTCATTCACTAAAAGTGTCTTTCGTACTGAAATCTTTATACTTGTGATCGTATGAATGCCTGGCAGCCAAATGATGAAAACATCGCAAGTAGACTTAACAAAGGGTTCTCAAAGCCTGTCCATAATAAGTAAAAAAAATAAAATATAAAAAAATGTCTACTGGATTGAAAACCCGAAAAGGTCGGTCCAGGCAAAAATAAAGACAAAAAGGCAAAAAAAATTTAAAAAAAGAGAAAAAAACAAAAAACAAAAACAAAAATTTCTGCTGGATTGAAAACCTAGAAAGGGCAGTCCAAGCAAAAGTTAAGACAAGGTTCGATAGATTGAAAACCCCTGGGGGCAGTCTATGCAAAATTTAGAACCAAAATAAAAATAATCAAGAAAATCCAAGGTACGACATCGTTGGGAGAAAGACAAACATCGTTCGCCATCCCTACAAGAAGATCGAGCCCCAAGCGGGACCCAAACTCGGAATCAAGCCCTTGTCATTATCATCCTTAAGGAATCTCACTCTTGTCACATGAACGTGCCTACCTGGTCACTATAGAAGCATCATTTGCTTATCCAATGTGATTCAACAAAATACCGCATCTTTAATATATACATTTCATGCATACATTATTGCAACCTCTGTTTCTCATAATATCCAAAGAAAAACTATCAAGGTACAAAAGCTAAGGGCAAGATCCCAAACACGTCGATCAAGCTGCCCCAACCAATTATCCAACAACCACCAATCAACAAGGGGCATTTGGAAGGGGCACAGTTTCCTCCAATTGCTTGGGACCATCCGCCAATCAACTAGAAGCACTTGGAAGGGGTAAAGTTTCCTTCAACCACTTGGAATCACCTACCGATCAAAAAGAAGCATAAAGGGTCACGCTTAAGATGGTTCAGACAACCCGTCGAACCTCTGCAATGACTCCTCCAAATCCCCCAGGAAATCCTAACTCAATTTTCAATTTATACTTTTGTTTTTACTATTGATCGAAGGGGCAAAAATATTTTTGTTTCACAAAATTGATCAAGCAGTAAAAACATCACTTATACTTCAACTAACTAATTTTTCTCTGATTCTTAACATATGGGCACCTCATACAATTTACAAATGGCATCTTGATACAAAACAAATGACACTTGATGCAAAACAAACCACACTTGATGCAAAACAAAAGGCACTTGCTATAAAACTAGGGGCACCCCATGTAGAAAACCTGAGTCATCTGATAATCCCCAATACTTGGCAAAAAACCACATATCACCGAAGGGAACTTGATGTAGTAATTTCACACTTGAT
Source organism: Euphorbia pulcherrima (assembly GCA_947683365.1). NCBI lineage: Eukaryota > Viridiplantae > Streptophyta > Magnoliopsida > Malpighiales > Euphorbiaceae > Euphorbia > Euphorbia pulcherrima. The sequence continues at coordinate 27,687,516 of CANTUS010000001.1, forward strand.
GTGAGAATTCCCAGGGAAATGATCAAATGGAAGGCACTTGATACCAAAGATCACCAAGGGGCACTTGATGTCATAATTCCGCGATTGATGTGAGAATTCCCAGGGCAACGATCAAATAGAAGGCACTTGCTGCACAATAGAGAGCACTTGTTACAAAAACAGAAGGCACTTGATACTAAAGATCACCAAGGGGCACTTGATGTATTAATTTCACACTTGATGAGAGACTTCCTGAGGCAACGATTGAACAAATAGCACTTGCTGCTCAACAAAGAATACTTGCTACTCAATAAATGGCACTTATTGCATGATAATTTTACACTTGATGACAAAGATTACCTGGAGCACCCTATGCACAAAAAACCTCTCTACAAAGGATAAGCCCGACTAAGGGGCAAACCTCAATCTAGAAAGCATAAGTCCGACCAAGGGGCAACCAATCCATAAAGCATAAGTCCGACCAAGAGGAAACCAATTCACAAAGCATAAGTCCAGCCAAGGGGCAACCAATCAACAAAGCTCAAGCCCGACCAAGGGGCAAACCTTGTCATCCATCAAGTACAATTTCTAAACCCTTGCTCTTTCATGAGATCATAGTGACCTATGGCAGCAGTGATCTCACGAGGGGCAGCCTGTGAGTACAAAATTTTGCAGTCCCTCTCACGAGATGATGATGATGTATATTCGATATTTACCCTCGCTTTATTTCATCTCGACGAGCCTTGTGACATCTCCAATGAAGCTCGTATTAATCATTTTTAACCTAGAAATTCCTAGAAACCCTGAACCCTAAACCCTAAACCTATAAAAGCCTAAACTCAAAAGAGCAGAAATCTTTCCTTATCTTGGAGTCCAGGTTAAGCCGATGGTGGTCTAAACTGCCAGCGGCCTGGCCTATGTCACTGGCAACATCACCCATGTCACCGGCGGCATGGTAAAAATGCTGCAGAACATCCTTTTTCATCTTTGACTGAGTTTTTTGCCATTTTGGTGAAAATTTTGACCAAAATGCCCAGATCCATTTTCAGCTCTATAAAAGACCACATTTAGGGTTTGAAGAAGGATTCTTGGCTGATATTTGGATTGAGAGCTTTAGGAGAGATAAAGGGAGGGTTTTAGTGAGAGATAATAGAGAAAAGGTAAGAAGAGTGTTCTTGGATCATATTTTCTTGGGTTTTTTCTCTTAATCTCATAGAGAAACATTAAAACTTGTAGAAATCCTAGGTTAAAATTAATCTAATAGGATTTTTAGAGACAAACATTGTTTAATCTTCAAATCACTACCCAAATCATCATTCGAGCTTCCCGGAGGTGTCATTTGGATCACGAAGAGGTGGATTCATGGCTCCGAGGTAAATTCCTGAGTCTCTTAAGCTCTTTGGCATTATTTCTTGCTATTTTTTATGCTATTTGGTGTTTCGGATTCATTTTTAGAGTTTTCGATCATTTCAGACCTTCTGAATCTGTTTCTGCAGATTTTAAAACTGTCAGCGGTATCACCCATGCCGCCACCGGCTCCACTATAACCGCTAGCATATAAAGCCGCTAGTAGTCTCACTTAGGCCATCAATGACATCACTCACACCATCGGCAGTATCATCCATGCCCATGGCGGCATGAGTTTTTGGGCAGTAGCCCCATTGTTGCCCTTTGACCTAGTTTTCTCATTTTCCGTATTTTGCATGTACAATACCATGAAGGGGTATCCAGGTTACCCTGAAAATAGACCCCACCCCATACCATGTGGCATTTTCACTAATAATTCAGTTAAAATAACAATCGAGTCTAAAATTTGGATAAAACAGAATTTTCCCTCAAACGCCATTCAAACCTCATTTTTAGCCATCCAATCGGGGCTTCTTAACATTGTTAATGAATATGCCATGCTCACGCTAATTTGGGTCTTGTTTTATCTACTGACTGTGCATGCTATATGATATACACCGTACAATGTATTGTATTTGTGCTAACCGATTTATGTAGGTAGATTTAGCTTAGATGAATGCTAGGCCTTCGGGTATTTTATTTGTCATATAGAAAAATGTATTGGATTTGGAAAGCCATATAATTATTATTTTTATTTTCCGCATGTACTTTTTGGATAACTATAATAATTATTTATTTATCCCTTTAAATGCTTGATAAACGTGAAAACAACATATAAACCGAAAACATAAAAAATAGGACGGATTAAAACCGATTAAGAAAGAATGAAACCTTTTAAGTTGGCCTAATGTAAAATACATAACATCATCCGAACGTGGAATCTCTGTTTTAAGGTAAGGTCTAACCACCCAGTGGTAATATCGTACCCAAATTCCCGGTAGAGCTTAACCAGGTGGCGACTATATTTTAAGATTTCAAGTCACGTATCCCTTAACATCCAAATTGGACGTAAATTCAAAATCAACATCAATCAATACATATTTTCATCATGCTAAAATGAGGATTAATCCCTCAGCACGCCTCATAGCGCCTCGTTATTTTTTTGCCCCCGTGATACACATCTCATGCGGTCCTTGCGAGTGGGAAAAAGGTCGTCCGCTCACACTTTACCAAGCTTATACCCAGATTTCTTCATCAGTTTTACCATACCGGCGTGGAGATAACTTTGCCAAATGGGAGGCGGTTTTTCAGTCTTACTAATCATAGCAATACGAAGACCTTTTAATTTAGCCTTGGCTTCCATAATAGCCACAACGGAAGTGGGCTGGCCTTGATTGTTACCAAATTTACCTCATGAATGAGCTTGATTTTCAAGTGGAGAGTAGAGGGAACTACGCCCAAGGCATGGAGCCACGGTCGGCCAAGCAACAGAGAGTAAGTAATAAGAATATCAAGCACAGTGAAGCACAAGTTGCTCATAACACCTTCCACAGTGACTTCGGCCTCAAAGGCACCAATTATACTGCATTTCAAATCTTTATAAGCTCCAATAATAGTACTAGATCTCTTAAGGATTTCCTCTAAGAGTCCTAAATGAGGAAGGACTTTTAGTGAGTACAGATTGAGGGCAGAGCCATTGTCCACCATGACACAGGGGATTACCTTATCGAGGATTTGAATGCAGATGAATAAGGCCCTATTGTGATCCTTCCTTTCAAGCAGGAGATCAAAATGGTCAAACATAATTTAAGGTCCCTTCCTCGAGGGAATTCCTTCTCCGACCATGGCATACATCTCAATGACCGAAGTGGTCGGATTAGCTTCTAAATCAAGTAGTCACTTAATCAATCCCCTGTGATGCCCGTTAGAGTTAATTACCAGCTGCTAGATATTGTAACGGGCTTGGGTGTCTTTTAGCTGAGTAATTAGAGGATCAACATCGAGGCTAGTAGGAATAGGCAGAGGTGATGAAGGAGGCCTTGCAGTAGTTCGTACCCTTTTAGGGACCGGGTCCTTATTCAAGCAGAGATATCGGTCTATGGGCTGATATACAAGGCCACTCTGACTAATGTTGAGAACATTATCAAGCAAGACACTCTTAGTGGCTCGTGTTTTAAATAGATACTATTATTTATCAGAGTCTGAATATGGGTTCTAACAGTTACCTTGGAATAAATCATTACAAAATTCATGGAGTTAAAGCAGTTGAATATGGGTCATTTTTAAACTTCCTACCCTTTCTAGCAGTTTTAATTTTGAAAAGAAACCAGTGACAATTTTAGTGATGTATCCATAGTTCACACGCGAATAAGAAATACTTAACCTAATTCATAGAAGCTCAGAGTGGAAGATAGGTCAGCTCCAGAATAGATCAGCGGGGAAAATATTTCTTCAAATTGGATTAGACATTTTGATTAATTCTCTTAAGATGTTGAATTGATCCTTTCTAATGGGCTTAGTGAATATGTTAGGTCACTATTCTACAATGGAAATGTATGTGAGATTGACTTCACCTTTTAGCACATGATCCCTTATGAAGAGATGTCTAATATTTACCTGCTTCATCCTGCTATGTTGAATTGGATTCTTGGATAGGTTAATTGCACTCTTGTTGTCACACATCGCTTCAAGGCACTTAGATTTATACCATAATCCTCTAATTGCTGCTTAATTCAATAGCAATTGTGCTACACAACTTACTGCAGCCATATACTCAGCACCATAGAAGTTTTTTTCTTGTTATACCATGTTACTAGATAATCACCAAGGAAATGACATCCTTCAGTGGTGCTTTTCCTTTCAAGTTTGTCTCTTCCATAGTCAGCATCAGTGTATCCTCTTAGAGTGAAATCTGTATTAATTGGATACCATAAACCTACATTAATAGAACCTAGCAAATACCTGAGAATTCTTTTAACATCAGCTAAGTGATATTCTCTGGGGTCAGCTTGATATCTTACACAATAATAGACAACATATTGAATCTCAGGCCTACCAGTAGTTAAGTAAAGTAGAGAACCAATAATAACTTTGTAGACTTTACTCTCTACAGGTTTACCTTCCTCATCTTTACTCAGAATAGTATCAGTGGCCATGGGTGTTGACATTGGCTTAGCTTTATCCATGTCAAACTTCTTGAGTACTTCCTTGGCATAATTAGCTTGGCTAATGAATATCCCATCATTACCTTACTTGATTTGCAAACCAAGAAAGAAATTAAGCTCTCCTATCATTGACATTTCAAACTCTTTCTTCATCTGCTGGCTGAACTCTTTGCAAAGCTTCTCATCAGTTACCCCAAAATTGATATCATCAATATAGAATTGGATAAGCAACACATCTTGATGCTTTCTCTTGATGAAAAGGGTTGTATATGCTTTTCCTCTGACGTAACCTTTGCTGAGTAAAAAGCTAGTCCGTCTCTTATACCAAGCTCTTGGATCTTGCTTCAATCCATAGAGAGCCTTCTTCAACTTGAAGACATGATCTGGATACTTTGGATCTTCTAACCTTGGGGGTGTCTAAAATAGACTTCTTGAATATAGCCACTAAGAAATGCGCTCTTAACATCCATTTGAAACAACTTGAAGTTCATATGAGATGCAAAAGCACAGAGAATTCTTATGGCTTCAAGTCTTGCTACAGGTGTAAAGGTTTCTCCATAGTCAATGCCTTCTTATTGATTGTAGCCTTGAGCAACTAGTTTGGCCTTGCTCCTGACAACATTACCAGCTCCATCTTGCTTGTCCTTGAAAACCCACTTGGTGCCAATTGACTTGCCTCTGGATTTCTCCACCAAATCCCAAACTTCATTATTTCTGAATTGGTCTAGCTCCTCTTGCATTACAATCATCCAATTGTCATCAAACTCAACATCTTCAAACTTCTTAGCTTCAATTAATGAGACAAATGTTGAATGGCTTATCAATTTTATTCAGCTAACCTCTGGTCAGTACTGAATTTTGCACACTATCAAGGATCTTCTCAACTGGGTGATCTCTCCTTGGTTTAACTTCTTTTAGTAGATCAAGATCAGCTCACTGAGTTATTATTATGGGTTGAGCATCATTATCATCACCAAAGTTAATAGATTGGCCCAAGTTAACTTTATAATCTTCTTTTTTTGGGAATTAGACCAGGGATAATAATGGGCTAACTTACTGATCCACTGACTTGTTCTCTTTCCTTTCCATCATCACTAGCTTCTCTACTTGCATTGTTAGTTTCATCAAAATCTACATATATTGACTCCTCTAATGTGCCAGTTCTCCTGAAATCACTCTGTATGCCCTTCTATGTGTTGAGTAACCCAGAAAGATTCCTTCATCATCCTTGGGGTCAAATTTAGCTAGTTAGCCTTTAGTGTTTAATATGAAGCATTTACAACCAAAGGCCTTGAGATAACTAACCTTGGTCTTGCGCCCCTTCCAAATTTCATAAGGTCTTTTGTTTAAAACTGGGCAAATTAAAACCTTGTTTAGAATATAAAAAGCTGTGTTAATAGCTTCTCCCCAGAAATACTTTGGTAGATTGTTATCACTTAGCATAAAACAAACCATCTCCGCAACAGTGCGATTCTTTCTCTCAACAACCCCATTACGCTAATGCGTATGAGGGGAAGAAAAATTATGGTCAATACCATGCTTAGAACAGAATTCCTCAAACTATCTATTTTTTAATTCTCTTTTATGGTCACTGTGGATTCTATTTTTTTAAGGTCTTTTTCATTCATGATCCGGGTAGCCAACCTAGAGAATTATTCAAATGTCTTACCTTTGTTTGCAAGCAAGACAATCCAAGTGAACCTAGTTAGATCATCTACTACCACAAGGGTGTATTTCATTCCACCTATACTTGTTGGCAACACTGGCCCAAATAAATCCATGTGTATAAGATCAAGGGGACGAGAATAAGATATATCAACTAAGGATTTAAAGGTCTTCTGAAATTGTTTCCCAAGTTGGCATGCTGAGTAGAGTCTCTTTTTCAAAGGCTAGATTGGGTAAACCCTCAATAAGTTCATTTCTGGCTAATTTGGATAGATTGGTCATATTGATATGTCCTAACCTTCTATACCATAGCCACAAGTTTTCCTCCTTAGAAACTAAGAATGTATCCTTAGAGCCAGGGGATAAATAAATCTTATAAACATTATTAATTCTAGGAACATAAAGAGTAGTTTGGTCATAGTTACCATCAATGAATGAGCAGCCACTGAGTCATATATTGCTTTCCTGACTTTCTCACATAGTTGAGCAAAGCTTAGTAAGTTGAACTTTAGGCCTTTCGGGAGAGACACATTTTCAATTGAAGGCTTGACTCCCATAGTGCCATTACTTGTCTCCAAAACTGACACTTCCATTCCTCTTTCGCTCAATATGATAAATTGCTTTTCATCACCTTTCATATCCCTCAAGCGTCCACTATCCATATACCACATTCTTCTGTCATCAGTGGATCTCAGGCTCACCTACAAAAATATTAAGTTTTCTTAGGTACCCATGGCTTTTTATGGCCGAGTCCTCCCTTATTAGAGGTGGTCATCCTTGACCAGTCATGCTCATCATAGTAACCATTTTTGTGTCTATACATGACTGTGGCATGTCCTGACTTTCCACAAAAATTACATACGGCCTTAGGATTGGGCCTGTTCACTTTACTCTTTTGAGAAACCTTCTCAAAAGGGTGAGTATGGTTACTCTGAGTATTCCTGCTTGGTTGAGGAGGGACCTGCACATTTTTTAAAGCTATTAATTCAGCAGTTAACTCATCCATTTTCTTAGTGAGCTTGTTATATCCATCATAGTACTCAGCTTTTTCTATAAGTATAAGATGTTAAGTGAGGTAGAAGAATTGACATCTTCTAGATCATCAGACCTCCTCTGGATTACTTTGATTTATTTGGCTGACTTTTTAGTCACATTAATAACATCATTAAGTATGGCAGCAAGTTCATTTAAATACAAAAGGGGTTCGTAATTTACCTTAGTTCTTTTTCCTTTGTCTCTGCTCTAGCCAGCTGATTGATTGGCAGCTAGTCAGCTGACTCTGAGTTGGGTTGATCATCCTTTGCCATGAGACACACATTTGCAAAATCTTGTGCCTCTTCATCAGAGGATGATGACTCTTATTTAGAGTCACTCTAGGTAGTAGTAAGAGCCTTCTTATCCCTTTCCTTCTTGAACCTGTCCTTCTTAGCTTTAGGACAGCTAGACTGGATATTCCCTTTCTCACCACATTCCAAGCACTTGATGTCTTTATTATGCTCTTTGTTGAATTCCTTTCGTAGTCTATCATCTGCTCCTTTCTTGTACTTGCTGGACTTTTTGAATATCTGAAAGTTCTTATCTTCCTTCAAGAACCTGTTAAAGTTCTTAGTCATCAGTGTTATCTCTTCCTTTCTGTCCTCTGGATATTCTTTCTCAGGGGAATCATCATCATCAGCCTTAAGAACATCAGCTCTACTAGAGCTTTCTCTTTCCTTATTTTTGAACTTCTTAGATTGATCTTCATATTGCTTCAATGACATCTCATGAGTCAGCAGGGTTCCCATTATCTTATCAATATTGTAGGTCTTCAAATCATGGGCTTCTTCGATAGCACTCTTCTTTGAATCCCATTCCTATATCAAGCTTCTCAAAATTTTCTTAACAGCCTCTTCTTCTATGAAGTTCTTGCTAAGTATTTTAACTCATTGACAATATTCATGAATCTAGTGTTCATGTTTGAAATGTCTTCCTTGGGTTGCATCTGAAACATCTCATAATTTTTTTATGAGAATGTTGATCTTGGACTACTTGACCTTGTCAGTGCCTTCATAAGTTACTTCCAACTTCTTCCAGATCTCTTAAGTAGTTTCACAACCTGAAATGTGGTTGAACTCAGTTTTATCAAGAGCACAATGAAGATAGATGATAGCAGCTACATTTTCCTTCAGTCTGGCCAAGTCCTGGTTGTCCCACTCATCAGAGTACTTATCAACGCGCACTCTATTCTTCACAATAGTAGGAACAAATGGCCTTTCAACAATAGCCATCCAAGTATACATACTCTGAGACTAGATAAGATTCTTCATCTTATTCTTCCAGTAGGTATAATGCTCTTCATTAAACATGGGAGGCCTGGTGACAAACATCCCTTCAAGTAGAACATAGGCTTGGGCCTTTCCACTAGATTCTCCTCCATTGTATGCCATGGTATTTATCTCAAGATTGTGAAATCTTTAAAATGAGAACAAGTTCTGATACCACTTGTTGGTCCTACGCATACACTCAATGAGTCAGAGGGGGGTGAATGACTTGCTCTAATAAATCAGGTAACTTTTCACTATTAATTAAACTGTGCTGAGTATATCAGCGGACTGAGTAAAACCTGGAAAAACTTTAAAGTAAAGAACATAAAGATTTTATACTAGTTCATCTGCCTGTGCTTCCATCCAGTCCCAAGAGAGTGTCTTGGCTTTAATCCACTAATCTCAACTCCTTTACCCTAGGCGGAGAAGCCTTTCATAAAATTTCCCAATTATAGAAAGTACCCTCCAAAATACAATTGCTCACTCATTGAATAGAATACCGTCTTCTACCAGCAACTCAACTAAGTCTAAACAAGAGCTAGATTCAACTTATAAAAATGTTGATCTAGTTACAAATAATCAGATATTACAAATCTATTGATCTATTCTAATCTCTCTTGTTCCAAAGTACATTCTCATTGAGTAGTTGCTTTCTTGATTGAACTTCTTTAAAGCTTGGCAAAGTTTTGTTCTTAGAAATTCAAGTGTAATCACCAAGTTCTAATGCTTGCCTTCTTACTCTTTTTATACTTGAAACCAAGAATGTAGCCGTTGAACTTGCTTTGGCATCTTCTGCAAATTGCCAGCTCTGCTATCCACCCATTGCTTCTTCAAATCGATCTTTTAAGAGATAGAATCACACTGTTGTGAGATAGAGATCAATCCATTAGATTGACATCCAAGCTTCAATTTATACCTTTTATCTTTTGATGCCAGTCTTCTGTTACAGATATCTTGCGCTAACTTGCTACTTGTCATCTTCTCATTCTTCTAGTGATCTGACAACTTTATAGTGTTGTGAGATACTAGGTTGGTGAATCTGCAACATTTCTAAATCTGGTAATTGCTTTTTGTAGTTTGATCTTTTAAGAACTTTGGCATTTTCTTCATAAAGCGAATGTCTTATCAAGACATTAATTCTTTTTGTCTTTCTTTCATTAAAGTCTGCAAAAGTGAAACTAAACAGGAAAGATTCCATTTTTCTCTAAATGGAAAGGCCAGTGCCTTTGACTTATAGAAACTAACTCAGTGAAATGATAAAACAATATGCACAGCTGAAACAAAATTTAAATGTCAAGCGCTGAGTGAATAGTGCTTAGTCAGCGACTAAAGTACATACTCAACCCAGAACAACTCAGAGTTAAAACTAAATAGCTAGGTCAGCAAAGACTTGAAATTCTACCCTCGAATTCAATAACCCACATATAACCCATGGACTGTTTATTTTAACATCATTATTGATTTCATTAACTCAAACTTAACTTAACTGGTATGATCAAAACTTAAGCACTACAAAGTCATCCACTAAATCAGCCTAACCTTGTGCTAAGTTCAACAAAACCTTTAACCTAAATAATGTTATTGCAGAGGCCTGAAATGTCAATTTCCTTATGATAATTATTCATCCGCTACTAGTGAATTTGTCTCCCAGGATACAACCGCAATCATAAGCAAACTCAATCGAGTGAAGAGTAACATACCGGAACCTAAAGCTAGTGGCCTTGCTAGAAAAGGAATCAAAAAAATTGCTAGGAATTTTCTTTATGAAAATAGAAATAAAACTAAAAGTTTTATCTAGTACAAAGGCCCAGTCACTTCAAGGTTCTTTTTGCCAAGTTATTTTCACAAGGCTACAAGAATGTTGTTTATATAGGATCAATGGCATTAAAATGATTTAATTCAGTTTAATGCACAATAAATGTTGTAACCACTACATAATGGTGATTAACTCATATGTTATGACAAATAAATATTGATTATTAGAGTTATAACTCATTAATCCATAAAATAAAATTTGATGAGAAAGTAAAGAGATAAATTCTCTCAGTACTGAAACACCGATATGACATGTCAAAGTCTAACAGATGTTTCAACTTTGAGATTTCAATTTCTTATTCACCATCATATCCATTTTAGGCGTAGAATATATATACCGTTGAAAAACGTCTCAATACGTAGAATGCAATGACACATTTGATGTTATTCATATGATAGCTTTTCCATATTATACTTTAGCCTAAAGTTGATAATGCACATTATTGTCAAATTTTCCAAAAGGAATTGTGATGAGTGATAATACAAAAGAGTCTTTTCTAGTCGCCGTGTTAATTTTATCAAAGAAATTGCTAAACTATTATTCATAATTGTAAAAATGGCAAAAAAAAGAAAAAATTGTTAGAAATTGATGTTACCACTCATCAATAGTATTGATGTCCATTTATCATATGTAACTTATGTAACTCTAATTATTTACTTGTATTAATCCATGTAACTTGGGTGTTTATAAATTCTTGGTTTAAGCCTACAAATATAGGCTTCTTGTATGTTATACACAAAAGAATAAAATATGTTATACATAAGAAGAATAAAATATAATATGACATACTTTCCCTCTATATTTCTTATTCTCTAGTTTTCTCTTTATTCATGTAATGTATATTCTTGTTGATTCATATAATTTGTAACATATTATCAGCTCGAGTTTGCTCTTTCGATCAATACAACAAGAATAATATTCAATCAATGTGATGAAAATAAATGTTACGGTGATAGATTTTTAAAGGCACATGAATTTGATAAATGGGGGAGAATTTCTTTAATTTGTCTCAAATTTTTATTGTTATTCTTGTTCTTCTTGTTATTATTGTTATAACGTTGAAATTATTTTATTATTTCTTTTTAATAATTTTATTGAAAATTTATGCATATAGGAACGATGTTTCATGCAAGAATAGATTGCAATCGCTCATTTGAACTCATCAAGATTCGGTTATGTATATTACTGTGATTTTTTTGGTATTATTCATTTGTTTAAATTTGAGTTACAAAGTTTGTTGTAAGTTTATTCCAAAAGATATTAAAATTGTTATAGTCAACTATAAAAGATCCAAAAGATCTTTTGTAAAAAATTATTATGTATGTGCTAGCAGGGTAGTTCGTGAGCATGGGTGAGAGGGGCGACCTCCCCGGGCCCCATTATTATAGGGGCCGTCTTAGTTATTTTTTAATTTTTTTTTTCAGATTATTCAATTAAAAAATGAAAATTCTTAATTATAGAATTTCATATGTTATGTTTTCATCGATTAGAATTTTAAAAATGTTACTTATACAGAAGGATCAAATTTCTTATCTCTCTTATAGGCCTACAACAAGCTAGAAACTGGCATGAATCATTCACCTATAAATAACCATCCTTCTATATACTTCATATTTGTTTTTAAATTTCATTGGGGTGATGAGCATTTAGATTCTAATGTTATTTTTAATGCTATTAAGTGGAATTCGACATTTTCATTTGGTATTTCATTAAGTGAAATAATAAATACGAATTCACATGTTATAATTTCAAACATTTTACTTCTAAAGAGGGCCTCGTCCCTCATCTCGCCCGTAGGCCCCCAATATGGTAGGAATGAGCCTGAATGCTAGCGATTTCCACTCAAAGTGAGAAATTACAAATTGATGAACAATTTCTATTGGAAGTGGAAAAATTAAAATTGATGAATAAGTTTCCCCCGAAGTGGAAAATAAAATCGAGGCCTATTAACCACCAAAAGTAGAAAATCGAATTGTGGCCTATTAACCATCAGAAGTGAAAAATTGAATTGAGGCCTAATAACCATCAAAAGTGGAAAATCGATTTGATATTTTGATAAAAGGAAATAAATTATTTCTGATATTTATTGACATCAAGGCTAATGAAAGCAATTTCATATATTAAAAATAGCCAAATACTATTGTCCATGTTTGGCAAAACTGTTGTTATTGCCTTCGCGGTTGCTATTTGCTGTTGTGATTTGCTATTACAGGTTCTTATTGCAATTTTATACTGCTATTATTAAATGATTTGTATTTAGCGTTTGGTAAAAATATAATTCACGGTTGTGGTTAGAGACATAAATTTACTAAAATATCCATTTAAATATATTACTAAATCAATAATAACACTAACACCAACATTACCCCAATGCCTAACAAGGCTCCCGCATAAGCAGGCTAAGGGGGGTCGAGTGTATGCAACCTTACCTCTGTAATTACAGAGAGGTTGTTTCCAATTGATCCTGAAGTGGATTTGCAAGAGATTCTGTGACTTCACAATAAAAGAAGTTTAGGCAATTTAATAAGTCGTCATTCTGTTTTAGTCCATTATAATCTAAAGCACAAGAATGATGAATCTTTGGCCCATTAAAATAATGGAAAAATCAATAAATTAATAATAATAAATAAGAATTTAAAACAGAAATAAAAATAACGTATCATCGTTTATTAGATTATAATACAAAATAAAAGTAACTTAATTAACTATATACATTATTTATTTAAAGGTTATTTAAGATAAATTAAAATGCAAACCACAAAAGGATTCTTTAAAAGTTGTATTTTGATGTAGATTAAAAAAGTAGATAAACCTCATGTTAAAGAGGATTTTAGATGTGTTTTAAATTTTACCAAACACACATTAAATCTCCTTTTCCTTTTCAAACAGGAAAATGACACAAAAAGGACTATTTCTTGTATTGCCAAATGGGGCCATTATGATTTGAAAATAATTGAAATGGATGTTACCATAGTATCGAGTAACACAAATTGTTGAAGGCTCTAGAAGAGTCGATATACTTTTTTGTAAATGCTCCAGAAGAGTCAGAATTATTGTACTAAGGGGATAAAATTTGTCCGATGCTACAGAAGAGCTACTATTAAAGTACTAAGAAAAAAATTTGTTGAATGCTCCAGAAGAGCTGGTATTATGTGTTAAGGGGATAAATAAACTATTGAATGGTCCAGAAGAGCCAATGTTAATCTATCAATGGGATGCTTATTATGAATAATGAATTATATTCCTCAATTTCTCACATATGTTTATTGAGTTTTAAAAATATTCACAATAATGGATATTATTGAAAATGTAATTAAAGACATTAAAGAATGTCTTCATGGTACATATATTTTCTGGCCAGTTTAACTCTAAACTTGAAGTTTATATATAGAGATAATTATAAAATTTGGCACGATCGACTAGGCAATCCTTGTTCGATATTGATGAGAAAAATTATTCGTAATGCACATGGGCATCCATTGAAGAACTTGAAATTTCTTCAAAATAATGAATTTAGTGCTGAATGTTCGCAAGAAAAATTGATTATAAAACCTTCCAGTAGTAAGGTTGTAAATGAATCTTTGATATTTTCAAAATGCATATCATGTGATATATGTGGACTAATTCATCCACGATTGTACCATTAGTTTTCAATGTAGACACTTCCCGAAGAAGTACAAGCATCTAGAGTTGATGCTTAAACTAAATGGTCACAACTCACATGTATGCTTTTGTATGTTAATTGAGATTAAATTATGAACATCTTGTAGAATATGTTTAGGTTTAAAATGGTATGAAAGAACCATGTACTAAACGTCTGCATTTTATTGCACGATCATGATCATGCGAACACATATTTTTACATTTGTATTTGTATAAGGATATGCAATGTATGTTTAAGACCAACAAGCTATTATGATTATTTTTCCCCAACTGTTAGCTTTGGTCATAAGCCCATTACTTCTCATCGAAGATTTTTTGTTATGTAGTTTATGTGCATATAACTCCATAACAATGGACTAAAATGGGTCCTTCAAGGAGATTATTATTTTATATTGGATATGAATCTCCATCAATGATTAATAGAGCCTTTATAGAATTATATGCTCTTTGCAAAGATTACAAATTTTATTTTGATGAAAGCATTTTTCCAAAATTAGGGGGAGAAAGTAAAAAGACGATATTGGAAAAGACAAATTTGTCTAATGCTTCATTTTTAATTTATATAAATCCTATGATGGGATACAAAATGAAATTCCTGAAGAATAATTAAAAATAGCACTATCACACGCCTTAAGCATAGATGACCAATTGGTTTAAAGGATAAAAATCCTTGAAAAAGAAAAATTCTCGAGAATAAAGATTATCCCATTGAGGATATATGTACTAATACATTGATAGTATATAGACAAAATGGCTATATACCATATTTTTTCTATAATATGGCAATGAATATAGATAATATACATATAGTTTGCATGATATTTTCTATCTTTCTCATAATATATTTTCTATAGTTTATGTTCTGGCAAATTTGTGTTATTTTATTTTTTTGGTAGTTGCGATAACTTTTTTGATGTCTTTTTGATAGTGAAAACAAAAGTTAATCTGCACTTGATATTTACAAGATAATTTTCCAAGGACTAAAAATTGCAGGAAAAGTATGGCAAATGAGATTTTTATTCAATATATTTGAAAATATCTATGCCTTGATTAAGATGATTTGGATGAGCTTTGACAAAGAAGATTCGATGACAATTTATGAATATAATGTCACATGCATTGCTCATTTGAAGTAAGACTGCATGAAAGAAGATAGAATAAAGCACATTTTACCAAATTTATCTTTGCTTGTGATCTTGAAAAAGAATGGTGTGATTAGTATTCAACAAATATGTTCTTGCACCAAAATGGAAGACCATCTACGATTTTCATGAAGTTAGCTTATCATATTGGAATGCATCATTTTTCAGATCTTCAGTATTCTTGAGAACAAGTGGAGTAAACACTATACTCTTTTTCCCTTATACATAGGTTTTGTCCCACAAGGTTTTCCTTGGTAAGGTTTTTAACGAGGCAGTGTCCCATTCGCAACAATGGACATCAAAGGGGGAGTGTCAGTGTTTTGCCGAAATGTGCTACCTAGCAAGTGCACTAGGGTCAAATAGGTGTATAGAGGCAAGACAAGGTCATATTCCATAGGGAGGGTGTAAATAGCCTAGAGTTCTCCCTAATAAATGGGCTAAGAGTTCTTCTATTTATAAGGGTAGAGTTCTTGTTGAAGAAATTATAAAAAGCATAAAATAAAAGATGGCAGAAATGTAAATATGATGAAATAATAATAAAAAACTTCAGGCATGTGTACCTAATTCAACAGTCAAAGAGTTCTCCAACAGCAAGCATAATACATCAAAACATCAAGCAATATATAAATCTCCTAAGTATCTCAACCAAGGTAGCTTAAGCATTCCACTCGGCCATCTTAAGCACTAAATTATGCTAACTTACTTCTCCGTTAAGTCCATCATAAATTAGCAATAGCTTGCATTAGGTTTAATCAAGCATTTAGATAAATCTAAAACCCTAGGCATATGACCAAGCTCCAGTCGGTCTCATGCATCATATGAGTGTGTTTGTGTTTCGCTATGTTAAATATATGGTTGGTCTCCTTAACATAAATAAATATGAGCTAGGCCATCACTCATAAGGATTAAGCACTCAAACATAACAAGAAACATAAAGCTTAAAATAAGAGATACATAACACTACTTAGGAGATCTCCTACGAATGTCTGCATAGGCAGACTTGCCTGGAAGAGGACTACTCCCTCATGAAAATGGAGAAACTTAAAACTTTCATTAATGGAGGAAATATTTACAGAATTAGTAACTTGTGTAACCCCTAACCAATGAAGAGGATGGCCATTTTATAGGCCCCAATCCGCAAAGGAGAGAGGAAATATCCAAGATAAAATATTTAATATAATCCCAAAATATCTAGATATTTTTATAACATAACATTAAACTAATGCCACTTAAACAAAAAGGTTTCTAGAAGGTGGCAGTTTCGTAAATAGGCAAAAAGTCAAAATTCACTTTTTCTCCCAATTTTCTGCCACACGTCACATCAATCTACCCAACTTACACTTCCAGTTGATTACCACTTTTTGGAAGGAATTTTCCCACCATTTTTTAGTCTTCTTCCCAAAATGGCAGAAGAGCTCTTTTTTTCAATGAGAACTTGTAAAACATGGAGATCTCCAGCGAAGACTGCACTTTTTTGTCAATTTTCAACAACAAGGCAGCAGTTCTCCTTCCTTCAGCGAAGACCTAAAACTTGTAGAGATCTTCATAAAAATTGATCTGTTCACACAGAATGTTAGCCCAAAATGCATGATTTACTTAGCCAAATTTCCACGTATCAAATATCCCCACACTTAAATAATTGTTTGTCCTCAAGCAATCCATTCAATGTTAAGAGTAAGAACTCATCAATTAATAATAGTAAAAAGCATGAAGACCTTGGAAAATTAGTCACTCAAGAATAAGATCAGCAGAGAATTTCAAAATATGGAAAACCTTGAGCATTTTATCCTAACATTTCCAAATGAGACATGTAACTTAAGAGAACTTAAACTTATTACTTTAACCAAGAATAATAATCAGATTACCTTACCGGGAGTTCTCTTAATTTTAGTGTTTAGGTGTAGGTTATGGAGTTCTCCGATCGTCGCCCTCATCAGTAAGATCTTGTTGAATTAGACCATAGGTTTGATATTCGGTCAAGTCTCCACCATAAATTTGTTGAAATACATGTACTATCATAAAGGACTTTGAGGGTTGTAATGTTAGGCTAGGGTTGGGGTGTGTTTAAAGGTAATTTTGTGTGTGTAGAGATCTTCTAACAGACAGTTGAGTTCAACAACAATTTCTTCAGATAAGAGATCTTCAATCTTTTGAGTTCTGATTGCAACAAGAGATCTTTTAACTATTACATCACATAAGCAATTCTTACAAATACAATAGGCTTTTATTCAAAATATAACTTCTTTTTTTGTTTTTATTTTTTTTTTGTTTTTTCTTCTTTTTTTGAGTTTTTTATGAAAGAAAATAAAGATTACAAAATTACACAAATTGCTTCTTAAAATATAAGAGTTCTCTTTGCTTGCTTTCTTCTTCAGGTGATCTTCTTCAGTTGATGTTTTAGTTGCTTTAAATGATGATAAAATTCATGTTAGAAGATCTTGATGGTATTTGAAGGGTAATCAAAGTAAAGGATTTGGGTTGTATTATGTATGAAAAGAAAGAAGGGCTTAAGGCTCAAAGGGGTTCTCTAGGGGATAATGTTAAGGGTTGGCTTTTGGCTAGAGTGTATACCTAGGTGCCTTAATCATTTAGTATATAATTTCAAATGTGGTCTTCACAAGTACTAGCACACAATCATATAAAAGCATTGCATGAACAACGAGATTTTTTCCACTCAGAAGAACTTTAAAGCATAAAGATTTGCAATGAATAAAAGTGTCTCATATTTCTTTCCAATTTTGGGTTCTCATTCTGATTCAGTCTACTAAGTTGAAGTAAAAATTAAAAATTCTCAAACTTTAAACATGCCAAAAAGGTCTTGCTAGCTTATTATGCCAAGTTCTTTAAATTCCAAAATTCAGTTCTTCTATTCTTACTCATGCATAACATATTTCCAAAGTATTCACACTTTCTATAGTTGCTAACAATAAGCTCTTCTAACAAAACATGTGACAAATTTCTTGCAAACATCAATCATTCAAGCAAAAGATATCCAAAATGAAAAATTTGGCTCAATTTCACATCCTAGAGAACTATCATGCATAACAATATGATCAATTAACATATATGCACAAGATCTCCATAAGCAATATGCTGAAATTCTCAACCTCCTCCCTACACTTAAAAGTTGCTTTGTCCTCAAAGCAATGAAAATGCATAGCAAGGGTACATTAGAAGAGATCTTCATAAATTGCTAAAAGAAGGAGTTGAATTGCATACTGTTCATCATGGTCGAGAAATGAAGAAAGCCAAAGTAGAATCACAACGTAAGCGGTCAAAATGAATGAGGTTAGATAAATATAATGGGCGATTCACATAAAAATTAAAAACCATGAAGAATTAAAATTTCAAAAGTAACCGCCCTCAAAATAAGCAAAATAAAGAGATGAAAGCAAAAAATAAATGTTGGAAATCAATCATCTGGAAGACCTAGGAAAAACACGAGTATCCATAAGCATCCAAATAAGGGTTTTGAAGTAAATAAAGTCCTAAGTCCAAGAAGACTACATCCGGTTAAAGTTTGGAAGAAAACAAACTCCTCAGCCCAAGAAGACAGCATCTGGAGAAGATCATATCAGGAAGAGAATCCGGCAAAGCTTAAGTCTGAAGACATCCGAAAGACACATTTCACAAGATAAAAGGAAATATTCAAATATCAATTTTCCCTCCAATTTGGTCTGAAGTCAAACTTGCCTTTTTGCCTTGGAGAATGAAAAAGTGACAGCTTGCACGAATTCAGCAAAAGACAAAAAATGCTGACATAGAAAGAGGAAAAGGTAACCACCTTTTTAACCTAGATCAATAGCAAGACACATGGAGTCTAAATGAAGATAAACTTTGCATAGAATTTTGCAGAGCACAAAAAGCCAAAGAAAAAATGTCTGACATCTTTGTTGCTCCAATCCCAACAAATTCAAATGGGACATTTATTGAGTCTAATGAAAAGATCAAAGGCTCCGGTTGCGGCAACTCATATCTAATCAACGGTGAAGATTCAAGATTACCCAACTGGCTACATTTATTATCCAAGCCTATAAAAGGGAAGCTTCATAAATTAAGAAGATGCTGGTTGATTTAAGAAAGCTATCATCTTGAGAAATTTGCTATTCAATCAGTAATCAAAATACCTCCAAGAACCCAAACCTAAAATTCTATTTGTAAGAATTCTCAAGTAAAGATATAAACTTGAAGAATTCAAAATCCAATCTTTTTCAAGATAATCATTGTAAAATATCATACTTGGGGTAAGTTTTAAGATTGGGGACTTAGCTTAAACTAGGAAGAGTTTGAGTGGTATATCCCAAAGAGAAAAGGACTTAGCCAAGCTAGGTGGTAGCTTTGGTCGAATATCCTACTTCCGGAAGAGAGAATCTATGGAGACAACCCGTAAAGGACTTAATCAAGCTAGGTGTTAGCTATGGTGGTATATCCTACATCCGGAGGAGAAGAAATTTCTGGAGACAACTGTAAAGGCTTGATTTCTACCCATGAAAGAAATCCCACTAGTGGATGCAAGCTCGGAGAAGGAAACTCCGAGGACTGGATGTAGGCGAGGCTAAACTAGTATAAAACAACTGCATTTGATTTTCTTTACTTAAATCCTTTATTTTTATTGCATTTTATTTATATATTTGCAATATTCAGATCTTACTCTAGTAAGCTTTCGGTTCATCATTTGCATGCTACACAAAGACTTTTTAAAAGTGTAAAATTTCACAAAAAGGGTCATTCACCCCCCTCCCTCTTTGACCCCAGTAATAGTCACTAAGGGACCAATAAGTGGTATCAGAGCAAGTTCTCACAACTAGAGACTTAACAATTTTGAGCTAAAGGTCTAATTTGATTTTATAAATCAAAATGAGTTATCAAAATAGTAACTCACCGATTCTTCTAGAGGGTATGTCTATAACCCGCCCCCCACTCTTCACTGGTGAACACTATACATTTTGGAAAAACTGGATGAAGAATTTCATTCAAGCACAAAGCATGCTAGCATGGATGGCCCATATGTCCCTACTTATGAGGTTGAGGGTATTATAACTAGAAAATTCTCTAATCAATGGGATGATAATGATCATAAAAAGTTGTGAGAAAATGCAAATGCTATTAACGTGCTCCATTGTGCTTTGAGTGTAGCTAAATTTAATAAGATCTCAGGCTATGAAATAGCACAAAAAATCTAGTAAAAACTTGAGGTGACATATGAAGGAACCAATAAGGTTCGCAAAGCCAAGATTGATCTCCTCTAGGAGAAACTGGAAAGTTTCAAGATGGAACCCAAAGAATCAATCAGCAACATGAATGCTAGATATACTAATTTGGTGAATGAGATGAAGAGACTGGAAAAGGAGATCACTGAAGAGGAGATGGTGAAGAAGATTATCCGGACTCACCAAGGAGTGGGATAACAAGAAGATAACCATTGACAAAGCTTATGACCTAAAATTTTATGATGAAGTCATTAGAAACTTGCCAACCTAAGAGCCATCCCTAGAAAGATATAGCCAACAGAAAAAGAAGCCTGAGGAGAAAAAGAAGGGAATTGCTCTCATCTAGAACAGGCTCCTCCAGAACAGAAAAATAGTCAAAGCAATCTTCTTTTAAAAAAGAAGAAATGGCTATGTTGGCCAGACAATTCAAGAGGTTCCTAAGAAAGGAAGAGAAAAGGTCAAAAAGAAGCTCTAAAATATTTGACTCCAAAAGAAGGAAGGAAAGCGGCTCCAGGAAAGACAGATATAGAAAAGGTCCAGATGACAAGAACGATCAAGAAACTGAGATATCCTACTTTGAATATGGTGAGAAAGGACATATGAAAGCATAATGTCCTAAGCTCGAAAAGGAGAAGAAGTACAATAAGAAGGCAATGGTGGCCATATGGAGCAACAATGAGGAAAGCAGTAGCTCATCATCTTTAGAAGAAGAAGATACTGCTAATTGTGCATGTGTTGCATTAATTGAGTCAGAGGCAGATAAGTCTGAAAAAGAAGCAACTTAATAAATCACCGAGCAAGTTGAAGAATCAAAGTCTGAGTCAGCCAGTATACAGGTAAACCCTTACTCAAACTTCATTTCTAACAATGATCTTGCTAGAGCTCTAGGGATTATGATCAACAATCTAAGGAAGAACACAAAAGAAATCAAACTTCTTCAAAGACAAGTAATGGAGCTTGCTAAAGATGTTGAGGCAATAGGACAAGATATAAATCTTATGAGGGCTATAAAGCACTGTGAGAATGTTGAAGAAAATTCCATAAAATCTCAAGTCCAAATACTTAGTGCCAATCTGTTTGGGCTAGAGAGGGAATTAAACTTGATGAAAGAAGCTACCGGAAGGAAGTTAGAATCTTAAAATCAAAGAAGGAAACCATAACCTTTAAATCCAAGAAGAAATAAAGTCATTAGGCAACCTCAAGCACAAAGATACATAGCTGCTCAAAAAGGAAAAGCTGTGCAAATATATGATGACCAACCAGTAAAGCAAAGGAGGAATCACAAGTAGAAATAGCTCTCCAGGTAGCTATCGGATATAAATAGGACAAGCAGACTTACAACTGTCCAAAGCTGGGTATTTCGGAGATTATGGAAAGAGAGATCTCTAAAAGATTGAGAAGAAGCTTGAATAGAACAAGCCAATCTCCGTGTGCAGGTTTTTTGGTAGAAATAACCATATAACTAAAATATGTAGATTTTAAAATGGTTATTATGATGCCAATCCAGCTAGCTACCAGATACAAACATGACAAGCAGACTTGCAACTGTCCAAAGCTGGGTATTCCAGAGATTATAGAAAGAGAGATCTATAAAAGATTGAGAAGAAGCTTGAATAGAACAAGCCAATCTCAGTGTGCAGGGTTTATGGTAGAAATAACCATATAGCTAAAATATGTAGATTTAAAAATGGTTATTATGATGTCAATCCATGGTCAGAAATGGTTATTAACCCGAGAGGACCCAAATCATGGGGTACCCAAACCCACTAACATGTTTTGTAGGTATGCCTGAAGCCCACAAAAGATCAACAAATCGGGTACATTGATAGTGGATGTTTAAGGAACATGACTGGTGATGAAAGAGCCTTCATCACATTGACCCGGAAGAAGGATGGAAAAGTGAGCTTTGGAAATAATCAAAAGGGATAGATCATTGGGCATGGGACCATTGGATCTGAATTAAAGATAGAAGATGTCTCCCTAGTTGATGGACTAAAATTCAACTTACTTAGTGTTGCCCAACTGAGTGATAAAGGGAGAAAGGTGATGTTTGACTCCAATGGTTGCTCAATCATTGATAGTAAGTCCAATCAACTTATTCTTCACGCACCTAGAGTAAATAATGTTTATTCTGTTTATATTAAAAATGAGAAAAAGAATAATAATATCTGCTTGGTGTCTAAAGAAGATGAATCATGGCAATGGCACCGGAGGTTGGGACATATTAGCATGAACCTCATGTCCAAACTAGCGAAAAAGGAACTAGTTGAGGGTTTGCCTAAGGTTGCTTTTAATAAGGATCAAATATGCACTGCATGTCAACTAGGAAAACAAACTAGAAAAAGTTTCCCTTCCATTCTTTATATATCCATTGGAAGAGTCCTTGAACTACTGCATGTTGACCTTTTTGGTCCAGTTAAACCTATGAGCCTAGGTAGAAGAGAATACACCATGGTTGTTATGGATGATTATTCTCGCTATACCTAGGTAGCTTTGCTAGCTAGCAAGGATGCTGCTTTTGAACATTTCTCCAGAATAGAAGTAGAACAGAAGTAGAACAAGGCATAAGCATTGCACGCATCCGGAGTGATAATGGAGGAGAATTAAATAATAAGCAATTTCCTAACTTTAGTGACTCCAAGGGCATTGAGCATAACTTCTCTGCTCCTCATACACCTTAACAAAATGGGGTTGTAGAAAGGAAAAACAGGACCATAGTTGAAATGGCTCGAACAATGCTAAATGAGAATAGCCTACCTAAATACTTTTGGGGAGAAGCTATAAATGCTGCATGTCACATTTTAAATAGAGCTCTCATTAGAAAGAATATGGACAAAACCCCATATGAAATCTAGAAGGGAAAAAACCCAAAATTGAGTATGATGAAGCTATATTCCTTGGCTACTCAATACACAACAAAGCCTATAGAGTATTTAACAAAAGAACTCAAACAGGGGTAGAGTCAATGCATGTAGATTTCGATTAGACTAACCTTGTAGGAAGAAGAAATCAAAATCCAGATGAAATAGTACCGAAAGAAGAAAATGCTCCAGAAGTATAACCAGTGCAGATTCCGGATCTCTCTAAAGTGAAGAAATATGAAGAAGAAGATGAAGGAATCAATTTCAACGACGATCAGCCACAAAATAATCCCCAAAGTGTTGAAATCAACTTCAATGATGAACAAGGACAAAATGAAGGAATTGAAGCTGATGAAGAACAGATTCCACTACAACATAAAGATATTTAAAGAGAAATCTGGACTCACAGGAATAATCCAATAGAAGTTTTTTTTTGGACAATGTCCAGAATCTAGTCAGAACTAGAGGAAAACTCAACAGAATGATGAGCCATGCTGCATTGTTCTCACTCATTGAGCCAAAGAAGTTTCAAGATGTAGAAGGAGATGAAAGATGGATGATGGACATGCAAGAAGAACTAGATCAATTCATCAGAAATGATGTTTGGGATCTAGTATCACCTCTAGTAAGAAATTCAATCATTGGCATAAAGTGGGTATTCTGGAATAAACTGGATAAATCCGGAGTAGTGGTAAGAAACAAAGCAAGATTAGTTGCTCAAGGTTACAACCATCAAGAAGGCATAGACTTTGAAGAAACCTTTACCCCAGTAGCAAGATTGGAAGCAATCAAGATCTTATATGCTTTTGCATCCTATATGGGATTCACCCTATTCTAAATGGATGTCAAGAGTGCCTTCCAAGAAGAAGTCTATGTGAAGCAGCCACTAGGATTTGAAGATTCAAAACATCTGGAGCATGTCTACAAGCTGAAGAAAGCTCTCTATGGATTGAAGAAAGCTCTAAGAGCTTGGTATGAGAGGCTCACATCATTTCTCATATGCAATGGATATATCAGAGGAAAGGCATATACAACTCTCTTTATGTGGATAATATCATCTTTGGAGCGACTGATGAGAGGATGTATGAAGAATTTAGTAATCAAATGAAGAAGGAATTTGAGATGTCAATGATGGGAGAACTTAAATTCTTCCTTGGTCTTCAAATCAAGAAAAGTCTAGATGGGATTTTCATAGATCAATCTAAATACACCAAGAAGATTCTAAAGAAGTTTGATATGGATAAGAGCAAGCCAATGTCCACTCCCATGGGATCAGATACAATTCTTTCAAAGGATTGTGATGGAGAAGAGGTAGACTAGAAGCTATATAGAGGGATGATTGGATCACTTCTATATCTAACTACAACTAAACTAGATATTCACTATACAGTTCGTTATTGTGCAAGATATCAAGCCAATCCCAAGGAATCACATCTAAAATTTGTCAAGAGGATACTTAAATATTTGCTAGGAACAACTAAAGTTGGATTATGGTATCCCAGTAATGGAAATTTCACATTACAAGGGTACACTAATGCTGATTATGGCAGAGATATGCGTGAAAGAAAGAGCACATCCGGAGGCTGTCATTTTCTTGGAGATTTCTTAGTGTCATGGTACAGCAAGAAGCAAACATCAGTGGCATTATCAACTACAGAAGCTGAATACATGGTAGCAGGAAGCTATGTTGCTAACCTCCTATGGATCAAACAACAGCTAGAAGATTATGGAGTTCAAGCAGGATGTGTTGATGTAATGTGTGACAACAAGAGTGCAATTGATGTGTCTAAAAATCTAGTGCTACATAGCAGGATGAAGTATGTCGACATCAGGAATCATTTCATTAGGGATCATGTCATGAAAAAGGATGTGGTTCTTGTCTACATTCCAACAAATGAACAAAGGGCATATATCTTTACTAAACCACTTAGTAAAGATCAATTCAACAAGCTCCGAGAGGCAATTGGAATGTCAAATCCAATATAAAAAGCAAAGGAAACAAGGAATAAAATTAAGTTGGATTAATTCAGGATTCCGCATATGAGAATATTGCCAACTCAACAAAAAAAGTGACAAATGATAATAAAAGCGCTGAAAATTAACTACACATGTTTTGAAATTCAAACTTTCATAGTACAAACTATGCGCGGAAAACCATAGCAGTTGCAAATGGAATAAACTGTTCACATTCTCTGGTTTTCACGCCATTAACTTCTCTCTTCCAAGTTAATGGCCACCTCATCAATCTAGTTAAAACTAACTACTTCTGGATTACCAAATTACCCTTACCTCCAAAACTCTATAAAAAGCTCCCAAATCCCTTGTCTTCTTCACGCGAGCAACTCACTACTGTTACTCTGTAAAAATAACTTCAGAAACCCTAAATTCCTTCAACTTTTCTTTCAAACACTCTCAAATGGCCAGAACTAAAAACCAAGTTGTTGTTTTCCCAAAGCACCAACAACCTGAAGCATCCTTCAAGGATGAAGATTTTGTAGAGATCAAGTTCAAATACGTAGATACAATCATCCCTTCTGATTTTCTGGGTGATGAGCACTTATTTACAACAGAGCCTTATGCGCAACTGCTCACAAAAGATCAAGATAGGTATTTCTCCAGATGAAGAACCCAACCTACCCACTGCTAGTAAAAGAGTTCTATGACGACTTGCAAGTTCATAACTACGCTGATGCTATCCGAACTACGGTCCAAGGAATGGTAATCACTATATCTCCTGAGTTCTTCATCACCCATTTCGACATGAAGAACAACAGGGTAATAATGAGGAATGATGGGGATGAGCAAACAGTGAATTATTTAAAAATTACTAAGTGGCGTAGAGCATATTGTTTCTCGCTTTGATATTCAAAATGACAAATTTATTGTGAGAATACTTTAACGTACTTTAGGTTTACCAACTAAACTATTTTTTATTGATAAACTATAATTATTATAATAATAGTGTTGTTTTCCCAAAGCACCAACAACCTGAAGCATCCTTCAAGGATGAAGATTTTGTAGAGATCAAGTTCAAATACGTAGATACAATCATCCCTTCTGATTTTCTGGGTGATGAGCACTTATTTACAATAGAGCCTTATGCGCAACTGCTCACAAGAGATCAAGATAGGTATTTCTCCAGATGAAGAACCCAACCTACCCACTGCTAGTAAAAGAGTTCTATGACGACTTGCAAGTTCATAACTACGCTGATGCTATCCGAACTACGGTCCAAGGAATGGTAATCACTATATCTCCTGAGTTCTTCATCACCCATTTCGACATGAAGAACAACAGGGTAATAATGAGGAATGATGGGGATGAGCAAACAGTGAATTATTTAAAAATTACTAAGTGGCGTAGAGCATATTGTTTCTCGCTTTGATATTCAAAATGACAAATTTATTGTGAGAATACTTTAACGTACTTTAGGTTTACCAACTAAACTATTTTTTGTTGATAAACTATAATTATTATAATAATAGTACTATCATAAAAAATCTAAATTATGCGCCGTTTAGGCGGAAAAAATCGAAATGTGTGGCAATAAATCGGCTGAGCGCCTGATGGATCCCTAGGAATGAAAAATCGGGCGGCAAACCTCAAAATAACGCCTAGGCGGAGATTTTTAAAACAATGGTTGTTACACATCTCAATCTTGATATTTTTACCACTTGATTGGACTTCATTAGACTTTGAAGGCATAATGCATCTGGACCCTCTTGAACTTATCCCTAACAGTTCATCGTCTCCCTGAACTTTTAAAGATTTCTCTCGTTCCCTTAAACTTATCTAAAGTATATCACTGAACCTATGTAGCTTACATGGACAATGACATGTAAACTCTTGACAGCGTGGGTGAATTATTCTTTTGAATAAAGAATTAAAAAAACAAAATTAAATACTCTTTAATTACTCACCACTGTCAACTCCTCACCGGCAACATTCTTTCATTCTCTGCCTCGTCCTCCGACGTAACTGCTTTATCACCATCGCCGAAGCCACCTCTCCCCTTCTCTCTTAACTAAAACTCTTAATCCCATAGCAATTACTATTATTTGGCATTAGTGGAGGAACTGAATCGGGTTTTGGATGGACGATTCCGGTGAACTAATGATGGCAAAAATTTGGGGATTTGGAGAGCGCTAAGAGAGGGTTGGAGTTGCAGAGATGTCATCTCTTTAGATTTGGATTTCAATCACTAATTTTCTACAAAAGAAAATCAAACAGGTACTGAATATTGAGTTTTTAAATTAAAGTGTCTAATTGAGTTGATAAAGGTCCAATTTGTGAAATGTTGATGTTGAATGCAGAAGGGGTTCTGAAAGGTCTCATTTTTTTCAAATTGCTGAGAAAACTCCTCTTTCTCAATTGTTGATTGATAAAGATTTGGCTTTTATTAGTTTCTTTTCTCTTACCTGTGTTTTGTACCCTTGACTTTCGGATTAAATCAGTTAAATTGTTTCGCGATTGTTGATTTTGATCCGTCTCTTCAACTTTTACATGTTAATTATGTGTTGGTTTAAGGTTGGTTTCGATTTATCAGGTTTGTTCACTGTATACTATCTCGGTCCGTCTTGGGTGTTTCGTCTTCAACAAATCACCGATGAGTGTTTCGTCTTCAACAAATCGCCGGAGAAGATAATTTCCATTGTCTGTTTATAACTTGATGGAGAAGATGATAGTTATGTAATTAAAAGAAGTAGAAGGACTTTAATGAAGCATCGCGTGGACTTTTTCTACATTTTTTTTTAAATAATGCATGTGTTTACCTTTTATTATCTTTTATTAGTTTGGCTTTTTAAATTATAACACATTAATTTAAGTGTGTTACACTCTTTTTGAAGAGTCTGGTAAAGTATAATTGATGGGTTCAATGATGCACTTTTAATAAGTTTAAAGGAGCGAGAGGAACCTTTGAAAGTTTAAGGGGGCGAGCGGCTATTAAGAACAAGTTTAGGGGGTCCAGATATATTAGGTCGACTTTAAACAAAGATATTTATAGATCTTTTACATGTGGTACCCAGATCTCTATCTCTTAAGTACGATCACTCTAAATCTGAAAATTTGGTTGATGTTATGACATACACAAGTATTTTTATGGTTGTGGATATTCTTGAATGTTCTAATAGTAAATTTGTTATTATCTCTAGTTACGGTGAGATTTTATTTCTCATAAGATATTTTATTTGATACATATAAATTTCTTTACTTATATACTAGTCAAATATATTTCATAGTTCAATATTCATAATATATTCACTGTAATTTTGATATATCATTTAGAATTTTTTGAATTATAGTAAATAATTGATAAGAGTCAAGAACACAAATTTAAACACGTATCGCAGGAAGGTTTCGTACAGAATAAAAAATGGGTCCCATATCTAAACACGCAAGAACCATTTATTCAGCCGTTAGTAACAGAGCCATATATGGCGTGAAAGCAACTGCTTGGTCTCAATCAAATGCAAAAAAAGGCTGATCCGCGTGTATTTTAAATACCAAAAGTACCCCGACTTTCATAACCGTTGATGAAGGTATTATAGTCCCAGGAAAAACCCAACTGCCCTATATTATTATAAATTTACAATCAGGTTTCTAATTCTAAAGCCTAAATAACCATGATCGTATGTCTTCTCTAACAAGCAGAGATCGAAGCCGAATTACGAGAAACCAGGTTTGCTATTCCTTTGATTTCATGGTGCTGGCTATCATAACTTGGTACAAAAACAAAGTACCATCACTTTGTAACCGTTCATTTAAAAACGGAAAAGATCTGGTCCGTTAAAATGTTTAAGCTTATTTAACCGTATACCCTTTCAACCGGTGCTCCCACATATACAACTGTTGCTCTCTTTCTTTTGATAATCAACTACTCCTTTTTTTCTTCTATATTTTCAGAATCAAAAGACAGAATTTGGAGATTGATTCAATTGAATAATTCTGGACAAAGATAGCCGAGTTTGAGCAACTTACGTACTCTATTTACTGGATTAATTGTTGTTATACTAAAAAATAAGAAATTTTACGAAAAAAATTGAACAGAGAAATTGGGGTCAGGAACAGAGATATCGTCGATCAATCCGTACTTGATCAACCAATTGGTCTTTCCTGGGGACACCATTTTCCACTGAAATAGAGTTAAGGGTATCGCTGGAAAATTGTCTCTGTTATTATTCTTAT
Organism: Euphorbia pulcherrima; assembly: GCA_947683365.1. NCBI lineage: Eukaryota > Viridiplantae > Streptophyta > Magnoliopsida > Malpighiales > Euphorbiaceae > Euphorbia > Euphorbia pulcherrima. Next base: position 27,716,852 of record CANTUS010000001.1, read on the forward strand.
TAATGCTTCCTGTTATTATTCCCTTTGTCTCTGTTTATCCTCACAAACAGAATTTTGAGGTTTTTATTAATTGTATTCAACCAAAATTTGATTTTAGGAGTTTTCTGCTCGTCCTCCAGTGTTTGCAGTTTCCGATTTGCCGCATTTCTTATGATTATCATTTTCTTGCCTCCTCTTGTCTTACTTGTTAAAGATGCTATGCATGGTAGCGAATTTCGATTTTTTTAGCTGAAGTGTTTGCATCTGTACAAATTCTTAAACTGCTTGTGAGCTATATCACTGTGAATTTTCTCCTCTTTGGGTGCTGAATGTGATTAAAGAAATGCTTTAAAAGCCTTAGTGTGATAGGTGGACCTCCTTTTGATGGGATAAATTGTGCTTTTAGAAAAATTGGCATTTACATTTACGTTCATAGGGGATCACAACAATACCGATAAATAATGCCAAATGAGTTGCATAGCAGCAATAGGATTAAAAAAAGTGTATTTTGATGAGAATTATTTGAATGTGTTGAGAAATTAGACTTGAGAAATCCCAAATAATATCAAGTTTGGACTTGAGAGCTGGATCAATTTTCCATTCAAGATTGCTTAGTGTCCGGGAATAAGGATCCGCAGTGAAATAAAAATATTTACTTTGAGTGAATATAGCAATAACAAAATAGGAGTAAGTATTGGCGAAATGAGGAAAGAAATAATCCACTAATAATACAAAAGTGGTACAAAAGAAATGAAGAAATAAAACAAACCCTTAACCCAAATACACCCAAACTCACACACAAATATATATATATACAAGACGTATATATATGCTAAGTTCTTAAAGCTCTCAAACTTTGTTTTTCCGATGCTCCACAACAATACCATAGCATGGTATTTATAGGAATACAAGGGCCATTCAAAGTCAGCATTTGGTTGTGAAATTAAAGAAAATAAAATGTGAAATGAAACAAAAAATCATATCAAAATGGCTGGTCTTGTGGGTCTTGCCGACATAAGTGTATGGTGCAAAATTATACTGAAATTTGTGGCAAATCCAATTCATATTACCGTCCAATTTGTAATCAAATTCAACAATTCTACACCTTGATTTTAAATTGACGGATTGATTCTACCTTCATTGGAATTGCCATTTCAGGCAAACTCAATTGTTGCAAACACCAATCAAGTTTAAGCAATGCTTAAACTTAGTGATTGGAAGAGACTTCGTCATCATGTTGGCTGAATTATCCGCTATACCAATTTTAGTAATACCGATATCTCCCTCGGAAATAATGTCTCGAATAAAATGATACTTCACGTCAATGTTCTTGGTTCGTTCATGAAACATTTGATCTTTAGTTAAATAAATAGCAATTTGACTATCACAATGGACAACAATTTTCTGTAAATTTGAACTGAGTTCACCGACCAAACCTCTTACCCAAATAGCTTCTTTTACAGCTTCGACTAACGCCATGTATTTTTCTTCGGTCGTGGACAATGCAACTGTAGACTATAAAGTAGCTTTCCAACTGATAACTCTACTACCAAGGGTAAACACATAACCTGTGATCGATCTTCATTTGTCAAGATCACCTGCATAATCTGAATCGACATAGCCAACCGCCATGTCCTTACTTTTGCCAAATTCCAAACAAGCATTAGTAGTACCCCGTAAATATTTCAAAATCCATTTCACAGCATGCCAATGTTCTTTGCCTGGATTGGACATGTATCTACTAACAACACTGACTGCATGCGAAATGTCAGGACGAGTACAAACCATAGCATACATGATACTACCAACAACACTAGAGTAAGGAACATGTTACATGTACTCAATATCCTTTTTGGACTGAGGACATAGAGCAGCAGAAAGTCGAAAATGAGTAGCGAGTGGAGTACTTATAGGTTTGGCATTTTTCATGCCAAAACGCTTCAACACTTTCTCATCAAAACTTCTCTGAGTTAAATAAAGCTTTCCTGCACCTCTATCCCTTTGGATCTCCATGCCGAGAATCTTCTTAGCAGCTCCCAAATCTTCCATCTTAAATTCACTGCTAAGCTCTGCTTTCAATCTATTGATATCAGACATATCCTTGGCAGCGATAAGCACATCATCAACATATAACAATAAATAAACAAACAAGTCATTTGCAAGTTTTCTGATATACACACAGCTGTCATATTGGCTCCTTGAATAACCATGTGCAACCATAAAGGAATCAAACTGCTTATAACATTGTCGAGGTGACTGCTTTAATCCGTACAGTGATTTTCGCAACAAGCAAACATGGTCTTCTTTGCCTTCAACTTCAAAACCATCTGTTGGTTCATATAGATCTGCTCCTCTAGTTCTCCATGTAAGAAAGTAGTCTTCACATCAAGTTGCTCTAACTCCAAATCATGTGTAGCAACCAAGGCAAGCAAAACATGAATAGAGCTATGTTTAACAACAGGAGAAAACACATCGTTGAAATCAACTTCTTGTACTTGACTATAGCCCTTAGCGACCAATCGTGCTTTGTATCTAGCATCTTCAACTCCCGGAATGTCATCTTTCCTTTTGAAGACCTATTTGCAAACAATAATCTTCTTGTCTTTAGCAGGCTTTACCAACTCCCATGTGCAATTGTTGTGTAGAGATTCTATCTCTTCTTGTATAGCGATAAGCCATTTCGCTGAATCATCATGAGAAATAGCCTCTGAATATGTGGAAGGTTCGCTAACTCCTTCTGTTTCTTATGCAGCTACAAAGGCACAAGTAGCATAATCTGCAAACTTTACAGGCATTCTTCTTTCTCTATCTGGCCTACTTTCAATAACAGGTTGCTCCACCTATTTTACGGTAGTAGTTTTTTCAACTTCTATTGGCTCAGACAACAGTTCTAAAATTTGCTCCTCTGTGGCTTTGGACGAAGCAAACGATTCCTCTACGTCGAATGGAACCTTCACCTTCTTATTAGAATTATGTATTTTGTTGTCAACTGTAACTGGGGACTCTATTCTTGGATGAAGTATAGCAAATTCATCAAACACAACATTTCTACTTATTATAGACTTCGGTGACTATGGATCAAGAAGCCAAACTTTGTATCCCTTTACACCATCTGGATAGCCAAGAAAATGCCCTTTTTAGCTCTAGATTCCAATTTTCCATCATTCACATGGACATAAATAGGACACCCAAAAATCCTAAGATCAGAATAATTAGCAGGTTTCCCAGACTATAACTCCTCTGGAGTTTTACAATTAATGGAAGCACAAGGAGAGCGATTCACCAAATAAGAAGCTGTTGCAACTGCTTCAGCCCAAAATGCTTGAGATAAACCAAAATTTGACAACATGCATCGAACTTTCTCCAAAAGAGTTCTGTTCATCCGCTCACCTGCACCGTTATGCTGTGGCATTCCTGGAACTGTGAGCTGTCTCGAGATGCCCATATCTTTATAGAATGTGTCAAATTCTGCATTAAAAAACTCGAAACTAGTATATGTTCAGAGACGTTTGATCTTCCTTCCAGTTTGATTCTCCACCAAGGCTTTCCACTACTTGAAAGTGATAAAGACATCATTCTTATGTTTTAAAAAATAAGTCCACACCTTTCGAGAGTAGTCGTCAATAAAAGTGAGCATGTAACAAGCGCCACCTTTCAAAGGAACACGAGCAGGGCCCCAAAGGTCTGAATGGATATAATCCAAAATAGCTTTTGTTCTATGAACACCACCACTAAAGCTGACTCTTTTGTGTTTGCCAACAATGCAATGCCCACAAAACTCTAACTTGGAAGTACTCTGGCCACAAAGTAGACCCCTTTTACTAAGCATGTCCAAACCTTTTTTACTCATGTGGCCAAGCCTCATATGCCACAATTTTGTAACGTCGGAATCTGAAATGGAAGACGAAACTGCAGCAACACCTATGGTAGTTGATCCTTGCAAACATACAATCTTCCAACTTTTCTAGCTTTCCTTACAACGAGGGCACCTTTCAAAACCTTTGACTATCACAATGGACAACAATTTTCTACAAATTTGAACTGAGTTCACCGACCAAACCTCTTACCCAAATAGCTTCTTTTACAGCTTTGACTAACGCTATGTATTCTGCTTCGGTCGTGGACAATGCAACTGTAGACTATAAAGTAGCTTTCCAACTGATAACTCTACTACCAAGGGTAAACAGATATCCTGTCATCAATCTTCATTTGTCAAGATCGCCTGCATAATCTAAATCGACATAGCCAACCACCATGTTCTTACTTTTGCCAAATTCCAAACAAGCATTAGTAGTACCCCTTAAATATCTCAAAATCTATTTCACAACATGCCAATGTTCTTTGCTTGGATTGGACATGTATCTACTAATAACACTGACTGCATGTGAAATGTCAGGACGACTACAAACCATAGCATACATGATACTACCAACAACACTAGAGTAAGGAACATGTTACATATACTCAATATCCTTTTTGGATTGAGGACATAGAGCAACGGAAAGTCGAAAAATGAGCAGTGAGTGGAGTACTCATAGGTTTTGCATTTTTCATGCCAAAATGCTCCAACACTTTCTCAACAAAACTTCTCTGAGTTAAATAAAGCTTTCCTTCACCTCTATCCCTTTGGATCTCTATACCGAGAATCTTCTTAGCAGCTCCCAAATCTTCCATCTCAAATTCATTGCTAAGCTCTGCTTTCAATCTATTGATATCAGACATATCCTTGGCAGCAATAAGCACATCATCAACATATAGCAACAGATAAACAAACGAGTCATTTACAAGTTTTCTGAATTACACACAGCTATCATATTGGCTTCTTGAATAGCCATGTGTAACCATAAAGGAATCAAACCGCTTATACCATTGTCGAGGTGACTGCTTTAATCTGTACAGTGATTTTCGCAACAAGCAAACATGATCTTCTTTGCCTTCAACTTCAAAACCATCTAGTTGGTCCATATAGATCTGCTCCTCTAGTTCTCCATGCAAGAAAGCAGTCTTCACATCAAGTTGCTCTAACTACAAATCATGTGTAGCAACCAAGGCAAGCAAAACATGAATAAAGCAATGTTTAGCAACAGGAGAAAACACATCGTTGAAATAAACTTCTTGTACCTGACTATAGCCCTTAGTGACCAATCGTGCTTTGTATCTAGCATCTTCAACTTCCGGAATGCCATCTTTCCTTTTGAAGACCTATTTGCAAACAACAATCTTCTTGTATTTAGGAGGCTTCACAAACTCCTACGTGCGGTTCTTGTGTAGATATTCTATCTCTTCTTGTATAGCGATAAGCCATTTCGCTGAATCATCATGACAAATGGCCTCTGAATATGTGGAAGGTTCGCCAACTCCTTCTGTTTCTTATACAGCTACAAAGGCATAAGTAACATAATCTGTAAACTTTTTAGGCATTCTTCTTTCTCTATCTGGCTTACTTTCAATAACAGGTTGCTCAACCTGTTTTACGGTAGTAGTTTCTTCAACTTCTATTGGCTCGGACAACTGTTCTAAAATTTGCTCCTCTGTGGCTTCGGACGGAGTAAATGATTCCTCCACGTCGAATGGAACCTCCACCTGCTTATCAGAATTATGTATTTTGGTGTCAACTATAATTGGGGACTCTTTTCTTGGATGAAGTATAGCAGACTCATCAAACACAAC